>JASDDO010000010.1:480176877-486061393 GCA_030015575.1 Agapanthus africanus | reverse complement strand
AATTTTATTATTCATCACAAAAGGATGGGAATTGATTATTCTTCTTCTTCTTCCTTGAGTTCTTCATGGAAAAGCTTTCTAGCTTTTTCAAAGGTGATGAAAATGAGTGAGAAATAGAAAACAAATGAGAGCATAAATCCTACTTCATCATTCTCATCTATCCTTGCCATTTAGATGAGGGTGTTCACTTCATTTAGTGAGTGAGAGCTTGTGTTAATGAAACTTCAAGGTAGATCATCTTTGTTATCGAAGATCGGAAGCAAGTTTGCATCATTCTCTTCGTGGAGCCTCTCTAGAGTCCGGATGCACGATGATCACAGCGAAGGGACCTCAACACGGAGCTTAAGAAGTGAAGGACCGGATCTACAAAGGTTGTAATCCCTCTCACTTAGTGTTAAAGTGTTTAACATACTTGTTTTCGCCTAATCTCTAGTTTAAAGATCTTGTTAAGGGTTGTTTGGCACGACTAAATTTTAAATCGGGCATGTTTGATGCCCCATAGACCCTTGTATGCGTGCCTAGCAACCCTACAGTCTAAAGGCGTGTTAGCAAATAGTTAAGCTACGACCGCCGATTTCATGCAAATGGAGACCGAAGCCTTTCGGGAACCTAATCCTCCCGGACATGTGCCATTATCTGAAAAGGGCGAACCAAAGACTGATCGGCCTCGAGGACCAGCATCAGTAAAGGCACCTACTCCAATGGAGAGAAAGAAGAAGGTATACTCCTTCAGGAGGGATGAAGTCCGCAAAATATTCGTGGACGCCTTGAACAACGGTCTGCAACTGCCCGTTCCAAAGAGGCCACATGAAATGAACATGACCGGCAATCCCATATACTGCCCATATCATAGAATGGTGAGTCATACCATCGAAGACTGCTATATTTTCAAAGATTAGGTGGAGAACCAATACAAGCTTGGATAAACCTCACAGTCCTCGGATGTATCGGCAAGCCACAGGGCTACGGTCATCAACACAGCTCCGCCAAGATCAAAGTTCAAGGGGCTAGGATAAGCAAAGAGGACCACCACGTCATTAAACTGGGAACAACCGACCACTACGTCATTAACTGGGAATAATCGACCACCACGTCATTAAACTGGGAATAATCGACCTCTAAGTCGTTAAATTGGGAATGTAAAATATATATATATATATATGTAAATAAACAAAAAATGTGTAAATAAAAGAAAAATAAAGAAAAGCCGAAATGATGGGGCAACTCGTAATAAAAATCAGCGAGTAAAATAAAGATGAAAATAAAGCCGAAATGATGGGGCAACCGCGAATAAAAGCCGAAATGATGGGGCAACCGCAAAAAAAAGCCGAAATGATAGGGCAATCGCGACCTTCGCGATAAGAAAAGCTGAAATGATAGAGCAATCGCAGTAAAACAAAAAAAAACAAAAACAAAACAAACAAACAAACAAAACAACGGCGAATGATGAGTCGCTCCTGGTACCATATTCCAGTGCAGCGATGCAGACGCCAACCAAAATCCAATTTCTCAAAATTCTTCCGGCCCTACGGTTGGTCCCCAAGTTGACCATCGTATACAATCCATGGGCTCAAATAATTCTCAGCATACCCATGCCCCACCGTAATCACCAGTTACGCGGCTGGTCTCCGCCTTTGGAATTATGCTCCATTGAGAAGACCCACTCATGTGTCCTCACGATACATCAGGAGAACAAACCTTTGTGGGATCCTTACGACTCATAAAGGAAAAACACACTTAGGAGTCCTTACGACTCCTAAGGAGAAAATACACCTGCGGGATCCTTAAGACTCGTAGGGAGAAAATGTTTTTATGGGACCCCCACGGCCCATAAAATTGAAAAGCCTTAGGTGATAAGGATCTAAACCTGTCTCCTAAGCCATCGCTTCCCAAATCCCAAGTGGCGAATGATGAGTCGCTCCTGATACCATATTCCAGTGCAGCGATGCAGACGCCAACCAAATTCCAAATTCTGTACCCCAACGGCGAATGATGAGTCGCTCCTGGTACCATATTCCAGTGCAGCGATGCAGATGCCAACAAAGTCCCAAAATTTTTCCGGCCCTACGGTCTGGATCATACATCCTGCAAAACCGTATACAATTCACGAGCGTAAAACGATCCCAATCTCTCCCAAGTCCTGCCGGTGAGACTACTTTTAAAGTCCCACCAGCGGAAAAAAAAAAAGAAAAAAAAAGAAACCGGTATGTCCACAAGCAAAACGGGCATGGATGAAAACCCGAAAGGGCTCCGTGAGTAAAAACAGCAGGACTGCCGGCGAGTTTGTGAAAACCCGAAAAGGCGCAAACTCGTGAAAAAGAGATGAAATGCGCTCACAAAGTCCTCTCGACTTTGTGAGGAGAAAATTCTCGCGTAAGATCCTTACGACTCACAAAGGAGCAACACACTTGGGGGTCCTCACGACTCCTAAGGAGAAAATACACCTACGGGATCCTTACGACCCGTAGGGAGAAAATACTTTATGAGACCCTTACGGCTCACAAAATTGAAAAGTCTTAGGTGATAGGGACCTAAAACCTGTCTCCTAAGCCATCGCTTCGTGATAAGCAAGCGCAAATGATGATTCGCTCCTGGTACCATATTCCAGTGTAGCGATACTGATGCCAAGAAAAAACCAATTCCCAAATCCTCTCGGGGCAAATGATGAGTTGCTCCTGGCATTATTCCAGTGCAGCACTGCTGATGCCAAACCAAACCAAAATCCCTAATTCCTCTCATGGAAAATAATGATTCGCTTTTGGTACCATATTCCAGTATGGCGATGCTAATGCCAACCCAAATCAAACCAACAATCTCTGCGGCGGAATCATGCTTCGTCCCAGAATATACCCCGTGTCGAAATCATGCTTCGCCTCGGCGTATCTGCCTTCCCTGTCGGAATTATGCTTCGACTCGGAATCAACCAGCGACACTCCGTGCCGGGGACAGGTCGACCAGTGACACTCCGTGCCGGGGAAAAGTCGATCAGTGACACTCCGTTCCGGGGACAAGTCGAACAGCGACACTCCGTGCCGGGGACAAGTCGAACAGCGACACTCCGTGCCGGGGTCAAGTCGAACATCAGCGACACTCCGTGCCGGGGACAAGTCGATCAGCGACACTCCGTGCCGGGGACAAGTCGAACATCAGCGACACTCCGTGCCGGGGACAAGTTGATCAGCGACACTCCATGCCGGGGACAAGTCGAGCATCAGCGACACTCCGTGCCGGGGACAAGTCGAGCATCAGCGACACTCCGTGCCGGGGACAAGTCGATCAACGACACTCCGTGCCGGGGACAAGTCGAACATCAGCGACACTCCGTGCCGGGGACAAGTCGATCAACGACACTCCGTGCCGGGGACAAGTCAAACATCAGCGACACTCCGTGCCGGGGACAAGTCGATCAGCGACACTCCGTGCCGGGGAAAAGTCGAACAGCGACACTCTGTGTCGGGGACAAGTCGAACATCAGCGACACTCCGTGCCGGGGACAAGTCGAACATCAGCGACACTCCGTGCCGGGGACAAGTCGAACATCGGCGACACTCCGTGCCGGGGACAAGTCAATCAGCGACACTCCGTGCTGGGGACAACTCGAACATCAGCGACACTCCGTGCCGGGGACAAGACGAACAGCGACACTCCATGACGGGGACACGTCAACCAACAGATACTCCGCCTCGGGGAAACGTCAACCAGCGACACTCCATGCCGAGGGCACGTCTACCAAATCACTCTGGGCCAGAGAAACGTCTACCACAGACACTCCATCTCGGAGACGCGTCAAGCGTCGACCGTCCATGTCGTAAAAAGGGCAATGCATCCCAAAAAGTGGGAACCAAAGCAAGTCGCCTCCACGCGAAAGAAGATCCATCAATTTCATGCACACGACTCACATGTGTGGTGTGCATTTATTGATGGGGGGCACTTTGTTGAAGTCAAAATTTGCACCCCGTGTTTACCCTAATCAGAGCAAAGCTCTGTTCAAATTCCAAGACGGGAGATGAAGCAATGCTTCTGTTTCCCCCAATCAGAGCAAAGCTCCGTTTTAAAAATTCAAATAATAATAGAGGTGAAGCAACGCTTCAGATTCCTTGCGCTGCGCGCAACGCGCCACGTGTCAAAATCAGACACGCCAGCGCAAGGAGCGCAGCGCCCAAGACAGCGCACCCAATCAGAGCAAAGCTCTGTTTAAAATTCAAATTTTAATAAAGGAAGCAACGCTCAGCTGACTTGGGCTCTGCGCTGCGCGACACGTGTCAAGCGCAAGTGCGCTTGCGCCAACTGTGCCTGCACTAAAACAGAATTAAAATTCCAGAAAGATCTTTCTGATCTTGTTAAAATAAGAAAATTCTCTTCTGTAAAACAGAAGCCCTTGGATCAAAGATCCAACGGTGGAGGAAAATCCCTAAATCACTCAGAGAAAGATCTCTTTAACTGATTTAACAAATCAATTGGCCCTATATAAAGGCCTCTAGACTCCAAGTCTAAAAGACACACAGAGAAAGAGAAACCAGAGAATTCCTCTAAAATTTTGAGAAGAACTCAAAGATAGAAAAGGTAAACCTTTGAAAAAAGAAGAGTTTCTTCTAAAAAGATCATTGATCTAAGAACAAGATCAAGATCTTCGATAAATAATAATAATAATAATAATAAAAGAAGTAATTTACTTCTGTATAAAGGCATTGCCTTTTGATGAACCACTGGTTCTTGAGATTTGAGGTAGAACCTCTCAGGAAAACCAGAAAAATTTGTTCCCTTTGATCTAATTTGATCCAAATATTAAACAGTTCCTTGCACTTTTGAGTTTGCACTGTTGCGCTCCTTGGATTGGCGCAAGCCACCAGGGAGCGCCACGTGTCAATCACAGAACAGCCGCGTCTTGCGCTTCTAAAAACAGAGCACTGCTCTCTTGGTTTGGCGCAAGTCACCAGAGCGCGCCACGTGTCAGCGGCGCACTGGCGCAGCGCACTACGCTAATAGACTTGCGCTCACCAGAGCGTGACACGTGTCACCTCCACATGAGTTTGCACCTTGCGCTCTTCAATTGGCGCAAAGCGCCTGACAAGCCACGTGGGGCACTGTCAGAACAATAAATGCTCTGCATTATTAAAGAAGGGACAGAGCCCAATTAAAAAGCCTAACAGGCCTAATAAAAATGCAATGCATTAAAAAGGGGCAGAGCCCAAATAAAGGTCTGACAGACCAATTTAGATGCTGCACATCATTTAAAAAAGGGCAGAGCCCAATTAAAAGGTCCAACAGACTAAAGCAGATGCTGTGCATCATTTAAAAAGGGCAGAGCCCAATCAAAGGTCTAACAGGCCAAATGTGAATAAATGTTAGACATTTTCTAACTGGACTTAATCCAATTCTGGCCATAAGTTCTCAAATTAAATTGACTGAGCACGACTGCTCTCCCAAATCAATTTACACCCGGTTCAAGGATACATCTCTGAATTCCTCTGATATCTGTCATTGTAATCCTTCAACGTCGTCAGAGAGGTGACGGGTCCCGACAACCACATATAATACGGACTGTGGGGTCCTTAAACTCATGCGTCCTTAAACCAGTATCCTTCCCCAAAATGGGAATGTTGGACCACCATGTCCCTAAAACTGGCAATGGACCACTATGTCCCTAAACTGGAACAATAGAGCCCAATGCTCTTTTGTCGGATCTAAACGATCCTGTTAAGTTGATCTTAGTCTCAAATCAGACTAACGTATCCTTAACAAACATTTAAGTTGATCTTAGCCTCAAATATGATTAACGTATCCTTAAACCAAAACCTTCAAACAGGCTTTAGTCCCAAATTGGACTATAAATCTCCCAACCAACTTTGGTTCAAGGGTACATCTCTGAACTCCTCTGATATCTGTCGTTGTAATCCTTCAACGTCGTCAGAGAGGTGACGGGTCCCGACGGCCATACATTTCATGGACCACTATGTCCCTAAACTGGAAAAATAAAGCCCAAATGCTCTTTTGTCGGATCTAAACGATCCTGTTAAGTTGATCTTAGTCTTAAATCAGACTAACGTATCCTTAACAAACGTTTAAGTTGATCTTAGCCTCAAATATGGTTAACGTATCCTTAAACCAAAACCTTCAAACAGGCTTTAGTCCCAAATTGGACTATAAATCTCCCAACCAACTTTGGTTCAAGGGTACATCTCTGAACTCCTCTGATATCTGTCGTTGTAATCCTTCAACGTCGTCAGAGAGGTGACAGGTCCTGACGGCCATAAATTCCATGGACCACCATGTCCCTAAACCGGCAACCGACTGCAATGTCACTAAACTGGAACAATATAGTCCAAACGCTCTTTTGTCGGATCCAAACGATCCCGTTAAGTTGATCTTAGTCTCAAATTAGACTAACGTATCCTTAACAAACGTTTGAGTTGATCTTAGCCTCAAATATGACTAACGTATCCTCAAACCAAAACCCTAAACCCAAATCTAAGAAAATACGGATTTGGACTAATCCACGTCCTACGGGCGACGGCATAAATTAGTCTCCGTATACAATCCACGGGCAACCACAAACAAAACAAACACCCACGACACGAAGTGAAATTCTGGAGAAGGAGAAAGTTGTTACCGCGATGCGGTAGCGTGATTAACTGCAGGGGCTTGCGCCTGCAGGGAAGAGTGTCCCCACAATCAAAAACCCCTCGAACGAGGGGGAATCTGACGAAGTCTGCTTCATCGGCCGCATCCGTCTAAACCTCCGATACACGGTGACATAAATCAACTTGGCATCTTCGGAGAGGTGGACGGATAAAACCAAATAGCATCTGTCCCGAATCTCAGGCAAGACGTCTAGTCTTGGCCGCCATTCGGAGGGGAACAGATTCTGGCACGCCCGGTGGGACCTTTTTCTCTTTCCACTCCACACTTCGTGTGTCGTGTTCGCGAACGAATCGCGGTTTGCTGTGGTTGCCTGTGGATTCGAGGTACTTAGATTTAGTGTCTTGCTCCGTGCAGAAAACAGAAGATCAATGGTTTCAAACTGCACTACCTGCAACTGCAACTCTCACTCCGTCCTTACTGAAGGAGTGACTTACGGGCCCCAAGCGGCCCCCCTTTTCAAGATGCCAGTGGAGCAGGTAACTCAAGCCACCACTGGACTATTCTTTGGGACCATGCTCCCACCCATGAGCTTCAATGCCCCAATGACGTCGCAAGAAGCTCCAAAGAAGTCGGTCTTTGATCGGCTTACAACTACCGTGGCCCCTCTCAACGGGTCGCCCAACTCCACTGCCTCAGTTTTTAACAGACTAGGCCAGAGCTCCAACGGGCCCATGAAGAAGCCCGCAATACCAGAAGGCGTTATCCCGAAGCGGATAGCTATTCCTATTCCTGAAGTCACCAAGGCGGCTTCTCCGGCTGCAGGTAGTGCAGTCTTCACAAGACTGTCCGGGTTAGCTCCCTCTCCGCATGGAGTAACCAAGGCCGTCTCACTTGCACGAAAATCGTCCTTCTTAAGATTGGCCGTTCCCTCTTAGCGAGCATCTGTTTTTGACAGACTGACGCCAATAACAGACTCTCATCAGGACAGGGGGCATGGAAAAGCTGATCCAATAGTGGAGGTAATCCCAACAACCCGTCACACCCGATGTCACCACTGGCGCCGGATAAGGAAGACTGGGGGCAACTCCCCCTCTGGGCTAACTCCACCAGCTCCAACGGTGGAAATTAATGCTGTTGTTCCAACCGGGAACATCTTTGAGCTGCTGAACAGGGTACGCAGAAATTCGCCAACTGCGGTGCTCAAAAGATCTCCTCCACCGGTAGATACCGTCGTAGAAGCAAAACCAGAAGAGCCGGAGCAGTCTCCTCAACGGCTGTCCTCCAGGATCTACAAGACTTGGCGACGAGTCCGAGAATCGGTGATTGATCCGAATTTCTCTCACCAGCATAAGAAGTCGAAGGTCCGACAGGAAGAAGACCGCCCTGTTAAGCAACGGAAGACGACGGCCACCTGGGTGCCCAAAGCAACGGCCCCCTCAACTTCGATGGCCCATAAGAGAAGAAGGCCGGACAAAATCCCCACGCCTGCGGCAAATGCCAAGGGAAGTGAGCCTAAACGCCCTAAGTCCGGGGGCATTGTGGTACACACCGTTTACATGGCGTTCGGGAAAGGGGACAGCCGTATATCCACAGGTCATAGACCGCTTACGCGATCGGTGACTAAAGCTCAGGAGCAGCAGCAGAAGCTCCAAGAAATGATGACCGCGATGGCCACACTCACTGGGCCAAAAGAAAGCCCAGAATTATCCTCGGATCAGCGCCAGGAGCAAGAAACCGACACCGAATTCCTTCGCAGGATACTGGAAAAGAAGGACAAAGAGGCCGCAGAACAAGCATCCAATATAAAACGAATGGCCCTTCTGTTCCAGGACATGGTGGGTATGATGATCCAGCAAGATCCTCCCGCTGAAGATCCTCCGATCGTCCTTGAAGATGACAGAGGAGAAACGTCGAATCCTCCACCGGCTCTGTCAACAGCCAAGGAGGAGACAATTTCCAAAGCTGCCCTGGATGAATATATAGCCCAGCAGATACGAGCTCATCAGGCGAATGAAGCGGCTGAGCAAATTGTTAAAACTGGACGACCCTATCCGAGCTGGTATGACCAAATCAGTTACCCGCCGGGATATACAATCCCTAAGTTCCATGTATATAAAGGGACGGGGAATCCACATCAGCATGTCGCTCAATTCAAGGCTCTTTGCGGCAACACTGGAGGCGATGATAAACTCCTGCTTCGCCAATTCGTCGGCAGCTTAGCGGAAACGACCTTCGAATGGTATTCGGAGCTACCTAACGACTCTGTCAAAACATTTGCTGAAATGGAGTTGTTGTTTACCCAGCGTTTTGCAAGCGCCAGCGAGCGTACTCCAATAATAGCTTTGATCAATGCAAGAGTAAGGCCGGGCGAAACCTGGGTTCAATATGCAATCCGATGGCGGGACTTGTGGTCGAAGTGCGAACAACGCATCGAAGAGGCACCAGCGGTGGGCATGTTCGTGGGCACCCTAGACCCTCATGCAACTATTTCACAGTTCATAATGTTCTTTAAACCGACCACGTTCCAGGCTTTAATT
Organism: Agapanthus africanus; assembly: GCA_030015575.1. Classification (NCBI taxonomy): domain Eukaryota; kingdom Viridiplantae; phylum Streptophyta; class Magnoliopsida; order Asparagales; family Amaryllidaceae; genus Agapanthus; species Agapanthus africanus. The sequence goes on along the minus strand of JASDDO010000010.1, from coordinate 486,052,274 downwards.
GATAAGCTAGCCCAGATGGATCAAATGGGCCGCAAACCGTCTTCTCCTAAGACGGAACCCCGAAACGACAAGGGTAAAGGGAAAGTGAACTTCGTTGCGAACACCCAACGGCAGCCCAGAGCCCCAAAGCTAGCGGATCAACTGGAAGAGAGACGGCGATATTATGAGAAAATAAAACGCCCCTACTCATTCCCACGGAATAAAACGAAGAGGCTGTTCGAGCTGGCAATGCGCAATAGGCTTATCTATCTCCCGAATCCAAGGAGACCACCGCAACCCAGCGAGGTGAATAATCCCAATTATTGCCCTTACCACCAAACGGTAAGTCACCCGATCGAGGATTGCTTCGTCTTTAAGGGATGGATTGAAGACCAATACCTACAAGGCAAGTTTGCGTTGTTCGAGAAGTGGAAAATAAACCCACCACGGCCGCACGCTCCAAAGAAGACGGACACACCGGGGGCAACTTGTTCTTTTGTTGAAGAAACTCCATGGGAGGTCATGCTTTCCGCCAAAACCAAAAAGATGCTGAATGATCTCCAGACATGCCCGGCGATCCGATGGAAGAACCCGTTGGAGCCTGAGATCATCAAGGGGTTGCTGAAGCCGCGCCCAAGTCTAAAGATTGGTGATAGCCAAAATACTCATACCCAGCCGTCGAAATCTTCAAAAAAGAAGAAGAAGAGATCCAAAAAGCCCGTGAAGCCTGGTGACAAACGCACGAGCCTGTAAAAACAGATCGACGCACTGGAAGAGTATAACCAGAAAGCGCGGACTCCCATCACGTTCCAAGAGTTCCTCGGCTACGTCCTTGAAGACGGAGATGATGGAGAAGACTCATCAGATGGATCCGAGGACTACGTAGCAAGTTGTCATGTGATCTCTCACTCATTGATAGATGATAAAGAGGCTCCTTGCACCGAGAAAACGGGGGCGGGTCCTGAACCAGAACTTCTGTGGCCGTCAGACGAGATGATCGATGCCTTCCTGAATGAGATTCGTCTGAAAAGTAAAGCCAATCAGGAGCGTGAGATGGCCATATTGGAAGGAGCCAAACACCGGCGACTAGACGAAAGAGTCGAGGAACTTCCGTCAAATCAAAAGACATCCGCTGCGGATAAAAATAGATTCAAGACGAGGAAAAGGTTTGCTAAAGCCATATCAATGGGAATGAAGCTACCACCCTCTGAAGAAAACACTCTCGGTGGAGTAGAGATGCATCCTAATTACTGCTTATATCATCAGAAGATCGCACATCCCACTTAAGACTGCGACTACTTTAAGTGTTGGTGGCAAGGGTATGTCGCTCACAGGCAACACTTCAACAGGACAAAGCGTGAAGCTCGTAGACAGCGAAAAAATACGACAGATGAGCATAAAAGAGTTGCCGGCAATTGTCATAGGGATGATCCCAGGGGATCACGAGTTCTCACCTTCGGGAATGATTCCGACGAAAAAGTAGCCCTCGGCCCTCTCTTGAAGGAATCCATCTCTGAAGAATTGAGGAATTGCAAGAACATTCAGCCGTGCAATTGCAAGATACCCGGAGAGAATCTCAAACCCACAAACAAGGGATCGAGCAAAAAGGATAAAGGAAAGGGAAAAACGGCCTTCGTCGCTAGCGCCCAACAACAATCGAGTGACCCTAGACCGGTTGTTCGCCAAAGCAACAAGCGGCAACCTCTCTATGAGAGGTTGAAACGTCCTTACTCATTTCCCCGGGATAAAACGAGAAGACTGTTCGAGCTGGCAGTGCGCAACAGACTCATCAATCTGCCAAGTCCAAAACGTCCGTTGCAGCCAGGCGATGTCAACAATCTTAATTACTGCACTTACCACCAAGCGGTAAGCCATCCAATCGAAGATTGCTTCGTCTTCAAAAACTGGGTTGAAGACCAATACCAACAGGGCAAGTTCGCGTTATCCGAAAACTGGAAGGTGGGCCTGCCACAGCCTCATGCTTCTAAAAAGGTGGACACGCCGGGGGCATCATGCTCAGTCATAGGGAAACCCCCATAGACCGAAAAGTCAGTAAACTAGAGATTCGCCTCAAATACGGCGACGATGGACCGCAATGTCCTAAAACTTGCAAATGACCGAAACGTCGTTAAACTACTACCAACCCGCGGCATCACCAGGCTGACGTGGTGTTAAAAAAAATGGTATGTCCATAAGCAAAATGGGCACGGATGAAAACCCGAAAGGGCTCCGTGAGTAAAAACAGCAGGGCTACCGGCGAGTCTTATGAAAACCCGAGAGGGCGCAACCTCGTTAGATAAAAAAAAGAAGAGAAAAAAAATGGTATGTCCATAAGCAAAATGGGCACGGATGAAAACCCGAAAGGGCTCCGTGAGTAAAAACAGTAGGGCTACCGGCGAGTGTTTGTGAAAACCCGAAAGGGCGCAACCTCATTAAAAGACACTTACATGGTCCTCTCGACCTTGTAAGGAGAAACCACTGCGTGAGATCCTTACGACTCACAAGGGAACAACACACTTAGAGATCCTCACGATTCCTAAGGAGAAATTACACTTGCGAGATCCTCACGACTCGTAAGGAGAACTCTCTTATGGGACTCTCACGGCTCATAAGATTTGAAAGTCTTAAGTTACAGAGACCTGAACCTGTTCTTAAGCAAACCCCCACAACCTCCGATACTACCCTACAAGTGGTTCAATGCTGACCCTTGTATACAATCCACGAGCGCGAATAAACATTTTTCTAACCAAGTCCCACCCGTGACTAGGGATATGTCCATATGGTGAACAACCCTTATAAGTCCTCTCGACTTATAAGGAGAAAACCCTTTTTGTAAGATCCTTACGACTTACAGAGGAACATACACTTAGGAATCCTCACGATCCCTAAGGAAAAAACACACCTATGAGATCCTCACGACTTGTAGGGAGAAATACCTTTGTGAGACCCTTACGGCTCATGAAGTCAAAAGCCTTAGTCGACGGGATCCTAACTCTGTTCGCTAAGCCACCTTTGTTCGACATCGACAGAGGCAAATGATGATTCGCTCCTGGCAATATCCCAGTTGTAGCGATGCTGATGCCTAAACCGGTATCAAATTTCAAGCCCTTTCATGGCAAATGATGATTCGCTCATGGCAATATTCCAGTTGTAGCGATGCTGATGCTGAGATTGGCGTCAGATTCCAAGTTCCACGCTCGCAACGAGCCATACATGCATGCAAAATAGCCGAAATGATGGGGCAACTTGCAACAAAATCGGCAAGTAAAAATGTATGCATGCAAAATAGCCGAAATGATTGGGCAACTCGCAATAAAAAGCAGCGAGTGAAAATAAAATAAATAGCCGAAATGATTGGGCAACTCGCAATAAAAAGCAGCGAGTGAAAATAAAATAAATAGCCGAAATGATTGGGCAACTCGCAATAAAAAGCAGAGTGAAAATAAAATAAATAGCCGAAATGATGGGGCACCGCGAAAAAAAACAGCCGAAATGATTGGGCAATCGCGACCTTCGCGATATAAAAGCTGAAATGATAGAGCATCGCGGAAAGAAATAAAATAAAGTATATATATAATGAAATTTATGCCCTACAGGTGAGATCATATCGATCCCTGTATACAATCAAGGGGCACAAACAAAGAGGGAACCATACCTTCCCGACAGGCTCTATCAGAAAGCGAAGCCAAATCTCGACGGTTCATAGACAACCTAGAGACAACCTCGACATTTGTCGCGATATTGCAGACACAATGTCAGCAAATGAAGCAAAGGAAGATTCCTAGCTTCAGGGGCTCGACGTCAACATCGACAACTTAGAGATCACCAACGACGTTTTTCCTCACTCTAACCAGATGCAGACGAGATGTCAACAACGGCGTTCCTTCGCAGTCCAGCAGGATGTAGATGCAACGTCAACAAAAGACCTCACGGTCGAAACAAAGCGGAGCGACGGCAAAATCCCAACTCCACCTCAGCATTCGTCTCGTTATAGCAGACGAGATGTCAACAACGGCGTTCCTTCGCAATCCAGCAGGATATGGATATAACGCCGACAAAAAACCTCATGGTCGAAACAAAGCGAAGCGACGGCAAAATCCCAGCTTCACCTTAGCATTCGTCTCGATACAGCAGATGCAATGCCAACAACGGCGTTCCTTCGCAGTCCAGAAGGATGCAGATACAACGCCAACAAAAGACCTTACGGTCGAAACAAAACGGAGTGACGGCAAAATCTCAACTCCATCTCAGCATTCGTCTCGCTACAGCAGATGCAATGTCAACAACAGCGTTCCTCTGCAGTCCAGAAGGATGTAGATGCAACGTCAACAAAAGACCCCATGATCAAAACAAAGCGAAGCAACGGAAAAATCCCAGCTTCACCTCAACATTCGTCTCGATACAGCAGACGCAATGTCAACAACGGCGTTCCTTCGCAGTCCAACAGGATGCAGATACAACGCCAACCAAAGACCTCACGGTCGAAATAAAGCGAAGCAACGGTAAAATCCCAGCTTCACCTCAACATTCGTCTCAATACAGCAAACGCGATGACAAAGCAAACGAAGCAAAGACCAAATTCCTAGCTTCAGGGTCTTAACGGCAAGTCATATAAAGCCTAAAAGACAATCGGAGATCATCTCGCACCAACATGAAGTGATCACCACCTCGACATTCGTCTCAATACAACAGACGAGATATGACGACAGCGTCCTTCTTCTAACAGGATTCGGACACACCAAAGCAAACGAAGCGAAGGCCAAATTCCTAGCTTCAGGGTCTTAACGGCAAGTCATATAAAGCCTGAAAGACAAGCGGAGATCATCTCGCAGCAAGGCGGAATGGTCACCACCTGACGTCCGTCTCGATACAGCAGACGCAACATCACCAAAAGGAGCCATGGCAAAATCCCTAGTTCCAAACCTCGAGGGTTTACCAGCAACCTAGAGACAACCGCGACATTCGTCTCGATACAGCAGACGCAATGCCATCAAACGAAGCGAAGGCCAAATTCCTAGCTTCAGGGTCTTAACGGCAAGTCATATGAAGCCTGAAAGACAAGCGGAGATCATCTCGCAGCAGGGCGGAATGGTCACCACCTCGACGTTCGTCTCGATACAGCAGACGCAACATCACCAAAAGGAGCCACGGCAAAATCCCTAGTTCCAAACCTCGACGGTTCACCAGCAACCTAGAGACAACCGCGACATTCGTCTCGATATAGAGGACGCGATGCCGACAAACGAAGCAAAGGCCAAATTCCTAGCTTCAGGGTCTTGACGGCAAGTCATATAAAGCCTGAAAGACTATCGGAGATCATCCCACATCAGCGCGGAGTGGTTATGACCCATCGGGTCTCTTTAAAATAAGCCTAACCTCAAGTAAAAAGTGACATGGAATATCCCTACGCTTGCTCTTTCGACGGTAATATTACCTGGAAGATTACTTGAAGACGTCTTGTCCAGCCCCCGAAGGGATCAGAGACACGACAATCGCAAGGCTACTCGAATAGCAAGATCGCCTATCGAGAGATACATCAGCCAACGCGACGGTACGACGGACAAAACCCTAAGTACCACAGACCCTAACGGACCTTTGTCGTAAAGAGCAGAGGTTAACTGTGACGTTAGGATATGCTTGCGAGAACTGCTCGATTCGTCTCGACTCGTGAGGAAATTGATGTCTTTGCGAGAACTTCTCGATTCGTCTCGACTCGTGAGATAAAGCCTTAGGCAATAGGGATTAAAAAACCTGTTTCCTAAGCACTGGGACCTTGCAAGTCGGCCCAAAACGGTCTCTTACATACTATCCACGGGTCACACTCTCCAAAGTCGAATCTCGACAAGGAGGGAAACAACCGCTTACGGGTCCTCTCGACTCGTAAGAGGGAAAATTCTCTTATAAGATCCTTACGACTTATAAGAGAAAACGCACTTAGGAATCCTCACGATTCCTAAGGAGAAAATACACCTACGAGATCCTCTCGATCCGTAGGGGGAAAAGTCTTTGTGAGACCCTCACGGCTCATAAAGTTGAAAAGCCTTAGGCAGCAGATTTGAACCTGCTTCCTAAGCCACCACTACTCCTCGAAATATTCAAGACGGAATGTTCTATATCGCCTACAGTCTACGCTTACTTAAGGAATATGCCAATAACAAAGCAGAAAATAAAAGGAAGGGGGCAAAAGATTTGTCATTCATACTTGGAAAATTCTTACAATAAACAAAAGCAGCATTGTTGAAATGCTATTACAATGGTAAAACCTCAAATCCAGGATATGGATTGAGGAACTCGAAAGTGACCTTGTCCAAGACTTTCCAAGCCTGGCGAACCATCCTAGTGTGCTTCCTTTCACAAGCACGGGCGTCGGGGTCTTCACTAATGTCCTCCTCCCTCCGATAGGCAGCAAGAATGGCGGACTGTTGAAAGGCCTGGTGCAAGAGATCGACAAGATTGTCTCGCCGTCTCTTCGAGATCAGGTTCATCAGGTACACCGAGTGCACCTTGTCATCGGCGGCGTCCAATGCCCTAAGCGGCACGCCGGTAAAGAATAAGGGGAGCGCTTCCCAAATTGCTCCCACAATAAGCTTCAGGAGAGGGGAGCGTCGAGGAAGCAATTGACCGTTGAGTGCGTCGAAACGGCTCATGATTTCGGCACACTCGGCGTTTGTGAACTCTCGATTCTGAGAACGGCCGAGTCGGCGTATGTCCCCGTAAGAGATGATCTCGTCGAGATCGTACATGTGGGCGTCCATTATTCCTATAAAAGAAAATCAGCAAAATTAGCAAACAGGTTGATTAAGCGAATTCTTATTAAAAACAGGCAGAGAGTTAAACTCCTCGAGAGCAATGCTCTGCAGACAGGAGTGGTACCTGTTAAAGTCAATTATGAGGGAAATTTAAAGAAATACCCCAAAGAACCATGCTCTGTAAAAGATAATGGAATAACCCATCAAAATGATTAAAAGATCTCTTAGGATCCAAGATCTCACAAGGGCAGAGCCCTATTAAGAAACCTTAAAAAGGTTTTCTTAAAAGATCTATGATCTAAGTAGAGCAAAACTCTGTTAATGGGTAAAACCCTGGTTTATTTAGAAGTTTTAAACTATACCTAAGTTTTAACAGAGTTATACTCTTGAAAAGTTCTTAAAGTTGAAGAGCAATGCTCTGAATAAGAGAAGATTCTCAAGTAAAGATGGAAATCATCTAAGCGACCAAAGGTCCTATTTATAGGCATTGAAGAGCCATTTCAACTTCCAAAAGTTGGCGCAACGGTTGGAATTCTGTCACCGCTGCGCTCACGTTTGGGGCCACGTAAGCGCAACGGGGGGGGGGGGGCATTTGTTTACCCCAATCAGAGCAAAGCTCTGTTCAAATTTCAAGGCGGGAGATGAAGCAACGCTTCTGTTTCCCCCAATCAGAGCAAAGCTCCGTTTTAAAAATTCAAATAATAATAAAGGTGAAGCAACGCTTCAGATTTCTTGCGCTGCGCGCAACGCGCCACGTGTCAAATCAGACACGCCAGCGCAAGGAGCGCAGCGCCCAAGACAGCGCACCCAATCAGAGCAAGGCTCTGTTTAAAATTCAAATTTTAATAAAGGAAGCAACGCTTCAACTAACTTGCGCTCTGCGCTGCGCGACACGTGTCAGCGCAGTTGCGCTGCGCGACACGTGTCAGCACAGTTGCTATGCGCTGCGCGACACGTGTCAAGCGTAGATGCGCTTGCGCCAATTGTGCCCGCACTAAAACAGAATTAAAATTCCAGAAAAATCTTTTTGATCTTGTTAAAACAAGAAAATTCTCTTCTGTAAAACAGAAGCCCTTGGATCAAAGATCCAACGGTGGGGAAAAATCCCTAAATCACTCAGAGAAAGATCTCTTTAACCGATTTAACAAATCAATTGGCCCTATATAAAGGCCCCTAGACTCCAAGTCTAAAAGACACACAGAGAAAGAGAAACCAGAGAATTCCTCTAAAATTTTGAGAAGAACTCAAAGATAGAAAAGGTAAACCTTTGAAAAAAGAAGAGTTTCTTCTAAAAAGATCATTGATCTAAGAACAAGATCAAGATCTTCGATAAATAATAATAATAATAATAATAATAATAAAGAAGAAGAAGAAGTAATTTACTTCTGTATAAAGGCATTGCCTTTTGATGAACCACTGGTTCTTGAGATTTGAGGTAGAACCTCTCTGGAAAACAAGAAAAATTTGTTCCCTTTGATATAATTTGATCCGAATATTAAACAGTGCCTTGCACTTTTGAGTTTGCACTGTTGCGCTCCTTGGATTGGTGCAAACCACCAGGGAGCACCACGTGTCAATCACAGAACAGCTGCGCCTTGCGCTTCTAAAAACAGAGCACTGCACTCTTGGTTTGGCGCAAGTCACCAGAGCGCGCCACGTGTCAGCAGCGCGTTAGCACAGCGCACTGCGCTAACAGACTTGCGCTCACCAGAGCATGACACGTGTCACCCCCACATGAGTTTGCGCCTTGCGCTCTTCAATTGGCGCAAAGCGCCTGACAAGCTACGTGGGGCACTGTCAGAACAATAAATGCTCTGCATTATTAAAGAAGGGACATAGCCCAATTAAAAGGCCTAACAGGCCTAATAAAAATGCAATGCATTAAAAAGGGGCAGAGCCCAAATAAAGGTCTAACAGACCAATTTAGATGATGCGCATCATTTAAAAAAGGGCAGAGCCCAATTAAAAGGTCCAACAGACTAAAGCAGATGATGTGCATCATTTAAAAAGGGCAGAGCCCAATCAAAGGTCTAACAGGCCAAATGTGAATAAATGTTGGACATTTTCTAACTGGACTTAACCCAATTCTGGCCATAAGTCCTCAAATTAAATTGACTGAGCACGACTGCTCTCCCAAATCAATTTACACCCGGTTCAAGGGTAGATCTCTGAACTCCTCTGATATCTGTCGTTGTAATCCTTCAACGTCGTCAGAGAGGTGACGGGTCCCGACAACCACATATAATACGGACTGTGGGGTCCTTAAACTCATGCATCCTTAAACCAGTATCCTTCCCTAAAATGGGAATGTTGGACCACCATGTCCCTAAAACTGGCAATGGACCACTATGTCCCTAAACTGGAACAATATAGCCCAAATGCTCTTTTGTCGGATCTAAACGATCCTGTTAAGTTGATCTTAGTCTCAAATCAGACTAACGTATCCTTAACAAACGTTTAAGTTGATCTTAGCCTCAAATATGGTTAACGTATCCTTAAACCAAAATCTTCAAACAGGCTTTAGTCCCAAATTGGACTATAAATCTCCAAACCAACTTTGGTTCAAGGGTACATCTCTGAACTCCTCTGATATCAGTCGTTGTAATCCTTCAACGTCGTCAGAGAGGTGACGGGTCCCGACAGCCATACATTCCATGGACCACTATGTCCCTAAACTGGAACAATAGAGCCCAAATGCTCTTTTGTCGGATCTAAACGATCCTGTTAAGTTGATCTTAGTCTCAAATCAGACTAACGTATCCTTAACAAACGTTTAAGTTGATCTTAGTCTCAAATATGGTTAACGTATCCTTAAACTAAAACCTTCAAACAGGCTTTAGTCCCAAATTGGACTATAAATCTCCCAACCAACTTTGGTTCAAGGGTACATCTCTGAACTCCTCTGATATCTGTCGTTGTAATCTTTCAACATCGTCAGAGAGGTGATGGGTCCCGACGACCATACATTCCATGGACCACCATGTCCCTAAACCGGCAATCGACCGCAATGTCACTAAATTGGAACAATAGAGCCCAAACGCTCTTTTTTCGGATCCAAACGATCTCGTTAAGTTGATCTTAGTCTCAAATTAGACTAATATATCCTTAACAAACGTTTGAGTTGATCTTAGCCTCAAATATGGCTAACGAATCCTTAAACCAAAACCCCAAACCCAAATCTAAGAAAATACGGATTTGGACTAATCCACGTCCTACGGGCGACGGCATAAATTAGTCTCCGTATACAATCCACGAGCAACCACAAACAAAACAAACACCCACGACACAAAGTGACCATCTGGAGAAGGAGAAAGTTGTTACCGCGATGCGGTAGCGTAATTAACTGCAGGGGCTTGCGCCTGCAGGAAAGAGCGTCCCCACAATCAAAAACCCCTCGAACGAGGGGGAATCTGACGAAGTCTGCTACATCGGCCGCATCCGTCTAAACTTCCGATACACGGTGCCATAAATCAACTTGGCATCTTCGCAGAGGTGGACGGATAAAACCAAATAGCATCTGTCCCGAATCTCAGGCAAGACGTCCAGTCTTGGCCGCCATTCGGAGGGGAACACCCCGGTTGACCAAGTCAAAGTCAAGGTCAACCCCAAGCCATGTGGGCCCAAGCCCAAGCAAGTGGGCCAATGCCCAGGTCGAGCCCGAACATGAAGCGTCCGGCCTTCCGCCATACCAAAATAAAAAAAATCATGTAACAAATAATTTTGATGTAATTTTTGTGCATGAATGTATGCAAAATGGGCATAAAGCCAATTTTTTGTAAGCCCATGGCATATGTGCAAAAAGAAATGGCACATGAGCCATGGGATGGGCAAAATGCCATTTTGTAAAGCCCAAGGGGCTATATATAAATATGTAAGCCTATAAGAGGCAACATGATGAAAATATCTAATATACTTTTTCATTCCCCTAAGAAACTAGGGTTCTTTGTGCCTCCTGCTCTTTCTCCAAGGTTCTAAACCTTCTCATTTCTTTTGAATTAAATCAAGAATTTTACTCTTTCTTTTCCAAAACTAAGTAGTTTTCCACCACAAAACCCACAAACGGGAACTCAGATCTCCCATCAGATCTCAAAAAGGAGAGATTTTTAAAATCTCCTACTTCTTGATCTTCAAGATCCGGCCAACAAAGGAAGAAGAATGAGACCCATCTCCAGAAACAGCACTTTGGAGAAGAACTAGGGCTCAAGGGAAGAAGCCCTTCATCAGCTTCAAAACATCCTAGGAGTTTAACTCCTCATACACACACACACACACAGAATAATAAGTGCTCCTTTCTGGGAGTACAACTCCCATTGCAGGGACCAAGTCCCTTTTGCTGCTCGAGCACCAACGTGCTGACACGTGGTGCGCTAGCACTCATGCGCTCAGAGCGCTAGCGCCCGAGCGCCCACGTGGTGCACTAGCGCTCTTGCGCTCAGAGCGCTAGCGCCCAAAGCGTAGCGTCCGAGCGCCCACGTGCTGACACGTGGTGTGCTAGCGCTCAAAGCGCTAGCCCTCTTGCGCTCAGAGCACTAGCGCCAAAGCGCTAGCGCCCGAGCGTCCACGTGCTGACACGTGGCGCGCTAGCGCTAGCGTTCTGAGCGCCCACGTGCTGACACGGGGCGAGCGCTAGCGCTAGCGCCCGAGCGCCCACGTGCTGACACGTGGTGCGCTAGCGCTCAAAGCGCTGGCGCTGGCCCCACGCATCCTTTGGATGCCTTTCCCCCCCTTTTTATATATATATACATATATATATATATACATATGTATACATATACACACACACACACATACTCTACAACACTATCCCCCTCAAAAAAAAATTGGGCCGGGGCGCTGCCCCGCACCCCGTAAGGGGGCTGCTAGCCCCCTTGACCCCCAACCCGCTATCCGGGTAGCGGGACCCCCGTAAAAACTCTGCGGGTCCTCCGATATATTCAAGCCCCCTCCAAAACAAAACACACGTACACTGCACATTGAGTTCGCATGACCAGTTTAACCCGTCAATCGGAGGTTCCCTCGCTCCAAAGGCGAGGGGTAATTAACGGCAACTTAGTCCGCGGCTGCCGGAGATTCGGATCCCCACAATCATTAAACCCCCGCCTACCCTAGGCAGGGGGAATCTGTAGTACGCCTGACAAGCGTGCGCGTATTCCCATCTCAATGGGGTGACGAAAAACACCCTAAAAAAACCTTTATACTGAACCACGGGGATGAGTAGTTTGATTAGGCAAGGAGATTCGGAACTCGGATTCCCCTACTACTCGATCATGATCCCGGGAAGTGAAACGGTATATTTCACTTCCTCAGTTGTTATTCCGTGTCCACAACGGAATAATCGCGAGTATTCGGACCCTTGTTTAACAAACTAAAACGTTTACAATACCTATTGATACTCAACACTAAACTCACATCATGTGCTATACCCATCTGTTACCTTTTCTACCTTTCTTTATGAGACACGAGTTATTCAGTATCTTGGATGCGGATATTTTACCAGTTTAGACTTGTTGTTTATTATGGAACTGAAGGGTGGAAATACCTGTGCACTTGAGTGATATTCACTCTAGACAAAACTCCATAGTAGTCATGGGACACCTTTTGGGGATGTTTACGTTACTGCATTGATTGCCACCCCAGGCACGGGCACCAGCTCATACTGCTTCCAGCTAGTCATGGGATACCTCAAGGATACGAGTATGTTCACCAGTCAATTCCATCAATACATACCTTGTTTAACCCGATCTAACTCTTAGACTGAATATCCGTTTGACTTGACTTGAACTTTTACCAAACATATACCTCACACAACCTATTCATATTCACATATAGCTCTGTCAACATATCTAACTTGTATATAACCTCATACCTTTATACCCATGTACATCATATTCATTACATTTATACACACATGTCTGTTTCTATACATTTACTTCCTTATGAGACAATCCTACCCGAGTATAACTCGCTGACGGACTTTCCTTTTCTTCCTCTATCTTTGGAATGTCCGTCAGATGAGAATGAGAATTATGGCGAGGATCAAGGAGTGGAGCCAACTAATGAAGGTTATGCAGACTTGACGACGGAAGATTAGCTGGATTTAATTTTTGTTGTTGCCCACATGTTTAGGGATTTTGTTTCTTCTCGATGTAATTAAACTACTTAGTTTATTTTACTCTTTCTTTTGGGATGTAATAAAGTTTGATTAATGGAAATAAATGCTTTTCGCTTTTATTATTTTTGTTTTAATACACATCCTGCATGTTAAATATTCATACGCTTAACGTAACTGTATTGAATAGACCACATTCAATACAGTTAGCTTGTGAACCATGCCACGTCATCCATCTCCTTCTTTTGGGAAGCGGGGCGTGACAGGTTCTTCAAGCTCCCCCCGATCTCGCGCATGGCGGCAAAGCGCATCCGGGGTCCCTACTGCGGTTTCCACAGGTCGCAAGGCCACTCCACAGAGAGCTGTAAATAGCTCCGAGACTACATCGAGGAACTCATCCGTTCGGGACACCTGGCAGCGTACTTACGGGACAAGCGGCAAGCTGACCGCGAGCAAGAGCAGCGCCCCCTCCCGGCGAGTTAACAATCGGCCAGATCATGGTCATATCGGCGGGGGTACGTCGAATACCTACGAGGCTCAGCACCCCACGCCTTTCGTGGAGGCCAACAGACATCCGCAGAGCTCAAACCGTACCAATGTCACGTCCCGCTTCCCGGTATACGGCGAAGGGGACGGGACGAGGCCACTACGTATATACTCAGAAGTACATACGCTAAGCGTATCTAAGCAATATAAAAGTAAATACACAAGAGACAAGATATAATAAAAACAACAACTTCTATTTATTAACATTCTTTTGTACAATGCATGAAAAGGAAATACAACTGAAATAAAACGATACCTAAACAATGGCATAACAGGAAATGAAAAGTACTGAATGGAAAATGTACAATGAAACTAGAGCTCTGGTTCTTCAGCAAACTGCTCCAAGTCTTCTGCAGATGGCTCGATCTCTGCCTCCAAACTACCCGACGACATTCAAAGAAGAAAGAAATAGAATGTCGTCAGCGAACAAGTCGCTCGGTAAGTCCCTAAGATAAGAGGAAAGTATAGTAGACAGAATAAGAAGGTATCTTTTAAAGTTGTATTATCTTGTTGTATTGTTGTGTTACCGCTGTTGTTTGTAGCTTGGTACAGAAGGATGCCAGTGTATACGAGAGGGGTCTCTATATGCTAGAGACCAGAGCAAACGGAATGTACAAGGAACCATTAAGCCACGGTACAACAACAACGGAATATAGGTTAGGTGTCTTAATCTTACCGCCTCGTGCCACTTTTAACACCTTCCGTACCAATCTACCTCTTAAACCCCGTAGTGTTTTGATTGTATTGTTTGCCTTGCAAATTGTATTGATTGTATTATTGGTTGACTGACCGAAACCATGATATCAGTAAACGGATGTAACCGTAGAATCATGTAAATGGAATAACTGGAGAACCATGTAAATGGAATGTATATCCATGGTTCGGTTCGGTCAAGTTATATAGATTGGTAATTGGATTCATGGATTCATGTTGAATTGTAAATTGTAGATTGTAGATTTTACTTGAATCATATTCAAGTCAGACTATTTAAAATGAGACTCAGTCTGAGTCAGAACAATTAGAAAAGAAATTGAAATCCTGATTGTTTTGATATTATCGGTAACCGCTGCACATGGGCGGCAGGATTTGTGTCTTTTTCAAAAACGATTACCGTATTGATAACACCGTTGTTAAGTTGTCTACCTTAGATAGGCAAGCACCCACTTCTCCGGCTCCCCGAGGCTCAAGAGATTGGTCCCGCTTAAACCTATATTTACTAGGGTCCTTATTGTAATTTATATAACTTGAGGAGGTTTTATGTAAAAATAATTTTGTATAGTTTTCAATATACAACTCAAATATTTAATTATCGTCTTTATGTACATACAACAATTTAATGATCAAGATAAATATGTATACATGTTCGAATAGCATGAAATGAGTCAAGTATATTATTCGAGTAACTACCTTAAACAATGTTGTCAAGAAATATTATGTACGACTAATTAATCAAGTCAAACGAAAGCGGAATATAAAAAGAAATATGTCTCTAAGTGTTTTGCATGCGTGAGTTCCAGTTTCACCTAAATACGACTACCGGTTTGAGAGATATATCCGTTTTCGTATCGTCGAGCAAAACAGATCAGAATCTGTTCAGCACCGTCACATATTTTTAAAACGCAGTTTAAGTTAATTTCTATCTGGTTTCAGGTTATGAAGATTATTAGAAAATTGTATGTCTTTCGATGTACTTATCCAAAACACCAAGATTCACATGATTTGGATTTCTTAAGCTCTAGTTATAATCATTTTAATATCAGTGTTTAAAACAGAAATTCAGATTTCTGGACAGCAACTATATGTTATATTGCAAAGCCTATATCGGATTGTTTCATGCATTTATAAGTAATCTAATATACATAAAATTATAGCTTTAACAATTATGCATCTACACATCTAAATTTTGTCACAAACGGACATCGGGTGTTCGAGTTATGTCCTATTTAAAAATAGTGTGCGAATCAGGGCAGATTCTGTCCAGATCTATCACTTAATATTGTAACACGGTTTTCTATATCTTACGTCGGTTTTCAGTAAAATTATAAAACTATGAAAATATATATCATTCGATGTAGATATCAAAAACACCTGAGTTTACTCAATTTGGATATCGTTAGACCAAGTTATGTGTC
Source organism: Agapanthus africanus (assembly GCA_030015575.1). NCBI lineage: Eukaryota > Viridiplantae > Streptophyta > Magnoliopsida > Asparagales > Amaryllidaceae > Agapanthus > Agapanthus africanus. The sequence continues at coordinate 486,036,759 of JASDDO010000010.1, read as the reverse complement.
CTAGAAATTGACCGATAATTGCAGTTTTATGTTTTACGATCAGTGAATAAAAACGATGTAATTCCTAAACCGTTATGCGGTTCGATCTAAAATTTTTACAGCGTGTACAAAATAATATATTCTATCATATGTAAATTTCCTGAAATTTTCAGAATTAAAAATTAATTTATAAAAATTATTTTAAAACTAAAGGTATTGATATGTCATATGTGAGAAATGAGAAAACCATGGTATTTATTCGTAACTTCATTTTTTTACAAACTTTAAATAAAGTGATTTAAAATAAAACAACAAACATGCAATCCTAATTGGTCACTATGAAATATTAACATATGAATTGAAAGTAATGAAAAAGACTTTACAAACTATATATGTGTGTATGTTTGTGTGTTCATTATTTATATATGTATCCATTTAATTAATTATTTAGGAACTATGATATGTCAAGGGAAGTTTTTCATGGCAATATAAAACAAGAGAAATATAAAGAGAAAAAAAAGAGATGGAGGGAAGGAAAGAGAGAAGGGACTTACATACACAAGCCGGTATTGTCACCGGGCTTGTCTATCCGTCGATAGCCTCGCGTTACTAGCGAGACCTTCTTGAAGACTTCTTCATGTTCTTCTTCTTGGACTTTAGGTGAAGAGGGAGAAGTGAGAGATAAAAAATATGAGGAAGGAAAAGATAGAGGAGGACAAATAAAGATGGTGTAATGGTGAATAATAATATATGCATTTAACATGAGAATTAAAAGAGAAATGAAAGGCCACCATTCATTTTGGAAATGAAAGGTCTCATTTGTAGGTTATGAGAAGAATAAAAAAAATGATAAAAAATAATTGCAAGAATGAGGATTTGAACATTTGACTTATGGAATAACAATGCAAGGACTTAACCAATGATCTACAAGCTTATTCATGCATATATTTAATTAGAATTAAATATATGTTGTTGCTTAAAAAGAAAATGGGCTTTCTAGATGGGCTGTAAAGAATAAGAATAATGGATTTGGGTTAAATATTTATGGAAAAAAAAATAAGAATGAGAAGTTAAAAACTTAAATATAAGAAAAAGAAATTGTACACAGAAAAATACATAATAAATTGAGGAATAAAATAATAATAAATTTAATAGAAAAAGGAAAATACCAAGTATAAATAAATACGGTATATTATTGAAGAGCGATAATACAAATGTAGAAAGATTTTGGGGTCATTACAACCAATAAAAAGAACATCTACTAGCTTGTACTTATTTTACTAAGGCAGTGTAAACTTTTCTCGAGATCTTTCTGTTTATATAATAAGAAGGGATCAATAAAACATTGCAAAAAGAAGAGTTTGTTTATTCAAAGGGTACTATAGCCTCCTTAGCCGTACATCGAAAAGGAAAAATTACAATAGCGGGGGAAGGGGGTGCAGAGAACATTGCTCGTGGTACTCCGAGGATATTTTCGCCAGCCGAGCCCTCGCGGCCTCAGACCCCTGCCTCTGATGCCTCCTGCGAACGCCGGTATCGTGCCGCAATTGGTAGCATTCAAAGATGAGCGCCACTGAGCGATCCCGCCGACCCGCGGAGATCAGGCCGAAGCGCCACAAAGACCTTAGCTTACCAACCGCCTCATCCCTCAACTGTTCGGACAAAGGGTTGTAGAGCCCCGGCGACGTCCTCCAGATGGAGTACATCAATAGCTGGATCATGGGGAGCGTCGGGGAAGCAGTCGGCCGAAATGATCCTCAATGCGGCCTATGACTAACTGCACCGTATCCTCGGTGCAGTACTGATCGTAGAGGTACACATCCTCGAAATTTACGATATCGGGGATGGTAAAAGGGAAGTCCTCCATTCTTATGTTTTGGGTGTGAAGAAAGGAGTGATCAACGCTCCCTCCGCTTTATAGCCCCACTACGTCCTCAAGAGTCCAACAGTCGCCCGTTTCACCCACAACTGTGCCGCCACGCGGCAGACATCGAGCCTTTCTCGGCAAAATCAAAATGACGCGGCTCTAGAGCTTTGCCTCCCCTACGTGTTCATTACACGTGTCACTTTCGACTGTCCCTATTCCCCATACTCATGCCAAGAGGCTCCGGGCAATAACCCTGCTCGGCCCGTCCTTAAGGATTAAAACCCTCGCCAAGAGACACCGGGCGGCAACCCTGCTCGGCCCGTCCTTAGCAGGCCCATTACGACCCCTCCCGCGCTAAGGATCAAAGCCCGCATCAAGAGGCAACCGGGCCCGTCCTTGCTCGGTTATCCCTGGCTGGTAGTTCCCTACCCCACAACGCCAAAGATCAAAGCCCTCGCCAAGAGGCACCGGGCAGTAACCCTGCTCGGCCCGTCCTTAATGATCAAAGCCTTCGCCAAGAGGCACCGGGCAGCAACCATGCTCGGCCCGTCCTTAGCAGGCCCATTACGGCCCCTCCCGCGCTAAGGATCAAATACCTCATCAAGAGGCAACCAGGCCCACCCTTGCTCGGTTATCCCTGGCTGGTAGTTCCCTACCCCACAACGCCAGAAATCAAAGCCCTCGCCAGGAGGCACCGGCTCGGCCCATCCTTAAGGATCGAAGCCCTCGCCAAGAGGCACCGGGCAGCAACTCTGCTCGGTCCGTCCTTAGCAGGCCCATTACGGTCCCTCCTGCGCTAAGGATCAAAGTCCCCATCAAGAGGCAACCGGGCCCGCCCATGCTCGGTAATCCCTGGCTGGTAATTCCCTATCCCACAACGCCAGAGATCAAAGCCCTCGCCAAGAGGCACCGGGCAGTAACCCTGCTCGGCCCATCCTTAAGGATCAAAGCCCTGCGAGTCATCCCCACGAGGATATTCGTCCCGGAGCTCTTCATCGGGGAACTCTGGCATCCGAGCCTTGACGGCCTCGAAGGCTTCGTGCCAGACGAGGGTAGAAGCTGCAGCTAGGTCGGTGTAAAAATGGTCCGACTTCTTATAGTTCTCCACCGGATTCGTCGCTCTAAGCTCGGCTCGCTTCATCCCCTCCATCGCAGCCTCGCACTCCTTCCGGAGGGAGCTCACCAACTTCTTCAGAGTGCCAACGAGCACCTTGGAGTCCTGAAGCTTGGCCTTAGCGGTCCGGACGGCCTCATGGCACCTGGCAACCTCCTGCTTCCCGGCCGCCACCTCGTCCTCAAGGGCGGCGACCCTCGCCATCGCCGTCTCCAACTTTGAACTCTCCTCCAGCGAGGAGAACTCACCCGCGGCCCGCATCGTCGGGGCAATTTTCTCGTCCTCCATTCGGACGACAAGGGCGACGTGCTGGAGGACCAGAAGAAATCAAAAAGGGGTCAAAAAGGGAAGGGAGGCACCCAATCTCACGAATAAATAAGACGCTGAATGAAAACCCAAGTGGGGTGCGAGCACTAACCTGCACGGCCTCTTGGGCAATGGCCGCCATTTGCGCCCTGAGAGTCCCCCGACAGATTTTGCCCCCAACCGACCTCTCCATCTCTGTCAGCAGGCTGTCAGCAACGGAGAGCCCCGAGAGCACCTCAAAGCGGAGGTCCCCCTCGTCCACCAAGATCGGGAAGGCCGGGGTGCACGGAACCGTCTGGAATCTCTTGTGGGACGGCGCCGGGGAGCCAGTCTCTATCTCCGAAGCTCGGGCCTCTTGTTCTCGAACCCGCTTTCGGCTCGGCGCCTGGCCGGACTCCGGGGCACGGGTCGCACTCGAACGCCTAGGTGGAGCGGCTGCTAGGGGAACCGGGGCTGACGTCGGACGGGAGGAGCTGGCACCTCCAGCCCTCGATCCCTTCTTCTGCTCTTGCACGGCCGCTCGGAATTTGCTCACGTCCATGGGTTCTGCACAAAACAAGGTACAATGGAGTCAGCAACGCAAGTAAAAATGAAAATAAACGCAAATCTAAACAGATCGTTTGTAAACTCCCAACTTACCCGCGAACTGGACGGGGCTGAGCCCAGCCCAACTAAGGGCCTGCTCGGAAAGCGGCACGTCAGCCCGGGGAATGGGCTCCCACTCTGCTAGTCTCACCGCGTCGGGGTCGTTCGACTGACTCTCCCGCCGGCAACTATCCCTAAACCACTGGGTGGGCACGGGCCAGTCCTCGCCCTCGGGTGGCCCAACAAAGAAAAACTTCTTCTTCCAATCATGGATGGAAGAAGGTAGCACGACGATCCCCGGCCCGGCAACACTTCCCCGTTGCTTCCTAAAGGAGATGTATACCCACCTCGGCTTGCCCGCGCGAGTGCCGGGATGAATTTTGTAACAGAGAGAAGAGGCAAGGGTGCTCAGCCTGAAAGGGATCATGTGCAACTTCAAACGGACCAGGAACCTAAGAAGAATCCTCCAGGAGTTCACACTAGCTGACCCGGGGCTAACTCAAAATGATTCAGCGCTCTGACAACCTCGGGAAAGAAGGGCAGGCGCATTCCGGCCCAAACGGTTTCCAGTTATAGGGCAATCTCCTTACCCCGTATCTGATCTGCCCTCTCCCCTTCCTCGGCCAAACGTAGCGTATAGCCGGGAGGAATGTAGAAACGGGCCCGAGCGATGGCGAGCTCATCCTCGTACCTCACCGTGGATGACACGCCAGGGGCACCCGCGACCTCCGCTCGGGGAACCGCTCCCGTCGCGTGACCCCGGGAAGAGGATTTGATCCCGACTTCCCGGGAGGACTCCGACTCAGTGGAAGAAGAAGAAGCAGAAGCAGAAGAAGAAGAAGAAGAATCTACCAGGGGCTCCCTAGATTCTACCCGATCTATTTCTATATACTCTTCACAAGAAGACATCTAACCTGATGGAGAGGATGAGTTCTCGGAAGAGAAAACGCAGAAATCCGACCTAAAAAGGAGAGCGCCGAGCTAACGAGACTCTGGACGAGGAAATTATGAAGAGGTATGGGCCCGGATGGGGACCCCATCTCTATTTATAGCTGCCAGCGTACACATTCAACGGCGACAGTCATCTCCCGCCGAAATGACTCATTGCATTCGACGGCCACCATCGCTCCACCTGTCGCACGCGCATTGATCTCATCCCATCGGACGCCGGAAGTCTGCGGCCCGTCGCGTCAGCCAACCAGCGCCAGACACGTGGGCCGTCGCTTCGGTGAGCGTACGCACGATCCGGCGCATTCTCTTTAATGCAAGATCTGATCCCTGATCCGCTGACATCATCAAGAAAATACAGCTGATTGCCCGGGAATGCACGCTTGTGATATGTACGAAAAGGAGCTCACCTCGGGTGACTCGGCAGACCACTCTTGACCCGACCCGTGAGCGGGTCGGGATAAGAGTGGGGGGCTAATAATGATGCTCGATATCGGTAATCTCCCAGATCGTGACACGTGGTAGATGACGTGTCCCGAAGCTTGCAAGAAAGGACCAGGAACGGTACCTCGGAAGGATACCCGGGTCTGCGACCCATTGGCGTGGCCGACCTTCTGCGACCGACCACACCACTCATGTGCCCGCCTTACAAACAACCGTTGGCTAACCTCCGAGCCCCATGCACAACTGGCCTCCTCGGCCCTCTCAGCTCGTCTCTGGGCTACCGCAGAACCGAGATGACTCGGCCTCTCGCTCGTTCCCGAGCCACCCGCCGAGCTCATCTTCCTCGGTCCCGTCGACCGACTAGCAGCACCAGTTGCAGGCACCTCCGCCACGCCTCCATGAATCTCGCCATGCGCGAGATATCCGCCGGCCACGTCCCGCGTTCCACGCCATCACGATCCTCTATTAACGAGTCTGTCTCGCCATTAATGGGGGATCCCGTCTATCACGCGGGCGTGATACCGTGAGCATAGCGGCCGACATGATTCTCGCACCTGCCTGCCTGTTGCCACCACTATATAAACCTCTCTTTCAGACGGTTCAGGTACGCAATTCTCTCCGGACTAGGCCGTTACTCTGCTCAAATATCCGGTCTAACTTGATCGTCGGAGGATCCTCGGTGGTACAACCATCCCGGGACTTCCTTGCAGATAGCTCGGCCACAACTACCTCAAACCCATTGAGATCCACTCATTTCAGGAGGCAACCTCCAACTTAATCTCAGCCATCCATCGTCGCCTGCAGCAGATCTACGGAAGATAATATCTTGACGAGATCCGACATCCGTCACTTTCCATATTTTTTTAGACACCAAACCAAATGCAATCACAATCATTATCGATCGGCACCAAGTTCTTTCCTTCTTCATGTGAAATATATAATTGCACTGGCCATCTTTTACCTCTTGAATAGACTGTCTTCATCTTTAATCAGTGTGTGCATGATCACGACTAATATTAGGAAATCCTTATGTAATGTAATGGAATTGACAAAAACAAGCGTTGAATTTCCTCTTAAACTTTTAGCCTCTATGATTGATCTCTTACACTTGTCGCTAAGAGATTGACAATTTGAGCACAGACTAAAAACCTCGAAACTCTGAAGTGCTTGAATATTTGAAGGCCGTTTAGTTGTGCGCATCAGCGCATGCGTGATGACTGACCTATAGCCTATCGATCTCTTACACTTATGGCTACGAAATTGACAATTTGAGATCAACAATTAAAGTCATTGGCTCTCTGAAGGCATTATTCTTTTTAAGGCCATGTAGTTGTGTGCATACTTGATGCGCGCCCTATCTTAAATCTATATGAATCTTTTACGCCTATTGTAAGGATATCGACAGTTTGAGGTACCTATTTAAAAAGCATTAACACTCTATAATGCATTGATTTGTGATTGAAGGCCATATAGTCGTGTTGCGTAAAACTGCAGAAGCAAAGAATTTTTGGCTCCAATCATCACTCTTTGGTATTGCTTAAAACTGCAGAAGCAAAGAAAATGTTACAAGTGAGCATGTCGTGAAACACGGTGCTCCACATAATATAACATCTATGCATCCAGAATCTATACTTTCAACATTTTTTTGGTTCAGCATTGTGTGCACGCGCGATCATGAATGCGTATTTAAACTGGACCGGTTAGAGAGAAACACTGCATATATTACTCTGACAAAAATTTCCATAACTATCCCACAAATTTGATTTGATAGCTTGATTGTTCGGATAAATGGCAAACATTAGAAAGATATGAGTCTAAATACACTAGACTACCTTTAACTATCATTAGTTTCACTGAACTACCTTTATGTTTTATATTACAGTATACTCCCTTAATCATTGATTTTAAGGGATTTTTTTTACTTTAATACGTTTAAATGTAACACTTTAAGGGAGCTTACTGTAATAAGAAAAAACTTTAGGTAGTTTAATGAAAAACAGATATAATTGCGGGTAGTTTGGTGTAATTTAGCCAAAAATTTAAAAACACACTTACAGGTACACTCAAACACAACAGGGTGTGATGTCTTCAGCCATGTGCCTTGAGGTAATGGTGCCGGACTCACCTTCCGTTTGGCTTCATCTCAAGAAATTGTTCGATGTATTTCTACTCGATCTCCTCAATCGTTCCATGATTCGGTCTGTGCCTCATGAACCCTAACACTTTCCTGAGCCTGCATTCATAAAATAGGTTCATACACATCTTTACTTCAATGATCAAGAAAAGTGACAAAAGAAATCATATTTCATGTTAACCATATGATGTCAGCGAGATAAGAACTTCGGTCCAAATAGCAAATCTATTCAGAAGATAGAATTTTTTTTCCCTGACTCAAACAATATCCACAACTTAGCGATGTAGTATCCAAGATAAAAAATTAGCAATACAGAAAGGAAAATGCAACATTCATATTGAAAAGGGAAACACTACTAATAGAGAAACCATTCACACTAATTTGATATATCGGTATCACACCAATTTAATTTGATTAACCTGAACGGATTTGAATGAACGCTTTGGATAATATGATAACATACTCAGCAAAAATCCATGTATTAATAAAAAGGAAACCCCTTACAAATTAATGCATATCAATCCAAAGATCCAGAGGTAGGTTGAAAATAACTTTCTTACGGCAGAAAGATACACCAAAAACTAAACAAGATTATTCTAAATGATCCCATCGACTGGTTTAGTACATACTCAGGACAATATTAACCATGGTAACAAAATTATAAAAATCTGAGTGTAAAAAATAAATTTCCTGTATAAATATCTAACTTTTTGGTTCTTTAGGCTATATGTAGATCGCTTAGTATGACAAAATCAAATGCCTCGGAAAAACAGGATCGAGAAACATAATCCGCATAAATCTGAAGAAATTTTATAATATACTGCAAATCTCATAAACATTTGTAAAGAAGTGATAAACCCCATTATTATAACAAACACCCCCCTTTTCCTTTTAAACGGCTTAAATAAACTGCAGATGTTTTCATTTCAACTGACGATAGGCATGTGATATGTAAAAAGTCATGTTTAAGTATCCATGAGTTATCCACGAACAACCAAGAAACAAAATAAAGGAAAATTCATATACGAACAAACTTTCGTTACAAGTTAAGTCTATCGACAGGGTCCTTACAAATGATGTGGAGCTTTATGTTCATCGATTTTAATGAAGCTAGGTGGGCGAGCATCCACTATTTCTATCAAAAAAAAAGAAGAGAAAAAAGAAATCAAGGTCCATGCAGACATTCTCATACCTAACTAAATACACAACTTTGTTACGAAAAACTACTAAGGAGCTCGCATGGTATATCTCGAAGGATACACTCAAGCCCTAAGCAAAACATAAACGATATGCACGCAGCGGAAAAACAAGTCGTCGGAGATCGAAAAGTAAATAAAAGAATCCGCAAGCAACCAATACCAATCGCAAGATAGAGAAAAAAATCGCACCAAACAGCAATCGACACAAGATATACCCAGGTTCGCTGCTAAGATGCACCTAATTCTGCATTCACGACGAGATCTTCCATTAGATAAGTATTAAACGAGATTACAAAGCCTGCCCAAATACAATATCTCTCACAAAGCTCAACCCTTTCTCTTCAAACTCCCTAGGTTTTTGGTAATACAAAATATGAGGCATAAGAAACCCTAGCTAAAACATAGCTATTTATTCTCTTAGAGAGCAATTAACCCGAGGCAAATCCTCTCTGTGAAGAAAACGCCCATGTCCCCTCCTCTAATCGCATGCCGCCGCCAGTTCCCAGTGACCACGAGTAGCTCATGCTCCTCACGTGCTCTCTTGAGAATGAGCTTGAACTCATTCTATAGGTGTTGCTGCTGCTAATTGATTCAATCTTGGGCTTGACTTGGCCTAACACTTGGTGGACTTTTGCAACACAAATCAACAAACTTAACTGAGTAAAGTTCTCTATTAGGTTATCTCCTCGACTAGCTTAGCAACTATATACAAAATTTCATCGGCTTGAATAACATTTGCTAGTTTTGGCCGTTGTCGTCACCTGTATCGCCTCCCCAATCCTCTCGAGGTATATTATGATGATGGTTTGTTATCTGATACCAGCCGCTCTTCCTGTCTCCTTGTTCTTGAATTTGTTGTGTGGACTCCACTAATTGTCTAGAATTTCTGCAAACTACACTAAGGATATGAGTAAAAGTAAAGTTGGCATATTCATATGTGATTCTTGTACTGCAGTCCAAGGGGAAGAAAAAAGAGAACAAATCTTGGAGAATGGTGCCTAGAAAACAAATAAAAAGAACTGAAGAGACTAGTTTTACTTGAAAAGATTATTGCCTACAGACTTGGATTTTTGGCCGTGGCTAGAAATGAAGATGCTACTTATAGAGGAATTGAGGAGACAAAAAGAGTAGTGGGGTTAGCAAGTTGAGAGTTGATCGAAAGTTAGATGGTGGATGATTTTGTTACTCTATATAAGATTTAACAAGCAATATTATGGTGGTGGAACTATGATAATGTGTTGTGTTTGGTTCTTGGCTTTATTTGTTTCGAGTGTAATGTGTTTAAAACTTAAAACCGCATGTGAAAGAGTGAAGAACATAAATACGAAGTTGGACCATAAGGCATGGTATCAGAGGCCATGTCGGGGCTCAAGAGAAGTATGAACCTATATGTGTACCCATCACACATGAAACAAAGAAGTTTTCAATGTGAAAAGCGAAGTCGGACTTGACCTAGATCTCAGCCTGTATGATGTCTTCACCAATCACTATGTACACAATATAATCATAAACTACGTCTTTCATCTATGTTAAGGTATTTGAAGGCAAGGTAGATAAACTTGGCCCTGATGAAGAGAGAACTGTTTTCAAGTCATTAATCGGCCTTCAAACTTTGTCAAATTGTTCATGAATACGTGTTCTCCATAACTCTTTTTTGGCATTGGCCCGTAAGTCCTAAAATATGCAATATAACACACACATCACAAGCACGCACACATCACACGCAAGTACACACCACACGCAAGCACCAAGGGACCCATGAATTTTCCCCAAAGCGTTAATTTATGGCCCCTTTCCCTCCTGGGGTTCCTGAGATTTGAATCCTGCACTCCTCCCAAGAGGGGAAGTGCCCATACCAACTGAGATATTAGCTAGAAACAAAATAAAGGGTATCATAACATAATATTCATTAGAGTAGACTTTCGTGTATGCTCCACCGAAAGTTCTTTTGGTAAGCATTAGGAAAACCGATGGATAATTACCAGGTTACAAAGGAAAAGCGCATTACGTACCTAATTATTTCTAGTTTAAAGTTGATGATTATTCATGACATTTCCTTTTTAAAAAAAAAAGTGGAATGGGCATTTAGAGGAAACATTATCACAAGATTCCACAATTGGAATGGGCCAGAAAGATGATCAAATTGTATATTTTATGCCTGCATAATGATTATGGAGATGGCCTTTTTGATGATACTATTAACTGTTAACCAACTGTATTGATACTTATATAAGTAGAGCAAGTGCTGTAGAAAACAGAAACCTTTGTGATTCCAAAGACAAGCAAATACTTTTGCTCTCAGATATTTGTACTGTGAACTGATCAATAGGAGGAGACATTCTCTTTCCTAAAGATCTTATATATATGAAGAAAATCTATTGATTATGATTATAATAAGCAGAGCATCTAATCTATCCATTAAAGAAAAGATAATATATAGCTGTGCATATTTAAGAATTCATGAAAGGACTTAGATGATGATTTCGGATAGCTTTGATGATATTTGACAGGTAAAATTACAATCTTGAAGTTCATTAAAATCTTTTAATGAAACTTGGGGTGATAATTGACCCGCCATTTACCTTAAGAGAAAAAAGGCGATCCTGAAAGAAGATTTATAGGCTGAAAATGTTTGATGCATGGATAGTTTATATATAGTTTTGCAAATTTGAGAAAAATACAGTGCAATATCGACAAGGAACAATAGCAAAGGAGAGTTAGTTGAAGGAGACACGGGTTTGAATCCTAAAGTTTTTTTTTAATAATTTTTTTCGTACAACAATATATCAGTTAACCAAGGAAACATTTTTCGTACAACAATATATATCAGTTACATGTAATATTAATAAAGTTTTTTTAATCAAACATAGCATTTAACTATATAAAACATTTCTTTTTGCTAAGTAATTGTAACCTAAATAAGAAATAGTAAAACAGAGACAAGATATCAAGAGAAAACTCACCCATACGAATTCATGTACAAAATGACTAATACAAAGTGCAGAAATCCATTGTTCTCATCATCTTTTCACCCTAAAACTTTGACATGCCCTTTACAAAAAAAATTTAGATCAATGTTGATGAAAAGCTAAATCTAAAAGCATTTAAAGATTGATTAAATTTTTATGATAAAACAAATACTAAAAGTCTGCAACAAACTTAAAAAATTGGTATACAATAAGAAAATTAAATCGAGAAGGCAGCAAAAAGGCGTGTTCTACCATTCGAACAACATACACAAAGTCTTGTGCACAAAACACTATCCTGTAAAATAGAAACTCCTTATTATTACACATCGAAGCTCAATTTCACAAATTAGCAACCTAAGCTTTTTTTTAGCTACAAACATATGGCACAACATTGCTGATTGCACCACCTATATACATATATCCCCGCTTAATGCAGAAGCATTACATATCAACCACACAATTAACTACTGCAAAGCAAATCTACACTAAAGAGTTATCTGTATCACTTCCATCATTTCCTTGGTTATTGTTGTCTCCTTCCGGGGTTTGAGGATCATTATATTGGTCCCTAGGTATGTTGTGGTGATTCTCGATCGTATTTTTAGTGTATTTTAGTGTTCCCATACCCATTCCCTCCTCTAATAGCTTTTTTCCCACTTGATGTCGGTAGTTATCTCCATCTTTATGACCTTCGAATGCCAGGATATGTGCTGCTGAGCTATGTGCGGCTATTGCAATAACAAGAAGCAGCAGAAGAGCTTGCGACTTCATTCTTAACTCTGTTTCTGCCCTAATAAACACAAAAAGAAAGCAATTTGGAGAAACCTTGAAGGAGAATACCAGGCTTGAAGGATGTGAAAAACTGACTTTTGAGTAATATATGAGCCGGTGGATCGGCTATTTATAGTGAGAAATGCATGCAGTAAAAAGATAGAACATGAAATTTCCAACTTGAGCAGACAATATTCAGTGGGATCGACACATTATTCCACAAATTATAATTGATTATCTCCATTAAGTGATGGGTCCAGAAGAACCTAATAATCAATTTAACGATCGAGAATTGGCTAGATGCTGCATAGCGTTGTGATGTAAATAATAGGGGAGTGCGCTCTTTTTTTATTTTTTGGATTAAAAAGGTTGGAGAAACTCCCCTCGTGTTTCATTGAAGATATTCCACGAAACGAGCTACAAACAAAAGAAAAGGCAACAAAATATGAAAACAAGGAAATCAACCAACGATAATAACCAGTCTTAAGTACAAGCAGCTGCTCCTCGCCCAAGGATACAAAATAAGGTTTTACAAAACCACGAAGCCACCCAGCGATAAAAGACGCAGTCACTAGGGATCCAAAGGAAAAAAAAATTATCACTCGTTCAATCTTGCCTCATTACAAGGTATACTTGTACACGGAACATACAAAAAGAATTTTCAATATGGATGTACCTAAGGTGATGGATAGAAAAGTATGCCATAGCATCGAATTGGCGAGGATTTTCTCTCTTCGTGTTGTCACTTCTATTTATAACAACTATATAAATAAATTTCATACAGGTTATACTTGTTGACATAACTTTTTTAAAACAGAGTGACATTCATCAATATCTATATAACTAATTATCATCAAAAATGGGGAAGAGATAAGTGTGCATTAATTTCTAAAAATAGTTAAAAAGATAATATGCTTTGTTTCTTTAGAAATTAAATTTGCAGGGTTGTCATCTAGCATTATTTCAATATTTCATTTCTGCATGTAGGAAAGGTAATTGTAGTTTGTAAAACGGCATGGAGAGTATGAAAAATGTGATTTAGACTGTTAGTAAACTACAGGGATGTCGATTCTAAAAAGGAAATCATTAATTTTCAGATTAATATCCATACACCAAAGTTGAAGAGAACATGAATGGTATAGTACACACCTTATGATATTTATAGCAAACTTCACAATCTACCTAGAGTATGAACACACTATTCTGCATGAGTAATACATTTCATGCCAGCCACCGAGTTTCCATATAGGCTACCTCGTTGGTGATTCGGTACATAGATAGGGTAGTTTTGGGGCTTGAAATCCTACCCTGTCTTTTGATCAATCACCAACCCGGTAACCTACGTGGAATCTACCGAGTTGGTAGGTTAAGCAATTTTCTTTCTGCATATACAACATAAAAGCATTCTGTGCACTACCGGGCCCAAAGTGCATGAGAATAGATTGGAAACCAAAGCCGTTAGAAGTGTTAAGTCTATTTAAAGGATTTATCGGACTTTCTTTTCATTGGAAAAGAATATTTGCATCCGATTCAAGTTCATGGGAATGGAAACTTAAGTTTCGCCCTTTAGAGTACGATAGCATAACAGTGGTACCACTAAGCTAGTGGATTTCCCACCTTTGAAGATTAATTTGTTTAACACCGAATACGAATAAACGTGCTTAGGCTTGAAAACACCATAGGATTCCAATGTGTTATGCAAGTCCTATCCTAAGTCGCTGAATTTGTTTCAAGTGCTAAAATGCCACACTTTTTCTGAACTTAATTATCATGGATCTATCTATCTATTTTCTTCCTTAAAAAAATGGAGATATCAGTCTATATGACTTCATCATTAGAGCTAATAATTGATAGCCATGAGTGATCATCAAGCATTTCCTACATTAATTACAGATAAAAAGGCAAATGTTGCTATAGCTTAGAGGGGGTTCACACTCTGCCACATAAAAAAAATAAAAGAAAGGGTAAATTAGCAATGAGGATCATCATGTAACATATGGTAATAGTTTACCTAGTTCGTATTTTTATTCATGAAGAATTTAACCAAGAGATGTAACTGCTATTGCGGAAATAGTTCTCTCAGGCCATTGAACAAACACCTTGTGTGCCTGCAAATGTAACACAGTAACATTAATAATAGCCAAACCAAGAAAGCTTATTTTACTCTTCATTTTGATAATAAAAAAAGTAATTATAATTTTCGTTGAGTGCAAGAAGCGTGTTATGAAATTGAGGAGCTAACAAAAGATCGTAGTATCGTACCTCAGCGGGATTAGGGTTTCCGAAACCCTGGTCCAGTGGTGTTTCAATGCTAAACTCCCAGAACTGAAACTATGGTTTATTTGGCAACCAGAATGGAGTTTCCAAACCATGGTTTCAAAAAGTTTCAAGGGCTCAAAACATCATATTTCTAAACTTCAAAATACTGTTTCATGCGCTCTCTTTTTATTCTCTCTATCTCAAATTTAAAGTAAATTTAGTAGTTAAACCAAACCATGGTTTCCAAAACTAATTTGACCTCGAACTCACAGGAAACCGTGTTTTCAGTTTAACTTGATTAACACCATGCTTTCAGAAACCTTGTTTCCGAACTAGCTAGGCTTATATAGAGGCCTAAATTTAACTCTTATTTCTCAACAATTGAGCTTGGGTTTTCATCTGCTACTTTGTTATTCCAAACAGAACTTGGTAAATTTTGCTGCTTCAAAGAACAAACGAAACATAAGACATCAAGCTTTAGAAGCATACCCACACTCTTGCTCAGTAGTCAAACTTTATTATTTTCTCTGAACTGGCCCACAAGCCTCACCTAAACCTACACCGTATCCCACGCACACAGAATTCACATGCGTCCCACTAATTTGACCTAAAAAGGTTAGTTTATGGCCGCTTACTTTTTCAGCCTCACACTCTTCCTTAAATGGAAAGTGACATACCAATTGAGCAATTGCACATTGGTAATTAATATAATTTTTGAAGTATAATAAAAGAAAGAGATAGAGGGTACATTATTTCATTCGTTGGTGCATTGTCTCAATTTTAAATGACATTATTCAACATTGAGACACCATTTTATTGAAACTAACTCAGCAAAAAATTAAAAATAACAAAGGATATTTTGATATCTAGCTGTCGCCCTTATCCCTCCAAATGGAAACCGAGCGTATAATTAGTTTATCCAGATTTAAACCAGCATAACAAATTCAGTTGCAAATAATATTGCAGATATGTTCCATGGATTCTAATTGTTAGATATGAATAATCTTGTAACAAAAATATTTTATCTTATCTTTCTAAAATCATTCTAACCACTATTCATTCTTTTAAGGAAAAAAGGAGGAAGTCGTTCTACTCAATAAAATAAATTAAAATACTTACAAGATTGTTCCTCGAGATAAATAGTAAACATTCGAACTAGTATCTTATGATTTTATTTATGAAAGAGCAACGGATCATTATTGTTAAGTTTCGGAGGGAGGGTGACTGTATTTATTTATATGAGTGTACGAGCTTTTGATATAAGTGGGTTCCAACAATAAGATTCAGGTCTTATTGAGATTTGGCTCATTTTATATTTTATACCATGTATTATTTTAGTTCACATATCTTAACACCCCGTACATGCAACGGATGGCGTTGCACGGGGATCGTTTAGTTCGTATAGAGGTCAGACTCTGCAGGGCGTGTGGGCTCGAGCGCATATTGCAAGGGCTTGAGCGTAGAGGTCGCAAGGGTGCGCGGGCTCAAGGGTGTAGATCGCGAAGGCTTCAAGCACAGAAGGCGTGAGGCAGAAGGTGCGGTTTGACCTAACTCTGATACCATGTTAAGTTTCGAGGGGGCGACGATATTTATTTATATGAGTATACATGGGTTTTTGTTATAAGTGGGTTCCAGCAATAAGACTCAAGCCTTATTAAGGTTTGGTCCATTTTATATTTTATACCCATTTGTTATTTTAATTCACATATCTTAACAATTATTATCTTCACACAAATAGAATCAGATATAAATTTTACATCACACAAAATAAATATAAAAGCTTGATAACATTGTATCCACTATAAATGTATTGATATAATCTCAATGAGAACTTGAATGTGAATCAATATTTTTCCTCTAAATTTTTGTATTTGTTTTATATTTCAGCACGGAAAAATATAGATCGTAGGAATATTTCAATCTATTTTTTCCCCACATCCTTTCAATCACTCTGTTAATTAAAATAGATAATTGTAACTTATAGAAACTTGTTCTCAATAGCTTCATTGAACCGAATTTCCAATTTAATTTGTTTTACAATTCTGCAATAGAAGATTATGTGAATGCTCGATATCCTTAGATTTAATTTATGTTTTGAAAGTATTGCGTAGTTTTGAATAGGCTCTCTTTCTGCAATTTAAAATTTGTAGCTGGAGCTAAATGTGAAATATCCAGGTTTAAAAAGGGTGTTCATGTATGATTGGAGGCACTTTCTGCAATTTAAAACGATTTTGAGTTACAATTTTTTTAATTAAAAAGTTCACATTAGCTATTACATATAAACCTCTTTCTTATCTTAGCTTAGAACTGAAAATGACAACATCTTTATCTTTATCTTTCTTTAATATTTTAATGCCAAAGACAGAGAATTAGTTACTTCCCTTGGAATTGGAATTGAGATGTCAATTTTATGCTACATTAAATTTGCTTATGTGTCAAAATATTATTTAACTACCATATTAAATATTAATAAAAGAGAGAAAAAAAACTTATAACTAATTTTTATGATGTAAACCATCTCCACCATTTTTGTACAACTTTCTTTTATCTTTAAACCATTAATGCTAAGAATGGAGAACTAAGGAGGGCAGCATCAACAAAAACTTATGCTCTACTATGATTTCAGTGCTTGAAAAGTGCGACGACCACGGTGCAAGTAGTCGTGTTGATTTATTATTTTAATAATGAATCGAGTTTTAAAAAATGGACGTTGCTTCTTTTTTCTATGCAAAATACATATAAGTAATGTTAGAGCAATCGAAGGAGGAAAAATAGACCGTTTGCTATAAGCATTTTATTCAAATAATTTACTATAAATTTGCTTATTATATTCTTCCATGTTTATTTATCTCTTCAATTCTTCCTTGTCCCATGTTTGTATTTGCGTATTTTCCAAAACATAAATTCGAGTTTACAAAAATTTCACACGTATTTTCGTTCTGACATGATCTACACGAGTTAAAAACCTTTTCATATGTATAATCCCTTATCTATGTACACAATACTAGTATCATTATAGAGTTAAGAAACTTTTACTACTTAATTATTTTGAAACTATCTCTGACACGTTATAATTTTATAATTGTATCATTTATATTTTATTTTCAAACTACATTCCCACCTGCAAAATTACTTAGTAAGAATAATTCTAAAGGCCCACTTTATCATCAAAGTTCCATTGTACCATCCAACAAAGATCCAATAAAGAACTCTCACCCCCTTTGCATTTTTACTAGTACGGAAAACCTCCCTTGGTTTTAAAAATCTGCACTTCGCCGGTTTCCGACCTTAACGGCGTGCGTGATACTAAAATGCTCGTGAACTTCTACTCCTGATGTTTTTTTGGCGCATCGCACTCTGATTAAAAGAAATGTAAGTATACTTTAGTTGAAAATTTTAGGGGAATGCTAAATCTGTATATATGTTAGTATCATATTGGGATTTGGAATTGAATAAAGCACTTGTTATTTTAAACAATCAAGGGTTTCTTTAAGCAATTTACATTTAATAGCATTGATTACTGAAATAGATTCGTGAGTGTCATTGTTACTCATATTCTAAAAGGACAATGAACCACAACGCGAAAAGGCCCCCAAAAGCATAATTAAAAGGAAATGGAGGGACTATCATTTCCAGCATTATTTCATGAACTGGTCAGATAAATATTTTAACCGAGAGAGTGTTTTTAGGAATTGATCATGTATTTGAAATGGAAAAGATTATCCTTGGTTAAAACAGTAATATATAGTTTCAAACCTGTTTAGGGCTCAGTAAAAAAGGCTTCTCTTCATTCTTGGATGAAATGCAGGATACGCACCTCGGTTTTTATACACAAGCAAAAAGCCCTTATAACATTTAAAATGTTTTTTTAATATCTCATCCCCATAATTCTAAATTAAAGGTTTTAGGGGGGAAATTAGAATTATGAATTTTTAGGAATGAAATTTTGAAATATGCAGGTTTTGGGGATTGGATATAAAAAAAACCGTTTAAAATCTACACCTAGCATATATGATAAATCATATTCCTAAAAAAAAACAAGAAATACAGGGTTGCTCTAAAAGTCAATAATCTATCACGTTTTCAATGATTGGGAACCGTTCATTATGCTCAATATGTTCTAGGGTATGCACATAAAAGAAATTATATGATTTCGATAATTCTCGTATGAATATAATGATTTACCAATAATATACCATTTTTCATGATCCAAATCAACAGTCAAATGAGTATCGGATATATGAAAATTGTTATGTATA
Organism: Agapanthus africanus; assembly: GCA_030015575.1. NCBI lineage: Eukaryota > Viridiplantae > Streptophyta > Magnoliopsida > Asparagales > Amaryllidaceae > Agapanthus > Agapanthus africanus. The sequence goes on along the minus strand of JASDDO010000010.1, from coordinate 486,017,925 downwards.
TTCTTTAGACCATGATCAAAATAAACAGGGGATCATAAAAAAAATAGTGTTAAACTGACCTTTTTTAATCAATATAAGTGATTTTGATATACCCATATTTACCCTTCAGACTGCCCTTTGGAGTTGGGACTCAATTCTGTTTGTTTTTTAAGGGTATTTTGGTCCAATACTAAATCACCTATCATGCTCCACACGTGTTGAATTTTACAAGATAAATTATTCACCCCCTGCCCGCCTGCCCAACAGAAAGAGGGCAAAATCGTCCTTTCCCTTCTCAACTCCTGATACCGAATCTTTAGTGCTTGTTTGGTGCAAGATTATGAAATTTGGATTTCAAAATTGTAAATTTCTTGATTTGGTAATTTGTTGTTTGGTTGGTTTTGGATTTCTAGTATTGGATTTGTAGATTCTTATAATATTTGTTTGGTTGGTGAAAATAAAATGGGATTTGGATTTGAGGATTTTAGAGAGAGACAGATAGAGAGAGTATTATTAAATAAATAAAGTACATGGTCCCATCTAAAAGTACAATGAATAGTGTCAAATCCTTGAAAATCCTTTAAAAAAATTTAGGATTCAAGAATCCTTGTTTTATGGTGGGCCCCCCATAAAAAACAAAGGAATCCTAGAAATCCAAATACATCAAACAAACATAAGATTACGGGATCTTAGGATTCCACAATCCAAATCCATACTAATCCTGCAACCAAACAGGCCCTTAAGGCTGATTGGTTGTAAGATTAGTGACGATTTTGCATTGGATCCAAGAATCTAAAAAAAGAGTGAGAATTAACCGATTCTTGTTTGGCTGTAGCATTTGAGGTTTTTTGATTTGATTGTTTTTTGTGAGGGACCCGTTTTTTGGATTCTTGAATCCAAAAAAACTAGGGATTGTTATAAGATCTGACACTCTTCATGTGGAGCCCATATACTTTACTTATTAAAATATCTTCTAATACCACCTAGTTTTTCTTAATCAAATAATAATTATAAGGATCCACAAATCCAACAACAGTATGAATCCACAATCAAACATAAAATTAACTGCTCCAGAGTTTTTCAATTGTACAGAATCCAAATTCCATGGTACTGCAAACAAATAGCCCGTGCTAGGGCAAAAAGCTCCTCATTTTATAGCCTAGGACCCCAAAAATTTCCCAATTTTCTGCCAGAGACCTAGCATCAAAATCGGAGCCCGAAGAGAGATGATTAAGGGAAGAGGCGGCGGCGGAAGAGGCGGCGGCGGCGGAAGAGGCGGCGGCAATGGTGGGAGAGGATCTAAGTACAGAAACGCGTGCCTGACGATGCATCAACCTTGGGCCTCTCTCTTGGTCCATGGCATCAAGCGCATCGAGGGCCGATCTTGGCCTTCTCCCATCACTGGTAATCTCTCGATTCGATCTCTCAATTTGAGAAATTTGATGTGTATTTGTTGTTGTTGTTTTTTGGTGGGCAATTCGAAGAAGAAAATCATATGAAGTTGGAATAGATAGTGAATCTGTTACTATCATCAGTATTTGGATTCGGAAAGTTGAGGCTTTTAGCTTGTTCATCGCCACGGCGCAATGAACTCCAATCCAGAGACTTAAAAAATTGACTCTTTTAAGTCCCGACATTGATTACACGACTCTTGAATTTTAACTATCCAAAGACATTAAAGCCGACGATGTTTGCAATTCCCAAAGATACCAACTAGAAAGTTCATATAGGACTTTAAAATTCAAAGTCGCCGATGCTTGCCATCTTCTTGTTACCATTCATGCCACAGTTTGTATAAACAATTCTGTTGCTTAACATTTGTATTTACTCTATAATGTCAATCATGGTTTATATGGTATTTGGTAGTTAAGTACAAAACAGTCCATCTGTGCATTGCCTAATACTTGTTGAGTTTCTTGGATTATAGTTGAACTCCTATTTGTTATTTTCCTGAACGGGTTTCTAACATAATTTGTTTTTTTCTTTTTTGAAGGCCGTCTTTGGATTCATGCCGCTTCCAAAATTCCTGATCAAGATACCATCAAAGCAATGGAGGAATTCTATAGAGAAATATATGCTGTTAATGGGATCGCTGATATCAAGTTTCCAGAGCATTATCCTGTGTCGAGACTTCTAGGTATGCCATGAACTTGATGTTTTTTTTGTTATTGCTTTAGAATTTGTTATATTATAGAGAATGAGAAATTTTGCCGCTAATTTGTTAGCTAATTAATTACTAGATATAGAGAATTATTTGTTCTAACTGGATTAGAAAAATTATCTAGCCATTTGAAGGATATTCTCTTGCGAGAACTAGATTTTGGAAAATAACAAGTGTCTCTTTAGACACAAGTATCGTGGGGCAACTTCAATTCATATGTAAGACAACAAGCATATTAAAAACAATTGTTTATTAACTTCCATATGAGATGAAACAGGGTAATTGAGACCATAGACTTTGTTGATTACTATCTTACATCACCCAACAATACTGGTAGGCATCGCCAAAATTCAGTTCCTTCAACAATACTGGTAGCACTGCATCCTCTTAAAAATCTTATAGATTAAAACTGTTGAATGTTGATTAGAACAAAAGTAATTGAATTAGAACTTTTAGGTAAATTCTATGAGCCAATGATTTATTAGCATGAGTATCGAGTGGAGCTGGACTATATATCTTTGTAGCCATTTTTCCTTGTCACGGTATCTTATAACACAATAAGAGTTGGACTATATTTCTTATAACTATTTCTGCATATAATATGCTACAATAAGATCATACTATCATTTAACTAATTTGCATATGCTTCTGGTTATAGGCTGTGTTGAAGTGGTTGGCTGCCTTAAATGTGAAGAGCTAGTTAGCTGGGAGGCAGTGCCAGAATCGGTAGGGGCTATGTTGATTATTTGCTTTTTTAATACTTTTTCGATCTATATTTTCACAAATTTTCCTTATCTTTTTCTCCCTTTTCCTAATCAATCATGTTGTTATTTACAGGCAAGGCTAGAAGGTCTAACAGACTTCTGCTGGCTTTGTGAAAACCCACAGGTATTTGTGAAACCAAGCACTCACTTTACATTTGTTAAGCTGGTACTTTTGCTTCTACCATATAAAACTTAGGGCCGTCTCTTAGATTCTGAGAAAACCTTTCCCTCTCAATCAATGCAGAAACTGACGGTACCATTTGAAATGAGAGGTTTTCAAGGGGTCTACAATCTGGAAAAAAGGGTATGAACTCCAAATTCTATCCGTTCATTGTGCAAAAAACTTTACATATAATTTTTCTGCATTTCTAACCTTTGCAACCTTCACTTTGCATTATCTCTCAGATTTATGATGCAGCAATAAGAGGGCTTCGTCCAATTGAAGGGCCTCAACCAGTCAAGTTTCCCCTTCCAAATCCACAGGACGCATCATCGCTAAGGCCAGGATCGCTTGCTACATACTTTAATAGCAACAAAATATCTAATGTAGAGAAACCGGCAAGTGTTAATGCGGCTATAGCTGGTGCAAGAGCTGCAGCCACTCAATTTTCAAAGAAAGATCAGATGACATCCACAGTTAAGAATCACATGCCTTCGGCTCCGAATAATGACACTGAGGGAACGAGTCAGAATGCTTCTACAACTGAGAATAAAAGATTGTCTCAGTTCCCAAATGGTCGGTCAATTCAGAATGGTCACAGTTTAAGCCATGTAGAACAAGAAACATTTCCAGAAGGTAAAGAAAGTGATGAGAGAGGCAACGTGGTTTCCCGGAAAGATTTCAGATCACAGACTGGTGTTCGTTCATCTAAGGCCAGTAATAACTTTTCTCCATTACTTTTCTAATTGATCGTAGCGCTCAATTTTGTTTAGTTGTGCCAATTAAATGTTAAGACTTCCAAGTCAATTTTATTTAGTTGTGCCAATTAAATGTTAGACTTCCAAGTCAATTTTATTATTTCTCTGGCCTTTTCTTGTATTGATATAAGCCATATCGGTGACACCACCATCATTTAAGCCTTTACCCATCAACATAGGGTTGGGGGGTAGAGCACAAAAGTTCCATGAAAGACATGACGACGTTTTATGACTGATTGTTAAACTAGCTGTCAACTTTCTTAGTTAATGCTAAAGTTTCGGCCAATGAAACTATGGAGAAAAGAGGGGTTGCCATAATTTAAAGAGACTAGCTAAAATTTTCGAAATTCTCATAGATCTCAAAAAATTGTCTGGAAGAGGGAATGATGATAGTTTGCCAGGAATTTTGTTCGACTCGGGAAAAAATAATACTAATATCCAAATAAAATACTTCCCAATCCAACTTAATTTATTCTTTTGTTTTGGATTGGCACGGTGTGGCGTATACCATGTTAGCATGTTAAAATAATTTATGATATGCGTAGATATATATGGTGCTAGCGGGGGTGGATGACTCGGTTTACCTCGTCTTTTGAATCTGCTGCAGTATTGTTGACATTCGATAATTAATTTTTTAGTTCTTTATGACTTAAATACTATACAATAATTTCTAATATATAAATTTAACCCTGTATATTCAGATAATTAAAAAATATTAAACTTAGTTTTCTTGGAAAATCTACATTATACATTGAATGCATGTTGTATCCTTCATTTAAGTTGGCGTGTATGCCTCAATGTGATGATTAACTTAGTTCAGCTCTTAGCTTTTTGCAGCAGCAATGAGAGATTTAACCTTAAATTAAAGATGAGCAACTTGGGCTAGGAAGCTTTCAAAGAGAGATTGATCTTCGAAGCCGATATTCGAAGCCTCCGAAGAAATTCACAAGGTGCTGAATCGTCTCTTTGTACCATATGTACATCCATATGCTTATTTCCTAGATTAGTACTGAGATTGAAATACTGGTTGTTTCTGATTTGTTTAGTTTGCCTGACATAACAATGGTGAAATTATTGTAATGAGGCAGTGATTAGTTTGATGTTCTAAACACCACAGGAATACACAGCCTAATTCGACGGTTAATATCCGTCGAATTAGGTCTATTTGGACGAGATCTTCTAAATTGCGGCGGAAGACTGCCGTCGTGTTTAATGTCGTCGCTGTAGACCTAATTTGACGGGTCTTACGTGTCAAATTAGACTTTTTTAATTCGATGCGAGTTACCCGTCGAATTAGACTTTGTTTCGACGCTCGTCGATTTAGACATCATTTTATAAGAATAGAATATTATTAAATAATATAATGATAATTTTTAAAATCTAATTTGACAGTCCCTTGAATTAGATTTTATTTCGGCGAGAAATACCCATCGAATTAGGTGTAAACAGCAGGAAAAAAATTAAATTTCAAAACAGGGAATCTGGAATTTCAATTCCAAATTTCAATCTAATCCAACATTTCAATATTAATTCAATTCCATTTTAAATTCCAATCCAAATCCAAACACATTTCAATATCAATTCCAATCCAAATATCCAAATACGTTCCAATATCAACCCCAATCCAATCCTAAAATCATTTGACAATCGAATCAAACAACCAATACAAATACATAGATTCATATTTATCGATATATATGTACATGAAAATTAGAAATGAAATCATAATTAATAACTCAAATACACACACACATGAAAGTTAGAAGTTTAGATAATACTAAACTATGACGAGGTCGATCACGGGGAGGGAAGTGCATCATCTACATCTTAATCTGGGGGTAAAGCCCTTACGATTAAAAATTTAAAATTATTAATTCAGTTTATATATGATATTTATATATTTATATATTATTAAGTTGGGGTTATCGAACTTAACGGAGATACTGCAATCCCTTGTTGTGCATACATACTGATAAGACAAAGCCTCCGGATTGTGCTAAAATCACTAAATGGATCACCAGTGGCAGCGGCGGCCGATCGGTGTGAAGAATCGCTGATATCCGGCATTTGATCAGTCTTAGATCCATCATACGTCGGGGTCCTAGTCCTACGCGACTTCTCTGATTCCACATCGTATGCCTGACGATACATAAGAGGTGGATGCGCAATCGGCCTATAAGGAGCGTAATACTGGATGGGAAAGATTTTGGCGGGCAGACATTGGACTCGTCCGTGAGTATCCGGTTGATACGTGGTGAAATCCCTATCTGCAGCAGTTGGTCATCAACTGGATGTCCCTGCTCAATCTCTATCTCCTCAATCAACCGGTCTCTCTCGTCCGCCATCGGCTCCTTTTTGGAGAAGAAATATATTACCGTCTTTCTAACAGCTACTCAATAATTATTCTGAAATAATTAAGAAATACGATATTAATGGAGTTTTACATATTGCTCCTGAGCCGCAACCGATGCAGGTGTGCCATCGTTCCGTACAAATCTGACCTTGAAGACTTCGATTCAATCAATAGGGTCTCCATCGTGTCCTTCTTACTGCATATTACATTTAAAAAGTTAACACATAAATTTCTAAGATATATTTTGAATGTATTAATATAAAATATTGATTGTCGAAACTTACATAATCGACGCAAAACTGTTGGGAAGTCTTGTTCCTTCCTTTGTTGATATCATGCAATGCTTTACTTCATGCGCTCTTCTTCTGTAGTTACATCAAATATTGTCTATTGAGTTACTACAAAAGAATAAAAAGATATCGTCAAAAGACATACCCTAAACTTAGCACTCATGAAATGCCCGACCATGGCGTGCCAGTAGTCATCGAACCAATCTGGATCCGGCTTCATCGCATACATCTCCTCTGGTGTATTGGCGGATTCAAGTTTTTTGAAGACCTTGTTCTTATGGCCTCTCCAGTTCTTCGCCATATTCTTAAGCAGTTTATCGTGAACTTCTCGTTCATCGACAACCGCCTCGGGACCCTCTTTGCCATACCATCGGAAATCAAACCGACCATGCAAAACATGATCATTCATCATCGTATAAGTAGACGTATTTAAACAAATCAAAATACGGTCCAGTATTGAATAGTATAAACAAATCTCACCATAACCTCCCATGCAACAATGTTCTTCTTTTGCTCCAACTATGGGCTTTCCCATTCAAGGGCCACCCAATCGCCATTGTCGTCCTCGGATCACATGAGACATGCGTTTCTCGCTGTTCACTATAAACGACATCACCTTCTTCGCTTCACGACAAATCTTATGAGCTAGGTCCCCTGAAAATGAAAGATATGCGATCGGCTTGTCGGGGGCATTTGGTATCCTCTTCCAGACCTCAGTAGCACGTGTGGGTCCTCTTACATCCTGTATCCATGGCTGGGAAGGCGATCCCTCATCCTCCTTATCCTGATCGGTCCTATTATCACCTGATATATCTAAAACAATTTCATGATATATGGTTCAATATGTTAGAGAACAAAATAATAGTGAAAATTAATGAAGTGCGATAAAAAAATGTAAATTACACGTTATTTAAGTAGATGAAATTTAGGACAGATAACAGAGCAATAATGATGAAAAGAATATCATACAGGAGTAACAAATATGTAAGTTTCAAATTACTTAAGTTAGTTCAGATGATAGAGCAATAATACTAAAAAGAATATCATAAAGATGCAATAAATTGTAAGTTTCACATTACTTAATTTTTTTTTGATTAAAACGAAAGCAGTATGCCTTCGCGTTTCATTAAATGATGATTTAATGAAACTACATCAAAGATCGTCCAAAAAGAAGAAAAAAGAAGAAAAAATAAAATAGAGGATAACACATCCCCTAAAATGCAAATACAAGTCTTATTCTCGCAAAAAATAAAAAGCCACCATCTTCCATATAACCATCTTTTGGAACCAATACCGATCACCGTTGTCGTCCTTCGAATCATAGTACTTCGTTCTCCACCATATGAGAAGCGGAAGTCCTCAAGCCAGCTACTGATCCCTCGCCTTCTGCCTCGGTCCTAGCTTTTTTCTTAGCCCATTTTTCATCGCCATCTGTCCAGAATTTAATGATTGCTTTAGTTAAGTTTTGAATACTCAAATTAGATTTTGTAGAATTTTTAAAAATTCCATTATTCCTCTCCAACCAAATATTCCAACACACAGCAAAAACCATAATTTCCCACCCCCTAATTTCCCTCTATCCAACCTAATACCCCCATAATTCCATAAATCTCCAAAGGTGCACAATAGAGATGAAAACCCATACAATCTCCAAAACTTATCCCATACGCTCCTAGCTATTGGACACGAGAAAAATAAATGATTCATCCTGGTTTTGCCTCACAAACACCGCAATGCGACGTCCCTACCCATTTCCGCTTGCATAAGTTGTTTCTCGTCAAGATTGCATTATTGGACGCCAACCACAAGAAAACACGAACTTTTAACGGCATAGGAAACTTCCAGATCCTCTTATCGTTTATCGACGCCATCCCTCCGTAGTTCAAAATATTATGAAGTGACTTAACCGAAAAACCCTTAGTCAACGACCATTTCCATTCTACGGTGTCTAAGTTTTCTCTCTCTAGTGGTTTCCAGGCCTTGAGATAATCAATCAACATGCGTTGCTTTTCCTCTCCCCTAATGTTAATGCTCTCTAAAATCTTAGCCGCCACTTAACTCCTTTCCATTGACTTAAAACTGACTTCTCCTTATACTTTGCGAGCTCAAAAAGTAAGAGAATCTCTCCTGCAAAGCGATATCTCCATACCAATAATCTTGCCAGAAATTAATTGTACCACCATTCCCTATTGTATAAGAGATTCCTTTAAAAAATGACTCCTTTACGGACATAATACCCTTGAGGAAAGCAGATGTCGTCGTCATGTTCTTCTTTGGCGCATTTACTGCCCCAAACTTATTACCATTACCTGCTTTAATGCTAGCCGCCCATCCCTTCCCGTTACCTGCCACCCACCTCCACCACCACCTGCGCAGAAGAGCCCTATTCATATCTGTTCCCGCCAATTATTTTTTTTTGCGCAAAAGAGCCCAAGGTATCAAATGACAGCGACACGTTTAAGAAAATGTGAACCAGTATTTTCTGGGCTGTATTTTGACAAACTCCCGAATGTGAAACGGCTAAATTCTGATGGTATCGAAAGCATCTCGAAAAAGCCTTCGATTTGATATATTATGGGCTTCATAATTCATCCGGGATCAAAAGTTATGAGCAAATATGCTATGCACGTGTAATCTAAGGAAGAAAATGCGAACCCGTATTTTCCGGGCTGCATTTTGACAAACTCCCGAATGAGAAACAGCTAAATTCTGATGGTATCGAAAATGTCTCGAAAAATCCTTCGATTTGATATATTATGGGTCTCATAATTCATCGGGGATCAAAAGTTATGAGGCATCACGTGCTCACACGTGACCGGGCATCACGTGCCCACACATGACCGGGCATCACGTGCAGATACGTGACCATTTACAGGCAAAGCCTGTAGGCACTGAATAAAATAAATAATTGGAAATAATTAATCAGTGGGGTCACGTGCCAACACGTGATAGGCTCTTAAACCCTTTGAAACAATAGAATTAAATTCTAATTAAATAATTAATCAGTGGGGTCACGTGCCAACACGTGATGGGTTCCCGAGCCCTCTAAACCAATAGAATTAAATTCTAATTAATTGGTCAATCAGTGGGGTCACGTGCTAACACGTGATAGGCTCTTAAACCTTCTGAAGTAGTAGAATTAAATTCTAATTAAGGGAAATCAAAAATCCTAGTTGGAAAAATATTTCTCTAGATCTTTCCAAACAAAAAGATTGTGCTCTGTAAAGTGGAGCACCGTTGGATTAAAAATCCAATGGTGATTAAAAATCACCAATTTATATAAAGATTCTATACAAGGAAAGATTTCCCTGAAATTTGCCAGGAATAACAGATAGAAGATCTTTTGGATTAAAAATCCAATGGTGAATAAAATTCACTGAGTGATCTAAAAGATCATGTTGGTTACAAAATCATTTAAAATCTTTCAATGAAAGATTTACTAAACAAACTGATTCTTTTATTTCTCCTATAAATAAAAGCCAAGAGGGAAGAAAAAAGATATACAAGAACAGAGAGAAAAAAGAAGAGAATTTAATTCTCCAGAGAGAAAAGAGGATTTCCTCAGAAGAGAAAGAAATCCTAGGTGAGAAAGGGAAAGAGATCATAATCTCCACAAAAAAAAAGAGAATTTAATTCTCAAACTAAGAGTTTAACTCTTCTGAATAAGAATTTAGTTCTTCCTTTGGTTGAAGATCTGCAAAAGCAGATCTCCCCATAAGTTGAGAATTTAATTCTCATCGGGAAGATTCTGTCATGCTGATCCAAAACTTAGAGAGAGAATTGAGTTTGAAGAATTTAATTCTTCCATACTTAGGAATTTAATTCCTTCAACAGAGACAAGTTTAACCCTTAAAACAAGAACTTAGTTCTTCTTCATGGTTGAAGATCTGCAGAAGCAGATTTCTCCATAAGTTGAGAATTTAATTCTCATCGGAGAGATTCTGCCATGCAGATCCAAAACTTAGAGGGAGTGTTGGGTTTAAAGAATTTAATTCTTCTATATACATAGGAATTTAATTCCTCTAAATAAAATTAGGGTTCAACCCTACAAAAGAATTTAATTCTTAAACAAGGGACTTAAAACTCTCCATGCACGTAAAGAAGTCAGTATCCAACCCGATCACGTGGCAACACGTGACCCTCCCTTCAATGATCAGAAAAGAATGAATGAGATCGGGTCACGTGCTCCCATGTGACCCTTGAACAAACTTCTCAAAAATAAAGGCAGAATAGATTTTGGGCGCCCTCACGTGTTCCCACGTGACCTCTGACAAACACCTCTTTAAAAAAGAGAAGATGGAAAGAACTGAAGGATTAAAATCCAATACATGGGCGCCCTCACGTGTCCCCACGTGACCCCTAGCAAATTCCTTTAATGTCCAGTGTATGGATACCCATCACGTGTCCACACGTGACGGCCGTGAAGACTTAAGTGTTTAACACTTATTTGAATATTCTGAGAATAAAATAAAGAAAGCTTAGCCCAATCTTAGGGCGCCTCACGTGTCCTCACGTGAGCTCTTTATCTTTTTTAGTGTTTAACACTATATTGAGCATTTCATCCATAGTGTTTAATACTATTTTAAATGCATCACGTGGGAACACGTGACCGCCAGATATGTGCTAGTGTTTAACACTATTTTCAAACCAAGCTTAGCCCAAATTGGCTAAGTTTTCCAGAGGCAAATCTCCCCTTCAACCGAACCTCAAAATTGATCAGTTCATATGATATTCCAAGTAAAGTCCAGAGCTATAATGAATGTTTAGTGCTCAGCCAAACACAAAATGTTGTCAGAACCCCAAACCCCTGTTTAGCATTGCTAAATAATATGGGACTGAACCAGACAAATGTTCAGCAGTCCAAACAAAGGTCCAACATTTCAAACCTAATTGGTCTTGGTCCAAGTTGGCCATAAGTCCTTAACTCAGATTTGACTGAGCCCATGTGCTTATAATCCAGTTAATAGATCTTAGTCCCAAATTGGACTACAGATTTTCCAATCAACTTTGGTTCAAGGGTACATCTCTTCACTCCTCTGATATTTGTCGTTGTAATTCTTCAACGTCTTCAGAGAGGTGACGGGTCCCGACAACCAAACATTCCATGGACTGTGGGGTCCTTAAACCCATGGACTATGATGTCCTTAATCTCGGACTGTGGGATCCTTAAGCCCATGGACTATGATGTCCTTAGCCTCGGACTGTGGGGCCCTTAAGCCTATGGACTCTAATGTCCTTAACCTTGGACCACCATGTCCTTAAACTGGTAATCGACCGCAATGTCCCTAAACTAAACAATAGAGCCCAAATGCTCTCTTGTTGGATCTAAATGATCCCGTTAAGTTGATCTTAGTCTAAAATTAGACTAACGTATCCTTAACAAACGTTTAAGTTGATCTTAGTTTCAAATGAGACTAACGTAAACTTAAACCCAACTCCAAACCCAAATCTAAGAAAATACGGATTTGGACTAATCCACGCCCTACGGACGACAACATAAATTAGTCTCCGTATACAATCCACATGCAACCAAAAACAAAACAAACACACACGACACGAAGTGACCATCTGGAGAAGGAGAAAGTGGTTACCGCGATGCGGTAGCGTAATTAACTGCAGGGGCTTGCGCCTGCAGGGAAGAGCGTCCCCACAATCAAAAACCCCTCAACGAGGGGGAATCTGACGAAGTCTGTTATATCGGCCGCATCCGTTTAAACTTTTGATACATGGTGCCATAAATCAACTTGGCATCTTCGGAGAGGTGGACGGATAACACCAATTAGCATCTGCCTTCGGAATTCAGGCCCGGACGTCCCAACGTCCCGGTCGCGTCTTTCGGCGGAGAACAGATTCTGGCACGCTCGGTGGGACCTTTTCCTCTTTCCACTCCACACTTCGTGTGTCGTGTTTGCGAACAAATCGCGGTTTAATGTGGTTGCCCCTGGATTCGAGATACTAAGATTTGGTGTCTTGCTCCCGTGCGGAGAAAATGGCTTTCAACTGCACTAGCTGCAACAATAACTCCCACTTTGTCATCGCCGGAGGAGTGACTTACGGGCCCCAAGCGGCCTCCATCTTCGCTATGCCGGTGGAACAGGTGACTCAGGCCACCACTGGATTGTTCTTCGGGACCATGCTCCCGCCAACGAGCTTCAGTGCCCCTGTACCATCGCAATAAGCTCCCAAGAAGTCGGTCTTTGATCGGCTTGCAACTACTGCGGCCCCTCTCAACGGGTCGCCTAAGTCCACTGACTCAGTTTTTAACAGATTGGGCCGAAGCTTAGATGGGCCCATGAAGAAGCCCGTAATTCCTGAAGGTGTTATCCCTAAGCGGTTAGCCATTCTTACTCCTGAAGTCCTCAAGGCGGCTTCTCCTGCTAAGGGGTCGGTCTTCACAAGACTGACCGTTTCAGTTCCCACTCCACTTGAAGTTATGAAGGCTGTTTCCCCTGTTCGAAAGTCGGCCTTTGCAAGACTGACTACCCCCTCTCAACGGGTGTCGGTTTTCGACAGGCTAGCACCAATAACAGTCTCTCCTCAAAACAGAGGGCATGAAGAGGCTCATCCAACAGCGGAGGTGATCCCGGCCGCACAACATGCTCGACGTCGCCATTGGCGCTGGGTGAGGAAAGCCGGGGGCAATTCCCCTTCTGGATTGACTCCGCCAGCCTCAATGGTAGAAGTCGATGTTGCTGTTCCAACTGGGAACAGCTTTGAACTACTTAGGAGGGTCCGTAAGAACTCTCCGATCGCTGTTCTAAAAAAGTCTCCTCCGTCCGTTGAAAAGATCACAAAGGTGAAGCTGGAGCAGCCCCCTCAGCGTCGGTCCTTTAAAATTTATAAAGTTTGGCAACAGGTCCAAGACTCCGTGATTGATCAAGACTATCCCCGCCAACAGAAAAAGATGAAAGCGCGGTGAGAAGAGGACAATCCTGTCAAGCCACAAAAGGTGTCGTCTACTTGGGTGCCCGTTGCAACGACCCCCTCAGCTTCGACCGCACACAAAAGAAGGAGGTCGGAGAAAATCCCTGAGTCTGCGACGAATCGCAAGACCACTGAACCTAAACGCCCTAAGTCTGGGGGCATGGTGGTGCACACCGTCTATATGGCATCCGAAAAAGAGGATACTGTGCTTCTACGGGTCATCGACCGCTTACCCGATCGATAACAAAGGCTCAGGAGCAACAGCAGCAAAAACTTCAGGAGATGCTGATTGCAATGGCCGCACTTACTGAGCCGAAAGAAAATCCCGAGACCTCAGAGCAGCGTCAAGAACAAGAAACTGATGCTGAATTCCTCCGAAGAATGCTCGAGAGGAAAGAAAAAGAGGCCGCGGAACATGCGGCCAATATAAAACGAATGGCGCTCCTCTTCCAAGACATGGTCGGGATGATGATACAACCGGATCCTCCGGCTGAAGACCCCCCGATTATCATTGAAGACGACAGAGGGGAGACATCGAACCCTCTTCCGGCTCTTTCAGCAGCCAAGGAGGGGACCATCTCCAAGGCCGCTCTGGATGATTATATCGCTCAGCAAATACGAGCTCATCATGCGAGTGAAACGGCCGGGCAGGTCGTTAGGACTGGACGACCCTATCCAGGCTGGTATGACCAAATAAGGTACCCGCCGGGATATACGATCCCTAAATTCCATGTATATAAAGGGACGGGCAATCCCCACCAGCATGTCGCCCAGTTCAGGGTTCTATGTGGCAACACTGGAGGTGACGATAAACTGCTACTTCGCCAGTTCGTCGGTAGCTTGTCGGAGACAGCGTTCGAATGGTACTCTGAATTGCCCAACGACTTCGTCAAAACCTTTACGGAGATGGAATTGCTGTTCACCCAACGTTTCGCAAGCGCTAGCGAGCGCACCCCGATCACCGTGTTAATTAACCCCAGAGTGAAGCCAGGCGAAACATGGGTGCAATACGCGATACGATGGCGGAATCTATGGTCAAAGTGTGAGCAGCGCATCGAGGAAGCACCTGCGGTAGACATGTTCGTGGGTACTCTTGATCCACAGGCGACCATTTCGCAGTTCATGATGTTTTTCAAGCCGACTACTTTCCAGGCCTTGATTGACAAACTGGCCCAAATGGATCAGATGGGCCATAGACCGTCTTCCTCGAAGATGGAGCCTCGAAACGAGAAGGGCAAAGGGAAAGCAATCTTCATCGCCCACGCTCAACAACAGCCGAGTGGCCCGAGACCGGTTGTTCGCCAAAGCAACAAGGGGCAATCCCTTGATGAGAAGTTGAGACGTCCTTACTCGTTTCCCCGAGATAAGAGACTGTTCGAACTAGCAGTGCGCAACGAGCTCATCACTCTACCGGAGTCGAGACACCCACCGCAACCGAACGACGTCAATGATCCCAATTACTGCCCTACCATCGAGTATTGGGCCATCCACTCGAAGATTGTTACGTCTTCAAAAATTGGGTTGAAGACCAATACCAGCAAGGCAAATTCGCGTTGTCTGAAAATTGGAAGGTGAACCCGCCACAACCACATGCTTTGAAAAAGATGGACATGCCGGGGGCATCGTGCTCATTCATCCATGGGAAGTTGTTCTTTCGGCAAAAACTAAAAAAATGCTGAAAGATCTTCAAACATGTCCGGCGATCAGATGGAAAAGCCCGCTAGAGCCTGAGATTATTGAGGGAATGCTGAAAACACGCCCAACATTGGGAGTTAATAGTGATGGTGGACAAAATATTCAGGCCCAGCTGTCGAAGTCTTCGAAGAAAAAGAAGACGACCAAAAAGCCCGCGCAGTTTGATGAAAAGCGTACGGATCTGCAAAAGCATATTGACGCTCTGGATGAATATAATCAGAAGGCGCGAACCCCGGTCACACTCCAAGAATTTCTCAACAATATCCTTGAGAGTGGAGACAACGACAATAACGACGGGGATGACTCGTCAGAAGAATCTGAGGACTATGTGGCAAGTTGCCACATGATCTCTCATTCGGCGTTAACTAATGAAGAAGCTCATTCGGCGATAAAAGACGGCATAAAAGAGCTGGGGACAGGATCGAAGCCAAAACCCTTGGAACCGTCTGACGAGATGATCGACTTGCTACTGAACGAAGCCCGTCAGAAAAGCAAAGCCAATCGAGAGCGCGAACTGGCTATATTCGAAAAAGCCAAACGCCAACGACTGGATGAAAAGGTCGAGGCACCCCAACCGGATCGAAGCATCCCTATCGCCAGCAAAAGCAAGCTTAAAGTAAGGAAACGATTCGCTAGGACCCTGTCAATAGGAATGAAGTTGCCCTCTTTCAGAGGAAATTCTCCTGGCGGTATACATCTTGATGAAGCGGACATACATCCTAAGTTCTGCTTATACCATCAGAGGATTACACACCCTACCGAGGAGTGCATGGCCTTTAAAAACTGGTGGCAGTGATATGTTGCCCACCGACAACACATTCAACGAGTGAAGCGCAAGGCTCGTCAGGTACATAAAATCACGACAGATAAGCGCAAAAGCCGCTGGCAACTGTCACATAGTCGACACCAAGGGATCGCAAGTCATCACCTTTGGAAGCGACTCTGACGAAGAAATCGCCCTCAGCCTTATCTTCAAGGAATCCACCTCCGACACAAAAGATGCGAAGATTTACGAGAAAATCTAGCTGCGTAATCGTACGTTGCCCAAAAAATCTCGGACCTTTGACCGAAACGTCGTTAAATTACTACCAACCCGTGTCGTCCCCAGGCTGACGTGGTGTTAAAAAAAAGGTACGTCCATAAGCGAAATGGGCACGGATGAAAACCCGAAAGGGCTCCGTGAGTAAAAACAGCAGGACTACCGGCGAGTTTGTGAAATTCCGAAAGGGCGCAATCTCGTTAAAAGACACTTGCAAGGTCCTTTCGATCTTGTAAGGAGAAATTACCTGCGTGAGATCCTTACGACTCACAAGGGAGCAACACACTTAGGAATCCTCACGATTCCTAAGGAGAAAACACACTTACGAGATCCTCATGACTCGTAAGAAGAATTCCACTTTGAGACCCTCACGGCTCATAGGATTCAAAAGCCTTAAGCTATAGGGATCTGAATCTGTTTTTAAGCCATCATACACCCCGCTTTTGCCCTACAAGCGTTTCAACATTGACCCTTGTATACAATCCACGGGCACGAATAAATATTTCCCTAACAAAGTTCCACCAGCGACTAGGGATATGCTAACACGGCGAACGGCACCTGTAAGTCTTCTCGACTTATAAGGAGAAAACACTCTTGTAAGATCCTTACGACTTATAAGAGAACATACACTTAAGAATCCCCACGATTCCTAAGGAGCAAATATACCTACGAGATCCTCACGACTGGTAGGAAGAAACACCTTTATGAGACCCTTACGGCTCATGAAGTTAAAAGCCTTAGTCGACAGGATCCTAACCCTGTTTGCTAAGCCACCTTTGTTTAAGTCGACAAAGGCAAATGATCATATTTGCAAGACTATCTGCCGCTATAGTAAAGATAAGTGGTGAAAGAGGATCCCCTTGCCGCAACCCACGTCTACATCTTATCGGTAGATGCTGTGGATAACAACATCTTAATCCAACACTTCCACTTTTGTGGGAATCCTTTAAGCTCTAGACACTGTAATATACATCTCCAATCTACCATGTCATAAGCTTTTTCGAAATCCAATTTAAGGAGGTATCCTGATTTCCCTCGCCTTTGTGAATCTTGAATGACCTCATTAGCTATATCTATACTATCCATGATGTACCGTCCCGCCACAAAACCGGTTTGCGTATCTTTGGTGATATCCCTCAAAACCTTCCTCAACCGATTGGCCAAGACCTTCGAAATAATCTTAAATGAACGGTTTACTAAACTTATCGGTCTGTACTCCTTAAGATACCTAGCCTCGCTTTTCTTTGGAATAAGAACCAGAGTAGAACAATTAAGGCGTTCCAAATTAAGAGTATTCTCTTCTAACGACACAAACAACCTCAAAATATCACCTTTCACAATCTCCCAAAATGTTCGATAGAAAGAAATGGGGAATTCGTCTGGTCATGGTGCCTTATCCGCTCTCAGCTCCCAAACCACTGCTTTAACTTTCTCTTCTGAGAACCATGTGTCCAACTTTTCGGTCTGTCCCACTATGAGCTTTGCTCCATCATTCCAAAATTCTTTCTTCATCGTCCATCTATCCTCCTTTTCTGTATCCATAAGCTTCTTATAAAAACCCGAAGCCATCCTTCTTATGTTATCCCCATCAGTAAAGACCTCTCCATCTTTCTCGATCATATGGATATGATTAGACCTCCTTTTCATATTCGCCTTCCTGTGAAAATAGCTCGTATTTTCATCCCCTTCTTTCAACCAATCCTCCTTGGCCCTCTGATTGTTAGATTTTTGCTATGCGTTCTTTAAGTTCTATTTACCGCAATCAAGTCGGTTTCCCTTGGTAGCTAGCAGGTTGAGTACGGGTCGATCCGCGAAGAGATGAGAGACTTATTCTTAGTATTTTAATGTGTTAAGTCCAAATTGTCCGTGTTTGTTCAAAGCTAACTAGGTGTTTAGATATGTATGTTAATGGAAGCTTGTTAGGGTTAGGATTAGCTTAGTTTGAGTTAGGAGTTCGCTCACTTTTTTCGTTTGCCATTCTTGATATCGATGTTACGGTAATCGGCAACAACGGGGATTAGCACGACTAGGAAGAAAACTTGCGAGTATAAGATAGGCTTTCCAACGCTTAGTTCCTTCCTTTTGGTCCTTGTTCGTCCGTTCTTGGCTCTTTAACCATAACCTCCGGTCAATTCAACCACAATCGGTCTCGCTAGGGTGTCATCGCAATCATAGATGGTAGAGTGCCATAGGGAGCGGATTGTGGTTGCCTTGACGGGAGTTCAACTCAAGTTGTTGGGCAAATAAATGAGTGGGTGAGATTTTCTTCTTTCAAACTTTTCTTATTCTACCCTAACAAGTGAGAAAACTACCCACTCATTATATAAAAAAAATAAAATAAAAACAAGTAAAGAAAATAGAAATAAATGAGGTAGAAGGTGACAACTAGCTGTTTGGGACCTCTCCTAGGCAAAAATCACACTTGAGCATTATGGTTGTAAGGATAAAAGAAGAGAGAAAGAAAAAGAACAAATAAAACCAACAACTACTTAACAAAGAAAAGAATAAGCAATTTATAAAACCAGTTAACAATTTAACAAGACATGCATATAAAAACTCTCCACTTCATTTATCATCCACTCAAAAGCTCTCACTATAATTTTAATGGAGGAAAGATGAAAAAGCAGTTTACACTAAATTCTAACTAAAAACTAGTGAAAAATTACTTCTATAGTATGGCTCTGATCTGGAGTATTTATAGATAGTGAAGTGTAGCCCTAGGCATTTTTTCTGAGCCCTTATAAAATGTCAAAAACACCCCTGAAAAGTTGGCGCGAGAGGCCATGTCTTGGCCGCGGATCCGCCTCTTATAGGGGATGTAGACCGCGGAACCGTGACCGTTCTGGAGAATTGAAACTTCAATTTTTTTGGCCGTCTTGTGTTGCTTTATTATTATGTTTAGTACACTTGTATTTGCATAATCATTCCAAATTAATCCCAGATTTACAATAGCCCAAAAGATGAAAATGAGTGGACTTTTGTCTTGATTTTTTCTCGAGCTCCGTGTTGCCTTCTTGATTCTTGTGTTGCCTCTCTCGTGTTCTGTGCTTGTTTGAGACACGAATGACCCTCGCTTGATTTTGGCTCCTGAACTGGTAAGCGGCACCTGACAGATGGTGAGCTGAACCCGTATTTTTATCCATTGTTGGCAGTTGTCCTGAATTTTTCGTGATTGTTCGTGATTTGCATTGTTTTGAACCGAGAACCTATGACCTGCAATTATGTAGCAAATACGGATCTAAAGTACCTACCTATATGCAATGTGATCAAGAATGGGTGGTATAAAAGTGCAAAATTCTGATATGAACAAATACCCATAAACTTATTTTTTGCTCGTCTCGAGAAAAGCCATTTTATTTTCAAAAAGTCCCAAGTTCATTTTTGTAGGCATCACGGTTGTACTTAGCATGTGCAACAAGCCGTCAAATCTCTAGGTTGCCCTAGAGGAGGAGTTTTGTCTTCTGAAGATTTTCAGCGGATACTACCCACAAAATCCTGTCAAGTTAGTTTCGCGAAATCACGGTCGATTCTAATCCTAGGGTTTAGTATCCAAGCTAGAAATTCTATTATCCTAAGTTAGAAACAACAAACCCTTATTTTTCATACCTCACTTCTTGCTTAACTTAAGATCTTATGCGTCTTTACGTGTGTGTGCAAATAGCGTCGTTCTGTTTTCAAAACTTTGATTAGAGTCGTTTATGTTACAAAGTATGGACCGGATACCACTTCAAAAGGATCAGACGAGTTTGTATAAAGTTAAGCCTTGCTCAAGATTCATTCTCCGGCTAGGTTTCAAATTCAGAATTTCTATCGTCTTAAAACAGAAAACCAGGTCTTATTATTCACTCCACCTTTCACTTGTTTTCATTCATACATACCTTCGTGAACGTGCAGTAGTCTTTATCATCGGATAAAACCTTTATATCGCCGTTAAAAAATATTTTTATAAAAACCCGTCTTTATCCAAGATTATTCTCACACAAAAAACCGTTAGGAATTTAAACTCGGAGAGAACACCTGCTTGACTTTGTTTAAAATTGGACTTTCTAAGTTTCTTAACGACTTTTGGGCCAGTGCACCCAAACCAGTTGGTTTTAGGGCCTTAAGTGTATAAACACTCCAGCGGACTTAATTGCTCAAGTTACCTAGGCCCT
The DNA here is from genome assembly GCA_030015575.1 of Agapanthus africanus. Classification (NCBI taxonomy): domain Eukaryota; kingdom Viridiplantae; phylum Streptophyta; class Magnoliopsida; order Asparagales; family Amaryllidaceae; genus Agapanthus; species Agapanthus africanus. Next base: position 485,997,648 of record JASDDO010000010.1, on the reverse strand, counting down.
AAACAAAAGACTCATTTTGGCGTAACACTCATGACAATTTAATGCGAACGGAGATATAACCAGCTGTTCAATTTTTTAAAGATAAAAGACGAGTTTGTGTGGATAAAGTGTACAATCACTCCAATCAAGTTTGAAATGTGTTATTTTTCAGACTTGGTTCCTGCTAAAGCATTAATACCATCCTTTCATATCCACTTTACTTTATAAACTATTATTGATATTACTTATTTCAAAACAAACCTGTTTGATCATGAAATTTATCAATTTTTAAAAGTTTTACAAACATATCAAACTTGTCATCTAACTTTCAAGACCCACGACACGTGTAGTGTGATGCAGAGACGTATATTAGCTACTGTTAAATTTAAAGGAGGGTTATTTTTCAGATTTTTAATCTCTAAAAATAGGATTTAGTTATTACTATCTCATCAAACTAAACCGTCGGTATTTTGAATCTAAGCTTTCCTACTAGCTAACTTGACGACAAAGTATTTTTTAATGTTTTTGGAATTTATTTTTTTTGATTTTTATGAGTTTTTAAAATATGTATGCAAATGCAGAATTTACAAATGAATGCAAGGATAAAAGGTTTACCGAACATACCCCTAAACTTAAATAAGACAGCGTCCTCGCTGGCAAGCTATACAAAGAAAAATCAAAATTGTGGAGGCAACAAAAACATGTCGGAGATATATTTTTTGTTTGTGTTTTATCTTTTTTTTTTGTTTTTTTAGAAAAGGAATTTTACCATGAAATTTCCTAAAGAAAACAAATATTCACAAGACAAGGATAACTATATACAAAAAAGATTTGTATATACATACCTCCTAACTTTTTTGAAACAGTGTTTTCACTGTTTATGGTTAGATAACCGAAATTTGGTGGTAAACAGAGGAAGATCAGTCAATGTAAATCGGCTCCTGCAATATCAGGAGCTCCTCCGATGGTTTTGCGGTAAAGAACGGTTTTACACTATGTCCGTTCACCTTGAATAGTGAACCGTCCTTCGGATTCTCCAAATCCACCACGCCGTGCGGGTATACATACCGCACAAGAAAAGGTCCCTTCCAGCGAGATCGAAGCTGAACGTGGTATCCTTAGCCAGAAGAAGAGTCAAGGGTCTAGCAATCTTGCTAAAGTTCTTGATGAACTATCTATAGAAACCGGCATGGCTGAGGAAAGATCATCTCTGGCGCATTTGGGAGGCAGGAGGTTGGAAATGATATCAATCTTTGCTTTGTCAATTTTGATGCCATTTCGCGAAATGATATGTCCTAAGACAATAACTTCGCGCACCATGAAGCGACATTTCTCCCAGTTTAAAGTGAGATTTTTATTCTTACATCTGGTAAGGACAGCGTCCACGTGTTGTAAACACTCGTCAAAGGAGTCTCCAAAGATGGAGAAATCGTCTATGAATATCTCCAGAAACTTCTCGACCATGTCAGAGAATATTCCCATCATACACCGCTGAAATGTAGTGGGAGCATTGCATAGCCCAAAGGGTATTCGACGTTATGCGAATGTGCCGAAAGGGCTGGTGAAAGTGGTTTTGTCCTAGTCTTTTTCGACGATGAGAATCTGGTTGTAACCTGAGTAACCGTTCGGAAAGCAGTAGAACTCATGTCCAGCTAATCTTTCGAGCATTTGGTCAATGAATGGTAGTGGAAAGTGATCCTTCCGCGTTACGACGTTGAGTTTTCGATAATCAATGCATACTCGCCACCCGGTTTGGGTGCAAGTGGGGATTAACTCGTTCGCCTCGTTTGTGATGACCGTAATGCCGGACTTTTTAGGGACAATATGTATCGGACTGACGTATTGGCTGTCGGAAATTGGGTAAATGATACCACTATCCAGACATTTGACAATCTCCTTCTTCACAGCCTCCTTCATGACTGGACTCAATCGTCTCTGTGGATCCCTAACTGGTTTGACATCATTAATGTAATGTTCAACGATCAGGGGACTAATCCCCTTGATGTCCGTCATCGTCCAGCCGAATGCTTGCCGATTTGATTGCAAGACCGCGAGAAGGGTTTTCTTTTGCTCTAAAGTTAAAGAAGCTGAAATGATTACGGGGAGGCTCGTTTTCACCTAAATAAGCTATACTTGAGGTGAGACGGCAGAGCCTTGAGTTCGAGTGTTGGAGGAGAAACAACTGAAGGCAGAATCAGAGAACGTGTCCCGAACTCGAAGGATTCCAAGAAGGGCTCAAAGCGAGTGTATGCAACAGAATTGGATGGTTCAACCAACGCATCCGAAAATTCAAAAGATTCAAACTCGGGTAATGACATGTCAAGATCGTTCAGAAACGTAAAGCACTCGTATTCTTTGTCGGAATCGGAAGCAGCAAGCTTCAAAGAGGAACAAACTAGTGGCGTCAAGATCACCGTGATCAAACAGAAATTCTTCAAATTCACAGTTCTCAGGGGCGATCTCTTGAATGGAACAGATATCCAGTATATGAGCATTCGGTTCGGATGGCTGATTCCCTAGCCTAAAATGTTGAGTTCAATTATCATGTTACCAAAACATAGGTTCATGGAACCACTTTGACAATTGATCACTGCATTTGAGGTTGCAAGGAATGGGCGACCGAGAATCATCAAAATTTGATTCCGGAGGTTGGCTACAGGTTGTGTATTTAAAACAATGAAATTCACGGGGAATATAAAGTCCCCAACCTTGATCAACATATTCTTTAGCTCACCCTCAGAATGGGTAATAGATCGGTCAGCCATTTGAAGAGTACAATGTGTAGGTTTCAGTTCTCTTACACCGAGTTGCTCATAAACCGAATAAGGAAAAAGGATAACACTGGCACCCAAATCCAAAAGAGCGCGATTGATGTTCTTATCCCTAATAGTAATTGAAATCGTAGGACATTAGGGTCCTTCCGTTTTTTTGGTAAATCTTGGGTAAGAGCATCACTCACGTTACTAACCAAGAATTTTTTTTTGGTACTTGAGATTTTCTCTTCTTAGTGTATAAGTCTTTCAAGATTTTCGCATAAGAGGGGACTTGCTGGATTGCATCTAAGAGAGGAATGTTGATGTTAAGCTATTTGAACAACTTCACAATCTTCTCCATTTGTGGATTTTGTTTATTGGATCTCAACCGGATTGGAAATGGAGCTTTGAAATTGGTTGAGTCCAATACTTGTGGAGGAGATTGTGGAGATGGAACGGAACCCAAAACTGGAGTTTGAGTGGAGTGAGAGGTGGGTCCGTTCTTAGCAGCAGTCGAAGAAGAAGAGCCTTGTGATGAAAGGAGAACAGACTCAGGAGGGGAAGAAGAAGAAGGAGGAGGAGACGAAGAAGAAATAGCCGGGGTGTCATCAATTTGTGCGCTAATATTGTTGTTCAGCATTCTTCCTCACATTATGATTCTGTTGTTCAAGAGCAACATGTACATTATGTGGGTGATCAGGATTTGGAAGTGGTTGAGACGGAAGCTTTCCCTTCTCTCTCTCGCTCAAGGCCGCGTTCAGCTGTGCAATCTGGGCTTCGATGGTCTTGATGTTTTGCCCGTGCGCAGCGGTGTGTTGCACCAGAGACTGAATAGAAGACTGGATGTTGGTGGTGGATTGAATCGATTGTTTTACAAAAGCATCAAGACTCCGTTCCAGCGAGGAACCCTTATCGTTATTGGACGGAACAAAGTTGTTTTGAGAAAAAGAATTGTTGTAAGGTGCAAAGTTCGTCGGATTCTAAAAAGGTTGGGGTTGGAAAGGTTACTGAAATTGTTGCTGAGCTTGTTGTTGAGGAGGAGGAGGCCTCTGAAAGTTGTTCTGGGCTTGGAATTGGCGCTGGTTTTGATTCCAGGCGAAATTAGGATGGTTCCTCCAACCGGGATTATATGTGGAAGAGTATGGATCGTTTCTTGGTCTTTACTGAAATGCAACATTAACCTGATGTTGGGGTCAAAAGTTACACCCCGATCGATCAAGTTAAAATCAATCAACCCCCAAGCCAAGTGGGCCCAAGCCCAAGTCAGGATCAAGTATGGAAGGGGTCGGTTCCATACCAAGAATGAAGCAATAAATTAATTTAATGCAATTTTTTTAGAAATAAATGTATGAAAAATGAACAGAAAGCCAAAACTTTGTAAACCCCATGATTTATGTGCAAAAAGAAATAAACACATAAGGTATGGGGTGGCACAAGTGCCATTTGGCAAAGCCCAAAGGGCTATATGTAAAGTGTGTAGCTTATAAAGGTAAACTTGATAAAAAAATCAACAACTTTTCATTCTCTCAAAAAATTAAGGTTTTGTGCCTCCTTCTCCTTTCTCAAGGTTCTAAACCTTCTTTTTTTCTGAATTAAATCAAGAGCTTAACTCTTCTTTCCTTAAAAGAAATAGTTTTCACCATAAAACCCGGGGGGGGGGGGTTAGATCTCCCATCAAATTTCTAAAAGGGGAGATTTTTAAGTCTCGCCCCTCTTTTCTCCAAGATCCAACCAACAGAGAGGAGGAAGAAGGAAACCATCTCCCCAAATCCTATTTTGGGGAAGATCCGAGGCTTAGGAGAGGATCCATGGCTCAAGGAAGAAGAAAATGGTCCCCTTTGATCATCCCCGAAGATTTTTGGGAGTTCAATTTCATTTGTCAAAATCTTTTAGAGTTTAACTCTATAAATAAAATCCTTTTGGGAGTTCAACTCCACACAATTCATTTGGGAGTTTAGCTCCACTCAAAACCTTTTTGGGAGTTTAACTCCATAAAAATAAAAATCCTTTCTTTTTTCTGGGAGTTTCCAAGTGCAAGTCTATGTCGCACACCCCGCGAGTTCGTGGGGAGGCGGAATACATCAAGAACGATTTTTTTTCTTTGTCAAAAGATCAAGTTTGCTTTGCAACATAGACTTTATCAACTTAGGATCTTGATTAAACCTTAACAAGCTAAGATATACTACAAGAAGGTTCTAATTACTCGGTTAGAGCGTTATACCTTCGTGTCAAGTCCTTCGGGTCTTCTCTTGGTTCTTGGCTTCTTGGATCAAGCTTCAACCTTCTTCTCCTTTCTTTGGCTCCTAGGTAGCTAGATTCGAACTCGGTTGCCGGTTTTCTTTATATCGAAGAAGATCCACCCGAGGGCTTATGGTCAAGCTTCAACCTCAAGTGAGGCAACTTAGTGGTCTAATTTGCTAAAAGAGACTACCAAGTAGATATATAGAATGATCAATGGACTAATATGTCTCAAGAGCTCTATGAATCACAACACATGTGAAGGGTTAGAGCTTGAGGGAGGAGGAGGGGAAATTAGGAGAGAGAGTGAGGAAGTGAAAAATGAACTAGAGATAATAGATAATGGTTGAGAGAATGGCTAAGTCTCTACACAATAATTCAAGCATGGATTATTTAACTCACAAAATATTCACCCATACTTGAATAGTAACCACAAATGAATAAACAAATACCAAGCCATGCTTTCAACCATTCCTCAAGTGTCTCCCCAAATTCCACCTCATTAATCCTTTTCCAAAAAAAGATAAATCAAGTAATCAGGTGTCTCCTTCTAGAAGCTCATTCTTGTGAAATTATAAGAATGAAAAATAGGATTATCTTCCGATTCAGAAAAAAGCAACCATTTTTCTTTCCCAACCCGGGCAATGAATAAGCCGTTTCCTCCTGGCTATAATCCGCCAAATGACATCAAGTACACGGGTAAGGGAGATCCGCAGCTACATCGAAAGTTCTATAGCCCGCCAGATAAAGACATGACCATAGGATTTCATAGAGAGCGCCTTTGGGCTCCTCTTAAATACCAAAAATAAAAATACGAATACAATGAGACAGGAATAATCCAATAATATAATACCAGGATCCGGCTTAAACCAAAGCCCGCTAGTATTATCCATCCGAATATCATCCGTGTAACCAGTACACGTATGTGATCGAAACCTTGCCGTAAGACCATATGACATCTACATCGTCTCGTCTGAACCAGGGAAACCCTCTGTGTGGGACTCTAAAGATTCGACAGTACGCTGGCAGTGGGTTTAACCATAAGTCCGTCAGCGGCACTAGCTGTACGTAACGGCAACCCAGGTATATGTCGAAAAGAAGGCCGACGAGCGAACTCATCCGAACCCTTACTGAGCATGTCCGTGACAATCTCCGTGCAGTCCGGTCTGTTCGTCTGAGATCATCGCATGTAAGGTCTACGGGGTGGAAAACGTCAGACCCCTAAGAACCAGACAAGTCGTGTCGGTGTGGCTCAAGACCATCCAAGAATCTACTGGTCTAAGCATCAGTAATTCTCAATCCGCCATGGTCAGGGACTTATGGTGTTGACCAACCGATCACTGCGCGACATGAACTCCCTATACCGGAAGAGACGAATCCCCAACAGTCGCTTACTGCCTCCATGTGGCTCGGGACTGTACCCAACTAAAACCTGTTTGCACGACTCCTTTGTGCCGTGGTAGGGTAGTAATCAAAGCACAGTGAGAACTCATACGAGACAAATGACGACCTTAGGTCGACAGACTATCTACACTCATGTCACCAGAGAACTACTATCTGACGCTAAGTATAATACCATCTAGTCAGTTCTCGGCGAGTCCTGTCCGGTGAGTACACCTAGTGAGCACCTGTATATAATCTTAGGTGCACCTCACCAATGGTTGCGGGACCAATCCATCGCCCCTCGTAAGGGTCTTGATATGTATACACTAGTCTAATCTGGAGTATCGATATACAGTCTCGATACTCCTACGACTATGAACACTTTTAAGGATGTGCCTATTAACTACCTAGCTCCCACAAGTACGATCGCCATCACAACGCAGGTAGTCAGGCAAAGATCCTACGGGCTTTATCAACATGTATACAAGATATGAAATATAAAGTAAAACACATCACATGTTAAGATAAAAACAAACCAAATAGCATACTATTATATCGAGTAAGATTGTCCTGTACATATATATCCTTAGCATTCTATACAATGAAGGCATTTAGGGCATACATATCTAACACCAAAGTCCCTCAGGAGTTTAACTCCTGGTCTCGGGGCTAAACCTTCTTTTTCTGCAAGCGCCTAGCGTCCACGTGCTGGGCGCGTGAGGCGCCTGGCGCCCCCATGCGCCTTGCACGTGGCCCGCGGGTGCCCAGCGCCCACGTGCTGGGCACGTGAGCCGCTGGCGTCCAACGCCCATGCGTCATTAGGACGCTACTCACCCCTCTTTTTCCCATATACTTCCCACTAAAAATACCTCCACATGGCTATCCGGGTAGCGGGACCTCCGTAAACTCTGCGAGGCCCCCGATATATTCAAAACCCTTCAAAACACAACACACGTATACCGCACATTGAGTTTGCATGACTAGTTTGATCCGTCAATCGGAGGTTCCATCGCTTCAAAGGCAAGGGGTAATTAACTGCAGTTTAGTTCGCGGCTGCCGGAGATTCGGATCCCTACAATCAATAAACCCCGGCCTACTCTAGGCACGGGGAATTTGTAATGCGCCTGACAAGCGATACACATTCCCATCTCAATGAGGTGACAAAAAACACCCTACACCTGACCCCGTCCTTGAAATGGTGGATTGTATGGACACTCTTCGGTCAGATGAGATGGATACGAACAATAAGCGTAAATGGTTCAAGGGGGAACAACAGGGCTAGGAGAAGGTGATGAGAATTTGCTTTCAATGGCCTCAAGTTTTCGCGTGATTGCAGCTATCTCGGCCTTCATTGCAATTGAGATATCGAGTTGGTGAACTTCTGTCCTTAAGAGACCTGAAGACGTTGAAGAAGGTGAAGCGTTCGGTCGGGTGCTCTCCCATTGCAGCGTTTGTTCTGCAAGATCATCAAAGAATTGCTAAGCCTCCTCGTCAGATTTGGACAGGAAGTGGCCTTGACAGATGGTCTCCATCAACTGTCTAGTTACTGGATTCAGGCCCTCGTACAGAGTTTGGTAAAGTTGCCATTTCTCGATACCGTGATGAGGACATTGAATAAGGAAGTCCTTGTACCAGTCAAAGCACTTCCAAAAAAGTTCAGTTGGAAGCTGGGTGAATTGGTTTATCTCGTTTCGGATCCGTGTGGTCTTGTGATTCGGGTAGAATTTCTTCAGAAACGCTTTCACAAACTCGTTCCAACTGGTTATTGAATGAGATGCGGTGATATACAGTCACTTTTCAGAAAGGTCACAAAGAATGAAATGTATAACTCGTAACCATATAGCATCATCTGACAGTTGGGTTGTCTTCATCATCGCACATACGTGTTGGAATTTATTGATGAAAATATATGCATATTCGAATTCAAGCCCATGAAATTTGGGCAGTATGTTGATGAAGTGGGGCTTAATTTCGAAATTGTCCACATTTGCTGGTGGAAGAGAAAGACAAGCAGGGAGTGTAGCGCGTGTGGGATAGAAACGATCTTGGAGCGCGATTCGTTGTGGCGCTTGTGCTTATGGTGGTGGGTTATTCGTACCGAGTGGCGGTGGAATGATTCCCGTAGGAGGTAAAGTGATGTTGGGAGGAAACCCCGACATCTCGTAAGAAGAATTGGGTGAAGATGAAGATGTATGTACAGAATCACGGTCAACGTCGGAATTGGCCGGCAAAGATAAGGGTGAAAGAGGCGTTTACCGCCGAAGACCGGACCGAGACACTTGGGGACTTCTGGCCTTGAATTTGAGGGCAGATACTATTTAGATATATCCATCCACCTCTCCGAAGATACCAAGTTCATTTATGGCACCGTATGTCGAAGGTTTGGATAGATGCGACCATTGTAGCAGACTTTGTCAGCTTTCCCTTCATTTGTGAGGGGTTTTTGATTGTGGGAACGCTCTTCCCTGCAGGCGCAAGCCCCTGCAGTTAATTACGTTATGCGATAACCATTTTCTCCTTCTCCAGAAGTTCACCACGCGTCGTGTGTTATTTTGTTTGTTTTGGTTGCCCGTGGATTGTATACGGAGACTAGTTTATGTCCTCGCCCGTAGGGCGCGGATCAGTTCAAATCCGTATGTTTATGAATTTGGATTTTGAACTTAGATTATATATTCGTTTAGTTCAAGAATATTGTGTTTTATTTAAGGACCATTAATCCAGTTTGAGATTAAAATCAACTTAAATATATGAGCATTTGGGCTCAATTTATTTTAACTAAGTATACGTTAGTCTTATTTTTAGACTAAGATTACCTTAGCAATATTTTCAGGATCATTAAATCTTATTAAGATTCCAACAACAGAGCATTTGGGCTTGGCTGCAAGAAACTTTTCAGAGAGACTCAGCCAATTTGGGCTTGGTCTGCTCAGTTTTTTTATTCAAAAGTGCTAAGCACTTATTTGTGGTTCTGCTTGCTCGGTCATTTTCCTTTATGCAGAAGTGTGAAGCACTTGTTTGGTGCTCTGGCGTTCACATGTGTATCATGTGAGGCGCTCAGCTATGTGCGCTGACCAATCAGTGCTAAGCACTTTAGTCATTTTGACTGACTTTAGAGAGTGCTAAGCACTTTGTATGGCGTTCATGTGAGGAGCACGTGAGGTGTTGTCTCAATTATTTTATTAGAGTTCACGTGTGTTTCACGTGAGGCGCTGGGACATGGGCGCTGCCCAATTAGTACTAAGCACCTAGTCATTTTGACCGACTTTATAGTGCTTCTGCACTTCTACTCAGCGCTCACGTGTATTTCATGTGAGGCGCTGGGCCTTCTATTTTGAGCGTCCACGTAGGAAGCACGTGAGGCGCCGAGTCTTTTGTTTTGGGCGCTCACGTGAGAAGCACGTGAGGCGCTGGGTTTCATTTAACGGAATCTTTTGGGCGCTCACGTGGGAAGCACGCGAGGCGCCAAGTCTTTTCTTTTGTTGATGTTTTCTGAAGAAATTTGAACTTCTGTTAATGGTATTTCGACCATTAATGATCTCTGTTTTGAAAATCTGAGACCGGTTTCATTGGATAACTAAGTTCTTCTACTATTTTTTTGTAAGAACAAAGTTCTTTATTTAGTGTTAAACCCTGTTTATGAAGGAATTAAATTCCTAGACACTGTATCTTTATTTCTTTTTGATCTATTCTTTTTCCTAGACTTTGATTTTGGAAAACAGAATCTCCTCGATGAGAATTAAATTCTCAACTTGTGGAGGGATTTGCTTTTCAAATCTCAGATCAGGGGAAGAACTAAGTTCTTTGTGTGGAGGGCTAAACCCTTATTTTCTTTTTATTAGGCAAAAGAGATGAGTTCTATCTCTGCTTTCCTTTACCTAGGGTTTTGAAGAGCAATGATTTTTTTCTTTAGAAGAGAATTGAATTCTCAGTTTTGTTGTGGAAAAAAGCTTGTGGTGTTGATCTCCCCCCTTTCTCCCTCCCTTTTTTTTGAAGTCTCCTATCCTTTATATAGGAGAGTCAAAGTTGTTGACCAGTTTGAGAAAATCTCTTATTTGAAAGATACTAATTGATTTTACTTGGTCTCAAAGATTATTTGGGGGATTTTATCTACCGTTGGATGTTTGATCCAGTGAATTTTATTTCACAGAATATATACATTATGTTATTTTAACAAAGATTAGGAAAATATTTTTCCACAGATAGAATTTTATTTCTATCAATCAGTGATTTTTAATCATCATTGGATTTTTAAACCAATGATACTCTGTTTAATAGAGCACAATCTTTCTTTGTTTAGAAAGATATGGGAAATATACTCCCAAAATAGAATTTAATTCTATCATTGGATCTTTTGATCCAACCGAGAATATCTTTCTCACTTGGAAAGATTAGGGAGATATTTTCTCCTAATAGAATTTAATTCTATCATTGGATAATTTATTATCACCATTGGATTTTTGATCCAACGGCTCTGTTTAACAAAGAATATCCCGAATTTTAGGGAAATATTTATCGTGTAGAATTTAATTTTACCTGCTTTAGTTTGGACGTTGGCGCTTAAGTGCAGAGCACGTGGGCGCAACTTAAGAATTTAATTCTTATATAATAAGCGCTCATGCGCTTTGCACGCCGGCACTCATGTGTGTTCCACGTGAGGCGCCACTATAAGATTTAATCCTATAAGAGGCCAACGCTGGTGCTCACGTGGAGCACATGAGGCGTTGCCTCATTGGGTTTAAACAGAGCTTAGCTCTTATTATTGTGTTTAATTAATAGGGGAACAGGTGTGGAAGGAGTTTCGACTTCGGAGTCGATCGTGTAGTCGGTAGCGACTAACGCAACACGTACTAGACAGGCACTAGGGTCCCGAGTCTAAGCGGACATACACTAAACGGGTTTAGTGTAGTCAAAGCGTAGAATGTGAGGGTAAGAAAACGATTATGAAAAATGTGAGTAAAAGATTGGTGGAATGAAAATTTGGCGACAAATGGTAAGATTTTATGAAAGTTTTTGGAATTTTTTTAACAAAGTTTTGCAAAATTTACACGGAATTAAGGACACAACTTCAAACAATCACAGCCACAATATGCACAATCACACCTAAAGCTATGGTCTTCAAAATCCAACCAGACTGCTTCTAACTGTTCTAAAGCGACAAGCTGTGAGATAACTCTCGAATCGCCTTTTCACTGTCAATTGTGGCCAGGTAAGCACAAGTGAAGTAAGCAGGGTTCCGCTCACGAATCACCGTGAAACCGGCCTTTTAAAATTACCTTCTCACTTGTCTTGTCTAGGTACCACAAAATCAAGTTTAGATAAACGACCGAATGCCCAGAACCTTCCTCTATCCTATTGAGCACGACAAGTCCTTAATTCGCCGAGTTTAAATATTTTTTAATTAAGCTCAAAGGTAATGTGTATGCTTTTGTGATTTTTGGGCTCTTAGAAAAGGTGATGAAATCGCTATCCAATCTGATTTGGTGTTATAGTCTCTTAAATTCCGTATTATTTATGCAAAACAATAACAAACAAAAATCTAAAACACTTGCAAAAAATTTATTTGGCGGCGGCGCAAAGAATTCTGCATAAAAACAATTTATTGGAGGGGGAGAGAGTTTGCGCAAAGAGTACTGCAGGATAAATAGTTCAGTGGAGTTCAGAGGGGGCTTTTAGAAGAAGGAAATACTCACCAAAATTTTTGGGCTCAGAGTCTACACTTTGACCGTGGAACCACGGTCAAACCTACCTTTTAGTCGCGGAAGCACGGTCAAATTGGTGAAGTGGAGCTCCAAATTTTTTCAGTGCACTCCAATTGATCTCCTCTTATGGGTTTTAGTATCTGGTAATTGATTTGGTCACTGAATTTTCTCCAGAATTTGTACGGTTAGCCGTGGTTTCGTCTTGATCCGCTGCGGTGTAGCCGCGAGATGTGGGTCTAACTCCCCACGACTTTGGCACTGAAGTTGCTCTTCTCCCTATTCTTCACACTCGCACAAAAAGAATCAAAAAATAAAAGATGATTTTTATAGTTATGTGTGTGTGTGTGTTTTTTCACAAATTAACCCGAAACTACGCAAAGAAATAAACTACCGTCTTCCCGGTAACGGCGCTATTTGATTGTTAGATTTTTTTCTATGCCTTCTTTAAGTTCTATTTACCGCAATCAAGTCGGTTTCGCTTGGTAGCTAGCTGGTTGAGTACGGATCGATCCGCGGAGAGATGGGAGTCTTTTTCTTAGTGTTTTAATGAGTTAAATCCAAATTGTCCGAGTTTGTTCAAAACTAACTATGTATTTATATATGCATGTTAATGGAAGCTTGTTAGGGTTAGGATTAACTTAGTTTGAGTTAGGAGTTCGCTCACTTCTTTCATTTGCCACTCTTGATATCGATATTATGGTAATCGGCAACAACGAGGATTAACACCACTAAAAAGGAAACTTGCGAGTATAAGCTGGGCTTTCCAATGCTTAGTTTCTTCTTTTTGGTTCTTGTTCGTCCGTTCTTGACTCTTAGCCATAACCTCCGGTTAATTCAACCACAACTGGTCTCGTTAGGGTGTCACCGCTGTCATAGAGAATAGGGTGCCGTAGAGAGCGGATTGTGGTTGCCTTGAAAGGAGTTTAACTCAAGTTGTTGGGCAAAGGAACGAGTGGGATTTTCTTCTCTCAAATTTTCCTTATCCTACCCTAACAAATGAGAAAACTACACACTCATTATATATATAAAAAAAAGGAAAATAAAAACAAGTAGAGAAAATATAAAGAAATGAGGTAGAAGGTGACAACTAGCTGCTTGTGACCTCACCTAGACAAGGATCACACTTGAGCATCATGGTTGCAAGGATAAAAGAAAAGAGAGGAAGAAAAAGAACAAAAAAACCAACAACTACTTAACAAAGATAAGAACTAGCAATTTATAAAACGAGTTAACAATTTAACAAGACATGAGTATAAAAACTCTCCACTTTATTTATCATCCACTCAAAAGCTATCACTACAATTTTAATGGAAGAAAGATGAAGAAAAAGTTTACATTAAATTATAACTAAAAACTAGCGAAAAATTATATCCTTAATATAGCTCTAATATGGAGTATTTATAGGCAGTGAAATGAAGCCTTGGGGTCTTTTTCCGAGCTCTTATAAAATGACAAAATCACCGCTGAAAAGTTGGCGCGAGAGGCCACGTCTCGGCCATGGATCCGCCGCCTATAGGGGATGTAGACCGCGGAATCGCGACCGTTTTGGAGAATTGAAACTCCATTTTTCTTGGGCTTTATTTTTCTATTTAGTACATTTGTATTTGCAGAATCATTCCAAATTATTCCTAGATTTACAACAGTCGCAAAGATGAAAATGAGTGGACTTTTGCCTTGATTTTTTCTCGAGCTCTGTGTTGCCTTATTGATTCTTGTGTTGCTTCTCTCGTGTTCTGTGCTTGTTTGAGACACGATTGATCCTCGCTTGATCAAGTCTCCTGAACTGGTAAGCGGCACCTAACTGATGGTGAGCGAAACCCGTATTTTTATCCTCCGTTGGCAGTTGTCCTGAGTTTGTCGTGACTGTTCGTGATTTGCATTGTTTTGGACTGAGAACCTGTAATCTGCAATTATGTAGCAAACACGGATCAAAAGTATCTACCTATATGCAATGTGATCAAGAATGGGTGGTATAAAAGTGCAAAATTCTGATATGAACACCCTCCGACTCCAATTCATCTTTTCGATTAGATAAATCTCTTTTAACTCCACCTTTCATGATTGAAGCAAACCATGTTCTCCCAAAGTTAGATCTCGGTCTTCCTCCCACTTCTCCATCTCTTCAATATATTTTATTAGTTCTTCCTTTCTTTGTCGCTCCAATACCCTTTGCTTATTGTCCCACTATTTCAAAACTTGTCTCAGCCTACGCAATTTAACCACCATGTTACTTGTGGCATCTGCATTATTCGTAGGGCACAACCAACTCTTATGGATAAGATTACGAACATTCATATCTTCCAACCATATTTTTTCAAATCGAAACTTTTTCTTACTCGTCCTTCTTTCATTCTTCCAATCAAAGAGCAAAATGGGTACATAATCAGAGATTGTTTTCTCTTCTGTCCTTGGAAAAGCAAGAGGGTGTTGAGTCTCCGACACAAGGATTCCGTCAAGCTTCGCTAGACGTGCCCTAAGGCTATGATTCGACCAAGTGAATTTTCTATCCTTAACTGGAATTTCCATAAGACTTTAACTGATCAACCGTTTGGTTAAATAGCAGTCTATCACTGGATTCATTCAAAGTCACCACCCTTTCCTCCGCATAGTGAACCACATTAAAGTCTCCTTCAACCACCTATGGAAGCCCCCATCTTCTCTTTATCTGTCCTAACTCCTTTCAGAACTCATCACATGCTTCTCTCCTGCTCGGGCCATATACCATCGTATCTGTACCCATCTGTCCTGCTTTCTCTGAGTCACTGCCGTAATCGAAAAGGATCCAATGAAAGAATCCACAATATCCAAGATATCTTTTCTAATCCCAAGCAAAATCCCTCCGCGAGCGCCATCTACCTTCTTAACCATCCACTTTACATCTCTTCCTCCCTCCAAACTATTTAACACTCTAGACGACGGGTTATAAAGTTTGGTCTCAGACAAACCTAAGCAAGAAAAAGTATCCTTCCTAATGAATCCATATCCATTTTTCGTTTAGAGGCCAACCATATCCTACGCACATTCCAAAGGAGAGAACTCATCTCAAACAAGAAAAAAACCTACCCCAAAACTCGGGCATCGCCACGAGACTAACCCTGAGATGTCACCTCCTCCGTATCCCCACTCAACTCGCCCCCCTCGGTCTGAGGGACCACTAGGAAACACCTATCCTTTTCTAACGACCGAGCAACTACCGGGTTTCTTTCTTTATATTCAAAAGATTGACCCAAGTCCACACCAATAGCATCTAAGATCTCTAAAAGTTTCTCATTCGGAATATTACCAAAAATTGCATAAGAATTTGATTGTGTACCTGATGACGTTGCTTTGTTTTTCACCTTCGCATTTGCCTTTGAACTCCTCACTGTTTTGGACCCAACCGCCCTTTTTTCCTTTAGTCTTTTGCTCCTCCTGCTCTCCTCCACGTTACTATCCTCTTGAACAGATTCATCTTCTGTTGCCCCCCTACAATATTATTTTTTTCTCTATCATTATTAGGCACAACTGAATTGTCTCCCATTTGACCAGCCGCCATATTAGTGCCATGTTTCAGAAACGTGCCTCCACTTGCTACTGCTTTGGCTACCGCTTCTTCTATACCACGCCTTATAAAAGTGCCCAAGTCTGTAGAAAAGACATCTTCAAGTTTCCTGGTCACTATCTCCTTAATTTTTTTTATCCGTGGCTTTATCTTCATCCTGCTCAATCTCTCTATCAGATCTAGGAATGACCTTAAGAGTATCGTCCGCCATGGTATCCACCTCATCATCTCTCCTAGCCAACAAATCCTCGCTTCCTCCCTCACTTAAAGATCTTATTCGTCCATCATCTGAACTATAACATCTTTCTCCTGATTCTATGTCCTCATATGCTTCTTTTTTAGATTGCTCCGTCGCTATCTGTTTTGAATTCCGCTTTCGCTTTAATTCCCCACGATGACCCTCTGACACCGCAACCTTTTTCACCAAATTATGATCCCCGACAACATTCAATACCGGTCTTGGCCTGTTCCCACACTGCTTTCCGAGGGATTCCAATCGTTTACCATCATTCCCCAGCAGACTCAGATTACTAACATCTCTTAAAACCCTATTCTCCTTGGATAACGAGTCCTCCAACCGATCCATTAGCTGTTGATTACGCTCGAGTGGCATTAAGCTCGATGGTTTGTCTTCCTCAATCCAGACCTGAGATGTTTTCGCTTGAGTGGGTCGTTTGCTAGCATCTTCCTTCCCTGGGATTCATGGTACATCTAGCCCTCATTTCCTCCCTAAGCCCCCCACTTCTCTATCGACTACAGCCTCCTTAAAGTTCACTGCCGGCGCCCTCGTTATTGACTCCCCCCTCCACTGAGAAAAACACTTTAAAGACCCTTCCCGCTATCAGCACCTTCTTCTCTTTAGGAATATAACGACTCCCCTCACACGCCACACGAATACGCGCCATATTGCTGACGACCCTAGCCTCAGTAGCCTCATCGAACTTTAGCATGACCCCAAAGCTCTTTACTAACCCTTCGAACACGTACCGAGACCACACATGCCCTGACAGATTCTCCACATGTAACCACACCT
The DNA here is from genome assembly GCA_030015575.1 of Agapanthus africanus. NCBI lineage: Eukaryota > Viridiplantae > Streptophyta > Magnoliopsida > Asparagales > Amaryllidaceae > Agapanthus > Agapanthus africanus. Next base: position 485,981,022 of record JASDDO010000010.1, on the reverse strand, counting down.
CCGAATGATGTCGATGAATAGAACCTTCATAACCCGTCCACTTCATAATCCTGAACTGGAAATTATGTATGTTATCTTCAACCGCCGGGCATTTAACCAGTAGCTCAAGAGACTCTATCGAGAGGAAGAGCGTGACTTACCCTAAAGGATGCGAAACCAGAGCCCGATCGTGCGTCTTATACCTTCCCGGCAACTCCTGCAACTTCGCCGTCACTAGCTTCGCTGGGGGAGTCTTATCCCGCGTTTTAGTTATCCTAATAACCCCCAGTGTTTTTGCCAAAGCTTTCCTCCTTTGCTCTATCTCTTATATGGTACAATAAATTCCGTCGCGGGTCCCATCCTATCTCGATATCTTTTCCGATCTTCCCTTTCCAGTAAAGGATAATTCCTCGCTAAATGGCCCCCCCGGCAGTTGCAACATATCGGGCCAAAATGACTCATGTTGGGAATGCCCCTATCGATTGCAATTTAAACAGTTCCCGTTGAACATCCCGCACGGCAACCTCCGACCATTAAAAGGCCTCACCACATTGGTCTCATTCCTAATGTCAACCGGAGAATAATTCCAACCTTCTTGATAAATCCTTCTTAATCAATCAGCTTGACCCCCCCTCTGGTGAAATCACACTCTTGAAATTTTGAGGATCTCTCTTCCTAACCACTCGCCGGCTTGCCGCCACCTCCACAACCATAATGATCTCATCCTTAGTGTACCTTTTCCCACGAATCCACATGCCATCATCAACCTTCTCTCCGCCATTACATGCCTCGAGGGATCCCTGTTGACGACATGTGGACCAATGCTATCAACATGCTCATGACTCCTAACAAAATGATCCTTACCTCCACGTGACCCCTCACGACTACCACTACGTCCTTCGGTATCCGGACCACGAACATCAGTACGTCCACCGACACTGCGACCCCCATCTCCACAGCGGACCTCACCGCCATGGACAACATCAGCAACAAACCCTCTTTCGCCATGCCCACCTTCACCACCAAGATCATACCCACCTTCGATACGGTCACCACATACACTACGCTCTTCTTCCTTGCGAACCTGACCACTACGAACAACCAACAGCGTACCCACCTTCACCCTGGCAACCGTCACTACGTCTACCACCACGCCCGTCATTATCACGAACAACTTCCACGAAACTCATTACACCGCCAGCACCAACACTCTCCCGGCCACCCCCAAGACCGCCATAACCCCTTCCAACCTCATCAGCACCATCCCGTACAAGACCGTCCCAAACACTACCCTGTCCATCACCAACATCATTGCCACGCCTTCCTGAGCCTCGGCCCTCACCGTGTCCATCACCAGCAAGACTACGGCCGCCCTCGCCATCAGCACGGCCTCCAGAACCCCTGCCATCCCCGTGACAAACATTCTCACCTTGACCATCACCACGCTTCCCACGCACCACATCAAAAACTCCTTGGCCACCACCCCCAGACCCAAAACTTCACCGTCATCACCCCGGCCGCCTCCAGCCTCCGAACCCCCCTTTATCCCTTTCTTCGTCCTTGATCTCCCCCTTCGATGTAGAAGACCGGCCACTTCTAGTCGACACTGTTGCCTTATACCGCCCCCTGACCGGCTCCTCTCTCGAGTATCGTACCTCTGTTCCCCTTGATCTCGATCTCGATCTATTGCGAAGGTTCCTTCCCTCCCTACTCGACCCACAATCACGATCGGCGACCTTCATCGTCGATTTCACCCTCACCATCTGGATCGCAGAAGCCACAAGTCCTTGAACGGATCTGGAAACTCGTCGCTGATGCAAGAATACTCCTGGCTGGATCTCAACGCCGTAGAACACCCACGTCGAGAGCCCTAATAGCCTTGTCACCAGGTCTTAGAAGTCGATGCTGATGCCAGAAGAATCCTCGCCGGATTTCGAAGCCCTTGGATTCGCCTTCGATGTATCGCCTTCGAGGGAACGCCGTCGTCCAAGACCTCGTTGCTTGAGGACTCCATTGGACGCGAGATGCCAGAGACTTGCCCTTAATTCCCTCGAAAACCCTAGCCGCCTTGGCCCGTTACTTAAGTTAGGAAAACTAACAAAGTAATAATAGTGTAAAGAATATCGGAGCAATAAAATATAAGTCTCACACACTCTCTCTCTCACACAAACACATGTTCACAATATACTTCACACACAATACACATATCCATACACAATATATTCCACACATCCATAACAGACACGCAAATATCACACACTAAATAGATAGTAAGGACAATTAAAACACCAGAATTGTTCAGCTCAGGCATGATACCCTGCACGTTTCCAAAACGATAATTCATCACTTATAATTCAAAAATAGACTCTCTTAAATATTGAGCTCCGTAGCAACATAATTGATCCGCTCTATAAGGGTCTCATCATCTACCGCAACACCCCGTGCGAGTTCGAGATGAGTGCTTGTGGAGTACTCGATAGCGTGATCAGAAAGAAGACCTAGAATGAAAGAGGTGGAGACGACGATTTGCTTCGCCATGGTGGCCATGTGTTACTTCTTCATGAGAAGACGGAAGCGTATTCAATACGGCTAAGTGCAAGAGCCGAAGGATGGCGTGATCAATCTTGATCGGCCAGTTCATACCCTATGTAATTGATAGAGAATGCCTTCATAACCCTCGTAGTCTATCCTCGTGAATTCAGCTTTCACTGTGGCATAAAGGATGCTACTCTTGATGTCATCAATTGATGGCAATCCTGCAGATGAGGAGTCATAGCCTCTCGGGGATGCGGATGAAGATCCCGACATTGACTGTTTGTTTAAGGAACGATGAGTAATTGATTTTAAACCCGTGAAAGAAAGTATGTATATAACTAATCGGTTTAAGGCACGTCAATTTTCAAGATTATGATTAAATGGTCAATTGGTTAATTAATTATTAATTATGTAGATTAGGAAAATGTGGTATTCGGTTTAATTAATATTTAATTGGTGACTTAATCTGGGTTTAGTATATAGTTAAGAATTAAAGGGTGTAGGCGGTATACCGGATACCGACGTATATTGAGATTTCTACTCAAATTTTCCAATTACCTTTTCTCGACATTTCTAGATAAATCTTCTAATATAACGAAAATTAATTAAAATTAAACGACAAATAAACTTTGAAATTTGAATTTAATAAAATTGATTCACCTAAATCGTCGCCGATTTCATGTCGAAGTAGATCCGGTGGGTGATGTCGGCGGAGTAGGGAAGCTCGAATGTAGTGGTTGGAGGAGGGATGGCCCGATGAAAGAGGAGGAATAGGAGGGAGTGCTCGGTGAAGGGGGTGGAGGAGGGGTGATCGGCTCGGGCTTGGGGTTTACGAGGGAAGATCGACGGTGATGATGAGGAGGAGGAGGAGGTCGACGAGGAGGAGACGGAGATGGCGACGAAGACAAGACGGTGGGGATTGAATTAGGGGAACGGTGAGGAGGAGGCGGCGGACTAGGCGGCGGCGGACTAGGAAGAGGCGGCCGCGGAGGCGATGAGGAGGAGGGGAGCGGGGATTTTTTCAGAAGAAGGGGAAGCAATGTGGCTATTTTTTCGAGTGTGAGGGCGAAGCATAATTTTGAGGGAAAAGGGGCTGAAGTTTGGGCTAGGGTTGTTGATTTTGGTCATATATCTAGTTCGATGCGAGACTCCCGTCGAATTAGATGTTGACCAAAGTTAAGAAAATTTCAATTCTACTCAGCCTAATTCGACGGGAATCTGGCAAAGAGTGAAATGTAAATTTCCATATAATTGCACTGTTAAATCAATTAAGAATGTTAAGAATGTTGATATTTACAAGATGTGCACATTCTGAATTCAACAAAATTTATTAGGCTGTTACATTCTTGCCACTGATTGTGTATCATTACTTTTTTGTGTGGTCCGTACTCACGGAAGAAGTTAAACATTAGGGCTAAGTTACACTAAAATAACCGTAACTGTGAGCATCTTTCACCTAAACCACTTTTAGATTTTATGTACTTACAGAAAACTCCCTTGAACTTTGGTTTTAAGGGGAAAACCTCTTTTCACTAAAATCGATCCCTTCAGGGAGCTTATCATAATTTTTATATAAAAAACAAAAAAGAAACTTCAAACTAACTTATTGAAAAATACACAAATTTAGCCAAAGAACAAGAGTTAGATGACTTCTGAAACTCTTAAAAGCTCCTCCAAATGCTCAACCCCTAAATCCTCAAACTCTACTTTCACCTCTCTCCTCTTCCTCCTCCTCGTCAAATGCCGCCTCTTCAAAACTGCCGCCATCGATCCTCGCCCTTCACGCAGAACTTCTCTCAAAGACTCTCACTCTCTCCACAGGAAAATTCAACACCTCTCATTGAAAAGGTTGCTTGATCATAAGCCAAGGCAGCGGCCTCAGCTGTATCAAACGTCCCGAGCCAAACTTTTGTCCCGTTTCTCGTCGAGTCTCTCATCTCCGCCGCGTATTTCCCCCGCGGCCTCCTCCTTACTCCTCGATAGCTCATCTCTTTGTGTTGTTGGGAATCGTTTTTGTTGAAGGGGAGTGGTTCATAGCTTTGAGGGTAGTTCATTTTTTTTCCTTTCCTTTTGTTTGTGTTTGGAGAAAATATTGAAGGTTTTGGATGGGTTTAATAGCAGGGAGAGTTGGAAAGGATTGTCATGTTAAAAGAGCACGTGGGTCAATTGAGAGGCGTATGGGGAAAGACAGGATGATGATGACATGGAGTGGGACCCATATATGAGGATCAGATTTTGTAGGAAGGAGGATGCACTTTCAAGGAAAAAGTATTTTTCAAGGATAAGTTGTCAAATAATCCCAGGCAAAGTTTTCCGCCGCCTGGCTGCCTGCAATATTTGTATAGTTGCTTGCAATATCTAGGCAATCTATAGATGTTATAGGGAATTATCCAGACATATCTGTATTCATTTTGCAAGAAAGTGCTTACATATTGAAGAAACTAGATATTGCTAGGGTTTTTTTATGAGATTCTTTGAGCCAGGATCTTTTGACAGCGGAAAACTTGGCCAGTTTTCGTATTTTTTCTTTCTCGTTTTTCTTTTTGGGTGAAAAGTTATCCTTGTACGGGCATCTAAGTTGACATATACACATTTTGCGAAGTACTAGATGGGCTTGTCTTTAAATAGATAATCCGATTTCAGATACAAATATTCCGTTATCCGTTTTCTTTCTGATTCAAATACAAATTCCACTATGGATGGAGACTGTACTCATGTAATGTATTAGCTAGTTTTATTTCATTTCTTGAGCTTATTAGATTCTTCACAACAGCCATGCATGCATGTTAGGCAACCTTTGATTTGAGACAGATTCAGAGAACATGTACAACTATTCTTATTGTTAATGTTAGGGCCCTTTTAACATCGAAGGTCCCACAAATTGCTTTGCGACATCAATTAACATCATTAGTGTTTGAAATTTCTAAAAGTTTTAGTAGCCTTGTAAAATTTTTGGAGGGTTCAAGGAAGGTTCCGTTAATTTGCTTTGTGCCATATTAATTTTTTTTTCTGTGGAAAAATATTATGCTGCGAATATTTTGCGTCATGCGACTTGGGATTTTGTGAAAATGCGAAAATTTTGAAGCCTTCTCTCTTTCCTTGTCCTATTTAATAAAATATTAGGAATGAAAACATGATGGTTACATGACATATTTCATTCCTTAGATACCAGTTAAAAAATGGATGGTCATTGTATATAAAAATTGTCATCATCCAAAAAAATCATCATCATCATAGTCAATTAGGTGCGAGATGGTGAATCGAACTATTGGAGAGGACATGTAAAATAAAATATCGAGTAATTTTTCATTTCAAATTTCATGACGCAGACATGGTTTATATTGGGAGGACAGAGTCACGGTGATGGAAAGAGAAAAGGAGAACATGAGATGGCCTTTTCTAGTTCTTAGAAAATGACGTTGGTATTTTCTTGATTTTTGGAATTATTTTTTCCTGGAAACTACCTTTTTTTAGTTGCGAGTGCCACCATACCCAAGTGGTGGAATCTCTTTGGCTGAGTGGGAGATTTGGGGATCAGATTTCCGTTTCCATCAAGTTACGATCTTTGTTTTTAAAGGTAGAAGGTTGGATCTTATAGTCTATTATTTTTTGATGAAAAAACACTTAAATTATAGTAAATGAAAATTCAATAAAGAAATGATGGCAACTTACATGAGCAAATTAAGAAGCATGCAAATGCCAATTGCCAATATAAAACTTTTAAATTTGAGATACTGAGCTTGATATTAGATCTTGTTTAGATTATCGTGGATCCAACTTTACTGTAATAATCTAATCATGATTCATGCTATATTAACACAACCAATCATATGTGGAAGCTTCTCTGATCATTAAAACAAGTTAAAAGCTAGAAAAAAAAAATCATATGGGAACCTATCTATAAAACTTTTTATAGGGAGGAATCCATACCGTACACGTGGCAGATTGGTTGTGAATGGGAAAGACCATCTCATGCTGATTCGAAAATGGATAGAGATTTTGTAGAATCCCCATTTGAAATAAAAACGTAGAAGCAGTTTATCCACCATCTCTGATGTGATACACGGATCGTCGACATTGAAAGGAAAAATATAATAGCCCTCAAGAGTAGGAGTTGGTTTTTACTTTCAATCTCGACCGCTCGTGTATTATACCAAAAATGATGGATAAGCTGATTCTATATTTTTGTTTCAAATGGGAATTTTACAGGATCTCTGAGAAAACAACTAAATGTCATGATACACATGTTATGATACTTATACTGAAGAGAATGGCCGAAGATACCACATCACTGTAGGAAATCCTATCGTGGTGGAATACATGATAATACACATATCATTTATTCATGTCACTTTAAACAGCTCCCTTCACTTTGATCTAAAATAAATATTCTTATACTTGCAAACTAAAGTTGTACATTGATCAATGGATAATATAATAAAGTGTGTCCTTTCAATATATACGGTAACATCGTATGCTCCGTTTCTGCTTGAATATTCATTTTTTCTGCTTGGATATTCATTTTTTATAAGAGGTCTATCTTTTGAGGATGGAATAGAAAATTCCAAACATGTGTGGGCCCAGACCCACTTAAGATAAGACCTGATGTTGCATCATATTATTGCTCCATATTTTGAAAATCTCCTGCTGATGTCGAAAAAACAAAAGAATATATGTCTAATTAAATAAGTTGCGATATGAATGACAAACCAGAATAAAAATGATTAACCGGTTTTCCTAAAAAGAAAAAATAGAAAAGAAAATTAAAGAAAAGAATGAATATCAACCAAGTCAAAACAAAATGCATTCAACAATGGAACACAAGCCTGCAATATGTATGCGGTTAACTGACATATCTGTATTGTTCTCATGATCTGCAATATATATATATATATGCGCTAATTGGATATTACATAGTACTAAAAATAAAAAATAAAAATTTCCGCAGGCCGCGGTAAACCTTTCCAAGACGTTTTTTTATGAGATTCTTTGGATCGGGATATTTTGACAGCGGAAAACATCCCGAGCTTTTTCACAATTTACCAAAAGGAAAATGCATTCAATCATGGAACACAAGAGCTGAAAACGGTAACCATATTCTTAAGTTCTGTCCTCCTCGCCATATTCAAGCAGCTCTTCCAACAACTTGTCATCCAAACACTCTATCTCAATCATCTTCCCCTTTGAGCCCCTAACATTCCTCAAAGAAGAAGACGACGACGACGATCTCACCTCATCTGGAAAGTTGAGGACGGCGAGGGGTCCGCGCATCGCATAGGCCGCCCGATCGTAAGCCCTAGCCGCCTCCTTGTCCGTATTAAACGTCCCGAGCCAAACCCTAACCCCGCCATGCGTCGAATCACGGATCTCCGCCGCGTAGTTTCCTGACGGCCGGCGCCGGACTCCCCTATACTTCACTCCCCTTGAAGAGTTTGCTTCATCCATTGTTTTTCTTTTTCAAATTTTGAATAGGTTGTTTAGAGAATGTTTACTGTTAAGTTAGGTATATATATGTATGGTTTGTGATTTGGATTTGAAATTTTGGTCCACGTTGGGATTCTCGACACGTGATGGATGGCTGCATTTGGGGGTTGGGTTCAATGTATTCAAGCGATGGCTAAGGGAATTAGAGAGTTTAAGTTTTTGTCATAGGTTTGATTTATTATTTTTGAAGGATTCTCATCATATGATGATGAATTCATCCTCGTGCTTGTTTTAAGCCACTAGTTTTAATATATATATATATATATATATGATGATGATGATGATGATGATGATGAATAATTCATCCTCGTGCTTGTTTTAAGCCACTAGTTTTAATCTATCTATCTATCTATATGATGATGATGAATAATTCATCCTCGTGCTTGTTTTAAGCCACTAGTTTTAATATATCTATATATATATATATATATATAAGCTCCAACTCCAGCTCTATCTTCGTAACGGGACGGTAACTTTTGATGGAAAACTGGTAAGATGGGTTTTATGGTGCAATTTAAATGTACGAGGATTTTTAAGTAAATATGAAGTATGAAGGGGATTTTTAGTAACTAGTGAAGTATGTGGAGGCTTTTTAGTAAAAAAACCAAATATAAATGATACTATTATAGAAAGGTCTTTTTACCAAAAACCCATTCATACTTCGCTAATTACTAAAAAAACCCTCCATATATCGTATTAACTTAAAATACCACCATACATTTAAATTGCACTAAAAAAATTTCTCATTAGTTTTCCATCAAAAGCTAGCTCCATATAGGAAAGATAGAACTGGAACTTGTGTTTGAATTGTTCTCTTATCTTCTAAGTATTCAGCTATGTTTTTCTCTCATAGAAAGATTAGTTGAAGATTAGAATTTAGCGCAGTAAAAAAATCTCTTCTTTAAAATGAGATTGACCATGAACTCGAAACTTGTAATTGAAGGGACATCGACACTTGACAAGCTCGACGCTGGAGAAGATTGAGAAATATGAGCCGATATCCATGATCAATTTGAGAGATCTTTGATCAAAACTGTAATCCTAAAGCCAATTTGCCGGAAAATTTGGGAATTTTGGGGGGAAAGGAAGGATTGTGAATGTTTTAAAACCCTAACTCGATACTCACCGTTGGGCTCCTAACGGAGTAATGGAAAATACCAAAAAGATTCTCTTTTTTGTTTGTTAGAGTGCTTTTTAGTGTAATTTAAATGTATGGGTGGTCTTTTAAGTATATACGAAGTATGGATGTCTTTTAGTAATTACCGTGGGAAGGCTTTATAGACATTAAAATGTGAGAGAAAGTTTCAAAATAATTAAGGAATAAAAATTTCTTAATTTTAAAATGATATGATTAATTTTAACGATAAAGATAGTTGCCGAAGGAGATAGTTTCTATAATATAGCATTTAATTATAAGGTCTTTCTTTTTATTTTGTAAATATTTAATGTGGTTGTTTAATAATATTTGGACACATTAAGCAAATCCGGCGGCATTTCTTTTATGAACTTGGAGCCTTATTTCAAGAGAAGTAACCACAACCCTTCCATTGGCATTATATGGTTTAAAAGGTAAATGAAAGAAAAAATTTCCTTGTCACTGATGGGGTCTAGTTATAATAGGCAAGATTAAAGTAAGCACTATACAAACCGGCTTTTGAAAAAAAAGGAAAATTTTAACATGTGCAGCTTTTTTTGCCCTTAACAAATTCGTCTTCTCGAAACAAAAAGTTTCCAACTCTTGACACTAGTACAAAAATAACTTGTCCTTACGGATGGAAAAATCCATAGGGGCAATTTTTTAGGTTGTCCCTACGGTCCACACCGTTGGAACAAAGTATGCCTCTACGGTCTAGACCATAGGGGCATATATACATATATAATTGTAAAAATTTAACATATGCAGTTGCCCCTATGGTGCTGCAAAAGAAGACTCTACAGTTGTCACCGTAGGGGTAAAGTCAGGCATTTAAAAAAAATAAAAACCAAAATTTCCCCTTCCCGTTCCAACAGTACGCCCTAATTAATATTCCCCAAAATTATTTCCTCCCGAAATTTCCTTGCCCCATCCTCGAGCTCCAGCGCCCTCGTCACCTCCTCCGATCCTGCGACCTCCTGCGACTTCTAGCGCCGCCTCCATCACCTTCAACGTCCCTTCTTTTCCAAAGCCCTTTCCTTCGATTCTCTAGTGGCCAATCCTCCTTCTTCAGTGGCCGATCCCTCTCCTCCGATCCTCTGCCGTCGAAGCCCTCTTCCTCCTTCCCGGCATAGCCTCGTCGAGAAGGAGCCGTCGATTCCTCCACCACCTTCCCGGCTTTCTCGCCAACGTCAAGATCCACAACCGGTTAGTTAATTTATTAAAATTAAAATTTTATTTTCCTAAATTGAATTTGGTGGGTAAGACTTTAATTTGTGGGTTGATGTTAGTTTGGGGATTTTGGATTATGGAGGCGGCTGTGGTGGTGGACGGCGGCGGCTGTGTTGGTGGCTGTGGCGGCTGGGCTTTAATTTGGGGTTGTTTGGGGATGTGGGCGGCGGCGGCGACTATAGTGGTGGAGAGAAGGGTTGGAAAAGATCGTCGGGGACCGAGTAGGTCGTGTGAGGGGCCGGAAAAAGTAATTGTAGATGGGATTGGTGGTGGTGATGAGGGGAAGAAGAAAAAGATTGGTTGTGGGTTAGAGTTTGGTTTGATTAGATTTAGGGTTAGGGGTAAGTTTAGGATTAAGGTTAGGATCAAGATTATGATTTTGGTTAGGTTTAGGGTTTAGTGAAAAACAACAATAGCTAAGCGTAGTTCGGTGAAGAATTTTAAGGTATTTTATAGCAATTCAAGTGTGTGTGTGTGTGTGATAATGACGATGATCTCACAGATCAAACAAGATCAAACCTTAATTCATCATGATCATTCTCCTCTACATTGAACTCTTGTCAAACTGATCCTAACCCCAACCCTAAATCTTCATCTTCTATTTCATAACTTTATTTCATTATCTAAACTAAATTTAAAAAGTTAAACTTGAATAAGAAAACCCTAAATGTTAAAAAAATTTACCCTAAATGATTAAACCATGAAATTGAAAAGTAAACGGTAAAACCAGTTCAAGTTAAATTTTACGCTAAGTGTATATATGATACTCGATGATAATATGAATTTTTCATATTATCATCGATAATCATATGTGAAAATAAAAACGCGACTTAGTCCCCGTCTATCGGTTAACATACGTTCGATATTCGTCGTGATATAAAACTATGTGAAGGTTGTTAAACATTGGAAGGTATCTTTCGATTTCTATCAACCGTCGCGTAGTCTATGTGACGAAAATATTCAATCGTATGATAATCGACAGATTTGTCCCATATGGACAAGTTAGAAATGTATAAAGCAAACACTTACATTCACTTGTGTTTTCATTCGTTTCGAGATATTTCGTCGGTATCTTTCCACCGGTTCTCCTTGTACAATGATAGATTAGATGTTCGTTTCAATATTGTTTGGCAATATTGAAATGATCATCTTTTCTATTACAGTATACTCGGAGAACAGCAGGTAGGTGTTGCCGAAATTTTCTCGAAACGGATGAAAGCACAAACGGATGGATGTCTGCTCTATATATTCTTACTGGGATAGAAGTCTTACCCCCAATAGCCGAAACACACACATAAAACACGCATACACAACACACACATACACAAAAACATACACAATAACAACTCTACACCTAAGCGAAATCAAAAATTGAAATCAACGACAAACTTGTCGTTCCCATTCTCTTCTTTGTTAATAACCATCTCTTTCTTAGATTTCTCAGGTCATCATAAAAAAACCAGCTTCCATAACTTACAATTTATATGCCATACAGTCTAACATGGCCCATGATTATATCAGAGTGAAGGACTGTATGTGCATGGATTTGCATCAACCCATGAACCTTATGTTCGTCGACGGAGTCGCTGCTTTCATCACATTTGCACGCGAATATCATAAGGAAATCTTGGAAAAGATTCTTTGTCCGTGCGACATGTATGGGAATAAATATTAGTAGAACATAGAAGTGGTAGAGGTTCACATCGTTAAGCATGATTTTATCAGATTTTACTCGAGTTGGTTGTATCATGAGGAAAGAGAAGAAGAAAAAGATGATAATGCGACGGAAGAAAAAGAAGAAGATAACTTATTACCAGAAGAGAAAATGGTGGATATGGTAGAGGTCGCTCTCGGTGATAGTAATTCTCTTTCTGGTCAAGTTCCCCATGCGGATAAGTATGAGAAGTGCATGAACGATGCCAGGAGACCAATCTATGAGAATGCAAAGTATTCAACACTGTCATGGTTCGTCTATCTTTTCCAGATTAAGTGCTTAAATAGATGAAGTAATAAGGCATTCACGATACTTCTCAAGTTCCTGAAAGATTCTATGCCCCCGGGAAATAACGTGCCCGAGAGATGGTGCGAAACCCAGAAAATGATGTCTGATTTGGGTCTGAACTGTGAGAGAATTCATGCATGTCCCAAAGATTGCGTGCTGTACTGGAACGGGAATTCAGATTTGAAAGAGTGTCCCACCTGTGGAGAGGACATGCATAAACCGAAAGAATCATATAAGAAGCCAGATATACCTGTCAAAATATCATGATACTTTCCCATAACGCAAAAGCTATTCAAGTGTAAGAAGACAACGGAGTCAATGATTTGGCATCACCGTACTGCTCCAAGCGAAGATGGAAGAATGAGTCATCCAAGAGATTCGCTGGCATAGAAAGATTTCGATAGGAGCCACCCAACATTCAGTAGCGATCCTTAGAATAGCAGGCTCGGACCGGCAAGTGATGGTCTCTGTCCATTCAGCTATATGGGTGGAAGCTACAATACATGGCCCGTTGTAATGATGGTTTATAATCTGTCGTCGTGGTTGGTTATGGATCGGTCCTACTTTGTGGTGCCTCTTCTTATTGACGAACCGAAATTACCGGAAAACTTCCGTCCTCTGATCGATAAGTTAAAATCCTTATTCACTGTTGGTGTGGAGACTTAAGAAGCAAACACAGATACTACATTTATGATGCTTGCGGTTTTAATGTGGACAATTAATGACTTTCCTACATATGGAATATTATCAGGTTGGTCTGTACATGTCACACCCCGCTTCCCGGTGTACGGCGAAGGGGGCACGGCGAGGCCACTACGTATTTACTCAGAAATAAATACGCTAAACATAACTAGGCAATATAAAAGAAAATATACACAAGAGACAAAATGTAATGAACGGCAACTTTATTTATTAACATTCTTTTACAGTATATGGAAAAGTAAATATATCTGAATGAAAGCAATGCCTAAACAGTGGCATAATAGAAATGGAAAATACAAAATGTAAAAGAAAAAGTACAAGTGAAACTACAGCTCAGGATCTTCAATAAACTGGTCCAAGTCGTCATGGGTGGGCTCGATCTCTGGAAGGTCCGAATCACCTGACGACATTCCAAGAAGAAGAAAGAGAATGTCGTCAGCGAACAAATCGCTCGGTAAGTCCCAAAGATAAAGGAGAAGTAGAATAGACAGAGAGTAAGAGAGAGTGTGTAGTTTTTAAAGTTGTATTTAGTGTTAACGCTGTTGTTTGTAGTTTGGTACAGAAGGATGCCAGTGTATACGAGAAGAGTCTTTATATGCCAGAGACTAAAGGCAAATGGAAGTACAAGGCTCCGTTAGAAAGCCCGAAACAACGGCGATTGTATTCAGGTTAGGTGTCTTAAATCTTGCAGTTTCGTGCCACTTCTAACACCTCCCGTACCAATCTACCCCTTAAACCCCGCGATGTCTTGATTGTATTGTTTGTATTGTATTGCAACTTGTATTGTCTTATAATATAGATTGTATAATTGGATGACTTGCCGAAACTATGATATCAGTAAATGGATGTAACTGGAGAATCATGAATGTAACTGGAGAATCATGTAAATGAAAGTATATCCATGGTTCGGTTCAGTCAATATAGATTGAATAGTTTGAACAGATTAAATATATGGATTCATGGATTCATATTGAATTGTAGTTTGGATACTTAAATCATATTCAAGTCAGATTATTATAATAAGATTCGGTCTGAGTCAGAACAATTAGAAAAGAAATTGTAGTCCTGAATTAGGTTTTGATGTTATCGGTAACCGCTGCACATGGGCAGCAGGATTTGTATCGTTTTCAAAGACGGTTACCGTGTTGATAACACCGTTTGTTAAGATTGTCTACCTTAGATAGGCAAGCACCCATATCTCCTGCTCCCTGAGGCTCAAGAGACTGGTTCTGCTTAAACCTATATTTACTAGGGTTCTTATTGTAATTTATATAACTTGGTTTTATGTAAAAATAATTTTGTATAGTTTTCAAAATACAACTCAAATATTTAATTATCACTTTTATGTACATACAACAGTTTAATGATCAAGATAAATATATATGCATGTTCGAATAGCATGAAATGAGTCAAGTATATTATTCAAGTAACGACCATAAACAATACCGTTAAGAAGTGTTGTGGACGACTAATCAATTAAGTCAATCAATTTTTGAATATAAAAAAAATATAGATCTAAGTGTTGTGCACACGTGATTTTCAGTCTCGCATAAATACGACTACCGGTTTGGGAGATATACATGTTTTCGTATCGTCACGCAAAACAAATCAGAATCTGTTCAGCACCGTCATATATTTTTAAAATACAGTTTGAGTTAATTTCCTTCGGGTTTAAGGTTACAAAAATTATTAGAAAATTGTAGGTATTTCGATGTACTTATCCAAAACACCAAGATTCGCGTGATTTGGATTTCTGAAGCTCTATTTATGATCGTTTTAATATCAGCATTTAAAACAGAATTCAGATTTCTGGACAGCAACTATATGTTATATTGCAAAGCCTATATCGGGTTGTTTCATGCATTTCTAAGTAATCTAATATACAGAAAATTATAACTTTATCAATTATACATCTACACATCTAAATTTTGTCACGAAATGATATCGGGATTTCGAGTTATGTCCTATTTAAAAATAGTGTGCGAATCAGGACAGATTCTGTCCAGATCTGTCACTTAATATTGTAATACAGTTTTCTATATTTTACGTCGGTTTTCAGTAAAAAAATAAAACAAAGAAAATCTAGATATTTCGATGTAGATATTCAAAACATCTGAAAACACTTAATTTGGATTAAAGGAGTTATGGTCTCTCGAAAAATACCCTTATTGGCAGTTTTCTAGTTTTAAAAACAGTGAATAAAAAATTATGTAACTCCTAAAACGTTTTTTGGTTTGATATGAAATTTTTACAGCGTGTACAGAAAAATATACTATCATATGTAAATTTTCTAAAATTTTCAGAAGTAAAAATTAATTTCTAAAATTTATTTTAAAAGTAAAGGTATTGATATGTCATATGTGAGAAATGAAAAAACCATGGTATTTATTCGTAACTTTAATTTTTTTTACGAAATTTAAATAAAGTAATTTAAAATACAACAACAAACGATGCAATCCTAATTGATCACTATGAAATCTTAACATATGGATTGAGAGTAATGAAAAAGACTTTACAAACTATATATGTGTGTATGTTTGTGTGTTCATTATTTATATATGTATCCATTTAATTAATTATTTAGAGACTATGATATAACAAGGGAATTTTTTCATGGCAATATAAAAAAGAGAATGATAAAGAGAAAGAGATGGAGGGAGGAAAAGAGAGAAGAGACTTACATACACAAGCCGGCATTGTCATCGGCCTTGTCTATCCGCCGATAATCTCGTGTTACTAGCGAGACCTTCTTGAAAACTTCTTTGTGTTCTTCTAGGACTCTAGGTGAAGAGGGAGAAGGGAGAGATAGAAAAATGTGAGGAAGAAAAAGAAAGAGGAGGACAAATAAAGATGGTGTAATGGTGAATTATCTATCATAATATATGCATTCAATATGGGAATTAAAATAGAAATGAAAGGTCGCTATTCATTTTGGAAATGAAAGGTCTCATTTATAGGTATGAGAAGAATAAAAAATGATAAAAAAAATAATTGCAAGAATGGGGATTTGAACATATGACTTATGGAATAACAATGCAAGGACTTAACCAATGAGCTACAATGCTGTTCATGCATATATTTAATAAGAATTAAATATATGATGTTGCTTGAAAAGAAAGTGGGCTTTTCGGCTCATAGTTTTATATAAGAAAATGAAAATGATATTGGATTTGGGTTATGGGTTGGGGCAGGTCTTGCGTTTAATTTGAAATAGGTTAAGATTTAGTTTAAAGAATTAGGTTTGGGAAAAAAATAGATGGAATAATAAAATTATATATATATATATATATATATATATATATATATATATATATATATATATATATAATAGACAACAAAATATACGGAAAAAAATACGAATAAATAAATACAATATTTTACTAAAAAAAGAAAACACGATGGTATAGTAATATTGGGGTCGTTACAGTACATGGTTACAAAGCATGTCCTTACTGCCACCAAAATACAACATCGAGATGGTTGATCTATACCAAAAAGCTTTATTATTGCGGTCATCGGTGTTTCCTGCTACTAGACCTCCCTACAGGTTTGACTGTGCTTACTTTGATGGTCATTAGGAGCTTCATGGGCCTCTAGCCCCATTGTTTGGAGATGACGTGATTGCTCAGTGGGATGGTTACGATAACGTGACCTTTAGGATAAATTCGGCAAGACAGGACACTCCGTATTACTGGAACAAGTTAAGCATTTTCTACGAGCTACCGTACTGGTCAACAAATTTAGTGCGTCGTTGTCTGGACGTCGTGCATATCGAGAAGGGAGTATCCAAGCACATACTTAACTTACTTCTTTGTAAAGATAGAAAATCGAAAGACAATCTCCACGCTCGGATGGAAATTTAGGACTGTGAAATTAGAAGTGATTTGCATCCTAAACCGATAGCGGGTAAATCAGGTTAGTTTGTACTTCTCAATACCGCGTATCATATGTCACAACCGGAGAAGAAAAGATTTCTGCAGGTGTTACATAATTTGAAAATTCCTATAAGTTTCTCGGGATCATTTAGTAAGAAAATAAAAATTGTGAAAAGTAAGATCGATGGGCTGAAAAGTCATGATCACCATATTATCATGAAGCATCTTCTCTCATTAGCCCTCAAGAATTCCCTTCCTGAATCGGTCGGTCTAGTACTCAACGATCTTTACTGCTTCTTTAAGGAATTGTGTGCTAAAAACATTGATGTTGTGGCGCTTGAAAAGCTAGAACTGCAATCCCCTTGATACTGTGCAAGCTTGAGCAAATGTTCCCGCCGTCATTCTTCGATATCATAATACACCTGAAGGTTTATTTTGCATCCGAGGCCAAACTTGCCAGACCAGTGCAATATAGATGGATGTATCCCGTCGAAAGGTATCTTGAAATTTCCGATTCACGCATTTTATAAATTTTTTGCTATCTTATATATATGCTAGTATTTTTTTTATTTAACATATACTTTTTTAGGTATCTCTATACTCTAAAAAATTATATACGCAATAGAAATCGACCAGAGGGTTTTATCATGCAAAGTTATCTCTTAGAGGAAGTAACTACATTTTTTTCCCGTTATCTGGATGAAAACACTGAGACGAAACTTAACAAGCCTCGGAGAATTCAGGATGGGATATACGGTAAAGCTGAGTACAAGAGAGTAGAACCAATGTTTATCAACAAAATATATCGGTTTGTCCTCCTCAATAGCGGATGTCTTGATGAAATTAGAGAGTAAGTATGTTTTGCATTAATTATTCTTTATATATGTTAACATATGAAATAATATAATATTGACATCAAAATTTAATGTTGATAACAGAATTCATAAAAATGAAGTACATGAGTAGTATACTAATTGGACCGATGATCGATTGGAAAAATATCATCAGGAAAATTTTTATGACTTGTTTGCAGATCATGTAAGATATTCGAATCTCATGTTTTTGCGAGTAGTGTTAATATATACTTATATCGTTATATATTTGCCGCATAATTTGTTTTGTCGGATTCAAGATCTGAACATATTTGTATCATTAGAGAGAGACACAAGATGTCTGGCTCAGTACCCTAGCATGGAGGTTGCATACTGCAAAGGATTCGGTATTGTTGGATACAAATTTGAAGTAAAGATAGAAAAATCTCGAATCACTCAGAATAATGGGGTTGCGACTGTACGATCGAACGGTGTGGTTTATTATAGGTATTTCGATTGCATACTCAGTATCCAATATCCGGGATGATCAGAACCGATTTATATATTTCAGGGAATTTTATACGATACACGAATCGATACGAATAGGTGGAAAGACAAGCTTGGGGCTTGGAAAGATGAATATGGATTGACTAGTGTAAACACTCGTCGATTTTTCTGCGAGGACGACCCGTTCATCTTTCCGCATCAAGCATTTTAAGTATACTACTCAAAGTGCTTGAAGTATCTGAGATGGAGTATCGTATGCCGATGGAAACCCAGGGATATTTATTGTCACGCCCCGCTTCCCAGTGTACGGAAGCGGAGACGTAGCAGGCCCATAACGTATTTACTAAGAAATAAATACGTTAAGCGCAATTAAGCAATGTATATATAAAATGCACAAGAATGATAAGAGATATAAAATGAACAATAACTTTTATTAACATTCATCTTTACAATACAACTGCTTTAAAAAGGAAAGATATAATGATATAAAGCAATGCCTAAACAGTGGCATACAAACTGAATGTACGTACAAGATGAGCTAGAAGTCCGGCTGGGTAGTGAACTGGTCTAAGTCCTCTTGGCTCGGCTCAATCTCCTGAGAGTCCGGTCCTCCTGACGAACATTCTAAAGAGAGAAATAGACTGGAATGTCGTCAGCGAACTAGCGCTTGGTAAGTTCCAAAAGAAAGAATTGAGTAGAACAAGTAATAAGAATTGAAACTGGTACGTTGTACTGGTATAAACTTGTTATTCTATCGTAGTTGTTCCCCTCCGAAAGACGGCGCGCAGGACTGCGATGTCTTGGCACTGAGATTCGGGGCAGATGCTAATAGGTGCTATCCGTCCACCTCTCCGAAGATGCCAAGTTGATTTATGGCACCGTGTATCGGAGGTTTAGACGGATGCGGCCGATGTAGCAGACTTCGTCAGATTCCCCCTCGTCTGAGGGGTTTTTGATTGTGGGGACGCTCTTCCCTGCAGGCGCAAGCCCCTGCAGTTAATTACGCTACCGCATCGCGGTAACAACTTTCTCCTTCTCCAGCTGGTCACTTCGTGTCGTGGGTGTTTGTTTTGTTTGTGGTTGCCCGTGGATTGTATACGGAGACTAATTTATGTAGTCGCCCGTAGGACGTGGATTAATCCAAATCCGTGTTTACTTAGATTTGGGTTTGGGGTTTTGGTTTGAGGATACGTTAGCCATATTTGAGGCTAAGATCAACTCAAACGTTTGTTAAGGATACGTTAGTCCAGTTTGAGACTAAGATCAACTTAACAGGATCGTTTAGATCCGACAAAAGAGCATTTAGGCTCTAATGTTCCAGTTTAGGGACATAGTGGTCCATTAAATGTATGGCTGTCGGGACCCATCACCTCTCTGACGACGTTGAAGGATTACAACGACAGATGTCAGAGGAGTTCAGAGATGTACCCTTGAACCAAAGTTGATTGGGGGATTTATAGTCCAATTTGGGACTAAAGTCTGTTTGAAAGTTTAAGGATACGTTAGCCATATTTGAGGCTAAGATCAACTTAAACGGTTGTTAAGGATACGTTAGTCCAGTTTGGGACTAAGATCGACTTAACGGTTGTTAAGGATATGTTAGTCCAGTTTGGGACTAAGATCGACTTAACGGGATCGTTTAGATCCGACAAAAGAGCATTTGGGCTCTATTGTTCCAGTTTAGGGACATAGTGGTCCAAGTTCCAGTTTAGGGACGTGGTGGTCCAATACCAGTTTAGGGACATGGTGGTCCATCTCCAGTTTAGGGACGTAGTGGTCCATCTCCAGTTTAGGGACGTAGTGGTCCATTGGTAGTTTAAGGACGCATAAGTCCATGGGTTTAAGGACCCCACAGTCCATATGGGTGTGTTTAAGGACGCATTAGTCCGTTAGTTTAAGGACGCATAAGTCCGCGGGTTTAAGGACCCCACAGTCGGTATTTTGGTTTAAGGACGCATAAGTCCATGAGTTTAAGGACCCCACAGTCCGTGTTGATGTGTGGTTGTCGGGACCCGTCACCTCTCTGAAGACGTTGAAGGATTACAACGACAAATATCAGAGGAGTTCAGAGATGTACCCTTGAACCAATGAGTTGGTTGAAAGAGCAGATGTGCTCAGTTCAAGATGATTTGAGGACTTATGGCCAGTTTTGGCTAAGTCCAATTATGTTTGAAATATTGGCCCTTTGGGCCATTAGACATTTGTCTGGGTTCAGTCCCTCATCATTCAGCAATGTTAAACAGAGATTTGGGGGCTCTGACAACATTTTGTCTTTGATTTCCTCAATATTGAGATTCATTTGGAGGAGGGACTTTTGCCTCTGGAGAATTAGCCAATTTGGCTAAAAGTAGTGTTAAACACTAGAGAACAACAGTGTTAAACACTAGAGGTAGAACTCTCAAAATTAGTGTTAAACACTAAAAGACAATCAGTGTTAAACACTGGAAATATGATCTTCAATTTGGTGTTAAACACTAGAAACAATCAGTGTTAAACACTGGAAATAAGATTTTCAAATTAGTGTTGAACACTAAAGAAAGAGGGGTCACGTGTGGACACGTGAGAGCGCCCTGATTTCCCTCATTTTATTCTGCAGGTAGGTGTTTAACACTTTTGATTCTGACGGCCATCACGTGTGAGCACGTGATGGAGGCCCCCGCTCTGGTCTGTTAGGATGCTCATTAGGGGTCACGTGGTGACACGTGAGGACGCCCTAAATGTGAAGCCAGATCTCCTTTGTTTTATCCTCAAATCTGCGAATAAGTGTTAAACACTTTTCATCTTTATTTTAGAGCATCACGTGTTGGCACATGATGGGGGCTTATGCATCGAATATTACAGCACTTGCTGAGGGGTCACGTGGGGACACGTGAGAGCGCCCAAAGCTTCTTTTCTTTTGTTTTTCCATTAAGTGTTAAACACTTTCATTTTTATTTTTAGAGCATCACGTGTTGGCATGTGATAGGGATCTGTGCGCCAATTGTTAAAGCATTTGCTGAGGGGTCACGTGATAACACGTGAGAGCGCCCAAAGCTTTCATTTCCTTTGCTTTTTCTTTCTGCTTTTTGGGAGTCACATGGGAGCACGTGAGGTGATGCTTCAAAGTTCTTTGCAGGGGATCTTTTCAAGGGTCACGTGGGGCACGTGACCCTAGTTCTTTTCATGAACAGAGATCTTTTAAGAATTGAATTCTTTGTAGGGTTAAACCCTAATTATGATTTTGGAGGAATTAAATTCCTATCGTGAAAGAATTGAATTCTTATTTAGGATGAAACCCTGATTTCTTTTCAAAGGAATTAACTTCCCAGATATGTAAAAGAATTAAATTCTTGATTAGGGTTAAACCCTAGTTTTGTTTTAGAAGAATTAATTCTCAAAACTCAATTCCCCTTCTAAGTTTAGGATCTGCATGGCAGGATCTCGACCCGATGAGAATTAAATTCTCAAGTTATGGGGAGATGTGCTCTGTGCAGATCTTCAACCAGAAGAAGAACTAAGTTCTTTTTGTATAAGAGTTAAACTCTTGGATTTTGAGAATTAAATTCTCTGTTTGAAGTTTATCTTTTTCCCTTTTCTTACCTAGGGTTTTCTTTGTTGAGAATTAAATTCTCCTTTCTTTTCTTCCCTCTTGAGAATTAAATTCTCCTCTCTCTGTTTTTCTCTCAAAAAAGTAGATCCCCCTTCTCTTCTCTTGGCTCCTATTTATAGGAGGAGGAAGAGAATAAATTTGTTTAGCAAATCTCTCATTGAGAGATTTGATTTGTATGTTGAGAGATTTGATTTGCATTTATCATTAATCTGGGCCTTTAGATCATTCAGTGAATTTTATTCACCGTGGATTTTAAATCCAAAAGATATTCCATTTGTTATCCTGGTGAGATTTTCAGGGAAATCTTTCCTTGTCCAAGATTTTTCCGTAAATTGGTGATTTTTAATCACCCTTGGATTTTTAATCCAACGGTTCCCCATGACCCTTTTCCATTTGGAAAGATTCAGAAACTTTTAGAATTTAATTCTATTGAATCATAATGCTTTTAAAGCCAGTCACGTGCTGGCACGTGACCTTTGGTCACGTGTGAGCACGTGACCCCCAATTGGGTTCCTTTCTCAGCCGCTTATTTATGTTTCAGTTTTAACCATCACGTGTCAACACGTGACCATTGGTCACGTGTAAGCACGTGATAACTCGTTGAGGTATTTTCTGACTTTTAGAATTAAATTCTATTCATTATTTTAGAGGCTTTAAAAGCCCATCACGTGTCTGCACGTGACCCACGGTCACGTGTGAGCACGTGATGCCCCATTGGGGTCTTTTCTGAGTTTTTATTATATTTTTTAACTCCTCCAGCGGGTTTTTAAAAGCCCATCACGTGTGGACACGTAATTCCTCATAACTTTTGATCCCGGATGAATTACGAGGCCCATAATATATCAAATCGAAGGGTTTTTCGAGCCGCTTTCGATACCATCAGAATTTATCTGTTTCTCATTTAGGAGTTTGTCGAAAAACAGCCCGGAAGATACTGGTTCCCATTTTCTTAAGCGTATCGCCGCCATTTGATACCTCGGGCTCTTTCGCGCAGAAATTTTCGGCGGGAACAAATGCCCCCCACTACTTTGCCCACGTAAGTATATACGTGGGTGAAGTAGTGCAAAGTAATGCATAGCGTATGACCAATTTCGGGTTGGTATATTACTTTCAGAATCTTGATCTGAGAAGATAACGAGCGGACACAAGCGTCGTCATTTATCATTGACTCAAATCTCGACTCTTAAGAGATATAGTTCCAAACCCTTAACTCCATGAGCCGCACCCTTCTATCTCTTTATATCTTACTCTGGAGTGAAGTAGTTTATATGCTCATGAGTAGCTTTTCCATTTCAGTGGCATGTAGCTTTGGCGAGTGTGGCTCATAGACGGTCCATCTTGACCTCTTTGCAGGGCAGTGATGGCTTAGGAGACAGGGTTAGGATCTGCCACCTAAGACTTTTCAACTTTATGAGCCGTGAGGGTCTCATAAAGACTTTTCTCCCTACGGATCGAGAGGATCTCGTAGGTGTATTTTCTCCTTAGGAGTCGTGAGGATTCCTAAGTGTGTTTTCTCTTATAAGTCGTAAGGATCTTATGAGAGAATTTTTCTCTCTTACGAGTCGAGAGGACCCGTAAGCGGTTGTTCCCCTCCTTGTCGAAATTCGACTTCGGAGAGTGAGACCCGTGGATAGTATGCAAGAGACCATTTTGGGCCGACTTGCAGAATCCCAGTGCTTAGGAAACAGGTTTTTTAATCCCTACTGCCTAAGGCTTTATCTCACGAGTCGAGACGAATCGAGAAGTTCTCGCAAAGACATCATTTTCCTCACGAGTCGAAACGAATCGAGCAGATCTCGCAAGAATATCCTAACGTCACAGTTAACCTCTGCTCTTTACGACAGAAGTCCGTTAGGGTCTGTGGTACTTAGGGTTTTGGCCGTCGTACCGTCGCATGAGCTGATGTATTCCTCGATAGGCAATCGTGCTGTTCGAGTAGCCCTGCGACTGCCGTGTCTCTGATCCCTTCGGGGGCTGGACAAGACGTCTTCAAGCAATCCTCCTTGGCAGTTTGACCGTCGGAAGAGCAAGCGCTAGGAATTTGCCATGCCGCTTTTTACTTGAGGTTAGGCTCATTTTGGAGAGCCCCGATGAGTCATAACCACTCCGCGCTGGTGTGGGATGATCTCCGATAGTCTTTCAGGCTTTATATGACTTGCCGTTAAGACCCTAAAGCTAGGAATTTGGCCTTTGCTTCGTTTGCTGGCATTGCGTCCTCTGTATCGAGACGAATGTCGTGGTTGTCTCTAGATTGCTGGTGAACCGTCGAGATTTGGAACTAGGGATTTTGCCGTGGCTCCTTTTGGTGATGTTGCGTCTGCTGTATCGAGACGAACGTCGAGGTGGTGACCACTCCGCCCTGGTGCGAGATAATCTCCGATTGTCTTTCAGGCTTTATATGACTTGCCGTTAAGACCCTGAAGCTAGGAATTTGGCCTTTGCTTCATTTGCTGGCATCGCGTCCTCTGTATCGAGACGAATGTCATGGTTGTCTCTAGGTTGCTAGTGAACCGTCGAGGTTTGGAACTAGGGATTTTGCCGTTGCTCCTTTTGGTGATGTTGTGTCTGCTGTATCGAGACGAACGTCGAGGTGGTGATTACTCCGAATTGGTTCGAGATGATCTCTGATTGTCTCTCAGGCTTTATATGACTTGCCGTTAAGACGTTGAAGCTAGGAATTTAGCCTTCGCTTCGTTTTCTTTGTCGCGTCCGAATCCTGCTGGGGGAAGAACGCCGGGGTGACATTTCATCTGCTGTATCGAGATGATCGTCGAGGTGGTGACCACTCCGCGCTGGTGTGGGATGATCTCCGATTGTCTTTCAGGCTTTATATGACTTGCCGTCAAGACGTATGAAGCTAGGAATTTGGCCTTCGCTTCATTTGCTTTGGCGCGTCCGAATCCTGCTGGGGGAAGAACGCTGGGGTGGCATTTCATCTGCTGTATCGAGATGATCGTCGAGGTGGTGACCACTCCGCGCTGGTGCGAGATGATCTCCAATTATCTTTCAGGCTTTATATGACTTGCCGTCAAGACCTTGAAGCTAGGAATTTGGCCTTTTGCTTCATTTACTTGCACTGCGTCTGTTGTATCGAGACGAATGTCGCGGTGGTGATCACTCCATGTTGGTTTGAGGACCAGGATCCGCTCTGGACGTTTCCCACGGGGTTGAAGAGTGACGTTATCGGCGTTCCACGCGACCAGGAATTTTGCTCTAGATGCTTCACACGGGTTCACTGCCGTGTTAGGCGAGGACTAGGCTCCGCTCTGGATGCTTTGCACAGGTTCACTGCCGTGCTCTGTGAGGACCAGGATCCGCTCTGGACGTTTTCCACGGGGTCACAGAGTGACGTTATCCGCGTTTCACGTGACCAGGAATTTTGCACTAGATGCTTCACACGGGTTCACTGCCGCGTTAGGCGAGGACTAGGCTCCGCTCTGGATGCTTCACACGGGTTCACTGCCGTGCTCTGCGAGGACCAGGATCCGCTCTGGACGTTTTCCACGGGGTCAAAGTGTGACGTTATCCGCGTTCCACGTGACCAGGAATTTTGCACTAGATGCTTCACACGGGTTCACTGCCGTGCTCGGCGAGGACTAGGCTCCGCTCTGGATGCTTCACACGGGTTCACTGCCGTGCTCTGCGAGGACCAGGATCCGCTCTGGACGTTTTCCACGGGGTCAAAGAGTGACGTTATCCGCGTTCCACGTAACCAGGAATTTTGCTCTAGATGCTTCACACGGGTTCACTGCCGCGTTAGGCGAGGACTAGGCTCCGCTCTGGATGCTTCGCACGGGTTCACTGCCGTGCTCTGCGAGGACCAGGATCCGCTCTGGACGTTTTCCACGGGGTCAAAGAGTGACGTTATCCGCGTTCCACGTGACCAGGAATTTTGCACTAGATGCTTCACACGGGTTCACTGCCGCGTTAGGCGAGGACTAGGCTCCGCTCTGGATGCTTCGCACGGGTTCACTGCCGTGTTCTGCGAGGACCAGGATCCGCTCTGGACGTTTTCCACGGGGTCAAAGAGTGACGTTATCCGTGTTCCACGTGACCAGGAATTTTGCACTAGATGCTTCACACGGGTTCACTGCCGCGTTAGGCGAGGACTAGGCTCCGCTCTGGATGCTTCACACGGGTTCATTGTCGTGTTCTGCGAGGACCAGGATCCGCTCTGGACGTTTTCCACGGGGTCAAAGAGTGACGTTATCCGCGTTCCACGTGACCAGGAATTTTGCACTAGATGCTTCACACGGGTTCACTGCCGCGTTAGGCGAGGACTAGGCTCCGCTCTGGATGCTTCGCACGGGTTCACTGCCGTGTTCTGCGAGGACCAGGATCCGCTCTGGACGTTTTCCACGGGGTCAAAGAGTGACGTTATCCGCGTTCCACGTGACCAGGAATTTTGCACTAGATGCTTCACACGGGTTCACTGCCGCGTTAGGCGAGGACTAGGCTCTGCTCTGGATGCTTCGCACGGGTTCACTGCCGTGTTCTGCGAGGACCAGGATCCGCTCTGGACGTTTTCCACGGGGTCAAAGAGTGACGTTATGCGTGTTCCACGTGACCAGGAATTTTGTTGATTATATCCGCATTTCACGGAGTTGGGATTTGACTCTCTGTGGGAGTACATCGTCGAGTCATGGAACTGGGAGTTGCCGCTGTTCCGCTTTGCTTGATGATGTGTCCGCTGTGACGAGACGAGTGCTGAGGTGGAGCTGGGATTTTGCCATCACTCCGCTTTGCTGACCATGGGGTCTTTTATTAGCTTTTCATGTACATCCTGCTGGACTGCGAAGGAATGCCGTTGTTAACATTGCGTCTGCTGTAATGAGACGAATGCTAAGACGGAGTTGGGATTTTGCCATCGCTCCGCTTGATGGTGTAACATCTTTGTGCTGCTGGAATGGGAGGCACACCGTTGTTGGTCTCCAGGCTGTAGATGTGGCCGTTGAGATTTGGGACTAGGAACTTTGCCATAGTTCCGTTTCGTTGCGATTCTGAGGTCGGTTGTTGACGTCATGTCTGCATCTGGTTGGAGTGAGGAGAAACACAGTTGGTGATCTCTAAGTTGTCGATGTTGACGTCGAGACCCTAAAGCTAGGGATTTTCCTTTACTTCATTTGTTGGCATTGTGTCTGCAATATTGCGACAGATGTCGAGATTGTCTCTAGGTTATCTATGAACCGTCGAGATTTGGCTTCGCTTTCTGGTAGAGCCTGTTGGGAAGGTAAGGTTCCCTCTTTGTTTGTGCCCCTGGATTGTATACAGGGATCGATGTGATCTCATCTGTAGGGCAAAAAGTTTCATTCTTTCATCATTTTTTTTATTCTTTCCGTGATGCTCTATCATTTCAGCTTTTATATCGCGAAGGTCGCGATTGCCCAATCATTTCGGCTATTTTTCGCAGTGCCCAATCATTTCGGCTATTTATTTTATTTTTACTCGCTGTTTTTTATTGCGAGTTGCCCAATCATTTCGGCTATTTTGCTTGCATACATTTTTACTTGCTGATTTTGTTTGCAAGTTGCCCCATCATTTCGGCTATTTCGTATGCACGTATGGCTTGCTGTTTTTTTTTTATCGCGAGTGTGGAACTTGGAATCTGGTGCCAATCTCAGCATCAGCATCGCTGCGACTGGAATATAGCCAGGAGCGAATCATCATTTGCCATGAAAGGACTTGGAATTTGATACCGGTTTAGGCATCAGCATCGCTGCAACTGGGATATTGCCAGGAGCGAATCATCATTTGCCTTGAAAAGGCTTGGAATTTGATACTGGTTTAGGCATCAGCATCGCTGCAACTGGGATATTGCCAGGAGCGAATCATCATTTGCCTCTGTCGATGTTTGAACAAAGGTGGCTTAGTAAACAGGGTTAAGGGTCCTGTCGGCTAAGGCTTTTGACTTCATGAGCCGTAAGGGTCTCACAAAGGTATTTCTCCCTACAAGTCGTGAGGATCTTGTAGGTGTGTTTTCTCCTTGGGAATCGTGAGGATTCCTAAGTGCATGTTCTCTTGTAAGTCGTAAGGATCTTACAAAAGGGTTTTCTCCTTACAAGTCGAGAGGACTTATAAGGGTTGTTCACCGTATGGACATATCCCCAGTCACGGGTGGGACTTGGTTAGGGAAATGTTTATTCGTGCCCGTGGATTGTATACAAGGGCCGGTATTGAGCGGCTTGTAGGGCCAAAAGGTTGTGGGGGTTGCTTAAGAACAGGTTCAGGTCTCTGTAACTTAAGACTTTCAAATCTTATGAGCCGTGAGGGTCCCATAAGAGAGTTCTCCTTACGAGTCGTGAGGATCTCGCAAGTGTAATTTCTCCTTAGGAATCGTGAGGATCCCTAAGTGTGTTGCTCCATTGTGAGTCGTAAGGATCTCACGCGGGTGGTTTCTCCTTACAAGGTCGAGAGGACCCTATAAGTGTCTTTTAACGAGATTGCGCCCTTTCGGGTTTTCACAAACACTCGCCGGTAGCCCTGCTGTTTTTACTCACGGAGCCCTTTCGGGTTTTCATCCGTGCCCATTTTGCTTATGGACATACCGTTTTTTTTTGTTTTTTTTTTCTGTCTTTTTTTTTGTTTTTTTTTTTAACGAGGTCGCGTCCTTTCGGGTTTTCACGAACACTCGCCGGTAGCCCTGCTGTTTTTACTTACGGAGCCCTTTCGGGTTTTCATCCGTGCCCATTTTGCTTGTGGACGTACCGTTTTTTTTTTTACCACGTCAGCCTGAAGATGCTGCGGGTTGGGAGTAGTTTAACGACGTTTCGGTCATTCGCAAGTTTTAGGACATTGCGGTCCGCCGTTAGTTTAAGGACGTTTCAGTCCGTCGTCGCTGTATTTGAGAAGCATCTCTAGTTTACTGACTTTTCGGTCTATGGGGCTTTCCCTATGAATGAGCATGATGCCCCCGGCATATCCACCTTTTTCGAAGCATGTTGTTGTGGCGGGTTTATTTTCCACTTTTCGGGCAGCGCGAACTTGCCCTGTTGGTATTGGTCTTCAACCCAGTTTTTGAAGACGTAGCAATTGTCGAGTGGGTGACCCATTACTCTGTGGTAGGGACAATAGTTAGGATTGTTAACGTCACCTGGTTGCAATGGACGTTTTGGATCTGGTAGAGTGATGAGCTCGCTGCGCACTGCTAGCTCGAACAGTCTCCTCGTTTTATCCTGAGGAAACGAGTAAGGACGTTTCAACTTCTCATTGAGGTATCGCGGCTTGTTGTTTTGACGACAAAACGGTCTCGGGTTACTCGGTTGTTGTTGAGTGTTAGCAACAAAGGCCGTTTTTTCCTTTTCCTTTCTCATTTCGTTTGCTCCGTCGTTTGCGGGTCCGAGATTCTTTCCGGGTAGCGTGAGATTGTACGGCTGAACGTTCTCGCAACTCTCCAATTCTTTTGTTTCGGAAATGAATTCCTTGAAGAGAGGTTTGAGGGCGGCTTCTTCGTCAGAATCGCTTCCAAAGGTGAGAACTCGGGATCCCCCGGGCTCGTCCCTATGACAATTGCCGGCAACTCTTTTATGCTCATCTGTCGTATTTTTTCGCTGTCTACGAGCTTCACGCTTTGTCCTGTTGAAGTGTTGTCTGTGAGCGACATATCCTTGCCACCAACACTTAAAGGAGTTGCAGTCTTCAGTAGGATGTGCGATCCTCTGATGATATAAGCAGAAGTTAGGGTGTACGTCCGTTTCATCATATGTATACCACCAGGAGAATTTTCTCTGAAAGAGGGCGGCCTCATCCCCATCGATATGGCTTTGGCGAATCGTTTCCTTGTCTTGATCCTGCTTTCATTTGCGGCGGATGTATTTTGATCTGGTGGGAGTGTTTCGACCCTTTTGTCCAGTTGTCGGCGTTTGGCTTTCTCGAATATGGCCATCTCGCGCTCTCGATCAGCTTTGCTTTTAAGACGGGCTTCGTTCTGGAAGGCATCGATCATCTCGTCTGATGGCCACAGAAGTTCTGGTTCAGGCCCCGCCCCTGGTTTCTCGGTGCAAGGAGCCTCTTTATCATCTATCAATGAGTGAGAGATCATGTGACAACTTGCCCCCGGTGTGTCCGTCTTCTTTGGAGTGTGCGGCTGTGGTGGGTTTACCTTCCACTTTTCAGACAGCGCAAACTTGCCTTGTAGGTACTGATCCTCGATCCACCCTTAAAGACGAAGCAATCTTCGATTGGATGGCTTACCGCTTGGTGGTAAGAGCAATAATTGGGATCGTTGACATCGCCTGGTTGCAACGGACGTTTTGGACTCGGCAGATTGATGAGTCTGTTGCGCACTGCCAGCTCGAACAGTTTTCTTGTTTTATCCTGAGGAAATGAGTAAGGACGTCCCAGTCTTTCCTCGAGGGATGGGCGTGGTCGCACATTGTTCTGGCGAACAACCGGCTTTAAGTTGCTCGGCCGTTGCTGAGTATTGGCAACGAAGGTTGCCTTCCCTTTCCCCTTTTCATTCCAAGGCTCTGTCTTTGAAGAAGAAGGCTTATGGCCCATCTGGTCCATTTGGGCCAGCTTGTCAATCAAGGCCTGGAAGGTGGTCGGCTTGAAAAACATCATGAACTGGGAGATGGCCGCTTGAGGGTCAAGAGTGCCCACGAACATGCCCACTGCAGGAGCCTCTTCTATGCATTGTTCGCATTTCGACCATAGGTTCCGCCATCGTGTTGCGTATTGGACCTACGTTTCGTCTGGCCTTATCTTGGCATTAATCAGTGCTGTTATCGGGGTGTGTCCACTAGCACTCGCGAATCTCTGTGTAAACAGCAGCTCCATCTCCGTAAATGTCTTGATAGAGTCATTTGGGAGCTCCGAATACCATTCAAAGGCCGTTTCTGCTAAGCTGCCGACGAATTGGCGAAGCAACAGTTTGTCGTCTCCTCCAGTATTGCCGCATAAGGCCCTGAACTGGGCGACATGCTGATGCGGATTTCCCGTCCCCTCGTATACATGGAACTTAGGGATCGTATATCCCGGCGGGTAACTGATTTGGTCATACCAGCTCGGATAGGGCCGTCCGGTTCTGACTACTTGGCTGGCCGCTTCATTCGCCTGGTGAGCTCGTATTTGCTGAGCTATATAGTCGTCCAGTGCGGCCTTGGAAATTGTCTCCTCCTTGGCTGCTGAAAGAGCCGGCGGAGGATCAGATGTCTCCTCTTTATCGTTTTCAATAATGATCGGAGGTTCTTCAGCTGGAGGGTCCGGCTGTAACATCATCCCTACCATATCTTGGAAGAAGATCACCATTCGTTTTATGTTGGCCGCTTGTTCTGCGGCTTCTTTGTCCTTCTTTTCGAGAACTCTGCGTAGGTAGTCAGCGTCAGTTTCTTGTTCATGACGCTGCTCTGATGATGCCTCCGAGCTTTCTTTTGGCCCGGTAAGTTCGGCCATTGCAGTCATCATCTCCTGAAGCTTCTGCTGTTCCTCCTGGGCTTTTGTCAGGGATCGGGTGAGCGGTCGGTGACTCGTCGAAGCACGGCTTTCCTCCTTTCCGGCAGCCATATAAACAGTGTGCACCACCATGCCCCCAGACTTGGGGCGTTTAGATTCAGCGCTTTTACGGTTCGCCATGTTCACAGGGGCTTTTTGCGACCTCCTTTTCTTTTGAGTGATTGACGTTGAGGGAGCCGTTGCAGTGGGCACCTATCCAGCTGTTGCTTTTTCCGGCTTGACATAGTAATTCTTCTCCTGCCGAACCTTCATCTTTTTCTGTCGGCGGAGATAGTCTTGATCTATTACGGAGTCTTGGACTTGACACCAGACCTTGTAAATTTTAGAGGACAGCCGTTGAGGGGGCTGCTCTAGCTTCTTTTCCGTATCATTCTCCACGGGTGGAGGAGATCTCTTCAGCACTGCAGTAGGAGAGTTTCTGCGCACCCTGTTCAGCAGCTCAAAGATGTTCCCGGTTGGAACAGCAACATCGATCCCCACCGTTGGAGCTGGTGGAGTAAATCCAGAAGGGGAGTTGCCCCCAGCCTTCTTTACTCGGCGCCAGTGGCGACGTCGAGCGCGTCGTGCGGATGGAGTTGTTTCGGCCGTAGGGGAGACTTCGTCATGCCCCCTGCTTTGAGGAGAGACCGTTATTGGTGCTAGCCTGTCGAAGACTGACACCCGTTGAGAAGCAATGTCTAATCTGTCAAAGACAGACCTCTGGGCAGGGGAAGCAGCTTTGAGGACCTCGCCTGAAGCAGCAACCGGAATGTCCACCCTTGTAAAAACTGACTTCTTGGAAGGAGGAGCCTTTCCAATGATTTCGTCCGCTTGAGCCGGGATATTATCCGCTTTGGGATGGCAGCTTCGGGTATCGCGGGTTTGCAGACGTTCTGGCCCAGTCTGTTGAAAACTGAGGTATTGAAGCTGGGCGACCCGTTGAGAGGGGTCGCGGCAGTGGTAAGCCGATCAAAGACCGACCTCTTTGGGGCTTCTTGCAATGTTATTGAGGCATTGAAGCTCATTGGTGGGAGCATGGTCCCGAAGAATAATCCAGTGGTGGCCTGAGTTACCTGCTCCACTGGCATCTTGAAAAGGGAGGCCGCTTGGGGCCCATAAGTCACTCCTCCAGCAAGGACGGAGCGAGAGTTGCAGTTGCAGGTAGTGCAGTTTGAAGCCATTGATCTTCTGTTTTCTGCACGGAACAAGACACCAAATCTTAGTACCTCGAATCCACAGGCAACCACAGCAAACCGCGATTCGTTCGCGAACACGACACACGAAGTGTGGAGTGGAAAGAGGAAAAGGTCCCACCAGGCGTGCCAGAATCTGTTCCCCTCCGAAAGATGGCGCGCAGGACTGCGATATCTTGGCACTGAGATTCGGGGCAGATGCTAATAGGTGCTATCCGTCCACCTCTCCGAAGATGCCAAGTTGATTTATGGCACCGTGTATCGGAGGTTTAGACGGATGCGGCCGATGTAGCAGACTTCGTCAGATTCCCCCTCGTCTGAGGGGTTTTTGATTGTGGGGACGCTCTTCCCTGCAGGCGCAAGCCCCTGCAGTTAATTACGCTACCGCATCGCGGTAACAACTTTCTCCTTCTCCAGCTGGTCACTTCGTGTCGTGGGTGTTTGTTTTGTTTGTGGTTGCCCGTGGATTGTATACGGAGACTAATTTATGTAGTCACCCGTAGGACGTGGATTAATCCAAATCCGTGTTTACTTAGATTTGGGTTTGGGGTTTTGGTTTGAGGATACGTTAGCCATATTTGAGGCTAAGATCAACTCAAACGTTTGTTAAGGATACGTTAGTCCAGTTTGAGACTAAGATCAACTTAACGGGATCGTTTAGATCCGACAAAAGAGCATTTAGGCTCTAATGTTCCAGTTTAGGGACATAGTGGTCCATTAAATGTATGGCTGTCGGGACCCATCACCTCTCTGACGACGTTGAAGGATTACAACGACAGATGTCAGAGGAGTTCAGAAATGTACCCTTGAACCAAAGTTGATTGGGGGATTTATAGTCCAATTTGGGACTAAAGTCTGTTTGAAGGTTTAAGGATACGTTAGCCATATTTGAGGCTAAGATCAACTTAAACGGTTGTTAAGGATACGTTAGTCCAGTTTGGGACTAAGATCGACTTAACGGTTGTTAAGGATATGTTAGTCCAGTTTGGGACTAAGATCGACTTAACGGGATCGTTTAGATCCGACAAAAGAGCATTTGGGCTCTATTGTTCCAGTTTAGGGACATAGTGGTCCAAGTTCCAGTTTAGGGACGTGGTGGTCCAATACCAGTTTAGGGACATGGTGGTCCATCTCCAGTTTAGGGACGTAGTGGTCCATCTCCAGTTTAGGGACGTAGTGGTCCATTGGTAGTTTAAGGACGCATAAGTCCATGGGTTTAAGGACCCCACAGTCCATATGGGTGTGTTTAAGGACGCATTAGTCCGTTAGTTTAAGGACGCATAAGTCCGCGGGTTTAAGGACCCCACAGTCGGTATTTTGGTTTAAGGACGCATAAGTCCATGAGTTTAAGGACCCCACAGTCCGTGTTGATGTGTGGTTGTCGGGACCCGTCACCTCTCTGAAGACGTTGAAGGATTACAACGACAAATATCAGAGGAGTTCAGAGATGTACCCTTGAACCAATGAGTTGGTTGAAAGAGCAGATGTGCTCAGTTCAAGATGATTTGAGGACTTATGGCCAGTTTTGGCTAAGTCCAATTATGTTTGAAATATTGGCCCTTTGGGCCATTAGACATTTGTCCGGGTTCAGTCCCTCATCATTCAGCAATGTTAAACAGAGATTTGGGGGCTCTGACAACATTTTGTCTTTGATTTCCTCAATATTGAGATTCATTTGGAGGAGGGACTTTTGCCTCTGGAGAATTAGCCAATTTGGCTAAAAGTAGTGTTAAACACTAGAGAACAACAGTGTTAAACACTAGAGGTAGAACTCTCAAAATTAGTGTTAAACACTAAAAAACAATCAGTGTTAAACACTGGAAATATGATCTTCAATTTGGTGTTAAACACTAGAAACAATCAGTGTTAAACACTGGAAATAAGATTTTCAAATTAGTGTTGAACACTAAAGAAAGAGGGGTCACGTGTGGACACGTGAGAGCGCCCTGATTTCCCTCATTTTATTCTGCAGGTAGGTGTTTAACACTTTTGATTCTGACGGCCATCACGTGTGAGCACGTGATGGAGGCCCCCGCTCTGGTCTGTTAGGATGCTCATTAGGGGTCACGTGGTGACACGTGAGGACGCCCTAAATGTGAAGCCAGATCTCCTTTGTTTTATCCTCAAATCTGCGAATAAGTGTTAAACACTTTTCATCTTTATTTTAGAGCATCACGTGTTGGCACATGATGGGGGCTTATGCATCGAATATTACAGCACTTGCTGAGGGGTCACGTGGGGACACGTGAGAGCGCCCAAAGCTTCTTTTCTTTTGTTTTGCCATTAAGTGTTAAACACTTTCATTTTTATTTTTAGAGCATCACGTGTTGGCATGTGATGGGGATCTGTGCGCCAATTGTTAAAGCATTTGCTGAGGGGTCACGTGATAACACGTGAGAGCGCCCAAAGCTTTCATTTCCTTTGCTTTTTCTTTCTGCTTTTTGGGAGTCACATGGGAGCACGTGAGGTGATGCTTCAAAGTTCTTTGCAGGGGATCTTTTCAAGGGTCACGTGGGGCACGTGACCCTAGTTCTTTTCATGAACAGAGATCTTTTAAGAATTGAATTCTTTGTAGGGTTAAACCCTAATTATGATTTTGGAGGAATTAAATTCCTATCGTGAAAGAATTGAATTCTTATTTAGGATGAAACCCTGATTTCTTTTCAAAGGAATTAACTTCCCAGATATGTAAAAGAATTAAATTCTTGATTAGGGTTAAACCCTAGTTTTGTTTTAGGAGAATTAATTCTCAAAACTCAATTCCCCTTCTAAGTTTAGGATCTGCATGGCAGGATCTCGACCCGATGAGAATTAAATTCTCAAGTTATGGGGAGATGTGCTCTGTGCAGATCTTCAACCAGAAGAAGAACTAAGTTCTTTTTGTATAAGAGTTAAACTCTTGGATTTTGAGAATTAAATTCTCTGTTTGAAGTTTATCTTTTTCCCTTTTCTTACCTAGGGTTTTCTTTGTTGAGAATTAAATTCTCCTTTCTTTTCTTCCCTCTTGAGAATTAAATTCTCCTCTCTCTGTTTTTCTCTCAAAAAAGTAGATCCCCCTTCTCTTCTCTTGGCTCCTATTTATAGGAGGAGGAAGAGAATAAATTTGTTTAGCAAATCTCTCATTGAGAGATTTGATTTGTATGTTGAGAGATTTGATTTGCATTTATCATTAATCTGGGCCTTTAGATCATTCAGTGAATTTTATTCACCGTGGATTTTAAATCCAAAAGATATTCTATTTGTTATCCTGGTGAGATTTTCAGGGAAATCTTTCCTTGTCCAAGATTTTTCCGTAAATTGGTGATTTTTAATCACCCTTGGATTTTTAATCCAACGGTTCCCCATGACCCTTTTCCATTTGGAAAGATTCAGAAACTTTTAGAATTTAATTCTATTGAATCATAATGCTTTTAAAGCCAGTCACGTGCTAGCACGTGACCTTTGGTCACGTGTGAGCACGTGACCCCCAATTGGGTTCCTTTCTCAGCCGCTTATTTATGTTTCAGTTTTAACCATCACGTGTCAACACGTGACCATTGGTCACGTGTAAGCACGTGATACCTCGTTGAGGTATTTTCTGACTTTTAGAATTAAATTCTATTCATTATTTTAGAGGCTTTAAAAGCCCATCACGTGTCTGCACGTGACCCATGGTCACGTGTGAGCACGTGATGCCCCATTGGGGTCTTTTCTGAGTTTTTATTATATTTTTTAACTCCTCCAGCGGGTTTTTAAAAGCCCATCACGTGTGGACACGTAATTCCTCATAACTTTTGATCCCGGATGAATTACGAGGCCCATAATATATCAAATCGAAGGGTTTTTCGAGCCGCTTTCGATACCATCAGAATTTATCTGTTTCTCATTTGGGAGTTTGTCAAAAAAACAGCCCGGAAGATACTGGTTCCCATTTTCTTAAGCGTAACGCCGCCATTTGATACCTCGGGCTCTTTCGCGCAGAAATTTTCGGCGGGAATAGTAGTTGTTTGTAGCTTGGTACATAAGGTATTTTTGTATATGAGAGGAGTTCATTTTATCCCGTAAACTATGGTAACATGTAGTACAAGGCCCCGTCAAAACCCACGAGACAACGGTACAAGAGTTCATGTAGGTGTCTTTTAGTGACCATCTTGTGCCACGTTAATACATTCCGTACC
This sequence comes from Agapanthus africanus, assembly GCA_030015575.1. Classification (NCBI taxonomy): domain Eukaryota; kingdom Viridiplantae; phylum Streptophyta; class Magnoliopsida; order Asparagales; family Amaryllidaceae; genus Agapanthus; species Agapanthus africanus. The sequence goes on along the minus strand of JASDDO010000010.1, from coordinate 485,944,393 downwards.
AATCTACCCCGTTATCCCCGCATAATATATTGTATAGATTATATTTACCAGACTTGCCGAAACCATGGATACAAGTTGTTCAAGTAGGATGTAGTCTTGTAGTTATGTCAAGTTATAGTCATGGTTCGGTCAAGTCAAGTCATGTATTCAGATTTGATATTGATATTTGAATTCGGGTATTCAGCTTCATGTTTAAGTATGCATGTTAGATTTTGGATTCTTGTTTGAATTGGACTCTGATTTGAGTTTGGATTAAAGTTTGATTTAGACTCAGACTTGAGTCAGACACTTGTAACTGTTTTAGATCTTGAATTAGGTTCGAGAGTTATCAGTAACTGCTGCACATGGACGGCAGGATTTGTGTTTTTTTCCAAGACAATTACCATTGATAACCCCGTTAAGTTTTTCTACCTTAAATAGGCCAACACTCACTTTCTCCGGCTCTCTGGGGCTCAAGAGAATTGATCCCGCTTAAACCTATATTTACTAAAGTCCTTAAATGTTGTTTTATATAACTCGAGGGGGTTTTATGAAAAATATATATAGTTTCAAAATAATCTCGAGGAGTTATTTATATTATTTAGGATTTTCATGAATGTGAATTTTAAGAATTTGAGGTATTTTAGTAATAATAGCTTAGCTTGAAAAGTTCATGGTATTTTGTTGTAAAACTTGTCTTTTGTTGGTATCTTGATGGTATTTTGGTAAAACTTGTAATTCTTTTATTTTTTAAAAAATATAAGTTTATTATATTTTGAAAATATATGAATTTTGTAATTTTTAAAAACTGTATTTAATACCTTTCGAAACTGAATACTCCGTGAGGAGGTTTGCATTCTCACTCTACCAGTTTAAGGATGTGTGATAATCCGCACCATCAAATAGCGGGTCCTCTTAAAAGGGTTATAGAGGCATAATCGCAAAGGAATTTAAATTACAATTCAAAAGAAAACCGGTTTTTATAATAAATGGTATTTTCTTATAATTTTGTATTCGTAAAAAAAAATCATGCAAGGATATATCGTGCTATGGAACCATGTGTGTATGTGAGTGGTAGGTCGTTACCCCGTGAAGTTTTCAAAAGGTATGTTTTAACAAAATACGAAAAAATGTGTTATCTAAAGTTCATGATATTTTAATGAAAAAGTTAAATTGTGATTGTTTTACAAAAGATTCTTGGATAAATTTTATCCTAGACATGAGTATCAAGCTTATAAGTGAAGTGGTACAATTTGTTTGATCAAAAGGTAAAGAAAAATGGAGTTATATGGTTTAGAAAAAGGATCATCGGTAATAACCCCACTTTTTACCGATTTTGATTAAAATGAAATTCGAGGAATAGAAAGGAAGATTGGGAGGGACTTACGATTTAGGAGGCTTAAAGAAAGGTGTAGAAAAAGAAGGTTGTTGTCGTGGCGTCACAAGGTCACCGGAATTTGCTTCGATTCTCGTTGGAAATTGATCGCTTGCTAACTCCTTTTCTACTACATTTGTACTTAAAATTTTTTGATAGTTTTGGCTAGAATTTTCAAAATGATGAAGGGTTAGGGTATGGGGTAGTATTTATAGTGTAGAATTAGGGTTATGGAATTAAAATGCATTAAAAATGCGATAAATTGGGCATTGAAGATGCTCTATTTGATTGCAGGGCAATCAAACAGTGCAGAGGAGTTAGGGGTAGGGGAAGGGTTGTGTGTGCAAAGCCCGGGCCTCATTGGGCTCAGGCCAACCGTCGGTGCCAGCCATAACCCAATATCCGCCAGTCGTTTGTGTGCTTTGGGTCTCTAGATTCTTGCCACGTGTATTTGTCTGTATTTAAACCCTTGTGCACATATTTGATTTTTCTGTATTTTCGTTTTTGTGTGTAATGCACGTGTAAACTTTTAGGCTTCCAAAAAATTTAAAAAGAAAATCAGAAAAAATATTGTGTCTGATAGGATTCGAACACAGGGGACAAGTGGCTTCTTGCTGTTCTTAAACAAAATTTACTTATAATTTGTACTCAGGCTTGTAAACTCCTTTCTGTACATTAAACTGAAAAATTTTGTACAGTAAATTCAGAGTCGTTACATTCTACCCTCCTTATAAAAATTTCATCCTTGAAATTTACATTTACATAGGGACTAATGTACAAATAAGTGAGGGTATCTTGCACACATGTCTTCTTCTCATTCCCAAGTTGATTCTCCTGGCGAATATTTTACTCCACATCACTCGGACCAAGTTTATTTCCTTGTTCCTCAGTGTCTTCACCTTTCGGTCTAGGATTTCAACGGGTTGTTACTCACAAGTTAGGTCCGTCTGTACAGCGAGCTCGGAGTGATCAAGGATGTGGCTGCGGTCGCTCACATATCGTCGTAGCTGGGATATGTGGAATACGTTGTGCACTCTTTCCAATGAGGGTGGAAGTGCTAAACGGTATGCCACTTCTCCAACTCGTTCGAGTATGTCGAACGATCCCATGTATCTTGGACTTAGCTTACCCCTTTTGCCAATGTTGGGTTATGCCAGCGCCCCGGCCATCAATCCGTAGCCAAATGCGGAACAAAAGCTTTAAAAAACCGGCGCTAACTGAACCCGATTTCCCGATTGACCATTAACCCTAAACTAGTTATAGATAAAGGAGTTTAGAGAGGTTATACCGAATGATCCGTGTCCTTCGGTCTTCAACCTCTGTCCTAAGCTTCTTGTGGCTTCCTCGATCATATTTGATCTCCGGTCTCCCCCATCGAAGAAGATCCATCTCGAGAATTTGTAATACGGGCTCCGACCTCAAAACCGAAGCAACTCGAGTATCTAGTTTGCTAACCTAGATAGACAAGATGAAGTAGAGAGTGTTTGTGATTAGATTGTCTCAATACACCCTAGGTTTCTCAACACATGAGACATATAGGGTGGAGGTTGAAGAAGATGCCAAGAGAGGAAAGTGTGAAGCAAAGCTTTTGGCAACTCAAGAAAAGAATAGTGGCTGCCTTTTTTTCTTTTGTGTTGTGAGAGTGGGTTATTTGTTGAGAGTGTTATATCAATAATAATAAGCAACTAAAGAAAACAACTCAAGAATAAATATCTACAAGTTTCACAACAAATATCCCACACCACAAACAAGAATTCATCATGCCACCATAAGTCATAATATGACCCACCACTATGAGTCACACCCATGTGGCATGCATGAATCAAAGCCAAAACAATGAGTCACACTTTCCACAAATAAACATTTAAAACCCTAAATGTTTAATAGAAAATGAAATGGCATTTACTAAAGTAATCTTATAACGAATTACAAGAATACCCCTCATCCGTATATACATACCCGCATCCGTATTCCGACTGAATACGAATACAACGAGACGAAAACAATCCAACAATATAATATTAGGATCCGGCTTAAACCAAATCCCACAAGGAGACCGGACTGTGCGGATATTGTCACTGATAGGCTCAGTAGGAGTTCGGACGAGCTTGCTCGTTGGCCTTCCTTTTCGACAGGTACCTGGGTAGCCGTTTGTTGGGGTAAAAATTTGCACCCCCGGTTGACCGAGTCAAAGTCAAGGTCAACCCCCTAGCTAGGTGGGCCCAAGCCCAGGTCAAGCGGGCCCATGCCCAAGTCGAGCCCGCGGCCAGCCTCCCCATGCCAACAACAAAATCATGTAATAAATAATTTTTATGTAATTTTTTATACATGAATGTATGCAAAATGGGCATAAAGCCAATATTTTGTAAGCCAATGGCTTATGTGCAAAAATGAAATGGCACATGAGCCATGGGATAGGCAAAATGCCATTTTGTGAAGCCCAAGGTGCTATATGTAAAAACGTAAGCCTATAAAAGGCAACATGATGAATAAAAAAAATATTCTTTCATTCTCTCAAAAACCTAGGGTTTGTATTTATTTCCCTTTTCTGAAGGTCTCATACCTTCTTCTTTCTTCTGAATTAAATCAAAAGTTTTACTCTTCCTTTTCAAAAACAAAATAGTTTTTCACCACCAAACCCACAAAGGGGAACTTGGATCTGTCTTTAGATCCCAAAAAGGAGAGATTTTGATATCTCACATCTCTTGATCTTCAAGATCCAGCTAACAGAGGAGGAAGAAGAAGAACCCCTTTCACTAAACCCAAAAAAAAAAAAGACAACACACTCAGGAGTCCAACTCCTCTTTAATTTCTCTTCCGAGAAATATTTTTAGGCTAAAAGCCTCTTTTTCTCGCCGGCGCTCAAGCGCAGAGCGTCCGCGTGCCGACACGTGGCGCGCTTGCGCTCAAGCGCTCAACGTTCGAGCGTAAAGCTCCCACGTGCCAACACGTGGCGCGCTTCCGCTCGTGCGCAAGTCGCCCCGGTGCCGACACGTGGCGCGCTTGCGCTCAAGCGCAAGTCGCCCCTGTGCCGACACGTGGCGCACTTGCGCTCGAGCGTCAGGCGCTGAAGCGCAAAGCACCCATGTGCCGACACATGGCACGCTTGCGCTCAAGCGCAGAGCGCCCATGTACCGACACGTGGCACTCTAGCGCCTGAGCGCACAGCACCTGGGCGCACAGCGCCCAAAGTGCTGCCCCCACGCATCCTTTGGATGCCTTTTCTTTCTTTTTTTTCTTATATATATACATACATACATACATATATATATATATACACACACATATGTATACATATGCACACACACACATACTCCACGACACTGTCCCTGTTAGAAAAAATTTCTAACGGGGCGCTGCACCGCACCCCGCAAGGGGGCTGCTAGCCCCCTTGACCCCCAGCCCGCTATCCGGGTTGCGGGACCCCCGTAAAAACTCTGCGTGGATCCCGATATATCCAAACCCCCTTTCAAAACACATCACACGCACACTGCACATTGAGTTCACATGACCAGTTTAACCCGTTAATCGGAGGTTCCCTCGCCCCAAAGGCGAGGGGTAATTAATGGCAGCTTAGTCCGCGGCTGCCGGAGATTCGAAGCCCCATAATCAATAAACCCCGGCCTACCCTAGGCAGGGGGAATCTGTAGTACGCCTGACAAGCGCGCGCGTATTCCCATCTCAATAGGGTGACGAAAAACACCCTACAGATTCTGGCACGCCCGGCGGGACCGATCTCTCCTCCCATATTTCGGGTTAAGCATTCATGCGAACTCAATCATTATACATATCTGTATTTATACTAAAATAATGCTCTTTCATGCAGATTTCAAGCAATCACCTTCCGACGATGTCTTCGATGATGATCTCAGCTCCCGTCTCCTACACGACGAAGATAGACTCCAGGACGGTCCTTCTGGCCAGTCTCGGGCAACAATGGGAGAAGCCGCTGCTACCATTCGGCTCTATTATGTTCATACCTGTTGGCGCCATCCCGGCTCCCCAAGCCCCGGTGGCAGACAAACCAGTCTCGAAAGGTAGGAGACCAAATGTGGTGGTCGCGAGGGCACCTCAGCCCAAGCGCAAGTCTGTTTCCGAACGACTCTCGATGACCCCAGCTGGGGGCAAGGCCATCAACACCAACAAAGCTACAACGCGTCCCGAGCAAGCTCCAGCGGTGCCCTTGACCACTGCTCGCTCGGGTGTCTTCTCTAAGCTCCCCTCTGATCAACTCACAATGGCTTCCCGGATAGCGGATGCCCGCCAAGCCTTCAAAATCGAGAAGCTGAGAAAGAAAAGGCTCAGATATAGAGCCAACAAAAGGGCCAGGGCTCCTGCCAGGCTAAACCTCATGAGGTTCGAAGAACAGGGTTACCCCGCCGAAGACGAGGAAATGGCTGGGTATGTGGTCCACACTGTCTACATGGTGGGCACGCGTAGCAAGAGGAAGGACGGGGCCACCACATCTCAAATCCAATCTGGCTTGAATGTGGTTGCCGCTTTCCAAGAACAACCGCCTCCGCTAGATGATGAAAACCCTCTAGATGAGGATGATAGGAAGAAAGACCCTTCGATTCATGAGGAGTCGGGCTCGGAAACTGAAGAGGAGCCAATCTTCCGTCCCAAGAATGCAGAGCAACAATTTCTCCAAGAGCTCCGAAAACAGCTCAGAAGCAAAGATAAGGAGATGGCCAAACTTTACTCCAAAATTGACGACTTGACGAATGTCGTCTTGCAGCTCACGGCCCGACTTGCCTCTCAGCCGCCCAATCAAGCGCAGGGCTCTGCTCGTGAACCGGGAAACGGTGTCCCAACGCAGCCGACATCTATTCCCTCAAATCCAAAGGTGGGCGGACCGCATGAAAATCAGTCGCATCCTATCTCGGGATATGTCTTGGATACCGATGACAGTAGCCCGCTAACTCAAGATCAAATCATGGATTTGGTTGCCAGCAAAGTCAAAACATTGGTAGCCGAAGCTGAAGCACAAAAAGATGTTAGCAGTAGCGGGAGACCATATCCCGCTCAATATGATCTGGTAGAATTTCCTAGCAGCTATGTCATCCCTAAATTCGGAAGATTCGATGGGACAGGAAATGCGAATCAGCACATCGCCCACTTCAAAGCCTCGTGCGGGAATACTGGGGGCAATGATGTGCTTCTCCTCCGCCAGTTCGTTAATAGCTTGACCGATGTTGCTTTCGACTGGTACGCGAGCATACCGGATGGCTCCGTTACTACTTTCGTCCAAATGGAATCTTTGTTTCGACAAAGATTCATGAGCGTCAGCGATAAGATCACCATTGCCGAGCTCGTAAGGACCAAGCCCAAGAACAACGAAAGCAGCACGGATTTAATAACCCGATGGCGCAATCTCTCCGTCAAATGCGAACTACCGATAGAGCAGGACCAATCTGTCAGTCTCCTCGTCGGAAATCTCAATAATTGGATGGCCCCGTTTCTATGTACCGCGGGTCTCAAAACATTCCAAGAGCTGACCAGGAAAGTCCAGATGCTGGAGCGCTCAAAGAAGGAGTCCTCCTCGGATTCCCAAAATAACAATAGGTCCTGGAGAAACCGAAAGGACGATAATCGCAAAGGCGGAAACTCCGATGATTCTGGATCTTTCAACATTTCGGCTAACCGAAATATGCAAGGGATGAGCGGGCCTAGCGCCAACCAGCCTCGGAAGCCAGTGTTCGGAGAGGGAGGAGAATCTCCACTCAAAGAGAAGCTAGATAAGGTCTATTCCTTCAGAAGGGACAAAATCCGTAAAATATTCAAAGACGCCCTCAAGAACGGTCTACAGCTGCCAGAGTCAAAAAGACCGCAGGAAGCAAATAGGACCGACGACCCCAAATACTGCCCCTATCACAGAGTGATAGGTCATGCCATTGAGGACTGCTTCGTCTTCAAAGATTGGGTCGAAAAGCAATACAAGGCAGGAGAGATAGAACTGTCTAAAGGCGTGTTAACAAACAGTCCAGCTGCGACCGCCAATTTTATACAAACGGAGACCGAACTTCTTCGTAAAACTCATTTTCTCAGACATCTGCCTTTCTCTGAAAACAGTCGACCACCACGTCATTAAACTGGGAACAATCGACCACCACGTCATTAAACTGGGAAAAATCGACCTCTAAGTCGTTACACTGGGAATGTAAAAAAAAATGTAAAAAATGTAAATAAACAAAAAAATGTGTAAATAAAAGAAAAATAAAAGCCGAAATGATGGGGCAACTCGCAATAAAAATCAGCGAGTAAAAATAAAGATGAGAATAAAGCCGAAATGATGGGGCAACCGCGAATAAATAGCCGAAATGATAGGGCAATCGCGATCTTCGCGATAAGAAAAGCTGAAATGATAGAGCAATAGCGGTAAAACAAAAACAAACAAACAAAAAAAACAAAAAAAAAACAGCGAATGATGAGTCGCTCCTGGTACCATATTCCAGTGCAGCGATGCAGACGCCAACCAAAATCCAGTTTCCCAAAATTCTTCCAGCCCTACGGCTAGTCCCCAGATTTACTGCCGTATACAATCCACGGGCTCAAATAATTCTCGTCATACCCATGCCCCACCACAATCACCAGTTACGCTGCTGGTCTCCGCCTTTGGAATTATGCTCCATTGAGAAGACCCACTTATGTGTCCTCACGATACATGAGGAGAACAAACCTTTGTGGGATCCTTACGACTCATAAAGGGAAAAACACACTTGGGAGTCCTCACGACTCCTAAGGAGAGAATGCACCTACGGGATCCTTAGGACTCGTAGGGAGAAAATACTTTATGGGACCCTTACGGCGCATAAAATTGAAAATCCTTAGGCGATAGGGATCCAAACCTGTCTCCTAAGCCATCGCTCCTAATTCCAAAGTGGCGAATGATGAGTCGCTCCTGGTACCATATTCCAGTGCAGCGATGCAGACGCCAACCAAATTCCAAATCCCATACCCCAATGGCGAATGATGAGTCGCTCCTGGTACCATATTCCAGTGCAGCGATGCAGACGCCAACCAAATTCCAAATCCCATACCCCAATGGCGAATGATGAGTTGCTCCTGGTACCATATTCCAGTGCAGCGATGCAGACGCCAACCAAATTCCAAATCCCATACCCCAATGGCGAATGATGAGTCGCTTCTGGTACCATATTCCAGTGCAGCGATGCAGACGCCAGCCAAATTCCAAATCCAAATCCCCAAGTGGTGAATGATGAGTCGCTCCTGATACCATATTCCAGTGCAGCGATGCAGACGCCAACAAAGTCCCGAAATTTTTATGGCCCTACGGTCTGGATCATACATCCTGCAAAACCGTATACAATCCACGGGCGTAAAACAATCCCAATCTCTCCAAAAATAATAAAATAAAAAATAAAAAATAAAAAAAGGTATGTCCACAAGCAAAATGGGCACGGATGAAAACCCGAAAGGGCTCCGTGAGTAAAAACAGCAGGACTGCCGGCGAGTTTGTCAAAACCCGGGCAGATGCTATTTGGTTTCATCCGTCCACCTCTCCGAAAATGCCAAGTTGATTTATGGCACCGTGTATCGGAGGTTCAGACGGATGCGGCCGATATAGCAGACTTCGTCAGATTCTCCCTCGCTTGAGGGGTTTTTGATTGTGGGGACGCTCTTCCCTGCAGGCGCAAGCACCTGCAGTTAATTACGCTACCGTACCGCGATAACAATTTTCTCTTTCTCCAGAATTTCATTTCGTGTCGTGGGTGTTTGTTTTGTTTGTGGTTGCCAGTGGATTGTATACGGAGACTATTTATTTCGTCGCCCGTAGGACGTGGATTAGTCCAAATCCGTACTTTCTTAGATTTGGGCTTTGGGTTTTGGTTTAAGGATACGTTAGCCATATTTGAGCCTAAGATCAACTTAAATGTTTGTTAAGGATACGTTAGTCTAATTTCCAGACTAAGATCTACTTAACGGGATCGTCTAGATCCATTTCCAGTTTAGGGACATGGTGGTCCATTTAATATATGGCCGTCGGGACCCGTCACCTCTCTGACGACGTTGAAGGATTACAACGACATGTGTCAGAGGAGTTCGGAGATGTACCTTTGAACCAAAGTTGATTGGGGGTCTTATAATCCAATTTGGGACTAAAGTCTGTTTGAATGTTTAAGGATACGTTAGCCATATTCGAGGCTAAGATCAACTTAAACGGGATCGTTTAGATCCAACAAAAGAGCGTTTGGGGGCTCTATTGTTCCAGTTTAGGGACGTAGTGGTCCATAGGTAGTTTAGGGACATTGCTGTCCATTGGTAGTTTAAGGACGCTTAAGTCTGTGGGTTTAAGGACCCCACAGTCCGTATTGATGTGTGGTTGTCGGGACCCGTCACCTCTCTGACGTCGCTGAAGGATTACAACGATAGGAGTCAAAGGAGTTCGAAGATGTACCCTCGAACCGGATGTAAATTGATTTAAGAGAGCAGCTGTGCTCAGTCAATTTAATTTAAGGACTTACGGCCATGATTGGGCTAAGTCCAGTTGAAAAATGTTCAACACTTTTATTTGTTTTTGGCCTATTAGGCCTGTGCTAGGGCTTGGCCCCTTTTTAATAATGCAGAGCATTAGTCTTGGTCTTTGGTGGACCTTTATTTGGGCTCTGCCCCTTTTAAAATAATGCATTGCATTATTTATTATTTTGTTTGGGCTCTGCCCATTTATAAATGATGCAGAGCATCAATTTGTTTGGGCTCTGCCCTTTTTATTGCATTGCAATTTAATTTGGCCTGCTAGGCCTTTCTGATTTGGGCCTGGCCCTTTAGTAAAAGAAATGCGTTGCATTTGTCAGGCGTTTTGCGCTAATCACTGAGCGCAAGCGCTTGTGGTGATGACATGTGTCACGCTCTGGTGAGCGCAAGCGTGGTTAGCGCAGTGCGCTGCACCAGTGCACTGCGCTGCTGACACGTGGCGCGCTCTGGTGAGTTGCGCCAATTTCAGAGAGCAAAGCTCTATTTTAAAAGCACATAGCGCAAGTTGTTCTGGAGTTGACACGTGGCGCTCTCTGGTGGTTTGCGCCAATCCAGGAGCGCAACAGTGCAGTTTTGCAAGTGCAACGCACTATTTGGTTTCTTGATCCAATTTAGATCAAAGAAAACAAGTTTTTCTTGTTTTTCTTGTTTTCAGAGAACCAGTGGTTCATAAAGAAGTGCAAAGCACTGTTTATTATATGAAGATCATTGATCTTGTTCTTAGATCAATGATCTATTAGAAGAAATTCTTCTATTTTATGAAGGTTTTTACCTTTTTCTTGAAATTTCTTCAGAGTTCTCTCTGTTTTGAGGTTCTCAATCTCTCACAATGTTGATGATCTTTTGAATTGGGGTCTAGGGGTTTTTATACAGTGCACATAAATTAGTTAAATTTGTTAAAGAGATTTTTCTCTGAGTGATTTGGGGAATTTTCCCCACCGTTGGATCTTTGATCCAAGGGCTTCTATTTTACAGAAGGCAATCTTCTTGTTTTAACAAGAACAGAAAAATCTTGCTAGAATTTAATTCTGTTTGGCGCAAACGCCCCAGTGCATGACACGTGTCAGCAGCGCAGAGCGCAGCGCAACTGTGTTTGCGCAACTGAAGCGTTGCTTCTTTTAATTTTGTTTTAAATAGAGCTTTGCTCTGATTGGGCGCACTGCCTTGGGCGCTGCGCTGATGTATCAGCTTCTGACACGTTGCGCGCAGCGCAAAGGATCTGAAGCGTTGCTTCGAATTTTGAATTTTGAAATTCAAACAGAGTTTTGCTCTGATTGGGGGAAACAAGTATCACCTAGTGTTGCCAAATGGCAATACTATAATTTTGAACAATTGCTACTATGTACCTTCCATGGTTTGTAACATCATATCAGTTTCTTTACTTGATAAAGATGGATATAACTTTGTTCTTGATAGAAATATCATGAACATTTATCTTGATAAGGTATTGGTTGCAGAAGGTATGCTGTGTAATGGTATCTATATTCTAAATCAAAATACAGTTCTCAATGTACAAAACACACGCAAGAGGAAGAGTTCAGATACGAATGAATCCTACTTGTGGCATTGTAGACTTGGTCATATCGGAGAGAAAAGACTGAGTAAGTTACATAAAGATGGACTCTTGAATACGTTCGAATTTTCATCTTATGAAAATTGTCAGTCTTGTCTCAAAGGAAAGATGACCAAATCTCCGTTTACCAGACATGGAGAAAGAGCAGCAGAGCTCTTGGGACTCGTACACAGTGATGTGTGTGGTCCGATATCTATACATGCAAGGGGTGGGTTCTCGTACTTCATCACATTTACTGACAATCTCTCTAGATTCGGATATGTGTATCTTATGAAACACAAATCTGAAGCTTTTGAGAAATTCAAAGAATTCAGGAACGAAGTAGAGAACCAGATTGGCAAAAGTATTAAGATCCTCCGATCTGATAGAGGAGGGGAGTATTTAAGCACGGAATTCCTAGAATACTTAAAAGAGAATGGAATTCTCTCTCAACTTACTCCTCCTTACACACTACAGCACAACGGTGTATCGGGGCAGAGGAATCGTACCCTATTGGATATGGTTCGCTCCATGATGAGTAATACCGAGTTGCCTCTTTCATTTTGGGGACATGCGCTTTTAACAGCAGCATATCTGTTGAATGATATTCCATCCAAATCCGTGCCTAAGACACCATTCGAGATGTGGAATGGAAAAAGGCCATATCTTAAAAGATTTAAGATATGGGGTTGTCTGGCTTATGTTAAAAAGCACAATCCGGATAAACTGGAGGCACGGTCAATTTTGTGTAAGTTTGTGGGATATCGTAAGAACAGTTATGGATATCAGTTCTACCACACCGAGGAACAGAAGGTGTTTGTTGCTCAGCACGCCACCTTTTTAGAGTGGCAATTTCTTGCAAAAGAAATTAGTGGGAGCACGGTAGAACTGGAAGAGATTCCAGAAGAACAAACTATAGCTGAAGGTTTGGAGGAACCAGAAGATTCAATAACCCCGGACGGACCTCAGCAACTTCGCAGATCTAGTAGGATTTCTCATCCGCCCGAGAGATACTACGGTTTTCTCATCGATGGGGATTGAGAGGATTGCATCTTGGAAGAAGATGATCCTACTAGTTTGAGGCATGCCATTATCAGTAGGGACTCTGATAAGTGGCTGGATGCTATACAATCTGAAATGGAGTCCATGTACACCAATAAAGTGTGGACCCTGGAAGTTGCTCCACCTGGGGTAAAACCCGTTGGATGCAAATGGATCTACAAGAAGAAACTTGGTGTAAATGGGCAGGTGGAAACCTATAAGGCTAGACTCGTTGCAAAAAGTTTTCGTCAAAGACCAGGAGTGGACTATGACGAAACCTTTTCTCCGGTGGTTATGCTCAAATCCATTAGGATCCTACTTGCCATTGCTGCCTTCCATGACTATGAGATCTGGCGGATGGACGTAAAAACGGCTTTTCTAAACGGAAGTTTAGAAGAATGCGTTTATATGGATCAGCCAGAAGGTTTTGTAGACAGTGGGAACAGCGGGAAGGTGTGCAAGTTACTCAAATCCATTTATGGATTGAAGCAAGTATCGCGGAGCTGGAACATTTGTTTTGATGAGACAGTCAAGGACTTTGACTTCATCAAGAACGAAGATGAGCCTTGTATTTATAAGAAGATTGTAGGACGAATTGTCGTGTTCCTAGTCTTGTACGTGGACGGCATTCTTTTGATAGGAAATGATATTCCTTTGCTACAATTAGTCAAGCTATTCTTATCACAAAGGTTCTCCATGAAAGACCTAGGTGATATCACGTACATTCTGGGAATCAAGATCTACAGAGATAGATCCAAGAGATTACTGGGACTTTCACAGTCCAAGTACATAGAGACCGTACTAAAGAGATTTAGTATGGAAGATTCCAAGTGTGGTAGCATACCCGCATTGCACGGAATCACCCTCTCCAAGGAGATGTCTCCCAAGACTGACGAGGAGAGGGTTCGCATGAGCACTATACCCTACGCTTCAGCGGTAGGATCTATAATGTATGCGATGCTATGTACGAAACCAGATGTAGCTTACGCGCTGAGCGTGGTGAGCCGGTATCAGTCAGACCCAGGTGAGAACCACTGGACAGCAGTAAAGAACATTCTCAAGTACCTGAGAAGGACTAAGGAGATGTTCCTAGTTTACGGTAATGGAGACCTCAGGGTCGAGTCCTATACCGACTCAAGTTTCCAGAGTGATAAGGATAACAGCAAGTCTGTCTCGGGTTTTGTGTTTACCCTCAACGGAGGGGCGGTATGTTGGAAGAGTTCCAAACAGGATACCGTCACAGACTCGACGATGGAGGCTGAATACATTGCTGCAAGCGATGCCGCAAAAGAAGCGGTATGGATGAAGAAGTTCATAGCTGAACTTCAGGTAATTCCGTCTATTGTTGATCCGATACCAGTGTATTGTGATAACAATGGGGCTATAGCTTTAGCGAAGGAACCACGGTCCCATCAGAAATCCAGACACATCTTAAGGCGGTATCACCTGATCAGGGATAGTGCCCTCATAGTGAGATAGTGCCCTCATAGTCAATTATTGGATCGCAGGTACGTGATTGCAATGATTGCGGAGGACCTATACCGGTAGGACAGTCTTACTCAAGATGATAGTATGCTATCTGATTTGCCTTTATCGGTCGTGTACATGTTCAGGTGACTGATTACATGTTACACTTTGATAGAGCCCTTAGGATCTTGCTTTACCACCAACAGTATGATGGCGATCATATACGTGAGAGTTGGGTGGTTTATACGCATATCCTTAATTGTGGTCCCTAGTCGTGGGAGTTTCGAGACAGGGCATCGATACTCCGGAGTAGACTAGTGTATACAGTCGAGACCCCGACGAGGGGCGGTGGCCGGTCTCACAAGCCACTGGTGTCAGTTGGATCACCTAAGATGTATACAGGTGCTCATTGGGTTATGAGTACACCGGACAGGACTCGCCGGGAACCTGCTAGTTGGTATTATACATATCGTCAGATAGCAGTTCCCTGGTGACATGTGTACAGGTTAGTTCATCGACCTGAGGTCGTCACTTGTCTCGTGTGAGTTCCCACTGTGCTTTGATTTCTACCCTACCACGGCTCAAAGGAGTCGTGCAAACAGGTAGTTTTTGGGTACAGTCCCGAGCCATATGGAGGCACGTGAGCGGATCGGCAGGGGATTCGTCTCTCCCGGTATTGGGGGCGAGGTCGTGCTGTGTCTAGGAGAGCCATTACACAAAGTCCATGGCCATGGCAGGAGATTTACTGGTAGGTATTCCAGTAGTATCTCAGGGTGTTATTGGGCTACACTCCGACACGACTTATACTGCTATTGGGGGTCTGACGTTTCTAGCCCCCTAGGCAGATATGCGATACTCATAGACGAACGGACCGGACTGTATATACATTGTCACTGTTAGGCTCAGTAGGGTTTCCGGATGAGTTCGCTCATCGGCCTCCCTTGAGGTCAGTCCATGGGCAGCCGTTACGCATAGCTAGTGCCACTGACGGTTTGTGGTTAAACCCACTGCCAGGGTACTGACGAGTCATTAGAGTCCCTCACAGACAGTTTCCCAAGTTCGGGCGAAACGTTGTAGAGGCCGTATGGTTTTATGGCAGGGTTCGGAAAATGCACGTGCGTTTACGCACGTGTTATTTTTCGGGCAGATGATACTGGTCGGCTTTGGTTTAAGCCGGATCCGAGTATTATATTGAGTAGATATAATATCTTTGTTTTAGTTGCATTTGTATTCGGTCGTAATACAAATGCGGTTATTTTTATACAGTTACGGGGTTATCCTGAAAGTCGTTTCAGGATCACTTTTGGAAGTTGCCAGTTTCCAGTTTTCTATCAGCCATCTTTTAACATTCGGTTAAAGACGGATTTATCTTTTCTTGGATGAGATGAGTCGTGCTTCTAGAAGCTTCTAGATTGGTGACTAGATTCATGCATCTTTCTTTGCTTTTATTAAATGGTGACTAGGTTTTTGTGACTCATGGTTTTAATTAATGTCTTTTGGATTGCTTAAGATCTTTTGTTATGATAAGGATCATTTTTTATGGTCACTCTCCCCTCTCCTACACTCACCTCCCTCCTTGATATAAGTGGCCGGCCCTCTCTCTCCTCCTCCACTTCTTGATGAGAGAAAATTATGGTTGTTAAAAGAAAAGACTAAAGTTTTGGATGCATGGAAATTTCATAGTTCATTTCTTGTTCCATTTCATTTCCATCGGCAACTTCATTAACCGATCGTCCACGGACTTGGACGAAGAGAGACAAAGTCATCTACTCATTCTCTACCTCATTCTTGGTCGTCTCTTTTAGCAAACTTGACGACCGAGTTGCCTCAAGTCAGAGGCGGAAGCCCGTTTAAAGAATCAGTGATGTGGTGCCACCTGGACGAGTAGATCAGAGATCGACGAGATCGGAGCAGCCGCAACGGAGCGTGGGATGATGGTTGAAGAACGAAGGACTCGGATCGTTCGGTATAACCTTTCTACACTCTTTACAG
Source organism: Agapanthus africanus (assembly GCA_030015575.1). NCBI lineage: Eukaryota > Viridiplantae > Streptophyta > Magnoliopsida > Asparagales > Amaryllidaceae > Agapanthus > Agapanthus africanus. Next base: position 485,928,491 of record JASDDO010000010.1, on the reverse strand, counting down.
TTTGTTAGTTTAGCAATAATGGCAGATCCGGGATAAAGTATACGATAGCGCCAGTTAAAAAGTTTTTGTTCCGCATTTGGCGTCTGTAGACGGCCGGAGCGCTACCGTAGACTAACAGTTCATAGCTGAACTTCAGGTAGTTCCGTCCATTGTTGATCCGATACCAGTGTATTGTGATAACAATGGGGCTATAGCTTTAGCGAAGGAACCACGGTCCCATCAGAAATCCAGGCACATCTTAAGGCGGTATCACCTGATCAGGGAGATCGTAGATCGCCAGGAGATCGAGGTCCGGAGAATGGATATGAAAGACAACACGGCGGATCCATTTACAAAGGCCCTCCCTCAAGCACAGTTCGAGCGACTTTTTGGGATGTTGGGTATGCGGTACGTCAGCAGCTGGCCTTAGAGCAGACGTTGGGTATTTGGTACGCCTATCACTGGCCTTTAGTGCAAGTGGGAGATTGTTGGATGTATATGCCCTAGAGGCCAGTATTGTATATGTATACACATGGATACTAGGGATATGTATGTACAGAACAATCTTGCTCAGTTTTATAGTATATTATTTGACTTGTTTTTGTCGGGATGTGTGTATTTATTTGTATTGTTGTTATATCTAGCTTGCACATATTGACAAAGACTCGATACGGTAGTATACTATTGTGGTTTGTCTTTATCTTAACATGGCATATGTCACACTCATTATTACATATTGCGGTTACATGTTGATAAAACCCCTATGATCTTGCTTGACTACCTGTGTTGTGATGACGATCATACTTGTGGGGGCAGGGTAGTCCATAAGCACATCCTTCAATGGTCCCTAGTCACGTGAGTATCGAGACTGGGCATTGATACTCCAGAGTAGACTGGTGTATACGTTTATACCCGGTCGGGGGGATGGTTGGTCCCGCAGACATTGGTCTGATGCACCTAAGATCGTATACAGGTGCTCACTGGGTGTGAGTATACTGGACGGACTCGCCGAGAACTTCCATGTGGTACTATACCTATTGTCAGATGGAAGTTCTCAGGTGACATGTGTACAGGTTAGTCTTTGGACCCGAGATCGGAATTTGTCTCGTGTGAGTTCCCACTGAACTTCGATCACTACCCTACCACGGCTCTACTGAGTCGTGCAAACAGGTTTTGGTTGGGTTCAATTTCGAGCCACATGAAGGCAGTGAGCGATTGTCGGGGATTCGTCTCTTCCGGTATAGAGAGTCGATATCGCACTGTGATTCGATTAGTTAGGACCATAAGACCTTGGCCAAGGCAGTTGGGATTTACTGATAGGTTGATCAGTAGTTTCCTGGATTGGTCCAGAGCGCACGACTTATCAGGTTATTAGGGTCTGACGTTCACCACCTCCTGGACCCGGTATGCGATACTCTTTGACGAAGAGACCGGACTGTGCGGATATTGTCACGGATAGGCTCAGTAGGAGTTCGGACGAGCTTGCTCGTCGGCCTTCCTTTTCGACAGGTACCTGGGTAGCCGTTACGTACAGCTAGTGCCGCTGACCTGCTTGTGGTTAAACCCACTGCCAGAGTACTGTCGAGTCTTTAGAGTCCCACACAGAGGGTTTCCCTGATCCAGGAGAAATGATGTAGTAGCCGTATTGGATACGTGCAGGGTTCGATCGGTTGATGTACTTTGTACTCGGACTTTCGATCGAACAGTTTGTAATACTAGCCGGCTAGGGTTTGAGCCGGATTATTAAATCAGGTATTGATTTAATAATTTACGTATATGTATTTCGATATATATATTCTAGTATTACGTTCTTCGTGTTATTCTATCTCTTTGGGCGTTCGGATTTTTATCCGATTGCCGGTATATATGTACTGTAGACTGAAATCCGTATTTATTACAGATTTCCTTCTAGAAGGTGGCCACCTCATTATGTATTTTCCTTTTATTTGATAATTGGAAATGAGGTGTAAAGTAAAAGGTATGGGAGGAATGGTGATAACCATGCTTTAATAGTTTACAAATGAATTTTTAATTCATTTGGAGTTACTATTGAAGCATGGTTGTTAATTGTTTAACGAAAGAATTCATACACAAAACCTATGTGTGTATTTTTTCTTTCATGCTTGCTTCATTATTTTCTTGAGCTCTCATTTACTCTTCATCTCCTCCCTCCTCTTGTTTTGCTCCACCTTCATCTTTTTCCTCTTCACTAACATTCTCATGAGTTGAGAAACAAGTGAAGAGATTAGAAAAGAGATAGCAAACACTTAGACACCCTCACTACATCCTAGATTACTTGGACCAGCATCCCAAGTTCTCTAGTTGCTCTTTTGACATTTAGTAAAGAGTTAGAGCCATGGATCATACCCCTCGGGTGGATCGTCGAGGACTAAGGAAGACCGGAGAACAAGCTCGATCCCGGAGAGCCGATGGAGCGGAAAAGAAAGATCAAGCGAGTTCAAGGTGACTACGAGGAGCTAAGGATGAAGAACGAAGACCGAAGGACTTGGTTCGTTTGGTAAGAATTCCTCATCATAGTAGATAGAACTCTTATATGGCTTAGTAGGTTTATGGTTAAAGATCTAGGTTTAAGGTTAATCTAGTGCCAAGTTTTGTTCGCTATAAAATTTTTGTTCCGCATTTAGCCACGGATAGTGGCCGGGGCATTAGGGTAACTCTTCAAGTCGATCCACAATAACCTATATTGTGCCGTTACCCTTCGTGCTACAAGGAAGGGCAGTCACGAAGGCCATTTTAATGTGCTACCATTTCCATTCTGGGATTGGTAACGGCTGAAGTAGACCAGCAGTTCTGTGATGTTCAGCTTTTACTTGCTGCACACCAAACACTTGGCTACACTTCTGGCTACTTCACGCTTCATTCCATGCCACCAGTAGTATTGTCGTAGATCCTTGTACATTTTGGTACCACCGGGGTGTACAAAATAAGGAGAGCTATGAGTTTTTTCATCAACTTTTCTCGAACTGAGCCGTGTGGTACACACAATCGACTTCCATATCTCAATGATCCATCTTCGTGGATGATGAAGTCAGTTCTAAGTCCACTTTCTACTTATTCTCGGATCTTTTGTAGCTTGGCATCACTTGCTTGAGCTGTCTTGATCTGATTGATAAGAGTAGACTGGACTTGTAAGTTTATCAAATACGAAGCGTTACCTGGTATAACTACTTCAATCGCTAATCCGTGCAATTCCTGTTGTAGCTTCCACTGAGCGGTGAGATTCATTGCTAATGGCCGGCGGCTAAGTGCATCAGGAACTACATTCACCTTCTCGGGATGATACTGTAGGTTGATGTCAAAGTCCGCCATGAGTTCTAGCCATCTTCTTTGCCGCATGTTCAATTCCTTCTGAATAAATACATGCTTCAGACTCTTGTGGTCAGTGTATATATCCACTCGTTCTCCCAGAAGATAGTGGCTCCAAATCTTAAATGCAAAGATAACGGCTGCTAACTCCAGATCATATGTTGGATAGTCGCGCTCATGAACTTTTAGTTGTCTCGATGTAAAAACTACAACTTTTCCATACTTATATAGAACACATCCTAATCTCTTACCGGACGCATCACAATGTACAACGAATCCTCCAGATTGATCCGGTATTACAAGGATAGAGCTGAAGTTAGTATTGATTTGAATTCTACAAAAGCTTGTTCACATGCTTCTGACCATACGAATGCTTCATATTTACGTGTGGGCTTGGTCATGGGTGCTACAATTTTCGAAAACCTTCAATGAATTTTCGGTAGTATCCTGCTAATCCCAAGAAATTTCGTATATTTTTCACCATTTTTGGTGTCGGCCATCCGCTGACAGCTGACACCTTACCTGGATCTACTGAGATTCCTTCGCCTGAAACGATGGCATCTAATACGTCTACGAAACGAAAAAGGTTATCATTAATATTATATTATGTCTTTACATTTTCTATGATCTATACATGTATTGTTGTTATTATTTCTCTTACATACATGTATTGCATGCATATGTAATGATTGTACTTCTATTTAGAGGTGATGGAGATGTCGGGAGCAGCGAGGGGCAGGGGCAGCTGTGGAGGCCGCTCCAGGGGCCACATGGGTAGAGCGGTTCTTGCACCCGGGAAGCTGCGTAGAGAGCTCCAGAGGGCTGGTGTTGCACCTCATTCGTACCCCCTCCGTCCAGACCGTTCGCACCTACAGATATATTACATGCATATTCATTTATTTTGAACGATAAATTGTAGATATACACGCAGATTCATTTTGAAATTACTTATGTTGTCATTTTCTATTGTCTAGTTGTAAGGGGTGTCTCCACACCCGGGGCGTACCTAGATCCCACACCTACAGCAAGCACGTTTATATATTTTATATTGCACGCATATTCATTTTGATTGTTATATTATAAATATATACACGTATTCATTTCGAAATTACTTATATAGTCATTTTTTATTGTCTAGTTGTAGGGGGTGCTTCCACATCCGGGGCGCACCTAGATCCCACACCTGCATCAGATACGTTTATATATTCTACATTGCACATATATTCATTTTGATTGTTATATATATTATAGATATACATTTATATTCATTTCTAAGTTACTTATATAGTCATCTTTTGTCTAGTTGGAGGGGTGCCTCCACATCCGGGGCACAGATCGCTCCCGCACCATCCGTATCCTCCACGCAGTCTGCAGGTTAGTATTCTTTATATATATAATATTTCAAATTGACCATGTATTATTTTATTCAGATGTTACTTATATCATCATTGTTTATCATCTAGTTTGAGGGGATTCATCCATGTCCGGGCCACTAGCTGTTCCTCGTGGGAGGAACTATTAACAAGCTCGTGCTGCTGCCCGGGCTCAAGCTCGTGCTATTATCGCCCCAGGTATATATATATATATACCACAGTCCAAAAATTATGATATCATGTAAACGAGACAAATGTATTAAGCTTAATTTTGTGATATATAGATCAAACAAAGACATTAGAATCCATAGCTCAGAATTTATATCCATATTTTATTGATTTTTATATGCATAGTTTTTTTTGTCTTGATATTGCATGTATATCTATATATTTTAAAGATGCAGAGCAGCCACGGCCTGTCCGTGGGACTCGAGGGCCGACTCAGTCCCACAAGCGGAAGCACGATACCGCTAAGGGTCAAGGACCATTCCCTCTTTTCTTTACTGCCAGATGCTGACCCAGAGGCCAGTATGCCGAAAAGTTCGGCCGGTATATAAGGGATGAGAGTCATCACTTTAAAAAGTATCCGTTTCATCTTGAATGGGGCGATCAACACAACCGCTCATTTGACCTCTTCTTTGAGAAGGCTGAAGTATTATTAAATATTTTTATTTGATTTATCAAAATAAATTTACTATCATTCGGCACGTATAATTTAACGGCGTTAATTTCTTGTATTTGCAAATGGATTACGACTTTCAGACCCTAGATCCAGATGACCATTATAAAGGACTCGATTTTCAGGCTATTTACTGGGGCTTTACGATCAGCATGCAGGGTCATGTCCGGTATAATAGGGGTAAAATGAAGTTTGATTGCTGCGATCTGTGGTTGGCGACCCCCGAGACGGAGAGAGCGGCTCTCCTACATTTTTCGGCCTTTACCGACATCAATTTAGAGACATGGTCTCTCTTGTCCGAGTTTTGGGCGTCTGAGCACAAGTTGAAATATGCCGCTCAAAATAAGGAGAATCAGAAGTCAACGAAGAGGGGTCGACCAACCTACACCGGTAGCTTGAAGAACGTGAATCAGGCTATAGAGGTAAAGGTAAATTACAAGATATCTTTTTTGATGTAATGCAATATGAAAAGTTATATTATATATGTGTGCATTTGGTGAATTGCAAAGAGCTCAGACCATGGCTCAGGGTGGCACTACGAGCATGTTGACGGATTATCTGTCCGTCCACACCTCATCTAGAGATTCGATCATGGGTGAGCTTCAATATTCCGACGCTGGTACTCAGGAGTATCGCGTAATTGTTAATATTTGTTCTAATTCGAATAAAAATTTGTTTTGATAAGTTTAAATTTAAATGGTTTATTTACGTTTGAATACTTTACATGGTGTAGACACGGGTGGTGCAGGAGGCGACGGCATCAGGGATTGATTTCAGCGCAGAGACCGACCCGGCCATGCTGACCCCTATCTTAAACCGCGTACACGGAGGGCACCACGGTGGTTAGGAGAGAGGCCAGGGAACTGGTCCCAGCAGGGCCAATCTGAAGTTGTCCTTCTCTCCGGTGGTTACTTCTGTTACCCCATGCGAGCAACGTCTGGAGCAGCAGTTGGACGAGTTGACCGCTCCATGCTTTTCAAGAGTCAATGGTACGTATACACACACATACACGTACACACACCTAAAAACACACACACACACAGACATCACATAAACATACACGCGCACACATAGACAGACAGAAGCATACACACACACACATAAAAATAAAGCCAAGCCGTAATTCATCATTATTCTCGTCTCCATTAAACTCTTGTCAAATCCAACCCTAATACATTATGTTTTGATATAAGTTTTAGAATATGTTAAACATAATTTAGATGATGCCATAGGGGGTAATGACCTACCCCGCATAGATGAAGAAATTTTATATTGTTTGGGAAATCTATGGTTAGAATTTTTATTTAAAATTTGTTAATTAGGTACAAGTTAATTAGTTTAAAAAACAAGATTTTCAAAATGTGATATTTAAAAATATACCCTTAACCTTTAAGAAAATACCTTTATTTCTAAGATTCGGAAGATAGTGTAGTGAAAAGTAACAATAGTTAATGATATTTTAGTGGAAAGGCAACAATAGTTAAGGATATTTTAGTGTAAATAAGTAAAATTGAGCAAATGAGGGTTTTATTAAAAAATTTAATAATAATTTAGTGAAAAACAATAATGGTAAGGGTATTTTAGTGAACTTTATAGTAATTTAGTTAATTTAAGAAAATGGATCGTTTAGTTAAAATTTTGAAGTATTTTAATGAAAAACAACAATAGTTAGAGGCGTGTGTGTATGTGTGTATGTGTGCGCGCGCGCACACGTGAACACACATACATGCGCGCGCGCACGCACAGACGCGCGCGAGCGCGCTCACATATACACATACATACACACATATAAACAAGTCCAAACCATAACCCCAAACCCTAAATTGCACAAACTTTTAAATCTTACAGATTCAGCAGGCCCCTATTTCGGCTGCGGCTGCGGCTCTGTAACCACTACTTCAGCTGCGGTTGTGCAGGCTACTCTTTCGGTTCCGGTTTCAGCTCTGCAGGCCACTGTTTCGGCTCCGCATCCTAGTGGTTCGTCTCCGCGGCCTACCCCCACTCCTGACAATCCAGTTCTTCATATTTTGTCGGTTCATGGTTACAATGAAGGACAGCTATGCCGGATTTTCAGATATTCGAAGATGGAGCATCTGGACTTAACCGGTAGCGATGTATTTATATATTTTTTTGATTTTTGTGCGATATATGTACTATATTTGATATCGTATCGTATATCTTGGATATTGTTTATTGTATGTCTTGATTTTTTATTCTAATTTTGTATTTTGTTTGGTTATTTCTTTATATATATATATATATATATATATATATATATATATATAATGGGTGGAATGTTTTGGATAAATATTCATATATTCATATGTGCTATATATATTATCGTATACAGGACGGGAAGAAAATAGAACAATTTTTAAATTTTTTTTTTATATGCCCCGACGGTTATGACCATGGGGGCAAGTGAATACCCATACGGTTGTAACTGTAGGGGATAAATATCAGTTTTTCTGGTATTTACCCCCTACGATTTGTAGGTTTTTATTTGCCTCCGCGGTTACAACCGTAGGAGCATAATAAAAATATTTTTTAAAAAGCTAATTTATAATTTTTATACTTGCCATTACGTTAGAGTCTGTAGAGATAAATATATGCCCCTACAGTTAAGTCCGCAAGGGCAAATAATTTTAAAGGTAAACTATTTTTTAAAAATACCTTAGCACCTACGATGCAATCCGTAGGGGACAAGGGACGTCCTTATGGACTCAACCTTAGAGATAACATATTACTATTTTTTAAAAATAATTTAGGAATAAGAAATGTTTCTACAGAATAAGCAGTAGGGACAGAAGTCCCTATGGTGCTAACTGTAATGATAAAGTTTCAACCGTGGGGGTATACACTTGCCTCCCCCTCTCCCTCCACTTCCCTTTCCCGCGTCCGTCTTTAACCCACACTGTTACTAATTTAGCCCCTACGGTTTCCACCGTGGAGCGGTGATTTGCCTCCACAGTCCACCGTAGAGGCATCCCATTCTTAGGTAGCAGTGCTCCTGAGCATCATGATACGAAATTTTGGGCTTCTTTTCACCCTAAAAAGCCAACATAATTTGTTCACATGATTTGTCTCATATGGTACATCTTCTTTCTACATTTACAAGAAGCCTATGGATGATGGTGGCTGCTACCTAATTTAATTAACCCCCATTTTATATATATATATATATATATATATATATATATATAAAGGAATAATAAAGGAAAGAGGTCTTAGGAGGCTTTTTACGTTAGGTGGTGGCAAAAAATACGTCATCCACCATTTTATTCGACAATCGGCACCTGTCAACTTGATCTCCATCCTCAAAATTGTCGATACACCAAATTTCATATGATTACAACACCATTTTACCGTTGATTTAGCAATTTAAAAAGTTCTATTGTCGGTAAACCGTTAATTTTGCACCCACTAAATTAAAGATGAAAAGGTGTTAGAATCATATGAAATTTGGTGTATCACATGTTAGACGATGAAGATCAAGATGGCCGGTGTCGATCGTCGCATAAAAATGATGGAGGGTGTGATTTGTACTGCAACGTAACGCAAAAAGACTTTTAAGGACTCTTTCCTCCATTATTCTCTCTCTGTCTCTCTGTCGCTATCACTTTATATATATAAAGAGAGAGAGAGGCCATAGGAGATTTTCCTCCTATGGCGTGGAAAAAATACAACCTCCGCTAATTTTTTCGACGATCGGCCCCCATCATCTTCATCGTTATCATCTAAGATGTGGGAAAACCAAATTTCATGTGATTCTACAACTTTTTCACCGTTGATTTAGCAATGTAAAATGTTCTATTGTCGGTAAACCGTTAATTTTGAACCACTAAATCAACGGTGAAAAAGTTGTGGAATCACATGAAATTTGGTGTACGCACATCTTAGATGATAACGATGATGATGATGGGTGCCGATCGTCGGAAAAAATGACGGAGGTTGTATTTTTTCCACGCCATAGGAGGAAATCCCCTCCTATGGCCTCTTTCCTCCATTAATCTTATATATATATATATATATATATATATATATATATATAATTTGGGCTGTTGCTATTTGGTGAGGTTGATGGTGCTTTATTGATGATGCAACAATCTTGAGTCAATGAGAATGAGACAAGAATACACCAATCATCATCATCATTCACAAATTTGCTATGAAGAATCAATTAAACCATAACATTGTAGCATGGCAAGCTTCGACCTGGTCGATCGGAAAAGAATATGAGTTACAAGGCCCCGGGAGGAGAAATTTTTTCGAGGTGGCTTAATTAATCAATTTCAATTATGTTTCAGACCATTGACATCTTCCAGCTTGATCTTTCATGGTCAGATGCATGCATACATGCATTTTTAATATGGTTTGGATATTTTTGAATGTCGATCTAAAGATATAAACTGTTCAATAGTCTACAAAAGTTCATTTTGCAATCATTCAATACAAGGAGGGAAAGTATCCAATATGACATGAAAATTGGTTTATACATGCATTATGCTATGAATATCAAGATGAACAATGTCAATTGTCCAAAACAAAACTGATTGATACTAAGCCATGTTGAGATATGTGGATAACATAGTTCCATATTAAAAAAAATATGAGAGGTACATGAGTATAAGATATAAAATGAGACAACCCATCATCAGGCTTGAGTCTTTTGGATGAAATCCGGTAATGTTGAAATCTCGTGTGTGCACTCATATAAATAAATATATAATTGATCCCCTCGTTTGTCTATAATTAAAATTTAATAAGCCGCTCTGGAAAACTTTTCTCCAAAACATTCTCAAGATTTCTTCATAAAGATACATATTTATTTTATTTTAATACAACGTCACAGATGAAACTGAGAGCAAAACAGAACACATATATACAGCAATGAGACGTTAAAACTAAAGCAGATTCAAGGATTATATAAACTATAAAGGATAATTTATTGAGATTTGATAAAGTACTCCGAGGTATATGCATACATGAAAGATAGTAATTCCCAAAAAAAAAAAGTAAAAGAAAAAAGTAAAGAAAGAAAACCTACTTTTAGACAAGTTTGTCATATGTACTCAAAGAATATAACCTACCGGCTTTGAGCAGAAACATAGCAACAAATTCGCCGTTTGGGAATTATTCGGCAAGGTCGAAAATCCGGATTCGGTGAACTATTCAGAAAAAATCGGCAGGTATTCTGGAAAGATTCGGTAAGTAATCGGGAAATGTTCGGGAAGGATTTCGAGCAAGAAATTAATATATGAGGCCCTGGGTTTTGATATTGCGGATTATTCGCTATTTATTTGAATTATTCGCTAATAATTAATTCATGAATTATTCGACGCGTTCGTCAGTGGCGATTAAATCGAAGAATTAATCGGCCGATCAAAAATTTATGAATAATTCATGAAATCGCCGAATTATTCGCGGAACATACGGCTGTGACCCGAAGTACCTAGCCTGCTGTTGGAGGGCAATGCTTCATGAGCCCTCCCAAGGGACCCACGAAGATTCTTGCGTCCAATGGTAGGCAATATAGCATTCTACCAACTTTATAGGCTGGTATAAAAAGTACAGCTCATATCAGAACACTGGATTACCCATGCAAGCGTGTATTTTCATCCGTAAATTTTCTATTAATGCCGATACATGGTTACAAAATCATTTTAAGGTTTACTTAATTATAGCAACACTTTCAAATCATAGAGTTGAAATCTCTTCTGGTCATTTACAATATGGCCACGCCCCAAATTTATTTTTTTCTAATGGATGGAGATAAAAAACCCAAATTTCATGTAATAAAAACCGGGATAATTTCATATCTTAACCAGCTCAAAATATGCTATCATTCTATATCCATATAAAATATAAAATCTAAAGCACTAATTTAGATGGAACCATATTCAATTAGTATGCATCTATTTCCAGTGCATATGGAAAAAGACCATACAACATTACTCGTCAAAGAGCGCACCCACGAATAAGTAACCTGTGAGAGAATCAAAATCTTAAAATTACTACAATAGAATACATAACATAAATATCTACATCTTCGATCATTTCGAAGATTCTTGATACTACCAACGTTTGGTTCTCTATTTTATTCTTATACCTATGAACTTCTCAAAATTTATGAACTTTGAATTTTAACGAATGTGTCTAAAACCAGAGAAATCATAGATAAAACAGAATGAAGTAAGAGTACTATTCTCTTGTCCTAAAGGACACCGGGCAATCTACATTATCATGGATAAGTCCAAAGAGTATACTAACTCAAACTCCGTGTGTCGTAAGTCGAGAATTTTATTTTGGTTAATCATGGGTACTAGATACCAGTTCTAATTCTCATATCTGTAATTCTTTGCAGATTCTGAGAAACCGCAAAGTACTGAAAGCAGGTGATATAACACTCAGGGTTGGCAACGGAGCAAACGTGGATGCTGCCGCGGTAGGGGATTATCATCTGGGGTTGGCAAGTAGACACATTTTGGTGTTGTATAGCTGTTTTTGTGTACCCAGGATGCTGTGTAATATTATATCGGTATCTTTATTATCTAATGAAGGATATAATTTTGCACTTGACAGAAATATCATGAACATTCACCTAAATTAAGAACTGATTGGGTCTAGCACACTGAATAACGGTATATACGTACTCAATCAATATCAAGTTTTCAACATCCAAAACACACTAAAAAGAAAGGCTTCAGATTCAAACCGAGCCTTCTTATGGCATTGTAGATTTGGTCATATTACTGAAATAAGGTTGACTAAGTTGTATAAAGATGAATATTTAGATCCTTTTGAATATGTATCATATGCAACTTGTCAATCATGTATCAAAAGAAAAATAATCAAATCTCCGTTCACAGGACACGGAAAAAGAGCCGCTGAGCTCTTGAGACTCAAACACAGCAATGTATGTGGTCCGATATTTACACATGCACGAAACGGTTACTCGTACTTCATCATTTTTACTGATAATTTCTCAAGGTATGGACATGTATTCTTAATGAAATATAAATCTGAGACCTTTGAGAAATTCAAGTAGTATAAAAATGAGGTGGAGAAATAAACAGTAAAAGTATCAAGATATTACAAAGAATGGTTCCTTAAAAATAAGTTGTGCTTAATGGCCCTCCGATATACCACAACTTCGCTCTCTATGGTACAAAGAAGAGGAGATAAAATACATCCAAACCCATGTAACAAAGCGGTCTTAATGAAAGAGGCCTACAGACCCAGTTACATCTCACCTCTGTTTTAATGCCTTAAAAGGATCGTTCGATATAAATAGGTCGGGCTTAATGGCGTTACGATATATCACAACACCGTTCTCTACGCTACCAAGAACAGGAGGTAAAACAGGGGCTCGACCTCCTGTTTTAGGCTGGGCGGGTCTCATCCACCCCCTTCTCTATTATTATAACTAAAACACAAAGACGGCAATAGCACCTCCGGCCGCAATTTGGAAGGGGATAAGAAAAACCCTTATTAGCAACGTCTCTCTTCCGATTCATAATCGCAAATATTAATAAGTTAGCTTGTAAAACGCTGTAGAGGAACAAAGCTTATCGGCATATTTGCATTCATTCCTTCGGCTGTCGTCCGAAGGAACCGGTTTTCGGTGTAAAAAGCATGCATCTTAGATGCTAAATACCGGTGATCTATAACCGGCTTACCTTCATTCCAATTGGATTCTTACAAGATAATTGTTTTTTTCTTCTTTTGGTTTGTTACCCTAAATAAAGTAATTATATTGTGGATTTAAGAGGTCGGGGTGGGGGTGGGGGTGGGGTGTGACAATGACTTGACGTAACCTTGGACGTCCTCGGCCGCCTTCGGTGCCGGAAGGGACTCATCAACGAGAAAACCTGCCGGAGATTCGACAAGGAACCCTCTCCCCCATCCCAGCCCACCCCACACACACACAAACACACACATAAGCTGCCACTGATGTGACCCTCCCTTCGATTAATCTGCACTTTGCACGTGAGGAAGCAACGCCACGTGCTGGCACGTGGCAATGCCATTTGTCTTGCGCTGCAGTGAGTCAGTGGAATTTTGTTCCCCATAGCAAATCTAAGGTTTCACTATATATGCTTCGAATGAGCGCCACTCTAGCTAAACAAAGAGTCTGAGATTCAGCCACTTATTATTTTCTTTTATTACGGGTAAAGATGTAAACGGACTAGATACCCAGGAGAAATGGGTTTTAACAATATCCATATCCGGAAGTTGAATATAATATAGACAGTTATCGAAAACGGTGATATAAAATATGAAATTTACATGTGGGTAAAAACATAAAGTCATTGCTGCCTACCCCCGCATGACGTCGCCGACCCTCCGGCGACCACCTCCGGTCGTTGCTGATTGGCGACCCTCTTTCACTCGCTGTCCGTCGTAGACGACTGCCGCCATCATTCGCCGCTGCCAGCCGCTATCGGCGCCATCGCTTTGTCCCCGACCACCGCCGGCCGCTGCTGACTATCGGCCATCTTGCGATCATTGTCCATGCCAATAAACCGCGGCTGTCACTCGTCGCCATCGGCCGCCGCCGCCGCTACTGTCACCATAACTCGGTGGCCGACACCTCGGCCACTCATCGCCAATCTTGCACTCCATGCCGTCCGTCTCCACAGCCATCAGAACAACCAATTTCGTCGAAATCCGCTGCACATATATGCTATCGAAAATGATTAAAATTTACTAAGCACGTCAATGCAACATTTCCTAAAAACCAGATATGTCCGCGTCACTTTCTCGGAAACAGGTGGATTCCATGTAATCTTTTTATTTCATGTACCAAAGTTCCCCCAAAGAAAATCTGAAAATATTTAAAGCATTTAAGGACAGCCGCCTTACATATCATATGATATGTCAAACTCGACCCGACTTGATTAAATCTCCTTGCTGTATCTCTCTGCTCCATCTCCCAAAGCCTCCTCCATTCTCTCTCAAAGCATTTCAAACACAAATGGATCCAAACTTCTCTTCCTCTGCCCACTACACAAGCTACCCGATCCTCGCCGTCTCAATCATCGGCATTCTTGCGACGGCCATTCTCCTCCTCAGCTACTACCTCTTCATCACCAAATGCTGCTTCTCCGGTCCCCGCCGCCGCACCGACCTCTATACGCTCCATCATTACCCAACCGAACCCCTCGGCCTCGACATTTCGACCATAAACTCAATCCCGACCTTCCGTTTCTCTGCCGCCACGACCTCTGCTGTGGAATGTGCGGTTTGTTTAGCCGACTTTAAAGAACAGGAGCTCCTCCGAGTCCTCTCCGGCTGTTCTCACGCGTTCCATATCGATTGCATTGATACTTGGCTGCAGTCCAGTGCAAACTGCCCTTTATGTCGCTCCCAAATTAGCTTACTTCCATCGCAAAAGTTCAATGCTCCAACAGTAACAGAACAAGATTCGAGTGTAGCGATACAGGTAAGAGAGAGGAGGAGGTGTTGGGAAATGGTGAGCAAAGGTGACGAATGCATCGATGTAAGGTGCAAGGATGACAGGTTTGAGGTGAAGCCGACAATGAGGAGGTCGTTTTCGATGGATTCTTCGAGCAACCGAGAGCTTTACATTTCGGTTCAGGAGATTTTGGGGCAGAGTTTGAATCCGAATGAAGACTGAAGCGGCAGCAGCAGCAGCAATGGAGGAAGAATGAGGTTGTTGTTCGGACAGGCGTCGTGAAATGCTTCTGTTCTTCCAGTGAAGAATGTTAGATAGATTGAGAGGATTCAAGAGGTAGAGATCGTGTACATTTTGGATTTGATAATCTATTTTTTCCCCTTAGTTTATTAGGTTTGAGTTTTGATCAAAGGTTTCATTACTCACTCCAATTCTTTGCTCTCTCTGTTCTTGAATTTTTGGTATTTAATCTTGTGCTGTAGGTGCATGTCTTTTTGATTTTTTCTTTCTTAATGCAAGACTTGAACTATTTGTATCTATATTTTGTGATGTGTAGTTATATTATGGTACAGGCTTGTCTTCTTCTTTCCTTTTGCACTTAAATTTGGTATGGTTTTTCTTTCATTAGAAGCTTTCTTAGTGGAAGCATGGACAGTATCTCTCTCTCCTTGTTGGTAGTTGTAAGTGATGGCTCTAGCAAAATTATTCCCCCAGTATATACATATTCTCTTTTTAATAATATGCCGCAAATTGACACAATAAGCAGGATTTTTAAATCCCCGACCTCTCGATCAATTACAAGAAGGTTTTACCATTTGGCTACAAGAACCGTCCCACTCCTATGTTTTTGTGTTTGAATAGCTAATGCAAAGTTAATGAATGCATGATTCAATTTCAATCATTTGCTATAGATCTGCAAGAAGTATAATAAGGTATTTGCAATTTGCCTAAGCTACTTATACATCAAAAATGCATCTTAGTTTGCAATTGTCTTGATCGTTCCCTACTGTTAGAACTTAAAGGCATTTTTTTCCGAACCGTCCACAACTTCGATGTGTTTTAATGTATTGATAAAAATTTTAAGATGATATCAAAGTCATCTACGACTTAAATCCATCCTTGCCCACGTTAAAATGAAGAAATAACGCTCTACACCTATAAGTTTACGCCTCAACCCGAAACATTGCTGTAGAATATAAAAATATATCTTTCACTACTCAAAAACTTCAGAAGTATAATAAGGAAACTTCAGAAGTATAATAAGGTTGTGAACTTCATCTTTTAATTTCCAACAAATTAAACCTCTGATCACTGATAACAAGGTGGTAGAGTACAAGCATGTGAATGAGCGGTTGCTGTACCCTGGAAATTTGCCATTAATTGCTATGGACACCCACAAAATTAAGAGAAACAAAGCAAAAATATACTAGGCAACAAGATTTGCATGGTTGTAACCCCATCAACCTCCTACCTGTGATCAACTCCATGTCTGCCCCTCAATCATGGCTTCATAAAACAGGGAGTTGGCAACAACATATATATACAATTATTCTCTTTACCCTTGTTTTCTTACACAATCTTGTATCAATCATAAGTTGAATTTCTTCATCTAATTACTTTTTGAATCTCCTAAATTGAACTTAATCGCAAATTCTCCTAGACTGGATGATAATAGGTTAGCAGGAGATATTTACTTCTGAGACATAGATATATAAAAGCCAGAAGCAAACAAGAAAACGACGAAATCTCTACATTACTCTAGCCTAGGGATCCTAATTAAACGAACTGAGCCAACTCTGGTTCGGCTCGAGTTCGACTCGCTAAGAGCCCTTCAAGTTCGGTTCGTTAATAAACGAACTGAACT
This sequence comes from Agapanthus africanus, assembly GCA_030015575.1. Lineage (NCBI taxonomy): Eukaryota > Viridiplantae > Streptophyta > Magnoliopsida > Asparagales > Amaryllidaceae > Agapanthus > Agapanthus africanus. Next base: position 485,911,851 of record JASDDO010000010.1, on the reverse strand, counting down.
TGCGCCGAAAATTAGGCTGGTGAAAATAATGAGCCGAGTCGAGCTGGTCCTAGCTCGTTTGTTTATACCTTGAGTTCTGCTTGTTTATATCTTCTATCATTTTTTTTATATTATAAAATAGTGGTCATTTTTTAATAACTAAATATCAATCAAAAAGGTCATACATTTAGTGAAACCATACCAAAATGTCAAAATGTGTTGAATATTTTTTCTTTTGTATTTATAATGATTTTGTATTTATAATGATGGTTAGGTAATATCTGTTAATGAGTTATGATCAAAATATTTGACCTTACAAACCAGCTTGAACTAAGCTTCTTTGTTTATTTATAAGCTCGACTCGTTTTGTAATCGAGCCGAACTCGAGCTGAGATAAATAAGCTGAACCGAACTCGAGTCATCCAAGCTCATCTCGAAACGAACTCAAGCCAAAAATAAACTAACCGAACTAGAGCTGAACCCAGCTCGTTCAAGTACGGCTCATTTACACCCTAGTTCGGCCCTATTGCAATAATGAAGTTGGAAGGGATGTAAATGTAATGGTGGGAGATCAATTATGCTAACTTTTATAGTTGAAAGTAACAATAGTACTAATAAATTTTCTTTCCAAATCTCCTAAGAGACAGCCTAAAAGAACCAGCTTGCATAATGAACACAAGAATGGTCCCTCTTCATGGGGATGGTGACTTGTGGGCGTCTATGTTGCATTGCTCCATAACTTTAACATATAAATTTGGAAACATCGATTGAAAGGATGCAGAGAATCTATAGACAATTCATGACAATAAACAAAAGCCTAGAGATGACCCAATGAAAGAAAGAGAAAGCCCCCTATGTGTGCAACATCCTAGGCTATAGGAAAGATCTAAAGACCCTAGCATAATATGTAAACTTCAGAGGATATACACAAACACCCAATAGTACTTCATTGTTTTCCTTCCAAATGATCATATAATGATACAAGAGATATGGGACAGTTACAGTTTGGTATTATATAGGTGAAATATTTAAACGGTTTGGATTCCATCCATAGATTCAAGATAATGTACAGACAACTATATGTACCCGCGTTTTTGGCACGGGCGTTGCAAGTCATTATAGACAATTTTTATGTTAAATTTATTAATTAATTTAACTACGTGGATTGCATTTGTAATATAATAAGGCTATAAGTGGGCTGCAGGGACACTGCATCTCTATAACTGCAATGTCCAGACTGAAGGTCCCGTAGAGCTCTGGAGCTATTTACTCATATAATGATGACATAGTAATTTAATTACGTGTATCGTATTTTGTAAATTAATAATTACGATTTGCACGTAAAAAATGGCATGTTCTTGATTTCACAGAATAAATAGTCACATCACCGATCAATTACAAAATTAAATGATTCCCTCCCTTTCATCTTGTAACAGCAGAGAAGAGATAAATACTGCAATTGAGGTTGACTCGAGTTCTTACACTTCAATAATTCTGAAGGATGTCTCATTAGCTGTCATGATTTGTTTCAGTACTATCTGAGCTTTGGCATAATATGGTCGGGATACAAAAGATTCTCAACTGAGTTGGTAACTTGTTTTTTTTTAGCTTAGTTTCTTGGCTAAATTGTCAAAAACCACCAAGGAATGTTTTCTCCAATAAAAAACCCATCCCCCTAAGATTTCTGACCAAAACCCCCCTAGTCAAAGCTCCGAGTGTCTAAAAGTCCAAACAACCCCCCCCCCCCGCCCCCACCCCCACCCCCAACCCCAACCCACATACGTTTTGATAATTGGAGTTTAGTATATGCCCATTTCATCGTTGGACCCATGTGATCTTTATTTATACTACTTGTGGCAGCTAACAGCCAAACATATGATATCTAAAGAGACGTATGAGATATCTAAGTGTTTGCTTGAGACATCTATTCATTTTCATGAGATATCCGGCTAGTTTTCACAAATTGTTGGCAATTAATGATCGGACCTACCTTCTCTTTTACTCTAAAAGTAGGTATTTCCTCCAACAAACTCATTTTGCTCCAAATCGTCTAAATGTTAAATGATATCCTTTATTTTCAATTATTTTTTGTTTTGTGGATGTAATCGATAACAAATGTGCGGTATTGACGATTTCCGAGACCACTTCTTGGCCTGAATTGATGCAAACTATCCCATATCTAATGGAGATACCGTTTGAGAATTTGAGGATTTCATATAGACTTCAGAAATACGAAGAGAGTATGGTTCGAGTTGTAAATGAAGATGATTTCAAGAGAATGGTTTCCATTTACCAATCTTTGAACGAGAAAGTGATAAATATGCAAGCTTTTGCTGTTGAGCCTCTTATCATTAGAAGCATGTTTGATTTTCTCTTTATTTGTTTTATAAGTATGATAATATGTTGTAAACTATAAAAATGGTACAGGACATATATGATTAAAGGCAAGTAGTATCATGCAGTATCTAACTAGTTACATGAGATGTCTGATTGGTTGCATACAGTATCTAACTGGTTGCATGAGATATCTGATCTGGTTGCAAGAAATATCTGATCAATTTCATGTAGTATCTAGTTGGTTAGATAAGATATTTGATCGGTATCATTCAGTATCTAGTTAGTTACATAAGGTATACGATTGGTTTGGTGCAGTTTCTATCTAGTTAGATGAGATATCAGATAGGTTCACGTAGTGTTTTAGAGTTAGGGTTACAAGTAATAAAAGGAAATTAAGAGTTTTTATTGTTGTTGATAGCGATCAAATTGCCTCATCGTCTTCTATCCCACAAATCACATGACAAAGATTATGAATTGGAATCAAGAATACTGGCAGTGAGGCAATCATTGATGCAAAATAATATCGTGACAGTTTGGCATGATGCAATCGTGGAAAAGAACAAATCTACGTACAAACTTAGGGTCATCTCTTTGCCATTACGCTATCCCAGAACAATTCAATTTCGACTTCATTAAGAACGAGGACAAGCTGCTTGTTCCCAGAGAACACATGAGTATCGGTGAAGATTGCATGGATCACTTTTAACTAATAGGTAAATATGATCATATATGTTGGTTTCATCCAACATTTTTTGCATCAATATGTGCGCATGATGTATACAACTGGTTGTCTCAGATATGTAACAAGTTAATTGAAATATTTTAAACATTTAATTTCATAATATAAATCAAAGTAACAAATCATCTACACAATATGCACCTATAATCAGTAAGATAAGCCAAAAAGCATTGTGTACAAAATACAAATAGTTGATGTACGAGGAATCCAAATGTTCAGGCATCCAAATGTAACTTCATCTTTTGCCTTCAGCTAGTCTTCATCTATAACCGTTGCAACTCAAATCACCCACAAATAAATGGTGTAACCAAAAGAGTCATACTCCTAAGTATAATTCATGTATGCATGTCATGTAAGCAAAGAACTTCCGATGTTTTCGTAAATTAAAAGCCAGCATACTTCTAAGGATTCACCTATCATCAGTATTACTTTTGTCATCCATCACAAAGACATATTGAAATCCGGAACATCCAGCGGTTTCTACACTTAATCTAAAGCATATTTTCTCACGACTGCTTCTTTTGCTTGCAACTCTATCAATCTCTGCAAGGAAAACCATGACTAAATATATATAAAAAAGAAGAAAATCTCAACTGAAGGTTAATATCTCAATTAAAAGTCTAGAAGATCTGACCTGTAAGTAGCAGTTGCATTTCAACTCAAATAGAAAATGGTTGCTAATTTGCTTATACTGTTATTTTTGTGCAATATGTGCCACAGCTTTTTTCCTTTCCTAAATATTAATCACACAATTCAGATTCCCCAAAATTGAAAAGGTGCAAAATTTAGCATAATATATATCATTAACTTTCTTACTTGCTCACTATAGTTTCATGAGGGTCATAACAAGATGAAATTTTGACCCGTTCATCTCAATACATGCAATATCTAGATTAAGAAATAGGAATCTCAACCGGCAAAATAAGGCAAGTCGATCAAATCTCGCAACAGATATAAAAGAAATGGGTTCCTATTACTTAATCTCGTAAGTCAAATAAGGCAAGTCAATCCAAAAAAATAACACTTAACCCATCAAATTGACCCAGAGTCCAGCGTTGAAATTAAAAAAATATCAACTCAAAAAGAAATGGGTTCAAATCTTAGATTCTAATGCAAGTAATTATAAAATAAAATAAAAAATCAACTCACTATTAAAAAATGGGTTCAGATCTGCTTTGGTATCAACAGAGATGAATTAAAATATAACCCTGTCTGTTGGAAACACTAAAACAAGTGCCGAATGATGGGCCGAGGGAACTATGAAAACAACGGGTATACCATAATTCTAAATGACTGGTTAGCATCCTTCCGGTTCTCTTTAATTGGGGCAACAGTTGAAGCGAGAATTACAAGAGCACATATATACAAAGTCGATCGAGAGTGAAATATATCACATTCTCACTTCAAAAAGAAATTGATATTTCACACCAAAGTGGTCAAATCGTGATACGTTTCGTGTTTTGTTTTCTTATTTGTCGTATCGTGTTTTGTATTGTAAGAAACAAATATTCCCTTTATAACAACGAAGTAATTATGTATAAAACTAACTATAATTTAAAAAACGATCAATTTAGCAAAATAGAGCCACATACAAGCTAAAGTAAATTTTTCGAATTACAACAGCACAAATACATACATATAAATCACACAAACTCATGCAGTTGCAATGAGATGGTCTAAAATATTCATCCGTTTGTGATAATTCATATACATAATTAAACATGATAGGTTTCCTAATTCATAAGAATAATAACTAAAACATCCAACCAAGTTTTCAAAATATCGCTACCAAATAGAAAGTTAAACATTACGAAAATCAATTTTCTCTGTTTAGCTCATCAGTCATCGATATCATCATAATGAAGAGAGATATCTTCGAAGTGTATCTTCGAAGTGCATATTATTCTGAAGAAATTTTAGTCCGGGTTGTGTGGGACCAAGTAAATTATTAATAATTTAACATAACCAAGCAGGTTTTAAACCCGAATAACTGACTCATTATGATTTTTAATGGTTAAATAGCGTATCGTATGTTTCGTGTTTCGTTTCGTCTCATATCGTTTCGTACGATACAAAATGTGTATCGACCGATACATTAATAACCCGATACAGATTTACGATTCGTTCGAATTGTCTCCGTTTCGTTTCATTTCATGTTTCGTACGAAACTAACAACAATGAATTACACAGAGTAACTTGGGAAGAAGATTTACCAGCAAAGAATCTTCAAGTGAATAGCTGCAAATATCTTCTATAGCATAATAATCTCATCGATCTCCTGAGCAAATTATATATTTTAGATTCTCCTCGTATTAGGTACACTCCTACCAAAACATCTTGTCAACTGCCAAAAAAAATAATATTTTGGATAATGACTTTCATAGATATTTTTTTAATCAAATAGCATTGACACATACCTTATTCATGCATACAAGTCTCTACATTCTGTGTCGTGCCGTTGTCTTCATCTGTCAAATTAGGTCCAAAATTATATATTTTAATCATTTTAGGTTACTCTTATGAAAGACAAGCATGATATATATCAGCAGGAATCAAAGTACATAAAGCCAAACAAACTGTTATTTAATCAAATGCGCCTACCCACAAGTGTGATTTGCATTCATATATAATGGCACAAGAAAATGAAAATTGTTCAAGTCCAACTGCACTAATTTCAATAATATCAGGGATGTAGTTATATAGATGCAAGTGTATTTCTACTGTAGTTTTATAACTGTTCAAATAGACATCTAACAATCTGTAAATAACCATTTGCGTCGTGTGGGACTACAAAGGTGGCTGCAGTCTATGAAGCACGGATACTTGTAAAATGCCTCACGAAACTCTCGGAAACTCTCGGATTCGCTGGTACTTGTAAATGTCTCACCAACCTCTCTCGGATTGACACCTCACCTTTTTCTCTCTTAAATTAAGGTTTTCGAAAATTTGAAAGTGCGTACCATAACACCATTATTATTATTATTATTATTATTATTATTATTATTATTATTATTATTATTATTATATATAATTAAAAATCGATATAAAAACTTATCCCGTATCCTAGGTTTTTGGGAAATTGTGAATCCACGAAGAATACGTATTGTATCGTACCCCATGTACCCCATATCCGTACCTAGACTGCAGTTGAATTGTTCAGTCATTGAAGTTCAGCCAAAATTCATCTAGGGTTTCAATTTGGACTTGTGAAGTTGAGAATTATGAAACTGAATTCATGCTATTCAGATACTTGATTACACCTGAACTCCAATCATCTTTGTTTGGTTGAATGTGTTTGGTGGTGTTGTTTAAGTCGTGCAATAATGTGCAATACGGTTGAGAAACCCCTTGAAATCGAGCCATTTATATGTTGAAAAAAGAATTTGAACAGCAATTCCAAATACAAAGCATAAAAAAAACAATAATAATAAATGCATTCCTGCAACTCCCATAATTGTAAATCTTAGATGTTCTATGGGGTAATGAAATAGATACTACATTAATAAGATTATACAGGACTATTGGATGATTTAAAAAAGGAAAAGGAAAATCGATTCTTGATTTCTGATTTTATCAAGCATTGATGTTGTACAAACTTTGAACATATAAATTAATTGCACTATGAAGATGGCAAAGCATTTGAAGTAGCTACTCATTATTGGCATTAGAACGATGTAAAACGGACGCTTCTATCACGTTGCAGCGTGTTCATAATTAAAGAAACTGCATTTTATAGGGGAAAATGATTGCTAGGAATGGCGGGGACAAAAATTTCAAAACAAAAGGCATAAACCCATTTTTCAACTCTCTTCTCTCCACCGTGGTTAATTTGATGCCGTTCACTCAAGCAAGTCTTGGTTATCGTTTCCCTTGTGCAGGTCCTAGAAGAGGGGGGACATGTCAAGTATTCATAAATAAATACTGAAATATGATCATTTGCTAAACACAAGCATGATATGTTTTTATTATAACAAGGGGATGCTGGAAAGATTCCTAAAAAAACCTCTAAGCTCTTGTAAACCTTAGTTTAGACATAACCAAGATAAATCAGTCCAAATTGACGCCTTCCAATGCCCTTGGGTAACTTAATGGCATCAAATACAGAACTTCCATATCACATTCTTCAATTTAGCAAGCAATTAGAGATGAATACTCTGATTATGTCTTACTTGGACGACAAAAGGGCTTAAAACTTTGTCAAATCTTTGGTGGAGCCTTCATGCCTTGATTAATATTCACTCTAACATGCATGGAAAATACAGGTTCTGGGTTTTGATTTGAGAAGTCTAAAGACATAAAATCTGCAGGCAGAACAGTATATCATTATTAATCTGAAAGAAAAGAAAAAAGAGCTAGCATAACAATTTGCTGCTACATAAACTTCCTAGAGATCGATACATTTGAAAGGTTGGTGATCGGTGAAGGATGATGCCACATGCATACTGTAGCCTTCTAGAGCATCTGAATGGCTTTATTTTTCTCTCTTCAAAAAAGTGCAGAAATTTACAAAACATTGCCCACATCTGGAAATTTACAAATCATCTCATGCACCAGCTGTAAATATTACCGAGGGAAAAAAAGTGTAAGTAGCAAGCCTAAATATAGCAAAGGGTATACACGCATTTGGGGAAACACATGTTATTGGTGTCAAATTATACGGCCGTCAATAAAATCAAGGGTTCATATTGTAAACACTTGTTTGCAGCTATTTTCCCTCAGCATATGACTATGCGGTGCGATCGGTTGTGGACTTCTATATTTGGGTAAAGAACATAAGCTGCCTTGCTGGTACTCAAACGTAATTGGTTGTGAAAGGATCAAATATGGTACATATACAATCATAAAAGAGCTGCAGCGCCATGAAAGAAGGGGGAGACGGAAGAGATGGAAATCTCTCGATCAAGCAACCTGTTATGTCCTGTACATTTTGCTAGTATCTTTCCTTTCACATTAGCATATGTAACCCTTCCAATAGCTTGAGTAGATCTTGCTACTGACACAAGATCTCATCTTACAACTAATGCTCAAAAATTTTTGCCCGGCCTCTCTTCGTTGTGGAAAATCCTCATCAGTCACCCAGCATTATGTCTATTGGTTGTGGAAGTATACAATAATATTCTCGAGAGCTAACTTCAGAGTGTGATGCATGCAAAATGTTTGTCATTGACACAATTGGCTATATCTATCGAGACGTAGACGCAGGGCATCAAAACTCGTAAATCTCAATCAACTTATATATGTAATTTACAAGTTCATGGTAGCGAGTTGAAATTTAGCCTTCTTTAAATCAAACCCTCAACCTATAATCCCACATTTCCAGGTGTCACAAGGAAGATCATCATCACAACTTTGCTTCAGGAAAGATTTGATAAAAGTTTACGACAAATGTCAATATGATGTCAACTCTCTCTTAATTAGTGTGAACCCCTAGATAGAGGAAAGTACAAGAAAGGGGTAATCATTAGTTAGCGTCCTCCAAATTCTTGGTGTTGCGGAAAATAAACAAAACAAATTTGACCTAATTCAAATGTGCATGAGAAATTCAAATAAAATTAAGAAAGCTTACCACCATATGAATTAACTCGAAGCAATCCTCAACTGAAACCCTCATTCTTCAATCGGTCAAGAAATTTAATGACTTTGTGTAAGCACACTAATCTCTTGTCCAACCCTTGATGTACAGCTTGCAAGTAATTGAGCAACACGCTTTCGTCTCTTTCAAATACGTTCATTGGAACTTTGATCAGCGGAATCGTGATTAAAAGATGAATCTAGTGGAACAATTTTGTGGTGAGCATGTGTTTATTTATTTCTCTCTCATGACTGAGGCCAATCCACACACCTGGTACAACCCAAAGAAATGGTATTTCGAAAAATCCCCTAAAATTTTGATTTTTCAAATATCTCTTTCAGAAGTTATAAGTTGTCCAAACAGCTCTAGTTAGTTTTACTAAGTATTTCTTGAAAATATTCCATGGTGGGTTTGGGGCCGACTGGGGATAGAAAAAGACCAAAAAACTCTCAACTATTTATCATCATCTTCGTTCTAATGTTATTATAAAATGGCTAGGGTTAATTCTTCAAATAGATAACGAATGGAGTTTTTCGGCTCACGGAGAATTTTTGGGGGTGATATTTGGAGTATCAAACTTTTGGGTGATTTTTGAAAATACCATTTTTGTGGTGGTATATAAAAAACCTATTCTACTACCTATATATGTTAGGAGTATACACTGTCTTTTTTTATTTTATATTGATTTGTTTTATTTTATTTACCAAATTTTATTTTGATCTTCTTTCTTTTGAGTGAGATGTCTCTGTCAATGGATGGGATCTAGACCTAGACCTATCCTAGATCTAAAAAAATAAAAATCCATATTTGGTATATACGTCTGGACCGAGACCCGACCCAATCAAGACCCATTTAATGGCTTTATAAATGGATCGAGTCTGGGTCTCTTCAACTCGATTAGTCGAGACCAAATCCTTTAATATTTTTCTCTGTATAAGTAATTTATAAGCATCTTAGCAATTGTGGATTATACCTTCAAGTTATTTTAAACGTGGGTTGTAGTATTCAAGTTATAACAGTCATAATCTTGAAAAAAGATTAACAATGTCTAGTTGATTTTTTATCTGTAAATTTTGCATTTTATTCATATGTTTTTGAGTTATAATGACGTACTTATAAAATAGAAATAAATAAACAGGTCCAATTATACGAGTCTCACCCAATTATTAATAGGTTTAGATTTAGCTTTGGATCAATTCCATGTAGACCCATTTGGGTAGATGGCTGGGTCTAGGACTATAAAAAATAAATAGGTATGCGTTTGAAAGATGGGGCGCAAGAAAGTCTACAACATATCTTCAATTTTCATGGTCTATGCTATGTAGTCGTCCATCCTTTGGCCATAGTGTTACGGGCGTCATGGCCACCCTTTGTTTCTTCCGCTTTTGGCTAGGGTCGATCACCCTCATTATGTTACCATCAAGTCTAAGCATGCAAAATGAGAATACGTGTAACACGTTTACAACGTTGGTTTTTTCAATTCAGGGTTTGCGATTCTAACAGGTAGGACCATCGCATCTATCGTGTCGTCGGCTTTCATGGTAATGTTTAATGTGCCGTTGTACAAGAAAATGCGCTGGGGTTCATGCCAGCGGTCGCGGATTATGTGTGGAGAAGCATTTTGATTTTTGGAGCCTTGCTACTGTTGTGTAATGCTATTGGAGAGAGAAAATGCCACAAATCGTGCGATCCACTATGCTTATGGTAAAGAATACAAAATATGCCACATCCGTTGAAGGTGTTGAAATTAGAGATCAACAATAAATGGTAGAGCAATCCGCGATAAACCAGAAGAACAACTTTGGGCTTTTCAAGGAGTTTGCAGCATAACATGATCTCCGCCTTCAAGGGCGACTACAGTTTTGTTCCTCCTGGATATCATGTTCTACATTCCGAACCTATTCCAAAAGAACATCTTATCCAAATCAGATGGATTTCGAAAGCAGGCTCCATGAACGCGATCCAAGAGGTTTTCAAAATTGCCCATGCCCAAACCCTGATCGTGCTTTGCAGAGTGTGCCAAGCTACTAGGTCACTGTGTTCTTAATCGACTGCATCGGGCGCTTCACAATCCAAACTCTTGAATTCTTGGTGATGACAATATTCTATTCCCTATCGCCGTTAGACTCGTCGGTAAACCACATCGGATTCATCGTGATGTATGGCTTCACTTTCTTTTTTGAAAACTTCAGTCCCAAACACACCACGCTCATCGTGCCCGTGGAGATTTTTCCTGCAAGACTAAGATCAGCGTGCATGGGATTTTGACAGCGGCATGTATAGGGCGATCATCGGGTCATTCGGGTTTCTATATGCAACACAAAATCATGACAAATCCAAGATGGATCACGGATACCATGCAAGTATTGGGGTTAGAAATTCTTTGTTTATGCTCGCCGCGTGCAATTTGTTGGGGTTGTTCTCTACATTCTTAGCGCCGGAGTTCGATGGAGAAATCCTTGGAGGAGATATCCAGAGAGAACTAGGATGAGGAGGAAGCTGAAACTAGTGGTACTGATGTCAGGATTGTCCCTGTTTAGAAATGCTTGTTTTAAATTAAATCCGTTGTTGTTAGAATAATCAAAGACGGTTGTTTGTTGGAGTAAAGCAACTTGTTTTAACGGACTATTGTGAGAAGATACAATCTGAAAGCATTATTTTATTTTATTTTATTTTATTTTATTTGGCCCTTAAGCCTAACTCATACACACACAAGCACACGTTACACGCACGCAACCAGGTGACCGAATTAGTAAGATAATGCTCCCAAAAGCTTATGAGGAGATCCTAACCAAAGAAGAGAGCAAGAACCAACTGAAGATGGAGGAAGCGCACCGGAAAGAAGTGAAGACTGCTGATGAACGTCCCCAAAGGTAGTTAGATCTGGTGCCAGAGCGTAGCGAGGGGTAGGGAGGGGGCTGGTTCCCAAAAGGTGAGAGAAAAAACCCCTCTGATGCGGTTGGTAAGATTGAAAGGAAGTTGGAGGGTGTTGAATCCCAGCCTAATAGGCAACTCACCATGAGTGAGACCTCCAAGGGTTTCCAATCTGATAAAGGGAGGATCTTTGCTAATAATAACTTCCAGAAGAGGAAGTTTTCTCTTTTTGTGAGAGGAGGTGGAAAAATTATGATGAGAAAAATTCGCCAAATGATTTAAGATTATCACCCCAGGAGATGGTGGAGGGGTGAATGAGGCCCAAAAAAGAGGATTTTAAAAAAAAATTCTCATCTCGCGGGTAGGGTATCGAAGGATTTCAATATCAATGCTAAAGAGGAGGAGGAACCTAGGTGCTTTAACTGTAGGACCTGGTGACACTCCAAATGTCAATGTAAGAGTGAAATTAAATGTTATTATGAATGTCAAGGCTCTGGTCATATGGCCAATAGATGTCCCAAGCTTGGGATGGGAGCTCCATTGAGTGGTGGCGGTATCATAATTGAAGAATTTAGGGCGTCTGCGGTCTTTGGACCGTCACCATTGAAGGTTTTAGTTCCAGGATCTGTTGATGGTTTTGTGAGAACTAAAATTAATTTTTCGTCGGAGATGGAGATGGAGGAGACAAAACTCTCTAAAAATCATGTTATTGTATCGGTTTTGTCTGGTTCTCCTTCAGAAATGGATATTGCTGAAACTTTCCAGAAGAGATGGCCATCATTGCATGCGTGGTCTTGGTCGATTAGGAGATTGGATCATAAATCTTTTCTGGTACCTTTTCCTTCTGAAAACAAACAGACTACGTGATGCAATTACTTGTGGAGGGTTAGAAAGCGGGAAGTTTGTTTTACAAGTGCAGAGATGGAGTTTAGGATTTAGAGCATGGGATAAATCTAATTTTGTGAGCTTTTGGGTTCATGTTTTTAATTTTCCGTCGACGTGCTGGAATAAGGGAGGCTTCTCCGATCTTATTCATGAATTTGGCTGGCTTGCGGAGATCAACTTGAGGACCTTAGGAAAGGCCAAATCTGATTTTGCTAGAATTGAATTCTAACGAATAAATGAGAGAGTATTCTTAGTGTAGTTTGGGTTGGGATAAATGATTGTCTTTTTTAAATTGGTTTGGCAGTTGAATCCTCACCGGTGCCGGAGCCGGAGAGGACGGTTGTCAGGCAGAAAACGGTGCCTGGGGCGAGGGAACAAGAAGGGGGAGTGGTGGGCTCAGGGGAGTTGGAGGTTGATGATGGCCATAGTGGTGTTTAGCTTCTTTAGGACCTCTTATGAAGTTGATATTCAGAACTGGTAGTGTTTAAACAAAACAAATACTTAAGTTTTAAAAGTTGACCAGAAGATTCTGGGTTCGAGACTTCCCATAAGCGCAAACACTTATGATTAATTACACCCTATTGTCTAAGAAGTCATCTAAACGGGATACCTTATTAGGTTGTGTTCGCACATGTTTAAGTGCTCGCTTATATATATGCGCACTTGAGTGGGAAATAACGTTGAAGATTGCGCATTTATATGTGCGTGTGTGAACGTTAGTGCATGACACGCGCGCAGCATGCGCACGCATCATTGGCGTCCGCACTTAACAGAAATTCCTAAATGCAAACCGCACGCGCAAAGCACATACGCATACGCTTGCTATATGCACGTGCAAAGTACATGCGCACATGCAGGATGCGCATATGTTTAAATAAGCAGTCGGTGGAAAGACATTGGTTGGACGTGAAATATTCACCGGACAGCAATAAAAACATGCATTTAAATAAACATTTTATTCCATGGGGAAAAGATCACCCAACACGGGATCTGAACTATAGAGATTAGTGAAACAATATACAAAATTCGCTAACTCTCTCGGCCTTCTCAACCATGTCAAAACGACAATTCTCGCGAAAAATCGCTCCCCACCTATCAGCACCGTGTTCGTCAGCAAAGAAAGACATGACAGCCCGCCGAGCCCGAATCTGACTCAACATGTGGATGGAGCGGCCCTTAACGGCTTCGTGATCAGACCTGCCTCCTGAAAGCAGTCAACCTTGTCCTCCGCTTCATCGAGCATTGCTAAAGTCATCTCCGCCGGGTAAGGAGAAACGTCATCAAGAACGGCGAGAAAGATCATGCGAAGCCATATAAAACCGGGGGGGAAGAAGAGATCCTCTGCGGGCCATAAGCTTATACATCACTGCGTCACACTGAGCATCCGTGAGCCAGGGTTCACTAAGCGTGCAACAAATTGGGGAATGTTTTCTTCAATGGGCACCTCTCATGGCTGTCGAAAAGTATGTGGACGATTGCAAGCCATAATCCTTTCTCTATGAAAATGGCTCTTTCTCTGTGCAAGTGAAGGAGGAGATGAACACTTTTTCAAGTTATGAAAAGGAGCATTCAAGTCTCGGCACAAAAAATGTGGTACGTGGTGTAAGTGGGAACAATTCCCAAGTTTTGACCAAAGAAAGTGCTGAAAAAGAGATTGACAGCACTGAAAATCATGAGTCATTCGTTTGGGCACTTACATTTATGTGCGCACTTGATGGAGAGATAACGTTGAAGGCTTGTGCACTTATATATGTGCGTGCATAAACTTAATCGATGACGCGTGAGCAGCACGCGTGAGCATTATTGACACCCGCACTTGACAAAGTCATTAAGTGCGATGTGCGAGTGTAAAGCATGTATGCACATAACAAGTGCACGTACGCATGTGCAACGGACATGCGCATTGCGCACTTAACCTAAAAGACGTCCCAATAATAACAAACTCAATAAATTTGGGATCTTCCTGAAATAGAAATAATATGCAACCGATCCTCAATTAACAGAAAAATATTTTGTTGGTTAAACACGTTAACAAAGAATATCTGTGGATCAAAAATCCAACGGTGCACTTATCATCCTTAATTGATATAAATCAATTTAATTTTTTTAAATCAATCTAAAATCAGATTGAGATCAAAACAAACCAAACAAATCGTAATTTCTTCTCTCCTATAAATAGGAGCCTCATATGAAGAAATCAAGGACCAAAAAAAATTCCCCCATAACCTTTCTTCTTCCTTAGTAAAATTGCGCAAGATAGAAATGAAGAGAAAAACTTCTCTTTTCCTCCATTATAAAAGATTTAGCTTTTATACAAAAGCATCTGCTTCTCTTCGTATCTATTGATTCGCTGTAAAAAGATCAAATGATCTTAGGGTTCGTCTCTCGTTTATAAAGTTTGTAATTTTGCGAGAGATTGATCCAAAGATTAAAAAACTAAGATGTGCAACATAAAACGCATGAAAATCGAGGTTTTCACTTCTCTGAAAATAAGAGAAAAATAAAAGAAAATAAAACAGAAACCATTATTTCTTAGCGAAAGCTTGTACTTTCTAATAGAAACAAGTGCGCACCCAAATCAGTGCGCGCTTGATGATAAAAAAATACTGCTCTTGGGAAAATATTGCCTCTGAAGGCATGCGCATCACGTGATACTCATGTGAACGCACTTGATAAAAATAGCCTCTGAAGGCATGCGCATCACATGATACTCATGTGTGCGCACTTAATGAAAACCGTCTATGAAGGCATGCGCATCACGTGATATACACGTGTGCACACATGACCCATGATGTGAAAGTGTCACGTGCAATGCACGTTGGCTTACTAAATACATACGCACGTACCTACATATGCACATATATAACTTGGAACCTCTAACAGATGTGTCATGTGATACACGCATGTGCAACATCTTTGAAATAAAACAGTGCGCAACCATGTGCCACGCATGTGCGCACCTTTTTCAAATGAAATAAATGGGCATGTGCGTCACATACACCTGCACACTTGTACAATAAAAGATCCAACCCGTAGGAATCAATAGAAAAGGCAAATCCCCTATGATACACCAGATCCCGCTCGGTTATTGATAGAGTGAATAGATCTGCCATTTCTTGAAATCTCTCTTCTGATTCAAAATCGTGGTGTAACGTGTATCCCCCTTTGTTCCGGTCATGGAATAGATGAAATAAATCCAAAAATGGATTTTTTTTCAAGAATGAAATCTTATTGGAACTGTCCATATCTGGTTCATCCTTCGGAACCATATCACATCATTTAATCACTTAAACAATGTTTAATTAAATGATGAAGCTTCTGGTTTCTCACATGCAATTTATTGATCAAAATATCAAAAAATATAAGTGATCTTAGTCTCAAAGATAACTAAAGGTCCTTAATCCATACTTGTTAAGTTGATCTTAATCCAAAATAGGATTAACGAGCTTTAACCACATATTCCTGAGTTGATCTTAGTCTCAAAAATGACTAACAATCCTCAAATGACATATTTAGAACCGATGGACCTTATTTACACGAGATCTGTGTCCTAAGTTCGACCCCCATAATATATATACAGATTTGAACTAATCTACGCCCTACGGGCACCGACATTAACTAGTCACCGTATACAATCCACAGGCAACCATAATAAATAATATATATACTACACGGCACGAAGTGAGCTACCGGAGCAGGTGAAAGTTGTTATCGCAACGCGATAACGTAATTAACTGTAGGGGCTTGTGCCTGCAGGAACGAGCGTCTCCAAAACAAAAAAAAAACCTCACAAATGAAGGGAATTCTGATAAAATCACGCTACATCGGTTGCATCTGTCCAAACCTTTGATATACGGTATCATAAATCAACTTGGCATATTCGGAGAGGTGGATGGATATATTCCAAATAGTATATGCCCTCAAATTCGAGCAAGACGTTCTATCCTAGTTCGTCTCTGTTTTCGGCGGTAAACAGATTCTGGCACACCCGGTGGGACATGTCACTCAAGCCACTACCGGGCAATTCTTTGGGACCATGCTCCCTCCCGTGAGCTTTGGTGCCTCAACGCCCCAAGAAGAAGCTCCTCGAAAGTCGGTTTTTGATCGGCTGGCTACTATGATGACTCCTATCAGTAAGTCGTCCAACTCTGAAGTCTCAGTTTTCAATAGGCTGAAGAAGAACTTGAAGGGGCCCGCAAAGAAGCCCGTGATTCCAGAGGGGCTGCCCCAAAACGGCTAGCCCTTCCTGCTCCTGCCATGCGTGAAGCCAGCAAAAGTGCTTCACCTCCAAGACGGTAGGTCTTCGACAGATTGACCAACTCCGCTCTTGCTCCGCCAAGAACGTCCGTCTTCCATAAGCTGACACCAAGCGGAGCCCCCAAGCAACACTGAGGGCATGATGAGGGTGTCTCTAATACTGAAGCAGTTCCCATCTTGAGACATGCTCGATGTCGCCACTGGTGCCGAGTGAGACAGGCTGGGGGCAACTCTCCCTCCAGGCATACCCCGCAGCTCCTATGGTGGATATTGACGTTGCTGTTCCAACTAGGAACATTTTTTATCCGCTTAGAAGAGTGCGCGAAAACTCCCCGACGGCGGTACTCAAAAGATCACCTTCGCCTGCAGAAGCTTCAGTGTAGACAAAGCCGGAGCAGCCTTATCAGCGGCTCTCCTCACAAATCCACAGTTTAGCGTAAAGTCCAAGACTCGGTACTTGATGAAAGTTATTCTCGTCGAATGAAAAAATCCAAGGTCCGACAAGAAAACGATTGCTCCTCTGCCATACAACGGGGGACTACTCGTAAAGCGGTGCCTGTCATAGCAGCTTCTCCTGCTCCAACCTCTCATAAAAGAGTAGGGCTGGAGAAAACTCTATCGTCAGAGGCAAAACCTAAAGGCGAGAGCACCAAACGCCCAAAGACTGGGGGCATAACTATACATACAGTCATATGACTAATGGTAAAGAGGATAGCCGTGCTTCTGTGAGTCACAGACCGCATACCCGGTCTGATACATAGTTCTTGCGACGAGTGTTGGAAAAGAAAAATAAGGAAGCTGCAAAGCAGGCTGCTAACATAAAGCAGATGGCTCTTCTCTTTCAAGATATGGTTGGGATGATGATCGAACCAGAATCACCGGCTGAAGATCCTCCGGGGATTGTCGAAGACGATAAAGGGGAAACGTCAAATCCTTCCCAGGCCCTATCAACGGCCAAAGAGGAGACGGTCTCCAAGGCAACATTGGATGATTATATTGCTCAGCAAATTAGAGCTCACCAGGCCAATAAAGCTGCCAATCAACTCATCAAAACTGTGCGACCATATCCGGCCTGGTACGACCGGATGAAGTACCCACCGGGATATACGATCCCGAAGTTCCACGTATATAAAGGAACGAGTAATCCTTATCAGCATGTTACACAGTTCAGAGCTCTGTGTGGAAATAATTGAGGCGACGAAAAACTGTTGTTTCGCCAATTCGTCGGAAGTTTATCAGAGACAACTTTCGAATGGTACCCAGAGCTCCCAAATGACTTCGTAAAAACCTTCTTTGAAATGGAGTTGCTCTTCATGCAAAGGTTCACCAGTGTGAGTGAGTGCACTCTAATCACAGTGCTGATCAATTCCAGGATCAAGCCAGGAGAAACGTGGCTCCAATACGCGATCCGATAGCGGAACTTGTGGTCCAAATGCGAACAACGGATTGAGGAGTCTCCAGCTGTAGGGATGTTCATTGTGACTATTGATCCCCAGTCAAACATGTCCCAATTCATGACCCTCTTCAAGCCCATCACATCCCAAGTGCTGATTGATAAGTTAGCACAGATGGGTCATGATCCTTCTTCTTCAAGTAAGGACCCCCAGAATAATAAGGGCAAAGGAAAAGCAGCCTTTGTCGCCAATGTGCAGCAACAACCGGATGGTCCAAAAGCAGTTGTCCGCCAAAACAACAGCCATACGCGCCCGTCCTTGGAAGAAAGGCTGGGACGTGCATATTTGCTCTCTCGCGATAAGACGGAAAGGTTATTTGAGCTGGCGATGCGGAATAATCTGATCACATTGTCAGACCCGCGGCGACCCGCACATGTCGGCGACGTCAATAACTCCAACTACCGTCTTTATCACCGGGTAGTAAGCCATCCAATTGAGAACTGCTACATCTTCAAAAACTGGGTCGAGGACCAGTATCAACAGGGCAAATTCGCACTCTCTGATAATTGGAGGATAGATCCGCTCTAAAAGCACGCTACTAAAAAAGTGGATGCACCGGGGGGCATCCTGTTCGCTCGTGGAAGAAATTCCATGGGAAGTATTTCTTTCAGCAAAAACTAAAAGAATATTGAAGGATCTAGAAGCATGTCCGGCGATCAAGTGGAAAATCCCACTTGAACCCGAAATTATAGAAAGGTTGTTGAACCGCGTCCCGCGCCGAAAACCGCCGACAAAGGGAAAAGTCCCCAAGTCAAGCCTTCGAAGTCTTCTAAAAAAAGAAAAAGATCAAGAAGCCATTATAGCCTGCTAAATATGTCAACAAGCGCACGAACATCCAAAGATATATAGACGCGCTGGAAGAGTATAATCAGAAAGAGCAAACACCGGTCACGCTCGATGAATTCTTCAAGTATATTCTTGAGGACGGGGACAGTGACGATGATGAAGAAAATAACTCATCAGAGGAAGCGGAAGAATGTGTGGAAAGCTGCCATATGGTCTCCCGTTCCTCTGTATATGATGAAGAAGCTCCGTCAGCGTCAGAAAGCGATATGGATGAATTGGGGGCAGAATCAGCGCTAAACTCTCCGAAACTGCCGAAAGAAGACCCGATTGAAAGGTTACTAAATGAAGCTTTTCAAAAGAGCAAAGATGACCGGGAACACGAAACAGCCATAGAACAGCGTTTGAATAAAAAAGTTGCGGCGAGGACGAGTCATAAAACTCTCCGACCAAACTAAAACGTTCCTGCAACAAATAAGAGCAGGGCTAAAACCGAGAAGCGGTTTGCTAAGGCCTTATTAATGGGGATAGGGCTTCCACCTATCATGATGTACACTCCTGGGGTCCCATATTTCGACGGTGGAGAAGGACACCCAAAATACTGCATATATCACCGAAGAATTGCCCATCCCATCGAGGAATGCAACGCCTTCAAAACGTGGTGGTAAGGATATGCTGTCCACAGAAAACACTTCAAGAAGGAGAAGTGTGAAGCCCGCGCTCGTCGAGTTGAGAACGGCGAGACGACAGTACGCAAAGAAGCAACTAGCAACTGTCATATGGCTGGTACCAGTTTGGAAGGGGGAAAACCTTGAGTTCTCGTGCTCGGGAGCGATTCTGAGGATAAAATGCCCATCAACCATTTCTTTGAAAGTTCCACCTTGGATAAAGAAAAAGAGGAAAAAGATTACGAGAATATCTAGTTGCGCAACCGCATGCTACCTGAAAAGAATCTCAGACCCGCAAATAAAGGTTCAAATAAAAAGGATAAGGGAAAAGGGAAAATACCCGAAGAGATCGCCCTTAATGAAGAGGTGGCCAAAGAGCTCGCCGCAAAAGACCTGCCTAAGAAAACTAAGGTGGACTATAATATCCTTGTGCATTTAAGAAAGATACCCTCCCAATTGAGTATATTGGATGCCCTACTCTTGTCTAAAGAGGCACGAGACTCCTTGATCAAGGTCTTGCAAGAGCCTGATCAGTTTCAAACCTTCCTCGCAGAAGAGAAGATGAAAAATGAACTGGCAGAAATCCACACGGCTGACATCACATTCAGCGATGACGATCTGCTCCTTGGTACATGTGAGCATAATCGACCGCTATATGTCACTGGGTACTGCCATGACATCAAGATAAAGAAAATTCTTGTCGACAACGGATCCTCCGTCAATCTTCTCAACGTGAGAGTGCTGAAATAAATATGTATAAATGTTCAGCATCTTGCCTGAGATAAAATTACCATCTCGAGGTTCAACCCACAGTCGTCATGGACGCTTGGGTCTGTAATATTGACGCTCCGCTTCGGGCTGCACATCAATGACATCAAGTTCCATGTCATTATCACCAAAACATGCTATAACACTCTACTCGGCAGGCCTTGGCTGCACGAGTACAACGCCATCCTTTCTACACAATATCGGTGTATGAAGTATTTCAAAGATGGTTTGGAATAAACCGTCACGAGGGAACTCAATCCTTTCTCGGTGAACGAGATCCGAAGGTATGAAGATGAAAAATACTTTCAACTGGACTTTAAGGATACTGAAAGGTACCACAGGTTGGAAAATAAGCAAAAATCCGTGGCCACCATCCCAGTCTTCGAAAGCGATACCGAAAAAGACGAACAAATAGTCTACTCAGGACAGCCTCAAAAGGAGAAGAGTAAGCCAGGATCATCGACCCCTATCCTGGTCTTTGGCAGCGACTCTGAAGATGAGACGAACGTAATGTTCTCCATTCGCCCATCAACACAAACTCTTGCCAAAGCGGATCAGAGTCTACATATTATGACGACCCCGTCTCGATACTACAGGGAATTTAACGCGCTCAACACATACAGTGTGCAGGAATTGGAAACTTTTTACATGCCTCCAAGATGAAGAGATGAAAAGGCGACCCTCTTCTACAAATCTATGGAGACTAAGGCAGAAAAAGAAGTCTGGTATGATGCCGATCCCACTCTTGACAAGTTCCAGCCCATCTGTATACCAAGATATTATGCGGAGGGATTAAAGAAGCTGTTAAAGTGCCAAGGCGTACCTCTTGAACAAACGGTTCGGCACGCCCAATTCTACAAAAAGATTTGAGATATCCTGGGACTCAACGAAAAAAGCCCAACAGGAAGATGGAAACAACTGGGCTGGGATATGTTCAGTCCAAGAAGCGGGAGAAAATTTACAGCTGCCACGCCATAAACAGTTCGAATGGAGAAGAAAATATTTCTCCAAGCAGCCATATTGCTGAATAAGAGAAAAGCCTTGCTCGAAGAAACTTAAGTCTGTCGCTCAAAGAGCAAATTGACAAGTTATTAAAAGAAGCTTGTCAGGCGAGCCGAGACAACCACAGTCACGAAATGATCATATATAAAAAGGCCAAGACGTGACTCCATCAACGAGCACCCTTCATCATCCTTCTTCAATCAAAATCACGACGAACTCCATCGCCGCCGTCCACCACATCACCACCCTCAATCGCGACCACTCTCCCTCCGACAACCCCCATCTGCATTTCCTACACCGCTTTCAAAAACCCCAACTACCCTCTCCATCAACGCCTCCGTCCTCCACACGCTGTTACTGTCTCTACCGTGCCTACCCATGCCACCCGAGTTCTCTTCGACGACCACCGACGCCAGTGCACCTCCAACCTCCACCGCGAGGTCCTGATCCCACCTCAACCGACTCCAGCCCAAGCTTGCTGCCGTTGCCGAGCAAAAAACCCCATAGCCGAGCCCAGGGTTGTGGTCACCGTGCGTGCATCATGTCATGCCGTTCATCATCGTTCACCGCTGTCGCGTCACCGATCGTCGTCGTCAGGCAAGTTCCCAAGACTTGCTTCCATGCTATAATACTTGTATTTCAATATATGATCCGATGGTATCGCGTAATTAGTATTAGACCATATTTAATTTGAATTGATTTGGAACTGAGTATTAATCGAGTCCAACACCTCATGTTAACATCGTATAGAAGTTCGTAAGTTATTTTTCTTGTGAATTGAACGGACATAATGGGTATTCCGACAACAAATGACTGCTTAGTTTAGGTGTTTGATACGCATTTTGTGCGAAAACTCTATCTAGTGTGGTGAAATTTATGGCTATTAGATTACTTTAGAGACAAAGAATAACATGTAAAAAGTTGGTTTGAAAACACGGACTTTAACATCATAGAATGTCGGCCTCTTTTAAATCCGCCAAATCTGAAATTTCCCGTATACCTAAGTTGTGAAAAATCATAGTAATTTGGATACATACTGGAATGTTGTGTTTGAGGGCTCGTATCGAAGCCGACTCGACAACCTAGAATCCCCAGTAATTCATATTTCGTTCCTGTTTTCAAACGACGACAAAAACTATTTGGGAGTGTGGCTCTGGACTGCAGTCCAGAGAAGCACTGATTGTCGACACCTGGATTAAAAGGTTTTTACATCTCTGTGTGAAAATGATATTATGCGGAACCTATACCGCGAAGATTATTCTGTTAGCTAACTGTTAGAGATAGTTTCATTCATTTATACTGGTGTTTGCTATTTTAATCATATTTTAAATCGTCGATATGTACTGCAGTCCCAAGCAGGGACAGAACGTATATCCTGATCTTAAACAATGCATTTTTTCCCGCACGCAGAGGATATTGTCAATCCGTATGGTGCGTTGGAAACCTAATTAATATAAATAAATATTATCCAACTGTAGTGTCGCCTAATTATGATCCCAACAGGGTAAAAACTGTGTTACGAAACGGACTTTCAGTTCAGGAACTGAATTTTCAGAAGAGAGCACTTAATAAGAAATGACCATAATTCGCTTGACTTATTGCATATAACTTGCTTAGAGACATAATTCATATATTTACCCGACTGTAGTACCTTTAGCGATTGTGAGAGCCCATATTAATTCTCAATGTATAATACATTGTCGAACGTGAGTGGTATCGGTTTAGTTGTGTCGAGTACGCCAGAGAAAAGTGAACGATTCATGATAGTGAACAGTACACTGAATAGTGAATAAAGCAGTGTTATTGGTGCGCACTTGTACACAACTAGCCCATACTTATAGCTGGTGAAACCTGGGGAAAAAGGGAAAATCGAAGTGGAAAGGAACCTGTATTTAGCGAGCTTAGCTATTCAGATGATGATCATTCGAATAGTGACTCTTATATATATTAGGTTTGGACTTAGCGGTCTGGCTGACAGGGTTATGTCCCGGGAAACAGTGGGCCGCAGTCTCGGGTATGCACGAAACCCTGGTTAAACATGATCACTCCTTTCCACAAACTCGATTTCAAAATTGACTTAGAAACCAGTAGGAAGACATGGCATACACTGCATTGATTGTAAACATATCGATTATTTGCATTCACTGTCCCTACTGTTATTACTTTTATTACATGCCTCATTATTGTTATCATATTATGGCTATCACGTCGCTCTGACGACCTGAGTATGCATGCTCAGAAATTAGAGAGGATTCAGTTCAGGAGTCAGACCTATCATTCGAGATCGCAGAGATCTAGAAAGTCGTACCATCAGTACTTTTACCGCTTTCCATGAACAACCTTGTATTCGCACTTGGTTAGTGGTTTTATTTTCTTTCGAACTATTGTAAACTGTGAACAATGAAATTTGATGTAATAGACTAGTGATGTGTTTCCTTTATTTCTGCGTTGTGTTTACTGATTACCATGTAATGCTAGAAGCCGAAGTGTGACTACGACGGGATTGTTCCCTGACCATAGGAGTATAGCTGGCCTAGTCGCCTCCCATATCCCGTATTTTGGGAAGCGGTGCGTGACATTAAGGTTTTCTCATAGGGTGGACAATACTATTGTAATCGTTTCCTTGTTGCGAGTGCGTTTTTGGGACGAGTTGAGAGGGATTAGGAACAGTTGGACCGATAAATGGGTTGCAGGTAGGGATTGTAATATTACGAGGTTTTTAAGAGAACATGTGAGGAGGGGTTCTTCTCTGCGTAAGAGAATGGTCTTCAATGAGGTCATTAGGGAGTTGAATCTTATTGACATTTGTTCAGTTGATAAAACTGCACATTTGTTATTACATTTTTCCTACTATTTCTATATTAAAAAGGTCTTTATTATAATATATCATACATATGAGGGTTTATCTGTAAAAATACTAATTTTCATGTGTTGATATATTATAATTAGCATTTGGTAGGAAAATGTATGCAAATAATATCATTGACCTAATCCTAGTAGAACTAAGTCTACTAAATATTATTTGTTGAGTTGTTGTGCAGAATTTTCAGGTCTTAAATCAAGGAAATCAAGCTGTTAAAGCTAACCTGCCTAATTAAGAAATCAAAATTAAGAAATCAATTCTGGCAGAAGAAAATGAAAGATTTCCAAATTATGAAGGTTCCAGAGAAAGACAAATGTCACAAGAACAGAAGCCCTAAAGTTTGATGAAGGGACATGATGATAAGGCCGCGGATCCGCGGCATTAGCCCCTTTATGCCGCGGATCCGCCGCAGTTAGAAAGAGTTGGGAGCTGAGAATTTTTAGGGAAGATCTATGCTGCTTACTTCCTAATTTAGAAGCTTGGGTTCTGGCTTTGGCACTATAAAAAGGGACCGAGAGCCTCTTGGAAAATTTATCAAGCCGAAGAGATCACGAAGTCCAAGACGGCTCACGCATCCAGGCTGGTCATCAACTGTTCGTCTACCTCCTTGGGAGAGATCAAGAAGCAAACTAGTCTTTGTAATCATTTTCTAAGGAATCAAAGTGTAGATTGTTCAAGTTGATTAATAAAGGTAGTTGTTTTATTTAATTCTTTTGGATTTTACATTATGTTTTCCCTCTCTATCTTTTCATCTTCTTTTCACAACATGCGCGAGTAATTCTCCACTTGTTAGGGTTCGTAGGATTAGGGTAGGCTAATGGACGATAAAAATCCCTAAACCCTTTTTAAGTCCTATAAAGTTTATGAACTTTATCAAAAGAATTATTAACATCCTAATCGGGCGCGCTAACAATTCTTTGCTAGTTCCGACTGCGATTAGAGATTAGATTAATGATTGTTTTGGTAAAGGCTAGATTTGAACGGGGTTCCGTGTCGATATAAGGGTTAAGAGTGGGATTCCTTTTCCCTCCAGAAACCCTAATCTACACGCATCACCGTCGTTCTAGTTTTAAATCTATTAAAGGATAAAAAGTGTAACTTTTAATTAATCGTTCATAACTACTAAATCCTAACGAACCCTACAAGCCCTCTTATTATATTAACTACATCTTTAAAATAATCTAGATCTATATTTTTGCATTCTTGCTTAACGTAGATCTAGAAACTTTTCACAAAAATTCTTTATTCCTCCTCTCTTTTTCAACACATCTAAAGTAAGAGTAAAAGCTTCCACGTTTCCCAGAGGACGACCCGTACTCATCTCGGTCTAGCTACATGCGACACCGTTATTGATTGCGGTTATTCTACAAACACTTTTTCACACATCAATCAAATGGCGCCGTTGCCGGGGATACGTGCATAATTTTTTATTTTTACTATTTGTGTTGAATTCTTAGACGATTCATATCATTATTAACACAAAACTGCAAATTGTATATTTAACGATTATTGTGTGAATTTTGCGAGGAAATCTGGAGTCACAAACTTGAGGAAACAGAAGACAGAGACATTCATCGAGATCCATAGGAGCACAGGAGGCCACAGAAATTTTTTCATCAACCGATCCATCCACCTCGCGGCGGAACCGCGGCACTAAGGGCTTCCCGCGGCGGAATCGCGGCAGGTTAGAGGGATTAGGCCTACATAACTCTCTGGTAAGATTCTCAACTCCTTCTCTCTCCTCTCAAATCCAATAAAATCTATCTTCTGCAGAATTCTTTGCAAAATAGCGCCGCTCAAAAAAACTTTTTGCAAAAGTTTTGTGATTGGTTTTGTTTTGCATATTTTAATACGGACTCTAAGGGGCAAAGACCAAATCAAGATTAGGTGGGGATTTCATCACCCTTCCTAAGCCCCACAAATCACAAACCGAGCATCTAGATCAACCCTTCATTAATTTAAAAAATATTTAGACCAGACTCTAAGGACTGTCGCGCTCAATAAGGACAGAGGAAGGTCGTGGGTAATCTATCGTTTATCCGCATTACTTTTGTAGTGCCTAGGCAAGTGTGACAAAGGCTAGTGGTTTTTAATTAGGCCCACTACTGTGGTTCCTTCCCACTTACCTGGCACTTATCTGGCTACAAGGGTAGTACGGAGGCGGTAGAGGATTGATCCTGCGGCTTGTCCTTTGGAAGTCTAGGAGCGGTCTAGAGACTGACCTAGGTAACCTTAGTTTCAGGGTTATTTGTGCATTTTTGTGTGATTTGTCTAAATCCGTCATTTTTAAACAAACCAATTATTTTCTCCCCTCTTTACCCTTCCCCCTTCTTCTTATAATGGGTGACCCAAACAGACGATCTCTTGCCGAGCTTTGCTGTCCACAAGCAGATATCTCTTGTTTTCGTAATCCCTTCGGTATACCGTCCGGCTCTTCCATGTCCTTAAGAGATTATATAGAACAAGAAGGAAGAAGCAGTTGGCCACCTCAGTCTAGATCTTATCAACCGTATCCTAATCCTACACCTGTTTTAGTTGATACCCAAAGTGAGGAAGCCCCTAGACGAATGTCCATTGCTGAGCACATAGCTAGGTCTAGAGGCCAAAGTTTCAACCCGGACCAATATCAACCATCACCACCGCTGTCCAAAGAAGAGTTTGATAGCCAACCGACCAACCCATATCAATATTCTTCTTATCATAATATTGATCCTACTCCTACCCAATTTTTGCAACCATTCTATTCCTATCAATCCAATCCGACTTTTCCACCTTCTCTAGACAGTTCTTCTAATCAGTCATTTAGGAGTTTTAATCATCCACAGGAATTTCAATCTTATACTGAAACCCCTTATCAACCCAAGACTAGTCTGGAGCAGACATTAGAAAAATTTCTGGAACTGTCGAACCAAATTATGAAGGATTTGGGGAGTAAGACAGAACTGTACACCCTTCCTAATCAAACCTCCCCATTCCAAACTGAAATCCACAACTCCAGTTTCATAAATTCATCAAGTACACCAAATAGAATGACTGATAAGTTGTGTGAATTTGTAGTGTTTGATTTGCCCGACTATGAAGGGTCCATTTCAAGTGAAACCATAGCCAACCCTTGTGATCTCTACACCTCCACTCTTGAACCAAAACTGATTGAAAACCATATTTTTGATGAGGAATTTGAGAATTTTAACCTTCACTTGAATGAGGTGATTGACGTTGGGGATATATTGATTGATGAACCCGAAATTTTGGATGATTTTGTCCCACCAATTCATCAGATCCTTTCACTTCCTTATGGTCATCATCTTGAGCCTTTAATTCTTCCTGAACCCCAAATACGTCTTGAAGTTGATAATAATGGTACACCCGAAGATCAGACCGAAATACAGCCTCCATCTTCCACATCTGGTACAGCAACACTCGGCACACCAATTTGTTTACCCATTTCACCTTCTACTTTCTCCGGTTCTTCTTCTGTTCCTATAGTTTCAGTGAGTTTTGATGAATCACAATCCGCTAATTCAAGTTCAACAATACCAGAAATTCAACTTGATTTGGATATTTTTGAAAACGAGGTAGATGAGTTTTTCGAGTCCTCTACCTCAATGATTTTTTATGAATCAAGTAGGATAAATTCTGGCACAAAACTCTTTGACAGCAAAATGTTCAATCACACCATTGATAAAAGTTTTGAAGAACTTTTTGCCGACGAACTTGAATTTTTAAACAATACGGATTTTGTGATTAATCAATCTCCACCTATAGAGGTTGAACCGTCACCATTCTTTCTTCCTAATCATTCACATTCATCCTCATTCTTTCTTTTCTCTAATTTCAAACCCTTTCCTGACCACCTCTTATCCCTTCCCCACTTTTTCTTGACTCGATACAACACATTCTTCCACCAACCTGTACGATATACTGATAAAATCTTTGAATGGTTGGTGTTAACTTTTGGTCTTTGTAAAGTCTTACTTTGACC
Organism: Agapanthus africanus; assembly: GCA_030015575.1. Taxonomy (NCBI): domain Eukaryota; kingdom Viridiplantae; phylum Streptophyta; class Magnoliopsida; order Asparagales; family Amaryllidaceae; genus Agapanthus; species Agapanthus africanus. Next base: position 485,883,688 of record JASDDO010000010.1, on the reverse strand, counting down.
AAATGACTCACCCCTTCTTAAAATGCTTCGTATTGTCTAACTCATGTTTGAGGGGGGGTATATTTTTGGCTCGTGAACATAACTTTTGTCCTCAAAATTGTGAGCCAAAAATAAGTTCGGGGGAGGATTTTCACTTTCATATATTCTTGCCCCCATTAATAATGTCTTCCCAAGTTTACAGGTTTTTGAGATCCAGCAGATAGCAACAGTGAGGACACTGTTGAAAACAAGTTTGGGGGAGGTTTGTGCTTATTTACGCATCAATTTACATCATATTTTGCACAAGCACAACATTTTCAAAAATTTTAAAAATTTTCTTTGATAATAAAAGAATAGAAAGTGAAAAATTACATCCAAAAGATAGGAATAGTTTAAGAAAACCAAGAAAATTAGAAGTTTTCTTAAACGAACTGGTAATAAGTAGTTATGAGCTGTTGTCCCAAGGGTTAGTAAGATGAAGGAAGTCACTAATCTGAAGATAAAAATAAGTCTGAAAATAGTTTCTATTCTGGAAACTAAACATTTGAATGTTGATACCCTACTATACGCAGTTACACACGTCTTGAAACTCGGGATAGTAGAGGATACCGTGAAATGCTCTTGTCTAAAAGCCAAAGTATGAAAGAAATAAAAAAATGAAGAAAATATAAAAGTGGTGAAAAGAAAAAAAAATGAACACTGGTTTTGTTATCGCCAAGGCAGCAATAAAAAAATATAGCGAGGGTGCCTCTTCACCTAGTGCCCTAAGGCCAACTGGTCTGGGAGTCACTGCTAAGCCTTAGGTGGTGCAAGACGAGAAAAATATTATCACCGAATCAGCAAGCACATGAGTAATCGGTCGGTTAGTACCTCAAGAAGTATTAACGGTCGCATGAAAATGTGTGAGCAAATCTAAATATTCATTAAGTTAAAAAGTACTGAGGTAGATGGACAAGAGTATGATAGCTTGAATTGAATTCTCCGAGTGTAGGGATGTTCTTTACACACACATGGGGTTATATGATCGATGTTTGGATGAAAAGTAGGAATGAAGAATAAAGACGATGTTTTATTGAGGGATGATGTGATTTCTAACATTTTTTCATGACTATTAAGATAGGGCTCATAACAACTGAAAAGCTAGTGTAGTTGGAAACTCTTATTTTCAAAGCCTTTCTTTTATAGTTCTTATCTTTATATGTAAATTTCACCATCTCTCTTTTGTTATAGGATTTTGTGGGTGCAATCCGCTGAAAATCCTCAGGAGACAACACTCCTCCTACTAGGGACACCTAGAGGTTTAACGGCTTGTTGCACGTGCTCAGTGCAATCGTGTTTGCCTACGAAAGTGTGCTTAGTTTTCTCCTTTCTTTTTCTCCTCTTGAATAAACTAGTTTGTTCGGGACGATCAAAGATAAGTTTGGGGGTATTTGTTCAGTTGATAAAACTGCACATTTGTTATTACATTTTTCCTACTATTTCTATATTAAAAAGGTCTTTATTATAATATATCATACATATGAGGGTTTATCTGTAAAAATACTAATTTCCATATGTTGATATATTATAATTAGCATTTGGTAGGAAAATGTATGCAAATAATATCATTGACCTAATCCTAGTAGAACTAAGTCTACTAAATATTATTTGTTGAGTTGTTGTGCAGAATTTTCAGGTCTTAAATCAAGGAAATCAAGTTGTTAGAGCTAACCTGTCTAATTAAGAAATCAAAATTAAGAAATCAATTCTGGCAGAAGAAAAAAAAAGATTTCCAAATTATGAAGGTTCCAGAGAAAGACAAATGTCACAAGAACAGAAGCCCTAAAGTTTGATGAAGGGACATGATGATAAGGCCGCGGATCCGCAGCATTAGCCCCTTTATGCCGCGGATCCGCCGCAGTTAGAGGGAGTTGGGAGCTGAGAATTTTTAGGGAAGATCTATGCTGCTTACTTCCTAATTTAGAAGCTTGGGTTCTGGCTTTGGCACTATAAAAAGTGTAATACCCAGCCTTTTATACCACAATTTATATTTTGTTACTTTAGAATTCTAATTATTCTTAATTATAATTTATTTATTTTATTTATTTTAGTTATTTTTTCTAAATCCCAAACCCATTCTTTTATTTAACTAAAATCTTTTCCCTTAAACCACAGTCCATCTCCTTTATAATTCTATTTCTGCAAGCCCATCTCCTCTTAACTGAGTTTTTCCTTTCTTAATAATCCAAGTCCGGCCCTCTTATCCCTTCCAAATTCCTCTTATATTCCTCCCGGCCCACTCCCTATATTTATCCCCAAATAATTTCCTATTAATCCCAAGCCCAGACTATATTTATTTTAAACCAGCCCGTTCCATTTCCTTTTCTTTTAAACTTAATTTCCTAATCAAAAACCCCCGGCCCATTCTTTCCTTTCTCTTCTAAATTTCCATTTTTAATTCCTAGCCCAACTCACCCAGCGGCCCGTTTCTCCCTTTTCCCTTTTAATTTATTTTCTTTTGCAGGCCCAACCCACTCTCCCCTCACCCGCGCTTACAACCCGACCCGGCCCGCCACTTCTTCTTCTTCCCGTTGCGCTTCTCCCGCGCGCGTTTCCTTCGCGACGGCGTCGCCCGCGCTTCTCGCCTCCGCCTCCGCCGACGCTCGCGCGCGCGTTACACCCCACGACGCGCGCCCTCCACCTCTCTCCTCTACCCACTACTCCCCTTCCTCGCTCGCTCTCATTCCCTCCTCAAACTCTCCTGCAACCATTTTTTCCCGCCGTCGACGACGACGACTAGGACCCCCTAGTCCTTCTCCCTCGCATCTCTCTCCTCTTCAGACTCTACTCCACTCCACCCCAGTCAATTACCTCGTCACCCTTCGTCGAGCTCTCCTCACTGCACCCATCCAAGCTTCTCACACCTCTGCCGTCGATCATCCCCCGATCATCACCACCGCCTCCACCTCGTCATCTCCACCTTTGTCGTCACCCTCGTCGCACCCACCAATCCACCATTACCCACAACCGACCATCCTCTACAGCTCCGATCTCCGGCCACCTCTTTCCCGAGCACCTTCACCTGCACTCCCTCGCCAGAACCCGCTGCTTCTCGTCGACCCCATCACCATCATCATCGTCACCGTCGCCGCCAACCTTCACCCTCGCTCACCCGAGCCTTCCTCCTCACTCCCTCAATCTCTCTCTTTCTCACTATACCCTTTCCTCTCCCTCTGTGCTTTCTCTCTCTCAGCTCTCTCGCTCTCAGTCTCTTTCTCTCTCTCAGCTCTCATCTCTCAATCTCTCTCTCTTTCAGTACTCTCTCTCTCTCCTACTCACTGTCTCTCTATCTTCTTGCATCTCATCTCTCTAAATTTCTCTCTCACAACTCTCTCTCCCTATATCACTTTCCCTCTCTTGAACCCACATCCCGAACACCTCACTGGAACCCCGCCAGCAACCACCCTCGTCCCCACGAGCCGAGTCGTGATCACCGCAAACCATTCAAGTTTTGGCATTTCATCGAGCACTTTTCATACGTCGTCGATCCCTGCGGTCTCGGTCGTCGCCACTGCTGCCGTACAACCCCGAGATGTCTCCAGGCAAGTATTTTACTTGCTTACATGCTATTTACCTAAATTACGATCTTTAACTACATATATCATAAAGTTGCAAGTTTAGATTAATTATTGTGCCATACCTGTTCGACGCGTGTTCCCAAAGAAAATACCTTTCTAAATTGACGGAACTGGATTAATTACTGTGGCCCTTGCTATGATGAATACCTTGTGCAAGTTTCGCTGGAAAATATGACCGTTAACAACTAAAACAACTACCCCCAAGTTTAATCGTAAAACTGTACTTTTATTGTACCTGAAAACCGTTAAATTCATCATAAATTATATACACACTATAATGGTGCGTTCGAGGGCTCAAATCGAACCCAACTCGACGAACTTTAACCCTATACTAGTCTCTAGATATTCCTGTACTTAAACTGTGACGATAATTGAATCGGAGTGCAACTCTGGACTGCAGTCCAGAGCGACTCCAGTCGTTGCTTGCTGTTCCGTATTGGGTACCACAAGATCTCCTTAACTCGTAGATTGCGGAACTCCACTGCTTATTATAGGTAAATCTGTTAGCTAGACAACACAATTGTTTTCATTCCGTTTCGTTACCATTTGTTATTTATTCTGTAATTTAAAAGATCGGGACGCATAACAGTCTCAACAGAATCAGAACTGACATATTAGTGTTAAACAGTGTATAACTCCTGACGTGCAGATGAGATTGACGATCCGTCTATTGCGTTGAAAACCTTACTGAAAACCCTAGATTTCATCCAACTGTAATGTCGCTAAAATCTGATTCCAACTGGGATTAAAATGCGTTGTGAAACGGATTTCTGATTCTGAAACCGGATTTCCAGCCGTGAACGCTTAAAATGAAATGGTTATAACTAGTGATCCTGGAACCCGATTGGCATGAAACTAAATTAGAGGGATAGATAACTGAACATACTAATTATTACCTGTTTATCGTTTCACTAAATTATACACGTACGTTTCATGATAAATCGTGCAAGTGATAGAATACTGTTTCATAACATCCTAATCATGCTTATATACTGCTCACACATCATATCATACCCATATCATTGCATTGATAACCTAGTGATATCGTGCAATTACCCAGTGTTAGATTTTAGTGATGATTGTGGCAAGTACGTCAGTGTTCGTGTATCCGTGATTAAGTGAAAGTGATACGTACTTGTACACAATCAGTGACCCTATTATTCTATTGCATTGTCGACGTCTGTGTGATGCGTGTACGTGTGACTATAAGTGGTATGGGACACTTATGGAAGCGCTTGCACGGGTGTCACAGATAAGGCACCAGACACTGCCATTTATCTTAGGTATTAGTCGGGACGTGCTTGATGGAGGTCCTGCCTCCAGTTCTCGCGCAGACTTGTCACGGCTCGATTAGTATTTAGGGTTATGGTTAGCGTTTGATGTAGACCACGGAGTGTGGGGTAGTTTAAGTGTGAGTTCAACAGAATCTCGGGAGTCCCATGCCGGCTTATATATTTAGGGAGTTATATGGAGATTTACAGGGTATGTGATATACACCGTGATATACATGTTACATGTTGGGCCCGTGGTCCCTTGCCCTTGGGTTCTGGAGGACACTCGCGAGTGGTTGACTCTCACACTTGGACTGACGATAGGCTTAGTAACCTGTACAGTGAGACTTAGAGACTGATAGGGTTACGGACATTTATATACCTTATATACTGTATTGACATACGTGACATATCGTTCTACTGCTTTACTGCTCCGCTGCATTGATTACTGCACATTCATATGCATGATGTCATTGATGTACTGTTATTCATATTTATTACCATTGTTAGAACTGTCACTTGATTTTATATATATTATATTGCTATTGTGTTGCTCTGACGACCTGAGTATGCATGCTCAGTGTGAGGAGAAGATTTAGCCTGGACCAGAACTAGACGTGCATCACAGACTTCTTGACTTGCCATTCCGAGTTACATTCGTTTGTTCCCCCTCAGGTCAGTTCTTTACATTGTTTCTTTCAGTTACTGCATTTCTCATTACCTGCGCATCATTTACTGTTTACCATGAAAAACTAGAAGCCGAAGTGTGACTACGGCAGGACATTTCCTTGACCGTAGGAGCATGGCTGGCCTTATCTACCCCTCGTATTCCGTATTTTGGGAAGCGGGGCATGACAAAAAGGGACCGAGAGCCTCTTGGAAATTTTATCAAGCCGAAGAGATCACGAAGTCCAAGACGGCTCACGCATCCAGGCTGGTCATCAACTGTTCGTCTACCTCCTTGGGAGAGATCGAGAAGCAAACTAGTCTTTGTAATCATTTTCTAAGGAATAAAAGTGTAGATTGTTCAAGTTGATTAATAAAGGTAGTTGTTTTATTTAATTCTTTTGCATTTTACATTATGTTTTCCCTCTCTATCTTTTCATCTTCTTTTCCCAACATGCTCGAGTAATTCTCCGCTTGTTAGGGTTCGTAGGATTAGGGTAGGCTAATGGACGATAAAAATCCCTAAACTCTTTTTAAGTCCTATAAAGTTTATGAACTTTATCAAAAGAATTATTAACATCCTAATCGGGCGCGCTAACAATTCTTTGCTAGTTCCGACCGCGATTAGAGATTAGATTAATGATTGTTTTGATAAAGGCTAGATTTGAACGGGGTTCCGTGTCGATATAAGGGTTAAGAGTGGGATTCCTTTTCCCTCCAGAAACCCTAATCTACACGCATCACCGTCGTTCTAGTTTTAAATCTATTAAAAGATAAAAAGTGTAACTTTTAATTAATCGTTCATAACTACTAAATCCTAACGAACCCTACAAGCCCTCTTATTATATTAACTATATTTTTAAAATAATCTAGATCTATATTTTTGCATTCTTGCTTAACGTAGATCTAGAAACTTTTCACAAAAATTCTTTATTCCTCCTCTCTTTTTCAACACATCTAAAGTAAGAGTAAAAGGTTCCATGTTTCCCAGAGGACGGCCCGTACTCACGGTCTAGCTACACGCGACACCGTTATTGATTGCGGTTATTCTACAAACACTTTTTCACACATCAATCAACATTCCTAATTCGATAGATGGTTCACTTGGTTAAATCACCAAGATGACCCGACTTTGGCTAAGCTAGATCGGGTTATGATTTCAGAGGATATGGAAAATATTTTCCTGGTGTGTAGTTCTAGATCGGTGGTTAAATATACCTCGGATCATGTACCAATTTTATTTAATTCGGGGGAGAGTGAGAGGGTGCGCATGTTTATCATTCGACTGGAAAAATGTGGCTAGCTAACGCTTCGTTTAATGGGTGTGTGAAGGATTCTTGGGTCTTACATTTTCCCTCTTCTTGCCCGGGCAATCTCTGAGTGGGTAAGCTTAAAAGGCTAAGAGCTACCTTCAAAAGGTGGTCTAGGCTAGAGTTTAAGGATGACTTTTCTTTGATCAAGATTTGGGCGACTAGATTAGTCGTTTTGGGCAAATTGAAAGAGTCTAGAAGGCTCGGTGAAAGTAAGAAAGAAGAAAGTTCATCACTTGGATCTAAAATTGAGGACGCTAATCTTAACCTAGTAGCGTATTGGAGGCAAAGATCAGGGGTGACATGGTTGAAGGACGGTGACGCCAACACGTCCTTTTTCACCGAGTGGCTTCGGCTAGGAGAAAGAAAAACGCAATGATTGGGTTGGACGATGTAGATAGGAATTGGGTAGTTGAGGAAAAAGCGATTTTAGGTTTGTTTGAGACTTTCTTTAAACATTTAGTTGGATGTTCGATGGGTTTGAGAGGAAATTTGATTTTTGACCAGGTCCTACTCCCCGTATTGATCTTCTCCTTCTTGAAGATGTGGTAAAGGAGGAGGAGGTGGTAAGGGAATCTCTTGGTGAAGATAAATCCCCGGGGCCAGATGGGTTTCCGATTTTCTTCTATCATGAATGTTGGAGTGTGATTAGAAAGGATTTCTTCTCTTTAGTCGGTTCTTTTTTTTGGAGAAATGTGTGATATTGAGAGGATTAAAGGGGCTTCGTTGGTTTTAATCCTTAAATTGGAAGGAGCGAGATTTCGGATTTTAGACCGATTAGTTTGATCAACAACTCCTTTAAGATCATCACCAAGATCCTAGCCAATAGGTCGAGCCCGGTCCTTTGCAACGAGGTGGAAAAGGAGCAATCCGGTTTTATTAAAGGCAGAAGCATCTTGGATCCAGTTGTGTGTGCTCGTGAGATTCCGAGTCAATGTGGCAAAAGAGGGGAGACGGGGTTCCTTCTTAAGTTAGATTTCGAAAAGGCCTACGATATTGTGGAATGGGAGGCGGTTGGTAAATCATTGACTAGGAGAGGGTTTGGGACGACTTGGAGAGTATGGATTGATCGTTGCATAAAAGGGGGTGTCTCTAGACCGGTAATTAATGGTGTTCCGGAAAGGGATGTGAGGTGTAGAAGAGGATTGAGGCAAGGAGACCCGCTTTCCCTCTTCTTTTCACTTTAGGGATGAATGAGCTCAACAAGATGATTAAGAATTGTGTGAGAGCGGGCTTGTTTCTTCCGATTGCTAGAGGACGGACGGAAGATGGGTATTCGATCTTGCAGTATGCGAACGATACCTTGTTATTTGGTACCGGCGATAGAGGGAGTGTTATCGTTTTAAAATGGGTTTTGTTAATTTTCCAATTTTGGTCGGGCTTGAAGGTTAATTTCTATAAGAGTGAGACCGCTAGTATGGGAGGCCTTGAAAATTTGAGTGAGTTGGCCTCTACCTTCGGATGCAAGATCGGTCGATAACCAATTAGATACTTAAGTTTACCTTTAAGGCCGGGTAACCTTAGAAGACAGGATTGGAGTCCGATGATTGAGAAAAATTGACGCGGTGGAAAAGAAATTGCTTGTCCTAAGGAGGTAGGTTTAACCTTGTTAATTCGGTGCTTTCAGCGGTCCCACTGTACATGTTATCCGTCTTCAAGACATCAATTTGGATGGTAAAGATGATTGGTAGGTTGCGAAGAGACTTTTTTGGAAAGGTCGTCATGAAAACAACAAGGACATTTGCCTTGTGAATTGGAGAAGGACATGTAAAAAAAAGAGTTTGGGGGCTTGGTTTGTTAAACACAATGGATATGAATACAGCTCTTCTTTGCAAATGGTGGAATCTTATTTCAAATCCGAGTGGGCGAGTGTGGGAACCATTATTGGAGCTATATCTAAAACAAGATAGGTTTAGATTTGGTGAGATTCTGATAGTTTCTAGGGTCTCTTTCTTTTGGAAAGGGATTGCGGAGACGGGTAGATTCTTTTTCACAAATTCTAAAGTGGTAGTGGGAGACGGTAGGAATACAAGGTTTTGGCTGGACTCTTGGTGTTGTGAGATTCCGCTATGCTATGTATATCCGGAATTCTTTGAGAGGGTGGCTAATAAGAATTTCTTGGTTCGAAATTATTAGTCTATAAGTGGGTGAAGGGTACCTCCGATGAGGAATCCGGTTTTAAGGGTGAGAGACTTGTTTGATTCCTTAGGTAGCATCAATCTATCTCAGGATACTTTTGATGTTAGGCTTTGGAGACGGGACACAAATGGCACATTTTCGGTCTGATCGGTGTATTCGGTGTTAAATTGTGGAGGGCTTAGGAATGCTTTGGCCAATATTATTTGGAAGTGTTGAGTTCCTTTACGTATTAAGATATTTCTTTGCCTTACGTCTAATAACGCGATTCTTACGAGGGATAATTTGATTAGAAGAAATATTTTTATACCTTCGGTCTGCGTTTTCTGTAATTATCATGATGAATCTATTGAACACCTCCTTTTCTATTGCCCGTTTGTGAGAAATGTGTGGTTGTGGGCGTGTGACTTTTTTCACGTCCATTCAAGACAATTGGTGTGTTAGTTTTGGTGGAAAGAATGGAGAACTTGTCATGTTCCACAACATCGTAGATTTGAGTGGGACAGACTTGTGGCGGCGGTTGTGTGGTCGATTTGGCTACATAGGAATTGATAATGCTCGATATCAGCGACCTCCAAGATCAAGACACGTGGCAGATGACATGTCCCAAGGCTCAGAAGAAAGGGCCCACAGGGGTCGACCAGGCCACCCGGTGCCCGACCTGCAAGCGCAAATTGGCCCACCTCGGGTCCCCCTGCGAATATGCCTCCTCGGCCACTCAGCTCGCCCCGAGCTGCCACAAGACCAAGACTCCTCGGCCTCCTCGAGCCCCCTGCCGAGGCCATCTTCCTCGGTCCTCCGACCAACTCCACCACTCACAGGCGTAACCGCCGTTCTGCAAATCTCGCCATGCGCGGATTCTCCGTCAGCAGCATCCCACGTTCCACGCCATCGCGATCCCCATTAATGGGCGATCCGCTCTTTACGCGGGCGTGACGTCGGGAGCATAACTGCCGGCGAGATTCTCGCGCCTGCTGCTGAATGCCACCACCGCTATATAAACCCCCATCACAGAGGGGTCAAGTAAGCCATTCTTTACACTTACGCCGTTACTCTGCTCGGATCTTGTCACTGACTTGAGCGTCGGAGGGTCCTCGGTGGTACCAAACCACCCCGGGACTTCTTTGCAGGTACACGGCGGTAGCCTCCTCATCCCACTTTGTCCTCTCAAAACCCATTGAGACCCACACGCAACGAAGGACAATCAACCCAGTTCACCTCGAGATCAACGGAAGACAACATCTGACGGAGGCCCGAAAAGGAGCCCCATCAGTTGGCGCCATCTGTGGGAAACAATAACTCCACAAAATACAAAGTTGGCTTTCCGATCTCCGCCTGCATGGCAACCGACTCCCCTAAGGATCCAAACGCCGGCTACCGCCTCCCTCGCAACGGGGGCACAGGGGGACCCTCCCCCGAGGTCGTCGGTCTCCCGACCAAAAGAGCTAGGGGCCAGGAGCCCATCACCTTTGGCGACGAGGATCTCCACGGCATATCTGTGCCCCATAGCGACCCACTGGTGATCGTAGCGCGGATTCACCGATACGAGGTCCACCGAATACTCATCGATTCAGGCAGCTCGGCGGACATCCTCTTCCACGACTGCTTCCTGCGGATGGGGCTGGCCCCAGCGGACTTGAGGCCGACCTCCCACGTCCTCTCGGGATTCACCAACCACTCCGTCCCGGCGCAAAGGGTGGTCACCCTGCAGTTCACGATCAGGGAGCCCGGCCACACGCGCACGCTGTCGGTAGATTTCATTGTGGCTAGGGTCCCCTCGGCCTACAACGTCCTCCTCGGCCGGCTGACTCTGAACTCCCTCCAGGCCCAAATCTTGACGTACCACCTAGTGATAAAATTCCCCCTCGACCAAGGTGGGGTGGGCCGGGCCTACGGGAGCCAACGGGTCGCGAAGGTAGGTCTGGCAGAGGCATCTTCCCCCGAGCAGCACGCTGATAGCGCCGATGCTTGCGACGACAAGGAGGGGTCCCTAGACACCCGGGACGAGCGGAAAGAGGTTCGTGGGGCACCGGTCGAGCCACTGACCGAGGTGCCCTTAGTGGAAGAAGACCCAGGGAAGACCGTCCAGGTCGGGTCACTCCTGACGGGAGCCCAGCGGGATGACCTGACCGAGTTCCTCCGGAGCAATTCCGACGTCTTCGCCTGGGCCCCAGCCAACATGCCTGGGATCGACCCCAAAATCATCTCCCACAAGCTTGGAGTTGATCCTACAGCCCGACCCGTCAGGCGGAAGAAGAGAAGCTTCGCCCCGGGCAAACAAAAGGCCATCGAGGAAGAAGTTGACCGACTCCTCGCCGCCAACTTCATCAGGAACGTGCCCTACTCGGAGTGGCTGGCCAACGTGGTCCTGGTCAAGAAATCGAGTGGGAAGTGGCGTATGTGCGTCGACTTCACCGACCTCAACAAGGCCTGCCCCAAGGAAAACTTCCCGCTCCCCCGCATAGACCAGCTCGTCGACAGCTCGGCCGGGCATGAACTCCTGAGCTTCATGGATGCTTTCTCCGGCTACAACCAAATCCGCATGAACCTTGACGACGAAGACATGACCGCATTCACGACGGACCGGGGGGTGTGTTGTTACAGGGTGATGCCATTCGGCCTCAAGAATGCCGAGGCCACATACCAGAGGCTGGTCAACCGCATGTTCAAGCCGCAGATCGGTAGAAACATGGAGTTCTACGTCGACGACATGCTCGTCAAGTCCGTCTCGTCAGCCGACCATGTCAAGGACCTGGGCGAGGCGTTCAAGGTGCTCCGCAAGTTCAACATGAAGCTGAACCCCGCCAAGTGCGCGTTCGGAGTTACCGGAGGGAAATTCCTCGGGTTCATGGTCACTCACCGCGGGATTGAAGCTAACCCGGAGAAGATTGACGCCATCCTGAACATGACCGCACCCCGGACCAACGTCGAAATCATGCGGCTCACAGGGCGGATCGCCGCTCTGAGCCGTTTCATGTCCAGGTCGGGGGAGAAGTGCATCCCATTCTTTAAGGCGCTGAGGAAAATCCCAAGGTTCGAGTGGTCGGAAGATTGCCAAGCCACCTTCGACCAACTGAAGAGGCACCTCGCAACGCCGCCCCTACTCACCCGGCCCGTAGAAAGGGACGAGCCATCGCTGTACCTGGCGGTATCTGACCAAGCAGCAGGGTCGGTGCTCGTCCGAGAGGCCGAGGGGGTGCAGAGGCCAGTGTATTATGTGAGCCATGTATTCAAAGACGCGGATACAAGATACCCCGCCATAGAGAAGATCGTCCTCGCCCTCGTAGTAACCTCGCGGAAGTTGCGGCACTACTTCCAAGCACACACCATCATCGTCCTCACTGAGCGCCCCTTGGGGGCTATCCTGGCATCGCCGGAATTCTTTGGCCGCCTAGAGAAATGGAGATGGGAGCTGTCTCAATTCGACATAAGGTATCGCCCGAGGCAAGCCATCAAGGCGCAGGCCCTGGCTGATTTCGTCGTCGAATGCACCATCCCCAGCAGAAAGCTGGATCCCGCGCCGTCCCTCGCAGCCCGGCATCCCGACCAGGAAGGCCGTAGCTCAGCCCCGGAGTGGGTCATTTACGTCGACGGGTCTTCCACCGAGGAAGGCTGTGGTGCCGGCCTCATTATCCGGGGCCCGAACGAAGCCGAGATAGAGTATTCCTTGAGGCTCAGTTTCAAAGCATCAAACAACGCGACGGAGTACGAAGCCCTCCTAGCCGGACTGCGCATGGCCGTCGAGCTGGGGCTGAAGGTCGTCCGGGTCCGCAGCGACTCGACCCTGGTCGTCGGCCAAGTAACCGGCCGCTTCGAGGCTCGAGAGCCCCTAATGATGAAATACCTAGACGAGGTGAGGAAGCTCCGAAAAAACTTCGACGAAGTCCAGGTAGAACAAATACCCCGACAAATGAATCTCAAGCAAACGCCCTGAGCAAGTTGACTTCATCATACTCGGCCAGCAACAGGCGCTCGATACTCTTCGAAACCTTGGCCCGACCCAGCGTTGGAGACGAGGCGGCGACGCTCCAAGTGTACGCAACACAGGAGAATGACCCAAATTGGAGAAAGCCCCTCGTGGAATTCCTGAAAGACGACACGCTCCCGGAAGACAGAGCAGCCGCCCGCCGCCTCCGGTCCAGAGCCACCCACTTCGTCTGGAGCAACGGGAACCTCTATAAGAAGGCCTTCACTCAGCCCCTGCTCCGGTGCGTTGACCCCCACGAGGCCGACTACGTCCTGCGGGAAATCCATGAAGGGGTGGACGGCGCACACCAGGGGGCTCAAACCTTGACCGAAAAGGCACTACTCCAGGGGTACTATTGGCCCACCATGAACGAAGACGCCCTGAAACTGGTCAGGAGGTGTAAGAGCTGCCAACTCCACGGCAGTATCCCCCACCTCCCGGCTACCGAGCTAACGGCCCTGGCGTCCCCATAGTCGTTCGCCCAATGGGGATTGGATATGATCGGCCAGTTTCTCACAGGGACTGGCGGACATAACTACGTCCTCGTCGCGGTGGACTATTTCACCAAATGGATCGAGGCCGTTCCCATCAGGAAACCGGACGCCGCTACAACCATCAAGTTCCTCCAAAACAACCTGATTCACCGGTTCAGGATCCCAAGGTGCATCATCACCGACCACGGGATGAACTTCGAGAACGAGAAAGTAAAGGACTTTTGCAAAGAATACCACATCCTCATGAAGTTTGCCGCGGTCGCGCACCCCCAATGTAACGGGCGGGCCGAGGTCGCTAACCGGGACGTCCTCAGGGGCCTCCGAACCCACCTGGAAGGGAGGTAAGGCAGTTGGGTCGAGGAACTACCCCGGGTCTTATGGGCCCTACTCACGTCAAAAAAGACTCCTACCGGGGAGACCTCTTTCAGCCTCTGCTACGGGACCGAAGCAATGGTCCCAGCAGAGATCGGGCTACCCAGCCACCCAGTCGAGCACTTTGACGATGAAGCAAACACCATGGCACTACGAACCAACCTCGACGTATTGTTGGAGAAAAGGGATCAGGCCCAAATCAGAGCCGCCGCCTACCAACAGCAAACGGCCCGGTACTATAACGCTCGGGTAAAGCACCGATCCTTCAAGGCCGGGGACCTAGTCCTGCTGTGGAACGAGTTCATCGACCAAGGCAGGCTTCACAAGTTCTCCCCAAAGTGGGAAGGTCCCTTCCTCGTCTTCGAAGTGCTCCCCGGCGAAGCCTACCGCCTGCAAGATGCGGACGGACGGAAGCTACCTCGGCCTTACAACGCGGAGAAGCTCAAGCTATACCTATGAAGTCAAAACTAGCAAAGCGTCGTGCCCCGACTACTGCTCAAAATCTCCCTTTGAAATGATGGTGTATAGCGTTGTCTAAAATTCCTATCCATGCGAATAAAGAAACTTTCGAACCTTCTTTCCCGGTAGGGTTCCCCCTGTACAACGAGAAGGGTCTCCCAGAGATGGTCGGGCCCGAGGTTCCCTCGCTCGACTATCTCCAGTGAGCAGCTTCCCTGCCACAGCGCCAGGAATCAAAAGCCATCTCAGAGGCAGCCGAGCCCGAGGTTCCATCGCTTGGCTATCCCCCGCGGGAAGCTTCCCTGCCACAACGCCGGGGATCAAAAAGCCCTCCCAGAAGCAGTCGAGGCCCGAGGTTCCCTCGCTCGTCTATCCCCCGCGGGCAGCTTCCCTGCCACAACGCCGGGGATCGAAAAGCCCTCCCAGAGGCAGTCGAGGCCCGAGGTTCCCCCGCTCGGCTATCCCCCGCGGGCAGCTTCCCTACCACAACGCCGGGGATCGAAAAGCCCTCCCAGAGGCAGTCGAGGCCAGAGGTCCCCTCGCTCGGCTATTCCCCGCGGGCAGCTCCCCTGCCACAACGCCGGGGATCAAAAAGCCCTCCCAGAGGCAGTCGAGACCAGAGGTTCCCTCGCTCGGCTATCTTTTAGGACAAAAGCCCTCGCCAAGAGGCACCGGGCAGTAACCCTGTCCGGCCAAGGGTTCTTGGTGGGCTTCCTACAACCTCATAGCTTTTCTCGTGCCAAGGGCCAAAGTCCTCCCAGAGGCGGTCGGGTCCTTGCCCGGCTATCCCCGGCTGGTAGCTTCCTACCACAACCGACAGGGATCAAAGTCCTCGCCAAGAGGCACTGGGCAGTAACCCTGCTCGGTCCCCATCCTGAAGGATCTGAAAGCCATCCCAGAGGCAGCCGAGCCTGAGGTTCCCTCGCTCGGCTATCCACAGCGGGAAGCTTCCCTGCCACACGCCGAGGATCAAAATTCCTCCCTGAAGCGGTCGGGTCCTTGCCTAACCATCGATGGCTGGTAGCTTCCTACCACCGCCCTGAAAGATCAAAGGCCCTCGCAAGAGGCAACCGAACAGCTACCCTGCTCGTTAAAAACTCCGGCTGGTAGTTGCCTACCCACGATGCCAGAAATCAGATCCTTCTGTTCCCGCCAAAAATTTCTGCGCAAAAGAGCCCAAGGTATCAAATGGCAGTGATACGCTTAAGAAAATGCGAACCAGTATCTTCCGGGCTATTTTTTGACAAACTCCCGAATGAGAAACAGCTAAATTCTGATGATGTTGGAAGCATCTCGAAAAACCCTTCGATTTGATATATTATGGGCTTCATAATTCATCCGGGATCAAAGGTTATGAGCAAATATTCTATGCACTGTTCCCTGATTAAAAATCAGGAATTACCTCAATGAGGTATCACGTGCTCACACGTGATCAATGGTCACGTGTTGACACGTGATAGTTAAAACAGAAATAAAAACAAACGACTGAAGAAGGACCCAATTGGGGTCACGTGCTCACACGTGACCAATGGTCACGTGCTGACACGTGATAGTTAAAACAGAAATAAAAACAAAAGGCTGAAAGATGACCCAATTTGGGGTCACGTGCTCCCACGTGACCAAGGGTCACGTGCTCCCACATGACCAAGGGTCACGTACCAGCACGTGACTAGCTTTGAAAGTCTCACAGTTTAAAAGAATTTAATTCTAAAAGTCAGAAAATTCCTCAACGAGATATCACGTGCTTACACATGACCAATGGTCACGTGTTGACACGTGATGGTTAAAACAACAACATAAACAAGCGGCTGTTAAAGGAACCAATTGGGAGTCACGTGCTCACACGTGACCAAGGGTCACGTGCCAGCACGTGACAGGCTTTGAAAGCCTTACAGTTTAATAGAATTAAAATTCTAAATTTCTCTAAATCTTTCCAAATAAGAATTAAAATTCTAAAAGCTTCTAAATCTTTCCAAATGGAAAAGGATTATGGGGACCGTTGCATTGAGAATCCGAGGGTGATTAAATATCACAAATTTATGGAAAAATCTTAAATAAGGAAAGATCTCCCAAAATCTTACCGAAATAACAAACAGAATATCTTTGGATTGAAAATCCAACGGTCAATAAAATTCACTAAATGATTTAAAGGATCATATTAATTATGAAAACAAATCAAATCTTTCAATGAAAGATTTACTAAACAATTTGATTATTTTCTTTCTCCTATAAATAAGAGCCAAGAAGAAAAGAGAAGGGATCTAATTTTTGAGAGAAGAACAGAGAGAAAAAAGAGAGGAGAATTTAATACTCAAAAGAGGAAGAAAATTTCTTCAGGAGAAAAAGAAAAACCTAGATAAGAAAAGAAAGGGGATCAAAACTTCAATAAAAGAGAATTTAATTCTTAATCTAAGAGTTTAACTCTTTTATAAAAAAGAACTTAGTTTTTTCTCTGGTTGAAGATCTGCAAAGTGCACATCTCCCCATAAGTTGAGAATTTAATTCTCATCGGGTCGAAATCCTTCCATGCAGATCTAAAACATAGAGGAAGAATTGAGTTTAGAGAATTTAATTCTCCCAAATTTACAGGAATTTAATTCCTTCAAAATGGACAGAATTAGGGTTTTACCCTATACAAGAATTTAATTCTTTTACATATATGGGAATTTAATTCCACTAAAAGAAATTAGGGTTTAACCCTACATAAGAATTTAATTCTTTCATAATAGGAATTTAATTCCTCCAAAATCATGATTAGGGTTTAACCCTACAGAGAATTTAATTCTTAAAATAAAGAGACTTGAAAGATCTCCATGCACATAAAGAACATGGTCACGTGATGACACGTGACCCCAATCCGCAGTGATCAGAAAAGAAGGAATAAAACTAGGTTGTGTGTCCCCACGTGACCCCTAAAAAGATCCCCAAAAATAAAAAGGAAACAGCTTTGAGGTAATGCCTCACGTGCTCCCACGTGACTCTCAAAACGCAGAAAGAAAAAGCAAAGGAAATGAAGGTTTTGGGCACTCTCACGTGTTACCACGTGACCCCTTGGCAAACGCTTTAACAGTCAGCGCATAAATCCCCATCACGTGTCAACACGTGACGCTCAAAATAAAAATAATAAAAAACGTTTAACACTTAATTGCAGAACGAGATAAAAGGGGATCTGGTCCCACCTTTGGGCGCCCTCACGTGCTCCCGCATGACCCCTCTTTCTTTAGTGTTTAACACTAATTCGAGAACTTTGTACCCAGTGTTTAACACTGGTGTTTTCTAGTGTGTAACACTAATTTGACAACTTCATTTCCAGTGTTTAACACTGTTGTTTGCTAGTGTTTAACACTAATTTGGGGGATTATATTTCCAGTGTTTAACACTGATTATCTTTTAGTTTTTAACACTAATTTGAGAGTTTATTTCCAATGTTCAATACTGAGGTTCTCTAGTGTTTAACATTAGTTTTAGCCAAATTGGCTAATTTTCCAGAGGCAAAGCCTCCCATTCAAAATTGAGTAAAAATCAGAACTATAATGTCTACTGCTCAATCAAAGATAAAAATGTTCTCAGAGCCCTCAAACTCTGATTTAGCATTGCTAAATAATGTGGGCTTGAACCCAGACAAATGTCTAATGGTAATGGTCCAACAAAAGGCCAACACTTCAAATCCAATTGGACTTAGCCCAAATTGGCCATAAGTCCTCAACTCAGACTCAACTGAGCCAACGTGCTCACAATATAATTAACTGATCTTAGTTCCAAATGGGACTACAGATCACTTAATCCACCTTGGTTCAAGGGTACATCTCTTCACTCCTTTGATATTTATCGTTGTAATTCCTCGGCGTCTTCAAAGAGGTGACGGGTCCCGATAACCACACATTTCACGGACTGTGGGGTCCTTAAACTCATGGACTACGATGTCCTTAACCTTGACCGGGATGTCTTTAAACTAACAGTGGACCCCCATGCCCCTAAACTGGCAATGGACCACTATGTCCCTAAACTGGAACAATTGAGCCCCCAAATGCTCTTTTGTCGGATCTAAACGATCCCGTTGAAGTTGATCTTAGCCCCCAAATATGGCTAACGTATCCTTAAACCTTCAAATAGACTTTAGTCCCAAATTGGACTATGGATCACCCAATCAACCTTGGTTCAAGGGTACATCTCTGAACTACTCTGACATCTGTCGTTGTAATCTTTCAACGTCGTCAGAGAGGTGACGGGTCCCGACGGCCATACATTCAATGGACCACTATGTCCCTAAACTAGAACAATAGAGCCCAAATGCTCTTTTGTCGGATCTAAACGATCCTGTTAAGCTGATCTTAGTCTCAAATTAGACTAACGTATCCTTAACAAACGTTTAAGTTGATCTTAGCCTAAAAAATGGCTAACGTATCCTTAAACCAAAACCCCCAAAACCAAATCTAAGAAAATACGGATTTGGACTAATCCACGTCCTACGGGCGACGACATAAATTAGTCTCCGTATACAATCCACGGGAAACCACAAACAAAACAAACATCCACGACACGAAGTGAAATTCTGGAGAAGGAGAAAGTTGTTACCGCGATGCGGTAGCGTAATTAACTGCAGGGGCTTGCGCCTGCAGGGAAGAGCGTCCCCATAATCAAAAACCCCTCAAGCGAAAGGGAATCTGACGGAATCTGCTACATCGGCCGCATCCGTCTAAACCTCCGATACACGGTGCCATAAATCAACTTGGCATCTTCGAAGAGGTGGACGGATAAAACCAAATAGCATCTGCCCCGAATCTCAGTGACAAGACGCCCAGTCTTGTGCGCCTTCTTTCGGAGGGGAACAGATTCTGGCACGCCCGGTGGGACCTTTTCCTCTTTCCACTCCACACTTCATGTGTCGTGTTCGCAAACGAATCGCGGTTTGATATGGTTGCCTGTGGATTCGAGGTACTAAGATTTGGTGTCTTTCTCCGTGCAGAAAACAGAAGATCAATGGATTCAAACTGCACTCAATGCAACAACTCCCACTCCATCCTCGCCGGAGGAGTGACCTACGGGCCGCAAGCGGCCTCCCTATTCAAGATGCCAGTGGAGCAGGTAACTCAAGCTACCACTGGACTATTCTTCGGGACCATGCTCCCACCCATGAGCTTCAACGCCCATGTACCGTCACAAGAAGCTCCCAAGAAGTCGGTATTCGATCGGCTTGCTACTACTGTGGCCCCTCTCAACGGGTCGCCCAACTCCACTGCCTCAGTTTTTAACAGACTAGGCCAGAGCTCCAACGGGCCCATGAAGAAGCCTGCAATACCAGAAGGCGTTATCCCGAAGCGGATAGCCATCCCTGCTCCCAAAATCGTCAAGGCGGCTTCTCCTGCCAAAGGGTCGGTCTTCACAAGACTGACTATGTCTGCTCCCATTCCAGGCGAAATCACCAAGGTTGCTTCCCCTACTTGGAAGTCTGCTTTTGATAGGTTGGCCGTCCCCATTCAACGGATGTCGGTCTTTAAAAGGCTGATACCAGCGAATTCTGACCAACACAGGGGGCATGAGGAGGTCACCCCTACGGCTAAACCAACTCCAATCGCACGACATGCTCGCCGTCGTCACTGGCGCCGGGTAAGGAAGGCTGGGGGCAACTCCCCCTCTGGGCTAACTCCGCCAGCTCCGATGGTGGAAATCAATGCTGCTGTTCTGACCGGGAATAGCTTTGAACCGCTGAGAAGGGTGCGCAAAAACTCGCCAACTGCCGTATTGAAAAGATCTCCTCCACCTGCGGATAATGCCCCAAAGGTGAAACTGGAGCAGCCCCCTCAACGGCTGTCCTCTAAAATTTACAAGGTTTGGCGTCAAGTCCAAGACTCCGTGATGGATCAAGACTATCTCCGCCGATAGAAAAAGATGAAGGTTCAGCAGGAGAAGGACTACTCTGTCAAGCCACAAAAAGCGACGGCAACTTGGGTGCCCACTACAACGGCCCCCTCAACTTCGACCGTCCACAAAAGAAAGAGGTCGGAGAAGATCCCTGCGTCTTTGGCAAATCGCAAAGACACTGAATCTAAACGCCCCAAGTCTGGGGGTATGGTGGTCCATACTATTTACATGGCATCCGAGAAGGAGGATAGCCGCGCTTCTACGGGCCACCGACCACTCATCCGATCCATTACCAGAGCCCAGGAGCAGCAACAAAAGCTTCAGGAAATGATGACTGCAATGGCCGCACTTACCGGGCCAAAAGAAAGCTCGGAGGCGTCATCAGAACAGCATCACGAACAAGAGACTGATGTTGACTTCTTACGTAGAGTCCTCGAAAAGAAGGACAAAGAAGCCGTAGAGCAGGTGGCTAATATAAAGCAAATGGCGCTTCTCTTCCAAGATATGGTAGGGATGATGTTACAGCCGGACCCTCCAGCTGAAGACCCTCCAATCATTGTTGGAGACGACGAAGGGGAGACATCTAATCCTCCTCCAGCCCTTTCAGCAACCAAGGAGGAAACCATTTCCAAAGCTGCACTAGATGACTATATAGCTTAGCAGATACGAGTTCATCAGGCGAATGAAGCGGCTGCGCAAATTGTTAGAACCGGACGACCCTATCCAAGCTGGTATGACCAAATCACTTACCTGCCGGGATATACGATCCCTAAATTCCACATGTACAACGGGACAGGGAATCCACATCAGCATGTCGCTCAATTCAGAGCCTTATGTGGCAACACTGGAGGCGATGACAAACTGTTGCTTCGCCAATTCGTCGGCAGCTTAGCAGAAACGGCCTTCGAGTGGTATTCGGAGCTACCTAATGACTCTGTCAAAACATTTGCGGAGATGGAGCAACTGTTTACACAAAGATTCGCGAGTGCTAGTGAACGCACCCCGATAACAGCACTGATCAACGCCAGGATAAGGCCAGGCGAAACGTGGGTTCAATACGCAACACGATGGCGGAATCTGTGGTCGAAATGCGAACAGCGGATCGAAGAAGCATCTGCGGTAGGCATGTTCGTGGGCACTCTTGATCCGCAAGCAACCATCTCGCAATTCATGATGTTCTTCAAACCGACCACGTTCCAGACTTTAATTGATAAGTTGGCCCAAATGGATCAGATGGGTCACACACCATCTCCTTCAAAGACGGATCCTCGGCATGAAAAGGGGAAAGGGAAAGCAACTTTCGTCGCTAATACTCAACAACAGTCGAGCAACTTAAAGCCGATTGTCCGTCAAAACAATATGCGTCCATGCCCATCCCTCGAGGAGAGACTGGGATGTCCTTACTCGTTTCCTCAGGATAAAACGAGAAGACTGTTCGAGCTGGCAGTGCGCAACAGACTCATCAATCTGCCGAGTCCAAAGCGTCCGTTGCAGCCAGGCGATGTCAACGATCCCAATTATTGCCCTTACCACCAAACGGTAAGTCACCCGATCGAGGATTGCTTCGTCTTTAAAGGATGGATCGAAGATCAGTACCTACAAGGCAAGTTTGCGCTGGCGAGAAGTGGAAAATAAACCCACCACAACCGCACACTCCAAAGAAGACGGACACACCGGGGGCAACTTGTTCTTTTGTTGAAGAAGCTCTGTGGGAGGTTGTGCTGTCAGCCAAAACCAAAAAGATGCTGAATGATCTCCAGACATGCCCGGCGATCGGGTGGAAGAACTCGCTAGAACCCCAGATCGTCGAAGGGATGCTGAAGCCACGCCCAACTCCAAAGATCGATGGTGAAGGCCCCAGCACTCACACCCAGCCGTCAAAATCTTCAAAGAAAAACAAGAAGAAATCCAAGAAGCCCGTGAAGCCTGGCGACAAGCGCACGGATTTGCAGAAACGGATTGACGCGCTGGAAGAGTATAACCAGAAGGCGCGGATTCCAATCACGCTCCAAGAGTTCCTCAGCCATGTCCTCGAGGACGAAAATGATGGAGAAGACTCATCAAATGAATCTGAGGACTACGTAGCAAGTTGTCATGTGATCTCTTACTCATTGATAGATGATAAAGAGGCTCCTTGCACCGAGAAACCAGGGGCGGGTCCTGAACCAGAACTTTTGTGGCCGTCAGACGAGATGATCGGTGCCTTCCTGAGTGAAATTCATCTAAAAAGTAAGCCGATCGGGAGCGTGAGATGGCCATATTTGAAAAGGCCAAACGCCGGGGACTGGACAAAAAGGTCGAAACACTCCCACCAGATCAAAGTACATCCGCCGCAAATGAAAGCAGGATCAAGACGAGGAAACGATTCGCCAAAGCCATATCGATGGGGATGAGGCTGCCCTCTTTCAGAGAAAATTCTCCTGGTGGTATACATCTTGATGAAGCGGACGTACATCCTAACTTTTGCTTATATCATCAGAAGGTCGCACATCCTACTGAGGACTGCAACTCCTTTAAGTGTTGGTGACAAGGGTATGTCGCTCATAGGCAACACTTCAACAGGACAAAGCGTGAAGCTCGTAGACAGCAGAAAAATGCGACAGATGAGCGTAAAAGAATTGCCGGCAATTGTCATAGGGTTGATCCCGAGGAACCGCGAGTTCTCACATTCGGGAGCGACTCCGACGAAAAAGTAGCCCTCGGCCCTCTCTTCAAGGAATCCATCTCTAAAACGAAAGAATTGAGGAGTTGCAAGAACATTCAGCCGTGCAATCGCACGCTACCCGGAAAAAATCTCGGACCCGCAAACAAGGGATCGAACAAAAAGGATAAAGGGAAGGAAAAAACGGCCTTCGTCGCCAACGCTCAACAACAATCGAGTGGCCCTAGACCGGTTGTTCGCCAAAGCAACAAGCGGCAACCCCTCTATGAAAAGTTGAAACGACCTTACTCATTTCCCCGCGATGAAACAAGGAGGCTGTTCGATCTAGCAGTGCGCAACAGGGTTATCACTCTACCGGAGCCGAAACACCAGCTACAACTGAATGATGTCAATACCAACAGGGCAAGTTCGCGCTGTCCGAAAACTGAAAGGTGAGCCCGCCACAACTACATGCTCCGAGAAAGATGGATATGCCGAGGGCATCATGCACATTCATAGGGAAAGCCCCATGGACCGAAAAGTCCGTAAACTAGAAATTCGCCTCAAATACGGCAACGGCGGACCGCAATGTCCTAAAACTTGCAAATGACCGAAACGTCGTTAAACTACTCCCAACCCGCGGCATTTTCAGGCTGACGTAAAAAAAACGGTATCTCCATAAGCAAAATAGGCACGGATGAAAATCCGAAAGGGCGCCGTGAGTAAAAACAGCAGGACTACCGGCGAGTCTTGTGAAAACCCGAAAGGGCACAACCTCGTTAAAAAAAAAGGTATGTCCATAAGCAAAATAGGCACGGATGAAAACCCAAAAGGGCGCCGTGAGTAAAAACAGCAGGACTACCGGCGAGTTTTGTGAAAACCCGAAAGGGCGCAATCTCGTTAAAAGACACTTGCAAGGTCCTCTCGATCCTGTAAGGAGAAACCACCTACGTGAGATCCTTACGACTCACAAAGGAGAGATACACTTAGGAGTCTTCACGATTCCTAAGGAGAAATTACACTTACGAGACCCTCACGACTCGTAAGGAGAACCCTCTTATGAGACCCTCACGGCTCATAAGATTCAAAATTCTTAAGCTACAGGGATTTGAACCTGTTCTTAAGCAGTCATATCCCCCGATTCTGCCCTACAAGCGGCTAAATACTGACCCTTGTATACAATCCACGGGCGCGAATAAACATTTCCCTAACAAAGTCCCATCCGTGACTAGGGATATGTTCGCACGGTGAAAAACCCTTGTGAGTCCTCTCGACTCATAAGGAGAAAACACTCTTGTAAGATCCTTACGACTTATAAGAGAACATACACTTAGGAGTCCTCACGATTCCTAAGGAGAAAACGCACCTGTGAGATCCTCACGACTCGTAGGGAGAAACACCTTTATGAGACCCTTACGGCTCATGAAGTCAAAAGCCTTAGTCGACGGGATCCTAACCCTGTTTGCTAAGCCACCTTTGTTCGACATCGACAGAGGCAAATGATGATTCGCTTCTGGCAATATCCCAGTTGTAGCGATGCTGATGCCTAAATCGGTATCAAATTCCAAGTCCTTTCAAGGCAAATGATGATTCGCTCCTGGCAATATTCCAGTAGCAGCGATGCTGATACTAAGATTGGTATTAGATCCCAAATCCCCTACCCGCGAGAAAAAATCAGCGAGCCAAAAATGCATATGAAATAGCCGAAATGATTGGGCAACTCGCAATAAAAAGCAGCGAGTAAAATAAAAATAAAAAAACAGCCGAAATGATTGGGCAACTCGCAGTAAAAAGCAGCGAGTAAAAAGAAAAATAGATGAAATGATTGGGCACCGCGAAAAATAGCCGAAATGATTGGGCAATCGCGATCTTCGCGGTATAAAAAGCTGAAATGATAGAGCGTCGCGGAAAGAATAAAAAAAATGAATGATGAAAGAATGAAACCTTTTGCCCTACAGGTGAGATCACATCGATCCCTGTATACAATCCAGGGGCACAAAAAAAGAGGGAACCATATAATCCCACCAGGCTCCATCAGAAAGAGTTCCAAATCTCAATGGCCACATCTACAGCCTAAAGACCAACAACGGTGTGCCTCCTCATTCCAGCAGGACATAGATACTACACCATCAAACGGAGCCACGGCATAGTCCTTAGTTCCAAATCTCGACGGTTCACAGACAACCTAGAGACCATCTCAGCATTCGTCTCGATACAGCAGATGAGATGTCAACAATGGCGTTCCTTCGCGGTCCATCAGGATGCAGATGCAACGTCAACAAAAGAACTCACGGTCGAAACAAAGCGGAGCGACGGCAAAACCCCAGCTCCACCTCAGCATTCGTCTCGATACAGCAGACGAGATGTCAACAATGGCGTTCCTTCGCAGTCCAACAGGATGCAGAAGCAACGTCAACAAAAGTCCTCGTGGTCGAAATAAAGCGGAGTGACGGCAAAATCCCAGCTCCACCTCAGCATTCGTCTCGATACAGCAGACGAGATGTCAACAATGGCGTTCTTTCCGCAGTCCAGCAGGATGCAGATACAACGTCGACAAAAGACCTCACAGTCGAAACAAAGCGGAGCGACGGCAAAATCCCAGCTCCACCTCAGCATTCGTCTCGTTACAGCAGACGAGATGTCAACGACGGCGTTCCTTCGCAGTCCAGCAGGATGCAGATACAACGTCAACAAAAGACCTCACGGTCGAAACAAAGCGGAGCGACGGCAAAATCCCAGCTTCACCTCAGCATTCGTCTCGATATAGCAGACGAGATGTCAACAACGGCGTTCCTTCGCAGTCCAACAGGATGCAGATGCAACGTCAACAAAAAACCTCACGGTCGAAACAAAGCGGAGTGACGGCAAAATCCCAGCTCCACCTCAGCATTCGTCTCGATACAGCAAACGAGATGTCAACAACGGCGTTCCTTCGCAGTCCAGCAGAATGCAGATGCAACGTCAACAAAAGACCTCACGGTCGAAACAAAGCGGAGTGACGGCAAAATCCCAGCTCCACCTCAGCATTCGTCTTGTTACAGCGGACGCGATGTCAACAACGGCGTTCCCTCGCGGTCCATCAGGACGCAGATGCAACGTCAACAGAAAACCTCATGGTCGAAACAAAGCGGAGTGACGGTAAAATCCCAGCTCCACCACGACATTCGTCTCGATACAGCAGACGCAATGCCAGCGAATGAAGCGCAGGCCAAATTCCTAGCTTCAGGGTCTTGACGGTAACTCATATAAAACCTGAAAGACTACCGGAGATCATCCCATATGGAGTGGTCACCACCTCGACGTTCGTCTCGATATAGCAGATGAGATGTCACCACAGCGTTCTCCCTCCAGCAGGATTCAGACGCGACAATCAAACAACGGAGCCACGGCAAAATCCCTAATTCCAAATCTCGACGGTTCATCAACAACCTAGAGACAACCGCGACATTCGTCTCGATACAGCAGATGCCACGCCAAAGCAAATGAAGCGAAGGCCAAATTCCTAGCTTCAGGGTCTCGACGGTAACTCATATAAAACCTGAAAGACTATCGGAGATCATCCCACACCAGCGCGGAGTGGTCACCACCTCGACATTCGTCTCGATACAGCAGACGAGATGTCACCCCAGCGTTCTTCCTCCAACAGGACTCAGACGCGACAATCAAACAACGGAGCCATGGCAAAATCCTTAGTTCCAAACCTCGACGGTTCAGATGCAACCTAGAGACAACCACGACATTCGTCTTGATACAGCAGACGCAGTGCCAGCAGACGAAGCGAAGCCAAATTCCTAGCTTCAGGGTCTTGACGGCAACTCATATAAAACCTGAAAGACTATCGGAGATCATTCCACACCAGCGCGGAGTGGTTATGAATCATCGGCGCTCTCCAAAATGAGCCTAACCTCAAGTAAAAAGCGGCATGGCAAAATTCCTAACGCTTGCTCTTCCGACGGTCAAACTGCCTAGGAAGATTGCTTGAAGACGTCTTGTCCAGCCCCCGAAGGGATCAGAGACACGACAGTCGCAAGGCTACTCGAACAGCAAGATCGCCTATCGAGAAATACATCAGCCAACGCGACGGTACGACGGACAAAATCCTAGTACCACAGACCTTAACGGACCTTTGTCGTAAAGAGCAGAGGTTAACTGTGACGTTAAGACATCCTTGCGAGAAGTTCTCGATTCGTCTCGACTCGTAAGGCAAAGCCTTAGGCAATGGGGATTAAAAAACCTATTTCCTAAGCACTGGGACCCTGCAAGTCAGTCCAAGATGGACTCTTGCATACTATTCACGGGTCACACTCTCCGAAGTCGAATATCGACAAAGAGGGAAACAACCACTTACAAGTCCTCTCAACTTGTAAGCGGGAAAAATTCTCTTGTGAGATCCTTACGACTCTCAAGAGAAAATACGAACTTAAGAGTCCTCATGGCTCCTAGGGAGAAAATACACTTACGGGATCCTCTCGACTCGTAGGGAGAAAAGTCTTTATGAGACCCTCACGGCTCATAAAGTTGAAAAGTCTTAGGTGATAGATCCTAACCCTGTCTCCTAAGCCATCACTACCCTACAGAGAGGTCAAGATGGACTATCTATAGGCCACATTCCACAAAGTCAAATATCGACAAGAAGGGAAGCAATCACTTATGAGTGCTCTCGACTTCTAAGGGAGAAAATTCTCTTGTGAGATCCTTACGACTCTCAAGGGAAAACACACTTAGGAGTCCTCACGACCCCTAAGGAGAAAATACACCTGCGGGATCCTCTCGACCTGTAGGGGGGAAAAAAACCTTCTTGAAACCCTTACGGCTCATGAAGATGAAAAAAGTCTTAGGTTACAAGAACCCTAAACTTGTCTCCTAAGCCATCAATTCTATTGCCATGCGTAACTCTGCACTACTTCACCCAAGTACATACTTACGTGGGCAAAGTAGTGGAGGGTATTTGTTCCCGCCAAAAATTTCTGCGCAAAAGAGCCCAAGGTATCAAATGGCAGTGAAACGCTTAAGAAAATGCGAATCAGTATCTTCCGGGCTGTTTTTTGACAAACTCCCGAACGAGAAATAACTAAATTCTGATGATATTGGAAGCATCTCGAAAAACCCTTCGATTTGATATATTATGGGCTTCATAATTCATCCGGGATCAAAAGTTATGAGCAAATATGCTATGCACTGTTTCCTGATTAAAAATCAGGAATTACCTCAATGAGGTATCACGTGCTCACACGTGATCAATGGTCACGTGTTGACACGTGATCAATGGTCACGTGTTGAAACAGAAATAAAAACAAACGGCTGAAGAAGGACCCAATTGAGGGTCACGTGCTCACACGTGACCAATGGCCACGTGCTGACACGTGATAGTTAAAACAGAAATAAAAACAAAAGGCTGAAAGATGACCCAATTTGGGGTCACGTGCTCACACGTGACCAAGGGTCACGTGCCAGCACTTGACTAGCTTTGAAAGCCTCACAGTTTAAAAAAATTTAATTCTAAAAGTAAGAAAATATCTCAACGAGGTATCACGTACTTACACGTGACCAATGGTCACGTGTTGACACGTGATGGTTAAAACAACAACATAAACAAGCGGATGTTAAAGGAACCAATTGGAGGTCACGTTCTCACACGTGACCAAGGGTCACGTGCTAGCACGTGACAGGCTTTGAAAGCCTTACAGTTTAATAGAATTAAAATTCTAAATTTCTCTAAATCTTTCCAAATAAGAATTAAAATTCTAAAAGCTTCTAAATCTTTCCAAATGGAAAAGGATTATGGGGACCGTTGGATTGAGAATCCGATGGTGATTAAATATCACCAATTTATGGAAAAATCTTAAACAAGGAAAGATCTCCCTAAAACTCACCGAAATAACAAATAGAATATCTTTGGATTGAAAATCCAACGGTGGATAAAATTCACTAAATGATCTAAAGGATCATATTAATTATGAAAACAAATCAAATCTTTCAATGAAACATTTACTAAATAATTTGATTCTTTTCTTTCTCCTATAAATAAGAGCTAAGAAGAAAAGATAAGGGATCTACATTTTTGAGAGAAGAACAGAGAGAAAAAAGAGAGGAGAATTTAATTCTCAAGAGAGGAAGAAAATTTCTTCAGGAGAAAAAGAAAATCCTAAGTAAGAAAAGAAAGGGGATCAAAACTTCAATAAAAGAGAATTTAATTCTCAATCTAAGAGTTTAACTCTTTTATAAAAAAGAACTTAGTTCTTTCTCTGGTTGAAGATCTACAAAGTGCACATCTCTCCATAAGTTGAGAATTTAATTCTCATCGGGTCGAGATCCTTCCATGCAGATCTAAAACATAGAGGAAGAATTGAGTTTAGAGAATTTAATTCTCCCAAATTTACAGGAATTTAATTCCTTCAAAATGGACAGAATTAGGGTTTTACCCTATACAAGAATTTAATTCTTTTACATATATGGGAATTTAATTCCTCTAAAAGAAATTAGGGTTTAACCCTACATAAGAATTTAATTCTTTCATAATAGGAATTTAATTCCTCCAAAATCATGATTAGGGTTTAGCCCTACAGAGAATTTAATTCTTAAAATAAAGAGACTTGAAAGATCTCCATGCACATAAAGAACATTGGTCACGTGATGACACGTGACCCCAATCCGCAGTGATCAGAAAAGAAGGAATAAAACTAGGTCGCGTGTCCCCACGTGACCCCTAAAAAGATCCCCAAAAATAAAAAGGAAACAGCTTTGAGGTAATGCCTCACGTGCTCCTACGTGACTCCCAAAACGCAGAAAGAAAAAGCAAAGGAAATGAAGGTTTTGGGCGCTCTCACGTGTTACCACGTGACCCCTTGGCAAACGCTTTAACAGTCAACGCATAAATCCCCATCACGTGTCAACACGTGACGCTCAAAATAAAAATAATAAAAAGCGTTTAATACTTAATTGCAGAACGAGATAAAAGGGGATCTGGTCCCACCTTTGGGCGCCCTCACGTGCTCCCACGTGACCCCTCTTTCTTTAGTGTTTAACACTAATTCGAGAACTTTGTACCCAGTGTTTAACACTGGTGTTTTCTAGTGTGTAACACTAATTTGACAACTTCATTTCCAGTGTTTAACACTGTTGTTTGCTAGTGTTTAACACTAATTTGGGGGATTATATTTTCAGTGTTTAACACTGATTATCTTTTAGTGTTTAACACTAATTTGAGAGTTTATCTCCAATGTTCAATACTGAGGTTCTCCAGTGTTTAACACTAGCTTTAGCCAAATTGGCTAATTTTCCAGAGGCAAAACCTCCCATTCAAAATTGAGTAAAAATCAGAACTATAATGTCTACTGCTCAATCAAAGATAAAAATGTTCTCAGAGCCCTCAAACTCTGATTTAGCATTGCTAAATAATGTGGGCTTGAACCCATACAAATGTCTAATGGTCCAACAAAAGGCCAACACTTCAAATCCAATTGGACATAGCCCAAGTTGGCCATAAGTCTTCAACTCAGACTCAACTGAGCCAACGTGCTCACAATATAATTAACTGATCTTAGTTCCAAATGGGACTACAGATCACTTAATCCACCTTGGTTCAAGGGTACATCTCTTCACTCCTTTGATATTTGTCGTTGTAATTCCTCAGCGTCTTCAAAGAGGTGACGGGTCCCGATAACCACACATTTCACAGACCGTGGGGTCCTTAAACTCATGGACTACGATGTCCTTAACCTTGACCGGGATGTCTTTAAACTAACAATGGACCCCCATGTCCCTAAACTGGCAATGGACCACTATGTCCCTAAACTGGAACAATTGAGCCCCCAAATGCTCTTTTGTCGGATCTAAACGATCCCGTTGAAGTTGATCTTAGCCCCCAAATATGGCTAACGTATCCTTAAACCTTCAAATAGACTTTAGTCCCAAATTGGACTATGGATCACCCAATCAACCTTGGTTCAAGGGTACATCTCTGAACTCTTCTGACATCTGTCGTTGTAATCCTTCAACGTCGTCAGAGAGGTGACGGGTCCCGACGGCCATACATTCAATGGACCACTATGTCCCTAAACTAGAACAATAGAGCCCAAATGCTCTTTTGTCGGATCTAAACGATCCTGTTAAGCTGATCTTAGTCTCAAATTAGACTAACGTATCCTTAACAAACGTTTAAGTTGATCTTGGCCTCAAAAATGGCTAACGTATCCTTAAACCAAAACCCCCAAAAACAAATCTAAGAAAATACGGATTTGGACTAATCCGCGTCCTACGGGCGACGACATAAATTAGTCTCCGTATACAATCCACGGGCAACCACAAACAAAACAAACACCCACGACACGAAGTGAAATTCTGGAGAAGGAGCAATTTGTTACCGCGATGCGGTAGCGTAATTAACTGCATGGGCTTGCGTCTGCAGGGAAGAGCGTCCCCACAATCAAAAACCCCTCAAGCGAGGGGGAATCTGACGAAGTCTGCTACATCGGCCGCATCTGTCTAAACTTCCGATACACGGTGCCATAAATCAACTTGGCATCTTCGGAGAGGTGGACGGATAAAACCAAATAGAATCTGCCCCGAATCTCAGTGACAAGACGCCCAGTCTTGTGCGCCATCTTTCGGAGGGGAACACCTTCACCAAGCGGTAACCAAACGACGGCCCGACGGCCGCCCTGTGGCCGCGCTTAAGGATCTGAGACACCCGGAAGGGGGCTGGTTCATCCGAATCTGAACGATCTCCCCATCGACCTAAGGGGTGCACGAGGATACCTCCACGGCGGCGCTTGGCACCCTCGCCGGCTGGCAAACTCGACAGGAGATCGCCGGACATATGGCCAATCTTATACGGAAACACAACAATACGAACAAGGACATCCTATGAACGTCCTTCACACAAAAAAGAGAAGAGAAAAAACACAAACCGACGAATCAAGGGTTTTTTTTCTTTTATTGCCAAAATCAAGATCTTTACAAAGGGTACTCTGGGGCCCCCCAGCCCTACAAACTGCCCGGAGGCTTACTTTGGCCACTTCATCGTCGGCGTCACAGCCCAAGGCCCTACCACCGAAGACTTTGCCACCAAGGGCACGCCCGGCTTCCCTCGTCATCCCTCACCGGAGACCTCGTCGCCAGAAGCGGAACCCGAGCGCGGAGTTCACCATCGCCGAACTCGGGAAGCTGTTCCTTCACGGCGCTCAAAGCCTTATGCCACGCAACGGCAGAATACTCCCCGAGCTCGGCGTAAAACTGCTCCGATGCCTTGTACTCGGCCACAGCTTTCTTAGCCCGAGCCTCGGCAACCTGGGTCTTCAGCAGCGCCGCCTCAGCATCCCCCTGCTTGCGTCCCTCTCCTTGTCCAGTGCCGCAAAGCGTCCGGCCAGGTCCGCCAGTTTCCTATCGGCAACCCAGAGAGACGCGTTCAGACGGCGAAGGGCACCCCGAGTCGCCGAGTTGGCGAGCTCCGCAGCTTCCGCCCGACCAGCCACAACGTCGGTCTTGTCCCTCTCCCGGCACAGGTCGCGTTGCAAGATCTCGACCTCCGAAGGAAACGCCTCCACTGGCCTCAGGGCATGGAACGCCCCCTCGGCTTCCATGCGAACGGCGAGGGCGCAGTGCTGAAGAACCTGACAGAAAGCCGATGAGAAACCAGGAAGCATCCGAACCAAGGAAAGGCGTACCAAGGCAAATGCGCGTAGAAGGATTCGTAAATGGACCGCCCCTTGGGCCAGGGCCTCCAATTGGTCCCTCAAGGAGCCACACGGGAGCTTCCCCCAGCCGATTCCTCCATCCCAGCGAGCAGACCAGTGGCAACGGAAAACCCAGACGGAACAGTGAAGACGGAGCCCCCTTCCCGCACGGGAATCCCTTCGGGGGCCTTCGACGGCGGCGCACGAGAAACCATCCTTTTTCTCTTAGGGAGGGGTCGGCCCTCGCCCTTCCTCCCATCACCAGTCTGGGACTCGGGTAACGGCTGACGACTCCGGCCGCCGCCAGAGAAGCTCCTTGATGCCGCCGACGGGATGGACGGCCCTGCTATCGGCGGAGAATCAGGCGAAGGGCGCAAGTTAGCCGGGGGCTTGGCTACGCCACTAGCTTCCCCCCGGCGCGAGCCGCCCGAAAAATGGGAGCGAACCATGTCTCACGAAGGAGGAAGAACGCTGAGCAATAGCGACTCGAGGAAGTAGGGAAATGAAAGGTTGGGGGCCCTAGGGCGGGCCCCGCCACCGTTTTATCACCGCATCCAACGGCACCCGTCAACTCCCGCCGAAACGACTCCTCACGACCAGCGGTTTCGATCGCTCCACGTGTTGGTCATGTACTGGGTTGCGTCCAATCGGGCGCTGTAGGCCCGCGTACGTCGCACCGGCCAGCCGCCCCTTGACACGTGGACCATTGCTTCAGTTACGTAGCGCTTGAACCGGCACACCCCTTTAAGGTGCGGAGACCACGCCTTGGTTCGCTAGCGGAAAAGACGACCAATGGATCGAGGGCTTGCCCCGACGAAACCATAGAGGAGATCTCGCCTCAGGAGGTCCGGCAGTCCACTCCTGACCCGACTGCTAGCTGGTCGGGAAAAGAGTGGGGGCTAATGATAATGCTCGATATCAGCGACCTCCAAGATCAAGACACGTGGCAGATGACATGTCCCAAGGCTCAGAAGAAAGGGCCCACGGGGGCCGACCAGGCCACCCGGTGCCCGACCTGCAAGCGCAAACTGGCCCACATCGGGTCCCCCTGCGAATATGCCTTCTCGACCACTCAGCTCGCCCCGAGCTGCCACAAGACCAAGACTGCTTGGCCTCCTCGAGCCCCCTGCCGAGGCTGTCTTCCTCGGTCCTCCGACTAACTCCACCACCCACAGGCGTAACCGTCGTTCCGCAAATCTCGCCATGCGCGGATTCTCCGCCAGCAGCATCCCACGTTCCATGCCATCGCGATCCCCATTAATGGGCGATCCGCTCTTTACGCGGGCGTGACGTCGGGAGCGTAACTGCCGGCGAGATTCTCGCGCCTGCTGCTGCATGCCACCACCGCTATATAAACCCCCATCACAGAGGGGTCAAGTAAGCCATTCTTTACACTTACGCCGTTACTCTGCTCGGATCTTGTCACTGACTTGAGCGTCGGAGGGTCCTCGGTGGTACCAAACCATCCCGAGACTTCTTTGCAGGTACACGGCGGCAGCCTCCTCATTCCATTTTGTCCTCTCAAAACCCATTGAGACCCATACGCAACGAAGGACAATCAATCCAGTTCACCTCGAGATCAACGGAAGACAACATCTGACGGAGGCCCGAAAAGGAGCCCCATCAGGAATGATTGTTGTTTCAATAATGTTGGCTTTAATTTTCATTCCCTAACTGACGCTATCTCATGCTTGTTGGTATTCTGGACAGGATTGGTTAAGAGGCAAGGCAATCTGCTGCCTGAGCAGCTCATTGGCGACTCGTTGGTGGCCGTGGGGCCGGGGGAGTTGCATGGCCGACAAGGGCCTTAATGGGCGGTTCATCGTTTGGCTGTGTGGACTCATGGGGCGTGGTCTTGATCCATGGGGCTCTTGATGTATCGTTTTGAGGATTGGTGTTGATGCTTGGCCTCGGCACTTGTATCCTGCTGTTGGTTTTTAGATATAATTTTTAATTGTGTGGCGTTTGTGCTACTTTGGAACTGGCCGTTGCCTCACCATGCAGAGCGCAACATTTTCTTGTGATGTTGTGTTACAGTTATGTTGGACTCTTGTTGTTTCATTATCATATTTTTAATGAAACGGTGTTTCCACCGCCGTGTATTCTCAAAAAATTACCCAGAGACTCGCGCATTTGCCCCAAAATCATTGAAGTATCAGTTTAATTATATTAACTATTGATTGTGTGTGATGTGAGTTTTAGTTCTAATTTGCTTTTTAGTTTTATCACAACGTGAGAAGATTTAGAATCAAGTAAAGTGTTGGAACACTCGATATATTGTGGGTCATTATTAAGTCTTCGCAACTAGAATATATTGGGTACTAAGCAAACAAATATTTTCAATGGAAGCATTGTTAAATATTATCACTGTAATTAATATTATTATTAGAATTATTTTATCAATTTTTCTACTAACTCTTTTATTACATCCAAATATTTCCCCATTTCTTTTCTTTTATTTGTTTCTAGAACCATGCAATTATGATGAAACTATTCATAAGTAGACATGTATAAGTAATCATGATTGCTGTTAATTTTGTTTAAGGTATTTCTAGGAAGGTAATGCATGTACATCCCAAATGTTTGGACAAACACTTTTTTTCAAAAAAAATTTCTTTGCAATAAATCACACCTAACTCAAGATTATAATCCATAATAACAATTTTGGGCAAAGAAACAACAGATAGAGGTTGATAAAGATATATTATGAACCATTCAGATATGTTTAGGATTCTGCCACTATAAACTAATGTTCAAGTTTGACCAAATATTCGCTTAAAAATCATCTATAATTTTGTTTGGTATGAACATAAAAAATTTATATTCATGATGGTTCAGAATTCTTAAGTAGTAATGCAATTCTTATCAATGTTACGTGAATTGCGGTTATTGCTAAATTTCATTAAAATCATGAAACATTCAAATACAATCCATGTGTAATGCATCCATACTTGCTATAGAAAGTCATATGAGATAACCATCTCATCCACATCCCAATAATAAAAAGCATAGGCATCACTTGATACCAATAGCGATATTGAGATTATAAACCTGATTCTCAATATGAATGATGAATCAAAAATTAAATGATATTAACTGCGATATTTCCTATCCACGATGACCGCTACGGCCGAGATGGCCAATTGCGATGCCAAAATGACCACCTGAAATCGAAACCAATACCGAGATTATAAACCTGATTCTCAAAATGAATGATGGATCTAAAATCAACACAGTACACAGTTTTCAAATTAGCTGCATATCACAACTGCATTAAGTTTAAACCTTGTAAGATTTTGGGAGACGCAGATTACACCTTGCCACCTCAAATTTGCTGGGACCAAATCTAAACCCGCTGAATTCGAAATAACCGAATATGAAAGAGAAATTGTAACAACTACATTATGTTGTGTATATCTTTCACTGCACACAATTTACGATGTTGATGAAATAGCAACTGTAAATATAAAAGAAAGTTTCATCAGATAACTCCACTAAAGCCATCTCAAAACCACTTCCATTTTTTTCACGGTTACCTTTACGATGAATGACTAAGCAAACAAGCTGCAAAAATGGTTAATGATCACACACAGCTATCAGTTATAATTTCTAATGATGGAAGTCACATAGATGAATAAATTCATGGTTATCATGATCACTGAATATGTGCCATTTTAGTGCTTAAACAAAATCAGCCACTTAAGATAGGATTTACATGAAAAATTGGAATCATATGGTCATTTCAGGGCCTAAGCACCTTTATTCTCAGTGGTTATTAAATAATTTGATTTCTAGGAGGTGGAGAAATCTACCAGCTTAGTGGTAATACTGTTATGCTATCATACTCAAAACAGTAAACCTAATTAGTTTCCATGCCATGAACTTCAATCAGTGAGTAATTATTATATTATACATTTAGAAAAATATATACATTTAGTTTCTTGTGCCCAAAAGAAACTACTGAAGATATATGCATTCAGTACATTAACTCTTCTCATCTCAATTTCATACAAGTATACGACTAAAAATAAATAAGAAGAAAATATTTAAGATGTCCATTAAGTGAATTTCTATGTAGTTTAAAGTATAAATTGATAGGATACTGCATGCATGCACACACAACTTTCATGTCGAGTTTAAATTGTACATACCATTAAAATGCTAAACAAGAAAAACATATTTGCAAAGCATGTATTTTCTTAACTAAAATGTAACTAGTTAAGAAATAAAAGTGACAACATGAGTAGACTTATCTATAATTTATATCCATAAAGAAAAAGGGACAACATGTAGAGCTAAAGTTCTAACCAGTACAATGCTCCAAGCATTATATATCCTACAACAATTATAACCATTTTTTTTAAATAACTTACCTAAGGAAGAAGATATGGCAGCTTTTCCAGGACGTGTGTTCATCTTCGACCTTCTACTTATATGCATCGTTTACAAGTATGTACACATTACTGTTATTAATATAGAGCGTAGACAATTCTCAATCGTTAAATTAATTATTCGGTTCCTCTGGACCCATCACTTAATGGAGCATTTCAATTATAATTTGTGGGATAATGTGTCAATCCCACCGAATATTGTCTGCTCAAGTTGGAAATTACATGTTCAATCTTTTTACTGCATACATTTCTCACTATAAATATCCGATAAACCATCCCATAAATTACTCACCAACGAGATTCACTTCCTTTAAGACTGGTAATCTCCTTCAAGTTTTCTTCATGTTACATTTAAATGATTTTAAATCTAATTTTATTTCTTTGTTTAGCCGGGCAGAAAGAGAATTCAAGAATGAAGTCGCAAGCTATTCTTCTTCTTCTTCTTGTACTTACATTGGCCACTTATAGGTCAGCAGCGCGTAGTTTGGCACTAGAAGATCACAAAGATGAAGATAAATATCAATATCAGGTGCAAAAAAAGTTATTAGAAGAGGCAAAGGCTATAGGAGAACGAAAATACTCTGGAAATACCATCGATAGCCATCACAAGTGGCCTAGGGACCAATATAATGATCATCAACCCCCGCAAGGAGATGATGATAACCAAGGAAATGGAGGGAGTGCTACAGATAATTTGTTGGTGTAGATTTGCTTTGCAGTAGTTGATTGTGTGGTTAATATGTAATGCTCCTGCGTAATGTTGGTATTATATATAGTTGTGTGATCAGTGACATGGCGTTGCATGTATGCAGTAATAAATAAACGTTGAGTTTCTAATCTGTGAAATTAAGCTTCGATGTTTACGAAAAGAGTTCTATTTTACTGAAAAGCGATATTATGCACAATACTTTGTGCATGTCGTAGGAATGGTAGAACATGCCTCTTCTCTCCCTTCTCGATCTATATTCCTTTACATGATGATGATGATCATAAAAATAAAAAATACATTTGATATGTTTTTGAAGGGAAGATGAAGAAAGCGGCTTGACAGATCAAACATAGACATGTTTTTGAACTATGTAAATTGTTGTGCTTTCTGCAGTTCTTTCGGCTTTAATTAATTTGCTTATTGTATATCGATTTTATAGGTTTCATTTCAGTATTTATTCAATAATTAAAGTTCAATCATTCTTTAAGCTGTCTTGGAAATGGAGTTCACATACTAATGCATTTTATCTTTGATTATTAAAAACTGAACACTCTTACCTCAGATATAAGACATGAAGGTTCTTTCTTCTTCCTTCTGCTTCTTCTTACCAATGTTATGTTATCGTTTTCTTATTGCTGTTGTAACCACAGCAATTATTGTACTATATATCATTGTCAATAGATGCCTTCTTAGGATTTGAATTCTGGGCCTCCTTAATAGCCCATGTGGTACGACTTTCTTCTCCAATGTAGGTCGCTAGTTCAGTTCCCAAAGGGGCCGCATATAAGAAAAGAAAAAAGATGAAGCTTATTCCTCTATCTCACCTCAACCGTAATATCTTTTTTTTTTCTTTTCTTTTTTTGAGAAATGTTATATCTTATTTAAGTTGCACTGTATTTTCCGTATATGCCCAGCTATATATTGAACTTTTTATGCACCAAACATTTTTGGCCGACAAATCTTCTCTGAAGATTGCCTTTTTACCCATCAAAAACCATCAAATCTTCCCATAAATTCTTTTTTCTATGGATGGATTGGATGCTTGGCTTACTAAAATCAAAATCAGTCATCATTCTTGATATAAGATCTTATGGAAACCGTTGTGTAAAAAAATGCGTTCTTCCTATTGATCAGTTCACCGTAAAACATCTGAATATAACAGTGCATGTCTGTCTTTAGGAGCATAAAGTTTTCTGCTTTATACACAAGTGGTTGTACTTATATAGTATCAGTTAGTTAGTAGACAGTTGAGAGTATCTGCAAAAGGGAAGTTCCCAGAATTAATTATACAGATACTAAAGTCATGCTCTCTCCCAATAGATGAAGGCCAGCATAGAAACAAGGGACATAACATATGAGAAACATTGAGGTGAAAGGCATGGGAGACAGTTTCTGTCCTAGTCGATCAACAAGTCAATAATGTATCACATTTTTCAATAATCGACACCGTTCATATTGTATTGTAAGGTATATATGTACATACAAATAATCATGTGATTTCGATACTTCTTGCACTTGCATCGCATGGCCGCAAATGGTTTACTGATAATAGAACATTTTCCATAACCAAATCAACGGGAGTATCAAAATCACATGCATGGAAATTGGTGTACGTATCCTTTAGGTCATAAAGATCAAGATGTACGATGTCGATCATCAAAAAAACTCTCCTGTGCCTTTGATACCCGCATTTCTCATAAAATATACACAATTTGATCCATCTTTCTAGTCCACTCCCTTTGTGGAATCTTATGATAAAGTCTCCTCCAAATGCCCAAACCACTTCTTAAAGGAAATGTCTTGAGTGATTATCAACTTTAAACAAAAATTGATGCACTCTTCCTTTGCAAGCTGGTAAACATCTATTGGATAGCCTATTACCTTCCTAAAGATCTCACAATGATCTGATAGAAAATATGGAATTAAACGACCTCCAAGCGATTAGTAATTTTAGTCTTTTGACATGAAAAAATATTCACATGTTTTATCTGTATTCCAACTTATTTGATCGAATCAGAATCACGATAAGCTAAACAAGTTACACGAGCAGCTTACTCGTCAAAAAATTTACTTCCATGGCTTAAACTTCAGTTATGATGAATAGTTTTCATAATCTCAGACACATAACGGATGATTCTTAAACTCTTAGAAATGCAAGAGTGATTCGCTGCCCAGATTAGTTGAAAAATCTGGAGTAATTTGACCAAAAAACTGGGATGAGAGAAACTAAAGCATTAGGACAAATGTTCAAAAACTGGATGTCGTAGAACAAGTAAGAAATCTACAAGCATTTAAGTAGCCGTTACACTAATATATTACTCAATTAAGATTTCCAAATCAAATATTTCTTTGTAGGAATTCATTTTGTTTCGCAATAGGCTTTATTTGTGCTTTAAAATTAAAAATTGTTTCTATGACAAATGCATCATCTTTTTTCTTCTTCTTGATTTTTCCCCTAGTCTAGAAGAATTAGAGGAAATTCAAGTGGTCTTTTAGGATTATTTCAAACCCTTCTTTTGTCCATAGCCTTCTTGGCAAGAAATTTCGCACAACATGTGATTGTATATCTTATATGGAGCCTTGCTTAATAACCAACCCCGTTCTAATGAGAAAATACTTGAATAATGACTTATGATGCATTTACACTAAATTAATAACGTTGATTATGTAGGTTTTAAGAAACCAAACGTCGTAAATCTTCATGTACACTTTAATCTTAAAGTCAATTTTAATATGGCACCATATCTATAAACATGTTGACCAACGTATAAATTACTTCTCGAGACCATAGGGTAAAAGTTACCAAATTTTCACCATATCTTATATTTCAATGGTGGCTCACGACGATCTTTTATCGAACTTGCTTTGATGCCTATTTAATCGAGCAAAGGCTTCTCTATTCCATATTTGACACCAAAAATTATGATAGTGGTGGATCAAACAGGGATAGTTGATTATTCATTATTTTTAGACTTGGATTTCTATTTAGGAGGGATGCTTTAAATATTTGGTTGGATGCTTTATTCGTTCACTTATTAGGTTAATGTTTATGTCATGGGGAAAAAATTTGGTATCGTTTTGATTACTCCATACTTGAGCTAGTCAATATATTGTTGTGTTGTTGCTAATTTGATCACTTTTTTTTCCATTGTAGTATAGTTAATCACTTCACTTTTGCACAAAAAGAAAGCATCCTACAATACACATTACGATTCCTTAAAAACACAACAATCTAACATACGTATCACGATTCGACAAATTTTCTTCCACATGGCATAAGAAAGGATGACAAACAGTTGCCATTTTAGGACCTCAACTTCATACTGCAGTGCAATATAGATATCATATACAACGAAGACATAGCCGTAAAAAGTTTCTCCTTAGCCAAATAGCTCAACAGATATTACTTTTATCAAGAAACCACTTACAGAGCGAAAACAATACTCACATCCAAGTTTCTTCTCGGCCTCTGAATGCATGAGCAAACCAATGCAAAAACCCAATCAAAGAAATCGTGCGTCTAGGTCTCCGCGACTAGGGCTTGCTCCTCCAATCCCCATGATACTTAAGCCCACAAAATGTATTATAATCGGTTAATCACACCAAAATGGAAGATACATAGACCAACAAAACAAGAAGAAAAAAATCTCCATAAATCGATTAATCTACCTTTTGCTTTATCAACTAATGCATGTAATTTCTGTTTTTTTTATAGATATGATGCATTATGTAATATACACCATTGTATACTTATTCACACGGATGAAAAGTTGAGATTAACAAAATTGTTTAAAGAATTATCTCTATTGTTATATGCAAACTCCAAAGGTGTAGATAAGATCCTCGATTAATGGTATGCTTTTTTAGTAAAATAATTCAAAAGATAAAAAAAATTCTATCAATTAAGATATCCACATTTTCATCACAAAATTTTTTTGGGGGCTAACTTTCAACTTGCTGCCATGAACTTTGGCCATTTTCCATGAATGGTACACCCTAAACTTTTAAGATGATGGATTGCTATTGTGAACTTTCGAAATATCACAAAAGTACTATAACGGTGTTAATGGAAAATTAGAAAATCACTATATTGTCCTTTTATATAAATTAACAAAAAATTAAGGAATTAACTTTTTTTTGGGAATTCTTTTGTTAATTTATATAAAATGGCAGCATTTTCTAAATTTTTGTTAACATCGTTATGCCGCTTTTGTGATACTCCGAAAATTCATGATAGCAATCCATCATTTAAAAGTTCAAAGTATCATTCGTGGAAAATGCCCAAAGTTCATAATAGCAAGTTGAAATTTAGTCTTTTTTTGCCTCTTCATTTCAAAATGCAAGCCTTCCTCCTTGTCTCCCTTCCCAATACATTTAGACACCATAATCCGAAGCCGTCTATTTTTAATTAATAGGCTTATGTATAAGACTTTATTCTATAACCTAAACCTTTAAATTATTTCAAGTTGCATCACACGTGCAAAAGAGCTGCTAGTCTTCTAATTCTAATTTCTATCCGAAATCATCATCAACTAAGATACGAGTCAACCACAAATTGTCAGCTGAAATCGATATAAGGATGTCATATGAGATACTAATATCGAA
Organism: Agapanthus africanus; assembly: GCA_030015575.1. Taxonomy (NCBI): domain Eukaryota; kingdom Viridiplantae; phylum Streptophyta; class Magnoliopsida; order Asparagales; family Amaryllidaceae; genus Agapanthus; species Agapanthus africanus. The sequence goes on along the minus strand of JASDDO010000010.1, from coordinate 485,841,535 downwards.
TTAACCAAGGGTTCACAATTATAACAAAATGAAATAATTGGATAGCAAATTACGTAAAATAAAAACATATATACCTCTCTTTCACAGCATTTGCATTATAAGGAGCTGGAATGTCCAATCGGAGAAGAAACTTAGGGATTCGAAAGAGGAGGGGCATGTTGTGAAGAGATTTGGGGTGCGATCGGACCTAGGTTGAAATACATTTACTTACAGGGGTATTATGGGAATACATGATACATTTAGGAAAGAGTATTTTCGTAGCACCCCTGAAACGTTCCAGATTTGGAAAATAACCCCTGAAACCTGCATATTCTAAATACAGCCCTAAAGCTTTGCCAAAAAGAAACATGATGGGGCCCTATAGTTATCATCCCTAGCACCGTGTAAAATGACAGATTATTTGCATCCAAGTATCACAACCCTTTTCTCTTGCGACATTTTAAATGCAGTTTTGCATCTATGGTTAATTATCATCCTTAATACAGTTATGAATTCGTCGTGACGAGGCAGTTATGAATTCGCCGCATCAACGAGGAGGCCAGTAAAAATCGCCTATACACAAGGCGAGGCGATTAAATGAGGCCTCACCTCATTTGCCACGCCTGGCATAGATTAGAGAGAAATGTTATATCAAACGTATGAGAGTCGAGAATTGGGAGAGAGAGAATTGGGAGAGAAAGAATGGCGGGCTTTGCATGAGAGATAGTGGGCGACGACGGACGGTTTTGTAAGATGAGAGTTGGGAAGATGAAGAACGAAGTCTTTGCATGGAAAAAACATAGAAGGGACGTTGTGTAAAAAAAAGACGAGGCTTTATATCACATGATAATCTTTCGATAGTCAAGGGTGTATTTAGTTTCAGGTGTTATATTTAGAATATCAAGGTTCCATAGGTTGTTATTCAAATACCAATGCTTCAGGGGTCTAAATCGAAAATAGATTCCAGGGCAAACGAACCAGCGCGCGTCACATGGGACACAGCAACGCCCCCATTCCCGCCAAAATCCATTTCCCGCCAAAACGAACCGCTTCCCTCCTTCACTTTATATCCGGTGCCATCCCCTTCATTCCCCGCCACCACCAACCTCCCTCCTCCCCTTTCACAAACCCTAAAAGCTCCATTTTTAAAAAAAATTATTATTAAATGAAGTCCATCTCCAAATCAAAGAGCAAGAAGGATAGCATCAACAAGCCCTCGATCTCTTCATCGTCGATCTCCGATCAGATCGCGACGCCGGAGAAGCCGATCGGCCTCCCGCCGCGGACCCGCAACCGGAGGCTGGCGCTCTCAATCAAAGAAGTGAAGCAGATCGCTCAAAGCCTGAATCAAAGAAACAACAAGCAGTCATCATCAGATCTCGTCAGATCCGATCCGGATCCGTTAGAATCGTCTCCGGTGCATCCCAAACCCTCGAGGGCCAAAGCCCCCATCCAATTGCCAGAAAAGTAAGCATCTTGATCTAAATTTTAACGATTTTTCAGATGTTAGGTCTATAATTGTATCGTTTGCTGTTTAGGTATGAGATGCTGGCTGAATTCTTTAATTCGATGGAGAGCTCGATTCGATTGCTTAAATTGAAAGGATCGTCGCCTACGTTTCCTACTATCTGCGCTACGATTCAGAATTTAACTGAAAGGTATGAGCTTTTTTTAATTTTTTTTTAATTGGTGAGTTTTGTTGTGTTTTTAGTTGGGGTTTATAATTTGTAATTGTGTTGATATAGGAGGTTTACATACGGACATTTGGCGCAATTGAAATACATTTTGCCAGAGGCGATTGTAATCAAGAAGGTGAATTTGCTTGATGAGGTTACTAGTTGTATGAAGCCAGAGCTTCATGTTAGTTTACAAGTTGAAGCCGTCGTGGACAATGCTGTGAAGGGGAAAGGAGAGAATGGGTATTCTGTTTTGAGAAGGGTTTTTAGAGAGAGGCTTGCGGATTTTTCAAAGAGACACCCAGAGGTATCTATCATTAAATTTTGCATTCAAGTAATGTATATGAAAGATGTAGTTTTGTGTTTATACTTGTATATCCAACATTAATTACATTTGACACCCTTTCATCTATAGCAATTGTCAACTGAAATGGGCCGTATTAATGCGGGCACATATTAAAAAGCATACTCCTGTTAGAAATTATATTCCTGATTTGCAACATTATGTGTTATTTAGGACCTTTTTCTTAGTTAGAAGCTTATTTAGGAAATATAGCTCTATATCTATGAGGACTAGGTTAACTTTAACTCATATATAATGGGATGCTACAAGGCGTCTGAAGACATGATATATTGGGGTTTAATTATTATCGCTACCGAAATTTACTCTAAAAATTATTGCTTGGAGAACCATGGCAATCATACATCTTCCATTTCTCTATGAGCGGTCTTTGATTTTTTGTGTCTCTCTTTATCACGAGCAATTGAAAATATTATCATATGTGTGTTTTCTTTGTTAATTTATTTTGAACAAGCTATTCACCATATGGACACTAATTCTTTGCTATTTTTCTTTTCAGGGAAAAGATATTCCAGAAGAACAACTTCCACATCCATTCAACCAAACAAAACTAACCATAAGTTCAAATGAATCAAAAGAGCCCTTAACCTCTCCAATCATTTCCTCGCCATCAGATACTCATTCTCTACAAGAATTTGCAATGCCTTCTCACATGTCTCGATCCTTTCAGCGGAGGTTTTCTAAGAAAATCCCCATCCCTGATGCACAAAAAACTTCTCTCACATGTCATTCTCTTGTTTCCATCTCTTCATCTCCTATGAAATGCACTCCAAAACCACCTGTAGGAAAGAAATCATTTCTTGGTTGCCCCATTATCTCACCATCATTGAGCACTCTCAAAACTCAAGAAGACATTTCTCAGAAAGAATTAAATAATTCAGAGAATACTCCAGCCAAATTAATTTCTACTCCAGCAAGGCTAATGATGGCTACGCCGGAAATTCAAACTCCTAAGAGATGTCGTGTGCCAATCGATTGTGATATCACACCATTGAAGAAGAAAACGAACAAATCAACTCGAATGAAATTATTTGCTACTCCAAAAAAGAATTCAACAGAAGTTGATGAAGAGAATGAAGCAGAGAGTTTGTCAGTCGCTGATGATATTATTGGTTTTCTACCAAAGTCTCTCTTGCAATCGGTATTATTTTTGCCATATTTTTGGAATATACTTGCCTTTAATCTTATTTACATGCGTCATTCCGTTGATTAGGACATTAATAATTTATTTACAGGTAAGGGAAAAGGAGAGAAAAGCCTTGGAGGACGAGGAAGCTGGTGTTACTGAAGCAAAGAGACGACAAAAGCTAATAGCAAACTTGCCTAGTACTTTTGATATGATGCTTCTTATGTTCCAGTCAATCAATCGATCAGTTATGACAAAGCAAGAGCTTATTCACAAGATAATTACCAATAATTGTAAAATTGTTGATAGAGGTAATGCCCAACTATCAGTTAGAAATCGGTTAGACTAGTTATTGCAATGCCTTTAAGTTCTGGATGCTAACCCTTAGTCTTGGATCTTTAGGTGAAGTGGAGGAACAATTGAGACTGTTGCAAGAACTAATTCCAGATTGGATCTCTGAGAAGCTGGAATCAACTGGTGATATACTCTTTAGGTAAGTTTGAATGTGGGCAACTGTTTTTTTATGCTGCAACTTTTTATATGTATGCCGAAACGATCATGTTACTTTGGGCCATAGCTGATGTATCTTATTTTGTGTTAATCAGCGTCAACAAACTATCGAGCCCAGAAGAGCTCCGACAAAGGCTTGAAGAAGCAAAGCAAAAGAGTATCAGACTCTAGCAGCTCTTAGCAGTTAAAAAGGCTCCTTTTAATGAAGGGACGAGCTAATTCTATGGGTGTAAATTTTATCGCTGATTCTGTAACTGTTGAATTAAAGCAAGATACAGCCAAAAGCTTGCTTTTCTATTTGAGGGATTGACTGTGATACACCTCTTTGTAAGAGAACAATCAAAATTTTGTTGTACATTTGGAAATAATTATCAAGTAATCTCAATCGTGTCCAAGCTCAGTCATGGTCGCTATTTTCATTTGTTCAAGCTTTTCTCTGAACCGTGAATACAAGGCGATTACATTTCTCCTTAAATTTTTGGTGGCGACGACAGAGGTTTCTTATATCGCTTCATAAACTTTCTCCTATCATTCTGTCAAATTGGGAAACATCAAAATGCAACTCTATAGAAAGAAATTTGTACATAATGTGTTCCAAACCTCCTTCAGCTCGTCTGTCAAGTCCATGCCTTTAAATATCTCTGGCATATGCAAAGATGGGTATCTTTCGATAATGCCGTAACTGAGGGTTTCCGTTTTTAAAAAATGCAGGCCGGTTTGCAATGGATCACTCCCTTTTAAATACCCTTAACCATTGCGGTTTTTACACTAAAACACCTTAAAGGTTTTTTTATTACATTAAAATAAAGTTAACGTATTTTGCAGTAATTTAAAATATTTAAGGTATTTTAATGAAAAACCTCAATAGATGAGGCTATTTTAGTGTAATTTATCTTATCTCTATCTCTACTATTATAATGAGAAAAGAAGCGACGCCACGTGACGCTCTCACCTTTATTATAGATTAATTCTTTATTCTTAGATGGTCCACATCATCTATTCTTTACACGTGTGATGCACGCTGATACGTATTAGTATTAAACAGCTAGGATTTAAAAAGATTTTTAATGACTTTTAGTTAAGATAATAGATACTTTAAAAACTTTCAGTTAAAAATAGCGAAAATATTCACATCAATCCTTGAAATAATAAATGAGTAAAAATATTTTTAAAATTCTTATATTTTGGAAAAAAATATCCATATTGAATGAAAATATTCATATCATGCATGCTTTTATTTTAATAAAGACATGCATCGCTGTGCGGAATACTAGTTATTATAATCTGATTTAATGGCGTGTGCTTTGTACATGTCAAAAATAGTTGATTTTTGAATGCAAAATCTATTAGGAAAGATTTCCATAACTGATGCAGATTTTTTTATTACAAATCTTTCAATAACTTTTCTGATTTTATTTGTTAGGAAAGATTTAATTTTATTTCTTCATCATGTATATATATACATTTTTGAGATTCAATACAAATCAATTAAGTTCAAACCCTAAATTGTATCTTCTTCAAAAAAATTTATGGTATCAGAGCCTTACGATTAAAAGCTCAATTTTTTGATGCATGGCCTCTTCTCAAAACTCATCCTCTATCATCTCCAAATTCCCTTTTCTGACAAAACTTTCCCACACAAACTTCATTGTGTGGAGATCTCAAATTCAATCGGCCTAAATCTCCTTGACATCACCAAGCATGTCGAAAATCCCGATTACCATCAATGGTATCGTCATGATCAACATATTCTCAACGCTATCCTCGGCAGCTACGTCGAGACGATCTAACCCCACATCTTCTCTGTTTTCTCCTCCAAGGAAGTATGGGAATTTGTTATTCTCCTTACAAACAAATCTTGCTCACGAGTTGTGTCGCTCAATGAACGCCTCATTAACAATCAACGCAGTTCGCGATCTATAAACGAGTACCTACAAGAGATGCGATCTATCTCCGATTATCTCGCTTTTGCCGACCACCCTCTTCCTGAATATAACATTGTTCTTCACATCATCGCTGGCCTTAGACCTGAATTCAAAGAAGTCGCCATTGCTATACGAGTTCGTGATACCGCCATCACCTTTGACGAGCTCTATGACAAACTCATGGACTATGAACGCCATCTCAAGAAGGAAGACATAGGTGCTCTTTCTCTTTCTCGCAAGTGTCAATTATGCCAGCCAACCCAATCGCTCCTCGTATCGCCCTCCGCAACAACGTGGAACCGCCTCCTGTTGGATATATATGCTCTAGAGGCCTTCATTGTATAGAATGCTAGGGATATGTATGTACAGGACAATCTTGCTCGATATGATAGTATGCTATTTGGTTTATCTTTATCTTAACATGCAATGTGTTTTACTTTGTATTTCGTATCTTATATGCATGTTGATAAAGCCTGTAGGATATTTGCCTGACTACCAGAGTTGTGATGGCAATCATACTTGTGGGAGCTGGGTAGTCGATAGGCACATCCTTAAAATGTCCCTAGTCGTAGGAGTATCGAGACTGGGCATCGATACTCCAAAATAGACTAGTGTATACATATCTAGACGAGGGGCGATGGATTGGTCCCGCAACCATTGGTGATGTGCACCTAAGATTGTATACAGATGCTCACTGGGTGTGAGTTCACCGGACAGGACTCGCCGAGGACTGACTAGATGGTATTATACCTAGCGTCAGATAGCAGTTCTCTGGTAACATGTGTGCAGATAGTCTGTCGACCTGAGGTCGTCATTTTTCTTGTGTGAGTTCCCACTGTGCTTTGATTGCTACCCTACCACGGCTCTACTGAGTCGTGCAAACAGGTTTTAGTTGGGTACAGTCCCGAGCCACATGGAGGAAGTGAGTGACTGTTAGGGATTCGTCACTCCCGGTATAGCGAGTCGATGTCGCGCTGTGATCGGTTGGTCATCACCAAAAGTCCCTGGCCAGGACGGATTGAGAATTACTGGTGGGCGGACCAGTAGATTCTCGGATGGTCTTGAGCCACACTGACACGACTTGTTTGGTTATTAGGGGTCTGACGTTTTCCACCCGCCTAGACCTTACATGCAATACTCTCAGACGAACGGACCAAACTGCACGGATATTGTCACGGATAAGCTCAGTAAGGGTTCGGATGAGTTCGCTCGTCGGCCTTCCTTTTCGACAGATACGTGGGTAGCCGTTACGTACAGCTAGTACCGTTGACGTGCTTGTGGTTAAACCTACTGCCAACGTACTGTCGAGTCTTTAGAGTCCCACACAGAAGGTTTCTCTGTTTCGAGCGAAACGATATAGAGGCCGTATAGTTTTTAAGGCAGGGTTCGATCATATACGTGTACTAGTACACGGATGATGATCGGGCGGTTTATACTAGTAAGCTTTGGTTTAAGCCAGATACTAGTGTCGAATTATTGGATTGTTTTTCGTTTCTTTGTATTCGTGTTTTTCGGAATACAGATGCGGGTATGTATATACGGATGAGAGGTATTCTTGTAATTTTGTCAAGAGTGCTTCTAGAAGAAGACACCTCATTAGTTTTGATAACCATTTATTTTAAATGGTTAATGAGGTGGAGGGTGAGATATTTTTATATAATTAATGAACCGTGGCTACTTGGTGACTCATGTAGTGAGTCATGGATTACTATTGAGGCAAAGGAAAATATCTACATATTTTGTGGAAAATATCTAGATATTTTTGTGGAAAGCATCTTTGCTTAAGGATTATCACTATGGGCCATTCTTTATTCATTCCATAAAAAACACTCTCTCCTCCAAGCTCTCTCTTCTTCTTCCTTTAACCCTAACTTGTCTCATGAGTTGAGAATTGTTTCCTCCAATCAGAGCAAAGCTCTGTTTGAATTTCAAAAATTCAAAAATTGAAGCAATGCTTCAGATCCTTTGCGCCGCGCGCAACGCGCCACGTGTCAAAAGCAGACACGTCAGCGCAGCGCCCAAGGCAGCGCACCCAATCAGAGCAAGGCTCTATTTAAAATAAAGGAAGCAACGCTTCAGATGATTTGCGCTCTGCGCTGCGCGACACGTGGCAAGCGCAGTTGCGCTGCGCTCTGCGCTGCGCGACACGTGGCAAGCGCAGGTGCGCTTGCGCCAGCTGTGCCAGCATTAAAACAGAATTAAAATTCCAGAAAGATCTTTCTGACCTTATTAAAACAATAAGATTCTCTTCTGTAAAACAGAAGCCCTTGGATCAAAGATCCAACGGTGGGGAAAAATCCCTAAATCACTCAGAGAAAGATCTCTTTAACTGATTTAACAAATCAAATGGCACTATAAAAAGGCCCCTAGACTCCAAGTCTAAAACACATTAACACAGAGAGAACTCAGAGAAATCTTCTGAAAACTGTGAGAAAGAACTCAGAAAAAGAAGAAAGGTAAAACCTTTGGAAAAAAGAAGAATTTTTCTTCGAAAAAGATCAATGATCTAAGAACAAGATCAAAGATCTTCAATAAAAAATGATAATATTAATAAAAAGAAGTAATTTACTTCTTTACTAGATCATTTGATCTACATAAAGGCATTGCCTTTTGATGAACCATTGGTTCTGGAATCTTAAAAGATTCTTTTCTTTAATCTAAAATTGGATCAAAATATTGAACAGTGCCCTGCACTTATAAAATTTGCACTGTTGCGCTCTTGGGTTGGCGCAAACCACCAGAGAGCGCCACGTGTCAGCCCCAGAACAAACTGCGCCTTGCGCTTTAAAAACAGAGCACTGCTCTCTTAAAATTGGCGCAAGTCACCAGAGCGCGCCACGTGTCAGCAGCGCAACAATGCAGCGTACTGTCGCAGCGCACTGCGCTTGCGCTCACCAGAGCGGGACACGTGTCACCTCCACATGTGCTTGCGCCTTGCGCTGGCGCAAAGCGGCTGACAAGCCATGTGGCGCTTTGTCAAGCTAATTAATGCACTGCATTATTAAAAAGAAGGGACATAGCCCAACTAAAAAGGCCTAACAGGCCTAATAAAAAATGCAATGCATTATTAAAAAGAGGCAGAGCCCAAACAAAGGTCTATCAGACCAAAACATATGATGTGCATCATTTAAAAAAGGACAGAGCCCAAATAAAGGTCTAATAGACCAAACAAAATGCCATGCATTATTAAACAGGGGCAGAGCCCTAGTAAAGGCCTAACAGGCCAAATGCAAATAAAATATTGAACATTTTCAACTGGACTTAGCCCAATTCTGGCCGTAAGTCCTCAAATTAAATTGACTGAGTACAATTGCTCTCTTAAATCAATTTACACCCGGTTCAAGGGTACATCTCCGAACTCCTCTGATATTTGTCGTTGTAATCCCTCAACGTCGTCAGAGAGGTGACGGGTCCCGACAACCACACATCAATACGGACTGTGGGGTCCCTAAACTCATGGACTTATGCGTCCTTAAACCAACGATACGGACTGTGGGGTCCTTAAACTCATAGACTAATGCGTCCTTAAACCAACATGCATCCTCAAAATGGGAAATGGACCACCATGTCCCTAAACTGGCGATGGACCACCATGTCCCTAAACTGGAACAATAGAGCCCCAAACGCTCTTTTGTCGGATCCAAACGATCCCGTTAAGTTGATCTTAGTCTCAAATTGGACTAACGTATTCTTAACAAACGTTAAGTTGATGCCTCAAATATGGCTAACGTATCCTTAAACCAAAAACCCAAACCCAAATCTAAGAAAATACGGATTTGGACTAATCCACGTCCTACGGGCGACAACACAAATTAGTCTCCGTATACAATCCGCGAGCAACCACAAACAAAACAAACACACACGACATGAAATGAACATCTGGAGAAGGTGAAAGTTGTTACCGCGATGCGGTAGTGTAATTAACTGCAGGGGCTTGTGCCTGCAGGGAAGAGCGTCCCCACAATCAAAAACCCCTCAAGCGAGGGGGAATCTGACGAAGTCTGCTACATCGGCCGCATCCGTCTAAACCTCCGATACACGGTGCCATAAATCAGCTTGGCATCTTCGGAGAGGTGGATAGATAAAACCAAATAGCATCTGCTCCGAATCTCAGGCAAGACGTTTATCGCGTCTCTGTATTCGGAGGGGAACAAGAATCTTAGGGTTCAAGAGACTAAACAAATCCTAATCACTCTCTACATCACCTAAGATACCTAGATTAGCACACTAGGTTCTTTAGTGACTTCATATTAGAGGTAGGAGCTCAAAGTTGACACTCTCGGGTGGATCATCTTTGGCGTGGGAAGACTGACGGTCGAGCGAGATCCGCACACTCTTTCGGGAGCTTAAGAAGAGGAGGAGGACAGCGAGAACCGAAGGACTAAATACTACGGGGTATAACTTTCTTCAGAGTAGTTAGAACCTCATAGATGTTTTGTTAGTTAAGGTTTATTTAAAGATCCTGTTGATTCAAGTCGGTGTTGTGAAGTTTGAAAATCGTTTTTTGAAAATTCCGTCTCCCCACGGACCCGCGGGATGCGCGACATCGACTTACACTGGTATCAGAGACTAGTAAACCTTAACCAACAGATTAGACGATAAGTAAAACTACGAAACCGAAATAACTCCGAAACATGAAACCAAATATCCAAGTTTCTGTCGAAATTTTCAGAGCCTCCAATTTTTTTTAAAACAATTGCAGAGTGCTCTTTTAGTTGTAAGATGAACACCAGACAAAAACGAGACAATTCTGCCTCGACTTGGCCGGCCAAACTCTTCAAAAAACCAGCATGGCCGATTCAAGTATGTAGAAATGTTTTGATTTTTGTTTGGTGTTCTATTCACTTGGATTTAGGGTTTTAGGTGTTGTTTGATTTTGCCAAAATTGCATATACTGTTAATTTTCTGATGTGGCAATACGGAGTGTTTCAAAGTCGCAGTTTTAACGTCGTTTACATGTTTTTAGTTGATATATGTGTTTTGAAACGTCCGTTAATCGCTATACGTCGATTAGTGGGGGTTGCACATATTTGTGTTGCTGTTTTGATGGTTTGTGTATATGGAATATTGGATCGTCCATGATGAATAGCCGGGGATGTGAGAAGAGAGTTTATTTTTTCATTCGATGTAAATTTGTAATATTGATGTAATATTTTTTTGCGAGGCACATCCGGGTTGAGGTTGTAGCCACCGTTGTATTATTTCATTTACTGTTTTTTGCTCCTAGGATAGACCGAAGGTGGGGTGTACAAACTACCGGGTTCTTGAAGTGCCGAGTGGCCTACTCATTTTACTGAGGGAGATTGCTTCATTTCAAGAATTTGGCGGGTAGTTTGCCGCACCCGTAGGGGTCTAGGGTGGGGGTTTGGCTATTCATCACGATTGTGGAACCCGTTTTTGGTTATGGGCTTAAACGAAACGCGGAATTCCTAGTATATCCAATATATTCATCTGTGATCTGGAATGCCTATTATTGCGTGAGACGAATGGATATATATATATGTATATATATATATATATATATATATATATATATATATATGATATATAGTAGATATTGCTTATGTTTTGCACTCGCGCTAGTCCTGCCCCCGCTTTGCCGTTAGTTAAGTAACGTAACGGTGCATGACGGGACCCCGTGGCGAATGCGGATGGCATAAGCGTACGCTGTATTTTTGTTTCTTTTTGCAATGGTAGGATTAAATGATGGGACAACATTAATTCATTAATGCAAAGAAAATAAAGCTAAACTAAATCGTTGGAACAATTTCAAAACCACTCGGTTTTCTTCAAAAAGCAACTTTTAAATGCGGAGCCTAAACCATTCCTTTTAAAAAGCTATCATGGTTCCTTCGATTATATCAAGTTCATTACGTTAATGGTTTCGCCAAAAACCAGTCGTAGATCTCCGTCGTTTCAAATAAACAACACATTGTATTCATACTATGTTTGTTGGCTTTCGTCAAGTGATTGATCTCAAAAATATCTAATAATCGCAATCAAGAACGGCGTCGCATGTAGCTAGCCGGTGAGTACAGGTCGGTCCACAGGGATGTTGTGAATTTCCTAATCGCTCAAACGAGTTAATTCCGATGGGAGTCGGATTGATTTATTAAATCTAAAAACTAAATCTATCTATACTAAGATTATCTAGATCTAAATCTTGCTAGGGTTAGGTTTAGGAATGGTTTAGAAATGTAAATAAATCTCAACGCTTTCTATACCCAAATGAAGATCTATGAGGAGTTATGGTAATTATCAATAAAGGGGATTAGATCCATTAGGGAAGGTGTTCCTTCCTCTAGGTTCTTGTCCTTCCTTTATCGATCCTTACCCTAACCTCCATGGAAAACACGCGCAACCGGTTCTTTATACTACGGTATCACCGCTACCTCGTGGGATAAGGTGCCGTAGGGAGCGGTGTGTGCGTGTATACATGGAATCCTATTGATTATATGTGATGGGCAAGAAAGGGATGAGAGATCTCATCTCTCAAAAGCCTTCCCCAAAACTAACCCTAACAAGCGAGGAGAGTAGATAAGTCTCGTATGCTTTGCACTTCTGATTCTTAAATCTAAAATATTTTTAGTGCTTTGCACTTCTAACTTGCGCCGTTGCGCTCCTGGATTGGCGCCACGTGTCAGCAGCGCATGCACAGCGCATCAACGCAGCGCACTGCGCTCGCGTGACAAGTGTCGTCACCACAAGCGCTTGCGCTCCCTGATTGGCGCAAAGCGCCTGAATAAATGCAATGTATTTCCTAAAGGGCCAGGCCCAAATCAAAAGTCCAACAGGCCAAAATAAATTGCAGAGCAATAAAAAAGGGGCAGAGCCCAGACAAAATGAATGCGCTGCATCGTTTATAAAAGGGCAGAGCCCAGTCCAAACAGAAATAGAAAACAATGCAATGCATTATTTTAAAAATGGGCCAAGCCCTAGCACAGGTCTAACAGACCAACAACAAATGAGAGTGTTGAATATTTTTTAACTGGACTTAGCCCAATCGTGGCCGTAAGTCCTCAAATTAAATTGACTGAGCAAAATTGCTCTCTTAAATCAATTTACAACCGGTTCGAGGGTACATCTCCGAATTCCTTTGACACCCATCGTTGTTATTCCTCAACGACATCAGAGAGGTGACGGGTCCCAACGACCACACATGAATATGGACTGCGGGGTCCTTAAACTCGTGGACCGAGACGTCCTTAAACTAATATCGGACCGAGACGTCCTTAAACTAATGATGGACCACTACGTCCCTAAACTGGCAACGGACCGAAACGTTCTTAAACTAATGATGGACCACTACGTCCCTAAACTGGCGACGGACCGAAACGTCCTTAAACTAATGATGGACCACTACGTCCCTAAACTGGCAACGGACCGAAACGTCCTTAAACTAATGATGGACCACCACGTCCCTAAACTGGCGATGGACCGCCACGTCCCTAAACTGGAACACGGACCACCACGTCCCTAAACTGGCGATGGACTGCCACGTTTCTAAACTGGAACATGGACCACCACGTCCCTAAACTGGAACAATAGAGCCTCCAAATGCTCTTTTGCTGGATCTAAACGGTCCTGTTTAAGTTGATCTTAGCCCCAAACACGGCTAACGTATCCTTAAACATTCGAATGTACTATAAAATTCCAAATCAACTTTGGTTCAAGGGTACATCTCTGAACTCCTTTGACACCTATCGTTGTAATCCTTCAACGACGTCAGAGAGGTGATGGGTCCCGACAGCCATACATTAAATGGATCACCACGTAAAGTTGATCTTAGTCTCAAAACAGGACTAACGTATCCTTAACGAATGTTTAAGTTGATCTTAGCCTCAAGACGGCTAACATATCCTTAAACTAAAAACACCAAACCCAAATCTAAGTAAATACGGATTTGGACTAATCCCTGTCCTACGGGCGACGGCATTACTCAGTCTCCGTATACAATCCACGGGCAACCACAAAACAAACAAACACACACGATACGAAGTGAAATTCTGGAGAAGGAGAAAGTGGTTACCGCGACGCGGTAGCGTAATTAACTGCAGGGGCTTGCGCCTGCAGGGAAGAGCATCCCCACAATCAAAAACCCCTCTAGCGAGGGGGAATCTGACGAAGTCTGCTACATAGGCCGCATCCGTCTAAACCTCCGATACACGGTGCCATAAATCAACTTGGCATCTTTGGAGAGGTGGACGGATAAAACCAAATAGCATCTTTCCCGAATCTCAGGCATATACATCCCTAACGTCTCGGCCGACGTTCGGAGGGGAACAGATTCTGGCACGCCCGGTGGGACCTTTTCCTCTTTCCACTCCACACTTCGTGTGTCGTCTTCGCGAACCACTCGCGGTTTGTTAATGGTTGTCTTTGGATTTCAAGTTTACTAAGATTTGGTCTCTCGCTTGGTGCAGAAGAGGAATCAAGCATCGATGGCCTCAACTTGTTTGAAGTGCTCCAACTGTAACTGCAGCTCGCGTCCGGCCTCAACTGGGGGCATAGCCTACGGGCCCCAAGCGGCCTCTCTGTTCACCATGCCCATGGAGCAGATTACTCAAGCCACCACGGGGTTGTTTTTCGGAACTATGCTTCCGCCAACAAGCTTTAGCACCCCCGTGCCCGTACAAGAAGCTCCTAAGAAGTCGATCTTCGATCGACTTTCAGTTACTGCGGCCCCTCTCAACGGGTCGCCCAACACCAGCGCCTCGGTCTTCTCCAGATTGGGCCAAAACTGTAAGTCGATGTACAACACCCCACAACTTGCGGGGAGGCGGAAATATGAAAAACGATCTTGTTCTTTGCTTAAACATCGACTAACCGCATGAATCGAAGCTAAACGATAACTAACATCAAACATAGAAGTTAACAACTACTATGTAAAGAGATTATACCTAAAGAACCGTGTCCTTCGTCTTGTCGTTCTCCACGTCCTCTCCGGCCTTCTCTAAGTAGTAGAAGATCCACCCGAGAGCTTTACTACAAGCTTTGCCTCTAAACTTGAGGCAACTAGGTTTCTTTAAGTGCTAATCAAAGTACCTAGATGATATAGAGAGAGGGTTATGGTTTAATTAGTCTAACTAATCCTTGTACTCAACACATGAGAGGGGAGGATTAGGATTTGAAGAGAGAGAGCTTGAGGAGAGAGAAGATGAACATAATAATGAGAAGAGAAAATGAGTTATCATAATATATATCAAGCATTTTTATTTATCAAGAAAAGAAAAGAAAATGATTTACAACCATACTTGATAAATATCTTGTGGTGATTCATCTCCATGAGCCATTAAGCAATTATGAAGCATTAATGACATGGATGAATCATCCATATGACTCACTAATCTCATTCAATGTATATGCCACCTAAACCTCCTTAGTCACCATCTTCTAGAAGCTTCTCGCGCAATTACGAGAACGCCCCTCCAATCCGTGAAAACACGGAAAAACTTTAGACTGTATAAATCCAATAACCGGATACTAGTAACTGGCTTAAACCAAAGTCGACTAGTAAAAACTGTCCGAAAGTCGTACGTGCGTAAACACACGTATGCGTCCGAACCCTTGTCGTAAAACCATACGACCTCTATATCGTTTCGCCTGGAGTAGGGAAACTCTCTGTGTGAGACTCTAGAGACTCGACTACTACACTAGCAGTGGGTTTAACCACAGACCGCAAGCGGCACTAGCTGTACGTAACGGTCCCTAGGTAGATATCGATAAGAAGGCCGATGAGGAAACCCATCCGAACTCCTATCGAGTCTGATGTGACAATCTCCGTACAGTCCGGTCTGTTCGTCTAAGACTATCGCATATCGGGCCTAGGGGGCGGCAAGCGTCAGTCCCCTAATAGCGGTATAAGTCGTGTCGGAGCGAAGCCCATTACACCCTAAGAAACTACTGGAACCTACCAGCAAATCTCGCTTGCCCTGGCCGGGGACTTTGCGTAATGGCTCTCTGACACAGCGCGATATCAACCCCCAATACCGGGAGAGACGAATCCTGTCTAACCGCCACTGCCTCCAAGTGCTCGGGACTGCACCCAACTGCTACCTGTTTCCACGACTCCTTTGAGCCGTGGTAGGGTAGCAATCTAAGAACAGTGGGACACACTCGAGGCGAAGTAGCAGTGTCAAGTCTGCGGACTATGCTGTACTCATGTCACCTGAGAACTGTCCACTGACGACTGGTATAAAACCAACCAACAGTTCCCTATGAGTCCTGTCCGGTATACTCGTAACCTAACGAGCACCTGCATACTATCTCCAGTACGACGTACTGACGGCTGTGGGACAGACCATCTCCCCAACTGGGATGAGAAGCGTACACACTAGTCTACTCCGGAGTATCGATGCCCTGTCTCGATAATCCAACGACTAGGGACCTGAATAAGGATATGCTTGTAGACTACCCAGCCCCCACTAGTGTGACTGCCATCACAACGCTGGTAGTCAAGCAAGATCCTAAGAGCTCTATCAATACGTATACTCACATATTAAGATAGAAAAACCAAGTAGCATACTACCATGTTTAGAAAGACTGTTATATACATGTGAATATCCCAAGCTTCCATTAAGTAATATACAAAGTATTATGATACAATAATGGCCCCTAGGGCATATACACTAACAAAAACTCCTGCGGGACCACAATGAAGCTTGCAGTCCCAGAAAAGGTTATTCCAAAAAGAATAGCCAAACCTGCCCCTGAAGTCGTCAAAGCGGCTTCTCCTGCTAAGAGATCGGTCTTTACAAGATTGACCGTCCCAACCCCCACTCCTGCTCCTGCTGATCAAAAGACATCAGTCTTTAATAGGCTGACACCGGCAACCGCCCCATACTCGAACATGGGGCAAAAGGAAACTGTCTCAATCTCCGAGCCAATCCCAATGGCTCGTCATGCTCGACGTCGCTATTGGCAGCGAGTAAGGAAGGCAGAGGGCAACTCCCCCTCAGGGCTAACTCCACCTGCTCCAGTGGTGGAGGTCAACGCTGCTGTTCCAACTGGGAACAGCTTTGAATTGCTGAGGAGGGTGCGAAAGAACTCTCCAACCGCTACATTGAAAAGATCTCCTCCACCTATGGAGAGAGGTACGGAAACAAAGTAGGAACAGCCCCCTCAACGGCTGTCTTCAAAAATTTATAAAGTTTGGCGAAGAGTTCAAGACTTCGTGATTGACCCAGACCACTCTCATCAACAGAAAAAGGCGAAGGTGGAAAAGGAAAAGGACCGTCCCATTAAACAGCAGGGGACAACAGTTGCTAGGATGCCCACTTCAACGGCTCCTTCAACCTCAACGGCCAACAAAAGAAGGAGGCCAGAGAAAACTCCCGCGTTAGCGGCAAATGTTAAAAATGGTGAACCCAAACGCCCCAAGTCTGGGGGCATAACAGTTCATACGGTTTACATGGCATCGGGAAAAGAAGATAGTCGTGCATCCACGGGTCATAGACCGCTTACACGGTCAGTGACCAAGGCTCAGGAGCAACAGCAGAAGCTCTAGGAGATGATGACCGCTATGGCCGCACTTACCGGACCAAAAGAAACCCCTGAAACCTTTTCAGATGAACGCCAGGAAGAAGAAACCGACGCCGAATTCCTTCGTCGAATATTGGAGAAGAAGGACAAAGAGGCTGCTGAACAAGCAGCCAACATACAGCGTATGGGCCTCCTCTTCCAAGATATGATAGGGATGATGATACAACAAGATTCTCCCGCTAAAGATCCCTCGATCGTCCTTGGAGACGATAAGGGGGAGACATCAAATCCTCCGCCAGCTCTGTCAACGGCTAAAGAAGATACAATCTCTAGAACTGACTTGGACGAGTACATAGCCCAGCAAATACGGGTTCATCATGCGACTGAAGCAGCCGGCCAGGTCGTAAAAATAGGGCGGCCCTATCCAAGTTGGTACGACCAAATCAAGTACCCGCCGGGTTACAAAATTCCCAAGTTCCATGTCTACAAGGGAACGGGCAATCCTCACCAGCATGTTGCCCAGTTCAGGACGCTTTGCTGCAACACCGGCGGTGATGACAAGCTTTTGCTTCGCCAGTTTGTTGGAAGTTTATCAGATACGACGTTCGAGTGGTACTCTGAGCTCCCGAACGACTCTATCAAGACCTTCGCAGAAATAGAATTGCTATTTACCCAACGTTTCGCAAGTGCCAGCGAGCGTACCCCGATAACGGCATTGATCAATGCCAGGGTAAAGCCGGGCGAGACATTGGTCCAAATACGCTATACGGTGGCGTAATTTATGGTCAAAATGCGAGAAGCGCATAGAAGAAGCTCCTGCGGTGGGAATGTTTGTTGGAACCCTCGATCCGCAAGCAACCATCTCGCAATTTATGATGTTCTTCAAGCCGACCACCTTCCAGGCGCTAATCGACAAGCTGGCACAAATGAATCAAATGGGCCATAAACCTCCTCTTCC
Organism: Agapanthus africanus; assembly: GCA_030015575.1. NCBI lineage: Eukaryota > Viridiplantae > Streptophyta > Magnoliopsida > Asparagales > Amaryllidaceae > Agapanthus > Agapanthus africanus. Next base: position 485,823,519 of record JASDDO010000010.1, on the reverse strand, counting down.
AAAACCGGACTCTCGAAGCGAGAAGGGAAAGGGGAAAGTGATTGTTGTCGCTAATGCTCAGCAACAGCCAAACAACCCGAAGCCGGTCATTCGTCAAAATAATATGCGCCCATACGTACCCTTGGAGGATAGGATGGGACGTTCTTACTCGTTTCCCCGAGATAAAACGAGAAGGTTATTTGAGTTGGCGTTGCGCAACCGACTTATAAACCTGCCAGAGCCAAAACGTCCATCGCAACCAAGTGACGTTAATGAGCCCAACTACTATTCTTATCATCGGGTATTGGGTCATCCAATCGAGGACTGTTACGTCTTCAAAAATTGGCTTGAAGACCAGTACAGACAGGGCAAATTCGCATTGTCTGATAAATGGAAGGTGAATCCACCACAGCCCCATACCTCTAAAGGAATGAATACGCCGGGGGCAACATGTTCTGTCATTGAAGAAGCTCCTTGGGAGGTTGTATTATCAGCCAAGATGAAGAGGATGCTAAATAATCTTCAATTCTGCCCAGCAATCAAGTGGAAGAACCCGTTGGAGCCGCAGATCACTGAAGGAATGCTGAAGCCTCGTCTGACTCAAAAGATTGATGGAAGTGGCCCAAACATTCATAACCAGCCGTCGAAATCTTCAAAGAAGAAGAAGAAGTCGAAGAAGCCCGTGGAGCCTGGCGACAAGCGCACGGAGTTGCAAAAACAAATTGACGCGCTGGAGGAATACAACCAGAAGGCACGGACTCCCATTACATTCCAAGAATTCCTCAACCATGTCTTTCAAGAGGAGGATGAGGGAGATTGTTGCATGGTTGACGCCGGAGGATCATAAGTGCCCACATTCGGGAGTGATTCTGACGAGGAGCTGGAGCTTGGCCCTCTCTTCAGAGAGTCCACTTCGGGAAAAGAAGAAGAACCGAAGGTTTGCGAAAATATCCAGCTGCGCAATCGGACGCTACCTGAAAAGAATCTCGGACCCTCAAACCAGAAAGATAAAGGGAAAGAGAAGGTTTCTGAGGATATTACTCTCGATGACCAAGTTGTGGAGGAGCTAACCGCCAAAAACCCGCCGAAGAGAAATAAGGTGGATTACAACGTCTTAGCACATCTGAGGAAGCTACCTTCACAGCTCAGCATTCTTGATGCCCTGCTACTATCAAAAGAGACGAGAGATTCGTTGATTAAGGCACTACAAGATCCGGAGCAGTTCCAAGCCCTCCTGGATGAAGAAAAGATGAAGGACGAATTGGAAGAGGTGCACACAGCCGATGTTGCTTTTGGTGATGAAGACCTTCTCCTTGGGATGTGCGAACACAATCGTCCCCTTTATGTCTCAGGATACTGCCATGACATAAAGATAGGTAAAATCTTGGTCGATAACGGATCGTCTGTTAATCTACTCAATGTGCGGGTGTTAAAGGAAATTTGCATGAGTGTCCAACACCTCGCCCGAGACAAGATCACCATCTCCGGGTTCGATTCCCAATCATCAAAAACTCTTGGATCTGTTTGACGTTACGCTTCGGGCTGCTCGTCACAGACATCAAATTCCACGTCATAGATGCCAAGACATGCTACAATGCTCTGCTCGGCCGACCATGGTTACACGAGTACAATATCATCCCTTCTACACAGTATCAGTGTATGAAATATTGCAGGGATGGCCTCGAGTACACTGTAGCAGGAGAATTGAATCCGTTTTCCGTGAATGAAGTTCGCAAGTATGAAGATACCAAATACTTCTTGCCGAGTTTCGAAGACACGGAAAAGTGTCACAAGCCGGAGAACAAAACTAACGCAACCATCCCTGTCTTCGGCAGTGATACCGAGGAGGAAGAGGAGATAATTTATTCGGGTTCGCCCCAATACACTAAGCCAGGACCATCCGCTCCTATGTTGACCTTTGGTAGTGATTCGGAGGATGAAGTTCATGCTGTATTCCCTGCTCGGCTTTCAATACGAGCTTCTGCTGATGAAGAGCAAAGTCTGCAAGTAGCCATGGTGCCGCTTAAACATTATAAAGAACTGGATGCGCTCGATACATACAGTATAGAGGAACTGCGGACGTTCTATATCCCTCCCAGGCGAAAAGGCGAAAGGGCAATTCTATTCTACCGCTCGGTGGAAACCAAAGTGGAGAAAGGAATCTGGCACGGCATGGATCCAACGCTAGACAGGTTTCAACCCATTCGTCTACCCAGATATTATACAGAAGGCTTGAAGAGGCTGTTGAAGCGCCAAGGGATACCCTTCAAACAGACCGTTAGAAAAGCCAAATTCTATGACAAGGTCTGGAACGTTCCCGGAACTCAGCACAAGCTGCCTAATGGGAGGATGGAGACGATCGGGCTCGGATACATTCGTTCCAAGAAACGAGAGCTACTCCACGGCTGCTTCGTCGTGCATGATTTAGATGAAGAAGCAGATGCTCAACGGGAGGACACTAATCCTGAACCAGTAAAAGTTCCTGATACAAAAGTGCCCAGTCCATCATTTGAAGAACAAATGGACAGGCTTATAAGGGAAGCTGGTCAAAAAGTCCGAGACGATCACAATCGTGAAATGGCAATCTATGAGAAAGCCAAAACGGAACGCCTCCTTCAACAGGCCGTGAAAGACGAAAATGCTGCCCCCTGTCAACCTGTTATAAAAAGGCTCGACGCAGAGGCAGAAACAAGTTGAAAGGCCAAAAAGGCGCTCAACAGCAACAAAGCGGGGCTAAGAAGCCACGCAAACGGGAGTCGAGCATTATTGATCTATCCCTCATGAAGAAAATGGGTCGAACATACTCATTTCCTTGGGACAAGACAAAGAAGATACTTAATCTTGCTCTGAAACATCAGATGCTTACCCTGCCGGAGTCCAAGCACCCCGAGCAAGCAGGCGAAGTCTCTGACCCAAATTATTTCTCTTACCATCGAGTAATAGGGCATCCTCTTGAAGATTGCTTCACCTTCAAGAATTGGGTTGAAGATCAGTATCAGCTTGGCAAATTCGCTTTGTCTGACAACTGGAGAGTAGCGCCGCCACAGAAGCACGAACCCAAAGTCACAAGAACAGAACCAACTCCACACTGGGATTGGAAGCGGATTCGCACTTGTCACATGATAACAATACTAAAAGAAGAGTCCGAGAACATGGACAGCCTTTCCTGGTGCTTCGAAAACAGTAATGATGAGGCGATCTCAGAATTTCCGCCAGCTCCGAAAGAACTGGAGGATGGAATACATACCACTGCAGATAACCTTAAGAAAATTGAGTTGGGGACGGTGAACGACCCGCGACCGACATTTGTCAGCGAGCTGCTATCTGAAGAAAGGGTGGCTGCGTTAAAAGACGTCCTTGTACAGCATAAAGATTGCTTCGCATGGAACTATTCTGAGATGCCAGGACTAGATCCAGAAGTTGCTGTACATAAATTGGCGATATCCCCGGACATCAAGCCAGTCAAACAAGCACCGAGAAGAATGCAGCTCGAGCTCGAGATGAGCATCAACGCTGAGGTCAAAAAGCTGATAGACTCCGGCTTCATCCAGGAGGTTCAATACCCTGAATGGATCGCTAATATCGTCCCAGTGATGAAGAAAAATGGGACGGTGCGCATATGCGTGGATTTTCGGGACCTCAATAAAGCCTGCCCGAAGGATGACTTCCCGGTACCAGTCACCGAACTGATGATAGACAATACGTCCACGCATGAGGTTTTCTCCTTCATGGACGGCTCATCAGGGTATAATCAAATAAAAATGCATCCTAAAGACCAGAAACATGCGGCTTTCCGGACCCCTTTGGGAATATTTTGTTACAAGGTCAATGCCCTTCGGTTTAAAGAACGCCAGTGCCACCTATCAGAGGGTGATAATGAAGATCTTCGACGACCTTATACACGAAATCGTCGAGTGCTATATCGATGACCTCGTAGTTAAGAGCAAATCATACGAGGAACATCTAGAGCATCTAAAGACTGTATTTCGACGCCTTCGACAATACAATTTGAAGATGAACCCTCTTAAGTGTGCATTCGGGGTTTCCTCGGGCAAATTCTTGGGATTCATCGTCCGACACCGAGGTATCGAAATAGATCCATCTAAAATCAAGGCGATCATGGAAATGCCTCCGCCGAGGATTCTCAAACAGCTGCGGTCTCTCCAAGGGAAGCCGCATATATTAGGCGATTTATAGCCAACCTCTCTGGCAAGTGTCGCCCTTACAGTCACCTGATGAAGAAAGGAACTCCATTCATCTGGGATCACAAATGCCAAGGCGCACTGGACGAGATCAAGCAATACCTGCAGAACCCTCCAGTGTTGACTGCTCCGGTTAAGGGGAAGCCTCTCATCCTTTATACAACTGCCCTCGATGGTTCTTTAGGCGCATTGTGGGTGCAAGAGAATGACCAGGGAAAAGAAAGAGCACTCTACTACTTAAGTCGAGTTCTTCTGGGGGCAGAAAGCAACTATTCTCCCATTGAAAAACACTGCCTGGTGTTGATCTTCGCGATAACAAAGCTCAGGCACTATGCGTTGGCACACGAAGTCCATCTCATATTGAAGGTGGACCCTCTTAAATATCTGATGTCGAAGGCCATATTGACCGGACGACTCGCTAAATGGGCTCTGCTCTTGATGGAGTTCTCAATAACCTATCAACCTCTCAAAGCCGTGAAAGGCCAGGCCATCACCGACTTCCTCGCTGAGCACCCGATACCTGCCGATTCTCCTCTGAACTGCGATTTGCCAGATGAACATGCATTTGACACGATCGACAATGGTGATACCCAATGGGAGCTTTATTTTGATGGAGCGTCCTCCATGAAAAAGCGCAAGCAAAGTACGCCAATGATCAAATCAGGAGTAGGCCTCATCTTCGTGACCCCACAAGGAGGGATAATGCGCTTTGCTTTCTCCTTAACAGAGCCGAGGACGAATAACGAAGCCGAATACGAAGCTTTGATAGCAGGCCTCGAGATCGCCATTGACATGGGAATTGAAAACCTCCTCATATACGGAGATTCTCAACTGGTCGTTAGTCAAGTAAACGGCGACTACCAAACGTGCAAACCGAAGTTGGTAAAGTACGGTGAAAAGGTGCAACAACTGTTGACCCAGATTCCCTCCTATACTTTGGAAAGCATACCACGCGCGGAAAATAGCAAAGCGGACGCGTTAGCTAAGCTTGCTAAAGAACTGGCTGACGAGAACCTCGATGACGTCAGAATCGTGGTACAAAGCCGTCGAGTGCTCGCCCCAGCAGAAATATCTTTGGAATCATCCGAAGAAAAAAGGAGAGACTGAGCAGTCGACCTTACAAATAAAAGACCATGAGAAGGTTGAGGATTGGAGGGAAGTCTTTATAGACTATTTTAAGTCCCACCGAATGCCCGAAGATGCGTCCGCAAGACATCAGCTCATGAAACGAGCTCTGTCTTTCGCCTTCGTCAATGATACTCTATATAAGAGGTCATTCGATTCTCTGTGGCTGAGATGCTTAGGACCTGACGAAGCAGAAAGAGTCGTTCAGGAAGTTCATGACGGAATCTGCGGTTCTCACCTAGCAGGCCCAAAGATGAAGTTGAAGATCAAGCGGATGGGCTACTACTGGCCCACGATGATTCAAGATTGCCTCGAATATGTGAAGCAATGTCACTCATGCCAAATTCATGGGGACTTCATCCATCAGCATCCAAATCCACTACATCCAACGGTGGCTAGCTGGCCGTTCGAAATGTGGGGAACTGACATAGTCGGCCCCATCGAACCAGCATCGTCTAGGGGACATCGTTTCATCCTGGCGACGACTAATTACTTCTCCAAATGGGCAGAAGCAGTACCGTTGAGGGAAGTGAAGACGGAGAATATCCTCTATTTCTTCAAGATGCACGTCATATATCGGTTTGGAACCCCGAGACGAATCATTTTCGATAACGGGCCAGCCTACCGAAGCCACGAAATCAGTCGCTTCGTGCAGCAGCATAATATAGACTGGAGGTATTCTTCAGTCTATAATCCGTGAGCTAACGGTCTCGCCGAGGCCTTCAACAAGACCTTGACGAAAATTATAAAGAAAACGGTGTCCCGAAATAAGAAGGACTGGCACGAGAGACTGCAAGAAGCTCTTTGGGCGTATCGAACTACGTTCAAGACGGCCATGAACACAACGCCATACGCGTTGGTATTTGGTACCGAGGCAGTACTCCTCCTCGAGATAGAGTTATCTTCTCTGCGAGTGGCAGTCCATTACGAGCTGACGAGTGAAGAAAATGCTCACCTCCGGTTTGAAGAGCTTGACGCCCTTGATGAAACCTGGCTCATAGCGCAACAAAATCTGGAAGCTTATAAAGCAAAGATGACGTGCTCATATGAAAGATTGACCCAACCAAGGGCATTCCGCCAAGGCAAACTCGTGCTAGTGGTCAAAAGGCCTATGATCCCCAATCGCGCCAAGCGGGGAAAATTCGATCCAAACTACGAAGGCCCGTACATCGTAGATAAGGTTTATCAGGGTGGGGCCTATCTACTCATGGACATGCACGGTGAAAGGCCTTTCAGGCCAATAAATGGTCGCCTCCTAAAGAATACTACGCTTAATGAGCCATAGCCTATGTCAATGATAGATGACGACGACTATGTCCGCTCTCTATCTTCATAAGCTCAAACTTTATAAGCAGTAACCAGCTTTCTCCCTGACGGACCGAAACGTCCTTAAACTAATAGCAGACCGAAACGTCTTTAAACTACTACCGCGGCATCATTAGGCTGACGAGATGAATAAAAAAATATAAAAAAAAAATATAATAAAAAAAAACGGCATGTCCATAAGCAAAAAGGGCATGGATGAAAACCCGAAAGGGCTCCGTGAGTAAAAACAGCAGGGCTACCGACGAGTGTTCGTGAAAACCCGAAAGGGCGCGACCTCGTAAAAAAAAAAGAAGAAGAAAATAAAAAGAATAAAAAAAACGGTATGTCCATAAACAAAATGGGCACGGATGAAAACCCGAAAGGGCTCCGTGAGTAAAAACAGCAGGACTACCGGCGAGTGTTTGTGAAAACCCGAAAGGGCGCAACCTCGTTAAAAGGCACTTATAGGGTCCTTTCGACCTTGTAAGGAGAAACCACCCGCGTGAGATCCTTACGACTCACAAGGGAACAACACACTTAGGGATCCCCATGATTCCTAAGGAGAAAATACACTTGCGAGATCCTCACGACTCGTAAGGAGAATTCTCTTATGGGGCCCTCACGGCTCATAAGATTTGAAAGTCTTAAGTTACAGAGGCCTAAACCTGTGCTTAAGCAACCCCCACAACTTTCGACATTGCCCTACAAGTGGCTCATTACTGACCCTTGTATACAATCCACGGGCGCGAATAAACATTTCCCTAACTAAGTCCCATCCGAGAACTAGGGATATGTTCGCATGATGAACAACCCTTGTAAATCCTCTCGATTTATGAGAAGGGAACCCTCCTGTAGGATCCTTACGACTTACAGAGGAACAAAACACTTAGGAACCCTCACGATTCCTAAGGAGAAAATACACCTATAAGATTCTCACGACTTATAGGGAGAAATAACTTTGTGAGACCCTTACGGCTTATGAAGTCAAAGCCTTAGTCGACAGGACCCTAACCCTGATCGCTAAGCCTCCTTTGTTCGACAACGACAAAGGCAAATGATGATTCACTCCTGGCAATATCACAGTTGTAGCGATACTGATGCCGAAACCGGTGTCCAATTTCAGGTTTACGGCAAAAAGCCGGTAGGCCGCACATGCGTACGAAATAGCCGAAATGATGGGGCAACTTGCAATAAAAAAAGCAGCAAGTAAAATGTATGCATGCAAAATAGCCGAAATGATTGGGCAACTCGCAATAAAAAGCAGCGAGTAAATATAAAATAAACAGCCGAAATGATTGGGCACCGCGAAAAATAGCCGAAATGATTGGGCAATCGCGACCTTCGCGATATAAAAGCTGAAATGATAGAGCATCGCGGAAAAAAAAAGAAATGATAAAACCTTGGCCCTACAGTTAAGATCACATCGATCCCTGTATACAATCCAAGGGCGTAAAACGAAGAGGGAACCATACTTTCCCAACAGGCTCCCCCAGAAAACGAAGCCAGATCTCGATGATCCGTCTCTCCGAAGAAAAACCTGATGCGCGTCGACTCGCAGAGCAACCAGCGTCTCCGCGGGAAATTCTCGACCTGTGTCAACACCAAGGAAACAAATAATCCTTGGCACTAAGGAAACAAATAATCCTTAGCAAACCCTTCAACTCAAGGAGACAAATAATCCTTGACGAGAGCCTCCTGATGCGCATCGACTCGTAGAGCAACCAGCGTCTCCGCGGGAAATTCTCGACCTGTGTCAATACCAAGGAAACAAATAATCCTTGGTGCTAAGGAAACAAATAATCCTTAGCAAACCCTTCAACTCAAGGAGACAAATAATCCTTGACGAGAGCCTCCTGATGCGCGTCGACTCGCAGAGCAACCAGTGTCTCCACGGGAAATTCTCGATCCGTGTCAACACCAAGAAAACAAATAATCCTTGGCGCTAAGGAAACAAATAATCCTTAGCAAACCCTTCAACTCAAGGAGACAAATAATCCTTGACGAGAGCCTCCTGATGGGCATCGACTCGCAGTGCAACCAGCGTCTCCGCGGGAAATTCTCGATCCGTGTCAACCCTAAGGAAACAAATAATCCTTGGCGCTAAGGAAATAAATAATCCTTAGCAAACCCTTCAACTCAAGGAGATAAATAATCCTTGACGAGAGCCTCCTGATGCGTGTTGACTCGCAGAGCAACCAGTGTCTCCGCGGGAAATTCTCGATCCGTGTCAACACCAAGGAAACAAATAATCCTTGGCGCTAAGGAAACAAATAATCCTTAGCAAACCCTCCTCAACTCAGGGAAACAAATAATCCTTGACGAGAGCCTCCTGATTCGCGTCGGCTCGCAGAGAAACCAGTGTCTCCGCGGGAAATTCCCGATTCGTCTCAACTTGCAAGATGAAGCCTAAGGCAGCAGGGATTAAAGAACTTGCTTCTTGAACAATGGGACCCTATAAGTCGACCTAAAAACGGTCTCTTGTATACTATTCACGGGTCTCACTCTCCAAAGTCGAGTTTCGACAAAGAGGGAAACAACTGCTTACGGGTCCTCTCGACTCGTAAGAGGGAAAAATTCTCTTATGGGATCCTTACGACTTATAAGAGAAAACCACACTTAGGAATCCTCACGATTCCTAAGGAGAAAAAACCACCTACGAGATCCTCTCGATCCGTAGGGAGAAAAGTCCCTATGAGACCCCCACGGCTCATAGAGTTGGAAAGTCTTAGGCGGCAGATCTGAACCTGCAGCCTGAGCCATCGCTATCTCGTGAAGCAATCAAAATGCTTACTCTATTATATGCTATTTGTAACAACATGATGATAATAAGGGAGTGACGGAAAGAGCATCGATCAAGCGTTCGAGACACATCCATTCATGCAAAAGATTCAGAACAAAGAATAAGACAGGCTAGGAAAAACAAAAATCTTCATTAATATCGCCAGAAGTTCTTACAATCATAAAAGCAATAAACTAAAAACATTATTACAAGGGAATAACCTCGAACCCAGGGCATGGATTGAGGAACTCAAAAGCTACTCTATCTATGACTTTCCAGGCCCCGCGGACCATCCTAGTATGCTTTCTTTCACGAGCACAAGCGTCAGGGTCCCCCGTGATGTCTTCCACCCTCCGATAAACAGCAAGTATGGCGGACTGTTGAAAGACATCATGCAAGAGATCGATAAGACTGTCTCGCCATCTCTTCGAGATAAAGTTCAACAGGTACACCGAGTGCACCTTGTCCTCAGCAGCATCCAACGCCCTAAGTGGCACGCCGGAACAGAAGAGGGGAAGCGATTCTCAGATGGCTCCCACGATAAGCTTAAGGAGGGAGGAACGTCGGGGGAGCAGTGGGCCATTGTACGCGTCGAAGCGACTCATTATTTCAGCGCACTCCTCGTTTGTGAACTCTTTTTTTTTGAGAGCGGCCAAGTCGGCGGATGTCCCCGTAAGAGATGATCTCGTTAAGCGCATACATGTGGGTGTCCATTGTTCCTGTGAAAGAGGATCAACAGAATTATCAGAAAGACTGATTAAACAAAACGATATAATGCACTGAAGAATAAAATACCATCTTCAAACTCTAAGATCAATGAAACACTCTTAAGAGTTCTTTTAGATCAAAGGGATCTATGTTTTGCCAAAGATGCAAGTTTCTGTTCATGGGTTGAGAAACCCTGAAACAGATTCCTGAGAGTAAAACTTTATTTGGTGAAACCCCAAAAGGGTTTTCTTTAGATCAAAAGATCTATGAGAGTAAGGCTCTGTTAATTAAACTGAATTTGATTTAATTTAAAATTTTACCTAAAAGGGTGCTGGGTTTTGAACTTTGAAAGTTTTAGAAAGAAACAAGAGCAGGGCTCTAAAAGTTCTTAAATAAGAGCAAAGCTCTGAAGTTTTTTGAAAATAAAAATCTTAAAGATGATAATCATCTGTTGAGGACCAAAGGTCCTATTTATAGGCATCAAATGCCCTTTCAACTTCCAAAAGTTACTGCAACGGTTGGAATTCTGTCACCGTTGCGCTCACGTTTCAGGGTCATGTAAGCGCAACGGTGGAGGGCACTTGTTTACTCCAATCAGAGCAAAACTCTGTTCAAATTCCGAGGCGAAAGATGAAGCAACGCTTCATCTTCCCCCAATCAGAAGCAAAGCTTTGCTTTGAAAATTTAAACTTCAATAAATGAAGCAGCGCTTCAGATCCTTTGCGCTGCGTGCAACGCGCCACGTGTCTGGCGCAGATGCATTAGCGCGGCGTCCAAAAAGGCGCGCTCAATCAGAGCAAAGCTCTGTTAAAGGAAGCAACGCTTCAGCTACACGAGCGTTGTGCTACGCGACGCGTGTCAACGCAAACGCGCTTGCGCAGTTGCGCCGCACTTTGCGCTGCGCGACACGTGTCAGCATTGCGCTGCGCGACACGTGTCAGCGCAGATGCGCTAGCGCAGTCGCGCCGCGCTTTGCGCTGCGCGATACGTGTCAGCGCAGATGCGCTAGCACAGATGCCCCGTTGCATAGAAGAGAAAAGGCTAAGTGCTAAAGGCAATTTACCCTTGCAAAATTCCATGCACTTGATAATAACAAATTAAAATTATACGATGCACAAGCACAACAGAGAACTAAAATAAAAGAACCTTTAACAGATAATGAAATATTGGATTAAAAAGAAAAATACCTGTCCATTATTATTACATTTAAAAGAGATCACCGAATACGGGATCGGAGAGACAGGGGTTCGCAAAAAGAAAAAGGAGATTATTCAGCTCCCTCTCCGTCTTCTCCGTCATGTCGAAACGGCGATCCTCCCGAGGGGTAGCCATCCAACGGTCGACGCCGGACTCCTGGGAAAAAGTGGCGATGACAACCCGACGAGCCCGTATCTGGCTCAGCAAGTGGAAAAAGCAGTCCCTCAAGTGTTTGGTGATCAAGTGCGCTTCGAGAAAGCACTCAATCTTATCTTCGGTGGCATCCAGCATTGCCGAAGACATCTCTGCTGGAAGAGGGGGAATGTCGGCGAGCACCGAGGCAAGGATCATCCGAAGCCAAATGGAATTCGGAGGGAGAGGAGACCCCACACGAGTCAAAAGCTCGTGCATTGTGGCGTCGCATTGCCCGTCCTAGAGAGAAGGGTCCGCCAGGCGCGCAGCAAAACGGGGAACACTATCCCGAATCGGCACCTCCCATGGTTGTCGGCGGGCATGAGGGCGGTTGCAAGCCATGATCGAAGAAGTTCTCTGAAAATGAGAGAAGAAAAGGCTCAGCCTTGAGTTATATATATAGACCCAAGCACAGAAAATTCTGTGCACAATGAAATCATTTCCAAGGCCCGGGAAATCAGAATTTTGGAAATACAAGTTTGACTTGAAAAAAGGAGATGAAAAGATATCTCAGGCGAAGCGACCTTCCGATTTTCCCAAAAATCTAAGCTTTAATAAATGAAGCAACGCTTCAGATCCTCTGCGCTGAGCACAGGACGCCACGTGTTTAGCGCAGATGCCTCAGCGCAGCGCTCAAGGCAGCGCACCCAATCAGAGCAAAGCTCTGTGTTAAACAAAATTAAATGAAGCAACGCTTCAGTTGCGCAAACACTGCGCTGCACGACACGTGTCAGCGCAGATGCGCTAGCGCAGTTGCGGTGCGCTGTGCGCTGCGCGACACGTGTCACGCGCTGGGGCGTCTGCGCCAAACAGAATTAAATTTCTAAGAAATCTTTCTGTTCTTGTTAAAATAAGAAGATTTTCTTCTGTAAAACAGAAGCCCTTGGATCAAAGATCCAACGGTGGGGAAAGTTCCCCAAATCACTCAGAGAAAGATCTCTTTAACAAATTTAACTAATTTATGGGCACTATAAAAAGGACCCCAGACCCCAATTCAAAGAGATCAGCATTTTCTAAGAAAAAGAGAGAATTCTGAAGAACTCCTCAAGAAAGAACAAAAAAGGTAAAAAAACCTTTAGGAAAAGAGAAGTCTCTTCTAATAAGAGCATTGATCTAAGAACAAGATCAATAATTTTCACATAATAAATAGTGCTTTGCACTTCTGATGAACCACTGGTTCTTTAAAACAAGGTAAAAACAAAATAAAAGAACAGTGCTTTGCACTTTTTATGAACCCTTGGTTCTTTGTGATAAGAAAAACTTATCTTTTTCTTTTGATCTAAATAAGATCAAGAAATTAAACAGTGCTTTGCACTTCTGATTCTTAAATCTAAAAGATTTTTAGTGCTTTGCATTTCCAACTTGCGCCGTTGCGCTCCTGGATTGGCGCCACGTGTCAGCAGCGCATGCGCAGCGCATCAACGCAGCTCACTGCGCTCGCGTGACACGTGTCGTCACCACAAGCGCTTGCGCTCCCTGATTGGCGCAAAGCGCCTGAATAAATACAATGCATTTCCTAAAGGGCCAGGCCCAAATCAAAAGACCAACAGGCCAAAATAAATTGCAGAGCAATGAAAAAGGGGCAGAGCCCAGACAAAATGAATGCGCCGCATCATTTATAAAAGGGCAGAGCCCAGTCCAAACAGAAATAGAAAACAATGCAATGCATCATTTTAAAAATGGGCCAAGCCCTAGCACAGGTCTAACAGACCAACAACAAATGAGAGTGTTGAATATTTTTTAACTGGACTTAGCCCAATCGTGGCCGTAAGTCCTCAAATTAAATTGACTGAGCAAAATTGCTCTCTTAAATCAATTTACAACCGGTTTGACGGTACATCTCCGAACTTCTTTGACACCCATCGCTGTAATTCCTCAACGACGTCAGAGAGGTGACGGGTCCCAACGACCACACATGAATATGGACTGCGGGGTCCTTAAACTCGTGGACCGAGACGTCCTTAAACTAATATTGGACCGAGACGTCCTTAAACTAATATCGGACCGAGACGTCCTTAAACTAATGATGGACCACTACGTCCCTAAACTGGCAACGGACCGAAACGTCCTTAAACTAATAATGGACCACTACGTCCCTAAACTGGCAACGGACAGAAACGTCCTTAAACTAATAATGGACCACTACGTCTCTAAACTGGCGATGGACCACCACGTCCCTAAACTGGCGATGGACCACCACGTCCCTAAACTGGAACATGGACCACCACGTCCCTAAACTGGAACAATAGAGCCTCCAAATGCTCTTTTGCTGGATCTAAACGGTCCTGTTTAAGTTGATCTTAGCCCCAAACACGGCTAACGTATCCTTAAACATTCGAATGTACTATAAAACTCCAAATCAACTTTGGTTCAAGGGTACATCTCTGAACTCCTTTGACACCTATCGTTGTAATCCTTCAACGACGTCAGAGAGGTGATGGGTCCCGACAGCCATACATTAAATGGATCACCACGTTAAGTTGATCTTAGTCTCAAAACAGGACTAACGTATCCTTTACGAATGTTTAAGTTGATCTTAGCCTCAATATGGCTAACATATCCTTAAACTAAAAACACCAAACCCAAATCTAAGTAAATACGGATTTGGACTAATCCACGTCCTACGGGCGACGGCATTACTCAGTCTCCGTATACAATCCACGGGCAACCACAAAACAAACAAACACACACGACACGAAGTGAAATTCTGGAGAAGGAGAAAGTGGTTACCGCGACGCGGTAGCGTAATTAACTGCAGGGGCTTGCGCCTGCAGGGAAGAGCGTCCCCACAATCAAAAACCCTTCTAGCGAGGGGGAATCTGACGAAGTCTGCTACATCGGCCGCATCCGTCTAAACCTCCGATACACGGTGCCATAAATCAACTTGGCATCTTCGGAGAGGTGGACGGATAAAACCAAATAGCATCTGCCCCGAATCTCAAGCATAGACGTCCCTAACGTCTCGGCCGCCGTTTGGAGGGGAACAATAGGTATATGAATAAAGTAGAGAACCAAGTGTTGCAAGTATCGGGATTCTTCAAGGTGATTGAAGATGTAGATACTTGTGTATGGTATTCAGTTAATAGTAATGATTAAGAGAACTTACTTCTTTTTCAGATTACTCATAATTGGAAGCACTCCTAAGTTGAGTAATGTTGAACGGCCTCTCTCCATTTAGTTGACATGCACTGGAGACAGCTGCATGATTTGAATCTGGTTCCAATTAAATCAGTACCTCTGTTTCTGTATTCGATATTGAACAGTTCATATCTTGACGATGTTAAGGTACGGGGAGTTGTCCAGCTTATGCTTAAAACCAGACTCTGGATAACTCAAAGCACGTTTCTGTAATGGCTGTTTGTGGGTCGACCCAGGCTATGACGAGGGTTGACTTTCTACCATCTGGAAGATCAATAGTGATATTGTTCTTAACTCGCCACAGTTTTAACAAAATTGGATTTTTTTAGAAAACAGCAGTGGGAGTATGGTAGAACTGGAAGTGATTCCAGAACCGCAAACGATTATTGAAAATTTGATAAGAACCTAAAGATTCAATCTGGTTTGACATTCCATTGGCCACTCCGTAAATATGGTGGGCAACCTCAGGCACCCGAGAGGTACTCCGGTAGCCTCAAGGACGGTGACAGGGAGGTTCTTGTTTATCCAGACTTTCCATTGCTGTTGTTCCAGACTGTGAGACCCGGCAGAAAGATGAATATAGCGTCGTTCTAAACTAGCTTTAGAAGTGTACGTTTATATGACTCTGCCAGAGGGTTGTCGTGGTCAGTGGGAGCAGCGGAAGCTAAGTGGGGACTTGACACTACTGTTGTTCCAGACTATGAGACCCGGCAGGAGGATGAATATAGCGTCGTTCTAAACTAGCTTTAGAAGTATACGTGTATATTATTCTGCCAGAGGGTTGTCGTAGTCAGTGGGAGCAGCGGAAGTATAGTGGACAAGTAGCTTATGTCTATTT
Organism: Agapanthus africanus; assembly: GCA_030015575.1. NCBI lineage: Eukaryota > Viridiplantae > Streptophyta > Magnoliopsida > Asparagales > Amaryllidaceae > Agapanthus > Agapanthus africanus. The sequence goes on along the minus strand of JASDDO010000010.1, from coordinate 485,808,056 downwards.
ATTGACTAAAGCAGATATAGCGGAGATAGATCATCTATTTCTGATGTGACAGTTATAGGTTTGACTTCATCAGAATAGGGGATGGATCTGTTAAGAAGGTAGTAGGGTGTGATGTCCTGGTATTTGGATGATATACACAGAGTAGGAAGTGAAGTTCCTATACTACGATCGGTTATACTTTGGTTGTCACACAGTGGCTTCTCCACATAGGACTTGGATATTATATCAGACATTCTGATTACTGGATTTATGGTTTTAGATCTAGATTTGGGTGGTTTCCCAATCTGGGTACTTAGACAACATTCTAAAAGTGTTTTAGAATGGATGACTCCTGGTGTAACACCCGAGCCCAATACTACTGTTTTTCAGTTACTGTTTGAGCATTAATGTGGTTCTCATTTCTTTTAGCCTGCTTGATTGTCACTTACTGTAAAAATTTTACCTGGCAAAGTCATTTCTGCATATAACAATTTTTGGCATTTAAAATAAAATTAAAAATATCCATCTTGGCCTACTCGACACCCCTAGCTTCGTGGTAGCGTCCGTGCTTTGTGTTCTCGTCCCGTTCAGTGAAACGAGCGAGTTTGGACGGCTACACGTGCGTATAGGTGTCCGTCTTGGGGGTATGCTTTTTAGTCATAAAACACTTAATTTTAAAATTTGGAACCCGCTTAAAATCCTATTATTTCAATTTCGAATTTTTGGACCCGACCTGGACTCGATTTGGAAATGTTTTGTTTGGCGCCAAAATCCCAAATTTTAATATATTTAAACCATAATATATTTCGATAACATATATATATTTTACTGTTATTAAATCTTTAAGTATTTTTCCCTAACCTACAAATCAAATCCCAATCTCAGCCAATCAGCGAAGGATTAACTCCCTGGGCCCCACTAAAATTCCTACGCTTCTCTCTCTCTCTCCCTCTTTCTCCTTCTCTCTCTCTCTCTCTTCCTTCACACTAAAATCCAATTTCCTCTCTCCTCTACAATTTCTCTCTCCTTTCGATCTCTCTCCCCCTCTATATCTCTCCTCTCTCTCCTCTCGCAATCCCTCTCTCTCTCCCCATCTCTCTCTCTATCTCTCTTTATCTCTCTCCTCTCTCTCCCCGTCTCTTTCTCTATCTCTCTCATATATATATATATTTCTCCTCTCCTTTTATTTTCCTCACGAGAGAACACGAGAACCCAACGAGCCATCGGCAGCAAGCCCTAGCCGCCTCCATCCTCGCCGCCGCAGTCCCAACGCCGGCGACGCCATCACCATCACCCTCGCCTCCTCTTCCTCATCTCACCCATATCCTCTTTCTTCCACCCTCGCAGGCACCGGTGCACCCATCCGCAGCCACCCGCAGCCCCTGCAGCTTCTCTGCGGCCACCGGCGACCACCTGCGCCGCCCTTGGCTGTCGCCGACGATCCCCGACCACCCCTGAACACCTTGTAAGCGTTTCTCCATCTCACCCTTCCTCTCTTCATTTTCAAAACTGAAAACAAACTGCTGGATGTTTTCTGCAGATTGCTGGAGACGTCGTTCTCGCCGCCGTCGATCTCGCCGTCGTTGCTAGTGCCCTCTGAGACCAGTGAGTATTCCCCATCTTCTTCTTCTTCCCCTTTCTCTGTTCATTTCTTTCCTTCTCTAGATCTACACCCTTTAGAAACCCTATTCACTGTTTTTGTATCTCGCTGGAATCCGGCCGTGCCGGCGACGTGTCCCAACGATCCAGCAGAGTACTCTGACCCGTGTGGTTCCTTGGTTCATTGTTTGGGTTCAATCCGTGAACCGTGCGTCCGTCGCGAGTTTCCCCGCCGACGTTACGTTCCGTTTTTCCCGGTTTGCAACCCGTCGAGGCAAGTACCCCTTGCTACATGCTATACAATATTTACATATATGTATTGACCCCCTAAACCTGTAAAATTTAACTTGGTTTCCCATTTCGGTTACAATGTTGCATTATATCATTTTACTATTAAACATGGAATTTACAGTTTGCCAATTTGAACCCAATAATCAAATCTACCTGTTCAATCACATTTTACTGTTAAAATAGCTGGTAGCAATTATCCCTGTAGTTCTGTTACATTCGGACACTCGCATGCATAAACCTGAAATAACTGTATTGAACCGTTACATAAATTATTGCACCGCTGAGGGTGCTTAAACCTGTTAACATGACTAAACGGCTATATCATTTTACTGCACTCTTGTAATTTGAATGAAACTGCTTATTATGTAATTCATTGCTTATCTCGTATTGTTAATACCCGTGTTTGATTATATATCTGATTGTGAGCACACCCACAATATTGTTTACATCTTGACCTGACATGGCTACACATATATATTTATTGATACACCTGACATGGTACCGTATACTGTTGACTTGACCTGATGTACCGTGACCTGACCCGTTATCTGATCTGGTGTCTAATGCCAACAAACCTGACATGTAGTCCTCATGGACCGTTTCTATTGTCTATCCAGACAAACCTGCTTTTACCTGATCCTGTGTTGGCATTAGTTCTTGATTACTGAATACCTGACTCGACATACATAACTTGGGGGTATGGGGAAATCAAAGGTGAAACCTGACTTGTAACTCAACAGTTCACTACCTGTTCTGATCAGTCTTACGGGCTAGGCCAGCCCCGGAGTGATGATGCTGACATCACTCGCCCATCCTGCTACCTGTTACTGTCTAGCGGCACGTCTCGGATTCAGCCCCGAGGATCTTGACCGTGGTCCCGGGCATGCACGGGATACTATTGAGTTATATCGACGATTCATCAATTGATTTCAAAGACTTTAGAATAGAAAACCTGATAGAACAGTTTAGTTACCCACTGCACACTACCCTGCACTGCTGGATTCATATTACTGCTACTCTCGTTTTATTCATGTTTATTTTGCATTGCCTGTTACATTGTTCATATTATATTACTTGTTGACATGACGCACTGACGTCTGGGTTTTGCATGGCCCAGATTCTGTACCGCTGTCGCAGTCCGAGCAGGAGTACTTCAGCCAGCAGGCTGAGCTGTGAGTTCAGTAGTAGTTAGTTTTATTTCCTGCATTCATTTCCTGATGTGAGCCCGCATTATGGGACATACTTTTCAGTTATTTGTATTGGATCATTTGCTTCCGCATTTATTTATTATTGACTCCTGTTATTCTGGATTATGGACATGTTTTAGATAGTTTCATCTTGTTCTTGATATCTCTACAGCCGTAATGTGACTGTGGATGGATACTTCCTACCCACAGGTAGCATGGTTAGCTATGTCATGTGCCCAATCTAGCGTACTCTGGGAAGCGGGGTGTGACACCTGGAACGGTAGTATACCTACAGGTGATGGAGTCACCCTCTCTAAAGGTGTCTTACAGATTAAAGGGGAGAGGGATGTGCAAGATTGGCAGATCATTTGCTTAGGCAATTGAGTCAATCATGAGATGTCAAGTACCACACCGGATGTTGTTTTTGCACGAGCTGCAATAAGTTGATATTAATCCAATCCTGGAGAAACGATCAGAAGCAGTTTTAGAACATAAGTGGATGTTCTAGGGATATGATAACGACAGCCTCATTCGGGAGACAGTTATCATTCCAGGCTTCCAAGATCACCTGGATGACAGAGTGACTGTCAGAGTTATAGTTTTCCCTCTGACGAGGGGCAGTGTTTTGGACAGGTGATCCAAGCGGACACCGAGGGAGGCATTACGCGGGATTCTGATTAGGTTCAGTTGACGATATAGTCTAAGAAGTTTGGATTTGAAGTTCATTTATGAGCTAGATCCCATCAGATATCCAGACATATTCTAAGACAGGTATTGCTCATTTCGGGAGATGGCTTTCTCCGCGAACTTGAGCTAAAGAGAGACATAGAAAGAAACATCAGAGCGGATCCACTCAATGAGGCTATTACTCGAACGCAATAGTTTCGCAAATGGGCTTTGTGAGACTGATTAGTAGAGGAGTTGGGTGTTCGGTATCACACGGGCTGTGAGCATGCGACATCGCAATAATTGGCCATGAGTGCAAGTGGGAGATTGTTGGATATAGTGCCCTCAGAGTCAATTATTGGATCACAGGCACATGATTGCAATGATTGAGGGAGGACCTATACCGGTAGGACAGTCTTACTCAAGATGATAGTATGCTATCTGATTTATCTTTATCATCGTGTACTGCTTTAGGTGACATTACTGATCACTATTGCACGTTGATAGAGCCCCTAGGATTCTTGCTTGACTGCCAGCAGTATGATGGCGATCATATACGTGGGAGTTGGGGTCTATAAGCACATCCTTAAAAGGTCCCTAGTCGTGGAAGTTTCGAGACAGGGCATCGATACTCCAGAGTAGACTAGTGTATACAGTCGAGACCCCGACAAGGGGCGGTAGCCAGTCTCACAAGCCACTAGTGTCAGTTGGTTCACCTAAGATGTATACAGGTGCTCATTGGGTTATGAGTACACCGGACAGGACTCGCCGGGAACATGCTAGTTGGTATTATACCTAGCGTCAAATAGCAGTTCTCTGATGACATGTGTACAGGTTAGTTCATTGACTTGAGATAGTCATTTGTCTCATGTGAGTTCCCACTGTACTTTGATTACTACCCTACCACGGCTCAAAGGAGTCGTGCAAACAGGTTTTAGTTGGGTACAGTCCCGAGCCACATGGAGGCAGTGAGCAGATCTGCAGGGGTTCGTCTCTCCCGGTATTGGGGGTGAGGTCGCGCTGTGTCTAGGAGGGCCATTACACGAAGTCCTTGGCCAAGACAGGAGATTTACTGGTAGGTATTCCAGTAGTATCTCAGGGTGTTTTGGGCTACACTTCGACACGACTTGTACCGCTTTTGGGGGTCTGACTTTTACCAACCCCCTAGACCCGCCATGCGATGCTCATAGACGAACGGACCGGACTGTACGGATATTGTCACTGACAGGCTCAGTAGGGTGTCAGGATGAGTTCATTCATCGACATCCCTTTTTGTCAATACATGGTAGCCCGTTATGTATGGCTAATACCTCTGACGTGCTAGTGGTTAAATCCACAGCCAAAATATTGACGAGTCTTTAGAGTCCCCCACAGACAGTTTTTCAAGTTTCGGGCGAAACGCTGTAGAGGCCGTATGGATATATGGCAGGGTTCGATCATATACGTGCGGTATTGCACGGATCATGATCGGACGGATAATACTAGCAGGCTTTAGTTTAAGCCGGATCCTAGTATTGTACAGTGTAGATTTTGTCTCATTTCATTTGTATTCGGTCGGAATTCAAATGCGGATATGTATATACAGTCGTGGGTTTTTCCTGTAATTTACTACGGGATCGTTTTTTTGAAGTTGCCAGTTTGCATTTCGTTTCGGCCTTTTTCCTTTGTTTCTTTCCTTAGCTGAATTTTCCATGGAGGGGGTTATTTGCAATTGTGCAATTTATAACGGAGAAGTCTTTTTGTGGCACATGTTGGTTCATGATGATTCTACCATTTCTTGACTTCTTTTGTTTATCATCACTTGACTTTTGTGATGAGATGTATGATAAGGGTTAGTATGGACTTTGTTGTGATGATGATTCCTAATCATCATCACCTTTTCTCTTTCTTACATGATTGGGCTCACTCCCTCCTCTCATTCTTTTAGCTTGGCTGGCCATTTCTTGATGAGGGTTTGTCAAAAATTTGGGTGAGGGATTTTGTTCTCTTCATGCTTGCAAAAATTCCCTAGTTCATCTAAAAAGTTTACATCTCCTTACCATTTCCAAATGGCAACTTCTTATAACTCCATGAGACATAGAGTTCTACACTTACCCTACAGTATTCTTGGACACGTCGGCTCGCCAACTTCGTGCCCGAGTTGCCTCGGTCCAGAGGTGGGAGCCCGTAAAAGAACCCGGCGATGTGGTGCCCTTTCCGACGAGGAGATGAAAACCGGAGATTCCGCGAGGAGATCGGGATGGAGGCCGAAGACCGAAGGACACTGATCGCTCGGTATAGCTTTCTACCCATTTTCTAGTTTGCTAGCATTAGGTTAATGGCCCGATCCGGGTTTTATAGTACGCGGTAGCGCCGGTTTTAAAGTCAAAGAAAAGTTTCGTTTCCGCATTTTGGCATCGTTCAGATGGCCGCGGCGCTGCCGTGCACTTACAGAAGATGTATATATGGCTCAACCACTCGACTTTCTCCACTCTTCCCTATCCAACCAGGTCTGTAAACTATGTAAAGCTATCTATGGTCTCAAGCAAGCGCCAAGGGCATGGTATCAAGAGCTCAAAGGCTATCTTCTACAAAATGGTTTTGCAAATTTCGTAGCGAATACGTCTCTTTTTATCTACTCCAAGAATGCTATCTTAGCCTATTTCTTGGTATATGTTGACGACATTATTCTCACAGGTAACAATGTACAGTTTCGTCAATCTTTTGTTTGTCAACTTGGGTAACGTTTCTCTCTAAAGGAACTTGGCGATCTTCATCACTTTCTTGATGTATAAGCTATTCCCACAACACAAGGACTCTTTCTATCTCAACATCGCCGCATCGCCGATCTTCTGAAAAAGTTTTCTATGGAAGGAGCTAAAGAAGTTACCACCACAATGTGCAATACTACCCCTCTACTTCGCCATGACGGGTCTTCATCTGTTGACCCCACGCTATATCGTCAGCTAGTTGGTGCTTTCAATACCCCTCTTTCGCTCAACCCGACGTTTCATTTGCCGTCAACCGTCTCTCCCAATTCATACACTCTCCCACAGAGCTTCACTGGATGCCACTTAAACGCGTTCTTTGTTATCTTAAAGGTACGATATATCATGGTCTTTACCTCCGCCGACGATCTTCTCTAACTCTTCTAGCCTTCAATGACTCTGACTGGAGTGGAAATCGCGATGACGGTCGTTCCACTACTGCCTATATTCTCTATCTAGGTTCGAATCCCATCTCATGGAAATCGGCTCGACAAAAGACTGTCTCTCGATTCTCATCCGAAGCTGAATATAAAGCCCTTGCGAATGTCACGGCCGAGGTACTATTGGTGAAAAATCTTCTGTTTGAACTCAATGTAATTCTGCGAAAACCACTCTCTTTATACTGTGATAATATTGGGGCTATCATCTTAGTGCAAACCCAGTCTTCCACTCTCGGATGAAGCACATTGCTCTTGACTATCACTTTGTTTGGGAATGAATGGAAGATGACACCGTTTGTGTTCACCACATCAGCACTCATGATCAACTTGCGGATGTTCTCACAAAAGCACTTGGGCGCAGTCAATTTCTCCAACTTCGTTCTAAGATCGGGGTCTCCAAAAGAGTCTCAATCTTGTGGGGGCGTATTAGGAAAGATTTGCATAACTGATATAGATTTTTGTGATTATAAATCAATCAATAACTTTTCTGATTTTATTTGTTAGAAAAGATTTTATTTTATTTATTCAGCATGTAAAGTGTACATTTAAGATTCAATACAAATTAATTAAGTTTAAACCCTAAATTGCATCTTCTTCATGATTTTTTAAAATCAATAGCTCATAGTTGCAGTTCCCGGATCCCAATAAGAAAAAAAACAAAAGGATGTAGCTCCTGGGTTTAAGTTGGGACGACCCCTCTCATGAGACTTGGTCACATAACGACAACCATAGTACTGCGGTCGAACAGCTCCATTCCTGGGAACACAACACCTTGTGCTTCATTTGGTTAGAACTTTCTAAAGTTTATTTCTTTTTATTTTTTTCTTGAATAGAGATGCGACACATGTTATTTTTAAAGATTTTTGTGAGGCCATGGTATAAGCCCCTTTAAAACTTGGAGGGGCTTTTCTTGCACAAATGGAAAGCTCAAAATATTTTCCAATTTTATTGCAAACTCCCTTTGCATGATGTGACAGTCACAACCCTCAATTTTGTTGCAAACTCTCTTTGCATAATGTGACGGTCACAAATTCCATATGGACAAGGTCCAATAGTCACCAAGCTACAAATCACAAAAGAATCCATCCATCTCCATAAACGCCCCCGCACTGCACGTGACAACCATCCCTCACAGTCCTCTGAGCAACACACGCTACCTAAAAAACCCTAACTTATCGCCGGCGACCTCCGCAATCAACCCTGGCCCAATAACGATGAAGATCCTCGTCGCCGTCAAGCGAGTCGTCGACTATGCCGTCAAAGTCCGCGTCAAGCCTGACAAGGTACCAACTTTCCAAATAACCCCCTCGCTTCTCTCATTATTGATTTCGATTCATCTCAGAGCGGAGTCGAGACGAGCAACGTGAAGATGTCGATGAACCCCTTCTGCGAGATCGCCCTCGAGGAGGCGCTTCGGATCAGAGAGTCCGGCGCCGCCTCCGAGGTCGTGGCGGTCTCTATAGGCCCCGCGCAGTGCGCGGACACACTGAGGACGGCGCTGGCGATGGGCGCCGACCGTGCGATCCACGTGGAGGCCGGGGCGGCGCAGGTGTACCCCTTGTCCGTGGCCAAGGTCCTCAGGTCGTTGGCGGAGGCGGAGAAGCCTGGGCTTTTGATCCTAGGCAAGCAGGTACAAAATTTGCAATTTTAGGAAATTTTGCGTTGATTGATGTCAAAATTTGAGTGATTTATTGTGTAAAAGTGTTTAGATCCTGCAATTTTTTGCACACCCTAAATTTAGGGCATGTAAATCGCAATGAATGGAGTAGAACATTAATGTTTCCGCAAACAAATAAAGGAAATATCTTCATGTTTTTTACAAGACTGCATTTTGTCTCGTTTCATGATTGAAAGTGGAATTTTTTTGGGTGCTTTGCATTGCAGAATGGATATTTTAATTAACAAGTATGCAGTTCAATGAATGTGCAAACTAAAATTAGGTTGCAGTGAAGCGAAGCTTCATCGTCACGCTTGGAGACGGCGTTCTTATAGGCGGAATCAGCAAAACGCAGCAGGTCGAGGACAAAGAGAGGGGGTGGGGGTGGGGGTGGGGGTGGGGATGGACTGCAATAGATGAAATGCCACATCAATGTACTAAGTTTATCATATACTGTTTTAAAAATTGCATATGATGGAATGCAATTAGATATGTAAGTAACAAGTTTGCACAGGACATCTAATAGTGTAGGAAGTGTTTGATTTCTTATGATTAAGTTCTCTCAAAAAGGCGTATAAAATCTTACAAGGAGTAAATCAAGGCATATAAATATATAACCGAGTCTGTCTCCTGAAGTAGCGTAGGTGTTTAGGGTGAATGCATTAGCTCTAAGCAGATATGATTTTTGCGGTCTTACAGATTTCTGGCATTATTGAGTTTATCATCTCTTCAGTTAGTTTTGACGTGATAAAAAATTTCTCTCTCATTTCTTTTTCCTGGCTTATTTTCTGTCAACTGAATTTCCGCATCATCTTATTTTACCTTGTATCAGGGAAATTCCCTGTTCATGACTTAATTTTGTTTGATTGCAAAATTTTGGTTGATTATTCCTTGTTGATGATATCTTTGTTGTTGTCTGTTCCATCTATTTATATTGTTTTCTTGAGCTTCTTGTTGTGTTCAATATAGTGAGATCGTTTCTAGATTAATCAGTTTATCAATGTATATATTTAATCTATGGTCTTTGTGATCTGTTAATGAGGTGGTTCTAACAACTCTTCTGATTTGATAGTGAAAAACTTCTCCTGTAGACTTGATTCGCGAGTATTTTTGCTTACTATTGCATATTGTTGTTCCTTGTGCAGGCTATCGATGATGATTGCAACCAAACAGGACAGATGGTTGCTGGGTTGCTCAGGTGGCCACAGGGGACCTTCGCTTCAAAGGTCTGATATTATATTTATATAATAATGTTTGTAGAATGCAAAATTTTTTATATACCACATTTTCTTAAGCATGAAGAAGTATGCAGAGAAGATGAAGTGTATTTAGTTTTATCCTGATAGTCGGCAGTTGTGTTCTAAGCATGCACGAGTAGGTAGAGAGTTACTTGGTTCACCTTGAATTGCTTTTATTCTCAGAGATTATTTTTACTTATGTATTTACCTGTTCAGGTTGATGCATTATGATTTTTTATTAGATTATTGCTGTTTGCCCTGTGGAAGAGTCTCTTTGTATATTTCTGTGTCATCTGTTACGTGTGCCCTATCTTTGGATTTGTTCATCAATTCACTACTGTGATAGCAGTAATTTATTCTCCAAATGTTTAGTCCAATTGTTCAATCGATGTAGAAAGTTCAACTAACCGTTTATTTCTCCTTAGAATGTGCACAGCAGAAGCTGTGGATCAAATTCTGCTTGTTTTGCATTCTTTTTTATGTTTTTTAAGTACTTTACTTCTATGTTTATTATTCTGCTTCCTTCTTTTACGATTAGCCTTCATAGTTTTTATCTTCTTATTTCTTAACAGGTTGTCTTAGATAAGGAGAGACAGGTTGCAACTGTAGAAAGAGAGGTTGATGGAGGCCTTGAGACTCTATGTCTAGATCTTCCAGCAGTAATCACGTCAGTTTCTATTTCAAATATTTTGGTTTTTAAAATGTCTGCTTCCTTTTTTCTATTTAATTCTGTTCTGCTGTCAAGTGGCTGTTCTGCTGTCAAGTGGTGTGATCATTTTCATTTACAACTCAAACTTCTTTTCAGGCTCCTTTAGCGCCAACTAATGATGCACTGATTATCTCTTCCTTCATCTGTACTTCTATTTGCATAACCCTCTTTGTAGGCTTACCGTGTTCATCTGCATGCGATAGTCAATTTATCCATTCAAAAATTTTCTTCCACCATGATTGTCTGGATCATCATTTCACCTGAATGACCACAGATATTTTGAATATTAGATTACTGACATATGTTAGAATAGATTATTATATCTCTAACAATTATCATAATTTCTGTGTTTGGGTGTGTCCATGGCAGGGATTTTAAGATGGTATTAGACCAATTCAGGTTCAAATCCCTTGGAACGCTTTATTTAACATCACGTAATAATAAAAAAATAATATTGATGCACAAAAGGCCAGGTTTCTTAGCACAAAAATGGGGTAGATGATGTATCTAAGACGTCAGCATACTCTATGCTGTAGCGCCCTAATCAGCCCCTGAAGTGTTTAATTAGCACAAACATGCCCAATGTTGGTCGATCGAAACCCTAAAGACACATAAATTGCTCGGTTGTGTTCCGCTTGCATGAGCTAAATTGCATGATGAGAAATGAAGAGAAGCTTAAAATTTTTGGTGCTATATCACGGAGGGTTGTGAATATATACAGTCATAAAGATCAGTTCTTTTGACTAGTTTTGTTATGCTTTTCATCTTTGACATGGTTTTAATGTTGCAGCACCGATTTGAGATTGAACCAGCCAAGGTACGCAACACTGCCCAACATAATGAAGGCAAAATCAAAGGTGATCAAGAAAATGACTCCTCAGGAACTGAATGTTGAGATCAAGTCAGATTTGGAGGTTATTCAAGTCACTGAACCTCCCAAAAGAAAAGCTGGCATCGTCGTCTCCTCTGTTGACGAGCTCATTGATAAATTGAAGAATGAAGCTCGCGTGTTGTAACCACTAATCATAATTGGAATATTGGCGTACATGAGAAAATCAATTCAGTATAAATCAGGCTTCGGGGAAATTGATATCATTGTTTTATGTATCTGATAATCTGACCTCTGTAGGGGAAAATAAAATGTTAATTAAAATATGTTGAGTGGTAAAAAATTATATTTGCCGGAAGATGATGAACCATGAAAGTTTAACATCCCGTGTGTTCTAAATAATTCAATGTGTGTTCTAAATAATTCAATAATTCGATTCGGGAATTTTTGAGGCTTCTAATCTTTTCTGGTGAATTCAAAGTTCTTGTAGATTAACTTTCAAGTTCATTTTCCAGATTATGAATGTACCAGAAAAAGTTATTATGAAGAAGACACAAATTTTTCAAATATTAAGAGTGATGGATCTCTGGATCTCCTTTAGATGTTGCCTTCCGTTGATCTGCAACGAGTGGTGATGGATGACTGAGATTGAGTTGGAGGTTGCCTCCTGGAGCGTGTGGTTCTCAATGGGTTTTATGTGGTTGAGACCGATCATCTGCAAGGAAATCCTGGGGTGGTTGTGCCACCAAGGATCCTCCGACGATCAAGTTAGACGGGGTATTTTGGCAGAGTGACGGCCTGTTGGGATGAAATTGGCTTATCTGAGTCGTCTGAGAGGAGTTTATATAGTGGCAACCATAGGCAGGCGGGCGCGAGATTCACGCCCGCCGTTGCGTCCCTGGCGTTACGCCCGCGTGAAAGGCGGGATTCCCCATTAATGACGAGATATGCTCGTTGATGGGGGAACGCGATGTCGTGGAACGCGGGATCATGTGCGGCGGATATCTCGCGTCTGGCGAGATTCGCGGAGCCGTGGCTGAGACGTCTGTGATCGGTGTTGTGGGTCGGTCGGTGAGACCGAGGAAGATAAGCTCGACGGGAGGCTCGGGAACGAGCGGGAGGTCGAGGCATCTTGGATATGTGATAGCTCGGAGGCAAGTCGGAAGGCTGAGGGAACTCAGCGTGCGGGAGGCTCCGGGGCGAGCCGATGGTTGTTTGTAAGGCAATCGTAGGAGTGGTCTGGAAGGCCACCGAAGGTCGGGAACATTCTCGGGTCGAAAGCCCGGGGTACGCTTCCAACGTACCGATTTTGATCCCATCTTGTAAGCTCCGGGACACGTCATCTGCCACGTGTCATGATGTGGGGAATCACCGGTATCGAGCATCATCATAAGCCCCCCACTTTTGTCTCGATCCATTCATAGGTCGGGTCGAGAGTGGTCTGACTGGTCACTCGGGGTAAGCCCTCATTTGAAGATATCGTCGGTGCGCATTCCCGGACGATTAGTTGTATTTTCTTGATGACGTCAGCGGATCAGGGGAGAGATCTCGCATTAAAGAGGAAGCGCTGGTTCATGCGTATGTTCGCCGAAGCGTCAGCCCACATGTCTGGCGCTGGTTGGCTGACGTGGCGGGCCGCATGTGTTCTCACACCCGATGAGACGTGCCCAATGCGAGTGCGACAGGTGGAACTTTGTCGGTCGTGGATTGCGACGCGCTGTTTTGGTGGGAGACGATCGGCGCCGTAGGATGCGTACGCCGGCTGCTATAAATTGAGGTGGGGTCCTCTTCAGGGTCCATCCTTTGCCATAATTTCCTCGCCCCTTCGCGTGTTTGCTCGGCGCTTTTCCCTTTAGGTCGGGACCCCAGCGTTTTCTCTTTCGAGGATTCATCATTTTGATCAGGTTAGATGTCTTCTACCGAGGAGTCTGTAGAAATAACGCGGGTAGAGTCTAGGGAGTCTTCTGCAGCTTCCTCTTCAGCTTCTTCTTCTTCTTCGTCTGAGTCGGAGTCCCTCCGGGAGTTTAGGGTTAGTCACGCTTCCCGGGGTCGTGTGACGGGGGTGGTCCCCATAGCGCAGGTCAGGGGCGTCCGTGACGCGTCATCCATATTGAGTCATGCGGACGAGCTTGCTACCATTTGGGCTCGCTTCCACATTCCTCCCGGCTACTTGTTTCGTTTGGTCGGGGAGGGGGAGAGGGCAGACCAGGTGCGGGGCAAGCAGATTGCCTTGTACCTAGAAGCCTTTTGGGCTGGGATGCGCCTGCCCTTCTCCCCCGAGGTGAGTGCAGCGTTGAATTGTTTTGAGTTAGCCCGGGCCAGTTAGTGCCGAACTCTTGAAGGATTCTCCTTGGGTTCCTGGTCCGGTTGAAATTACGCAAGATCCCTTTCAGCCGGAGCCTTCTCATTTCTTCTCTCTGCTACAAAAATCACCTCGGCACCCGCAGGGACGAACCTAGCTGGGTATATATTTCTTTTAGAAAACACCAAGGAGGTGCTGCCGGGTCGGGAGCCGTCGTATTGCTTTCTTCTATCCACGAATGGAAAAGTTTTTGTTTGTCGAACCACCCGAGGGTGAGAATTGGCCTGTGCCCATCCAGTGGTACAGGGCCAACTGCTTTTTGGGTGAGGCGGTCGAATGATCCTGACTCGGTGGCGGTGTCGGAGTGGGAGCCCCTCCCCCGGACCGATGTGTTGCTGTCTAAGCAGGCCCTCAGTTGGGCCGGGCTCAGCCTCGCTCAGTTTGCGGGTAAGTTGGGAGTTCTTAGGCGACCTGTTTAGACTTGTGTGTTCTTCCACTTTTTCTAGCATTGCTAACCCCTTCTTTGTATTTTCGTCTTACGTAGAACCCATGGATATGTCTAAATTTCGGGCGGCCCTGGTCGAGCAGAAGAAAGGGAAGAAGGCCGGAAGTGCTGGCCCCTCTTGCCCGTCGTCAGCTCGGGCTCCACCGGCGGCTGCCCCTGCCAGGCGCTCGAGCGCGCCCCGGGCCCCGGAGTTCAGCCAAGCGCCGAGCCGAAAACGCGCTCGGGAGCAAGAGCCCCGGGTTCTGGAGGCGGCAGAAGAGACTGGCTCTCCTGCGTCTCTCCTCAAGAGGTACCACAGGACGGTGCCCCGCTCCCCGGCTTCCCCGATCATCATGGATGAAGGGGAGCTTCGCTTTGAGGTGCCCTCGGGGCTTTCCGTTGCCGACAGCCTGCTCTCGGAGATGGAAAGGTCGGACGGGGCAGAATCCCTCGGGGGACCCTCAGGGCCTAAATGGCAGCCATAGCCCAGGAGGCCGTGCAGGTCAGTGTTCGCACCTCACTCGGGTTTTTATTCAGTACTTTTGTCCGCAAGATCGGGTGCCCCTTTCCTTTTTAACCCCTCCTTTGTTTTCTTTAGGTCCTCCAGCACGTCGCCCTTGTCGTCAACGTGGAGGACGAGGAAATTGCCCCGGCGATGCAGGTCACGGGTGAGTTCTCCTCGCGGGTGGAGAGCTCAAGGTTGGAGCTGCAAGCGGCGATGGAGAGGGTCGCCGCCTTCGAAGACCGGGTGGCGGCCGGGGATCGGGAGATCGCCAGCTGCCGGGAGGCCGTCCGAGTCTCCGAGCCTAAGTTGGAAGATTCCAGGGTGCTGGTCGCCACCCTGAAGAAGACGGCGAACACCCTCCGGAGGGAGAACGAGGCGGCGAAGGAAGGTACGAGGCGTGCCGAGCTCCGAGCGTCGAAGGCGGTGGAGAGCTACAAGGGGTCGGACCAGTTCTACACCGACCTTGCTGGAGCCTCTGCCATCGTTTGGCATGACGCCCTCGACGCCGTCAAGGCCTTGATGCCGAAGTTTCCTGACGGCAAGTTTCGGGGTGAATACCCTCGAGGGGATGAGGCGCAGGGGGATGCCCCAGGAAACGCTGCAGGGGGAAGGGCTCCTGGTGGGAGCGTCGGGGAGGAGTTGGTCCCCCCGGCTCCCAGCACCGAGGCACCTGTGATGGGCGCCGATCTTCAAGACGCAACCCTGGTCGTCGTGGTAGAAGCGGAGCTCATCGAGGTTCTCCCCGGCCCCGAGGCCTGAACCTTTTCGCCTCCTTATTTTCTTTTGTGCTGAAATTTTGTAAGCCTCCGGGCGATTTTGTAAAGCTGGAGAGCCCATAATACCTTTGTAAAGACCTCCGATTTTGGTGAATGAAATCTTTTTGCAGTGTTCTTTGCGTCAATATTTTCCCTTTGTTTGTGGTTAAATCTCTATTTGCGCGGTATTGCTTTTATGATGCGTTAGGTCGAAGACCGATTTTTCATCTGGAGATCGCGCGTTGAGTTGAATTCAACCATTTGCCAAGTCTGCAAGGGCGGTGCAAGGTCGGTATCTCCATGGCCCCGAAGTCGAGGTGGGGATCGCTTAGTAAAGATGTGCAGGAAGTTGAGCAGGGAAGCTGCCCGATGGCCTCTTGATGAGGGCTTTGGTCCTTGGCATCGTTGGGTAAGAGATTACCGGCCACGAATGGATCGAGCAGGGAAACTGCTCGGTGGCCTCTTTGATCCTTAGCGCGGGAGGGCAAGGAGTTGCCTGCTAAGGATGGACCGAGCAGGGAAGCTGCTCGGTGGCCTCTTGATGAGGGCTTTGATCCTTGGCGTCGTGGGGTAAGAGATTACCAGCCAAGGATAGACCGAGCAGGGTAGCTTCTCGGTGGCCTCTTGATGAGGGCTTTGATCCTTAGCGCGGGAGGGCATGGAGTGGCCTGCTAAGGATGGACTGAGCAGGGAAGCTGCTCGGTGGCCTCTTAATGAGGGATTTGATCCTTGGTGTCGTGGGGTAAGAGATTACCAGCCAAGGATGGACCGAGCAGGATAGCTGCTCGGTGTCCTCTTGATGAGGGCTTTGATCCTTGGCGTTGTGGGGTAAGAGATTACTAGCCAAGGATGGACCGAGCAGGGTAGCTGCTCGGTGGCCTCTTGATGAGGGCTTTGATCCTTGGCGTCGTGGGGTAAGAGATTACCAGCTAAGGATAGACCGAGCAGGGTAGCTGCTTGGTGGCCTCTTGATGAGGGCTTTGATCCTTGGCGTCGTGGGGGTAAGAGATTACCAGCCAAGGATGGACCGAGCAGGGTAGCTGCTCTGTGGTCTCTTGATGAGGGCTTTGATCCTTAGCGCGGGAGGGCAAGGAGTGGCCTGCTAAGGATGGATCGAGCATGGTTGCTGCTCGGTGGCCTCTTTATGAGGGCTTTGATCCTTGGCGTTGTGGGGTAAGAGATTACCAGCCAAGGATGGACCGAGCAGGGTAGCTTCTCGGTGGCCTTTTGATGATGGCTTTGATCCTTGGCGTCGTGGGATAAGAGATTACCAGCCAAGGATGGACCGAGCAGGGTAGCTGCTTGGTCGCTTTGATGAGGGCTTTGATCCTTGGCGTCGTGGGGTAAGAGATTACCAGCCAAGGATGGACCGAGCAGGGTAGCTGCTCGGTGGCCTCTTGATGAGGGCTTTGATCCTTGGCGTCGTGGGGTAAGAGATTACCAGCCAAGGATGGACCGAGTAGGGTAGCTGCTCGGTGGCCTCTTGATGAGGGCTTTGATCCTTAGCGCAGGAGGGCATGGAGTGGCCTGCTAAGAATGGACCGAGCAGGGAAGCTGCTCGGTGGCCTTTTGATGAGGGCTTTGATCTTTAGCGCGAGAGGGCAAGGAGTGGCCTGCTAAGGATGGACCGAGCAGGGTCGCTGCTCGGTGGCCTCTTGATGAGGGCGTTGATGTCACGACCCGAAAGTACGGAACATGACCGGCACTTAAACTACGAACGTCTCGAGGCGTACGTAATCTAAGTAAACCGAAAACCCAGAAATCCAAACCAAGAAAAGTAGTAGAGTGAAGGAAAAACCAAATTAAAGCAAGTAGTTTCAATAGCATAAGCCGAATTATGCGGTTTTTAAAAGCATCAAAATTTTACTGAAAATTTCGGCAGAGTCTCCTTTGTAAATACTGGCTCCCAAACGGGATACAACATGAATAGTATACGAAATCAATAAAAGGCATCCCCAAGCGGGAGTTAGCTCTTCGTCAATCGACGGTCACAATCACACAAGCAATATAATATACAACGCCAACGGCGAGGATCAAAAACTCAAAAGTAAACTCAAAACCACCAGAAAAATGACGAGCGACTCTAAGGTCGAAAGAATAACCAACACTGGTCTCTATATCAAAAAAAATACATGTTTGGTTGATGGAACTTCTAGATACAACAGAATAATGATATACAAAGTATATAATGTGGGTATGATACAAGTAAACCCACCTACTAGCAAATCACCCGAATGAAACTGAGCCCGCAAGCCGTAATGAAACCTGTACGGCAAATCTGCAAGAAACTGGGGCACAACGGGGGTGAGTTGCCAACTCGTGAATAGAAAAACATCTACGCACAGAAATCGCATAAATAACGCAATCTTAGGTCAATGATCATAATATATCCTCAAAATAAGTATATAACATGCAGCCTATAACAAGGCTAGGGTAAATATCTAACCCGAGTGTAATCTCATATGCCCGTGTCAGTGCCTCAAGTAGCAATATATCATATGAATGAGGTATGAATGCATGAAACAGAATACATGTAAATGAAGAAACTGTTTTCATAAATTAGTAAGATTTCCTTCGTATTTTTAAACTGAGGTATCATAAATGAAATCAGCATCAATAGTGTCTAGCATCGACACAAAACATAAATCTCACTGTCTCGAAATATCAATGTCCCAATCTCAATATCTAGGGCGCCGTCAATCCGGACCGGCCCCTACCATAAATCTCAAGACCACGACGGTATCCTCCGGATATCCGACGCGTCGGGTAAAATCACCGGTAGGTAGTACTCCCCTGCCAGGCTCAACGTCATCACCACATTCCTCTTGCCCCGGGGTACCGCACCGGGTCCACCATGTACCCGAAACGGTTCATCCGTCTCCTCGAATCGGGTTTCCAAATCCATCAGCAAACTCATGGTGGACGACTCATACATCACGGGAAAAACCGCACTTTTTATTTTAAAATATAATAAGTTTAGAAATTTTGCGGTTTTCCTCCAAATCCAGAAAATCTCATAGAAATCCAAATCCAAACCTCAATAGCATGCAAAATAGTGAATATATGCATGAGAATCCATGAATGCGGCATAACAATGAATAACAGTATGCATGAAGTAGCAGGTAATAACTACAATGTCTAAACTATTCGCAAATAGGCTATGTCAAGCAATAATATATTTTCTAAGGTGTACGTGACATGGCAATTACCGATGAAGATGTGTGTGAGCCGGCAAGTAGGTGTACGTGGTACATACGCATCATCGGTAATGGTGCTGGTGTCCTAACAACATGATATCAATAATGGAATATGCAGCAAAATAAATATGCGAGGCAGAGCGAACAACAATAATGTGCGGGAGCTGAATACTAGACACAACGATAACTAATCTGCAATAATCTAATATAAGTCCTACGAATGGTGCCTTTTGAAATAACACGAATCATGGGGTTTTGAAAATAGGGGCTACGGTGTTTTTATGAAAAGATACGTCGTTTTTGAAATATCCGTAGATTCCCTTGAGCTGTCTTTAAAAATGCCCACGATTCGTTAGTTTTTGAAATAGGTAAGAAGTCTAATCTAATCTAACAACTACACTAGACTATACGGCTGAACTAACAAGCTGAACTACAGGTAAGGGAACCGCCTAACATCTGAGTCGATATATAAATATATATAAGTCGGTGATCCCGCCTCAATAGTATCGCGTACGATACAGTATATCATCTGACATCCTCGAGTCATGAGCGCGGATCTATCATCAATATAGGCTCGTACGGTAAATCGTCGTACGGCATCCCAAAAGCTGGGTATGGTTCAATATCACACTATCTCATCACATTTCAGATATCACTTATCATATCATAATCTGGGGTACTGATCTAAGTCTAGTACAACTGATATCATTTTCAAAGTAGAATGCGGGGGTAAACACACATCCCGAACCCGCAAGAATCACATTTCGTATCCCAAATACGAATCATATCAAATCACCGATCTCGCGGTACAAAGCCCACATCATCGACTCAACTCCAAAGTCATCCCATATCATCAAACACCGTGCAAGTATAAGAAACATACAAGTGTATGCGTGTGGGTGCAAATCTATCCTATGGTTCGCAACTAGGAACTACGCTAGTTATTTCTACCCCTAACTAACCATAACACACTATCACACATAAAAATATACTACATAGTACTAATTACGGACTGCGGGGGTGCTATACGCCATCCACCCGACTTCTCCCCGTAGATATAAATCTACTCACCTGGTCTTCGCTAGCCGGTGCCGACGTTGCCACGCGCTTGCTTATCGTCTCGAAGTCCATATGGGGGTACCTACATATCATAACGCACCATATCTCATTAAAATCCGACCCATGATCAAAACGACGCACGAATCCCACATAGGTCAAAACCTATGGTTGCTTTCACAAATCGACCCAAAAACCCTCAACGTCGGCGTACAAACGCCAGACCATCGAGAAAAACCCAAATACACTCATTTGCACATTCACGAACACTAATTTTAATATAGAATAGGTTAAAACTCACGAAAACCCCAAATTCACTCTAAAAGCCGTTTTTCCGAAAAACTAGCAAGCAAAATTACCCGTTTTAGTACAAAACTCGATGTTTAAATGAATTTAGCGGCCAATATATTTATTATATATCTTAAATAAGTCAATAAAACCATTTCCATAATTTAATCACATAAATTTGCATAATTTCCAAAATCCTAGTTTGCAAAAATATCAATTTTTAACACATTTTAAAGTAAAATTCACAATTCATCAATTAATCTTGGTTTTTCATGAACTAAAGTATTAAACTACACTTTAAAATGTTAATAATGCTATGAATACCCTAATTAGGTTTTTAAACCTAATTATTAGACAAATTATAAAACCTAGTTAGCAATTAGCAAAGTTATCACAATTTTAAATTAACAAATTAGCAAATAGCAACTAACTTAGATTCTGCATACAACTACATGCTAATCTCCTCATTACAACCATAAGCAATTGATAAAAACCTCACTTGATCACAAACCCTAGTCATTAATTCAAAACCCTTCTCTTGAATTTTAATTCAAGCACCTAGAACTAATTAAAAAAACCTAATTAAGCTAACATGAAACAATTAGCACAATTTAAGAAAAGGTTAGAATTATACCTCATGATCAAGAGATCAATTATGAAAATCAAGCCACTAAAATGCCAACTTGCTCCCTAGATCCATGCAAGAATAGCAAATGAAAAATGGGTAGGAGTTAGATTTGAGTTTTAGTTTAATTTTGATGGAAATTTGATGGATTTTTGAAGACTTTTGATGAGGAAAAGAGAGGAGAAGAATGAAGAGGGGCTGCTGTTGAGTTCTGGCCGAAAATGAGAGGGGTGAGGGTGTGTGGGTGTGGGAGTGAGAGTGGGTAGAGAGGTCTAAGTCAAAGGGAGTCCAAGTCAACCCAACCAATTCTTATATCTATATACCCTTTCTTCTCATTTCTTTTCATCTTAACATAGAAATTCAAGTGGAGAAAATGGGTGGGGCTGCTGAATTCAGCCATGGGGATGAGTGAATGAGGGTGTGTGGGTGTGGGTACGGGTGTGGGGTGATGAAAAATGATAAATACAATACCCCAAACATCCATTTACGCTAAAAAAAAGCCTTTTTACTTCAATAATTTCTAAACCGTTTTGGCAAATGATTTCGTTCCAAAAACCACATGATAAATTTTTATTTAATGTTTTATGATGCACAAAATTTGTTTCAACTCATTCCAATTTGTAATTTTCCCTAATTAAATGTATTAGTGACGGCTTAAAATAATAATAAAATAATATTTTTTTCAGAAAATTTGAAATTTCACCAGCGGCTCAATAAACACCAAATAATAGCAATTACATAGCTAGAATATGTATATTTAATTTTTATAATAAGATATTTGTATTTTGACTTTTTACAGAAAACCCCCTCATTTTACCGATTTTCCGAAATTTCACCGAAACGATTTTCAAAACGCTACAATCTTCCCCCCTTAAAGAAATTCGGTCCCCGAATTTAAATTCAAACTCCCCCAAATACTAAAACATCTAAGAAAACCCATCAAGTCGTCGGGGCTCCGAAATCAGGAATACATAAAACAAGTCGTAGCGCAGCGCATGCGCTTGAAAAATGAATATATAACTCAAATCAAAACTCCTCCAAGCATCCCGCGATCATCGGAGTCGTGGAGAAGACATCAATGCCAAATCCAAATCAAAACCAATATGATATAACTCAAAACTATAAATGTAAATATCGAATCTATATCTGTAAGCATCTGAAGGAAATGCATGCCAAATCTCTTTAAGTCGCTGTGCAACGCGTATAACACTGCACAGTGGCGGACGTCTACCATAAGAAAATAACTATATACATATATACTTTTGTTTGAATTGTACGTTCCGCCGTTTTGGAAACAATTTAGAAGGGTCTTCTTGTTTTAAACATTTCGTGTCATATCAGACATGTAGGTAAATACTGAGGCTATAGCTCGCTTTTGGAAATCCCTTCAATAACTATCAATGCATGCAAAATATATTCAGGTACTGTCCTCTGACTAGTCCTGCTCAGTACGAAAACACATAGCAATATCATAAAAACGTACTACTCTATAAGAAATCAATCCCAAAATATGCACATGAATACTACGTGCGTCTGGTGCGCACGGAAATAAAATCCATGAATATGCTATACATGTGCACAGAAACAACATCTAAGTGCATCGGGTGTGCACGAAACATCTGTCGTAGGCAACATGTGTGCCTGACAGCAAAATCAGGTGCATCTAACATGCACGAAAAAAATCTCGAATTAGTGCATCTGGTGTGCGCCAAATCGCATCTCGTAACAGGCGCCCAACAGGCGCTAAAAATCCAAATCAGGTGTATCCATCATGCACGAAATCATGAAATCCAATATCAAGCGCCGAACGTGCGCAAAATCAATCAGGTGCACAAGGTGCACAAAACAAATATCGAGTATCACCATCGAAATCGAAGTCCAGTGCATCTAAGTGCACGAGAGGCGTATCACTGCACTGCAAGCATATATCAACTATACAGAGTGCAGGAACCAAATCGTGTGCGTGCATATGCACAAAATCAACTCAAATGTCTAAAACCGTAAAATCACAAACATGTGAACTAAAGAACGAAAACGATATCAAGTGCAACACTGTGCAAAATCGTAAATACTCAGTAGGTGCAACCATGGTCCATGAAAACAATTATCATGAAACTCAATCATCAAAATCAATCCTGCGAATAGATCGCCCAAAATACCCAAAATCAATAATGGCGGAATAGTACCGCTCCAGCGCATCCTCTAAGAATCTCGGCCAACTGTCGCGGTCACTAGTGGGACGTCTCGTCGATGATCATGAACTCTGTCCTGCTGGGGTGCGTAACCATGACCACTCCTGGGTCAAAGTTTTCACTGTGAATTACCAATCTTTCGGTCCATCGGCTCATCGGCCCTGTCAGGTGTGCTAACGGGGACGATTCCGTTCTGGCACTTCTCTAGTCATCTCTTGGTCAATCATCGCGACCACTCGTAAGACAGCATATCACTGGCGTCGGCCTCTGGCTCTCTGAATGTACGTGACACATCTGATCCTGGGTGCAAGTATCATTGCAGCAGTGTCCTGGAAGGAATCCTGCTCACGGTCTCTTCCATGTCTCGTCTCTGCCAACTGTCCGGAAGTCATCGTCCTTTCCTATATCTGCATCTTGCTCTGGAACGGCTGCATACCCATCGCGACTCCTTCTGGAAGGTAAGTCCAAGTACCATGCCTCGGCATGCGCATAGCATCTCTAATGTCGGCGGAGTGGAACGTCATCTCATCTAGATCTGGTGCGAACCTCTTACTCCACTTTTCTCTAATGTCGTCTGCTTTGGACTCGTCTCGTCGCGGCTGCATGGACTGAGCTCCAACGGCTATCCTCGTATCGGGAGTCTCCCAAGAAATGCATCTCACCACCTAGCATCCGAATTAAGTCGAGCCATCCGATCGAGTCGTCAAAACCTCATAATCCCCCAAGAGCTCAACATCTTGGGCACAGTTTAATAGTATCGAGTACATACCACAGCATCGGTGGTCCAGCCGTAGAAGGGCAAACCCAAGCCTCACTAATGGCGCCGCAGAACTGCCGCAAACCCGAAGGTTCAAAGGCTTTCACACGGTCATTAAGTCGAGTTAGGGTTTCATTCTTCTAGAGGGACCATAGAATTGCCTGCATGTCTTTCCGACTACTTTAAACTTGGATAAATAGGTTTCTGACATTCGATCGTCTCTGTCGACTCCCAACGTCTCCGCGTAAAGTCGTCTCTAGCTGGAATCAATCTGTCTGATGACCTCGCATCGGGGTAGCGAACGAACCACATGTCTTAGTCATTCATCCTCGGTGACTAGCGACCTTCAATCATCTCTTAGTACAACTCGTACTGCAATAGCTCCAACATCTGGGGCGATATCTCGTCGTTCGCAGCAATAACGGGCTCACTCATCTGCACGCTGAACCGTGCCTCAATCATCATGAATAAGCAACACACCAACGGTCATCAAGATTTGGCTGGCCTCTATCATTGGCTCAATCCTCTGATACTGATCGGCACGTCCGAGAAGTCTCATAAAGACGATCCGCCAAACGCTCATGGCGCGGAAACACAGTAAAAAGACACATCTATGCAATCGTGTGTCGCCGGAATCACGCCATGGTCAGTCCTCGTTCATAACGAGCTCATGCTGACCACAACTCTAGCCGTAGCTCTCCCTGCCGTAACCGTAGCAGCAAAACCAAACTGGTACCGATGAGGGTAGATCAGGAAGGAATATAATACTGAACAAGGAAATGTACATCCTAAGGCTTCATAAGTGGAGTGGCGTGTCGTAAATATGCCGCGGAACATATCAACGGTACGTCACTCTACTTTAGTCACCTATTCCATCAACCAAGGGTCATCCTACGCTCCGAAGGTAAAACCTAACGCTCTGATACCAACTTGTCACGACCCGAAAGTACGGAACATGACCGGCACTTAAACTACGAACGTCTCGAGGCGTACGTAATCTAAGTAAACCGAAAACCCAGAAATCCAAACCAAGAAAAGTAGTAGAGTGAAGGAAAAACCAAATTAAAGCAAGTAGTTTCAATAGCATAAGCCGAATTATGCGGTTTTTAAAAGCATCAAAATTTTACTGAAAATTTCGGCAGAGTCTCCTTTGTAAATACTGGCTCCCAAACGGGATACAACATGAATAGTATACGAAATCAATAAAAGGCATCCCCAAGCGGGAGTTAGCTCTTCGTCAATCGACGGTCACAATCACACAAGCAATATAATATACAACGCCAACGGCGAGGATCAAAAACTCAAAAGTAAACTCAAAACCACCAGAAAAATGACGAGCGACTCTAAGGTCGAAAGAATAACCAACACTGGTCTCTATATCAAAAAAAATACATGTTTGGTTGATGGAACTTCTAGATACAACAGAATAATGATATACAAAGTATATAATGTGGGTATGATACAAGTAAACCCACCTACTAGCAAATCACCCGAATGAAACTGAGCCCGCAAGCCGTAATGAAACCTGTACGGCAAATCTGCAAGAAACTGGGGCACAACGGGGGTGAGTTGCCAACTCGTGAATAGAAAAACATCTACGCACAGAAATCGCATAAATAACGCAATCTTAGGTCAATGATCATAATATATCCTCAAAATAAGTATATAACATGCAGCCTATAACAAGGCTAGGGTAAATATCTAACCCGAGTGTAATCTCATATGCCCGTGTCAGTGCCTCAAGTAGCAATATATCATATGAATGAGGTATGAATGCATGAAACAGAATACATGTAAATGAAGAAACTGTTTTCATAAATTAGTAAGATTTCCTTCGTATTTTTAAACTGAGGTATCATAAATGAAATCAGCATCAATAGTGTCTAGCATCGACACAAAACATAAATCTCACTGTCTCGAAATATCAATGTCCCAATCTCAATATCTAGGGCGCCGTCAATCCGGACCGGCCCCTACCATAAATCTCAAGACCACGACGGTATCCTCCGGATATCCGACGCGTCGGGTAAAATCACCGGTAGGTAGTACTCCCCTGCCAGGCTCAACGTCATCACCACATTCCTCTTGCCCCGGGGTACCGCACCGGGTCCACCATGTACCCGAAACGGTTCATCCGTCTCCTCGAATCGGGTTTCCAAATCCATCAGCAAACTCATGGTGGACGACTCATACATCACGGGAAAAACCGCACTTTTTATTTTAAAATATAATAAGTTTAGAAATTTTGCGGTTTTCCTCCAAATCCAGAAAATCTCATAGAAATCCAAATCCAAACCTCAATACATGCAAAATAGTGAATATATGCATGAGAATCCATGAATGCGGCATAACAATGAATAACAGTATGCATGAAGTAGCAGGTAATAACTACAATGTCTAAACTATTCGCAAATAGGCTATGTCAAGCAATAATATATTTTCTAAGGTGTACGTGACATGGCAATTACCGATGAAGATGTGTGTGAGCCGGCAAGTAGGTGTACGTGGTACATACGCATCATCGGTAATGGTGCTGGTGTCCTAACAACATGATATCAATAATGGAATATGCAGCAAAATAAATATGCGAGGCAGAGCGAACAACAATAATGTGCGGGAGCTGAATACTAGACACAACGATAACTAATCTGCAATAATCTAATATAAGTCCTACGAATGGTGCCTTTTGAAATAACACGAATCATGGGGTTTTGAAAATAGGGGCTACGGTGTTTTTATGAAAAGATACGTCGTTTTTGAAATATCCGTAGATTCCCTTGAGCTGTCTTTAAAAATGCCCACGATTCGTTAGTTTTTGAAATAGGTAAGAAGTCTAATCTAATCTAACAACTACACTAGACTATACGGCTGAACTAACAAGCTGAACTACAGGTAAGGGAACCGCCTAACATCTGAGTCGATATATAAATATATATAAGTCGGTGATCCCGCCTCAATAGTATCGCGTACGATACAGTATATCATCTGACATCCTCGAGTCATGAGCGCGGATCTATCATCAATATAGGCTCGTACGGTAAATCGTCGTACGGCATCCCAAAAGCTGGGTATGGTTCAATATCACACTATCTCATCACATTTCAGATATCACTTATCATATCATAATCTGGGGTACTGATCTAAGTCTAGTACAACTGATATCATTTTCAAAGTAGAATGCGGGGGTAAACACACATCCCGAACCCGCAAGAATCACATTTCGTATCCCAAATACGAATCATATCAAATCACCGATCTCGCGGTACAAAGCCCACATCATCGACTCAACTCCAAAGTCATCCCATATCATCAAACACCGTGCAAGTATAAGAAACATACAAGTGTATGCGTGTGGGTGCAAATCTATCCTATGGTTCGCAACTAGGAACTACGCTAGTTATTTCTACCCCTAACTAACCATAACACACTATCACACATAAAAATATACTACATAGTACTAATTACGGACTGCGGGGGTGCTATACGCCATCCACCCGACTTCTCCCCGTAGATATAAATCTACTCACCTGGTCTTCGCTAGCCGGTGCCGACGTTGCCACGCGCTTGCTTATCGTCTCGAAGTCCATATGGGGGTACCTACATATCATAACGCACCATATCTCATTAAAATCCGACCCATGATCAAAACGACGCACGAATCCCACATAGGTCAAAACCTATGGTTGCTTTCACAAATCGACCCAAAAACCCTCAACGTCGGCGTACAAACGCCAGACCATCGAGAAAAACCCAAATACACTCATTTGCACATTCACGAACACTAATTTTAATATAGAATAGGTTAAAACTCACGAAAACCCCAAATTCACTCTAAAAGCCGTTTTTCCGAAAAACTAGCAAGCAAAATTACCCGTTTTAGTACAAAACTCGATGTTTAAATGAATTTAGCGGCCAATATATTTATTATATATCTTAAATAAGTCAATAAAACCATTTCCATAATTTAATCACATAAATTTGCATAATTTCCAAAATCCTAGTTTGCAAAAATATCAATTTTTAACACATTTTAAAGCAAAATTCACAATTCATCAATTAATCTTGGTTTTTCATGAACTAAAGTATTAAACTACACTTTAAAATGTTAATAATGCTATGAATACCCTAATTAGGTTTTTAAACCTAATTATTAGACAAATTATAAAACCTAGTTAGCAATTAGCAAAGTTATCACAATTTTAAATTAACAAATTAGCAAATAGCAACTAACTTAGATTTTGCATACAACTACATGCTAATCTCCTCATTACAACCATAAGCAATTGATAAAAACCTCACTTGATCACAAACCCTAGTCATTAATTCAAAACCCTTCTCTTGAATTTTAATTCAAGCACCTAGAACTAATTAAAAAAACCTAATTAAGCTAACATGAAACAATTAGCACAATTTAAGAAAAGGTTAGAATTATACCTCATGATCAAGAGATCAATTATGAAAATCAAGCCACTAAAATGCCAACTTGCTCCCTAGATCCATGCAAGAATAGCAAATGAAAAATGGGTAGGAGTTAGATTTGAGTTTTAGTTTAATTTTGATGGAAATTTGATGGATTTTTGAAGACTTTTGATGAGGAAAAGAGAGGAGAAGAATGAAGAGGGGCTGCTGTTGAGTTCTGGCCGAAAATGAGAGGGGTGAGGGTGTGTGGGTGTGGGAGTGAGAGTGGGTAGAGAGGTCTAAGTCAAAGGGAGTCCAAGTCAACCCAACCAATACTTATATCTATATACCCTTTCTTCTCATTTCTTTTCATCTTAACATAGAAATTCAAGTGGAGAAAATGGGTGGGGCTGCTGAATTCAGCCATGGGGATGAGTGAATGAGGGTGTGTGGGTGTGGGTACGGGTGTGGGGTGATGAAAAATGATAAATACAATACCCCAAACATCCATTTACGCTAAAAAAAAAAGCCTTTTTACTTCAATAATTTCTAAACCGTTTTGGCAAATGATTTCGTTCCAAAAACCACATGATAAATTTTTATTTAATGTTTTATGATGCACAAAATTTGTTTCAACTCATTCCAATTTGTAATTTTCCCTAATTAAATGTATTAGTGACGGCTTAAAATAATAATAAAATAATATTTTTTTCAGAAAATTTGAAATTTCACCAGCGGCTCAATAAACACCAAATAATAGCAATTACATAGCTAGAATATGTATATTTAATTTTTATAATAAGATATTTGTATTTTGACTTTTTACAGAAAACCCCCTCATTTTACCGATTTTCCGAAATTTCACCGAAACGATTTTCAAAACGCTACAGTTGATCCTTGGCGTCGTGTGGTAAGAGATTACCAGCCAAGGATGGACCGAGCAGGGTAGCTGCTCGGTGGCCTCTTAATGAGGGCTTTGATCTTTGGCATCATGGGGTAAGAGATTACCAGTCAAGGATGGACCGAGCAAGGTAGCTGCTCGGTGTCCTCTTGATGAGGGCTTTGATCCTTGGCGTCGTGGGGTAAGAGATTACCAGCTAAGGATGGACTGACCACGGTAGCTGCTCGGTGGCCCCTTGATGAGGGCTTTGATCCTTAGCGCGGGAGGGCAAGGAGTGGCCTGCTAAGGATGGACCGAGCAGGGTTGCTACTCGGTGGCCTCTTTATGAGGGCTTTGATCCTTGGCGTCGTGGGGTAAGAGATTACCAGCCAAGGATAGACCGAGCAGGGTAGCTGCTCGGTGGCCTCTTGATAAGGGCTTTGATCCTTGGCGTCATGGGGTAAGAGATTACCAGCCAAGGATGGACCGAGCAGGGTAGCTGCTCTGTGGCTTTGATGAGGGCTTTGATCCTTGGCGTCGTGGGGTAACAGATTACCAGCCAAGGATGGACCGAGCAGGGTAGCTGCTCGGTGGCCTCTTGATGAGGGCTTTGATCCTTGGCGTCGTGGGGTAAGAGATTACCAGCCAAGAATAGACCGAGCAGGGTAGCTGCTCGGTGGCCTCTTGATGAGGGCTTTGATCCTTGGCGTCGTGGAGCAAGAGATTACCAGCCAAGGATGGACCAAGCAGGGTTGCTGCTCGGTGTCTTCTTTATGAGGGTTTTGTTCCTTAGCGCGAGAGGGCATGGAGTGGCCTGCTAAGGATGGACCGAGAAAGGTTACTGCTCGGTGGCCTCTTGATGAGGGCTTTGATCCTTGGCGTCGTGGGGTAAGAGATTACCAGCCAAGGATGGACCGAGCAGGGTAGCTGCTCGGTGGCCTCTTGATGAGGGCTTTGATCCTTGGCGTCGTGGGGTAAGAGATTACCAGCCAAGGATGGACCGAGCAGGGTAGCTGCTCGGTGGCCTCTTGATGAGGACTTTGATCCTTAGAGTGGGAGGGCAAGGAGTTGCCTGCTAAGGATGGACCGTGCAAGGTAGCTGCTCGGTGGATTTGCAAGGTTTTGTCTAACCTTCCCTGGTGTGTGAGCATCGGGAAGGGTGACCGTCGCGGTCGGCACGTGTCAGGAACGCATGGGGGAGACGTAACGTTTCGAAGAGCCGCGTCAGTTCCGCCACGTGGCTGTGCGGTATTGAGGCAATTTGGGTGAATCCCAGGATTCGCGCCCATGCGCGCGCGAATTCGGGTCCTAAAGGATTCTGTTTGAGATTATAAATAGAGAAGGGTATGTTGCCCATACTTAGGCTTGCCCCCCAAAGCACAATAATGGATGGATTCCCTTTCTCCATTCTCGAGATCATTTCCTTCAAAGACGTGTATCTGTATGATCAGCTGATCTCCGATGATACGCTGCAGGCGGTGGTTCGGCGCGTTGAGGATCATGTCGACCACCTTCTTCCCCGGCGATCACCCCTACTCCGGCTGCTGATGTACTCGATCTGGAGGGCATCGCCGGGGATGCACAACTTCTTGTCCGAACTACTGAAGGATGAGGTGGTTGGCAAGCTGAGGTCGTTATGTCGTCTCGGCCTGATCTCGAAGAGTCGGCGGGATCGATTGGCGGCGCTCGTCCTCGAGTGTTACCGACTGAGGCATCTCGCCGATGGGTGCCCGCCCGTAGAGCCTTCTGGCCCGTCCGTGGCCTCGAGGGTTCGCGGACAGCATCAGAGGCAGAGGTCCGAGGCGGCAAGGGCTCGGCAGGCGGAAATTTCTTCGGAGTACCACGAGCAATATTTCTTGCACCCCCTTCCCCCGTTGTTGTAAGAGTTTTTCTTTTTCTTTTTGATGTAAGGCTGAGGAGCCCACAATACCTTTTGAATAAATAAGAATTCTCCTTTTTGCGATGCTCTATTATTTTCTTCTTATTATTGAATAAAAAGAACTTTAGAAAGATTTACATCGCTTTAAAGAAGAAACATACATTTGATTAACCAAGCGTTGGTACGTAACCCCAGCGTTTTTGAGGCCGAAGGGCATAGCCTTATAGCAGTATACCCCCCTCCGGTCCGTTGTGAATGCGGTGAGATTTTCGTCCACCGGATTCATACGGATTTGGTTGTTGAGGTGAAGAAAATCTTTTGCGGTTTGTTGGTCCGCGAAGGCCCGGCCTATCTCGCCTTGGTCTAGCGGGAACTTCATCGCTAGGTGGTAGGTCGATATCTGGGCACGGAGGGAGTTCAGCGTCGGTCGACCGAGAAGGACGTTGTAGGCCGATGGAATTCTCGTGATGATAAACTCCACAGGCACGGTGCGCGTACGGCCCGCCTCCCCGATGTTAAATTGAAGGGTGATCACCCCTTCCGCCGGGATGGAGTGGTTAGTGAACCCCGACAGGATGTGGGCGGTCGACCTTAGATCCGACAGGATGAGGCCCATACGCAGAAAGCAGTCATAAAAGAGGATGTCCGTCGAGCTTCCTGAGTCGACCAATATCCTCTGCACTTCGTAGCGGTGGACCCGGGCTGTGATTGTTAGTTATATGTATGCCCTAGAGGCCATTGCTATACATAGGATGTATATTGTAGCGGGTGCTGGGATATATATAGGGAGGACTTTCTTGCTCGACATGATAGTATGCTATCTGGTTACTCTTTACCTTAACGTGTATACTGATTGTCTCTCTGTTACATGTTGGTAAAGCCCTTAGGATGTGTACTTGACTACCTGGACTATGATGCGGATCATACTAGTGGGGACATGGTAGTCCATAAGTACATCCTTCAAGGTCCCTAGTCGTGGGTGTATCGAGACGGGGCATCGATATACCAGAGTAGACTAGCGTATACCTTCTCGACCCATACAGATGGGCGATGGATGATCCCATATCCATTGGTGTTTGACATCAGAGATGATATACGGGTGCTCAGTGGAGACTGGGTACACTGGACGGACTCGCCGAGAACTTCCAGATGGTATTATACCTTACGTCAGATGGCAGTTCTCTGGTGACACTGGTACAGAGTAGTCTGTTGATCCGAGATCGTCATAGAGTCTTGTGTGGTTCCCACTGTGCTTTGATTTCCACCTTACCACGTTCAAGAGGGCGTGCAAAACGGTGGTTTTTGGGTACAGTCCCGAATCACATGGAGGCAATGAGCGATAGGAGGGGATTCGTCTCTCCCGGTATAGGGAGTTGATGTTGCGCTGTGTTCGATTGGCTATAACCGGAAATCCCTGGCCAGGATTGCTGAGATTTACTGGTAAGTGTTACCAGTAGTTTCTCGAATTGTTATAGACCTCATATCGACACGACTTATCGAGCTATTGGGGTCTGACGTTTACCACCCCGAGGCGAGATATGCGACAGATCAGACGATCAGACCGGACTGTACGGTAAGTGTTACTGGTTGGATTCACAGGAGTGTGAGCGGGCTTGCTCGTCGATCTTCTGATCGCTCAATACCCGGGTGGCCGTTACGTTTAGCAGACCGCTTGCGGCTTGTGGGTGTTTGATATGATCATCATCTGCTGCCGGCGTATTGACGAGTCTTTAGAGTCCTACAAAGAGGTTTCCTGGCTCAAGCGAAACGAAATAGGAGCGCATATGAGATATGTGCGGGACCGAGAATAATGCGTGTATGTGATACCGTATTCTATTCTCGCGATGAATGTGTCGAATGGTTGTATGCGATATAACCTAGTTATCGAATCAAGGATTGATTCGATAAGCCGATACATTGGATATTAGTCGGTTATATGTGATATGACCGGATCGTTAAATCAAGTGTTGATTTAATGATTTAATGTATAATTATATATTTGATATATTACTTTGCATTAACTAATATTTGTTCACTTTAAATGGATTTTCTCACTTGATGTACACAAGTTGTATATGTGATATACTTTTGTGCACAAGATTGTATCATGTTTGATGATACATGAATGTTAGTGTGTATGTTTAGATTAAACCATGGTTATGTGATGGTTAGGGTTTTGATTTTATTTACTTATTCATTTATTTATTTATTTATTCTATTTTGGCAAAAGGTAAAATGGTGGCTTGATTTGTTTTCAAGTTGAAGCTTCATGAAGCTTTGACTAAGTGACCATTTTGTCTTCATGCTTAACCCTAACCATTCCATCTAACCATGATTTATTCTCTACACTTGACCATGGTTGCCATATGATAAGTATTGCTTTTATTTTCTATTTGAGAATAACTTATCATAATATACATCATCATCTTCTTCTTCTTCTTCAAGAAGAAGCTTGCCTCCATCAATGGCAACTTGATGAAATGAATGAGAAATCCAATTCTAAAGTGAACCCACTTCCTATTTCTTCATTCTCTACCTCTTGCCAAGTTGTATAGGGTGTTTTCTTCACAAGTTTCATGACTTGGTGAAGTGGGAGCTTGATCTTGTGATGCCTCGACGTAGATCATCTTCGGCATCGAAGCCGACGACCTAGCCCGCCCATTTCTCCGATGAAGCCGATGCTAGAGTCCTGGATTCGATTTGGACAGCGACGGGACTTCATCACGGAGCTATGGAGGTGGAGGACCGGATCTACAAAGGTTGTATTTCCGTTCTTTTAGTTAAGTTGCTAACTAGTTTCTTTTGTCGCCTAAAATTCTAGTCGACGATCCGTATTAGGGTTTCTCGGCACTCGTAAAATTTGAAATTGGCATGGTTGATGCCTTGTGAGACCTCATTAGCGTGCCTAGGAATCCTACAGTGGTATCAGAGCCTAGCTAGAGCCTTAGGCGAAGTCTTGACGACGTTTGAAATCCGAACGAACATCGAAACCCATTTCCAAAATGCTCTCTGGAAATTTTCTGAAAATTTGGATTTTTGTCAATTAAAAATATGCAGAAAAATAAGCAGGGTCTTATTTGAATTACTGTGAAATACGAGGGTCTGAATCGATTTTTCCACCGCGGAACCGCGGCACAAACTAGGCATGTGCGGCGGTTCCGCGGCCGTACTGTCCCCTTGTCTGATGATTTCTGCACAGTAACTCATATAATTTAATGCTATATTTTCTGGGTATTTTTATTGTGACTCTACAGATGAGTATTCTGGGGTTGTATTGGGAATCAAAGATTCGATCGGATTATCAAATTTTGTTTGTGTGTTTTTCCGGCTAATTTTAGAATATGTTAAAAAGTTCGACCGGATATAAATACCCACTTTTTCCCCTGTCGGGAAATTTCCAAGTGTTGGATATTTCCGTGGTTTAATAACGTTCTAAGTAATGCAAGTAACGCGATGGTCCCTCTAGAAGACAACAAACCTTAACTCGATTATGTGACCGTCTTGAACTGCCCTTTGAACCTTCGGGTTTGGGGCAGTACGGCGTGCCACATGTGAGGCGTTGGCTTGACCCTTCTACGGCTGGACCGTTGGTACTGAGGCATGAACGGAATGTTTTTAGACTTATTTCATGTGTTGATCTGTTTCCGGAAAACTTGGGTGTTTAAATGTTCGATCGGAAAGTTTAACATTTTCTATTTATCCGGAATGTGATACAACAATTGGAATTCACAAGAAGTTATGAGATAACTGAATGAATGTTATAAACATAGCAGTTTAGTCTAACTTGATCGGTTGCCACGGAATTTTGATGTGATCAAAAGTCCGTCGCAATCACGTAGCGTACGCGGATACTCGCCGGGTAAACTTAATAGACAGCCTCACTCCATAGCCCCGACCAAGTGACTGTAGGAGAACCCCGTCGCCGAAAGCATCCGTTCGGGTGCTCGCGGCAGCGGTGTTCCGCCTTGGTGCACTTTGTCGAAGGCGTCGGGGGTGCGGCCGCCTACTGAAGTTTGCGACGAGTATTCGGTCAGGATGTCGGGAATCTTGTTGAATTGCCCGACTTTATATTGAAAAGTGTTTTCGATTTTGAGACTAAAATGCGGGGTTTATAATTGTTAGGCATGCGATGTCTAAGGAATTCATTTGATTAGGCATACGATGTCTAAACAGATTGCGGATTCCAAATGTTGTAGTTTTACACTTTCTTTTCTGTGATCGTAAGTGTAATATGTGATATCGCCGGTTTCGTTGCTATATGTCAACGACAATTGGGATACGTATGTTTACTTACGTTGATGACATGTGATGTTATGTGTTGCTGGATATATTATATTGGATCGTCGTGTTTGAATAGCCAGGGGATTTTATGTGAGATGAGTGTTTTTCATTTTCATTCATGTAAAAACTTGTATGTAATATTCTTTTATTGGGGCACTTCCAGGTTGCGGAAGATGTCACCCTTTGTATATTATTTACTTTTCCACACTAGGATAGACCCAAGGAGGGGAGCACAAGTAACCGGGTTCTGGAGTCCAGTGGGAGACCAACTCGAGGAGTCGAGTCCGGGTCTCCTAACTCTAGAATTGGTAGGGTTGCTTGCCGCTCTCGTAGGGGTCTTGGGGTGTGGGTTTGGCTATTCATCGTGACCGTGGAATCCGTGTTTTATACTGGCTCGTATTGAAAACACGGACGTCCTAGTATATCCAATATTTCATATGATTCTTCTGCTGCGAAATCTGTGATGTGATCATGTGATATATTCTGTGATAAATGCTGTATATAGTATATATGATATATTATATAGGCGTTACTTATGTTTTACACCCGCGCTAGCCCTGCCCCGCTCTGCCATTAGTTACCTAAC
Organism: Agapanthus africanus; assembly: GCA_030015575.1. Taxonomy (NCBI): domain Eukaryota; kingdom Viridiplantae; phylum Streptophyta; class Magnoliopsida; order Asparagales; family Amaryllidaceae; genus Agapanthus; species Agapanthus africanus. The sequence goes on along the minus strand of JASDDO010000010.1, from coordinate 485,772,529 downwards.
CTAACGGTGCACGAGGGGACATCGAGGCGAATGCGGATGGCATAAGTGTACGTCGTATTTATCTGTGATGTTTAGGTACTTAAATGATGGGACTTCATTAATGAGATTAATGAAATAAAAGAAACTTAAGATGTTGTAGAATCGAATTTCAAAAATAAAACAGGTAGCTACAGTTCTTGCTTTGCACAGAGGTATATGTGATATATCCTGCACCTTATTCGATAAGGAAAGGACCGAGATCCCTTCACCGGGAGTGACTCCTTTAGCAATAACTGGCAGATGCTACACACTCGGTTTGTCTTTTGATTGCTTTTAAGAGTTTTTTGCTTTGCACAGTGATATATATGATATATCCCGCACCTCATTCGACGAGGAAAGGGCCGACGATCCCTTCACCGGGAGTGACCCCTTTAGCAAAACTAGAAAAGTCTCGAAAACACTCCATTTCAAAATCATTTGATTCTACAACGATATCAAGTTCATTACGCAATAGGTTTTCAGAAAAACCTGTCGTAGCCCTCCGTCATTTCAGATAAGTCCTACTTAGTATTCGTGCTACGTTTGTTGACCTCCGTCAAGGCGTAGTGTGCGGTAGCTAACTAGTATTTATCTGCTTATGCATATGATGCAGATTGGATTAGGGTAGTCGTGCGACCTTGTTGACCTCCGTCAAGGGTCGTGCGGGTGGGTTTGATTCAATCAAGAAATGACGGGTTGAACTTGACTAGTACCCTATGGTTTGTTGACCTCCGTCAAGGTCATAGGGTGCTAGGGGCAAAATTATCGGGAATTTCAAGTGTTGAAATTTGCAATGAGATTGCATATCTTCTATGAGATAGTTGGATCCCGATACCCGCTGCGAGTAAGAGTTACTTCTGGGAGAGTTTTACACATTACAATTAGCCGATCAAGTAGGTGTCTAGAAAGGTGTCAACGGGGTTACGCCTCTGGGAAAACGAGGTTTACATTAATTAGGTTCGTGCGAAAGCACGGGGGACCTCTCTCAAAGTACCGACACTGGCCTGGCTGAAAGATTGGCGAACCTGTAGCGTGTAATTAATCCCGGCTAGTCTTTCCTTTTAGGGTTTGAAGGAAGATTTGATAAAAAACAGTGGGAGCCATCCTGATTAGATAAAATAATAACCAATCTATTCTTGCAAGAGCGCACGCTGAGTGTTTTCTTCTCTCTCTCTCCAGGTAGCGACCATATCACGCCTTAATCAAGATAATAATACGGATATTTGACCGAACCCGCTTGTTATACTGAGCTGGGGAACGTTGGTCCCGCTCCAACTTATAATAGCTATAAGACAGAGCAGGAAATTGGGGAATACCAGATTTCCCGTGCCGCCCAAACGAAGAGAGTGCATGCTGATGCATCATCTTCGGGTGTGTTCATTATAAAGAACTGTTTCTCAGTATCCTCTACGTCTTGGGTATTTGATACCGGATCAGGATCCCAGATATGTAATCTGTTATATAGGGCTACAGATAGGTAAAGAACTGAGAACGGGTGATAAGTTTCATGAGACAGAAAACGGGACAAGTATTGCAGCCAAGTCTGTTGGTCACTGTCACCCTGTATTACCAATACATTGATTCTGAACGAATGTTATTAGATACCGAACCTGATATACAAAATCATATCAGTCTCTTTATTAGTAAAGAAATGATAAAATTTTGTATTGATGGATAATGTTTTGAACATTTCCTATATCAAAAGTTGATCGGTTCAGGCACGTTATCTAAAAGCATTGACGTTCTAAATCAAACTACAGTTCTTAGTATACGGATCACACACAAGAGGAAGAGTTCAGAATTGAACGATTCCTTCTTGAGATATTGTAGACTAGGTCAGATCAATGTGACCCGACTAGCTAGAGTTACATAAAGATGCATATTTAAATTAGTTTGAATTTATATCTTGTGAAACTTGCCAGTCATGTCACAGAGATAAGATGACCACAGCTCTGTTTATTGGTAACAGAGAAAGAGTTAGTAAACTCTTGGGACTGATACATGATGATGTATGTAAGGTCCCCTGTCTACACATGCCAGGACTGGTTCTTTATACTTCATTACATTCTCTGATGATCTTTCGAGATTCAGACCTATGTTCCTGTTGAAACACAATTCCGAACCTTTTAAGATATTCACAGAATATAAGTTAGAAGTAGAGAACCAAAATACGGGTATAAGTATTATGTCCTTTGATGTGATCAGGGAGGAGAATACTTGAGCACGGAATTCCTGGTTTATTCTAAAGGAGAATGAGATTCTCTCTCAGCATTACTCCTCCGTATACACCATAGCACGATGGTATATCGGGGTGGAGCAATTACACCCTGTATGATAAGGTGTGCTCTATGATGAGTACTACTGAGTTACCTGTTTCCTTTTGGGGGTTATGCACTTGAGAAACTGCATACCTATTAAAATTAGGTTCGAATCAAATCAGTTGCCTACCACTCCATATGAGATATAGTATGGGAAGAGCCTATCTCTTAAGTAAGTTAAGATTTGGAATTGTCCGGCCTGTGTCAAAAGCAAAATCCGGACAAGATCGAGGTAAAGTCAATTCTGTAGAATTGGAAAGGTTCCAGCTATACAAACTACAGCAGATGATTTGGTAGAACCAAAGGATTCAGTAGATTCCAACGAACCTCAGCCTCTCCGCCGATCTAGTAGGGTTCCTCACCCACCTGAGAGATACTTCGGTTTCTCTATGACAGTGGGAGCGAGGACTGCATCATGAGATGATAACCCAACTAGTTTCGAGCAGGCCATCGAGAGTAGGGACTCTGTAAGAATGGCTGGATGCTTAGCGATCTGAGATGGAATCCTTATACACCAACAAAGTATGGACTTTGGTTGCTTTATCTGAAGGGTTAAATCCCCATCAGGAGCAAGTATATCTTGAGAAGATTACTTGGTGTACTTGGAAAGGTTGAGACTTTCAAAGCTAGACTTGTTAAAGGTTTGCATCATTGACCAGGTATGGATTATGATGAAACCTTTTCTAAGTAGCTATGCTTAAGTCCATCCAGATCCTACTTGCCACGGCTACATACCATGACTACGATATCTGGTGGTTGGGTGCCATGACTCCTTTTCTAAATGATGTTTTAGAAAAGTGCGTCTATAAGTACACAGCCAGAGGGCTTCGTAGACAGTGGGAGCAGCGGAAACGTGTAAAAGATGCTTTATAGGATAAAGCAGGCATCGCGGAGTTGGAACGTCTGTTTTGATGAAGTAGTTAAAGAGTTTGACATCATCAAAATGGTAGATGAACCTTGTATAAACAAAAGGGTAGTAGGGAGTATTGTGACGATCCTCGTAGAGTACGTGGATGCCATACTCTTGATAGGGAAGAAGTTTCCTATGCTACGCTCGATCAATCTCCGCTTATCACAATGATTCTCCACATAGGATCAAAGTGATACCTACTAAATCCTGGGTTTTGGATCTATGAGATAGATCTAAATGGATGTTAGGATACTCACTAGTTGTAGTGAGATGGTATCAGTTAATCCTGGGGAAAATCACTGGAAGTGTTCCAGGGTGATAAAGACGACTGAATGTCAGTCACAGGCATTGTCTATATCCTCGGTAAAGGGACGGTATGTTGGAAGACTTCCAAACTAGATACCGTGGCATACTAGACGATAAAGGCTGGATACATCGCAACTTAAGATGCTACCAAAGAGTCTGTCTGGGTGTATATTTGTTCATGAGATGAACTTAGTTCCTCCCATTGTGTGACAATGGAGTTGTGGCTTATGCCAAGGAACGCAGGTCCCATCAGTGATCCAGACATATTCTAAGGCAGTGTCACCTGATCATGGAGATGGTTGATCTCCAAGAGATCGAGGTTAGGAGAGTAGACTCAGAGGACGACACGGCGGATCCACTCACGAAGGCCTATTCCCAAAGAGAGACCTTTATGGGATGGTTGAGTATGAGATACTACAACCACTGCTATCAGATGGCCCTAGTGCAAGTGGGAGATTGTTAGTTATATGTATGCCCTAGAGGCCATTGCTATACATAGGATGTATATTGTAGTGGGTGCTGGGACATATATAGGGAGGACTTTCTTGCTCGACATGATAGTATGCTATCTGGTTACTCTTTACCTTAACGTGTATACTGATTGTCTCTCTGTTACATGTTGGTAAAGCCCTTAGGATGTGTACTTGACTACCTGGACTATGATGCGGATCATACTAGTGGGGACATGGTAGTCCATAAGTACATCCTTCAAGGTCCCTAGTCGCGGGTGTATCGAGACGGGGCATCGATATACCAGAGTAGACTAGCGTATACCTTCTCGACCCATACAGATGGGCGATGGATGATCCCATATCCATTGGTGTTTGACATCAGAGATGATATACGGGTGCTCAGTGGAGACTGGGTACACTGGACGGACTCGCCGAGAACTCCCAGATGGTATTATACCTTACGTCAGATGGCAGTTCTCTGGTGACACTGGTACAGAGTAGTCTGTTGACCCGAGATCGTCATAGAGTCTTGTGTGGTTCCCACTGTGCTTTGATTTCCACCTTACCACGTTCAAGAGGGCGTGCAAAACGGTGGTTTTTGGGTACAGTCCCGAATCACATGGAGGCAATGAGCGATAGGAGGGGATTCGTCTCTCCCGGTATAGGGAGTTGATGTTGCGCTGTGTTCGATTGGCTATAACCGGAAATCCCTGGCCAGGATTGCTGAGATTTACTGGTAAGTGTTACCAGTAGTTTCTCGAATTGTTATAGACCTCATATCGACACGACTTATCGAGCTATTGGGGTCTGACGTTTACCACCCCTAGGCGAGATATGCGACAGATCAGACGATCAGACCGGACTGTACGGTAAGTGTTACTGGTTGGATTCACAGGAGTGTGAGCGGGCTTGCTCGTCGATCTTATGATCGCTCAATACCAGGATGGCCGTTACGTTTAGCAGACCGCTTGCGGCTTGTGGGTGTTTGATATGATTATCATCTGCTGCCGGCGTATTGACGAGTCTTTAGAGTCCTACAAAGAGGTTTCCTGGCTCAAGCGAAACGAAATAGGAGCGCATATGAGATATGTGCGGGACCGAGAATAATGCGTGTATGTGATATCGTATTCTATTCTCGCGATGAATGTGTCGAATGGTTGTATGCGATATAACCTAGTTATCGAATCAAGGATTGATTCGATAAGCCGATACATTGGATATTAGTCGGTTATATGCGATATGACCGGATCGTTAAATCAAGTGTTGATTTAATGATTTAATGTATAATTATATATTTGATATATTACTTTGCATTAACTAATATTTGTTCACTTTAAATGGATTTTCTCACTTGATGTACACAAGTTGTATATGTGATATACTTTTGTGCACAAGATTGTATCATGTTTGATGATACATGAATGTTAGTGTGTATGTTTAGATTAAACCATGGTTATGTGATGGTTAGGGTTTTGATTTTATTTATTTATTCATTTATTTATTTATTTATTCTATTTTGGCAAAAGGTAAAATGGTGGCTTGATTTGTTTTCAAGTTGAAGCTTCATGAAGCTTTGACTAAGTGACCATTTTGTCTTCATGCTTAACCCTAACCATTCCATCTAACCATGATTTGTTCTCTACACTTGACCATGGTTTCCATATGATAAGTATTGCTTTTATTTTCTATTTGAGAATAACTTATCATAATATACATCATCATCATCATCTTCTTCTTCTTCAAGAAGAAGCTTGTCTCCATCAATGGCAACTTGATGAAATGAGTGAGAAATCCAATTCTAAAGTGAACCCACTTCCTATTTCTTCATCCTCTACCTCTTGCCAAGTTGTATCGGGTGTTTTCTTCACAAGTTTCATGACTTGGTGAAGTGGGAGCTTGATCTTGTGATGCCTCGACGTAGATCATCTTCGGCATCGAAACCGACGACCTAGCCCGCCCATTTCTCCGATGAAGCCGATGCTAGAGTCCTGGATTCGATTTGGACAGCGAGGGGACTTCATCACGGAGATATGGAGGTGGAGGACCGGATCTACAAAGGTTGTATTTCCGTTCTTTTAGTTAAGTTGCTAACTAGTTTCTTTTGTCGCCTAAAATTCTAGTCGACGATCCGTATTAGGGTTTCTCGGCACTCGTAAAATTTGAAATTGGCATGGTTGATGTCTTGTGAGACCTCATTAGCGTGCCTAGGAACCCTACAGTGATCACCAGTGGGTCGTTGTGAGGCAGGGATATCCCGTGGAGGTCTTCCTCGGTAAAGACGATCGGCTCGGCCGCTTTAGCCCTCTTCCTTGGGTGGCTGCCAGTCCCCTCGATCGGTAAGGGGGGTCGCGTCCCGTCGGTCCTCGTCGTACCCTCTGCTGACACGACCATGATTTGGCTGATTGTCAACTCTCCGGGAGGGGGTGGTGCTCTTGTTCATGATCGGCTTGTCGCTTGTCCCGCAGGTACCTCGCTAGGTGCGCCGAGCGGATCAGCTCCTCGATGTAGTCTCGAAGCTGCTTGCAGTTCTTGGTGGTGTGGCCCCGCGACCTGTGGAAAGTGCAGTAGGGCCCCCGGGAACGCTTTGCCGCCCTATTCGAGACTGGGGGAGTTTGAAGAACCTTTCGCCCTTGGACTCCTCCAACAGTACCGTCTGGGAGACGTTGAGCGGGGTTTACTCCTGAAACTTCGGGGAGTAAGGATTTGGCCGCTCAATCATCTTTTTCTCCTCCCTGGCCCTTTTCTTCTGATTGGCTTTCTCTGTCCGGGGCAGTTTGGCGTTCACTTCGGACTCAAGCTGGATCTTACGTTCGGTCCAGGCCTTTACCTCGGCCATGGTCTTAGGTTGCGCTAATGCAAAGGAGCGTAGCCACTCCTTGTGCCTAAGACCCGACCTAAGGGCCATAATGAACGTCTCGTCCCGGTGCTCTGGGACCTCAAGGAGGGCGTTGTAGAAGCGGGTGACATATCATTTGAAGGATTCTTTGTCCCCGCTCTTTATGGTGAAGAGATGATCAACGGTTCGCTTTTACCGCCTGTTCCCGACGAAATGACCGAGGAATTGGATGGCCATCTCATCGAAGGTAGAGATTGAGCGTGGCGCGAGTCCTCAGAACCAATCTCGTCCAGAGCGGATGAGAGTGGCGGGGAAAGCGCGGCATTGTGCGGCGTCTGAATTGTCTTGGAAACTCATCCCGGCCGTGAACGCGTCCAAATGGTCTTTCGGGTTGGACTTCCCGTCGAAGAGGGAGACCTTTGGGGTCTTGTTCTGGGAGGAGACGTAGACGGCGAATAGTTCTTTGGTGAAGGGCTTCGTAAGCGAGTCGGCGACATATTTAACCCCGTCGCTTGAAGGACGATTTTTCTGATGTATGCCCTCGATCTTCTTTTCAAGGGCGTCGAGCCGGCCTTGGTATCCCGACGATTCGGCATACTTTGATTTACGGCCTCTGCTGCTGGCGACCTGCGTCTGACCGCGGCTCCGGTTGCGCTCGATGAGGTTCTTGAGGTCCCCTGGCGAGGTCGTTTTCGAACTGCCGTAGTGAATCCCGTCCGCGCGACCCCGTCGAGGAAGGGGGTGTCGGTCATGCCTGGGAGCAGGCAAGCTGACCGACAGCTCCTCGGGAGGGACGGGAGCGTGAGGGGCTTCAGGGCGGCGTACTCTCGAGGGAGACCTCGGTGTTGAGCTGTGCGGCGCCCAGCGAGTCATTGAATTGGCCGCCACAGGGGATCTGCGTCCGCCGGAGACAATGAGGTGGTGCTCAGTCGTGCCGACGTGGGCAACGGCTTCTCTCCCTCTGTGGGGGTCCCGATCCCGACGCTGTGGAGCGACGACCTAAGGAGTTTGCCCGGCCATCTGGACACGGATGAAAGCATCCACGAAGGACGCGAGTCGATCTATCCGAGTAGATAGGACGTGAATGGCGTTCGGGAGAGGAGGGGATTCTCCCACGTCCCCACTATGGGGAGGGCGACGGCTAGTGCTTGGATCGTCGCGTTGATCTCTCGCCATGAGGTTGAGATCGGAAGGTGGACTTTCGTTGAGTGGAACTGGAATTTCCCACAGACGGCGCCAACTGATGGGTCTCTGGATCTCTTTCAGATGTTACCTTCCGTTGATCTGCAACGAGCGGTGATGGATGACTGAGATTGAGTTGGAGGTTGCCTCCTGGAGCGTGTGGATCTCAATGGGCTTTATGTAGTTGAGGCCGAGCTACCTGCAAGGAAGTCCTGGGGTGGTTGTGCCACCGAGGACCCTCCGACGATCAAGTTAGACGGCATATTTTGGCAGAGTAACGGCCTGTTGGGGTGAAATTGGCTTACCCGAGTCTTCTGAGAGAGGGGTTTATATAGTGGCAGCCGTGGGCAGGCGGGTGTTAGATTCACGCCGGCCGTTGCGCCCCTGGCGTTACGCCCGCGTGAAAGACGGGATTCCCCATTAATGCCGAGATATGCTCGTTGATGGGGGAACACGATGGCGTGGAACGCGAGATCATGGGCGGCGAATATCTCGCGTCTGGCGAGATTCGCGGAGCCGTGGCTGAGACGTATGTAATCGGTGTTGTGGGTCGGTCGGTGAGACCAAGAAAGATAAGCTCGGCGGGAGGCTCGGGAACGGGCGGGAGGCCGGAGCATCTTGGTTATGTGATAGCTCGGAGGCAAGCCGGAGGGCTGAGGGAACTCAGCGTGCGGGAGGCTCCGTGACGAGCCGATGGTTGTTTGTAAGGCGATCGTAGGAGTGGTCTGGAAGGCCACCGAAGGTCGGGAACATTCTCGGGCCGGAAACCCGGGGCATGCTTCCAACGTACCGATTTTGATCCCATCTTGTAAGCTCTGGGACATGTCATCTGTCACGTGTCATGATGTGGAAAATCACTGGTATTGAGCATCATCAAAGAGACTTCATTGCTTTTTTTTTATTGTGAATGGTTTAAGACATTTATCCTCCTCATAAAATATTGTAGAAGATTTGATTCTCAGCATTTGTTGATGTGATGATTGTATTCTATGGTTTCATAATGGAGCTTGCTTCCTCGTGGGGGCGGGGAAAAAAAAAAAAAGTGGCGGTAACATGGAGTTGGTAATTTTAATTAAGATTCACATTCCACTGATATATGTAGCCTATTGATTTGTTGAATGTTGCATTGAAAATCTTGATTACTTTTCAAAGAATTTTTTTGTTGCACTGACCATAGGCCTAACCTAAACACACACCACACACAATATACCCACGCACGCCACAAACACACAATACACACGCATCCCGAGAATCCACGAATTTACTCCGAAAACGTTAATTTATGGCCACCTCACCTCACCTCATCTCTTGGGGATACTAGTCGAAGAAATAGTTGTGGGACAAACCTCTGATGAAAGTTTCCCCACTTTTGGAATTAAACTAATCCAACGATTTGGAATACCTGTTTTGATTAGCTTAAAAAATGCTAGTGGTCTTAGCCACTCACCATGTCTTTTCACTTAATCATGTGGTTTGTATATCAAATTTGAACCGACTTTCCTGAAAATAAAAGACAATGCTTTAGTTATTTTCTCATATAAAAAAGTCAATTGTTTGCTATTTCCAAGCTGTATCATAACGTTTGAGCAAATATTATTCAGATAAATCTTTTTCCGAAATATAACATAAATCTAAAAGGTTTGAAAGGACCTATTTAGAAACAAGAAAATGACACCCGGGAACAAATCTTTTACTCACTTAGAAGTGAAAACCTATGACCATATTGTCCTGAAGATGGATGCGACGGGAAGAAGTGGTATTTAGAAGTGTTGTCAATCTAACATTTAGATTTCGGCATAAAAAAGCTTGCACGGTTGTAATAACTAGTATCTTGAATTTAATTTTATGTATTTTAACTGAAAGTTTTTCCTATATTTTCTATTTTTCCCTGTTGATGGAGGTGGAAATCTCCCTCAGATGTTATCATCCGTTGATCTTGTAGCAAGCGTTCTTGGACGGTTGAGATTGAGAGTAGAAATTGGACGTGTCGATCTCAATGGGTTGTGGTTGACGCCGAGCTGCCTGCAAAAGAAGTTTCGGAGTTGGTGACCATCGTAGCACCCTCCGACGATCAAGTAAATACCGAGGTGTAAAGGCATGGTAGCGGCGTATTGGAATTGATTTTGACTTACCTGAATCGTCTGGAAGAGGGGGTTTATATAGCGGTCGCGTGGGGGCGATCCGGCGCGAGATTCCCGCCGTCTGTTACGCCCTTACGGCACGTTCGCGTTGATGGCGGGACACGCCCATTAATAGCGAGGTACGCTCATTAACGGAGAAACGTGCCAGCGTAGGATGCAGAACGTGGAGCGGCGAAAATCTCGTTCTGACGAGATACGCGGAGCCGTTACGGAGGCGCTTGGGCTCCGTGCTCCTGGTTGGACAGGGAAGCCGAGGAATCTCAGCTCGATGGGTAGCTTGGAGTCGAGTGAGGATGCCGAGGATGCTCAGCTTTGTATCTGCTCAGAGTCGAGCGAGGAGGCCGAGGAGTCTCGGCTGCCTGAGCGCATATGGTGAGTACTCCGAGGAGGCTCTTCCGAAAGGTCGAGTACCACCTTGTCACATGGTCACGAGGAAGTCTCGTAATGTGTCGCACTGATTACCTGTCGTAGCCCCCAGGGGTCCAGAGGGTATGCGCTGACGACACGTTGTTCCCCTCCGAATGGCGGCGACGACGTGAGGACGTCTAGGCCTGAGATTCAGGACAGATGCTATTTGGTTTTATCCGTCCACCTCTCCGAAGATGCCAAGTTGATTTATGGCACCGTGTATCGGAGGTTTAGACGGATGCGGCCGATTTAGCAGACTTCGTCAGATTCCCCCTCGCTTGAGGGGTTTTTGATTGTGGGGACGCTCTTCCCTGCAGGCGCAAGCCCCTGCAGTTAATTACGCTACCGTATCGCGGCAACAACTTTCTCCTTCTCCAGAATTTCACTTCGTGTCGTGGGTGTTTGTTTTGTTTGTGGTTGCCCGTGGATTGTATACGGAGACTAATTTATGTCGTCGCCCGGAGGACGTGGATTAGTCCAAATCCGTATTTTCTTAAATTTGGATTTGGGATTTTGGTTTAAGGATACGTTAGCCATATTTGAGGCTAAGATCAACTTAAACGTTTGTTAAGGATACGTTAGTCCAGTTTGAGACTAAGATCAACTTAACGTGGTGATCCATTTACTATATGGCCGTCGGGACTCGTCACCTCTCTGACGTCGTTGAAAGATTGCAACAACAGGTGTCAGAGGAGTTCGGAGATGTACCCTTGAACCGAAGTTGATTAGGGAATATGTAGTCTGATTAAATGTTTAAGGATACGTTAGCCAGATTTGAGGCTAAGATCAACTTAAACGGGATCGTTTAGATCAGACAAAAGAGCATTTGGAGGCTCTGTTGTTCCAGTTTAGGGACGTAGTGGTCCATCATTAGTTTAAGAAAGTTTCGGTCCAACATTCCCATTTAGGGACGAATATTAGTTTAAGGACGTTTCGGTCCATCATTAGTTTAAGAACGTTTCGGTCCAACATTCCCATTTAGGGACGAATATTAGTTTAAGGACGTTTCGGTCCACCATTAGTTTAAGGTCGTTTCGGTCCATAATTCCCATTTAGGGACGAATATTAGTTTAAGGACGTTTCGGTCCACGAGTTTAAACACCCCGCAGTCCATATTCATGTGTGCTTGCTGAGACCCGTCACTTCTCTGACGTCGTTGAGGAATTACAACGATAGGTGTCAAAGGAGTTCGGAAATGTACCCTCGAACCGGATGTAAATTGATTTAAGAGAGCAGCTGTGCTCAGTCAATTTAGTTTGAGAACTTACGGCCATGATTGGGCTAAGTCCAGTTGAAAAATGTTCAGCACTTTTATTTGTTTTTGGCCTATTAGGCCTGTGCTAGGGATTGACCCATTTTTAGTAATGCACTGCATTAATCTTGGTCTCTGTTGGACCTTTATTTGGGCTCTGCCCCTTTTAAAATAATGCATTGCATTATTTATTATTTTGTTTGGGCTCTGCCCATTTATAAATGATGCAGAGCATCAACCTTGTTTGGGCTCTGCCCTTTTTATTGCATTGCAATTTAACTTATTTGGGCCTGCCCCTTTAGTAAAAGAGATGCATTGCATTTGTCAGGCGCTTTGCGCCAATCAGAGAGCGCAAGCGCTTGTGGTGTTGACAAGTGTCACGCAAGCGCAGTGCGCTGCGCCAATGCGCTGTGCTTGCCCGCTGACACGTGGCGCGCTCTGGTGAGTTGCGCCAGTTTCAGAGAGCAAAGCTCTATCTTAAAAGCGCATAGCGCAAGTGAGTCAGATGCTGACACGTGGCGCTCTCTGGTGGCTTGCGCCAACCCAGGAGCGCAACAGTGTAGTTTTGCAAGTGCAAGGCACTATTAATTTGAGAATCTTTTAGAACCGATGGTTCATGAAAAAGTGCAAAGCACTGTTTGATTTCTTGATCTAATTTAGATCAAAGAAAACAAGTATTTCTTGTTTTTTCTTGATCTCAGAGAACCAATGGTTCATAAGTGCAAAGCACTATTATTATTTGTTTTTCTTTTTATTGGAGATCATTGATCTTGTTCTTAGATCAATGGTCTATTAGAAGAAATTCTTCTATCTTCAAGTTTTTACCTTTTCTTCTTGAAATTCTTCAGAGTTTTCTCTGTTTGAAGTTCTTGATTTCTCACAATGTTCCTCTTCTTCTCCTTTTTTTTTATTTTAGAAAGATTATTGGTCGTTGGGACCCACCACCTCTCCGACAACACCGAGAGATTACAGTGCCATATATTGAAGGTGTGGAGAGATGTACCCTTTGAACCATGTCTCACTCATTAGGGGGGAAGAACAGGCTGGAGCTTAGGCTTCTCGCTGCTGAAAAAGGCTTCTTTGCGTTCGTGCACGTGCGTCGCACGTGTTGGGCGCACGTGCGTCGTCCGTGTTGGGCACTCATATTTGCACGTAGCGCACATGGATCTTACGCATATGCGCAATATAGGGGGGAGCAAGCTCCTATGGAGAACGAGTCTCCTTTTAATTGAATATTCTTATGTGGTGCGCACGTGCGTTGCATATGGTGTGCGCGTGGCGGGCACACGTATGTTGCATATGGCGCACATGCGCATTATGAGGAGAAGCAGAGCTTGAGAACAAGCTCCTTTTAATATTATTAAATGTTCTCATTTGGTGCGCACGTGGGTTGCATGTGGTGTGCGCATGGCGAGCACACGTGCATTGCACGTGGCGCACATGCGCATTAGGAAAAGCAGAGCTTCTATATTTGGAGAACAAGCTCCTTTTAATATTATTAAATGTTCTCATTTGGTGCGCATGTGCGTTGCACGTGGTGCGCGGGTGGTGAGCACACGTGCGTTGCACGTGGCGCACATGCGCATTATGAGGAGAAGCAGAGCTTCTATATATGGAGAACAAGCTCCTTTTAATATTATTAAATGTTCTCATGTGGTGCGCACGTGCGTCGCACGTGGTGCCGCATGGCGGGCACACGTGCGTCGCACGCAGCGCACATGGCGCTTGCGCATATGCGCATTATGGGGAGGTGCATGCTCCTATCTTGGAGAACTAAGCTCCTTTGGAGAACTAAACTCCTTTGAGTATTGAATCCTTTTGAGGATTTAACTCTACCCTTTCTAAGAGATATCCCTCTTATTTATATGAGAGTGGTAGAGAAGCCATCTCTCCTTTACCCGATGTGGGACTAAAAAATGTATTCCCCAAATAGTAGAGCATTACATTAGATTACACGTGCATAACACATTTGCTCATAACTTTTGATCTCGGATGAATTATGATGCCCATAATATATCAAATCGAAGCACTTTTCGAGATGCTTTCAATATCATCAGAATTTAGCCATTTCTCGTTCTGGAGTTTGTCAAAATACAGCTCGGAAAATACTGGTTCGCATCTTCTTCCTTAGATCACATGTGCATAGACATTTGCTCATAACTTTTGATCCCGGATGAATTATGAGGCCCATAATATATCAAATCGAAGGTCTTTTTAAGATTCTTTCAATACCATCAAAATTTAGCTGTTTCTCATTCCGGAGTTTGTCAAAATATAGCTCGGAAAATACTGGTTTGCATCTTCTTTCTTAGATCACATGTGCATAACACATTTGCTCATAACTTTTAAACCCGGATGGATTATGTCACGCCCCGCTTCCCAGAGTACGCTAGATTGGGCACGTGACATAGCCAACCATGCTACCTGTGGGTAGGACGTATCCATCCACAGTCACATTACAGCTGTAGAGATATCAAGAACAAGATAAAACTATCTAAAACATGTCCATAATCCAGAATAATAGGAGTCAATAATAAATAAATGCGGAAGCAAATGATCCAATACAAATAACTGAAAAGTGTGTCCCATAATGCGGGCTCACATCAGGAAATAAATGCAGGAAATAAAACTAACTACTACTAAACTCACAGATCAGCCTGCAAGCTGAAGTACTCCTGCTCGGACTGCAACAGCGGTACGGAATCTGGGTCATGCAAAACCCAGACGTCAGCGCGTCATGTCATCAAGTAATATAATATGAACAGTGTAGCAGGCAATGTAATATAAACATGAATACAGCAAGAATAACAATAATATGAATCATACCAGTACAGGGTAGCATGCAGTGGGTAAACTAAACTGTTCTATCAGGTTTTCTATTCTAAAGTCTTTGAAATCAATTGATGAATTATCGATATAACTCAATAGTATCCCGTACATACCCGGGACCACGGCCACAATATTCTCGGCTGCCGCTAGGCACAAAACAGGAATGTGTACACTCGATAGTATCCCGTACATACCCGAGACCACGGCCACAATATTCTCGGCCGAAGCCGAGACATGCCGCTAGGCACAAAACAGGAATGTGTACACTCAGAACAGGTAGTGAACTGCCGAGTTACAAGTCAGGTTTCACCTTTGATTTCCCCATACCCCCAAGTTATATGTGTATGTCAAGTCAGGTATTCCGAAATCAAGAAACTAATGTCAACACAGGATCAGGTAAACAGGTTTGTCTGGATAGACAACAGGAACGGTCCATGAGGACTACATGTCAGGTTTGTTGGCATTACACACAGGATCAGGTAACGGGTCAGGTCATGGTACATCAGGTCAAGTCAAGCAGTGTACGGTACCATATCATGTCAAGTAGGAAATGTAACATGTCATGTCAGGAAGCACAAGATGTCATGTGGGTGCTCATAATCAAACTAACATAAGCATGTGTATAAATAAATAAGCATGAGTACTATCAGAACAATAAACTGGAACATGTAATATGATATGCAAATAGATATAATTTCAAGGATATGGATGCACAGTTATCGATTAGGCTTACATTTATAGTTCCAATATTAATTAGGATGCAATTTATTAAACATGGAGTGTTAATATCACATTATTATGTAGTAATGTGATCTATGGATGCAATTATATGTATCTTAAATGCGATAGATGCAAACGGGTATCCGAAAAGTTATAAAACTATAAAATGGTAATGTGGGATGTACAACTAAGCAATATGTGATATAAATATTGATATAATAATATTAATATGGATAGCATATTCAAAGCGATTAATAACTATAAAAGTGGTATTAATTAACCATGCACAAGAAGGTTCCGTTCAGAAATTCAGCGTCACCCTAATTTGTAAAATAGTTTAAAAATAACAAACATTCTCCAAAAGGGACGTGTCTTATACCAAAACAAAGATAATTCAATAAGGTTTTCAGTTTTATAAGTATAAGCATCTCAGGTTGTCCCTACAAAAAGTTATGAACAATCGAAATTGAAAGTTTGCTGCTGGAATTTCCCTGGACAGCAGTTTGGAGACATTTTTCATTTGCATTTTATGTTATTTAAACAATTTATTTTGAAATTAAATATTTCATAAAGTTATATTATTCTGAGTTAGCTTCGTAACGAACTAAAGAACGTATACTAATGATTTTTCTATGATTTATAATGAATTTTATAAGATAAGGTGTACAGTAAATTTCAGATTTGTCATATCCGATTTTTCAACGACTTTTCATGTGTAAACTATAAGATTTTTAAATGTATAACATTATAAAATGAAGATTATAAACTAATTAAAGATAATAATAATAAATATAACGACGATATATATTTTAAATGATATGGTTGCAGTATAATGTAATCTAGTATGTCACAAGATAAGTTTTCATGATCTAGATTTAATATGATATAAACGGAACATCGAAACGTTATAAAATTAAACATGGGGCACTAGATTTAAACTATATGTATGGTATTTATTTAAATAGGTATAAAATGAATTATATAGCATATAGCAAGATTAACTTGTCTCGATGGGTCGCGAATCGGGAAAACGGAACGTTAACCGTTGGCGGGGAAAACTCGCGACGGGCGCACGGTTCACGGAATGAACCCAAACGTCGAACAAAGGAACCACACGGGTCGGGGTACCTCGCTGGAACGTCGAGAAGCGTCACCGGCACGACGGAATTCCGGTAACAAAAGAACAGTTAAAAAAAAAAAAGAGAAACGAGACATGAAGCAAGAAGAGAAAGAATGATAAAGAGAAGTACGGGAGAATATATGAGAGAGAGAGAGAGAAAGTGGAGAGAGAGAGAGAGCTGCAGGTGGGGGCCCACGGAATTAAAAAGGAACGCGATTGGCTAAAGGAGAATCGTTAGTTAGGGATAAATATTAATTAAAAATTCAAAACATTTTAAGGAACAGTAGGATATATATATAGGTTAATTTAAAGATTTAAAAGATAGGTAATGAACAGTAAGATATCAGGTTAGTTAGAAAAATATATGCGATGGTTTTAATAATATTAAAATTTGGGATTTTGGCTCCAAATAAAACATTTCCAAATCGCGCCCGGGTCGAGTCCAAAAATTTGAAATTGATATAATAGGATTTTAAGCGGGATCCAAATTTTAAAATTAAGTGTTTTATGATTAAAAAGCATACCTCCAAAACGGACACATGTACGCGCGCGTAGCCGTCCAAATTCGTTCGTTTCACTGAACGGGACGAGAACACAATGCACGGACGCTACCACGAGGCTAGGGGTGTCAAGTAGGCCAAGATGAATATTTTCTATTTTATTTTAGATGCCAAAATTTGTTATATGTAGAAATGACTTTGCCGGGTAAATTTTACAGTAAGCAACAAACAAGCAAGTTAAATGAAATGAGTACCACATTATGCTCAAACAGTAACTGAACATAGTAGCATTGGACTCGGGTGTTACATTATACCCAACTACAAAAAGAATTTCGTCCTCGAAATTCCAAGAATACAAGGATAGATAACTACAAGAAAAGGTGAGGAAATTTCTGCCGGATTTCATCTTCTCGTTCCCAAGTGGACTCTCCATGTGAGCGATTACCCCAAGAAACAAGCACAAGGGGGATAACCTTGTTCTTAAGAACCTTTTCCCTTCGATCCACGATTTCAATCGGTCGCTCCTCAAAAGTCAAGTCTTCTCGTACTGTTAGCTCCGAATGATCCAAAACGTGTGTTTCATCTCGAACATACTTACGGAGTTGAGATACGTGAAACACATCGTGCACATTTGCCAAGGACTGCGGTAACGCCAAATGATACGCTACCTCACCAACACGCTCCACGATCTCAAGGGTCCAACGAATCGAGGACTAAGCTTTCCTCGACTTCCAAAACGAATCACCCCTCTAGTCGGTGATATCTTCAAGAATACCAAATCACCCACGGTGAACTCTAGAGCTCTTCTTGACGTATCTGTCCAACTCTTCTGTCGGTCCTGTGCTGCCTTCATAAGATTTCTGATAGGGTTAACCTTCTCAACTGTCTGCACAACCAAATCTGGTCCCAATAATCTTCGTTCACCGACATCGTCCCAACAAACAGGTGAACGGAATTTTCGACCATACAAAGCTTCAAATGGAGCCATCTGAATCGTTGCCTGAAAACTGTTGTTGTAAGACAACTCCACCAAAAGTAGATGATCCTCCCAAGATCCCTTGAAGTCCAACATGCCTGCTCTGAACATATCCTCAAGAGTTTGGATCGTTCTCTCCGACTGACCATCAGTTTGAGGATGATAAGCTGTGCTAAACTTCAATCGAGTCCCCAAACTTTCCTGTAAACTCCTCCAGAAGTGTGATAAGAACCGAGTGTCCCGATCGGACACGATGCTCACCGGTACTCCATGCAATCTTACAATCTCCTGCATGTACCGCTCTGCCAAAGTCTCTGTTGATTGACCAACCCGAAAATGAATAAAGTGAGCTGCCTTGGTCAATCGGTCAACAATTACCCATACTGCATTGTTGCCTTTTGGACTCCGCGGTAAAGCCGTCACGAAATCCATGGTTATATGTTCCCACTTCCACTGAGGAATCGGAAGTGGTTGCAATAAACCAGCAACCCTTTGATGTTCAGCCTTAACTTGCTGACACACCAAGTATTTCGCCATAAAGTGAGCAATCTCCCGCTTCATGCCCTCCCACCAGAAATGCTGTCGAATATCTCGGTACATCTTTGTGCCTCCTGGATGTACAGAATAAGCTGAACTGTGTGCCTCCTTCATAAGCTCATCACGAACATCACCCTTTCGCACACACAAACGGCCAACATACCTCAACGAACCATCTTCGTGGATCAATAAATCTGTTCGTAGACCGGCTTCAACCTGCTCTCGAAACTTTTGCAGTCTAGGATCCTGCGATTGAGCTGCTTTAATATTCTCGATCAAAGACGAATGTACTTGCAGCTGCAACAACTGTCCCGTAGAACGCGGTAGCACAACCTCCAAGTCAAATCTTCGAAAATCTGCGACGATCTCCTTCTGCGTAGTTAACACCTGAATTACTGGTAACCGACTAAGCGCATCCGGCACAACATTAACCTTCCCCGGATGGTACTTAAGATCAAGATCGTAGTCATCCATCAGCTCCAACCATCTACGCTGCCTCATGTTAAGCTCCTTCTGTGTGAACACATACTTCAAGCTCTTATGATCTGTAAAAACTTCGACTCTTTCGCCCAAAAGGTAGTGTCTCCAAATCTTCAAAGCGAAAATCACAGCCGCAAGGTTCAAGTCATGAGTCGGATAATTCTTCTCATGGGTCTTCAACTGTCTCGATGCGTATGCTACAACCTTCCCATGCTGCATCAAAACACATCCCAATCTTTTCCCAGATGCGTCGCTGTGAATCACCAATCCTCCGGAATTGTCTGGCACGGTCAGAATAGGGGCGGTTATCAACTTCTGCTTCAACGTCTCGAAAGCTAACGCACACTTATCTGCCCATACAAAAGGTACCTCCTTGAGCGTAAGCCTGGTCAACGGCTCTGCCAGACAAGCAAAGTTCTCCACAAATCTCTTGTAGTATCCGGCTAATCCAAGGAAACTTCTTATCTCAGCAACATTCTTTGGAATAGGCCAATCTCGAACTGCTGCAATCTTTTCTGGATCGACGGCAATGCCATCGCCAGACACAACATGCCCCAAAAACCTTACTTCCTCCAGCCAAAACTCGCACTTACTCATCTTCGCATACAATTTCTCCTGTCTCAACGTCTGCAGTGCGATCTTCAAATGCTCAGCATGCTCTTCAAAGCTCTTCGAGTAAACCAGAATATCGTCAATGAATACCACAATGAACTGATCCAAGAACGGTGAAAAGATTCGGTTCATCAAGTCCATGAATACTGCCGGCGCATTCGTTACTCCGAAGGGCATCACTAAGTACTCGTAATGTCCATACCGAGTTCGGAACGCCGTCTTGCAAATATCTTCTGTTTTCACTCGGACCTGATGATATCCGGATCGTAAATCCAACTTCGAGAATACCCTCGCGCCACTAAGCTGCTTAAAAAGTTCTCCAATGTGAGGGATCGGGTACTTGTTCTTGATA
Source organism: Agapanthus africanus (assembly GCA_030015575.1). Taxonomy (NCBI): domain Eukaryota; kingdom Viridiplantae; phylum Streptophyta; class Magnoliopsida; order Asparagales; family Amaryllidaceae; genus Agapanthus; species Agapanthus africanus. The sequence continues at coordinate 485,752,580 of JASDDO010000010.1, read as the reverse complement.
GCCACCCGGTTTAATTCTCGATAGTCGATGCACATCCTTCTTGTGCCATCCTTCTTCTTTACTAGAAGAACTGGAGCTCCCCAAGGCGAGTTACTGCTTCGAATCCAACCCTTTTTAAGCAATTCAGCAATCTGTTTCTTTACTTCTTCCAACTCTACTGGCGCCATTGGATAACATGCTTTAGATGCTAGCGCTGCACCAGGAATAAGATCAATTGCGAACTCCACGTCTCTCCTCGGCGGTAAACCCGATATATCTTCAAACACGTCTATAGAATCACGAACAACATCCGGCTCTTTACTTTCATCACTTCCATTGATACAAGAATATTGTTTGTCGGCCTAGCCCTAAACTCGACCGGCCCGACCGAACTGCTTCCTTAACGCAACTGCTGTCTGCTGCAAACTCCCTTTCATCCCAGATAAACTCTGTTGCTCTTGGCTGCTGCAAGTATTTGTGAGAAAGTGGTCAAACCCAGGGAGACAATTTGCCTCTGGATGTCCACATCCAGTCTGCGCATGAACCTCCGTGCCCTGTCTGCATCGTTGGCAATTAAAGGTCCAACGAAACTACTGAGTCTCGTCCATTCTGCTACATGCACATCTACGGGTGCTCCCTTCTGCTTTAGTCCGATGAACTTCTCTTCCATTTCCTCCCGTGCAATCCGCGGGAAGAATTTCTCCAGGAAACTCTTAGAAAAATCCGCCCACTTGATCAGCTTGGGCAAGCGGGTCTCCTCAACAAGCCACCATTCTCGGGCGTAGTCCACTAGCTGAATGCGTACCACAACAACTTTTTTGTCATCTGGAATCTGTGCCGCAAAAAGCAAGTTCTCTGTGTCAACTAGCCACTGCTCCACTGGCAACGGCTTCTTTAAATCAGTAAATGTAGACGGACCCAACCGCCTGAAATCTGCTACGGTCCTTACTCGGTCAACTGGTCTAGCTCCAACATTGTTCACAGACTGTTGAACGATCTGCAAACCTTCCCGAAACGAGTCCGCTTGCTGCTGGATTAGCTCGGTCTGTTTCTTTGATTCTCCAGCATTCCTCTTATCACTCCAAGCATGGCGTCTTCGTCCACACGCCTCTGGTATGTCTTCAATTTCTTACCGGCCATAATCCTGAACTCAAAATACCCAACATTAGCATGATGATAGATTTTGAATATAGATCAAGGCTAGAACTCCAAGATACTTAAATAGAGTACCGCATTGTAACTATACCGCGGTATCATAGCCACAATTACATAACTCCATCCAAGTCGCCTAAGTCCTAGAGATAACAAGGAATCAAGTTTTCGAATCGATATGCAAAGGAAGTTTGCACAACGTAAAAGATATAATCAGGAAGAATGTGATTCAAGAATGGTAAAACGGTCAAGGTGGCAGGACATGTTTCCTAAACACGGGTATTCTGATTCGTGTATTGGGTATAATACCCAACTACAAAAGAATCAACCCGACTATCCTATGGCTCTGATACCAAAAAAACCATGTCACGCCTCGCTTCCCAGAGTACGCTAGATTGGGCACGTGACATAGCCAACCATGCTACCTGTGGGTAGGAAGTATCCATCCACAGCCACATTACAGCTGTAGAGATATCAAGAACAAGATAAAACTATCTAAAACATGTCCATAATCCAGAATAACAGGAGTCAATAATAAATAAATGCGGAAGCAAATGATCCAATACAAATAACTGAAAAGTGTGTCCCATAATGCGGGCTCACATCAGGAAATAAATGCAGGAAATAAAACTAACTACTACTGAACTCACAGCTCAGCCTGCTGGCTGAAGTACTCCTGCTCGGACTGCAACAGCGGTACGGAATCTGGGCCATGCAAAACCCAGACGTCAGCGCGTCATGTCATCAAGTAATATAATATGAACAGTGTAGCAGGCAATGTAATATAAACATGAATACAACAAGAATAACAATAATATGAATCATACCAGTACAGGGTAGCGTGCAGTGGGTAAATTAAACTGTTCTATCAGGTTTTCTATTCTAAAGTCTTTGAAATCAATTGATGAATCATCGATGTAACTTAATAGTATCCCGTACATACCCGGGACCACGGCCACAATATTCTCGGCTGCAGCCGAGACATGCCGCTAGGCACAAAACAAGAATGTGTACACTCGATAGTATCCCGTACATACCCGGGACCACGGCCATAATATTCTCGGCCGAAACCGAGACATGCCGCTAGTCACAAAATAGGAATGTGTACACTCAGAACAAGTAGTGAACTGCCGAGTTACAAGTCAAGTCAGGTTTCACCTTTGATTTCCCCATACCCCCAAGTTATATGTGTATGTCAAGTCAGGTATTCCGAAATTAAGAAACTAATGCCAACACAGGATCAGGTAAACAGGTTTGTCTGGATAGACAACAGGAACGGTCCATGAGGACTACATGTCAGGTTTGTTGGCATTATACACAGGATCAGGTAACGGGTCAGGTCATGGTACATCAGGTCAAGTCAAGCAGTGTACGGTACCATATCATGTCAAGTAGGAAGTGTAACAGGTCATGTCAGGAAGCACAAGATATCATGTGGGTACTCATAATCAAACTAACATAAGCATGTGTATAAATAAACAAGCATGAGTACTATCAGAACAATAAACTGGAACATGTAATATGATATGCAAATAGATATAATTTCAAGGATATGGATGCACAGTTATCGATTAGGCTTACATTTATAGTTCCAATATTAATTAAGATGCAATTTATTAAACATGGAGTGTTAATATCACATTATTATGTAGTAATGTGATCTATGGATGCAATTATATGTATCTTAAATGCGATGGATGCAAACGGGTATCCGAAAAGTTATAAAACTATAAAATGGTAATGTGGGATGTACAACTAAGCAATATGTGATATAAATATTGATATAATAATATTAATATAGATAGTATATTCAAAACGATTAATAACTATAAAAGTGGTATTGATTAACCATGCACAAGAAGGTTCCGTTCAGAAATTCAGCGTCACCCTAATTTGTAAAATAGCTTAAAAATAACAAACATTCTCCAAAAGAGACGTGCCTTATACCAAAACAAAGATAATTCAATAAGGTTTTCAGTTTTATAAATATAAGCATCTCAGGTTGTCCCTATAAAAAGTTATGAACATTCGAAGTTGAAAGTTTGCTGCTGGAATTTCCGTGGACAGCAGTTTGGAGACATTTGCATTTGCATTTTAAATTATTTAAACAATTTATTTTGAAATTAAATATTTCATAAAGTTATAGTATTCTGAGTTAGCTTCGTAACGAACTAAAGAACGTATACTGATGATTTTTTTATGATTTATAATGAATTTTTTAAGAAAAGTTGTACAGTAAATTTCAGATTTGTCATATCCGATTTTTCAACGACTTTTCATGTGTAAACTATAAGATTTTTAAATGTATAACATTATAAAATGAAGATTATAAACTAATTAAAAATAATAATAATAAATATTACGACGATATATATTTTAAATGATATGGTTGCAGTATAATGTAATCTAGTATGTCACAAGATAAGTTTTCATGATCTAGATTTATTATGATATAAACGGAACATCGAAACGTTATAAAATTAAATATGGGGCACTAGATTTAAACTATATGTATGGTATTTATTTAAATAGGTATAAAATGAATTATATAGCATGTAGCAAGATTAACTTGACTCGATGGGTCGCGAATCGGGAAAACGGAACGTTAACCGTCGGCGGGGAAAACTCACGACGGGCGCACGGTTCACGGAATGAACCCAAACGACGAACAAAGGAACCACACGGGTCGGGGTACCTCGCTGGAACGTCGAGAAGCGTCACCGGCACGACGGAATTCCGGCAACAAAAGGACAGTTAAAAAAAAAAAGAGAAACGAGACATGAAGCAAGAAGACAAAGAATGATAAAGAGAAGTACGAGAGAATATATGAGAGAGAGAGAGAGAAAAAGTGGAGAGAGAGAGAGAGAGAGAGCTGCAGGTGGGGGCCCACGTAATTAAAAAGAAACGCGATTGGCTAAAGGGGAATCGTTAGTTAGGGATAAATATTAATTAAAGATTCAAAACATTTTAAGGAACAGTAGGATATATATATATGTTAATTTAAAGATTTAAAAGATAGGTAATGAACAGTAAGATATCAGGTTAGCTAGAAAAATATATGCGATGGTTTTAATAATATTAAAATTTGGGATTTTGGCACCAAATAAAACATTTCCAAATCACTCCCGGGTCGAGTCCAAAAATTTGAAATTGAAATAATAGGATTTTAAGCGGGATCCAAATTTTAAAATTAAGTGTTTTATGATTAAAAAGCATACCCCCAAAATGGACACATGTACGCGCGCGTAGCCGTCCAAACTCGCCCGTTTCACTGAACGGGACGAGAACACAATGCACGGACGCTACCACGAGGGTAGGGGTGTCAAGTAGGCCAAGATGAATATTTTCAATTTTATTTTAGATGCCAAAATTTGTTATATGTAGAAATGACTTTGCCGGGTAAATTTTCCAGTAAGCAACAAACAAGCAAGTTAAATGAAGGTTTTTTCGAGATACTTTCAATACCATCATAATTTAACAGTTCCTCATTGGGGAGTTTATCAAAATACAGGCCGGAAGATACTGGTTCGCATTTTCTTAAGCGTATCGCTGCCATTTGATACCTTGGACTCTTTTGCGCAGAAATTTTTGGCGGGAACAAATGCCCCCCACCAGTTTGCCCACGTAAGTATATATGTGGGTGAAGTAGTGCAGAGTAATGCATAGCGTATGACCAGTTTCGGGTTGGTATATAACTTTCAGAATCTTGATCTGAGAAGATAACGAGCGGACACAAGCGTCGTCATTTATCATTGACTCAAATCTTGACTCTTAAAAGATATAGTTCCAAACTCTTAATTCCATGAGCCGCACCCTTATATTTCTTTATGTTTTACTCTGGTGTGAAGTAGTTTATATGCTCATGAGTAACTTCTCCATTTCAGTGGCATGTATCTTTAGCAAGTGTGGCTCATAGATGGTCCATCTTAACCTTTTTATAGGACAGTAATGACTTAGAAGACAGGGGTAGGATCTGCCACCTAAGATTTTTCAACTTTATAAGCCGTGAGGGTCTCATAAAGACTTTTCTCCCTACGGATCGAGAGGATCTCGTAGGTGGATTTTCTCCTTAGGAATCGTGAGGATTCCTAAGTGTGTTTTCTCTTATAAGTCGCAAGGATCCTATAAGAGAATTTTTCCTTCTTACGAGTCGAGAGTACCCGTAAGCGGTTGTTTCCCTCCTTGTCGAAACTCGACTTTGGAGAGTGAGACCCGTGAATAGTATGCAAGAGACCGTTTTAGACCGACTTGCAGGGTCCCATTGTTCAGGAAGCAAGTTTTTTAAATCCCTGCTGCCTGAGGCTTCATCTTGCAAGTTGAGACGAATCAGGAATTTCCCGCGGAGACACTGGTTTCTCTGCGAGCCGATGCGAATCAGGGGGCTTTCATCAGGGACACTTGTTTCCCTGAGTTGAGGTATTTGCCAAGGATTATTTGTTTCCTTGGTGTTGAAACGAATCGAGAATTTCCCACGGAGACACTGGTTTCTCTGCGAGTCGATGCGAATCAGGAGCCTCTCATCAAGGACGCTTGTTTCCCTGAGTTGAGGTGTTTTCCAAGGATTATTTATTTCCCTGGTGTTGAAATGAATCGAGAATTTCCCACGGAGACATTGGTTTCTCTGCGAGTCAACGCGAATCAGGAGGCTCTCATCAAGGACGCTAGTTTCCTTGAATTGAGGTATTTGCCAAGGATTATTTGTTTCCCTGGTGCCAAGGATTATTTGTTTCCCTGGTGTTGAAACGAATCGAGAATTTCCCGCGGAGACACTGGTTGCTCTGCGAGTCAACGCGAATCAGGAGGCTCTCGTCAAGGATGCTGGTTTCCCTAAGTTGAGGTATTTGCCAAGGATTATTTGTTTCCCTGGTGTTGAAACGAATCGAGAATTTCCCACGGAGACACTGGTTGCTCTGCGAGTCGACGCGAACCAGGAGGCTCTCGTCAAGGATGCTGGTTTCCCTGAGTTGAGGTATTTGCCAAGGATTATTTGTTTCCCTGGTGTTGAAACGAATCGAGAATTTCCCACGGAGATACTGGTTGCTCTGCGAGTCGACGCGAATCAGGAGGCTCTCGTCAAGGATGCTGGTTTCCCTGAGTTGAGGTATTTGCCAAGGATTATTTGTTTCCCTGGTGTTGAAACGAATCAAGAATTTCCTGCGGAGACACTGGTTTCTCTGCGACTCGACGCGAATCAGGAGGCTCTCATCAAGGATGCTGGTTTCCCTGAGTTGAGGTATTTGCCAAGGATTATTTGTTTCCCTGGTGTTGAAACGAATCGAGAATTTCCCACGGAGACACTGGTTGCTCTGCGAGTCGACGCGAATCAGGAGGCTCTCGTCAAGGATGCTGGTTTTCCTGAGTTGAGGTATTTGCCAAGGATTATTTGTTTCCCTGGTGTTGAAACGAATCGAGAATTTTCCATGGAGACACTGGTTGCTCTGCGAGTCGACGCGAATCAGGAGGCTCTCGTCAAGGATGCTGGTTTCCCTGAGTTGAGGTATTTGCCAAGGATTATTTGTTTCCCTGGTGTTGAAACGAATCGAGAATTTTCCACGGAGACATTGGTTGCTCTGCGAGTCGACGCGAATCAGGAGGCTCTCGTCAAGGATGCTGGTTTCCCTGAGTTGAGGTATTTGCCAAGGATTATTTGTTTCCCTGGTGTTGAAACGAATCAAGAATTTCCTGCGGAGACACTGGTTTCTCTGCGACTCGACGCGAATCAGGGTTTTCTTCGTCAAGGACACTTGTTTCCTCAAGTCGAAGGATCTGTCGAAGACACAGGTTTTTTCGGAGTTGGGATGAACCGTCGAGACTTGGCTTCGTTTTCTGGTGGAGCCTGTTGGGAAAGTATGGTTCCCTCTTCGTTTATGCCCTTGGATTGTATACAGAGATCGATGTGATCTCAACTGTAGGGCCAAAGTTTTATCATCATTTTTTTTGTTTTATTTCCGCGATACTCTATCATTTCAGCTTTTATATTGCGAAGGTTGCGATTGCCCAATCATTTCGGCTATTTTTTGCGGTGCCCAATCATTTCGGCTGTTTGTTTTATTTTTACTCGCTGCTTTTTGTTGCGAGTTGCCCAATCATTTAGACTATTTAGTTTATTTTCACTCGCTGCTTTTTATTGCGAGTTGCCCAATCATTTCGGCTATTTTGTGTGCATACGTTTTTACTTGCTGCTTTTTATTGCAAGTTGCCCCATCATTTCGGCTATTTCGCATGCATGTGCGGCTTGCTGGCTTTTCGCCGTAAGCCTGGAATTAGACATCGATTTCGGCATCAGCACCGCTACAACTGGGATATTGCCAGGAGCGAATCATCATCTGCTTCTGTCGATGTCGAACAAGGGTGGCTTAGCGAACAGGGTTAAGGTCCTGTTGGCTAAGGCTTTTGATTTTATGAACCGTAAGGGTCGCACAAAGGTATTTCTCCCTACAAGTCGTGAGGATCTTGTAGGTGTATTTTCTCCTTAGGAATCGTGAGGATTCCTAAGTGTTTGCTCCTCTGTAAGTCGTAAGGATCCTACAAGAGGATTTTCTCCTTGTAAGTCGAGAGGACTTATAAGGATTGTTCATTATGCGTAGATATCCTCAGTCACGGATGGGACTTGGTTAGGGAAATGTTTATTCGCGCCCGTGGGTTGTATACAAGGGTCAGAATTGAACCACTTGTAGGGCAATATTAGAGGTTGTGGGGGTTGCTTAAGCACAGGTTTAGGTCTCTGTAACTTAAGACTTTCAAATCTTATGAGCCGTGAGGGTCCCATAAGAGAGTTCTCCTTACGAGTCGTGAGGATCTCGCAAGTGTATTTTCTCCTTAGGAATCATGGGGATCCCTAAGTGTGTTTCTCCCTTGTGAGTCGTAAGGATCTCACGCGGATGGTTTCTCCTTACAAGGTCGAGAGGACCCTATAAGTGTCTTTTAACGAGGTTGCGCCCCTTCGGGTTTTCACAAACACTTGCCGGTAGTCCTGCTGTTTTTACTTACGGAGCCCTTTCGGGTTTTCATCCGTGCCCATTTTGCTTATGGACATACCGTTTTATTCTTTTTTATTTTCTTTTTCCCTTTTTTTTACGAGGTCGCGCCATTTTGGGTTTTCACGAACACTCGCCGGTAGACCTGCTGTTTTTACTCACGGAGCCCTTTCGGGTTTTCATCCGTGCCCTTTTTGCTTATGGACATACCGTTTTTATTTATTATATTTTTCTTCTTTTTTTTTTTGTCAGCCTACGGACGCTGCGGTATTAGTTTAAGGACGTTTCGGTCCGCTATTAGTTTAAGGATTTTTCGGTCCGTCATTGAGAAGGCTGGCTACTGCTTATAAAGCTTAAGCTTAGGAAGATAGCGAGCGGACATAGTCGTCGTCATCTATCGTTGACCTAGGCAGTAACTTACTAAGAGTAGTATTTCTTTAGGAATCGACCATTTATTGGCCTGTAAGGCCTTTCACCGTGCATATCCATGAGTAGATAGGCTCCACCCTGGTAGATCTTATCTATGATGTACGAGCCTTCATAGTTCGGCTCGAATTTTCCCGCTTGGCGTGATTGGGGATCAAAGGTCTTTTGATCACTAGCACGAGTTCGCCTTGGTGGAATGTCCTCGGTCGGGCCAATCTTTCATATGAACGCGTCATCTTTGCCTTATAAGCTTCCAGATTTTTTTGCGCTATGAGTCGTGTTTCTTCAAGGGCATCAAGCTCCTCAAGCCGAAGGTTGGCATTTTCTTCGTCCGTCAGCTCGTAGTGGACTGCCACTCGTAGAGAGGGTAACTCTATCTCGAGGGGGAGTACTGCTTCTGTACCGAATACCAACGCGTACGGCGTTGTGTTTGTGGCCGTCTTAAACGTAGTTCGATACGCCCAAAGAGCCTCTTGCAGTCTCTCGTGCCAGTCCTTCTTATTTCGGGACACCATTTTCTTCATGATCTTTGTCAAGGTCTTGTTGAAGGCTTCAGCTAGACCGTTAGCTCACGGATTATAAACTGAGGAATATCTCCAGTCTATATTATGCTGTTGCGCGAAGCGACTGATTTTGTGGCTTCTGTAGGCTGGCCCGTTATCGGAGATAATCCATCTCGGAGTTCCAAACTGATAGATGACGTGCGTCTTGAAGAAATGGAGGATATTCTCCGTCTTTACTTCCCTCAGCGGTACTGTTTCTGTCCATTTGGAGAAATAATCAGTCGTCGCCAAGATGAACGATGTCCCCTAGACGATGCTGGTTCAATGGGGCTTTCCCTATTAATGAGCATGATGCCCCCGGCATATCCATCTTTCTTGGAGCATGTGGTTGTGGCGGGCTCACATTCCAGTTTTCGGACGACGCGAACTCGCCCTGTTGGTATTGGTCTTCAACCCAGTTTTTGAAAACGTAGCAGTTTTCGATCGGATGGCCCAATACTTGGTGGTAAGGGCAGTAATCAGGATTGTTGACATCATTCAGTTGTAGCTGGTGTTTCGGCTCCGGTAGAGTGATAAACCTGTTGTGCACTGCTAATTCGAACAGCCTCTTTGTTTCTGTTTCCTGATTTAAAATCAGGAAAGCTTCTGGGAAAAGCTTCAGAAGAGGGTCACGTGCTTACACGTGACTAGCGGTCACGTGTTGGCACGTGACACCTAAAAACATCATCAAGGCAAGTTCAGTTTCCTGACTACGTTGAAGAAAAGGGGCTTCAGAAAGAGTCACGTGCTCCCACGTGACCCGGGTCACGTGGCGGCACGTGACATTTAAATGCAAGCGTCAAAAGGCACACCAGTTCCCTGATCAAGTCAAGGAAAAGGCTTCAGAAGAGGTCACGTGCTCCCACGTGACCAGGGTCACGTGTTGGCACGTGACGTTCAAAGCAGCAGACTCGTTCTCCAGTTGAACCAAGGAAAGAGAGTTCAAACAAGGGTCACGTGCTCACACGTGACCAGGAGTCACGTGTTGGCACGTGACGTTTAAGCAAAGATCAGAAGATAGAGCGCAAAAGAAAGGAAAAGGCTCATTCCAAAGGGGGTCACGTGCTCACACGTGACCATGAGTCACGTGGTCACACGTGACCGGCTTTCAAAGCCCATATTGTCAACAGAATTAAATTCTGAAAGGAATTCAAATCTTTCCAAAGGAAAGCGGCTATCTGCAACAAATCAAATTAAAGATTCAGAGGTGATGAAATATCATCTATCTATGGGAAAATCTCGGGTTTGGAAAGATTTCCCCTTTAAATCTAACCGAAACAACAAAGAAGAATCCCTGGATTTGAAATCCAACGGTGAATAAAATTCACCTAATAATCCAAAGGTCCAAAACGAATGATGGATGCAAATCGAATCTCTCATGAAGATTCGTCAAAAACTGATTGATTCGGCTGCTTCTCCTATAAATAAGAGCCAAGAGATACAAAAAAAAAGAGACACATAGAGATACAGAGACGCAGAGAAGAAAAAAGAAAAGAAAGAGAGCTTCGATACTTGGAGAACTTTGATCTTCTGCAAAAACCCTAGGTAAGAAAGGGAAGGCCTTTTGAAAGAAAGAGAATTTAATTCTCAACACAGTTTAACTCTGATAATGTAAAAACAGAAGAACATATTTCTTCTCTCTTTGATAGAGGATCTGCAAAGTGCACATCTCCCATTAAGGTTGAGAATTTAATTCTCAATGGGTTGAGATCCTGCCATGCAGATCCAAAACATAGAGAAGGAATGCAAGCACGAGAATTTAATTCTCACAGAACTATAGGAATTTAATTCCTTTAAAATAAAATTAGGGCTTGACCCTGTATCATGGGAATTTAATTCCTTCAGAATAAAAAGAAACAGGGTTTAACCCTAATTAAGAACTTAGTTCTGTTGAAACAACGGGAATTTAATTCCCTTAATCATCATTTAACAGGGAATGGGAATTCAATTCCTTAAAAAACTGTTATTAGGGTTTAACCCTATTCAGCCCTTCACGTATATGAGGAATGTAATTCCTACAGAAAATTCAGAGTTAAACTCTATCCCAGAATATAAGTCTTCGAAAGGAAGTAGGAATTTAATTCCTCTGAAATTTACAGCTCGAGGAATTTAATTCCTGAAAAAAAAGATCAACAAAGCCTCTAAACAAAATACATAGAGGCAGGGTCACGTGTCATCACGTGACCCCCCAAAAGATCTACAGAAAGCCCCTTTGAGGCAGCACCCCACGTGATCCACGTGACCCTTGGCAGAAGCTCTAATACACAGGCATTTGAATGCCCATCACGTGATGGCACGTGATGCTCTGAAAGACACGATAATCTCAGAATAAATGAAGGGAGGGCGCTCTCACGTGCTGCCACGTGACCCCTCTTGTCTTAGTGTTTAACACTAAATTGAAACTCTCGAACCCAGTGTTAAAATACTGTTGGTCCTTAGTATTCAATACTAATTAAAAAGCTTTATCTGCAGTGTTCAACACTGATTGCCTTAGTGTTTAACACTAATCTGAGATCTTCATTTGCAGTGTTCAACACTGATCTGTTTTAGTGTTTAACACTAATTTGAAAAGCCTTGTTGCTGGTTGATTGAAAAGAATTCTTGATGTGTAGTATGAAATAGTAAAGAAATCACAACCAAAAATTATTTGACCGCAATCAACTACGGTGTCGGATTGTAGATTGTAAGTGAGTGCGGATCGTCCACATGGAAAGTGTAATCGTTCGTCTTTTGAATTAGATGAATTGAAACTTTAATGAAAAGAAAACAAAACAATTCATGATTTGTAATTGAAGTTCAAGAATTAGAAAATACTAGATCTAAGAAAGCATTAAAAGATAGAATCAAGAATTGATCGTTTGATGATTTTTCCAAACCAAATCTCAAGAATCGAAATGAGGCTCGTAGGAATCGATCGGATCTATAGATGTGATGTAACCTTACAATTACGTATTCTTATCCTTCAATGAATTGATACTAGATCGATGATGATCTACGAGAATTAGGGATTTCTTGTGAAACTAGGGTTTCATCTCATCCCTTGTTCTTTCGTCGATATCATTCACATTCTAGCCTCTATCAAATTCAAGAAACGATCGTAGATCCCTAATTTCGAGCGATCACAATCAAGAAAGCATCGCTACGAAACTAGGTCACCGATTCTTGAACTTGCTAGGGTTTACAAAACTCGTAGGACTTAAAAATCGTATAAAGATTTGTTACATCATCATTCTACAATCGTCTCGACTCCTTAACGAGCGGAGTTTTACTCACACATCACAACAAGAACAACAATTACAAATTGAGATCTAATCATGATGCAAGAATTAAAAGAAAGCAAGATTCAAGAATTTCACCTTTTATTTATATCAACAATTTAGTTACATTCGCTCAAGAACTACAAGAGGAAGAACTTGATCGTCGACTTGGCTTCGCTCGTCTCCGTGGATCGCGGATCGGCTTGGATCACTTGCCCGATTGAAGATCGGCTTGGCTCCTAAAAGGTTGAAGGCTTCTTGCTTGATTTGGTACTCAAGATCTTGGATTTGGAGTGGAATTAGGGTTAGGGTTTCGCACAAGCCTTGTCACGAGACTTGTAGAAGAAGATGATGAAAGAGGGAATTTTAACTAATGAAAATTCACAACTAAAGAATGATTAGCCTTTAACCCTTAGATCTAGGCTCTATTTATAGATAACCAAACCCTAGATCTAGGATTTCAAATTCTAAGTTTCCCTCCAAAAGTTTGTTGAGGAAATTCAAATTTCCCTCCAAAAGTTAGTTAGGGGAGAAGCTTCTAGATGTGATTAGTTAGGAGAGAGCTTCTAGAAGAGGATTAATTAGGAGCTTAATTAGGATTAGCCTTCCTTAATTTTCTTTGCTGATCTGGCAGTAGCTTCGAGGGTATTCTGGAACTTTACATATCAGATAGCAATGTGGGCCCAGAGAAAGGAATTATGCACTGAAATTCATCTGTTGACGTGGCCAAACAGCCGCGGATCCGCGGCCCAAGTAGGTTCCTGCCGCAGATCCGCGGCAGATTGTGGGCTTTGGGCTTTGTATTCTCTGGTATGGTCTTTTACTGTTGTATGGGCCTTCTTCTGATATATTGATTTATATTTATCCATCTGAATTGCTACCAGATCTGAAGTGATTTAGTTGGCGTATTTTTGATCAGCTCTTTTGCTTTTCTTCCGTATTTCCTGCACAGACTCAAGACAAGTGTTGCACAAATACAGAAATGATGCGATGCCATGAAATGCGGTTAATTTCCTTTAAAGTGTCGGTTTAAAAGTCTAACACATGCAATCTCATATTTTGTGACAGATTTGCTAATATGTAGAATATGAATGCCGAACACTTCTCAGTGTATGCAAAAGATGGGGAAATTGCCGGCTAAAATATACAATATTTTCGACTGATCAAATACCCCCAAACTTAATTTCGATCGTCTCGAGCGAATGTTTTATTAAAAAGAGAAGGAGAAAATAAAGAAAGAGAAAAACTAACTAGCACACTTTCGTAGGCAACACGATTGCACTGAGCACGTGCAACAAGCCTTTAAACCTCTAGGTGTCCCTAGTAGGAGGAGTGTTGTCTCCTGAGGGTTTTCAGCGGATTGCACCCACAAAATCCAATAATAAAAGAAAGATCATGAATATTACATTTAAAGAAAAGAATTGTAAAAGAAAAGCTTTGAAAATTAGGGTTTCCAACTAAGCTAGCTTTTCGGTTGTCATGAGCCCTATCTTAATGGTCATGAAAAGATGTCAGAAATCACGTCCTCCCTCAATAAAACATCGTCTTATTCTTCATTCCTATCTTTCTTCCAAACATCGATCATATAACCCTGCGTGTGTGTAAAGACATCCCTACACCCGGAGAATTCAATTCAAGCTATCATACTCTTGCCCATCAGCTTCAGTACTTTTTAATCAATGAATATTTAGACGAAATTGCTCACACACTTTCATGCGACCGTTAATACTTCTTGAGGTACTAACCGACCGATTACTCATGTGCTTGCTTATTTGGTGTATTTTCCTCGTCTTGCACCACCTCAGGCATAGCAATGACTCCCAGACCAGTTGGCCTTAGGGCACTAGGTGAAGAGGCACCCTCGCTATACATTTTTTATTGCCCGTGGTGATAACAAAACCCGTGTCCATTTTTCTCACCATATTTTTTTATACATCGGCTTTAAGACAAGAGCATTTCAAGGTATTCTCTACTATCCCAGGCTTTAAGACGTGTGTAAGTGCGAATAGCAGGGTATCAACGTTCAAAAATGTTTGGCTTCCAGAATAGAAACTATTTTTCAGACTTATTTTTATCCTCAGATTAGTGACGTCCTTCATCTTACTAACCCTTGGGACAACGGCTCATAACTACTTATTACTAGTTCGTATAAGAAAACTTCTAATTTTCTTAGTTTTCTTGAATTTTTCTAATCTCATGGATGTAATTGTTCACTATCTAAACTTTCATTATCTTATTTATGTACAAAAAATAATTTTATAATTTTGAAAATTTTTAAATTTTTATGGTTTTTGAAAAAAAAAATGTTTTGTGCTTATGCAAATGATATGCAAATGATGCGAAAATAAGCACAAACCTTGATGTGTAGTATAAATTTCGACTGATCAAGAATTGATCGTTTGATGATTTTTCCAAACCAAATCTCAAGAATTGAAATGAGGCTCGTAGGAATCGATCGGATCTATAGATGTGATGTAATCTTACAATTACGTATTCTTATCCTTCGATGAATTGATACTAGATCGATGATGATCTACGAGAATTAGGGATTTCTTGTGAAACTAGGGTTTCATCTCATCCCTTGTTCTTTCGTCGATATCATTCACATTCTAGCTTCTATCAAATTCAAGAAACGATCGTAGATCCCTAATTTCGAGCGATCACAATCAAGAAAGCATCGCTACGAAACTAGGTCACCGATTCTTGAACTTGCTAGGGTTTACAAAACTCGTAGGACTTAAAAATCGTATAAAGATTTGTTACATCATCATTCTACAATCGTCTCGACTCCTTCACTAGCGGAGTTTCACTCACACATCACAACAAGAGCAACAATTACAAATTGAGATCTAATCATGATGCAAGAATTAAAAGAAAGCAAGATTAAAGAATTTCACCTTTTATTTATATCAACAATTTAGTTACATTCGCTCAAGAACTACAAGAGGAAGAACTTGATCGTCGACTTGGCTTCGCTCGTCTCCGTGGATCGCGGATCGGCTTGGATCACTTGCCCGATTGAAGATCGGCTCGGCTCCTAAAAGGTTGAAGGCTTCTCACTTGATTTGGTACTCAAGATCTTGGATTTGGAGTGGAATTAGGGTTAGGGTTTCGCACAAGCCTGGTCACGAGACTTGTGGAAGAAGATGATGAAAGAGGGATTATTTAACTAATGAAGATTGAACCACTAAAGAATGATTCACTAAAGAATGATTCACTAAAGAATGATTAGCCTTTAACCCTAGGTCTAGGTTCCTATTTATAGATAACTAACCCTAGATCTAGGATTTCAAATTCTAAGTTTCCCTCCTAAAGTTTGTTGAGGAAATTCAAATTTCCCTCCAAAAGTTAGTTAGGGGAGAAGCTTCTAGATGTGATTAGTTAGGAGCTTAATTAGGATTAGCCTTGCTTAATCTACTTTGCTGATCTGGCAGTAGCTTCTGAAGAATTGTGGAATTTGTGGTATCAGAAATGAATGTGAGCCCAGAGAAAGAAATTATGCACGAAAATTGAGATGCTGACGTGGCCTAATAGGCGCGGATCCGCGGCACATGCAAGTTCCTGCCGCGGATCCGCGGCTGACTTGGAGACTTGGAGCTTGTGGCTTCTGGGTTGAACTTGGGCTGTTGTATTGGGCTTTATGTGATATATAGAATTTAATATATCCTTTTGTATTGCTACCAGATCTCAGGGCTTTGAGTTGGCGTAATTTTTATCAGCTCTTTTGCTTTTTCTTCCGTATTTTCCTGCACAGACTCAAAACAAGTGTTGCGCAAATAGAGAAATGATGCGATGCCATGAAATGCGGTTAATTTCCTTTAAAGTGTCGGTTTAAAAGTCTAACACATGCAATCTCATATTTTGTGACAGATTTGCTAATATGTAGAATATGAATGCCGAACACTTCTAAATGTATGCAAATGTTAAGGAAATTGCCGGCTAAAATATACAATATTTTCGACTGATCAAATACCCCCAAACTTAATTTCGATCGTCTCAAGCGAATGTTTTATTAAAAAGAGAAGGAGAAAATAAAGAAAGAGAAAAACTAACTAGCACACTTTCGTAGGCAACACGATTGCACTGAGCACGTGCAACAAGCCTTTAAACCTCTAGGTGTCCCTAGTAGGAGGAGTGTTGTCTCCTGAGGGTTTTCAGCGGATTGCACCCACAAAATCCAATAATAAAAGAAAGATCATGAATATTACATTTAAAGAAAAGAATTGTAAAAGAAAAGCTTTGAAAATTAGGGTTTCCAACTAAGCTAGCTTTTCGGTTGTCATGAGCCCTATCTTAATGGTCATGAAAAGATGTCAGAAATCACGTCCTCCCTCAATAAAACATCGTCTTATTCTTCATTCCTATCTTTCTTCCAAACATCGATCATATAACCCTGCGTGTGTGTAAAGACATCCCTACACCCGGAGAATTCAATTCAAGCTATCATACTCTTGCCCATCAGCTTCAGTACTTTTTAATCAATGAATATTTAGACGAAATTGCTCACACACTTTCATGCGACCGTTAATACTTCTTGAGGTACTAACCGACCGATTACTCATGTGCTTGCTTATTTGGTGTATTTTCCTCGTCTTGCACCACCTCAGGCATAGCAGTGACTCCCAGACCAGTTGGCCTTAGGGCACTAGGTGAAGAGGCACCCTCGCTATACATTTTTTATTGCCCTTGGTGATAACAAAACCAGTGTCCATTTTTCTCACCACTTTATATTTTATTCATTTTTTTCTTTTTATTTCCTTCATACATCGGCTTTAAGACAAGAGCATTTCAAGGTATCCTCTACTATCCCAGGCTTTAAGACGTGTGTAAGTGCGAATAGCAGGGTATCAACGTTCAAAAATGTTTGGCTTCCAGAATAGAAACTATTTTTCAGACTTATTTTTATCCTCAGATTAGTGACGTCCTTCATCTTACTAACCCTTGGGACAACGGCTCATAACTACTTATTACTAGTTCGTATAAGAAAACTTCTAATTTTCTTAGTTTTCTTGAATTTTTCTAATCTCATGGATGTAATTGTTTACTATCTAAACTTTCATTATCTTATTTATGTACAAAAAATATTTTTATAATTTTGAAATTTTTTAAATTTTTATGGTTTTTGAAAAAAAAAATGTTTTGTGCTTATGCAAATGATATGCAAATGATGCGAAAATAAGCACAGACCTCCCCCAAACTTGTTTTCAACAGTGTCCTTACTGTTGCCATCTGCTAAATCTGAAAAACCTGTAAACTTGGGATGAATTTATTAGTGGGGGCAAAATATATAAGTGAAGAACCTCCCCCAAACTTATTTTTGGCTCAAAAGTTTGTAAAAATTTTATTTTCAAGAGCCCGATTATACCCCCCCCAAACTTAAGCAATGTTAATCTTTGAAAATCACATGAGGGGGTCAAAAATCATTGGTCGATGCCAAGCTTTGCAAAGACCGAATGTCAACACCAACCATTCAAAAATTTTATCAATGCAGTGCTCTGGTTGGTGGAAGAAGAAGTGGGGAAAGGTTAAGTGGTGGAAGAGATTGTGTGTGCGTCTCATTTTGGAGAGACGATGCAGTGAATGTGATGGATAACTCGCATTCTTTTTACAGTTCAAAAGAAGGGGTGGAGGTTCAATTTCATTGATTGGGACATGATTCATCTCAACACCCGTGTCATTCAAAAATGCGAGTTCATCAGCGAAGATCTCCTCAAAAGTTCCATCTATACCCCGATGAATAATATCATCACACAGTGCGGGGTGATCTTCAGACTCTAAAAGCAGTTCATAATCAGTATTAATTGTTGACCCGGACATCTCGGTGGAAGAGTCCATATGTGTATGATACATAATTGGGTCAAACAACAACGTATAAAAAGTGTCAAGATCGATATGGGGAGGATCATCAAATTCGCTGCTGTCGACATCCATTAAGTCGACAGAACATACCTGAGCAGTAGGTTCGGAGGGTATACTTCCCAACTTGTAAATGTTCAGCTCTATTGACCTATTCCCGAAAGATAGGGTCATAGAACCGTTACGACAGTTGATAATAGCATTGGAAGTGGCCAAAAAGGGGCGACCTAAAATCACCGGAATTTGATTCCGTGGGTTCGCTACAGGCTGTGTATCAATTACAATAAAATCTACCGGGAATATAAATTCTCCGATTTTTATTAACACATCCTCCAGTTCACCCCTAGGTTTGGTGATTGATCGGTCAACCATCTGGAGAGTGCAATTGGTTGGCTTCAACTCTCCGATACCTAGTTGCTCATAGACTGAATATGGAAGCAAGTTAACACTAGCGCCAAGGTCTAGTAGAGCACGGTTAATGTGTTTTTCCCCAATAGAAACGGAAATAGTAGGATATCCTGGATCCTTACGTTTCCTCGGTAATTGTTGGGGGAAAGCCGTGTCTATTGTTTTTTCCATGAAAATCTTCTTGGGCGCATGAGTCTTCCTCTTCCTAGTGCACAAGTTCTTAAGAGTTTTCGCATAGGACGGAACTTGTTGGATGGCATCTAGGAGAGGGATGTTGGTGTTTACTTGCTTAAAAATGTTCATGATCTTCTCCATATGTGGACTCGGTGTGTTAGCCCTTAACCGATTAGGATAAGGTGCTTTAGCAATAAGTGCTGGGTCCATCATAGGAGAAGGAAGTGGGTGTGGAATCGATCCCGGTATAGAAGTGGGGATCGTCCGTGGAGGGGTAAAAGAGGTGGGCTGTAGTGGCGAGCCTTTTGGGAAATGGAGAATAGGCTCGGAAGAAGGTGGTAGGGTAGAAGAAGTATGGTCAGAAGTGTGTGTGTATGGAAAGGTCTCAGTCGGGGTTCTATTGATTGATTTATTAGTGACATCAAACTCTTCCCCAACATGATTGTCAAGCACTCTTCCAGATCTCAACGTGATTGCATCCACATCATGTGAATAGCCAGGATTAGGTAAAGGTTGAGCTGGAAGTTTCCCTTTCTCTCGTGCACTCATTTCGGCTTTTAGTTGTGCAATTTGTTCTTCCATCGATTTGATGTTCTCATTTTGAGAGATAATGATCTTCATTACATTCTCGACGGAAGATTGCAAACTTGCCGTCCCTTGGATGGATTGTTTCATAAAAGTATCCAAGGTTTGTACTAGTGCAGAGGTATTATCTGTACCAGTCAATTGCAAAGGACTAGATGGTGCAAAAGTGTTGGCCGGATTTTGGAAGTTTTGTGATTGAAAGGGGTGCTGACTCAATTGAAGTGGTGGCTGCTGTTGTGGTGGAGGGACCCCTTGGAAATTGTTTTGGGTTGGAACCGTGTTTTGAAATTGTGATTGGTTCCAAGCAAAATTAGGGTGATTCCTCCAACCCTGATCATATGTGGAGGAAGATGGATCGTTTCTAGGTCTTTGAAATGATGCATTGGTATACTCAGGACCTTGAAACGGACATTCTTCCGTCAAGTGAGACGGATCAGAACAGCATCCACATACAGTTTTGGAGAGTGATATTTGACTTAGGGCGGCGGCTAAAAATTTGTTTTCCATATTCTCAAGTTTCTTATTGATAGCTGCAATGTCAGCTCTAACTTCTATGGAAATGTCATTGCCATCCCTAGACGATTGACTCACACCCTCCCACTGTAAAGATTTTTCAGCGAAATCTTCTAGAAAATTCTAGGCTTCCCCATAATTTTTAGTCATAAAGTTTCCTTGACACATGGATTCAAGGGACTGTCTTGTGTAAGGAGTAATGCCCTCATAAATGATTCGGCACAATTCCCATCTCGGGATGCCGTGATGTGGACATTGGACTAATAGATCCTTGAAGCGGTCAAGACATTTTGAAAATGTTTCATTTGGAAGCTGGGTGAATTGATAGATTTCGCTACGGATTCGAGCTGTTTTGTGATGTGGGTAGAATTTCTTAAGGAATGCTTTGACGAATTCGTCCCAATTTGAAATGGAATGTGCGGTAGTGTTATATAGCCACTTCTCGGCTAAATCGCACAAAGTGAATGGGAGAAGACGTAGACGGAAAGCATCCACAGAAAGCTGTGAAGTACCCATCATTGCGCATACATTTTCAAATTTCGTGATAAACACGTATGCGTCTTCAGACTCGAGACCGTGAAATTTTGGTAGAAGGTTGATGTATTGGGGTTTTATTTGAAAATTTTCCCCGTTGGCTGGTGGTGTGGAAAGACAAGTGGAAAGTGGGCCTCGTGTAGGACAGCATCTCTCTTGGAGAGAGATGCGAGGTGGATTCTGCGCACCAACGGACGGCGGCAGGGTAGTGGAAAAGAAGTTCGATGGAGGTGGATCCATCGATGTGGGTGTGGTAGTGGGTAAAGAAAAGATAAATGTAGAAATACCGACTTTGGGTCGATGAGGGAAACGCGGACTAACGGGCACTAGAAACCCGTGTCCAGCCTATCTTGCACTAAAAAGGGTTAGTACAAGTGGCAGCGTAAATTTATAATTAGGGGAAATGATGTATGCGGTGTTTGTTTTGAAAAGTGATACGGATTTTTGAAAATATGATGCAACACAACAAATGCAACACACAAAACCCTAGAATCTAATGGTCACCTAGGTCTGGCTCTAGACCGCTCCTAACTGCCAAAAGACAAGTCGCAGGATAGAATCCTCCACTGCCTCTTTGTCCCCCTGTGGCCGGATAAGTGCCAGGTAAGTGGGAAGGAACCACCACTACAGTGGGCCTAATTAATAACCACTAGCCTTAGACACACTCGCCTTAGGCACCACAAGAAAACGCGGATAAGCAATGAATTACCCACGGCCTTCTCTTGTCCTAATTGAGCGCGACGGTCCTTAGAGTCATCTCTAGATTTCTTTTAATTAATGAGGGTAAATGCGGATGCAAGTTTTGTGGTTTTCGGGGCCTAGGAAGGGTAATGAAATCCCCACCTAATTTGGATTTGGTCGTGCCCCTTAAATTTCCGTATTAATATGCAAACAACCAAAAATCAAAAACACGCACAAATTTTAATTTGCTTTTTGCGCGCTGCGATTTATTTGCAAAGAACCCTGCAAAAAATTGTTATTGGAGTAGAGAGAGGAGAAGATAAGAAAGTGAGAGACTTACAGAGAAAAAAATGATACAGTGAACAATTCAATGAAGCACGGAAACGCCGCGGATGAGGGACATTTGCCGCGGATACGCGGTTGGATTTACTGTTCAGTGCACAGAATTTCTTCAGCAAGCTCCTGTACAATTCCTCAGCTCTCTGGAATTTTCACAAAAATTTTCCCAAAGCTCCAATGATTCCAGATTTTCTCGCAACAAATCACAACACACGTATTAGGGTTTGTACGAGTTTAGATCTAAAAATTATGATGAAATAAATTGTTCAACTCAAATTTCAAAATACGAACTATTAGCGCACTATCCCCGGCAACGGCGCCATTTGATTGAAACGAATTCTTGATGTGTAGTATGAAAATAGAATAGAAATCACAACCAAAAATTATTTGACCGCAATCAACTACGGTGTCGGATTGTAGATTGTTAGTGAGTGCGGATCGTCCACAGGAAAAGTGTAATCGTTCGTCTTTCGATTTAGGTGAGTTGAAACTTTAAGGAAAAGAAAACAAACAATTCAAGATTTAAAGTTGAAGTTCAAGAATGAGAAAAATCTAGATCTAAGAAAAGTAAAAGATATAATCAAGAATTGATCGTTTGATGATTTTTCCAAACCAAATCTCAAGAATTGAAATGAGGCTCGTAGGAATCGATCGGATCTATAGATGTGATGTAATCTTACAATTACGTATTCTTATCCTTCGATGAATTGATACTAGATCGATGATGATCTACGAGAATTAGGGATTTCTTGTGAAACTAGGGTTTCATCTCATCCCTTGTTCTTTCGTCGATATCATTCACATTCTAGCTTCTATCAAATTCAAGAAACGATCGTAGATCCCTAATTTCGAGCGATCACAATCAAGAAAGCATCGCTACGAAACTAGGTCACCGATTCTTGAACTTGCTAGGGTTTACAAAACTCGTAGGACTTAAAAATCGTATAAAGATTTGTTACATCATCATTCTACAATCGTCTCGACTCCTTCACGAGCGGAGTTTCACTCACACATCACAACAAGAGCAACAATTACAAATTGAGATCTAATCATGATGCAAGAATTAAAAGAAAGCAAGATTAAAGAATTTCACCTTTTATTTTTATCAACAATTTAGTTACATTCGCTCAAGAACTACAAGAGGAAGAACTTGATCGTCGACTTGGCTTCGCTCGTCTCCGTGGATCGCGGATCGGCTTGGATCACTTGCCCGATTGAAGATCGGCTCGGCTCCTAAAAGGTTGAAGGCTTCTCACTTGATTTGGTACTCAAGATCTTGGATTTGGAGTGGAATTAGGGTTAGGGTTTCGCACAAGCCTTGTCACGAGACTTGTGGAAGAAGATGATGAAAGAGGGATTATTTAACTAATGAAGATTGAACCACTAAAGAATGATTCACTAAAGAATGATTCACTAAAGAATGATTAGCCTTTAACCCTAGGTCTAGGTTCCTATTTATAGATAACTAACCCTAGATCTAGGATTTCAAATTCTAAGTTTCCCTCCTAAAGTTTGTTGAGGAAATTCAAATTTCCCTCCAAAAGTTAGTTAGGGGAGAAGCTTCTAGATGTGATTAGTTAGGAGCTTAATTAGGATTAGCCTTGCTTAATCTACTTTGCTGATCTGGCAGTAGCTTCTGAAGAATTGTGGAATTTGTGGTATCAGAAATGAATGTGAGCCCAGAGAAAGAAATTATGCACGAAAATTGAGATGCTGACGTGGCCTAATAGGCGCGGATCCGCGGCACATGCAAGTTCCTGCCGCGGATCCGCGGCTGACTTGGAGACTTGGAGCTTGTGGCTTCTGGGTTGAACTTGGGCTGTTGTATTGGGCTTTATGTGATATATAGAATTTAATATATCCTTTTGTATTGCTACCAGATCTCAGGGCTTTGAGTTGGCGTAATTTTTATCAGCTCTTTTGCTTTTTCTTCCGTATTTTCCTGCACAGACTCAAAACAAGTGTTGCGCAAATAGAGAAATGATGCGATGCCATGAAATGCGGTTAATTTCCTTTAAAGTGTCGGTTTAAAAGTCTAACACATGCAATCTCATATTTTGTGACAGATTTGCTAATATGTAGAATATGAATGCCGAACATTTCTAAATGTATGCAAATGTTAAGGAAATTGCCGGCTAAAATATATAATATTTTCGACTGATCAAATTTGATTGAAAAGAATTCTTGATGTGTAGTATGAAATAGTAAAGAAATCACAACCAAAAATTATTTGACCGCAATCAACTACGGTGTCGGATTGTAGATTGTAAGTGAGTGCGGATCGTCCACAGGGAAAGTGTAATCGTTCGTCTTTTGAATTAGATGAATTGAAACTTTAATGAAAAGAAAACAAAACAATTCATGATTTGTAATTGAAGTTCAAGAATTAGAAAATACTAGATCTAAGAAAGCATTAAAAGATAGAATCAAGAATTGATCGTTTGATGATTTTTCCAAACCAAATCTCAAGAATCGAAATGAGGCTCGTAGGAATCGATCGGATCTATAGATGTGATGTAATCTTACAATTACGTATTCTTATCCTTCGATGAATTGATACTAGATCGATGATGATCTACGAGAATTAGGGATTTCTTGTGAAACTAGGGTTTCATCTCATCCCTTGTTCTTTCGTCGATATCATTCACATTCTAGCCTCTATCAAATTCAAGAAACGATCGTAGATCCCTAATTTCGAGCGATCACAATCAAGAAAGTATCGCTACGAAACTAGGTCACCGATTCTTGAACTTGCTAGGGTTTACAAAACTCGTAGGACTTAAAAATCGTATAAAGATTTGTTACATCATCATTCTACAATCGTCTCGACTCCTTAACGAGCGGAGTTTTACTCACACATCACAACAAGAACAACAATTACAAATTGAGATCTAATCATGATGCAAGAATTAAAAGAAAGCAAGATTCAAGAATTTCACCTTTTATTTATATCAACAATTTAGTTACATTCGCTCAAGAACTACAAGAGGAAGAACTTGATCGTCGACTTGGCTTCGCTCGTGGATCGCGGATCGGCTTGGATCACTTGCCCGATTGAAGATCGGCTCGGCTCCTAAAAGGTTGAAGGCTTCTTGCTTGATTTGGTACTCAAGATCTTGGATTTGGAGTGGAATTAGGGTTAGGGTTTCGCACAAGCCTTGTCACGAGACTTGTGGAAGAAGATGATGAAAGAGGGAATTTTAACTAATGAAAATTCACAACTAAAGAATGATTAGCCTTTAACCCTTAGATCTAGGCTCTATTTATAGATAACCAAACCCTAGATCTAGGATTTCAAATTCTAAGTTTCCCTCCAAAAGTTTGTTGAGGAAATTCAAATTTCCCTCCAAAAGTTAGTTAGGGGAGAAGCTTCTAGATGTGATTAGTTAGGAGGGAGCTTCTAAAAGAGGATTAATTAGGAGCTTAATTAGGATTAGCCTTCCTTAATTTTCTTTGCTGATCTGGCAGTAGCTTCGAGGGTATTCTGGAACTTTATATATCAGATAGCAATGTGGGCCCAGAGAAAGGAATTATGCACTGAAATTCATCTGTTGACGTGGCCAAACAGCCGCGGATCCGCGGCCCAAGTAGGTTCCTGCCGCGGATCCTGCCGCGGATCCGCGGCCCAAGTAGGTTCCTGCCGCGGATCCTGCCGCGGATCCGCGGCAGATTGTGGGCTTTGGGCTTTGTATTCTCTGGTATGGTCTTTTACTGTTGTATGGGCCTTCTTCTGATATATTGATTTATATTTATCCATCTGAATTGCTACCAGATCTGAAGTGATTTAGTTGGCGTATTTTTGATCAGCTCTTTTGCTTTTCTTCCGTATTTCCTGCACAGACTCAAGACAAGTGTTGCGCAAATACAGAAATGATGCGATGCCATGAAATGCGGTTAATTTCCTTTAAAGTGTCGGTTTAAAAGTCTAACACATGCAATCTCATATTTTGTGACAGATTTGCTAATATGTAGAATATGAATGCCGAACACTTCTAAGTGTATGCAAAAGATGGGAAAATTGCCGGCTAAAATATACAATATTTTCGACTGGTCACTGGTGTTTAACACCAATTATCTCTTAGTGTTAAACACTAACTTGTCAACCTCATTCCCAGTGTTCAACACTGATTGCTCTGTAGTGTTTAACACCAGGCTTTGACCTAATTGACTAAATGGATGGAGGCAAAGCCTCTCCTGATTGGACTTAGCCCAAGATGGCCATAAGTCCTCAATTTGTGATTAACTGGGCCAATAGACTCATAACACAATTCGTCTTGACCCCAAATTGGGCCAAGGACTATTTAATCCACTCCGGTTCTAGGGTACATCTCTTCACTCCTTTGATACTTGGCATTGTAATCCCTCAATGTCTTCAAAGAGGTGACGGGTCCCGACGACCACACATTGATACGGACTGCGGGGTCCTTAAACCCGTGTTTAATGCAAATTCCTGGTTACGTGAAACGCGGATAATGTCACTCTTTGACCCCGTGGAAAGCGTCCAGAGCGGAGCCTGGTCCTCGCAGAGCACGGCAGTGAACCCGTGTGAAGCATCCAGAGCACATAATGGACTGTGGGGTCCTTAAACCCATGGACTACGACGTCCTTAACCTTGACCGAGATGTCTTAAAACTAATAACGGACTGTGGGGTCCTTAAACCCATGGACTACGACGTCCTTAACCTTGACTGAGATGTCTTAAAACTAACAATGGACTGTGGAGTCCTTAAACCCATGGACTACGACGTCCTTAACCTTGACCGAGATGTCTTAAAACTAACAATGGACCGCAATGTCCTTAAACTACCCATGGACCGCAATGTCCTTAAACTAGAACAATAGAGCCCGCATGCTCTTTTGTCGGATCTAAACGGTCCCGTTTAAGTTGATCTTAGCCTCAAAGATGGCTAACGCATCCTTAAACCTTCAAACAGAGTGGACTATAAATCCCCCCAATTAACTCTGGCTCAAAGGTACATCTCTGAACTCCTCTGACATCCGTCGTTGTAATTCCTCAACGTCGTCAGAGAGGTGACGGGTCCTGACGGCCATACATACAATGGACTTCTAGGTCCCTAAACTGGAACAATGGAGTTCAAACACTCCTTTATTGGATCTAAACGATCCCGTTAAGTTGATCTTAGTCACAAAGTTAGACTAACGCATCCTTAACAAACGTTTGAGTTGATCTTAGCCTCAAGTATGGCTGACGTATCCTCAAACCAAACCCCCAAACCCAAATCTAAGATAATACGGATTTGGAGTAGTCCACGCCCTACGGGCGACGACATAACTCAGTCTCCGTAAACAATCCACGGGCAGCAAAATACAAAACAAACACCCACGACACGAAGTGACCAGCTGGAGAAGGAGAAAGTTGTTATCGCAACGCGGTAGCGTAATTAACTGCAGGGGCTTGCGCCTGCAGGGAAGAGCATCCCCACAATCAAAAATCCCTCAAGCGAGGGGGAATCTGATGAAGTCTGCTACATCGGATGCATCCGTTTAAACCTTCGATACATGGTGCCATAAATCAACTTGGTATCTTCGGAGAAGTAGACGAATAGCACCTATTAGCATCTGCCCCGAACCTCAGGCGAGGCATTCCATGTCTCGGCCGCCGTTCGGAGGGGAACAGATTCTGGCACGTCTGGTGGGACCTTTTCCTCTTTCTACTCCACACTTCGTGTGTCGTGACTCGCGAACCAATCGCGGTTCGCTAATGGTTGCCCTTGGGTTTCAAGATACTAAGAATTGGCATCTCGCTTATTGCAGAAAGCAAAGGATCGATGGTTTCTACCGCCGTGAAATTCTCCAACTGCTCAGACTGCAATTGCAACCAACGCTCTGCCTCGCCAGGAGGTATAGCCTACGGACCCCAAGCTGCTTCGCTATTCACAATGCCCGTGGAACAGGTCACTCGCGCCACCACAGGATTGTTCTTTGGGACCATGCTCCCACCGACAAACCTCACCGCTCCAATGCTGACAACGGAGGCTCTCAAGAAGTCGGTCTTTGATCGTCTTACCCCTGCCGCGGCTCCTCTCAACGAGTCGCCCAACGTCAACGCCTCGGTCTTCTCTAGATTGAGCCGGAAATCCTGCGAACCCATCATGGGACCTACAATCTCAGAGAAGGCTGCTTCTAAGAAGGTGGCCGTTCCTGCCCCCGAAGTCATCAAGGCAGCCTCTCCGGCCAAAAGGTCGGTCTTTACAAGATTGACGGCTCCAGCTTCCGCTCCTTCTGCCCAAAGGACGTCGGTCTTTGACAGGCTAACACCAACAGCGACCCCCCACCCAGACAGGGGGCAAGACGAAACCATTCTTACCACTGACCCTACGCCGTCCGCTCGACACGCTCGACGTCGCCATTGGCGCCGAGTAAGAAAGGCTGGGGGCAACTCCCCCTCCGGGTTGACTCCATCGGCCCCGGTGGCAGAAGTCAATGCTGCTGTTCCAACTGGGAACAGCTTCGAAATGCTAAATAAGGTGCGAAGGAATTCTCATACGGCAGTGCTGAAGAGGTCTCCCCCCTCATTAAAAAAGGTTGTGGAAATAAAACCCGAACAACCCCGATCTCCTCAACGCCTGTCTTCCAAAATCTATAAGGTTTGGCGACAGGCCCGAGACTCGATCATCGATCCAAACTTCTCCCGCCAGCACAAGAAGCTGAAAATCCAACCGGAAGCTGGTCACCAGGCTAAACCCCAAAAGGCTGTTGATCAACTGACTCATAAAAGGAGGAGGCCAGAGAAGACCCCACAGCATGCAACTAAAAGCACTGAGCCCAGACGCCCTAAGTCTGGGGGCATGGTGGTGCACACTGTTTACATGGCCTCTGGAAAAGAGGAAAGCCGCACTTCTACGGGCCACCGACCGCTAACCCGATCCGTGACGAAGGCCCAGGAGCAGCAACAAAAGCTTCAAGAAATGATGGATGCTATGGCCGCGCTCACCGGGCCAAGAGAAAACCCAGAAACGTCCTCAGACGCACGCCGGGAGGAAGAAACCGACGCTGAATTCCTTCGCCGGACACTGGAGAAAAGGGATAAAGAGGCTGCTGAACAAGCGGCCAATATACAACGGATGGGCCTCCTCTTCCAAGATGTGATAGGAATGATGATCCAGCAGGACTTACCCGCCGAGGATCCCCCAATCGTTCTTGAAGACGACCGAGGAGAAACGTCAAATCCACCACCAGCCCTCTCAACGGCCAAGGAGGAGGCAATCTCTAAGGCTGACCTGGCTGACTACATAGCCCAGCAAATCCGGGTTCATCACGCGACTGAGGCAGCTGGTCAAGTCGTGAAAACGGGGCGGCCGTATCCGAGCTGGTACGACCAAATCAAATACCCGCAAGGCTATACGATACCGAAATTCCACGTGTATAAGGGGACCGGCAATCCCCATCAACATGTCGCCCAGTTCCGGGCCCTCTGCGGTAACACCGGCGGTGATGATAAACTGTTGCTCCGCCAGTTCGTGGGCAGCCTATCAGAAACTGCGTTCGAATGGTATTCAGAACTCCCGAACGATTCTATCAAAACGTTCGCTGAAATGGAGTTGTTGTTCACTCAGCGATTCACAAGTGCCAGCGAACGCACTCCAATAACTGCACTGATTAACGCCAGGGTAAAACCAGGAAAAACCTGGGTCCAGTATGCTATACGCTGGCGGAATTTATGGTCGAGATGTGAACAACGCATCGAGGAGGCACCTGCAGTGGGCATGTTCGTGGGAACTCTAGACCCTCACGCAACTATTTCCCAGTTTATGATGTTCTTTAAGCCAACCACATTCCAGGCTTTGATCGACAAGTTGGCTCAGATGGACCAGATGGGTCACAGACCACCTACCCCGAAGTCGGAACCTCGGAATGACAAGGGTAAAGAAAGGGCAACCTTTGTTGCGAATGCCCAACAGCAACCTAACGCCCCGAAACCGGCAGATCAACTGGAGGAAAGACGCCGGTATTATAATGAGAAGATGAAGCGTCCCTACTCGTTCCCACGGGACAAGACGAAACGGCTATTTGAGCTGGCAATACGCAACAGACTTATAAGCCTACCAAATCCAAGGCGACCGCCGCAACCCGCCGGGGTGAATAACCCTAACTATTGCCCTTACCATCAAACGGTAAGCCATCCGATTGAAGATTGCTTCGTCTTCAAAGGATGGATTGAAGATCAGTACCTCCAGGGGAAGTTTGTACTGTCCGAAAAGTGGAAGGTGAACCCACCGCAGCCGCATGCTCCTAGGAAAGCGGATACACCGGGGGCAACATGTTCTTTTATTGAAGAAGCTCCATGGGAGGTCGTGCTATCAACTAAAACCAAAAGAATGTTGAGAGACCTTCATGCGTGCCCTGCGATCGAATGGAAGGACCCTCTTGAACCTCGAATTATCGAAGGGATGTTGAAGCCCCGCCCGACTACAAAGACTCACGATAAGAGCCCAGATACTCACGCCCAATCGTCAAAATCTTCGAAGAAAAAGAAGAAGAAATCCAAGAAGTCCGTGAAGCCTGGAAGAGAGCACACGAACTTGCAGAAGCAAATCGACGCACTGGAAGAATACAATCAAAAGGCGCGAACTCCTGTCACACTGCAAGAGTTCCTCAACCACATCTTTCAAGAGGAAGATGATGGAGAAAGCTCGTCGGATGAATCCGAAGGATATGTGGCGAGTTGTAACGTAGTCTCCCACCCGTTTACCGATGAGGGGAAAACTCCTGGCACTAAAAAGCTGGAGGCAGAGCCTGTACCAGAGCGTGCATGGGCAACAGACGAAATGATCGACGCTTTTCTAGACGAGATTCGTCTAAAATGTAAAGCGGACCAGGAGCGTGAGATGACCACGTCGGAAGGAGCCAAATGCGGGCAACTGAACGAAAGAGTTGAACTACCCCTGTCGGAGCGAAAAGCATCCGAAGTAGACAAGAAGATATTCAAGACGAGGAAAAGGTTCGCCAAAACCATTTCAATGGGAATGAAGCTACCGCCCTCGGAAGGAAACGCACACGATGGGGTGGAGAGACACCCTGACTATTGCGCATATCACCGGAAAATCTCACATCCCACGGAGGAGTGCGACGCCTTTAAGATATGGTGGCAAGGATATGTCGCTCGTCGGCAACATTTTAAGCGCATGAAACGCAAGATCCGTCGGGAGCGAAGAAGTACTGTCAATGGGCACAACAGAACGACTGGCAACTGTTACATGGTTAACGCTAGGGGGTCACAAGTTCTCACCTTCGGGAGCGACTCTGATGAAGAAATGGCTCTGGGCCCTCTCTTTAAAGAATCTGTTTTAGAGAAGGAGGAGAAATCGGAAGCCTGCGAGAACATTCAGCTGCGCAATCGCACACTCCCAGAAAAGAATCTCGGGCCCGCGAGTAGAAAGGATAAAGGAAAGGAAAAGGTCACTGAAGATATCACTTTAGATGACCAAGCCATGAGAGAGCTGGCTGCTAAAGACCCTCCTAGGAAGAGTAAAGTGGACTATAACATCCTCGCGCACCTAAGGAAGCTGCCTTCTCAGCTTAGCATTCTCGATGCCCTCCTACTATCAAAAGAAGCGCGAGACTCACTAATTAAGGCGTTACAAGAACCTGAGCAATTCCAAGCCTTCCTCGCCACTGAAAAGATGAAGGATGAACTGGAGGAAGTGCATACAGCCGACATCACTTTCGGTGATGAAGACCTCCTTCTCGGGACATGCGACCATAACCGTCCCCTATATGTCTCCGGATACTGCCATGATATCAAGATAGGCAAGATCCTGGTGGATAATGGATCCTCCGTCAACCTCCTTAATGTTCGGGTGTTGAAGGAAATCTGCATGAGCGTGCAACACCTCGCTCGTGACAAAATTACTATCTCCGGTTTCGATTCACAATCGTCACGGACTCTCGGATCTGTGATACTAACATTACGCTTTGGACTTCTCGTCACAGACATCAAATTCCATGTCATTGACGCCAAGACCTGTTACAACGCCTTGCTCGGTCGTCCTTGGTTACACGAATACAACATCATCCCTTCTACACAACATCAGTGTATGAAGTACTTTAAGGATGGTTTCGAGTATACCGTAACAGGTGAGTTAAACCCATTTTCCGTGAACGAAGTCCGCAAATACGAAGATGCGAAATACTTTTTGCCAGATTTCGAGAATATAGAAAGGTGTCGCAATCCGGAGAACAAAACCGCCGCCACCATCCCGATTTTCGGGAGCGATACCGAAGAAGAGGAAGAGATAGTTTATGCAGGGCCATCTCGACGCAACAACCTGGGGACGCCCGCCCCCGTGTTGGTCTTCGGAAGTGATTCAGAAGATGAAGTTAATGCTGTGTTCTCCAATCGGTTGTCAATACAAGCACCCCCTGGCGATGACCATAGTTTGCAAATCACCATGGTACCGCGAGAACACTACAAGGATCTCGACGCGCTTCAGGCTCACAATGTACAGGACCTGCAAACATTTTACGTCCCTCCCAGGCGAAGGGGCGAGAAGGTGATCCTATTCTACCGATCCTCAGAGTCGAAAATAGAGAAAGAGATCTGGCATGGCACGGATGCTACGCTTGACAGGCTCCAACCCATCCGTCTGCCCAGATACTATACAAATGGATTAAAGAAGCTATTGAAGCGCCAAGGAGTATTCTTAGAACAGACCGTTCGGCAGGCGCGGTTCTACAACAGGATTTGGGATGTCCCCGGGACTCAACGCAAATTGCCCAACGGGAAGATGGAAACACTCGGGCTTGGATACGCAAGAGCCGGAAAACGGGAACGGGCTCACAGTAGCTACGCTATATATACCTTTGACCAAGAGGAGGACGCCCTGTCAGGAGATGCCAATCCTCCATCAAAACTAGACCCCGCGATTAAAGCGCCGAGTCCGTCGTTTGAAGAACGAGTGGGCAAGCCTATCAGGAAAATGGGTCAGAAAGCTCGGTAAGACCGCAACCGCGAAGTGGCCATCTACGAGAAGGCCAGGACGCAACGTCTATCTCAACGTGCTGCAAAAGACAAAGATGCTTATCCTCGTCAATCCGTGGTACGAAAGGCCCGACGCAGGGACGGAAACAAATCAAGAAGCGGCTCGGGTTTGTCCCTCATGAAGAGGATGAGTCGAGCGTACTCCTTCCCCCGAGACAAGACGGAGAGGTTACTCAACCTCGCTATAAAACATCAAATGATCACGCTTCCGGAGTTTAGACATCCTGAGCAAGCTAGCAGGGCCTCTCATCTGAGTTATTGCTCTTATCACCAAGCCGTAGGACATCCTACCGAAGACTGCTTCACCTTCAAGAACTGGGTCGAGGACCAGTACCGACAGGGCAGATTCGCTTTATCCGACGGCTGGAAGGTGACGCCGCCGCGAAAGCATGAGCCCAGGGCCGCAAGAGCAGAACCGGGTCCACCTCAGTCCAAGGAGCGGGTTCGCACCTGTTATACGATTACGATATTAAGAGAAGAACCCGAGAACGTAGATGACCGTCCCCGGTGCTTTGAGAACACCGATGATGAGGTGATCTCGGAATTTCCCCCCGCTCCGAAAGAATTGGAAGATGGTATACATACTACTGCGGATAACCTCAAGAAGATTGAGTTGGGATCGGCAGACGACCCGCGACCGACATTTGTCAGCGAGCTGTTATCCGAAGAAAGGGTGACTGCGTTAAAGGACGTGCTTCTACGGCATAAAGACTGCTTCGTGTGGAACTACTCCGAGATGCCAGGATTAGATCCGGAGATTGCTGTACATAGATTAGCAATATCCCCAGATATCAAGCCAGTCAAACAGGCGCCAAGGAGGATGCGACTCGAGCTTGAGATGAGCATCAACGCCGAAGTCAAGAAGCTGATCGATTCTGGATTTATCCAAGAAGTCCAATATCCCGACTGGATCGCCAATATCGTCCCGGTAATGAAGAAGAATGGGACGGTACGCATATCCGTGGATTTCAGGGATCTCAATAAAGCCTGTCCAAAGGATGATTTCCCAGTACCAGTAACCGAACTAATGATAGATAACACGTCCACTCACGAGGTTTTCTCCTTTATGGATGGTTCGTCAGGATACAATCAGATAAAGATGCATCCCGAAGACCAGAAGCACACCGCTTTCCGCACCCCTTTGGGTATATTCTGCTACAGGGTTATGCCCTTTGGTCTAAAGAACGCTGGCGCTACCTATCAAAGGGCCATGACAAAGATCTTTGATGACCTCATACACGACGTCGTCGAGTGTTATATCGATGACCTCGTAGTAAAGAGCATGTCATACGAAGATCATTTAAACCATTTGGAGACTGTATTTCGACGCCTTCGGCAATATAATTTGAAAATGAATTTCCTCAAATGCGCGTTTGGAGTCTCCTCGGGAAAATTTCTGGGATTCATCGTTCGACACCGAGGTATTGAAATAGATCCATCAAAGATTAAGGCGATCATGGAAATGCCTCCGCCAAGAACCCTCAAGCAGTTGCGGTCTCTCCAAAGGAAGCTCGCATACATCCGGCGGTTTATCGCTAATCTTTCGGGCAAATGCCGTCCTTACAGCCACCTGATGAAAAAGGGAACTCCATTCGTTTGGGATCACAAATGTCAAGCTGCACTAGACGAGATCAAGCAGTACTTGCAGAACCCTCCAGTGTTGGCTGCTCCAGTGAAGGGAAAGCCTCTCATTCTTTACACGGTCGCCCTTGAAGGTTCTTTGGGCGCGTTATGGGCACAAGAAAACGATCAGGGGAGAGAGAGGGCACTCTATTACTTAAGTCGAGTTCTACTGGGGGCAGAAAGCAACTACTCCCCCATTGAAAAGCACTGCCTGGCGTTGATCTTCGCGATAACAAAGCTCAGACATTACGCATTAGCACATGAAGTCCGTCTTATTTCGAAGGTGGACCCTCTCAAATATTTGATGTCGAAAGCCATATTGACGGGACGATTTGCTAAGTGGGCCCTGCTCTTGATGGAGTTCTCGATAACGTATCAACCTCTCAAGGCAGTGAAAGGCCAGGCCATTGCCGACTTCCTCGCCGAGCACCCGATACCGGCCGATTCTCCTCTGAACTGTGATTTGCCGGACGAGCATGCATTTGATGCGATTAGTGGCGGAAGCACCCGATGGGAACTTTATTTCGATGGAGCGTCCTCCATAAAGAAACAGAAACAAGATGTCCCAATGATCAAATCAGGGATAGGCCTCATCTTTGCAACTCCACAAGGAGGGATAATGCGCTTCGCCTTCTCCTTAACAGAGCCGAGGACAAACAATGAAGCCGAATACGAAGCTCTGATAGCAGGCCTCGAAATCGCCATCGACATGGGAATTGAAGACCTCCTTATATACAGGGATTCTCATCTGGTCGTTAGTCAAGTAAATGGTGACTACCAAACGTGCAAACCGGAGTTGGTGAAGTACGGCGAAAGGGTGCAACAACTATTGACCCAAATTCCCTCCTATACTTTGGAGAACATACCGCGCGCGGAAAACAGCAAGGCAGACGCGTTGGCTAAACTTGCTAAAGAACTGGCCGACAAGAACCTCGACGACGTCAGAATCGTGGTACAAAGCCGCCGAGTGCTCGCCCCGGCATAAATATCTCCGGAATCATGCGAAGAAAAGGGAACGACTGAGCAGACGGCCCTACAAATAAAAGACCATCAGAAGGCCGAAGACTGGAGGGAAGTCTTCATAGACTACTTTAAGTCCCACCGAATGCCCGAAGAAGCGTCCTCAAGACATCAGCTCATGAAACGAGCTTTATCCTTCGCTTTTGTCAACGATACTCTATACAAGAGATCATTTGATTCTCTATGGCTGAGATGCTTAGGACCTGACGAAGCAGAAAGAGTCATTCAGGAAGTTCATGATGGACTTTGCGGTTCTCACCAAGCAGGCCTAAAGATGAAGTTAAAAATTAAACGGATGGGTTACTACTGGCCCACAATGATCCAGACTGACTCGAGTATGCGAAACAATGCCACGCATGCCAGATTCATGGAGACTTCATCCACCAACATCCGAATCCACTGCATCCAACGGTGGCTAGTTGGCCATTCGAAATGTGGGGGACTGACATAGTAGGCCCCATTAAGCCAGCATCATCCCGGGGACACCGTTTTATTCTGGCAACAACTGATTACTTCTCCAAATGGGCAGAAGCAGTACCACTGAGGGAAGTAAAGACGGAGAATATCCTCCATTTCTTCAAGACGCACGTCATCTATCGGTTCGGGACTCCACGGCGGATTATCTCCGATAACGGGCCGGCCTACCGAAGCCATAAGATTAGCCGCTTCGCACAGCAGCACAATATAGACTGGAGATATTCTTCGGTTTACAATCCACGAGCTAACGGTCTAGCCGAGGCCTTCAATAAGACCTTGACGAAGATCATAAAAAAGACCGCTTCCAGGAATAAGAGAGACTGGCACGAAAGGCTGCAAGAAGCCCTTTGGGCTTATCGAACTACGTTCAAGACGGCCACAAACACAACGCCGTACGCGTTGGTATTTGGGACGGAAGCAGTACTCCCCCTCGAGATAGAGTTACCCTCTCTACGAGTAGCAGTCCACCACGAGCTGACGAATGAAGAAAATGCCCACCTTCGGCTTGAGGAGCTTGATGCCCTCGACGAAACCCGGCTCATAGCGCAACAACATCTAGAGGCCTACAAAGCAAAGATGACGCGCTCATACGAAAGATTGACCAGGCCGAGGACATTCCGCCAAGGCGAACTTGTACTAGTGGTCAAAAGACCTATGATCCCTAATCGCGCCAAGCGAGGAAAATTTGAGCCAAACTATGAAGCCCCGTACATCATAGACAAGGTCTACCAGGGTGGAGCCTATCTACTCATGGACATGCACGGTGAGAGGCCTTTCAGGCCAATAAACGGCCGCTTCTTAAAAAAGTACTATGCTTAATGAGCCACAACCGGGGTCAATGATAGATGACGACGACTATGTCCGCTCACTATCTTCCTAGGCTCAGATTTTACAAGCAGTAGCCGGCCTTCCCATAACGACGGACCGAAATGTCCTTAAACTATCGACGGACCGAAATGTCCTTAAACTATCGACGGACCGAAACGTCCTTAAACTATCGACGGACCGAAACGTCCTTAAACTAACGACGGACCGAAACGTCCCTAAAACTACTACCGCAGCATCCTCAGGCTGGCGTGGTTAAAAAAAAATTAAAAAAATAAAAAAATAAAAAAATAATAATAAAACGGTATGTCCATAAGCAAAATGGGCACGGATGAAAACCCGAAAGGGCTCCGTGAGTAAAAATAGCAGGGCTACCGGCGAGTGTTTGTGAAAACCCGAAAGGGCGCAACCTCGTTAAAAGACACTTACAGGATCCTCTCGACCTTGTAAGGAGAAACCACCTGCGTGAGATCCTTACGACTCACAAGGGAGCAACATACTTAGGGATCCTCACGATTCCTAAGAAGAAATTACACTTGCGAGATCCTCACGACTCGTAAGGAGAACTCTCTTATGGGACCCTCACGGCTCATAAGATTTGAAAGTCTTAAGTTACAGAGACCTGAACCTGTTCTTAAGCAACTCCCACAACCTTTTTGCCCTACAAGCGGCTCATACTGACCCTTGTATATAATCCACGGGCGCGAATAAACATTTCCCTAACCAAGTCCCACCCATGACTGGGGATATGTCCATACGGTGAACAACCCTTATAAGTCCTCTCGACTTGTAAGGAGAAAACCCTTTTGTAAGATCCTTACGACTTACAGGGGAACATACACTTAGGAATCCTCATGATTTCTAAGGAGAAAACACACCTGCAAGATCCTCACGACTTGTAGGGAGAAATACCTTTGTGAGACCCTTACGGCTCATGAAGTCGAAAGCCTTAGTCGACAGGACCTTAACCCTGTTTGCTAAGCCACCTTTGCTCAACATCGACAGAGGCAAATGATGATTCGCTCCTGGCAACATACCAGTTGCAGCGATGCTGACGCCAAAATCGGTGTCCAAAATCCGAGCTTACGGCGAAAAAGCTAGCAAGCCATGCGTGCATACGAAATAGCCGAAATGATGGGGCAACTTGCAATAAAAATCAGCAAGTAAAAAAAAATGTATGCATGAAAATAGCCGAAATGATTGGGCAACTCGCAATAAAAAGCAGCGAGTAAAAATAAAATAAACAGCCGAAATAATTGGGCACCGCGAAAAATAGCCGAAATGATTGGGCAATCGCGATTGTCGCGATATAAAAAGCTGAAACGATAGAGCATCGCGGAAAAAGAAATAAAATAAAAATAAAATGTATGCCCTACAGGTGATGCTACATCAATCCCTGTATACAATCCAATGGCATAAACAAGAAGGGAACGTACCTCCCTCTCCCAGGTTTCACCAAAGAGTGAAGCTAAATCTCGACGGGCCATAAGCGACCTAGAGATCATCCCAACACTCGTCTCGTAACGACGGGCACAACTTCAAGCTAAGCGGAACAGCGGCAACTCCCAGTTCCATGGCTCGGTGATATACATATCGCCAACAGTCAAACCTTCATCCCGTGAAATGCGGATATATTCAGCAGAATTCCTGGTCACGTGGAACGCGGATAATGTCACTCTTTGACCCCGTGGAAAACGTCCAGAGCGGATCCTGGTCCTCGCAGAGCATGGCAGTGAACCCGTGCGAAGCATCCAGAGCGGAGCCTAGTCCTCGCCTAACGCGGCAGTGAGCCCGTGTGAAGCATCTAGTGCAAAATTCCTGGTCACGTGAAACGCGGATAATGTCACTCTTTGACCCCGTGGGAAACGTCCAGAGCGGATCCTGGGTCCTCGCAGAGCATGGCAGTGAACCCGTGCGAAGCATCCAGAGCGGAGCCTAGTCCTCGCCTAACGCGGCAGTGAACCCGTGTGAAGCATCTAGTGCAAAATTCCTGGTCACGTGGAACGCGGATAATGTCACTCTTTGACCCCGTGGAAAACGTCCAGAGCGGATCCTGGTCCTCGCAGAGCATGGCAGTGAACCCATGTGAAGCATCCAGAGCGGAGCCTAGTCCTCGCCTAACGCGGCAGTGAACCCGTGTGAAGCATCTAGTGCAAAATTCCTGGTCACGTGGAACGCGGATAATGTCACTCTTTGACCCCGTGGGAAACGTCCAGAGCGGATCCTGGTCCTCACGGAGCATGGCAGTGAACCCATGCGAAGCATCCAGAGCGGAGCCTAGTCCCTCGCCTAAACGCGGCAGTGAACCCGTGTGAAGCATCTAGTGCAAAATTCCTGGTCACGTGGAACGCGGATAATGTCACTCTTTGACCCCGTGGAAAACGTCCAGAGTGGATCCTGGTCCTCGCAGAGCATGGCAGTGAACCCATGCGAAGCATCCAGAGCGGAGCCTAGTCCTCGCCTAACGCGGCAGTGAACCCGTGTGAAGCATCTAGTGCAAAATTCCTGGTCACGTGGAACGCGGATAATGTCACTCTTTGACCCCGTAGAAAACGTCCAGAGCGGATCCTGGTCCTCGCAGAGCATGGCAGTGAACCCATGCGAAGCATCCAGAGCGGAGCCTAGTCCTCGCCTAACGCGGCAGTGAACCCGTGTGAAGCATCTAGTGCAAAATTCCTGGTCACGTGGAACGCGGATAATGTCACTCTTTGACCCCGTGGGAAACGTCCAGAGCGGATCCTGGTCCTCGCAGAGCATGGCAGTGAACCCATGCGAAGCATCCAGAGCGGAGCCTAGTCCTCGCCTAACGCGGCAGTGAACCCGTGTGAAGCATCTAGTGCAAAATTCCTGGTCACGTGGAACGCGGATAATGTCACTCTTTGACCCAGTGGGAAACGTCCAGAGCGGATCCTGGTCCTCGCAGAGCATGGCAGTGAACCCATACGAAGCATCCAGAGCGGAGCCTAGTCCTCGCCTAACGCGGCAGTGAACCCGTGTGAAGCATCTAGTGCAAAATTCCTGGTTACGTGGAACGCGGATAATGTCACTCTTTGACCCCGTGGAAAACGTCCAGAGCGGAGCCTGGTCCTCGCCAAGCACGGCAGTGAACCCGTGTGAAGCATCCAGAGCAAATACCGGACTGTGGAGTCCTTAAAATCCACGGACTATGACGTCTTTAACCTCGACCGTGATGTCTTAAAACTAACGATCAACCACCCTGATTCCCTACAGACTTTGCCTTGGTTTAAGGGTACATCTCTTCACTCCTTTGATGCCCGGCGTTGTAATTCCTCAACGTCTTCAAAGAGGTGACGGGTCCCTGCAACCAAACACCGGACTGTGGAGTCCCTAAATCCACGGACTATGAGGTCCTTAACCTTGACCGTGATGTCTTAAAACTAACATCGGACTGTGGAGTCCCTAAATCCACGGACTATGAGGTCCTTAACCTTGACCGTGACGTCTTTAAACTACGATACCTTGAGAAACTCCCGACTCCGTAAAACACGGACAAGGGTGACCGCATCCAACACTTGCAGGCCCTCACGACCTATAAGGAAGAAAAACTCTCTTGTGGGACCCTTACGACTCTCAAGGGAAAACCCTTTTAAGAATCCTCACGATTCTTAAGAAGAACTTACACCTATGGGATCCTTTCGACCTGTGGGGAGAAAAACTCTTTATGAGACCCTCGTGGCTCGTAAGATGCAAAAGACTTAGGAAGCAGATCTTAACCCTGAGTCCTGAGCCATTGCTGTCCTGCAAGGAGATCAAGATAGAATATCCGCAGAATACATTCAATGAAAAGGAGACACATCATTGACAAGAAAAATGTATCTTTTATTCATAAACCAAAATGGGTACAAAGTACAATTCATGAAAGAAACAACAAGAAAATACTCTCATCCATGAGTATGTACAAAAGGGAAGAAAAAGATACAAATGTTTTAGGCCGGCGGGCGATTCAGCAGCTTGGTCAGCTCATCCTGCTTTTGCTGAGCCACGGCTTCATGACGCAAGATCTCCAGAAGACGAGCCTCCGCTTGAGCTTGCTGAGCCTGATACGAAGCGAGCCGGGCTTCAAGCTCTTTCTCAGTGGCCTTACGAGCCTCGACCCTCTCACGAGTGAACATGGCAGCTTTATCGAGAACCACCACCTCTCTGATGGACTCCAGAAGCACCCGCCAGAGTTCATACGCTTCCAACAATATGTTCGCTACGTGTCGCTCTATCAGGCCACGTAAGCTCGCTTTCGTGACCGCGGCCTTGAAAACAAGACATTTACAAGACCATATAAATGGGCTTCCGATCGACAGCAATAATCGATCCAAAACGCGCTCACGCAACCCGGCATGAAAAGCAACAAAAAAATTTTTTCCGACGATTATCTTATCAAGCATGTGCTCGCAATCATGTGGACATCCGAAAAAGAAATAAAATTCGAAGCTGTAATGTGCACGCGACATGACAACAGTATTGATAATTGAAGAAAATTTTCATAAAAGGAACACAAAATTTATTCATGCAAGCGGAAATATACATACGAGTACCGAGCCTACATGGAAGTTCAACATAAAGCATACAAAAAGGAGGGACTAATTTAAAGAGGTTCTACACTAACGGAAAAGGTCACCAAACACAGGATCAACGGCACAGGGGTTGATGAAGCAAAGGATAAAATTCTCCATCTCTCTCTCCGCTTTCTCCAGCACATCGAAGCGACGATTCTCGCGAGAAGTCGCTCCCCATCGGTTGGTGCCATGTTCGTCCGCGAATGCAAACATAACAGCTCGCCGGGCCTTTATCTCGCTCAGCACATGAATTGAGCAGTCCTTCAGAGCCTGAGTAATCAGGCATGCTTCATGAAAGCCCTCGAGTTTTTCTTCCGCCGCATCAAGCATTGCCAGGGTCATCTCTGCCGGGTGAGGAGGAATGTCGGCAAGCACGGCCATGAGGATCATCCGGAGCCAGAGAGAACCCATCGGGAGGGGAGACCCCCTACGGATCGAGAGTTCGTGCATGGCTGAGTCGCATTCGTTGTCGGTAAGGGGGGGATCCACCAACCGAGCAGCAAAGCGGGGGACCATCTCTTCAATAGGAACTTCCCACGGCTGTCGGCGAGCATGAGGACGATTGCAGGCCATGACGCTCGTTTGTTTCTCAAGATAAGTTACTCCAAGATAAAAAAATATAATAATAATAATAATATGAAGCTCTCTGTGAAAGGGAAAGGAAGCTATAGCTTCATATATAAAGAAGTGCATTAAGTGCTGTGCGCGGAAAATCTTGCATGGTAAGACTATTTCCAAGGCAAAAAAAAAAAAAAGGAAGGGCATCTAAAATCAAGGAAATGAAACTATTTCCAAGGCCCTTTCTCTGCATCCAATATTGTGCACTGAAAATACGGCATGGGAAAATTTTGTGAACCGCCCCATCAAGGGACCCACGTGAAGAACACGTGAGGCCTAAACCTGATGCGCGCTTAAAAGGAAATATATGGAATAGTACCCTGCATATTAAAAGCGCAAACGACAACAGTAGCAAAAATGACAAAATCCCGGATGAAAACATAGAAAGACATAATAACAATTGTCACTAATACTTCAAGAGGTTCATACAAAACACAGAGGACGCATTTACAACGGTAAAACTTCAGATGCGGGACATAGGTTGAGAAACTCAAAATTAACTTTATCCAGGGTTTTCCAAGCATTTCGAACCTCCCGAGTATGTTTCCTCTCACGATCACAAGCGTCGGGGTCCTCACGAATGTCCTCCACCCTCCGATAGGCGGCAAGCATGGCCGACTGCTGGAACATCTGATGCAGGAGATCAATGAGATTATCCCGCCTTCTCTTTGAGATCAAGTGCATCAGATACACCGAGTGCACTTTATCCTCGGCGGCGTCCAATGCCCCAAGCGGCACACCAGCACAGAATAGAGGGAGAGCCTCCCTGATCGCCAGCACGATCAGCCTCAGAAGAGAAGAGCGACGGGGGAGTAGCCGATGGTCGTACTCATCAAAGCGGCTCATAATCTCGGCACATTGAGCATCGGTGAACTCCTGGTTTTGACTGCGGCCCAGTGCACGAATATTCCCATAGGAAATGATCTCGTCAAGATCATACAGATGGGCATCCATGATACCTGAAATAAAGGTCGTGAGATTCATTACAAAACCCTCATTGCATTAATTGCAGAAGAACAACCTAGGGCCAAGAGACCTCAGGAAGCCTCTGTGTGAAGGAAGCGAGTTCTTCATTGGAATTAAAATTCCTTATTAAGAAAAGGGAATTAAATTCCCAGAAACATGTTTTCTGATGGAATTAAATTCCATAGATTTGAACCGCCATCATCATCTCCCCAAAGATCATCTAAACCCTAAGAGATCTACAGTTGAAAGATTAAACAGTTTCATGTTCTTATGGAAAATATGAAGAAAAAAGGGTAAAAACCCTTGTTTTGGAGTTAAAATCTAGAGAAATGTGAAGGTCCATCGTTGTCCAAGAACATTACCTGAGGAAAAAGGATTCTTTTCGAACAGAGTTAAACTCTGAAGATTGTTTCAAGACAGAGAACTAAGCTCTGAAAGCGAGAATTAAATTCTCAAAGAAGAAGTTCTCAGAAGAAGAAGACGAGCAAAAGTGAAGGCTCCTATGAAGAGACAGAGGTATTTATAGAAGGCAATGAAAACGTTTCATCTCCTCAGATCCCTAGAGGAATCCAACGGTCACAAGAGGTGACAGCGTTGCACACACGTGCAGACACGTGAGAACAACGCTGTGGGGGCATTTGTTTCCTGATTTAAAATCAGGAAAGCTTCTGGGAAAAGCTTCAGAAGAGGGTCACGTGCTTACACGTGACTAGCAGTCACGTGTTGGCACGTGACACCTAAAAACATCATCAAGGCAAGTTCAGTTTCCTGACTACGTTGAAGA
Source organism: Agapanthus africanus (assembly GCA_030015575.1). NCBI lineage: Eukaryota > Viridiplantae > Streptophyta > Magnoliopsida > Asparagales > Amaryllidaceae > Agapanthus > Agapanthus africanus. Next base: position 485,709,271 of record JASDDO010000010.1, on the reverse strand, counting down.
AAAGGGGGCTTCAGAAAGAGTCACGTGCTCCCACGTGACCCGGGTCACGTGGCGACACGTGACATTTAAATGCAAGCGTCAAAAGGCACACCAGTTCCCTGATCAAGTCAAGGAAAAGGCTTCAGAAGAGGTCACGTGCTCCCACGTGACCAGGGTCACGTGTTGGCACGTGACGTTCAAAGCAGCAGACTCGTTCTCCAGTTGAACCAAGGAAAGAAAGTTCAAACAAGGGTCACGTGCTCACACGTGACCAGGAGTCACGTGGTGGCACGTGACGTTTAAGCAAAGATCAGAAGACAGAGCGCAAAAGAAAGGAAAAGGCTCATTCCAAAGGGGGTCACGTGCTCACACGTGACCATGAGTCACGTGGTCACACGTGACCGGCTTTCAAAGCCCATATTGTCAACATAATTAAATTCTGAAAGGAATTCAAATCTTTCCAAAGGAAAGCGGCTATCTGCAACAAATCAAATTAAAGATTCAGAGGTGATGAAATATCATCTATCTATGGGAAAATCTCGGGTTTGGAAAGATTTCCCCTTTAAATCTAACCGAAACAACAAAGAAGAATCCCTGGATTTGAAATCCAACGGTGAATAAAATTCACCTAATAATCCAAAGGTCCAAAACGAATGATGGATGCAAATCGAATCTCTCATGAAGATTCGTCAAAAACTGATTGATTCGGCTGCTTCTCCTATAAATAAGAGCCAAGAGATACAAAAAAAAAAGAGACACATAGAGATACAGAGACGCAGAGAAGAAAAAAGAAAAGAAAGAGAGCTTCGATACTTGGAGAACTTTGATCTTCTGCAAAAATCCTAGGTAAGAAAGGGAAGGCCTTTTGAAAGAAAGAGAATTTAATTCTCAACAGAGTTTAACTCTGATAATGTAAAAACAGAAGAACATATTTCTTCTCTCTTTGATAGAGGATCTGCAAAGTGCACATCTCCCTTTAAGGTTGAGAATTTAATTCTCAATGGGTTGAGCTCCTGCCATGCAGATCCAAAACATAGAGAAGGAATGCAAGCACGAGAATTTAATTCTCACAGAACTATAGGAATTTAATTCCTTTAAAATAAAATTAGGGCTTGACCCTGTATCATGGGAATTTAATTCCTTCAGAATAAAAAGAAACAGGGTTTAACCCTAATTAAGAACTTAGTTCTGTTGAAACAACGGGAATTTAATTCCCTTAATCATCATTTAACAGGGAATGGGAATTCAATTCCTTAAAAAACTGTTATTAGGGTTTAACCCTATTCAGCCCTTCACGTATATGAGGAATGTAATTCCTACAGAAAATTCAGAGTTAAACTCTATCCCAGAATATAAGTCTTCGAAAGGAAGTAGGAATTTAATTCCTCTGAAATTTACAGCTCGAGGAATTTAATTCCTGAAAAAAAAAGATCAACAAAGCCTCTAAACAAAATACATAGAGGCAGGGTCACGTGTCATCACGTGACCCCCCAAAAGATCTACAGAAAGCCCCTTTGAGGCAGCACCCCACGTGATCCACGTGACCCTTGGCAGAAGCTCTAATACATAGGCATTTGAATGCCCATCACGTGATGGCACGTGACGCTCTGAAAGACACGATAATCTCAGAATAAATGAAGGGAGGGCGCTCTCACGTGCTGCCACGTGACCCCTCTTGTCTTAGTATTTAACACTAAATTGAAACTCTCGAACCCAGTGTTAAAATACTGTTGGTCCTTAGTGTTCAACACTAATTAAAAAGCTTTATCTGCAGTGTTCAACACTTATTGCCTTAGTGTTTAACACTAATCTGAGATCTTCATTTGCAGTGTTCAACACTGATCTGTTTTAGTGTTTAACACTAATTTGAAAAGCCTTGTTGCTGGTGTTTAACACCAATTATCTCTTAGTGTTAAACACTAACTTGTCAACCTCATTCCCAGTGTTCAACACTGATTGCTCTGTAGTGTTTAACACCAGGCTTTGACCCAATTGACTAAATGGATGGAGGCAAAGCCTCTCCTGATTGGACTTAGCCCAAGATGGCCATAAGTCCTCAATTTGTGATTAACTGGGCCAATAGACTCATACTACAATTCGTCTTGACCCCAAATTGGGCCAAGGACTATTTAATCCACTCCGGTTCTAGGGTACATCTCTTCACTCCTTTGATACTTGGTATTGTAATCCCTCAATGTCTTCAAAGAGGTGACGGGTCCCGACGACCACACATTGATACGGACTGCGGGGTCCTTAAACCCGTGTTTAATGCAAATTCCTGGTTACGTGAAACACGGATAATGTCACTCTTTGACCCCGTGGAAAGCGTCCAGAGCGGAGCCTGGTCCTCGCAGAGCACGGCAGTGAACCCGTGTGAAGCATCCAGAGCACATAATGGACTGTGGGGTCCTTAAACCCATGGACTACGACGTCCTTAACCTTGACCGAGATGTCTTAAAACTAATAACGGACTGTGGGGTCCTTAAACCCATGGACTACGACGTCCTTAACCTTGACCGAGATGTCTTAAAACTAACAATGGACTGTGGAGTCCTTAAACCCATAGACTACGACGTCCTTAACCTTGACCGAGATGTCTTAAAACTAACAATGGACCGCAATGTCCTTAAACTACCCATGCACCGCAATGTCCTTAAACTAGAACAATAGAGCCCGCATGCTCTTTTGTCGGATCTAAACGGTCCCGTTTAAGTTGATCTTAGCCTCAAAGATGGCTAACGCATCCTTAAACCTTCAAACAGAGTGGACTATAAATCCCCCTAATTAACTCTGGCTCAAGGGTACATCTCTGAACTCCTCTGACATCCGTCTTTGTAATTCCTCAACGTCGTCAGAGAGGTGACGGGTCCTGACGGCCATACATACAATGGACCTCTAGGTCCCTAAACTGGAACAATGGAGTTCAAACACTCCTTTATTGGATCTAAACGATCCCGTTAAGTTGATCTTAGTCACAAAGTTAGACTAACGCATCCTTAACAAACGTTTGAGTTGATCTTAGCCTCAAGTATGGCTGACGTATCCTCAAACCAAATCCCCAAACCCAAATCTAAGATAATACGGATTTGGACTAGTCCACGCCCTACGGGCGACGACATAACTCAATCTCCGTAAACAATCCACGGGCAGCAAAATACAAAACAAACACCCACGACACGAAGTGACCAGCTGGAGAAGGAGAAAGTTGTTACCGCAACGCGGTAGCGTAATTAACTGCAGGGGCTTGCGCCTGCTGGGAAGAGCGTCCCCACAATCAAAACCCCCTCAAGCGAGGGGGAATCTGACGAAGTCTGCTACATCGGACGCATCCGTTTAAACCTTCGATACATGGTGCCATAAATCAACTTGGCATCTTCGGAGAGGTAGACGGATAGCACCTATTAGCATCTGCCCCGAACCTCAGGCGAGGCATTCCATGTCTCGGCCGCCGTTCGGAGGGGAACAGTTTCATCCCGGGGAAATGAATGAGGTCGTTTCAACTTCTCATAGAGAGGTTGCCGCTTGTTGCTTTGGCGAAAAACCGGTCTAGGGTCACTTGATTGTTGTTGAGCACTGGCGACGAAGGCCGTTTTTCCTTTTCCTTTATCCTTTTTGTTCGCTCCGTTGTTTGTGGGCCCGAGATTCTTTCCGAGTATCGTGCAATTGCACGGCTGAATGTTCTCGCAACTCCTCAATCCTTCAGAGATGGACTCCTTGAAGAGAGGGTCGAGGGCTACTTTTTCGTCGGAATCGCTCCCGAAGGTGAGAACTCGTGATCCCCCAGGGTCATCCCTATGACAATTGCCGGCAACTCTTTTATGCTCATCTGTCGTATTTTTCGCTGTTTACGAGCTTCACGCTTTGTCCTGTTGAAGTGTTGCCTGTGAGCGACATACCCTTGCCACCAACACTTAAAGGAGTCACAGTCTTTAGTGGGATGTGCGATCTTCTGATGATATAGGCAGTAATTAGGATGCATCTCTACTCCACCGAGAGTGTTTTCTTCAGAGGGTGGTAGCTTCATTCCCATTGATATGGCTTTAGCAAACCTTTTCCTCGTCTTGAATTTGTTTTATGTTGGCAGCTTGTTTCGCTACCTCTTTGTCCTTCTTTTCGAGGATTCTCTGAAAAAAAACTCGGCATCAATTTCTTGCTCACGGCGCTGCTCCGAGGATGTCTCCGGGCTTACTTTCGGTCCCGTAAGTGCGGCCATGGCTGTCAGCATTTCTTGGAGCTTTTGTTGTTGTTGCCCCTGAGCCTTAGTCACTGATCGCATAAGCGGTCTATGACCTGTGAAGACATGGCTATCCTCTTTTCCGGATGCCATATAGACGGTATGTACCATCATGCCCCCAGACTTAGGGTGTTTGGGTTCAGTGGTCTTGCAGTTCGTTGCAGACCCATGGATTTTCTCCGGCCTTCTCCTCTTTCGTGGGCGGTCGAGGTTGAGGGAGCCGTTGCAGCGGGCACCCAAGTAGCTATCGCCTTTTGTGGCTTGATAGGATGGTCCTCTTCCCACTGAACTTTCACCTTTTTCTGTCGGCGGGGATAATCTTGATCAATTACCGAGTCTTGGACTTGACGCCAGACCTTGTAGATTTTAGAGGACAGCCGTTGAGGGGGCTTTTCCGGCTTCACCTTTGTAGCACTCTCCATAGGTGGAGGAGATCTTTTCAGCACAGAAGTCGGAGAGTTCTTGTGGACCTTCCTAAGTGGTTCAAAGCTGTTTCCAGTTGGAATAGCAGCATCAATTTCAGCTGTTAGAGTCGGCGGAGTCAGTCCAGAAGGAGAGTTGCCCCCGGTCTTCTTTACTCGGCGCCAGTGGTATATCCCTAGTAGGAGGGGTGTTGTCTCCTGAGGGTTTTCAGCGGATTACACCCACAAAATCGTATAATAAAAGAGAGATGGTGAAAGTTATATAAAGATAAGAACTATAAAAGAAAGAACTTGAAAATAAGAGTTTTCAACTTTACCAGCTTTTCAGTTGCTATGAGCCCTATCTTAATAGTCATGAAAAGATGTTAGAAATCACATCATCCCTCAATAAAACATCGCCTTTAGTTTTCATTCCTACCTTTCTTCCAAACATTGATCATATACCCCTACGTGTATGAACTGGACATCCCTACACTCAGAGAATTCAATTCAAACAATCATACTCTTGTCCATCTACCTCAATACTTTTTAATAGATATTTAGATGGAATTTGCTCACACATTCTTCATGTGTCCGTTAATACTTCTTGAGGTACTAACCGATCGATTACTCATGTGCTTGCTTATTAGGTGTATTTCCTCATCTTGCACCACCTAAGGCTTAGCAGTGACTCCCGGACCAGTTGGTCTAAGGCACTAGGTGATGAAGCACCCTCGCTATATTTTTTTTATTGCTGCCTTGGCGATAACAAAACCAGTGTTCATTTTTCTTCACTATTTTATATTTTATTCAATTTTTTTTACTTTGGCTTTTAGACAAGAGCATTTCAAGGTATCCTCTACTATCCCGAGTTTCAAGATGTGTGTAAATGCGTATAGTAGAGTATCAATGTTCAAATGTTTGGCTTCCAGAATAGGAACTATTTTTCAGGCTTATTTTAATCCTCAGATTAGTAATTTCCTTCATCTTACTAACCCTTGGGACAACAGCTCATAACTACTTATTACTAGTTTCATTTAAGAAAACATCTAACTTTCTTGTTTTTCTTAAACTATTCCTATCTTTTAAATATAATTTTTCACTTTCTACTCTTTTATTATCACAATTTTTTTGTGTGTGTTTATATATAGTATAATGCAAAGTAGGGCGTAAATAAGCACAGGAGCGTTGAAAAACGACTTCATGGGAGCTTCTTGCGATGGTACAGGAGCGCTGAAGCTCGTTGGCGGGAGCATGGTCCCGAAGAATAGCCCAGTGGTGGCTTGAGTTACCTGCTCCACTGGCATAGTGAAAAGGGAGGCCGCTTGGGGCCCGTAGGTTACTCCTCCAGATGGGACAGAGCGAGAGTTGCTGTTGCAGTTAGTGCAGTTTGAAGCTATTGATTTCTTGAAGAGCTTGAATATTCTGCCCCCTGTGTTGACCTTGGCCTTTGGCATGTGCCAGTTGTTTGAGGACCGATTTCATCGGCAAGGCTGCTGATTGGGGAGCCTGCCTGTGGATGACAGACATCCTCTAGGCTTCCTCCATCGGCGTTGAGGCACCGAGGGTGGGAGGTGGGAGCATCGACCCAAAAAGAAGCCCGTTGATTTCTTGAAGAGCTTGAATATTCTGCCCCCTGCGTCGACCTTGGCCTTTGGCATGTGCCAGTTGTTTGAGGACCGATTTCATCGGCAAGGCTGCTGCTTGGGGAGCCTGCCTGTGGGCGACAGACATCCTCTGGGCTTCCTCCATCGGCGTTGAGGCACCGAGAGTGGGAAGTGGGAGCGTCGACCCAAAAAGAAGCCCGTTGATTTCTTGAATAGTCGGATTGCAGATATTTAAGGCTGCAAGTGACCCATACTTGACTTTGCCGGATATGACAGAGCCTGAGTTGCTAAGGTCGGAACAAACGCCATTCTTCATAAAGACGAAGCACCGACTTCAGTATCCACTCCCCTAAGGGCAACCACAAACATACACACCGCGATTATCTAATCACGGGAAAAACACGACACATGAAGTGTGGAGTGGAAAGAGGAAAAGGTCCCACCGGGCATGCCAGAATCTGTTCCTCTCTGAATGGCGGCGACGACGTGAGGACGTCTAGGCCTGAGATTCGGGACAGATGCTATTTGGTTTTATCCGTCCACCTCTTCGAAGATACCAAGTTTATTTATGGCACCGTGTATCGGACGTTTAGACGGATGCGGCCGATTTAGCAGACTTCGTCAGATTCCCCCTTGCTTGAGGGTTTTTTGATTGTGGGGACGCTCTTCCCTGCAGGAGCAAGCCCCTGCAGTTAATTACGCTACCGCATCGCGGTAACAACTTTCTCCTTCTCCAGAATTTCACTTCGTGTCGTGGGTGTTTGTTTTGTTTGTGGTTGCCCGTGGATTGTATATGGAGACTAATTTATGTCGTCGCCCGTAGGACGTGGATTAGTCCAAATTCGTATTTTCTCAGATTTGGGTTTGGGATTTTGGTTTAAGGATACGTTAGCCGTATTTGAGGCTAAGATCAACTTAAACGTTTGTTAAGGATACGTTAGTCCAGTTTGAGACTAAGATCAACTTAACGTGGTGATCCATTTAATATATGGCCGTCGGGACTCGTCACCTCTCTAACGTCGTTGAAGGATTACAACGACAGATGTCAGAGGAGTTCGGAGATGTACCCTTGAACCGAAGTTGATTAGGGAATATGTAGTCTGATTAAATGTTTAAGGATACGTTAGCCAGATTTGAGGCTAAGATCAACTTAAACGGGATCGTTTAGATCCGACAAAAGTGCATTTGGAGGCTTTATTGTTCCAGTTTAGGGACGTAGTGGTCCGTCATTAGTTTAAGGACGTTTCGGTCCAACATTCCCATTTAGGGACGAATATTAGTTTAAGGACGTTTCGGTTCATCATTAGTTTAAGGACGTTTCGGTCCAACATTCCCATTTAAGGACGAATATTAGTTTAAGGACGTTTCGGTCCATCATTAGTTTAAGGACATTTCGGTCCATCATTCCCATTTAGGGACGAATATTAGTTTAAGGACGTTTCGGTCCATGAGTTTAAAGACCCCGCAGTCCATATTCATGTGTGGTCGATGGGACCCGTCACCTCTCTGACGTCGTTGAGGAATTATAACGATAGGTGTCAAAGGAGTTCGGAGATGTACCCTCGAACCGGATGTAAATTGATTTAAGAGAGCAGCTGTGCTCAGTCAATTTAGTTTGAGGACTTACGGCCATGATTGGGCTAAGTCCAGTTGAAAAATGTTCAGCACTTTTATTTGTTTTTGGCCTATTAGGCCTGTGCTAGGGCTTGGCCCATTTTTAGTAATGCACTGCATTATTCTTGGTCTCTGTTGGACCTTTATTTGGGCTCTGCCCCTTTTAAAATAATGCATTGCATTATTTATTATTTAGTTTGGGCTCTGCTCATTTATAAATGATGCAGAGCATCAATCTTGTTTGGGCTCTGCCCTTTTTATTGCATTGCAATTTAATTTGGCCTACTAGGCCTTTCTGATTTGGGCCTGACCCTTTAGTAAAAGAGATGCATTGCATTTGTTAGGAGCTTTGCGCCAATCAAAGAGCGCAAGCGCTTGTGGTGTTGACATGTGTCATGCAAGCGCAGTGCGCTACGCCAATGCGCTGCGCTTGCGCTGCTGACATGTGGCGCGCTCTGATAGGTTGCGCCAGTTTCAGAGAGCAAAACTCTATCTTAAAAGCGCACAGCGCAAGTGAGTCAGATGCTGACACGTGACGCTCTCTGGTGGCTTGCGCCAACTCAGGAGCGCAACAGTGCAGTTTTGTAAGTGCAAGACACTATTAATTTAAGAATCTTTTAGAACCGATGGTTCATGAAAAAGTGCAAAGCACTGTTTGATTTCTTGATCTAATTTAGATCAAAGAAAACAAGTATTTCTTTTTTTCTTGATCTCAGAGAACCAATGGTTCATAAGTGCAAAGCACTATTATTATTTGTTTTTCTTTTTATTGGAGATCATTGATCTTGTTCTTAGATCAATTGTCTATTAGAAGAAATTCTTCTATCTTCAAGGTTTTTACCTTTTCTCCTTGAAATTTTTTCAGAGTTCTCTCTGTTTGAAGTTCTTGATTTCTCACAATGTTCCTCTTCTTCTCCTTTTTTTTATTTTAGAAAGATCATTGGTCGTTGGGACCCACCACTTCTCCGACGACTCTGAGAGATTACAGTGCCATATATCGAAGGTGTGGAGGGATGTACCCTTTGAACCATATCTCACTCATTAGGGGGAAGAACAGGCTGGAGCTTAGGCTTCTCGCTGCTGAAAAAGGCTTCTTTGCGTTCGCGCACGTGCATCGCACGTGTTGGGCGCACGTGCGTCGCCCGTGTTGGGCGCTCATATTTGCACGTAGCGCACATGGATCTTACGCATATGCGCATTATGGAGGGGGAGCAAGCTCCTATTAAGAACGAGTCTCCTTTTAATTGAATATTCTCATGTGGTGCGCACGTGCGTTGCACGTGGTGCGCGCGTGGCGGGCACACGTGCGTTGCACGTGGCGCACATGCGCATTATGAGGAGAAGCAGAGCTTCTATATACGAAGAACAAGCTCCTTTTAATATTATTAAATGTTCACATTTGGTACGCACGTGCATTGCACGTGGCGCACATGCGCATTAGGAGAAGCAGAGCTTTTGTATATGGAGAACAGGCTCCTTTTAATAGTATTAAATGTTATCATTTGGTGCGCGCGTGCATTGCACGTGGTGCGCGCGTGGTGAGCACACGTGCGTTGCACGTGGCGCACATGCACATTATGAGGAGAAGCAGAGCTTCTATATATGAAGAACAAGCTCCTTTTAATATTATTAAATGTTCTCATGTGGTGCGCATGTGCGTTGCACGTGGTGCCGTATGGCGGGCACACGTGCGTTGCACGTAGCGCACATGGCGCTTGCATATGCGCATTATGGGGAGGAGCATGCTCCTATCTTGGAGAACTAAGCTCCGTTGGAGAACTAAGCTCCTTTGAGTATTGAATCCTTTTGAAGATTTAACTCTACCCTTTCTAAGAGGTATCCCCTCTTATTTATATGGGAGTGGTAGAGAAGCCATCTCTTCTTTTCCCGATGTGGGACTAAAAAATGCATTCCCCATGTAGTAGTGCATTACTTTAGATTACACGTGCATAACACATTTGCTCATAACTTTTGATCTCGGATGAATTATGAGGCCCATAATATATCAAATCGAAGGTCTTTTCGAGATGCTTTCAATATCATCAGAATTTTGCCATATCTCATTCCGGAGTTTGTCAAAATACAGCTCGCAAAATACTGGTTCGCATCTTCTTCCTTAGATCACATGTGCATAGACATTTGCTCATAACTTTTGATCCCGGATGAATTATGAGGCCCATAATATATAAAATCGAAGGTATTTTCAAGATGCTTTCAATACCATCAGAATTTAGCTGTTTGTCATTCCGGAGTTTGTCAAAATATAGCTCGGAAAATACTGGTTCGCATCTTCTTTCTTAGATCACATGTGCATAACACATTTGCTCATAACTTTTGAACCCGGATGAATTATGAGGCCCATAATATATCAAATCGAAGGTTTTTTCGAGATGCTTTAAATACCATCATAATTTAATAGTTGCTCATTGGGAAATTTATCAAAATACAGGCTGGAAGATACTGGTTCGCATTTTCTTAAGCGCATCACTGCCATTTGATACCTTGGACTCTTTTGCGCAGAAATTTTTGGCGGGAACACACGTCATCTCCCACGTGTTGTAATCTGGGGTGTTCCCGTTCATTAGCCTCATCATCAGCCCTCCACTCGCGCCCTGATCTATTTATGGGTCAGGGTCGAGAGTGGTAAGCCCGGCTTTCCATGATTCGGCCGAAGATTTCCCCGCGATGGTCTGCCCAATGACGACACGACGTTTGGCGGCGCTCTTCTCAGGTTGCTGGATCTACATGGCGGTTTACTAGGCACCTCAGTTCCTGCGCGTATCTTTGGTGATGTCAGCGGATCAGTGAAATGATTGCGCTTTTAAAGAGAGGCACCGTTTCGTTCGCCCGCCGGTTGGATTACGCGCCACATGCCCGCAGTCGGGTGGCTGGCGCGTGAGGAGCTGTCATCGAACCCTACTATGAGGAGACGCGTTCAATGGCAGGTGGCTACGTGGAGGCATAATGTCTGCTAGGCACGATGCTTCGTTTTGGCGAGAATAGATTTGGGCCGTTGAATGCCTTCTCGTGGAGTATATAAATAGGAGGGGCTCTCTTATGTATGACACTTTGCCCTAGTTAACTCACATTGCCTGAAGATTGCTCGGTGCCCCTCTGCTTAGGTCGGAACCTTAACCAAAATTTTCCTCGGCGAGTCTTTTCTTGAATCAGGTTAGATGTCTTCTTCCGAAGTATCTGTTGACGTAGTAGGGATCGAGTCGGGCGATGAGGTTTCAGTTTCTGGAGCCGATTCCAGTGGGTTTTCTTCTTCCTCGGCTTCCGATAGCCGAGAGAGTTCCTCCTCTTCTTCTTCTTCATCTTCTGAAGGGGTGTCGCCCTTGTCTCACGTCGTCGGGGGACGACAAGGGCCCCAAAGGCGCGCATCGGGGACATCCGCGATGTGCCCTCGGTCTTGAACCATCTGGATGAGCTTTCTGACATCCGGGTTCGATTTCATATCCCCTCCAACTATTCACTTCGTTTGGCCTGGGAGGGTGAACGGGCAGACCGGGTATAGGGTAAAGAGATTGCCCTGTATCTGGAAGAATTCCGGGCAGGGATGCATCTGCCTTTCCCGCCTGAAGTTTGCCCTTCATTATTTCCACATTTTCTTGAGCCAGCTAGCGCCGAATTCATGGAGAATCCTCCTCGAATTTCTGGTCCGGCTGAAGATTGATCGAATTCCCTTTGATTTGAGCTTCTTTCTTTCCTTTCTTTGTTATAAAAACCACCTCGGCACCAGTAAGGGAGAACCGATCTGGGTGTATCTTTCATTTAGAAAACATAAGGGTAGGACGGCCGGGTCGGGGGTAGTGGTTGTCCCTTCCTCCATCCACGAATCGAAGGAAAAATTCGTCTTCGTCGGGTCACCAGAAGGTGAGGATTGGCCGGTGCCCATCCAGTGGCACATGGCCGATTGTCCTAGTGTTAGGCAGTCGAATACCCCCGAGGAAAGGGTGGTGTTGCAGTAGGAACCGATCCAGCGGGCTAATCACCTGCTTTCTGAGCAGGCTCTGAGCTGGGCTGGGTCAGTCCCGTGTGCTTTGTGGGTAAGTCAGGGCCTTCGTCGATCTATTTAGACTTTGCTTGCTAAAATTTCATTGCTGATCTTTTTTTTATGTGTTCCTCGCAGAGCCTATGGATCGTCAGAAAATTATGGCTTCCATGGCCGCCAAGGCCCAGGGGAGGAAGAGCGGTAGCTCTAGCTCGGCCCGGCCATCTGCAAGTACGGCTCCTCGGCAAGCTCCTCTTGCCAAGGCTCCTGCAGCGCCCCCAGTTTAGGAGGAGCGCTGTGGGGGAGGTCACAAGCATGCACGGGATGCGGCGCCCCGAGCTAGGACGGAGGCACCGCCTGCACCCGAATCCCCCCTCAAGAGGCAGAAGATGGTGGTTTTCGGGCCGCCCTCGACCGAGATTCAGGTGCAGGAAGGTGAGTTCGGCATTGAGGTGCCCTCGGGGCTCTCCGTGGCTGACAGTCTACTGGCGGACATGGAGAAGGCGGCGGGGGCCAAGATTCCCCAAGGCACGATGAAGGTCCAGGTGGCCGCGATAGCTCAGGAGGCTGTTCAAGTCGGTAATCCATTTTTTTAGAATTTCTCAAGAGTTTTTTGCTCGGTCTTCAGCTTTTTAACATGGTTCGTGTTTTCCTTAGGTCCTCCAGCATTGCGCCCTCCTCGCTGCCATGGAATCCGAAGAGGTGGGCCCAGTGATGAAGAAGGCGGGCGAATCTTCTTCGCGAAAGGAGGAGCTCCTTGGCCGGCTGCAACAGGCTGAAGAGAAGGAAGCCTTCCTCGACTCTGAGTTAGTCGCGGAGGGTCTGACGGTCGCCAAGTTGAAGGAGTCCTATCGGCTCCTAATCGAATCTAACCAGGCTATCCAGGCCCAGGTGGGGAAGGTCAACGGGATCTATGATACCATGAAAAGACAGAGGGGCTTATTCAAGCGGGATGCCCAGGCAGCCTGCGAGGCGGCGAAGCTTGCGGAGGGGAGAGCGGAGAGGACCATGGAGGAGTATAAGACCTTCGATCAGTTCTACCTCGACCTTGTCGATTCCATGGCCGTTGGGTGTCACAATGACCTCGACACCGTTAAGGAAGCCATGCCCGGGATCGACGATCGGGAACTTCGCGCCCGGTATCCTCTAGCCGAGGAAGCACCACAGGGCAAAGGTGCCGAACCGGCCGGAGAGCAGGTGGCGGCGGTTGTGGACGCCGAGCCGGAGGTCGCCAATATATCCCCCGATGGAAGCGCCGAGCCAGGGGAAGGACCCGCCGAGAAGGCGACCTGAGCTATCTTTGTAATAGTTATCAATTTTGTACGACTCCGGGCATTTTTGTAAGACTGGGGAGCCTATAATACCTTATACATAATTTCAAATGTGAATAAAGTATTTTTAGCTCGTAAGTGTTTTTGTCTCCGAGGCCTTTTTATCCCGCGAGTCTTTTTATTTCGCAAGCATTTATCTCGCAAGTGTTTTTAGCTCTGAAGCATTTTTCTCCCGCAAGCCTTTTTACTTCGCAAGTGTTTTTAGCTCGCTTTCGGAGTGCTTCTATTTTCGCATGCGTTAAGCGAGCACGTCATGAGAGCTAAGCCAAGCATAGGCAAACCGGTGTCCATTCTTTCCCCGGAGTCGAGGCGGCGATCGTGCCTCGAGTATGAATCGAGCGATAGCCAAGGGTAGGCAGACCGGTGTCCATCCTTTCCCCGGAGTCGAGGCAGCGATCGTGCATCAAGTATGAATCGAGCGATAGCTAAGGGTAGGCAGACCGGTGCCCCCTATATTTAGGTTTTGATCGGGATAAATAGAGAACTAATCGGCCACCTCTTAACGAGGGATTTGGATCCACAGATTGACTGGGAAGGAAGCTGCCCTCAGTGGATGAGCCGAGTAGGAAGATACTCGGTTGTCTCTTGTCGAGGGCTTTGGATCCACTGATTTATCGGGCAGAAAGATGCCTTCAGCGGATGAGTCAAGAAGGAAGCTATTCGGCTGCCTCTTGTCGAGGGCTTTGGATCAGCCGATTGACCGGGCAGGAAGCTGCCCTCAGCGGATGAGCCCGGCAGGAAGCTCCTCGGCTGCCTCTTGTCGAGGTTTTTGGATCCGCAGATTAACCGAGCAGGAATCTGCCCTCAGTGGATAAGCCGAGCAGGAAGCTACTCGGCTGCCTCTTGTCGAGGGCTTTGGATCCACAGATTGACCGGGCAGGAAGCCGCCCTCAGCGGATGAGCCGAGCAGGAAGCTACTCGGCTGCCTCTTTTCGAGGGCTTTCTGAATTCAATAGTTTTTCTTTGGGATGTCGTTCAACCTTCCATGACCCATATATGGGGGGAATAGTGACCGTCACGGATGACACGTGGCAGTATCTTGTCGGAAAAGTGCGATATTCCGTGATTTGCGTGGTTGTGTGAGTAGATCTCGGCTGTTGGAAGACATTTGTTGAGGCTATAAATATCGAAGGTATGGTCTCACCTTCGAATTCTCATATCAGCTTCTTCCTAGTCTTGTGTTTCTTGAAGATGGCCGGCAGTGTATAAACCATCAGGGAGATCGTTTCTCGGGACGATGTGTATTTTTATAATCTCGATCATTCCGAAGAGACGTACGAGACGGTGATAGGCCGCTTGGATGGCCACTGCGGGCGCTTACTTTCCCGACGATCTCTTCTCTTTCAAGTGCTAATCTACGCGATATGGAGGACTTCCTCGGTTCTGTACAACACCCTATCTACGCCGTTGATAGATGAGGCATTTGATAAAATGTATACGGTCTACGAGCTTGGTTTAATCTCGAAGAGCAGGCGGGACTGCTCGGTGGACTTTCTTCTTGAGTGTTTCCAGCAGACGTTGGTCATTGCATCTTGCTCGGTGGATGGAGACCCCGGCGAGTCCGTAGCTTCTAGGGTCCACGGGTACCGTCAGAGGGAGCGGGTGGAGGCTGCCTGGACTCGGCTGGAGGAGCTTTCTTCTGAGTATCATCGCCAATGTTCTCTTAATCCTCTTCCTCCTTTGTTGTAATAGTTGTAAGGCTGGGGAGCCCATAAAACCTCTGAATAAATAAATTTGTCTTTGGTTGAGGTTATGGTGTATTGTCTCTTTCTTCCTTTCCATAATTTTTTTTTAACTTGTGCCTCCTCTAACCCCCAAGCTCGGGGCCGAGGAAAGTAATGAAGGGTTGGAGCCCCTGGATGGTGCAGAAGTCTATTCTGTGAGAGGACTTAGTTTGGAAAACTTAGTCAATGCGGAAAGGAATTGCATTATTCAAAAGAGGGTACAAGTTTATCTATACAATTTGAGCTTTTCGGTATTATATGGCTGGGAAAAATTACGCCCTCCGGAGTCGTGGAGGCGGCAAGCTCCACCGGGCAATACTTCCGTTACGTGAAATGGTCTGTCCCACTTCGGGGAGAACTTATGTAGCCTTTCTTGGTCTACGAATTCATTCCTCCGTAAGACAAGGTCTCCTGTCTTGAAGGCTTGATGCTTAATTCGTGCATTGTAGTAGCGGGCGGTTTGCTTCTGATAAGCGGCTGCTATGATTTGCGCTCAATCTCGGTTTTCTAACAAGATGTCCAAGTTGCTTCGCAATGCCAAGGTGTTGGCTTCATCGTCAAAGTGTTCGACCCTATAACTGGGCAATTTAATTTCTGCGGGGACCATTGCTTTGGTACCGTAGAAGAGGTTGAATGGGGTTTCTCTCATTGGCGTTTTTCTTGATGTCCGCAGTGCCCAGAGCACACGATGCAGTTCCTCGACCCAGCTGTCTTGCCTCCCTTCCAGGTGAGCCCGGAGCCCGCGAATGACACTTCGGTTTGCTACTTCGGCTTGCCCGTTGCATTGGGGGTGCGCTACTGCGGCGAACTTCATCAATATGTGGTAGTCGTTGCAAAGCTCCTTAACTTTGTCATTCTCAAAGTTGGTCCCGTGGTCGGTGATGATGCACCTCGGGAATCCGAATTGGGAGATTATATTGTTCTGCAGGAACTTTATCATAGAGCTGGCGTCTGGTTTCCTGATGGGCACGGCCTCGGTCCACTTTGTGAAGTAGTCTATCGCAACAAGAATGTACTTGTGTCCACCCATGCTACTGGGGAGCTGACCCACCATATCCATCCCCCATTATACAAACGGCTATGGGGAACTTAGCGGCATTAGTTCGGTTGCGGGGAGGCAAGAAATGCTGCCGAAGAGTTGGTAGCTTTTGCATCTTCTAATCAGTTTCTCGGCATCTTGATGTATTCCTGGCCAATAGTATCCCTGGAGTAGTGTCTTTTGGACCAGGTTGCGGGCCCCTTAATGCGTCCCTCCGTCCCCTTCGTGTATCTCCCATAGGACATAGTCTGCTTCATGGGGATCGACACACCGGAGTAGAGGTTGGGTGTTCGACTTTTTGTATATGTTTTCTTTGCTCCATATGAAATGACGAGTTTTGGCCCGAAGCCGACGGGCCTCGGCTCGGTCCTTTGGAAGAACCCCTTCTTTTAGATATTCTACGGTGGGCTTTCTCCAGTCCAGGGCGTCTTCTTGAGTCGTGTAGATTTAGAGTGCTGTCTCCCCATCTTCGATGCTGGGTCAAGGTAGTACTTTAAAGAGGATATTTTCTTGTGATTGGCCAAATAGGAGGATGCGAGTTTGCTCAGCGCATCAGCCTCGGCGTTCAAATTTCTTGGAATTTGCTCCACTTGGACTTCGTCGAAATTTTTCCGAAGCCTTTTTTACCTCGGCCAGGTATTTTATCATGAGTGGTTCTCGGGCTTCGAAACGACCGGTTACTTGGCTAACGACTAGCGCAGAGTCGCTACGTATCCGGATGGTCTTCAGCCCCACTCCGGAGGCGATTCGTAGTCCTTCCAATAAGGCCTCGTATTCCGCGGCGTTGTTTGATGCCTTAAAACCGAGATCTAGGGAATACTCCATTTCCGCGTCGTTCGGGCGTCGGATGATCAGGCCTGGCCCACTTCCTTCTTCTGTAGAGGATCTGTCTACATAGAGCACCCAGTCCAGGATTAGGCCGGGTACTTCCTCGACGAAGGGCCATGAGTTGGTGCTCTGAGCAGTCGTTTCTTCCCTCGTGGGAATGGTGCACTCTGTTGGGGTCAAAATTTACACCCTAATTGACCAAGTCAAAATCAAGGTCAACCCTAAGTAAGTAGGCTCAAGCCCAGGTCAAGTGGGCCCATGCCCAAGTTGAGCTCCGTGGCCAGCCCCCCATGCCAAAATGAAAATTATGTAATAAATAATTTTGATGTAAATTTTATGAATAAATATAATAGAAATGGGCATAAAGCCAAATTTTTGTAAAGCCCATGGCTCATGTGCAAAAGAAATGAGCACATGAGACATGGGATGGGAAAAATGCCATTTTGTAAAGCCCAAGGGGCTATGTGTAAATTTGTAAGCCTATATAAGGCAACATGATAATGAAATAAAAAAAGTTTCATTCCCCTCAAAAATTAGGGTTTCTGTGCCTCCTTCTCCATCCTCAAGGTTATAAACATTCTTCCCCTTTTTTGAATTAAATCAAGAGTTTAACTCTTTCTTTCCCAAAAATAAATAGTTTTCACCATAAAACCCTTGAAAGGGAACGCGGATCTTCTATCAAATCTCCAAAAGGGAAGATTTTTAAAATTTCACCCTCTTTTCTCCAAGATTGTCACGCCCCGCTTCCCAGTGTACAGGCAGAGGACGCGACGAGGCCGCTACGTATTTACTCTGAAGTAAACACGCTAAGCGTATCTAAGCAATATAAGTAAAATGCACAAGAAACAATGACAATAAATATAATTGAACAATAACTTTATTTATTAACATTCTTTTTACAATACATCTGAAAAGTAAATACATGGAATGGAAATCAATGCCTAAACAGTGGCATAACAGAAATGGAAAGTACTGAAATGAAATGTACAAGTAACTAGAGCTTCGGGTCGAAAGCTAGCTGGACCAAATCCTCGCTGGTGGGCTCGATCTCCAGTGAGTCCGAATCACCCGACGACATTCTAAAGAAGAAGAAAGAGAATGTCGTCAGCGAACAAATCGCTCGGTAAGTCCCGTAAAAAGACAAGAGTGGAATAGACAGAATAGAGAGTATATTGTTATAATGTTGTATTTAATGTTAACACTGTTGTTTGTAGTTTGGTACAGAAGAATGCCAGTGTATACGAGAGGAGTCCCAGTATTCTGGAGACTAAGGTATACGGAGCACAAGGAACCGTTCAGCCACGGTACAACGGCAATTGAATTCAGGTTAGGTGTATTATGGTTATAGTCTCGTGCCACTTTTAACACCTTCCATACTAATCTACCCCTTAAAAACCCCGCGATGTGTTGATTGTATTAATGTATTATTTGAATTGTATATTGTATATGTAACAACCCTAATTTCCTATACAAATTTTTTTCAAATATATTTTTTTTCAAAATCCATAAAGGGGTATTTTAGCCTGAGCACAAGTTATAAGTAATTATTTTGCTTTTTAATTATAGGATAAAAGAATGTAATAACTTCATTTTTAGTGTACAAAAATTTACTTTAAAATTAATGTATACTTGGAGTATTTACTTTTGCTGCTATCACATTAAGTAATTAAATAGCTCCATAATTACAATAAGGAGCTTGTAGCTCATTGGTAATACCTTGCACTGCTGAACCAAGCCACCAGAGTTCAAATCCCCTGCCCCACATTATTTTTAATATTATTTTATTTTAAATTCTTTAGAAGCCCAACATTCCACACACAATAACTCCCAAAATTCCTACTGAACCTGAAAAACTAAAACTACCAGTGCATTACTCCGGCAACCCCCCACCTTCTGACACCCCGAGTCGGCCGACGGACCGGCCGGCACAGCCGGCTGGACGGCCGAGTCGTCAACACCAAAAGTGTGACTTTTGGTCTTCCCCACTCTCCCGCACACTTTAACTTCTGAGATCGGTTCCAGAGAGCTTTTAAAACACCATTTACTCTATTTTTAATGAATTTTTAATACATTTTTACATTTTCTAATTAAAAACCCTACACCTACCCTAATCCTAGCCTAACCCTATAAATATACCCCTACCCCTACCCTCTCACCCCAAAATTCTGAGCCCACTCTCTCAAAAGTCTAAGAATCGTGTGTACTTTGAAAACGAGCGAAAGGCGAAGCTCCGGCGAACGGCGAACTTCCGGCAATCGTTTTAGGAACTACCGGCGACGACGCAACACATCGGCGATTCCCCTACTTCCATTTCACTCTCTTGTGTGACCTAAAACCTGTAAGTCCTAATTTCTACCTATCTCTTCTATCTAAAAATACGGTTTTACAAAATCCGAAGGAATCAGAACAAATCCGATTTCCGATTCGGTTTCTTATAAAATTCCATTTCTCACTAATACAATCATACTTAAACTTCCTCATGTTGACTATTAAAAACTAATCAGCCAAATTGATCAAGTTTCATTATATATTTTTCACTTAAATACCACATTGTTTCAACTTTATATTTAGCTCCATTAAACTTGCTATACCTTTAAAGGAGAGCACGAGATAATGACCTACCTCCTCACACACTCATATACAACCTAACACGATACTATTGAAAATTTAGAATACGAGAAAACAACATTTTCATTTAAATACCCTTTACTTAATAAAACCATTTCTAAAAGATTTAGTTTTTAAATAAATACCACTTATTATGAAAATAGAATAAGTTGTGGACATCAGTCGTTTATCTAAACCTGACTTTGTGGTGTTTAGGCCAGGCAAGTGAGAAAAATAACTTTAAAAGGCCCGTCTCATGGTGATTCGTGAGCGGATCCCTCCTTTCTTCACTTGTACTTACCTTGCCACAATTGGCGGTGAAGAGGCGATTTGAACTATCTCACAACTTGTCGTTTTAGACCATTTAGGAACAGTCTAGTTGACTTAAGAGACCATAAAATATAGAATACGGAAAAATTTACATCTTTACAAATAAATACCATTTACTTCATAAAACCGTTTTCTAAAAGGTTTAGTATTTTACAATCTTTGCAAAGCGCCGCTACAACCCATTTTGGGGAACCCGTTCGGGATGGTGCGTATTATCGCACATCCTCGGGCTTAGTAGTGCGAGATTCAGACCTCCGCAAGGAGCATTCGGTCTCGAAAGATTTAAATACGAAATTTTAAGAAAAACGAGATTTCTAGAATATAATAAATACATTAAAATTTATTTTCATATAAATATATGTATATGTAACTCAAAATATCTAGTTTGACTTATTATAAATATTCTATCTTTTTCTAAAAATGTCACAAGATTCATTTTACACTAAAATACCATGAATTCCATTTAAACAATATTTACACATAAATACCTTTATTCATGGAATTCGGTTATTCTCATTAGAAATATCACTAATATAAAATCTATAATTATTACAACTCTAAAGACGATAATAATTACTTGGGGTTTATTTTGAAAACTATACAAAAGTATTTTTACATAAAAACCCCTCAAGTTTTATAAATTATCTTAAGGACCCTAGTAAATATAGGACCTCGATTTACATTTCTAACTGTCTGACTCGGGTTTGCGTCTGATTATAATCTGACTTGAATATGATTCAAGTACCATATACAATCTACAATATTATAATTCAATATTAACACATGAATCCATGAATCCAGTTATCAATCTATACAACTTGACTGAACCGAACCATGGATATACATTCCATTTACATGATTCTCCAGTTATTCCATTTACATGATTCTACGGTTACATCCGTTACAGATATCATGGTTTCGGTCAGTCATCCAATTATACAATCTATACAGTTTACAAAACAATACAATCAAAACACTACGGGGTTTAAGGGGTAGATTGGTACGGAAGGTGTTAAAAGTGGCACGAGACTGCAAGATTTAAGACACCTAACATGAATCCAATTGCCGTTGTTCTGGGCCTTCTAACGGAGCCTTGTACTCTATATTCCGTTTGCCCTAATCTCTAGCATATAGAGACCCCTCTCGTATACACTGGCATTCTTATGTACCAAGCTACAAACAACAGCGTTAACACAATATTATAACAATATACTACAACTTTAAAAGCTAACTTCTTATTCTGTCTATTCTATTCCCTTTTATCTTTGGGACTTACCGAACGATCTGTTCGCTGACGACATTCTCTTTCTTTCTTCTTTGAATGTCGTTAGGTGATCTGGACACATCAGAGATTGAGCCCATTGCTGAAGACTTGGACCAGTTCAGTGAAGAACCTGAGCTCCAGTCATTGTACACTTTCCATTCAGTACTTTCATTTCTGTTATGCCATTGTTTAGGCATTGCTTTTTAGTCAGTTGTATTTACTTTTCATGCATTGTACAAAAGAATGTAAATAAATAAAGTTGTTGTTATCTTATATTTTGTCTCTTGTGTACATTTCTTTTATATTGCTCAGATAAACTTAGCGTATTTACTTCAGAGTAAATACGTCGCGGACCAGTCACGTCCTTCTCCCGTATACTGGGAAGCGGGGCGTGACAGGTTTTGATGGTGGCCCATGCAGGTCAGAGCTGTATAGAATCATACTATGCAGTTATGTTCTGCGTGAACAACCTAAGCAATATAACACAAGAACCAGCAACTAAAACATTCTTTACAATTCATGTTCCTTGAATCCTATCATTCTATATACTTTGAATCTGTCCTAACCTAAATTTTTCTTCAAGGTTATGGATTCCCCAAACAACACAAGCGCCAATTTCAACAACACTCCACCTCTACTACCAATCACACCGGCCGTTCCTGCTCCACTCAACGAGCAAACGGTTTTGCTTGAGGCAATCCGCAACCTTTTAGAGGGACATCAGCAGCTCTTGAATTTTCCTGAGATTAAAGCACCTGGGGTAAAGCAATTCAGAAATTTACATCCCAAACAGTTCTCCGGAAAGGGAAGCCCACTTGAAGCTGAGGAATGGGCACAAAGTATAGAAGATGATCTGGCAGCGGCACAAGTGCCAGATATAGCTTGGGTTCGTGTGGCAAAATTACAGCTCACGGACAATGCACGGAACTGGTGGAAGACGGAAGAAAGCCGTCTTGATCAGCCCATTGAATGGATTGCGTCAAGTTCGACGCAAAGTACTTCCCTGTGACTGCCAGATTTGCTATGGAACAGGAGTTCATTCATCTACAACAAGGTTCGATGTGGGACAAGTTAGTAGATGAGTATGACGCTGAATTGACCATGCTCAGTCGGTAAGATGTGTCACAGTATTTCAAATTTTTAATATCACATACTACACGGCTAACACAAGACCATAACAGATTTACGGCACACCTGATACCGACGGATGAGATCAGAGCCCGTCGATTTCAACAAGGTTTGGACACGGAAATCCAGGCTGCACTAGCCACAGGGAAATTTCCGACTCATGAAGATCCTCTGGAAGCTGCCCGCAGTTATGAGGCAGTGATAAAGGCGAGGGGCAGACCTCAATCTGCCGGTTTGAAACGCCTGCCAGTCAAATAGCAGGAGGAGCCTCTTCCAGGCCATCGTTCGAACCCAGGAGACCAGAAGAAACCAATAACCATTCGAGTCCAGATTTCTGCTACTACTGCAGAAGAAAGGGACACTTGTGGAAGGACTGTAGGCGCGCAAAAGGCCTGTGTCTAATTTGTGGCGCATCCAACCACGGAATTGGGAAATGTCCTTACAATAGCAACTCAGCTCACACACACACCAACTACCCGCAGCGGCCAGCTATCCAGGCTCTTGCACCTCATTTTGCACTAGCTGCTCCACCACCTGCACAACCTACTCGCCAATTCCAACAGGTAATGAGGAACATGTCTCGAGGGCAGAGAAACAAGCCCCAAAGACAGAATGTGCCTCCAGCTAGAAGGAATGTACCATGGCGACAGACTTTCACATTAGCAGCCGTAGAAGCCGAAACTGTAGGTCAAGGTAACACTAGTAAGTCTTTCTCACACTTTTTAAAACTCTTGCAACATCTTGTTATATACTATCTGTACTCCAGTCACCAAACTTTCCTTGAGTCTGACACACTTTCCTTTTATAAATTTCGAGAACGAAATTTTTATAAGGAGGGTAGAATGTAACAACCCTAATTTTCCTATACAAACTTTTTTCAAATATTTTTTTTTTCAAAATCCATAAAGGGGTATTTTAGCCTGAGCACAAGTTATAAGTAATAATTTTGCTTTTTAATTACAAGTTAAACGAATGTAATAACTCCATTTTTAGTGTACAAAAATTTATTTTAAAATTAATGTATACTTGGAGTATTTACTTTTGCTGCTATCACATTAAGTAATTAAATAGCTCCATAATTACAAGAAGGAGCTTGTAGTTCATTGGTAATACCTTGCACTGCTGAACGAAGCCACCAGAGTTTAAATCCCCTGCCCCACATTATTTTTAATATTATTTTATTTTAAATTCTTTAGAAGCCCAACATTCCACACACAATAACTCCCAAAATTCCTACTGAACCTGAAAAACTAAAACTACAAGTGCATTACTCCGGCGACCCCCCACTTTCTGACACCCCGACTCGGCCAAGTCGGCCGGCGGACCGGCCGGCGCCGCCGGCCGGACGGCCGAGTCGTCAACACCAAAAGTGTGACTTTTGGTCTTCTTCACTCTCCTGCACACTTTAATTTCTTAGATCGGTTCCAGAGAGCTTTTAAAACACCATTTACTCTATTTTTAATGAATTTTTAATACATTTTAATATTTTTTAATTAAAAACCCTACACCTATCCTAACCCTAGCCTAACCCTATAAATACATCCCTACCCCCTACCGTTTCACTCCAAAATTCTGAGCCCACTCTCTCAAAATTCCAAGAATCATGTGTATTTTGAAAACGAGCGAAAGGCGAAGCTCCGGCGAAATCTATGGCGAACTTCCGGCGACCGTTTTAGGAACTACCGGCGACGACGCAACACATCGGCGATTCTCCTACTTCCATTTCACTCTCTTGTGTGACCTCAAACCCGTAAGTCCCAATTTCTAGCTATCTTTTCTATATAAAAATACGGTTTTACAAAACCCGACGGAATCGGAACAAATCCGATTTCCGATTCTGTTTTTTTTATAAAATTCCACTTCTCACTAATACAATCATACTTAACTTTCTCATGTTGACTATTAAACACTAATCAACCAAATTAATCAAGTTTCATTACATAAAATGATGGCTATTTCAAGTTATCGTACTTTTCACTTAAATACCACATTGTTTCAACTTTACATTTAGCTCCATTAAACTTGCTATACCTTTAAAGTAAAGCACGAGGTAACGACCTACCTCCTCACACACTCATATACAACCTAACACGATACCATCGAAAACTTAGAATACGAGAAAACAACATTTTCATTTAAATACCCTTTACTTAAAAAAACCATTTCTAAAAGATTTAGTTTTTAAATAAATATCACTTATTATGAAAATAGGATAAGTTGTGAACATCAGTCGTTTATCTAAACCTGATTTTGTGGTGTCTAGGCTAGACAAGTGAGAAAGGTAACTTTAAAAGGCCCGTCTCACGGTGATTCGTGAGCGGATCCCTCATTTCTTCACTTGTACTTACCTGGCCACAATTGGCGGTGAAGAGACGTTTTGAGGCATCTCACAACTTGTCGTTTTGGACCATTTAGGAACAGTCTAGTTGACTTAGAAGACCATAGAACATAGAATACGGGAAAATTTACATCTTTACAAATAAATACCATTTACTTCATAAAACCGTTTTCTAAATGGTTTAGTATTTTACAATCTTTGCAAAGCGCCGCTACAACCCATTTTGGGGAACCCGTTCGGGATGGTACGGATTATCGCACATCCTCGGGCTTAGTAGTGCAAGATTCAGACCTCCGCAAGGAGCATTTGGTTTCGAAAGATTTAAATACGACATTTTAAGAAAAACGAGATTTCTAGAATATAATAAATACATTAAAATTTATTTTCATATAAATATATGTATATGTAACTCAAAATATCTAGTTTGACTTATTATAAATATTCTATCTTTTTCTAAAAATGTCACAAGATTCATTTTACACTAAAATACCATGAATTCCATTTAAACAATATTTACACATAAATACCTTTATTCATGGAATTAGGTTTTTCTCATTAGAAATATCACTAATATAAAATCTACAATTATTACAACTCTAAACACGATAATAGTTACTTGGGGTTTATTTTGAAAACTATACAAAAGTATTTTTACATAAAACCTCCTCAAGTTTTATAAATTACCCTAAGGACCCTAGTAAATATAGGACTTCGATTTACATTTCTAACTGTTTGACTAGGGTTTGAGTCTGATTATAATCTGACTTGAATATAATTCAAGTACCATATACAATCTACAATATTACAATTCAACATTAACACATGAATCCATGAATCCAGTTATCAATCTATACAACTTGACTGAACCGAACCATGGATATACATTTCATTTACATGATTCTCTAGTTATTCCATTTACATGATTCTACGGTTACATCAGTTACAGATATCATGGTTTCGGTCAGTCATACAATTATACAATCTATACAGTTTATAAAATAATACAATCAAAACACTACGGGGTTTAAGGGGTAGATTGGTACGGAAGGTGTTAAAAGTGGCACGAGACTGCAAGATTTAAGACACCTAACATGAATCCAATTGCCGTTGTTCCGGGCTTTCTAACGGAGCCTTGTACTCTATATTCCGTTTACCCTGGTCTCTAGCATATAGAGACCCCTCTCGTATACACTGGCATTCTTCTGTACCAAGCTACAAACAACAGCGTTAACACAATATTATAATAATATACTACAACTTTAAAAGCTACCTTCTTATTCTGTCTATTCTATTCCCTCTTATCTTTGGGACTTACCGAGCGATCTGTTCGCTGACGACATTCTCTTTCTTTCTTCTTTAAATGTCGTCAGGTGATCTGGACACGTCAGAGATCGAGCCCACTGCTGAAGACTTGGACCAGTTCAGTGAAGAACCCGAGCTCCAGTCATTGTACACTTTCCATTCAGTACTTTCATTTCTGTTATGCCATTGTTTAGGCATTGCTTTTTAGTCAGTTGTATTTACTTTTCATGTATTGTACAAAAGAATGTTAATAAATAAAGTTGCTGTTATTTTATATTTTGTCTCTTGTGTACATTTCTTTTATATTACTTAGATACGCTTAGTGTATTTACTTCAGAGTAAA
This sequence comes from Agapanthus africanus, assembly GCA_030015575.1. Taxonomy (NCBI): domain Eukaryota; kingdom Viridiplantae; phylum Streptophyta; class Magnoliopsida; order Asparagales; family Amaryllidaceae; genus Agapanthus; species Agapanthus africanus. The sequence continues at coordinate 485,683,208 of JASDDO010000010.1, read as the reverse complement.
TACGTCGTGGACCAGTTACGTCCTCCGCCCGTATACCGGGAAGCGGGGCATGACAGTATATAGATGGATGACTTGCCGAAACCATGATATCAGTAAATGGATGTAACTGGAGAATCATGTAGATGGATGTATATTTATGGTTCGGTTCGGTCAATATAGATTGATTAGATTGAATAGACGGATTCATAAATCCATGTTGTATTGAAGTTTGATACTTGAATCATATTCAAGTCAGATTGATTATACTGATACTCAGTCTGAGTCGTACAATTAGAAAATAAATTGAATCCTGAATTATGTTTTGGTGCTATCAGTAATTGCTGCATATGGACGGCAGGATTTATGTCTTTTTCAAAGACAATTACCGTGTTGATAACACCGTTTGTTAAGTTGTCTACTTTAAATAGGCAAGCACCCATATCTCCGGCTCTCTGAGGCTCAAGAGGCTGGTCCCGCTTAAACCTATGTTTACTAGGGTCCTTATTGTAATTTAGTATAATTTGAGGGGTTTTTATGTAAAATAGTTTTGTTATATTTTCAAAATACACCTCAAGTATTTTATTATCGTCTTTAGAGTTTTCATAGATGTTTCTTTTATCAATGTGACATTTCTAGTGAATAAACCTAATTTCATAATATATGGTATTTATTTGTAATATTGGAATTGTATGGTATTTTCTTGTAAATGAGATATTTTTCTTGAATTTTGTAAATGTGGAATATTATAAATATTAAAAATAGAGACTTTGATATTAATTATATATATATATTTATTAAAAACATAAGTTTTATTTATAATAGAAATCACATTTTCTAAAGAAAATTGTATTTTAAATCTTTCGAGATCGTATGCTCCTTGCGGAGGTCTGCATCTCACCCTACTAAGCCCGAGGATGTGCGATAATCCGCACCATCCCGAACAAATGGGTTGTAGAGGCGCAATTGCAAATATTTGTTAAAATACACATCTTGTAGAAAAATATTTTTATAAGTCGGAGGTAGTTATGTGTAAAGTCGTATTTTTCCCAGATCTATGTTCCCAAATTCCATCGTGCTATATTACATATGTGTGTTGTGAGGAGGTGGGTCATTACCTCGTGAGTTTTCTAAGGTAATACGGTTTACAAAGTTCAAGAATGTCGAAATGAAACATGAAGGTATTTTAATGTAAAAGCGGAATAAAACTTACTACGATTATTATTTTGATGTAAAACTTGTTATATTGCCTTTGTTAATATTTAATGGTCATGGCATAAGAGTTTGGTATTATTTTGTTTAAGAAAAATAGAACTTTTTAAGGAAAACCGAATCGGAAGTCGGATTAACTCCGCTTCCGTCGGGTTTTAGTTTTGAATATTTTTAGAATAGAGAAAAGAAGAATAATTAGGGACTTACAGGTTATTAGACTAGAAGAGAGAAGGAGGAAGAGGTAGGAGGTTCTGGTGCACCGTTTCGTCGTCGGAATCTCCTCGGATCGTCGTCGGAAGTTCGTCGGTGCTTCGCCCTTTGCTAACTCCACTTGCACACAAAAAGTCTTGGGTATTTTCTTGAGAGTTTAGGCAGGGATTTGGGAGTGAGGAGAGGTGATTTGAGAGTGGTATTTATAGGAAAAATCTAGGGTTCAGGGTAGTGAAAGGGTGTGATAAAAATTGTATTTAAATTTGCATTAAAAAGGATTAAAGGGGGTATTTTAATTCTCTGGTTAATTGTAGAGAATTTAAACAGTGCAGAGGGAGTGGGGTAGTCCAAAGGGTGCAGGGGGTTCAAGAAAAAGTGGGATCGGACCGAGTTGACCCGACGGCGCCGGCCGATTCAAGCGCTTCGCCGGCCCGAGTCGGGCGAGTCGGGGCTCGTCTCTTCGCCACGTGTCCCTGACGCTTGGCCTAGTCTCGTAGACACATTTGTTTATTCTGTAACTTACCCTATTACGTGTAGTGCACGTGTAGACTCTTGGGCTTCTGAAAGATTAAAATAATTTTAAATAAAAATAATGTGTGGCTGATGGGATTTGAACTCTGGTGCTTTAGTTCAGCAGTGCAAGGTCTTACCAGTATGCTACAAGCTCCTTCTTGCTGTTCAAAATTGAATAAAATACTTATAGTACTCACAGGAAATGAAAATACCCCAAGTATACATTAATTTTTAATCAAATTTATGTACACAAGAATTGGAGTTGTCACAACGATCCAGCCAATAGAGAGGAGGAAGAAGGAGACCCACCTCCAAAAATCCCACTTTGGGAATGATCCAAGGTTCAAGAGAAAACCTAGGGCTCAAGCGAGAAGAAAGGGGTCCCTTTTCATCATATTCGAAAATATCTTAGGAGTTTAACTCCACAAATATATATATATATATATATATATATATATATAATAATAATAATAATAATAATAAATCTTTCTTTTCGGGAGTACAACTCCCAGTGTAGGGCTAATCCCCTTTTCCTGCTGACGTCCAGCGCCCGCGTGCCAAGCACGTGGGGCGCTGGCGCTCACGCGTCCTTTGGACGTTATTTTCCCTTTATACACACACACACACACACACACTCCACAACACTTCTCCTGTTAGAAAAAATTTCTAACGGGGCGCTGCCCCGCACCCCACAAGGGAGCTGCTGGCCCTCTTGACCCCCAGCCTACTATCCGGGTAGCGGGACCCCCGTAAACTCTACGAGGTCCCTGATATACCCAAGACCCCTCAAACCACAACACACGCATACTGCACATTGAGCTCGCATGACCATTTTGACCCGTTAATTGGAGCTTCCTTCGCTCCAAAGGCGAGGGGTAATTAACGACAGCTTAGTCTGCGGTTGCCAGAGATTCGGATCCCTACAATCAATAAATCCCGGCCTACCTTAGGCAAGGGGAATCTGTAATGCACCTGACAAGCGACGCGTATTCCCATCTCAATGGGGGGACGAAAAATACCTTACAGACTCTGGCATGCCCGGTGGGACCTTTTTTCTCCTCCCATATTTCGGGTTAAACATTTATGTGAACTCAATCAACATATACATTGATTGCCTGTACTGAAATTATGCTTCTTTGTGCAGGTTAACAAATTTCAAATTGCAATCTCCAGACGCAACAAATGTCTCTAAGGACAAGCTCAAATCTCGAAACAGCTCCCATCTCCTACACGATGAAGATGGACACCAGGACGGTCCTTTCGACCAGTCTCGGGCGACAGTGGGAGGAGCCGCTGATACCATTTGGCTCTATTCTATTCGTGCCAGCTAACGCTATCCCAGCTCCTCAAGCTCCGGTAACAGACAGACCGGCCTTGAAAGGCAGGAGGCCAAATGTGGTGATCTCTAGGGCACCACTACCCAAACACAAGTCGGCATTTGAACGACTTTCCTTGGCCCCAGCTGGGGGCAAGGCCATCAACACCAATAAAGCAACAAGGGATCTCAGGCAAGCTTCAGCGATGCCCCTAACAGCTGCTCAATCGGGTATCTTCTCTAAGCTCCCTGTCAATCGACTCACGATGGCTTCCTGAATGACGGATGCCCGTCAAGCCCTCAAAATCGAGAAGCTAAGGCAGAAAAGGCTTAGATATAGAGCCAACAAAAGGGCTAGGGCTCATGCTAGGCTGAACTTCATGAGGTTCTAAGAATAGGGTTACCCCGCCAAAGATAAAGAGACGGCTGGATATATGGTCCACACTGTCTACATGGTGGCCACGCGCAGCAAGAGTAAGGATGGGGCCACCACATCTCAAATCCAATCTGGTGTGAATGTGGCTGCCACTTCTCAAGACCAGCCTCCTCTGGAAGGTAATGAAAACCCTTCTAGTGAAGCTGATAAGCAGAGATATCCCTTAGTTTATGAGAATTCGGGCTCGGAAAGCAAAGATGAGCCAATCTTTCATCCTAAGACCGCAGAGCAGCAACTTCTCCAAGAGCTCCAGAAGCAGCTCAGAAACAAAGACAAGGAGATATCCAAGCTCTACTCAAAGATTGACGACTTGACAAGCGTCATCTTACAGCTCACGGCTCAAGTTGCCTCTCAGCCGGCCAATCAAGCGCAGGGTTCTGCTCATGAACCGGGAAATGGTGTCCCGAGACAGCTGACGCCTATTCCCTCAAATCCAAAGGTGGGAGACCGCATGAAAGTCAGTCGCATCCTATCTTGGGAAATGCCCTAGCTACCGATTGTTGGGGTCAAAATTTACACCCCAGTTGATCAAGTCAAAGTCAAGGTCAACCCCAAGTAAGTGGGCCCAAGCCCAGGTTAAGTGGGCCCATGCCCAGGTCGAGCCCGAACATGAAGCGGCCGGCCTCTCCCATGCCAATATGAAAATTATATAATGAATAATTTTTATGTATTTTTTATGAATAAATTTAAGAAAAATGGGCATAAATCCAAATTTTTGTGAAGCCCGTGGCTCATGTGCAAAAAGAAATGAGCACATGAGGTATGGGATGGGTAAAATGCCATTTTGTAAAACCCAAGGGGCTATGTATAAATTTGTAAGCCTATATAAGGCAACATGATGAAATGAAAGAAGAAAAAAAATCATTCTCTTAAATTCTAGAGTTTGTGTCTCCTTCTCATTCCTCAAGGTTCTAAACCTTCTTTCTTTTTCTTGAATTAAATCAAGAGTTCAATCCCTTTTTTTTCCAAAAAGAAACTGTTTTTCACCACAAAACCCTTAAAGGGGAACTCAGATCTTTCATCAAATCCCTAAAAGAGGAGATTTTTTCACCCCTCTTTTTCTTCAAGATCCATCCAACGGAGAGGAGGAAGAAGGATACCCTTTTCCAAAAATCCCATTTCGGGAAGATCCAAGGCTCAAGAGAAAACCCAGGGCTCAAGGGAGAAGAAAGGGGTCCCCTTTGACCATCTTCAAAGATTTCTAGGATTTTAACTCCATTCAAAATCTGTTGGAGTTTAACTCCATAAACAAAATCTTTTTTAGGAGTTTAACTCCAAATCTATACATAATCCCTATTAGGAGTTCAACTCCAAAGCCCCTTGGGAGTTTAACTCCCAGCCCAGGAGCTGAGCCCCTTTTCCGCTGGTGTTTCCAGTGGTCGCGTGCCGCGCACGTGACCCACGGGCGCCAAGCGGTCGTATGTCGCGCACGTGATCCGCGGGCACCCAGCGGTCGCGTGCAGGGCACGTGACCCGCGGGTACTCAGCGCCCGTGTGCGCTTCACGGGATCCGCGGGCGCCCAGCGGTCGCGTGTCGGGCACGTGACTCGCGGGCACCCAGCGCCCAGTGGTCGCATGCAGGGAACGTGACCCGCTGATGCCCAACAGTCACGTGCAGGGCACGTGACCTGTGGGCCCCCAGCGTCCATGCGCTTGGCACATGACCCGTGGGCGCTAAGCGTCCATGTGCCATGCACGCGTCTTTAAGACGCTCCTCACCCCTCATTTTCCATGCACTCCACACACAAAACATGTCCCCCGTTGGAAATTTTTTTCTAATAGGGCGCTGCTCCGCATCCCGAAAGGGGGCTGCTAGTCCCCTTGACCTCCAGCCCGCTATTAGGGTAGCGGGACCCCCGTAAACTCTGTGAGGCCCCCGATATACCCAAGACCCTTCAAAACACAACACACGTACACTGCACATTGAGTTTGCATGACCAGTTTGAGCCGTCGATCGGAGGATCTTTCACTCCAAAGGCGAGGGGTAATTAACGGCAGCTTAGTTCGCGGCTGCCGGAGATTCGTATCCCCACAATCAATAAACCCCAGCCTACCCTATGCAGGGGGAATTTGTAATGCGTCTGATAAGCGACGCGTATTCCCATCTCAATAGGGTGACGAAAAACACCCTACACCGATGACAGCAGCCCATTAACTCAAGATCAAATCATGGAACTGGTTGCCAACAAAGTCAAAACATTGGTAGCCGAAGCCGAAGCACAAAAAGATATCAGCAGTAGTGGGAGACCATATCCCGGTCGGTATGATCTGGTAGAGTTTCCTAGTGGCTATGTCATTCCCAAATTCGGAAGATTCGATGGGATGGGAAATGCAAATCAGCACATCGCCTACTTTAAAACCTCATGCGGGAATACTGGGGGCAATGATGCGCTTCTCCTCCGCCAGTTCGTTAATAGCTTAACCAATGTCGCTTTCTATGGTACGCTAGCATACCAGATGGCTCCGTTACTACTTTCGTCAAAATGTAATCTCTGTTCCGACAAAGGTTCATGAGTGTCAGCGATAAGATTACCATTGCCGACCTCGTAAGGACTAAGCCAAAGAACAACGAAAACAGCACGGATTTTATAATCCGATGGCGTAATCTCTCCATCAAATGTGAATCGCCGATAGAGCAGGACCAATCTTTCAGCCTCGTCGGAAATCTCAACAACTGGATGGCCCTGTTTCTATGCACCGCGGGTCTCAAACATTCCAAGAGCTGATTAGAAAAGTTCAGATATTGGAGAGCTCAAACCAGAAGTTCTCCTCTAATTCCCAAAATAACAATAGGTCCTGGAGAAACCGATAGGATGATAATCGCAAAGGCAAAAATTTCGACGATGCTGAATCTTTTAACATTTTGGCTAACCGAAATAAGCGAGGGATGAGCGGGCCTAATGCCAACCGGCCTCGGAAGCCAGTGTTCGGAGAGGGAGGAGAACCTCTACTGAAAGAGAAGCCGGATAAGGTCTATTCTTTCAGAAGGGACAAAGTCCATAAAATATTCAAAGACGCCGTAAGAAACGGTCTACAATTGCCAGAATCAAAAAGACCGCAAGAAGAGAATATGACCGGCGACCCCAAATATTGCCCTTATCACAGAGTGATAAGTCATGCCATTGAGGACTGCTTCGTCTTCAAAAATTTGGTTGAAAAGCAATACAAGGCAGGAGAGATAGAGCTGTCTAAAGGCGTGTTAACAAACAGTCAAGCGGCGACCGCCAATTTCATATAAACGAAGACCGAAGTGTTAGTTATTTGTATGCCCTAGAGGTCATTACTGTACATATGATGTATATTGTAGTGGATGCTTGGACATATATAGGGAGGACTTTCTTGCTCGACATGATAGTATGCTATCTGGTTGCACTTTGTCTTAACATGTTGACTTGTATAAGTGATGCTGTCTTGCTCTCACATGTTGACAAAGCCCTTAGGATGTGTACTTGACTACCAGGACTATGATGGAGATCATACTAGTGGGGCCAAGCGTAGTCCACAAGTACACCCTATAACTGTTCCTAGTCATGAGAGTATCGAGACAGGGCATCGATACTCCAGAGTAGACTAGCGTATGCGCTTCTTGACCCATATGATGGGCAATGGATGATCCCACATCCATTGGTGTTAGACATTAGAGAAGGTATACGGGTGCTCAGTGGAGACTGGGTACACTGAACGGACTCGCCGAGAACTCCTAGATGGTATTATACCTACCGTCAGATAGCAGTTCTCTGGTGACACTGGTACAGGTTAATCTTTCGACCCGAGATCGTCATAAAGTCTTGTATGATTCCCACTGTGCTTTGATTTCCACCATACCATGGTCAATAGATCGTGCAAAAAGGTGGTTTTTGGGTACAGTTCCGAGTCACATGGAGGCAATGAGTGATAGGAGGGGATTCGCCTCTCCCGGTATTGGGAGTTGATGTTGCGCTATGCTCGATTGGCCATAACAGGAAATCCCTGGTCAGGGTTGCTGAGATTTACTGGTAAGTGTTATCAGTAGTTTCTCGAACCGTTATGGACCTTGCATCGGCATGACTTATCAGGCTATTGGGGTCTGACGTTTTACCATCCCAGGCTGTGATATGTGACATATCTGACGAAGAGACCGGACTGTATGGTAGTGTTACTGATTGGATTCGCAGGAGTACGAGCAGGCTTGCTTGTTGATCTTCTAATCGCTCAATACCCGGGAGGCTGTTACGTTTAGCAGATCGCTTGCGGCTTGTGGGTGTTCGATATGATCATCACCTACTACCGGCGTATTGACGAGTCTTTAGAGTTCTACAAAGAGGTTTCCTGGTTCATGCGAAACGAAGTAGGAGCACATATGTGATATGTGCGGGACCGAGATTAATGCGCGTATGTGATACCGCATTCTATTCTCGCGATATGTGATATCGGTCAGTTATATGAGATATAGCCGGGTTATCGAATCAAGTGTTGATTCGATAAGTTGATTCATATGATATTAGTCGGTTGTATGTGATATAGCCGGATTATTAGATCAAGTGTTGATTTGATAATTTAATGTATAATAATATATGTGATATATTAATTTACATTAACTAATATTAGCTCACTTAAACATTTCTTTTTCTCACTTGTGTGCATATAGTATATATGTGATATATATTAATGTACAACTATTATGTCATGCTTGATGCCACATAAGACATGGGTGTATGAGACTTACACCATGCTTAATAATGTGATGGGTTTATATTTATCTAAGTTAATCAAAATTAGTGGGATTAAGTCACATGGTTGAAGCTTGTAGAAGCTTGTGGAACTATTGACCAAGTCCACTAAGTTTGTTTTACTTGTAGATATTTATTAACCTAACCATTATTAACCAGCCATGGTTAACTCTCTACATGAGTTAGTGTATGACACCAACTCACCCATGGTTTCTATTCTCACCTCATGAGTTCATTCTCCTTTGATTCATTATTCATCTTCTTCTTCATGAGAGAAAAGGCTTGCTAGCTTTTTCTAAGGTGAGAAAATATTGTGAGAAAAATAAATCTAAAGAGAGCCCACTTCCTACTTCATCATCCTCTACTATTAGCCATTTAGTTTAGCGTGTTTGCTTCACTAAACCCTAATTTAGTGAAGAGGTAGCTTGAGCTTGAGTCATCTCGACGTAGATCATCTTCGGCCTCGAAGACTTCGAGCAAGCTTGTTCATTTCTCCAAGGGAACCCATACTAGAGCTCGGGAGATCACAACTCGCAGCGAAGGGACTACTACACGGAGCTTTAGAAGTGAAGGACCGGTCTACAAAGGTTGTATTCCTCATTCACTTTACTTGCAAAGTTATTTCCATGATGTTTGTTTAAATCTCTAGTTAAGATTCTAGGGTTAAAATTATTTAGAACGGCAAAAATTTGAAAACGGCATGGAAGATGCCTCTCAACACCTTGCTGCCGTCCTAGGTAACCCTACATGAAGTCCTTCGGGAACCTGATTATCTCAGACATCTGCTTTTCTCTAAAAAGAGTGGACCATAGCAACAAGTTAAGAGTCAAACGAGCAACATTGCCAATGAAGAAGCGATGACGGGTACACAACCCATACGGTCTACATAATGGAACTCAAAGGAACAAGTCCTCCTGCGCCTTATAGCCATGACGATGGCATGGTTGTTGCTATCCAACACCGGCTCGGTCTAGATGACGAAGAGCCCGCTTATGCAATTAAGTTAAAAGAGCCCGTGGTTCCTGCAAAATCAAGCCCAGGCTCCAACAGACGACCCCTAAGTCGTTAAACTGGGAATGCAAAAAAAATGTGTAAATAAAAAATGTGTAAATAAATGAAAGAAAGAAAATAAAAAAAATAATAAAGCCGAAATGATAGGGCAATCGCGACTTTCGCGATAAGAAAAGATGAAATGATAGAGCGATCGCGGTATAAAAAAACTTCAAAGGCGAATGATGAGTCGCTCGTGGTACCATATTACAGTACAGCGATGCAGACGCTGACCAAAATCCAAATCCCCAAATGGCGAATGATGAGTCACTCCTGGTACTATATTCCAGTGCAGCGGTGCAGATGCCAACCAAAATTTCAAATCCCTGAATGTCCCAACGACGAATGATGAGTCGCTCCTGGTACCATACCAGTGTAGCGATGCAGACGCCAACAAAATCCTAAAATTCTCTCAGCCCTACGGTTGGTTCCCAAGTTGACTACCGTATACAATCCACGGGCTCAAATAATTCCCATCCTACCCATGCCCCACCTCAATCACCAGTCACGTGGCCGGTCTCCGCCTTGGAATTATGCTCCATTAGGAAAACCCACTCATGTATCCTCACGATACATGAGTAGAACAAAGCTTGCGAGATCCTCTCGACTCGTAAGAAAACACCTTCGTCGGATCCTTACGACTCACAAAGGAATAACACACTTGGGAGTCCCCACGACTCCTAAGGAGAAAATACACCTACGATATCCTTTCGACCCGTAGGGTGAAAATGCTTTTATGGGACCCTTACGGCTCATAAAATTGAAAAGCCTTAGGGGATAGGGACCTAAACCTGTCTCCTAAGCCATCGCTCCCCAATAGGCAAAGGTAAATGATGAATTGCTCCTGGCATCTATGCTCCAGTGTTAGCAGCGCTGATGCCTACCCTAACCCTAAAATTTCAAACTTTCGATCCAGTAGACCCCTAACTCTTTAAACTGGGAACAGATGACCTCTAAGTCGTTAAACTGGGAACAGATGATCCCTAAGTCATTAAACTGGGGACGAGGGAAATCCCCTCACGGTAAATGATGATTTGCTACTGGTACTATATTCCAGTGCAGCGGTGCTGATGCCAAACCAAAACCAAAATCCTAAAATCCTCTCATGACAAATGATGATTCGCTCCTGGTACCATATTCCAGTGTAGCGATACTGATGTCAACCCAAATCACATCAAGTCAGCAAGACAACCAATGACCTCCGTGGTGGAATCAAGCACCACCTCGGAAATAAGTCGAATCCAGACATCGCAGAAAGCGGAGCAAGTCAACTTCAACTCTGACACCGCAGAAAGCGGAGCAAGTCAAATCGAATCCCGACACCGCAGAAAGCGGAGCAAGTCAAATTCAACCCTAATGTTAAGGTCAAAAAAATTACACCCCGATTGACCAAGTCAAAGTCAACCCCAAGCCAGGTGGGCCCAAGCCCAGGCCAAGTGGGCCCATGCCCAAGTCGAGCCCCGCGGCCAGCCTCCCCCATGCCAAAATGAAAATTATGTAATAAATAATTTTGATATAATTTTCATACATGAATGTAGGGAAAATGGGTATAAAGCCAAATTTTTGTAAAGCCCATGACTCATGTGCAAAAAGAAGTAAGCACATGAGACATGGGATGGGCAAAATGCCATTTTGTAAAGCCCAAGGGGCTGTATGTAAATTTGTAAGCCTATAAAAGGCAATATGATGATGAAATAAAAAAATAATTCATTATCCCAAAAAATTAGGGTCTGTGCCTCCTTCTCCTTTCTCAAGGTTCTAAAACCTTCTTTCCCTTTTTGAATTAAATCAAGAGTTTAACTCTTCCTTTTCCAAAAATAAACAGTTTTTCACCATCAAACCCTTGAAGGGGAACTCAGATCTTTCATCAGATCTTGAAAAAGGGAGATTTTTAAATCTCACCCCCTTTTCCTCTAAGATCCGGCTAACAGAAGAGGAGGAGGAAGGATACCCACTTCCAAAAATCCCATTTTGGGGAAGATCCAGGGCCAAAAGGAAGAAGAAAGGGGTCCCTTTCGGCCATTTCCAAAGATTTCTAAGAGTTTAACTCTATTCAAAATCTGTTGGAGTTTAACTCCATAAACAAAACCCTTTTAGGAGTTTAACTCCAAATCTATACATAATACCTTGGGAGTTCAACTCCTAGCCCATAGGCTAAGCCCCTTTTCCACTGGTGTTTCCAGCGGTCGCGTGCCGTGCGCGTGACCCGCGGGCGCCCAGCGGTTGCGTGCAGGGCACGTGACCTATGGGCGCTCAGCGCCCACGTGCGCTTCATGAGATCCGCGGGCGCTCAGCGCTCAGCGGTTACGTGCAGGGCACGTGACCCGTGGGCGCCCAGCGCCCAGCGGTCGCGTGCCGCGCACGTGACCCGTTGGCGCCCAGTGGCCGTGTGCAGGGCACGTGACCCGTGGGCGCCCAGCGCCCACGCGTCATGCACGCGTCTTTTAAGACGCTCATCACCCCTCATTTTTCATGCACTCCACACCCAAAACACGTCCCCCGTTGGAAAAAAATTCTAACAAGGCACTGCCCCGCACCCCACAAGGGGGTTGCTAGCCCCCTTAACCCCTAGCTCGCTATCCGGGTAGCTGTACCCCCGTAAACTCTGTGAGGCCCCCGATATATCCAAAACCCCTCAAGACACACATACACACACTGCACATTGAATTCGCATGACTAGTTCGACCTGTCAATCGGAGGGTCTCTCGTTCCAAAAGCGAGGGGTAATTAACGGCAGCTTAATCCGCAGCTGCCGGAGATTCGGATCCCCACAATCAATAAACCCTCGCCTACCCTAGGTAGGGGGAATCTGTAGTACGCCTGACAAGCGATGCGTATTCCCATCTCAATGGGGCGACGAAAAACACCATACAGATTCTGGCGTGCCCGGTGGGACCAATCTCTCCTCCCATATTTCGGGTTAAATATCCATGTGAACTCAATCAACAATTACATTGATTGCCTGTACCGAAATCACGCTTCTATTTGCAGGTTAACGACTTTCGACTGCAATCTTCGGACGCAACAAAATGTCTCCAAGGACAATCTCAGCTCTCAACACAACTCACATATCCTACACGATGAAGATGGACGCCAGGACGGTCCTCCCGGCCAGTCTCGGGCAAAAATGGGAGAAGCCGCTGCTACCATTCGGCTCTATTCTGTTCGTGCCAGCTAACGCCATCTCAGCTCCTCAAGCTCCGGTGACAGACAAACCGGCCTCTAAAGGCAAGAGTCTAAATGTGGTGGTCTCGAAGGCGTCCCAACCCAAACGCAAGTCGGTGTTTGAACGACTTTCCTTGGCCCCAGCCAGGGGTAAGGCCATCAACACCAATAAAGCAACAAGGCGTCTCGAGCAAGCTTCGACGGTGTCCCTGACAACCGCTCGATCGGGTGTCTTTTTCTAACCTCCTTGCTAATCGTCTCACAATGGCTTCCTGGACAACGGATGCCCGCCAAGCCTTAAAAATCGAGAAGCCAAGACAGAAAAGGCTCAGATACAGAGCCAATAAAAGGGTTAGGGCTCCTGCTAGGTTGAACTTCATGAGGTTCGAAGAACATGGTCACCCCGCCAAAGATAAAGAGACGGCTGGATATGTGGTCCACACTGTCTATATGGTGGGCATGCGCAGCAAGAGCAAGGATGGGGCCACTACATCTCAAATCCAATCTGGTGTGAATATGGCTGTCACTTTCCAAGACCAGCATCCTCCGAAAGGTAATGAAAATCATCCCAGTGAAGCTGATAAGCGTAGAGATCTCTCAGTTTATGAGGAGTCAGGCTCGGAAAGCAAAGAGGAGACAATCTTCCGTCCCAAGAACGCAGAGCAACAACTTCTCCAAGAGCTCCGAAAACAGCTCAGAAGTAAAGACAAGGAGATGGCCAATCTCTACTCAAAGATTGACGACTTGACAAACGTCGTCTTACAGTTCACGGCCCAAGTTGCTTCTCATCCGCCCAGTCAAGCGCAGGGCTCTGCTCATGAACCGAGAAATGGTGTCCGAGACAGCCAATGCTTGTTCCCTCAAATCCAAAGGTGGGCGGACCGCATGAAAGTCAGTCGCATCCTATCTCGGGAAATGTCTTGGCTACCGATGACAGTAGCCTGCTAACTCAAGATCAAATCAAGGATTTGGTTGCCAACAAAGTCAAAACATTAGTAGTCAAAGCCGAAACGCAAAAAGATATCAGCAGTAGTTGGAGACCATATCCTACTCAGTATGATCTGGTAGAATTTCCTAGCGGTTATGTCATCCCCAAATTCGTAAGATTTGATGGGATGTGAAATGCGAATCAGCACATCGCCCATTTTAAAGCCTCATGCGGGAATACTGGGGGCAATGATGCGCTTCTCTTCCTCTAGTTCGTTAATAGCTTAATCGATGTCGCTTTCGACTGGTACGCGAGCATACCGGATGGCTTCGTTACTACTTTCGTCAAAATGGAATCTCTGTTCCGACAAAGTTTCATGAGTGTCAGCGATAAAATCACCATTGCCGACCTCGTAAGGAACAAGCCAAAGAACAACGAAAGAAGCATGGATTTTATAACCCGATGGCGCAATCTCTCCGTCAAATGTGAACCGCTGATAGAGCAGGACCAATCTGCCAGCCTCCTCGTCGGAAATCTCAACAATTGGATGGCCCCATTTCTATGCACGGCGGGTCTCAAAACATTCCAAGAGCTGACCAAGAAAGTTCAGATGTTAGAGCGCTCAAAACAGGAGTCCTCCTCTGGTTCCCAAAATAACAATAGGTCCTGGAGAAACCGAAAGGACGATAATCGTAAAGGTGGAAGTTCCAACGATGCTGAATCTTTTAACACTTCGGCTAACTGAAATAAGTGAGAGATGAGCAGGCCTAATGCCAACCGGCCTCGGAAGCCAGTGTTCGGAGAGGGAGGAGAATCTCTACTAGAAGAGAGGCTGGATAGGTCTATTCCTTCAGAAGGGACAAAGTCCGTAAAATATTCAAAGACGCCCTAGGGAACGGTCTACAATTGCCAGAATCAAAAAGACCGCAAGAAGCGAATATGACCGACGACCCCAAATATTACCCCTATCACAGAGTGATAAGTCATACCATTGAGGACTGTTTCGTCTTCAAAGATTGGGTCGAAAAGCAATACAAGGCAGGAGAGATAGAACTGTCTAAATGCGTGTTAACAAACAGTCAAGTTGCGACCGCCAATTTCATACAAACAGAGACCGAAGTCCTTCGGGAACCTGATTCTCTCAGACATCTGCCTTTCTATAAAAAGAGCGGATCACCAGATCGTTAAACTGGGAATAAACGACCACCACGTCGTTAAACTGGGAACAATCGACCTCTAAGTCGTTAAACTGGGGATGTAAAAATGTGTAAATAAAAAAAGTGTAAATAAAATAAAAATGGAAATAAAACAGCCGAAATGATGGGGCAACTCGCAATAAAAATCAGCGAGTAAAATAAAGATAAAAAATAAAACCGAAATGATGGGGCAACCGCGAATAAATAGCCGAAATGATAGGGCAATCACGACCTTTGTGATAAGAAAAGCTGAAATGATAGAGCAACCGCGGTAAAAAAAACGGTGAATGATAAGTCGCTCCTGGTACCATATTCCAGTACAGCGATGCAGACGCTAACAAAATCCCAAAATTCTCCCTGTCCTATGGGTGGTCCCCAAATTGACTACCGTATACAATCCACGGGCTCAAATAATTCTTATCACATCCATACCCTACCGCAATCACCAGTCATGTGGCCGGTCTACGCCCTTGGAATTATGCTCCATTGGAAAGACCCACTCATGTGTCCTCACAATACATGAGGAGAACAAACCTTCGTGAGATGCTTATGACCCACAAAGGAAAAACACACTTGGGAGTTCTCACGACTCCTAAGGAGAAAATATACCTGCGGGATCCTTTCGACTCGTAGGGAGAAAATGCTTTTATGGGACCCTTATGGCTCATAAAATTGAAAAGCCTTAGGGGATAAGGACCTAAGCCTATCTCCTAAGCCATCGCTCCCCAACGGGTAAAGGCAAATGATGAATTACTCCGGGCATCTGTGCTTCAGTGTTAGCAATGCTGATGCCGGCCCCTACCCCGAAATTCCAAATCGATCCAATAGACCCCTAAGTCTTTAAACTGGGAACATATGACCTCTAAGTCATTAAACATGGAAGAGATGACCTCTAAGTCGTTAAATTGGGAACATATGACCCCTAAGTCGTTAAACTGGGAATGAGGGAAATCCCCTCATGGCAAATGATGATTCGCTCCTGGTGCCATATTCCAGTGTAGCGGTGTTGATGACAAACCAAAACCAAAATCCCCAAATCCCCTCATGGCAGATGATGATTTGCTCTTGGTACCATATTCCAGTATAGCAATGCTGATGTCAACCCAAATCACAATCAGCAAGACAACCAACAACGTCCCTGGCGGAATCAAGCTCCACCTCGGAAGCAAGTCAAATCCAATCTCGACACCACAGAAAGCGGAGCAAGTCAACTTCAACCACTGACACCGCAGAAAGCAGAGTAAGTCAAATCCAATCCCTGACACCGCAAGAAGCGGAGCAAGTCAATTCAAGCATCGACCGTCCACATCGCTAAAAGGGCAGCACCGACCGTCCATGTCGCTAAAAGGGCAGCACACACCGTCCATGTCGCTAAAAGGTGTTGGAGATAGTGCCCTCAGAGTCAATTATTGGATCACAGGCACGTGATTGCAATGATTGAGGGAGGACCTGTCCCAGTAGGACAGTCTTACTCGAGATGATAGTATGCTATCTGGTTTATCTTTATCATCGTGTACTACTTTAGGTAACCTGACATGTCGCTATTACACGTTGATAGAGCCCCTAGGATTCTTGCTTGACCACCAGCAGTATGAGGGTGATCATATAAGTGGGAGCTGGGGTCTATAAGCACATCCTTAAATGGTCCCTAGTCGTGGGAGTTTCGAGACAGGGCATCGATACTCCAGAGTAGACTAGTGTATATAGTCGAGACCCCGACGAGGGGCGGTGGCCGGTCTCACAAGCCGTTGGTGGCAGTTGGATCACCTAAGATGTATACAGGTGCTCATTGGGTTATGAGTACACCGGACAGGACTCGCCGGGAACATGCTAGTTGGTCTTATACCTGACGTCAGATAGCAGTTCCCTGGTGACATGTGTACAGGTTAGTTCATCGACCTGGGGATCGTCATTTGTCTCGTGTGAGTTCCCACTGTACTTTGATTACTACCCTACCACGCTCAAAGGAGACGTGCAAACAGGTTTTAGTTGGGTACAGTCCCGAGCCATATGGAGGCAGTGAGCGGATCTTCAGGGGTTCGTCTCTCCCGGTATTGGGGGTGAGGTCGCGCTGTGTCTAGGAGAGCCATTACACGAAGCCCTCGGCCGAGGCAGGAGATTTACTGGTAGGTATTCCAGTAGTATCTCAGGGTGTTCTGGGCTACACTCCGACACGACTTGTACCGCTTTTGGGGGTCTGACTTTTATCAACCCCCTAGGCCCGCCATGCGATGCTCATAGACGAACGGACCGGACTGTACGGACATTGTCACTGACAGGCTCAGTAGGGTGTCAGGATGAGTTCGCTCATCGACGTCCCTTTTTGGTCAATACCTGGTAGCCTGTTACGTATTGGCTTATACCTCTGACGTGCTAGTGGTTAAATCCACAACCAAGGTGTTGACGAGTCTTTAGAGTCCCCCACATTCTGTTGCTCAAGTTTTCGGGCGAAAAGCTGTAGAGGCCGTATGGAGATATGGCAGGGTCCGATCAGATACGTGCGGTATTGCACGGATCAGGATCGGACGGATAATACTAGCCGGCTTTGGTTTAAGCCGGATCCTAGTATAGTACAGTGTAGAGTTTGTCTCATTGCATTTGTATTCGGTCGGAATACAAATACGGGTGTGTATGCACAGTAGCGGGGTTTTCCTGTAATTTATTACGGGACCAGTTTTCTGGAGTTGCCAGTTTGATTTCCGTTTCGGCCATTTTCATTTGTATCCTTCAATGGCCGAAGATTGGTGGAGGAGGGCTTATTTGCATTTGTGCAAATAAGTATTTATGGAGGGTGGTCTTTGCATATTCTTGTGTCATGATGGTTGCACCATTCTTTGACCTTGACTTCTTCTTCTATCATGATGGCTTGACCTTTGAAGCAATCATGGTTGTTGATTGGTTGGTGGAGTGGGGGTTTGCTTTGTGATCATTGTTTTGTTATCATCATCCATTTCTCTCTCTTGCTTGATTGGTTGGCTCTCTCCCTCACAACTTCACTCCCTCTCTCATTCTCTCCATTCCACATGCATGGCCGGCCAAGTTAGAGGGAGGGCTGTCCAATTTTTGGGGGTGGTTCTTTGTTGATATCATATCAATTTTCCTCACCAAAAATTCCCAAGAAAAACTCCATGGTTCATACCTCCACCATATGGTAATTCCACAAACCCCAAAGTGAGACATGAGCACTACACACCATTCTACAGCAAACCTTGGGCACGTCGGCTCGCCAACTTCGTGCCCGAGTTGCCTTGGTATAGTGGTGGGAGCCCGTAAAAGAAGCCGGCGACGTGGTGCCCTTCCGGCGACGAGGTGGAGACTGGACATTCCGCGGGAGATCGGGATGACGACGAGAAGACCGGAGGACACGGATCAGTCGGTATATCTCTCTTCCCCATCTTGTAGTTAGCTAAGACTAGTTAATGGTTCGATCTGGGTTTTAGTGCGCGGTGGTGCCGGTTCAAGAAAAAATTAAAGTTAACCTTCGCTTCCGCATTTGGCCTCGGGATGGAGGCCGGGGCGCCGCCTTGCACTTACAGTGGTATCAGAGCCTCGCCATTAACATAGTCTAGCTTTGTCTAATGTGTTTTATATTTCCGATCAAACAATTTTCCAAAAACCGTATTTTTCTTCACTTCAGTTTCTGTCGAAATTTTTTGAAGTCCAAAAATTTTTCAGGTTGTCTCAGAATGATGTGCAGGGAATTTTAAGAGTTTTGTGAAAATTTGGGCTCGTGAACAGTCCAAACCACCGCGGAACCGCGGCCAAACCCATGCTTGGGCCGCGGTTCCGCCGCGACTTGAACTGTTCAGTCCCCCAAAGTTTTACAGAATGCTCCTGACTTGAAAATGTAGTTTCTGGAATGTTATTTTTGGGCCCAGAATTTCTTGATGTGCTACAGTAGTACTTGGGGCCCACTTGTTATAATTTTGATCGATCGGATATTATAAACACATTAGTTCACAGTATTTACATTATATCTGCGACCGTGAATGTCACTTGATCGGTAAATCCTGTCTAACTGCTATAGCCCGGTTAGACGGATTTGCGAACGTGACTTTCACGTTGATGTTCTGTGATTTTGCTGTGATATTGCGGATTGGTCGTGGGGATAGCCTGGATGCAATGCTAGTACAAGTTTTTGTTGTATTATGTACATTTGATATTGCAGGGCGAGCGTCCGACATGTGGACTGTCGTCACTGCCTGTTTGTATTACTATTTTGGGGCACGACCAGGTTGCGGTCGATGTACCCGTTGTATGTATATTTTACTTTCTGTACTAGGATTACCTCGCGGAGGGGTGCACGGATAGCCGGGTTCTAGAGGGCAACGGGCCCGCATCTCATGGCATTGAGACGGAGGGGCTTCACTCTAGAATTGGCGGGCTATTCGCCGCACTCGTAGGGGGTACAGGTTGACCCAGGAGGGGTGCCTAAGTTACTGGATTCCGTGAAGTGCTGGGTGGTCCATTCACGTTGCCGAAGGGGGCTGCCTCGCTTCAGGTTTTGGCGGGTAACTTGCCGCACCCGTAGGGGTCTAAGATTTCATTGCACAGGCTATCCACACGACCAGGGGAACGTCGGGTTTCAGTAGCGGCTCTGTGAAACCCGGGGATCCCAGATATCTGTATTGTTCTGTGATGCTGTACATTTCTGTGATGTTGCATTTTTCACGCCTTGAGCGAAATATTATATATTGGTATATATATTAGTAGATGTTGTATATGTTTTGCATCCGCGCTAGTCCAGTCCCCGCTCTGTCGTTAGTTAGCTAACCTAACGGGTAATGATGGGACCCAGTGGCGAATGCAGATGGCATATACGTACATCAGTATATTTTCGTTCTTTGTGGTATGATCAATTGATGGGACTGCGTTGATTCGGATCAATGCAAGTTAAAAACAAACCTAATCTGATGTTGTTGGAACACTTTTCAAAAAGCTGTTATTGCAAGGACGTTCACTTTTGTTTTGCATCGTGGTATTCAGTTGGAATATCCTGCTCCTCAGTCGACGAGGCAAGGGCCGAGATCCCTTCACCGGGAGTGACCCCTTGGACAAAAGTTTGCGTCAGGGCAATAACTTCACTATAGCCGATTACTTTTGCTTTGCATTGTGGTATTCAGTTGGAATATCCTGCACCTCATTCTACGGGGAAAGAGCCGAGATCCCTTCACCGGGAGTGACCTCTTTAGCAAAGGTTTTCGTCACTATATTTTTATAAAAGCTATCCGTTCCTTCAACGATATCAAGTTCACTACGTTAAAGGTTTTCGCCAGAAACCATTCGTAGCCCTCCGTCATTTCATATGGATGGTCAATAGTATTCAAGCTGTGTTTGTTGGCCAAAGTCAAGGCACAGTGATTGGTAGCTATTGGGGTATTCGTATGCAGCATAGATAGATGCGTTGGTTTGGGACAGTCGTACTGCCATTTTGGCCAAAGTCAAGGGTAGGTACGGGTGGATTCAAATTAACCTGGAGAATGACGGGTAGAACTTGACATATGACTTATGATATGTTGGCCAAAGTCAAGGTCATAAGAGCATGGGGCAAAAATCACATCGGGAGTTTCAAAAGAACTGAAACTTGCCAGATATGCGCATAACTTCTGGAGTGTGATACCGTGAGCGGATTCCGCCACGTTGTCATGCGATGATAGTTGGATCCCGATTCCCACTGATGAGTTAGTTTACTCCTCGGGTGATCCCGACTAATTCTTCTTTCAGGTTTGGAGAAGAATTTGATGGTACAGTGGGAGGTTTCCAGATTAGATAAATTGGTAACCATTCTGATCTAGGATAGAGTGCACGCTGAGTGTTTCTTTTCTCTCTCTCTTTTTGGCAGCGACCATTGACCCGACCCTAAGACTATGACTCAGTGACCAAGTTGACCGAACCTTCTTAAACACTGGCTTTTGGATTGTCAGAGTTGCATACCTCATTACCACTCCTACTTTTACCCTTTTCTCCAGGACACCTCGTATTACTACGAACGTCCACTTCCATTGGACAAAACCATCGTATGGTTATATACGAACTCGAAAGAATTTATTCGAGGATGGTTTCTGGTTCTGGAGAAAACGGATAGGACTATTCGGTTGTCTTTTCCTTTTACCTTCTCTCAGGTTGCGAATACTCCTTGGTTTAGGAGATAGTACACCTATTACGCAAATTGGATAGTCTTCTTCCAAACCTTAGGCTAGTTCCGAACGGTGGGGAATGAAGAAAACCAATTAGCATAACGACGGTGTACAGAAGGTATTAAGTTAAGACAAAGCAAGGGATTAGTAAGAGGGCAAAGTAAATTGCGACTGATATTCACGACCAAACCAAGTATTTCATTACCACTCCCACTTCACCTTTGTATTTCTCCAGGACACTCCGTATCACTACAAGATCCACAGTTTATTGGATATTCCATCGTATGGTTATATACAAACTCGAAAGGAACTTGTTCATGTTCGGGGATGGATTCCGGTTCAGTAGAAATAGGAATAAGATTTATTCAGGTTGTCTTTTATCTTCACCTTCTCTCGCATTACGAGTGCTCCTAGGATTAGGACAGTACACCCATTATGCTTATTAGATAGTCTTCTTCCAAACCATAGGCTGGTGCCAAACGGTAGGAAAGGAAGAAAACCATTTGGCCTAAAGGGGTGTGCAGAAGGTAATGACTAAAGACATATAAAGGGATTTGGAGAGGTGGCAAAGAATTATACGGTTACAGTCGTGAATCTGGAAGAGGCATTACTAGGAATACCGGGATACCCCATCGAAACATTTCAATGTTTCAGTGCCACTGTGTACTGTTAAAAGAAAACTGATTTCCCAATTAGTCCTTACTCCAGGGTATGTATTTACCAGGTATGATTCTCACATCTGTATGGTTTTACAGATGATGAGTGGGAGTAGGTTAGTGGGAATTAGGTGATCATCCTCATTATATCGGGATTCGTTGTAATCGGTGATATTTGAGGAAGTCACCTGGACTGTTTGCCGGTCGGCAAATATTTGGTTTTGAATATCCGCTGTCATGCACCAATTTCAAATTGATATATCTGTACGTCTATTTTCATAGAGTGAGATATATCTTTTTGAAATTATGTATACGACATTTACCTATATCAGTGGATGGTTAGGTAAGGAGCATTAAACAGCGGTGTAATTCATCTTAACCATAGGTACAGTTTTCAACCTACAACACACAGTGAATGAGTTTTCAGACTCAAGGGACTTATACAGAGTATTGTATGTTGTCCAGGGTCCATCAGGACAGAGGGGTTGGTCCTCGTACTATATTCGGTTTACTTATGACTTCTCTAGTTTTTAGACAGGTGTTTCGTGGAAACACAGGGTCCGAATTTTGAGAAGTTATAGGTATTTGAATAGAGTAGAGAACCAGGTGTAGCAAGTATCGGGATTCTTCAAAGTGATCGAAGATGTAGATACTTGTGTACGGTATTCAGTTGAGAGTAATGTTTTAGGGAACTTGCTTCTCTTTCAGGTTACTCATAATTGGAAGCATTTCTAAGTTGAGTAACGCTGATAGGCCTCCTTCCATTTAGTTGACATGCACTGGAGACAGCTGCATGATTTGAATCTGGTTCAATTAAATCAGTGCCTCTGGTCCTATATTGGATATAGAACAGTTCGTATCTTAACGATGTTAAGGTACGGGGAGTTGTCCGGCTTATGATTAAAACCAGACACTGGACAACTCAAGGCAAGTTTCTGTAATGGCTGTTTGTGGGTCGACCCAGGCTATGACGAGGGTTGATTTTCTACCATCTGGAAGAACAATAGCGATATTGTTCTAGACTCGCCACAGTTTTAAATAAAATGGATTTTTCAGAAAACAGTAGTGGGAGTATGGTAGAACTGGAAGTGATTCCAGAACCACAAACGATTACTGAAGATTTGATAGGAACCTAAAGATTCAATCTGGTTTGATATTCCATTGGCCACTCCGCAGATATGGTGGGTAACTCCAGGCACCCGAGAGGTACTCCGGTAGCCTCAAGGACGGTGACAGGGAAGTTCTTGTTTACCCAGACTTGCCATTGTTGTTGTTCCAGACTGTGAGACCCGGCTGGAGGATGAATATAGCGTCATTCTAAACTGGTTTTAGAAGTGTACGTCTATATGACTCTGCCGGAGGGTTGTCGTGGTCAGTGGGAGCAGCAGAAGCATTGGTGGACATGTGGCTTATGTCTATTTATAGACTAAAGAAGATATAGCGGAGATAGATCATCCATTTCTGATGTGACAGTCATAGGTTTGACTTCATCAGAATAGGGGATGAATCTGTTGAGAAGGTAGTAGGGTGTGATGTCATGGTATTTGGATGACATACACAGAGTAGGAAGCGATATTCCTATGCTACAATCGGTTATACTTTGGTCGTCACACAGTGGTTTCTCCACATGGGACTTGGACATTATATCAGACATACTGGTTACTAGATCTATGGTTTTAGATCTAGATTTGGGTGGTTTCCCAATCAGGGTACTTAGACAGCATTCTAAGAGTATTTAGAATGGACGACTCCTGGCACGGTAGTGTACCTGCAGGTGATGGAGTCACCCTCTCTAAAGGTGTCTTACAGACTAAAGGGGAGAGGGATGTGCATGATTGGCAGATCACTTGCTCAGGAAATTGAGTCAATCATGAGATGTCAAGTACCACACCAAATGTTGTTCTTGCACTAGATGCAATAAGTTGACATTAATCCAATCCTGGAGAAACAGTCGGAGGCAGTTTTAGAACATAAGTGGATGTTCTAGGGATGTGATAACGACAGCCTCTTTCGGGAGACAGTTATCATTCCGGGCTTCCAAGGTGACCTGGACGACAAGGAGGTTGTCAAAGTTATAGATTTTCCCTCTGACGAGGGGCAGTATTTTGGACAGGTGGTCCAAGGCAATGCTGAGGGAGGCATGGCGCAGGATACTGATTAAGTTCAGTTGATGATACAGTCTAAGAAGTTTGGATTTGGAGTTCATTTATGAGTTAGGTCCCATCAGACATCCAGACACATTCTAAGACAGGTATTGGTCATTTCGGGAGATAGGTTTCTCCGCGAACTTGAGATATAGAGAGACATAGAATGAAACATCAAAGCGGATCCACTCACTGAGGCTATTCCTCGAACGCAATAGTTTTGCAAACAGGCTTTGTGAGACTGACTAGTAAAGGAGTTGGGTGTTCGGTATCACACGGGCTATGAGTATGCGAGACCGCAATAATTAGCCTTGAGTGCAAGTGGGAGATTGTTGGAGATAGTGCCCTCAGAGTCAATTATTGGATCACAGGCACGTGATTGCAAAGATTGAGGGAGGACCTGTCCCAGTAAGACAGTCTTACTCGAGATGATAGTATGCTATCTGGTTTATCTTTATCATCGTGTACTGTTTTAGGTGACCTGACATGTCGCTATTACACGTTGATAGAGCCCCTAGGATTCTTGCTTGACCACCAGCAGTATGAGGGTGATCATATAAGTGGGAGCTGGGGTCTATAAGTACATCCTTAAATGGTCCCTAGTCGTGGGAGTTTCGAGACAGGGCATCGATACTCCAGAGTAGACTAGTGTATACAGTCGAGACCCCGACGAGGGGCGGTGGCCGGTCTCACAAGCCATTGGTGTCAGTTGGATCACCTAAGATGTATACATGTGCTCATTGGGTTATGAGTACACCGGACAGGACTCGCTGGGAACATGCTAGTTGGTCTTATACCTGACGTCAGATAGCAGTTCCCTGATGACATGTGTACAGGTTAGTTCATCGACCTGCGGATCGTCATTTGTCTCGTGTGAGTTCCCACTGTACTTTGATTACTACCCTACCACGCTCAAAGGAGACGTGCAAACAGGTTTTAGTTGGGTACAGTCCCGAACCACATGGAGGCAGTGAGCGGATCTTCAGGGGTTCGTCTCTCCCGGTATTGGGGGTGAGGTCGCGCTGTGTCTAGGAGAGCCATTACATGAAGCCCTCGGCCGAGGCAGGAGATTTACTGGTAGGTATTCCAGTAGTATCTCAGGGTGTTCTGGGCTACACTCCGACACGACTTGTACCGCTTTTGGGGGTCTGACTTTTACCAACCCCCTAGGCCCGCCATGCGATGCTCATAGACGAACGGATCGGACTGTACGGACATTGTCACTGACAGGCTCAGTAGGGTGTCAGGATAAGTTCGCTCATCGACGTCCCTTTTTGGTCAATACCTGTAGCCCGTTACGTATTGGCTTATACCTCTGATGTGCTAGTGGTTAAATCCACAACCAAGGTGTTGACGAGTCTTAAGAGTCCCCCACATTCTGTTGCTCAAGTTTTCGGGCGAAAAGCTGTAGAGGCCGTATGGAGATATGGCAGGGTCCGATCAGATACGTGCGGTATTACACGGATCAGGATCGGACGGATAATACTAGCCGGCTTTGGTTTAAGCCAGATCCTAGTATAGTACAGTGTAGAGTTTGTCTCATTGCATTTGTATTCGGTCGGAATACAAATGCGGGTGTGTATGCACAGTAGCGGGGTTTTCCTGTAATTTATTACGGGACCAGTTTTCTGGAGTTGCCAGTTTGATTTCTGTTTCGTCCATTTTCATTTGTATCCTTCATTGGCCGAAGATTGGTGGAGGAGGGCTTATTTGCATTTGTGCAAATAAGTATTTGTGGAGGGTGGTCTTTGCATATTCTTGTGTCATGATGGTTGCACCATTCTTTGACCTTGACTTCTTCTTCTATCATGATGGTTTGACCTTTGAAGCAATCATGGTTGTTGATTGGTTGGTGGAGTGGGGGTTTGCTTTATGATCATTGTTTTGTTATCATCATCCATTTCTCTCTCTTGCTTGATTGGTTGGCTCTCTCCCTCACAACTTCACTCCCTCTTTCATTCTCTCCATTCCACATGCATGGCCGGCCAAGTTAGAGGGAGGGCTGTCTAATTTTTGGGGGTGGTTCTTTGTTGATATCATATCAATTTTCCTCACCAAAAATTCCCAAGAAAAACTCCATGGTTCATACCTCCACCATATGGCAATTCCACAAACCCCAAAGTGAGACATGAGCACTACACACCATTCTACAGCAAATCTTGGGCACGTCGGCTCGCCAACTTCGTGCCCGAGTTGCCTCGGTATAGAGGTGGGAGCCCGTAAAAGAAGCCGGCGACGTGGTGCCCTTCCGGCGACGAGGTGGAGACTGGACATTCCGTGGGAGATCGGGACGACGACGAGAAGACCGAAGGACACGGATCAGTCGGTATATCTCTCTTCCCCATCTTGTAGTTAGCTAGGACTAGTTAATGGCTCGATCCGGGTTTTAGTGCGCGGTAGTGCCGGTTCAAGAAAAAATTAAAGTTAACCTTCGCTTCCGCATTTGGCCTCGGGATGGAGGCCGGGGCGCCGCCGTGCACTTATAAAAGGGCAGCACCGACCATCCTAGTCACAAAAACGGTAGCACCGACCGTCCAAGTCGCAAAAAGGGCAGCTACGACCTTCTCGTCGGAATTATGCTCTTCCTTAGAATCAAGTCAACCAGACACACCATGCCGGGGAAACGTCGACCAACGACACTCCATGCCAGGGACATATCAAACAGACACTCCGCCTCGGGGACACGTCAACCACCGACACTCCGCCTCGGGGACACGTCAACCACCGACACTCCGCCTCGGGGACACGTCAACCACCGACACTCCGTCTTGGAGACACGTCAAGTAATGACCGTCCATGTTGCAAAAAGGGCAGTGACAGCTTCCCAAAAAGCGGGAACCAAATCAAGTCGTTTCCATGTGAAAAAAGATCCATCAGTTTCATGCACACGACCCACATATGCGGTGTGCATTGATTGATGGGGGGAACTATGTTGGGGTCAAAAAAATTACACCCCGGTTGACCAAGTCAATGTCAAAGTCAACCCCAAGCCAGGTGGGCCCAAGCCCAGGCAAAGTAGGCCCATGCCCATGTCGAGTCTCGCGGCCAGCCTCCCCCATGCCAAAATGAAAATTATGTAATAAATATTTTTGATGTAATTTTCATACATGAATGTAGGGAAAATGGGCATAAAGCCAAATTTTTGTAAAGCCATGGCTCATGTGCAAAAAGAAGTAAGCACATGAGACATGGGATGGGCAAAATGCCATTTTGTAAATCCCAAGGGGCTGTATGTAAATTTGTAAGCCTATAAAAGGCGACATGATGATGAAATAAAAAAAAAATTCATTCTCTCCAAAAATTAGGGTCTGTGCCTCCTTCTCCTTCCTCAAGGTTCTAAAACCTTCTTCTCCTTTTTGAATTAAATCAAGAGTTTAACTTTTCCTTTTCAAAAAATAAAAAAAATTTCACCATCAAACCCTTGAAGGGGAACTCAGATCTTTCATCAGATCTCAAAAATGGGAGATTTTTAAATCTTACCCCCATTTCCTCCAAGATCCGGCCAACAGAAGAGGAGGAAGAAGGAGACCTATCTCCAAAAATCCCGCTTTGGGGAAGATCCAGGGCTAAAGGGAAGAAGAATGGGGTCCCCTTCGGCCATTTCCAAAGATTTCTAGGAGTTTAACTCTATTCAAGATCTGTTGGAATTTAACTCCATAAACAAAACCCTTTTAGGAGTTTAACTCCAAATCTATACATAATCCCTTGGGAGTTCAACTCCAAACCCAGAGGCTAAGCCCCTTTTCCGCTGGTGTTTCCAGCGGTCGTGTGCCGCGAACATGACCCGCGGGCACCCAGCAGTCGCGTGCCGCACACGTGACCCGCGGGCGCCCAGCGGTCGCGTGCAAGGCACGTGACCCGTGGGTGCCTAGCGCCCATCAGTCCCGTGCCGCGCATGTGACCCGCTGGCGTCCATTGGTCGCGTGCATGGCATGTGACCCGCGGGCGCCCAGTGCCCACGTGAGCCAAGCGCCCACACGCCAGGCACGTGACTCGCGGGCGCCAAGCGCCCACGTGCCATGCATGCGTCTTTTAAGACACTCCTCACCCCTCATTTTTCATGCACTCCACACCCAAAACACGTCCCCCGTTGGAAAATTTTCTAACTGGACGCTGCCCCGCACCCCGTAAGGGGGTTACTAGCCCTCTTGTCCCCCAGCCCGCTATCCGGGTAGCAGGACCCCCGTAAACTCTGTGAGACCCCCGATATATCCAAAGCCCCTCAAGACACACATTCGCACACTGCATGTTGAGTTCGCATGACCAGTTGAGGTTCTCTCGCTCCAAAAGTGAGAGGTAATTAACGGCAGCTTAGTCCGTGACTACCGGAGATTCGGATCCCCACAATCAATAAACCCCCGCTTACCCTAGGCATGGGGAATCTATAATACGCCTGACAAGCGACGCGTATTCCTATCTCAATGGGATGACGAAAAACACCCTACACCTTACACCGCAGGAAGCGAAGCAAGTCAAATCCAATCCCTGACACCGCAAGAAGCGGAGTAAGTCAAATCAAGCACCGACCGTCCAAGTCACAAAAAAGGCAGTACTGACCGTCCATGTCGTTAAAATGGCATCATCGACCGTCCAAGTCGCAAAAAGGGCAATATTGACCGTCCAAGTCGCAAAAAGGGCAGCACCGACCGTCCATGTCGCTAAAATGGCAGAACCGACCGTCCATATAGCTAAAATGGCAGCATCGACCGTCCAAGTCGCAAAAAGGGAAGCACCGACCATCCATGTCACTAAAATGGCAACATCGACCGACTAAGTCACGGCAGCACCGACCGTCCAAGGCGTAAAAAGGGCAGCACTGACCGTCCACGTCGCTAAAATGGCAGAAACGACCGTCCAAATCGCAAAAAGGGCAGCACCGACCGTCTAAGTCATAAAAAGGGCAGCAATGACCTCCCCGTTGGAATTATGCTCCGTCTCGGAATCAAGTCAACTAATGACCTCTCCGTCGGAATTATGCTCCGTCTCGGAATCAAGTCAACCAATGACCTCCCCGTCGGAATTTTGCTTCGACTCGGAATCAAGTCAACCAATGACCTCCCCCGTTGGAATTATGCTCTGTCTCGGAATCAAGTCAACCAATGACCTCCCCCGTCGGAATTATGCTCCAACTCAGAATCAAGTCAACCAATGACCTCCCCGTCGGAATTATGCTCCGATTCGGAATCAAATCAACAAACGACCTCCCTGCCGGAATTATACTCCAACTTGAAATCAAGTCAACCAATAACCTCTGCGGCGGAATCATGCTTCATTTCAGAGTGTATCCCGTGTCGAAATCATGCTTCGCCTCGAAGTACCTGCTTTCCCCGTCGGAATTATGCTTCGCCTGGGAATTGACCTCTACATCGGAATCATACTTCGTCTCAGATTGTACCCCGTGTTGAAATCATGCTCTGCCTCGGAGTATCTGCTTTCCCTGTCGGAATTATGCTTCGACTCGGGATCAACCTCTGCATCGGAGCTATACTTCGGTCAGAATGTCTTCTCTATGCCGGAACTAAGCTTCGTCTCAGGATACACCTGTCCCATATCAAAATATGCTCTGATCCCTGAAATCATGCTCCGCTCTTCGGAATTATGCTCCGATCCCGGAATGATGCTCCGATCCTCGGAATTATGCTCCGATCCTCGGAATTATGCTCCGATACCCGGAATTATGCTCCGCCTCGAAGTCTAACTCCAAGATCCATCAATTTCATGCACACAACTCATATACGTGGTGTGCATTCATTGATGGGGGCACTTTGTTGGGGTAAAAAATTACACCCCAGTTGACCAAGTCAAAGTCAAGGTCAACCCCAAGTAAGTGGGCCCAAGCCCAGGTCAAGTGGGTCCATACCCAAATCGAGCCGCGTGGCCAGCCTCCCCCATGCCAAAATGAAAATTATGTAATAAATAATTCTGATGTAAATTTTATGAATAAATGTAAGAAAATGGGCATAAAGCAAAATTTTTGTAAAGCTCATGACTCATGTGCAGAAGAAATGGGCACATGAGGTATGGGATGGGCAAAATGTCATTTTGTAAAGCCCAAGAGGCTATGTGTAAATTTGTAAGCATATATAAGACAACATGATAATGAAATAAAAAAAAATTCATTCACCTATAAAATTAGGGTTTCTGTGCCTCCTTCTCCTTCCTCAAGATTCTAAACCTTCTTCCCTTTTTTTTGAATTAAATCAAGAGTTTAACTCTTTCTTTCCCAAAAATAAATAGTTTTTCACCACAAAACCCTTGAAGGGGAACGCGGATCTTCCATCAAATCATCAAAAGGGGAGATTTTTAATATCCCACCCTCTTATCTCCAAGATCCAGCCAATAAAGAGGAGTAAGAAGGAGACACACCTCCAAAAATCCCACTTTGGGAAAGATCCAAGGCTCAAGAGAAAACCTAGGGCTCAAGGGAGAAGAAATAGGTCCCTTTCATCATCTTCGAAACTATCTTAGGAGTTTAACTCCACAAAAAAAATAATATATATATATACATACATATAAATCTTTCTTTTCGGGAGTACAACTCCCAGTGTATGGGCTAAACCCATTATCCTGCTGACGCCCTGCGCCCGCGTGCCAAGCACGTGGGGTACCCGGCGCCTAGCGCCCGCGTGCTAAGCACGTGGGGCGCCCGGCGCTCACGCGTCCTTTGAACTCTATTTTCCCTTTTATACACACACACGCACACACACACACACACACTCCATAACATTTTCCCCATTAGAAAAAATTTCTAACGGGGTGTTGCCCCGCACCCCGCAAGGGGGCTGCTAGTCCCCTTGACCCCCATCCCTCTATCCGGGTAGCGGGACCCTCGTAAACTCTACGAGGCCCCCTATATACCTAAGACCCTTCAAAACACAACACACATACACTGCATATTGAGTCGCATGACCAGTTTGACCCGTCAATTGGAGGTTCCTTCGCTCCAAAGGTGAGGGGTAATTAACGGCAGCTTAGTCCGTAGCTGCCGGAGACTCGGATCTCCACAATCATTAAACCTCGGCCTACCGTAGGCAAGGGGAATATGTAATGCGCCTGACAAGCGACGCCTATTCTCATCTCAATGGGGTGACAAAAAACACCCTACACACTCGATAATGAAATCAGCCAAGGCCTGGGCTTTGATGGCCCATCGGGGTCGGTATTTGATGTCGAATTGGGACAGTTCCCATTTCCATTTCTCTCCGCGGCCCGATGATTCGGGGGAGGTGAGGATATTCCCTAGAGGTCTTTCAGTGAAGATGAGGATCATGTGCACCTGAAAATAGTGTCGTAACTTCCTAGAAGCGACGACGAGTGCCAGGACTATTTTTTCTATAGCCGGGCATCTGATTTCCGCGTCCTTGAAAACATGGCTCACGTATTAGATCGGCTTCTGTGTCCCTTCGAATTCCCTGACGAGCATTGAGCCTACGGCTTGGTCGGAGACAGCTAAATATAGTAACAGTTCGTCGCCTTCGACTGGTCTGGTAAGAAGTGGCGGGGTCGCCAGGTGGGTCTTGAGTTGTTCTAAAGCATTCTGTATTTCTCGGTCCATTCAAACCTGGGAATTTTTCTGAGGGCTCAGAAGAAAGGGAGGCATTTTTCCCCAGCTCTGGACATAAAGCGACTCAATGCGGCCACCCTCCGGTGAGTCACATGATCTCGGTATTGCTTTTGGGTGTGTCATGTTAAGGATGGCGCTGATTTCTCTGGGTTCGCCTCGATTCCTCGATGGGTAACCATGAAACTGAAGAATTTCCCGCTCGTGACGCCGAATGCACATTTAGCTGGATTCAGCTTCATCTTGTATTTTCGCAGGACATTGAATGCTTCGCCGAGGTCCGCAGCGTGTCCGGCTAACGAGGCG
This sequence comes from Agapanthus africanus, assembly GCA_030015575.1. Taxonomy (NCBI): domain Eukaryota; kingdom Viridiplantae; phylum Streptophyta; class Magnoliopsida; order Asparagales; family Amaryllidaceae; genus Agapanthus; species Agapanthus africanus. The sequence continues at coordinate 485,651,694 of JASDDO010000010.1, read as the reverse complement.
GATTTTACAACCATGTCGTCGACGTGGACTTCCATGGTTTTCCCGATCTGTACTTTGAACATTTTGTTGACTAGTCGCTGGTACGTGGCCCCGGCGTTCTTGAGTCCGAAGGGCATTACCCTGTAACAGTATACCTCCCTGTTCACTGCCGAAAATGGAGACGAATCCAGGATGGATCTTCTTTCCGGAATTTGGGGGCAGATGCTATTTGGATTTATCCGTCTACCTCTCCGAAAATGCCAAGTTGATTTATGGCACTGTATATCGGAGGTTTGGACGAATGCGGCCGTTGTAGCAGACTTCGTCAGATTCTCCTTCGTTTGTGAGGGGTTTTTGATTGTGGGGACGCTCTTCCCTGTAGGCGTAAGCCTCTGCAGTTAATTACGTTACCTCATCGCGATAACCACTTTCTCCTGCTCCGGAATTTCACTTCGTGTCATGTGTGTTTTTGTTTGTTTTGGTTTTGGTTGCTCATGGATTGTATACGGAGACTAATTTATGTTGTTATCCGTAGGGCGTGGATTAGTCCAAATCCGTATATGTTAGATTTGGGTTTGTTTTATTTAAGGATCGTTAATCTGGTTTGAGATTAAGATCAACTTAAATGTATATCAGCAGTTGGGGCTCAGTTGGTTTTTTGTTAAGGATACGTTAGTCCAATTTGAGACTAAGATCCACTTAACAAGGTTTCAGGATCATTTTTGCTTCAGATCCAGCAAAAGAGCATTTGGGCTCAGTTGTTTTAGTTTAAAGACGTTTCGGTCTGTTATCACCATTTTGAAGGTGAAGTTTTAGTTTGAAGACATTTCGGTCTGTTGATCACCATTTTGAGGTGAGGTTTTAGTTTGAGAACATTTCGGTCTGTTGATCACCATTTTGGAGGTGACGGTTTAGTTTAAGGACATCTCGGTCCGTTGATCACCATTTTTGAGGTGACGGTTTAGTTTAAGGACATTACGGTCCGTTGATCACCATTTTTGAGGTGAGATTTTAGTTTAAGGACATTACGTTCCATTGATCACCATTGTTTAGGTGACGGTTTAGTTTAAGGACATTACGGTCCGTTGATCACCATTTTTGAGGTGATGGTTTAATTTAAGGAAATTACGGTCCGTTGATCACCATTTTTGAGGTAAGGTTTTAGTTTAAGGACATTACGGTCCGTTGATCACTATTTTTGAGGTAACGGTTTAGTTTAAGGACATCACAGTCCGTTGATCACCATTTTTGAGGTGAGGTTTAGTTTAAGAACATCACGGTCCGTTGATCACCATTTTTGAGGTGACGGTTTAGTTTAAGGACATTATGGTCCTTTTTTGACATTTTGGAGGCAACGTTTAGTTTAAGAACATTTCGGTCCGTTGTTGCCATTTTGGAGGCAACAGTTAGTTTAAGGACATTTCGGTCCGTTGATCACCTTGCGCGCATGTGTATTTGTTACGTGACGGGATGGGCAAAGATGATATGGGATGCACCCAGTTTGGGGGGTAGTTTGATTTGGGATCGGCATGTCAGTTTGGGAAGTGCACCAAAGAGTTGTTGGTTGTCGGAACCCACCACCGCTCTGAAGACGTTGATGTATTACAACGACATGTATCAGAGGTGTAGAGAGATGTACCCTTAAACCAATTCCCCTATTTGAGGGAAAAGGGATTAGTGGTAAACCCAGAAATCATTAGTCGTATTTTGAGACTAAGATTTCCTCAGGGGAATGTGGGACGAATATCGTTTTGGATATCTTCTGTTGGGAGATCATCAGTCATGTTTGAGACTAGGATCAATTTAGGCCATCATGAACATATGAGCTCAATTGATTTGAATCAAGGGGGTTCTATCCTTAGGGGACCTGACCAATTTAGGCTTGGTCCACTCAATTTTTCTTTTGACTGAAAAAATGAGGCACTTGTTTAGGCTCCGTTCCCTTTTTGTGTGAAAAGTGCTGAGCACTTATATAAGTTCTGACGCCCATGTATAATCATGTGGAGCTTTCAGTCATGGGGATTGCCAATAAGTGTTAAACACTTTACCCCCTTTTGTCTTTATATGGAGTGCTCGACACTCTTTATGGCACCCACGTGCGAAGCACATGAGGCGCTAGGCGCTATGCGCTGCCTAGTGAATGCTAAGCACTCTTTCATTCTATGGCGCCCGAGGGACACGTGAGGCGCTGGGTACCGAGCGCCGCTCATTGAGTGTTAAGCACTCTTTTCTTTGTAACGCCCACGTGAGGGGCATGTGAGGCGCTAGGCGCTGAGCGCCGCTCAACGAGTGCTAGGCACTCTCCTCTGTAGTGCCCACGTGAGGGTCACGTGGGGCGCTGGGCATTGAGCGCCGCCCAATGAGTGCTAGGCACTCCTGTAGCGCCCACGTGAGAGGCACGTGAGGCGCTGGGTTCTTCTTTTTTCACTGAATGATCCACATGATCTCTATATATTTTTAAGAAGTGAGCTCTTCTTCCTCGAGAATTTAATTCTCTGTTCTTTCAAAGCTCTATCTTTTTTTAAGCTTATGGGGGCGGGGATTCCTCTATATCAAACTTGAAGTCTTGGGTTCTTTATATAATAGGGGCAGTTTGTTGATTAGCCCTGAAGAAATCTCTCATTAGGGGATCCCAATTGATTTGGAGATTTTACCCACCGTTGGATCTTTGATTTACGGACTTCTGTTTTACAGAAAGTATTTTCTTGTTTTTAACAAGATTAGGGAAATATTTTCCCATACAGAATTTATTCTGTAGAATAGTGATTTTTTAATCACTATTGAATTTTTAATCCAACAGTACTCTATTTTACAGAAGGCAATCTTTCTTATTTAGAAAGATTTGAGGAATGTTTCTTCTCAACAGAATTTAATTCTGCATCCTAATGATTTATCATCTCTGTTGGATCTTTGATCCAACGACTCTGTTTAACAGAGAGTAGAATTTAATTCTACTAAGCGTCGGCGCTCTCGTGTTGTGCAGCGCTACTTAAGATTTTTGTGTGCTTTGCACATTGGCGCTGCCCGTATAAGAGTTTTTTAACTTTGGCGCTGGTGCCTGTTTCCCCCAATCAGAGCAAAGCTCTGTTTGAATTTCAAAAATTCAAAAATTGAAGCAACGCTTCAGATCCCTTGCGCTGCGCGCAATGCGCCACGTGTCAAAAGCAGACGTGCCAGCGCAGCGCCCAAGGCAACGCACCCAATCAGAGCAAGGCTCTATTTAAAACAAAAATAAAGGAAGCAGCGCTTCAGATGGTTTGCGCTCTGCGCTGCGCGACACGTGGCAGCGCAATTGCGCTGCGCGACACGTGTCAATCGCAGGTGCGCTTGCGCCAAACAGAATTAAAATTCTGAAAGATCTTTCTGATCTTAAAACAATAAGATTCTCTTCTGTAAAACAGAAGCCTTTGGATCAAAGATCCAACGGTGGGGAAAAATCCCTAAATCACTCAGAGAAAGATCTCTTTAACTAATTTAACAAATCTATTGGCACTATATAAAGGCCCCTAGACTCCAAGTCTAAAAGACACAGAAAAAATATTCAGAACTCCTTTAGAAAATTTTGAGAAGAGCTCAGAGAAAAAAAAGGTAAAAACCTTTGAATAAAAAGAAGAATTTTCTTCTATAAAGATCAATGATCAAAGAACAGATCAAGATCTTCAATTAAAACGGAAAAAAGATTAAAAAAAAGATCCAATCATAAAAAGATTAACAGAAGTATTACTTCACAGATCATTTGATCTATAAAGGCATTGCCTTTTGATGAACCATTGGTTCTGGAATCTTAAAACATTCTATTCTTTGATCCAAAATTGGATCAAGATAATTAACAGTGCCCTGCACTTATAAATCTCCACTGTTGCGCTCTTGGGTTGGCGCAAGCCACCAGAGAGCGCCACGTGTCGGCCTCAGAACAAACTGCGATATGCGCTTCTAAAACAGAGCATTGCTTTCTTAAATTGGCGCACTGCACCAGAGCGCCACGTGTCAGCAGCGCAACAGCGCAGCGCATCGGCATAGCGCACTGCTCTTGCGCTCACCAGAGCACGACACGTGTCACCTCCACATGCACTTGCGCTCATTAATTGGCGCAGAGCGCCTGACAGGCCACGTGGCCACTGTCAGATCTTTAATGCTCTGCATTAGTTAAAGAGGGCCAAGCCCAATTAAAAAAGGCCTAACAGGCCTAATAAAATGCAATACATTATTTTTTTTAAAAAGGGGCTGAGCCCAAACAAAGGTCTTTCAGACCAAAACAGATGTTGTGCATCATTTAAAAAGGGGCAGAGCCCAAATAAAGGTCTAACAGAGACCAAGATTAATGCTATGCATTATTAAACAAAGGGCAAAGTCCAAGCCAAGGTCTAACAGGCCAACTACAAATAAAAATGTTGAACATCCTCAACTGGACTTAGCCCAATTCTGGCCGTAAGTCCTCAAATTAAATTGACTGAGCACGACTGCTCCCTTAAATCAATTTACACCCGGTTCAAGGGTACATCTCTGAACTCCTCTGACATTTGTCGTTGTAATCTTTCAACGTCGTCAGAGAGATGACGGGTCCCGACAACCACACATCGATACGGACCGTGGGGTTATTAAACTTATAGACCTATGCGTCCTTAAACCAACAATACGGACTGTGGGGTTCTTAAACTCATGGACTTATGCGTCCTTAAACCAACAATACGGACTGTGGGGTCCTTAAACTCATGGACTTATGCATCCTTAAACCAACACCTGTCTCCAAAATGGGAATGTTGGACCACCATGTCCCTAAACTGGCGATGGATCACCATGTCCCTAAACTGGCGATGGATCACCATGTCCCTAAACTGGCGATGGACCACCATGTCCCTAAACTGGAATAATAGAGCCCCCAAATGCTCTTTTGTCGGATCTAAACGATCCCGTTTAAGTTGATCTTAACCTCAAATATGGTTAACGTATCCTTAAACCTTCAAACAGACTTTAGTCCGAAATTGGACTACAGATCCCCCAATCAACTTCGGTTCAAGGGTACATCTCTGAACTCCTCTGACACCTGTCGTTGTAATCCTTCAACGTCGTCAGAGAGGTGATGGGTCCCGACGGACATACATGCAATGGACCACTATGTCCATAAACTGGAACAATAGAGCCCTCAAATGTTCTTTTGTCGGATCTAAACGATCCCATTAAGTTGATCTTAGTCTCAAATACGACTAACGTATCCTTAATGAACGTTTAAGTTGATCTTAGTCTCAATATGGTTAACGTATCCTTAAACTAAAACCCCAAACCCAAATCTAAGTAAATACGGATTTGGACTAATCCACGTCCTACGGGCGACGGCATAACTTAGTCTCCGTATACAATCCACGGGCATCCACAAACAAAACAAACACATACGACACGAAGTGAAATTCTGGAGAAGGAGAAAGTTGTTACCGCGAGGCGGTAACGTAATTAACTACAGGGGCTTGCGCCTGCAGAGAAGAGCGTCCCCACAATAAAAAAACCCCTAAAGCGAGGGGGAATCTGACGAAATCTGCTACATCAGCCGCATCCGTCCAAACTTCCGATACACGGTGCCATAAATCAACTTGGCATCTTCGGAGAGGTGGACGGATAAAACCAAATAGCATCTGCCCCGAATCTCAGGCAAGACGAACCTACGCGGTCGCGTCTCTGTATTCGGAGGGGAACAGATTCTGGCACGCCCGGTGGGACCTTTTCCTCTTTACACTCCACATTTCGTGTGTCGTTTTCGCGAACGAATCGCGGTTTGTTAATGGTTGCCTTTGGATTTCAAGTTACTAAGATTTGGTCTTTTGCCTGGCGCAGAAATCAAGCATCAATGGCATCCAACTGCTCGAGCTGCTCCAAATGCAAATGCAACCGACGCTCAGCCTCACCTGGAGGTGTAGCCTATGGGCCTCAAGCGGCCTCCATCCTTGCTATGCCGGAAGAACAAGTGACTCAGGCTACTACCGGCCTGTTCTTCGAGACCATGCTCCCGCCAGCAAGCTTCGCCATTCCAGTGCCCGTACCGGAAGCGCAAAAGAAGTCGGTCTTCGATCGGTTCACTACTACCACGGCCCCTCTCAACGGGTCGTCCAAGCCGGCAGCCTCGGTCTTTACCAGGATAAACCTGAACTCTGATGGGCCTGCCAAGAAGCCTATGACCCCTGACGTGGCCATCACAAAGAAGACAGCTATCTCTATTCCTGAAGTCGTCAAGATGGCTTCTCCTGCTAAAGAGTCGGTCTTTTCAAGGTTAACTATTCCGGCTCCCGTTCCTGCTCGAGGGTCTGTCTTTGACAGATTGGACACCGCCACTCAAAAGACATCAGTCTTCAAGAGGCTGGCACCAGCAGCACCTCATCTGGACAGGGGGCAAGATAAAACCATCCCAATCGCCGAACCAGCCCCAACAGCTCGACATGCTTGACGTCGCCACTGGCGCCGAGTAAGGAAGGCCGGGGGCAACTCCCCCTCTGGGTTAACCCCACCTGCTCCGATGGTGGAAGTCAATGCTGCTGTTCCGACCGGGAACAACTTTGAACCGCTAAGGAGGGTACGCAAGAACTCTCCAACTGCCACGCAGAAAAGATCTCCTCCATCTGCGGAGAATGTTGCGGATACAAAGCCGGAGCAGCCCCCTCAACGGCTGTCCTCCAAAATTTACAAGGTCTGGCGACGGGTTCAGGACTCAGTAATCGACCAAGATCACTCTTGCCGACAGAAGAGGGTGAAAGTTCAAGAAGAAAAGAACCGTCCTGTCGAACAGCAAAGGATGGCAACTACCTGGGTGCCCGCTGCAACGGCCCCCTCGACTTCGATGGCCCACAAGAGAAGAAGGCCGGAGAAAGTCCCCACGCATGTGGCAAATGTCAGAGACAGTGAGCCCAAATACCCTAAGTCCGGGGGCATCGTGGTACACACCGTCTACATGGCGTCCGGGAAAGAGGACAGCCGTGCATCTACAGGTCATAGATCGCTTACGCGATCGGTGACTAAAGCTCAGGAGCAACAGCAGAAGCTCCAAGAAATAATGAATGCGATGGCCGCACTCACTGGGCCAAAAGAAAACCCCGAGGCGTTCTCGGATCAACGACAGGAGCAAGAAACTGACGCTGAATTCCTTCACAGGATACTGGAAAAGAAGGATAAAGAGGCTGTGGAACAAGCATCCAATCTAAAACGAATGGCCCTTCTGTTCCAGGACATGGTGGGTAAGATGATCCAGCAAGATCCTCTTGCTGAAGATCCTCCGATCGTCCTTGAAGATGACAGAGGAGAGACGTCGAATCCTCCACCGGCTCTGTCAACAGCCAAGGAGGAGACAATTTCCAAAGCTGCTCTAGATGAATATATAGCTCAGCAGATAAGGGTTCACCAGGCAACTGAGGCAGCCGGTCAGGTTGTTACATATCCGAGCTGGTACGATCAGATAAAGTACCCGCCGGGCTACACCATCCCAAAGTTCCACGTCTACAAGAGGACTGGCAACCCCCATCAACATGTGGCCCAGTTCAGGGCTCTTTGTGGCAATACCGGCGGTGATGATAAATTGTTGCTTCGCCAGTTCGTCGGCAGCTTATCGGAGACGGCATTCGAGTGGTACTCCGAGCTCCCAAACGACTCTATTAAGACATTTGCTGAAATGGAATTGTTGTTTACCCAACATTTCGCAAGCGCCAGCGAGCGTACCCCGATAACGACATTGATTAATGCCAGGGTGAAGCCGGGCGAGGCTTGGGTTCAATACGCAATCCGATGGCCGAACTTGTGGTCAAAGTGCGAACAACGCATTGAAGAAGCGCCAGCTGTGGGCATGTTCGTGGGCACCTTAGATCCTCATGCAACTATTTCACAGTTCATGATGTTCTTTAAACTAACCACGTTTCAGGACCTGATTGACAAGCTAGCCCAGATGGACCAAATGGGCCATATGCCATCTCCTCCAAAGCCGGACTCTCGAAATGAGAAGGGGAAAGGAAAAGCGATTGTCGTTGCCAATGCTCAACAACAGCCAAGCAACTTGAAGTCAGTGGTCCATCAAAATAATATGCGTCCATGCGTACTCCTTGAGGAAAGGCTAGGACGTCCTTACTCGTTTCCTCAAGATAAAACGAGAAGATTGTTCGAGCTGGCATTTCACAACCGACTTATCAATCTGCCGGATCCAAGACGTCCGTCACATCCAAACGACGTCAATGATCCCAATTACTGCCCCTATCACCGAGTACTGGGTCATCCGATCGAGGATTGCTACGTCTTCAAAATTTGGATTGAAGACCAATACCAACAGGGCAAGTTCGCGTTATCCGAAAGATGGAAGGTGAACCCGCCGCAGCCTCACACCCCTAAAAAAGGGAATACGCCAGGGGCAACGTGCTCCCTTGTTGAAGAAGCTCCGTGGGAGGTTGTGCTATCAGCCAAAATAAAGAGGATGCTGAATGATCTCCAGACGTGTCCGGCGATCAGGTGGAAAAACCCGTTGGAACCTCAGATCATTGAAGAGATGCTGAAGCCACGCCCAACTCCGAAGATCGGTGGGGATAGCCCGAGCACTCACAACCAGCCGTCAAAATCTTCGAAGAAGAAGAAGAAGAGATCCAAAAAGCCGTGAAGCCTGGCGACAAGCGCACGGACTTACAGAAATAGATCGACGCGCTGGAAGAATACAATCAAAAGGCATGGACTCCCATCACGCTGCAAGAGTTCCTCAGCCACGTCTTTCAAGAGGAAGATGAGGGAGAGAGCTCGTCGGATGAATCCGAGGAATATGTGGCGAGTTGTCATGTGATCTCTCATTCGTTTATGGACGATGAGAAAACTCTTTGCACTGAGAAGCTGGGGGCAGATCCTGAATCAGAACTTCTGGGGCCATCAGATGAAAAAATTGATGCCTTCCTCAACGAAGCTCTGTTGAAAAGTAAAGCTGATCAGGAACGCGAGACGGTCATATTTGAAAAAGCTAAACGTCAGCGACTAGACGAAAGGGTTGAGGCACTCCCGTCAGATCGAAGTACATCCATTGCAGGCAAAATCAAATTCAAGACGAGGAAAATGTTTGCTAAAGCCGTATCAATGGGGATGAAGCTACCGCCCTCTGAAGGAAATATTGCCGACAAAGCAGAAATGCACCCTTCCTATTGCTTGTATCATTGGAAGGTTTCGCACCCCGCCAAAGAGTGCAAAGCTTTCAATAAATGGTGGCAGGGGTATGTCATTCACCGGCAACATTTTAAGCGGGAAAAACGCAAAACTCGTCGGGAGCAGAAAAGTACAACCGAGGAGCTTAGAAGAACTACCGGCAATTGTTGCATGGTTAACGCCAGGGGATCGCAAGTTCTCACGTTCGGGAGCGACTCTGACGAGGAAATGGCTCTTGGCCTTCTCTTTAAAGAGTCCACATCGGGAAAAGAGGAAGAACCAAAGGCCTGCGATAATATCCAGCTGCGTAATCGTACGCTACCCGAAAAGAATCTCGGACCTTCGAACAGGAAAGATAAGGGAAAAGAAAAGCTCTCTGAGGATATCGCCTTTGATGACCAAGTCATGAAAGAACTGACCGCCAAGGACCCGCCGAAGAAAAATAAGGTGGATAACAACGTTCTAGCGCATCTGAGGAAGCTGCCCCCACAGCTCAGCATCCTTGACTCCCTCTTATTATCAAAGGAAGAAAAGGATTCACTGATCAAAGCACTACAGGACCCAGAGCAATTCCAAGCTTTTCTCGCCGAAGAAAAGATGAAGGACGAGCTGTAAGAAATGCACACAGCTGATGTCACTTTCGGTGATGAAGACCTCCTCCTTGGGACGTGCGAACACAATCGCCTCTATATGTCTCAGGATATTGCCACGATATAAAGATAGGCAAAATCTTGGTTGACAATGGGTCTTCCGTCAATCTCCTCAATGTACAGGTATTGAAAGAAATATGCATGAGCGTCCAGCACCTCGCTCTAGATAAGATCACCATCTCCGAGTTCGACTCTCAATCATCACGGACTCTTGGGTCTGTCATACTGACGTTACGCTTTAGGCTACTCGTCACGGGCATTAAATTCCACGTAATCAACGCCAAGACATGCTATAATGCTCTGCTCGGCCGGCCATGGTTACACGAGTACAACATCATCCCTTCTACACAGCATCAGTGTATGAAATATTTTAAGGATGGTCTCGAGTATACCGTAACAGGAGAGCTGAACCCATTCTCAGTGCACGAAGTCTGCAAATATGAGGATGCAAAATACTTCTTGCCGGATTTCGAAGACACGGAGAGGTGTCGCCAGCCGGAGAACAAAGCTAACGCCACCATTCCGGTCTTCGGGAGCGATACCGAGGAAGACGAAGAGATAGTCTATTCCGGTCCACCCCAGCACAACAAGCCAGGACCGTCCGCTCCCATGCTGATCTTCGGAAGCGACTCAGAAGATGAAGTCCATGCTGTATTCTCTGCTCGGCTTTCAATACAAACATCCGCTGACGAAGAGCAAAGTCTGCAAGTCGCCATGGTTCCACTTAAACACCATAAAGAACTGGATGCTCTCGATACCTACAGCGTAGAGGAGCTGCGGACGTTCTATGCCCCTCCCAGGTGAGAAGGCGAAAAGGTAATTCTATTCTACCGCTCTGAAGAAACTAAAGTGGAGAAGGAAATCCGGCACGGTGCGGATCCTACGCTTGACAGGTTTCAGCCCATCCGTTTGCCTAGATATTATACAGAAGGCTTGAAGAGGCTGCTGAAGCGCCAGGGGATACCCTTTAAACAGACCGCTCGGAAAGCCAAATTCTATGACAGGGTCTGGAACGTCCCCGGAACTCAGCACAAGTTGCCTAGTGGGAGGATGGAAACAATCGGGCTTGGGTACGTTCGATCCAAGAAACGAGAGCTACTCCACGATTGCTACGTCGTGCATGACTTCAATGAAGAAGGGGATGCTCAATGGGAGGACGATAATCCTGAACCAGAAAAATTTCCTGATGCAAAGGCGCTCAGTCCGTCATTCGAAGAACAAATGAACAGGCTTATAAGGGAAGCTGGTCAAAAAGTTCGAGATGACCACAACCGCGAAATGGCCATCTACGAGAAAGCCAAAACGTAATGCCTCCTACAACAGGCCGCGAAAGATGAAAGTGCCGCTCCCTATCAACCTGTGGTAAAAAGGGCTCGGCGCAGAGGTAGAAACAAGTCGAAAAGTGAAAAAGACGCTCGACAGCAACAAAGCGGGACTAAGAAGCCATTCAAGCGGGAATCGAGTGGTCCAGATCTCTCCCTTGTAAAGAAGATGAGTTGAGCATACTCTTTTCCTCGGGACAAGACGAAGAAGATACTTGACCAAGATATAAAATACCATATGCTTACACTGCCGGAGTGCAAGCACCCCGAACAAGCAGACGAAGTCTCTCTCCCAAATTATCGCTCTTATCACCGAGTAATAGGGCACTCTCTCGAGGACTGCTTCACCTTCAAAAATTGGGTCGAAGATCAGTATCATCTCGGCAAGTTCGCTCTGTCTGACAGCTGGAAGGTAACGCCGCCGTAGAAGCATGAACCCAAAGCTACGACAGCAGAACCAGATCCACATCAGTCCTGGAAGCGAGCTCGTACTTGTCACATGATAACAATATCAAAAGAAGGGTCCGAGAACATGGATGACCTTCCCTGGTGCTTCGAAAACAGTAACGACGAGGTGATCTCAGAATTTCCACCAGCACCGAAAGAGCTGGAGGATGGAATACATACTACTGCAGATAACCTCAAGAAAATTGAGTTGGGGACGGCGAACGACCCGCGACCAACATTCGTCAGCGAGCTGCTATCTGAAGAAAGGGTGGCTGCGTTAAAAGACGTGCTTATGCAGCATAGAGATTGCTTCGCATGGAACTATTCTGAAATGCCAGGACTTGATCCAGAAATTGCTATACATAAATTGGCGATATCCCCGGACGTTAAACCAATCAAACAAGCACCGAGAAGAATGCGGCTCGAGCTTGAGACGAGCATTAACACCGAAGTCAAGAAGCTAAACGACTCTGGTTTCACCCAAGAGGTTCAGTATCCCGATTGGATCGCCAACATCGTCCCGGTGATGAAGAAAAATGGGACGGTGCGTATATGTGTAGACTTTCGGGATCTCAATAAAGCCTGCCCGAAGGACGATTTCCCAGTACCGGTCACCGAATTGATGATAGATAACATGTCCACTCATAAGGTTTTCTCCTTCATGGACGGCTCATCAGGATATAATCAGATAAAGATGCATCCCGAAGACCAGAAGCACACCGCTTTTCGGACCCCTCAGGGTATATTCTGCTACAAAGTGATGCCCTTCGGTCTAAAGAACGCCGGTGCCACCTATCAGAGGGCCATGACGAAGATCTTCGATGACCTTATACATGAAATCGTCGAATGCTATATCGACGACCTCGTGGTTAAGAGCAAATCATACGAGGAGCATTTAGAGCATCTGCAGACCGTATTTCAACGCCTTCGGCAATACAACCTAAAGATGAACCTTCTCAAGTGCGCATTCGGAGTTTCCTCGGGCAAATTCCTAAGATTCATCGTCCGACACCGAGGAATCGAGATAGATCCGTCAAAGATCAAGGCGATTATGGAAATGCCTCCGCCAAGGACTCTCAAGCAATTGCGGTCTCTCCAAGGGAAGCTCGTGTACATACGGCGATTTATAGCCAATCTTTCAGGCAAGTATCGTCCTTATAGCCACATGATGAAGAAGGGAACCCCTTTTGTTTGGGATCACAAATGCCAGAGCGCGCTGGACGAAATCAAGCAGTACCTGCAGAATCCGTCAGTGTTGGCTGCTCCGGTTAAGGGAAGGCCTCTCATTATTTATACAACCGCCCTCGAAGGTTCCTCAGGTGCATTATGGGCACAAGAGAACGAACAAGGGAAAGAAAGAGCTCTTTATTACTTAAGTCGAGTTCTCCTGGGGGCAGAAAGCAACTACTCCCCTATCGAAAAACACTGCCTGGCGTTGATCTTCGTGATAACAAAACTCAGACACTATGCGTTGGCGCATGAAGTCCGTCTCATCTCAAAGGTGGACCCCCTTAAATATTTAATGTCGGAGGCCATATTGACGGGTCGGCTCGCTAAATGGGCTCTGCTCTTGATGGAGTTCTCGATAACTTATCAACCTCTTAAGGCGATGAAAGGTCAGGCCATCGCCGACTTCCTCGCTGAGCATCCGATACCAGCCGACTCCCTTTTGAATTGCGAACTGCTCGACGAACATACGTTTGATGCAATCGACGGTAGTGATACCCGATGGGAACTCTATTTTGATGGAACATCTTCCACGAAGAAGCGCAAACAAAGCACCCCTATAATCAAGTCGGGGGTAGGCCTCATCTTTGTAACTCCACAAGGAGGGATAATGCGCTTTGCTTTCCCCTTAACAGAGCCGAGGACGAACAATGAAGCCGAATACGAAGCTTTGATAGCAGGACTGAAGATCGCCATCGACATGGGAATTGAAAACCTCCTCATATACGGAGATTCTCATCTGGTCGTCAGTCAAGTAAATGGCGACTATCAAACGTGCAAACCAGAGTTGGTGAAGTACGGCGAAAAGGTGCAACAACTGTTGACCCAAATTCCTTCCTACATTTTGGAAAGCATACCGCGTGCAGAAAATAGCAAGGCGGACGCGTTAGCCAAGCTCGCTAAAGAACTGGCCGACGAGAACCTCGATGACGTAAGAATCGTGGTACAAAGCCGTCGGGTGCTTGCCACCGCCGAAATATCTCTGGAATCATCCGAAGAAAAGGGAGTGACTGAGCAAGTGGCTATGCAAATAAAAGACCAGGAAAAGGCTGAGGATTGGAGAGAAGTCTTTGTAGACTACTTCAAACCCAATCGAACGTCTGAAGATGCGTCCTCAAGACATCAGCTCGTGAAACGAGCTCTGTCTTTCGCCTTCGTCAATGATACTCTGTATAAGAGGTCATTTGATTCTCTGTGGTTGAGATGCCTGGGACTTGACGAAGCGAAAAGAGTCGTTCAGGAAGTTCACGACGGACTCTGCGGTTCTCACCAAGCAGGCCCGAGGATGAAGTTGAAAATTAAACGGGTGGGCTATTATTGGCCAACGATGATTCAGGACTGCCTCGAATATGCAAAGCAATGCCACTCATGCCAGATTCATGGGGACTTCATCCATCAGCACCCAAATCCTCTACACCCAACAGTGGCTAGCTGGCCATTCGAAATGTGGGGAACTGACATATTCGGCCCTATCGAACCAGCATCGTCCAGGGGGCATCGTTTTATCCTGGCGACGACTGACTACTTCTCCAAATGGGCAGAAGAAGTACCGCTGAGGGAAGTGAAGACGGAGAATATCCTCCATTTCTTCAAGACGCACGTCATTTATCGGTTTGGAACTCCGAGACGGATCATCTCCGATAACGGGCCAGCCTACGGAAGCCATAAGATCAGCCGCTTCGCGCAACAACACAATATAGACTGGAGATATTCCTCAATTTATAATCCCCGAGCTAACGGTCTAGCTAAGGCTTTCAACAAGACCTTGACGAAGATTGTGAAGAAGACGGTGTCCCGAAATAAGAAGGACTGGCACGAGAGACTGCAAGAAGCTCTCTGGACGTATCGAACTACGTTCAAGACGGCCACGAACACAACGCCATATGCATTAGTCTTCGGTATAGAAGTAGTACTCCCCTCGAAATAGAATTATCTTCTCTACGAGTAGCAGTCCACTACGAGCTGATGGACGAAGAAAATGCTCACCTTCGGCTTGAAGAGCTTGATGCCCTTGATGAAACCCGGCTCATAGCATAACAAAATCTGGAGGCTTATAAAGCAAAGATGACGCGCTCATATGAATGATTGACCCGGCCAAGAACATTCCGCCAAGGCAAACTCGTACTAGTGGTCAAAAGACCTATGATCCCCAATCGCGCTAAGCGGGGAAAATTCGAGCCAAACTATAAAGGCCCGTACATCATAGACAAGGTCTACCAGGGTGGAGCCTATCTACTCATGGATATGCACGATGAAAGGCCTTTCAGACCAATAAACGGTCATTTCCTAAAGAAATACTACACTTAATGAGTCACAGCCTAGGTCAATGATAGATGACGACGACTATGTCCGCTCACTATCTTTCTAAGCTCAAACTCTATAAGTAGTAACCGGCCTTCTTCAGCCCCGGACCGAAACGTCCTTAAAGTAATGATGGACCATTACGTCCTAAAACTAGCTGACGACCGAAACGTCTTTAAACTACTACCGCAGCATCCTCAGGCTGATGAAAAAATAAAAAAATAATAAAAACGGTATGTCCATAAGCAAAATGGGCACGGATGAAAACCTGAAAGAGCTCCGTGAGTAAAAACAGGGCTACCGGCAAGTGTTCGTGAAAACCCGAAAGGGCGCGACTTCGTTAGAAAAAAGAATAAGAAAAAAGAATATTAAAAAAAGAAAAAAAAGACGGTATGTCCATAAGCAAAAGGGGCACGGATGAAAACCCGAAAGGGCTCCGTGAGTAAAAACAGCAGGGCTACCGGCGAGTCTTGTGAAAACCCGAAAGGGCGCAACCTCGTTAAAAAGACACTTGCAGGGTCCTCTCGACCTTGTAAGGAGAAACCACCCGCGTGAGATCCTTACGACTCACAAGGGAGCAATACCCTTAGGGACCCCTACGATTCCTAAGTAGAAAATACACTTGTGAGATACTCACGACTCGTAAGGAGAACTCTCTTATGGGACCCTCACGGCTCATAAGATTTGAAAGTCTTAAGTTACAGAGACCTAAACCTGTGCTTAAGCAACCCCCACAACTTTCGATATTGCCCTACAAGCGGCTCAGTACCGACCCTTGTATACAATCCACGGGAACGAATAAACATTTCTCTAACCAAGTCCCATCCGTGGCTAGGGATATGTCCATATGGTGAACAACCCTTATATGTCCTCTCGACTTATAAGGAGAAAACCCTTTTGTAAGATCCTTACGACTTACAGGGGAACATACACTTAGAAATCCTCATGATACCTAAGGAGAAAACGCACCTACGAGATCCTCACGACTCGTATGGAGAAATACCTTTATGAGACCCTTACGTTTCATGAAGTCAAAAGCCTTAGTCGACAGGATCCTAACCATGTTTACTAAGCCACTTTTGTTCAACATCGACAGAGGCAAATGATGATTCGCTCCTGGCAATATCCCAGTTGTAGCGATGCTGATGCCTAAATCGGTATCAAATTCCAAGTCCTTTCACGGCAAATGATGATTCGCTCCTGGCAATATTCCAGTTGCAGCGATGCTGATGCTGAGACTGGAACCAGATTCCAAGTTCTACACTCGCGATAAAAATCAGCGAGTTAAAAATGCATACGAAATAGCCGAAATGATGGGGCAACTTGCAATAAAAATCAGCAAGTAAAAAATGCATGCATAAAAAATAACCGAAATGATTGGGCACCGCGAAAAATAGCCGAAATGATTGGGCAATCGCGAACTTCGCGATATAAAAGCTGAAATGATAGAGCATCGCGGAAATAAAATAATAATTAAAAAATGATGAGTAAAATTTATGCCCTACAGGCGATATCACAGCAATCCCTGTAGACAATCCAGGGGCGCAAACAAAGAAGGAATCACACCTTTCCTCCCCGTGCTCCATCAGAAAACGGAGCCAAGTCTTGACGGTAACTCATATAAAACCCGAAAGACACAATACCTCATCGACTCAGGGAAACCAGTGTCCTTGACGAGAGCATCTCGATTCGCGTCGGCCCGCAGAGAAACCAGTGTCTTTGCAGGAATACCTCGACTCATCTCAACCCCAGGGAAATCAGTGTCCTTGGCAACCTCCTCGATTCAGGGAAACCAGTGTCCTTGACGAGAGCACATCGATTCGCATCGGCCCGCAGAGAAACTAGTATCTTTGCAGGAATACCCCGATTCGTTTCAACCCCAGGGAAATCAGTGTCCTTGGCAACCTCCTCGACTCAGGGAAACCAGTGTCCTTGACGAGAGCACCTCGATTCGCGTCGGCCCGCAGAGAAACTAGCGTCTTTGCAGGAATACTCCGATTCGTTTCAACCCCAGGGAAATCAGTGTCCTTGGCAATCTCCTCGACTCAGGGAAACTAGTGTCCTTGACGAGAGCACCTCGATCGCGTCGGCCCGCAGAGAAACTAGCGTCTTTATAGGAATACTCCGATTCATTTCAACCCCAGAGAAATCAGTGTCCTTGGCGACCTCCTCGACTCAGGGAGACCAGTGTCCTTGACGAGAGCACCTCGATTCGTGTCGGCCCGCAGAGAAACTAGCGTCTTTGCAGGAATACCCCGATTCGTTTCAACCCCGAGGGAACCAGTGCCCTCGGCAAAATACCTCGACTCGGGGAAACCAGTGTCCTTGACGAGATCACCTCGATTCGCGTCGGCCTGCAGAGAAACTAGCGTCTTTGCAGGAATACCCCGATTCGTTTCAACCCCAGGGAAATCAGTGTCCTTGGCAACCTCCTCAACTCAGGGAAACTAGCATCCTTGATGAGAGCTTCTTGATTCGCGTCGACCTACAGAGAAACCAGTGTCTTTGCAGGAATACCTCGATTCGTTTCAACCCCAGGGAAATCAGTGTCCTTGGCAACCTCCTTTATTCAGGGAAACCAGTGTCCTTGACGAGAGCACCTCGATTCACGTTGGCCCGCATATAAACTAGCATCTTTGCAGGAATACCCCGATTCGTTTCAACCCCAGGGAAATCAGTGTCCTTGGAAACCTCCTCGACTCAGGAAAACCAGTGTCCTTGACGAGAGCACCTCGATTCGCGTCGGCCCGCAGAGAAACTAGCGTCTTTGCAGGAATACTCCGATTTGTTTCAACCCCAGGGAAATCAGTGTCTTTGGCAACCTCCTCGACTCAGGGAAACCAGTGTCCTTGACGAGAGCACCTCGATCCGCGTCGGCCCGCAGAGAAACTAGCGTCTTTGTAGGAATACTCTGATTTGTTTTAACCCAAGGGAAATCAGTGTCCTTGGCGACCTCCTCGACTCAGGGAGACCAGTATCCTTGACGAGAGCACCTCGATTCGCGTCGGCCCGCAGAGAAACTAGCGTCTTTGCAGGAATACCCTGATTCGTTTCAACCCCGAGGGAACCAGTGCCCTCGGCAAAATACCTTGACTCAGGAAAACCAGTGTCCTTGACGAGAGCACCTCGATTCGCGTCGGCCCGCAGAGAAACTAGCGTCTTTGCAGGAATACCCCGATTCCTTTCAACCCCAGGGAAATCAGTGTCCTTGGCAACCTCCTCAACTCAAGGAAACTAGCGTCCTTGATGAGAGCTTCTTGATTCGCGTCGATCCGCAGAGAAACCAGTGTCTTTGTAGGAATACTTCGATTCGTTTCAACTTCGAGGAAACCAGTGTCCTCGGCAAAATACCCCGACTCAGGGGAATTAGTGTCCTTGACGAGAGCTGCTCGATTCGTCTTGACTCGTGAGGAAATTAGTGTCTTCGCGAGGACTTCCCGATTCGTCTCGACTTGCAAGATAAAGCCTTAGGCAGCAGGGATTAAAAAACTTGTTTCCTAAGCACTGGGACCCTGCAAGTCAGTCTAAAACGGTCTTTTGCATACTATCCACGGGTCTCACTCTCCAAAGTCGAATCTCGACAAGGAGGGAAACAACCGCTTACGAGTCATCTCTACTCGTAAGAGGGAAAATTCTCTTATAAGATCCTTACGACTTATAAGAGAAAACGCACTTAGGAATCCTCACGATTCCTAAGGAGAAAATACACCTACGAGATCCTCTCGATCCGTTGGGAGAAAAATCTTTATGAGACCCTCACGGCTCATAAAATTGAAAAGTCTTAGGAAGCAGATCTGAACCTGCGGTCTAAGCCATCGCTACCTCTTGAAACCAAGACAGGATGGTCGCTCTATCGTCTATCAACCATGTTTACTAAGATAGCATGCTGATAATAAAAGAAGGAAGAAAGGGCGGAGATGACACAAGACATTGCAAAAGGAAATGTGTATATCTTTATTCATGAATTCAATTAAGTACAAGGCGAATCGTATAAAGAATAAAGAATGTGTACATACTATTCAAAAATTACAAGTGCATAAATGGTACAAAAGGTTCAAGGAGAAGAAAGCGTCTTAAATAGCCCCATCAGTTGCTCGCACATTTCCTTTAAACCCTTCTCCTGATCGGCCTCCACTGCTTGTTCTGCTTCCACTTGAGCTCGCTGCTGTAGGAAGGTTGAGAGCTGCTCCTCAACTGCTTGCTGAGCTGCGTTGCGACCTTGGGCATCACGCTCAGCGGCATCGAGCTTCTGCTTCAGTGCTAGCCCATCAGAAAGACTTTGCAGAAGGCCCTCGAAAATAGCCTTCACCTGGGCAGCATTCGCATCGACTTCAGCACGCAGGCGAGCAGTCTCGCTTGAAGACTCCTGGCATTCCCTCAGCCTTAAAGCTGCTTCTTGTTCCAAATGGTGGAAGTAAGAAGCGCTTTCCTCAATCCATGCCGCCCGTTGAGTACTCGCGGCCAAGATTTCGGGGGCAGGATGCATCGACTCCAGCTGATGCAGACGGGCCTCGATCTCCCTGCAGTGATTAACCCAAGACTCGACGACGCCTTCATTATCAAAATTTACAAGCGTCGCCAGCATCGGATTAACCTCCGCAGCGAAATCTGTGGCAGATGGGGGAACGTTCGCGTCAATCTCTTCAATGTATCCGCTCAGCATTCCCAAACTCATCGCGACATTCTTTGAAGACGGACGTCTCAAGAAGGGGCCTGCCGGCATTATAATGCGGGACTCAAGAGGGACCGGAACCGGAACGATAGCTGCAAAAAACAAAACACAGTCAAATGACGGTTCAAGAAATTTAGAAGAGTCATCAATTAGGGAATTTACTATACCAGCGGCAGCAGATGGCAAAGCCGGGAGGGCCGGTGGCGCGACCGATCTTTCATCTCCTCCTTCGATTTGTAACACTGCAATCAGGGCGAAGAAAAATCAGAAACAAGTTCATTCTTGGGAAAGGAAAGAGTATTAATTGAAAGCTATACTCACCAGCGCCACTGGAGGAAGCAAGCTCCAACGGGAAGAAGAAGTGTGGGCGCAGCACCTGATAAAGGTGATAAAAAAGTACTCCTGCAAAGACGCAATAGTAAGACATTAGTACATAAATTGTGCAGCCGAAAGATAAAACTAGGGGGTCACGAATCCATACCTTCCAGCATCTGCGATAGTATGAGAGAAGGCTGAGAGGTGACCACCGCCAAGGCAGTAGCTGATGGCGCTCCCTCGAGCAATGGAGCGTCAGCACTGGCCGCACCTGTGTTAAAAACAAAGATAAACCTGTCAGGAAGGATTGCAAGATAAAGGAAAAGGACAGTAACACGAAATTTACCTGATGAGCCGCCAGCCAAAACGGAGGTGTCTCCCTCCTCCATCGACATGAGTCCACCTCCCGTAGCCTCATCACCAGACTCGATGGGGGCCGTCGTCGTGCTCGTGAGGCCAGGAGACGGCGGAGGACCGTAGACGGGGAGAGCAATGATTGGAGCATTGCCAGACTCTTGAGAAAGAGCGGCTGGCTTATCCTCGGGAGTCATGCCCATCTCACCCGCTATGCCTTCGGGCTCGGCGATCGCTGCTGTCTCATCCGCCATCGCCATGGGGTCGCCGATCTCAAGCGCTCCACCCGCTGCTGCCCCAAGCTCGGTTATAGCAGCCATCTCATTTGCCGCTACCTCGGGCTCGGCATCGACGGCCTTCTCTGGCACAGTTTCCTCGGCCTCCAGCTCGGGTCCAGCAACCCCAGCGACATTGCCCACCATCGGCTCAGGTTCAGCCGGTGCCTCTTCCTCTGTCCCCTTAGGCTCGACGGTTTCCGCCTCCCCTTCAGTTGGACTTGGCCCTGCAGGACAAGATATATAAGAACCGATAGGTTTACAATTCTTACAACAAATTCTTGAAAGATACATTACCTGAGGTGGACTGATCGTTAGCCTCCCTAGCTGCGAGCGCCGCCTGTCTATGAGCGGTAGACAAGACGACCGGGGGCTCTTTCGAAGGAGTATCAGCACGAGGAACGGTGTTTGGGCCCGCTCCCACGGCCAAAGCAGCTCTGCGCTCCTTCGCCTCGCGCCTCAACCGCTTCCTCTCTTCCCGGGCCGTCAAGACGGACCTCTTCGAAGCTTCCTTCATCGAGGCGTCATCGTCCGTGTACAGAGATGCCTCCAGAGCCTTCAAGGCATCCCTCATCGGCTTTTCGAGTCGGGTCTCTCGCGGCAGCCCCGAAGAGGCCGGGATCTCAGTAGCTGGCCCAGGAAGAGCCCCTGCATCGACTTGCACGGCCCCTGCAAAAGGGCAAAGAAAAGATTAGATTGACCATAAAAAGGAGAATAAAAAAAAAACTCGGTGAGCCGAGACGTACCAACGCCCAATAAAGCGCGCTTCCTTTCCTCCCCGTGGAAGGTTTTTAGAGAGGCAGCGATGGCTTCTTCAGCAGTCACACCTGTTAAAAAGGGGGGAAAGCATTAGTCAAAGATAATGATAAAAATGCGGTGAAATGACGAAGAGTGCAGCTAATGATTACCTGACTGAGTGAGTTTAGCCAACATCGCTTCGAGTCTGGCTGTTCGCTCAGAAGCCGCAATGGCGGCCGACAGATCGGTATCCGCTGGATCTACTGAGAAGCCTTCATTGCTGCCGTACTCGCTTATGCCTTCAGTGAGAGGGGCCTGAGGCTCTAAGCCGAGGATAGCATCGAGAGAGAGGAGCGACTTCTTCTTCCTCTTCTGCGCGCGAGCCCCGGTCGGCTCCAAGATCATTTTACGTTTCGCAGGCACCTTAGGCGGCGGGTCCCAATGTCCGCGCCGACGCCGGACTCCGGCGAAACCATATTTACCGTCTCCACTGGAGCATGGGGGGCTGGTGGCATGTCCGCGGTAGCATGAGGTAATTCGCGCGAAGGGCTCAACATGCGCGGTGGTCCAGCTCCAGCATCTTTCAACGGAGCAACGACAGGGGTCTTTGGTTTCAAGGGAGCCTTGCGGTCGCCGCCGGGAGGCGCGCCCTTGCGGTCAACCAACATGCGCTTCTCTTCACGGATAACTGGACCCAATGCATGCGCGTACCAAGCCACGTATGCGTGGAGGACCCGGGGGACGCAGCTCGGCTCGCTGATGAAGAAGTGGGAGCCCGTATTCAAACCGCGTAAAATGGTGCATCACGCTCTGTATCCCATCCATGCGGGCCGCAGGATCTTCCAAAAATGCCTCCAACGGGACACCCTGGTTATAGCTGGATTGTTGGGCGAACCGGTGGGGGTTGTACCCCATGAAAAGCGCCGTCTCGTTCTTCCTAAACACCAAGTAGCCCGGCCGAATAGAGTAGAGGTGAAGAATCGCCCGGGCTTTCAGTACGGAGGCCCCGTCCTTGAAGCCGTCACGCAGCGCCACCACCGTCTTGGAGGTTTCTGAGCCGATAGTTATAACTTTATCCACAAAAGAAATCCTCGCTCCGACCAGGTATGGACGAAGGAGCAACCCCCTACACTCCCGCGGAGGCGCATTCACGATCGAGGCGCCGATCAGCCGCATGACTCTGGGGAGTCTGCACCTCTCAAAAAACAAAGGGCTCTTATGGACGCCGAATACCCCGTGCACATGCATTTCCATCCACGAAGTGAAGTAGTGCATCAGGAAATTGGCAGGCTGCACCCCGGGTTCATTAGCGTCCGCCGCCACGCTAAGTCCATTATATAGGTGAGCCAACCCGGCGATTCCTATCGATAACTGCAGGCCAGCCACCATCCGATGCGCTGGGTAGAAGACGGAAGGCCACATGTGGCGCGGGTGCATGGGGAGCGTGAAGCTGCACAGCCACAATCCCAAGAACCCTAAAAAGAAGGTCTCCTCATCAATGCCCGGGGCGGCGATTTCTGACAGGGGCATGATGGCGGCATCGGGGAGATAGAAATCCTTCGATCGTCTTCCGATATTGGTCGACGATCTAAGCCGAAGCCGAAAGGGTCATCGAGCTTGGCAAACTTTTCACTCCGCTCCGATAGAATCTCCGGTCGAAGGAAGCAGGCGATAAAATCTGCGAAACTGACTCCCCGGACACCTGATTCCAGATAGAGCTCTTCGTATATGTTCAACACCTTCACCAAGCCCGGAAACTGATGCTGAATAGCATTCTCCGGCGTCAAATCAAACACCAGCGGCTTGGTGGCGAAGACGTATTCGTCAGGAGGAAGCAGCTCCTCGTAATGCTCCCCCCTCACCGGCAAACCCGAGATTTCGACGAACTCTTCCAGGGAGATGGAGACTTCCCAGTCCGTCATGAGGAAGGTGTGGGTAGGGATGTTCCATTGTGCGATGAAGGCCTTAACCCACCACGTTGGAGGAGTGGAGTACTCAAATAGCGAGACGTAGATTGCGGAGTACAAACCGATCTTCATCATATGCGTCCTCTTCGCTGATAGGATATATCTGGCCCACTACAGATATCCGGCCGGTTGTCGCGGGGTCAATCCAATATTGTATGCCTGTCCCCAAGGGCGTGCCTCACCCTGACATATACGCCGCCCTAAGATGTCTACGGCCGGCGGCGGCTGCACGGGAATGGCAGCGATCGAAGGATGGAGAAGATCCTCCGAATTCCAGTTCTTGACCTCCACGGCATACTTCACCGGGGGTTCGTCCGCATAGGGGATCGACGAGATGGGCTCAGACGGCGTCGCGGAACCGAAGCTTCGGCGACCCTTGATGATATCATTATACCACCTGCCCCACAGGTGAAGGTTCTTATGCTCGGGTTCATGATTCTTAATGAGGGCGAGCACCTCCAGATCCACTGGCGCTTCAGGGAATCCTTCCTCTGAGCGAACGAAAGGGAATGACAAATCAGTAGACATGTTCACTGCAAGGGGACAGAAATCAACCGTCAGTATCTTAATTTAATTTTTTTTTAAAAAGGGGGGGCCTGACACTTAGAACTTCAAGATTTGTACCATACTGCAATGCAGTAGGCAAGGGACCAAAGGGGACCCACAAAATCTAGATGACAATGCATCGGTTAATAAGACAACCCCATCATTGGATGAGACTGTCGACTAATAAGGAGATCCCCAAAAGAATATTCTCATTAATGAGAAATCCCTAGAGACAAGGAGAAAATCTCCTCTTTCAAAGCAAAGCTCTGTCACAGAGTGGCACTTGTCAAACTCTGGTCTCAAAAGGATAAAATTCCTTAAAAGAGCCTAGCTCTGTGAAAATGATGAGAAAATCTATAAAAAAACAAAAAAATTATTATTAACTCCAAAATGATTAAAAATTTGGGATCTTAAAGATCCATGAAAACTTTTAAAAGTTTTTCATTTCTAGATCAAAAATATCTATGTTTGGTCCAAGAGAAATGCTTTGTTCATGGGTTAAAAAACCCTGAAGCAGGTTCTTGAGAGCAAGGCTCTGTTGGTGAAACCCCAAAGGGGTTTTCTTTAGATCAAAGATCTATAAGAGCAGGGCTCTGTTAATTAAAGTTAATTTAATTTAATTTAAGTTAAATTTTACCTAAGATTTTTCTAGAGTTGGAGCTCTGAAGTTCTTGATAAACGAGAGCAAGGCTCTGAAGTTCTTAAAAGCAAGATCAAGGCTCTGAGAATTAAAAATCTTGAAAATGGTAATCATCTGTGGAGGACTAAGGGTCCTATTTACAGGCGCTTGCGCCCCTTCAACTCCCGAGTTGATCCGACGGTTTGGATCTTGCCACCGTTGCACTCACGTGTGCGCCATATGAGCGCAACGGTGGGGGGGACATTTGTTTCCCCCAATCAGAGCAAAGCTCTGTTTGAATTTCAAAAATTCAAAAATTGAAGCAACGCTTCAGATCTCTTGCGCTGCGCGCAATGCGCCACTTGTCGAAAGCAGACACGCCAGCGCAGCGCCCAAGGCAGCGCACCCAACCAAAGCATGGCTCTATTTAAAACAAAAATAAAGGAAGCAACGCTTCAGATGGTTTGCGCTCTGCGCTGCGCGACACGTGGTAGCGCAGTTGCGCTGCGCTCTGCGCTGCGCGACACGTGGCAGTGCGGTTGTGCTAGCGCAGTTGCGCTGCGCGACACGTGTCAATCGCAGGTGCGCTTGCGCCAAACAGAATTAAAATTCTGAAAGATCTTTCTGATCTTATTAATGGATCAAAGATCTAACAGTGGGGAAAAATCCCTAAATCACTCAGAGAAAGATCTCTTTAACTAATTTAACAAATCTATTGACACTATATAAAGGCCCCTAGGCTCTAAGTCTAAAAGACACGGAAAAAATTTTCAGAACTCCTCTAGAAAATTTTGAGAAGAGATCAGAGAAAAAAAGGTAAAAACCTTTGAATAAAAAGAAGAATTTTCTTTTATAAAGATCAATGATCAAAGAACAGATCAAGATCTTCAATTAAAAAGCAAAAAAGATAAAAAAAAAAGAAAAGAAGATCCAATCATAAAAAGATTAAAAGAAGTATTACTTCACAAATCATTTGATCTATAAAGGCATTGCCTTTTGATGAACAATTGGTTCTGAAATCTTAAAAGATTCTATTCTTTGATCCAAAATTGGATCAAGATAATTAACAGTGCCCTGCACTTGTAAATCTCCATTGTTGCGCTCTTGGGTTGGCGCAAGCCACCAGAGAGAGCCACGTGTCGGACCCAGAACAAACTGCGTTATGCGCTTCCAAAACAGAGCATTGCTCTCTTAAATTGGCGCACTGCACCAGAGCGCGCCACGTGTCAGCAGCGCAACAGCGCAGCGTATCGGCGCAGCGTATTGCTCTTGCGCTCACCAGAGCGCGACACGTGTCACCTCCATATGCACTTGCGCTCATTAATTGGCGCAGAGCGCCTGACAGGTCACGTGGCCATTGTCAGATCTTTAATGCTCTGCATTACTTAAAGAGGGCCAAGCCCAATTAAAAAAGGCCTAACAGGCCTAATAAAATACAATGCATTATTTTTTTAAAAAAAGGGGCTGAGCCCAAACAAAGGTCTTTCAGACCAAACAGATGCTGTGCATCATTTAAAAAGGGACAGAGCCCAAATAAAGGTCCAACAAAGACCAAGATTAATGCTATGCATTATTAAACAAAGGGCAAAGCCCAAGCCAAGGCCTAACAGGCCAACTACAAATAAAAATATTGAACATCCTCAACTGGACTTAGCCCAATTCTGGCCGTAAGTCCTCAAATTAAATTGACTGAGCACGACTGCTCTCTTAAATCAATTTACACCCGATTCAAGGGTACATCTCTGAACTCCTCTGACATCTGTCGTTGTAATCCTTCAACATCGTCAGAGAGGTGACGGGTCCCGACTGTTGGAGATAGTGCCCTCAGAGTCAATTATTAGGTCACAGGTACGTGATTGTAATGATTGAGGGAGGACCTATCCCGGTAGGACAGTCTTACTCGAGATGATAGTATGCTATCTGGTTTACCTTTATCATCATGTACTGCTTTAGGTGACATGACACGTCGCTATTACACGTTGATAGAGCCCCTAGGATTCTTGCTTGACCACCAGCAGTATGAGGGCGATCATATAAGTGGGAGCTGGGGGTCTACAAGCATATCCTTAAAAGGTCCCTAGTCGTGGGAGTTTCGAGACCGGGCATCGATACTCCATTAGTAGACTAGTGTATACAGTCGAGACCCCGACGAGGGGCGGTGGCCGGTCTCACAGCCACTGGTGTCAGTTGGATCACCTAAGATGTATACAGGTGCTCATTGGGTTATGAGTACACCGGACAGGACTCGCCGGGAACATGCTAGTTGGTCATATACCAGACGTCAGATGGCAGTTCCCTGGTGACATGTGTGCAGGTTAGTTCATCGACCTGGGGATCGTCATTTGTCTCGTGTGAGTTCCCACTGTACTTTGATTACTACCCTACCACGGCTCAAAGGAGTCGTGCAAACAGGTTTTAGTTGGGTACAGTCCCGAGCCACATGGAGGCAGTGAGCGTATCTTCAGGGGTTCGTCTCTCCCGGTATTGGGGGTGAGGTCGTGCTGTGTCTAGGAGAGCCATTACACAAAGTCCTTGGCCAAGGCAAGGAGATTTACTGGTAGGTATTCCAGTAGTATCTCAGGGTGTTCTGAGCTACACTCCGACACGACTTGTACCGCTTTTGGGGGTCTGACTTTTACCAACCCCCTAGGCCCGCCATGCGATACTCATAGACGAACGGACCGGACTGCACGGATATTGTCACTGACAGGCTCAGTAGGGTGTCAGGATGAGTTCGCTCATCGACGTCCCTTTTGGTCAATAGCTGGTGGCCCGTCACGTATTGGCTTATACCTCTGACGTGCTAGTGGTTAAATCCACAGCCATAGTATTGACGAGTCTTTAGAGTCCACCACACTTTCAGTTACTCAAGTTTCGGGCGAAACGCTGTAGAGGCCGTATGGAGATATGGCAGGGTTCGATCAGATACGTGCGGTATTGCACGGATCGTGATCGGACGGTTTTTACTAGCCGGCTTTGGCTTAAGCCGGATCTTAGTATTTGATAATGTAGTTTTGTCTTTTTGCATTTGTATCCGGACGGAATACAGATGCGGGTGTGTATGCACAGTATCGGGGTTTTCCTGTAATTTATTACGGGACCAGTTTTCTGGAGTTGCCAGTTTGCATTCCGTTCCGGCCGGTTTTCCTTTGCTTTTTCCCGGCCGGACTTTTCCGATGGAGGGGGTTATTTGCAATTGTGCAAATAATCTTTGTGGAGGGGGTTTCTTGCAAAACTATTGATTATGATAGCTTTCATTTCTTTTCAACCATGCTTTTGCTTTATGAGATTTGATTGTGATAAAGTGAGGGTATGGGTTCAATAGTATGAAGCATGGTGTATGTTTTTTTGTCTCTTGATGTGGTCACCCTTTCTACATCTTCTACACTCACCTCCCTTCTTGCTTCATATAGTTTTTCCTCCACCATTATTCTCACAAGATGCATAAGTTTTTACCATGGTTGAGTGAGAAGAAGAAAAGAGAAGGAGAGAGCTTCATCTTTGAGAGGGTTTTTCATTCTTGATCTCTTTTCATGCCAAGAAAAATGCAAGCACCATTTTTCTTCTTGATTCCTCCATCATCTACAAATGGCAACAAACCCCAAAGTGAGACATGCACTCTACACTACACTTCCTACAGCATATCTTGAGCATGTCGAGTTGCCGGCTTCATGCGCCAGTTGCCTCGGTATTGAGGTGGGAGCCCGTAAAAGTACCCGGCTTCGTGGTGCCCTTTCCGACGAGGAGGAGATGGACGGAGATCCCGCGAGGAGATCGGAGTGGAGATGAAGACCGGAGGACTTGGATCGTCGGTATACATCTCTTCCCTTTCTTTTTAGTAGCGTAGACTTGTTAATGGTTACGATCCGGAGTTTAGTGCGCGGTGGTGCCGGTTTGCAAAGTCCGCAAAATTTAAGTTTATCACCGTTTCCGCATTCCGGCGTCGGATTGACGGCCGGGGCGCCGCCGTGCACTTACAGTGGTATCAGAGCCTCCCCATTAACTTAGTCTAGCTTTGTGAAATGTGTTTTTCAGTTCCGATCGATCGAAATGTCCAAAAACCCGTATTTGCTCACGACAGTTTTCTGTTGAAATTTTTTGGTCTCGAAAAATTTTTCAGGTTGTATAAAAGCACTGTACATGAAAACTTAAGACCTCTGTAAAAATCCGACACCATGATCTTCCAACCTGAGTGCGGAAGCGCGGCCAAAACCACCTTCTGGCCGCGCTTCCGCCGCAGTGTAGACGAGTCAATGGGCCGGATTTTTTCAGTGGGCCTCTGGCATTATTTTTGGGGTTTTTGAACATTAAAATTGGGCCCATATTTTCTGTAACTGCTACAGTTTTGTTTTGGGGCCCACTTGTTAATATTCGATCGGTCGGATATTTTAAACACATTTTTCACAGTATTTACATTATATCTGCGACCGTGAATGTCACTTGATCGGTAAATCCGGTCTAACTGCTATAGCCCGGTTAGACGGATTTGCGAACGTGACTTTCACGTTGATGTTCTATGTATTTGCTGTGTTGTTGCGGATCGGTCGTGGGGATAGCCTGGATGCAATACTAGTACAGTTGTGGTTGTATTATGTATATTTGATATTGCGGGACGAGCGTCCGACATGTGGACTGCCGTCACTGCCTGATTGTATTATTTATTTTGGGGCACAGCCTGGTTGCGGTCGATGTACCCGTTGTATGTATATTTTACTTTCTGTACTAGGATACCCCGCGGAGGGGTGCACGGATAGCCGGGTTCTAGAGGGCAACGGGCCCACATCTCATGGCATTGAGACGGAGGGGGCTTCACTCTAGAATTGGCAGGCTATTCGCCGCACTCGTAGGGGGTACAGGTTTGACCCAGGAGGGGTACCCAAGTTACCGGATTCCGTGAAGTGCTGGGTGGTCCATTCACGGTGCTGAAGGGGGCTGCCTCGCTTCAGGTTTTGGCGGGTGACTTGCCGCGCCCTTAGGGGTCTAGGATTCTCATTGCACAGGCTATCCACACGACCAGGGGAACGTCGGGTTTCAGTAGTGGCTCTGTGAAACCCGGGGATCCCAGATATCTGTATTGTTTCTGTGATGTTGTTCATTCTCTGTGATGTTGCATTTTCATTCACGCCTTGAGCGAATATAATATATTGGTATATATATTAGTAGATGTTGTATATGTTTTGCATCCGCGCTAGTCCAGTCCCCGCTCTGTCGTTAGTAAGCTAACCTAACGGGTAATGACGGGACCCAGTGGCGAATGCGGATGGCATATACGTACATCAGTATATTTTCGTTCTTTTTGGTGTGATCAATTGATGGGACTGCATTGATTCAGATCAATGCAAAGTTAAAAACAAACCTAATCTGATGTTGTTGGAACACTTTTTCAAAAAGCTGTTATTGCAAGGACGTTCACTTTTGTTTTGCATCGTGGTATTCATTTGGAATATCCTGCTCCTCAGTCGACGAGGCAAGGGCCGAGATCCCTTCACCGGGAGTGACCCCTTGGACAAAAAGTTTGCGTCAGGGCATTAACTTCACTATAGCCGATTGCTTTTGCTTTGCACCGTGGTATTCAGTTGGAATATCCTGCACCCCATTCTACGGGGAAAGAGCCGAGATCCCTTCACCGGGAGTGACCTCTTTAGCGGAAGTTGTCGTCACTATATTTCTAAAAAGCTATCCGTTCCTTCGACGATATCAAGTTCATTACGTTAAAGGTTTTCGCCAGAAACCATTCGTAGCCCTCCGTCGTTTCAGCCGGGTAGTAAGTAGTATTCATGCTATGTTTGTTGGCCTTCGTCAAGGCATAGTGTATGGTAGCTGCTTGTTGCCTTTCTGCAGCATAGATAGATGCGTTGGTTTGGGACAGTCGTATAGCCTTGTTGGCCTTCGTCAAGGGCTTGTGCGGGTGGGTTCAAATCAACCTGGAGAATGACGGGTAGAACTTGACATGTGACTTATGATTTGTTGGCCTTCGTCAAGGTCATAAGAGCATGGGGCAGAAATCACATCGGGAGTTTCAAAAGAACCGAAACTTGCCAGATATGCGCATACCTTCTGGAGTGTGACACCGTGAGCGGATTCCGTCACGTTGTCATGCGATGATAGTTGGATCCCGATTCCCACTGATGAGTTAGTTTACTCCTCGGGTGATTCCGACTAATTCTTCTTTCAGGTTTGGAGGAGAATTTGAGGTACAGTGGGAGGATTCCAGATTAGATAAATTGGTAACCATTCTGATCTAGGTTAGAGTGCACGCTGAGTGTTTCTTTTCTCTCTCTTTGGCAGCGACCATTGACCCGACCCTAAGACTTTGACTCAGTAACCAAGTTGACCGAACCTTCTTAAACACCGGCTTTTGGATTGTCAGAGTTGCAAACCTCATTGCCACTCCTACTTTTACCCTTTTCTCCAGGACACCCCGTTTTACTACGAACGTCCACTTCCATTGGACAAAACCATCGTATGGTTAGATACGAACTCGAAAGAATTTATTCGAGGATGGTTTCCGGTTCTGGAGAAAACGGATAGGATTATTCAGTTGTCTTTTCCTTTTACCCTCTCTCAGGTTACGAGTACTCCTTGGTTTAGGGGTAGTACACCTATTACGCGAATTGGATTGTCTTCTTCCAAACCTTAGGCTGGTGCCGACCGGTAGGGAATGAAGAAAACCAATTAGCATAACGATGGTGTGCAGAAGGTATTAAGTTCAGACAAAGCAAGGGATTAGTAAGAGGGCAAAGTAAATTGCAACAGATATTCACGACCAAACCAAATATTTCGTTACCACTCCCACATCACCTTTGTATTTCTCCAGGACACTCCGTATCACTACGAAGATCCACAGTTTATTGGATATTCCATCGTATGGTTATATACGAACTCGAAAGGAACTTGTTCCAGTTCGGGGATGGATTCTGGTTCAGGAGAAATAGGAATAAAGTACATTCAGGTGTCTTTTATCTTCACCTTCTCTCGTGTTGCGAGTGATCCTAGGATTGGGACAGTACACCCATTATGCTTATTGGATAGTCTTCTTCCAAACCATAGGCTGGTGCCGAACGGTAGGGAAGGAAGAAAACCATTTGGCCTAAAAGGGTGTGCAGAAGGTAAAGACTAAAGACATATGAAGGGATTTGGAGAGGTGGCAAAGAATTATACGGTTACAGTCGTGAATCTGGAAGAGGCATTACTAAGAATACCAGGATACCCCATCGAAACATTTCAATGTTTCAGTTTCACTGTGTACAGTTAAAGGAAAACTGATTTCCCGATTAGACACTTGCTCCGGGGTATGTATTTACCAAGTATGATTCTCACATCTGTATGGTTTTACAGATGATGAGTGGGAGTAAGCTATTGGGAATTAGGTGATTGTCCTCATTATATCGGGATTCGTTGTAATCGGTGATATTTGAGGAAGTCACCTGGGTTATTTGCCGGACGGCAAGTATTTGGTTTTGAATATCCGCCGTTATGCACCAATTTCAAATCGATGTATCTGTACGTCTATTTTCATAGAGTGAGATATACCTTTTTGAAATTATGTCTAAGACATTTACCTATATCAGCGGATGGTTAGGTAAGGAGCATTAAACAGCGGTGTAATTCTTCTTAACCATAAGTATAGTTTTCAACCTACGACACACAGTGAATGAGTTATCAGACTCAAGGGACTTATACAGAGTATTGTATGATGTCCAGGGTCCATCAGGACAGAGGGGTTGGTCCTCGTACTACATTCAGTTTACTTGTGACTTCTCTAATTTTTAGACAGGTGTTTCGTGGAAACACAGGGTCCGAATTTAGAGAAGTTATTGGTATTTGAATAGAGTAGAGAACCAGGTGTAGCAAGTATCGGGATTCTTCAAAGAGATCGAAGATGTAGATACTTGTGTATGGTATTCAGTTGATAGTGATGATAAAGAGATCTTGCTTCTCTTTCAGGTTACTCATAATTGGAAGCATTCCTAAGTTGAGTAACGTTGATTGGCCTCCTTCCATTTAGTTAACATGCACTGGAGACAGTTGCATGATTTGGATCTGGTTCAATTAAATCAGTGCCTCTGTTTTCTATATTGGATATAGAACAGTTCATATCTTAACATTGTTAAGGTACGGGGAGTTGTTCGGTTTATGCTTAAAACCAGATACTGGACAACTCGAGGCACGTTTCTGTAATGGCTGTTTGTGGGTTGACCCAGGCTATGACGCGGGTTGATTTTCTACCATCTGGATGAACAATAGCGATATTGTTCTAGACTCGCCACAGTTTTATTAAAAATGGATTTTTTCAGAAAACAGTAGTGGGAGTATGGTAGAACTGGAAGTGATTCCAGAACCACAAACGATTACTGAAGATTTAATAAGGAACCTAAAGATTCAATCTGGATTGACATTCCATTGGCCACTCCGCAGGTAAGGTGGGTAACTTCAGCCACCCGAGAGGTACTACGGTAGCCTCAAGGACGGTGACAGGGAAGTTCTTGTTTACCCACAATTACCATTGCTGTTGTTCCAGGCTGCGAGACCAGGCGGGAGGATGAGTATAGCGTCGTTCTAAACTAGTTTTAGAAGTGTACGTCTATATGACTCTGCCAGAGGGTTGTCGTAGTCAGTGGGAGCAGCGGAAGCATTGGTGGACAAGTAGCTTATGTCTATTTATAGACTAAAGCAGATGTAGCGGAGATAGATCATCTATTTCTAACGTGACAGTCATGGGTTTGACTTCATCAGAATAGGGGATGGATCTGTTGAGAAGGTAGTAGGGTGTGATATCCTGGTATTTGGATGATATACACAGAGTAGGAAAAGAAACTCCTACACTACGATCGGTTATACTTTGGTCGTCACACAGTTGTTTCTCCACAAAGGAAATGGATTTTATATCAGACATACTGATTACTAGATCTATGGTTTTAGATCTAGATTTGGGTGGTTTCCCAATCAGGGTACTTGACAGCATTCTAAGAGTATTTAGGATGGACGACTCCTGGCACGGTAGTGTACCTGCAGGTAATGGAGTCACCCTCTCCAAAGGTGTCTTACAGACTAAAGGGGAGAGGGACGGGCATGATTGGCAGATCACTTGCTCAGGCAATTGAGTCAATCGTGAGATGTCAAGTACCACACCAGATGTTGTTCTTGCACTAGATGCAATAAGTTGACATTAATCCAATCCTGGAGAAACAGTCGGAAGCAGTTTTAGAACATAAGTGGATGTTCTAGGGATATGATAACGACAGCCTCATTCAGGAAACAGTTATCATTCCAGGCTTCCAAGGTGACATGGACGACAAGGAGGTTGTCAGAGTTATAGTTTTCCCTCTGACGAGGGGCAGTATTTTGGACAGGTGATCCAAGGCAATACTGAGGGAGGCATGGCGCGCAGGATACTGATTAAGTTCAGTTGACGATACAGTCTAAGAAGTTTGGATTTGGAGTTCATTTATGAGCTATGTCCCATCAGACATCCAGACATATTCTAAGACAGGTATTACTCTTTTCGGGAGATGGGTTTCTCCGCGAACATGAGATATAGAGAGACATGGAAAGAAACAACTAAGCGGATCCACTCACTGAGGCTATTCCTCGAACGCAATAGTTCCGCAAACGAGCTTTGTGAGACTGACTAGTAGAGGAGTTGGATGTTCGGTATCACACGGGCTGTGAGTATGCGACATCGCAATAATTAGCCTTGAGTGCAAGTGGGAGATTGTTGGAGATAGTGCCCTCAGAGTCAATTATTAGGTCACAGGTACGTGATTGTAATGATTGAGGGAGGACCTATCCCGGTAGGACAGTCTTACTCGAGATGATAGTATGCTATCTGGTTTACCTTTATCATCGTGTACTGCTTTAGGTGACATGACACGTCGCTATTACACGTTGATAGAGCCCCTAGGATTCTTGCTTGACCACCAGCAGTATGAGGGCGATCATATAAGTGGGAGCTGGGGGTCTACAAGCATATCCTTAAAAGGTCCCTAGTCGTGGGAGTTTCGAGACCGGGCATCGATACTCCATTAGTAGACTAGTGTATACAGTCGAGACCCCGACGAGGGGCGGTGGCCGGTCTCACAGCCACTGGTGTCAGTTGGATCACCTAAGATGTATACAGGTGCTCATTGGGTTATGAGTACACCGGACAGGACTCGCCGGGAACATGCTAGTTGGTCATATACCAGACGTCAGATGGCAGTTCCCTGGTGACATGTGTGCAGGTTAGTTCATCGACCTGGGGATCGTCATTTGTCTCGTGTGAGTTCCCACTGTACTTTGATTACTACCCTACCACGGCTCAAAGGAGTCGTGCAAACAGGTTTTAGTTGGGTACAGTCCCGAGCCACATGGAGGCAGTGAGCGTATCTTCAGGGGTTCGTCTCTCCCGGTATTGGGGGTGAGGTCGTGCTGTGTCTAGGAGAGCCATTACACAAAGTCCTTGGCCAAGGCAAGGAGATTTACTGGTAGGTATTCCAGTAGTATCTCAGGGTGTTCTGGGCTACACTCCGACACGACTTGTACCGCTTTTGGGGGTCTGACTTTTACCAACCCCCTAGGCCCGCCATGCGATACTCATAGACGAACGGACCGGACTGCACGGATATTGTCACTGACAGGCTCAGTAGGGTGTCAGGATGAGTTCGCTCATCGACGTCCCTTTTGGTCAATAGCTGGTGGCCCGTCACGTATTGGCTTATACCTCTGACGTGCTAATGGTTAAATCCACAGCCATAGTATTGACGAGTCTTTAGAGTCCACCACACTTTCAGTTACTCAAGTTTCGGGCGAAACGCTGTAGAGGCCGTATGGAGATATGGCAGGGTTCGATCAGATACGTGCGGTATTGCACGGATCGTGATCGGACGGTTTTTACTAGCCGGCTTTGGCTTAAGCCGGATCTTAGTATTTGATAATGTAGTTTTGTCTTTTTGCATTTGTATCCGGACGGAATACAGATGCGGGTGTGTATGCACAGTATCGGGGTTTTCCTGTAATTTATTACGGGACCAGTTTTCTGGAGTTGCCAGTTTGCATTCCGTTCCGGCCGGTTTTCCTTTGCTTTTTCCCGGCCGGACTTTTTCGATGGAGGGGGTTATTTGCAATTGTGCAAATAATCTTTGTGGAGGGGGTTTCTTGCAAAACTATTGATTATGATAGCTTTCATTTCTTTTCAACCATGCTTTTGCTTTATGAGATTTGATTGTGATAAAGTGAGGGTATGGGTTCAATAGTATGAAGCATGGTGTATGTTTTTTTGTCTCTTGATGTGGTCACCCTTTCTACATCTCCTACACTCACCTCCCTTCTTGCTTCATATAGTTTTTCCTCCACCATTATTCTCACAAGATGCATAAGTTTTTACCATGGTTGAGTGAGAAGAAGAAAAGAGAAGGAGAGAGCTTCATCTTTGAGAGGGTTTTTCATTCTTGATCTCTTTTCATGCCAAGAAAAATGCAAGCACCATTTTTCTTCTTGATTCCTCCATCATCTACAAATGGCAACAAACCCCAAAGTGAGACATGCACTCTACACTACACTTCCTACAGCATATCTTGAGCATGTCGAGTTGCCGGCTTCATGCGCCAGTTGCCTCGGTATTGAGGTGGGAGCCCGTAAAAGTACCCGGCTTCGTGGTGCCCTTTCCGACGAGGAGGAGATGGACGGAGATCCCGCGAGGAGATCGGAGTGGAGATGAAGACCGGAGGACTTGGATCGTCGGTATACATCTCTTCCCTTTCTTTTTAGTAGCGTAGACTTGTTAATGGTTACGATCCGGAGTTTAGTGCGCGGTGGTGCCGGTTTGCAAAGTCCGCAAAATTTAAGTTTATCACCGTTTCCGCATTCCGGCGTCGGATTGACGGCCGGGGCGCCGCCGTGCACTTACACCGACAACCACACATCGATACGGACTGTGGGGTCCTTAAACTCATGGACTTATGCGTTCTTAAACCAACAATACGGACTGTGGGGTCCTTAAACTCATGAACTTATGCGTCCTTAAACCAACAATACGGACTGTGGGGTCCTTAAACTCATGGACTTATACGTCCTTAAACCAACAATACGGACTGTGGGGTCCTTAAACTCATGGACTTATGTGTCCTTAAACCAACACCTTTCCCCAAAATGGGAATGTTGGACCACCATGTCCCTAAACTGGTGATGGACCACCATATCCTTAAACTGGCGATGGACCACCATGTCCCTAAACTGGAACAATAGAGCCCCCAAATGCTCTTTTGTCGGATCTAAATGATCCCGTTTAAGTTGATCTTAGCCTCAAATATGGTTAACGTAACCTTAAACCTTCAAACAGACTTTAGTCCCAAATTGGACTACAGATCCCCCAATCAACTTCGGTTCAAGGGTACATCTCTGAACTCCTCTGACACCTGTCGTTGGAATCCTTCAACGTCGTCAGAGAAGTGATGGGTCCCGACGGCCATACATGCAATGGACCACTATGTCCATAAACCGGAACAATAGAGCCCCCAAATGCTCTTTTGTCCGATCTAAACGATCCCGTTAAGTTGATCTTAGTCTCAAATAGGACTAACGTATCCTTAACGAACGTTTAAGTTGATCTTAGCCTCAATATAGTTAACGTATTCTTAAACTAAAACCCCAAACCCAAATCTAAGTAAATACGGATTTGGACTAATCCACGTCCTACGGGCGACGGCATAACTTAGTCTCCGTATACAATCCACGGGCATCCACAAACAAAACAAACACACACGACACGAAGTGAAATTCTGGAGAAGGAGAAAGTTATTACCGCGAGGCGGTAGCGTAATTAACTGCAGGGGCTTGCGCCTGCAGGGAAGAGCGTCCCCATAATCAAAAACCCCTCAAGCGAGGGGGAATCTAACGAAATCTGCTACATCGGCCGCATCCGTCCAAACCTCCGATACACGGTGCCATAAATCAACTTGGCATCTTCGGAGAGGTGGACGGATAAAACCAAATAGCATCTGCCCCGAATCTCAGGCAAGACGAACCTACGCGGTCGCGTCTCTGTATTCGTAGGGGAACAGTGCCCTCATGGAAGGCACGTGAGGCGCTTGAGCGCTGCCTCACAGAGCTTTGCGCTTTTATTGGGGAAACAAATGCCCCCACCGTTGTGCTCACATGGCTCGCACGTGAGTGCAGTGGTGGCATCTTTTCCACCATTTGATCTTCTTGGATGTTGAACCGTCTTTTTGTGCCTATAAGTAGGGCCTTTAGCCCTTGAGATGACTGTTGTTCATCTTCCTTAGCCTTCTTCTTTCTCTAAGAATTTAATTCTCTTTCCAGAGCTCAGATCTCTATCTGGAAACTCTTTTAGAGTTAAAACTCTTTCAAAATTTTGTAAGAATCATGACCAAACTCTTGAAGTAATCTCTTCATGTTTTAGGGTTTTAACCCATTAACAGAGCTTTGCTCTTTTTTTGTAATGATCTCTTAAAGATCTAAGATTTTTTCTTTCAGATCTTGAAGATCTTTAGGGTTTTATCCCGTTAGAAAGCTTTGCTTTTGAGGGTTCTGGGATGTTATCACATTGTTCTACAGAGCTTGGCTCTAAAAATTTTTGGGAATTTTATTCCCTTTCTAATTTTCTTGACAGATTTGAAATTTGTTTGCAGAACACAGTTCTCGAGGGAGTTTAACCCCCGAGTCTAATGATGTTTTCTCATTAAATGAGAATCCTTTGGATTCTATTTTTAATGAGTGACTGCACCATCATTGATGGGGAGTTACCTTGATTTTGTGGGGCCCCTGTCCCTTTTTTTTTGAACTGCGGTGCAGTACAATTTTAAGTGACAAAGAATATTAAGGCCTTAATCATTGTGTCGATAGCTGACTCCTCCCTTTTTGTGCAGGTACTATGGCTTCTGATTCCTCTTTTCCCTTCATACGTTCGGAGAGCGCTTTTGCCGACACGCCATAAGATCGGGAAGTCTTCGTGCTTATTAAGGATCATGACC
This sequence comes from Agapanthus africanus, assembly GCA_030015575.1. Lineage (NCBI taxonomy): Eukaryota > Viridiplantae > Streptophyta > Magnoliopsida > Asparagales > Amaryllidaceae > Agapanthus > Agapanthus africanus. The sequence goes on along the minus strand of JASDDO010000010.1, from coordinate 485,613,168 downwards.
CAGAGCAAAAATCTCTTTCATTTGTGGGGGTCATGGTATAGTCAGATTATCCAGAGTCGGCGCAGTTTTTCTTGTGCAGCGCCTTCGGTGCCGATCCCAGCGATTCATTATGCTGACCCGCCTCAAGTGACTTACGCCGTAGAAGAGGTCAACTGAACCTCGGAAGGTCGTCTTCATCCTTCCATGTCATCGATGCCCGTACAGCCACCGATGGCCTTGGACATTTTGGGGCGACGCATATGTCAAGGAGAGTCGCGCCCTTGGGGGTAAGTTTACATGATAGGATTGACTCCCCGTCATTCGGCCGGCTATCAACAGTGGGCCTGGTATATCCTGTCGGCCAAGAAGTCGCCGCTATTAAAGACCGGGTTGTACCCCGCAATCTACGCGTCCCTCTTTCACTATCCCGCACCTCATGTGTGGTGGATCAAATCTTTCTTGGAACAATAGAACATCCCGACTCATACCTTTCTCTTATCAGATCGGGATGTTTCGATTTCATTAGAAGAGTTCGCGGAGATCTCCGGCTTACCCGTCAGAGGGGAGCACTATGAGGAGATACTTCCTCCCGATGAGTATATCTTTGCCATTAAATCAGTGGTAATGGGCCTTACTCCGGAGAACGCCGTTCAACATCAGTTACCCACCTTGATCAAGGTGTTGAACATGTACAAGAATTTATTCCTGGAGTTTGGCGGGAACGGGGTTAGCTTCGCAGATTTTATCGCCCGCTTTCTTCGTCCGGAAGTTCTGTCTAAACAGGCTGTGAAATTCGCCAAACTCGACGACCCGTTCGGATTTGGTTTGGATAACTTGCTAATGGCGAAGGCGGATTTAAAGAATTTCTTTATTCCGGACACTCCAGTCGTCCCCTTTGTAGAGATCGCTGCCCCGGGTGTTGACGAAGAGACGTTCTTTCTGGGTTTCATTGGCCTGTGGCTGAGTTGGTTTACGCTTCTGATGCACCCCCGCTACCTGAGGTCGTCTGTTTTTTATCTGGCTCATCGCTTCGTCGCAGGGACGCGCGTGGCCATTGGGATTGCAGGGATAGATCATCTATACCACGGTCTGAGTTTAGCAGCTGACACTACTCAGCCGGGGGTAAAGCCCGTGTATCTCCCATTGCATTACTTCACATCATGGGTCGATATGCACGTGCTGGGTTCCTTTGGTGTTTATAACGACCCCGATTCTACGAAAGCTACAACTTCCCCTAGGTCATGTATCTAGTTGACGCTTCCGCCCCAGACCCGTCCCAGCGAGAGGCTCGACGATTGCTCCTTCGACCATGCATGGTTGGGGAAAGTATGACCTTTGTCGATAAAGTCTTGACTATCGGCAAAGAATCCACCAAGGTGGTCCAACTGTTGCACGATACTTTTAAGAATGGGGCCTCTGCGTTGATGGCCGGGGAGGTTATGCACATGTATTCTATCAGGCCGGGCTTCCTAGTGTTTAGACAGAATGCCTCGGTGCTGTTTATGAGGTACAACCCATACCATTTTGCTCAGCAGTTGGGTTATAATCAAGGTGTTCCTCTTGAGGCGTTCTTAGTCGAGCCGATAGCTACGGAGGAGGGTATTCGCACTGCGATGCATCATTTTATGCGATTAAATACGGGGTCCCATTTCCTTGTCAGCGAGCCGAGCTGTGTGCCGAAAGCTTCGAATGCTCATATGGCGTGGTACCAGCATGCGACGGGTGCTGTTATCAGGGAGGAGAGGCGGCTGCTACTCGACCACAAGGATGCCGTCCCAGCCGGTAATCCAGCAGTCCCTTTGAAGCGAAGAGCAGCCGTTCGCCCTTCTTTAAGAGAAATCACTACGGCTAAAGTCCCACGAGCTTTTCCTGATAAGCTTCGGCATGATGTTCCTGCGACTGCGGTAGCCGTGGCGCCCCCGAAATCGAGCATTGGTTCGGAGATTGGGACTCGTCGTCCGAAGAGGCCTGTCAAGCGAAAGCTTTTATCGTCGGCTGTTGGTGTCAGTTCGCAGAAGAAAAATAAATCTATATTCTCTGTTGACGTCGTATTCGGCTAGGAGCTCCATGCTCCCTACAGTGAGGGCTTATGCAAATATGGCACCAATGAGGGTTTGTTTGACTCGCCTGCAACCGATACTGATCTTCAGGCTGCCCTCGCAGCTTCCAAGCGACTGGCCCACGAAGAAGCAGCGTTGGTCTCTATTGCAGAGTCGGGTATACTTCATTTACATTCTCCTGCATCTATCCCGTCTCCCCTTATTATGCTTTATTAATGCTCTCTTCTTTAATAGGTATCTCTGCCGAAGAGGCTCTCGCGGCTTCCCTCAAGATGCTTGAGGAGGAAGAGAGGCTCCGCGCTTCCTTAGGCCTTAGTATAATTCGCTTCACTACACCTTTGCTCTTTTATTTCCTTCTATTCATGGTCTGACTCTTTTCTTTATCCTACTGCAGGGACTACCAAAACCCAGGTTATTCCAAGTGTAGTTCCAATCCCAGGCGGTGACGCAAAAAAGCATCCAGATCCACCGATTACGACCGAGGCCATCCCAAGGCCATCACAGAAAGCATTGCTGAAGCAGCCGATGATGGACGCCATAGTGGCTCCGGAGGCCGAGCTCGGTTCGGACGACCACGTTCCCCTGTCGGAGTTTTAAGGAGGTCGGTTCACACGGCCCAAGCTGAGAGGAAGCGTCGAAAACACACTGTGATGGAACGCGAAGCTATCTTAACCGCGGGTGCAGGTTCGAGTAATGTTCCACCTGCTGACATTCCTCCGGTGGACGTTTCTTCTGCCCTGTCTATTGCCCATAGACAGGTTGCACGTATATCTCGTGAAGAGAGTGAACGGCTACTTCAAGGTAGAACAACGCACGGTCCTTAATAACAGTTCCTCCCCCCTTTTTATTTATTTAGCATACGCATTTTTATTTACAGGGCTAAATTTGGGTGACGGCGTGACAGGTGAAGTGCCGGCAACTAAAGAGTGTGAAGTGTCCAATCTTTCTCTGGAATCTAGGACCGTTCCAACTGCCACTTTTTCTCCCTGTGGATCCTTGATATCGGTGGGTGACGCAAGCGTTACGATAGCCCTTGTCGAGTCAGGGGATGAAGCTGTGGGCGTTGAATCTGCTCTCCCAATGGAAACCGAAGAAGCCGTCACAACTGGTGACGCTTCATGCACGGTTTCGGTTTCTGACTTGTCAGGTACTCCTTGGGTTATTGTCTTTGAGTTTTTAATCTTGCTAAGCGTCTCTGACGATATTTCCTTTGTCTTGAGCATAGGCGCAATAAACCCTGAAGCTGTACTTGCTGAAGAATTACCGTCGGCCGCTGCCTTGACTGTCACGGTTCCTTTTGTGCCTCCCCGAATTTTGGAAGATGAAGGTTTCTCATTAGTTACTTTATTGTAGATACCAATTTTCTTTGCCTTAACTATATATTGTCACAACCTTACAGGAGTGCTCTTTGACCATTTATACCAAGTGCTGCACCCGCATTTTTCCTTCCAATTGGAAGTCGTTCCCTCTTCTAGCATTGGTCAGTATATTCTTCGTTTAGTGTTTCTCCTTTTCATGAGTAGACTTTCTGTTTCTAAGCCTTTCTTATATTGACCCCAGTATCACGGCTCGAAGGAAGGAGCGAAGGAATAGCCAAGCCCCCGGAGCTCCCTGTTTTGCCACCTTCAACAGCTGGTACGGTAGATTTCGTCCGTCAAGTGTCTTCTTTGTCTTTCAAGTTGAAATATGACCGTGATTTATTTTGCAGCGATTACACCGGCTTCAGCTCCTTTTGAGTCCCGCATTCCCATGCCCATGGGGCCCTTCGCTAAATGTCTATCTTACAGGGGCACGGTGACTAGCCGGTGAATGTTAAGCGAGTTTATCGAGGATCTTGACGCCGAGGCTCTCACCTCTGCTATGGATTTTGTCGACGAAGTCAATCCAATGCTAGCAACGCTCTTGAATTTCCACAATGAAGACCTTGTCGGTTCTTGGGTTGATTATTGCAAGAAAATCTAGGCTTGTCTGCATGAGATTGAGCTTAAGCGTCTCTCTCCTGGGGTATTAATTTTGAAATCTCAGCGGGCCGTGTGGATCGAGTAGAGTATCGCTTTCATTCGATATTTTGAGCAAGAGATGACCCTGAGGCGAAAGGAGCATGAGACGGCTTCCGGCGGATCCGTCCAATTGCACGCCCAAATTGAAGCGAATGCCGAGCAGCTAAAAACTATTTTTGAAAACCTCCAACGATATATTTCTGATGGGTTGGCGCTAAGGCATAAGCTTGACTTCACTGAGCGGGTCACACAAAGTTGCGAAGCTGCCAAATATGAAATCGATAAGAAGCTTTCATCCTGCTTGCAACAACGAGCTCAAATCGAAGCGGGCCGCCGTAGCTGAACGCGAGGAGGAATTGCGGGGAGCGCGTGAGCGGGTCATCAGTTTATTGAAAGCGCCTCCTTCTTAATCATTGTAATTGTATTCCTCTTTTTTCATTGATTGTATTTCTTAAACATTTTGATTCATGAATAAGTACTTGCATTCTCTTTTATGCGCTTATCCGTGTCTTGATGACTTAATGTAGTGGTAATTAGTTTACTTACTCGTTTTGGAGTTTGTAGTTTATTCACTCATTTCTGAGTTTCTAGTTTATGCACTCATTTCGGAGCTTGTAGTTTATTCACTCATTCCGGAGTCTCTAGTTTATAGACTCATTTTGGAGTCTGTAGTTTATTCACTCATTTCGGAGTCTCTAGTTTATGAACTCATTTCAGAGTTTATTTAGTTTACCTCCCTTGGGTTTATAAGCAAACTTGTCCTAACGTTATAGTTAACCCCTACTCTTTGCGACAGAGGTCCGTTAGGTTTTGTGGTACTAGGGTTTTTTCCGTCATACCTTCGCGTTGGCTAATGCATTCCCCGATATGCAGACTTTATGCTGCTGTTCGAGTAGCCCCGCGACTGTCGTGTCTCTGATCCCTTCGGAGGCTGGACAAGACGTCTTCATGTAATCTTCTTAGGCAGTTTGACCGTCGGAAGAGCAAGCGTTAGGAATTTTTCCATGTCGCTTTTTACTTGAGGTTAGGCTCAGTTTCGGAGCCCCGATGAATCATAACCACTCCGCACTAGTGTGGGATGATCTCCGATAGTCTTTCGGGTTTTATTTGAGTTACCGTCAAGACCCTAAAGCTAGGAATTTTGCCTTCGCTTCTTTTTTATTTGGCTATTTTGGAGCCTTTGTTGACATTGTGTCTGCTGTAACGAGAAAAATGTCGGGATAGTCTTTAGGTTGTTTTGTGAACCATCAAGACTTGGAGATAGGAATTTTGCCATGACTCCGTTTTGTTTCGACCATGGGGTCTTTTGTTGATGTCGCGTCTGCATCCTGTTGGAGTGAAAGGGAATGTCGTTGTTGATATTGCGTCTGCTGTAACGAGACGAATGTTGAGATAGTCTTTAGGTTGTTTTGTGAACCGTCAAGACTTGGCTCTCCCTTTGATGGAGCCTGATGGAAAAATACGGTTCCTTTTTTTCGTTTATGCCCATGGATTGTATACAGAGGTGACGTGGACTCACCTGCAGGGCAAAAATTTCATTTCATTTTATTTCTTTCCACGATACTCTATCATTTCAGCTTTTTATATCACGAAAGTCGCGATTGCCCAATCATTTCGGCTTTTTATCGCGGTGCCCAATCATTTCGGCTATTTTTCCTTTTACTCGCTGTTTTTTATTGCGGGTTGTCCAAACATTTCAACTGTTTTTATATGCATATATTTTGCTCGCTGATTTTTATTGCGAGTTGCCCCATCATTTCGGCTATTTCATATGCATTTTTTTGCTCGCTGATTTTTGTTGCGAGTATGGAACTTGAAATCTGATACCAATCCTGGCATCAGCATCGCTGCGACTGGAATATTTCCAGGAGCGAATCATCATTTGCTGTGAAAGGACTTGAAAATTGATACATGTTCAGGCATCAGCATCGCTATGACTGGAATATTGTAAGGAGCGAATCATCATTAGCCTTTGCTGATTTGAATAAAGGTGGCTTAGCAAACAGGGTTAAGGTCCTGTCGACTAAGGCTTTTTGACTCTATGAGCCGTAGGGGTCTCATAAAGAGTTTTCTCCCTACGAGTCGTGAGGATCTCGTAGGTGTATTTTCTCCTTAGGAATCGTGAGGATGCCTAAGTGTGTGTTCTCTTATAAGTCGTAGGGATCTCATAAGAGTATTTTCTTCTTATAAGTCGAGAGGACTTACAAGTGTCGTTAATCATATGAAAACATTTCTCGTCGTTGGTGGAACTTGGTAGGGAAATCGTTTATTTGTTCCCGTGGATTGTATACAAGGGCCAGTATTGGACCGCTTGTAGGGCAACTTGGGGGATACGACGGCTTAAGAACAGGTCCAGGTCCTTGTAGCTTAAGGCTTTGAATCCTATGGGCCATGTCACGCCCCGCTTCCCGGAATATGGCGAAGGGGAACGCGACGAGGCCGCTACGTATTTACTGTGAAGTAAATACGCTAAGCGTATCTAAGCAATATAAAAATAAAGCACAAGAGACAAGATATAATAAAAACAGCAACTTTATTTATTCACATTCTTTCTGTACAATACATGGAAAGTAAACACAACTGAAATAAAGCAATGCCTAAACAATGGCAGAAATGAAAAGTACTGAAATGGAAAGTGTATAAGGAACTAGAGCTCAGGGTCTTCACTGAATTGGTCCAAGTCTTCACTCGTGAGCTCGATCTCTGACGTGTCCAGATCACCTGACGACATTCAAAGAAGAAAGAAAGAGAATGTCGTCAGCGAACAGATCGTTCGGTAAGTCCCAAAGATAAGGGAGAAGTAGAATAGACAGAAAAAAGGTGGCTTTTAAAGTTGTATTATATTGTTGTAATGTTGTGTTAACGCTGTTGTTTGTAGCTTGGTAAAGAAGGATGCCAGTGTATATGAGAGGAGTCTCTATATGCTAGAGACTAGGGCAAACTGAAAGTACGAGGCTCCGTTAGAAAGCCCGGAACAACGGCACACTGAATATAGGTTAGGTGTCTTAATCTTGCAGTCTCGTGCCACTTCTAACACCTTCCGTACCAATCTGCCCCTTAAACCCTGTAGTATTTTGATTGTATTGTATAGATTGTATAGTTGGATGACTGACCAAAACCATGATATCGGTAAGTGGATATAACTGTATAATCATGTAAATGGAATATCTGGAGAATCATATAAATGGAAGTATATCCATGGTTCGGTTCGGTCAATACAGATTAAATAGATTGAATATAAGTATTCATGTTGAATCAGAATATTGTAGATTGTAGATTGTAGATTGTACTTGAATCATATTCAAGTCAGATTATAATGAGACTCAAACTGAGTCAGACAATTAGAAAAGTAAATTGAAGCCCTGATTGTTTTGATGTTATCGGTAACCGCTGCACATGGGCGGCAGGATTGTGTCTTTTTCAAAGATAATTACCGTATTGATAACACTGTTTGTTAATTGTCTACCTTAGATAGGCAAGCACCCACTTCTCCGGCTCCCTGAGGCTCAAGAGATTGGTCTCGCTTAAACCTATGTTAACTAGGGTCCTTAGGGTAATTTATAGAACTTGAGGGGGTTTTATGTAAAAATACTTTTATATACTTTTCAAAGTACACCCCAAGTATTTATTAATCGTCTTTAGAGTTGTAATGAATGTAGATTTTATATTGTGATATTTCTATTGAAAATATCCTATTTTCATAATAAATGGTATTTATTGGTAATATTGGTTTTGTATGGAATTCATGGTATTTTAGTATAAAATGATTCTTGTGACATTTTTAGAAAAAGTGGAATATTTGTTATAATTGAAAATAGATATTTTTATGTTATATATACATATATTTATATGAAAATAATTTTAGTATATATATAATATTCTAGAAATCTCGTTTTCTTAAGATGTCGTATTTTAAATCTTTCGAGACCGAATGCTCCTTGTGGAGGTCTGCATCTCGCACTACTAAGCCTGAGGATGTGCGATAATCCGCACTATCCCGAACGGGTTCCCCAAATGGGTTGTAGCAGCGCTTTGCAAAGATTTGTATAAATACTAATCATTAAGGGAAAACGGTTTTATTAATTATGGTATTTATTTGTAAAGATATCGATTTCCCGTATTCTATGTTCTAGGGTCTCCTAAGTCAACTAGACTGCTCCTAACTGGTCCAAAGCGACAAGTTGTGAGATATCCCTCAAATCTCCTCTTCACCGCCAATTGTGGCCAGGTAAGTACAAGTGAAGAAAGGAGGGTTTCGCTCACGAATCACCGTGAGACGGGCCTTTTAAAGTTACCTTTCTCACTTGTCTAGCCTATGCACCACAAAATCAGGTTTAGATAAACGACTGAATGCCCACAAACTTTCTCTGTCATAATGAGCGCGACATTCCTTAATTGGCTGAGTCTAGATATTTTTTAATAGTTCAAAGGTTATTTATTTGTAAAGATGTCAATTTCCCGTATTCTATGTTCTCGAGGGTATCGTGCTATGTTGCATATGAGTTTGTGAGGAGGTAGGTCGTTACCTCGTGATCTACTTGAAGGTATAGCAAGTTTAATGAAGTTAAATGTATAATTGAAACAATGTGGTATTTAAATGAAAAATACGATAAAGTGAAATAGCCATCATTTTATGAAATGAAACTTGATCAATTTGGTTGATTAGTGTTTAATAGTCAACATGAGGGAGTTTAAGTATAATTGTATTAACGAGAAGTGAAGTTTTATAAGAAAACCGAATCGGAAATCGGATTTGTTCCGATTCCGTCGGGTTTCGTAAATCCGTATTTTTAGAATGGAAAAGGAAGTTAGAAATGAGACTTACGGGTTTTGGACAATAAAGAGAGTGAGATGGAAGAAGAGGAATCGCCGGTGCGTCGATTCGTCGCCGAGAGTTCCTAGAACGATCACCAGAAGTTCGCCGAGAATTTCGCCGTACTTCGCTTCGTGCTCGTTTTCAAAGTACACAAGATTTCTTGAGAATTTTATAGAGTTGGCTCAGAGTTTTAGGGTGAGAGGGTAGAGGGTAGGGGTGTATTTATAGGGTTAGGCTAGGGGTAGGGTTGATGAAGGGTTTTAAATAAAAAAATGTAAAAATGTATGAAAATTCATTAAAAATGGAGTAAAAGAGGTATTAAAGGCTCTCTGGAAACGATCTCAATAATTGAAGCATGCTGGGGGGTCAAGAATTGTAAAAGCCCCAACTTTGTAGTTGGAGACTCGGTTGTCCGGCCGAGTGAGTCCGGCCGGCGGCGCCGGCCCGAGTCGTCCGGTCCGCCGGCCGACTCGGCCGAGTCGGGGCCTAGGTAGGTGGGGGGTCTTCTGGTTAAGCCTCTGGTATACTCAGTTTTTCAGGTTCAGTGGAAAGTTTGGAAGGTATCTCGTGTGGACTGTTGGACTTCTATAAAATTTAAATCAAATAAATATTAAAAATAATATGGGGTATGGGATTTGAACTCTAGTGGCTTGGTTCAGCAATGCAAGGTATTACCAATGAGCTACAAGCTCCTTCTTGTAATTAAATTGCTAATTAATTACTTAAGTCTTGTGCTCAGGCAATAAATACCCCTTTATGGATTTTTGAATTTTTTTGTAAAACTTGTATAGGAAATTTAGGGTTGTTACAGGCCATGAGGGTCTCATAGGGGGAGTTCTCCTTACGAGTCGAGAGGATTTCGTAAGTGAAAATTTTATGAGATTGCTCCCTTTCGTATTTTCACAAGCTCGCCGGTAGCCCTGCTGTTTTTACTCACGGCGCCCTTTCGGGTTCTCATCCGTGCCCATCTTGCTTGTGGACATGCCGTTTTTCTTACAACGAGATTGCGCCCTTTCGGGTTTTCACAAACTCATCGATAGCCCTGCTGTTTTTACTCACGGCGCCATTTCGTGTTTTCATCCGTGCCCATCTTGCTTGTGGACATACCGTTTTTTTGGTCCATTGTTAGTTTAGGGACATTTCGGTCCATTATCGCCATGTTTGAGGCGACGCGTTAGTTTAAGAACATTCCGGTCCATTGTTGCCATTTTGGAGGCAACGGTTAGTTTAAGGACATTTCGGTCCGTTGTCGCTATGTTTGGGGCGAAAATTCTTTTGGATGCTACTTTTAGAGTTTTGACTTAGGAAGATAGCGAGAGGACATGGGCGTCGCCATCTATCGTTGACCTAAGTCGTGACTTATCAAGCGTAGTATTTCTTGAGGAATTGACCATTTATTGGCTGGAAGGGTCTTTCGCCATGCATATTCCTGAGCAACTAAGCCCCACCTTGGTAGACCTTGTCTATGATGTACGAGCCTTCATAGTTCGGCTCGAATTTCTCCCGTTTTGCACGGTTGGGAATCATAGGTCTTTTGACGACTAGAACGAGTTCGCCTTGACCGAATGTTCTCAACCTAGTCAGTCTTTCGTATGAGCGCTTCATTCTTGCTTCATAAGCTTCCAGGTTTTGCTGCGCCACGAGGCAGGTTTCGTCGTGGGCATCGAGCTCCTCAAGCCGAAGATGGGCATTTTCTTTATCTGTCAGCTCGTATCGAACCGCTACTCGTAGAGAAGAGAGTTCTATTTCCATAGGAAGCACTACTTCCGTGCCGAATACTAACGTATACGGGGTCGGATTCATAGCTGTTTTGAATGTCGTCCGGTACGATTAGAGAGCTTCATGCAGCCTTTCATGCCAGTCTTTTTTGCTTCTGGATACCGTTTTCTTTATAATCTTGGTCAAGGTCTTGTTGAAAGCTTAATCTAGACCGTTGGCTCGGAGATTATAGATTGAAGAGTATCTCCAATCTATATTATGCTGCTCTGTGAAGTGGCTAATTTTATGGCTTCTGTAGGCCGGCCCATTATCCGAGATTATTCGTCGCGGAGTGCCGAATCGGTAAATGACGTGTGTCCTGAAGAAATGGAGGATGTTCTCCGTCTTCACTTCCCTTAGCGGTACTGCTTCTGCCCACTTAGAAAAATAGTCGGTCGTTGCCAGTATGAACCGATGTCCTTTGGATGACGCTGCTTCGATGGGGCTAATTATATCGGTTCCCCACATTTCGAATGGACAACTAGCCACTGTTGGGTGTAACGGATTTGGATGCTGGTGGATGAAGTCCCCGTGAATTTGGCACAAGTGACACTGTTTCACATATTCGAGGCAGTACTGAATCATTGTCGGCCAATAGTAACCCATTCTCTTGATCTTCAACTTCATATTTGGTCCGAATTGATGAGAACCACAGAGCCCATCGTGGGTTTCTTGGACGACTCTTTTCGCTTCTTCTGGTCCCAGGCACCTCAGCCATAGACAGTCGAATGATCTCCTATATAGAGTATAATTGACAAAGGTGAAAGACGGAGCTCGTTTCAGGAGCTGATGTCTTGATGACGCATCTTTAGGCGTGCGATGGCATTTGAAGTAGTCTGTGAAGGCTTCTCTCCAATCCGTAGCCTTTTCTTTGCCCTCTATTTGGAAGACTGCTTATTCAGTCACTTCATTTCCTTCAGACGACTCTGTTAAGTCTTCCGAAGATATTTCTGCTGGCGCGAGAACCCGGCGGCTTTGCATAACGATCCTTCCGTCATTGAGGTTTTCGTCAGCCAATTCCTTAGCCAGCTTGGCTAATTCATCCGCCTTACTATTTTCCGCACGCGGTATGCTTTCAGGATGTAGGAGGGGATTTGTGTCAGCAGTTGCTGCACTCTTTCGCCATATTTTATTAGCTCTGGTTTGCACGTCTGATAGTCGCCATTAACTTGACTAACGACCAGCTGGGAGTCTCCATATATGAGCAGGTTTTCGATTCCCATGTCGACAGCGATCTCAAGACCTGCTATCAAAGCTTCATATTCCGCTTCGTTGTTTGTTTTCGGCTCCGTTAAGGAAAGGGTGAAACCCATTATCCCTCCTTGTGGAGTCATGAAGATAAGGTCAACCCCGGCTTTGATCATGGGGGTGTTATGCTTCCGCTTCTTCATGGAAGATGCTCCATCGAAGTAGATTTCCCATTGGGCATTATTTCCTTCCTTCTCCCCTTCGATTGTGTCGAGTGTTCGTCTAGAAATTCGCAAATTAAGGGAGAATCGGCTGGTATCGAATGTTCAGCAAGAAAGTCGGCGATGGCCTGACCTTTTACTTCTTTGAGGGGTCGATACGTTATCGAGAATTCCATCAAGGGGCCTATTTGGCAAGCCTTCTTGTTAGTATGGCTCTTAACATCAAATATTTGAGAGGATTCACCTTTGAAATGAGATGGACCTCATATGCCAAGGCGTAATGTCTGAGCTTCGTTATCGCGAAAATCAGTGCCAGGCAATACTTTTCGATGGGGGACTAGTTGTTTTCTGCCCCCAGGAGAACTCGACTCAAATAATAGAGAGCTCTCTCCTTCCCCTAGTTGTTCTCCTGTGCCCATAGTGCGCCTAGAAAACCTTCCAGGGCTATTGTATACAGAATGAGCGGCTTTCCCTTAACTGGAGTGTTTACCGCTGAAAACGGGAGACGGAACCGTGAAGGTCGTCTTGCCTGAATTTGGGGGCAGATGCTATTTGGTGCTATCCGTCTACCTCTCCGAATATACCAAGTTGATTTATGACACCATGTATCGGAGATTTAAACGGATGCGGCCGTTGTAGCAGATTTCGTCAGATTCCCCCTCATTAAGGGGTTTTTGATTGTGGAGACGCTCTTCCTTACAGGCGCAAGCCCCTGCAGTTAATTACGCTACCGTATCGCGGAAACCACTTTCTCCTTCTCCAGATGGTCACTTCGTGTCGTGGGTATTGGTTTTGTTTTTGGTTGCCCGTGGATTGTATACGGAGACTAATTTATGTTGTCGCCCATAGGGCGTAAATTAGTCAAAATCCGTATTTTCTTATATTTGGGTTTGGTTTTTGGTTTAAGAATCGTTAATCTCATTGATGTTAAGATCAACTTAAACGTTTGTTAAGGATACGTTAATCTAATTTTAGACTAAGATCTACTCAAGGGGGGTTTGGGATTATTTAAATCCGATGACAGAGCATTTTGGGCTCTATCGTCTTAGTTTAGGGACGTTGCGGTCCATTGGGTTTAAGGATTGTTAATCTCATTGAGATTAAAATCAACTTAAACATTTGTTAAGAATACGTTAGTCTAATTTTTAGGCTAAGATCTACTTAACAGGGTTTTGGGATCATTTGGATCCAATAAAAGAGTATTTGGACTCTATTGTTTTAGTTTAGGGACATTGCGGTCCAGTGGGTTTTAAGGACATCATAGTCCATAGAGTTTAGAGACATCATAGTCTGTAGAGTTTAAAGACATCATAGTCTATAAGTTTAAGGACCTCACATTCCATAAAGTTTAAGGACATCATAGTTCATGAGTTTAAGGACCTTATAGTCCATGGGGTTCTAGTTTAACCAGTTTAGGGGTGCGCCAAAAGTTATTGGTTATTGGGACCGTCCATCTCTCTGAAGACGTTGAAGGATTACAACGACATGTATCAGAGGTATGAAGAGATGTACCCATGAACCAATGTCCCGATTTGGGGAAATAGGATGAACATCGGTTTAGATGTCCTCTGTTGGTAACTTATTAACTGCCTTGAGATCGACTTTGGAAACCCTGAGCATGAAGGGCTCAATTTATGGTCCTTAGAATATTTGGTCTGATTCTGGCTAATGTTAGCCCTTCATAGTGTTCGACACTAACATGTTTATTCAGCGCTTACGTGCTCCCACGTGATATTCTGAGGCAGTGACACATATAAGTGTTAAAAACGTTAGCCATATGGCCGTCACGTGTAAGCACGTGAGGTGCTTCAAAATAGCAATAAACTTCAAGAATCTGAAGCGCTGCTTCTTTGGGGTTTATCCTTTTGTTCAAGATCTGTTGGGTCACGTGAGATCACGTGAGGCGGCCCAAAAGTGGGAACTGCCTTTGATTTATTCCTTTTGGCTTTTTAAGTGCTAAGCACTACTAAGGGGTCACGTGTGATCACGTGAGCCAATTTCTTTTATTCTCCTTTGTTCATCAAAGGCGCTCACGTGGGAGCACGTGATCGGCTGTTATCATGTTGGGTGCCGATCCTTTCATGTGCATGGAGATCCTAAGTTTTGAGACTTTCAAGCCCATTGTTTTATTGGATTCTTAAGACTTAGTTTTTCTCTTAGGTTCGAGATCTGTATGACAGAATTTTCCCGATGAGAATTAAATTCTCAACTTATGGTGAGATATGTTTCTGCAGATCTTTTACTATAAGGGAGAACTAAGTTCTCATATGAAGGGTTAAACCCTTGTTCATCAGAGGAATTAAATTCCTATATACTTTTTGGGAGAATTAAATTCTCTGAACTTAGATCCCCCTCTAGGTTTTGGATCTGCATGGCAAAATCTCCCCGATGAGAATTAAATTCTCAACTTGTGGGGAGATCTGCTACTATAGATCTTAACCTGAGAAAGAACTAAGTTCTTTTTAGAAAAGTTAAACTCTTATGGAGGTGAAAAAAAGAGAGGGGATATTCTTTGTGTTTTGTTCCTTCTCTTACCTAGAGTTTCTTCTTCTCTTTTTTCTCTGGAGAATTAAATTCTCTTTTTTTTTCTATCCTCTTCTTCTTCTGATCTCTCTCTCTTCCTCTCTTTTTTTGTTTCTTTGTTCTTATTTATAGGAGAAAGAAGAGAATCAATTCGTTCAGAAAATCTCTCATTGAGAGATTTTGATCAACAAAAAGTGATCTTTGAGTTCAATCGGTGAATTTTATTCACCGTTGGATTTTTAATCCAAGGACCTCTGTTTTACAGAATTTATTTCTTTTGTTGTTCTTAACAAGTTTAGGAAGATATTTCCTTGCACAGAATTTTCTGTAGATTGGTGGTTTTTAATCAACATTGGATCTTTAATCCAACGGCGCTCTGTCTTACAGAGCGTAATCTTTCTCGTTTAGAAAGATCCAAGGAAATATTTTTCTAAATAAAGCTTTTGGTCCCTTTTAATTGGATTTTACTTCTATTGTTTCAGAGGGCATAGGAATTTATCACGTGTAGCGCGTGACCCCACCAAGTTAAGCCGACCAAAGGGTGTCACGTGCTATCATGTGAGTTCTTTTTTGTCTAACTTGTTTGCTTTATTCAGGCGTTCGTATAATTTGTTTTATAAAGATCACGTGTCTGCATGTGAGACCCAGTTTTAACTTAGTTTTGTTTAAGCGTAGCGCCTATCACGTGTAGGCACGTGATACTCCACTTTGGGACTTTTTCCCGCTGCTTTATTTATTTATTTATTTATTTATTTTCCATAGGGGAACAAATGCCCCCACAGCGTTGTTCTCACGTGGTTTACACGTGAGTGCAACGCTGTCACTTTTACAGCCGTTGGATTGTTCTAGAGGAACGGGAAGATGAACCGCCCTAGTCACGTCTTATAAATGCAAGGGTTTGGTTCCTTAAGCAGTCAATGTTTCTTCACCTCCTTCCTTCTTCATTTTCTTTGAGAATTTAATTCTCTTCTTCAGTGCTTAGTTCTCTGTCATTGCAAATACTAAGTTAAACTCTGTCAAGAGAAACCCTTTTCCAGGTAACGCTTTGTTCATCAGAAAACTTTTCTTCTTTGAGAAAGCCTCTGGATTTTAAATCCATTATGAGAGCTTTGCTCTCCTCAGAAACCCATCCTCCAAAGATGTGATTTTTGAGTAATAAACTACCATATCTCACACGTTTCCCTCTGATTTTGAGGATTCATGGGATTTTTGCATCTTATGTATTTTTATGGATTCTAGGAATTTAATTCCATTACATAAAGGAATTTAATTCCTCTGGCGAAGAGCTTAGCTCTGAAAGATCAATGAAACCCTTCGGGAATTTTATTCCCTGGTGTTCTTGAAAATCTTTTCATAGGGTTTTACCCTTTATTCGCACAGATTTGAATTTTGTTGGTAGTTTAAAAGAACTTGTCTTCCCAAGAATTTGTTTGAATCCCAATTCTTGTTTTAATGAGGGATTTCTTGATCGCTAAAATTTCACTGACATCTCTTTTTAGATACTATGGCCGTTCACCTGTACTGTCTTGACGAGATTGTCTCTTATGAGGACATTCGCACACAAGGCCGTTGTCAAAACCAGGAGTTTACAAACGTCCAATGCGCTGAAATCATAAGCCGTTTCAATGCGCACAATGGCCGACTACTTCCTCGTCGCTCCGCTCTTTTGAAGATTATAGTAAGAGCAATTTGGAGAGTGCTTCCTGGATTTCATGAAGCCATACGCTTAATGCACTGGATGATGCCGAAGATAAGGTGCACTCAGTATATCTGTCAGGCCTGATCTCGAAGAAACGGCGAGATAATCTCACTGATATCCTGCATCAAGTTTTCCAACAGACGACGATAATCGTTGCTTATCAGAGGGCGGAGGACATTGGCGAGGATCCTGACACTTGCGATCGTGAGAGGATGCACACGAGAATGGTCAGAAAGGCCAGAAACATTTTGGACGGCCTTACTTTTGAATTTCTCAACCTATGTCCCAGGTTCAATGTTTTGCCATTGTAAACATTTTTCTTTTATTTTTGTATGAATCTTCGGAGTATGAATGATAAAAATTTTCTTTCTTCCCCTTTTTTGTTTACATGTGTTCTTTATTAAGCTCTGTCACGCTGTTGTTGGTGCTCACGTGTTTGGCGCGTGAGGCACTGTGGAGGATTTCAATCGCGCATCAGCGCCTGCTCACGTGTTATGTATGTGCAGTGCCTCTTTGACTTCCAATAAGGTTCAAGGCTTGTACTTACGTGTTATGCACGCGGGGCTGTGCTTGATGGGGCCGCTTCGTTTCCCTGTTCTGATTTCAATGAGTCACTTCTTTTCATTTCCAACGCTCTCCCCTTTTTTTCGGGCCTTGGGAATAGTTCCACCATGCACAACATTTTCTGTGCGTAGCATTAAATGCTCTCCTTTATAACCTGAAGCCATGCCTTCCTTCCTCCCTAAAAAACATTTAGACCTTAGGGTGATTATTTTGAGAACCAGCCCAAAGTTTATGGCTTGCAACCGCCCTCACGCTCGTCAACAACCATGGGAGGTGCCCATCGAGGAGATGATTCCTCGTTTTGCTGCGCGGCTAGTGGATCCTCTTCTCACCGATGCCGAATGTGACGCAGTGATGTACGAACTTCGAACTCATAGGGGCTCTTCCCTCCCTATGGGTTCCAATTGGCCGCGGATGATCTTTTCGTCCGTGCTTGCCGATATTCCTCCTCATCCGGCAGAGATGACCCTGGCAACTCTCGGTACGGCGGAGGACAAGATCGAGTGTTTCTATGAGGCACGCTTGATTACCCGGGCACTGAAGGATTGATCGATCCATCTGCTGGGTCAGATAAGAGCCCGGTGGGCTGTCATATCCGCTTTTTCTGATGAGCATAGCGCTAATCGATGGGGAGCAACTCCTCGCGAAAACCGTCGTTTCGACGTGTTGGAGAAGGCAGAGAGGGAGCTGGAGAATTTTGTATTTTGTTTTGCTAACCCTTGTATCTCTGATCCCGTGTTTGGTGATCCCTTTCCAATAGAGTAGTATCAATGTATTTCTCTTATCATTAATCGTTGAATGCTTTCTGTTGAATTTTTCTGTTTGACGAATTATTCGCACGTGCATCCTACCTGTGTACATAAGCTTTATACTTGACCCTTGAGAATTTCCTTTAAGTGCGAACACTACTGTCGTGTTGTCTAGCGCGTTTTGGATACTATCTCCATTTAAACAGGCATATAGTCGCGAACACATGCTTAATAGGGTACATACCGAAGACTTTCCTTGTTGCCAGAAAGAGAATGGTTTGTGTTGTATCCATTTTAATTCTTTTCACGATATGTATCTTGTATTCACTTTGAATTCACGAATAAAAGACAAATACCTTTGTTTATCTCGTGCTTTCATGTAGCTCTGATGGATGTGGTCCATATGTAGTTTATCTGGATCTTTTTGCAGGGCAGCGATGGCTTAGGTGACAGGGTTGAGATTTTCCACCTAGGACTTTTCAACTTTACGAGCCGTGAGGGTCTCATAAAGATTTTTCTCCCTATGAGTTGTGAGGATCTCGTAGATGTATTTTCTCCTTAGGAATCGTGAGGATTCCTAAGTGTGCTTTCTCTTGAGAGTCGTAAGGATCTCACAAGAGAATTTTCTCGCTTACAAGTCGAAAGGACTCGTAAGTGGTTGATGAGTTGACTTATCTCCGAGTCGAAGCATTGCTTTACAACAGGGAGCTCAGGGTTGACATGTATCCGTGTTGAAGTATTGCTTGACGATAAGGAGGTCAGGGGTTGACATGTATCTAAGTCGAAGCGTTGCTTGACGACAGTGAGGTCAGGGGTTGACATGTATCCAAGTCGAAGCGTTGCTTGACGATAGGGAGGTCAGGGGTTGATATGTATCCAAGTCGAAGCGTTGCTTGACGACAGGGAGGTCAAGGGTTGACATGTATCCAAGTCGAAGCGTTGCTTGACGACATGGAGGTCAGGGGTTGACATGTATCCGTGTCGAAGCATTGCTTGACGACAGGGAGGTCAGGGGTTGACATGTATCCAAGTCGAAGCGTTGCTTGACGACATGGAGGTCAGGGGTTGACATATATCCAAGTCAAAGCGTTGCTTGACGACAAGGAGGTCAAGGGTTGACATGTCTCTAAGTCGAAGCGTTGCTTGACGACAAGGAGGTCAAGGGTTGACACTAGGTTGTCTGTGCACCGTAGAGTCTTGGAACCGGGGACTTCTCCATGGCTCCAATTGGTGATGTCACGTCCGTACTCTGTTGGCATGAGGAGGAACACCGTTGTTGGTCTCTAGGCTATAGAGATGGCCGTCGAGATTTGGAACTAGGGACTTTGCTATGGCTCCGCTTCGTTGCGACCTTGAGGTCGGTTGTTGACGTTGCGTCTGCATCCTGCTAGAGTTGAGAAGGAACGCCGTGTTGGTCTTCTGGTATGCAGATACTACCGCTGAGACCTGAATCTCCCTTTGGTAGAGTCTAGTGGGGAAATGCGGTCCTATTTTTCGCTTATGCCCATGGATTGTATACAGGGGTCAGTATGGACTTACCTGCAGGGCAAAAATTTCATTTTATATGTATTTTTTGTTTTCTTTCCGTGATGCTCTATCATTTCAGCTTTTTATATCGCGAAAGTCGCGATTGCCCAATCATTTCGGCTATTTTTCGCGGTGCCCAATCATTTCGGCTATTCTTGTTTTTACTCGCTGCTTTTTATTGCGAGTTGCCCAATCATTTCGGCTATTTTATATGCATATATTTTACTTGCTGATTTTGTTGCAAGTTGCCCCATCATTTCGGCTATTTCATATGCATTTCTTTTACTTGCTGATTTCGTTGCAAGTATGGAACTTGGAACATGATGTCAATGTTAGCATCAGCATCGCTGTGACTGAAATATTGTCGGGAGCGAATCATCATTTGCCGTGAAAAGACTTGGAATTTGATACCGATTTAGGCATCAACATCGCTACCACTGGGACATTTCTAGGAGCGAATCATCATCTGCCTCTGTCGATTCGAACAAAGGTGGCTTAGCAAACAGGGTTAGGGTCCTGTCGGCTAAGGCTTTTGAGCCGTAAGGGTCTCATAAAGGTGTTTCTCCCTACGAGTCGTGAGGATCTCATAGGTGTATGTTCTCCTTAGAAGTCGTAGGGACTTTTTAGTCATGTGTTCTCTTGTAAGTCGTAAGATCTTACAAGAGTGTTTTCCCCTTATAAGTCGAGAGGACTTACAGGAGTCGTTCACCAGCTGATGGGACTCTGTTAGGGAAATGTTTATTCATGCCCATGGATTGTATACAAGGGTCAATATTGAACCGTTTGTAGGGCCCTATCGCGGTATATGACGGCTTAAGAACAGGTTCAGATCCCTTTAGCATAAGGCTTTCGAATTCTATGAGCCGTGAGGGTCTCATAGGGGGAATTCTCCTTACGAGTCGTGAGGATCTCGTAAGTGTAACTTCTCCTTAGGAATCGTGGGGGTCCCTAAGTATGTTGCTTCCTTGTGAGTCATAAGGATCTCACGCAGATATTTTCTCCTTAGAAGGTCGAGAGGACTTTGCAAGTGTCTTTTAATGGGACTGCGCCCTTTCGGGTTTTCACAAACTCGCCGGTAGCCCTGCTGTTTTTACTTACGGAGCCCTTTCGGGTTTTCATCCGTGCCCATTTCGCTTGTGGGCGTACCATTTTTTTTTACGTCTGCTTTAGGACGCTACGGTCCGTAGTTAGTTTTAAGGACGTTACGGTCCGTAGTTAGTTTTAGGACATTTTGGTCCGTTTTTAGTTTTAGGACATTTCGGTCTGTAGTTAGTTTTAGGACATCTCGGTCCATCGTTAGTTTAAGGACATTACGGTCCGTAGTTAGTTTAAGGACGTCCCGGTCCATCGTTAGTTTAAGGACATTACGGTCCGTAGTTAGTTTAAGTACGTCTCGGTCCATCACACATTTTCGAGGCGAGGTTTCGCCGGATACTACTTATAGAGTTTGGACTCAGGAAGATAGCGAGCGGACATAAGCGTCGTCATCTATCATTGACCTGGTTCGTGACTCGTCAAGCGTAGTATATTTTCAGGAACCGGCCATTTATTGGCCTGAAGGGTCTTTCACCATGTATATCCATGAGTTGATAGGCCCCTCCTTGGTAGACCTTGTCTATGATATATGGGCCCTCATAGTTCGGCTCGAATTTCCCCCATTTGGTACGATCGGGGATCATAGGCCTCTTGACCACTAGCACGAGTTCGCCTTGGCGGAATGTTCTCGACCTAGTTAATATTTCGTATGAGCGCGTCATCCTTGCTTTGTAAGCTTCTAGGTTTTGCTGCGCCATGAGCCGAATTTCATCGAGGGCGTCGAGTTCCTCGAGCCGAAGATGGGCACTCTCTTCGTCTGTCAGCTGATAATGAACCGCCACTCGTAGGGAGGGTAGCTCTATCTCCAAGGGGAGTACTGCTTCTGTGCCGAATACCAATGCATACGGCGTTGTGTTTGTGGCCGTTTTGAATGTAGTCCGGTATGCCCAGAGAGCTTCATGCAGTCTCTCGTGCCAGTCCTTCTTATTTTTGGACACCGTCTTCTTTATGATTTTCGTCAAGGTTTTGTTGAAAGCCTCAGCCAGACCGTTAGCTCGGGGATTATACTCCAGTCTATGCTATGCTATTGTGTGAAGCGGCTGATTTTATAGCTTCTATAGGCCGGCCCGTTATCGGAGATGATCCGTCGTGGAGTGCCGAACCGATAGATGACTTGTGTCTTGATGAAATGGAAGATATTTTCCGTCTTCACTTCTCTCGGCGGTATGGCTTCTGCCCACTTAGCGAAGTAATCGGTCATCGCCAATATGAACCTATGTCCTCTAGACAATGCTGGTTCGATGGGCCTGATTATGTCGGTTCCTCACATTTCGAACGGCCAGCTAGCCACTGTTGGGTGTAGCGGATTTGGATGCTGGTGGATGAAATCCCCGTGAATATGGCACGAGTGGCACTGCTTCGCGTATTCGAGGCAGTCCTGGATCATCGTGGGCCAATAGTAGCCCATCCTTTTGATCTTCAGCTTCATCTTTGACCCGGCTTGATGGGAACCGAAAAGTCTGTCTTGAGTTTCTTGGACGACTTTATTTGCTTCTTCCATTCCTAGGCATCTTAGCCACAGAGAGTCGAATGATCTCTAGTACAGAGTATCATTGACGAAGGCGAAAGACAGAGCTCGTTTCATGAGCTTATGTCTTAAGGATGCATCTTCAGGCATTCGACGGTATTTGAAGTAGTCTATAAAGACTCCTCTCCAATCCTTAGCCTCTTCCTGGTCTTTTATTTGGAAGGCCATTTTCTTGGTCGCTTCCTTTTTTTTCGGATGACTCCGGAGATATTTCCGCTGGCGCAAGAACTCGACGGCTTTGCACAACAATCCTCACGTCATCGAGGTTTTCGTCAGCCAATTCTTTAGCAAGTTTGGCTAACGCATCCGCTTTGCTATTTTCCGCACGCGGTATGCTTTCCAAGGCGTAGGCAGGGATTTGAGTCAGCAATTGTTGCACTCTCTCGCCGTACTTCAGTAACTCTGGTTTGCTCGTCTGATAATCGCCGTTTACTTGACTGACGACCAGCTGTGAGTCTTCGTATGTGAGGAGGTTTTCGATTCCCATGTCGACAGCGATCTCAAGATCTGCTATCAAAGCTTCATATTCGAATTCATTGTTCATCCTCGGTTCTGTTAAGGAAAAGGCAAAGCGCATGATCCCTCCTTGTGGAGTTACGAAGATAAGGCCTACCCCAGATTTGATTATGGGGGAGCTGTGCTTTCGCTTCTTCATGGAAGATGCCCCATCGAAGTAGAGTTCCTATCAGGTATCGCTCCCTCCTTTCTCCTCGTCAATCGTGTCAAACGTGTGCTCGTCTGGCAATTCACAATTTAGGGGTGAATCGGCAGGTATAGGATGCTCAGCGAAGAAATCGGCGATGACCTGGCCTTTCACTTCCTTGAGGGGACGATAGGTTATCGAGAATTCCATCAAGAGTATGGCCTATTTAGCGAGCCGTCCCATTAATATGGCCTTTGACATAAGGTATTTGAGGGGATCCACCTTTGATATGAGATGGACCTCGTGCACCAAAGCATAGTGTCTGAGCTTCGTTATCACGAAGATTAACGCCAGACAATGTTTTTCAATGGGGGAGTAGCTGTTTTCTGCCCCCAGGAGAACTCGACTCAAATAGTAGAGGGCTCTCTCTTTCCCTTGGTCGTTTTCTTGTACCTATAGTGCCCCTAAGGAACCTTCAAGGGATATTGTGTACAGGATGAGAGGCTTTCCCTTGACTGGAGCGGTCAGTACTGGCGGATTCTGCAAGTATTGCTTGATTTCGTCCAGTGCGCTTTGACATTTGCGATACCAGACGAAAGGGGTACCCTTCTTCATTAAATGGCTGTAGGGATGGGATTTGCCGGAGAGATTTTTTATGAACCGCCGAATATACGCGAGCTTCCCTTGGAGAGATCGCAGTTGCTTGAGAATTCTTGGTGGAGGCATTTCCATGATCTCCTTGATCTTTGATGGGTCTATTTCGATGCCCCGGTGTTGTATAATGAATCCCAGGAACTTGCCTGAGGAAACTCCGAACGCGCATTTGAGAGGGTTCATCTTCAGGTTGTATTTCCGAAGACGTTGGAACACTATCTTCAGATGTTCCCAATACTCCTCATGCAATTTGCTTTTCACCACGAGGTCTTCGATATAACATTCGACAATCTCGTGTATAAGGTCATCAAAGATCTTCGTCATGGCCCTCTGATAGGTGGCGCCGGCGTTCTTCGGACCGAAAGGCATCGCTTTATAGCAGAATATGCCCAGAGGAGTCTGGAAAGCGGTATGCTTCTGGTCCTTGGGATGCATCCTTATTTGATTGTACCCTGACGAGCGGTCTATGAAGGAGAAGACTTCATGAGTGGATGTGTTTTCTATCATCAACTCGATAACCGGTACGGGAAAATCATCCTTCGGACAGGCTTTGTTAAGGTCCCGAAAGTCTACGCAGATGCGCACCGTCCCGTTCTTCTTCATCACTGGGACGATGTTGACAATCCAGTCGGGGTATTGCACTTCTTGGATGAAGCCGGAGTCGATTAACTTTTTGACCTCGGCGTTAATGCTCATTTCAAGTTCGAGCCGCATTCTTCTCGGCACATGTTTGACTAGCTTGATGTCCGGAGATATCGCCAATTTGTGCACAGCTACTTCTGGATCTAGTCCCAGCATTTCGGAGTAGTTCCATACGAAACAGTCTTTATACTGCATGAGTACATCCTTGAGCGTAGCCCCTTATTCTTTAGAAAGCAGCTCACTGACGAACGTAGGCCGCAGATTGTCTACCCTCCCTAAGTCAATTTTCCTTAGGTTGTCCGCAGTAGTGTGTATTCCATCTTCCAATTCTTTTGGCGCCGGTGGAAACACTGAGATCACCTCGTCATCATTGTTTTCAAAGCACCAGGATAGGTCATCCATCTTCTCGCGCATTCCTTCTTCTGACAGCTTTATTACGTGATAGGTACGAGATCGTTTCCAAGACCTATGTTGGTCTGGTTCTACTCTCACCATATACGTTGCCTTTGGCATATGCTTTTGCGGTGGGGCCACTTTCCAATTGTTGGATAAAGCAAACCTACCGAGTTGATATTGGTCTTCGACCCAGTTTTTGAATGTGAAGCAGTCTTCGAGAGCATGTCCTATCGCTCGGTGATAAGAGCAATAATCCGGGTGAGAGACCTCATCTGCTTGTTCGGGGTGTTTGGACTCCGGGAGTGTAATCATTTGATATTTCATGACAAGATCGAATATCTTCCTTGTCTTTTCTTGGGTGAAAGAATATGCTCGGCCTATCTTTTTCGTTAGGGACGGATTCCAGCTGACCTTTTCTTGATCGTGTGGCCTTTTGGATCCGTTTTTCCGCTGTCGAATGTTTCTTCCGTCCTTCAACCTGTTTTTGCCTCTACGTCGGGCCTTTTTCTTGCTTTGGGAGTGCATGGCGGGCTGACGGTGAAGGGCATTGTCGTTCTCCGTAGCCTGCTAAAGGAGGCGTTACGTCCTGGCTTTCTCGTAAATGGCCATTTCGCGGCTGTGGTCGTTCCGAGCCTTTTGACTCGCTTCCCGTATTAGCTTATCCATCTGTTCTTCAAATGACGGACTCTGCATTTTTATGGCAGGTCCGCGTTTTGGTTCGACGTCGACTTCTTTTAAAAGAGCATTCTCTACTTCATCAAGGTCCTTTACGACATGGCAGCCATGGAACTGCTCTCATTTTTTGGACTGGATATATCCAAACCCGATTGCTTCCATTTTTCCGTTGGGCAATTTTCGCTGAGTACCGGGGACGTTCCAGATCCTGTTGTAGAATTAGGCCTGTCGCGCGGTCTTCTTAAAGGGTACGCCTTGGCGCCTCAACAGCCTTTTTAATCCTTCTGTGTAGTATTTGGGGTAGACGGATGGGCTGGAGTCTATCAAGTGCAGAATCGGCACCATGCCAGATTTCTTTCTCCACTTTAGTCTCCATGGATCGGTAGAATAAGATCGCCCTTTCACCTTTTCGCCCGGGAGGGACATAGAATGTTTGCAGCTTTTGCACACTATATGTTTCGAGCGTATCAAGCTCTCTATAGTGCTGTCACAGAACCATAGCGATTTGCAAGCTTTGATCTTCTCCAGCGCGGGTCTGTATCGATGGCCGGACCGAGAACACTGCGTTAACTTCGTCTTCAGAGTTGCTACCAAAAATCAGAATATGGGTAGATGGTCCCCGCCTGCTGCATTAGGGTGGCCCTGAATAAACTATCTCTTTTTCCTCTTCGGTATCGCTCCCAAAGACCGGAATAGTGGTGATAGCTTCCTGCTTATTCTCCGGCTTACGGCATCTTTCCATGTCTTCAAAGTCTGGCAGGAAATACTTTGCATCCTCATACTTTCGGACTTCATTTACGGAAAATGGGTTCAGTTCCCCTGTCACGGTATACTCAAGACCATCTTTGAAGTACTTCGTACACTGATGCTGTGTAGAAGGGATGATGTTGTACTCGTGTAACCAAGGCCTGCCGAGCAAAGCGTTGTAGCAGGTATTGGCGTCAATGACATGAAACTTGATGTTAGTGACAAGCAACCCAAAGCGTAATGTCAGTATCACCGACCCGAGCGTCCGTGATGATTGGGAGTCGAACCCGGAGATAGTGATCTTATCCCGAGCGAGGTGTTGAACGCTCATGCAGATTTATTTTAGTACCCTTACATTCAGGAGGCTGACAGAGGACCCGTTGTTAACTAGGATCTTCCCTATCTTGATATCATGGCAGTATCCGGTGACATACAAAGTACGGTTATGCTCGCATGTTCCGAGGAGGAGATCTTCATCGCCAAAAGTGATATCAGCCGTGTGCACTTCTTCCAGCTCGTCCTTCATCTTTTTTTCGGCAAGGAAAGCATAGAACTGCTCGGGCTCTTGTAGTGCCTTGATCAAAGAATCTCTTGCCTGTTTAGATAGCAGAAAGGTATCGAGAATGCTTAGCTGCGAGGGTATCTTCCTTAGGTGTGCCAGAACGTTGTAATCCACCTTATTTTTCTTGGGCGGGTCCTTGGCTGCCAGCTCTTCGACGACTCGGTCATTGAGGGCGATATCTTCAGGGACTTTTTCTTTCCCTTTATCTTTTTTATTCGATCCGTTGTTCGTAGGTCCAAAATTCTTTTCGGGTAACGTGCGATTGCGCAGCTGAATATTCTCGCAGGTCTTTACTTCTTCTGTTTCGGAGATGGATTCCTTGAACAGAGGGCCAAGGGCCATCTCTTCATCAGAATCACTCCCGAATGTGAGAACCTGTGATCCTCTGGAATCAACCATGTGACAGTTACCGGCGGTTCCTTTGTGCTCATCTGTCGTGCTCCTCTGCTCTCGACGAGTTTTGCGCTTCATCCGCTTGAAATGCTGCTGATGAGCAACGTATCCCTGCCACCAATTTTTAAAGGCCATGCATTCCTCGGTAGGGTGTGTGATCCTCTGATGGTATAAGCAGCAGCTTGGATGTGCATCTAGTTCGTTGGTGAACGTATTTTCTGAAGTGTATTCTTTGAAAGGTGACAACACCATTCCCATCGACAGGGCTTTAGGGAACTGCTTCTTTGTCTTAAACCTGCTTTTGCTGGCGTCAGGAGTGGTCTGATCCGGTTGGGATACTCTATGACTTTTCAATACCGGAGCTTCTTCAACGTGACGTCGATGCTTGGCCCTTTCGTATATGGCCGTTTCACGCTCTCGGACAGCTTTTCTTTTCTGAAGAGCTTCGTTCATCAGTCTGTCAATCAATTCGTTCGATGGCTCCAGGGATTTTGATTCCGGTTCTGGATCTGCCCCCAGTTTCTCTGCATCAGGAGCTTCTTTTCCATTTATTGATGAGTGAGAGATCATGCGATAGCTTGGCACATAATACCGAGTCCAGTTATACCAATTCCAGCTACCGTATATGTTGTTTGTGGTATTTAGTTCATTTATCATGTTTGGTTGCAAAATAGTAATTTACTTTATATTCGACCCATTTATTTGAGCTCGTTATTTCCTAATTATAGATTACACTAACCTTTTATATTCTTGCATATAACCATTTAAGTTACTTAAAATAATTTAAAAGTACTTGACATTGCCTGCTTGATATCCCTAACCCTGTGGTAGCGTCCTTGCATCGTGTTCTCGTCCCGTTCAGTGAAACGGACGAGTTTGGACGACTACGCACACGTACGTGCGTCCGTTCTTGGGGGTATGCTTTTTCATTACATAACCCTTCATTTCAATTTTTGGAACCTGCTAATAATTTTCTTATTTCAAATTCAAATTTGTGAACTCGACCCGGGCGCAATTCTGAAATAATTTGTATTCCGCCAAATCCTAATATTTTAACCAGCGAAATTTAAAATCTTATAACCATAAAATATTTACTTAACCAAACAAAATTCTCCCTTAGCCTATCACAGAATTTTTGTAGCCAACGATATTATTTTTTTAAAAACCCTCAAAATCTTTTACAAACTTTAATCCTAACAGTTTTTCCCCTCATCCAATCACAACCCCCCATTCCTCAACGCTGGCCCCAGAATCTTTTCCTCTCTCTTCATTTTCTTTTTCTCTCTCTTCCTCTTTCTCCCTCACCTCCGCTACCAGCCAAACCCCTCTCTCCTCCTCTTCCTCACGTTTCTCCCTTTCTCTCTCTTCTCGCGTCGCTTTCTCTCTCCCCTCGTGGTGGGAATAGGTCACGTCATCGCTATCAGGATGTGGTCACCTCCCTCCTACTTCATCTCTTCTCTTCTCTTTTAAAAACTCCCGCGACCACGAGAACCCACAAACCCTCTGCCTTCCTCGAACCCTAACCCTAGAAACCCTTCACCTCATCACCGATCCCCTTCAACCAAGCCTCCAACCCCTCCTCATCATCTTCCTCCTCTTCTTTCTTCTCCCCGAGTCTTCCCCTGCACAGCCCTGCACACACCCAACTCGACCCCGGTACCCACCTTCTCGTCACCAACGACCCTAGCCTTATACCCACCATCGTCACCATCTCATTTTCCTCTCTCTCCTCGACAACATCCCTTCACCAATCCCCCGACACCTAGCCTTGCACCCAAAACCGGCAACCAAACCCTAAACCTAACCCTTACACCAAACCTCTTAGCCGGAGCTCCGTTCACCGACGTTGACCCCTTCGCATCACCCTCTGCAACCACGGGGAACACCTACGGTAAGCCCTCTCTCATATTTCCCTTCCTCCATTCCTTTTCTCCATTCTTTCTCTTCTTTCTTTATGTCTTGCTTCTATTTTTTTAACTGTTCTTGTGTTGCCGGAATCCGACGATGCCGACGACGTGTCCCGACGTTCCAGCCTGGACCCCTGACACGTGTGACTCCACCGTTCGTCGTTTGGGTTCATTCCGTGAACCGTGCACACGTCGCGAGATTTTCCCCACCGACGCGTAACGTTCCGCTTTCCGTTTCGCAACCCGTCGAGGCAAGTTAATCTTGCTACATGCTATTTGAATCAGTTCTATAGCTATTCTATATTTATGACATACCTGTAGTTTGAATTTAGCATCCATGCATCGTTTTATGACATCTCGATATCCCGTTGCATCTATTTATATTATTTCAAATCTAGAAATTGAAGGGTAACCATTGCAATTAGTTTACCAAGCATGCATAATCACATTTAAATGCTAAATCACATACTCACAATTATTATTAGTATACTACCCTTGTTATAGTTTTGCCTATCGGACGACCGATTGCATACCTGTAGCTTTATTCACATTCAATTGCATCTCTAGATGGTTTCAATACATATTAATATGATTTCATCATTCACATGTGTTATACTGCATCCCTGAAACGTTAAAAGTATTCCTTAAGCCAAACTGATAACTGTACTTCTAATAATTTAACCTGTACTTATTTGCATGTCATATTACTTCTGCCAGTTTATTGTTCTGATGGCATCCATGCTCGATTATTTATAACCCTGATTATGCTAGCTGTTTATGAGCACACACATGATATATTTTACACCTTGACCTGACTCGCTACACACATATTACCGTACACTACTTGACTTGACCTGATGTGTCATGACTTGACCCATTACTTGATCTCGTGTCTAATACCAACAAACCTGACATGTAGTCCTCACGGACCGTTCGTGTTGTCTATCCAGACAAATCTGCTCTTACCTGATCCTGTGTTGGTATTAGTTCTTGATTACTGAATACCTGACTGGAACACTTATAACTTGGGGGTATGGGGAAATCAGAGGTGAAACCTGACTTGTAACTCAACAGTTCGATACCTATTCTGATCAGTCTTACGGGCTAGGTCAGCCCCGGAGTGATGATGCTGACATCACTCGCCTGTACCTGCTACTTTTACTGCCTAGCGGCACGTCTCGGTTTCAGCCCGAGGGTCTGTAAACCGTGGTTCCGGGCATGCACGAGATACTATTGAGTTACATCGATGATTCATCAATTTGATTTCAAAGACTTTAGAGTAGAAAACTAATAAAACAGTTTAGTTTACTCACTGTACACTACCCTGCACTGCCTGACTTACATTACTGTTACCCCTGCTTTTCATTCATGTTATATTTGCATTGCATGTTACTCTGTTCATGTTTTATTACTTGATGACATGATGTGCTGACGTCTGGGTTTTGCATGGCCCAGATTCCGTACCTTCGCTGCAGTCCGAGTAGGAGTACTTCAGCTAGCAGGCTGAGCTGTGCGGTGTCGATAGTAGTTAGTTCTTTATTTCCTGCATTTTATTCCTGATGTGAGCCCGCATTATGGGACGTACATTTCAGTTATTTTGTATTGGATCTTTTGCTTCCGCACTTTTATTATTCTTGACTCGTGTTATCTTGGCTTATGGACATATTTTAGATAGTTATATGTTGTTCTTGATATCTCTACAGCCGTAATGTGACTGTGGATAGATACTTCCTACCCACAGGTAGCATGGTTGGCTATGTCACGTGCCCAATTTAGCGTACTCTGGGAAGCGGGGCGTGACGGCGGTCTATGGCCCATCTGATCCATTTGGGTCAGCTTGTTAATCAAGGCCTGGAAGGTAGTTGGCTTGAAAAACATCATGAACTGGGATATGGTCGCCTGCGGATCGAGGGTACCCACGAACATGCCTACTACAAGAGCCTTTTCTATGCGCTGTTTGCACTTTGACCATAGGTTCCATCACCGTATCGCGTACCGAACCCATGTTTCACCTAGCTTCACCCTAGCGTTAATTAGTGCGGTGATCGGGGTGCGCTCGCTAGCGCTTGCGAATCTCTGCGTAAACAGTAGCTCCATTTTTGTAAATGTCTTGATAGAGTCATTCGGGAGCTCGGAATACCACTCGAATGCTGTCTCCGACAAGCTGCCAACAAATTGGCGAAGCAGTAGCTTATCGTCACCTCCGTTGTTGCCACACAGAGCCCTGAATTGAGCAATGTGCTGGTGTGGATTCCCCGTCCCCTTATATACATGGAATTTATGGATCGTATATCCTGACGGGTACTTTATTTGATCGTACCAACCCGGATAGGGTCGTCCAGTCTTGACGATTTGACCGGCCGCTTTGCTCGCCTGATGAGGTCGTATCTGTTGAGCTATATAATCATCGAGCGTAGCTTTCGAGATTGTTTCTTCCTTTGGCGCTGAAAAGGCCGGGGGAGGGTTCGATGACTCTCCTCTGTCGTCTTCAATTATTACTGGAGGATCCTCGGCTGGAGGGTCCGGCTGGATCATCATGCCGACCATGTCTTGGAATAGTAGCGCCATTTGTTTTATGTTGGCCGCTTGTTCCGCGGCCTCTTTTTCTTTCCTCTCAAGCATTCTTCGGAGGAATTCAGCATCAGTTTCTTGTTCCCGACGCTGCTCCGATGATGTTTCCGGGGTTTTTTTTGGCCTAGTGAGTGCGGCCATCTTCGTTAGCATCTCCTGGAGATTTTGCTGTTGTTGCTCCTGAGCCTTTATTACTGATCGGGTGAGCGGTCGGTGACCCGTAAAAGCACGGCTTTCCTCTTTTCCGGAAGCCATATAAACAGTGTGCACCACCATGCCCCCAGACATGGGGCGTTTAGGTTTAGTACCCTTTAGATTCGTCGCAGACACAGGGATTTTCTCCGGCCTTCTTCTTTTGTGAGCAGTCGAAGTTAAGGGGGCCGTTGCAGCGGGCACCCAAGTAGACGACCCCTTCTGTGGTACGACAGGGTGGTCCTTCTCTTGCCGAGCTTTCATCTTCTTCGGTCAGCAGGAGTAGTCTTGATTGATCACAGAGTCTTGGACCTGTTGCCAAACATTATGAATTTTAGAAGACAGCCGCTGAGGGGGCTGCTCTAGCTTTGCCTTTGTAACGTTCTCCACAGGTGGAGGAGATCTTTTTAGCACGGCGGTCGGAGAATTTTTGCACACCATCCTAAGTGGTTCAAAGTTGTTCCCAGTTGGAACAGTAGCATCGACTTCCATCATTGGAGCCGGCGGAGTCAGTCCAGAAAGGGAATTGCCCTCGGCTTTCCTCACTCGACGCCAATGGCAACGTCGAGCATGCCTTGCAGACGGTATTGGTTCAGCTAGGGGGTGGCTCTCTCATGCCCCCTGTCTTGGTGAAGGGTTGTCATTGGTGCCAGCCTATTGAAAACTGACGTCCGTTGAGTGGGGATGGCCAACCTGTCGAAGGCAGACTTCCGAGCAGGGGAAGCAGCCTTGGTGACTTCGCCTAAAGCGGGAGTTGGAGCGGACAGTCTAGCGAAGACTGATCCCTTAGCAGGAGAAGCCTCTCTGATGATTTCGTTTACTGGAGCAGGGATGACTATCCGTTTCGGGATAACCCCCTCAGGTATCGTGGGCTTCTTCACGGGCCCATTGGAGTTTTGGCCCAATCTGTTAAAGACTGAGGCGTTAGATTTGGGTGACCCATTGAGAGGGGCCGCGGTAGTCGTAAGCCGATCAAAGGCCGACTTCTTCGGAGCTTCTTATGACGGCAGTAGGGCGTTGAAGCTCGTGGGTGGGAGCATGGTCCCAAAGAACAGCCCAGTAGTGGCTTGCGTCACCTGTTCCACTGGCATCGTGAAAACAGAGGCTGCTTGAGGCCCATAGGTCACTCCTCCAGCAAGGACGGAGTGGGAGTTATTGCCGTTGTTGCAGTTGGTGCAGTTGAAAGCCATTGATCTTCTGTCTTCTACGCGGAGCAAGACACCAAATCATAGTACCTCAAATCCAGAGGCAACCATAGCAAACCGTGATTCATTTGCGAAACACGACACACAAAGTGTGGAGTGGAAAGAGGAAAAAGTCCCACCGGGCGTGCCAGAATCTGTTTACCGCCGAAAACATGAGACGGAACCGCGTAGGTCGTCTTGCCTGAATTTGGGGGCAGATACTATTTGGTGCTATCCGTCTACCTCTCCGAAGATGCCAAGTTGATTTATGACACCATGTATCGGAGGTTTAAACGGATGCGGCCGTTGTAGCAGACTTCGTCAAATTCCCCCTCATTGAGGGGTTTTTTATTGTGGGGACGCTCTTCCCTGCAGGCGCAAGCCCCTGCAGTTAATTACGCTACCGCATCGCGATAACCACTTTCTTCTCCAGATGGTCACTTCATGTCGTGGGTGTTGGTTTTATTTTTGGTTGCCCGTGGATTGTATACGGAGACTAATTTATGTTGTCGCCCGTATGACGTGAATTAGTCAAAATCTGTATTTTCTTAGATTTGGGTTTGGTTTTTGGTTTAAGGATCAATAATCTCATTGAGGTTAATATCAACTTAAACGTTTATTAAGGATATGTTAGTCTAATTTTAGACTAAGATCTACTCAACGGGGGTTTGGGATCATTTAAATCCGATGACAGAGCATTTTGGACTCTATCGTCTTAGTTTAGGGACGTTGCGGTCCATTGGGTTTAAGGATTGTTAATCTCATTGAGATTAAAATCAATTTAAACTTTTGTTAAGAATACGTTAGTCTAATTTTTAGGCTAAGATCTACTTAACAGGGTTTTGGGATCATTTAGATCCAATAAAAGAGCATTTGGACTCTATTGTTTTAGTTTAGGGACATTGCGGTCCAGTGGGGTTTAAGGACATCATAGTCCATAGAGTTTAGAGACATTATAGTCTGTAAAGTTTAAAGATATCATAGTCTATAAGTTTAAGGGCCTCACAGTCCATAAAGTTTAAGGACATCATAGTCCATGAGTTTAAGGACCTTATAGTCCATAGGGTTCTGGTTTAACCAGTTTGGGGGTGCGCCAAAAGTTATTGGTTATTGGAACCCTCCATCTTTCTGAAGACGTTGAAGGATTACAACGACATGTATCAGAGGTATGAAGAGATGTACCCTTGAACCAATGTCCCGATTTAGGGTAATGGGATGAACATCAGTTTAGATGTCCTCTGTTGGGAACTTATTAGCTGCCTTGAGATTGACTTTGGAAACCCTGAGCATGAAGGGCTCAATTGATGGTCCTTGGAATGTTTGGTCTGATTCTGGCTAATGTTAGACCTTCATAGTGTTCGACACTAACATGTTTATTCAGCGCTCGCGTGCTCTCACGTGATATTCTGAGGCAGTGACACATATAAGTGTTAAACACGTTAGCCATGTGGCCGTCACGTGTAAGCACGTGAGGTGCTTCAAAATAGCAATAAACTTTAAGAATCTGAAGCGCTACTTATTTGGGGTTCATTCTTTTGTTCAAGCTTTGTTGGGTCACGTGAGATCACGTGAGGCGACCCAAAAGTGGGAACTGCCTTTGATTTATTCCTTTTGGCTTTTTAAGTGCTAAGCACTACTATGGGGTTACGTGTGATCACGTGAGCCAATTTCTTTTATTCTCCTTTGTTCATCAAAGGCGCTCACGTGGGAGCACGTGATCGGCTGTTATCATGTTGGGTGCCGATCCTTTCACGTGCATGGAGATCCTGAGTTTTGAGACTTTCAAGCCCATTATTTTATTGGATTCTTAAGACTTAGTTTTTCTCTTAGGTTCGAGATCTGTATGACAGAATCTCCCCGATGAGAATTAAATTCTCAACTTCTGGGGAGATCTGTTTCTGCAGATCTTTTACCATAAGCGAGAACTAAGTTCTCATATGAAGGGTTAAACCCTTGTTCATCAGAGGAATTAAATTCCTATATACTTTTTGGGAGAATTAAATTCTCTGAACTTAGATCACTCTCTAGGTTTTGGATCTGCATGGCAAAATCTCCCCGATGAGAATTAAATTCTCAACTTGTGGGGAGATCTACCTCTGCAGATCTTAACCAGAGAAAGAACTAATTTTTTTTTAGGAGAGTTAAACTCTTATGGAGGTGAAAAATAAGAGGGGATATTCTTTGTGTTTTGTTCCTTCTCTTATCTAGAGTTTCTTCTTCTCTTTTTTCTCTCTGGAGAATTAAATTCTTTTTTTTTCTATCCTCTTCTTCTTCTGATCTCTCTCTCTTCCTCTCTTTTTTTGTTTCTTTGCTCCTATTTATAGGAGAAAGAAGAGAATCAATTCGTTCAGAAAATCTCTCATTGAGAGATTTTGATCAACAAAAAGTGATCTTTGAGATCAATCGGTGAATTTTATTCACCGTTGGATTTTTAATCTAAGGACCTCTGTTTTACAGAATTTATTTCTTTTGTTGTTCTTAACAAGTTTAGGAAGATATTTCCTTGCACAGAATTTTCTGTAGATTGGTGGTTTTTAATCACCATTGGATTTTTAATCCAACGGCGCTCTGTCTTACAGAGTGTAATCTTTCTCGTTTAGAAAGATCCAAGGAAATATTTTTCTAAATAAAGCTTTTGGTCCCTTTTAATTGGATTTTACTTCTATTGTTTCAGAGGGCATAGGAATCTATCACGTGTAGCATGTGACCCCACCAAGTTAAGCCGACCAAAGTGTGTCGCGTGCTATCACGTGAGTTCCTTTTTGTCTAACTTGTTTGCTTTATTCAAGCGTTTGTATACTTTGTTTTATAAAGGTCACGTGTCTGCATGTGAGGCCCAGTTTTAACTTAGTTTTGTTTAAGCGTAGCGCCTATCATGTGTGGGCACGTGATACTCCACTTGGGGACTTTTTCCCGTTGCTTTATTTATTTATTTTCCATAGGGGAACATGGAGTGGTCAGTACCGGCGGGTTCTGCAGGTACTGCTTAATCTCGTCTAGTGCATTTTGGCACTTTTGATCCCAGATGAATGGTGTTCCCTTCTTCATGAGATGACTGTAGGGACGGCATTTTCCGGAGAGGTTGGCTATGAACCGCCGGATATACGCGAGATTTCCTTGGAGAGACCGCAGTTGCTTGAGAGTTTTTGGTGTGGGCATTTCCATAATCGTCTTGATCTTTGATGGGTCTATTTCGATGCCTCGGTTTCATATGATGAATCCTAGGAATTTTCCCGAGTAAACTCCAAACGCGCATTTGAGATGATTCATCCTCAGATTATATTTCCGAAGATGTTAGAACACTATGTCTAGATGTTCCCAATGTTCCTCATGAGATTTGCTCTTCACCACAAGATCTTCAATATAGCATTCGACAATCTCATGGATGAAGTCATCGATGATCTTCGTCATGGCTCTCTGGTAGGTAGCACCTGCGTTCTTCAAACCGAAGGGCATCACCTTATAGCAGAATATGCCTAGCGGAGTTCGGAAGGCGGTGTGCTTTTGGTTTTCAGGATGCATTTTTATTTGATTGTAGCCTGAAGATCCATCCATAAAGGAGAAGACCTCATGAGTGGACGTGTTATCGATCATCAGCTCGGTAACAGGTATTGGGAACTCATCCTTCTGGCAAACTTTGTTAAGGTCCCGAAAGTCCACGCAGATGCGCACTGTCTCATTTTTCTTCTTCACTGGAACAATGTTGGCAATCCAGTCAGGATACTGAACTTCTTGGATGAAACCGGAGTCAAATAGTTTCTTGACTTTGGCATTGATACTCATCTCAAGTTCGAGCCGCATTCTTCTTGGAGCCTGTTTGACTAGCTTGACGTCCGGCGATATAGCCAGTTTGTGTACCACTATTTCCGGATTTAGTCCCGGCATCTCAGAATAGTTCTATGCAAAGCTGTATTTATATTGCATGAGTACATTTTTTAAAGTAGCCATCTGTTTTTTAGATAGCAGCTCACTGACGAACGTGGGCCTCGGCTCATTTTTCGTCCCTAGGTTAATTCTTCTTAGGTTGTCCGCCGTGGTGTGTATCCCATCTTCCAGCTCTTTTGGCACCGGTGGAAACTCTGAGATCACCTCATCCTCGTCCTCATTTGCGAAGCACCTAGAGAGGTCATCCACGTTCTCGTGCTCCCCCTCTTTTGAGAATGTTATCACGTAGCAGGTACGAGTTCGTTTCCAAGCTCGATGTTGATCTGGCCCTACCCTCGCAATATAAGTTCTTTTTGGCTCATGCTTTCGCGGTGGGGTCACCCTCCAGTTGGCGGATAGAGCGAACATGCCTTATTGATACTAGTCTTCGACCCAGTCTTTGAAGGTGATGTAGTCTTCAAGAGGATGTCCTATTGCTTGGTGATAGGAGCAATAATCCGGGTGATGGACCTCGTTTATTTGTTCGGGATGCCGAGGCTCCTGAAGTGTCACCATTTGATGCTTAATGACAAGGTCGGATATTTTCCTTGTCTTGTCTTGGGGGGAAAGTATTCCCAACCCATCTTCTTCATAAAAGACGGATTCCAGCTGAATTTTTCTCGATCGCGTGGCTTCTTGGATCCGCTTCGCTGTTTTCGAATGTCATTTTCGTTCTTCACCTTGTTTTTGCCTTTGCGTCGGGCTTTTTTCTTGTCGCGAGAACGTACAACGGGCTGAGGGTGAAGGGCATCGTAATCTTCTTTTTCCGGCGACTGCCGAATGAGACGCTGAGTCCGGGCCTTTTCGTAAATGGACATTTTGCGGTTGTGGTCATCCCGAACCTTTTGACCGACTTCTTTTATTAGCTTGGCAACCTGTTCTTCGAACGACGGACTTGACATTTGTACAGCGGGATCTCGCTCTGGTTCAATGTTAGCGCTATCTAGAAAAGCACCCCCTTCTCCACCGGAGCTATTTATGACACGACAGCCATGGAATCGCTCCCGTTTCTTGGACCGAACGTAGCCGAGCCCGGTTGTTTCCATCTTCCCGTTGGGCATCTTTCGCTGAGTTCTGATAACGTCCCAAATCTTGTTGTAGAACTGGGCTTGTCGAGTGGTTTGTTGGAAGGGTACTCCTTGACATCTTAATAACCTTTTCAATCCCTCTGTGTAATATCTGGGTAGAAGGATTGGTTGAAGCCTGTCAAGCACAAAATCGGTGCCATGCCAAACTTCTTTTTCTACCCTGATTTCCGTAGATTGGTAGAAGAGTATCATCTTTTCACCTTTTCGCCTGGAAAGGACGTAGAAAGTCCGCAGCTATTGTACGCCGTATGTATTGAGAGCATCAAGTTCCCTGTAATGCCCTGTAGAACCATAGTGATTTGTAAACTCTAATCAGCTCCAGTAACGGTTTGTGCCAATGGGCGAACAGAGAACACGGCGTTGACCTCGTCCTCAGAGTCACTACCAAAGACCAAAATAGGAGTAGATGGGCCATGCCTGTTGCCTTGGGGTTGCCCCGAGTAGACTATTTCTTTATCTTACTCGGTATCGCTCCCAAAGATCGGGATGGTGGCGACGGCTTTTTGTTTATTCTCCGGCTTATGACATCTTTCCGTGTCTTTGAAGTCTGGTAGGAAGTACTTTGCGTTTTCATATTTTCGGACTTCATTTACGGAGAATAGATTTAGCTTCCCCGTGACAGTGTATTCGAGGTCATCTTTGAAATACTTCATACACTGGTGTTGTGTAGAAGAGATGATGTTGTACTCGTATAACCAAGGCCGGCCGAGCAGAGTGTTGTAGCAAGTCTTGGCGTCGATGACATGAAATTTGATGTCAGTGACGAGAAGCCCAAAGCGTAATGCCAATATTACGGACCCAAGCATCCGTGATGACTGTGAGTCAAACCCGGAGATGGTAATTTTGTCTCAAGCCAAGTGCTAAACGTTCATGTAAATCTCCTTCAGCACCTTCATGTTGAGAAGGTTGACGGAGGACCCGTTGTCGACTAGGATCTTCTCTATCTTGATATCGTGGTAGTACCCGGTGACATACAGAGGACGGTTGTGCTCGCACATTCCAAGGAGGAGATCTTCATTGCCGAATGTAATATCGGCTGTATGAACCTCTGCCAGCTCATTCTTCATCTTTTCTTCTGCAAGGAAAGCTTGGAATTGATTGGTCTCTTGTAATGCCATGATCAGAGAATCTCTTGCTTCTTTAGAGAGGAGGAGAGTATCCAGTATGCTCAATTGTGAGGGTATCTTCCTCAGATGTTCCAGGACATTGTAATCCACCTTATTTTTCTTGGGCGGGTCCTTGGCTGTGAGCTATTTGACAGCTCCATCATCGTGGGCAATTTCCTCAGGGACTTTTTCCTTCTCATTGTCTTTTTTGCTCGACCCTTTGTTTGTAGACCCGAGGTTCTTCTCAGGCAGCGTGCGATTATGCAGCTGAATGTCCTCGCAGGTCTTCTCCTCCTCTTCTTTTCTGGAGGTGGATTATTTGAAGAGAGGGCCGAGAGTTATTTCTTCCTCAGAATCTCTTCCGAACGTAAGAATTTGAGATTTTCCTTTTATCGAATTGGTACCAATCATATGACAGTTGCCAGCCGTCCCTTCACGCTCATCTTTCGCGCTTCTTTGCTGCTGACGAGCTTTGCGCTTCATCTGCTTGAAGTGTTGTCGGTGAGCAATGTATCCTTGCCACCACTTCTTGAAGGCATTGCACTCTTCGGTGGGGTGGGTGATCCTCCGATGATGTAGGCAGTAATTCGGATGTGAAATCTCTTCGTTGAGGCATGTGGCCCCGGGAATACTTCCCTTGAGAGATGGCAGCTTCATTCTCATTGACAGGGCTTTAGTGAACCGCTTCTCCGTCTTAAACTTACTTTTGTTTGCCGCAGGTGTGCTTCGGTCTGGTTGGAGTAATTTGTGACTCTTCCTCGCCGTGTCTTCTTCATCCTGATGCCAACGCTTAGCCTTTTCGTATATGACCGTTTCACGCTCTCGGTCAGCTCTGCTCTTTTGAAAAGCTTCATTTAGCAGCCTGTCAATTGGGTCTTCTGGCAGCTCCGGGGATTTCGGCGCCGATCCTGCCCCCAGTTCCTCTGCGTTACTTTCTGACGCTGAGGGAGTTTCTTTGTTATTTAACGACGAATGAGAGACCATGTGGCAACTTGCTACATAATCCTCGGGTTCTTCTGACGATTCATTTCCTTCATCATCGCCATTATCTCCGTTCTCAAGGATATGGTTGAGAAACTCTTCGAGGGTGACTGGGGTCCAAGCCTTCTGGTTGTATTCTTCTAGCGCGTCAATATACTTCTGCAGGTCTGTGCGCTTGTCGTTAGGCTGCACGGATTTCTTGGTCTTCTTCTTTTTCTTCGAAGACTTTGAAGGCTTAACCTAGGGTTTTTGCCCATTGTTAACAGTTTTCGGTGCGAGACGCGGTTTCAGCATCCCTTCAATGATCTCGGGCTTCAGTGGGCTTTTCCACCTGATCGCCGGACATGCTTGAAGATCCTTCAGCATTCTTTTGGTTTTAGCTGAAAGGACAACTTCCCATGGAGCTTCTTCCACAAATGAGCATGATGCCCCTGACGTATCCACCTTTTTAGGAGCGTGCCTCTACGGCCGGTTCACCCTCCAGTTCTCGAACAACGTGAATTTTCCTTAACGGTACTGTTCCTCGACCCAGTTCTTGAATATGTAGCAATCCTCAATAGGGTGGCTCACCATTCGGTGATAGGAGCAGTAGTTGGGATTGTTGACATCGCCGGGCTATGGTGAACATTTTAGGTCCGGCAGAGTAATAAGTTTGTTGCGCACTGCCAGTTTGAACAATCTCCTCGTTTTATCATGGGGAAATAAGTAAGCGCGTCCTAGCTTCTCTTTGAGGGATTAGCGCGGGCGCGTGTTGTTTTGACGAGCAACCGGTTTCGGGTCACTCGGTTGTTGTTGCGTGTTGGCAATGAAGGCCGCTTTCCCTTTACCCTTTGCATTCCGAGGGTCCATTTTTGAAGAGGAAAGTCCGTGGCCCATCTGGTCCATTTGGGCCAGCTTGTCGATCAAAGCCTGGAAGGTGGTCGGTTTAAAGAACATCATGAACTGGGACACAGTCGTCTGAGGATCGAGGGTCCCTATGAACATGCCCACGGCAGAAGCTTCTTCGATGCGTTGTTCGCATTTTGACCATAAGTTCCTCCACCAGATCGCGTATTGAACCCAGGTCTCTCCTGGCTTCACCCTGGTATTGATTAATGCCGTGATCGGGGTGCACTCGCTTGCGCTGGCGAACAGCTGTATGAACAACATTTCCATTTCCGTGAATGTTTTGACGGAGTCATTTGGGTGCTCCGAGTACCATTCGAATGTTGTTTCCGACAGGCTGCCAACGAACTGGCAAAGCAGCAATTTGTCGTCACCTCCAGTATTGCCGCACAAATCTCTGAACTGAGCAACGTGCTGATGAGGATTGTCTGTCCCCTTGTACACATGGAACTTGGGGATCGTATATCCTGGCGGGTACTTGATTTGATCGTACCAGCCCGGATACGGTCGTCCGGTTCTGACGACTTGGCCAGCCGCTGCGTTGGCTTGATGAGCTCATATTTTTTGAGCTATATAATCATCAAGGGCAGTCTTGGAGATCGTTTCCTCCCTGGCTGTTGATAAATCTGGAAGAGGGCTTGATGTTTCCCTTTCTATCGTCCTCGATGATTATCGGCGGGTTTTCAGCTGGAAGTTCTGGCTGAATCATCATTCCAACCATGTCTTGGAATATGAGCACCATCTGATTTATATTAGCAGATTGTTCTGTGGCCTCCTTGTATTTTCTTTCAAGCACCCTTCGCATGAACTCTATATCGGTCTCCTGTTCCTGACGCTGTTCAGATGCCAATTCCGGGCTTTCTTTCTGCCCAGTGAGTGCTGCCATTTTCGTCAACATCTCATGGAGGTTTTGTTGTTGCTCCTGAGCTTTTGTCAATGATCGAGTTTGCGGTAGGTGACTCACGGAAGCACGGCTATCCTCTTTCCTGGAAGCCATATAGACAGTGTGTACTATCATGCCCCCAGACTTGGGGCGTTTGGGTCCAGCGTCTTTGGAATTCGCCGCAAGCAGCGGGATTTTCTCCGGCCTTCTCCTTTTGTGGGAGGTTGAAGTCGGAGGGGCCGTTGTAACAGGCACCCATGTGGACGATGCCTTCCGTGGTTTGGCAAAGGGATGGTCCTCCTCTTGCCGAGCCTTCATTTTATTCAGTCGGCGAGACTGGTCTTTATTAATCACAGAATCATGGACTTTCCGCCAAACCCTGTGGATTTAGGAGGGCAGCCACTGAGGGGCTGCTCCGGCTCTGCCTGCGTCATGTTTTCAGCAGGCGGGGCGATTTCTTTAACGCCGCCATTGGAGAGTTCTTGTGCACCCTCCTAAGCAGATCAAAACTGTTCCCGGTTGGTACAGCAGCATCGACTTCCACCATTAGAGCTGGTGGAGTAAGTCCAGAGGGGGAGTTGCCCCTAGCTTTCCTCACTCGGTGCCAATGGCAATGTCGAGCATGTCTTGCAGACGGGATTGCCTCAATTGTGGGAGTGGTTCCGTCATGTCCCAGGCTTTCATTAGGGTCTGCTGCTGGTGCCATCCCGTCAAAGACTGACGTCCGTTGAGAGGGAACAGCCAATCTTGCGAAGGCCAACTTTCTGGTAGGGGAAGCACTTTTGACGAATTCACCCATCGGAGGAGTTCGAACGGCCAATCTCGCGAAAATCGATCCTTTGAGAGGAGAAGCACCTTTGACAACTTCACCTGCCGGAGCTGGAACGGCTATCTGTTTTGGGATAACCCCTTCAGGTATTGCGAGCCTCTTTGCGGGCCCACTTGAGCTTTGGCTCAGCCTGTTGAAGACTGAGATGGCAGACTTGTACGACCCGCTGAAAGGGGCCGTAGTGGTTACAAGTCGATCAAAGACTGACTTCTTTAGAGCTTCCTGTGGCCGCACTGGGGCGCTGAAGCTTGCTGGCGGGAGCATAATCCCAAAGAACAATCCAGTGGTGGCCTGAGTCACCTGTTCGACCGGCATTGAAAAGATGCAGGCCGCGTTCAGCCCGTACGTCGCTCCTCCAGTTAGGACGGAGCGGGAGTTGCTGTTGCAGTTTGTGCAGTTGGAAGCCATTAACCTTTTTCCTGCACAGGAGCAAGACACCAAATCTTAGTACTTTGAATCCAAGGGCAACCATAGCAAACCGCGATTTTGTTCGCAAAACACGACACATAAAGTGTGGAGTGGAAAGAGGAAAATGTTCCACCGGACGTGCCAGAATCTGTTCACCGCCGAAAACGGAGACGAATCTGGGATGGATCGTCTTGCCTGAATTTGGGGGCAGATGCTATTTGGATTTATCCGTCCACCTCTCCGAAAATCCCATGTTGATTTATGTCACCGTATATCAGAGATTTGGACGAATGCGGCCGTTGTAGCAGACTTTGTCAGATTCCCCCTCGTTTGTGAGGGTTTTTTTTATTGTGGGGACGCTTTTCCCTGCAGGCGCAAGCCCCTGCAGTTAATTATGTTACCGCATCGCTGTAACCACTTTCTCCTATTCTGGAAGTTCACTTCGTGTCGTGTGTGTTTTTGTTTTGGTTGCCCGTGGATTGTATACGGAGACTAATTTATGTTGTCACCTGTGGGGCGTGGATTAGTCCAAATCTGTATATCTTAGATTTAGGTTTGTTTTATTTAAGGATCGTTAATCTAGTTTGAGATTAAGATCAACTTAAATGTATATGAGCAGTTGGGGCTCGGTTGGTTTTTTGTTAAGGATACGTTAGTCCAATTTGAGACTAAGATCCACTTAACAAGGTTTTAGGATCATTTTTGCTTCAGATCCGACAAAAGAGCATTTGGGCTCTGTTGTTTTAGTTTAAAGACGTTTCGGTCCGTTATCACCATTTTGGAGGCGAAGTTTTAGTTTGAAGACATTTCGGTATGTTGATCACCATTTTGAGGCGAGCTTTTAGTTTGAGAACATTTCGGTCTATTGATCATCATTTTGGAGGTGATGGTTTAGTTTAAGGACGTCTCGGTCCGTTGATCACCATTTTTGAGGTGACGGTATAGTTTAAGGACATTACGTTCCGTTGATCACCATTTTTGAGGTGAGATTTTAGTTTAAGGACATTACGGTCCGTTGATCACTATTTTTGAGGTGACGGTTTAATTTAAGGATATTACGGTCCGTTGATCACCATTTTTGAGACGACGGTTTAGTTTAAGGACATTACGGTCCGTTGATCACCATATTTGAGGTGACAGTTTAGTTTATGGACATTACGGTCCATTGATCACCATTTTTGAGGTGATGTTTAGTTTAAGGACATTATGGTCCGTGGATCACCATTTATGAGGTGACGGTTTAGTTTAAGGACATTACGGTCCGTTGTTGCTATTTTGGAGGCAACATTTACTTTAAGGACATTTCGGTTCGTTGTTTCCATTTTGGAGGCAATGGTTAGTTTAAGGACATTTCGGTCCATTGATCACCTTGCGAGCACGTGTATTTTTTACATGACGGGATGAGCAAAGACAATATGGGATACACCCAGTTTGGGGGATGGTTTGATTTGGGGTGTGCACGTCAGTTTGGGAAGGGCACCAAAAAGATGTTGGTTGTCGGGACCCGCCACCTCTCTGAAGACGTTGAGGTATTACAATGACATGTATCAAAGGTATAGAGAGATGTACCCTTGAACCAATTCCCGTATTTGAGGGAAAAGGGATTAGTGGTAAACCCAGAAATCATTAGTCGTATTTTGAGACTAAGATTTCCTCAGGGGAATATGGGACGAATATCGTTTTGGATATCATTTGTTGGGAGATCATCAGTCATGTTTGAGACTGGGATCAATTTGGGCCATCATGAACATATGAGCTCAATTGATTTGAATCAAGGGGGT
Organism: Agapanthus africanus; assembly: GCA_030015575.1. NCBI lineage: Eukaryota > Viridiplantae > Streptophyta > Magnoliopsida > Asparagales > Amaryllidaceae > Agapanthus > Agapanthus africanus. The sequence continues at coordinate 485,569,010 of JASDDO010000010.1, read as the reverse complement.
TCTATCCTTAGGGGACCTGACCAATTTAGGCTTGGTCCACTCAATTTTTCTTTTGACTGAAAAAAAACTAGGCACTTGTTTGGGCTCTGTTCCCTTTTTGTGTGAAAAGTGCTGAGCACTTATATAAGTTCTGACGCCCATGTATAATCATGTGGGGCTTTCAGTCAAGGAGATTGCCAAATAAGTGTTAAACACTTTACCCCATTTTGTCTTTATATGGAGTGCTAGACACTCTTTATGGAACCCACGTACGAAGCACATGAGGCGCTATGCACTGCCTAGTGAGTGCTAAGCACTCTTCCATTCTGTGGCGTCCACGTGAGGGACACGTGAGGCGCTGGGTACTGAGCGCCGCTCATTGAGTGCTAAGCACTCCTTTCTTTTGTAACACCCACATGAGGGGCACGTAAGGCGCTGGGCGCTGAGCGCCGCTCAATGAGTGCTAGGCACTCTCCTCTGTGGCGCCCACGTGAGGGCCACATGGGGCGCTGGGCGCCGCTCAATGAGTGCTAGGCACTCCTGTAGCGCCCACATGAGAGGCACGTGAGGCGCTGGGTTCTTATTTTTTCTCTGAATGATCCACGGGATCTTTAAATATTTTTATTTACCTAAAATTTTCAAGAAGAGAGCTCTTCTTCCTTGAGAACTTAATTCTCTGTTCTTTTGAAGCTCTCTCTTTTTTTTAAAGCTTATGAGGGGGTTCCTCTATATCAGACTTGAAGTCTTGGGTTCTTTATATAGTAAGGGCAGTTTGTTGATTAGTTCTGAAGAAATCTCTCATTAGGGGATCCCAATTGATTTGGAGATTTTACCCACCGTTGGATTTTTGATCCAAAGACTTCTGTTTTACAGAAAGTATTTTCTTATTTTTAACAAGATTAGGGAAATATATTCCCATACAGAATTTATTTTGTAGAATGGTGATTCTTTAATCACTATTGGATTTTTAATCCAACGGTACTCTGTTTTACAGGAGGCAATCTTTATTGTTTAGAAAGATTTGAGGAATGTTTCTTCTCAACAGAATTTCATTCTGCATCCTGATGATTTATCATCTCCGTTGGATCTTTGATCCAATGGCTCTGTTTAACAGAGAGTAGAATTTAATTCTACTAGGCGCCAGTGCTCACGTGTTGTGCACGTGGGCGCTACTTAAGTTTTTGTGTGCTTTGCACATTGGCGCTGCCCATATAAGAGTTCTTTTACTCTGGCTTGGTGCCCTCGTGGAAGGCACGTGAGGCGCTTGAGCGCTAGGCGCTGCCTCATAGAGTTTTGCTCTTTTATTGGGGAAATACGAACCGTGGTGAAGGCTATCAGCTCTTCGTCGGCCGGGTTCATTCGGATCTGATTATAACTGGAGAAGGCGTCCATGAAGCTTAGTAGCTTGTGGCCGGCCGAGCTGTCCACTAGCTGGTCTATCCGAGGAAGCGGGTAGTTGTCTTTAGGGCAAGCCTTGTTTATGTCTGTGAAATCGACGCATTTGCGTCATTTCCCGTTTGCCTTCTTGACCATGACCACGTTCGCCAGCCAATCCGAGTAGTCCAGGTTTCTGATAAAGTTGGCAGCGAGCAATCGATCCACTTCGTCCTCTATCGCCTTCTGTTTAATCGGCGCAAAACTTCTCTTCTTTTGTCGGATCGGCCTGGCTTTCGGGTCAACCCCGAGTTTGTGGGAGATCACCTCAGGGTTGATCCCGGGCATGTCCGCAGGCATCTAAGAGAACACGTCCGCGTCGTCTCGCAGGATGTCCCCTGTCAAGAGAGAGCCGATCTGAACGGTCCAGCCGTCGATCCCCTTTGTAAGGGTAACTTCTGCCAACGCTTCCACCGGGGCATCTCAAACTTCCTTTCGACCGTAGCGTGTATCTAAAGACCCCTGAGGATCATGTGTGTCTCCAAAATCATCGCCTTGCTCTCCGGTGGGGGACGTTGAGGTGAGGCAGATCCTAGCGGTTTGTTGGTCTCCATAGGCCCGGCCTATTTCCCCATTATCTAAAAGGAACTTGAGCGCAAGGTGGTAAGTCGAGATCTGAACCTGAAAGGTGTTTAAGGTAGGGCGTCCCAGGAGAATATTGTAGGATGACGGGACTTTAGCAACGAGGAAGTTCACTGGTACGGTTCGCGTTTTGCCCGCTTTCCCAATGTTGAGGAGGAGAGTGACTGATCCCTTGACCGGGACAGAATGGTTGGTGAACCCAGAGAGAACGTGGGAGGTCGGCTGAAGGTCAGATGGACCTAATCACATACGCTAGAAACAGTCATAGAATAGGATATCCGCTGAGCTCCCCGAATCGACCAATATTCTCCGGACCTCGTAGCGGTGAACTTGGGTCGTTATCATAAGAGGGTCATTGTGAGGAAGTGATATGCCGTGAAGGTTTTCGTCGGTGAAGATGATCGGGTCATCCTTCCTGCATTTCTTGTGGGGTGGATCACTTATGTCCCCGACCGGTAGGAGGTGGTGGTTCCCCCTGCTTTCCAGAGCTGGATTAGTCAAAGTGACCATGATTTGCCCAATCGTTAACTCCCCGGATAGGGTTTGGTCTTTTTACTCCCGCTCCGTTTGTCGCTTGTCTCATAGGTATATCACCAGGTGGCCAAAGCGGATCAATTCCTCAATGTAGTCACGAAGTTGTTTGCAGCTCTCGGTCGAGTGACCCTGCGACCTGTGATAGGCGCAATACGGGCCGTAGAATCGCTTGCCCGTCCTCTGGGTAGCTGGGGGAGCCTAAAGAACCTCTCGGCTTTAGCCTCCTCTAACAACTCGGTCTGGGAAATGTTTAGAGGAGTGTACTCCTGGAACCTTGGGAAATAAGGTTTCGGATGATCAACTTTCTTCTTCTCTTCCCTGACCCGTCTTTTCCGGTCCGTTTGGTCACCTCTGGGCAGATTAGAGTTCACCTCAGACTCGAGTTGGATTTCTCGCTTGGTCCATGCTTTCACTTAGGTCATGGTCTTAGGTTGTGCCAATGCAAAAGAGCGGAGCTACTCTTTGTGCCTAAGACCCGACCTCAGCGCGGTGATAACTGTTTCGTCCCGGTGCTCGGAAACTTCCAGGAGGGCATTGTAGAAGCGGGTGACATATCCCTTGAAGGATTCCTTGTCTCTGCTCTTGATGGTGAACAAATAGTCGACCGTCTTTTTCTGTTGTCGCTTACTGATGAAATGACCGAGAAATTGGGTAGCCAGCTAGTCAAAGGTCGAGATAGAGCGTGGCGTAAGCCCTCGGAACCAATCCCGACCAGCTCGGATAAGGGTTGTGTGGAAGGCCCTGCATTGAGCCGCATCTGAGTTTTCTTGGAAGCTCATGGCGGCCACGAACGCGTCTAAATGGTCCTTCGGGTTGGACTTTCCATTGAAAAGAGGCACTTTGGGCGGTTTGTTCCTGAACAAGACATGTTCGGCTAGAAGTCGTTCAGTAAAAGGTCTTACGAGTGAATCAACGGAGTACTTCGCCCCTTCACCGGCCGTGTGGTCGTCCTGTCGTATGTCCTTGATCTTCTTTTCGAGGGCTTCGATCTGTTGGTGGTACCCCGAGAATTCTGCATATTCGGAGCACCGGTTATCCCCGCTCCGGGCCTGTGCGATGGTGCGGCTTCGGTTTCGCTCTATCACATTTCTTAAATTCTTGGGTGAGGCCCTTCTTGAGTAGTCCTGACATTCGCCGTTTCCACGGCCTCGACGGGAGTAGGGGCGTCAGTCATGCCTGGAAGCAGACGAACTGACCAACACCTCCTCAGGGGGTGAGAGCACGCGTCGGGCGTCGGAACGATGGCCTGTTCTCCCTTGAGATCGGGGCGTTGAACTTTTCGGCGTCCATCGGGTCATTGAATCATTCCCCGCATATAGGTTGTAATAGCCGGAATCGGCGCGCCGACGTTCGTTAATATCAGGGTGAGCGCGATTGAGGTCAAGGACCTGGGTGCGTGTTCCCGCCAGCATCCATACGTCCCCATCCTGGGGAAGGGGAACCGTGGTTTGGTGGGCGTGGCCGGCCGCTTGAACGCGGGCGAGCGCGTCCACCATCGCCGTGAGCCTGTCGATCTTGGCGGATAAGGTGTTGATGACATTAGGAGGGGGAGTAGGATCGCTCCCGCCTCCGTTGTGGGGGGCAGGGCAGCTTGTGCTGGGATCATCGTAGTCATCGCTTGCCATTGAATTGAAGGCAAGGGATCAACTTTTTGTGGTGGAAAAGTCCTTCGTTCGCACAGACGGTGCCAACCGATGGAGGTGGAAATCTCCCTCAGATGTCGTCCTCCGTCGATCTTGTAGCAAGCGTTCTTGGACGGTTGAGATTGAGAGTAGAAATTGGACGTGTGGATCTCAATGGGTTGTGGTTGACGCCGAGCTATCTGCAAAGGAAGTCCCGGGGTGGGTGACCACCATAGGACCCTCCGACGATCAAGTAAGTACCGAGGTGTAAAGGCAGGATAGCGGGGTATTGGAATCGATTTTGACTTATCTAAATCGTCTGGAAGAGGGGGTTTATATAGCGGTCGCGTGGGGGCGATCCGGCTCGAGATTCCGGGCGTCCGTTATGCCCTTACGGTACATTCGATTTGATGGCAGGACACGCCCATTAATAGCGAGGTACGCTCATTAACGGAGAAACGTGCCAGCGTGGGATGCGAAACGTGGAGCAGCGGAAATCTCATTCTGACGAGATACGCGGAACCGTTACGGAGGCGCTTGGGCTTCGTGCTCCTGGTTGGACAGGGAAGCTGAGGAATCTCAGCTCGTGGGTAGCTCAGAGTCGAGCGAGGAGGCCAAGGATGCTCAGCTTTGTATCTGCTCGGAGTCGAGCGAGGAGGCCGAGGAGTCTCAGCTGCCTGAGCGCATATGGTGGGTACTCCGGGGACGCTCTTCCGAAAGGTTGGGTACCACCTCGTCACGTGGTCCTGAGGAAGACTCGTAATGTGTCGCGCTGATTCCCCGTCATAGCCCCCAGGGGTCCAGAAGGTATGCGCTAACGACACGTCATCTCCCATGTGTCGCAATCTGGGGTGTTCCTGTTCATGAGCCTCATCACCTATTTATCGAATTCCTAAATTTTATTTTTCTAAAATCCTATCTCTCATAATTTAAAACCTAACCTATACCCAAAACCCAAACCTAAGCTAAACCCCCAACCCATCTCTCATTTTTGCTTCCCCCTATTCTGTAAGCCTAACCCGACCCGATCCCATTTCTCCTCCTCTTTTCTCTCTTTCTCTCTCCTCTCTTTTCCTTTTTTCCTTCTCTCTCCTCTCAATCTCGGCTCCCTCCTCCTTCGCAATGGCTCCTCCATGACCGCGTCTCCCTCGCAACTGCCCCCGACTCTCGCACCCACCTCCCTCTCTTATCTCAACCGACCTCTCTCTATCTCAACATATCTCTCAATCTCCCTCACTCCCTCTCACTCTTCCTCCCTCACACCTCACTGGAGCCACCCTCACCGTCGTCGCAACCACCCTCACCATCGATGAGCTTCCCAACACCGCCAAGAGCTCCCACCACCTTCTCTTTTCTGCAAACAAATAAAACCCACTGAGCCCCCATCCCTCCTCTGCACAACACCGCCGCCGCGGCTACCCATCGCCGATGAACCCCTCGTCGCCTCCACCAACTCCTCCATCGACGAAAAGCCGCGACCACCGCAACCCCTCGAGCTCCCATTACCGTGACTACCTCGCTCCACCTCCAAGCACTCCGGCCACGCCTCTGAACCATCGACGATCTCCGCAACCCCGCAGCTACCATCGTCAACATCAAACTCCCTGAATCCATCACCGCAGCCGCCACCAGCTCTTCCGTCCTCCCCATCTGCAGCCTAGCCGACCTCCAACTCCACAGAGCTCCGAGCCGAGCCAACACCCCAGGGCCTCACCGCGCCGTCGCTTCTCCTCTGCAACCCCGTGCCCGAGCCCTATCTCATTCGCCCTCACCTCCGGCAACCACCACCGTCAGTCACCGTCGACCCCACCTCAACAGACAACATGCTATGCCGTGCTAGCCTCCGTGCCACGCTTTGCCAGTGTCGTGCCAGCCTCCGTGTCACGCCGTGCCAGCCTCCGTGCACACACCGTGACCATTCCCACACCAGCATCACGTCCGGTACAGTGTCGCGTTGTGCCACACCCACACCACGCACCGAGCCAAAGACCGTTCCTAGTATCGTGTCGTGCCCACGTCATCACCGTGCCCGCGTCATCACCGCGCCCGCTTCTGTGTCACGTCCGTGTCGTTACCGTGTCCAGTACCGGGTCACCGCACATCGCGCCCGCGTCACACACCGTGTCCAGCATCACATCGTCTCGTGTGTTGAAATGAACCCTGAACGTCATGTCGCTTCTATATCAACAACCCAAACCAAGTGAATCCCCTTCACTTGTGAAATCATACTATATACATATATGTTAATTCAACTTGATAAATGATAATTATATAGGCATAATAAGTGTTCGATACGAATACTGGAGTTAAAACCTTAATGATAGTAAACTTTTCTAAATCAATAGTTCATTTTACTGTTGACGTGTAGCGTATAAAAAGTTAGGATCGAAACGATTAAATTTCTCATATGAAACGACGTCTCCAGGCAGTATCGAAAAATCTGATTCCTGTCGTGCATGCTACATTGTAAAATTCATATTAAATTGAATATGATTCGTCATGAAACGTTCCATGGCTTGTATCGAAGCCAACAGATAAAATGTACATCAACCCATATTTCATCTTTGAAATTTTAATAAGTTATGCCAATAAAAACTGAGGCGATTCATGGCTCTAGACTGCAGTCCTGAGCAGAATTACATATTGACACATGTTTCTAATTAATTGTATAACTCCGTATTGAAATGAAAATATGAGTAACTCTATACCACTACGAAGATAATTCTGTTAGCTAACTATAGGTGGTGGTTTCATTCGATTTTACAGTGGTTTGATATTTTAATTGCATTTTAATCCGTCGTAGTGTACTGCAGTTTAGTACAGAGACAGAATGTATACCTTAATCTTAAACGGTGTATATCTCCCAGTACGCAGTGGATATTATTGATCCGCCTAATGAGTTGGAAACATAACAGATAAATATAAATATTATTTAACTGTAGTATCGCCTAATTATGATCCCAACAGGGAGTAAAATATGTTACCAAAAGGACTTCCAGTTCAGAAACTGGGTTTCCAGCAGTAAACACTGAAAATAGAATGGCCGTAACTCGCAAACCTGAAACTCGATTGAATCGAAACCAATTTTGCTGTACGTATAATTAAATATACTGCTTACTCCTTTTATATTTTTTTGCTCAATTCTGCGCGTGTGATTTATAGTGAATTTTGCAAGTTATATGACATTGGTTGCCATATTTTTACTCGTATATATTTGATTGCATTCTTATCATATCATGTAACTGTTATACTCTCATTGAATAGGGGGCATATACATTGATATCTTAGTGACCGTATTACATTACCATGTGATAAATGTTAGTGATTGGATTGTGGCAAGTACGTTAGTGTAAAAGCGTGATTGAATAATGGAAGTGACACGTACTTGTACACAATCAGCGGAACCAATTAGTTATTGCATTATCAACGTCTATGAGACATATATAAGTGTAATTATAACTGGTATGGGACGGGTATAGAATCACTTATATTAGTGTCATCACTTATATTAGTGTCATAGGTAAGACATCGAGGACTATCCACTTATTTTGGATATTGGTCGAGACATACTTGATGGAGACTCTGTCTCCAATTCTCGCGTAGACTTATCATGGAGCGACTAGTATTTAGATCCATGGTCGGTGTTTGATGTATATCGCGAGGTGTGGGGGTAGTTTGAGTGTGAGTTTGATCAACGGAATCTCAGAAGTCCCACTGCTGGCATATTTCGTGATTTCATGATTTTGATACCGACCGTGTTACTGACTCTTACTGATTGTGATTCAGGCCCGTGTTTCTTTGCCCCTGGGGCTTACTTTTGGGTTGGGAATACTCCTGCGGTGGTTGACGCTCACCCTCGGACTGACGATAAGTTTAGTGACTTGGACTTTGAGACTTAGAGATTGATAGGTTTAGTGATATGGATATTGCATGGATTATTGATTCGATACACATGCTTTATTGTTGACCTGTACCGATTACTTCATGCTCACGTCATTACTCCATGTTTACTGCTTCATGTTTATCATCATTGCACGTATTACACACACACACACACACACACACACACACACACACACAAATACATACATATACATATACATATACATATATACATATATATTGCTATAGTGTCGCTCTGACGACCTGAGTATGCATAATCAGAGCGAGAAGTGGACTTAGCTCGGATCAGGACCTGCCTTACCTCGAGAATATTACGGATATCTAGATCAGCGACGTCAGCGCTATCATTTTTTTTGACTCTATCTGGTTAGTTCTATATCCGTTTTTATAGAATTAGTAAGTGCATTTCTCATTACTTGTGCTATGAATACTACTTTCTATGTATTCCTAGAAGCCGAAGTGTGACTACATCGGGATGTTTCCTTGACCGTAGAAGCATGGCTGGCCTAGTCACCTCCCGTATTCCGTATTTTGGGAAGCGGGGCATGACAACTATGACCCGGCCCAATAGGGAAATCCCAATTCAATGGGCCTTTCGATACAATCCAATAGATTGCTACAAGAAGTTTTGAAGATGGCGCATTAACATTACGTTACTTCAAATGGAATTTTCGCCCACCGTGCCTGTCCCATTCCTCTGCTCCATGACCATAACAGAGCCTCCTCGTCTTCTGTGCATCGTCCACATATGCGGTTTATATCTAAATATGTTTTTCACAATTGGCCTGACTTAATAATATATCTAGCTCAGACCAAATGCTAGGAGGTGAAAATGGCTGGATTGGGAGAAAAATCCAATATTTCAGTTAAAACCAAACTAGACAAAAAAAGAGAGAGAGAAAGTAAAGATAGAAATAGTTACACAGTTTTCAACCAACACATGATTAGTGCTAATCCATAATCATAATCGATCTGTTTATTCATCATGGCTGAAGAGGATGTGTCGAAATTTGGGTTTATCAACAATCGGGTTTTATTCAATGGACTATAATAGACTAGGTTATTTTCATTTGTTTTTTTATTAGCACAACATGCTCAATCCAAACCGAAATTGTATTCAAATTCACACACACTAAAACTATAAACTCATTCCAGTAAACAGAATGATATATTAGCAATGGAGTACCATTGTATCTATAAGAAACCTTGTTAGTTATTAGATTTCGTGGCATAAGGTACATCCATAAAATGTGCCTGCTATTACAGAGATGAGAGAAGAAAAGACGAGAGATTCAAGAAAATGACGGTGATATATGAAGAGGAAAGGAAAAAATTGAATTGCGGATGCCTAAATCTGTAGATTAGAATTAAATTTATATATTACACATAAGATAAATGTGATGAATCTTAATGCATATACTATTTGTGTAAAATAAAAAAATATTAAAAATGAGATAAATTAGTTAGGTCTAAAGTTGGTTCCCAATCTGGCACACATTCACACCCAACCCATTTAATCCTTATCGGATCCAGAGGCATTGACATCCCTAGACCCATGACAGTACAAATATTTTCCCAATATTAAAGGCACAATTTTTAAGGAGACCAAAACGACATTTCAGCTTTTCTTTTTCTTATAAAAAATAAAAATCCGTTTTTTTTCCCTGATTCGTTCCCTCCGATTTCATGAGATCGCAAATTCGAATGTAATTTGTAGGGTTTTCTCTCTCTTAGGAATAGGAAGTAGGAAGACGATGATGGATTCGGTCCAAGATGGCGAGCTCGATCTCGATTATTACGCTCGAATCATGGAGGATGCCGAACCCATCGATTTCTACTTGAACAATTCCCTAAGGTTCGATCTTTTTCTTTTTAAATTTTTAAATTTTTTTCTTTGATGCCTTATTGCTTATGTGAGTGATTTGTCTTGATCGAATTGATTGATTTTGTTCTGTTTGATGCTGGACATGGGGCATGGGTTTTGACTCTAGGGTTTTAGTTAATTTTTGATAGGAAGTCTTGGCGAATTGTTATGATACAAAGAGGTCGTTGGCTTGAACGTTTGTAAAGTTGCTGTCTTTTCATTTGGATAAGTTTTCAATCTGAATGGTTTTTTATAAAAAAAATTTAATATTTTTTTTCTTGTTTAAGGGCTGAAAATAATTTATGCTGAATCAATGTCTATACACAAGCTTATTTTACTATAAGTACATTGGGTTAAATTTGCCATATTATATAAAATTCTACTCGTTTCGGTGAGCTGTTTAAGCATTTTATTTTAATCATAGTTTACTTATATGTAGGAAAAATTCTTACTAGGAATTGTTACATTTCATGTCATTGTGGTATCCTCGTCTGTTCTCTGAAGAATAGGTTTGGTTATGTCGTTGAATTCATTTTTTGACTTGTTTCTTAGTTATGCAGCTGCATTCATCCGAAGGTACTTATTTCTTTCAGCGGTGTAATCGACAAGTTTGGAAACTGTACTATTATCATCTTTTGCTTCACCTAAAAGCTTGAGATTTATTTTAAATTGAAGTGGATTTATTCTACAATTTTTTTTTTAAATTCTCTTTGGCAATTCGTTGTCTATTCTAGATCTACATAACTATTTGGTTTAACTAAAGAAATCTATCTCTGGGTTTTGGAACAAAGTTCTGTCTTTGTCACTTCTACCGAATAGATACATAATATGTCCAGTGTTTTTTAGTTACATTAAATTGGATGGTGGAGACAAAAGAAAGAAAGAAAAACTAGGATCCAGGTGGATATTTTATTTGAAGGAAAAAAGTTCATAGAAGTATTATTTTATGAAAGAATTGATGAAACAATCAATGCTAACCTTGCTCTAGCTTCAAACATATATAGAAAACTACATTATGTTCCCCTTAGCATCAAACATAACATTTCTTATAATTATTGTTTTGCTCGCAGTGATGTAGTGGCATTTGATGCTTCCTTTGCCAACATTGTTACCCAAGAAAATACTACAGAAAAGGTGGAATTTGATGCTTCTTTTGCCAACATTATCGCCCAAGAAAATACTGCAGAAAAGGTTGAGTTTGATGCTTGTTTTGTTAACATTATCGCTCAAGAAAATACTGCGGAAGAGGCTGAATTTGATACTTCTTTTACCAACATCATTACTCAAGAAAATACTACGAGGAAAAGGTCTGCTCCCCATGTCATCCTCATGAGAGGCATTCTCGAAAAAAAAACATTACATTTATTCTTTCCAATAGTCTAATGCAAACATTGAATTATGGACAAGCAAATACCCCCATTGCAATTATTCTGAATTGGTTTCGTTTACGATGGATATCTTGTTGAATTAGTTGGTTTCTCAACAGAAACATACTACTTATATGTTGAGAACCTATAAAGAACCAATTATAAGAAGACAGATGAATTGATTGAACATGTTGACAGATAAACAAGTACACGTTAATATTGTTTTGCTCTAGTGCTACGTGTTATCGAGGATGATACTATTTTGAGGATATCATGTCCTGACAATACTTCTTCAGTTCCTCAAAAGAGGCATACTGCTTCTATGTTGGGAACGGTTAGAGAATTAGATGCAGGAAGACTGCTGAATTCATAGGACTTGTTGGCGAACAAGAGGAACATGTTAGACACTGACTACAAGAAAAGCTGCCTGTTTCTATGAAAAGGGAAAGGGTGGTCCATTATTTAAGGTTCCTTTCCATTTGGTCTAGTATATATCCACAGCTGACATGACTCCATCTGTTTTCTGATTAGTCTTTCGGGTTGATCAAGTGATGGGATTCCTCATCAGTGAATATTTGCATTTGCTCTCATGGGATAACTCTGTTACAAGGATACTTCTATGACTAACAATTGATTAGCCTTTTATAGGCACATGCCTATTAGCTTGACGACATGTAGGATACTTTTGCTGACTAACAATTGGTGTCTATGTGCCCTATATGACATATTTTTTCAGTTTCAGACGGTTACAGAGATGCACACATTTAGTGAGGCAAAATACATTCATAAGACACTATGGGATATCTTAGTGGCTGGTTAATTTTGTTCTGGGCTATATGAAGCGTTAAGATTCTTTTTAAATGCTGGACTTTGGTCCCATGCATGTGTCTATAATTTTCCTCCTTCTTCTGTCCTTATTTTGGGTACCCCTTTTATGTGTCCCAGAAGTGTAGAGCCTTCTACCGTATTTTTTCTTCTTTCCACTATCTCAACTTTCAGAACAGACCCTCTTCGTTTCTCGACTCCTGTCTCTTATCTACAGCTTTATCCAAATACAACATCGATAAAAGCCTTTATCTCAAATCGTTGTGGTCGCCTAATAGCACTATTTGAATAGGCATTGGTTAAGAAACCTAATAAGAAGGAGATATGTAAGTGCACTGGTCCTCAGTTAAAGCTTACAATAATTATGGTCGTGCTGATCGGTGGCTGTTGTAAGGGGGCATTTCATGCAGAAATGTTAGAAGAAAAAAGTGCTGGCTATCAATTTGGGGATTAAGTATAGCTAATGAGCTACGAAACTGAGCAAATGCCTGTATCTAAGAGCATGTTGTAACTGGTCAAGAGTCGAATGTATAGGATTCAGAGCAGGTAGCTGATAGAGAAGATCAGATAGCAACACTAACATACTAATGCAGAGGGAGATGTGATTAGGTTAAGGTCTCTATCAGAGATTCCATGCTTGTTTGTAATATTTTCCTTGATGCCTCAATTGAGTAAAATGGCAGGCTTGGTGATAATATACTGGTGAGTGCTGGAAGAATGAGAAGATGAATGCTCACGATAATGCTTTTGTTTTGGCTTCCATCCTTTTTGGTATATTGCATCATGATGGACATAATTTGTTGCTCCAAGGGTTGAACTAAGGAAACAAAAAGCAGATGAATCATTGAAGTAACTCGTACATGCATATAATCCGATTCGTTAAGATGTAAGATGTACTAGTAAATATAATTACTTGGAGCATTTTTATTTATTTCCATGCACCCCCTTAAATCTTCTTATCTTTACGTAGGATATAATTCATCTAGGTTGATCTGGCATTTTTTAAAAGTTCAACGGCTGTCAGTCTCTGCCCATAATTATAATTGAGTCTGATAAGACATTTTCCATGCTTTTTTGTAGATTATTGTCAGACACACACACACACACACACACACACACACACACATATATATATATATATATATATATATATATATATATATATATATTTGTTATAGCTTTTTTTGTAGATTATCATATGTTGTGATTCATTGTATGTTTGTAACATTTTACAGAGAGCGTAGCAAGCAGACTGTTAAGCATGGTTCCAAAGCTTGCCGTGAGAAAATGAGGAGGGATAAGATGAATGAAAGGTGTGCATAGTATGCAATACCGCAGAGTTTCTCCATGTCATTTTCCTATTGAAATACTTCTCCTACCCATGTGGTAGATTCCATATCATCTACAAGGACTTTTATTGGTTACAAGGTGGGTAGAGGGTCCAATTCTCTATGCAGTGGATATCATGCCCATTTTTTAGCCAATGAGAATTCATGCAGCCTACATGGATTCTACCATCCCGGTAGAAAAAGTATTTTTCTTTCCCATTAACTTTTTTGAATTATTGTTGTTATTGCAATAGCCTACATGGATTCTACCATCCCTAGTTTGAATGAAATGTGCTTATATACGAAGGGAAGAAGGACTAATGTAAATTACTAAAACAGGTTGGGCTACTTTTAGACTGCTGTATATTTATTTCGTTGGCCAACTGGTGAAGTAGCTAAAAAACCTATAAACCATTCTATTTGTCAGGTGAATATATGCATGTCATGCTTTTTTGTAATGCATAGGGATGCAGTGAAGAACAAATAATATGTATTCTTTTATCATGTATTCCTGTACTAGGTTTTTTATGTTACTCAGAGCTTTCAAATTGGAAGGTCCTGAGTGATGTGATTTTTCTGTGCTTTGCTAAGGATTCAAGTCTCACTGTGCTCTTATATAAGAAGGTTAAGATGCCCTAATAGTTATGTTTCCTGTTATCTTTCAGCAGAAACTATAACAATGAGACTTTTTTGACACACTGAATGTTTATTCTGGATGCATTAGTGTGTCGCAAAGTTTTAGAATGTGAAATTTCAGTTGTGAGAAAAGATATAATTCCATCATCATATAATATCATGCTTGGATAGGTGCAAGTGGATCTTCTATAATAGTAAAGTTTAACATTTCAACTCTTTGACTTTCTAGGCATGTGTTTTTCTGGGCTTCTTATAAACCTTTAATATCAACATTTCCTTATAATCAAATTAGCGGAATAGTGTTTTACATGTAAATTTTTAGTAACTTGTAAAGATACGCGCACACATGAAGAGCTTATAAGAGACACATGCACACACATGAAAAGTTTATGTCCAATGTATGCAGTTCCTCTCTTAATTAAACTTGAAGATCGAAGTGTTTTGAAGGAATGATCATTTTCTGTAGGTTTTCTGAATTAAGCAAACTCTTGGAGCCTGGAAGGGCTGCCAAAACGGATAAATCTGCAATATTAGATGATGCCATCCGTGTTTTGAGTCAGCTGAAAGCTGAAGCTAAGGAGCTTAAAGAGGTGAATACAAAGCTTGAAGAGGAAATTAAAACGTTAAAGGTCAGTGCATACAATCTATATTATATGAGCTCTGTTGATTAGGATACTAAAATGTAGGATTAACTAATTTCAGGAGGATAAGAATGAGCTTCGTGAAGAGAAATCTCAAATGAGAACGGATAAGGAAAAGATTGAAGAGTGTGTGAAATCAATGCCAATGATACCTGCGGGATATGTACCACCACCACAATATCCAACAGCTTACCACCCAGGTGTCAACAAGATGATTGCTTTTCCTAGCTATGGCACCTTTCCTATGTGGCAATGGATGCCTCCTGCTACTCGTGATATCTCCAAAGATCATGAGTTGAGGCCGCCGATGGCTTAGTATCTTGATGATGGGTGTTGGATCATTTCAAATAATTGGTAAAGAAATTTAATTTTGTTTGGAATCGCCCCTCTAGTAAAATGATTTTGGAATGCTTGTTTGCTCCCCTTGGTAATAATATGACTCTTTGGTGAACATATATTTATAAACATCTTGGTGAAATCTGCCTTAAAATTTAAAATCTGAGGCACATATATATTGTTTTAGGTTTTAGCATTGAAAGAAAAACACAGTTGTCAACAATTAATTTCATTATCTGTTATCTTAATATCCTTCCTTAGCCTGTTGTATCGACTGTAAGATAGTGCCAGGTGAGAGTGTAACTACTCAACATAGACTTTTAGTTCTAAATTTTCGATTTAGAAGAGAACCTAGGAAGATTAGACGTAAGGTAGAGCCTAAAATTAAATGGTGGCGATTGAAAGAAGGTAATCAAAAGGCTTTTATAGATCGTGTAGTACAAGAAGCGGATTGGCAGTCGGAAGATGATCCAGACAAAACATGGAACAAAATGGCTAGTTGTATCAAGAAAGTAGCTAGAGATCTACTTGGTGAGTCGAGAGGTGGTGCTCGACCATCTAAGGACATATCATGGTGGAATGAAGATGTAAAGGCTGCTATTAAAATTAAAAGAGATTCTTATAAAGATTTGAAGAAAAGTAGAGATGTGGAGAGATTTGAGAAGTACAAAATGGCTAAAAAGGAAGTTAAGAAAACTGTTCGGGAAGCTAAATCTAAGGTCTACAAGGAGGTGTACGAGAAATTAGACACTAAAGAGGCTGCAAATGATATATACCGGATTGCTCGAATGCGGGAAAGGAAGACTAGAGACTTATGTGCGGTGAAGTGTGTCAAAAATGAAAATCAGAAGGTTTTAGTTCGAGATGAGGATATCAAGGAAAGATGGAGAGATTATTTTGACAAATTGTTCAATGAGAGCTTTACTAAGAATTTGGATGGACTTGTTATTCAATCTCAATATATAAATCGTGATTTCATGCGTAAAATAAGATTTACTGAGGTTAAAGAAGCTTTGAACAGAATGGGTTTAAGAAAAACGGTTGGTCCTGACGGGATTCCTATCGAGATTTGGAGATGCTTAGGAGAAATAGGCGTTAAATGGCTGACAGATCTGTTTAATAAGATTTGGCAGACAAAAAAAATGCCAAATGAATGGAGGAAAAGTATCCTTGTACCTATCTACAAGAATAAGGGTGACATTCAAAGTTGCTCAAACTACCGTGGAATAAAACTAATGTGTCACACCATGAAACTTTGGGAGAGAGTGATTGAACACAGGCTAAGGAAGGATATTAAGATAACAGAGAACCAATTTGGGTTCATGCCTGGACGATCGACGACAGAGGCGATTCATTTGCTTCGTCAACTTGTCGAGCGCTTTCGAGAGAGGAGAAGAGATTTGCATATGATATTTATTGATTTAGAAAAAGCGTACGACAAGGTACCTAGAGAGGTATTATGGGGGACAATAATGAAAAAGGGGGTCCCCGTCAAGTATATTGATATAATCAAGGATATGTACGACGGAGTAGTGGCAAATGTCAGAACTTGCGGTGGCTTAACAAGTGATTTTCCGATTACTATTGGTTTACATCAAGGATCTGCATTAAGTCCTTTCCTGTTTACCATCGTGATGGATGAGCTTACTAGAACTATCCAAGATGAGGTCCCTTGGTGTATGCTATTCGCTGATGATATTGTTCTAGTAAATGAGACGAAAGCAGGGGTTAATGCCAAATTGGAATTATGGAGACAAACATTGGAATCTCGGGGATTCAGATTGAGCAGGTCCAAGACAGCATATATGCACTGCAAATTTAGTAGCCAGAGAAGTCAGAACCATATTGGTATAACATTGGAAGGGCAAGAGATATCACCGAGCGACCAGTTTAGATATCTAGGTTCCATCATCCAAAAGAATGGGGAGATCGATAGTGATGTTAATCAAAGGATCCAAGCTGGTTGGTTGAAATGGAGGAGTGCAACAGGGATTTTGTGTGATCGTAACTTTCCGTTAAAATTGAAAGGGAAGTTTTATCGGAGCGTTATTCGGCCTGCCTTATTATATGGTACAGAATGCTGGGCTCCTAAGAAGCATCATACACAGAAGATGCACGTAGCGGAGATGCGCATGCTTCGTTGGATGTGCGGTAACACTAGAAAAGACAAGGTGCGAAATGAGGATATTCGTGCAAAAGTTGGTGTAGCACCCGTGGAGGAGAAGATGCGGGAAAACCGGCTTAGATGGTTTGGTCATGTGCGACGCAGACCTATGGAAGCACCGGTTCGACGAATAGATACTCTCGATGTGGGTAATGGCAAAAGGGCAAAAGGGAGACCGAAGAAAACATGGATGGAGGTGATACGAAACGATATGGTTGCCAAAGGACTCAATGAAAGTATATTGTTCGATAGAAGTGAGTGGAGACAGAGGATTCATGTGCTGGACCCGGCATGATTCTCATGTTGGTTCATGTAGCCTACGCCATATGCTTGGGATAAAAGGCTCAGTTGTTGTTGTTGTAATTTATGAACACTGTACAAATTCTGTACAGGATGCAACTGATAATTCTTTTTAAGCCATCTGAAATCTAAATGTCTTAAACTAAATGAAATTCTGAATGTATTTCTTGCAAAGGGCATTTTAGTACTGAATACAATCCTTGAAACAGTTTTTTAGTTTGGTTTTACTAATTTTTCTCTAGAAAAAATTATAATCCATATACAGTTTGAATTTATTTCTTGTTACGGTGATCTGCTATTGAAATATAATCCATTTAAAATCTTAATTCTCAAATTCCCGCAATATTGTGATGCATAGGAAGTCCAAGTCCCTTACTGCAGCACTTGTGTCGAGAATTCTTGTAAGTATGAATCGATACTTTGTTTCTTTCCATCCAGCAATAGCATGTATGTTGACGCCATATTCGCCATTCCTCAAAACGGGTCCTACCCCTTGGATTCTTGCTTCTTCATATGGATCGCCATCATAATGTTTAGGCCCACTTTGCTTCTTCCTAAGGATTGCCAATTTTGGGTGCTCTTTTTCCATAGTCAGAAAAGTATTTGAAGAAACAAAGGAATCACCAATGATGCATAGTTGCCACGTTCCAGTCGAGTTAAGTTTGGCATTTAGAAATCTCTAGTTTGGAGTCTTTTGGCCCCTCCCCACAGTTTCATTGCAATTTTTATGTTTCTTTCGGTTCCTAGTTTAACAATGGATATAAATACAAAATATGTGTAAGACTCAAGATTGAAGGAATATTTATGGTAGCAATGTCTATTCGGTACGTTATCTATAGCAAATATACTTTTATATATTATCTTTGATATCCTCCCACAATCCCATATGAAATATCAAGGATCTTTGCTCTGAATGCATATATTTGCCAGTTGATGCCGTTGTTAATTAATCAGCTGCCTTAGCCTTGATCTTGTAAAAAAAATCATAGCTTTCTACGGCTGCAATGACTGAAAGGTCCATGCTAATTAGAAATTTACAACTCTTATCAAATTCTTCTTCAAACAAAGAACCTATATATATATATATATATATATATATATATATATATATATATATATATATCCCCCATCATCACACACTAAACCAAAACCATGGCTTCTATGGTTCAGAACAAAAACCCAGCCAGAAGATTGTTTGTCGGCGAACCAAATAGATCTCCTATTGATCTATGGCTCGATGAGCTCGAACCCATGGTGCCTGTGACTCCACATAGGGCCTCATTAGATTATGATTACACGAAAGCGCCGCTGAGACTGCAACTCGTCAGGCATGGTGTGCGTGACCTGGCAGGCTTCAGCGTGCCGCAGAGGTTTACTGTCATGGGCCGTGAACACGATTTTGTCGAGTTCAGGACCCCGCAGCACCCACTGCAGGGGACCAACAATTGGGGTGGGGACTCCCCTTTGCTCTTAGGGAATATTCCGAAAGAGTCCTTGGAGACTGATTATTTGAAGTTTAACCCCTTGGTTATCGAAGGCGATTATGTTGAGATTAAGGACGGGGTTGATGTGAAAAGGAGGAAGAGAGATTGGGGTTTTGGGAAATTCGGTTGGAGGAAGAAGAAGGAAGTGTTGGGTTTAGTTGAGGAGAAGAAGAGGAGAGGATGGATATTTGGTGTTAAGCTTAACAGAAGGTGGCCGCAAGGGTGGTGATATTTTGGACTAATTCTGAAGAAAACCTTTTTTTAATTACCTTTTGTAATTGATTTGAGTGGTTTAGAGATTTTTTTTCTTCCGAAATAATAGTCCGTAACCGTATGTAGGAGGGGGGATGAACACTAGACCACTTACCAATTGCTGAACCACCAGAGGCTTTACCACTAGGGCTAAAGGGATGCTCGCGGATAGGATCTAGATTGTAAGCTTGATGTATAAGTGGTTTATGCGAAAAAGCGACTTAAATATATCCAATTAATGTGTGTATAAGTGGTTTATGCGAAAAAGCGAATTAAATATATCCAATTAATGTGTTTAAATGGTTGAAAACTAATTATATCCACTTGCCTCTTGCTGAGACTGTTGTTTATGTCTCTTATTTCCAAGGAGGAGGAGAAGTTTCTGATGCCATGTATTCTCGAATCTTATAAAAGGTACGCTTTCTTTGTTTACGGAATGATTCCTTGCTTGTCCAATTTTTTTAGGGGAAAAAAAAGAGAGAAAAATACTACTACTGCTGATGCCTTTTTTATTGTTTTTTTTTACTTATAGCCCCCTAAATCTGAGATCATTTCTTCTGCCACAAACACAAATTTCTTCCGCAGTCAGTTTGCTACCAGCCTGAAATTTCACTCTTTTTATAAATAGGGTAAATTACACTAAAATACCCTCAACTACTACTGATGCCTTTTTTTGGTTTTTTTTTCACTTAAAGCCTCCCAAATCTGAGCTAATTACTAAAAAAACCCAAAACTTGATGATTACTTATTACCCAAAACCTTGCATCATTTTAAACCTCCTCACTTCATTCCGTTAGTCAATTAACGAAGAAAGTCGGGCTAGGATTATCAAACCCTCATCACACTCGTATTCATTCTTGTTCATCTAAAATTCTATATCATAATCCCTGGTTAAGGAAGATGACTCATATTCCATTGCCAATTGGAGATTTGAAGCCCTAATTCCGAATAGGAACTTTAATTTGAAATTTTAAATGAAGAAGAGTGAATACGAGTGGGTTAGAGGGGTTTGACAACCCTATCCTGATTTTCTTTGTGAATTGACTAACGGAATGAAGTGAAAGGGCCGTGGGGGTAAAATGATGCAACCTAAACGATTTTGGGTTAATAAGTAATTATCAAGTTTTGGTTTTTTTCAAGTAATTAGCTCATTTTTTTGGATGGGGGGCTTTATGTAAAAACCCTTTTTTATTACTACAATACCTTAAGCAAATTTAATAACACTAAAATATCTTTTATCCTTTTGTCGTATACGCTAGACCCTTGTGGTGTTAGGGTCATATTTTATCCTTTTGTCCTTTGTCACCTCAAATTTGCTTTTCATGAGGTGGTAGAATGAGAAGGAAATGTTAATGATAGTTAAGAAGCAGATGGAAATGTTAATGGTAGTTAAAATTGCTTAATGTGTTTTAGTGAAAAACATCGAAAATTGATGGCGTATTTGTGTAATTCACCCTTTTAAATAGATATTGTGGCCTTTATAAACTTCCGTGTTTGTGCAGTACAATATCGGTTGCTAGTTATTTATCAATGACCGTAATCTCTTATCAGTCATGTAACTCATTTCCCTCTCGCTACGCATTTATTTCTTCTCTTTATAACTTCAAGGTATTTATGCAAGATCCAAATGAGCCAATTTTAGAAAATGAGTTTCCAAAGAATATGCAAGAGTGAAAGATTATGAGGATATGTACTGATCATGTTCTACTACAGTAACAAATTTGAAAAGCTAACATACAGATGGGATTTAGTGCAACAAACAAAAAGGTTTATGGTATTTTAATGCAATGCATAAAGTTTATGATGCTTATCTTCAAAACAGGGAAATTCATGGTGTTTTACTGTAATTTACTCTTTATTATTATAGCTTAGGTTGAACCTAATGGCAGCATAATACAGTTACATGAAAATTATACACCAAGGAAAATAATCATATATCAATCAAGCCATCAACAAATACAGAAACAAACTTCTCCATCACAAATTTAGGAAGCACTAATCCAACCTCAATCCCTCCCTTTTCATCTCTGCTCTCTGCCAATGACAATGCCCCCGTTCGCTCGATCGAAACGATATCAACTTTCCTCGGCCTCCCCCATCCAAAATCGACCTCATAAACCCTCAACTTCGGCGATCCTGCCACGGTCAAAGCCTTTTTCTTTGCATAATCATATACGTTCTTAATCCAGTCCTCAGCTTTCGTAAAAACACCCTGCTCTAAATTCTTAATCGCTCTCCATATCGCTTCCGTTGCAACTGCTGCTCCATTTTCTCCAACAAGATCCTTCCTTTTTGCCTTGACACAGCAAATTCCCAGACAGTTGCCGAAATAGGATATGGGTAGCGAAGGGTTGTGGCGGGCCCTACAGCCTGCAACAAAGCCGAAATGTTCCGTCTTTTTGCTCTCATCGCCTCGGGTTTTAACAAGGCAAGACCAAATGTACCCGCATGCTATTGAGTAGGGCGAACATTGCATCGTTGTTTTGTTTATGAGTTTAGTTACCTGAGCTGCGGTTAAAACGAACGTCGATCTTACGATACGTGCATGGCCGTGGAAATCCCACTCATTGAGACTCTGGTGGTCATCGAGCAGTTCCAAATCTTTCAAGAATTTTTTTTTCAAACATCTGGGGTCACGGACTAAGTATCGATCGAAAGATGGAGAATTTGTGGCGAAATCCAGCGAACTCCATGCTTTCATGAAATTTGTGTAGGTCGAGCCGTCGGCTACTGCATGGTGCACTGTTGTGCCAATGCAAATCCCTGCATTCGGAAAAACCGTCACTTGAATCGCAAAGACAGTTGTTTTAATCCCATCCATTGCAAGCAACGAAGGCACGATGGGATGCAAATTAGTAACATCTTGAATATGGTTTGCTGATAGATTGTAAAAGTCAGCGTTGCTAACTGCGACAGTGAAGCTAACGGAGTCGTTAGCGGAACATAGTATCTCGGGCTTTTGGCCTTTGATTAAACTTCCAGCTAACGGGTAGAAATGATGGAGAGCTTGGGACAACGAGTGCTTGAGATTCGGAAGCTCAAAATTGAAGAAATGGAATTTGGTATGCGGGTAATCGAAGAAGAAGACACGTTGCACCGGCGGAAAAGGGAGAAACACGACGTCGAAAAAGGTTAAGAGGAGGGACTTTGGAGAATGAAGGAGTGGGAAAGGCGATATCTTGCATTGCTCTACTATTTCGAGATTGTAGGATGATGCCATTACAGGTATAGAATAGATAGAGTGAGCTTTGTTTTTTCTGTTTTTTTTTTCTTTTCCCTTTTTCGATTATTGGTAATGTATGTTTTCTGATTTATAGACAACAAAGAGCAGGTTTTGGCATAAAAAAAACCAGAGAGCAGGGAGGTGCACTGTCCTTTTCATGCAACGTTTATTGTGTGTTTTGGGACCATATTTTATAAATGATCTTAATAATTAAAAAGATTGGACAGATGGAGAAGCGGGTATCTATGGTTGGGGCAGTAGAACCACTCTTATTAATAATGTCCTATCCGATATACCGACATACTACATTGCATTTTTTGATATGCCGATTTGGGTTGAAAGACGGATAGATAAGATTTATATGGAGAGGTGCAGTTGAAAAAACCAGAATAGGGTACCATCTAGTTAATTGACAGGAGTTGTGTAAAAGGAAAAAATCTGGAGGTCTGGGGTTCATCAACCTAGCGAAGAGAAATGAATCAGGTCTTACTTGCCACCTGGTGGCTGTAATGATATGGAATGTGGCGGTCCAATTGAAGGTTAAGGCATTCACGTGGTTGGTGGTCTTTCATTACTCGATCCTTAATTACTAAGGCTTAATTTAACTAAACGTAAATAAAACATGACCGCTCTATTATAGCTTTTGCAATCCAATCGACTGGTCATCTTATTGCATTATATGTGCTAATATTTCGCATTGGTCACAACTCACTTTTTACATGTACAAAGAATAAAATCCTCAAGATTCTTCGAGAGATAACTCCAGACACGTAAGATGATGCTAGAGGAGTAATATATGTCCTTAAACATCCTTTACAGTTCATGTAATATTAGTTGAATATTAATAAAGTTTTATACTTGCACTTTATAATTTACAATATAGGTATTCTTATTTATTTATAATTGTTATAATGTCCTTAGAAATTATATTGTTAGATCATGCACAATGATGAGTCACTTGTATGGGGATATGATCTAATTTAGTAATTTTCTTAAATTGAGTACTTAATCTACAATTAGCAAAGAATAGCTAGAGTTGTAACAGATTATCATGCATGACACTGACATGTGAGATGTGGTGGTGTGTCACAATCAACGAGAATGGAGATTTTCCATATGTATATCATGAGTGCATATAATGATATGTGTAGTACATGACCATATTTGAATTCTCTAGAATATGCCACCTATAGAGATGGAGAATTCAAACTGTTACATAATCCCTTTGACTTACCGATATTGTAGTTTTCGATTTGTTGACAAGTAAGTTTTGATATGATGATAAATCTTGTCGTTTAGACAGGAATAAGAAACCTAAAATATTGGGCAGCATAAATGCATTTAGGAAAACTATGGATGTCTAGATAGAATCTGACATTCTCATATTGATGAGAATAAGTTTACCGTTCATTCCCATGAAAGCGTCAAATCCTAATCAGGTATTTTGGAAATTATTTTCAGAATTATATTATTATTATATTTATTTTTGAAATGAATTTATTGTGTTTATGAGCAATTGAAACTTTAGGTTGAACGATTAGATGATTTTATCCCGTACAGTTAAAGGACCTAAAGAAAACTAACTTGATATTGGAAGGGGTTGCATATAAATTAATATTACTTATTATCACATTAGGTAGAACTTTTATGAACAATCGGTTTAAAGTGAGTTTGATTGTTAAATTAAAATTGTCAATTAATTATTTACGAATTAGTTTAGATTGACAATTAGTTCTCGATTTGAAACCCAATTGGTCCCGCCGCAAAATCTTAAGGTAGAAGAGCACTAAAAACAAATAAGAGAAGAAATGTTATAACACAATTTGTTGTGATTATATTGTTGGGAGGTTTAGTCCCACATTAGTAAAATAGGAAAAAAATATTGTATCACGATCCTACAAAAATATGGCTATAGTAGATCATAAATATTGGTGAAAAAATGATGATGAAATAAGAGATTTTATACAGAAAAATAATTGAGAATTATTTAAATCTTCTCCTCTTAAAAGAGGTTCCTATCGCCCAAGTTTTTATTTACCTCATACGTAAGGTGGTGGACTTGATTGGAGAATTTTGTGCTTGCGCTTGTTACAAAAGATATCATACGCACTGCTTCCGCGGCTTTAGACGTATGATTTCCTTCAATTGGTATCAGAGCATATGGTTTCTTTTGTAGCATTAGGGTTCTTAATCGAAAAACCTAGATCTCACAATAATTTATAATTTCATAGATCTAAAATTATTAGATCTAAATTATTTAATAAGATTAAATAAGTTGGATAGATAAAAAAAATATGTTTTTTTATTAGATCCATAAAGATTAAAATTATTATGCATGAAATCTATATTGATAGATTTTTAATTATGTTTTTGAAACTAAGTTTTGGTTTTTTGAAACCAAGTTTTGATTTTTGAAATCAAAATAAGATTTTAATTGTTATGCATAAAATCTATATTGATAGATTTTTTAATTAGGCTTTTAAAAATAATTAAAGCTGTAGGTTTCATAATAATTAAATTTTCATAGATATAAAATTAAAAGATCTATATTATTTAATGAGATTAAATAAATAAATTAGAAAAAATATGTTTTTGTTATATCTATAAATTCTTGAAATCTATATTGATAGATTTTTGAAACCAAGATTTTGATTTTTGAAATCAAAATTATATTTTTTTGTTAAACTATTGATTTTTGAAATCAATTTTTGATTTATGAAATCAAATCAAAATTATAATTAAGATTTATGAAATCAAAATTATAATTAAGATTTATGAAATCAAGTTTTGATTTTTGAAATCAAATCAAAATTATCGTTAATTTTTTTTAAATCAAAGTTTTGATTTTTTTAAAATCAAAATTAATTATTAAAATCTAGTTTTTGATTTTTGAAATCAAAACTAATTGTAATAGGATATGAAATGGTTCCTGATATGTTTAAAACTAAAGCGGGCCGGTTTAAAGTAACCAACCCAAACCCATTAACACAATTCAGTGAGAACCGTGACCTGTGAGTGCATTGGATTCCCCGAATACTATTTCCAGGACCCTGGAATTATAAAATTTTTGTTTTTAGCCCTTATTAAATTTAAAATCACGTGACTCTATATACACGTGGGATGTGGAATATTTTAAGGTTCTTAGAAAAC
Organism: Agapanthus africanus; assembly: GCA_030015575.1. Lineage (NCBI taxonomy): Eukaryota > Viridiplantae > Streptophyta > Magnoliopsida > Asparagales > Amaryllidaceae > Agapanthus > Agapanthus africanus. The sequence goes on along the minus strand of JASDDO010000010.1, from coordinate 485,543,386 downwards.
TATTATATGGTTTCAGAACCTTTCATTAATAGGTCCTTAAAAATTATTTTCAAGTCCCTAAAAATTATGTAATTTATTTCAGAACCTTATTTCAATATAATTAAAATTTTACAGAGCTCCATGAATAATTATCAAATTGTTTCAGGACCTTTATAATATGAATATTGGCTTGGATAAATTACCAGTAAGCTCTTGTAAATTTCTGAAATTTAATATTAGTCACTTTATATGATATAAATAAGATTTATATGTGGGTTTTAATGAAAAATGATGCTTTATATGATATTGCATCGGTTTCATAAAAATATATATTTGATAAATTGAGTTTATGGAATAAGTTCCAAAAACTTCATAAATTGTTATGGATAATCAATGTGGATTGTCATTTGTTTAATTGCGCATTATGCTGACATGGAATAAAATTTAAAATTGGTTTTAAATTCTAAATTAAACGTTTTCTCAATTAATTTTACAATAGTTGTATATAAGGGAAGATAGATTTATAATTTATGAAATTTAGTTCTAAAGGCTTTCCATCGTAGGAATGTATTTAAGACAGATATTTTAACTTATTCGAAACCGGACGTTATAGGATTTGTTAAATTACCTTCCTTACGTATATTTTGCATAAGGATGTTGTATTCGTCATGTTTAATAGGACCACTTGGTTACAATAGGAAGTGCAACCTGTTTGACATACGAAGTCGATACGGTGGATCCACACTTGATTGATGATGTAGTAATCTCGCTGCAATAGTGGAACAATAAACACATCAATAAGCTGAATATAAAAGGAAAGTTATATAAATAATTGGATATATAGTATCATATCTGTTGGGGTAAAAATTTGCACCCCGGTTGACCAAGTCAAAGTCAAGGTCAACCCCAAATCTGGTGGGCCCAAGCCCGGATCAAGTGGGCTCATGCCCGAGTCGAGCCGGAACATAAAGCGGCCGGCCTTCCCCATGCAAATCATATAATAAATAATTTTGATGTAATTTTTATGGGTATAAAGCTAAATTTTTGTAAGCCCATGGCTTATGTGCAAAAAGAAATAGCACATGAGTCATGAGATGGCCAAAATGCCATTTTGTAAAGCCCAAGGGGCTATATGTAATTTTGTAAGCTTATATAAAGGCAACATGATGATGCATAAGAGAGATACTTTTTCATTCCCCTCAAGATCTAGGGTTTGTGCCTCTTTCCCCTTTCTCAAGGTTCTAAAAACCTTCTTTTTTTTTTTTGAATTAAATCAAAAGTTTTACTCTTCCTTTTCAAAACTAAATAGCTTTTCACCACAAAACCCACAAAGAGGAGCTTGGATCTTCCATTAGATCTCAAAAAGGGGAGATTTTTAAATCCCACCCTCTTTCTCCAAGATCTAGCCAAACGACAGGAAGAAGGAGACCCATCTCCAGAAACCCCACTTTAGGGAAGAACTAGGGCTCAAGGGAAGAAGCCCCTTCATCAGCTTCAAAACATCCTTGGAGTTTAACTCCTCACACACACACACACACACTCTACAATACAATCCCTCTCAAAAAAATTTTGGGCCAGGACGCTGTCCTGCACCCCGCAAGGGGGCTGCTAGCCTCTTGACCCCCAGCCCGCTATCCGTGTAGCGGGACCCTCGTAAAAAACTCTGCGGGGCCCCCGATATATCCAAAACCATTTTTAAAACATAACACACGTACATTGCACATTGAGTTCGCATGACCAGTTTAACCCGTCAATCGGAGGTTCTCTCGCTTCGAAGACGAGGGATAATTAACGGCAGCTTAGTCCGCGGCTGCCGGAGATTCGGATCTCCACAATCAATAAACCCCAGCCTACCCTAAGCATGGGGAATCTGTAATGCGCCTGACAAGCGCGCGCGTATTCCCATCTCAATGGGGTGACGAAAAATACCCTACAATATCTTATTTGTTCTTGCTTTATCTTGACAATCTGGAAACGTACGAATAAGTTTGGATTTCCTGTTCAGTAATAGATGAATGAGAGAAGCACTGATAGTGAAAACATTATTTAAAATAAAGCCCAGTAATGATTGTGCAATTATAAATATATGAATTGAATTATTTATAATATTATCCTCGTTTATGTGTAGATGGCTAAGTATAGTCCATTTTGGAAACTACTTGATGACTATAAACTGGTTGGACCAAATTATATCGATTGGAAAAGAAATTTAATGATTGTATTTACCGCTGAAAAATTGGCTAAATTGCAGAAGGAAAACGTGTTTCTAAGAATGCAAAAATGGATCACCGTGGTGATGAATGTCATCACTATTATAAGAAAGGTCGTTGGAAGAAGATTTGTAAATCTTGCTTTGCCTCCTTAAAGAAGGAGAAAACTTCAGAAGGCATGTTATCTCACTTCTTAGTAAAGACTAATGTTGTGAGTTATTTATCTTATACTTAGTGTATTGACTCAAGTTGCTCTTTCCATATTTGTAATACCTTCCATGGGTACAAGGAAAAACAAAAATTTAAAGATGGGAAGATTACTTTGAGAATGGGAATTGAAGCCATAATTTCAGTAGTGACTTTATGAACTTATTATTTGTATTTAAATAGAGGGCATGTAATGGAACTAAAGATTGTCTTTATATTCTTCAAGTTAGGAGAAATTTGATTCCTGTTTTGAAACTTTATAGTGATGGTTACTCTATTTATTTAGCAGGAAAACTTCTATCAAGTTTAGTAATTCTATTATTGATCAATGGATGATTGATAATGGAATATATTGTAATGATGTTGCCCATTGTTCTTATATAAATACGTGATTGAGTCTGATAAATCTTCAAAATATAAAATGGATCAAAATGATCCAACTTATCTTTGGCGCATTAGATTAGGTCATGTTAGTCTTGATAGGATCAATAGGTTGGTAAAGAATGGTTCTTTAGATTTTCTAAAAGTAGAAAATCTTCAACTTGTTAATATTGCTATAGAGGCAAGATGACCAAATAACCTTTCGCAAGAAAGCGTGCTAAGAACATTGGTTACCCTTAATAACATACATACAGATGCATATGGACCTTTAAATGTTAAAACAAGGGATAGATATTCATATTTTGTGATATTTATATATGACACATTTAGATATGGTTATATTTACTTAATGCGATATAAATGTGAATGCTTTGAAAAGTTCAAAGAATTTAAAGCCAAAGTTGTGAGAGAGCTTGATAGAAGTATCAAAGTCATCCGATCAGATCGTGGTGGAGAGTATTTATCATATGAGTTCAAAAGGTTCTTAAAAAATGGAATTGTTTATAACTTGATACCATCCGGCACCCCACAACATAGCGATTTTTCTGAGAGAAGGAACCGAACCCTACTAGATATGATTAGTTCGATGATTAGTCATTCAAAGGTTCTTCTATTCTTATGGGGTTTTGCAGTAGAAACTGTGAATTATCTGTTAAATAGAGTTCCTACCAAATCTGTTTTTTTTTACTTCATATGAGATATGGAAAGAAAGAAAACCGAGTGTAAGACACTTGAAAGTTTGGGGTTGTCCAACTCGTGATAAAAAACAAATGATAGACAAATTGAAATTTAGGACAGATAGATACTTATTTGTAGGTCGCCCTAAGGATAGCATGGGTATTATATTTATAATCGTAGTGATTATATAATCACCGTGAGCAGAAATGCGTTCTTTATAGAAGACCAATTTGTTGGTCAAGAAGGTGTAACTCTTGATGAAGAGTCGTCTTCTCCATTAGAAAAGTCCTTTTTTCCAGTGGGAGAAAATCCTAATCTGTTAGGAGATTCTACAAATTTAGTGGGAGGTACAAGTTTTAGTGGAGATAGAGATCCACCACTAGAAACTATTGTTGTTGATACAGCTGTTACAATAAGGAGATCAACTAGGATCATTCGTCCTTCTATAAATTATAGACTTGACAATGAAACATATTAGATAGAAAGTGTCAAGGAGGATAATGATCCAAGGCCTTATAGTGAATCCATGTCAGATGTGGATTCTAGTAAGTGGGTTGATACCATGAAAGCGGAAATGGACTTCATATATCATAACAAGGTTTGGACCTTGGTGGATCCACCTAATGAAATAAAACTCATCGGATGCAAGTGGGTAGATGAAAGAAAACGTGGAGATGATGGAAATGTAGAGATATTTAAAGATTGCTTAGTGGCAAAAGGTTACACTCAAAAGGAGTTAGAATATTTGTTTTGATGAAACGATTAAGGAATATGATTTCGTCCAAAATTCTGAAAAGCCTTGGGTGTACAAAAAGCAACCAAATGATTCTATTATGTTCCTAATACTCTATATAAATGACATACTACTCATTGGGAATGATGTAGGTTTGATGACATCTAATAAATTATGGTTTTCAGATAAATTCTTTATGAAAGATCTTAGTCAAACTTTCTATATCTTGGGTCTCAAATTTTATAGAGATAAAGAAAAAGACGTATAAGATTGTCACAATTTACTTATGTGAATAAGATTCTTAAAAGGTTCAATATACAGGATTCTAAGAAGGGGATGCTTCCTATTAGACATGGAATCTCATTTCTAAGGAAATGTGTCCTAAAACTGAGAATGCGATTGAGCACTTCAAATGTATACCATACGTTTCGGTAGTTGGTAATTTGATATATGCTATGTTGTGTACCAGACCCAACATAGTCTATGCAGTGTGCCTTGTAAGTAACTTTCGGTCCATTCCTTTTAACGAATATTGGACTACTGTAAAAACCATATTTAAATATTTGCGTAGAACTAAAATTACTGTTTTGTTTACGATGCAAATAATTTGAGTATCGAGAGATACAGATCCCGATTTCCAATCTGATCCCACTGATAGAAAGTCTATATCGGGATATGTTTATGTCATTAAAAGCTGCTAAGGAGGGAGTGTGGATAAATAAGTTTATCCGTAAGTTTGGTGTTGTTCCTTCACATGTGTTTCCTATTCCACTATTTTGTGATAATTGTGGAGCAATTGCTCAAGTGAAGCAACCAAGAGCATTTCAGAAGTCTACATCGGGAAATACCATATTGTTAGAGAGATTGACAAAATATAACATGTGGAAATTCAGAAAATGAACACACATCACAACATAGCTGATCCATTCACTAAACCGCTGTTTCATGAGGTTTTTGACATACACTTGAACAAGATGGAAGTTAAAATTATAGCTAAATGGATGTAAGGACAAATGGGAGATTGCTAGAGTAGTAATATATGTCCATGAATATTCATTACAATTCACGTAATATTAGTTGAATATTAATAAAGTTTTATAGTTGCACTTAAAAATTTACAGTGTGGGTATTCTTATTTATTTATAATTGTTATAATATTCTTAGAAATTATATTGTTAGATCATGCACTGTGATGGGTCACCTGCATGGAGATATGATCTAATTTAGTAATTTCTTAAATTAAGTATTTAACTTACAATTAGTAAAAGATAGCTAGAGTTGTGATAGATTATCATGCATGACACTGACATGTGAGATATGGTGGTGCGTCTCAATCACCGAGAATGAAGATTCTTCAGGTGTATGTCATGAGCACATATAATGATATGTGTAGTACATGACCATATTTGAATTCTCTAGGATATGTCGCCTACAGAGATGGAGAATTCAAACTGTTACATAACCTCTTTGACTTTATTATATTATAGTTTTTGATTTGTTGAATATTAAGCTTTGATATGATAGTAAATCTTGTCGTTTAGACAGGAATAAGAAACCGGAAATATTGGGCTATTTGAATGCATTTAGGAAAACTATAGATGTCTAGATAAGATCCGACATTCTCATATTGATGCGAATAAGTTTACTGTTCAATCTTATGAAAGCAGCAAATCCTGATCAGATATTTTGGAAATTGTTTTTTCAAAATTATATTATTATTATATTTATTTTCGAAATGAATTTATTGTATTCATGGGTAATTGAAGCTTTGGATTTGAGCGATTAGGTGATTTTATCCCGCTCAGTTAAGGGACCTAAAGAAAAGTAACTTGATATAGAAGGGATTGCATATAAATTAATATTAATTATTATCTTATATTATGTAGAACTTTTATGAACAATTGGCTTAATAGGAGTTTGATTGTTAAATTAAAATTGTCAATTAATTAATTATGAATTGGTTGAGATTGACAATTAGTTTATGATGTGAGATCCAATTGGTCCAACTATAAAGCCTTAAGCTAGAAGAGCAAATAAAAGCAAATAAGAGAACAAATATTATAACAAAATTTGTTGTGATTATATTGTTGGAGAGTTTAGTCCACATCGGTGAAACAGGGAAACGATATTGTTTCACAATCCTATAAAAGGATGGTTATGGTAGAAAATAAATAATGATGAAAAAACGATGATGAAATAAGAGATTTCATACAGAAAAATAAGTAAGAATTATTTAAATTTTCTCCTCCTAAAGAAGAGTTCCTATCGCCTGCGCTTGTGGTTGCTACAAGAGACAATATTTTGCTAACAGATATTCAGATCTTGCAAATGTATGTATTTTATGATTCATATAGATGAATAATCGGATATCATACGCACCGCTTATGCTGCTTTAGCCTTCAGATGACATTCCCGAGCACACCCCACGAATAGTCGATACCTATATATGTTCATGCTTCATTGTAGCATTCAGCTTACTAAAGCATTAGGCTTTTTTTTAAATGGTTGGAGTTTCGGGCTCTTGACAAGAGAACATGGCCTTTCAATACAGTGAGATTCCTTCCAAAAGACTTAAGCCTATTGGTGGGGTACCTATCTATATCTTATACCAGTGTAACTTTTTTTGGTTTTCCCATGTGAGACTATTATTCCAACATTCCCTCTCACATGCAACCTTTATTTTAGATTTTTTTGAATGGTTGTGCAAACTGCTATGGATTTCGGATTTTTTTGATATTTTTTTTGATTTTGGATTTTTTGAGTGGTTGCTTGTGCACGCACTACGAGTAGCTGTTTGAAGGCCATAGGAATGAACATACCATAATGAATTTTGAGTTATTGGAGTATCAGGCTTTTGATAGGAGTACATGAGCTTTCAATATAGTGAGATTATATCCAAAAGACTTAAGCCTGTTGGTGAGGTATCCATTTATATCTTATACCAATATAACTCTTTTTGTATTTTTCATGTGTGACTATTATTCCAACAACACACATGCATCCAGGGGAGCCATGCCTTTAGTTTGGTTATTTTGGGAAGCAGGTGTTTCGAATCTATGGAGTATAAGACTAGTATCTCTATTTTACTGGATTTTAGGCCGAAACCTGCGCTTTTGTACAACGGTAGTTTTAATTTAAACAAAACCGTATTTAATATGCTTTCGATGTGAATCGAAGCTGGATTACTCTGACACCTTGTGAAATATCGCTTTCAACGCACCAAAACTCCGTAGTTATGATCAGGTTGAGGGATTTGTTACTCTTTTGGTTTAGGATGGAATTTCAATGTTTGGCAATTAAAAATAGAAAAGAAACTAAGAAAGTGATGAAAGGTAGTAAAACTTTTTTTTCCCCAAGGAAAGTGAGAAGTTGATGTCACGTCCCGCTTCCTAAAAGTATGGAAACAGTGACGTGCCAAGGTCTGTAACGTAACTGTGTCGAGGGTGGTCTTTTCTCGATACAGTTACGTTAAGCGTATAAATCATGCAGGCAATTTACCAAAACTGATAATAAAAGCAGAAGCATTTATTTCTATTAACTAAAATTATTACATCCCAAAGTACTGAAAGCAAACTAAATAGTTTGATTACATTAATTAAAAGAAAGCAAGCCCTAAACAGGTGGGCAATAGAAAAGCTATCCTAATACTCTTGCATCAACTCCGCGTAGTCTTCATTAGTGGGCTCCATTCCATCGCCTCCTTCTTTATTAACATCTTCCTCATCTAACGGACGTTCTAAGGATCGAGAGGGGAAAGAAAGTCCGTCAGCGAGTTACACTCGGGTAGGATTTTCTTATTAGAAAGTAATGGTAAAGAGAATAAGTGTGTGTAATATATGATGTAATATGTGTGCAGAGGTATGATGAATGTATTATAGGTATTTGCTAAATTAAGGTATATCGCGTGCGGCAACTACATGTAATATGTTCATTTAGTTTGTTAGATAAGGGTAGCGGGTTCTCGAGATTATTCCGTTCTAACAACGGAACACGGTTGGGAAAGGTGAAATGTATTGTTCCACTTTCCCGGATCTAATCGAGTAATAGGGGAATCTGAGTCCGTATACTACTGATTGTTCACTATTTTCTATGCGTGCTTAAATTTCTAATTACCGCAATCAAGACGGTGACGCTTGGTAGCTAGCCGGTTGAGTACGAGTTGATCCACAGGGAAATGGTGTTCTTTTCTTTATGATCTAACGAGTTAAGTCCTAACTTTGGTAGGTTTTGTTTTAAAATTTAAGAATGAGAATAAGTTGATATAAAGGCTTGCTAGGGTTAGGATTAGGTTAGTTCGAAATAAGGATCTTTTCACTTCTTTCAATGCCTTAGTAAAGAATATAGGTGTTAGGGTAATAGTCAACAACGGGGATTAGCACGACTAGGAAGAAACTTAGTTTCTTCCTTTTGGTCCTTGTCCGTCCGTTCTTGGCTCTTAGCCCTAACCTTCGGTTAATTCAACCACAACCGGTCTAACTAGGAAATCACCGCTATCATGTAGGATAGAGTGCCGTAGTGAGCGGATTATGGTTGATTTAAAGGGAGTCCGTATTTTAAAATTATATGGGCAAACAAAGGAGTGAGAGAGATTTCCTTCTCTCAAACCTTCCCTTTCCTACCCTAACAAGTGTAACACCCGAGCCCAATACTACTAATTTCAGTTACCGTTTGAACGTAGTATGGCACTTATTTCATTTATCTTGCTTGATTGTTACTTACTGTAAATTTTTACCCGGCAAATTCATTTCTGCATATAACAATTTTTGGCATTTAAAATAAAATTAAAAATATTCATCTTGGTCTACTTGACACCCCTAACCCTGCTGTAGTGTCCGTGCATCATGTTCTCGTCCCGTTCAGTGAAACGGGCGAGTTTGGACGGCTACGCGCACGTACGTGTGTCCGTTTTGGGGGTATGCTTTTTTATCATAAAATACTTCATTTTCACTTTTGGATCTCGCTTAAAATTCTATTATTTCAATTTCAAATTTTTGGACCCGATCCGGACGCAATTTGGACATATTTCATTTTGCGCCAAAATCCCAAATTTTATTATTTTAAAACGTCATATATTTTCCTTAACCATACAAAATTTTACTGTTAATAAAATCCTAAATAAAATTTCCCTAACAACTATTCCCTCTCTTCAGCCAATCAAAAACTCTCTACCGTGGGCCCCTATCCCTATCTCTCTCTCTCTCACCCCCATATCTCTTTCTCTCTCTTCTATATATATATCTCTATCTCTCTCTCTCTCTCTCTCATATTTAATCTCTCTCTCCTCTCCATTTTTTTTCCTCACGTAACCCAACCCCCAGCGAACCCTAGACTTAACTTTTGAGGAACGACCGATTGAAATTATGGATCGAAGGAAAAAAGTTCTTAAGAATAAGATGATCCCTCTTGTGCTTGTTTCTTGGGGTAATCGCTCGCATGGAGAGTCCACTTGAGAACGAGAAGATGAAATCCGGCAGAAGTTTCCTCACCTTTTTCTTGTAGTTATCTATCTTTGTATTCTTGGAATTTCGAGGATGAAATTCTTTTTGTAGTTAGGTATAATTTAACATCCGAGCCCAATGCTACTAATTTCAGTTACCGTTTGAACGTAGTATGACACTTATTTTATTTATCTTGCTTGATTGTTACTTACTGTAAATTTTTACCCGGCAAATTCATTTCTGCATATAACAATTTTTGGCATCTAAAATAAAATTAAAAATATTCATCTTGGCCTACTTGACACCCCTAACCCTGCTGTAGCGTCCGTGCATCATGTTCTCGTCCCGTTCAGTGAAACAGGCGAGTTTGGACGGCTACGCGCACGTACGCGTGTCCGTTTTGGGGGTATGCTTTTTGATCATAAAATACTTCATTTTCACTTGGATTCCGCTTAAAATTCTATTATTTTAATTTCAAATTTTTGGACCCGACCCGGGCGCAAGTTGGACATGTTTCACTTTGCGCCAAAATCCCAAATTTTATTATTTTAAAACGTCGTATATTTTCCTTAACCATACAAAATTTTACTGTTAATAAAATCCTAAATAAAATTTCCCTAACAACTATTCCCTCTCTTCAGCCAATCAGAAACTCTCTACCGTGGGCCCCTCTCCCTATCTCTCTCTCTCTCACCGTCTCTCTACCCCATATCTCTTTCTCTCTCTTATATATATATATATATATATATATATATATCTCATATTTAATCTCTCTCTCCTCTCCATTTCTTTTCCTCACGTAACCCAACCCCCAGCGAACCCTAGTCTCCGGCTCCCTCGCCGCCGCAGCACCAACGCCGACGCAAACATCACCACTATCCTCGCCTCCTCGCCCTCGTCGCAGCCGCTGCACCATTCTTTCCTCCTCTCCCTTCTTTCTGTGCACCCTGCACCAGCCGCGGCCGCACGCCCCTGCACACACGTTGCACCGCCGGATCTATCGCCGCTGACGGCCTCGCTTCCGTGCCCCGACCTTCGTACAACCCCTGTAAGCCTTACCTATCCGTCTTCTTCCTCCTTCCTCCTTCCTTCTTTTCCATAACTATTTCTGGTGATCTGCAGTTTGGCGCGGTCACTGTTGGCCGACCGCCAGAACTCCGTCGACGAGGTCGACTGTCACCACCCGTCCCACAGATCCTCGTGAGCATTACCTTCTCCTCTTTTCTTCTTCCCTTCTTCTTTATTCTCTTTTCTTTCTTGTTTGCATATCTTGACATTCACTGTTCTTTCATCGGCCGGAATCCGACGATGCCGACGACGTTACCCGATATTCCAGCGAGGTACCCCGACCCGTGTGGTTCCATTGTTCGTCGTTTGGGTTCATTCCGTGAACCGTGCGCCCATCGCGAGTTTTCCCCGCCGACGTTTATCGTTCCGTATTCCCGGTTCGCGACCCATTGAGGCAAGTAACCCTTGCTACATGCTAAACAATATTTACTTATAATTAATGACACCCTAAAACCCGCAATTTAACTTTGGTATTATAATTTCCCACTTTTTCATATACAATATTGTTATTTATCATTTTATCTTTAAACTTGGAACCTACAGTTTGCAATTGAACCTAATAACCACATTTACCTGTTTAATCACATTTTTAATATTGACATAGCTTATGGCATTTATCTCTATAGTTTTGTTCCATTCGGACACTCGTATGCATTTTAACCTGTAATAACTGTATTGAACCTTTATATAAATCATTGCACCTCTAGAGTGCTTAAACTTGTTAACATGATTAAAAGGCCATAATTGTCATACTGCATTCGCATAACATTGAAATCATCTTTGTGACACAACTGACAACTGTACTGCTAATTCAGTGAATCTGCCTATTGCTTACTTCATTGGTTATCTCATGTTGTTGATACCCATGCTTGATTTTATAGCCGATTGTGAGTACACCTATGATATCGCTTGCTTTTTGAACTGTCTTGCTACCTACACATTGATTGACCCGACATGGTACCGTATATTGCTTGACTTGACATAATGTACCATGACCTGATCCGTTACCTGATCTTGTGTCTAATGCCAACAAACCTGACATGTAGTCCTCATGGACCGTTCATGTTGTCTATCCAGACAAACCTGTTTACATGATCCTGTGTTGGCATTAGTTTCTTAATTTCGGGATACATGACTTGACTTGCACATATAACTTAGGGGTATGGGGAAATCAAAGGTGAAACCTGACTTGTAACTTGACAGTTCACTACCTGTCCTGAGTGTACACATTCCTGTTTTGTGCCTAGCGGCATGTCTCGGCTTCAGCCGAGAATATTGTGGCCGTGGTTTCGGGTATGTACAGGATACTATCGAGTGTACACATTCATGTTTGTGCCTAGCGGCATGTCTCAGCTGCAGCCGAGAATATTGTGGCCGTGGTCCCGGGTATGTACGGGATACTATTGAGTTACATCGATGATTCATCAATTTGGTTTCAAAGACTTTATAACAGAAAACCTGATAGAACAGTTTAGTTTACCCACTGCACACTACCCTGCACTGCCCTGATTCATATTATGTTTACCCTTGCTTTATTCATGTTTATATTCGCATTACCTGTTTATTATGTTATTACTTGATGATTTGACGCGCTGACGTCTGGGTTTTGCATGGCCCAGATTCTGTACCGCTGTCGCAGTCCGAGCAGGAGTACTTCAGCCGACAGGCTGAGCTGTGAGTGTTAGCAGTAGTTAGCTTTTCTTTCCTGCATTTTATTCCTGATGTGAGCCCGCATTATGGGACATACATTCCAGTTATTTTGTATTGGATCTTTCGCTTCCGCATTTATTTATTATTGACTCATGTTATCATGGATTATGGACATGTTTTAGATAGTTTTATTTTGTTCTTAATATCTCTACAGCCGTAATGTGACTGTGGATGGATACTTCCTACCCACAGGTAGCATGGTTGGCTATGTCACGTGCCCATTTTAGCGTACTCTGGGAAGCGTGGTGTGACATGGTTCTTTTGGTATCAGAGACATAGGTTAGTCGGGTTGATTCTTTTGTAGTTGGGTATTGTACCCACTACACGAATCAGAATACCCGTGTTTAGGAAACATGTCCTGCCACCTTGCCGTTTTACCATTCTTGAATCACATTCTTCCTGATTATATCTTTTACGATGTGCAAACTTCCCTTGCATATCGACTCGAAACCTGATTCCTTGTTATCTCTAGGACTTAGGCGACTTGGGTGGAGTTATGTAATTGTGGCTATGATACTGCGGCATAGTTACAATACGGCACTCTATTTAAGTATCTTGGAGTTCTAGCCTTGATCTATATTTTGAATCTATCATCATGCTAATGTTGGGTGTTTTGATTTCAGGAATATGGCCGGTAAGAATTTGAAGACGTACTAGAGACGTGTGGACGAAGCCGCCATGCTTGGAGTGATAAGAGGAATGCTGGAGAATCAAAAGAAATAGACCGAGCTGATCCAGCAGCAAGCAGACTCGTTTCAGGAAGGTTTGCAGATCGTTCAGCAGTCTGTGAACAATGTTGGAGCTAAACCAGTTGACCGAGTAGGGACCGTAGCAGATTTCAGACGTTTGGGTCTGTCTACATTTACTGGTTTGGAGGAGCCGTTGCCAGCAGAGCAGTGGCTAGTTGACACAGAAAACTTGCTTATTGCGGTACAGATTCCGGATGAGAAAAGAGTTGATGTGGTACGCATTCAGTTAGTAGACTACGCCCGAGAATGGTGGCTAGTGGAGGAGAACCGTTTGCCCAAGCTGATCAAGTGGGCGGATTTTTCAAAGAGTTTCCTGGAGAAGTTCTTCCCGCGGACTGCACGGGAGGAAATGGAAGAGAAATTCATCGGGCTAAAGCAGAATGGAACACCCGTGGATGTGCATACAGCAGAATGGACAAGACTCAGTAGATTCGCTGGACCTTTAGTTACCAACGAGGCAGACATGGCACGAAGGTTCATGCGCAGCTTGGACGTGGACATCCAGCGGCAGATTGTCTCCCTGGGTTTGACCACTTTCTCACAAGTACTTGCGGCAGCCCGAGAGCAGCAGAGTTTATCTGGGATGAAGGGGAGTTTGCAGCAGACAGCAGTTGCGGTAAGGAAGCAAGCATTTGTACCTAACCGAGCTCATGGTCGCAGAGGTATTCCAGTGGACCGTCGAGGTGTAGCACCCATGAAGAAGCCAGTGATCGTTGATCGAAGAAAGAGCATGACCTGTAACTATTGCAATTTACCTGGCCACATGCAAAAGGATTGTCGAAGGAGGCTGAGACTTTGTTTGGTTTGTGGAGCGGCTGATCACGCCGTTGGTGCTTGTCCGTCGAAGTTTCGTATGAGAGATGATTTTCAGAAGCCTCTGCAGAAACCGTTCCAAGGACAGAAACAGCTGACTCAAGGACCTAATCAGGCTCGAGCTTTTACCTTGACAGCAGAAGAAGCTAAGGCGTCAGGAGAAGTTGTTTCAGGTACTCTACTCGTTCATGGTTTTCCCGCATTAGCGTTATTTGATTCTGGTGCATCCCATTGCTTTATGTCATCCAAGTTTTTAACTATACACTCGATTGACTGCACGACCCTGTCTAGTTTCTGGGACATACACACTGGGAATGGGAAAATCATATCTATTAGGGAATGTAAAGATTGTACAGTTGTTGTGTGCGGACAGGAGCTTTTTGCAGATTTCTTGGTGATTGATACGGGCAGCTACAAAGTCGTCTTGGGAATGGATTTTCTTGGCACTTTCCACGCCCACATTGATTGTAGGGCAAGGAAGGTAATTTTCCAGATTCCCGGACATCCCGAGTTTAGCTTCACTGGAGGAAGCAGTTCTGTCGGGCCAGTCGAGTTTAGGGCTAGGCCGACAAACAGTATTCTTGCAGCAATGGAAGTTGATAAAAGTGAAGAGCCGGCTGTTGTTCACGATTTTATAGACGTGTTTGAAGATATATCGGGTTTACCGCCGAAGCGAGACGTGGAGTTCGCAATTGATCTTATTCCTGGTGCAGCGCCAGTATCTAAAGCGTATTATCCAATGACACCAGTAGAGTTGGAAGAAGTAAAGAAACAGGTTGCTGAATTGCTCGAGAAAGGTTGGATTCGAAGCAGTAACTCACCTTGGGGAGCTCCAGTTCTTCTAGTAAAGAAGAAGGATGGCAAAAGAAGGATGTGCATCGACTATCGAGAATTAAACCGGGTGACTATTAAGAACAAGTACCCTATCCCTCGCATTGGAGAACTTTTTGAGCAGCTTAATGGCGCGAGAGTATTCTCGAAACTAGATTTGCGATCCAGATATCATCAGGTCCGAGTGAGAGCAGAAGATATTTGTAAGACGGCGTTCTGAACTCGGTATGGACATTACGAGTACTTAGTGATGCCTTTCGAAGTAACGAATGCGCCGGCAGTATTCATGGACTTGATGAACCGAATCTTTTCACCGTTCTTGGATCAGTTCATTGTGGTATTCATTGACGATATTCTGGTTTACTCGAAGAGTTTTGAGGAGCATGCTGAGCATTTGAAGATCGCACTGCAAACGTTGAAACAAGAGAAGTTGTATTCAAAGATGAGTAAGTGCGAGTTTTGGCTGGAGGAAGTGAAGTTTTTAGGGCATGTTTTATCTGGCGATGGAATTGCCGTCGATCCAGAGAAGATTGTAGCAGTTCGAGATTGGCCGATTCCAAAGAATGTTGCTGAGATAAGAAGTTTCTTTGGACTGGCCGGATACTACAGGAGATTTATGGAGAACTTTGCTCATCTAGCAGAGCCGTTAACGAATCTTACGCGCAAGGAGGTACCTTTTGTATGGACGGATAGATATGCGTTAGCGTTTGAGACGTTGAAGCAGAAGTTGATAACCGCCCCTATTCTGACCGGGCCAGACAATTCCGGAGGATTGGTGATTCACAGCGACGCATCTGGGAAGGGATTGGGATGTGTTTTGATGCAGCATGGGAAGGTTGTAGCATACGCATCGAGATAGTTGAAGACCCATGAGAAGAATTATCCAACTCATGACTTGGAACTTGCGGCTGTGATTTTCGCTTTGAAGATTTAGAGACACTACCTTTTGGGCGAAAGGGTCGAAGTTTTTACTGATCATAAGATCTTGAAGTATGTGTTCATACAGAAGGAGCTTAATATGAGACAGCGTAGATGGTTGGAGCTGATGGCTGACTACGATCTTGATCTTAAGTACCATCCGGGGAAGGTTAACGTCGTGCCGGATGCACTTAGTCGGTTACCGGCAATTCAGGTGTTAACTACGCAGAAGGAGATCGTTGCAGATTTTCGAAGATTTGACTTGGAAGTTATGCTACCGCATTCTACGGGACAGTTGATGCAGCTGCAAGTACATTCATCGTTGATCGAGAATATTAAAGCAGCACAATCGCAGGACCCTAGACTGCAAAAGTTTCGAGAACAGGTTGAAGCCGGACTACGAACAGATTTATTGATCCATGAAGATGGTTCGTTGAGGTATGGTAGCCGTTTGTGTGTGCCAAAAGGAGTTATTCGTGAAGAGCTTATGAAGGAGGCACACAGTTCAGCTTATTCTGTACATACAGGAGGCACAAAGATGTACCGAGATATTCGACAGCATTTCTGGTAGGAAGTCATGAAACGGGAGATTGCTCGCTTTGTGGCGAAGTGCTTGGTGTGTCAGCAAGTTAAGGCTGAACATCAAAGGGTTGCTGGTTTATTGCAACCACTTCCGATACCTCAGTGGAAGTGGGAACATATAACCATGGATTTCGTGACGGCTTTACCACGGAGTCCAAAAGGCAACAATGCTGTATGGGTGATTGTTGATCGGTTGACCAAGGCAGCTACTTCATTTCTTTTCGGGTTGGTCAATCAACAGAGACTTTGGCAGAGCGGTACATGCAAGAGATTGTAAGATTGCATGGAGTACCGGTGAGCATCGTGTCCGATCGGGACACTCGGTTCTTATCACACTTCGGGAGGAGTTTACAGGAAAGTTTAGGGACTCGATTGAAGTTTAGCACAGCTTATCATCCTCAAACTGATGGTCAGTCGGAGAGAACAATCCAAACTCTTGAAGATATGTTGAGAGCATGCATGTTGGACTTCAAGGGTTCTTGGGAGGATCATCTGCATTTGGTGGAGTTTTCTTACAACAACAGTTTTCAGGCAACTATCCAGATGGCTCCATTTGAAGCTTTGTATGGTCATAAATGCCGTTCACCTGTTTGTTGGGATGATATCGGTGAACGAAGATTATTAGGACCAGATTTGGTTGTGCAGACAGTTGAGAAGGTTAACACTATCAGGAATCATATGAAGGCAGCACAAGACCGACAGAAGAGTTGGGCAGACACGTCAAGAAGACCTCTAGAGTTCGCCGTGGGTGATTTGGTATTCTTGAAGATATCACCGACTAGAGGGGTGATTCGTTTTGGAAGTCGAGGAAATCTTAGTCCTCGATTCGTTGGACCCTTTGAGATCTTGGAGCGTGTTGGTGAGGTAGTGTATCGTTTGGCGTTACCGCAGTCCTTGGTTAATGTGCACGACGTGTTTCACGTATCTCAACTACGAAGGTATGTTCGAGATGAAACGCACGTATTGGATCATTCGGAGCTAACTGTACGAGAAGACTTAACTTTTGAGGAACGACCGATTGAAATTATGGATCGAAGGGAAAAAGTTCTTAAGAATAAGGTGATCCCTCTTGTGCTTGTTTCTTGGGGTAATCGCTCGCATGGAGAGTCCACTTGGGAACGAGAAGATGAAATCCGGCAGAAGTTTCCTCACCTTTTCTTGTAGTTATCTATCTTTGTATTCTTGGAATTTCGAGGACGAAATTCTTTTTGTAGTTGGGTATAATTTAACACCCGAGCCCAATGCTACTAATTTCAGTTACCGTTTGAACGTAGTATGACACTTATTTCATTTATCTTGCTTGATTGTTACTTACTGTAAATTTTTACCCGGCAAATTCATTTCTGCATATAACAATTTTTGGCATCTAAAATAAAATTAAAAATATTCATCTTGGCCTACTTGACACCCCTAACCCTACTGTAGCATCCGTGCATCATGTTCTCGTCCCGTTCAGAGAAACGGGCGAGTTTGGACGGCTACGCGCATGTACGTGTGTCCGTTTTGGGGGTATGCTTTTTGATCATAAAATAATTCATTTTCACTTGGATCCCGCTTAAAATTCTATTATTTCAATTTCAAATTTTTGGACCCGACCCGGGTGCAATTTGGACATGTTTCACTTTGCGCCAAATTCCCAAATTTTATTATTTTAAAACGTCGTATATTTTCCTTAACCATACAAAATTTTACTGTTAATAAAATCCTAAATAAAATTTCCCTAACAACTATTCCCTCTCTTCAGCCAATCAAAAACTCTCTACCGTGGGCCCCTCTCCCTATCTCTCTCTCTCCCCCATATATCTCTCTCTCTCTTCTATATATATATATATATATATATATATATATATATATCATATTTAATCTCTCTCTCCTCTCCATTTCTTTTCCTCACGTAACCCAACCCCAGCGAACCCTAGTCTCCGGCTCCCTCGCCGCCGCAACACCAACGCCGACGCAAACATCACCACCATCCTCGCCTCCTCGCCCTCGTCGCAGCCGCTGCACCATTCCTTCCTCCTCTCCCTTCTTCCCGTGCACCCTGCACCAACCGCGGCCGCGCGCCCCTGCACACGCGTTGCACCGCCGGATCTGTCGCCGCCGACGGCCTCGCCTCCGTGCCCCGGCCTTCGTACAACCCCTGTAAGCCTTACCTACCCGTCTTCTTCCTCCTTCCTCCTTCCTTCTTTTTCATAACTATTTCTGGTGATCTGCAGTTTGGCGCGGTCACTGTTGGCCGATCGCCGGAGCTCCGTCGACAAGGTCGACCGTCACCACCCGTCCCACAGATCCTCGTGAGCATTACCTTCTCCTCTTTCCTTCTTCCCTTCTTCTTTATTTGACATTCACTGTTCTTTCATCGGCCGGAATCCGACGATGCCGACGACGTTACCCGACGTTCCAGCGAGATACCTCGACCCGTGTGGTTCCATTGTTCGTCGTTTGGGTTCATTCCGTGAACCGTGCGCCCATCGCGAGTTTTCCCCGCCGACGTTTATCGTTCCGTATTCCCGGTTCGCGACCCATTGAGGCAAGTAACCCTTGCTACATGCTAAACAATATTTACTTATAATTAATGACACCCTAAAACCTGCAATTTAACTTTGGTATTATAATTTCCCACTTTTTCATGTACAATATTGTTATTTATCATTTTATCTTTAAACTTGGAACCTACAGTTTGCAATTGAACCTAATAACCACATTTACCTGTTTAATCACATTTTTAATATTGACATAGCTTATGGCATTTATCTCTATAGTTTTGTTCCATTCGGACACTCGTATGTATTTTAACCTGTAATAACTGTATTGAACTTTTATATAAATCATTGCACCTCTAGAGTGCTTAAACTTGTTAACATGATTAAAATGCCATAATTGTCATACTGCATTCGAATAACATTGAAATCATCTCTGTGATACAACTGACAACTGTACTGCTAATTCAGTGAATCTGCCTATTGCTTACTTCATTGCTTATCTCATGTTGTTGATACCCATGCTTGATTTTATAGCCGATTGTGAGTACACCTATGATATCGCTTGCTTCTTGAACAGTCTTTCTACCTACATATTGATTGACCCGACATGGTACCGTATATTGCTTGACTTGACATGATGTACCATGACCTGATCCGTTACCTGATCTTGTGTCTAATGCCAACAAACCTGACATGTAGTCCTCATGGACCGTTCATGTTGTCTATCCAGACAAACCTGTTTACCTTATCCTGTATTGGATTAGTTTCTTGATTTCGGGATACCTGACTTGACTTGCACATATAACTTGGGGGTATGGGGAAATCAAAGGTGAAACCTGACTTGTAACTCGATAGTTCACTACCTGTCCTGAGTGTACACATTCCTGTTTTGTGCCTAGCGGCATGTCTCGGCTTCAGCCGAGAATATTGTGGCCGTGGTCCCGGGTATGTACAGGATACTATCGAGTGTACACATTCCTGTTTGTGCCTAGCGGCATGTCTCGGCTGCAGCTGAGAATATTGTGGCCGTGGTCCCGGGTATGTACGGGATACTATTGAGTTACATCGATAATTCATCAATTTGGTTTCAAAGACTTTAGAACAGAAAACCTGATAGAACAGTTTAGTTTACCCACTGCACACTACCCTGCACTGCCCTGATTCATATTATTGTTACCCTTGCTTTATTCATGTTTATATTCGTATTGCCTGTTTATTATGTTATTATTTGATGATTTGACGCGCTGACGTCTGGGTTTTGCATGGCCCAGATTCTGTACCGCTGTCGCAGTCCGAGCAGGAGTACTTCAGCCGACAGGCTGAGCTGTGAGTGTTAGCAGTAGTTAGCTTTTCTTTCCTGCATTTTATTCCTGATGTGAGCCTGCATTATGGGACATACATTCCAGTTATTTTGTATTGGATCTTTCGCTTCCGCATTTATTTATTATTGACTCATGTTATCTTGGATTATGGATATGTATTAGATAGTTTTATTTTGTTCTTGATATCTCTACAACCGTAATGTGACTGTGGATGGATACTTCCTACCCACAGGTAGCAGGGTTGGCTATGTCACGTACCCATTTTAGCGTACTCTGGGAAGCGAGACGTGACAACAAGTGAGGAATTACTCACTCATTATAAAGAAAGGAAAATGAAGTTTTTTTAAATATTTTTATTGATAACCTAATTGCAGATAATAAAAGAACAGATAAAAAATTACAGGTAATAAATTGCAAATAAAAAAGAATGCGAGATAGAATGAAAAAGACTTATTTTATTGATGACCTCTCAACGATTCATTACAAAAGGAAATTAAAATTTTAGATCTAGAAATTAAAAAGAATAAAAACTAAAGAGAGGCATGCCTAATTTGGTTTTGAACCCTCCAATTTATAGATAGGAAAAACCCTAGATTTACATTCTGATCCATACATGAAATTACAAGACTACCATAAGAAAGCCAGGTCAAAGTACCGACATCCACCGACACGTGCATAGTATGGCCGTGGAACCGCGGCAGAAAGGCATGTTTGGCCGCGGTTCTGCGGCCATTTGGTGGGAACTTGGGCTCAATTCTTCAGGGTTTTTTCAAGTTGCTTTCATCTTCTGTTTTCTTCACTTGGTCTCTCATAATCTCTTCAATTCTCTTCCAGATATTCAACAGTGCAGAATGATGTAGACTTTTGCCTTGAGCTTCGCGTTGAAGTCTTGGATCTTGAGCTGCCCTTATGTTTTGTGCATTGAACTATCTAATGACTTTCCATTTGTTCCTTGAACTGGTAGGCGGCATCATACAGATTCATCTGTTGTTGGTCGTAGTCTCACATTTGTAGCGACTTTTCATGAATTTCGCTGTAACGAGCTGAGAACCTGTAACCTGCAACTATTTAGCAGATATAGATCAAAAGTACCTATTTATATGCAATGTGATTAAGAATGGGTGATATAATAATGCAAAAATCTGATATAAACAACTACCTTGTCAAATCAAACTACTCACCTCGTTTTATTCAGTGTGAAGGTTTTTAGAATTAGAGTAAGCGCGTATATCATCTAGGCATGGAATAGCATTTGTCCATTGTTGGGGTCGAAAATTGCACCCCGGTTGACCAAGTCCAAGTCAAGGTCAACCCCAAGCCAAGTGGGCCCAAGCCCGGATCAAATGGGCCCATGCCCAGGTCGAGTCCGAACATGAAGCGGCCGGCCCTCCTCCATGCCCAAAATGAAATCATGTAATAAATAATTTTGATGTAATTTTTTATACATGAATGGGCATAAAGCCAAATTTTTGTAAAGCCCATGGCTTATGTGCAAAAAGAAATGGCACATGAGCCATGAGATGGGCAAAATGCCATTTTGTAAAGCCCAAGAGGCTATATGTAAATATGTAAGCCTATATAAGGCAACATGATGAAAATATCTAATATACTTTTTTCATTCCCCTCAAAATCTAGGGCCTGTGCCTCTTTCTCCTTCCTCAAGGTTCTAAAAACCTTCTTCTACTTTTGAATTAAATCAAGAGTTTTACTCTTCCTTTTATAAATCTAAATAGTTTTTCACCACAAAACCCACAAAGAGAAACTCAGATCTGCCATCAGATCTCAGAAATGAGATATTTTTAAAATCTCATATTTCTTGATCTTCAAGATCCGGCCAACAAAGGAAGAAGAAGGAGACCCATCTCCAGAAACCCCACTTTGGGGAAGATTCAGGGCTCAAGGGGAGAAGCCCCTTTATCAGCTTCAAATTATCCCAGGAGTTTAACCCCTCATATATATATACATATATACAAAATAATAAGTGCTCCTTTCTGGGAGTACAACTCCCATTGCAGTGATCAAGTTCCTTTTGCTGCCCGAGCGCCCACTTGCTGACACGTGGGGTGCTAGCGCTCAAAGCGCTAGCGTCTGAGCGCCAACGTGCTGACACATGGGGCACTAACGCCCTTGCGCTCAGAGCGCTAGCGCCCAAGGCGCTAGCGCCCACGTGCTGACACGTAGGGCGCTAGCGCTCAAAGCGCTAGTGCTCTTGCACTCAGAGCACTAGCGTCCAAAGCGCTAGCGCCCGAGCGTCCACGTGCCTGGCACGTAGGGCGCTAGCGCTCAAAGCGCTAGCGCCCGAGCGCTTTCTCCCACGCATCCTTTGGATGCCCTTCTCCTTTACACACACACACACACACACACACACATACACACATACTCCACACTAAAATTACCTCCCCCGTTAGAAAAATTTTCTAACGGGGCGCTGCCCCGCACCCCGCAAGGGGGCTACTAGCCCCCTTGACCCCCAACCCGCTATCCGGGTAGCGGGACCCCGTAAAAACTCTGCAGGGCCCCCGATACATCCAAGACCCCTCCAAAACAAAACACACATACACTGCACATTGAGTTCGCATGACCAGTTTAACCCGTCAATCGGAGATTCCCTCGCTCCAAAGGCGAGGGGTAATTAACGGCAGTTTAGTCCGCGGCTGCCGGAGATTCGGATCCCCACAATCAATAAACCCTGGCCTACCCTAGGCAAGGGGAATCTGTAGACAAGCGCGCGCGTATTCCTATCTCAATGGGATGACGAAAAACACCCTACATCCATGTTGGGACTGTTCAATTCATTTGTAGTAGTTGTCCATATTGAGACCGTTCAATTTATTCGTAATAGTCGTCCATATTGGGACTGTTCATCCTGCCTGCAGAGATCCTCATTTATAATAGTATTCCATACCTAGGTTCACGCATTCTAACCCTAACCGCATCGTAGGTCATGTCGTGTGATATGTCAAAAGTTGGATTTAAGTAGATGAAATCTAAGTCGACATGGACTTCCACAGTCGTGGGTTATATCTCGTTCCATTATAGTTGTAAGGTAAACACGGTATTTTATAGAAACCTTAGTTTATAATGGACTATGGTGTTTTATCGTAATTATTGTTTATATAAAAACACTGGTATTTATATGGTATATTAATATAAATTATCTTTTATTATAGTGGTCGTGGTATTTTATTAAAAGAACTCCTTTATAAAAAGGTAAGAGGATTTTAGTGAAATTCTAAAAACTTAACTTTCGAAATTAGGGGTATTTTTGGTAAGATTTCACTTTTTAAAGGTATTTAGTAAAAATCTAGTTTTAAGATTATTATTGATTTTTTCCAAGAAAACCCTAGCTTTTAAAAGTTCGGGGTATTTTAATAAAACTAATTACTCTACCAAGTTCATGGTATTTTTGTAAAAATTATGATTCAGAAAATATCATGGTATTTCAATAAAAATATCACTTGAAAAGATTTAGGGTATTTTAAGGAAAATACTATTTTTCCAAAATTCGTGGTATTTTAATGAAAATATAAATTCTTAGGAGTTGATGGTATTTTTGTGAAATACCCAAATTAGTGAAAATATGGTTTTACAGGTTTACCTTTAATTTTATTTTAAAAAACCAATATATAAAAATTTACTATAATTTTCTATGTTTTAATAATTAAGGAACTAATTATCGATAACCTTTATTTAACACCGTTGAATAATTACTTAATTCTTGCAAAAGTGATCCCGGTCATGATAGTTGGTTTACGACTTAGTTCCGTATGTCCAAGCATAAATCTGGGGTTGTCCGTTGCCCCATGATTTTATCGTGAAGGATAACTGCTAAAAGTTCGTTATATTATTAGGGTTTAATATCGTTTTTAATCGTCAAAACCCGTAAAATAGACAATACAATTAAAACATCATAATTAGGTCCTGGAATTCTTTTCACAGATAAATATTTTTATAATGAATATAACAGGGGGCAAGTGTTGAGAGATCCTATCTGAATTGAGCTAGGAAAATGAAAGTCGGCGAGCGTCGGGTTATACGAGAAAAGGTATATCTTGAAGCCGAGAATTTTTTTACTTTTGGGACTTGGTCCAAAGTGTAGAAGACTCAAATAGAAAGCGTTATAAATATTTTGAGATTTGTTTGTCGAACAGATATTTTTTGGGGGATTTTCGAAGCTCAGGCCTATTTGTAGGGATTTTCTTGGATTAAAAATCCCTATTAATTTCCCCAGCCGCTACAGGAACCAACCACACGAGTCGACAAGATCCGGACCGTCGCTCAACCAGATCCAACGACCTATATTATATCGCAGGTGAGCTAGCGTGGGACCCGGCTTGAGATGACTCTGGCGATCCTTGACCGTTGGACGATCCAACGGTCCAGATCAACGCGCGCGCGTGCCCTCTCGACATATATATATATATATATATATATATATATATATATATATATATATATATATATATATATATTCTTTTCTTTTTTAAAAAAACTGTCGGCAGAATCTGGACCGTTGGTTTTCAGATCTGACGGTCCAGATCCATTCTCGCTCTAAAAATATTAATAAAATTTGTTTTTAATATTTAAAAATGTTTTAAAAATTGTTTTTGGCTTCTAAAAATTATTTTAAAATAGTTAAAAATATTATAAAAATCTGGGAAAATTATAGAAAATGTATTTTGATGTTTTCTATCATTTGTAACCAAATTTGGTCCAAACTAGATCCCCTTTTATGTTTTAAAAACTTTTCCCTTCGATAAAAGAATTCATTTAAATTCTTAAAAATTCCCCAAAATTCCTACAAATCATATTAATTCATTTTAATCATGGAAAAATATTTTTAAAGTGTTTTCTACTAATAGAAGCAGTAAAATAATTGTTTTGATCTCGAGAAAAATTATAAAACGTTTTTATTACGTATCTAGGTTACATGGTCGTTACAATCTACACTCCTTGAAATAATTTCGTCCTCGAAATTTTGGAGGTAAGTAAAAGAGTAGTTACATAGAAGGGGTTACAAATAGACGGGGATAACGTTCCCTCATCTTATCCTCTCTCTCCTACGTGGATTCGCCCGGAGAGTCCGTCCTCCACATAACCCTAACCAGCTGGACTGTCTTGTCTCTCAATGTCTTCTCTTTTCAATCTAAGATCCCAACTAGTTGTTGTTCGTAGGTTAGATTAGCCCCTACTGTGATTTCAGAATGATCCAAAACATGACTGGGGTCACCAACATACCTCCTTAACTGCGAGATATGAAAAACATTGTGCACGCCCTCCAAAGAAGGTGGTAAGGCTAGGCGATACGCAACCTCCCTAACTCGTTCAAAGATGTCAAATGGGCCGATGAAAAGCGGAATGAGCTTTCCCTGCTTCCCGAAACGTATCACTCCGCGATTTGGTGAGATCTTCAGGAACACATGTTCACCTGGTTGAAATTCTAGGTGCCTCCTTTTTGCATCTGCCCAGTATTTCTATCGATCCTGAGCTATACGTAGTTGTTCCCTTATGGTTATCACCACTCGCATGGTCTCGACAATCAACTCTGGTCCTAGAAGTTCTCGATCTCCAACGTCATCCCATCTCAATGGAGACCTGCACTTCCTCCTATATAATGCCGTGAAAGGTGCCATACTAATACTTGCCTGGTAGCTGTTGTTATACGCGAACTCTACTAAGTGCAAGTGGTCCTCCCAAGATTCCTTAAAATCCAACATACAAGCTCGAAGCATATCTTCGAGAATCTGAATAACTCCCTCGGATTGGCCATCGGTTTGGGGGTGATAGGATGTACTGAAACTCAGCTTCGTGCCAAGACTCTCCTGTAGATTTTTCCAGAAATGAGATTGGAAACGTGTGTCTTGATCAGAAACGATGCATATAGGTACTCCGTGTAATCGGATGATCTCCTCCATATACTTCTTCGCTAGGCTTTCGGTTGACTGGCAGACGCGAAAAGAAATGAAATGCGCGGACTTGGTAAACCGGTCCACGATTACCCATATGGCATCGTTGCCCTTGGTACTGCGAGGGAGTGCAGTCATGAAATCCATAGTGATGTTTTGCCACTTCTATTCGAGTATCAGTAAGGGCTATAATAGACCGGCAATTTGGTGGTGTTCAGCCTTCACCTGTTGACAAATCAGGCACTTGGATACACTCTTTGCTACCTCCCGCTTCATACCATGCCACCAATAGTTTTGACGGAGGTCCTTGTACATCTTTGTCCCTTCAGGATGAACGGAGCATGGAGAACTATGCGTCTCTTTCAACAATTCCTCTATGATTTCTCTGGTAGGCACACAAATCTTGCTTCCATATCTTAGTGACCCGTCTTCATGAATGATGAAGTTAGTTCGCAAGTTTGTTTCCACCAGCTCTTTTATCTTTTGTAATCTTGTATCTCCAGCTTGAGCTTCCTTGATCCGATCCACCAATATGGACTGAATTTGCATATTTATAAGTGATGAGAATACCCCGGGCATGATTACCTCCGTCTCTAACTCGTTGAGGTCCTGTAGATTCCTCCAGTGAGTAGCAAGACTCAACGCCATCGGCTGGTGACTCAGAGCATCAGAGACCACATTTACCTTCCCTGGTTGATATTGCAGGTTTATATCAAAATCTGCCATTAGTTCTAGCCACCTCCTTTGCCTCATATTAAGCTTCTTCTGAGTAAAGATATACTTCAAACTCTTGTGATCGGTATAAATCTCTACCTTCTCCTCTAATAAATAATGCCTCCAGATTTTGAGTGTGAAGATAACCTCAGCGAGCTCCAAACCATGGGTCGGGTAGTTGCGTTCGTGAATCTTCAGCTGTCTCGATGCATATGCCACTACCTTATCATGTTGGTGTAACACACATCCCAATCCCTTTCTCGAGGCGTCGCAATGAACGTCGAAACCTCCAGTTCTGTCGGGAATAGTAAGAATGAGCGCTGTGGTTAGACGAGTCTTCAACTCCGAGAACGCTTTCTCACAAGCCTCAGTCCATACATATGGCACATCCTTCCGAGTCAAACGAGTCATCGGTTCCGCAATCCTGGATAAATTTTTAATAAATCGGCGGTAATATCCAGCAAGCCCCAAGAAGCTCCTGATCTCCGTAACTGTTCCTGGTGTCGGCCATTTTTGTATAGCAGTAATTTTGGTCGGATCTACCAAAATTCCATCGCTCGACACAATGTGTCCCAGGAAAGCTATTCGCTCTAACCAAAACTCGCATTTGCTGAACTTGGCGTACAATTGATGTTGATGCAAAGTTTCAAGCACAATGCGCATATAATCCGCGTATTCCTCTCGATCCTTTGAATACACAAGGATATCGTCGAGGAAAATGACGACAAACTTGTCCAAGTATTCATAAAACACCTGGTTCATCAGATTCATGAATACTGTCGGGGCATTGGTCACTCCAAAAGGTATCACTAGAAATTCGTAGTGCCCATACTTAGTTCGGAAAGCCTTCTTAGGAATGTCAGATGTCTTGACTTTGAGTTGATGATAACCCGTCCGCTGATCTAGCTTCGAGAACACTCTAGACCCTTCCAACTGATCGAACAGATCGTCTATCCCCGGCAGAGGATACTTGTTCTTGATAATGACCTTATTTAGCTCCCGATAATCTATACACATTCGCTTGGTTCCATCCTTCTTAGGTACGAAAAGAACCGGAGCATCCCAAAGTGATGTGCTCGGTCTGATAAATCCCTGTTATGGTGGTCCTCAATTTGAATTCGAAGCTCGGTCAATTATGCCGGCCCAATTCGATACGGTGCTCATAAGATTGGTTGTGTGCCTGGCATCAAGTCTATTGCGAATTCAATCGCTCGATCTGGTCGTAACCCAGACACCTCGGCGAATACATCTTCGAACTTTCGAACCACCATCGGCATATCTTCCTCCTCATATAAAGTATATAACTTCTCCTCCTTCCTCGGTATAGCTTTATAAGTTGCTGGATCCAAAGATCGACTCCCGCTCTTGAATACGAACATTGGATGGTCAAATATCTTGAACACTACCCTCCTTTGACGGCGGTCGATGGTACCGTAAAAAGTACTCAACCAGTCCATGCCCAAGACTATGTCAAAATTAGGTATATCTATCACAATGAAGTCGGCGTAGAACCCCGACCGTAGATCACCACGGGACTTACTGAGCGATTGTTCGCTGACAACATTCCTATTTCTCTTCTCTTCTTTGGAATGTTGTTAGGAGGTCCCTACTCTGAGGAGTTCGAGACCAGCCAGGAGCAATTGGAGCAAACCATTGAGCAGCAGGACCACTAGGCTTCACTTGTACTCACTTTACATTCAGTTCATGCCGTTGTTTAGGCATTGCTTTCCATCCTTGTATTTACAGTTGTATTGTAAAGAAATGTTTTAATAAATAAAAGTTGTTGTTCAATTACATTTCTTGTCATTTTTCTTATGTACATTTATTATATTGCTTATTACGCTTAGCGTGTTTATTTCTGAGTAAATACGTCGCAGGCCAGTCACGTCTCCTTACCAGTATATTGGGAAGCGGGGCATGACAGGTTTTGTTGGTGGCCCATACAGGTCAGTTTTGCATGGAACCCTACCATGCAGGTCTGTTATGCATGGACATGCAGATCACCTCTGCATGAAGTCCTAAGCAATATATATCACAAGAATCAGCAACTAAAAACATTCTTTACATTTCATATTCCTTAAATCTTACAATTTCATATTCTTTGAATCTATCCTAATCCTATTTTTCTTTCAAGGTTATGGCAACACACCACCACCACCTCTTCCACTTACGCCTACCGTTGTAGCTCCGATCAACGAGCAGACGATACTGCTCCAGGCAATTAAGAACCTCCTGGAGGGATAGCAGCAGCAAACCGCTATCTTGATGAATCGTCCAGAATCTGAAGCACCCAGAGTGAAGTAATTCCGGGACTACACCCTAAGAACTTTTCTGGGAAAGAGAGCCCCTTGGAAGCTGAAGAATGGGCTCAAAGTATCGAAGATGAAACGGCAGCAGCATAAGTGCCAGAGATTGCCTGGGTTAGAGTTGCGTAGCTGCAACTCACAGATAACGCCAGAGTTTGGTGGAATAAGGAAGAAAGCCGTCTTGTCTAGCCGATCGAATGGAAAACTTTTCGCGACATGTTCGACGTGAAATATTTCCTCGAGACTGCCCGATTTGACATGGAGCAGCAATTCATCCACCTGCATCAAGGTTCGATGTGGACCAAATTTGTGGATGAGTATGATCCTGAGTTTACCATGCTCAGTAGGTTTGCGGCGTACCTCATTCCGACGGCTGAGATCAGGGCCAGACGATTTCAGTAAAGATTGGACCCGGAGATCCAAGCTGCCTTAGCTACAGGTGATTTCCTAACCCACGACCTGGCCCTGAAAGCTGCCCGCCAATATGAGGCAGTAGTGAAGAAGAAGGGCAGATCTCAATCTGCCGGTGTGAAGCGCTCTGCCACTCAGTTGGCAGGAGGAGCCTCTTCAATACCAACTTTTGAACTCAGGAGACCGGATGTAACAAATAACCGGCCAAGTCCAAATTTTTACTTCTACCACAAGAGGAATGGGCACCTATGGAAAGACTGTAGGCACGCAAAAGGCCTGCGCTTAGTTTACGGCGCATCCACTCATGGAATTGGAACATGTCCTTATAGACGCAATCCAGTTCCAACACACATCACTTATGCACAGCAGCCAGCTATCCAGGCTCCTGCACCCCGTCTTGTTCTCCCAGCTCCACCTCTATGTGGACCTTCTGCACAGCCTCCTCTCTAATTCCATCAGGTAATGAGGAACATGCCTTAAGGACGGAGGAATGTGTCTCCAGCTAGGAGAAATGTATCCCAGTGTTAGGCATTCACTTTAGCGGTCGTAGAAGCCGAGACTGTAGACCAAGGTAATTCTGGTAATTCTCTCACATCTTTTTCAATCTTTCCAAAACTTTTGCATTCTTTCGTTCTTCCAAATATTTTTTTCATGTACTATCAATAATTCTATCACCATCACCGTCACCAAACTTTTCTTGAATCTTTTACACTTTCCTTCTATAAATTTCGAGGAAGAAATTTTTATAAGGAGGGTAGAATGTAACAACCCTGAACTTTCTGTACAATTTTTTTCAAAATACAGAAAACGGTACCTAAGCCTGAGCACAAGTTATACAATTAAATTGCTCTAGAACAGCAAGAAAGCACTTGTAGCTCATTGGTAAAGCCTTGCACTGCTGTGACAAAGCCCCTGTATTCAAATCCCCCAAGCCACATATTATTTTTATTAATCTTTCTTTTAAACTTTTAGAAGCCCAACAGTTTGCATGTGCACTACATGTAAAATGAAGTCACGCTGAAATCAAATATGTGCAAAATACTATTTACTATGACTAAGACACGTGGTAAGAATCCCACACCCCACCTTACCAAGTCGACCGGCGAGATGGAGCTTGGGGCCAGCGCCGCCGGGCCTCCCCGCCCCAAATGCTTCAAAATTTTTACCCTGCACCCCTTGGACTCCCTTACTAACCCTAGTCTGTTTGTTTTCCCTGCACATTAACAGAGAGTGTTAATTCACCCCTTTAATCCAAGTTTTAATACATTTTTAATTCTCTATTCATACCATTAACCTTAATTCTATTCTATAAATACTACCCTACACCATATCACTCTCTATTCTAAAATCTAGCATCAAAACTCTCAAAATTTTCTAAGTCAAAAAGGCTGTACAAATGGAGTTAGCCAAGGTCAAAGTTCCGGCGATGTTTCGGGAAAATCCGGCGACGACGCGACTCCACAATGCCTTCAAAATCTTTCTCTATCTCCCCCATCTATTCTCAAACTGTAAGTCCCCTCTCCCCTCCTCCATTTCTAATCTAAAACACTCTCTTTTTAAAACTCGTCGGAAGCAGAGTTATTCCGACTTCCGATTCTCTTTTCTTTAAAAATTCAACTTTTCTTAAATAAAAAATTAACCATCTCTTCTTATATTGTTTAATAAACATCATTTACAATAAGTTTCAATTCAAAATAATATGTATTACAACTTTTATTTTATTTTTACGGTAAAATACCATCAAGTTTGCATACGACATTATTTTATCGTTTTGCTCATTGTTTCCCCCAATCAGAGCAAAGCTCTGTTCAAAATTAAAATTTTGAAATGAAGCAACGCTTCAGATACAGCGCCAAGTGCGCTGCGCCCTAGGCAGCACATCACATGCAAAGTACGTATGCGCCAGCGCTAGGTGCGCTGCACTTAAATAGCGCATTACATGCAAAGCACGTGTGCGCCAGCGCTAAGTGCGCTGCGCTGCGCTAGTGCTGGAACTAAAAGCTCCCCACCATCAGATCAAAGATCTAATAATAATGATAAATGATTAATTAATTAGAATTAAATTCTGTTAAGGAAAGATTTCTAAAAATCTTTCCAAATAACAAAATTGTGTTCTGTAAATCAGAGCACCGTTGGATCAATGATCCAATGGTGATTAAAAAATCACCCAAAAACACAGAATAAATTCTGTTTAGAAGATTTCCTAATCTTGTTAAAAACAAGAAGATTGCCTTCTATAAAACAGAAACTCTTGGATCAAAAATCCAATGATGGGAAATTATGTTTCAATAGGAACATATGACTGAATCTTAAGAGATTATCAGAGAATATAATGAAGTATAAAGAACCAGTCCTGGCATGTGTAGACAGGAGACTTTACATACATCATCATGTATCAGTCCCAAGAGTTTACTAACTCTTTCTCTGTTTCTAGTAAACGGAGCTATGGTCATCTAATCTTTGTGACATGACTGGCAAGTTTCATAAGATGTAAATTCAAACTGATTTAAATATGCATCTAAAATGTAACTTCAGCCAGTCGGGTCGCATTGATATGACCTAGTCTGCAATGCCTCAAGAATGATTCGTTCATTTCTGAACTCTTCCTCTTGTGTGTGTTCTGTATACGAGGAACTGTAGTTTGATTTAGAACGTCAATGCTTTTAGATAACGTGCCTGAACCGATCAACTTTTGATATAGGAAATGTTCAAAACATTATCCATCAATACAAAATTATATCCTTTCTTTAGAAATAAAGAGACTGATATGATTTTGTATATCAGGTTCGGTATCTAATAGCATTTGTTCAGAATCAATGTATTCGTAATACAGGGTGACAGTGACCAACAGACTTGGCTGCAACACTTGCCCCGTTTTCTGTCTCATGAAACTTATCACCCGTTCTCAGTTTTTCTACCTTTTTGTAGCCCTATGTAACAGATTACATATCTGGGATCCTGATCCGGTATCATATACCCTGGATGCAGAGGATACTGAGAAACAGTTCTTTGTAATGAACACACCCGAAGGAGATGCATCATATGCACTTTCTTCGTTTGGGCGGTATAGGAATTCTGGTATTCCCCAATTTCCTGCTCTGTCTTATAACAATTATAAGTTGGAGCGGGACCAACGTTCCCCAGCTCAGTATAACAAGCAGGTTCGGTCAATTTTCCGTATTATTATCTTGATTAAGGCGTGATATGGTCGCTACCTGGAGAGAGAGAGAAGAAAACACTCTGCGTGTGCTCTTGCAAGATCAGATTGGTTATATATTTTATCTAATCAGGATGGCTCCCACTGTTTTTATCAAATCTTCCTTCAAACCTTAAAGGAAAGACTAGCCGGGATTAATTACACTCTACAAGTTCGCCAATCTTTCAGCCAGGCCAGTGTCGGTACTTTGAGGGAGGTTCCCCGTGCTTTCGCACGGACCTATTTACTGTAAACCTCGTTTTCCCAGAGGCGTAACCCCGTTGACACCTTTCTAGACACCTACTTGATCGGCTAATTGTAAAGTGCAAAACTCTCCCAGGAGTAACAATTACTCGCAGTGGGTATCGGGATCCAACTATCACATAGAAGGTATGCAATCTCATTGCAAGTTTCAACACTTGAAACTCCCGATAAAGGTTTTTACCCCTAGCACCTATGACCTTGGCTAAGGTCAACAAATCATAGGTACTAGTCAAGTTCTACCCGTCATTTCATGATTAATTAGACCCACCCACATGACCCTTGGCTAAGGTCAACAAAGCCACATGACTGTCCTAACTAATCGCATCATATGCTGTGTAGGAAGACATCACTTAGCTACCGCACACTACGCCTCGGCTATGGTCGACAAACGTAGCACGAATACTAAGTACTCTACTTCCTAAAATGACGGAGGGTTGCGAATGGTTTTTTATGAAAACCTTTAACGCTTTGAACTTGATCTCGTTGCGGAATCAAATGGTTTTTTAAATGGAATGTTTTTGAGGCTTTTCTAGTTTTGCTAAAGGGGTCACTCCCGGTGAAGGGATCGTCGGCCCTTTCCTCGTCGAATGAGGTGCGGGATATATCATATATATCACTGTGCAAAGCGGAAACTATAGAAGCGATCAAAGACAAACCGAGGGTTGTAGCATCTGCCAGTTATTGCTAAAGGAGTCACTCCCGGTGAAGGGATCTCGGTCCTTTCCTCATCGAATAAGGTGCAGGATGTTCTATAATGAACACCGCGATGCAAAGCAAGAACTGTAGCTACCTGTTTTTATTTTGAAATTCGATTCCACAACATCAATTAGGTTTATTTTCTTTCATTAATCTCATTAATGAATATCCTATCAATTAAGTCCACCTAACCATCACAGATAAATATAACGTACGCTTATGCCATCCGCATTCGCCTCGATGTCCCGTCTGCACCGTTAGGTTAGGTAACTAACGGCAGAGCGGGGCAGGGCTAGTGTGGGTGTAAAACATAAGCAACGTTTATACAATATATCATATATACTATATATTATACCTGTCACAGAACATCACATGATCACAGATAAATCACAGCAGAAGAAACATATGAAATATTGGATATACTAGGATGTCCGTGTTTTCAATACGAGCCAGTATAAAACACGGATTCCACGGTCGTGATGAATAGCCAATCCCACACCCCAAGACCCCTACGAGAGCGGCAAGCAACCCTACCAATTCTAGGGTTAGGAGACCCGGACTCGACTCCTCGAGATGGTCTCCCACTGGACCCCAGAACCCGGTTACTTGTGCTCCCCTCCTTGGGTCTATCCTAGTGCAGAAAAGTAAATAATATACAACGGGTGATGACTTCCGCAACCTGGAAGTGCCCCAATAAAAGAATATTACATACAAGTTTTTACATGAATGAAAATGAAAAATACTCATCTCACATAAAAACCCCCCGGCTATTCAAACACGACGATCCAATATAACATATCCAGCAACACATAACATCACATGTCATCAACGTAAGTAAATATGTCCATCCCAATTGTCATTGACATATAGCAACGAAACTGGCGATATCACATATTACACTTACGGTCACAGAAAAGAAAGTGTAAAACTACAACAGTTGGAATCCGCAACCTGCTCAGACATCGCATGCCTGACCAAATGAAATACTTAGACATCGCATGCCTAACAATTATAAACCCCGCATTTTAGTCTCAAAGTCGAAAACACTTTTCAATATCAAGTCGGGCAATTCAACAAGATTCCCGACATCCTGATCGAATGCTCGTCGCAAACTTTAGTAGGCGGCCACACCCCCGATACCGTCGACGAAGTGCACCAAGGCGGAACACCGCCACCGCGAGCACCCGAACGGATGCTTTCGGCGACGGGGTTCTCCTACAGTCACTTGGTCGGGGCTATGGAGTGAGGCTGTCTATTAAGTTTACCCGGCGAGTATCCGCGTACGCTACGTGATTGCGACGGACTTTTGATCACATCAAAACTTCATGGCAACCGATCAAATGAGACTAAACTGCTATGTTTATAACATTCATTCCGTTATCTCATAACTATTTGCGAATTCCAATTATTGTATCACATTCCGGATAAACAGAAAATGCTAAACTTTTTGATCGAACAATCGAACACCCAAGTTTTCCCGATAAAGCTCAACACATGAAATAAGTTTAACAACATTCAGTTCGTGCCTCAGTAGCAACGGTCCAGCCGTAGAAGGGTCAAGCCAACGCCTCACATGTGGCACGCCGTACTGCCCCAAACCCGAAGGTTCAAAGGGCAGTTCAAGACGGTCACATAATCGAGTTAAGGTTTGTTGTCTTCTAGAAGGTCCATCGCGTTACTTGCACTACTTAGAACGTCGTTAAACTACGGAAAAATCAAACAATTGGAAATTTCCCGGCAGGGGAAAAAGTGGGTATTTATATCCGGTTGAACCTTTTAACATATTCTAAAATTTATCCGGAAACGCACACCGACAAAATTAGATAGTCCGATCGAATACACCAAGTTCCTAATACAACTCAGAAAATGCAACTCTGGAAAAATTATTAAAAATCCCCAGGAAAACCAGCACAGACAACTAAGAGTTACTGTGCAAAACAAAATGCACATCGCGACAAAATAGCCGCGGATCTGCCGCGTCATCCTACTGTAGGGCCGCGGATCCGCGCCTACATTGTGGAATCAGGACCACGAATTTCACAGTTTGTCTTATATGTTCCTGCTGATTTTTCTGAATATTTTTAATTTGGAAAAATCCTCGAAATTAGAAAATGTACAGAGAGCATATTCTTAGTCGGGGTTTTGGGTCGATCGGACTTCTGATTCCGTCGGGACTTCGCCTAAGGCTCTAGCTAGGCTCTGATACCACTGTAGGGTTCCTAGGCACTCTAGTGAAGTCTCACAAGTGATCAAACACGCTAATTTCTAAAAATTACGGTGCCGAGAAAACCTAGAACGGATCGTTAACTAGATATTTAGGCGAAACGATGCAAATAAACAACTTTATCTAGAAGGAAAGGAGCTACAACCTTTGTAGATCCGTTTCTCCTCCTCCAAAGCTCCGCAACGAAGTCCCTTTGCTGTCCATGTGAGTTCCTGGGCTCTAGCGTCGGCTTCGTCGGAGAATGGGCGAGCTAGATCGTCGATGTCCATGCCGAAGATGATCTACGTCGAGGCATCGCTAAATCAAGCTCCACCTTCACGAAGTCGTGAAAACTTATGAAGGAAACACCCTATACTACTTGGCAAGATGTAGAGGATGAAGAAATAGGAAGTGGGTAGACTTTAGATTTGGATTTCTCACACTTTTTCATTACTTGCTATTGGAGTAGCAAGCTACATCCATGGAAGAAGAAGATGAAGAAGAAGAAGATATGATAAGTTATTCCTTAAAAGAAAAATAAAATAAATGAATATTTATCATCTCTTTAACCATGGTTTAGTGTAGAGTTTTAACTAAGGTTAGAGAGTGGTTAGGGTTAGATAAAAGACAAGAATGGTGGACTAAGTTCAAAGCTTCAAGAAGCTTTCAAATAAAAACAAAAACTAGCAACCATTCTTATCTCTTTATCTTTTCTTTTTCCAAAATAAACAAAAGGAATAAATAAATGATTAAGTAAATGAAAAAGAAACCCTAATCACTAATTAACCATGGTTTAACACTTTACACAAAACCAAGCTAGAATGTATCATCAAACATGATACAATCATGTGCACAAAACTATATCGAATATACAATGTGCACATCCGCGCGAGAAAATCCATTTAAAGTGAACCGATACTAGTTAATGCAAAGCAATATATCAAATATATAATTATGTATTAAATCATTAAATCAACACTTGATTTAACGATCCGGTCATATCGCATATAACCGGCTAGTATCCAATGTGTCGGCTTATCGAATCAATCCTTGATTCGATAACTAGGTTATATCGCATATAACCATTCGATACATTGATCGCGAGAATAGAATACGGTATCATATACACGCATTATTCTCGGTCCCGCACATATCTCATATGCGCTCCTATTTCATTTCGCTTGAGCTAGGAAACCTCTGTGTAGGACTCTAAAGACTCGTCAATACGCCGGTAGCAGATGATGATCATATCAAACATCCGCAAGCCGTAAGCGGTCTGCTAAACGTAACGGCCACCCGGATATTGAGCGATCAGAAGATCGACGAGCAAGCCCGCTCACACTCCTGCGAATCCAACCAGTAATACTTACCGTACAGTCTGGTCTGTTCGTCTGATATGTCGCATATCTCGCCTAGGGGTGGTAAACGTCAGACCCCAATAGCTCGATAAGTCATGCCGACTTGAGGTCCATAACATTCGTGAAACTACTGATAACTCTTACCAGTATATCACAGCAACCCTGGCCAGGGATTTCCTGTTATGGCCAGTCGAGCATAGCACAACATCAACCCCCAATACCGGGAGAGACGAATCCCCTCCTATCGCTCATTGCCTCCATGTGAATCGGGACTGTACCCAAAAACCACCTGTTTGCACGACTCAGTAGAGCCATGGTAGGGTGGAAATCAAAGCACAGTGGGAGACACACAAGACTCTATGACGATCTCGGGTCAACAGACTAAGCTGTACCAGTGTCACCAGAGAACTGCCATCCGACGTGAGGTATAATACCATCTGGGAGTTCTCGGCGAGTCCGTTCAGTGTACCCAGTCTCCACCGAGCACCGCATACCATCTCCGATGTCAAACACCAATGGATATGGGATCATCCATCGCCCATCGCATGGGTCGAGAAGATATACGCTAGTCTACTCTGGAATATCGATGCCCGGTCTCGATATTCCCTCGACTAGGAACATTTCAAGGATGTACTCATGGACTATCCAGGCCCCACTAGTATGATCTGCATCACAGTCCTGGAAGTCGAGTATACATCCTAAGGGCTTTATCAACATGTAATCAGAGAGACAGAAAGTATACATGTTAAGATAAAGTGCAACCAGATAGCGTACTATCATGTCGAGCAAGAAAGTCCTACCTATATATGTCCCAGCATCCACTACAATATACATCCAATGTACAGTAATGGCCTCTAGGGCATACATATAACTAACAGAAAGAACATAAATTGTTCTTTTATAAGCCCCAAAGCTATGATGAATGCTCAGCATTCAATAAAAGACAGAAATACTGTCAAAATCCCAATCAATGCTCAGCATTATTAAAAGGGCCAAGCCCAAATAAATGCTCAGCAGCCCAAAATAAATGTTAAACATTTTAACCTGAATGGACTTAGCCCAAGATTGGCCATAAGTCCTCAACTCAGATTAATTGAGCCCATATGCTCATAAATATTTTAACAGATCTTATTTTCAAATTGGACTACAGATCTACCAACCAAAACTGGTTCAAGGGTACATCTCTGAACCCCTCTGATATTTGTCGTTGTAATCCTTCAACGTTTTCAGAGAGGTGACGGGTCCCGACAACCATACATTTCACGGACTTTGATGTCCTTAAACTGGACTGTGGGGTCCCTTTAAATCCACGGACTACGATATCCTTAATCTCGGACTGTGGGGTCCCTTTAAACCCACGGACTATGATGTCCTTAACTTTGGACCGTGATGTCCTTAAACTAATGTTGGACCACCGTGTCCTTAAACTGGTAATCGACCGCAATGTCCCTAAACTAAACAATATAGTCCAAATGCTCTTTTGTTGGATCTAAACGATCCCGTTAAGTTGATCTTAGTCTGAAATGAGACTAACGTATCCTTAACATACGTTTAAGTTGATCTTAGTCTCAAATGAGACTAACGTATTCTTAAACCAAACCCCCAAATCCAAATCTAAGAAAATACGGATTTGGACTAATCCACGTCCTACGAGCGACAACATAAATTAGTCTCTGTATACAATCCACGGGCAACTAAAAAACAAAACAAACACCCACGACACGAAGTGACCATCTGAAGAAGGAGAAAATGGTTACCGCGATGCGGTAGCGTAATTAACTGCAGGAGCTTGCACCTGCAAGGAAGAGCTCTCCATAATCAAAAACCCCTCAAATGAGGGGGAATCTGACGAAATCTGCTACATCGGCCGCATCCGTCCAAACCTTCGATACACGGTACCATAAATCAACTTGGCATTTTCGGAGAGGTGGACGGATAGCACCAATTAGCATCTGCCCTCGGAATTCAGGCCCGGACGTTCCAACGTCCCGGTCGCGTCTTTCGGCGGAGAACACTCATAATACCTTTAGAAAACTCATGAGGTAATGACCTATCTCATCACAACACTCATTCTTGATATAGCACGATGGATTTTGGAATATTAGTTTGTGGGATAATTATAAGTTTACAATAAATTACCCTAAACTATTACAAAACCGTATTCTTTAAATTGTCTTATTCAAATTCCATACGATTAAGTCCTTACAACCGATTTTGGGGAATCCGATTTGGTTGGTGCATATTATCGCACATCCATCAGACTAGTAGGGCAAGATGCAGACCTCCTCACGGAGCATACGATCTCGATGGAATTTTTATTATAATTTTTAAGAAAACATGATTTTTATTAATAAAGAAATTCTATTTTTAATAAATATATATATATATAAATATTATCAAAATATTTATTTTAAAAATATAATATATTCCATGTTTTCTAAATCAAAAGAAAAGAAACATAATAGTTCATGAAAATACCATCAAGAAATCAATACAAGTCAATTTACATGAAAATACCATATACTATGCAATCTAGGTTTATTATCACTAGAATACTTCATCTTTTAAAATTTACATCCATGAAAACCCTAAATACGATAAATAAATACTTGAGAATTATTTTGAAATTATACCAAAACTATTTTTCATAAAACCCCCTCAAGTTATATAATTTACAATAAGGAGCCTAGTAAATAAAGGTTTAAGCGGGACCAATTCTCTTGAGACTCGGTGAGCCGGAGAAAATGGGTGCTTTCCTTTTTAAGGTAGACAACTAAAACGGGGTTATCAATACGGTAATTTTCTTGTAAAATGACACAAATCCCGCCGTCCATGTGCAGCAGTTACCGATAACACCAAAACTAATTCAGGATTTCAATTCTGTCTAAAATATCTGACCCAGTCTGAGTCTCAGTCAAAACTGAAAATAATCTATATTCAAATACAATTCAAATATAATTTCAATATAACAAGAATCCATTTATACTAAATACAATCTATATCAACTTGATTTGAACTAACTGAACTGTGGATATTCATTGACTTGATTACATGATTATCCGTTTACATCATTATCCGTTTACATGAACTACTGATATCATGGTTTCGGTAAGTCTTACATCTACAATTTACTACAAAACAATACAATCAATACTGTAACACCCTAGTTTATTTATACCAGTTCTGTTTGATGTATTTTTTTAATTATGGTTATTTCTTGATTTATTGTTATTTGGGTGAGAATAGTATAATTGGCATCTGTAATTGCCTCCGACCCGACCCGAGTGCTGGAACTCGTCTTGATTCTTGTTTATGATTTATCCCGGCTAATTATGAGAATCCGTGCACTTTCTTGTTTTATATCCTGTTTACCCGTATCATATATCGGGCATCTACATTGTTTTAATAATACAAATATAATCAAATAATATATTTTAAAAATACCTAGCATGACCTGTATCATATCCCTGACCATGTGGTTCCATTGGTAAATCGTGTTCTCGTTCTGTTTATTGAAACAGACTCGTTCGGATCGCTACCTGCATTTTACGTGCATCCATTCTTGGGGGTATGCATTTTTATCAACCGGACATTGCATTATGGTTTTAACCTATCCGTATATTTTTTATATTTTAAAACTAGATTTTTAGATACAACCCGGGAAATTTTCGGAGTACTTTTGTTTTAGCCTAAAAACCCAAGTTTATATATTATTATATTTCTAAACTAAAATTACTGTTCACTCAGAATATAAATATATATTATATTATATTATATATTATTATTATTACTATAATATATATATTATATTATACTCTTCTCTCTCACGTTCCTTTCTCTTCTCCACTTTAAATATATTGTTTTTTATAAAATGACACTTTCACACGTTTCTCTCTCTTCATTTCTTTTATATATTATTTATATATTAATTTATAATCTATATATATTCTTTCCCCCATGTCTTTCTCCCCCTCTTTTCTTCTACCAACCCACTCCGTCAATCACTCTCTCTCTATATCCAATCTCATCTGCCAATCTCTCTCTCCCCTCTCTTTACAGCTCACGAAAAACACTATCTCAGTTTATACACACACACACACACACACACACACACACACAAGGACACGCACCTCTCTCTTTCTCTCTATATATTTGTTAACCAGTAGATCCCGTCACCTCCTCTTCACTATTCTTACCCCATCTTCTTCTTTTATTTTCCCCGCACGCGAGCTCGAACCACGTCCGAGCCGTCACCCTCGCCGCCGTACGTATCGGTCGTGCGATCCGTTCAGGCAAGTTAATCTTGCTACATGCTATTTAAATTATTTTATACCTAGTTAAATATAGATTATACCTGTAGTGTATATCTAGTACCACATGTTTCATTTTATCACGTTTCGATATTCCATTTGCATTCGCTTAAATCATTTTAGATCTAGTTCATAAAAATAATCTTGTTACATAGTAGATTACCCATTTGCATCCATACTAATATTTATATCATATAGTGCTTATGTGTACAGCCCATAGTACCATTTTTAGTTTATAACCTTTCGGACACCTATTTGCATCCATCTCGTCATATATATATACAATTGCATTCATAAATCATATTAATACCTAATAATGTGATATTAACATTCCATATTTGATAAAGTGTATTTTAATTAGTGTTAGAACTATAACTTTAACCCTAATCGATAACTGTACATCCATATGTTTTAATCTATACCTATTTTGCATACTACATCACATTATTCCATTTTATTGTTATATTAGTACCCCATACTTATTTTTGTGTACCCATACTTATTACAGTCTGATTATGAGCAACCACTTGATACTTGTGCACTACCTGACACGGCCTGATACACTACTACTGACATGACTTGATACATGTGCACTATTTGACATGACTTGATACATGTACACCACCTGACATGACCTGATGTACCACAGTTTGACATGCTACCTGATCTTATTACTAATGCCGACAATCTTGACCTGTTGTCCCTACGGACAGTTTCCTGTTGTCTATTGAGACAAACCTGTACCTGCTTGATCCTGTGTTGGCATTAACTCCAGATTTATCAATACCTGATTTGAACATATAACTTGGGGGTATGGAGAAATCAATGATGAAACCTGACTTGTAACTCGACAGTTCGATGTCTTTACTGATCAGTCTTACGGGCTAGGCCAGCCCCGGAATGATGTTGCTGACATCATTCGTCTTTATATACTACCTTTTACTGCCTAGCGGCACGTCTCGGATTCAGCCCGAGAGTATTGACCGTGGTCCCGGGCACGCACGGGATACTATTGAGTTACATCGATGATTCGTTAAATTGATTTCGAAGACTTGAGGGTAATTAACCCAGTAGACCAGTTTAGATTACCCACTGCACGTCACCTGTGCCTTTTCCCTTCACTGTCCTTATGTATGTTACTGTTATGGCTGTTTTACCGTTCATACTCGTACCTGCATGTATTGCTACTCGATTTTATTATTGCTTGATATTATGACGCACTGACGTCTGGGTTTTGCATGGCCTAGATTCTTTACCCTTACTACAGGCCGAGCAGGAGCATTTCAGTGAACATGCCGAGCAGTGAGGACCTGTTATTAGTTTAGTTTAGTTTCCTTTCAGTATTTTCATTCCTGATGTGAGCCCGCATTATGGGACGTACATTCCAGTTTATTATTGTATTAGATCTTTTAGCTTCCGCATTATTTATTTCTTGACTCGTTATTCTGGCTCATGGACATTTACTGGATAGTTTCTTTTATTTTCCTGTTCTTGATATCTCTACAGCCGTAATGTGACTGTGGAGGGATTTTCCCAATCCACAGGTAGTATGGTTGGCTCTGTCATGTGCCTACCTTAGCGTACTCTGGGAAGCGGGGTGTGACAAATACAAAAGACATTACGGGGATTAAAGAGATAGACTGGCACGAAATGTGTTAAAAGTAGCACGAGATGGTCATTAAAAAGACGTAACTATGCATCCATTGCCGTTGTTCTGTGGTTTTATCGACGAAGCCTTATACTACGGATTACTATAGTCCACGGTGTAAGTTGAACTCTTCTCGTATACACTGGCATATTCTGTACCAAGCTACAAACAACTGCTTTAACATAACAATCAAATATTATATCAGTTACATCCTCTTATCTATCTATTCTATGTCTATCTTTCTTTGGGACTTACCGAGCTATTGTTCGCTGACGATATTCTTATTTCTCTTCTCTTCTTTAGAATGTTGTCAGGAGGACCCGACTCTAAGGAGTTCGAGACTAGCCAGGAGCAATTGGAGCAGACCACTGAGCAGCACGACCACTAGGCTTCACTTGTACTCACTTTACTTTCAGTTCATGCCGTTGTTTAGGCATTGCTTTCCATCTTTGTATTTACATTTTCAGTTGTATTGTAAATGAATGTTTTAATAAATAAAAGTTGATGTTCAATTATATTTCTTGTTATTTTTCTTATGTACATTTATTATATTGCTTATAACATTTAGCGTGTTTATTTCTAAGTAAATACGTTGCGGGCCAGTCATGTCTCCTTACCAATATATTGGGAAGCGGGGCGTGACATGTATGCAGGGGTATGATGGATGTATTATAGATATTTGGTAAGCATACAGCGTGCGGCAACTACAGGTAATATGTTCATTTAGTTTGTTAGAGAAGGGT
The DNA here is from genome assembly GCA_030015575.1 of Agapanthus africanus. Classification (NCBI taxonomy): domain Eukaryota; kingdom Viridiplantae; phylum Streptophyta; class Magnoliopsida; order Asparagales; family Amaryllidaceae; genus Agapanthus; species Agapanthus africanus. The sequence goes on along the minus strand of JASDDO010000010.1, from coordinate 485,499,529 downwards.
GGAGGGTTTTCGAGATTATTCCGTTCTAACCACGGAACACGGTTGGGGAAGGTGAAATGTACTGTTCCTGTATCGACTCTATTTTAATGTACATAAAATTTGTTTAAAAGTTAATGTACAAATGGAGTATTTGAAACCCCGTGTATGCTATAAGTATTTGAATTGCTTTTGAACAGCAAGAAACTTCTTATAGCTTATTGGTAAAGCCTTACACTGCTGTGATATAACCCCTGTGTTCGAATCCCCCAGCCACATATAATTTTTTTGTTAATTTTTCTTTTAAACTTTTAGAAGCTCAAAAGTTTTCACGTGCACTACACGTAAAATGAAAAGTCACAACAAAATCAAACATGTGCACTGAGATATATGAGACGACTAGGACATGTGGCAGCAATCCAAGCACCAACCCACCGGTTTGGACCGGCGAGATTTGATGAAAGGGCCGGCGCCGCCGGTTTGGGCAGTGGAAATACAAATTTTTTTGTTGCCCTAACACCCCTTGAACTCCCCTATTAACCCCAATCTGTTTGATTTCCCTACACATTAACATAGAAATTAAAATGATGCATTAATCTAAATTTTAATACATTTTTAATTCTTTCTTCACTCACGAAACCCTAATTCTACCCTATAAATACAACCCTACAATTTGGTTCTCATTTTGAAATCTAGTACCAAAACTCTCTAAAAATATCAAGTCCAAAATGTTATACAGGTGGAGTTAGCTTAAAGCCAAGTTCCGGTGACGTTACGGGACAAATTCGGCAACGAAACGACTCCCCGACGATTCCAATAGTTTTCTCTATCTCTCATCTTTATTTCCAATCAGTAATTCCCACTTTCCCTGTCACGCCCCGCTTCCCATTCCTTCTTCTCCTTCTATTAAAACGAATTCCATTTTCAAAACTAGTCGGAAGCGTAGTTAATCTGATTTCCATTTCTAATTTAACTAAAAACCCCATTTATCTTAATAACAAATTTACAATTTTTTTTATATTGTTTAGAAATCATAAACAAACACATTAGAATAAGTTTCATCTCAAAATAACATATATTGCAATTTCTATTTCATTTTTACGGTAAAATACCATCATCTTTACATACGATATTACTTATTCATTTTGCTCTTATTAACTTTAAAAAACTCACGAGATAATGTCCTACCTCATCAAAACACTCATTCTTGATATAGCACGAGGGCTTGTAAAACATTATTTTGGGACAAAATACGAGTTTACAGTTAAATACCATAAACTATCAAAAACTGTTTTCTTTAAAGTGTATTATTCAATTCCTTGCAAATGCGTCTCTACAACCCACTTTTGGGGACCCCGATCGGATGGTGCGGGTTATCGTACATCCTCGGGCCTAGTAAAGCGAGATGTAGGCCTCCTCACGGAGCATCCGATCTCGATGGAATTTTTAATGCAGTTTTAAGAAAAACGTGATTTCTATTTAATAAATAAATTCTATTTATATATATATATATATATATATATATTATCAAAATATATAATTTAAATATAATATATATATTCCATGTTTTCTAAATCAAAAGAATCACAAATTTCATGAAACTACCATTCTAAATCAAGACAATTCCAATATTACACTAAAATACCTTATACAATGCAATCTAGGTTCTTTTCACTAGAAAATTTCATATTATAAAATTTACATGTATGAAAACCCTAAAGAAGATAATTAAATACTTGAGGTTTATTTTGAAAATATATCAAAACTATTTTTCATAAAACCCCCTCAAGTTATATTAAATTACAATAAAGACCCTAATAAATATAAGTTTAAGCGGGACCAATTCTCTTGAGCTTCAGGGAGCCGGAGAAAGTGGGTGCTTGCCTATTTAAGGTAGACAAACTAAAAACGGTGTTGTCAATATGGTAATTGTCTTGGAAAAAGACACAAATCCTACAGTCCATGTACAACAATTCCCGATAACACCAAAACTAATTCAGGACTTCAATTCTGTCTAAAAGGTCTGACTCAGTCTAAGTCTCAGTCAAAACTGGAAACAATATAACGTGAATACAATTCAAGTATAACTCCAATAAAACATGAATCCATGAATATCAGAATATAATCTATAACAACATGAGTATGACTTGATCGAACCATGGATATACTTTTGATCTGTCTACATGACTATCCATTTATATCTTGATCCGTTACATGAACAATTGATATCATGGTTTTGGCAAGTCTTCCATTTACAAAATAAAACAAAACAAAACAATCAATACAATAAAACATTACGGGATTTTAAAGGGGTAGACTGGTACGGAATGTGTTAGAAGTGGTACGAGACGGCCACTTTAATACACCTAACCTGAATATCCATTACTGTTGTACCATGGCTTAACGGTTTCTTGTGCTCCGTATACCTTATTCCACGGGGAAAGTTGGACTTATCTTGTATACACTGGCATCTTCTGTACCAAGTTACAAATAACTGCGTTAACTTAACAATCAAACATTATACAGTTATATCCTCTTTTATCTGTCTACTCTATTTCTCTCTTTCTTTTGGGACTTACAGAGCGATTGTTCGCTGACGACATTCCTTCTCTCTTCTTCTTTGGAATGTTGTCAGGTGGATCCGACTCATTGGAGGTCGAGCCCAGTTCAGAGGACCTGGATCAGTTCAGCGAGGTCCTCGAGCTTTAGAATCTTGTATATACTTTACTTTCATGTTCATGCCATTGTTTAGGTATTGCATTCATCATTGTATTTACTTTCAGTTGTATTGTAAAGAAATGTTTAATAAATAAAAGTTGATGGTCATTTACATCTCTTGTCATTTTTCTTGTGTACATTTCTATATTGCTTAGTTAAGCTTAGCGTGTTTACTTCCGAGTAAATGCGTAGCGGGCCTCGTTGCGCCTCCTTACCGTATATTGGGAAGCAGGGCGTGACAGGTTTTGTTGGTGGCCCATGCAGGTCAGTTCTGCATGGACATGCAGGTCAATTATGCATGAAGTCCTAAGTAATATAATACAAGAATCAGCAACTAAAAATATTCTTTACATTTCATATTACTTGAATCTTACAATTTCATATTTTTTGAATCTATCCTAACCCTATTTTTTTCAAGGTTATGAATTTTCCAAACAATACCAGCACTAACGTCAACAACACACCACCATCTCTTCCATTTACGACTACCGTTGTAGCTTCAATCAATGAGCAAACGGTATGGCTTGAGGCAATCCGAAGTCTCCTGGAAGGACAGCAGCAGCAGACTGCTATATTATTGAACCGTCCAGAAGAAGAAGCACCCGGAGTGAAGCAATTCCAGGAATTGCACCCGAAGCAATTTTCTGGGAAAGAGAGCCCTTTAGAAGCTGAAGAATGGGCTCAGAGTATTGAGGACAATCTGGCTGCAGCACAAGTGCCAGAGATCGCTTGGGTATGGGTTGCGAAGCTGCAACTTACCGACAACGCCCGAGTATAGTGGAAGGCGGAAGAAAGCCGTCTTGCCCAGCCTATCGAATGGAAAACTTTTTGCGACATGTTCAACGCGAAGTATTTTTCAGAGACTGCCCGATTCGACATGGAGCGGCAATTCATCCACCTATAACAAAGTTCGATATTGACCAAATCTGTGGATGAGTATGATGCCGAGTTCACCATGTTGAGCATGTAAGATATGTCTTAATATTCGATTTTTCTATTATCACATACTACACAGCTAACACAAGACCTTAACAGGTTCGCATCGCACCTCATTCCGACTGCTGAGATCAGGTCCAGATGATTTCAACAAGTGTTAGATCTAGAGATCCAAGCTGCCTTAGCTACAGGGGATTTCCCAACCCACGACCTGGCTCTGAAAGCTTCCCGTCGATATGAGGCAGTAGTGAAGATGAAGGGTGGACTTCAATCTGCCGGAGTGAAGCGCCCTACTACCCAGATGGAAGGAGGAGCCTCTTCAAGGCCATCATTTGTACCCAGGAGACCGGGAGTACCATTCAACCGGCCCAGTACAGCCTTTTGCACCTACCGCGGGAGGGATGGACACCTGGCGAAAGACTGCCGGCGTGCTAATCGCCTTTTCTTAGTCTGTAGTTCACCTAATCATGATATTGGGTCTTGTCCTCGCAGAATCAATCCATATGCTGCACCCAGACCGGCAATTACCTATTCGCAGCGGCCAGCTATCCAGGCACCTGCTCCACGACTCGCTCTTCCAGCTCCACCTTCTCGTGGACCGACTGCACCTCATTCTCGTTAGTTCCATCAAGCACAACGGAATCCATCTCAAGGACAAAAGAACGGACAGAGGAATGCTCCTCCAGCTAGGAGGAATGTACCGAGGCGACAGGCTTTCACAATGACTGTGGAAGAAACTGAAGCCACTGGCCAAGTCATTACTGGTAACCTTCCAATCTTTCAAAACTGTTCAATACTTGTTTATATCTATATATCTTTTCCTATACCTAAAATCTATGCTACATAACTTAGGTATGATCTTAGTAGCCTCACTCCCTGCACTCGCACTCTTCGATACTGGAGCATCTCATTGCTTTATATCGCAGCGTTTTGTCCGAACTCATGTGATTCCAGTCAAACCGCTTGTATCCAGCTGGAATGTCAGTTCAGGGAACAGCATTCTAAAGGCAACAATGGGATACGACCTGTGTCCAGTGGTCATCTGCAGCAGAGAATTCTATGCCGACTTCAAGGTACTGGACATACCGAACTTTGACGCAGTTCTAGGTATGGATTGGCTCGGAACATTTTACGCTACCATCGACTGTCGTCAAAGGAAGGCGGTGTTCGAGATTCCAGATCATCCGGTCTTTTATTTCAAAAGTGGAGACCGTGCTCTGAAGCCAAGTGCATACAAAGCTAAACCGAGGAAGGCGGTGATTGCTACACTTCAGGCAGGAGAAGAAAAACTAGAAGTAGTTCGAGATTTCGACGACGTATTTCCTGAAGACATATCAGGTTTGCCTCCCGATCGAGCTCTTGAATTCAGCATTGATTTAGTACTTAGAGAACAACCGGTGATGAAAGCACCATATCGCCTAAGTCCAGAAGGTTTGAAGGAGATCCGAACTCAGTTGGACGAATTATTGAACAATGGATGGATTCGTCCTAGAACTTCAAGTTGGGGATCTCCTGTTTTGCTTGTGAAGAAGAAGGAAGGTTCATACAGAATATGCGTTGATTATAGAGCTCTGAACGAAGTAATGATAAAGAACAAGTATCCACTACCGTGCATCGACGATCTATTCGTTCAGCTAAGTGGGTCTTGCGTTTTCTCTAAGTTAGATCTTCGTTCGGGTTATTATCAGGCGAAGGTCAAAGAGTCTGATATTCCGAAAACGGCATTCAGAACTCGTTATGGACATTACGAATATCTCGTGATGCCATTTGGAGTGACCAACGCACCAGCCATATTCATGAACCTGATGAATCAAGTTTTCCTGGAGTACCTAGACAGGTTTGTTGTCATTTTCATCGACGACGTCCTGGTGTATTCAAAGAGTCGGAAAGAACATGCCGAACACTTACGAATTGTCCTGAAGACTTTGCGACAGCATCAACTTTATGCCAAGTACAACAAGTGTGAGTTTTGGTTAGATCGGGTCAGATTTCTAGGACATATTGTATCAGGCGATGGAATCTCTGTAGATCCAGCTAAAGTATCAGCAGTAAGCGAATGGTCGATACTGATGTCAGTGAAGGACATTCGAAGTTTCTTGGGTTTAGCAGGATACTACAAAAGATTTATTGAAGGATTCTCGAAGATTGCAACATTCCTGACCAAGCTCACACGTAAAGATGAAGAATTCGTGTGGTCTGAAGTATGCGAATGAGTCTTCGTAGAACTCAAGTAAAGATTGATATCAACACCTATTCTTGTCATACTTGACCAATCTGGAGGTTTCGTAGTGCATTGCGATGCATCCGGTAAGGGATTAGGATGTGTTCTATGTTCATCGCCGAAAGACGTAACCGGGACGTTGGGACGTCTGGCCTGAATTTTGGGGGCAGATGCTATTTGGATTTATCCGTCCACCTCTCCGAAGATTCCAAGTTGATTTATGGCACCGTGCATCGGAGGTTTGGACGGATGCGGCCGTTGTAGCAGACTTCGTCAGATTCCCCCTCGTTTGCGAGGGGTTTTTTGATTGTGGGGACGCTCTTCCCTGCAGGCGCAAGCCCCTGCAGTTAATTACGTTACCGCATCACGGTAACCACTTTCTCCTGCTCCAGAAGGTCACTTCGTATCGTGTGTGTTTGTTTTATTTGTGGTTGCCCGTGGATTGTATACGGAGACTAATTTATATTGTCGCCCGTAGGGCGGGGATTAGTCCAAATCCGTATTTTCTTAGATTTGGGGTTTGGTTTGATTTAAGGCTCATTAATCTCTTTTGAGATTAATATCAATTTAAATGTTTGTTGAGGATACATTAGTCTAATTTTAGACTAAGATCTACTCAACGGGTGTTCAGGATCATTTAGATCCAACGAAAGAGTATTGGGCTCCATCGTCTTAGTTTAGGGACGTTGCGGTCTATTGGGTTTAAGAACATTATAGTCCATGAGTTTAAGGACCTCATAGTCCAGTTTAAAGACATTATAGTCTAGTTTAAAGACCTCATAGTCTGTAAAGTTTAAGGACATCATAGTCCATGAGTTTAAGGACCTCATAGTCCATAAAGTTTAAGGACATCACAGTCTATGAGTTTAAGGACCTTATAGTCTATAAAGTTTGAGGACATCATAGTCCATGAGTTTAAGGACCTCATAGTCCATAGAGTTTAGTTTAGGGACGTTGCGGTCCGTTGGATTTAAGGACATCATAGTCCATAGAGGTTAGTTTAAGGACGTTGCGGTCCGTAGTTAGTTTAAGGACGTTGCGGTCCATAGTTAGTTTAAGGACATCATCGTCCATGGAGTTTCTGGCTCATCAAGGTGCGCCAAGAGTTAGTGGTTATTGGGACCCTCCACCTTTCTGAAGACGTTGAAGAATTACAACGACATGTATCAGTGGTGTGAAGAGATGTGCCCTTGAACAAGATTTCAGATTGATGAGTCATCAGTCGTGAGCATGGAGGCTCGGTTTATTTAGAGATTTAATCTCAGGAAAGACTTAGCCAATCTGGGGTTGAAGTCGGCCTTTTATAGTATTAAACACTAATGTATTTTTAGTGCTCACGCGTTCCCACGTGATGCTCTCAAGGCAATGTTAAACACTGAAAGTTGAAGACGCTCACGTGTGGCACGTGGGGCTCTAAAGTAGTGTTGAATACTGGAATTTGGGATCGCTCACGTGTTGCACGTGATGCTCTTGAAAGTTGGCGCCGTTCGCTTGGATTTATTCCCTTGCTCTTTTACAAGTGCTAAGCACTATTGGGGGTCACGTGTGGCACGTGAGGCGCTTAGAGTTGGGCGCTGCCTCTTTTATTCTCTTGTTCTTTTACAAGTGCACTGTTAGGAGGTCACGTGGGATCACGCCCCAAAAATAGGGTTTATTCCCTTTCTTCTTTTATAAGTGCTGAGCACTTCTCAAGGGTCACGTGGGGTCACGTGAGGCGCTCCAAAAATAGGGTTTATTCCCTTTTCTTTTTTATAAGTGCTGAGCACTTCTCAGGGGTCACGTGGGGTCACGTGTCTTTCCCTTTTTGTTCCTCAAATATGCTCACGTGGGAATACATGAGCTTTTATGTAGCGTTTGAACGCTAATGAATCATCAGGCTGTTCTTCTATGGTTCTGAGGAATCAAGTTCTCCTTTTTTTCTTTGCAGAGATTAAATTCTTTTTAAAGGGTTAAACCCTAGTTTCAGAGGAATTAAATTCCCATATGTTTGTAAGAGTTGAACTCTTTTGGATTCAGTTCCTTCCCCTAGGTTTTGAATCTGCATGACAGAATTTTCCCGATGAGAATTAAATTCTCAACTTGTGGGGAGATCTGCTTCTGCAGATTTTAACCAGATAAAGAACTAAGTTCTTTGAGAAGAGTTAAACTCTTGGTTTGAGAATTAAATTCTCTTTTTTGTGAGAGCTTTTGGGAGGGGTTCCTCTGTAGGGTTCCTAGGCGCACTAAGGAGGTCTCACAAGGCATCAAGCATGCCAAATTCAAAAATTTCCGGTGCCGAGAAACCCTAATGCGATCGTTGACTAGAGTTTAAGGCGAAACTACGAGCTAGTTAACAACTTAACTGCTAAGTGAACGGAAAATACAATCTTTGTAGATCCGGTCCTCCACTTCCTTAGCTCCGTGATGATGTCCCTCCGCTGTGATCATCGGATCCCGGACTCTAGCGATGGTTTCGTCGAAGAAATGATCGGGCTAGGTCGTCGACTTCGATGCCGAAGATGATCTACGTCGAGGCAACTCAAGATCAAGCTCAAACTTCACCAAGTCATGAAACTTGTGAAGAAAACACCCTATACAACTTGGCAAGTGGTAGAGGATGAAGAAATAGGAAGTGGGTTCACTTTGGATTTGGATTTCTCACTCTTTTTCTCAAAACACTATTAATGGTAGCAAGGTTTCTTCTTCTTGAAGAAGAAGAAGAAGAAAGAATATGATAAGAATTATGGAAAAAGAAAATAAAGTGATTCTTATCATATTAGCAACCATGGTTAAGTGTAGAGAATAAACTAGGGCTAGGTGAATGGTTAGGTTAAGCAAAAGAAACAAAATGGTTAAAGCTTCTTGAAGCTTCAAAGATAAAACAAACAAGCCACCATTTTATTTTCTTTTGCCAAAAAGAATAAAGTAAATAAATGAGTAAGTAAATAAAACAAATGAAACCCTAACCATTAACTAACCATGGTTTAAATCAAACATACACCCAAGTTTGCATGTATCATCAAACATGATACAAACTTGTGCACAAAAAATATATCACATATACAATGTGCACAACAAGTGAGAAAATTCAATTTAAGTGAACCAATACTAGTTAATGCAAAGTAATATATCAAATATATAATTATACATTAAATCATTAATTTAACACTTGATTTAACGATCCGAACATATCGCATATGATCGACTAATATCCAATGTATCGACTTATCGAATCAATCCTCGATTCGATAACTAGGTTATATCGCATACAACCAATCGATACATTCATCACGAGAATAGAATACGGTATCACATACACGCATTATTGTCGATCCCGCACATATCTCATATGCGCTCCTATTTCGTTTCGCTTGAACCAGGAAACCTCTGTGTAGGACTCTAAAGACTCGTCAATACGCCGGCAGCAGGTGATGATCATATCAAACACCCACAAGCCGCAAACGGTCTGCTAAACGTAACGGCCACCCGGGTATTGAGCGATCAGAAGATCGACGAGCAAGCCCGCTCACATTCCTGTGAATCCAACCAGCAACACTTACCGTACAGTCCGGTCTGTTCGTCTGATATGTCGCATATCTCGTCTAGGGGTGGTAAACGTCAGACCCCAGTAGCTCGATAAGTCGTGTCGATATAAGGTCTATAACAGTTCGAGAAACTACTGGTAACACTTACCAGTAAATCTCAGCAACCCTGGCCAGGGATTTCCGGTTATAGCCAATCGAACACAGCGCAACATCAACTCCCTATACCGGGAGAGACGAATCCACTCCTATCGCTCATTACCTCCATGTGATTCGGGAATGTACCCAAAAACCACCGTTTTGTACGCCCTCTTGGACGTGGTAAGGTGGAAATCAAAGCATAGTGGGAATCATACAAGACTCTATGACGATCTCGGGTCAACAGACTACTCTGTACCAGTGTCACCAGAGAACTGCCATCTGACGTAAGGTATAATACCATCTGGGAGTTCTCGGTGAGTCCGTCCAGTGTACCCCGTCTCCACTGAGCATCCGTATATCATCTCTGATGTCAAACACCAATGGATATGGGATCATCCATCGCCCATTTGTATGGATCGAGAAGGTATAAGCTAGTCTACTCTGGTATATCGATGCCCCGTCTCGATACACCCACGACTAGGGACCTTGAAGGATGTACTTATGGACTACCATGTCCCTACTAGTATGATCCGCATCATAGTCCAGGTAGTCAAGTACACATCCTAAGGGCTTTACCAACATGTAACAGAGAGACAATCAGTGTACACATTAAAGTAAAGTGTAACCAGATAGCATACTATCATGTCGAGCAAGAAAGTCCTCCCTATATATGTCCCAGCATCCACTACAATATACATCCTATGTACAGTAATGGCCTCTAAGGCATACATATAACTAACAATCTCCCAGTTACACTAGGGCCATCTGTAGCAGTGGTTGTAGTATCTCATACTCAACCATCCCATAATAGTCTCTCTCTGGGAAAAGGCCTTTGTGAGTGGATCCGCCGTGTTGTCCTCTGAGTCTGCTCTCCTAACCTCGACCTCCTTGGAGATCAACCATCTACATGATCAGGTGATACTGCCTTAGAATATGTCTGGATCACTGATGGGACGGGCGTTCCTTGGCATAAGCCATAACTCCATTGTCTCACAATGGGAGGAGCGAAGTTCATCTCATGAACAAATATACATCCAGACTGCCTCTTTGGTAGCATCTTAAGTAGCGATGTATCCAGCCTTTATCGTCTAGTATGCCACGGTATCTAGCTTGGAACTCTTCCAACATACCGTCCCTTTACTGAGGGTAAAGACAATGCCTGCGATTCAGTCATCCTTATCACCCTGGAACCTTTCCAGTGATTCTTCCCAGGATCAAATGATACCATCTCACTACAACTAGTGAGTATGCTAATATCCAATTAGATCTATCTCATAGATCCAAAACTCAGGATTTAGGAGGTATCACTTTGATCCTATATGGAGAATCGTTGTGATAAGCGGAGATTGACCGAGCGTGGCATAGGAAACTCCTTCCCTATCAAGAGTATGTCATCCACATACTCTACGAGGATCACTACCATACTCCCTACTACCTTTTTGTATATACAAGGTTCATCTACCATTTTGATGATGTCAAACTGTTTGACTAACTCATCAAAACAGATGTTCCAACTCCGTGATGCCTGCTTCATCACATAAAATATTTTGCACACGTTTCCGCTGCTCCCACTATTTACGAAGCCTTCTGGCTGTGTACTTATAGACGTTCTCTTCTAAAACATCATTTAGAAAAATAGTCATGGCACCCAACCGCCAGATATCGTAGTCATGGTATGTAGCCGTGGCAAGTAGGATCTGGATGGACTTAAGCATAGCCACTGGAAAAAGGTTTCATCATTATCCACGCCCGGTCGATGATGAAAAACTTTAACAAGTCTAGCTTTGAAAGTCTTAACTTTTCCATCTACACCAAGTAATCTTCTCAAGATATACTTGCTCTTGATGGGGATTTAACCCTTCATATATAGCAACCAAAGTCCATACTTGTTGGTGTATAAGGATTCCATCTCAGATCGCTAAGCATCCAGCCATTCTTACAGAGTCCTACTCTTGATGGCCAGCTCGAAACTAGTTGGGTCATCATCTCATGACGCAATCCTCGCTCCCACTGTCATAGAGGAACGGAAGTATCTCTCAGGTGGGTGAGGATCCCTACTAGATCGGCGGAGAGGCTGAGGTTCGTTGGTAACCATTTAATCCTTTGGTTCTGTCAAATCACCAGCTGCAGTTTGTATAGCCGGAACATTTCCAGTTCTACATAACAGATCTTGCCTCGAGCTTGTCCGGATTTTGCTTTTTAGACATAGGCTGGACAACTCCAAATCTTAACAAACTTAAGAGATAGGCTCTTCCCATACCATATCTTATATGAAGTGGTAGGCACTGATTTGATTGGAACCTTATTCAATAGGTATGCAACTTCTCAAGTGCATAACTCCCAAAAGGAAATAGGAAACTCAGTAGTACTCATCATAGAGCACACCATATCACATAGGGTGCTATTGCTCCACCCCGATATACCAGCGTGCTATGGTGTATTCGGAGGAGTAATGCTGAGAGAGAATCTCATTCTCCTTTAGAATAGTCCAGGAATTCCATGCACAAGTATTTTCCTCCCTGATCTCATCATAGGACATAATACTTATACCCGTATTTTGGTTCTCTATTTCTAATTTATATTCTGTGAATATCTCAAAAGGTTCGAACTTGTGTTTCAATAGAAACATATGTCTGAATCTTGAGAGATTATCAGAGAATTTAATGAAGTACAAAGAACCGGTCTTGGCATTTGTAGACAGGGGACCTTCATACATCAACATGTATCATCCCAAGAGTTCAACTAACTCTTTCTCTGCTTCCAGTAAACAAAGCTATGGTCATTTTATCTTTGTGATATGACTGGCAAGTTTCATAAGATGTAAATTCAAACTGATTTAAATATGCATCTAAATGTAACTTCAGCCAGTCGGGTCGCATTGATATGACCTAGTCTACAATACTTCAAGAAGGAATCGTTCAATTTTGAACTCTTCCTCTTGTGTGTGTTCTGTATACTAAGAACTGTAGTTTGATTTAGAACATCAATGCTTTTAGATAACGTGCCTGAACCGATCAACTTTTGATATAGAAAATGTTCAAAACATTATCCAACAATACAAAATTTTATCGTTTCTTTACTAATAAAGAGACTGATATGATTTTGTACATCAGGTTCGGTATCTAATAGCATTTTTTCAGAATCAATGTATTGGTAATACAGGGTGACAGTGACCAACAGACTTGGCTGCAACACTTGCCCCGTTTTCTGCCTCATGAAACTTATCACCCGTTCTCAGTTCTTTACCTATCTGTAGCCCATATAACAAATTACATATGCGGGATCCTGATCTGGTATCACATACCCAGGACGTAAAGAATACTGAGAAACAGTTCTTTGTAATGAACCCACCCGAAGATGATGCATCAGTATGCACTTTCTTCGTTTGGGTGGCACGGGAATTCTGGTAATCCCCTATTTCCTGCTCGGTCTTATAACAATTATAAGTTGGAGCGGGACCAACGTTCCCCAGCTCAGTATAACAAGCGGGTTCGGTCAATATATCCGTTTTATTATCTTGATTAAGGCGTGACATGGTCGCTACCTGGAGAGAGAGAGAAGAAAACATTCAGCGTGCGCTCTTGCAAGATCAGATTAGTTATTATTTTATCTAATCAGGATGGCTCCCACTGTTTTTATCAAATCTTCCTTCAAACCCCAAAAGGAAAGACTAGCCGGGATTAATTACACGCTACAAGTTCGTCAATCTTTCAGCCAGGCCAGTGTCGGTACTTTGAGGGAGGTTCCTCGTGCTTTCGCACGGACCTAATTACGGTAAACCTCGTTTTCCCAGAGGCGTAACCCCGTTGACACCTTTCTAGACACCTACTTGATCGGCTAATTGTAATGTGTAAAACTCTCCCAGGAGTAACAATTACTCGCAGCGGGTATCAGGATCCAACTATCTCATAGAAGGTATGCAATCTCATTGCAAATTTCAACACTTGAAATTCCCGATAATTTTGCCCCTAGCATCCTATGATCTTGACGAAAGCCAACAAACCATTGGGTACTAGTCAAGTTCAACCCGTCATTTCCTGATTGAATTAAACCCACCCGCACGACCCTTGACGAAAGCCAACAAAGCCGCACGACTACCCTAATCCAATCGTATCATATGCAGCAGATAAGCAGCATATAGCTACCGCACACTACACCTTGACGAAAGCCAACAAATGTAGCACGAATACTATATACAACTTATCTGAAATGACGGAGGGCTACGACAGGTTTTTCTGAAAACCTATTGCGTAATGAACTTGATATCGTTGTAGAATCAAATGATTTTGAAATGGATTGCTTTTGAGGCTTTTCTATATTTGCTAAAGGGGTCACTCCCGGTGAAGGGATCGTCGGCCCTTTCCTCGTCGAATGAGGTGCGGGATATATCATATATATCACTGTGCAAAGCAGAAACTATAGAACCAATCAAAAGACAAACCGAGTGTGCAGCATCTGCCAGTTATTGCTAAAGGGGTCACTCCCGGTGAAGGGATCTCGGCCCTTTCCTCATTGAATAAGGTGCAGGATGTTCTACAAGGAACACCGTGATGCAAACCAAGAACTGTAGCTACCTGTTTTATTTTGAAATTCGATTCCACAACATCTTTAGGTTTCTTTTTCTTTCATTAATCACATTAATGAAGTCCCATCATTTAAATTTACCTAAACATCACAGATAAATACGACGTACACTTATGCCATCCGCATTCGCCTCGATGTCCCCTCGTGCATCGTTAGGTTAGGTAACTAACGGCAGAGCAGGGCAGGGCTAGCGCGGGTGTAAAACATAAGTAACGCCTATATAATATATCATATATACTAGAGTCTGTATCAATCACAGAACATCATATGATCACATCACAGATAACGCAGCAGAAAAATCATATGAAACATTGGATATACTAGGACGTCCGTGTTTTCAATACGAGCCAGTATAAAACACGGATTCCACGGTCGCGATGAATAGCCAAACCCACACCCCTAGACCCCTACGAGAGCGGCAAGCAACCCTACCAATTCTAGAGTTAGGATACCCGGACTCGACTCCTCGAGTTGGTCTCCCAGTGGACTCCAGAACCCGGTTACTTGTGCCCTCCTCCTTGGGTCTATCCTAGTGCGGAAAAGTAAATAATATACAAAGGTGACATCTTCCGCAACCTGAAAGTGCCCCAATAAAAGAATATTACATATAAGCTTTACATGAATGAAAATGAAAAAACACTCATCTCACATAAAACCCCCGGCTATTCAAACACGACGATCCAATATAACATATCCAGCAACACATAACATCACATGTCATCAACGTAAGTAAATATGCGCATCCCAATTGTCGTTGACATATAGCAACGAAACCGGCGATATCACATATTACACTTACGGTCACAGAAAAGAAAGTGTAAAACTAAAACAGTTGGAATCCGCAACCTCCTCAGACATCGCATTCCTGACCAAATGAATTCCTTAGACATCACATGCCTAACAATTATAAACCCCGCATTTTAGTCTCTATATCGAAAACACTTTTCAATATCTAGTCGGGCAATTCAACAAGATTCCCGAAAAACTGATCGAATGCTCGTCGCAAACTTTAGTAGGCGGCCGCACCCCCGATACCGTCGACGAAGTGCACTAAGGCGGAACACCGCTGCCGCGAGCACCCGAACGGATGCTTTCGGCGACGGGGTTCTCCTACAGTCACTTGGTCGGGGCTATGGGGTGAGGCTGTCTATTAAGTTTACCCGGCGAGTATCTGCGTACGCTACGTGATTGCGATGGACTTTTGATCGCATCAAAATTTGGTGGCAACCGATCAAGTGAGACTAAAGTGCTAGATTTATAACATTCATTCAGTTTATCTCAAAACTACTTGTGAATTCCAATTATTGTATCCCATTCCAGATAAATAGAAAATGTTAAACTTTCCGATCGAACATTCAAACACCCAAGTTTTCCTGAAACAGCTCAACACATGAAATAAGTTTAAAAACATCCAGTTCATGCCTCAGTACCAACGGTCCAGCCGTAGAAGGGTCAAGCCAACGCCTCACATGTGGCACGCCGTACTGCCCCAAACCCTAAGGTTCAAAGGGCAGTTCAAGACCGTCACATAATCGAGTTAAGGTTTGTTGTTTTCTAGAGGGACCATCGCGTTACTTGCACTACTTAGAACGTCATTAAACTACGGAAAGATCCAACACTTGGAAATTTCCCAACAGAGGAAAAATTGGGTATTTATATCCGGTCGAACTTTTCAACATATTCAAAAATTATCCGGAAAACACATAGACAAAATTAGACATCCCGATCGAAACACCGAGTCCCCAATACAACCCAGAAAACTCAACTCTTGAGTAAACATTAAAAATTCCTAGAAAAGTCAGGAAACTATAATGGACATTACTGTGCAAAATTGGATGACAGAGGCGACCGTACGGCCGCGGAACCGCCGCAATAGCCATGCTTTTGCCGCGGTTCCGCGGCGACTTGGTCGATTTAGAAGCTCGTTTTGCACAGTAACTCCTAGAAAACCCTGCTGATTTTTCTGCATATTTTTAATATAGAAAAATCCACATTTTCAAAAATTGGACAGAGAGGGGTATGAATTAGGGTTTCGTGTTTCGTTCGGATTTCTAATATCGTCTACACTTCGCCTAAGGCTCTAGCTAGGCTCTGATACCACTGTAGGGTTCCTAGGCACACTAAGGAGGTCTCACAAGGCATCAAGCATGCCAAATTCAAAAATTTCCGATGCCGAGAAACCCTAATGCGATCGTTGACTAGAGTTTAAGGCGAAACTATGAGCTAGTTAACAACTTAACTGCTAAGTGAACGGAAAATACAACCTTTGTAGATCCGGTCCTCCACTTCCTTAGCTCCGTAATGATGTCCCTCCGCTGCGATCATCGGATCCCGGACTCTAGCGATGGTTTCGTCGAAGAAATGATCGGGCTAGGTCGTCGACTTCGATGCCGAAGATGATCTACGTCGAGGCAACTCAAGATCAAGCTCCAACTTCACCAAGTCATGAAACTTGTGAAGAAAACACCCTATACTACTTGGCAAGTGGTAGAGGATGAAGAAATAGGAAGTGGGTTCACTTTGGATTTGGATTTCTCACTCTTTTTCTCAAAACACCATTAATGGTAGCAAGGTTTCTTCTTCTTGAAGAAGAAGAAGAAGAAGAAGAAGAAAGAATATGATAAGAATTATGGAAAAAGAAAATAAAGTGATTCTTATCATATTAGCAACCATGGTTAAGTATAAAGAATAAACTAGGGTTAGGTGAATGGTTAGGTTAAGCAAAAGAAACAAAATGGTTAAAGCTTCTTGAAGCTTCAAAGATAAAAC
Organism: Agapanthus africanus; assembly: GCA_030015575.1. NCBI lineage: Eukaryota > Viridiplantae > Streptophyta > Magnoliopsida > Asparagales > Amaryllidaceae > Agapanthus > Agapanthus africanus. The sequence continues at coordinate 485,482,663 of JASDDO010000010.1, read as the reverse complement.
AAACAAGCCACCATTTTATTTTCTTTTGCCAAAAAGAATAAAGTAAATAAATGAGTAAGTAAATAAAACAAATGAAACCCTAACCATTAACTAACCATGGTTTAAATCAAATATACACCCAAGTTTGCAGGTATCATCAAACATGATACAAACTTGTGCACAAAAAATATATCACATATACAATGTGCACAACAAGTGAGAAAATCCAATTTAAGTGAACCAATACTAGTTAATGCAAAGTAATATATCAAATATATAATTATACATTAAATCATTAAATCAACACTTGATTTAACGATCCGGTCATATCGCATATGACCGACTAATATCCAATGTATCGACTTATCGAATCAATCCTCGATTCGATAACTTGGTTATATCGCATACAACCAATCGATACATTCATCGTGAGAATAGAATACGGTATCACATACACGCATTATTCTCGATCCTGCACATATCTTATATGGGCTCCTATTTCGTTTCGCTTGAGCCAGGAAACCTCTGTGTAGGACTCTAAAGACTCGTCAATACGCTGGCAGCAGGTGATGATCATATCAAACACCCACAAGCCGCAAGCGGTCTGCTAAACGTAACGGCCACTCGGGTATTGAGCTATCAGAAGATCGACGAGCAAGCCCGCTCACACTCCTGTGAATCCAACCAGCAACACTTACCGTACAGTCCGTTCTGTTCGTCTGATATGTCGCATATCTCGCCTAGGGGTGGTAAACGTCAGACCCCAGTAGCTCGATAAGTCGTGTCGATATGAGGTCTATAACAGTTCGAGAAACTACTGGTAACACTTACCAGTAAATCTTAGCAACCCTGGCCAGGGATTTCCGGTTATAGCGAATCGAACACAGCGCAACATCAACTCCCTATACCGGGAGAGACGAATCCCTTCCTATCGCTCATTATCTCCATGTGATTCGGGACTGTACCCAAAAACCACCGTTTTGCACGCCCTCTTGGACGTGATAAGTTGGAAATCAAAGCACAGTGGGAATCACACAAGACTCTATGACGATCTCGGGTCAACAGACTACTCTGTACCAGTGTCACCAGAGAACTGCCATCTGACGTAAGGTATAATACCACCTGGGAGTTCTCGGCGAGTCCGTCCAGTGTACCCAATCTCCACTGAGCACCCGTATATCATCTCTGATGTCAAACACCAATGGATATGGGATCATCCATCGCCCATCTGTATGGGTCGAGAAGGTATACGCTAGTCTACTCTGGTATATCGATGCCCCGTCTCGATATACCCACGACTAGGGACCTTGAAGGATGTACTTATGGACTACCATGTCCCCACTAGTATGATCCGCATCATAGTCCAGGTAGTCAAGTACACATCCTAAGGGCTTTACCAACATGTAACAGAGAGACAATTAGTGTACACGTTAAGGTAAAGTGTAACCAGATAGCATACTATCATGTCGAGCAAGAAAGTCCTCCCTATATATGTCCCAGCATCCACTACAATATACATCCTATGTACAGTAATGGCCTCTAGGGCATACATATAACTAACATCCCCTTCTTTAGAGAATTAAATTCTTTCTCTATTTTTCTTTCCCTCTCCCTCTGTGTGTATATCTCCTCTTCTCATCGCTCCTATTTATATGAGGAGAAAAAGAATCAATTTGTTAAGGGAATCCCTCATTGAGAGATCATGATTGATTTCAGGATCTTTTAGATCAATCGGTGAATTTTATTCACCGTTGGATTTTTAATCCAAAGGCTCTCTGTTTAACAGAGAAGATTTCTTGTTTGTTTAACAAGATTATGAATATCTTGTTAGTTTTAACAAGATTAGAATTTTATTCTATCATATCTTTTTAGTTTAACAAGATCAGAAATATATTTCTTAATATAGAATTTAATTCTATCATATAGATACTTGTTAGTTTAATAAGATTAGAATTTTATTCTAACATAGAATTCTGATCATATGAATATATTGTTAATTTAACAAGATTAGAAAAATATTTTCCTATGATAGAACTTTATTCTACCAGATGATCACCGTTGGATCTTTGATCCAAAGGTCCTTTGTTTAACAGAGAAGATCTTTTTTAGTTTGAGAAAGATCAGGAAAATATTTCCCAAAATAGAATTTAATTCTATAATTTGATAGGAGCATTTTAAATTGGGTCGCTCACATGCTTTGCATGTGAGAGGCAAGAGAACTCATGTGTTTAACACGTGACCCCTGCTGTGGGTTTTAGCCTATTTATGTTCAGCGCTCATATGCTTTGCTTATGAGCGCTCACATGTTTTACACGTGAGGCCTGTTTGGCCATTGGTGATTTATGTTCAGCGCTTATATGCTTTGCATATGAGCGCTCACGTGTTTTACACGTGAGGCCTGTTTGGCCCTTTAAGTTTATTTTATTCAGCGCCCATACGCTTTGCATATGAGCACCCACGTGTTTAACACGTGAGGCTAAATTTTGAGGACTCTCCCCATTTTTTATAGGGGAACAAGTAGATCTTGGATGAAAATTTTGGCTGGAACATTCTACATTAGCACGGTAAAGTTGTAGCTTATGTATCAAGACAGCTGAAAATCCATGAGCGCAACTACCCGACGCATGATCTGGAGTTGGGGGCCGTAATCTTTGCACTCAAGATTTGGCGCCATTATCTTCTTGGAGAACGGGTGGACATATACACGGATTACAAGAGTCTGAAATATGTGTTTACTCAGAAAGAGTTGAATATGCGGCACAGAAGATAGTTATAACTTATTGTGGATTTTGACATCAACCTACAATATCATCCAGGAAAGGTGAATGTAGTACCTGACGCCCTTAGTCGCCAACCACTATCAATGAATCTCATCGCACAGTGGAAGCTATCAGATGGAGATAGAAGTGATCATGCCATGTAACACTTCAAGTTTGATGAACTTACAAGTTCAATCTACTATTGTCAATCAGATCAAAGCAGCTCAAGCCAGTGATGCTAAGTTGCAAAAGATCAAAAAACAAGTAGAAAGTGGACTTAGAACAGACTTCATCATCCATGAAGACATATCTTTGAGATACGTCAGTAGATTGTGTGTACCACAAGGTCCTGTTCGGGAAGAATTGATGAAAGAAGCTCGCAGCTCTCCCTATTCAGTACATCCTGGTGGTACAAAGATGTACGAAGATCTACGTTAACATTACTGGTGGCATGGAATGAAGCGTGAAGTAGCCAGAAGCATCGCTAAATGTTTGGTGTGTTAGCAAGTGAAAGCTGAATATCACTGGACATTTGGTTTACTTCAACCGTTATCTATCCCAAAATAGAAGTGGCAACACATCACTATGGATTTCGTGACTGCTCTTCCTTGCAGCATGAAAGGTAACGATGCGGTATGGGTTATTGTGGATTGACTCACAAAGTCGGCTCATTTCATCCCATTTCGAGTTGGCCAATCTACCGAGACACTAGCAAAGAAGTACATGGAGGTAAATTTGAATCTAAGTACGATTTAACTCTTCAACGTTGTTTCCCCCAATAAAAGAGCAAAGTTCTGTTCAAAACTCAAGAGGAAGCGTCTCACGTGCCTTCCACGAGGGCGCCAGCTCCAGAGTTAAAAAAACACTAAAGCAAAACATTTTTTCCCTTACAAAAAAAGGGTGGGGGAAAGTTCCCCACTAAAACAGCCCCACGTATTTAATACGTGAGTGCCTATATGCAACGCATATAGGCACTGCAGTTAAAACAACTGCGAGGCTAATGGAGCTTCACGTGTCCACACGTGAGCACCTATATGCAAAACTTATAGGCGCCGCGTTTAAGCAATTGATAGGCTAAAATTGAGCCTCACGTGTAAGCACGTGAGCGCCTATATGCAAAGTATATAGACGCCGCATTCAAACAGATGGCAAGCCAAAAAGGCTCACGTGTTAACACGTGATACACTCTTATGCCGTTGCATATAAGCAAACAAGATTAATCCCATTAGGATCACGTGCTACACGTGAGTGCTCTTAAAACCTTTGAAGTTGATAGAATTAAATTCTAAACAACAGGATTAAAACCATATTTAGAAAATATTTCCTTAAATTTTTCTAATATGGAAAAGTCATTCTCTAACAAAGAATCTTGGATGAACTATCTGATAGAATTAAATTCTATATATGTGAGAAATATTTTCCTGATCTTTCTTAAACTAGAAAGATCTTTTTTGTTAAACGAGTGACCTTCGGATCAAAGATCCAACGGTGATCGTCTGATAGAATAAAATTCTATAAAAGATATTCATATAAATAAAATTCTATGATAGAATAAAATTCTAATCTTGTTAAACTAACAAGATATTCATATGATAGAATAAAATTCTATCTTGGAAAATATTTCCTAATCTAGTTAAAACCAAATAAGAAATGTTCTCTGTTAAACAGAAAGTCTTTGGATTAAAAATACAACGGTGAATAAAATTCACCAGAACAACTGGATTGATTATGAAATCAATCACGATCTCTCAATGAAGGATTTTCTTAACAAATTTATTCTTTTTCTTCTCCTATAAATAGGAGCAAACAGAAAGAGAAGGAAAAAAGAGAGGACAGACGGAGAAAAAGAGGAGAGAGAAGACAAAAAGGGAAAAAGAGAATTTAAGTCTCAGAAAAGACTTGTTTCATCATAACATTCTAGCTAAAAAAAATACACAGAGATTGTTCTATCGTTTTTTGGCCTTCCTAAGGGTTTAACCCTTCACATAAGAACTTAGTTTTTCCTCTGGTTAAGATCTGTAGAAGCAGATCTCCCCATAAGCTGAGAATTTAATTCTCATCGGGGAGATTCTGTCATGCAGATTCAAAATCTAGAGGAAAGAACCGAGTTCAAAGAATTTAATTCTTACAGAGATATATGGGAATTTAATTCCTCTGAAAATCAAGATTTAACCCTACAATAAGAATTTAATTCTTACAAAAACAAGAGGCATGGGATCCTCCAAAATCCTAGTATGAGATTAAAATCTCCAAACACTCAGAAGGAAAGATTGGTGATTCGTTAGTAATATTTCAATAAGATATCACGTGCTCCACGTGAGCATCTCTAATGAATAAAAAGGGAAAGATTCAAACCGCCTCGCGTGCTCGCACGTGAGCACCACAGAAATCAAGTGTTTAACACTTCTATATAAAAAAAGGGGGAATAGAACCCAGAGAACAACTCCCACTTTGGGGAGCCTCACGTGCCCACACGTGAGCACTTTCAAAGTGCAGTGTTTAACACTGATTCAGAGCCGCACGTTGGAACACGTGAGTGCTGAACATAACCAAGTGCTTAGCACTTATAAAAGAAAAGGGAGGATAAAACCCATAGAACAGCCCCCATTTTAGGGCGCCTCACGTGCCCACACGTGAGCGCCTCCAAAGTGCAGTGTTTAACACTGATTCAGAGCTTCACGTGGAAACACGTGAGTGCTGAAATGCTTAGCATTATGAGACTCAGACTCCATGCTCAAATGGGCTAAGTCTTTCTGAGGTCAAAACCCCATTGATCCCCAAATCAACCGAGCCTCTGTGCTCATGTTTTCCCAAACCGATCTCAGTCTCAAACATAACTGATGACCCCTCAACTGATGATATCCAAAACGATATTCATCCCACATTCTCCTGAGGAAATCTTATTCTCAAAATATGACTAATGATTTCTGGGTTGACCACCAACTCATTTTTTTCCTCAAATAGGGGAATTGGTTCAAGGGTACATCTTTCTACACCTCTGATACATATCGTTGTAATTCCTCAACGTCTTCAGAGAGGTGGTGGGTCCCGACAGCCAACTGCTTTTTGGTGCACTTCCTAAGCTGACGTGCACATCTCAGATCAAACCACATCCCAAACCGAATGTGTCACATATCATCGTTGCTCATCCCGACACGTAACAAATATACGTGCGCGCAAGGTGATCTACTGACCGTAACGTCCTTAAACTAAAACCTCACCTCAAAATGGTGATCTACAGACCGAAACGTCCTTAAACTACAACATACCGAAATGTTCTCAAACTACAACGTTGTCTCCAAAATGAGGACAACGGACTGTAACGTCCTTAAACTAAAACCTTCACCTTCAAAATAGTGATCTACAAACCGAAACATCCTTAAACTACAACAGATCGAAATGTCCTCAAACTACAACATTGCTTCCAAAACGGCGACAACGGACTGTAATGTCCTTAAACTAAAACCTCACCTCAAAATGGTGATCTACAGACCGAAACGTTCTTAAACTACAACAGACCGAAATGTCCTCAAACTACAACGTTGTCTCCAAAATGACGACAATGGACCGTAACGTCCTTAAACTAAAACTCTCACCTCCAAAATGGTGATCTACAGATCGAAATGTCCTCAAACTACAACGTTGCTTCCAAAACGGTGACAACAGACCGTAACGTCCTTAAACTAAAACCTCACCTCAAAATGGTGATCTACAGACCGAAATGTCCTTAAACTACAACATACCAAAATGTCCTCAAACTACAGCTTTGCCTCCAAAATGGCTACAACGGACCGTAACGTCCTTAAACTAAAACCTCACCTCCAAAATGATGCTCTACAGACTGAAATGTTCTCAAACTACAACTTCGCCTCCAAAACGGCGATAAGGGACCGAAACGTCCTTAAACTAAAACAACAGAGCGCAAATGCTCTCTTGTTAGATCTGAAACAGAAATGATCCTGACACCCTGTTAAGTAGATCTTAGTCTCAAATTGGACTAACGTATCCTTAACAAAAAAACCAATTGAGCCCCAACTTCTCACATACATTTAAGTCGATCTTGATCTCAAAGTAGATCAACGATCCTTAAATCAACCCAAACCCAAATCTAAGATATACGGATTTGGACTAATCCATCCCTACGGGCGACAACATAAATTAGTCTCCGTATATAATCCACGGATAACCAAAAATAAAACAAACACACACAATACGAAGTGAACCTCTGGAGCAGGAGAAAGTGGTTATCGCGATGCGATAACGTAATTAATTGTAGGGGCTTATGCCTGCAGGGAAGAGCATCCCCACAATCAAAAACCCCTCACAAACGAGGGAGAATCTGACGAAGTTTGCTACAACGGCTGCATCCGTCCAAACCTCTGATACACGGTGCCATAGATCAACTTGGGATCTTCGGAGAGGTGGACGGATAAAACCCAAATAGCATCTGCCACCAAATTCAGGCAAGACGACCTAAGCGGTTTCGTCTCTGTTTTCGGCGGTAAACAAATGTGTACTATCTCTGATACCCATGAACTCATGCAAGAGATTGTGAGATTACATGGAGTACCGGTTTGCATTGTCTCCGATCGTGACACCAGATTCCGATCGCAATTTTGGCTGTGTCTACAAGCTAGCTTGGAAACAAGTCTGAATTTTAACATAGCTTATCACCCACAAACAGATGGTCAGTCTGAGCGAACGATTCAGATACTTGAAGATATGCTAAGAGCGTGTATGTTAGACTTCGGAGGATCGTGGGAAGATCACCTACATCTTGTGGAGTTTTCATACAACAACAGGTACCAAGTAAGTATTGGAATGGCATCCTTTGCAGCTCTATATGGAAGGAAGCGTCGATCGCCATTAAGTTGGGACGAAATTAGAGATAGAGAACTCCTTGGACCTGAGATGATAGTAGCAACAGTCGATATAGTTCGCACTATCAGGGAAAGAATGCGCATAGCCCAAGACCGACAAAAGCACTGGGCTGATGCAAAGCGACGTCATTTGGAGTTCCAACCGGTAGATCATGTCCTTTCGAAGATATCACCAAACCGTGGAGTAATTCGTTTTGGAAGAAGGGGTAAGCTAAGTCCGAGGTACATTGGACCGTTCGATATACTCGAATGAGTTGGAGAAGTGGCATATCGTTTGGCACTTCCATCCTCATTAAAAGGAGTGTACAATGTGTTCCACATATCCCAACTCATAAGATATGTGAGTGACCCCAGTCATATTCTTGATCACTCCGAGCTCACTGTACAGCCAGACTTATCCTGTGAGTAACAACCTGTTGAAATCCTGGACAGAAAGGTAAAGTCACTTCGGAACAAGGAAGTAAACTTAGTTCGAGTGATGTGGAGAAAAGACCCACCGGGAGAATCAACATGGGAACGTGAGGATGACATGCGTGCAAGATACCCTCACTTGTTTGTAAATTAGTCCTTAAAATAAATGTAAATTTCGAGGACGAAATTTTTGTAAAGATGGTAGAATGTAATGATTCTGTTTTAATGTACAGAAAATTTGTTTAAAAGTTAATGTATAAATGGAGTATTTGAAACTCTGTGTATGTTATAAGTATTTGAATTGCTTTTGAACAGCAAGAAACTTCTTATAGCTCATTGGTAAAGTCTAGCACTGCTGTGACATAGCCACTGTGTTTGAATCCCTCAGCCACATATATTATTTTGTTAATTTTTCTTTTAAACTCTTAGAAGCTTAAAAGTTTGCACATGCACTGCACGTAAAATGAAAAGGCACAAGAAGATCAAACATGTGCACTGTAAGTCCACGTTACCCACCCCGATACTTACGGGGAGGCGGAATAGGTAAAAATCAAATTTTTAACACTTGGTAACATAGACTAAAACTTGAGGATCTTTGCCAAACCGTTGCTAACAAACTACATGAGGTTCTATCTACTATGCAAGGAGATTATACCTCATGCTACTAGTCCTTCGGGTCTTCTCCGCTACCTTCCTCGTCTCTATAGGCTCCATGGGACGATCCGGATCTTGGTCACCTCCGCGGCCTCCTTGAGTCGAAGACGATCCACCTGAGAGTCTGTAATCCGAGCTCCACCTTAAGCCGAGGTAACTAGGGCAACAAGTTTGCTATTCTTGAAGTCCTAGGTGGTGTAGAAGATGATGGTGGATTTGTTTGTCTATTTTGTTTCTATTTTTCTTAACACATGAGAGCTATAGAAAAATCAAGAGAGGAAGAAGGATGAGGAACCATGGGAGCTCTCACTTGAAGAGAGAGAATGAGCAAGAGATAATGATCCATATATCAAATAATTACTAATCTCTTATCATGATAAAGTGTGATGGTTACATTGATTTGACCATTATCATCTCAAATCAAATCCAAAGCCAAAAGCAAAAGAAGGATCTAGTGCTCTCAAGAAAAGTCCAAGTCAACAATGGTCAACTAGGTCAAATGGTCAAGCATGGTCAAATGGTCAAAGCAATTAGCCATAACACAATTATCATTAAAAAGATTAATAAATATTTTCCTCACCTCATAATGGTTTTGACCGAACCAACGGTCAAAACCCTAACGAGGCACCTTCTTCTTCTTTGCTCCTCACAACCGTGCATACACACTCGCATCCGTATTCCGTAGAATGCGAATGCACAGAAGACAAAACTAATCCATCCATACAATACTAGGATCCGGCTTAAACCAAAGCCCACTAGCATTGTCTGCCAGAACAGCACATGCACACAAGTGCACGTAAGTGATCGTAGCCCTGCCGTAAAACCATACGGCCTCTACACCTTTCGCCCAGTACAGGGAAACTCTTTGTGTGGGACTCTAAAGACTCGACACTACGCTGGCAGTGGGTTTAACCACAGACCGCAAGCGGTACTAGCTGTACGTAACGGTCTCCAGGTAGATGTCGATAAGAAGGCCGATGAGGTAAACCCATCCGAACTCCTACTGAGCCTGAATGTGACAATCTCCGTACGGTCCGGTCTGTTCGTCTATGATTATCGCATGTCGGGCCTAGGGGGGCGGTAAACGTCTGACCCCTAATAGCGGTACAAGTCGTGCCAGAGTGTAGCCCAGAATACCCTGAGAAACTACTGGAAACACTACCAGTAATTCTCGCTTGCCCTGGCCAGGGACTTTGTGTAGTGGCTCTCCTAGACACAGCGCGATATCAACCCCCAATACCGGGAGAGACGAATCTTATCTAACCGCTACTGCCTCCAAGTGCTTCGGGACTGCACCCAACTACTACCTATTTGCACGACTCCTTTGAGCCGTGGTAGGGCAGTAATCAAAGTACAGTGGGAACACACTCGGGGTGAAGTAGCAGTGTCAAGTCGACGGACTAAGCTGTAATCCTGTCATCTAGGAACTGTTATCTGACGATAGGTATAGTACCAACCAACAGTTCTCGACGAGTCCTGTCCAGTGTACTCGTAACCTAACGAGCACCCGCATACTATCTCCAGTACGACGTACTAATGGCTGTGGGACAGACCATCTCCCCTGCTGGGATGAGAAGCGCATACGCTAGTCTACTCCGGAGTATCGATGCCCCGTCTCGATAATCTTATGACTAGGGACCTGTATAAGGATGTGCTTGTAGATTACCCAGACCCCACAAGTGTGACTGCCATCACAATGCTGGTAATCAAGCAAAGATCCTAAGGGCTCCACTAATATGTATAAGCGATATGCTAAAAGAAACACATGCACATATTAAAGTAGAAACAAACCAAGTAGCATACTACCATTTTGAGCAAGATTGTCTATACAACTGTAAATACCCCAAGCTTCCATTAAGTAATATACAAACTAGTATAATACAGTAATGGCCTCTAGGACATATACACTAACAATCTCCCACTTGCACTAGGGCCATGTACTGGTGTATCGAAGACCTATCATCTCGATGAGCCGCTCGAACTGAGTCTGGGATATGGCCTTCATGAATGGATCTGCAGTGTTATTCTCCGAATCTACTCTCTTCACCTCGATCTCCCGGCGATCTACGATCTCCCGGCGATCTACGATCTCCCTGATCAGGTAGTATGTGTCTGGACTTCTGATGGGACCTGGGTTCCTTCTCTAAAGCTATAGCGCCGTTGTTGTCACAATACAGCGGTATTGGATCAACAATGGTAGGAACCACCTGAAGCTCCGTGAGGAACTTCTTCATCTAGACAGCTTCCTTTGCGGCATCGCAAGTAGCTATGTACTCCGCTTCCGTAATTGAGTCAGCAAAGGTTTCCTGCTTGGAGCTCTTCCAGCAAACCGCTCCTCCATTGAGGGTAAAGACATAACCCGACATGGACTTGGAGTCATCCTTGTCACTCTGGAAGCTGGTGTCAGCAAAGGCCTCGATCTGGAGGTCTTTTCCGCCATACACCAAGAACATCTCCTTAGTCCTTCTCAGGTACTTGAGAATGTTCTTTACTGCTATCCAGTGTTTCTCCCGTGGGTCCGACTGATACCGGCTTACAATGCTTAATGCGTATGCTACATCTGGTCTGGTACACAACATCGCATACATTATAGAGCCTACCGCAGATGCGTAGGGTATAGGTGACATATGAGCCCTTTCCAAATCAGTCTTGGGAGACATATCTTTGGAGAGGGTGATTCCGTGACAAGCCAACAGATTACCGCGCTTTGAATCTTCCATACTGAATCGTTTCAGTATGGTGTCGATGTACCTGGACTGCGAAAGTCCCAACATCCTCTTAGATCTATCACGATCGATCTGGATCCCCAAAATGTAGTTGGCATCTCCAAGGTCCTTCATGGAGAACCTTTGTGACAAGAATCCTTTGACTGACTGTAGCATAGGAATGTCATTTCCTATTAGGAGAATGCCATCCACGTACAAGACGAGAAATACCACAGCTCTCCCTACAATCTTACTGTAAATGCATGGTTTATCCGGATTTTTGATAAAGTCGAATTCTTTGACAGTATCATCAAAGCAGATGTTCCAGCTCCGTGATGCCTGCTTCAGTCCATAAATGGACTTAAGCAACTTGCACACTTTACCGCTGCTCCCACTCTGAATGAAACCCTCCGGCTGATCCATATAGACGCACTCTTCCAAATTTCCATTTAGAAAAGTCGTCTTCACATCCATCTGCCAGATCTCATAATCGTGGAAGGCAGCAATAGCAAGAAGGATCCGAATGGATTTGAGCATAGCCACTGGAGAAAAGGTTTCGTCATGGTCCAAACCAGGTTTTTGACAAAAACCCTTAGCAACAAGTCTAGCTTTATAGGTTTCAACATGTCCATCTACACCAATCTTCTTTCTGAAGATCCATTTGCAGCTTACGGGTTTTACCCCTTCTGGAGCAATGTCCAAAGTCCAAACTTTGTTGGTGTACATAGACTCCATCTCGGTCCGCATTGCATCCAGCCATTTTACTGAGTCACCGCTCTGAATGGCTTGCTGGAAGCTAGTAGGCTCATCATTTTCAATGACGCAATCCTCTCGATCCCCATCTATGAGAAAACCGTAGTATCTCTCAGGCGGATGACACTGCCTACTACTCCTGCGGAGTGACGCTGGGATGTCCGGTTCTCCTGAAACTTTTGGTTCTACCAAGCTTTCAGTAATAGCTTGTCGTTCTAGAATTTCTTCCAGTTCTACTGCGCTCCCACTTGTTTCTTTTTCTAAAAACTGATGTTCCAGAAAGTGGGCATGACGAGAAACAAAAACCTTTTGTTCCTCTGCGTAATAGAAAAGATACCCCTAGAGTTCTTTGGGTATCCCACAAACTTACACAGTACTGAGCGTGCCTCGAGTTTGTCCGCATGCTGCTTTTTAACAAAAGATGGACATCCCCATATCTTCAAATATTGAAGATGGGGTTTCTTCCCACACCATATCTGATATGGTGTGGTATGCACAGTCTTGGAGGGAACCTTGTTCAAAAGATATGCAGCTGATTCTAGTGCATAACCCCAGAAGGATCGCGGTAACTCAACATCATGGAACGAACCATATCCAATAGGGTCCGATTCCACCTTTCAGATACACCGTTGTGTTGTGGTGTATGGAGGAGTAAGCTAAGAGAGAATTCCATTCTCTTTTAAGTAGTCCAGAAACTCGGCACTCAAGTATTCACCACCTCGATCAGATCTCAGTGTCTTGATACTCTTGCCTGTTTGTTTCTCAGCTTTATTCTTGTATTCCCGAAATTTCTTAAAGGCCACGGATTTATGCTTCATTAGGAAGACATGTCCATACCTAGAGAAATCATCCGTAAATCAATGAATTATGAATAACCACTTCGCGCATGTGTAGACATTGGACCATACACGTCACTGTGTATGAGTCCCAAGAGCTTGCTCGCTCTTACTCCGTGTCCGGTGAACGGAGTTTTTGTCATATTTCCCATGAGGCAAGATTCACAAGTATCATAAGACAGATACTCGAACGGATTCAAGTATCCCTCTTTATGTAACTTTGTTAACCGTGTCTCATTGATGTAACCCAATCTACAATGCCATAAGAAACCCTGATTTAATTCCGGAGACTTTCTTTTAAGTGTGTTCTGGACATTGAAAACCTGAGCTTGATTCAATACGTATATTCCGTTTTCTAATGTACCTAACCCAATCAGAACTTGATTTAGGTGGACGTGGAACACGTCGCTTACAAAAGTAAAATCATATCCTTCCTTAGAAAGTATGGATACAGATATGATATTACAAGCCATACTAGGTACATACAAACAGTTACACAGAATCAATATCTGCCCACTTGTCAATCCAAGGTGATATTCCCCTACGGATTCAGCGTCTACCCTCATTCCGTTGGCAACCCTGAGAGTCATATCACCTATCCTGATAACTCTACGGTTTCTCAGAGCCTGTAATGAATTACAGATGTGAGATCCTGATCCAGTATCCAATACCCAGAAAGTAGGGTTAATTGACATACAGTTTTCTATTACAAACACACCCGAAGCCGAAGCCACAACATGCTTTGAATCTTGGCTACTGGCTTTCAAAGCCCTGCAATTCTTCTGCCAATGTCCTTTCCCGTGCCAATAGGAACGTCCCTCCTTCACTACATCTAGTCCCGAAACTTTTTCCCTTCCCTTTCCTCCTTCTTCCCTGGTTTCCTTCAGGGTATAAGTAGATGGTAGAGACTGTAGATACAAGTCAGTATTTGACCCGTTCTTCAATGTGGTCTTCAGGTCCGTAAGCTCATCAAAATAGCTAGTCTCTGTAAGGACGTTGTCCCGTACAGATGACCCGGCAGCCAACCTCACTTGAAGCAATTCGTTCGAGGTCTCATATCTTGCGATACGAGATTGCTCTCCATATAAATCTTTGTTATAGAGGAAGATAGAAACTAAGTCCATCTTCTCGTGCTGCCTCTGGTATGCACCATCAACTGAACCCAACACGAGGCACTTGGCATTCGCACAGTCTTTTTCCGATATCTTACGGATATCAATATCCGTGACAGGGGAAACTGGTCCTGAGACGGCAGGGGTTTGATTAGTTAAGAGGTGTCCCAGCTTGTCATGGGTAATGGACATCTAGGCAGACCTTTTCCAGTCATAACAGTCAGATTCAGTCATTTTATTATCTAGATGTAACCTATGTCTGGTCACTGGGTCGCTGCAATTAAGAGAGAAAGAAGAAAACACTTAGCATGATACTCTTGCAAGTTTAGATTGGTTTTTAGTTTATCTAAACAGGATGGCTCCAACTGTTTCTCGAATCCTTCCTCAAACCATAAAAGAAGAATTAGTCGGGATTGATCTCACCGTACAATACTTACTTAACCGTTCAGCCAGGCTGGTGTCGGTATTTCGAGGGAGGTTTTACGACGCTTTCGCGAAGTTCCTTAATTAAATAACCTCTTTTCCCTGTGGGCGTAGCCCCGTTAACACCTTTCTAGACACCTACTTGGTTTATAGCATTGATCGTTAAGTGAAAAGTTTCCCGAGGAGTAGCGGATACTCACAGTAGGATCGGGATCCAAATATCATTGTGTGATAATGCTGAAGGAATCCTACCAACATTATCAAACTCCAAATGGTATGCAGCACTAGTAAGTTTCAATTTCTTTAGAAACTCCCGATGTGGATTTTTGCCCCATGGTCTTATGACCTTGACGAAGGCCAACATATCATAAGTCACATGTCAAGTTCTATCCGTCATTATCCAGGTTAATTTGAACCCACCCGTACATACCCTTGACGAAGGCCAAAATAGTAGTACGACTGTCCCAAACCAACGGATCTATCTATGCTACAGATAAACATTCAGCAGCTACCAATCACTATGCCTTGGCGAAGGTCAAAATACATAGCTTGAATACTACTGAACATTTAACTGAAATGACGGAGGGCTACGAATGGTTTTGGTGAAACCGTGAACGTAGTGAACTTGATATAATCGAAGGAACCTGATAGTTTTTAAAAGGAGTGGTTTAAGCTCCGCGTTTTTAAAAGTTTTTCTGTTTTGAAAAAACCGAGTGGTTTTGAAATTGTTCCAACGATTTCACTTTGGTTTATTTTCTTTGCATTAATTCAATGCGTCCCATCAATTAATCCTACCATTGCAGAAAACAATGAAAATATGACGTACGCTTATGCCATCCGCATTCGCCACGGGGCCCCGTCATCACCCGTTAGGTTACTTAACTAACGACAGAGCAGGGGCTGGACTAGCGCGGATGCAAAACATAAGCAACGCCTACTAGATATCATATATAGATATATACATTTTTCAGATGCAATGATAGCCATTCCAGATCACAGTGAACACATTGGATATACTAGGAATCCGCGTTTCGTTCGAGCCTGCAACGAAAGACGGATTACACGGTCGCGATGAATAGCCAAACCCCACCCTAGACCCCTACGGGTGCGGAAAACTACCCGCCAAGTACCCGAAGTGAAGCAACCTCCCTCAACAACGTGAGTAGGCCACTCGGCACTTCAAAGTACCCGGTAGTTTGTGCACCCCACCTTGGGTCTATCCTAGGAGCAAAAACAGTAAAAGAAATAATATACAATGGCGGCTACAACTTCAACCTGGATGTGCGGCCATAAAAATAATATTACATCAAATTACAAATTTTACATTGAATGAAAAATGAAAACTCTCATCTCACATCCCCGGCTATTCATCACGACAATCCAATAAGTTCATATACACAAACCAATATCACAGATCACAGATATGTATAACCCCCACTAATCGACGTATAGCGATTAGTAGACGTTCAATACATATATCACCTCACAGAAGATCCGATTAGCAAAAGTACTTAGAATTTTGATCGATAACTTGATTTGAAACTACCCCAAGCACAACACAGTACTCAGCAAAATCTGGGCAGAAACAAACTATCTTAAAAATCACAAAACCAACAAAGAGAACCCCAGAAAAAATTTGGTGCGCAGCCGAGTTGACTCGGCCGCGGATCGCGGCGGATCGCTTGGATCGGCTGCGGATCCGCAGTCTTCTGAGCAACTCAGACGCCCAAATTTCTACAGTTTTCTCTTAAAAGCATGCATGTATTTTTAAGGTCCTTGGAAAAAAAATTGGACCAGTTTTAAAAAACAACAGAAAAGTGCAATTTTTGACGTGTTTTGCGATTTTTTCCGGCGATCGAATTTCTAACACTTTGTGTCACGCCCCGCTTCCCAAAATACGGAATACGAGGGGTAGACAAGGCCAGCCATGCTCCTACGGTCAAGGAAAAGTCCTGCCGTAGTCACACTTCGGCTTCTAGTTTCTCATGGTAAACAGTAATATTGCACAGGTAATGAGAAATGCAGTAACTGAAAGATACAATAATAAAGTCTGACCTGAAGTGGAACAAATGAAGGCAACACGGGAGGGCAAGTAAAGAAGTCTGTGATGCACGTCTAGTTCTGGTCCAGGCTAAAATCTTCTCCTCACACTGAGCATGCATACTCAGGTCGTCAGAGCGACACAATAGCAATATAATGTATATGATCAAGTAACAGTTCTAACAGTGGTAATAGATATGAATAACAGTAAATCAATGACAGCATGAATATAAATGAGCAGAGATCAATGCAGCGGAAAAATAAAGCAGTATAACAATATGTCACGAATGTCAAGACAGTATAGAATGAATGTAAATGACAGTAACCCTATCAGTCTCTAAGTCTCACTGCACAGGTCAATAAACCTATCGTCGGTCCAAGTGTGAGAGTCAACCACTCGCGAGTGTCCTCCACCCAAGGGTAGAACCCAAGGGCAAGGGACCACGGGCCCAACATGTAACGAATGTATCACAGTGTATATATCACGTACCCTGTAAATCTCCATATAACTCCCTAAATATATAAGCCGGCACGGGACTCCCGAGATTCTGTTGAATTCACACTTGAACTACCCCACACCCCGTGGTCTACATCAAACGCTAACCATAACCCTAAATACTAATCGGTCCGTGACAAGTCTGCGCGAGAACTGGAGGCAGGACCTCCATCAAGCACGTCCCGACTAATACCTAGAATAAATGGCAGTGTCGGATGCCTTATCTGTGACATCCGTGCAAGCGCTTCCATAAGTGTCCCATACCACTTATAGTCACACGTACACGCATCCCACAAACGTCGACAATGCAATAGAATAAAAGGGACACTGATTGTGCACAAGTACATATCACTTTCACTTAATCACGAATACACGAACACTGACGTACTTGCCACAATCAACACTAAAATCTAACACTGGGTAAATGCACGATGTCACTAGGTTATCAATACAATGATATGGGTATGATGTGATGCAGGAACAGTATAAGAAGCACAACTAAGGTATCATAAAAACAGCAGTCTATCACTTGCACGATTTATCATGAAACATATGTATATAATTTAGCGAAATGATAAAAAGGTAGTAATCAATATGTTCAGTTATCTATCCATCTAATCTTGTTTCAAGCCAATCGGGTTTCAGGATCAAAAGTTATAACCATTTCATTTTAAGCGCTCACGGCTGGAAATCCAATTCCAGAATCAGGAATCCATTTCGCAACGCATTTTAACCCCAGTTGGGATCATAATTTAGCGACGCTACAGTTGAAAGAATTCTAGGGTTTTCAGTAAAGTTTTCAACGCAACAAACGGATCTTCAATCGCGTCTGTATGTTAGGAGTTATTATCTGTTTAATATCAACATGCCAATTCTGATTCTGCTGGGACTGTTATGTGTCCCGATCTTCTAAATTACAGATTAAATAGTAAATGATAATGAAACAAGATGAAACTAATTGTGTTGTCTAGCTAACCGAGTTACCTACAATAAGCAGCGGAGTTCCGCAACCTACGAGTTAAGGGAATCCCATGGTATCCATTACGGAACAGCAAGCAATGACTGGAGTAGCTCTGGACTGCAGTCCAGAGTCGCTCTCCGATACAATTATCATCACAGTTTAAGTAAAGGTATGTCTAGGAATTAGTACAGGGTTAAAGCTCGTCGAGTTGGCTTCGATTTGAGCCCTCGGGCACATCAATCTAGCATGTATATAATTTATGGTAATTTTTGTGGTTTTCAGGTACAGAAAATATCCAGTTTTACAGGCAAACTTGGGGGTAGTCGTTTTGATCATAAACAATGAAATTATCCAACGAAACTTGCACACGTTGTTCATCCCTACAAGGGCCAAGGTAATTTATCCAATTCCGCCTAATTTGATAAGGATTTCCTATGTGAACAAGTATCGAACAGTTGTGCCGAATAATATAACGGAAGGTAAAGTATGATTTATACACAATGTTGGTTTGTAACAACGATAAAATAGCATGTAAGCAAGTAAAGAACTTGCCTGGGAACGTCTCGGGGTCGTACGGCAGCAGTGTCGTCACAGTCGCGCGATATACGCCGCGGAACCAGTTCGCGTGAGCCTCGATCGGAAAACGGGTTTTACGTCGGAGTTGCCAAGTGCTCGTTGGGTGGCCTGGGACTTGCTGGGGTCGACGATATCGACGGTGGTCGCTCCAGCGACGTGCACCGTGCAAGTGCAGAGAGGGTGGGGTTTAGAGAGAGAGAAAAAGAGAGTGAGTTTGAGAGTTAGAGAGAGAAAGGGGTGTACAGAGGGGGAAGAGTGAGAAATTGAAAGTGAGGGAGAGAGGAAAGCTGAGAGAGAGAGAGTAAGACAGAGAGGGGGCACTGAGGGGGTGATCGGGAGAGAGAGTGAGGCAGAATGAGAGAGAGTGAGGCAGAATGAGAGAGAGAGAGTAAGAAAGAGATGACGAGAGAGAGTGAGAAGTGATCGGAGGTCAGGGAGTGAGGTCGACGAGAATGACGTTGATGATGTGTCGATGACGGCGCAGTGGGCCTGCCGACGAGAGGTGTAGGAGGCGGGGCTCAGGCGCGGTGCTTTGGGAAGCAGGAGGAGGAAAGACGAGGGAGGGTGAGGTGAGTTCGAGGGAGTGAAGGAGAGAGAGAATAACTGAGGAGATGAGGGACTGAGAAAGAGGCAGAGCACAACGACGATGGCGACGATGTAGATGATGATGGGGTGACGGTGGAGGTTGATCGGCGGTGAGGCAGGAGTCGGCTCAGGTGCATGGAGAGGGTGCTCGGGAATATCGGGTCGTGTGGGGTCGTAGAGGACAAGGGAGGTTGAAAGAGGGTCGACGACGAGGTTCGCCGTCGTCGTCGGAGGGCGACGAGAGGAGCAGGGGCACGGGCGTGGGTGAGGGAGTAGGAGGGGAGAGGAATGGAGAACGAGTGAGAGAGAATTTGGAGGACGAGATGAGGGAGCTGGTCGCGCGTCGTGGGGGTAACGGTGAGCGAGGCACGGCGCGTGTCGGGCGGCGACGTGGGCGCAACGGCAGGAAACGCGCGCGCAAACTGCGGAGGTAGCCGTTGGGGACGAAGGAGATGCACAGTGCGGGGGCGTGGGCTGAAGCGGGCGCGGGCCGGGCCGAGCTTAATAATTAGAAAAATAAAAGGGAATTAAAGAGTAGAGAGGAGTGGGCTGAGCGCATCAGTGGGCCGGGCTAAGGCAAAACAAAAGAATTTATTTAGGGGGAAAAAGAATGGAGCAGGCCGGGGGTTTGGGTTAGGGATTTTGTAATAAAAAAAGATTTATTTCTCCAAGTGGGCTACAGAAATTTAGAGGGGACGGGCCGGGGATTTACGGTGGGCTTAGTGAAAAATTTAGATGGAAAATAAAAGAAATGGGCCGGCTTAATAAATAGGTAATAATGGACTTAAGAAAAGTGAATTTAGTCTATTTTTAAAAAGATGGGCTAAAGGAAATGAACGGGCTGAGGAAAGATGGGTTAGGCCGGAATAGAAATACTAAGTAAAGCAAAATGAAGAGACCGGCTGGGAAATAAAATGGGAGAGTGGAGAACTAAAAATAGATTGGAAAATTTAAAATAATGAATAGTTATAAAATCTTATAGGTGAAAAGAAAATACGGGTAGACGTACAAAAAGGTGCTGGGTATTACATCATACCACCCTTACAAAAATTTCGTCCTCGAAATTTAAAGGAAACAACTAGCTGTAAATAATAAGCGTAGGATTATCACATCAAACACTAATACATGTTGATTTACTTTAAATGGTTAAACCAAAATCTGAAGTTACTTATATATATATATAAGAACCATATACGAAAGATAGATCTAATAAGTATAATGTAGGAACACCATAAGAGCAACTACAAGTATACGAGAATATAGGTAACAATAACGAACAATAATGATCAAAGCGTATTCAACAAAAAAAATGAAACCCAAACAGGGATACATACAAGTGTATTAAAGGTAGTACGACAGAAAGATAAATATAAGGTACAATCATTTATAATAGTAATCATAGACACGAAACCCGAAAATAAAATAACAAGAATAAAGTAGTGGAAATCTACTCGGTAGGTTAAAACTTTTTAGGAAAATGTATCGAAAATAGGTTTAAAATGATTTTTGAAAACTTGTATAGTGAATCAAAGAAACATGGAATAAAATTTGCGCGGTGTACGGGTGCGCTACTGAAAAAGAGAATACTAATAGTGTACTTAAAATACATGAAACAGGGTAATCAATAACACATTCTCTTCGATAAATTCAAAATACTGAAACTAGATTTTTGAATAACAGCATCATTAAATATAATTAGGGTAATAGGAAGAACACCAACAGGTACGGGGCTAGATAGGGTAATGATTATAAGGAAATGTGGCTCAATCAGAAGGTTGGAGTGTGTCGGTTTTAGGCTGAAGATCAAGGAGATTGGGATCGGGTCAGCACAGGAAGTAAGGAAGAGCAACAAAGGAATACAAAAGAAAAAGTGTGGATGAAACAACAGTCGATACGACACACGAATCAAAATTTGAAGAGTTAGTGAACTCGGAAGTTTCCCAGGTACTGTTCTCCTCCCGGCAGGATCTCAAACGGGCGCAGACGAAGGATGAATGGTGGCTCATTCCCAGGATCAGAGTGCGGTACCCTCCAATCGAAACGAGGGTGAAAACTATACCACGAGTAGGGGTGGGCAGTCAGGGATCTCAGCCGAAAATAAATGGATAGGGGCAATAACAAGTATCAAACGAACTAATAACCAAAAGGTTTACGAATCCAGAAGGTTTATTTCATTCAAGAAAATTTGAAACAAGGCATTCTAAAAGAAGGAAAGTGGCCCTAAACTACACACATTTTATTCGGCCAAAAGACAATATCAAAGGAAATCCCATCAGTCGCGGTGGTGGAGATTCAGCAGGTTGCGGTAGGCTCGTGCGCTCAGGTAGGGGCGTCCATTTCCAAAGCGCCTCGCAGGTATCGCTAAAGGAAGTTCTTCCGTGGCAGGGTCTTGAGCTTCTGGTCCTTCATCCTCGGATAGAACTTCTTCATCGAGGTCCGACTCCATCTGATTCTCTTCTTCTGGATTTTCTTCCACGTGATTTTCCTCAACGAAATTTTCTTCTACCGGGTCCTCATCGGGATCTTCTTCTATCTGGTCTTCCTCTACAGGGTTCTCTTCGGGATCTTCTCCCTCTTCATCAGAATCAGCTATCATGTCGAACACTGGGACGGCTGCTCCTTCGTCCCCCGAATCATTGTTTTCGAAGTTGACTTGGGGACCATAGACTTCATCATCGGAACTCGTCAGTGTGTGATCTAAGGAAACGCATGACTGTGCATCCTCGTCTAGATGCGGCGCTGCTCCAGGATGGGCCATGGCCTGAAAAAGTCATGATTAGACAGTGGAATACATCAAGGAAAGCTCAGGGTACGAAATATAGGAAAAATATGCGGTTGCAGGAACTGAAAGATCAGAATGGTAATACTGTGATAATGATGAGAATTTGATATAGGGAAAACAAGAGGATGATACATATATCATGATTCAAATTTTATTTCATACAACTAAAAGTTCGACGGATACAAAGATTCAAACGGAAGGAAACATTCATAAAAACGGCAATATTATTACTGAAAGTAGATAACATGAAAATCTTTCTTCGACTACTATAACATTGCATTCTCGTCGCGTGAGTTGAATCCTGCGTTTGATCCACCTTATCGTCGAAGTCCGAACTACGCGACAATCCTCACTTGGCAGAAGTGGGGAGTGTGGATGAATCTCCTCCTTGTAGCTCCTTCCTTTCTGGGCAACCGTTGATGAAATGTTCGTCGGAACCGCATATCAGACATTTCCCTTGGGCACGGCGACAATCCCTCTGAAGATGTCCTGGCCTCTAACAATATCCACAGCAAAGGTTCTTCTGATGCTTCTGTTGACGCTTCATCTTCTTCTCCTTCCTTCGTCCAATAGGGATCCCTTTATAATAGGAGACTCCCGCTGGGGCCTGATTCACCTGTCTTCTCAATCCTTCAGCCAATAAATCGTTTGTCCGCTCCTGGGCTTCTCTTAAACCTTGCAGTACATCCAGAATCTCAACAGTCTGATTCTAGGGAGCGGATAAAGATGAAGAGTCGTTGGAAGACATGATCCTGAAACAACAATTTCGAGAATAATATGAGTCACACGCTAAATGAATCAAAATATGATATGGATAGAACAAGGATTCAAGAATATCTGAGATGATGAATATCATTACAAGTGGGGAATCAACTGTATGACTTTAAGTCACCTGATTAGATTACGATAGTGCAATTGCAACCACGTAACCTTGTCAAGTCACCCGAAACCATAGCGAATGGATAACTGAACACACGATATGAATATAGATCAGGAATGACAAGTTTACAATCTAAACCGAGTGATGTCTTAGATTGCCAAACCCTACACGGAAAACTGCAATCCCAATCGATGCAAAACCTGGGCTCTGATACCAACTAAACCATGTCACGCCCCGCTTCCCAAAATACGGAATACGAGGGGTAGACAAGGCCAGCCATGCTCCTACGGTCAAGGAAAAGTCCTGCCGTAGTCACACTTCGGCTTCTAGTTTCTCATGGTAAACAGTAATATTGCACAGGTAATGAGAAATGCAGTAACTGAAAGATACAATAATAAAGTCTGACCTGAAGTGGAACAAATGAAGGCAACACGGGAGGGCAAGTAAAGAAGTCTGTGATGCACGTCTAGTTCTGGTCCAGGCTAAAATCTTCTCCTCACACTGAGCATGCATACTCAGGTCGTCAGAGCGACACAATAGCAATATAATGTATATGATCAAGTAACAGTTCTAACAGTGGTAATAGATATGAATAACAGTAAATCAATGACAGCATGAATATAAATGAGCAGAGATCAATGCAGCGGAAAAATAAAGCAGTATAACAATATGTCACGAATGTCAAGACAGTATAGAATGAATGTAAATGACAGTAACCCTATCAGTCTCTAAGTCTCACTGCACAGGTCAATAAACCTATCGTCGGTCCAAGTGTGAGAGTCAACCACTCGCGAGTGTCCTCCACCCAAGGGTAGAACCCAAGGGCAAGGGACCACGGGCCCAACATGTAACGAATGTATCACAGTGTATATATCACGTACCCTGTAAATCTCCATATAACTCCCTAAATATATAAGCCGGCACGGGACTCCCGAGATTCTGTTGAATTCACACTTGAACTACCCCACACCCCGTGGTCTACATCAAACGCTAACCATAACCCTAAATACTAATCGGTCCGTGACAAGTCTGCGCGAGAACTGGAGGCAGGACCTCCATCAAGCACGTCCCGACTAATACCTAGAATAAATGGCAGTGTCGGATGCCTTATCTGTGACATCCGTGCAAGCGCTTCCATAAGTGTCCCATACCACTTATAGTCACACGTACACGCATCCCACAAACGTCGACAATGCAATAGAATAAAAGGGACACTGATTGTGCACAAGTACATATCACTTTCACTTAATCACGAATACACGAACACTGACGTACTTGCCACAATCAACACTAAAATCTAACACTGGGTAAATGCACGATGTCACTAGGTTATCAATACAATGATATGGGTATGATGTGATGCAGGAACAGTATAAGAAGCACAACTAAGGTATCATAAAAACAGCAGTCTATCACTTGCACGATTTATCATGAAACATATGTATATAATTTAGCGAAATGATAAAAAGGTAGTAATCAATATGTTCAGTTATCTATCCATCTAATCTTGTTTCAAGCCAATCGGGTTTCAGGATCAAAAGTTATAACCATTTCATTTTAAGCGCTCACGGCTGGAAATCCAATTCCAGAATCAGGAATCCATTTCGCAACGCATTTTAACCCCAGTTGGGATCATAATTTAGCGACGCTACAGTTGAAAGAATTCTAGGGTTTTCAGTAAAGTTTTCAACGCAACAAACGGATCTTCAATCGCGTCTGTATGTTAGGAGTTATTATCTGTTTAATATCAACATGCCAATTCTGATTCTGCTGGGACTGTTATGTGTCCCGATCTTCTAAATTACAGATTAAATAGTAAATGATAATGAAACAAGATGAAACTAATTGTGTTGTCTAGCTAACCGAGTTACCTACAATAAGCAGCGGAGTTCCGCAACCTACGAGTTAAGGGAATCCCATGGTATCCATTACGGAACAGCAAGCAATGACTGGAGTAGCTCTGGACTGCAGTCCAGAGTCGCTCTCCGATACAATTATCATCACAGTTTAAGTAAAGGTATGTCTAGGAATTAGTACAGGGTTAAAGCTCGTCGAGTTGGCTTCGATT
Organism: Agapanthus africanus; assembly: GCA_030015575.1. Lineage (NCBI taxonomy): Eukaryota > Viridiplantae > Streptophyta > Magnoliopsida > Asparagales > Amaryllidaceae > Agapanthus > Agapanthus africanus. The sequence goes on along the minus strand of JASDDO010000010.1, from coordinate 485,457,763 downwards.
TGAGCCCTCGGGCACATCAATCTAGCATGTATATAATTTATGGTAATTTTTGTGGTTTTCAGGTACAGAAAATATCCAGTTTTACAGGCAAACTTGGGGGTAGTCGTTTTGATCATAAACAATGAAATTATCCAACGAAACTTGCACACGTTGTTCATCCCTACAAGGGCCAAGGTAATTTATCCAATTCCGCCTAATTTGATAAGGATTTCCTATGTGAACAAGTATCGAACAGTTGTGCCGAATAATATAACGGAAGGTAAAGTATGATTTATACACAATGTTGGTTTGTAACAACGATAAAATAGCATGTAAGCAAGTAAAGAACTTGCCTGGGAACGTCTCGGGGTCGTACGGCAGCAGTGTCGTCACAGTCGCGCGATATACGCCGCGGAACCAGTTCGCGTGAGCCTCGATCGGAAAACGGGTTTTACGTCGGAGTTGCCAAGTGCTCGTTGGGTGGCCTGGGACTTGCTGGGGTCGACGATATCGACGGTGGTCGCTCCAGCGACGTGCACCGTGCAAGTGCAGAGAGGGTGGGGTTTAGAGAGAGAGAAAAAGAGAGTGAGTTTGAGAGTTAGAGAGAGAAAGGGGTGTACAGAGGGGGAAGAGTGAGAAATTGAAAGTGAGGGAGAGAGGAAAGCTGAGAGAGAGAGAGTAAGACAGAGAGGGGGCACTGAGGGGGTGATCGGGAGAGAGAGTGAGGCAGAATGAGAGAGAGTGAGGCAGAATGAGAGAGAGAGAGTAAGAAAGAGATGACGAGAGAGAGTGAGAAGTGATCGGAGGTCAGGGAGTGAGGTCGACGAGAATGACGTTGATGATGTGTCGATGACGGCGCAGTGGGCCTGCCGACGAGAGGTGTAGGAGGCGGGGCTCAGGCGCGGTGCTTTGGGAAGCAGGAGGAGGAAAGACGAGGGAGGGTGAGGTGAGTTCGAGGGAGTGAAGGAGAGAGAGAATAACTGAGGAGATGAGGGACTGAGAAAGAGGCAGAGCACAACGACGATGGCGACGATGTAGATGATGATGGGGTGACGGTGGAGGTTGATCGGCGGTGAGGCAGGAGTCGGCTCAGGTGCATGGAGAGGGTGCTCGGGAATATCGGGTCGTGTGGGGTCGTAGAGGACAAGGGAGGTTGAAAGAGGGTCGACGACGAGGTTCACCGTCGTCGTCGGAGGGCGACGAGAGGAGCAGGGGCACGGGCGTGGGTGAGGGAGTAGGAGGGGAGAGGAATGGAGAACGAGTGAGAGAGAATTTGGAGGACGAGATGAGGGAGCTGGTCGCGCGTCGTGGGGGTAACGGTGAGCGAGGCACGGCGCGTGTCGGGCGGCGACGTGGGCGCAACGGCAGGAAACGCGCGCGCAAACTGCGGAGGTAGCCGTTGGGGACGAAGGAGATGCACAGTGCGGGGGCGTGGGCTGAAGCGGGCGCGGGCCGGGCCGAGCTTAATAATTAGAAAAATAAAAGGGAATTAAAGAGTAGAGAGGAGTGGGCTGAGCGCATCAGTGGGCCGGGCTAAGGCAAAACAAAAGAATTTATTTAGGGGGAAAAAGAATGGAGCAGGCCGGGGGTTTGGGTTAGGGATTTTGTAATAAAAAAAGATTTATTTCTCCAAGTGGGCTACAGAAATTTAGAGGGGACGGGCCGGGGATTTACGGTGGGCTTAGTGAAAAATTTAGATGGAAAATAAAAGAAATGGGCCGGCTTAATAAATAGGTAATAATGGACTTAAGAAAAGTGAATTTAGTCTATTTTTAAAAAGATGGGCTAAAGGAAATGAACGGGCTGAGGAAAGATGGGTTAGGCCGGAATAGAAATACTAAGTAAAGCAAAATGAAGAGACCGGCTGGGAAATAAAATGGGAGAGTGGAGAACTAAAAATAGATTGGAAAATTTAAAATAATGAATAGTTATAAAATCTTATAGGTGAAAAGAAAATACGGGTAGACGTACAAAAAGGTGCTGGGTATTACATCTTGCTAACAAGTTAGTAATGGTTTAGCGAGGCTCTGATACCACTGTAAGTTCACGTTACCCACCCCGGTACTTACGGGGAGGCGGAATAGGTAAAAATCAAATTTTTAACACTTGGTAACATAGACTAAAACTTGAGGATCTTTGTCAAACCATTGCTAACAAATTACATGAGGTTCTATCAACTATGCAAGGAGATTATACCTCATGCTACTAGTCCTTCGGGTCTTCTCCGCTACCCTCCTCGTCTCCGTAGGCTCTATGGGACGATCCGGATCTTGGTCACCTCCGCAGCCTCCTTGAGTCGAAGACGATCCACCTGAGAGTCTGTAATCCGAGCTCCACCTCAAGCCGAGGTAACTAGGGCAACAAGTTTGCTATTCTTGAAGTCCTAGGTGGTGTAGAAGATGATGGTGGATTAGTTTGTCTATTTTGTTTCTATTTTTCTCAACACATGAGAGCTATAGAAAAATCAAGAGAGGAAGAAGGAGGAGGAACCATGGGAGCTCTTACTTGAAGAGAGAGAATGAGCAAGAGATAATGATCCATATATTAAATAATTACTAATCTCTTATCATGATAAAGTGTGATGGTTACATTGATTTGACCATTATCATCTCAAATCAAATCCAAAGCCAAAAGCAAAAGAAGGATCTAGTGCTCTCAAGAAAAGTCCAAGTCAACAATGGTCAACTAGATCAAATGGTCAAGTATGGTCAAATGGTCAAAGCAATTAGCCATAACACAATTATCATTAAAAGGATGAGTAAATATTTTCCTCACCTCATAATGGTTTTGACCGAACCAACGGTCAAAACCCTAATGAGGCACCTCCTTCTTCTTCGCTCCTCACAAACCGTGCATACACACCCGCATCCGCATTCCGTAGAATGCGAATGCACAGAAGACAAAACTAATCCATCCATACAATACTAGGATCCGGCTTAAACCAAAGCCCACTAGCATTGTCTGCCCGAACAGCACACGCGCACAAGTGCTCGTAAGTGATCGTAGGCCTGCCGTAAAACCATACGGCCTCTACACCTTTCGCCAATGCAGGGAAACTCTTTGTGTGGGACTCTAAAGACTCGACACTACGCTGGCAGTGGGTTTAACCACAAACCGCAAGCGGTACTAGCTGTACGTAACGGTCCCCAGGTAGATGTCGATAAGAAGGCCGATGAGGTAAACCCATCCGAACTCCTACTGAGCCTGAATGTGACAATCTCCGTACGATCCGGTCTGTTCATCTATGAGTATCACATGTCGGGCCTAGGGGGCGGTAAACGTCAGACCCCTAATAGCGGTACAAGTCGTGCCGGAGTGTAGCCCAGAACACCCTGAGAAACTACTGGAAACACTACCAGTAATTCTCGTTTGCCCTGGCCAGGGATTTTGTGTAGTGGCTCTCCTAGACACAGCGCGATATCAACCCCCAATACCGGTAGAGACGAATCCTATCTAACCGCTACTGCCTCCAAGTGCTTCGGGACTGCACCCAACTACTACCTATTTGCACGACTCCTTTGAGCCGTGGTAGAGTAGTAATCAAATTATAGTGGGAACACACTCGAGGCGAAATAGCAGTGTCAAGTTGACGGACTAAGCTGTATTCCTGTCACCTGGGAACTGTTAGCTGACGATAGGTATAGTACCAACCAACAGTTCCCGATGAGTCCTTTCCAGTGTACTCGTAACCTAACGAGCACTCGCATACTATCTCCAATACGACATACTGATGGCTATGGGACAGACCATCTCCCCTGCTGGGATGAGAAGCGCATACGCTAGTCTACTCCGGAGTATCGATGCCCCGTCTCGATAATCCTACGACTAGGGACCTGTCCCAGCCCCACAAGTGTGACTGCCATCACAACGCTGGTAATCAAGCAAAGATCCTAAGGGCTCCACTAATATGTATAAGCGATATGCTAAAAGAAACACATACACATATTAAAGTAGAAACAAACCAAGTAGCATACTACCATTTTGAGCAAGATTGTCTATACAACTGTGAATATCTCAAGCTTCCATTAAGTAATATACAAACAAGTATGATACAGTAATGGCCTCTAGGGCATATACACTAACATGCACTGAGGTATATGAGACGACTAGGACACGTGGCAGCAATCCAAGCACCAACCCACCTGTTTGGACCGGCGAGATTTGATGAAGGGGCTGGCGCCGCCAGTTTGGGCAGGGGAAAATACAAATTTTTTGTTGCCCTAACTCCCCTTGGACTCCCCCATTAACCCCAGTCTGTTTGATTTCCCTGCACATTAACAGAGAAATTAAAATGATGCATTAATCCAAATTTTAATGCATTTTTAATTTTCTCTTCACTCACAAAACCCTAATTCTACCCTATAAATACAACCCTACACTTTTGTCCTCCTCATTTTGAAATCCAGTGCCAAAACTCTCTAAAAATTTCAAGTCCAAAAAGTTATACAAGTGGAGTTAGCTTAAGGCCAAGTTCCGGCGACGTTTCGGGACAAATCCGGCGACGAAACGACTCCCCGATGATTCCAATAGCTTCCTCTATCTCTCCTCTTTATTTTCAATTAGTAAGTCCCACTTTCCCTTTTCTCCTTCTATTAAAACGAATTCCATTTTTAAAACTAGTCGGAAGCGGAGTTAATCCGATTTCCGTTTCTAATTCAACTAAACCCCCCATTTATCTTAATAACAAATTACAATATTTTTGTATATTGTTTAGAAATCATAAAAAAATACATTAGAATAAGTTTCATCTCAAAATAACATGTATTGCAACTTCTATTTCATTTTTACGGTAAAATACCATCATATTTACATATGACATTATTTATTCATTTTGCTCTTATTACCTTTAGAAAACTCACGAGATAATGACCTACCTATTCACAACACTCATTCTTGATATAGCACGAGGGCTTGTAAAATATTATTTTGGGACAAAATACGAGTTTACATTTAAATACCATAAACTATCAAAAACTGTTTTCTTTAAAATGTATTATTCAATTCTTTGCAAATGCGCCTCTACAACCCACTTTTGGGGACCCTGATCGTATGGTACGGGTTATCGCATATCCTCGGGCCTAGTAGAGCGAGATGCATACCTCCTCACGGAGCATCCGATCTCGATGGAATTTTTAATGCAGTTTTAAGAAAAACGTGATTTCTATTTAATAAATAAATTCTATTATATATATATATATATAATCAAAATATCTACTTTAAATATAATATATATATTCCATATTTTCTAAATCAAAAGAATCACAAATTTCATGAAACTACCATTCTAAATCAAGACAATTCCAATATTACACTAAAATACCTTATACAATGCAATTTAGGTTCTTTTCACTAGAAAACTTCATATTATAAAATTTACATCTATGAAAATCCTAAAAACGATAATTAAATACTTGAGATTTATTTTGAAAATATATAAAAATTATTTTTCATAAAACCCCCTCAAGTTATATTAAATTACAATAAAGACCCTAGTAAATATAGGTTTAAGCGGGACCAATTCTCTTGAGCCTCGGGGAGCCAGAGAAAGTGGGTGCTTGCCTATTTAAGGTAGACAAACTAAAAACGGTGTTGTCAACACGGTAATTGTCTTGAAAAAATACATAAATCCTGTCGTTCATGTGCAACAATTACCAATAACACCAAAACTAATTCAGGACTTCAATTCTGTCTAAAAGCTCTGACTCAGTCTGAGTCTCAGTCAAAACTGGAAACAATTTAACTTGAATACAATTCAAGTATAACTCCAATAAAACATGAATCCATGAATACCGGATTACAATCTATAACAATATGAGCATGACTTGATCGAACCATGGATATACTTTTGATCTGTCTACATGACTATCCATTTATATCCTGATCCGTTACATGAATAATTGATATCATGGTTTCAGAAAGTCTTCTATTTACAAAACAAAACAATACAATCAATACAATAAAACATTACGGGGTTTTAAAGGGGTAGACTGGTACGGAATTTGTTAGAAGTGGCACGAGACGGTCACTTTAATACACCTAACCTGAATATTCATTGCTGTTGTACCGTGACTTAACGGTTCCTTGTACTCCATATACCTTAGTCCATGGAGAAAGTTGGACTCCACTCGTATACACTGGCATCTTCTGTACCGTGCTACAAACAACTGCGTTAACTTAACAATCAAACATTATACAATTATATCCTCTTTTATCTGTCTACTCTATTTCTCTCTTTCTTTTGGGACTTACCGAGCGATTGTTCACTGACGATATTCCTTCTCTCTTCTTCTTTAGAATGTTGTCAGGTGGATCTGACTCATTGGAGGTCGAGCCCAATTCAAAGGACCTGGATCGGTTCAGCGAGGACCTCGAGATTTATACTCTTGTATATACTTTACTTTCATGTTCATGCCATTGTTTAGTATAATATTTCTGAAAATATAAAATATTATTTTTGGAATTTAATATTAAAATAATATTTTTCCCGAAAACTGCTCGATTTGCGAAATTGGGGTTTTCGAAAAAGGGTATAAATATATACCGATAATTGTGAAGTAAATGGAAATTAAAATGATTTATTCATTTAAAAATATATTTAAAGGATTTGGTATTTTAAAAATTTATTATATGCAGTTTTGGATAAAAACCCGATTAGTGCACTGCTAATCGCGATTAAGCTAAATCCGTGTTTCTACAGTTTTCATGGTTAGTGCATCATGACATGTTTCATTTGGTTACATGTTCATTTGTGTTGTTTTATGTTATGGTTTTTTTTATGGTGAGAAAAGGAAAAGAACAGAGAAATGATTGAGGAGAGAGAGGGGGGACATAATGATGAGAGTGAGCATGCTTGGAGAGAGAGAGAGAGAGAATAATTGAGGGGGAAAGAGAGGGGGGTGCCTCATTTGTTTTCCTGCACCATTTTCTTCTCCTTCTTCTTCTTCATCTCCCTCTACCTTCAACCCCATGACCCATCTCAAAATACTCCTCAAAACCCTATACCCCTTTCACAAAAAATGATCACCTCCTCACCCTCATCGCATTGGACCAAGCAAAATGGGATTTTAATGACATTGAGAAGCTAGGGTTTTCTAGAGTGGCCTAAATAAGGTATAATTTCTACCATTTAGTTAGTTTTAAGTTTCCTTATATTCTAGTTTTAGTTTGGAATTGGTTAAGTGGTGATTTGTGAAGTTAGAAAATTCTAGAGAGGGTTTGGGTGACTTGTGGACTTGTGATCAGTAGTGAGGGTGTACAAGATCCTAGAGATCAGTTGGTGGACCTAGAATAGAGAATACAAACCTATAATTGTGTCCATGTCGGTTTTGTTGCATTTGGTGTGCCTACAGTGAATCTGGAGCAACCCGGGGAATTTCTGAGAAAACCAAACAACTCTAGAGGCCAAATTGGACCAATAGGAGACCACCCTGACCATACGAACCAGAACGGAACACCTAAGGCCGAGGAGGCCTGATTTTTGGCTATAGTGGCCAGCCACATTGTGGATTTAGGGTCCCAGGTTGGTTCTGCAGCTCACATGCCTCATATACATCATCCCAGTACTGTTTGTTCATCCCATTTTCACCCGAGTCAAAATCTGGGAGCACTTTGGTGTGGTTTTTGGTTATGTTTTCTGTATTTTGAATGCTAAGTTTTGCTATTTGGATTTGTATTTGGTTGTTGGATGTTTGTACATCAACAACAAGGTTGTTTGATTGTTTTTGCACGCGTAGGCCATAGGTTCTAACCTATGAGCGCGCCGTGTGCCGTATCGGTTTTCCGGATTTGATTTTAATAGCATGGCGATATATGTTGTTATTATAGGTACCTTCGCGTGGATTCCGAGGTGACGGCGCGTGGCGTCATCGACTTCGGCAAGCAAAAAGCAAGGTGAGTAGATTTACATCTACGGGGAAAGTCGGGTGGATAGCGTATAGCACCCCCGCAATGTCGTAAGAAATGATATGATGTGATATAGATATACTTAGATGTGTTATTGAGAGATATGAACACTTAGCAAGAAAAGCTTTAGGAGATCGTGGGTTAGTGTTAGCGAGAATTGAAGAAAGGATTTAGTTGGTTTCTTAGTCGTGAACCCTAGAGTAAGGTTGTACACATACATATACACACATGGGATATGGTTTTGGGTGTATACGTCATATGTATATATAGGTTTATGTGGAGGTTTTGGTGCTTATATATATATATTCATACGCGTATACACGGATGTTGAGGATAGTATATGATATTTGGAGACGAGTCGATATGATCGGGCATGATGCCGTGAGTTGTGATATGTGTTTGGGTCATGATATGAGATGCGGCAGGATATTATAGTGGATCGTTGAGTGATGTGATTTTATTCACACGAGGACATATGTTTGATGATATTGGTATCAGTTTGTACTAGACTTTAGATCAGTACCCTTCCAGTTCATGATATGTGATGATGATACCATATGGATGTTGTGTTATATGTGATATTCGATCCGTACCCTGATTTGGGATGCCGTATGATAGATTTACCGTACGAGATATAATTATGATGTTAGATCCGCACTCTTAACTCGAGGATGCCATATTATATATATATATATATATATATATATATATTGTATCGTACGTGATACTATTGAAGCGAGATCACCGACTAATATATATATATATATATATATATATATATATATATATATATATCGACTCAGACTTAGGTGGATTTTCTTACCCTTTTGACTAGGCTCAAGTCATACTTGTTTTCAAAAGTGGAGAATCGTGAGTATTTTAAATACCCTAAACTGTATGACTCGTATATTGGATATGTATATTCTTCTGTGTTGCTGTTACTACATCACTTTCCGTATATTCATGATGTTCCATCGCATTGCATGCTTATACATGTGTTGTCTGTAATTATTATGAAATCCTGCTGTCAGGACACCAGCACCATTACCGATGATGCGTATGTTCCACGTACACCTGCTTGCCGGTTCACACACATCATCATCGGTAATTGCCATGTCACTACACTTTAGAGAATATTATTTCATTGACATAGCTTGCTAGCTGATAGTTGAAATATGTTATCGCTTTCATATGCTAGTTTAATTATTGCACTCAGTGCATGATATCAGATGCATTCATATACTCTTTGGTTATGCAGTATTATGGAGATTTATGCCGGTTTTTACTGTTTATTGACATGGTGATTTGATAATTTCTGATCCTTCTTGAGATTTTCTGGATTTGGAAACCGCATGTGAAAGTTTTATAAACTGATGATTTATTTTTAAAGAGAAAGATGCGGTTTTCTTCGATATGATGAGTATTGTCCACCATGATGTTTTCTCGGTTCTGAGATGGTTTTTGAGACCCGATTCGAAGAGTTGGATGAACCGTCTGCGGGTACATGGTGGACCCGGTATGGTACCCCGGGGCAAGAAGCTTGAGTTGTAGACGATGAGCCCGGCAGAGGAGCATATCTACTGGCGATTGTATGGAAACTCGACGGATATCCGGAGGATATCGTTTGGAGTTATAAGAGAGATGGATTTGGGGGCCAGTCCGGATTTGCCGGAGCCCGAGATATTGAGACACTGAGATACAGAGATTTTATGATACAGGTCAGTCCGGATAGCCGGAGCCAGAGATTTTGAGATATTGAGATATATGTTTTATGTCGATGCTTGACACTGATTCTCTGTTGATTTCATTGATGATACTTCGATTTTTATACAGAAATCTCACCGAGACAAGAAAACAGTTTTATAATTTAGATGTATTCTGTTTCCATGCATTCATACCTCATATTTTTATACGGCATGTTGTTATCTGAGGCACTGACACGAGCACTTGCTATTACACTTATGGATAGATATTTACCCTTACCATTATTATGCTTCAGTCCATATTATTATTATTGAGGATATTACTGATCGTATGACCTAGGATTGCGCTATACATGCGATTTCTGCTCTGTGATGTTTTCTACTCATGAGTTGGCAACTCACCCCCGTTGTGCCACAGTCCTTGCAGGTTTCGCCGTACAGGTTTCGTTGCGGCTTTTCTGGCATACTACTTTCATTCCGGATGACTGCTTTGGTAGGTAGGTTCACTTGCATCGTGACCACCATTGTACTTTCTTTTATTCAGTTGTATCTAGTAACTCCATCAACCAGACTTGTATATTATTTCAGACTTAGAAGACCGGTTGTATATATTTCGGCCGTAGAGTCACGCGTTGTATTATTATGGTTTTCTGGTGGTTATTGGTGTTATTCTGAGTTTTGATCCTCGCCCTTCGGCGTTGTATATTATATTGCTTGTGTGGTTGTGACCGCCAATTGGCGAAGAGCTAGCTCCCGCTTGGGGATGCCTTTATTCTTGTTATGTATTTTTGGTTTTGGATCAAAATATACAAAGGAGGTGCTGCCCATTTTTTTAAAAAAAAAGACGAAACACGTTTTCAAACTAGTAAATTTCACTTGCATTTTCATGCTCTTTTTCTATGCATTAAGAAAACTTGATTTCATCATACCTTGATTTCAAAACTTCACCTCCTTTATTTTCTTAAAAAGGTTTAGATTTCTGGATTTCAGCTTATTTGAATTACGTTACGCTTTTAGACGTTGCGTGATTTAAGTGCTGGTCACGAGCTAAATTTCGGGTCGTGACATTTAGGTATTGCTTTCATCATTGTATTTACTTTTCAGTTGTATTGTAAATAAATGTTTAATAAATAAAAGTTGCTGTTCATTTACATCTCTTGTCATTTTTCTTGTGTACATTTCTATATTGTTTAGTTACGCTTAGCGTATTTACTTCTGAGTAAATACATAGCGGGTCTCGTCGCGTCTCCTTACCGTATATTGGGAAGCGGGGTGTGACAGTTCCACTTTCCCGGATCTGATCGAGTAATAGGGGAATCTGAGTCCGTATAATATCTTGTCAAATCAAACTACCCAGCCCCGTTTTATTCAGTGTGAAGGTTTAGTGCGTATATCATCTAGACATGGAATGCCATTTGCCCATGTTGGGACTGTTCAATTCATTCGTATTAGTCGTCCATATTGGGACTGTTCACCCTACCTGCAGAGATCCTCATTTATAATTGTTTTCATATCTAGGTTCACGCATTCTAACCCTAATCGCATCATAGGTCATGTCGCGTGATGTGTTAAAAGTTGGATTTAAGTAGATGATATCTCATTCGACATGGACTTCCATAGTCGTGGGTTATATCTTGTTCCATTATACTTGTAAGGTAAACACGGTATTTTATAGAAACCTTAGTTTATAATAGACTATGGTGTTTTATCGTAATTATTATTTATATAAAAACACTGGTATTTATATGGTATATTAACGTAAATTATCTTTTATTATAGAGGCCGTGGTATTTTAATAAAAGAACTCCTTTATAAAAAGGTAAGAGGATTTTAGTGAAATTATAAAAACTTGACTTTCGAAATTAGGGGTATTTTTAGTAATATTTCACTTCTTAAAGTTATTTAGTAAAAATCTAATTTTAAGATTATTATTGATTTTTCCCAAGAAAACCCTAGATTTTAAAAGTTCGGGCTATTTTAATAAAACTAATTAATCTACCAAGTTCATGGTATTTTCGTAAAAATTATGATTCAGAAAAGATCATGGCATTTCAATAAAAAAATTACTTGAAAAGGTTTAGGGTATTTTAAGGAAAATACTATTTTTCCAAACTTCGTGGTATTTTAATGAAAATATAAATTCTTAGAAGTTGATGGTATTTTTGTGAAATACCCAAATTAGTGAAAATATGATTTTACAAGTTTACCATTGATTTTATTTTAAAAAACCAATATATAAAAATTTACTATAATTTTTCCATGTTTTAATAATTAAGGAACTAATTATCGATAACCCTTATTTAACACCGTAGAATAATTATATTTATTCCTGCAAAAGTTGTTCCGGTCATGATAGTTGCTTTATGACTTAGTTTCATATGTCCAAGAATGAATCTGGGGTTGTCCGTTACCCCGTGATTTTATCGTGAAGGATAACTGCTAAAAGTAAGTTATATTATTAGGGTTTAATATCGTTTTTAATCGTTAAAACCCGTAAAATAGATAATGCAGTTAAAATATCATAATTAGATCCTGAATTTTTTTTTTCAATAATAGATATTTTTATAATGAAAATAAAAGGGGGTCAAGTGTTGAGTGATCTTACATGAAATGAGCTAGAAAAATGAAAGTCGGTGAGCGTCGGGTTGTACGAGAAAAGGTGTATCTTGAAGCAGAGGATTTTTTTTCCTTTAGGACTTGGTCCAGAGTGTAGAAGACTTAAGGATAAAGCTCCAAAATATTTTTGAGATTTTTTTGTCAAACTAATATTTTTTGGGGGATTTTAGAACTCAGGGCTATTTATAGGGATTTTCTGGGATTAAAAATCCCTATTAATTTCCCCAGCCGCTGCAGGAGCCGACCCTATGAGCCGACAAGATCCGGACCGTCGCTCGACCAGATCCAACGACCCACATCACATCGCGCGTGAGATGGCGTGGGACCCGGCTCGAGTTGACTCTACGCTCCTTGACCGATGGATCGTTGATCCAACGGTCCAGATCAAAGGCGCGCGCACGCGCGTGTATATATATATATACTCTTTTTTCTTTTAAAAAAAACTGTCTGCAGAATCTGGACTGTCGGTTTTCAAATCCGACGGTCTGGATTCATTCCCGCTCTAAAAATATTAATAAAATTTGTTTTTAATATTTAAAAATTGTTTTTGGCTTCTAAAAATTATTTTAAAATACTTTAAAATATTATAAAAATCTGGAAAAATTATAGAAAATGTATTTTGATGTTTTCTATCCTTTGTAACCAAATTTGGTCTAAAATAACTCCCATTGTCGGTTTTAAAAACTTTTCCCTTCGATAAAAAGTTACATTTAAATTCATAAAAATTTCCAAAAAATCATATTAATTCATTTTAATTATGGAAAAATATTTCTAAAGTGTTTTCTACCAATAGAAGCAGTTAATTATTTTGACCTCGAAAAAAAAATTATAAAACGTTTTTATTACGTATCTCAGATACATGGTCTTTGCAGTTGAATAGTTGGAGATGACGTGGAAACAAAAAAACATAAAGTATAAACTAAAAAATTATTAAGAAAGAATTAATTGTTAAATATTTATTTAATAATGAGATATAGAATATAAAACTTAGTTAATTTCTCTTTCTTGCTCACTTTCCTTTCATTTTGAGTTTGAACCGGCAAGCCAAAATGGAAATTGAGTGATGTGGCATGCTTACTTTCCATTAATTTCTCTTTCTTCCATTTTTAGAAATAACAAAAATAGTGAGAAAGTGGGTCTTCTCCTCTTTTTCAATACAAACATTTTGGAAACTTCATCTTTAGGAACAAATAAACTGAATCGAATAAGTAAACTTATAGTATCTCTTGAGAAATAATTGGACTGTCAGGTATAATTAGTATCGTTGATTATTTACTATCGTCGATCATAATTGTAAAACTACCGTTTTTCTTATTGTAAAAGAAAATAAAGGATCCTTTTAATTCCATGGGATTTGTGTAAGTATGATGCGAAGAAATATTGAAGAAAAGAACATAGATGGAACCCGTTCAATAAAAAAAAAAGACCAGAGAAGGAATGGAAAAATATGCTCACAAAGGAACTAATAAAAATAAAATAAAACATGAATATAATATTTTTAAATTACCCAAAAATATTCCCTAATAACAGAGCGAAACCAGAATGCCAATGTGGTTAACATCAATTATTATCAAAGAAATCAAAACCTGCCAGCAGGGGTTTGAATCCTGAATCAATTGTGCACAGCTTTAAAAGGGCTTAACACTTGGCTGTAGCAAACTTAATTTTCATATTCGTTTTTTTATTTTCTAAGGTACAAGTTGATTCCAGCTGCCCATTATTTGTGTCCACACAAAGTTTGTCACAGTCATGCGACTATGATGTTGCAATCATTGCTCTCTTTCTTAGAAATTAACAAACTTGTATTCATCATATGCATACATCTTGATCCTCAAGAAAATTTCACAAACCAAACAAAAGGAAGAAAAAGTTCTCCTATGGCAATCGATATAACCTATGACAGAATGAAAGAACTGAAAGCGTTCGACGAGACGAAAGCGGGCGTAAAAGGACTAGTCGATTCTGGCATCGAAAAAGTCCCGAGAATTTTCTTACACTCACCTGAAAATCTCCTAAATCCGTCAGATGTACGCGACACGGACCTTGAAGTCCCTGTCATCGATCTCGAAGGCATCGGAGATGCAAATCGTCGAAAAGAGATTGTTGATGAAGTTTGTGAAGCATCCGAGACCTGGGGGTTCTTTCAGGTTGTGAACCATGGGGTGCCACTCTGCGTGATGGATGCTATGATGCAAGCCACTTCAAGGTTTCATGAGCAGGATGTAGAGGTGAAGGCAAAGCACTATTCACGCGATCCTATGAAAAAAGTGAAGTTCGCTTGTAATTTTGATCTTTTTACGTCTCCGGCAGCAAACTGGAGGGACACCCTTGTTTGTATGTTGGAATCGCTGGACCCGAAAGAATTGCCATCAATTTGCTGGTAAGTTGCTTGTAGTTCCGGTATATGTAAACAAACAAGTTATTTATTTATTTTTGTAATTTATTTTCAAGATAGACAAACATGTATGTTTTTTCTGGTTTCTTACTGGCTAGTATTATGCACGTCGTGCGAGCATTAATATCTTTAATGTTGCAAAATGAAGATAATACATTTGTCCCCATCAAACTAAGTATTTGTCATTGCAGAGAGGAGGTGTTTGCTTATAATAAACATGTCAGCTCTGTTGCCGAAACTTTGTGTGAACTCTTATCGGAGGCTCTCGGTCTCAACGCGGACCATCTCACAAGCATCAATGCTATAAAAACTCAGGTCATGCTAGCCCATTACTATCCTCCATGTCCTGAGCCAGACCTTACTCTCGGGACCACGAAGCACGCTGACCCTTCGTTCCTAACTTTACTCATTCAAGATGACCTCGGCGGCCTCCAAGTCCTTCACGGGAATCGATGGATTCGCGTCGCTCCCATTCATGGAGCAATTATTGTGAACATTGGTGATCTCTTTCAGGTATGTTTTGCTTGAATTTAATAACTTACAAAGTGTAAGATTATGCAAAGATTCTTATGCAATTTAATTGTACATTATGGTTATTCTTTTTTGATAATAGACGTGATAAATTAGCCACCCTCTCGTTATCAGGGAAACCCGGGCATGATCTCGGGTCTCCCCCATGAGGTACTCCATGTCCCACCAATGAGTTACTCCAAACCCGTATAACTGTACATTATGGTTATTACAAATATTTACGATTAAATTGCGCTACAATTGTTTGTTATGTTGATACTCTGGAATTTATTATTAGGATTGTAATAATAGTATTAAATTTCTATTCTTCTCTCGGTATTAGGGCAACATAAGTTTAAACCGCATCAGATGAGTCTTAACCTCTAGAGGGGTGTTAGGATATAAATGTGTGTGGTGGTTGCAAATTTAACCTGCGGAGGCTAGTGTTAGGATATAAAAGTGAGTGTGCGCGCGCACGCACACCCTCACATGTGCGTCCTGAACCCTCATCATAAATTTTAAGTTTGGATGCAAAGAAGATGTCATATAATATAATAAGGAAGCAAGCCTGTTTCACATTTCACTAGGTGCATATTTAAAACGGACATATAATTTAAAAAGCATTAAAATCACAAGACACTTCCATAGTTTACCCCGTACAATACTAGTAACCCTTCCTCTTCTCTGCTCACCGACTAAAACCCTTCAAACACTCTTACACATTTCAAAACGATTTTCTAGTCTAACTCTTATAAATCAAAATTTGAGCATTTTTAGGGCTATGGTCAATGAATAATGGAGGTCTTAATTTGCTTTAAGAAATCATTTAACATGGTGTAAGTGCTATACAAGGTAAATTATATGGTGTGAGTGCTATACAAGGTAAATTATATGGATGTGTTCTGCTTTTAACTCTTTAAATAATAACACATGCATGGTGTGTGACACTAAAACATTAAAAATAAGGAAACGGACCTGCAGGCCCTCTCTCTGCTGTGGCCTCATCCAGAGGCAGATGAGGCATAGGGGCTTTGTTGCAAAATCACTCTTAGGCCCCACCCACCTATGGATGAGGTCACTTTAGACAGAGGCTGCATGTACACTGCAGGCCCCTTAATGTCTTAAAAAATATCATCGTCTCTCCAAGTTTTGGTCCATACATGATGTGCATTCAATACTGGAAGACATGTAAAAATATAAAGTTGTATTCCTCAATGCTCATCACCACTTTGAAATCATGATGCATCGTAGAGACATTAAAAATATCGGGTATTAAAGATTTATGGGAAGCGATTGTTAAATTGATTGATATTTCTTTTTGAACAAATGCTAAATGGAAGTTCTTTTTATTAAATTTCAGCTTATCAGCAACGACAAGTTCAAAAGCGTGGAGCACAGAGTGGTGGCTAGCTATAAAGGTCCAAGGTTATCGGTAGCGACGTTCTTTCATCCTAGTGACGATGAAAAACGGCCGTATGGCCCTATCAGTGAGGCATTATCCGATGGAAATCCTCTGAGATATCAAGAAATACTTATGAGAGATTATTCGATACAGTTTGCTAGGAAAGGGCTTGGTAGAGAATCTGCGCTAGACCACTTCAAGCTACGGTTTGCAAGAGAAAAATAAGAGTATCGATTTTGGAGTGGATTGTTAAGGGTTGGCTTTGTACTGTGACAATCCAAAGTAAAAGTCATACAATGAAAGAACATGTTATTACAGAAAAAAATGAGCTTAAAAGAATAATAGTGAGAGAGAGAGAAAAGAGAATAAAAGCTTTGTAGGGACAATAAACTAGTGAGAATAAAAGCTTCATAATGAACATTGTAGCTCCTACCGAGTGTGTTTTTGCGGCATTGGTAGCGAAACTAAGGAACTTCATCTATTTTTTGAATGTGCAATGACAAGAAGAATTTGGAGCTGGGTGACCGAGAAATCTGCGTGTTGAAGTCAACTTGCAAGGATGCAAGTACTCATTTTGATGGGAAGAAGTACGAAATAGTTTCCGGAGATCCAATCACCGAGCTTGTTATAATTTTTTTTGGGATACACACACTGCAAAATAAATAGAGTAAAACGAAGTTACCGGCCTCGAGGGAAAAACACGCTTTCGGGCTGCCCTAAAGAATCAACAACCGGCCTGGAACGGCAAACTCCCAGCGTGCTACGACGGTTGAGAGGAATTACCTCTAATAGCAAACTCCCAGCGTAAAAATGGTACTTGAGAAAAGTTTTTGAGATGACAGAAAATCTTTTGTTTTGCTTTTGCTTGTGTATTTTATGTTCACTTGAGACCTCTTTATAAAGAGATCGGACCAGCAATTAGAGGAAAAAAGGAATCATAATTATTGCAAATTATTATAATTTATTGCCTTTTTAATTTTGGATGTTGATATCATGACATCATGAGCATGCACCAATTGTGGTCAATTGATGAGAAAATATTTGATTTGATATCTTTTAATTATTGGTCAGTAATTCCTAATAACGCAAGAAGCCAAATAGGAACAATTATTTATTTGATTTGATTTTTATTTTGAGATTAATATCCAACACGAGCAGGGTGGGACATGACGGTGGCCGCAACTATTTGGACGATTTGGTTGAATAAAAATGAAATTTGCTTCTGTACAGTTGTTTTCTCGGAATGCTTTTGCAAGAAAATTAAAAAGCTGTCTTCTTTCAAGAGTGACATGAAGCAGAAAGAGAGCATTGCACACGCGGAGCCCTTCTATATCGACATCACATTGTCACAAGGTCATTAGGAGCTTGTAGTTGCGTTGGGCCCTTGTCTTTTGTCCTATTGTTGTATTTTGATTGTGTAATTCAGAGCCAAATCTTGTTGGCTGCTAAACCTGTATGGAAACTTTTACGTTTCATTATCGATCCTTAATCCCTTATATATGTTGGTGTGGTTAACATCATTTATTATCCAAAAAAAATAAGCTGGTGAGCTGTATTGTTGTGTGTTGTGATTGTAAAAGAGCGGAGGTTATGAGAATTTTTTTTAAAGCATTGTAACCGTGGTCTGCATTGCTTAACACATATAAGGGAAAATTGTTTCCAAACCCACTTTTCAAAAATGACTTATTTTTGTATCCATATATTCAAAATTGTCAAAAAAAAACCCCCCAATACATAGAAAATAGGAATATTTCAAGCCAAAATATATTTTTATAGAGATATTATTTCAGAATACCAGTTTTGTCCTTTCTTATGCATTCTAACTTTAGTAATTAATCCTAATCTTAATCCTAACCTTAGCGTTAACCCTGACTCTCGCATGGTGCCATGCATCACCATAGCCGCCACCTCCATCTCAGTCGCCGCCGCCGCCATCCTCCGCTAAAGTTGGCGCCATCTCCCCAGCTCCCTCTTCGATCTACCCCTCTCCCATCTTATTCTTTTTCTTATACAAGCCCAAATCAAGCTCCTCCCTTGTCTTCTTCTTCTTCTTTTCATTTCCTCTGTTAGGGTTGGTTTTCTTCTCATTAATTATATGGTTATTCTAATAAAAAATGAAAGCAATTTCTTAAAAGTCTACTTTTAATCTCATGATAAATCAACTTGGATGCTAAAAATTAATGGAATTCTAGATCCCAAAAGGTGAAGATTAGCTTACAATGTGATGGAGGTCTGGATCTCCTTCAGATGCTGTCCTCCGTCGATCTGTAGTGAGCGTTGCTGGACGGTTGAGATTGGGTTTGAAGGTTGTCTCCTTTAGCGTATGGATCTCAGTGGGTTGATTTTGAGGTGGAAGCCGAGTTACCTGCAAAGAAGTCCAGAGGTGGTTGTACCACCGAGAACCCTCCGACGATCAAGTTAGCCGAGGAATTTGGGCAGAGTAACGGCTTATTGGGTTAAAATTGCGTTATCTGAGTCGTCTGAGAGAGTGTTTTTTTATAGTGGTCGCATGGAACGAGCGGGCGCAAGATCTTCGCCTTCGGTTACGCCCCTGACGTTATGCCTGCGTGAGTGACGAGATTTACCATTAATGGCGGGATATGCTCATTAATGGGGGACGCGCCAGCGTGGGACGCGGGACGTGGGGCGGTGGATATCTCGCGTTGGCGAGATCCGCGGCGCCGTTGCGGAAGCGCTAAGACCCTGCGTTCTCGTTTGATCGGGAGAGCTGGGGAGGCTTAGCTCGGCGTGAACTCGGGGACGAGATGGAAGGCCGAGGAAGCTTAGCTCTATAATAGCTAGGAGGCGAGCACAGAATGATGGGTGCCAGTTCGGCGGCTAGGTCACTCTTGGGTAAGAGGCAGAGTGTAAGCTCAAAGACGAACCGAGAAAGGTCATCAGTTCCCCACACTGATTTTGCCTCGGTAGCCCCCAAGAGTCTAGTGAGCTGTCGCGGGTGACACATCTTTCGCCACATGTCGTGATCCGAAGAATTCCCACTTATGAGCATCATCATTATCCCCCACTCTCGTTCCGACCTATATATGGGTCGGTTCGAGAGTGACCTGCTTGGGTTTTCTCTGCCCAGCCTGTTGTCGAGCATCCTTGGTACGGATTTTCCGGGGCGACGTGGTGTAGGGCTGTTGCGTCGTTTAGATTTCCGAGCCTGCGTGGCGTATCCCCGAGCACTTGGATCCTCGCGCGTATATCTGATGACATCAGCGGATCAAAGAAATGATCACGTATTAAAGAGGGGGCACCGATTCGCTCGTTCGTCTGTTGGATCACAGGCCACGTGTCTGCAGCGGGTTGGCGGACGCGACAGGCTGTCGCTGTCGCCTTCGATCGAAGGGACGTCTTCAATGGTCGTTCGACACGTAGAGACTTGACGGCTGGCAGACACAACGCTTCGTTTTGGCGGGAATTGATCTGGGCCATTGCATGTGTTTCCTGGAGGGTATAAATAGGAGGGGACCCTCCTAGGGCCGACACTTCCATCATAATTTCCCTTCGTTGTCAAAGATTTCTCGGCGCTTAATCCTTTAGGTCGGATCCCTTGTGCTTTTTCCTCGGAGAATCAATCCCTTTGAATTAGTTTAGATGTCTTCTTCTGAGGAGTCTGTAGAAGTAGTTAGGGTTGAGTCGGACGATGAGGTCCCAGTTGTTGGAGTCGAGTCTAGGGAGTCTTCTGCCTCTTTGGCTGCCGACAGCCAAGAGGGCTCGTCGTCTGCGTCTTCCGTGCCGGGCTCGCCCTATAGAGTCACGGCCACCCGCGTCGTTCGCCTCCAGGCAGCGATAAGGGCCCCTAAAATGCGCACCGGGAACATTCGCAATGCGCCCTTCGTCCTGAGGGATGTGGACGAGCTTACTGAGATTCAGGCTTGTTTCTATATACCCTCTAATTATTCGCTCCGTTTGGCTAAAGAGGGAGAACGGGCGGACCAGATGCAGGGGAAGGATATTGTCCTGTATATGGAAGCATTCCGAGCGGGAATGCGTCTGCCCTTTCCGACCGATATATGCGGGGTGCTTTGTCACGCCCCGCTTCCCAGTATACGGGCAGAGGACACGACGAGGCCGCTACGTATTTACTGTGAAGTAGATACGCTAAGCGTATCTAATCAATATAAAAGTAAATGCACAAGAGACAAGATATAATAAAACAACAACTTTATTTATTCACATTCTTTCTGTACAATGCATGGAAATGTAAATACAACTAAGATAAAGCAATGCCTAAACAATGGCGTAAAAGAAAAGGAAAGGTACTGAAATAAAAATGTACAATGAACTAAAGCTCTGAGTATTCAACGAAATGGTCCAGGTCTTCAGTGCTGGGCTCGATCTCTGACGTGTCCAGATCACCTGACGACATTCAAAAAAGAAAGAAGAGAATATCGTCAGCGAACAGATCGCTCGGTAAGTCCCAAAGATAAGGGAGAAATAGACTAGACAGAATAAGAAGGTAGCTTTTAAAGTTGTATTATATTGTTATAATGTGGTGTTAACGCTGTTGTTTGTAGCTTGGTACATAAGGATGCCAGTGTATACGAGAGAAGTCTCTATATGCTAGAGACTAAGGCAAACGGAATGTACAAGGAACCGTTGGGCCATGGTACAACAACAACGGAATATAGGTTAGGTGTCTTAATCTTACTGTCTCGTGCCACTTCTAACACCTTCCGTACCAATCTACCCCTTAAACTCCGAGATGTTTTGTTTGTATAGTTGTATCGTATTGTCTTGTATTGTAAACTGTATAGATTGTATAATTGGATGACTTACCGAAACCATGATATCAGTAAATGGATGTAACTGTAGAATCATGGATGTAACTGGAGAATCATGTAAATGGAAGTATATCCATGGTTCGGTTCGGTCAATATAGATTGAATGGATTCATGTTGAATTGTAATATTGTAGATTGCAGATTGTAAATTGTAGATTGTAGATTGTACTTGAATCATATTCAAGTCAGTTAATTAATGAGACTCAGTCTGAGTCAGACGATGTAATACCCAGCCCCTTTCGTACCAAAAATCTGTATTTCGCTACTTTGTAATTCTATTTACTATATTTACATTTTTATCTCATTCTATTTATATTTTATTTCATGCTAAACCTATTTTTCCTTTTATCAATAAAATCTCAAAACCCAAATCCTATATTATCTCATTTATCCCTCAGCCCACTTTCCTCTTAATAAACAAATTTTCCTTTCCCCTTTTTTACACCTTCAGCCCATTCAAAATTCTTTTCAAAATAACTCTTTAATTAAAACCCTTATTTAAAAACCCAACCCAACAGTCGGGCCCGCTCCCATATTTTTCCCTAATATTTTGTTCAAATTATTGTGCTGGCCCGGCCTTCTTCTTCTATTCTCTTTAAATTCTTAATTAGCTCAAACCTAATCCCTGAGCCCATATATTTTTCCCATCTCTTTTTAATCCCTTCAATTTCTTATTCTTTTATTCCCCAGCCTGTTTCCTTGGCCCGGCCCGCTTCTTTTTCCCTAAACTAATTCTTTTTTTCTGTTTTTCTTCTGGCCCGGCGCACCTTCCTCTCCTCAGCACTGCGCCTTCTCGACAACCCGACCCGCTCGCGTTCCAACCCGACCCGCGACGCTGTTCATCTTCTTTAAATTTTCTCTAACGGCTCCTTGCCGTAATTCCTGCTCGCGTGCGCGCTTCTCGCGCCGCCTCCTCCGCCCGCGCCGTTGCCCACGACGCACACGTTTCCCCCGCTCAACGGCTCCTCCTCATCACACTCTCTCGCCCTCCAACCTCTCGATCTCACAAACCACCTCCTCACTGCAAATCCACTTCCCTCGCCGTCGACGACGACAACGAACCTCTCCTCCTACAACTCCTCTGTCGTCATCACCCCCATCCACCAAAACTCCAACCACCACAGAACCCTCCCTTGCACCACGAACCCCCTGCTCTCGAGCTCGGTGCCCCGACGCACTCTCGTCGGCGAGCCCCTGTGCCCCTCGTCGACCGCACCATCATCGTCGCCACCTTCTCATTCCCCCTCCCTCACTGTATCTCTCTCTCCCCTTGAGCATCCCTTTCTCTCCTTCACTCTGTTCTCTTCACCCTCTAACTCTCTCAGTTTTCTCACTCTCTCTCTCTCTCTCTCACAGTTTTTCCCTCTCTCTCTCTTTCTCACTCTACGACTCTCTCTCTCTCTCGGCTTACACACGCTCTCCCTCTCTCTCTGTCTTTCACTCTCTCACTCCCTCAGTTCTCCCTCTCTCTGCCTACTCTCTCTCTCTCATTTCTCTCTCTCTCTCTCTTTCACTCTTTCCCTCTAACTCTCTTTCTCTCTCTAACTCTGTCTCTTTCTCTCCCTCTACAACTCTCTCTCCGTATCCCTCAGCGTCTCTCTCCTTCTCCGGCCATCCAGCGCCGTTATTCGCTGCCCAGAACTGACCGAGCTCACTCCGAATCGTCGAATCCAAGAGCCAAGGCCGCGAACCTCACACGCGCCATTCATCGCGCGTTCGTGCCGTTATCATTGCCGAGCATCGCCAAGACACCTCCAGGCAAGTTTTTACCTGCTTACATGCTATTTACTTGTGTTACAAACATTAAATACATAGATTATAAAGTTGCGGATTTAAACCGATTATGTGCTATAACCTGCTCGACGTGTGTTCCCAATGGGAAACCTTTCCCAATTTGGCGGAACTAAATAGTTTTGCTTGGCACGTATGGCTTTGAACTTAGTGTATGAATTTCGTTGAATAATTTGATCGTTAACGACTAAAACAACTGCCCCCAAGTTTAACCGTAAAACTGTAATTCTGTTGCACCTGAAAACCGTTAAATTCACCATAAATCATATACATATTAGAATGGTGCGTTCAAGGGCTCAAATCGAAGCTAACTCGACGAAATTTAATCCTATACCAGATTCCATACATTTCTGTATTTAAACTATGATGATATTCGGATCGGAGTGCGACTCTGGACTGCAGTCCAGAGCGACTCCAGTAGTTAGTTGCTGTTTCGTAATGGGTACCACAGGATTTTCCTTAACTCGTAGGTTGCGGAACTCTGCTGTTCACTATAGATTAATCTGTTATCTAGACAACACAATTGGTTTTATTCTGTTTCGTTACCGTTTGATATTTAATCTGTAATTTAATATATCAGAACACATAACAGTCCCAATAGAATCAGAATTGACATGTTAATATTAAACAGATTATAACCCCTAATGTACAGATGCGATTGACAATCCGTCTATTGCGTTGAAAACCTTACTGAAAAACCTAGAATTCATCCAACTGTAGAGTCGCTAAAATCTGATCCCAACTGGGATTAAAATGCGTTGCGAAACGGACTTCTGATTCTGAAATTGGATTTCCAGCCGCGAGCGCTTAAAATGAAAAGGTTATAACTTTTGATCCTGGAACCAGATTGGATTGTAACAAAATTTTATGGATGGATAACTGAACATACTAATTACTACATGTTTATCGTTTCGCTAAATTATATACGTACGTTTCATGATAAATCGTGCAAGTGATAGACTACTGTTTATGATACCTTAATTGTGCTTATATACTGTTCATGCATCATATCATACCTATATCATTGTAGTGATAACCTAGTGATATCGTGCATTCACCCAGTGTTAGATTTTAGTGATGATTGTGGCAAGTACGTCATTGTTCGTGTATCCGTGATTAAGTGAAAGTGATACGTACTTGTACACAATCAGTGACCTATTATTCTATTGCATTGTCGACGTCTGTGAGATGCGTGCACGCGTGACTATAAGTGGAATGAGACATTTATGGAAGCGTTGCACGGGTGTCACAGATAAGACACCAGACACTGCCGTTTATCTTAGGTATTAGTCGGGACGTGCTTGATGGAGGTCCTGCCTCTAGTTCTCGCGCAGACTTGTCACGGATCGATTAGTATTTAGATTGATGGTTAGCGTTTGATTTAGACCACGGGGTGTGGGGTAGTTTAAGTGTGAGTTCAACAGAATCTCGGGAGTCCCATGCCGGCTTATATATTTAGGGAGTTATATGGAGATTTACAAGGTACGTGATATATACACCGTGATATTCTCGTTATATGTTGGGCCCGTGGTCCCTTGCCCTTGGGTTCTACCCTTGGGTGGAGGACACTCACGAGTGGTTGACTCTCACACTTGGACGGACGATAGGCTTAGTGACCTGTACAGTGAGACTTAGAGACTGATAGGGATACTGGCATTTTATTCATGATATACTGTGTGGCATACGTGATATATCGTTATACAGCTTTACAATTCCGCTGCATTGATTACTGCACATTCATATTCTTGCTGACGTTGATTTACTGTTATTCATTTCCATTACCACTGTTAGAACTATCACTTGATTTTATATATATATTATTGCTATTGTGTCGCTCTGACGACCTGAGTATGCATGCTCAGTGCGAGGAAAGGATTTAGCTTGGATCAGAACTAGACGTGCATCACAGACTTCTTGACTTGCTACTCCGAGTTACTTTCGTTTGTTCCACTTCAGGTCAGTTTATATTATTGTATCTTTCAGTTACTGCATTTCTCATTACCTGCGCATCGTTTACTGTTTACCATGAGAAACTAGAAGCCGAAGTGTGACTACGGCAGGACATTTCCTTGACCGTAGGAGCATGGCTGGCCTTATGTACCTCTCGTATATCGTATTTTGGGAAGCGGGGCGTGACAGACAATTAGAAAAGTAAATTGAAGTCCTGATGGTTTTGATGTTATCGGTAACCGCTGCACATGGGCGGCAGGATTTGTGTCTTTTTCAAAGACGATTACCGTATTAATAACACCGTTGTTAAGTTGTATACCTTAGATAGGAAAGCACCCACTTCTCCGGCTCCCTGAGGCTCAAGAGATTGGTCCCGCTTAAACCTATGTTTACTAGGGTCCTTAGGGTAATTTATAGAACTTGAAGGGGTTTTATGTAAAAATACTTTTGTATAATTTTCAAAATACTCCCCAAGTATTTAGTTATCGTCTTTAGAATTATCATGAATGTAGATTTTATAATTGTGATATTTCTAGTGAAAATATCCTAAATTCATAATAAAGGGTATTTATTTGTAATATTGACTTGTATGGAATTCATGGTATATTAATGTAAAGTGATTCTTGTGATTTTTGAAAAGAGTTGGAATATTTATATTATTTCAAAATAGATATTTTAATGTTACATATATACATAATTATATAAAAATAATTTTAATATATATTTTATATTTCTAAAAATCTCATTTTCTTAAGATGTCGTATTTTAAATCTCTCGAGACCGAATGCTCCTTACGGAGGTTTGCATCTCGCACTACTGAGCCCAGGGATGTGCGATAATCTGCACCATCCCAGTTGGGTTCCCCAAAATGGGTTGTAGCGGCGCTTTGCAAAGATTTGTGTAAAATACTAATCTTTTAGAAAACGGTTTTAATAGTAATGGTATTTATTTGAAATGTTTCGTTTTCCCGTATTCTATGTTCCCGAAAGGTATTGTGCTATGTTGCATATAAGTTTTGTGAGGATATAGATCATTACCTCGTGATCAACTTAAAGGTATAGCAAGTTTGTGATGTTTAAATGTCCAAAATGAAACTATATGGTATTTTAATGAAAAAGTACGGTAAAATGGAAATAGCAATTTCTTTTGATTTAGAACTTGTTCAATATGATTAGTTAGTGTTTAATAGTCAACATGTAATGGTTTAACAAGATTGTATTAAAGGAAAAGTGAGATTTTTTGGAAGAACCGAATCGGAAATCGGATTTGTTCCGATTCCGTTGGGTTTTAGAATTTCGTATTTTCAGAAAGATTAGAGAAGGCGGAAGGTGGGACTTACGGGTTTGGCATAAAGAGGAGAGGGAGAGGGAGTGGACGTAGTTTCCGGTGCGCCGTTTCGTCGCCGGGAACTCCTAGGGTTGTTGCCGGAAAATTCGCCGGTGCTTCGCCTCTTTGCTCACTTCAAATGCACACTAGGGTTCTGGGGAATTTCTTGAGAGTTTGCTCAGAATTTTGGAGTGAGGGGGTAGTGTGTAGGGGTTGTATTTATAGGGTTAGGCTAGGGTTAGGGTAGGTGAAAGGTTTAATTGAAAATAATGTATTTAAATGTAATAAAATGTATTAAAATAGGGTTTAATGTGATTTAAAGGTTCTCTGGAACTGATCTACAAAAATAAAGTGTGCAGGTGTACAGTGGAGAGGAAAAGCCACATCTTTCATGTTGGGGACTCGGCGGTCCGGCCGAGTCCGGCCGGCGGCGCCGGCCCGAGTCGGCCGAGTCGGCCTGTCGAGTCCGGCGGTCGGAGCGTGCCTTGTCGCTTCAGTATCCCTCTGGCACAGTTAGATTTTTGGGTGTAGTGGGGGTTTTTGTGAGATATGCACGTGTAAACTCTTGGTATTCTAAAAATTCAAAATAAAACAATATTAAAAATAATGTGGGGTATGAGATTTGAACTCTGGTGGCTTGGTTCAGCAGTGCAAGGCATTACCAATGAGCTACAAGCTCCTTTATTGTAATAATTAGCAAGACAAGTATTTATGGTACTCACAGAAATGTAATTACTCCAAGTATACATTAACTTTTAAATAAATTTTTTGTACACTAAAATTGGAGTTGTTACAGTCTACCTTCCTTACAAAAATTTCGTCCTCGAAATTTACAACTTTTATTTTAAGGACTAGTTTACAAAGAGGTGAGGATATCTTGCATGCATTTCATCTTCCCTTTCCCAAATGGACTCTCCTGGGGTGTCTTTTCTCCACATCACTCGGACCAAGTTGACTTTCTTGTTCCGAAGTGACTTCACTTTCCTGTCCAGGATCTCCACAGGTTGTTGCTCACAGGATAAGTCAGGCTGTATAGTAAGCTCGGAATGATCAAGTTCATGGCTGGGGTCACTCACATACTTCTGAGTTGGGATATGTGGAACACATTATGCACTCCTTCCAATGAAGGTGGAAGTGCTAAGCGGTATGCCACTTCACCGACTCGTTCAAGTATGTCGAACGGTCCAATATATCTCGGACTTAGCTTACCCCGGCTTCCAAATCGGATCACTCCGCGGTTCGGAGATATCTTCAAGAATACGTGATCTCCTGGCTGGAACTCCAAGTGACGTCTTTTTGCATCAGCCCAATACTTCTGTCGATCTTGAGCTATGCGCATTCTTTCTCTGATAGTACGAACCACATCAATAGTCGCTACTATCATCTCAGGTCTAAGAAGTTCCCTATCTTCGATGTCATCCTAACTTAATGGCGATCGACACTTCCTTCCATACAGTGCTGCAAAAGGTGCCATCCTATGCTTGCTTGGTAGCTGTTGTTGTACGAAAACTCTACAAGATGTAGGTGATCTTTCCACGATCCTTTGAAGTCTAACATACATGCTCTGAGCATATCCTCCAAGATCTGAATAGTTCGCTCAGACTGACCATCTGTTTGTGGATGATAAGCCGTGCTGAAGTTCAGACTTGTTCCCAAGCTTACTTGCAGACTCTGCCAAAGTTGCGATCGAAACCTGGTGTCACGATCGGAGACAATGCAGACCGGTACTCCATGAAGTCTCACAATTTCCTGTATGAGTTCATGGGTATCAGGGATTGTACATATTTAAGGAGTTTAAATCTTAAGTAGATTATTACCTCCATATACTTCTTTGCTGGTGTCTCAGTTGATTGGCCAACTCAAAATGGGATGAAGTGAGCCGACTTTGTGAGTCGATCCACAATGACCCATACGGCATCGTTACCCTTTGTGCTGCGAGGAAGAGCAGTCATAAAATCCATCGTGATGTGTTGCCACTTCCATTCTGGGATTGGTAACGATTGAAGTAACCCAGTAGTCCTGTGATGTTCAGCCTTTACTTGCTGACACACCAAGCATTTTGCGACGCTTCTGGCTACTTCACGCTTCATTCCATGCCACCAATAATTCTGACGTAGATCTTTGTACATCTTGGTACCTCCAGGGTGTACTGAGCAGGGAGAGCTGTAAGCTTATTTCATTAACTCTTCCCGAACAGGACCTTTTGGTACACATAATCTGCTACCATATCTCAAAGATTCGTCTTTAGGGATGATGAAGTCTGTTCTGAGTCCATTCTTCACTTGTTCTCTGATCTTTTGCAACTTAGCATCACTTGCTTGAGCTGCTTTGATCTGATTGAAAATGGTTGATTGAACTTGTAAATTCATCAAACTTGAAGTGTTACCTGGCATGACTACTTCAATCTCCATCTGATGCAAGTCTTGTTGAAGCTTCCACTGAGCGGTGAGATGCATTGCTAATGGTTGGCGACTAAGAGCATCTGGAACTACATTCACCTTCCCTGGGTGATATTGCAGGTTGATGTCAAAGTCCGCCATGAGTTCTAACCATCTTCTCTGCCGCATATTCAACTCCTTCTGAGTAAACACATATTTTAGGCTCTTGTGATCTGTGTATATGTTCACTTGTTCATCAAGTAAATAATGTCGCCAAATCTTGAGAGCAAAGATGACGGCTGCCAACTCCATATCATGCGTCGGATAATTGCGCTCATGAGTCTTCAGCTGTCTTGAAGCATAAGCCACAACCTTACCGTGCTGATGTTGAACACATCCTAATCCCTTACCGGATGCATCGCAATGCACTTCGAATCCTCCAGATTGATCCGGTATGATGAGAATAGGCGCTGATGTCAACCTTGACTTGAGTTCTACGAAAGCTTGTTCGCATGCTTTTGACCACACAAAATCTTCATCTTTACGTATGAGCTTGGTCAGGGGTGTTGCTATTTTTGAAAAGCCTTCAATGAACCTTCTGTAATATCCAGCTAGACCCAAGAAACTTCGAATGTCCTTCACTGACTTTGGTGTCGGCCATTCACTAACTGCTGAAACTTTCGCTGGATCCACAGAGATTCCTTCACCTGATACGATATGTCCAAGAAAACCAACTTGATTTAGCCAAAACTTGCACTTGCTGTACTTGGCATATAACTGTTGTTGACGAAGAGTTTCCAGGATAATTCGTAGGTGCTCGGTATACTCTTTCCGACTCTTAGAATACACCAGGATGTCGTCGATGAAGATGACAACAAACCTGTCTAAGTACTCCCGGAAAACTTGATTCATTAGGTTCATGAATATTGTTGGTGCATTGGTCACTCCAAATGGCATCACTAGAAATTCGTAATGACCATAGTGGGTTCTGAAAGTTGTTTTATGAATATCAGCTTCCTTGACCTTCACCTGATGTTAACCTGAACGAAGATCCAATTTAGAGAAAACACAAGATCCACTTAGCTGATCGAATAAATCGTCGATGCGTGGGAGTGGGTACTTGTTCTTTATAGTGGCTTCGTTCAAGGCTCTATGATTGATGCACATTCTGTATGAACCTTCCTTCTTCTTCACAAGTAGTACAGGTGATCCCCAACTTGAAGTGCTGGGACGAATCCATCCTTTCGCCAGTAATTCGTCCAACTGTGTTCGGACTTCCTTCAAACCTTCCGGACTTTATCGATAAGGTGCTTTGATCACCAGTTGTGCTCCAGGTACTAAATCAATGCTGAATTCAAGAGCTCGATCGGAAGGCAAACCTGATATATCGTCAGGAAACACGTCGTCGAACTCTCGAACCACATCTAGCCTTGATTCTTCCTCCGCTTGAGTTGCTGCAACTACTGCTTCCCTTGGCTTCGCTTTGTATGTACTTGGCTCCAGAGTACGGTCTCCACTTTTGAAGTAGAAGACTGGATGGTCTGGAATCTCGAATACTACCCTCCTTTGATGACAGTCGATGGTAGCATAAAAAGTTCCAAGCCAATAGAACCACATCGAAGTTCGGTATGTCCAGCACTTTGAAGTCAGCATAAGTTCTCTGCTGCAGACGACTACTGGACACAAACTGTATCCCATTGTTGCCTTTAGAACGCCATTTCCTGAACTGACATTCCAGCTGGATACAAGCGGTGTGACTGGAATCGCATGGGTTCGGACGAACCGTTGCAACATAAAGCAGTGGGATGCTCCAGTATCGAACAGTGCTAGTGCAGGTATTGAGGATACTAAGATTGTACCTAAGGTATGTGGGATATGTTTTAGGTATAGGAAAATGTATGTAGATAAATAGTAAGACTGAAAGAAAGGTTTGAGAAGAAAAGTTTACCAGTGACAACTTGGCCAGTGGCCTCAGCTTCTTCCACGGTCATCGTGAAAGCCTGGCGCCGTAGTACATTCCTCCTGGCCTGAGGAGCATTCCTTGGAACGTTCCTTTGAGCTTAATGGAACTGACGAGGAGGAGGTGCAGCTTGCGGTCCTCTAGGTAGTGGAGCAGGTAGTGCAAATCTTGGAGCAGGTGCTTGGATGGCTGGGCGCTGTGGGTAAGTGTTTGCTGGCCTGGGTGCAGCAATTGGATTTTGTCTATAAGGACAAGACCCAATATCATGAGCAGCTGAGCCATAGACTAAGCAAAGACGGTTGGCTCGCCGGCAGTCTTGCATCACATGTCCAGATCTCTTGCAGTAGGTATAAAAGGCTGGGCTGGGACGATGGTACGGTACTCCCAGTCGCCTTGGCACAAAAGATGGCCTGGACGAGACTCCTCCTGTCATCTGGTTGACAGGGCGTTTAACTCCTGCAGACTGAGGTCTTCACCTCGCCTTTATCACTGCCTCATAACTGCGGGCAGCTGTCAGAGCCTCCTCATGAGTAGGAAATTTCTGTATGGCTAGTGCAGCCTGGATTTCCGTGTCCAAACCTTGTTGAAATCGACGGGCTCTGATCTCGTCCGTCGGTATCAAATGTGCCGTGAATCTGTTTAAAGGATTGTGTTATATGTGTAGTAAGTGATATTTTAAAATTCAAATTATTTGAGACATTTCTTACAAACTGAGTATGGTGAACTCAGCGTCATACTCATCTACCGACTTGATCCATATCGAACCTTGTTGCAGATGAATAAACTGCTGTTCCATGTCGAACCTGGCAGTCTCAGGGAAGTACTTCGCTTCGAACCTATCATGAAAAGTCTTCTATTCAATGGGCTGATCAAGACGGCTTTCTTCCGCCTTCCACCAGTTCCGTGCATTGTCCGCGAGCTGTAATTTTGCCACACGAACCCAAGCTCTATCTGGCACTTGTGCAGCTGCCAGATCATCTTCTGTACTTTATGCCCATTCTTCAGCTTCTAGTGGGCTTCCCTTTCCGGAGAACTGTTTAGGATGCAAAGCTCTGAATTGCTTCACCCCAGGTGCTTCAGTCTCGGGATGGTTCAAGAGCTGCTGCTGTCCCTCTAAGAGGCTGCGGATCGCCTCAAGAAGAATCGTTTGCTCGGTGGGTAGAGCAGGAACAGTAGGTATGATTGGTAGTGGTGGTGGAGTGTTGTTGAAGTTGGTGCTTGTGTTGTTTGGGGAATCCATAACCTTTGAAAGAAAGATTTAGGTTAGGACAGATTCAAAGTATATGAAATGATGAGATTCAAGAAGTATGGATTGTAAAGAAAGTTTTAGTTGCTGGTTCTTGTGTTTTTATATTGCTTAGGTTGTTCTCGCAGAACAGAACTGCATGATAGAGTTTCATACAGCTCTGACCTGCATGGGCCACCAATAAAACCTGTCACGCCCCGCTTCCTAGTATACGGGCAGAGGACGCGACGAGGCCGCTACGTATTTACTATGAAGTAAATACGCTAAGTGTATCTAAGCAATATAAAAGTAAATGCACAAGAGACAAGATATAATAAAACAACAACTTTATTTATTCACATTCTTTCTGTACAATGCATGGAAATGTAAATACAACTGAAATAAAGCAATGCCTAAACAATGGCATAACAGAAAAGGAAAGGTACTGAAATAAAAGTGTACAATGAACTAAAGCTCTGGGTCTTCAACGAAATGGTCCAAGT
Organism: Agapanthus africanus; assembly: GCA_030015575.1. Taxonomy (NCBI): domain Eukaryota; kingdom Viridiplantae; phylum Streptophyta; class Magnoliopsida; order Asparagales; family Amaryllidaceae; genus Agapanthus; species Agapanthus africanus. The sequence continues at coordinate 485,425,334 of JASDDO010000010.1, read as the reverse complement.
CTTCAGCGCTGGGCTCGATCTCTGACGTGTCCAGATCACCTGACGACATTCAAAGAAGAAAGAAGAGAATGTCGTCGGCGAACAGATCGCTCGGTAAGTCCCAAAGATAAGGGAGAAATAGACTAGACAGAATAAGAAGATAGCTTTTAAAGTTGTATTATATTGTTATAATGTGGTGTTAACGCTGTTGTTTGTAGCTTGGTATAGAAGGATGCCAGTGTATAGGAGAGGAGTATCTATATGCTAGAGACTAGGGCAAACGAAATGTACAAGGAACCGTTTGGCCATGGTACAACAGCAACGGAATATAGGTTAGGTGTCTTAATCTTACTGTCTCGTGCCACTTCTAACACCTTCCGTACCAATCTACCCCTTAAACTCCGAGATGTCTTGTTTGTATAGTTGTATCGTATTGTCTTGTATTGTAAACTGTATAGATTGTATAATTGGATGACTTACCGAAACCATGATATCAGTAAATGGATGTAATTGTAGAATCATGTATGTAACTGGAGAATTATGTAAATGGAAGTATATCCATGGTTCGGTTCGGTCAATATAGAATGAATGGATTCATGTTGAATTATAATATTATAGATTGTAAATTGTAGATTGTAGATTGTACTTGAATCATATTTAAGTCAGTTTATTAATGAGACTCAGTCTGAGTCAGACAATTAGAAAAGTAAATTGAAGTCCTGATGGTTTTAATGTTATCGGTAACCACTGCACATGGGAGGCAGAATTTGTGTCTTTTTCAAAGACGATTACCGTATTGATAATACCGTTGTTAAGTTGTCTACCTTAGATAGTCAAGCACCCACTTCTCCGGCTCCTTGAGGCTCAAGAGATTGGTCCCGCTTAAACCTATGTTTACTAGGGTTTTTAGGGTAATTTATAGAACTTGAGGGTTTTTTTATGTAAAAATACTTTTGTATAATTTTTAAAATACTCCCCAAGTATTTAGTTATCGTCTTTAGAGTTATCATGAATGTAGATTTTATAATTGTGATATTTTAAGTGAAAATATCCTAAATTCATAATAAAGGGTATTTATTTGTAATATTGACTTGTATGGAATTCATGGTATATTAATGTAAAGTGATTCTTGTGATTTTTGAAAAGAGTTGGAATATTTATATTATTTCAAAATAGATATTTTAATGTTACATATATACATAATTATATAAAAATAATTTTAATATATATTTTATATTTTTAAAAATCTCATTTTCTTAAGATGTCGTATTTTAAATCTCTCGAGACCGAATGCTCTTTGCGGAGGTCTGCATCTCGCACTACTAAGCCCAGGGACGTGCGATAATCCGCACCATCCCAGTCGGGTTCCCCAAAATGGGTTGTAGCGGCGCTTTGCAAAGATTTGTGTAAAATACTAATCTTTTAGAAAACGGTTTTAATAGTAACGGTATTTATTTGAAATGTTTCGTTTTCCCGTATTCTATGTTTCCGAAAGGTATTATGCTATGTTATATATGAGTGTTGTGAGGAGGAAGGTCATTACCTCGTGATCAACTTAAAGGTATAGCAAGTTTGTGATGTTTAAATGTCGAAAATGAAACTGTATGGTATTTTAATGAAAAAGTACGGTAAAATGGAAATAGCAATTTCTTTTGATATGGAACTTGTTCAATATGATTAGTTAGTGTTTAATAGTCAACATGTAATGGTTTAACAAGATTGTATTAAAGGAAAAGTGAGATTTTTTGGAAGAACCGAATCGGAAATCGGATTTGTTCCGATTCCGTCGGGTTTTAGAATTTCGTATTTTCAGAAAGAGTAGAGAATGGGGAAGGTGGGACTTACGGGTTTGGCTTAAAAAGGAGAGGGAGAGGGAGTGGACGTAGTTTCCAGTGCGCCGTTTCGTCGCCGGGAATTCCTAGGGTTGTCGCCGGAAAATTCGCCGGTGCTTCGCCTCTTTGCTCACTTCAAATGCGCACTAGGGTTCTGGGGAATTTCTTGAGAGTTTGCTCAGAATTTTGGAGTGAGGGGGTAGTGTGTAGGGGTTGTATTTATAGGGTTAGGCTAGGGTTAGGGTAGGTGAAAGGTTTAATTGAAAATAATGTATTTAAATGTAATAAAATGTATTAAAATAGGGTTTAATGTGATTTAAAGGTTCTCTGGAACTGATCTACAAAAATAAAGTGTGCAGGTGTACAGGGGAGAGGAAAAGCCACATCTTTTATGTTGGGGACTCGGCAGTCCGGCCGAGTCCGGCCGGCGGCGCCGACCCGAGTCGGCCGAGTCCGGTGGTCGGAGCGTGCCTTGTCGTTTCAGTATCTCTTTGGCACAGTTAGATTTTTGAGTGTAGTGGGGTTTTTGTGAGATATGCACGTATAAACTCTTGGTATTCTAAAAATTCAAAATAAAACAATATTAAAAATAATGTGGGGTATGGGATTTAAACTTTGGTGGCTTGGTTCAACAGTGCAAGGCATTACCAATGAGCTACAAGCTCCTATCTTGTAATAATTAGCAAGACAAGTATTTATGGTACTCACAGAAATGTAATTACTCCAAGTATACATTAACTTTTAAATAAATTTTTTGTACACTAAAATTGGAGTTGTTACATGCTTCGTTGCTTCCATCTCGCTCCGGGCCAGTTTGTGCCGAACTCGTGGAGAATCCTCCTCGGGTTTCTAGTCCGGTTGAAACTTGAGGACATTCCCTTCAGCTTGACCCTTCTTACGTCCTTTCTCTGCTATAAGAATCTCCCCGGCACGAGCAAGAACGAGCCGAGCTGGGTGTATTTTTCCTTTAAAAAATGTAAGGGAGGGACGACCGGGACGGGAGTGGTAGTCATTCATTCTTCCATTCATGAATGGAAGGACAAGTTTGTATTTGTCGGGCCACCCGAGGGGGAGGATTGGCCTGTGCCTACACAGTGGCACAGGGCCGACTGCCCGAGGGCGAAGTCGTCATCCTCACCTGAGGCTAGGGCAGTATCCATGTGGGAGCCGATCTAGCGGGTCGACGTCCTGCTTTCCAAGAAGGTTCTTAGCTGGGCCGGGCTCAGCCCTGTCTGTTTTATGGGTAAGTTAGGCCTTTGGACGATCTGTTTAGACTTGAATGATTTCTTTTTGCCCTTCCAGCATCACTAACTTTTTTGTGTGTTCTTTTTTGCAGGACAAATGGACCGATCCAAGATCCTAGCTGCTATAGCCACCACGTCCCAGAAGAAGGCCGGGGGCATGAGTTTGTCCCGAGCCGGTCAGAGCTCGGCCCCCAGACCATCTACCCCGGCGAGGCCTTCTGCAGCGCCTGTGCCCCCGATGACCGCCGCGGGGGCAGCCAGAAGCATGCTTGAGACCCGGCGCCCCAGGCGAGGGAGGAGGAGGAGGATACCGAGGTTCCTCTCAAGAGGAAAAGGACAATCTCCCGTCCGGAGTCCACTGAGATTCCTGAGGGGATTCCCATGCAGGAGGGAGACGTCTGCTTTGTGGTCCCTTCGGGGCTTTCCGTCGCTGACAGCTTGCTCTCTGACATGGAGCAATTGGCGGGTGGCAAGATTCCCCGGAGGACCCTAAAGGCCCAAGTGGCCGCCATCGCTCAGGAGGCGGTTCAGGTCGGTACCCGTTACTTTTAAAGATTTCCTTAAATGATTTTTTTGAATATTTCTAACTCGTTCTGCTGCTTTCCTCAGGTCCTCCAACACTGCGCCCTCATCGTCAACATGGAGTCCGAGGAGATTGCCCCAGGCATGAGGAAGGCGGGGGTATCGTCTTCGCGGGAGGAGGATCTGCGCCTTGAGCTGCAGCGGGAGAAGGAGAAGTCAACCGCCCTCGAAACCCGGTTGGTTGCCGAGGATATAACAGTCTCCAAGTGCAAGAAGTCGCACCGACTTCTGAGTGAGTCCCACCAAACCGTCCAGGCTAAGTTTGAGGATTTGGCCCAGCACTATGCCACGATGAAGAAGCCGAGGGACGCTAGCAAGAGGGAGGCCAAGGCGGCGCTTGAGGAGGCGAAGCTTGCCGAGCTTCAAGCTACGAAGTCGGTGGAGAGGTATAAGGCGTCAGATCAGTTCTACGCCGAAATCGCTGAAGCCTCGACCATTATTTGGCACGAAGCTCTTGATGCCGTCAAGGTGCTGATGCCAGAGTTTGCCGACGGTGAGCTCCACGCCAGTGTTCCGCTTTCGGTGGATACGCCACAAGTGGCTAACACCGAGGTGGTTACAGAGGTGGAAGCCCCGGCCCCTGAGGGCGGTGTCGAGCAAGGTGAGACCCTCGGCGGAGCCTACAGCCTGAGCCTTTTTGCCTTATCCCATTTTTGTTTTTCTCTCTTTTTTTCTTTTTTTCCTCAAATTTTGTAAGCCTCCGGGCACTTTTTGTAAGGCTGAGGAGCCCAGAATACCTTGTAAAAATTTCTGGAGCCTGAATAAAGCTGTTTATTTTTCTCTGCATGACTGTGTTTTCTGCATGAGTACTTTAGCTTGTCAGTTTTTTTCTCGAATCAAGTGTTAGGACTAGGTCGATGACCGGCCTTTTAGATGACGATCGCGCGTCGAGTGTTAGTCGATTAATCGACTAGTGTAGGAAGGTCGGTGCCCCTCCTCCCCGGAGTCGAGGTGGCGATCGTTCATTTAGGAGGAATTGAAAGATAACCAAGTGTTAGAAAGTCAGTACCAGTCCATTCTTCAGGTTCAGGTTGACGACTATGTCTCTAAGCATGAGTTGAGAATAACCAAATTAGAATAGGTGGGTGACAACTGATTCCTCCTTGATGTGATTCCCCAACCTGTATCTTCGTAGGGTAGGAATCTGTTGGGTTGTCTACAATGGAAGCAAGGTTTCGGGAGGCATCGTCCCTGCCAAATTAAAAATTTTCCGTTCTAGGTAACCCTAAACATAGAATCGTCAACTAGAAATAATACGAAAACATATGCAAACACTTTGCAAGTTATAGTGAGCAAGGAATACAACCTTTGTAGACCGGTCCTTCACTTCAAATAGCTCAGTGTAGTAGTCCCCTTCGCTGCGATCATGAACTCCGGACTCAAGAGAAGGTCCCTTGAAGAAACGAACGTGCTTGCTTCGAAAACTTCGAGGCCGAAGATGATCTACGTCGAGGAGACACTAACCCAAGCTATATCTTCACTAATCATGTAATTAGTGAAGTAAACACACTCTACTAAATGGTAAGTAGTAGAGGATGATGAAGTAGGAATTTTGCTCACTTTAGAAATCATTTTCTCACATTTTATCTTATACCTCCATTGAAGCTAGAAAGTTTTTCATGGAGCTAGAAGAAGAAGAAGAAGAACTCATGAATAATTCATCCAAATGAATTATTGCACCCATGGTTGAGTTAAGCCCTCATGCCTAACTCATGTAGAGAATAAACCCAAGGCTATGGTTAAGAGTTGGGTCAAGAAAAATATCCTAAGGAATGACAAAAAAGTGGACTTTATCAAAGTTCTACAAGCTTCATCAAGCTTGAAAACGTTGACCAAGTCAATTCCCTTTTGTAATAACTTAAGAAATAATCAAAACCTTAATTTAACCTTAGCATGGTATAAGTCTCATACACCCATCTTGTATGTATCATCAATCATGACACAATACATGTACACAAATATACATATCATATATATACAATGTGTACATAAAGTGAGAAAAGAAATCATTAGTGAGCTAAATATTAGTTAATGTAATATAATATATCAAATATATATAATTATACATTAAATTATCATATCAACTCTTGATTTAATAATCCGGCTATATCACATATAACTGACTAATACTATATGTAACAACTTATCGAATCAACACTTGATCCGATAACCCGGCTATATCGCATATAACCGACGAATGTCACAAAACGCGAGAATAGAATATGGTATCTCATATCGTATTAATCTCGGTCCCGAACATATCACATATGCGCTCCTACTCCGTTTCGCTTGAGCCAGGAAACCTCTGTATAGGATTCTAAAGACTCGTTAATACGCCGGCAGTAGGTGATGATCATATCAAACACCCACAAGCCGCAAGCGGTTTACTAAACGTAACGGCCATCCGGGTATTGAGCGATCAGAAGATCAACAAGCAAGCCTGTCCGTACTCCTGCGAATCCAATCAGTAACACTACCGTACAGTCCGGTCTCTTCGTCTGATATATCGCATATCATTGCCTGGGGGTGGTAAAACATCAGACCCCAATAGCCTGATAAGTCATGCCGATGCAAGGTCCATAATGGTTCGAGAAACTACTGATAACACTTACCAGTAGATCTCAACAACCCTGGCCAGGGATTTCATGTTATGGCCAATCGAGCATAGCGCAACATCAACTCCCTATACCGGGAGAGACGAAACCCCTCCTATCGCTTATTGCCTCCATGTGACTCGGGAATGTACCCAAAAGCCACCGTTTTGCACGATCTCTTGACCGTGGTAAGGTGGAAATCAAAGCACAGTGGGAATCACACAAGACTCTATGACGATCTCGGGTCTACAGACTAACCTATACCATTGTCACCAGAGAACTGCTATCCGACGATAGGTATAATACCATCTAGGAGTTCTCGGTGAGTCCGTCCAGTGTACCCAGTCTCCACTGAGCACCCATACACCATCTTTGATGTCAAACACCGATGGATATGGGATCATCCACCGCCCATCATATGGGTCAAGATGCGTATACGCTAGTCTACTGTGGAGTATCGATGCCCTGCCTCGATACTCCCTCGACTAGGAACAGTTATAGGATGTACTCGTTGACTACACTGGCCCCACTAGTATGATCTGCATCATAGTCCTAGTAGTCAAGTACATATCCTAAGGGCTTTATCAACATGTGAGAGCAAGACAGTAAACCAATACAAGTACACATGTTAAGATAAAGAGCAACCAGATAGCATACTATCATGTCGAGCAAGAAAGTCCCCCCTATATATATATGTCCAAGCATCCACTACAATATACATCATATGTACAGTAGTAGCCTCTAGGGCATACATATTACTAACAATCTCCCACTTGCACTAGGGCCATCTGTTGTAGTATCTCATACCCAACAAAATTGCAGTGGTTGTAGTATCTCATACTCAACCATCCCAAAATCTCTCAAATAGTATATTGGGAAGCAGGCCTTCGTGAGTGGATCCACCGTATTAACCTCCAAGTCTACTCTCATGACCTTGATCCCCTGGAGATCAACCATCTCCATGATCAGGTGATACTGCCTCAGAATATTTCTGGACCACAGATAGGACTGGGGTTCATAGGCGTAAGCCACAACTCTATTGTCACATAATGGTAGGAACGAAGTTCATCTCATGAACTAGTGTACATCCAGATTGCCTCTTTGGTAGCATCCTTGGTAGCAATGTATCCAGCCTTTATCGTCTAGTATGTCATGGTATCTAGCTTGGAACTCTTCCAACATACCGTCCCTCCACTGAGGGTAAAGACAATGCATGTGACTGACATTCGGTCGTCCTTATCACCCTGGAACCTTTCCAGTAATTCTCCCCAAGATCGATTGATACCATCTCACTACACTTAGTGAGAATCCTAACATCCATGTAGATCTATCACATAGAACCATAACCCAGGATTTAGGAGGTATCACCTTGATCCTATATGGAGAATCCTTGTGATAAGAGGAGATCGATCGATCGTAGCATAGGAAACTCCTTTCCTATCAAGAGTATGTCATCCACGTACAATACGAGGATCACCACTATACTCCCTACTACCCTTTTTGTATATACAAGGTTCATCTACCATTTTGATGAAGTCAAACGCTTTGACTACCACATCAAAACAGATGTTCCAACTCCGCGATGCTTGCTTTAACCCATAAAGCAACTTGCACATGTTTCCGCTGCTCCCACTATTTACGAAGCTCTCTGGCTGTGTACTTCTAGACGCTATCTTCTAAATCAGTATTTAGAAAAGCAGTCATGACACCCAACCGCCAGATATCATAGTCATGGTATGTAGCAATGGCAAGTAGGATCCGGATGGACTTAAGCATAGGCACTAGAAAAGGTTTCATCATTATCCACACCTAGTCGATGACGAAAACCTTTTGCATTAAGCCTTAGCTTTGAAAGTCTCAACTTTTCCATGTACACCAAGTAATCTTCTCAAGATGTACTTGCTCTTGATAGGGATTTAACCCTTCAGATATAGCAATCAAAGTCCATACTTTGTTGGTGTATATAGATTCCATCTCAGATCATATAGCATCCAGCCATTCTTACAGAGTCCCCACTCCTGATGGCCTGCTCGAAACTAGTTGGGTCATCATCTCATGATGCAATCCTCGCTCCCACTGTCATAGAGAAAATCGAAGTATCTCTCAGGTGGGTGAGGAACCCTACCAGATCGGCGGAGAGGCTGAGGTTCGTCGGGAACTATTGAATCCTCCGGTTTTACCAAATCATCAGCTGTAGTTTGTATAGCTGGAACTCCTTCCAGTTCTACCTCATGACCACTAATTTCTTCACAAGAAATCCTTTTCTAAAAAGGTGGTATGCTGAGAAACAAAACACCTTTTGTTCTTCGGTGCGGTAGAAGATATTCCCTTGCAAATGCTTGGGATATCCAACAAACTTCTACAGAACTGACCTTGCCTCGAGTTTGTCCGGATTTTGCTTTCAACACAGGCCGGACAACCCCAAATCTTGACTTACTTAAGAGATGGGCTCTTCCCATACCATATAACATATGGAATGATAGGCACCAGATTTGATTGGAACCTTATTCAATAGGTATGCAGCTTCTCAAGTGCATAACTCCCAAAAGAAAATAGGCAACTCAGTAGTACTCATCATAGAGCACACCATATCACATAGGGTGTGATTGCTCCGCCCCTATACACCTACGTGCTGTGGTGTATACGGAGGAGTAATGCTGAGAAAAAATCTTATTTTCCTTTAGAATAGTCCAGGAATTCCGTGCACAAGTATTCTCCTCCTTGATCATATCAAAGGACATAATACTTATACCTGTTTTTGGTTCTCTGCTTCTAACTTATATTCTTTGAATTTCTCAAAAGGTTCAGATTTGTGTTTCAACAGGAACACACGTGCGAATCTTGAGAGACTATCAGTGAATATAATGAAGTATAAAGAACCAGTCCTGGCATATGTAGACAGGGGACCTACATACATCATCATGTATCAATCCCAAGAGTTCACTAACTCATTCTCGGTTTCCAATAAACGGAGCTATGGTCATCTTATCTTTGTGACATGACTGGCAAGTTTCACAAGATGTAAATTCAAACTGATTTAAATATGCATCTAAATGTAACTTAGCTACTTGGATCGCATTGATATGACCTAGTCTACAATGCCTTAAGAAGGATTCGTTCATATCTGAACTCTTCCTCTTGTGTGTGTTCTGTACGTTAAGAACTGTGGTTTGATTTAGAACGTATATGCTTTTAGATAACGTGCCTGAACCGATCAACTCTTGATATAAGAAATGTTCAAAACATTATCCAACAATACGAAATTATATCCTTCTTTACTTAATAAAGAGACTGATATAATGTTGTATATCAGATTCGGTATCTAATAACATTCGTTCAGAATCAATGTATTTGGTAATACAGGGTGATAACTGCCAACAGACTTGGCTGCAACACTTGCACCGTTTCCAACTCTTGAAACTTATTACCCGTTCTCAGTTCTCTACCTATCTTTAGCCCATGTAACAGATTACATATGTGGGATCCTGTTCCGGTATCTTATACCCAGGACGTAAAGGATACTGAGAAACAGTTCTTGGTAATGAACACACCCGAAGAAAATGCATCAACATACACTTTCTTCATTAGGGCGGCACGGGAATTCTGGTAATTCCCAATTTTCTGCTCGGTCTTATAACAATTATAAGTTGGAGCAGGTCTAACGTTCCCCAGCACAGTATAACAAGCGGGTCAGGTCAATACATCCATATTATTATCTTGATTAAGGCGTAACATGGTCGCTACCTGGAGAGAGAGAAAAGAAAACACTCAGCGTATGCTCTTGCAAAATTAGATTGGTTATTAATATATCTAATCAGGATGTCTCCCACTGTTTTTATCAAATCTTCCTTCAAACCCTAAAAGGAAAGATTAGCCAGGATTAATTACACGCTACAAGTTTGCCAATCTTTCTGCCAGGCCAGTGTCGGTACTTTGAGGGATGTTCCCCGTGTTTTCGCACGGACCTAATTAAAATAAATCTCGTTTTCCCAGGGGTGTAACCCCGTTAACACCTTTCTAGACACCTACTTGATCGGCTAATTGTAATGTGTAAAACTCTCCCAGGAGTAACTCTTACTCGCAGTGGGTATCGGGATTCAACTATCTCATAGAAGGTATGCAATCTCATTGCAAATTTCAACACTTGAAATTCCCGATAATGTTTTACCCCTAGCATCTATATGACCTTAACATAGTCAACAAATCATAAGTGCTAGTCAAGTTCTACCCGTTATTTCCCGATTGAATTAAACCCACCCGCACGACCCTTAATATAGTCAACAAAGTCGTACGACTATCCTAATCCAATCACATCTCATGTTTATACAAATAAGCACTAATCAGCTACCGCACACTATGCCTTAACATAGTCAACAAACATAGCACGAATACTAACCAGTACTTATCTGAAATGACGGAGGGCTACGACAGGTTTTTAAGAAAACCCTTTGCGTAATGAACTTGATATCGTTGTAGAATAGAGTGATTTTAAATGGAATGTTTTTGAGACCTTTTCTAGTTTTGCTAAAGAGATCACTCTCGGTGAAGGGATCGTCGGCTCTTTCCTTATCGAATAAGGGGCAGGATATTTCACAAATATCACTATGCAAAGCAAAAACTATAGAAGCAATCAAAAGACAAACCGAATGTGTAGCATCTGCTAGTTTCGCTAAAGAGGTCACTCCCGGTGATGGGATCTCGGCTCTTTCCTTATCGAATAAGGTGCTGGATATTCTACAAGGAATACCGCTATGCAAAGCAAGAACTAGAGCTACCAGTTTTTAAAACAAGTTTCTACAATATCTTTTAGGTTTCTTTTATTTCATTAATCTCATTAATGAAGTCCCATTTATTATGCTTCACAAGCATCACATTTGAAACGAAATCAACAATATATAATATATATCATATATATATATATATATATATATATATATATATATAATATAAGCATTCGTCTCAGACAATAATATGATCTCATCATAGAACATTGCAGCAGAAGAACATATATGAAATATTGGATATACTAAGATTTCCGTGTTTTATATCAAGCCAGTATAAAACACGGATTCCACGGTCGCGATGAATAGCCAAACCCCACAGCCCTAGACCCCTACGAGAGCGTCAAGTAACCCTGCCAGTTCTATAGTTAGGAGACCCGGTCTCGACTCCTCGAGATGGTCTCCCACTGGACCCTAGAACCCGGTTACTTGTGCTCCCCGCCATGGGTCTATCCTAATGCGGAAAAGTAAATAATATACAATGGTGACATCATCCTCAGCCCAGAAGTGCCCCAATAAAAGAATATTACATACAATGAATTTTACATGAATGAAAATGAAAAACTCTCATCTCACATAAAACCCCCGGCTATTCAAATGCGACGATCCAATATAACATATCACAGCAACACATAACATCACATGTCATCAACGTAAGTAAATATGCTTATCCCAATTATCATTGACATATTGCACCGAAACCGGCGATACACCACATATTACACTTACGGTGGCAGAAAAGAAAGTGAAAAACTACAGCAGTTGGAATCCGTAACCTCCTTAGACATCATAAACCCAACGTATCACATACTTTGGATTTCATGACTAACCAAATGAATTCCTTAGACATCGCATGCCTAACAATTATAAACCCCGTATTTTAGTCTCGACACCGAAAACACTTTTCAATATCTAGTCGGGCAATTCAACAAGATTCCCGACATCCTGATCGAATGCTCGTCGGAAACTTTAGTAGACGGCCGTACCCCCGATGCCGTCGACGAAGTGCACTAAGGTGGAACACCGCTGCCGCGGGCACCCGAACGGATGCTTTTGGTGACGGGGTTCCCCTACAGTCACTTGGTCGGGGCTATGGGGCATGGCTATCTATTATGTTTAACCGGCGAGTATTCGCGTACACTACGTGATTGCGACGGACTTTTGATCACATCAAAATCTCGTGGCAACCGATCAAATGAGACTAAAGTGCTAGATTTATAAAATTCAAATTAGTTATGATTCCAAATATTGTATCCTATCACATGATGTAAGTCGATGTACAACACCCCAATACTTGTGGGGAGGCGGAAATTTCAAAAACGAACTTGTTTATAAACATCGACTAACCGCTTGAATCGAAGCTAAACAATAACTAACAACAAACATAGAAGTTCTATACTACTATGTTTAGGGATTATACCTAACGAATCGTGTCCTTCGTCTTTGCGAACTCCACCTCCTCCTCGGCCTTCTCGAAGTAGTAGACGATCCACCCGAGAGCTTTACTCCAAGCTTAGCCTCTAAACTTGAGGCAACTAAACTTCTTTAAGTGCTAATCAAAGAAGCTAGGTGAAATAGAGTGAGGGTTATGGTTTAATTAGTCTAACTAATCCTTATACTCAACACATGAGAGGGGAGGATTAGGGTTTGAAGAGAGAGAGAGAGCTTGAGGAGAGAGAAGATGAACATAATAATGAAGTGAGAATAATGAGTTATCATAATATATATCAAGCATTTCTTTTAATCAAGAAAAGAAAGGATAATGTTTTACAACCATGCTTGATAAATATCTAATGGTGATTCACATCCATGAGTCATTAAGCAATTATGAAGCATTAATGACATGGATGAATCATCCATATGACTCACTAATCACATTCATTGTATATGCCACCTAAACCCCCTTAGTCACCACCTTCTAGAAGCTTCTCGCGCAATTACGAGAACGCCCCTCCTTTCCGCAAAAATACGGAAAAACTTTAGACTGTATAAATCCAATAACCGGATACCAGTAACTGGCTTAAACCAAAGCCGACTGGTAAAAACTGTCCGAAAGTCGTACGTGCGTAAACACACGTATGCGTCCGAACCCTTGTCGTAAAACCATACGACCTCTATATCGTTTCGCCTTGAGTAGGGAAACCCTCTGTGTGGGACTCTAGAGACTCGACTACTAAGCTGGCAGTGGGTTTAACTACAGACCGCAAGCGGCACTAGCTGTACGTAACGGTCCCCAGGTAGATGTCGATAAGAAGGCCGATGAGGAAACCCATCCGAACTCCTACTGAGTCTGATGTGACAATCTCCATACAGTCCGGTCCGTTCGTCTAAGACTATCGCATATCGAGCCTAGGGGGCGGCAAGCGTCAGTCCCCTAATAGCGGTATAAGTCGTGTCGGAGCGAAGCCTATTACACCCTGAGAAACTACTGGAACCTACCAGCAAATCTCGCTTGCCCTGGCCAGGGACTTTGCGTAATGGCTCTCTGACACAGCGCGATATCAACCCCCAATACCGGGAGAGACGAATCCTGTCTAACCGCCACTGCCTCCAAGTGCTCGGGACTGCACCCAACTGCTACCTGTTTGCACGACTCCTTTGAGCCGTGGTAGGGTAGCAATCTAAGAACAGTGGGACACACTCGAGGCGAAGTAGCAGTGTCAAGTCTGCGGACTATGCTGTACTCATGTCACCTGGGAACTGTTCACTGACGACTGGTATAAAACCAACCAACAGTTCCCTGTGAGTCCTGTCCGGTGTACCCGTAACCTAACGAGCACCTGCATACTATCTCCAGTACGACATACTGACGGCTGTGGGACAGACCATCTCCCCAACTGGGATGAGAAGCGTACACACTAGTCTACTCCGGAGTATCGATGCCCTGTCTTGATAATCCAACGACTAGGGACCTGAATAAGGATGTGCTTGTAGACTACCCAGCCCCTACTAGTGTGACTGCCATCACAACGCTGGTAGTCAAGCAAGATCCTAAGAGCTCTATCAATATGTATACTGACATATTAAGATAGAAAAACCAAGTAGCATACTACCATGTTTAGCAAGACTGTTATATACATGTGAATATCCCAAGCTTCTATTAAGTAATATACAAACTAGTATGATACAATAATGGCCCCTAGGGCATATACACTAACAATCTCCCACTTGCACTAGTGCCATGTACTGGCATATCGAAGACCGATGATCTCGAGTAGCCTCTCGAACTGAATCTGAGGTAGGGCCTTTGTGAATGGATCAGCAATGTTCTCTTCAGAAGCAACTCTCTAAACTTCGATCTCCCAACGATCAATGATCTCCCTGATCAGGTGATACCGCCTTAAGATGTGTCTGGACTTCTGATGGGACCTTGGTTCCTTCACTAAAGCTATAGCTCCGTTGTTGTCGCAATACAGAGGTATTGGATCAACTATGGTAGGAACCACCTGAAGTTCTGTTAGGAACTTCTTCATCCAGACTGCTTCTTTTGCGGCATCGCAAGCAGCTATATACTCCGCTTCCATCGTCGAGTCAGCAACGGTGTCCTGCTTGGAGCTCTTCCAGCACACCGCCCCTTCATTGAGGGTAAAGACATAACCCGACATGGACTTGGAATCGTCCTTATCACTCTGAAAGCTGAAATCAGCAAAGGCCTCCAACCTGAGGTCTTTTCCGCCGTAAACCAAGAACATCTCCTTAGTCCTTCTCAGGTACTTGAGAATGTTCTTTACTGCTATCCAGTGCTTTTCCCCTGGGTCTGACTGATACCGGCTTACCACACTCAGTGCGTAAGCTACATCTGGTCTGGTGCACAACATCGCATACATTATAGAGCCTACCGCAGAAGCGTAGGGTATAATAGACATGCGTTCCCTTTCTAAATTAGTCTTGGGAGACATCTCTTTGGAGAGGGTGATTCCGTGACAAGCCGGTAGATTACCGCGCTTAGAATCTTCCATACTGAATCTTTTCAGTACAGTGTCGATATACCTGGACTGCGAAAGTCCCAACATCCTCTTGGATCTATCACGATAGATCCGGATCCCCAGAATGTAAGAGGCATCACCCAGGTCTTTCATGGAGAACCTGTGTGACAAGAATCCTTTGACAGATTGTAGCATAGGAATGCCATTTCCTATCAATAGAATGTCATCCACGTACAAGACGAGGAATATGACACTTCTGGCTACAACTTTACTATATATGCACGGTTCATCTGGATTTTTGATAAAGTCATATTCTTTGACTGTCTCATCAAAACAGATGTTCCAACTCCGCGTTGCCTGCTTTAGTCCATAAATGGACTTAAGCAGCTTGCATACTTTCCCGCTGCTCCCACTCTGATTGAAACCCTCTGGCTGATCCATATAGACGCACTCTTCTAAATTTCCATTCAGAAAAGCCGTCTTTACGTCCATCTGCCAGATTTCATAATCATGGAAGGCAGCAATAGCAAGAAGGACCAGAATGGATTTGAGCATAGCCACTGGAGAAAAAGTTTCGTCATAGTCCAAACCAGGTCTTTGACGAAAACCCTTTGCAACAAGTCTAGCCTTATAGGTTTCCACCTGTCCATCTACACCAATCTTTTTCTTGAAGATCCATTTGTATCCTATGGGTTTTACCCCATCTGGAGCAAAGTCCAAAGTCCATACTTTGTTGGTGTACATGGACTCCATTTCGGTCCGCATTGCATCTAGCCATCGTACCGAGTCGCCGCTCTGGATGGCCTGCTGGAAGTCAGTAGGTTCATCATCATCTATGATGCAATCCTCTCTATCCCCATCTATGAGAAAACCGTAGTATCTCTCAGGCGGATGAGACGGCCTACTACTCCTGCAGAGGGGTGCGGGAATGTCCTGTTCTTCTTGAACTTCTGGTTCTACCAAACTTTCAGTATTAGTTTGTGGTTCTGGAATTTCTTCCAGTTCTATTTCGCTCCCACTTATTTCCTTTTCTAAAAACTGATGTTCCAGAAAATGGGCATTACGAGAAACAAAAACCTTTTGTTCCTCTGCGTAATAGAAATAATATCCCTTGGAGTTCTTTGGATATCCCACAAACTTACATTTTACTGATCGTGCCTCGAGCTTGTCCACATGCTGCTTTTTAACAAAAGCTGGACATCCCCAAACCTTCATATGCTGAAGATGGGGTTTCTTCCCAGTCCACATCTGATATGGAGTGGTAGGCACAGTCTTGGTAAGAGCCCTGTTCAGAAGATATGCTGCTGATTCTAGCGCATAACCCCAAAAAGATCGCGGTAACTCAGCATTACTCATCATGGATCGTACCATATCCAATAGGGTTCGATTCCGTCTCTCCGATACACCGTTATGGTGTGGAGTGTATGGAGGAGTAAGCTGAGAGAGAATTCCTTTCTCTTTTAGGTAACCTAGGAACTCGGCACTCAAGTATTCACCACCTCGATCAGATCTAAGTGTCTTGATACTTTTGCCGGTTTGGTTTTCTACTTCATTCTTATACTCTTGGAATTTCTCAAAAGCCTCGGATTTATGTTTTATCAGATAAATGAATCCGTATCTTGAGTAATCATCCGTGAAAGTAATGAAATAGGAAAAACCACCTCTTGCATGCGTAGACATTGGTCCACATACATCGATGTGTATGAGTCCTAAGAGCTCGCTCGCTCTTAGTCCTTATCCAGTAAATGGAGTCTTTGTCATCTTTCCTTTGAGACAAGATTGACAAGTGTCATAAGTTTGATATTTGAACGAGTCCAAATATCCTTCTTTATGCAACTTAGTCAACCTTCTCTCATTGATGTGACCCAGTCTACAATGCCATAAGAAAGCTTTATTTAAATCTGGAGACTTTCTTTTTAGTGTGTTCTGGACATTGAAAATTTGGAGTTGGTTTAAAACATATATACAGTTATTTAGTGTACCGGACCCAATCAAACCATGATTAAGGTGGATGTTAACAACATCTCTTACAAACGTGAAATCATAACCTTTATTTGATAACAAGGAAACTGATATGATATAACACGTTAAGCTTGGTACAAAAAAAACAGTTATGTAAAACCAAAATGTGTCCACTCGTCAATCCTAGGTGATAATCCCCGACGGACGCAGCTCCCACGCTAGCTCCGTTAGCAACCTTTAGGGTCATATCACCTTCCTTCAGCACTCTACGGTTTCTCAGTGCCTGCAGTGAATTGCAAATATAAGATCCTGATCCAGTATCCAATACCCAGGAAGTAAAGTTGATTGACAGACAATTCTCAATTACAAACACACCTGAAGTCGAAACCACAGCTTGCTTCGGTTCCTGGTTCTTGGCGTTCCACGCCTTGCAATCCTTCTTCCATTGCCCTTTCCTGTGACAATGGAAGCACTCATCCTGGCCAACTACCGGTACCGCAAACTTTTTCTTTCCCTTCCCTCCCACCTTACTTACACATCCTCTAGGTCTGGGGGCGGCCTTCTTCTTCCTTCCTTTGGCCCTAGCCTTGGACCCGGAAGAAGATGCACCGCCAACAAACATAGCGGGTGTTTCCCTTGCCTTCTGCAAAGTGCCCTCTGCACTCCTTAACATGTTCAAGAGTTCCGGAAGTTCAACTTCTTTTCTTTGAATGTTGAAGTTCAGGATAAACTGGGCGTAGGTGGAAGGAAGGGACTGGGGAATAAGGTCTGTATAGAGCTCATTATCCAAAGTCGTCCCAAGGTCTGCGAGCTCTTCTATATAGCCGATCATCTTTAGGACATGTTCTCCTACCGATGACCCGACAGTCAATCTCGCTCGAAACAAGTTCTTAGAGGTCTCGTATCTTGCTATACGAGATTGCTCTCCATAAAGTTCCTTTGTATGGAGAAATATGGCATCTAGTTCCATATCCTCGAGCCTCCTCTGATGTTCATTGTTCATCGAGGCAAGCACGATGCACTTGGCTTTCGCGCAATCGAAATCCCAGGTTTTGCGGATTTCCTTATCCGCATTACTGGATTTGGGACCAGGGATAGCAGGTGCCGTAGCGGTGAGGACGTACCCCAATTTGTCATAGGTCAAAGCCATTTTGACATTCCGCAGCCAATCTTTATAGTTTGGCCCTGTCAGTATATTTTTCTCTAAAAGTAACTTAAGTCCAGTCATTTTCAGGGTCGCTGCAATTAGGAGAGAGAGAAGAAAACTCTTTAGCATGATGCTCTTGCAAGTTTAGAGTGGTTTTTAGTTTATCTAAACTGGATGGCTCTCACTGTTTCTCGAATCCTTCCTCAAACCATAAAAGAAGAATTAGCCAGGACAATTCTCACTGTACAATTCTTGGTTAACCGTTCAGCCAGGCTAGTGTCGATACTTCGAGGGAGGTTTTCCAATGCTTTCGCAAAGTTTCTTAATTAAAGAACCTCTTTTCTCTGGGGGCGTAACCCTGCTGACACTTTTCTTGACACCTACTTGGTTTATAGCATTGATCGTTAAGTGACGAATATCCTGATAAGTAGCATATACTCACAGTAGGATCGGGATCCAAATATCATCGTATGATAATGTTGAAGGAATGCTACCAACATTCATCAAACTCCAAATGGTATGCAACTCTTTGCAAATTTCAGTTTCTTTAGAAATTCCCGATATAAGTTTTTGCCCCATGCTCTTATGACCTTGGCTTTGGTCAAAATGTCATAAGTCACATGTCAAGTTCTACCCGTCATTATCTTGTTAATTTGAACCCATCCGTATATACCCCTGACTTTGGTCAAATGATAATACGATTGTCCCAAACCAACTCATCTATCTTATGCAACAAATGAAAACCCAGCAGCTACCAAACACTATGCCTTGACTTTAGCCAAAATGCATAGCTTGAATACTACTGAATACCCAAATGAAATGACGGAGGGCTACGAATGGTTTTGGCGAAACCGTGAACGTAGTGAACTTGATATAACCGAAGGAACCTGATAGCTTTTAACAGGAGTGGTTAAAGCTCCGCATTTAAAAATATCCGTTTTTAAAATTAACCGAGTGGTTTCTTTTAAATTGTTCCAACGATTAAAATTTTGGTTTATTTTCTTTGCATTATTAATAATGCGTCCCATCATTAACCTATCATTGCAGAAAACAACGAAAATACAACGTCCTCTTATGCCATCCGCATTCGCCACGGGGTCCCGTCATTACCCGTTAGGTTACTTAACTAACGACAGAGCGGGGGCTGGGCTAGCACGGGTGTAAAACATAAGTGACGTCTAAATAGCTATCATATATAAATATTGTACATTCGTCAGACGCAATAATAGGCATTCCAGATCACAGATGAACTTTATTGGATTTACAAGCAATCCGTGTTTGTTTTGAGCCTGCAACAAAAGACGGATTACACAGTTGTGATGAATAGCCATTACCCCACCCAAGACCCCAACGGGTACGGCAAACTACCCACCCGGCAGTTTGTGCACCCCACCTTGGGTCTGTCCTAGGAGCAAAAACAGTAAAATGAAATAATACAACGGTGGTTACAACCGCAACCTGGATGTGCCCCGCAAAATAATATTACAACAAATTACATTTACATCAAATGAATTAAATAATAACCCATCACATAACCCCGGCTAAACATCACAACAGTCCAACACAGTTCATATCCACAAACAGTAAAAACCATTACAGAAATGTGCAACCCCCTGCCAACCGACATACTAGCAGTTAGGGGAGGTTTACGAACACATTATACAAACACAGATATAATCCAACAAGCAAATACTGTATAATTTCGATCGATTAAACACATTTAATTTTGCTCCATTACTTCTCTGTAAAACTGAAACCTGAGCAAAAATTAAAAACTTCCAGAAAATTCCAAATATCACAGAGAACCAACACAGGAAATTTGGGATGATGAATCGGCAACTCGGCGGCGGAATCGCGGCGGATCGGTGGGATCTGCGGCGGTTCCGCGGCGCTTTAGCCGATTCATGATCCCAATTTTCTTGGGTGTTCTTCTACTATCATTTAAGGCTTTCTGAAGGTCCCTGAAAAATTTTTGGACCTCATTTAAAAATCGACAGAAACTCATGATTTCGGGGTTTTCCGGTTTTGTTTTTTCCGTTCGAAATTCATACAATTTTGCAAGTGAGTTAATTATTGTTTAGCGAGGCTCTGATACCACTGTAAGTCGATGTACAACACCCTAATACTTGTGGGGAGGCGGAAATTTCAAAAACGAACTTGTTTAAAGTATAAACATCGACTAACCGCTTGAATCGAAGCTAAACAATAACTAACAACAAACATAGAAGTTCTATACTACTATTTTTAGGGATTATACCTAACGAATCGTGTCCTTCGTCTTTGCGAACTCCACCTCCTCCTCGGCCTTCTCGAAGTAGTAGACGATCCACCCGAGAGCTTTACTCCAAGCTTAGCCTCTAAACTTGAGGCAACTAAACTTTTTTAAGTGCTAATCAAAGAAGCTAGGTGAAATAGAGTGAGGGTTATGGTTTAATTAGTCTAACTAATCCTTATACTCAACACATGAGAGGGGAGGATTAGGGTTTGAAGAGAGAGAGAGAGCTTGAGGAGAGAGAAGATGAACATAATAATGAAGTGAGAATAATGAGTTATCATAATATATATCAAGCATTTCTTTTAATCAAGAAAAGAAAGGATAATGTTTTACAACCATGCTTGATAAATATCTAATGGTGATTCACATCCATGAGTCATTAAGCAATTATGAAGTATTAATGACATGGATGAATCATCCATATGACTCACTAATCACATTCATTGTATATGCCACCTAAACCCCCTTAGTCACCACCTTCTAGAAGTTTCTCGCGCAATTACGAGAACGCCCCTCCTTTCCGCAAAAATACGGAAAAACTTTAGACTGTATAAATCCAATAACCGGATACCAGTAACTGGCTTAAACCAAACCCGACTGGTAAAAACTGTCCGAAAGTCGTACGTGCGTAAACACACGTATGCGTCCGAACCCTTGTCGTAAAACCATACGACCTCTATATCGTTTCGCCTGGAGTAGGGAAACTCTCTGTGTGGGACTCTAGAGACTCGACTACTGCGCTGGCAGTGGGTTTAACCACAGACCGCAAGCGGCACTAGCTGTACGTAACGGTCCCCAGGTAGATGTCGATAAGAAGGCCGATGAGAAAACCCATCCGAACTCCTACTGAGTCTGATGTGACAATCTCCATACAGTCCGGTCCGTTCGTCTAAGACTATCGCATATCGGGCCTAGGGGGCGGCAAGCGTCAGTCCCCTAATAGCGGTATAAGTCGTGTCGGAGCGAAGCCCATTACACCCTGAGAAACTACTGGAACCTACCAGCAAATCTCGCTTGCCCTGGCCAGGGACTTTGCGTAATGGCTCTCTGACACAGCGCGATATCAACCCCCAATACCGGGAGAGACGAATCCTGTCTAACCGCCACTGCCTCCAAGTGCTCGGGACTGCACCCAACTGCTACCTGTTTGTACGACTCCTTTGAGCCGTGGTAGGGTAGCAATCTAAGAACAGTGGGACACACTCGAGACGAAGTAGCAGTGTCAAGTCTGCGGACTATGCTGTACTCATGTCACCTGGGAACTGTTCACTGACGACTGGTATAAAACCAACCAACAGTTCCCTATGAGTCCTGTCCGGTGTACCCGTAACCTAACGAGCATCTGCATACTATCTCCAGTACGACGTACTGACGGCTGTGGGACAGACCATCTCCCTAACTGGGATGAGAAGTGTACACACTAGTCTACTCCGGAGTATCGATGCCCTGTCTCGATAATCCAACGACTAGGGACCTGAATAAGGATGTGCTTGTAGACTATCCAGCCCCCACTAGTGTGACTGCCATCACAACGCTGGTAGTCAAGTAAGATCCTAAGAGCTCTATCAATACGTATACTGACATATTAAGATAGAAAAACCAAGTAGCATACTACCATGTTTAGCAAGACTGTTATATACATGTGAATATCCCAAGCTTCCATTAAGTAATATACAAACTAGTATGATACAATAATGGCCCCTAGGGCATATACACTAACACATGATACCCGGACGATGTTAAACTTTTCGATCGATTCATCAAAGTCCCACAATTTCCCGACAGCTCAACACTTGAGCACAGTTCAATAATATCCAGAAGATGCCACAGTACCTACGAACCAGCCGTAGAAGGGTCAAACCAACGCCTCACATGTGACATCGCTGAACTACCAAAACCCCTAGGGTATAGTGGCGGTTCTGACGGTCACATAATCGAGTTAAGGTTTTTGTTCTTCTAAAGGGTCCACAGAATCAGTTGCATATGTTTCCGAATACGTTAAACTTGGAAAAATGGATTTTTGACATTCGATCGAACCTTTTAACTTCGTCTAGACAACATGCGAAAAACCCGAAACAATGTTAAAACTACGAATACGAAACACTCCGAATGCTTACAGTGCAAGATTACATCACATGCAAAATTAGCAAAAACAAACAACACCTGAAATACCAAAACCCAAAGACTGGAACACACCATAAAACTCAAGCCAATTGCCCATAGGAAATCCGGTGACGCCGGAATCCCTAGCCTAGTCGCCGGCCAAAGTCCGAGCCCTAGGGTTGGGTTTTGTTGTGTGTTCATGAGATATCACATACATCATTCTGCACTTGTTAAAATAATTTTTTGACAACTTTTAAAAATCGACAGAAACTTGGATTTTGCGTTTCAAATTTCGGAGTTGTTTAGATTTCGTAATCTTAACAAATTCCGTATAAATTTCTAGCATGGCTCTGATACCACTGTTGGGTTGTCTACAACGGCAGAAAGGTTTCGAGAGGTATCGTCCATGCCAAATTAAAATTTTGCCATTCTAGGTAACCCTAAACATAGAATCATCAACTAGAAATAATACGAAAACATATGCAAACACTTTGCAAGTTATAGTGAGTAAGGAATACAACCTTTGTAGACCGGTCCTTCACTTCAAATAGCTCCGTGTAGTTGTCCCCTTTGCCGCGATCATGAACTCTGGACTCAAGAGAAGCTCCCTTGAAGAAACGAACGTGCTTGCTTCGAAGACTTCGAGGCCGAAGATGATCTACGTCGAGGAGACACTAACCCAAGTTATTTCTTCACTAATCATGTAATTAGTGAAGTAAACACATTCTACTAAATGGCAAGTAGTAGAGGATGATGAAGTAGGAATTTTGGTCACTTTAGAAATCATTTTCTCATATTTTATCTCATACCTCCATTGAAGCTAGAAAGCTTTTCATGGAGCTAGAAGAAGAAGAAGAAGAACTCATGAATAATTCATCCAAATGAATTATTGCACCCATAGTTGAGTTAAGCCTTCATGCCTAACTCATGTAGAGAATAAACCCAAGGCTATGGTTAAGGGTTGGGTCAAGAAAAATATCCTAAGGAATGACAAAAGAGTGGACTTTATCAAAGTTCTACAAGCTTCATCAAGCTTGAAAACATTGACCAAGTCAATTCCCTTTTGTAATAACTTAAGAAATAATCAAAACCCTAATTTAACCTTAGCATGGTATAAGTCTCATACACCCATCTTGTATGTATCATCAAGCATGACACAATACATGTACACAAATATACATATCACATATATACAATGTGCACATAAAGTGAGAAAAGAAATCATTAATGAGCTAAATATTAGTTAATGTAATATAATATATCAAATATATATAATTATACATTAAATTATCAAATCAACTCTTGATTTAATAATCCGGTTATATCACATATAACCAACTAATACTAAATGTAACAACTTATCGAATCAACACTTGATCCGATAAACCGGCTATATCGCATATAACCGACGAATGTCACAAAACGCGAGAATAGAATACGGTATCTCATATCGTATTAATCTCGGTCCCGCACATATCACATATGCACACCTACTCCGTTTCGCTTGAGCCAGGAAACCTCTGTGTAGGACTCTAAAGACTCGTCAATATCCCGGAAGTAGGTGATGATCATATCAAACACCCACAAGCCACAACCGGTCTGCTAAACGTAACGGCCATCCGGGTATTGAGCGATCAGAAGATCAACAAGCAAGTCTGTTCGTACTCCTGCGAATCCAATCAGTAACACTACCGTATACTCCGGTCTCTTCGTCTGATATGTCGCATATCATAGCCTGGGGGTGGTAAAACGTCAGACCCCAATAGCCTGATAAGTCATGCCGATGCAAGGTCCATAACGGTTCGAGAAACTACTGATAACACTTACCAGTAGATCTCAACAACCCTGGCCAGAGATTTCATGTTATGGCCAATCGAGCATAGCGCAACATCAACTCCCTATACCGGGAGAGAGGAAACCCCTCCTATCGCTCATTGCCTCCATGTGACTCGGACTGTACCCAAAAGCCACCGTTTTGCACGATCTCTTGACCGTGGTAAGGTGGAAATCAAAGCACAGTGGGAATCACATAAGACTCTATGACGATCTCGGGTCTACAGACTAACCTGTACCAGTGTCACCAGAGAACTGCTATCCGACGATAGGTATAATACCATCTAGGAGTTCTCGGCGAGTCTGTCCAGTGTACCCAGTCTCCACTGAGCACCCGTACACCATCTTTGATGTCAAACACCGATGGATATGGGATCATCCACCGCCCATCATATGGGTCAAGATGCGTATACGCTAGTCTACTGTGGAGTATCGATGCCCTACCTCGATACTCCCTCGACTAGGAACAGTTATAGGATGTACTCGTTGACTACTGTCACGCCCCGCTTCCCAAAATACGGAATACGAGGGATAGACAAGGCCAGCCATGCTCCTACGGTCAAGGAAATGTCCTGCCGTAGTCACCCTTCGGCTTCTAGTTTATCATGGTAAACAGTAAACGATGCGCAGGTAATGAGAAATGCGGTAATTGAAAGATACAATAATATAAACTGACCTGAAGTGGAACAAACGAAAGTAACTCGGTATAGCAAGTCAAGAAGTCTGTGATGCACGTCTAGTTCTGATCCAAGCTAAATCTTCTCCTCACACTGAGCATGCATACTCAGGTCGTCAGAGCGACACAATAGCAATACAATATATATAAAATCAAGTGACAGTTCTAACAGTGGTAATAGATATGAACAACAGTAAATCAATGACAGCATGAATATGAATGTGCAGTAAGCAATGCAGCGGAACAGTAAATCAATATAACGATATGTCACGTATGCCACACAGTATATAAGGAATAAAAATTCCAGTATCCCTATCAGTCTCTAAGTCTCACTGTACAGGTCACTAAGCCTATCGTCAGTCCAAGTGTGAGAGTCAACCACTCGCGAGTGTCCTCCACCCAAGGGTAGAACCCAAGGGCAAGGGACCACGGGCCCAACATGTAACGAGAATATCACGGTGTATATATCACATACCCTGTAAAACTCCATATAACTCCCTAAATATATAAGCCGGCATGGGACTCCCGAGATTCTGTTGAACTCACACTTAAACTACCCCACACCCCGTGGTCTATATCAAACGCTAACCATCAACCTAAATACTAATCGATCCATGACAAGTCTGCGCGAGAACTGGAGGCAGGACCTCCATCAAGCACGTCCCGACTAATACCTAAGATAAACGGCAGTGTCTGGTGTCTTATCTGTGACATCCGTGCAACGCTTCCATAAATGTCCCATTCCACTTATAGTCACACGTGCACGCATCCCACAGACGTCGACAATGCAATAGAATAATAGGTCACTGATTGTGTACAAGTACGTATCACTTTCACTTAATCACGGATACACGAACAATGACGTACTTGCCACAATCATCACTAAAATCTAACACTGGGTGAATGCACGATATCACTAGGTTATCACTACAATGATATGGGTATGATGTGATGCATGAACAATATAAGAAGCACAATTAAGGTGTCATAAAAACAATAGTCTATCACTTGCACGATTTATCATGAAACATACGTATATAATTTAGCGAAAAAATAAACAGGTAGTAATTAGTATGTTCAGTTATCTATCCTTAGAATTTTGTTTCAATCCAATCGGGTTCCAGAATCATTAATTATAACCATTTCATTTTGAGCGCTCGCGGCTGGAAATCCAATTTCAGAATCAGAAGTCTGTTTCGTAATGCATTTTGATCCCAGTTGGGATCGGATTTTAGTGACACTACAGTTGGATGAATTCTAGGGTTTTCAGTAAAGTTTTCAACACAACAAACGGATCTTCAATCGCGTCTGTATGTTAGGATTTATAATCTGTTTAATATTAACATGTCAATTCTGATTCTGCTGGGACTGTTATGTGTCCCGATTTATTAAATTACAAATTAAATATCAAACGGTAACGAAACAGAATGAAACCAATTGTGTTGTCTAGATAACAGGTTTATCTATAATAAACAGCAGAGTTCCGCAACCTACAAGTTAAGGAAATCCTGTGGTATCCAATACGGAACAGCAAGCAATGACTGGAGTCGCTCTGGACTGCAGTCCAGAGTCGCACTCCGATCCGAATATCATCACAATTTAAGTGCAGGAAAAATCAGGAAACAAGTATAGGGTTAAATTTCATTGAGTCGGCTTCGATTTGAGCCCCCGAACGCACCATTCTATTATGTATATGATTTATGGTGAATTTAACAATTTTCAGATGCAACAGAATTACAGTTTTACGGTTAAACTTGGGGGCAGTTGTTTTAGTCGTAAATGATCAAATTATCCAACGAAATTCATACACTACGTTCAAAACCCTACGGGCCAATCAAAACTATTTAGTTCCGCCAAATTAGATAATGATTTCCTAAGGGAACAAGTATCGAACAGTTACGACACATAATTGGTTAAACTTGCAACTTTAATAATCTATGTATGTAACGATCGTAACTTAAGTAAAATAGCATGTAAGCAAGTAAAAACTTGCCTGGACACGTCGAGGTGATGGACGGCAGTGGTAATGGCACGAACGCGACACACGCGCGGCTCGGCACTTGACTTGTCTCGAACCCGAGTCTCGGCAACGACGGCTCGCAGTTTTGGTGGAGTTGGCTGTTGCGGTCTCGGGCAATGTCGTGGCTAGGGATCGCTGATGCTGTCGGGGCCGATGGAGAGAGTTATTGAGAGAGAGAGAGAGAGTGTTAGAGAGAGAGAGAGAGATTTAGAGAAAGAGACAGAGAATTAGAGGGTGAGAGAGAGAAAGACAGGGAGAGAGGGAGAGTGTGTATGCAGTGAGAAGGAGAGAGCACAGAGGGAGAGATGGATAGTGAGAGAAACAGAGAGATAGAGAGCTGAGAGAGTGAGAGAGAGAAGAGCTGAGAAACAGAAAGTGAAAAGGAGAGAAAGAGAGAAGACACAGAGATTGAGAAGAGAGAGAGAGAGTTGTCAGAGAGGTGAAGGAGAGGGTGAAGGCTCGGGTGAGCGAGGATCTCGTGGAGGATGAAGGAGGGAGCTCGGGGTGCTGGAAGTGAGGGAGAAGGAGGTGGCCGGAGGCGGAGAAGGCATAGTCGAGGTGGTTGGAGCTCGAGTGAGGGGTGTGCAGGGGGTCGTCTTGGTGGGTTTGGGATGGGTGTGCAGTGTGTGTCGGCAGGGAGGAGATGTCGGTGGGGGTCGAAGCTCCGATGAGGGAAGCGGAGTACCGGGCCGGGGCAGTTAGTGGGTTTGAGAGAGAGGGAGGAAGAAGTTGGTGGTCGGTGATGAAGGGGAGAGCGGGGGAAGCTTGGGGTGGTCGGCAATGTTGATGGTGGCTCGTCGGAGGTCTTAATGGTGAGAGGGATGGAGTGGTCGGTGAGCGACGGTGAGGAGACGGTGGTGGCGCGAGTTCGAGAGAGAAAGGGAGACGAGAGAGGAGCGATAGTGATTGAGGGTGATGGGTAGAGGTGAGAGGGTCGTGGGGAAAAACGCGCGCGTCGTGGGTAACGCCCGCGCGAGCGAGGGCGACGGCGGAGGCGAGAAACGCGCTCGCGAGCGGGAGTTAGGGAAAGAGCCGTTGGAGATTTTGAAGGAGAAGGATGAATAGGAGCGGGTCGGGTCGAGGGAGCGGGTCGGGTCGAGGAAGCGGGTACGGCTCGAGGCGAAGCGGCTTGGGTGCTGGGGGGATTTGGGCCAGGCCGGAAGAAAGAGGAAAAAGGAAAAAAGAATTTGTTGAGGGAAAGAGAAGCAGGCCGGGTCAAGAAAAATAAATTTTATTAGAAAAAACAGAATGGTTGCTGGGCTCAGGCCGGAATGAAATTTGAATTTAAATTAAAAAGGACATTGGGCTGAGGGAATATATATAAGGGAAAAAGATTAAAAATTGAGAGAGAGGGCCGGGAAAATCTCTTTTAATTAAATTTAATTAAAAGGGAAACTTTGGGCTGAATATAAAAATGAATTTTAAAGGAAACAATAGAAAATGGGCTGGGGTTTTAAAGGAAAATTTGTGGAAAAAGAGTGGGCTGAGTGAAAGGGTATGGTTAATATGAAAGAAAATAAAGAATTGGCCAGAGAAAAATTGAGGGGAAAAATTATAGAGGATTGGGGCTGGGCTGAGTTTAATATAGGGTTTAATAGGAAAAGAAGATTGAGTGGGTTGAGGAATGAAAGAAATGTGAAGGGAAAGGGAAAAATTAGTTAGGTTTAGGATAGGTAAAATTATAAATAGGATAAATGAAATTATAAATAAATAATATTATAAAAAAATAAAATTATAAAGCAACAAACTACAGATTTTGGTATAAACAGGGGCTGGGTATTACAACTACACTGGCCCCACTAGTATGATCTGCCTCATAGTCCTAGTAGTCAAGTACATATCCTAAGGGCTTTATCAACATATGAGAGTAAGACAGTAAACCAATACAAGTCCACATGTTAAGATAAAGAGCAACCAGATAGCATACTATCATGTCGAGCAAGAAAGTCCTCCCTATATATGTCCAAGCATCCACTACAATATACATCATATGTACAGTAATGGCCTCTAGGGCATACATATAACTAACAGAATCTACCCTCGAAGATTAGCCGAGCAAGAATCTGCACAGTGGTCACTTTAGGAGAACTTTTGATCCTTAGCATTGATGGGTAGGAAAATAACCGCTAGGGATTGACCGGGCAGGGAAGTTGCTCGGTGGCCTCTAGATGAGTGCTTTGATCCATGGTGTAGATGGGTAGGAATCTACCCGCCAGAAATGGACCCGGCAGGGAAGCTGCTCGGTGGCCTCGAGATAAAGGCTTCGATCCTTATCCTAGATGGGTAGGAATCTACCCGCTAGGGATGGACCAGGTAAGGAACCCGCTCGGTGGACTCGAGATGATGGATTTTGATCTTTAGCGTTGATTGGTAGGAAATTATCCATTACGGATTGACCGGGCAGGGAAGTTACTCGGTGGTCTCGAGATGAGGGCTTTTGATCCTTAGCGTTGATGGGTAGGAAACTACCCGCTAGGGATTGACCGGGAAGTGAAGCTGCACGGTGGCTTCTAGATGAGGGCTTTGATCTTGGGCGTAGATGGGTAGGAATCTACTCGCCAGGGATGGACCGGGCAGGGAAGCTGCTCGGTGGCCTCGAGATGAAGGATTCGATTCTTGGCGTAGATGGGTAGGAATCTATCCGCCAGGGATGGACCGGGCAGGGAAGCTGCTCGGTGGCCTCGAGATGAAGGCTTTTGATCCTTAGTGTTGATTGGTAGGAAACTACCCGCTAGGGATTGACCGGCAGTGAAGCTACTCGGTGGCCTGCTTCGATCCTTGGCGTAGATGGGTAGGAATCTACCAGCCAGAGATGGACCGGGCAGGGAAGCTGATTGGTGGCTTCGAGATGAGGTCTTTTGATCCTTAGCGTTGATTGGTAGGAAACTACCCGCTAGGGATTGACCGGGCAGGGAAGTTGCTCGGTGGCCTTAGGATGAGAGCTTTTGATCCTTAGCGTTGATGGGTAGGAAGCTACCCGCTAGGGATTGACCGGGCAGGGAAGCTGCTCGGTGGCTTCTAGATGAGGGCCTTGATCCATGGCGTAGATGGGTAAGAATCTACCCGCCAGGGATGGACCGGGCAGGGAAGCTGATCGGTGGCCTCTAGATGAGGGCTTCGGTCCTTGGCGTAGATGGGTAGGAATCTACCCGTCAGGGATGGACCGGGCAGGAAAGCTGCTCGGTGGCCTCGAGATGAGGGCTTTTAATCCTTTGTGTTGATTAGTAGGAAACTACCCGCTAGGGATCGACCGGGTAGGGAAGCTACTCAGTGGCCTCGAGATGAAGGCTTTTGATCCTTGGTGTAGATAGGTAGGAATCTACCCTCCAGGGATGGACCGAGCAGGGCAGTTGCTCGGTGGCCTCGTGATGAGGGATTTTGATCTTTGGCGTAGATGGGAATGAATCTACCCGTCAGGGATGGACCGAGCAGGGTAGCTTCTCGGTGGCCTCGATGTGAGGGGTTTTCAGGCTTCCCTTCGATTTCATGGGGCGTCGTTCAATCTTCCATGACTCATGAAATCAGGAAGAGTGACCGTCGCAGATGACGCGTGGCAGAAACGTTCCCGTAAAGCACGACACCTCGAGTCTCGCGTCGATCAATCTTCCGTTGACCGCTTAGGGGTTCGTGAGGATTAGCATGGTCACTACGTGGCAGCTCTATATTGGGTATTTGAAAATATCCCACGATTCGCGTAGTCGCGCGCGTAAGTTTCGGCCTTTGGAGATTTTTGTTGAGGCTATAAATAGCGAAGGCATGTTGGTTCCTTTCTAGCTTTGTGTTTCTGAAGATGGCCGGGTTCATTTACACCGTCAAGGAGATCATTTCCTGTGATGCGTTTACTATTATGACCCTGAGTGCTCCGAGTAGACGTACCAGACGGTGATAGAGAGCGTGGAGGGCCATTTCGGTCGCCTACTTCCCCGGAGATCACCCCTCCTCCAATTGCTTATGTACGCGATTTGGAGGATGTCCCCGGGTCTGAACAATGCCCTATCCCCGTAGCTGAGGGATGAAGCGCTTAACAAGCTGCACACGCTCCATCACCGCGACCTGATCTTGAAGAGCAGGAAGGATCGATCAGCGGCTCTTATTCTGGAGTGCTTCCAGAAAAGGCTGATCCTTGACTCTTGTCCGGCAGGTGCGATCTTCGGTGCTTCCGTGGCATCTCGGATCCACAGGCACCGTCAGGTGGAGCGGGCCGAAGAAGCTAGGGCTCGGCTGGCGGAGATTTCCTCGGAGTACCATCAACAATGCTTTTTTAATCCCCAGCCCTCTTTGCTGTAATAATTTTATTTTATAGTTTTTGTAAGGCTGAGGAGGCCATAATACCCATTAATGAATATAGCTCTTCTCTTCTAATTTAAGAGACTTAATAATAATAAGAAAAAATTACATCACCTCGAAAAGAAGAAACATATTCATTTGTACAATTTGAGTTTCTCGGCGTCGTAGGGTCGAAAAAACTTACGACCTCTGGCGTCTTGCAACCGATATGCTCCACCGGGAAACACCTCTGCTACGAGGAAAGGGCCGTCCCACTTCGGGGAGAACTTGTATAGCCGTTCTTGGTCTACGAACTCGTTCCTTCGTAAAACCAAATCTCCTATCTTGAAGGCATGATGCTTTACTCGTGCGTTGTAGTAGCGAGCAGTTTTTTGTTGGTAGGCGGCTGCTCTGATCTGTGCTCGGTCCCGCTTTTCTAGCAAGATGTCCAAGTTGGTCCTGAGCACCGAGGTGTTAGCTTCATCGTCGAAGTGTTCGACCCTGTAGCTGGGCAATCCGATTTCCACGGGGACCATGGCCTCGGTTCCGTAGCAGAGGCTGAAGGGGGTTTCTCCCGTGGGTGTTTTCTTCGATGTGCATAATGCCTACAATACCCGTGGCAGTTCCTCGACCCAGCTGCCCTATCTTCCTTCCAAACGTGCTCTGAGACCTCAGATGATGCCTCGGTTAGCTACCTCAGCCTACCCGTTGCATTGAGGATGTGTGACCATGGCGGACTTCATTAGTATGTGATAGTCTCTGCAGAACTCTTTGACCTTATCATTTTCGAAATTTGTCCCGTGATCGGTCACGATACACCTTGGGATCCCGAATCGAGAAATTATGTTGTCCTGCAGGAACTTTATGGTAGTGGTGGCGTCCGGTTTTCTGATGGGGATGGCCTCAATCCACTTCGTGAAGTAGTCTACCGCAACGAGGATGTACTTGTGCCCGCCTGTGCCGGTGGGGAGTTGGCCTACCATGTCCATTCCCCATTGCGCAAGCGGCCAAGGGGAACTGAGGGTCGTTAGCTCAGTAGCACGAAGATGGGATATGCTGCCGTGGAGTTGGTAGCTTTTGCATCTCCTGACCAGCTTCTCGGCATCTTGGTATATCTTCGGCCAATAATATTCTTGGAGCAGCGTCTTCTGGACCAGGGTGCGGGCTCCTTGATGTGCTCCACCGACCCCTTCATGTATCTTTCATAGAACATAGTCGGCTTCGTGAGGGTCGACGCATCGGAGCAGAGGTTGTGTGTACGACTTCTTTTAAAGGTTTCCATTGCTCCAGATAAAATGACAGGCTTTTGCTCGGAGGCGGCATGCTTCCCCTCGGTCTTCCGGAAGTGTACCATCTTTTAGGAACTCCATAAGGGGCTTCCTCCAATCTTGGCCTTCCTCCTGAGTCGTATATACTTGGAGCGTTACCTCTGTGTCTTCTACGCTGGGCCGTGGCAAGACTTCGAAGAGGATATTCCTATTATGGTTGGTTATATAGGAAGAGGCGAGCTTGCTCAAAGTGTTGACTTGGGTGTTCGGGTTCCGGGGAATTTGTTCCACCTGGACTTTGTCGACCAGGTAACTGGGAGTGTCGGCTTGGGTGTCGGCTTGGGTGCTCGGATAGGTACTTTACCATGAGCGGTTCCCGGGCTTCGAATCTCCCAGTTACCTGGTCGACGACTAGGGCAGAGTCGCTGCGGACTCTGATGGTCTTCAGCCCCACCCCGGAGACGATTCGCAACCCTACTAACAAAGCCTCGTATTCCGCGACGTTATTTGACGCTCTGAACTCGAGCTTCAAAGAGTATTCCATCTCTGCCTCGTCCAAACCTCGGATAATGAGGCCGGCACCTCTCCCTTCCTCGGTAGAGGATCTATCCACGTAGAGAATCCAATCGGGGACGGAGTCAGGTACTTCCTCGACCGAGGGCCGGGGTCCGAGCTCCCGTGCTGCTGCTCCATCCTTGGTGGGAATAGTGCAATCGACCACGAAGTCTGCTAGGTGTACCCTGGTTGACCAAGTCAAAGTCAAGGTCAACCTCAAGCCAGGTAGGCCCAAGCCCAGATCAAGTGGGCCCATGCCCAGGTCGAGCCCGAACATGAAGCGGCCGGCCCTCCTCCATGCCAAAATAAAAAGTCATGTAATAAATAATTTTAATGTAATTTTTTTATACATGAATAGGCATAAAGCCAAATTTTTGTAAAGCCCATGGCTTATGTGCAAAAAAAGAAATGGCACATGAGCCATGGGATGGGCAAAATGCCATTTTGTAAAGCCCAAGGGGCTATATGTAAATATGTAAGCCTATATAAGGCAACATGATGATAAATAAAGCATATACTTTTCATTCCTCTCAAAAGAATTAGGGCCTGTGCCTCTTTCTCCTTCCTCAAGGTTCTAAAACCTTCTTCTTTCTTTTGAATTAAATCAAGAGTTTTACTTTTTCTTTTCCAAAACTAACTAGTTTTTCACCACAAAACCCACAAAGGGAAGCTTGGATCTTCCATTAGATCTCAAAAAGGGGAGATTTTTAAATTTCACCCCCTTTCTCCAAGATCCAGCCAAACGACAGGAAGAAGAAGGGGACCCATCTCCAGAAACCCCATTTTGGGGAAGATCCAGGGCTCAAGGGGAGAAGTCCCTTCATCAGCTTCAAAATATCCTAGGAGTTTAACTCCTAATATTAATATATATATATACATATATATATATATACATATATATATATATACATATATATATATATATATACATATATATATATACACACACACACAAACACACACACACAAAATAATAAATGTTCCTTTCTGGGAGTACAACTCCCATTGCAGGGACCAAGTCCTTTTTTCCTCTCGAGCGCCCACGTGCCTGGCACGTGAGGCGCTAGAGCCCAAAGCGCTAGCGCCCTTGCGCTCAAAGCGCTAGCGCCCAAAGCACTAGCGCCCTAGCGCTCAAAGCGCTAGCGCCCGAGCGCCCACGTGCTTGGCACGTGAGGCGCTAGCGGTCAAAGCGCTAGCGGCCAAAGCGCTAGCACCCTGGCGCCCAAAGCGCTAGCGCCCGAGCGCCCACGTGCTTGGCACGTAAGGCGCCAGCGCCCAAAGCGCTCGTGCCCAAAGTGCTCGCGCCCAAGCGCTTTCTCCCATGCATCCTTTGGATGCCCTTTTCCCTTATGTATATACACACACACATACATACTCCACGACACTGTCCCTGTTAGAAAAAAAATTTCTAACAGGGCGCTGTCCTGCACCCCGTAAGGGGGCTGCTAGCCCCCTTGACCCCCAGCCCGCTATCCGGGTAGCGGGACCCCCGTAAAAACTCTACGGGGCCCACGATATATCCTAAACCCCTCCAAAACACAACACTGCACATTGAATTCGCATGACCAGTTTAACCCGTTAATCGGAGGTTCCCTCGCCCCAAAGGCGAGGAGTAATTAACGGCAGCTTAGTCCGCGGCTGCCGGAGATTCGGATCCCCACAATCAATAAACCCCCGTCTACCCTAGGCAGGGGGAATCTGTAGTACGCCTGACCAGTGCGCGCATATTCCCATCTCAATGGGGTGACGAAAAACACCTACAGATTCTGGCACGCCCGGTGGGACCTATCTCCCCCTCCCATATTTCGGGTTAAACGTTCATGCGAACTCAATCAATATACATATCTATATTTATACTAAAATAATGCTCTTTCATGCAGGTTTTTAAGCAATCACTTTTCAGCAATGTCTCCAAAGATGAACCCTGCTCTCAGCACGGCTTCTATCTTCTACACAATGAAGATGGATGCCAGGACGGTCCTTCCGGCCAGTCTCGGGCGACAATGGGAAGAGCTGTCGCTACCATTCGGCTTTATCCTGTTCGTGTCAGCTAACGCCATCCCAGCTCCTCAAACCCGGTGACAGACAAACCGGTCTTGAAAGGCAAGAGGCCAAATGTGGTGGTCTCGAAGGCGCCCCAACTCAAACGCAAGTCAGTGTTTGAACGACTCTCCTTGGCCTCAGCTGGGGGCAAGGCCATCAACACCAACAAAGCAACAAGGCGTCTCGAGCAAGCCCCGGCGGTGCCCCTGACAACTTCCCGATCGGGTGTCTTCTCTAAGCTCCCCGCTAATCGACTCACGGTGGCTTCCTAGGAAACTGATGTCGGCCAAGCCCTTAAAATTGAGAAGCTAAGGCAGAAAAGGCTCAGATATAGAGCCAACCAAAGGGCTAGGGCTCCTGCTAGGCTGAACCTCATGAGGTTCAAAGAATAGGGTTACCCCGCCGAAGATGAGGAAAGGGCTGGATATGTGGTCCACACTGTCTATACGGTGGGCACGCGCAACAAGAGCAAGGACGGGACCACCACATTTCAAATCCAATCTGGCTTGAATGTGGTTGCCGCTTCCCAAGAACAGCCACCTCCGCTGGATGATGAAAACCTTCTCGATGAGGATGATAGGCAGAAAGACCCCTCAGTCCATGTAGAATCAAGCTCCGACAGCGAGGAAGAGCCGAATTTCCGCCCCAGGACCGTGGAGCAAGAGCTGCTTCAAGAGCTCCGAAAGCAGCTCAGGAACAAAGACAAGGAAATGGCCAAACTCTACTCCAAAATTGACGACTTGACGAATGTCGTGATGCAGATCACGGCCCGACTTGCCTCTCAGCCGCCCAATTAAGCGCAGTGCTCTGCTCGTGAACCGGGAAATGGTGTCCCAAGAAAGCCGGCGCATATTCCCTCAAATCCAAAGGTGGGCGGACCGCATGAAAGTTATTCGCATCCTATCTCAGGAAATTTCTTGGCTACCGATGACAGTAGCCCGATAACTCAAGATCAAATCATGGATTTGGTTGCCAACAAAGTCAAAACATTGGTAGCCGAAGCTGAAGCGCAAAAAGATGTTAGCAGTAGCGGGAGACCATATCCTGCTCAATATAATCTGGTAGAATTTCCTAGCGGCAATGTCATCCCTAAATTCGGAAGATTCGATGGGACAGGAAATACGAATCAGCACATCGCTCACTTTAAAGCCTCATGCGGGAATACTGGGGGCAATGATGCTCTTCTCCTCCGCCAGTTCGTTAATAGCTTGGCCGACGTTGCTTTCGACTGGTACGCGAGCATACCGGATAGCCCCGTCATAGCTTTCGTCCAAATAAAGTCTCTGTTTCGCCAGAGATTCATGAGCGTCAACGATAAGATCACCATTGCCGAGCTCGTAAGGACCAAGCCAAAGAACAACGAAAGCAGCACAGATTTTATAACTTGATGGCGCAATCTCTCCGTCAAATGTGAACCGCCGACAGAGTAGGACCAATCTGTCAGTCTCCTTGTCGGAAATCTCAACAATTGGATGGCCCCATTTCTATGCACCACGGGTCTCAAAACATTCCAAGAGCTGACCAGGAAAGTTCAGATGCTGGAGCGCTCAAAGCAAGAGTCCTCCTCGGATTCCCAAAATAACAATAGGTTCTGGAGAAACCGAAAAGACGATAATCGCAAAGGCGGAAATCCCGACGATTCTGAATCTTTCAACACTTCGGCTAACCGAAATAAGCGAGGGATGAGCGGGCCTAGTTCCAACCAGCCTCAGAAGCCTGTGTTCGGAGAGGGAGGAGAATCTCCACTGAAAGAGAAGCTAGATAAGGTCTATTCCTTCAGAAGGGACAAAATCCGTAAAATATTCAAAGACGCCCTGAGGAACGGTCTACAACTGCCAGAGTCAAAAAGACCGCAGGAAGCAAATATGACCGACGACCCCAAATACCGCCCCTATCACAGAGTGATAGGTCATGCCATTGAGGACTGCTTCGTCTTCAAACATTGGGTCGAAAAGCAATACAAGGTAGGAGAGATAGAACTGTCTAAAGGCGTGTTAACAAACAGTCCAGCTGCGACCGCCAATTTCATACAAACGGAGACCGAAGTTTTTCGTGAAACTGATTCTCTCAGACATCTGCCTTTCTCTGAAAACAGTCGACCACCACGTCATTAAACTGGGAACAGCTGACAACCATGTCATTAAACTAGGAATAATCAACATCTAAGTCATTCAACTGGGGATGTAAAAATGTGTAAATAAAACAAAAATAAAAAATAAAAAGCCGAAATGATAGGGCAACTCGCAATAAAAATCAGCGAGTAAAAATAAAAATAAAGACGAAATGATGGGGCAACCACGAATAAAAAGCCGAAATGATAGGGCAATCGCGACCTTCGCGATAAGAAAAGCTGAAATGATAGAACAATCGCGGTAAAACATAAATTGGCGAATGATGAGTCACTCCTGGTACCATATTCCAGTGCAGCGATGCAGATGCCAACCAAATTCTAAATCCCAATAGGGAATGATGAGTCGCTCCTGGTACCACATTCCAGTGCAGCGATACAGACGTCAACCAAATTCCAAATCCCAATGGCGGATGATGAGTCGTTCCTGGTACTATATTCCAGTGCAGCGATGCAGACACCAACCAAATTCCAAACTCAAATCCCAAATGGCGAATGATGAGTCGCTCCTGGTATCATATTCCAGTGTAGTGATGCAGACGCCAACCAAATTCCAAATCTCAAAACGGCGAATGACGAGTCGTCCTGCTACCATATTCCAGTGTAGCGATACAGACACCAACCAAATTCCAAATCCCAAACCCCAACGGCGAATGATGAGTCGCTCCTGGTGCCATATTCCAGTGCAGCGATGCAGATGCCAACAAAGTCCCAAAATTTTTCCAGCCCTACGGTCTGGATCATACATCCTGCAAAACCGTATACAATCCACGGGCGTAAAACGATCACAATCTCTCCCAAGTCCTACCGGCGAGACCACATTCAAAGTCCCACCGGCAATGAAGATTAAAAAAAAAGATAAAAAAAAATAAAAAAGGTATGTTCACAAGCAAAATGGGTACGGATGAAAACCCGAAAGGGCTCCGTGAGTAAAAACAGCAGGACTGCCGGCAAGTTTGTGAAAACCCGAAAGGGCGCAAACTCGTGAAAAAGAGATGAAATGCACTCGCAAAGTCCTCTCGACTTTGTGAGGAGAAAATTCCCGCGTGAGATCCTCACGACTCACAAAGGAGCAACACACTTAGGAGTCCCCACGACTCCTAAAGAGGAAATACACCTACGGGATCCTTACGACCCGTAGGGAGAAAATGCTTTGTGAGACCCTTACGGCTCATAAAATTGAAAAGCCTTAGGTGATAGGGATTTAAATCTGTCTCCTAAGCCACTAATTTCCAAATCCTCCCGGGGCAAATGATGAGTTGCTCCTGGCATTATTCCAGTGCAG
This sequence comes from Agapanthus africanus, assembly GCA_030015575.1. Lineage (NCBI taxonomy): Eukaryota > Viridiplantae > Streptophyta > Magnoliopsida > Asparagales > Amaryllidaceae > Agapanthus > Agapanthus africanus. The sequence continues at coordinate 485,386,835 of JASDDO010000010.1, read as the reverse complement.
CAATGCAGATGCCAAACAAAAACCGAAATCCTCAAATCCACTCATGGCAAATGATGATTTGCTTCTGGTACCATATTCCAGTATAGCAATGCTGATGTCAACCCAAATCAAATCAAACCAACAACCTCTGCGGCGGAATCATGCTCCGTCCCAGAATTTACCCCGTGTCGAAATCATGCTTCGCCTCGGGATATCTACCTTCCCTGCCGAAGTTATGCTTCGCCTCGGAATCAAATCGACCAACCAGCTCTGCGTCGGAATCATGCTTCGTCTCAGAGTGTACCCCGCATTGAAATTAAGTTTCGCCTCGGCGTACCTGCCTTCCCTGTCGAAATTATGCTTCGTCTCGGATTCAAGTCAGCCAACAAGCTCTGTGCCGGAATCATGCTCCGTCTCAAAATGTACCCTGTGTCGAAATAATCCTTCGCCTCGGTGTACCTGCCTTCCCTGTTGAAATTATGCTTCGTCTCGGAATCAAGTCAGCCAACAAGCTCTGCGCCGGAATCATGCTCCGTCTCAGAATGTACCCCGTGTCGAAATCATGCTTCGCCTCAGAGTATTTGCCTTCCCTGTCGGAATTATGATGCGCCTGGGAATCAACCTCTGCATCGAAATTATGCTTCGGTCAGAATGTCTCCGCCCGTCGGAATTATGCTCCGACCCCTTTGGAATCATACTCCTCTCTTTGAAATTATGCTCCGACCCCTGTAATCATGCTCCGCTCTTCGGAATTATGCTCCGATCCATGGAATCATGCTCCGTAAATCGGAATGATGCTCCGATCCCTGGAATGATGCTCTGCAAATCGGAATGATGCTCCGATCCTTCGGAATGATGCTCCGATCCTTCAGAATGATGCTCCGGCCTTGAAATTATGCTCCGCGAATTGGAATTATACTCCGACTCTTCGGAATGATGCTCCGATCCCTGGAATCATGCTCCGACTCTTCGGAATGATGCTACGATCCCTGGAATCATGCTCCGCTCTTCGGAATGATGCTTCGATCCCTAGAATTATGCTCCGCAAATCGGAATGATGATCCGACCCTGGAATCATGCTCTGCTCTTCGGAATGATGCTCCGATCCGTGGAATTATGCTCCGCAAATCGGAATGATGCTCCGATCCTTCGGAATGATGCTCCGACCCTGGAATCATGCTCCGCAAATCGGAATGATGCTCCGATCCTCGGGGATCATGCTCCCCGAGGGATGCTCCACCCCTGGAATGATGTTCCACCTCGAAGTCTAACTTCAAGATCCATCAATTTCATGCACACAACTCATATGCGCGGTGTGCATTTATTGATGGGGGGCACTTTGTTGAGGTCGAAAATTGCACCCCGGTTGACCAAGTCAAATTCAAGGTCAACCCCAAGCCAGGTAGGCCCAAGCCCAGATCAAGTGGGCCCATGCCCAGGTCGAGCCCGAACATGAAGCGACCGGCCCTCCTCTATGCCAAAATAAAAAGTCATGTAATAAATAATTTTAATGTAATTTTTTTTATACATGAAAGGGCATAAAGCTAAATTTTTGTAAAGCCCATGGCTTATGTGCAAAAAAAGAAATGGCACATGAGCCATGGGATGGGCAAAATGCCATTTTGTAAAGCCCAAGGGGCTATATGTAAATATGTAAGCCTATATATAGCAACATGATGATGAATAAAGTATTTACTTTTCATTCCTCTCAAAAAAATTAGGGCCTGTGCCTCTTTCTCCTTTCTCAAGGTTCTAAAACCTTCTTCTTTCTTTTGAATTAAATCAAGAGTTTTACTCTTTCTTTTCCAAAACTAAATAGTTTTTCACCACAAAACCCACAAAGGAGAGCTTGGATCTTCCATTAGATCTCAAAAAGGGGTGATTTTTAAATCTCACCCCCTTTCTCCAAGATCTGGCCAAACGACAGGAAGAAGAAGGGGGCCTATCTCCAGAAACCCCATTTTGGGAAAGATCCAGGGCTCAAGGGGAGAAGCCCCTTCATCAGCTTCAAAATATCCTAGGAGTTTAACTCCTCATACACACACACACAATAATAAGTGTTCCTTTCTGGGAGTACAACTCCCATTGCAGGGACCAAGTCCCTTTTGCCTCTCGAGTGCCCACGTGCTTGGCACGTGAGGCGCCAGCGCCCAAAGCGCTCCGCCCTTGCGCCCAAAGCGCTAGTGTCCGAGCGCCCACGTGCCTGGCACGTGAGGCGCTGACGCCCAAAGTGTGAATGCCCGAGCGCCCACGTGCCTGGCACGTGAGGCGCTGGCATCCAAAGCGCTAGCGCTCGAGCACCCACGTGCCTGGCACGTAAGGCGCTGGCGTCCAAAGCGCTAGCGCCCAAGCGCCCACGTGCCTAGCATGTGAGGCGCTAGCCCGAGCGCTTTCTCTCATGCATCCTTTGGATGCCCTTTTCCCTTATGTGTGTGTATATATATATATATGTATATATACATATACACACACACATACTCCACGACACTGTCCATGTTAGGAAAAAAATTTCTAACGGGACGCTACCCCGCACCCCGTAAGGGGGCTGCTAGCCCCCTTGACCCCCAGCCCGCTATCCGGATAGAGGGACACCCGTAAAAACTCTGCGGGACCCCCGATATATCCAAAACCCCTTGAAAACACAACACTGCACATTGAGTTCGTATGACCAGTTTAACCCGTTAATCGGAGGTTCCCTCGCCCCAAAGGCGAGGGGTAATTAACGGCAGCTTAGTCCGCGGCTGCCGGAGATTTGGATCCCCACAATCAATAAACCCCCGTCTACCCTCGGCAGGGGGAATCTGTAGTATGCCTGACCAGCGCGCGCGTATTCCCATCTCAATGGGGTGACGAAAAACACCCTACACTAGGACATGTGCTTTGATGGCCTGCCTGGGAAGGTATTTGATGTCGAATTGGGATAATTCCCACCTCCATTTCTCCAGACGACCTGATGATTCGGGGGAGGCGAAATAGTCCCTATAGGTTACTCGGTGAGGATGAGAATGGTGTGCGTCTAGAAGTAGTTGTTTCCCCCAATCAGAGCAAAGCTCTGTTTGAAATTTCAAATTGAAGCAACGCTTCAGATGCAGCGCCAAGTGCGCTGCGCCTTAAGCAGCACATCACGTGCAAAGCACGTGGGCGCTAACACTGGGAGCGCTGTGCTCTAAGCAGCACACAATGTGTGCGCTAGCGCAGCGCACCACGTGTCAAGCACGGGTGCGCTAGCGCAATGTGCGCTGCCCGTTAAGCAGCGCACCACATGTAAAGCATTGGTACGCTAGCGCTGGAACTAAAAGCTCCCCACCGTTAGATCAAAGATCTAATAATAATGATGAATCATTAATTAATCAGAATTAAATTCTGTTAAGGAAAGATTATGCGTCGAGGAATACACCAGCCAACGCGACGGTGCGACGGGTAAAAAACCCTAGTACCACAGGCTCTAACGAACTTCTATTAGCAGGAGTTAACTGTGACGTTAGGACATTCTTGCGAGAACTTCTTGATTCGTCTCGACTCGTGAGGAAATTAGTGTCCTTGCGAGAACTTCTCGATTCGTCTCGACTCGTAAGGAAAAGCCTTAGGCAATAGGGATAAGAACCTGTTTCCTAAGCACTGTGGTCCTGCAAATCGGTCCAAAATGGACTCTTGCATACTATTCACGGACCACACTCTCCAAAGTCGAATCTCGACAAGGAGGGAAACAACCACTTACGAGTCCTCTCGACTTGTAGGAGGGAAAAATTCTCTTCTGAGGTCCTTACGACTCTCAAGAGAAACCACACTTGGAAATCCTTACGATTCTTAAGGAGAAAATGCACCTACGAGATCCTCACGACTCGTAGGGAGAAAAATCATTATGAGACCCTCACGGCTCATGAAGTTGAAAAGCCTTAGGCAGCAGATCTGAACCTGCTTTCTAAGCCATCACTACCTCTTGAAGAATTCAAAACGGAATGCTCTCTCTATCATCTGCAGGCTATGCTTACTAAAGTGACATTCTGATAACAAAGAAAAGAAGAAAGCAAAGAGATGACACAAGACATTGCGAAAGAAATGTATCTTTTATTCATAAATTCAATTGGGTAAAAAATACATCATATGAAAGAATAAAAAAAATGGATACATTTTATTCAAAATAACAAATGGTACAAAAAAATTATTGAGAGGGAAGCGTTCTCAATAGACCAATCAGCTGCTCGCGCACTTCCTTCAGCCCTTTTTCTTGGTTAGCTGCCGCGGCCAACTCTGCTTCGACCTGGGCTCGTTGCTGCAAGTAGGATGAAAGTTGCTCTTCGACGACTAGCTGAGCTGCCCCACGATTCTGTGCATCTAGCTCGATGAGGTCGAGCTTTTGCCTCAGCGTGAGCCCGTCAGAAATACATCGTAAAAGGTTCTCGAAGATAACTTTCAACTGTGCAGCGTTTGCATCAACTTGAGCATGCAATCGAGCAGATTCGCCCGAAGTCTCTTCGCACTTCTTACGCTTTAAGGACGCTTCCTATTCAAGATGGCGGAAGTAGGGAGTGCTCTCCTCGACCCATGCAGCCCGCTGGGAGTTCACAGCCAAGACCTCAGGGGCAGGACGTCTAAACTCGAGCTCATGCAGACAAGCCTCGATTTTCCTGCAGTGATTAACCCAGGACTCCACGACGCCTTCGTTATGAAAGTGCACGAGCGTCGCCAGCATGGGATTAACCTCAGCAGCGAAATCTGTAGCAAGGGCAGGAGTCTCCACATCAAGCTCCTCGAGGTGATCGACCAACATGCGCAGGCTATTCACAGCACCTTTGGAAGAAGGACGTCGAGAAAAGGGGTATGCTGGCATTATAACTTGAGACACGAACGGAGCTGAAGTCGATGTCACAGCTACAAATCAAATCACAGTCAAATAACGGTTCAAGAAATAAAGAAGATTCATGAACAACGGAGTTTACTATACTGGCTGCAGCAGGTGGCAAGACTGGGAATACCGGTGGTGCAGCTGCTCTTTCGTCTCCTCCTTCGATCTGTAGAGCTTCAATTAAAACGAAGAAGAATTAGAAACGATTTGAATGCCCGTAAAGGAAAAGAAAAGACGTTAGCTAAATGCTTTACTCACCAGTGCCACTAGATGAGGCAATCTCCGACTGGAAAGAGAAATGGGGATGCAACACCTGATACAAGTGATCAAAAAGGACTCCTACAAGGATGTAGTAATGCGATGTCAGGGCATAAAATATACTGCCTACAATGAAACCGATGGGTCATAAGTCCGTACCTTCCAGCATTTGAGAGGATACGAGAGAAGGCAAAGGGGCGGCCACCGTCAAAGTAGCAACTGGCGATACTACCTTGGGTGGCACAATCTCAGCACTCGCTATGCCTGCATTAAAAGCGAAAGAAATACTGTCAGGAGAGATCGAACGGGATTGCAGAATAGAAAGGAAAGCAATGACCCAAAATCTACCTGGTAAGTCGCCGGTCAAGACCGCAACAGGGGCATCATCGGATGCAGCGACTGCCTCACCCTCCTCCAACGGAATGGTCTCTCCTCCCATCGCCTCATCCCCTGACTCTACGAGAGCCGTCGTAACCCTCGCGACGCCAGGAGATGGCAAAGAACCGCAGGCGGAAAGAGTGACGATTGGAGCAGTGCCCGACTCTTTAGAAAGAGTGGCTACCTCGGGTTCAGCGATTGTAGCCATCTCACCTACCGCTACCTCGGGCTCGGAGATTGTAGCCGTCTCACCTACCGCTACCTCGGGCTCGGTGGTTGCCGCCACGTCACTCACCACTTCCTCGGCAAGACTCAGCCCTACAAGATAGGATATATGAGAACCTGAAAATTAAAACTTTGATAAAAAGAACCCAATGTCACGTTACCTTGGGTCGATTTTTTGATTTCTTCCCGAGCCGCGCGTGCCGCCTGTCTGTGGGCGGTAGACAAGGCGGCCGAAGCATCCTCTGAAGGAGTAGGGGCAAAGGTAGCAGCGCTCGAACCTGCACCCGCGGCCAAGGTGGCACTACGCTCCCTTGCCGCGCGCATTCTACGCTTCCTTTCTGCCCGGGCCGTGAGGGCAGATCGTCTCAAGATCTCCGTCAATGGGACGACATCGTCCGTGCCAATAGTTACTTCTGGAGCCATTATGGCATCCGTCATTGGTCGTTTGAGTAAGAACTCTTTCGGCAGTGCTGAGGAGGCTGGGATTTCGATGGCTGGCCTTGGAAGCATCTCCGCATCACCCTGCGGGATTGGCATTGTGGTCCCTGCGATAAGATAAGAAGGGTGTCAGATTGTCCATAAGAAAGGCGAATAAAGACGCAACGAGCCGAAATATACCAACGCCCAGCGAAGCACGAATCCTCTCCTCCTCCTCGAAAGTCTTGAGGGAAGCCGCTAGAGCCTCTTCAGTGGAAATGCCTGGTGGAGAAAGAGTGTCAGTCAAAACATCATAATAAAAATGTAGAAAAAGGGGGTTGTTCCCCTCCGAAAGACGCGGCGAAGACGACGTAGAGACGTCTTGCCTGAAATTCAGGACAGATGCTAATTGGTGCTATCTGTCCACCTCTCCGAGATGCCAAGTTGATTTATGGCACCGTGTATCGGAGGTTTAGACAGATGCGGCCGATGTAGCAGACTTCGTCAGATTCCCCCTCGTTCGAGGGGTTTTTTGATTGTGGGAACGCTCTTCCCTGTAGGCGCAAGCCCCTGCAGTTAATTACGCTTCCGCATCGCGGTAACAACTTTCTCCTTCTCCATCTGGTCACTTCGTGTCATAGGAGATTGTTTTGTTTTTGGTTGCCCGTGGATTGCATACGGAGACTAATTTATGTGGTCGCCCGTAGGACGTGGATTAGTCCAAATCCATATTTTCTTAGATTTGGTTTTAGGGTTTTGGTTTGAGGATATGTTAGCCATATTTGAGACTAAGATCAACTCAAACATTTGTTAAGGATACGTTAGTTCAATTTGAGACTAAGATCAACTTAACGGGATCGTTTGGATCCGACAAAAGAGCATTTGGGGGCTCTATTGTTTCAGTTTAGGGACATAGTGATCTGTTTAATATATGTCCGTTGGGACCCGTCACCTCTCTGACGACGTTGAAGGATTACAACGACAGATGTCAGAGGATTTCAGAGATGTACCCTTGAACCAGAGTTGGTTGGAGGATCTAAAGTCCAATTTAGGACTAAAGTCTGTTTGGAGGTTCTGGTTTAAGGACACGTTAGCCATATTTGAGGCTAAGATCAACTTAAACGTTTGTTAAGGATACGTTAGTCCAATTTGAGACTAAGATCAACTTAACAGGATTGCTTAGATCCGGCAAAAGAGCATTTGGGCTCTATTGTTCTAGTTTAGGGACATAGTGGTCCATCGCCAGTTTAGAGACATGGTGGTCCATCATTCCTATTTTGGGGACGAATGTTAGTTTAGGGATGCATTAGTCCATGAGTTTAAGGACGCGTTAGTCCGTATCGATGTGTGGTTGTCGGGACCCGTCACCTCTCTGACGACGTTGAAGGATTACAACGACAGATGTCAGAGGAGTTCAGAGATGTACCCTTGAACCGGGTGTAAATTGATTTAAGAGAGCATTTGTGCTCAGGTCAATTTAATTTGAGGACTTACGGCCAGAATTGGGCTAAGTCCAGTTGAAAATGTTCAATATTTTATTTGCATTCGGCCTATTAGGCCTTTACTAGGGCTCTGCATGGCATTTTTGTTTGGTCTATTAGACCTTTATTTGGGCTTTGCCCTTTTTTAAATGATGCACAGCATCTGTTCTGGTCTGACAGACCTTTATTTGGGCTCTACCCCTTTTTTAATAATGCATTGCATTTTATCAGGCCTGTTAGGCCCTTTTAATTGGGATGTGCCCTTCTTTTTAATAATGCACTGCATTAATTAGTCTGACAGAATGCCACGTGGCTTGTCAGGTGCTTTGTGCCAATTAAAGAGCGCAAGCGCATGTGAAGGTGACACGTGTCACGCTCTGGTGAGCGCAAGTCTGTTAGCGCAGTGCGCTGCGCTAGCGCGCTGCTGACACATGGCGCCTCTGATGACTCGCGCTAATTTAGAGAGCAGTGCTCTGTTTTAGAAGCGCAAGGCGCAGCTGTTCTGTGATTGACACGTGGCGCTTCCTGGTAGCTTGCGCCAACCCAAGAGCGCAACAGTGCAAACTTCAAAAGTGCAAGGCACTGTTTAATATTTGGATCAAATTAGATCAAAGGGAACAAATTTTTCCTGTTTTCCAGAGAGGTTTTACCTCAAATATTAAGAACCAGTGGTTCATCAAAAGGCAATGCCTTTTATACAGAAGTAAATTACTTCTTCCTTTTTATTATTCTAAGAATTGAATTCTTTAAATGAAGAAGATGATCTTCTTCTCTTCCAAAGGTTTACCTTTTTCTATTTTGAGTTCTTTCTCAAAGTTTTCAGAGGATTTCTGTGTTTCTCCCTCTCTGTGTGTCTCTGTGTATTTTAGACTTCGGGTCTAGGGCCTTTATATAGTGCCAATTGATTTGTTAAATTAGTTAAAGAGATCTTTCTCTGAGTGATTTAGGGATTTTTCCCCACCGTTGGATCTTTGATCCCAGGGCTTCTGTTTTACAGAAGAGAATCTTATTGTTTTAATAAGATTAGAAAGATCTTTCCAGAATTTTTCTATTTTAAATGCTGGCACAGCTGGCACAAGCGCACCTGCGCTTGACACGTGTCGCGCAGCGTAGAGCGCAGCACTACTGCATTAGCGCACTTGCGCTGACACGTGTCGCGCAGCGCAGAGCGCAAGTCAGCTGAAGCGTTGCTTCTTTAATTTTAACTTTAATTTCAAAGCAGAGCTTTGCTCTGATTGGGGGAAACAGAAGCGTTGCTTCATCTCCCGCCTTGAAATTTGAACAGAGCTTTGCTCTGATTGGGGTAAACAAATGCCCCCCCACCGTTGCGCTTACGTGGCCCCAAACGTGAGCGCAGCGGTGACAGAATTCCAACCGTTGCGGCAACTTTTGGAAGTTGAAAGGGCTCTCAATACCTATAAATAGGACCTTTGGTCCCTTAGATGATTTTCATCTCTTCATAAGAATTTTTATTCAGAGCCTTTTTCTTTTGTTTAAGCATTTTTAAAAGTTCAGATTCTAGAGAATCTTTAGGTGAAAATTAAAGTAGATTAAATTAATTTTTAAGAGCCTTGCTCTCAATAGATCCCTGATCTAAAGAAAATCCATTTAGGGTTTCACTTAGCAGAGTTTTGCTCTAAAGGGATCTGGAGAGAACTAAAGAGAACTATATTAGAGTTCTATTAATAGAGTTCTGATCTTCTGAAAGGATCTTATTTATAATTTCTTGATTCATTAATGGAGCTTTGCTCCTTTTAAATCATATAGCAGAACTCTTAAGAGTTGCTAATTTTGTCGATTTTCTTTTGTAGGAGTGATGGACGCCCACATGTACGATCTCGACGAGATCATCTCTTACGGGGACATCCGCCGACTCGGCCGTTCTCAAATCGAGAATTCACAAACGCGGAGTGTGCCGAAATCATGAGCCGCTTCGACGCATATAACGGTCAACTGCTTCCCCGACGTTCCTCTCTCCTAAAGCTTATCGTGGGAGCCATCTGGGGAGCGCTTCCCTTGTTCTGTACTGGTGTGCCACTTGGGGCATTAGATGCTGCCGAGGATAAGGTGCACTCGGTGTACCTGATGAGCCTAATCTCAAAAAGAAGGCGAGATACCCTTATCGATCTTCTGCATCAAGCTTTTCAACAGTCTGCAATACTTGCTGCTTATCGGAGGGAGTAGGACATCAGTGGGGATCCCGACGCTCGTGCTCGCGAAAGGAAGCACACTAGGATGGCTCGCCAGGCTTGGAAAGTCTTGGACAAGGTCACCTTTGAGTTCCTCAATCCATGTCCTGGATTTGAGGTTTTGCCATTGTAATTATTTGGATAATGTCTTTGTTTATTGTCTTTATTGATGTAAAAACTTTCCAAGTATGAATGACAAATCTTTTGCCTCCTTCCTTTTATTTTCTGCTTTGTTGTTGGCATATTCCTTAAGTAAGCATAGCCCGTAGGTGATATAGAACATTCCATCTTGGATACTTCGGGGAGTAGTGATGGCTTAGGAAGCAGGTTCAGGTCTGCTACCTAAGGCTTTTCAACTTTATGAGCCGTGAGAGTCTCACAAAGACTTTTCTCCCTGCGGATCGAGAGGCTCTCGTAGGTGTACTTTCTCCTTAGGAGTCGTGAGGATTCCTAAGTGCATTTTCTCTTATAAGTCGTAAGGATCTTATAAGAGAATTTTCCCTCTTACGAGTCGAGAGGACCCGAAAGCGGTTGTTTCCCTCCTGGTCGAGATTCGACTTCGGAGAGTGTGACCCGTGAATAGTATGCAAGAGTCCATTCTTGGACTGACTTGCAGGGTCCCAGTGCTTAGGAAACAGGTTTGTTAATCCCCGCTGCCTAAGGCTTTTCCTCACGAGTCGAGACGAATCGAGCATTTCTCGCAAAAACACTACTTTCCTCACGAGTCGAGACGAATCGAGCATTTCTCGCCAGAATATCCTAACGTCACAGTTAACCTCTGCTCTTTACGACAGAGGTCCGTTAGGGTCTATGGTACTTAGGGTTTTGTCTGTCGTACCGTCGCGTTGGCTGATTTATTCCTCGATAGGCAATCTTGCTGTTCGAGTAGCCTTGCGATTGTCGTGTCTCTGATCCTTTCGAGGGCTGGACAAGACATCTTCAAGAAATCCTCCTAGGCAGTTTGACCGTCGGAAGAGCAAGCGTTAGGAATTTTGCCATGCCGCTTTTTACTTAAGGTTAGGCTCATTTTGGAGAGCCCCGATGAGTCATAACCACTTCGCGCTGGTGTGGGATGATCTCCGATAGTCTTTCAGGCTTTATATGCCTTGCCGTTAAGACCCTGAAGCTAGGAATTTGGCCTTTGCTTCGTTTGCTGGTATTGCATCCTCTATATCGAGACGAATGTCGCGGTTGTCTCTAGGTTGTTGGTGAACCGTCGAGGTTTGGAACTAGCGATTTTGCCGTGGCTCCGTTGTTTGATTGTCGAGTCTGAATCCCGTTGGAGGAAGAACGCTGTTGTTAACATCTCGTCTGCTGTATCGAGACGATCGTCGAGGTGGTGACCACTCCGCGTTGGTGCGAGATGATCTCCGATTGTCTTTCAGGCTTTATATGACTTGCCGTTAAGACCGTGAAGCCAGGAATTTGGCCTTCGCTTCGTTTACTGGCATTGCGTCTGCTGTATTGAGATGAATGTCGCAGTTGTCTCTAGGTTGTTGGTGAACCGTCGAGGTTTGGAACTAGGGATTTTGCTGTGGCTCCGTTGTTTTATTATCGCGTCTGAACCCTGCTAGAGGAAGAACGCTGGGGTGACATCTCGTCTGCGGTATCGAGAAGAACGTCGAGATGGTGACCACTCCGCACTGGTGCGAGATGATCTCCGATTGTCTTTCAGGCTTTATATGACTTACCATTAAGACCCTGAAGCTAGGAATTTGGCCTTTGTTTCGTTTGCTGGCATTGCGTCCTCTATATCGAGACGAATGTCGCGGTTGTCTCTAGGTTGCTGGTGAACCGTCGAGATTTGGAACTAGGGATTTTGCCGTGGCTCCTTTTGATGATGTTGCGTCTGCTGTGTCGAGACGAACGTCGAGGTGGTGACTACTCCGCACTGGTGCGAGATGATCTCCAATTATCTTTCAGGCTTTATATGACTTGCCGTTAAGACCCTGATGCTAGGAATTTGGCCTTCGCTTCGTTTGCTGGCATTGCGTCTGCTGTATTGGGACGAATGTCGCGGTTGTCTCTAGGTTGTTGGTGAACCGTCGAGGTTTGGAACTAGGGATTTTGCCGTGGCTTCGTTGTTTGATTATCGCGTCTGAACCCTGCTAGAGGAAGAACGCTGGGGTGACATCTCGTCTGCGGTATCGAGACGAACGTTGAGATGGTGACCACTCCGCACTGGTGCGAGATGATCTCCGATTGTCTTTCAGGCTTTATATGACTTGCCGTTAAGACCCTGAAGCTAGGAATTTGGCCTTTGCTTCGTTTGCTAGCATTGCGTCCTCTATTTCGAGACGAATGTCACGGTTATCTCTAGGTTGCTGGTGAACCGTCGAGGTTTGGAACTAGGGATTTTTTCATGGCTCCTTTTGATGATGTTGTGTCTGTTGTGTCGAGAAGAACGTCGAGGTGGTGACCACTCCGCACTGGTGCGAGATGATATCCAATTGTCTTTCAGGCTTTATATGACTTGCCGTTAAGACCCTGAAGCTAGGAATTTGGCCTTCGCTTCGTTTGCTGGCATTGCGTCTGCTGTATTGAGACGAATATCGCGGTTGTCTCTAGGTTGTTGGTGAACCGCCGAGGTTTGGCTTCGCTTTCTGGTGGAGCCTGTTGGGAAGGTATGGTTCCCTCTTTGTTTGTGCCCCTGGATTGTATACAGGGATCGATGTGACCTCTCCTGTAGGGAAAAAGTTTCATTCATCATTTTTTTTATATTATTATTTTATTTCCGTGATGCTCTATCATTTCAGCTTTTATATCGTGAAGGTCGCGATTGCCCAATCATTTCGGCTATTTTTCGCGGTGCCCAATCATTTCGGCTGTTTTTTTTATTTTTACTCGATGCTTTTTTATTGCGAGTTGCCCAATCATTTCGGCTATTTTGTATGCATACATTTTTACTTGCTGCTTTTTATTGCAAGTTGCCCCATCATTTCGGCTATTTCGTATGCATGTGTGGCTTGCTGTCTTTTCGCCGTAAGCCTGGAATTAGACACCGATTTCGGCATCAACACCGCTACAACTGGGACGTTGCCAGGAGCGAATCATCATTTGCCTCTGTCGATGTCGAACAATGGTGGCTTAGCGAACAGGGTTAGGGTCCTGTCGACTAAGGCTTTTGACTTCATGAGCCGTAAGGGTCTCACAAAGGTATTTCTCCCTACAAGTCGCGAGGATCTTGTAGGTGTGTTTTCTCCTTAGGAATCATGAGGATTCCTAAGTGCATGTTCCTCTGTAAGTCGTAAGGATCCTACAAGAGGGTTTTCTCCTTGTAAGTCGAGAGGACTTACAAGGGTTGTTCACCATATGCACATATCACTAGTCACGGGTGGGACTTTGTTAGGGAGATGTTTATTAATGCCCGTGGATTGTATACAAGAGTCCGTATTGAGCCGCTTGTACGGCAATATCGAAGGTTATGGAGGTTGCTTAAGAACATGTTTAGGTCTCTGTAACTTAAGCCTTTCAAATCTTATGAGCCGTGAGGGTCCCATAAAAGAGTTCTCCTTACGAGTCGTGAGGATCTCGCAAGTGTAATTTCTCCTTAGGAATCGTGAGGATCCCTAAGTGGGTTACTCCCTTGTGAGTCGTAAGGATCTCATGCGGGTGGTTTCTCCTTACAAGGTCGAGAGGACCCTGTAAGTGTCTTTTTAACGAGGTTGTGCCCTTTCGGGTTTTCACAAACACTCGCCGGTAGCCCTGCTGTTTTTACTCACGGAGCACTTTCGGGTTTTCGTCCGTGCCCTTTTTGCTTATGGACATACCGTTTTTTTAATCTCTTTTTTTTATACTTTTTTTTATCTAACGAGGTTGCGCCCTTTCAGGTTTTCACAAGACTCGCCGGTAGCCCTGCTGTTTTTACTCACGGAGCCCTTTCGGGTTTTCATCCGTGCCCATTTTGCTTATGGACATACTTTTTTTTAATTTTTTTAACACGTTAGCCTGAGGGTGCCGCGGGCTGGTAGTAATTTAACGACGTTTCGGTCATTTGCAAGTTTTAGGACATTGCGGTCCACCGTCGCCGTATTTTGAGGCGAATATCTAGTTTACTGACTTTTCGGTCTATGGGGTTTTCCCTATGAATGAGCATGATGTCCCCGGCATATCCATCTTTCTCGGAGCATGTGGTTGTGGCGGGCTCACCTTCCAGTTTCCGGACAACGCGAACTTGCCCTATTGGTATTGGTCTTCAACCCAGTTCTTGAAAACGTAGCAGTTTTCGATCGGATGGTCCAATACTTGGTGGTAAGGGCAGTAATTAGGATTGTTGACATCATTCAGTTATGGCTGGTGTTTCGGCTCCGGTACAGTGATAAGCCTGTTGCGCGCTGCCACTTCGAACAGCCTCCTTGTTTCATCATGGGAAAATGAGTAAGGACGTTTCAACCTCTCATAGAGGGGTTGCCGCTTGTTGTTTTGGCAAATAACCGGTCTAAGGCCACTCAATTGTTGTTGAGTGTTGGCGACAAAGGCCTTTTTTCCCTTTCCTTTATCCTTTTTGTTCGCTCCGTTGTTTGTGGATCCGAGATTCCCTCCGGGTATCGTGCAATTGCACGGCTGAATATTCTCGCAACTCCTCAATTCTTTCGTTTTAGAGATGGATTCCTTGAAGAGAGGGTCGATAGCTACTTTTTTTTCGGAGTCGCTTCCGAAGGTGAGAACTCGCGGTCCCTCGGGATCAACCCTATGACAATCGCCAGCAATTCTTTTATGCTCATCTGTCGCATTCTTCCGCTGTCTACGAGCTTCACGCTTTGTCCTGTTGACGTGTTGCCTGTGAGCGATATACCCTTGCCACCAACACTTAAAGGAGTCGCGGTCTTCAGTGGGATGTGCGATCTTCTGATGATATAAGAAGTAATTAGGATGCATCTCTACTCTACAGAGAGTGTTTTCTTTAGAGGGTGGTAGTTTCATTCCCATCGATATGGCTTTAGCAAACCTTTTCCTCGTCTTGACTTTGTTTTTATCCGCAGCGGATGTCTTTTGATTTGACGGGAGTGCCTCGACTCTTTCTTCTAGTCGCCGGCGTTTGGCTCCTTCCAATATGGCCATCTCACGCTCCTGATTGGCTTTACTTTTCAGACGAATCTCATTCAAGAAGGCATCGATCATCTCATCTAGGAAGGCACCGATCATCTCATCTGACGGCCACAGAAGTTCTAGTTCAGGACCCGCTCTCGGTTTCTCGGTGCAAGGAGCCTCTTCATCATCTATCAATGAGTGAGAGATCACATGACAACTTGCTACGTAGTCCTCAGATTCATCCGACGAGCTTTCTCCATCATCTTCCTCCTGAAAAACGTGGCTGAGGAACTCTTGGAGCGTGATGGGAGTCCGCACCTTCTGATTATATTCCTCCAGCGCGTCGATCTGCTTTTGCAGGCTCGTGCGCTTGTCACCAGGCTTCACGGCCTTTTTGGACTTCTTCTTCTTTTTCGAAGATTTCGACGGCTGGGTGTGCGAGCTTTAGCTATCACCACCAATTTTTGGAGTTGGGCGCGGTTTCAGCATTCCCTCGAGGATCTCGGGTTCCAGTGGATTTTTCCACCTGATTGCCGGGCATGTGTGAAGATCTTTTAGTATCTTTTTGGTTTTAGCGTGAAGCACGATCTCCCACGGAGCTTCTTCAACAAAAGAACAAGTTGCCCCCGGTGTGTCCACCTTTTTAGGAGTGTGCGGCTGTGGTGGGTTTACCTTCCACTTCTCGGACAGCGCAAACTTGCCTTGTAGGTATTGATCCTCGATCCATCTCTTAAAGACGAAACAATCTTCAATTGGATGGCTTACCGCTTGATGGTAAGGGCAGTAGTTAAGATCGTTGACATCGCCTGGCTGCAACGGACGTTTTGGACTCGGCAGATTGATGATTCTGTTGCGCACTGCCAGCTCGAGCAGTCTCCTTGTTTTATTCTGAGGAAACGAGTAAGGGCGCCCTAGTCTCTCCTCGAGGGATGCGCGTGGACGCACGTTGTTTTGGCGAACAACCGGCTTTGAGTTGCTCGGCTGTTGTTGAGTATTGGCGACGACAATCGCTTTCTCTTTTCCTTTCTCATTTCGAGAGTCTGGGTTTGGAGGAGACGGTTTATGTCCCATCTGATCCATTTGGGCCAACTTGTCAATCAAGGCCTGGAAAGTAGTTGGCTTGAAGAACATCATGAATTGTGAGATGGTCGCTTGCGGATCAAGAGTGCCCACGAACATGCCTACCACAGGCGCTTTTTCGATGCGTTGTTCGCATTTCGACCACAGATTCTGCCATCGTGTTGCGTATTGAACCCACGTCTCACCTGGCCTTATCCTGGCGTTGATCAATGCGGTTATCGGGGTGTGTTCACTAGCACTCGCGAATCTTTGTGTAAACAGTAGCTCCATCTCCGCAAATGTTTTGACAGAGTCGTTAGGTAGCTCCGAATACCATTCGAAGGCCGTTTCTGCTAAGCTGCCGACGAATTGGCGAAGCAACAATTTGTCATCGCCTCCAGTGTTGCCGCATAAGGCCCTGAATTGAGCGACATGCTGATGTGGATTCCATGTCCCTTTATATACGTGGAACTTAGGAATCGTATATCTCAGCGAGTAACTGATTTGGTCATACCAGCTTGGATAGGGTCATCCGGTTATAACAATTTGCGCAGCCGCTTCATTCGCCTGATGAAATTGTATCTGCTAAGCTATATAGTCGTCTAGTGCAGCTTTGGAAATGGTTTCCTCCTTGGCTGCTGAAAGGGCCGGCGGAGGATTAGATGTCTCCCCTCCGTCGTCTTCAACAATGATTGGAAGGTCTTCAGCTGGAGGGTTCGGCTGTAACATCATCCCTACCATATCTTGGAAGAGAAACGCCATTTGCTTTATGTTAGTCGCCTGCTCTGCGGCTTCTTTGTCCTTCTTTTCGAGGACTCTGCGTAAGAAGTCAGCATCGGTCTCTTGTTCGTGACGCTGCTCTGATGATGCCTCCGGGCTTTCTTTTGGCCCGGCGAGTGCGGCCATCACAGTCATCATCTCTTGAAGCTTCTGTTGTTGCTCCTGGGCTTTTGTCACGGATCAGGTGAGCGGTCGGTGACCCGCCGAAGCACGGCTTTCCTCCTTTCCGGAAGCCATATAAACAGTGTGCACCACCATGCCCCCAGACTTGGGGTGTTTAGATTCAGCGCTTTTACGGTTCATCATGTTCACAGGGGCTTTTTGCGGCCTCCTTTTCTTTTGAGTGATTAACGTTGAGAGAGCCGTTGCAGTGGGCACCCAGCCAGCTGTCACTTTTGTGGCTTTGAGTAGTCCTTCTCCTGCTGAACCTTCATCTTTTTCTGTTGGCAGAGATAGTCTTGATCCATCACGGAGTCTTGGAATTGACGCCAGGCCTTGTAAATTTCAGAGGATAGCCGTTGAGGAGGTTGCTCCAGCTTCTTCTCTATAGCATTCTTCACAGGTGAAGGAGTTCCCTTCAGCACTGCAGTAGGAGAGTTTCTGCGCACCTTATTGAGTAGTTCAAAACTGTTCTCGGTTGGAACAGCAGCATCGATCTCCACCATCGGAGCTGGCAGAGTTATCCCAGAGTGAGAGTTTCCCCCAGCCTTCCTTACTTGGCGCCAGTGACGACGGCGAGCGTGTCGTGCGGATGGAGTTGTTTCAGCTATAAGGGTGACTTCATCATGCCCCCTCTGGGCAGGGGAAGCAGCTTTGAGGGCCTCGCCTGGAGCAGAAACCGGAATGGCCATCCTTGTAAAAACTGACTTCTTGGAAGGAGAAGCCTTTCTAATGATTTCGTCCGCTTGAGCCGGGATGGCTATCCGCTTTAGAATGGCAACTTCGGGTATCGCGGGCTTGTAGACGTTCTGGCCCGTTTGTTGACAACTGAGGTACTGAAGTTGGGCGACCCGTTGAGAGGGGCCGCGGAAGTGGTAAGTCGATCAAAGACCGACTTCTTTGGAGCTTCTTGCAACGTCATTGGGGCATTGAAGCTCATTGGTGGGAGCATAGTCCCGAAGAATAGTCCGGTGGTGGCTCGAGTTACCTGCTCCACTGGCATCTTGAAAAGAGAGGCCGCTTGGGGCCCGTAAGTCACTCCTCCAGCAGGGACGGAGCAAGAGTTGCAGTTGCAGGTAGTGCAGTTTGAAGCCATTGATCTTCTGTTTTCTGCACGGAGCAAGACACCAAATCTAAGTACCTCGAATCCACAGGCAACCACAGCAAACCGCGATTCGTTCGCAAACACGACACACGAAGTGTGGAGTGGAAAGAGGAAAAGGTCCTACCGGGCATGCCAGAATCTGTTCCCCTTCGAAAGACGCGGCGAAGACGATGTAGAGACGTCTTGCCTGAAATTCAGGGCAGATGCTAATTGGTGCTATCCGTCCACCTCTCCGAAGATGCCAAGTTGATTTATGGCACCGTGTATCGGAGGTTTAGATGGATGGGGCCGATGTAGCAGACTTCGTCAGATTCCCCCTCGTTCGAGGGTTTTGTTTTATTGTGGGGACGCTCTTCCCTGCAGGCGCAAGCCCATGCAGTTAATTACGCTACCGCATCGCGGTAACAACTTTCTCCTTCTCCAGCTGGTCACTTCGTGTCATGGGTGTTTGTTTTGTTTTTGGTTGCCCATGGATTGTATATGGAGACTAATTTATGTGGTCGCCCGTAGGACGTGGATTAGTCCAAATCCGTATTTTCTTAGATTTGGTTTTGGGGTTTTGGTTTGAGGATAAGTTAGCCATACTTGAGGCTAAGATCAACTCAAACGTTTGTTAAGGATACGCTAGTCCAATTTGAGACTAATATCAACTTAACGGGATCGTTTGGATCCGACAAAAGAGCATTTGGGGGCTCTATTGTTCCAGTTTAGGGACATAGTGATCCGTTTAATATATGGCCGTCGGGACCCGTCACCTCTCTGACGACGTTGAAGGATTACAACGACAGATGTTAGAGGAGTTCAGAGATGTACCCTTGAACCAAAGTTGGTTGGAGGATCTATAGTCCAATTTGGGACTAAAGTCTGTTTAGAGGTTCTGGTTTAAGGACACGTTAGCCATATTTGAGGCTAAGATCAACTTAAACGTTTGTTAAGGATACGTTAGTCTAATTTGAGACTAAGATCAACTTAACGGGATCGTTTAGATCCGACAAAAGAGCATTTGGGCTCTATTGTTCCAGTTTAGGGACATAGTAGTCCATCGCCAGTTTAGGGACATGGTGGTCCATCATTCCTATTTTGGGGACGAATGTTAGTTTAGGGACGCATTAGTCCATGAGTTTAAGGACGCGTTAGTCCGTATCAATGTGTGGTTTTCGGGACCCGTCACCTCTCTGACGACGTTGAAGGATTACAACGACAGATGTCAGAGGAGTTCAGAGATGTACCCTTGAACCGGGTGTAAATTGATTTTAGAGAGCATTTTTGCTCAGTTCAATTTAATTTAAGGACTTACGGCCAGAATTGGGCTAAATCCAGTTGAAAATGTTCAACATTTTATTTGCATTCGGCCTATTAGGCCTTTACTAGGATTCTGCATTGCAATTTTTTTTTGTCTATTAGACCTTTATTTGGGCTCTGCCCTTTTTTAAATGATGCACAACATCTGTTCTGGTCTGACAGACCTTTGTTTGGGCCCTTCCCCTTTTTTAATAATGCATTGCATTTTATTAGGCCTGTTAGGCCCTTTTAATTGGGCTGTGCCCTTCTTTTTAATAATGCACTGCATTAATTAGTCTGACAGAATGCCACGTGGCTTGTTAGGCGCTTTGCGCCAATTAAAGAGCGCAAGCGCATGTGAAGGTGACACGTGTCACGCTCTGGTGAGCGCAAGTCTGTTAGCGCAGTGTGCTGCGCCAGTGCGCTGCGCCAGCGCGCTGCTGACACATGGCGCGCTCTGATGACTTGCGCCAATTTAAGAGAGCAGTGCTCTGTTTTAGAAGCGCAAGGCACAGCTGTTCTGTGATTGACACGTGGCGCTCCCTGGTGGCTTGCGCCAACCCAAGGAGCGCAACAGTGCAAACTTCAAAAGTGCAAGGCACTGTTTAATATTTGGATCAAATTAGATCAAAGGGAACAAATTTTTCCTGTTTTCCAGAGAGGTTTTACCTCAAATCTCAAGAACCAGTGGTTCATCAAAAGGCAATGCCTTTTATACAGAAGTAAATTGCTTCTTCCTTTTTATTATTCTAAAAATTAAATTCTTTAAATGAAGAAGATGATCTTCTTCTTTTCCAAAGGTTTACCATTTTCTTTTTTGAGTTCTTTCTCAAAGTTTTCAGAGGATTTCTGTGTTTCTCCCTCTATGTGTGTCTCTGTGTATTTTAGACTTGGGGTCTAGGGGCCTTTATATAGTGTCAATTAATTTGTTAAATTAGTTAAAGAGATCTTTCTTTGAGTGATTTAGGGATTTTTCCCCACCGTTGGATTTTTGATCCTAGAGCTTCTGTTTTACAGAAGAGAATCTTATTGTTTTAATAAGATTAGAAAGATCTTTCCAGAATTTTTCTGTTTTATATGCTGACACAGCTGGCGCAAGTGCACCTACGCTTGACACGTGTCGCGCAGCGCAGAGCGCAACACAACTGCGCTGACACATGTCGGGCAGCGCAGAGCGCAAGTCAGCTGAAGTGTTGCTTCTTTAATTTTAACTTTAATTTCAAAGCAGAGCTTTGCTCTGATTGGGGGACACAGAAGCGTTGCTTCATCTCCCGCCTTGGAATTTGAACAGAGTTTTGCTCTGATTGGAGTAAACAGGGGTACGATTGAAGCTTACTTAATTGCGCGAGGGTGGCCAGTCCCACTTTATGGCTTGCTGATCGCTCAGAAGCGGCAATGGCAGCTGCCAAATCAGTATCGTTCGGTGCTATGAACATACCTTCGTTTGTCCCATATTCACTCAGGCCCTCGCTATAAGGAGCTTGAGGCTCCTGGCCGAGTACAACGTCTACAGAGTGGATCGGCTTCTTCTCCTCTTCTGCGAGTGAGCTCCAGTCGCAGCTAGCACAAGCTTACGCTTGGTAGGCACTTTGGGACGACGGGTCCCGATATCTGAAACCACGCCAGACTCGGGGGAAGCTACATTCACCGTCTCCATGGGAGCACGAGGTATCGGTAGCTCGGGCCTGTCACGCGGGACTTCGATCTCGGCAGCTTCCCTTAAGGGAAGACGGACAATGGTCCGTCGCTTCAGAGGGACGTTTCGATCACCGGCAGAGGGTGCACCCTTGCGATCGAGCAACAGTCGCTTCTCTTCCCTGATGACAACGCCCATTGAATGCTGATACCAGGCCACGTACATATTGAGGGCCTTCGGAACACAGCTCGGTTCGCTGATAAAGAAGTTGGACCCTGTGTTCACGCGCATAAAATGATGCAGCGCTTTCATATTCCCTCTTCGGTGGCAGCAGGTCCTAACAAGAAGGCCTCCAGCGCGACTCCCTGATTGTAGCTCAGCTGCTGAGCGAAACGATGCGGATTGTATCTCATGAATAACGCCGCATCATTTTGCCTAAACACTAGAAAGCCCGGTCTGATAGAATATAAATGAAGGATTTCCCGATCTTTCAAAACGGAGGCTCCATCTTTAAAAATGTCCCGCAATGGCTGCACCGTTGTTGCGGACTCTTTGCCGATGGTCAGAATCTTGTCGGTGAAGGTCATGCCATCTCCAACCGTGCGAGGACGAAGGAGCAAACCTCTAGCTTCCCGTGGTGACGGGCTTAAAATAGATGCGCCGACTAATCGCATAATCCGGGGGAAGCCGCACCTGTCATAGAAGGAAGGCCTTTTATGGATACCGAAAACGCCAAGTGCATGTAGCTCGAGCCATGACATGAAGTAATGCATCGAGAAGTTCACATGCTGCACTCTGGGCTCAGTAGTATCCACCGCTTGGCTGAGGCCGTAATACAAATGAGCTAACCCGGCAACTCCGACAGCCAATTTCACCCCAATAACCATTCGGTGAGCTGGGTAGAAGATAAGCAGTCTCATACGGCGAAGGTGCATCGGGAGTGCAAACCAGCTCAGCCATAACCCAAGAAACCCCAAAAAGAACGTTTCCTCATCAATCTCAGGGACTACAACCTCCGCAAAAGAAACGACTGGGGTGTTGGTGTAATACCCAGCCCCCTTTTTACACCAAAATTAGTATTTTATTACTCTAAAATTCTATTTATTCTTATTTACAATTTTATTCATTTTTTTACTTATAATTTATTTCATTCCAAACCCCACTTTCTTCATCAATAAACCCCAAGCCCATTACTTTATTTTATAAACTTAATACCTTTTGCTAAAACCGGCCCACTCCTTTCTTATCAAATTTTTCTTTAATAATTCCCTCAGCCCAAACCCCGGCCCGGCCCTCTGTTTCCATTTCCTATAATTCTTCCTTTTTTTTAGCCAGCCCATAAACCATTTAAAATTTTTCCCTATTAATTTCCATAACGCAAAATTCAATTCTCATTTAAATTTCTTTCATTATTTTACCCCATTCTCCCAGCTCACGCCACCCTCTCACTTTCATACACGTTTTCTTTCACTCTCTCCCTTTTAATAATTCCCATTTAATTTCCACACGTTACCTCTCTCTCTCTCTCTCTCTCTCCACGTACATTCTCTCTCTCTCTCCCTCTCTCTTCTTCCCGCTCCCTCCTTCAAACCCACGCTTGCGCTCGTCGCGCCACCGCCGCGATAACCCTCACCTTCCTCTCTCTCGCCCACATCCTCACCTCTTTCTCGACTTCTCTCCTTGCAACCATCCCCGACAACGAGACCCACCACGACGAGCCGAGGCAACAGCCAGCCTTGCCTGCACACCTTGTTGCCGTCGGTTCGTCGTCGCCTACGTCTCCGCACCTCAACGCCTTCCATCGCCTGCCCCGAGCTTCACTTGCACCTTCTTCCCACTGCTCTCCTTTCTACACGATCACCTCCACCACCCCTAAACTACCGCCGGCTCCAACTCCCATCACCTTAACTAACCCGAGCTCCTCCCCACGGCCGCCTTCCACCTCCGATCATCGTGCGACCCCGACACCATCATCATCATCATTTCCGCTGACAACTCTTCCTTCACCGACATCATCAACTCCCCTTCAACCCACTTTGCCAAGCTCAACTCCGGCCGACCCATCGCCTCACCGACGAGGCTATCTTAGCCATCTCGCCGGCACACCACTACTAACCTTTCCACCACCCTTGCCTCGCCAGCAACCTCCACCTCGCTACAACCACCACCCAATACCCAAAACACACCGAGCACCTCTCGCTCGAACTCCAACCCTGACACTACTGCTCCGGCCACCTGCTGCACGCCGCCGCTGGCAAGCCGTCGTCTCTAGCACCGAGATATCAACCCAGAACCACCATCACAACAACCCCCTCAAGCTCGAGCCAAGCCCAAGCTTGGCCGAGATTCGTTGCGCGTTTGCTACACCGTGCCGGGATGTGTCACTACTGCTTTAGCTGCCGCGCCATCAGTTCACCGTGTCCAGGCAAGTATTTTACTTGCTTACATGCTATTTACTTAGGTTACAATCGCTAAATACATATATTATAAAGTTACAAGTTTAAACCAATTATGTGCCATACCTGTTCGACGCGTGTTCCCAAAGAAAATACTTTTCTAAAATGACGGAACTGGACTAATTACTATGGCCCTTGTTGTGATGAATACTTTGTGCAAGTTTCGCCGGAAAATATGACCGTTAACGATTAAAACAACCACCCCAAGTTTAACCGTGAAACTGGAATTTTATTGTACCTGAAAACCGTTAAATTCACCATAAATCTTATACATACTAGAATGGTGCGCCCGAGGGCTCAAATCGAAGCCAACCCGACGAACTATAACCCTACACTACTTTCCAGATATTCCTGTACTCAAACGATGTTGATAATTGGATCGGAGTGCGACTCTGGACTGCAGTCCAGAGCGACTTCAGTCTTTGCTTGCTGTTCCGTATTGAGTACCACAGGATTTCCTTAACTCGTAGGTTGTGGAACTCCACTGTTTATTATAGGTAAATATGTTAGCTAGACAACACAATTGGTTTCATTCTGTTTCGTTACCGTTTGATATTTAATCTGTAATTTAGAAGATCAGGACGCATAACAGTCCCAACATAATCAGGATTGACATATTAATAGTAAACAGTGTATATCTCCTGACGTACAGACGCGATCGAAGATCTGTCTATTGCGTTAAAAACCTTACTGAAAACTATAGAATTCATCCAACTGTAGCGTCGCTAAATTCGGATCCCAACCGGGGTTAAAATGCATTACAAAACGGACATCTGATTCCGAAACCGGATTTCCAGCCGCGAACGCTTAAAATGAAGTGGTTATAATTAATGATCCTGGAACCCGATTGGCTTGAAACTAAATTCGATGGATAGAAAACTGAACATACTAATTACCACCTGTTTATCATTTCGCTAAATTATATACGTACGTCTCTTGATAAATCGTGCAAGTAATAGAATATTGTTTTTATGACACCTTAATTGTGATTATATACTGTTCACACATCATACCGTACCCATATCATTGTAGTGATAACCTAGTGATATCGTGCATTTACCCAGTGTTAGATTCTAGCGATGATTGTGGCAAGTACGTCAGTGTTCGTGTATCCGTGATTAAGTGAAAGTGATACGTACTTGTGCACAATCAGTGACCCTATTATTCTATTGCATTGTCGACGTCTGTGGGATGCGTGTACGTGTGACTATAAGTGGTATGGGACACTTATGGAAGCGCTTGCACGGGTGTCACAGATAAGGCATCCGGCAGTGCCATTTATCTTAGGTATTAGTCGGGACGTGCTTGATGGAGGTCCTGCCTCCAGTTCTCGCGCAGACTTGTCACGGATCGATTAGTATTTAGGGTTATGGTTAGCGTTTGATGTAGACCACGGGGTGTGGGGTAGTTTAAGTGTGAGTTCGACAGAATCTCGGGAGTCCCATACCGGCTTATATATTTAGGGAGATATATGGAGATTTACAGGGTATGTGATATACACCGTGATATACATGTTACATGTTAGGCCCGTGGTCCCTTGCCCTTGGGTTCTACCCTTGGGTGGAGGACACTCACGAGTGGTTGACTCTCACACTTGGACTGACGATAGGCTTAGTGACCTGTGCAGTGAGACTTAGAGACTGATAGGGATACTGGCATTTATATACCTTACTTACTGTGTTGACATACGTGACTTATCGTTCTACTGCTTTACTGTTCCGCTGCAGTGATTACTGCACATTCATATTCATGATGTCATTGATTTACTGCTTCACATATCTATTATCACTGTTAGAACTGTCACTTGATTTTATACATATTATATTGCTTTTGTGTCGCTCTGACGACCTGAGTATGCATGCTCAGTGTGAGGAGAAGATTTAGCCTGGACCAGAACTAGACGTGCATCACAGACTCCTTGACTTGCCATTCCGTGTTACATTCGTCTGTTCCACTTCAGGTCAGTCTTTATATAGTTTCTTTCAGTTACTGCAGTTCTCATTACCTGCGCATCATTTACTGTTTACCATGAAAAACTAGAAGCCGAAGTGTGACTACGGCAGGACGTTTCCTTGACCGTAGGAGCATGGCTGGCCTTATCTACCCCTCGTATTCCGTATTTTGGGAAGCGGGGCGTGACAGTTAGGGAGGAAGAAACTCTTTTGATCTGCCTCCGCCGTTGGTAGGTTGTTTAAACCTAAGCCGAAAGGGTCGTCAAGTGCGGCGAATTTAGCAGCCTCCTTCGAAAGGACTTCTGGATGGAGAAAACAAGCGATGGAATCCTCGAAATTAACCCCGCGGCTCCCAGATTAGAGGAAAAGGCCATCATAAATATTCAACACTTTGATCAAACTAGGAAATTGGTGTTGAATGGCGCTCTCCGGGGTAAGGCCGGTCATCACTGGCTTGGCACCAAAAATGTATTCATCTGTAGGAAGCAGTTCCTCATAATGCTCCCCCATAACCGGTAAGCCGGAAACTTCTGCAAATTCCTCTAAGGAGATTGATACTTCTCGGTCCAGCGAAAGGAAGGTGTGGGTAGGAATATTCCACTGCTCCAGAAAGGCCTTAACCCACCAGGCGGTAAGTGTAGGATACTGGAAAAGAGAAGCATAAATTGCGGGATACAACCCAAGCCTCAACAACTGCAACTTCTTCACTGACAGAGTATAACGGGCCCATTGCAGATAGCCAGCTGGATGACAAGGAATTAGGCCAATCATATATGCTTGTCCCTACGGTCGCGCCTCGCCTTGACAAATACGTCACCCCAGGGTATCCAAATCCATTGGAGGCTGAACAGGTATCGAAGCCATAGCAGGCTGAAGAAGACCTCCCGAAGTCCAGTTGACTTCTTCCACGGTATAGTTCACTGGGGGTGGGTCGGCGTAATGGATCGCCATGATGGGCTCTGAGGGTACCGCGCACGAAAAGCTCTGCCGACCCTTAATAATTTGATTGTACCATGTACCCCAAAGATGAAGATTCTTATGTTCCGGGTCATGATCTCTGATCAATGCTAAGACTTCCTGGTCCACAGGCACTCCAGGGAATCCTCCCTCTGAACGAATGAATGGGAAAAAACGGTCGAAAGACATGTCACCTGCGCGAAAAAGAAAACAAAAGTCAATTGTCAGTGCTATAATTTAAATTCCGACATTTGGTACTTTAAAATTTGTACCGCACTGCAATGCAAAAAGGGGACCAAAGGGGGACCTACAAAATCTAGATGACAATTCATCAATTAATAAAACAGCCTCATCATTTGATGAGACTGTTAATTAAATGAGGAGATCCTCAATTGATTCTCATTTAATGAGAAATCCCTCGGCATAAGGAGTGAATCTCCCCTTGAGAGTAGTGCTCTGTGACAGAGTGACATTTGTCAAACTCTAATCATGAAGGAATAAAAAAATTCCCCAAGAGCCTTTCTCTGGAAAAAAATGATGGAATAATCCATTAGAAGAATTAAAATTAATTTTTATATATGAATTAAAATTCTAAGATCTTCAAGATCCATGAACAAACTCTTAAGAGTTCTTCATAAGAAGATTAATAAATCTACATGATTTGAAAGGAGCAAAGCTCTGTTAATGGGTTAAGAAACCCTGAAAAAGATCTCTTTAGATCTATAATTCCAAGAGAGTAAAGCTCTATTAATGAAACCCTAAAAGGGTTTTCTCTAGATCAAAGATCTATGAAGAGCAAGACTCTGTTAATGGGTAAAACCCTAGATCGTTAAAAAGTTTAATCTTTACCTAAATTTTGGCAGAGTTTTAACTCTTGAAATTTCTTAAAATGAAGAGCTATGCTCTGTGGAAGAATATAAATTCTCAGAAAATAAGAAGAAGATGAATAGAAATCATCCTAAGGACCAAAGGTCCTATTTATAGGCACTGAGTGCCGTTTCAACTTCTTAGTTGATCCGAGGGCGCAGATGCTGCCACCGCTGCACTCACATGTGGGCCACGTGAGCGCAACGGTGGGGGGCATTTGTTTCCTCCAATCAGAGTAAAGCTCTATTTGAAATTTTAAATTGAAGCAACGCTTCAGATGCAGCGCCAAGTGCGCTCGCCTTAAGCAACGCGTTACGTGCAAAGCACGTGGGCGCTAGCGCTGGGTCTCTGCGCTCTAAGCAGCACACCATGTGTGTGCTAGCGCAGCGCAGCACGTGTCAAGCACGGGTGCGCTAGCGCAATGTGCGCTGCCCGTTAAGCAGCGCACTATGTGTAAAGCATGGGTGCGCTAGCGCTGGAACTAAAGGCTCCCCACCGTTAGATCAAAAATCTAATAATAATGATGAATCATTAATTAATCAAAATTAAATTCTGTTAAGGAAAGATTCCTCAAAATCTTTCCAAATAATAAGATTGTGCCCTGTAAATCATAGCACCGTTGGATCAATGATCCAATGGTAGATAAAAATTACCAAAAGACAGAATAAATTCTGTATGGAAAGATTTATCAATCTTGTTAAAAACAAGAAGACTGCCTTCTGTAAAACAGAAGCTCTAGGATCAAAGATCCACTGGTGGGGAAACATCCCTAAATCAATCAGAGAAAGATCTCTTTAACTAATTCAACAAATCAGCCTACCCTATAAAAAGGCCCCTAGACTTCAAGTCTCGGATATAGAGAAAGAGAGAGAAGAACCCCCCATAAGCTTTGAGATTTCAGAAAGAGAAGCATAGCTCTTAGCAAAAGAAGATTTTTTCTTCAAGGTAAAAAGAATGGCGATGAACAAAGAGATGAAATCATATCATAATTAAAAAGAAGAATTCTCTTCTTAAAAGATCATAGATCTACAAAGACCAATGTCTTTTATAAAGAGATAAAAAAGATCTCATCATAAAATAAAAGAAGAACTTACTTCTCACAGATCATAGATCTATAAGACTAAAAGTCTTTCTCAAAGAGATCATGAATATCTCATTATAAAAAGGAGGGGAGAATAATTCAATTCTCTTACGGATCATAGATCCATAAAGGCAAAGCCTTTCATCAATATAAAAGATTGAAATAAAATAAGAACGGTTGTTCTTAGATCCTGAGACAAAATCTCTTTTAATAGAACATAAATTGTTTCTCAGATTATAGAATTGATCAGATGCGCTTTGCGCTCTTGAACTGCGCTTCTGCGCTCTCTGGATTGGCGCTCAGCGCCAAATGCGCCACGTGTCAATCGCGCATGTACTGCTTAACAACCAGCGCCTTGCGCTTCTGAAATAGCGCACTGCGCTCATGGGCTGGCGCTCAGCGCCAAGCGCGCCACGTGTCACTCACGTGTGCGCCACTAAACTAGAAGCGCAATGCGCTCATGAACCAGCACTCTGCGCTCATAAACTGGCGCAATGCGTCCATCATCTAGCGCTTAGCGTCAAGCGCGACACTTGTCCTTCACATATGCGCCACGTGGTAGAAGCGCACTGCGCTCTTTGACTGGCGCAAAGCATCAAGCGCATCATGTGTTGCGCTGACAGAACATAAAATGTTCTCTAATAAATCCCAGAGCTATGATGAATGCTCAGCATTCAATAAAAGACAAAATATTGTCAGAATGCAACTCAATGCTCAACATTGTTAAAAGGGCCAAGCCCAAATAAAGGCTCAACAACCCAAAATAAAAATATTACACATTTTAACCAGATTGGACTTAGCCCAAGATTGGCCATAAGTCCTCAACTCATATTAATTGAGCCCATCTGCTCATAAATATTTTAACAGATCTTGGCCCTAAATGGGACCACAGATCTTTCAACCAACTCAAATTGATTCAAGGGTACATCTCTGAACCCCTCTAATATTTGTCGTTGTAATTCTTCAACGTCTTCAGAGAGGTGACGGGTCCCGACAACCATACATTTCACGGACTACGATGTCCTTAAACTGGACTGTGGGGTCCCTTTAAACCCACGGACTACGATGTCCTTAACCTCGGACTGTGAGGTCCCTTTAAACCCACGGACTACAATGTCCTTAACCTCGGACTGTAGGGTCCCTTTTAAACCCCTAGACTACGATGTCCTTAACCTTGGACCACTATGTCCTTAAACTGGTATTGGACCACCATGTCATTAAACTGGTAATCGACTGCAATGTCCCTAAACTAAACAATTGAGTCCAAATGCTCTCTTGTTGGGTCTAAACAATCCCGTTAAGTTGATCTTAGTCTGAAATCAGACTAACGTATCCTTAACATACGTTTAAGTTGATCTTAGTCTCAAATGAGATTAACGTATTCTTAAACCCAACCCCAAATCTAAGAAAATACGGATTTGGACTAATCCACGCCCTACGGGCGACAACATAAATTAGTCTCCGTATACAATCCACGGGCAACCAAAAACAAAACAAACACACACGACATGAAGTGACCATCTGGAGAAGGAGAAAGTGGTTACCGATATGTGGTAGTGTAATTAACCGCAGGGGCTTGCTCCTGCAGGGAAGAGCGTCTCCACAATCAAAAACCCCTCAACAAGGGGGAATCTGACAAAGTCTGCTACATCGGCCGCATCCATTTAAACCTTCGATACATGGTGCCATAAATCAACTTGGCATCTTCGGAGAGGTGGACGGATAGCACCAATTAGCATCTGCCCCCAAATTCAGGCAAGACGAGCCTACGCGGTTTTGTCTCTGTATTCGGAGGGGAACAGTAGTGCCACAGCTTTCTTGAGGCGACGTTAAGCGCCGGGATTATCTTTTCTATGGCCGGGTATCTCGTTTCTGTGTATTTGAATACATGGCTCACATAGTAGACCGGCTTCTGTTCACCTTCTACTTCTCGGACGAGCACCGAGCCTGCAGCTTGGTCGGAGACCGCAAGGTACAATAATAGCTCGTCTCCTTCGACTGGTCGGGTGAGCAGTGGGGGAGTTGTTAAGTGCGCCTTGAGTTGCTCGAAAAAGAATGGATACATCTTATTCGAAAAAGAAAATTTTTACAAGCATATCAATACAAGGGCAGCTACTGGGAAGGAAGTGTCTTAAATGGCCCTATCAGTTGTTCGCGCACTTCCTTCCATACCTTCTCCTGATCGGCCACC
The DNA here is from genome assembly GCA_030015575.1 of Agapanthus africanus. NCBI lineage: Eukaryota > Viridiplantae > Streptophyta > Magnoliopsida > Asparagales > Amaryllidaceae > Agapanthus > Agapanthus africanus. Next base: position 485,356,507 of record JASDDO010000010.1, on the reverse strand, counting down.
ACCACCAGTTCCGCTTCCACTTGAGCCCGCTGCTGCAAGAAGGATGCAAGCTGCTCCCCAACAGCCTGCTGAGCTGCTTCGCGACCTTGGGCATCACGCTCGGCGGCATTGAGCTTCTGCTTCAGATTTAGCCCATTTGAGATACGTGCCAGAAGGCCCTCGAAGATAGCCTTCACCTGGGTAGCGTTCGCCTCAACCTCAGCACGTAGACGAGCCGTCTCGCTTGAGGTCTCTTGGCATTCCCTCAGCTTTAAAGCCGCTTCTTGTTCTAAGTGACGGAAGTAAGAAGCGCTTTGCTCGATCTATGCTACTCGTTGATTGCTTGCGGCTAAGGTCTCAGGAGCAGGGCGCATAAACTCCGATTGATGCAGGCGAACCTCGATTTCCCTGCAGTGATTAACCCAAAGCTCGACGACGCCTCCATCATGAAAATTCACAAGCGCCGCCAACATCGGGTTAACCTCCGCAGCGAAATCCGCAGCAGATAGGGGAGCGTCCGCATTAAGCTCTTCGACGTATCCGCTCAGCATGCCCAAGCTCATTACGGCACCCTTTGAAGACGGACGTCTCAGGAAGGGGCCTGCCGGCATTGTCACGCGAGACTCAAAGGGCGCCGGAATCGGAACGACAGCTGAAAAAACAAAATACGCTTAGATGACAGTTCAAGAAATATGAAAAAGTCATCGATGGGATAGTTTACTATACCAGCTGCGGCAGGCGGCAAGACCGGGAGGGCCGGGGGTGCGACCGATCTTTCATCTCCTCATTCGATTTGTAGCGCTACAATCAGGACAAGGAAGGGTCAGAAATAATTCCATTATTGAAAAAAGAAAGGCATCAATTGGAAACTGTACTCACCAGCGCCACTGGAGGAAGAAGCGAGTTCAGATGGGAAGGAGAAGTGCAGGTGAAACACCTGGTAGAGGTGATCAAAAAGCACCCCTGCAAAGACGCAGTAGTACAACATCAGTATATAGGTCATGCGGCCGAAAGATGAAACTGATGGGTCACGAATCCATACCTTCCAACATCTGTGATGGTATGAGAGAAGGCTGAGAGGTGGTCACCGTCAAGGCAGTAGTTGACGGCGCCCCCTCGAGCAATGGAGTGTCAGCACTGGCCGCACCTGCGTTAAAAATAAAGATACACATGTCAGGAAGGATTGCAAGATTAAGAAAAGGGGGGACAATAACTCGAAATTTACCGGATGAGCCGCCAGCTGAAACGGAGGCGTCTCCCTCCTCCATCGACATGAGTCCACCGCCCGTGGCTTCATCACCCGACTCAACGGGGGCTGTCGTCGTGCTTGCGCGGCCAGGAGACGGCGGAGGACCGTAGATGGGGAGAGCAATGATTGGAGCATTGCCAGACTCTTGAGAAAGAGCGGCTGGCTTGTTCCCGGGAGTCATGCCCGTCTCACCCGCTACTCCTTCAGGCTCGGCGGTCGCTGCTGTCTCGTCCGCCGTCGCCATGGGGTCACCGGTCTCAGGCGCTCCATCCGCCGCTGCCCCAAGCTCGGTTGTAGCAGTCGTCTCATTTGCCGCTATCTCAGGCTCGGCATCAACAACCTTCTCTGGTGCAGTTCCCTCATCCCCCGCTCAGGTCCAGCAACCCCGGCGACATCGCCCACCGTCGGCTCGGGTTCAGCCGGTGCATCTTCCTCTGTCCCCTTAGGTTCGACGGTTTCCGCCTCCCCTTCGGTTGGACTTAGCCCTGCAGGACAAGATATATAAGAACCGACAGGTTCATAATTCTTACATCAAAATCTTGAAAGACACGTTACCTGAGGTGGACTGATCATTAGCCTCACGAGCTGCACGCACCGCCCGTCTGTGAGCGGTAGACAAAATGACCGAGGGCTCTTCCGAGGGAGTATCAGCACGAGGAACGGTACTTGGGCCCGCTCCTACGGCCAAAGCAGCTCTGCGTGCCTTCGCCTCATGCCTCAACCGCTTTCTCTCCTCCCGAGCCGTCAAGACGGAGCTCTTCAAAGCTTCCTTCATTGAGGCGTCATCGTCCGTGAACAGAGATGCCTCCAAATTCTTCAAGGCATCCCTCACCGAATTTTTCAGCTGAGTCTCTCGCAGTAGCCCCGACGAGGCCGTGAGTTCAGTAGCTGGCCCGGGGAGAGTCCTCGCATCAGCTGGCGCAGCCCCTGCAAAGAGACAAAGGAAGAAGGTTAGGTTGGCCACCAGAAAAAAGGACAAAAACTTAATAAGGCGAAACGTACCAACGCCCATTAAAGCGCGCTTCTTTTCTTCCTCCTGGAAGGTTTTCAAAGAGGCAGCGATGGCTTCTTCAGTAGTGACACCTGTTAAAAAAAGGGGGGAAAGCATTAGTCGAAGATAATGATAAGAATGCGATAAAATGACAAAGAGTGCATGTCACGTCCCGAAAGTACGGAACATGACCGGCACCTAGACTACGAACGTCTCGAGGCGTACATACTCTAAGTAAGCCGAGCCCAGAAATCCAAACCAAGAAAAGGAGTAGAGAGTAGGAAGAACCATATCAAACAACCAGTATGCAACATAATATACAACGCCTAAAGGCGAGGATCACAACAGCAAGGAAACTCAACCAGCAAGAAAACTATAGAAATATAATGCGCGAATCTAAGGTCGAAAGAATAAACATCATTGGTCTCTATCTCAAATAAGTACATGTTTGGTTGATGGAACTTCTAGATACAACTGAATATAATATACAATGTATAATGATGGGTATGATACAAATAACCCACCTACTAGCAACTCACCTGAAATAAGCTGTCCCCGCAAACCCGAAATGAAACCCGTACGGCAACACCTGCAAGAAACTGGGGCACAACGGGGGTGAGTTGCCAACTCGTGAGTAGAAAAAGATCTACGAACAGAAAATCGCATGTATGACGCAATCCTAGGTCATACGATCATAATATATAATCCTCAAATATATAACCAGCAACCTATAACAATGGCTAAGGTAAATATCTAACCCAAGTATAATCCCATGTGCCCGTGTCAGTACTCAGGTAGCAATGTATCATATGAATGATGTATGAATGCATGAAACAGAATGCATGTACTGAAGAAAACTGCTTTCATAAATTAGTGAGATTTCTGTATTTTTAAAACGAGGTATTATAATGAAATCAACATAAAACAGTGCCTAGCATCGGCACAAAACATAAATCTCAATATCTCGATATCTGTGTATCACAATCTCTGTACCTCAATATCTCAAAATCTCAATGTCTCAATCATAATATCCAGGGCGCCGTCAGTCCAGATCGGCCCCTACCATCCATCTCATGACCACGACGGTATCCTCCGGATATCCGACGCGTCGGGTAATATCTGTAACACCCGAGCCCAATGCTACTATTTTTTTTAGTTACTGTTTGAGCAAAATGTGGTACTCATTTCATTTGTCTTGATTGTTTGTGGTTTACTGTAAAATTTTACCCGGTAAAGTCATTTCTGCATATAAGAAATTTTAGTATCTAAAATAAAATTAAAAATATCCATCTTGACCTACTCAGCACCCCTAGCCTTGTGGTAGCGTCCATGTATTGTGTTCTCGTCCCGTTCAGTGAAACGGGCGAGTTTGGACGGCTACGCGCGCGCACATGTGTCTGTTTTGGGGGTATGCTTTTTTAATCATAAGACAATTAATTTTAAAATTTGGAACTCGCTTAAAATCCTATTATTTCAATTTCGAATTTTTGGACCCGATCCGGGCGCGATTTGGAAATGTTTTATTTAGCGCCAAAATCCCAAATTAATATATATTTCGTTAACATATATATACTTTACTGTTAATTAATCTTTTGTATATTTTTTTTAACCTACAAATCTAATCCCAACCCCAGCCAATCACGAGGCAAATAATTCCTGTGGGCCCCTATCCTTTTCTCTCTCTCTCTCTCTATTCCTCTCTCTCTCTCTATCCCTCAAATCCCGTTCTCTCTCTCCCTCAAATCTCTTTCTCTCTCTCCTTTTAAATATTTTCCCTCCTCTCGTTTTCTTTTTCCTCACGAGAAACGTAGAAACCCATCATGAGCCTCGCCTTCAACCCTAGCCACCTCCATCCTTGCCGCCGCAGCCCCGACGCCGGCGCCAGCGTCACCAGCACCCTCGCCTCCTCTGCCTCGCCTCGCCCACACCTTCTTTCTTCTACCCCCGCACACCCTGCACGGCCACGACCGCCTGCAGTCTTTACTGCACTCCTCTGCGTAGCCTGAGACGCCGCCGGCGACCACCTGCGCCGTCCCTGGCCGTCGCCGACGATCCCCGACCACCCCAAAACACCTCGTAAGTGTTTCTCCATCTCACCCTTCCTCTCTTCATTTTCAAAACTGAAAACAACTGCTGGATGTTTGCTGCAGATTGCCGGAGACGCCATTCTCGCCGCCGTCGATCTCGCCGTCGTTGCTAGTGCCCTCTGGGACCAGTGAGTATCCCCATCTTCTTCTTTCTCTGTTCATTTCCTTCTTTCTCTAGATCTACACCCGTTCGAAACCCTATTCACTGTTTTTGTATCTCGCCGGAATCCGGCAGTGCCGGCGATGTGTCCCGACGATCCAGCAGTGTGACCCGTGTGGTTTCTTGGTTCGTTGTTTGGGTTCAATCCGTGAACCGTGCGTCCGTCGCGAGTTTCCCCACCGACGTTACGTTCCGTTTTTCCCGGTTCGCGACCCGTCGAGGCAAGTACCACTTGCTATATGCTATATAATATCTACATATATGTATTGACACCCTAAACCTGTAAAATTAGCTTGGTACAATCGTTTTCCATTTCGGTTACAAAATTGCATTATATCATTTTACTGTTAAACATGGAATTTACAGTTTGCCAATTTAAACCTAATAATCAAATCTACCTGTTCAATTACATTTTACTGTTAAATAGATGGTGGCATTTATCCATGTAGTTCTGTTACATTCGGACACTCGTATGCATTTAACCGGAAATAACTGTATTGAACCGTTTCATAAATTATTGCACCGCTAAGGGTGCTTGAACCTATTAACATGACTAAAAGGCTATATCGTCTTACTGCACTCTTGTAATTTGAATGAAACTGCTTATTATATAATTCATTGCTTATCTCATGTTGTTAATACCCATGGTTGATTGTAAATCTGATTGTGAGCACACCCACGATATTGTTTATATCTTAACCTGACATTGCTACACATGTATATATTGATACACCTGACATGGTACCGTATACTGTTGACTTGACCCGATGTACCATGACCCGACCCGTTACCTGATCTTGTGTCTAATGCCAACAACCTGATATGTAGTCCTCATGGACCGTTCCTGTTGTCTATCCAGACAAACCTGCTTGTACCTGATCCTGTGTTGGCATTAGTTCTTGATTACTGAATACCTGACTTGACATACATAACTTGGGGGTATGGGAAAATCAAAGGTGAAACCGACTTGTAACTCAAAAGTTCGATACCTGTTCTGATCAGTCTTACGGGCTCGGCCAGCCCCAGAGTGATGATGCTGACATCACTCGCCCATCCTGCTACCTGTTACTGCCTAGCGGCACGTCTCGGATTCAGCCCCGAGGATCTTGACCGTGGACCCGGGCATGCACGGGATACTATTGAGTTACATCGACGATTCATCAATTGATTTCAAAGACTTTAGAATAGAAAACCTGATAGAACAGTTTAGTTACCCACTGCACACTACCCTGCACTGCTTGATTATTGCTACTCTCGTTTTATTCATGTTTATTTTGCATTGCCTGTTATATTAGTCATATTATATTACTTGTTGACATGACGCGCTGACGTCTGGGTTTTGCATGGACCAGATTCTGTACCGCTGTCGCAGTCCGAGCAGGAGTACTTCAGCCAGCAGGCTGAGCTGTGAGTTCAGTAGTAGTTAGTTTTATTTCCGGCATTCATTTCCTGATGTGAGCCCGCATTATGGGACATACCTTTCAGTTATTTATATTGGATCATTTGCTTCCGCATTTATTTATTATTGACTCTTGTTATTCTGAATTATGGACATGTTTTGGATAGTTTTATCTTGTTCTTGATATCTCTATAGCCGTAATGTGACTGTGGATGAATACTTCCTACCCACAAGTAGCATGGTTGGCTATGTCACGTGCCCAATTTAGCATACTCTGGGAAGCGGGGCGTGACAATATCACCGGTCGGTAGTGCTCCCCTGCCAGGCTCAACGCCATTTCCTGCGATCTTCTTTCCCCGGGGTACCGCACCGGGTCCACCATGTACCCGCTATCGGTCTCAACCGCCTCCTCGAATCGGGTTTCACATGTCGCTCTCAGCACCGAGAAAACACATAGTGGACGTACTGAAATATCATATCAAGGATAACCGGGTTTTTAAAACAATTTCATAATCTCTTTGAAATATCCACGGTTCCCAAATCCAGAATATCATAGAAACAACATATCTCAATGCGTATAATCAGGAAACATGATGTATGTGACATATAAATGAAATGCAAGTATAACAGTATATCATGCAACATGGAATAATAGTATGCACAAACAAGGGTCATATCCTGATGCAATAATACTACTGTGTAGTGACATAGCAATTACCGATGAAGATGTGTGTGAGCTGGCAAGTAAGTGTATGTGGAACATACGTATCATCGGTAATGGTGCTAGTGTCCTAACAGCATAATATCAATAATGGAATATGAATCACAATAAGTATGCAATGCAGCGTAACAACAATAATATGCGGGAGCTGAATGCTAAACACGAAGATAGCTAAACTGCATCTAATGTCATAAGAGTCCTATAGCTACACCAACTATAAGGCTGAGCTAATAAGCTAACTGCAGGTAAAGTAAACCGCCTAACCTCTGAGTCGATACATATATATATATATATATATATATATATATATATACATATATATATATATATATACATATAGTCGATGATCCCGCCTCGATAATATCACATCCGATACCATATCTCTATAATCAGTTATTCCCAAATTAAGAGTGCGGATAAAACATCAAATTATAGCTCGTACATAAATCCGCCGTACGGCATGCCCAAATCTGGGCATGGGTCAATATCACAATCATTATATTACTCATCTGGTATCCTTTTTATCAAGATCATCATCTAGGGTACTGACCTATGTCGAGTACACTGCTAATATCATCACTATAGTCATGATCTGACTACCGATCGACAGTCTCGTATAAATCGATATCATCAGCACATATCATCTCAAGGAGTATACATCGCCCAAGGCGGCCTATCACAATTATCTTGTTATATCTTATCATATCATATCCCGTAACATAATCACATGTCGATCATTTCATATTTATCACTATGCACCTGTCATCGTCATCCAAAACCCGCTATCATATCAGGACGTACCTCAAGTACAAATCCTGCCCTATCACCGATATCATATCTCAAATCAAATATCATCGACCCATCTCAATCCCGAGTATCATCCTCAAATCCGTATGTGAACACGTGGTCCCATACCCATGTGAACACATATCTATATAGAATCCCATAACCACATATGAAGTAAAGATGTATGCAAGTATGTATATGTGTGTATGTGTAGTGCACCCATTACTCTAGGGTTTCGCGATACTAAATCATCCAACACACTAATGTCCATCCTAAACATCATTGTAATTCTAAATAACATAATTTAATTGTTAGTGTGTATACGCATTCGTATACATCGCTACGAACTGCGGGGGTGCTATACGCCATCTACCCGACTTCTTCCCGTAGATATAAATCTACTCACCTGTTATATGTGCCGGTGCCGATGTCACCATTTGCATTTCCAACGCCTTGTCGCCACGTGGGGTACCTACAAGGATATCACACGCTAAAACACATGAAAAATATGTCGGAAACCAAAATGGTGCACGCTATGCCCATAGGTCAGAACCTATAGCCTTGCGTGCAAACACAGCTAATGCTTACTGGTCGTTGGCGTTCAAACGCCACTCGACGGAAACGAATCATCGAATACCAAAAACCATGCTAAAGCAAGTCGTAAATCATACGTCAACTCATGAAAATCAACCCAGATTTTACCCTAACTGGAATCAGTCAAAACTGGACATACCCAGGGTCAAGTTTACAGGTAAAAGAGCCGTGCACGCAAAACGAGGGGGTTCCCTACAGCTCTGGCCGCAAATTGGGGCCAGGGGGAATATATCTGCGGCCTGAAATGGGAGTTGGGGGCTAGGGCTTTGGGTGGTGGTTCCAGGGTGCCTGCACAACTTACTGCCAAGTCAAAATTATTTTAGGAGGCCCCGGGTTGTAGCAGATTCCAGAAAGGCTTAAAAAGTCGACAAAACGCTAACCGACACTAAATCGAACAATCTGGTATTTTTTCTGGAATCTGGGGAAATTCTGGGGTGAACTGGTCTCAAACACACCTAATAAGGTTATACTAACATTCAAAACCATCTCTTGGCCAAATCTCACTCGAAATCACTAAACTAGCACTAAACTACATAGCAAACACTAAATTTCAGCTAAATAACCTTAACTTTGCAAGATAGAAGTCGGGTTAAAGGGTTATACCTCTATAGACCCTAAGATATAGGAGAAGAGAGGAAGAAGAGGAATGGTTGCTGCTGGAGTGTTGCTGCAGTTGCTCCTGTAGCAGCTGCTGATGCCGTTTTGCTGGTTCAGTTGCAGCTGCTGTTGCTTTTCTTTTGTTGCTGTTGCAGGAATTGTTGTGGTGGTTTTTGTGGTTGGAGTTGTTGTGTTGGGGCTGATATTGTTGTTTGATGTTGGGGTGTGGTGAAGTGTGAGGTTGTAGTATGATGAGGGTGTGGAGTTGTTTGAAGGAAGTTGCTGCTGTGGCTGCAGAAGCTGATACAAATGGGGACTGAGGTTGTGTGTTGGGGGTATTGTTTTGAATGGTGTAGCAGCTTGTAGCAGCAGCCTTGGTGGCTGATGTGGTGTAGGATTAGAGAGAGTGATGTGAGTGAGAAGGAGTGAGAGGGAGAGATGTGAGAGGCAAAAAGTTTTGAACTGAAATGGGGTGATGAGTTTTGAAGTGAGATGAGGTGACATAACCTTGGAGCCTCCCTTCTCTCTTTCCAAATAAAAGCTCAACCATCATGGCTCTCTCTCTCTCTCTCTCTCCCCCCTCACAAGGTCAACTAACCCTAATCACCTTTAACCAAAACCAAAAACCCTAATTAACCCAATTATTCTAATCAAATGGTTTAAGCCACCATGGTCATCTAAACATGGTTCCACCATAAGCCATCATGAGTCCATAATATGAGACAAGTGTGGAAAATGTTATGTGCACATTTTTTGCACAAGAAGCCAAAAATCTAATTAGCGATTTTTAATCGCGGTTAACACCAAAATAGCATTTACGTAACCATAAAAGCTTAAAAATGACATATTTCCACAAAATACCCTATTTTAGAATTTTCCAAAATTTTCTCCGGAATTTTCACCATTTATCGGTATTTAATTATACCGACTATTAAAATATTCATTAAAAATTAATATTAAATTATGAAAATTCCCAAAAATAATATTTTTTTTTGAAGTGTTACAGTCTTCCCCCCTTAAAGAAATTCGGTCCCCAAATTTAAATTAAAACCCCCAAATTCTAAAACATTTCAATAAAATGTCCAAACCAACGGGGCTCCGAAATCATCATTACATAAAAGACATCATAGCGCAATACATGCGCATGAGTAACAAGCAGATAACTTGAACTCAAAACTCCGTCAAGCATCCCGCAATCATCGGAGTCAGGATGAAACACGAATGCCAAATCCAAGCAAAACCGATATGCTATAAATCGGAACTATGCATGCAAATACCAAATCCGTGCATGTAAATATCTAAAGGAAATGTATGCCAAATTTCTTTAAAGTCGATGTACAATGCGCATAGCACTGCACAGTGGCGGACGTCTCTATAAGAAAATAGCCATATACGTATATATCTTTTGTTTAACATTCACGACCCGCCGTTTTGAAAACAATTTAGAAGGGTTCTCTGTTATAAAATGTTTCGTATCATATCGGACACGTAGGTAAATGCTGAGACTATAGCTCGCTTTTAGAAATCCCTTCAATAACTATCCATGCATGCAAAACATACTCAGGTACTGTCATCTGACTAGTCATGCTCAGTACGAAAACAAATCACAATATCATAAAAATTTGCTGCTCCATAAGAAATCAGTCCCAAAAGGCATATGAAAACCCTGTGCGTCCGGTGCACACGGAAATCAAAATCCATACATGTGCCAAGCAGGTGCACAAAGCGATATCAAGGTGCAACGGGTGTGCACGAAGCATCTGTCAAGGGCAACGTGTGTGCCTAACAGCAAAACAGGTGCATCTGACATGCACGAAAAATCCCGACTTAGTGCATCTGGTGTGCACCAAATCGCATCTCATGACCTGCGCCCAACATGCGCTAAGAATCCAAATCCGGTGCATCCATCATGCACGAAATCCTGAAATCCAATATCAAGCGTCGAACACGCGCAAAATCCAATCAGGTGCATAAAATGCACAAAACAAATATCGAGCATCCCCCTTGAAATCGAAATCCAGTGCATCCAGGTGCACAAAATACATGTCACTGCACTGCAAGCATATGTAAACTATACAGAGTGCAAAAACCAAATCGTGTGCATGCATACGCACAAAATCAACTCAAATGTCTAAAACCCCATAAAATCATAAACATGTGGAACCAAGGCACGAAAACGATATCAAGTGCAACAACTGGGCGAAAATCGTAAATACTCAATAAGTGCAACCAAGGTGCATGAAAACAATGTCATGAAACCCAATCATCAAATCAGTCATGCAAATAAATCGCCCAAAACAATGAAATCAAGTATGGCGGAATAGTTCCGCTCAAGCACGTCCTCTAAGAATCTCTGGCCAACTGTCGTGGTTACTCATAGCATATCTCGTCGACGATCCTGAAATCTGGCCTGTTGGTGTGCGTATCATGACCACTCCTGGGTCCAAGTCTTCTCGTAATTCATTCCAGAAGGTCCTCGTCTTCCCTGTAGGTTATCAATCTCACGATCCATCGGTTCATCGGCCCTGTCAGATGTGCTAACGGGGACGATTCCGTTCTGGCACTTCTCTGGTCATCTCTCGGTCAATCATCGCGACCACTTGTAAAGGCAGCATGTCACCGGCGTCGGCCTATGGCTCTCTGAATGCACGTGACACATCCGATCCTGGGTGCAAATATCATTGCAGCAGTGTCCTGGAAGGAATCCTGCTCAAGGTCTCTTCCAAGTCTCATCTCTGCCGAACTGTCCGGAAATCATCGTCCTTTACTATATCTGTTTCTTGCTCCGGAGCGGCTGCATACTTATCGCGACTCCTTCTGGAAGGTATATCCAAGTACTATGCCTCGCCATGCGCATCGCATCTCTGATGTCGGCGGAGTAGAACGTCATCTTATCCAGATCTGGTACGAACCTCTTACTCCACTTTTCTCTAATGTCGACTGCTTCGGACTCGTCTCGTCGTGGCTGCATGGACTGAGCTCCAATGGCTATCCTCGTATCTGGAGTCTCCCAAGAAATGCATCTCACCATCTAGCATCCGAATTAAGTCGAGCTATCCGATCAATTTGTCAAAACCTCATAATCCCCCAAGAGCTCAACATCTTGGGTACAGTATAATAGTATCGAGTACATACCCCAGCATCGGTGGTCCAGCCGTAGAAGGGCAAACCCAAGCCTTACTAATGGCTCCGCAGAACTACCGCAAACCCTAAGGTTCAAAGGCTTTCACACAGTCATTAAGTCGAGTTAGGGTTTCATTCTTCTAGAGGGACCATAGAATTGCCTGCATGTCCTTCCAAGTACTTTAAACTTGGAATGATAGGTTTCTGACATTCGATCGTCTCTGTCGACTCTTAACGTCTTCGCGTGAAGTCATCTCTAGCTGGAATCAATATATCTGATGACCTCGTATCGGAGTAGAGAACAAAACACACGTCCTAGTAATTCATCCTCGGGGACTAGCGACCTTCTATCATCTCGTAGTACACTCGTACCGCAATAGCTCCAACATCTGGGGCGATATCTCGTCGTTCGCAGCAATAACTGGCTCACTCTTCTGCACGCTGGACAGTGCCTTAATCATCAGGAGTAAGCAACACACCAACGGTCATCAAAATCTGGCCGGCCTCTATCAATGACTCAATCCTCTGGTGCTAATCTGCATGTCCGAGTAATCTCATACAGCGATCCATCCAACGCTCGTGGCGTGAAAACATCATAAAAAGACACATCTCCGCAATCGTGTGTCGCCAGAATCACGCCATGGTCAGTCCTCGTTCGTAACGAGCTCGTGCTAACCATAACTCTAGCCGTAGCTCTCCCTGCCCGTAATCATGGCAGCAAAACCATAACTGGTACCGATGAGGCTAGATCAGGAATGAATATGATACAGAACAAAGAAATGTACATCCTAAGGCTTCTTAAGTGGAGTGGCGTGTCGTAAATATGCCGCGGAACATACCAACGGTACGTCACTCTACTTTATCACCTATTCCATCAACCAAGGGTCATCCTATGCTCCGAAGGTAAAACCTAACGCTCTGATACCAACTTTGTCACGTCCCGAAAGTACGGAACATGACCGGCACCTAGACTACGAACGTCTCGAGGCGTACGTACTCTAAGTAAGCCGAGCCCAAAAATCCAAACCAAGAAAAGTAGTAGAGAGTAGGAAGAACCATATCAAACAACCAGTATGCAACAAAATATGCAACGCCTAAAGGCGAGGATCACAACAGCAAGGAAACTCAACCAGCAAGAAAACCATAGAAATATAATGCGCGACTCTAAGGTCGAAAGAATAAACATCACTGGTCTCTATCTCAAATAAGTATAAGTTTTGGTTGATGGAACTTTTAGATACAACTGAATATAATATACAATGTATAATGATGGGTACGATACAAATAACCTACCTACTAGCAAGTCACCTGAAATAAGCTGTGCCCGCAAAGCCGTAATGAAACCCGTACGGAAACACCTGCAAGAAACTGGGGCACAACGGGGGTGAGTTGCCAACTCGTGAGTAGAAAAAGATCTACGAACAGAAAATCGCATGTATGACGCAATCCTAGATCATACGATCATAATATATAATCCTCAAATATATAACCAGCAATCTATAACAATGGCTAAGGTAAATATCTAACCCAAGTATAATCCCATGTGCCCTTGTCAGTGCTCAGGTAGCAATGTATCATATGAATAATGTATGAATGCATGAAACAGAATGCATGTACTGAAGAAAACTGCTTTCATAAATTAGTGAGATTTCTGTATTTTTAAAATGAGATATCATAATGAAATCAGCATAAAACAGTGCCTAGCATCGGCACAAAACATAGATCTCAATATCTCGATATCTCTGTATCACAATCTCTGTACCTCAATATCTCAAAATCTCAATGTCTTTATCATAATATCCAGGGCGCCGTCAGTCTAGATCGGCCCCTACCATCCATCTCATGACCACGACGGTATCCTCCGGATATCCGACGCGTCGGGTAATATCACCGGTCGGTAGTGCTCCCCTGCCAGGCTCAACGCCATCTCCTGTGATCTTCTTGCCCCGGGGTACCGCACCGGGTCCACCATGTATCCGTAATCGGTCTCATCCGCCTCCTCGAATCGGGTTTCACATGTCGCTCTCAGCACCGAGAAAACACATGGTGGACGCACTGAAATATCATATCAAGGGTAACCGGGGTTTTAAAACAATTTCATAATCTCTTTGAAATATCCACGGTTCCCTAATCCAGAATATCATAGAAACAATATATCTCAATGCGTATAATCAGGAACCATGATGTATGTGACATATAAATGAAATGCAAGTATAACAGTATATCATGCAACATGGAATAATAGTATCCACAAACAAGGGTCATATCCTGATGCAATAATACTACTGTGTAGTGACATGGCAATTACCGATAAAGATGTGTGTGAGCTGGCAAGTAAGTGTATATGGAACATACGCATCATCGGTAATTGTGCTGGTGTCCTAACAGAATGATATCAATAATGGAATATGAATCACAATAAGTATGCAATGCAGCGTAACATCAATAATATACGAGAGCTGAATGCTAAACACGAAGATAGCTAAACTGCATCTAATGTCATAAGAGTCCTATAGCTACACCAACTATAGGGCTGAGCTAATAAGCTAACTGCAGGTAAGGTAAACCGCCTAACCTCTGAGTCGATACATACATACATATATATATATATAGTCGGTGATCCCGCCTCGATAATATCACATCCGATACCATATCTCTATAATCAGTTATTCCTAAATCAAGAGTACGGATCAAACATCAAATTATAGCTCGTACGTAAATCCGTCGTACGGCATCCCCAAATCTGGGTACGGGTCAATATCACAATCATTATATTACTCATCTGGTATCTTTTTTATCAAGATCATCTAGGGTACTGACCTTTGTCTAGTACACTGCTAATATCATCACTATAGTCATGATCTGACTACCGATCGACAGTCTCGTATAAATCGATATCATTAGCACATATCATCTCAAGAAGTATACATTGCCCAAGGCGGCCTATCACAATTATCTTGTTATATCTTATCATATCATATCCCGTAACATAATCACATGTCGATCATTTCATATTTATCACTATGCACCTGTCATCGTCATCTAAGACCCGCTATCATATCAGGACGTACCTCAAGTACAAATCCTGCCCTATCGCCGATATCATATCTCAGATCAAATATCATCGACTCATCTCAATCCTGAGTATCATCTTCAAATCCGTATGTGAACACGTGGTCCCATACCCATGTGAACACATATCTATATAGAATCCCATAACCACATATGAAGTAAAGATGTATGCAAGTATGTATGTGTGTATATGTGTAATGCACCCACTACTCTAGGGTTTCGCGATACTAAATCATCCAACACACTAATGTCCATCCTAAACATCATTGTAATTCCAAATAACATCTTTTAATTGTTAGTGTGTATACGCATCCGTATACATCGCTACGAACTGCGGGGGTGCTATACGCCATCCACCCGACTTCTTCCCGTAGATATAAATCTACTCACCTGTTATATGTGCCGGTGCCGATGTCGCCATTTGCATCTCCAACGCCTCGTCGCAACGTAGGGTACCTACAAGGATATCACACGCTAAGACACATGAAAATCATGTCGGAAACCAAAATGGTGCATGCTATGCCCATAGGTCAGAACCTGTAGCCTTGCGTGCAAACACAGCCAATGCTCACTGGTCGTTGGCGTTCAAACGCCACCCGACGGAAATGAATCATCGAATACCAAAAACCATGCTAAAGCAAGTTGTAAATCATACGCCAACTCATGAAAATCAACCCAGATTTTACCCTAACTGGAATCAGTCAAAACTGGACATACCCAGGGTCAAGTTTACAGGTAAAAGAGCCGTGCATGCAAAACGAGGGGGTTCCCTACAGATCTGGCTGCAAATTGCGGCCAGGGGGAATATATCTGTGGCCTGAAATGGGAGTTGGGGGCTAGGGCTTTGGGTGGTGGTTCCAGGGTGCCTGCACAGCTTACTGCCAGGTCAAAATTATTTTAGGAGCCCCGGGTTGTAGCAGATTCCAGAAAGGCTTAAAAAGTCGACAAAACGCTAACCGACACTAAAACGAACAATCTGGTATTTTTGCTGGAATCTGGGAAAATTCTGGGGTGAACTGGTCTCAAACACCCCTAATAAGGTTATACTAACATTCAAAACCATCTCTTGGCCAAATCTCACTCGAAATCACTAAACTAGCACTAAACTACATAGCAAACACTAAATTTCAGCTAAATAACCTTAACTTTGCAAGATAGAAGTCGGGTTAAAGGGTTATACCTCTATAGACCCTAAGATATAGGAGAAGAGAGGAAGAAGAGGAATGGTTGCTGCTGGAGTGTTGCTGCAGTTGCTCCTGTAGCAGCTGCTGATGCCGTTTTGCTGGTTCAGTTGCAGCTGCTGTTGCTTTTCTTTTGTTGCTGTTGCAGGAATTGTTGTGGTTGGAGTTGTTGTGTTGGGGCTGATGTTGTTGTTTGATGTTGGGGTGTGGTGAAGTGTGAGGTTGTAGTATGATGAGGGTGTGGAGTTGTTTGAAGGAAGTTGCTGCTGTGGCTGCAGAAGCTGATACAAATGGGGGCTGAGGTTGTGTGTTGGGGGTATTGTTTTGAATGGTGTAGCAGCTTGTAGCAGCAGCCTTGGTGGCTGATGTGGTGTAGGATTAGAGAGAGTGATGTGAGTGAGAAGGAGTGAGAGGGAGAGATGTGAGAGGCAAAAAGTTTTGAAGTTAAATGGGGTGATAGGTTTTGAAGTGAGATGAGGTGACATAACCTTGGAGCCTCCCTTCTCACTCTCCAAATAAAAGCTCAACCATCATGGCGCTCTCTCTCTCTCTCTCCTCACAAGGTCAACTAACCCTAATCACCTTTAACCAAAACCAAAAACCCTAATTAACCCAATTATCCTAATCAAATGGTTTAAACCACCATGGTCATCTAAACATGGTTCCACCCTAAGCCATCATGAGTCCATAACATGAGACAAGTGTGGAAAATGTTATGTGCACATTTTTTGCACAAAAAGCCAAAAATCCAATTAGCGATTTTTAATCGCGGTTAACACCAAAATAGCATTTACGTAACCATAAAAGCTTAAAAATGACATATTTCCACAAAATACCCTATTTTAGAATTTTCCAAAATTTTCTTCGGAATTTTCACCATTTATCGGTATTTAATTATACCGACTATTAAAATATTCATTAAAAAATTAATATTAAATTATGAAAATTCCTAAAAATAATTTTTTTTTGAAGTGTTACAGTGCAGCTAATGATTACCTGCTTGAGCGAGTTTATCCAACCACGCTTCGAGTCTGGCTGATCGCTCAGAAGCCGCAATGGCGGCCGCCAGATCGGTGTCTGCTGGATCTACCGAGAAGCCCTTATTGCTGCCATACTCGCTTATACCTTCGGTAAAAGGGGCCTGAGGCTCTAAACCGAGGATAGCATCGAGAGAGAGGAGCGACTTCTTCTTCCTCTTCTGTCCGCCAGCCCTGGGTGCACCTGAGATCGACTTGCACTTGGCAGGCATTTTAGGGCGGTGGGTCCCGATATCCGCGCCCACGCCAGACTCCGGCGAAACCACATTTACCGTCTTCACTGGAGCACGGGGCGCTGGTGGCGCATCCACAGTATCAGGAGGCGGCAATCCGCGCGGAGGGCTCAACACGCGCGGTGGCCCAGCTCCGGCATCTTTTAGCGGAGGAATGACTGGGGTCCTTGGCTTCAAGGGAGCCTTGCGATCGCCGCCAGGAGGCGCACCCTTGCGGTCAACCAGCATGCGCTTCTCCGTAAGGATAACTGGACCCATTGCATGCGCGTACCAAGCTACGTACGCGTTGAGGACCTTGGGAACGCAGCTCGGCTCGCTGATGAAGAAATAGGAGCCCGTGTTAAGCCGCATGAAATGGTGCATCGCACTCCTTATCCCCTCCCGGCTGGCCACGGGCTCTTCCAAAACGCTTCCATCGGAATCCCCTGGTGATAGCTTGATTGTTGAGCGAACCGGTGGGGTTATACCTCATGAAAAGTGCCGTCTCGATCTTCCTGAACACCAGGTAGCCCGGCCGAATGGAGTAGAGGTGAAGAATCTCCCGGGCTTTCAGTATGGAGGCCCCGTCCTTGAAGTCATCGCGCAGCGCCACCACCGACTTGGAGGTCTTTGAGCCTATGGTTATAATTTTATCCAAAAAAGAAACCTTCGTTCCGACCAGGTGTGGATGAAGGAGCAACCCCCTAGCCTCCCGCGAAGGCGCAACCACGATCGAGGCGCCGACCAGCCGCATGACTCTTGGGAGTCTGCACTTCTCAAAAAACGGAGGGATCTTATGGACGCCAAACACCTCGTGCACATGCATTTCCATCCATGAGGTGAAGTAGTGCATCGAGAAATTAGCAGGCTGCACCCCAGGTTCATTAGCGTCCGCCGCCACGCTAAGTCCATTATATAGGTGAGCCAACCCAGCGATTCCTATTGTAAACTGCAGGCCAGCCACCATCCGATGCGCTGGATAGAAAACGGACGGCCGCATGTGGCGCGGGTGCATGGGGAGCGCGAAGCTGCACAGCCACAGTCCCAGGAACCCTACAAAAAGGTCTCCTCATCCATGCCCGGGACGGCGATTTCTGACAAAGGCATGACGGCGGCGCCGGGGAGATAAAAGTCCTTCTGATCGTCCTCCAATCTTGGTCGACGGTCCAAGCCGAAGCCGAAAGGGTCATCAAGCTTGGCGAACTTCTCGCTCCGCTCCGATAGAAACTCCGGTCGAATGAAGCGGGCGATAAAATCTGCGAAACTGACTCCCCGGACGCCTGATTCCAGATAGAGCCCTTCATATATGTTCAGCACTTTCACCAAGCCCGGAAACTGGTGCTGAATAGCATTCTCCGGCGTCAGATCAAACACCAGTGGCTTGGTGGCAAAGACGTATTCGTCAAGAGGAAGCAGCTCTTCGTAATGCTCCCCCCTCATCGGCAGACCCGAGATTTCAGCAAACTCTTCCAAGGAGATAGAGACTTCCCTATCCGTCATAAGGAAGGTGTGGGTGGGGATATTCTATTGTTCGATAAAAGCCTTGATCCACCACGTTGGAGGAGAGGGGTACTCGAAAAGCGAAACGAAGATTGTCGAGTACAACCCAATCTTCATCAGATGAGTCCTCTTCGCCGATAAGATGTACCGGGCCCACTGCAAATATCCGGTGGGTGGTCGCGGGGTTAATCCAATGTTATAAGCCTGTCCCCAAGGGCGTGCTTCACCCTGACAGATTCGCCTCCCTAAAATGTCTATTGCCGGCGGCGGCTGCACGGGAATAGCACCAATTGCAGGCTGGAGGAGATCATCCGAATTCCAATTCTTGACCTCCACGGCATACTTCACCGGGGGTTCATCCACATAGGGGATCGAAGATATGGGCTCAGACGGCATAGCGGAACCAAAGCTTTGGCGACCCTTGATGATGTAGACATACCACCTACCCCACAGGTGAAGGTTTTTGTGCTCGGGGTCATGGTTCCTGATGAGAGCGAGCACCTCTCGGTCCACTGGTGCCTGGGGAAATCCTCCCTCCGAGTGAGCAAATGGGAATGATGGGTCAGCAGACATGTTTCCTGTGGAGGGACCAAAATCAGCCGTCAGTGTTGTAATTCCAACGCTTGGCATTTTAAAAAAAAGTTACACCACTTTGCAATGCAGTGGGTAGGGGACCAAAAGGGGACCCATAAAATCTGGATGACAGTGCATCAGTTAATAAGACAGCCCCATCAATGGATGGGACTGTCAATTAATGAAGAGATCCCCAAGAGAATATTCTCATTAATGGGAAATCTCTAGAGACAAGGAGAAAATCTCCTCTTTCAGAGCAAAGCTCTGTCAAAGAGTGACATTTGTCAAACTCTGGTCTCAAGGGAATAAAATTTCCTAAAAAGAGCCTAGCTCTATAACAATGATGGAAAGATCCATCAAAGGAAAAAAACTTAACTCTTGAAAGAATTAAAAATATTTGGGATCTTAAAGATCCATGAAAACTCTTAGGAGACCCTCATTTTCAGATCAAAAAGATCTACATTTGATCCATAAGTAAAGCTCTGTTCATGGGTTAAAACCCATGAAACAAGATCTCTGTAGATCTATGGACTTTTGAGAGCAAGGCTCTGTTGGTGAAACCCCAAAGGGGTTTTCTTTAGATCAAAGATCTATGAGAGTAAGGCTCTATTAATTAAATTTAATTTAATTTAATTTAAGTCAAATGTTACCTAAGATATTCTAAAAATCTGAACTCTGGAGTTCTTGAAAAGAAAAGAGAGCAAGGCTATGAAGTTCTTAAAAAACAAGAGCAGGGCTCTGAAAATCAAAATGGTAAATCATTTACTTAGGACCAAGGGTCCTATTTATAGGCGCTTGCGTCCCTTCAACTCACCAGTTGATCCAATGGTTAGGATCTTGTCACCGCTGCACTCACATGTGCGCCACGTGAGCGCAACGGTTGGGGGGCATTTGTTTCCCCCAATCAGAGCAAAGCTCTGTTTGAATTTCAAAAATTCAAAAATTGAAGTAACGCTTCAAATTCCTTGCGCTGCGCGCAACGCGCCACGTGTCAAAAGATGATACGTCAGCGCAGCGCCCAAGGCAGCGCACCCAATCAGAGCAAGGCTCTATTTAAAGTAAAAGAAAAAAGAAGAGACGCTTCAGATGATTAGCGCTCTGCGTTGCGCGCCACGTGGCAGCGCAGTTGCGTAGCGCAGTGCGCGCTGCGCGACACGTATCGAGCGCAGATGCATTTGCGCCAAACAGAATTAAAATTCCAGTAAAATCTTTTTGTTCTTGTTTGTAATACCCAGCCCTTTTTATACCAAAATTTGTATTTTGTTACTTTAGAATTCTATTTATTCTTAATTATAATTTATTTATTTTATTTATAATTTTATTTATTTTATTTATTTCTTCTAAACCCCATTTTCTTTTATCAATAAAATCCAAACCCTATTATATCCATACTTTTACTTATCCTCAGCCCAACTCTATTTCCATTTTATTTTTATTAATTCCCTACGGCCCTTTCATTTTCTTTTCCCTTTTATTTTCCCTACGGCCCAATATCCAAGCCCGACCCCATTCTTTTTTCCCCATTTAATCTTTAAATTTTCATTATACTGGCCGGCCCAGTAAAATCCTCGGCCCACTTCTCCAGCCCGCGCCTCCAACCCGACCCGGCCCGCTTCACCCACTCATCTTCCTCCAACGGCTAATTCTTTTCCCCCTCGCGCGCTCGACCCACTTCCGCCTCCTTCGCCCACGCCTGCGCCTTTGTCGGCCATGCTCGAGCGTGCGTTACTACCCACGACGCGCGACCTCTTCCTCTCCCCCTCACTTCCATCACTCCCTCGCTCACTTCCTCTCTCCCTCGACTTCCTCCTCCTGCTCACCATCTCTCAGGCCACCGAACCCAACTCGAGCCTCTTTGTCGATGACGCCGGTGACGACCCCACCACCTCGTACTCCCCTCGCACATCCCTCCTCCACCAACAGCACCCTCACCACTCCACTCAACCAAATCAAATACCCCTGCCGACAACCACTGCACACCCAAACCCACCGAGCTCGAACCCTTCTGCACCCACTTCCCCCGGCGACGACGTCGACGACTGCAGCCACCTCGTGCCCACGTCGCTTCGCCTCCGCCTTCACCACCTCGCAGCGTCCTTATCATCACCATCGCCATCATCATCTCTCTCTCTCTCTCCGGTCTCTCCCTCTCTCCCTTTCCACTGTACTCTCTCTCTCTCAGTTCCCTCTCTCTCTCTCTCTCATTCCTCTCTCTCTCTTTCTCAGTACAACTTTCTCTCTCTCTCTCTCTGGTCCCTCACTCTCACTTTCCCTCTCTCTAATCTCTCTCAAACTTTTTCTCTCTCTCTAACTCTTTCTCTCTCAATATATCTATCCCTCTGCAAATCCCTCACCATCGGCCTCGCAGCACCATCATCTCCCCAGTCTCACGAGCCCTAGCCGTTGCCGAGGCAGAACCCCATAGCCGAGCCCAAGCTTGTGGTCATCGTGTCGCGTTCGTGACGTTACCGTCACCGTACATCTCCGAGACGTGACCAGACAAGTATTCTACTTGCTTACATGCTAGATACTCAAGTTACAATCTTTAATTACATAGATCATAAAGTTACAAGTTTATATCAATTATGTGCCATACCAGTTCGACGTGTGTTCCCAATGAAAATACTTACTTAATTTGACGGAACTAAATGGTATAGTTTGGCCCGTATGACCGTGAATCTAGTGTGTGAATTTCGTTGGATAATATGACCGTTAACGACTAAAATGACTACCCCCAAGTTTACTCGTAAAATTGGAATTTTCTTGTACCTGAAAACCGTTAAAATCACTATAAATTATGTACACACTGGAATGATGCGTTCAAGGGCTCAAATCGAAACCGAATTGACGAAATATAACCCTATGCAAGTTTATAAATATTTCTGTACTCAAACTGTGTCAATATTTGGATCGGAGTGCGACTCTGGACTGCAGTCCAGAGCAACTCCAGTGGTTGTTTACTGTCCCGTAATGGATACCACCCTGTTTCCTTAACTCGTAGGTTGCGGAACTCCACTTGTTATTATAGGTGAATCTGTTGTCTAGACAACACAAGTGGTTTCATTCTGTTTCGTTATCGTTTGTTATTTAATCTGTAATTTAATAGATCGGGACATATAACAGTCCCAATAGAATCAGAATTGACATACTAATGTTAAAAAATGTATATCTCCTGACGTACAGACGCGATTGAGAATCTGTCTGTTGAGTTGAAAACCTTACTAAAAAATATATATTTCATTCAACAGTAGCGTCGCTAAAATCTGATCCCAATTAGGATTAAAATGTATTGCGAAACGGACTTCCGATTCTGAAACCGGATTTCCAGCCGTGAACGCTTAAAATGAAATGGCTATAATTAATAATCCTGGAACCCGATTGGCATGAAATTAAATTCCCTGGATAGATAACTGAACATACTATTTATTCCCCGTTCATCGTTTTACTAAACTGTGACCGTATGATTTATGATATATTATGCAAGTGGTAGATTATTGATTCATGACATCCTAAACATGCTTTATATACTGTTTACGCATCATATCATACACATGTCACTGCATTGATAACCTAGTGATAACGTGCATTTACCCAGTGTTAGGTATTAGTGATGATTGTGGCAAGTACGTCAGTGTTCGTGTATCAGTGAATAAGTGAAAGTGATACGTACTTGTACACCATCAGTGAACCTTATTATTCTATTGCATTGTCGACGTCTGTGAGACGCGTGTATGTGTGACTATAAGTGGTATGTGACACTTATGGAAGCTCTTGCACGGGTGTCACAGATAAGGTACCAGACACTGCCATTTATCTTAGGTATTAGTCGGGACGTGCTTGATGGAGGTCCTGCCTCCAGTTCTCGCGCAGACTTGTCACAGACCGATTGGTATTTAGGGTTATGGTTAGCGTTTGATGTAGACCACGGGGTGTGGGTAGTTTGAGTGTGAGTTCAACAGAATCTCGGGAGTCCCATGCCGGCTTATATATTTAGGGAGATATATGGAGATTTACAGGGTACATGATTATTACCGTGATATACATGTTGGGCCCGTGGTCCCTTGCCCTTGGGTTCTACCCTTGGGTGGAGGACACTCGCGAGTGGTTGACTCTCACACTTGGACTGACGATAGGCTTAGTGACCTGTACAGTGAGACCTAGAGACTGATAGGGATACCGGCATTGATATACATACTTACTGTGTTGACATATGTGGCATATCATTATACTGCTTTTACTGTTCCGCTGCATTGATTACTGCATGTTCATACCTATACTGTCATCGATTTACTGTTATATATATCTATTATCACAGTTAGAATTGTCACATGAATTTATATATTATTTTGCTATTGTGTCGCTCTGACGACCTGAGTATGCATGCTCAGTGTGAGGAGAAGATTCAGCCTGGACCAGGACTAGACGTATATCACAGACACCTCGACTTGCTATCCAGAGTTATATTCGTTTGTTTCCCCTCAGGTCAGTTCTTTACATTGTTTCATTCAGTTACTGCATTTCTCATTACCTGCGCATCATTTACTGTTTACCATGAAAAACTAGAAGCCGAAGTGTGACTACGGCAGAATATTTCCTTGACCGTAGGAGCATGGCTGGTCTTGTCAACCCCTCGTTTTCCGTATTTTGGGAAGCAGGGCGTGACATTGTTAAAACAAGAAGATTGTCTTCTGTAAAACAGAAGCCCTTGGATCAAAGATCCAACGGTGGAAAAAAATCCCCAAATCACTCAGAGAATGATCTCTTTAACAAATTTAACAAATTAATGGGCACTATATAAAGGCCCCTAGACCTCAATTCTAAACACAACCCACAGAATAGAGAGACAGAAACTCAGAAAACAGAGAGAGAACTCCTCCAAAGAATTTTGAGAAGAAATTCAAAGAAAAGAAAGAAGGTAAAACCTTTATAAAAAAAAGAGAAAAAGAAGAATTTCTTCTGAAAAGATCATTGATCTAAAAACAACATCAAAGATCTTAAAATAAAAATATAATAATAAAAAAGGCATTGCCTTTGATGAACCATTGATTCTGGGATCTTAAAGATTCTTTTCTTGAATCCAAAATTGGATCAAGATATTAAAACAGTGCCTTGCACTTGTATCTGCGCTTTTAAAATAGAGCATTGCTCTCTGAAGTTGGCGCAACTCATCAGAGCACGCCACGTGTCAGCAGCGTAACAGCGCAGCGCATTGACGCAGCGCACTGCGCTGTTGCGCTTGCGCTCACCAGAGCGTGACACGTGTCGCCTCCACATGCGCTTGCGCTCAATAATTGGCGCAAAGCGCCTGACATGCCACATGGTCACTGTCAGTTTAATTAATGCACTTCAGAAGAGCCAAGCCCAATTAAAAAAGGCCTAACAGGCCAAATAAAATACTATGCATTATTTTAAAGAAGGGCAAAGCCCAAACAAAAACAAATGCTGCGCATCATTTAAAAGGGACAGAGCCCAAATCAAAAAAGGCCTAGTAGGCCAAAAGAAAATGCAGTGTATTATTAAACAGAGGCAAAGCCCTAGCACAGGCCTAATAGGCCAAAGGTAAAAACGTTGAATATTCTCAACTGGACTTAGCCCAATCATGACCATAAGTCCTCAAACTAAATTGAC
This sequence comes from Agapanthus africanus, assembly GCA_030015575.1. Lineage (NCBI taxonomy): Eukaryota > Viridiplantae > Streptophyta > Magnoliopsida > Asparagales > Amaryllidaceae > Agapanthus > Agapanthus africanus. Next base: position 485,331,618 of record JASDDO010000010.1, on the reverse strand, counting down.
TGAGCAAGACTGGTCTCTTAAATCAATTTACATCCGGTTCAAGGGTACATCTCCGAACTCCTCTGACACCTATCGTTGTAATCCTTCAACGACGTCAGAGAAGTGACGGGTCCCGACAACCACACATCCATATGGACTGTGGGGTCCCTAAACTCACGGACTTATGCGTCCTTAAACTACCTTTGGACCACCATGTCCCTAAACTGGCAATGGACCACCATGTCCCTAAACTGGAAATGGACCACCATGTCCCTAAACTGGAATAATAGAGCCCCAAATGCTCTTTTGTCGGATCTAAACGATCCCGTTTAAGTTGATCTTAGCCTCAAATATGGTTAACGTATCTTTAAACCTTCAAACAGACTTTAGTCCCAAATTGGACTACAGATCCCCCAATCAACTCTGGTTCAAGGGTACATCTCTGAACTCCTCTGACATCTGTCGTTGTAATCTCTCAACGTCGTCAGAGAGGTGATGAGTCCCGACGGCTATACATTCAATGGACCACCATGTCCCTAAACTGGCAATAGACCACCATGTCCCTAAACTGGCAATAGACCACTATGTCCCTAAACTGGAACAATAGAGCCCCCAAATGCTCTTTTGTCGGATCTAAACGATCCAGTTAAGTTGATCTTAGTCTCAAATTAGACTAACGTATTCTTAACAAACGTTTGAGTTGATCTTAGTCTCAAATATGGCTAACGTATCCTCAAACCAAAACCCCAAACCCCAAATCTAAGGAAATACGGATTTGGACTAATCCACGTCCTACGGGCGACGACATAAATTAGTCTCCGTATACAATCCACGGGCAACCACAAACAAAACAAACACCCACGACATGAAGTGAAATTCTGGAGAAGGAGAAAGTTGTTACCGCGATGCGGTAACGTAATTAACTGTAGGGGCTTGCGCCTGCGGGGAAGAGTGTCCCTACAATCAAAAACCCCTCACGCGAGGGGGAATCTGACGAAGTCTGCTATATCGGCCGCATCCGTTTAAACCTCCGGTACACGGAGCCATAAATCAACTTGGCATCTTTGGAGAAGTGGACGGATAAAACCAAATAGCATCTGCCCCGAATCTCAAGCAAGACGAACCTGCGCGGTCGCGTCTCCATGATTCGGAGGGGAACAATACACACACACACACACACAAACAAACAAAAATAATAATAAATCTTTCTTTTTGGGAGTACAACTCCCAGTGCAGGGACTAAGCCCACTCTCTGTCAGGAGTTCAACTCCATAAGTCAAATCGGGAGCACGGCTCCCAATGCAGGGACCAAGTCCCTTTTCCTGCTGACGCCCAGCGCCCACTTGCCAAGCACATGGGGCGCTGGCGCCCGCGCCCGCGTGCCAAGCACGTGGAGCGCTGGTGCCCAACGTCCGTGTGCCAAGCACGTGAGGCGCTGGGAGCACGTGGGGCGCTGGCGTCCAGCGCCCGCGTGCCAAGCACGTGAGGCGCTGGGAGCATGTGGGGCATGTGAGGCGATGGGAGCCCAGCGCCCAGCACACTAGCGCCTGCGTGCCACGTACGTGAGGCACCCAGCGCCTGCGTGCCACGTACGTGAGGCGCTGGCCCCATGCGTCCTTTGGACGTTTTTTCCCCTTTATATATATATATATATATATATATATATATACACACACACATACTAAAAATACCTCCCCCGTTAGAAAAAAATACTAATGGGGCGCTGCCTCGCACCCCGCAAGGGGGCTGCTAGTCCCCTTGACCCCCAGCCCGCTATCCGGGTAGCGGGACCCCCGTAAAAACTCTGTGGGGCCCCTGATATATCCAATACCCCTTCAAAATACAACAATGCACATTGAGTTCGCATGACCTGTTTGACTCATCAATCGGAGGTTCTCTCAGTCCGAAGGTGAGCGGTAATTAACGCCAGCTTAGTCCGCGGCTGCCGGAGATTCGGATCCCCATAATCAATAAACCGCCGCCTATCCTAGGCAGGGGGAATCTGTACCTAACAAGCGCTCGCGTATTCCTATCTCAATGGGGTGACGAAATACACCCTACAGGTCTGGGAGATATTAAGAGGAGTGTACTCCTGAAACTTCGGAGAGTAAGGCTTTGGTTGGTCGCCCTTCTTTTTCTCTTCTCTGCCCATATTTTTTTGGTCGACTTGGTCGCATCGGGGCAGATTGGCGTTCACCTCCAATTCGAATTGGATCTCTCGCTCGGTCCAAGCTTTTACCTTGGCCATGGGCTTAGGTTGTGCTAATGCAAAAGTGCGGAGCCACTCTTTGTGCCTAAGACCCGACCTTAGTGCGGTGATGACAGTTTCATCCCGGTGCTCGGGGACCTCAAGAAGAGCGTTGTAGAAGTGAGTGACGCATCCCTTAAAGGATTCCTTGTCCCCGCTCTTTATGGTGAAGAGATAATTGACTGTCCTCTTCTGTCGTCTATTTCCGACGAAGTGACCAAGGAACTGGGTGGCCAGCTCATCAAAGGTAGAGATGGAGCGTGGCGTGAGTCCTTGGAACCAGTCCCGTCCAGCCCGGATGAGGGTTGCGGGAAAAGCTTGGCATTGGACAACGTCGGAGTTATCCTGGAAGCTTATGCCCGCTGTAAGTCGTCTGGATAGTCCTTCGGGTCGGATTTCCCATTGAAGAGGGCCACCTTGGGCGGTTTGTTCCTGGACAAGATGTGCTCGGCCAGCAGTTCCTCCGTGAAGGGTTTTGTCAGCAAATATGTGGAGTATCGGGCCCCTTCGCCGGACGTTTGGCCATCCCGGTGTATGCCCTCGATTTTCTTCTCGAGAGCTTCGAGGCAGTTGTGGTATCCCGAGGATTCGGCACAGTCGGAGTGGTGGCCATTTCCGCTTCTGGTCTGTGCGGTAGTGCAGTTACGATTTCGCTCTATCAAATTTCTCAGATCCCCAGACGATGTCCTTTTAGAGTAGGATTGACGCGAGTCATTTGCATGGTCTCAGTGAGGGAGAGGGCGTCGATCGTGCCTGGAAGCAGGCGAGCTGACTGACACCTCCTCGGGTGGCGCGGGAGCACGATGGGCGTCACGGCGAGGGTCTCTTTCCTGAGACCGAGGTGCCTAGCCATGCGGCACCCAGCGGGTCATTGAGTCGGTCGCTGCGTGCGAGCCGCGGTTACTGGAGTCGGCACGCCCGTGTTCGGGGGCGTTGAGGGGAGTAATGTTATCTGCTCTTCTGCCGACGTTGTGATCCCTGGGAGGGGGAACTGCTATCTGGGGGCCTGGGCCCGCCGCTTGAACACGAATGAGCGCGTCCACCATTGACGTGAGTCTATAGATCCGGACGGATAAGACGATGATGTCATTGGGAGGAGGAGACAAGCCACTCCTTCCTCCGTTGTGGGGGAGGCCGCGGTTTGTACCGGGATCGTCACGGTTCTCGCTCGCCATTAGGTCGAAGGCGGAAGATCAACTTTGATGGGGGGAAGAAACTTTCGAAGTTCGCACAGATGGCGCCAACTGATGGAGGTATGGATTTCCTTCAGATGCTGTCCTTCGTCGATCTGTAGTGAGCGTTGCTGGACGGTTGAGATTGGGTTTGGAGGTTGTCTCCTTCAGCGTGTGGATCTTAGTGGGTTGATTTTGAGGTGGAAGCCGAGCTGCCTGTAAAGAAGTCCCGGGGTGGTTGTACCACCGAGGACCCTCCGACGATCAAGTTAGCCGAGGAATTTGGGTAGAGTGGCGGCTTATTGGGTTAAAATTGCGTTACCTGAGTCGTCTGAGAGGTGGAGCGAGTAGGCTCGAGATCTTCGCCTTCGGTTACGCCCCTGACGCTATGCCTGCGTGAGTGACGGGATCCACCATTAATGGCGGGATACGCTCGTTAATGGGGGACGCACCAGCGTAGGACGCGGGACGTGGGGCGGCGGATATCTCGCGTTGGCGAGATACGCGGAGCCGTTGCGGAAGCACTTAGGCCCTGCGTTCTCGTTTGATCGGGATAGCTGGGGAGGTTTAGCTCGGCGTGAACTCGGGGATGAGACGGGAGGCCGTGGAAGCTTAGCTCTGTAATAGCTCGGAGGTGAGCACAGAATGATGGGCGCCAGTTCGGCGGCTAGGTCGCTCTTGAGTAAGATGCGGAGTGTAAGCTCGAAGACGAACCGAGAAAGGTCATCAGTGCCCCCACGCTGATTTTGCCTCGGTAGCCTCCAGGAGTCTAGTGAGCTGTCGCGGGTGACATGTCTTTCGCCACGTGTCGTGATCCGAGAAATTCCCACTTATGAGCATCATCACAATGGGTTTTCAATCCCACATGCTACAATGGGTTTCCAAGGTTTCCAAGATCTCATTATGGGCATGTTTGGTTTGATGTAAAGGCGTACTACATGAAAAAAATTGTGAGCAAAAAACACCGTTGACAGTACTTTTTCAAGGAAAATTTGCAATTCTTTTGTTTGAGTAGTGTCATTTGGAAAGTCTATTTGTTACAGGTTACGACATTATCATCACACAACAGCAGCATGTGAGGGAATCAGTTTTAAAGCCCAGGAAATGAGAACTACTTTTCCTACCTGCCCCTAGGCTGATAGGAAGAGTGCGCGGCCTCCTTCAGGAGGATGCGTTGGTCAAACAGAAGGCCCTGGTGATACTCGGCCTCCTATGGGAGCAGGCCTGTAATTGGACAGGGTCGGGTCAGGTCTAGTATGTTCTAGACCCATACCCATTCAATTTTTACGGATCCAGACCCATCCATATTTTACCCTAAGAGTCTGTATGGAATAGATCTAGATCCGGACCCGTTAATAATTAGGTCGGGCCCATTTATCTATCTTTTAAGATTCTTAAAAACAAATCAATTGTTTATTTTATCAAGTTCTGTATTGCGATACAAGGGCATCACTAAAACTAGAAACCCCCGACTTATTTTTAATTAAAAGCTAAATTGCATAATAAAAATCAACCGGCACTATAGATAGTTTATTTCTTAAATTTGCAACTCGAAAGCTTTATAATTCATAATATTTAAAATAACATGATATTAAGTTTGAGGAATATTAAGATAAATTGACAAATATAAAATTTATAGAACTAAAATCAACAAATACTAAAATATCTCTCAATTTTCTTAAAATTTGTACAAAAAAATTACAAACTCATTGCTTACATCTAGCATATAAATGGGTTTGGGTCTAACGGGTCCGAACCTAAGAAATCCAGACCCGTCAATGGGTCAGGTCTAAACCCAGACCCGTTGTTAAAATCCAAGTTTGGTATATGTCCATCTAGATCCAGACTTATTCAGATGCAGAACCGTTTACAGGTTTAATAAATGTATTCTTTGTCGGCCAACAAGGTTCATAGCGTTTGCATCTTATCTTAGGTGGATTGCGGTAGGATTTTAAGTTCGTGGGTAATGCATTTTTTTGACGGCTGGAAATTGGCTGAAAAGTCAAAATAAATTAATAAAAGAAGAATCTGATGTGACCTCTCTCAATCTCTCTGTACTAACGTAACCAGTTCTGCCAACATCTTTCTTGCAAACCAAACAAAAACCATCTAAAACTTTTCTTTCTTTTGATGCTTTTCCTTTGCAACCGAAGGATTGAAAGCAAAAAAAAAAATCATTTTGCTGATTCTCTTTTCCTTGAGCCATTTCAGGACTTGGAAATGCTTTTCACTTATTGTCCAAACCGGTCCTAAGGTTGCCTTTTGTTATGGGTGGATTGAAGAAATCTTGTGCTCAAGAGCATTGGAGATAGTTTGGTTATTTCGGGAAGCAGGAGTTTTTGAATCCGTGGAGTATAAGACTTGTACCACTATTTTATTGGACTTTGTGCTGAAACCTTGACCAGTGATAGTTTTAATTTAAATAGAACCGTATTTTATATGCCCCCGTGCTGCTACATTGACGCGAGTCGTTTGCGTGGTCCCGGCGAGGGAGAGGGCGTCGATCGCGCCTGGAAACAGGAGAGCTGACCGACACTTCCTCGGGTGGCGCGAGAGCACGATGGGCGTCGCGGCGAGGGTCTCTTTCTTGAGACCGAGGCGTCTTGCCGCGCGGCATCCTGGGTCATTGAGTCGGTCGCTGCGTGGGAGCCGCGGTTACTGCAGTTGGCACGCCCGTGTTCGGGGGCGTTGAGTGGACTAATGTTATCTGCTCTTCCCCCGACGTTGTGATCCCTGGGAGGGGGTACTGCTATCTGGGGGGCTAGGTCCGCCGCTTGAACGCGAATGAGCGCGTCCACCATCGACGTGAGTCTGTCGATCCGGACGGATAAAACGACGATGGCATTGGGAGGACGAGACGAGCCGCTCCCTCCTCTTTTGTGGGGGAGACGGCGGCTTGTACCGGGATCGTCACGGTTCTCGCTCGTCATTAGGTCGAAGGCGGAAGATCAACTTTGATGGGGGGAAGAAACTTTCGAAGTTCGCACATATGGCGCCGATTGATGGAGGTCTGGATCTCTTTCAGATGCTGTCCTTCGTCGATCTGTAGTGAGCGTTGCTGGACGGTTAAGATTGGGTTTGGACGTTGTCTCCTTCAGCGTGTGGATCTCAGTGGGTTGATTTTGAGGTGGAAGCCGAGCTATCTGCAAAGAAGTTCCGGGATGGTTGTACCTGAGTCGTCTGAGAGGTGGAGCGAGCGGGCGCAAGATCTTCGCCTTCGGTTACGTCCCTGACGTTATGCCTGCTTGAGTGACGGGATCAACCATTAATGGCGGGATCCGCTCGTTAAAGGGGGGACGCACCAGCGTGGGACGCGGGACGTGGGGCGGCGGATATTCCGCGTTGGCGAGATACGCGGAGCCGTTGCGGAAGCGCTAAGACCCTACGTTCTCGTTTGATCGGGAGAGCTGGGGAGGCTTAGCTCGGCGTGAACTCGGGGATGATACGGAAGGCCGAGGAAGCTTAGCTCTGTAATAGTTCGGAGGCGAGCACAGAATGATGGGCGCCAGTTCGGCGGCTAGGTCGCTCGTGAGTAAGAGGCGGAGTGTAAGCTCGGAGACGAACCGAGAAAGGTCATCAGTGTCCCACACTGATTTTTCCTCGGTAGCCCTCAGAAATCTAATGAGCTGCCGCGGGTGACACGTCTTTCGCTACGTGTCGTGATCCGAGAAATTCCCATTTATGAGCATCATCAGAATGGATTTTCAATACCACATGCTACATTGGGTTTCCAAGAACTCATTAAGGGCATGTTTGGTTTGATGTAAAGTCGTACTACATGAAAAAAAAATTGTGAGCTAAAAACACCGTTGACAGTACTCTTTCAAGGAAAATTTGCAATTCTTTTGTTTGAATGGTGTCATTTGGAAAGTCTATTTGTTACAGGTTACGACATTACCATCAGACAACACCACCATGTGAGGGAATCAGTTTTCAAGCCTAGGAAAATGAGAACTACTTTTCCTACCTGCCCTTAGGCTGATAGGAAGAGTGCGTGGCCTCCTTCAAGAGGATGGGTACCACTTGGGTCAAACAGAAGGCCCCGGTGATACTTGGCCTCCTATGGGAGCAAGGCCTGTAATTGGACAGGGTCGGGTCGGGTCTAGCATGTCCTAGACCCATACCCGTTATTTTTTACGGATCCAGACCCAACCATTTACCTTAAGAGTCTGTATGGAATAGATCTAGATCCGGACCCGTTAATAATTAGGTCGGGCCCGTTTATCTATCTTCTAAGATTCTTAAAAACAAATCAATTGTTTATTTTATCATGTTCTGTATTGCGATACAAGGGCATCACTAAAACTAGAAACCCCCGACTTATTTTTAATTAAAAGCTAAATTGCATAATAAAATTCAACCGGCACTACAGATAGATAGTTTATTTCTTAAATTTTTAACTTGAAAGCTTTATAATTCATAATATTTAAAATAACATGATATTAAGTTTCATGACTATTAAGATAAATTGAGAAATATAAAATTTATAGAACTAAAATCAACAAATACTAAAATTTCTCTCAATTTTCTTTAAAATTGTACAAAAAAGATTACAAACTCATTGCTTAAATATAGCATATAAATGGGTTTGGGTCTAACGGGTCCGAACCTAAGATATTCAGACCCAACCCATTTATTAAACCAGTAAACGGTTCTGCATCTGAATGGGTCTGGATCTAGATGGACATATGCCAAACTTGGATTTTAACAACGGGTCTGGGTCTAGACCCGACCCATTGACAGGCCTGTATAGGAGGCCAAGTATTCTTTGCCGGCCAACAAGGTTCATGCTTTTTGTATCTTAGGTGGATTGTTGTAGTATTTCAAGTCAGGTGGTTAAAGCATTTTTTGCCGGCTGGAAATTGGCTGAAAAGTCAAAATAAATTAATAAAAGAAGCATCTGATGTGACCTCTCTCATTCTCTCTCTACTAACCTAAGTAGTTCTGCCAACATCTTTCCTGCAAACCAAACAAAAACCATCTAAAACTTTTCTTTCATTTGATGCTTTTCCTTTGCAACCGAAGGATTGAAAGCAAGAAAAAAAAAACATTTTGCTGATTCTCTTTTCCTTGAGCCATTTCAGGACTTGGAAATGCTTTTCAATTATTGTCCAAACAGGTCCTAAGGTTGCCTTTTGTTATGGGTGGATTGAAGAAATCATGTGCTCAAGAGCATTGGAGATAGTTTGGTTATTTTGGGAAGTAGGGGTTTTTAAATCCGTGGAGTATAAGACTAGTACCACTATTTTATTGGACTTTGTGCTGAAACCTCGACCGGTGGTAGTTTTAATTTAAATATCCCCCCGTGTTACTACAAGGCCATCTTGGGGGTACGGGTGTAACCGTACCCGTAAGGCCTTATGGGTATGTTTACAACCGTATCCTATGAGCCGGTTCCCCAAGTTGGATACCGGTTCGTCCGTACCCTCAATTGATGGTTCGAGCACAACAATATCCCTAATTTATCAGGGGGGACCGACGTATCCGTACCCGCAATTGAGAGTACGGATAAACTGGTTCCCCGAATAAATTGGGGTTATCGATGAACATGTACGTCTACTGCACCAAAACTATGAAGTCATAACGGTTGAGTGATTTGCTTCTATCTTTGGTTTAGGATGTAAATTCCTAGGGCCTCTTTGGCAATTAAAAAAAGAAAAGAAGGTCATGAGAAAGTAGAACTTTAAGAAAGCAGTCGAACTTGTTTATTTTGTCCGAAAGTTGATTAGTTGAAGATGAGGTGAGAAACAAAAATAACAAAAAGTATAAACTAAAAAAATTATTAAGAAAGAATTAATTGTTAAATATTCATTTAATAATATGGTATACTATATAAAAATTAGTTGATACTCTCTCTTACTCACTTTCCTTTCATTTTCCTGGGGTTGAGCTAGAAACCGAAAATGGAAAGTAAGTGACCTGACATGGTCACTTTCAATTAGTTTCTCTCTCATTTTTAGAAACAAACAAGAGAGCGGCTATTTTATTTCCTAGGTGTAGGTAACTTAGTTATGCCCACCATGAAATAACGCACTACATTATTTTTTTCCTTGATCGGCTCCGTCCATCATGATTACCACCATCTTATAGTATAGGCAGATCAAGTTTTGTGTGATTGGATTTTGTTTATATATCGATCATTGGTTATAAAATGTTATATTGTCGGAAAACCGTCCATTTTGCAACCAACCAATGCATGAACAATAAGTTTCCAAATCATATGAAACTTGGTGTAAGCATACTTTAGATTATGTAGATCAAGATGAACGAAACCGATCGTGAAAAATAATTCATTTATTAAGTTATTTCATGATGGGTATAACTAAGTTAGTTATACCTAGGGAGTAAAATAGCCGCTCCCAACAAACAAATAACATGCACTTTCTCATCCTCTTTTCAAATACCAAACATTTTGGGGACTTCATCTTTTCAACCAAAAATTGTAGTTCTTTTTGTAGATTAAATGAGGCACAAAGTATGATATAATAGAAAGTGGGTTTCAAACCAAATTACCCTAATTTTGAACCTTAATCGCAAACTAATGGAGGCCCATTTCTCCCTCAGATGTTGTCCTCCGTCGATCTTGCGCCAGCGGTGTCGAACGGTTGGGATTTGGTGTGAAGATTGTTGGTTGGGATTTGAGTGTGTGGATCTCAATGGGTTGTTACGGATGCCGGGCTACCTGCAAGAAAAGTCCCGGGATGGAAAACCACCATAGGCCCCTCCGACGATCAAGTAAGTACCAAGGAATAACTGCAGAGTAGCGGCGTATTGGGATCAGTTCTAGTTACTTGAGTCGTTCTGATAGAAGGATTTATATAGCGGTCGTATAGAGTGAGTCGATGCGATATTCTCACCGTCCGTTACGCCCATGCGTCACATTCGCATTGATAGCGGGATACGCCCATTAATGGAGAGATACGCTAGCATGAGATGCGCGACGTGGAGCGGTGGGAATCTCGTCGTGGCGAGATGCATGGAGCCGTTACGGGGGCGTTCGGGCTCCGTGCTCCCGGCCGGATAAGGAAGCTGAGAAAGATCAGCTCGGTCACAGCTCGGTAGCGAGCGAAGAGGCTGAGAAAGCTCAACTCTATAATAGCTCGGAGACGAACGAGGAGATTGAAGGAACTCGGCTGTAAGATAGCTCGGAGGTGAGCTGATGGCTGGTTGCTAGAAGAATAGGGAACATACTCCGTGGAGGTCTTTTGAAAGATCTGGTGCAACCTCGGAGGCAAGGCACCGAGGAACGTCCCCGATGCGTCATATTTATCCCAGCTCTGCTGCCTCCAGAAATCTAGTGGGTTTGCGCAGATGGCACGTCACCTGCCATGTGTCGTGATCTGGGAAATTCCTACTTATGGGTATCATCATTAGCCCCCCACTCTCGTTCTGACCAATTTGTTGGTCGGGCCGAGAGTGGCTATCATCCCAGTATTCAATAATTCAGTTCGGCGCCGAGAATTCTTCGTAATAGGTTGTCCGAGGATGATGCGATGTTTGGCGGCTACGCCCCTCGGGTTCCTGGATCCACGCAGCGACCCATGAAATGCCTTGATTCCTGCGCGTATCTTTGGTGACGTCAGCGGATCGACAAAATGATTGCGCCTTAAAGAGGACGCTGCTTTGCTCGCTCGGTCTGTTGTCATTCGTTTCACGTGTCCGCCGTGGGATGGTGGGACACGAGGGGTTGTCAGTTGAATTCGATAGAGTGGGAGGTGTCCAATGGTCGATCACCACATAGAGTCCCCGTGGTTGTTTGGTGCGATGCTTCATTTCGGCGGGAACAGACCTGGGACGTTGGATGTTTTTTTTGTTGAGTGTATAAATAGGAGAGGTCATCTCTCGACAGACACTTTCCCCTCATCGTTTCCTACCATCTGAAGATTTCCCGGTGCTTCTTTGCTTAGGTCCGACCTTCAGCCAAAAACCCTTCTTCAGCCAATCCTTTCTTGAATCAGATTAGATGACTTCTTCCGAAATATCCATTTATGTAGTTGGGGTTGAGTCGGGCGATGTGATTTCATCTTCTGAACCCGAGTTCAGTGGGTCTTCCTCCTTCTCGGCTTCCGATAGCCGAGAAAGTTCTTCTTTCTCTTTCTCTTTCTTTTTATCTTCCGCGTCGGGCTCGCCCCCTAGGAGGGGCGACGCCCTTGCACTTCATCGTCGGGGGGCGAAAAGGGCACCCAAAGTGCGCGTCAAAAATACTCGCGATGCGCCCTCGATGTTGAATCGCTTGGACGAGCTTTCCGATATCGGGGCTCGTTTCCATATTCCTCCTGACTATTCGCTTCGTCTGGCCAGGGAGGGTGAGCGGGCAGACCAGGTGCAGGGCAATGAGATTTCTCTATATCTGGAAGCGTTCCGGCCAGGGATGCGTCTGCCCTTCTCGCCCGAAGTTTGCACCACACTCCATTGCTTCCGCCTCGCTTCGGGCCAGCTAGCGCTGAACTCATTGAGAATCCTACTTGGGTTTCTGGTCCGGTTGAAGATTGATCGGATCCCTTTCGAATTGAGTCTTCTTATTTCCTTTCTTTGTTATAAAAATCACCACAGTACCAGCAAGGATAAACTGAGCTGGGTGTACTTTTCTTTCAAAAACATACGGGTAGGACGGTCGGATCTGGAGTAGTGGTCGTCCCTTCTTCCACCCATGAATGGAAGGAGAAGTTTGCCTTCGTTGGGCCTCCAGAGGGTGTGGATTGGCCCTTACCCACTAAGTGGCATAGGGCTGATTGCCATAAGGTCAAACAGTCGAGTGCCCTAGAAGTGAGGGTGGTGTCGCAGTTGGAACCGATCCAACGGGCCGATGTCCTACTTTCCGAGTAGGTTTTTGAGCTGGGAAAGGCTCAGTCCTACGCGCTTTGGGGGTAAGTTAGTGCTTCGTTGATCAATTTAGATTTAGCATAATTTTGCTGTTTTAGTTGCTGACCCCCCTCTTTTTCTTATGTATATTCCTCAGAGCCGACGGATCGCTCAAAGATCATGGCCGCCATGGCCGCCAAGACACAGGGGCGAAAGGGTGGTGGCGCTAGCTCATCTTGACCCGTATCGAGCATGGTTCCCCGGCAAGCCCTTTCCGCCAGGATCCCCGTAGCCCCTTCCGTTCAGGAAGAACGCTGTGGAGGAAGACAGAAACATGTCCGGGATCTGGCGCCCTGGGCCAGAACAGAGGTGCCGCCTTCTGCCGAGTCTCCGCTCAAGAGGTAGAAGAAAGTGGTTTCCTGACTATCCCCGACAAGGATACAGGTACAGGAGGGCGACTTCTGCATCGAGGTGTCTTCGGGGCTCTCTGTGGCCGATATTTTACTGCCAGACATGGAGAAGGCGGTGGGGGCCAAGATTCCCTGAGGCACCTTGAAGGCCCAGGTAGCGGCGATAGCTCAAGAGGCTGTTCAGGTTGGTAACTTTTCTAAAATTTCTCCAAGTGTCTTTACCTCTGCTTAGCTCCTAAAACGGTTCGTGTTTTCTGCAGGTGCTCCAGCATTGTGCCTTTCTTGCCCCCTTGGAGGCCGAGGAGGTGGCCCCGGCAATAAAGAAGGCCGGTGAATCTTCCTCGCGTAAGGAAGAGCTTTTCGCGTAGCTGAAACGGTCTGAGGATAAGACGGCCTCCCTAGACTCGAGATTGGTCGCGGAAGGCCTGACGGTCTCCAAATTGAAGGAGTCCCATCGACTCCTGACCGAATCCAACCGGGCTATTCAGGCTAAGATGGAGGAGGTCATCGGGCTTTATGATGCCATGAAGAGGCAGAGGGACTTGTTAAAAAAGGATGCCCAGACGGACCACGAGGCGGTGAAGCACGCTGAGGATAAGGCATATAAAGCCGTAGAGGAGTATAAGGCTTTTGGCCAATTTTACGTCGACCTTGCCAACTCCGCGGCCGTCGGATGGCACAACGCCCTTAACGCCGTCAAGAAAGCTATTCTGGGTTCGACGACCATGAGTTTCATGAAAGGTATCCTTTTGCTGAGGAAGTGCACCAGGGAGGCAGCACCGAGCCAGCAGAAGGAGACGAGGTGGCGGGCGAAAGCGCCGAGCCAGAGGTCGCGATCAAAGCTCTTGACGGAGGCGCCAAACAGGGAGAAGCGGCGACCGAGAAGGCAGCTTGAGCTACCCCCTTTTGTTATTAAATTTTTGTAAGCCTCCGGGCATCTTGTAAGGCTGGGGAGCCTATAATACCTTATACATAACCCGGAATATCAATAAAGTATTTTTAGCTCGCCTATGCAATGTTTTTACTTTTGTAAGTGTAGATAGGTCGGCGTCCCGCGAACGCCAAGTATATATGTAGAGTCGAGTGTCGAGCGAGCGTGACATGCTAATGAACGAACGCCAAGTATAGGTAGAACGGTGCCCCTCCTCATCCCAGAGTCAAGGTGACGATCGAGCGCGATATACGAATGCCAAGTATAGGTAGGTCGGCGTCCCTCCTCACCCCGGAGTCGAAGTGACGATCGAGCGCGATATACGAACGTTAAGTATATATAGGTCGGCGTCCCTCTTCACCTCGGAGTCAAGGTGATGATCGAGCGTGACATGCGAACGAGCGAACACCAAGAATTGGTAGATTGGAGTCCCTGGACTCGGCCTAGGATGAGCCGAGCAGGAAACTACTTAGCTGCCTCATGACGAGGGCCTTTGATCCGTAGAGTAGCATGGCAGGAAGCTTCCCCCAGCGGTAGAGCCGAGCAGGAAACTAGTCGGCCGCCTCACGACGATGACTTTGGATCCGCAGAGTAGCCGGGCAGGAAGCTGCCGCCAGCGGATGAGCCGAACAGGAAACTACTCGGCCGCCTTGTGACAAGGGCCTTGGATCCACTGAGGAACTGGGTAGGAAGCTGCCTCCAGCGGATGAGCCGAGCAGGAAACTACTCGGTCGCCTCGTGACGAGGGCCTTTGATCCGCAGATTAGCCGGGCAGGAAGCTGCCCCCAGCGGTAGAGCCGAGTAGGAAACTACTCGGCCGCCTCGTGACGAGAGCCTTGGATCCGCAAAGTAGCTGGGCAGGAAACTGCCTCCAGCGGACGAGCCGAGTAGGAAACTACTCGGCGGCCTTGCGTCGAGGGCCTTGGATCCACAGAGTAGCTGGGCAGGAAGCTGCTCCAGCGGATGAACCGAGCAAGAAACTACTCAGCCGCCTCGTGACGAGGGCTTTGGATTCGTAGAGTAGCCGGGCAGGAAGCTGCCCCCAGCGGATGAGCCAAGTAGGAAACTACTTGGCCACCTTACGACGAGGGCTTTGGATTCGCAGAGTAGCTGGACAAGAAGCTGCCCCCAGTGGATGAGCCGAGCAGGAAACTACTCAGCCGCCTCGTGACAAGGGCTTTGGATCGGCAGAGTAGCCGGGCAGAAAGTTGCCCCCAACGGATGAGCCGAGCAGGAAACTACTCGGCCGCCTCGTGATGAGGGCTTCCGTATCTTGGCCTCCTTGATTCTTGGGATTTCTTAGAGATGTCGTTCAATCTTCCTTGACCCGCATGGGGGGAGAGGGCCAGTAATCGGATGCCATATGGCAGCGTCTTATTGGAAAGATGCGATACTCTGTGATTCGCGCTGTGGCATGGGAAGATCTCGGTCCCTGGAAGACTTTTGTTAAGGCTATAAATAGTGAAGGCATGGCCTCCCCTTCAGGCATCTACCTTAATTTCCTTCTAGCCGTTTCGTCTCTTCCTGATGACGGGTCGTGTGTTTACCATCCGGGACATCGTATCTTGAGACGACGTGTATTTCTATGGTCTTGATCGTTCCGAAGCGACGTATGAGGCCATGATAGGTCGTTTGGAGGATCACTGTGGGCGTCTACTACCCCATCGATCTCCTCTCCTGCAGGTGCTTATCTATGCGATATAGAGGTCTTTCCCGGATCTTTACAAGGACCTATCCCCGCAAGCAATGGAGGAGGCGTTTGACAAGATGCACATGACCCACGAGCTGGGTCTGATCTCGAAGAGCAGGTGGGATCCCTCAATGGATATTCTTCTCGAATGTTTCCAGCAGAGGTTGGTCGTGATGTCGTGTTCAGCGGCAGGAACCCCCTCGAATCCGTAGCTTCTAGGGTCCATGGGTACTGACAAGGGAGCGGGCGGAGATTGCTTGGACTCGGCTGGAGGAACTCTCCTCCGAATATCATCGTCAATATTTTCTTAACCCACTTCCCCCTTTGTTGTAATAGTTTGGGGATTGTGCACCTTTTCCTTTGCTTTGTAAGGCTGAGGAGCAGAGAATACCTCTGAAAAAATTCTTAATAAATTTTCTTTGGCTTAAAGACCTTTCATTGCTCGCGATTACGGAACATTGAACCTCTTTTTTCGATGAGTAGGTGGACCAGTGCTTTTCCCCTACCCTTTACCTCGAAGCCAAGGTAAAGAGGGAAGAGTTAGACTCAGGTCGGCTACTCCTTGGGCGCGCCTAGGAACTTGTCTGGGGAAAGCCCGTGACCGGATGATACAAAGTCCGTACTTTTTCGGACGGGAGTGTGCCTGTTTTGAGTGAGTACGGCGGGTAGGGACTACCCGTCGGCCCTAGGGTGAAGCAGGAATCTACTCACGTGAGAGCGTAGCTTAGAAATTTTAGTCGACACCAAAGGGAATTTTATTATTCGAAAGGGTACAAATTTATCTGTACAATTTAAGCTTTTCGGCGTTATATAGCCGAGGAAAATCATGCCCCCGGGAGTCTTGGAGACGGTAGGCTCCGCCGAGCAATGTCTCCGTCATGAGAAATGGCCCGTCCTACTTCAGAGAGAACTTGTGTAGCTTCCCTTAGTCCATGAATTTGTTTCGACGTAAGACCAATTCACCTATCTTGAAAACTCGATATTTAACTCGGGCGTTGTAGTAGCGGCGGTCTGCTGCTGATAAGCGGCCATCCTGATTTGTGCTCGATCTCTTTTTTCCAATAAGATGTCTAGGTTGCTTTGAAGTGCCAAGATATTATCTTCGTCGTCGAAGTGCTCGACTCGATAACTGGGCAATCTAATTTCTGCGGGGACCATTACCTCGGTGCCGTAAGAGAGGTTAAATGGGGTTTCCCTCACAGGTGTTTTTCTCGACGTTCGCAATGCCCATAATACCTGAGGCAGTTCCTAGACCTAGCTGCCTTGTCTTCCCTTCAGGCGGGCTCTGAGCCTACAGATGATGCCTCAGTTTGCTATTTCGGCTTGCCCGTTGTATTGGGGATGTGCGACTGCGGATAACTTCATCAATATGTGATAGTCATTGCAAAATTCTCTGACTTTCTTATTTTCAAAATTGGTTCCATGGTCGGTGATGATGCCCCTCGGGATTCCGAATCGAGAGTTTATATTATTTTGCAGGAATTTTATCGTAGAGGTGGCATCTGGTTTTCTGATCGGTACGGATCTATCCATTTTGTAAAGTTGTCTACGGCAACAAGGATGTATTTATGTCCACCCATGCCGGTGGGGAGCTGGTCAACCATATCCAGCCCCCACTGTGCAAACGGATAAGAGAAACTTAGTGGCGTTAGTTCGGTAACGGGGAGCCGATAGATGCTGCTAAAGAGTTGGCAGTTCTTGCACCTTCTGAACAGCTTTCCTGCATCTTGGTGTATCGTTGGCCAGTAATACCTTTGCAACAGTGTCTTTTGAACTAGACCGCGGGCCTCTTGATGTGCCCCTCCGACCCCTTCGTGTATCTATCGTAGGATATAGTCTGCTTCGTCGGGATCGACGCATCGGAGTAGAGGTTGGGTGTAAGACTTTTTGTACAGGTTTCTCTTGCTCCACACGAAGTGGTGAGATTTCGCTCGGAGCCGGCGAGTCTCGACCCGGTTCTCAGGGAGTACTCCGTCCTTTAGAAATTCTGTATTGGGTTTTCTCCAATCCGGGACACCCCCTCGAGTCGTGTAGATCTGGAGTGTTACCTCATCATCTTCCACGCTGGATTGTGGCAGGACTTCGAAAAGGATGTTTCTTATACGATTAGCTGAAAAGCAAGAGGCAAGTTTGCTCAGCGCGTCGGCCTCGGCGTTCAAGTTTCTGGGAATATGCTCCACTTGGACCTCGTCGATTTTTTTTCGAAGTATTTTTACCTCCACCGGGTATTTTATCATTAGCGGTTCCCAGGCTTCGAAACACCAGGTCACTTGGCCAATGACTAGCGCGGAGTCGCTGTGTATCCTGATCGTCTTTAGCCCCACACCGGAGGCGATTCGTAGCCCGGCCAATAAGGCCTCGTATTCTGCTACGTTGTCTGATGCCTTAAAGCCAAGTCTCAGAGAGTACTCTATCTCTGCCTCATTCGGACCACGGATGATTAACCCGGCCCCACTCCCTTCCTCTGTAGAGGAGCCGTCCACATAGAACACCCAGTCCGGAATCGGGCCGAATGTCTCCTCGACTGAGATTCATGGGTTAGGGCCCCGCGCTGGTGCTCCTTCTTTATTGGGAATGGTGCATTTGGCCACGAAATCGGCTAGGGCATGTGCTTTGATAGCTTGTCTTGGTCGGTACTTGATGTCTAATTGGGGCAACTCCCATCTCTATTTCTCTAAGGGGCTCGACGATTCGGGGGAACTGAGGATATTCCCCAAGGGTCGTTCGGTGAGGACGATGATCATATGTGCTTGGAAATAGTACCGCAGTTTTCTAGAGGTAACGACGAGCATAAGAACTATTTTTCTATGGCCGGGTATCTGGCCTCTGAGTCTTTGAAAACGTAGCTAACGTAGTAGACCAGTTTTTGTACTCCTTCAAATTCTCTGACGAGTACGGTGCCGACAGCCTAGTCGGAGATGGCTAGATATAGTAACAGCTCGTCCCCTTCAACCGGTTGGGTGAGAAGCGGGGGGGGGGGGGAGGGGGGAGGGGGTTTCGCCAGGTGTTCCTTGAGCTATTCGAAAGTGATTTGGCACTCCTCGGACCATTCGAACCTAGGGATTTTTCGTAAGGCTTTGAAGAAAGGCAGGCACTTTTCTCTAGATCTGGACATGAAGCAACTCAAAGCAGTCACCCTATCTGTGAGTCGCATGATATCGACATTGCTCTTGGGTGTTGCCATGTCGATAATTTCCCTGATTTTCTCCGGGTGGTGAAGGTGGTTAGCTCTTCGTCGACCGGATTCATCTGGTTCTGATTATAACCGGAGAAGGCATCCATGAAGCTTGTGTAAAGACTCTGATTTTACTGTACGAAATTTTTTAAGTTAATGTACAGAATGAAATTTGCAAGCCTGAGTACACTTTAAAAGTTGTTTTTGTTAAAAAACAATAAGAAAGCACTCGTAGCTCATTGGTAAAGCCTTGCACTGCTGTGACGTAGCCTCTGTGTTCGAATCCTCTAAGCCACACATTATCTTTACCGATTTTTCTTTTAAACTTTTTGGAAGCCCAAAAGTTTATACGTGCAATACATGTAAAAATGAACAGTCAGGAAAAACAAACATATGTAAAATGTTGTGTGTACTGAGTAGGACATGTGGCCAAAATCCAGAGCATCACAGAATCCAATGGACCGGTGATATTGAGTTAGGGGTCGGCGCCGTCTATAGGGAAAAAGCCCCCATGTTTTGCACACAAAACTTTTGGCCTACCCCCATTATCCCTGCGCTGTTTGATTTCTCTGAATTAAAAGAGAGACTTCAATTTTCCAATTAATCCAATTTTAAATGCATTTTAATTCATTATTTCAATTCCAAAACCCTAATTCCATACTATAAATACAACCTCATACCCCATCCCTTCTTCATTCTGAAAATTCTAGTCAAAATTATCAAGTTTTTCTAAGTAGAAGTGGAGTTAGCAAGAGGTCGACTTCCGGCGATAATCTATGCAAGTTCAGGTAACTCCGCGACTCCACGAAAGCTACCACATCTTCTTCTACCTCTCCTCCCTCCTTCTAGCTAGTAAGTCCCACCCCATTCTTCTCTTTCTACAATAAAATTTATCTTTTTCAAAACATATCGGTAAGTGGAGTTATACTGACATTTGAGTTCTAAAATCTTTGAAACTACAATTTTTCTTAAGAATCGCTCATTCATATTCCTAAACCTTTCTTGTTAATCATAAAACTAAAGTTTAGAATGATTTTCACTCAAATATATCATGTTAAATAACTTAATTTTCACTTTTACATGAAAATACCATGAACTTTATATACATCATCTTTTATTACTTTGCTTAATATTACCTTTAAAAATCCTCATGGGGTAATGACCCAACCCTCACGTACACACATGTCTACGTAGAACGATACACTTTGAAAAATATTTTTATAGCGATCACAACATTTCATTAAAATACCATGAACTATAAAACCGTTTTCTTTTTAGATTGTATTTGTAAAATCTTTGCGATTATATCTCTACAACCCTTGTTAGGGGATTCTCTATTGGATGGTGCAGATTATCGCATATCCATGGGCTAGTAGAGCGAGATGCAGATCTCCTCACGGAGCATTCGGTCTCGTAAGATTTTTAATACGAGTTTAAGAAAAACGAGATTTTCTATTTAATAATAAAATTAATTTTTAATAATTATATAAATATTAGCAAACTACATATTTTCAAGATATAATAAAATTCCATGTTTTCTACAAAATAAAATTCCGTGTTTTCTACAAAATAAAAGAATGACAAGTTTCACTAAAATACCATTAAGTATCAATACAAGACAAGTCTTACACTAAAATATCTTGAACTATTCAAGCTATGTAAATATTCACTAATATACATCACTCTTTAAAATTGACACCCATGAAAACCCTAAAGAACATAAATAATTAATCAAGATTTATTTTGAAAGTATATAAAATATTTTTCATAAAACCCCCTCGAGTTATACAAAATTATATTAAGGACCTTGGTAAATATGGGTTTAAGCGGGATCATTTCTCTTGAGCCTCAAGAAGCCGGAGAAAGTGAGTGCTTGCCTATTTAAGCTAGAAAACTAAAACGGAGTTATCAATGGTAATTGTCTTGGAAAAAGACACAAATCCTGCCGTCCATGTGCAGCAGTTACCGATAACGCCTGAACTTAATTCATGATCCAAATCTATTTAAAGTGTCTGATTCAAACCGAGTCTAAATCAATTCTGAGTCTAATCCAAAGATGAATCCAACATGTATACTTGAACCTGAACATGAATACCAGTACAATATCAACATGACTTGACTTGACCGAACCATGACTATAACTTGACTTGATTACATGACTACTTGTTTACATCTTGAACTTGATTACATGAACAACTTGTACCCATGGTCTTGGCAAGTATGGTAACCACAAATTTATTCAATATGCATTACGGGGTTTAACGGGGTAGACTGGTACGAAATGTATTAGAAGTGGAACGAGATGGTTACTAAAAAACACCTACCTAAACATCCATGCCGTTGTCCCGTGGGTTTTGACGGAGCCTTATACTTCCGATTACCATAGTCCACGGAGCAAGTTGGACTTCTCTCGTATACACTGATATCTTCTGAACCAAGTTACAAACAACTGCGTTAGAATAAACAAACATATATCTATATAAATTACCAGTTCTTTTCTCTTTACTTGTTCTATTCCTTTCTCTCTTTTAGGACTTACCGAGCGCTAGTTCGCTGACGACATTCCTATCTCTTTTTTCTTTGGAATGTTCGTCAGGAGGATCCGACTCTCAGGAGACCGAGCCCAGTTAGGAATACTTGGATAAGACCACCGAGTAGCACGACTACTAGCTTTCTTGTATTTATTTACTTTTCAGTTCATATGCCACCATTTAGGCATTGCTTTCTATCATTGTACTTTTCTTTTCAGTTGTATGTAAAGAATGAATATTAATAAAATTTGCTGTTTATATTATATCTCTTATCATTCTTGTGTATATTTTATTATATTGCTTAGTTACTGTAACATTTCAAAAAAATAAAATATTATTTTTGGGAATTTTTATAATTTAATAATAAATATTGTGAATATTTTAATAATACGGTATAATGAACTACCGATAAAGTGGAAAATTATAGAAATTTCTGAAATGAGAACGTTTTATATGATTTAAGCAAATTACGGAATTTTATAATTATTATATTCCATTTTAATGCTAATCGCGATTAAATATCGCTAATCGTGCATTAAGCTAGTTTTGTGCATGTGGCATGCACCATGTCATATTTCACATTGTTACAATTTTCTACCATGGTTTCATTTGGGTTTATATTGTTTTATAAAAGAAAAGAGAAGAGAAAAGATTAGAAAAGAATAGAAAAAGAAAATGAATAAAGAAATGGGTATGGGCATGAGAGAGAGAGAGAGGTGAGAGGTCAAACCTTGGACCATGGGTTTGTTTCCTTCATTATTTTCTCTTCATTTTCCTCTCCTCACCTCACTTGGTTGCTGCCCTCTTCCTCCCCCATCTCTAAACCCTCACAACTCCATGAAAAATTCATCAAAAGTTCATCCCCACTTCACAAAAGACATGCACAAGTGATTTGTCTGTCAAAAATATTTCTAAATCGCAATCAAGAACGGCGTCGCTTGGTAGCTAGCCGGTGAGTACGGGTCGGTCCACAAGGATTTTGTGTTTTCCTAATTGCTCTTACGAGTTAATTCCGATGGGTGTCGGATTGATTATCTCTAAAACCTAAATTGATTTATACTAAGATTATTTAGATCTAAGTCTTGCTAGGGTTAGGTCTAGGGTAAGTTGGGAGATTGAATGTTTCCTCACCGCTTTCAATGCCCTATTTTAGATCTATTAGGTGTTATGGTAATTATCAAGAAAGGGGATTAGTACCATTCGGAAAGATGTTTCTTCCTCTAGGTTCTTGTCCTTCCTTTATCGATTCTTACCCTAACCTCTATGGAAAACATACACAACCGGTCCTTTATACTACGGTATCACCGTTACTTCGAGGGGTAAGGTGCCGCAGGGAGCGGTGTGTGCGTGTATGCATGGAATTCTAATTATTATGTGTGATGGGGCAAAAAAGGGGTGAGAGATCTCATCTCTCAAACCTTTCCCTAAAGCTAACCCTAACAAGCGAGGAGACTACTCGCTCATTAGGGAATTTAATGACATTCTAAATTAAAAGTAAACTAAGGCAATGAAAATAAAGAAACTTACTAATTTTTATTGATGACTCTCTCCAAACATCAACACAATACAGATATGAATTTATGAAGTGAAAAGAGGCATACCTTAAAAGAGGTATTTGGGTTTTTATTTATAGGACATAGAAACCCTAGGTTACAATTGACTCGCACATCTGATTTTACAAAAATACCCCCTAAGAAAAAGACCTATTCAATGATCCGCACACCGCCACTAAAATTCCACCGACACGGGCAGAACCCGGCCGCGGAACCGCGGCCAAACCCCATGCTTGGCCGCGGATCCGCGGCCGTATGGAGGCTTCATGGGTTGGAATTTCTTGGGGTTGTTTCAACTGCATTTGGGTGCTTGTTTCTTCAGGACTTTCTTCAGAATATCTTCTGGTTCTCTTCCAGATCTTTCCAGTGAACATTGTAGTGGACTTTTGCCGTTGCTTCGTGATGAAGTCTTGAACCTTGCTCTGCCTTTGTGCTTTGTGAAATTGTCCATTGATTTTCGTTTAGTCTTCAAATTGTAGGCAAGATAAAGATTCTCTGTTTATTGGTTGAAGTCTTACTTTTGCATCGTCTTTTCATTGTTTTCACTGTTTTTGTTCCAAGAACCTATAACTTGCAACTATGTAGCAGACATGGGTCAAAAGTACCTGTTTATTTGTAAAATGAATAAGAATGGGGAATATAATAATGCATTATTATGATATGAACAACAAGCTCACTACAAACACTTTGGACCAAGAAAATTTGGATTTTGAAAACTTGGGGCAACTCAAGAAAATTCTTGAGTTGCCAAATGAGGTAATTTCTGCACCATTAGGGTAGTTTTTCAATTCCTTATGCATCCATACACGTTTAGTATCGATATTGTGTAGTTGGCGAACTTTGAAAATTCCAAGTAAGTTTAGGGTTTTGATTTGAATCCAAAGGTGAAATTGTGGCTTAGTAATGACCTTAGACCCCTGTAGGGATTGCATAGTGGGCTAAACCATAGACTAGAACCCTGCAACACGAAACCAGAAACCTCGATTCCGTATTTTTCTGGAATTTGTGAAGGGAATTTGATATCTGCTAACACCCGGTGACCCTAAAAATTATTTAGCGATTACTGTGAGTCATACAGGCAACCTAGAAGCTACCCTGAAGACCAGAGCCCAAAACCCCTTACCCAGGCCACAGATTTAATCATTTGGGCCGCAAATTGCGGCCTTGGTACTTCCAAATTGGTTCGTGCTTGGTCCAGGGCTTTATCTTCAGTAAATTAGACCCTCCATATATGAAAAATTGGCTAATTTCACTTAGGGTAAAATCTGGGACTATTTTCTTGAGTTGCTGCATTGTTTTGTGACTTCGTTTTAATTTGGGATTTGGTATTTGATTTTGTGTTCTGTCGTCTGATGTTTGTACGTCAGCGACGGGGGTTGTTTGGTAGTTTTGCAGGCATAGGCTATAGGTTTTGACCTATGAACGATACGCGTGCCGATTTGGTTTTCGTGCGTGATTTCGATTCATGATACTACGTGTGATGTGTAGGTACCCTCGAGGGGACTTGAAAGACGAGCAAGCACGTGGCGACATCGGTAAGCGAAGGATCAGGTGAGTAGATATATATCTACGGGGGAAGTCGGGTGGATGACATATAGCACCCCCGCAGTTCGTAGAGCAGTGTATGGTATATACTTATATTTTTATTGTGAGTTTATGATTATCTAGATAGACTTTGGGAGTTATGGATAACTTTAGTGTAATTTGATGATAGTGTCGTTAGTTAGTTTAGTTGAGAACCCTAGAATGAGGTTTACACCCACACGCACACACATACTTAATTTGTTTTACTTGTGCGTATATGGGGATATGTATATATATCTATACACACACACATAGGTATGGGACTATGTATATATATATATATATATATATATATATATATACATGGATGATGAGGATAATATGTGGTACTTGGAAATGAGTCGATGAGATTTGGGCATGGTGCCATGAGATCGGTGATATGTTTTGGTTCGTACTACGAGATACGACATGTTGTTATAGCAGGTCTTTAGGAGATGTGTTTTCATGCACACGCACACATACTTATGTTGATGGTATCAGTTTGTATTAGACTTAGATCAGTACCCCCAGTTCATGAGATATGATGATAAGGATACCAGATAATTGATGAGATAAAATGTGATATTTGACCCGTACCCAGATTTAGGATGCCGTACGATGGATTTACCGTACGAGCTATATATTGATGATAGACCAACATTCTTGACTCTAGGATGTCATATTGTATATTGTATCGTATGTGATACTATTGAGGCGGGATCACCGACTATTATATTTATATATATCGACTCAGATTTAGGTGGTTTCCATACCTTTTCGATTAGCCTGTTAGTTTAGTCCTGTAGTTACTTGTAGATGTTAGACTAGACTCGAGTCATACCTATTTCAAACCCAACGAATCGTGGGTATTTTAAAGACATGCCAAGGGATTCTACGGATATTTCAAAGGACGCACCCTTTTTCTTAAAAAACACTGTAGCCCCTATTTTTCCAAACACCACCATTCGTGTGATTTCAAATGACAAATTATATGACTTGTATAACTAATGTAGATTCCTTATTGTTGCATTTACCTCCATTTCCATATTTTCATGTTGTTATTAGCGCATTGCATGCTTATATACTTGTGATTTATGTTATATTAAACCCATGCTGTCAGGACACCAGCACCATTATCAATGATGCGTATGCTCCACGTACACCTGCTTGCCGGCTCACACACTTCATCATCGATAATTGCCATGTCACTACACAGTAGAATTGTTGCATCAGGATATGACTCCTTGCATGCCATACTTGCATACATACATATTGTACATCCATACTTGCGTACATACATATTGTACACCCATACTTGCATACATACATATTTGCACATACATAGATGATTCTGGCTTGATTTCGGAGATTTGGGAACCGCAAGATATATTTTAAAAACTGGATTCATTTGAAAGAGCGGTTTTCCCTTGATATGTGCATATTACTATTCCATGTTGCATGATATACGGATATACTTACATTTTTGTTAGATGTCGCATACATCATGCTTTATGATTATACGCATTGAGATATGTTATTTTCATGAGATTTCTGGATTTGAGAACCGTGGTTATTTCAAAAGAGAGTATGTATTATTTTAAAAACCCGGTTTCTCTTGATATGATATTTCAGTGCGTCCATCATGTGTTTTCTCGGTTCTGAGATTGGCATGAGTAACCCGATTCGAGGAGCGGTAGGCACCGTCTGCGGGTACATGGTGGACCCGGTGAGGTATCCCGGGGCAAGAAGACTCGTATTGTTAGACGGTGAGCCTGGCAGGGGAGCACTACCTACCAGTGATAGTATTTGGGCTCGGCGGATATCCGGAGGATACCGACCGGAGTCGAAAGATGATATGGGCCGATCCGGACTGACGGAGCCCGAGATATGAGGATTTACGTGTCGATGTTGGACACGGGTTTCATGATATTTTCGAGTGTCGATGTTGGACACTCAGGTTCCACACGTTGATTTATATCCTCATACTTTCATGCATTTGCTTTTATGACATTTAAATGCATGATGTTGTTGTGTCATTGGTTGATACGTGGAAGAGATCCACATGCATACAGGCATTGATTACATAGTTGTATGATTATCCACATACTTATAGACTTGAGTATATAGTCGACACTGATTCATACTGATTACATTGATCATACCATATATATATGATATGTTGCTACCCGAGGCACTAACACGAGCACTTGGTATTACACTTATGTATAGATGTTTACCCTTGCCACCTTATCATGCTTCTGACTTTATCATTTTGAGGATATATATTACTGATCGTATTGACCTAGGATTGAGCTATACATACGATTTCTGCTTTGTGATGTTTTCTACTCATGAGTTGGCAACTCACCCCCGTTGTGCCACAGTTTCTTGCAGATTTTGCCGTACAGGTTTTTCCTTGGCGGCTTTGTTGGCACATTACTTCATTCCGGGTGATTGCTTTGGTAGGTGGGTTCACTCATATCGTGACCGCCATTGTACTTATTTATATTCAGTTGTATCTAGTAAACTCCATCAACCAGACTTGTACATTTATTTCAGACTTAGAAAACCAGTTGTATATTCTTTCGACCTTAGAGTCGCGTGTTGTATTAGTATGGTTTTCTTGATGATTTTGAGTTTCCTTTTGAGTTTTGATCCTCGCCCTTCGGCGTTGTATATTATATTGTTTGCGTGGTTGTGACCGTCGATTGATGAAGAGCTAGCTTCCGCTTGGGGATACCTTTTATCATTGTGCATATATTATTCATGTTGTACCCTGTTTGGGGCCAGTATTTACAAAGGAAACTCTGTCAAAATTTTCAGAAAAGACTTGGGATTTTAAAAATGCATATTTCGGCTTATGTTATTAAAACCACTTGTTTTAAAACTAGTTTTCTTCACTTATTCCTTAAAATGGTTTAGATTTCTGGGATTTTTGGCTTACTTGAATTAGATGGGGTCCTATAGACTTCATTGATTCAAGTGCTAGTCACGTGCCATTTCGGGTCGTGACAGTTACTGTCACGCCCCGCTTCCCGGTGTACGGGCAGAGTGCGCGACGAGATCCGCTACGCATTTACTCAGAAGTAAACACGCTAAGCGTTTTTAAGCAATATAAAGTAAAGTACACAAGAGACAAGATGTAAATGGACAACAACTTTATTTATTAACATTCTTTTTACAATACAATGAAAAGTAAATACATGGAATGAAAGCAATGCCTAAACAGTGGCATAGCAGAAATGAAAATATGTACAAGTAAACTAGATCTCTAGGTCGAAGGCTATCTGATCCAAGTCTTCACTGGTGGGCTTTGTCTCCAGAAGGTCTGCTCCACCTAACAACATTCCAAAGAAAGAAGAAAAGGAATGTCGTCAGCGAACAGTCGCTCGGTAAGTACCAAAGGTAAGTAAGACTGAATAGACAGAATGAGAATGTAACTTTTAAAGTTGTATTATATTGTTAACGCTGTTGTTTGTAGTTTGGTACGGAAAATTCCAGTGTATACAAGAGGAGTCCCACTATTCCAGAGACTAAGGTATACGGAGCACAAGGAACCGTTCAGCCACGGTATAACGGCAATGGATATTCAGGTTAGGTGTATTATGGTTACAGTCTCGTGCCACTTTTAACACATTCCGTACCAATCTACCCCTTATAAACACCGCGATGTCTTTTGTATTGATTGTATTGTTTTGTTATATAGATGGATGAATTTACCGAAACCATGATATCAGTAAATGGAATGGATATAAATGGAGAGTCATGTAGACGGAGTATATCCATGGTTCGGTTCAGTCAATATAGATTGATATAGATTGAAAAGACGGATTCATGGATTTATGTTGTATTGTAGTTTGTACTTGAATCACATTCAAGTCAGATTGATTAAATTGAGACTCGGTCTGAATCAGACAATTAGAAAAGAAATTGAAGTCATGAATTAGGTTTTGGTGTTATCGGTAACTGCTGCATATGGACGACAGGATTTGTGTCTTTTTCCAAGACAATTACCGTGTTGATAACACCGTTTGTTAGATTGTCTACCTTAAATAGGCAAGCATCCATATCTCCGGCTTCCTGATGCTTAAGAGACTGGTCCCGCTTAAACCTATGTTTACTAGGGTCCTTACTGTAATTTAGTATAACTTGAGTGGGTTTTATGTAAAAATAGTTTTGGCATAATTTTAAAATACACCTCAAGTATTTAATTATCGTCTTTAGGGTTTTCATAGATGTATATTTTTATAGTTGTGAAATTTCTAGTTAGTAAAATCTAATTTCATAGTATATGGTAGTTTATTGAATTATTGTACTTGTGTTGTATTTGGATGGTTTTTTCATATAATAGTGATTCCTTTGATTTAGAAAACTTGAAATATTTATATAATTAAAAAATATATTTTGATAATAGATTTATATATATTTAATGAAAATAATTTATTTATTTTCTTGTAGAAATCTCATTTTTCTAAAAAAAATGTATAAAAATTCTATCGAGATCGAATGCTCCTTGCGGAGGTCTGCATCTCGCTCTACTAGGCCCGAGGATGTGTGGTAATCCGCACCATCCCGAACGGGATCCCCAAATATGGGTTGTAGAGGCGCAATTGTATGGAAATGCTTAATACACTTTTTAAAGAAAACGGTTTTGTAAGTTTAGGGTATATATTTGTAAAGTCGTATTTTCCCATATTCTATTGTCCCAAACTTCATCATGCTATTATAGAGATGTGTGTTGTGATGAGGTAGGCCATTACCTCATGAACTATCTAAAGGTATAGCAAGGAATTATGACGATTTATGTCGAAACTAAAGCATATAGTATTTTACTATAAAACTGCGATAAAAATTGCAATATAAATTCTTTTGATATGAAACTTGTTTAATATGTTTGTTAATATTTATTGAACATGATATGAAAGTTTGGTATTTTCTTGTTTAAGAAAAATAGGATTTTTAAAGAAAAACTGAATCGGAAGTCGGATTAACTCCGCTTCCGTCGGGTTTTATGTTTTGAAAGTTTTAGAACTTGAAATGAGAGGGGAAGAGGGGACTTACTGGTTTGGGATCAAGAGAAGAGGGAGAGGAATCTACAGAATGCTTCGTGGCGTCGTTTCGACGCCGGAATCTCCTTGGATCGTCACCGGAACTTCACCCTTTTGCTAACTCCACTTGTATACTAAAGGACTTGAGAATTTGGTAGAGTTTTGATAATGAAATTCTGGTGAGGATGTGTGAAATGAGATGTGGTATTTATAGGAAAAATTAGGGTTTAGTTTGTTAAAGAATACATTTAAAATTTGTATTAAAATTGGATTAAATGGGCATTTTATTGCACTCTGGATAAATTCAGAGTAAACAAGCAATATGGGGTTAGTGGGGTAGGCCAAAGATTGCAGGGGACAAAATATGGGGAGCTTTACCCACGGGGTCCCGACGGTGCCGGTCGAGATGAAGATCTCGCCGGTCGAGGAGTGGGGTCGGGGTATGGGATGCTCGCCACGTGTTTGTGTCTGTTGGTATAACCAAGTGCACATGTTTGTTTAATCTATAACTTAACATTCTACGTGCAGTGCACGTGCAAACCCTTGGACTTCTAAAAAAATTAAAACAAAATTAATTTAAAAGATAATGTGGCTGGGGGAATTCGATCACAGGGGCCATGTCATAGCAGTGCAAGGCTTTACCAATGTGCTACAAGTACTTTTTTGCTGTTCAAAAGCAAATTTAATTTATAACCTGTGCTCAGGCTTATGTACTCTTTTCTGTATTTTTGAATGGGCATTTTATTGCACTCTGGATAAATTAAGAGTAAACAAGCAATATGGGGTTAGTGGGGTAGGTCAAAGGTTGCAGGGGACAAAATTGTTGGAGATAGTGCCCTCAAAGTCAATTATTGGATCACAGGTACGTGATTGGAATAATTGAGGCAGGACCTATACCGATATGACAGTCTTGCTCGAAATGGTAGTATGCTATCTGGTTTGTCTTTATCATCGTTTACATGCTTTAGTTCGCTATTGCATGTTGATAGAGCCCATAGGATTCTTGCTTGACTGCCAGCAGTATGATGGCGATCATATACGTGGGAACTGGGGTCTGTAAGCACATCCTTAAAGTGTCTCTAGTCGTGCGAGTTTCGAGACAGGGCATCGATACTCCAGAGTAGACTAATGTATACAGTCGAGACCCCGACGAGGGACGGTGACCGGTCTCACAAGCCATTGGTGTCAGTTGGTTCACTTAAGATGTATACAGGTGCTCATTGGGTTATGAGTACAC
This sequence comes from Agapanthus africanus, assembly GCA_030015575.1. Lineage (NCBI taxonomy): Eukaryota > Viridiplantae > Streptophyta > Magnoliopsida > Asparagales > Amaryllidaceae > Agapanthus > Agapanthus africanus. The sequence continues at coordinate 485,301,279 of JASDDO010000010.1, read as the reverse complement.
CGGACAGGACTGGCCGGGAACATGCTAGTTGGTATTATACATATCGTCAGATAGCAGTTCCCTGGTGACATGTGTACAGGTTAGTTTCTCGACCTGAGATCGTCATTTGTCTCGTGTGAGTTCCCACCGTGCTTTGATTTATACCCTACCACGCTCAAAGGAGACGTGCAAATAGGTATTTTTTGGGTACAGTCCCGAGCCACATGGAGGCAGTGAGCGGATCGTCGGGGATTTGTCTCTCCCGGTATTGGGGGTTGATGTCGCACAGTGCACGGGTGTCCATCATTAGAAATCCTCGGCCGAGGTAGTAGAGAATAACTGATTTGGATCAGTAGTTTCTCAGGTGGTGATGGGCTTCATACCGACACGAATTATCGCGTTATTAGGGGTCTGACTTTATCCACCCCCCTAGACTCGATATGCGATACTCTTAGACGAACGGACCAGACTGTATGTATATTATCACTGTTAGGCTTAGTAGGGTTTCTGGATGAGTTCGCTCGTCAGCTTCCCTTCCAATCAATACATAAGCAACCGTTACGTACAGCTTGTACCTCTGACGTACTAGTGGTTATACCCAGTGCCAGTGTGTTGATGAGTCATTAGAGTCCCCCACAGACAGTTTCCCAAGTTCGGGCGAAACGTTGTAGAGGCCGTATGGTTTTATGGTAAGGTTCTGAAAATGCACATGCGTTTACGCACGTGTCATTTTTCGGGCAGATAATACTGGTCGGCTTTGGTTTAAGCCGGATCCGAGTATTATACTGTGTAAATATAATATCTTTGTCTCAGTTGCATTTGTATTCGGTCGTAATACAAATGCGGGTATGTTTATACTAATACGGGGTTATCTTGAAATTCGTTTCAGGATCGCTTTTGGAAGTTGCCAGTTTCCAGTTTTCTATCGGCCGTATTTAACATTCGGTTAAATGCGGATTTATCTTTTCTTCTTGAGGATGAGTCATGAGGTGAGTCATGAGTGGAAGCTTCTAGAAGTGATGATAAGGATAGTAAGTCATTAGTGCTTTAATTGTGCATTTATTGTTTTGATGACTAGGTGTTATGATTCATTAGTGTGCATTAATGTTAATGCAAGGCGTCTAAATGACTCATTCTTCTCATTATTGTTAAGGTCACCCTCCCCTCTCCTACACTCACCTCCCTCTTCCTATTAAGTGGCCGGCCCCTCTTGTGATAGAGGATGATTGATTCATTATGAAAAAGATTATGGTTTTGGTTCATGAAAATTAGAATTGCCAATTTCTCATTTACCCGATCCAAAAGGCAACTTCATTAATCGTTCGTCCATAGTTTTGGACGAAACGAGACAAAGTGTTCTACTCATTCTCTACATCAATCTTGGTCATCTCTTTTAGCAAACTTGATGATCGAGTTGCCTCGGTTCAGAGGCGGGAGCCCGTTTAAAGATCCGTCGACGTGGTGCCACCTGGACGAGAAGACTGGAGATCGAGCAGATCGGAGCAGCCGCAACAAAGCGTGGGATGATGGTTGAAGACTGAAGGACTCGGATCGTTCGGTATAACATTTCTACCCACTTTGTAGTTTGTTAGTTTAGTTTTAAGGGCAGATCCGGGTTATAGTACGCGATAGCGCCAGTTGTAAAAGTTTTTGTTTCGCATTTGGCGTTTGTTAGACGGCCGGGGCACTACCGTGGACTCATAGTGGTATCAGAGCCTCACCATTAAGCTTTACTAACTTGTGCTAACGCGTTTAAAACATCGATCGAACGGATTTTCGAAAACCGCAAATTCCAGGGTTAAAGTTTCTGTCGATTTTAAACAGTGTTTAAAAATTATTTTACATATCACAGAAAACTAAGCAGGCTTTTCTAAGCATTCTGGAAAAATTTGGGCACGTGATCCCACAAGACCACCGCGGATCCGCGGTCAAACCTAGGGTTTGACCGCGGAACCGCGGCACCTTTGTGGGAACAGTGCTCCAACTTTTTCCAGAGAGCTTCATTTTGGAAATTGTGGTTTTTGGTACTGTTCTTTTGGGCCCAGATTTTGTTACTGTACAGCAGATGCACGTGGGGCCCACTTCGAGAAATTTTGTCGATCGAAATTTAAACGTGTTAGTATACAGTGCTTACTTTATATCTCCGACCGAGAATGTCATTTGAGCGGTAAATTGCGTCTAAATTGCTATAGCTCTTTTAGACGGATTTGCGAACGTGACATTCGAGTTGATGTTCTGTGTTGTGCTGTGATGTTGCGGATATGTCGTGGTGGATAGCAGTGTGCAATGGTAGTGCTGTTTGGATTTATTTGTACATTTGATATTGCGGGGCGAGCGTCCAACATGTGGACTTCCGTCACTGCCTGTTTGTATAATATTCTTTTTGGGCACGACCGGGCTGTGGTCGATGTACCCGTTGTATATATTTTCTTTTATGTACTAGGTTTACCCCGCGACGGAGTGCACGGATAGCCGGGTTCTGGAGGGCAACGGGTCCGTATCTCATGGCTTTGAGAGGCAAACGGGACTCACTCTGGAATTGGCAGACTATTCGCCGCACTCGTAGGGGGTACAGGTTGACCCAAGGAGGAGTGCTCAAGTTACCGGATTCCGTGAAGTGCCGGGTGTTTCATTCACTATGCTGTAAGGGGCTGCCTCGCTTTAGGTTTTGGCGGGTAACTTGTCGCACCCGTAGGGGTCTAGGTTTCATTGCACAGGCTATCCACATGACCAGGGGAACGTTGGGTTTCAGTAGCGGCTCTGTGAAACCGGGGGATCCCAGATTATCTGTATTGTTCTGTGATGCTTATTATTTTTCTGTGATGTTGCATATTATCACGCCTGGAGCGATTATTGTATATTGGTATATATACTATTAGATGTTGTATATGTTTTACACCCGCGCTAGTCCAGTCCCCGCTCTGTCGTTAGTTAAGTAACCTAACGGGTGATGACGGGACCCAGTGACGAATGCGGATGGCATATACGTACATTTTATTACCGGATTCCGTGAAGTGCCGGGTGGTCCATTCACTATGTTGTAAGGGGCTGCCTCGCTTCAGGTTTTAGCGGGTAACTTGCCGCACCCGTAGGGGTCTAGGTTTCATTGCACAGGCTATCCACACGACCAGTGGAACGTCGGGTTTCAGTAGCGGTTCTGTGAAACCGGGGGATCCCAGATTATCTGTATTGTTCTGTGATGCTTATTACTTTTCTGTGATGTTGCATATTATCACGCCTGGAGCGATTATTGTATATTGGTATATATACTATTAGATGTTGTATATGTTTTACACCCGCGCTAGTCCAGTCCACGCTCTGTCGTTAGTTAAGTAACCTAACGGGTGATGACGGGACCAGTGACGAATGCGGATGGCATATACGTACATTTTATTTTCGTTCTTTTCTGGTGTGATTAATTGATGGGACTGCATTGATTCTTATCAATGCAAGGATAAAACAAACCTATATTGGATGTTGTTGGAACAGTTTTTAAAAGTGTTATTACATAGACGTTTGCTTTTGTTTTGCATAGTGATATTCGGTTATGAATATCCAGCACCTCATTCGACGAGGCAAGGGCCGAGATCCCTTCACCGGGAGTGAACCCTTGGGAAGAAGTTTGCGTCAGGGTAATAACTTCACTATAGTCGATTACAAGTTGCTTTGCATCGCGGTATTCAGTTGGAATATCCTGCACCTCATTCCACGAGGAAAGAGCCAAGATCCCTTCATCGGGAGTGACTTCTTTAGGAAAGGTTTTTCATCACTATATTTTTTATAAAAAGCTATCAGGTTCCTTCAATGAGATCAAGTTCATTACGTTAAAGGTTTTTTCGCCAAAAACCAGACGTAGCCCTCCGTCATTTCTTTTGGGTATTCAGTAGTATTCAAGCTATGTATTTTGGCCAAAGTCAAGGCATAGTGTTTGGTAGCTGCTGGGTATTCATCTGTTGCATAGATAGATGAGTTGGTTTGGGACAGTCGTTCTGCCATTTTGGCCAAAGTCAAGGGCATGTGCGGGTGGGTTCAAATTGACCTGGATAGTGACGGGTAGAACTTGGCATGCGACTTATGATATTTTGACCAAAGCCAAGGTCATAAGAGCATGGGGCAAAAATCATATCGGGAGTTTCAAACATACAACAAACTTTCTAGGCATGTGCATACCTTCTGGAGTGTGATAACTTGAGTGGCTTCCATCAAGTTATCATGCGATGATAGTTGGATCTCGATTCTCACTAATGAGTTGGTTTACTTTTCGGATGATCCCGACTAATTCTTCTTTCAGGTTTGGAGGAGAATTTGAGATTACAGTGGGAGGTTTCCTGATTAGATAAAGTGATAACCATTCTAATCTAGGTTAGAGTGCACGCAGAGTATTTCTTAGCTCTCTCTCTCTCTCTTTGGCAGCAACCTTTGACCGACCCTAGACTATGACTCAGTGACCAAGTTGACCGAATCTTCTTAAAATACTGGTTTTTGGATTGTCCAAGTTGCATAAGTCATTGTCGCTCCTTCTTTTACCCTTTGTATTTTTCAGAACACCCCGTATTATTACGGACATCCACTTCCATTGGATAGATCCATCGTATGGTTATATACGAACTCGAAGGGACTTCTTCGAGGATGGATCCAGGTTCAGGAGAAATAGAATTGGTTTATTCAGTTGTCTTTTATCATCACCTTCTCTCAGGTTGCGAGGGCTCCTTGGTTTAGGAGAGTACACCTATTACGCTTATTGGATAGTCTTATTCCAAACCATAGGCAGGTGCCGAAAGGTAGGGAATGAAGAAAACCAATTAGCCTAAATTGGGTGTGCAGAAGGTAATAACTAAAGACAAAATAAAGGGATTAGAAAGAGAGCAAAGTAAATTGCGACTGTTATCATTCACGACCAAACCACGTACTTCATCGCCACTCCTATTTCACCTTTAATAGAATAAGGTATTTTTCAGTTGTCTTTTATCATCACCTTCTCTCAAGTTACGAGTACTCCTTGGTTCAGAAGGGTACACCTATTATGCTTACTGGATAGTCTTCTTCCAAACCATAGGCTGATGCCGAACGGTAGGGAAAGAAGAAAACCATTTAGCCTAACGATGGTGTACAGAAGGTAACGACTAAAGACAAATAAAGGGATTTGGAAGATGGCAAAGAGATATACGGTTAAAGTCTTGAATTGGATTATGGAAGAGGCATTACTAGGAATGCCAGGATATCCCTACGAAACATTTTCATGTTTCAGTGCATTATTAAAGGAAAACTGATTTCCCGATTAGATACTTACTCCAGGGTATGTATTTACCAGGAATGATTCTCACATCTGTATGGTTTTACAGATGATGAGTGGGAGTAAGTCATTGGGAATTAGGAGATCATCCTCATTATATCGGAATTCGTTGTAATTGGTGATATTTGAGGAAATCGCCTGGGTACAGTTTTCAACCTATGATGCACAGGTTTTGAGTTATTCAACTCAGCGGACTTATACATAGTATTGTATGTTGTCCAGTGTCCAACAGGACAAAGGGGTAGGTTCTCATACTATGTTCTGTTTACTTATGACTTCTCTAGTTTTTAGACAAGTGTTTCGTAAAAATACAATGTCTAAGTTTTGAGAAGTTGTGGGTATAGGAATAAAGTAGAGAACCAGGTGTCGCAAGTATCAGGATTCTTCAAAGAAATTGAAAATGTAGATTCTTGTGACAGGTATTCAAGTAATGGTTTTGAGAAACTTGTTTCTCTTTCAGGTTACTCATAATTGGATGTATTCCTAAGTTGAGTAATACTGATCAGCCTCTCTCCATTAAGTTGATATACACTGGAGACAGTTGCATGGTTTGAATCTGGTTCCAGTTAAATTAGTGCCTCTATTTCTATATTGTATATAGAATGGTTCATATCTTAACGATGTTAAGATACGGGGAGTTGTCCGGCTTATGCTTAAAACCAGACACTAGATAACTCAAGGCACGTTTCTGTAATGGCAGTTTGTGGGTTGATCCTGGCTTTGACGAGGGTTGACTTTCTACCATCTGGAATATCAATAGTGATATTGTTCTTGACTCGCCACAGTTTTATTAAAATGGATTTTTTCAGAAAACAGTAGTGGGAGTATGGTAGAACTGGAAGTGATTCCAGAACCGCAAACGATTACAGAAAATTTAATAGGACCTATATATTCAATCAGGTTTTGACATTCCAATAGCCACTCCGCAGACATGGTGGGTAACCTCAGACACCCGAGAGGTACTCCGGTAGCCTCAAAGATGGTGACAGGGAGGTTCTTGTTTACCCAGACTTGACACTACTGTTGTTCCAGACTATGACACCTGGCAGGAGGATATGTATAGCGTCGTTCTAAACTAGTTTTAGAAGTACACATATATATTATTCTGCCAGAGGGTTGTCGTAGTCAGTGGGAGCAGCAGAAGTATAGTGGGCAAGTAGCTTATATCTATTTATAGGCTTGAGAAGATATAGCGGAGATAAGATCATCTAATTTTGATATGACAGACATGGTTTTGACTTCATCAGAATAAGGGATTGATCTGTTAAGAAGGTAGTAAGGGTGTGATGTTCTGGTATTTGGATGACATACACAGAGTAGGAAGTAAAATTCCTATACTACGATCGGTTGTACTTTGGTCGTCACAAAGTTGTTTCTCCACAAAGGATATGCATATAATATCAGACATTTTGGTTACTAGATCTAGAATTGGGTAGTTTCCCGATTTGGGTACTTTGACAGTATTCTAATAGTATTTTAGAATAAATGACTCCTGGCATGGTGGTGTACCTGCAGGTGATGGAGTCACCCTCTCTAAAGGTGTCTTACAGACTAAAGGAGAGAGGGATGTACATGATTGGCAGATCACTTGCTTAGGCAATTGAGTCAATCATGAGATGTCAAGTACCACACCAGATATTGTTTTTGCACTAGGTGCGATAAGTTTATATTAATCCAATCCTGGAGAAATATTAGGAAGCAGTTTTAGAACATAAATGGATGTTCTATGGATTTAATAATGGCAGCCTCCTTGAGGAGACGGTTATCATTCCAGGCTTCCAAGGTGATATAGATGATAGAGTGATTGTCAGAGTTATAGTTTTCTCTTTGACGAGGGACAGTATAGTGGAAGGTGGTCCAAGAGGATACTGTGGGAGGATGGTGCTGGATACTGATTAGGTTCAGTTATCAATAAAGTCTAAGAAGTTTGGATTTAGAGTTCATTTATGAACTAGGTCCCATCAGATATTCAGACATATTCTAAGACAGGTATTACTCGATTCGGGAGATGGTTTTCTCCGCGAACTTGAAATTAAGAGAGACATAGAAAGAAACATCAGGGCGGATCCACTCACTGAGGCTATTTCTCGAACACAAGAGTTTTACAAACTAGCTTTGTGAAACTGATTAGTAGAGGAGTTGGGTGTTCGGTATCACACGGGTTGTGAGTATGCGACATCGCAATAATTATCCTTAAGTGCAAGTGGGAGATTGTTGGAGATAGTGCCCTCAAAGTCAATTATTGGATCACAGGTACGTGATTGCAATGATTGAGGCAGGACCTATACCGATATGACAGTCTTGCTCGAAATGGTAGTGTTCCCCTCCGAAAGACGGCACGACGCAGGGACATCTTGCCTGAGATTCGGGACAGATGGTAATTGGTGCTATCCGTCTACTTCTCCGAGGATGCCAAGTTGATTTATGGCACCATGTATCGAAGGTTTAAACGGATGCGTCCGATGTAGCAGATTTCGTCAGATTCCCCCTCGCTTCAGGGGTTTTTGATTATGGGGACGCTCTTCCCTGTAGGCGCAAGCCCCTGCAGTTAATTCCGCTACCGCATTGCGGTAACCACTTTCTCCTTCTCCAGAAATTTCACTTCGTGTCGTGTGTGTTCATTTTGTGTTTGGTTGCCCGTGGATTGTATACGGAGACTGAGTTATGTCATCATCCGTAGGGCGTGGACTAGTCCAAATCCGTATTATCTTAGATTTGGGTTTGGGGGTTGGGTTTAAGGATACGTTAGCCTCATTTGAGACTAAGATCAACTTAAACGTTTGTTAAGGATACGTTAATCTAAATTTAGACTAAGATCAACTTAACGGGATCGTTTTAGATCCAACAAGAGAGCAGTTTGAAGGGGAGGCCCTGTTGTTTAGTTTAGTGATATTGCGGTCAATAGGTAGTTTAAGGACATTACGGTCCATAGATAGTTTAAGGACATTACGGTCCATAGGTAGTTTAAGGACATTGTGGTCCAATGTTAGTTTTAAGACGTTGCGGTCAAGGTTGAGGACGTCGTAGTCCGTGGATTTAAGGACTCCACAGTCCAATGTTAGTTTTAAGAAATCACGGTCAAGATTAAGGATGTCGTAGTCCGTGGATTTAAGGACCCCACAGTCCGTCGTTAGTTTTAAGACATCCCGGTTAAGGTTAAGGACCTCATAGTCCATGAGTTTAAGGACCCCACAGTCCGTATCAATGTGTGGTCATCAGGACCCGTCACCTCTTTGAAGACGTTGAGGAATTACAACGCCAAGTATCAAAGGAGTGAAGAGATGTACCCTAAAACCGAGGTAGATTAAATAGTCTTTGGCCCAATTTAGAACCAAGACCAATTAATCATATTATGAGCCCATTGGCTCAGTTAAGTCTGAATTGAGGACTTATGGCCAGCTTGGGCTAAGTCCAATCATGCTTAGGATATGGGCCCTCTGTTGGTCCATTGAAGGAGAGGCTTTGCCTCTGGAAACTTAGCCAATTGGGCTAAAGCTAGTGTTAAACACTAGAGACCAACAGTGTTGAACACTAGGAATGAGATCGACAAACTGATGTTAAACGCTAAAAGATAATCAGTGCCACATACTAGCAACAGGGCTTTCAAATTAGTATTAAACACTAAGGCAGGTCAGTGTTAAACACTGGCCAGAGAGATTTCAAGTTAGTGTTTAAACACTAAAGCAAATCAGTGTTAAACACTGAAAAGAGAGATTCCAAATTAATGGTAACCGAAATTTAATTTAGTGTTAAACACTAAGAAATTTAGTGTTGAACACTGCAAAGAGATTTTTTTAATTAGTGTTAAACACTAAAGCAAATCAGTGTTAAACACTGGATACAGAGGTTTCGATTTAGTGTTAAATACTAAGGCAAGAGGGGTCACGTGGTAGCACGTGAGAGCGCCCTCTCTTTATTTGTTCTGCCGAGAGTATTGAGTATTTTGGAGCGTCACGTGCTGTCACGTGATGGGCATTTAAGTGCTCTTCTGTTAGAGCTTCTGCTGGGGGTCACGTGGGGCACGTGAGGAGTTGTCTCAAAACCCTTATCTGTAGACCTTTTCAGGGGTCACGTGGTAGCACGTGACCCTGTTTCTTTGCCTGTTTGAGGATGCGTTTATCTTTTTTAAGAATTAAATTCTTCATAGGGTTAAACCCTAGCAATAAACTTTAGAGGAATTAATTTCCTGTTTTCTTCTGAAGAATTATATTCTTAGATAGGATTAAACCCTAATTTCTTCTGTGAGAATTGAATTCCCATACATGTGAGGAATTAGGTTCCTGTTATTTTAACAGATTTGAGTTCTTAACTAGGGTTAAACCCTGGTTCTGTTCATTTGAAGGAATTAAATTCCTGTGACATAGGGTTGAACCCTAATTTTATTTTAAAGGAATTAAATTCCTACGAGAATTAAATTCTCACGAGAATTAAATTCTCAAACTTCTGTTCCCTCCCTATGCTTTGGATCTGCAAGGCAGGATCTCAACCCAATGAGAATTAAATTCTCAATTCAAGGGGAGATGTGCACTTTGCAGATCCTCCACTAAAGAGAGAACTAAGTTCTTCTTTTTAAGATAAGAGTTAAACTCTTTCGAGATTTAAATTCTCTTTTTTTTTTCTTTAAAAGCTTTCCCTTTCTTACCTAGGGTTTTCTTTTGCAGAAGATCAAATTCTTCCAAAGTCTCAAGGCTCTCTCTCTCTGTTTATCGATCTCTCTGTATATTGATCTCTCTGTATATCGGTTCCTCTGTATCCCGGCTCCTCTGTATATCAATCTCTCTGTATATCGGCTCCTATTTATAGGAGAAGGAGCATAATCGATTAGTTTCGATGAATCATTCATTGAGGGATCTGATTTGTATTCATTAGAGATTTGATTTTCATTCATCATTTATTTGGACATTTGGATTATTAGGTGAATTTTATTCACCATTGGATTTTAAATCCAAAGATATTCTTTTGTTGTTTCGGTTAGATTTTAAAGGGAAATCTTTCCAAGTTCAAGATTTTTTCCATAGATAGGTGATATTTAATCACCTTTAAATCTTTAATCCAATCGGTTTCAAATAATCATTCCCCATTGGAAAGATTTGAATGCTGTTCAGAATTTAATTCTGTTAAATAGATGGGCTTTGAAAGCCGGTCACATGTGGCCACGTGACCCTTGGTCACGTGTAAGCACGTGACCCCCTGGAGCGAACTTTCTTCTCCCTTCTGCGCTCTATCTTCTAGCCACTGTTCGACCGTCACGTGTCAACACGTGACCCATGGTCACGTGTGAGCACGTGACCCTTTCTGAAGCCTTTTCTTTGATTTAATCAAGGAACTGAATCTGCTTTTGCCGCTGCTTTTAATTGTCACGTGCCAATACGTGACTACTGGTCACGCGCTAGCATGTGATGCCTCTTCCGTAGGCTTTCCTGATTTTAAATCAGGAAACAAATGCCCCCACAGCGTTGTTCTCACGTGTCTGCACGAGAGTGCAACGCTGTCACTTTTGTGACCGTTGGATCTGCTTTGGGAGTAGGGTAGATGAATTGTCCTTTCAGAAGCGCCTTCACTTTTCTCATTCTCCTCCTTTGAGGACTTTCTTCTTTTGAGAATTTAATTCTCTTTCTCAGTGCTTAGTTCTCTGTTGTGTATGTGCAGTGCTGTTTTATCTTTCAATCAAGGTTGGTGCTCACGTGTTGCGCATGCAGGACTCTGCTTGATGGGGACGTTTAATTTCCCTGATCTGATTCCAATGCGTCGTTGGATTTCATTTCCAACACTCTCCCATTTTTTCCGGGCTTTGAGAATAGTCCCACCATGCACAACATTTTTTGTGCATAGCATTAAATGCTCCCCTTTATAACATGAAACCATGCCTTTCTTCCTTTCCTCACAGAGAAACCCATTTATAACTTAAGGTGATCATTTTTGAGAGACCAATTAATCGCCATGGCTTGCAATTGTCCCCACACTCGTCGGCAACCATGGGAGGTACCCATTGAGGAGATAATCCCTCGCTTCGCTGCGCGGCTGGCAGATCCCCTTCTCACCGATGCTCAATGTGACACGGTGATGTACGAGCTACTGACTCATCGGGGCTCTCCTCTTCCCATAGGCTCCATTTGGCTCCGGATGATCCTCCTTTCTGTGCTTACCGATATACCCCCTCATCCGGCAGAGATGACTTCGGCGATCCTTGACGCGGCAGAGGACAAGCTTGAGTGCTTTCACGAGGCTTGTCTAATCACTCAAGCTCTGAGGGATCACTCAGTTCATATACCGAGTCAGATAAGATCCCGTCGGGCCGTCATGTCTGCTTTCGCTGATGAGCACGGCTCCAACCGATGGGGAGCGACTCCTCGCGAAAACCGTCGTTTTGATGTGCTGGAGAGGGCGGAGAGGGAGCTGGAGAATTTTGTGTTTTGCTTTGTTAACCCTTGTATTTCTGATCCCTTGTTTGGTAATCTTTTCCCATTAGTGTAGTATGTTTGAATCAATGTACTCCTTTAATCATTGGCGGTTTGCATGCTTTCTGTTGAATTTTCATGTTTGTCGGATAGTCGCACGTGTGTCTTGCTTCCGTAAATGAGCTGCCTGTTTTTCTCATAGGAAATTTCTTTAATTGCGAGCACCATCGTTACGTTGCACGCATATCAGTGCCTCGGGCAACATTTCCTTTCAAACATTCGTACAGTTGCAAATGCGCGCCTGATAGGATACAGATCAGAAACATTCCTTGTTATCTTCCGTATCGAGTGGTTTGTGCTGGCTTTAGATCGGGTATTGTTGTCGAAGGGAGGTTTATAAATGAAGACATATTTTTCTTTTCAATGGTGTGTCTCCTTTTTATTGAATGTGTTCTGCGGAAAATTTATCCAGGTCTCCTTGCAGGGCAGCGATGGCTTAGGATTCAGGGTTAAGATCTGCCTCCTAAGACTTTTGGGCTTTATGAGCCGTGAGGGTCTCATAAAGAGTTTTTCTCCCTACAGGTCGAGAGGATCTCGTAGGTGTAACTTCTTCTTAAGAGTCGTGAGGATTCTTAAGCAGGTTCTCCCTTGGGGGTCGTAAGGATCTCACGAGAGAGTTTTCTTTTTTGCAGGCCGTGAGGACCCGTAAGTGCTGGATGCGATCACCCTTATCCGTACTTCGCGGGGTCAGGGGTTGGTTTGGGATGGTTTCTAGGGTGTCGTAGTTTAAAGACATCGTGGTCAAGGTTAAGGACCTCATAGTCCGTGGATTTAAGAACTCCACAGTCCGATGTTAGTTTTAAGACATCACGGTCAAGGTTAAGGACCTCATAGTCTGTGGATTGAAGGACTCCACAGTCCGATGTTAGTTTTAAGACATCACGGTCAAGGTTAAGGACCTCATAGTCCGTGGATTTAAGGACTCCACTGTCCGATGTTAGTTTTAAGACATCACGGTCAAGGTTAAGGACCTCATAGTCCGTGGATTTAAAGACTCCACAGTCCAATGTTTGGTTGCAGGGACCCGTCACCTCTTTGAAGACGTCGAGGAATTACAACGCCAAGTATAAAAGGAGTGAAGAGATATACCCTTAAACAAGGGTAGAATCAGTACGGAATCAGGGTGGTTGATCGTTAGTTTTAAGACATTACAATCGAGGTTAAGGACATCATAGTCCGTGGATTTTAAGGACTCCATAGTCCGGTGTTTGCTCTGTATGCTTCACACGAGTTCACTGCCGTGCTTGGCGAGGACCAGGCTACGCTCTGGGCGTTTTCCGCGGGGTCAAAGAGTGACATTATCCGCGTTCCACGTAACCAGGAAATTTGCGCTAGATGCTTCACACGGGTTCACTGCCGTGTTCGGCGAGGACTAGGCTCCGCTCTGGATGCTTCACACTGGTTCACTACCGTGCTCTGCGAGGACCAGGATCCTCTCTGGACGTTTTCCACGGGGTCAAAGAGTGACATTATCTGCGTTCTACGTGACCAGGAATTTTGCATTAGATGCTTCACACGGGTTCACTGCCGCGTTCGGCGAGGACTAGGCTCCGCTCTGGATGCTTCACACGGGTTCACTGCCGTGTTCTGCGAGGACCAGGATCCGCTCTGGACGTTTTCCACGGGGTCAAAGAGTGACATTATCCGCGTTCCACGTAACCAGGAATTTGCTCTGGATGCTTGCCACGGGTTCACTGCCGTGTTCTGCGAGGACCAGGCTCCGCTCTAGACGTTTTCCACGGGGTTAAAGAGTGACGTTATCCGCGTTCTACGTAACCAGGAATTTTGCACTAGATGCTTCACACGGGTTCACTGCCGTGTTCGGCGAGGACTAGGCTCTGCTCTGGATGCTTCACATGGGTTCACTGCCGTGCTCTGCGAGGACCAGGATCCGCTCTGGACGTTTTCCATGGGGTCAAAGAGTGACATTATCCGCGTTCCACGTAACCAGGAATTTTGCACTAGATGCTTCACACGGGTTCACTGCCGTATTTGGCGAGGGACTAGGCTCCGCTCTGGATGCTTCACACGGGTCCACTGCCGTGCTCTGCGAGGACCACGATCCGCTCTAGACATTTTCCACGGGGTCAAAGAGTTACATTATCCACGTTCCACGTAACCAGGAATTTTGCACTAGATGCTTCACACGGGTTCACTGCTGTGCTTGGCGAGGACTAGGCTCCGCTCTGGATGCTTCACACGGGTTCACTGCCGTGCTCTGCGAGGACCAGGATCCGCTCTGGACGTTTTCCACGGGGTCAAAGAGTGACGTTATCCGTGTTCCACGTAACCAGGAATTTTGCACTAGATGCTTCTCACGGGTTCACTGCCGTGCTTGGCGAGGACTAGGCTCCGCTCTGGATGCTTCACACGGGTTCACTGCCGTGCTCTACGAGGACCAGGATCCGCTCTGGATGTTTTCCACGGGGTCAAAGAGTGACGTTATCCGCGTTCCACGTAACCAGGAATTTTGCTCTAGATGCTTCATACGGATTCACTGCCGTGCTTGGCGAGGACTAGGCTCCGCTCTGGACGCTTTCCATGGGGTCAAAGAGTGACGTTATCCACGTTCCACGTAACCAGGAATTTTGCACTAGATGCTTCACACGGATTCACTGCCGTGCTTGGCGAGGACTAGGCTCCGCTCTGGACGCTTTCCACGGGGTCAAAGAGTGACGTTATCCGCGTTCCACGTAACCAGGAATTTTACACGTGATGCTTCACACGGGTTCACTGCCGTGCTCGGCGAGGACTAGGCTCCGCTCTGGACGCTTTCCACGGGGTCAAAGAGTGACGTTATCCGCGTTCCACGTAACCAGGAATTTTGCTGATTGTATCCACATTTCTCGGGATGGAGGTTTGACTGTTGGTGATATGTATATCGCCGAGCCATGGAACTAGGGGTTGCCGCTGCTCCGCTTTGTTTGAAGTTGTGTCCATCGTTACGAGACGAGTGTTGGGATGATCTCTAGGTCGCTTGTGGCCCGTCGAGATTTAGCTTCTTTCTATGGTGAAACCCGCGGGGGGGGGGGGTATGTTCACTTCTTTGTTTATGCCCTTGGATTGTATACAGGGTGTGATGGAACATCGCCTGCAGGGCTTAAATTTCATTTTTATTTTATTTCTTTTTCCGCGATGCTCTATCATTTCAGCTTTTATATCGCGAAGGTCGCGATTGCCCCATCATTTCGGCTATTTTTCGCGGTGCCCAATCATTTCGGCTATTTATTTATTTTCTACTCGCTGCTTTTTATTGCGAGTTGCCTTATCATTTCGGCTATTTTTTATGCATACATTTTTACTTGCTGCTTTTTATTGCAAGTTGGCCCATCATTTCGGCTATTTCGTATGCATGTATGGCTCGCTAGCCTTTTCGCTGCAAGCTTGGATTTTAGACACCGATTTCGGCATCAGCATCGCTACAACTGGGATATTGCCAGGAGCGAATCATCATTTGCATCTGTCGATGCTGAACAAAGGTGGCTTAGTAAACAGGGTTAGGGTCCTGCCGACTAAGGCTTTTGACTTTATGAGCCGTAAGGGTCTCACAAAGGTATTTCTCCCTACAAGTCGTGAGGATCTTGTAGGTGTGTTTTCTCCTTGGGAATCGTGGGGATTCCTAAGTGCGTGTCCTCTTGTAAGTCGTAAGGATCTTACAAAAAAGTTTTCTCCTTATAAGTCGAGAGGACTTACAGGGGTTGTTTGCCATATGAGCATATCCCTGGCCACGGATGGGACTTGGTCGGGGAAATGTTTATTCGCGCCCGTGGATTGTATACAAGGGTCAGTATTGAGCCACTTGTAGGGCAATATCGAAGGTTGTGGGGGTTGCTTAAGCACAGGTTCAGGTCTCTGTAACTTAAGGCTTTCAAATCTTATGAGCCGTGAGGGTCCTATAAGAGAGTTCTCCTTACGAGTCGTGAGGATCTTGCAAGTGTAATTTCTCCTTAGGAATCATGAGGATCCCTAAGTGTGTTGCTCCCTTGTGAGTCGTAAGGATCTCACGCGGGTGGTTTCTCCTTAGAAGGTCGAGAGGACCCTGTAAGTGTCTTTTAACGAGGTTGCGCCCTTTCGGGTTTTCACAAACACTCGCCGGTAGCCCTGCTGTTTTTACTCACGGAGTCCTTTCGGATTTTCATCCGTACCCATTTTGCTTATGGACATACCGTTTTTTTAATTCTTTTTCTCCCCCTTTTTTTTTAAACAAGGTCGCGCCCTTTCGGGTTTTCATGAACACTTGCCGGTAGCCCTGCTATTTTTACCCACGGAGCCCTTTCGGGTTTTCATCCGTGCCCATTTTGCTTGTGGACATACCGTCTTTTATTTATTATTTTTTATTATTTTTTTTTATCGGCTTTGAGATACTGTAATCCACCGTAGTTTATCGACATCTCGGTCAACAACTAGTTTTAGGACATAGTGGTCCATTTTTAGTTTAAGGACGTTTCGGTCCGCCGTTAGTTTAAAGACGTTTCGGTCCGATGTTAGTTTAAGGACGTTTCGGTCCGATGTTAGTTTAAGGACGTTTCGGTCCGATGTTAGTTTAAGGACGTTTCGGTCCGCTGTTAGTTTAAGGACATTTCGGTCCGATGTTGAAGAAGGCCGGTTACTACTTAGAGTTCGAGCTTAGGAAGATAGCGAGCGGACATAGTTGTCGTCATCTATCATTGACCTAGGCCTGACCCGTCAAGCGTAGTATTTCTTCAGGAAGTGACCGTTTATTGGTCTGAAAGGCCTCTCACCGTGCATATCCATGAGCAGATACGCTCCACCCTGGTAGACCTTGTCTATTATGTACGGGCCTTCATAGTTCGGTTCGAATTTTCCCCGCTTGGCGTGATTGGGGATCATAGGTCTTTTGACCACTAGCACGAGTTCGTCTTGGCGGAACGTCCTCGGCCTGGTCAATCTTTCGTATGAGCGCGTCATCTTTGCTTTGTAAGCCTCTAGATTTTGTTGTGCTATGAGCCGGGTCTCATCAAGGGCATCAAGCTCCTCAAGCCGGAGGTGAGCATTTTCTTCGTCCGTCAGCTCGTAGTGGACCGCCACTCGTAGAGAGGGTAACTCTAATTCGAGGGGGAGTACTGCTTCTGTACCAAATACCAATGCGTACGGCGTTGTGTTCGTGGCCGTTTTGAACGTAGTTCGGTATGCCCAGAGAGCCTCATGTAGTTTCTCGTGCCAGTCCTTCTTATTTTGGGACACCGTTTTCTTTATGATTTTCGTCAAGGTCTTGTTGAAGGCCTCGGCGAGACCGTTAGCTCGCGGATTATAAACTGAGGAATACCTCCAGTCTATATTATATTGTTGCGCGAAGCGACTGATCTTGTGGCTTCTGTATGCAGGCCCGTTATCGGAGATGATCCGTCGTGGAGTTCCAAACCGATATATGATGTGCGTCTTGAAGAAATGGAGGATATTTTCCGTCTTCACTTCCCTCAACGGTACTGCTTCTGCCCATTTGGAGAAATAGTCAGTCGTTGCCAGGATGAAACGATGTCCCCTGGACGATGCTGGTTCGATGGGGCCGACTATGTCAGTCCCCCACATTTCGAATGGCCAGCTAGACACCGTTGGATGTAGTGGATTTGGATGTTGGTGGATAAAGTCCCCATGAATCTGGTACGAGTGGCATTGCTTCGCATATTCGAGGCAGTCCTGGATCATCGTGGGCCAATAATAACCCATTCGTTTGATCTTCAATTTCATCTTCGGGCCTGCTTGGTGAGAACCGCAGAGTCCGTCGTGAACTTCCTGAATGACCCTTTTCGCTTCGACAGGTCCCAGGCATCTTAACCACAAAGAATCGAATGACCTTTTATACAGAGTATTGTTGACGAAGGCGAAAGACAGAGCTCGTTTCATGAGCTGATGTCTTGAAGACGCTTCTTCGGGCATTCGGTGGGACTTAAAGTAGTCTATGAAGACCTCCCTCCAGTCCTCAGCCTTCTCACGGTCTTTTATTTGTAGGGTTGTCTGCTCAATTTCTCCCTTCTCTTCGGATGATTCCGGAGATATTTCTGCTGGGGAAAGCACCCGACGGCTTTGCACCACGATTTTAACGTCATCAAGGTTCTCGTCAGCCAGTTCTTTAGCGAGCTTGGCCAACGTGTCTGCTTTGCTGTTTTCCGCGCATGGTATGCTTTCCAGAATATAGGAGGGGATTTGGGTCAACAGTTGTTGCATCTTTTCACCGTACTTCACCAACTCCGGTTTGCACGTTTGGTAGTCGCCATTTACTTGGTTGACGACCAGTTGAGAATCTCCGTATATGAGAAGGTTTTCAATTCCCATGTCGATGGCGATCTCGAGGCCTGCTATCAAGGCTTCATATTCGGCTTCGTTATTCGTCCTCGGCTCTGTCAAGGAGAAAGCGAAGCGCATTATCCCTCCTTGTAGAGCTACGAAGATGAGGCCTACCCCCAATTTGATCATTGGGGTACTTTGTTTACGCTTCTTTACGGAGGACGCTCCATCGAAATAAAGCTCCGATCGGGTATTACCACCGTCGATCGCATCAAACACATGTTCGTCTGGCAAATCGCAATTCAAAGGAGAACCGGCAGGTACTGGATGCTCAGTAAGGAAGTCGGCGATGGCTTGGTCTTTCACTGCCTTAAGAGGCTGATAGGTTATTGAAAACTCCATCAGGAGCAGGGCCCATTTAGCGAGTCTCCCTGTCAATATGGCTTTTGACATTAGATATTTTAGGGGGTCCACCTTTGATATAAGACGGACTTCATATGCCAATGCATAGTGCCGGAGTTTTGTTATCGCAAAGATTAACACCAGGCAGTGTTTTTCGATAGGGGAGTAATTGCTTTCTGCCCCCAGAAGAACTCGGCTTAAATAGTAGAGCGCTTTCTCCTTCCCTTGGTCGTTTTCTTACGCCCATAATGCGCCAAGGACCCTTCTAGGGCTGTTGTATATAAGATAAGATGCTTTCCCTTAACCGGAGCAGCCAGCACCGGCGGGTTCTGCAGGTATTGCTTGATTTCATCTAGCGCGCTCTGGCATTTTCGGTCCCAGACGAATGGAGTTCCTTTCTTCATCAGGTGACTGTAAGGACGGCACTTGCCTGACAGGTTGGCGATAAATCGCCGGATGTACGCGAGCTTCCCTTGGAGAGACCGCAGCTGTTTGAGAGTCCTTGGCGGTGGCATTTCCTTGATCGTCTTGATCTTAGATGGATCTATTTCGATACCTCGGTGTCGGATGATGAATCCCAGGAATTTACCCGAGGAAACTCCGAATGCGCATTTGAGGGGATTCATCTTCAAATTGTATTGCCGAAGGCGTTGAAATACAGTCTTCAGATGCTCAAGGTGTTCCTCATATGACTTGCTTTTCACTACGAGGTCATCGATGTAGCACTCGACGATTTCATGTATGAGATCATCAAAGATTTTTGTCATGGCCCTCTGATAGGTGGCACCGGCATTTTTTAATCCGAAGGGCATGACTTTGTAGCAGAATATGCCCAATGGAGTCCAGAAAGCGGTGTGCTTCTGATCTTCGGGATGCATCTTTATCTGATTGTACCCTGATAAACCTTCCATGAAAAAGAAAACCTCATGAGTGGACGTGTTATCTATCATCAGCTCGGTTACCGGTACTGGGAAATCGTCCTTCGGGCAGGCTTTATTGAGATCCCTGAAGTCCACGCATATGCGCACCATCCCATTTTTCTTCATTACCGGGACGATGTTGGCGATCCATTCAGGATATTGGACTTCTTGGATAAATCCAGAATCGATCAGCTTCTTGATTTCGGCGTTGATGCTCATCTCAAGCTCGAGCCGCATCCTTCTCGGCGTCTGCTTGACTGGCTTGATATCCGGGGATATTGCTAATTTATGCACAACAATCTCTGGGTCTAATCCCGGCATCTCGGAATAGTTCCACGCGAAACAATCTCTATGCTGTAGAAGCACGTCTTTTAACTCGGCCACCCTTTCTTCAGATAACAACTCGCTGACGAATGTCGGTCGTGGGTCGTTTGTCGTTCCCAACTCAATCTTCTTGAGGTTATCTGCAGTAGTGTATATCCCATCTTCCAGCTCTTTTGGCGCCGGTGGATACTCTAAGATCACCTCGTCATCATTGTTTTCGAAGCACCAGGGAAAGTCATTCATATCCTCGGGCTCTTCTTTCGATATCGTTATCATGCGACAGGTACGAGCTCGTTTCCAAGACCGATGTGGATCTGATTCTGCTCTCGTGGCTTTGGGTTCATGCTTCTGCGGCGGGGTTACTCTCCAGTTGTCAGATAAAGCGAACTTGCCGAGCTGATACTGATCTTCTATCCAGTTCTTGAAGGTGAAGCAGTCTTCGATAGGGTGTCCTATGGCTCGGTGATAAGAGCAATAGCCCGGATGAGAAACTTTGTTAGCTTGCTCATGGTGCTTAGACTCCGGAAGTGCGATCATTTGATATTTTATAGCGAGCTCGAGTAACTTCTTCGTCTTGTCTCGGGGGAAGGAATACGCTCGACTCATCTTCTTTATGAGGGACAAATCCGGGCCGCGCAATACCCGATCACATGACTCTCTAATCCTGCGCCGTTGTTGTCGGCTCCTCTTTCCGCTTCTTGATTTACTTCTGCCTCTGTGTCGGGCCTTTTGTACAACGGATTGACAGGGAGGAGCGTCCTTGTCTTTTGCGGCCTGTTGAAGCAGACGTTGCGTCCTGGGTTTCTCGTAGATGGCCATTTCGCGACTATGTTCGTCTTGAGCTTTTTGACCTGTTTTCCTGATAAGCTTGTCCATTCGTTCTTCAAACGACGGACTCGGCACTTCGCTCGCGGGATCTAGTTTTGACGAGGGGTTAGCATCTCCCGACAGGGTGTCCTTTTCTTCATCAAAATTATATATGGCGTAACTACTGTGAACCCGTTCCCGTTTCCCGGATCTCACATATCCAAACCCGAGCGTTTCCATTCTCCCGTTGGGTAATTTGCGCTGGGTCCCAGGGACATCCCAAATCCTGTTATAGAATCGAGCTTGTCGGGTAGTCTGTTTTAAGGGTACCCCTTGGCGCTTCAATAGTCTTTTCAACCCGTCTGTGTAGTATCTGGGCAAACGGAGGGGTTGGAGCCTGTCGAGTGTAGAATCCGCGCCATGCCAGATTTCTTTCTCCACTCTTGTTTCCGTGGATCGGTAGAATAGGATCGCCTTTTCACCCTTTCGCCTGGGAGGGATGTAAAACGTCAGCAGGTCCTGCACATTGTAAGCTTGAAGTGTGTCGAGATCCTTGTAGTGTTTCCGCGGCACTATGGTGATTTGCAAACTCTGATCATCGCTAGGGGATGCTCGTATTGACGGTCGACTGGAGAACACGGCATTAACCTCATCTTCCGAGTCACTTCCGAAGATCAACATGGGGGTGGACGGTCCCGGGTCGTTGCATCGAGACGGCCCAGTGTAAACTATCTCTTCTTCTTCCTCGGTATCGCTCCCGAAAACAGGGATGGCGGCGGTGACTTTGTTCTCCGGCTTGCGACATTTTTCTGTATCCTCGAAGTCTGGCAAAAAGTACTTTGCATCTTCGTACTTGCAAACTTCATTCACGGAGAATGGGTTCAGCTCACCTGTTACGGTATACTCGAAACCATCCTTAAAGTACTTCATACACTGATACTGTGTAGAAGGGATGATGTTATACTCGTGTAACCAAGGACGACCGAGCAAGGCGTTGTAGCAGGTCTTGGCGTCAATGACGTGAAACTTGATGTCCGTGACGAGCAGTCCGAAGCGTAATGTTAATATTATAGATCCGAGAGTCCGTGATGACTAGGAGTCGAAACCGGAGATGGTAATTTTGTTACGAGCGAGGTGCTGCACGCTCATGCAGATTTCCTTCAACACCCGAACATTAAAGAGATTGACGGAGGATCCATTATCCACCAAGATCTTGCCTATCTTGATATCATGGCAGTACCCAGAGACATATAGGGGACGGTTGTGGTCGCACATCCCGAGGAGAAGTTCTTCGTCACCGAAAGTGATGTCGGCCGTGTGCACTTCTTCCAGTTCATTCTTCATCCTTTCTGCGGCGAGGAAGGCTTGGAACTGCTCGGGCTCTTTTAACGCCTTGATTAATGAATCTCGCGCTTCTTTTGATAATAGGAGGGCATCAAGAATGCTGAGCTGAGAAGGTAGGTTCCTTAGGTGCGCTAGGATGTTGTAGTCCGCCTTACCCTGCCTGGGAGGGTCCTTGGCAGTCAGCTCTTTCATGACTTGGTCATCTAAGGCGATATCCCCAGTGACCTTCTCCTTTCCCCTATCTTTTCTATTCGCGGGTCCGAGATTCTTTTCCGGGAGCGTGCGATTGCGCAGCTGAATGTTCTCGCAGGCCTCCGGTTCTTCCTCTTTCCTTAAAACGGACTCTTTGAAGAGAAGGCTCAGAGCCATTTCTTCATCAGAGTCGCTCCCAAAGGTGAGAACTTGTGATCTTCCGGCGTCGACCATGTAACAGCTGCCGGTAGTTCCTTTGTGCCTGTCGGTTGTACTTCTTTGCTCTCGGCGAGTTTTGCGTTTCATGCGCTTAAAATATTGCCGGTGAGCAACATATCCCTGCCACCACATCTTAAAAGCGTCGCACTCCTCAGTGGGGTGCGAAATCTTCTGATGATATGCGCAATAATTAGGGTGCCTCTCCGCCCCATCGAACGTGTTTTCTTCCGAGGGTGGCAGCTTCATTCCCATCGACATGGCTTTGGCAAACCTTTTCCTCGTCTTGTACTTGTTTTTATTCGCATCGGATGTCTTTTGATCTGGCGGGAGTGCTTCGACTTCTTCGTTTAGTCGCCTGTGCTTGGCTCCTTCTGATGCAGCCATCTCACGCTCCTGATCGGCTTTACTCTTCAAACGAATCTCGTCTAGAAAGGCGTCGATCATTTCATCTGTTGGCCATACAAGTTCTGGCTCAGGCTGTGCCCCCAGTTTCTCAGTGCTAGGAGTTTTCTCATCTTCCGAGTGGGAAATCACATGACAACTCGCTACATATCCCTCGGATTCATCCGATGAGCTCTCTCCATCATCTTCCTCCTGAAAGACGTGGTTGTGGAACTCTTGTAGCGTGGCGGGAATCTGCGCTTTTTGATTGTACTCTTCCAGCGCGTCAATCTGTTTCCGTAAATCCGTGCGCTTGTCTCCAGGCTTCACGGGCTTCTTAGATTTTTCTTCTTTTTCTTCGAAGATTTTGACGGTTGGGTGTGAGTACTTGGGCCATCACCATCGCTCCTCGTAGTTGGACGCGGCTTCAGCATCTTTTTGATGATTTGAGGTTCAAGCGGGTTCTTCCATTCGACTGCTGGGCACGCATGAAGATCACTCAGTATTTTTCTGGTTTTAGCCGATAGCACGACTTCCCAAGGAGTTTCCTCAATGAAAGAACAGGTTGCCCCCGGTGTGTCTGCTTTCTTAGGAGTATGCGGCTGTGGCGGATTCACCTTCCACTTTTCGGACAGCGCAAACTTTCCCTGGAGGTATTGATCCTCAATCCATCCTTTGAAGACAAGCAATCCTCAATAGGGTGGCTTACCGTTTGATGGTAAGGGCAATAATTGGGGTCATTCACCTCAGTGGGTTGTGGCGGTCGCCTTGGATTTGGCAAGTTTATAAGTCTGTTGCGTACTGCCAGCTCGAATAACCGTTTTGTCTTATCCCGCGGGAACGAGTAGGGGCGCTTCATCTTCTCATTATAATACCGGCGTCTTTCTTCCAGTTGATCCGCCAGCTTTGGGGCACTAGATTGCTGCTGAGCATTCGCGACGAAGGTTGCCTTCCCTTTACCCTTGTCACTCCGAGGCTCCGGCTTCGGGGGAGATGGTCTGTGACCCATCTGGTCCATTTGGGCCAACTTGTCGATTAAAGCCTGGAACGTGGTTAGCTTAAAGAACATCATAAATTGGGAGATAGTTGCATGAGGGTCTAGGGTTCCCACAAACATGCCCACCACGGGCGCTTCCTCAATGCGTTGTTCGCATTTTGACCACAAATTTCGCCAGCGTATAGCGTACTGGACCCACGTTTCGCCTGGTTTCACCCTGGCATTAATTAATGCTGTTATCGGAGTGCGTTCGCTGGCGCTTGCGAATCGCTGAGTGAATAGCAATTCCATTTCAGCGAACGTCTTGATGGAATCGTTCGGGAGTTCCGAATACTATTCGAACGCTGTTTCTGATAAGCTGCCCACGAACTGGCGAAGCAACAGTTTATCGTCACCGCCGGTGTTACCGCAAAGGGCCCTGAACTGGGAAACATGTTGGTGGGGATTGCCGGTCCCCTTATACACGTGGAATTTTGGTATTGTATAACCCGACGGATATTTAATTTGGTCGTACCAACTTGGATACGGTCGCCCCATTTTTACGACTTGACCAGCTGCCTCAGTCGCCTGATGAACCCGGATTTGCTGGGCTATATAGTCGTCCAAGTCAGCCTTAGAGATTGTCTCCTCCTTGGCCGTTGAGAGAGCCGGTGGCGGATTTGACGTTTCTCCCTTGTCGTCTTCATGGACGATCGGAGGATCCTCAGCAGGTGGGTCTTGTTGGATCATCATTCCTACCATGTCCTGGAATAAATAGGCTAATTGCTTTATATTGGCCGCTTGTTCTGCAGCCTCTCTATCTTTCTTTTCCAGTATCCTCCGGAAGAAGTCGGCGTCGGTTTCTTGTTCTTGTTGCTGATCCGAGGACGCCCCGGGGCTTTCTTTCGACCCAGTAAGCGCGGCCATTGCGATCATCATTTCCTGGAGCTTTTGCTGTTGCTCCTGAGCTTTGGTCACCGACTGTGTAAGCGGTCTATGACCTATGGACGCGCGGCTATCTTCTTTCCCCGACGCCATGTATACAGTGTGGACCATCCTGCCCCCAGCCTTAGGGCGTCTGGGCTCAGCGCTTTTAGCTTTCGTTGCAGGCCCGGGGATTCTCTCTGGCCTCTTCTTTTTATGAGCAGTGGAAGTTGAGGGGGCCATTGAAGTGGGCACCCAGACAGCTTTTCGTGGCTTAGCTTGGTGACTGACTTCCTGTTGGATTTTTAGCTTCTTGTGCGGGCGGGAGAAATTTAGATCGATCATCGAGTCTCGAGTCTGCCGCCAGACTTTATAGATTTTGGAAGATAGCCGTTGAGGAGATTGGGGCTGTTCTGGCTTTATTTCCGCGGCCTTTTTCAGCGGAGGGGGAGACCTTTTTAGCACCGCGGTAGGAGAATTCCTACGCACCTTATTTAGCATCTCAAAGCTGTTCCCAGTTGGAACAGCAGCATTAACCTCTGTCGTCGGGGCTGGAGGAGTTAGCCCAGGAGGGGAGTTGCCTCCGGCCTTCCTCACTCGGCGCCAGTAACGATGTCAAGCGCATCGTGCTGATGGAACCGGCTTGGTGAGGGCGATAGTCTCGTCTTGCCCCCTGTGTAGGTGGGGGGTAGCTGCTGGTGTCAGCCTGTTAAAGACCGATGTCCTTTGGGTAGCAGGAGCAGGAGCTGGAACAACCAATCTTGTAAAGACCGACTCTTTGGTAGGAGAAGCCGCCTTGACGACTTCATGAGCAGGGATGGTTATCCTCTTCGGAATAATCTTCTCTGGGATTGCAAGCTTCATTGTGGGCCAGAGGAATTTTGGCCTAGTCTGGCGAAGACCGAGGAGCTGGACGACCTGCTGGGGTCGTAGGAGTAGTAAGTTGATCAAAGACCGACTTCTTTGACGCTTCCGGTGCGGGCATTGGGATGTTAATGTTCACCGGCCGGAGCATGGTCCCAAAGAATAGACCGGTGGTAGCTTGAGTCACTTGCTCCATAAGCATAGTGAATAGGGAAGCAGCCTGCGGTCTATATGCTACACCTCCAGGTGAGGCGGAGCGTCGGTTGCATTTGCGGCTGGAGCAGTTCGAGCAGTTGCCAGCCATTGATCCTTTTGCTTTCTGCAGAAAACGAAATGCCAAATCTTAGAACTTCGAAACCCAAGGGCAACCATTAGTGAACCGCGATTGGTTTGCGAATCACGACACACGAAGTGTGGAGTGGAAAGAGGAAAAGGTCCCACCGGGCGTGCCAGAATCTGTTCTCCTCCGAAAGACGGCGCGACGCAGAGACGTCTTACATGAGATTCGGGGCAGATGCTAATTGGTGCTATCCGTCTACCTCTCCGAGGATGCCAAGTTGATTTATGGCACCATGTATCGAAAGTTTAAACGGATGCTAATTGGTGCTATCTGTTCTCCCCCGAAAGACGGCGCGACGCAAAGCTCTGGTGGGAAAAGAAGCAATGCTTCTGTTTTTCTCCAATCAGAGCAAAGCTCTGTCTTGAAAATTAAAGTGAAAATTAAAATTAAAATAAATGAAGTAACGCTTCAGATCTCCTGCGCTGCACGCAGAGAGCCACGTGTCAAAATCAGACACAGTAGCGCAAGGAGCGCAACGCCCAAGGTAGCGTACTCAAAAAAAAAAAAAAATAAAATAAAATAAAATAAAATATTAAAAAATAAAAAAAATTTAGTTGCGCGACACGTGTCTGCGCAGTTGCGCAAGCGCTGCACGACACGTGTCACGCGCTGGGGAGTTACGCATAAAACAGAATAAAGATTTAAGAAAATATTTTCTGTTTTTGTTAAAACAAGAAGATTTCTTCTGTAAAACAGAGCCCTTCGGATTAAAGATCAAACAGTGAGGAAAATTCCCCAAATCACTCAGAGAATGATCTCTTTAACGAATTTAACTAATTTATGAGCACTATAAAAAGGACCCTAAACCTCATTTCAAAAGGAGGAAGATCTGGTTAAAGAAAAAAAAAAGAAAGAGGACTCTGAAGAACGCCTCAAGAATATAAAAAAAAGGTAAAAACCTTTGAAAGAAGAGAAATTTCTCTTGTGAACAAGATCATGGATCTTCAATAAATAAACAAATAAAAAAATAAAATAAAAATAAAAATAGTGCCTTGCACTTGTTTTATGAACCATCGGTTCTTGAACCTAAAAGGTTCTTAAATTAATAGTGCTTTGCACTTTCATGAACCTTTGGTTCTCTGAGATAAGAAAAACAAGAAAAACTTGTTTTTTCTTAGCTCTAAATCAAATAGTGCCTTGCACTTGTTTTATGAACCATCTGTTCTTGAACCTAAAAGGTTCTTAAATTAATAGTGCTTTGCACTTCTTATGAACCACTGGTTCTCTAAAACAAGAAAAAACAGAAATAAAAAAGATAGTGCTTTGCACTTTTATAAACCTTTGGTTCTTGAAATAAAAAGAAAAACTTGTTCTTCTTTGATCTAAATTAGATCAAGAAATCAAATAGTGTTTTGCACTTCTTTTATGAACCATTGGTTCTTGAATCTAAAAGATTCTCAAATTAATAGTGCTTTGCACTTATAAATCTGCACTGTTGCGCTCTCTGATTGGCGCAAAGCGCTTGACAAATGCAATGCATTTCCTAAAGGGCCAGGCCCAAACCAAAAAGACCTAGTAGGCCTAATTAAATTGCAGTGCAATAAAAGGGGCAGAGCCCAAACAAAATAGATGCTTTGCATCATTTATAAAAGGGCAGAGCCCAAACAAAACAAAAATAATGCAATGCATTATTTAAAAAGGGGAAAAGCCCTAACTCAGGCCTAATTGGCCAAAAACAAATAAAAATGTTGAACATTCAACTGGACTTAGCCCAGTCATGGCCATAAGTCCTCAAATTAAATTGACTGAGCACGGCTGCTCCCTAAATGAATTTACATCCGTTCGAGGGTACATCTCCGAACTCCTCCGACACCTATCGTTGTAATCCTTCAACGACGTCAGAGAGGTGACGGGTCCCAACGACCACACATGAATATGGACTGCGGGGTCCTTAAACTCGTGGACCGAAACGTCCTTAAACTAATATTGGACCGAAACGTCCTTAAACTAATATCGGACCGAAACGTCCCTAAACTAATATCGGACCGGAACGTCCCTAAACTAATATCGGACCACCTCGTCCCTAAACTGGAATATGGACCACCACGTCCCTAAACTGGCACAATAGAGCCTAAATGCTCTTTTGTCGGATCTAAACGGTCCCGTTAAGTTGATCTTAGTCTCAAACTGGACTAACGTATCCTTAACAAACGTTTGAGTCGATCTTAGCCTCAAAAATGGCTAACGTATCCTCTAAACAGACTTTAGTCCCAAATTGGACTATGAATCTCCTAAACTGGCACAATAGAGCCTAAATGCTCTTTTGTCGGATCTAAACGGTCCCGTTAAGTTGATCTTAGTCTCAAACTGGACTAACGTATCCTTAACAAACGTTTGAGTCGATCTTAGCCTCAAAAATGGCTAACGTATCCTCCAAACAGACTTTAGTCCCAAATTGGACTATGAATCTCCTAAACTGGCACAATAGAGCCTAAATGCTCTTTTGTCGGATCTAAACGGTCCCGTTAAGTTGATCTTAGTCTCAAACTGGACTAACGTATCCTTAACAAATGTTTGAGTCGATCTTAGACTCAAAAATGGCTAACGTATCCTCCAAACAGACTTTAGTCCCAAATTGGACTATGAATCTCCCAAACTGGAACAATAGAGCCTAAACGCTCTTTTGTCGGATCTAAACGACCACGTTAAGTTGATCTTAGTCTC
Organism: Agapanthus africanus; assembly: GCA_030015575.1. NCBI lineage: Eukaryota > Viridiplantae > Streptophyta > Magnoliopsida > Asparagales > Amaryllidaceae > Agapanthus > Agapanthus africanus. The sequence continues at coordinate 485,272,946 of JASDDO010000010.1, read as the reverse complement.
AAACAGGACTATCGTATCCTTAACGAACGTTTAAGTTGATCTTAGCCACAACGCGACTAATGCATCCTTAAACTAAAAACACCAAACCCAAATCTAAGTAAATACGGATTTGGACTAATCCACGTCCTACGGGCGACGGCATTACTCAGTCTCCGTATACAATCCACAGGCAACCACGAACAAAACAAACACCCACGACACGAAGTGAAATTCTGGAGAAGGAGAAAGTTGTTACCGCGACGCGGTAGCGTAATTAACTGCAGGGGCTTGCACCTGCAGGGAAGAGCGTCTCCACAATCAAAAACCTCTCAAGCGAGGGGTAATCTGACGAAGTCTGCTACATCGGCCGCATCCGTCTAAACCTCCGATACAAGGTGCCATAAATCAACTTGGTATCTTCGGAGAGGTAGACGGATAAAACCAAATAGCATCTGCCCCGAATCTCAGCGTCAGGACATCGCGGTCCTGTGCGCCGCCTTTCGGAGGGGAACAGATTCTGGCACGCCCGGTGGGACCTCTTCCTCTTTTCACTCCACACTTCGTGTGTCGTGTTCGCGAACAAATCGCGGTTTGCTATGATTGCCTGTGGATTCAAGGTACTAAGATTTGGTGTCTTGCTTTATGCAGAAAAACAGAAAATCGATGGCTTCGAACTGCACCGCCCGCAGTGATAACTCTCACTCCGTCATTGCTGGAGGAATGACTTATGGGCCCCAAGCGGCCTCCCTTTTCAAAATGCCGGTGGGGCAGGTGGCTCAAGCCACCACTGTACTATTTTTTGGGACCATGCTCCCACCAATGAGGTTCAACGCACCAAAGAAGTCGGTCTTCGATTGACTTACCACTGTCGCGACCCCTCTCAACGGGTCGTCCAACTCCATTGCTTCAGTTTTTAACGGACTAGGCCAGAGCTCTAACAGGCTCATGAAGAAGCCTGCCATACCAGAAGGCGTTATCCCAAAGCGGATAGCCATTCCAACTCCCGTTCCTGGCAAAATCACCAAGGTTGCTCCCCATGTTCAAAAGTCCGCTTCTGACAAGTTGGCCGTCCCCGTTCAACGGACGTCGATCTTTAAAAAGCTGGTACCAGTATATTCTGACCAACACAGGGGGCATGAGGAGGTCGCCCCTATAGCTGAAACAACTCCATCAGCACGACATGCCCGAAGTCGCTACTGGCGCCGAGTGAGGAAGGTTGGGGGAACTCCCCCTCTGGGATAACTCCGTCAGCTCCGATGGTGAGGATCGATGCTGCTGTTCCAACCAAGAACAGCTTTGAACTGCTCAACAAGGTGCGCAGAAACTCTCCTACTGCGATGTTGAAACGAACTCCTTCACTTGTAGAGAATGCTCCAGAGAAGAAGTTAGAGCAGCCCCCTCAACGGCTGTCCTCTAAAATTTACAAAGTCTGGCGACAGGTCCAAGAGTCGGTGATCGATCAAGACTGCCTCCGACGACAGAAAAAGATGAAGGTTCAGCAGGGGAAGGATTACGCTGTCAAACCAAAAAAAGAAAAAGCTACTTGGGTGCCCACTACAACGGCTCCCTTAACTCCAATCACTCAAAAAAGGAGGCCACAAAAAGCCCCTGTGAACATGGCGAAGCATAAAACCGCTGAACACAAATGCCCTAAATCTGGGGGCATGGTGGTGCACACTGTTTATATGGCTTCTGGAAAGGAGGAAAGCCGCACTTCTACGGGCCACCGACCGCTCACCCGATCCGTGACGAAAGCCCAGGAGCAACAACAAAAGCTTCAGGAAATGATGACTACAATGGCTGCACTCACTGAGCCAAAAGAAAGCTCTGAAACGTCTTCGGATGAGCATCAAGAACAAGAAACCGACGCTGACTTTTTACGCAGAGTCCTCGAAAAGAGGGACAAAGAAGCTGCAGAGCAAGCGGCTAACATAAAACAGATGGCGCTCCTCTTCCAAGATATGGTAGGGATGATGTTACAGCCGGACCCTCCTGCTGAAGATCCTCCAGTCATCCTTGAAGACGACAGGGGAGAAACGTCAAATCCTCCGCCGGCTCTGTCAACAGCCAAGGAGGAGGCAATCTCCAAAGTTGACCTAGACGAATATATAGCCCAGCAGATCCGGGTTCATCAGGCGAATGAAGCGGCTGGGCAAATTGTTAGTTCCGAGCTGGTATGACCAAATCAGTTACCCGCCAGGATATACGATCCCTAAATTCCACGTATATAAAGGGACAGGGAATCCGAATCAGCATGTCGCTCAATTCAGGGCCTTATGCGGCAATACTGGAGGCGATGACAAATTGTTGCTACGTCAATTCGTCGGCAGCTTAGCAGAAACAGCCTTTGAATGGTATTCGGAGCTGTCTAACGACTATGTCAAAACATTTGCAGAGATGGAACTGCTGTTTACACAAAGATTCGCAAGTGCTAGTGAACGCACCCCGATTACAGCACTGATAAATGCCAGGATAAGGCCCGGCGAAACGTGGGTCCAATACGCAACACGATGGCGGAACCTATGGTCGAAATGCGAACAACGCATAGAAGAGGCACCTGCGGTAGGCATGTTTGTGGGCACTCTCGATCCGCAGGCGACCATCTCACAATTCATAATGTTCTTCAGGCCGACCACCTTCCAGGCCTTGATTGACAAATTAGCCCAAATGGACCAGATGGGCCATAGGCCTTCTTCTTCAAAGACAGAGCCTTGGAATGAAAAGGGCAAAGGGAAGGCAACCTTCATTGCCAATACTCAACAACGGTCGAACAACTCAAAGCCGATCGTTCGCCAAAACAACGTGCGCCCACGCCCATCCCTCGAAGAGAGGCTGGGACGTCCTTACTCGTTTCCGCAGAATAAATCGAGAAGACTGTTTGAGCTGGCAGTGCGCAACAGACTTATTAATCTGCCGAGTCCAAAGCGTCTGTCGCAGCCAGGCGATCTTAATAATCCCAATTATTGTCCTTACCACCAAACGGTAAGTCACCCGATTGAGGATTGTTTCGTCTTTAAGGGATGGATCGAGGATCAATACCTGCAAGGCAAGTTCACGCTGTCTGAAAGCTGGAAGGTAAACCCACCACAGCCGCACTCTCCAAAGAAGACGGACACGCCGGGGGTAACTTGTTCTTTCGTCGAGGATGAAAACGATGGAGAAAACTTATCGGATGAATCCGAAGACTACGTAGCGACTTGTCATGTGATTTCTCATTCACTGATGGATGATGAGGAGGATCCTTGCGCTGAGAAATCAATGGCGGACCCTGAAACAGAAATTCCGCGGACGTCAGACAAGTTGATCGATGCCTTCCTAAATGAAATTCGTCTGAAAGCAAAAGCCAATCAAGAGCATGAAATGGCCATACTGGAAAGAACCAAGGTATTCCCGTCAAATCAAAAGCCATACACTGCGGGTAAAAACAAATTCAAGAAGAGGAAACGGTTCGCCAAAGCTCTATCAGTAGGAATGAAGCTACCGCCCTCTGAAGAAAATTCTTTCTCTGAGGTAGAGATGCACCCTAACTTCTGTTTATATCATCAGAAGATCATACATCCTACCGAAGACTGCGAATCCTTTAACTGTTGGTGGCAAGGGTATGTCGCTCAAAAGCGACACTTCGACAGGACAAAGTGTGAAGCTTGTGGACATCGGAAAAATGCGATAGATGAGCGCAAAAGAGCCGCCGCCGACTGTCATATAGCCGACTTTAAGGGATCACAAATTATCACCTTTGGAAGCGACTCTGACGAAGTAGCTACCCCCAACTCTTCCCTCGGGGAATCTATTTCAAAAATAAAGGAATTGAGAAGCTGCGAGAACGTTCAGCCGTGCAATCGCATGCTACTCGGAAAAAATCTCGGCCCCGTAAACAAAGGATCGAACAAAAAGGATAAAGGAAAAAGAAAAACGGCCCTCGTCGCCAGCACTCAACAACAATCAGGTGACCCTAGGCCGGTTGCTCTCCAAAGCAACAAGCGGCAACCCCTCCAGGAAAAGTTGAAACGTCCTTACTCGTTTCCGCAAGATAAAACAAGGGGACTGTTCGAGCTGGCAGTGTGTGACAGACTCATCAATCTGCCGAGTCCAAAACGTCCGTTGCGGCCAGGCGATATTAATAATCCTAATTATTGCCCTTACCACCAAACGGTAGGTCATCTGATCGAGGATTGCTATGTCTTCAAGAACTGGGTTGAAGACCAATACCAACAGGGCAAGTTCGCGTTGTCCGAAATTTGGAAGGTGAACCCGCCACAACCGCATGCTCCGAAAAATATGGACACGCCGGGGGCATCATGGACATTCATAGAGAAAGCCCAACGGACCACTACGTCCTAAAACTGGATAACGGACCGAACGTCCTTAAACTAACAACGGACCGAGATGTCCTTAAACTAATGATGGACCGCAATGTCCTAAAACTTGCAAATGACCGAAACGTTTTTAAACTACTACCGCAGCATCCTTAGGCTGACGAGATAAAATATATATATATATATAAAATAATAATAAAAAAAACGGTATGTCCATAAGCAAAGAGGGCACGGATGAAAACCTGAAAGGGCTCCGTGAGTAAAAACAGCAGGGCTACCGGCGAGTGTTCGTGAAAACCCGAAAGGGCGCGACCTCGTAAAAAAAAAGAAGAGAAGAGAAAAAATAAAAGGAATAAAAAGAATAAAAAAAAGGGTAAGTCCATAAGCAAAATGGGTACGGATGAAAACCTGAAAGGGCTCCGTGAGTAAAAACAGCAGGACTACCGGCGAGTGTTTGTGAAAACCCGAAAGGGCTCAACCTCGTTAAGAAACACTTATAGGGTCCTCTCGACCCTGTAAGGAGAAACCACCTGCGTGAGCTCCTTACGACTCACAAAGGAACAACACACTTAGGGATCCCCACGATTCCTAAGGAGAAAATACACTTGCGAGATCCTCACGATTCGTAAGGAGAACTCTCTTGTGGGACCCTTACGGCTCATAAGATTTGAAAGTCTTAAGTTACAGAGGCCTAAACCTGTGCTTAAGCAACCCCCATAACTTTCGACATTGCCCTACAAGTGGCTCAATGCTAACCCTTGTATACAATCCACGGGCGCGAATAGACATTTTCCCAGTAAAGTCCCACCCGTGACTAGGGATATGTCCATATGGTGAGCAACCCTTGTAAGTCCTCTCGACTTATGAGGGGAAGACCCTTTTGCAAGATCCTTACGACTTGCAAGAGGACATGCACTTAGGAATCCTCACGATTCCCAAGGAGAAAACACACCTACAAGATCCTCACGACTTGTAGGGAGAAATACATTTGTGAGACCCCTACGGCTCATGAAGTCAAAAGCCTTGGTCGACAGGACCCTTAACCCTGTTTACTAAGCCACCTTTGTTCAATATCGACAGAGGCAAATGATGATTCGCTCCTGGCAACATCCCAGTTATAGCGGTGCTGATGCCGAAATCGGTGTCTAAAATCCAAGCTTGCAGCGAAAAAGCTAGCGAGCCACACATGCATACGAAATAGCCGAAATGATGGGGCAACTTGCAATAAAAAGCAACAAGTAAAAATGTATGCATGACAGATAGCCGAAATGATTGGGCAACTCGCAATAAAAAGCAGCGAGTAAAAATAAAATAAATAGCCGAAATGATTGGGCACCGCGAAAAATAGCCGAAATGATAGGGCAATCGCGACCTCCGTGATATAAAAGCTGAAATGATAGAGCATCGCGGAAAAAGAAATAAAAAAAAGTTTTAATTTATTCCCTACAAGTGATGCTCCATCACACCCTGTATACAATCCAGGGGCACAGATAAAGAGGGAACCATACCTTCCCAACAGGCTCCACCAGAAAGCGAAGCCAAATCTCGACGGTTCATAGACAACCTAGAGACAATCTCGACATTTGTCACAATATTGCAGACATAATATCAACAGACGAGGAAAAAGGAAGATCCCGAGCTTCGCGGTCTTGACGTCAACATCGACGACTTAGAGATCACCAACGGCGTTTCTCCTCATTCCAACCAGATACAGACATGACGTCAACAGCCGACCTCAGAGTTTCAATGAAATGGAGCCATGGCAAAGTCCCTAGTTCTAAATCTCAATGGCCACATCTGCAGCCTGGAGACCAACAACGGTGGGCCTCCTCATTCCAGCATGACACAGATGTTACACCATCATATGGAGCCATGGCAAAATCCCAACTCCACTTTAGCATTCGTCTCGTTACAGCAGACGAAATGTCAACCTCAGCATTCTTCCTCCAATAGGGATTCGGACATGACAAAGCAAATGAAGCGAAGGCCACATTCCTAGCTTCAACGTATTTACGGTAACTCACATAAAACCGGAAAGACAATCGGAGATCATCTCACACCAGCACAGAGTGGTCACCACCTTGACGTTCGTCTTGATACAGTAGACGAAATGTCAACCTCAGCATTCTTCCTCCAACAGGGATTCAGACGTGACAAAACAAATGAAGCGAAGGCCACATTCCTAGCTTCAACGTCTTTACGGTAACTCACATAAAACCGAAAAGACAATCGGAGATCATCTCGCATCAGCACAGAGTGGTCACCACCTTGACGTTCGTCTCAATACAGCAGACGAAATGTCGACCCCAGCGTTCTTCCTCCAACAGGATTTGGACACACCAAAGCAAACGAAGCGAAGGCCACATTCCTAACTTCGACGTCTTGACGGTAACTTATATAAAACCGGAAAGACAATCGGAGATCATCTCGCACCAGCACAGAATGGTCACCACCTCGACGTCCGTCTCGATACAGCAGACGAGATGTCACTCTAACGTTCGTCTCGACACAGCATACGCAACGTCATTAAACGAATGGAGCCACGGCAAAATCCCTAGTTCCAAACCTCGACGGTTCACCAGCAACCTAGAGACAACCTCAACGTCCGTCTCGATACAGTAGACGAGATGTCACCCCAATGTTCGTCTCGACACAGCAGACGCAACGTCATTAAACAAATGGAGCCACGGCAAAATCCCTAGTTCCAAACCTCGGCGGTTCACCAGCAACCTAGAGACAACCTCGACGTCCGTCTCGATACAGCAGACGAGATGTCACCCCAACGTTCGTCTCGACACAGCAGACGCAACGTCATCAAACAAATGGAGCCACGGAAAAATCCCTAGTTCCCACCGCAACATTCGTCTCGATACAGCAGACGCAATGCCAGCAAATGAAGCAAAGGCCAAATTCCTAGCTTCAGGGTCTTGACGGCAACTCATATAAAGCCCGAAAGACTATCAGAGATCATCTCCACACCATCGCGGAGTGGTTATGACTCATCGGGGCTCACCAAAATAAGCCTAACCTCAAGTAAAAAGCGACATGGCAAATTCCTAACGCTTGCTCTTCCGACGGTCAAACTGCCAAGGAGGATTGCTTGAAGACGTCTTGTCCAGCCCCCGAAGGGATCAGAGACACGGCAGTCGCAGGGCTATTCGAACAGCACGATTGCCTATCGAGGACTATATCAGCTTATGCGACGGTACGATGGCCAAAACCCTAAGTACCACCAACCTTAACGGGCTTCTGTCGTAAAGAGCAGAGGTTAAATGCGACGTTAAGATGTTCTTGTGAGAAATGTTCGATTCGTCTCGACTTGTGAAAAATTGTCAAGGCGGCTCGACTCGTGAGATAAAGCCTTAGGCAGTGGGCATAAAAGAAGCCTGTTTCCTAAGCATTGGGACCCCGCAAGTTGGCCCAAAACGGTCTCTTGCATACCATCCACGGGTCTCACTCTCCAACGTCGAACTTCGACAAGGAGGGAAACAACCGCTTACAAGTTCTCTCGACTCGTAAGAGGGAAAAATTCTCTTGTAGGATCCTTACGACTTACAAGAGAAAACCACACTTAGGAATCCTCACGATTCCTAAGGAGAAAAACCCACCTACGAGATCCTCTCGATTCGTAGGGAGAAAAGTCTCTATGAGACCCTCACGGCTCATAGAATTGAAAAGTCTTAGGCAGCAGATCAGAACCTGCGGCCTAAGCCCTCGCTATCTCGTGAAGAAATCAAGAAGCTTACTCTATTACCTGCTAATTGTGACGGCATGCTGAAAAAGAGGAAAAGCAACAGAAAGAGCATCTGATTTACATTTGATCAAGCGTTCAAGGCACATTCATTCATGCATGGGCAAAAAGACTCAGGACAAAAGATATATAATAAAGACAAGCTGGGATAAAAAAAAATTTCCATTAATATTGCCCAAAATTCTTACAATCATAAAAAGCAATGGAAGAAAAATATTATTACAATGGAATAACCTCAGACCCGGGGCACGGATTGAGGAATTCAAAAGTAAGGCCATCCAGAGTTCTTCTGGCCTTTCTAATTATTCTTATGCGCAGCCTCTCGCGCTCTTCTGTGTCGATATCGTCGGCAAGCCCTTCCGGCCTTCGATAAGCAGCAACTATCGTCGTCTGCTGGAAGATTTGGTGTAGGATGTCAATGAGGCTGTCCCGCCGTTTCTTCGAGATCAGCCCCGTCAGGTACACTGAATGCACCTTGTCCTCGGCATCATCCAGCGTATTGAGCGGCAGGGCCTCGTGAAGACCCGGAAGTGCTCTCCATATTGCTCCCAGCACGACTTTCAAAAGAGCCGAACGACGGGGTAGCAGCCAACCACCGCTTGCGTTCAGACGACCCATGACCTCTGCACATTGAGCGTCTGTAAATTCCTGGTTTTGTTGACAACCCTGTGCGCGGATATCATCATAGGTGATGAACTCGTGCAAACTGTATAGATGCACCGCCATTATGCCTGGAGGAAATACCACAAGAAGATTAGCGATAGAAGAAAAATAATATACATAGAGGGCTAAATTCCTAGAGAGCAAAGCTCTGTTCAGGGATTAAAACCCATGAACGAAAGCTTAATGAAACCCCAATGGGGATCTCTTTAGATCAAAAGATCTGTGAGAGCAAAGCTCTTTGGTTGAGATTAATTTAAATTAATTTGATTTACACTAATTTTACTTAAAGTTTCTAACTTTGAAAATAAGCAAAGCTCTGCTGGTGAAACCCCGAAGGGATTTTCTTTAGATCAGAAGATCTATGAGAGCAAAGCTCTGTTGGTTAAGATTAATTAAAATTAATTTAATTTAAGAATCAATTTTACCTAAAAGTTTTTCTAAAAACTTTGGAAAGGAGAGAAAAGCTCTGGAGTTCTTGAAAATAAAGAGCAGGGCTCTGAGTTTTGAAAATAAAATTGTGAAGATGAAAATCATCTAAAGGACCAAAGGTCCTATTTATAGGCATCAAGTGCCTCTTCAACTGCCAAAAGGTGCCGCGACGGTTGGGAGTCTGTCACCGCTGCGCTCACGTTAGGAGGCCACATAAGCGCAACGGTGGGGGGGCATTTGTTTACCCCAATCAGAGCAAAGCTCTGGTGGGAAAAGAAGCAATGCTTCTGTTTTTCTCCAATCAGAGCAAAGCTCTGTCTTGAAAATTAAAGTGAAAATTAAAATTAAAATAATTGAAGTAACGCTTCAGATCTCCTGCGCTGCACGCAGAGAGCCACGTGTCAAAATCAGACACAGTAGCGCAAGGAGCGCAATGCCCAAGGTAGCGTACTCAAAAAAAAAAAAAAATAAAATATTAAAAAATAAAAAAAATTAGTTGCGCGACACATGTCTGCGCAGTTGCGCAAGCGCTGCACGACACGTGTCACGCGCTGGGGAGTTACGCAAAAAACAGAATAAAGATTTAAGAAAATCTTTTCTGTTTTTGTTAAAACAAGAAGATTTCTTCTGTAAAACAGAGCCCTTCGGATTAAAAATCCAACGGTGGGGAAAATTCCCCAAATCACTCAGAGAATGATCTCTTTAACAAATTTAACTAATTTATGGGCACTATAAAAAGGACCCTAGACCTCATTTCAAAAGGAGGAAGATCTGGCTAAAAAAAAGAAAAGAAAGAGGACTCTGAAGAACGCCTCAAGAATATAAAAAAAAAGGTAAAAACCTTTGAAAGAAGAGAAATTTCTCTTGTGAACAAGATCATGGATCTTCAATAAATAAATAAATAAATAAATAAAATAAAAATAAAAATAGTGCCTTGCACTTGTTTTATGAACCATCGGTTCTTGAACCTAAAAGGTTCTTAAATTAATAGTGCTTTGCACTTTCATGAACCTTTGGTTCTCTGAGATAAGAAAAACAAGAAAAACTTGTTTTTTCTTAGATCTAAATCAAATAGTGCCTTGCACTTGTTTTATGAACCATCTGTTCTTGAACCTAAAAGGTTCTTAAATTAATAATGCTTTGCACTTCTTATGAACCACTGGTTCTCTAAAACAAGAAAAAACAGAAATAAAAAAGATAGTGCTTTGCACTTTTATAAACCTTTGGTTTTTGAAATAAAAAGAAAAACTTGTTCTTCTTTGGTCTAAATTAGATCAAGAAATCAAATAGTGCTTTGCACTTCTTTTATGAACCATTGGTTCTTGAATCTAAAAGATTCTCAAATTAATAGTGCTTTGCACTTATAAATCTGCACTGTTGCGCTCTCTGATTGGCGCAAAGCGCTTGACAAATGCAATGCATTTCCTAAAGGGCCAGGCCCAAACCAAAAAGACTTAGTAGGCCTAATTAAATTGCAGTGCAATAAAAGGGGTAGAGCCCAAACAAAATAGATGCTCTGCATCATTTATAAAAGGCCAGAGCCCAAACAAAACAAAAATAATGCAATGCATTATTTAAAAAGGGGCAAAGCCCTAACTCAGGCCTAATTGGCCAAAAACAAATAAAAATGTTGAACATTCAACTGGAGTTAGCCCAGTCATGGCCATAAGTCCTCAAATTAAATTGACTAAGCACGGCTGCTCCCTAAATGAATTTACATCCGGTTCGAGGGTACATCTCCGAACTCCTCCGACACCTATCGTTGTAATCCTTCAACGACGTCAGAGAGGTGACGGGTCCCAACGACCACACATGAATATGGACTGCGGGGTCCTTAAACTCGTAGACCGAAACGTCCTTAAACTAATATCGGACCGAAACGTCCTTAAATTAATATCGGACCGGAACGTCCCTAAACTAATATCGGACCAGAATGTCCCTAAACTAATATCGGACCACCACGTCCCTAAACTGGAATATGGACCACCACGTCCCTAAACTGGCACAATAGAGCCTAAATGCTCTTTTGTCGGATCTAAACGGTCCCGTTAAGTTGATCTTAGTCTCAAACTGGACTGACGTATTCTTAACAAACGTTTGAGTCGATCTTAGCCTCAAAAATGGCTAACGTATCCTCCAAACAGACATTAGTCCCAAATTGGACTATGAATCTCCTAAACTGGCACAATAGAGCCTAAATGCTCTTTTGTCGGATCTAAACGGTCCCGTTAAGTTGATCTTAGTCTCAAACTGGACTAACGTATCCTTAACAAATGTTTGAGTCGATCTTAGCCTCAAAATGGCTAACGTATCCTCCAAACAGACTTTAGTCCCAAATTGGACTATGAATCTCCCAAACTGGAACAATAGAGCCCAAACACTCTTTTGTCGGATCTAAACGATCATGTTAAGTTGATCTTAGTCTCAAACAGGACTATCATATCCTTAACGAACGTTTAAGTTGATCTTAGCCACAACGCGATTAATGCATCCTTAAACTAAAAACACCAAACCCAAATCTAAGTAAATACGGATTTGGACTAATCCACGTCCTACGGGCGACGGCATTACTCAGTCTCCGTATACAATCCACGGGCAACCACTAACAAAACAAACACCCACGACACGAAGTGAAATTCTGGAGAAGGAGAAAGTTGTTACCGCGACGCGGTAGCGTAATTAACTGCAGGGGCTTGCACCTGCAGGGAAGAGCGTCCCCACAATCAAAAACCCCTCAAGCGAGGGGGAATCTGACGAAGTCTGCTACATCGGCCGCATCCATCTAAACCTCCGATACAAGGTGCCATAAATCAACTTGGTATCTTCGGAGAGGTAGACGGATAAAACCAAATAGTATCTGCCCCGAATCTCAGGGTCAGGACATCGCGGTCCTGTGCGCCGCCTTTCGGAGGGGAACAGGAAGCAGCCTGCGGTCCATATGCTACACCTCCAGGTGAGGCGGAGCGTCGGTTGCATTTGCGGCTGGAGCAGTTCGAGCAGTTGCCAGCCATTGATCCTTTTGCTTTCTGCAGAAAACGAAATGCCAAATCTTAGTACTTCGAAACCCAAGGGCAACCATTAGTGAACCGCGATTGGTTCGCGAATCACGACACACGAAGTGTGGAGTGGAAAGAGGAAAAGGTCCCACCGGGCGTGCCAGAATCTGTTCTCCTCCGAAAGACGGCGCGACGCAGGGACGTCTTGCCTGAGATTCGGGGCAGATGCTAATTGGTGCTATCCGTCTACCTCTCTGAGGATGCCAAGTTGATTTATGGCACCATGTATCGAAAGTTTAAACGGATGCTAATTGGTGCTATCTGTTCTCCTCCGAAAGACGGCGCGACGCAAAGCTCTGGTGGGAAAAGAAGCAATGCTTCTGTTTTTCTCCAATCAGAGCAAAGCTCTGTCTTGAAAATTAAAGTGAAAATTAAAATTAAAATAAATGAAGTAACGCTTCAGATCTCTACGCTGCACGCAGAGAGCCACGTATCAAAAATCAGACACAGTAGCGCAAGGTGCGCAACGCTCAAGGTAGCGTACTCAAAAAAAAAATAAAAAAAAAAAAAATAAAATAAAATAAAATATTAAAAAATAAAAAAAATTTAGTTGCGCGACACGTGTCTGCGCAGTTGCGCAAGCGCTGCACGACACGTGTCACGCGCTGGGGAGTTACGCAAAAAACAGAATAAAGATTTAAGAAAATCTTTTCTGTTTTTGTTAAAACAAGAAGATTTTTTCTGTAAAACAGAGCCCTTCGGATTAAAGATCCAACAGTGGGGAAAATTCCCCAAATCACTCAGAGAATGATCTCTTTAACAAATTTAACTAATTTATGGGCACTATAAAAAGGATCCTAGACCTCATTTCAAAAGGAGGAAGATCTGGCTAAAAAAATACAAAGAAGGAGGACTCTGAAGAACTCCTCAAGAATATAAAAAAAAGGTAAAAACCTTTGAAAGAAGAGAAATTTCTCTTGTGAACAAGATCATGGATCTTCAATAAATAAATAAATAAATAAATAAAATAAAAATAAAAATAGTGTCTTGCACTTGTTTTTTGAACCATCGGTTCTTGAATCTAAAAGGTTCTTAAATTAATAGTGCTTTGCACTTTCATGAACCTTTGGTTCTCTGAGATAAGAAAAACAAGAAAAACTTGTTTTTTCTTAGATCTAAATCAAATAGTGCCTTGCACTTGTTTTATGAACCATCTGTTCTTGAACCTAAAAGGTTCTTAAATTAATAGTGCTTTGCACTTCTTATGAACCACTGGTTCTCTAAAACAAGAAAAAACAGAAATAAAAAAGATAGTGCTTTGCACTTTTATGAACCTTTGGTTCTTGAAATAAAAAGAAAAACTTGTTCTTCTTTGGTCTAAATTAGATCAAGAAATCAAATAGTGCTTTGCACTTCTTTTATGAACCATTGGTTCTTGAATCTAAAAGATTCTCAAATTAATAGTGCTTTGCACTTATAAATCTGCACTGTTGCGCTCTCTGATTGGCGCAAAGCGCTTGACAAATGCAATGCATTTCCTAAAGGGTCAGGCCCAAACCAAAAAGACCTAGCAGGCCTAATTAAATTGCAGTGCAATAAAAGGGGCAGAGCCCAAACAAAATAGATGCTCTGCATCATTTATAAAAAGGCAGAGCCCAAACAAAACAAAAATAATGCAATGCATTATTTAAAAAGGGGTAAAGCCCTAACTCAGGCCTAATTGGCCAAAAACAAATAAAAATGTTGAACATTCAACTGGAGTTAGCCCAGTCATGGCCATAAGTCCTCAAATTAAATTGACTGAGCACGGCTGCTCCCTAAATGAATTTACATCCGTTCGAGGGTACATCTCCGAACTCCTCCGACACCTATCGTTGTAATCCTTCAACGACGTCAGAGAGGTGACGGGTCCCAACGACCACACATGAATATGGACTGCGGGGTCCTTAAACTCGTGGACCGAAACGTCCTTAAACTAATATCGGACCAGAACGTCCCTAAACTAATATCGGACCGGAACGTCCCTAAACTAATATCGGACCACCACGTCCTTAAACTGGAATATGGACCATCACGTCCCTAAACTGGCACAATAGAGCCTAAATGCTCTTTTGTCGGATCTAAACGGTCCCGTTAAGTTGATCTTAGTCTCAAACTGGACTAACGTATTCTTAACAAACGTTTGAGTCGATCTTAGCCTCAAAAATGGCTAACGTATCCTCCAAACAGACTTTAGTCCCAAATTGGACTATGAATCTCCTAAACTGGCATAATAGAGCCTAAATGCTCTTTTGTCGGATCTAAACGGTCCCGTTAAGTTGATCTTAGTCTCAAACTGGACTAACGTATCCTTAACAAATGTTTGAGTCGATCTTAGCCTCAAAAATGGCTAACTTATCCTCCAAACAGACTTTAGTCCCAAATTGGACTATGAATCTCCCAAACTGGAACAATAGAGCCTAAACGCTCTTTTGTCGGATCTAAACGATCACGTTAAGTTGATCTTAGTCTCAAACAGGACTATCGTATACTTAACGAACGTTTAAGTTGATCTTAGCCACAACGCGACTAATGCATCCTTAAACTAAAAACACCAAACCCAAATCTAAGTAAATACGGATTTGGACTAATCCACGTCCTACTGGCGACGGCATTACTCAGTCTCCGTATACAATCCACGGGCAACCACGAACAAAACAAACACCCACGACACGAAGTAAAATTCTGGAGAAGGAGAAAGTTGTTACCGCGACGCGGTAGCGTAATTAACTGCAGGGGCTTGCACCTGCAGGGAAGAGCGTCCCCACAATCAAAAACCCCTCAAGCGAGGGGGAATCTGACGAAGTCTGCTACATCGGCCGCATCCGTCTAAACCTCCGATACAAGGTGCCATAAATCAACTTGGTATCTTCGGAGAGGTAGACGGATAAAACCAAATAGCATCTGCCCCGAATCTCAGCGTCAGGACATCGCGGTCCTGTGCGCCGCCTTTCGGAGGGGAACAGGAAGCAGCCTGCGGTCCATATGCTACACCTCCAGGTGAGGCGGAGCGTCGGTTGCATTTGCGGCTGGAGCAGTTCGAGCAGTTGCCAGCCATTGATCCTTTTGCTTTCTGCAGAAAACGAAATGCCAAATCTTAGTACTTCGAAACCCAAGGCAACCATTAGTGAACCGCGATTGGTTCGCGAATCACGACACACGAAGTGTGGAGTGGAAAGTGGAAAAGGTCCCACCGGGCGTGCCAAAATCTGTTCTCCTCCGAAAGACGGCGCGGCGCAGGGACGTCTTGCCTGAGATTCGGGGCAGATGCTAATTGGTGCTATCCGTCTACCTCTCCGAGGATGCCAAGTTGATTTATGACACCATGTATCGAAGGTTTAAACGGATGCGTCCGATGTAGCAGACTTCGTCAGATTCCCTTCCGCTTGAGGGGTTTTTGATTGTAGGGACGCTCTTCCCTGCAGGCGCAAGTCCCTGCAGTTAATTACGCTACCGCATTGCGGTAACCACTTTCTCCTTCTCCAGAAATTTCACTTCGTGTCGTGTGTGTTCATTTTGTGTTTGGTTGCCCGTGGATTGTATACGGAGACTGAGTTATGTCGTCGCCCGTAGGGCGTGGACTAGTCCAAATCCGTATTATCTTAGATTTGGGTTTAGGGGTTGGGTTTAAGGATACGTTAGCCTCATTTGATACTAAGATCAACTTAAAAGTTTGTTAAGGATACGTTAATCTAAATTTATACTAAGATCAACTTAACGGGATCGTTTTAGATCCAACAAGAGAGCAGTTTGAAGGGGAGGCCCTGTTGTTTAGTTTAGTGACATTGTGGTCAATAGGTCGTTTAAGGACATTACGGTCCATAGGTAGTTTAAGGACATTGCGGTCCAATGTTAGTTTTAAGACGTTGCGGTCAAGGTTAAGGACGTCGTAGTCCGTGGAGTTAAGGACTCCACAGTCCAATGTTAGTTTTAAGACATCACGGTCAAGGTTAAGGACGTCGTAGTCCGTGGATTTAAGGACCCCACAGTCCGTCATTAGTTTTAAGACATCCCGGTCAAGGTTAAGGACCTCATAGTCCATGAGTTTAAGGACCCCACAGTCCGTATCAATGTGTGGTCATCGAGACCCGTCACCTCTTTGAAGATGTTGAGGAATTACAACGCCAAGTATCAAAGGAGTGAAGAGATGTACCCTTAAACCGAGGTAGATTAAATAGTCTTTGGTCCAATTTAGAACCAAGACCAATTAATCATATTATGAGCCCATTGGCTCAGTTAAGTCTGAGTTGAGGACTTATGGCCAGCTTGGGCTAAGTCCAATCATGCTTAGGATATGGGCCCTCTGTTGGTCCATTGAAGGAGAGGCTTTGCCTCTGGAACTTAGTCAATTGGGCTAAAGCTAGTGTTAAACACTAGAGACCAACAGTGTTGAACACTGGGAATGAGATTGACAAACTGATGTTAAACGCCAAAAGATAATCAGTGTCACATACTAGCAACAGGGCTTTCAAATTAGTATTAAACACTAAGGCAGGTCAGTGTTAAACACTGGCCAGAGAGGTTTCAAGTTAGTGTTTAAAGACTAAAGCAAATCAGTGTTAAACACTGGAAAGAGAGATTCCAAATTAATGGTAACCGAAATTTAATTTAATGTTAAACACTAAGAAATTTAGAGTTAAACACTGCAAAGAGAGTTTTTTAATTAGTGCTAAACACTAAAGCAAATCAGTGTTAAACACTGGATACAGAGGTTTCGATTTAGTGTTAAATACTAAGGCAAGAGGGGTCACGTGGTAGCACGTGAGAGCGCCCTCTCTTTATTTGTTCTGCCGAGAGTATTGAGTATTTTGGAGCGTCACGTGCTGTCACGTGATGGGCATTTAAGTGTTCGTCTGTTAGAGCTTCTGCTGGGGGTCACGTGGGGGCACGTGAGGAGTTGTCTCAAAACCTTTCTCTGTGGACCTTTTCAGGGGTCACGTGGTAGCACGTGACCCTGTTTCTTTGCCTGTTTGAGGATGCATTTATCTTTTTTAAAAATTAAATTCTTCATACGGTTAAACCCTAGTAATAAACTTTAGAGGAATTAATTTCCTGTTTTCTTCTGAAGAATTATATTCTTAGATAGGGTTAAACCCTAATTTCTTCTGTGAGAATTGAATTCCCATACATGTGAGGAATTAGGTTCCTGTTATTTTAACAGATTTGAGTTCTTAACTAGGGTTAAACCCAGGTTCTGTTCATTTGAAGGAATTAAATTCCTGTGACATAGGGTTGAACCCTAATTTTATTTTAAAGGAATTAAATTCTTACGAGAATTAAATTCTCAAACTTCCGTTCCCTCCCTATGCTTTGGATCTGCATGGCAGGATCTCAACCCAATGAGAATTAAATTCTCAATTCAAGGGGAGATGTGAACTTTGCAGATCCTCCACTAAAGAGAGAACTAAGTTCATCTTTTTAATATAAGAGTTAAACTCTTTCGAGAATTAAATTCTCTTTTTTTCTTCTTTAAAAGCTTTCCCTTTCTTACCTAGGGTTTTTTTTTGCAGAAGATCAAATTCTTCCAAAGTCTCAAGGCTCTCTTTTTTTTCTCTCTCTCTCTGTTTATCGATCTCTCTGTATATTGATCTCTCTGTATATCGGCTCCTCTGTATCCCGGCTCCTCTGTATATCGATCTCTCTGTATATCGGCTCCTATTTATAGGAGAAGGAGTAGAATCGATTAGTTTTGATGAATCATTCATTGAGGGATCTGATTTGTATTTATTAGAGATTTGATTTGCATTCATCATTTATTTGGACTTTTGGATTATTAGGTGAATTTTATTCACCATTGGATTTTAAATCCAAAGATATTCTTTTGTTGTTTCGGTTAGATTTTAAGGGGAAATCTTTCCAAGTTCAAAATTTTTCCATAGATAGGTGATATTTAATCACCTTTAAATCTTTTATCCAATCAGTTTCAAATAATCATTCCCCATTGGAAAGATTTGAATGCTGTTCAGAATTTAATTCTATTAAATAGATAGGCTTTGAAAGCCGGTCACATGTGGCCACGTGACCCTTGGTCACGTGTAAGCACGTGACCCCCTAGAGCGAACCTTCTTCTCCCATCTGCGCTCTATCTTCTAGCCGCTGTTCGACCGTCACGTGTCAACACGTGACCCGTGGTCACGTGTGAGCACGTGACCCTTTCTGAAGCCTTTTCTTTGATTTAATCAAGGAACTGAATCTGCCTTTGCCGCTGCTTTTAATTGTCACGTGCCAACACATGACTACTGGTCACGTGCTAGCACATGATGCTTCTTCCGTAGGCTTTCCTGATTTTAAATCAGGAAACAGGTAGTATGCTATCTGGTTTGTCTTTATCATTGTTTACATGTTTTAGTTCGCTATTGCATGTTGATAGAGCCTATAGGATTCTTGCTTGACTGCCAACAGTATGATGGCGATCATATACGTGCGAGCTGGGGTCTGTAAGCACATCCTTAAAGTGTCCCTAGTCGTGGGAGTTTCGAGGCAGGGCATCGATACTCCAGAGTAGACTAGTGTATACAGTCGAGACCCCGACGAGGGGCGATGGCCGGTCTCACAAGCCATTGGTGTCAGTTGGTTCACCTAAGATGTATACAGGTACTCATTGGGTTATGAGTACACCGGACAGGACTGGCCGGGAACATGCTAGTTGGTATTATACATATCGTCAGATAGTAGTTCCCTGGTGACATGTGTACAGGTTAGTTTGTCGACCTGAGATCATCATTTGTCTCGTGTTAGTTCCCACTGTACTTTGATTTATACCCTACCACGCTCAAAGGAGACGTGCAAACAGGTATTTTTTGGGTACAGTCCCGAGCCACATGGAGGCAGTGAGTGGATCGTCGGGGATTCGTCTCTCCCGGTATTGGGGGTTGATGTCGCACAGTGCACGGGTGGCCATCACTAGAAATCCTCGGCCGAGGTAGTAGAGAATAACTGATTTGGATCAGTACTTTCTCAGATGGTGATGGGCTTCATACTGACACGAATTATCGCGTTATTAGGGGTCTGACTTTATCAACCCCCCTAGACTCGATATGCGATACTCTTAGACGAACGGACCGGACTGTATGTATATTGTCACTGTTAGGCTCAGTAGGGTTTCTGGATGAGTTCGCTCGTCAGCTTCCCTTCCAATCAATACATAGGCAACCATTACATACAGCTTGTATCTCTGACGTGCTAGTGGTTATACCCAGTGCCAGTGTGTTGATGAGTCATTAGAGTCCCCAACAGACAGTTTTCCAAGTTCGGGCGAAACGTTGTAGAGCCCGTATGGTTTTATGGCAAGGTTCGGAAAATGCACGTGCGTTTACGCACGTGTCATTTTTCGGGCAGATAATACTTGTCGGCTTTGGTTTAAGCCGGATCCGAGTATTATACTGTGTAGATATAATATCTTTGTTTCAGTTGCATTTGTATTTGGTCGTAATACAAATGCGGGTATGTTTATACTAATACGGGGTTATCCTGAAATTCGTTTCAGGATCGCTTTTGGAAGTTGCCAGTTTCCAGTTTTCTATCGGCCGTATTTAACATTCGGTTAAATGCGGATTTATCTTTTCTTCTTGAGGATGAGTCATGAGGTGAGTCATGAGTGGATGCTTCTAGAAGTGATGATAAGGATAGTGAGTCATTAGTGCTTTAATTGTGCATTTATTGTTTTGATGACTAGGTGTTATGATTCATTAGTGTGCATTAATGTTAATGCAAGGTGTCTAAATGACTCATTCTTCTCATTATTGTTAAGGTCACCCTCCCTTCTCCTACACTCACCTCCCTCTTCCTATTAAGTGGCCGGCCCCTCTTGTGATAGAGGATGATTGATTCATTGTGAAAAAGATTATGGTTTTGGTTCATGAAAATTAGAATTGCCAATTTCTCATTTACCCGATCCAAAAGGCAACTTCATTAACCGTTCGTTCATAGCTTTGGACGAAACGAGACAAAGTGTTCTACTCATTCTCTACATCAATCTTGGTCATCTCTTTTAGCAAACTTGATGGTCGAGTTGCCTCGGTTCAGAGGCGGGAGCCCGTTTAAAGATCCGTCGACGTGGTGCCACATGGACGAGAAGACTGGAGATAGAGCAGATCGGAGCAGCCGCAACAAAGCGTGGGATGATGGTTGAAGACCGAAGGACTCGGATCATTCGGTATAACATTTCTACCCACTTTGTAGTTTGTTAGTTTAGCTTTAATGGCAGATCCGGGTTATAGTACGCGATAGCGCCAGTTGTAAAAAATTTTGTTCCGCATTTGGCGTCTGTTAGATGGCCGGGACGCTACCGTGGACTCATAAAAATATGGGGAGCTTTACCCACCGGGGGCCCGGCGGTGCCGGTCGAGATGAAGATCTCGCTGGTCGAGGAGTGGGGTCAGGGTATGGGATGCTCGCCACGTGTTTGTGTCTGTTGGTATAACCTAGTGCACATGTTTGTTTAATCTGTAACTTAACATTCTACATGCAGTGCACGTGCAAACCCTTGGACTTCTAAAAAAAATTAAAAGAAAATTAATTAAAAAGATAATGTGGCTGGGGGAATTCGACCACAGGGGCTATGTCACAACAGTGCAAGGCTTTAAAAATGTGCTACAAGTACTTTCTTGCTGTTCAAAAGCAAATTTAATTTATAACCTGTGCTCAGGCTTAGGCACTCTTTTCTGTATTTTTGAAAAAATTCGTATAGAAAGTTTAGGGTTGTTACATTCTACCCTCCTTATAAAAATTTCATTCTCGAAATTTGTAGAAGGAAAGTGTAACAGATTCAAAGCAATTTAGTGATGGAACTATTGATAGTGTATGAAAAATATTTGGAAGAACGAAAGAATGCAAAAGTTTTAGTAAAATTGAAAAGGAGGTGAGGGAATTACAGGGTTACCTTGGTCTTCAGTCTCGGCTTCTACGGCTGCTAATGTGAAAGCCTGACGCCAGGGGACATTCCTCCTAACCGGAGGCACATTCCTCTGTCCTTCGGGCATGTTTCTCTGCCCTCGAGGCATGTTCGTCAGTGCCTGTTGGAATTGGCGTGGAGGCTGTGCAAGAGGTGGATCTGGGAGTGCAAGATGAGGTGCAGGAGCCTGGATAGCTGGCTGCTGCGGATAGTTAATGTGTGTGGGAGCCGAGTTGCGTCTATAAGGGCAGGTCCCAATTTCGTGATTGGATGCGCCATAAACTAAGCACAGGCCTTTTGCGCGCCTACAGTCCTTCCACAGGTGTCCATCCTTCTTGTAGTAGAAGCAAAAATTTGGACTTGGCTGGTTATTTGTTTCTTCCGGTCTCCTGGGTTCAACAGTTGTCCTTGAAGAGGCTCCTCCTGCCATCTGAGCGGCAAAGCAGTTTACTCCGGCAGATTGAGGTCTGCTCTTCCTCTTCACTACTGCCTCGTATCTTCTGGCAGCCTTCAAAGCCAAATCATGGTTGGGAAATCCCCTGTAGCTAATGCGGCTTGGATTTCTTAGTCCAACCCTTGTTGAAATCGTCGGGCTCTGATCTCATTTGTCGGTATAAAGTGTGCCGCGAATCTGATAAGGTATTGTGTTAGCTGTGTAGTATGTGATATTTGAAAAATCGAAATATTGAGACATATCTTACCAACTGAGCATGGTAAACTCAGGATCATATTCATCCACGGATTTGGCCCACATTGAACCCCGTTGTAAGTGGATGAACTGTTGTTCCATGTCGAATCTGGCAGTCTCAGGGAAGTACTTCGCGTTGAACATATCACGAAAGGTCTTCCATTCGATCGGTTGTTCAAGACGACTTTCTTCCGCCTTCCACCAAACTCGGGCATTGTTAGTGAGTTGCAGCTTTGCAACTCGAACTCAAGCGATCTCTGGCACTTGTGTCGCTGCCAGATCATGTAACAACCGAGTCCAGTTCTATAAGTTTCAGTTACCGTATGTGTAGTGTGTGGTATTTATTTCATTTATACTGCTTTGGCTGTTACCAGTTATAGTTTGCACCAGCATGCCATATTCTGCATATTACAATTTAAGTCATTTAAAAATAATTTAAAATACTTGTCATGACCTGCTTGGCACCCCTAACCCTGTGGTAGCGTCCTTGCATCGTGTTCTCATCCCGTTCAGTGAAACGGACGTGTTTGGACGGCTACGCGCACGTGCGTGCGTCCGTTCTTGGGGGTATGCTTTTAATTATAAAATACTTCATTTTAATTTTTGGAACCCGCCAAAAATTTTCGTATTTCAAATTCAAATTTTTTGGACTCGACCCGGGCGCAATTCTGAAATATTTTGCAATTACGCCAAATCCTATTTTTTTCTAATATTTTTACCAGCGAAATTTAAAATTCTTATAACCATAAAATATTTCCTTAACCAAACAAATTTTTCCCAGCTTTAAAATTTGCTGCAGTTAACGAAAGATGTATCAAAATATTAAATCTTTTCTTAGATTTTTCCCTAACCATTCTTTTTACCCTCGCGAGCCAATCAAAACATTTCATTCAATCCTCGGGCCCGCAACTTTTTCTCTCTCTCACTTTCTCCTTCTCTCCCTCTGCATAACGACAAATCCATCTCTCCTCAAATCTTTCTCTCTCCTCTCGATCTCTCTCTCTATACCGCGTCTCTCTCTCTCGTCTCTCTATCTCTCTCAATCTCAATCTCTCTCCTCCCTTTATATTCTTTCTTCTTCCACGACGTCTTCTAACAGAACTCGACCCATCCCCTGAAACCCTAGCCGCCCCGTCTCTTCTCGCCGTTACCCTAGCGCCGACGCTATCGTCGCAGACCTCGTCGCCTCCTCGCCCTCGTCACCTCCTCTCCTTCTCCGTTCCCTGTGAGTGCATCGAGCAGTCGTATACCTCCTGCACTGTTGCACCGTCAGATTTGTCGCCGCCAGTGGCCTCGTCTCCGTGCCCCGGCCTTCGTGCAACACCCAGTAAGCTTTACCTACCCCTCTTCTTCCTCCTTTCCTTCTTCTTTCTTTTTTCATTTCTTAACAGAACTTTCTGTTTGATTGCCGGAACCTCTACAGTTTGTGCACCAGAGCTCCGTCGACGTCGTCGATCTTCACGACCCCTATGCAGATCGATGTAAGCCTTCTTTCCTCCATCCTTCCTCTCTTCTCCTCTTCTTGCTTCCATTACAATTCTTGAAGAAACTTTTGTTGTTAACTGTTTTGGTGGCCGGAATCCGACCGTGCCGGCGACGATACCCGACGATCCAGCCAGGACCTGCGACCCGTGTGACTCCACTGTTCGTTGTTTGGGTTCATTCCGTGAACCGTGCGCGCGACGCGAGATTTCTCCGCCGACGCATAAAGTTCCTTTTTCCGTTCCGAAAACCGTCGAGGCAAGTGAAACTTGCTACATGCTATAATGAACTATTCATATGCTAAATTACTTATTTCCTGTTAAATCTCTAGTTAGAATCGAAAGAAATGGATTACAAGTTAACCGTGTAAAGTTCTGTTATACATTTCATGATTCCAAACGTGAAACTTAATCTTGCATCTAATTATTTACATCTAACAATCACCTGTACATGATAGATCACATTTGTTTATTGCTGTGATACTTTTTCCAGTTTAGCCTATCAAACATCCATGTGCAACTTTAACCGGTCTAATTACAACTGCATTCATTAAACAGATTATACATGTCGTCGCATCCATGGATCACTCAATATTGATTAACCTATTTCAGCATTTACATCTATCATATTGTATTCACATTATGCTGACACTGTCTGTTAAACACAATTGATAACTGTACAGCTAAATAAATAAAATCTGCTTTATTGCTTAACTCATTGCTTAGATCATGTTGTTGTTAACCATGCTTGATTATTATAATCCTGATTTTGCTAGCTGATTAGGAGCACACCCTTGATATCGTTTACACCTTGACATGGCTTGCTACATACATATTGATTGACCCGACATGGTACCATACACTACCTGACTTGACCTGATATACCATGACTTGACCCGTTACCTGATCTTGTGTCTAATGCCAACAAACCTGACATGTAGTTCTCACGGACCGTTCCTGTTGTCTATCCAGACAAACCTGCTCTTACCTGATCCTGTGTTGGCATTAGTTCTTAATTACTGAATACCTGACTTGAACACTTATAACTGGGGGATATGGGGAAATCAGTGGTGAAACCTGACTTGTAACTCAACAGTTCGATACCTGTTCTGATCAGTCTTACGGGCTAGGCCATCCCCGGAGTGATGATGCTGACATCATTCGTCTGTACCTGCTACCTTTTACTGCCTAGCGGCACGTCTTGGTTTCAGCCCGAAAGTCTGTAGACCGTGGTCCCGGGCATGCACGGGATACTATTGAGTTACATCGATAATTCATCAATTTGATTTCAAGGACTTTAGAGTAGAAAACCCAATAGAACCGTTTAGTTCACTTACTGCGCACTACCCTGCACTGCCTGATTTATATTACTGTTACCCATGCTTTTCATTCATGTTTATATTTGCATTGCCTGTTACTCTGTTCATATTTTATTACTTGATGACATGACGCGCTGGCATCTGGGTTTTGCATGGCCCAGATTCTGTTCCGTTGCTGCAGTCCGAGTAGGAGTACTTCAGCCAGCAGGCTGAGCTGTGAGTTTTCAGTAGTAGCTAGTTCCTTTATTTTCTGCAGTTTATTCTTGATGTGAGCCCGCCTTATGGGACGTACATTCCAGTTACTTGTATTGGATCTTTTGCTTCCGCACTTTTATTATTCTTGACTCATGTTATCTTGGCTTATGGACATGTTTTAGATAGTTATATTTGTTCTTGATATCTCTACAGCCATAATGTGATTGTGGATGGATACTTCCTACCCATAGGTAACATGGTTGGCTATGTCACGTGCCCAATTTAGCGTACTCTGAGAAGCGGGGCGTGACATGGTTCTTTTGGTATCAGAGCCATAGGATAGTCGGGTTGATTCTTTTGTAGTTGGGTATTGTACCCAATACACGAATCAGAATACCCGTGCTTAGGAAACATGTCCTGCCACTTTGCCATTTTACCGTTCTTGAATCAAGTTCTTCCTGATTATATCTTTTACGATGTGCAAACTTCCTTCGCATATAAACTCGAAACCTGATTCCTTATTATCTCTAGGACTTAGGCGACTTGGGTGGAGTTATGTAATTGTGGCTATGATACCGCGGCATAGTTACAATGCGGTACTCTGTTTAAGTAACTTGGAGTTCTAGCCTTGATCTATATTTTGAATCTGTTATCATGCTAATCTTGGGTGTTTTGATTTCAGGAATATGGCAGACAAGAATCTGAAGACGTACCAAAGGCGTGTTGACGAAACCGCTATGCTTGGAGTGATACGGGAAATGCTGGAGAATCAAAAGATGCAGACCGAGCTTATCCAGCAGCAAGCTGAATCATTTCAGGAAGGTTTGCGGACCGTTCAGCAGTCCGTGAACAAAGTTGAAGCTAAACCAGTTGATCGAGTAGGGACCGTAGCAGATTCCAGGCGTTTGGGTCCGTCTGTATTTACTGGTTTGGAGGAGCCGTTGCCAGCGGAGCAGTGGCTGGTTGATACGGAGAACTTACTTATTGCGGCGCACATCCCAGAAGATAAAAGGGTGGATGTGGTACGCATTCAGTTAGAGGATTACGCCTGTGAATGGTGGCTTGTGGAGGAGACCCGCTTGCCCAAGCCGATCAAGTGGGCGGATTTTTCGAAGAGTTTCCTGGAGAAGTTCTTCTCGCGGACTGCACGGGATGAAATGGAAGAGAAGTTCATCGGTTTGAAGCAGAATGGTGCACCCGTAGATGTACATCCAGCTGAGTAGACCCGGCTCAGTAGATTCGCTGGACCTTTAGTTGCTGATGATGCAGACAGGGCAAGGAGATTCATGCGTGGCTTGGATGTGGACATCCAGAGGCAGATTGTCTCCCTGGGTTTGACCACTTTCTCACAGGTACTTACGGCAGCCCGAGAACAGCAGAGCCTATCAGGGAAGACTGGGAGTTCACAGCAGACAGCAGTTGCTGTAAGGAAGCCAGCATTTGTACCAAATCGAGCTCATGGTCGCAGAGGTATTCCAGTGGACCGTCGTGGCGTAACACCGATGAAGAAGCCTGTTGTCGTTGATCGAAGAAGGAGAGTGATTTGTGACTACTGCCATTTACCTGGATACGTGCAAAAGGAGTGTCGAAGGAAGCAGGGACTCTGTTTAGTTTGTGGAGCGGCAGATCACACTTTCAGCGCTTGTCCGTCGAAGCTTCGCACAAGAGATGATATTCAGAAGCCTTCGTAGAAACCATTTCAGGGACAGAAGCAGCTGACTCAAGGACCTAATCAGGCTCGAGCTTTTACCTTGACGGATGAGGAAGCTAAGGCTTCGGGAGAAGTTGTTTCAGGTATTCTACTCGTTCATGGTTTTTCCGCATTAGCGTTATTTGATTCTGGTGCATCCCATTGTTTTATGTCGTCCAAGTTTATAGCTACACACTCGATTACCTGCACGACCCTGTCTAGCTTCTGGAACATACACACTGGGAATGGGAAAATCATATCTAGTAGGGAATGTAAAGATTGTATAGTTGTTGTTTGCGGACAGGAGCTTTTTGCAGATTTCTTGGTAATTGATACGGGCAGCTACGAAACCGTCTTGGGAATGGATTTTCTTGGTACTTTCCACGCTCACATTGATTGTAGGGCAAAGAAAGTAATTTTCCAGATTCCCGGACATCCCGAGTTTACCTTCACTGGAGGAAGCAGTTCTGTCGGGCCAGTCGAGTTTAGGGCTAGGCCGACAAATAATATTCTTGCATCAATGGAGGCTGATGAGAGTGAAGAGCCAGCTGTCGTTCGCGATTTTATGGACGTGTTTGAAAATATATCAGGTTTACCGCCGAAGCGAGACGTGGAGTTCGCAATTGATCTTATTCCTGGTGCAGCGCCAGTATCTAAAGCGTATTATCCAATGGCACCAGTGGAATTGGAAGAAGTCAAGAAACATGTTGCTGAATTGCTTGAGAAGGGTTGGATTCGAAGCGGTAACTCGCCTTGGGGAGCTCCAGTTCTTCTAGTCAAGAAGAAGGATGGCACGAGAAGAATGTGCATCGACTATCGAGAATTAAACCGGGTGACTATTAAGAACAAGTACCCGATCCCTCGCATTGGCGAACTTTTTAAGCAGCTTAGTGGCGCGAGGGTATTCTCGAAGCTGGATTTGCGATCCGGATATCATCAGGTCCGAGTGAAAGCAGAAGATATTTGCAAGACGGCGTTCCGAACTAGGTATGGACATTACGAGTATTTAGTGATGCCCTTCGGAGTAACGAATGCACCGGCGATATTCATGGACTTGATGAACCGAATCTTTTCACCATTCTTGGACCAGTTTATTGTGGTGTTCATTGACGACATTCTGGTTTACTCGAAGAGTTTTGAAGAGCATGCTGAGCATTTGAAGATCGCACTGCAGACGTTGAGACAGGAGAAGTTATATGCAAAGATGAGTAAGTGCGAGTTTTGGCTGGAAGAAGTAAAGTTTTTGGGGCATGTTGTGTCTGGCAATGGAATCGCCGTTGATCCCGAAAAGATTGCCGCAGTTCGAGATTGGCCGATTCCAAAGAATGTTGCGGAGATAAGAAGTTTTCTTGGACTCGCCGGGTATTACAGAAGATTTGTGGAGAACTTTCCTCGTCTGGCGGAGCCGTTAATGAAGCTTACGCACAAGGAGGTACCTTTTGCTTGGACGGATAGTTGTGCGTCAGCTTTCGAGACGTTGAAGCAGAGATTGATAACCGCTCCTATTCTGACCGTGCCAGACAGTTCCGGAAGATTGGTGATTCACAGTGACGCATCTGGGAAAGGATTGGGATGCGTTTTGATGTAGCATGGGAAGGTTGTAGCGTACGCATCAAGACAGTTGAAGACCCATGAGAAGAATTACCCAACTCACGAATTGGAGCTTGCGGCTGTGATTTTCGTTTTGAAGATTTGGAGACACTACCTTTTGGGCGAAAGGGTCAAAGTTTTCACGGATCATAAGAGTTTGAAGTATGTGTTCACGCAGAAGGAGCTTAACATGAGGCAGCATAGATGGTTGTAGCTGATGGCTGACTACGATCTTGATCTTAAGTACCATCCGGGGAAGGTTAATGTCGTGCCGGATGCGCTAAGTCGGTTACCGGCAATTCAGATGTTGACTACGCAGAAAGAACTCGTTGAAGATTTTCGAAGATTTGATTTGGAGGTTGTGCTACCACATTCTTCGGGACAGTTGATGCAGCTGAAAGTACATTCGTCGTTGATCGAGAATAATAAAGCAGCGCAATCGCAGGATCCTAGATTGCAAAAGTTTCGAGAACAGGTTGAAGCCGGACTATGAACAAATTTATTGATACATGAAGATGGTTCGTTGAGATACGGTAGCCGTTTGTGTGTGCCAAAGGGAGATATTCGCGAAGAGCTTATGAAGGAGGCACACAGTTCAGCTTATTCCATATATCCAGGAGGCACGAAGATGTACCGAGACTTACGACAGCATTTCTGGTGGGAAGGTATGAAACGGGAGATCGCTCGCTTTGTGGCAAAGTGCTTGGTGTGTCAGCAGGTTAAGGCTGAACACCAAAGGGTTGCTGGTTTATTGCAACCACTTCCGATTCCTCAGTGGAAGTGGGAACATATAACAATAGATTTCGTGACAGCTCTACCGCGGAGTCCAAAAGGCAACAATGCAGTATGGGTGATTGTTGATCGTTTGACCAAGGCAGCTCATTTTATTCCTTTTCGGGTTGGTCAATCAACAGAAACTTTGGCGGAGCGGTACATGCAGGAGATTGTAAGATTGCATGGAGTACCGATGAGCATCGTGTCCGATCGGGACACTCGGTTCTTATCACACTTCTGGAGGAGTTTACAAGAAAGTTTGGGGACGCGATTGAAGCTTAGCACAGCTTATCATTCTCAAACTGATGGTCAGTCGGAGAGAACGATCCAAACTCTTGAAGATATGTTGAGAGCGTGCATGTTGGACTTCAAGGGTTCTTGGGAGGATCATCTACATTTGGTGGAGTTTTCTTACAACAACAGTTTCCAGGCAACTATTCAGATAGCTCCATTTGAAGCTTTATATGGTCGCAAATGCCGTTTACCTGTTTGTTGGGACGATGTCGGTGAACGAAGATTGTTAGGACCAGATTTGGTTGTGCAGACAGTTGAGAAAGTTAACGCTATTCGGAATCATATGAAAGCAGCACAAGACAGACAGAAGAGTTGGGCAGATACGTCGAGAAGACCTCTAGAGTTCGCCGTGGGTGATTTGGTATTCTTGAAGATATCACCGACTAGAGGGGTGATTTGTTTTGGAAGTCGAGGAAAGCCCAGTCCTCGATTTGTTGGACCCTTTGAGATCTTGGAGTGTGTTGGTGAAGTAGCGTACCGTTTGGCGTTACCGCAGTCCTTGGCGAATGTACACGATGTGTTTCACGTATGTCAACTCCGTAAGTACGTTCGAGATGAAACACATGTATTGGATCATTCGGAGCTGACTGTACGAGAAGATTTGACTTTCGAGGAGCGACCGGTTGAATTGTGGATCGAAGGAAAAATGTTCTTAAGAACAGGATTATCCCTCTTGTACTTGTTTCTTGCGGTAATCGCTCACATGGAGAGCCAACTTAGGAATGAGAAGATGAAATCCGGCAGAAGTTTCCTCATCTCTTCTTGTAGGTTGTTCTTCGTCTATCCTTTGTATACTTGGAATTTCGAGGACGAAATTCTTTTTGTAGTTGGGTATAATGTAACAACCGAGTTCAGTTCTACAAGTTTCAGTTACCGTATGTGTAGTGTGTGGTATTTATTTCATTTATACTGCTCTGGCTGTTACCAGTTATAGTTTGCACCGGCATGCCATATTCTGCATATTACAATTTAAGTCATTTAAAAATAATTTAAAATACTTGTCATGGCCTGCTTGGCACCCCTAACCCTGTGGTAGCATTCTTGTATCGTGTTCTCGTCCCGTTCAGTGAAACGGACGTGTTTGGACGGCTACGCGCACATGCGTGCATCCGTTCTTGGGGTATGCTTTTAATTATAAAATACTTCATTTTAATTTTTGGAACCCGCCAATAATTTTCGTATTTCAAATTCAAATTTTTTGGACTCGACCCGGACGCAATTCTGAAATATTTTGCAATTACGCCAAATCCTATTTTTTTCTAATATTTTTACCAGCGAAATTTAAAATTCTTATAACCATAAAATATTTCCTTAACCAAACAAATTTTTCCCAGCTTTAAAATTTGCTGCAGTTAACGAAAGATGTATCAAAATATTAAATCTTTTCTTAGATTTTTCCCTAACCATTCTTTTTACCCCAGCGAGCCAATCAAAACATTTCATTTAATCCCCGGGCCCGCAACTTTTTCTCTCTCTCACTTTCTTCTTCTCTTTCTCTCTCTTCTCTCTTTCTCTCCCTCTGCATAACGAAAAGTCCATCTCTCCTCAAATCTTTCTCTCTCCTCTCGATCTCTCTCTTCCTCTCTATCTCTCTCCTCTCAATCTCTCTCTCTACCGCGTCTCTCTCTCTCTCTCTCTCTCGTCTCTCTATCTCTCTCAATCACTCTCTCTCCTCCCTTTATATTATTTCTTCTTCCGCGACATCTTCTAACAGAACTCGACCCATCCCCTGAAACCCTAGCCGCCTCGTCTCTTCTCGCTGTTACCCTAGCGCCGACGCTATCGTCGCAGACCTCGTCGCCTCCTCTCCCTCGTCGCCTCCTCTCCTTCTCCGTTCCCTGTGCGTGCGCCGAGCAGTCGTATACCTCCTGCATTGTTGCACCGCCGGATTTGTCGCCGCCAGTGGCCTCGTCTCCGTGCCCCGGCCTTCGTGCAACCCCCAGTAAGCTTTACCTACCCTTCTTCTTCCTCCTTTCCTTCTTCTTTCTTTTTTCATTTCTTAACAGAACTTTCTGTTTGATTGTCGGAACCTCTACAGTTTGTGCACGAGAGCTCCGTCGACGTCGTCGATCTTCACGACCCCTCTGCAGATCGATGTAAGCCTTCTCTCCTCCATCCTTCCTCTCTTCTCCTCTTCTTTGCTTCCATTACAATTCTTGAAGAAACTTTTGTTGTGAACTGTTTTGGTGGCCGGAATCCAACCGTGCCGGGGACGATCCCCGACGATCCAGCCAGGACCTGCGACCAGTGTGACTCCACTGTTCATTGTTTGGATTCATTCCGTGAACCGTGCGCGCGACGCGAGATTTCCCTGCCGACACGTAACGTTCCGAAAACCGTCGAGGCAAGTGAAACTTGCTACATGCTATAATAAACTATTCATATGCTAAATTACTTATTTCCTGTTAAATCTCTAGTTAGAATCGAAAGAAATGGATTACAAGTTAACCGTGTAAAGTTCCGTTATACATTTCATGATTCCAAACATGAAACTTAATCTTGCATCTAATTATTTACATCTAACAATCACCTGTACATGATAGATCACATTTGTTTATTGCTGTGATACTTTTTCCAGTTTAGCCTATCAAACATCCATGTGCAACTTTAACCGGTCTAATTACAACTGCATTCATTAAACAAATTATACATGTCGTCGCATCCATGGATCACTCAATATTGATTAACCTGTTTTCAGCATTTACTTCTATCATACTGTATTCACATTATGCTGACACTGTCTGTTAAACACAATTGATAACTGTACAGCTAAATAAATAAAATCTGCTTTATTGCTTAACTCATTGCTTAGATCATGTTGTTGTTAACCATGCTTGATTATTATAACCCTGATTTTGCTAGCTGATTACGAGCACACCCTTGATATCGTTTACACCTTGACATGGCTTGCTACATACATATTGATTGACCCGACATGGTAGCATACACTACCTGACTTGACCTGATGTACCATGACTTGACCCGTTACCTGATCTCGTGTCTAATGCCAACAAACCTGACATGTAGTCCTCACGGACCGTTCCTGTTGTCTATCCAGACAAACCTGCTCTTACCTGATCCTGTGTTGGCATTAGTTCTTGATTACTGAATACCTGACTTGAACACTTATAACTGGGGGATATGGCGAAATCAATGGTGAAACTGACTTGTAACTCAACAGTTCGATACCTGTTCTGATCAGTCTTACGGGCTAGGCCAGCCCCGGAGTGATGATGCTGACATCATTCGTCTGTACCTGCTACCTTTTACTGCCTAGCGGCACGTCTTGGTTTCAGCCCGAGAGTCTGTAGACCGTGGTCCCGGGCATGCACGGGATACTATTGAGTTACATCGATGATTCATCAATTTGATTTCAAGGACTTTAGAGTAGAAAACCCAATAGAACCGTTTAGTTCACTCACTACGCACTACCCTGCACTGCCTGATTTATATTACTGTTACCCCTGCTTTTCATTCATGTTTATATTTGCATTGCCTATTACTCTGTTTATATTTTATTACTTGATGACATGACGCGCTGACGTCTGGGTTTTGTATGGCCCAGATTCTGTTCCGTTGCTGCAGTCCGAGTAGGAGTACTTCAGCCAGCAGGCTGAGCTGTGAGTTTTCAGTAGTAGCTAGTTCCTTTATTTTCTGCAGTTTATTCTTGATGTGAGCCCGCCTTATGGGACGTACATTCCAGTTACTTGTATTGGATCTTTTGCTTCCGCACTTTTATTATTCTTGACTCATGTTATCTTGGCTTATGGACATGTTTTAGATAGTTATATTTTTTCTTGATATCGCTACAGCCGTAATGTGACTGTGGATGGATACTTCCTACCCACAGGTAACATGGTTGGCTATGTCACGTGCCTAATTTAGCGTACTCTGGGAAGCGGGGCGTGACAGATCATCTTCAATACTCTGAGCTCATTCCTCAGCTTCTAGAGGCTCACTTTTCCTGAGAATTGTTTTGGGTGCAACGCCCGGAATTGCTTCACTCCGGGCGCTTCCGCATCTGGACGGTTCATCAGAATAGCAGTCTGCTGTTGCTGTCCTTCCAGGAGGCTGCGGATCATCTCAAGCAATACCGTCTGCTCGTTGATAAGAGCAGCGACGGCAGGTGTAAGCGGTAGAGGTGGGGGAGTGTTGTTGACATTTGTGCTGGTGTTGTTTGGGGAATCCATAACATTCAAAGAAAATTTTGGGTTAGGACAGATTCAAAATATATGGAATTGGAAGATTCAAGGAATATGAATTGTAAAGAATATTTTCAATTGTTGGTTCTTGTGTTATATTGCTCAGGACTTCATGCAGAATTAACCCGCGTGTCCATGCAGAACTGACATGCGTGTCTATGCAGAGCTGACCTCCATGGGCCACCAACAAAACCTGTCACGCCCCGCTTCCCGGTGTACGGGCAGAGGGCGCGACGAGGTCCGCTACGCATTTACTCAGAAGTAAACACGCTAAGCGTTTATAAGCAATATAAAGTAAAGTACACAAGAGACAAGATGTAAATGAACAACAACTTTATTTATTAACATTCTTTTTACAATACAATGAAAAGTAAATACATGGAATGAAAGCAATGCCTAAACAGTGGCATAACAGAAATGAAAATATGTACAAGTAAACTAGATCTCTAGTTCGAAGGCTATCTGATCCAAGTCCTCACTGCTGGGCTCTGTCTCCAGAAGGTCCGATCCACCTGACAACATTCCAAAGAAAGAAGAAAAGGAATGTCGTCAGCGAACAGTCGCTCGGTAAGTACTAAAGGTAAGACTGAATAGACAGAAGGAGAATGTAACTTTTAAAGTTGTATTATATTGTTAACGCTGTTGTTTGTAGTTTGGTACAGAAAATTCCAGTGTATACGAGAGGAGTCCCACTATTCCGGAGACTAAGGTATACGGAGCACAAGGAACCGTTCAGCCATGGTACAACGGCAATAGATATTTAGGTTAGTTGTATTATGATTACAGTCTCGTTCCAGTTATAACACCTTCCGTACCAATCTACCCCATATAAACACCGCGATGTCTTTTGTATTGATTGTATTGTTTTGTTATATAGATGGATGACTTTACCGAAACCATGATATCAGTAAATGGAATGGATATAAATGGAGAGTCGTGTAGACGGAGTATATCCATGGTTCGGTTCAGTCAATATAGATTGATATAGATTGAATAGGTGAATTCATGGATTCATCTTGTATTGTAGTTTGTACTTGAATCACATTCAAGTCAGATTGATTAAATTGAGATTCGGTCTGGATCAGACAATTAGAAAAGAAATTGAAGTCCTGAATTAGGTTTTGGTGTTATCGGTAACTGCTGCATATGGACGACAGGATTTGTGTCTTTTACCAAGACAATTACCGTGTTGATAACACCGTTTGTTAGATTGTCTACCTTAAATAGGCAAGCACCCATATCTCCGGCTTCCTGAGGCTCAAGAGACTGGTCCCGCTTAAACGTATGTTTACTAGGGTCCTTATTATAATTTAGTGTAACTTGAGTGGGTGGGTTTTATGTAAAAATAGTTTTGGCATAATTTCAAAATACACCTCAAGCATTTAATTATCGTCTTTAGGGTTTTCATAGATGTATATTTTTATAGTTGTGAAATTTCTAGTGAGTAGAACCTAATTTCATAGTATATGGTAGTTTATTGAAATATTGTACTTGTGTTGTATTTGGATGGTATTTTCATGTAATAGCGATTCATTTGATTTAGAAAACTTAAAATATTTATATAATTAAAATAGATATTTTGGTAATATATTTATATATATTTAAGGAAAATAATTTATTTATTTTCTTTTAGAAATCTCATTTTTCTAAAAAAAATGTATAAAAATTCCATCGAGATCGAATGCTCCTTACGGAAGTCTGCATCTCGCTCTACTAGGCCCGAAGATGTGCGATAATCCGCACCATCCCGAACGGGGTCCCCAAAAATGGGTTGTAGAGGCGCAATTGCATGGAAATGCTTAATACACTTTTTAAATAAAACGGTTTTGTAAGTTCAGGGTATTTATTTACAAAGTCGTATTTTCCCGTATTCTATTGTCCCAAACTTTATTGTGCTGTGATAGAGATGTGTGTTGTGATGAGGTAGGTCATTACCTCATGAACTATCTAAAGGTATAGCAAGGAATTATGATGATTTATGTCGAAACTAAAGTATATGATATTTTCCTATAAAACTGCGATAAAAATTGCAATATAAATTCTTTTGAAGTGAAACTTGTTTAATATATTTGTTAATATTTATTGAACATGATATGAAAGTTTGGTATTTTCTTGTTTAAGAAAAATATGATTTTTAAAGAAAATCCGAATCGGAAGTCGGATTAACCCCGCTTCCGCCGGGTTTTATGTTTTGAATGTTTTAGAAGTTGAAATGAGAGAGGAAGAGGGGACTTACTGGCTTGAGATCAAGAGAAGAGGGAGAGGAATTACAGAATGCTTCGGGGCGTCTTTTCATCGCCGGAATCTCCTTGAATCATCACCGGAACTTTACACTTTTGCTAACTTCACTTGTACACTAAAGGGATTGAGAATTTGGTAGAGTTTTGATAATGAAATTCTGGTGAGGATGTGTGAAATGAGGTGTGGTATTTATAAGAAAAATTAGGGTTTGGTGTGTTAAAGAATACATTAAAAGTTTGTATTAAAATTCGATTAAATGGGCATTTTATTGCACTCTGGATAAATTCAGAGTAAACAAGCAATATGGGGTTAGTGGAGTAGGCCAAAGGTTGCAGGGGACAAAATATGGGGAGCTTTACCCACGGGGGGCCCAGCGGTGCCGGTCGAGATGAAGATCTCACCGGTCGAGAAGTGGGGTCGGGGTATGGGATGCTCGCCACGTGTTTGTGTTTGTTTGTATAACCTAGTGCATATGTTTGTTTAATCTGTAACTTAACATTCTACGTACAGTGCACGTGCAAAACCTTGGACTTCTAAAAAAAATTAAAAGAAAATTAATTAAAAAGATAATGTGGCTGGGGGGATTCGATCACAGGGGCTTTGTCACAGCAGTGCAAGGCTTTACCAATGTGCTACAAGTACTTTCTTGCTGTTCAAAAGCAAATTTAATTTATAACCTGTGCTCAGGATTAGGTACTCCTTTCTGTATTTTTGAAAAAATTCGTACAGAAAGTTTAGGGTTGTTACAGTTACGCTTAACGTATTACTTCTGAGTAAATACGTCGTGTGTCCGTCACGTCTACTTCCCCGTACACTGGGAAGCGGGGCGTGACAGGTTTTGTTGGCGGCCCATGCAGATCGGTTCTGCATGAAGTCCTAAGCAATGTATATCGCAAGAATTATAAAATTCAGCAACTATACATTCCTTGCATTTCAAATTCTTTGAATCTATCCTTACCTTTCTTTTCTATCAAGGTCATGAATTCACCGAACAATACGAGTACCAACGTCAATGATAACAACCCACCACCTCTTTTACCACTACCATTTACCGTAGTAGCTCCCATCAATGAGCAGACGGTACTGCTTGAGGCGATCAAGAGCCTCTTGGAGGGTCAGCAGTAACAGACTGCCATCTCCTGCACCTCCCAGAGACCGAGGCACCCGAAATCAAGCGATTTCGGGCACTGCACCCGAAATATTTCTCTGGGAAAGAGAGCCCACTAGAAGCAGAAGAATTGACTCAATCAATAGAAGATGACCTGGCAGCAGCACAAGTGCCAAAGATTGCTTGAGTGAGAGTTGCAAAGCTGCAACTCACAGATAACGCCAGAGTCTGGTGGAAGGCTGAAGAAAGCTGACTCATCCAACCGATTAAATGGAGAACATTTCGAGATATGTTCTATGCAAAATATTTTCCTGAGACTGCCCGTTTCGACATGGAACAACCGTTCATCCACTTACAGTAAGGTTCAATGTGGAAAAAATCTGTGGATGAATACAATATTGAGTTTACCATGCTTAGCAGGTAAGATATGTCTCAATATTCAATTCCTAATTTCACATATTACACTACTAACACAAGGCCATAATAGATTCGCGGCACACCTGATCCCAACTGCTGAGATCCGGGGCCAACGATTTCAGTAAGGGTTGGACCAGGAAATCCAAGCGGCACTAGCTATAGGGGTGTATCAGGTCATGTCAGGTAGTGCATATGTATCAAGCGGATACTCAATGTAAAATTGTAGCAAGTATCGAAGCACAGTAAAAGCACGGATGCACAAGTAATAATCTGTGATAACATAATATGAGTCTATGAGTCGAATGATGCACACTAGCAAGCAGGTATATGAATATAGCAGTAACATGATATAATATGATTCCGGTATTCAACTAGATATGTAATATACAGTACGGATACGAACGGATATCGTAAAACAGTAAAACTGTAACATGGGATGTACAACTATACAACATGTAATATTTTTATTCATATGGATGTAAATATAATAGCATAGCATATAGCAAGATAAACTTGCCTGATCAGATTTCAAGACAGGGTGTGTACGCGGCGTCCGACATCGGTAAACACCGTGATGCACACGTGCGCGTACAGAACAGAACCATGCAATATAAGAAAGTAACCACTCTGGATAAGTACGTCTACTGGATCTCCCGGATCATCGGTAACGTGCACGGCTCCGGCGTGTTGGCTATAGTGCCCTCAAGGTAATTATCATAGTCACGGACTTATGATTATGATGATTGAGTGAGGACCTATACCGATAAAATAGTCTTACTCAAGATGATAGTATGCTATCTGGTTTGTCTTTATCATCATGTTGATAGAGCCCATAGGATTCTTGCTTGACTGCCAGCATTATGATGGCGATCATATATGTGGGAGCTGGGGTCTATAAGCACATCCTTAAATGTCCCTAGTCGTGGGAGTATCGAGACCGGGCATCGATACTCCAGTATAGACTAGTGTATACCGATCGAGACCCCGACGAGGGGCGGTGGCCAGGTCTCATAAGCCATTGGTGTTAGTTTGTTCACCTAAGATAGTATACAAGTGTTCATTGGGTTATGAGTACACTGGACGGACTCGCCGGGAACCTGCTAATTGGTATTATACCTATTGTCAGATAGCAGTTCTCAGGTGACATGTGTACAGGTTAGTCTGACGACCTGAGATCGTCATTTGTCTTGTGTGAGTTCCCACTGTGCTTTGATTACTACCCTACCACGGCTCAAAGGAGTCGTGCAAACAGGTTTTAGTTGGGTACAGTCTCGAGCTACTTGGAGGCAGTGATCGAATCGTCGGGGATTCGTCTCTCCCAGTATTGGGGGTTGATGTCGCGTTGTGTACGGATGGCCATCACCATAAATCCGTGGCCATAGTGGACGAGAATTACCGATCTAGGATCGATAGTTTCTCAGATGGTGATGGGTTTCATACCGACACTAAATATCGCGTTGTTGAGGGTCTGATTTCATCCACCCTCTTAGGCTCGATTTGCGATACTCTTAGACGAATAGACCGGACTGTACGGATATTGTCACTGACAGGCTCTGTAGGGGTTCAGGATGAGTTTGCTCGTTGGCCTCCCTTTCGCTCAATACCTGGGTAGCCGTTACGTACAACTAGTGCCGCTGACGTGCTTGTGGTTAAACCCACTGCCAGCGTATTGACGAGTCTTTAGAGTCCCACACAGAGGGTTTTCACGGTTCAGGCGATATGGTGTACATGAGGTATGTTGATACATACAGGTGTCCGATTAAATATGTGCACATGCTACGCAGACTTTAATCGGACGGTTGATAATACTAGCGGCTTAGGATTAAGCCGGATTATTAAATCAGGTTTTGATTTAATAATTTACATATGTATTTATATATATGTGTGTACTAGTATTATTGTTCACTATTCATTTTCTCTCTTGGCTATTCGTATTTTTGTACGAAGACACGTATATGTATTTCGATACACGTACCGGGAAGTATTCCGTATTTTATACAGAATGGCTTCTAGAAGATTTGCCACCTCATTATTGATTTTCCTTTTTAGAAAAATCATTTGTTTTATAATGAGGTGGAGGGTGTGAGGTGGCATGAGGCATGGACCATGGTATGGTCTTTGAGGTATGGTTCACATTGTTTAATAAAATTAGAAAATGAAATATTTTTGTGGGAATGAGAGGGGGGGCCGGCCACTATAGGAGACGGGGCTCTTTTCATTTTGATTGATTACACACTCACTCTCTCATGCTCACAAAAACAAAAGACTTAGCCTATTTCCTTAGTTCTTCATGCCAAAGTTCACCTCCTTCTTCATCTTTCTTGAGTTTCTCATTGAGCTTATGGGCAGAGAGAAAAATATAGTGACACACTACTACACCCTTACTCTCCATCGCTAGCAATTTTGGAGCGTCGGTTGTCTCATTCGTCGAGGCTGGAGCTTACGCCGTTTCCCTCAGGTGGATCATCGGAGATGGAGGAAGACCGTCAACCAAACATCATCAAAGAATATCTAGGAACTTGGAATGAAGACCGAAGGAAACGGATCAACTCGGTATAACCTTTCTAACTCTTAGTTTAGATTGCTACTTTAGGGTTTAAGGTCGATCCGGGATTTGGGTAACGGTAGCGCCAGTTTAGAAATTTTTGTTCCGTATTTTGGCCGCGTTTCGATGGTCGGGGCGCTGCAGTAACCCAATATGGTATCAGAGCCACCCTTTAAACCCTTAGCTAGCTAGTTTAGACAATGTTAATACATCGAAATCGGAACAAACCCGAATCAGTGCACGGCAAATTACGTTCTCTGTCGATTTTCAAAGTGTTCAAAATTTTTTTCAAACAAGTGCAGAAGACTCCTTGAGTGACCAGAAGACCATACCCCAAAAATAAGACCACCTCGACGGATTTGGACCTGCCATAGGTAGGAAAATTCTGGCGAGGCCGGTTTTATGGTGAGGTTTGGGTATTGTTTTTAGGGTGTGGTTTGGTCTTTGGGAAATTATTGCAGTGGTCTTGTTTATTTGGCCCATTTTTGATATTGTGTTATCAGTTGTTCGGGGGCTTTTCGGTGTGTTTCGGAGTCGATATTTTAATACTGTTTAAATGTTTATATCAATACATATATTTATATCTGCGACCGTGAATGTCATTTGATCGGTAAACTCGTCTAATTGCTATATGTCTTTTAGACGGGTTTGCGAACGTGACATTCACGTTGATGTTCTGTGATGTGCTGTGATGTTGGTTGGATTCTCGTGGTGGATAGCTGTGGTGCAATGTTAGTACAGTTTTATTTCATTTGTACATTTGATATTGCGGGGCGAGCGTCCGACATGTGGACTGTCGTCACTGCCAGTTTGTATATTGTTCTTTTGGGGTACGACCGGGCTGAGGTCGATGTCACCCTTGTATATTATTTTATTTTCTGTACTAGGATTACACCACGGTGGAGTGCACGAATAGCCGGGTTCTAGAGGGCAACGGGTCCGCATCTCATGGCGTTGAGATGGAGGGGACCTTACTCTAGAATTGGCTGGCTATTCACCGCACTCGTAGGGGTATAGGTTGACCCACGGAGGGGTGCCCAAGTTACCGGATTCTGTGAAGTGTTGGGTGGCCCATTCATGTTGTTGAAGGGGGTTGCCTCGCTTCTGGTTTTGACAGGTAGCTTGCCGCGCTCGTAGGGGTCTAGGTTTCATTGCACATGCTATCCACACGTCAGGGAACGTTGGGTCTCACTTGCGGCTCAAGTGAAACCCGGGGCTCCAGATTATCCACCATTCCGGGTTGCTTCTGTTATGTTTCTGTAATTTTGCTTTATATCATGCCTGGGACGATTGTCATATATATTTATATATACTAGTAGATGTTGTATATGTTTTTCACCCGCGTTAGCCCAGTCCCCGCTCTGTCGTTAGTTAAGTAACCTAACGGGTGATGACGGGACCCAGTGGCGAATACGGATGACATATACGTACATTTTATTTTCGTTCTTTTCTGGTGTGATTAATTGATGGGACTGCATTGGTTCTTATCAATGCAAGGATAAAACAAACCTATATATGATGTTGGAACCATGTTTTTAAAAACTGACATTACAGACGTTCTCTTTTGCTTTGCACAGTGGTATTCAGTTTGGAATATCCTGCACCTCATTCGACGATGCAAGGGCCGTGATCCCTTCATCGGGAGTGACCCTTTGAGTAAAAGTTTGCATCAACGTAATAACTTCACTATAGTCGATTGCTTTTGCTTTGCATCGTGGTATTCAGTTTGGGATATCCTGCACCCCATTCGACGGGGAAAGAGCCGAGATCCCTTCACCGGGAGTGACCTCTTTAGCAAAAGTTTTCGCCACTATATATTTATAAAATCACTTAGATTCCTTCAACGATATCAAGTTCATTAAGTTAAAGGTTTTTCGCCAAAAACCAGCCGTAGCCCTCCGTCATTTTGGATAAGTAGCGCATAGTATTCGTGCGGTGTTTGTTGGCCAAAGTCAAGGCATCGTGTGCGGTAGATGTGTGTTGCTTGTCCGTTGCATGGATATGCATTGGTTTAGGACAGTCGTACCACTTTGTAGGCCAAAGTCAAGGGTGTATGCGGGTGGGTCTAAATCAATCAGGACAATGACGAATAGAACTTGACTTGCGGGTTATGATTTGTTGGCCAAAGTCAAGGTCATAAACCGCTTGGGGTAAAAATCATATCGGGAGTTTCAAACATACAGGAAACTTGCCGGGCTTGCGCATACCTTCTGGAGTGTGGTAACTTGAGTGGCTTCCATCAAGTTATCATACGATGATAGTTGGATCCCGATTCCCACTGATGAGTAGGAATACTCCTCGGGTGATTCCGACTAATTCTCCTTTTGGGTTTGGAGGAGAATTCGAGGAAACAGTGGGAGCCATCCAGATTAGATAAAATGATTAACCATTCTGATCTAGGTTAGAGTGCACGCTGAGTGTTTCTTTTCTCTCTCTCTTTGGCTGCGACTATGACCCGCCCTTGACTAAAACTCATGAAACCAAGTTGACCGAACCTTCTTAAAACTCATTGGCTTTTAGAATGTCATGGTGTCGCATATATTATTGCCACTTCTATATCACCTTTGCATTTCTCCAGAACACCCCGTATTACTACGAATATCCACTTCCATTGGATAAATCCATCGTATAGTTACATACGAACTCGAAGGAACTTTTTCGAGGATGGATTCTGGTTCTGGAGAGATTGAATAGGATTATTCGGTTGTCTTTTCCCTTTACCTTCTCTCAGATTGTGAGGGCTCCTAGGATTAGGAGAGGGTACACTTATTGAGCTTATTGGATAGTCTTCTTCCAAACCATAGGCAGGTGCCGAACGGTAGGGAAGGAAGAAAACCAATTAAGCTTAAGTGTGGTGTACAGAAGGTAATAAGTAAAGACATATAAAGGGATTATAATAATGGCAAAGGAAATTGTGACCGCCATCATTCATGACAAAAATCGTGTATACCCCTGCCACTCCTACATCACCTTTGCTTTTCTTCAGAACACCTCGTATCACTACGAACATCCACTTCCATGGATAAATCCATCGTATAGTTACATACGAACTCGAAGGAACCTTTTTCGAGGATGGATTCTGGTTCTGGAGAGATTGGATAGGATTATTCAGATGTCTTTTCTCTTTACTTTCTCTCAGATTGCGAGGGCTCCTAAGATTAGGAGAGTACACTTAATACGCTTATTGGATAGTCTTCTTCCAAACCTTATGCTGGTGCCAAAAGGTAGGGAAGGAAGAAAACCAATTAGCCTAAAAAAAGTGTACAGAAGGTAATAAGTAAAGACATAATAAAGGGATTGGAGTGAGAGCAGGTAAGTATATGGTTACTGTCATGAATCCGGATTGTGGAAGAGGCGTTACTAGGAATACCCCGTTACCCCTTTTGAAACATTTTCATGTTTCAGTTTGATTGTGCGATATTAATTGAAAACTGTTTTCCCAATTGGAATCTAACTCCAGGGTATGTATTTACCAGATCAGTTTCTCACATCTGTATGTTATTACGGATGGTGAGTGCAAGTAAGATATTGGGAATTGGGTGATTATATCCTCATTGTATCGGAATTCGTTGAAATTGGTGATATTTGAGGAAATCATCTGGTTTTTGCCGGACGACAAATATTTGGTTTTGAATATCCATTGTTATGCACCAATTTTAAACTGATATATCTGTACGTTTATTTTATAAAGTAAGATATAACTTTTTGATATTATGTCTGTGATATTTACCTATATCAGTTGGTGATTAGGTAAGGTGCATTCAACAGCGGTGTAATTCTTTTTAACCATAGTACAGTTTTTCAACTTACGACGCACAACGTTTGAGTTAATGAACTCAGGGGACTTATACAAAGTATTGTATGTTGTCCAGTGTCCATTAGGACAATGGGATTAGTACTCGTACTATATTCTGTTTACTCATGACTTCTCTTATTCTAGACATGCATTTCGTTGAAATACAAAGTTCAGATTTTGAGAAGTTATAGATATAAGAATAAAGTGGAGAACCATTTGTTGGAAGTATCAGGATTCTTCGATGAAGTCGAAGATGTAGATACTTGTGTTTGGTATTCCAGTGATAGTAATGGTTTTGAGAACTTGCTTCTCTTTCGGGTTACTCATATATGGATGCACTCCTAGATGAGTAATGCTGATTGACCCCCTTCTATTTTGTTGATATGCACTGGAGACAGCTGCATGATTTTGAATCTGGTTCCAATTAAATTAGTGCTTTTGTTTCTATATTATATATATATAGAATCAATTTATATCTTAACGATGTTAAGGTATAGGGAGTTGTCCGGCTGATGCTTAAAACCAGAATCCGGATAAACTCAAGGCACATTTCAGTAATGGCTGTTTGTGGGTTATCCCCGGCTTTGACGAGGGTTAACTTTCTACCATCAGGAAGATCAATATTTATATTGTTCTTGAACAGCCACAGTTTTAGTAAAATGGACTTTTTCAGAAAAACAAAAGTGGGAGTATGGTAGAACTGGAAGTGATTCCAGAACCACAAACGATCACTGAAGATTTAATAGAATCTAAGGATCCAATTGTTTTTGACGTTCCATTAGCCACTCTGCAGATTTGGTGGGTAACCTCAGGCACCCGAGAGGTACTTCGGTCTTCTCAGAGACGGTGACATGGAGGTTCTTGTTTATCCAGACTTGCCATTGCTACTGTTCTAGACTATAGGACCCGGCAGGAGAATGAGTATGGCGTCGTTCTAAACTAGCTTTGGAAGTGTACAAGTATATGACTCTGCCAGAGGGTTGTTGTAGTCAGTGGGAGCAGCGGAAGCATAGTGGGAAAGTAGCTTCTGTCTATTTATAGACTAAAGAAGTTATAGCGGATATAGATCATCTATTTATGATGTGACAGTCATAGATTTTGACCTCATCAGAATAAGAGATGGATCTGGTGAGAAGGTAGTAGAGAGTGATGTCCAGGTATTGGGAGGACATGCACTTGATAGGAAGAAAT
Source organism: Agapanthus africanus (assembly GCA_030015575.1). Lineage (NCBI taxonomy): Eukaryota > Viridiplantae > Streptophyta > Magnoliopsida > Asparagales > Amaryllidaceae > Agapanthus > Agapanthus africanus. The sequence goes on along the minus strand of JASDDO010000010.1, from coordinate 485,228,349 downwards.
ATTCCAATACCACGATCGGTAATACTTTGGTTGTCACACAGTTGTTTCTCCACATAGGATATGGATATAATATCAAGTTTTCTGGTTATTAGATCTATGGTTTTAGATCTAGATTTGGGAAGTATCCTAATCTGGGTACTTTGACATTATTCTAAAGGTATTTTAGAATGGACGACTCCTGGCATAGTGGTGTACCTGCAGGTGATGGAGTCACCCTCTCTAAAGGTGTCTTACAGACTAAAGGAGAGAGGGGTCTGCATGATTAGCATATCACTTGCTTAGGCAATTGAGTTAATCATGAAATGTCAAGTACCACACCAGATATTGCTTTTGCACTAGATGCAATATGCAGATATATTAATCCAATCTTGGAGAAATATTGGGAAGCAGTTATTGAACATAAATGAATGTTCTAGGGAATTGATTACGGCAGCCTCCTTCAGGAGACGGTCATCATTTCAGGCTTCCAAGGCGACCTGGATGACAGAGTGACTGTCAGAGTTATGGTTTTTCCCTCTTTTGAGGGACGGTATGGTGGACAGGTGGTCCAAGTGAATACTGAGGAAAGGCATGGCAAAGAATACTGATTAAATTCAGTGGACGATACAGTCTAAGAAGTTTGCTGGATTTGGAGTTCATTTGTGAACTGGGTCACATCAGATATCCAGACAAATTCTAAGACAGGTATTGCTCATTTCGGGAGATAACTTTCTCCGCGAAGTTGAGATTAAGAGAGATACAAAAAGAAACATTGGAGCGGATCCACTCACTGGGGCTATTTCTCGAACGCAATCATTTTCTCAAACGGGCTTTGAGAAACTGATTAGTAGAGAAGTTGGGTGTTCGGTATCATACGGGTTGTGAGTATGCGACATCGCAATAATTGGCCTTAAGTGCAAGTGGGAGATTGTTCGCTATAGTGCCCTCAAGGCAATTATCATAGTCGCGAACTTATGATTATGATGATTGAGTGAGGACCTATACCGATAAAACAGTCTTACTCAAGATAATAGTATGCTATCTGGTTTGTCTTTATCATCATGTTGATAGATCCCATAGGATTCTTGCTTGACTTCTAGCATTATGATGGCGATCATATATGTGGGAGCTGCGGTCTATAATCACATCCTTAAATGTCCCTAGTCATCGGAGTATCGAGACCGGGCATCGATACTCCAGTGTAGACTAGTGTATACTGATCGAGACCCCGACGAGAGGCGGTGGCCAGGTCTCACAAGCCATTGGTGTTAGTTTATTCACCTAAGATAGTATACAGGTGCTCATTGGGTTATGAGTACACTGGACGGATTCGCCGGGAACCTGCTAATTGGTATTATATCTATTGTCAGATAGCAGTTCCTAGGTGACATGTGTACAGGTTAGTCTGACGACCTGAGATCGTCATTTGTCTCGTGTGAGTTCCCACTGTGCTTTGATTACTGCCCTACCACGGCTCAAAGGAGTCGTGCAAACAGGTTTTAGTTGGGTACAGTCCCGAGCCATATGGAGGCAGTGACCGGATCGTCGGGGATTCGTCTCTTCCGGTATTGGGGGTTGATGTCGCGTTGTGTACGGATGGCCATCACCATAAATCCGTGGCCACAGTGGACGAGAATTACCGATCTAGGATCGATAGTTTCTCAGATGGTGATGGGTTTCATACCGACACTAAATATCGCGTTGTTGAGGGTCTGACTTTATCCACCCCCTAGAAAAGATATGCGATACTCTTAGACGAACAGACCGGACTGTACGGATATTGTCACTGACAGGCTCTGTAAGGGTTCAGGATGAGTTTGCTCGTCGGCTTCCCTTTCGCTCAATATCTGGGTAGCCGTTACGTACAGCTAGTGCCGCTGACATGCTTGTAGTTAAACCCACTACCAGCGTATTGACGAGTCTTTAGAGTCCCACACAGAGGGTTTTCACGGTTCAGGAGATATGGTGTACATGAGGTATGTTGATTCATACAGATGTCCGATTAAATATGTGCACATGCTGTGCAGACTTTAATCGGACGGTTGATAATACTAGCGGCTTAGGATTAAGCCGGATTATTAAATCAGGTTTTGATTTAATAATTTACATATGTATTTATATATATATATGTGTACTAGTATTATTGTTCACTATTCATTTTCTCTCTTGGCTATTCGTATTTTTGTACGAATACGCGTATATGTATTTCGATACACGTGCAGGGAAGTATTCCGTATTTTATACGGAATGGCTTCTAGAAGATTTGCCACCTCATTATTGATTTTCCTTTTTAGAAAAATCATTTGTTTTATAATGAGGTGGAGGGTGTGAGGTGGCATGAGGCATGGACCATGGTATGGTCTTTGAGGTATGGTTCACATTGTTTAATAAAATTATAAAATGAAATATTTTTGTGGGAATGAGAGGGGGGCGGCCACTATGGGAGATGGGGCTCTTTTCATTTTGATTGATTACACACTCACTCTCTCATGCTCACAAAAACAAAAGACTTAGCCTATTTCCTTAGTTCTTCATGCCAAAGATCACCTCTTTCTTAATCTTTCTTGAGTTTCTTATTGAGCTCATGGGTAGAGAGAAAAATATAGTGACACACTACTACATCCCTACTGTCCATTGCTAGCAACTTTGGAGCGTCGGTTGTCTCATTCGTCGAGGCTGGAGCTTGCGCCGTTTCCCTCAGGTGGATCATTGGAGATGGAGGAAGACCCGCAACCAAACTTCATCAAAGAATCACTGGGAGCTTGGAATGAAGACCGAAGGACACGGATCAACTCGGTATAACCTTTCTAACTCTTAGTTTAGATTTCTAGTTTAGGGTTTAAGGTCGATACGAGATTTAGGTAACGGTAGCGCCAGTTTAGAAATTTTTGTTCCGCCTTTTGGCCGTGTTTCGATGGCCGGGGCGCTGCAGTAACCCAACACGGCGATCACCGAAAACCAAGAAATCAAGAAAGTAAAGAGAAGAAGAAGAAGAAGAAGAAGAAGAAGAAGAAGAAAGAATAAAGTTATGGGTTTGGTGCTCTGCGACAGAGAAGAAAGAGAGGGAGACGTTGACGACGAGTCGTGCGTTTTCCGGCAAAGTTTCATGACGAGGCAGTGAGGTTTCTTGGGTTCTCGTCGGGTGTGCAGGGGAGGAGCTCGGGGAAGGAGGTGGTGGTGTCAGGTGTGATAAAAGAGAGGAAGAGGAGGTCGTGGTGATGGGGACAGAGCTCCGGCGACTATGGGGGTCGGAGCTCCGGGTTTTTCTTAGGTTGGCTTGGGGTTATCGGGGTTTGCAGAGGTAGGTGGTGGTGTTGGGAGGTCGGGAGATAGGGATGAGGAAGATGACGAGGCCGGGGTGAGGTGTTTGACGGCGAGGTGATAAGTGCGGTGAGGGTTGCAGTGGTCGTGGGTTTCGTCGGGGTTCTATGCAGAGGTCGGGGAAGAAGGGAAGGGGGAGAAGAGAATGAGAAGAGGGTGTCGACGAGGGTGTAGGGGCGATCGGCGGTGAGGAGAGGATGAAGGCATGGATAGGGTTAGGGTTACGTGAGAGGCGGCGGGAACGAGTGAAGAAGAAGAGAGAGAGGGAACGTGGGTATGGGTATTAAAATAATTAAAAGAATTAATATATATTAAATAAATAGAGACAGAGAAAGGAAGTGTGGGTTAAGATTTGGATTTAGGAAATATTTATTCAAATATAAACAGTTATATATAAAAAGAATATAATATTAAATAAATTTGAGTTTTCTTGCTAATACAAAAATACTCCAAAATATGCCTGGGTGGGGTCTAAAATTACGGTTTGAAAATACATGTCAACCAAAACCAAAAAGTGATGTCCGGTTAAAGAAAATGCATACCCTTAAGAACGGATACACGTAGTATGCACGTAGCGATCCAAACAAGTCTATGTCACTAAACGAAACGAAAACACGATGTACGGATTCAACCATAGGGTCAGGGGTATGATGCAAGCCATGCTAGATATTTAAAAATATATTATTTGACTATAATTGTATTATTCAAAAATATATGCAATGCCAGATAAGGTACAAATATACATGATATAGAACATGTGTGCACAGATTCTCAGGACTAGCAGGGATAACACGTAAACAAGAGCCAAGACGGGTTTCAAGAATGCGGGTCGGGTCGGATACCAAGCACAGAAACCAAAACACTATTCGCACCCAAAACGAATAAAATAAGAAATAGCCACAAAATAAAGGAAATAATCAAAACGAACATGGTATAACTGAATTAGGGTGTTACATCAGTTCCATCAGGCACAGAGGAACATGCCTCAAGGACAGAGGAATAGACAAAGAAATGTGCCTCCATCAAGGAAGAATGTACCAAGGCGTTAGGCTTTCATAATGACTATGGAAAAAGCTGAAGCCACTGGCCAAGTTATCACTGGTAACTCTCAATCTTTCAAACTTTTTCAATCTTTATATATATCAATATATTTTCTCTATACCTAAATATATCCCACACAACTTAGGTACAATTTTAGTAGCCTCAGCACTTTTCGATATTGGAGCATCACATTACTTAATATCGCAATGGTTCGTACGAACTCATGCCATTCCAGTTAGACCGCTCGTATCTAGCTGGAATGTCAGTTCAGATAACGACATTCTAAAAGCAACTATGGGATATGATCTGTGTCCAATGGTCATCTGCAGTAGAGAATTTTACGCGGACTTCAAGGTGCTGGACATACCGAACTTCGACGTAGTCTTGGGAATGGACTGGCTAGAAACTTTCTTTGCTACCATCGACTGTCGTCAAAGAAGGGTAGTGTTCGAGATACCAGATCATTCGGTTTTTATTTCAAGAGTGGAGACCGTACCCTGGAGCCTAGCACCTACAAAGCTAAACCAAATGAGGCAGTGATTGCAACAATACAAGCAGTAGAAGAAGAAAACCCAGAGGTAGTTCGAGAGTTTGAGAATGTATTCCCTGAAGACATATCAGATTTGCCTCCCGATCGAGCTCTTGAATTCAGCATTGACTTAATAGCTGGTGCACAACCGGTGATAAAAGCTCCATACCGATTAAGTCCAGAAGGATTGAAGGAGATCCGTACATAGTTGGACGAACTTCTGAAGAAAAGTTGGATTTGTCCTAGTACCTCAAGTTAGGGATCTCCAGGTTTTCTCGTGAAGAAGAAAGAAGGTTCATACAGAATGTGTGTTGATTATAGAGCTCTGAACGAAGAGACGATCAAGAACAATTATCCACTACCGCGCATAGACAATTTGTTCGATCAGCTTTGTGGGTCTTGCATTTTCTCAAAGCTAGATTTTCGTTCGGGTTATCATCAGGTGAAGGTCAAGGAGTCTGATATTCCGAAGACGACATTCATGACTCGCTATGGTCATTACGAATATCTCATGATGCCATTTGGAGTGACCAATGCACTAGCTATATTCATGAATCCGATGAACCAAGTTTTCAGAGAGTACCTAGACAGATTTGTTTTTCATTGATGACATCCTGGTGTATTCAAAGAGTCGGAAAGAACACGCCGAGCACTTACGGATTGTACTGGAGACATTATGACAACACCAACTCTATGCCAAGTACAGCAAGTATGAATTTTGGCTAGATCAAGTCGGATTTTTCAGACATATCGTTTTAGGATAAGAAATCTCAGTAGATCCAGCTAAGGTATCAGCTGTAACCGAATGGCTGACACCAAAGACGGTGAAGGACATTCGATGTTTCTTAGGATTTGCAGAATACTACCGAAGGTTCATCAAAGGCTTTTCGAAGATTGCAGCACCCCTGACCAAGCTCACACGTAAAGATGAAGCATTCGTGTGGTAAGAAGTATGTGAACAAGTTTTTGTAGAACTCAAGTCAAGATTGACATTAGCTCCTATTCTCGTAATACCGGACCAATCTGGAGGTTTTCGTTGTTCATTGTGATGCGCCCGGTAAGATATTAGGATGTGTTCTACACCAGCATGGAAAGGTTGTAGCTTTTGCATCAAGACAGCTGAAAGTTCATGAGCGCAACTATCCAACACATGACTTGGAGTTGGCATTCATTGCCTTTACACTTAAGATTTAACGCTACTATCTTTTGGGAGAACGGGTGACTATATACGCGGACCACAAAAGTCTGAAGTATGTGTTTACTCAGAAAGAATTATACATGCGGCAGAGAAGATGGCTAGAAATCATGGCAGACTTCGACATCAACCTACAATATCATCCAGGGAAGGTGAATGTAGTTCCTGATGCACTTAGTCAGAAGCCACTATCAATGAAGATCACCGCACAGTGGAAGCTACAGTAGAAATTTCATGGGATGGAGATAGAAGTGGTTATGCCAGGTAATGCTTCGTATTTGATGAACTTACAAGCTCAGTCTACTATTATCAACCAGATCAAAGCAACTCAAGCAAATGATGCCAAGCTGCAAAAGATCCGAGAACAAGTAGAAAGTGGACTTCGAACAGATTTCATCACCCACGAAGACGGACCTTTGAGATATGGAAGTAGATTGTGTGTACCACAAGGTCCTGTTCGAGAAGAGTTGATGAAAGAAGCTCACAGCTCTCCGTACTCAGTTCACCCTGATGGTACAAAGATGTACAAAGATCTACGACAACACTACTGGTGGTATGGAATGAAGCGCGAAGTAGCCAGAAGTGTAGCCAAGTGTTTGGCGTGTCAGCAAGTAAAGGATGAATATCACAGAACTGCTGGACTACTTCAACCGTTACCTATCTCAGAATGGAAATGGCAACACATTATCATGGATTTCGTAACTGCCCTTCCTCGCAACACGAAGGATAACGATGCAGTATGGGTTATTGTGGATTGACTCACCAAGTCGGCTCACTTTATTCCTTTTTGAGTTGGCCAATCTACCGAGACGTTAGCAAAAAATATATGGAGGTAAGTATGAATCTAAAGTAAGATTTAACCTCAAAGTGTACTATATAATGATACCCATGAACTCATGCAGGAGATTGTGAGATTACATGGAGTATCGGTTTGCATCTTCTCCGATCGAGATACCAGATTTCGATCACAGCTTTGACAGGGTCTATAAGCTAGCATGGGAACGAGTCTGAATTTCAACACAGCTTACCATCCACAAATAGATGGATAGTCAGAGCGAACAATTCAGATTCTAGAAAACATGCTAAGAGCTTGTATGTTAGACTTCGGAGAATCGTGGAAAGATCACCTACATCTTGTGGAGTTTGCATACAACAATAGCTATCAAGCGAGTATTGAAATGGCACCGTTTGCAGCTCTCTATAGAAGGAAGTGTCGTTCAATACTAAGTTGGGACGACATCGGAGATTTGGAACTCCTTGGTCTAGAGATGATCGTGGCAACTGTGGACATAGTTCGCACGATCAGGAAAAGAATGCACATAACCTAAGACAGACAGAAGCACTGGGCATATGCAAAGCGCCAACATCTGGAGTTCCAACCCGGAGATCATGTTTTCTTAAAGATCTCCCTAAACTGAGGAGTAATCCGCTTTGGCAAAAGTGGTAAGCTCGGTCCGATATTTATAGGACCATTCGACATTCTCGAATGAGTCAGAGAAGTGGCATATCGTTTGGCACTACCACCCTCATTGGAAGAAGTTCACAACGTGTTCTAAATATTCTAGCTTCGAAGATATGTGAGCGATCCCAGCCACATCTTTGATCACTCCAAGCTCACTGTACAGAAAGATCTATCTTTTGAGCAACAACCCGTTGAGATCCTGGACAGAAAGGTGAAGACACTACGGAACAAGAAAGTAAACTTAGTTCGAGTGATGTGGAGAAAAGATTCACCAGGAGAATCAACGTGGGAACGAGAAGATGACATGCGTGCAAGATACCCTTTCTTATTTGTAAACTAGTCCTTATATAATTGTAAATTTCGAGGCCGAAATTTTTATAAGTAGGGTAGAATGTAACGACTCTGATTTTACTGTACAAAATTTTTTAAGTTAATGTACAGAATGGAGTTTGCAAGCCTGAGTACACTTTAAAAGTTGTTTTTGTTTAAGAACAGCAAGAAAGAACTTGTAGTTCATTGGTAAAGCCTTACACTGATGTGATGTAGCCCCTTTGTTCGAATCCCCTCAGCCACATATTATTTTTACTGATTTTTCTTTTAAACTTTTTGGAAGCCCAAAAGTTTACACGTGCAATACACGTAAAAATGAACAGTCAGGAAAAACGAACATATGTAAAATGTTGTGTGTACTGAGTAGGACACGTGGCCAAAATCCAGAGCGTCACAGACCCCAATAGACAGGCGAGATTGAGCTAGGGGCCAGCGCCGACGGTCGTCCGTAGGGAAAAAGCCTCCGTGTTTTGCACACAAAACCTTTGGCCTACCCCCATTATCCTTGCACTGTTTGATTTCTCTGAATTAAAACAGAGACTTCAATTTCCAATTAATCCAATTTTAAATGCATTTTAATTCATTCTTACAATTCCAAAACCCTAATTCCTCACTATAAATACAATCCCATACCCTAGCCCCTTTTCATTCTGAAAATTCTAGTCAAAATTATCAAAATTTTCTAAGTACAAGTGGAGTAGAAATGGAGTTAGCAAGAGAACTGTTGGGTTATGCCAGCGCTGTGGCCATCAAACCGTGGCCGATTGCGAAACAAAATTTTTACAAACTGGCACTAGAACAACCCCCAAAATACGGATCTACCATTAACCCTAACCTAGCAAATTATATAGGAGTTAAGATGGTTATACCGAATGATCCGTGTCCTTCGGTCTTCAACCATCTTCCGAAGCTCTTAGAGGCCACCATGATCAAGTTTGGTCTCCGGTCTCCCTTCATCGAAGATGACCCACCTGAGAATTTGTATTCCGAGCATCTACCTCATAGCCGAGGTAATTAGGATACCTAGTTCACTAAACTAGATAGCCTAAAGGATGTAAAGTCTAATGATGGATAAATTTGTCTCATGACACCCTAGGTTTCTCAACACATGAGACTTGTAGGGTGGAGGTAGAAGAAAAAGCAAGAGGAATGAGAGGGTTGTGTGAAGAAAAAGCAACTCAAGAAAAATGGCTAAGTGTTATGAGTAATAAGTGAAGCAGACAAAATATCTCAAGTCTAGAAAATATCTCACAACACTTACAAATATCAAGCATGCTAGAATAATGAACCATGAATCACACCCATGAGTCACCAAGTGAGTCATGCTTGAATTAATGCCATTAAACACCTCATCCTCTACCCCATTAACCATTGAAACAAATGGTTAAAACATAAATGAGGTGTTATCTTCTAGAAACATCTTGTAATAAATTACAAGAATACCACTCATCCGTATATACATACCCGCATCCGTATTCCGAAGAATACGAATACAAAGAGACAAAAATAATCCAACAATCAAATACTAGAATCCGGCTTAAACCAAAGCCACTAGTATAATCTGTCCGAATCATGATACGTGCACAAGTGCACGTATATGATCGAACCCTGCCGTAAAACCATACGGCATCTACATCGTTTCACCCGAAATAGGGAAACCCTCTGTGTAGGATTCTAAAGACTCGTCAATACGTTGGCAGTGGGTTTAACCACAAGCATGTCAGCGGCACTAGCTGTACGTAACGGCTACCCAGGTATTGAGCGAAAAGAAGGTCGACGAGCAAACTCATCCCGACCCCTACTGAGCCTGTCCATGAAAAAATCCGTACAGTCCGGTCTGTTCATCTAAGAGTATCGCATATCGAGTCTAGGGAGGTGGATAAAATCAGACCCCTAATAACGCGACATTTTGTGTGGGTATGAAGCCCATCACCACCTGAGAAACTACTGATCCAAATCAGTAATTCTTGACTACCTTGGTCAAGGATTTCTGGTGATAGCCATCCGTGCACAACGCGACACCAACCCCCAATACTGGGAGAGACGAATCCCCGACGATCCGCTCACTGCCTCCATGTAGCTCGGGACTGTACCCAACTAAAACCTGTTTGCACGACTCCTTTGAGCCGTGGCAGGGTAGTAATCAAAGCACAGTAGGAAATCACATGATACAAATGATGATCTCAGGTCGACAGACTAACCTGTACACATGTCACCTAGGAACTGCTATCTGACAATAGGTATAATACCAACTAGCATGTTCCTGGCGAGTCCGTCCAGTATACTTATAACCAAATGAGCATCTGTATACTATCTTAGGTGACTAACAGACACTAATGGCTTGTGAGACCTGGCCACCGCCCCTCGTCGGGGTCTCGATAAGTACACACTAGTCTACTCCGGAGTATCGATACCCAGTCTCGATACTCCATAACTAGGGATATTTAAGGATGTGCTTATAGACTACCCATCTCCCACATATATGATCGCCATCATAATGCTGGAAGTCAAGCAATAATCCTATGGGCTCTATCAACATGTAATAGTGATCTGTAATACCACATAAAACATGTATATAATGATAAAGATAAACCAGATAACATACTATCATCTTGAGTAAAACTGTTATATCCGTATAAGTCCTCCCTCGATTATCTCAATCGCATGCCTGCAATGACAATAATTGAGTTGAGGGCACTATAGCCAACAATCTCCCACTTGCACTTAAGGCTATTTATTGTGGTGTCACATACCCACAGCCCGTGTGATACCGAACACCCAACTTCTCTACTAATCAGTCTCGCAAAGCTCGTTTGCGAAACTATTGCATTCGAGAAATAGCCTCAGTGAGTGGATCCGCTCCAACGTTTCTTTCTGTATCTCTCTATATCTCAACTACACGGAGAAGGATTATCTCCTGAAATGAGCAATACTTGTTTTAGAATTTGTCTGGATATCTAATGGGACCCAGTTCACAAATGAACTCCAAATCCAACAATCTTCTTAGACCGTATCATCCACTGAATTTAATCTGTATCCTGCGCCATACGTTCCTTAGTATCCGTTTGGACCATCTGTCCAACATACTGTCCCTTATAATAGAGAAAACTATAACTCTGACAGCCACCCTGTCATCCCGGTCATCTTGGAAGCTTGAAATAATAACCGCCTCCCGTAGGAGGCTGCCGTTACCATATACCAAAGAACATCCACTTATGTTCATAACTGCTTTCCTTCATTTCTCCAGGATTGGATTAATATATATACTTATTGCATTTAGTGCAAAATCAATATCTGGTGTGGTACTTAACATTTCATGATTAACTCAATTGCCTAATCAAGTGATATGCCAATCATACAAATCTCTCTCCCCGTCAGTCTAAAAGATGTCTCTTTAGAGAGGGTGACTCCATCACCTGCGGGTACACCATATCGCCAGGAGTAGTCCATTCTAAAAAACTTTTAGAATAATGTAAAAGTACCCAAACTGGGACACTTCCCAAATCAAGATCTAAAACCATAGATCTAGTGACCAGAATCCCTGATATTTTATCCATATCCTATACGGAGAATTACCTTTGTGACAACCATAGTATAACCAATCGTAGTATAGGAATTTCAGTTCCTATCAAGTGCATGTCATACAAATACCAGGACATCACTCACTACTACTTTCTTACTAGATCCATCTCTTATTCTGATGAAGTCAAACTCTATGACTGTCACATCAAAAATAGATGATCTATCTCCGCTATACCTGCTTTAGTCTATAAATAGACATAAGCTACTTATCCACTATTCTTGCACTGCTCCTACTGACTACAACAACTCTCTGGCAGAGTCATATACACGTGCACTTCTAAAGCTAGTTTAGAACGACGTTATACTCATCCTTCTGCCGGATCTCATAGTCTAGAACAACAGTAGTGGCAAGTTTGGGTAATCATAAACCTCTTTGTCACCGTCTCTGAGGAAATCGAAGTACCTCTCAGGTGCCTGAGGTTACCCACCAAATCTGCGGAGTGGCTAATGGAATGTCAAATCCAATTGAATGTTTAGGTTTTACTAAATTTTTAGTAATCGTTTGTTGTTCTGGAATAACTTCCAGTTCTACCATACTCCTACTAATGTTTTCTGAAAAGAATCCATTTTACTAAAACTAGTGGCGAGTCAAGAACAATATAACTATTGATCTTCCTGATGGTAGAATGTTAACCCTCGTCAATGCCCGGGATAAACCACAAACTGCCATTACTGAAACGTGCCTTGAGTTTATCCGGATTCTGGTTTTAAGTATAAGTCGGACAACTCCATATACCTTAATATCATTAAGATATGAATCCATTCTATATCCACTATAGAAATAAAGACACTAATTTAATTGGAATCAGATTCAAAAAACATGCAGCTGTTTCTAGTGCATATCAACCAAATGGAAGGAGGCCAAACAACATTACTCATTTAGGAGTGCACTCATATATGAGTAACCTGAAAGTGAAACTAGTTCTCAAAACCATTACTTACAACAGAATACTTGGCACAAGTATCTATATCTTCGATCACCTCGAAGAATCCTGATACTTCCCGTATAAGGGTTCTCTACTTTATTCTTATACATATAACTTCTCAAAATTTGGACTTTGTATTTCAACGAAATACTTTTCTAAAACTAGAGAAGTCACAAGTAAACAGAATATAGTACGAGTACCAACCCCTTTGTCCTAATGGATATCGGAAAACATACAATACTTTGTATAAGTCCCCTGAGTTCAATAACTCAAATCCTGTGGGTCGTAGGTTGAAAACTGTACTATGGTTAAGAAGAATTACACCGTTGTTGAATACACCTTATCTAACCATCAACCGATATACACCAACCGATATAGGTAAATGTCATAGACATAATTTCAAAAAGTTATATCTCACTTTATAAAATAACCGTACAGTTATATCAGTTTGAAATTGGTGCATAACAACGGATATTCAAAACCAAATATTTGCTGTCAGGCAAAAACCCAGGCGATTTCAAATATCACCAATTACGAAGAATTATGATATGCATTGAGGATCTTATCACCTAATTCCCAATATCTTACATCCATTCATCATATGTAACGCTATACAGATGTGAGAATCAAATCTGGTAAATATATACCCTGGAGTTAGAGTCTAATTGGGAAAACGGTTTTCAATTAACACTGCACAGTAAAACTGAAACATGAAAATGTTTCGAAAGGGTATCCGGGTATTCCTAGTAATGTCTCTTCCACTATCCAGATTCATGACTGTAACCGTATATTTCCTTATCCTCATTCCAATCCTTTTATTTGTCTTTACTTATTACCTTCTATACACCTTGCTTAGGCTAATTGGTTTTCTTCCTTCCTTACCTTTCGGCACCAGCCTGAGGTTTGGAAAAAGACTATCCAATAAGCGCAATAGTTGTACTCTCCTAATATTAGTAGCTCACTCAACCTGAAAGAAGGTAAAGGGGAAAAGACAACCTGAATAATCATATTCAATTTCTCCTGAACCGGAAACCATCCTCGAATATGAAACAAGTTTCTTCGAGTTCGTATGTAACTATACGATGGTCATATCCAATAAATATGGATCTTCGTAGTAATATGGAGTGTCCTAGAGAAATGCAAAAGGGGAATAGTAGAAGCGACAGTGATATATGCGACTATGACAATCCAAAAGCTATAGTGTTTTAAGAAGGTTCGGTTAATTTAGTTTATGAGTTTTTAGTCTAGGGTCGGGTCATGGTCGCTGCCAGAGAGAGAGAGAGAGAGAAAACACTCAGTGTGCACTCTAATCTAAATCAGAATGGTTAATCACTTTATCTAATCAGGATGGCTTCCACTGTTTTCTCGAATTCTCCTTCAAACCCAAAAGAAGAATTAGTCGGGATCATATGAAATCACCCGAGGAGTAACACCTACTCATCAGTGGGAAATAAGATTCAACTATCATCACATGATAACTTGATGGAAGCCACTCAAGTCACCATACTCCAGAAGGTATGCGCATGCCTGACAAGTTTCTTGTATGTTTGAAACTCCCGATGTGATTTTAACCCTAAGCGTCTTATGACCTTGACGAAGGCCAACAAATCATAAGTCGCAAGTCAAGTTCTACCCGTCATTATCCTGATTAATCTAAACCCACCTGTACTCGCCCTTGACGAAGGCCAACAAGGTTGTACGACTGTCCTAGATTAATGCATATCCATGCAACAGAAAAGTAACGCATAGCTACCATACACTATGTCTTGACAAAGACCAACAAACATAGCATGAATACTAGGCGCTACCAGTCTGAAATGATGGAGGGCTACGGCTAGTTTTTGGCGAAAAACCTTTAACGTAATGAACTTGATATCGTTGAAGGAATTTAAGTGGTTTTACAAATATATAGTGGCGAAAACTTTTTCTAAAGAGGTCACTCCCTGTGAAGGGATCTTGGCTCTTTCCTCATCGAATGAGGTGCAGGATATTCCAAACTGAATACCAAGATGCAAAGCAAAAGGAAACGACTATAGTAAAGTTATTACAATGACGCAAACTTTTGCTCAAGAGGTGACTCCCGATGAAGGGATCTCGGCTCTTGCCTCGTCGAATGAGGTGCAGAATATTCATAACCGAATACCACTGTGCAAAGCAAAAGAAAACGTCTGTAATGTCTGTTTTCAAAAAATTTTGTTCCAACAACATCATATAGGACTTGCATTGATCAGAATTAACGCAGTCCCATCAATTAAACATATCTCACCAGAAAAAGGAACGAAAATAAAATATACGTATATGCCATCCGCATTCGCCACCGGGCCTCGTCATGCACCGTTAGGTTACTTAACTAATCGCAGAGTGGGGGCTGGATTAGCGCGGGTGCAAAACATATACAATATCTACTAGTTTATATATAAATTTATATACCATTCTTCCCTGGCATGATATAAGCAACATCACTGAAGTATCACAGAAACTCAACAAGTAACACAAAATGGTGGATAATCCTGGAGCCTCGGATTTCATTTGAGCCGTAAATGAGATCCGACGTTCCCTGTCGTGTGGATAGCCTGTGCAATGAAAACCTGGACCCCTACGAGTGCGGAAAGTTACCCACCAATCCCAGAAGTGAGGCAGCCCCAATCAACAAAGTGAATGGGCCACCCAGCACTTCACGGAATCCGATAACTTGAGCACCCCTCCGTGGGTCAAACTATACCCCCTACGAGTGTGGCGAATAGCCCGCCAATTCTAAAGCGAATCCCCCTCCGTCTCAACGCCATGAGATGCTGGTCCGTTGCCTTCTAGAACCCGGCTATTCGTGCACTCCACCGTGGGGTAATCCTAGTATAGAAAAGAAAATATATACAAGGGTGACATCGACCTCAACCCGGTCATTCCCCAAACAAATAATATACAAACTGGCAGAGACGGCACTCCACATATCGGACGTTCGCCCCGCAATATCAAATGTACAAAAGAATCTCAACCGTACTACTACCATTGCACCGCAAACTATCCACCACGACAATCCAGCCACAATCTCAGCACAACACAGAACATCAACATGAATGTCATGTTCGCAAACCCGTCTCATAGACATATAGCAGTTACATGAGTTGTACCGCTCTAATGACATTCACGATCGCAGATGGTAATGTATGTACTGAAAACTTTTAAACAATGTTAAAAATAGCGACTTCGAAATACTCCGTATAGCCCCCAAACCAAAGATAACACAATATGCAATCTGGGCAAAAACAAACAATACCCGAGTACCAATATTCAAGAGACAAGAACACACTCAAAACCCAAGACCCAAAGCCCTATACAAAACCGACGATGCCGGGTATTTAGCCAATCCCGTCGGCCGTACAGAGGAGTTTGAGTCTCTTTTTTTGTGTGTGTTCTTGTAGTCACAAGGATAGTCTTCTGCAATTGTTTAAATAGTTTTTGAAGACTATTTGAAAATTGACAGAAACTTGAACATTAAGCATATTGTTTCGAAGTTGTTTCGGTTTCGTTATTTTAACATCATCTAAAACTGCTAGATTAGGGTTTATGGGTTGGTTCTGATACCATGTTGGGTTATGCCAGCGTCCTGGCCATCAAACCGTGGCCTATTGCGCAACAAAAATTTTACAAACTGGCGCTAGAACAACCCCCAAAATACGGATTTACCATTAACCCTAATCTAGCAAACTATATAGGAGTTAAGATGGTTATACCGAATGATCTGTGTCCTTCGGTCTTCAACCATCTTCCGAAGCTCCTAGAGGCCACCATGATCAAGCTTGGTCTCTAGTCTCCCTTCATCGAAGATGATCCACCCGAGAATTTGTATTTCGAGGTTCTACCTCATAGCCGAGGTTACTAGGGTACCTAGTTTGCTAAACTAGATACCCTAGAGGATGTGGAGTCTAATGATGGATAAATTTGTCTCATGATACCCTAGGTTTCTCAACACATGAGATTTGTAGGGTGGAGGTAGAAAAAGAAGCAAGAGAAATGAGAGTGTTGTGTGAAGAAAAATCAACTCAAGAAAAATGGCTAAGTGTTATGAGTAATAAGTGAAGCATACAAAATATCTCAAGTCTAGAAAATATCTCACAACACTTACAAATATCAAGCATGCTATAATAGTGAACCATGAGTCACACCCATGAGTCACCAAGTGAGTCATGCTTGAATTAATGCCACTAAACACCTCATCCTCCACCTCATTAACCATTTAAACAGATGGTTAAAACATAAATGAGGTGTTATCTTCTAGAAGCATCTTGTAATAAATTACAAGAATACCCCTCATCCGTATATAAATACCCGCATCCGTATTCCGAAGAATACGAATACAAAGAGACGAAAATAATCCAACAATCAAATACTAGAATCCGGCTTAAACCAAAACCACTTGTGTAATCTGTCCGAATCATAATACGTGCATAAGTGCACGTATATGATCGAACCCTACCGTAAAACCATACGGCATTTACATCGTTTCGCCCGAAGCAGGGAAACCCTCTGTGTGGGACTGTAAAGACTCGTCAATACGCTAGCACCACAAGCACGTCAGCGACACTAGCTGTACGTAACGGCTACCCAGGTATTGAGCGAAAGAATGGACGACGAGAAAACTCATCCTGACCCCTACTGAGCCTGTCCGTGATAATATCCGTACAGTCCGGTCTATTCGTCTAAGAGTATCGCATATCGAGTCTAGGGGTTGGATAAAGTCAGACCCCTAATAACGTGACATTTCATGTGGGTATGAAGCCCATCACCACCTGAGAAACTACTGATCTAAATCATTAATTCTCGACTACCTTGGCCAAGGATTTCTGGTGATGGCCATCCGTGCACAACGCGACATCAACCCCCAATATCGGGAGAGACGAATCCCCGACAATCCGCTCACTGCCTCCATGTGGTTCAGGACTGTACCCAACTAAAACTTGTTTGCACGACTCCTTTGAGCCATGGTAGGGTAGTAATCAAAGCACAGTGGGAACTCACATGAGACAAATGACGATCTCAGATCAACAGACTAACCTGTACACATGTTATCTGGGAACTGCTATCTGACAATAGGTATGTTTACCGCCGAAAACGGAGACGAACCGGGATGGATCGTCTTGCCGAATTTGGGGGAAGATGATATTTGGATTTATCCGTCCACCTCTCCGAAGATGCCAAGTTGATTTATGGCACCGTGTATTGGAGGTTTGGACGGATGCGGCCGTTGTAGCAGATTTCGTCAGATTCCCTCTCGTTTTCGAAGATTTTTTTGATTGTGGGGATGCTCTTCCCTGCAGGCGCAAACCCCTGTAGTTAATTACATTACCGTATCGCGATAACCACTTTCTCCTGCTCCAGAAGTTCACTTTGTGTCGTGTGTGTTTGTTTTAGTTTTGGGTTGCCCGTGGATTGTATACGGAGACTAATTTATGTTATCGCCCATAGGGCGTGGATTAGTCCAAATCCGTATATCTTAGATTTGGGTTTGTTTTATTTAAGGATCGTTAATCTGGTTTGAGATTAAGATCAACTTAAATGTATATGAGCAGTTAGGACTCGGTTGGTTTTTTGTTAAGGATACGTTAGCCCAATTTTGAGCCTAAGATCTACTTAACAAGGTCTTAGGATCATTTTTGCTTCGGATCCAACAAAAGAGCATTTGGCCTCTGTTGTTTTAGTTTAAGGACGTTTCAGTCCGTTATCGCCATTTTGGAGGCAAAGTTTTTAGTTTGAGGACATTTCGGTCTGTTGATCACCATTTTGAGGTAAAGTTTTAGTTTGAGGACATTTCGGTCTGTTGATCACCATTTTAGAGGTAAAGTTTTAGTTTAGGAACATTTCGGTCTGTTGATCATGATTTTGGAGGTGAAGTTTTAGTTTAAGAATGTCTCGTTCCGTTGATCACCATTTTGGAGGTGAGATTTTTAGTTTGAGGATATTTCGGTCTGTTGATCACCATTTTGGAGGTGATGTTTTAGTTTAAGGACGTCTCGGTCCGTTGTCCATCTTGCGCGCATGTGTATTTATTACATGACGGGATGAACAACGATGATTTAGGATGCACCCAGTTTGGGGTGCGGTCTGATTTGAGGTGTGCACATCAGTTTGGAAGTGCACCAAAAAGCCGTTGATTGTCGGGACCCACCACCTCTCTGAAGATATTAAGGAATTACAACGGCGTGGATCATAGGTGTGGAGAGATTTACCTTTGAACCAATTCCTGTATTTGAGGGAAAAAGATGTTAGTGGTAAACCCGGAAATCATTAGTCATATTTTGAGACTAAGCTTTCCTCGGGAGGATGTAAGATGAATATCATTTTGGATATCATCAGTTGGAAGATCAATAGTCGTATTTGGGACTAAGATCAGTTTGGGAAATCATGAACATATGGGCTCAGTTGATCTGAATCAGGGAAGTTTTATCCTCAGGGGACCTAGCCAATTTGGACTTGGTACATTCAGTTTTTTTTTATTGAAAAGTGCTAGACACTTGTTTGGGCTCTGTTTAATCAGTCCCCTTTTGTACAAAGAGTGCTGAGCACTTATATAAGTTTCTGACGCTCACATATAATCATTTGGGGCTTAAAGTCATGGGAATTTCCCAATAAGTTTTAACCACTTTACCCCCTTTGTCTTTACATGGAGTGATAGGCATTCTTTATGGTGCCCACGTGCGAAGCACATGAGGCGCTAGGTGCTGCCTAGTGAGTGCTAAGCACTCTTCCATTCTGTGGCGCCCATGTGAGGGACATGTGGGGCACTGGGCGCCGCTCAATGAGTGCTAGGAACTCTCTTCTGTGGAGCCCACGTGAGGGACACGTGGGGCGCTGCGGGGCGCTCAATGAGTGCTAGGCACTCTCTTCAGTGCTGCCCACGTGAGGGACACGTGAGGCGCTGGGCACTGAGAATCGCTCAATGAGTGCTAGGCACTCTCTTTTGTGGCATCCACGTGAGGGGCACGTGGGGCGCTGGGTTCTTTTCTTCTTGAATAATCAACAGGATATTTATATATTTTTTATTTACCTAAAATTTCCAAAAAGAGAGATCTTCCTCGAGAATTTAATTCTCTGTTCTTTCGAAGCTTTCTCCTTCTTTTTTTAGAAGCTTATGGGGGGTTTTAGACTTGAAGTCTCTGGTTCTTTATATAGTAGAAGCAGTTTGTTAATTAGTTTTGAGAAAATATCTCATTAAGAGATCCTAATTGATCCGGGGAATTTTACCCACCGTTGGATCTTTAATCCAAGAACTTCTGTTTTACAGAAAATATTTTCTTGTTTTTAACAAGATCGGGGAGATATTTTCACGTACAGAATTTATTCTGTAGAACGGTGATTTTTAATCACCAATGGATCTTTAATCCTCTGTTTTATAGAGGGATTTGAGGAACAAAATTTATTCTGTGTTGTGATGATTTATCATCTCCGTTGGATCTTTGATCCAACGGCTCTGTTTAACAGAGAGTAGAATTTAATTCTACTTGGGCGCTGGCGCTCACGTGTTGTGCACGTGGGCGCTACTTAAAGTTCTAATTCTTGTATATGCTTTGCACATTGGCGCCCGCGTGAGGAGCACGTGCAGCGCCATATAAAAGTTTTTTAACTCTAGCGCTGGCACCCTCGTGGAAGGCACGTAAGGCGCTGCCTCTTAAAAATTTTGAACAGAACTTTGCTTTTTATTAGGGGAAACAAGGTATAATACCAACTAGCATGTTCCCGGTGAGTCCGTCCAGTGTACTCATAACCCAATGAGCATCTGTATAATATCTTAGGTGACTGACAGACACACATGGCTTGTGAGACCTGGCCACCGCCTCTCGTCGGGGTCTCGATAAGTACACACTAGTCTACTCTGGAGTATCGATGCCCACTCTCGATACTCCCACGACTAGGGACATTTAAGGATGTGCTTATAGACCACCCAGCTCCCACATATATGATCGCTATCATAATTCTGGAAGTCAAGCAAGAATCCTATGGGCTCTATCGACATGTAATAGTGATCAGTAATACCACATAAAGCATGCACATGATGATAAAGACAAAACCAGATAGCATACTATCATTTTGACTAAGACTGTTATATCCAAATAGGTCATCCCTCAATCATCTCAATTGCATGTCTGCGATGACAATAATTGACTTGAGGGCACTATAGCCAACAAGGTCGACTTCCGGCGAGGATTTACACAAGTTCCGGCGAGTCCTCGACTTCATGAAGGCTACCACATCTTCTTCTACCTCTCCTCCCTCCTTCTAGCTAGTAAGTTCCACCCCTTTCTTCTCTTTCTACAATAAAAATTATATTTTTCAAAACATGTCGGTAAGTAGAGTTATACCGATATTTGATTTCTAAAATCTTTGAAACTACAATTTTTCTTAAGAATCGCTCATTCATATTCCTAAACCTTGCTTGTTAATCATAAAATAAAGTTTAGAATGATTTTACTCAAATACATCATGTTAAATAACTTAAATTTCACTTTTACATGAAAATACCATGAACTTTATATATGTCATCTTTGATTACTTTGCTTAATATTACCTTTAGAAAACCTTACAGAGTAATGACCTACCCTCATGTACACACATGTCTACATAGCACGATACACTTTGAAACATATTTTTGTGGCGATTACAACATTTCATTAAAATACCATGAACTATAAAACCGTTTTCTTTTTAGATTTTATTTGTAAAATATTTGTGATTATGCCTCTACAACCTTCGTTAGGGGACCCGCTATTGGATGGTGCAGATTATCGTACATTCTTGGGTTAGTAGAGCAAAATGCAGACCACCTCACGGAACATTCGGTCTCGAAAGATTTTTAATACGATTTTTAAGAAAAACGAGAATTTCTATTTAATAATAAAATTAATTTTTAATAATTTTATAAATATTAGCAAACTACATATTTTCAAGATAAAATAAAATTCTATATTTTCTAGAAAATAAAAGAATGACAAGTTTCACTAAAATACCATCAAATATCAATACAAGACAAGTCTTACACTAAAATACCTTGAATTATTCAAGCAATGTGAATATTCACTAATATACCTCACTCTTTAAAATTCATATCCATGAAATTCTTAAAGAATATAAATAATTACTCGAGGTTTATTTTGAATGTATATAAAAAATTCATAAAACCCTCTCGAGTTATTCAAAATTACATTAAAGACCTTAGTAAATATGGGTTTAAGTGAGATCAATTCTCTTGAGCTTCAGAGAGTCAGAGAAAGTGAGTGCTTGCATATTTAAGGTAGAAAACTAAAACGGGGTTATCAATGGTAATTGTCTTGGAAAAAACATAAATCTTGCCGTCCATGTGCAGCTGTTACCAATAACGCCCGAACTTAATTCAGGATCCAAATCTTTTTTAAAGTGTCTGACTCAAACCGAGTCTAAATCAATTCTGAGTCTAATCCAAACATGAATTCAATTCTAACATGAATCCAATATGTATACTTGAACATGAACATGAATACCAGAACAATATCAACATGACTTGACTTGACCGAACCATGGCTATAACTTGACTTGATTACATGACTACTTGTTTACATCCTGAACTTGATTACATGAACAACTTGTACCCATGGTCTCGGAAAGTCTGATAACCATAAATTTATTCAATATGCATTATGGGGCTTAACGGGGTAGACTGGTACGTAATGTATTAGAAGTTGAATGAGATGGTCACTAAAAGACACCTACCTGAATATCCATGAAGTTGTCCCGTGGGTTTTGACGGGGCCTTGTACTTTTGATTACTATAGTCCACGAAGCAAGTTGGACTCCTCTCGTATACACTGATACTTTCTATACCAAACTACAAACAACTACGTTAGAATAATCAAACATATACCTGTATAAATTACCAGTTCTTTTCTCTTTACTTGTTCTATCCCTTTCTCTCTTTTGGGACTTATCGAGCGCTAGTTCACCGACGACATTCATGTCTCTTCTTTCTTTGGAATGTTCGTCAGGAGGACCCGACTCTCAGGAGGCCGAGCTCGGCCAGGAGTACTTGGATTAGATCATCGAGCAGCACGACTACTAGTGTCACGCCCCGCTTACCAGTGTACGGGGAAGGAGACGTGGCGGGCCGCGACGTATTTACTTAGAAGTAAACACGCTAAGCGGAAATAAGCAATATAAATGAATAACACAAGAATGACAAGAGATGTAATATGAGCAACAACTTTTTATTAATATCCATTCTTTACATACAACTAAAAAGAAAAGTACAATGATCGAAAGCGATGCCTAAACAGTGACATGTGAACTGAAAAGTAAATGAGTACAAGTAAGCTAAAAGTTGTGCTGCTCGGTGATCTGCTCCAAGTGCTCCTGGCTGGGCTCGGTCTCCTGAGAGTCGGGTCCTCTTGACGAACATTCCAAAGAAGAAAGAAAGACGAATGTCGTCGGCGAACTAGCGCTCGGTAAGTCCCAAAAGATAGAATGAAATAGACAAGAAGGAACTGATAAAGTACAAGTATATGTTTATTATGCTAACGTAGTTGTTTTTAACTTGGTACAGAATGTATCAGTGTATACGAGAGGAGTCCAACTATCCCGTAGACTATGGGAAACGGAAAAGTACATGGCCCCGTCAATACCCACGGGACAACAGCAATGAATGTTTATCTATGTCTTTTAGTGTCAATCATCGTGCCACTTTTAACACATTTCGTACCAGTCTACCCCTTTAAAACTCCGTAATGTGTATTGTATTGATTTGTAGTTATCAGACTTGCCGAGACCATGGTATAAGTTGTTCATGTAAACGGTTCAGGATGTAAACGGTAGTCATGTAGTCAATTCAAGATATATCCATGGTTCGGTCAAGTCAAGTCATGTTGTATGTTGAGATTGTTCTGGTATTCATGTTCAAGTTCAAGTATATATTGGATTCATGTTGCATTGGAGTTATGTTTGGATTGTATTCAGATTAGACTGAGACTCAGATTGAGTCAGATACTTAAACAGATTTGGATTCCTGAATTAAGTTCTGGTGTTATCGGTAACTGCTGCACATGGACTGCAGGATTTGTGTCTTTTTCCAAAAAAATTACCATTGATAACCTCGTTTTAATTTTCTACCTTAAATAGGCAAGCACTCACTTTCTCCTGCTCCCTGAAACTCAAAAGAATTCATCCCGTTTAAACCCATATTTTCTAAGGTCCTTATTATAATTTTATACAACTTGAGGGGGTTTTATGAAAAAAAAAATTTTAGTATACTTTCAAAATAAACCTCAAGTATTTATTTATGTTATTTAGGGTTTTCATGGATGTTAATTTTAAAGAATGAGGTATATTGGTGATTATATACATACTTGAATAGTTCAAGATATTTTAGTGTAAAGTTTGGCTTGTATTGATTCTCGATGGTATTTTGGTGAAACTTATCATTCGTTTATTTTCTAGAAAACATGGAATTTTATTATATATTGAAAATATGTGATTTAATAATATTTAAATAATTATTAAAAATTAATTTTATTTATTAAATAGAAAATCTCGTTTTTCTTAAAAATCGTATTAAAATTCTTTCAAGATCGTATTCTCCGTGAGAAGGTATGCATCTAGTCCTACTAGTCCGAGGATGTGCGATAATCCACACCATCCAATTCGGATTCCCCAAAAGTGGGTTGTAGAGGCACAATTGCAAAGAATTAAATAATACTATTTACAAGAAAACGGGTTTTTATATAATTCAAGGTATTTTAATGAAAAGTCGTATTTTGCCACAAAGGTATTGTTTCTAGCGAATCGTGCTATGTCAAGATGTGTGTATGTAAGAGGTAGTTCATTATCTCGTGAGATTTTCTAAAGGTAATCTAAGCAAAATGATTAAAAGATGTCGTATGTAAACTTCATGGTATTTAAATGTAAAAGCTTAATTAAAATTATTTAACATGGAGTTTTAGAGTGAAATTGGTTTCTAAATATTAGTTTAATGATTAACAAGTAAGGTATATACATGTGTACAAGTGATTCTTAAGAAGAATTGTAGTTTTCAAAGGTTTTAGAAACAAGGGTCGGTATAACTCCACTTACCAACATATTTTGAAAAAGAGAATTTTTATGGTAGAAAGAGAAGAGGGGAGATGGGACATACTAGCTAGGATAAGAAGGAGGAGGTAGAGGAAGAAGTCGTATCCTTTGTGGAGTCACGGGGTCACCGGAATTGACTCGAATTCTCGTCGGAATTTCACCTTCGGCTAACTCCACTTGTATTCTTCTCGGACTTGAGAATTTTTGATAGTTTTGACTAGAGATTTCATAATGAAGAGGGGCTAGGGTATGTAAAAGTGTGTCTTAGCAGCACCATTAGGTTTTTACAAACATCAAGCATGCAATTTTTAAAAATTTGGTGTGCTAAGCTACGATAACCTAGAATCTTAACCAGAGTATTAGGGTTTAAGCATGATATAACAAGTTTTACACTAAGTGAAAAAGATTACAATCTTTGTAGACCAAGTCCTTCATTTCTAAAACTCCGTGTAGTAGTCCCTACGACTTCTCTTAGCTCCACTTGAAGAAATGAACGAGCTTGCTTAGCGATCTTCGAGGCCGAAGATGATCCACCTTGAAACTTCTCAAGGTCAAACTACTTCTTCACTAATCTACTATTAGTGAAGGAAACAACCTAATCTAAATAGCCAATCAAGAGTAGGATGATGAAGTAAGTGTTTTAGCTCACTTAGAATTTTCTTTCTCTTTCTAATTTTCCAACTCAAAAATGGCTAGAGGAGGAAGATGAACATGGGGGAAGAAAAATGATAAAGTGAAGGAAATGAGCTAGGGTCTCTCACAAGTGAAGAATGGCTTAATATTTTCGCTTATTGAAGCATCCAATAAATTCCAATAATAAATTACAACCATGCTTCAATAGTGATAGCAAACAAATAAAATAATGGAAAAAACCATGCTTCACCCATGCCCAAAATATCTCCCATTTTCCACCTCAATTTTCTATTTCTATAAATAGGTAAATCATGTTCTATGTGTCATCTACCATGGCACAATAAAACACACACACACACACTCACACACACACACACACACACACACATATACATTAGAAGAAAAACTTAAGTGGGCTTAATATTAGTTAATATATAAATATATTAAATATAAATATATATCAAATTCAACACTTGATTTAATAATCCGGTTATATCATATATAACTGACTAATATCATTTATCTGTATATCATATTATCAAATCAACACTTGATTCAATAATCCTGTTATATCACATATAACCTAACCGATATCAAATTTCGTCAGATTAGAATACGGTATCACATACTCGTATTTAATCAGGCTCCCGCACATATCTGCATATGTGTCCTACTTCATTTCGCTTGAGCTAGGAAACCTCTGTGTGGGACTCTAAAGACTCGTCAATATGTCAGCAGTAGCTAATGATCACATCAGTTACCCACAAGTCGTCAGCAGCACTAGCTGTACGTAATGGCTACCTAGGTATTGAGCGATTAGAAAATCAACAAGCAAACTTGTCCAAACTACCATGAAGCCTATAAGTAACACTTACTGTACAGTCCGGTCTCTTCGTCTGATATGTCGCATATCAAGTCTGGGGTGGATAAGTCAGACCTCAGTAACTTGATAAGTCATGCCGATGTGTGGCTCATAATGGTTTGAGAAACTACTGATAATATTTACCAGTAAATCCTATCATCCCTTGCCAAGGACTTACTGTTATAGCCAATCGAGCATAGCGCAACATCAACTCCCTATACCGGGAGAGACAAAACCCCTCTTATTGCTCACTGCCTTCATGTGACTCGGGACTGTACCCAAAATCCACCTGTTTGTATGACTCCTTTGAACCGTGGTAGGGAGGAAATCAAAGCACGGTGAGAACCACACAAGACACTATGACGATCTCGGGTCTACAGACTAACCTGTACCAGTATCACCAGAGAACTGGTATCTGACGATAGGTATGGTACCATCTAAGAATTCTCGACGAGTCCTGTTCGGTGTACCCATTCTCTAATGAGCACCTGTGTACAATCTTTGATGTCAAACACCAATGGTTATGGGATCAACCATCGCCCGATACAGGGTCAAGAAACGTACACACTAGTCTACTCTGGAATATCGATGCACTGTCTCGATATACCCTCGACTAGGAACTATTAAAGGATGTGCTTGTGGACTATCCACACCCCACTAGTATGATCTGCATCATAGTCCTAGTAGTCAAGTCCACATCTTAAGGACTTTATCAACATGTATCAGAGAGATAGTATAATAATACATTGTACATGTTAAGATAAAGAGCAACCAGATAGCATACTATCATGTCGAGCAAGAAAGTCCTCTATATACATGTCTAAGTATCCACTATATCATACAATAATGGCCTCTAGGGTATACATATTCCTAACAGTATAGGGTTGTATTTATAGTATGGAATTAGGGTTTTGGAATTGAAGAAAGAATTAAAAAACATTAAAAATTGGATTAAAGGATGAAAATGAATTCTCTGTTAAATCGCAGAGAAAACATACAATATGATGGTAGTGGGGTAGGCCAAGGGGTGTTGTGTGCAAAGCACGGGGGCTATTCTCTATGGTCCAACCGTCGGCGTCGGTTATATTCCCGATCTCGCCGGTCGTTCTGTGTGTGGGAGCCGTCAGATTCTTGCCACCTGTACTCAGTGTACACAACATTTTCCACATGTTTTCTTTATCTGGCTTTTCAGTTTTACGTGTATTACATGTGTAAATTTTTGGGCTTCTAAAAAGTTTAAAAGAAAAATCAGTAAAATAATATGTGGCTGAGGAGATTTGAATACAGGGGCTATGTCGCAGCAGTGCAGGGCTTTACCAATGAGCTACAAGTGTTTTCTTGCTGTTCTTAAACAAGAATATCTTTTAAATTGTACTCAGGCTAAGGTACTCCTTTCTGTATTTTAAAAAGAAAAATTTTGTACAGAAAATTCAAGGTCGTTACAACTAGCTTCCTTGTACTTATTTACTTTTCAGTTCATATGCCACTGTTTAGGCATTGCTTTCCATCATTGTACTTTTCTTTTCAGTCGTATGTAAAGAATGAATATTAATAAAAGTTTCTATTTATATTACATCTCTTGTCATTCTTGTGTACATTTTATTATATTACTTAGTTACGCTTAACGTATTTACTTCTGAGTAAATATGTCGCATGCCCGTTACGTCTGCTTCCCCGTACACTGGGAAGCAGGGCGTGACAGCTTAGTAGCTCATGACCGGCCGAGCTGTCTACTAACTGATTTATCCGAGAGGGTGGATAGTTGTCTTTGGGGCAGGCCTTGTTTAGATCGGTGAAATCGACACACATTCTCCATTTCCCATTTTCCTTCTTGACTATGACCACATTTGCTAGCCCATCCGAGTAGTGCAGGTTCCTGATGAAGTCGGCAGCGAGCAGTCGGTCCACTTCCTCCTCTATCACTTTTTACTTCATTGGCGTGAAGCTTCTTTTCTTTTGTCGGATGGGCCGGGCTTTCGAGTCAACCCTGAGCTTACGAGAGATCACCTTGGGGCCGATCCCGGGTATGTCCGCTGGAGTCCAAGCTAACACATCGGAGTTTTCCCGAAGGAACTGGATCAAGTCGTCCCTAGCGTCTCCTGTTAAGAGTGAGCCTATCTGAACAGTTCGGCCATCGTTTCCCTCCCTGAGAGGAACTTCTACCAAAGCCTCCACCGGGGCGTCTCGAATTTCTTTTTGGTCATCACACGTATCCATAGACTCCTGAGGATCGTACACGTCTTCGAAGTTGTCAACCTCTTTTTCCTAGGGAGTCGTTGAGGCGAGACAGACCCTGGAGGTTTGCTTGTCTTCATAGGCCTGGCCTACCCCTCATCGTCCAAAGGGAACTTGAGCGCGAGGTGATAGATTGAGATCTGAGTCTAGAGAGAATTTAGGGTGGGGCGTCCCATAAGGATGTTATAAGATGACGAGATCTTGTCAATGAGAAAATTCACCGATACGGTTCACATTCTGCCTGCTTCCCCGATGTTGAGAGGGAGGGTGATCGATCCCTCGGCCAAGTTGGAATGGTCTGCGAACCCGGAGAGGACGTGAGAGGTCGGTTGAAGGTCGGACGTATTCAATCCCATACACTGGAAGCAGTTGTAAAAAAGGATATCCGCTGAGCTTCCCGAGTCGACCAGCATTCTCCGGACCTCGTATCAATTTACCCGGGCTGCTATCACAAGGGGATCATTGTGCGGAAGTGATATGCCATGAAGATCCTCGTCGGTAAAGGTGATCTGATCGTCCTTCTTGCACTTCTTATGGGGCGGGTCACTCAAGGTCATGACTGGCCGGAGGCGGAGGGCGCCCCCATCGCCCAGATTCGAACCCACTGAAACGACCACGATCTGCCCGATTGTCAACTCCCCGGGAGGGGGTTGGTCTATTTGCTCCCGATCTGCCTGCCGCTTGTCTCGCAGGTATTTCGCTAGGTGACCGGAGCGAATCAGTTCCACAATATAGTCACAGAGTTATTTGCAGCTCTCTGTCGGGTGTCCCTGCGACCTATGTGTTAGTTATATGTATGCCCTAGAGGCCATTATTATAAATGTGATGTATATTATAGTAGATGCTTGGACATGTATAGGGAGGACTTTCTTGCTCGACATGATAGTATGCTATCTGGTTGCTCTTTATCTTAACATGTACACTCATTGTCTCTCTATTACATGTTGATAAAGCCCTTAGGATGAGTACTTGACTACCAGGATTATGATGCAGATCATACTAGTGGGGAAGAGGTAGTCGGTAAGTACATCCTTCAAATGTTCCTAGTCATGGAAGTATCGAGACAGGGCATCGATACTCCAGAGTAGACTAGCGTATACGCTTCTCGACCCATATGATGGGCGATGGATGATCTCATATCCATTGGTGTTTGACATCAGAGAAGGTATACGAGTGCTCAGTGGAGACTCGGTACACTGAACGGACTCGCCGAGAACTCCTAGATGGTATTATACCTATCGTCAGATAGCAGTTCTCTGGTGACACTGGTACATGTTAGTCTGTCGACCCGAGATCGTCATAGATTCTTGTGTGATTCTCACTGTGCTTTGATTTCCACCTTACCACGTTCAAGAGATCGTGCAAAACGGTGGTTTTTGGGTACAGTCCCGAGTCACATAGAGGCAATGAGCGGTAGGAGGGGATTCGTCTCTCCCGGTATTGGAGGTTGATGTTGCGCTATGCTCGATTAACCATAACAGGAAATCCCTGGCCAGGGTTGCTAAGATCTACTGGTAAGTGTTATCAGTAGTTTCTCGAACCGTTATGGACCTTACATCGGCATAACTTGTCAGGCTATTGGGGTCTGACGTTATACTACCCCCAGGCTGTGATATGCGACATATCAGACGAAGAGACCGGACTGTACGGTAGTGTTACTGATTGGATTCGCAAGAGTATGAGCAGGCTTGCTTATTGATTTTATGATCGCTCAATACCTGGGTGGCCGTTACGTTTAGCAGACCGCTTTCGGCTTGTGAGTGTTTGATATGATCATCACCTACTGCCGGCGTATTGACGAGTCTTTAGAGTCCTACACAGAGGTTTCCTGGTTCATGCGAAACGAAGTCGGAGCACATATGTGATATGTGCGGAACCGAGATTAATGTGCGTATGTGATATCGCATTCTATTCTCGCGATATGTGATATCGGTCGGTTATATGAGATATCGCCGGGTTATCGGATCAAGTGTTGATTCGATAGGTTGTTACATTTAATATTAGCCGGTTGTATCTGATATAGCCGGATTATTAAATCAAGTGTTGATTTGATAATTTAATGTATAATTATATATTTGATATATTAACTTACATTAAATAATATTTGCTCACTAAACATTTCTTTTTCTCACTTGTGTGCATATAGTATATATGTGATATATATTAATGTACATTTATATCGTGTCATGCTTGATGCCACATGCAACATGGGTGTATGAGACTCACACCATGCTTGATATAATGAAGGGTTTTATTTATTTAAAGTTAAACAAAATTAGATGGAAATTTTCATGGTTAGAAGCTTGGAGAAGCTTGTTGCTAACCATTGACTTAGTCTACTAACTTTGTTTCACATTAGATATTTATTAACCTAACCATTATCGTTAGCCATGGTTTATTCTCTACATGAGTTAGTGTATGACACTAACTCATCCATGGTTGGTATTCTCACCTCATAAGTTTTCATTCTCTTCTCTCTTCAACTTCTTCTTCATCAAGAGCTAAGCTCTCTAGGTTAATGGGAGATGAATAAAAATAGTGAGAAAAATAAATCTAAAGTGAGCAAAATTCCAACTTCATCATTCTCTACTATATTAGCCATTTAGTTTAGGGTGTTTGCTTCACTAATCTACCATCAGTGAAGAGGTAGCATGAGCTTGAGTCTTCTCGATGTAGATCATCTTCGGCCCCGAAGACTTCGAGCAAGCTTGTTCATTTCTTCATGTGAACCCATACTTGAGTTCAGGTGTTAACTACTTGGAGCAAAGGGACTACTACACGGAGCTTTAGAAGTGAAGGACCGGTCTACAAAGGTTGTATTCCTCATTCACTTAGATGTAAAGTTGTTTACATTGTTGTTTCATCTAAATCTCTAGTTAAGATTCTAGGTTAGGGTTCTTTAGTATGGCAAATTTTTGAAATTGGCATGGACGATGCCTCCCGAAACCTTGCTGTCATGCTAGGTAACCCAACGGTGGTATTAGAGCTAAGCTATAGAATTAGACGACGTTTGTAGAATTACGAAACCGAAATAACTCTGAAACACCCAATATAAAAATCTAGTTTCTGTCGAAATTTTCAGAGAGTCAAATTTTTTTTTAAGCAACTGCAATATGTTTTATGAGATGTAACATGAACACAGTAGAAAATTCAACCCCCTCGCCGGATTTTGGCCAGCCACTCCTCATGAAAATCCAGCCAGCTCGGTTTTGTGGTGATGTTCTGGGTTGAAATTTTTAGGGTGTTCCAATATCTGGGTTTTGGTATTTCAGGTGTTGCTTGTTTTTACTAAATTTGCATGTGATGTTATTTTTGTGCAAAGTCAATTTGGAGTGCTTCGTAGTCATAATTCTAACATCTATTCGGGTTATTTAGACGACGTTAAAAAGTTCGAACGGATATCAATAACTCATATTTTCCCTCGCTGGAAATTTTCTAAGAGTTGGATTTTTTCCAAGTTTAAAATCTTCAGAAAATCATGCAAGCAATTCTGTGGACCCTCTAGAAGAACAATACCCAAACTCGACTTTTTGGATCGCGGAACCGCGGTCATACCCTGGGGTTTGCGGCAGTTCCATGGCGACATAAGTGAGGCATGGGTCAGCCCTTCTACGGATGGTTCATAGGTGCTGTGGCATGTTCTGAGTACTTTTTAAACTCCACTCAAGTGTTGAGCCCTTTGGGAAATTTTGGGTGTTTGTTTATTCGATCGAAAAGTTTAATATCGTCTAACTATCTGTGATTGTGATACAATATTTGGAATCCACAATAATTAGTTATGTGATAACTAGTTTGAATTTTATAAATCTAGCAATTTAGTCTCATTTGATCGGTTGCCACGGAATTTTGATGTGGATCAAAAGTCCATCGCAATCTCGTAGCGTACGCGGATACTCGCCGGGTAACCTTACTAGATAGCCATGCCCCATAGCCCTGACCAAGTGACTGTAGAAGAACCCCGTCGCCAAAAGCATCCGTTCGGGTGCTCGTGGCCGCGGTGTTCCGCCTAAGTGCACTTTGTCGACGGCATTGGGGGTGCGGCCGTCTACTAAAGTTTCCGACGAGCATTTGATCAGGTTATCGGGAATCTTGTTGAATTACCCGACAGGTTATTGGAAAGTGTTTTCAATATCGAGACTAAAATGCGGGGTTTATAATTATTAGGCATGTGATGTCTAAGGAATTCATTTGGTAAGGCATGAAATCCAAAGTATGTGATATATTGGGTTTATGATGTCTAAGGTGGTTGTGGATTCCAATTGTTGTAGTTTTTCACTTTTTTTCTGCGACCGTAAGTGTAATATGTGGTGTATCGCCGGTTTCATTGCTATACGTCAACGACAATTATGATGCGCATATTTACTTACGTTGATGACATGTGATGTTATATGTTGCTGTGATATATTATATTGGATCGTCGTGTTTTGAATAGCCGGGATTTTTTTATGTGAGATAAGAGTTTTTCATTTTCATTCATGTAAAAGATTGTATATAATATTCTTTTATTGGGGCACTTCCAGGTTGAGGATGATGTCACCATTGATGTATATTATTTACTTTTCCGCATTAGGATAGACCCAAGGCGGGGAGCACAAGTAACCGGGTTCTAGGGTCCAGTGGGAGACCATCTCGAGGAGTCGAGACCGGATCTCCTAACTCTAGAATTAGGAGGGTTGCTTGCCTCTCTCAAAGGGGTCTAGGGATGTGGGTTTGGCTATTCATCACGACCGTGGAATCCGCGTTTTTTACTGGCTTAATTTAAAACACGGAATTCCTAGTATATCCAATATTTTATATGTGATTCTTCTGCTGCTGATATTCTGTGATGTGATCACTTGATATGTTGAGACGATTGCTTATATTATATATATGAGATATAATAAATATTGATGCTTTCGTTTCTTATGTGATGCTTAGGAAGCATAATTGATGGGACTTCATTAATGAGATTAATGAAATAAAAGAAACCTAAAGATGTTGTGGAAACTTGTTTTAAAAACTGGTAGCTCTAGTTCTTGCTTTGCATAGCGGTATTCGTTGTAGAATATCCAGCACCTTCTTCGATAAGGAAAGAGCCGAGATCCCTTCACCGGGAGTGACCTCTTTAGCGAAACTAGTAGATGCTGCAACCCACTCGGTGTTGTCTTTTGATTGCTTTTTTAGTTCATGCTTTGCATAGTGATATTTATGAAATATCCCGCACCTTATTCGATAAGGAAAGAGCCGAGATCCCTTCACCGGGAGTGACATCTTTAACAAAACTAGTAAAACCCTAAAAAGCACTCCTTTTAAAATCACTCGATTCTACAATGAGATCAAGTTCATTACTCAAAGGGTTTTCTTAAGAACCTGTCGTAGCCCTCCGTTATTTCAGATAAGTAGTACTTAGTATTCGTGCTACATTTGTTGGCCTCCGTCAAGACGTAGTGTGCAGTAGCTAACTAGTGCTTATCTGCAACATAAGATGAGATTGGATTAGGGTAGTCGTGCGACTTTGTTGGCTTCCGTCAAGGGTTGTGCGGGTGGGTTTAATTCAATCATGAAATGTACGGGTTGAACTTGAATAGCATCCTATGGTTTGTTGGCCTCCGTCAAGATCATAGGAAGCTAGGGGTAAAATATTATCGGGAATTTCAAGTGTTGAAATTTGCAATGAGATTGCATACCTTCTATGAGATAGTTGGATCCCGATACCCACTGCGAGTAAGAGTTACTCCTGTGAGAGTTTTACACATTACAATTAGCCGATCAAGTAGGTGTCTAGAAAGGTGTTAATGGGGTTATGCCCCTGGGAGAACGAGATTTATTTTAATTAGGTCCGTGCGAAAGCACGGGGAACTTCCCTCAAAGTACCGACACTGGCCTGACCGAAAGATTGGCGAACTTGTAGGGTGTAAGTAATTCCGGCTAATCTTACCTTTTAGGGTTTGAATGAAGATTTGATAAAAACAGTGGGAGCCATCCTGATTAGATAAAATAATAACCAATCTGATCTTACAAGAGCGCACGCAGAGTGTTTTATTCTCTCTCTCTCATGGTAGCGACCATGTCACGCCTTAATCAAGATAATACTATGGATGCATTGACCGAACCTGCTAATTATACTGAGATGGGGAACGTTGGTTCCGCTCAATCTTATAATTGTTATAAGTCCGAGCAGGAAATAGGGGAATATCCGGATTTCCATGCCACCCATTCGAGGAATAAGAATGTTGATGCATATTCTTCGAGTGTGTTCATTACCAAGAACTGTTTCTCAGTATCTTCTACGTCCTAGTTATGAGATACCGGATTAGGATCCCACATATCTAATTTGTTACATGGGCTACAGAAAGGTAGAGAACTGGATAGGGTGATATGTCTCTAAGTGTTAGCGAATGGTACAATTGTTGTAGCCAAATCAGTTGGCAAATATCACCTTGTATTACCAAATGGTAAATACATTGATTCTGAACGAATGTTATTACATACTGAACCTGATATACAACATTACATCAGATTCTTTATTAAGTTAAAGAAGGATATAATTTTGTATTGGAGAATAATGTTGTGAACATTTTCCTTAATCAAGAGTTGATTGGATCAGACACGTTATGTAATGGCATATACGTTCTAAATCAAACTACAGTTCAAAGTATGTAGAATACACACAAGAGGAGTAGTTCAGAAATGAACGAATCTTTCTTGTGGCATTGTAAACTAGGTCATATCAATGCGACACGACCAGCTAAGTTACATAAGGATGAATATTAGAATCCGTTCGAATTTTCATCTTATAATACTTGCCAGTCTTGTCTCAAAGGTAAAATGACCAATACTCCGTTTACTGAACTCTTGGGACAGGAACATGATGATGTATACGGTCCTATGTCTACTAATGCCAGGGTTGGTTCTTAGTACTTCATTACATTCATCGACAATCTCTCAAGATTCGGACATGTGTTCCTGTTGAAACACGAATCTGAAACTTTTGAGAAATTCAAGGAATATAAGCTTGAAGTTAAGAACCAGACGGGTAGGAGTATTAAAGTCCTTCGATGAGATCGAGGAGGCGAATACTTAGGCATGGAGTTCCTGGAGTTTCTAAAGGAGAATGAGATTCTCTCTCAGCTTACTCCTTCGTATACACCACAGTACAACGGTGTGTCGAGGCGGAGGTATCGCACCCTATGAGATATGGCGCGCTCTATGATGAGAACTGCTGAGTTGCCTGTTTCCTTTTGGAGTTATGCACTTGAGAAGCTGCATACCTATTGAATGGGGTTCCGTCCAAGTCAGTGCCTACCACTTCATATGAGATATGGAATGGGAAGAGACAATGTCTTAAACGAGTTAAGATAAGGGGTTGCCCAGCCTATGTTGAAAAGCAAAATCCGGACAAGCTCGAGGCAAGGTCAATTCTATATAAGTTTGTTAGGATATCCCAAACATTTGCGAGGGAATATCTTCTACCACAGTGAGGAGAAAAAGGTGTTTTGTTTCTCAGCATACCACCTTTTTAGAAAATGAATTTCTTATGAAGAAATTTGTGATCATGGGGTAGAACTGGAAGGAGTTCCAGCTAGACAAACTAATAACTGATGATTTGGTGAAACCAAAGGATTCAATAGTCTCCAACAAATCTCGGCCTCTCCGCGAATCTAGTAGGGTTTCTCATCCACTTGAGAGATATTACGGTCTTCTCTGTGACGGTGGGAGCGAGAATTGCATCATGGTAGATGATGGCCCAACTAGGTTCAAGCAGGCCATCACAAGTGGAGACTTTGTGAAATGGCTGGATGCTATGCAATCAAAGATGGAATTCATGTACACCAACAAAGTATGACTTTGAATGTTGCACCTGAAGGGGTAAAACCCATTGTGAGCAAATGGATCTTGAGAAGATTCTTGGTGTAGATGGAAAAGTTGAGACTTTCAAAGCCATGCTTAAGTCCATTAGGATTAAAGCAAGTATCGCGGAGTTGGAACATCTGTTTTGATGTGGCAGTCAAAGAGTTTGACTTCATCAAAATGGTAGATGAACTTTGTATATACAAGAAGGTTGTAGAGAACAAGGTTGTCTTCCACGTATTGTACATAGATAACATACTCTTGATAGGAAATGGTTTCCTATGCTACACTCGGTCAAGCTCCTCTTATCATGGGGATTCTCCATAGAAGATCTGGATGATACCTACTACATCTTGTCGTTTATGATCTATGGTGATAGATCTAAGTGGATGTTGGGAGTGTCCCAAATCCAGGTACATTAACACCGTACTAAAGGAGTTTAGTATGGAAGATTCTAAGCGTGGTGGTTCGCCTACTTACTCAGGAATCACTCTCTTAGAAAAGATTTCTTCCAAGACTGATTTGGAAAGAGCTCGCGTGCAAGGGATATCCTATGCTTCGGCACTAGGCTCTATCTTGTATGCGATCTTATGTACCAGACCAGATGTAGCTGACTCACTAGGTGTAGTGATCAGGAATCAATCGGATCTTAGGAGAATCACTGGACAGCTGTGGAGGAATTCTTAAGTATTTGAGAAGCACTAAAAGAAAGTTCTTGGTTCGAGCTTCCAGAGTGATAAGGACCACTGAAATTCAGTCGCAGGCATTGTCTTTACCCTTAGTAGAGGGACGGTATGTTGGAAGAGTTCCAAGCTAGATACCGTGACATACTAAACGATAAAGGCTGAATACATCGCTACCAACGATGGTACCAAAGTGGATGTCTGGATATTTCTTGTTCATGAGATGAACAAGGTTCCTTCCATTGAGCGTCCAATAACTATTATTGTGACAACAATGGAGTTGTAGCTTTGGCCTAGGAATGCAGGTCCCATCAGCGCTCCAGATATATTCTGAGGACAGTATCACCTGATCAGGGAGATGGTTGATCTCCCAGGGATCGAGGAAAGGAGAGTTGACGCGAAGGAAAACACGGCGGATCCACTCACAGAGGCCTTTCCCTAGAGAGACTTCTAAGGGGCGTTGAGTATGAGATACTACAACAAATGGCCTTAGTGCAAGTGGGAGATTGTTAGTCATATGTATGCCCTAGAGGCAATTATTATAGATGTGATGTGTATTATAGTGGATGCTTGGACATGTATAAGGAGGACTTTCTTGCTCGACATGATAGTATGCTATCTGGTTGCTCTTTATCTTACCATGTACACTCATTATCTTTCTATTACATGTTAATAAAGCCCTTAGGATGAGTACTTGACTACCAGGATTATGATGCAGATCATACTAGTGGGGCAGAGGTAGTCGGTAAGTATATCCTTTAAATGTTCATAGTCGTGGGAGTATCGAGACATGGCATTGATACTCCAAAGTAGACTAGCGTATACGCTTCTCGACCCATATGATGGGCGATGGATGATCCCATATACATTGGTGTTTGACATCAGAGAAGGTATACGGGTGCTCAATGGAGACTGGATACACTGAACGGACTCGCTGAGAACTCCTAGATGGTATTATACCTATCGTTAGATAGCAGTTCTCTGGTGACACTGGCACAGGTTAGTCTGTCGACCCGAGATCGTCATAGAGTCTTGTGTGATTCTCACCGTGCTTTGATTTCCACCTTACCACGTTCAAGAGATCTTGCAAAACGGTGGTTTTTGGGTACAGTCCCGAGTCACATAGAGGAAATGAGCGATAGGAGGGATTCGTCTCTCCCGGTATTGGGGGTTGATATTACGCTATGCTCGATTGGCTATAACAGGAAATCCCTGGCCAGGGTTGCTGAGATCTACTGGTAAGTGTTATCAGTAGTTTCTCGAACCGTTATGGACCTTGCATCGGCATGACTTGTCAGGCTATTGGGGTCTGACGTTATACCACCCCCAGGCTGTGATATGCGACATATCAGACGAAGATACCGGACTGTACGGTAGTGTTACTGATTGGATTCGCAGGAGTATGAGCAGGCTTGCTTGTTGGTCTTTTGACCGCTCAATACCCGGTTGGCCGTTACGTTTAGCAAACCGCTTGCGGCTTGTGAGTGTTTGACATGATCATCACCTACTGCCGGCGTATTGACGAGTCTTTAGAGTCCTACACAGAGGTTTCTTGGTTCATGCGAAACGAAATAAGAGCACATATGTGATATGTTCGGGACCGAGATTAATGCGCGTATGTGATACCGCATTCTATTCTCACGATATGTGATATCGGTCGGTTATATGAGATATAGCCGGGTTATCGGATCAAGTGTTGATTCGATAGGTTGTTACATTTGATATTAGCCGGTTGTATGTAATATAGCCGGATTATTAAATCAAGTGTTGATTTGATAATTTAATATATAATTATATATTTGATATATTAACTTACATTAACTAATATTTGCTCACTAAACATTTCTTTTTCTCACTTGTTTGCATATAGTATATATGTGATATATATTAATGTACATTTATATTGTGTCATGCTTGATGCCACATGCAACATGGGTGTATGAGACTCACACCATGCTTGATATAATGAAGGGTTTTATTTATTTAAAGTTAAACAAAATTAGATGGAAATTGTCATGGCTAGAAACTTGGAGAAGCTTGTTGCTAACCATTGACTTAGTCCACTAATTTTGTTTTACATTAGATATTTATTAACCTAACCATTATTGTTAGCCATGGTTTATTCTCTACATGAGTTAGTGTATGACACTAACTCACCCATGGTTCCTATTCTCACCTCATGAGTTTTCATTCTCTTCTCTTTTCATCTTCTTCTTCATCAAGAGCTAAGCTCTCTAGGTTAATGGGAGATGAAAAAAATAGTGAGAAAAATAAATCTAAAGTGAGCAAAATTCCAACTTCATCATCCTCTACTATATTAGTTATTTAGTTTAGGGTGTTTGCTTCACTAATCAACCATTAGTGAAGAGGTAGCATCAGCTTGAGTCTCCTCGACGTAGATCATCTTCGGCCTCGAAGACTTCGAGCAAGCTTGTTCATTTCTTCATATGAACACTTACTAGAGTTCGGATGTTCACTACTTGGAGCGAAGGGACTACTACACGGAGCTTTAGAAGTGAAGGACCGGTCTACAAAGGTTGTATTCCTCATTCATTTAGATGTATTTACATTGTTGTTTCGTTTAAATATCTATTTAAGATTCTAGATTAGGGTTCTTTAGTACGGCAAATTTTTGAAATTGGCATGGACGATACCTCCCGAAACCTTGTTGTCATGCTAGGTAACCCAACACTATGGTAGGTGCAGTATGGGCCACGGAGTCGCTTGCCCGGCCTCTGAGTAGCCGGCGGGAGTTTGAAAACCCTCTTGCCCTTAGCCTCCTTTAGTAGCTCAGTCTGGAAGACATTCAGGGGAGTGTACTCATGAAACCTCGGAGAATAATGTTTTGAACGTTCGGCCTTATTTTTCTCTTCTCTGTCCCGTCTTTTTGGGTTCGTTTAGTCGCCGCGGGGTAGGTTGGCGTTCACCTCCAACTCGAGTTGGATTTCTCTCTCGGTCCAGGCTTTTACTTCGGCCATGGTCTTAGGTTGCGCCAATCCAAAAGAGCGGAGCCACTCTTTGTGCCTTTGACCCGACCATAAGGCGGTGATAAAAGTTGTCGCAGTGCTCGGAGACTTCCAGGAGAGCATTATAGAAGCGGGTGATGTAACCTGATCGCACGCTTTTGGCGTGTCGAGTTTTAAGAGTTCTAAAGTTATAACCGCGATCAGGACGGTGTCGCTTTGCAGCTAGCCGGTTGAGCACGGGTCGATCCATAGGGAGATGGTTGTATGCCCGTTTGAGTTTTAGACGAGTCAATAAAGAATGTGTATATGTTTGTTCAGTTCTATCCTAAGTGTTCGTATTTATGTTCAAGTAAGATTGTTAAGGTTAAGGTCGGTTAGTAGAGTTAGGATTAGTCTTGTGCTTGTATTTTGTCATTCTTAAGACGATGTTGGGATAATCGAAAGTAGCGGGGATTAGGAGGACATAGGAATGGGATTTGCGAGTTTAAGCAAGCTTTCCAACGCTAAATCCATTCCTAGTACCCCTTGTCCGTCCGCTAAATACGCTTATTTCCAACCCTCGGCCAAACACTCGCAACCATGTATCCAATTAAGTCACAACTACATGTTACGTTGTAGTGCGCTTAATGGACTTCTCGACTTAGGTCGCGGCTATATGTCACGTATAGCGCGCCTAAGTGAGGGGGTTGCGTTTGTTTGGTCGGGGTTCGTTGCAAGATGTTTGGCGAAGAGAAGCACAAGGGATTTCTCCGTCCCTCATACCCTTTCCTTAGCCTTAACAAGTGGGAAATTATTCAAATATCATAAAAGACAAGAAAACAAAACAAGAAGGAAGAAAGGAAAGGAAAATACGGTTTTACAAGTGGCGCAAGCTAACTCTTGGGTCCTCATCTTAGCAAGGAACTCCGTCGAAATATCATCGCTTGGAAATAATACGGATAAGAAGAAAGGAAAAGAGAACAAGCAAAGAAATAACAACAACTACTTAACAACAAGAATTAAAATTACAATACATGATAATAAAATTACAAGACAATAAATAAAAGAGACAAGATAAAAATAACCTACATCTTCATTTCATCATCCACTCAATGCTCTCACTACATTTTAATGGAGGAAGACATGAAGAAGAAGAAGAAGCTAAACTAAATCCTAACAAAATGAGATGGAAAAGAAGACCTTTGGCTTGGCACAAAACTGGGCTATTTATAGGCTGCGTGCTGAAACCCTAGGGCAACATTCTGGCCCTAAATGCAAATACCAAACTACCCCCAAAATTTTGTCAGATGATGACACTGAACCGCGGCAAATCCGCCGCGGAAACCCACATTTGGCGGCGGTTCCACCGCGGTTTTGTGGAATTGGGATCTCTTATTTTTTGGGTTTCCTTGTGTTGCTATCTTATGATGTTCTATATGTCCCAAATTGCAAAATGCCTTCACAATTTCTTCAGATCTGCACAGTCCAAACATAGCTTAACTTTTGATTGATTTGACCTTTCTCCCTCGAGCTCCGCGCACCCATTGATTCTTGTGCTGCCTCCCTCGTGCTTTGTGCTTGTTCGAGACACGAATGACCACTGTCATTTGTCTTGTCTCTGGAACTGGTACGCGGCACTGGACGGATACGGATGATCGGAACCTGGCTTTTATCTGCTGGCAACAGTTGTTCTGGATTTTGGCGTAACAGTGGAGATTTTGTATCATTTGCGTTATTTTGGACTAGGAACCTGTAGATTGTAAATATGTAGCAAATACGGATTAAAAGCACCTACCTATAAACAAACGAGCATAAGGATGGGCGATATTAAATGCAATATTCTGTGATGAACAAATACCCCCAAACTTAACTTTTGCTCGTCCCGAGCAAAACCAATTTATTCATAAAAAGTCCTAACCTCACTTTCGCAGGGAACGCGATTGCACTAAGCTCGTGCAACAAGCCGTTAAACCTCTAGGTGTCCCTAGTAGGAGGAGTGTTATCTTCTGAGGGTTTTCAGCGGATTACACCCACAAAATCCCGTCAAGCTAGTGTCATAAGTTAACATCGATTCTACTCCTACAGTTTAGTATCTACGTTAGAAACTCTATCATCCTAAGTTAGAAATATCCAACCCTTATGTTTCACACCTCCTATCTATTTAACCTTAGATCCTATACGTTCCAAAAAAGTTTAGAAAGATATTGGTATCTCCTGAGTTTTCCTTCTAAAGCGTGTGGTCTCAAATCAGGGATTTTTATCAACTTTACAGAAAACATAAGTCTTATCCTTTATTTCTATTTTTTATCCAAACATCAATTGTATACCCCTACGTGTGTGTATTATTTCACCCCTATACTTGAGAATTCAATTCAAGCTATAGTACCCTTGCCCTAATACCTAATACTACTTCTTTTCATTTATGATGACCGGTGTTGCTCACACACCTTTTATGCGACTATTAATGTTTCTTGAGGCACTAACAGCCGATTACTGAATGCGTGAGCTTAAAGCGTAAATAGCAGTTTCCAGGTCTTGACTTTATTCTATTTTTCTTTTTATTTTTTATTTTTCTTTTTCAAGACCGGATATATTTTTCAATAATGCTCTTTTGGTGTTTAGCTTTAAATACCGTTTTTTCTTTCATACTAGGTTTTCAGGCAAGAGTATTTCTAGGTATTCTCTAATATCCCAAGTTTCAAGGTGCGTGTAAGTGCAGTTTGTAGGGTATATACGTTCTAAATTTGAACTCAAGAAAAGAAACTATTTTTCAGACTTATCCTTCAGTAAAGCTTCAATGCTTTCCCCTCATCTTGACTTAACTCAAGAACTGAACTGAAGATTACCTACTTCTATAAAAAAACTGTAAGGATGTATAATCACCAAGTTTAAATAGAATGAGGGTTATTTTTAGGA
Organism: Agapanthus africanus; assembly: GCA_030015575.1. Lineage (NCBI taxonomy): Eukaryota > Viridiplantae > Streptophyta > Magnoliopsida > Asparagales > Amaryllidaceae > Agapanthus > Agapanthus africanus. The sequence goes on along the minus strand of JASDDO010000010.1, from coordinate 485,185,796 downwards.
TTTTCAATTCCTAAACCTAGAATTTAGTTATTTTTAACATATCAACTAAACTTTCAGAATAAAAATCTAAGTTACCCTATTAGCTAACTTGACGACAAAGTTTTTATATTTTTTGGAAAATTTTTCGATTTTTATGGGTTTTTAATAAGGTATGCAAATGCAAAATATACAAATGAATGCAAAGAAAGAAAGCTTACCGAGCACACCCCCAAACTTAAACTTGACAGTGCCCTCACTGTCAGGCTACACCAAGAGAGTCAAAATTGTCGGCGCTCCCTAGAAACAAATTATATACAAAACAAAAAAGGAAAACAAAAAATATATACAAAAAGGTTCCCCCCAAACATAAGTAAAACAGTGCTTCCACCGTTTAAGCGGTGAAGTTCAGGATTAGGGGGAAAGAAAACAGTTTCAAACTATACAAGGCCTTACACAGGCCAAAAGTGAGCACCAACTATTCAAAGATTTTATCACTATAATGTATAGGTTGGTGGAAGAAGGCGTAGAGAAAAGAGATGGAGAATACACGAGACCGTATGGAGATAGAAGTGGTATACGGTCTCGGTATATAAGAAGAAGAATGGCGGAAGGGAGAAAGAAGTGGAATACAAACTTGAGGGTGAAAATGGAGTGAATAGATTAGCACAATATGTGATGAATGATGTGTAAAAAGTTATTGTGCTAATCTATCAACCCGTCGAGAAATGGGGTCAAATCCCTCAAGATTCGTGAGAAACCATCGGTAAGCCGAACTCGGTAAACCAGACACAAGAAGTGAAAATGATACGGTGTCTTGCCAGGTCAGAACGATGGAAAGGATGGAGGTAGGTGATTGAGGAAGGTTATCGGTTAAAGGTTCATGAAGGTGTACACAGGCAATGAAAGGGATAGGATGAATTGGAAAATCCGACTCATCAACAAGAACTGTTTCATCCTAAAAAATATCCTCAAAATTCTCTTCAAAGTTAAGCACATCCATGCATTTATCCTCAAAATCCAGACGCATATGGGGTTCGGGAAAAACATTTAATGACTCGGGATGATTAATTGGAGAGAAAAACTCAACCAAATCTACGGGTTCATCATCCAAAATATTCCCAGCATCAATATCCTCAATCAAGTGAAAATCTATATTCTCAGACACCTCAACAAAAGCATGGATATCAATCAATTCAGGTTCTAGAGTGGAGGTGTAGAGGTCAAAAGGATTGGGTGTGCTTTCACTCGAAAGGGACCCTTCACAATCGGGCAAATCAAACACTACAAAGTCACACAACTCATTATCTGTTCTATCTTTAATCAATGAATCGTTTGGAACACTAGATAGACATTCAAAACCGGAGTTGTGGGATTCAAGTTGAAACGGGTAGGCTTGATTCGAAAGGGGGTACAACTCACTCTCTCTACTCAAATTCTCAACCTGTCCTACCGCCTCTTCATACATTGAAAAATTAGGAGCTGGTTGGAAACTAGCTACCGGTTCACTAGGTTGTATGAGGGCGGCCATGGACGCATTCAAATCTATCATCTGTTGGTACGACACTACCCGAAAGTCTTCCAACGACTGTTCCAGACTAGACCTAGGTTGTGAAGGGGTTTCAGTAAAAGATTCGAAGTTGTTTGGATACTGGAAACTCCTAAATGGCGGTTCAGAAGCAATATCTAGGGGAGGTGCAAAAGTCGGGTAGGACTAGTAGGAATTGAATGGCTGGACAGGAGCATGATCAATATTTGGATAAGAAGGTGAATGGAATTGTTGATCCCAAGAATCTGTAGTGGTGAAAGGAGTGAAAGATCGGCTACGGGATTGTTCAATATGTTCAGCGATGGACAAAGGACGACTTGCAAAAGGGGTATCAACATAAGAGGGTGGGGGAGGTTGAAAAGGTTGATACAAAATGGATTGCGAAGGGTAAGTATTTGTCCTAGACGCGTCTATCCGATCTTTCAAAGAAATTTTGGGCATGGAGGGGTCGTTCGAAATTCGACCAAAGCAAGAACGTAAGAAGTGATGTCTGGTTGTGGATACCAAAGTTCGGCAAGAGTTTTTCTAGGTGGGGTACCAATGATATGAAGAGAGAAAGAAAGAAAGGAAGAGAAATGGAGGGGAAAAAGAATGTGGAATTTTTTTATTTTTATTAAAAGAAAGAAGAGAAAAAAAAATAAAAATGTTTGTTTTTGGAGTTTTGAAAATTGTTTGTTTAAAAGAATACGGAATTATGGGACTAAAATTTACAAGCACAATCACAATCACAATATGCACAACACACCTAGAGCTAGGGTCACCTAGGTCAGCTAGACAGCTCCTAACTGTTCCAAAGGGCTAGAAATAGGATCTCAAACCGCCTCTTCACCGCCAATTGCGACCAGATAAGTGCCAGGTGAGTGGGAGGCTCTCCACTACAAGTAGTGGCCCTAATTAAGTAACCACTCGCCTTAGACACACTTGCCTAGACACCGCAAAGTCAGGTTAGGATCAACGGCCGATGCCGACAACTAGTCCTATGTCCTATTGAGCGCGACGTCCTTAGGGCTGAGTCCAGTATTTTTTTATTAGCTCAAGGTAATGCGTATGCAATTAGAGATTTATGGGGTCTTAGGAAGGGTGATGAAATCCCCACCCAATCTGAATTGGTGTTATAGCCCCTTAATGTCCATATTAATATATGCAAAGCGGTACAGAAACAAAATCTAAAACAATAAAAATTTATTTGGCGGCTGTGCAAATTCTGTGCAAAGATACCTGCAGAAAATACAGTATAGTGGAATTCAGAGAGGGAACTAGAGGAGAGAGAAAGGGCAGAAAAAATTTGGGGCTCAGAAGCCTCAATATGACAGCGGAACCGCCGCCGTATTCCCTCTTTGACCGCGGTTCCGCGGTCAAATTGATGAGCTGGCACCTGAACCTTAGGTCAATACATGTGCCCTTCTCTGTACACCCTAAAAAAAACTCTGTTTCTTGATTAGATTACTGTACTTGCTCCAGATTAGCCTGCACACTTGCACAAAAAAATTATCAAAAATAACAAAATGATTATATATATATATATATATATATATATATATATATATATATACATACATACAAAAAGAATATTAACCCAAATAACAAGAAAGAAGATACGTTACCGTCTTCCCGGCAACGACACCATTTGATCCCACGCTTTTGACGTGTCGAGTTTTAAGAGTTCTAAAGTTATAACCGCGATCAGGACGGTGCCGCTTTGCAGCTAGCCGGTTGAGCACGGGTCGATCCACAGGGAGATGGTTGTATGTCCGTTCGAGTTTTAGTCGAGTCAATAAAGAATGTGTATATGTTTGTTCAATTCTATCCTAAGTGTTCGTATTTATGTTCAAGTAAATTTGTTAAGGTTAAGGTCGGTTAGTAGAGTTAGGATTAGTCTTGTGCTTGTCTTTTGCCATTCTTAAGACGATGTTGGGATAATCGAAAGTAGCGGGGATTAGGAGGACATAGGAATTGGATTTGCGAGTTTAAGCAAGCTTTCCAACGCTAAATCCATTCATAGTGCCCCTTGTCCGTCCGCTAAATACGCTTATTTCCAACCCTCGGCCAAACACTCGCAACCATGTATCCAATTAAGCCACAACTACATGTTACGTTGTAGTGCGCTTAATGGACTTCTCGACTTAGGTCGCAGCTATAGGTCACGTATAGCGCGCCTAAGTGAGGGGGTTGCGTTTGTTTGGTCGGGGTTCGTTGCAAGATGTTTGGCGAAGAGAAGCACAAGGGATTTCTCTGTCCCTCATACCATCTTCCTTAGCTTAACAAGTGGGAAATTATTCAAACATCATAAAAGAAAACAAAACAAAACAAGAAGGAAGAAAGGAAAGGAAAATACGGTTTTACAAGCGGCGCAAGCTAACTCTTGGGTCCTCACCTTAGCAAGGAACTCCGTCGAAATATCATCGCTTGGAAATAATACGGATAAGAAGAAAGGAAAAGAGAACAAGCAAAGAAATAACAACAACTACTTAACAACAAGAATTAAAATTACAATACATGATAATAAAATTACAAGACAATAAATAAAAGAGACAAGATAAAAATAACCCTCATCTTCATTTCATCATCCACTCAATGCTCTCACTACATTTTAATGGAGGAAGACATGAAGAAGAAGAAGAAGAAGCTAAACTAAATCCTAACAAAAAGAGATGGAAAAGAAGACATCAAGAAGACCTTTGGCTTGGCACTAAACTGGGCTATTTATAGGCTGCGTGCTGAAACCCTATGGCAACATTCTGGCCCTAAATGCAAATACCAAACTACCCCCAAAATTTTGTCAGATGATGACACTAAACCGCGGCAGATCCGCCGCGGAAACCCACATTTGGCGGCGGTTCCGCCGCGGTTTTGTGGAATTGGGATCTTTTATATTTTGGGTTTCCTTGTGTTGCTATCTTATGATGTTCTATATGTCCCAAATTGCAAAATGCCTTCACAATTTCTTCAGATCTGCACAGTCCAAACATAGCTTAACTTTTGATTGATTTGACCTTTCTCCCTCGAGCTCCGCGCACCCATTGATTCTTGTGCTGCCTCCCTCGTGCTTTGTTCTTGTCCGAGACACGAATGACTACTGTCTTTTGTCTTGTCACTGGAACTGGTACGCGGCACTGGACAGATACGGATGATCGGAACCCGGCTTTTATCTGCTGACAACAGATGTTCTGGATTGGAGATTTTGTATCATTTGCGTTATTTTGGACTAGGAACCTGTAGACTGTAAATATGTAGCAAACACGGATTAAAAGAACCTACCTATAAACAAACGAGCATAAGGATGGGCGATATTAAATGCAATATTCTGTGATGAACATAACCCTTGAAGGATTCCCCGTCTTTGCTCTTGATGGTGAACACGTAGTCAACCGCCTTTTTCTGTCGTCGGTTACCGACGAAATGACCGAGGAATTGAGTCTCCAGCTCGTCAAAGGTCGAGATCGAGCATGGCGCAAGCCCACGGAACCAATCTCGGCCTGCCCGGATGAGGGTGGTGGGGAATGCTCGGCACTGAGCTGCATCTGAGTTGTCTTGGAAGCTCATGCCCGCCATAAACACGTCCAAGTGGTCCTTCGGGTCGAACTTCCCATCGAAGAGGACCACTTTAGGCGGTTTGTTCCTGGATGAGACCCGCTCACTTAGTAGCTGCTCTGTAAAAGGCCTCATGAGCGAATCAGTGGAGTACTTCGCCACTCCTCTGACCGAACAGGTATCGTGTCGCATGTCTTTAATTTTTTTTCGAGGGCCTCGATTCGCTGTTGGTATCCCAAGGATTCTCCACGGTCGGAGTGCTTGCTATCTCTGCTTCGGGCTTGTGCGAGGGAGTAGTTTCGGCTGCGCTCTATCACGTTCCTCAAATCTTTGGGGTGTACCCTTCGTGGATGGCCCTGATGTTCGCCATGTGCATAGCCTCGATGAGTGTGTTAACGTCGGTCTTTCCTTGGATCAGGCGACCTGACCGATGTCTTTTTAGGGGGCGAGAGAGCGCGGCGAGCGTTGAAGTGATTGCCCTGTCTCCCCTGAGATCTTGGTGTCAAACTATCTAGCGCCCAACAAGTCATGGAATCATTCCTCGTATGTAGGTCATGACTACCAGAATCGGCACGCCGGTGTTCGGTGACTTCAAGATGGGCGTGAGCAATATAGAGGGCCCGAACGTGCCCTTCCGTCATCCCAGGCATGCCGTCATTCCGGGGGTAGGGACAGCGGCTTGGAGGGCGTGGCCGGCCGTATGAACACGAGCGAGCACGTCAACCATCACCGTGAACCTGTCAATCCACGCCGTTAAGGCGTCAATGATGTTGGGAAGTAGAGTAGAACCCCCCCACCTCTGTTGTGGAGGATGGGACGGCTCGTACCGGGATCATTGCGGTTATCGCTGGTCATTGAATCGAAAGCGGAAGACCAACCTTTTGGGTGGAAAATCTTCTAGCTTCCCACAAACGGTGCCAACTGATGGAGGCATGTTTCTCCCTCAGATGTTGTCCTCCTTCGATCTTGCGCTAGCAGTGTCGAACGGTTGGGATTTGGTCTAAAAATTGTCGGTTGGGATTTGAGTGTATGGATCTCAATGAATTGTTGCGGACGCCGGGCTACCTGCAAAAAAAGTCCCTGGGTGGAAAGCCACCATAGGACTCTCCGACGATCAAGTACCGAGGAATAACAACAGAGTAGCGGCATATTGGGATCAGTTCTAGTTACCTGAGTCGTTCTGGTAGAGGGGTTTTTATAGCGGTCGCATAGAGCGAGCCGATGCGAGATTCTCACCGTCTGTTACGCCCTTACGTCACGTTCGCATTTATGGCAGGATACGCCCATTAATGGCGAGATATGCTAGCATGGGAAGCGGGACGTGGAGCAGCGGGGATCTTTTCGTGGTGAGATGCACAGAGCCATTACGGGGGCGTTCGGGCTCCGTGCTTCCGGCCAGATAATGAAGCCGAGGAAGCTCAGCTCGGTCACAGCTCGGTAGCGAGCGAGGAGGCTGAGAATGCTCAGCTCTGTAATAGCTTGGAGACGAGCGAGGAGGTTGAAAGAGCTCAGCTGTAGGATTGCTCGGATGCGAGATGATTGCTAGTTGCTACGAATAGGGAACGCACTCCGGAGAGGTCTTCTGAAAGGTCTGGTACAATCTCGGAAGCGAGACGCCGAGGAACGTTCCCGATGCGTCATATTTATCCCTGCTCTGCAGCCCTCAAGAATCTAGTAGGTTTGCACAGATGCACGCCACCTGTCACGTGTCGTGATATGGAGAATTCCTACTTACGGGTATCATCACAAACTGTTTTGAAAATTCGGTTATATCTTTCCTTTCTTGGTTTTTTGGGGTAAAGGGGTTTGTGTGTGTGGGTGGGGGTGGAGGTTGTCCTCAATCACTTTTATTCATCCCAATCCATTTATATAATATATATACTATATGAGATAATATTATTCTCTCATCTGACTTGGACTTTAATGGAAAAACTGGAGGATGAAGGAGTGGAAAAGGTGATATCTTGCATTGTTCAACTATCTTGAGCTTGCAGGCGTATGAAATTCTAAATAAATGATGCTACTAAAATTAAACAAATTAATTACCCAACTAAAAAGCCAGAACAAAAATCTCAAACAAGGAATAGACTTATTAGGAACCGAGGCGAGCAAAAGATGCTCTGTCCTTAAAAGCTATTCACGTCGCCTATGGTGCAGACAGCCTCTGACGTGAAGCTCCCCAGGATTCAACGGGTAATCGCCTGTGCACTCATTGCAGTGATTCATGAAGAGCTTGTGTATTGTGAGTGATTTTATATATTGATGATAAGTGGAAAGAAATAACAGAAAGAGAAGAAATTATGAATGTCAGAGATTTCTCTCTCTCTCTTTACTCCTCTCGGTCGATACTGAATTATATACACGAGAGAAGTAAAGCAGGTAGAAAACTAGTTGTTAAGATATCCCTGAAGAACCGGGTCACACAATCATGTATCTCAAATGTGCCGTTTGTAACTAATTGGATATTTTAGTTCAAACTTGGCCCTCAATCCAATTTAACACGTTAATCAAGAGAAAATTGATGGACCTACCATGCACCGAGTTCAAACACATTAATCACATCACATTTTCATAGTTTGAATAATGATAGGATGATGGAATATATATATATATATATATATATATATATATATATATATATATTCAATCTGCTATTCTAGGGAGTAATTCGACGAGTCAAATAAAGATTTTCACAAAAGTCTGTGAATATAAAAAACATTTTATTTGAGTTTTGAAATACTGAAAAGCACTAAAAGCAGGATGTTGCGCAAGATATATGTAGAGAGAGAGAGCGCGCTTTTTTCCTCGATACCCACAAGTGTGAATTTCTCAGATCACGACACGTGGTGAATGGCATGTCATCCACGTCAGCCCGCTAGATTCCTGAAGGCTGCCGAGGTAAAGGGTGTGGAGCATTGGTGGCTTTTCTCGGATGGTCTCCGAGCTAACACCCCAGTTCTTGGGCGATCCAGCAGCCGAACTTGCACCATCCTATGCTCGTCTCTGAGCTATTGCATAGCCGATGAAAGGCCTGAGATTCCTCGGCCTTCTAACTTATTTCCGAGTCATCGGACAGGCCAAGCTTCCTCGGTTCTCCCGATCAACCGAGAACACAGGGCCCAAGCACCGCCGTAACGGCTCCGCGTATCTCGTCAAAGCGAGATGTGCGCCGCCCCACCTCCCCCGTTTCATGCTAGCGCATCCCCCATTAATGAGTGTATCCCGTCATTAATGGATGAATCCCACCGTTTACACGGGCGTAACGTAAGGGCATAACTGACGGCGAGGATCTCGCACCGGCTCACTCCGCGCGACCACTATATAAACCCCTTTCTCAGACGATACAGGTAACTCAATTTGATTCCAATACGCCACTACTCTGCACATATTCCTCGGCACTAACTTGATCGTCAGAGGGGCCTACGCTGGTGTCACGACCCAAATGTGGCACGTGACCGGCACTTAAATCACGTGACATCTAAAAACGTCGACGCGGTTCAAGTAAGCCGAAACCCGGAATCTAAACCCTTTTTGAAAATATTGGAGGTGAGGTTTAAATAATCATCCGTTAAAATCAATTTAAAATAATATCTAAATTTAACTAAGTACGTTGAAAAGATTTATGGCGTTTTGAAACTTGATATCACCTCCTTTACATCTTTATAAAGACCCGATACAACATAATAAAATAGCATCTCAACAAAATCCAGTCTCCACATCCAAACGATGGAGCAACCAACAATCTAAATCAGAAATCGACTCCAAAGAGTGCGACATCACCGCACATAAACTCTAAGTCTTGCTTCTAAGTCCATAATATACCATTTCTAAGTTGATGGAGTTTCTACTAGATACAAGAATATATGAATAATCAAGAGTGAGCATGATACAATAATAACCCACTTACCAATCAATCCCCGAAAAGAATGTGTGCCCAAGCCGCTGATAATCCAAGTGGTAAAACCTGCAAGAAACTGTGGCACAACGGGGATGAGTTGCCAACTCAGTGAATAAAAGTACATCTAAAGGTAGAAATCGAAATGCATGACGATACCTAGGTCATAAGTATAGTCCTATCAAAATCTGTACCAATATACTATATGATATGCATATGTGCAATACTAACTATCATGCAATCTCAAGTATAATATCTCAATGTCATATGAGTCAAAATCATGAATCTATAGTTCATATTGGAATTCCTTTTGGTATATGAATGTCTGTACAAATATATGCAGGTACTGTCCCCCGGATCAGTCCTGGTTGAATCCAATAAATAATATCTAACTGTGTATCTCATGATAATGATCATATCAATATATATATATATAGATGTCCAGTATCGACATCGAAATCCAAAATCTTTCGTGTCCAGCATCGACACGTAAATGCAGATACCGTCGACACCATCGCAACAGATGATCGCCACCCGATATCCTGGCTACGATCAGTATCCCGTGGATATCTGCCGTGCCCAATCGAACCCCGGTCAGTATTCCCTGGATATCTGCCGTGCTCATCTCAATCTCCGGTATCGAGTATCCTCGCTAGGCTCCCCGCCTATAACTGCGGCTTTCCTGTCCGTCGGTCTCGAACCGGGTCCACCATGTATCCAACTATATAGCTCCCCCACTCAGTCCGGATAATAACAAGTCCGAAGCCGTATAGCTCCCCCACTCGGGTCGGAATCAGAATCAGAAAACACAAAACTCATGGTGGACGTTTAACTCATCATATCAAAATATCAAGTAAGGAATAAAAATACTTGCATAGATTATATTGATGATATATTATATATATACATATATAACAGTGTCCCATACCACCGATATATATCATCAGGAGTAAATACCCAGAAACTCCAAGGAAATCAAATACAATATCTATAGTACTAATATTCGTAATCTACAACAGGAATAAGAAAAGTGTCACGCCCCGCTTCCCAAAATACGGAATACGAGGGTAGACAAGGCCAGCCATGCTCCTACGGTCAAGGATACATCCTGCCATAGTCACACTTCGGCTTCTAGCTTTACATGGTAATCAGTAAATAATGCGCAGGCAATGAGAAATGCAGTAACTGAAACGAAACAATATAGGGAACTGACCTGATGGAAACAAAAGAGTATAACTCTAGATGGTAAATCAAGATGTCCGTAATGCACGTCTAGTCCTGGTCCAGGCTAAATCCTCTCCTCACACTGAGCATGCATACTCAGGTCGTCAGAGCGACACAATAGCAATATAATATATAGTTACAAGTGACAACTCAAACAGTGATGATAGATACATATGACAGTAAATCAATGACGATATAGGTATGAACACGCAGTAATCAATGCAGTGGAACAGTAAAAGCAGTGAAATAATATGCCAAGTATGTCAACACAGTGAGTAAGTATGTCGATGCTATCACTCCTATCAGTCTCTAAGTCTCACTGTACAGGTCACTAAGCCTATCGTCAGTCCAAGTGTGAGAGTCAACCACTCGCGAGTGTCCTCCACCCAAGGGCAAGGGACCACGGGCCCAATATGTAACTCACGGTAATAATCATGTACCCTGTAAATCTCCATATATCTCCATATATATATAAGCCGGCAAGAGACTCCCGAGATTCTGTTGAATTTACACTCGAACTACCCCACACCCCATGGTCTACATCAATCGCTAACCATAACCCTAAATACCAGTCGGTCTGTGACAAGTCTGCGCGAGAACTGGAGGCATGACCTCCATCAAGCACGTCCCGACTAATACCTAAGATAAATGGCAGATTCTGATGTCTTATCTGTGACACCCATGCAAGAGTTTCCATAAGTGTCCCATACCACTTATAGTTACACATACATGCGTCCCACAGACGTCGACAATGCAATAGAATGATAAGGTTCACTGATTGTGTATAAGTACGTGTCACTTTCACTTAATCACTTATACACGAACACTAACGTACTTGCCACAATCATCACTAATACCTAATACTTGGTAATGCACATTATCACAAGGTTATCATTGCAGTGACGTATGTATGATATGATGCGGAAACATTATGTAAAGCATGATTAAGGTGTCATAAAACAGTATTCTATCACTTGCACGATTTATCATGAATCGTACGTGTACAGTGTAGCGAAACGATAAACGGGGAATAAATAGTATGATTGGTTATCTAACCAGCGAATTTGGTTTCACGATATTCGGGTTTCAGGATCATTAGTTATGGCCATTTCATTTTAAGCGTTCACGGCTGGAAATCCGGTTTCAGAATCAGAAGTCCGTTTCGCAACGCATTTTAATCCCAGTTGAGATCAGATTTTAGCGATACTACAGTTGAATAAAATTTAGGTTTTTCAGTAAGGTTTTCAACTCAATAGACGGATCTTCAATCGCGTCTGTACGGCAGAAGATATACACTGTTCAATACTAGTATGTAGATTCTGATTCTGTTGGGACTGTTATACGTCCACATCTATTAAATTACAGATTAAATATCAAACGATAACGAAATAGAATGAAACCACTTGTGTTGTCTAGATAATAGATTCATCTATAATAAACAGTGGATTTCCACAACATACGAGTTAAGGAAACAGTGTGGTACCCATTACGGGACAGCACACAGTAAACAGAGTCGCTTTGGACTGCAGTCCAGAGTCGCACTCCGATCCAAATATTGTCACAGTTTAAGTACAGAAACAATTATAAATTTACCTAGGGTTATAGTTCATCGAGTCAGCTTCGATTTAAGCCCTCGAACGCATCATTCCAGTGTGTATATAATTTATGACGATTTTAACGGTTTTCAGGTACAAGAAAATTCCAGTTTTACGAGTAAACTTGGGGGTATTCGTTTTAGTCATTAACGGACATATTTTCTAACGAAATTCACACACTAGATTCATAGCCATACGGGCCAGCTTATACAATTGAGTTCCGTCAAATTAAATGATGATTTCTTATGAGAACATGTATCGAACAGTTACGTCGTAATATTTAACAGAAAAGTAAAACATGGGCTATACACGATTGTAATTTGTGATTATCATAAGTAGCATGTAACAAGTAGAGAACTTTCCAGGAGGCGTCTTGGCGATGCACGGCAGTGGTAACGGCACGAACGCGTGATGAATGGCGCGTGTAGGGTTCGCGGCCTCGGCTCTTGGATTCGACGGCTCAGTGGGTGCAACGGCGATTACTACGGCGACGGTGATGATCTCAGAGATGGAAAGGACAACAGCGCCGCCGATAGAGTCGTCAACGGTGGCTGTTGCGGTGATGGCAACTAAGTGTTCGACGGGGCTTGAGCTCGGCTTTTAGGAGTTCGAGAGGGAGGAGGCTGCTGGCGAGGCAAGGGCTGCGACAGGGGAGACGACGTTGTGGTGGGGAGCTCGCCGGCGTGAGGGTGCAGTCGAGGTTGGTGGGGATCACGACGATGTTTACGACGTTGAGAGCAAAGAGGTGGTGCGGCAGCAAAGGTTCTGGGTCGCGGGGAGCTCAGGGAGTTTGGGGACTGGTGGTTGCAGCAGTGAGGTGAAAAGGTCGGCGACGGTGCAGAGGTGGCTCCGGCAACAAGGGGTTGGCCTCGACGTTGGTATGAAGGTGTCGAGTGAGGAGTGGATGCAGTGGGTGGATAGGGTCGGGAAGGAGGTTGTTGGGTCGATGGAGATGACCGGAGTAGGCGAGCTCAGTAGGTGATGGGGGCCGGCAAGGTTCGTCGGAGGAGGCTGTGGAGGTTGCTGGCGACGATGATGATGTTGTCGCGGGAGAAGGGTGTGAGCTTGGTGCGGGAGAGAGATGAGGTGTTCGGGATTTTGGAGTGAGGAGAGAGGAAGAGTTATGGCGGCGGTGGCGAGGCGAGCGCGGCGTGGGCGTGGGTTCGCAGGATGGAGCAGAAAGAAGAGAGAGGGAGGGAGAAGTGAAAGTACGTGGGGATTTGAGGAGTTGTAAAGAGGAGAGAGAGGGGGTGATTATTGTGAGTGATAGGGAGAGAGAGAGAGAGGACGTGTGTGTATGAGAGAGAGGAGAGATAAAGAGAGAGAGAGAATGTGGGTGAGGTGAGAGAGGGGTAAACGTGAGAGTGAATAAGGAAAAAAATTTAATTTAAAATAATTAAATAAAAATTATGAAAATTGTGTGAACTATGAATAGAGAGAGAGGGATTAGAATGAATGAGACTTAAGTGGTGATTAATAGGATTTTAAGAGGGATTAATGGGGGAAATTAATTGGAATTAAGGAGGCATTGATTTGGTGGTTTAAAAGGAATTTATAGAGGAGATTTGGGTTTGGATTTGAAAAGGGATTTAAAAGAAATGAGTTGTGATAATTGTTATTTTAATGGGCTAGGGAGGGAGAATGGGCTTGGACCAAGGGGTAAAATAGTAGGGAAAAAGAATGGGGCTGGGCTTGGGATTTTAAGTGAATGAGAAAAGGATTAGAGGAGTGGGCCGGCTCTGGGCTTTGGGTTAGGGAAAATTAAAAGATATGAGATTAGATTAGGATTCGGGTTTTTAGAATAATACAAATAATAATTATAAAATAAATACACTATAATTTGTAAATAGTACTTTATAAAAATGCAGACATTGAGATATTGGTATAAAAGGGCTGGGTATTACATCATACCACCCTTACAAAAATTTCGTCCTCGAAATTTAAAATAATGGCTAAGTTATACAAACATAAGAGAAAACTATTATATTGCAACTAACACGTAAGGATTTACCAGGAATACGTGGATGAAGAAATTTGAATATATATATTTATGTAAGAACAGCATACAAAAGGTAGGTCTAAATAGATATAAGGCATGAATAACTATAAAGGTAACTACAAGTATACGAGAATATAGGTAACAATAACGAACAATGATATTCAAAACGTGTTCGGCAAACTCGAAATCTAAAAATGTGTACATGTAAGTATATCGAAAGTAGCAAGGCAGAAGTAATAAGTATAAGGCACGACCATTGATAAGAGTAACCATATGCACAATACTCGAAAATAAAGTAACGACAATAAAGTAGTGAAAGATTAGTCGGTAGGTTAAAACATTTTAGGATGATGTATCGATCAAATAACGTAGAAAACTCACATAGTGAAAATAAGAAATATGGGACGAAAATATGCGCAATGTAAGGTTGCGCTACTGAAAATGAGAATAATAATAATATACTTAAAATAAATAAGACGGAGTAATCAATAACACGCACTCTTTGGTAAATACAAAATAATGAAAACTAAATTTTCGAATAACAGTGTCCTTAAATATAGTTAGGGTAACAGGAAAAATATATAGGGCTAGCTAGGATAGGAATTACAAGGAAGTGTGGATCATTCAAAGGTTGAAGTATGGCGGCTTTAGGCTGAATGTTAAGGAGATTGGGATCGGGTCAGCACAGGAAGTAAGGTGAGCAACAAAGGACTACAAGGGAAAAGTATGGGAAGGATGACGGTCGGTACATCATATAAATCAAAAATTTGAAGAGTTAACTAACTCGGAAATTTCACAAGAAATGTTCTCCTCCCAGAAGGATCTCAAACGGGGCACAGACGAAGGATGAAGAGTGGACCTCTAAAAGATCGGGTGCGGTACTAGTTAATCTTAGTGAGGGTTAAAACAATGTAAGGAGTAGGGGTGAACAGATCTCAGTAGGAAAAAAATTGTATAGAAGAAATACTAAAGCATCAAGTGCACTAAGAAGATCGATAGATTAGCGAACTCAACAATTTATTTTATTCCAGAAGATTTTAAACAAAGCATTCTCAAAGACGAAAGGTGGCCCTAAACTATACACAGATTTATTTGGCTAGAAAGACAACATCTAAAAGGAATCCTGTCAGTCGCGGTTGTGGAGATTCAGCAGGTTGCGGTAGGCTCGCGCGCTCAGATAGGGGCGTCCATTCCCATATCGCCTCGCAGGGATCGCCATTAGGAGTTCTTCCACAGCAGGGTCTTCATCTTCTGGTCCTTCTTCCTCGGCTGGAGCTTCTTCATCGAGGTCTGATTCCATGTGATTCTCTCCTTCTGGATTCTCTTCTATGGGATTTTCCTCCACTGGATTTTTTTCTATCGGGTCTTCCTCGGGATCTTCCTCTATCGGGTTCTCTTCAGGGTCTCCTTCCTCTTCGTCGGAATTGCCTATCATGTCAAACTCTAGGGCAGCTGCTCTTTCGTCCTCTGAATCGCTGTTCCCGAAAATGGCCTGGGGATCGTTGATCTCATCATCAGAACTCATCAGCGTGCGGTCTAAGGAAACGCATGACTGTGCATCCTCATCTAGATGCGGCGCTACTCCAGGGTGGGCCATGGCCTGAAAAGAAAGAGTCATGATTAGACAATGGAATACATCAAGAAAATAGCTCAGGGTACAAAGTATAGGAAAATATGCGGTGGCAGGAACTGAAAGATCAGGATTAAAATGCTGTGATAATGAATAGTATAAATAAGGAGAAAGCAAGGGAATGATACGTATATTACGATTCAAGTTTTATTGCATTCAACTAAAAGTTCAACGGATACAAGATTTCAAACGGAAAGAAATATTCATAAGAGGATGACAACATTATTACTGAAAGTAGAAAACATGAAAATTCTTCTTTGACTACTAGAACGTTGCATTCTCGTCACGTAAGTTAAATCCTGCGCTGGGTCCGCCTTATCCTCGATGTTTGAACTACGCAATAATCATCACTTGGCAGAAGTGGAGAGTGTGGATGAGTCTCCTCCTCGTAGCTCCTTCCTTTTTGGGCAACCGTTGATGAGATGTTCGCTGGATCCGCAAATCAGACATTTCCCTTGAGCACGGCGACGGTCCCTCTGAAGATGTCATGACCTCTTACAGTACCCACAACATGGGGTCTTCTGCTGCTTCTGTCGTGAGGAAACAAATTTGCGCTTCATCCTCTTCTCTTTTCCTCTCCTAACAGGGATCCCTTTACAATTTGAGACTCCCGCTGGTGCCTGATTCACCTGCCTTCTCAGTCCTTCAGTTAACAAGTCGTTCGTCCGCTCCTGGGCTTCCTTTAAACCTTGCAGTACACTCAGGATCTCAACGGTCTGACTCTGGGGAGTGGAGATAGAGGAAGGGTCGTTGGAAGACATGATCCTGAAACAACAATTTTGAGGATGATATAATGCACAAGCTATAAGGATATAATATGGATTTGACAAAGATTCAAGAATATCAGATGTGATGAAATTTATTACAAGCGGAAAAATCAACTGTATGACTCCAAGTCACCTAAACAGAGTATGGTAGTGTAATCGTGATGTAGTTCACAATTACAACCATGAAACTTTGCCAAGTCACCTGAAACCCTAGTGAATGGATAGCAGAACACTCAATGTGAATATGGATCAAGAATAACAAGTTTACAACCCAGACCAAGGGATGTCTTAGATTGTCAAGCTATACACGGAAAACTGCAATCCCAATCGAAGCAAAACCTGGCTCTGATACCAACTAAACCATGTCACGCCCCGCTTCCTAAAATACGGAATACGAGGGGTAGACAAGGCCAGCCATGCTCCTACGGTCAAGAATACATCCTGCCATAGTCACACTTCGGCTTCTAGCTTTACATGGTAATCAGTAAATAATGCGCAGGCAATGAGAAATGCAGTAACTGAAACGAAACAATATAGGGAACTGACCTGATGGAAACAAAAGAGTATAACTCTGGATGGTAAATCAAGATGTCCGTGATGCACGTCTAGTCCTGGTCCAGGCTAAATCCTCTCCTCACACTGAGCATGCATACTCAGGTCGTCAGAGCGACACAATAGCAATATAATATATAGTTACAAGTGACAACTCAAACAGTGATGATAGATACATATGACAGTAAATCAATGACGGTATAGGTATGAACACGCAGTAATCAATGCAGTGGAACAGTAAAAGAAGTGAAATAATATGCCAAGTATGTCAACACAGTGAGTAAGTATGTCGATGCTATCACTCATATCAGTCTCTAAGTCTCACTGTACAGGTCACTAAGCCTATCGTCAGTCCAAGTGTGAGAGTCAACCACTCGCGAGTGTCCTCCACCCAAGGGTAGAACCCAAGGGCAAGGGACCATGGGCCCAACATATAACTTAAGGTAATAATCATGTACCCTGTAAATCTCCATATATCTCCATATATATATATAAGCCGGCAAGGGACTCCCGAGATTCTGTTGAATTCACACTCGAACTATCCCACACCCCGTGGTCTACATCAATCGCTAACCATAACCCTAAATACCAGTCGGTCTGTGACAAGTCTGTGCGAGAACTGGAGGCAGGATCTCCATCAAGCACGTCCCAACTAATACCTAAGATAAATGGCAGATTCTGATGTCTTATCTGTGACACCCATGCAAGAGTTTCCATAAGTGTCCCATACCACTTATAGTTACACGTACACGCGTCCCACAAACGTCGACAATGCAATAGAATGATAAGGTTCACTGATTGTGTACAAGTACGTGTCACTTTCACTTAATCACTTATACACGAACACTAACGTACTTGCCATAGTCATCACTAATTACTAACACTTGGTAATGCACATTATCACTAGGTTATCATTGCAGTGACGTATGTATGATATGATGCGGAAACATTATGTAAAGCATGATTAAGGTGTCATAAAACAGTATTCTATCACTTGCACGATTTATCATGAATCGTATGTGTACAATTTAGCGAAACGATAAACGGGAAATAAATAGTATGATTGGTTATCTAACCATAGAATTTGGTTTCACGGCATTCGGGTTTCAGGATCATTAGTTATGGCCATTTCATTTTAAGCGTTCACGGCTGGAAATCCGGTTTCAGAATCGGAAGTCCGTTTCGCAACGCATTTTAATCCCAGTTGGGATCAGATTTTAGCGATGCTACAGTTGAATGAAATCTAGGGTTTTTAGTAAGGTTTACAACGCAATAGACGGATCTTCAATCGCGTCTGTACGTCGGGAGATATTCACTTTTCAATACTAGTATGTAGATTCTGATTCTGTTGGGACTGTTATACGTCCACATCTATTAAATTACAGATTAAATATCAAACGATAACGAAACAGGATGAAATTACTTGTGTTGTCTACCTAACAGATTCACCTATAATAAATAGTGGAGTTCCGCAGCATACGAATTAAGGAAACAGTGTGGTACCCATTACGGGACAGCACACAGTAAACAGAGTCGCTCTGGACTGCAGTCCAGAGTCGCACTCCGATCCAAATATTGTCACAGTTTAAGTATAGAAACAATTAGAAATTTACCTAGGGTTATAGTTAGTTGAGTTTTCTTCGATTTAAACCCTCGAACGCATCATTCCAGTGTGTATATAATTCATGGCGATTTTAACGGTTTTCAGGTACAAGAAAATTCCAGTTTTACGAGTAAACTTGGGGGTATTCGTTTTAGTCATTAACGGCCATATTTTCTAACGAAATTCACACACTAGATTCACAGCCATACGGGCCAGCTTATACAATTGAGTTCCGTCAAATTAAATGATGATTTCCTATGAGAACATGTATCGAACAGTTACGTCGTAATATTTAACAGAGAAGTAAAACATGGGCTATACACGTTTGTAATTTGTGATTATCATAAGTAGCATGTAGCAAGTAGAGAACTTTCCTGGAGGCGTCTTGGCGATGCACGGCAGTGGTAACGGCACGAATGCGCGATGAATGGCGCGTGTAGGGTTCGCGGCCTCGGCTCTTGGATTCGACGGCTCGGTGGGTGCGACGGCGATTACTACGGTGACAGTGATGATCTCAGTGATGGCAAGGACAATAGCGCCGCCGATAGAGTCGTCAACGGTGGCTGTTGCGGTGATGGCAACTAAGTGTTCGATGGGGCTTGAGCTCGGCTTCTAGGAGTTCGAGAGGGAGGAGGCTGCTGGCAAGGCAAGGGCTGCGACAGGGGAGGAGACGTTGTGGTGGGGGGCTCGCCGGCGCGAGGGTGCAGTCGAGGTTGGTGGGGATGACGACGATGTTTGCGACGTCGAGAGCAAAGAGGTGGTGCGGCAGCGAAGGTTCTGGGTCGCGGGGAGCTCAGGGAGTTTGGGGGCTGGTGGTTGCAGTGGTGAGGTGAAAAGGTCGGCGACGGCGCGGAGGTGGCTCCGGCGACAAGGGGTTGGCCTCGATGTTGGTATGAAGGTGTCGAGTGAGGAGTGGATGAAGTGGGTGGATAGGGTCGGGATGGAGGTTGTTGGGTCGATGGAGATGACCGGAGTAGGCGAGCTCGGTAGATGATGGGGGCCGGCAAGGTTCGTCGGAGGAGGCTGTGGAGGTTGCTGGCGACGATGATAATGTTTTCGCGGGAGAAGGGTGTGAGCTTGGTGCAGGAGAGGGATGAGGTGTTCGGGGTTTTGGAGTGAGGAGAGAGGAAGAGTTATGGCGGCGGTGGCGAGGTGAGCGCGGCGTGGGCGTGGGTTCGCAGGAGGGAGCGAGAAGAAGAGAGAGGGAGGGAGAAGTGAAAGTACGTGGGGATTTGAGGTGTTGTAAAGAGGAGAGAGAGGGGGAGATTATTGTGAGTGATAGGGAGAGAGAGAGAGAGGACGTGTGTGTGAGAGAGAGAGGAGAGATAAAGAGAGAGAGAACGTGGGTGAGGTGAGAGAGGGGTAAACGTGAGAGTGAATAAGGAAAAAAATTTAATTTAAAATAATTAAATGAAAATTATGAAAATTGTGTGAACTGTGAATAGAGAGAGAGGGATTAGAATGAATGAGACTTAAGTGGTGATTAATAGGATTTTAAGAGGGATTAATGGGGGAAATTAATTGGAATTAAGGAGGCATTGATTTAGTGGTTTAAAAGGAATTTATAGAGGAGATTTGGGTTTGGATTTGAAAAGGGATTTAAAAGAAATGAGTTGTGATAATTGTTATTTTAATGGGTTAGGGAGGAAGAATGGGCTTGGGCCAAGGGGTAAAATAGTAGGGAAAAAGAAAGGGGCCGGGCTTGGGATTTTAAGTGAATGAGAAAATGATTAGAAGTGTGGGTCGGCTCTGAGCTTTGGGTTAGGGAAAATTAAAAGATATGAGATTAGATTAAAATTCGGGGTTTTAGAATAATACAAATAATAATTATAAAATAAATACATTATATTTTGTAAATAGTACTTTATAAAAATGCAGACATTGAGATATTGGTATAAAAGGGCTGGGTATTACAAAAAGACTACGTAATCATATCACATAAGCATAATAATCTCAATTCTACTGTGTCATGGCACTACTAATGATGTGTAGTGTAGCATACGCGTCTGTGCTCGTGAAACATGACAATCATTAGTATTTGTACAAGTGTTCTACGGTGTAACAACCTATTTATTTTAATACATATATGACAGCACGGTTCTACAATGACATGTCAGTACCAATGAAATGTAGTGTAACATATATTCACGTGCTTGTGCAGCATAGCACTCATTGGTATTTGTGCAGTGTTCTATCAGAGTGTGTGTAACGCAGAAACGTATAATATGGATAATATAATGCAAACATGTAAAATAATCTAAACGAACTATTGTAATTACTTGCTATGAGCTATACCATTATCTTTAGAAATGATTGAAACATTAAGTTTGAAATAAGGAAGCTGCACTAGAATTAAAATAAATATTTGTTTTAGAAACTGGCACGCATCCTAGTATTTTATTTAAAAGACAAACGAATCGTAGTTTTTAAAAGAATATAGCTCATACAAGTATTACATCCTAAGCAGAATATAACCTAACTTTATGAATCAAAGGGTAAATTGGCCGTTATTCGGCATACAAATTTCATCATTTCCAATACGTATAAATCCTTGTATTATATCTCATCATATCGCTATATCTGTATCATCTCAAGTACGGCATGATCCCTCGTATAAACTCATCAAATCATATCCATGTCGTACGGATCTAACATCACGTACATGTCTCAATTAAAACCATAAATGAACTCTATGCAAATGAAGGACATATAAGATGCGATATTATATCAATACCTTGAATAACTACTATACTAACTAGAGATCTTAATAATATTTATAAGGTTGCGGGGGTGCTATACGCCATCCACCCGATTTCCCCTGTAGATGTAAATCTACTCAACAACTTAAAAAGCTCGCTAAATCCATGCTGCTACATCACCAACTCCGTCTCGGAATTCTCGAATCGTACCTACAGCAAGATCACTGGAAAAGCTTCCTCTAAGATGCCCAAACTCAAGGTCCTAACTAGAGGGTGATGGTGAAGCCTTAGCACTTAGCTCTTCTTTTCACTCATTCTTGTTTTATTTTGTGAGTTCTTAATGTTTTCTTTCTCTTCCCTTTCTTTAACTTCAGATCTTATGAACTGAACAATGGGATGAAATAAGGAAAAGAGTGAGAGTTTGTGGTAGAGAAAGGAGAAGGAGGAAAGTACAAGGTGGTGGTGTAAAGGGAAGGAGGAGGAGGTGTAACACAAGTAGTGAGGTGGGCTTTCATGCAAGGAGGAGGTAGAGGGAGGAGAGTAGGGTGTGGGTAAGGTGTTATGAGGGTATATCCTAGCATATGTTATACCAACCATAATTTTTAAAGGAATATAAAAATAAAGATAAACCTTCATATTGAAAAATCCAAATTCATATAACATAAAAGATATGAAATGATAAATCTATCACTTAACTATCATTAGCTTAATGACAAATACTATGTCATGATAAAATAATTAAAATATCATTTTCTTGATATCACCCACTTTATTCATATTTATCAAAATAATTACATTTTTCGGATGTGATTCCGATACCAAATTCATAAGTGATATCATTTTCATAAACTTATCAATTTCATTATTTTTATAATAAAAAAACAAAATTAAATATTCTTAATTTTCCAAAACGTTACAGTCTCTCCCCCTTAAAGAAATTCGTTCCCAGAATTTAAATTAAAGCTCTTTCTTAAAACATTTTCTCAATTCAATCAACTCATTTCAAAACAACTTCATGGGGTCAAACTTTAAAACATGAAAATTTCTCGTTATAGCAAGACTCCAAAGTCCCATACGAGCTAAAACGCATCATATCGCAACAGTGTGCATGAAAACTCAAAAGATATAATCTCTTATAACTGTAACTCTAGCGGTTGCTATGAGAATTACTCCAGTTATGACAAAAATTTGCCAAGTACGAAAACCGTTGTGTATCCTAAGTACACATAATCAATGCCATGATCGTAGTGCAATATCAATGCACCCGACCAAACGAAAAATTCTTTCATATACATCAAATCTATAACATATCCTATCAAGTGCAAAGCACGAAAACAAAATCAACCCTAATGGGTTTGCATGTAAGTCTCAAGCCACACTTCACGGTGTGCATGAAAACAACAGCGCCAAGTGCAACAGGCGTGCACGAAACGATATCCACTGCATCCACTGTGCATGGAATAAAAGTATAAAAAATAATACCAAGTGCATCGGGGTGCACAAAAATCAAATCCAAGTGCATCAGGGTGCACAATTTAAATCTCAAGTGCATCGGGATGCACAAAACTAAAATCAAATGCATCAGAGTGCACAAAATCAAAACGGGAAACTAGTGTGCACGAAATCAAACCAAGTATACCTAGAATATATATATAAATATTCTTAGCCATGTACATCTGATGTGCACGGAAATTCAGTGTAGTGCATCCGGTGTACACAACACTCCCATCGAGTGCAGTCACCTCGCACTAAAATCTCAACAAGTGCACCTGGTGTGCACAAAGCATAAGTCAAAGTGAAATTATTGTACATAGAAATCTCATCAAGTGCACCTGGTGTGCACAAAACATAAATTGATCCTCAAATCCTTAAAATACATATATCAAAATCACGGACATCGAGTTGTCCTTTCTCCAACGTTTGAAAATGAATGTTTTAGATTATAAAAACGTAAATCAAATTCAAAGGACATCGAAGCATACTCTCTTCAATGTCGGAAGGTGTTTATACCACCGGAATTGGCATAGCAAGGATTACTACTTGCCGTCTGCCACGTTCTTACGTTCTCTGTCTCTGAATTCTAGTTCTTAATGCAGATCTCTAATACAATGGCTTCTTTATGCGATCGTCCGGTGAGGAGCAATGACACCATTCGTCTTATTGCGATACATCCCATCACACCTTCTTGATCAGTAGTTCAGTCTCTTGTACGCAACAGTTTGATAACAGAAATCTCTGTCCTCTGCTTGTGTGCTAATAATTAATCCAAATCAAATCTTATTTATTATAACTCCTGGAAGAGAATCCATCAAGTCTTATGCTAAAGTCATTTATCCAGCCTGTCCGGAACTAGTACTCATTACTGAATCCACTTTTCCTTTGATAACCACTGTCATCCCTTTTTAATTTCCTCCTGAAAGTGTAGTCGTATGTGTCATCAAATCTTTAATATCAACTGTGAAGAACAACTGCCCTCTAAACTTCGCACCATTCTCCTGTTCCATAAATTTCCTGTATTAATCACTTAAGGAGCGTATCTGCATAGTCACGTGAATTGCAAGTCATACTTGGTTATGACCAAACTCGGAGTCTTACAAACTCGGAAACATGAATCCGTCACTTCTGATACTCTGTAGTGGAATCTGGCTAATCTCACCTTCGAAGACTCATCCCAATTTGTCGGAGGAATACTTACTGCACAATCTCCTTCTTGAACTACTTGCATCTGGTCTGAACAAGCTCCATCGGAAGAAGTACATCAATTTCACCGATATCGTATCGAAGCACCACAATGGATTAAAAGTCTTAACCACCCCACACCTGAATGGCTATGAATCCTCCTGATCCATCTATAATGCTAACATCGTCAACCTTTAACTTCATGAACTCTGGAAGCAACACCTCGATAATCTCAGCAATGATTGGTGTCGTTGTCTGAACAGTACACAACACCATGATCTTCGGAGAGGGGAAAACAAAACGTCTCAAGTCCGACTGATCTCTAACAATAACTCCACCATCTTGTGTGGATCTCGAAGAAACTCGCTTCACTATTAGAACTCGATCAAATACGAATAAACGACGTGTCTCTACATCATCGGAAGGTCACCCCGGTCAGTCCTTGTCCCAGACAAGTCTGTTCTGACCGTATCTCTAGCTGCAGCCTTCTCGGCACTCATAAACATGGTGACCGAGACAATCAACATGCACTAACGAAGATAAATCAACGGAAGGAATAGAAGGGAGATCTCAAAATATAATTCCTAAGGTATCTTAGGCGAAATATCATATCGTAAATATGCCGCGGAACATATGTACGGTATGTCACTCTACTTAGTACCTACTCCATCAACAAAGGTCATCCTATATAACGAAAGTTCGGGTATAAGACCCCCAAAGTCAAGTCTAAGTCCTATAAGGTCAAGCCCAGGTAACAAAATGTATGCCCAGACTCCATATAGTCGACCTAGACTCGAACAAAGGTTAAACCAAACGCTCTGATACTAACTTTGTCATGACCCAAATGTGGCACGTGACCGGCACTTAAATCACGTGACATCTAAAGACATCGACGCGGTTCAAGTAAGCCGAAACCCGGAATCTAAACCCTTTTTGAAAATATTGGAGGTGAGATTTAAATAATCATCCGATAAAATCAATTTAAAATAACATCTAAATTTAACTAAGTATGTTGAAAAGCATTTATGACATTTTGAAACTTAACATCACCTCCTTTACATCTTTATAAAGACCCGATACAACATAATAAAATAGCATCTCAACGGAAGCTAGTCTCCACATCCAAACGATGGAGCAACCAACAATCTAAATCAGAAATCAACTCCAAAGAGTGCGACATCACCACACATAAACTCTAAGTCTTGCTTCTAAGTCCATAATATACCATTTCTAAGTTGATGGAGTTTCCACTAGATACAAAAATATATGAATAATCAAGAGTGAGCATGATACAATAATAACCCACTTACAAATCAATCCCCGAAAAGAATGTGTGCCCAAGCCGCTGAAAATCCAAGCAGTAAAACCTGCAAGAAACTGTGGCACAACGGGGATGAGTTGCCAACTCAGTGAATAAAAGTACATCTAATGATAGAAATCGAAATGCATGACGATACCTAGGTCATAAGTATAGTCCTATCATAATCTGTACCATTATACTATATGATATGCATATTTGCAATACTAACTATCATGCAATTCCAAGTATAATATCTCAATGTCATATGAGTCAAAATCATGAATCTATAGTTCGTATTGGAATTCTTTTTGGTATATGAATGTCTGTATAAATATATACAGGTACTGTCCCCCGGATCAGTCCTGGTTGAATCCAATAAATAATATCTAACCGTGTATCTCATGATAATGATTATATTAATATATATATAGATGTCCAGTATCGACATCGAAATCCGAAATCTCTCGTGTCCAGCATCGACACGTAAATGCAGATACCGTCGGCACCATCTCAACAGATGATCGCCACCCGATATCCTGGCTACGATCAGTATCCCCTGGATATCTGTCGTGCCCAATCGAACCCCGGTCAGTATTCCCTAGATATATGCCATGCTCATCTCAATCTCCGGTATCGAGTATCCTCGCTAGGCTCCCCGCCTACAACTGCGGCTTTCCTGCCCGTCGGACTCGAACCGGGTCCACCATGTATCCAGCTGTATAGCTCCCCCACTCAGTCCGGATAATAACAAGTCCGAAGCCGTATAGCTCCCCCACTCGGGTCGGAATCAGAATCAGAAAACACAAAACTCATGGTGGACGTTTAACTCATCATATCAAAATATCAAGTAAGGAATAAAAATACTTGCATAGATTATATTGATGATATATTATATATATACATATATAACAGTCCCATACCACCGATATATATCATCAGGAGTAAATACTCAGAAACTCCAAGGAAATCAAATACAACATCTATAGTACTAATATTCGTAATCTACAACAGGAATAAGAAAAGACTACGTAATCATATCACAAAAGCATAATAATCTCAATTCTACTGTGTCATGTCACTACTAATGATGTGTAGTGTAGCATACGCGTCTGTGCTCGTGCAACATGGCAATCATTAGTATTTGTACAAGTGTTCTACGGTGTAACAACCTATTTATTTTAATACATATATGACAGCACGGTTCTACAGTGACATGGCAGTACCAATGAGGTGTAGTGTAATATATATTCACGTGCTTGTGCAGCATAGTACTCATTGGTATTTGTGCAGTGTTCTATCGGAGTGTGTGTAACGCTGAAACGTATAATATGGATAATATAATACAAACATGTAAAGTAATTTAATCGTAACTACTGTAATTACTTGCTATGAGCTATACCATTATCTTTAGAAATGATCGAAACGTTAAGTTTGAAATAAGGAAGCTGCCCTAGATTTAAAATAGATATTCGTTTTAGAAACTGGCACGCATCCTAGTATTTTATTTAAAGGACAAACGAATCGTAGTTTTTAAAAAAATATAGCCCACACAAGTATTACATCCTAAGCAGAATATAACCTAACTTTACGAATCAAAGGGTAAATTGGCCGTTAGTCGGCATACAAATTTCATCATTTCCAATAAGTATAAATCCGTGTATTATATCTCATCATATCGCTATATCTGTATCATCTCAAGTACGGCATGATCCCCCGTACAAACTCATCAAATCATATCCATGTTGTACGGATCTAACATCACGTACATGTCTCAATTAAAACCATAAATGAACTCTATGCAAATGAAGGACATATAAGATGTGATATTATATCAATACCTTGAATAACTACTATACTAACTAGAGATCATAATAATATTTATAAGGTTGCGGGGGTTCTATACGTCATCCACCCAAGTTCCCCTGTAGATGTAAATCTACTCACCAACTTAAAAAGCTCGCTGAATCCATGCTGCTACATCGCCAACTCCGTCTCGGAATTCTCGAATCATACCTACAGCAAGATCACTAGAAAAGCTTCCTTTAAGATGCACAAGCTCAAGGTCCTAGCTAGAGGGTGATGGTGAAGCCTTAGCACTTATCTCTTCTTTTCACTCATTCTTGTTTTCTTTTGTGAGTTCTTAATGTTTTCTTTCTCTTCCCTTTCTTTAACTTCAGATCTTATGAACTGAACAATGGGATGAGATAAGGAAAAGAGTGAGAGTTTGTGGTAAAGAAAGGAGGAGGTGGAAAGTACAAGGTGGTAGTGTAAAGGGAAGGAGGAGGAGTTGTCACACAAGTAGTGAGGTGGGGTTTCATGCAAGGAGGAGGTGGAGGGAGGAGAGTAGGATGAGGGTAAGGTGTTATGAGGGTATATCCTAGCATATGTTATACCAACCATAATTTTTAAAGGAATGTAAAAATAAATATAAACCTTCATATTGAAAAATCCAAATCCATATAACATAAAAGATATGAAATGATAAATCTATCACTTAACTATCATTAGCTTAATGATAAATACAATGTCATGATAAAGTAATTAAAATATCATTTTCTTGATATCACCCACTTTATTCATATTTATCAAAATAATTACATTTTTCGGATATGATTCCGATACCAAATTCATAAGCGATATCATTTTCATAAACTTATCAATTTCATTATTTTTATAATAAAAAAAATTAAATATTCTTAATTTTCCAAAACGTTACAGGTGGTCACCCACCCCGGGACATCCCTTGCAGGTAGCTCGGTGTTAACAATCTCAACCTATTGAGATCCATATGTTCAACAACTACCAAACCAAATCTCAACCGTCCATGAACGCTTGCTAAAGATCGACGGAGGATAGAATCTGAGAGAGATCTCAACCTCCATCAGTTGGCGTCGTTTGTTGGAACGTTTCCCAACCCAACAAGTTGAACTTCCACCTTCGACCAAATGGCAAGCGAAAACCGCGACGATCCCAACACGAGCTGCCACACACCCCACAACGGAGGCGTGGGCGATTCTACTCCCCCTCCAAACATCATCAACGCCTTATCAGCTCGGATCGACAGACTCACGTCAATGGTGGACGCACTTGTCCGCATTTAAACGGCGGGCCCTGGCCACCAGATCGCAGTTCCCCCTCCTAGGGATAATGATTTACGCAGATGGGCAGAAGACCTCGCTCACCTCAGCGCCATCGAACACCGACGTGCCGACTCCGACAACTAGGGCCCCCATGCGGTGACTGATTCCATAACCCGCCGGGCGCCGCACAGCTCCACACCGCGGTCTCGGGAAAGACTAGTCCATAGCCTTAAGATCCGCTGCGCTCTTACACCCCCTTAGGAGGTGTCGGTCAACTCGCCTGCTTCCAGGCATGACTGACGCCCTCACTCCCATCGTGACCGTGCAAATGGCGCGCAGCGGGACTACTCAAGAAGGGCCTTACCTGAGGATCTAAGAAATTTGATAGAGCAGAACCGAAACCGTACCGCCGCACAGACCAGGAGTGGGGATAGCCACCACTCCGATTGCGCTGAATTCTCGGGGTATCACCATCATCTCGAAGCCCTCGAAAAGAAAATCGAAGGCATACGACGAGATGGCTATCCATCCAGCGAGGAAGCCAGGTATTCCGCCAACTCGCTCACAAAGCCATTTACAAAAGAGCTGCTAGCCAAGCACATCTCATCTGGGAACAAGCCGTCCAAGGTGGCGCTCTTCGATGGGAAGTCCGACCCGAAGGATCACTTGGACGCATTTACAGCGGGCATGAGCTTCCAAGATAACTCAGACACAGCCCACTGCCGAGCTTTTCCTATTACCCTAATCCGAGCGGGTCGGGACTGGTTTCGGGGGCTGTCGCCGCGCTCCATCTCGAATTTTGATGAGTTGGCTACCAAGTTCCTCGGTCACTTCGTCGGGAACCGACGACAGAAGAGGACGGTCGACTACCTGTTCACCATAAAGAGTGGAGACAGGAAATCTTTCAAGGGGTATGTCACCCGTTTCTACAACGCTCTCCTGGAGGGCGCTGAGCACCGTGATGAGACTGTTATCACCGCACTAAGGTCAGGTCTTAGGCAAAAAGTGTGGCTCCGCTCTTTTGCATTAGTGCAATCTAAGACCATGGCCGAAGTAAAAGCTTTGACTGAACGGGAAATCCAACTCGAATCAGAGGTGAACTCTAACATGCCCAGAGGCGACCAAGCCGATCAAAAGAAGAGAGGCAGGGAAGAGAAAAAGAAAGTTGTCACACCCCGCTTCCCAGTGTACGGGGAAGGAGATGTGGCGAGGCCGCGACGTATTTACTTAGAAGTAAACACGCTAAGCTTAGTAAGCAATATAAATGAATAACATAAGAATAACAAGAGATATAATAAACAACAACTTTTTATTGATAAACATTCTTTACATACAACTGAAAAGTAAATACAATGTTGGAAAGCGATGCCTAAATAATGGCATATGAACTGAAAGAAAAATAAGTACAACTAGAAGCTAGAACTCTGGCTCCTCAGTGAACTGCTCCAAATCGTCCTGGCCGGGCTCGATCTCCTGAGAATCGGGTCCTCCTGACGAACATTCCAAAGAAGAAAGAAAGAGAAATGTCGTCAGCGAACTAGCACTTGGTAAGTCCAAAAAGAGAGATAGAAATAGACAAGAACAGAGAATAGACTGGTAATTGTACAGATTTATGTTTGTTATACTGACGTAGTTGTTTGTAGCTTGGTACAGAATATATCAGTGTATACGAGAGTAGTCCAACTTTCTCCGTGGACTAAGGTAACCCGTAGTACAAGGCCCCGTCAATACCCACAGAACAACGACAATGGATATTTATCTACGTCTTTTAGTAACCATCTCGTGCCACTTTTAACACATTCCATACCAGTCTACCCCATTAAAACCCCGTAATGTATATTGTATTGAGTTGAAGTTATCTGACTTGCCGAGACCATGGTATAAGTTGTTCATGTAAACAGATCAGGATGTAAACGGATAGCCATGTAATCAAATCAAGATATATCCATGGTTTGGTCAAGTCAAGTCATGTTGCATGTTTGGTATAGTTCTGGTATTCAAGTTCAAGTATATGTTGGATTCATGTTGTATTGGAGTTGAATTTGGATTGGATCCATGTTTGGATTGTATTTAGATTAGACTAAGACTCAGATTGAGTCAGCCACTTAAACAGATTGGATTTCTGAATTATAATTTGGAGTTATCGGTAACTGCTGCACATGGACGGCAGGATTTATGTCTTTTTCCAAGACAATTATCATTTGATAACCCCGTTTTAGTTTTTCTATCTTAAATAGGCAAGCACCCATTTTCTCCGGCTCCTTGAAACTCAAGAGAATTGGTCCCGCTTTAATTTATATTTACTAGGGTCCTTATTGTAATTTAATATAACTTGAGGGGGTTTTATGAAAAATAGTTTTAGTATACTTTCAAAATAAATCTCAAGTATTTATTTATATTCTTTAGAATTGTCATAGATGTGAATTTTATAGAATGAGATATATTAGTGAATATATACATATAATTGGAATAGTTCAAGGTATTTTAGTGTAAAATGACTTGTATGGATTCTTGATGGTATTTTCATGAAACTTGTAATTCTTTTGTTTAGAAAACATGGAATTTATTATATATTTAAAATAGATGGTTTGATAATATTTATATATAATTATTAAAAATAAAATTTATTTATTAAATAGAAATCACGGTTTTTTTAAAAATTGTATTAAAAATTCCATCGAGATCGTATGCTCCGTAAGGAGGTCTGCATCTCGCCTTACTAGTCCAATAGATGTGCGATAACCCGCACCAACCGAATTGGATTTCCCAAAAGTGGGTTGTAGAGGCACAATCGTAAGGAATTTAAATAAAACAATTTAAAGAATACGGTTTTTAATAGTTTATGGTATTTTGATGTAAAAAGTCATATTTGCCACAAAATTGTTGTTCAAGAGAATCGTGCTATGTCAAGATGCGTGTTTGTGAGAGGTAGGCCATTACCTCATGAGATTTTTCTAAAAGTAATACAAGCAAAAATGATAAAAGATGTCATATATAATTTCATGGTAATTAAACGTAAAAGCTTAATAAAAGTTGTTTTACATGAAGTTTTAAAGTGAAATTGGTTTCTAAATTTTAGTTAATGTTTAACAAGCAAGATATAATAATTTGGATAATTGGTTCTTAAGAAAGGTTGTATTTTTAAAGAGAATGAAATTTAAAGATCTATATTACTCCACTTACCGACATGATTTGAAAATGAGAAGTTTTAAGATGTGAAAAGAGGAAAAGAGATGGGACTTACAAGGTTAGGGTTTAGAGGAGAGGTAGAGGAAAAGGTTTGTGGCCTTTGTGGAGTCGCGGGGTCGCCGGAATCTTCTCGAATCCTTGCCGGAACTTGACCTAATGCTAACTCCATTTGTACTTTTCTTTGACTTGGACAATTTTGAGGATTTTTGACAATAGATTTTAGAATGAAGAGGGCTAGGGTATGGGGTTGTATTTATTGGGTAGAATTAGGTTTTTGAGAATTGAAGAGAGAATTAAAATGTATTAAAAATGGGATTAAAGAGGTGAATTAACACTCTGGATAAATGTAGGAAAATCAAACAGTACTGGGGTAGTGGGGGTAGGCCAAAAGACAAGTATGCAGAGTTTGGGGGCCATCACCTACGGTCGGCCCGTCGGTGCCGGGAATGTCACGCCCCGCTTCCCTATGTACGGCAAGAGGACGCGGTAAGGCCCGATACGTATTTACTCAGGAATAAACATGCTAAGCGTATCTAAGCAATATAAAGTAAATGTACACAATAGACAAGAATATAATGAACTGCAACTTTATTTATTAAACATTCTTTTACAGGTACAACTGGAATATAAATACATGAACAGAAAGCAATGCCTAAATAATGGCATAACTGAAATGAAAAGTATGTACAAGTGCCTACAGCTCTGGGTCGATAGTAAACTGCTCCAAGTCCTCAGTACTGGGCTCGGTCTTTAGTGCGTCCAAATCACCTGACAACATTCCAAAGAAAGAAGAAATGAATGTCGTCAGTGAACAATCGCTCGGTAAGTCCCAAAGATGAGTAGAGATAGAATAGACAGAAAGAGAATATGAGTAGAAATGTTTGATTATAATGTTAACGCTATTGTTTGTAGCTTGGTACAGAATATGCCAGTGTATACGAGAGGAGTCCCACTATTCCGAAGACTAAGGTATACAGAGCATAAGGAACCGTTTAGCCATGGTACAACGGCAATGGATATTCAGGTTAGATGTATTAAGGTTACAGTCTCATGCCACTTCTAACACATTCCGTACCAATCTACCCCTTTATAAACCCCGCGATGTCTTTTGTATTGATTGTATTGTTTTGTTATATAGGTGGATGACTTGACGAAACCATGATATCAGTAAACAGAATGGATATAAATGGATAGTCATGTAAACGGAGTATATCCATGGTTCGGTTCAGTCAATATAGATTGATATAGATTGAATAGACGAATTCATGGATTCATGTTGTATTGTAGTTTATACTTGAATGATATTCAAGTCAGATTGATTAGATTGAGACTCATTCTGAGTCAGACACTTTGAAAAGAACTTGAAATCCTGAATTAGTTTTGATGTTATCGGTAACTGCTGTACATTGACAGCAGGATTTGTATCTTTTTCCAAGATAATTATCGTATTGATAACACTGTTTGTTAGATTGTCTACCTTAGATAGACAAGCATCCACATTCTCCGGCTCCCTGAGGCTCAAGAGAATTGGTCCCGCTTCCTTATTGTAATTTTGTATTACTTGAGAGGGTTTTATGTAAAACTAGTTTGGATATAATTTAAAAATACACCTCAAGCATTTAATTATCGTCTTTAGGGTTTTCATAGATGTATATTTTATAAAAGTGAAATTTCTAGTGAGTAGAACCTAGTTTTCATAGTATATGGTATTTTATTGAAATATCGGTATTTTGCATTGAATTGTAATGGTATTTTCCTGTAATGGTAATTCCTTTGATTTAGAAAACTTGCAACATTTATATAATATAATTAAAATAAATATTTTGAAAATAGTTATATATATATATATATATATATATATTTAATAAAAATAAATTTTATTTATTTTTTTGTAGAAATCTCATTTTCTAAAGAAAAATGCATTAAAATTCCATCGAGATCGAATGCTCCTTTCGGAGGTCTGCATCTCGCTCTACTAGGCTCGAGGATGTGCGATAATCCAACCATCCCGAACGGGGTCCCCAAAAGTGGGTTGTAGAGGCGCAATTGCAAGGAATTGATTAACACACTTTTTAAAGAAATGGTTTTTGTAAGTTTGATGGTATTTATTTGTAATGTCGTATTATCCCATAACTATATTCCCAAAATTTCATCGTGCTATGTCAAAGATGTGTATTGTGATGAGGTAGGTCATTACCTCGTGAATTATCTAAAGGTAATACAAGTATTATGTTGATTTGTGTCGAAAATAAAGTATGTGGTATTTTACCGTAAAAATACGATAAAAGTTGTATAAAAGATTCTTTTGAGATGAAACTTATTCTAATGTGTTTGTTAATATTTGTTAAACATTATATGAGAGTATGGTATTTTATTGTTTAAGAAAAATAGGATTTTTAAATAAAAACCGAATCGGAAGTCGGATTAACTCCGCTTCCGTCAGGTTTCGAAAAATGAAAGTTTTAGAATAGATAAGGAGAGGGGAAGAAGGGACATACAGGATACAAGGTTAGAGGGGAGAAGAGGAAAGCTAGAGAAAGCGTCGAAGCGTCGTTTCGTCGCCGGAATCTCCTTGGAACTTCGCCGGAACTTCACCCTTCGCTAACTCCACTTGCACAACTTGAGACTTGAGAATTTTTGAAAGTTTTTGTAATGAAATTTTGAGTGAGGAGAGGTGAAATGGAGTGTGGTATTTATATGGGAAATTAGGGTTTAGAGAGTTAAAGAATGCATTAAAAATATGCATTAAAAATTGGATTAAAGGTGATTAAAGTTCTCTGGAAAATGTGCAGAGAAAATAAACAACATGAGAGAAGCGGGGTAGGCCAAGGGGTGCTCGGGTGAAAAGATGGGGAGCATCCCCTACGGGGGGGCCCGGTGGTGCCGGTCTCCAACGCATGTGTCGCCGGTCCAAGTCCGGTGGAATGGGCTTGGATTCGTGCCACGTGTTGGTGTTGCTTGGTTTTTCTCGGTGCATGTGTTTGATTACCCTATAACTTATCATCTTACGTGTAGTGCACGTGCAAACCTTTGGGCTTCTAAAACATTAAAAGAAAATTAAATAAAAAGATAATGTGGCTGGGGGGATTCGATCACAGGGGTTACGTCACAGCAGTGCAAGGCTTTACCAATGAGCTACAAGTTATTTCTTGCTGTTCAAAAGTAAAACAAATACTTATAGTGTACACAGGATTGCAATTACCACAATTGTACATTAACTTTTTAAAAAAATTATGTACATTGAAATTGGACTTGTTACAGCGAATATGACCGGTCTCGCCGGCCCTATGGGTGAGATGTGGGGTACGATTTATGACACGTGTCCCTCTATGTTCATATAACATTGTGCACATGTTTGATTTATCTGACTTTTCATTTTTCCGTGTATTGCACGTGTAAACTTTTAGGCTTCCATAAAGTTTAAAATAAAAATTCAGAAAAATAATATGAATACAGGGGCTACGTCAAAACAGTGCAAGGCTTTACCAATGAGCTACAAGCTACTTCTTGCTGTTCTTAAACTATAAATACTTTTTAGTTGTGTTCAGACTGAGGTACTCCTTTCTGTACTTTAAAAAATTTTGTACAGAAAATTCAAGGTTGTTACATTCTACTCTCCTTATAAAAAATTTCGTCCTCGAAATTTATAGAAGGAAGTTGTAATAGATTCAAGAAAAGTTTTGATGATAGTGATGGTGAAAGAACTATTGAAAGTGCATAAAAATGTTGAAAGAATAAAAGGATGCAAGGGTTTGAAAAGGTTGAAAGGTATTACCAGTGTTACCTTGACATATAGCTTCGGCTTCCACAACTACTAAAGTGAAAGCATGTCGCCTGGGTACATTCTTCCTAGCTGGAGGCACATTCCTCTGTCCTTGGGGTATGTTTCTCTGAGGCATGTTCCTCAGTGTCTGATAGAATTGGCGAGGAGACTGTGCAGGAGGTCCACCTGGAGGTGGAGCAGGTAGTGCAAGACGAGGTGCAGGGGCTTGAATAGCTGGCCGTTGCGGAAAGTTGATGTGTGTTGGAACTGGGTTGCGTCTATGAGGATATGTTCTAATAACGTGAGTGGATGCGCCACAAACTAAGCATAGGTCGTTTGCGCGCCTGCAGTCCTTCAACAGGTGTCCATCCCTCTTGCAGTAATAACAAAAGTCTGGATTTGGCCGGTTAAATGTTACTTCCGGTCTCCTGGGTGCAAAAGTTGGTATTGATGAAGCTCCTCCTGCTATCTGAGCAGCAGGACGCTTCATACCGGCAGATTGAGTTCTGCCATTCCTCTTCACTACTTCCTCATATCTTCGGGCGGCCTTCACAGCAAGATCGTGAGTTGGGAAACCCCCTGTAGCTAGAGCAGCTTGGATCTCCTGGTCCAATCCTTGCTGAAATCATCTAGCCCTGATCTCAGTAGTCGGTATGAGATGTGCCGCAAACCTGTCTTGTGTTAGCTGTGTAGTATGTGATGTTAGAAAATTGAATATTTGAGACATGTTTTACCTGCTCAACATGGTGAATTCAGCATCATACGCATCCACAGATTTGCTCCATATAGAGCCTTATTGCAGGTGGATAAATTAATGCTCCATATGAAAACGGGCAGTCTCGGGAAAATATTTCGCGTCAAACATGTCGCGAAATGTCTTCCATTCGATCGGCTGGGTAAGTCAGCTTTCTTCAGCTTTCCACCATACTCTGGCGTTGTCAGTTAGTTGCAGCTTCGCAACTCTTACCCAAACAATCTTTAGCACTTGTGCTGCTGCCAGATCGTTCTCAATTGACTGAGCCCATTCTTCATCTTATAGGGGGCTCTCTTTCCTAGAGAAGTGTTTTGGGTGCAAAGCCCGGAATTGCTTCACTCCGGTGCATCAGCTTCTGTACGGTTCAGGAGTATAGCAGTCTTCTACTGCTGTCCCTCCAAGAGGCTCTTGATTGCCACAAGCAATACCGTCTGCTCGTTGATCGAAGCTGGTATGGTAGGTGTAAGTGGTAGAAGTGGTGGGGTGTTGCCATTGACATTCATGCTCGTATTGTTGGGAGAATCCATATCCTTTGAAAGAAAAATAGGGTTATGATAGATTCAAGGAATATAAAATGTAAAGAATGTTTAAGTGCTGATTCTTATAATTCTTGTGATATATTGCTTAGGTTTCCATGCAGAACTGACCCTGCATGGTAGCACTACATGCAGAACTGATCTGTATGGGCCACCAACAAATCCTGTCACGCCCCGCTTCCTAGTGTACGGGGAAGGAGACGTGGCGAGGCTGTGACGTATTTACTCATAAGTAAACACGCTAAGCATAATAAGCAATATAAATGAATAACACAAGAATAACAAGAGATGTAATAAACAACTTTTTATTGATAAACATTCTTTACATACAATCGAAAAGTAAATACAATACTGGAAAGCGATACCTAAACAATGGCATATGAACTGAAAGAAAAATAAGTACAAGTAGGAACTAGAACTCTGGCTCCTCAGTGAACT
Source organism: Agapanthus africanus (assembly GCA_030015575.1). Lineage (NCBI taxonomy): Eukaryota > Viridiplantae > Streptophyta > Magnoliopsida > Asparagales > Amaryllidaceae > Agapanthus > Agapanthus africanus. Next base: position 485,149,037 of record JASDDO010000010.1, on the reverse strand, counting down.
GCTCCAAATCGTCCTGACTGGGCTCGATCTCCTGAGAGTCGGGTCCTCCTGAGGAACATTGCAAAGAAGAAAGAAAGAGAAATATCGTCAGCGAACTAGCGCTCGGTAAGTCTCAAAAGAGAGATAGAAATAGACAAGTATAGAGAATAGACTGGTAATTGTACAGATTTATGTTTGTTATACTAACGTAGTTGTTTGTAGCTTGGTAAAAAATATATCAGTGTATACGAGAGGAGTCCAACTTTTTTCGTGGACTAAGGTAACCCATAGTACAAGACTCCATCAATACCCATGGAACAACGGCAATGGATGTTTATCTACGTCTTTTAGTAACCATCTCGTGCCAATTTTAACACATTCGTACCAGTCTACCCCGTAATCTATATTGTATTGAGTTGAAGTTATCTGACTTGTCGAGACCATGGTATAAGTTGTTCGTGTAAACAGATCAGGATGTAAACGGATAGCCATGTAATCAAATCAAGATATATCCATGTTTCGGTCAAGTCAAGTCATGTTGCATGTTTGGTATAGTTCTAGTATTCAAGTTCAAATTCAAGTATATATTGGATTCATGTTGTATTGGAGTTGAGTTTGGATTGTATTCATGTTTGAATTGTATTCAGATTAGACTGAGACTCAGATTGATTCAGACACTTAAACAGATTGGATTCCTGAATTAAGTTTTGGAGTTATCGGTAACTGCCACATATGGACGGCAGGATTTGTGTCTTTTTCCAAAACAATTACCATTTGATAACCCGTTTTAGTTTTTCTACCTTAAATAGGCAAGCGCCCACTTTTTCTGGCTCCCTGAGACTCAAGAGAATTGGTCCCGCTTTAACCGATATTTACTAGGGTCCTTATTGTAATTTAATATAACTTGAGGGGGTTTTATGAAAAATAGTTTTAGCATACTTTCAAAATAAACCTTAAGTATTTATTTATATTCTTTAGAATTGTCATGGATGTGAATTTTATAGAATGAGATGTGAATTTTAGTGAATATATACATATAATTAGAATAGTTCAAGGTATTTTAGTGTAAAATGACTTGTATGATTTCTTAATGGTATTTTCATGAAACCTGTAATTCTTTTGTTTAGCAAATATAGAATTTATTTTATATTTAAAATAGATGGTTTGATAATATTTATATATAATTATAAAAAATAAAATTTATTTATTAAATAGAAATCACGTTTTATTTTAAATTGTATTAAAAAATCTATCGAGATCGTATGCTCCGTGAGGAGGTCTGCATCTCGCCCTACTAGTCCAATGAATATGCGATAACCCGCACCAAGCGAATCGGATTTCCTAAAAGTGGGTTGTAGAGGCACAATCACAAGGAATTTAAATAACACAATTTAAAAAATACGGTTTTTAATAGTTTATGGTATTTTGATGTAAAAAGTCGTATTTGCCACAAAAGTGTTGTTCAAGGTAATCATGTTATGTCAAGATGCATGTTTGTGAGAGGTAGGTCATTACCTCGTGAGATTTTTCTAAAGGTAATACAAGCAAAAATGATAAAAGATATCATATGCAATTTCATTGTATTTAAACATAAATGCTTAATATAAGTTGGTTTATCTGGAGTTTTAAAGTGAATTTGGTTTCTAAATTTTAGTTAATATTTAACAAGCAAGATATAATAATTTGGATAATTGGTTCTTAAGAAAGGTTGTATTTTTAAAGAGAATGAAATTTAAAGATCGGTATAACTCCACTTACCGACATGATTTGAAAATAAGAAGTTTTAAGATGTGAAAAGAGAAGAAGAGATGGGACTTACAAGGTTAGGGTTTAGAGGAGAGGTATAGGAAAAGGTTTGTGGCCTTCGTGGAGTCGTAGGGTCGCCGGAATCTTCTCGAATCCTTGCCGGAACCTTTTTGAATCCTTGCCGGAACTTGACCTAATGCTAACTTCACCTGTACTCTTCTTTGAATTGGACATTTTTCCCCAACAAAAGAGCAAAGCTCTGTTCAAAATTTGAAAGGCAGCGCCAAGAGTTAAAAACTCTGAGGCAGCGCCTCACGTGTCTTGCACGAGGGCGCCAGCACCAAGAGTTAAAAACTCTGAGGCAGCGACTCACGTGCCTTGCACGAGGGCGCTAGTGCCAAGAGTTAAAAAATTCTGAGGCAGCGCCTTACATGCCTTGCACGAGGGCGCCAGCGCCATTAGTTAAAAACTCTGAGGAGGCAGCGCCTCACGTGCCTTGTATGAGGGCGCCAGCGCCAAGAGTTAAAAACTTTGAGACAGCGTCTCACGTGCCACGCACGAGGGCGCCGACGCCAGAACTAAAATCTCTCTGTTAAACAGAGCCATTGGATCAAAGTTCCAACAGAGATGATAAATCACCAAAATACAGAATTAAATTCTTTGAGGAAATATTCCTCAAATCTTTCCAAACAAGAAAGATTACGCTCTGTAAAACAGAGCACCGTTGGATTAAAAAATCCAATAGTGATTAAAAATCACCTATCCGCAGAATAAATTATGTATGGGAAAAAATTTCCCTAATCTTTTTTAAAACATGAAAAATATCTTCTGTAAAACAGAAGTCCTTGGATCAAAGATCCAACGGTGGATAAAGTCCCCAAATCAATCAGGATCTCTCAACGAGAGATTTCTTTAACCAAATCAGCAAACTAGCCTCTACTATATAAAGGACCCAAGACTTCAAGTCTTGTACAGAGGAACCCCCCCCATAAGCTTCAAACTTTAAAAAGAGAGCAAGCAAGAAGAAAGTGTTAAGAGGGAAGAAAGAAGAACACCTCTTTTTCGAAGTAAATAAAAATAATAGAGATCAGAGCGTCTTATCTGCACATCCAAGGGTTTAACCCTCATAAAAGAACTTAGTTCTTTCTCTGGATCTGAGATCCATGAGACAAGTCTCCCACAAATGAGAATTTAATTCTCATAGGGATGAACTCGTTCTTGGGGATCAAAGATCCAGAAAAGAATAGAGGATTGAACTCTTCAGAACAGAATATACGAAGAAAACCCAGCGCCAAGCGCCTCACGTGTTTCTCACGTGGGCGCTGCTCGATAAAGAGTGCTTAGCACACAATGGTTGGCGCTCAGCGCCAAGCGCCTCACGTGTCCCTCACGTGAGCGCTGCTCGATAAAAAGTGCTTAGCACTCAATGGATGGCGCTCAGCGCCAAGCGCCTCACGTGTTCCTTACGTGGGCGCTGCTCAATAAAGAGTGCTTAGCACTCAATGGTTGGCGCTCAGCGCCGAGCGCCCCATGTGTCCCTCACATGGGCACTGCCCAATAAAGAGTGCTTAGCACTCAATTTTTGGCGCTCAGCGCCAAGCGCCTCACGTGCTCCGCACGTGGGCGCCATAAAGAGTGTTTAACACTCAAAAAAAGAGGGGAAAGTAAAGTAAAGTATGAGCGTCATAACCCATATAAATGCTCAGCATTGTTTGCACAGAAAAGGGACTAAGCCCAAGCAAGTGCTCAACACTTTATTCAAATGAAATGGCAAAGACCAATTGGGCTTAGCCCAAGTTGACCAAATCCCTAATTCAGATCAACCGAGGTCATGGGCTCATCATTTTCCTAATTGGTCTTAGTCCCAAACATGACTAATGACCTTCCGACGAATCTTCATCCCACATCTCTCTTCAATCTGGAAATTGGTTCAAGGGTACATCTCCTCACACATCTGATATATGTCATTGTAATTCTTCAACATCTTCAGAAAGGTGGCGAGTCCTGACAACCAACAACTCTTTGGTGCACTCTCAAACCACAACGGACCGTAACGTCCTTAAACTAAAACAATAGAGCCCAAATGCTCTTTTGTTGGATTTGAATGATCCTAAAGTCCTGTTAAGTAGATCTTAGTCTAAAATTGGACTAACGTATCCTTAACAAGCATTTAAGTTGATCTTAACCTTAAATGAGATTAACAATCCTTAAATCAAACTAAACCCAAATCTAAGAATATACAGATTTGGACTAATCTATGCCCTATGGGCGACAACATAAATTAGTCTCCGTATACAATCCACGGGCAACCAAAAATGAAACAAACACACACGATACGAAGTGACCTTCATGAGCAGGAGAAAGTGGTTACCGCGATACGGTAACATAATCAACTGCAGGGGCTTGCGCCTGCAGGGAAGAGCGTCCCTACAATCAAAAACCCCTCGCAAACGAAGGAGAATCTGACGAAGTCTGCTACAATGGCCGCATCCATCCAAACCTCCGATACACGGTGCCATAAATCAGCTTGGCATCTTCGGAGAGGTGGACGGATAAAATCAAACAGCATCTGCCCCCAAATTCAGGCAAGACGACCTATGCGGTTCTGTCTCCCGTTTTCGGAAGTAAACAGATTCTGGCACGCCCGGTGGAACCTTTTCCTCTTTCCACTCCACAGTTCGCGTGTCGTGTTCGCGAACAAATCGCGATTTAACATGGTTGCCCTTGGATTCGAGGTATTAAGATTTGGTGTCTTGCTCCTGTGCAGAGAAAAGAAGATCGATGGCTTCCAATTGCACCTGCAACAGCAACTCCCACTCCGTCCCCACCGGAGGAGTGACTACAGGCCCCAAGCGGCCTCCATCTTTGTAATGCCAGTGGAACAGGTGACTCAGGCCACAACTGGACTGTTCTTTAGGACCATGATCCCGCCAACAGGCTTCAGTGCCATAGTGCCATCACAAGAAGCTCCGAAGAAGTCGGTCTTTGATCTACTTGCAACCACCACGGCCCCTTTCAACAGGTCATCCAAGTCTGCCACCTCGGTCTTTGACAGACTGAGCCAAAGCTCCAGTGGGCCCGCAAAGAGGCTCGCGATACCTAAAGGGGTTATCCCGAAGCAGATAGCCATTCCAACTCCTGCTTCCGGCAGATAAAGTCGTCGAAGGGGCTTCTCCTAATAAAGGATCGGTCTTCGCAAGACTGGCCGTTCCAACTCCTGCTTTCGGCGAAGTCATCAAGACTGCTCCCCTTACCAAAGATCGGCCTTCGAAAGATTGACCATCCCCTCTCAACGGACGTCAGTCTTCAATAGGCCGGCACCAGCAGTAGCCCTTCATCAGAGCAAGGGGCATGGCGAATCCATTCCCATAACGGAGGCAATCCCATCTGCACGACATTCTTGACGTCGCCACTGGCGCCGGGTGAGAAGAGCTGGGGGAAATTCCTCCTCTGGACTTACCCCACTTGCTCCAATGGTGGAAATTGACGCTGCTGTTCTGACTGGGAATAGCTTTGATCCGCTCAGGAGGGTGCGAAAGAACTCTCCAACCGCTGTACTGAAGAAGTCGCCTCCGCCTGCTGAAAGCATGACACAGGTAAAGCCGGAGCAGCCCCCTCAGCGGCTGTCTTCTAAAATCCACAGGGTCTGGCAGAAAGTCCAAGACTCTGTAATTGACAAAAATTACTCTCGCCGACTAGAGAAAAATAAGTCTCGGCAGGAGGAGGACCACCCCGCCGTCATACCACAAAAGGTATCGTCCATGTGGGTACCTGCTGCAACAGCCCCCTCAACTTCGACCTCCCATAAAAGGAGAAGGTCGGAGAAGATCCCCATGCCTGCAATAAATTTCAAAGGCAGTAGACCCAAACGCCCTAAGTCTGGGGGCATGGTAGTACACACTGTGTACATTGCTTCCAGGAAAGAGGAAAGCCGTACATCCACGGGTCATCGACCACTTACACGGTCTGTGACAAAAGCTCAAGAGCAGCAGCAAAAGCTCCAAGAAATGCTAATGATTATGTTAGCACTCATTGGGAAAAAAGAAAGCCCGGAAGTATCGTCTGAATAGCGCCGGGAGCAGGAGACTGATACGGAGTTCTTGCGAAGGGTGCTGGAAAAGAAGGATAAGGAGGCCACAGAATAAACCGCTAATATAAAATATATGGCGCTTCTGTTCCAAGACATGGTTGGGATGATGATCCAGACGGAACCTCCAGCCGAAGACCCTCCGATAATCATCGAAGACGAAAGAGGGGAAACGTCAAACCCTCCTTCGGTTGTCTCAGCAGCCCCAGAAGAGACAATTTCCAAGGCTGCCCTTGATGACTACATAGCTCAACAAATACGAGCTCATCAAGCGAGTGAAGCGGCTGGCCAAGTCATCGGAACTGGGCGACCTTATCCAGGCTGGTACGATTAAATCAAGTACCCGCCAGGATATACGATCCCTAAATTCCACGTGTATAAGGGGACAGGCAATCCCCATCAGCACGTCGCTCAGTTCAGAGCTCTATGCGGCAATACTAGAGGAGGCGACAAACTGCTGTTTCGCCAGTTCGTCGGCAGCTTAGCAGAGGCAGCATTTGAATGGTACTCGGAGCTTTCGAATGACTCCATCAGAACATTTAAAGAAATGGAGCTACTGTTCACGCAGCATTGCGCAAGCACAAGCGAACGCACCCCGATTACGGCATTAATCAATGCTAGGGTGAAGCCAGGAGAAACCTTGGTTCAATATGCAATTCGGTGGCGAAACCTATGGTCAAAATGCGAACAACGCATAGAAGAAGCTCCGTCCGTGGGCATGTTCGTGGGGAGCCTTGATCCTCAGGCAACTATATCCCAATTTATGATGTTCTTCAAGCCGACCACCTTCCAGGCCTTGATTGACAAGCTGGCCCAAATGGACCAGATGGGCCATAGGCCGTCCTTTTCGAAAGAGGATCCCTGGAATGAAAGGGGCAAAGGGAAAGCGACCTTCATTGCCAACGCTCAACAAAAACCGAGTGACCCGAAACCGGTTGCTCGCCAAAATAACAAACCACAATCCCTCGAAGAGAAGTTGAGACATCCTTACTCGTTTCCCCGGGATAAAACGAGGAGACTGTTCGAACTGGCGGTGCGCAACAGGCTCATCACTCAGCTGGATCCAAGACACCCACTGCAGCCAGGCGACATCAACAGTCCTAACTACTTCCCCTACTACAGAGTAATGGGTCACCCAATCGAAGATAGCTATGTCTTCAAAAACTGGGTTTTGGACCAATACCAACAAGGCAAGTTCGCGCTGTCCAAAAACTGGAAGGTAAACCCGCCACAGCAGCACGATCCTAAAAAGGTGGATACGCCGGGGGCATCATGCTCATTTGTAGAAGAAGCTCTGTGGGAAGTTGTCATTTCTGCTAAAACTAAGAGAATGCTGAAGGATCTTCAAGCATGTACGACGATTAAATTGAAAATCCCGCTAGAGCCCGAGATCATTGAGGGGATGCTTAAACCGCACTCAACACCGAAAGCTAGTAACGATGGGCAAAACACCCAGGTCAAGCCTTCAAAGTCTTCGAAGAAAAAGAAGAATACCAAGAAGCCCGGGCATCTTGAAGATAAGCGCACAGACCTGCAGAACTACATTGACTCGCTGGAGGAATACAACTAGAAGGCGCGGACCCCAATCACACTAGTAGAGTTTCTCAACCACATACTTGAGAACGGAAACAGTGACAATGATGAGGGAGACAACTTGTCAGAAGAACCTGAGGATTATGTGGCGAGTTCCCACATGATCTCTTATTCGTCAGTGAAAGGCAAAGAAGCTCCCTCAGCGTTGGAAAATAACGTAGAGAAGCCGGGGGCAGGACCGGCGTCAAAATCCCTGGAGCCGTTTGACAACTTGATTGACAGGCTGCTAAACGAAGCCCTTCAAAAGAGCATTGCCGACCGAGAACATGAAACAGCCATATACAAAAAGGCCAAGCGTCGGAGTCAAGATGAGGAAGCTGCGACAAGGAAGAGTCACGAAGTACTCCAACTGGATCGAAGCACACCCGCTACAGACAAAAGCAAGTTTAAGACGGGGAAATGGTTCGCCAAAGCCCTGTCAATGGGAATGAAGCTGCCACCTTTCGAAAGAAATACTCCCGGGAGTATGTGCATTAATGAAGCGAATGTACATCCGAAATGCTGCTTATACCATCGTAGGGTCATACACCCTACCAAGGGTGCAATGCTTTCAAGAAGTGGTGGCAGGGATACATTGCCCACCGACAATACTTCAAGCGAATGAAGCGAAAAGCCCGTCGGGAATAGAGAAGCACGATAGATGAGCGTAAAGGAAAAACGACTGGCAACTGTCATATGGTTGATACCATTTCGACAAAAGCGAAAACTCAAGTTCTCACATTCGGGAGCGATTCTGAGGAAGAAATAACCCTCGGCCCTCTCTTCAAGGAAGCCACCGCTGGAAAAGAAGAAGAGGTGAAGAACCGCGAGAACATTCAGCTGCGTAATCGTACGTTGCCTGAAAAGAACCTCGGGCTTGCAAACAAAGGTTCAAGAAAAAGAGACAAGGGGAAGGAAAAATTCCCTGAGGAAATTTCCCTCGATGATGGAGTCATCAAGGAGCTTACAGCCAAAGATCTGCCTAAGAAAAACAAAGTGGATTACAATGTCCTGGCACACCTGAGGAAGATACCCACGCAACTAAGCATACTGGATGCTCTCCTCCTATCCAAAGAAGTACGAGATTCTCTAATCAAGGCACTGCAAGAGCCTGATCAGTTTCAAGCTTTCTTTGCGGAAGAAAAGATGAAGGACGAGATGGCAGAGATTCATACAGCTGACATCACATTCGGAGATGAAGATCTCCTCCTCGGAACATGCGAGCACAACCGTCCTCTATATGTCACAGGGTACTGCCACGATATTAAGATAGGCAAGATCCTGGTCGACAACGGGTCCTCTGTCAACCTTCTCAATGTGAAGGTGCTGAAGGAGATCTGCATAAACGTTCAGCACATGACTCGGGACAAAATTACCATCTCTGGGTTCGACTCGCAGCCATCACGGACGCTCGGGTCTGTAATACTGACGTTACGCTTTGGGATGCTCGTCACTGACATCAAATTTCATGTCATCAACGCCAAGACTTGCTATAACGCTCTTCTCAGCAGGCCTTGGTTACACGAATACAACATCATCCCTTCTACACAACATTAGTGTATGAAGTACTTCAGAGAAGGCCTCGAGTACACAGTTACACGGGAGCTAAACCCATTCTCCGTAAATGAAGTCCGTAAATGAAGCAGGTACTCATGTGTTTACTGCCTAGCGGCACGTCTCGGATTTATCCAGACGATGATGCCCTTCATCCTCAGCCTGATGTGCGCTCTCGTGGCAAGAAAAAAGCCCGACGTAGAAGCAACAACAAGGTGAAGAACGGGAATGACGTTCAAAAACAGCGAAGCGGATCCAAGAAGCCACGCAATCGAGAAAAAGTCAGCTGGAACCCGTCTTTTATGAAGAAGATGGGTCGAGAATACTCATTCCACCAGGACAAGACAAGAAAAATATTCGACCTTGTCATGAAGCATAAAATGATGACGCTCCCGGAGTCTCGGCACCCTGAGCAAATAAACGAGGTCCATCATCCGGCTTATTGCTCCTACCACCGAGCAGTAGGGCATTCTCTTGAAGATTGCTTCACCTTCAAAGACTGGGCTGAAGACCAATATCAGCAAGGCAGGTATGCTCTATCCGACAGTTGGAGGGTAACCCCATCACGAAAGCATGAGCCAAAAGCGACCTACATTGCGAGGGTAAGTCCAGATCAATATCGAGCTTGGAAACGAGCTCGTACCTGCCACATGATAACACTGTCGAAAGAGGGAGATCATGAGAATGTGGACAACCTCTCTCGTTGCCTCGCAGATAAAAATGAGGACGAGGTGATCTCAGAATTTCTACCGGCGCCAAAAGAACTGGAGGATGGGATACATACCACGGCGGACAATCTGAGGAAAATCGACTTGGGGACGACAAACGATCCGAGGCCAACGTTCGTCAGCGAGCTGCTGTCCGAAGAGCAGGTGACTACACTAAAAGACATGCTTATACAGTATAAAGACTGCTTCACATGGAACTATTCTGAGATTCCAGGACTAGATCTATAAATAACTGTGCATAAACTGGCTATATCGCCGGACGTCAAGCCAGTCAAACAGGCGCCAAGAAGAATGCGGCTCGAACTCAACATGAGCATCAATGCCGAAGTCAAGAAACTAATCGACTCTGGCTTTATCCAAGAAGTTCATTATCCCGAATGGATCGCCAACATTGTCCCAGTGATGAAGAAAAATGGGACAGTACGCATCTCCGTGGACTTTCGAGACCTCAATAAAGTTTGCCCGAAGGATGACTTCCCCGTACCAGTTACCGAGCTGATGATAGATAACATGTCCACTCATGAAGTCTTCTCTTTCATGGACGGGTCTTCAAGATACAATCAAATAAAGATGCACCCCGAAGACCAAAAGCATACCGCCTTCCGGACTCCGCTAGGCATATTTTGCTATAAGGTGATGCCCTTCGGCTTGAAGAACACAGGCGCTACCTACCAGAGGGCCATGACAAAGATCTTTGATGACCTCATCCATGAGATCGTTGAATGCTATATCGACGACCTTGTGGTGAAAAGCAAATCGCACGAAGAACGTTGGGAACATCTGAAAATAGTGTTCCAGCGCCTTTGGAAATACAACCTGAAGATGAACACCCTGAAGTGCACGTTTGGAGTCTCCTCAGGAAAATTCCTAGGATTCATCGTACGACACCGAGGCATCGAAGTAGACCCATCAAAGATCAAGGCAATTATGGAAATGCCCTCGCCAAGAACTCTTAAGCAACTGTGGTCTCTCCAAGGAAAGCTCGCGTATATCCAATGATTCATAGCTAATCTCTCTAGAAAATGCCGCCCCTACAGCAATCTAATGAAAAAGACGACCCCGTTCGTTTGGGACCGAAATGTCCTTAAATTAACACTGGACCGAGACGTCCTTAAACTAACAATGGACCGAAATGTCCTTAAACTAAACGTTGCCTCCAAAATGGCAGCAATGGACCGAGATGTCCCAAAACTAACACTGGACCGAGACGTCCTTAAACTAACAATGGACCGAAATGTTCTTAAACTAAACGTTGCTTCCAAAATGGCAGCAATGGACCGAGATGTCCCTAAACTAACACTGGAACGAGATGTCCTCAAACTAACAATGGACCGTAATGTCCTTAAACTAAATATGTCGCCTCAAACACGGCGATAGTGGAATTCAAGTCCATAAGTCCCGGCGGCGCAGACTGCAACTCAAGTCCCATTGGCTGCACAGCTACCCCGGTGGCGAAGCCCCCCCGAGTGCCATTGGCGAACAGAAGGGTAAGAAAACGGTACGCCCACAAGCAAAATGGGCACGGATGAAAACTCGAAAGGGCTCCGTGAGTAAAAACAGCAGGGCTACCAGCGAGTTAATGAAAAACCAGAAAGGGCGCAATCTCGTTAAAATAAAAACACCTGCAAGGTCCTCTCGACCTTGTGAGGAGAAAATACCTGCGTGAGATCCTTACGACTCACAAAGGAGCAACACATTTAGGGATCCCCACGATTCCTAAGGAGAAATTACACTTACGAGATCCTCACGACTTGTAAGGAGAATTCCCCCTGTGAGACCCCCATGGCTCATAGGATTCAAAAGCCTTAAGCTACAGGGATCTGAACCTGTTCTTAAGCCATCATATCTCCAATTTGCTATACAGGCGGTCTATATTGGATCTTGTATGCAATCCATGGGCACAAATAAACGATTTCCCCACCAAGTTCCACCAATGACGAGGAAAGCCTTCATGTGGTGAACAACACTTGCAGGTCCTTTCGACTTGCAAGGAGAAAATAATCTTGTAAGATCCTTATGAGTTGTAAGAGAAAATATCACTTAGGAGTCCTCACGACTCTTAAAGAGAAAATACACCTACGAGACCCTTACGACTCGTAGGGAGAAATACCTTTATGAGACCCTTACGACTCGTAGGGAGAAATACCTTTATGAGACCCTTACAGCTCATGACGTCAAAAAGCTTTAGTCAGCAGGATCATAACCCAGTTTGCTAATCCACCTTTGTTCAAATCAGCGAAGGCAAATGTTGATTCACTCCTTGCAATATTCCAGTCGTAGCGATGCTGATGCCTAAATCGGTATTAAGTTCCAAGTCCTTCCAAGGCAAATGATGATTCGCTCATGGCGATATTCTAGTCATAACGATGCTGATGCCTAAATCGGTATCAAAGTCTAATTCTTTTCAAGGCAAATGATGATTCGCTCCTGGCAATATTCCAGTCGCAGTGGTGCTGATACCAAGATTGATATCAGATCTCAAGTTCCATACTCGCAACAAAAATCAGCGAGCAAAAAAATGCATATGAAATAGCCGAAATGATGGGGCAACTCGCAATAAAAATCAGCGAGCACAATATATGCATAGAAAAATAGCTGAAATGATGGGGCAACTCGCGATAAAAAAATAGCGAGTAAAAAGAAAAATAGCCAAAATGATTGGGCACAGCGATAAAAACCGAAATGATGGGGCAATCACGACTTTCGCAATATAAAAAAAGCTGAAATGATAAAGCATCGTGGAAAGAAATAAAAAAAATGAAACTTCTGTCCTGCAGGTGATCCACATCGACCCCTGTATACAATCCATGGGCACAAATGAAAAAGCGAACCATATTTTCCCACCCGGCTCCACCAGAAAGAGAGCCAGGTCTCGACAGCAACATCTACAGCCTAGAGATCAACAACGGCGTTCCTTCTCACTCCAGCAGGATGTAGATGCGACGTCAACAAACAACCCCAGGGTCAAAATAACGGAGCCTTGGCAAAGTCCCTAGTTCCAAGCCTCGACGGTTCACCAAAAACCTAGAGACAACCTCGACATTCATCGCAATATAGCAGACACAATGTCAACAAACGAAGCAAAGGAAGATCCCTAGCTTCAGGGTCTCAACGGCAACATCTACAGCCTAGAGATCAACAACGGCAGGAGTCATGCAAACAGGTAGTAGTTGGGTGCAGTCCCGAAGCACTTGGAGGCAGTAGCGGTTAGACAGGATTCGTCTCTCCCGGTATTGGGGGTTGAAATCGCGCTGTGTCTGAAGAGCCATTACACAAAGTCCTTGGCCAAGGCAAGTGAGATTTACTGGTAGGTATTCCAGTAGTTTCTCAAGGTGTTCTGGGCCACAATCCGACATGACTTATACCGCTATTGGGGGTCTGACGTTTTCCATCCCCCTAGGCCCGATATGCGATACTCTTAGACGAACAGACCGGACTGTACGGAGATTGTCACAGACAGGCTCAGTAGGGTTTCAGGATGAGTTCGCTCATCAACTTCCCTTTCGCTCAATACATGGGCAGCCGTTACGTACAGCTAGTGCCACTGATATGCTTGTAGTTAAACCTACTGCAAGCGTATTGACGAGTCTTTAGAGTCCCCCACAGAAAGTTTTCCTAAGTTCGGGCGAAACATTGTAGAGGCCGTATGGTTTTATGGCAGGGTTCGATCATATACGTGTACTTGTGCACGGATCATGATCAGACGGATCATACTATTGGACTTTGGTTTAAGCCGGATCCTAGTATTAGATTGTTGGAATATTTTCGTCTCGTTGTATTCGTATTTAGTAGGAATACGGATGCAGGTATGTATATACGGATGAGGGGTAATCTTGTAATTCGTTACGAGATTACTTTTGAAGTTGCTAATTTCTTTTCTCGACTTAAACATTTGGATTAATGTTTAATGTTTTGATATGTGAGTCATTGTTTTTTTGGGCCAATTTCTTTTGTTGTGCTGGCCATTCCTTCACTGAGCAATTTTGTGAGCATGGGCAGCATGGGCCAATGGGTGAGGTGTCACTTTAGCATTTAATAGCTTTTGTTTTGATAAAAATATTTGTTGTGTTAATTAAACACATATATTCCTTACACTCACTACTTGAATGCTAAAAGTCACCGCTCACAAATAAAAGCCAGAGAGCCTATTTCGAAATTGCTCAGCCACAATGTTTTCTTCATTTAGCCTAAGCAACACAAGAAAATGGCAGCACCATTTTTCTTCACTTGCTAATTTTATGAGCTCACATTTCTATCTATGGCAACTTCATTTACCTCCACCCAAATCCTTGGGTGCCTTGAGACAAAATATTCACACACTATCTCTACTTCACCTTGGACATCTCGGCTGGCAAACTTGATGTTCGTGTTGCTTCAGTTTGAAGCAGGAGCCCGTATAAAGAATCCTCGAATTGGAGCCACTTCGACGAGCAAGATCGGAGAGCGAACTTCGTTGGAGCAGCCGCGAGGAAATTGGCGCAGAGATTGAAGACCGAAAGACACAGATCGATCGGTATAATCTCTCCAAACTCTTTTATAGTTTACTAGTTTACGGTTAATGGCACGATCCGTAGTTTAGGGTTACTTTAGCGCCATTTTGAAAAGTTTTTATTCCGCATTTGGCCTCGGATTGATGGCCGGGGCGCTATCGTAGCCTTACATGGTATCAGAGCCAAACCATTAACCGTATTCTAGTTGGTTTAGACGATGTTAAAGTATCGGAACCGAAACAAACCCGGAACACCACTCGATGCATTACAGTTTCTGTCAAATTTCAAAGTGTCTTCTAAAATTATTTAAACAACTGCAAAAGACTACTCAAGTGACCACTAACACACACACACCAAATACGATGCCCTGATTCAAAATTTGGACCGGCCACATTAGGCAAAAATCCGAGGAGGCCGGCCTGATTTTGTACTTTGGGCTTGAATTTTGTTGTGTGCTTTAGTCTCAGGAATGTTGGTGCAATGGTGTTGTTTGTTTAGCCCAGTTTGGATATGGTTTTATCTAGTTGTTTGGGGCTATTCGGGGGTTATTTCGAAGTCGATATTTTTTAACATTGTTTAAAGTTTGCAGTACTTACATTACTATCTGCGACCGTGAATATCATTCGAGCGGTAAATCTTGTCTAACTGCTATAGCTCATTTAGACGGGTTTGCGAACGTGACATTCATGTTGATGTTCTGTGTTGTGCTGTGATGTTGCGGATTGTCGTGGTGGATAGCTTGGATGCAATAGTAGTACAGTTTAGTTGTATTTGTACATTTGATATTGGGGGGTGAGCGTCCGACATGTGGACTGCCGTCACTGCCTGTTTGTATATTATTCTTTTGGGGCACGACCGGGTTGAAGTCGATGTCACCGTTGTGCATATTTTATTTTCTGTACTAGGATTACCCCGCGGTGGAGTGCACGGATAGCGGGGTTCTAAAGGGAAACGGACCCGCATCTCATTGCTTTGAGACGGAGGGGGTTTCACTCTAGAATTGGCGGGCTATTCTCCGCACTCATAGGGGGTACAGGTTGACCCAAGGAGGGATGCTCAAGTTACCGGATTCCGTGAAGTGCTGGGTGATCCATTCACTTTGCTGAAGGGGGCTGTCTCGCTTCTGGTTTTGGCAGGTAACTTGCCGCACTCGTAGGGGTCTAGGTTTTCATTGCACAGGCTATCTACACGACCAGGGGAACGTCGAGTTTTCATTTGCGACTCAAAGGAAACCTGGGGCTCCCAGATTATCTGTATTGTTCTGTAACATTTCAGAAGAAAAAATATTAATTTTGGGAATTTATATAATTAAATAATAAATATTATGAATATTTTTATGATACGGTATAATTAAATACCGATAAATTGGGAAATATTTGGAAAATTATAGGAATTACTGAAATGAGAGTGTTTTATATGATTTAAGCAAATTATAAATTCTTTATGATTAATTATATTCCTTTTTAATACTAATCGCGATTAAATATCACTAATCGTGCATTAAGCTTGATTTGTGCACATGACATGCACCATGTCATATTACACATTGTTACATTTTTCTACCATGTCTTTCTCTTTATTTTCATGCATGGTTGGTTTTAAAATGAGAGGATGAGAAAAGAAAACAAAAGAAAAGAAAAGAAAAGAAAAAGGAAAATGTTAAAGAATTGGGTATGGGCAAGAGAGAGAGAGATGTGAAGGGTCTTCATTGACCATGGCTCTTGGTTAATCATTCATCATCTTCATCATTTCTCTCCCTTTCTCCTCAACCTTGGCTACCCTCTCCCTCCACCACCTCCACCACTTCACTTCACCCCCATTCCCACATCAAAGCACATCATTCCCTTCATTAAAAACATGCACAAGCTCACTACAAGCATGGTGAACCAAGAAAGTTTGGATTTTGAGCACTTGGGGCAACTCAAGAAAATTCTTAAGTTACCAAATGAGGTATTTCCTTCACCATTAGTGTAGAATTTCTTTTCCTTTAGCTTAAATTTTAGTTTAGAATTGGTTTAGTGGGGTTTTGTGACATAGGAAAATTCCTTGAATAGGTTTGAGGAATTCTTGATTTGAGATGGTTCAATTGAGATTTGGTAGTGACCTTAAGCCCCCATAGTGCTAAAACCTGGACCAAACCAGAGCTAGAACCCCAAACACAGAACTTTAGATATCGAATGTCGGTTTGTGATTAAATAGTGGGTGCAGGGAATTTGGAGTGACCTGGAGATTTTACTAGAAAAACAAACAACACCATTGACCTAGATTGGACACTAGGAGGACACCCTGCCAAGATGAACCAATTCTGTGCATCTTTGGCCGAGGTGGCCGGATATTATGGGTAAGTAGCCGGCCATATGGAGGATTTTGGGGTCCAGGTTGCTTCTGTAGTTCATATACCCTGTATACTACAGCCCAGTACTGTTTGTTTAGCCCAATTTCACATGAACTAAAATCTGGAGTAAGTTTTCTAAGTTGATGCTTAATGCTTTGTGGGTTTTAACGACCTGAAGTTTCGGTTTTTTGTTTTGTATCGGTCACTTGACGTTTGTACGTCGATATAGGGTGTTATTTGACTCTTTGCATGAGTAGACTATAGGTTTTAACCTATGTGTGATACGTGTGCCGTTTTGATTTTCGTGCGCGATTCGGTTTACGATACTTGCATTTATATGTGTAGGCACCCTCGCATGTACTTCGGATGATAAGGATGAGTGTGGCGTCATCGACTTCAGCAAGCAAGGATCAAGATTAGTAGATATATATCTACGGGGGAAGTCGGATGGATGGCATATAGCACCCCGCAGTTTCATAGTGCAGTATACAAATGTGTTATATCTATATATTTATATGTTATTATAAGATGTGTATGCTTAGCTAGAAAGGATTTAGAGGACTTTGGGTTAATGTAAGCATATTTGGAAGTTAATGTTATAGTTTAGTGTTAGTCGCGAAACCCTAGAGTAGTTGTTACACACGCACACACACACGCATACACTTATTTTACTGGTGCATATATGGGGATATATATATATATATATATATATATATATATATATATATATATATGTATGTATGTATATATATGTATATATATATATATGTATGTATGTATATATATATATGTATATATATATATATGTATGTATGTATGTTTGTATGTATATGTATGTATGTATGTATGTATGTGTGTGTGTGTGTGTGTATGTATGTATGTGTGTGTGTGTATGTGAGTATGTATATATATATATATATATATATATATATACACATACACAGATGATGAGGATAGTATATGGTACTTGGAGATGAGTCGATGTGATTGGGCATGATGCCACGAGATCGGTGATGTGATTTGGTTCGTATTATGAAATACGACATGATATTATAGCGGCTCTTTAGGCGATGTGTTTTCATACACACGCACATATACATATTGATGGTATCAGTATGTACTAGACTTTAGATCAGTACCCTAAGTTCATGATATGTGATGATGATATATGTTGTGTTATATGTGATATTCGACCCGTACCCAGATTTGGGATGTCGTACGATGGATTTACCGTACGTGGTATAATTATAATGATAGATCCGCACTCTTGGCTCGAGAATGTCATATTATATATCGTATCGTACGTGATACTATTGAGGCGGGATCACCGACTACTAGACATATTTATCGACTCAGACTTAGGTGGTTTTTCCTTACCCTTTCGATTAGTCTGTTAGTTTAGTCTTGTAGTTCACTTGTAGATGTTAGACTGGGCTCGAGTCATACCTATTTCTAAAACTAACGAATCGTGAGTATTTCAAAGACAGGCCAAGAGAAACTACAGATAATTCAAAGGACGTACCTCTTCTTAAAAACACCGTAGCCCTATTTTCTAAGCACCACGATTCGTGTTATTTCAAATGCCAAAACTATATGACTCATATATATTACGTACATTCATTATTGTTGCATTTACTATTCATTTGCCATATATTCCTACTATTCGCATCGCATTGCATGCTTAAATGTGTTTTTATTGTTATATTGAACCCATGTTATCAGGACACCAGCACCATTACCGATGATTCGTACGTCTACGAACACTTGCTTGCCAGCTCACACACATCATCATCAGTAATTGCCATGTTACGTATACTTTAGAGAATATTAATTCATTGATATCGCTTGCTAGCTGATAGTTCCGATATATCATTACTGTGCTAGATTAGATATTACATTTATTCCTGTGATATTCCATGCATATTTAAATATTCATTTGTCATGCGATATTATGGGCCAGTCCGGATTGCCGGAGCCCGGTATTCACTGTTATTGACCTGTTATTTTGAGATTTCGGATTTTTCCATGAGATTTCTGGATTTGGAGAAACCGCAGATTTTATAAACTCATTTATCATTTTCAAAAGATAAAAAATGTGGTTTTCTCGTGATATGATGTGAGATATGTCCACCATGAGTTTTCTCGGCTCTTGAGCAATATCATACACCCGATTCGAGGAGGAGGAGAACCCGTCTGTGGGTGCATGGTGGACCCGGTGCGATACCCCGGGGCAAGATGGTCGCAGATGATGGCATTGAGCCTAGCAGGAGAGCACTACCGACCGGTTATTTGTGACGCGTCGGATATCCGGAGGATACCGACATAGTCGTGAGATTTGATGTTTTGGGCATGTCCGGATTTGCCGAAGCCCAAGGGCCAGTCCGGATAGCTGGAGCCGGAGATATTGAGACTTTGAGGTATTGAGACTATATGATATGGGCCAGTCCGGATAGCCGGAGCCCAAGATATTGGATATTTGGATTTATGTTTTGTGTCGATACTTGAAACGGATTTTATGTTGATTTTATTGATGATACCTCGATTTATATATATACATAAATCTCACTAATTTATGAAAATAGTTTTCTCATGTAGATGTATTCTGTTTTCATGCATTCATACATCATATATATGATATGTTGCTATCTGAGGCACTGACACGAGCACGTGGTTTTACACTTATGCGTAGATGATCAGGGATATTATTATTGAGGATTTATTATTATCGTATGACCTAGGAGTGAGTCATACATGCGATTTCTGCTCGATAATGTTTTCTACTCACGAGTTGGCAACTCACCCCCGTTGTGCCACAGTTTCTTGCAGGTTTTGCCGTACCGGTTTTCTTGGTGGCTTTGCTGGCACACCACTTCCTTCCGGATGATTGCTTTGGTTGGTGGGTTCACTTGCATCGTGACCACCATTGTACCTTTTATTATATTTCAGTTGTATCTTGTAAACTCCATCAACCAGACTTGTATATTTATTAGACCTAGAATACCAGTTGTATATTCTTTCGACCTTAGAGTCGCGCTTGTATTATTATGGTTTTCTTGATGATTTTGGGTTTCATTTTGAGTTTTGATCATCGCCCTTCGGCGTTGTATACTATATTGCTTGCGTGGTTGTGACCGCCAATTGGAGAAGAGCTAGCTCCCGCTTGGGGATGCCTTTATTCATCATTTATATATATCTCATGTGTTGTACCCGTTTGAGCCCAGTATTTACAAAGGAGGCTCTACCGAAATTTTCGGGAAAATATGATATTGCTTTTAAATGTTTAATGCCATTTATCTTATTTAAACCACTTGCTTTAAACAGGTTTTCCTTCACTTCTTATTTAAAATGGTTTAGATTTCTGGGCTTTTGGCTTACTTGACTTAGATGGGGTCCTATAGACTTCATATGATTCAAGTACCAGTCGCGTGTCATTTCGGGTCGTGACAAAGTTGGTATCAGAGCGCTAGGTTAATCTTGGTTCGAGTCTATTTTTGACTATGCGGAGTCTAAAGCGTTTATATATATTCGAAACCTAGGCTTGACCTTACGGAACTTAGACTTGGTCGAGAGGGTATTAGACTGGAACTTTCGTCGCATAGGTTGACCTTGGTTGATGGAGTAGGTGATTTAAGTAGAGTGACGTACCGTGTGTATATTCCACGGCATACTTACGATACGCTACTCTGCTTAAGAAGCCTTAAGATGTAAATTTCTTTGCACAACATTATATTCATTCCTACGATCTATCCTCATCGATTTTGGTTGGTGGTTTTGTTACCACGATTGCATAGGCAGAGAGAGAGAGTTGCGGCTAGAGTTGCGGTCAGCACAAGCTCGTTACGGACGATGACTGACCAGGGCATAATTTCAGTGACATACGATTTCATAGATGTGTCGTTTTATTGTGTTTTCACGCCATGAGCGTTTGACAGATTGCTTTTACGGATTTCTCGGACGTGCAGATCAGCACCAGAGGATTGGGCCACTGATAGAGGCCGGCTAGAATGTGATGACAGTCAATGCACCATTATTCTTGATGATTGAGGCACTGTTTAGCGTGCGGGCAATTGAGCCAGTTGTTGCTGCGAATGACGAGATATCGCCCCAGATGTTTGAAGCTAATGCAGCACGAGTTGTACTTAGAGATATGATAGAAGATAGCTAGTCACCCAAGGATGAATGACTAGGACATGTAGTTCATTCGCTTATCCCGATGCGATGTCATCAGATTGATTGATTCCAGCTTGAGAAGACTTCACGTAGGTACGTTGAGAGTCGATAGAAAACGATTGAATGTCAGAAACCCATTTTTCCTAGTTTAAGGTATTCGGAAAAACATGCAAGTAATTCCGTGGACCCTCTAGAAAAATGAAACCCTAACTCGATATAATGACCATGGGAACACTTTTGAACCTTAGGGTTTGCAGTAGTTCCGCGATGCCATTAATGAGGCTTGGGTTTGCCCTTCTACTGCTGGTCCATAGGTACTGTGGCATGTACTGAATATTATTAAACTGTACTTAAGAGTTGAGCTCTTGGGGGATTATGGAACTTTGACGAATCGATCGAAAAGTTCAACTTCATTCGGATATCATGTGATGGGATGCATTACTTGGAGACTCCAGATATGAGTATAGCCGTTGGAACGCAGTCCATACAGCCACGAAGAGACGAGTCCGAATCAGTCGACATTAGAGAAAAGTGGAGTAAGAGGTTCGTACGAGATTTCGACGAGATGACGTTCCACTCCGTTGACATCAGAGATGTGATACGTATGTAGAGGCGTTGAATATGCATATATCTTCCAGAAGGAGTCGTGATGAGTATGCAGCCGTTCCGGAACAAGAGATATATTTAGTAAATGGTGATAACTTCCGGGCAGTTCGGCAGAAACGAGATTTGGGAGAGACCCCGACAAGAGCTTCTGGAATACTACATGAGTAGATTTGGACCAGGATCAGTCGTATTACGCACACCCAGTAGGCCAGAGTTCGGCATCATCGACGAGACATGTTGTGAGTGACCATGATAATTGGCCAGAGATTTTTAGAGGATGTGCCAGAGCGGAACTATTTCCATCATCATTCCATATTGGGCCGTTGAGCCGAGGAGCTATATAACTAGCAATTCACAGTGAGAGACGGGAGCCTAAAGGCACCAGGCGCCAGACCGTGAACAGGAGGCAAGAAGATATCTCGCTCTGCTAGCTTTGGATGCACCGACACCTTCTTGACTTTGAAGGAGGGACATATCGACGACAATGTTTACGATTTGGGATTTGGTGATTCGAATATCACATATCCGTCATTTTGGATTTCGGTATTTAGGCGATTTATTTACATGATTGAGTTTTTGTGCACCACAGTTGCACTCGGTTTCAATTTGATATCATTCGAGATGGTTGATTTTGATTTCATGCCTACGGTATGCATGTGATTTGATTTGTGCTTTCGGTGTAGTTTTCATATACTTTTAGTACTTTGATATGATTTTGTGCATGCAGATGCACGCGTTTATGAGTTATATACCACGGTATACGTGATCTGGATTGAGATGTGTTGTATACCGTCGATTTCGATTGTAATACTTGATATTTGTTTTCGTGCACCTTGTACACTTGAGTTGGATTTTGCGCATACTTGGCGCGTTTGATGCGATTTTGGTGCATGCCAGATGCACTAAATTGGAATTCCTCGTGCATGTCTAATGCATCGGATATTGTTGTCAGGCACACCGTTGCCCTTGACAGGTGTTTTCGTGCACACCCGTTGCACTTAGCTTTGTTTCTATGCACATGTATGGCACATTCATTGGTTTCGATTTTGTGCGCACCAGACGCACGCGGCATAGTTACATGTACTATTGAGTATGATTTCTTTTCGAGCAGTATATTTTATGATATTTACTATTTGGTATAGTAGCTGAACAGGACTAGTCCGAGAACAGTACCTGAATATATTTTTTGCATGCATCGATAGTTATCGAAGGGATTTCCAAGAAGGAGCTATAGTCTCAGCATTTACCTATGTGTCCGAGATGACACGAAAAAAAACGTTACAAAGGAAAACCCTTCTAAATTATTTCAAGAACGGCAGGACGTGTATGTTAAACAAAAGATATATGTATAATTATTTCCTTACAATAAATGTCCGCTACTTGTGCTGTGATACGCGCATCGCACAATGATTTGAAAAAGGTTTGGCATGCATTTCTTTCGGATATTTTGACAAGTTACCACGATGCGTACTATGTACACATTTTAGTTTGATATATATCATGTTGGTTTTCGTATTGGGCTTTGACATTGGTGTCTTCACCATAACTCCGATGATTGCAGGATACTTGACAGAGTTTTGAATTTTGGTTTATATACTCGTTTTTCATGCGCATGCATTGCGCTACGATGTGTTTTATGTATTTATGATTTCGAAGCCCCGACGATTTGATCTTTTTACTGAAATGTTTTAGTATTCGAGGGGTTTAAATTTAAATTCGGGGATCGAATTTATTTAAGGGGGGAAGATTGTAACATTTCAGAAAAAAATAAAATATTATTTTTGGGAATTTATATAATTAAATAATAAATATTATGAATATTTTTGTGAAACGGTATAATTAAATACCGATAAATTGAGAAATATTTGGAAAATTATAGGAATTACTGAAATGAGGGTGTTTTATATGATTTAAGCAAATTATAAATTCTTTATGATTAATTATATTTCATTTTAATGCTAATCGCGATTAAATATCACTAATCGTGCATTAAGCTTGATTTATGCACATGACATGCACCATATCATATTACACATTGTTACATTTTTCTACCATGTCTTTCTCTTTATTTTCATGCATGGTTGGTTTTAAAATGAGAGGATGAGAAAACAAAACAAAAGAAAAGGGAAAATGTTAAAAAATTGGGTATGGCCAAGAGAGAGAGAGGTGAGGGGTCTTCATTGACCATGGCTCTTGGTTAATCATTCATCATCTTCATCATTTCCCTCCCCTTCTCCTCAACCTTGGCTGCCCTCTCCCTCCGCCACCTCCACCACTTCACTTCACCCCCATTCCTACATCAAAGCACATCATTCCCTTCATTAAAAACATGCACAGGCTCACTACAAGCATGGTGAACCAAGAAAGTTTGGATTTTGAGCACTTGGGGCAACTCAAGAAAATTCTTGAGTTGCCAAATGAGGTATTTCCTTCACCATTAGTGTAGAATTTCTTTTCCATTAGCTTAAATTTTAGTTTAGAATTGGTTTAGTGGGGTTTTGTGACATAGGAAAATTCCTAGAAGAGGTTTGAGGAATTCTTGATTTGAGATGGTTCAATTGAGATTTGGTAGTGTCCTTAAGCCCCCATAGTGCTAAAACCTGGACCAAACCAGAGCTAGAACCCCAAACACAAAACTTTAGATATCGAATGTCGGTTTGTGATTAAATAGTGGGTGCAGGGAATCTGGAGTGACCTGAAGATTTTACTAGAAAAACAAACAACACCATTGACCTAGATTGGACACTAGGAGGACACCCTGCCAAGACGAACCAATTCTGTGCATCTTTGGCCGAGGTGGCCGGATATTGTGGGTAAGTGGCCGGCCACATGGAGGATTTTGGCATCCAGGTTGCTTCTGTAGTTCATATACCCCCTATACTACAGCCCAGTACTGTTTGTTTAGCCCAATTTCACATGAACTAAAATCTGGAGCAAGTTTTCTAAGTTGCTGCTTAATGTTTTGTGGGTTTTAACGACTTGAAGTTTTGGTTTTGTGTTTTGTATCGGTCACTTGACGTTTGTACGTCGATATCGGGTGTTATTTGACTCTTTGCATGAGTAGACCATAGGTTTTAACCTATGTGTGATACGTATGCCGTTTTGGTTTTCGTGGGCGATTTCAGTTTACGATACTTGCATTTATATGTGTATGCACCCTCGCGTGGACTTCGGACGATAAGGATGAGCGTGGCGTCATCGACTTCGGTAAGCAAGGATCAAGATGAGTAGATATATATCTAAGGGAGAAGTCGGGTGGATGGCGCATAGCACCCCCGCAGTTTCGTAGTGCAGTATGCAAATGTGTTATATCTATAAATTTATATGTTATTATAAGATGTGTATACTTAGCTAGAAAGGCTTTAGAGGACTTTGGGTTAGTGTAAGCATATTTGGAAGTTAATGCTATAGTTTAGTGTTAGTTGCTAAACCCTAGAGTAATTGTTACACACGCGCAAACACACGCATACACTTGTTTTACCGGTGCGTATATGGGGATATATATATATACATATATGTGAGTATGTATATATATATATATGTATGTATGTATACATATAAACAGATGATGAGGATAGTATATGGTACTTGGAGATGAGTCGATATAATTGGGCATGATGCCACGAGATCGGTGATGTGATTTGGTTTGTATTATGAGATACGATATGATATTATAGCGGGTCTTTAGGCGATGTGTTTTCATACACACGCATATATATATATATATATATATATATATATATATATATATATATATATTGATGGTATCAGTATGTACTAGACTTTAGATCGGTACCCCCAGTTCATGATATGCGATGATGATACCACATGGATGTTGTGTTATATGTGATATTCGAGCCGTACCCAGATTTGGGATGCCGTACGATGAATTTACCGTACGTGATATAATTATGATGATAGATCTGCACTCTTGACTCGAGGATGTCATATTATATATTTTATCGTACGTGATACTATTGAGGCGGGATCACCGACTACTAGATATATTTATCGACTCAGACTTAGGTGGTTTTTCCCTACCCTTTCGATTAGTCAGATTGATTGATTCCTGCTTGAGAAGACTTCACGCAGGTACGTTGAGAGTCGATAGAAAACGATCGAATGTCAGAAACCCATTTTTCCTAGTTTAAGGTATTCGGAAAAACATCCAAGTAATTCCGTGGACCCTCTAGAAGAATGAAACCCTAACTCGATATAATGACCATGGGAACACTTTTGAACCTTAGGGTTTGCAGCAGTTCCGCGATGCCATTAATGAGGCTTGGGTTTGCCCTTCTACGGCTGGTCCATAGATACTGTGGTATGTACTGAATATTATTAAACTGTACTCAAGAGTTGAGCTCTTGCGGGATTATGGAACTTTGACGAATCGATCGAAAAGTTCGACGTCATTCGGATATCATGTGATGGGATGCATTACTTGGGAGACTCCAGATATGAGTATAGCCGTTGGAGCGCAGTCCATGCAGCCACGAAGAGACTGCGTTGATTCAGATCAATGCAAGGAAAACAAACCTATTCGATGTTGTCGGAACAATTTTCAAATAAGCTGTTATTACAAGGACGTTTTCTTTTGTTTTGTACAGAGGTATTCGGTTATGAATATCCAGCACCTCATTCGATGAGGCAAGAGCCGAGATCCCTTCATCAGGAGTGACCCCTTGGACAGAAGTTTGCGTCAGGGTAATAACTTCACTATAGTCGATTACTTTTTGCTTTGCATCGCGGTATTCAATTGGAATATCCTGCACCTCATTCTACGAGAAAAGAGCCGAGATCTCTTCACCAGGAGTGACCTCTTTAGCAAAGGTTTTTGATTGTTTGGGAGATTTTTGCGTGTGTGTTTAAATTTAAGAATACCGCAATCAAGACGGTGTCGCTTGGTAGCTATCCGGTTGAGTACGGGTCGGTCCACAGGGAAATGGTGTTCTTTTCTTTAAGTTCTAACGAGTTAAGTCCTATCTTTGGTAGGTTTTGTTTTAAGATCTAAAAATGAAACTAAATTGATTTAAAGGCTTGCTAGGGTTAGGATTAGTTTAGATCGAAAAAGGGATTCTTCTTGCTTATATCAATGCTCTAGTTAAGAATATAGGTGTTAGGGTAATAGTCAACAACGGGGATTAGCACGACTAGGAAGAAACTTAGTTTCTTCCTTTTGGTCCTTGTCCGCCCGTTCTTGGCTCTTAGCCTTAACCTCTGGTTAATTCAACCACAACCGGTCTAACTAGGGAATCGCCGCTATCATGTAGGATAGGGTGCCGTAGTGAGCGGAGTGTGGTTGAATTAAATAGAGTCCTAGTTAAAATTATATGAGCAAAGAAAGGAGTGAGAGAGATTTCTTTTCTCAAACCTTCCATATCCTAACCCTAACAAGTGAGGAATTACTCACTCATTAAGAAAGTAACAATAAAATTCATTTTTGTTTTATTTTAATAGACTATCTAAATTGCAGATAATAAAAGAACATATAAAAAATTGCAGGAATTAAATTCAGATAAAAAGAATGCAAGATAAAAATAAAAATACTCACTTTATTGATGACCTCTCAACAATGCATTATAACTTGAATTAAAATTTAAATCTAAGAATTAAAAAGAGGCATGCCTAATTAGGCTTCTAGTTTTCCTATTTATAGATAGAAAAAACCCTAGGTTACAGTCTGATCCATACATGAAATTACAAAACTACCCTAAGAAAGCCGGGTCAAAGCACCGACACCCACCGACACCTGCACTGACACGTGCATTATACGGCCGCGGAACCGCGGCAGAAAGGCCTGTTTGGCCGTGGTTCCGCGGCCAATTGGTGGGATCATGGGTTCAATTCCTCAAGGTTGCTTCATGTTGCTTTTAACTTCTGTTTTCTTCACTTGGTTCCTTAGAATCTCTTCTCTTTTCTTCCAGATTTCCAACAGTGCAGAATGATATGGACTTTTGCCTTGAGCTTCGCGTTGAAGTCTTGAATCTTGTGCCGCCCTTGTGCTTTGTGTATTGAACTGTCTACTGATTTCATTTGTTCCTTGAACTGGTAGGCGGCATCATACGGATTCATCTATTGTTAGTCGTAGTCCCACATTTGTAGCGACTTTTCACGAATTTCACTGTAACGATCTGAGAACCTGTAACATGCAACTATTTAGCAGACATGGATCAAAAGCACCTATTTATGTGTAATGTGATTAAGAATGGGCGATATAATAATGTAAAATTCTGATATGAACAAATACCCCCAAACTTATCTTTTGCTCGTCCCGAGCAAAGCCAATTTTATTCTCGAAAAATCCTAACCTCACTTTCGCAAGGAACGCGATTGCACTGAGTTCGTGCAACAAGTCGTTAAACCTTTAGGTGTCCCTAGTAGGAGGAGTGTTGTCTCCTGAGGGTTTTCAGCGGATACTACCCACAAAATCCGATCAATTTGGCCTGTTGACTTTCATTCTTCAATTCAGTATTCTAGCAAGAAATTATATTATCTTTAACTTAGAAATCATCAACTCATATTTTCACACTCACTTTTTATTTAACTTAAGATCGTATATGTTTTGCAAATTTATTAAAGCTTTCAGCATCTTTTGAATTTTCCTTCTAAGGTGCAATCTCAACTCAGGAATTTTTATCATTTTTTTTACTGAAGATATAAGGCCTATCTTTCAGTCCTATCTCTCATCCAAACCCTAATCATATACCCCTACGATGTGTAATTTTTTACCCCTACACTTGGAAATTCAATTCAAGCTATCATACTCTTGTCCTTGTCCAAAATATTTTTAGTTGGTGAATTTTAGATGAAATTGCTCACGCATTCTTCATGCGACCGTTAATACTTCTTGAGGTACTAAACGACCGATTACAAAATGTGCTTGCGCATTTAGGCGTAATTCATCGTCTTGTAATACCTAAGGCTTAGCAGTGATTCCCAAACCAGTTGGTCTAAGGTACTAGGTGATAAAGCACCCTCGCTATATTTTTTTTATTTATACTGCCTTAAGTAATTACAAAACCAGTGTTCATTTTTTTTTTTATCTCTTTATTCACCACTTATACTTTTATTTTATTTTCCTTCATACTAAGGATTTTAGACAAGAGCATTTTAAGGTATTCTCTACTATCCCAAGTTTCAAGATGTGTGTGAGTGCGTAAGTAGGGTATATACTTTCAGAATTTAGACTAAAGGTTCAGAATTTATTTTTCAGACGTACACTTCAAATAAAAATTTCAATACTCTTCCCTTATTTTGACTTAGCCCAAGAACTGAACTCAAAATTTGCCTATTTATAAATAAACTGCAAGGACATATATTTTCTATAATTAAACTTTAAGAAAGGTTATTTTTAGGGTTTTTAATTTACCAAGTTTAGGATCTAGTTTTTCCTAACTAGTCAACCGTCTTGTTGAACTTAAGTCAAATATGGCCAAAATTGAATTTTTCAATTTTTATAATTTTTAAAATTTTTCAATTTTTTATTGATTTTATTTTTATAAAAAAAAATTATTATTTTTTTCATTTTTTTTTATAAAGATGCAATGTGGAATTAAATATGCAAAGAAAGAAAAAAAAACAAATATGTACAAAAATAAAAATATGCAGATGCAATGCAAGGATAACTATTTACAATCCACCACCACCCCCAAACTTATCGAAAGCAGTGTCTTCACTGCTTAAAGCCTCGCCGTCCCCTCGATCGTGAACGGGAAAGTTCCTCTCTTGCCAGCAGGGTGGTCATACCCTGCTCCAAACCTGTGACTCGCTGACCAAGGTTGGTCACCATCCCTATCAATCTTTCTACCCCCTATTTGTTCTTCGCATCAAGTGCGCTTGCGCGGCAGGGGTAAGCTCTTCATCGCTCGCGGTCGAGCTGGAGCTGGGTGTCTTGGCGGGCACATCCTCGGCCGGCTCGGTGCGCGACCATACATCATGTAAGCGTGTATAGGACGTGGATACGCCCTCAAGAAGAGGTCTAATGGGGATCCCTCCATGCATATAAAATTCGAACTCTTCCACAGGAAGGAAATGGCGACACAGTTGTGTCACCAACATAGGGCATGGATAGTTGGCAGCCCTCTTGCCTACGCCAATTGAGTGAAATAGTACAGTGCACATATCATAGCTGGGGTTTCTAGTCATCAAAGTGTGCACTATATGAAGGGAAGGTGTGAAAAATGTTGTGTTGTGCGAACTACCAAAAATATTATTTTGTGCCCAACGGCACACAGTTAAGACGTTCGCAAAAAGGGTTCTAGCCTGGATGCATTTTCGTGGCTCCCTCAAACAATCATTACCCATCAAGGGTAGGTAGTCCAAGAATTTGAGGGGTTGGTCATGAATAGGTAGTCTAGGTATTAAGGTGACTTCATGGATGAAGTCCCTATCGATTATTATTTCCCTATCCCCCCACATTAACCTAATGTAACCGTGTTGTGAGAGGCAACTATCCTCCATGCACTCGCAAAAACGGGTGACATGATCTGGAAGCACGAAGGAATTTGGATGGTTCAAAAGTAAAAAGTTCCACCCACGCCTTCAGATCTCATCACCGAAATAACTACCAT
The DNA here is from genome assembly GCA_030015575.1 of Agapanthus africanus. Taxonomy (NCBI): domain Eukaryota; kingdom Viridiplantae; phylum Streptophyta; class Magnoliopsida; order Asparagales; family Amaryllidaceae; genus Agapanthus; species Agapanthus africanus. The sequence goes on along the minus strand of JASDDO010000010.1, from coordinate 485,119,200 downwards.
AGACCGTGTGTGCAAACATTTGTGAGAAATCTCTTTCAAACTGCAGAGTTGGAGCCATCACAGAGAGCAAATTGAAAAAAAATTAATTTTAACAGTGAGGGAAAGGAAGTGCAAACCTCCTCTGAAGTTTTCAGAGGGAGAAGACAACAGGCGGCGGCGGATGCGCGGCAGAAGAGGGGGTATGGCGACGGAAACGCGGCTCTCTGGCGAGATCACCCTGATCTTTCAGCTGCGACGGCTAGGGATCTTAGAGAGGAATGATTTAGGGTTTGGTAAAAGCAGTAGAGGGGTCGGTTTGTATTTATAGGGGGTATTTTGGTTTATTTGTGAAAATGACCTCTTAAAATGAGGAATTTATTTGTAAATAAAATTTTTATTTTATTTATTATTTATTAAAACTGAAATTTTACAAAAATACCCCCAAAAATTTGAAAAAAAAATTCTTATTTTTCTCATTTATTTGTTTTTATATAATTACAAGTGGTACATACCCCTAAACTTATTTGAAATAGTGTTTCCACTGTTTATGGCTGGATAACCGAAATTTGGGAGTAGATGGAGGAAGATCAGTCTTTGTAATCTGGCTCCTGCAATATCAGGAGCTCTTCCGAAGGGTCCGCGGTGAGGAACGGTTTAACCCTGTATCCGTTCACTTTAAATAGTGAACCGTCCTCCGGATTATCTAAGTCGACCGCACCGTGTGGATATATGGTACGTACAAAAAATGGCCACTTCCATCGAGATCTGAGCTTGCCGGGATGGAAATATAGCCGGGTGTCGTAATGTAAAACCTGTTGACCAGGTTTGAATGTTTTGCGCATAAGGTGTTTATCGTAAAACACCTTCGTTCGGTTTTTGACGACAACCGCGTTCTCATAAGCTTCATCCCGAAGCTCGTTCAATTCATTTAACTGCAGCTTTCTATGGTTGCCCGCATCTTCGATAGATAAATTCAGCTCTTTTATCGCCCAAAATGCACGATGCTCTATTTCAACTGGAAGGTGGCAAGCCTTTCCGTAAACAAGCCGATAAGGAGACATGCCAAGGTCGGTCTTATAGGCAGTTCGAAATGCCCAAAGGGCATCAGTAAGTTTTAAAGACCAATCCTTACGGTTTTTGGAAACCGTTTTCTCCAATATCTGTTTAATTTGCCGATTTGAAATCTCGGTCTGCCCACATGTTTAGGGATGATAGGGTGTTGATAGCTTGTAATTAATGGAATATTTTCGCATTAAGGACTCGAAAGTCCTATTACATAAATGAGTTCCATTGTCACTGATGATTGCGCGGGGGTGCCCAAACCGGGAGAAAATGTTTTCCTTGAGGAATCTAACGACAACCTTGTTGTCATTAGTCCGACTGGGCATAGCCTCAACCCACTTAGAAACATAATCAACAACGAGGAGAATATACAAGTTCCCAAAAGAATTAGGGAACGGCCTCATAAAATCAATCCCCCAAACATCAAAAATTTCCACAACCAATATTGGTTGGAGCGGCATTTCGTTTCTCCTAAATATCTAGCCCAAATGTTGGCACCGGGAGCATGTCTTGCAGTAATCATGTGCGTCTTTAAAAAGTTGTGGCCAATAGAAACCACACTGTAAGATCTTTTCTGCTGTCTTTTTAGGGCCAAAATGCCCACCACATGCTTGATCGTGGCAAAATGACAGCACGCTCTTAAATTCATTGTCGGGGACACACCGACAAATAATTTGGTCGAGACAGTATTTGAATAGGTAAGGTTCATCCCAGTAAAAATGTTTTACCTGGGATATGAATTGGAGTCTGTCCAGATTCGACCATTCATTTGGTATAAGTCCGGTGACCAAATAATTCACAATATCTGTGAACCAAGGTTCGCATGACACAGTCAAGAGCTGCTCATCTGGAAAAACGTCTTTGTTCCCCTCCGAATGGCGGCGCGACGTGAAGACGTCTTGCCTGAGATTCGGGGCAGATGCTATTAGGTTTTATCCGTCCACCTCTCCAAATATGCCAAGTTGATTTATGGCACCGTGTATCGAAGGTTTAGACGGATGCGGCCGATGTAGCAGACTTCGTCAGATTCCCCCTCGCTTGAGGGGTTTTTTATTGTGGGGACGCTCTTCCCTGCAGGCGCAAGCCCCTGTAGTTAATTACGCTACCGCATCGCGATAACAACTTTCTCCTTCTCCAGAATTTCACTTCGTGTCGTGGGTGTTTGTTTTGTTTGTGGTTGCCCGTGGATTGTATACGAAGACTATTTATTTCGTCGCCCGTAGGACGTGGATTAGTCCAAATCCGTATTTTCTTAGATTTGGGTTTAGAGTTTTGGTTTAAGGATACGTTAGCCATTTTCGAGGCTAAGATCAACCTAAACGTTTGTTAAGGACACGTTAGTCTGATTTGAGACTAAGATCGACTTAACGGGATCGTTTAGATCGGACAAAAGAGCATTTGAAGGCTCTATTGTTTAGTTTAATGACGTTGCGGTCGATAAGTAGTTTAAGGACGTTGCGGTCCATAGGTAGTTTAAGGACGTTGCGGTCCATATTCCAGTTTAGGGACATGGTGGTCCATATTCCAGTTTAGAGACATGGTGGTCCATAGGTAGTTTAAAGACGCATAAGTCCGTGGGTTTAAGGACCCCACAGTCTGTGTTTTAGTTTAAGGACGCATGAGTCCATGAGTTTAAGGACCCCACAGTCCGTGTTTTAGTTTAAGGACGCATAAGTCCGCGGGTTTAAGGACGCATAAGTCCGCGGGTTTAAGGACCCTACAGTCCGTGTTTTTGTGTGGTTGTTAGGACCCGTCACCTCTCTGATGTCGTTGAAGGATTACAACGATAGAAGTCAAAGGAGTTCGGAGATGTACCCTCGAACCGGATGTAAATTGATTTAAGGGAGCAGCTGTGCTCAGTCAATTTAATTTGAGGACTTACGGCCATGATTGGGCTAAGTCCAGTTGAAAAATGTTCAATGCTTTTATTTGTTTTTGGCCTATTAGGCTTTTGCTAGGGCTTTGCCCATGTTTAAGTAATGCATTGCATTCATTTCATTCTGTTTGGGCTCTGCCCATTTATAAATAATGAAGAGTATCAATTTTGTTTAGGCTCTGCCCTTTCATTGCATTTTGTTTGGGCTCTGCCCTTTTATAAAAGATGCAGAGCATTAATTTTACTTGGGCTCTGCCTTTTTATTGCATTGCAATTTATTTTGGCCTATTAGGCCCTTTAGATTTGGGCCTGACCCTTTAGTACACAATGCATTGCATTTGTCAGGCGCTTTGCGCCAATCAATGAGCGCAAGCGCTTGTGGTGATGGCACGTGTCACGCAAGCGCAGTGTGCAACACCAGTGCGCTACGCTTGCGCTGCTGACACGTGGCGCTCTCTGGTGAGTTGCGCCAATTTCAGAGAGCAAGGCTCTTTCTTTAAAGCGCATAGCGCAAGTGATTCAGATGCTGACACGTGGCGCTCTCTGGTGGCTTGCGCCAACTCAGGATCGCAACAGTGCAGTTTCTGCAAGTGCAAGGCACTATTTCAATAATCTTGAGAATCTTTAAGATTTCAGAACCAATGGTTCATAAAAAAGTGCAAGGCACTATTTGATTTCTTGATCCAATTTAGATCAAAGAAAACAAGTTTTTTCTTGTTTTTCTTGTTCTCAGAGAACCAATGGTTCATAAAAAAATGCAAAGCACTTACTATTATATGAAGATCATTGATCTTGTTCTTAGATCAATGATCTATTAGAAGAAATTCTTCTATTTTTGTGAAGGTTTTTACCTTTTTTCTTGAAATTTCTTCAAAGTTCTCTCTATTATGAAGTTCTCGATCTCTCACAATATTGATGATCCTTTGAATTGGGGTCTAGGGGCCTTTATATAGTGCCCATAAATTTGTTAAATTTATTAAAGAGATCTTTCTCTGAGTGATTTGGGGAATTTTCCCCACCGTTGGATCTTTGATCCAAGAGCTTCTGTTTTACAGAAGACAATCTCCTTGTTTTAACAAGAACAGAAAGATCTTACTAGAATCTTAATTCTGTTTGGCGCAAACGCCCCAGCGCGTGACACGTGTCAGCGCACAGCGCAGCGCAACTGCGCTGACACGTGTCGCGCAGCGCAGCGCAACTGCGCTGACACGTGTCGCGCAGCGCAGCGCAACTGCGCTGACACGTGTCGCACAGCGCAGCGCTTGCGCAACTGAAGCGTTGCTTCCTTAATTTTTTAATTTTCATTTTAATTTCAATTTTCAAAACAGAGCCTTACTCTGATTGGGGGAAACAGAAGTATTGCTTCGTTTCCCGTCTTGGAATTTGAACAGAGTTTTGCTCTGATTGGGATAAACAAATGCCCCCCCGTTGCGCTTACGCGGCCCCCAAACGTGAGCGCAGCGGTGATAGAATTCCAACCGTCGCGGCAAATTTTGGAAGTTGAAAGGGCATTTGATGCCTATAAATAGGGCCTTTGGTCCTCAACAGATGATTATCATCTTCAGAATTTTTAGTTTCAAAACTTCAGAGCCTTGCTCTTGCCTTCAAGAACTCCCAGAGTTAGATTTTCTTTAAAAGAAAATTTTTTAGGTAAGAATTAATCTTGAATTAAATCAAATTTAATTAATAGAGCCTTGCTCTCATAGATCTTTGATCTAAAGAAAACCCCTTTGGGGTTTCACCAATAGAGCCTTGCTCTCTAGAATCTGGTTCAGGGTTTCTTAACCCATGAACAGAACTTTGCATCTTTGGCAGAACATAAATCTCTTTGATCTAAAAAAAATGATGAACTCTTAAGAGTTTGAATATGGATAATGAAGATTAAAAATAGAGTTTTTTTTGTCTTTAACGGATTATATTATCTTTTGATAGTAAGGATCTCAGAGTTCTCGGGGAATTTCTTTAAATTCCCCTCATTATTGGATTTTGACAGTCACTCCTGTTTGCAGAGCATTGCTCTCGAGGAGTTTAACTCTCTGTGTCTTTTTTTTATCGCTAATCCTCCTGTGATGTTTCCTTCAGGCATTATGGCGGTGCGTCTATACAGTCTGCACGAGTTCATCACCTACGAGGATATCCGCGCACAAGGCCGTCATCAAAACCAGGAGTTTACAGATTCCCAGTGTGCAGAGGTTATGGGTCGTCTGAACGCGCGTGTTGGTTGGCTGCTCCCTCGCCGTTCTGCTATCTTGAAAGTCGTGTTGGAAGCAATTTGGAGAACACTCCCGGGGTTCCACGAGGCCATGCCGCTCAATGCACTGGATGACACTGAAGACAAGGTGCATTCAGTGCACCTGTCGGGGCTAATCTCGAAGAAACGACGGGATAGTCTTATCGACATTCTTCACCAAGTTTTTCAGCAGACGACAATAATCGCTGCTTATCGGAGGATAGGGGGCTTGCCGAAGATCTTGACACACGCGAGCGCGAGAGGCTGCGCACAAGAATAATCAGAAAGGCCAAAAGAACTCTAGATGGCCTTACTTTTGAATTCCTCAATCTGTGCCCTGGATCTGAGGTTATGCCATTGTAATAATTTGAATAATGTTTTTCGTTTATTGCTTTCATGATTGTAAGAATTTTGGCAATATGAATGGAGAATTTTTATTCCAGCTTGTCTTATTTCTCATTCTGAGTCTCTTGCCCATGCATGAATGAGTGTGTCTCGAATGCTTGATCAAATACAAATCGGATATTCTTTCTGTCACTTTCTTCTTTCCTTTATTATCAGTATGCTGCCTTAGTAAACATGGTTGACAGATAGTAGAACGAGCATCCTGTCTTAGTTTCTTCCAGAGGTAGCGATGGCCGTGAGGGTCTCATAGAGACTTTTCTCCCTACGGATCAAGAGGATCTCGTAGGTGTATTTTCTCCTTAGGAATCGTGAGGATTCTTAAGTGCGTTTTCTCTTATAAGTCGTAAAGATCCTATAAGAGAATTTTCCCTCTTACGAGTCGAGAGGACCCGTAAGCGGTTGTTTCCCTCCTTGTCGAAATTCGACTTTGGAGAGTGAGACCCATGAATAGTATGCAAGAGACCGTTTTAGACCGACTTGCAGGGTCCCATTGCTCAGGAAACAAGTTTTTTAATCCTTGCTGCCTGAGGCTTCATTTTGCAAGTTGAGACGAATCGGGAATTTCCCGCGGAGACACTAATTTCTCTGCGATCCGACGCGAGTCAGGAGGCTCTCATCAAGGACGCTAGTTTCCCTGAATTGAGGTATTTTCCAAGGACACTTGTTTCCCTGGGGTCGAGACGAATCGAGAATTTCCCGCGGAGACACTGGTTTCTCTGCAAGCCAATGCAAATCAGGAGGCTCTCATCAAGGACGCTAGTTTCCCTGAGTTGAGGAATTTGCCAAGGACACTTGTTTCCCTGGGATTGAAACGAATCGAGAATTTCTCACGGAGACACCGGTTTCTCTGCGAGTCGACGCGAATCAGGATTTTCTTCATCAAGGACACTTGTTTTCCTGAGTCGAAGGATTTTGCCGAAGACACTGGTTTCTTCGGGGTTGAAACGAACCGGGAATTTCCCGCGGAGACACTGGTTTCTCTGCAAGCCGATGCGAATCAGGAGGCTCTCATCAAGGACGCTAGTTTCCCTGAGTTGAGGAATTTACCAAGGACACTTGTTTGCCTGGTGTTGAAACGAATCGAGAATTTCTCACGGAGACACTGGTTTCTCTGCGAGTCGACGCGAATCAGGATTTTCTTCGTCAAGGACACTTGTTTCCCTGAGTCGAAGGATTTTGCCGAAGACAGTAGTTTCTTCGGGGTTGAAACGAATCGGGAATTTCCCGCGGAGACACTGATTTCTCTATGAGCCGATGTGAATCAGGAGGCTCTCATCAAGGACGCTGGTTTCCCTGAGTTGAGGAATTTTCCAAGGACACTTGTTTCCCTGGTGTTGAAATGAATCGAGAATTTCTTACGGAGACACTGGTTTCTCTGCGAGTCGACGCGAATCAGGATTTTCTTCGTCAAGGACACTTGTTTCCCTGAGTCGAAAGATTTTGCCGAAGACACTGGTTTCTTCGGGGTTGAGAAGAATCGGGAATTTCCCGCGGAGACACTGGTTTCTCTGCGAGCTGATGCGAATCAGGAGGCTCTCATCAAGGACGCTAGTTTCCCTGAGTTGAGGAATTTGCCAAGGACACTGGTTTCCCTGGAAGATGAACAGATCTGTAGTGGTCTTTCAGGTTATATATGACTTACCGTCAAAACCGTGAAGCTAGGAATTTGATCTTTGCTTCATTTGCTGGAATTGCGTCTGCTGTATTGAGACGAATGCCGCGGCTGTCTATAGGCTGTTGGTGAACCGTCGAGATTTGGCTTAGCTATCTGGCGAAGCCTGTTGGGAAGGTGTGGTTCCCTTTTTGTTTGTGCCCTTGGATTGTATACAGGGATCGATGTGATCTCACCTGTAGGGCAAAAGTTTCGTTCATTTTTATTGTTTTATTTCCGCGATGCTCTATCATTTCAGCTTTTATATCGTGAAGGTCGCGATTGCCCAATCTTTTCGGCTATTTTTCGCGGTGCCCAATCATTTCGGCTATTTATCTTATTTTTACTCGCTACTTTTTATTGCAAGTTGCCCAATCATTTCGGCTATTTTGTATGCATACGTTTTCTTTATTTGCTACTTTTTATTGCAAGCTGCCCCATCATTTCGGCTATTTCGTATGCATGTGCGGCTTACTGGCTTTTCACCGTAAACCTGAAATTAGACACCGATTTCGGCATCAGCACCGCTACAACTGGGATATTGCCAGGAGCGAATCATTATTTGCCTCTATCAATGTCGAACAAAGGTGGCTTAGCGAACAGGGTTAAGGTCTTGTTGACTAAGGCTTTTGACTTCATGAGCCGTAAGGGTCTCACAAAGGTATTTATCCCTACAAGTCGTGAGGATCTTGTAGGTGTATTTTCTCCTTAGGAATCGTGAGGATTCCTAAGTGTATGTTCCTCTGTAAGTCGTAAGGATCCTACAGGAGGGTTTTCTCCTTGTAAGTCGAGAGGACCTACAAGGGTTGTTCATCATGCGTAAATATCCCCAGTCACGGATGGGACTTGGTTAAGGAAATGTTTATTCGCGCCCGTGGATTGTATACAAGGGTTAGTATTGAGCCACTTGTAGAGCAATATTGAAGGTTGTGGGGGTTTACTTAAGCACAGGTTTAGGTCTCTGTAACTTAAGACTTTCAAATCTCATGAGCCGTGAGGGTCCCATAAGAGAGTTATCCTTACGAGTCGTGAGGATCTCGCAAGTGTATTTTCTCCTTAGGAATCGTGGGGATCCCTAAGTGTGTTGCTCCCTTGTGAGTCGTAAGGATCTCACGCGGATGGTTTATCCTTACAAGGTCGAGAGGACCCTGTAAGTGTCCTTTAACGAGGTTGCGCCCTTTCAGGTTTTCACAGACACTCGCCGGTCGTCCTGCTGTTTTTACTCACGGAGCCCTTTCGGGTTTTCATCCATGCCCCTTTTACTTATGGACATATCTTTTTTTTTATTTTATTCTTTTTATTTATATTTTTTTTTTACGAGGTCGCGCCCTTTCGGGTTTTCACGAACACTCGCCGGTAGCCCTGCTGTTTTTACTCACGGAGCCCTTTCGGGTTTTCATCCGTGCACTTTTTGCTCATAGACATACCGTTTTTATATTTATATATTTATTTATTTTATATCGGCTTTGTGATGTTTCAATCCACCGTAATTTATCGACATCTCGGTCAACAGCTAGTTTTAGGACGTAGTGGTCCGCCATTAGTTTAAGGACGTTTCGGTCCGTCATTAGTTTAAGGACGTTTCGGTCCATGGTGAAGAAGGTCGGCTACTACTTATAGAGTTCGGGCTTAGGAAGATAGCGAGCGGACATAGTCGTCATCATCTATCATTGACCTAGGCTGTGGCTCATTAAGCGTAGTATTTCTTCAGGAAGCGACCGTTTATTAGCCTGAAAGGCCTTTCACCGTGCATATCCATGAGTAGATAGGCTCCACCCTGGTAGACCTTGTCTATGATGTACGGGCCTTCATAGTTTGGCTCGAATTTTCCCTGCTCGGCGCGATTGGGGATCATAGGTCTTTTGACCACTAGCACGAGTTCACCTTGGCGGAATGTCCTCGGCCTGGTCAGTCTTTCATATGAGCGTGTCATCTTCGCTTTATAGGCCTCCAGATTTTGTTGCGCTATGAGCCGTGTTTCATCAAGGGCATCAAGTTCCTCAAGCCGAAGGTGAGCATTTTCTTCGTCTGTCAGCTCATAGTGGACTGCCACTCGTAGAGAGGGTAACTCTATCTCGAGGGGAAGTACTGCTTCTGTGCCGAATACCAACGCATATGGCGTTGTGTTCGTGGCTGTCTTGAACGTAGTTCGATATGCCCAAAGAGCCTCTTGCAGCCTCTCATGCCAGTCCTTCTTATTTCGGGACACCGTCTTCTTTATGATCTTTGTCAAGGTTTTGTTGAAGGCCTCAGCTAGACCGTTAGCTCGCGGCTTATAAACCGAGAAATATCTCCAGTCTATATTGTGCTGTTGCGCGAAGCGACTGATCTTGTGGCTTTTGTAAGCTGGCCCGTTATCGGAGATGATCCGTCACGGAGTTCCAAATCGATATATGACGTGCGTCTTGAAGAAATGGAGGATATTCTCCGTCTTCACTTCTCTCAACGGTACTGCTTCTGCCTATTTGGAGAAGTAGTCAGTCGTCGCCAGGATGAAACGATGTCCTCTGGACGATGCTGGTTCGATGGGGCCGACTATGTCAGTTCCCCACATTTCGAATGGCCAGCTAGCCACCGTTGGATAGAGTGGATTTGGATGCTGGTGGATGAAGTCCCCATGAATTTGGCATGAGTGGCACCGCTTCGCATACTCGAGGCAATCTTGAATCATCGTGGCCCAGTAGTAGCCCATCCGCTTAATCTTCAACTTCATCTTTGGGCCTGCTTGGTGAGAACCGCAGAGTCCATCGTGAACTTCCTGGACGACTCTTTTCGCTTCGTCAGGTCCCAGACATCTCAACCACAAAGAATTAAACGACCTCTTGTATAGAGTATCATTGACGAAGGCGAAAGACAGAGCTCGTTTCATAAGCTGATGTCTTGAGGATGCATCTTCGGGCGTTCGACGGTATTTGAAGTAGTCTATAAAGACTTCTCTCCAATCCTCGGTATTTTCCCGATCTTTTATTTGCAGGGTCGTCTGCTCAGTCGCTCCCTTTTCTTCGGATGATTCCGGAGATATTTTCGCTGGGGCAAGTACCCGATGGCTTTGTACCGTAATTCTGACGTCATCGAGGTTCTCGTCAGCCAATTCTTTAGCGAGCTTGGCTAATGCATCCGCTTTACTGTTTTCCGCGCGCGGTATATTTTTCAAAGTGTAGGAGGGAATTTTAGTCAGCAGTTGCTACACCTTTTCGCCGTACTTCACCAACTCTGGTTTGCACATCTGGTAGTCGCCGTTTACTTGACTAACGACCAATTGAGAATCTCCATATATGAGGAGGTTTTCAATTCCCATGTCGATGGAGATCTCGAGGCCTGCTATCAAAGCTTCGTATTCGGCTTCATTATTCATCATCGGCTCTGTTAAGGAGAAAGCAAAGCGCATTATCCCTCCTTGTGGAGTCATGAATATGAGGCCTACCCCTGATTTGATTACAGGGGTGCTTTGTTTGCGCTTCTTCATGGAAGATGCTCCATCAAAATAAAGCTCCCATCGGGTATCACCTCCGTCGATCGTGTCAAACGCATGTTCGTCTGGCAGATCGCAATTCAGAGGAGAATCAGCAGGTATCGGATGCTCAGCGAAGAAGTCGGCGATGGCCTGGCCTTTCACCGCCTTAAGAGGCTGATAAGTTATCGAAAACTCCATTAAGAGCAAGACCCATTTAGCGAGTCGCCCAGTCAATATGGCCTTTGACATTAAATATTTAAGAGGGTCCACCTTCGAAATGAGACGGACCTCATGCGCCAACACATAGTGTCTGAGCTTTGTTATCGCGAAGATCAACGCCAGGCAGTGTTTTTCAATGGGGGAGTAGTTGCTTTCTTCCCCAAGTAGAACTCGGCTTAAGTAATAGAGAGCTATCTCCTTCCCTTGATCGTTCTCTTGTGCCCATAATGCGTCTAAGGAACCTTCGAGGGCGGTTGTGTAAAGAATGAGGGGCTTTCCTTTGACCGGAGCAGCCAACACTGGCGGGTTCTGCAAGTATTGCTTGATCTCGTCTAGCGCGCTTTGGCATTTTTGGTCCCAGACGAACGGGGTTCCCTTCTTCATCAGGTGGCTGTAAGGACGGCACTTGCCTGAAAGGTTGGCTATAAATCGCCGTATATACGCGAGCTTCCCTTGGAGAGACCGTAGCTGTTTGAGAGTTCTTGGCGGAGGCATTTCCATGATCTCCTTGATCTTTAACGGATCTATTTCGATACCTCGGTGTCAGATGATGAATCCCAGGAATTTGCCCGAGGAAACTCCGAATGCACACTTGAGAGGGTTCATCTTCAAGTTGTATTGCCGAAGGCGTTGAAATACGGTCTTCAGATGCTCGAGATGCTCCTTGTATGATTTACTTTTAACCACGAGATCATCGATATAGCATTCGACGATTTCGTGTATAAGGTCATCAAAGATTTTCGTCATGGCCCTCTGATAGGTGGCACCGGCGTTCTTTAGACCGAAGGGCGTCACCTTATAGCAGAATATACCCAAAGGAGTCCTGAAGGCGGTATTCTTCTGGTCTTCGGGATGCATCTTTATCTGATTATACCCTGACGAGCCGTCCATGAAGGAGAAAACCTCGTGAGTGGACGTATTGTCTATCATCAGCTCAGTGACTGGCACTGGGAAATCGTCTTTCGGGCAGGCTTTATTGAGATCCCGAAAGTCTACGCATATGCACACTGTCCCATTTTTCTTCATCACGAAGACGATATTGGCGATCCATTCAGGATACTGGACCTCCTGGATGAAGCCAGAGTCGATCAGCTTCTTGACCTCGGCGTTGATACTCATCTCAAGCTCGAGCCGCATTCTTCTTGGCACTTGTTTGACCGGCTTGACGTTCGGAGATATCGCCAATTTATGCACAGCAATTTCTGGACCAGTCCCGGCATTTCGGAATAGTTCCATGTGAAGCAATCTCTATGCTGTATAAGCAAGTCTTTTAATGAAGCCACCCTCTCTTTAGACAGAAGCTCACTAATGAATGTCGGTCGCGGGTCATTCGCCGTCCCCAACTCAATTTTCTTGAGGTTATCCGCAGTGGTATGTATTCCATCATCCAGCTCTTTTGGCGCTGGTGGAAATCCTGAGATCACCTCATCGTTGCAGTTTTCGAAGCACCAGGGAAGGTCATCCATGTTCTCGGGCTCTTCTTTTGATATTGTTATCATGTGACAAGTACGAATTCGTTTCCAAGCCCAATGTGGAACTGGTTCTTCTTTCGTGGCCTTGGGTTCGTGCTTCTGTGGCGGCGTTACCTTCCAGTTGTCAGACAGAGCGAACTTGCCAAGCTGATACTGATCTTCGACCCAATTCTTGAAGGTGAAGCAGTCTTCGAGAGGATGCCCCACCACTCGGTAATAAAAGCAATAGTCTGGGTGAGAGACTTCGCCTGCTTGTTCAGGGTGTTTAGACTCCGGCAGTGTAAGCATCTGATATTTTAGAGCGAGGTCAAGTATTTTCTTCGTCTTGTCCCGAGGGAAGGAGTACGCTCGACTCATTTTTCTTATGAGGGTTAGATCAGAACCGGTCGATTCCCGCTTGCGTGACCTCTTAGTCCTGCTTTGTTGCTGTTGAGCGTCTTTTTCGCGTTTCGACTTGTTTCTACCTCTACGTCGAGCCTTCTAAGAAGTTGACAGGGAGCGGCATTTTCATCTTTCACAGCCTGTTGGAGGAGGCGTTGCGTTTTGGCTTTCTCGTAGATGGCCATCTCGCGGTTATGGTTGTCTCGGATTTTTTGTTCAGCTTCCCTTATAAGCTTGTCCATTTGTTCTTCGAATGACGGACTGGGCACTTTTGCATCTGGAACTTTTACTGGTTCAGGATTAGCATCTTTCCATTGAGCATCCGCTTCTTCATCGAAGTCATGCACGACGTAGCAACCGTGGAGTAGCTCTCGTTTCTTGGACCGAACGTATCCAAGCCCGATTGTTTCCATTCTCCCATTAGGTAACTTATGCTGAGTCCCGGGAACGTTCCAGACCCTGTCATAGAATTTGGCTTTTCGAGCAGTTTGTTTAAAGGATATCCTTTGGCGCTTTAGCAGCCTCTTCAATCCTTCTGTATAATATCTGGGGAGACGGATGGGCTGAAGCCTGTCAAGCGTAGGATCCGCGCCATGCCAGATTTCTTTCTCCACTCTGGTTTCTTCAGAGCGGTAGAATAGAATTGCTTTTTCGCCTCCCCGCCTGGGAGGGATATAGAACGTCCGCAGCTCTTCTACACTGTAGATATCAAGTGCATCCAGTTCTTTACGGTGTTTACGTGGAACCATGTCGACTTGCAGACTTTGCTCTTCGTCAGCGGAAGTTTGTATTGAAGGTCGAGCAGAGAATACAGCATGGGCCTCATCTTCCGAGTCGCTACCAAAGATCAGCGTAAGAGCGGATGGTCCTGGCTTGTTGTGTCGAGACGGCCCAGAATAAACTATCTCTTCTTCTTCTTCGGTATCACTCCCGAAAACAGGGATGGTGGCATTGTTTCCTGATTTAAAATCAGGAAATCCTACGGAAGAGGCATCTGTAAGTCCACGTTGCGACCCCCGGTTCTTACGGGGAGGCGGAAACGGTATAAAAATCAAATTTTTAGCGCATGGGGCAACATGGACTAACAAAGTCGAGATCTTTTCCAAACTAAAACTAGCAAACTTGCTAAAGAGAGTTAGCTACTCGGAAAGATGGTTACCTAAACTTGAACTCCTTCTTCTTCAAACTTTGTGGAGGTTGATGGTTCTTGCCTCGTAGCCTTCTTCCGTCGAAGATGGATCCACCTGAGGGTTCAACCTTCGGGCTCTAACTCGAACTTTGAGTGAATTAGGATCTCCGGCTTGCCAAACCTTGAACCCTAGAGAGAGTAGAGAGTATCTATGGGGTGCTTTCTTTTTCAAGGTGAGGGATTCTCAACACATGAAAAGGAATCACCTTGAGCTTGAGGAAGAAGAAGATGAAGAGAGGAGAGAGAATGGTTACGAAAGAATGAGCTCTTTTCTTTTGCAACCATAACTAAAAGAAAAGGAATTATCTAATTAATAATAATAAATCAAAAATGAAATAGTTGATGGTTGTATTTGGAATGACCACTATCATACTTTCAATAAATGAGTGTAAGCATGAATCAAGGAGAATCCTTTCAAAGCATGATGGTGGTCAACATTCAACCATGGTCAACAAGTCAACCATGGTCAACAAGTCCACAAAATCAACCATAACAATATTTCATTTAATTACTATTATTAATTGATATATCATAAATCTATTAGGGTTTGGAAAATGACGACTGTCAACTGTGCATACGCACCCGTTCCGAAACCCTAATGAAATACCTCATCCTCCGCCTCAAGCAACTGTGCATACACACCTGCATTCTCGTTCCGAGGAACAAGAATACCAAGATATAAAAGCAACCCCAAAACTTATACCAGTATCTGGCTCAAACCAGAGCCTGCCAGTATAATCTGTCCGGACTCCAAACGTGCACAAGTGCGCGGATGAGAACGAACCCTGCCGCAAAATCATGCGACCTCTACTCTGTTTTGCCCAAAGGCGAATACCCTCTGTGTGGGACTCTAAAGACTCGACACTACGCTGGCAGTGGGTTTAACCACAGACCGCAAGCAGCACTAGCTGTGCGTAACGGTCCCCAGGTAGATGCCGATAAGAAGGCTGACGAGGTGAACCCCATCTGAACTCCTACTGAGTCTGAATGTGACATTCTCCGTACAGTCCGGTCTGTTCGTCTGATACATCGCATGTCGGGCCTAGGGGGCGGTAAAACGTCAGTCCCCCAATAGCGGTACAAGTCGTGTCGGAGTGAAGCCCAAAACACCCTGAGATAACACTGGAAGCCTACCAGTATATTTCGCTTGCCCTGGCCAGGGACTACTCGTGTAATGGCTCTCCTAGACACAGCGCGATGTCAACCCCCAATACCGGGAGAGACGAATCCTGTCTAACCGTCACTGCCTCCAAGTGCTTCGGGACTGCACCCAACCACTTCCTGTTTGCACGACTCCTTTGAGCCGTGGTAGGGTAGTGATCAAAGTGCAGTGGGAACACACTTGAGGCGAAGTGCCAGTGTCAAGTCAGCGGACTAAGCTGTACTCATGTCACCTGGGAACTGATAACTGACGATAGGTATAATACCAACCTGTCAGTTCCCGACGAGTCCTGTCCAGTGTACTCATAACCTAACGAGCACCCGTATACTATCTCCAGTACGACGTACTGATGGCTGTGGGACAGACCATCTCCCACACTGGGATGAGAAGCGCATACGCTAGTCTACTCCGGAGTATCGATGCCCTGTCTCGATAGTCCTACGACCAGGGACCTGTATAAGGATGTGCTTATAGATTACCCAGCCCCCACTAGTGTGACTGCCATCACAATGCTGGTAATCAAGCAAAGATCCTAAGGGCTCCACTAATGCGTATAAGTGATATACTGAAATAAACACAAGTACACATTGAAGTAGAAACAAACCAAGTAGCATACTACTATATTGAGCAAGATTGTTTATACAAGGTGAATATCCCAAGCTTCCATCAAGTAATATACAAACTAGTATGATACAGTAATGGCCTCTAGGGCATATACACTAACAATCTCCCACTTGCACTAAGGCCATGTACTGGCGTATCGAAGACCTATCATCTCGATCAGCCGCTCGAACTGAGTCTGGGGTAGGGCCTTGGTGAATGGATCTGCAGTGTTCTCTTCTGAAGCAACCCTCCAAACCTCGATCTCCTTGCGATCCACGATCTCCCTGATCAGGTGATACCGCCTCAAGATGTGCCTGGATCTTTGATGGGACCTGGGTTCCTTCACTAAAGCTATAGCCCCGTTGTTGTCGCAATACAGAGGTATTGGGTCAACAATGGACGGAACCACCTGAAGTTCTTTCAAGAACTTCCTCATCCAGACAGCTTCTTTTGCGGCATCAGATGCAGCGATGTATTCCGCTTCCATCGTCGAGTCTGCAACGGTTTCCTGTTTGGAACTCTTCCAACACACCGCCCCTCCATTGAGGGTAAAGACAAAACCCGACATGGACTTGGAATCATCCTTGTCACTCTGGAAGCTGGAGTCAGCAAAGGCCTCGATCTGGAGGTCTGTTCCGCCATACACCAAGAACATCTCCTTAGTCCTTCTCAGGTACTTGAGAATGTTCTTTACCGCTATCCAGTGTTTCTCCCCAGGGTTTGACTGATACCGGCTTACTATACTCAGTGCATAAGCTACATCCGGTCTGGTACACAACATCGCATACATTATAGAGCCTACCGCAGAAGCGTAGGGTATAGTAGACATGCGATCCCTCTCCAAATCAGTCTTGGGAGACATCTCTTTAGAGAGGGTGATCCCGTGACAAGCCGGTAGGTTACCGCGCTTGGAATCTTCCATACTGAATCTTTTCAGTACGGTGTCGATGTACCTGGACTGTGAAAGTCCTAGTATCCTCTTGGATCTATCACGATGGATCCGGATCCCCAGGATGTATGAGGCATCACCCAGGTCATTCATGGAGAACCTGTGTGACAAGAACCCCTTGACAGATTGTAGCATAGGAATGTCATTTCCTATTAAGAGAATGTCATCCACGTATAAAACGAGGAATACTACAGCTCTCGCTACAAATCTACAATAGATGCATGGTTCATCTGGATTTTTGATAAAGCCAAATTCCTTGACCGTTTCATCAAAACAGATGTTCCAACTCCGCGATGCCTGCTTTAGTCCATAGATGGACTTAAGCAACGTGCACACCTTTCCGCTGCTCCCACTCTGAATGAAACCCTCTGGCTGATCCATATAGACACACTCCTCTAAATTTCCATTTAGAAAAGCGGTTTTTACGTCCATCTGCCAAATCTCATAATCGTGGAAGGCAGCAATGGCAAGAAGGATCCGAATGGATTTCAGCATAGCCACTGGAGAAAAGGTTTCGTCATAGTCCAAACCAGGTCTTTGACGGAAACCCTTTGCTACAAGTCTAGCTTTATAGGTCTCAACCTGTCCATCTACACCAATCTTCCTTTTGAAGATCCACTTGCATCCTACGGGTTTTACCCCATCTGGAGCAATGTCCAACGTCCATACTTTGTTGGTGTACATGGACTCCATTTCGGTCCACATTGCATCCAGCCATTTTACCGAGTCAACACTCTGAACGGCCTGCTGGAAGCTAGTAGGCTCATCATAGTCTATGATGCAATCCTCTCTATCCCCGTCTATGAGAAAACCGTAGTATCTCTCGGGCGGATGAGACTGCCTACTACTTCTGCGGAGCGGCATAGGAATGTCCTGTTCTTTTGAACCCTCTGATTCCACTAAGCTTTCAGTAATAGCTCGTGGTTCTGGAATTTCTTCCAGTTCTACTGTGCTCCCACTTATCTGGTTTTCCAAAAACTCAATTTCCAAGAAGTAGGCATGACGAGAAACAAGAACTTTTTGTTCCTCTTCACAGTAGAAGAAATACCCCTTGGAGTTCTTTGGATATCCCACGAACTTACACTGTACTGAGCGTGCCTCGAGCTTGTCCGCATGCTGCTTTTTAACAAAAGCTGGACATCCCCAAGTCTTAATATGACTGAGATGGGGCCTCTTCCCACACCATATCTCATATGGTGTAGTAGGCACAGTCTTAGTAGGAACTCGGTTCAAAAGGTACGCGGCTGATTCTAGCACATACCCCCAGAATGATCGCGGTAACTCAGCGTTACTCATCATGGACCGTACCATATCCAATAAGGTTCGGTTCCGTCTCTCCGATACACCGTTGTGTTGCGGAGTGTATGGAGGAGTAAGATGAGAGAGAATCCCGTTCTCTTTTAAATAATTCAGGAACTCAGCACTTAAGTATTCTCCACCTCGATCCGATCTTAGAATCTTGATACTTTTGCCGGTTTGTTTTTCTACTTCATTCTTATATTCCTGGAATTTTTCAAAAGCTTCGGACTTATGTTTCATTAAGAAGACATAACCGTATCTTGAAAAATCATCCGTAAAAGTAATGAAGTAAGAATAACCGCTTCGCGCATGTGTAGACATTGGACCGCACACGTCGCTGTGTACGAGTCCCAAGAGCTCGCTCGCTCTTACTCCGTGTCCAGTGAACGGAGTCTTTGTCATCTTTCCTTTGAGACAGGATTGACAAGTGGCATACGATTGATATTCGAACGGATCCAAATATCCTTCTGTATGTAACTTAGTCAACCTTCTCTCATTGATGTGACCCAGTCTACAATGCCATAAGAAAGTCTGATTGATATCTGGAGACTTTCTTTTATGTGTATTCTGGACATTGAAAATCTGTGGTTGGTTTAATACGTATATACCATTGCTCAGTGTACCTGACCCAATCAGAACTTGATTAAGGTGAATGTTTACAACATTACTTACAAACGCAAATTCATAACCTTCTTTAGAAACCAAAGATACAGAAATGATATTACAAGTTGCGTTGGGTACAAAAAAGCAATTATGCAAAACCAAAACATGCCCATCTGACATTCCCAGGTGATAGTCCCCCACGGCTTTAGCATCCATGCTAGCTCCGTTCGCAACTCTGAGGGTCATGTCACCCGCCTTCAAAACCCTACGGTTTCTCAACGCCTGCAAAGAATTACAGATATGAGATCCTGATCCGGTATCCAATACCCAGGAAGTAGAGTTTATAGAAAGACAGTTTTCAATAACATACACACCTGAAGCTGAAGCCGCAACCTGCTTTAGTTCCTGTGTCCTGGCCTTCCAAGCCCTGCAATCTTTCTTCCAGTGTCCACTCTTGTGACAATAGAAGCATTCCTCTTTACCAACAAGCTTCCCCGCAATCTTTGTTGCCTTTTCCTTTCCCTTCGTACCCACTTTACTAACACCGCCTCTTGGTTTGGCGGGGGCTTTCTTCCTCTTTCCCTTGGCTTTCGCCTTGGACCTAGAGGAAGAAGATCCTCCTACAAACAAAGCGGGTGTTTCCCTACCCTTCTGTAGGGTGCCCTCTGCGCTCCTCAGCATATTGAGGAGTTCTGAAAGTTCAACTTCCTTTTCTTGCAAGTTGAAATTCAGTATGAACTGGGCGTAAGTGGATGGAAGGGACTGGAGAATTAAATCCGTATAGAGTTCACTGTCCAACGTGGTCCCAAGTTCCGCGAGCTCCTCAGTGTAGCCAATCATCTTAAGCACGTGGTCCGCTACCGATGATCCGACTGCCAACTTAGTCGAAAATAACTTCTTCGACACTTCATATCTTGCGATACGAGACTGCTCTCCATACAGTTCTTTTGTATGGAGAAATATGGACTCGAGGTCCATATTCTCATGCCTCCTCTGATGTTCGTTGTCCATAGAGGCAAGCACGAGGCACCTGGCCTTCGCGCAATCAATCTCCCAAGTCTTACGGATTTCCTTATCCGCGACGCTGGAGGTGGGACCTGGGACGGGGGGAGCTTTGGTGGTAAGAAGATACCCCAGCTTGTCGTAAGTGATTGCCAATTTGACATTCCTGAGCCAATCTTTGTAGTTTGGCCCTGTCAGTATGTTTTTATCTAGAAGTAACTTAAGTCCAGTCATTTCGATTTGGTCGCTGCAAGGGGAGAGAAGAAACACTTAGCACGATGCTCTTGCAAGTTTAGAATGGTTTTTAATTTGTTTAAACAGGATGGCTCCCACTGTCTCTCGAATCCCTCCTCAAACCACAAAGGAAGAATTAGCCGGGATCAATCCCACCGCACAATACTTGCTTAACCGTTCAGCCAGGCCAGTGTCGGTACTTCGAGGGAGGTTTTCCAACGCTTTCGCGAAGTTCCTTAATTTAAGAACCTCTTTTCCCTGGGGGCGTAGCCCCGCTAACACCTTTCTAGGCACCTACTAGGTTTATAGCATTGATCGTTTAGTGAGAAATTTCCTGAGGAGTAGCATATACTCACAGTAGGATCGGGATCCAAATATCATCGCGTGACAAAAATGAAGGAATCCTACCATAATCATCACACTCCAAATGGTATGCAAATCTAGCAAGTTTCAGTACTTATGAAACTCCCGATGTGGATTTTTGCCCCATGCTCTTATGATCTTGACTTTGGCCAACAAATCATTAGTCACATGTCAAGTTCTTCCCGTCGTTCTCCAGGTTAATTTGAATCCACCCGTACATACCCTTGACTTTGGCCAACAAGGCAGTACGACTGTTCCAAATCAACGCATCTATCTATGCTGCACATGAATATCCAATAGCTACCAATCACTATGCCTTGACTTTGGCCAACAAACACAGCTTGAATACTATTGATTATTTATGTGAAACGACGGAGGGCTACGAATGGTTTTGGTAAAACCGTGAACGTAGTGAACTTGATATAATCGATGGAACGAGATAGCTTTTAGAAGGAGTGGCTCAAGCTCCGCATTTAAAAGTTAGTTTTGAAAAGAACCGAGTGGTTTTTCGAAAGTGTTCCAACGACTTTAGCTTGGTTTATTATCTTGCATTAGTTCTTTTAATGCGTGATATTCTTGCATTAGTTCTTTTAATGCGTCCCATCATTTAATCCTACCATTGCAGAAAACAACAAAAATATGACGTACGCTTATGCCATTCGCATTCGCCACGGGGTCCCGTCATCACTCGTTAGGTTACTTAACTAACGACAGAGCGGGGGCTGGGCTAGCGCGGCTGTAAAACATAAGCAACGCCTAAATATAAAGCAATGATAGACATTACAGATCACAGATGAATACATTGGATATACTAGCAATCCGCAATCCTTTCGAGCCTGCAACGAAAAGCGGATTACACGGTCGCGGTGAATAGCCAATACCCCACCCAAGACCCCTACGGGTGCGGCAAACTACCCGCCAAATACCCGGTAGTTTGTGCACCCCTCCATGGGTCTATCCTAGGAGCAAAAACAGTAAAAAGAATTATACAATGACGGCTACAACCCCGACCCGGTTGTGCGGCCAAACAAATAATATTATTACATCAATTTACATTTACAAATGAATGAAAGAAAAACAAAAGCTCATCTCACATCCATCCCGGCTATTCACCCGCGACAGTCCAACACATTCATATACACATTCCATCATCAAACACAGATCACAGAGATGTATAACCCCGACTAATCGACTTATAGCGATTAGCCGACGTTCAATACATGCAAACATCACAGATATAACCATCATAGTCAAAGTGCAGTGAAGTTCGGAAAAAAAAATACGGAATTATAGGACCCCAAAAGCAAATTTCTGTTCTGTAAAATCTGGGCACATATAATATATTTTAAAAATCCCAAAACCAACACAGAGACACACTGCAAGAAACCCGATCACCAGAAGACTACAAACGGCGGCGGATCCGCGGCGATAAGAACAGGTGAGGCCGCGGATCCGCGGCTATTTGAATGAATTAGGGGATCGTCTTTCTTGGGTGTTCACACAAAACCCTGAGCCGAATTTAGGTGTATAACAAATCTTGTTTTGACCATAAAAAATTTTAACAGAAACTAGGGTTTTGCAAAAGTTTGGTTTTTGGATTTTTTCGGTTCCGAACTTCGTTACACTTCACTACCAAGCTAGTTTAAGTTTAGTTAGGCTCTGATACCACTGTAAGTCCACGTTGCGACCCCCGGTTCTTACGGGAAGGCGGAAACGGTATAAAAATCAAATTTTTAGCGCATGGGGCAACATGGACTAACAAAGTCGAGATCTTTTCCTAAACTAAAACTAGCAAACTTGCTAAAGAGAGTTAGCTACTCGGAAAGATGGTTATACCTAAACTTGAACTCCTTCTTCTTCAAACTTTGTGGAGGTTGATGGTTCTTGCCTCGTAGCCTTCTTCCGTCGAAGATGGATCCACCTGAGGGTTCAACCTTCGGGCTCTAACTCGAACTTTGAGTGAACTAGGATCTCCGGCTTGCCAAACCTTGAACCCTAGAGAGAGTAGAGAGTATCTATGGGGTGCTTTCTTTTTCAAGGTGAGGGATTCTCAACACATGAGAAGGAATCACCTTGAGCTTGAGGAAGAAGAAGATGAAGAGAGGAGAGAGAATGGTTATGAAAGAATGAGCTCTTTTCTTTTGCAACCATAACTAAAAGAAAAGGAATTATCTAATTAATAATAATAAATCAAAAATGAAATAGTTGATGGTTGTATTTGGAATGACCACTATCATACTTTCAATAAATGAGTGTAAGCATGAATCAAGGAGAATCCTTTCAAAGCATGATGGTGGTCAACATTCAACCATGGTCAACAAGTCAACCATGGTCAACAAGTCCACAAAATCAACCATAACAATATTTCATTTAATTACTATTATTAATTGATATATCATAAATCTATTAGGGTTTGGAAAATGACGACTGTCAACTGTGCATACGCACCCGTTCCGAAACCCTAATGAAATACCTCATCCTCCGCCTCAAGCAACTGTGCATACACACCTGCATTCTTGTTCCGAGGAACAAGAATACCAAGATATAAAAGCAACCCCAAAACTTATACCAGTATCTGGCTCAAACCAGAGCCTGCCAGTATAATCTGTCCGGACTCCAAACGTGCACAAGTGCGCGGATGAGAACGAACCCTGCCGCAAAATCATGCGACCTCTACTCTGTTTTGCCCAAAGGAGAATACCCTCTGTGTGGGACTCTAAAGACTCGACACTACGCTGGCAGTGGGTTTAACCACAGACCGCAAGCAGCACTAGCTGTGCGTAACGGTCCCCAGGTAGATGCCGACAAGAAGGCTGACGAGGTGAACCCCATCTGAACTCCTACTGAGTCTGAATGTGACATTCTCCGTACAGTCCGGTCTGTTCGTCTGATACATCGCATGTCGGGCCTAGGGGGCGGTAAAACGTCAGTCCCCCAATAGCGGTACAAGTCGTGTCGGAGTGAAGCCCAAAACACCCTGAGATAACACTGGAAGCCTACCAGTATATTTCGCTTGCCCTGGCCAGGGACTACTCGTGTAATGGCTCTCCTAGACACAGCGCGATGTCAACCCCCAATACCGGGAGAGACGAATCCTGTCTAACCGTCACTGCCTCCAAGTGTTTCGGGACTGCACCCAACCACTACCTGTTTGCACGACTCCTTTGAGCCGTGGTAGGGTAGTGATCAAAGTGCAGTGGGAACACACTTGAGGCGAAGTGCCAGTGTCAAGTCAGCGGACTAAGCTGTACTCATGTCACCTGGGAACTTATAACTGACGATAGGTATAATACCAACCTGTCAGTTCCCGACGAGTCCTGTCCAGTGTACTCGTAACCTAACGAGCACCCGTATACTATCTCCAGTACGACGTACTGATGGCTGTGGGACAGACCATCTCCCACACTGGGATGAGAAGCGCATACGCTAGTCTACTCTGGAGTATCGATGCCCTGTCTCGATAGTCCTGCGACCAGGGACCTGTATAAGGATGTGCTTATAGATTACCCAGCCCCCACTAGTGTGACTGCCATCACAACGCTGGTAATCAAGCAAAGATCCTAAGGGCTCCACTAATGCGTATAAGTGATATACTGAAATAAACACAAGTACACATTGAAGTAGAAACAAACCAAGTAGCATACTACTATATTGAGCAAGATTGTTTATACAAGGTGAATATCCCAAGCTTCCATCAAGTAATATACAAACTAGTATGATACAGTAATGGCCTCTAGGGCATATACACTAACAGCATCACGTGCTAGCACGTGACCAGCAGTCACGTGTTGGCATGTGACAATTAAAAGCAGCGGCAAAGGCAAAATCGGCTCCTTAATTAAATCAAAGAAAAGGCTCTAGAAAGGGTCACGTGCTCACACGTGACCATGGGTCACGTGTTGGCACGTGACGGTTGAACAGCGGTTAGATGACAGAGCGCAGAAAGGAGAAGAAAGCTCGTTCCAGGGGGTCACGTGCCTACACGTGACCATGGGTCACGTGCCTATACGTGACCAAGGGTCACGTGGCCCCACGTGACCGGCTTTCAAAGCCTATCTATTTAACAGAATTAAATTCTGAACAGCATTCAAATCTTTCCAAAGGAGAATGATTATTTGGAACCGATTGGATTAAAGATTTAAAGGTGATTAAATAGCACCTATCTATGAAAAAATTTTGAACTTGGAAAGATTTCCCCTTAAAATCTAACCGAAACAACAAAGGAATATCTTTGGATTTAAAATCCAAGGGTGAATAAAATTCACCTAATAATCCAAAGGTCCAAATGAATGATGAATGCAAATCAAATCTCTAAGGAATACAAATCAAATCTCTCAATGAATGATTCACTAAAACTAATTGATTCTGCTCCTTCTCCTATAAATAGGAGCCAAGAGAGAAAGAGAGGGGGACATATATAGAGATCTATATACAGAGACATAGAGAGAAAAATAGAGCCTTGAGACTTTGAAGAATTTGATCTGCTGCAGAAGAAAACCTTGGGTAAGAAAGGGAAGGCCTTTAAAACAGAGAATTTAATTCTCAAAAGAGTTTAACTCTTATATTAAAAAGAAGAACTTAGTTCTCTCCTCAGTAGAGGATCTGCAAAGCGCATATCTCCCCATGAATTGAGAATTTAATTCTCATTGGGTTGAGATCCTGCCATGCAGATTCAAAGCATAGAGAGGGAATGGAAGTTTGAGAATTTAATTCTCACGGAACTATAAGAATTTAATTCCTTTGAAATAAAATTAGGGTTTAACCCTATGTTATAGGAATTTAATTCCTTCGAAATGAACAG
The DNA here is from genome assembly GCA_030015575.1 of Agapanthus africanus. Classification (NCBI taxonomy): domain Eukaryota; kingdom Viridiplantae; phylum Streptophyta; class Magnoliopsida; order Asparagales; family Amaryllidaceae; genus Agapanthus; species Agapanthus africanus. The sequence goes on along the minus strand of JASDDO010000010.1, from coordinate 485,094,266 downwards.
AACCAGTTAAGAACTTAATTCTTTCAAAATAACAGGAATTTAATTCCCTTAAGAAAGAAGAAATTAGGGTTTCACCCTATGACAGAACCTAATTCCTCACATATATGGGTATTCAATTCCTCAGAATATAAATTAAGGATTTAACTCTATCTAAGAATAATTCTCCAAAAGAAAGTGGGAATTTAATTTCTTTAAAGTTATCATTAGGGTTGAACCCCATGATAGAATCCAGTTCTTCACATATACGAGAAATTTAATTCCTACAGAAAAGAATTTAGAATTCAACTCTATCTAAAAATATAATTCTTCAAGAAAATGGGGATTTAATGAAGAATTTAAGTCTTAAACGAAAATGCAAAGGAGCAGGGTCACGTGCTACCACGTGACCCCTGAAAAACTCCACAGGGGAGGGCGCCCTCACGTGCTACCACGTGACCCCTCTTGCCTTAGTGTTTAACACTAAATTGGAACCTCTGAATCCAGTGTTCAACACTGATTTACCTTAGTGTTCAACACTAATTGAAGAACTTTATTTGCAGTGTTTAACACTGAGTTTCTTAGTGTTAACATTAAATTAAACCTCTGTTAACAGGGCTTAATATTAATTTTCTTAGTGTTCAACACTAAATTAAAATCTCTGTCACCGGTGTTCAACACTGATTACCTTAGTGTTTAACACTAATTTGAGATCTCTGTTGCCAGTGTTTAACACTGATTTGTTTTAGTGTTTAACACTAATTTGAAAGCCCTGTTGCCGGTGTTTAACACCAACTATCTTTTAGTGTTAAACACTAACTTGTCAATCTCATTCCCAGTGTTCAACACTGATTGGTCTTTAGTGTTTAACACTAGCTTCAGCCCAATTAGCTAAGCTCTAGAGGCAAAGCCTCTCCTTCAATGGACCAACAGAAAGCCAATATTCCAAACATGATTGGACTTAGCCTAAGATGGCCATAAGTCCTCAATCCAAACTTAAATGGGCCAATGGACTCATAACATAATCGGTTGGTCTTGGTCCCAAATTGGACCAAAGACTATTTAATCTACCTTGGTTCAAGGGTACATCTCTTCACTCCTTTGATACTTGGCGTTGTAATTCCTCAACGTCTTCAAAGAGGTGAAGGGTCTCGATGACCACACATTGATACGGACTGTAGGCTCCTTAAACCCATGGACTATGACGTCCTTAACCTCAAACGGGATGTCTTAAAACTAACATTGGACTGTGGGGTCCTTAAACCCATAGACTATGACGCCCTTAACCTTGACCGGGATGTCTTAAAACTAACATCGGACTGTGGGGTCCTTAAACCCATGGACTATGATGTCCTTAACCTTGACCGGAATGTCTTAAAACTAACAACGAACTATGACGTCCTTAACCTCGACCGTGATGTCTTAAAACTAATATCGGACTGTGGAATCCTTAAATCCATGGACTATTACGTCCTTAACCTTGACCGCAACGTCTTAAAACTAACATTGGACCGCAATGTCCTTAAACTACCTATGGACCGCAATGTCCTTAAACTACCTATCGACCGCAACGTCACTAAACTAAACAACAGGGCTCCCTTAATTGCTCTCTTGTTGGATCTAAGCGATCCCGTTAAGTTGATCTTAGTCTAAAAACTAGACTGACGTGTCCTTAACATACGTTTAAGTCGATCTTAGTCTCAAACGAGGCTAACGTATCCTTAAACCCAAACCCCCAAACCCAAATCTAAGATAACAAAGATTTGGACTAGTCCACGCCCTACGGGCGACGAAATAACTCAGTCTCCGTATACAATCCACGGGCAACCAAACACAAAACAAACACACACGACACGAAGTGACCATTTGGAGAAGGAGAAAGTGGTTACCGCAGTGCGGTAGCGTAATTAACTGCAGGGGCTTGCGCCTGCAGAGAAGAACGTCCCCACAATCAAAAACCCCTCAAGCCAGGGGGAATCTGATGAAGTCTGCTACATCGGACGCATCCGTTTAAACCTTCGATATACGGTGCCATAAATCAACTTGGCATCTTCGGAGAGGTAGACGGATAGCACCAATTAGCATCTTCCACGAATCTCAGGCGAGACGCCCCGCGTCGTCGCCGTCTTTCGGAGGGGAACATGCATTAGCTTTGTTCTCCGGCTTGTGACACCTCTCCGTATCCTCGAAATCCGGTAAGAAGTATTTGGCATCTTTATATTTGCAGACCTCGTTCACGAAGAACGGGTTCAGTTCTCCCGTCACGGTATACTCGAGACCATCCTTAAAATACTTCATACACTGATGTTGTGTAGAAGGGATGATGTTGTACTCATGTAACCATGGTCGGCCGAGCAGAGCGTTGTAGCATGTCTTGGCATCTATGACGTGGAACTTAATGTCCGTGATGAGTAGCCCAAAGCGTAGCGTCAGTACCACGGACCCAAGAGTTCTTGATGATTAGGAGTCGAACCCGGAGATGGTGATCTTATCCCGAGCAAGGTGCTGGAAGCTCATGCAGATTTCTTTTAACACCCGCACATTAGAGAGATTAACGGAGGATCCATTGTCGATCAGGATTTTGCCTATATTTATATCATGGCAGTATCCTGAGACATAAAGGGGGCGATTGTGTTCGCACGTCCCAAGGAGAAGGTCCTCGTCGCCAAAAGTGACATCGGTCGTGTGCACTTCTTCCAATTCATCCTTCATCTTTTCTCCGGCCAGGAAAGCTTGGAATTGTTCCGGCTCCTGTAGTGCCTTGATTAACGAATCTCTCACCTCTTTTGATAGTAGAAGAGCGTCAAGAATGCTGAGCTGCGATGGTAGCTTTCTCAGATGCGCCAAGACGTTGTAATCCACCTTATTTTTATTTGGCGGGTCTTTGGCAGTTAGTTCTTCCATGACTTGGTCATCTAGGGCGATCTCCTCAGGGACCTTCTCTTTTCCCTTATCTTTTTTATTGGAGGGTCCGAGATTCCTTTCGGGTAGCGTACGATTACGCAGCCGGATATTTTCGCAGACCTTTGGCTCTTCTTCTTTTCCCGAGGTGGACTCTTTAAAGAGGGGGCCAAGCTCCAGCTCCTCATCAAAATCGCTCCCGAATGTAAGCACTTGTGATCTCCCGGCATTAACTATACGACAATTGCCGGTAGTTCTGTTAAGCCTTTCGGTCGTATTTTTCCCTTCCCGACGAGTTTTGCGCTTCTCCCGCTTAAATTTGAGTTGACTAAGTCTCTCTAAGTAAAACAAGCTTTGTAGAGGCAATTCCCATCTAACTTGGTCTACTATCGATGATTTTTTGATCTGAACTGCGACAAATTTGAAGATTTGTGAATTAGCCAAAATGGACAGGACTTTGCAAAGCATATACAGGAAATACACGAGGAAGTCCTATGTTGTCGGTGAGCAACATATCCTTGCCACCATCTATCGAAAGCTTTGCACTCTTCGGTGGAGTGCGAAATCTTCCGATGATACAAGCAGTAGGAGGGGTGCATTTCCAGTTCACCAGTGATGCTTCCTTCAGAGGATGGTAGATTCATGCCCATTGATATGGCCTTAGCAAACCTTTTCCTCGTTTTGAATTAATTTTTGTCCGTAGTGGATGTATTTTGCTCCAGCGGAAGTGTCTCAACTCTTTCGTCAAGTCGCTGGCGTTTGGCTCTTTCAAATATAGCCATCTCGCATTTCCGATCTGCTTTACTTTTCAACAGAGCTTCGTTGAGGAATACGTCAATTACTTCATCCGATGGCCCCATAATTTTTGGTTCAGGATCTGCCCCCAGCTTTCCAGTGCAAAGAGTCTCCCCATCATCTGTCAACGAATGAGAAATCACATGACAGCTCGCTGTTAGTGTATATGCCCTAGGGGCCATTATTGTATCATACTAGTTTGTATATTACTTAATGGAAGCTTGGGATATTCACATGTTTATAACAGTCTTGCTAAACATAGTAGTATGCTACATGGTTTTTCTATCTTAATATGTGAGTATACGTATTGATAGAGCTCTTAGGATCTTGCTTGTCTACCAGCGTTGTGATGGCAGTCACACTAGTGAGGGCTGGGTAGTCTACAAGCACATCCTTATTCAGGTCCCTAGTCGTAGGATTATCGAGACAGGGCATCGATACTCCGGAGTAGACTAGTGTGTACGCTTCTCATCCCAGTTGGGGAGGTGGTCTGTCCCACAGCCGTCAGTACATCGTACTGGAGATAGTACGCAGGTGCTCGTTAGGTTACGGGTACACCGGACAGGACTCACAGGGAACTGTTGGTTGGTTTTATACCAGTCGTCAGTGAACAGTTCCCAGGTGACATGAGTACAGCATAGTCCGCAGACTTGACACTGCTGCTTCGCCTCGAGTGTGTCCCACTGTTCTTAGATCGCTACCCTACCACGGCTCAAAGGAGTCGTGCAAACAGGTAGCAGTTGGGTGCAGTCCCGAGCACTTGGAGGCAGTGGCGGTTAGACAGGATTCGTCTCTCCCGGTATTGGGGGTTGATATCGCGCTGTGTCAGAGAGCCATTATGCAAAGTCCCTGGCCAGGGCAAGCAAGATTTGCCGGTAGGTTCCAGTAGTTTCTCAGGGTGTAATGGGCTTCGCTCCGACATGACTTATACCGCTATTAGAGGACTGACGCTTGCCGCCCTCTAGGCCCGATATGCGATAGTCTTAGACGAACAGACCGGACTGTACGGAGATTGTCACATCAGACTCAGTAGGAGTTCGGATGGGTTTTCTCATCGGCCTTCTTATCGACATCTACCTGGGGACTGTTACGTACAGCTAGTGCCGCTTGCGGTCTGTGGTTAAACCCACTGCCAGCATAGTAGTCGAGTCTCTAGAGTCCCACACAGAAAGTTTCCCTACTCCAGGCGAAACGATATAGAGGTCGTATGGTTTTACGACAAGGGTTCGGACGCATACGTGTGTTTACGCACGTACGACATCCGGACAGTTTTTACTAGTCGGCGTTGGTTTAAACCAGTTTCTAGTATCTGGTTATTGAATTTATACAGTCTAAAGTTTTTCCATGTTTTCACGGATAGGGGGCGTTCTCGTAATTGCGCGAGAAGCTTCTAGAAGATGGTGACTTAGGGGTTAAGGTGGCATATGCATTAAATGAGATTAGTGACTCATTTGAGTGATTCATCCATGTCATTAATGCATCATAAATGCTTAATGACTCATGGAGATGAATCACCCATTAGATATTTATGGAGCATGGTTGTTAAATCATTTATTTCATTTATCTTGATTTTGTTTTTGCTTCATATATATTATGAGAGTTCATTATCTCATTCCATGCTCTTGCTCACTTTCTCTCTCCTCAAGCTCTCCCTCTTCAAACCCTAATCCTCCCCTCTCATGTGTTGAGTACAAGGATTAGATTAGACTACTTAATCCTTAACCATTCTCTATATCACCTAGGTTGCTTAGATTAGCGATTTAAGAAACCTACTTACCTCTAGTTTGAGGTGAAGCTTGTAGTAAAGCTGTCGGGTGGATCTTCTACTACTTAGAGAAGGCCGGAGAGGACGTGGAGAACGACCAGACGAAGGACTCGGTTCTACAGGTATAATCACTTTTCATAGTAGTTGTAAACTCCTATGTTTGTTGTTAGTTATTGTTTATGCAAAGATTCTCGGTTAGTCGATGTTTACGCTTTAAACAAGATCGTTTTTCATTATTCCGCCTCCCCGCAAGTCGTGGGGTGTTGTACATCGACTTACAGTGGTATCAGAGCCTCGCTAAACAATAATTAACTCATTAGCAAAGTCGTAAGTATTTCGAACGCAAAAAGAACCGGAAAGATTATCGTTTTAACACAGTTTCTGTCGAATTTAAAAAAGGCCCTAAAAATTTTTCAGGGACCTGCAGAATAACAAGCATGAAATTATAGGGCTACTGAAGAAATTTGGACCCCCAACTCGGCTAACTCACCGCGGAACCGCGGCGGATCCATGCGATCCGCCGCAAATCCGCGGCCGAGTTAAGGCCGAGTCGGCCCAAATTTTTCCAGTAACCCCTTTGTGTTAACAGTGATATTTCTGGATATTTTATTTTCTGCTAAGATCTCAGGTGCACAGAGAAGTTTTGCAGTAGAATCTAAAGTGTTTTGCTCGATCGAAATTTTACGATGTTTGCTAATATGATTATATCTGTGATTGTATAATGTGTTCGTAAACCTCCCCTAACTGCTAGTATGTCGGTTGGCTGGGGGTTGCACATTTCTGTAATGGTTTTTACTGTTTGTGGATGTGAACTGTATTGGACTGTTGTGATGATTAGCCGGGTTTTGTGATGGGTTATTATTTTAATTCATTCAATGTAATTGTAATATGTTGTAATATTATTTTGCGGGGCGCATCCAGGTTGCGGTTGTAGCCACCGTTTTATTATTTCATTTTACTGTTTTTGCTCCTAGGATAGACCCAAGATGGGGTGCACAAACTACCGGGTACTTTGAAGTGTTTAGTGGCCTACTCACTTTGTTGAGGGGAACCGCTTCACTTCGGGTATTTGGCGAGTAGTTTGCCGTACCCGTAGGGGTCTAGGGTGGGGTAATAGCTATTCATCACAACTGTGTAATCCGTCTTTTGTTGCAGGCTCTAAACAAACACGGATTGCTTGCAAATCCAATAAAGTTCATATGAGATCTGGAATGCCTATTATTGCGTCTGACGAATGTACAATATCTATATATGATAGCTTTTTAGACGTCACTTATGTTTTACACCCGCGCTAGCCCAGCCCCCGCTCTGCCGTTAGTTAAATAACCTAACGGGTGATGACGGGACCCTGTGGCGAATGCGGATGGCATAAAAGGACGTATTTTCGTTGTTTTCTACAATGATAGGTTAATGATGGGACGCATTATTTATAATGCAAAGAAAATAAACCAAATAGTTGAATCGTTGGAACAATTTAAAAGAAACCAAATGGTTATTTTAAAACAGATGATATTTTTAATTGCGAAGCTTTAACCACTCCTTTTAAAAGCTATCAGGTTCCTTCGGTCATATCAAGTTCACTACGTTCACGGTTTTGCCAAAACCATTCGTAGCCCTCCGTCATTTCATTTGGGTATTCAGTAGTATTCAAGCTATGCATTTTGGCCAAAGTCAAGGCATAGTGTTTGGTAGCTGCTGGGCATTCATTTGTTGCATAGATAGATGAGTTAGTTTGGGACAGTCGTATTATCATTTGACCAAAGTCAGGGGTATGTACGGATGGGTTCAAATTGACAAGATAATGACGGGTAGAACTTGACATGTGACTTATGACATTTTGACCAAAGCCAAGGTCATAAGAGAATGGGGCAAAAACTTATATCGGGAATTTCTAAAGAAATTGAAATTTGCAAAGAGATGCTTACCATTTGGAGTTTGATGAATGTTGGTAGCATTCCTTCAACATTATCATACGATGATATTTGGATCCCGATCCTACTGTGAGTATATGCTACTCATCAGGATATTCGTCGCTTAATGATCAATGCTATAAACCAAGTAGGTGTCAAGAAAGGTGTCAGCGGGGTTACGCCCCCAGAGAAAAGAGGTTATTTAATTAAGGAACTTCGCGAAAGCGTTGGAAAACCTCCCTCGAAGTACCGACACTAGCCTGGCTGAACGGTTAAGCAAGTATTGTACAGTGAGAATAGTCCTGGCTAATTCTTCTTTATGGTTTGAGGAAGGATTTGAGAAACAGTGGGAGACATCCAGTTTAGATAAATTAAAAACCATTCTAAACTCGCAAGAGCATCATGCTAAAGAGTTTTCTTCTCTCTCTCCTAATTACAGCGACCCTGAAAATGACTGGACTTAAGTTACTTTTAGAGAAAAATATACTGACATGGCCAAACTATAAAGATTGGCTGCAGAATGTCAAAATGGCCTTGACTTATGACAAATTGGGGTATGTCCTCACCACTAAGGCACCTGAAGTCCCAGGTCCCAAATCCAGTAATGCGGATAAGGAAATCCGTAAAACCTGGGATTTAGATTGCGCGAAAGCCAAGTGCATCGTGCTTGCCTCGATGAACAATGAACATCAGAGGAGGCACGAGGATATAGATCTTGGCTCCATATTTCTCCATACAAAAGATCTGTATAGGGAGCAATCTCGTATAGCAAGATACGAGACCTCAAAGAACTTGTTTCGAGCGAGGTTGGCTGTCGGGTTATCGGTAGGAGAACATGTCCTAAAGATGATCGGCTATATAGAAGAGCTCGCAGACCTTGGGATGACTTTGGATAATGAGCTCTATACAGACCTTATTCTCCAGTCCCTTCCTCCCATCTACGCCCAGTTTATCCTGAACTTCAACATTCAAAGAAAAGAAGTTGAACTTCCGGAACTCCTGAACATGTTAAGGAGTGCAGAGGGCACCTTGCAGAAGGCAAGGGAAACACCCGCTATGTTTGTTAGCGGTACTTCTTCTTCCGGGTCCAAGGCTAGGGCCAAAGGAAGGAAAAAGAAGGCCGTCCCCAGACCTAGAGGAGGTGTAAGTAAGGTGGGAGGGGAGGGAAAGAAAAAGTTTGCGGTACCGGTAGTGAGCCAGGATGAATGCTTCCATTGTCACAGGAAAGGGCACTGGAAAAAGGATTGCAAGGCGTGGAACGCCAAAAACCAGGAACCGAAGCAAGCTGTGGCTTCGACTTCAGGTGTGTTTGTAATTGAGAATTGTCTGTCAATCAACTCTACTTCCTGGGTATTGGATACCGGATCAGGATCTCATATTTGCAATTCATTGCAGGCACTGAGAAACCATAGAGTGCTGAAGGAAGGTGATATGACCCTGATGGTTGCTAACGGAGCTAGCGTAGGAGCTGTGTCCGTAGGGGATTATCACCTGGGGTTGACGAGTGGACACATTTTGGTTTTACATAACTGTTTTTGTGTACCCAGCTTAACGTGTAATATCATATCTGTTTCCTTGTTATCAAATAAAGGTTATGATTTCATGTTTGGAAGTGGTGTTGTTAACATCCACCTTAATCATAGTTTGATTGGGTCCGGTACACTGGAAAACGGTATATATGTGTTAAACTAACTCCAAATTTTCAATGTCCAGAACACACTAAAAAGAAAGTCTCCAGATTTAAATAAAGCTTTCTTATGGCATTGTAGACTGGGTCACATCAATGAGAGAAGGTTGACTAAGTTGCATAAAGAAAGATATTTGGACTCGTTCGAATATCAATCTTATGACACTTGTCAATCTTGTCTCAAAGGAAAGATGACAAAGACTCCATTTACTGGACATGGAGTAAGAGCGAGCGAGCTCTTAGGACTCATACACAGCGATGTATGTGGTCCAATGTCTACACATGCAAGAGGTGGTTTTTCCTATTTCATTACTTTCACGGATGATTACTCAAGGTACGGATTCATTTATCTGATGAAACATAAATCCGAGGCTTTTGAGAAATTCCAAAAGTATAAGAATGAAGTAGAAAACCAAACCGGCAAAAGTATCAAGACACTAAGATCTGATCGAGGTGGTGAATACTTGAGTGCCGGGTTCCTAGCTTACCTTAAAGAGAAAGGAATTCTCTCTCAGCTTACTCCTCCATACACTCCACAGCATAACGGTGTATCGGAGAGACGGAATCGAACCCTATTAGATATGGTACGATCCATGATGAGTAATGCTGAGTTACCGCGATCTTTTTGGGGTTATGCGCTAGATTCAGCGGCATATCTTCTGAACAGGGCTCCTACCAAGACTGTGCCTACTACCCCATATCAGATGTGGAGTGGGAAGAAACCCCATCTTCAGCATATGAAGATTTGGCGATGTCCAGCTTTTGTTAAAAAACAGCATGTGGACAAGCACGAGGCACGATCAGTAAAATGTAAGTTTGTGGGATATCCAAAGAACTCCAAGGGATATTATTTCTATTACGTAGAGGAACAAAAGGTTTTTGTTTCTCGTAATGCCCATTTTCTGGAACAGCAGTTTTTAGAAAAGGAAATAAGTGGGAGCGAAATAGAACTGGAAGAAATTCCAGAACCACAAACTAATACTGAAAGTTTGGTAGAACAAGTAGTTCAAGAAGAACAGGACATTCTCGCACCCCTCCGCAGGAGTAGTAGGTCGTCTCATCCGCCTGAGATATACTACGGTTTTCTCATAGATGGGGATAGAGAGGATTGCATCATAGATGATGATGAACCTACTGGCTTCCAGCAGGCCATCCAGAGCGGCGACTCGGTACGATGGCTAGATGCAATGCGGACCGAAATGGAGTCCATGTACACCAACAAAGTATGGACTTTGGACTTTGCTCCAGATGGGGTAAAACCCATAGGATGCAAATGGATCTTCAAGAAAAAGATTGGTGTAGATGGATAGGTGGAAACCTATAAGGCTAGACTAGTTGCAAAGGGTTTTCGTCAAAGACCTGGTTTGGACTATGACGAAACTTTTTCTCCAGTGGCTATGCTCAAATCCATTCGGGTCCTTCTTGCTATTGCTGCCTTCCATGATTATGAAATCTGGCAGATGGACGTAAAGACGGCTTTTCTGAATGGAAATTTAGAAGAGTACGTCTATATGGATCAGCCAGAGGGTTTCAATCAGAGTGGGAGCAGCAGGAAAGTATGCAAGTTGCTTAAGTCCATTTATGGACTAAAGCAGGCATCGCGGAGTTGGAACATCTGTTTTGATGAGACGGTCAAAGAATATGACTTTATCAAAAATCCAGATGAACCATGCATATATAGTAAAGTTGTAGCAAGAAGTGTCGTATTCCTCGTCTTGTACATGGACGACATTCTATTGATAGGAAATGACATTCCTATGCTACAATCTGTCAAAAGATTCTTGTCACACAGGTTCTCCATGAAAGACCTGGGTGTTGCGTCTTACATTCTGGGGATCCGGATCTATCGTGATAGATCCAAGAGGATGTTGGGACTTTCGTAGTCCAGGTATATCGACACTATACTGAAAAGATTCAGTGTGGAAGATTCTAAGCGCGGTAATCTACCGGCTTGTCACGGAATCACCTTATCCAAAGAGATGTCTCCCAAGACTGATTTGGAAAGGGAACGCATATCTATTATACCCTACGCTTCTGCGGTAGGCTCTATAATGTATGCGATGTTGTGCACCAGACCAGATGTAGCTTACGCACTGAGCGTGGTAAGCCGGTATCAGTCAGACCCAGGGGAGAAGCACTGGATAGCAGTAAAGAACATTCTCAAGTACCTGAGGAGGACTAAGGAGATGTTCTTGGTTTACGGCTGAAAAGACCTCAGGATGGAAGCCTTTGCTGATTCAGGCTTCCAGAGTGATAAGGACGATTCCAAGTCCATGTCAGGTTATGTCTTTACCCTCAATGGAGGGGCGGTGTGCTGGAAGAGCTCCAAGCAGGACACCGTTGCTGACTCGACGATGGAAGCGGAGTATATAGCTACTTGCGATGCCACAAAAGAAGCAGTCTGGATGAAGAAGTTCCTAACAGAACATCAGGTGATTCCTACCATTGTTGATCCAATACCTCTGTATTGCGACAACAACGGAGCTATAGCTTTAGCGAAGGAACCAAGGTCCCATCAGAAGTCCAGACACATCTTAAGGCGGTATCACCTGATCAGGGAGATCATTGATCGTCGGGAGATCGAGGTTCGGAGAGTTGCTACTGAAGAGAACATTGTTGATCCATTCACAAAGGCCCTACCTCAGATTCAGTTCGAGAGGCTACTCGAGATCATCGGTCTTCGATATACCAGTACATGGCCCTAGTGCAAGTGGGAGATTGTTAGTGTATATGCCCTAGGGGCCATTATTGTATCATACTAGTTTGTATATTACTTAATGGAAGCTTGGGATATTCACATGTATATAACAGTCTTGCTAAACATGGTAGTATGCTACTTGGTTTTTCTATCTTAATATGTGAGTATACGTATTGATAGAGCTCTTAGGATCTTGCCTGACTACCAGCGTTGTGATGGCAGTCACACTAGTGAGGGCTGGGTAGTCTACAAGCACATCCTTATTCAGGTCCCTAGTCGTAGGATTATCGAGACAGGGCATCGATACTCCGGAGTAGACTAGTGTGTACGCTTCTCATCCCAGTTGGGAAGATGGTCTGTCCCACAGCCGTCAGTACGTCGTACTGGAGATAGTATGCAGGTGCTCGTTAGGTTACGGGTACACCGGACAGGACTCACAGGGAACTGTTGGTTGGTTTTATACCAGTCGTCAGTGAACAGTTCCCAGGTGACATGAGTACAGCATAGTCCGCAGACTTGACACTGCTGCTTCGCCTCGAGTGTGTCCCACTGTTCTTAGATTGCTACCCTACCACGGCTCAAAGGAGTCGTGCAAACAGGTAGCAGTTGGGTGCAGTCCCGAGCACTTGGAAGCAGTGGCGGTTAGACAGGGTTCGTCTCTCCCGGTATTGGGGGTTGATATCGCGCTGTGTCAGAGAGCCATTACGCAAAGTCCCTGGCCAGGGCAAGCATGATTTGCCGGTAGGTTCCAGTAGTTTCTCAGGGTGTAATGGGCTTCGCTCCGACACGACTTATACCGCTATTAGGGGACTGACGCTTGCCGTCCCCCTAGGCCCGATATGCGATAGTCTTAGACAAACAGACAGGACTGTACGGAGTGTTGGAGATAGTGCCCTCAGAGTCAATTATTGGATCACAGGCACGTGATTGCGATGATTGAGGGAGGACCTATCCCGGTAGGACAGTCTTACTCGAGATGATAGTATGCTATCTGGTTTACTTTTATCATCGTGTACTGCTTTAGGCGACCTGACAGGTCGCTATTACACGTTGATAGAGCCCCTAGGATTCTTGCTTGACTGCCAGCAGTATGAGGGCGATCATATACGTGGGAGCTGGTAGTCTATAAGCACATCCTTAAAAGGTCCCTAGTCTTGGGAGTTTCGAGACAGGGCATCGATTCTCCAGAGTAGACTAGTGTATACAGTCGAGACCCCGACGAGGGGCGGTGGCCGGTCTCACAAGCCATTGGTGTCAGTTGGATCACCTAAGATGTATACAGGTGCTCATTGGGTTATGAGTACACCGGACAGGACTCGCCGGGAACATGCTAGTTGGTCTTATACTTGACATCAGATAGCAGTTCCCTGGTGACATGTATACAGGTTAGTTCATCGACCTGGGGATCGTCATTTGTCTCGTGTGAATTCCCACTGTACTTTGATTACCACCCTACTGTAAGTGCACGGCGGCGCTCCGGCCGTCAAACCGACGGCCAAATGCGGAAGTGGTGAAAAACTTTAAAACTTGCGAACTTAGCAAACCGGCACCACCGCGCACTAAACCCCGGATCGAACCATTAATTAGTCCTAGCTATCTACAAGAAAGGGAAGAGAGATATACCGACAGATCCGAGTCCTCCGGTCTTCTCGTCGTCGTCCCGATCTCCTGCGGAATGTCCGGTCTCCTCCTCGTCGCCGGAAGTGCACCACATCGCCTACTTCTTTTACGGGCTCCCACCTCAATGCCGAGGCAACTCGGGCGCGAAGTTGGCTAACCGACGCGCCCAAGATTTGCTGTAGAATATGTAGGATAGTTGTCTCTTTGGGGTTTTGTATAGTTGCCATGATGGAGGAATTTTGTACAAGGATTTTTCATGGACACTTGATGAAAAATAGAAGTTGCGATCGAGCAAAAATGAGCTCGGCCAAAGGCATTTTGCTCACTGGAAATTGGAAAATGAAGCAAGCTCACTATCTAATGAGCTCGGCCAAAAACCCCTCTGTCCCCTGCACAAAACATTTGTGCTCTCTGCCAAAAAGAAGCAAGCACCCAGCACCCTCAAGTAAGCTCACAGCTTCCTCACCTCAAAGCAATTAATTAATCCACTCAAAAAAAACAAAGAATCTGCAGCACACTCCTATGCTCACTCTTCACTTTCTTTTAATAAATTAATCCATTCAAAAAAAACAAAGAATCTGCAGCACCCTCCTATGCTCACTCTTCACTTTCTTTTAATAAATTAATCCATTAAGAAATAAAAAACACACTCACAAAACTCCTCTGCACACACATGTGCTCCTGGTCCAAAATCAACCCCATACCTCACAAAATTAATCACCATCCCATCCAAGAAAAAGTCACAGCACAAAAAGAGTGGCCGGCCCATGCTTCTTCAAATTAATATGAAAAGTATACACAAAAACCAAGAAGCATGTCCCCTCACCAAAAAAGTCAATTGCAAACTTGCAATAAACCCCTCCATCAAAAAGTCCGGCCGGGAAAGAACAAAGGAAAACCGGCCGGAACGGAATGCAAACTGGCAACTCCAGAAAACTGGCCCCGTAATAAATTACAGGAAAACCCCGATACTGTGCATACACACCCGCATCTGTATTCCGTCCGGATACAAATGCAAAAAGACAAAATCTACACTGTACTAAACTAGGACCGGCTTAAACCAAAGCCGGCTAGTAATATCCGTCCGATCCTGATCCGTGCAATACCGCACGTATCTGATCGAACGCTGCCATATAACTATACGGCCACTAGTATAAAACCATCCGATCCTGATCCGTGCAATACCGCACGTATCTGATCGGACCCTACCATATCTCCATACGGCCTCTACAGCTTTTCGCCCGAAAGCCTGAGTAACTGAATGTGGGGGACTCTAAAGACTCGTCAACACCTTAGTTGTGGATTTAACCACTAGCACGTTAGAGGTATAAGCCAATACATAACGGGCTACCAGGTATTGACTAAAAGGGATGTCTGTGAGCGAACTCAGCCTGACACCCTACTGAGCCTGTCAGTGACAATATCCGTACAGTCCGGTCCGTTCGTCTATGAGTATCGCATGGCGGGCCTAGGGGGTTGGTAAAAGTCAGACCCCCAAAAGCGGTACAAGTCGTGTCGGAGTGTAGCCCAGAACACCCTGAGATACTACTGGAATACCTACCAGTAAATCTCCTTGCCTCGGCCGAGGGCTTCGTGTAATGGCTCTCCTAGACACAGCACGACCTCACCCCCAATACCGGGAGAGACGAACCCCTGAAGATACGCTCACTGCCTCCATGTGGCTCGGGACTGTACCCAACTAAAACCTGTTTGCACGACTCCTTTGAGCCGTGGTAGGGTAGTAATCAAAGTACAGTGGGAACTCACACGAGACAAATGACGATCCCCAGGTCGATGAACTAACCTGTACACATGTCACCAGGGAACTGCCATCTGACGTCTGGTATATGACCAACTAGCATGTTCCCGGCGAGTCCTGTCCGGTGTACTCATAACCCAATGAGCACCTGTATACATCTTCGGTGATCCAACTGACACCAGTGGCTTGTGAGACCGGCCACCGCCCCTCGTCGGGGTCTCGACTGTATACACTAGTCTACTAATGGAGTATCGATGCCCGGTCTCGAAACTCCCACGGCTAGGGACCATTTAAGGATATGCTTATAGACTCCAGCTCTCACTTATATGATCGCCCTCATACTGCTGGCAGTCAAGCAAGAATCCTAGGGGCTCTATCAACGTGTAATAGCGACTTGTCAGGTCACCTGAAGCAGTACACGATGATAAAGGCAAACCAGATAGCATACTATCATCTCGAGTAAGACTGTCCTACCGGGACAGGTCCTCCCTCAATCATTGCAATCACGTGCCTGTGATCCAATAATTGATTCTGAGGGCACTATCTCCAACAATCTCCCACTTGCACTCAAGGCTAATTATTGCGATGTCGCATACTCACAGCCCGTGTGATACCGAACACCCAACTCCTCTACTAGTCAGTCTCACAAAGCTCGTTTGCGAAACTCTTGCGTTCGAGGAATAGCCTTAGTGAGTGGATCCGCCTTGAAGTTTCTTTCTATGTCTCTCTAAATCTCAAGTTCGCGGAGAAAGCCATCTCCCGAAAAGAGCAATACCTGTCTTAGAATGTGTCTGGATGTCTGATGGGACACAGCTCATAAATGAACTCCAAATCCAAACTTCTTAGACTGTATCGACAACTGAACTTAATCAGTATCCTGCGCCATGCCTCCCTCAGTATTGCCTTGGATCACCTGTCCAAAATACTGCCCCTCGTCAGAGGGAAAAACTATAACTCTGACAACCTCCCTGTCGTCCAGGTCACCTTGGAAGCCTGGAATGATAACTGTCTCCTGAATGAGGCTGTCGTTATCATATCCCTAGAACATCCACTTATGTTCTAAAACTGCTTCCGACTGTTTTTCCAGCATTGGATCATTATCAACTTATTGCATCTAGTGCAAGAACAACATCTGGTGTGGTACTTGACATCTCACGATTGACTCAATTGCCTGAGCAAGTGATCTGCCAATCATGCACGTCCCTCTTCCCTTTAGTCTGTAAGACACCTTTAGAGAGGGTGACTCCTTCGCCTGCAGGTATACTACCATGCCAGGAGTCGTTCATCCTAAATACTCATAGAATGCTGTCTAAGTACCCAGATTGGGAGACTACCCAAATCTAGATCTAAAACCATAGATCTAGTGACCAGTATGTCTGATATAAAATCCATTTCCTTTGTGGAGAAACCACTGTGTGACGACCAAAGTATAACCGATTGTAGTATAGGAGTTTCATTTCCTACTCTGTGTATGTCATCCAAATACCAGGATATCACACCCTACTACCTTCTCAACAGATCCATCCCTTATTCTGATGAAGTCAAACCCATGGCTGACACGTCAGAAACAGATGATCTATCTTCGCTACAACTGCTTTAGTCTATAAATAGACATAAGCTACCTGTCCACCAATGCTTCCGCTGCTCCCACTGACTACGACAACCCTCTGGCAGAGTCATATAGACGTACACTTCTAAAACTAGTTTAGAACGACGCTATACTCATCCTCCTGCCGGGTCTCGCAACCTGGAACAACAGCAATGGGAATTGTGGGTAAACCAGAACTTCCCTGTCACCGTCCTTGAGACTACCGGAGTACCTCTCGGGTGCCTGAAGTTACCCACCTTATCTGCGGAATGGCCAATGGAATGTCAAATCAGATTCAAATCATGCAACTGTCTCCAGTGCATGTCAACTAAATGGAAGGAGGCCGATCAGCGTTACTCAACTTAGGAATACTTCCAATTATGAATAATCTGAAAAAGAAGCAAGTTCTCTTAATCATTACTATCAACTGAACACCATACACAAGTATCTACATCTTCGATCATTTTGAAGAATCCCGATACTTGCAATACCTGGTTCTCTACTTTATTCAAATACCTATGACTTCTCAAAATTCGGACCTTGTGTTTCCACGAAACACTTGTCTAAAAACTAGAGAAGTCATAAGTAAACCGAATATAGTACGAGGACCAACCCCTCTGTCCTGATGGACCCTGGACAACATACAATACTCTGTATAAGTCCCTTGAGTCTGATAACTCATTCACTGTGTCTCGTAGGTTGAAAACTGTACTTATGGTTAAGAAGAATTACACCGCTGTTTAATGCTCCTTACCTAACCATCCACTGATATAGGTAAATGTCATCGACATAATATCAAAGGGTATATCTCACTCTATAAAAATAGACGTACAGATATATCAATTTGAAATTGGTGCATGACAGCGGATATTCAAAACAAAATATTTGCCGACCGCAAACAACCCAGGTGATTTCCTCAAATATCACCGATTACAACGAGTCCCGATATAATGAAGGTGATCACCCAATTCCCAATAACCTACTCCCACTCATCATCTGTAAAACCATACAGATGTGAGAATCATATCTGGTAAATACATACCCTGGAGCAAGTGCCTAATCGGGAAATCAGTTTTCCTTTAACATTACACAGTGAAACTGAAACATTGAAAATGTTTCGATGGGGTATCCTGGTATTCCTAGTAATGCCTTTTCCATTATCCAGATTCACAACTGTAACCGTATATTTCTTTGCCACCTCTCCAAGTCCCTTCATATGTCTTTAGTCGTTACCTTCTGTACACCCCTTTAGGCCAAATGGTTTTCTTCCTTCCCTACCGTTCGGCACCAGCCTATGGTTTGGAAGAAGACTATCCAAAAAGCATAAAGGGTGTACTGTCCTAATCCTAGGAGCACTCGCATCACGAGAGAAGGTGAAGATAAAAGACACCTGAATGTACTTTATTCCTATTTCTCCTGAACCAGGATCCATCCCGGAACGAGTTCCTTTCGAGTTCGTATATAACCATACGATGGATTATCCAATAAAATGGGATCTTCGTAGTGATACGGAGTGTCCTGGAGAAATACAAAGGTGATGTGGGAGTGGTAACGAAATATTTGGTTTGGTCGTGAACATCTGTTGCAATTTACTTTGCCCTCTTACTAATCCCTTGCTTTGTCTGAACTTAATACCTTCTGTACACCATCGTTATGCTAATTGGTTTTCTTCAATCCCTACCGGTCGGCACCAGCCTAAGGTTTGGAAGAAGACAATCCAATTTGCGTAATAGGTGTACTACTCCTAAACCAAGGAGTACTCGTAACCTGAGAGAGGGTAAAAGGAAAAGACAACTGAATAATCCTATCCGTTTTCTCCAGAACCGGAAACCATCCTCGAATAAATCTTTCGAGTTCGTATCTAACCATACGATGGTTTTGTCCAATGGAAGTGGACGTTCGTAGTAATACGGGGTGTTCTGGAGAAAAGGGTAAAAGTAGGAGTGGCAATGAGGTTTGCAACTCTGACAGTCCAAAAGCCAGTGTTAAGAAGGTTCGGTCAATTTTGGTCACTGAGTCATAGTCTTAGGGTCGGGTCAATGGTCGCTGCCAAAGAGAGAGAGAGAAGAAACACTCAGCGTGCACTCTAACCTAGATCAGAATGGTTACCATTTCATCTAATCTGGAAACCTCCCACTGTACCTCAAATTTTCCTCCAAACCTGAAAGAAGAATTAGTCGGGGTCACCCGAGGAGTAAACTAACTCATCAGTGGGAATCGGGATCCAACTCTCATCGCATGATAACGTGATGGAATCCGCTCACGGTATCACACTCCAGAAGGTATGCGCATATCTGGCAAGTTTCAGTACTTTTGAAACTCCCGATGTGATTTTTACCCCATGCTCTTATGACCTTGACTTTGGCCAACATATCATAAGTCACATGTCAAGTTCAACCCGTCATTCTCCAGGTTAATTTGAATCCACCCGTACCTACCCTTGACTTTGGCCAAAATGGCAGTACGACTGTCCCAAACCAACGCATCTATCTATGCTGCATATGAATACCCAATAGCTACCAATCACTGTGCCTTGACTTTGGCCAACATACACAGCTTGAATACTATTGACTATCCATATGAAACGACGGAGGGCTACGAATGGTTTCTGGCGAAAACCTTTAACGTAATGAACTTGATATCGTTGAAGGAACGGATAGCTTTTTAGAAAATATAGTGACGAAAACCTTTACTAAAGAGGTCACTCCCGGTGAAGGGATCTCGGCTCTTTCCCCGTAGAATGAGGTGCAGGATATTCCAACTGAATACCACGATGCAAAGCAAAAGTAATCGGCTATAGTGAAGTCATTGCCCTAACGTAAACTTTTTGTCCAAGGGGTCACTCCCGGTGAAGGGATCTCGGCCCTTGCCTCGTCGAGTGAGGAGCAGGATATTCCAACTGAATATCACGATGCAAAACAAAAGAGAACGCCTTTGCAATAACAGCTTTTTTGAAAAGTGTTCCAACAACATCAGATTAGGTTTGTTTTAAACTTGCATTGATCCGAATCAATGCAGTCCCATCAATTGATCACACCAAAAAGAACGAAAATATACTGATGTACGTATATGCCATCCGCATTCGCCACTGGGTCCCGTCATTACCCGTTAGGTTAGCTTACTAACGACAGAGCGGGGACTGGACTAGCGCGGATGCAAAACATATACAACATCTACTAATATATATACCAATATATTATATTTCGCTCAAGGCGTGAAAGAAATGCAACATCACAGAAATGTACAGCATCACAGAACAATACAGATATCTGGGATCCCCGGGTTTCACAGAGCCACTACTGAAACCCGAAGTTCCCCTGGTCGTGTGGATAGCCTGTGCAATGAAATCCTAGACCCCTACGGGCGCGGCAAGTTACCCGCCAAAACCTGAAGCGAGGCAGCCCCCTTCAGCTCCGTGAATGGACCACCCAGCACTTCACGGAATCCGGCAACTTGGGCACCCCTCCTGGGTCAACCTGTACCCCCTACGAGTGCGGCGAATAGCCCGCCAATCCCAGAGTGAAGCCCCCTCCGTCTCAATGCCATGAGATGCGGGCTTGTTACCCTCTAGAACCCGGCCATCCGTGCACCCCTCCGCGGGGTAATCCTAGTACAGAAAGTAAAATATACATACACCGGGTACATCGACCGCAACCAGGTCGTGCCCCAAAAAGAATAATACAATCAGGCAGTGACGGCAGTCCACATGTCGGACGCTCGCCCCGCAACAACAAATGTACATAATACAACAACACTGTACTAGCATTGCATCCAGGCTACCCCCACGACCGATCCGCAACATCACAGCAAAAACATAACATCAACGTGAAAGTCACGTTCGCAAATCCGTCTAACCGGGCTATAGCAGCTAGACCGGATTTACCGATCAAGTGACATTCACGGTCGCAGATATAATGTAAATACTGTGAAAAATGTGTTTAAAATATCCGATCGATCAAATTATAACAAGTGGGCCCCAAAACAATACTGTAACAGTTAAAGAAATTCTGGGCCCAATGTTAATGTTCCAAAAACCCTACTTTCACAACAGAAGCCCAATGGAAAAAAAAAACGGCCCACTGTTCCCTTCAATCGGCCGCGCAACCGCGGCCCCATGTAGGGTTATGCCGCGGTTCCGCGCATCGATGAAGGGAACAGTGTATCGTATTTTTCCAGTGGCCTTAATTCTTCTAGTAAAGTACTTTTATACAACCTGAAAAATTTTTAGAGACCAAAAAATTTCAACAGAAAACTGATATGAACAAAATACGGATTTTGGAACTTTTTATCGATCGGAAATGCAAACACATTACACAAAGCTAGACTAAGTTAATGGCGAGGCTCTGATACCACTGTAAGTGCACGGCGGCGCTCCGGCCGTCAAACCGACGGCCAAATGCGGAAGTGGTGAAAAACTTTAAAACTTGCGAACTTAGCAAACCGGCACCACCGCGCACTAAACCCCGGATCGAACTATTAATTAGTCCTAGCTATCTACAAGAAAGGGAAGAGAGATATACCGACAGATCCGAGTCCTCCGGTCTTCTCGTCGTCGTCCCGATCTCCTGCGGAATGTCCGGTCTCCTCCTCGTCGCCGGAAGTGCACCACATCGCCTACTTCTTTTACGGGCTCCCACCTCAATGCCGAGGCAACTCGGGCGCGAAGTTGGCTAACCGACGCGCCCAAGATTTGCTGTAGAATATGTAGGATAGTTGTCTCTTTGGGGTTTTGTATAGTTGCCATGATGGAGGAATTTTGTACAAGGATTTTTCATGGACACTTGATGAAAAATGGAAGTTGCGATCGAGCAAAAATGAGCTCGGCCAAAGGCATTTTGCTCACTGGAAATTGGAAAATGAAGCAAGCTCACTATCTAATGAGCTCGGCCAAAAACCCCTCTGTCCCCTGCACAAAACATTTGTGCTCTCTGCCAAAAAGAAGCAAGCACCCAGCACCCTCAAGTAAGCTCACAGCTTCCTCACCTCAAAGCAATTAATTAATCCACTCAAAAAAAACAAAGAATCTGCAGCACACTCCTATGCTCACTCTTCACTTTCTTTTAATAAATTAATCCATTCAAAAAAAACAAAGAATCTGCAGCACCCTCCTATGCTCACTCTTCACTTTCTTTTAATAAATTAATCCATTAAGAAATAAAAAACACACTCACAAAACTCCTCTGCACACACATGTGCTCCTGGTCCAAAATCAACCCCATACCTCACAAAATTAATCACCATCCCATCCAAGAAAAAGTCACAGCACAAAAAGAGTGGCCGGCCCCTGCTTCTTCAAATTAATATGAAAAGTATACACAAAAACCAAGAAACATGTCCCCTCACCAAAAAAGTCAATTGCAAACTTGCAATAAACCCCTCCATCAAAAAGTCCGGCCGGGAAAGAACAAAGGAAAACCGGCCGGAACGGAATGCAAACTGGCAACTCCAGAAAACTGGCCCCGTAATAAATTACAGGAAAACCCCGATACTGTGCATACACACCCGCATCTGTATTCCGTCCGGATACAAATGCAAAAAGACAAAATCTACACTGTACTAAACTAGGACCGGCTTAAACCAAAGCCGGCTAGTAATATCCGTCCGATCCTGATCCGTGCAATACCGCACGTATCTGATCGAACGCTGCCATATAACTATACGGCCACTAGTACAAAACCATCCGATCCTGATCCGTGCAATACCGCACGTATCTGATCGGACCCTACCATATCTCCATACGGCCTCTACAGCTTTTCGCCCGAAAGCCTGAGTAACTGAATGTGGGGGACTCTAAAGACTCGTCAACACCTTAGTTGTAGATTTAACCACTAGCACGTTAGAGGTATAAGCCAATACATAACGGGCTACCAGGTATTGACTAAAAGGGATGTCTGTGAGCGAACTCAGCCTGACACCCTACTGAGCCTGTCAGTGACAATATCCGTACAGTCCGGTCCGTTCGTCTATGAGTATCGCATGGCGGGCCTAGGGGGTTGGTAAAAGTCAGACCCCCAAAAGCGGTACAAGTCGTGTCGGAGTGTAGCCCAGAACACCCTGAGATACTACTGGAATACCTACCAGTAAATCTCCTTGCCTCGGCCGAGGGCTTCGTGTAATGGCTCTCCTAGACACAGCACGACCTCACCCCCAATACCGGGAGAGACGAACCCCTGAAGATACGCTCACTGCCTCCATGTGGCTCGGGAATGTACCCAACTAAAACCTGTTTGCACGACTCCTTTGAGCCGTGGTAGGGTAGTAATCAAAGTACAGTGGGAACTCACACGAGACAAATGACGATCCCCAGGTCGATGAACTAACCTGTACACATGTCACCAGGGAACTGCCATCTGACGTCTGGTATATGACCAACTAGCATGTTCCCGGCGAGTCCTGTCCGGTGTACTCATAACCCAATGAGCACCTGTATACATCTTCGGTGATCCAACTGACACCAGTGGCTTGTGAGACCGGCCACCGCCCCTCGTCGGGGTCTCGACTGTATACACTAGTCTACTAATGGAGTATCGATGCCCGGTCTCGAAACTCCCACGGCTAGGGACCATTTAAGGATATGCTTATAGACTCCAGCTCTCACTTATATGATCGCCCTCATACTGCTGGCAGTCAAGCAAGAATCCTAGGGGCTCTATCAACGTGTAATAGCGACTTGTCAGGTCACCTGAAGCAGTACACGATGATAAAGGCAAACCAGATAGCATACTATCATCTCGAGTAAGACTGTCCTACCGGGACAGGTCCTCCCTCAATCATTGCAATCACGTGCCTGTGATCCAATAATTGACTCTGAGGGCACTATCTCCAACACCTACCACGCTCAAAGGAGACGTGCAAACAGGTTTTAGTTGGGTACAGTCCCGAGCCACATGGAGGCAGTGAGCGTATCTTTAGGGGTTCGTCTCTCTTGGTATTGGGGGTGAGGTCGCGCTGTGTCTAGGAGAGCCATTACACGAAGTCCTTGGCTAAGGCAGGAGATTTACTGGTAGGTATTCCAGTAGTATCTCAGGGTGTTCTGGGCTTCACTCCGACACGACTTGTACCGCTTTTGGGGGTCTGACTTTTACCAACCCCCTAGGCCCGCCATGCGATGCTCATAGACGAACGGACCGGACTGTACGAATATTGTCACTGACAGGCTCAGTAGGGTGTCGGGATGAGTTCGCTCATCGACGTCCCTTTTGGTCAATAGCTGGTGGCCCGTCACGTATTGGCTTATACCTCTGACGTGCTAGTGGTTAAATCCACAGCCATAGTATTGACGAGTTTTTAGGGTCCACCACACTTTCAGTTACTCAAGCTTTCGGGCGAAACGCTGTAGAGGCCGTATGGAGATATGGCAGGGTCCGATCAGATATGTGCGGTATTGCACGGATCAGGATCGGACGGTTTGTACTAGAGACTGTATGGATATATGGCAGGGTTCGATCAGATACGTGCGGTATTGCACGGATCAGGATCGGACGGATATTACTAGCCGGCTTTGGTTTAAGCCGGATCCTAATATAGTACTGTGTAGATTTTGTCTCTTTGCATTTGTATTCAGTGGAAATACAAATGCGGGCATGTATATGCAGTAGCGGGGTTTTCCTGTGATTTATTACGGGATCAGTTTTCTGAAGTTGCTAGTTTGCATTCCGTTCCGGCCGGTTTTCCTTTGTTCTTTCCCGGCCGGACTTTTCCGATGGAGGGGGTTATTTGCAAGTTTGCAAATAACATTTGTGGAAGGGGTTTCTTGCACTTGTGGCATTATGATAAGTTAAGCATCTTTGCTTTTTCATGATGGCTTGCTTTTTGAGATTAGATGAGATTTGAAATGAAATTGACATTGTTAACATGATATTTGGTGTGGTCACCCTCTACCTTTTACTACCTTCACCTCCCTTCTTGTTGTTGATTTTTTCCATTCTCTCCACCATTTCAAGGGAGCATGGGCCGGCCAGAATTTGAGTGGGAGAGAAAAGAGAGAGGTTTTCCTTTGTTGTATGAAAAATTATTCTCATTCTCATTTTGTATCAAAGTTTATAAGCTCTCTCCAAAATTTCATTCATCCCTCCATCAAGGCAACTTCATATACCCCAAAGAGACAATGGCTACTACACTATTCTACAGCAAATCTTGGGCACGTCGACTTGCCAGCTTCGTGCCCGAATTGCCTCGGTATAGAGGCGGGAGCCCGTAAAAGATGCAGACGATGTGGTGCCCTTCCGGCAAGGAGGCGACGACCGGAGTTTCCGCGGGAGATCGGGACGACGACGAGAAGACCGGAGGACTCGGATCACTCGGTACTTCTCTATCCCCTCTCTAGATAGCTAGGACTAGTTTAATGGCACGATCCGGGTGTTTAGTGCGCGGTGGTGCCGGTTTGCTAGTTTGCAAAATTAAAAGTTTATCACCGCTTCCGCATTTGGCCGTCGGATTGACGGCCGGGGCGCCGCCGTGCACTTACAGTGGTATCAGAACCTCGCCATTAACATAGTCTAGCTTTGTCTAATGTGTTTTACATTTCCGATCGAACAAAAATTCCAAAACAGCGTTTTTCTTCACATCAGTTTCTGTCGAAATTTTTTGAAGTCCAAAAATTTTTCAGGTTGTATAAAAGTGATGTACTGAAAGTCCTAAGAACACTGGAAAAATTTGGTGCCCTGATCCTTCCGTACGACCGTGGAACCGCAGTCATAACCCCTCTTTGGCCGCGGTTCCGCCGCAGGAATGTGGATTCACGTCATCATTTTTTTGCAGTGGGCTTGTGGGCTGAAAATAGGGGTTTTGGTATACTTTGTTTGGGCCCAGAATTTCTGTGAGTGCTACAGTATTGTTTGGGGCCCACTTGGTAAAATTTGATCGATCGGATATTTTAAACACATTGGTTCACAGTATTTACATTATATCTGTGACCGTGAATGTCACTCGATCGGTAAATCCAGTCTATCTGCTATAGCCCTTTTAGACGGATTTGCGAACGTGACTTTCACGTTGATGTTCTATGTATTGCTGTGATGTTGCGGATCGGTCGTGGGGATAGCCTGGATGCAATGCTAGTACAGTTTTTGTTGTATCATGTACATTTGATATTGCGGGGCGAGCGTCCGACATGTGGACAGCCTTCACTGCCTGATTGTATTATTATTTTGAGGAACGACCAGGTTGCGGTCGATGTACCGGTTGTATGTATATCTTACTTTCTGTACTAGGATTACCCCAAGGTGGGGTGCACGGATAGCCGGGTTCTAGAGGGCAACGGGCCCGCATCTCATGGCATTGAGACGGAGGGGGCTTCACTCTAGAATTAGCGGGCTATCCGCCGCACTCGTAGGGGGTACAGGTTGACCCAGGAGGGGTGCCCAAGTTACCGGATTCCGTGAAGTGCTGGGTGGTCCATTCACGGTGCTGAAGGGGGCTGCCTCGCTTCAGGTTTTGGCGGGTAACTTGCCGCGCCCGTAGGGGTCTAGGATTTCATTGCACAGGCTATCCACACGACCAGGGGAACGTCGGGTTTCAGTAGTGGCTCTGTGAAACCCGGGGATCCCAGATATCTGTATTGTTCTGTGATGATGTACATTTCTGTGATGTTGCATTTTTATCACGCCTTGAGCGAATATAATATATTGGTATATATATTAGTAGATGTTGTATATGTTTTACATCCGTGCCAGTCCAGTCCCCACTCTGTCGTTAGTTAGCTAACCTAACGGGTAATGACGGGACCCTGTGGCGAATGCGGATGGCATATACGTACATCAGTATATTTTCGTTCTTTGTGGTGTGATCAATTGATGGGACTGCGTTGATTCGGATCAATGCAAGTTAAAACAAACCTAATCTGATGTTGTTGGAACACTTTTCAAAAAGCTGTTATTGCAAGGACGTTCACTTTTGTTTTGCATCGTGGTATTCATTTGGAATATCCTGCTCCTCAGTCGACGAGGCAAGGGCCAAGATCCCTTCACCGGGAGTGACCCCTTGGACAGAAGTTTGCGTCAGAGCATTAACTTCACTATAGCCGATTACTTTTGCTTTGCATCGTGGTATTCATTTGGAATATCCTGCACCCCATTATACGGGGAAAGAGCCGAGATCCCTTCACCGGGAGTGACCTCTTTAGTAAAGGTTTTCGTCACTATATTTTCTAAAAAGCTATCCGTTCCTTCAACGATATCAAGTTCATTACGTTAAAGGTTTTCGCCAGAAACCATTCGTAGCCCTCCGTCATTTCATATGGGTAGTCAATAGTATTCAAGCTGTGTTTGTTGGCCAAAGTCAAGGCACAGTGTTTGGTAGCTGTTGGTTATTCATATGCAGCATAGATAGATGCGTTGCTTTGGAACAGTCGTACTGCCTTGTTGGCCAAAGTCAAGGGTAGGTACGGGTGGATTCAAAACAACCTGGAGAATGACGGGTAGAACTTGACATGTGACTTATGATTTGTTGGCCAAAGTCAAGGTCATAAGAGCATGGGGCAAAAATCCACATCGGGAGTTTCAAAAGTACTGAAACTTGCCAGATATGCGCATACCTTCTGGAGTGTGATAGCGTGAGCGGATTCCGTCACGTTATCATGCGATGATAGTTGGATCCCGATCCCCACTGATGAGTTGGTTTACTCCTCGGGTGATCCCGACTAATTCTTCTTTCAGGTTTGGGGAAGAATTTGACGTTACAGTGGGAGGTTTCCAGATTAGATAAATTGGTAACCATTCTGATCTAGGTTAGAGTGCACGCTGAGTGTTTCTTTTCTCTCTCTCTTTGGCAGCGACCATTGACCCGACCCAAGACTACGACTCAGTGACCAAGTTGACCGAACCTTCTTAACACTGACTTTTGGATTGTCAGAGTTGCAACCGTCATTGCCACTCCTACTTTTACCCTTTTCTCCAGGACACCCCGTATTACTACGAATGTCCACTTCCAATGGACAAAACCATCGTATGGTTATATACGAACTCGAAGGAATTCGAGGATGGTTTCTGGTTCTGGAGAAAACGAATAGGACTATTCAGTTGTCTTTTCCTTTTACCTTCTCTCAGGTTGCGAGTACTCCTTGGTTTAGGAGTAGTACACCTATTACGCAAATTGGATAGTCTTCTTCCAAACCTTAGGCTGGTGCCGAACGGTAGGGAATGAAGAAAACTAATTAGCCTAAACGGTATACAGAAGGTATTAAGTAAAGACAAAGAAAGGGATTGTAAGAGGGCAAAGTAAATTGCGACTGCTATTCACAACCAAACCAAGTATTTCTTCGCCAATCCCAAATCACCTTTGTATTTCTCCAGGAAACTCCGTATCACTACGAAGATCCCAGTTTATTGGATAATCCATCGTATGGTTATATACGAACTCGAAAGGAACTTGTTCCAGTTCGGGGATGAATCCTGGTTCAGGAGAAATAGGAATAAAGTTCATTCAGGTGTCTTTTATCTTCACCTTCTCTCGCATTGCGAGTGTTCCTAGGAATAGGACAGTACACCCATTATGCTTATTGGATAGTCTTCTTCCAAACCATAGGCCGGTGCCGAACGGTAGGGAAGGAAGAAAACCATTTGGCCTAAAGGGGTGTACAGAAGGTAATGACTAAAGACATATAAAGGGATTTGGAGAAATGGCAAAGAATTATACGGTTACAGTTGTGAATCTGGATAATGGAAGAGGCTTTACTACGAATACCAGGATACCCCAACGAAACATTTTAATGTTTCAGTTTCACTGTCTACCGTTAAAGGAAAACTGATTTCCCGATTAGACACTTGCTCCAGGGTATGTATTTACCAGACATGATTCTCACATCTGTATGGTTTTACAGATGATGAGTGGGAGTAAATTATTGGGAATTAGGTGACCATCCTCATTATATCAGGATTCGTTGTAATTGGTGATATTTGAGGAAGCCACCAGGAATGTTTGCCGGTCGGCAAATATATGGTTTTGAATATCCGTTGTTGTGCACCAATTTCAAATTGATATATCTGTACGTCTATTTTTATAGAGTGAGATATAACATTTTGAAATTATGTCTATGACATTTACCTATATCAGTGGATGGTTAGGTAAGGAGCATTGAACAAGCGGTGTAATTCTTCTTAACCATAAGCACATTTTTCAACCTACGACACACAGTGAATGAGTTATCAGATTCAAGGGACTTATACAGAGTATTGTATGTTGTCCAGGGTCCATCAGGACAGAAGGGTTGGTCCTCGTACTATATTCGGTTTACTTATGACTCTCTAGTTTTTAGACAGGTGTTTCGTGGAAACACAGGGTCCGAATTTTGAGAAGCTATGGGTATTTGAATAAAGTAGAGAACCAGGTATTGCAAGTATCGGGATTCTTCAAAGTGGTCGAAGATGTAGATACTTGTGTATAGTGTTCAGTTGATAGTAATGTTTAAGAGAACTTACTTCTCTTTCAGGTTACTCATAATTGGAAGCATTCCTAAGTTGAGTAACGCTGATCGGCCTCTTTCCATTTAGTTGACATGCACTGGAGACAGCTGCATCATTTGAATCTGGTTCAATTAAATCAGTGCCTCTGGTTCTATATTGGATATAGAACAGTTCATATCTTAACGATGTTAAGGTACAGGGAGTTGTCCGGCCTATGCTTAAAACCAGACTCTGGATAACTCAAGGCATGTTTCTGTAATGGCTGTTTGTGGGTTGACCCAGGCTATGACGATGGTTGACTTTCTACCATCTGAAAGATCAATAGTAATATTGTTCTAGACTCGCCACAGTTTTATTAAAAATGGATTTCTTTTTTCAGAAAACAGTAGTGGGAGTATGGTAGAACTGGAAGTGATTCCAGAACCGCAAACGATTGCTGAAGATTTGATAAGAACCTAAAGATTCAATCTGATTTGACATTCCATTGGCCACTCCGCAGATACGGTGGGTAACCTCAGGCACCAGAGAGGTACTCCGGTAGCCTCAAGGACAGTGGCAGAGAGGTTCTTGTTTACCCAGACTTACCATTGCTGTTGTTCCAGACTGTGAGACCCGGCAGGAGGATGAGTATAGCGTCTTTCTAAACTAGTTTTAGAAATGTACGTATATATGACTCTGCCAGAGGGTTGTCGTGGTCAGTGGGAGCAGCGGAAGCATTGGTGGACAGGTGGCTTATGTCTATTTATAGACTAAAGCAGAGTTGCGGAGATAGATCATCTATTTCTGATGTGACAGTCATAGGTTTGACTTCGTCAGAATAGGGGATGGATCTGTTAAGAAGGTAGTAGGGTGTCATGTCATGGTATTTGATGACATACACAAAGTAGGAAAGGATATTCCTAAACTACGATCGGTTATACTTTGGTCGTCACACAGTGGTTTCTCCACATGGGACTTGGACATTATATCAGACATACTGGTTACTAAATCTATGGTTTTAGATCTAGATTTGGGTGGTTTCCCAATCAGGGTACTTTGACAGCATTCTAAGAGTATTTAGAATGGACGACTCCTGGCACGGTAGCATACCTGCAGGTGATGGAGTCACCCTCTCTAAAGGTGTCTTATAGACTAAAATAGAGAGGGATGTGCATGATTGGCAGATCACTTGCTTAGGCAATTGAGTCAATCATGAGATATCAAGTACCACGCCAGATGTTGTTCTTGCAGTAGATGCAATAAGTCGATATTGATCCTATCCTAGAGAAACAGACGGAAGCAGTTCTAGAGAATAAGTGGATGTTCTAGGGATATGATAACGACAGCCTCGTTTAGGAGACAGTTATCATTCCAGGCTTCCAAGGTGACATGGACGACAGGGTGATTGTCAGAGTTATAGTTTTCCCTCTGACGAGGGGCAGTATTTTGGACAGGTAGTCCAAGGCAGTACTGAGAGAGGCATGGCGCAGGACACTGATTAAGTTCAGTTGATGATACAGTCTGAGAAGTTTGGATTTGGAGTTCATTTATGAACTAGGTCCCATCAGACATCCAGACATTCTAAGACAGGTATTGCTCATTTCGGGAGATGGTTTTCTCCGCGAACTTGAGATATAGAGAGACATAGAAAGAAACTTCAAGGCGGATCCACTCACTGAGGTTATTCCTCGAACGCAATAGTTTCGCAAACGGGTTTTGTGAGACTGACTAGTAGAGGAGTTGGGTGTTCGGTATCACACGGGCTGTAAGTATGCGACATCGCAATAATTAGCCTTGAGTGCAAGTGGGAGATTGTTGGAGATAGTGCCCTCATAGTCAATTATTGGATCACAGGCACGTGATTGCGATGATTGAGGGAGGATCTATCCCGGTAGGACAGTCTTACTCGAGATGATAGTATGCTATCTGGTTTACCTTTATCATCGTGTACTGCTTTAAGCGACCTGACAGGTCGCTATTACACGTTGATAGAGCCCCTAGGATTCTTGCTTGACTGCCAACAGTATAAGGGCGATCATATACGTGGGAGCTGGTAGTCTATAAGCACATCCTTAAAAGGTCCCTAGTCGTGGGAGTTTCGAGACAGGGCATCGATTCTCCAGAGTAGACTAGTGTATACAGTCGAGACCCCGACGAGGGGCGGTGGCCGGTCTCACAAGCCATTGGTGTCGGTTGGATCACCTAAGATGTATACAGGTGCTCATTGGGTTATGAGTACACCGGACAGGACTCGCCGGGAACATGCTAGTTGGTCTTATACTTGACGTCAGATAGCAGTTCCCTGGTGACATGTGTACAGGTTAGCTCATCGACCTGGGGATCGTCATTTGTCTCGTGTGAGTTCCCACTGTACTTTGATTACTACCCTACCACGCTCAAAGGAAACGTGCAAACAGGTTTTAGTTGGGTACAGTCCCGAGCCACATGGAGGCAGTGAGCATATCTTCAGGGGTTCGTCTCTCCCGGTATTGGGGGTGAGGTCGCGCTGTGTCTAGGAGAGCCATTACACGAAGTCCTTGGCTAAGGCAGGAGATTTACTGGTAGGTATTCCAGTAGTATCTCAGGGTGTTCTGAGCTTCACTCCGACACGACTTGTACCGCTTTTGGGGGCCTGACTTTTACCAACCCCCTAGGCCCGCCATGCGATGCTCATAGACGAACGGACCGGACTGTACGGATATTGTCACTGACAGGCTCAGTAGGGTGTCGGGATGAGTTCGCTCATCGACGTCCCTTTTGGTCAATAGCTGGTGGCCCGTCACGTATTGGCTTATACCTATGACGTGCTAGTGGTTAAATCCACAGCCATAGTATTAACGAGTTTTTAGGGTCCACCACACTTTCAGTTACTCAAGCTTTCGGGCGAAACGCTGTAGAGGCCGTATGGAGATATGGCAGGGTCCGATCAGATATGTGCGGTATTGCACGGATCAGGATCGGACGGTTTGTACTAGAGGCTGTATGGATATATGGCAGGGTTCGATCAGATACGTGCGGTATTGCACGGATCAGGATCGGACGGATATTACTAGCCGGCTTTGGTTTAAGCCGGATCCTAATATAGTACTGTGTAGATTTTGTCTCTTTGCATTTGTATTCAGTGGAAATACAAATGCGGGCATGTATATGCAGTAGCGGGGTTTTCCTGTGATTTATTACGGGATCAGTTTTCTGAAGTTGCCAGTTTGCATTCCGTTCCGGCCGGTTTTCCTTTGTTCTTTCCCGGCCGGACTTTTCCGATGGAGGGGGTTATTTGCAAGTTTGCAAATAACATTTGTGGAAGGGGTTTCTTGCACTTGTGGCATTATGATAAGTTAAGCATCTTTGCTTTTTCATGATGGCTTGCTTTTTGAGATTAGATGAGATTTGAAATGAAATTGACATTGTTATCATGATATTTGGTGTGGTCACCCTCTACCTTTCACTACCTTCACCTCCCTTCTTGTTGTTGATTTTTTCCATTCTCTCCACCATTTCAAGGGAGCATGGGCCGGCCACAATTTGAGTGGGAGAGAAAAGAGAGAGGTTTTCCTTCGTTGTATGAAAAATTATTCTTATTCTCATTTTGTATCAAAGTTCACAAGCTCTCTCCAAAATTTCATTCATCCCTCCATCAAGGCAACTTCATATACCCCAAAAAGACAATGGCTACTACACTATTCTACAGCATATCTTGGGCACGTCGACTTGCCAGCTTCGTGCCCGAGTTGCCTCGGTATAGAGGCAGGAGCCCGTAAAAGATGCAGACGATGTGGTGCCCTTCCGGCAAGGAGGTGACGACCGGAGTTTCCGCGGGAGATCGGGATGACGACGAGAAGACAGGAGGACTCGGATCACTCGGTACTTCTCTATCCCCTCTCTAGATATCTAGGACTAGTTTAATGGCACGATCCGGGTGTTTAGTGCGCGGTGGTGCCGGTTTGCTAGTTTGCAAAATTAAAAGTTTATCACCGCTTCCGCATTTGGCCGTCGGATTGACGGCCGGGGCACCGCCATGCACTTACACGGAGATTGTCACATCAGACTCAGTAGGAGTTCGGATGGGTTTCCTCATCGGCCTTCTTATCGACATCTACCTAGGGACCGTTACGTAAAGCTAGTGCCGCTTGCGGTCTGTGGTTAAACCCACTACCAGCGTAGTAGTCGAGTCTGTAGAGTCCCACACAGAGAGTTTCCCTACTCCAGGCGAAACGATATAGAGGTCGTATGGTTTTACGACAAGGGTTCGGACGCATACGTGTGTTTACGCACGTACGACATCCGGACAGTTTTTACTAGTCGGCTTTGGTTTAAGCCAGTTTCTAGTATCCGGTTATTGGATTTATACAGTCTAAAGTTTTTCCGTGTTTTCACGGATAGGAGGGGCGTTCTCGTAATTGTGCGAGAAGCTTCTAGAAGATGGTGACTTGGGGGTTAAGGTGGCATATGCATTAAATGAGATTAGTAACTCATTTGAGTGATTCATCCATGTCATTAATGCATCATAAATGCTTAATGACTCATGGAGATGAATCACCCATTAGATATTTATGGAGCATGGTTGTTAAATCATTTATTTCATTTATCTTGATTTTTTTTATGCTTCATAGATATTATGAGAGTTCATTATCTCATTCCATGCTCTTGCTCACTTTCTCTCTCCTCAAGCTCTCCCTCTTCAAACCCTAATCCTCCCCTCTCATGTGTTGAGTACAAGGATTAGATTAGACTACTTAATCCTTAACCATTCTCTATATCACCTAGGTTGCTTAGATTAGCGATTTAAGAAACCTAGTTACCTCTAGTTTGAGGTGAAGCTTATAGTAAAGCTCTCGGGTGGATCTTCTACTACTTAGAGAAGGCCGGAGAGGACGTGGAGAACGACCAGACGAAGGACTTGGTTCTACAGGTATAATCACTTTTCATAGTAGTTGTAAACTCGTATATTTGTTGTTAGTTATTGTTTATGCAAAGATTCTCGGTTAGTCGATGTTTACGCTTTAAACAAGATCGTTTTTCATTATTCCGCCTCTCCGCAAGTCGTGGGGTGTTGTACATCGACTTACACTCGCCACGTATTCCTCATATTCATCTGACGAACTTTCTCCCTCATCTTCCTCTTGAAAGATGTGATTGAGAAATTCTTAGAGTGTAATGGGAGTCCGTGCTTTCTGATTATATTCCTCCAGCGCGTCAATTTGTTTTTGCAAGTCTGTGCGCTTGTCGTCAGGCTTCACGGGCTTCTTTGATTTCTTTTTCTTCTTCTTTGAAGATTTCGACGGCTGGTTGTGAATGATTGGGCCACCTCCATCGATCATTTGAGTTGGACGCGGCTTCAACATTCCTTCAATGATTTGAGGTTCCAACGAGTCTTCCACCTAATCGCCGGGCATATTTGAAGATCGTTTTGCATCCTCTTTGTCTTGGCTGATAATACAACCTCCCAAGGAGCTTCTTCAACGACAGAGCATGTTGCCCCCGGCGTATTCATCCTCTTAGAGGTGTAGGGCTGCGGGGGATTCACCTTCCATTTGTCAGATAACGCGAACTTGCCCTGTTGGTACTGGTCTTCAAGCCAATTTTTGAAGACGTAGTAATCTTCGATCGGATGACCCGGTACTCGATGATACAGCAGTTGGGCTCATTGACATCATTTGGTTGCGACGGACGTTTTGGATCCGGCAGATTTATGAGTCGGTTGCGCAACGCCAGCTCGAATAACCTTCTCGTTTTATCTCGGAGAAACGAGTAAGGACGTCCTAGCCTCTCCTCAAGGGCTACGTACGGGCGCATATTATTTTGACGAACGACTGGTTTCGAGTTGCTCGGCTGTTGTTGAGCATTACCAACAACGATCGCTTTCCCCTTCCCCTTCTCATTTCGGGAGTCCGGCTTTGGGAGGGGGGTCTATGGCCCATATGATCCATTTGCGCCTGCTTGTCGATCAGTGCCTGGAAGGTGGTCGGCTTGAAGAATATCATAAATTGCGAGATGGTTGCTTGCGGATCGAGGGTTCCCATAAATATACCCACTGCAGGAGCTTCTTCAATGCGTTGCTCGCATTTTGACAATAAGTTCCGCCACCGTATAGCATATTGGACCCATGTCTCGCCCGGCTTCACCCTGGCATTAATCAATGCCGTTATCTGGATACGCTCGCTGGCACTCGCGAAACGTTGTGTAAATAACAGCTCCATCTCCGCAAAGGTCTTGATAGAGTCGTTCGGGAGCTCGGAATACCATTCGAATGCTGTATCTGATAAGCTACCAACGAATTGGCGAAGCAACAATTTATCATCACCGCCAGTGTTGCCGCAAAGCGTCCTGAACTGGGCGACATGCTGGTGGGGATTGCCAGTCCCCTTATACACATGGAATTTTGGTATTGTATAACCCGGCGGGTACTTGATCTGGTCGTACCAGCTCGGATACGGTCGTCCCGTTTTTACGACCGAATGGCTGCACCAGTCGCCTGATGAACCCGGATCTGCTGAGCTATATATTCGTCCAGGTCAGCTTTGGAGATTGCCTCCTCCTTGGCTGTTGACAGAGCCGGTGGAGGATTTGACGTTTCTCCCCTATCGCCTTCCAGGACGATCGCAGGATCTTCAGCAGGAAGATTTTTTTGAATCATCATGCCCACCATGTCTTGGAACAGGAAGGCCATTTTCTTTATGCTGGCTGCTTGTTCCGCAGCCTCTTTATCCTTCTTCTCCAATATCCGGCGAAGGAACTCAGCGTCAGTTTCCTGTTCCTGACGTTCATCCGAGGACGTTTCAGGGGTTTCTTTTGGCCCGGTGAGTGAGGCCATCGCGTTCATCATTTCCTGGAGCTTTTGCTGTTGCTCCTGAGCTTTGGTCACTGACCGTGTGAGCGGTCTATAACCTGTGGATGCACGGCTGTCCTCCTTTCCCGAAGCCATGTATACTGTATGAACTATTATGCCCCCAGGCTTAGGGCGTTTAGGTTCACCACCTTTGGCATTTTCCGCGGGCGTGGGGGTTTTCTCCGGCCTTCTTCTTTTGTGGGCCGTTGAAGTTGAGGGGACCGTTGCAGTGGGCACCCTAGCGGTTGTTGTCCTTTGCTGTTTAATAGGACGGTCTTTTTCTTCTTGCACCTTTGCCCTTTTCTGTTGACGAGAGTGACCTTGGTCAATTACCGAGTCTTGAACTCTTCGCCAAACTTTATAAATTTTTGAGGACAGCCGTTGAGGGGGCTGCTCTTGCTTCGTTTCCGGAACTTTCTCCGCAGGTGGAGGAGATCTTTTCAGTGTAGCGGTTGGAGAGTTCTTACGTACCCTCCTCAGCAGTTCAAAGCTGTTCCCAGTTGGAACAGCAGCGTTGACTTCCACCACTGGAGCAGGTGGAGTTAGCCCTAAGGAGGAGTTTCCCCCTGCCTTCCTTACTCGTCGCCAATGGCGACGTCGAGCATGACGAGCCGTTGGGACTGGCTCAGCGATAGAGACAACTTCTTTTTTCCCCTGTCTGAATGAGGTGCTGCCGGTGTCAGCCTCTTAAAGACTGACGTTGTCTTTTGAGTGGAGATATTCAATCTGTCAAAGACAGATCCTCGAGCAGGGGCCGAAGCCGGAATAGTCAGTCTTGAAAAGACTGATTCTTTGACAGGAGAAGCCGCCTTGACGACTTCTGGAGCAGCGGCTGTTAACTTCCTTGGGATAGCCATTTTAGAGTTCATGGGCTTCCTAGCGGGCCCATCAGAGTTCTGATCCAGCCTGGCAAAGACAGAGGCTGTTGATTTGGTAATGGACGACCCGTTGACAGGGGCCGGTATAGCAGTGAGCCGGTCGAAGACCGACTTCTTGTTCGCTTCCGGTGGGGGCATTGGCATAGTGAAGCTTGCAGGCAGGATCATGGTACCGAAAAACAGGCCGGTGGTGGCCTGGGTCACCTGTTCTACCGGCAGAGCAAGGATGGAGGTCTCCTGATGCCTATATGCTACACCTTCAGGTGAGGTAGAGCGTCGGCTGCATTGACACTTCGAGCAGTTCGAGCAGTTAGAGGCCATTGATGCTTGATTTCTGCACCAGGCAAAAGACCAAATCTTAGTAACTTGAAATCCAAAGGCAACTCTTAACAAACCACGATTCGTTCGCGAAGACGACACACGAAGTGTGGAGTGGAAAGAGGAAAAGGTCCCACCGGGCGTGCCAGAATCTGTTCCCCTCCGAATGGTGGCGCGACGTGAAGACGTCTTGCCTGAGATTCGGGGCAGATGCTATTTGGTTTTATCCGTCCACCTCTCCGAAGATGCCAAGTTGATTTATGGCACCGTGTATCGGAGGTTTAGACGGATGCGGCCGATGTAGCAGACTTCGTCAGATTCCCCTTCGCTTGAGGGGTTTTTGATTGTGGGGACGCTCTTCCCTGCATGCGCAAGCCCCTGCAGTTAATTACGCTACCGCATCGCGATAACAACTTTCTCCTTCTCCAGAATTTCACTTCGTGTCGTGGGTGTTTGTTTTGTTTGTGGTTGCCCATGGCTTATATACGGAGACTATTTATTTCATCGCCCGTAGGACGTGGATTAGTCCAAATCCGTATTTTCTTAGATTTGGGTTTGGAGTTTTGGTTTAAGGATACGTTAGCCATTTTCGAGGCTAAGATCAACTTAAACGTTTGTTAAGGACACGTTAGTCTGATTTGAGACTAAGATCGAATTAACGGGATCGTTTAGATCCGACAAAAGAGCATTTGAAGGCTCTATTGTTTAGTTTAATGACGTTGCCTTCGATAAGTAGTTTAAGGACGTTGCGGTCCATAGGTAGTTTAAGGACGTTGCGGTCCATAGTCCAGTTTAGGGACATAGTGGTCCATATTCCAGTTTAGAGATATGGTGGTCCATAGATAGTTTAAGGACGCATAAGTCCGTGGGTTTAAGGACGCCACAGTCTGTGTTTTAGTTTAAGGACGCATGAGTCCATGAGTTTAAGGACCCCACAGTCCGTGTTTTAGTTTAAGGACGCATAAGTCCGCGGGTTTAAGGACCCCATAGTCCGTGTTTTTGTGTGGTTGTCAGGACCCGTCACCTCTCTGACGTCGTTGAAGGATTACAACGATAGAAGTCAAAAGAGTTCGGAGATGTACCCTCGAACCGGATGTAAATTGATTTAAGGGAGCAGCTGTGCTCAGTCAATTTAATTTGAGGACTTACGGCCATGATTAGGCTAAGTCCAGTTGAAAAATGTTCAATGCTTTTATTTGTTTTTGGCCTATTAGGCATGTGCTAGGGCTTTGCCCATGTTTAAGTAATGCATTGCATTCATTTCATTCTGTTTGGGCTCTGCCCATTTATAAATGATGCAGAGTATCAATTTTGTTTGGGCTCTGCCCTTTCATTGCATTTTGTTTGGGCTCTGCCCTTTTATAAAAGATGCAGAGCATCAATTTTACTTGGGCTCTGCCTTTTTATTGCATTGCAATTTATTTTGGCCTATTAGGCCTTTTTGATTTGGGCCTGGCCCTTTAGTACACAATACATTGCATTTGTCAGGCGCTTTGCGCCAATCAATGAGCGCAAGCGCTTGTGGTGATGACACGTGTCACGCAAGCGCAGTGTGCTGTGCCAGTGTGCTACGCTTGCTTTGCTGACACGTGGCGCGCTCTGGTGAGTTGCGCCAATTTCAGAGAGCAAGGCTCTTTTTTTAAAGCGCATAGCGCAAGTGATTCAGATGCTGACACGTGGCGCTCTCTGGTGGCTTGCGCCAACCCAGGAGCGCAACAGTGCAGTTTCTGCAAGTGCAATGCACTATTTCAATAATCTTGAGAATCTTTAAGATTCCAGAACCAATGGTTCATAAAAAAGTGCAAGGCACTGTTTGATTTCTTAATCCAATTTAGATCGAAGAAAACAAGTTTTTTCTTGTTTTTCTTATTCTCAGAGAACCAATGGTTCATAAAAAAGTGCAAAGCACTTACTATTGTATGAAGATCATTGATCTTGTTCTTAAATCAATGATCTATTAGAAGAAATTCTTCTATTTTTGTGAAGGTTTTTACCTTTTTTCTTAAAATTTCTTCAAAGTTCTCTCTGTTCTGAAGTTCTCAATCTCTCACAATGTTGATGATCCTTTGAATTGGGGTCTTGGGGCCTTTATATAGTGCCCATAAATTTATTAAATTTGTTAAAGAGATCTTTCTCTGAGTGATTTGGGGAATTTTCCCCACCGTTGGATCTTTGATCCAAGGGCTTCTGTTTTACAGAAAACAATCTTCTTGTTTTAACAAGAACAGAAAGATTTTACTAGAATCTTAATTCTGTTTGGCGCAAACGCCCCAGCGCGTGACACGTGTCAGCGCACAGCGCAGCGCAACTGCGCTGACACGTGTCGCACAGCGCAGTGTAACTGCGCTGACACGTGTCGCGCAGCGCGCGGCGCAACGCAACTGTGTTTGCGCTGACACGTGTCGCACAGCGCAGCGCTTGCGCACCTGCGCTGACACGTGTCGCGCAACGCAGCGCTTGTGCAACTGAAGCGTTGCTTCCTTAATTTTTTAATTTTCATTTTAATTTCAATTTTCAAAACAGAGCCTTGCTCTGATTGGGGGAAACAGAAGCGTTGCTTCGTTTCCCGCCTTGGAATTTGAACAGAGCTTTGCTCTGATTAGGGTAAACAGTCTTTTATAGGAAAGTGAAGCGTCGGCGAAGAAGGAAGGCATGAAAGATGGTCGGCGACTACGTTTTCGCATCCTCTTTTGTCTTTGATGACAAGGTCAAACTCTTGTAGTAAGAGGATCCAACGTATCAGCCGGGATTTATCATCCTTCTTCGCAAAAAGATGGCGAAGAGCTGAATGGTCGGTGTATACGATGACTGGAGAGCCGATTAAGTAGGGCCTGAACTTTTCTAATGCAAACACAACTGCTAAGAATTCCTTCTCAGTTGTTGTGTAATTTAATTGGGCCTCGTTCAAGGTTCGGCTAGCGTAATAGATGACATGCGGCATCTTATCGATGTGTTGTCCAAGGATAGCACCAATGGCAAAATCAGATGCATCGCACATAATTTCAAATGGATGCGTCCAGTCAGGAGACGAAAGAATGGGAGCAGAAGTAAGTGAGTTTTTCAATGACTCAAACGCCTTCATACAGCTCGAGTCGAAATCAAATGTGGTATCCTTGGCCAACAAAAGAGTCAAGGGTCTAGCAATCTTTCTAAAATCCTTGATGAACCGTCTATAGAAACCGGCATGTCCAAGAAAGGCTCGAATGTCTCGGACGCATTTGGGAGGAGGGAGATTGGAAATGACTTCAATCTTCGCTTTATCTACCTCAATGCCATTTTGCGAGATGATATGTCCTAAGACAATACCTTCTCATACCATAAAGTGTCACTTCTCCCAATTTAAAGTAAGGTTCTTATCCTTACACCAGGTAAGGACTGCGTCGAGATGTAGCAAACACTCATCAAAGGAGTCTCTGAAAATGGAGAAAGCATCCATGAAGATCTCTAAAAAAATTTCTACCATGTCTGAAAAAATACCCATCATACACCGCTGGAAGGTAGCGGGTGCATTGCATAACCCAAAGGGCATGCGACGGTAAGCAAACGTACCGAAAGGACAAGTGAATGTAGTCTTGTCTTGGTCTTTTTCGGTGATGGGAATTTGATTATAGCCGGAGTAGCCATCCAAAAAGCAATAGTATTCATGCCCAGCCAATCATTTTAGCATTTGGTCAATGAAAGGTAGTGAAAAGTGATCTTTCCGTGTCGCGGCGTTGAGTTTTCTCTAATCGATGCATACTCACCACCCAGTTTGGGTGCGAGTAGGTATTAACTCATTCGCCTCATTAGTTATGACCATTATGGTCGATTTCTTGGGGACAACATGAATGGGGCTAACCCACTGGCTATCAGAGATAGGGTAAATGATACCACTATCAAGACATTTTACGATCTCCTTTTTAACAGCCTCCTTCATGACTGGGTTGAGTCATCTCTGTGGATCCCTTGCTCGCTTGGCATCATCCATCATATGAATATGATGTTCAACTATTAGGGGACTAATCCCCTTGATGTCCGCCATAGTCCAGCCAAAAGCTTGCCGATTGCTTTGCAAGACCGTCAAAAGGGCTTTCTCTTGCTCGTGGGCTAGAGAAGCTGAGATGATAATAGGAAGGGTCTCATTCTCACCTAAGTAAGCGTATTTAAGGTGAGACGGCAATAGCTTGAGTTCGAGTGTTGGAGGTGAAACAATTGAAGGTAAAATCGGTGAAATTGTCTCAAACTCAAAGGATTCCAACAGAGGTTCAAAACGAGTGTAAGCAACCGAGTCGGATGGTTCAGCTAACTCATCCAAAAATTCAAAGGATTCAAACTCGGGTGGTGATTAGTCGAGATCATCTGAGAAAGTGAAACACTCGTAGTCATTATCGGGCGTGAAAGCAGTGTCAGGTTCAAGGAGGAACTCACTAGTGGCGTTAAGATTGCTGTGATCGAATAGAAATTTCTTGAGCTCACAGTCCTCCTGGGTGATCTCTTGGATCGAGCAAACGTCAAGTATATTAGCATTAGGTTCAGAGGGCTGATTCCCTAACTTAAAAATGTTGAGTTCTATAGTCATGTTTCCAAAAGATAGGTTCATCAAACCATTTCGACAATTGATCACAGCATTCAAAGTCGCAAGGAATGGTCGACCAAGAATCACCGGAATTTGATTCCGGGGGTTAGCTACAGGCTGTGTATCGAGAACAATAAAATCAACATGGAATATGAAGTCCCCTACCTTGATCAACACATCCTCTAACTCACCCCTAGGATGGGTGATAGATCGGTCGGCCATTTGGAGAGTACAATGTGTGGGTTTCAACTCCCCAATGCCTAGTTGCTCATATACCGAATAGGGAAGTAGGTTAACACTGGCACCAAGATTCAGAAGTGCACAGTTGATGTTCTTATCCCCAATAGTTATTGAAATCATAGGACAGTCGGGGTCCTTTCGTTTTTGAGGTAAAGGTTGGGTAAGAGCATCACTCAGCGCACTAGCTAAGAAAACTTTCTTAGGTACCTGTGATTTCCTCTTCTCGGTGCACAAGTCCTTCAAGATTTTTGCATAAGAAGGGACTTGTTGGATTGCATCCAAGAGGGGAATATTAATGTTAACCTGTTTAAATAACTCCACGATCTTCTCCATTTGTGGATTTTGTTTATTGGATCTCAACCGGTTTGGAAATGAAACATTTTGAAAATTGGTT
Organism: Agapanthus africanus; assembly: GCA_030015575.1. Lineage (NCBI taxonomy): Eukaryota > Viridiplantae > Streptophyta > Magnoliopsida > Asparagales > Amaryllidaceae > Agapanthus > Agapanthus africanus. The sequence continues at coordinate 485,051,976 of JASDDO010000010.1, read as the reverse complement.
GAGTCCAATGCTTGTGGAGTAGATTGCGGAGTTGGAACGGATCCCAGTGCTGGTGTTTTCATGGAGTGAGATGTGGGTCCGTTCGGATCAGCAGAAGAAATAGAGCCTTGTGAAAAATGGAGAACAGGCTCTGAAGAAGAAGAAGAAGAAGAAGTGGCGGCCGGGGTGTCATCATCAGTGCCAACGTTATTATGCAACATCCTTCCAGATCTCAATGTAGTCACGACACTCACATTATGGTTTTGTTGTTCAAAAGCAACATGTGCATTTTGTGGGTGACCAGGATTTAGGAGTGGTTGAGATGGAAGCTTCCCCTTTTCTCGTTCGCTTAAAGCTGCATTCAGTTGTGCGATCTGGGCTTCAATGGTTTTGATACTTTGCCCGTGTGAAGCAGTGTGTTGCACCAAAGACTGAATGGAAGACTGGATGTTGGCGGATGATTGAGTTGATTGTTTTAAAAATGCATCCAGACTTCGTTCTAACGAGGTAACCTTATCGTTATTTTGCAGAACAAAATTGTTTTGAGGAAAAGAGTTGTTTGGTGCAAAATTGTTCATTTGATTTTGGTAAGGTTGGGGTTGGAAAGGTTGCTGATATTGAGTTTGTTGAGGAGCTTGTTGTTGAGAATGAGGCCTCTGGAAATTGTTGTTGCCTTGGAATTGTTGTTGATTTTGATTCCAAGCAAAATTGGGGTGGTTCCTCCAACCAGGATTGTAAGTTGAAGAGTATGAATCATTTCTTTGTCTTTGCTGAAAGGAAGCATTGACTTGATCCTGTCCTTGAGCATGTGGGTTGTAAGGACACTCTTCGGTCAAATGGGATGGATCCGAACAACAAGCGCATATAGTGCGAGGGGGTAAAGCAGGGGCAGGAGAAGGCGATGAGAATTTGCTCTCAATTGCTTCTAGTTTTCATGTAATTGCTGCCATTTCGGCTTTCATTGCAATTAACATGTCAAGTTGATGAACGCCTGCGCTAGATGTATCGGTGGAAGTAGATGAAGTGGACGAAGTGTTCGGTCTAGTGCTTTCCCACTGAAGCGTTTGTTCAGCAAGATCGTTGAGAAATTGCCAAGCTTCCTCATCAGATTTGGATAAGAAGTGGCATTGACAAATGGTTTCCAGCAACTGCTTAGTTGCTGGGTTCAGTCCTTCGTATAAGGTCTGGCAAAGTTGCCATCTCTCGATACCGTGATGAGGGCACTGAACAAGAAGTCTTTGAATCGTTCGAAACACTTCCAAAAAGGTTCGGAAGGAAGCTGGGAAAATTGGTTAATTTCATTACGTATTCTCACGGTCTTGTGATGTGGGTAAAACTTTTTAAGAAATGCTTTAAAAAACTCTTCCCAACTGTTATAGAATATGATGCGGTGCTATACAGCCACTTTTCAGCTAGGTCACACAAGGTGAAAGGAATGACTCGTAGTCGTATAGCATCGTCGGATAGTTGGGTGGTCTTCATCATTGCACAAACATTCTGAAATTTGTTGATGAAGATATAGGCATATTCGGATTCCAGTCCGTCAAATTTGGGCAACATATTGATGAAGTGGGGCTTAATTTCGAAATTATCCACATTTTCCTGCAGGAGTGAAAGACGGGTAGGAAGTGCGGAGCGGGTGGGATAGAAACGATCCCGGAGCACGATTCTCTATGGCGCTTCAACAGGAGGTTGTTGCGGGTTATTCGCACCCAGTTGAGGTGGAATCGGTCCCAAGGTAGGTAAATAGTTGTTAGGATTGAATCCTGACATCTCTTTAGAACATGATGTATGTGAAGATGAGGGTGAATGGACAGAATTCCGGTCAACGTCGGAGTTGGCCGGCAAAGGTAAGGATGAAAAAGAAGTGGAGGGAGTTTCGACTTCGGAGTCGATCGCGTAGTCGGTAGCGACTAATGAAACACGGACTAAACGGGCACTAGTGTCCCGAGTCCAACCGGACATACACTAAACGAGTTTTAGTGTAGTCAAAACGTAGAATGTGAGGGTAAGAAAACGTCAATGGGGAAATGTGGATGAAGGGTGGGTGCAATGGGATTCTAGCGACAAAGGGCAAGTTTTTTTTTTGTAAAAATTTTGTTTTGTGATTTTTTTTATAAAGAGTTTTGCAAAAATTTTTATGGAACTACGGCACACTTTCAAACAATCACAATTTAAATATGCACAGTCAAACCTAGAGCTAGGGTCTCCTAAGTCAACTAGACTGCTCCTAACTGTTCCAAAGCGACAGGTTGTGAGATATCCCTCAAATCGCCTCTTCACCGCCAATTGTGGCCAGGTAAGCACAAATGAAGAAAGAAAGGATCCGCTCACGAATCACTGTGAGACGGGCCTTTTAAAGTTACCTTTCTCACTTGTCTAGCCTAGACACCACAAAGTCAGGTTTAGATAAACGACTGAATGCTCACAACCTTCCTTTGTCCTAATGAGCGCGACAGTCCTTAATTGGCTGAGTCTAGATATTTTTTAATTAGCTCGAGGGTGATGCATATGCTTTTAGTGATTTCTGGGGACTTAGGAAGGGTAATGAAATCCCCACCCAATCTTAATTGGTGATAGAGCCCCTTAGATTCCGTTTTAAATATGCAAAGCAGTAACACACAAAATCTAAAACACTTGCCAAAAAAATTTTCTTTTTATTTGAGGCGCAAAGAATCCTGCATAAAATGTTTTATTAGAGAGGGAGAAAGATTCTGCGCAAAGAAACCTGTAGGAAAGATTTTTCAGTGGAGTGCAGAGGGTAGGAGGAAAGAAATGGAGTGCTTACAGAGAAATATGAACTGCTGACGTCAGCAGTTGACAGTGGAACCGCAAAAAAATGCCTGCTTATGCTGCGTTTCTGCGGCGGTTTAGTAGGTTTAGATCTTCAAAAATTTTCTCTGTGCTGATTTTGTTCTCCTCTGTTTGTTCAGATCCTCTGTTTCTGGATTTGTTCACTGAGCTTGCTCCAGATCTGAATCAGTCCGTCTTCTTATCCTGCACAATTCACACAAAAACCAATCAAAAATAACAAGATGTTTTTATTATGTTTTTAATTTTTTTAATTTTTATATTTTTTTATTTAATTAACCCGAAATTACAAAAAGAAATAATCTACCGTTTCCCCGGCAACGGTGCCATTTGATTGTTTGGGAGATTTTTGCGTGCGTGTTTAAATTTAAGAATACTGCAATCAAGACGGTGTCGCTTGGTAGCTAGCCGGTTGAGTACGGGTCGGTCCACAGGGAAATGGTGTTCTTTTCTTTAAGTTCTAACGAGTTAAGTCCTATCTTTGGTAGGTTTTGTTTTAAGATCTAAAAATGAGACTAAATTGATTTAAAGGCTTGCTAGGGTTAGGATTAGGTTAGTTCGAAAAAGGGATTCTTCTCGCTTCTATCAATGCCCTAGTTAAGAATATAGGTGTTAGGGTAATAGTCAACAACGGGGATTAGCACGACTAGGAAGAAACTTAGTTTCTTCCTTTTGGTCATTGTCCGTCCGTTCTTGGCTCTTAGCCCTAACCTCTGGTTAATTCAAGCACAACCGGTCTAACTAGGGAATCGCCGCTATCATGTAGGATAAGGTGCCGTAGTGAGCGGAGTGTGGTTGAATTAAATAGAGTACTAATTAAAATTATATGGGCAAAGAAAGGAGTGAGAGAGATTTCCTTCTCTCAAATTTTCCCCATCCTAACCCTAACAAGTGAGGAATTACTCACTCATTAAGAAAGTGACAATAAAATTCATTTTTGTTTTATTTTAATAGACTATCTAAATTGCAGATAATAAAAGAACATATAAAAAATTGCAGGAATTAAATTCAGATAAAAAGAATGCAAGATAAAAATAAAAAATACTCACTTTATTGATGACCTCTCAACAATGCATTACAACTTGAATTAAAATTTAAATCTAAGAATTAAAAAGAGGCATGCCTAATTAGGCTTTTGGCTTTCCTATTTATAGATAGAAAAAACCCTATGTTACATTCTGATCCATACATGAAATTACAAAACTACCCTAAGAAAGCCGGGTCAAAGCACCGATGCCCACCGACACCTGCAGCGACACGTGCATCATAAGGCCGCGGAACCGCGGCAGAAAGGCCTGTTTGGCCGCGGTTCCGCGGCCAATTGGTGGGATCATGGGTTCAATTCCTCAGGGTTGCTTCATGTTGCTTTTAACTTCTATTTTCTTCACTTGGTTCCTTAGAATCTTTTCTATTTTCTTCCAGATTTCCAATAGTGCAGAATGACGTAGACTTTAGCATTGAGTTTCGCGTTGAAATCTTGAATCTTGTGCCGCCCTTGTGCTTTTTGTATTGAAATGTCTCCTGGTTTCATTTGTTCCTTGAACTGGTAGGCGGCATCATACGGATTCATCTATTGTTGGTCGTAGTCTCACATTTGTAGCGACTTTTCACGAATTTCACTGTAACGATCTGAGAACATGTAACCTGCAACTATTTAGCAAATATGGATCAAAAGCACCTATTTATGTGTAATCTGATTAAGAATGGGCGATATAATAATGCAAAATTCTGATATGAACAGTTTTCACCATTATATATTTGTAAAAAGCTATCCGGTTCCTTCAATGATATCAAGTTCATTACGTTAAAGGTTTTTCGCAAAAACCATTCGTAGCCCTCCGTCATTTCAGACAGGTAGCACTTAGTATTCATGCTATATATGTTGGCCTTCGTCAAGGTATAGTGTATGGTAGTTATTTGTTAGTTTTCTGTTGCATAGATAGATGCGTTAGTTTGGGACAGCCGTACTACTATTTTGGCCTTCGTCAAGGGTATGTACGGTGGGTTCAAATTAACCTGTATAATGACGGGTAGAACTTGACATGTGACTTATGATATGTTGGCCTTCGTCAAGGTCACAAGAGCATGGGGTAAAAATCACATTGGGAGTTTCTAAAGAAACTGAAACTTGCCGGGTATGCGTATACCTTCTGGAGTGTGATAACGTGAGTGGATTCCATCACGTTATCATGCGATGATAGTTGGATCCCGATTCCCACTGATGAGTTGGTTTGCTCCTCGGGTGATCCCGACTAATTCTTCTTTCAGGTTTTGAGGAGAATTTGAGAATACAGTGGGAGACATCCTGATTAGATAAAGTGATTAACCATTCTGATCTAGGTTAGAGTGCACGCAGAGTGTTTCTTTTCTCTCTCTCTTTGGCAACGACCATGGCCCGACCGTAGACTATAACTCAGTGACCAAGTTAACCGAACTTTCTTAAAACACTGGCTTTTGGATTGTCTGAGTTGCATACATCATTGCCACTCTTTCTTTTACCCTTTGTATTTCTCCAGAACACCCCGTATCACTACGAACATCCACTTCCATTGGATAAATCCATCGTATAGTTACATACGAACTCGAAGGAACTTGTTCCAGATTCGAGGATGGATTCTGGTTCTGGAGAGATTGAATAGGATTATTCAGTTGTCTTTTCCTTTTACCTTCTCTCAGGTTATGAGTACTCTTAAGATTAGGAGAGGGTACACCTATTACGCTTATTGGATAGTCTTCTTCAAAACCATAGGCAGGTACCGAAAGTTTGGGAATGAAGAAAACCAATTAGCCTAAGTGTGGTGTACAGAAGGTAATAAGTAAAGACAAATAAAGGGATTAGAAATAGGGCAAAGTAAATTGCGACTACTATCATTCACGACCAAATCACATATTTCATCGCCACTCCTACTTCACCTTTGTATTTCTCTAGAACACCCCGTATCACTACGAACATCCACTTCCATTGGATAAATCCATCGTATGGTTATATACGAACTTAAGGAACTTGTTCCAGTTCGAGGATGGATTCTGGTTCAGGAGAAATAGGAATAAGGTTTATTCAGTTGTCTTTTATCTTTACCTTCTCTCGGGTTGCGAGTGCTCCTAGGATCAGGACAGTACACCTATTACGCTTATTGGATAGTCTTCTTCCAAACCATAGGCTGGTGCCGAATGGTAGGGAAGGAAGAAAACCATTTAACCTAACGATGGTATACAGAAGGTAATGAGTAAAGACAAATAAAAGGATTTAGAAAGATGGCAAAGAAATATACGGTTACTGTTTCCCCCCAATCAGAGCAAAACTCTGTTTGAAATTCGAATTTCAAAAATTGAAGCAACGCTTCAGATCCAGCGCCAGGTGCGCTGCGCCCTAGGCAGCGCACCATGTGTGCGCTAGCGCTAGGCACGCTGCGCGCCACGTGTCAAACACGGATGCGCTAGCGCAGGGCGCACTGCGCTTTGAGCAGTGCACTACGTGTCAAACACAGGTGCGCTAGCGCAAAGTGCGCTGCGCTCTGAGCAACGCACCACGTGCAAAGCACGGGTGCGCTAGTGCTGGAATTAAAAAACTCCCCACCGTTAGATCAAAGATCTAATAATAATGATAAATCATTAATTAATCAGAATTAAATTCTGTTATGGAAAGATTTTCCAATCTTGTTAAAAACAAGAAGATTGCCTTCTATAAAACAGAAGCCCTAGGTTCAAAGATCCAATGGTGGGGAAACATCCCCAAATCAATCAGAGAAAGATCTCTTTAACTGATTCAACAAATCAACTTGCCCTATATAAAAGCCCTAAGATTTCAAGTCTGATATAGAAAAAAACCTATAAACTTTGAAAAATTCAAAGAAAGAGAGCAAGCTCTTGAAAGAAGATCATTTCTTCAAGGTAAAAATGATGAATGATGAGCACAGAGATGAAATCATCTCATAAAAAAAAGAATTATCTTTTCAAAAGATCATAGATCTATAAAGACCAAAGTCTTTCATAAAAAAGATCAAAAGATCTCATCACATAATAAAAGAAGAACATATTCTTCACACAGATCATTGATCTATAAAGGCAAAGCCCTTTCAAAAATAAGAACTATTGTTTTTTAATCTTGAGACAAAGTCTCTTTTAAAAGAACATAAATTTGTTCACAGATCATAAAAATTGATCAAATGCGCTTTGCGCTATTGAAATGCGCCTTGCGCTCTTAAACAGCGCTTCTGCGCTCTCTGGGCCGGTGCTCAGCACCAAAATGCACCACGTGTCTACCACGTATGCAACTTACGCTTTGCGGTTCTGAAACAGCGCACTATGCTCATGGGCTGGCGCTCAGCGCCAAGCGCAACACGTGTCATTCATGTATGCGCCAGCGCAATGCGCTCATGGACTAGCGCTCAGCGCTCACAAACTGGAATCTGCGTTTAGCGCAGAGCGCAACATTTACATGCGCGCCATGTGGCAGGAGCGCACTGCATTTTTTGATTGGCGCAAAGCGCCTAGCGCACCATATGTTGCGCTAAATGAACACAAATTGTTCTTTAATGAGCCAAGGCTCTGATGAATGCTCTGCATTCAATACAGGACAAAAAAATGTCAAGATCTAATGCTCGGCATTATTAAAAGGGCCAAGCCAAAATAAAGGCTCAATAGCCAGAATAAAAATGTTAAACATTTATTGGACTTAGCCCAAGATTGGCCATAAGTTCTCAACTTATATTTAATTGAGCACATCAGCTCATGAATATTTCAACAGATCTTAGTCCTAAATTGGACTACAGATCTTTCAACCAACTTACACCGGTTCGAGGGTACATCTCTTTACTCCTCTGATATCTGTCGTTGTAATCTTTCAACATTTTCAGAAAGGTGACGAGTCCCGACAACCACACATTTCTACGGACTGTGGGGTCTTTAAACTCATGGACTATGATGTCCTTAAACTTTATAGACTATGACGTCTTTAAACTACGGACTGTGGGGTCCTTAAACTCACGGACTACAATGTCCTTAACCTGGACCGAGATGTCTTTAAACTAACATTGGACCACCATGTCCTTAAACTGGTAATCGACCGCAATGTCCCTAAACTAAACAATTGAGTCCAAATGCTCTTTTGTTGGATCTAAACGATCCCGTTAAGTTGATCTTAGTCTAAAATTAGACTAACGTGTCCTTAACAAACGTTTAAGTTGATCTTAGTCTCAAACGAGACTAACGTATCCTTAAACCAAACCCCCAAACCCAAATCTAAGAAGATACGGATTTGGACTAATCCACGCCCTACGGGCGACAACATAAATTAGTCTCCGTATACAATCCATGGGCAACCACAAACAAAATAAACACCCACGACACGAAGTGACCATCTGGAGAAGGAGAAAGTGGTTACCGCGATGCGGTAGCGTAATTAACTGCAGGGGCTTGCACCTGCAGGGAAGAGCGTCCCCACAATCAAAAACCCCTCAAATGAGGGGGAATCTGACGAAGTCTGCTACATCGGCCGCATCCGTTTAAACCTTTGATACACGGTGCCATAAATCAACTTGGTATCTTCGGAGAAGTGGACGGATAGCGCCAATTAGCATCTACCCCAAAATTCAGGCAAGACGTTTATCGCGTCTTCCCGCGTTTTTGGCGGGGAACAGATTCTGGTACGCCCGGTGGGACCTTTTCATCTTTCCACTCCACGCTTTGTGTGTCGTGTTCGCGAGCGAATCGCGGTTTGAGATGGTTGCCCTTGAGATCGAGATACTAAGATTTGGTGTCTTGCTTGGTGCAGAAAACGAAAGATCAATGGCGTCTACTTGCACGAAGTGTTCTGGCTGCAACTGCAACTCACGTTCCGCCTCATCTGGAAGTATAGCTTACGGGCCCCAGGCGGCCTCCCTGTTCACAATGTCGATAGAGCAGGTGACACAGGCTACCACCGGATTGTTCTTCGGGACCATGCTCTCACCAGTAAGCATTAACATCCCGCTACCGCAAGAATCGCAAAAGAAGTCGGTCTTTGATCGGCTCACTACCACCACGGCCCCTCTCAACGAGTCGTCCAATGTCAACCCAGCAGCAACAGTCTTCGATAGGCTGAGCCTGAACTCCAATGGGCCAGTCAAGAAGCCCACGATACCTGAAGCGGCCATCCCGAAACGGATAGCCATTCCTGCTCTCCAGGTCACTAAAGAAGCCTCTCCCGTCAAGGGATCCGTCTTTATGAGGCTGGCCGCTCCGGCTCCCGTTCCTGCTCAAAGGTCTGTCTTTGACAGACTGGATACTACTGCTCAACGGACGTCAGTCTTCAAGAGGCTGATACCAGCAGTACCTCACCAGAACAGGGGGCATGATGAAGTCACCCCTAAAGCTGAAACAATCCCAACGGCTCGACAAGCTCGACGTCGCCACTGGCGCCAAGTAAGGAAGGCTGGGGGCAACTCCCCCTCTGGGCTAACTCTACCAGCCCCAACGGTGGAAGTCAATGCTGATGTTCCAACTGGGAACAGCTTCGAGCTGCTTAATAGGGTGCGCAGGAATTCACCCACCGCCGTACTGAAAAGATCTCCTCCACCCATGGAGAATGTTACAGAAACGAGGCCGGAGCAGTCCCCTCAGCGGCTGTCCTTCAAAATTTACAAAGTCTGGCTACAGGTTCAGGACTCAGTAATTGATCAAGATTACTCTCGCCGACAGAAAAAGGCGAAGGTTCAGCAGGAAGAGAACTGTCCTGTCAAGCCACGAAAGACTATAGCTACTTGGGTGCCCGCTGCAACGGCCCCCTCAACTTCAACTGCTCAAAAGAGAAGGAGGCCAGAGAAAGCCCCTGTGAACGTGGCAAACCGTAAAAGCGCTGAATCTAAACACCCCAAGTCTGGGGGCATGATGGTACATACCGTTTATATGGCTTCCGGAAAAGAGGAAAGCTGTGCTTCTACGGGTCATCGACCGCTTACCCGGTCAATAACAAGGGCTCAGGAACAACATCAGCAGAAGCTTCAGGAGATGCTGACTGCAATGGCCGCACTCACTGGGCCAAAAGAAAATCCAGAGACCTCGAAGCAGCGTCGGGAACAAGAGACTGACACCGAGTTCCTCCGAAGAATGCTCGAGAGGAAAGAAAAAGAGGCTGCGGAACAGGCAGCCAATATAAAATGAATGGCTCTCTTATTCCAAGAAATGGCTGGGATGATGTTACAGCCGGAACCTCCAGCTGAAAACCCTCCGATCATCATTGAAAATGATAGAGGGGAGACATCGAACCCTCCTCCGGCTCTTTCAGCAGCCAAAGAGGAAACCATTTCCATGGCCGCTCTGGATGACTACATTGCTCAGCAAATACGAGCTCACCAAGCGAATGAAGTGGCCGGCCAAGTTGTTAAAACTGGGAGACCATATCCAGGCTGGTATGACCAAATAAAGTACCCGCCGGGATATACGATCCCTAAATTTCAGATATACAAAGAGACGGGCAATCCTCACCAGCATGTCACCCAGTTTAGGGCTCTATGTGGCAACACCGGAGGTGATGATAAATTGCTACTTCGTCAATTCGTCGGCAGCTTGTCAGAGACGACATTCGAATGGTATTCTGAACTTCCAAACGACTCCGTCAAGACTTTCGCGGAAATGGAGCTGTTATTCACCCAGCGATTCGCAAGTGCTAGTGAACACACCCCAATAACGGCATTGATCAATGCCAGAGTGAAGCCAGGTGAAAGGTGGGTTCAATACGCAATACGATGGCGGAATCTCTGGTCGAAATGCGAACAGCGCATCGAAGAAGCGCCGGCGGTGGGCATGTTCGTGGGCACTCTGGACCCTCATGCGACTATTTCCCAATTCATGATGTTCTTCAAGCCGACCATGTTCTAAGCCTTGATCGACAAACTGGCCTAAATGGACCAGATGGGTCATAGACCGTCTCCTCCAAAGCCGGAGCCGCGTAACGAGAAGGGAAAGGGGAAAGCGATCATCGTCGTCAATGCTCAACAGCAGTCCAGTGGTCTAAGACCAGTTGATCGCCAAAATAATAGAACTCGATCTCTCGAAGATAAAATGAGACGCCCTTACTCATTCCCTCGAGACAAGACGAAGAGGTTATTCGAGCTTGCACTGCGGAACAGGCTCATCAATCTGCCGGAGCCAAAACGCCCAACGCAACCAGACGACATTAGCAATCCTAACTATTACCCTTATCACCGAATATTGGGCCACCCGATCGATGATTGTTACATCTTCAAAAGCTGGATAGAAGATCAGTACCAGCAGGGCAAATTCGTATTATCTGAGAATTGGAAGGTAAACCCGCCTCAGCCACACACTCCCAAGAAGACGGATACACCGGGGGCATCATGCTCTTTCGTAGAAGAAGCTCCATGGGAGGTCACTCTCTCAGCTAAGATGAAAAGAATGCTGAAAGACCTCCAAACATGCCCGGCGATCAGGTGGAAAAATCCACTCGAACCCGAGATCATCGAAGGAATGTTAAAACCGCGTCCAACTCCAAAGATCGGTGGTGATAGGCAAAGCACTCACACCCAGCCGTCAAAATCTTCGAAGAAGAAGAAGAAATCCAAGAAGCTCATGAAGCCTGGTGACAGGCGCACGGACCTGCAAAAGCAGATTGACGCACTGGAAGAGTATAACCAGAAGGCGCGGACTCCGGTCACACTTCAAGAGTTTCTCAGCCACGTCCTTGAGAACGGAGATGATGATAACGGAGAAGACTCGTTGGATGAATCTGAAGATTACATGGCAAGTTGCCATGTGATCTCTCACTCGTCGATAGACGATGAAGAAGCTTCTTGCACCAAGAAACTGGGGGCAGATCCTGAGCCGGAACTTCTAGAACCATCAGACGAAATGATTGATGCATTCCTGAACGAAGCCCGTCTTAAAAGCAAAGCTGATCGAGGGCGTGAGATGGCCATATTTGAAAAGGCCAAACGCCGGCGACTGGACGAAAGGGTTGAAACACTCCTACCAGATCAAAGTATACCCACCGCAAATAAAAGCAGGATCAAGACAAGGAAACGATTCGCTAGAGCCCTATAAAGGGAATGAAGTTGCCCACTTTCAGAGGAAATTCTCCCGGAGATATTCATCTTGATGAAGCGGACGCACATCCTAATTTCTGCTTATACCATCAGAGGATTACACATCCTACCGGAGAGTGCGTGGCCTTTAAAAACTGGTGGCAAGGGTATGTTGCCCACCGACAACACGTTCAATGAGTGAAGCGCAAGACTCGTCGGGAACAGAAAAGCACGACAAATGAGCATGTGAAAACTATAGGCAACTGTCATATGGTCGACGCCAGCTGATCACAAGTTCTCACCTTCGGGAGCGATTCTGATGAAGAAACAGCCCTTGGCCCTCTCTTCAAAGAACCCACCTTCGAGGCGAAAGAAATGAAGACCTGTGAGAACATTCAGCTGCGCAATCGTACGCTGCCAGAAAAGAATCTTCGACCTGCTAACAGTGGACCGAGTAAAAAAGATAAAGGGAAAGAAAAAGTCCCTGAAGATATCGTCCTCGATGATCAAGTCGTCAAAAAGCTTGCTGCCAAGGACCCGCCTAAGAAAAGTAAGGTGGATTACAACGTTCTGGCACACCTGAGGAAGATACCCTCGCAGCTCAGCATTCTCGACGCTCTTCTGCTATCAAAAGAAGCGAGAGATTCTCTGATCAAGGCGTTACAAGAGCCCAAACAGTTCCAAGCTTTCCTCGTCGAAGAAAAGATGAAAGACGAGTTGGAAGAAGTGCACACCGCTGACGTCACTTTCGGCGATGAAGATCTCCTCCTCGGGACATGTGAGCATAACCGTCCCCTTTATGTCTCCGGATACTGTCATGATATCAAGATAGAAAAAATCCTGGTTGACAATGGGTCCTCCGTCAACCTCCTTAATGTAAGAGTGTTGAAGGAAATCTGCATGAGCGTTCAACACCTCGCTCGGGATAAGATCACTATCTCCGGGTTTGACTCCCAGTCATCATGAACGCTCGGGTCTGTGATACTGACGTTACGCTTTGGGCTGCTCATCACGGACATCAAGTTTCACGTCATTGACGCCAAGACATGCTACAATGCTTTGCTTGGCAGGCCTTGGTTACACGAATACAACATTATTCCTTCTACACAACATCAGTGTATGAAGTACTTCAAAGATGGTCTCGAGTACACTGTGACAGGAGAACTAAACCCATTCTCCGTGAACAAAGTCCGCAAATATGAGGATGCCAAGTACTTCCTGCCCGACTTCGAAGATACAGAAAGATGTCGCAAACCGAAGGACAAGAACAAAGCTATCACCACTATTCCGGTCTTCGGGAGTGATACCGAGGAGGAAGAGGAGATAATCTATTCCGGGCCACCCCAACGCAGCAAGCCGGGACCGTCCACCCCTATTCTGGTCTTCGGCAGCGACTCGGAAGATGAGGTCAATGTTGTATTCTCCGCTCGGCCATCAATACAGGCCTTCACCGACGAAGATCAAAGTTTGCAAGTTCCCATGGTTCTGCCAAAGCATCATAAAGAGCAAGACGCGCTTGATACCTACAGTGTGGAAGAACTGCAGACATTCTACATTCCTCCCATGCGAAAAGGTGAAAAGACGATCATATTCTATCGATCTGAGGAGACTAAAGTGGAGAAAGAAATTTGGCATGGTGCGGATTCTACACTTGACAGGCTCCAGACCATCCGTTTACCCAGATACTACACAGACTGACTAAAGTGACTCTTGAGACGCCAAGGTGTACCCCTTAACCAAACTGCGTGACAAGCACGGTTCTATAACAGGATCTGGAACGTTCCTGGAACTCAACGAAAGTTGCCTAACGGGAGAATGGAAACGATCGGGCTTGGATATGTTCGATCCAAGAGACGGAGCTATTCCGCGACTGCTACGTCATACATAACTTTGATGAAGAAGGAGATGCTTTCTGGGAAGATGCTAACCATGAACGAGCTCCCGCCGTGAAAATGTCAAGTCCGTCGTTTGAAGAACAGATGGATAAGCTTATAAGGGAAGCGGGTCAAAAGGTTCGAGACGATCATAACCGCGAAATGGCCATCTACGAGAGAGCCAGGATGCAACGTCTCCTTCAGCAGGATACGGAAAATGATGATGCTCTTCGTCTCTAGCCTGTCTTAAAGACTCGGCGCAGAAGTTAAAATAAATCAAAGAACGAAAAGAGCGTTCGACGTTGACAGAGTGGGTCCAAGAAGTCACGCGATCGAGAATCGAGCAATCCGAATTCGTCCCTTATAAAGAAGATTGGTCTAGCGTACTCCTTTGCCCAAGACAAGACAAGGAAGATACTTGATCTTGTTATAAAATATCAAATGATTATCCTCCCGGAGTCCAAGCACCCCGAACAAGCAGGCGAAGTCTCTCACCCAAACTATTGCCCCTATCACCGGGCAATAGGACATCCTCTTGAAGACTGCTTCACCTTTAAGAACTGGGTCGAAGACCAATACCAACTAGGCAAGTTCGCTCTATCCAGCAGCTGGAGGGTAACTCCGCCGCGGAAGCATGAACCCAAAGCCACGAGAGTAGAATCAGATCAACATCAGTCTTGGAAGCGATCTCGTACTTGTCATATGATAATGTTGTCAGAAGAAGAGCCCGAGAATATGGATGACCTCCCCCGGTGCTTCGAAAACGATGATAACGAGTTAATCTCAGAATTTCCACCGGCGCCAAAAGAGCTGGAGGATGGGATACATATTACTGCAGATAACCTCAAGAAAATCGACTTGGGAACGGAAAATGACCCACGACCGACGTTCGTCAGTGAGCTGTTGTCTGAAGAAAAAATGGCTACGCTCAAACATGTGCTCATGTAGTATAAAGATTGCTTCGCATGGAACTATTCCGAAATGCCGGGACTAGATCCAGAGATTGCTGTGCACAAATTGGCGATATCTCCGGACATCAAGCCAGTCAGACAAGCGCCGAGATGAATGCGGCTCGAGCTTGAGGTGGGTATCAACGCCGAAGTCAAGAAGCTAATCGACTCCGGCTTCATCCAAGAGGTTCAGTATCCTGACTGGATTGCCAACATCGTCCCGGTGATGAAGAAAAATGGGACAGTACGCATATGTGTGGACTTTCGGGATCTCAACAAAGCTTGCCCGAATGACGACTTTCCAGTACCGGTCACCGAGCTGATCATAGATAATACGGCCACTTACGAAGTCTTCTCCTTCATGGATGGCTCATTAGGATACAATCAGATAAAGATGCATCCCGAGGACCAGAAGCATACCGCTTTCCGGACCCCTTTAGGCATATTCTGCTACAAGGTGATGCCTTTCGGTCTAAAGAACGCCAGCGCCACCTATCAGAGGACCATGACGAAGATTTTCGATGACCTCATACATGAAATCGTTGAATGTTATATCGACGACCTCATAGTAAAAAGCAAATCATACGAGGAACATTTAGAGCATTTAAAGATCGTGTTTCAGCGCCTTCGGAAATACAACTTGAAGATGAACCCTCTCAAATGTGCATTCGGAGTTTCCTCAGGCAAGTTCCTGGGATTTATCGTACGACATCGAGGCATTGAGATGGATCCGTCAAAAATCAAGGCGATTATGGAAATGCCTCCACCAAGGACTCTCAAGCAGCTGCGGTCTCTCCAAGGGAAGCTCGCGTATATCCGGCGATTTATAGCCAATCTCTGGGGCAAGTGCCGTCCTTACAGTCACCTAATGAAGAAGGGAACCCCGTTCGTCTGGGATCGCAAATGTCAAAGTGCACTGGACGAAATTAAGCAATACCTGCAGAATCCGCCGGTGCTGACCGCTCCAGTTAATAGAAAGCCTCTCATTCTGTATACAACAGCCCTCGAAGGTTCTTTAGGCGCGCTGTGGGCACAAGAGAACGACTAAGGGAAGGAAAGAGCCCTTTACTATTTGAGTCGAGTTCTCCTGGGGGTAGAAGGCAATTATTCTCCCATTGAAAAACACTGCCTGGCGTTGATCTTCGCAATAACGAAGCTCAGACACTATGCATTGACACATGAGGTCCATCTTATATCAAAAGTGCATCCTCTCAAATATTTGATGTCGAAGGCCATATTAAGGGCGGCTCGCCAAATGGGCCCTGCTCTTGATGGAGTTCTCGATAACTTATCGTCCCCTCAAAGCAGTGAAAGGCCAGGCCATCGCCGACTTTCTCGCGGAACATCCTATACCCGCCGACTCACCCCTAAATTGTGAACTGCCAGACAAGCACGCGTTCGACACAATCGACAGGGAAAAAGGAGAGAATGATACCCGATGGGAACTCTACTTCGATAGGGCATCTTCCATGAAGAAGCGCAAACAAAGCACCCCCATAATCAAATCCGGGGTGGGCCTCATCTTCGTGACTCCGCAAGGAGGGATAATGCGCTTTGCCTTCTCCTTAACAGAGCCGAGGATGAATAATGAAGCCGAATATGAAGTTTTGATAGCAGGTCTTGATATCGCTGTCGACATGGGAATTGAAAACCTCCTTATATACGGAGACTCCCAGCTGGTCGTCAGCCAAGTAAATGGCGACTATCAGACGTGCAAGCCTGAGTTGGTAAAGTACGGTGCGAGAGTGCAGCAATTACTGACTCAAATTCCCTCCTACACGCTGGAAAGTATACTGCGAGCGAAGAATAGCAAAGCAGATGCATTATCCAAGCTCGCTAAAGAATTGGCCGACGAGAACCTCGATAACGTAAGAATCGTGGTACAAAGCCGTCGGGTTCTTGCACCGGCAGAAATATCTCTAGAGTCGTCTGAAGAAAAGCGAGCGACCGAGCAAATAACTTTGCAAATAAAAGGCCAGGAAAAGGTTATGAATTGGAGAGAAGTCTTTATAGACTACTTTAAATTCCGTCGAACACCTGAAGATGCATCCTCAAGGCATCAGCTTATGAAACGAGTTCTGTCTTTCGCCTTTGTCAATGATACTCTGTATAAGAGATCATTTGATTCTCTGTGGTTAAGATACCTGGGACCTGAAGAGGCAAAGAGAGTCATCCACGAAACTCACGACGGACTCTGCGGTTCTCACCAAGCTGGCCCAAAGATGAAGCTGAAAATCAAATGGATGGTTTATTATTGGCCCACAATGATCCAGGACTGCCTCAAATACGCGAAGCAGTGCCACTCGTGCCAGATTCATGGGGACTTCATCCATCAGCATCCAAATCCGCTACATCCAACGGTGGCTAGCTGGCCATTCGAAATGTGGGGAACCGACATAATCGGACCCATTGAACCAGCATCGTCCAGAGGACATCAATTCATTTTGGCGACAACCGATTACTTCTCTAAGTGGGCAGAAACGATACCGCTAAGAGAAGTGAAAACGGAGAACATTCTCCATTTTTTCAAGACACACGTCATCTATCGGTTCGGCACTCCGCGACGGATTATCTCCGATAACGGGCCAGCCTACAGAAGCCACAAAATTAACCGCTTCGCACAACGGCATAATTGTAACATTTCAAAAAAATAAAATATTATTTTTGGGAATTTTCATAATTTAATATTAATTTTTAATGAATATTTTAATATTTCGGTATAATTAAATACCGATAAATGGGGAAAATTCTGGAGAAAATTATGGAAAATTCTAAAATAGGGTATTTTGTGGAAATATGCCATTTTACAGTTTTTATGATGGATTATATGCTATTTTAGTGTTGATCGCGATTAAAAATCGCTAATTGGATCTTTGGCTTTTTGTGCAAAAATGTGCACATAACATTTTTCACACTTGTCACACTTGTTTCATGTTTTGGATTCATGGTAGCCTAGGGTTGAACCATGTCTGAGTGAGCAAGATGGCTTAAACCATTTGGTTATGTTGATTGGGTTTAATTAAGGGTTTAGTTTTGTTAAAAATTGGATTAGAGATGGGGTTGACTTGTGTAGAAGAGAGAGAAAGGGGGGCATGATGGATGTGCCATGACAAGCATATAATGAGAGAGAGGATGATGGGGGTTAACTCATCTCATTTCAAAACTTTTTGCTTGCCTCTCAAACACTCATTTCAACTCTCTCTCACACTCAGATCTCTCACACCTACACACACATCAGCCACCATCAGCACATTTCAGCCCAAACCTCTGCTGCACCAGCAGCAACCCCATCAACAACATCAACACAACATCAAATACTTCAACTTCACCACAAACCAACACCCCACAACTACAACAGCTGCACACAACTAAACCACCACTTCACCCCAACACCATAGCCACTGCTGTAGCTGCTGCAAACAGCAACAGAAAGCAAATTTGCAAGCAGCAGCATCAGCAACTGCTGCAACAGCAGCAAGAACAGCCTCAACACCATAGCACAACAACACCACACAATCAAATACCACCACAACAATTCCTGCAACAGCAACAAAAGAAAAGCATCAGCAGCTGCTACAGGAACAACACCAATAGCTGTAGGAGCAACTCAGCAGTCCAGCAGCAGTCCTTCCTCCTTCCCTTCTCCTTCATTCTAGGACCCCTTAAGGTATAATCTTGCAACCCAACTCCCTTCTTGCTTGGTTATGGTTATGAAGCTGAAAATTTAGTGTTATTACGTAGATTAGTGCTAGTTTAGGTAGATTTGAGTACGATTTGGCCAAGTGATGGTTGTAATGGTTAGTGTAGCCTAATTAGGTGTTGTTGAGACCAGTTACCCTAGATCTAACCCAGATTCCAGTAAAATACCAGATTTTGTGAAAGTTGCGTAAATTAGCAATTTTGTCGATTTTGTGACCTTTCTGGAATCTGCTACAACCCGAGATACCCTAAAATAAAATTGACTTGGCAGTGAGATATGCAGACAGATTGAAACCAACACCCAAAGACCTAGCCCCAACCACCTTCCTATGGCCGCAGATTAATTCCCCCTGGCCGCAATTTGCGGCCAGAGCAGGGGCTCTGGTGCTCGTTTTGGTTCTGTAGCCTTATACCCTGTAAACTTGACCCCTGGTATGTCTAGTTTTGTCTGATTCCAATCAGGGTAGGATCTGGGTTGATTTTCTTGAGTTGGTGCATGATTTACGACTTGTTAGCATGGATTTTTAGTATTCGATGATTCGTTTCTGTCGGGTGGCGTTTGAACGCCAACGGCAGAGGGATATTGGCTGTGTTTGCACGCGAGGCTATGGGTTTTTATGTATAGACGTAGCATGCACCGTTTTGGTTTTTGACACGGTTTTCATGTGTTTTAGCGTGTGATATCCTTGTAGGTACCCCACGTAGCGTCGATGCGTTGGAGATACAAATGGCGACATCGGCATCGGCATACATAAGCAAGGTGAGTAGATTTATATCTTCGGGGAGAAGTCGGGTGGATGGCGTATAGCATCCCCGCAGTTCGTGGTGATGTATACGGATGCGTATACACACCAACAAATTATTATATGTTATTTGGGATTTATGATGATATTTAGGATGGATATTGGTGTGTTGGATCGATTTAGTGTCGCGAAACCCTAGAGTAGAGGTCGCACCACACATGCACACACATACCCATACTTGCATACATCCTTACTTCATATGTGTTTATGGGATTCTAGATAGTTATGTGCTCACATGGGTATGAGACTATGTGTTCACATACGGATTTGAGGATGATACATGGGATTGAGATGAGTCGATGAGTTTTGATCTGAATTTATGATATCGGTGATATGGAAGGATTTGTATTAGAGATACGCCCTGAGGTTATAGCGGATCTGTGGATAACGATGCCATGTGAATAGTGATATATATATAAAATGATCGACATGTGATTATGTTATGAGATATGATAGGATATGATATGACAAGATAATAATGATAGGCCGCAGTGGCGATGTATACTCCTTTGTGTTGATATGTGCTGACGATATCGATATATACGAGACTGTCGATCAGCAGTCAGATCATGATTATAGTGACGCTATTAACATTGTACTAGACGTAAGTCAGTACCCCAGATGATGATCTTGAT
The DNA here is from genome assembly GCA_030015575.1 of Agapanthus africanus. Lineage (NCBI taxonomy): Eukaryota > Viridiplantae > Streptophyta > Magnoliopsida > Asparagales > Amaryllidaceae > Agapanthus > Agapanthus africanus. The sequence continues at coordinate 485,032,205 of JASDDO010000010.1, read as the reverse complement.
AAAAAGGATACCAGATGAATAATATAATGAATATGATATTGACCCGTACCCAGATTTGGGGGATGTCGTACGACGGATTTACGTACGAGCTATATTTTGATGTTTGACCCGCACTCTTGACTTGGGAATAACCGATTATAGAGATATGGTATCAGATGTGATATTATCGAGGCGGGATCACCGACTATATATATATACATATATATATATATATACATATATATATATACATATATATATGTATGTATGTATGTATGAATGTATCGACTCAGAGGTTAGGCGGTTTCCCTTACCTGCAGTTAGCCTATTAGCTCAGCCCTATAGTTGGTGTAGCTGTATGACTCTTATGACATTAGATGCAGTTTAGCTATCATTGTGCTTTGATTCATATTCTATTATTGATATCCTTCTGTTAGGACACCAGCACCATTACCGATGATGCGTATGTACCACGTACACTTATTTGCCGGCGCACACACATCTTCATCGGTAATTGACATGTCACATACACTTAGAGAATATTATTGCTTGATTTAGCTTGTTAGCTAGTAGTGACATGATATCAGTGTACTTGCCTTACATGCCAGCTAGATATTGTAGTTATTACTTGTCACTTCATGCATACTGTTATTCATTATATACCGCATTCATGGATTCTCATGCATATATTCATGGTTTTACATGCTATTGATGATTTAGATTCGGATTTCCATGATATTTTCTGTATTTGAGGGAAAACTGCAAAACTTATATAAACTGCTTTCTCTCTTTTTAAATAAAAAGTGCGGTTTTCCCATGATGTATGAGTCGTCCACCATGAGTTTTGCTGATGGATTTCGAGACCCGATTCGAGGAGGCGGATGAACCGTTTCGGGTACATGATGGGCCCGGTGCGGTACCCCGGGGCAAGAAGATCGCAGGAGATGGTGTTGAGCCTGTGCAGGGGAGCACGACCGACCGGTGATTTTACCCGACGCGTCGGATATCCGGAGGATACCGTCGTGGTCTTGAGATGGATGGTAGGGGCCGGTTTGGACTGACGGCTTCCGAGATATTGTGATTGAGACATTAAGATTTTGAGGTATTGAGGTACAGAGATTACGATACAGAGATATCGAGATATTCGGATACTTATTTTGTGTCGATGTTAGGCACTGTTTTATGCTGATTTCATTTATGATACCTCATTTTAAAAATACAGAAATCTCACAAATTTATGAAAGCAGTTTTCTTTAGTACATGCATTCTGTTTTATGCATTCATACATCATCCCTATTATACATTGTTATCTGAGGCACTGACACGGGCACATGGGATTACACTGGGGTTAGATATTTACCCTAGCCATGGTTATAGATTGCTGGTTATATAATTGAGGATTATGTATTATGATCATATGACCTAGGATTGCGTCATACATGCGATTTTCTGTTCGTAGATGTTTTTCTACTCACGAGTTGGCAACTCACCCCCGTTGTGCCCCAGTTTCTTGCAGGTTTTGCCGTACGGGATTCATTACGGCTTTGCGGGCACTGCTTCTTTCAGGTGACTTGCTAGTAGGTGGGTTTATTTGTATCGTATCCATCATTATACATTGTATATTATATTTCAGTTGTATCTAGAAGTTCCATCAACCAAACATGTATTTATTTGAGATAGAGACCAGTGATGTTTATTCTTTTGACCTTAGAGTCACGCGTTATATTTCTCTGGGTTTCATGCTGATTGAGTTTCCTTTCTGTTGTGATCCTCGCCTTTAGGCGTTGTATATTATATTGCTTGTGTGGTTGATTTAAATGGTTTTTCCTACACTCTACTACTTTTCTTGGTTTGGATTTCTGGGTTTTCGGCTTACTTAGATTACGTACGCCTTGAGACGTCCGTAGTTTAAGTGCCGGTCATATTCCGTACTTTCGGGACGTGACAAAGTTGGTATCAGAGCGTTAGGTTTTACCTTCGGAGCGTAGGATGACCCTTGGTTGATGGAATAGGTGACTAAAGTAGAGTGACGTACCGTGGGTATGTTCCGCGGCATATTTACGATACGCCACTCCACTTAAGGAGCCTTAGGATGTACATTTCTTTGCTCAGTATTATATTCATTCCTGATCTAGCTCATCGGTACCAGTTATGGTTTTGCTGCCACGATTACAGGCAGGGAGAGCTATGGCTAGAGTTGCAGTCAGCACGAGCTCGTTACGAACGAGGACTGACCAGGGCGTAATTCCGGCAACACACGATTGCAGAGATGTGTCTTTTTATGATGTTTTGCGCCACGAGCGTTGGATGGATCGCCGTGTGAGATTACTCGGACGTGCAGATTAGCACCAGAGGATTGAGCCACTGACAGAGGCTAGCCAGACTTTGATGACCGTTGAAGTATTACTTATTCATGATGATTGAGGCACGGTTCAGCATGCAGACGAGTGAGCCAGTTGTTGCTGCGGACGATGAGATATCGCTCCAGGTGTTGGAGCTATTACAGTACGAGTTGTACTAAGGGATGATGGAAGGTCGCTAGTCACTAAGGATGAATGACTAGGACATGTGGATCGTTTGCTACCCCGATGCGAGGTCATCAGATAGATTGATTCCAGCTAGAGACGACTTCACGCAGAGACTTTGAGAGTCGACAGAGACGATCGAATGTCAGAAACCTATTATTCCAAGTTTAAAGTAGTCGGAAAGACATGCAGGCAATTATAGTCCCTCTAGAAGAATGAAACCCTAACTCAACATAATGACCGTGTGAAAGCCTTTGAACCTTAGGGTTTGCGGCAGTTCTGCGGCGCCATTAGTGAGGCTTGGGTTTGCCCTTCTACGGCTGGACTACCGATGCTGTGATATGTACTCGATACTATTATACTGTACCCAAGATATTGAGCTCTTGGGGATTATGGGGTTTTGACGAATCGATCGGATGGCTCGACTTCATTCGGATGCTAGATGGTGAGATGCACTTCTTGGGAGACTCCAGATGCGAGGATAGCCGTTGGAGCTCAGTCCATGCAGCCACGACGAGACGAGTCTGAAGCAGTCGACATTAGAGGAAAGTGGAGTAAGAGGTTCGTGCAAGATCTGGATAAGATGACGTTTTACTCCACCGACATCAGAGATGCGATGCGCATGCCGAGGCATTGTACTTGGATATACCTTCCAGAGGGAGTCGCGATGAGTATGCAGCCGCTCCGGAGCAAGAAGCAGATATAGTAAAGGACGATGACTTCCGAACAGTTGGCAAAGATGAGACTTGGAAGAGACCTTGAGCAAGATTCCTTCCAGGACACTGCTGTAATGATATTTGCACCCAGGATCAGATATGTCACGTGCATTCAGATAGCCAGAGGCCGACGCCAGTGACATGCTGCTTTACGAGTAGTCGCGATGATTGACCGAGAGATGACCAGAGAAGTGCCAAAACGGAATCATCCTCGTTAGCACACCTGACAGGGCCGATGAGCCGATGGATCGTGAGATTGATATTCTACAGAGAAGCTAAGGAACTTTTTGGAATAAGCTACGAGAAGACCTGGACCCAGGAGTGGTCATTGTTACGCACACCAGCAGGCCAGAGTTCATGATCGTCGACGAGATATGCTATGAGTGATCACGAAAGTTGGCCAGAGATTCTTGGAGGATGTGCTTGAGCGGAACTATTCCGCCATACTTGATTTTGATGTTTTAGGCTATCTATTCGCTTGATTGATGTTGATGATTGAGTTTCATGATATTTGTTTTTATGCACCATGGTTGCACCTATTGAGTATTTGCGATTTTTGCACAGTTGTTGCACTTGATATTGTTCTCGTGACTTGGTTTCACATGTTTATGATTTCATGGGTTTCATACATTCGAGTTTATTTTTGTGCATGTGTATGCACACGATTTGGTTTTTGCACTCGGTATAGTTCACATATGCTTGTAGTGCAGTGTTTCATATTTTGTGCACTCGGATGTGCTGGACTTCGGTTTCGATGGTGATGTTCGATGTTGTTTTATGCACCTTGTGCACCTGATTGGATTTTGCGCATGATCGGTGCTTCATATCGGATTTCATGATTTCGTGCATAATGGATGCACCGGATTTGGATTTTTAGCGCATGTTGGGTGCAGATTATGAGATGCGATTTGGTGCACACCAGATGCACTAAATCGATATTTTTCGTGCATGTCAGATGCACCTGATATTGCTGTCAGGCACACACGTGCCTATGGCCAATGTTGTGTGCACACCCGTTGCACCTTGATGTCGTTTTTGTGCACCTTCTTGGTACATGTATCGATTTTGATTTCCGTGCGCACCGGACGCACAGGGTTTTCCTATGCACTTTTTGGGACTGATTTCTTATGGAGCAGTACATTTTTATGACATTGCGATTGTTTTCGTACCGAGCAGGACTAGTCAGAGGACAGTACCTGAATATATTTTGCATGCATCGATAGTTATTGAAGGGACTTCCAAAAGTGAGCTATAGTCTCATTATTTACATACGTGTTCGATATGACACGAAACGTTTAAAAAAAACAGGGAACCCTTCTAAATTGTTTTCAAAACGACGGAACATACACCTTAAACCAAAGATATATATATATGTATATGGCTATTTCCTTATAGAGACGTCCGCCACTGTGCAATGTTATGCACATTGCACATCGACTTTAAAGAATTTGGCATGCATTTCCTTCAGATATTTACATGTATAGTTCCGATTTATAGCATATCGGTTTTGCTTTAGGTTTGGCATTCGTGTTTTCACTTCGACTCCGATGATTACGGGATGCTTGACGGAGTTTTGATTTCGAGTTATCTGCTCGTTACTCATGCGCATGTATTGCGCTATGATGCCTTTTATGTATTAATGATTTCGGAGCCCCGTTGACTTGGACATTTTATTGAAATGTTTTAGAATTTGGGGGTATAAATTTAAATTCGGGGACCGAATTTCTATAAGGGGGAAGATTGTAACATTTCAAAAAAATAAAATATTATTTTTGGGAATTTTCATAATTTAATATTAATTTTTAATGAATATTTTAATATTTCGGTATAATTAAATACCGATAAATGGGGAAAATTCTGGAGAAGATTATGGAAAATTATAAAATAGGGTATTTTGTGGAAATATGTCATTTTACAGTTTTTATGATAGATTATATGCTATTTTAGTGTTAATCGCGATTAAAAATCGCTAATTGGATCTTTGGCTTTTTGTGCAAAAATATGCACATAACATTTTTCACACTGGTCACACTTGTTTCATATTTTGGATTCATGGTAGCCTAGGGTTGAACCATGTCTGAGTGAGCATGATGGCTTAAACCATTTGGTTATGTTGATTGGATTTAATTAAGAGTTTAGTTTTGTTAAAAATTGGATTAGGGATGGGGTTGACTTGTGTAGGAGAGAAAGAAAGGGGGGCATGATGGATGTGCCATGACAAGCATCTAATGAGAGAGAGGATGATGGGGGTTAACTCATCTCATTTCAAAACTTTTTGCTTGCCTCTCAAACACTCATTTCAACTCTCTCTCACACTCAGATCTCTCACACCTACACACACATCAACCACCATCAGCACATTTCAGCCCAAACCTCTGCTGCACCAGCAGCAACCCCATCAACAACATCAACACAACATCAAATACTTCAACTTCACCAAAAACCAACACCCCACAACTACAACAGCTGCACACAACTAAACCACCACTTCACCCCAACACCATAGCCACTACTGTAGCTGCTGCAAAAAGCAACAGAAAGCAAATTTGCAAGCAGCAGCATCAGCAACTGCTGCAACAGCAGCAAGAACAGCCTCAACACCATAGCACAACAACACCACACCATCAAATACCACCACAACAATTCCTGCAACAGCAACAAAAGAAAAGCATCAGCGGCTGCTATAGGAACAACACCAGCAGCTGTAGGAGCAACTCGGCAGTCCAGCAGTAGTCCTTCCTCCTTTCCTTCTCCTTCATTCTAGGACCCCCTTCTTGCTTGGTTATGGTTATGAAGCTGAAAATTTAGTGTTATTACGTAGATTAGTGCTAGTTTAGGTAGATTTGAGTGCGATTTGGCCAAGTGATGGTTGTAATGGTTAGTGTAGCCTAATTAGGTATTGTTGAGACCAGTTACCATAGATCTAACCCAGATTCCAGTAAAATACCAGATTTTGTGAGAGTTGGCGTAAATTAGCAATTTTGTCGATTTTGTGACCTTTCTGGAATCTGCTACAACCCGAGATACCCTAAAATAAAATTGACTTGGCAGTGAGATATGCAAGCAGATTGAAACCAACACCCAAAGACCTAGCCCCAACCACCTTCCTATGGCCGCAGATTAATTCCCCCTGGCCGCAATTTGTGGCCAGAGCAGGGGCTCTGGTGCTCGTTTTGGTTCTGTAGCCTTATACCCTGTAAACTTGACCCCTGGTATGTCTAGTTTTGTCTGATTCCAATCAGGGTAGGATCTGGGTTGATTTTCTTGAGTTAGCACATGATTTACGACTTGTTAGCATGGATTTTTGGTATTCGATGATTCGTTTCTGTCGGGTGGCGTTTGAACGCCAACGGCAGAGGGATATTGGCTGTGTTTGCACGCGAGGCTATGGGTTTTTACGTATAGACGTAGCGTGCACCGTTTTGGTTTCCGACACGGTTTTCATGTGTTTTAGCGTGTGATATCCTTGTAGGTACCCCACGTGGCGTTGAGGCATTGGAGATACAAATGGCGACATCGGCATCGGCACGCATAAGCAAGGTGAGTAGATTTATATCTTCGGGGAGAAGTCAGGTGGATGGCATATAGCACCCCCGCAGTTCGTGGTGATGTATACGGATGCGTATACACACCAACAAATTATTATATGTTATTTGGGATTTATGATGATGTTTAGGATGGATATTGGTGTGTTGGATCGATTTAGTGTCGCGAAACCCTAGAGTAGAGGTCGCACCACACATGCACACACACACCCATACTTGCATACATCCTTACTTCATATGTGTTTATGGGATTCTAGATAGTTATGTGCTCACAAGGGTATGGGACTATGTGTTCACATACAGATTTGAGGATGATACATGGGATTGAGATGAGTCGATGAGTTTTGATCTGAGATTATGATATCGGTGATATGGCAGGATTTGTATTTGAGATACGCCCTGAGGTTATAGCGGATCTGTGCATAACGATGCCATGTGAATAGTGATATATATATAAAATGATCGACATGTGATTATGTTATGAGATATGATAGGATATGATATGACAAGATAATTATGATAGGCCGCAGTGGCGATGTACTCCTTTGTGTTGATATGTGCTGACGATATCGATATATACGAGACTATCGATCAGTAGTCAGACCATGATTATAGTGACGATATTAGTATTGTACTAGACGTAAATCAGTACCCCAGATGATGATCTTGATAAAAAGGATACCAGATGAGTAATATAATGAATATGATATTGACCCGTACCCAGATTTGGGGGATGCCGTACGACGGATTTACGTACGAGCTATATTTTGATGTTTAACCCGCACTCTTGACTTAGGAATAACCGATTATAGAGATATGGTATCGGATGTGATATTATCGAGGCGGGATCACCGACTATATATATATATATATATATATATATATATATATAGACTCAGAGGTTAGGCGATTTCCCTTACCTGCAGTTAGCTTATTAGCTCAGCCCTATAGTTGGTGTAGCTGTATGACTCTTATGACATTAGATGCAGTTTAGCTATCATTGTGCTTAGTATTCAGTTCCCGTACATTATTATTGTTGCTCTGCATCGCTTATTGTTGTGATTCATATTCTATTATTGATATCCTGCTGTTAGGACACCAGCACCATTACCGATGATGCATATGTACCACGTACACTTATTTGCCGGCGCACACACATCTTCATCGGTAATTGCCATGTCACGTACACTTAGAGAATATTATTGCTTGATTTATCTTATTAGCTAGTAGTGACATGATATCAGTGTACTTGTCTTATATGCCAGCTAGACATTGTAGTTATTACTTGTCACTTCATGCATATTGTTATTCATTATATGCCGCATTCATGGATTCTCATGCATATATTCATGGTTTTACATGCTATTGATGATTTAGATTCGGATTTCCATGATATTTTCTGGATTTGGGGGAAAACCGCAAAACTTATATAAACTGCTTTCTTTCTTTTTAAATAAAAAGTGCGGTTTTCCCATGATGTATGAGTCGTCCACCATGAGTTTTGCTGATGGATTTCGAGACCCGATTCGAAAAGGCGGATGAACCGTTTCGGGTACATGATGGGCCCGGTGCGGTACCCCAGGGCAAGAAGATCGCAGGAGATGGCGTTGAACCTGTGCAGGGGAGCACGACCGACCGGTGATTTTACCCGACGCGTCGGATATCCGGAGGATACCATCGTGGTCTTGAGATGGATGGTAGGGGCCGGTCTGGACTGACGGCGCCCGAGATATTGTGATTGAGACATTGAGATTTTGAGGTATTGAGGTACAGAGATTACGACACAGAGATATCGAGATATTCGGATACTTGTTTTGTGTCGATGTTAGGCACTGTTTTATGCTGATTTCATTTATGATACCTCATTTTAAAAATACAGAAATCTCACAAATTTATGAAAGTAGTTTTCTTCAGTACATGCATTATGTTTCATGCATTCATACATCATCCCTATTATACATTGCTATATGAGGCACTGACACGGGCACATGGGATTACACTGGGGTTAGATATTTATCCTAACCATGGTTATAGATTGCTGGTTATATAATTGAGGATTATGTATTATGATCGTATGACCTAGGATTGCGTCATACATTCGATTTTCTATTCGTAGATGTTTTTCTACTCACGAGTTGGCAACTCACCCCCGTTGTGCCCCAGTTTCTTGCAGGTTTTGCCGTACGGGATTCATTACGGCTTTGCGGGCACTGCTTCTTTCAGGTGACTTGCTAGTAGGTAGGTTTATTTGTATCGTACCCATCATTATACATTGTATATTATATTTCAGTTATATCTAGAAGTTCCATCAACCAAACATGTATTTATTTGAGATAGAGACCAGTGATGTTTATTCTTTCGATCTTAGAGTCGCGCGTTATATTTCTCTGGGTTTCATGCTGATTGAGTTTCTTTTCTGTTGTGATTCTCGCCTTTAGGCGTTGTATATTATATTACTTGTGTGGTTGATTTAAATGGTTTGTCCTACACTCTACAACTTTTCTTGGTTTGGATTTCTGGGTTTTCGGCTTACTTAGATTACGTATGCCTTAAGACGTCCGTAGTTTAAGTGCCGGTCATATTCCGTACTTTCGGGACGTGACAATAATATAGACTGGAGATACTCTTCGGTCTATAACCCCCGAGCTAACGGTATAGCTGAGGCTTTCAACAAGACCTTGACGAAGATCGTGAAAAAGACGGTGTCCCGAAATAAGAGGGACTGGCACGAGTGACTGCATGAAGCTCTCTGGGCATATCGAACTACATTCAAAACAGCCACGAATACAACGCCGTATGTGTTAGTATTCGGCACAGAAGCGGTACTCCCACTTGAGATAGAGTTACCCTCTCTACGAGTGGCAGTTCACTACGAGCTAACAGACGAAGAGAATGCTCACATTCGGCTTGAGGAGCTCGACGCCCTTGATGAAACCCGGCTCATGGCGCAACAAAATCTGGAAGCTTATAAAGCGAAGATGACGCGCTCATATGAGAGATTGACTAGACCGAGGTCATTCCACCAAGGCGAACTCGTGCTAGTGGTCAAAAGATCTATAATCCCCAATCGTGCCAAACGGGGGAATTCGAGCCGAACTATGAAGGCCCGTATATCATAGACAAGGTCTACAAGGGTGGAGCCTATCTACTCATGGACATGCATGGCGAAAGACCCTTCAGGCCAATAAACGGTCGCTTCCTGAAAAAATAACGCCTGACGAGTCACGGCCTAGGTTAACGATAGATGACGACGCCTATGTCCGCTCGATATCTTCCTAAGCCTAAACTCTGTAAGTAGTAGCCGGCTTTCAGACCGAAACGTCGTTAAACTAACGATGGACCACTATGTCCTAAAACTGGCAATTGACCGAAACATCGATAAACTACTGTGGACCGTAGCATCCCAAGGCTGACACAAAAAAAAGAAAAAAAACGGTATGTCCATAAGCAAAATAGGAATGGATGAAAACCCGAAAGGGCTCCGTGAGTAAAAACAGCAGGGCTACCGGCGAGTTTTGAGAAAACCCGAAAGGGCGCAAGCTCGTTAAAAGACACTTGCAAGGTCCTCTCGACCCTGTAAGGAGAAACCACCTGTGTGAGATCCTTACGACTCACAAGGAAGCAATACACTTAGGGATCCCCACGATTCCTAAGGAGAAATTACACTTGCGAGATCCCCATGACTCGTAAGGAGAACCCTCCTTTGAGACCCTCACGGCTCATAGGATTCAAAAGCCTTTGTTAGTGTATATGCCCTAGGGGCCATTATTGTATCATACTAGTTTGTATATTACTTAATGGAAGCTTGGGATATTCACATGTATATAACAGTCTTGCTAAACATGGTAGTATGCTACTTGGTTTTTCTATCTTAATATGTGAGTATACGTATTGATAGAGCTCTTAGGATCTTGCTTGACTACCGGTGTTGTGATGGCAGTCACGCTAGTGGGGGCTGGGTAGTCTACAAGCACATCCTTATTCAGGTCCCTAGTCGTTGGATTATCGAGACAGGGCATCAATACTCCGGAGTAGACTAGTGTGTACGCTTCTCATCCCAGTTGGGGAGATGGTCTGTCCTACAGCCGTCAGTACGTCGTACTGGAGATAGTATGCAGGTGCTCGTTAGGTTACGGGTACACCGGACAGGACTCACAGGGAACTGTTGGTTGGTTTTATACCAGTCGTCAGTGAACAGTTCCCAGGTGACATGAGTACAGCATAGTCCGCAGACTTGACACTGCTACTTCGCCTCGAGTGTGTCCCACTGTTCTTAGATTGCTACCCTACCACGGCTCAAAGGAGTCGTGCAAACAGGTAGCAGTTGCATGCAGTCCCGAGCACTTGGAGGCAGTGGTGGTTAGACAGGATTCGTCTCTCCCGGTATTGGGAGTTGATATCGCGCTGTGTCACAGAGCCATTACGCAAAGTCCCTGGCCAGGGCAAGCGAGATTTGCTGGTAGGTTCCAGTAGTTTCTCAGGGTGTAATGGGCTTCGCTCCGACACGACTTATACCGCTATTAGGAGACTGATGCTTGCCGCCCCCGTAGGCCCGATATGCGATAGTCTTAGACGAACGGACCGGACTGTATGGAGATTGTCACATCAGACTCAGTAGGAGTTCGGATGGGTTTCCTCATCGGCCTTCTTATCGACATCTACCTGGGGACCGTTACGTACAGCTAGTGCCGCTTGCGGTCTGTGGTTAAACCCACTGCCAGCGTAGTAGTCGAGTCTCTAGAGTCCCACACAGAGAGTTTCCCTACTCCAGGCGAAACGATATAGAGGTCGTATGGTTTTACGACAAGGGTTCGGACGCATACGTGTGTTTACGCACGTACGACTTTCGGACAGTTTTTACCAGTCAGCTTTGGTTTAAGCCAGTTACTGGTATCCGGTTATTGGATTTATACAGTCTAAAGTTTTTCCGTATTTTTGTAGAAAGGAGGGGCGTTCTCGTAATTGCGCGAGAAGCTTCTAGAAGGTGGTGACTAAGGGGGTTTAGGTGGCATATACAATAAATGTGATTAGTGAGTCATATGGATGATTCATCCATGTCATTAATGCTTCATAATTGCTTAATGACTCATGGATGTGAATCACCATTAGATATTTATCAAGCATGGTTGTAAAACATTATCCTTTCTTTTCTTGATTAAAAGAAATGCTTGATATATATTATGATAACTCATTATTCTCACTTCATTATTATGTTCATCTTCTCTCTCCTCAAGCTCTCTCTCTTCAAACCCTAATTCTCCCCTCTCATGTGTTAAGTACAAGGATTAGTTAGACTAATTAAACCATAACCCTCATTCTATTTCACCTAGCTTCTTTGATTAGCACTTAAAGAAGTTTAGTTGCCTCAAGTTTAGAGGCTAAGCTTGGAGTAAAGCTCTCGGGTGGATCGTCTACTACTTCGAGAAGGCCGAGGAGGAGGTGGAGTTCGCAAAGACGAAGGACACGATTCGTTAGGTATAATCCCTAAACATAGTAGTTTAGAACTTCTATGTTTGTTGTTAGTTATTGTTTAGCTTTGATTCAAGCGGTTAGTCGATGTTTATACTTTAAACAAGTTCGTTTTTTAAATTTCCGCCTCCCCACAAGTATTGGGGTGTTGTACATCGACTTACAGTGGTATCAGAGCCTGGCTAAACAATAAATAACTCACTTGCAAATTTGTATGAATTTCGAACGGAAAAAACAAAACCGGAAAAGCCCGATGTCATGGTTTCTGTCGATTTTTAAATGAAGCCCAAAAATTTTTCAGGGAGGTTCAGAAAGCTTTAAAAGACAGTAGAAGAACACCCAAGAAAATTGGGCCCATGAATTGCCTAAAGCGCCGCGGAACCGCGGCGGATCCCACCGATCCGCCGCGATTCCGCCGCCGAGTTGGCGATTCATGAACCCAATTTTCCTGTGTTGGTTCTCTGTGATATTTGGTATTTTCTGGAATTTTTTAATTTTTGCTCAGGTTTCAGATTTACAGAGAAGTATTGGAGCAAAATTAAATGTGTTTAATCGATCGAAATTATACAGTATTTGCTTGTTGGATTATATCTGTGTTTGTATAATGTGTTCGTAAACCTCCCCTAACAGCTAGTATGTCGGTTGGCAGGGGGTTGCACATTTCTGTAATGGATTTTATCTGTTTGTGCATATGAACTGTGTTGGACTGTTGTGATGTATAGCCGGGGTTATGTGATGGGTTATTATTTAATTCATTTGATGTAAATGTAATTTGTTGTAATATTATTTTGCGGGGCACATCCAGCTTGCGGTTGTAGCCACCATTGTATTATTTCATTTTACTGTTTTTACTCCTAGGACAGACCCAAGGTGGGGTGCACAAACTGCCGGGCGGGTAGTTTGCCGCACCCGTAGGGGTCTTGGGTGGGGTAATGGCTATTCATCACAACTGTGTAATCCGTCTTTTGTTACAGGCTCAAAACAAACACGGATTGCTTGCAAATCCAATTAAGTTCATCTGTGATCTGGAATGAATATCATTGCGTCAGACGAATGTAAAATATCTATATATATATGATAGCTATTTTAGACGTCACTTATGTTTTACACCCGCGCTAGCCCAGTCCCCGCTCTGTCGTTAGTTAAGTAACCTAACGGGTGATGACGGGACCCAGTGGCAAATGCGGATGGCATAAGAGGACGTCATATTTTCGTTGTTCTCTGCAATGATAGGTTAATGATGGGACGCATTATCTATAATGCAAAGAAAATAAACCAAAGTTTAAATCGTTGGAACAATTTAAAAGAAATCACTCGGTTAATTTTAAAACAGATATTTTTAAATGCGGAGCTTTAACCACTCCTTTTAAAAGCTATCAGGTTCCTTCGGTTATATCAAGTTCACTACGTTCACGGTTTCGCCAAAACCATTCGTAGCCCTCCGTCATTTCATCTGGGTATTCAGTAGTATTCAAGCTATATATTTTGACCTAACGCCAAGGCATAGTGTTTGGTAGCTACTGGATATTCATTTGTTGCATAGATAGATGAGTTAGTTTGGGACAGTCGTATTATCATTTTGGCCGAACGTCAAGGATATATACGGATGGATTCAAATTGACAAGATAATGATGGGTAAAACTTGACATGTGACTTATGACATTTTGACCTAACGCCAAGGTCATAAGAGCATGGGGCAAAAACTTATATCGGGAATTTCTAAAGAAACTGAAATTTGCAAAGAGATGCATACCATTTTGAGTTTGATGAATGTTGGTAGCATTCCTACAACATTATCAGACGATGATATTTGGATCCCGATCCTACTGTGAGTATATGCTACTTATCAGGATATTTATCACTTAACGATCAATGCTATAAACCAAGTAGGTGTCCAGAAAGGTGTCAGCGGGGCTACGCCTCCAGAGAAAAGAGGTTCTTAAATTAAGGAACTTCGTGAAAGCGTTGGAAAACCTCCCTCGAAATATCGACACTAGCCTGGCTGAACGGTTAAGCAAGAATTGTACAGTGAGAATAGTCCTGGCTAATTCTTCTTTTATGGTTTGAGGAAGGATTCGAGAAACAGTGGGAGCCATCCAGTTTAGATAAACTAAAAACCACTCTAAACTTGCAAGAGCATCATGCTAAAGAGTTTTCTTCTCTCTCTCCTAATTGCAGCGACCCTGAAAATGACTGGACTTAAGTTACTTTTAGAGAAAAATATACTGACAGGGCCAAACTATAAAGATTGGCTACGGAATGTCAAAATGGCTTTGACCTATGACAAATTGGGGTACGTTCTCACCGCTACGGCACCTGCTGTCCCTGGTCCCAAATCCAGTAATGCGGATAAGGAAATCCGCAAAACCTGGGATTTCGATTGCGCAAAAGCCAAGTGCATCGTGCTTGCCTCGATGGACAATGAACATCAGAGGAGGCACGAGGATATGGAACTAGACGCCATATTTCTCCATACAAAGGAACTTTATGGAGAGCAATCTCGTAAAGCAAGATACGAGACCTCAAAGAACTTGTTTCGAGCGAGGTTGGCTGTCGGGTCATCGGTAGGAGAACATATCCTAAAGATGATCGGCTATATAGAAGAGCTCGCAGACCTTGGGACGACTTTGGATAATGAACTCTACACAGACCTTATTCTCCAGTCCCTTCCTTCCACCTACGCCCAGTTTATCCTGAACTTCAACATTCAAAGAAAAGAAGTTGAACTTCCGGAACTCCTGAACATGTAAGGAGTGGAGAGGGCACCTTGCAGAAAGCAAGGGAAACACCCGCTATGTTTGTTAGCGGTGCATCTTCTTCCAGGTCCAAGGCTAGGGCCAAAGGAAGGAAGAAGAAGGCCGCCACCAAACCTAGAGGAGGTGTTAGTAAGGTGGGAGGGAAGGGAAAGAAAAAGTTTGCGGTACCGGTAGTTGGCCAGGATGAGTGCTTCCATTGTCACAGGAAAGGGCACTGGAAGAAGGATTGCAAGGCGTGGAACGCCATGAACCAGGAACCGAAGCAAGCTGTGGCTTCGACTTCAGGTGTGTTTGTAATTGAGAATTGTCTTTCAATCAACTCTACTTCCTGGGTATTGGATACCGGATCAGGATCTCATATTTGCAATTCATTGCAGGCACTGAGAAACCGTAGAGTGCTGAAGGAAGGTGATATGACCCTAAAGGTTGCTAACGGAGCTAGCGTGGGAGCTGCGTCCGTCGGGGATTATCACCTAGGATTGACGAGTGGACACATTTTGGTTTTACATAACTGTTTTTTTTTTTACCAAGCTTAACGTGTAATATCATATCAGTTTCCTTGTTATCAAATAAAGGTTATGATTTCACGTTTGTAAGAGATATTGTTAACATCCACCTTAATCATGGTTTGATTGGGTCCGGTACACTAAATAACGGTATATATGTTTTAAACCAACTCCAAATTTTCAATGTCCAGGACACACTAAAAAGAAAGTCTCCAGATTTAAATAAAGCTTTCTTATGGCATTGTAGACTGGGTCACATCAATGAGAGAAGGTTGACTAAGTTACATAGAGAAGGATATTTGGACCCGTTCGAATATCAAACTTATGACACTTGTCAATCTTGTCTCAAAGGAAAGATGACAAAGACTCCATTTACTGGACAAGGAGTAAGAGCGAGCGAGCTCTTAGGACTCATACACAGCGATGTATGTGGTCCAATATCTACACATGCAAGAGGTGGTTTTTCCTATTTCATTACTTTCACGGATGATTACTCAAGATACGGATTCATTTATCTGATGAAACATAAATCCGAGGCTTTTGAGAAATTCCAAGAGTATAAGAATGAAGTAGAAAACCAAACCGGCAAAACTATCAAGACACTTAGATCTGATCGAGGTGGTGAATACTTGAGTGCCGAGTTCCTAGGTTACCTAAAAGAGAAGGGAATTCTCTCTCAGCTTACTCCTCCATACACTCCACAGCACAACGGTGTATCGGAGAGACGGAATTGAACCCTATTGGATATGGTACGATCCATGATGAGTAATGCTGAGTTACCGCGATCTTTCTGGGGTTATGCGCTAGAATCAGCGGCATATCTTTTGAACATGGTACCTACCAAGACTGTGCCTACCACTCCATATCAGATGTGGAGCGGGAAGAAACCCCATCTACAGTATATAAAGATTTGGGGATGTCCAGCTTTTGTTAAAAAGCAGCATGTGGACAAGCTCGAGGCACGATCAGTAAAGTGTAAGTTTGTGGGATATCCAAAGCACTCCAGGGGATATCTATTCTATTACGCACAGGAACAAAAGGTATTTGTTTCTCGTAATGCCCATTTTCTAGAACATCAATTTTTAGAAAAGGAATCAAGTGGGAGAGAAATAGAACTGGAAGAAATTCCAGAACCACAAACTAATACTGAAAGTTTGGTAGAACTGAAAGTTCAAGAAGAACAGGACATTCCCGCACCCCTCAGCAGGAGTAGTAGGCCGTCTCATCCGCCTGAGAGATACTACGGTTTTCTCATAGATAGGGATAGAGAGAATTGCATCATAGATGATGATGAACCTACTGACTTCCAGCAGGCCATCCAGAGCGGCGACTCGGTACGATGGCTAGATGCAATGCGGACCGAAATGGAGTTCATGTACACCAACAAAGTATGGACTTTGGACTTTGCTCCAGATGGGGTAAAACCCATAGGATGCAAATGGATCTTCAAGAAAAAGATTAGTGTAGATGGACAGGTGGAAACCTATAAGGCTAGACTAGTTGCAAAGGGTTTTCGTCAAAGACCTGGTTTGGACTATGACGAAACTTTTTCTCCAGTGGCTATGTTCAAATCCATTCGGGTCCTTCTTGCTATTGCTGCCTTCCATGATTATGAAATCTGGCAAATGGACGTAAAGACGGCTTTTCTGAATGGAAATTTAGAAGAGTGCGTCTATATGGATCAGCCAGAGGGTTTCAATCAGAGTGGGAGCAGCGGGAAAGTTTGCAAGCTGGTTAAGTCCATTTATGGACTAAAGCAGGCATCGCGGAGTTGGAACATCTGTTTTGATGAGACAGTCAAAGAATATGACTTTATCAAAAATCCAGATGAACCGTGCATATATAGTAAGGTTGTAGCAAGAAGTGTCGTATTCCTCGTCTTGTATGTGGATGACATTCTATTGATAGGAAATGACATTCCTATGCTACAATCTGTCAAAGGATTCTTGTCACACAGGTTCTCCATGAAAGACCTGGGTGATGCCTCTTACATTCTGGGGATCCGGATCTATCGTGATAGATATAAGAGGATGTTGGGACTTTCGCAGTCCAGGTATATCGACACTGTACTGAAAAGATTCAGTATGGAAGATTCTAAGCACGGTAATCTTCCGGCTTGTCACGGAATCACCCTCTCCAAAGAGATGTCTCCCAAGACTGATTTGGAAAGGGAACGCATGTCTATTATACCCTACGCTTCTGCAGTAGGCTCTATAATGTATGCGATGTTGTGCACCAGACCAGATGTAGCTTACGCACTGAGCGTGGTAAGCCGGTATCAGTCAGACCCAGGGGAGAAGCACTGGATAGCAGAAAAGAACATTCTCAAGTACCTGAGAAGGACTAAGGAGATGTTCTTGGTTTACGGCGGAAAAGACCTCAGGTTGGAGGCCTTTGCTGATTCCGGCTTCCAGAGTGATAAGGACGATTCCAAGTCCATGTCGGGTTATGTCTTTACCCTCAATGGAGGGGCAGTGTGCTGGAAGAGCTCCAAGCAGGACACCGTTGCTGACTCGACGATGGAAGCGGAGTATATAGCTGCTTGCAATGCCGCAAAAGAAGCAGTCTGGATGAAGAAGTTCCTAACAGAACTTCAGGTGGTTCCTACCATAGTTGATCCAATATCTTTGTATTGTGACAACAACGGAGCTATAGCTTTGGCGAAGGAACCAAGGTCCCATCAGAAGTCCAGACACATCTTAAGGCGGTATCACCTGATCAGGGAGATTATTGATCGTCAGGAGATCGAGGTTCGGAGAGTTGCTTCTGAAGAGAACATTGCTGATCCATTCACGAAGGCCCTACCTCAGATTCAGTTCGAGAGACTACTCGAGATCATCGGTCTTCGATATGCCAGTACATGGCCCTAGTGCAAGTGGGAGATTGTTAGTGTATATGCCCTAGGGGCCATTATTGTATCATACTAGTTTGTATATTACTTAATGGAAGCTTGGGATATTCACATATATATAACAGTCTTGCTAAACATGGTAGTATGCTACTTGGTTTTTCTATCTTAATATGTGAGTATACGTATTGATAGAGCTCTTAGGATCTTGCTTGACTACCGGCGTTGTGATGGCAGTCACGCTAGTGGGGGCTGGGTAGTCTACAAGCACATCCTTATTCAGGTCCCTAGTCGTTGGATTATCGAGACAGGTCATCAATACTCCGGAGTAGCCTAGTGTGTATGCTTCTCATCCCAGTTAGGGAGATGGTCTGTCCCACAGCCGTCAGTACGTCGTACTGGAGATAGTATGCAGGTGCTCGTTAGGTTACAGGTACACCGGACAGGACTCACAGGGAACTGTTGGTTGGTTTTATACCAATCGTCAGTGAACAGTTCCCAGGTGACATGAGTACAGCATAGTCCGCAGACTTGACACTGCTACTTCGCCTGGAGTGTGTCCCACTGTTCTTAGATTGTTACCCTACCACGGCTCAAAGGAGTCGTGCAAACAGATAGCAGTTGGGTGCAGTCCCGAGCACTTGGAGGCAGTGGCGGTTAGACAGGATTCGTCTCTCCCGGTATTGGGAGTTGATATCGCGCTGTGTCACAGAGCCATTACGCAAAGTCCCTGGCCAGGGCAAGCGAGATTTGCTGGTAGGTTCCAGTAGTTTCTCAGGGTGTAATGGGCTTCGCTCCGACACGACTTATACCGCTATTAGGGGACTGATGCTTGCCGCCCCCTAGGCCCGATATGCGATAGTCTTAGACGAACGGACCGGACTGTATGGAGATTGTCACATCAGACTCAGTAGGAGTTCGGATGGGTTTCCTCATCGGCCTTCTTATCGACATCTACCTGGGGACCGTTACGTACAGCTAGTGCCGCTTGCGGTCTGTGGTTAAACCCACTGCCAGCGTAGTAGTCGAGTCTCTAGAGTCCCACACAGAGAGTTTCCCTACTCCAGGCGAAACGATATAGAGGTCGTATGGTTTTACGACAAGGGTTCGGACGCATACGTGTGTTTACGCACGTACGACTTTCGGACAGTTTTTACCAGTCGGCTTTGGTTTAAGCCAGTTACTGGTATCCGGTTATTGGATTTATACAGTCTAAAGTTTTTCCGTATTTTTGCGGAAAGGAGGGGCGTTCTCGTAATTGCGCGAGAAGCTTCTAGAAGGTGGTGACTAAGGGGGTTTAGGTGGCATATACAATGAATGTGATTAGTGAGTCATATGGATGATTCATCCATGTCATTAATGCTTCATAATTGCTTAATGACTCATGGATGTGAATCACCATTAGATATTTATCAACCATGGTTGTAAAACATTATCCTTTCTTTTCTTGATTAAAAGAAATGCTTGATATATATTATGATAACTCATTATTCTCACTTCATTATTATGTTCATCTTCTCTCTCCTCAAGCTCTCTCTCTTCAAACCCTAATCCTCCCCTCTCATGTGTTGAGTACAAGGATTAGTTAGACTAATTAAACCATAACCCTCACTCTATTTCACCTAGCTTCTTTGATTAGCACTTAAAGAAGTTTAGTTGCCTCAAGTTTAGAGGCTAAGCTTGGAGTAAAGCTCTCGGGTGGATCGTCTACTACTTCGAGAAGGCCGAGGAGGAGGTGGAGTTCGCAAAGACGAAGGACACGATTCGTTAGGTATAATCCCTAAATATAGTAGTTTAGAACTTCTATGTTTGTTGTTAGTTATTGTTTAGCTTCGATTCAACCGGTTAGTCGATGTTTATACTTTAAACAAGTTCGTTTTTAAAATTTCCGCCTCCCCACAAGTATTGGGGTGTTGTATATCGACTTACAGCCTTAAGCTACAGGGGTCTGAACCTGTTCTTAAGCCATCACAATCTCCGATATTGCCCTACAAACGTTGCAGTATTGACCCTTGTATACAATCCACGGACGCGAATAAACATTTCCCTAACAAAGTTCTACCCGCGACTACGGATATGTTTACACGGTGAACAACCTTTGTAAGTCCTCTTGATTTATAAGAAGAAAACACTCTTGTAAGATCCTTACGACTTACGAGAAGCCATACACTTGGGAATTCTCACGATTCCTAAGGAGAAAATGCACCTACGAGATCCTCACGACTCGTAGGGAGAAATACCTTTATGAGACCCTTACGGCTCATGAAGTCAAAAGCCTTAGTCGACGAGATCCTAACCATGTTCGCTAAGCCACCTTTGTTCGACATCGACAGAGGCAAATGATGATTCGCTCCTGGCAATATCCCAGTTGTAGCGATGCTGATGCCGAAATCGGTGTCCAATCCCAAACTCGCAGCGAAAAGCCAGCAAGCCAAAAATGTATGCATACAAAATAGCCGAAATGATGGGGCAACTTACGACAAAATCAGCAAGTAAAAATATATGCATACAAAATAGCCGAAATGGTTGGGGAACTCGCAATAAAAAGCAGTAAGTAAATAGAACAAATAGCCGAAATGATTGGACACCGCGAATAAAAAGCCGAAATGATAGGGCAATGGCGACATTCGCGATATAAAAAAGCTGAAATGATAGAGTATTGCGGAAAGAAATAAAAAAATGAAATGAAATGAAACTCTTGCCCTACAGGTGAGATCACATCGATCCCTGTATACAATCCAGGGGCGCAAACAAAGAGGGAACCATATCATCCCACCAGGCTCCATCAGAAAGAGAGCCAAGTTTCAACGGTCACATCTGTATCCCAGAAGACCAACAACAGCGTTCCTCCTTATGCCAGCAAGGCACAGAAGCGACACAACGAAACGGAGCCACGGCATAGTCCCTAGTTCCAAATCTTAACGGCAATATCTACAGCCTAAAAATCAGCAACGATGATCCTCCTCATTCCAACAGGACTCGGACGCAACATCACCAAACGGAGCCACGGCATAGTCCCTAGTTCCAAATCATAACGGCAATATCTACAGCCTAAAAATCAGCAACGGTATTCCTCCTCATTCCAACAGGACTCGGACGCAACATTACCAAACGGAGCCACGACATAGTCCCTAGTTCCAAATCTCGACGGTTCACAGACAACCTAGAGACCACCTTGACATTCGTCTCGTTACAGCAGACGCGATGTCAACAACGGCGTTCCTTCGCAGTCCAGCAGGATGCAGATGCAACGTCATCCAAATGACCCCGTCTCGGAAATACGTCATCCATATGACCCCGTCGCGGAAATACGTCATCCACATGACCCCGTCAAGGAAATACGTCATCCACATGACCCCATCTCGAAAATATGTCATCCAAATGACCCCGTCTCGGAAATACATCATCCACATGACCCCGTCACGGAAATACGTCATCCAAATGACCCCGTCGCGGAAATATGTCATCCACATGACCCCGTCTCAGAAATACGTCATCTAAATGACCCCGTCGCGGAAATACGTCATCCAAATGACCTCGTCTCGGAAATACGTCATCCACATGACCCCGTCACGGAAATACGTCATCCACATCCACATGACCCCGTCGCGGAAATACGTCATCCACATGACCCCGTCGCGGAAATACGTCATCCATATGACCCCGTCGTGGAAATACGTCATCCATATGACCCCGTCACGGAAATACGTCATCTACATGACCCCGTCGCCGAAATGCGTCATCCATATGACCCCGTCGCGGAAATACGTCATCTATATGAACTCGTCTCGGAAACATGTCATCTACATAACCCCGCCTCGGAAATACGTCATCCAACGACTCCGTGGAACATGGCCAAAGTTAACATTGACCCCGTGGGAAACGTCCGGAGCAACTTCTAACGCCGTGAAATGCGGATAATGTCAATCTCATCAATCACTTACGGGTCCACTCGACTCGTAAGGAAGAAAACTCTCTTGTGAGATCCTTACGACTCCCAAGAGAAAACACACTTAGGAGTTCTCATGATTCCTAAGAAGAAAATACACCTACGAGATCCTCATGACTCGTAAGGAGAAAAGTCTTTATGAGACCTTCACGGCTCATAAAGTTGAAAAGCCTTAGGCAGCAGATCCGAAACTGCTTCCTAAGCCATCACTACCTCTCGAAGTATTCAAGACGAAATGCTCTCTATCTTCTACAGGCTACGCTTACTAAGGTAACACGCCGGCAACAAAGAAAAGAGAAGAAAGCGACGATGAGGAGAACATTTTATTCACATTCAGTTAAGCATTCAAGGCATACCCATTCATGCATGTGCGAAAAAGTTTGATGTATAAAATAAACGCATAGAAATGAAAAGGCTTGCTATTCATACTTCAGAAAATGCCTACATTGAGGAAAACAACAAATAAAAACATAATTGGAATGTTTACAAAGGCACGACATCAAATCCAGGGTATGGATTGAGAAATTCAAAAGTAAGGCCATTTAAAATGTTCCAGGCCTTTCGAACCATCCTAGTAAGCTTCCTCTCGCGATCATAACCGTCGGGGTCCTCACTGATGTCCTCCACCTTTCGATAGGCAGCGAGTATTGCCGCCTGTTGAAAAGCCTGATGCAGAAGATCAACAAGATTGTCTCGCCTTTTCTTTGAGATTAGGCCCATCAGATACACCGAATGCACTTTATCTTCGGCATCATCCAATGCCTTAAGCGGCATGCCGGCACAGAATAGAGGAAGTGCTCCCCAGATCGCTCCCATAATAAGCTTCAAGAGAGAGGAACGTCGAGGAAGCAGTCGACCATTGTATGCGTCAAAGCGACCCATGATTTCGGCACACTGGGCATTTGTGAATTCTCAGTTTTGAGAACGACCGAGTACGCGAATGTCGCCATAAGAGATAATCTTATCAAGGTCATACATATGAGCGTCCATAACGTCTGAAAAAGAAAATCAGCAAGAGTTAGCGGACAGACTGATTAAGAAAATTCTTATTAAAAACAGGCACAGGGGTTTAAACGACTCTTGATATCCCCATGGAGAAAACACATTCTAATTATGACACCTAACAAATTCGAATTTGTGAGAAATCCTAAAAAAGAAATCTTATTTAATGAGCGACCCCTCGGGTCTAGGAGTTAAACTCCTCGAGAGCAATGCTCTGTGACAGAGTGATGCTAGTCAAACTCTGATCATGAAGGAATAAAAATTCTTCAAGAGCCTTGCTCTGGAAAAATTGATGATCGAAAAAACCCATCAAAAAAAGAAAATTAAAATCAATTTTTATGAATTAAAAATTCTAAGATCTCCAAGATCTATGAACAAACTATAAGAGTTCTTTATGAGCAAAGCTCTGTTCATGGGTTAAAAAACCCTGAAACAAGATCTCCTTAGATATGTGGGTTCATGATTTGAAGAGAGCAAAGCTCTATTAATGAAACCCTAAAAGGTTTTCTTTAGATCAAAGATCTATGAAGAGCAAGGCTCTGTTAATGGGTAAAACCCTAATTTATTAAAAGATTTAATCTTTACCTAAGTTTCGATAGAGTTTTGACTCTTAAAATCTCTTAAGATGAAGAGCTATGCTCTGAATAAAAATTCTCAAAGAAAGGAGATGAACAGAATCATCTAAAGGACCAAAGGTCCTATTTATAGGCATTGAAAGGCCTCTTCAACTTCTGATGTTGATCCAAGGGCACAGATGCTGCCACCGCTATACTCATATGTGGGCCACGTGAGCGCAATGGTGGGGGGAATTTGTTTCCCCCCAATCAGAGCAAAACTCTGTTTGAAATTCGAATTTCAAAAATTTAAGCAACGCTTCAGATCCAGCGCCAGGTGCACTGCGCCCTAGGCAGCGCACCATGTGTACGCTAGCGCTAGGCGCGCTGCGCGCCACGTGTCAAATATGGGTGCGCTAACGCAGGGCGCTCTGAGCAGTGCACCACGTGTCAAACACAGGTGCGCTAGCGCAAAGTGCGCTGCGCTCTGAGCAGCGCACCACGTGCAAAGCACGGGTGTGCTAGTGCTGGAATTAAAAAACTCCCCACCGTTAGATCAAAGATTTAATAATAATGATAAATCATTAATTAATCAGAATTAAATTCTATTATGGAAAGATTTTCCAATCTCGTTAAAAACAAGAAAATTGCCTTCTGTAAAACAGAAGCCCTAGGATCAAATATCCAATGGTGGGGAAACATCCCCAAATCAATCAAAGAAAGATCTCTTTAACTGATTCAACAAATCAACTTGCCCTATATAAAGGCCCCAAGACATCAAGTCTGATATAACAAAAAACCCTATAAACTTTGAAAAATTCAAAGAAAGAGAGCAAGCTCTTGAAAGAAGATCATTTCTTCAAGGTAAAGATGATGAATGATGAGCACAGAAATGAAATCATGTCATAAAAAGAAGAATTATCTTCTTAAAAGATCATAGATCTACAAAGACCAAAGTCTTTCATAAAAAAGATCAAAAGATCTCATCACACAATAAAAGAAGAACATATTCTTCATACAGAACATTGATCTATAAAGGCAAAGCCCTTTCAGAAATAAGAACTATTGTTCTTGAATCTTGAGACAAGCTCTCTTTTAAAAGAACATAAATTTGTTCACAGATCATAAAAATTGATCAAATGTGGTTTGCGCTATTGAAATGCGCCTTGCGATCTTAAACAGCGCTTCTGCGCTCTCTGGACCGGTACTCAGCACCAAAATGCGCCACGTGTCAACCACGTATGCAACTTGCGCTTTGCGCTTCTGAAACAGCGCACTGTGCTCATGGGCTGGCGCTCAGCACCAAGCGCAACACGTGTCATTCACGTATGCGCCAGCGCAATGCGCTCATGAACTAGCGCTCAGCGCTCACAAACTGGTATCTGCGTTTAGCGCCGAACGCAACATTTACATGCGCGCCATGTGGCAGGAGCGCACTGCACTTTTTGATTGGCGCAAAGCGCCTAGCGCACCATATGTTGCGCTAAATGAACACAAATTGTTCTTTAATGAGCCAAGGCTCTGATGAATGCTCTGCATTCAATACAGGACAAAAAAATGTCAAGATCTAATGCTCGGCATTATTAAAAGGGCCAAGCCCAAATAAAGGCTCAATAGCCAGAATAAAAATGTTAAACATTTATTGGACTTAGCCCAAGATTGGCCATAAGTCCTCAACTTATATTTAATTGAGCACATCAGCTCATGAATATTTCAACAGATCTTAGTCCTAAATTGGACTACAGATCTTTCAACCAACTTACACCGGTTCGAGGGTACATCTCTTTACTCCTCTGATATCTGTCGTTGTAATCCTTCAACATTTTCAGAGAGGTGACGAGTCCCGACAACCACACATTTCTATGGACTGTGGGGTCCTTAAACTCATGGATTATGATGTCCTTAAACTTTATAGACTATGACGTCTTTAAACTACGGACTGTGGGGTCCTTAAACTCACGGACTACAATGTCCTTAACCTGGACCGAGATGTCCTTAAACTAACATTGGACCACCATGTCCTTAAACTGGTAATCGACCGCAATGTCCCTAAACTAAACAATTGAGTCTAAATGCTCTTTTGTTGGATCTAAACGATCCCGTTAAGTTGATCTTAGTCTAAAATTAGACTAATGTATCCTTAACAAACGTTTAAGTTGATCTTAGTCTCAAACGAGACTAACGTATCCTTAAACCCAACCCCCAAACCCAAATCTAAGAAGATACGGATTTGGACTAATCCACGCCCTACGGGCGACAACATAAATTAGTCTCCGTATACAATCCATGGGCAACCACAAACAAAACAAACACCCACGACACGAAGTGACCATCTGGAGAAGGAGAAAGTGGTTACCGCGATGCGGTAGCGTAATTAACTGCAGGGGCTTGCGCCTGCAGGGAAGAGCGTCCCCACAATAAAAAAAACCCTCAAATGAGGGGGAATCTGACGAAGTCTGCTACATCGGCCGCATCTGTTTAAACCTTCGATACACGGTGCCATAAATCAACTTGGCATCTTCGGAGAGGTGGACGGATAGCGCCAATTAGCATCTGCCCCGAAATTCAGGCAAGACGTTTATCGCGTCTTCCCGCGTTTTCGGCGGGGAACAGTTACAGTCATGAATATGATAATGGAAGAGTCATTACTAGGAATACCCGAATACCCCTTCGAAATATTTTCATGTTTCAGTTCCACTATACGTTGTTAAATGAAAACCGATTTCCCAATTAGATGCTTACTCCAGGGTATGTATTTGCCAGGTCTGGTTCTCACATCTGTATGGTTTTACAGATGATGAGTGGGAGTAAGTTATTGGGAATTATGTGATCATCCTCATTATATCGGGATTCGTTGTAATTGGTGATATTTAAGGAAATCGCCTGGGTTTTTGCCGGACGGCAAATATTTGGTTTTGAATATCTGTTGTTATGCACCAATTTCAAACTGATATATCTGTACGTTTATTTTATAAAGTGAGATATAACTTTTTGAAATTATGTCCATGACATTTACCTATATCAGTTGATGGTTAGGTAAGAAGTATTAAACAGCGGTGTAATTCTTCTTAACCATAAGTACAGTTTTCAACCTACGACACATAGGGTATGAGTTTTTAAACTCAGGGGACTTATACAAAGTATTGTATGTTGTCCAGTGTCCATTAGGACAGAAGGGTTGGTACTCGTACTATATTCTGTTTACTTGTGACTTCTCAAGTTTTAGATACGTGTTTCGTAGAAATACAAGGTCCAAGTTTTGAGAAGTTATAGGTACAAGAATAAAGTAGAGAACCACGTGCCGCAAGTATCGGGATTCTTCAAGCATTACTCAACTCAGTCAATAGTAATGATTTTGAGAACTTGCTTCTCTTTCAAGTTACTCATAATTGGATGCACTCCTGAGTTGAGTAATGATGATCGACCTCTCTCCATTTAGTTGACATGCACTGGATACAGCTGCATGATTTGAATCTGGTTCCAATTAAATCAGTGCACCTTTTTCTATATTGTATATAGAATGGATCATATCTTAACGATGTTAAGGTATATGGAGTTGTCCGGCTTATACTTAAAACCAGACTCTGGATAACTCAAGGCACGTTTCTGTAATGGCTGTTTGTAGGTTAACCCGAGCTATGACGAGGGTTAACTTTCTACCATCTGGAAGATCAATAGTGATATTGTTCTTGACTCACCGCAGTTTTAGTAAAATGGATTTTTTCAGTAAACAGTAGTGGGGGTATGGTAGAACTGGAAGTGATTCCAGAACTGCAAACGATTACTGAAAATTTAATAGGACCTAAAGATTCAATCAGGTTTGACATTCCATTAGCCACTCCGCAGATATAGTGGGTAACCTCAGGCACCCGAAAAGTACTCTAGTATCCTCAAGGACGGTGACAGGGAGGTTCTTGTTTACCCAGACTTGTCATTACTGCTGCTCTAGACTATGAGACTCAGCAGGAGGAAGAGTATAGCGTCGTTCTAAACTAGCTTTAGAAGTGCACATGTATATGACTCTGCCAGAGGGTTGTTGTAGTCAGTGGGAGCAGCGGAAGCATAGTGTAAAAGTAGCTTATGTCTATTTATAGACTAAAGCAGATATAGCGGAGATAGATCATCTATTTTTGATGTGACAGTCATAGGCTTTGACTTCATCAGAATAGGAGATGGATCTGTTGAGAATGTAATAGGGTGTGATGTCCTGGTATTTGGATAACATACACGTTGTAGGAAGTGAAATTCCTATACTACGATCGGTTATACTTTGGTTGTCACACAGTGGTTTCTCCGCATAGGATATGGATATAATATCTGACATTTTGGTTACTAGATCTATGGTTTTAGATCTAGATTTAGGAAGTGTCCCAATCTGGGTACTTAGACAATATTCTAAAGGTATTTTAGAATGGACGACTCCTGGCATGGTAGTGAACCTGCAGGTGATGGAGTCACCCTCTCTAAAAGTGTCTTGCAGACTAATGGGGAGAGGGATGTGCATGATAGACATATCACTTGCTTAGGAAATTGAGTCAATCATGAGATATTAAGTACCACACCAGATATTGTTTTTGCACTAGCTGCGATAAATTGATATATTAATCCAATCCTGGAGAAACATTCGGAAGCAGTTTTAGAACATAAGTGAATGTTCTAGGGATATGATAACGTCAACCTCCTTCGGGAGACAGTTATCATTCCAGGCTTTCAAGGTGACCTGGATGATAGAGTGACTGTCAGAGTTATAGTTTTCCCTCTGACGAAGGGTAGTAGTTTGGACAGGTGATCCAAGCGGATACTGAGGAAGGTATGGAGAAGGATACTGATTAAATTCAGTTGACGATACAGTCTAAGATGTTTTCTGGATTTGGAGTTCATTTGTAAACTGGGTCCCATCAGACATCCAGATATATTCTAAGACAGGTATTACTCATTTCGGGAGATGGCTTTCTCCGCGAACTTGAGATAAAGAGAGACATAGAAAGAAACATCAGAGTGGATCCACTCACTGAGGCTATTTCTCGAAAGCAATAGTTTCACAAACAAGCTTTGTGAAACTGATTTGTGGAGGAGTTGGGTGTTCGGTATCACACGGGCTGTGAGTATGCGACATCGCAATAATTAGCCTTAAGTGCAAGTGGGATATTGTTGGCTATAGTGCCCTCAAAGTCAATTATTGGATCACAAGCACATGATTGCAATGATTGAGGAAGAACATATACCGGTAAGACAATCTTACTCGAGATGATAGTATGCTATCTGGTTTGTCTTTATCATCGTGTACATGTTTCAGGTGACATTACAGATCACTATTTCACGTTGATAGAGCCCATAGGATTCTTGCTTGATTACCAGTAGTATGATGGCGATCATATACATGAGAGTTGGGTAGTCTATAAGCACATCCTTAAAGTGTCCCTAGTCGTGGGAGTTTCGAGACTGGGCATCGATACTCCATTAGTAGACTAGTGTACATGGATCGAGACCCCGACGAGGGGCGGTGGCTGGTCTCACAAGCCATTGGTGTCAGTTGGTTCACCTAAGATAGTATACAGGTGCTCATTGGGTTATGAGTACACCGGACGGACTCGCAGGGACACTGCTGATTGGTACTATACCTATCGTCAGGAGCAGTTCCCAGGTGACATGAGTACATCTTAGTCCGTTGACTTGACACTGCTACTTTGCCTCAAGTGTATTCCCACTGTTCTTTGATTGCTACCCTACCATGGCTCAAAAGAGTCATGCAAACATGTAGTAGTTGGGTGCAGTCCCGAAGCACTTGGAGGCAGCGGCGGTTAAACAGGATTCTTCTCTCCCGGTATTGCGGGTTGATATCGCGCTGTGTCTGGAGAGCCATTACACATAGTCCTTGGCCAAGGCAAGTGAGATTTACTGGTAGGTATTCCAGTAGTTTCTCAAGGTGTTCTAGGCTATACTCTGACACGACTTATACCGCTATTGGGGGTCTGACGTTTACCATCCCCCTAGGCCCGATATGCGATACTCTTAGACGAACAGACCAGACTGTACGGAGATTGTCACGGACAGGCTCAGTAGGGTTTCAGGATGATTTCCTCGTCAGCTTCCCTTTTACTCAATACATGGGCAGCCGTTACGTACAGATAGTTCCACTGACATGCTTGTGGTTAAACCCACTGCCAGCGTATTGACGAGTCTTTAGAGTCCCCCACAGAAAGTTTTCTCAAGTTCGGGCGAAACGTTGTAGAGACCGTATGGTTTTATGGCAGGGTTTGATCATATACGTGTACTTGTGCACGGATCATGATCGGACGGATCATACTAGTGGGGTTTGGTTTAAGCCGGATCCTAGTATTAGATTGTTGGAATATTTTCGTCTCGTTGTATTCGTATTCAGTAGGAATACGGATGCAGGTATGTATATACGGATGATGGGTAATCTTGTAATTCGTTACGAGATTACTTTTGAAGTTGCCAATTTCTTTTCTTGATTTAAACATTTAGGTTAATGTTTAATGTTTTGATATGTGAGTCATTGTTTTTTTTGGGCCAATTTCTTTTGTTGTGCTGGTCATTCCTTCACTGGGCAATTTCGTAAATATGGGCAGCATGGGCTAATGGGTGAGGTGACACTTTGGCATTCAATGGCTTTTGTTTTGATGAAGATATTTGTTGTGTTAATTAAACACATATATTCCTTACACTCACCACTAGAATGCTAAAAGTCACCACTCACAAATAAAAGCCAGAGAGCCTATTTCGAAATTGCTCAACCACAATGTTTTCTTCATTTAGCCTGAGCAACACAAGAAAATGGCAGCACCATTTTTCTTCACTTGCTAATTTTATGAGCTCACATTTCTATCTATAGCAACTTCATTTACCTCCATCCAAATCCTTGGGTGCCTTGAGACAAAGTATTCACACACTATCTCTATTTCACCTTGGACATCTCGGCTAGCAAACTTGATGTCCGAGTTGCTTCGGTTTGAAGCGGGAGCCCGTATAATGAATCCTCGACATGGAGCCACTTCGACGAGCAAGATCATAGAGCGAACTTCGTTGGAGCAGCTGCGAAGAAATTGGCGCAGAGATTGAAGACCGAAGGACACGGATCGATCGGTATAATCTCTCCAAACTCTTTTACAGTTTACTAGTTTACGGTTAATGGCACGATCCGTACTTTAGGGTTACGTTAGCGCCATTTTGAAAAGTTTTTATTCTGCATTTGGCCTCGGATTTATGGCTGGGACGCTGCCGTAGCCTTACAACAGGGCAATCTCCTTACCCCGCACCTGGTCTGCCCGCTCACCCTCTCTAGCTAAACGGAGTTAATAGCTAGAAGGGATATGGAATCGAGTCCGAATTTCGGAAAGCTCATCCAGACCCTTCAAGACGGAGGGCGCATCATGGGTGTTCCCGATGCGTACCTTGAAGGCCCTTGTCGCCGCCCGACGATGAGTGACAAGGGTGGCTCCGACGCTAGGGGGAACCCGACATGGAAGACGCACTAGAAGAAAAAACCTCTTAGCTATCGGAAGCCGAAAAGGAGGAAGATCCACTGGACTCGGCCCCAGCAACTGGAGCATCACCGTCCGACTCTATCCTTACTACCTCTACAAACTCCTAGGATGAAGATATCTAACTTGATTCAAAGGAAGGGACTCACCAAGGAAAATTCACAGAAGGATCCGATCTAAAGTGGAAGTACGCCGGGCAATCGTCAACAGCAAAAGAGAATTAGGGCAAAAGTGTTGGCCCTAGGATGGTCCCCTCCTATTTATACACCCCTAAGAAGAACATCTTACGGCCTAGATCGATTCCCGCCCAAGCGAATCGTCGCGCCTAGCTGCCATCGGGGCTCCACGTGGCGATCAGCCATTGGGGCGGCTCTTCGACTGCAAGACTCAGAGACAGCCTATCGCATCCGCCAACCAACGACGGACACGTGTCCCATAGCCCAACTGAAGATCGAGCGAAACGGCGCCCCCTCTTTGATGCGCAATCATTTCACTGATCCGCTGACATCATCGGAGGTATGCACGAAGATTAAGGTGCAAAGGGAGAAACCACGTAGGCTCGAAAATCGAAGTAACGCAACTGCCCTACGCCACGTCGTCCCGAACAATCCACACTAATGATTCTCGGCACCAGACTATGTTGAGAAAACCAAGCAGGCCACTCTCGACCCGACCCATAAATAGGTCGGAACGAGTGTGGGAGGCTAATGATGATCCCCACAAGTGTGAATTCCTCAGATCACGACACGTGACGAATGACGTGTCATCCGCATCATCCCGCTGGACTCGTGGGGGCTGCCGAGGTAAAGGGTGTGGAGCATTGGTGGTTTTCCTCGGATGGTCTTCGAGCTAACACCCCAGTTCTTGGGCGATCCAGCAGCCGAACTTGCACCACCCTATGCTCGTTTCCGAGCTATTACATAGCTGATGAAAGGCCTGAGATTCCTCGGCCTTCCGACTCGTCTCCGAGTCATCGGACAAGCCGAGCTTCATCGGCTCTCCCGATCAACCGAGAATGCAGGGCCCAAGCGCCTACGCAACGGCTCCGCGTATCTCGTCAAAGCGAGATGTCCGCCGTCCCACGTGCCGCGTCGCACGCTAGCGCATCCCCCATTAATAAGCGTTTCCCGCCATTAATAGACGAATCCCGCCATTTACGCGGGCGTAACGTAAAGGCGTAACTGATGGCGAGAATCTCGCATCGGCTCGCTCCGCGAGACCACTATATAAACCCCTCTCTTAGACAACACAGGTAACTCGATTTGATTCTAATACGCCACTATTCTGCTCATATTTCTCGACACTAACTTGATCGTCAGAGGGTCCTACGGTGGTCACCCATCCCGAGACTTCTTTTGCAGGTAGATCGGTGTCAACACCAACCTCAACCCATTGAGATCCACACGCTCAACAACTACCAAATCAAATTTCAACCGTCTGTGAACGCTCGCTAAAAATCAAAGGAGGACAGTATCTGAGTAAGATCTCAACCTCCATCACCTTCTTTATTATTGGTAATGTATATTTGCTTATTAATTTATAGAAAACAAAGAGTACCCAGGTATAATGTAGTTTTACATGTGTAACGTTTATTGTTTTTGGCTCCATATTTTTCATGCAACATTTTGCATATTTTAGTGGAAGTAGAGAGATGTGTACCATAATCAAATTAGAATGATATTGTCTATTTCTCAAGGACTGATAGATATTATAGAGGACATGATGGCCAATTGATCCATCTAAATAAAAATATAAAAAATAGTACGATTTTAATTTCCTTGTGTTGTATATTAAAATTCTTCATACTTTTAAATGAATCTCCAGCAATCTTAATAAGTTTGCTATTGTTATAAGCTAATTAAGTCGAGTTTGCACTCTTTTGGATGAACTGGCAGAACCACATCCGTATTAATTCTTTGTTAATTGGATCTGTTAAGTTAACTAACGGTATCTCTTGAGAAGTAATTGAAACTTTTACATATAATTAGTAGCATGGTTGATTATAGCTGTCGTAGATCCTAGTTGTAAAACTATTTTTTTTCTTATTATAAAAGAAAGTAAATGATCCTTTTAATTCCTTGGGGTTTGAGTAAGTATGATACCAAGAAATATTGATGAAAACAATAGCGATGACTTCAAAAAAAAACGAATAGACAAGGAATGGAAAAATATGCTCAGAAAGGAACTAATCAAAAATAATATAAGAATATAATATTTATAATTTACCCAAAAATATTTCTGAATTACAGAACCAAACCTGAATGTAAGTGTGGTTAACACCAATTATCACCAAAATAATAATAATATGAATAATGATAATGATAATAAAAAATCAAATCTGTAAGCAAGAGTTTGAATCCCAAACCTATCGTGCACAGCTGTAAAAGGGTTTAACGGTTAGGCGAAAGTTGCTCTCATAAACTTAATTTTCATATGTTTTTTTATTTCTAAGATCCAAGTTGATTCGAGCCTTCATGTATTTTTGTCGGATTTGGATCCTCTGCTTGTTTACCCCTGCTTATTTCCTGCTTGCCGATCCAATGGCTGATGTGTAAAACGGGGAAGGGGACATGGCTGGTGGGGTCCACAAGAAGATCTAACGGATGAGCCTTTCCCATAGCATCCTGCTGACTTGAAAAATCAAGGGCAGAGAATCATAATCATTTTTCTCCACACAAAGTTTAGTAGCCCACTATCACGACTGTTCTGTTGCAACCATTGCTCTCTTTCTTCGAAATCAGCAATCTTGCTTGTATTCATCATATACATACATATTGATTCCCCCAGAAAATTTCACAAACCAAGGAAAGAAAAAAAATTCTCCGATGGCAATCAATATAATCTATGACAGAATGAAAGAACTGAAAGAGTTCGACGAAACGAAAGCAGGCGTAAAAGGCCTTGTCGATTCCGGCATCGAAAAAGTCCCACGAATTTTCTTAAACTCGCCTGAAAATCTCCCAAACCCATCAGATGTGCACGATACGAACCTGGAAATCCCGGTCATCGATCTCGGAGGCATCAGAGACACAAATCGTCGAAAAGAGATTGTCGATGAAGTTTGCGAAGCATCCAAGAGTTGGGGGTTCTTTCAGGTTGTGAACCATGGGGTGCCGCTCGGCGTTATCGATGCCATGATGCAAGCCACTTCAAGGTTTCATGAGCAGGATGTAGAGGTGAAAGCAAAGCTCTATTTGCGTGATTCCACGAAGATGGTGAAGTGGGCAAGTAATTTTGATCTTTTTACCTCCCCGGCGGCAAACTGGAGAGATACTTTTGTTTGTAAGTCGGAATCACTTGACCCGGAAGAATTGCCATCAATTTGTAGGTAAGATACTCTTAGTTCGGGCATAGATAAACAAATAAGTTGTCTATTTAAAAAAAAATTAAGATAGATAAACATATATGTTTATTATGGATTCTTACTAGTATTATGCAAGTGAGGCGAGCATTAAGAATATCTTCAACTTTAGGGGGCTGTTTGATGGCTTGAAAATGGAGATATATTCATGCAACATTTGTTGCAAGAAATCTTCATTCCCTTTGTTTGTTTGGTTAGCAACAAACTTGTCGGCTTGAGGCCGTGGGTGGCCGGCTGTAAGGGGTCCTAATATGAGATGTAGATCCGGTGGTGATGATCGGATCTCGGTGTGAGATGAGCGGTAGAAATCAAATCTAGGGGGTGGCACAATACTCTCTGTACTGGGGGATGGGACGTGACAATTATGCAAGTGAGGCGAGCATTAAGAATATCTTCAATATTAGGAGGCTGTTTGATGGCTTGGAAATGGAGATATATTCATGCAACATTTGTTGCAAGAAATCTTCATTCCCTTTGTTTGGTTAGCAATAAACTTGTCGGTTTCAGGCCGTGGATGGCCGGCTGTAAGGGATCCTAATATGAGATGTAGATCCGGTGGTGATGGTCGGTTCTCGGTGTGAGATGGGCGGTAGAAATCAAATCTAGGTGTGAGGGGAAGATCCGGTGGTGATGGTCGGTTCTCGGTGTGAGATGGGCGGTAGAAATCAAATCTAGGGAGTGGCCAGAGCGGACAATACTCTCTGTATTGAGGGGTGGGACGTGACAATTATGCAAGTGAGGCGAGCATTAAGAATATCTTCAACATTAGGGGGCTGATTGATGGCTTGGAAATAGAGATATATTCATGCAACATTTGTTGCAAGAAATCTTCATTCCCTTTGTTTGGTTAGCAACAAACTTGTCGGTTTCAGGCCGTGGGTGGCCGGCTGTAAGGGGTCCTAATATGAGATGTAGATCCGGTGGTGATGGTCGGTTCTCGATGTGAGATGGGCGGTAGAAATCAAATCTAGCTGTGAGGGGATGATCCGGTGGTGATGGTCGGTTCTCGGTGTGAGATGGGCGGTAGAAATCAAATCTAGGTGTGAGGGGATTTCGGCGATATGGATGTTGAGCTTGGCCACGAGAGACGCCGATCCAATGTTGTGGTGGCCGGATCCGGCGAGCGGACGCTGACTAGGCCATGAGATGCCGATTTTGGCAAAAGGGTGGCTCGTTCTAGCTTTTGGGGTGGATTAGGCGAGTGGCACAGTCGGTGGCGATCAATGTGCTAGCGGCACGCATTTGAGTTTCGAGCACCGAGCGGCGTGAAAGGGGCGCGCGTTCGAGCTGCGAGGGGCATGTGTTTGAGATTCGAGCGATGTGCAAGGGGCGTGGGTTTGAGCTGCGAGTGGCGTCTGTTCAAGCTATGAGCGGCACGTGATGGGCTTGCGTTCGAGCTGTGAGCGGCGCGCGTTCGAGCTTCGAGCGACGCCAAGGGGTGTACCTTTGAGTTACGAACAGTGCACATTCGAACTATGAGCGGTACGCAAGGCCCGTGAGTCCGAGCTTCGAATGATGTTCATTCGAGCTATTTTTATTATTTCGTATGCTCTTTGGGCTTGTATGCCAAAGAAGATACGAACTTTATATTTTTGTTATTCTTGCTAGGATTTTTCTGCATTACAACTTTGTAAGCCATGCAGCTGTGAGGATCTTGTTTCATTAAGTACTTTCTAATGAATTTGGTGGGCTTATCCCACTTTTATCTATAAAAAGAAATTGAGTTGGAAATGGAAACATTGCTAAAAATTTAGTAAATTCTTGAAACATTTGTTGCAATCATTTTGGTTATAGCGAATGTTGCAACTTTGAGAATGGTGAGAATTGCAATAATTATAGATACCACTTAAGTTTTGAATATGACACCTAAGCAAATTTGCAATAAATGTTGCATTTTCTTTCGTTTTTTGTTCAACCAAACACCAAAAATGGTTTGGATTTGGAAATCCAACCATAAAACTAGAAAATAACCAAACAATGGATTTGGGTATTTTTTCCGGAACAAATGTTGCATGCAACATTTGTTGCATGTAACAAGTGCTGCAATCTTTTTTTGTTGCTAACCAAACATTCTCGAACAAGAAGAAGATAATACAGAACAAGAAGAAGATAATACATGTGTCCGTATCGAACTTAGTATTGATATTGCAGAGAGGAGGTGTTGGCTTATAACAGAGAGGTCAGCTTGCTTGCCGAAACTTTGTGTGAATTGTTATCGGGGGCTCTCGGTCTCAGCACAGACTACCTCAGAAGCATCGATGCTATCAAAACTCAGGTGTTGCTAGCTCATTACTATCCTCCATGTCCTGAGCCACAACTTACGCTTGGAACCACGAAGCACGCAGACCCTTCATTCCTA
This sequence comes from Agapanthus africanus, assembly GCA_030015575.1. Lineage (NCBI taxonomy): Eukaryota > Viridiplantae > Streptophyta > Magnoliopsida > Asparagales > Amaryllidaceae > Agapanthus > Agapanthus africanus. The sequence goes on along the minus strand of JASDDO010000010.1, from coordinate 484,995,131 downwards.
ACCTTACTCATTCAAGACGACCTCGGCGGTCTCCAAGTCCTTCACCAGAACCAATGGATCCCCGTCGCTCCCGTTCATGGAGCAATCATCGTGAACATTGGCGATCTCCTTCAGGTTTGTTTTGCTTGAATTTAATCACTTAAAAAGTGTTAGATAATGAAAGGTTCTTTTCTAATTTAATCGTACACCATGGTTAGAATTGTTTGTTATATGTAAGTTTTGCTGATACTTTATAAATTATAAGTAGCATCAAAATAAAAGTATTTAAGTTTCGATTCTTCTCATGGTATTAAAGCAACGCATATAGGTTTAAATCCCGTCGAGTGCAGTCTTAACCTATGGAGGGGTGTTAGGATATAAGTGTGTGTGGTGGATGTAATAAAACCGTGGGGGTCGAGTGTTAGGATACAAATGTGAGTGTGTGAGATCCCCGGGACCCTCATCGTAACTTTTAAGGTTTGGATGCAAAGGACATGCAAGAAGATAACGAAGCAAGCCATGTTCAAATCCCACTGGATGAATATTTAAAGCGAATATATTTAGAAAAGCATTAATTGCACAAAACGCTCCTATAGTTTACCCCATATAGCCCTTCTACACTTCATCTACTTATCAACCAAAACCCTTAAAACGTTCAAATTCAACTCTACACATCTCAAAATGATTGTATAGTCTATCTCTCGAACTTGCCTGTGTTGTATAGAGCCGAATTTGAGTGTTTCTTAGGGCTTTGGTCAATGAATGATGAAGGTCTTTGCGTTAAGTATATTGTGAGGGGGTGTAAGTCATGTACAAGGTAAATTATATGGGTGTTTTCTCCTTTTAACCCTTTAAACAACACCTGCATGGTGATTAACACCGTCGAGCAAGAACCCAAAGTTTTGGTCCATAAATGATGTGCGTTCAATATGGGAAGACGTGTTAAAAATATAAAATTGTATTCCTCAGCGCTCATTGCAACTTCGAAATTCTGACTCATCGAAGGGCATTAAAAAGAAAGATTGTTAAAATAATTGATTTTTCATTTTGAACAATTGCTAAATAGATGTTCTTTGTTTTAAATTTCAGCTTATCAGCAACGATGAGTTCAAAAGCGTGGAGCACAGAGTGTTGGCTAGCTATGAAGGTCCGAGGTTATCAGTAGCGACATTCTTTCATCCATGTGATGATGAAAAAATGCCGTATGGCCCTATCAGAGAGGCACTATCCGATGAAAATCCTCCGAGGTATCAAGAAATACTGATGAGGGATTATTTGATGCAGTTTACTAGGAAGGGGCTTGGAAGAGAATCTGCACTGGACCACTTCAGGCTATGATTTGCAGGAGAAAGAATAAAAAGATCGATTTGTTGGGTGTGGATTGTTAAGGGTTGGCTTTGTACTGTGACAATCTAAAGTAAAAGTTATTTAATGAAAGGGCATATTGTTAAAGCTGCCAGGCTCTTGATTTTAAATATAATCTTATAATGTAGTACTGTTCACTTAGCAATGTCTTTGTTATGCAACATCTTGAGTTTACAGTTTTGTTCCCTATTGATAGTATCAATAAAGTTATCGTATGGTATTGATGGTGTTTTAAAATGTAACCGTAAGCGTATGGCGTGATGTACCATGTGTGCAAGAACATGTAGAATCCGCAGAGAAGATCTGGTTAATTAGATCTACTTAGGTTTAGACGAATTGAAACTAAAAGTTGTGGTTGATGGTTTATTAAAAACTAATGAAAAGATTTACTAATTAAAAGTATTTAGAATTTCAAATACCTTGAAATATGCATATGATGAAGTAATCATGGATTTATCTGTCTTGAATTTTTCTTCCTAATTAAGACTTGTAAATGAGATCTCCTAAGAATGGACCATTCAATATAATCCATCAAATTTGTTCTTTTTACAAATATTAGAAAGATAAATTTTTAGATCTAGACCGATAATTTGACCGTACTCGTGCTTTCCCCCAAGAATAGGCTATGTGCAATGCTATATAGACTAGCAAGGTTTTTCGGCTGTTCGCGGTTCAATATCAATCCATATCTTGTTTAAATAATCTTTAAAAGCTTACAGACAGATCCATATTTCTTTATCATATACCTAGATCTATTTCATTTAGCGCTGAGTAAACTAACTTAACTATTGATGGAGGTCGTGATCTTCCTCAGATGTTGTCCTCCGTCGATCTGACGAGAGCGATCTTGTAAGGCTGAGAATTACTTTTGGAGTTGTTGAGTGTGGATCTCAATGGGTTGGTGTTGATGCCGAGCTACCTGTAAAGGAAGTCCCGGGATGGGTGACCACCGTAGGACCCTCCAGCGATCAAGTTAGTGCCGAGGAATAGAAGCAGGGTAGCGGCGTATTGGAATGAATTCAAGTTACCCGAGTCGTCTAAAAGAGGGGTTTATATAGGGGTCGCATGGAGCGAGCCGGTGCGAGATTCCCGCTGTCAGTTACGCTCCCCTAGTTGATGACGGGATCTGCCCATTAATGGCGGGATACACTCATTAATGGGAGAGGACGTGCCAGCATGGGACGTGGACCGTGGGGCGATGGATATCTCGCTACGGCGAGATACGCGGAGCCATAGCGGGGGTGTACGGTCTCCGCGTTCTTGGTTGATCGGGGAGACCGAGGAAGCCCGGCCTGTCGGGAGGCTCGGAGACAAGCCGGGAGCTCGAGGAAGCTCGGCCCGCCGGGAGCTCGGAGACAAGCGGGAGGCCGAGGAAGCTCGACTTGTCAGGAATTTGGAGACGAGTCGGGGAGCCATGGAATGCCTCCGATGCATGAGGCTTATTCCCGCTCCGTGGCATCTGGGACACGTCACCAGCCACGTGTCGTGATCTGGAGAATTCCCACTTGTGAGCATCATCAACTACTCATGATTAAACTAAGAGCACAAGCAAAATTAAAAGCAAACATGATAAAAGAATTGCAAGGAATAATAAAAGATATAAGAAAAACCCTTTTGACTGATTGCTGAATTCAAAGAACCACAGATCTCAAATTGAAGAGCTTGCTAAAATATAAAAACCCTTACCGGAATAATTGTGAGAAAAAAGGAGAGAAACCCTAACTTCGAATCTGATCCCTTCTATAGAGAGAAAGGGTCAGTTACAATATACAAATATGCAAATATTCAAAACCTTGACCCGCACGCAAAATCCTAAAGAGATCGCAGCAAAACGGGCCGCCGATCCACAGTGCTAATCGATCTGTTTGACTTGATTCTTCTCGTGTTGACTTGATCCGTCAAGTAGACTTGATTTGACATTTGGTTGAGCAATCATCTCGTCCTGTGGCTTGTACTCCTTAATTAAACTTGTTTTGTAGCTTCAAAAGCACCACTCCTTTTCTTCTTCTTTTTAGCATTTAATTTAAAACATGTTTCGTGTAATTGTTGATAAAAACTACCTCGAGCAGCAATTATTTATTTACTTTAGATAAAGAAAAAAGATGCATGCAATAAAACGTGTATCTCTTGAGAAATGAATGAACTTTCACATATAATTAGTTATCGTCGACTGCTTGCTGTAGCCGTCATCAATCGTAGATGTCTTGGTTTAGATCTGTCGGTTGATGTTCCCGTCGTCAACGTCATCGATTGGTAGCATATGGCGTAATATTCATGGACTCATGGGTGTTTCTCTTTTAGTAAAGTCAAACATCTCACCAATAATATTGTAAGCAAACCTCTCTGCCTTAGAAACAAGCTTGATATTCTTCATATACATATACATCTTGAATTCTCAAAAAGGATTTTCAAAAACCAAAAGAAATCTCTCCTACCCATGGCAATCGATATAAACTACGACAGAATGAAAGAACTGACAGAATTCGACGAAGCCAAAGCTGGCGTCAAGGGTCTCGTCGATTCGGGCATCAAGAAGGTCCCAAGAATTTTCCTTCACTCGCCCGAGGATCTCCCGAAGGCATCAGATTTGCGAGACAGGGATCTCGAAGTCCCTATCATAGATCTTCAAGGCATCGATGATCCTGCTCGTCGAAACGTGATTGTTGACGAAGTTTGTGAAGCATCCAAGACTTGGGGATTCTTTCAGATTGTGAATCATGGGGTGCCACTTAGTGTTCTCGATGGCATGATGCAAGGTACTCTCAAGTTTCATGAGCAGGACAAGGAGGTCAAAGCAAAGTTCTATTCGCGGGATTTCGTGAAGAAGGTGAAGTATGCTTGCAATTTCGATCTCTTTACATCTCCAGCGGCGAATTGGAGGGATACACTCACTTGCATCATGGATGGATCACTGGACCCCCAGGAATTGCCATCAGTTTGCAGGTATAATGCTTTGTAGCTCAGATGTAGATAAAAAAAAAAACATACATATGTTTTGCGATGTTTGTTCTTCATTTTCCTATTGATGATTCTCGGTACCGAGCACTCCCTAGATCATTGTTCCCCTCCGAACGGACGGCCGAGACGTTAGGACGTCTGTGCCAGAGATTTGGGGCAGATGCTATTTGGTTTTATCCGTCTACCTCTCCGACGATGCCAAGTTGATTTATGGCACCTTGTATCGAGAGTTTAGACGGATGCGGCCGATATAGCAGACTTTGTCAGATTCCCCCTCGCTTGAGAGGTTTTTGATTGTGGGGACGCTCTTCCCTGCAGGCGCAAGCCCCTGCAGTTAATTACGCTACAGCATCGCGGTAACCACTTTCTCCTTCTCCAGAATTTCACTTCGTGTCGTGTGTGTTTGTTTTGTTTATGGTTGCCCGTAGATTGTATACGGAGACTGAGTAATGCCGTCGCCCGTAGGACGTGGATTAGTCCAAATCCATATTTACTTAGATTTGGATTTGGTGTTTTAGTTTAAGGATGCGTTAGCCGCGTTGAGGTTAAGATCAACTTAAACGTTCGTCAATGATACGTTAGTCCTGTTTGAGACTAAGATCAACTTAACGGGATGATCCATTTAATATATGGCCGTCGGGACTCGTCGTCTCTCTGACGTCGTTGAAGGATTACAACGATAGGTGTCAGAGGAGTTCGGAGATGTACCCTTGAGCCAAAACTGATTTAGGGTTTTATAGTCCATTTGAATGTTTAAGGATACGTTAGCCGTGTTTAGGGCTAAGATCAACTTAAACGGAACCGTTTAGATCCGGCAAAAGAGTATTTGGTTGCTCTATTGTTCCAGTTTAGGGACGTGGTGGTTCATGTTCCAGTTTGTGGACGTGGTGGTCCATTGCCAGTTTAGGGACGTGGTGGTCCATTATTAGTTTAAGAACGTCTCGGTCCGTAGTTAGTTTAGGGACGTCTCGGTCCGATATTAGTTTAAGGACGTCTCGGTCCACGAGTTTAAGGACCCCGCAGTCCATATTAACGTATGTGGTCGTCGGGACCCGTCACCTCTCTGACGTCATTGAAGGATTACAACGATAAGTGTCAGAGGAGTTCAGAGATGTACCCTCGAACCGGATATAAATTAATTTAAGAGAGCAGTCATGCTCAGTCAATTTAATTTAAGGACTTACGGCCAAAATTGGGCTAAGTCCAGTTGGGAGTATTCAACGTTTTATTTATCTTTGGCATATTAGGCCTGTGCTAGGGCCTTGCCCCTTTTTAAATAATACACTGCATTTCTTATTTTTGTTTGGGCTCTGCCCTTTTGTAAATGATGCAGAGCATCTGTCTTGTTTGGGCTCTGCCCTTTTAATGCATTGCATTTTATTTTGGCCTGCTAGGCCTCTTCGATTTGGGCCTGGCCCTTCAGTAAATAATGCAGTGTATTTGTCAGGCGCTTTGCGCCAATCGTTGAGTGCAAGCGCTTGTGGTGGTGACACGTGTCACGATTTGAGGAGCGCAAGCGCAACAGCGCAATGCGCTGTGTCAATGCGCTACACTGTTGCGCTGCTGACACGTGGCGCTCCCTGGTGGCTTGCGCCAACACAGGAGCGCAACAGTGCAATTTTTCAAGTGCAAAGCACTGTTTTATGTTTTGATTGATTTTAAATCAAAGGAAAACAAGTCTTTTTGTTTTCAAGGAACCAATGGTTCATAACTAAGTGTAAAGCACTAGTATTAGTTAAGTTTCTTCTTATTAATGATCTGTTTTTAAGAGAATTTTCTCTTTTCCATAAAGGCTTTTACCTTTTTTGTTCTTGAGAAGTTCTTCAGAGATCTCTCTCTTTTTTTAAGAAAATGTTGATCCTCCCCAATTGAGGCTTAGAGTCCTTTTTATAGTGCCCATAAATTAGTTAATTTGTTAAAAAAATCTCTCTCTGAGTGATTTGGGGAATTTCCCCCACCGTTGGATATTTGATCCAAGAGCTTCTGTTTTACAGAAGAAAATCTTCTTGTTTTAACAAGAACAGAAAAGATTTCTTTAGAATTTTAATTCTGTTCGGCGCAAATGCCCCATCGCGTGACACGTGTCGCGCAGCGCAACTGCGCTAGCGCATCTGCGCTGACACGTGTCGCGCAGCGCACAGCGCAGCGCAACTGCGCTAGCGCATCTGCGCTGACACGTGTCGCGCAGCGCAGTGTTTGCGCAACTGAAACGTTGCTTCCTTTAATTTTGCTTAAAAAATAGAGCTTTGCTCTGATTGGGCGCGCCTTCTCGGACGCTGCGCTGACGTATCAGCGCCTGACATGTAGCGCGTCGCGCGTAGCGCAAAGAATCTGAAGCGTTGCTTCATTTAAAATTTAGATTTTCAAGATAGAGCTTTGCTCTGATTGGGGGATCGGAAGCGTCGCTTCTCCTGAGATATCTTTTCATCTCCTCTTTTCAAGTCAAACTTGTATTTCCACTGTGCACAGAATTTTCTATGTTTGGGTCTATATATATAACTCAAGGTCGAGCCTTTTCTTTTTTCATCTTCAGAGAACTTCTTCGATCATGGCTTGCAACCGTCCTCATGTCCGCCGACAGCCATGGGAGGTGTCGCTTCGGGACATTGTTCCCCGTTTTGCTGCACGCCTGGTGGACCCTTCTTTCTCGGACGAGCAGTGTGATGCTGCACTGCACGAGCTTTTGACTCGTGTGGGGTCTCCTCTCCCTCCGAATTCCATTTGGTTTCGGATGATCCTTGCCTCGGTACTCGCCGACATTCTTCCTCCTCCAGCAGAGATGTCCTCGGCGATGTTGGATACCGCCGAGGACAAGATTGAGTGCTTTTTCGAAGCGCGCTTGATCACCGAAGCTGTCACGCCCCGCTTTCCAAAATACGGAATACGAGGGGTAGACAAGGCCAGCCATGTTCCTACGGTCAAGGAAATGTCCTGCCGTAGTCACACTTCGGCTTCTAGTTTTTCATGGTAAACAGTAAATGATGCGCAGGTAATGAGAATGCAGTAACTGAAAGAAACAATAATATAAACTGACCTGATGGGAAACAAACGAATGTAACTCGGAATGGCAAGTCAAGGAGTCTGTGTTGCACGTCTAGTTCTGGTCCAGGCTAAATCTTCTCCTCACACTGAGCATGCATACTCAGGTCGTCAGAGCGACACAATAGCAATATATAATATATAAAAATCAAGTGACAGTTCTAACAGTGGTAATAGGTATGTGAAACAGTAAATCAATGACGGCATGAATATGAATGTGCAGTAATCAATGCAGCGGAACAGTAAAGCAGTAGAACGATATGTCACGTATGTCAACACAGTATATAAGGTATATAAATGCCCGTATCCTTATCAGTCTCTAAGTCTTACTGTACAGGTCACTAAGCCTATCGTCAGTCCAAGTGTGAGAGTCAACCACTCGCGAGTGTCCTCCACCCATGGGTAGAACCCAAGGGCAAGAGACCACGGGCCCAACATGTAACATGTATATCACGGTGTATATCACATACCATATAAATCTCCATATATCTCCCTAAATATATAAGCCGGCATGGTACTCCCGAGATTCTGTTGAACTCACACTTAAACTACCCCACACCCCGTGGCCTACATCAAACGCTAACCATAACCCTAAATACTAATCGATCCGTGACAAGTCTACGCGAGAACTGGAGGCAGGACCTCCATCAAGCACGTCCCGACTAATACCTAAGGTAAATGGCAGTGTCGGATGTCTTATCTGTGACACCCGTCCAAGCGCTTCCATAAGTGTCCCATACCACTTATAGTCACACGTACACGCATCCCACAGACGTCGACAATGCAATAGAATAATAGGGTCTCTGATTGTGTACAAGTACGAATCACTTTCACTTAATCACGGATACACGAACACTGACGTACTTGCCACAATCATCACTAAAATCTAACACTGGGTAAATGCACGATATCACTAGGTTATCACTACAATGATATGGGTATAATATGATACGTAAACAGTATATGAAGCATGATTAAGGTGTCATAAAATAGCATTCTATCACTTGCACGATTTATCATGAAACGTACGTGTACAGCTTAGCGAAACGATAAACAGGTAATAATCAGTATGTTCAGTTATCTATCCATCTAATTTAGTTTCAAGCCAATCGGGTTTCAGGATCATTAGTTATAACCATTTCATTTTAAGCGCTCGCGGCTGGAAATCCGGTTTCAGAATCAGAAGTCCGTTTCGCAACGCATTTTAATCCTAGTTGGGATCAGATTTTAGCGACGCTACAGTTGGATGAAATCTAGGGTTTTCAGTAAGGTTTTCAACGTAGCAGACGGATCTTCAATCGCATTTGCACGTCAGGAGATATACACTGTTTAACACTAATATGTCAGTTCTGATTCTGCTGGGACTGTTATGTGTCTCAATCTACTAAATTACAGATTAAATATCAAACGGTAACGAAATAGAATGGAACCAATTGTGTTGTCTAGCTAACAGATTTACCTATAATAAGCAGCAGAGTTCCACAATCTACGAGTTAAGGAGATCTTGTGGTACCCATTACGGAACAGCAAGCAACAATTGGAGTAGCTCTGGACTGCAGTCCAGAGTTGCACTCCGATCCGAATATCATCACAATTTAAGTACAGTAATGTCTGGAAACTGGTATAGGGTTAAAGTTCGTCGAGTCGGCTTCGAATTGAGCCCTCGAACGCACCATTCCAGTATGTATATGATTTATGGTGAATTTAACGGTTTTCAGGTACAATAAAATTACAGTTTTACGATTAAACTTGGGGGTAGTTGTTTTAGTCATTAACGGTCATTATATCCAGCGAAACTTGCACACGGTATTCATCACAGTGAGGGCCAACGCAAGTAATCCAGTTCCGTCAATTTAGAAAAGTATTTTCTTTGGGGACACGCGTCGAACAGGTATGGCATATAATTGGTTAAACTTGTAACTTTAATAATCTATGTATGTAACGATTGTAACTTAAGTAAAATAGCATGTAAGCAAGTAAAATACTTGCCTGGAGGCGTCTTGGCGATGCACGGCAGTAGTGGCGTCACGAACGCGCGACACATGCGCGGCACGGCGCAGCACAGTTCAACCCTTTGGAATCAGACAAACGTATCCACTCCAGTTACTCTCCGTGTGACCGTTTTCGTCACCGCCCAAGTTGCTTCTGGTGTTGCTTTTGCGAGAGGAAGAGAGAATTTTCTGAGAACAGGGGATTTAGAGATATAGAGAGAGTGTGAGAGAGAGAGAGAGAGAAAAGAGAGAGAGAGAGCTGAGAGAAAGAGATCACAGAGAGAATTGAGAGAGTGAGAACGGAGAGAGAAAGGGAGTGAGAGAGGACACAGAGTTAGAGAGAAAGAAATGAGATGGAGAGAGAAAGAGAACCGAGAGAGACTTACAGAGAGAGAGAGAGAGAGGCAGTGAGTGAGAGAGGGAGAAGCAGAGGAAGGGAGTGCAAGAGAGAGAGAGAGAGAGAATTTGAGCTCGGTGATGGTGAGGGGGTGATGCTCGGGCAGTGGGGAGCTCGTCGGCAAGGCTAGTAGAGGCTCGTCGGCGATGGATCGTCGACGGTGAGGGGCAGTGGGGAGCTAGGATGGGTGCAGTGAGGAGAGAGAGTGAGGGGGATGACGACGACGACGACGATGTTGATGATGATGATGCTGCGGGGAAGTCGACGAGACGTAGAGAGGGGCTCTCTGGCGAGAGGCGTAGGGGCTCGTGCTCGGGTGTGCAGGGAAGTGGGAGAGAGGAAGTGGGGTGCTCGGGGATTTGGGAAAAACGAGAGGGGAGTGAGGTGTGAAGGAGATAAGGGAGATGGGGGAGCGCATCGCGGTGTAACGTGCGAGAGCGGAGGCGACAAGATCGCGAGCGTGGGCGAGGGAGGCGACGGAGAAGGGGGATCGCGCGCGAAAATTTTGCGCGAGAGCCGTTAGAGGAGAAGCACAGTATCGGGTCGGGTGAGAAGGAATAGAGTGGGCCGGGCCAAGGAATGGGCTTGGGATTTATTTAAATAAAAGGATTTATAATTAATGGAAGTGGGCCGGGCTGCTGAGCTGGAGGGTTTGGGCCGCAAAAAACAAAGAAGAATTTGTATGGAGAAGGGATCGGGCCGAAAATAAAAGTAAAGGAAAATTGAGTAGTGAATAGGGAGTGGGCCAGGTTAAAAGAAATTGAGTATAAGTTTTAAGAGAACAGTGGGCTGAGGGAATTCAATAATATAGGGGAAAATGGTGTTGGGTCTTAGGGTATAGCTTTTAAATAAAAGAAATAGGGGGTTGGGCTGGGTTTAAAGGAAGACTTTGGAAAAATATAGTAGAGTTTCAATGATAAAAGAAAATGTGGGTTTAGAATGAAATAAAAATATAAATAAAGTAAATAGAATTATAAAGTAGCAAAATACAGATTTTGGTATAAAAGGGGCTGGGTATTATATCATACCACACTTACAAAAATTTCGTCCTCGAAATTTAAAAAAATAAGTTATAAAAACATAAGCGAAAGCTATCATAATTGCAAACTAACATATAAGGATTTACTAGAAATTCGTGGACAAAGAAACTTGAAGGTATAAGCATGTAAGAGCAGCATACAGAAGATAAGTCTAAATAGGTATAAGGTAGGAATAACTATAAGAGTAAATACATGTATACGAGAATATAGGTATCAATAACGAACAATAATAATCAGAATGTGTTCGATAAAAGTCGAAACTCACATATGTGCACAACTAAGTCTATCAAAAGCAAGCAGAAAAATAAGTATAAGGCTCAACCCTCTAACATAGTAATCATAGGCACAAAATCCGAAAATAAGATACTGACAATAAAGTAGTGAAACATTTTGTTGGTAGGTCATAACATTTTAGGAGAACGTATCGAAAAGTAGGTTTAAAATGATTTAGAAAACTTGTATAGTGAATCTAAGAAACATGGAATAAAATTTGCGCGGTGTAAGGGTGCGCTACTGAAAACTGAAGATAATAGTAGTGTGTTTTAAAAATACATAAAACTAGGTAGTCAATAATACGTACTCCTTGATAAATGCAAACTACTGGAAACCAAATCTCGAATAATAAAGTCCCTATATATATATTTTGGGTAATAGGAAGAATACAAATAGGTATAGGGCTAGCTAAGGTAATGATTACAAGGAAGTGTGGCTCACTCAGAAGGTCGGTGTGTAGCGGCTTTAAGCTAAAAATCAAGGAGACAGTGATCGGGTCTGCACAGGAAGTAAGGATGAGCAACAAAGGACTATAAGGAGAAAATGTATAGGGAGGATACTGGTCGGTACATCATGTGAATCAAAATTTGAAGAGTTAATGAACTCGGTATTTTATAAGAAAGGTCCTCCTCCCAGAAGGATCTTAAACAGGGTACAGACGAAGGATGAATGGTGGCTCACTCCAAGGATCAGGGTGCGGTACTTTCTAATCGAAACGGGGTGAAAACTATACAATGAGTAGGGGTGGACAGTCAGGGGACTCAGGAGAAAAATAAATGGATATGGGCAATAAACAAGTATCAAGCGAACCAATAATCAAAAGGTTTACGAATTCAGAAGATTTATTTCATTCAAGAAAATTTGAAACAAGCCATTCCCCGAGGGCGAAAAGTGGCCCTAAACTATACACATTTTATTTGGCCAGAAAGACAACATCAAAAGATATTCCAACAGTCGCGGTTGTGGAGGTTCAGTAGGTTGCGGTAGGCTCGCGCACTCAGGTAGGGGCGTCCATTTCCATATCGCTTCGCGGGCATCGCCATTGGAAGTTCTTCCACAGCAGGGTCTTGATCTTCTAGTCCTTCTTCCTCGGACGGAGCTTCTTCATCGAGGTCTGATTCCATGTGATTCTCTTCTTCTGGATTTTCTTCCACGGGGTTTTCCCCAACTGGATTTCCTTCTATCGGGTCTTCATCGGGATCTTCCTCTATAGGGTTCTCTTCAGGATCTCCTTCTTCTTCGTCGGAATCAGCTATCATGTTAAACTCTGGGGCGGCTACTCCTTCGTCCTCTGAATCGTTGTTTCCGAAGTTGACCTGGGGACCGTTGACCTCATCATCAGAACTCATCAGTGTGCGATCTAAGGAAACGCATGACTGTGTATCCTCATCTAGGTGCGGCGCTGCTCCGGGGTGGGCCATGGCCTGAAAAGAAAAGTCATGATTAGACAGTGGAATACATCAAAGAAAAGCTCAGGGTACGAAGTATAGGAAAACATGCGATTGCAGGAACTGAAAGATCGGGATTGAAATGCTGTGATAATGAATAGAATTAGATAAATAGAAAGCAAGAGAATGATACATATATTACAATTCAAATTTTCATTGCATTCAATCAAAAGTTCGGCGGATACAAGATTTCAAACGGAAAGAAATATTCATAAAAAGATGACAATATTATTACTGAAAGTAGATAACATGAAAATCATTCTTCGACTACTATAACGTTGCATTCTCGTCGCGTGAGTTGAATCTTATGTTGGGTCCGCTTTATCCTCGAAGCGCGAACTACGCGATAATCCTCACTTGGCAGAAGTGGGAAGTGTGGACGAGTTTCCTCCTTGTAGTTCCTTTCTTTCTGGGCAACCGTTGATGAGATGTTCGCTGGATTCACAAATCAGACATTTCCCTTGGGCGCGGCGACAATCCCTTTGAAGATGTCCCGGTCTCTTACAATACCCACAACATGGGATCTTCTGCTGCTTCTGTCGCGGGGGAACAAATTGGCGCTTCATCTTCCTCTCTTTTCCTCGTCTAACGGGGATCCCTTTATGATTTGAGACTCCCGCTGGTGCCTGATTCGCTTGCCTTCTCAGTCCTTCAGCTAACAAGTCGTTTGTTCGCTCCTGGGCTTCCTTCAAACCTGGCAGTACACTCAGAATCTTAACGGTCTGATCCTGGGGAGCGAATATAGATGAAGAGTCGTTGGAAGACATGATCCTGAGACAACAATTTTAAGAATGATATAAGTCACAAGCCAAACTAATCAAAATATAATATGGATGGGACAAAGATTCAAGAATATCAGAGATGATGAATTTATTACAAGTGGGGAATCAACTGTATAACTTTAAGTCACTTGAATAGAGTACGGTAGTGCAATTGCAACCACGTAATCTCGTCAAGTCACCCGAAACCATAGCGAATGGATAGCTGAACACACGATATGAATATGGATCAAGAATGATAAGTTTACAACCTAGACCGAGGGATGTCTTAGATTGCTAAACTATACACGGAAAACGGCAATCCCAATCGATGCAAAACCTGGCTCTGATACCAACTAAACAATGTCACGCCCCGCTTCCCAAAATACGGAATACGAGGGGTAGACAAGGCCAGCCATGCTCCTACGGTCAAGGAAATGTCCTGTCGTAGTCACACTTCGGCTTCTAGTTTTTCATGGTAAACAGTAAATGATGCGCAGGTAATGAGAATGCAGTAACTGAAAGAAACAATAATATAAACTGACCTGATGGGAAACAAACGAATGTAACTCGGAATGGCAAGTCAAGGAGGCTGTGTTGCACGTCTAGTTCTGGTCCAGGCTAAATCTTCTCCTCACACTGAGCATGCATACTCAGGTCGTCAGAGCGACACAATAGCAATATATAATATATAAAAATCAAGTGACAGTTCTAACAGTGGTAATAGGTATGTGAAACAGTAAATCAATGACGGCATGAATATGAATGTGCAGTAATCAATGCAGCGGAACAGTAAAGCAGTAGAACGATATGTTACGTATGTCAACACAGTATATAAGGTATATAAATGCCCGTATCCTTATCAGTCTCTAAGTCTCACTGTACAGGTCACTAAGCCTATCGTCAGTCCAAGTGTGAGAGTCAACCACTCGCGAGTGTCCTCCACCCAAGGGTAAAACCCAAGGGCAAGGGACCACGGGCCCAACATGTAACATGTATATCACGGTGTATATCACATACCCTGTAAATCTCCATATATCTCCCTAAATATATAAGCCGGCATGGGACTCCCGAGATTCTGTTGAACTCACACTTAAACTACCCCACAACCCGTGGCCTACATCAAACGCTAACTATAACCCTAAATACTAATCGATCCATGACAAGTCTGCGCGAGAACTGGAGGCAGGACCTCCATCAAGCACGTCCCGACTAATACCTAATGTAAATGGCAGTGTCGGATGTCTTATCTGTGACACCCGTGCAAGCGCTTCCATAAGTGTCCCATACCACTTATAGTCACACGTACACGCATCCCACAAACGTCGACAATGCAATAGAATAATAGGGTCTCTGATTGTGTACAAGTACGAATCACTTTCACTTAATCACGGATACACGAACACTGACGTACTTGCCACAATCATCACTAAAATCTAACACTGGGTAAATGCACGATATCACTAGGTTATCACTAAATGATATGGGTATAATATGATACGTAAACAGTATATGAAGCATGATTAAGGTGTCATAAAATAGCATTCTATCACTTGCACGATTTATCATGAAACGTACGTGTACAGCTTAGCGAAACAATAAACAGGTAATAATCAGTATGTTCAGTTATCTATCCATCTAATTTAGTTTCAAGCCAATCGGGTTCCAGGATCATTAGTTATAACCATTTCATTTTAAGCGCTCGTGGCTGGAAATCCGGTTTCAGAATCAGAAGTCCGTTTTGCAACGTATTTTAATCCTAGTTGAGATCAGATTTTAGCGACGTTACAGTTGGATGAAATCTAGGGTTTTCAGTAAGGTTTTCAACGTAGTAGACGGATCTTCAATCGCATCTGCACGTCAGGAGATATACACTGTTTAACACTAATACGTCAGTTCTGATTCTGCTGGGACTGTTATGTGTCTCGATCTACTAAATTACAGATTAAATATCAAACGGTAACGAAACAGAATGGAACCAATTGTGTTGTCTAGATAACAGATTTACCTATAATAAGAAGCAGAGTTCCGCAATCTACGAGTTAAGGAGATCTTGTGGTACCCATTACGGAACAGCAAGCAACAATTGGAGTAGCTCTGGACTGCAGTCCAGAGTCGCACTCCGATCCGAATATCATCACAATTTAAGTACAGGAATGTCTGGAAACTGGTATAGGGTTAAATTTCGTCGAGTCGGCTTCGAATTGAGCCCTCGAACGCACCATTCCAGTATGTATATGATTTATGGTGAATTTAACGGTTTTCAGGTACAATAAAATTACAGTTTTACGATTAAACTTGGGGGTAGTTGTTTTAGTCATTAAAGGTCATTATATCCAGCGAAACTTGCACACGGTATTCATCACAGTGAGGGCCAACGCAAGTAATCAAGTTCCGTCAATTTAGAAAAGTATTTTCTTTGGGAACACGCGTCGAACAGGTATGGCATATAATTGGTTAAACTTGTAACTTTAATAATCTATGTATGTAACGATTGTAACTTAAGTAAAATAGCATGTAAGCAAGTAAAATACTTGCCTGGAGGCGTCTTGGCGATGCACGGCAGTAGTGGCGTCATGAACGCGCGACACATGCGCGGCACGGCGCAGCACAGTTCAGCCCTTTGGAATCAGACAAACGTATCCACTCCAGTTACTCTCCGTGCGACCGTTTTCGTCACCGCCCGAGTTGCTTCTGGTGTTGCTTTTGCGAGAGGAAGAGAGAATTTTCTGAGAACAGGGGATTTAGAGAAATAGAGAGAGTGTGAGAGAGAGAGAGAAAAGAAAGAGAGAGAGAGAGAGAGCTGAGAGAGAGAGAGAGAGAGATCACAGAGAGAATTGAGAGAGTGAGAACGGAGAGAGAGGGGGAATGGGAGAGGACACAGAGTTAGAGAGAGAAAGAGAGAGAGAAATGAGATGGAGAGAGAAAGAGAACTGAGAGAGAGTTACAGAGAGAGAGAGAGGCAGTGAGTAAGAGAGGGAGAAGCACAGGAAGGGAGTGCAAGAGAGAGAGAGAATTTGAGCTCGGTGATGGTGAGGGGGTGATGCTCGGGCAGTGGGGAGCTCGTCGGCAAGGCTAGTAGAGGCTCGTCGGCGATGGATCGTCGACGGTGAGGGGCAGTGGGGAGCTAGGATGGGTGCAGTGAGGAGAGAGAGTGAGGGGGATGACGACGACGACGACGATGTTGATGATGATGATGCTGCAGGGAAGTCGACGAGACGTAGAGAGGGGCTCTCCGGCGAGAGGCGCAGGGGCTCGTGCTCGGGTGTGCAGGGAAGTAGGAGAGAGGAAGTGGGGTGCTCGGGGATTTGGGAAAAACGAGAGGGGAGTGAGGTGTGAAGGAGATAAGGGAGATGGGGGAGCGCGTCGCGGTGTAACGTCCGAGAGCGGGGGCGACAAGATCGCGAGCGTGGGCGAGGGAGGCGGCGGAGAAGGGGGATCGCGCGCGGAAATTTTGCGCGAGAGCCGTTAAAGGAGAAGCACAGTATCGGGTCGGGTGAGAAGGAATAGAGTGGGCCGGGCCAAGGAATGGGCTTGGGATTTATTTAAATAAAAGGATTTATAATTAATGGAAGTGGGCCGGGCTGCTGAGCTGGAGGGTTTGGGCCGCAGAAAACAAAGAAGAATTTGTATGGAGAAGGGATCGGGCCGAAAATAAAAGTAAAGGAAAATTGAGTAGTGAATAGGGAGTGGGTCAGGTTAAAAGAAATTGAGTATAAGTTTTAAGAGAACAGTGGGCTGAGGGAATTTAATAATATAGGGAAAAATGGTGTTGGGTCTTAGGGTTTAGCTTTTAAATAAAAGAAATAGGGGGTTGGGCTGGGTTTAAAGGAAGACTTTGGAAAAATATAGTAGAGTTTTAATGATAAAAGAAAATGTGGGTTTAGAATGAAATAAAAATATAAATAAAGTAAATAGAATTATAAAGTAGCAAAATACAGATTTTAGTATAAAAGGGGCTGGGTATTACAGAAGCCCTGAGGGACTGCTCTTTCCACTTCCTGAGCCAGATACGGGCTCGTCGGGTTGTCATCGCCACTTTTTTCCAGGAGTGCGGCGTCGACCGTTGGATGGCTACCCCTCGGGAGGATCGCCGTTTCGACATGATGGAGAAGACGGAGAGGGAGCTGAATAATCTTCTCTTTCTTTTTGTGAACCCGTCTTTCTGATCCCGTATTCGGTGATCTTTTTTAAATGTAATAATGACAATAATGAATAAGTATTTTTCTTTTTAATCAAGTATTTCATTATCTGTTAAGGGTCCTTTTATTTTAGTTCTCTGTTGCGCTTATGCGTCGTATAATTTTAATTTGTTGTTATCAAGTGCATGTAATTTTGCATGGATAAATTGCCTTTGGCACTTAGCCCTTCTTCTGTGCTAGTGCATCTGTGCTGCCACGTGTCGCGTAGCGCAACTGCGCTGCCACTTGTCGCACAGCGCAGAGCGCGGCGCGGCGCTTCCTTTAACAGAGCTTTGCTCTAATTGGACGCGCCTTCTTGGACGCTGCGCTAATGTATCTGCGCTAGACACGTGGCGTGTCGCGCGCAGAGCAAAGGATCTGAAGCGTTGCTTCATTTATTAAAGTTTAAATTTTCAAAGCAAAGCTTTGTTTCTGATTGGGGGAAGATAAAGCGTTGCTTCATCTCCCGCTTTGGAATTTGAACAGAGCTTTGCTCTGATTGGGGTAAACAATCATGACACGTGGCAAATGACGTGTCCCAAAGCTTACGAGAGAGGAGCAAGAAGGATACATTGGAAGCATACCCCAGACCTTCCTCCTGAGGATGTCCCCGACATTCCATGACCTCCCGAACCACTCCTATGCTTGTCTTCCAAACAACCATTGGCTTGCCTCCGAGCCTTCCCGCACGCTGAGCTCCCTCAGCCCTCGTAGCTCGCCTCCGAGCTATCGCAGAACCAAGCTCTCTCGACCTTCCGCTCGTTCCCGAGCCTCCCGCCGAGCTTAGCTTCCTCGGTATCACTGACCGACCCGCTACGCAGATCACAAGCGTCTCCGCCATCACGGCTCCGTGAATCTCGCAAGTCGCGAGATATCCGCTGCCCACGATCCCACATTCCACGTCATCGCGTTCCCCCCATTAACGAGCGTATCTCGTCATTAATGGGGGATCCCGCATTTCATGCAGGCGTAGACGTAACGCCCGGCACGAATCTCGCGACCGCCAGCCCATGGCTACCACTATATAAAGCTCTCTTCAGACGACTCAGGAAAGGCAATTTGACCCCAATAGGCCGTTATTCTGTTCAAATATCTCGACTAACTTGATCGTCGGAGGGTCCTCAGTGGTACAACCACCCCGGGACTTCCTTGCAGGTAGCTCGGCTCCATTCTAAATCAAGCCCATTGAGATCCACACGCACCGAGAGACAACCCTCAAATCCAATCTCAGCCATCCATCAACGCTCGCTACAAATCAACGGAAGATAACATCTGAAGGAGATCACGACCTCCATCAGTTGGCGCCGTCTGTGGGAAATTCGAAATTCCGCTCAACGAAAGTTAATCTTCCGATCTCGAACATATGGCGAGTGATCATCACGACGATCCAAGCTCCAGCCACCGTCCTCCCCACAACGGAGACGCGGGTGGATCCCCTCCTCCCCCGAACGCCATTCATGCCCTATATGCTCAGATAGATCGGTCCGCGTCCATCGTGGATATGCTTGTCTGTGTCCAAACGGCGGGACAAGCTTCCCAAGGCGTCATTCCCCTACCTCGGGAGCGAAACATGGGGAGAGAAGACACTGCCCGCGCCGGAACATCTGGGTACCGCCTCACAATCTCTGGCGCCCAAAGGTCCCCCGTGGAGACCAACTCGATGACCCGGTGGGCACCTCACAGCTCGACGCCGAGGTCTTATGATAGAGAGCCCAGCCCTGAGGCCTATCGCGCTACTGTCCCTCCCGCGGAGGTGTCGGTCAGCTCTCCTGCTTCCAGGCATGACCGGCGCTCTCTCCCTCGACAGGTTCGCGCGGACGGGACTCACCATGGCAGCTCGAAGGCAATCTCGCCAGGGGACCTACGGAACCTCATAGAACGGAACTGGAATCGAGGACCAGCGCAGGTCGGCAGCAGCAGGGGCCATAAATCCGAGTGTGCCGAATCCTCGGAATACCATAACCGACTTGATGCCCTCGAAAAGAAGATCGAGGGTATATATCGGGAAAGTTGTCCCTCAAGCAACGGGGCTAGATACGCCGCTGATTGGTATGTTTTAAAGAAGTATTTTTAAAATAACCACAATAAATAACGGTGTCGCATGTAGCTCGACCGAGATGAATACGGGTCGTTCTCAGGGATATGTGGAATTTTTCAATTTTACTTTAGATGTGTTGAAAAAGAGGAAGAATAGAGTGATAACAAATAGTGGAGAATAATTTCTAGATCTACGTCAAAATACAGATGTAGAATACAGATCGAGTTTGAATACGGATATAGATGTTATAAGAAGAATGCTTGTAGAATTCGTTTGGATTTAGTAGGCATGGATAACTAATAAAGATTACTCCTTTTATCTATTGATAGATTTAAGACTAGATAGATAGTGATGAATGAGGATAAGGGTTCTTAGAAGAAACTAGGGTTTTCCCACTATTGACCCTTGTTCTTTCATTGATATCTATTCATGTCTGGCCCTTAACAAAATAATTGTTAATATGATCTCAAATCACGGTTGAGACTTACAATAAATTGGTAGCGCACCCGATAAGAATGTTAACATTTATTTTGTTAAACTTTATAAATTTCATAAGACTTAAAAAAAAGTTAAAACATTTTCTCATCCATTGTTCTACCATAATCCTACGAACCCTATCAAATGGAGAATTACTCGCGCATGATGGAGATAGAAGAACAGATAGAGATGAAATTCATAATGTAACTAAATAATTAAACTAAAAGTCTACCTTTATTAATCAACTTCACAAGTACAAACTTCAAGTTTAGATTACAAGAGGAAAAAGAAATTGCTCTCTATCTCTACCAGGTTGGATATAGAAGTTCCGTCGAATCTCACGTCGCTTTATCACGTCGAATTTTGGACCTGTCTTGGATCACTTGTTCTTTGACGGTGATTAGCTTGTGTAAAAAATTGATGATTCTAATTTTATCTCTCGGTCCTTTATATAGCCCCAAAACCAGAAACCAAAGATCCCCAGAATTAGGGTTAGTTGTAGCAAATTCAACCTGAAAATCCTAACTCCTGATTCGGTGAATCGCCGCGGATCCGCCGCATATTGCATGGTTTGACCGTGGATCCGCGATTTGTTGGTGAGATCTTGGGTGCAAATTTCTGGGGCTTTATTCTTGTGACACATGGAGATTTAGTTGATGTCTGGAACTTGAAAATATTTTCTGAGTCTCTGCCAGTATTGATTCTTCGATTTTCTTTAATATTTCGGTAGATTTTTTATTTCTGATATCTCAACATCTCAATCTCCTAACCTGAGCCAAAACTTGCACAATATCTCAATGAATAATGTTAGTAATATTTGGTATTTTTGAGATATTATCCTAACCAATTTGATATGATATTATAGTTTAAGAAAATTGATTAAGGATATTTGATATGATATGCATATTTAAATTATCAAAATATTATATGCATATATTTTCCTTCATAGTTTTAATTATAATATATAAACATATGAAAATAGTATTTTTACAAATAAACCCTCATTTGTGTCATATTTATAATAAACATCTTTAGATATTTAAGAAAAGTAATGAAAATGTCATATCAAAAGTGCGATATTTTCGACTGAACAAATACCTCCAAACTTAATTTTGATCGTCCCGAGCAAACTTATTTATTCAAGAGAGGGAGAAAGAAAAAGAAAAACCTAAGTAGCACACTTTCGTAGGCAGCACGATTGCACTGAGCACGTATAACAAGCCGTTAAACCTCTAGGTGTCTCTAATACGAGGAGTGTTGTCTCCTGAGGGTTTTCAGCGGATTACACCTACAAAATCCAATAATAAAAGAAAGATGGTGAAAGTTACATATAAAAATAAGAACTATAAAAGAATAACCTGAAAAGAAGAGTTTCCAACTATACCAGCTTTTCAGTTGCTATGAGCTCTATCTTAATGGTCGTGAAAAAATGTTAGAAATCACATCATCACTCAATAAAATATCGCCTTTAGTCTTCTTCCATATCTTTCTTCCAAACATTGATTATATACCCCTACGCGTGTGTAAAAGGACATCCTTACACTTAGAGAATTCAATTCAAGGCATCATACTCTTGTCCATCTTCCAAAATATTTTATAGTATGTAAATATTTTCGATAAAATTGCTCACACATTATTCATACGACCGTTAATATTTCTTGAGGTACTAACCAATCGATTACAAAATGTGCTCGTGCATTTAAGCGTAATTTTCTCATCTTGCAACACCTAAGGCTTAGCAGTGGCTCCCAAACCAGTTGTTCTAAGGCACTAGGTGATAAAACACCCTCGCTATATTTTTTTTATGATGTCTTGATAATTACAAAAACCATTGTTCATTTCTTTTCTTCACCACTTATATATTTTTATTTCATACTAAGTTTTTTAGACAAGTGCATTTCAAGGTATCATCTACTATCCCAAGTTTCAAGATGTATGTAAGTGCGTATAGTAGGGTATCAACGTTCAAATGTTTGGACTTAAGAATATGGACTATTTTTCAGACTTATTTTTATTCTCAGATTAGTAATTTCCTTCATCTTACTAACCCTTGGGACAATGACTCATAACTACTTATTACTAGTTTCGTTTAAGAAAACATCTTATTTTCTTGCTTTTCTCAAATTATTCATATCTTTCATATGTTAATTTTCACTTTCAAACTTTCATTATCAAATTTTTTTTGCTTATATATAGTATGGTGCAAAATAATGCGTGAATAAGCACAAACCTCCCCCAAATCTGTTTGCAGCAGTGTCCTCACTGATGTCATCTGTCAAGCTTAAAAAAAAACTGTAGACTTGGAAGGAAAAGTAATGGGGACAAGAAATAATGAAAGTGAAATCCTTCCCCAAACTTATTTTTGGCTCACAATTTTGTAAAAAAATTTCTTTCAAGAGCCAAAATATATCCCTCCCCCCAAACTTGAGTAAAATCGTATTAAGTATTTAAACTTATAAGGGGGTTAAAGTTATTAGTCTATGCAAAAATTTACAAAGACCAAAAGTCAAAACCAACCATTCAAATATTTTATCGATGTAACGCACTGGTTTGTAGAAGAATATATCACCTATCGACGTGAAGAAATGGGGAGGGGATAAGGGGTGGAATAGAACGTGTTTACGTCTCGATTTATAGAGATGAAACAGTGATGGTGGATTACTCGCATTCTTGTTATTGATAAGAAGAAGGGGTGGTGGTTCAACTTCTTTGTGTTGAGGTTGGTTCATCACAACACCCATGATTTCTAAGAATGCGAGTTCTTCAGCGAAAATTTCTTCAAAGCTTTCATCGATATCCCGAATAATAATCTCATCGGAAAAAACGCGATGATACTCGGACTCCATAAAATGTTCATATTCAGTATTAGATGGTGACCCGGACAGTGCAATAGAAGTGTCCGTATGTGTATAACAAATAGCAGAGTCAAACAACAACGTACTAGCGGAGTCAATATCAAAATCGTGAAGCTGTTCAAATTCGCTGCTGTCGAAATTTATCGCTTAGACAGATAATACTTAAGCATAGGGTTCGGAGGGTTCACTTCCCAACTTGTAAATGTCAAGCTCAATTGACATCTTTCCAAAGGATAGGGTCATAGAGCCATTTCGACAATTGATTATTGCGTTGGAAGTCGTAAGAAAAGGTTGACCTAAAATCATCGGAATTTGGTTTCGTGGGTTCGCTTCAAGCTGTGTATCTAAAACGATAAAGTCCACAGGAAATATAAATTCCCTGACTTTGATTAACACATCCTCTAGCTCACCCCTAGATTGGGTGATAGATCGATCGGCCATCTGAAGAGTGCAGTGCGCTGGTTTTAATTCTCCGATCCCTAATTGCTCATACACAGAATACGGAAGCAAGTTAACACTAGCGCCTAAATTGAGTAGAGCACGATTGATATTTTTACCCCCAATAGAAATAGATATTGTAGGACTTCCGGAATCTTTTCATTTCTTAGATAGTTGTTGTGTAAAAGCTGTTCTTACATTACTCGTCATGAATACCTTTTTCGGCACTTGAGTTTTTCTCTTCCTAGTGCACAAGTCCTTTAGAATTTTCGCATAAGACGGAACTTTTTGAATAGCATCTAGGAGAGAAATGTTTATGTTAACTTACTTAAAAATTTCCACAATCTTCTCCATTTATGGACTTAGTTTGTTGCCTCTTAACCTGTGTGGATAAAGTGCTTTATCAATAAAGGTTGGGTCCAACATTGGAGAGGATTGTGGGGATGGAATGGATCTCAGAATTGGAGCTGGGATTGTTTTAGGTTGACTCGAGAAAGTGGATTGAGTGTTCGAGCCTTGAGGAAAACGGAGAATAAGTTCGAAAGAAGGTGGTGGACTGGTCGAAATAGGAAAAGAAGTAGAAGCCGGGGTATCATTAATATCATCAACGTCATCAACGTGTTCATCCACTTGGTTATCTAGCACTCTTCCTGATCTCAACGTGGTAACAGCACTCACATTATAACTTTGTGAGTGGCCAGGATTAGGTATAGGTTGAGATGGAAGTTTCCCTTTTCCTCTTGCTCATCGCAGCATTTATTTGTGCAGGTTGTGCCTCTATCGATTTTATACTTTCACCATGGGAGGTGGTGGTCTGTGTTAATGTTTGGATAGAAGACTTTATTTCATCCATCAATTGCATGGAATGTTTAATAAATATATCCACGCTTCGTTCGAGTGCAGATGAGTTTTCGTTACCGGCCGTTTGGAAAGAATTATTATAAGGTGTAGAATTGTTGGCCGGATTTTGAAAAGGTTGCAAATGAAAGGGGTGCTGACTCTGTGAGTGTGGTTGCTGTTGTTGTGGAGGAGGTCTTTGATAATTTCTTTGGAACTGGTTTTGATTTTTGTTTTGGTTTTGGTTCCAAGCAAAATTAGAATGATTCCTCCATCCCTGATTATATGTGGAAGAATAAGGATCGTTTCGAGATCGCTGCTAGAAAGTAGCATTAATTTGTTCTTGACCTTGAAACGGTGGATTCAAAGGACATTCTTCTATTAGATGTGATGGGTTGGAACAGCAACCACACACGGTTTTGGAGAGCGTAAATTGGTTTAGGAGGGCTAAAGAGACTTTGTTTTCTATAGTATCGAGTTTCTTCTGTATCGCGGCCATTTCGGTTTTCACTGCGATGGAAATATCGAGCCGATGGATACCTCCCCTTGACGATACAGGTCTAACGCTTTCCCACTGTAGAGTTTGTTCAGCGAGATTTTCCAGAAATTTCCAAGCTTCACCATCATCTTTAGACAGGAAATGACATTGACACATGGTTTTAAGTATCTGTTTTGTTGCAGGATCAACACCCTCATATATAATTCGAAAAACGTCTCATCTATTGATTCCGTGATGAGGGCATTGTAGAAGAAGATCCTTAAATCGTTCAAAGTATTTCTAAAATGGTTCATTGGGAAGTTGGGTAAACTGGTTAATCTCGCTTCAAACGGTCTTATGATTGGGATAAAATTTCTTAAGGAATGCTACAACGAATTCATCACATTTGGCAATAGAATGTGAGGCAGTGTTATAAAGTCATTTTTCTGCTAGATCGCACAAAGTAAAAGGGAGAAGACGTAAGCGCATAGCATCCACAGACAGTTGTGGCGTACCCATCATTGCGCATACGTTTTCGAATTTGGTTATAAAAACGTATGCGTCTTCGGATTCAATCCCATGAAATTTAGGCAACAGCTTGATGAAGTGGGGTTTAATTTCAAAATTATCCCGATTGGCTAGTGGAATAGATAGGCAGGTAGGAAGGGATCCGCGCATGGGGTAACATCTTTCTTGGAGAGAGATGCACAGTGGATTCTGTGCACCGACGGGTGGTGGCAAGATGGTGGTGGTAAAATCTGATGGAGAACCATCCATCTCAGTCGATATGGTGGGTGGAGGCGAAAAATGAGATGAAGAAGTATCGACTTCGGAGTCGATAGCAGAAACGCGGACAAGACGGGCACTAGAATCCCGTGTCCAGTCGAGCATGCACTAAGAGGGTTTAGCGCACGTGGCAGCGTGTGAGAACTTAAAAATTTGTTTGTTTTGAAAAGTGTCGGACGTGAGACAAACCACAAAAAATGCACACACAACCCTAGAACTAAGGTTACCTAGGTCAAGTCTTTAGACCGCTCTTAAACTTCCAAAGGACAAGCCGCATGATCAATCCTCTACCACCTCTTTATCACTCTTGTGGTCAGATAAGTGCCAGGTAAGTGGGAGGTATCCGCTATACGATTCACCGAAAATAGCGGGCCTAATTAAGTAACCACTTGCCTTAGACACACTTGCTTAGACACCACAAAAGTAATGCGGATAAGCGATAGATTACCGACGACCTTTCTCTGTCCTTATTGAGAACGACGGTCCTTAGAGTCTTGATCTAGATATTTTTTAATTAATGTAGGGTGATGCGGATACTCGTTTAGTGATTTGTGGGGCTTAGGAAGGGTGATGAAATCCGCTCCTAATCTGAATTTAGTCTTTACCCCTTAATGTCCGTATTAAAATATGCAAAAACAAATCACAAAACAAAACTCGCAAAAAGATTTTTGAGCGGCGATATTTTGCAAAGAATCCAACACCGCCGCGGTTCTGCCACCAAAACGCACTTCTTGCCGCGGTTTTGTCGCAGAGAGAGTTCTTTGAAAACTTTTTGCTACGGTGGCCTTCCTTGCTTCTCTGGGTCTTGATGAATGTCTCTGAATCCTTATCTCCTCGCTACAGTGACTCCAGATTCTCTCGCAAAAATCGCACACTAATCGTTAAATATACAAGATGCGGTTTGTTTTGTTTTATGATATAGATCGAATAAAAATTCAACACGAATAGTAAGGATAAAAAATTACGCACGTATCCCCAGCAACGACGTCATTTGATTGGTCTGTTTTAAAGAAGTGTTTGTAGAATAACCGCAATCAATAACAGTGGCGCATGTAGCTCGACCGAGATTAGTGCGGGTCGTCCTCAGGGATATGTGGAATTTTTTAATCTTATTTTAGACGCGTTGAAAAAAAGGAAAAATAGAGGAATAAAAAATAATGGAGAATAGTTTCTAGATCTACGTCAAAATACGGATATAGAATACGGATCTAGTTTGAATACGGATATAAATTTTATAAGAAGAATGCTTATAGGGTTCGTTCGGATTTAGTAGTCATGGATGCCTAATAAAGATTACTCATTTTATCTATTGATAAATTTAATACTAGATAGATAGTGATAAATGAGAATTAGGGTTCTTGGAAGAAATTAGGGTTTCCCCACTATTGACCCTTGTCTTTTCATTGATCTCTATTCATGTCTAACTCTTAACAAAACAATTGTTAATATGATGTCAAATCGCGGTTGAGACTAGCAATAAATTGGTAGCGCGCTTGATAAGAATATTAACATTTATTTTGCTAAAGTTTATAAACTTCATAAGACTTAAAAAAAGTTAAAACATTTTCTCATCCATTGTTCTACCATAATCCTACGAACCCTATCAAACGGAGTATTACTCGCACATGATGGAGATAGAAGAACGGATAGAGATAAAATTCATAATGTAACTAAATAATTAAACTAAAGATCTACCTTTATTAATCAACTTTATAAGTACAAACTTCAAGTTTATATTACAAGAGGAAGAAGAAGTTGCTCTCGATCTCTGCCTTGTCGGATGTAGAAGTTCCGTCGAATCTCGCATCGCTTTATAACGTCGAATCTTGGACCTGTCTTGGATCACTTGTTCTTTGACAGTGATTAGCTTATATAAAAGATTGATGTTTCTAAGTTTAGTCCTCGGACCTTTATATAGCCACAAAACCAGAAACCAAAGATCCCCAGAATTAAGGTTAGTTGTAGCAAATCCAACCTGAAAATCCTAACTCCTGATTCGGTAAATCGGCCGCGGATCCGCCGCATATTGCATGGTTTGACCGCGGATTCGCGGTTTGTTGGTGAGATCTTGGGTGTATATTTCTGGGGTTTTATTCTTGTGACACATGGAGATTTAGTTGATGTATGGAACTTAAAAATATTTCCTGAGTCTCTGCTACTCCCTGATTTAAAATCAGGAAAAGCTTCAGAAGAGGTATCACGTGCTCACACGTGACCAGCGGTCACGTGTTGGCACATGACATTTAAAGCAACGGCAAAGAGCAAGCGCAGAAGAGAAGCCTATTCAAGGGGTCACGTGCTCACACGTGATCGGGAGTCACGTGCTCACACGTGACCAGGGGTCAAGTGCTCACACGTGACCAAAGGTCACGTAGCCGCATGTGACTGGCTTTAAAAGCCCTGCTGTTCAACAGAATTAAATTCTGAATAAGATCATTTAAATCTTTCTAAAATAGAGAAGAATTATGTGAAACCGTTGAATTAAAAATCCGAGGGTGATTAAATATCACCAATTTATGGAAAAATCATAGATATGGAAAGATTTCCCCCTAAATCTAACCGAAATAACAAAAGAATATTTTTGGATTTAAAATCCAACGGTGAATAAAATTCACCTAATAATTTAAAGGCCCGGATCAATGATGAAAATAAATCAAATATCTCAATAAACAAATCAAATCTTTCAATGAAAGATTCACTAAACAGATTGATTATGTTCCTTCTCCTATAAATAGGTGCCAAGGGAGAGAGTTAAAAAAAAAGAGAGAAACAGACAGAGAGAGATATAGAGCCTTGGAATCTTGAAAATTCAGAAGGAAGAATTTGATTCTCTGCAAAGAAAAACCCTAGGTAAGAAAAGAGAGGTTTCAAAAAGAGAATTTAATTCTCAAAAGAATTTAACTCTTCTATAAAGAAAAGAACTTAATTCTTTCTCTGGTTGAAGATCTGCAAAGTGCACATCTCCCCATAAATTGATAATTTAATTCTCATTGGATTGAGATCCTGCTATGCAGATCTAAAACATAGAGGAGGAATTGAGTTTTGAGAATTTAATTCTCACAAAGTTATAGGAATTTAATTCTTTTGAGATAAAATTAGGGTTTAACCCTATATGAGAATTCAATTCTCTAAAATTATAGGAATTTAATTCCTTTCAAAATGGACAGAACTAGGGTTCAACCCTAATCGAGAACTTAATTCTCTCAACCTCACAGGAATTTAATTCCCTTAAAAAAGAAAAATTGGGGTTTCACCCTGTACCAGAACTTAATTGTTTACATATAGAGGGAATTTAATTCCTACAGAAAAGAAATTAGGGTTTAATCCTATCTAAGAATATAATTCTTCAGAAAAGAAATTAGGGTTTAACCCTATCTAAGAATATAATTCTTCAAAAGAAATTAGAAATTTAATTCCCTTAAAGATTATTGCTAGGGTTTAACCCTATGAAGAATTTAATTCTTAAAAGATGAACAGATCTTTAAAAAAGCAAAGAACCAGAGTCAGGTGCTACCACGTGACCCCTGCAAAGATCCACAGAGAAGAACTTTGAGGCAACGCCTCACGTGTCCCACGTGACCCGTGAAGCACACAAAGCAAAAGCAAAAGAAAAGAAGCTCTGGGGCACCCTCACGTGTCACCACATGACCCCTAATGAGCATTCTAATAGACCAGAGCATGAGCCCACATCACGTGCCCATACGTGATGGCTGTCAGAATAAAAAGTGTTAAACACTTATTTGTAGAACAAAATGAAGGGGCCACCTTTTGGATGCCATCACGTGCTCCCACGTGATCTCCTCTCTGTTAATGTTTAACACCAAACTGATAATTTGGTTGCCAGTGTTTAACACTGTTATTTATTAGTGTTTAACACTAACTTGAGAATCACAATTTCTAGTGTTTAACACTAATCTGATAATCTTATCTCCAGTGTTCAACACTGTTGGTCTTTAGTGTTTAACACTAACTTTAGCCCAATTGGTTAATTTTTCTAGAGGCAAAGCCTCTCCTTCAATTGAATCTCAAAATTGGGGAATTCAAAGATGAAAACAATGTGGACTAAAACCAGACAAATGTCAGATAGTGCAATGAAGGGTCAAACTTAGTTGGACTTAGCCCAAGTTGGTCATAAGTCCTCAATTCAGAGTTAACTGAGCTAATGGGCTCATAATATAATTAATTGGTCTTGGTTCCAAATTGGATTACAGACCACTTAATCTACTTTAGTTCAAGGGTACATCTCTTCACTCCTTTGATACTTGTCGTTATAATTCCTCAACGTCTTCAAAGAGGTGACGGGTCCCGACAACCACACATTGATACGGACTGTGGGGTCCTTAAACTCATGGACTATGATGTCCTTAATCTTGACCGGGATGTCTTAAAACTAACAACGGACTATGATGTCCTTAACCTTGACCGGGATGTCTTAAAACTAACAACGGACTATGATATCCTTAACCTTGACCGGGATATCTTAAAACTAACAACGGACTATGGGGTCCTTAAACTCATGGACTATGATATCCTTAACCTTGACCGGGATGTCTTAAAACTAACAATGGACTATAATGTCCTTAACCTTGACCGGGATGTCTTAAATCTAACAACGGACTGTGGGGTCCTTAAACTCATGAACTATAATGTCCTTAACCTTGACCGGAATGTCTTAAAACTAACAACGGATTATGACGTCCTTAATCTTGACCGTGATGTCTTAAAACTAACGTCGGACTGTGGAGTCCTTAAATCCTCGGACTATGATGTCCTTAACCTTGACCGCAATGTCTTAAAACTAATATTGGACCGCAGTGTCCTTAAACTACCTATTGACCGCAATGTCACTAAACTAAACAATAAGGCTCCCCTAATTGCTCTCTTGTTGGATCTAAACGATCCCGTTAAGTCGATCTTAGTCTAGAACTAGACTAACGTATCCTTAACAAACGTTTAAGTTGATCTTAGTCTCAAATGAGGCTAACGTATCCTTAAACCTAAACTCCCAAACCCAAATCTAAGATAATACGGATTTGGACAAGTCCACGCCCTACGGGCGACGACATAATTCAGTCTCTGTATACAATCCACCCGCAACCAAACACAAAACAAATACACACGACACGAAGTGACCATATGGAGAAGGAGAAAGTTGTTACCATGATGCGGTAGCGTAATTAACTGCAGGGGCTTGTGCCTGCAGGGAAGCACGTCCCCACAATAAAAATCCCTCAAACGAGGGGGAATCTGACGAAGTCTGCTATATCGGCCGCATCCGTTTAAACCTTCGATACATGGTGCCATAAATCAACTTAACATCTTCGGAGAGGTGAACGGATAGCACCAAATAGCATCTGCCCCGAATTTCAGGCAAGATGTCCCCGCGTCGTCTCGGCCGTCTTTCGGAGGGGAACAGATTCTGGCACGCCCGGTGGGACCTTTTCCTCTTTCCACTCCACACTTCGTGTGTTATCTTCTCGAACGAATCGCGGTTTGTTAATGGTTGCCTTTGGGTTTCAAGTTACTAAGATTTGGAATTTTGCCTGGCGCAGAAATCAAGCATCAATAGCATCCAGCTGCTCGAGCTGCTCGAAATGCAAGTGCAACCGACGCTCCGCCTCACCTGGAGGTGTAGCCTATGGGCCTCAAGCGGCCTCCATCCTTGCCATGCCAGTGGAACAAGTGACTCAGGCCACCACCGGTCTGTTTTTCGGGACCATGCTCCCGCCGGCAAGCTTCACCATTCCAGTGCCCGCACCGGAAGCGCAAAAGAAGTCAGTTTTCGATCGGCTCACTGCTACCACGGCCCCTCTCAACGGGTCGTCCAATGCTAAGCCGGCAGCCTCGGTCTTTACCAGGCTGAACCTGAACTCTGATGGGCCTGCCAAGAAGCTCATGACCCCTGACGTGGCCATCGCGAAGAAGACAACCATCTCCATCCCTGAGGTTGTCAAGGCGGCTTCTACTGCCAAAGAGTCGGTCTTTACAAGGCTGGCTGTCCCAGCTCCCGTTCCGGCTCGAAGGTCTGTCTTTGACAGATTGGACACCGCCACTCAAAAGACATCAGTCTTCAAGAGGCTGGCACCAGCGGCGTCTCATCCAGACATAGGGCAAGACGAAACCATCCCCATCACCGGACCAGCCCCAACAGCTCGACACGCTCGACGTCGCCACTGGCGCCGAGTAAGGAAGGCCGGGGGCAACTCCCCCTCAGGGCTAACTCCACCGGCTCCAATGGTGGAAGTTAATGCTGTTGTTCCAACTGGGAACAGCTTTGAACCGCTAAGGAGGGTACGCAAGAACTCTCCGACTGCCACGTTGAAAAGATCTCCTCCACCTGCGAAGAGTGTTATAGAAGCGAAGCCGGAGTAGCCTCCTCAACGGCTGTCCTCCAAAATTTACAAGGTCTGGCGACGGGTTCAGGACTCAGTAATCGACCAAGATCACTCTCGCCGGCAGAAGAGGGTGAAGGTTCAGGAAGAAAAGAACCGTTCTGTCAAACAATAAAGGACGACAACCATTTGGGTGCTCGCTACAACGGCTCCCTCCACGTCGACTACTCAAAAGAGAGGAAGGCCGGAGAAGGTCCCCACGCCTACAGCTAATGTCAAAGACAGTAAGCCTAAACGCCCTAAGTCTGGGGGTATGGTGGTGCATACCGTTTACATGGCGTCTGGGAAGGAGGACAGCCGTACATCTACAGGCATCGACCGCTCATGCGATCGGTGACTAAAGCTCAAGACCAGTAGCAGAAGCTCCAAGAAATGATGAATGCGATGGCCGCACTCACTGGGCCAAAAGAAAGCCCTGAAGCATCCTCGGATCAACGCCAGGAGCAAGGAACTGACGCTGAATTCATTCGCAGGATACTGGAAAAGAAGGATAAAGAGGCTGGGGAACAACCAGCCAATATAAAGCGAACGACCCTTCTGTTTCAGGACATGGTGGGTATGATGATCCAACAAGATCCTCCTGCTGAAGATCCTCCGATCGTCCTTGAAGATGATAGGGAAGAAACGTCAAATCCTCCACCGGCTCTGTCAACAGCCAAGGAGGAGGCAATCTCCAAAGCTGACTTGGACGAATATATAGCTCAGCAGATACGGGTTCACCAGGCGACTGAGGCAGCCAGTCAAGTTGTCAGAACAGGGCGACCATATCCGAGCTGGTATGATCAGATTAAGTACCCGCCAGGCTATACAATACCGAAATTCCATGTCTATAAGGGGATGGGCAATCCCCACCAGCATGTTGCCCAGTTCAGGACGCTTTGTGGCAACACTGGCAGCGACGATAAGCTCTTGCTTCGCCAATTCGTCGGCAGCTTGTCAGAAACAGTGTTCGAATGGTATTCTGAACTCCCGAACGATTCCGTTAAGACGTTCGCTGAAATGGAGTTGCTATTCACTCAGCGATTCGCGAGCGCCAGCGAACGCAACCCGATAACAGCGTTGATTAATGCCAGGGTGAAACCAGGCGAGACGTTGGTCCAGTACGGTATACGCTGGCGAAACTTGTGGCCGAAATGCGAACAATGCATTGAGGAAGCGCCCGCGGTGGGCATGTTCGTGGGTACCTTAGATCCTCATGCAACTATCTCACGGTTCATGATGTTCTTTAAGCCGACCACGTTCCAGGATTTGATCAACAAGCTGACCCAGATGGACCAGATGGGTCACAGACCGTCTCCCCCGAAGCCGGAACCTTGGAATGACAAGGGTAAAAGGAAGGCAACCTTCGTTGCGAACGCTCAGCAGCAACCCAGCACTCCAAAGCTAGCGAATCAACTGGAAGAAAGACAGCGGTATTATAATGAGAAAATGAAGTG
Source organism: Agapanthus africanus (assembly GCA_030015575.1). NCBI lineage: Eukaryota > Viridiplantae > Streptophyta > Magnoliopsida > Asparagales > Amaryllidaceae > Agapanthus > Agapanthus africanus. The sequence goes on along the minus strand of JASDDO010000010.1, from coordinate 484,961,965 downwards.
CCCCTACTCATTCTCGCGGGGTAAGACGAAAAGGCTTTTCGAGCTGCCGGTACGCAACAGGCTTATCAATCTGCCGAATCCAAGGCGACCACCGCAACCCAGTGAGGTGAATAACCCCAATTATTGCCCTTACCATCAAACGGTAAGCCATCCGATTGAGGATTGCTTCATTTTCAAAGGATGGATTGAAGATCAATACCTACAGGACAAGTGTGCGCTATCCGAGAAGTGGAAGGTGAACCCGCCCTAACCACACACTTCTAAGAAGACGGACACACCAGGGGCAACTTGTTCTTTCATTGAAGAAGCTCCATGGGAAATCGTGCTTTCAGCAAAAACCAAAAGAATGCTGAATGAGCTCCAGACATGCCCGGCGATCAGGTGGAAGAACCCGCTAGACCCCCAGATCATTGAAGGGACGCTGAAGCCACACCCAACTCCAAAAATCAGTGGTGATGGCCCAAGTACTCACATCCAGCCGTCGAAATCTTCAAAGAAGAAGAAGAGATCCAAAAGGCCCGTGAAGCCTGGCGACAAGCGCACGGACTCGTAGAAACAGATTGACGCGCTGGAGGAGTACAATCAAAAGGCACGGACTCCCATCACACTCCAAGAGTTCCTCAACCACGTCTTTCAGGAGAAAGATAATGGAGAGAGCTCGTCGGATGAATCCGAGGGATACGTGGCGAGTTGTCATGTGATCTCCCACTCATTTACGGACGATGAAAATTTCCTGGCACTGAGAAACTGGGGGCAGAGCCTGAACCGAAACTTGTGTGGCCGACAGAGGAAATGATCGAAGCCTTTCTAGACGACATTCGTCTGAAAAGTAAAGCCAATCGGGAGTGTGAGATTGCCGCATCAGAAGGAGCTAAACGCAGGCGACTAGACGAAAGAGTCGAGGTACTCCCGCCAGATCAAAAGACATCCGATGCGGATAAAAACAGATTCAAGACGAGGAAAAGGTTTGCTAAAGCCATATCAATGGGAATGAAGCTACCGCCCTCGGAAGAGAACACTCGCAACGGAACGGAGATGCATCCTAATTACTGCTCATATCATCAGAAGATTTCACACCCCACTGAGGAGTGCGACGCTTTTAAGATATGGTGGCATGGATATGTTGCTCACCGGCAACATTTTAAGCGGATGAGACGCAGAACTTATCGGGAGCAGAGAAATACGACCGAAGGGCACAAAAGAACTACCGGCAACTGTTACACGGTCAACGCCGGAGGATCACAAGTTCTCACCTTTGGGAGTGACTCTGATGAGGAAATGGCTCTGGGCCCTCTCTTTAAAGAATCCGTCTTAGGGAAAGAGGAAGAACCAGAGGCCTGCGAAAACATTCAGCTGCGCAATCGCATGCTCCCGGAAAAGAATCTCGGACTCGCAACTAGAAAAGATAAGGGAAAGGAAAAGGTCGCTGAGGATATCGCCTTAGATGACCAAGTCATGAAAGAACTGACTGCCAAGGACCCTCCCAGGAAGAGTAAAGTGGACTACAACATCCTAGCGCACCTGAGAAAGCTACCCTCTCAGCTCACCATTCTCGACGCCCTCTTATTATCAAAAGAAGCGAGAGATTCATTAATCAAGGCGCTACAAGAGCCCGAGCAATTCCAAGCCTTCTTCGCCGAGTAAAGGATGAAGGATGAACTGGAAGAAGTGCACACAGCCGATGTCACGTTTGGTGATGAAGACCTTCTCCTTGGTACGTGCGACCACAACCGTCCCCTGTACGTCTCTGGATACTGCCATGATATCAAGATAGGCAAAATCCTAGTTGATAACGGATCCTCCGTCAATCTCCTTAATGTTCGGGTGTTGAAGGAAATCTGCATGAGCGTTCAGCACCTCGCTCGTGATAAAATCACCATCTCCGGTTTCGACTCCCATTCGTCATGAACTCTCGGATCTGTAATACTAACATTACGCTTCGGACTACTCGTCACGGACGTTAAGTTTCACGTCATTGACGCCAAGACCTGCTACAACGCTCTGCTCGGTCGTCCCTGGTTACACGAGTACAATATCATCCCTTCTACACAACATCAGTGTATAAAGTATTTCAAGGATGGTCTCGAGTATACCGTAACAGGTGAGCTAAACCCATTCTCTGTGAACGAAGTCCGCAAGTACGAAGATGCAAAATACTTCTTGCCAGTTTTCGAAGACACAGAAAGATATCGCAAACCGGAGAACAAAGTTGTCGCCACCATTCCTATTTTTGGGATTGATACCGAAGAAGAAGAAGAGATAGTTTACGCTGGGCCGTCTCGACGCAACAACCCGGGACCGTCCGCCCCCATATTGATCTTCGGAAGTGACTCGGAAGATGAGGTTAATAGCGTGTTCTCCAGTCGGCCGTCAATACAGGCATCCCTTGGCGATGATCAGAGTTTGCAAATTACCATGATTCCGCGGGAGCACTACAAAGATCTTGACGCACTTGAAGCTTTAAATGTGCAAGACCTGCAGACGTTTTACGTCCCTCCAAGGCGAAAAGGTGAAAAGGCGATCCTATTCTACCGATCCACGGAAACAAGAGTAGAGAAAGAAATCTGGCATGGCGCGGATTCTACACTCGACAAGCTCCAACCCATCCGTTTGCCCAGATATTACATGAACGGACTAAAAAGGCTATTGAAGCGCCAAGGGGTAACCTTAAAATAGACTATTCGACAAGCTCGGTTCTACAACAGGATTTGGGATGTCCCTAGGACTCTGCGCAAATTGCCCAACGGGAGAATGGAAACGCTTGGGCTTGGATATGTGAGATCCAGGAAACGGAAACGAGTCCACAGTAGCTACGCCATATATAACTTTGATCAAGAAGAGGATGCCCTGTCAGAAAACGCCGACCCCTTATCAAAACTAGATCCCACAATCAAAGTGCCGAGTCCGTCATTTGAAGAGCGAATGGACAAGCTTATCAGGAAAGCGGGTCAAAAAGCTCAGGACGACCATAATCGCGAAATGGCCATCTATGAGAAAGCCAGGATGCAACGTCTTCTTCAACAGACTGCAAAAGATGAAAATGCTCCTCCCTGTCAACCTACTGTATAAAAGGCCCGACGCAGAGGCAGAAATAAGTCAAAGAGCGGAAAAGGGATTCGACAACGACAACCGGGATCAAAAAGTCATGTGACCGGGATTTGCACGGTCTGGATTTGTCCCTCATGAAGAAGATGAGTCGAGCGTATTCTTTCCCTCAAGACAAGACGAAGAAGATACTTGATCTCGCTTTAAAACATCAAATGATTACGCTCCCGGAGTCTAAGCACCCTGAGCAAGCTAATGAGGTCTCTCATCCGGGTTATTGCTCTTATCACCGAGCCATAGGACACCCTATCGAAGACTGCTTCACCTTCAAGAACTGGGTCGAAGACCAGTACCAGCAAGGTAGGTTTACTCTATCCAATAGCTGGAGGGTAACGCCGCCACAAAAACACGAACCCAAAGCCACAAGAGCAGAACCAGATCCACATCGGTCTTGGAAGCGAGCTCGTACTTGTCGTATGATAAAAATATCAACAGGAGAGCCCGAGAGTAGGGATGACCTTCCCTAGTGCTTCGAAAACAATGACGACGAGGTAATCTCAGAATTTCCACCAGCACCGAAAGAGCTGGAAGATGGCATACATACTACAGCAGATAATCTCAAAAAGATTGAGTTAGGTACGGCAAACGACCCTCGACCGACATTCATCAGCGAGTTGCTATCTGAAGAAAGGGTGGCTGCGTTAAAAGACGTGTTTATGCGGCATAGGGATTGCTTCGCATGGAACTATTCCGAAATACCAGGACTAGATCCAGAAATAGCTGTCCATAAATTGGCAATATCCCCGGACATCAAGCCAGTCAAACAAGCACAGAGAAGAATGCGGCTCGAGCTTGAGATGAGCATCAACGCCGAAGTCAAGAAGCTGATCGACTCTGGGTTTATCCAGGAGGTTCAGTACCCTGATTGGATCGCCAACATCGTCCCGGTAATAAAGAAAAATGGGACAGTGCGCATATGCGTGGACTTCTGGGATCTCAATAAAGCTTGCCAGAATGACGACTTCCCAGTACCAGTCACCGAGCTGATGATAGATAACACATCCACTCACGAGGTTTTCTTCTTCATGGACGGCTCATCAGGATACAATCAGATAAAAATGCACCCCGAAGACCAGAAGCACGCCGCTTTCCGGACTCCTCTGGGTATATTCTGTTACAAAGTTATGCCATTCGGTTTAAAGAACGCCGGTGCCACCTATCAGAGGGCCATGACGAAGATCTTCGATGACCTCATACATGAAATCATCGAATGCTATATCGACGACCTCGTTGTTAAGAGCATGTCATACGAAGAGCATTTAGAGCATCTAAAGACCGTATTTCAACGCCTTCGACAATACAACTTGAAGATGAATCCTCTCAAATGCGCGTTCGGGGTGTCCTCAGGCAAATTCCTAGGATTCATTATCCGGCACCGAGGCATTGAGATAGATCCGTCGAAGATCAAGGCGATCATAGAAATGCCACCGCCAAAGACTCTCAAACAATTACGGTCTCTCCAAGGGAAGCTCGCGTACATCCGGCGATTTATAGCCAACCTTTCAGGCAAGTGCCGCCTTTACAGTCATCTGATGAAGAAGGGAACCCCGTTCGTCTGGGATCACAAATGCCAAGGCGCACTAGACGAGATCAAGCAATACCTGCAGAACCCGCCGGTGTTAGCTGCTCCAGTCAAGGGAAAGCCTCTTATTCTTTATACCACAGCCCTCGAAGGGTCCATAGGCGCATTATGGGTACAAGAGAACGACCAAGGGAAGGAGAGAGCTCTCTATTATTTAAGTCGAGTTCTTCTGGGGGCAGAGAGTAACTACTCCCCCATCGAAAAGCACTGCTTGGCGTTGATCTTTGCGATAACAAAGCTCAGGCACACGAAGTCAATCTCGTTTCGAAGGTGGACCCTTTCAAATATTTGATGTCAAAAGCCATATTGACGGGACGACTCGCTAAATGGGCCTTGCTCTTAATGGAGTTTTCGATAACCTATCAGCCTCTTAAGGCGGTGAAAGACCAGGCCATCGCCGACTTCCTCGCTGAGCATCCAATACCGGCCGATTCTCCCTTGAATTGCGAACTTCCAGATGAACATGCATTTGACGCAATCGACAGAAGTGGTACCCGGTGGGAACTTTACTTCGATGGAGCATCTTCCATGAAGAAGCGCAAACAAAACACGCCTATAATCAAATCGGGGGTAGGCCTCATCTTCGTAACCCCATAAGGAGGGATAATGCGCTTTGCTTTCTTCTTGACAAAGCCGAGAACGAACAATGAAGCCGAGTATGAAGCTTTGATAGCAGGCCTTAAGATCGCCATCGACATGGGAATTGAAAACCTCCTCATATACGGAGACTCCCAGCTGGTCGTTCGCCAAGTAAACGGCGACTACCAGATGTGCAAGCCAGAGCTGGTGAAGTATGGCGACAGAGTACAGCAATTGCTGACTCAAATTCCCTACTACAAGCTGGAAAGCATACCGCGTGCGGAAAATAGCAAGGCAGACGCATTATCCAAGCTCGCTAAAGAACTGGCTGATGAGAACCTCGATGACGTCAGAATCGTGATACAAAGCCGTCGGGTCCTCACCCCAGCAGAAATATCTCCGGAATCATCTGAGGAAAAGGGAGTGACTGAGCAGATGGCTATGCAAATAAAAGACCAGGAAAAGGCTGATGATTGGAGAGAAGTCTTTATAGACTGCTTCAAGTCCCGTTGAACCCTTGAAGATGCGTCCTCAAGACATCAGCTTATGAAACGAGCTCTGTCTTTCGCCTTCGTCAATAATACTCTGTACAAGAGATCATTTGATTCTCTGTGGTTGAGATGCCTAGGACCTGATGAAGCGAAAAGAGTCGTTCAGGAAGTTCACGACGGACTCTGCGGTTCTCACCAGGCAGGCCCGAAGATGAAATTGAAGATTAAACGAATAGGCTACTATTGGCCCACGATGATTCAGGACTGCCTCGAATATACGAAGCAATGCCACTCATGCCAGATTCATGGGGACTTTATCCATCAGCACCCAAATCCTCTATACCCAACAGTGGCTAGCTGGCCATTTGAAATGTGGGGAAGTGACATAGTCGGCCCTATCGAACCAGCATCGTCCAGGGGACATCGTTTCATCCTAGCGACCAATGATTACTTCTCCAAATGGGCAGAAGCAGTACCGTTGAGGGAAGTGAAGACGGAGAATATCCTCCATTTCTTTAAGACGCACGTTATTTATCGGTTTAGAACGCCAAGACGGATCATCTCCGATAATGGGCCAGCCTACAGAAACCACAAGATCAGCCGTTTCACGCAACAACACAACATAGACTGGAGATATTCCTCAGTGTATAATCCCCAAGCTAACGGTCTAGCCGAGACTTTCAACAAAACCTTGACAAAGATCGTGAAGAAGACGGTGTCCCGAAATAAGAAGGACTGGCACGAGAGACTACAAGAAGCTCTCTGGGCATATCGAACTACATTCAAAAAGGCCACAAACACGACGCCGTACGCATTGGTATTTGGTATAGAAGCAGTACTCCCCCTCGAGATAGAGTTACCCTCTCTACGAGCGGCAGTCCACTACGAGCTGACGGACGAAGAAAATGCTCACCTTCGGCTTGAGGAGCTTGATGCCCTTGATGAAACCCGACTCATAGCGCAACAAAATCTGGAGGCTTGCAAAGCAAAGATGACACACTCATACGAAAGATTGACTAGGCCGAGGGCATTCCGCCAAGGCGACCTCGTGCTAGTGGTCAAAAAACCTATGATTCCCAATCACGCCAAACGGGGAAAATTTGAGCCGAACTATGAAGCCCCGTACATCATAGACAAGGTCTATCAGGGTGGAGCGTATTTACTCATGGATATTGATTGATACGAAAAAGTGTGTTTGTAGAATAACTGCAATCAATAACGGTGTCGCGCGTAGCTAGACCGAGATGAGTACGGGTCGTCCTCTGGGAAACGTTAAATCTTTTATTCTTACTTTAGATGTGTTGAGAAAGAGAGGAGGGATAAAGAATATTATAGAATGGTTTCTAGATCTACGTTAAGTACTAATGCAAAATATAGATCTAGATTATTTATGGATGTAGATAATATAAGAAGGGGCTTGTAGGGTTCGTTAGGATTTAGTAGTTATGGATGATTAATTAAAAATTACCCTTTTATCCTTTAATAGATTTAAAACTAGAACGACGGTGATGCGTGTAGATTAGGGTTTCTGGAGGGAAAAAGAATGACACTCTTAACCCTTATCTTGACACGGAACTCCGTTCATATCTAGCCTTTACCAAAACAATCATTATTCTAATCTCTAATCGCGGTCGGGACTAACAATGAATTGTTAGCGCGCCCGATTAGGATGTTAACGATTGTTTTGATAAAATTTATAAACTTTATAGGACTTAAAAAGAGTTTAGGGATGTTCATCATCCATTAACCTACTCTAATCCTACGAACCCTAACAAGCGGAGAATTACTCGCTCATGTTGGGAGAAAAAGAGATGGAGAGAGAATGCATAATTAAACTATAAAGAAATAAAATAGGAAAAAGAGCTACCTTTATTAATCAACAATATTCATTACACTTTGATTCCTTAGAAAATAATTACAAATACTAGTTTGCTTCTCGATCTTTTCTAAGGAGGTAGATGAACCGTTGATGATCAGCCTGGATGCGTGAGCTGTCATGGATTTCATGATCTCGTCGGCTTAATGATTTTTCCAAGAGGCTCTCGATCTTTATTTATAGTCCCAAAACCAGAACCCTTGCTTCCAAATTTGGAAGAAAACAATAAAGATTCACCCTAAAAAATTGCAACTTCTAACTCCTCTGTATTGCGGCGGATCCGCGGCCAACAAGGGGGTTTAGCCGCGGATCCGCGGCCAAAGGTGAAGATCTCATGATTATCTTTCTGTGGATTCATCTTTGTGACATTTGGCGATCTCTGGGACCTTTAGAACTTGGAAATCTTCTCGTAGTTGCTGCCAGACTTGATTTCTAAGTCTTGCTTTCTTAATTAGGCAGGTTAGCTTTAACAACTTGATTTTCTTGATTTTAGTCCTAAAAATTCTGTACGACAACTCAAATGATAATTAGTAGAGTTTGTTTTCTTAAGATTTGGTCAATGATATTATTTGCATACATTTTCCTACCAAATGCTAATTATAATATATCAACACATGGAAAATAGTATTTTTACAGATAAACCCTCATATGTATGATATATTATAATAAAGACCTTTTTTAATATAGAAATAGTAGGAAAAATGTAATAACAAATGTGCAGTTTTATCAACTGAACAGATATGCGCAGTGAAAGACCTTTCAGGCCAATAAACGGTCGCTTCCTGAAGAAATACTACGCTTGACGAGTCAAGGCCTAGGTCAATAATAGATGACGACGACTATGTCCGCTCGCTATCTTCCTAAGCCCGAACGCTATAAGTAGTAACTGGCCTTCTTCAACAATGGACCAAAACGTTCTTAAACTAACAATGGACCGAAACGTCCTTAAACTAACAGTGGACTGAAACGTTCTTAAACTAATAATGGACCACTATGTCCTAAAACTAGCTGTTGACCGAGATGTCGATAAACTACGGTGGATTGCAGCATCTCAAAGCCGATAAAAAAATATAATATATATATATATATATATAATAAAAATAAAAACGGTATGTCCATAAGCGAAATGGACACGGATGAAAACCCGAAAGGGCTCCGTAAGTAAAAACAGCAGGGCTACCGGCGAGTGTTTGTGAAAATCCGAAAGTGCGCAACCTCGTTAAAGGACACTTGCAGGGTCCTCACGACCTTGTAAGGAGAAACCACCCGCGTGAGATCCTTACGACTCACAAGAGAGCAACACACTTAGGAGTCCTCATGATTCCTAAGGAGAAATTACACTTGCGAGATCCTCATGACTCGTAAGGAGTGTTAGTTATATGTATGCCCTAGAGGCCATTACTGTACATACGATGTATATTGTAGTGGATGCTTGGACATATATAGGGAGTACTTTCTTGCTCGACATGATAGTACGCTATCTGGTTGTACTTTATCTTAACATGTACTCTGATTGTCTCTTTTGTTACATGTTGATAAAGCCCTTAGGATTTGTACTCGACTACAGGGACTATGATGAGATCATACTAGTGGGGCCACTGTAGTCTATGAGTACATCCTATAACTGTTCCTAGTCGAGGGTGTGTCGAGACAGGGTATCGATACACCAGAGTAGACTAGCGTATACGCATCTTGACCCATATGACGGGCGATGGATGATCCCATATCCATCGGTGTGTGACATCAAGGATGGTGTACGGGTGCTCAGTGGAGACTGGGTACACTGGACGGACTCGCCGAGAACTCCTAGATGGTATATATACCTATTGTCAGATAGCAGTTCTCTGGTGACACTTGTACAGGTTAGTCTGTAGACCCGAGATCGTCATAGAGTCTTGTATGATTCCCACTGTACTTTGATTTCCTCCCTACCACGGCTCTACTGAGTTGTGCAAACAGGTGGATTTTGGGTACAGTCCCGAATCATATGGAGACAGTGAGTGATAAGAGGGGTTTCGTCTCTCCCGGTATAGGGAGTTGATGTCGCGCTATGTTTGATCGGCTATAACACCTAAATCCCTGGCCAGGGTTCTCGAGATTTACTGATAAGTGTTATCAGTAGTTCCTCGACCTGTTATGAGCCGTAAATCAACATGACTTATAAAGTTACTGGGGTCTGACATTTACCACCCCTAGACTTCATATGCAACGTATCAGACGAAGAGACCGGACTGTACGGTAAGTGTTGCTTACAGGCTCGTAAGGGTTGTGATGAGTTTGCTCGTCGGCCACCTTTTCGTCATGTACCTGGGTAGCCGTTACGTACAGCTAGTGCCACTGACGTGCTTGTGGTTAAACCCATTGCCAGCGTACTGACGAGTCTTTAGAGTCCCACACAGAGGGTTCCCTCGTTCAGGCGAAAGATGTAGAGACCGTAAGTTGTTACGGCTGCCGTAAGGTGTTGCGGCAGGTTTTCGATTATGTTCATGTAATTGTTACAGGAATAATAATCGGAAGAATAATACTGGCCGGATACCGGTATTATATTATTGGATTAATGGTATTCGTATTTTTCGGAATTCGGATGCGTGTATACAGTATACGGTATACGGTATACGGAGAAGGGGTATTTTTGTAATTGTTACAAAAATACCTTCTAGAAGGTGCCACCTCATAATGACATAATTATGACATCATTTATTTTGTGAAAATAAATTAGTGAGGTGTAAATTAAAAGGTATAAGCATGATAATGTGGTTGTTGAAGTGGATGTACTATTAAAGCATAATACTTCTTTCATAATACATACTTTAGTTAGTGCTATTTTCTTTTTATCATGCTTAAACTTTTTAATCATGAAATGCACTTATTCTCTCCTCCTCCTTCTTCTTATAAATACCTTCACATAAGATGTGAAATCAAGGAATTCCAATCCTACACAAAATTATGATAAGTGTATCATAACAAGTGTATAAGAAGAAAGAAAGAAAATGATGGTTATCATTCTTCCTAGCTTAAACCCTCACATGAGATGTGAATCCAAAGCTTAGGATTTCAAGTTAATCCAATACAATTATCTCTACATCATCCTAGTGATCTCTTCTAGCAAATTTGATCTCTCGGTTAAACTCTTGAGAAGAGTTTCTAGCTTGCACGAAAACTCTCGGGTGGATCATCTAGGTCTTCGGTGGCCGGAGATCGAAAACGTCGGCAACATCTAAAGGAGCCAATGAGTTCACCAAAAGAGGAGAAAGGAGCAAAGGAGTTGCATCCAAGAGAAGACCCGAAGGACCGTATCATCAAGGTATAATCCCTAACATAGTAGATAAGATCTCTAGTTAGGGTTTACTAGTTGTGGTTTAGACAAGATCTTCGGTTAAGTGCGTGTTGTATGCAAAGAAAATTTTCACTCACCGCTTCCGCCGCGCCACAAGAGTTGTGGGAGCATGCAGCACTCACCAACAAGGAGAACCCTCTTATGGGACCCTCACGGCTCATAAGATTTGAAAGTCTTAAATTACAGAAAGCTGAACCTGTTCTTAAGCAAACCCTCCCCCCCCCACAACCTTCGATATTACCCTACAAGTGGCTCAATACCGACCCTTGTATATAATCCACGGGCGCGAATAAACATTTCCCTAATCAAGTCCCATCCGTGACTAGGGATATGTTCATATGGTGAACAACCCTTGTAAGTCCTCTCGACTTATAAGGAGAAAACTCTTTTGTAAGATCCTTACGACTTATAAGAGAACATGCATTTAAGAATCCTCACGATTCCCAAGGAGAAAACACACCTACAAGATCCTCACGATTTGTAGGGAGAAATACTTTTGTGAGACCCTTACGGCTCATGAAGTCAAAAACCTTAGTCGACAGGACCCTTAACTCTGTTTACTAAGCCACCTTTGTTCAACATCGACAGAGACAAATGATGATTCGCTCCTGACAATATCCCAGTTGTAGCGGTGCTGATGCCGAAATCAGTGTCTAAATCCAAGCTTGCAGCGAAAAGCCAGCAAGCCACACATGCATACGAAATAGCCGAAATGATGGGGCAACTTACGACAAAATCAGCAAGTAAAAATGTATGCATGAAAAATAGCCGAAATGATTGGACAACTCGCAATAAAAAACAACGAGTAAAAAATAAAATAAATAGCCGAAATGATTGGGCACCGCGAAAAATAGCCGAAATGATGGGGCAATCGCGATCTTCGCGATATAAAAGCTGAAATGATAGAGCATTGCGGAAAAAGAAATCAAATAAAAATGAAATTTATGCCCTACAGGTGATGTTACATCAATCCCTATATATAATCCAGGGGTGCAAACAAAGAAAGGATCATACTCCTTCCCTCCAGGTTTCATCAAAAGAAGAAATCAAATCTCGACGGGCCACAAGTGACCTAGAGATCGTCTCAACACTCGTCTCGTCACAACGGACACAATATCAAGCGAAGCGAAACAGCGGCAACTCCCAGTTCCATGGCTCGGCGATATACAGATCACCAAGAGTCAAACCCCCATTCCGTAAAATGCGGATATAATCAGCAAAATTCCTAGTCACGTGGAACGCGAATAATGTCACTCTTTTACCCTATGGAAAATGTCCAGAGCGGAGCCTGGTCCTCGCAAAACACAGCAGTGAACCCGTGGGAAGCATCCAGAGCAAAATTCCTGGTCACGTGGAACGCGGATAACGTCACTCTTTGACCCCGTGGAAAACATCCAGAGCGGATTCTGGTCCTCGCAGAGCACGGCAGTGAACCCGTGTGAAGCATCCAGAGCAGAGCCTAGTCCTCGCCGAACACGGCAGTGAACCCGTGTGAAGTATCTAGTGCAAAATTCCTGGTCACGTGGAACGCGGATAACGTCACTCTGTGACCCCGCGGAAAACGTCCAGAGCGGAGCCTGGTCCTCGCAGAACACGGCAGTGACCCCGTGGGAAGCATCCAAAGAAAAATTCCTGGTCACGTGGAACGCGGATAACGTCTCTCTTTGACCCCATGGAAAACGTCCAGAGCGGATCCTGGTCTTTCGCAGAGCACGGCAGTGAACCCGTGTGAAGCATCCAGAGCGGAGCCTAGTCCTCACCGAACATGGCAGTGAACCCGTGTGAAGCATCTACTGCAAAATTCCTGGTCACATGGAACGCGGATAACGTCACTCTTTGACCCCGTAGAAAACATCCAGAGCGGAGCCTGGTCCTCACAGAACACGGCAGTGAACCCGTGGGAAGCATCCAGAGCAAAATTCCTGGTCACGTGGAACGCGGATAACGTCACTCTTTGACCCTGTGGAAAACGTCCAGAGCAGATTCTGGTCCTCGCAGAGCACGGCAGTGAACCCGTGTGAAGCATCCAGAGTGGAGCCTAGTCCTCGCCGAACACGGCAGTGAACCCATGTGAAGCATCCAGTGCAAAATTTCTGGTCACATGGAACGCGGATAACTTCACTTTTTGACCCCGCGGAAAACGTCCAGAGCGGAGCCTGGTCCTCGCAGAACACGGCAGTGAACCCGTGGGAAGCATCCAGAGTAAAATTCCTGGTCACGTGGAACGCGGATAACGTCACTCTTTGACCCATGGAAAACGTCCAGAGCGGATCCTGGTCCTAGCAGAGCACGGCAGTGAACCCGTGTGAAGCATCCAGAGCGGAACCTAGTCCTCGCCGAACACAACAGTGAACCCGTGTGAAGCATCTAGTGCAAAATTCCTGGTTACATGGAACGCGGATAACGTCACTCTTTGACCCCATGGAAAACATCCAGAGCGGAGCCTGGTCCTTGCAGAACACGGCAGAGAACCCATGGGAAGCATCCAGAGCAAACATCGGACTGTGGATTCCTTAATATCCACGGACTATGATATCCTTAACCTCGACCGTAATGTCTTAAAACTAATGAACAACCGTGATGATTCTAGACTGATTTTACCTTGGTTCAAGGGTACATCTCTTCACTCCTTTGATATTTGTCGTTGTAATTCCTCAACGTCTTCAAAGAGGTGACGGGTCCCAGTAACCACACATCGGACTATGAAGTCTTTAAATCCACGGACTATGATGTCCTTAACCTTGACCGCGATGTCTTAAAACTAGCATTGGACTGTGGAGTCCTTAAATCCACGGATTATGATGTCCTTAACCTTGACCGCGATATCTTAAAACTAGCATTGGACTGTGGAGTCCATAAATCCACGGACTATGATGTCCTTAACCTTGACCGTGATGTCTTAAAACTAACACTGGACTGTGGGGTCCTTAAATCCACGGACTATGATGTCCTTAACCTTGACCGGAATGTCTTAAAACTAACATTGGACTGTGGAGTCCTTAAACCCACGAACTATGATGTCCTTAACCTTGACCGTGATGTCTTAAAACTAACATCGGACTGTGGAGTCCTTAAACCTACGGACTATGATGTCCTTAATCTTGACCGTGATATCTTAAAACTAACTTTGGACTGTGGAGTCCTTAAACCTACGGACTATGAAGTCCTTAACCTTGACCGCGATGTCTTTAAACTACGGTACCCTGGAAAACATCCCAAAGCAACCCCTGATCCCGTGAAATACGGATAAGGGCGACCGCACCCAGCACTTGCGGGTCCTCACGACTTGTAAGGAAGCAAACTCTCTTGTGAGATCCTTACGACTCCCAAGGGAAAACCCGCTTAAGAATCCACACGATTCTTAAGAAGAACTTACACCTACTGGATCCTCTCGACCTATAGGGAGAAAAACTCTTTATGAGACCCTCACGGCTCATAAAGCTCAAAAGTCTTAGGAGGCAGATCTTAACCCTGAATCCTAAGCCATCACTATCCTGCAAGGAGACCAAGATAAATTGTCCGCAAAACACATTCAATAAAAAGAGACACACCATTGAGAAGAAAACAATATGTCTTTCATTCATGAACCAAAATGGATACAAAGTACAATTCATAAAAAAGCAAAAAGAATATACTCTCATTCAGGAGTATGTACAAAAAGAAAAGAAAAGAAAAGATACAAGTCTTCAAGCCGGCGAGCGATTTAGCAATTTTACTAGCTCGTCCTTCTTTTGCTGGGCCACAGCTTCATGATTCAGGATCGCCAGGAGACGGGCCTCCGCCTGAGCCTGCTGGGCCTGATACGAGGCGAGCCGGCCTTCGAGCTCTTTCTCAGTAGCCTTGTGAGCCTCAACTCTTTCGTGAGTGAACACGGCAGCTTTATCAAGAGCCACCACCTCTTTGATAGACTCTTGAAGTATCCGCCAGAGTTCATACGCTTTATTGGTTTTGGCTGTAAGGCTGGTTTGAAGCTCGCTCAATACCTTCGAGGCCAGCTCCCTTTCCGAGAATTTGCGGTCGAGCCTTTTCTCGCACGACACCATGGTCGCTACACATCACACTATCAGATCACGCAAGCCCGCTGTCATGACCGCAGCCTCTGAAACAGGACAGGTACGCTCGGGACTGTATAAACAAGCCCCCGGTTGATGGCAATAGTCGATCTAAAACACGCGCACATCATCGGATATGGGAAGCAACAAGAAAATTTCTGATGTATATCTATCAAGCATGCATTCGCAATTATGTGAATATCCAAAAAGAAATAATACCCAAAGCTCTGATGTGCATGCAACATGATAATAGCGTTTGCAATTAAAGAAAGTTCTTATGGGAAAGATATGAAGTTCATTTACGCAAGCTAGACACACATACGAGTACCCAACATACACGAGGATTCACCATAAAGCATGCGAGAGCTAACGATAAAAAGAGTACACTGATTTGAATATACTACGCTAGCGGGAAAAGGTCACCAAACACGGAATCAGTAGCACAAGGGTTAACAAAACAAAGAACAAAATTCTCCATCTCTCTCTCTGCTTTCTCCAACACATCAAAGCGACGGTTCTCACGAGGAGTCGCTCCCCACCGATTGGCGCCATGTTCGTCCGCGAAAGCAGACATAATAGCTCGCCAGGTTCTTGTTTACCTCAATCAGAGCAAAACTCTGTTCAAATTCCAAGGTGGGAAAAGAAGCAATGCTTCTGTTTTTTTTCCCTTCAATCAGAGCAAAGCTCTGTCTTGAAAATTAAAAAGAAAATTAAAGTTAAAATAAATAAAATAGCGTACTCGCAAATTAAAAAAAAAAAAAACCGCACCTGCGCTGCGCAGAGCGCTGCGCGCAACGCGCGGCGCGCAGCGCGCGGCGCGCGCTGCGCAGTAAAAAAAAATAATAAAAATAAAAATAAAAAATAAAAAAATAAAAAAAAATAAAAAAAATTTATTGCGCGACACGTGTCTGCGCAGTTACGCAAGCGCTGCACGACACGTGTCACGCGCTGGGGAGTTGCGATAAAACAGAATGAAGATTTAAGAAAATCTTTTCTGTTTTTTGTTAAAACAAGAAGAATTCTTCTGTAAAACAGAGCCCTTTGGATTAAAAATTCAACGGTGGGGAAAATTCCTCAAATCACTCAGAGAATGATCTCTTTAACAAACTTTAACTAATTTATGGGCACTATAAAAAGGACCCTAGACCTCATTTCAAAAGGAGGAAGATCTTGCTAAAAAAAAAGAGAAGAAAACTCTTGAGAACTCTTAAAGAGTAAAAAAAAAGGTAAAAACCTTTAAAAGAAGAGAAAATTCTCTTATGAACAGATCATTGATCTAAGAACAAGATCATGGATCTTCAACAATAAATAAATAAATAAATAAATAAATAAAAATAGTGCCTTGCACTTGTTTTATGAACCATCGGTTCTTGAACCTAAAAGGTTCTTAAATTAATAGTGCTTTGCACTTTCATGAACCTTTGGTTCTCTGAGATAAGAAAAACAACTTGTTTTTTTCTTAGATCTAAATCAAATAGTACTTTGCACTTCTTTTATGAACCATCGGTTCTTGAATCTAAAAGATTTTCAAATTAACAGTGCTTTGCACAAATGCAATGCATTACTAAAAGGGCCAGGCCCAAATCAAAATGACCTGACAGGCCAAAATAAATTGCAAGGCAATAAATGGGCAGAGCCCAAATAAATTGATGATTTGCATCCTTTATACAAGGGCAGAGCCCAAATGAAATTGATGCTCTGCATCATTTATAAAGGGCAGACCCCAAAACAAATTGATGCCCTGCATCTTTTCTGGACAAAGCCCAAATAAAAATAAAAACAAATGCAAATAAAATATTGGACATTTTTAACTGGACTTAGCCCAATCGTGGCCATAAGTCCTTAAACTAAATTAACTGAGCAAAACGGCTCTCCTAAACCAATCCACATCCGGTTCAAGGGTACATCTCCGAACTCCTTTGATATCCATCGTTGTAATTCCTCAACGACGTCAAAGAGGTGACGGGCCCCAACGACCACACACCCATATGGACTGCGGGGTCCTTAAACTCGTGGACCGAAACGTCCTTAAACTAATATCGGACCGAAACGTTCCTAAACTAATGTTGGACCGAAACGTCCTTAAACTAATATCGAACCACTACGTCCCTAAACTGGCGACGGACCGAGACGTCCCTAAACTAATAATGGACCACTACGTCCCTAAACTGGTGACGGACCACTACGTCCCTAAACTGGAATATGGACCGAAACGTCCTTAAACTAATATCGGACCGAAACGTCCCTAAACTAATATCGGACCACCACGTCTCTAAACTGGAATATGGACCACCATGTCCCTAAACTGGCACAATAGAGCCCAAATGCTCCTTTGTCAGACCTAAACGGTCCCGTTAAGTTGATCTTAGTCTCAAACTGGACTAACGTATCCTTAACAAACGTTTGAGTCGATCTTAGCCTCAAAAATGGCTAACGTATCCTCCAAACAGACTTTAGTCCCAAATTGGACTATGAATCTCTCAAATTGGAACAATAGAGCCCAAACGCTCTTTTGTCGGATCTAAACGATCACGTTAAGTTGATCTTAGTCTCAAACAGGACTAACGTATCCTTAACGAACGTTTAAGTTGGTCTTAGCCGCAACGCGACTAACGCATCCTTAAACTAAAAACACCAAACCCAAATCTAAGTAAATACGGATTTGGACTAATCCACGTCCTACGGGCGACGACATTACTCAGTCTTCGTATACAATCCATGGGCAATCACAAACAAAACAAACACCCACGACACGAAGTGAAATTCTAGAGAAGGAGAAAGTTGTTACCGCGAAGCGGTAGCGTAATTAACTGCAGGGGCTTGCGCCTACAGGGAAGAGCGTCCCCACAATCAAAAACCCCTCAAGCGAGGGGGAATCTGACGAAGTCTGCTACATCGGTCGCATCCGTCTAAACCTCCGATACACTGTGCCATAAATCAACTTGGTATTTTCGGAGAGGTGGACGGATAACACCAATTAGCATCTGTCCCGAACCTCAGGCATAGACAGCCCATGTCTCGGCCGCCGTTCGGAGGGGAACAACTCTTATTTGGCTCAACAGGTGAACTGAGCAATCTTTCAAAGCCTGAGTAATTAGGCACGCTTCGTGAAAGCCGTCGAGCTTTTCTTCAGCCGCGTCAAGCATCGCCAGGGTCATCTCCGCCAAGTGAGGAGGGATGTCGGCAAGCACGGCAGCAAGAATCATCCGGAACCAGAGGGAGCCTATTGGGAGGGGGGACCCCCTACGGATCGAGAGCTTATATGTCGCATTCGTCGTCAGTAAGGAGAGGGTCCACCAATCGTACAGCAAAGCGAGGAATCATCTCCTCAATAGGCACTTCCCATGGCTGTCGACGAGCATGTGGATGGTTGCAGGCCATGGCACTCAGTTGTTTCTCAAAATAAATAGCGCCAAAATGGGAATAGATTTCTCTATGAAGAGGAAATAGGCTATGGCCTCAAGACTATAAAGGGGAGCATTAAATGCTACGCGCGGAGAAAATTGCATGATGGAACCATTTCCAAGGCCCAAAAAAGGGAAGGCATTGGAAATCAGGAAAAGGAACTATTTCCAAGACGCCTTCTCTGCATCTAATGCCATGCACAGAAATATGGCATGAAAAATTAAATAGCCCCATAAAAAGGCCCCACGTGTGGAGCACGTGAGCACCATGCTTGGTGTGTATTAGAAAGTGAAATAATGCCATGCACGCTAAACACATCAGCAGCAACAATAGCAAAAAAAATGACAAAATCCCACAGAAAGGCATGCAAACACAGAAGGGCACGATGAAACTTATCACTCATACTTTACAAGTTCATACAAAATAAAAAAGAAAATGACTACAACGGCAAGACCTCAGACGCGGGGCATGGATTGAGAAACTCAAACGTGACTTTGTCCAAAATCTTCCAGGCATTTTGAACCACCCTAGTATGTTTTCTCTCACGATCACAAGCGTCGGGGTTCTCACGGATGTCCTCCACCCTCCAATAGACAGCAAGTATGGCTGATTGCTGAAAAGCCTGATGCAGGAGATTAATAAGATTTTCTCGCCTTCTTTTTGAGATTAGGTTCATCAGATACACCGAGTGTACTTTATCCTCGGCGGCGTCCAATGCCCTGAGCAGTACGCCAGTACAAAATAGAGGGAGTGCTTCCCAGATCACCTTCACGATGAGTTTCAAAAGAGAAGAGCGACGAGAGAGTAGCCGGCCATTGTACTCGTAGAAGCGGCTCATGATCTC
Organism: Agapanthus africanus; assembly: GCA_030015575.1. NCBI lineage: Eukaryota > Viridiplantae > Streptophyta > Magnoliopsida > Asparagales > Amaryllidaceae > Agapanthus > Agapanthus africanus. The sequence continues at coordinate 484,942,694 of JASDDO010000010.1, read as the reverse complement.
GGCACACTGAGCGTTAGTGAATTCCTGGTTCTGGCTGCAGCCCAATGCACAAATGTTCTGTAAGAAATGATCTCGTCAAGATCATACCAATGGTCAGCCATAGTATCTGAAATAAAAATCATGAGAATTTAGTGGACAAGCCAATCAAAAAGAATGCTTGTCTAGATGGATGGTGGACTCTACACATTCCCTGGAGGAAAGCACCGCGGCAGGCTTCCTCTTCTTGATTGCAGGAAACAACTCAGGGCAAGGAAACCCCAAGCAATCCCTGGGAAGAACCGAGTTCTTTTTCATAGGAATTAAATTCCTTATTAAAAAAGGCGGGGAATTAAATTCCCAGAAAATTCTTTTTCCCATAACCAGAGCTCTTGGATGATGGAATTCCATGGAGGAGACAACTGTCACCGTCATCTCCCTAAGGGTTAAAGAAACCCTAGGAGGTCTACAGTTTGAGGATTGAATGGTTTTCTGTTCTTGTGGAAAAACTTAAAATAAAAAGAAATGTGTGTTCGGATCAAAGGAAAAAAACCCTTGATCTAGATTTAAAATCCCGTGGTGATTGCTGGAAAATTTCTCCGATCGTTCAAAGATCATTTACCTGAAGAAAGGGTCTTCTTGGAACAGAGCTAAACTCTGGAAAAAGTTTGAAGCAGAGATCTAAGCTCTGGAAAAAGAGAATTAAATTCTCGAAAAGAAGAAAGTTAGCAAAGGAGGAAGATGAACAAAAGTGGAGGCGCTTCTGAAAAGACATGGGCATTTATAGGATGGGATGGAAAACGTTTCATCTACCCTACTCCCAAGGCAGATCCAACGGTCACAAAAGTGACAGTGTTGCATTCACGTGCAGACACGTGAGAGCAACGCTGTGGGGGCATTTGTTCCCTGATTTAAAATCAGGAAAAGCTTCAGAAGAGGTATCATGTGCTCACACGTGACCTTGGCACGTGACATTTAAAGCAACGGCAAAGAGCAAGCGCAGAAGAGAAGCCCATTCAAGGGGTCACGTGCTTACACGTGATCGGGAGTCACGTGCTTACACGTGACCAGGGGTCACATGCTCACACGTGACCAAAGGTCACGTGGCCGCACGTGACTGGTTTTAAAAGCCCTACTGTTCAACAGAATTAAATTCTGAATAAGATCATTTAAATCTTTCTAAAATAGAGAAGAATTATGTGAAACCGTTGGATAAAAAATCCGAGGGTGATTAAATATCACCAATTTATGGAAAAATCTTGGACATGGAAAGATTTTCCCGTAAATCTAACCGAAATAACAAAAGAATATCTTTGGATTTAAACTCCAACGGTGAATAAAATTCACCTAATAATTTAAAGGCCCGGATCAATGATGAAAATAAATCAAATCTCTCAATAAACAAATCAAATCTTTCAATGAAAGATTTACTAAACAGATTGATTCTGTTCTTTCTCCTATAAATAGGTGCCAAGGGAGAGAGTTAAAAAAGAGAGAGAAATAGACAGAGAGAGATATAGAGCCTTGGAATCTTGAAAATTCAGAAGAAAGAATTTGATTCTCTGCAAAGAAAAACCCTAGGTAAGAAAAGAGAGGCTTCAAAAAGAGAATTTAATTCTCAAAAGAGTTTAACTCTTCTATAAAGAAAAGAACTTAGTTCTTTCTCTGGTTGAAAATCTGCAAAGTGCACATCTCCCCATAAATTGAGAATTTAATTCTCATTGGGTTGAGATCCTGCCATGCAGATCTAAAATATAGAGGAGGAATTGAGTTTTGAGAATTTAATTCTCACAAAATTATAGGAATTTAATTCCTTTGAGATAAAATTAGGGTTTTAACCCTATATGAGAATTCAATTTTCTAAAATTATAAGAATTTAATTCCTTTCAAAATGGACAAAACTAGGGTTTAACCTAATCGAGAACTTAATTCTCTCAATCTCACAGGAATTTAATTCCCTTAAAAAAAAGAAATTGGGGTTTCACCCTATGCCAGAACTTAATTCTTTACATATAGGAGGAATTTAATTCCTACAGAAAAGAAATTAGGGTTTAACCCTATCGAAGAATATAATTCTTCAGAAAAGAAATTAGAGTTTAACCCTATCTAAGAATATAATTCTTCAAAAGAAAATAGGAATTTAATTCTTTTAAAGATTATTGCTAGGGTTTAACCCTATGAAGAATTTAATTCTTAAAAGATGAACAGATTTTTAAAAAAGTAAAGAACCAGAGTCACGTGCTATCACGTGACCTCTGCAAAGATCCACAGAGAAGAACTTTGAGGCAACACCTCACGTGCCCCACGTGACCCCTGAAGCACACAAAGAAAAAGCAAAAGAAAAGAAGCTCTGGGGCGCCCTCACGTGTCACCACGTGACCCCTAATGAGCATTCTAATAGACCAGAGCATGAGCCCCCATCACGTGCCCACACATGATGGCTGTCAGAATAAAAAGTGTTAAACACTTATCTGTAGAATAAAATGAAGAGGCCACCTTTTGGATGCCATCATGTGCTCCTACGTGATCTCCTCTCTGTTAATGTTTAACACCAAACTGATAATTTGGTTGCCAGTATTTAACACTGTTATTTATTAGTGTTTAACACTAATTTGAGAATCACAATTTCTAGTGTTTAACACTAATCTGATAATCTTATCTCCAGTGTTCAACACTGTTGGTCTTCAGTGTTTAACACTGAGTTTAGCCCAATTAGCTAATTTTTCTAGAAGCAAAGCCTCTCCTTCAATTGAATCTCAAAATTGGGGAATTCAAAGATGAAAACAATGTGGATTAAAACCAGACAAATGTCAGATGATTCAATGAAGGGTCAAACTTAGTTGAACTTAGCCCAAGTTAGCCATTAGTCCTCAATTCAGGCTTAACTGAGCTAATGGGCTCATAATATAATTAATTGGTCTTAGTTCCAAATTGGACTACAGACCACTTAATCTACTTTGGTTCAAGGGTACATCTCTTCACTCCTTTGATACTTGTCGTTGTAATTCCTCAACGTCTTCAAAGAGGTGACGGGTCGCGACAACCATACATTGATACGGACTGTGGGGTCCTTAAACTCATGGACTATGATGTCCTTAATCTTGACCGGGATGTCTTAAAACTAACAACGGACTATGATGTCCTTAACCTTGACCAGAATGTCTTAAAACTAACAACGGACTATGATGTCCTTAACCTTGACCAGGATGTCTTAAAACTAACAACGGACTGTGGAGTCCTTAAACTCATGGACTATGATGTCCTTAACCTTGACCGGGATATTTTAAAACTAACAACGGACTATGATGTCCTTAACCTTGACCGGGATGTCTTAAAACTAACAATGGACTGTGGGGTCCTTAAACTCATGGACTATGATGTCCTTAACCTTGACCGGAATGTTTTAAAACTAACAACAGACTATGACGTCCTTAACCTTGACCTTGATGTCTTAAAACTAACGCCGGACTGTGGAGTCCTTAAATTCTCGGACTATGATGTCCTTAACCTTGACCGCGATGTCACTAAACTAAACAACAGGGCTCCCCTAATTTCTCTCTTGTTGGATCTAAACAATCCCGTTAAGTCGATCTTAGTCTAGAACTAGACTAACGTATCCTTAACAAACATTTAAGTTGATCTTAGTCTCAAATGAGGCTAACGTATCCTTAAACCCAAACCCCCAAACCCAAATCTAAGATAATACGGATTTGGACTAGTCTACGCCCTACGGGCGACGACATAACTCAGTCTCCGTATACAATCCACGGGCAACCAAACACAAAACAAATACACACGATACGAAGTGATCATATGGAGAAGGAGAAAGTTGTTACCGCGATGCGGTAGTGTAATTAACTGCAGGGGCTTGCGCCTGCGGGGAAGAGCGTCCCCACAATCAAAAACCCTCAAACGAGGGAGAATCTGACGAAGTCTGCTATATCGGCCGCATCCGTTTAAACTTTCAATACACGGTGCCATAAATCTACTTGGCATTTTCGGAGAGATGGACGGATAGCACCAAATAGCATCTGCCCCGAATTTCAAGCAAGACGTCCCTGTGTCGCGCCGTCATTCGGAGGGGAACATCTGCCGGTATTGATTCTTCAATTTTCTTTAATATTTCGGCAGATTTTTTATTTCCAACATCTCAACATCTCTATCTCCTGATCTGAGCCAAAACTTGGACAATATCTCAATGAATAATATTAGTAATATTTGGTATTTTTTAGATATTATCCTAACTAATTTGATATGATATTATAGTTTAAGAAAATTGATTAAGGATAATTGATATGATATGCATATTTAAATTATCAAAATATTATATGCATACATTTTCCTTCATAATGTTAATTATAAATATAAACATATGAAAATAGTATTTTTACAGATAAACCCCCATTTGTGTCATATTTATAATCAATGCCTTTAGATATTTAAGAAAAGTAAGGAAAATGTCATATCAAAAGTGCGATATTTTCAACTGAACAGTCGCCGACCCGCTTACGATGCCCTTCACCGAGGAGCTTCTCGATGTCCACGTTTCCTCTAGGAACAAGCCCCCAAAGGTCTCCCTCTTCGACCGCGCAATGTTATGCTTTCCCCGCCACTCTCATCCGTTCTGGACGAGACCGGTTCCGAGGACTCACGCCATGCTCAATCTCTATCTTAGATTAGCTGACCACCCAGTTCCTCGGCCATTTCATCGAGAATAGACGGCAAAAGCGGACCGTCGATCATCTTTTCACCATAAAGAGCGGGGACAAGGAGTCCTTCAAAGGATACATCACCCACTTCTATAACGCCCTCCTCGAGGTCTCAGAGCACCGGGACGAGACGGTCATCACTGCACTTAGGTCGGGTCTTAGGCACAAGGAGTGGCTCCGCTCCTTTGCATTGGCGCAACCTAAGACCATAGCCGAGGTAAAAGCCTGGACTGAACAAGAGATCCAGCTCGAGTCCGAGATAAATGCGAACCTACACCGGACCGACCAGACCAATCAGAAGAAGAAGGCAAGAGAAGATAAAAAGAAGATTGAGTGGCCAAAGCCCTACTCCCTAAAGTTCCAGGAGTATACCCCGTTCAACATCTTCCAGACAGAGCCGTTAGAGGAGGCAAAGGGGGAAAGATTCTTCAAACTTCTCCCGGTCAGCCATAAGGCGGCCAAATGGACATTAGGCCCTTATTGCGCTTTCCACAAGTCGCAGAAACACCCCACCGAGAACTGCAAACAGCTCCGAGACTACATCGAGGAGTTGATCCGCTCGGGGCACCTGGCAAGATACTTGCGAGACAAGCAACAAGCCGATTTAGAACAAGAGCACCACCCCCTCCCGACGAATTAACGATCGGCCAAATCGTGGTCGTATTAGCGGGGGGTGCGCCTGGGGCTAACGAGACACGGCGCCCCTTGCCAGTCGAAGGGACTAGCAACCAACTAAGGAAGAAGGTCAAAGCAGCTGAGCTCATCATCTTTACTGATGATGACCTCCACGGGATATCCCTGCCTCACAACGACCTTCTGGTAATCACCACACGGGTCCACCTTTATGAAGTACAAAGGATATTGGTCGACTCAGGAAGCTAGGCAGACATCCTCTTCTACGACTGCTTCCTGCGTATGGGACTTACCCCGCCAGACCTGAGGCCGACCGCCCACATCCTATCGGGGTTCACCAACCACTCCATCCTGGCAGAAGGGGTGGTCACCCTCCTACTTAACATCGGGGAGATAGGCCATACGCGTACCATGCCTATGGAGTTCATCGTCGCTAGAATTCCATCGGCCTACAATATCCTCTTGGGACGCCGGCGCTCAATTCCCTCCGGGCCCAGATATCGACCTACCACCTGGCAATCAAGTTTCCTTTTGTCCAAGGCGGGATAGGTCGGGCTTACGGGAACCAGCAAACCGCGAAGATTTGCTTCACAGCGACATATGTGCCCGAAGAGAAAAACGATGATCTCGAGAGCACGGATGACTTCACGGGATCTTTGGATACTCGGGACGAGCATAAAGAGATCAGAGGAACCCTGGTGGAGCCGCTAACAGAGGTCCCCCTCGTCGAAGGGGGCAGTGAACGAACCATCCAAATCGGGTCACTCTTAACGGGGGCTCGGCGCGACGACCTGGTCCACTTCCTCCGAGGAAATTCAGACGTATTCACCTGGGCGCCCGCCGACATGCCTGGGGTAGACCCCAAAATAATATCACATAAGCTCGGGGTCGACCCGACGGTTCGACCCATCAGGCAGAAGAAACGAAGCTTCGCTCTGATCAAGCAAAAAGCAATCGAAGACAAGATTGACAGACTGCTCGCAGCCAACTTCATTCGAAAAGTTGCTTACTCGGAGTGGTTGGCGAATGTGGTAATGGTTAAAAATGCAAGCGGGAAGTGGCGCATGTGCGTCGACTTCACCAATCTCAACAAGGCCTACCCGAAGGACAACTATCCCCTCACTCGGATAGATCAGCTCGTTGACAGTTCGGCAGGCCACGAGCTACTCAGCTTTATGGACTGCTTTTCCGGCTACAATCAGATCCGTATGAATCCGGTAGACAAAGAGCTCACCGCATTCATAACGGACCGGGGGGTATACTTCTATAAAGCGATGCCCTTCGGCCTTAAAAACGCCGGGGCTACGTACCAACGCTTAGTCAACAGGATGTTCAAGCCTCAGATCGGCAGGAACATGAAGGTTTACGTCAACGACATGCTCGTCAAATCGAGCTCGTCAGATCAGTACGCCAAAGATCTGGGCGAGACTTTCGACGTCCTCCGCGAATAAAAGATGAAACTGAACTCCGCCAAGTGCGCGTTCGGGGTCACTAGTGGAAAGTTCCTCGGGTTCATGGTCACCCACCGAGAAATCGAGGCTAACCCGGAGAAAATCAGCGCCATCCTCAATATAGTCGCGCCAAAGACTAATGTCGAAATCATGCGACTCATGGGGAGGGTAGCCGCTCTAAGTTGTTTCATGTCTAGATCCGGGGAAAAATGTCTCCCGTTCTTCAAAGCCCTAAGGAAGATCCCAAGGTTCGACTGGTCGGAGGAGTGTCAGATCGCCTTCGAGCAATTGAAAGCACACCTGGCGACTCCCCCACTACTCACCCGGCCAGTCAAAGAAGATGACCTATCGCTGTATCTGGCGGTGTCCAATCAATCTACAGGTTCGGTGCTCATTTGAGAAGTCGAGGGTGTCCAAAAGCCGGTCTACTATGTAAGCCACATCTTCAAGGACGCAGAATCAAGGTACCCAGACATAGAGAAGATTGTCCTGGCACTCATCATGGCCTCGAGGAAACTAAAGCACTATTTCCAGGCGCACACCATCCTCGTCCTCACTGAACGCCCCTTAGGGGCTATTCTCGCCTCCCCCGAGTCTTCTGTTCGTTTGGAGAAGTGGAGGTAGGAGTTGTCCCAATTCGACATCAAATACCGCCCGAGGCAAGCTATCAAGGCACAAGTCCTGGACGATTTTATCATCAAATGCACTATCCCTAACAAGGATGCAGTGCCCGTGCCGGCCCCCGGATCTCAACCCTTGGTCGAAGAGAGGCCTGACTCCATCCCCCATTGGGTCTTTTACATCGATGGGTCATCAACCGAGGAAGGCTGTGGTGCCGGCCTCATCATTCGGGGCCCGAACGAAGCAGAGATGGAGTATTCTTTAAAGCTTGGGTTCAAACCCTCAAACAACACAGCGGAGTACGAGACCCTGCTCGCTGGACTTCAGATCGCCTCCGGAGTAGGGCTGAAGGTGATCCGAATTCGTAGCGACTCCGCTCTAGTCGTCACCCAAGTGACCGGCCGTTTTGAAGCACGGGAGCCCCTGATAGTGAAGTACTTAGCCGAGGTAAGGAGGTTACGAAAGGACTTCGATGAAGATCAAGCGGAGAAGATCCCCCGGTACCTAAATGCCCAGGCCGACGCCCTGAGCAAGCTAGCTTCCTCCTACTCGGCTAACAACAAGAGAAATGTCCTCTTCGAGGTCCTGCCGCAGCCTAGTGTGGACGACGGAGCGACATCACTCCAAGTTTACACAGCCCGAGAAGAGAATCAAGATTGGAGGAAGCCCATCGTGGAATTCCTGAAGGAGGGTACACTCCCCGGAGATTGAGGGGAGGCCCGTCGCCTCCGAGCCAAACCCCACCATTTCGTCTGGAGCAATGGGAACCTCTACAAAAAATCCTTCACTCAACCCCTGCTTTGGTGCGTCGACCCCCACGATGCCGAATATATCCTCCGTGAGGTCCATGAATGGGTCGGCGGAGCACATAAAGGGGCTCGCACCTTAGTCCAGAAGACACTCCTCCAAGGGTATTACTGGCAGACCATTTATCACAATGCTCAGAAGCTCGTCAGAAGGTGCAAGAGTTGCCAACTACATGGCAGCATACCCCGCCTTCCGGCTACCGAGCTGACTACCCTGACCTCCTCATGGTCGTTTGCCCAGTGGGGAATGGACATGATAGGCCAACTCCCTACAGGTACGGGTGGGCATAAGTACATCCTTGTCGCGGTGGGCTGCTTTACGAAGTGGATCGAGGTCGTCCCCATCAGAAAACCGGACGCTACCATGACCATCAAGTTCCTGCAGAATAACGTAATATTCCGGTTCGGGATCCCGAGGTGTATCATCACCGACCACGGGACGAATTTCGAGAATGAAAGAGTTAAAGAATTCTGCAGCGAATACCATATACTGATGAAGTTTGCCGCCATCGCGCACCCCCAGTGCAACGGGCAAGCCGAGGTCGCTAACAGGGACGTCATTCGAGGACTTCGAGCTCGCCTTGAAAGGCGATAGGGCAGTTGGGTCGACGAATTACCTCGGGTCTTATGGGCCTTGCACACATCGAAGAAGACCCCACCGGAGAGACCCCCTTCAGTTTTTGCTACAGCACCGAGGCAATGGTCCTAGCAGAGATCGGACTACCTAGTCACAGAGTCGAGCATTTCGATGACGAAGCGAACACCTCGGCACTCCGGACAAATTTGGACGTCTTGTTGGAAAAGCGGGACCGGGCACAGATTAGAGCCGCCCGCTTACCAATAGCAAACTGCTCGCTACTACAACGCGCGAGTCAAGCATTGCGCCTTTAGGGCCGGGGACTTGGTCCTAAGGCGGAACAAGTTCGTTGATCAGGGCAAGCTGCACAAGTTTTCTCCGAAGTGGGACGGCCCATTCCTCGTCTCCGAGGTCCTGCCCAGTGGGGCTTATCGCTTACAATGCAGCGGGTCGTAAATTTCCACGGCTTTACAACGCCGAGAAGCTCAAGTTGTACCTTTAAAAAAACATATCTATGAATACATGTTTCTCCTTTTACGAAGCGATGTAAATTTTGCTATGTTTTTTATATAGAGAAGGAACTTCCCTTATATGTTTCACCCTTTCTCAGTTCATAGCTCACGAATTCCGTTTTGCTAAAATACTCAAATGAACCCAGAAGACAAGAAGAAACAGTAGAACTTCCCAAAAAGGAGAACTCTATTTATTTATCAAGAGGTATTGCGGGTTTCTCAGCCTTACATAAAAGTTGAAATTACAACAACGGGGGAAGAGGGTGCAGGAAGTATTGCTCATGGTACTCCGAAGAAATTGCCGCCAGCCAAGCCCTTGCCGCCTCGGACCTCTGCCTCTGGTCTTGCCCGCGAACCCTCGACACCACGGACGGGCCGGAGGACTCTCCAGTCGTGCATCCATCGGCGAGATGCATCAGTTGGTAACACTCGAGGACGAGGGCCACCGAGCGATCACGCCGACTCTTCGAGATCAGGCCGAAACGGCATAGCAATCTCAACTTTCCAACCGCCTCGTCCTTCAGTTGCTCGGACAAGGGGTTGTGCAGCCCCGGCGATACTCTCCAAATCGAGTACATCAGCAGCTGAAGCAGAGGTGATCTCCAGGAAAGCACGGCCAAAATGGTCTTCCACGCGCCGAACCCCCGCCTGAAGCGTCTCCTCGGAGCTCAGCTGGTCGTACAAGTATACATCTTCGAAAGAAATGATATCGGGGATGGAGAAAGGGAATTCTTCTATTCTTATGTTTCGGGGTACAAAGCTAGGAATGAGCAACACACCATCTCTATTTTATAGCCTCCACAGCGCCCCCAAAAGTCCAAATTTGCGCGCGCATGGGCGTGAATCCAAAGATTCACCCGATTCTTCCAATATTATTCTACCACGCGGCGGATATCCTGTATTTCTCGGCGAATCGAAGTCGGAGCGACGCAATCTTCGAACGCTTCGCCTCCCCTATGCATTCCGACCACATGCCGCCCGCGACGGTCACTCTCCCCGATATTCACAAATCTCGGAAGGTCGGGTAGAGCCTCGCAACACCGAGCAGCTACTCTGCTCAGTCTATCCTTAGCGGGTAACTTCTTACCCATTTACGCTAAGGATCAAAAGCTGCTCGGTCCATCCATGGCTGGTAGTTCACTACCCACCGACGCCAAGGATCAAAGCCCTCGCCAAGAGGCAATTGAGCAGCTTCCCTGTTCGGTCTATCCTTAGCAGGTAATTTCTTACCCATCTACTCTAAGGATCAAATCCCTCGCCAAGAGGCAACCGAGCAGCTACCCTGCTCGCCATGGCTGGTAGTTCATTACCCACCGACACCAAGGATCAAAGCCCTCGCCAAGAGGCAACGAGCAGCTACCCTGCTCGGTCTATCCTTAGCGGGTAACTTCTTACCCATCTACATAAGGATCAAGCCTTCTCTAAGAGGCAACCGAGCAGCTACCCTGCTTGATCTATCCATGGCTGGTAATTCACTACCCACCGACGCCAAGGATCAAAACCCTCGCTAAGAGGCAACCGAGCAGCTACCCTGCTCGGTCTATCCTGAGCGGGTAACTTCTTACCCATCTACGCTAAGGATCAAAGCTCTCGCCAAGAGGCAACCGAGCAGCTACCCTTCTCGATCTATCCATAGCCAGTAGTTCACTATCCACCGATGCCAAGGTTCAAAGCCCTCGTTTAGACGCCACCGAGCAGCTTCCCTGCTTGGTCCATCCTTAGTGGGTAACTCCTGGCCCGTCTATGCTGAGGGTCAGACCTCAACCTCGGCGACGCCGACCAATCTTGAAAGCGGTGGCCGCCGGTCCAATTCGAAGTATCTTCAACGAGTGATCGCCACCTCGACTTCGGGTCCATAAAGACGCCGACCTTACACCGGTCTTTGCACATTTGATAGACGACTGGGTTTAACTCGACGCGCAATCGCCAACTAAAGGACCGGTCTCTGACTTAACGCTCACCAGGCGAGCAAAATAAGACATTACCATAAACTGGAATATTGCTACAAACAAAAATTTCTGCAAAAGGCTTTATTCACAACTCAGGAGTCTTTACAAAGGTATTCTGGGCTCCTCAGCCTTACAAAATCGTCCGAAGGCCTACAAAATCCCAAAACGAAAACAAAAACATACAAAAAAGGAAAGGGCAAGAAGCCTTAGGCCTCAGGGGTTGGAATGACCTCGACCTGCTCCGCGGCCACCTTGGGAGCCAAGGCGACTGCTTGAGGGTCGGCACCCACCGCAGGGACTTCGGCACTGGGAGCCGGGGTGACCACCTTCTCCCCGACGCCCCTACCGGGGGCCTTCCCCCCGGCGACGCTTCCGGTGGCATCCCCCTGCTCCTCACCCTCGAAGGAGTACTCGAGCCGAAGCTTAGCGTCGGGAAACTCCGGCATTAGCGCCTTGACAGCATCAAGGGCATCACGCCAGACGAGGGCTGAGGCTTCGGCGAGGTCAGCGTAGAACTGATCCGACGTTCTGTAGGTCTCCACCACCTTTGCGGCCTGGAGGTCGACGAGCCTCATCGCCTCGTTCTCCCTCTTGAGGGTGTCCCGCGTCTTCTTTAGGGTGGCGGCGAGCACCCTGGCATCCTCTAACTTGGCATCAATAGCCTTGTTGGACTCCATCATAACCCGGATGGTCTCCCGGCAGTTAGAGTTCACCCGATCCTTGGCTGCCACCCAGTCTTCGAAGGCGGCGATCCTCTCCTTCGCCTCGCGCAGCTCCCGGCTCAAGCCTTCCTCCCGCAAGGAAGACTCGAGGGCGATCTGCATTGCCGGGGCAATTTCCTCGTCCTCCATGTTGACGATGAGAGCGCAGTGCTGGAGGACCTGAGAAAAATAAATAAAGGGTTAAAAAGGGCACCCGATCCTACAAATAGAAAGTACTTAATAAAGACCCGAGTGGGAGGCGGACACTGATCTGCACGGCCTCCTGAGCTATGGCCGCTATTTGGGCCCTGAGGGTTCCCCGGGGGATTTTGCCCCCACCCGACCTTTCCGTTTCCGAGAGTAGGCTGTCGGCAACAGAAAGCCCCGAGGGCATCTCGAAGCGAAAATCCCTTTCATCCATGAAGATCGGGGAAGCCGGAGAACGGGGCATCGTCCTATGGTGCCTCTTGAGGAGGGGCGCGGGAACATCTTCCTCACCTCCCACCTCCAAAACCCGGGGTTCCTGCTCCCTGGCGTGTTTGCGGCTCTGCGTGCGAACGGCCTCCGAGGCCCGGGGCATGCTGGAACGCCTGACCGAAGCGGCGGCCAGCGAAACCGGGCTCGTGGCAAGGCGTGACGGGCTGGCGCCTCCGGCTTTCCTCCCTTTCTTCTCGGCCAGCGCGGCCCGGAATTTGGATCGGTCCATCGGTTATGCAAAAAGAAGCGAAAATACAAAGGAGTTAGCAATGCTAGAAAAATAGAAGAACACACAAGTCTAAACGGGTCGCCTAAACTCCCAACTTACCCACAAACTGAGAGGGGCTGAGCCCGGCCCAACTGAGGGCCTGCTCGGACAGCAACACACCGGCCCGTTGGATAGGCTGCCACTCCGACACCGCCACCGCATCGGGATCGTTCGACCGCCACACCCGAGAGCAGGTAGCCTTGTGCCACTGGACGGGCACAGGCCAATCCTTACCCTTAGGTGGCCCTACGAACAAGAACTTCTCCTTCCATTCATGAATGGAAGAAGGCACTGCTACGACCCCTGACCCGGCCGTCCCTCCTCTGTGTTTTCTAAAAGAAATATATACCCAGTTAGGCTCGTCCCAACAAGTGCCGGGATGTTTTTTGTAGCAGAGGGAGGAAACGAGAACGTTCAGGCTGAAAGGGGCCTCCTGCAGTCTCAACCGGACCAGAAACCCGAGGAGAATCCTCCACGAGTTCGGCACTAACTGGCCTGGGGATAATTGAAAGCAACGTAATGTAGCACTCACCTCGGGGGAGAAGGGCAGACGTATGCCTGCCCAAAAGGCCTCCAAGTACAAGGCAATCTCCTTGCCCCGTACCTGGTCTGCCCTCTCTCCCTCCCCGGCCAAGCGAAGTGAGTAGCCGGGGGGAATGTGGAAGCGAGCCCAGATTATGGCAAGCTCGTCCGCATGCCTCAGGAGGGAAGGCGCGTCACGAACACTCTTGACACCCGCTTTGGGGGCCGTCCCCGTCGCATGGCCCCAAGGAGCATGACTAACCCTAACTTCCCGGGGGGAATTCTGACTCGGGCAAGGAAGAGGAAGAAGCAGAAGAGGAAGCTGCGGAAGACTCCCTAAACTCTACCCGAACTATTTCTATGGACTCCCCAGAGGAAGACATCTAACCTGAGCAAAGGAAGGAATCTGCCGAGGAAAGAACGCAAGAAATCTGACCTAAGGGGAAGAGCACCGAGCTAACACATGAAGGGCTGAGAAAATTATGGAGAAGTGTAGACCCTGGAAGGATCCCACCTCTATTTATAGCAGTCGGTGAACACATCCTACGGCACCGATCGTCTCCCGCCAAAACAACACTTTGCATTCAACGGCCGTCAACGTTCCACCTGTCGCACATGCATTGGGCGCGTCCCGTCAAGCGCGAAGGACCCCAGCGGCCCGTCACGTCAGCCAATCAACGCGAAACACGTAGCCTGGCGTTTCGACAAGCGTACGCCCGTATCAGCGCTTCCTCTTCAATTTGAAGATCTCTCCCCTGATCCGCTGACGTCATCGAAAAAAGATAATTAATTGCCCAGGAATCCGCGCCGACGATATCTTCAAATAAGAACTTGGCCCAGGCGACCTATCAGACCACTCTCAACCCGACCCATGAATAGGTCGGTCCGAGAGTGGGGGGATAATGATGATGCTCGGTACCGAGGACTCCCCAGATCATGACACGTGGTAGATGACGTGTCCCAATGCTTACGAGAGAAGAGCAAGAAGGGTATATTGGAAGCATACCCCGGGCCTTCCTCCCGAGGATGTCCCCGACTTTTGATGGCCTTTCGGACCACTCCTATGCTCGTCTTCCAAACAACCATTGGCTCGCCTCCGAGCCCTCCCGTATGCTGATCTCCCTCAGCCCTCTTAGCTCGCCTCCGAGCTATCACAGAACCAAGCTCCCTTGGCCTCCCGCCGAGCTTAGCTTTCTCGGTATCACTGACTGACCCGCTGCGCAAATCATAGGCGTCTCTGCCACGGCTCCGCGAATCTCGCCAGTCGCGAGATATCCGCCGCCCACGATCCCGCGTTCCACGCCATTACATTCCCCCATTAACGAGCGCATCTCATCATTAATGGGGGATCCCGCCTTTCACGTAGCCGTAACGCCCAGGGGCATAACGGCCAGCGCGAATCTCACGACCGCCAGCCCATGTCTGCCATTATATAAACCCCTCTTCAGACGACTCAGGTAAAGCAATTTGACCTCAATAGGTCGTTACTCTGCTCAAATATCTCGACTAACTTGATAGTCGGAGGGTTTTCGGTGGTACAACCACCCCGGGACTTCCTTGCAAGTAGCTTGACTCCATTCTAAATCAAGCCCATTGAGATCCAGACACACCGAGAGCCAACTTTCAATTCCAATCTCAGTAATCCATCAACGCTCGCTACAGATCAACGGAAGATAACATCTGAAAGAGATCACGACCTCCATCACCTATTCACAAGTAGTTTGACTGGAATCTGAGGTCGTTTGAAGGATGCACGGAGGTTCAAAGTTTTAATTAAATTTGATAGTTTTTCCTAATTTACTTCTTTTTATATTTTTTGGTAATTTCCATTTCGGGTCATCATTTTTTATTTTAGTAGGTCTTATCGAGGGTTAGCCTACATATAAAGCTTGTTGGTTCCGTTTTTACTCGGTCCTTGATTTTAGTATTTCATTAACATAGTTTCGGATTTACCTCCCATCTGATAGGATGACACCTATCCTCATACCCGAGAAGTAGATCTGTCCATGGCACCGCAACACCATAACGAATAATAATTCAAGGCCTGCAACCAATATAGATACAGAAGTATGAAAAAACCTATTTATTAAATAGGGGAGGGAGGGTATGGATGAGACTCCTATATGATTCCCATTTGAAATTATAAAGTAGAAAAGGGTAACCAACCGTTTTTAGTGTGATACACAGAAAAGTAAGATGGAAAAAATAATCAAACTCATATTTTTAGGCTGTTTTGTCTTCTTTTTTTTTAATCTCAAGTGTCTGTGATTCAACGTATGGACAATGGATAAGCAGATTCCACCTTATAATATCAAATAGAGATTCTATTCTTTTATTTAAGAAAATAATACGATATTGTTTCTTTGCGATTGCAGAGAGGAGATGTTGGATTATAATAATCATCTCATCTCCATTGCCGAAATTTTGTGTGAACTACTATCCGAGGCTCTCGGTCTCAATGCGGAGTATCTCACAAGCATCAATTCGATCAAAACTCAGTTCCTGGTAGCTCATTACTACCCTCCATGTCCTGAGCCAGAACTTACGCTCGGAACCACGAAGCATGCAGACCCTTCATTCCTAACCTTACTCATTCAAGATGACCTCGGTGGTCTCCAAGTCCTTCATCAAAACCAATGGGTCCCTGTCGCTCCCATTCCTGGAGCGATCATTGTAAACATTGGGGATCTTCTTCAGGTATGGTTTGATTGAATAAGATTCTCTGTTATCACAGTTAGTTCTATCAAGACTTGGAGGCGATGGTTAAATTGATGTTCCTTTTATCAATGCTCAGCTTGTAAGCAATGAGAAGTTCAAAAGTGTGGAGCATAGAGTGTTGGCTAGCTATGAAGGTCCAAGGTTATCGATAGCGATCTTCTTTAATCCGAGCAACAATGAAAAGAGGCCATATGGCCCTATAAAAGAGGCATTATCCGATGAAAATCCTCCTATATACCAAGAAGTACTTATGATGGATTATATGGTGTATTATGCTACGAAAGGGCTTGCCGGCGAATCTGCTCTCTCCCACTTCAAGCAATAATTTTGCAGGAGAAGTGATAAAAGATTGCTTTTGGTGCCTATCTATCATTAAGGATTGCCTAATATTGTGACAATTTGAATTAAAGCTTCGAAATGCAACGGTACTATTAAAGTTTGTTATATATATTAGCTTAGATACACTTTTTCTTTGTTTTGCTTGTGAGATACAGCCCTTCGCTCTCTTTGCACGAAGTTGCAGGTTGCATTTTTCCTTGAACTCATAATGAGCAATTCCCTGGATATACTTTCAAAATTCTATTCGTGATCTGCCGTCACTAATATAAAGCTTCGTATTCATAACAGAGGGTGGGAACGTCTTGGATTTTCCTCGCATTTGGGGAACGAATAAAACTGAGCTTTCCCACTTAGATGTTTCAAAACGAGGATCAGTCATGACCGACCCATACCGCTATTTTTTACAAGAGCACATTTCTCTATCCGGCTCTCAGCCATCGCATTCTCTTCTTGAACCCACACACATGTTATACCTTAATATGGACCGTATAAGCATAAAACAAAAATAGCATAGAGAATCCAGAGAATTGTCAAAACCCCGTCACTGGGCCTCGAAGAACTTGTCAAAAAACCCTTTAAAAAGTTTCCATTATAAAAAAACCCGCATAAGGTCTCTATATAGTTAATTGCTATATCCGGTTATTATACGATATTTATACAGTTGTTTGTGATATCTATGTAGTTTCTTGCGATATGTATGACGTATTTAGATATAGCAATCAACTATACATATAGTGTATGGACTTTTAGAGGGGCTTTTGACAAGCGCTTTGAGTGTCCGGTTTTTGTCAGTGGGAAAACTCGTCGTGGGTTTTGACAATTTACCCCAAAATAAACCGACCCCAAATTTAAAAAAGAAAAAGAAAAGGGATGTCCTTTCTCTTTCAAAAATATACCCCTCTCTCTCTCTCTCCGGCATGTGAATAGGACGGCGGTGCTCAGGGCCAGGATCATGGCCTCGGCGGTGGGTTCCGTCTTTCCCGACTTCATCGATCAAGCAGCAAGAGAAGGAGCGAGAGCGGCGCATGGACTTTGTCCCAGATCAAAGTGGATAAAATCAAGGTCGATAAGGAGATGCTTACGACCATTGAGATGGGGGATATCGCTGGGGTCTATAAGCAGGACGAGGCCGCGGCGACACCGGTGTACGGCGGGCACTCCAATAGTTGGACGACCTGAAAGATGGGATTTTGAGAGAGATTGATAGTAAAAGGTGAGAAATTTTTTTAGGTTTTGAATTATTGGTATGTTTGCGTATGGTTAAATGTCTCTTTGAATATTGCAGTTTGGCATGTAGTTTAATTTTGATGCGTAATTTAATTTATGTTACTGAGAAAGTTATACAAAGTTTTTATGCATAATTTTTATTGGGGTTGAAATCCGGTACTTAAGAATAATGAATGTTGTGATTATCTTGTGTATATAAATTGCTCGATTCCAAATGATATCCGTCTGTATAATAAGCTCTACAAATATTGCCAATAAAACTCCTAATTTGCTATTATCTTTGAATCTTGCAGCAAACCTGAAGTTAGATATATATACGACCCAAGTGCTTGAACCAAGAAAGTCATTGGCTTAATTCTCTTGAAAGCTTCTCTTCTTTCAGATTCAATGACCTGCATTTCGATTAGCATTCATATAAAAGGTGGGTGAGCTTTATAGCCTAGTAAGGAACAGGTGCATGATCAATATAATATAGTCCGAAGTTCGAGAATGCAATATAATTTGAAAATAGAATATATTTCGAAAACAATAATAACCATGTCTTTACTGAATTAAGATCCATCCAACACGTGCGCGCGTTCAAATAATTTTCATGTGAAGAAAATTAGGCAACACCATAGTCTATGATTTATCCACATGGTCCCATGATTTGAGTCGACCAAATACAGGGGTATCCTAAAATAGGAACATCCTTATGGTCTACAGGGACGCAATCCACATGTTGCTACCACAACTAATAACCTTATTTTGCACTAAATCTTTGCTTAATTCCTAGATGTACACCTTTAACGAATGGGCAATAGCATCATGGAATAATAATCCGAAACCAATATAATCATATACCAGACATGAAGCACTATATTAATAACTCTTTATAAACTTCGAATACTCAAAAAATAATCAACTTCACATAGCATATGCAAGCAAGTCACGAATGGTATGCCAAATCAACACGAACAATGAATCACTAGCAATGAATCACTAGTAGGCATGCAGCGGATAATCAAATGATAGATATCATGCAACAAATATTTTAC
Source organism: Agapanthus africanus (assembly GCA_030015575.1). Lineage (NCBI taxonomy): Eukaryota > Viridiplantae > Streptophyta > Magnoliopsida > Asparagales > Amaryllidaceae > Agapanthus > Agapanthus africanus. The sequence continues at coordinate 484,924,171 of JASDDO010000010.1, read as the reverse complement.
AACATATTAAAGCTAATAGAAGTTGTCAAGTATAATAAATCATGATATCGAAATGATAATGAATCAAACAAAAGGAATTATAAATTTCAAGACATGATACACCACTTGCTATACTTTGCAGGTGCCTAATAAATTTCTTTTCTTGAAATCTTTTCTCAAGATCGGATGGGGTTCTCTAAAATATATAATAACAAACAACATACGAGGTCCTAAACTTTTCTCTCAATAACCATAAGTTTTATGATTAAAGTATATCCTAGATACCATTTAAGATGTTTTCGAGTACTTCTATTATTTTCGAGTACTTCTATTATTTTTAAGATGTTTTCGAGTACTTCTATTGTTTTTAGAAAATTTTCTTGGCATTTTATAAATTTCCTACTCACGGTTCGGGTCAAATATTAATTACAATGCAGGGCCTTAACATAATTTGTTCACCTACAACTCAAGTTAAATGGTCAGGTAAGGTGTGGATCACAACCAAACCCGCACAACATGCAACTTAAACCCAAAATAAACCCTATGGCCTAGTTTGCAACAAAGTTACGGAAACCATGATCTCGATTAATTTAAAACGAAATCACAATTTGCACACAAGCAGTCCGCGATTTCATAAAATTGGGGTTTCACAAAGTTAATTTTGGGAACACTGCATATGAAACCAAGGTTTGGTTTAAATTGGCTTATTTTGAAGTGTGCGAGTGAGAGAGAGAGAGGGAGAGGAGGCGTGAAACTTGCCAAAACTCAATTCTTTTTGGAGTTTAGAAAGAATGAGGTTTCGAGCCCTTGAAACTTCTTAAAACCATGGTTTGGAGAACTTTATTTTGTTTCCCAAACGAGACATAATTTTAATTTTTAAAGTTTAGCATCAAAACCCCATAACACCAAGGTTTTGGAAACTGTAATCTCGTTGTCAAACTATGCCTTAAAGAAAAATCCAATATTTCAGTTAAAATGAAACTGGACAAAAAAAGAGAGGTAAAGATAGAAATAGTTACACGGTTTTCACATGATTAGTGCTAATCCATAATCGATCTTTTTATTCATCATGGCTGAAGAGGATGTGTCGAAATTTGGATTTATCAACAATCAGGTTTTATCTAATCGACTATAATAAACTAGGTTATTTTCATTTGTTTTTTTTATTAGCACAACATGATCAATCCAAATCAGAATTGTATTCATATTCGCACAAACTAAAACTATAACTCATTCGAGTAATCAGAATGATATATCGGTAACGGAGTACCATTGTATCTATAAGAAACCTTGTTATTTATTAAATTTCGTGTCATAAGGTACATTCATAAAATATGCCTGCTATTATAGAGATGAGCGAAGAAAAGACAAGAGATTCAAGAAAATGACGGTGGTATATAAAGAAGGAATAAATTGGAATGCAGATGCCTAAATCTGTAGATTAGAATTAGATTTATATATTACACATGAGATAAATGTGATGAATCTTAATACATATACTATTGTGTAAAATAAAATATATATATATATATATATTAAAAATGAGATAAATTAGTTAGGTCTAAAGTTGGTTCCCAATTTGTCACATTCACACCCAACCCATTTAATCCTTATCGGATCCAGACCCATTGACATCCCTAGACCCATGACAGTACAAATATTTTCCTAATATTAAAGGCACAATTTTTAAGGAGACCAAAACGACGCTACAGCTTTTCTTTTTCTTATAAAACATAAAAATCCTTTTTTTTCACTGATTCGTTCCCTCCGATTTCATGCGATCGCAAATTCGAATGTAATTTCTATTATTTTAAAAATTCTTTCTTTGATGGCGAGCTCGATCTCGATTATTACTCTCGAATCATGGAGGATGCCGAACCCATCAATTTCTACTTGAACAATTCCCCATGGTTCGATCTTTTTCCTTTTTTCATTTCAAAAATTCTTTCTTTGATGCCGCATTGCTTATGTGAGTGATTTATCTTGATCGAATTGATTGTTTTTGTTCTGTTTGATGCTGGAAATGGGGCATGGGTTTTGACTCTAGGGTTTTAGTTAATTTTTGATAGGAAATCTTGGCGAATTGTTATGATACAAAGAGGTCGTTGGCTTGAACGTTTGTAAAGTTGCTGCCTTTTCTTTTGGATAAGTTTTCAATCTGATTGTTTTTTATAAAAAAAAATTAATATTTTTTTTTCTTGTTTAAGGGCTGAAAATAATTTATGCTGAATCAATGTCTATACACAAGCTTATTTTACTACAACTACATCGGGTTAAATTTTCCATATTATATAAAATTCTACTCATTTCGGTGAGCTGTTTAAGTATTTTATTTTAATCATAGTTTACTTATATGTAGGAAAAATTCTTACTAGCAATCGTGACATTTCCTGTCATTGTGGTATCCTTGTCCGTTCTCTGAAGAATAGGTTTGGTTATGTTGTTGAATTCATTTTTTGACTTGTTTCTTAGTTATGCAGCTGCATTCATCCGAAGGTACTTATTTCTTTCAATGGTGTAATTGACAAGTTTGCAAACTGTACTATTATCATCTTGCGCCTCACCTAAAAGCTTGAGATTTATTTTGAATTGAAGTGGATTTATTCTGCAATTTTTTTTTAAAATTCTCTTTGGCAATTCGTTGTCTGCTCTAGATCTACATAACTATTTGGTTTAACTAAAGAAATCTATCTCTGTGTTTTGGAACAAAGTTCTGTCTTTGTCACTTCTACCGAATAGATACATAATATGTCCAGTGTTTTTTAGTTACGTTAAATTGGATGGTTGAGACAAAAGAAAGAAAGAAAAACTAGGATCCAGGTGGATAATTTATTTGAAGGAAAAAAGTTCATAGAAGTATTATTTATGAAAGAATTGATGAAACATTCAATGCTAACCTTGCTCTAGCTTCAAACATATATAGAAAACTACATTATGTTCCCCTCAGCATCGAACATGAACATTTCTTATAATTATTGTTTTGCTTGCAGTGATGTAGTGGCATTTGATGCTTCCTTTGCCAACATTGTTACCCAAGAAAATACTACAGAAAAGGTGGAATTTGATGCTTCTTTTGCCAACATTATCACCCAAGAAAATACTGCAGAAAAGGTTGAGTTTGATGCTTCTTTTGTTAACATTATCGCCCAAGAAAATACTGTGGAAATGGCTGAATTTGATACTTCTTTACCAACATTATTACTCAAGAAAATACTACAAGGAAAAGGTATGCTCCCCATGTCATCCTTGTGAGAGGCATTCTCGTAAAAAAACATTACATTTATTCTTTCCAACAGTCTAATGCAAACATTGAATTATGGACAAGCAAATACTGCCATTGCAATTATTCTGAATTGGTTTCATTGACGGTGGATATCTTGTTGAATTAGTTGCTTTGTCAACAGAAACATACTAATATGTTGAGAACCGATAAAGAACCAATTATAAGAAGACAAATGAATTGATTGAACATGTTGACAGATAAACTAGTATAAGTTAATATTCTTTTGCTCTAGTGTGATGTGTTATCGAGGATAATACTATTTTGAGGATATCATGTCCTGACAATACTTCTTCAGTTCCTCAAAAGAGGCATACTGCTTCTATGTTGGTTACAGTTAGAGAATTAGCTGCAGGAAGACTTCCGAATTCATAGGACTTGTTGGCGAACAAGAGGAACATGTTAGACGCCCGACTACAAGAAAAGCTGCCAATTTCTATGAAAAGGGAAAGGGTGGTCCATTATTTAAGGTTCCTTTCCATATGGTCTAGCATATATCCTCAGCTGACATGACTCCATCTGTTTTCTGATTAGTCTTTTGGGTTGATCAAGTGATGGGATTCCTCGTCAGTGAATATTTGCATTTGCTCTCATGGGATAACTCTGTTACAAGGATACTTCTATGACTAACAGTTGGTTAGCCTTTTATAAGCACATGCCTATTAGCTTGACGACATGTAGGATACTTTTGCTGACTAACAATTGGTGTCTATGTGCCCTGTATGACATATTTGTTCAGTTTCAGACTGTTACAGAGATGCACACATTTAGTGAGGCAAAATACATTCATAAGACACTATGGGATATCTTAGTGGCTGGTTAATTTTGTTCTGGGCTATATGAAGCATTAGGATTCTTTTTAAATGCTGGACATTGGTCCCATGAATGTGTCTATAATTTTCTTCCGTCTTCTGTCCTTTATTTTGGGTACCCCTTTTATGTGTCCCAGAAGTGTAGAGCCTTCTGCCGTATTTTTTCTTGTTTCCACTATCTCAACTTTCAGAACAGACCCTCTTCGTTTCTCGACTCCTGTCTCTTATCTACAGCTTTATCCAAATACAACATCGATAAAAGCCTTCATCTCAAATCGTCGTGGTCGCCTAATAGCATTATTTGAATAGGCATTGGTTAAGAAACCTAATAAGAAGGAGATATGTAAGTGCACTGGTCCTCAGTTAAAGCTTACAATAATTATGGTCGTGCTGATCGGTGGCTGTTGTAAGGGGGTATTTCATGCAGAAATGTCAGAAGAAAAAAGTGATGGCTATCAATTTGGGGATTAAGTATAGCTAATGAGCTACGAAACTGAGCAAATGCCTGTATCTAAGAGCATGTTGTAACTGGTAAAGAGTCAAATGTATGGAGGATTCAGAGTAGGTAGCTGATAGAGAAGATCAGATAGCAACACTAACATACTAATGCTGAGAGAGATGTGATTAGGTTAAGGTCTCTATCAGAGGTTCCATGCTTGTTTTAATATTTTCCTTGATGCCTCAATTGAGTAAAATGGCAGTCTTGGTGATAATATACTGGTGAGTGCTGGAAGAATGAAGAGATGAATGCTCATGATGATGCTTTTGCTTTAGCTTCCATCCTTTTTGGTATATTGCATCATGATGGACATACTTTGTTGCTCCATGGGTTGAACTAAGGAAACGAAAAGCAGATGAATCATTGAAGTAACTTGTGCATGCATATAATCCGATTCGTTAAGATGTAAGATGCTAGTAAATATAATTACTTGGAGCATTTTTCTTTATTTCCAAGCACCCCCCTAAATCTGCTTATCTGTTTACATAGGATGTAATTCATCTAGGTTGATCTGACATTTTTTAAAAGTTCAACGGCTGTCAGTCTCTGCCCATAATTATAATTGAGTTTGATAAGACATTTTTCATGCTTCTGATGTGTACATTTACAGTACATTATTGCCGTGTGTGTGTGTGTGTGTGTGTGTTGTTATAGCTTTTTTGTAGTCTTATGTTGTGATTCATTGTATGTTTGTAACATTTTACAGAGAGCGTAGCAAGCAGACTATTAAGCATGGTTCCAAAGCTTGCCATGAGAAAATGAGGAGGGACAAGATGAATGAAAGGTGAGCATTGTATGCAATACCACATTTCTCCATGTCATTTTCCTATTGAAATACTTCTCCTATCCATGTGGTAGGTTCCATACCATCTACAAGGACTCTTATTGGTTACAAGGTGGGTAGAGGGTGCAACTCCCGTAGTGGATATCATGCACATTTTTTAGCTAACGAGAATCCATGTAGCCAACATGGATTTTACCATCCCGGTAGACACAGTATTTTTCTTTCCCATTAACTTTTTTGAATTATTGTTGTTATTGCAATAGTTACCATTTATCATTCATTTGCAAATGTCCTAGTTTGAAATGAAATGCACTTATATACAAAGGGAGGAAGGACTAATGTAAATTACTAAAACAGGTTGGGCTGCTTTTAGACTGCTGTATATTTATTTCGTTGGCCAATTGGTGAAGTAGCTAAAAACCCTATAAACCATTCTATTTGTCAGGTGAATATATGCATGCCATGTTTTTTTGGTAATGCATAGGGATGCAGCGAAGAACGAATAATATGTATTCTTTTATTTTGTATTCATGTTCTAGGGTTTTTATGTTACTCAGAGCTTTCAAATTGGAAGGTCCTTGAATGATGTGATTTTTCTGTGCTTTGCTAAGGATTCAAGTTTCATCGTGCTCTTATATAAGAAGGTTAAGATGCCCTAACAGTTATGTTTCCTGTTATCTTTCGGCAGAAACTATAACAATGAGACATTTTTGACACACTGAATGCTTATTCTGGATGCATTAGTGTGTCGCAAACTTTTAGAATGTGAAATTTCAGCTGTGAGAAAACCAAATAGATCTCCTATTGATCATGGCTCGATGAGAAGATTGTTTGTCAGCGAACCTACCCCGTCATCACACACTAAACCAAGACCATGGCTTCTATTCTTCAGAACAAAACCCCAGCCAGAAGATTGTTTGTCGGCGAACCAAATAGATCTCCTATTGATCCATGGCTCGACGAGCTTGAACCAAACCAATGGTGCCCGTGACTCCACATAAGGGCCTCATTAGATTTCAATTAACACAAAAGCGCCGCCGAGTCTGCAACTGGTCAGGCACGGTGCGCGTGACCTGGCAGGCATCAGCGTGCCGCAGAGGTTTACTGTCATGGGCCGTGAACATGATTTCATCGAGTTTAGGACCCCGCAGCACCCACTGCATGGGACCAACAATTGGGGTGGGCACTCCCCGTTGCTCGTAGGGAATATTCCGAAGGAGTCGTTGGAGATTGATTATTTGAAGTTTAAAACCCCTTGGTCGTTGAAGACGATTACGTTGAGATTAAGGATGGGGTTCATGTGAAAAGGAGGAAGAGAGATTGGGGTTTTGGGAAATTTAGTTGGAGGAAGAGGAAGGAAGTGTTGGGTTTAGTTGAGGAGAAGAAGAGGACAGGTTGGATATTTGGTGATAAGCTTAGGCCACAAGGGTGGTGATATTTTGGACTAATTATGAAGGAAAACTTTTTTTATTACCTTTTGTAATTGATTGAGTGGTTTAGAGATCTTTTTTCCTTCCGAAATAATAGTCCATAACCATATGCATATGCAGGCAGGGTTGAACACCAGACCACTTGTCTCTTGCTGAACCACCAGAGGCTTTACCACTAGGGCTAAAAGGGCGCTCGCGAATAGGATCTAGATTGTAAGCTTGATGTATAAGTGGGTTATGCGAAAAAGCGAATTAAATATATCCAATTAATGTGTTTAAATGGTTGAAAACTAATTATACCCACTTGCCTCTTGCTGAGACTGTTGTTTATGTCTCTTGTTTTCAAGGAGGAACAGAAGTTTCTGATGCCATGAATTCTCGTATCCTGATCCTTTTTGTACAGAATGATTCCTTGCTGTCCAATTTTTTTTTTGGGGTGGGGGGGGTGGGGGGGGGGGGGGACGAGGGCAAGAAGCTTCAAGGAATCAACCTCATCTGAGATCATTTCTGCCACAAACACAAACTTCTTCTGCAGTCAGTTTGCAGCCAGTCTGAAATTTCACTCTCTTTATAAATAGGGTAAATTACACTAAAATGCGCTCTACTGCTACTGATGCTTTTTTATTTGGGTTTTTTTTTTATACTTAAAGTCACCCCAAATCTGAGCTAACTGCTAGAAAAACCCAAAACTTGATGGTTTCTTATTATACAAAATGTTAAAGTTGCATCATTTTAAACCCTCCTCATTTTACTCCGTTAGTCAATTAATGAAATAAATCGAGTTAGGATTATCAAACCTCCAACTCATCCATATTCACTCTTATTCATCTAAAATTCCATATCATAACTCCTGGTTGAGGAAAAGGACTTGTATTCCATCTCCAATTGGAGATATGAAGCCCTAATTTCGAATAGGCGATCTACTTTGAAATTTTAGATGAAAAAGAGTGAATACGAGTGGGTTGGATGGGTTTGACGACCTTAACTCAGACTTACTTTGTTAATTGACTAAAGGAATGAAGTGAAAGGGTCAGTGGAATATCTTTTATCCTTTTGTCAAATATGCTAGACCCTTATGCTGTTTAAGTCATATTTTATCCTTTTGTCCATCAAATATGCTTTTCATGAGGTAGTAGAATGGGAAGGAGAGGTGGGGCGGCGGGGTTTGACGCAGATGGAAATGTTAATGGTAGTTTAAGATATCTTGCTGTAGTTAAAATTGCTTAATGTATTTTAGTGAAAAACATCGATAATTGATGGCGTGTTTGTGAAATTCACCCTTTTAAATAGATATTGTGGCTTTTATAAACTTCCATGTTTGTGCAGTACAATATCGGTTGCTAGCTATTTATGGATGACCCTAATCACTTATCAGTCGTGTAACCCATTTCCCTCTAGCTATGCATTTATTTCTTCTCTTTATAACTTCAAGGTATTTATGCAAGATGCAAATGAGACGAATTTTAGAAAATGAGTTTCCAAAGAATAGGCAAGAGTGAAAAATTATGAGGATATGTACTGATCATGTACTACTACGCTAACAAATTTGAAAAGCTAACATACAGATGGGATTTAGTGCAACAAACAAAAGGGTAAAATGGTATTTTAATGCAATGTATAAAGTTTATGATGCTTATCTTCAAAACAGGGAAAATTCATGGTATTTTACTGTAATTTACACTTTATTATTATAGCTTAGGCTGAATCTAATGGCAGCATAATACAATTACATGAAAATTATACCCAAGGGAAATAATCATATATCAATCAAGCCATCAACAAATACAGAAACAAACTTCTCCATCACAAATTTAGGAAGCACTAATCCAACCTCAATCCCTCCCTTTTCATCTCTGCTCTCCGCCAAGGACAATGCCCCCGTTCGCTCGATCGAAATGATATCAACTTTCCTCGGCCTCCCCCATCCAAAATCGACCTCATAAACCCCGAACTTCGGCGATCCTGCCACAGTCAAAGCCTTTTTCTTTGCATAATCATACACATTCTTAATCCAGTCCTGGGCTTTCGTAAAAACACCCTGTTCTAAATTCTTAATCACTCTCCATATTGCTTCCGCTGCAACTGCTGCTCCATTTTCTCCAACAAGATCCTTCCTTTTCGCCTTGACACAGCAAATTCCCAGACAGTTGCCGAAATAGGATACGGGTACCGAAGGGATGTGGCGGGCCCTACAGCCTGTAACAAAGCCGAAATGTTCCGTCTTTTTGCTCTCATCGCCTCGGGTTTTAACAAGGCAAGACCAAATGTACCCGCATGCTATTGAGTTGGGCGAACATTGCATTGTTGTCTTGTTTATGAGTTTAGTTAGCTGAGCGACGGTTAAAACGAACGTCGATCTTACGATGCCCGCATGGCCCTGGAAATCCCACTCATCGAGACTGTGGTCGTCAATGAGCAGTTCCAAATCTTTCAAGAATTTTTTTTTCAAACATCTGGGGTCACAGATTAAGTTCCGATCGAAAGATGGAGAATTTGTGGCGAAATCCAGCGAACTCCATGCTTTCATGAAATTTGTGTAGGTCGAGCCGTCGGCTACTGCATGGTGCACTGTTGTGCCAATGCAAATCCCTGCATTCGGAAAAACCGTCACTTGAATCGCAAAAACAGTTGTTTTAATCTCATCCAATGCAAGCAACGAAGGCACGATGGGATGCAAATTAGTAACATCTTGAATATGGTTTGCTGAAAGATTGTAAAAGTCAGCGTTGCTAACTGCGACAGTGAAGCTAACGGAGTCGTCAGCGGAACATAGTATCTCGGGCTTTTGGCCTTTGATTAAACTTCCAGCTAACGGGTAGAAATGATGGAGAGCAAGGGACAAAGAGTGCTTGAGATTCGGAAGCTCAAAATTGAAGAAATGGAATTTGGTATGCGGGTAATGGAAGAAGAAGACGCGTTGCACCGGCAGAAAAGGGAGAAACACGACGTCGAAAAACGTTAAGAGGAGGGACTTTGGGGAATGAAGGAGTGGGAAAGGTGATATCTTGCATTGCTCTACTATTTCGAGATTGTAGGATGATGCCATTACATGTATAGAATAGATAGAGTGAGCTTTGGTTTTTCTTTTCTTTTTTCTTCCCCCTTTTTCTATTATTATTGGTAATGAATGTTTTCTGGATTTATAGACAACAAAGAGCAGGTTTTGGCGGGTAGGTGCGCTGTCCTTTTCATGCAACATTATTGTGTTTTTTGGACCATATTTTATAAATGGTCTTAATAATTAAAAAGATTGTACAGATGGAAGGACAGGTTTAATCAAAATCATATATTTAATTCTTAATAAATTTGTGTATGAACAAGCTTGTAGCTCATTAGTTAAGTGCTTGCATTGTTATTCCATAAGTCACATGTTTAAATCCTCATTCTTGCAATTATTTTTTTTTATCAATTTTTTATTCTTCTCATAACTTACAAATAAGATCTTTCATTTCCAAAATGAATGGTGAACTTTTATTTCTTTTTTAATTCTTATATTGAATGCATATATTATTATACATAATTCACCATTACAAATGAGCAGGTTTGGGCACGAAAAAAGAAAAAGAGAATGAAAAACAAAGAGCAGGCAGGTGCGCTGTCTGTTTCATGCAACATTATTGTGTTTTTCGGGACCATATTTTATAAATGATCTTAATAATTAAAAAGATTGTATGGATGGAAAGTAGGTTTCTATCCTTGGGGCGTAGAACCACTCTTGTTAATAGTGTCTTATCCGATATACCGACGTACTAACTTGCATTTCTTGATATGCCGATTTGGGTTGAAAGACAAAGAGATAAGATTTATATTAAGAGGTGCAGCAGAAAAATTAGAATAGGATATCATCTAGTTAATTGGCAGGAGTTGTGTAAAAGGAAAGAATCTGGAGGTTTGGGGTTCATCAACCTAGCGAAGAGAAATGAATTAAGCTTTACTTGCCAACCGGTGGCTGCAATGATATGGAATGTGGCGGCCCAGTTGAAGGTTAAGGCATTCACGTGGTTGGCGGTCTTTCATAACTCGATCATTAATTACTAAGGGGTAATTTAACTGAACGTAAATAAAACACCACCGCTCTAATGTTGCTTTTGCAATTCAATCGCGACTAGTCATCTTATTGCATTATATGTGCTAATGTAACGACCCTGGTATTACTGTACCTTCGTGTTTTCTTTTTTTAATAAAATATTGTATTTATTTATTCTTAGTATTTTCTATATATTTTGTTTTTTATAAATATATTATTTTATTCTTCTATCTATTTTTCCCAAACACATTTCTTTAAAACTAAATTTTAACCTTTTTTTCAAATTAAACATAAGACCTAACTCAACCCATAACTCAAATTTAATTTCATTTTCATTTTCTTTAATAAATCTATGAGCCCAAAAGCCCACTTTTTTTTTAAGCAAAATCATAAATTTAATTCTAATTAAATATGTGTATGAACAACCTTGTAGTTCATTAGTTAAGTCCTTACATTGTTATTACATAAGTCATATGTTTAAATCTCCATTCTTGCAATTATTTTTTTTATCAATTTTTTATTCTTCTCATAACTTACAAATGAGACCTTTCATTTCCAAAATGAATGATAACCTTTCATTTCTTTTTTAATTCCAATGTTTAATGCATATATTATTATACATAATTCACCTTTACAAAGAGCAGGTTTGGGCACAAAAGAAGAAATAAAGAAAATGAAAAACAAATAGCAGGTAGGTGCATTGTCTGTTTCATGCAACATTATTGTGTTTTTTGGGACCATATTTTATAAATGATCTTAATAATTAAAAAGATTGGACGGATGGAAGTGCAGCTTTCTATCGTTGGGGCAGTAGAACTACTCTTAGTAATAGTGTCTTATCTGATGTACCGACGTACTATCTTGCATTTCTTGATATGCCGATTTGGGTTGAAAGACGAATAGATAAGATTTATATGAAGGGGTGCAGCTGAAAAATCAGAATAGAATATCATCTAGTTAATTGGCAGGAGTTGTGTAAAAGGAAAGAATATGGAGGTTTGGGGTTCATCAAACTAGCGAAGAGAAATGAATCAGGCTTTACTTGCCAACAGGTGATATGGAATATGGCGGCCCAGTTGAAGGTTAAGGCATTCACGTGGTTGGCGGTCTTTCATAACTCTATCCTTAATTACTAAGTGGTAATTTAACTAAACATAAATAAAACACCACTGCTCTAATGTAGCTTTTGCAATTCAATCGCGGCTAGTCGTCTTATTGCATTATATGTGCTAGTATTTCACATTGGTCACAACTCGCTTTTTACATGTACAAAGAATAAAATCCCCAAGATTCTTCGAGAGATTACTCCAGACACGTAAGATGATGCTAGAGTAATAACATATGTCCTTGAATATCCATTACAATTCATGTAATATTAGTTGAATATTAATAAAGTTTTATAGCTGCACTTAATAATTTACAATGTGGGTATTCTTATTTATTTATAATTGCTATAATGTCCTAAGAAATTATATTGCTAGAGCACTGTGATGGGGACTCGCATGGAAATATGATCTATTTTAGTAATTTCTTAAATTGAGTAATTAATTTACAGCTAGCAAAGGATAGCTAAAGTTGTGACAGGTTATCGTGCATGATACTGACATGTGAGATGTGGTGGTGTGTCCCAATCACCGAGAATGGAGATTCTCCAGGTGTATGTTATGAGCGCATATAATGATATGTGTAGTATATGACCATATTTGAATTCTCTAGAATAGACCACCTATAGAGGTGGAGAATTTAAACTGTTACATAATCCCTTTGACTTACTGCTATTGTAGTTTTTGATTTGTTGACAAGTAAGTTTTGATATACTGATAAATCTTGTCGTTTAGACAGGAATAAGAAACCTGAAATATTGGGCTGCATGAGTGCATTTAGAAAAACTATAGATGTCTAGATAGGATCTGACATTCCCATATTGATGAGAACAAGTTTACTGTTTAACCCCATGGAAGCGTCAAATCCTGATCAGGTATTTTAGAAATTATTTTTTCAAAATTATATTATTATTATATTTATTTTTGAAATGAATTTATTGTGTTCATGGGCAATTAAAACTTTGCGTTTGAACGATTAGATGATTTTATCCCGCACAGTTAAAGGACCTGAAGAAAAATAACTTGATATTGAAAGGGGTTGCATGTAGATTAATATTAATTATTATCTCATATTAGGTAGAACTTTTATGAACAATTGGCGGGAGTTTGATTGTTAAATTAAATTGTCAATTAATTAATTACGAATTAGTTGAGATTGACAATTAGTTCTCGATGAGAGACACAATTGGCCACACCGTAAAGCCTTAAGGTATAAGAGCAAATAAAAACAAATAAGAGAAGAAATATTATAACACAATTTGTTGTGATTATATTGTTGGGGAGTTTAGTCCTACATCGATAAAATAGGAAAAAATATTGTATCACAACCCTACAAAAATATAGCTATAGTAGACCATAAATAATGATAAAAAACCAATGATTAAATAAGAGATTTTATATAGAAAAATAATTGAGAATTATTTAAATCTTCGACTCTTAAAGAAAGGTTCCTATCGTCCTAGTTTTTATCTGCCTCATACGAAAGGTGATGGACTTGATTGGAGGATTTTTGTCACGCCCCGCTTCCCGGTGTACGGCGAAGGAGACGCGACGAGATCCGCTACATATATACTTAGAAGTAAATACGCTAAGCGTATCAAAGCAATATAAAAGTAAATCATAAGAGACAAGAGATATAGAAATAACAGCAATTTTATTAATAACATTCTTTTGTACAATGCATGAAAGGTAAATACAACTGAAATGAAAAGCGGTGCCTGAACAATGGCATAACAGGAAATGAAAATACTGAATAGAACAAGGTACAATATCTAGAGCTTGGGGTCTTCGTGAAACTGCTCCAAGTCTTCACCGGTGGGCTCGATCTCTGACGGGTCCAAAACACCTGACGACATTCAAAGAAGAAAGAAATAGAATGTCGTCAGCGAACAAGTCGCTCGGTAAGTCCCAAAGATAAGGAGAATTAGAAAAGACAGAATAAGAGGTATCTTCTAAAGAATAATATTGTAGAGTATTGTGTTCACGCTGTTGATTTGTAGCTTGGTACAGAAGGATGCCAGTGTATACGAGAGGGGTCTCAGTATGTTAGAGACCAGGGCAAATGGAAGTATAAGGCTCCGTTATACAATCCGGAACAACGGCAATTGGATTCATGTTAGGTGTCTTAATCTTACCGTCTCGTGCCACTTTTAACACCTTCCGTACCAATCTACCCCTTAAACCCCGTAGTGTTTTGATTGTATTGTTGTATTGTACTATAAGTTGGATGACTGACCAAAACCATGATATCAGTAAACAGATTGTAACTGCATAATCATGTAGACGGAAAACTGTATAATGGATGTATATCCATGGTTTGATTCAGTCAAGTTGTATAGATTGTTAACTGGATTCTGAGATTCATGTGTTCATATTGAGTTGGAATATTAAAGAATATAGATTGACTTGAATCATATTCAAGTCAAAAATAATCAGACTCAAACCCGAGTCAGACCAAAAAAAATGTAAATCGAAGTTCTATATTTGTTATGGTCATTATTGTAATTTATGAAACTTGAGGGGGTTTTATGTAAAAATACTTTTGTATAGTTTTCAAAATACATCCCAAGTATTTATTATTCGTCTTTATAGTTATAATGAGTGTGATTTTATTTTGTCGTATTTCTAGTGAAAATATCCTAATTACATAAATAAAGGTATTAATTTGTAATATTGATTTATTTGAAATTCATGGTATTTTAATGTAACTTTTAATCTTGTAAGTTTTAGAAAAAGGTGAAAACTTTATTTTATAATAAAATAGGTGTTTAAATGATAAATATACATATGTTTATACAAGAATAATTTTTAATAAATATTTTATTTTCTAAAAATCTCATTTTTCTTAAATGTCGTATTTTAAACCTTTCGAGACCGAATGCTCCTTACGGAGGTCTGAATCTCGCACTACTAAGCCCGATGGTGCACGATAAACCGTACTATCCCTAACGAGTTCTCCAAAGGTGGGTTGTAGTGGCGCTTTGTAAAGATTTAATAAATACTAATCATTTAGAAAACGGTTTTATAAAGATAAGGAATTTATGTGTAAAAAGGGGTGTAAATTTCCGTATTTTAGATTCTAGGGTTTCCTAAGCCAACTAGCCTATTTCTAAAGGGTCTAAACGACAAGTTATTAGAAGCCTCAAATCGTCTCTTCACTGCCACTTGCGGCCAGATAAGTGTCAGGTAAGTGGGAGGCTCCCCACTACAAGTAGTGGCCCTAATTAAGTAACCACTCCCCTTAGACACACTTGCCTAGACACCACAAAGTCAGGTTTAGATAAACGATCGATATCCACAACTTATCGTATTTCCTATTAAAATATATTGTTTTAAAATTGTATATAACTTAGAACTTTTAGAAAAGGTTTATAAAGAAAATGGTATTTTAATGTAAAATCTTGTTTTCTCGTATTCTAAGTTTTCAAGGTAGCGTGTTATGATTACATATGAGTGTGTGTGGAGGTAGGTCATTATCTCGTGATCTACTTTAAGGTATAGTAATGTTAAAAGGGTTAAATGTGAAAATTAAACATTATGGTATTTAAGTGAAAGAATACGATATATTGCAAAAGCTATCATTTCATGTGTGAAAACTTGTTCAAATTAATTTTTAAGTGATTAGTAGTCAACATGAAGATATTTAAGCATTATGAAATTAGTGATAAATGAGATTTGATAGAAAACCGAATCGGAAATCGGGTTGTTCCGATTTCCGTCGGATTTGTAAAGTCGTATTTTAATGGAAGAAAAGAAAGGTAGAAAAGGGGGACTTACGAGTTTGGACAACGCTAGAGAGTAAGAGAGAGGTAGAGAGTTTGCCGGTGAGTCGAAACGTCATTGAGAGGTTCTAGCACGATCGTCGGAATTTCGCCGTCGATTTCGTCAGCGCTTCGCCTTTCGCTCGTTTTCTAAAAAAATTAAAACAAAATAAATATGGGGCATGCGATTTGAATTCTGATACCTTGGTTCAGCAGTGTAAGGTATTACCAATGAGCTACAAGCTCCTTCTTGTTATTATTGTGAGAAAATAACTAGTTAAAGTGGTAACCGCAACAATAAATACCCCAAGTATTACTTTAATTTTAAAACAGTTTTATGTACACTAAAAATGGAGTTATTTAAAAACAAAATAATTACTTATATATATATATATATATATATATATATATATATATATATATATATATATATATATATTGTGCTCAGGTTTAAATACTCTTTTATGGATTTTTAAAATTTTAAAAAAAATTTGTATAGAAAGGTGTATAGGAAAATTATGGTTGTTACAATTTTGTGCTTGTGCTTGCTAAAAAAGATATCATACGCACCGATTCCGCTGCTTTAGGCGAATGATTTTTCTTCAATCGGTATCAGAGCATATGGTTTCTCTTGCAGCATTAGGGTTCTTAATTTTAAAACCTAGATCTCACAATAATTTATAATCCCATAGATCTAAAATTATTAGATTAAATAAGTTGGATAGATAAAAAAAAAATTATGTTTTTTTATTAGATTCATATAGATTAAAATTATTATGCATGAAATCTATATTGATAGATTTTTAATTAAGTTTTTTAAACTAAGTTTTGGTTTTTTGAAACCAAGTTTTGATTTTTGAAATCAAACCATGATTTTAATTGTTATGCATAAAATCTATATTGATAGATTTTTTAATCAAGCTTTTGAAAATAATTAAAACCGTAGATTAGATAATAATTAAATTTTCACAGATATAAAATTAAAGGCACTATATTATTTAATGAGATTAAATAAATAGATTAGAAAAAATATGTTTTTTTGTTATATCTATGAAGATCATAATTGCTATTCTTGAAATCTATGTTGATAGATTTTTGAAACCAAGATTTTGATTTTTTAGATCAAAATTATATTTTTTGTTAAAGTGTTGATTTTTGAAATCAAATCAAAAGTACAGTTAAGATTTTTGAAATTAAGTTTTGATTTTTGAAATCAATTCAAAACTATAGTTAAGTTTTTTAAAATCAAAATTAATTATTAAAATGCAGTTTTTGATTTTTGAAATCAAAACTAAGTTTAAAAGGATATTAAATGGTTCATGTGATATGTTTAAAACAAAAATGGGCCGGGTTTAAAGTAACCCAATCCAAACCCATTAACACAATTCAGTAAGAACAGTGACGTGCGTGCGTACATGGGATTCCCCGAAACTCTTTCCAGGTTCCTGGAATTTTAAAAATTTTGTTTACAGCCCTTCTTCAATTTAAAATCACGTGACTCTATGTACACATGGGATCTGGAAAATTATTTTCAGGTCTTTGGAAAACTATTAAATGGTTTCAGAATCTTTTATCAATAGTTCCTGAAAAAATGTTTCCAAGTCCTTGAAAAATACATAATTTATTTCAGAACCTTATTTTAATATGATTAAAATGTTGCGGAGCTTCCTGAATAATTATTAAATTGTTTCAAGACCTTTATTATATGAATATTGGCTTGAATAATTATCAGTAAGCTCCTGTAAATTTCTGAAATTAAATTTTAGTCACATTATATGGTATAAATTAGATTTATATGTGGTTTTTTTAATGAAAAAGACTTAAACTAATTATGTAATTAGTTTGTTATGATACTTTATATGTGATTGCATCGGTTTCATAAAAATTTATATTTGATAGATTGAGTTTATGGAATAAGTTCTAAAAACTTCATAAATTGTTATGGATAATCTATGTGGATTGTCATATGTTTAATTGCGAATTAAAATGGTGACATGGAATAAAATTTAAAATTGGTTTTAAATTATAAATTAAATGTTCTCTCGATTAATTTTATAATAGTTGTATACAAGTGTAGATAGATTTATAATTTATGAAATTTAGATCTAAAGTCTTTCCATCGTAGGGATATATTTAAGACAGATATTTTAACTTATTCGAAACCGGACGTTATAGGATTTGTTAAAATACCTGCCTTACTATATCTTGTATAAGGATACTGGATTCGTCATGTTTAATAAGACCACTTGGCTACAATAGGAAGTGCAACCTATTTGACATATGAAGTCGATATGGTGGATCCACACTTGATTGATGATGTAGTAATCTCAGTATAATATTGGAGCAATATACACATCAATAAGCCGAATTTAAAAGGAAAGTTATATACATAATTGGATATATAGTATCCTATCTTGTTTGTTCTTGCTTTATCTTGACAATCAGGAAACGTACGAATAAGCTTGGATTTCTTGTTCACTAATAGATGAATGAGAGAAGCACCGATAGTGGAAACATTATTTAAAATAAAGCCTGGTAATGATTGTTCAACTATAAATATATGGATTGTGCAACTATAAATATATGAATTGAGTTACTTATAATATTGTCCTCATTTATGTGTAGATGGCTAAGTATAGTCCATTTTAGAAACTGCTTGATGACTATAACTGGTTGGACCAAATTATATCGATTGGAAAAGAAATTTGATGATTGTACTTACTGCTGAAAATTGGCTAAATTGCAAAAGGAAAACTTGTTTCCAAGAATGCAAAAAGGAATCATCCTGGTGATTATAAGAAAGATCATTGGAAGAAGAATTGTAAATGTTGCTTTGCTTCCTTAAAGAAGGAGAAAACTTGAGAAGGCATGTTATCTCATTTCTTAGAAGAGACTAATATTATGAGTTATTCCTCTTATACTTGGTGTATTGACTCAAGTTCTTCTCCCATATTTGTAATTCCTTGTATGGGTACAAGGAAAAACAAAAGCTTGAAGATTGGGAGATTACGTTAACAATGGAAATTGAAGCCATAATAATTTCAGCAATATCTTTAAGAACTTATTGATTGCATTTAATAAAGGACATATAATGGAACTAAAGATAGTCTTTATATTCCTAAAGTTAGGAGAATTTTGATTTCTGTTTTGAAACTTTATAGTGATGGTTACCCTATTTATTTAGTAGTAAAACTTCTATCAAGTTTGGTAATTATGTTATTGATCAGTGGATGATTGATAATGGAATATATTGTAGCCCATTGTTGTAAATCCTCGTTTCCATCAATAAAATCTTTATACATTTTTCCCCAATTCCTCGAATATTTCCTTTTTTTCTTTTCCTCGTAATTTTGTGTGAAATTAGTTGCTTAGGTTTTAGTATTCGAAATTCTTTCCAAAACAAAATTTATGTTTAAACAAGCCCAGCCAAAGAAAATAAAATAAATAACAATAAAAGCCAAGCCCAACAGAACAAAATATACACCAATTAATTAAATCCCCTTCAGCCCAAAACTAAAAAAAACTAAATATATAATAATTTCCCCGGCCCAACCCAAGTTTCCAAGCCTAAACACCCGCTCCAAACCCAACCCAACCCGCTCCAACCTTTCCTCTTCCCCACAAAACTCTTCCCGCTTCTTTCTTTTTATCTGCACGAACACACGTCCCCACCTCGCCCCCACGTCGTCGCCCCACGCCCGCGTCCCCGACCCACGTTCCCGCTCAACCCGACCACGATCGCGCGCGCCTCAACCCTTCCTCTTCTCTCTAGCTCTCTCCCCCCCTCACACTCTCGATCTTTTTCCTTCCCTCCTCTCTCTTCTCTCCAAATCACCGAGCTTCCATCCCTACACCCCACCACCGGTGAACGACGACGACTACTGGAATCACCTCGTCTTTCCTCCCTCGCATCTCTCTCCTTTTCACCCACTACTTCACCCCCTCGCCTGCACACCCTCCTCACCACCTTCAACCGTCGAGCACAGCCCCCTGCACACCCAACCCACCGCCGAGCTTCGAACCCTGCAACCTCCTCGCCGACGAACACCCCTCTGGGCCCCACGACGACGACGGAGACGACCAAATCCCTCGCTCCTCGCTTACAAACCCGAGCCCCCACTGCTCCCTCTCTCTCTCCAAAACCACCAAGCTCCGAACCCTACACACGACCACTGCTGCACCATCGCCGGAGCGACCATCGCCGACCCTAGCACGCCCCAGGAGATCCACAACACCACACTCCGCCTCCAGCGATCACGAGCCATCCCCGGGCAACCCCGACGACGAACCCGAACTCGAGCTGAGGCCGTGAACCCAAACCGTACCGTTCGTTGCACGTTCGTGTCGTTTCCGCTGCCGTGCGTCGTCAAAGCATCTCCAGGAAAGTACCCTACTTGCTACATGCTAGTTATTACTATTACATTTCTAAAACCTATTAATTCCGTGTTTATAACTCGTGAAAACTTATGTGAAATAAGTGTTTGATGCAAAACCCGAATGAAAACCTACCATTAAACTGACGGAACTTGATTATATATGCTGGCCCGTGTGGCAATGAACATTGTGGTGAAATTTGACTGGAAAATATAATCGTTACTGGCTTGAACGATCACCCCCAATTACACCCTTTAAAACTGAATATTTCCCGTGTCTGAAACTTGTTAAAATCATAGTTAATTGTGTACACATTGAAATGGTGCGTTCGAAGGCTCAAATCGAAGTCGACTCGACGACCTGGAACTTTATAAAAGCTTTTAATTGTTTCTGTACTGAAAATATGATGAGAACTGGTTCGGAGAGCGACTCTGGACTGCAGTCCAGAGCAGCTCTGGCTGTTGATTTCTATCTCGTAATGCTTACCCTTTTGCTGCCTGAACTTGTACATTGCGGAACCCTATACTTTACTGAATATAAAACTGTTAAATAAATAATGCAAGTGATTTCACCCCTTTTTATCGTCGTTTACTATTTAAACTGCAATTTAGAAGAACATGACGTATAGCAGTCCCAAACAGAAACAGAACTGATACCCTAGTGTTGAACAGTGCATAACATCTGACGTAGAGACGCGATTGAGAATTTGTCTGGTGCGTTGGAAACCTTATTGAAAAACCTAAATTTCATTCAACTGTAGTTTCGCTAAATTCGGATCCCAACTGGGTGAAAATTGTGTTGCGAAACGGACATTCAGTTCAGAAACTGAATTTCCTGTAGCGAACACTTAAAATGAAACGGCTGTAACTTGCAAACCCGAAATCCGATTGCACTGAAACAAATTTTGATGAACTACCGACAGAGTATACTTGTTACCGTAATTGTATCGTTTCACTGAATTCTGAACATATGATACTGCAATTTTTGTAAGCTTATAAAGTGCATAATAGTTCATATTACACATGACTTGTTAGCTGCATAAATGTACATAACTTACCCAACTGTCATACACATAGTGATAGTGCGCGTTATTATTTAGTGTACAATGGATTATCGTGCGTGAGTGATATTGGTTTAGGAGTGTCGAGTACGCCAATGGAAAAGTGAATGATTCGTGACAGTGAATAATACAGTGAACAGTGACAAAACCGTATTATTGGTGTATACTTGTACACGACTAAATCATAATCATCAATAGTATAAACCTGGAGAAAAAGGGGAAATCGAAGTGGAAAGAGTATCGTATTTAGCGAGGACCGTGATTTAGAGGATGATCATTTGAACAGCGACTCTTATATATATTAGGTAGGATCTAGCGATCCGGCTGACTGGGTTATGTCCTGGGCGTGTGGGCCGTTGTCTCGGGTATGTACGAGACCCTCGTTAAACATGATCCTCCTTTCCACAACTCGATTTCAAACATGACTTAGAGTTTGATAGGGACACAGATCATACTTTGCATCATTTAGTGACATGGTGATTATCTGCATTTTACTTCTACTGTTATTACCTTATTTGCCTGTTTCATGTCATTATTATAATATTGCTATTACGTCGCTCTGACGATCTGAGTATGCATGCTCAGATCTCGAGGAAGGACCAGCGCAGGAGTCGGACTTACCCTTCAAGCTAGCGGAGATTTAGTCCGGAGTATCTTTTTCTTCTTTTCTGCTTTCCCTAAAGAGATCTTGTATTCGAACTCGGTTGGTAGTTCTTTTCTTGTTTATTTGTAAATTGTGGACAATGAATTTTGATGTAATATTTTAGTGATGTATTTCCTTTACTTCAGTACTTTGTTTACTGATTACTTGTAATGCTAGAAGCCGAAGTGTGACTACAGCGGGATTATACCCTGACCGTAGGAGCATGGCTGGCCTAGTCATCTCTCGTTTTTCGTATTTTGGGAAGCGGGGCGTGACAATTGTTCTTATATAAATACATGATTGAGTCTAATAAATCTTTAAAATATAAGATGGATCAAAATGATCCAACTTATCTTTCGCGTATTAGATTAGGTCATGTTAATCTTGATAGGATCAATAGGTTGGTAAAGGATGGTCTTTTAGATTTTCTAAAAGTATAAAATGTTCAACTTGTTAACATTGCTCTAGAGGCAAGATGACAAATGACCTTTCACAAGAAAACGTGCTGAGAACATTAGTTACCCTTGATAACATACATACAGATGTATGCAGACCTTTAAATGTTAAAGCAAGGGGTAGATATTCTTATTTTGTGACATTTATAGATGACGCATCTAAATATGGTTATATTTACTTAATGCAATATAAATGTGAATGCTTTGAAAAGTTCAAAGAATTTAAAGCCAAAGTTGTGAAAGAGCTTGATAGAAGTATCAAGGCCATCTGATCAGATCGTGGTAGAGATTATTTATCATATGAGTTCAAAAGGTTCTTAAAAAATGGAATTATTTATAACTTGACACCATCCAGCACCCCACAACATAACTGTTTTTGTGAGAGAAGGAACCAAACCCTATTAGATATGGTTAGTTCGATGATTAGTCATTCAAAGATTCTTCTATTCTTATGGAGTTTTGCAGTAGAGACTGAAAATTATCTGTTAAATAAAGTTCCTACTAAATCTGTTTCTTCTACTCCATATGAGATATGCAAAAAAAAAAAGAAAACCGAGTGTAAGACACTTGAAAGTTTAGGGTTGTCTAACTCATGTTAGAAAACAAATGATGGATAAATTGAAATTTATGACAGATAGATGCTTATTTGTAGGCCGCCCTACGGATGGTATGGGTATTATATTTATAATTCTTGTGATCATATAATCACTGTAAGCAGAAATGTGTTATTTATAGAAGACCAAATTGTTGGTCAAGAAGGTTTAACTCTTGATGAAGGGTCGTCTTCTCCATTAGAAGAGTTCTCTTTTCCAGTGGGAGAAAATCCTAATTTGTTAGAAGATTCTACAAATTTAGTGGGAGGTACAAGTTTTAGTGGAGATAGAGATCCATTACTAGAAACTATTGTTGTTGATGCACCTGTTGCAATAAGGAGATCAACTAGGATCATCCGTCCTCTTATAAAATTAAGACCTGACAATAAAACATATTTGATGGAAAGTGTCGAGGATGATGATTATCTAAGGACTTACAGTGAATCCATGTCAGACGTGAATTCTAGGAAGTGGGTTGATTCCATGAAAGCGGAAATGGACTTCAAGTATCATAAAAAGGTTTGGACCTTCGTAGATTCACCTAATGGAATAAAACTCATTGGATGCAAGTGAGTATATGAAAGAAAACATGGAGATGATGGAAATGTAAAGACATTTAAAGATCTCTTAGTGACAAAAGATTACACTCAAAAGGAGTTGGAATATTTGTTTTGATGAAACGATTAAGGAATATGATTTCGTCCAAAATCCTGAAAAGCCTTGGGTATACACAAAGCAATAAAATGATTCTATTGTGTTCCTAATACACTATGTAGATGACATACTACTCATTGGGAATGATGTAGGTTTGATGACATCTATTAAATTGTGGCCTTCAGACAAGTTCTCTATGAAAGATCTTGGTCAAGCTTTCTAAATTTTGGGTCTCAAACTTATAGAGATAAAGAAAGAAACGCATAGGATTGTCACAATCTACTTATATGGATAAAAATCCTTAAAAGGTTCAATATACAAGATTTCAAGAAGGGAATGCTTCCTGCTTGATATAGAATCTCATTTCTAAGGAATGCATTCTAAAACTAAGAATGTGATTGAGCACTTCAAATGTATATCATACGCTTTGGCAGTTGGTATTTTAATATATGCTATGTTGTGTACCAGACCCAACATAGTCTATGCAGCGAGCCTTGTAAGTAACTTTCAGTCCATTCTTTTTGAGAAATATCGGACTACTATAAAAGCCATATTTAAGTATTTGCGTAGAACCAAAATTATTGTTTGGTTTACGATGTAAATAATTTGAGTATCGAGAGATACAGATCCTGATTTCCAATCCGATCCCAATGATAGAAAGTCTATATCATGATATGTTTATGTCATTAAAAGCTGTTAAGGAAGGAGTGGATAAATAAGTTTATCCGTAAGCTTAGTGTTGTTCCTTCACATGTGTTTCCTATTCCACTATTTTATGATAATTGTGGAGCTATTGCTCAAGTGAAGCAACCAAGAACACTTCAGAAGTCTACATCGGGAAATACCATATTGTTAGAGAGATTAACAAAATGTAGCATATGAAATTTCAGAAAATGAACACACATCACAACATAGGTGACTCATTCACTAAACCGTTGTCTCAAGAGGTTTTTGACATACACTTGAATAAGATGGGAGTTTAAATTGTAGCTGAATGTATGCAAGGACAAATAAGAGATTGCTAGAGTAGTAATATATGTCCTTAAACATTTATTACAATTCATGTAATATTAGTTGAATATTAATAAAGTTTTATAGTTGCACTTAATAATTTACAGTGTGGGTATTCTTATTTATTTATAAGTGTTATAATATCTTTAGAAATTATATTACTAAATCATGCGCTGTGATGGGTCACCTGTATGGAGATATGATCTAATTTAGTAATTTCTTAAATTGAGTACTTAAGCTACAACTAGCAAAGGATAGCTAGAGTTGTGACAGGTTATCATGCATGACACTGACATGTAAGATACGGTGGTGTGTCTCAATCACCGAGAATGGAGATTCTCCAGGTGTATGTTATGAACTCATATAATGATATATGTAGTACATGACTATATTTGAATTCTAGAGAATATGCCACCTATAAAGATGGAAAATTCAAATTGTTACATAACCCCTTTGACTTGATGATATTGTAATTTTCGATTTGTTGACGAGTAAACTTTGATATGATAGTAAATCTTGTCATTTAGACAAGAAGGAAAAAAAACCCGAAATTATTGGGCTGTTTAAATGCATTTAGGAAAACTATGGATGTCTAGATAAGATCCGACATTCTCATATTGATGAAAATAAGTTTACTGTTCAATCTTATGAAAGCGGCAAATCCTAGTTAGGTATTTTGGAAATTGTTTTTTCAAAATTATATTATTATTATATTTATTTTCGAAATGAATTTATTGTGTTCATGGGCAATTGAAGTTTTAGGTTTAAGTGATTACGTGATTTTATCTCGCTCAGTTAAACGACTTAAAGAAAAGTAACTTGATATTGGATAGGGTTGAATGTAAATTAATATTAATTATTATCTCATATTATGTAGAACTTTTATGAACAATTGGCTTAATGAGAGTTTGATTGTTAAATTAAAATTGTCAATTAATTAATTACGAATTGGTTGAGATTGATAATTAATTCACGATGTGAGACCCAATTGGTCCAACCATAAAGTCTTAAGGTAGAAGAGCAAATAAAAACAAATAAAAGAAGAAATATTATAACACAATTTGTTGTGATTATATTGGTGGGGAGTTTAGTCCACATCGGTAAAATAGGGAAAAGATATTGTATCACAATCCTATAAAAGGATGGCTATAGTAGAAAATAAATAATGATGCAAAAACAATAATGAAATAAGAGATTTCATACAGAAAAATGATTAAGAATTATTTAAATCTTCTTCTCCTAAAGAAGGGTTCCTATTGCCTAGGCTTGTGGTTGCTACAAGAGACATTCTTTTGCTAACATATATTGCAAATGTATGTATTTTATGATTCATATAGATGAATAATTGGATATCATATACACCGCTTCTGCTGCTTTAGCCTTCAGATGACACTCCCGAGCACACCCCGCGAGTAGTCGATACCTATATATGTTCGTGCTTCATTGTAGCATTCAGCTTACTAGAGCATTAGGCCATTTTTTTTTGAATGGTTGGAGTGTCGGGCTTTTGACAAGAGAACATGGGCTTTTAATACAGTGAGATTCCTTTCAAAAGACTTAAGTCTATTGGTGGGGTACCTATTTATATCTTATACCAATATAATTATATTTGGTTTTCTCATGTAAGACTATTATTCCAACATCCCCCTCATGTGCAACTTTTATTTTGGATTTTTTTGAATGGTTGTGCAACGACGGCTATGGATTTTTGATTTTGGATTTTTTTTGAGTGGTTGCATGTGCACGCACTACGAGTAGCTGTTTGAAGGCCACGGGAACGAACTGATACCATAATGAAGTTTGAGTTATTGGAGCGTCGGGCTTTTGATGAGAGTACATGAGCTTTCAATACAGTGAGATTGCATCCAAAAGACTCAAACCTGTTGGTGGGGTACCCATCTATATCTTAGACCAATATAACTTTTTTTGGATTTTCCATGTGTGACTATTATTCCAACAACACACAGGCTTCTAGGGGAGTCATGTTTTTAGTTTGGCTATTTTGGGAAGCAGAGTTTCGAATCTATGGAGTATAAGACTAGTATCTCTATTTTACTGGACTTTGGGCCGAAACCTGAGCTTTTGTAAAGCGGTAGTTTTAATTTAAATAAAACCGTATTTAATATGCTCCCGGTAGGAATCGAAACTGGATTATTCTGACACCAAATGAAATGTGATTTTCACCGCACCAAAACTCGGTAGTTATGATCAGATCAAGGGATTTGTTACTCTTTTGGTTTAGGATGGAATTTCAATGTCTGGCAATTAAAAATAGAAATGAAACTAAGTGTTGAAAGGTAGTAAAACTTGTTTTTTCCCAAGGAAAGTGAGAAGTTGAATAGTTGGAGATGACGTGGAAACAAAAATAACATAAAGTATAAATAAAAATTATTAAGAAAGAATTAATTGTTAAATATTTATTTAATAATGAGATATAGGGTATAAAAATTAGTTTATACTCTTTCTTGCTTACTTTCTTTTCATTTCCTTGAGCTTGAGCGGAAAAGAGAAAATGGAAAGTGAGTGATGCGGACATGCTTACTTTCCATTAATTTCTATTTCTGTCATTTTTAGAAATAAACAAATAAAGTGAGAAAGTGGGTCTCTTTCTCTTTCCAAATACAAACATTTTGGGAATTTCATCTTTAGAAACAAATAAACTGGATAGAATAAGTTAACTTACGGTATCTCTTGAGAAATAATTGAATTGTCGTGTATAATTAGTATCGTTGATTATTTACTGTAGTCGATTGTAGTTGTAAAACTACTGTTTTTCTTATTATAAAAGAAAATAAAGGATCCTTTTAATTCCATGGGATTTGAGTAAGTATGATGCGAAGAAATATTGAAGAAAAGAAAAGAGAAGGAACCATTCAAAAAAAAAAAAAAAGAAGAGAGAAGGAATGGAAAAATATGCTCACAAAGGAACTTGATGATGCTCGGTACTGAAAACTCCCCAGATCATAACACGTGGCAGATGACGTATCCCAAGGCTTACGAGAAAGGAGCAAAAATAGTATATTGGAGGCATACCCCGGGCCTTCGACCCGAGAATGTTCCCGACCTTCGATGACCTCCCAGAATGCTCCCGTGCTCGTCCTACAGATAATCATTGGCTCACCTCCGAGCCCTTCTGCACGATGGGCCTCCTCGGCCCTCCCAGCTCGCCTCCGAGCTATCATGGAACCAAACTTGCTCGGCCTCCCGCTCGTCTCCGAGACATCCGCCGAGCTCAGATTCCTTGGTCTCATTGACCGACCCAGAGCGCAGATCGTAAACGTCCCGGATATGGCTCCGCGAATCTCACCATACGCGAGATATCCGCCGCCCCACGATCTCTCGTCCCCCGCCATCGCGTTCCCCGTTAACGGGTGTATCTCGCCATTAATGGAGGATTCCGCTAATCACGCGTGCGCGGCTCTAAGGACGTAACGGCCGGCGTAAATCTCACGCCCGCCAGCCCATGGCTGCCATTATATAAACCCCCTCTCAAACGACTCAGGTAAGGCAATTATTATCCAATAGGCCGTTACTCCGCCAAATTACCTCAACTAACTTGATCGTCGGAGGGTCCTTAGTGGTATAAGGACCCCGGGACGTCCTTGCAGGTAGCTCGGCTTCATTCCAAATCAAGTCCACTGAGATCCACACGCATCAGGAGGAAACCCTCCAATCCAATCTTAGCCATACACCAACACTCGCGATAGATCAACGGAAGACAACATCTGAAGAAGATCAAGACCTCCGTCAGTTGGCGCCGTCTGTGGGAAGTCGAAAATTCCACTCAACGAAAGTTAATCTTCTGATCTTGAAGTTATGGCGAGTGATCACCACGACGATCCAAGCACTAGCCGCCGTTCTCCTCATAATGGGGGCACGGACGGATCTCCTCCTCCCCCGAACGTCCTTCACGTCTTGTCTGCACGGATCGACAGGCTCGCGTCCATCGTGGATGCCCTCGTCCGTGTCCAGACCGCTGGGCAAGCCGCACAGGTCGCCGTTCCCCCACCTCGGGACCGGGACTTCCGCAAAGGGGGAGAAGACACTGCCCACGCTGGTGCGACCGAGCAACGCCTCGCTATTTCCGACAGACATAGATCCCCCCATGGCGACCAACTCAATGACCCGCTGGGTGCCTCACAGCTCCACGCTGAGGTCTCACGAAAGAACACCCCATCCTGAGGCCCATCGCGCTTCTGTCCTTTTCAAGGAGGTGTCGATCAGCTCGTTTGCTCTCAGGCATGGCCGGTGCCCTCTTCCTCGACAAGAACGTGCGGACGGGACTCGCCACGGTAGCTCGAGGACAACCTCGCCAAGGGACCTGCGGAACCTCATAGAACGGAACCGGAACCGCTGCCAGGCGCAGGTCGCCGGCAGCAGGGGCCATAAATCTGAGTATGCCGAATTCTCGGGGTACCACGACCGACTCGATGCGCTCGAAAAGAAAATCGAGGATATATATCGGAAGAGTCGTCCTTCAAGCGACGGGGTTAGATATGCCGCCGACTCGCTTACGAGGCCCTTTACTGAAGAGCCGCTCGCTGTCCATGTCTCCTCCAGGAACATAACTAATAAAAATAAATAAAATATGAATATAATATTTTTAAATTACCCAAAAATATTTCCTAACAACAGAGTGAAACCTGAATGCAAATGTGGTTAACACAATTATTAAAGAAATCAAAACCTGCCAGCAGGGGTTTGAATCCCGAATCTATTGTGCACAGCTATCAAAGGGTTTAACTCTAGCCTATAGTATTTTCTAAGGTACAAGTTGATTCCAGCTGCCCATTATTTGTGTCCACACAAAGTTTAGTCACAATCATATGACTTGCAAACATTGCTCTCTTTCTAAGATTTTAACAAACTTACTTGTATTCATCATATACATGCATCTTGATCCTCAAGAAAATTTCACAAACCAAAGAAAAGAAAGAAAGAGTACTCCGATGGCTATCGATATAACCTATGACAGAATGAAAAAACTGAAAGCCCCGTCAATGGGCTCCTCCAAACCCCTATAATTGCACATTATGGTTATTACAGATATTTGAGATTAAATTGTGTTAGAATTGTTTATTATGTTGATACTCTAGAATTTATTATTAGCATTAAAATAAAAGTATTAAATTTCTATTCTTCTCACGGTATTAGAGCAACATAGGTTTAACTGCATCGGACAAGTCTTAACCTCTAGTGGGGTGTTAGGATATATAAATGTGTGTGGTGGTCGCAAACTTAACCTGCGGAGGCTTGTGTTAGGATATAAAAGTGAGTGTGTGCACACACGCGCACACATGCATGTGCATGCAATGAAGAGGTCATATAATATAATAAGGAAGCGCTCCAGGTTCAAATTTTACTGGGTGCATATTTAAAACGGACATATATTTTAAAAAGCATTAAATGCAGAAGACAATTATATGGTTTACCCTTTATAACACTTGTAACCCTTCCTTTACTCTACTCTTCGACTAAAACCCTTCAAACACTCATATTCAACTCTACACATTTCAAAACGATTTTCTTGCCTAACTCTAGAACTTGTTTGTATTTCAAAATTTGAGCGTTTTATAGAGCTATGGTCAATGAATGATGGAGGTCTTCGCTTTAAGAAATCATTTGACATGGTGTAAGTGCTATACAAGGTAAATTATATGGGTGTGTTCTGCTTTTACCTCTTTAAATATTTAATAGCACATGCATCTTGTGTGACATTGTTATTTCAAAAGAAAACATTAAAACCTGTAGGCCCCCTTTCTACAGTGGCCTCACCCAGAGGCGAGTGAGGTCTAGGAGCTTTGTTGCGAAATCACTCTTGGGCCCACCCACCCACCCACCTATGGTTGATGGCACTTTAGACCGGGGGCATGCTTGTACACTGCATGCCCCTTAAAGTCTAACAAAATAACATTGTCTCTCCAAGTTTTGGTCCATACATTATGTGCATTCAATGTAGGAAGACATGTAAAAATAAAAAGAAGTATTCCTCAATGCTCAACACAATTTTGAAATTATGACGCATCGGAGGGACATCAAAAATATCGAGTATTAAAGATTTATGGGAATGATTGTTAAATTAATTGATATTTCTTTTTTAACAAATGCTAAATGAAAGTTCTTTTTATTAAATTTCAGCTTATCAGCAACGACAAGTTCAAAAGCGTCGAGCACAGAGTGGTGGCTAGGTATGAAGGTCCGAGGTTATCAGTTGCAACGTACTTTCATCCGAGCGACGATGAAAAAAGACTGTATGGCCTTATCAGATAGGCATTATCCTATGGAAATCCTCCAAGATATCAAGAAATACTTATGAGTGATTATTCGATACAGTTTGCTAGGAAGGGGCTTGGTAAAGAATCTGCGCTAGACCACTTCAAGCTACAGTTTGCAAGAAAAAAATAAAAAGATCTATTTTGGTTGGTTTTCTTCTTTTCATTTCCTCTGTGATGGAGATCCTTTTCGGGTCTCCGTCGGATGTTGTCTTCCGTCGATCTCCCGGTGGATTCTAAAGATGATCTCCTGTTGCGTGTGGGTCTCAATGGATTTGAGGAGATTGGCGATTTGAGGAGTTTAGTGTCGAGTACCTGCAAAGAAGTCCCGGGGTGGTTTGGTACCACCGAGGACCCTCCGACGATCAAGTTAGTACTGGATCCGAGCAGAGTAACGGCTAGGTGGGATAAAAATGGCTTACTTGACCCCTCTGTGATGAGGGTTTATATAGTGGCAGTAGCACGCAGCAGCAGGCTCGAAGATCTCGCCGGCAGTTACGCCTCCCGATGTCACGCCTGCGTAAAGAGCGAATTGCCCATTAATGGGGATCGTGATGGCGTGGAACGTTAGATGTTGCTGGCAGAAAACCTGCACATGACGAGATTCGCGGGGCGGCGGTTACGCCTGCGAGTGGTGGAGTTGATCGGTCAGAGGGACCGAAAAAGATTGCATCGGCGGGGGAGCTCGGAGGTGAGCAGGAAAGCTGAGGAATCTTGGACCGTTGGCAGCTCGTGACTAGCTGAGAGGCGGAGGAGACCAGTTTTAAAGGGGGGCTCTGAGGAGAGCCAGCCAGAGCTTACGGGTCGGGTACACGGATGGCCTGGTCGGCCCCTGTGGGCCCCTTCTTCTGAGTTCTGGGACACGTCATCTGCCACGTATTGCGATCTTGGAGGTCGCCAATATCGAGCATCATTATTAGCCCCCCACTCTTGTCCCGACCAGCTAGCAGGTCGGGTCAGGAGTGGACTGCCGGGCCGCCCGGGGTGAGCTCCCTCCTAAAGTTCCGTTGGGACACTCCCCCGGGCTGTTAGCTGTCTCTTCTGTCAGCGAATCAGGGTGAGATCTCTGCATTTAATGAAGGTGCGCCGGTTCGTGCATTCTGCCACTGAAGCGACGGTCTACGTGTCAAGCGTCGGTTAGCCAACGCGACGTATGCAGGCCTGCGTCGTCTGATGGGATGCGGCCCAATGCGGGAATGACGAGTGGAGCAATCAGAGCCGTTGGATCCGAGAAGACGCTTTGGCGGGAGACGAAGGGCGCCGTTGGATGAGGTCGCTTGCAGCAATAAATAGGGGTGAGGCCCGTCCCTGGGCCCCTACTCCTTCATATTTCCTGCTTCTAAGTCTTGGTTGCTCGGCGCTCGTATTCTTTCCCCCGCTTGCGTTTTCCGAGGATCCATTTTCTCAAGGTTAGATGTCTTCCTTTGTAGAGTTAGTAGATGTTGTAGGAGTTGGTTCTAGGGACCCTTTAGTTGTGTCTGAGTCCCCCGGGGAGCAGGGTTCGGATCCTCTCCCCAGGATCGTGCGGCGGGGGCAGCCTCCAGGGAAGAGGCGGCAGATGCGGCCCCCGGTGCCTCGTGTTGGGTGAGGCATGAGGACAAGTTCTCCAATACTCGGGCTCGCTTCCACACCCCCTTGTGTTACACGCTCCGACTGGCCAAGGAGGGAGAGAGGGCAGACTATGTACGGGTCAGGGAGATCGCCTCGTATTTGGAAGCTTTTTGAGGCGGAATGCGCCTGCCCTTCTCTCCCGAGGTTGTCGCAGCGCTGAACTTTTTCGGTTTGGCCCCTGGCCAGTTAGTGCCGAACTCATGGAGGATCCTCCTCGGGTTCTTGATCCGCCTGAAGTTACAGGCGGTTCCCTTTAGCCTCTCCCTTCTCGATTCTTCCCTCGTCTTCAAAAATCACCCTGGTGGTCGAGCGGGGGACCCGAGGTGGGTCAATCTCTCTTTTAGAAAGCGGCCGGGGGGCGCTGCCGGGACAGGGGTCATGGCCCTGCCCTCTTCCATTCATGATCGGAAGAATTAAATTTTCTTCGTTTTCCCTCCCAAGGGCGAGGATTGGCTCGTGCCTACAAAGTAGTCGAGGGAGAAATGCTTGCCGGGAAACCAGTCTAATGACCCTGCCGTGGTGAGAGTGGCGTCATTGGAGCCCATCCCCCGATTCGACATGTTGCTGTCTGAGAGGGTCCTGAGTTGAGCCAGGCTCAGTCCCGTTGAGTTCGTCGGTAACTTAGGCTTGCTTTCTGGCTTACGTATTGCTTGTGTTGCTGACTTCTTTGCATTTGTTTTGCACATGACCCATGGACTTCGACTCGCTCAAAGCCTCCATGCGCCAGCCGAGGAAAGTTACAAAGGCTGGGGGTGCCAGCTCTTCTCGTGCGAAGCCTGCCCTGACTCCTCCTTCTCCGGTTGTTGTGTTACACGAGCGTTCGGGGGCGGATCCCGCCCCGGGTCCCAGCAGAGTGTCGGGTCGAAAGCGGGCCCTGGTTCTGGAGGAGCCGGTCTCGGAGGAGGAGATCGGCTCTCCCCCAGAGCCGCTCAAAAGGAGCTCCCAGAGATCTTCCCGGGGCAGGTCCTCGCCGATCGTGGTGGAGGAAGGCGGTCTCCGGTTCGCTGTGCCTTCTGGGCTATCTGTTGCGGATAGCCTTCTGCATGTCATAGAGGCATCGACCGGGGGTAGAGTCCCGGGGGGGGACCTTCAGGGCTCAGCTGACGTCCATCGCCCAGGAGTCCGTGCAGGTAAGTGTTTGGTTCTTTGTGAGATTCGGTGTCTCCTTCATCTTTCTGATCTCCTTCCTATCCCTCAGGTTCTCCAGCACGTTGCCCTCGCCTTGCGCATGGAGGTCGAGGTGGTAGCCCCTGCAATGGAAGCTGCGGGCCGGCTCACCTTGCTGGAAAAAAGCTCCAAGCGGGAGCTGGAGGCGGTGATGGCGAGGGTTTCCGCCTTGGAGGGCGAGGTGGAGGCCGGGGAAACGGGAGGTCACCTGGCACCGCGAGGCTACCGTGACTGCCGAGGCCAAGCTTGGGGACGCTCAGGTGCTCGCCGGCAACCTGAAGAAGACGGTGAAGACCCTCCGAAAGGAGTTGGGGGCGGCGGTCGAGGCGGCTAAGTCGGCCGACCTGAAGGCGGCGAAATGGTCTGACCTCTCGGCGGCGAAGGCGGTGGAAGGCTACAAGAAGTTGAAGGACTTCTACGATGACCAAGCCATGACTACGACCTGCATCTGGCACGAGGCGCTCAACGCCGTTAAGGTCCGGATGCGAGGGTTCGCCGATGAAGACCTCCGGGCCGAGTACCCCATCGTGGACGTCGATGAGCAGGGGGAAGAGATTCCTGACGAGGAAGCCGCCGAGAACCCTGCACGTCACGTGGTGGCCGTCGAGACTCACCTGACCCCGAGGCCTAAAGCTCCCGTCTTCCTCTTTTTATTTTTTGTTTCTGGAATTCTCGTAAGCCTCCGGGCATTTTGTAAGACCGGGGGGGTGGGGACAAAAGTACCCTTTGTAAAGTTTTGTCTTTGGTAGTAATAAAACTTTTTGCTAATTTTCATCGATTCGCACTTTATCATCTGTTTGTGAAGAATGCTTTGTAAAATGTCTCTGCTTGCATCGTTGTGTTTCCATGTCAGGTTGGCTATCTGTCTAGCAATCGTTCTTCGAGTTGATTTCGACCACTTTCCGAGCGTGCCGAGCGTGCCGAGCGCTGCTGAGGAGGCATCCTCATGGGCCCCGAAGTCGAGGGGGGTCGTTTAGACTTAGATAGACTTGATGCCCCTTATAGGGGCCTCGGGTCCTTTCATGTGACGGGCAGAGGGTTGTTCGCCGTATTTGCGCCAAACATGAATGGGAAGCTGCTCGATGGCCCCAAGGTGAGCACCATCTCTTGACTTCTGGCAATGCGGGCAACGACCACTAGCCGGGGATGGTCGAGTGAGGGTCGGGCTCGACTGCCTCTGGAAGTACTTTGGGTCCTTAGCGTAGGAGGGGTTGTAGGAAGCCCACTAAAGATGACCGGCAGTGAAGCTGCGCGGTCGCCTCATGGCAAGGGTTTTGATCTTTAGCGTTGTGGGTAGGCCACCACCAGCCTGGGATGACCGAGCGAGGCAGCTACTCAGGTTCCTCTTGTGAGGGCTTTGATCCCTGGCGTCATGGGTAGGGAGCTACCAGCCGGAGATGACCGAGCAGAGTAGCTGCTCGGTTGCCTCTTGCGAGGGCTTTGATCCTTAGTGTTGGAGGGGCTGTAAGAAGCCTACTAAGGATGACCGAGCTGTGAAGCTGCGCACTTGCCTCTTGGCGAGGGCTTTGATCTCTGGCGTCGTGGGTAGGCAACTACCAGCCTGGGATGAAGGAGCAGGGTAGCCGCTCGGGTGCCTCTTGCAAGAGCTTCGATCTCTGGCGTCATGGGTAGGGAGCTACCAGTCGGAGATGACCGAGCAGGGTGGCTGCTCGATTGCCTCTTGCGAGGGCTTTGATCCTTAGTGTTGGAGGGGCTGTAAGAAGCCCACTAAGGATGACCGGGCAGTGAAGCTGCGTGGTTGCCTCTTGGCGAGGGCTTTAATCTCTGGCGTCGTAGGTAGGCAGCTACCAGCCTGGGATGAAGGAGCGGGGTAGCCACTCGGGTGCCTCTTGCAAGGGCTTCGATCCCTGGCGTCATGGGTAGGGAACTATCAGCCGGAGATAACCGAGCAGGGGAGTTGCTTGGTTGCCTCTTGCGAGGGCTTTGACCCTTCAGGACGGGGACCGAGCAGGGTTACTGCCTAGTGCCTCTTGGCGAGGACTTTGATCCCTGTCGGTTGTGGTAGGTGTACGGTTACTAGGAACACTAACAAAGTTCTACAACGTATCAAACATGCCCGATTAAAATTTTATGTGCCAAGAAACTCTAAACAAGATCGTTGCTAGATTATTAGGGTTTCATATGCAAGTAAAGGACATTTACTACTAAGGGAATACGAAATACGACCTTCGTAGATCGGTCCTTCACTTCTTTAGCTCCTTGTTGAAGTCCCTTCGCTGCGATCGTGGATCTCCCGGACCCTTGCATGGCTTCATGAGGCGAAAGGTGCGACCTTGCTTAAATTCTACGAGGCCGAAGATGATCTACGTCGAACGAATTCCGACTCAAGCTTCTACTTCACTAACTTGAGAATTAGTGAAGCAAACACCCTGTACTAAAGTGCTAGTCTAGTAGAGGATGGAGAGATAGGAAGTGGGTTCTCTTTGGAATTTTATTTCTCACACTCTTTCTCATTTTGGATGAAACCCTAGCAAGCTTTTTCCTTTTCACAATGAAGAAGAAGAAAAAAAGAAAGAGATGAGAATAATGATCAAGTGAGTGATCTAACCATGGTGAGTGAGTGAGTATACTAACTCTTGTAGAGCCATAACCATAGCTAACACTTATGGTTGGGTTAAGAAATATCTATGGTAAAAACAAACTCAAGTGGACTTAGTCAATGCATCCACAAGCTTCCACAAGCTTCATGCATTGATCTAATCCTCCACTTAATTTTGTAATTACTTAAAATATATAAACCCAACATAATATATAGCATGGTGTAAGTCTCATACACCCAAGTCATGTGCATCATCAACCATGATACTTTAAGAAAACACAATTTTAATATATATCATATATGCATTAAAATTGTGCTTATGTGAGAAAAACCCTAAAGTGAACATGTGTCAGTTAATGTAAACTAGTATATCAAATATACAATTATACAATAAATTATTAAATCAACACTTGACTTAATAATCCGGTCATATCACATATAACCGACTAATATCCAATGTATCGACTTATCGAATCAACACTTGATTCGATAACCCGGCTATATATATATATAACCGACCGATACATAAAGTCGCGAGAATAGAATACGGTATCACATACACGCATTATTCTCGGTCCCGCACATATCACATATGCGCCCCTATTTCGTTTTGCCTGAGCCAGTAAAACCTTTGTGTAGGACTCTAAAGACTCGTCAATACGCCGGCAGTAGATGATGATCATATCAATCACCCACAAGCCGTCAGCGGTACTAGCTGGACGTAACGGCTGCCCGGGTATTGAGCGATCAGAAGATCAGCAAACAAGCCCGCTCCAACTCCTGTAAAAGCCTGCCGGTAACACTTCCCGTACAGTCCAATCTCTCGTCTGATATGTCGCATATCAAGTCTAGGGGTGGTAAACGTCAGACCCCAATAATCGATAAGTCGTGCCGATGTAAGGCTCATAACGGGTCGAGAAACTACTGGTAACACTTACCAGTAAATCTCTAAATCAGCCCTGGCCAGGGACTTCCCTGTTACGGCCAATCGAGCATGTTCCCCTCCGAAAGACGGCGCACAGGGCTGCGAAGCCTTGACGCTGAGATTCGTGGCAGATGCTATTTGGTTTTATCCGTCTACCACTCCGAAGATGCCAAGTTGATTTATGGCACCGTGTATCGAAGGTTTGGACGGATGCGGCCGATGTAGCAGACTTTTTTCAGATTCCCCCTCGTTTGAGGGGTTTTTGATTGTGGGGACGTTCTTCCCTGCAGGCGCAAGCCCCTGCAGTTAATTACGCCGCCGCATCGCGATAGCCACTTTCTTCTTCTCCAGAATTTCACTTCGTGTCGTGTGTGTTTGTTTTGTTTGTGGTTGCCCGTGGATTGTATACGGAGACTGAGTAATGCCGTCGCCCGTAGGACGTGGATTAGTCCAAATCCGTATTTACTTAGATTTAGGTTTGATATTTTAGTTTAAGGATACGTTAGCCTCGTTGAGGCTAAGATCAACTTAAACGTGATTCGTTTTAATATATGGCCGTTGGGGCTCGTCACCTCTCTGACGTCGTTGAGGAATTACAACGATGGATGTCAAAGGAGTTCGGAGATGTACCCTCAAACCGGATGTAAATTGATTTAGGGGAGCAATCTTGCTCAGTCAATTTACTTTAAGGACTTACGGCCAAAATTGGGCTAAGTCCAGTTGAAAATATTCAACGTTTTGTTTGCATTTGGCCTGTTAGGCCTTTTACTAGGGCTTTGCCCCTTTTTAATGATGCAGAGCATCTATTTTAAGCCCTTTGGACCTTTTTAATTGGGCTCTGCCTTTTTATTTGGTCCTCTAATTGGGCTCTGCCTTTCATATTATGCAGAGCATTTTTTTTATTTTCATCTGATAGACCCCTTTTATTGGGCTCTGCCCTTTCAATAATGCATAGCATTTTTATTCCGATCTGATAGATCTTTAATTGGGCTCTGCCCTTTCAATAATGCATTGCATTTAATGTTCTGACAATGCCCCATGTGGCTTGTCAGGCGCTTTGCGCCAATTGAGGAGCGCAAGGCGTAAACTCATACGGTGGTGACACGTGTCATGCTCTGATGAGCGCAAGCGCAATGGCGCAGTGCGCTGCGCTAGTGCGCTGCGCCGTTGCGCTGGCGACACGTGGCGCGCTCTAAAGAGCGCAATAGTGCAGTTTGAAAGTGCAAAGCACTAAGAATCTTTTAGATTTAAGAACAGAAGTGCAGAGCACTATTTAAATTAAAGAAAAAAATAAAATTTTTCTTTTCTTTTCATTTACAGAACCAGAGGTTCACAAGAGTGCAAAGCACTATTTTAGATCAAAGAAAAATAATTTTTTTCTTTTCTTTTCATTTACAGAACCAGAGGTTCACAAGAGTGCAAAGCACTATTTTTATTATTATTATTATTATTATTATTATTTTTTATCAAAGATCATTGATCTTCTTTTTTAGATCTATGATCTGTTCATGAGAGGAAAAAAAAAGGTTTTTTACCTTTTTGTTTGGAATTTTCTCAGAGTTCTCTCTCTGTTTTGAAGTTCTTCACTTTTTTCAAGAAAAATGTTCTTTTTTTTTTCTTTTGAATTGAGGCCTAGGGTCCTTTTTATAGTGCCCATAAATTTGTTGAATTTGTTAAAGAGATCTTTCTCTGAGTGATTTGGGGAATTTTCCCCACCGTTGGATCTTTGATCCAAGGGCTTCTGTTTTGCAGAAGAAAATCTTCTTGTTTTAATAAGAACAGGAAAGATTTCTTAGAATTTTAATTCTGTTTGGCGCAGATGCCCCAGGGCGTGACACGTGTCGCGCAGCGCACGGCACAGCGCAACTGCGCTAGCACATCTACGCTGACACGTGTCGCGCAGCGCAGTGCTGGCGCAACTGAAGCGTTGCTTCCTTTAATAAAGCTTTGCTCTGATTGGGTGCGCCTTTTCGGGCGCTGCGCTGACGTTTCAGCGCCTGACACGTGGCGTGTTGCGCCCAGGATTTGAAGCGTTGCTTCAAAATTTTGAATTTTGAATTTCAACAGAGCTTTGCTCTTATTGGGCGAAACAAATGCCCCCCCCACCGTTGCCCTCACGTGGCGCACACGTGAGTGCAGCGGTGGCAAGCCCTTGACCGTTGGATCAAGAGGCGAGCTGAAGAGGCGCAGGCGCCTTATAAATAGGACCTTTGGTCCTTAGAAAATCTTCACCATTTCAAGATTTTTGATTTTCTAGAGCTTTGTTCTTGCTTAAGAACTTCTGAGCTTTGTTCATTTCCAAAGTTTGAAAGTTTAGGTAAAATTAACTTAAATTAAATTGATTTAAATCAATCTTAAACAAAAAGTGCTTTGCTCTCATAGATCTTTTGATCTAAGAAATCCCTTTGTTGTTTCATAAACAGAGCTTTGCTCTCAAAAACCTATAGATCTGTAGAGATCTTGTTCATGGGTTCTAACCCATGAACAGAGCTTTGCTCTTGAATCAACTGTAAATCTGTGAAAAATGAAGAATTTTTCATAAGTTTTTCATGGACTTTTCAAGATTTCAAAAAATTTATTTCTTTTAAGTGTAAAAATTTTCTGATGGACCTTTCCATTATTACCATAGAGCTATGCTCTTTTAAGGAATTTTATTCCTTTGAGACCAGAATTTGACAAGTGTCATTCTGTGACAGAGCTTTGCTCTGAAAAAGGAGATTTTCTCCTTGTCTCTAGGGGTTCTTCCCCTTATATAATGGGAATGTTTTCCTAGGGGCCAACTGACAATCTCATCCAATGATAAGGTTGTCTTATTAACTGATGCATTGTCATCCCGATTTTGTGGGTCCCCTTTTGGTCCCCTACTCACTGCACTGCTGTGTGGTATAATTAATTAAATTACATTTAATCTAATTTAATTAATGCACTTTTTTTAGACGCCAAACGTTGGAATTGCAACACTAACGGCTAAATCTGTTTTTTTGCATCGATCATGTCCGAAGACACTTCATTCCCGTTCGTCCGCTCGGAGGAGGGATTTCCCGAGGCGCCTTTGGACCGTGAAGCCCTGACCATGATTAGAGAATACGACCCGGAGTACAAGAAACTCCACCTTTGGGGGTCTTGGTATAACCAGATCATTATGGGTCGACGCAGCTTCACATGCGCAGTGCCGTCCGAGCCCATCACGGCGATTCATTACGCCACCCCTCCCTCGGTGCAGTATGCCGTGGAGATGGTGGATTGGACCGCGAGCAGTTGTCTTCAACCGGCTATGGATGCGGTTCCGGTACAACGTCCTATGGTCTTGGATATCCTAGGACGTCGTATCTGTTAGGGCGAGGCGAGACCCTGGGGGCAATCATATAACCTTGGTCTGATCCCCCGCCATCCAATTGGCTATCTGCCGTGGGCCCGGTACATCCTGTCGACGAAGAAGTCGCAATTGATAAAATTAGGACTGTACACCGCGGTTTACGTCTCCCTCTTCCAGTATCCCACACTCCCCACCTAGTGGCTCAAGGCTTTCTTGGAGCAGTGGAATATTCCTACCCACACTTTCCTAGCAAAGGATAGGGAAGTGTCCATCTCTTTGGAGGAGTTTACGGAGGTATCTGGCTTACCAGTCTTGGGGGAACACTATGAAGAGCTGCTCCCAACAGATGAGTACGTCTTCGGTGCTAAGCCGATAGTAAGGGGGATTACGCCGGAAAACGCTGTTCAACACCAATTCCCGAGCCTGATCAAGGTGTTGAACATCTACGAGTCCCTCTTCATCGAACATGGGAGCCGAGGAGTTAATTTTGAGGACTTCATTGCTCGCTTCCTCCGTCCGAGCGTCATCTCGCCAGGAGCCGCCAAATCTGCTATCCTGGATGATCCTTTTGGTCTAGGTTTGGATAACCTGCCGACGAAGGAGATAGACCAAAAGGCTTTCTTCCTTCCAGACTTCCCTACCATATCTTTTGCGGAAATTCCAGCCCCTGGGATGGACGAGGAGGCCTTTTTCTTAGGATTTCTCGGACTGTGGCTGAGTTGGTTCGCGATCCCAATGCACTCTCATCGCATGCGGCCTTCTGTCTTTTATCCAGCCCACCGAATGGTCATCGGGGTAAAGGTGGCTGTGAGGATAGTCGGCTTAGCGCACTTATATCATGGTCTCAGCCGAGCCGCGGATGCCAACGAGCCCGGGGCATTGCACGTGGTCTTCCCGATGCACTACTTTATGTCATGGCTCGAGCTACATACGGCGGGTGTATTTGGAATGCATAAAAGGCCCTCGTTCTTTGACAAATGTGGATTCCCTCGCATAATTCAATTGATTGGCGCGTCAATCGTGACCCCTTCACCACGGAATGCCAGAGGTTTACTGCTTCGCCCTCACACAGTTGGAGTCGGGATGTCCTTTATTGACAAGGTATTAACCATTGGAAAAGCGTCCGCCACTACGGCGCGACCATTACAGGACTCTTTTAAGGATGGAGCTTCAGTGTTGACGGCCCGGGAGACCCTCCACTTATATTCTATTAGACCGGGCTTCCTAGTCTTCAGGCAGGGCGCCGCCGCAATCTTTATGAGATATAACCCGCATCGTTTCGCCCAGCAACTGGGCTACGATCAAGGGGTACCCTTGGAAGCTTTCTTACGGGAACCTGCTGTCAATGAAGAAGGGATGGAGAACGCGCTACATCACTTTATGCGTTTGAACACAGGTTCTCGTTTTTTCATTAGCGCGCTGGCCTGCGCTCCACGACTCCTTAATGTATATAAAGAGTAGTATAATCATGCGACGGGGGCCGTTATAAAGGAGGAGAGGCGAGTGCTGATCGACCGTAAAGAAGCACCTCCCGGCACCAACCGTAACGCTCCTTTAGTGCCAAGGACCCCGGTGGTTCCTCCTCTAAAAGATGCCGGGGACAGACCATCGCGTGCACAAAGTCCTCCACGTGAGTTGTCGCTCCCCGATATCACAGATGCCCCTCCCGCACCCCATGCTCCAGTGGAGGCAATGGTTGCACCCTCGCCGGAGTCTGGCGTGGGCGCGGACATTGGGACCCGCCGTCCCAAAGTGGCTGCTAAGCGGAAGTCGATCCCACGCGGGCCTAGGGTCGGAGGGCAAAAGAAGAAGAAATCGCTCTTCGCTGTGGACGTCATTCTCGGTCAGGAACCCCATGCTCCTTATGCCGAGGGCCTGATCGAATACGGGACTAACGAAGGATTAGTGATGCCGCCGCCGGACGACACAAACTTGGAGGCTGCTCTCGAAGAATCAGCGTGGTTGGAGAGGCGTGACGCGTGGCTAGCTAGGCTTGCGCAATCAGGTAACTACTAGTCGTATTTTCTTTATTACAACATATCTTCTTCATTGCTTTGAACTAATGTTTCCCCCCCTTTTTTTTAACAGGCATTACTGATGAAGAAGCCATTGCCGCTTCTTTGAAGACTTTCCAGGAGGAGGAACGTCTTAGAGCATCCATAGGCCTTAGTAAGTTTCGATTCATCAAGTTTTCGTTTCGCTTGCGTCATGGTCGGTCTAACCTTTTCCCTTTAATCACAGGAATCTCAATGCTGTTCCCTCCAGGTGACGCAGCTGTTCTACCGGCTACCGATGTTCCTGCTTCCTCTGGGCCACCGCGGGAAGTCCGTCTTGAGGAGCCAATGAGAGACGCCTTAAAAGCTTTGGAGGCGTCCTTATTTGCGGATGACGACGCCGCGGTGAGAGAGGCGTCACAGAGGTCCCTTATGACCGCTCGGGAGGAGAAGAACCGGCTAAGGCGTGAGGCGAAGGCATGCAGGGCTGCCTTGGCTGTGGGAGCGGGCCCTATCACCGTCCTTCGCGCTGATACTCCATCCGAAGAGGCCCCTGTCGCCTTATCTACTGCCCGCAGAGAGGTGGCGCGTGCAGTTCGGAGCGCAAACGGTAAATCCGCTTCAGGTAATATTTCTTTCAGAGTTTCTGTTATAAGGATTTTAATGTCATTGGTCCTTATATCTCTCATCTTGCAGGACCCAGTCCGATTGAGGGGGAAGCGGAGACCGTTAAACCCAAGGGAGCAGAGGAGGCGGCTCCTGCCGAACTCGAGCCGACGGTGGGCAACGTCGTTGTGGCTTTGGAGCCTGAGGTGGAGATCGAGGGGCCTACCGTCGAGAAGGTCATTGATGTCGAACCTGAAGTGGCGGCAGATGATATGATCATTATAACTGAGTTCAGGATGGTGGCGGATGAGGCGCTCGAGGCCGGCGATCTCATGGTGACGGTGGACGGTACAACTGCGACTACTGAACCTGAGAGAGTAGTTGGCGAGGTGGCCACGATTCCCGAGGACGAGCTAACCGCTCCTTCTCTGGAATCTGGCAATACTCCAGTCTTAGCCCTCCCCGTCTATGGTCCTCCGCTGTCTCCAGGTCTTGCGAGCACGACAACGGTCCCCATCGAGTCGGGTGATGAGGCCACGGGCGGTGGTCTCATGTCGATAGAGGAGGGAGTTGCCTCCGTTTCAGCCGGGAGCTCCTCAGGTAAACCCTAAGTTGCTGTTTTTCTTTGCTTTACAATCTTTTCTGACAAGTTCACTTTTTCGTAATGCAGGTGCAGCCAGTGCCGATGCCCCACCGCTTGAGGGAGCGCCTTCAACGACTGCCTTGGCGGTGGTCACCTCTCAACCCTCTCTCATACCCTCGAAGATGTTAGAAAGTATGTGTTCACGATTTATTAATCTTATCTTCCAGATGTATAATTTGTGTACTAAAGTCACACTGTTGTGTTTTCAGGAGTGCTTTTTGATCATGTATATCAGATGTTGCTCCCACACTTCTCTTTCCCATCCGAGCTTGCTTCTTCCTCTTATGACGTTGGTGAGTATGATTCCCGTTGACATCTTTCCCTTTTTTTTATTGATGGAATTACTTCTAACCTCTTTTTTTTTATCTCAACTGCAGTGCTACAGATTGAAGGAGGGGATAAAAGATCAGCTGTGCCACCAGCCCTTCCGACCCTGCCACCTGTCTCAACTGGTACAGTGACCATCACGTTGGTAACTTTCCTCTCTTTATTTTCTGTACTATTATCTGATCGCATCCTGTTTTTTTTAGCTGTCGTTCCGGCCTCGGCGCCGTTCGAGCCTCGCATTACAATGCCGGCGGGTCCTTATCTGAGGAGTTTGTCTTCAAAAGGCGCCGCGAATAATCTGCGCATGTTGAGTGACTACGTCGAGGAACTCGACGTTGAAACTCCTATATCTGCTACAGACTTCGCTATGGTGGTTAACCCGATGCTAGCAATACTCGTGAACTTTCATAATGAGGGCATCATTGCATCCTGGGTTAACTATTGTAGGGAGATCGAGGGTCGCCTATATCAGTTGGAGTCGCTGCGTCTCGCTCCAGAGATCTTGGCTGCCAGTAATCAAAGAACAGCGTGGATTGAGCAGAGCGCCCCTTACTTCCGCCATCTTGAACAAGA
Source organism: Agapanthus africanus (assembly GCA_030015575.1). Lineage (NCBI taxonomy): Eukaryota > Viridiplantae > Streptophyta > Magnoliopsida > Asparagales > Amaryllidaceae > Agapanthus > Agapanthus africanus. Next base: position 484,879,712 of record JASDDO010000010.1, on the reverse strand, counting down.
GGTCGTTTCAAGGCGTAAGGAGCGTGGTGAGACTTCGAGCAAGTCTGCCCAACTGTATTCTCGGGTGGAGGCCAACGCCGCACGGCTGAAGGTTATCTTTGAAGGCCTTCTACAATGTCTTTCCGAAGGGTTATCATTGAGGCAAAAACTTGACGTTGTCGAGCGAGCTACCCAGCCAGGAAGCAGCCCAGAAGGCAGCGGAGGAGCAACTTTCATCCTTCCTGCAGCAGCGGGCCCAGGTGGAGGCGGGGGTGGCTGCGGCTGTCACTCGAGAGGAAGCGCTGAAGGAAGTGCGAGAGCAGCTTGTGAACTTACTAAAGACACTTCCTCCTCAGTAGCTATCCATCTTTGTATCGTTCGTACTCGTAGATAAAAGAATGTATATATATATATATTTTTTATTCTTTAACATAATGTATCCTGTATCCAGTCAAGTTTATGAATAAAAGGTGCACATTTTTTTTGTAATGTCTTGTGCTATTTCCCCGCCTTTTCTTTCTTTTCAGCATGATATCTTCAATGAACTTAATTGGCAGATAATTTAATTTCTCCGAGAGATAGCGTTGGCTTAGGCCGCAGGTTCAGATCTGCTGCCTAAGACTTTTCAACTCTATGAGCCGTGAGGGTCTCATAGAGACTTTTCTCCCTACGGATCGAGAGGATCTCGTAGGTGGGTTTTTTTCTCCTAAGGAGTCATGAGGATTCCTAAGTGTGGTTTTCTCTTATAAGTTGTTGTTCCCCTCCGAACGGCGGCCGGGACGTTAGGACGTCCTTGCCCGAGATTCGGGGCAGATGCTATGTGGTTTTATCTATCTACCTCTCCGAAGATGCCAAGTTGATTTATGGCACCGTGGATCGGAGGTTTAGACGGATGCGGCCGATGTAGCAGACTTCATCAGATTCCCCCTCAGGGTGAGGGGTTTTTGATTGTGGGGACGCTCTTCCCTGCAGGCGCAAGCCCCTGCAGTTAATTACGCTACCGCATCGCGGTAACAACTTTCTCCTTCTCCAGAATTTCACTTCGTGTCGTGTGTGTTTGTTTTGTTTGTGGTTGCCCGTGGATTGTATACGGAGACTGAGTAATGCCGTCGCCCGTAGGACGTGGATTAGTCCAAATCCGTATTTACTTAGATTTGGGTTTGGTATTTTTAGTTTAAGGATGCATTAGTCGCGTTGCGGCTAAGATCAACTTAAACGTTCGTTAGGGATACGTTAGTCCTGTTTTAGACTAAGATCCACTTAACGTAGTGATTAATTTAATTTATGGCCATCGGGACTCGTCACCTCTCTGACGTCGTTGAAGGATTACAACGACATGTATCAGAGGAGCTCGGAGATGTACCCTCGAACCAGAGTTGACTGGGAGTTTTATAATTCATGTGAATGTTTAAGGATACGTTAGCCGTGTTTGGGGCTAAGATCGACTTAAACGGGACCGTTTAGGTCCAACAAAAGAGCATTTGGGCTCTATTGCGCCAGTTTAAGGACGTGGTGGTCCATCGCCAGTTTAGGGACGTGGTGGTCCGATATTAGTTTAGGGACGTTTCGGTCCGATATTAGTTTAGGGACGTTTCGGTCCGACATTCCCATTTTGGGACTAATATTAGTTTAAGGACGTTTCGGTCCAATATTAGTTTAAGGACGTTTCGGTCCGATATTAGTTTAAGGACGTTTCGGTCCGATATTAGTTTAAGGACGTTTCGGTCCACGAGTTTAAGGACCCCGCAGTCCATATGGGTGTGTGGTCGTTGGGACCCGTCACCTCTTTGACGTCGTTGAGGAATTACAACGATAGTTGTCAAAGGAGTTCGGAGATGTACCCTCGAACCGGACGTACATTGATTTAGGAGAGCCATTTTGCTCAGTCAATTTAATTTAAGGACTTATGGCCACGATTGGGCTAAGTCCATTGCTTTTGCATTTCTTTGCTTTTATTTGGGCTTTGCCCAAAAGGGATGCAGAGCATCAATTTTATTTGGGCCCAGCCCTTTTATTGCTTTGCAATTTATTCTGACGTGCTAGGTCTTTTTGATTTGGGCCTGGCCCTTCAAGTAATGCATTGCATTTGTGCAAATCACCAAGAATCTTTTAGATTCAAGAACAGAAGTGCAGAGCACTTTTTATCCCCTGATTTGGATCAAAGAAAAACAAGTTTTTCTTTGTTTCAGAGAACCAAAGATTCATAGCAAGTGCAAGGCACTATTTTTATTTTATTTATTTATTCAAGAAAAGAAGTGCAGAGCACTTTTTATCCCCTGATTTGGATCAAAGAAAAACAAGTTTTTCTTTGTTTCAGAGAACCAGAGGTTCACAGCAAGTGCAAGGCACTATTTTTGTTATTTTTATTTATTTATTTATTTATTTATCTATTTATTGAAGATCACTGATCTTGTTTTCTAGATCAATGATCTATTCTTCAAGAGAATCTTCTCTTATCTCAAAGGTTTTTACCTTCTTTTTGTGTTCTCCAGAAATTCTCAAGAGTTCTCTTCTTTCTTCTTTTTTTTTTTAAAACCAGATGATGATCCCTTTGAATTGAGGTCTAGGGTCCTTTTTATAGTGCTCAACGATCAGTTAAATTTGTTAAAAAGATCTTTTCTGAGTGATTCGGGGAATTTTCCCCACCGTTGGATCTTTGATCCAAAGGCCCCTGTTTTACAGAAGAAATCTTCTTGTTTTAACAAGAACAGAAAAGATTTCCTTAAATCTTCACTCTGTTGTTGCGCAACTCACCAGCGCGTGACACGTGTCGCGCAGTAAGGCGCTTGCGCAGCTGTGCTTGCACAACTGCGCAGACACGTGTCGCGCAGTAAGGCGCTTGCGCAGCTGAGCTTGCGCAACTGCGCAGACACGTGTCACTCAACGGTGCACTTGCGCAACAGTGTCTGCGCAACTGCGCAGACACGTGTCGCGCAGAGGTGCGTTTGCGCAGTCGTGCTTGCGCAACTGCGCAGACACGTGTCACGCTGCAGTGCACTTGCGCAACAGTGTTTGCGCAACTGCGCAGACACGTGTCGCGCAGCGGTGCGCTTGCGCAGTTGTGCTTTTGCGCAACTGCGCAGACACGTGGCGCGCTGTGGTGCACTTGCGCAACAGCGTTTGCGCAACTGCGCAGACACGTGTCGCGCAACGGTGCACTTGCGCAGTTAAGTGTTACTTATGTTTTTAAAGAGCCTTGCTCTTATCGGACGTACCGCCTTGGGCATTGTGCTGCCGTGTCAACTTCTGACACGTGGCGCATTGCGCGCAGCGCACGGGAACCGAAGCGTTGCTTCAAAATTTGAATTTTCAAAATTCAAACAGAGCCTTGCTCTGATTGGGGGAACAAATGCCCCCCACCGTTGCGCACACGTGGCGCGCACTTGAGTGCAGCGGTGACAAGATCCCGACCATTGGATCATAGAGGTCAGGTGGAGAGACGCAGGCGTCTATAAATGGGACCCTTGGTCCTTAAAAAATTTCACCGTTTCAAGAACTTTGATTCAGAGCCTTGCACTTGCTTAAAAACTTTTAGAGCCTTGCTCTTGCTTCTTCCCAAGAACTTTGAAGTTCAGAACTTAGAATCACTCTTAGGTAAAAATTTAAATTAATTTAAATTAATTTTAATTTAACAGAGCCTTGCTCTTATAGATCTTTGATCTAAAGAAAACCCCTTTGGGGTTTCATCCACAGAGCCTTGCTCTCAAAATTTTACAGAGATCTTGTTCCTGGGTTTTAACCCATGAACAGAGCCCTGCTCATAGATCAAATAGAGAACTTCTAAAAGTTTTCATGGATCTTTAAGATCCCAAAAATTTTAATTCTTAGGAGTTATAATTTTTTATTACTACTACAGAGCTAGGCTCTTTTTTAAGAAGTTTTATTCCTTTGAGACCAGAGTTTGACAAATGTCACTCTGTGACAGAGCTTTGCTCTAAAAAGAGGAGATTTTCTCCTTGTCTCTAGGGATTTCCCCCCAATGAGGATATTCTCTTGGGGGTCTTTTTTATTGACTGACAGTCTCATCCAATGATGGGACTGTCTTATCAAATGATGCGCCGTCATCTTGATTTTGTGGGTCCCCCTTTGGTCCCCTACCCACTGCATTGTAGTGTGATGTAGGACTTTGAAATGTTAAGCATTGGAACACTAACGATTATATTATTTTATTTTTTTTTCTTTTCTACAGGAAACATGTCTGAAGATCTGTCTTTCCCTTTTGTTCGCTCAGAAGGAGGGTTCCCACATGCACCAGTGGACCGGGTGGTGTTCGCCTTGATTAGAGATCACGATCCTGAGTGCAAAAGACTTCACCTGTGGGGAAGGTGGTACAGCCAAATCATCCAAGGCCGCCGCAGCTTCAGCTCCGCTTCGCCCTCTGAGCCTACAGTTACGATCCCTTATGCGGACAAGCCCCCGGTGGAGTATGCCGTGGAGGTTAAAAATTGGAATTCTGACGATCTTCTCCAGCCTGCCATTGGCGCCATTCCGGTGCAGCCGCCGCCGGCTATAGATATTTTGGGGAGGCGAATCTGTCAGGGTGAAGCACGCCCTTGGGGACAGGCTTATAACATTGGACTGATCCCGCGACCGCTTGCTGGATATTTGCCCTGGGCCCGTTACATATTAGCGGCGAAAAGGACTCATCTGACGAAGATTGGTTTATACTCGGCCGTTTACGTTTCGCTTTTCGAGTATCCCTCTCCTCCAACGTGGTGGATAAAGGCCTTTATTGAACAATGGAATATCCCCACCCACACCTTCTTGACAGCGGATAGGGAAGTCTCCATCTCTTTGGAAGAATTTGTTGAGATTTCAGGTCTACCAGTGAGGGGGGAGCACTACGAAGAGTTGCTTCCTCCTGATGAGTACGTCTTTGCCACCAAGCAGGTTGTATTTGACTTAACTCCGGAAAATGCCATTCAGCATCAGCACCCGGGCTTGGTGAAGGTGTTGGAGATTTATGAGGAACTCCATTTGGAATCGGGCGACCGGGGCGTCAGTTTCGCGGATTTCATTGCTCGTTTTATCCGCCCGGAGTTCCTATCAGAGCAGGGCAAGAAGTTCGCTCAGCTTGCTGACCCCTTTGGTTTCGGCTTAGACCGCCGACCTTTATCGGAAAATGACCAACAGGATTTTTATCTCCCTGGCACTGCCAGCGTCCCTTTTTCAGAGATCGCCGTTCTTGGCATGGACGAGGAGACTTTTTTTATAGGGTTCTTGGGTCTATGGCTATGCAGCTTTGCGCTCCCCATGCATCCACGCCTCATGCGGTCTTCCGTCTTTTACCCGGCGCATCGAATGGTGGCTGGTTTGCAGCTATCGGTAGGGATTGCCGGGCTGGCTTACCTTTATAATGGACTTAGCGTAGCGGCGGACGCTAATGAGCCTGGGGTACAGCCTGCTAACTTTCCGATGCACTACTTCACTTCTTGGATGGAGCTGCATGTGCGAGGGGTGTTTGGTGCCCATAAGACTCCTCCGTTCTTTGAGAAATTCAAACTCCCAAGAATCATGTGGTTGGTCGGGGCTTCAATCGTGGTTGCACCTCCACGGGAGTCTAGGGGACTGCTCCTGCGTTCACATCTAGTCGGAGCGAAGACCTCTTTTGTGGATAAGGTCATCACCATGGGCTCCGAGACCGCTAAGTCAGTGGTGTCGCTGCGTGATGACTTTAAGGGCGGGGTTTCTGTACTGAAGGCTCGGGAAATCCTTCACCTTTACTCCATTCGGCCGGGCTACCTAGTATTTAGGCAGAATAAGACGGCTCTCTTTATGAGGTATAACCCACATCGATTTGCCCGACAATCGAGTTACAATCAAGGGATCCCGATGGAGGCCTTTCTGGAAACACCCGCGGTCGGCCCAGAGGGGATAAGGAATGCGATGCATCATTTCACCCGGCTCAATACAGGCTCCTATTTTTTTATCAGTGAGCCTAGCTGTGTCCCTAAAATAATCCATCCGTATGTAGCCTGGTATGCGCATGCTATGGGCCCAATCATCTTAATGGAGAAACGCCTGCTGGTCGACCGTAGGGCTGCACCTCCTGGCGGTGATCGCAAGGCTCCCTTGCAGCCAAGGATCCAGGTCATCCCCCCGATAAAAGATGCCAGAGTCGACCGACCGTGCGTGTTGAGCCCCCCGCGTGGATTGCCATTGCCCACTACGGTGGATGCACCGCCGGCGCCCCATGCTCCCGCGAAGACGGTTAATGTGGTATCGCCAGGATCTGGCGGAGGGGCGGAGATCGGGACTCGCCGCCCTAAAGTGGCTGCCAAGCGTAAATCCGCTCCGGGTGGATCTAAAGCTGGTGGACAGCAGAAAAAGAAGAAGTCCGCCCTTTCCCTCGATGCGATCCTTGGCTCAAAGCCTGCGGCTTCTTCTGCCGAGACCATATGTGAGTACGGCAGTAATGTAGGCTTCGTGGTAGACCCTGAGGACACCAATCTGGCTGCCGCCATTGCAGCTTCAGAGCGATCGGCGAGGCTTGAAGCGATGTTAAGCAAACTCGCTGAGTCTGGTAATCATCAGACGCTTTATTTGTCATTTTACTGCATTTTTATTATTATCTTTAGCTAATATTTGCTTCGTTCTCAACAGGCATTTCTACTGAAGAGGCCATTGCTGCCTCTTTGAAGACCTTCCAGGAGGAGGAGAAGAAGCGTGTCCCAGCAGGCGTTGGTATGTCCTGCCCTTTTCCCTTTCATAATGAAAGTTTGTCATCTTCTCTGATGGTCAACCTAACCTTCTTTTGTTTCTTTGCAGAGGTTATATCAGTTGACGCGGAGATCCTTCCTGAGCCTGTTACCGAAGTCCCGGCTTCGTCGAAGTTGCCGCAAGAGCCTCGGCTTGACAAAACGACGAGGGATGCCCTGAAAAACCTAGAGGCCTCCCTATTCACGGACGAGGACACCTCAATTAGGGAAGCTCTAGTGGCGTCCGTCTCAACGGCTCGAGAGGAGCGGAAGCGGTTGAGACGCGAAGCAAGGGCGCGCAGAGCTGCTTTGGCCGCGGGAGCGGGCCCTAGCACTATTCCTTGTGCCGACACTCCTTCCGAAGCAGAGACGAGCAGAGCTGCTTTGGCCACGGGAGCGGGCCCTAGCACTATTCCTCACGCTGACACTCCTTCCGAAGAGGCCCCTGCCGCTCTGTCTACTGCTCATAGGCAAATGGCGCGCGCGGCTCGGAGTGCAAACGACAAGTCCTCTTCAGGTAACATCTCTTTCAGAACCTTGTTGTAAGAATTATCCAGCCATTGGCTTATACGCATTCCAACTTTCAGGGCCAAGTCCGACTGAGGGGGAGGCGGAGACCGTCGAACCCAGGGGAATGGAGGAAACGGTAGTTGCCGAACCCGAGCCGACAATGAGCACCGTCGTCAGGGCTATGGTACCTGAAACAGAAGTTGAAGGGTCCGCCGCCGAGAGGGTCATTGATGCCGCACCTGAAGTGGCGGCAGATGAGATGATTGTGTTAACCGAGCCGAAGACGGTAGAGGGGGAGGCGCTTGAGGCTGGAGACCTCGCGGCGACGGTGGACGAGACAACTGTGACCGCAGGACCCGAAAGAGTAGCGGGTGAGGTGGCCACGATTCCTGAGGACGAGCCAGCCGCTCCTTCTCTGGAATCTGGCAATACTCCAATCATAGCCCTTCCCGCGTATGGTTACTTGCCGTCTCCAGGGCTTGCGAGCACAACAACGGCTCCCATCGAGTCGGGTGACGAGGCTACGGGTGGTGGCCTGATGTCAATGGAGGAAGGAATTGCCTCAGTCTCGGCTGGCAGTTCGTCGGGTAAGTTTCGGGTTACTATCGTCCCCCCCCTTTTTTACATATCTTGTGATCTCTTCTAACAAGCTTGTCTTTGCAGGTGCGGCCAGTGCCGACGCTCCATTGCTTGAAGGAGCACCGTCAACTACTGCTTTGGCGGTGGTCACTTCCCCGTCTTCCCTCGTGCCATCGCGGATGTTGGAAGGTACGGATTTGCGACTCACAAGTTAATTTTTTAAACGTGTAGTTCATGGAGTAACGCCATACCACCGCATCTTTTCAGGAGTGCTCTTTGATCATCTATATCAAGTGTTGCTCCCACACTTCTCCTTCCCATCCGAACTTGCTTCTCCCTCTAGTGGCGCTGGTGAGTGTACGTTCACTACAATATCTTTGTTCATCCCCTTTTTTCTAGTAATTGAATGATTTCTGAATTTTCCCTTTCTTTATCGCAGTGCCACAAATCGAAGGAGGGGATGCAAGACCTGCCGCGCTACCGGCCCTTCCGGCTTTGCCGTCTGTTGCTGCTGGTATAGCAAATTCCTTTTTTGGTAACCCTTAAACATTTCTTGAACCATTGTTTAACCATGTTTTGTTTTGCAGCTATTGTTCCGGCTCCGGTCCCTTTTGAGTCTCGCGTCCTTCTACCGGCAGGCCCTTTCTTGAAACGCCCGTCTTCAAAGGGTGCTGTGATGAGTTTGGGCATGCTGAACGGGTACATCGAAGAGTTCAACATGGACGCTCTCCCTTCTGCCGTAGATTTCGCTGTGGAGGTTAATCCAATGTTGGCGGCGCTCGTAACTTTTCATAACGAAGGCGTCGTCGGGTCTTGGGTTAATCACTGCAGGGAGATCGAGGCCTGTCTATACCGGCTGGAGTCGACGCGCCCTTCTCCCGAAGTTTTAGCCCTGAGCACCCAACGCACAACTTGGCTCGAGCAAAGCACTTCGCACTCCCGCCACTTGGAGCAAGAAGCAGCTTTAAGACTAAGGGAATGCCAAAAGATCTCGAACGAAACGGCCCATCTGCGCGCTGAGGTGGAGGCAAATGCTGCCCAAGTGAAGACTATCTTTGAGGGTCTCTTGGAGCGCATCTCCCACGGGTTAAACTTGAAGCGGAAGCTTGACGTAGCTGAGCGCAATATCCCAAGTCGGGAAGCTGCCTATCAGGTCATCAGGGAGCAGCTTGCGTCGGTCTTGCAGCAACGAACCCAAGTGGAGGCAGAACTGGCGGTGGTAGCCGATCAAGAGAAGGCATGGAAGGACATATGCGAGCGATTGCTACATCTGTGCAAGACGCTTCCTTCCCAATAATTCTCCTTGTATCATTTGTCTTTGTAAAGTATATGTATATATTTTTTATTCTTTAGCACAATGTATCCTGTACTCAATCAATATTTATGAATAAACGATGCACATTTTTGTAATGTCTTGTGTCATTTCTCCGTCTTTTCTTTCTTTTATTATCTGTATGCCACCTTAGTAACCATGATTGACGGATGATTAGGACGAGTATCCCTGACCTTCTTAAGAAATAGCGATGGCTTAGGCCGCGGGTTCAGATCTACTGCCTAAGACTTTTCAACTCTATAAGCCGTGAGGGTTTCATAGAGACTTTTCTCCCTACAGATCGAGAGGATCTCGTAGGTGGATTTTCTCCTTAGGAATCGTGAGGATTCCTAAGTGTGGTTTTCTCTTATAAGTCGTAAGGATCTTATAAGAGAATTTTCCCTCTTACGAGTCGAGAGGATTCGTAAGTGGTTGCTTCTCTCTTCGTCGAAATTCGACTTCGGAGAGTGAGACCCGTGAATAGTATGCAAGAGACCAGTTTGGATTGACTTGCAGGGCCCCATTGCTCAAAAAGCAAGCCTTCCTTGCTGTCTAAGACTTCTTCTTACAAATTGAGACGAATCGGGGATCCGTCTGCAGTTGTAGCGGAACAGTTGACATGAGTTAAGAAGCTCTCATCACGGAGTGTTTGTATCCGTGAGTCGAGGAGTTTGCTAGGGATTATTTGTTTCCCAATCGCCAAGGAGTATTTGTTTCCTTGGGGTTTGAAACGAGTCGAGGGTTCCTGCGGAGGCACTGGTGGCTCTGCGGGTCGACGCGGATCAGAAGGCTCTCGTCAAGGAGTGTTTGTATCCGTGAGTCGAGGAATTTGCTGGGATTATTTGTTTCCCAAGCGCCAAGGATTATTTGTTTCCTTGGGGTTTGAAACGAGTCGAGGGTTCCCACGGGGGCTCTGGTGGCTCTGCGGGTCGACGCGGATCAGAAGGCTCTCGTCAAGAAGTGTTTGTATCCGTGAGTCGAGGAATTTTGCCAGGGATTATTTGTTTCCCAAGCGCCAAGGATTATTTGTTTCCTTGGGGTTTGAAACGAGTCGAGGATTCCTACGGAGGCACTGGTGGCTCTGCGGGTCGACGCGGATCAGAAGGCTCTCGTCAAGGAGTGTTTGTATCCGTGAGTCGAGGAATTTGCTGGGATTATTTGTTTCCCAAGCGCCAAGGATTATTTGTTTCCTTGGGGTTTGAAACGAGTCGAGGGTTCCCACGGGGGCTCTGGTGGCTCTGCGGGTCGACGCGGATCAGGAAGCTCTCGTCAAGGAGTGTTTGTATCCGTGAGTCGAGGAATTTTGCCAGGGATTATTTGTTTCCCAAGCGCCAAGGATTATTTGTTTCCTTGGGGTTTGAAACGAGTCGAGGATTCCTACGGAGGCACTGGTAGCTCTGCGGGTCGACGCGGATCAGGAAGCTCTCGTCAAGGAGTGTTTGTATCCGTGAGTTGAGGAATTTTGCCAGGGATTATTTGTTTCCCAAGCGCCAAGGATTATTTGTTTCCTTGGGGTTTGAAACGAGTCGAGGATTCCTACGGAGGCACTGGTAGCTCTGCGGGTCGACGCGGATCAGGAAGCTCTCGTCAAGGAGTGTTTGTATCCGTGAGTCGAGGAGTTTGCTGGGATTATTTGTTTCCCAAGCGCCAAGGATTATTTGTTTCCCTGGGGTTTGAAACGAGTCGAGGGTTCCCACGGGGCTCTGGTAGCTCTGTGGGTCGACGCGGATCAGAAGGCTCTCGTCAAGAAGTGTTTGTATCCGTGAGTCGAGGAATTTTGCTGAAGTCACTGGCTTCTTCGGTTGAAATGAACCGGTGAGATTTGGGGTTCGTCTTCTGACGGAATCCGCTGGGAAAGTATGGTCCATTCTTTGTTTACGTCCTTGGATTGTATACAGGGATCGATGTGATCTTAACTGTAGGGCCAAAGTTTTATCATTTCTTCTTTTTATTTTATTTTATTTCCGCGATGCTCTATCATTTCAGCTTTTATATCGCGAAGGTCACGACTGCCCGATCATTTCGGCTATTTTTCGCGGTGCCCAATCATTTCGGCTTTTTACTTTATTTCTACCCGCTGCTTTTTATTGCGAGTTGCCCAATCATTTCGGCTATTTCTTCATGCATATATTTTTACTTGCTGCTTTTTTTTTATTGCAAGTCGCCCCATCATTTCGGCTATTTCGTATGCATGTGCGGCCTACTGGCTTTTCGCTGTAAACCTGAAATTGGACACCGATTTCGGCATCAGCACCGCTACAACTGAGATATTACCAGGAGCGAATCATCATTTGCCTCTGTCGTTGTCGAACAAAGGAGGCTTAGCGACCAGGGTTAGGGTCCTGTCGACTAAGGCTTTTGATTTCATGAGCCGTAAGGGTCTCATAAAGGTATTTCTCCCTACAAGTCGTGAGGATCTTGTAGGTGTATTTTCTCCTTAGAAATCGTGAGGGTTCCTAAGTGTTTTGTTCCTCTGTAAGTCGTAAGGATCCTACAGGAGGGTTTCCTCCTCATAAATCGAGAGGATTTACAAGGGTTGTTCATCATACAAACATATCCCTAGCCTCGGATGGGACTAAGTTAGGGAAATGTTTATTCGCGCCCGTGGATTGTATACAAGGACCAATATTGGACCACTTGTAGGGCAATGTCTAAAGTTGTGGGGGTTACTTAAGCACAGGTTTAGATCTCTGTAACTTAAGACTTTCAAATCTTATGAGCCGTGAGGGTCCCATAAGAGAGTTCTCCTTACGAGTCGTGAGGATCTCGCAAGTGTATTTTCTCCTTAGGAATCGTGGGGATTCCTAAGTGTGTTGCTCCCTTGTGAGTCGTAAGGATCTCACGCGGGTGGTTTCTCCTTATAAGGTCGAGAGGACCCTATAAGGGTTCTTTAACGAAGTTGCGCCCTTTCGGGTTTTCACAAACATTCGCCGGTAGTCCTGCTGTTTTTACTCACGGAGCCCTTTCAGGTTTTCATCCGTGCCCTTTTTGCTTATGGACATACCGTTTTTATTTATTATATATTTTTTTTCTTTTTTTTTTATATATTATTTCTTTTTTATTCATCTCGTCAGCCTAAGGATGCTGCGGTAGTAGTTTAAAGACGTTTCGGTCTGCTATTAGTTTAAGGACATTTCGGTTCACTGTTAGTTTAAGGACATTTCGGTCCGTCGTTGAGAAGCTGGCTAATACTTATAAAGCTTGAGCTTAGGAAGATAGCGAGCGGATATAGTCGTCGTCATCTACCATTGACCTAGGCTGTGACTCATTAAGCATAGTATTTCTTCAGGAAGCGACCGTTTATCGGCCTGAAAGGCCTTTCGCCGTGCATGTCGATGAGTAGATAGGCCCCACCCTGGTAGACCTTATCTATGATGTATGGGCCTTCATAGTTTGGCTCGAATTTTCCTCGCTTGGCTCGATTGGGGATCATAGGCCTTTTGACCACTAGCACGAGTTCGCCTTGGCGAAATGTCCTCGGTCGGGTTAGTCTTTCGTATGAGCGCGTCATCTTTACTTTATAGGCCTCCAGATTTTGTTGCGCTATGAGCCGGGTTTCATCAAGGGCGTCAAGCTCTTCAAACCGAAGGTGAGCATTTTCTTCGTCTGTCAGCTCGTAGTGGACTGCCACTCGTAGAGAGGGTAATTCTATCTCGAGAGGGAGTACTGCTTCCGTCCCAAATACCAACGCGTACGGCGTTGTGTTTGTGGCCGTTTTAAATGTAGTTCGATACGCCCAAAAAGCCTCTTGCAATCTTTCGTGCCAATCTCTCTTATTTCGTGACACTGTTTTCTTCATGATCTTCGTCAAGGTTTTATTGAAGGCCTCAGCTAGACCGTTAGCTCGCGGATTATAAACTGAGGAATATCTCCAGTCTATATTATGCTGTTGCGCAAAGCGACTGATCTTGTGGCTTCTGTAGGCTGGCCCGTTATCGGAGATGATCCGTCGTGGAGTTCCAAACCGGTATATGACATGCGTTTTGAAGAAATGGAGGATGTTCTCCGTCTTCACTTCCCTCAACGGTACCGCCTTTGCCCATTTGGAGAAGTAATCAGTCGTCGCCAAGATGAAACGATGTCCCTTTGACGATGCTGGTTCGATGGGGCCGACTATGTCAGTTCCCCACATTTCGAATGGCCAACTAGCCACTGTTGGATGCAGTGGATTGGGATGCTGATGGATGAAGTCCCCATGAATTTGGCATGAATGACATTGCCTCGCGTATTCCAGGCAATCCTACATCATAGTGGGCCAGTAGTAGCCCATCCGTTTTATCTTCAACTTCATCTTAAGGCCTGCTTGGTGGGAACCGCAGAGTCCGTCGTGAACCTCTTGGACGACCCTTCTCGCTTCGTCAGGTCCTAGGCATCTCAGCCACAGAGAATCGAATGTCCTCTTGTATAGAGTATCGTTGACGAAGGCGAAAGACAGAGCTCTTTTCACGAGCTGATGTCTTATGGACGCTTCTTCAGGCATTCGGTGGAACTTGAAGTAATCTATGAAGACTTCTCTCCAGTCTTCGGTCTTCTCATGGTCTTTTATTTGTAGGGTCGCCTGCTCAGTTGCTCCCTTTTCTTTATATGATTCTGGATGTATTTCTGCTGGGGCGAGCACTCGACGGCTCTGTATCACGATTCTAACGTCATCGAGGTTCTCGTCAGCCAATTCTTTAGCAAGTTTGGCCAGTGCGTCCGCTTTGCTGTTTTCCGCGCGCGGTATACTTTCCAACGTGTAGGAGGGAATTTGGGTTAGCAGTTGCTGCACTTTTTCACCGTATTTTACCAATTCCGGTTTGCATGTTTGGTAATCGCCGTTCACTTGACTGACGACCAGTTGGGAGTCCCCATATATGAGGAGGCTTTCAATTCCCATATCAATGGCGATCTCGAGGCCTACTATCAAAGCTTCATATTCAGCTTCATTATTCGTTCTCGGCTCTGTTAAGGAGAAGGCGAAGCGCATTATTCCTCCTTGTGGAGTCACAAAGATGAGTCCTACCCCCGATTTGATCATTGGCGTACTTTGTTTGTGCTTTTTCATGGAAGATGCTCCATCGAAATAAAGCTCCCAACGGGTATCACCACTGTCGATTGCGTCAAACGCATGTCTGTCTGGCAAATCGCAATTTAAAGGAGAATCGGCAGGTATGGGATGCTCAGCAAGGAAGTCGGCGATGGCCTGGCCTTTTACTGCCCTGAGAGGTTGATATGTTATCGAAAATTCCATCAAGAGCAGGGCCCATTTAGCGAGTCGCCCTGTCAATATGGCTTTTGACATTAGATATTTGAGAGGGTCCACTTTTGAAATAAGACGGACCTCGTGCGCCAACGCATAGTGCCTAAGCTTTGTTATTGCGAAGATCAACGCCAGGCAGTGTTTTTCAATGGGAGAGTAGTTGCTTTCTGCCCCCAGCAGAACTCGACTTAAGTAGTAGAGTGCTCTTTCTTTCCCTTGATCGTTCTCTTGTGCCCATAATGCGCCTAAGGAACCTTCGAGGGCGGTTGTATAAAGAATGAGAGGCTTCCCCTTAACCGGAGCAGCCAACACCGGCGGGTTCTGCAGGTATTGCTTAATCTCATCCAGTGCGCCTTGGCATTTTTGATCCCAAACGAATGGGGTTCCCTTCTTCATCAGGTGACTATAAGGACGGCACTTTCCTGAAAGGTTGGCTATAAATCGCCGTATGTATGCGAGTTTCCCTTGGAGAGACCGCAGCTGCTTGAGAGTCCTCGGCGGAGGCATTTCCATGATCGCTTTAATCTTTGACGGATCTATTTCAATACCTCGGTGTCGAACAACGAATCCCAGGAATTTGCCCGAGGAAACCCCGAACGCACATTTAAGAGGATTCATCTTCAAGTTGTATTGCCGAAGGCGTTGAAATACAGTCTTCAGATGCTCGAGATGTTCCTCGTATGATTTGCTTTTAACCACGAGATCGTCGATATAGCATTCAACGATTTCGTGTATAAGGTCGTCGAAGATCTTTGTCATGGCCCTCTGATAAGTAGCACCGGTGTTCTTCAAACCGAAGGGCATCACTTTATAACAAAATATACCAAGAGGAGTCCTGAAGGCTGTGTGCTTCTGGTCTTCTGGATGCATTTTTATCTGGTTATACCCCGATGAGCCGTCCATGAAGGAGAAAACTTCATGAGTGGATGTATTGTCTATCATCAGTTCAGTGACTGGCACTGGGAAATCATCCTTCGGGCAAGCTTTATTAAGATCCCGGAAGTCTACGCATATGCGCACTGTCCCATTTTTCTTCATCACTGGGACGATGTTGGCGATCCATTCAGGGTATTGAACTTCCTGGATGAAGCCAGAGTCGATTAACTTTTTGACTTCGGTATTTATGCTCATCTCAAGCTCGAGTCGCATTCTTCTCGGCGCCTGTTTGACTGGCTTGATGTTCGGGGATATTGCTAGTCTATGTACAGCAACTTCTGGATCTAGTCTCGGCATCTCGGAATAGTTCCATGCGAAGCAATCTTTATGCTGCACAAGGACGTCTTTTAACGCAGCCACCCTCTCTTCAGGCAGCAGCTCGCTGACGAATGTCGGTCGCGGATCATTTATTGTCCCCAACTCGATTTTCTTGAGGTTATCTGCAGTAGTATGGATTCCATCTTCCAGCTCTTTTGGCACTGGTGGAAATTCTGATATTACCTCATCGCTGCCGTTTTCAAAGCACCAAGGAAGGCTGTTCATGTCCTCGGACTCTTCTTTTAATATTGTTACCACGTGGCAAGTGCGAATTTTCTGCCAATCCCAATGCGGAGATGGTTCTATCCTTGTGTTTTCGGGTTCGTGCTTTTGCGGCGGCGCTACCCTCCAGTTGTCAGACAACGCGAATTTGCCAAGCTGATATTGGTCCTCAACCCAATTCTTAAAGGTGAAGCAATCTTCAAGCGGATGCCCTACTACTCGATGGTAAGAGCAATAATTTGGGTTGGAGACTTCGCCCGCTTGCTCAGGGTGTTTAGACTCTGGCAGTGTAAGCATTTGATGTTTTAGAGCAAGATCAAGTATTTTCCTTGTTTTGTTCCGAGGAAATGAGTATGCTCGACCCATTTTCTTCATGAGGGCTAGGTCAATAACGCTCGACTCTCGGATGCGTGGCTTCTTAGCTCTGCTTTGTGGTTGTCGAGCGCCTTTCTTGCCTTTCGACTTGTTTTTGCTTTCGCGTCGAACCTTTTTTGTAGTAGGTTGACAAGGAGCGGCATTTTCATCCTTCACCGCCTGTTGAAGGAGGCGCTGTGTCTTGGCTTTCTCATAGATTGCCATTTCACGATTGTGATCATCTCGGGCTTTTTGACCCGCATTCCTTATAAGTTTGCCCATCTGGTCTTCAAATGATGGACTGGGCGGTTTTGCATCATGAACTTTTGCTGGCTCAGGATTAGCGTCCTCCCATTGAGCGTCCGCCTCTTCATCGAAGTCATACATGACATAACAGCTGTTTACTAGCTCCCGTTTCTTTGACCGGATGTACCCAAGCCCTTTTGTTTCTATTCTCCCGTTAGGCAGTTTGCATTGAGTCCCGGGAATGTTCCAGACCTTGTCATAGAATTTGGCTTTTCTAACGGTCTGTGTGAAGGACATCCCCTGGCGTTTCAGCAGTTTCTTCAAACCTTCGGTATAATATCTGGGAAGACGGATAGGCTGAAGCCTGTCGAGAGTGGGATCCGCGCCATGCCAAATTTCTTTTTCCACCTTGTTTTCTTCAGAACGGTAGAATAGGATTGCCTTCTCGCCTTTTCGTCCGGGAGGGATATAGAATGTCTGCAATTCTTCTACGCTGTTGGTGTCGAGTGCATCCAGTTCTTTGTAATGTTCAAGCGGCACCATGGTTATCTGCAGACTTCGCTCTTCATCAGCGGAAACCCGTATTGAAGGCCGAGCAGGGAATACAGCATGAACTTCATCCTCTGAATCACTACCGAAGATCAATGAAGGAACGGATGGTCCTGGCCTAGTGGATTGGGATGGACCTGAATAAATTATATCCTCCTCCTCCTCGGTGTCACTGCCGAAGACAGGGATGGTGGCGTTAGTTTTGTTCTCCGGTTTGTGACACCTTTCCGTGTCTTCGAAACTCGGTAAGAAGTATTTGGCATCTTCATACTTGCGAACTTCGTTTACGGAAAACGGATTCAACTCTCCCGCCACTGTGTACTCGAGGCCATCCCTAGAATACTTCATGCACTGATGCTGTGTAGAAGGGATGATATTGTACTCGTGTAGCCATGGTCGGCCGAGCAGAGCATTATAGCACGTCTTGGCGTCTATAACATGGAATTTGATGTCTGTGACGAGCAACCCGAAGCGTAGCGTCAATATCACAGATCCAAGAGTTTTTGATGATTGGGAGTCGAATCCGGAGATGGTGATTTTGTCTCGGGCGAGGTGTTGGACACTCATGCAAATCTCCTTTAACACTCGCACATTGAGTAAATTAACAGACGATCCGTTATCGACCAAGATTTTACCTATCTTTATGTCATGGCAGTATCCTGAGACATAAAGGGGGCGATTGTGTTCACACGTCCCGAGGAGAAGGTCTTCATCACCAAAAGCAACGTCGGCTGTGTGCACCTCTTCCAATTCATCCTTCATCTTTTGTTCGGCCAGGAAAGCTTGGAATTGGTCCGGATCTTGTAGGGCCTTAATCAAAGAACCCCTCGCCTCTTTTGATAGTAATAGGGCATCGAGAATGCTGAGTTGTGAGGGTAGCTTTCTCAGATGCGCCAAGACATTGTAATCCACTTTATTCCTTTTTGGCGGGTTCTCGGCGTTTAGCTCTTCCAGAACTTGGTCATCTAAGACGATGTCTTCAGAGACCTTTTCTTTCCCTTTATCTTTTCTATTCTAGGGTCCGAGGTTCTTTTCAGGCAGCGTCCGATTCCGCAGCCGGATATTTTCGCAAACCACTGGCTCTTCTTCTTTTCCCGAAGTTGACTCTTTAAAGAGAGGGGCAAGTTCTAGCTCCTCATCAGAGTCGCTCCCAAATATAGGCACTTGTGATCCTACGGCGTCAACCATGCAACAACCACCAGTAGTTTTATCAAGCCCTTTGATCATTCCGCTCTGCTCTCGGCGAGCTTTGCGCTTTTCCCGCTTAAACTGTTGCTGGTGAGTAACATATCCTTGCCACCACTTATTGAAAGTTTTGCACTCTTTAGTGGGATGAGACACCTTCCGATGGTACAAGCAATAGGAGGGGTGGATTTCCATTACACCAGTAATTTTCCCTTCAGAGGATGGTAGCTTCATGCCCATTGATATGGCCTTAGCAAACCTCTTCTTTATCTTGAATTGGCTTTTGTCGGCGGTGGAGGCATTTTGCTCCAGCGGGATCATCTCAGCTTTTTCCTCAAGTCGCTGGCGCTTGGCCCTTTCGAATATAACCGTCTCGCGCTCTCGATCAGCTTTACTTTTCAATCGAGCCTCACTAAGAAACGCGCCAATCATTTCGATTGATAATTCCAGAATTTTTGATTCGGTATCTGCCCCCAGCGTTTTAGTGCCAGAAGTCCCTTCATCGTTCGTGATCGAACGGGAGATCATATGACAGCTCGCCACATATTCCTCGGATTCATCCGATGAACTTTCTCCCTCATCTTCTTTTGGAAAGACGTGATCAAGGAAATCTTGGAGCGTAATGGGAGTCCGCGCCTTTTGGTTGTATTCATCCAGCGCGTCGATTTGCTTTTGTAAGTCCGTGCGCTTGTCGCCAGGCTTCACGGGCTTCTTAGATTTCTTCTTCTTCTTTTTCGAAGATTTTGACGGCTGGCTATGAACGCTTGAACTACCACCATCGGTCTTCGGAGTCGGACGTGGCTTCAACATCCCCTCAATAACCTGCGGTTCCAAGGGGTTCTTCCACTTGACCGCTGGACAGGTCTGAAGATCGTTTAGCATCCTCTTTGTCTTGGCTGATAATACAACCTCCTAAGGAGCTTCCTCAATGACGGAGCATGTTGCCCCCGGCGTATTCGTCCCCTTAGAGGTGTGGGGCTGCGGGGGATTCACCTTCCATTTGTCAGATAGCGCAAATTTGCCCTGACGGTACTGGTTCTCAAGCCAATTCTTGAAAACGTAGCAATCCTCGATGGGATGGCCTAGCACTCGATGGTAAGGGCAGTAATTGGGCTCGTTGACGTCGTTCGGTTGCAACGGACGTTTTGGATCTGGCAGATTTATGAGTCTGTTGCGCAACGCCAGCTCGAATAGCCTCCTCGTTTTATCGCGGGGGAAGGAGTAAGGATGTCCCATCCTGTCCTCAAGGGGTACGTATGGGCGTGTATTGTTTGGACGAGCAACCGGCTTCGAGTCGCTCGGTTGTTGTTGGGTATTAGCGACAATGATCGCTTTTCCCTTTCCTTTATCGTTTCGGGAGTCTGGCTTTGGGAGAGGGGGTTTATGGCCCATCTGGTCCATCTGCGCTAGTTTGTCGATCAAAGCCTGGAAGGTAGTCGGCTTGAAGAACATCATAAACTGTGAAATGGTTGCTTGTGGATCAAGGGTTCCAACAAACATTCCCACCGCAGGGGCTTCTTCTATGCGCTGTTCACACTTAGACCATAGATTACGCCACCGTATAGCGTACTGAACCCATGTCTCGCCGGGTTTTACCCTGGCGTTAATCAGCGCCGTCATCGGGGTACGCTCACTGGCACTTGCAAAACGTTGGGTGAAGAGCAGCTCCATCTCCGCAAAGGTTTTAATAGAGTCGTTGGGGAGCTCAGAATACCATTTGAACGCCGTATCTGATAGGCTTCCAACGAACTGGCGAAGCAAAAGCTTGTCGTCGCCGCCGGTGTTACCGCAAAGCGCCCTGAACTGGGCAACATGTTGATGGGGATTGCCGGTCCCCTTGTAGACATGGAACTTGGGAATTGTGTAACCCGGCGGGTACTTGATTTGGTCATACCAGCCCGGATATGGTCGCCCCGTTTTTACGACGTGGCAGGCTGCTTCGGCCGCGTGATGAACCTTTATTTGCTGGGCTATATATTCGTCCAGATCAGTTTTAGAGATTGTATCCTCTTTAGCCGTTGATAGAACGGGCTGAGGGTTTGATGTCTCTCCCCTATCATCCCCAAGGACAATCGGGGGTTCTTCAGTCGGGGGATCTTGTTGTATCATCATCCCTATCATGTCCTGGAAGAGGAGGCCCATACGCTGTATATTGGCTGCTTGTTCAGCAGCCTCTTTGTCTCTCTTTTCCAGTACTCGGCGGAGGAACTCGGCGTCGGTCTCTTCCTCTTGGCGTTCATCTAAGGACGTCTCAGGATTCTCTTTTGGCTCCGTGAGTGCAGCCATTGTAGTCATCATCTCCTGGAGCTTTTGTTGCTGCTCCTGAGCCTTGATCACTGATTGGGTAAGTGGTCGGTGACCCGTAGAAGTATGACTTTCTTCCTTTCCAGAAGCCATATAAACCGTATGAACTGTTATGCCCCCTGACTTGGGGCGTTTAGGTTCACCGCTTTTAAACTTTGTTAGTGTCACAGGAGCTTTCTCTGGCCTTTTTCTTTTGTGGACCATTGAGGTTGAAGGAGCCGTTGAAGTGGGCATCCTAGCCTTTGTTGCCCCCTGCTGTTTAATGGGGCGGTTTTTGTCCTTTTCCACCTTTGCCTTTTTCTGGCGACGAAAGTGGTCTGAGTCAATCACGGAGTCTTGAACCCTCCGCCAAACTTTATAAATTTTTGACGACAGCCGTTGAGAGGGCTGTTCCTGCTTTGTCTCCGGAGCTTTTTCCATAGGCGGAGGAGATCTTTTCAATGTAGCAATTGGAGAGTTCTTTCTCACCTTCCTCAGCAATTCAAAGCTGTTTCCAGTTGGAACAGCAGCGTTGACCTCCACCACTGGAGCAGGTGGGGTTAGCCCTGAGGGGGAGTTGCCCCCTGCTTTCCTTACTCGTTGCCAATGGCGACGTCGCGCACGACGAGCCGTTGGGACTGGCTCGGAAATCGAGATGGTTTCTTTTTGCCCCCTGTTTGAGTGTGGGGTAACTGCCGATGTCAGCCTATCGAAGACTGATGCCTTTTGACCAGCTGGGGGAGGAGTGAGAACCGTCAATCTTGTGAAGACCGACTCTCTGATGGGAGAAGCCGCTTTAATGACTTCCAAAGCAGCGGCCGTTGCCCTCTTTGGGACGGCCACTGTATAGTTCTGACCTAGCCTGGTGAAAACGGAGGCTGTCGGTTTAGTAGCGGGCGACCCGTTGACAGGGGTCGTGGTAGTAGTGAGCCGGTCGAACACCGACTTCTTGTTCGCTTCCGGTGCGGATATCGGCATAGAGAAGCTTGTAGGTGGGACCATGGTCCCGAAAAACAGGCCGGTGGTGGCCTGGGTCACCTGTTCTACCGGCAGAGCGAGGAAAGAGGCCGCTTGGGGCCCATATGTTACACCTCTCGGTGAGGTGGAGCGTCCGTTGCAGTGGTGCTCCGCGCATTTGGTGCAGTTAGAATCCATGGATGCTTGAGTTCTGCACCAGACAAAAGACCAAATCTTAGCAACTTGAAATCCAAAGGCAACCATTTAACAAACCGCGATTGGTTCGCGAAGACGACACACGAAGTGTGGAGTGGAAAGAGGAAGAGGTCCCACTGGGCGTGCCAAAATCTGTTCCCCTCCGAACGGCGGCCGGGACGTTAGGACGTCCTTGCCCGAGATTCGGGGCAGATGCTATGTGGTTTTATCTATCTACCTCTCCGAAGATGCCAAGTTGATTTATGGCACCGTGGATCGGAGGTTTAGACGGATGCGGCCGATGTAGCAGACTTCATCAGATTCCCCCTCAGGGTGAGGGGTTTTTGATTGTGGGGACGCTCTTCCCTGCAGGCGCAAGCCCCTGCAGTTAATTACGCTACCGCATCGCGGTAACAACTTTCTCCTTCTCCAGAATTTCACTTCGTGTCGTGTGTGTTTGTTTTGTTTATGGTTGCCCGTGGATTGTATACGGAGACTGAGTAATGCCGTCGCCCGTAGGACGTGGATTAGTCCAAATCCGTATTTACTTAGATTTGGGTTTGGTATTTTTAGTTTAAGGATGCATTAGTCGCGTTGCGGCTAAGATCAACTTAAACGTTCGTTAGGGATACGTTAGTCCTGTTTTAGACTAAGATCCACTTAACGTAGTGATTAATTTAATATATGGCCATCGGGACTCGTCACCTCTCTGACGTCGTTGAATGATTACAACGACATGTATCAGAGGAGCTCGGAGATGTACCCTCGAACCAGAGTTGACTGGGAGTTTTATAATTCATGTGAATGTTTAAGGATACGTTAGCCGTGTTTGGGGCTAAGATCGACTTAAACGGGACCGTTTAGGTCCAACAAAAGAGCATTCGGGCTCTATTGCGCCAGTTTAAGGACGTGGTGGTCCATCGCCAGTTTAGGGACGTGGTGGTCCATTATTAGTTTAGGGACGTTTCGGTCCGATATTAGTTTAGGGACGTTTCGGTCCGACATTCCCATTTTGGGACTAATATTAGTTTAAGGACGTTTCGGTCCGATATTAGTTTAAGGACGTTTCGGTCCACGAGTTTAAGGACCCCGCAGTCCATATGGGTGTGTGGTCGTTGGGACCCGTCACCTCTTTGACGTCGTTGAGGAATTACAACGATAGATGTCAAAGGAGTTCGGAGATGTACCCTCGAACCGGACGTACATTGATTTAGGAGAGCCATTTTGCTCAGTCAATTTAATTTAAGGACTTATGGCCACGATTGGGCTAAGTCCATTGCTTTTGCATTTCTTTTGCTTTTATTTGGGCTTTGCCCAAAAGGGATGCAGAGCATCAATTTTATTTGGGCCCAGCCCTTTTATTGCTTTGCAATTTATTCTGACCTGCTAGGTCTTTTTGATTTGGGCATGGCCCTTCAAGTAATGCATTGCATTTGTGCAAATCACCAAGAATCTTTTAGATTCAAGAACAGAAGTGCAGAGCACTTTTTATCCCCTGATTTGGATCAAAGAAAAACAAGTTTTTCTTTGTTTCAGAGAACCAAAGGTTCATAGCAAGTGCAAGGCACTATTTTTATTTTATTTATTTATTCAAGAAAAGAAGTGCAGAGCACTTTTTATCCCCTGATTTGGATCAAAGAAAAACAAGTTTTTCTTTGTTTCAGAGAACGAGAGGTTCACAGCAAGTGCAAGGCACTATTTTTGTTATTTTTATTTATTTATTTATTTATTTATTTATCTATTTATTGAAGATCACTGATCTTGTTTTCTAGATCAATGATCTATTATTCAAGAGAATCTTCTCTTATCTCAAAGGTTTTTACCTTCTTTTTGAGTTCTCCAGAAATTCTCAAGAGTTCTCTTCTTTCTTCTTTTTTTTTTTAAAACCAGATGATGATCCCTTTGAATTGAGGTCTAGGGTCCTTTTTATAGTGCTCAAAGATCAGTTAAATTTGTTAAAAAGATCTTTTCTGAGTGATTCGGGGAATTTTCCCCACCGTTGGATCTTTGATCCAAAGGCCCCTGTTTTACAGAAGAAATCTTCTTGTTTTAACAAGAACAGAAAAGATTTCCTTAAATCTTCACTCTGTTGTTGCGCAACTCACCAGCGCGTGACACGTGTCGCGCAGTAAGGCGCTTGCGCAACTGTGCTTGCGCAACTGCGCAGACACGTGTCGCGCAGTGAAGCGCTTGCGCAGCTGAGCTTACGCAACTGCGCAGACACGTGTCACTCAACGGTGCACTTGCGCAACAGTGTTTGCGCAACTGCGCAGACACGTGTCGCGCAGAGGTGCGTTTGCGCAGTCGTGCTTGCGCAACTGCGCAGACACGTGTCGCGCAGCGGTCCGCTTGCGCAGTTGTGCTTTTGCGCAACTGCGCAGACACGTGGCGCGCTGAGGTGCACTTGCGCAACAGCGTTTGCGCAACTGCGCAGACACGTGTCGCGCAACGGTGCACTTGCGCAGTTAAGTGTTACTTATGTTTTTAAAGAGCCTTGCTCTTATCGGACGTACCGCCTTGGGCGTTGTGCTGCCGTGTCAACTTCTGACACGTGGCACATTGCGCGCAGCGCACGGGAACCGAAGCGTTGCTTCAAAATTTGAATTTTCAAAATTCAAACAGAGCCTTGCTCTGATTGGGGGAACAGTTGTAAGGATCCTACAAGAGAATTTTTCCCTCTTACGAGTCGAGAGGACCCGTAAGCGGTTGTTTCCCTCCTTATCGAAACTCGACTTTGGAGAATGAGACCCGTGAATAGTATGCAAGAGACCATTTTGGATTGACTTGCAGGGTCCCATTGCTCAGGAAGCAAGCTTTTCAATCCTTGCTGTCTGAGACTTCATCTTGCAAGTTGAGACGAATCGAGGATTTCCCGCGGAGGCACTGGTGGCTCTGCAAGTCGACGGGAATCAGGAGGCTCTCATCAAGGAGTGTTTGTATCCGTGAGTCGAGGAGTTTGTTAGGGATTATTTGTTTCCCAAGCGCTAAGGATTATTTGTTTCCTTGGGGTTTGAAACGAGTCGAGGTTTCCCACGGGGGCACTGGTGGCTCTGCGGGTCGACGCGGATCAGGAGGCTCTCATCAAGGAGTGTTTGTATCCGTGAGTCGAGGAGTTTGCTAGGGATTATTTGTTTCCCAAGCACCAAGGATTATTTGTTTCCTTAGGATTTGAAACGAGTCGAGGATTCCCACGGGGGCACTGGTGGCTCTGCGGGTCGATGCGGATCAGGAGGCTCTCGTCAAGGAGTGTTTGTATCCGTGAGTCGAGGAGTTTGCTAGGGATTATTTGTTTCTCAAGCACCAAGGATTATTTGTTTCCTTGGGGTTTGAAACGAGTCGAGGATTCCCACGGGGGCACTGGTGGCTCTGCGGGTCGACGCGGATCAGGAGGCTCTCGTCAAGGAGTGTTTGTATCCGTGAGTCGAGGAGTTTGCTAGGGATTATTTGTTTCCCAAGCACCAAGGATTATTTGTTTCCTTAGGGTTTGAAACGAGTCGAGGATTCCCACGGGGGCACTGGTGGCTCTGCGGGTCGACGCGGATCAGGAGGCTCTCGTCAAGGAGTGTTTGTATCCGTGAGTCGAGGAGTTTGTTGGGAGAGTATGGTTCCCTCTTTGTTTACGCCCTTGGATTGTATACAGGGATCGATGTGATCTTAACTGTAGGGCCAAAGTTTTATCATCATCATTTTTTTTGTGTTATTTCCGCGATGCTCTATCATTTCAGCTTTTTATATCGCGAAGGTCACGATTGCCCCATCATTTCGGCTATTTTTCGCGGTGCCCAATCATTTCGGCTATTTTATTTTATTTTTACTCACTGCTTTTTATTGCGAGTCGCCCAATCATTTCGGCTATTTTGCATGCATGCATGTTTACTTGCTGCTTTTTTTTATTGCAAGTTGCCCCATCATTTCGGCTATTTCGTATGCATGTGCGGCCTACTGACTTTTCGCCGTAAACCTGAAATTGGACACCGATTTCGGCATCAGCACCGCTACAACTGGGATATTGCCAGGAGCGAATCATCATCTGCCTCTGTCGTTGTCGAACAAAGGAGGCTTAGCGACCAGGGTTAAGATCTTGTCGACTAAGGCTTTTGACTTCATGAGCCGTAAGGGTCTCACAAAGGTATTTCTCCCTACAAGTCATAAGGATCTTGTAGGTGTATTTTCTCCTTAGGAATCGTGAGGGTTCCTAAGTGTTTTGTTCCTCTGTAAGTCGTAAGGATCCTACAGGAGGGTTTTCTCCTTATAAGTCGAGAGGATTTACAAGGGTTTTTTTACCATGCAGACATATCCCTAGTCTTAGATGGGACTTGGTTAGGGAAATGTTTATTCGCGCCCGTGGATTGTATACAAGGGTCAATAATGGACCACTTGTAGGGCAGTGTTGAAAGTTGTGGGGTTTGCTTAAGCACAGGTTTAGGCCTCTGTAACTTAAGACTTTCAAATCTTACGAGCCGTGAGGGTTCCATAAGAGCGTTCTCCTTACGAGTCGTGAGGATCTCGCAAGTGTATTTTCTCCCTAGGAATCGTGGGGATCCCTAAGCGTGTTGTTCTCTTGTGAGTCGTAAGGATCTCACGCGGGTGGTTTCTTCTCACAGGGTCGAGAGGACCCTGTAAGTGTTTTTTTAACGAGGTTGCGCCCTTTTGGGTTTTCACAAACACTCGCCGGTAGTCCTGCTGTTTTTACTCACGGAGCCCTTTCGGGTTTTCATCCGTGCCCTTTCTACTTATGGACATACCGTTCTATATTTTTTTATTATTATTTTTTTTTCTTTTCTCTCTTTTTTTTTACGAGGTCGCGCCCTTTCGGGTTTTCACGAACACTCGCCGGTAGCCCTGCTGTTTTTACTCACAGAGCCCTTTCGGGTTTTCATCCGTGCCCTTTCTGCTTATGGACATACCGTTATATATATATATATATATATATATTTTTTTTTTTTCTTTTTTCTTTTTCTCTTTTTTTTATCTCGTTAGCCTTAGTTTAAAGACGTTTCGGTCTGCTATTAGTTTAAGGACGTTTCGGTCCGTGATGGAGGCTGGCTACTGCTGATAAAGTTTGAGCTTAGGAAGATAGCGAGCGGACATAGTCGTCGTCATCTATTATTAACCTAGGCTGTGGCTCATTAAGCGTAGTCTTTCTTCAGGAAGCGACCGTTTATTGGCCTGATAGGCCTTTCACCGTGCATGTCCATGAGTAAATAGGCCCCACCCTGGTAGACTTTGTCTACGATGTACGGGCCCTCATAGTTCGGCTCAAACTTTCCTCACTTGGCGCGATTAGGGATCATAGGCCTTTTGACTACCAGCACGAGTTCGCCTTGGCTGAACGTCCTCGGCCGAGTCAGTCTTTCGTATGAGCGCGTCATCTTTGCTTTGTAAGCTTCCAGATTCTGTTGCGCTATGAGCCGGATTTCATCAAGAGCGTCAAGCTCTTCAAACCGGAGGTGAGCATTTTCTTCATCCGTCAGCTCGTAGTGAACTGCCACTCGCAGAAAGGGTAATTCTATTTCGAGGGGTAGTACTGCTTTCGTGCCGAATACCAACGCATACGGCGTTGTGTTCGTGGCTGTCTTGAATGTAGTTCGATACGCCCAAAGAGCCTCTTGCAACCTCTCGTGCCAGCCCCTCTTGTTTCGGGACACCGTTTTCTTTATAATCTTTGTTAAGGTCTTGTTGAAGGCCTCGGCGAGACCGTTAGCTCTCGGATTGTAGACTGAAGAATATCTCCAGTCTATGTTGTGCTGCTGCGCGAAGCGGCTAATTTTATGGCTCCGGTAGGCTGGCCCATTATCAGAGATGATCCTTCTCGGGGTTTCAAACCGGTATATAACATGCGTTTTGAAGAAATGGAGGATATTCTCCGTCTTCACTTCCCTCAACGGTACCGCTTCTGCCCATTTGGAGAAGTAATCAGTCGTCGCCAAGATGAAACGATGTCCCTTGGACGATGCTGGTTCGATGGGGCCGACTATGTCAGTTCCTCACATTTCGAATGGCCAGCTAGCCACTGTTGGATGCAGTGGATTGGGATGCTGATGGATGAAGTCCCCATGAACTTGGCACGACTGATATTGCTTCGCGTATTCAAGGCAATCCTGGATCATCGTGGGCCAGTAGTAGCCCATCCGTTTAATTTTCAATTTCATCTTTGGGCCCGCTTGGTGAGAACCACAGATTCCATCATGAACTTCCTGAACGACTCTTTCCGCTTCGTCAGGTCCTAAGCATCTCAGCCACAGAGAATCGAATGACCTCTTGTATAGAGTATCATTGACGAAGGCGAAAGACAGAGCTCGTTTCATGAGCTGATGTCTTACGGATGCATCTTCGGGCATTTGGTGGGACTTGAAGTAGTCTATGAAGACTTCCCTCCAATCCTCAACCTTCTCATGATCTTTTATTTGTAAGGTCGTTTGTTCAATCGCCCCTTTCTCTTCGGGTGTTTCCAGAGATATTTTTGCTGGGGCGAGCACTCGACGACTTTGTACCACGATTCTGACATCATCGAGGTTCTCATCAGCCAATTATTTAGCAAGTTTGGCCAACGCGTCCGCTTTGCTATTCTCTGCGCGAGGTATGCTCTCCAAAGTATAGGAGGGGATTTGGGTTAGCAATTGTTGCACTCTTTCACCGTACTTCACCAGCTCTGGCTTGCACGTTTGGTAGTCGCCGTTTACTTGACTGACGACCAATTGAGAATCTCCGTATACGAGGAGGTTTTCAATTCCCATGTCGATGGCAATCTCGAGACCTGCTATCAGAGCTTCATATTCGGCTTCGTTATTTGTCCTTGGCTCCGTTAGGGAGAACGCGTAGCGCATTATCCCTCCCTGTGGGGTTATAAAGATGAGTCCTACCCCCGGTTTGATTGTAGGGGTATTTTGTTTGCGCTTTTTCATGGAAGACGCTCCATCGAAATAGAGTTCCCATCGGGTATCGTTCCCGTCAATAGCGTCAAACGCATATTTCTATGGCAACTCGCAATTGAGAGGAGAATCAGCCGGTATCGGATGCTCTGCGAGGAAATCGGCGATAGCCTGGCCTTTCACTGCCTTGAGAGGTTGATATGTTATCGAGAACTCCATCAAAAGCAGGGCCCATTTAGCGAGTCATCCCGTCAATATGGCCTTTGACATTAGATATTTGAGAGGGCCCACTTTCGAAATGAGACGGACTTCATGCGCTAATGCGTAATGTCTAAGCTTTGTTACTGCGAAGATCAACGCCAGGCAGTGCTTTTCAATGGGGGAGTAGTTGCTTTCTGCCCCCAGTAGAACTCGACTTAAGTAGTAAAGTGCTCTCTCTTTCCCTTGGTCGTTCTCTTGCGCCCATAATGCGCCTAAAGAACCATCGAGGGCAGTTGTATAAAGGATGAGAGGCTTCCCCTTAACCGGAGCAGCCAACACTGGAGGGTTCTGTAGGTATTGCTTGATCTCGTCCAGTGCGCCTTGGCATTTGTGATCCCAGATGAATGGAATTCCTTTCTTCATCAGGTGGCTGTAAGGGCGACACTTTCCTGAAAGATTGGTTATAAACCGTCGTATGTACGCGAGCTTCCCTTGGAGAGATCGCAGCTGCTTAAGAGTTCTTGGCGGAGGCATTTCCATAATCGCCTTGATCTTGGACGGATCTATTTCGATGCCTCGGTGTCGGACAATGAACCCCAGGAATTTGCCCGAGGAAACCCCGAATGCACACTTAAGAGGATTCATCTTCAAATTGTTTTGTCGAAGGCGTCGAAATACAGTCTTTAGATGTTCGAGATGTTCCTCGTATGATTTGCTCTTAACCACGAGGTCATCGATATAGCACTCGACGATTTCATGTATAAGGTCGTCGAAAATCTTCGTCATAGCCCTCTGATAGGTGGCACCGGCGTTCTTTAGACCGAAGGGCATTACCTTGTAACAAAATATCCCCAAAGGAATCCGGAAAGCCGTATGCTTCTGGTCTTCAGGATGCATTTTTATTTGATTATACCCTGATGAGCCGTCCATGAATGAGAAAATCTCATGCGTGGACGTATAATCTATCATCGGTTCGGTGACTGGTACTGGGAAATCATCCTTCGGGCAGGCTTTGTTGAGATCCCGAAAGTCCACGCATATGCGCACCGTCCCATTTTTCTTCATCACTGGGACGATATTAGCAATCCATTAAGAGTATTGAACCTCCCGGATAAAGCCAGAGTCTATCAGCTTTTTGACTTCGGCGTTGATGCTCATTTCGAGCTCGAGCCGCATTCTTCTTGGCGCTTGTTTAACTGGTTTGACAACCGGGGATATCGCCAGTCTATGCACAGCAACTTCCAGATCCAGTCCTGGCATCTCGGAATAGTTCCATGCGAAACAATCCTGTACGAGGACGTCCTTTAATGTAGCCACCCTTTCTTCAGACAGCAGCTCACTGACAAATGTCGGTCGCGGATCGTTTACCGTCCCCAACTCAATTTTCTTGAGGTTATCTGCAGTGGTATGTATTCCATCCTCCAGTTCTTTTGGGGCTAGGGGAAATTCTGAGATCACCTCATTATTGCTGTTTTCGAAGCACCAGGGAAGGCTGTCCATGTTCTCGGACTCTTCTTTTAATATTGTTATCATATGACAGGTGTGAATCTACTTCCAATCCCAATACGGAGTTGGTTCTGTTCTTGTGTTTTCGGGTTCGTGCTTCTGTGGCGGCGCTACCCTCCAGTTGTCAGACAACGCGAATTTGCCAAGCTGATACTGATCTTCAACCCAGTTCTTGAAGGTGAAGCAATCTTCAAGCGGATGCCCTATTACTCGATGGTAAGAGCAATAATTTGGGTTGGAGAGTTCTCCTGCTTGCTCAGGGTGTTTGGACTCTGGCAGCGTAAGCATTTGATGTTTTAGAGCAAGATCAAGTATCTTCTTCGTCTTGTTCTGAGGAAATGAATATGCTCGACCCATTTTCTTCATGAGGGCTAGGTCAATAACGCTCGACTCTCGTATGCGTGGTTTCTTAGCTCTGTTTTGTTGTTGTTGAGCGCCTTTTTGGCCTTTCGACTTGTTTCTGCCTTCGCGTCGAGCCCTTTTTATAACAGGTTGACAAGGAGCGGCATTTTCATCCTTCACGACCTGTTGGAGAAGGCGTTGCGTCTTGGCTTTCTCGTAGATGGCTGTCTCGCGTTGTGATCATCTCGGACTTTTTGACCAGCTTCCCTTATAAGCCTGTCCATTTGTTCTTCAAATGATGGACCCGGCAATTTTTCATCAGGAACTTTTACTGGCTTAGGATTAGCGTCCTCCCATTGAGCATCCTCTTCTTCATCGAAGTCATATATGACGTAACAGCCGTTTAGTAGCTCTCGTTTCTTTGACCGGATGTACCCAATCCCTTTCGTTTCCATTCTCCCGTTAGGCAGTTTGCGTTGAGTCCCGGGAACGTTCCAGACCTTGTCATAGAATTTGGCCTTTCTAACGGTCTGTTTGAAGGATATCCCCTGGCGTTTCAGCAGCTTCTTCAAACCTTCTGTATAATACCTGGGAAGACGAATAGGCTGAAGCCTGTCGAGCGTGGGATCCGTGCCATGCCAGATTTCTTTTTCCACCTTGTTTTCTTCAGAACGGTAGAATAGGATTGCTTTCTCACCTTTTCGTCCGGGAGGGATATAAAATGTCTGCAATTCTTCCACGCTGTCGGTGTCGAGCGCATCCAGTTCTTTATAATGTTCAAGCGGCACCATGGCTATCTGCAGACTTCGCTCTTCATTAGCAGAAGCTCGTATTGAAAGCCGAGCAGGGAATACAGCATGAACTTCATCCTCCGAATCACTACCGAAGATCAATGAAGGAACGGATGGTCCCAGCTTGGTGTATTGGGACGGACCCGAATAAATTATATCCTCCTCCTCCTCGGTGTCACTGCCGAAGACAGCGATGGTGGCGTTAGTTTTGTTCTCCGGCTTGTGACACCTTTCCGTGTCTTCGAAACTCGGTAAGAAGTATTTGGCATCTTCATACTTGCGAACTTCATTCACAGAAAACGGATTCAATTCTCCTGCCACGGTGTACTCGAGACCATCCCTACAATATTTCATACACTGATGCTGTGTAGAAGGGATGATATTGTACTCGTGTAACCATGGTCGACCGAGCAGAGCATTGTAGCACGTCTTGGCATCTATGACAAGGAATTTAATATCTGTGACGAGCAACCCGAAGCGTAACGTCAATATCACAGATCCAAGAGTTTTTGATGATTGGGAGTCGAACCCGGAGATGGTGATCTTGTCTCGGGCGAGGTATTGGACACTCATGCAAATTTCCTTTAACACCCGCACATTGAGTAGATTAACAGACGATCCGTTATCGACTAAAATTTTACATATCTTTATGTCATGACAGTATCCTGAGACATAAAGGGGACGATTGTGTTTGCACGTCCCGAGGAGAAGGTCTTCATCACCAAAAGCAACGTCGGTCGTGTGCACCTCTTCCAATTCATCCTTCATCTTTTCTTCGGCCAGGAAGGCTTGGAACTGGTCTGGATCTTGTAGCGCCTTAATCAAATAATCCCTCGCCTCTTTTGATAGTAATAGGGCATCAAGAATGCTGAGTTGTGAGGGTAGCTTCCTCAGATGCGCCAAGACATTATAATCCACTTTATTCCTCTTTGGCGGGTTCTTGGCGGTTAACTCTTCCGCAACTCGGTCATCCAAGGCGATGTCTTCAGAAACCTTCTCTTTCCCTTTGTCTTTCCTGTTTAAGGGTCCGAGACTCTTTTCATGTAGCGTCCGATTGCGCAGCTGTATATTCTCGCAAACCTTCGGTCCTTCTTCTTTTCCCGAAGTGGATTCTTTAAAGAAGGGGCCAAGCTCTAACTCCTCATCAGAATCACTCCCAAATATAGGCACTTGTGATCCTCCGGCGTCAATCATGCAACAACCACCGGTAGTTTTATCAAGCACTTTGATCGTTCCGCTCTGCTCTCGGCGAGCTTTGCGCTTTTCCCGCTTAAACTATTGCCGGTGAGTAACATATCCTTGCCACCACTTATCGAAAACTTTGCACTCTTTAGTGGGATGCGACACCTTCCGATGGTACAAGCAATAGGAGGGGTGGTTTTCCATTTCACCAGTAATGCTTTCCTCGGAGGGTGGTAGCTCTATACCCATCGACACAGCTTTAACAAATCTCTTCCTTATCTTGAATTTGCTTTTATCTGCGGTGGGTGTATTTTGTTCCAGCGGGAGTACCGCAATTCTTTCGTCAAGGCGCTGGCGTTTGGCCCTTTCGAATATAACCGCTTCGTGCTCCCGATCAGATTTGCTATTTAAGAACGCCTCATTTAGGAACGCATCAATCATTTCATCCGACGGCTCCGGAATTTTTAGTGCAGGATCTTCCCCCAGCTCTTCAGCACGAGGAGTCTCCTCATCGTTTATGAACGAGTGAGAAATCACATGGCAGCTTGCCACATGTTCTTCGGATTCATTCGACGAACTACCTCCCTCATCTTCCTCTTGGAAGACGTGGTTGAGGAACTCTTGGAATATAATGGGAGTCTGTGCCTTCTGGTTGTACTCTTCCAGCGCGTCAATTTGTTTTTGCAAGTCCGTGCGCTTATCATTAGGATTTACGGGCTTCTTGGACTTCTTCTTCTTTTTCGAAGACTTTGACGGCTGGCTGCAAGTGCTTGAACCACCATCATCGGTCTTTGAAGTTAGACGTGGCTTCAACATCCCCTCAACGACCTGCGGTTCCAATGGGTTCTTCCACTTGATTGCTGGACATGTCCGAAGATCATTTAGCATTTTCTTCGTTTTAGATGATAGTACAACCTCCCACGGAGTTTCTTCAACGACGGAGCATGTTTCCCCCGGCGTATTCGTCCCTTTAGGGGTGTGGGGCTGCGGGGGATTCACCTTCCATTTGTCAGATAACGCAAATTTGCCCTGTCGGTACTGGTTTTCAAGCCAATTTTTGAAAACGTAACAGTCTTCGATCGGATGTCCTAGTACTCGATGATAAGGACAGTAGTTGGGCTCGTTGACGTCACTTGGTTGCAACGGACGTTTTGGATCCGGCAGATTTATGAGTCTGTTGCGCAACGCCAGCTCGAATAGCCTCTTCGTTTTATCGCGGGGGAAGGAATAAGGATGTCCTATCCTATCCTCGAGGGGTACGTACGGGCGCATATTATTTGGACGAGCAACCGGCTTCGAGTCGCTCGGTTGTTGTTGAGCATTAGCGACAACGATCGCTTTTCTCTTTCCTTTGTCATTTCGGTATTCCGGCTTTGGGAGCGGGGGTTTATGGCCCATCTGGTCCATCTGCGCTAGTTTGTCAATCAAAGCCTGGAAGGTAGTCGGCTTGAAGAACATCATAAAGTGTGAGATGGTTGCTTGTGGATCAAGGGCTCCAACAAACATTCCCACCGCAGGAGCTTCTTCTATGCGCTGCTCGCATTTCGACCATAAATTACGCCACCGTATAGCGTACTGAACCCATGTCTCGCCGGGTTTTACCCTGGCATTTATTAGTGCCGTCATCGGGGTACGTTCACTGGCACTTGCCAAACGTTGGGTAAACAGCAACTCCATTTCCGCGAAGGTTTTAATAGAATCATTAGGGAGTTCAGAGTACCACTCGAACGCCGTATCTGATAAACTTCCAACGAACTGGCGGAGCAAAAGCTTGTCATCACCGCCGGTGTTACCGCAAAGCGCCCTGAACTGGGCAACATGCTGATGGGGATTGCCGGTCCCCTTGTAGACATGGAACTTGGGAATTGTGTAATCCGGCGGGTACTTGATTTGGTCATACCATCCTGGATATGGCCGCCCCATTTTTACGACATGGCCGGCTGCCTCGGCCGCATGATGAACCCTTATTTGCTGGGCTATGTACTCGTCCAGATCAGTTTTAGAGATTGTATCCTCTTTAGCCGTTGATAGAGTGGGCTGAGGATTTGATGTCTCTCCCCTATCATCTCCAAGGACGATCGGGGGTTCTTCAGTCGGGGGATCTTGTTGTATCATCATCCCTATCATGTCCTGGAAGAGAAGGCCCATACGCTGTATGTTGGCCGCTTGTTCAGCAGCCTCTTTGTCCTTCTTTTCCAATATTCGGCAAAGGAACTCGGCGTCAGTCTCTTCCTCTTGGCGCTCATCTGAGGATGTCTCAGGGTTTTCTTTTGGCTCTGTAAGTGCGGCCATAGCATTCATCATCTCCTGGAGCTTTTGTTGCTGCTCCTGAGCTTTGGTCACTGATCGGGTGAGCGGTCAGTGGCCCGTAGAAGTGCGGCTTTCCTCCTTTCCAGAAGCCATATAAACCGTATGAACTGTTATGCCCCCTGACTTGGGGCGTTTAGGTTCACCGCTTTTAAACTTTGCCACTGTCACGGGAGCTTTCTCTGGCCTCCTTTTTTGTGGACCATTGAGTTTGAAGGAGCCGTTGAAGTGGGCATCCTAGCAATTGTTGCCCCCTGCTGTTTAATGAGGCGGTTTTTGTTCTTTTCCACCTTTGCCTTTTTCTGGCGACGAAAATGGTCTGGGTCAATCACGGAGTCTTGAACTCTCCGCCAAACTTTATAAATTTTTGACGATAGCCGTTGAGGGGGCTGTTCCTGCTTTGTCTCCGGAGCTTTCTCCATAGGTGGAGATCTTTTCAACGTAGCAATTGGAGAGTTCTTTCTCACCTTCCTCAGCAATTCAAAGCTGTTCCCAGTTGGAACAGCAGTGTTGACCTCCACCATTGGAGCAGGTGGAGTTAGCCCTGAGGGGGAGTTGCCCCCTGCCTTCCTCACTCGTTGCCAATGGCGACGTCGAGCACGGCGAGCCGTTGGGATTGGCTCAGAGATTGAGACAGTTTCTTTTTGCCCCCTGTTTGAGTGTGGGGTGACTGCCGATGTCAGCCTATTGAAGACTGATGCCCTTTGACCAGTAGGGGCAGGAGTGGGAATCGTCAATCTTGTGAAGACCGATTCTTTGATGGGAGAAGCCGCTTTAACGACTTCCGGAGTAACGACCGTTGCCCTCTTTGGGACGGCCACTCTATGGTTTTGATCTAGCCTGGCGAAAACGGAGGCTGTCGATTTGGTAACGGGTGACCCGTTGACAGGGGCTGTCGTAGCAGTGAGCCTATCGAAGACCGACTTTTTGTTCACTTCCGGTGCAGGTATCGGCGCAGAGAAGCTTGTAGGTGGGATCATGGTCCCAAAGAACAGGCCAGTGGTGGCTTGGGTCACCTGGTCTACCGGCAGAGTGAGGAAGGAAGCCGCTTGGGGCCCATATGCTACACCTCCTGGTGAGGTAGAGCGTCTGTTGCAGTGGCATTTCGAGCAGTTGGTGCAGTTAAAGGTCATTGAATCTTGAGTTCTGCGCCAGGAAAAAGACCAAATCTTAATAACTTGAAATCCGAAGACAACCATTTAACAAACCGCGATTGGTTCACGAAGACGACACACGAAGTGTGGAGTGGAAAGAGGAAGAGGTCCCACCGGGCGTGCCAGAATCCGTTCCCCTCCGAAAGACGGCGCACAGGGCTGCGAAGCCCTGACGCTGAGATTCGGGGCAGATACTATTTGGTTTTATCCGTCTACCTCTCCGAAGATGCCAAGTTGATTTATGGCACCGTGTATCGAAGGTTTGGATGGATGCGGCCGATGTAGCAGACTTTTTTCAGATTCCCCCTCGTTTGAGGGGTTTTTGATTGTGGGGACGTTCTTCCCTGCAGGCGCAAGCCCCTGCAGTTAATTACGCTACCGCATCGCGGTAGCCACTTTCTCCTTCTCCAGAATTTCACTTCGTGTCGTGTGTGTTTGTTTTGTTTGTGGTTGCCCGTGGATTGTATACGGAGACTGAGTAATGCCGTCGCCCGTAGGACGTGGATTAGTCCAAATCCGTATTTACTTAGATTTGGGTTTGATATTTTAGTTTAAGGATACGTTAGCCTCGTTGAGGCTAAGATCAACTTAAACGTGATTCGTTTTAATATATGGCCGTCGGGACTCGTCACCTCTCTGACGTCGTTGAGGAATTACAACGATGGATGTCAAAGGAGTTCGGAGATGCACCCTCAAACCGGATGTAAATTGATTTAGGGGAGCAATCTTGCTCAGTCAATTTAATTTAAGGACTTACGGCCAAAATTGGGCTAAGTCCAGTTGAAAATATTCAACGTTTTGTTTGCATTTGGCCTGTTAGGCCTTTTACTAGGGCTTTGCCCCTTTTTAATGATGCAGAGCATCTATTTTAAGCCCTTTGGACCTTTTTAATTGGGCTCTGCCTTTTTATTTGGTCCTCTAATTGGGCTCTGCCTTTCAGATTATGCAGAGCATTTTTTTTATTTTCATCTGATAGACCCCTTTTATTGGGCTCTGCCCTTTCAATAATGCATAGCATTTTTATTCCGATCTGATAGATCTTTAATTGGGCTCTACCCTTTCAATAATGCATTGCATTTAATGTTCTGACACTGCCCCATGTGGCTTGTCAGGCGCTTTGCGCCAATTGAGAAGCGCAAGGCGTAAACTCATACGGTGGTGACACGTGTCATGCTCTGATGAGCGCAAGCGCAATGGCGCAGTGCGCTGCGCTAGTGCGCTGCGCCGTTACGCTGGCGACACGTGGCGCGCTCTAAAGAGCGCAACAGCGCAGTTTGAAAGTGCAAAGCACTAAGAATCTTTTAGATTCAAGAACAGAAGTGCAGAGCACTATTTAAATTAAAGAAAAAAATAAATTTTTTCTTTTCTTTTCA
Organism: Agapanthus africanus; assembly: GCA_030015575.1. Lineage (NCBI taxonomy): Eukaryota > Viridiplantae > Streptophyta > Magnoliopsida > Asparagales > Amaryllidaceae > Agapanthus > Agapanthus africanus. The sequence continues at coordinate 484,842,422 of JASDDO010000010.1, read as the reverse complement.
TTTACAGAACTAGAGGTTCACAAGAGTGCAAAGCACTATTTTAGATCAAAGAAAAATAATTTTTTCTTTTCTTTTCATTTACAGAATCAGAGGTTCACAAGAGTGCAAAGCACTGTTTTTATTATTATTATTATTATTATTTTTTATCAAAGATCATTGATTTTCTTTTTTAGATCTATGATCTGTTCATGAGAGGAAAAAAAAAGGTTTTTTACCTTTTTGTTCGGAATTTTCTCAGAGTTCTCTCTCTGTTTTGAAGTTCTTCACTTTTTTCAAGAAAAATGTTCTTTTTTTTTTCTTTTGAATTGAGGCCTAGGGTCCTTTTTATAGTGCCCATAAATTTGTTGAATTTGTTAAAGAGATTTTTCTCTGAGTGATTTGGGGAATTTTCCCCACCGTTGGATCTTTGATCCAAGGGCTTCTGCTTTGCAGAAGAAAATCTTCTTGTTTTAACAAGAACAGAAAAGATTTCTTAGAATTTTAATTCTGTTTGGCGCAGATGCCCCAGCGCGTGACACGTGTCGCGCAGCATACGGCGCAACGTAACTGTGCTAGCGCATCTGCGCCGACACGTGTCGCGCAGCGCACGGCGCAGCGCAACTGCGCTAGCGCATCTGCGCCGACACGTGTCGCGCAGCGCACGGCGCAGCGCAACTGCGCTAGCGCATCTGCGCCGACACGTGTCGCGCAGCGCAGTGCCAGCGCAGCTGATGCGTTGCTTCCTTTAATAGAGCTTTGCTCTGATTGGGTGCGCCTTTTCGGGCGCTGCGCTGACGTTTCAGCGCCTGACACGTGGCGTGTTGCGCCCAGAATTTGAAGTGTTGCTTCAAAATTTTGAATTTTGAATTTCTACAGAGCTTTGCTCTGATTGGACGAAACAGAGCACAGCGCAACATCAACCCCCAATACCGAGAGAGACGAAACCCCTCCTATCGCTCATTGCCTCCATGTGACTCGGGACTGTACCCAAAAACCACCGTTTTGCACGCCCTCATGGACGTGGTAAGGTGGAAATTAAAGCACAGTGGAAATCACACAAGAATCTATGACGATCTCGGGTCTACAGAGTAACCTGCACAAGTGTCACCAGAGAACTGCCATCTATAATACCATCTGGGAGTTCTCGGCGAGTCCGTCCAGTGTACCCAGTCTTCACTGAGCACCCGTATACCATCTCTAACGTCAAACACCAATGGATATGGGATCATCCATCGCCCATCTCATGGGTCGAGAAGCGTATACGCTAGTCTACACTGGTTTATCGATGCCCCGTCTCGATACACCCACAACTAGGGACCTTGAAGGATGTACTTATAGACTACCATATCCCCACTAGTATGATCCGCATCATAGTCCAGGTAGTCAAGTACACATCCTAAGGGCTTTACCAACATGTAACTACAAGACAGTATAAAGAGACAAGTATACATGTTAAGATAAAGAGCAACTAGATAGCATACTATCATGTCGAGCAAGAAAGTCCTCTCTATATTGTCCAAGCATCCAATATAATATACATCATCTGTACAATACTGGCATCTAGGGCATATATACAACTAACAATCTCCCACTTGCACGAGGGCCAGCTGCTGTAGTATCGCATACCGAGCATCCCGAAGAGTCTCTCAAACTGTATCTGGGGAATGGCCTTCATGAGTGGATCCGCTGTGTTGTTCTTCGTGTCAACCCTCCTGATCTCGATCTCCCGGCGATCAACTATCTCCCGGATCAGGTGATACCGCCTCAGAATATGCCTGGATCGCTGATGGGACCTGGGTTCCTTGGCCAAAGCCACCGCTCCATTGTTATCGCAATACAAAGATATTGGATGCTCAATGGATGGAACCAATCCAGGTTCAGTAATGAACTTCTTGATCCAGACAGCCTCTTTGGCAACATCGTTGGCAGCGATGTATTCAGCCTCCATCGTCGAGTCTGCCACGGTTTCCTGCTTGGAACTCTTCCAGCTAACCGCTCCTCCGTATAGGGTAAAGACAAATCCCGAGTGCGACTTAGAGTCGTCCTTATCACTCTGGAAGCTCGAATCGGTAAAGGACTCCACTTGGAGTTCTCCGTTATCATACACCAAGAGCATCTCTTTAGTCCTTCGCAAGTACTTGAGAATGCTCTTCACAGCTGTCCAGTGACTCTCTCCAGGATCAGCTTGATACCTACTCACTACACTTAGTGAGTATGCTACATCGGGTCTGGTACATAACATCGCCTACATGATAGAGCCTACAGCCGAAACATAGGGTATCTCTTGCATGCGAGCTCTCTCCAAATCAGTCTTGGGAGACATCTCTTTGGAGAGAGTGACTCCAGAGATCGTGGGTAAGTTCCCATGCTTGGATTCTTCCATACTAAATCTCTTTAGTATGGTGTCAATGTACCTGGATTTGGACAATCCCAAAATCCGTTTAGATCTATCTCTATAGATCTTAATCCCTAAGATGTAGGAGGCATCTCCTAGATCTTTCATTGAGAATCTTTGTGATAAGAAGAGCTTGACCGATTGCAGCATAGGAATGTCATTTCCTATCAAGAGTATGTCGTTCACGTACAATACGAGGAAGACAACCTTACTCTCTGCCACCTTCTTGTAGATACAAGGTTCATCTACGTTTTTGACGAAATCAAACTCTTTGATAACGACGTCAAAGCAGATGTTTCAACTCTGCGATACTTGCTTTAATCCATAAATGGATTTAAGCAGCTTGCACACCTTCCTGTTGCTCCCACTATCTACAAAGCCCTCTGGCTGAGTCATGTACACGCACTCTTCTAAATCACCGTTTAGAAAGGCGGTCTTAACATCCATTTGCCAGATTTCGTAGTCATGATATGCAGCGATGACAAGCATGATCCGGATGGATTTAAGTATAGCCACTGGAGAAAAGGTTTCGTCATAGTCCACATCTGGTCTTTGACGCAAACCCTTTACAACAAGTCTAGATTTGAAAGTCTCCACTTTCCCATCTACACCAAGTTTTTTCTTGAAGATCCACTTGCTCCCAATGGGTTTTACCCCTTCAGGAGCAACTTCCAAATTCCATACTTTGTTGGTGTATATGGATTCCATCTCGGACCGCATTGCATCCAGCCATTTCACTGAGTCCCCACTCGTGATGGCCTGCTCGAAACTAGTTGGGTCATCATCCTCCATGATGCAATCCTCGCTTCCACCATCCATGAGAAAACCGTAGTATCTCTCAGGTGGGTGAGAAACCCTACTAGATCTGCGGAGTGGCTGGGGTTCATCGGGAACTACTGAATCCTCTGGTTCCACCAAATCTTCTGTTGTGGTTTGTATTGCTGGAACCTCTTCCAGTTCTACCTCCTTGCCACTAATCTCTTTTTCAAGAAATTCTTTTTCTAAAAAGGTGGCATGTCGAGAAACAAACACCTTTTGTTCCTCGGTGTGGTAGAAGATATACCCTCGCGAATGCTTAGGATATCCAATAAACTTACACAAAACAGACCTTGTCTCGAGTTTGTCCGGGTTTTGTCTTTTGACATAAGCCGGGCAACCCTATATCTTAATAAAATTAAGATATGGTCTCTTCCCCTCCCATATCTCATATGGGGTGGTAGGTACAGATTTGGTAGGAACCCTATTCAGTAGGTATGCTGCTGTCTTCAGTGCATATCCCCAAAAGGAAATAGGTAACTCAGCTACACTCATCATAGAGCGCACCATATCTAATAGGGTGCGGGTCCTCCGTTCCGATACACCGTTGTGTTGTGGTGTATATGGAGGAGTTGGCTGAGAGAGAATCCCATTCTTTTTTAGAAAGTCCAGGAATTCATTGCTCAAGCATTCACCCCCTCGATCAGATCGAAGGATTTTAATAATTTTCCCGGTTTGGTTCTCGACTTCTTGTTTATATTCTCTAAATTTCTCAAAAGCTTCCGATTTGTGTTTCATTAAAAACACATATCCGAATCTAGAGAGATCGTCAGTGAATGTAATGAAGTATGAAGAACCATCCCTGGCATGTGGAGACATAGGACCGCATACATCACTATGTACTAATCCCAAGAGTTCCGTAACTCTTTCTCCGTATCCCGTAAACGGAGTTTTGGTCATCTTGCCTTTGAGACATGACTGACAAGTGTCATAAGATGAAAATTCAAACGGATTCAAATATCCATCTTTATGCAACTTAGCTAGTCTTGTCGCATTGATGTGACCCAGTTTACAATACCACAAGAAGAATTCGTTCAGTTCTGAATTCTTCCTCTTGTGTGTGTTTGTTATGCTCAGAACTATTGATTGATTTAGAACATAAATGCCATTGCACAACGTGCCTGATCCAACCAACTTTTGGTTACGGAAAATGTTCATAATATTATTCTGTAATACAAAATTATATCCCTCTTTACTCAACAAAGAAACCGATATAATGTTGCATATCAGATTCGGCATGTAATAGATTCGTTCAGAATCAATGTATTACCAGTTGGAAATACAAGGTGATATTCCCCGACGGTTTTAGCTGCAACAATTGCACCATTTCCAACTCTTATGTCTTTATCACCTTCTCCAAGTTCTCTACCTTTCCTAAGCCCATATAACTGATTACATATATGGGATCCTGACCCGGTATCTAATACCCAGGACGTAGAGCAAATGGAGAAACAGTTATCTGTAACGAACACACCCGAAGAAAATGCATCATCATGTACTTTCTTCATTCGGGTGGCATGGGAATCCTGGTATTCTCCTATGTCCTGTTCAGTCCTATAACTCTTATAAGAAAGAATGGAACCAACGTTCCCCAGCACAGTATAACATGCGGGTTCGGTCAATACATCCATATTATTATCTTGATTAAGGCATGCTATGGTCGCTACCTGGAGAGAGAGAGAAGAAAACACTTAGCGTATGCTCTTGCAAGATCAGATTGGTTATTATTTTATCTAATCAGGATGGCTCCCACTGTTTTTATCAAATCTTCCTTCAAACCCTAAAAGAAAAGACTAGCCGGGATTAATTACACCCTACAATTTCGCCGATCTTTCAGCCAGGCCAGTGTCGGTACTTTGAGGGAGGTTCCCCATGCTTTCGCACGGACCTAATTAAAGTAAACCTCGTTTTTCCAGAGGCGTAACCTCGTTAACACCTTTCTAGACACCTACTTGATCGGCTAATTGTAATGTGTAAAACTCTCCCAGGAGTAACAATTACTCGCAGTGAGTATCGGGATCCAACTATCTCATAAAAAGTATGCAATCTCATTGCAAATTTCAACACTTGAAATTCCCGATGATTTTGCCCCAAGCATTCTATGACCTTGACGGAGGCCAACAAACCACAGGGTGCAAGTCGAGTTCAATCCGTCATTTCTTGATTGAATCAAACCCACCCGCATGACCCTTGACGGAGGTCAACAAGATCGTACAACTACCCTAATCTAATCTGCATCATATGCATAAGCAGATAAGTACTAGTTAGCTACCGCACACTACGCCTTGACGGAGGCCAACAAACGTAGTACGAATAATAAGTAGGACTTATCTGAAATGACGGAGGGCTACGACAGGTTTTTGAGAAAATCTATTGCGTAATGAACTTGATATCATTGTAGAATGAAATGATTTTAAAATGGAGTGTTTTTGAGGCTTTCGCTAGTTTCGGTAAAGAGGTCACTTCTGGTGAAGGGATCGTCGGCTCTTTCCTCGTCGAATGAGGTACAAGATATATCATATATACCGCTGTGCAAAGCAAAACTCCAAAAGCAATCAAAAGACAAACCGAGTGTTGTAGCATCTGCCAGTTATTGCTAAAGGGGTCACTTCCGGTGAAGGGATCTCGGCCCTTTCCTTATCGAATAAGGTGTAGCATATATCATATATATCGCTACGCAAGGCAAAAACTGTAGCTACCCTTTTTGAAAAAATTTGATTCTACAATATCTTTTAGGTTTCTTTTCTTTCATTAATCACATTAATGAAGTCCCATCATTTAAGTCACATAAACATCACAGATAAATACGACGTACACTTATGCTATCCGCATTCGCCTCGATATCCCCTCGTGCACCGTTTGGTTAGGTAACTAACGACATAGTAGGGCAGGGCTAGTGCGGGTGTAAAACATAAGTAACGTCTATATAATATATCATATATACTATATACTGTATCCATCACAACATATCAAATGATCACATCACAGATATCGCAGCAGAAGAAACATATGAAACATTGGATATACTAGGACGTCCGTATTTTATTTGAGCCACTATAAAACACGGATTCCACGGTCGCGATGAATAGCCAAACCCACACCTTTAGACCCCTACGAGAGCGGCAAGCAACCCTACCAATTCTAGAGTTAGGAGACCCGGACTCGACTCCTCGAGTTGGTCTCCCACTGGACTCTAGAACCCGGCTACTTGTGCTCTCCTCCTTGGGTCTATCCTAGTGCGGAAAAGTAAATAATATACAAATGGTGACATCAAGCTCAACCCGGAAGTGACCCAATAAAAGAATATTACATACATTTAATTTTATATGAATGAAAATAAAAACTCTCATCTTACATAAAAAAAACCCCGGCTATTCAAAACGCGACGATCCAATATAACATATCCAGCAACACATAACATCACATGTCATCAACGTAAGTAAGTATGCATACACCGATCGTCGTTGATGTATAGCAACGAAAATCGGCAATACCACTACATACTACACTTACGGTCACAGAAAAGAAAGTGTAAAACTACATCATTTGGAATCCACATACTCTTTAGATATCGTAAATCCGAAATATCACATATTTCGCATTTCATGCCTAACTATATGAATTCCACATATTGTATCACATTCCAGACAAATAGACAGTATTAAACTTTCCGAACAGATAATCAAATACCCGAAATTTCCTAAATAGCTCAACACTTGAGCGGAGTTCAAAAGTTCCAGAATACGTCACAGTTGCAATGGTCCAGCCGTAGAAGGGTCAAGCCAACGCCTCACATGTGGCACGCCGTACTGTCCCAAACCCTAAGGTTCAAAAGGCAGTTCAAGACGGTCACATAATCGAGTTAAGGTTTGTTGTCTTCTAGAGGGTCCATCACATTACTTGCACGTTTTTCCGAAAGATTTAAACCCAAGAAAAATTCAACACTTGAAAATTTTTCGTGCCGGGAAAAATTGAGTTAGTGATATCCGTTCGAACATTTTAATACTTACTAAATTATCCGGAATGACAGAACAAAATTAAATTCTCCGATCGAATCGATGATTACAAAATGAACCCCTGAATACTCAACACTTAAGTCAGATTTAAAACACCCATAAAAATCCAACAGCAGAATTAAACATTACTGTGCAAACAGAAGACCCCAATGTCACTGTACTGCCGCGGTTACGCGGCACAAGCAGGGATTTGCCGCAGAACCGCGTTCGTCCGTACGGTTCAGGTGATCGTTTTGCACAGTAATGCTTAGAAAACCCTGTTGAATTTTTTATGCATTTTTAATTCAGAAAAAACCCAGTTTTGAAAAAATATCCAGAGAGGGGTTGATTTTGACATATTCGGGTTCGTTCGGAATTTTAACTTCGTTAACACATTCCCTAATGCTCTAGCTAGGCTCTGATACCACTGTAGGGTTACTAGGCACACTAACAAAGTTCTACAACGCATCAAACATGCCCGATTAAAATTTTATGTGCCGAGTAACTCTAAACAAGTTCGTTACTAGATTATTAGGGTTTCATATGCAAGTAAAGGACATTTACTACTAAGGGAATACGAAATACGACCTTCGTAGATCGGTCCTTCACTTCTTTAGCTCCTTGTTGAAGTCCCTTCGCTGCGATCGTGGATCTCCCGGACCCTTGCATGGCTTCACGAGGCGAAAGGTGCGACCTTGCTTAAAGTCTCCGAGGCCGAAGATGATCTACGTCGAGCGAATTCCGACTCAAGCTTCTATTTCACTAACTTGAGAATTAGTGAAGCAAACACCCTATATTAAAGTGCTAGTCTAGTAGAGGATGGAGAGATAGGAAATGGGTTCTCTTTAGAATTTTATTTCTCACACTCTTTCTCACTTTGAATCAAACCCTAGCAAGCTTTTTCCTTTTCACAATGAAGAAGAAGAAGAAAAGAAAGAGATGAGGATAATGATCAAGTGAGTGATCTAACCATGGTGAGTGAATGAGTATACTAACTCTTGTAGAGCCATAACCATAGCTAACACTTATGGTCGGGTTAAGAAATATCTATGGTAAAAACAAACTCAAGTGGACTTAGTCAATGCATCCACAAGCTTCATGCATTGATCTAGTCCTCCACTTAATTTTGTAATTACTTAAAATATATAAACCCAACATAATATATAGCATGGTGTAAGTCTCATACACCCAAGTCATGTGCATCATCAACCATGATACATTAAGAAAACACAATTTTAATATATATCATATATGCAGTAAAATTGTGCTCATGTGAGAAAAACCCTAAAGTGAACATGTGTTAGTTAATGTAAACTAGTATATCAAATATATAATTATAAAATAAATTATTAACTCAACACTTGACTTAATAATCCGGTCATATCATATATAACCGACTAACATTCAATGTATCGACTTATCGAATCAACACTTGATTCGATAACCCGGCTATATCATATATATAACCGACCGATACATAAAGTCGCGAGAATAGAATACGGTATTACATACACGCATTATTCTCGGTCCCGCACATATCACATATGCGCCCCTATTTCGTTTTGCCTGAGCCAGTAAAACCTCTGTGTAGGACTCTAAAGACTCGTCAATACGCCGGCAGTAGGTGATGATCATATCAATCACCCACAAGCCATCAGCGGTACTAGTTGGTCGTAACGGTTACCCGGGTATTGAGCGATCAGAAGATCAGCAAGAAAGCCTGCTCCAACTCCTGTAAAAGCCTGCCGGTAACACTTCCCGTACAGTCCAGTCTCCTCGTCTGATATATCGCATATCAAGTCTAGGGGTGGTAAACGTCAGACCCCAATAACCGATAAGTCGTGCCGATGTAGGGCTCATAACCGGTCAAGAAACTACTGGTAACACTTACTAGTAAATCTCTAAATCAGCCCTGGCCAGGGACTTCCCTGTTACGGCCAATCGAGCACAGCGCAACATCAACCCCCAATACCGGGAGAGACGAAACCCCTCCTATTGCTCATTGCCTCCATGTGACTCGGGACTGTACCCAAAAACCACCATTTTGCACACCCTCATGGACGTGGTAAGGTGGAAATCAAAGTACAGTGGGAATCACACAAGACTCTATGACGATCTCGGGTCTACAGACTAACCTGCACAAGTGTCACCAGATAACTGCCATCTGACGTGAGATATAATACCATCTGGGAGTTCTCGGTGAGTCCGTCCAGTGTACCCAGTCTCCACTGAGCACCCGTATACCATCTCTGATGTCAAACACCAATGGATATGGGATCATCCATCACCCATCTCATGGGTCGAGAAGCGTATACGCTAGTCTACACTGCTATATCGATGCCCCGTCTCGATACACCCACGACTAGGGACCTTGAAGGATGCACTTATGGACTACCATATCCCCACTAATATGATCCGCATCATAGTCCAGGTAGTCAAGTGCACATCCTAAGGGCTTTACCAACATGTAACTACAAGACAGTATAAAGAGACAAGTATACATGTTAAGATAAAGAGCAACCAGATAGCATACTATCATGTCGAGCAAGAAAGTCCTCTCTCTATATGTCCATGCATCAAATATAATATACATCATCTGTACAATACTGGCCTCTAGGGCATACATACAACTAACAGTAGGAAGCTACCAGCTGGGGATAGCCGAGCAAGGACTCGACTGCCTCTGGAAGGACTTTGGTCCTTAGCGCAGGAGGGGCTGTAAGAAGCCTACCAAGGACCCTTGGTCGAGCAGGGTTACTATCTGGTGCCTCTTCGCGAGGGCTTTTGTCTTGAAAGATAGCCGAGCGAGGGATCCTCGGGCTCGACTGCCTCTGGGAAGGCTTTGTGATCCCAGTCGGTTGTGGTAGGAATCTACCAGCCGGGGATAGCCGAGCAAGGACTCGACTGTCTCTAGGAGGGCTTTATGATCCCTGTCGGTTGTGGTAGGAAGCCACCAGCCGAGCAGGAGCAGGGTTGCTGCTGAGCTGCCTCTAAGGAGGGCTTCGGAGGGTGGCCGGGCGGTGAAGCCGCGCGGTTGCCTCTTTGGCGAAGGCTTTAGATCGCGAAGATGGAGCTCTATTTGCAATGTTTCTATGTTTTCTTTATTCGAACGGAAAGGACTTTTCGAAGCGTTTTCATCGTTTTTGTGAAAGGGGAGGCATACACTTGTTGGTCTTGGCCTCATTGGTATAGCTTAAGCTTCTCGGCGTTGTATGGCCGCGGGAGCTTGCGTCTGTCCGCGTCTTTTAGGCCATAGGCTCCGCCGGGGAGCGTCTCAGAGACGAGGAGGGACCATTCTACTTTGGGGAGAACTTGTGAAGCCTGCTTTGATCAATGAACTCGTTTCGCCGTAGGACCAGATCTCCGGCCTGGAAGGAGCGGTGCTTGACCCGTGCATTGTAGTATCGGGTCGTTTGTTGTTGATAAGCGGTAGCCCTGATCTGAGACTGGTCCCTCTTTTCCACCAAGATGTCTAGGTTGGTCCACAGTGCCGAGGTGTTCGCATTATCATCGAAGTGCTCGACCCGATGACTAGGTAGCCCGATCTCCGCTGGGACCATTGCCTCGGTCCCGTAATAGAGGCTGAAGGGGTTTGTTGTGCGAGGAGACGTGGACAGCGAGCAGTTCCTCGGTAAACGGCTTGGTGAGCTAGTCGGCGGCGTACTTAGCCCCGTCGCTCGAGAGGTGTCCTTCCCGGCGCATACCCTCGATCTTCTTCTCGAGGGCATCGAGACGGCCGTGCTACCCCGAGGATTCGGCTCCTGGCGATCCCTGGCTTCCTCTGGGGGAGACCTGCGTTGGGGCGCGGCCTTGATTCCTCTCGATGAGGTTCCTCAGATCCCTGGACGAGGTGGCCCTCGAGCCGTCATGGCGGGCTCCTTCTGTGCGACCTCGTCGAGGGAGGGGGTGTCGATCATGCCTGTGGACAAGAGAGGTGGCCGACATCTCTTCAGGGGGTAAGGATCGCGTGGGGGCTCGATGCGAGCCGCTCTGGCGGCGGATTTCGGGGTGGAACCTTAGGGTACCCAATGGCACTCGGAGTATCGGCCCATGAGATCTGTGGCCGGGGGTTACAGCCTGCCGGTGGTCAGCCATGCCGACGAGGGCAGAGCCTTCTGGAGGCGGAGGAGCGGCGACCTGGGTCCCAGCTCCGGCCGTTTGGACGTGGATGAGCGCCTCCACGAGGGACTGTAGCCGATCTATTTGGCTGGCGAGGGCATTGATGATGGTCGCCGAAGGGGGTTCGTCCGAGCCTCCGGTGAGGGGAAAGCGGAGGCTAGCACCTGGTGTAGGGTGTTTTTCGTCGCCTCATTAAGATGGGAATATGCGCGCTTGTCAGGCGTACTACAGATTCCCCCTGCCTAGGGTAGGCTGGGGTTTATTGATTGTGGGGATCCGAATCTCCGGCAGCCGCGGACTAAGCTGCCGTTAATTACCCTTCGTCTTTGGGGCGAGGGAACCTCCGATTAACGGGTCAAACTGGTCATGCGAACTCAATATGCAGTGTACATATGTGTTATTTTGGAGGGGCTTTGGATACATCGGGAGCCACGCAGAGTTTTTACAGGGGTCCCGCTACTCGGATAGCGGGCTGGGGGTTAAGAGGGTAAGCAGCCCCCTTACGGGGTGCGGGGCAGCGCCCCGTTAGAAATTTTTTTCCAACAGGGACAGTGTCGTGGTGTATGTGTGTGTGTACATATGTATATATATATATAAAAAGAGGGGGAAAAGGCATCCAAAGGACGCATGGGGCCAGCGCTCGAGCGCTGTGCACTGGAGCGCAAGCGCGCCATGTGTCGGCACGTGGGCGCTTTGCGCTCGAGCGCTGGACGCTGGAGCGCAAGCGTGCCACGTGTCAGCACGTGGGCGCTTTGCGCTCGAGCGTTGGGCGCTGGCGAGAAAAAGGGGCTTTTAGTCCCAGAAATAGGGTTTAGAGTAGAGTTAAACTCCTAGAAACGTTTTGTTTGAGGAAATGTGTTCTTCTTCTTCCTCCTCTGTTGGCTGGATCAAGAGATGTGAGATCTAAAAATCTCTTCTTTTTGAGGTCTAATGACAGATCCAAGTTCTCCTTTATGGGTTTTGTGGTGAAAAACTATTTAGTTTTGGGAACGGAAGAGTAAAACTCTTGATTTAATTCACAAAAAAAAGAAGAAGGTTTGAAACCTTCAGAAAGGGGAAAGAGGCACAAACCCTAGATTTTTGAGAGAATGAAAAAGTATTACTTTATTCATCATCATGTTGCCTTTTATAGGCTTACATATTTACATATAGCCCATTGGGCTTCACAAAATGGCATTTTGCCTATCACATGGCTTATGTGCCATTTCATTTTTGCACATAAGCCATGGGCTTACAAAATATTGGCTTTATGCCCATTTTGCGTACATTTATGTATAAAAAATTACATAAAAATTATTTATTACATGATTTTGTTGTTGGCATAGGGAGGCTGGCCGCGGGCTCGACTTGGGCATGGGCCTGCTTGACCTGGGCTTGGGCCTACCTACCATGGGGGTTGACCTTGACTTTGACTCGGTCAACCTGGGTGCAAATTTTTACCCCAACACCTGGATCATCAGGGTGGTCGCTTGCCATGTGGATGGAGATCGGAAGGCCAACTTAGTTTTTGTGGAGTTGTCAATTCCCACAGACGGCGCCAACTGATAGAGGTCCTTTTCGGGTCTCTGTCAGATGTTGTCTTCCGTCGATCTCCCGGTGGATTTTAGAGATGATCTCCTGTTGCGTGTGGGTCTCAATGGGTTTGAGGAGATTGGCGATTTGAGGAGTTTAGTGCCGAGTACCTACAAAGAAGTCCCGGAAGGGGTTTGGTACCACCGAGGACCCTCCGACGATCAAGTTAGTACTAGATCCGAGCAGAGTAACGACTAGGTGGGATAAAAAATAGCTTACTTGACCCCTCTGTGATGGGGGTTTATATAGTGGCGGTAGCACGCAGCAGCAGGCACGAAGATCTCGCTGGCAGTTACGCCTCCCGACGTCACGTCTGCGTAAAGAGCGGATCGTCCATTAATAGGGATCGTGATGGCGTGAAACGTGGGATGTTGCTGGCGGAAAACCTGCTCATGACGAGATTCGCGGGGCAGCGGTTACGCCTGCGAGTGGTGGAGTTGGTCGGTCGGAGGGACCGAGGAAGATTGCCTCGGCGGGAGAGCTCGGAGGTGAGCAGGAAAGCTAAGGAGTCTTGGACTGTTGGCAGCTCGTGACTAGCTGAGAGGCCGAGGAGGCCAGTTTTCCAGCCAGAGCTTACGGGTCAGGTACACGGATAGCCTGGTCGGCCTCTGTGGGCTCTTTCTTCTGAGTTCTGGGACACGTCATCTGCCACGTGTTGCGATCTTGGAGGTCACCAATATCGAGCATCATCACTCTGTACTCTGTTAAGGTTGGTTTTCTTCTCGTTAATTATATGGTTATTCTAATTAAAAAATGAATGCAATTTCTTGCAAATCTACTTTTAATCTCTTGATAAATCTAAATGCTAAACTCGGATGCTAAAAATTAATGGAATTCTAGATCCAAAAAGGTGAAGATTAGCTTACAATGGGTTTTCAATCCCACATGCTACAATGGGTTTCCAAGATCTCATTAAGGGAATGTTTGGTTTGATGTAAACGCGTTTACAGTACCTTTTTAAGGATAATTTGCAATTCTTTTGTTTGAATAGTGTCATTTGGAAAGTCTATTTCTTACAGGTTACAACATTACCATCACACATCATCAGCATGTCACGGAATCAGTTTTGAAGCCCCGGAAATGAGAACTACTTTTCCTACCCGCCCCTGGCCTGACAGAAGAGTACCCGACCTCCTTTAGGAGGATGGGCCGGGTACCACTGGGGTCAAACAAAAGGCCCTGATGGTACTAGGCCTCCCATGGGTGTAGGCCTCTAAATGGACAGGGTTGGATCGGGTCTGGCATGTTCTGGACCCATACCCGTTCAATTTTTACGGGTCCAGACCCATCCATTTGTCCTTAGGGTCTGTATGGAATAGATCTAGATCCAGACCCGTTAATAATTGGGTCAAACCCGTTTATCTATCTTTTAAGTTTCTTGAAAACAAATCAATTGTTTATTTTATCGAGTTCTGTATTGTGATACAAAGGCATCACTAAAACCAGAAACCCCCTAACTTATTTTTAATTAAAAGCTAAATTGCATAATAAAAATCAACCCGCACTATAGATAGTTTATTTCTTAAATTTGCAACTTGAAAGCTTTATGATTCATAATATTTAAAATAACATGATATAAAGTTTCAAGAGGACTATTAAGATAAATTGAGAAATATAATATTTTAAGAACTAAAATCAATAAATACTAAAATATCTTTTAATTTTCTTAAAAATTGTACAAAAATGATTACAAATTCATTGCTTACATCTAGCATATAAAAACCTAAGAGATCCAGACCCGACCCATTTATTAAACCAGTAAACGGTTCTGCATCTGAATGAGTCTGAGTCTAGATGGACATATACCAAACTTGGATTTTAACAACCGGTCTGGGTCGAGATGGGTCTAGATGGACATATACCAAACTTGGATTTTAACAACAGGTCTGCGACCTGACCCATTGACATGCCTATATGGGAGGCCCAGTATTCTTTGCCGGCCAACAAGGTCTATGGTGTTTGTATCTTAGGTAGATTGTGGTAGGATTTCAAGCACGGTGGGTAAGCATTTTTATCCTGCTGGAAATTGGCTGAAAAGTCAAAATAAATTAATAAAAGAAGAATCTGATGTGACCTCTCTCATTCACTCTCTACTGACCTAACCATTTCTGCCGACATCTTTCTAGCAAACCAAACAAGAACAATGTAAAACTTTTCTTTCTTTTGATGCTTTTCCTTTGCAACCAAAGAATTGAAAGCCAAAAAAAAAAAAAAATCATTTTGCTGATTCTCTTTTCCCTGAGCCATTTCAGGACTTGGAAATGCTTTTCAATTATTGTCCAAACAGGTCCTAAGGTTGCCTTTTGTTATGGGTGGATTGAAGAAATCATGTGCTCAAGAGCATTGGAGATAGTTTGGTTATTTTGGGAAGCAGGGGTTTTTGAATCCGTGGAGTATAAGACTAGTACCACTATTTTATTGGATTTTGTGCTGAAACCTGGACCTCAGTGATAGTTTTAATTTAAATAAAATCGCATTTAATTTGCACTCACACTGCTACAAGATCATCTTGGGGATACGGGTGTAACCGTACCCGTGAGGCCTTATGGGTATGTTTACAACCGTATCCTATGAGCCGGTTCTCCCAAGTTGGGTACCGGTTTGCCCCTACCTTCAATTGATGGTTCGAGCACAACAACAACACCCCTAATTTATCTAGGGGTACCGTTGTACCCGTATCCGCAATTGGGAGTACGGGTGAACTAGTTCCCCAAATAAATTGTGGATACTGATGGACCTGTATGTCCAATGCATCAAAACTATAAAGTTATAAGGGTTGAGGGATTTGTTTGTATCTTTTGGTTTATGATGTAAATTCCTGGGGCATCTTTGGCGGGTAGAAAAAGAAAATAAATCCATAAGAAAGTAAAATTTAAGTAGTAAAACTTCTTTGTTTTGTTCCAAAAGAACGTGAAAGTTAATTAGTCGGAGATGATGTGAGAAACAAAATTAACAAAAAGTATAAACTAAAAAAATTATTAAGAAAGAATTAATTGTTAAATATTCATTTAATAATGAGATATACAATATAAAAATTAGCTGATACTCACTTTCCTTCCGTTTTCTTGGACTTTGAGCTAGAAATTGAAAATCGAAAGTATGTCCGGATCACTTTCCTTAGTTTCTCTCTCTCATTTTTAGAAACAAACAAGGGAACAGCTATTTTACTTCTTAGGTGTACCTAACTTACTTATGTCCATCATGAAATAATGGCACCACATTATTTTTTTTCTTGATTGTCTTCATCCATCATGATTACCACCCTCTAAAGTATACATCAAGTTTTGTATGATTTGGATTTTATTTATATATAGATCGTTGGTTGTAAAATGTTCTATTGCCCGAAAACCGTCTATTTTGCAACCAACCAATGCACGAACAATAGGTTTCCAAATCGCATGAAACTTGGTGTAATTAAGCATACTTTAGATTATGTAGATCAAGATAAATGAAGCCGATGGTGAAAAATAATTCATTTATTGAGTTATTTCATGATGGGTATAACTAAGTTAGTTATACCCGGGGAGTAAAATAGCTGCTCCCAACAAACAAATAACATGGTCTCATCCTCTTTTCAAAAACCAAACATTTTGGGAACTTCATCTTTTCTACCAAAAATTTTAGTCCTTTTTTTTAGATTAAATGAGGCACAAAATTTGATATAAAAGAAAGTGGTTTCAAACCAAATTACCCTAATTTTGAACCTTAATCGCAAACTGTTTTGAAAATTCGGTTCTTGCTTTCCCTTTTTTGGGAGAGGGGTTTGTGTGTGTGTTGGGTTGGGGGGTTGTCCTCAATCTCTTTTATTCATTCCAATCCATTTATATAATATATATATGAACTATATGAGATAATATTATTCTCTGATGTGGCTTGGACTTTAATGGAAAAACTGAAGGATAAAGTAGTGGAAAAGGCGATATCTTGCATTGTACAACTATCTTGAGCTTGCTGGTGGAGGAAATTCTAATTAAGTGATGCTACTAAAGTCAAACAAATTAATTACCCAATTAAAATGCCAGAACAAAAATCTCAAAGAAGGAATAGACTTATCAGGGACCGAGGCGAGCAAAAGTTGTTCTGTCCTTAAGAGCAATTCACGTCGCTTGTGGTGCAGACAGCCTCTGACGCGAAGCTCCCCCGGGTAATCGTCTGTCAACGTGCACTCGTTGCAGTGATTTATGAACAGCTATTGTAACGAGAGAGATTTTATGTATTGATAATGAGTGGAAAAGAACTAACACAGAGAGAAAATTATGACAGGTAGGGATTTTTTTTTATTTATCTTTGTTCTCCTCTCGATTGATACAAAATTATAATCACGAGGGAACTAAAGAAGGTGGAAAACTAGTTGTTAAGGTATCCCTGAAGGACCGGGCCACACAATCATGTATCCCAAATGTGCCGTTTGCAGCTATAATTGGATATTTTAGTTCATACTTAGCCCTCAAGCCAATTTAACTAACCCATACGTGAATGAATCATCACATTTTCATAGTTTGAATAAAGATAGGATAAAATATATTGTCTATTTCTCAAGGGCTAATAGATATCATGAAGGCCAATTGATCCATCTAAATAAAAATATAAAAATAGTAGGATTTTAATTTCTTTGTGTTGTATATTAAAATTCTTCACACTTTTAAATTAATCTCCTGCAATCTTAATAAGTTTGTTAATATTTTTAATTTACCCAAAAATATTTCCGAATAATAGACCGAAACCTGAATATATGCGTGGTTAACACCAATTATTATCAAAATAATAATAATATGAATAATAATAATGATAATAAAAAATCAAATCTGTAAGCAAGGTTTTGAATCCAAACATATTGTGCACAGCTGTGAAGGGGTTTAACCGCTAGGCTAAAGTTGCTCTCATAAACTTAATTTTCATGTGTTTTTTATTTTCTAAGGTCAAAGTTGATTCTAGCCGTCATGTATTTTGGTCGGATCCGGATCCTCTGCTTGGTTACCCTCTTGATTGTTTCATGCTTACCGATCCAATGGCTGCAGGTGTGTGTAAAACGGGGAGGGGGACTTGGTTGGTGGGGTCCACAAGAAGATCCAAAGGCTGAGACTTTCCCAAAGCATCCTGCTCACTTGAAAAATCCGAAAGCCCCCTTTTAGTAGCGCACAAATTCATAGGAGTTAGAAATTAGCAAGGTCTAACTAAATCAATTAAGTCTTCGATAATAATCTGTAAAACATATATAATATCGACTGAAACTCTAAATCTAAATATTGTGATTCACCTTAGGTAAATAAATTCCTCGATTCCAAATGATATTCGTCTGTATAATAACCTCTACAAATATTGCCAATAAAACTCCTAATTTGCTATGATCTTTGAATCTTGCAGCAAACCTGAAGTTAGATATATACGGCCCAAGTGCTTGAGCCAAGAAAGTCATTGGCTTAATTCTCTTGGAAGCTTCTCTTCTTTCAGATTTAATGACCTGCATTTCGATTACCATTCATATAAAAGGTGGGTGAACTTTATAGCCGAGTAAGGAAGAGTGCATGATCAATACAATATAGTTTGAAGTTTGAGAATAATATAGTTTGAAAATAGAATATATTTCGAGAACAATAATAACCATGTCTTAACTGAATTAAGATCCATCCAATACACACACACGTGACTTTTCCAAATAATTTTCATGTGAAGAAAATTAGGCAACACCATAGTCTATGATTTCTCCACACCAATAATTTGAGTCGACCAAATACAGGTCTATCCTAAATTAGGAATATCCCTATGGTCTACATGGGCACATCCACTTGTTGCTGGCACTGCTAATAACCTTATTTTGCACTAAATCTCTCTTAATTCTTAGGTACACCTTTAACGAATGGGTAATAGCATCATGGAATAATAATCCATAACCAACAAATTAAAGGTAATAGAAGTTATTTAATAAATCATGACATCGAAATGATAATGAATAAAAAAAAGGAATTATAAATTTCAAGACATGATAGACCACTTACCATACTTTGCAGGTGTCTAATAATTTTCTTTTCTTGAAATCTTACCTCAAGATCTGATGGGGTTCTTTAAAATATATAATAACAAAAAACAACATACAAGATACTAAACTTTTCTCTCTTTAACCATAAGTTTTATGATTAAAGTATATCCAAAATACCATTTAAGATGTTTTTCAATACTTCTATTATTTTTAGAAAATTTTCTAGACTTTTTCATAAATTTCCAATTCAGTTCGAGTTAAATATTAATTACAGAAATATGCAGGGGCCTTAACATAATTTGTTCACCTATAACTCAAGTTAAACGGGTCGGGTAAGGTGTGGATCACAACCAAACCCGCACAACAAGCTACTTAAACCCAAAATAAACCCTACCGCCTAGTTTGCAACAAAGTTACAGATCAAGTAAAAACAAAATCACGGTTTGCACACATGCAAACTGTGGTTTCATAAAATTAGGGTTTCACAAAGTTAAGTTTGAGAACATGGTTTATGAAACCAAGGTTTGGTTTAAGTTGGCTTATTTTGAAGTGTGTGTGTGAGAGAGAGAGAAAGGCACGAAATCCGCCAAAACTCCATTCTTTTTGGAGTTTAGAAAGAATGAGGTTTCGAGCCCTCGAAACCTCTTAAAACCATGGTTTGATGAACTCTATTTTGTTTTTCAAACCAGGCATACTTTCAATATTTAGAGTTCAGCATTGAAACCCCTTGACACCGAGGTTTTGGAAACTGTAATCCGTTGCCAAACTAGGCCTTAAACATCATCCTCTTTCTCTTTAACATGACTTAGAACCTATGTTCAAAGAGAAGTAGCGGCCATGGAGACCACCACCGACGGTTCGTCAGCGGCCTCAAGGCGGCGACGGCATCAAGCACCAGCGAGAGGCGGCGGCAACGAAGTAGGTTTTCTTCTCATTATATCGTTATTCTAGTAAATAATGCATCCAATTTCTTGAAATCTATTCTTAATCTCATGATAAATGCAGAAGCTAAACTTGGATGCTAAATTAATGAAATTCTAGATCCAAAAAGGTGAAGATTAGCTTACAATGGGTTTGCAATCCCACCTGCTACAATGGGTTTCCAAGATCTCATTAAGTGTTTGCTTTGTTATGGGCGAAATCCTATGTTCAAGAGCATGGAGATAGTTCTTTCACAATATTGTTTTTAGTTTGGTTATTTTGGTGATTAATTAGCAGGAGTTTCTGATCTGTGGAGTAGAAGATTAGTATTCCTTATTTTAATGGACTTTGTTAATTTGTATCTCGATTTTTTTTTTGTATTCAAGTGGTACTTTTGTGTTCTCTAGTTTATCAGTATCCTATATATTCTGATTTATCAGAGTGTGATATGCACATTAAATAAATAAAAAAATAAATCCCGCCTGCTACACACTATTTCTCCATTTTTCTTTATTTTTTGTACTGTTGTAGTTTATCAGTATGCTATGCTGATTTATCAGAGTGTGATATGCAGATTAAAATAAATAAATAAATAAAATCCTACCTGCTACACACTATTCCCCCATTTTAAAATTTTTTCTTTCTGTTTTCTAGGTCTTGGCATTCTTTCAGAGTCCATTTATTCTTGTGTTTTCCTTCTTGTTCTTTAATTCTCTCTTGGCCTTCTTTTTTGTTGGTTTTTCTGTCTTGGCAATTTTGCAAATTAAGCCTTCTTAAGTTCTTCATTTGCGGTATAGGTAACTGCTGAAATTTGGGTTCTTATATTAAGCCTCATCCATCTTGAGAACTCCAAAAATTTATGCAGACGACAAAGAAGAAGAAGAAGAAGAAGAAGGAATTTATTCATGGCAATGGATTCCAACTATGACAGAATGAAGGAACTGTTAGAGTTCGATGAAACTAAAGCCGGCGCAAAAGGCCTAGTTGATTCTGGCATCAAAAAGATCCCAAGAATTTTCGTAGACTCCCCCGAGAATCTCCCAAAGCCGTCGGATTTGCTCGACAGGAATCTCAAAGTCCCAGTCATTGATTTTCAAGGCATTGGTGACGCAATTCGTAGAAAAAAGATAGTTGACGAAGTTTGTGAAGCATCAGAGACTTGGGGTTTCTTTCAGGCTGTGAACCATGGGGTGCCAATTGATGTTCTTGATGCTATGATGCAAGGTAACTTGAGGTTTCATGAGCTGGATAAAGAGATCAAAGCAAAGTTCTACTCACGCGATGTTACAAAGAAGGTGAAGTATACGTGCAATTTCCTTCTTTTTTCGTCTCCGGTTGCGACTTGGAGGGACACTTTTTCTTGTGCATGGGATGAATCGCTGGATCCTGAAGATTTGCCATCGGTTTGCAGGTAATTTTTTCCTTGAATAATAGACCGTAACATGATACAATCGGGTTTTGAATCTTAGAAATCTTGCTCAACTGCAAAGAGATTTTACCGGGTATATAAAATGGCACCTGTATTTTGAAGGTATCAATCTAAGGGTTGATTGCACAAAACTCCATTGTAGTCTAAGTGATTTATTAACACAAACATTCCATCTGCCATCGGTAGTACTCAAGTTCTACTTTGTACAACACAAACAAGTTCTAGAGTTAAATACGTCAATCATTTGAGTTGTGGACATCATAATCTGAGTGTTAACAGAGGGGTGTTGGCCGCTAATAAATTACTTGAGCCGTTGAGCGGATATACATAAACTATAAAGTAAAGTATAGGTGGTTGTGTGTAATTAACCCTATAATACGATACATGTGGTTCGGACCCAGATCAATAGATCTATTTATTTTTTTTCTTAGTTTTCTTTTTGATTATGAGTCCAACAAATTATTTTCTTATATTTCTCTGTTTTATGTCTAATTAAAAACAAAAACATAACTACTTGTATTTAACTCTTAGTTGCACAAAATTCCCTATAGTTTATCCCATATAGCACTTATAACCTCGCCTTTTTTAGCACAAAAAATTAAGTCCTACTTTTTAATTACAGAATCTTTTGATAAACACATCTAGTACTCTGATTGATTTTAATTATTTTCTTTACTCCACTCATATGATAGTATTTTTAAAATAAATATATATATGGTAGGTATGTGGACTTCGTTTCTTCTTGTGTATGTGAGGAAAAGGTGGGGAAAATGTTGGTTTTGGTGTCAAACAACAATTATTGATTGGGTAAATTACACTAACCATCGCCATTCTTCACTAAAACTACCTTACAGGTTTTTTTTTATATTACAGGAAGATATCTTAAGTACTACTTTTGAAGGTAACTTGGTGAAAAAATTCCTTGAAAACCAAAATTTAAGGTACCTTTTCTATTTGGATGATCGCAGAAAGGAGACATTGGATTTTATGAAACAAGTCAGCTCTGTTGCTGAAACTGTATGTGAATTATTATCTGAAGCTCTAGGTCTCGATCCGAACTATCTCAGAAGCATCAATTCATTGAAATCTGGGTCAATGCTAGCCCAATATTATCCACCGTGTCCTGAGCCAGATCGTACGCTCGGAACCTTTAGACACACAGACCCTTCGTTAGTGACCTTACTCTTTCAAGATGACCTCGGCGGCCTCCAAGTCCGCCACCAGGATCAGTGGGTCCCTGTCGCTCCCACTAGCGGAGCGATGATTGTAAACATTGGCGATCTTCTTCAGGTGTGTTTTCTTGAATTTAATAGATAGTGTTCGTGTAGAAGCTCTAGTCATTAATGCAATGTAGAAGCCGATATGCCACGGTTCATAATGTGATGCACGACAGCTGAGATTTGACAATAGAATGAAGAGCCTTAAGAATAGGACTTCGCTCTTCTCTCAGTAAATAACTAAGGCGTTGCTACTTAAACATGAGAATGATGATTGAACTGACGTTTTATTAATTAATACTCAGCTTATCAGCAATGACACGTTCAAAAGTGTGGAGCACAGAGTGTTGGCTAGCTATAAAGGCCCGAGATTATCGACAGCGATGTTCTTTAATCCGAGCATTAACGACGTAAGCAGGCTGTATGGTCCTATTAGAGAGGCATTGTCCAATAATAATCCTCCGATATATCAAGACATACTCGTGAGGGATTATATGATGTGTTATACAAAGAAACCGCGCGCGATTGGAGAATCTGCATTATCCCACTTCAAGCTATGATTTTCCCAACGGGACAATAATGATAGTTTGATTTTGGTGCTATGATTTTGGTGCTAGCTGTTTAAGGGCCGGGTTGGCTTTGTATCGTGACGGTCTAAAGTAAATTTATGTAATGCGATGATGTGTTCTATATGCACTGTTTTTAATTTAATTTTTTTTTTCCTGTCACAGGTTCGAATTTTTCCATCTGCAAATAGAAAGAGAATTTTTCATATTAAATTGGAAGAATATTAAATTGATGCTCAAGGATGTCCTATCTTCAAATTTCATCTCAAGCTCAAAAGACTGAAAAATTATCTCAAAAGCCGGAACGAAGATATCTTTGGAAATATGCATAATAAAGTTAAAGATTGTGAAGACAATATGAAGATAGCTCAAGATGCTTATGATGCAAATCCCACAAATAAAAACTTTCAGAATTTACGGCAAGTTTAAAGCGACTTGGAAGAAGTTTTGAAAAAGGAGGAATTATTCCGGTAGCAAAAATCCAGAATCAAGCGGTTAAATGCTGATGACAGAAATACAAAATATTTTCATAATGCCACTAAAATAAGACGACGTACTAATAAGATTCTGCAGTTGCAGTGTGCAGATAGATAGTGGGTCGAAAGTCAAGAGAAACTAATTAAATTAGCATCTGAGCATTTTGAGAAGGCTTTCAGTTCTCAGGAGAGAGATGCCAGTTTTAATATAAAGTCTATCATACATGCTATTCTTACCGATGAAGACAATTAATGGTTGCCTTATATCTGCACCAACAGAAGATGAGTTGAAGAATTGTGTTTTCTCCATGGACTTAGAGAACGCACAGGCCAGATGGTTTTTCAAGCAATTTTTTCACAGCATCATAGGAGATTATTAACAATGATTTACTTCAGCCTGCAAAGTTTTTTTTCTTGGAAAAATTCCTAGAGCAATAAACTCTATTTTGATCTGCCTCATCCCAAAGAAAAAATATTGCACCGAAATTACTGATTTCAGGCCTGTTACTTTGTGCAATGTTTTTTCTAAAATCTTCACAAAGATTATGAATGATAGACTTGCATCCTACTTACCAAAGTTAATTTCTTTACAGCAAGGGGCTTTTGATCAAGGCAGAGATATTAACTCAGGAACTTGTGTAGGACTTAAGCAAGAAAGTAAGATGGCAAGCTTGACATGGAAAAACCTTCTGATAAGTCGGAATGGGAGTTTATTTTTCAAGTTTCGGATGCTTTTGGATTCTCTGCTCACTTCATCAAGTTTGTGAAGGGTTGTCTACAAAATCAACATTTTTCTGTTCTCAAATTTTTTTTTTGTCTACACTTCCAGAGTTTGCTCTGATATTTCTAGTGATAGAATAGCTAGCTTATCTGGTATTTCTAGAGGACATTGGCCTTTTATTTACCTGCTCTAATTTATTCAGGAAGAAATAAAGCATTGTACCATGAGAAAATTATTGAAAAAATTAGAAATAAACTTAAAGGCTGGCAAATTAATTTCCTGTCAAGCGCTAGAAGGGTCATACTCATTAAGCATGTCCTCCTTTCAATGCCTCTACGTATAATGGCAGCTTGCAACCCTCCCAAAATTGTGCTTCATAAAGTTAATGCATTATTGGCTGGGTTCTTTTGGAATGATTAAAATTCTGAGAAGCATTACCATTGGATTTCGTAGAAGAAAATCTATCAGAAGGAGGATTAAATGTTAGAAGGCTGGAGGAAGTATCTTTGGCATATATATTGAAAAAAGCATGGAAATTTGGAAAAGAAAATTCTTTATGGGTAGATTTTATGAGGAAGAAATATACAAAGAATAACTCACTTTTTGCTCCACAAGTCTTATATACAATTTGGAGAAAAATTTATAAAGTGCTGCCAATAATTCAATGCAATTCAAAGTGGCAAATAGGATGTGGGAATATCGACTTTTGGGCTAGTACATGGCATGACGATATTCCATTAAAATTCTATACATCAGGGCCAGTTAAGCCTTTAAAAATAAAGGAGATCCTCACAAGTGGAGAATGAAAATTTTCAGATATACATCATATTATTCCTTAAAGTTTGATCGATGATATTAAGTCAAGAAATTATGATACCGATTCCTCATCAGATACTTTTATATGGAAGCCACAGCCACAGGTAATTTCACTCTCAAATCTGCTTGGAGCACATCCAGAAATGCTTATCCAATAGCCATACACTCAAAATTTCTCTCTAATGCCCAAATTCCAAATAAGGTACTTATGTTTACTTGGAGGCTTCTCACAAATACACTGCCATTGGATTCTGCAATCCAGATGCTAGGCTTTTTTCTATCCAGTAAATGCATTTGTTGTGCTTCCCCTTCACAAGAGAATTTGCACAATTTACTTTTTGATAGTGACTTGGCTAAAGTAAATGATCGTTTTTATAACTAAATTTTACTATGGCAGATATGATATTTTAGAAGCTGAAGCCGAAGCTATTCTGGATGGGCTTTTACAATGCTATTACAAGAAAATATATAATATAGAAGTGGAAACTGATTCAAAAATGCTTGTGGACTTTATTAAAGGCAATAACAGAGTTCCGTAGAAGATTAAATTTCTTGTTAGAGCAATTTTTTGCGGAGTAAGATGAAAGCAGAAGTTAAGCATATATATAGAGAAAATAACAGATTGCCAGATTATACAGCTAAAGATGGTTTAATATCACAATGCTCGAGTTCCTATTGTAATATGCAGCTTCCAAATTCTTTGAAATATTTAATCAAACTGGATCTGGCAGCTATTCCAAATCTCAGAATTATAAAAACAACAGCAAGAGGCATAAACAGGAAGATACAAAATAGGAGACTGGAGAAATGTTAGAGCTTGATGTTAAAGACGTTACCTTTCAAGCGTTTAAGGCATTTGGCTATTAATATTGGGCAGTTGAAGTTTATTCATGAAAGTTGTGGAGATTGAGATTGAATATGTGAAAATCCTTTCTACAATGAAATCTCGTAACAGGAAAAGATTAGATCTGATTCTCTATCTTCAGTTGAAGTTGCAAAACTCAGTGAAAATGTAATTTTTATTTTACCTGGAGCTTACATGGGAAGATTGCAAAGAAAAATGTATAAATTGAAAAGTTTAAAAGAGGGGATCATGGATCTCAGGGAGATAATCAAAAGATCTGTAGATCTGCGGTACTATAGGCCGATGAAAGGCTTAAAAAATAGGATCTTTCGATCATCTGATACCGCACTTACCCGGAATAACCTTTTTTTGTCTACCTGAAACTCACTGGAGCTAAATTTTGAAGAGGAGAATGATTTTCTTACAAAATCACTCAATTTTGAAGATTTTACAAGAGAAGGAAGTGGATCTCTATGCAGAGTTAATAGATCTGAAAAATTTTGGCAACCGGTTGCAAAACTTAAAAAAACATGTGACCTTTATACTCACTGAAGTTTACTATGTGACGCGGTGGGGACCCGCGTCAAGATGTTACCTTCCGTTGGTCTGCTGATGGCGGCGATGGACGACTGAGATTTGATCTGAAGGCTGGTTCCTGAAGCGTGTGGATCTCAATGGGTTTGAGGTTGTTTGTGCCGAGCTACCTGCAAGAAAGTCCCGGGATCGTTGTACCACCGAGGACCCTCCGACGGTCAAGTTAGAGAGGAAATCGGAGCACAGTAACGGTTTAGTGGAGTAAAAATGGCTTAGTTGGACCATCTGAAGAAGGGGTTTATATAGCGGTGGCAGTAGGCAGGGCAGGCGCCAGAATCACGCCGGTCGTTACGCTCCCAACGTCACGCCCGCGTGATGAGCGAGATCCCGCATTAATGGCGAGACATGCTCGTTAATGGAATATCATGATGGCGTGGAACGTGGGATGTGGCCGGCGGATATCTCGCGCATGATGAGATTCGCGGGATGGCGGTTACGCCTGTGAGCGGTGCTGTTGGTCGGTCGATGAGACTAAGGAAGATGACCTCGGCGGGAGAGCTCGCGGACAAACGGGAGAGCCGAGGTATCTTGGTTCTGCGGTAGCCCGGAGATGAGCTGAGAGGCCGAGGAGGCCAATTGTGCAGGGGGCTCGGAGGTGAGCCAACATTTGTTTGTAGGACGGGCATAGGAGTGGTCTGGTCAGCCACTGTAGGTCCTTTTTTGTGAGCTTTGGGACACGTCATCTTCCACGTGTCATGATCTAGGAGATCGTCGATATCGAGCATCATCATTAGCCCCCCACTCTCGTTTCGATCTATTTATGGGTCGGGTCGAGAGTGGACAGCTTGGTTCTTTCTGTGCGGCTTGGCGCTGGTAATTTCTCGTGGTGGATTTTTCGAGAACGACACGGCGTTCTCGTTGTCGCGCATCGAGTATAAGCCGAACGAAGGACGAGTGTGGAAAGGTCGGTATCTTCCCTTTGCCGGAGTTGAGACGCTGATCGCGGGTTGAGTATGAGTTTATTCGGCGAGCCTTGGATCCGTGTCTTTGTAGGGTAGGAAGCTACCCGCCGCGGATGCGCCAAGCAGGAATCTACTCAGCGGTCTCGCGATGAGGGCTTCAGATCTTAAGCGTTGATGGACAGGAGGATGCCCGCTGGGGATGCGCCGAGCGGGAAGAAACTCGGCGGCCTCGCGATGAGGGCTTCAGATCCTCAGCATCTGATGGGCAGGAGGATGCCCGCTGGGGATGCGCCGAGCAAGAAGGGACTCGATGGCCTCATGATGAGGGCTTCAGATCCTCAGCATCTGATGGGCAGGAGGATACCCGCTAGGGATGCGCCGAGCAGGAAGAAACTCGGCGGCCTCGCGATGAGGGCTTCAGATCCTCAGCATCTGATGGGCAGGAGAATGCCCGCTGGGGATGCACCGAGCAGGAAGAAACTCGGAGGCTTCACGATGAGGGCTTCAGATCCTCAGTGTCTGATGGGTAGGAGGTCGCCCGTTGGGGATGCGCCGAGCAGGAAGGGACTCGGCGGCCTCGCGATGAGGGCTTCAGATCCTCAGTGTCTGATGGCAGGAGGATGCCTGCTGGGGATGCGCCGAGCAGGAAGGGACTCGGCGGCCTCACGATGAGGGCTTCAGATCCTCAGCGTCTGATGGGCAGGAGGAGCCCGTTGGGGATACGCCGAGCAGGAAGGGACTCGGCGGCCTCGCGATGAGGGCTTCAGATCTTCAGCGTCTGATGGGCAGGAGGATGCCGGCTGGGGATGCGCCGAGCAGGAAGAAACTCAGCGGCCTCACGATGAGGGCTTCAAATCCTCAGCATTTGATGGGCAGAAGGATGCCCGCTGGGGATGCGCCGAGCAGGAAGGGATTCGGCGACCTCACGATGAGGGCTTCAGATCCTCAGCGTCTGATGGCAGGAGGATGCCCGCTGGGGATGCGCCAAACAGGAAGGGACTCGGCGGCCTCGCGATGAGGGCTTCAGATCCTCAGCGTCTGATGGCAGGAGGATGCCCGGTGGGGATGCGCCGAGCAGGAAGGGACTCAGCGGCCTCACGATGAGGGCTTCAGATCCTCAGCGTCTGATGGGGACGTAGAAGGCCTGCTAGGGATGCACCGAGCAGTGAAGCTACTCAGTTGCCTCTTGGCGAGGGCTTTGATCCCTGGCGTGTTGGGGTAGGGAACTACCAGCCAGGGATAGCCGAGCAGGGTAGCCGCTCGGCTGCCTCTTGGTGAGGGCTTTGATCCCTGGCGTTGCGGGGTAGGGAACTACCAGCCAGGGATAGCCGAGCAGGGTAGCCGCTCGGCTGCCTCTTGGTGAGGGCTTTGATCCCTGGCGTTGCGGGATAGGGAACTACCAGCCAGGGATAGCCGAGAAGGGTAGCCGCTCGGCTGCCTCTTGGTGAGGGCTTTGATCCCTGGTGTTGCGGGGTAGGAAACTACCAACCAGGGATAGCCGAGAAGGATAGCCGCTCGGCTGCCTCTTGGTGAGGGCTTTGATCCTTGGCGTTGCGGGGTAGGGAACTACCAGTCACGGATAGCCGAGCAGGGTAGCCGCTCGGCAGCCTCTTAGTGAGGGCTTTGATCCCTGACGTTGCGGCGTAGGGAACTACCAGCCAGGGATAGCCGAGCAGGGTAGCCGCTCGGCTGCCTCTTGGTGAGGGCTTAGAGCCTTGGTTGTTGGAGGGGCCTCGGTGTTGAACTGTCGGGCACCCAGCGGGTCGCAGAATGCATTGGCCCGGGATCTCTGTGGCCGTGGGAGGCAGCGAGGCGGTGGTCGGTAGTGCCGACGCGAGCGGAGTCTTCTCTCCCTCTGCAGGGGTCTCGGTCTTGAGGCGGAGGAGCGGTGACCTGGGGATCTTGCCCTGCCGTTTGGACGCGGATGAGCGCCTCCACGACGGACGCGAGTCGGTCTATCCGGCCGGCAAGGGAGTTGATGGCATTCGACGGAGGAGGTTCGTCCGCGCCTCCGTTGAGGGGGAGACGGCGGCTAGTGCTTGGATCGTCGTGATGATCTCTTGCCATTATATTAAGATCGGAAGATGAACTTTTGTTTTGTGGAATCAAGGTTTCCCACAGACGGCGCCAGCTGACGCGGTGGGGATCCGCGCCAAGATTTTACCTTCCGTTGGTCTGCTGATGGCGGCGATGGACGGCTGAGATTTGATCTAGAGGCTGGCTCCTGAAGCATGTGGATCTCAATAGGTTTGAAGTTGTTTGCGCCGAGCTACCTGCAAGGAAGTCCCGGGATGGTTGTACCACCGAGGACCCTCCGATGGTCAAGTTAGAGAGGAAATCCGAGCAGAGTAACGGCTTAGTGGAGTAAAAATGGCTTACTTGGACCGTCTGAAAAAGGGGTTTATATAGCGGTGACAGCAGGTAGGGCAGGCACGAGAATCACGCCGGCCGTTACGCTCCCGACGTCACGCCCGCGTGATGAGCGGGATCCCGCATTAATGGCGAGACAGGCTCGTTAATGGAGGATCGTGATGGTGTGGAACGTGGGATGTGGCCGGCGGATATCTCGCGCATGGCGAGATTCGCGGGATGGCGGTTGCCCCTGTGAGCGGTACTGTTGGTCGGTCGATGAGACCGAGGAAGATGACCTCGGCGGGAGAGCTCGCGGACGAGCGGGAGAGCCGAGGTATCTTGGTTCTGCGGTAGCCCAGAGACGAGCTGGGAGGCCGAGGAGGCTAATTGTGCAGGGGGCTCGGAGGTGAGCCAGCATTTGTTTGTAGGACAGGCATAGGAGTGGTCTGGTCGGCCACTGTAGGTCCTTTCTTGTGAGCTTTGGGACACGTCATCTGCCACGTATCATGATCTGGAAGATCGCCGATATCGAGCATCATCACTATGATAGATCTCAGAATTGCGTAAACTTTTTTGTCAAAATAATGGTGAAAAAAGAGAATTTTTTTAAGCCCTGAAACTTCGAGAGAAATGGAAAGAAAGAGAAAAGGAAACGGCGCCGCTGAAAAAATGGATGTTTTGGGAACTCTAGACTTCTTTGTTGTATATATACTTTCTAAATAGAGCTTCGTGTATGGGCTAAAGCCTATATATTTCTTTGTGTTATAATAAAAGTTTTAACTGGGCTGGTTTTCAGTTCAATAAAAAAAATTTAGAAGAATTTATCGTTATCGATGTCATTACACATTAACTCGGAATGAGACAGTGACATCTTAGTTTAATAGAGAAGAAGGGAAAAATGAACCAAAAAAAATAGAAATCTATTATAAGTTGCAGCTCACATCATAACATTAGCGTGCTCCAACTCCTTTGCCAAAACCCATGGGTCGGCTGTATCTCCAATTCATCGAGCTCTCGTCGTATACACCGGTCAAGAGAGAGAAGAAATAGAAGTGTGGTCTCACACGCTATCCAAATCTGCCCGAAACTCCACCCTCTCGCTCACCCTATGTTCGGGTGTGTTACACCCGGCACATTGAATAATTCCTCCTCCTTCAGGTTATACTCGTCAATTCACTAAAATGCCCTAAACAATTGTAGCGTTTCACTAAGCTATTTTACAGTTCTTTTATTACAGTAAACCCCCTTAGACTTTGGATTTAAAATAGTTTTTTTTATTGAAATACCCTTAACTATTGCTGTTATTCGCTATCTACCTTAAAGTTCTTTTATTTTGAGGAAACTCAAGGTTCTTTTATTAGCATCACTTATATTGTAAATAGGAAGGGAAAAAGAGTAAATTCATAAAAGACTTTTGACTTGGAAAATTATTCAATATCATTTTTAGTATATCAGTTTATTTTTATATTAGAGTAATTTTTACCCCCAAAAAAAAAAACACACACACAAACAAGAGATTTTTTTATGGCTGCTCTTGATCGAAACTATAGATTCGATGAATGGTTCAATACATTTTCAATGAGTGAAATTCATTGCAGGTTCCACTCATTGGATATTCATCACATGTCGATTAAATGAATACGCATTTAAAAATTCCAACATATCCACCCTTGTCCTCATCCCACCAATTTTGACTATTATAACATGATAAGCTCTGTTCCTCATAAACAAAGCTGTAAGCCTCATCCATCTTCAAAGCTCCTAATATTTACGCAGACCACAAACAAGAAGAAGGAATTTCTTCATGGCAATGGATTCCAACTATGACAGAATGAAAGAACTGACAGAGTTCGATGAAACTAAAGCCGGCGCAAAAGGCCTAGCCGATTCTGGCATCAAAAAGATCCCAAGATTTTTCGTAGACTCCCCCGAGAATCTCCCAAAGCCATCGGATTTGCGCGACAGGAATCTCAAAGTCCCTGTCATTGATCTTCAAGGCATCAACGACGCAACTCGCAGAAAAGAGATAGTTGACGAAGTTTGTGAAGCATCAAGGACTTGGGGGTTCTTTCAGGCTGTGAACCATGGGGTGCCAATTGATGTTCTTGATTCCATGATGCAAGCTAGTTTGAGGTTTCATGAGCTGGATAAAGATAAAAAAGCAAAGTTTTATACGCGCGATTTTTCGAAGATGGTGAAGTATAGTTGCAACTTTCATCTTTTTTCGTCTCCGGTGGCTAATTGGAGGGACACCTTTTCTTGTACATGGGATGAATCGTTGGATCCCGAAGAATTGCCATCAGTTTGCAGGTATTTTCTTTTCTTTTTCCGAAGAATAGACCCTAAAGAGACTTTACCAGCTATATATAGTTGCACCCACACTTTGCGGGTATTAAATCTAGGGGTTGATTGAGCAAAACTCCATTGTAGTACTACTTTTGAGGGTAATGTTGCGAAAAATTTCCCTCGAAAATTAAGTTAGTTCATTGTAATAAAAAACTTCGAGGCATTTTTGGGAAAAACCGTGATAGTTCACGGCATCTTACTGTGATTTATCCTTATTAGTTTTACCTGTAAAAATTGATATGCCTTCTCTATTGTATGATTGCAGGAAGGAGGCATTGGATTATATGAAACAAGTCAGCGCTGTTGCGGAAACTATATGTGAATTATTATCGGAAGCTCTGGGTCTCAACCCGAAGTATCTCAAAAGCATCAATTCTATGAAATCTCTGTCATTGGTAGCCCATTATTATCCACCGTGTCCTGAGCCAGATCTTACGCTCGGAACCACTAGACACGCGGACCCTACTCTACTAACTTTACTCATCCAAGATGACCTCGGCGGCCTCCAAGTCCTCCACCAGAATCAGTGGGTCCCTGTCGCTCCCTTTCATGGAGCGATGATTGTAAACATTGGCGATCTTCTTCAGGTGCGTTTTCTTGAATTTAATAGATAAATGCCGAATGAGAATACTAGATGATTTTTACCGGAATTTAATAGCTTAAGTTTTGCTTCTTAAATATGAGAAGGATGATTGAATTGATATTCTTTTATGAATGCTCAGCTGATCAGCAATGACAAGTTCAAAAGTGTGGAGCACAGAGTGTTGGCTAGCTATGAAGGACCGAGATTATCAATAGCGATGTTCTTTAGTCCGAGCATGTACGAGGAAAACAGGTTGTACGGTCCTATTAGAGAGGCATTATCCGATAAAAATCCTCCGATATATCAAGACATACTCATGAGGGATTATACGATGCATTATGCTAAGAAACCGCTTGGTGGCGAATCTGCGCTAGACCACTTCAAGCTGTGATTATCAAGTGAAACAATAAAAATATTGAGTTTGGTGTTCATTGTTAAGGGCCTGCAGGTTGGCCTTGTATTATGACAATCTAAGTAATAAAATGAAGTGTTCTATTTGCTCTATATGTTCTATGTGCAAATAGAAGAGAATTTTCTTATTAAATATATGCAAACATATACAGAACAATCTTATTACATAATAGTGATATCTTAGCTTAAAAGAAGGACAAGGAAACAAAAAAGATCAAGTAATATATTTTTGTAGGAACATATTATACAGTTGCTGCTCACATGCAGAACACTAGCATGAAATTAATTCCAGAAGAAAAAAAATTATGGTTACAGGTTACAGGTTTCATGAGCATGAGTGTTTTCTGTTTTTGAACTTTAGCTGATTCCGTCGCCTAATCAGTCATGAACTTCTAATCAAGACTTTTAATCAACTAATCGGTCTTGAACTTTGAATGCGTTTCGAATTTTCCTTCTCTAATTAGATCCACACAGAAAAGTCAAAAAGCTCGCTGATTTTGACTGTAATGTCAGTAATCTTGTATCTCCAAAAAAGTTCATAGAACACAAAAAACTATCTAGGATGGAAATCGATTCGAACTATGGCAGAATGAAATAACTGAAAGAGTTCGACGAAACTAAAGCTGGCGTAAAGGGTCTAATTGTATCAGGCATAAAAAAAAATCCCTAGAATTTTCATACATGCACCCGAGCATATACCAAAGCCATCATATTTGCATGACACAAATCTCAAAGTCCCGGTCATCGGTCTCGAGGGCATTAGAGATGAAAATCGTAGAAAAGTTTATATGATGATTCTATACTTGAAATGAGTCGAGTCTTTGTAAAATTTTGCATCTCCGGTAATTTTTGCAGCTGAGAGAGTAACTTTATATGAAAAAATTATATGACCTTTTCTTTTTATTGAGTGATTTTAGAGAGGAGATGTTAGATTCTGAACAACAAGTCAGCTCTGTTGCCAAAACTTTGTGTGAGTTGTTATCCGAGGCTCTCAGGCTCAATGCCGACTATCTCTCAAGCATCAATTCTACCAAAGCTCGGTTCTTGGTAAGCCATTATTATCCTTCATGTCCTGAGCCAGATCTTACTCTTGGAACAACGAAACACATAGATCCTTCGTTCTTGACCTTAGTAGCTCAAGACGAACTTGGCGGCCTTCAAGTCCTTCACCAGAACAAATGGGTGCATGTGGCTCCCATTCACGGAGCGATGGTTGTAAATATCAGGGATCTTCTTCAGGTTTGTTTTCTTAATGTATCCGCCAAACTGCAATCTTCTATATTCTAACCCGTCCCCTAAGGTTGAGCATCATTGGTTTGAGGGCAGACACCTGAACTGTATTTTTTTCTTTCCCACTATGTAAATGCGTGATGGAGGTCTGGATCTCCTTCAGATGTTACCTTCCGTAGATCTGCTGCGAGCGATGATGGACGGCTGAGATGGAGTTGGAGGTTGCCTCCTGAAGCATGTGGATCTCAATAGGTTTGAGGTTGTTGTGGCTGGCCTACCTACAAGAAAGTCCCGGGATGGTTGTGCCACCGAGGACCCTCCGACGATTAAGTTAGACCGGATATTTTGGCAGAGTAACGGCCTAGTGAGGAGAAAATGACTTACCTTGATCGTCTGAGAGATGGGTTTATATAGCAGCAGTGATGGGCAGGCAGGCGTGAGAATCACGCCGGCCGTTACGCTTCCGACGTTACGCCTGCGTGATAAGCGGGATCCCGCATTAATGGCGAGACATGCTCGTTAATGGAGGATCGTGATGGCGTGGAACGTGGGATCGTGGGCGGCGGATATCTCGCGTATGGCGAGATTCGCGGAGCTGTGGTGTGGGGGCCTGTGATCAATGCCGTGGGTCGGTCAGGATGAGACCGTGGAGGATGAGCTCGACGGGAAGCTCGGGAACGAGCAGGAGGCCGAGGTATCCCGGTTCTGCTAAAACCCGGAGACGAGCTGAAAGGGCCGAGAAGGCCAGTCTTGCAGGAGGCTCGGAGGGGAGCCAGCGGTTGTTCGTAAGGCGGGCACATGTGTGGTATAGTCGGTAGCAGAAGGTCGGCCAAGTCCGTGGGCCGCAGACCCGTGGTATTCTACCGACGTATCGTTCCTAGTCTTTTCTTGCTAGATTCGGGACACGTCATCTGCCATGTGTCACGATCCTGGAAATGACGATATCCAGCATCATCATTAGCCCCCCACTCTCGTCCCAACCCGTTCATGGATCGGGTCGAAAGTGGTCTGCCGGGTCACTCGAGGCGAGCTCCTTTCCGTAGATATCGTAAGCGTGCATTCCCGGGAAATCAGCAATATTTTCTTGATGACCTCAGCGGATCAGGGGCCGGATCTTGCATTAAAGAAGGTGGGCCGGATCATGCGTACGCTCACCGAAGCGACAACCTACGTGTCTGGCGCTGGTTGGCTGACGCGACGGGTCGCAGATTTCCGGCGTTCGATGGGATGCGATTCATGCGCGCGCGACAGGTGGGGCGATGGTGGCCGTCGAATGCAATGAGTCATTTCGGCGAGAGATGACTGTCGCCGTTGGATGTGTATGCCGGATGCTACAAATAGGGGTGGGGTCCTCATTACCTCTACATAATTTCCTCGTCTTGAGTCTCGTTAGCTCGGCGCTCTCTTTTTAGGTCGGATATCTGCACTTTTGATCTTCCAAGGACACCTCTCTTCATCTGGTTAGATGTCTTCTTGTGAAAAGTCTGTAGAAATAGATCCGGTAGAGTCTAGGTAGCCCATGTAGATTCTTCCTTTTCTTATTCTGCTTCTTCTTCTTTTGAGTCATGCCTGTTCCCCCCGGCAGAACAAATGGACCGATCTAGGATTCTTTCTCCCTCGGTGCCCTGTCCCGGAAAAGAGCCGGGGGCGTGGCCATGCCTCGGATTGACCCGAGTTCCGCACCAAGGGAGCCCCCGGCGATGGGGCCATCCACCTCGACCCGAGCCCCCGATGATTGCCACGGCAGCGACCAGAGGCGTCAGCGGGTTCCCGAACCCCCGACGGGGGAAGTTGAAGGGGATGAAAACGAGATTCCTCTTAAGAGGAAGAAGACGGTCTCTCGCGTGCCGCCGACTGAGATTCCCGAGTGGATTCCTGTGCAGGAGGGGGACGCCTGTTTCGTAGTCCCGTCCGGGCTTTCCGTTGCCGCCAGCCTGCTCGCTGATATGGAAGAGTCGGCCGGAGGCAAGATTCCGCGGGGGACTCTGAAGGCCCAAGTGGCAGCTATAGCTCAGGAGGTGGTGCAGGTACGTACTCCCTTATGTGTTACTTTGACCGTCCTTTTCTCAGTTCGAGCGTCTCTAAGTCTTTCTGCTATTTTTCATCGGTCCTTCAGCACTGCGCCCCCGTTGCTCGCATGGAGGCCGAGAGGAATGCCCATGCTATGAGGTTGGCGGGGGAGTCTTCTTCAGAGGCCAAGGACCTGCGACTCGAGCTACGTCTGGAGAGGAAGAAGATGGTCATCCTCGAAACCCGATTGGCCGTCGGGGAGCTCACCGTCTCAAAGTGTCAGGAGTCCTATCACTGGCTAAGTGAGTCCCACCGAGCCATCGAGGCTAAGTTGGCGGAGTTGTCCGATCGCTATGTAGCAGTGAAAAGGGCGAGAGATGCCAGCAGACGGGATGCCGAGGCTGCGCTTTAGGCGGCGAAGGTTGCCGAGGTTCGAGCTCAAAAGGCAGTGGCCGATAACAAGGGGTCGGACCAGTTTCATGCTGACCTCGGCGAAGCCTCTGCCATTGTGTGCCACGAAGCTCTTGATACCGTCAAGGCGCAGTTTCCGGGGTTTACCGACGGTGAGCTCCGCGCTCGGGTCCCACTTTCGGTGGTCATGCCTCCGGCAGATGGTGATGAAGGAGGGGTTGCCGTTGGAGCGGAAACCCTAGCTCCTGGGATGGTACAGAGGAAGGTGAAGTCTAGGCGGGCTTGTGGCCTAAACTTTTTGGCTTTCCCTTTTTCTCTCTCTTTTTGTATGCCTCCGGGCAATTTGGTAAGGCTAGGGAGCCCAGAGTACCTTGTAAAATATTTTAGAAGTTTGAATGAAACTTAGCCTTTTTCTTCTGTGTGACAATGCTTTCCCTATATAAGTACTTGAGCTTGTCAGTTCCGACCTTGATCAAGCGTTAGGCCGCAGGTCGATGGCCCATGTTTTAGATAACGATCGCCTTTCGAGTGCTTGTCGGTTAACCGCTGTGAAGGAAGGTCGGTGTCCTCCAGCCCCCGGAGTCGAGGTGGTGATCGTTTATTTGAACAGTTTGGGGGAACCTTTGTTGCAGGAAGGTTGGTGCTTTCTAAAGAATTACCCGAGCATTGTTTCTGCTCAGTGTCTCTTGGCGAGGGCTTTGATCCTTAGCTCGGATTGGGCCATAAGAGGCCTGCTAAGGGTAGACCGAGCAGGGTTGCTATCCGGTGCCTCTTGGCGAGGGCTTTGATCCTTAAGGACGGGCCGAGCAGGGTTGCTGCCCGATGCCTCTTGGCGAGGACTTCGATTCTTAAGGATAGGCCAAGCTGGGTTACTGCCCGGTGCCTCTTGGTGAGTGATCTCTGGCGTTGTGGGGTTGGGAACTACCACCTAGGAATAACCGAGCAAGGGCATGCCCGGTTGTCTCTTGGCGAGGGCTTTGATCCTTAACCGGTTGTCTCTTGGCGAGGGCTTTGATCCTTAACCGGTTGTCTCTTGGCGAGGGCTTTGATCCTTAGTGTGGGAGGGGCCGTAAGGGGCCTGCTAAGGACGGGCCGAGCAGGGTTGCCGCCCGGTTGCCTCTTGGCGATGACTTTGATCTTTAAGGATGGGACGAGCAGGGTTACTGCCCGGTGCCTCTTGGCGAGGGCTTTGATCCCCGGCGTCGTGGGGTAGGGAATTACCAGCCAGGGATAACCGAGCAAGGGCGAGCCCTGTTGCCTCTTGATGAGGGCTTTGATCGTTAGCACGAGGGGGGCCGTGAGTGGCTTGCTAAGGACGGGCCGAGCAGGGTTGCTGCTCGGTGCCTCTTGGCGAAGGCTTTGATCCTTAAGGATGAGCCGAGCAGGGTTACTACCCGGTGCCTCTTGGCGAGGGCTTTGATCCCCGGCGTCGTAGGGTAAGGAACTACCAGATAGGGATAACCGAGCAAGGGCGAGCCCGGTTGCCTCTTAATGAGGGCTTTGATCCTTAGCGTGAGAGGGGCCGTGAGTGGCCTGCTAAGAACGGGACGAGCAGGGTTGCTGCTCGGTGCCTCTTGGCGAGGGCTTTGATCCTTAAGGATGGGCCGAGCAGAGTTACTGTCCGGTGCCTCTTGGCGAGAGCTTTGATCCCTGGCGTTGCGGGGTAGCGAACTACCATCTAGGGATAACCGAGCAAAGGCGGGCCCGGTTGCCTCTTTGCGAGGGCTTTGATCCTTAGCGCGGGAGGGGCCATAAGGGCCCTGCTAAGGACGGGCCGAGCAGGGTTGCTGTTCGGTTGCCTCTTGGCGAAGGCTTTGATCCTTAAGAATGGGCCAAGCAGGGTTACTGTCTGGTGCCTCTTGGCGAGGGCTTTGATCCCTGGCGTCGTGGGGTAGGGAAATACCAACAAGGGATAACCGAGCAAGGGTGAGCTCGGTTGCCTCTTGATGATGGCTTTGATTCTTAGCGCGGGAGGGGCCGTGAGTGGCCTACTAAGGACAGGCCGAGCAGGGTTGCTACTCGTTGCCTCTTGACGAGGGTTTTGATCCTTAAGGATGGGCCGAGCAAGGTTACTGTCCGGTGCCTCTTAGCGAGGGCTTTGATCCCAGGCGTTATGGGGGTAGGGAACTACCATCCAGGGATAACCGAGCAAGGGCGAGCCCGGTTGCCTCTTGATGAGGGTTTTGATCCTTAGCACGGAAGGGTCTGTGAGTGACCTGCTAAGGACGGGCCGAGCAGAGTTGCTGCTCGGTGCCTCTTAGCGAGGGTTTTGATCCTTAAGGATGGGCCGAGCAGGGTTACTTTTAAGTGCCTCTTGGCAAGGGCTTTGATCTCTGGCGTCGTGGGGTAGGAAACTATTAGCCAGGGATAA
The DNA here is from genome assembly GCA_030015575.1 of Agapanthus africanus. Lineage (NCBI taxonomy): Eukaryota > Viridiplantae > Streptophyta > Magnoliopsida > Asparagales > Amaryllidaceae > Agapanthus > Agapanthus africanus. Next base: position 484,803,369 of record JASDDO010000010.1, on the reverse strand, counting down.
CTGAGCAAGGACGAGCCCGGTTGCTTCTTGATGAGGGCTTTGATCCTTAGCACGGGAGGGGCCGTGAGTGGCCTGCTAAGGACATGCAGAGTAGGGTCGCTGCTCGGTGCCTCTTGGCGAGGGCTTTGTTCCTTAAGGACGGGCCGAGAAGGGTTATTGCCCGGTTCCTCTTGGGGAGGGCTTCGATCCCTGGCATTGCGGAGTAGCGAACTACCAGTTAGGGATAGCCGAGCAGAGTAGCCGCTCGGCTGCCTCTTGGTGAGGGCTTTGATCCCTGGCGTTGCGGGATAGCGCACTACCAGTCAGGGATAGACGAGCAGGGTAGCCACTCGGCTGCCTCTTGGTGAGGGCTTCGATCCCTGGCGTTGCGGGATAGCACACTACCAGCCAGGGATAGCCGAGCAGGGTAGCCGTTCGGCTGCCTCTTGGTGAGGGCTTCGATCCCTGACGTTGCGGGGTAGCGAACTACCAGTCAGGGATAACCGAGCAAGGGAGAGCCCGGTTGCCTCTTGATGAGGGCTTTGATCCTTAGTACAGGAGGAGCCGTAAGGGGACTGCTAAGGACGGGCCAAGCAGGGAAGCTACTCAGTCCGACCCTCCCGACGTGTGAGCATTGGGAAAGGTAATAGTCATGGACAACCCGTGTCAGGAACGTGCGGAGGAAGGCAGAACGTTTCGGGAAGCCGCGTTAGTTTTGCCACGTGGTGGTGTGGTATTGGAGTAGTTGCTATGATTCCCGAGATTCGCACCGGTACACGCGAGAATCCGGGTACTTGAAAATTCTGTTTGAAGTTATAAATAAGGAAGGAGATGGCGGCTCGTTTGGCACCGCTTTCTTTCGAGATGACTGGGCACGTGTATTTGATCGAAGAGATCATCACCCTTGGTGATGTCTCCTTGTACGACCAATCTTTGGCCGAGGAGGGGTACCGGGAGTGGTTCAGAGCCTCTTCCCACTCGACTTTTTGACTAGAACTACGTTCGCCAGCCACTCCGACTAAGGTACGTTCCGAATGAAGTTGGCGGCGAGGAGCCGATCTACTTTGTCCTCGATGGCCTTCTGTTTGACCGGGACGAAGCTTCGTTTTTTCTGCCTGACGGGTCGGGCCGTAGGATCTACCCTGAGCTTGTGAGATATAATTTTAGGGTCGATCCCAGGCATATCAACAGGCGCCCAGGCGAATACATCAGAGTTGTTTCTGATGAAATGAACCGGGTCATCTCGCTGAGTTCCTGTCAGAAGTGATCCGATCTGAACGATTTTTTCATCGTCCCCTTCTACGAGGGGGACCTCTGTCAGTGGCTCCATCGGGGTCCTACAGACCTCTTTTTGCTCGTCTCGAGTGTCCAGAGAACCCCTGATGTCACCTTCACCCTCGACATCGTCGGTTGGCCACTTTGACGAAGATGTTGCGGTGAAGCAAACCTTTGAAATGCGCTGGTCTCCATAGACCCGACCTATCCCGTCCTGGTCAAGAGGGAACTTCATCGCGAGGTGGAAGGTCGATATCTGGACCCGGAGGGAGTTCAGCGTGGGGTGGCCGAGGAGGATGTTGTAGGCCGATGGGATTCTCGCTACGATGAATTCCACGGGCACTGTTCATGTACGGCCGGCCTCCTCGACGTTAAACTGCAGAGCGGTTACCCCTTCCGCCGGAATAGAATGGTTGGTGAATACTGAAAGGACGTGGGAGGTCGGCCTTAGGTCTGCCGAGGTGAGCCCCATGTGCAGAAAGCAGTCGTAGAAGAGAATGTCCGCCGAGCTTCTCGAGTCGACCAGTATTCTATGTACCTCGTATTGGTGGATCCGAGCCGTAATCACCAGAGGGTCGTTGTGGGGCAGGGATATGCCGTGGAGGTCCCGTCGTAAAAAATGATCGGCTCGATCTCCCTGGCCATCTTCCTCGGACGACTGTTTTCCTCCACGACCGGCGTGGGGTGCTGAGTCTCGTAAATACTCGACGTACCTCCCGCTGACATGACCATGATTTTTGGTGAGCCCTGGTTCCTTCCGATGAGGTTTCTTAGGTCCCCTGCCGAGATAGTCTTCGAGCTGCCGTGACGAGTCTCGTCCGCGTGACCCCATCGAGGGAGGGGGTGTCGGTCATGCCTGGACGCAGGCAAGCTGACAGACATCTTCTCGGGAGGGACAGGGGCGTGAAGGGGCTCGGGGCGAGACGCTTTGGCGACGGACCTCGGTGTTGAATTGTGGGGCGCCCAGCGGGTCATAAAATATATTGCCTCGGGAGATCTGCGGCCGTGGGAGGCAGCGAGGCAATGGTCGACAGTGCCGACGCGAGCAGAGTCTTCTCTCCCTATGTAGGGGTCCCGGTCCCGAGGTGGAGGAGCGGCGACCTGGGGAGCCTGCCCTGCCGTTTGGACACGGACGAGCGCATCTACGACGGACGCGAGTCGACCTATCCGGATGGCTAGGGCGTTGATGGCGTTCGAGGGAGGAGATTCGTTTGCGCCTCCGTTGTGAGGGAGGTGACGGTTAGTGCTTGGATCGTCGCGGTGATCACTCGCCATTGAGTTGAGATCGGAAGATGAACTTTGTTGAGTGGAATCAAGAATTTCCTACAGACGACGTCAACTGATAGAGGTCTGGATCTCTTTCAGATGTTACCTTCCGTAGATCTGCTGCGAGCGACGATGGACGGCTGGGATGGAGATCGAGGTTGCCTCCTGAAGCGTGTGGATCTCAATGGGTTTGAGATTGTTGTGGCCGAGCTACGTGCAAGAAAGTCCCGGGATGGTTGTGCCACCGAGGACCCTCCGTCTATCAAATTAGACCGGATATTTTGGCAAAGCAACGGCCTAGTGAGGAGAAAATGACTTATCTTGATCGTCTGAGAGAGGGTTTTATATAGCAGCAGTGATGGGTGAGCAGGCGTGAGAATCACGCCGGCTGTTACGCTTCCGACGTCACGCCCGCGTGATAAGCGGGATCCCGCATTAATGGCGAGACAGGCTCGTTAATGGGGGATCGTGATGGCGTGGAACGTGGGATCGTGGGCGGTGGATAGCTTGCGTATGGCGAGATTCGCGGAGCCGTGGTGTGGGGGCCTGTGATCAATGCCGCGGGTTGGTCAGGATGAGACCGTAGAGGATGAGCTCGGCGGGAAGCTCGGGAACGAGCGGGAGGCCGAGGTATCCTGGTTCTGCTAAAACCCGGAGACGAGCGGAAAGGGCCGAGAAGGCCAGTCGTGCAGGAGGCTCGGAGGAGAGCCAGTGGTTGTTCGTAAGGCGGGCACAGGCGTGGTGTGGTCGGTAGCAGAAGGTCAGCCACGTCCGCGGGCCGCAGACCCGGGGTATTCTACCGACGTACCGTTCCTGGTCTTTTCTTGCTAGCTTCGGGACACGTCATCTGCCACGTGTCACGATCCGGGTAATGACGATATCCAGCATCATCAATGCGCGACTGGAGATTTGTACCATATAAATGTCACCTATTATTGCAGGGGCGCCAATATGATCAAAGCCAACTTTGAAGCTTTTTTGTCAATGCTGGTTATCCAGTGTTCTTCGTGTAATACATGGACGGTTAAGATTTAATAAAAAAATTATATATAAGATTTGTATTTTATTTCAATCTCAACCGTTCCTGTATTATACCACAGATGTTGGATAATCTGCTTTGACAAACAAGTTTCAAAGGCTGCTTTGACCTGATTCGTGTGCCCATTGTGTCGTGATATTGCCATCTAGAGTGATGCTATATTTGCAAGTGTTACTGATGAAACAAACATGTCCATATATGGTGGTATTTCTATATAGCTTCCCTTTCAAAGGAAAATTAAATTGTTCTATATGTTTTGATGAATTGTCTCTTGTATGCATATATATGTTGAGTTATAAATCATACTTTAAAAAATTCTATTTTCTTTTTTCTTGCTAAAGAACAACTCTCTTCCCTTAACTCTATATATGTAGTTTGTTTTAGATAATAAGCAATTTTCAGCAATGTTAGACTCTAGGATCTGCCAAATTTCCTTATGTAACAATTTCAACAAAGAAAAAAATGCTAGTTCACCATTTTGTCATTATAAAGCTTTTTGGATATTTATCAAGAATTCTAAACTCGCCCGAAATCAGAAAACGGCCGAAAAAATGCTAACTATAAATCTACAAGCTTTTAAGACTTCATCACACTACACCATCTCAAACGATTTTTCAGAATAAAAAACACCAGTTTCAAATGGCAGCAACAGTGCATGCAGATTACGACCGGATGAAAGAACTCAAGGAGTTCGATGAAACAAAAGCCGGCGTTAAAGGCTTAGTCGATTCAGGCACAAAAGAAATCCCCAGAATTTTCATCCAAGCCCCTGAAGATCTCCCAAAACCCACAGATGGACTCAACACAACTCTCCAAATCCCTGTCATAGACTTAAAAGACATAAATAATCCGACGCATCGATTAGAAATCATCGAGGAAGTTCGCGATGCTTCAAATTCTTGGGGTTTTTTCCAGCTTGTGAATCATGGGATACCTGTCGGTGTTCTTGACGGCATGACTGAAAGTATTAAGAGATTTCATGAGCAGGATCAGGAACTGAAAGCAAAGTATCATTCGAGGGATCCGAAGAAAAAGGTGAAGTACTATGGGAATTTTGATTTGTATAGTGCACCTGCTGCAAATTGGAGGGATACACTGTCTTGCTTCTTTGATGGCTCTTTGGATCCTGCTGAGTTGCCATCAATTTGCAGGTGAAATGCATTTCTTTATTATGGTAGTTATTTAGTGAAATTTATCCTCAAGCAAAAAAAATCAGGTACTTATCTGTAACAGATAAATGATTTAGAAAGTCAAGATGACATCAGCACTAAAGCGACAAAAACATAAAATCTTTTCATGTCGAGAAATTCTTCGAAACTTAATCAAATAATTCAAAAATGAGGTAAATGAATTACTTCTGTTATTTTCCGTAGGGAGGTGCTGCTAGACTACAGGCAAAAAGTAACCGATGTCGCCGACACGGTGTGTGAGATTTTATCCGAGGCTCTTGGGCTGAAACCAAACTACTTCAATAGCATCAGTTGTACTAAGGCACAACTTTTGGTTGCGCATTACTATCCTTCATGTCCTCAGCCAGAACTAACTATAGGAATTGCCAAGCATTCGGATCCGTCGTTTCTAACTTTGCTTCTTCAAGACGATCTTGGCGGGCTCCAAGTCCTTCACCAGAACCAATGGGTCGCTGTATCTCCAATTCAGGGAGCTCTCGTCGTAAACATGGGTGATCTCCTTCAGGTTTATACTCTTCAATTCGCTTAGGTGTTTCACTAAATTACTTTACAGTTCTTTCATTACATCAAACTTTGGATTTAAAAGTGTTTCATTTTAATGAAATACCCTTAACTATTGCGGTTGTTCGCTAGCTATCTTAAAGTTCTTTTATTTTGAGGAACTTAATCAGGGTTCATTATGACAATAATTAAGGTTCGTTTATCATGATCAACTCCCATAAATTTTGGATTTTAGAATAACTTTTCACTAAAATACCCTTACCAGTGCAGTTATTCACTGCCTTAAAAGTTCTTTTCTTACACTTAACTCCCTTGAATTTTTATTAAAATAGTTTTTTCACTAAAATGCCCTCAAGCATTGCGTCTTTGACTACCTTAAATTCCTCCCTTGAAAATTGTGTTTAGGATAATTTTTTCATTATAATATGTCTTTAAAAGTAGCACAAAGGGAGCTTACTGTAATTAAAGAACGCTTTAAGGTGGTTTAGTGAAGAGATTGATGATAGGTAAGGGCATTTTAGTGAAATTTACCCTATTATTGTCTAAAGGATTCTATGCATATTGATGCTATTAGTTTCGGCTGTTTTTTAATAGCTTATCAGCAATGGCAAGTTCAAAAGTACGGAACATAGAGTGTTGGCTAATCGTAAAGGGCCGAGGATATCGATAGCGGTGTTCTTCAATCCCGGCATCGATGAAGAGAGACCTATGGGACCAATCAAGGAGATTTTATCTGCTGAAAGTCCAGCAAAATATCAGGAAATTCTCTTTAGAGATTATTTCAAGTGCTACACTACAAAGGGGCTCGATGGCGAATCGGCACTCAACCACTTTAAGCTGTGAACTGAGAATGAATGGTAAAAGATTAGCAGCAGATACTTATAGCACAAAAGAAATGTACAAGCAAAATGGCAAAAGGACAATAAATTTAGTGCCAAGAGATAACTTATGTTTGTGAAATTAAGAATTTGCGTGTAATAACTTTGGTTACATCTGGCACTTGTGCAATTTTATTTTAATTTTGAAAATCGGCGAAATTTAATAATCTTGAGTTGGTGTCCCTAATTGAAAATAATGTGACATTAATTCTGAGTTTCCTGCAAAATTGCTTTGCTAGCAACGACTATCGATTGTTGCCTAACTGATCACCTATGAGAGGAAATTCTACGAGGTGATCAATGAAGGTGGTTGATGATGCTCACAAGTGGTGTCTCTTCAGATTACGACACATGACGGATGATGTGTGCCGAAGTCTACAGAGGCGGAATAGATGAGTTGCATTATGAGGATTTCTCGGGATCCCCTTCTCGAGGAATGTATCCGACCTTTCGAGAGACCTCCATGAATACATACCACCTTCATCTAGGAAACTACCAGCAACTCGTTTCAAAGCTTTCTCAGTCTTCTTGCTCGTCTCCGAGCCGTCTGACGTGCCAAGCTTCCTCGGCCTCCCAGCTCGTCTCCGAGCCGTCTGACGTGCCGAGCCTCCTCGGCCTCCCAGCTCGTCTCCGAGCTCCTGACGTGCCGAGGTTCCTCTGCCTCCCCCGAGCAACCAAGAGCGTGGACCCTATGCTCCCCGCAATGGTTCCGCGCATATCGCCAGGATGAGATATCCGTCTCCCCACGATCCTCGTCCCACGTTAGCGCATCCCCCATTAATGGGCGTATCCCTCCATTAATGAGCGCATCCGGCCATTCAAGACGAGGATAACACTGGGGCGTAACTGACAGCGGTGATCTCGCACCTGCTCACTCCACGAGACCCCTATATAAACCCTTCTCTCAGACGACTCAGGTATCTCGAATTTATTTCCAATACGCCGCTACTCTAAACTTATTCCTCAGCTCTAACTTGATCGTCGGAGGGTCCTACGGTGGTCACCCATCCCGGAACTCCTTTGCAGGTAGCTTGGTATCCAACATCAACCCATTGAGATCCACACTCAGCAACTCCCAATTAAATTTCAACCGTTAAAGACCGCCATCAAAGGATCGATGGAGGACAACATCTGAAAGAGATCCCAGCCTCCATCAGTTGGCGCCGTCTGTGGGAACGAAAGAACTTTTTTGTTCCGCCACAAAAGTTGATCTTCCGTCCTCGACCCAATGGCGAGCGATGACTGCAACGATCCGCATACGAGCAGCCACAACGGAGGCGGGAGCGGCTCTCCTCCCCCTCCTAATTCCATCCACGCCTTGTCCGTCCGGATAGACAGGCTCACGACGCTGGTGGATGCCCTCGTTCGCATTCGGCAGGCCCTACCCACCAGACCGTGGCTCCCCATCCCCGGGATAACGACGTCCGCCGAAGGACGGACGGGCACACCTAGGCCCTCGATCTCCCTCACCCTCATCACAGCACCACCGAGCGCCGGCGGGCCGACTCCGGCCACCTTAACCCGCACGCGGTGATTGATTCCATGACCCGCTGGGCGCCGAACAGCTCCACACCGCGGTCTCAGGAAAGACCGGGCCGTCGCTTCAATGCCCGTCGCGCGTTCTCTCGCCCTTAGGAGGTGTTGGTCAGCTCGTCTGCTTCAAGGCATGACTGACGCCCCCACTTTTACCGGGATCGCGTGAACGACGAGCGCAGGTACTACTCGAGAAGGGCCCCGTCCGAGAATTTGAGACACCTGATAGAGCAATATCGAAGCCGCACCTTGGCGCAAACCTGGAGCGGGGGTAACCAACACTCCGACTGTGCAGAATCCTCGGGTTACCACCACCGACTCGAAGCCCTCGAGAAGAAAATCGAAGGCATACGCCGGGACGGCCATGCGTGCGGTGAAGGGACCCAATACTCCGCTGATTCACTGACGAAGTCCTTTACTGAAGAGCTGCTGGCCGAGCATGTCTCATCCAGGAACAAGTCGACAAAAGTGGCCCTCTTTGACGGGAAATCTGACCCGAAGGACCACTTCGATGCGTTTACGGCGGACATTAGCTTCCAGGATAACTCCGACGCATCCCAATGCCGAGATTTCCCCACCACCCTCATTCGGACTAGCCGAGACTGGTTCCGAGGACTTACGCCACCCTCATCCGGACTAGCCGAGACTGGTTCCGAGAACTTTTGATGAGCTGGCCGAGACTGGGTACACTAAACAGGACTCGCCGAGAACTCCTAGATGGTATTATACCTCATGTCAGATAGCAGTTCTCTGGTGACACTAGTACATGTTAGTCTATAGACCCGAGATCATCATAGAGTCTTGTGTGATTCCCATTGTGCTTTGATTTCCATCTTACCACGTTCAAGAGAACGTGCAAAACGGTGGTTTTTGGGTTTCAAAGAGGATAGACCGCTTATTGTTGGCCGAGTATGATGAAGCCAGCTTGCTTAGGGCATCAGCTTGGGCATTCAGTTGCCTGGGTATTTGTTCTACCTGGACTTCGTCAAATTTCCTCCGGAGTTTCCTCACCTCGTCCAGGTACTTCATCATCAGAAGCTCCCGAGCTTCAAAGCGGCCGATCACTTGACCGACAACAAGGGCTGAGTCGTTGCGGATTCGAACCACCTTCAGTCCCAGCCCGGAAGCCATGCGCAGTCCGGCCATAAGGGCCTTGTACTCTGCCGCGTTGTTCGAGGCCTTGAAACCGAGCTTCAGGGAGTACTCCATCTCTGTTTCGTTCGGGCCCCGGATAATGAGGCCGGCACCGCAACCTTCCTCGGTTCAAGACCCGTCGACGTAGATGACTCACTCAGGAATCGAGTCAGGCCTTTGCGTGATGGGATACTGAGTTGCGAGGGGCGGCGTGGACTCCGGCTCCTTGCTAGAGATGGTGCATTCAAAGACGAAATCGGCCAGGGCCTACGCTTTGATGGCCTGCCTAGGGCGATATTTCATATCAAACTGAGATAGCTCCCACCTCCACTTTTCTAAGCGGCCCGAGGATTCAGGTGACGCCAGGATAGCCCCCAACGGGCATTCGATGGGGACGATGATGGTGTGTGCTTGGAAGTAGTGCCGCAGCTTCCTTGAGGCTACCACGAGAGCTAAGACAATCTTCTCTATGGCAGGGTACATCGTTTCCGTGTCCTTAAATACGTGGCTCACATAGTACACCGGCTTCTGCGCTCCATCGGCCTCCCAGACGAGCACCGAGCCCGCTGCTTGGTCGGATACCGCCAGATACAGCGACAACCCGTCTCTTTCAACGGGTCGGGTGAACAGTGGTGGCGTCGCGAGATGCTTCTTCAATTGGTCGAAGGCGGCTTGGCACTCCTCCGACCATTCGAACCTCAGGATTTTCCTCAGAGCCTTAAAGAACGGAAGGCATTTCTCCCCTGACCTAGACATGAAACGGCTCAGAGCGGCAACTCGTCCCGTTAGCCGCATGATCTTGACGTTGGTCTTAGGCGCGACCATGTTGAGGATAGCGTCGATCTTCTCTAGGTTAGCTTCGATTCCGCGGTGAGTAACCATGAACCCGAAGAACTTTCCCCCGGTGACTCCGAATGCGCACTTGGCGGGGTTTAGCTTCATCTTGAATTTGTGGAGAACTTCGAAGGCCTCGCCTAGATCCCTGGCATGGTCGGCCGACTAGATGGATTTGACGAGCATGTCGTCAACGTAGACTTCCATATTCCTGCCGATCTGCGGCTTGAACATGCGGTTGACCAACCTTTGGTACGTGGTCCCGGCGTTCTTGAGGCCGAAAGGCATCACCTTGTAGCAATATACCTTCCGGTCCGTTGTAAATGTGGTGAGATCTTCATCTTCAGGATTCATGCGGATCTGGTTGTAGCCGGAGAAAGCATCCATGAAGCTCAACAGCTCGTGGCCGGCTGAGCTGTCGACGAGCTGGTCTATCCGGGGGAGCGGATAGTTGTATTTGGGGCAGGCCTTATTGAGGTCGGTGAAGTCGACGCACATACGCCACTTCCCGCTTGACTTCCTGACCAGAACTACGTTCGCCAGCCACTCCGAGTAGGGTACATTTCTGATGAAGTTGGCGGCGAGAAGCCGATCAACTTCCTCTTCGATAGCCTTTTGTTTGACCGGGGCGAAGCTCCTCTTCCTCTGGCTGACGGGTCGGGCCGTAGGATCAACCCTGAGCTTGTGGGAGATGATTTTGGGATCAATCCCAAGCATGTCAGCAGACGCCCAGGCGAAGACATCGGAGTTATCTCTGAGTAATCTGACCAGGTCATCTCGCTGAGTCTCCGTCAGGAGCGATCCGACCTGGATGGTTTTTCCCGGGTCCCCCTCTGTTAGGGGCACCTCGGTCAGGGGTTCGACCAGCACCCCCGGACCTCCTTTCGCTCGTCTCGGGTGTCCAGGGAACCCTTCAAGTCATCACTTACCCCGGCGTCGTCGGCCGGCCGCTCGGGCGAAGACGTTTCGGTAAGGCATATCTTCGCGAATCGCTGGTTCCTGTAGGCCCGACCTATCCCTCCCTGATCGAGAGGCAACTTTATCGCCAGGTGGTAGGTCGATATCTGGGCCTGGAGGGAGTTCAGCGTTGGATGGCTGAGGAGGACGTTGTAGGTCGACGGGACTTTCGCTACGATGAAGTCCACAAGCAACGTACGCATGCGGCCGGGCTCCCCGAAGTTGAACTGTAGGGTGACCACCCCTTGTGCCGGGATAGAGTGGTTGGTGAACCCCGAAAGGACGTGAGAGGTCGGTTTCAAGTCTGCTGGGGTGAGCCTCATGCGCAGGAAGCAGTCGTGGAAGAGGTGTTCGCCGAGCTACCTGAGTCGACGAGTATCCGGTGGACCTCGTACCTGTTGGTGAGTGCTGCATGCTCCCACAACTCTTGTGGCACGACGGAAGCGATGAACGAAATTTTTTTTTGCATACAACACGCACTTAACCGAAGATCTTGTCTAAGCCACAACTAGTAAATCCCAACTAGAGATCTTATCTACTATGTTAGGGATTATACCTTGATGATACGGTCCTTCGGGTCTTCTCTTGGATGCGACTCCTTTGCTCCTTTCTCCTCTTTTGGTGAACTCCTTGGCTCCTTTAGATGTTGCCGATATTTTCGATCTCCGGCCACCGAAGACCTAGATGATCCACCCGAGAGTTTTCGTACAAGCTAGAAACTCTTCTCAAGAGTTTAACCGAGAGACCAAATTTGCTAGAAGAGATCACTAGGATGATGTAGAGATAAGTGTATTGGATTAACTTGAAATCCTAAGCTTTGGATTCACATCTCATGTGAGGGTTTAAGCTAGGAAGAATGATAACCATCATTTTCTTTCTTTCTTTTTATACACTTGTTATGATACACTTATCATAATTTTGTGTAGGATTGGAATGCCTTGATTTCACATCTCATGTGAAAATATTTATAAGAAGAAGTGGAGGAGAGAATAAGTGCATTTCATAATTAAAAAGTTTAAGCATGATGAAAAAGAATATAGCACTAACTAAAGTATGTATTATGAAAGAAGTATCATGCTTTAATAGTATATCCACTTCAACAACCACATTATCATGCTTATACCTTTTAATTTACACCTCACTAATTTATTTTCATAAAATAAATGATGTCATAATTATGTCATTATGAGGTGGCACCTTCTAGAAGGCATTCTTGTAACAATTACAAAAATACCCCTCTTCCGTATACCGTATACCGTATACTGTATACCCGCATCCGAATTCCGAAAAATACGAATACCATTAATCCAATAATATAATAACGGTATCCGGCCAGTATTATTCTTCCAATTATTATTCCTGTAACAATTACACGAACATAATCGAAAACCTGCCGCAACACCTTACGGCTGCCGTAACAACTTACGGTCTCAACATCTTTCGCCTGAACGAGGGAACCCTCTGTGTGGGACTCTAAAGACTCGTCAGTACGCTGGCAATGGGTTTAACCACAAGCACGTCAGTGGCACTAGCTGTACGTAACGGCTACCCAGGTACATGACGAAAAGGTGGCCGACGAGCGAACTCATCACAACCCTTACGAGCCTGTAAGCAACACTTACCGTACAGTCCGGTCTCTTCGTCTGATACGTCGCATATGAAGTCCAAGGGTGGTAAATGTCAGACCCCGGTAACTTTATAAGTCATGTTGATTTATGGCTAATAACAGGTCGAGAAACTACTGATAACACTTATCAGTAAATCTCGAGAACCCTGGCCAGGGATTTAGGTGTTATAGCCGATCAAACATAGCGCGACATCAACTCTCTATACCGGGAGAGACGAAACCCCTCCTATCGCTCACTGTCTCCATATGATTCGGGACTGTACCCAAAATCCACCTGTTTGCACAACTCAGTAGAGCCGTGGTAGGGAGGAAATTAAAGTACAGTGGGAATCACACAAGACTCTATGACGATCTCGGGTCTACAGACTAACCTGTACAAGTGTCACCAGAGAACTGCTATCTGACAATAGGCATATATACCATCTAGGAGTTCTCGGCGAGTCCGTCCAGTGTACCCAGTCTCCATTGAGCACCCGTACACCATCCTTGATGTCACACACCGATGGATATGGGATCATCCATCGCCCGTCATATGGGTCAAGATGCGTATACGCTAGTCTACTCTGGTGTATCGATGCCCTGTCTCGACACACCCTTGACTAGGAACAGTTATAGGATGTACTCATAGACTACCGTGGCCCCACTAGTATGATCTCATCATAGTCCCAGTAGTCGAGTACAAATCCTAAGGGCTTTATCAACATGTAACAAAAGAGACAATCAGAGTACATGTTAAGATAAAGTACAACCAGATAGCGTACTATCATGTCGAGCAAGAAAGTCCTCCCCATATATGTTCAAGCATCCACTACAATATACATCGTATGTACAGTAATGGCCTCTAGGGCACACATATAACTAACAATCTCCCACTTGCACTAGGGCCATCTGTTGTGGTATCACATACCAAACAATCAGCTGTGGTTTAAGTATCTCATACTCAACCATCCCATAAAAGTCTCTACTGGGAAAAAGCCTTAGTGAGTGGATCCGCTCTGTTGTCCTCTGTATCTACTCTCCTAATCTCGATCTCCCTGGAGATCAACCATCTCTATGATCAGGTGATGCTGCCTAAGAATTATATCTGGATTTCTGATGGGACGGTAGTTCCTTGGCTAAAGCCACAACCCCATTGTCATACAATGGTAGGAACGAAGTTCATCTTATGAACTTTTATATATATCCAGTCTTTATCTTTGGTAGCATCTTTAGTAATGACGTATCTTGCCTTTTTAGTATGTCACGGTATCTAGCTTGGAACTCTTCCAACATACCGTCCCTCTACTAAGGGTAAAGACAATGACTGCGACTGACATTCAGTCGTCCTTATCATCCTGGAACCTTTCCAGTGATTCTTCCCTGGATCGATTGATACCATCTCACTATAACTAGTGAAAATCCTAACATCCAATTAGATCTATCTCATAGATCCAAAACCCAGGATTTAGGAGGTATCACCTTGATCTTATATGGAGAATCTTATGTGATAAGCGGAGATTGACCGAGTGTATCATAGGAAACTTCTTCCCTATCAAGAGTATGTCATCCACGTACTCTACGAGGATCACCACCATACTCCATACCACGATGTTCTACCATTTTGATGAAGTCAAACTCTTTGACTACCACATCAAAACAAATGTTTCAACTCCGCTGTGATTCTCCCCAGGATCAATTGATACTATCTCACTACAACTAGTGAATATCCTAATATCCATTTAGATCTATCTCATAGATCCAAAACCCCGGATTTAGGAGGTATCACCTTTGATCCTATATGGAGAATATTTATAATAAGAGGAGATTGACTGAGCGTAGCATAGGAAACTCCTTCCCTATTAAGAGTATGTCATCCACGTACTCTACGAGGATCACCACCATACTCCTTACCACCTTTTATGTATATACAAGGTTCATCTAATATTTTGATGAAGTCAAACTCTTTGACTACCACATCAAAACAGATGTTCCAACTCCGCGATGCCTGTTTTATCGCATAAAACATCTTGCACACTTTTCCGCTGCTTCCACTGTCTACGAATCCCTCTGGCTGTGTACTTATAGACGCTCTCTACTAAAACTTCATTTAGAAAAGCTGTCATGACACCCAACCACCAGATATCGTAGTCAAGGTATGTAGCAGTGGCAAGTAGGATCTGGATGGACTTAAGCATAGTTTTGAAAGTCTCAACTTTTCCATGTACACCAAGTAATCTTCTCAAGATACACTTGCTCCTGATGGGGATTTAACCCTTCAGACAAAGCAACCAAAGTCCATACTTTGTTGGTGTATAAGGATTCCATCTCAGATCGCTAAGCATCCAGCCATTCTCACAGAGTCCCACTCCTGATGGCCTGCTCGAAACTAGTTAGGTCATACCACTTTGGTCAGGCAACAACCCCATCCCATAGGGTCGCTGTGGCACCAAAAGGTCCCTCAGCAGCTACTTTCTACGCATGCCCCCTTGCGAGGACTACAACCCGTCGGAACACCTTCCGGTCTCGGGACACGCTGGGGTAATATGAAATCCTCGCTCCCACTGTCATAGAGAAACCAAAGTATCTCTTAGGTGGGTGAGGAAACTTACTAGATCGGCGGAGAGGCTGAGGTTCGTTAGAGTCTATTGAATCCTTTGGTTCTACCAAATCATCTGCTGTAGCTGGAACTCCTTCCAGTTCTACCTCATGACCACTAATTTCTTCACAAGAAATTTCCTTTCACAAAGATGGCATGCTGAGAAACAAAACAACTCTTGTTCCTCTGTTAGGTCATCTATTGTAGTTTGTATAGCTGGAACGCCTTCCAGTTCTATCTTATGACCACTAATTTCTTCATAAGAAATTCCCTTTCACAAAGGTGGCATGCTGAGAAACAAAACAACTTTTGTTCCTCTGTTAGGTCATCTGTTGTAGTTTGTATAGCTGGAACGCCTTCCAGTTCTACCTTATGACCACTAATTTCTTCATAAGAAATTCCCTTTCACAAAGGTGGCATGCTGAGAAACAAAACAACTTTTGTTCCTCTGTTAGGTCATCTGTTGTAGTTTGTATAGCTGGAACGCCTTCCAGTTCTACCTTATGACCACTAATTTCTTCACAAGAAATTCCCTTTCACAAAGGTGGCATGCTGAGAAACAAAACAACTTTTGTTCCTCGGTTAGGTAGAAGATATTCCTTTGCTAATGCTTGGGATATCCAACAAACTTCCACAGTTTTGACTTTGCCTCGAGCTTGTCAGGATTTTGGTTTTTAGACATAGGCCTGACAACCCCAAATCTTAACATCTTTTAAGATATGGGCTCTTCCCATACCATATCACATATGGAGTAGTAGGCACCTGATTTGATTGGAACCCTATTCAATAGGTATGCAGCTTCGCAAGTGCATAACTCCCAAAAGAAAAATAGAAAACTCAGTAGTACTCATCATGGAGCACACCATATCACATAGGGTGCAATTTCTCCACCCCGATATACCACCGTGCTATGGTGTATACGGAGGAGTAATGCTGAGAGAGAATCTCATTCTCCTTTAGAATAGTCCGGGATTTCCATGCTGAAGTATTCTCCTCCTTGATCTCATCAAAGGACATAATACTTATACCCGTTTTTGGTTCTCTACTTCTAACTTATATTCTGTGAATATCTCAAAAGCTTCGGACTTGTATTTCAATAGGAACATTTGTCTGAATCTTGAGAGATTATCAAAGAAAGTAATGAAGTACAAAGAACCGGTCATGGCATATGTAGACAGGGGAACTTTCATACATCATCATGTATCAATCCCAAGAGTTCACTAACTCTTTCTCTGTTTCCAATAAACAGAGCTATGGTCATCTTATCTATGTGACATGGCCGGCAAGTTTTACAAGATGTAAATTTAAACTAATTTAAATATGCATCTAGATGTAACTTCAGCTAGTCGGGTCACATTGATATGACCTAGTCTACAATGCTTCAAGAAGGATTCGTTCACTTCTGAACTTATCCTCTTGTGTGTGTTCTGTATACTGAGAACTGTAGTTTGATTTAGAACGTCTATGCTTTTAGATAACGTGCCTGAACCGATCAACACTTGATATAGGAAATGTTCAAAACATTATCCATCAATACAAAATTATATCCTTCTTTACTAATAAAGAGACTGATATGATGTTGTATATCAGGTTCGGTATCTAATAACATTCGTTCAGAATCAATATGTTTGTTAATACAGGGTGATAACTGCCAACTTCTTGGCTTGCAACAATTGCACCATTTCTAACTCTTGAAACTTATCACCCGTTCTCAGTCATTTACCTTTCTGTAGCCCATGTAACAGATTACATTTATGGGATCCTGATCCGGTATCATTATACCCAAGACGTAAAAGATACTGAGAAACAGTTCTTTATAATAGACACACCCGAAGATCATGCATCAACATGTACTATCTTCGTTTGGGTAGCATGGGATTCTGGTAATCCCCAATTTCCTGCTCTGTCTTATAACAATTATAGGTTGGAGCGAGACCAACGTTCCCCAGCTCAATATAATAAGCGGGTTCAGTCAATATATCCGTATTTATTATCTTGATTAAGGCGTGATATGGTCACTATCTGGAGAGAGAGAGAAGAAAACACTTTAGCGTATGCTCTTGCAAGATTAGATTGGTTATTATCTAATCCGGATGTCTCCCACTGTTTTTATCAAATCTTCCTTCAAACCCTAAAAGGTAAGATTAGCCGGGAATAATTACACCTTATAATTTCATCAAATTGTCTTGTGTAAAACTTTCCCAGAAGTAACTCTTACTCGCAGCGAGATCGGGATCCAACTATCATATAGAAGGTATGCAATCTCATTGCAAATTTTAACTCTTGAAATTCCCGATATGGTTTCTACCCCTAGTCACTTATGACCTTGGTTATGGTCAACATATCATAAGTACTAGTCAAGTTCTACCTGTCATTTCATGATTAGCCAGACCCACCCATATGACCCTTGACTATGATCAACATAATCACATGAATGTCCTAACTAATCGCATCATATGCTTTGTAGGAATACATCACTTAGCTACCGTACACTACGCCTCGGCTATGGTCGACATACGTAGCACGAATACTAAGTACTCTGCTTCCTAAAATGACGGAGGGCAACGGATGGTTTTTATGAAAACCTTTAATGTTTTGAACTTGATATCGTTGTAGAATCAAGTGGGAAGGAGTGATTTAAGCTCCAGTTTTAAAAATCGAATGGTTTTGTGGTATCTTTCTAATTTTGCTAAAGAGGTCACTCCCGGTGAAGTGATCTCGGCTCTTTCCTTATCGAATAAGGTGCTAGATATATAAATACCACGATGCAAAGCAAAGTTAGATCAACTATAAAATCAAATCGAGTTCTTTGTAACATTTTCTAGTTTCGCTAAAGGGGTCACTCCCGGTGAAGGGATCTCGGCCCTTTCCTCATCGAATGAGGTGCAGGATATTCAAGAATACCACTATGCAAAACAAAAGCTAGAGTTACCCTTTCTCAAAAAGTTTGATTCTACAACATCTTTAGGTTTCTTTCTCTTAACATTAATCACATTAATGTGGTCCCATCATTTACGTTTCCTAAACATCACAGAAAAAAAACGCAAATAGAACGTATGCTTATGCCATCCGCATTTGCCACTGGGCCCCGTCATGCACCGTTAGGTTACTTAACTAACGGCAGAGCGGGGGCTGGACTAGTGCAGGTACAAAACATAAGCAACGTTTATTATATATATCTCATATATAAATATAACCATTTCAGATCACAGATGAATGCATTGGATATACTAGGAATTCCGTATTTCATTTAAGCCCTTAATGAAAAACGGGTTCCACGGTCGTGATGAATAGCCAAAACCCCCCTAGACCCCTACGAGTGCGGCAAACTACCCGCCAAATTCCCGAAGTGTAGCAACCTCCCTCAACAATTGAGTAGGCCACTCGGCACTTGGAGAACCCGGTAGTTTGTGCACCCCACCTTGGGTCTATCCTAGCAGCAAAAACAGTAAAAAGAAATTATACAATATAACATTGCTTTTTACAAATTACATGGAATGATAGAAAAGAAAAAAACACTCTTCTCACACCCCCCGGCCATTCATCACAACGATCCAACATATTCATATACACATACCATCTCATGATATCCATATGTGCAACCCCCACTAATCGTCATATAGCAATTAGCGGACGTTTCAAACACATATAACAAAAAAGAAAACCCGATTAGCCAAGCACTTTAGAATTTCGATCGATAATTTTTTAAAACCATGCCAACACTTGACATGTCCCTGTACAAACACCTTTGTAAAAATCTACACATCCCAGAAAACATATTTACCAAATATAAGAATACTGTAGGAAACCGAGTCAACTCCGTCGTTGACTCGGCAGCGGATCCGCGGCCAAACCCAGGGTTTGGTCGCGGATCCGCAGCAGTCTTGGCGAGTTAGGACTCCGGTTTTCTACAGTGATCTTATAAATCCCTGCTTGTATTTTTAAGACATGTCAAATTAATTTTGGAACACTTTCAAAAACTGACAGCAGCAAGGGCAGAATACGAGTTTTCGGGAGAAAAAACTGTCGATCGAGCTTCTAACTTTTGGCTAACATCTAATTGTGGTTTAGTTAGGCTCTGATACCATGTTGGTGAGTGCTGCATGCTCCCACAACTCTTGTGGCGTGGCGGAAGCGATGAACGAAAATTTTCTTTGTATACAACACGCACTTAACCGAAGATCTTGTCTAAACCACAACTAGTAAATCCCAACTAGAGATCTTATCTACTATGTTAGGGATTATACCTTGATGATACGGTCCTTCGGGTCTTCTCTTGGATGCAACTCCTTTGCTCCTTTCTCCTATTTTGGTGAACTCCTTGGCTCCTTTAGATGTTGCCGATGTTTTCGATCTCCGGCCACCGAAGACCTAGATGATCCACCCGAGAGTTTTCGTGCAAGCTAGAAACTCTTCTCAAGAGTTTAACCGAGAGACCAAATTTGCTAGAAGAGCTCACTAGGATGATGTAGAGATAAGTGTATTGGATTAACTTGAAATCCTAAGTTTTGGATTCACATCTCATGTGAGGGTTTAAGCTAGGAAGAATGATAACCATCATTTTCTTTCTTTCTTCTTATACACTTGTTATGATACACTTATCATAATTTTGTGTAGGATTGGAATGCCTTGATTTCACATCTCATGTGAAAGTATTTATAAGAAGAAGTGGAGGAGAGAATAAGTGCATTTCATAATTAAAAAGTTTAAGCATGATGAAAAAGAATATAGCACTAACTAAAGCATGTATTATGAAAGAAGTATTATGCTTTAATAGTACATCCACTTTAACAACCACATTATCATGCTTATACCTTTTAATTTACACCTCACTAATTTATTTTCACAAAATAAATGATGTCATAATTATGTCATTATGAGGTGGCACCTTCTAGAAGGTATTCTTGTAACAATTACAAAAATACCCCTCCTCTGTATACCGTATACCGTATACTGTATACCCGCATCCGAATTCCGAAAAATACGAATACCATTAATCCAATAATATAATACCGGTATCCGGCCAGTATTATTCTTCCGATTATTATTCCTGTAACAATTACACGAACTTAATCGAAAACCTGCCGCAACACCTTACGGCTGCCGTAACAACTTACGGTCTCTACATCTTTCGCCTGAACGAGGGAACCCTCTGTGTGGGACTCTAAAGACTCGTCAGTACGCTGGCAATGGATTTAACCACAAGCACGTCAGTGGCACTAGCTGTACGTAACGGCTACCCAGGTACATGACGAAAAGGTGGCCGACGAGCGAACTCATCACAACCCTTACGAGCCTGTAAGCAACACTTACCGTACAGTCCGGTCTCTTCGTCTGATACGTCGCATATGAAGTCCAAGGGTGGTAAATGTCAGACCCCGGTAACTTTATAAGTCATGTTGATTTATGGCTAATAACATGTCGAGGAACTACTGATAACACTTATCAGTAAATCTCGAGAACCCTGGCCAGGGATTTAGGTGTTATAGCCGACCAAACATAGCGCGACATCAACTCCCTATACCGGGAGAGACGAAACCCCTCCTATCGCTCACTGTCTCCATATGATTCGGGACTGTACCCAAAATCCACCTGTTTGCACAACTCAGTAGAGCCGTGGTAGGGAGAAAATCAAAGTACAGTGGGAATCATACAAGACTCTATGACGATCTCGGGTCTACAGACTAACCTGTACAAGTGTCACCAGAGAACTGCTATCTGACAATAGGTATATATACCATCTAGGAGTTCTCGGCGAGTCCGTCCAGTGTACCCAGTCTCCACTGAGCACCCGTACACCATCCTTGATGTCACACACCGATGGATATGGGATCATCCATCGCCCATCATATGGGTCAAGATGCGTATACGCTAGTCTACTCTGGTGTATCGATGCCCTGTCTCGACACACCCTTGACTAGGAACGGTTATAGGATGTACTCATAGACTACCGTGGCCCCACTAGTATGATCTCATCATAGTCCCAGTAGTCGAGTACAAATCCTAAGGGCTTTATCAACATGTAACAAAAGAGACAATCAGAGTACATGTTAAGATAAAGTATAACCAGATAGCGTACTATCATGTCGAGCAAGAAAGTCCTCCCCATATATGTCCAAGCATCTACTACAATATATATCGTATGTACAGTAATGGCCTCTAGGGCACACATATAACTAACAGTACCGGTGGATCCGGGTCGTGATCACCAGTGGGTCGTTGCGGGGCACGGATATGCCGTGGAGGTCCCTGTCGCCAAAGGTGATGGGCTCATGGCTTCTGGCCTTTTTGCTCGGACGGCCGCTGGCGTTTGTTTCCGGCGTGGGGTGCCGGGCCTCGTAGGAGCCCGACTGGCCCTCCGTCGTTATGACCATAGCTCTTGACGGGCCTTGGCCTCCTTCGGCAGGGTCCGCGAGGCGGCGGCCGGTGGAGGGGCCGACGACATTCGGTTGAGGTTTGCCCGCGCCTCCGCTGAGGGGAAGGTGGTGGCTGGTACCCGGATTTTCAGGGCGATTACCTGCCATGTGGGAGGAGATCGGAAGGACAACTTTGTTTTTGTGGAGTTTTCCTTCCCACAGACGGCGCAAACTGATGGAGGTCATTTTCAGGTCTCCGCCAGATGTTGTCTTCCGTCTTTCTCCCGATGGATTTTGGTGGTGATCTTCTATTGCGTGTGGGTCTCAATGGGTTTTGAAGGGATTGGTGATTTGAGGAGTTTAGCGCCGAGTACCTGCAAAGAAGTCCCGGGATGGTTTGGTACCACCGAGGACCCTCCGACGATCAAGTTAGTACTAGATCCGAGCAGAGTAACGGCTAAGTGGAATAAAAAATGGCTTATTTGACCCCTCTGTGAAGGGGGTTCATATAGCGGTGGTTGCACGCAGCAGCAGGCGCGAGAATCTTGCCGGCAGTTACGCTCCCAACGTCAAGCCCGCGTAGAGAGCGGATCGCTCATTAATGGGGATCATGAAGGCGTGGAACGTGGGATGTTGCTGGCGGAGAATCCGCGCATGGCGAGATTCGCGGAGCGGCGGTTACGCCTGTGAACGGTGGAGTTGGTCGGAGGACCGAGGAAGTCGACCTCGGCCGGGAGCTCGGGGACGAGCGAGGAGGCCGAGGAGTCTTGGTCTTGTGGCAGTTCGGGGCGGGCTATGGAGCCGAGGAGGCCAATTTGCAGGGGGCCCTGAGGAGGGCCGGCTTGTGCTTGCAAGTCGGGCACATGGTTGGTCTGACCGGCCCC
The DNA here is from genome assembly GCA_030015575.1 of Agapanthus africanus. Taxonomy (NCBI): domain Eukaryota; kingdom Viridiplantae; phylum Streptophyta; class Magnoliopsida; order Asparagales; family Amaryllidaceae; genus Agapanthus; species Agapanthus africanus. The sequence goes on along the minus strand of JASDDO010000010.1, from coordinate 484,781,341 downwards.
TGTGGGCCCTTCCTTCTGAGTTCTAGGACACGCCATCTGCCACGTGTCTTGATCTTAGAGATCGCCAATATTTGAGCATCATCTCTATGGGCTTTTCAATTTCTTGAAGTTCTTTGTCCAGTTGAAGAATACTTTGCAAATTCGACACTTTTATTATCATAGGTAAGGCAGCATATCTTCAGTGGAAAAATTGATTCTTAGATTATGGGACGCCCTCACTTATATTTATCTTCCTTTGTTTTTGTTCAGGCTAAATGTTACAGATAAGGAAATACAAACAACACCATGGCCTGTAATTCTAGAAAAGGTTGTTCAACTACAGAGGTCACACCAACTTTGTGTGGTGAAGGATCTTTCTGCCGATGAAGTGGTGATGCGAATAATGCGCAAGGAGAAATCATTTAATACTACCAAAAACTCTTGAATGGACCCTAAACTGGTGCATATTTCAGAGCATGTTTGACAGGTGTGCTTCATTTCATCTTCTTCAATGTAGTTTGTGAATGCATTTTTATTACTGTCTGATAATTGAGTTATGTGATTGTTTGATGACAATCCATTCATACAAGCTGAAACTTTTAATTTTTACAACAAGTTGAGCTTTTTGTATGTTTATAATGTGCTCGTTGAAAATATGAGCAGTACACATAATTTTGTTATTGCTGTATCAATTGCATACTTTATTCTAGTTTATAAGAATTGTTGTACAACATTCTATTTTGCTGCATCTTTTCCATCTCCATTCCCATGCTTCATTATTCTTTAAATTTTGAATTGCCAGCACGCATAATCTGACATTTAAATTTTTCGTGATATTTTGCATTTTTGAATACGCATCTTAGATATAAGCAGACATAATATAGTTCAATGTATCCCCTCTTGACGATATTCTAGATTTTCAATGATATATTCTTATTTTATCCCTTGGCTACTTTTAAATGTATATAAGCACTATATTATATTCATTTATATATTTACCATACGAAATTGCACCGCCAATTACCCCAAATCTTTCGGGTGGCCACATGATCCTATTCTCCGTTCAACGTTGTCAAGGGTCATGTCGTCTGTTGACAAAACAAAAAACATCACCCTTTTCAACGACTTGGTTTACTGGCAGATCATCTTGCTCCATCAGTTATGTCACTACGAGGGTCATGGGTAACGGTCATTTTAGATAAATTTTCCCTGCTCCAAAAGCAGTTTTCCACTTGATCTATCTCACTTAAATTCTATGAATATGATATTTTAGTCATTTTCCCCTGTAGTCTAACCAAGGTACTATTGTTGTATTTTTCTTTTCTGTCAATTAATTCTATCTTTTTAAAATTGTAAAGCCACTCCACCTTTCTACTTTTAATACCATCTGCAGCCTCATCAAGAAATACAATATCATTTGCAAAAGCGTGCATCATGTATATGCATCATACTGGCTATGTCCAATTTTTATTTTATATCTCTAAGCACTTTGAAAAAGACAAGGACTTAAAGTCGGTCGGCTCGGTCCGAAGAATTCAATGGTTATACTGGGTCATTGCCCTGGTTAGAGATATCCTTGACCGCATTAAAATCATATGAATTTGTTTCTTTTCTAAAATCCCCACATCATTATCTTCATACGTTCATATCATCCATTTTCTTTCTAAACCAAAGAAAACGATAGCGAAAAACTATTTCCCCCTATGCCTCCATTAATCATCTTATCAATTATATAGTTTCTATGGTTGACCTTCTTAGCACAAAACCAAATCGATTTTTAACTACATTTATTTCTTTTGTTAATATTTGCTCATTAAATTTCTCGATTTTTTTTTATATTTTATCTTTTTGTGCTCGTAAGATTGATTCTCAATAAATTGTAAAGAAAGATCAGATAATGGCATAATTAATGCATGACCATGCTACATATATAAGCCTCCACACTTGAGGAGGGTCTATGGAGTATCATGTTGACGCAGATTAAAAGAAGTGTCTTTCTGCGATACGAAGATGCACCATGAGGGAAGTAGCAGTGCTGCTCCTACATATTTTTGAAACTATCATATCCATGAATGGAGAAGTTCCTAGAACTACAGAGTTCATACTTCTGCCTTTTGAGGATGTTTATAGTCGATCGATGATCCCTATCTCGTTACTGAAGGTGGGACTAGTAAAAATTTCACCTGTTCATGGGAGATGATGTTTGCTCAATATCAATTTCATAGTTATATTCTCACACTAGCAGGCAGGCACGCACCGTGCTACCATGGAGCAGAACTTAAAGAAGGCAGTAAGGCACACACCCATGGGAGCGAGCGATGCTGAATCTAGCCGACGATAATATTCAATCGACCTCCAGTGAATTGATTGACCACAGCCACATGGGTCGACCACAGCCGATGTATGGGTCAGAAATAGGTCCAAATCACACCAAAAAGAGCCAAATACAAATTTTATAGCGATCAAACTCTCTTTCATTCTTCATCAAAATAATAGCACAAAGTTCATCTCCTTAAATAAGAGAGGTTGATTATCATTTTTCAAATAAAATAAAATCTAAAAGTTTAATTAAATCCTAGAAGATCTACACATTCACTTATTCTTAAATTAAATAAAACCAACTAAATAAGAAATATATCTATTTAAGATATCCCTAAACAAAAATATCTCACTAGAATATCAAAATATCTATAAAATTTTATTTAAAAATTTGCTCCACATTAGGTTGTTAATGGCGCAACTAGGGATAGGGAAAGATCTAAACTAATATGGATAGAGACAACGATATACTAATTTAATTGAAGAGACTTCCCTTAACATAGCAAAATGTAAGAAACGGATTCATATAGCCATCCCCAAAATTGGGATAAAGACTTCTTGCTGTTATGTATCATATGGTGCGGTTGTTAAGTCGTATTTGATGCGGTTGGTTTCTGTTAAGATGAGTGTGGTCGAAATGAGAGTGTTAAAATGGATGAGAGGTTATACCCAAAAAAAGGATAGGGTAAGAAGTGAGTGTATTTGTAATAAGGTGGAGGTAGCTCCCACATAGGATAATGTGCGTAAGAACCGATTACGATGGTATGGACATGTGCAACGTAGACCAACCGATGCCCCGTTAGAATAAGCAACAAAATTGTAGTTTATGGCACAACTAGAGGGAGGGATAGGACCTAAACGAATATGGATATGGCTATTAAGAACGATATGTTAATTGTTAATTTAACAAAGGAGTTGATTCTTGACAGATCAGAATGGAAAAAGAAAGGTTCATACAACGCACCCCAAAATTTGGGATGAAGGCTTGTTCTTGTTGTTGGTTTCTGTTTTCTGACAACATCTACACCAATTCAATGCACCACCTTTCCATTGTGATAAATGTCAATTCAACTCTTTTTGGATTTCTGTTAACTCTTTCCGGGTATGCTGATACCCTCCTGGAAACGATAAATATTTGTCTCTCGGTGATCCTAGTATCAGAGCAAAGTAGTGCAGCCGCTAGACTGTTTTGTAATTCTATTTGAAGCCAAATCTTTGTATGGTGATGTACACCATGCTTAATTTAACCTTCATAACCGAACTTTTCACAGTCAAGTAAATTCATGGGTTTATAATACACACAAATGCATACATATCCGTTGTTATTATTATTATGCATCAAGTTTTACAATTGTTACTAATTTTTATATAATTTTTTATTTTATTCCTTTACATTCAGGTCGACCATTTGTTTAAGCATCGGATGAACAATAGTGTGGTTCATGCCTCAGATTACCTGAAGCAGTTTCCAGCACCTCTCATCTCCATAATCGCCAAGTTCATATCTTTTGTTTGTGGTGGCTTTGCTGCAGTATTAATCATCATCGCATTTCTGGACGAGTCTCTGCTTGAGGGTCATGTAAGCTTATAAATAACTTTGGCATTTCACCAATCATTCATATTCAAATGATATGTAGGCCTGACTTCTATTTGCTATTGAATGTTTGCAGATATTTGGCCGTAATTTATTCTGGTATGCTGCTGTTTTTGGGACACTGACTGCTATTAGTCGAGCTGCTGTGGCAGACGAACTTCAAGTCCTTGATCCAGAGGGAGCAATGTCTCTAGTTGTTCAGCAAACACATTATATGCCTAAGAAGTAGAGAGGTTAAGAAAACTGTGATTCGATCCGGAAAGAATTTGAAACTCTATTTCAGGTATAGTTTATTTCTGCTCTCTGCCTTGTCATCAAACTGCATCTATATATTACTTTAAAGAACCAGAAAGTTTCGAGCTTGAAAGAACTTGGATCTCTTTAATGTGTACCATACATCCTAAGCAGTAAATTTCCCCTCAGTCGTCTTGTCACAACAGTTGAATTTTTGCAACATAGAGTGACAATTTCTTACATAGACTCATTGTTATGTTGATTATCATGCAAGTTACTAATCACTTGATAATAATACTCTCTAATGCTGCAGTATACTGGAATGATGCTGCTGGAGGAGATGGCCTCGATTTTCATTACTCCATACTTGCTCATATTTGTCATACCAAAGGTAAGACTTGGAACAGTTCCAGAAACAACTTATTATCCTAGCATTTACAACTTGTGCACTCAATAATTTTGCTTTGCTCTAATGTTACAGCATGTAGATGATATTCTACGCTTCATCTCAGATTTCACTGTGGATGTTGACTGTGTCGGTCATGTTTGCAGGTGATGCACCGTTTATATTTAGACTTCTAGGTATTATTAGGTGGTGGTTCTTTTTGATATTTTATGTTGATCTATACCACTTCTAAGTATTATTAGGCGGTGGTTCTTTTTGATATTTTTTATTGATCTATACCACCAATTGGTGCTTCTCGTTGAGCTGTTTTTTTTTTTATAGCTTTAGTACTTTTGACTTTGAAAGCTGATGGAGGTGGAAGTCTCCTTGTCCTCTGTCGGTTTGGTGCGAACGATTTTGAGCGGTTAAGATTTGATCTGAGGAGTGGAGTGTGTGGATCTCAATATATTGGTGTCGACGCTGAGCTATCTGCAAATGAAGTCATGGGGTGGGTGACCACCGTAGGACCCTCCGACGATAAAATTAATACCGTGGAATAAGAGCAGAGTAGCGGCCTATTGGAATGAGTTCGACTTACCCGAGTCATCTGAAAGATGGGTTTATATAAGGGTCGCATGGAGCGAGCCGCCGCGAAATCATCGTCGTTCGTTACGCCCCTGCGTTACGTCCGCGTCGATGGCGGGATCCGTCCATTAATGGCAGGATACGCTCATTAATGGAGGGACGTGCCAGCGTGGGACGCGGAACATGGGGCGGCGGATATCTCGCTTTGGCGAGATACACGGAGCTGTTGCGGGAGCGCTTGGGCCCCGCGCTCTCAGTTGATCGGGAAAGCCGAGAAAACTTAGCTCGGTGGATGGCTCGGAGACAGCCGGGAAGCCGAGAAAGCTCAATCCTGTAACAGCTCGGAGACGAGTAAGGAGGCTGTGGAAGCTCGGTTATAAGAAGGTACTCCGGGGAGGTCTCCGAGAGGTCGGACGCGACCTCGGAGACGAGGTTCCCCGAGGAACGTCCCCATTGCATCATACTTATTCCAGCTCCGAATTCCTCAGAAATCTAGTGGACTTACATAAATGACACGTCATTCGCTATGTGTCGTGATATGAGGAATTCCCACCTGTGAGCATCATCATTAGCCCCCCACTCTCGTTTCGACCTATTTATGGGTCAGGTCGAAAGTGGTCAGCTTGGTTTTCTCTGCACAGCTTGGTGCCGAGAATTCTTCGTGGAGGATTGTCCAGGGACGACAGGGTGTTTGGCAGTTGCGTCTTTTCGATCTTCGAGTCCATGTGGCGTCTTATCGTGCGTCTAAATTTTCGCGCGTATCCCCGATGATGTCAGCGGATCGGTGAAATGATTGTGCGTTAAAAAGGAGGCGCCGTTTCACTCGATCGCCAATTGGGCTACGGGCCACGTGTCCGGCGTTGGTTGGCGGGACGCGACAGGCTGTCCCTGCCTTCTGCCACGAAGAGACGTTTCTAATGGCCGATCGCCACGTGGAGCCTCTACGGCCGCTAGGTATGATACTTCGTTTTGGTGGGGATCGATCTGGGCCGTAGGATGTTCTCTTTGGAGTGTATAAATAGGATGGGGCCATCCTTGGACCGGCACTTTTGCCTTAGTTGCCTCTCGTTGTTTAAAGATTGCCCGGCACACTCCAGTTTAGGTCGGATCTTTTGCTGAATTTTCCTCGGCAAACTTTTTTCTTGAATCAGGTTAGATGTCTTCTTCCAAGGTATCTGTGGATGTAGTAGGGGTAGAGTCGGGAAATGAGACTCCGGTTTTTAAGGCCGAGTCCAGTAGGTCTTCTTCTTCCTCGGCTTCAGATAGCCAAGGGGGTTCTTCTTCTTTATCTACGTCTTTTATGTCGGGTACACCCTCCAGGGCCAGAGCCGCCCTTGTCACTCACTGTCGGGCGGCGACAAGGGCTCCCAAGGGGCGCATCAGGAATACCCACGATGCGCCCTCCGTTTTGAATCGTCTGGATGAGATTTCCGACATTCGGGCTCGGTTGCATATCCCCTCTGGCTATTCACTCCGTCTGGCTAGAGAGGGTGAGCGGGTAGACCAAGTGAGGGGTAAGGAGATTACTCTGTATCTGGAAGCGTTCTAGGCAGGGATGCGTCTGCCCTTCTCATCTGAGATTTATGCGGTGCTCCATTATTTCCGTCTTATTCCAAGCCAGCTAACACCAAACTCGTGGAGAATCCTCCTCGGGTTTCTGGTCCATTTAAAATTTGATCGGATCCCCTTCGATTTGAGCCTCCTCCTATCTTTTCTCTGTTATAAAAATCACCCCGGTATAAGTAAGGAAGAGCCGAGCTGGGTGTATCTGTCGTTTAAAAAACGTAAGGGTAGGACAGTCGGGTCGGGATAGTGGTCGTCCTTTCTTCCATCCACGAATGGAATGAGAAGTTCGTCTTCGTCGGGCAACCGGAGGGCGAGAATTGGCCTGTGCCCACCCAGTGCCATAGGACCGACTGCCCGAGGGTGAGGCAGTCGAACGCCCCTGAGGCGAAGGTGGTGTCCCAGCGGGAACCGATCCAGCGGGATAATGTCCTGCTCTCCGAGCAGGTGCTGAGCTGGGCCGGGCTCAGTCCCGAGCGTTTTTTGGATAAGTTAGGGCTTTTGACGATCTGTTTAGACTTCGCCAACATTCTATTGCCTTTTTTGTGTTGCTGACCCTTTTCTTATCGATCGAAAATTATAGCTGTGATGGCTACCAAGGCCCAGGGAAGAAAGACCGATGGCGAAAGCTCGTCCCTATCCGGTCCGAGCGTGGCTCCTGGGAAAACTCCTCCGGCCAGGGCTTCCGCAGCGCCCCCGTCCTAGAGGAACGCCGAGGGGGAGGACAGAAGCATGTGCATGACATGGAGCCTCGTGCTAGGGTGGAAGTGACTCCCCCCCGCTGAATCCCCCCTCAAGAAGCAGAAGGGGGTAGTTTCTCGGCCACCCCTGGCCGGGATCCAAGTACAGGAGGGCGATTTCTACATCGAGGTGCATGTTTCCCCAATATATTTAACCTAATAAAAGAGCAAAACTCTGTTGAATTTAATGAGGCAGCGCCTCACGTGCTCTCTACGAGGACGCCAGAACCAATCTTCTGGGATTAAATCCTATGGTGACGCCTCACGTGCTCCTCACGCGGGCGCCAATATGCAAAGCACAAAAGAATCTATTAAATAAGAGTTAAACTCTTAAATAGCGCCGCACGTGATCCTCACGCGGGCGCCAGTGTGCGAAGCACAGGAATACCCATCTTAAGAATTAAATTCTTAAGTAGCGTCCATGTGCATAACACGTGAACACCAGCGCCCAGGTAGAATTAAATTCTACAATACTCTCTGTTAAACAGAGCCGCTGGATCAAATATCCAGAATTAAATTCTGTTGGGAGAAAATATTTTCCAAATCTTTCTGAAATAAGAAAGGTACTCTCGGTTGGATAAAAAATCCAATTATAGAATAAAATTCTATTTTGGAATATATTCTCTCAATTTTTCTAAATAAGAAAGTTGCTCTCTGTAAAATATAGAACCATTGGATTAAAATTCCAATGATGATTAAAAATCACCGTTTTACAGAACAAATTCTGTATAGGGAAAATATTTCCCCAATCTCGTTAAAACCTAAAAATCATATTCTATAAAAACAGAAGTTCTTGGATCAAAAATCCAATGGTGGGTAAAATTCCCCAAATCAATTTTGAGACCAATTAAATCAATTGATCAATAAGAGATTTTTTCAAAACTAATCAACAATTTGCCTCCATTATATAAAGGCCCCGAGACTGCAAGTCTCACGAGGAGAGAAGAAAACGAGGACAGAGAGAGCCAGAACAACACAGAGAGACGGAGAATGAAAAACATAAAGAAAAGAGAATTCAATTCTCAAAGAAGAAGAGCTCCATTTTCGAAACCCTAGGTAAAGAAAATATCGAGATCAAAACATCTCATTTACCTAACATATCTAAGGGTTGAGCCCTTCTAAAAGCACTTAATTCTTTTTCTGGATCTGAGATCCACAAGACAAGTCTCCCACAAGTTGAGAATTTAATTCTCTTCGGGAAGATGTTGTTCTTAAGAATCAAAGGTTCAGCAAAGAACAAATTTAAAAGAGAAAAAATATAGAGTCTATAATACTCCAGGAATCCGGTTCCTTCAAATCTGATCACAGATCCTCGAAATAGTGATCTTGGTGATCGTTAATGGTCAAAATACCATTCACGGAGATTTAAGTTCTCTAAAAAAATATCAACAGAGATTAAATCTCCATATAAAAGCACATCACGTCCTTCCCATGTGGACGCCCCACTTTAACAGCACCCAGCGCCTCACGTGCTCCTCACACGGGCGCCACATAAAAAGTGCTTAGCACTTCACATACAGCCAAAACGGCTAAATGCCTAGCACTGATTGGGCAGTGCCTCACGTGCTCCTCACGTGGGCGCTATCAAAAAAGAAGAAAGAAAAGTGCCCAGCACTCTATAAACAGCCAAAGTGGCAGAGCGCTCAGCGCTCATTGGACGGCGTCCATAATCAAATGCTTCACATGACACCCATGTGAGTGTCAGAGTGTCAAATAAGTGCTTAGCACTTTTTCATAAAAAGAAAAAGGCTGAACAGACAGAGCCCAAATGAGTGCTTAGCACTTTTTGAATAAGAGTAGGCAGACTAAGCCCAAATTAGCTAAGCCTCTGAAGTTTCTCGCGGCTGAGCCTAAATGCTTTTTTGATGGATCTTAAATTAAAAAAATGATCCTTAAAAATATTATTGAGCCGATCTTAGTCTCAAACATGGTTAATGATCTCTCATTGATGATATCCAAAATGATATTCATCTCATATCTCCTAAGGTAACCTTATTCTCAAATATGACTAACGATTCTTAGGTCCACCACAACCCATTTTCCCTCAAATACGGGATTTAATTCGAGGGTACATCTTTTCACACCTCTGATATATGTCGTTGTAATTCCTTAACGTCTTCAGAGAGGTGGCAGGTCCCGAAAACCAACAACTCCTCTCGTCATACATCGATGCACTTCCAAATTGACGTGCATGCCTCAAATCAGATCGTGCTCCAAATTGGGCACATTCCATATCATCACTGTTCATTCTGTCACGTAACAAATACACGTGCGTGCAAGATGAATAAAGGACCGAAATGTCCCTAAACTAACAGTCGCCTAAAAAAACGGCGATAATGGACCGAAATGTCCTTAAACTAACATTCGTCCCCAAAACGGGAATGTTGGATCGAAATATCCTTAAACTAATATCTGCCCCTAAACAAGACGGTAACGGACCGCGTTATCCTTAAACTAAAATAACTGAGCCCTAAATTCTCATATGTTTAAGTCGATCTTAATCTCAAACAAGATTAATGGTCCTTAAATAAACCAAGTCCAAATCTAAAATATACGGATTTGGACTGATCCGCACCCTACGGACGACGACATAACTAGTCTCTGCATACAATCTACGGGCAACCAAAATAAACAAAAACAAACACGATACGAAATGAACTTCCGGAGCAGGAGAAAGCGGTTATCGTTATGCGGTAACATAATTAACTGCTGGGGCTTGCGCCTGCAGGGAAGAGCGTCCCCACAATCAAAAACCCCTCATAAAATGAGGGGGAATCTGATAAAGTCTGCTACAACGGTCGTATCCGTCCAAAGCTCTGATATACGGTACCATAAATTAACTTGGTATTTTAGAAGAAGTGGACAGATAAATCCAAATAGTATCTGTCCCCAAATTCAGGCGAGACTTCCCAATGTCTCGGTCCGTTCTCGGCAGTGAACAGTGCCTTCGGGGTTATCTGTGGCCGATAGCTTACTGGTAGACATGGAGAAGGCCGTTGGGGCCAAGATTCCCTGGGGAACCATGAAGGCCTAAGTTGCCGCTATAGCCCAAGAGACGGTTCAGGTCGGTAGCTTTTTCCAAAAGATTCTTTTCAAAGGTTATTTCCTCGATTTCAGTTTCTTAACACAGTTCCTGTTTTCTTCAGATCCTCCAGCACTGCGCTCTCCTTACCGCTATGGAGTCCGAGGAGGTTTCCCCAGCGTTAAAGAAGGCGGGCGAATCTTCCTCGTGAGAAGAAGAGTTTCTCCTTCAGCTGCAGCAGATGGAGGAGAAGGCGGTCCTCCTTGACTCATGATTGGTCGTCGAGGACCTGTCGGTTTTCAAGCTGAAAGAGTCCCATCAGCTCCTAACTGAATCCAACCGGGCTATCCAGGCCCAGATGGAGGAGACGAACGGGCTTTTCAACGCCATGTAAAGGTCGAGGAACGCCATCGAAAAGGATGCCGGGGCGGCTTGCTATGCGGCGCATTTTGCGGAGAGCAGGACGGAGAGGGACGTGGAGGAGTACAAGGCGTCTGATCAATTTTATATCGATCTCTCCGACTCCGCGGACATTGGGTGGCACAACGCCCTCGAAGCCGTCAAAGAGGCCATGCCCCAGTTCGTCGACCGTGAGCTCCGCGCAAGGTATCCGCTTGCCAAGGAAGTGCCGCAGGGGGGCGGCGTCGAGCTGTCCGTAGAAAGCGTGGTGGCCGGTGGAAGCGCCGAGCCCGAGATCGCCGTTGTGGTCCTCGACGGAGGTGCAGATGTCACGCCCCGCTTCCCAAAATACGGAATACGAGGGGTAGACAAGGCCAGCCATGCTCCTACGGTCAAGGAAAGTCCTGCCGTAGTCACACTTCGGCTTCTAGTTTATCATGGTAAACAGTAAATGATGAGCAGGTAATGAGAAATGCAGTAACTGAAAGATACAATAATATAAACTGACCTGAATTGGAACAAACGAATGTAACTCGGAGTAGCAAGTCAAGAAGTCTGTGAAGTACGTCTAGTTCTGATCCAAGCTAAATCTTCTCCTCACACTGAGCATGCATACTCAGGTCGTCAGAGCGACACAATAGCAATATAATATGTATAAAATCAAGTGACAGTTCTAACAGTGATAATAGGTATGTGAAGCAGTAAATAAATGACATCATGAATATACATGTGCAGTAATCAACGCAGCGGAACAGTAAAGCAGTATAACGATATGTCACGTATGTCAACACAGTATAAAAGTAATATAAATGCCAGTATCCCTATCAGTCTCTAAGTCTCACTGTACAGGTCGCTAAGCCTATCGTCAGTCCAAGTGTGAGAGTCAACCACTCGTGAGTGTCCTCCATCCAAGGGTAGAACCCAAGGGCAAGGGACCACGGGCCTAACATGTAACAAGAATATCACGGTGTATATATCACGTACCCTGTAAATCTCCATATAACTCCCTAAATATATAAGCCGGCATGGGACTCCCGAGATTCTGTTGAACTCACACTTAAACTACCCCACACCCCGTGGTCTACATCAGACGCTAACCATCACCCTCAATACTAATCGATCCGTGACAAGTCTGCGCGAGAACTGGAGGCGGGACCTCCATCAAGCACGTCCCGACTAATACCTAAGATAAATGGCAGTGTCGGATGCCTTATCTGTGACACCCGTGCAAGCGCTTCCATAAGTGTCCCATACCACTTATAGTCACACGTACACGCATCCCACAGACGTCGACAATGCAATAGAACAATGAGGTCACTGATTGTGTACAAGTACGTATCACTTTCACTTAATCACGGATACACGAACACTGACGTACTTGCCACAATCATCACTAAAATCTAACACTGGGTGAATGCACGATATCACAAGGTTATCACTACAATGATGTGGGTATGACATGATGCATGAACAGTATAAGAAACACAATTAAGGTGTCATAAAACAATATTCTATCACTTGCACGATTTATCATGAAAAGTACATTTATAATTTAGCGAAACGATAAACAGGTAGTAATTAGTATGTTCAGTTATCCATCCATAGAATTTTGTTTCAAGCCAATCGGGTTCCAGGATCAAAAGTTATAACCTTTTCATTTTAAGCGCTCGCGGCTGGAAATCCAATTTCAGAATCAGAAGTCCGTTTCGCAACACATTTTAATCCCAGTTGGGATCAGATTTTAGCGACGCTACAGTTGGATGAATTCTAGGGCTTTCAGTAAAGTTTTCAACGCAACAAACGGATCTTCAATCGCGTCTGTACGTTAGGAGTTATAATCTGTTTAATATTAACATGTCAATTCTGATTCTGCTGGGACTGTCATGTGTCCCGATCTTCTAAATTACAAATTAAATATCAAACGGTAACGAAACAGGATGAGACCAAAAGTGTTGTCTTGCTAACAGAGTTACCTACAATACTCAGTGGAGTTCCGCAATCTACGAGTTAAGGAAATTCTGTGGTATCCAATATGGAACAGCAAGCAACAACTGGAGTCGCTCTGGACTGCAGTCCAGAGTCGCACTCCGATCCGAATATCATCACAGTTAAAATACATAATGTCTGAAAACTGGCCTAGGGTCAAAGTTCGTCGAGTTAGCTTCGATTTGAGCCCTCGAACGCACCATTCTAATATGTATATGATTTATGGTGAATTTAACGGTTTTCAGGTGCAACAGAATTACAGTTTTACGGTTAAACTTAGGGGTAGTCGTTTTAACTTTTAACAGTCGTATTTTATAATAAAATTCACACACTAGAATCACAGGCTTACGGGCCAAACTGTACAAGTGAGTACCGTCAAATTGGATAAAGATTTTCTAAGAGAACAAGTATCGAACAGTTGTATTGCGATATTTTAACATAAGGTAAACATGGGATATATATACGATGTTGATTTGTAACATGTACAGAATAGCATGAAAGCAAGTAAGAACTTGCCTGGATCAGTCCCGGGGATGCACGGTGATGGTGACGTCACGAACGCGCGACACACGCGCGGCACGGCATCTAGATTTGGCTCGAACTCGCGTCTCGGCAGCGGCGGCTTGGTTACTGGAGTCGGCTGTTCGAGCTTCAGAGGTGGTGAGCGCAGTGACGGGTGGCCGAAGCTCTTTGATGGTGGCTGCAGTGGGTTTGGGTGAGAGGGATCAAGAGAGAGAAAAATGTAGAGAGAGAGAGAGAGATATTGAGAAAGATAGAGGGATTGAGAGAGAGAGGCAGAATGAGAAAGGAAATAGAGAGAGAGAAAGACAGAGAGAGAGGGTGTTAGAGAGATACAGAGGGGGAGAGAGAGAGGGTTACAGAGAGAGAGAGAGAGTGAAGCTGAGAGTTGGAGAGAGAGGCACAGTGGGCAGAGAAAGAGAGAGAGTGACTGAGATGAAGAGAGAGGATTGAGAGAGAACAGTTGCAGGGAGAGAGAGTTAGAGGGATGAGCAAGAGAGGACACAGAGGGAGTTAGAGACGAGTGACGAGAGTGGAGGAGTGATGAGAAGATGGGGTCGGTGACGAGGGCCCGACGAGATGGTCGGCGGAGGGGCGTGGGTGTGGGCTCGAGAGTGGGATGCCGTCGTCGTCGAGTGAAATGGAGTACAGGAGCTCGAGTGTGTGAAGGAGAATGGTGAGAGGGATGACGACGAGATGTAGTGGATCGCTTGCCGACGTCGTGGGTGCCGGCGGCGGGGAAGCTCGGTGGCTGAGCTCGTTGGGCAGGGGTTCGTTGTGCAGGGGAGGGTTCTGCGGTGGTTGGAGGAGGTGAAGGTGTGGGTTTGAGGAGGAGGTTAGGGTGAGGCGATGAAGGAGGAGGTGGTTCGACGTCGTCGTCGAGGGGAGTGGCTGCAGCTTGGAGGCGGTGGGTGGAGGTTGGGTTTGCGAGAGAGATCGGGAGAACGAGAGAAGAGCGATGGCGAGCTCGAGGGGGTTAGGAGAGACGAGGGGTGCGCATCGCGGTTGTAACGCTCGTGAGCGTCGCGCGTGATGGGCGGCGACGTGGGCGCGGGCGGAGGCGCAGGGAGTGGATCGAGCGCGCGAGAATCGCGGGGGTTACCGTTGGGAAGAATTCAAAGAAGATGAACAGGAGTCGCGGGTCGGGTCTGAGGGGAAGGCGGGCGTGGGCTGAAGGAGAGAGGGCCTGGGCCGACGAATTATAAAGAAAAATAAATGAGAAAATATGGGGAGGGGCCGGGAACGATGCTGGGCCGGCAGGGAAAATAAATAAAAAGGAAAGGAAAGGAAAACGTGGCCGGGCCAAGAATGTAAACAGGAATTATTTTTTTTTTTTGAATTCTTGGGAAATGGTGTTGGGCTCGGGCTGGGGTTAAAGGGAAAAGAGTATGTTTATAAAAATAAATATAATGGGTTGCTGGGCTAAGGAAATAGGGGAAAAATAATTGGTGTAACTAGATGTGAGCTGGGCCGAGGTTAAGGAATAAGTCAAAGAAAATAATGGAGTTCTGGGCTCGGGAAAAATAAGAAATTTTAAGAGGAAAGAGGGAGTGAGCTTGGGGATAAGGAAAAGTATATACTAGGGTTTAGGTTTTATTGATGAAGGAATATGGGATTTAGAAGAAATAAATTTATAATTAAAATAAATAAAATTACAAATAAGAATAAATAGAATTCTAGGGTAATAATTTACAGATTTTAGTATAAAAGGGACTGGGTATTACAGCAGAGCAAGGAAAGGTGACTGCCGAGCAGGCAGCCTGAGTTATTCCTTTTTTTTTCTTTTAGAATTTTGTAAGCCTCCGGGTATTTTTGTAAGGCTGAGAAGCCCACAATACCTTATATATAATTTTGATCGTAAATAAAGTACATATATTTGCTCAAGTTTTTCTAGCTCTCAAAACTTCTCGTCTTTTAGCTCGCAAAACTTCTCTCCTTTTATCTTGCAAGTACGAGTCTTTTTATCTTGCAAGTAATTTTAGCTCACAGGCGCAAAAGTTATCAAATGAGCGTGCCGCAATCTTTCTGTAGGCCGGTGCCCTCCCTTTTCCCAGAGTCAAGGAGGCAACCGTTCATCGAGTATGAATCGAGCGATAGCCATGTGTAGGAAGGCGGGTATCCTCCTTTTCCCTGGATTCGAGGAGGCGAACGTGCATTGAGTATGAATCGAGCGTTAGCCAATTTTGAATAGGTCGGCGTCCCTCGACTCCTTCTTGGTGAGGGTTTTGGATCCGTGTCTTCGTAGGGCAGGAAGATGCTCGGCGGCCTCGTGATGAGGACTTTAGATTCACTTCTTTATAGGGCAGGAAGCTACCCGTTGTGGATGGACCGAGCAGGAATTTACTCAGCAGCCTCGCGATGAGGGTTTTGGATCCACTTCTTTGTAGGAAGCTACCCATTGTGGATGGACCGAGCGGGAATCTGCTCGGCGGCCTCGCGATGAGGGCTTTGGATCCACTTCTTTGTAGGGTAGGAAGCTACCCGTTTTGGATAGACCGAGCAGGAATTTGCTCGGCGGCCTCGCAATGAGAGTTTTGGATCCACTTCTTTGTAGGGCAGGAAACTATCCGTTGTAGATGGACCGAGCAAGAATCTTCTCGGCGGCTTCACGATGAGGGCTTTGAATCCACTTCTTTGTAGGGCAGGAAGCTACCCGTTGTGGATGGACCGAGCGGGAATCTGCTCGGCGGCCTCACGATGAGGGCTTTGGATCCACTTCTTTATAGGGCAGGAAGCTACCCGTTGACGTAGACTTCCATGTTTCTCCCAATCTGTGGTTTGAATAGCTTGTTGACAAGGCGCTGCTACGTGGCCCCGGCGTTCTTGAGTCCGAAGGGCATCACTTTGTAGTAGTAGACCCCTCGATCAGTGGTAAAAGCAGTAAGTTCTTCGTCGGCCGGGTTCATCCGGATCTGATTGTAACCGGAGAAAGCGTCCATAAAGCTCAGTAGTTTGTGGCCGGCCGAACTATCCACTAGCTGGTCTATCCGAGAAAGTGGATAGTTGTCTTTGGGGAAAGCCTTGTTCAAGTCCATGAAATCGACGCACATGCGCCATTTCCTGTTTGCCTTCTTGACCATGACCACGTTTGCCAGCCAATCCGAGTAGTCCAGGTTTCTGATGAAGTTGGCGGTAAGCAATCGATCCACCTCGTCTTCTATCGTTTTTTGTTTAACCAGCGCAAAACTTCTCTTCTTCTGTCGGATGGGCTGGGCCTTCGGTCGACCCCGAGCTTGTGGGAGATTACTTCAGGGTTGATCCCAGGCATGTCCGCTGGCGTCCAAGTGAATACGTCCGAGTTATCTCGGAGGAACCAGATCAGGCCTCGCGATGGTCCCCTGTCAAGAGAGAGTCGATCTGGACTGTCCGGCTATCGGTTCCCTCTACGAGGGGGGATTCCGTCAACGCTTCTACCCGGGCACCACGAACCTCTCTTTAGTCGTCGCGTGTATCTATAGACCCCTAGAAGTCATGTGTGTCTTAGAAATCGCCGCCCTACTCTCCGGCGGGGGTCGTCGAGGCGAGAAAAATCTTGGCGGTTTGCTGGTCCCTATAGACCTGGCCTATCCCTCTTGATCCAAAGGGAATTTGAGCGCGAGGTGATAGGTTGAGATCTGAGCCCAGAGGGCATTCAGGGTACGGCGTCCCAGGAGAACGTTATAGGACGACGGGACCTTAGCAACGAGAAAGTTCACCGATATGGTTCCCGTCTTTCCTGCTTCCCCAATGTTGAGGAGGAGGGTGACCGATCTTTCTGCCGGGACGGAATGGTTGGTGAACCCAGAGAGGACATGGGAGGTCATTTAAAGGTCGGATGAACCCAACCCCATACGTCGGAATGTAGACGCAACGTCAAAAAAAGACCCAAGGGTCGAAACAAAAATGGGACAATGGCCTATTCCTAGCTCCGGACTTCAACTGCGATATATACAGCATGGAGGTTCTACAGATGTCTACCATACTTCAGCAAAGAATCGGCGCGACATCGTCAAAGCAAAAAAAGAAGTGACGGCATATTCCTAGCTTCGGGTCTTAGCGGCAACTCATATAAAACCCGAAAGACCATTGGAGATCATCCCACCCCAGAAGGGTGCAATTATGACTCATCGGGGCTCCAAATTGAGCCTAATCTCAAGTAAAAAGCGTCATGGCAAATTCCTAACGCTTGCTCTTCTAACGGTAATATAACCTAAGGAGATTACTTGAAGACGTCTTGTCCAGCCTCCGAAGGGATCCATATTCCTAACTCCGAACTTCAATTTCAATACATACAGCATAAAGGTCCTACAGATGTCTACCGTACTTCAGCAAAGAATCGGCGCGATATCGTTAAACAAAATGAAGCAATGGCATATTCCCAGCTTTGGGTCTTGAAGGCAACTCATATAAAGCCTAAAAGACTATCGGAAATCATCCCACACTAGAGCGGAGTGGTTATGACTCATCGGGGCTCCAAATTGAGCCTAACCTCAAATAAAAAGCGTCATGGTAAATTCCTAACGCTTGCTCTTCCGACGGTAATATGACCTAAGGAGATTACTTGAAGACGTCTTGTCCAGCCTCAGAAGGGATCAGAGACATGACAGTCGCGGGGCTACTCGAACAGCAGCTTAAAAACTGCATATCGAGGAATATATCAGTCAATGCCACGGTACCACAGACTAAAACCCTAGTGCCACAAACCTAATGGACCCCTGTTATAAAGAATAGGGGTTATCTATATTTCACGTTAGGATACACCTACGAGATCCTCTCGACTTATCTCGACTCGTAGGGAAAAACATTTTTATGAAACCCTCACGGCTCATGAAGATGAAAAGCCTTAGTGTAACAACCCTAAACTTTCTGTACAAAATTTTTGTAAAATATAGAAAGGAGTAGCTTAGCCTGAGCACAACTTAAAAGTAATTCTTGTATAAAGAACAACAAGAAGCAACTTATAGCTCACTGGTAAAACTTTTACACTGCTGTGACATGGCCTCTGTGTTCGAATCCCATCAGCCACATATTATTTTTAATGATTTTTCTTTGAAAACTTTTTGGATGCCCAAAAGTTTACACGTGCAATACACGTAAAAATGAAAAGTCACTAAAATCAAACATGTGGAAATTGATATGTAAGCAGACACCAACACGTGGCATAAATCCCACACCCTAACTCATACCCACAACCGGCGAGATCACCTTTTGGGCCGGCGCCGCCGGTCCCCCCCGTTGCTAATACCCCCAAACTCTGCACACTGCAACCTTTGGCCTACCTCACTACCCCCATGTTGTTTGAATTCTCTGTAAATTAACAAAGAGTGTTAATTCACCTCTTTAATCCAAGTTTTAATACATTTTTAATTCTCTATTCATTTCCAAAACCTTAATTCTATCCTATAGATAACACCCACACCCTATTCTTCTCTATTCTGAAATCCATTGTCAAAACTCTCAAAGTTTTTCAAGTCCAAAACGTTATACAAGTGAAGTTAGCCCAATGTCAAGTTCCGGCGACGATTCGGGACAAATCCGGCGACACCACGACTCCACGAAGTTCACAACTTGTTCTTATACCTCTTCTCTCTTCTCCAAACCCATAAGTTTCCTCTCCTCTTCTCTCTTTTATTCTAAAACAATCTCTTATTAAAACTCGTCGGAAGCGGAGTTATTCCGACTTCCGATTCTAATTTCGTTAAAAACCCAACTTTTCTTAACAATAAATCGACCATTTCTTTATATCTTATTTAGCAACCACAAAACAATATTTAGAACAAGTTTCAATTCAAAATAAAATTCTATGCAACTTGTATTACACTTTTTCGTTTAAATACCACAAAGTTTACCTATGACATTAATTTATCATATTGCTCATATTACCTTTAGAAAACTCACGAGATAATGACCTATCTCATCACAACACTCATCATGACATAGCACGATGACTTGAAAATGATATTTTTGTGGCTAAGACAAATTTTACATTTAAATATCATAAACTATCAAAACTGTATTTCTTTAAATTGTTTTAATCAAATTCCATATGATTATGTCCTTACACCCTATTTTGGGGAATCCGATTTGGTTGGTGCGGGTTATCGCACATCTATCGGACTAGTAGGATGAGATGCAGACCTCCTCACGGAGCATACGATCTCGATAGAATTTTTATTACAATTTTTAAGAAAACGTGATTTCTATTAATAAATAAATTCTATTTTTACTATATATAAAAATATATGTGTGTGTGTATGTAATTATTATAAAAATATCTATTTTAAATATATATTATATTCCATATTTTCTAAATCAAAAGAAAATAACCACAAAAGTTCATGAAACTACTATCACAAATCAATACAAATCAATTTACATGAAAATACCATTTACTATTCAATTTAGCTTTATATCCACTAGAATATCTCATCTTATAAAATTACATCTATGAAAACCGTAAAGACGATAAATAAATACTTAAGGTGTATTTTGAAAATATATCAAAACTATTTTTCATAAAACTCTCTTAAGTTATATTAATTTACAATAAGGACCCTAGTAAATATAGGTTTAAGCGAAACCAATTCTCTTGAGCCTCAGGGAGCCGGAGAAAGTGGGTGCTTGTCTATTTAAGATAGACAACTAAAAACGGGGTTATCAATACAGTAATTGTCTTGGAAAAAGATACAAATCCTGCCGTCCATGTGCAGCAGTTACCGATAACTCGAAAACTAATTCAGGACTTCAATTTTGTTTAAAGAGTCCGACTCAATCTGAGTCTCAGTCTAATCTGAAATCAATCCATACTTGAAAACAATTCAAATAACTCAAATACAACATGAATCCATTTATACCAGATACTATCTATATCAACATGACTTGATTTGACCGAACCATGGATATACATGGACTTGATCACATGACTATCCGTTTACATTCTTTCCGTTTACATGAACAACTGATAGCATGGTTTCGGCAAGTCTTACACCTACAAATTACTACAAAACAATACAATAAAACATTACGAGGTTTTAAAGGGGTAGACTGGTACGGAATGTGTTAAAAGTGGCACGAGATGGTCGTTAAAAGAAGTAACTAAACATCCATTGCCGTTGTTCCGTGGGGTTTGACGGAGCCTTGTACTACGGGTTATCTTAGTCTATGGGATAGTTGGACTCCTCTCGTAAACACTAATACCTTCTGTACCAAGCTACAAATAACGGTGTTAGCATAACTATCAAATATTATACCAGTTATATTCTCTCTTATCTGTTGATTCTATTCCTATCTCTCTTTGGGACTTACCGAGCGATTGTTCGCTGACGACATTCCTTTTCTATTCTTTTTTTGGAATGTTATCAGAAGGACCCGACTTTCTGGAGATCGAGCCCAGCTCAGAAGACTTGGAGCAGTTCATCGAGGACCCCGAGCTTTAGTCACTTGTATATACTTTCATTTTCAATTCATGTCATTGTTTAGGTATTGCTTTCCATATTTTATTTACTTTTCAGTTGCATTGTAAAGAATGTTTAATAAATAAAAGTTGTTGTTTTACATCTCATGTCTTTCTTGTGCACATTTATATTATATTGCTTATTTACGCTTAGCGTGTTTACTTCTGAGTAAATACGCTGCGTGACCCATCACGTCTCTTTACCGTACTCTGAGAAGCGGGACGTGACACTTTGACGACGAAGATATCAACATGTTTCCTAAGCACTGTGGCCCTACAAGTAGGTCCAAAATGACTCTTGTATACTATCCACGGGCCACATTCTCCGAAGTCGCATACCGACGAGAAGGGGAAACCACTTACGAGTTCTCTTGACTCGTAAGGAAAAAATTCTCTTGTGAGATCCTTACAACTCTCAAGAGAAAACGCACTTAGGAGTCCTTACGACTTCTAAGTAGAAAATACTCCTACGAGATTCTCTCGACTCGTAGGGAGAAAAGTCTTTATGAGACCCACACGGCTCATAAAGTTGAAAAGTCTTAGCCGACAGATCTAAACCTGTTTACTAAGTCATCGCTGCTCTACAAGGAGGTCAAGATGGACTCTTGTATACTATCCACGAGCCACATTCGCCAAAATTACATGCCAATGAAATGAAGAAACTACTTACGGGTCCTCACAACTCATAAGGAAAAAATACCCGAGTGAGATTCTTACGACTCACGGAGGCGATGAACATTTAGGAATTCTCACGATTTCTAGGAAGAATATACACCTATGAGATCCTCACAACTCATAGGGAGAAAAAACCTTCTTGAGACCCTTACAGCTCATGAAGATGAAAAAAATCTTAGACTATAAGGACCGTAAATTTGTCTCCTAAGCTATCAATTCTATGGCCAAGCATAACTTTGCATTACTTCACCCATGTACATACTTACGTGGGCTAAGTAGTGGAGGTATTTGTTCCCACCAAATTTTTTAGTTAAGAGCTACTTGTTCTCTTATAAAAAAGAAAGAGGAAAATAATCCTCACAGTTTGGCATCACGTGTTAAATACGTGAGTGCTTATATGCAAAGCATATAAAACGCTAAAAACAAATAACTAGGAGCCAAACTGGCCTCACGTGTTAAAACACGTGGGCGCTCATATGCAAAGCATATGAGCGCTAAATAAAATAAACCCAAAGGCCAAACTGGCCTCACGTGTTAAACACGTGAGCACTCATGAGCGTTAAACATAAATAACTGAATGCCAAACATGCCTCACATGTTAAACACGTGAGCGCTTATATGCAAAGAATATAAGCGCTGGAAGCAGATAATAACTAAAGGCCAAACATGCCTCACGTGTTAAATACGTGAGCGCTCATATGGAAAGCATATGAGCGTTGAAAATAATTAACCAAAGACTAAACATGCCTCACGTGTTAAATACGTAAGCGCGCATATGCAAAGCATATGAGCGCTAAAAATAAACAGGCTAAAACCCACACTATAGGTCACGTGTTAAATACGTGAGTTCTCTTACCGCATTCTTTGGCAGCGCTCACATGCGAAGCACGTGAGTGCCCCAATTTAAAATGGTCACATCTGATAGAATTAAATTCTATTTGGGAAATATTTTCTCCGATCTTTCTAATAAGGAAAGATCTTTTTTCTAACAGAAAATCTTGGATTTAAAATCCAGCTGTGATAAAATATCACCAATTAAACCATTTGATATAATTAAATTCTATGTGGGAAATATTTCCCCGATCTTTCTCAAATTAGAAAGATTTTCTCTGTTAAATAGAGGACCTTTGGATTAAAGATCTAACAGTGATTATAAAATCACTATCGATCATCTGATAGAATAAAATTCTATCTTAGGAAAATATTTTCTTAATCTTTTTAAACTAACAAGATATTTATATAATAGAATAAAATTCTAATCTTGTTAAACTAATAAGATATTCATATGATAGAATAAAATTCTATTTTGGGAAAATATTTCATAATCTTGTTAAACAAATAAGAAATCTTCTCTATTAAACAGAGAGCTTTTGGATTAAAAATCCAACGGTGTATAAAACCCACTGGTTGATCTAAAAGATCAATTGGATTGATTATGAAATTAATCATGATCTCTCAATTAGAGATTTTCTCAACAAATTGATTTTTTTTCTTCTTTTATAAATAGGAGTAAAGAGATTAATAAAAAAATAGAAAGAGGAGGAGAAAAAAATACAGAAGGCTCTCAAAACAACAGAGAATTTAATTCTCTCAAAGAAAAATATCTCCCTCCTAAGAACCCTAGGTAAAGAAAAAGAAGAGATCAAAATATCTCATTTACCTAACATACCATATCTAAGGGTTTAACCCTTCTTAAAGAACTTAGTTGTTTCTCTGGATCTGAGATCCACAAGACAAGTCTCTCACAAGTGGAGAATTTAATTATCATCGGGAAGATCTTATTCTTGAGAATAAAAAATTCAGGGAAGAACAAAGGAGAACATGAAGAAGATGGAGTTCATAACACTCCAGGAACTTAGTTCTTTCAATTCAAGAACTTAGTTCTTTAAAAAAAACCGATCCAAAATTCTCAAAATAGTGATCTTGATGATTCTTAATGGTCAAGACACTATTAAAAAAGGCTTAACCTCTCTGAAACAGGAACATGGAAAACATGGAGTTCATAATATTTCAGGAACTTAATTCTTTCAAATCAAGAACTTAGTTATTAAAGAACATGATCGCAGATCCTCAAAATAATAATCTTGGTCAAAATACCATTAACAGAGATTTAAATTCTTTAAAAATATTAACAGAGATTAAATCTTCAAAAGAACTCAGCACCTCACGTGAAAAGCACATGAGTGCTCAAGGCCAAGTTATATAGCGCCTCACGTGAAACACACGTGAACGTCGGGAAAAGTTTGTGCTTAGCACTATTGGAGCGTCTCACGTGAAACACACGTGAGCGCCACAAAAGTTAGTTCTTAGCACTATTGGAGCGCCCTACGTGATATACACGTGAGTGCTATATGCAGCTGAGTGCTTAGCACTGTTGGGTATTACAAAAACCCAATCTTAGCCTAAATTGGCAAAACTTATATTCATGATATCCAAACTGATATCCAAACCGATATTAGTCTCAAACATGACTAATGATCTTTTATTGATGATATCCAAAATAATATTCATCCTATATCTGCTAAGGTAATTTTAGTCTCAAATAAGGCTAATGATTCTTAGATGATGCACTATGATCTTTTCCCTCAAATACGGGTTTTGGTTCAAGGGTAGCTCTTTCCACACCTCTGATATATGTCGCTATAATTTCTCAACGTTTTCAGAGGTGGCGGGTCCCGACAACCAACAACTCCTTTCTTGTCCTAACTTGATGTAAAACTTCATCAAGACCGGAAATGATATATCCCACGTTGATGCACTTTCAAATTGACGTGCACACCTCACACCGGATCGCACCCCAAATTGGGCGCATTCTATGTCACCATCGTTTACTTCTCCACGTAAAAAATACACATACGCGCAAGTTGAAGGTTGGACCGAAATGTCCTTAAATTAATTTTCATCCCAAAACAGGGAATATTGCACTGAAATGTCTTTAAACTAATATCTGCACCAAATATGGCGATAATGGACCGTGACGTCCTTATACTAAAACAAACTGATCCCCAAATGCTCATATATATTTAAGCAGATTTTAATCTCAAACCAAATTAACGGTTCTTAAATAAACCAAAGCCCGAATCTAAAAATATACGGATTTGGACTAATTCACCCCCTACGGGCGACGATATAAATTAGTCTCCGTATACAATCCATGAGCAGCCAAAACAAAACATACACACGACACGAAGTGAACTGCCGAAGTAGAAGAAATTGGTTATCGCAATGCGGTAACGTAATTAACTGCAGGGGCTTACGCCTGCAGGGAAGAGCGTCCCCACAATCAAAAACCTCTCATAAAACGAGAGGGAATTTGATGAAATCCACTACAACGGCCGCATCCGTCCAAACCTCCAATATATGATGTCATAAATCAATTTGGTATTTTCGGAGAGGTGGACAGATAATCCAAATAGTATCTGCCCCTAGATTCAGGCAAGACGATCCAGTCCGGTTCGTTTCTGTTTTCGGCGGTAAACAGGGGTCTCCGAGAGGTCGGACGCGGCCTCGGAGACAAGGTTCCCCGAGAAACGTCCCCATTGCATCATACTTATTCCAGCTCCGAATTCCTCAGAAATCTAGTGGACTTACGTAGATGACATGTCATTCGCTACGTGTCGTGATATGAGGAATTCCCATATGTGAGCATCATCAAAAGCCATGGAAATAAGAAGTACGGTTCGCAATTTGATGCAGCAAGAGACACGAGGAGTTCCCAAGGGAAAATGGAGAAATCATTCTTGAGGTATTGCTTCCCAAAATTGTTTTGTTTAGCTGACCAGCCCCTTTATATGTGAATTTTTTTATTTCCCATGGTGTTCATAACTTCATATGATACAACTCTGTATTATTTCTGGTAGGAGTCTGAATCATTTCATCGGCTAAGTATCCGGCTTGCCTAATAAAATTCTTGGTAAAATAATTATATGGCTCTTGATTACAAAAGACGTGTTCGTTATAGTACCCAAGGGATATCCTCATCAACATCGGCAACATCCCGGACCAAAGAATCCAACACCCAGCATTTTAGATTGGTACTACAACTTCCATCCCCTTTACCCAACAAATAATGACACTACTGCTCTTGATGAAGCAATGGCCTTCGAACCAACAAACTATCAAATGAAAACAATAGAAGAAGAAGAAGAAGAAACCTCGATGTGGGGCCCAGAGAGACTGCAGTCTCATTTGGAGGCTTCGACATCGAGCTAATTATTAAGGGATGACAACACTATGCACGAACATCGAAACATGAAACATGAACCGCTGTTGGGCCGGGTCCGGCCCCACTCATCCAAGCCTTATCGAACCGCCAGCTTTTGTACACCGTGATTTAAGTTTCATAGCGACAATGGGTCGGAGAAAAGCTTGGGGGAGCAAGAATTGGGCGACAGCCGTTCTAGAGATTGGAGAAACGGGACTATGTATATTGATGATGACTCGGATCAAGACTCGCGGGCTTCACTTTGCCGAGGAGCCGAAGAAAGATGAAGGGTCATCTAGTCATGGAGGGAGTCGTGTGTTTGGTGCTCCTTTGGTTAGTCTTCCTGCAAAAATTCTTCCAAGGAACAAATGATACATTGGGGTAAATTGGAACTGTAACTATTGTTTCGGAAAAAATTTATTCTTTGTGAATATAAATTCAACCACTGTTTAGAAATGATTTGGAAGTGTTTATGCCAGGATGCCCCCCCCCCCCACCGCAAACTCCACACCCCAATAACCATATTGGTTAGTGGAAGTGGGAAAATTTTAGAAAAAAAGAAATATATACCATTTGATTATTGAAAGGTTTAAGGTTACTGGATTATATTGGTTTTATCTAATCATCTTAAGTTATGAAGATTGCAAATTTGTGATGCTCTTGAGACTTATTTTTTTTATTAATGTTAGTTCACGAATATATGATGGGGAAATGAGGCTTGCTAGACACGGTAGGCCTATAATTGAATGTCCACACTGCAGGCCTTTTTACACACGGTCTTTTGGGCCCTACAGGTCCTGCAATCTCGATACTGCAGTTATGGATCTACAGGCCCCTTATAGCTATATGATGGTGCAGTTAAAAGCACTAGGCTTTTGCACGAGCGATACAGTTGTATGTATTAGATATATTGTAGGAAAAAAGATTAACATATAACTTAAATATTTAGAGGGTTTTTTTGATTTTGGAATTTGGACCCTCCAAACTTCCATATTTTCATAAAAGACAACTCAGACTTGGTATTTTCAAAAAATACACCACTAACCTTATAAAGTTAACTAAAAAAAACCGTTAACTCTGCATGGTTTAAAAGAGAAGGAGGAGGAGGAGGGTGGTGCTTTTGTCTTCGGGTTTAGGATTTAACCATTGAATTTAACCGAAGGTTGTTTTTAGTTAGCATTTAAGTTTGAGGTTTTCTTTTTGAAAATTCCAAGTTCGGAATGTGGTTTTTTTTTTTTTTGAAAATATGAAAGTGTTGAGGGTACAAAATAAATTTTAAAAACCATAGGTCTCAGCAAGTTGTTTCTTTTCATAAAGAAACTTGATGAGAGATCTTTTGATGATTTGGAACATTTGAGAGGAAGCAGAAATTTCCTCATTTTCTAAAGTATTTTCTTAAATAATTGAAAAATGGACACATGCATCTTTTGATTCTAGTTATAAAACAAAGAAGTGATTTTGCAGAAATGTGTGGTTAAAGTAATGTAATTGTAGCCTATCTTTGTTTTGTCATTTTTCTCTGCTACTGGCCGGTGCCATTCCAGAAGGGATTGTCAAAAAACAAAAAAAGTAGCTAATATCACCGATTGATGGCATCTTTCTTTTTAATAAACTAATTTAAGAAATAAAAGAAAAAATCTGCCAATCTATAGTCATATATAAACTATTCATATCATCAACCTATTTAAATGTTTTAATCGACTCACTTAAATTCAAATTTCAAAAATCCCGACTCCCCCTCTCTTTTCTTTCCACATATATTGAGGCATCAATATCTTCAGTTTCAAAAATGTCATTATGGACTTATATCAAACCACAATACTTAAATCATATAATATTTATGTAAACCATAAAATATCTAAGTACATGTTCAAAATACTAGTCTATTTTAATTTGTGTATGCCTTCAGACTTGTAAACCCAAGGATGGATGTAAACAACAGGAAATTTCCGATACAAATTGATGGAGCTCCTTCTCCGGCCTCCGTCAGATGTTGTCTTCCGTTGATCTCGAGGTGAACTTGACCGATTATCCTTCGTTGAGTGTGGGTCTCAATGGGTTTTGAAAGGAGAAGGTGGGGTGAGGAGGCTGTCGCCGAGTACCTGCAAAGAAGTCCCGGGGTGGTTTGGTACCACCGAGGACCCTCCGACGCTCAAGTTAGTGATGAGATCCGAGCAGAGTAACGGCGTAAGTGTGAAGAATGACTTACTTGACCCATCTGTGATGGAGGTTTATATAGCGGTGGTGGCACGCAACAGCAGGCGCGAGAATCTCGCCGGCAGTTACGCTCGCGCAGAGAGCGGATCGCCCATTAATGGGGATCGTGATAGCGTGGAATGTGGGATGTTGTTGGCGTAGAATCTGCGCGTGGCAAGATTCGCGGAGCGACGGTTACGTATGTGAGCGGTGGAGTTGGTCGGAGGGCCGAGGAAGATGGCCTCGGCCGGGGCTCGGGGACGAGCGAGGAGGCCGAAGAGTCTTGGTCTTGTGGCAGCTCGGGGCGAGCTGAGGGGCCGAGGAGGCTAATTCGCAGGGGGCCTCGAGGTGTGCCAGTTTATGCTTGCAGGTCGGGCGCAGAGTGGTCTGGTCGGCCGCTGTAGGCCCTTTCTTCCGAGTCTTGGGACACGTCATCTGCCATGTGTCCTGATCTTGGATTTCGCCAATATCGAGCACTATCACAAATCTCAAGTCTAATCCAAACTCTATTAGTAAGCTCTAAAGTCTAAATCATTGATATTTTAAATACCCATTCAATTGTTTGATTCTTTATAACCTGGGTCCCAAATGGAATACGATTATTTTGATGGAATTAGGAATTTGGAATCCAACACGGTATTGACTTGAGTTTTGCTTTTGCTTATGTTTTGTGGAAAATTAGGATATATTAATTTTTTATAATCTTGCCTCATCAAAATTAGAAAACTCCAACTTACATATTTTTTTAATATATGGAAGTCAAATTAGAAAGCGGAAAAAATAATAATACTTTGTACAGTCAATACAGAGTGAACCATCATTAACCATATTCTGATGAGTCTCCAAACAATTTATTTATTGGATTAAAAATTTCTTCCTCGCTACCTCCAGCCAATCTACTTTGTGAAAATCTTAAGATATTTTTTTGGACAAGTTTTGTACAATGAAAAGAGAATCAAAAGAAATTGGGTTCCCTCCAACAATATTCATATTTCCATGAAGAAATTAGATTGGATCTTACTTGATAGCACAAGTATCAAAAAGAGAGCATATTTAGTTGCTCATCTCTTAAGATCTTGAATTGGGAACTATTTTGTTGATTCGGAGAACGTTCTTTTGTTGATATTATTACCTGTCCAGTCCAGTCGCCTCCGATCAGTGGCTTGTCCCTTCGCTACACTTGACTTGGTCTCCGTTCCACAGATTTCCTGGCTTTGCACCGTTCCACTCGTTCGACTTAAGGGAATCCTTGCCTATTTCCTGTTCGGTCGTCCTAACGGCTCCCTCTCTTCACTCCCTCGCTCACTGTCCCCCGTGAGCTTGAAATGGACAATAGGCAAGCACGAATGTCTCTTGCTGCTAGTGGGTATTGGGCCGGGTCATTTCGGGGCAAGCAGATCATTTATTAGAAAGAGGTCTATTGCTGCTAGTGGGTATTGGGCCGGTCATTTCGGGGCAAGCAGATCATTTATTAGAAAGAGGCTATTCCTTGAGTTGAACAATTCCTTTCTTTAATCATTCCTTTCCGGTCTTGTGCCAGTTGACCAACTCAAAGAATAATAATGCACAGTCTTTTTGTTTATTTCAAGAAAGATATCATATCGATCAATTCCGATTCTTTCTTGTGATTCTTGTCTCTTTTAATAGACAACACACTTGATAATAAAGAAATTTGCTGGAAAACGGAGAGAGAGAGAAATAAATTTTGCTAAGTACGTATTTAAAAAATTGCTGCTCGTAATCAAATGGTTTCACTCTTTTTCAAGCTCATTCGCCTTTTGGTAAACGGAGAGAGAGAGAGAGAGAGAAAGAAATTTTGCTTAGTACATATTTAAAAAATTGCTGCTCGTAATCAAATGGTTTCACTCTTTTTCAGGCTCATTCGCTTTTTATGAAAGTCTAATGGTCCATAAAACGTCCAACGATAATAAGCGCTGCACATAGGCTTATGCAATTAATACTTTAGAACCAAAAATATACTTTTGTTTTTGGATAATAAGCTTTAAATTGATTCAAGCCGGATTTGAATCGAAGAGCTCACAAATGGGTTATTGAGTGCCATGGCAGCCTATATCCGTACTCCCATCTTTACTGTTATAATCTAAACCTTTTTGGACGGTGATTTTATTATCACATCACTTTACAAGAAAAATAATCGAAAAAAGAAAAGAAAAATCTAACTGGTAATGCTATTCAGGTAGGCTGTACAAATCATCATTAGAGAAAATATATATTTTTCATCCATTTTTCTCTTCTTTTCCCCCTGTTCTCTCTCTCTCTCCCCTCCCAAAGGAGCAATCATGTTTCTTCGGATGTGAAATGGGAACTTTTACAAAACACCCTCAATATTTATGAATTTATAGAAATTTATTCTCTCATTATTATATCACCATTGCCTGCGGGTGCCTTTTTCATTTCCATATCGCCATTTATCTTTCACGTGCAGCGCACGGGTACAAGTTCTTCATGGTTAGTTGGCAGGTGCATCGTTCCCTCAGCCGAAGAACACAACGATGATAATAGTGCCTGCATGTCGGCAACTGCCAGCTCAACGATCACGATCCAACGGCTACCATTTTCATGGCACGCCCGTAATATCTGCGCTGATCCAGAGGCAAGGCCGGTCTTGCCCTTGTGTCGCGTGCTTTAAATTTGGGATCCCAGCAGTGTCTCCCCCTCATAAGATTTCAACCCCTTCGAGGCTCCAAAAGCGACCGAGATCGACATCGCTAGCGATTGAGATCTAATCTTTGATCTTGAGGTTCAATGGGGTTCGCTTCGTTCGCTGGGAGAGTTCTCTTCGCCTCCGTCTTCGTCCTCTCTGCGTATCAAGAGTGAGCTCTCTTTCTATCTCTATTCATTGATATTTATTTTTTCCATCTTCTAGGGTTTCAGCTGAGAATTTGCTGCTGTGATTGCTACGATTCAGTGAAAGCTAGGGTTTTTTTTGTGGGGGTTTAGTTGTGGATTGAGCTGCCGTTGCACAGATCTGGTCATTGTTTGATAGATCGATGTGTGAATTTAGTTTGACTTGATGTAAATGTTGGTATGTGATCGTTTAGCTAGGTTTTGAGTAAATCGCCTCCCTTTTTCATTGAAATTTAGATGATTTGTCGGTTACTTTGACTTGGTGTTTATTTAAGTTTCTTAGAGCTTAGAAATGAATGCTAACCTAATTTGGTACCAAAAGTTATTCCTCTTATGGCACTTAGATTAAAGCTAAAGGTCTCTTATTGTGTAGTAGTTATCAGTTTGCTTTAGTCGTTTGTTTTTAAATGCTTGCTGTGGATTTAACAAATTTGCTAGTTGGAGTTATAGTTCTAAAACCGGTAAAGCTGCAGTAATATATATACCGCCATTTCCTGATTGTACTTTTGTATTTTGCTTGGTATCTTCTAGAACTTTATGGATACATTATTCCCAATTATACCAAGATTTATTGATTCCATATGAGAGGTTCGAGGTTGAAAACAATAGAAAAAGATAAAACAGTTGCTGAAGGATAATGTATCCTGCTAGAATGCCAGAGTAACAGTATTGAATATGTTATCCTTTGAAACCAACATATTTAATGTGAAATATGAGGGTGAATAACTCGTTACTCGGGCATCTATATGATGTGCTTAATCGTTCAATAGCCAAAACTTGATACACAACCTCAATGTCCACTTAATAAAGATTCGGTTCTTTCCTTTTTTTCTCCATGTTGACATTATTTTCTTAAAACTTTTCTGGCATCTTTTGGGATTTCTATTTAAACATGGTTATATGTTACTTAATACCACATAAGTTGATAATGCAATGCTTCAGGGCCTGTTTGGTTGTCCAGAAGTACTGGAAGAACCAGAAGTTATATTGAAGTAGCTTCCAAAAAAGTAGTAATGGAAGTAGGCCTAAATCTTACTTTTTGTGTTTGTTGGTATGTTTTTTGAAGAAGGAAGTAAAAAATAAAGCAATTTCCTATATTTCTTTCACAAGAGAAACAAACAAAAAAGTATTCTTTTGATAGTTTATATCATTACTTTATGAAAGTAATACAAAGAACCATTAAATAATTAATATTTTTCTTGTTTCTTGTGCTCTATGATTACTTCCCATCCAAAGTGAGGGGAATAAAATCTTGGAAGTAACCATGCCACATCGGATCCACCTCATCACCATGAAATAACATTCAAGCTCTACTTTCCTTGAAACAAAGACATGAAGTACCACCTGAAGTAAACGTACTTCCGGTACTTCCATGTTATACGTCCGGAACTTCCATGTCAGTTCCGTGCAAACAAACATGCCATTATGCTTTATGCACTAATCAGATGATTTGAGAACAAATACGTGTTAACAACAGTGCTTAAAATTTGATTTGATTGCTAGTCATGTGTGGTTATTGTTTTTTGGTTATCAGATTGAAAAAAGGAAACAAACTTGATATAGTTTATTCCTTTTCTTTAATTTCCTTACGTAGATGACTGTTTGCATGCACAGAACTTTATCGTATGAATTTACACTTCACTACTACCTAGGTGCAACTGAGCATGCTAAAAAATCTGCTTAATTATGTAGTGTTATGGTTTCTTCAATATTAGGTCTGCTTGGATCTAATGATACTAGCATACATAATGTAATTATGAAGTTCCTTAGAGTGAGTGCACACGTGCGTGTGTGTGCGCACATGTTTAGGCTGGGACTCACATCTAGTCGAGCGCATAAATCATCGACCAAGAAGCAGCACCAGTTATGAGTGTTGATGTTGACATCTAGCCATGCAACTCAGTTAAAATGTCAGTCTTTCATAGCTGATTATTTTTAAGTGAAAATAGTTTAGATGATGATGATGAATAGGGAACGTCTTATCAAGTGGCTTGCTTGTAATACAGTAATAGTTTATTCTGATCTAATTATCTTTGTCCGATTTATGAAGGCTATTGTTCTATCTTTCATTAAACATTTTTTTATGCTGAGTTTTACCCACAGATGGAAATCTGAGTTGTCAATAATTTATCTCACAGCCTTTTATTAAAATTAGGGTGTGCATTGGGTCAGATTTTGACTTGAATCTTCCTACTCCATCCTAGAAGAATTGGGTATTGACATCCTTCATCGGCTCCTAAGCCCACATGTGTTTTAAAAATCAGGTCTACATTTAGGGCGGGAATGATTGTACTATAAAACTTGCTTGGACCAAGATGCCTACTTAAACCGGTACCCATACATGCTCGAACATACCTCAAATTTGATAATATTATTTTAATTTATTACTTTTATAGGTTAATTAACAATGGAGTTCATCTTGGCTGTTATGTATGTGTTGTGTTCTGGTTTTAGAATAATAGTATTAGACTTATGGTGCTGCAAATAGCAATTTGTTTCTTTATGAGTCATAAAACAAAAATTTCCCAAAGTCTTTATTATAGTTTGTTTGCATACTGTGTTATGATTGCTTTTGATTTCTCTATCTTAGCGCCCCCCTCCCCTCTTCTCTTCGTTCGAGGCTAATTTATTGATGGTCTAAGGATGGTCAAATACATGTTTGACTCGCCCTGTGAATATCCCTAATTAAAACATCTGTGGTCACAAGCATTGATTACCATACATATCTCAATGTTAATCTGGCTGCTTACAGAGGAGAAATGTTTAGCTTCCTAGGGAAAGTTTGCAAGTGCGTATGTTGGATGCCAATTGTTGATGTGTTGATAGGAGCAGAAGGCCACCCTAATCTTGGGCTATTTTTTTTAACAATTCACACATCAGATTCCCTTTTATGTTCTAATTTTCTGGTTTTGGATTTAGATTTTTTATTTTTTATTTTTAAAAGATATACATCTGCATTAGATTTGTATCCTAGCAATATAGAATATATTGCCGTGAGCATTACCTCTTTTTCCAATTGCACCTGAGCATGCTGGGATGCTTTTTCATCAAATTGGCATTTTTTTTGGAAATATTTCCTCTTGTTATTCCTGGCCGATGCATGGAAGTTGCCCAATTAGTGAAGAACTTTCATGTAACCTTATCACTATGTACTTATATTATTATAACCAGCCACTAATTATTTCATCCTTCTAAGTGAATTGAAGAATGCTCTCCGATATAAGCGGACTTTGGTATAGGAACTAAATATTACCGTCAAGTGCCTGCTACATTCAAACAATTGGTTGGAGCATGTGTCTTTATACAAGCATAGTGGTGTGGATGTTGTGTTATTACTTGTTTTCTACTAGTTGGACGAGATAAATTAGTTTGTTATTTATGTATTTCATGATTACCTAGTTTGCCAAGATGTTGGTAGTCCCTATTTTTTTTTATCTAAAAGTTGTTTCTTTTGTTATTTTCGTCTTGATAGACGATTTAGATCACATGATCTTTGACTTTTGTTCATTAACTTTTTCCTAAGCTATCACGTGAATCTATTTTTGTGTTTGAATTGTACGCCTACTGTAACCTTTACTCAATTTGGGACCACTTGCTCGAAACGTCAATATTCTGGAATATTGCAAGCGTTAATCTTTCATGTATAATAAGTCTGTTTGATAATGATGTATGTTTTGCGACTGTTCTGCTGGCCTCATTGTGTAGCTAGTAGGTTGCAAACAATTCGTTTTCGTAAGGCCTAGCTCACATTGTGGATTACTTCAAGCGCGAGGAAATGTAACTTATGAGCTACTGTTGAGTGGACCAGGAATATTACTCTTTACATGTAATGGCTTGACGGTTATATCAGAAAATAAGCTGATATCATTCTTTGCATGATCAGATGCAAGTCTCTCTAGGAGTTGTATCTGGGGTCGCTCTTTAATATATTTTATCTATTTTCTCTTTATCTGTAGTTGCTCATGGTATCGTGATAGTGTGCTGACATGTCCCATGGTTTTGCCAGGTTTATTGAATTTGGTGTTGATGGTGGACCTGCGGCCAAGGCCCTCCAGCCCAAATTCAACCTCTTCACGAAGCATATAGCCTCGCAGGTGGGCTTGGAAGTGCCTCATGTTGAGGTAAGGAATACAATATTATTTTCTTCTATCGTTTCTTAACTTGTATAGCTTAAAACTAAATTGATGTTGAACAATAGCATATAAATATAGATATATTTGTTTTGTTGGTTCAGATGAGGCATGTTATCGCTGCAACCATAGCATTGAAAGGTCTTGGTGGTCTATTGTTCATCTTTAGCAGTTCCTTTGGAGCTTACCTCCTGGTATTTTTTCCCCTGCCCGATTCCAACTTATACGTTGCGATTTTGTCGCCACCTCTAACAAGTAACATGAATTTTTTACCCCCTTAAACCAGCTGCTCTACTTGGCATTTATTACTCCAGTTGTATACGATTTCTATAACTATGACATAGAGAAGCCAGAATTTGTTCAACTTTTCATCAAATTCACTCAGGTTTCAATTCTTACTTCACGTACTTTGTTTACCATTCACTTTTTAACCCTCCGATGACCATAAAATAAATTTGCTTGTTCCATTTGTGTAGAACTTGGCTCTGTTTGGTTCTCTTCTCTTCTATCTGGGGATGAAGAACTCGATACCGAAGCGACAGCAGAGGAAGAAGACTTCCAAATCGAAGACAGTTTAGGTTATTTGAAGCTCTTTTTCTACTGGGATTGATACTTTCATGCTTGGTCTGATTATCTGTTTCAGATTCTTTGGAAGAGAGATTTTAGCGTTCAATTAGGGAATCATTGTTTACTTGAAATTTACATGTTTGGGGTTGAGAATATATGTTATAGACTACATATTTGTATTCTAGGTACAGTTATCTAGGAATTCTGTTATCAAAAAAGTTACTTTGAGTTACCTCCTTTAATATCCATGCTGTTACATTTTAGTTGGTTGTGGTCTCTCTACTTATTAGTGTAAATGTTTTGTTTTGTTTTTATGTTTTGTTTCCCCTGGTGTCTTTTTTTTGGGTTCTCCTGTGGTAAATGATAAGCAAAAGATTTTAACAAAATTAAATTAAATCAATGAAAACTATCGAAATTGTGTGTAACCTATCCTCAAAGCTTTGCTTAAGAAATTACCTATCTTCCTCAAATGCAAATCTTAATAAGATAATGTAACATTTCAAAAAAATAAAATATTATTTTTTGGGAATTTTTATAATTTAATATTATTTTAATGAATATTTTAATATTTCGGTATAATTAAATACAGATAAATAGGAAAAAATTTGGAAAAATTATGGAAAATTCTAAAATAGGATATTTTATGGAATTATACCATTTAAAACTTTTTATGATTAATTATATGCTAATTTAGTGCTAATCGCGATTAAAAATCGCTAATCGGTTTTTTAGCAATTTTGTGCAAAACATTGCACATATCTTTTTTTTCTACGCTTGTGCATTTTCTATCATGTTTCTTTTGGGGTTACTATTTGAGTGAGAAGGAAATTAGAGGGAAAAGAAAAGAAAAGAAAAGAAAAGGAAAAAGGATATTATATTGAGTATGGGCAAGTGAGAGATTGAGAGGATGAGGTGTGTTGACTTGGACTTAGCCATTCTTCTCATTTCTTTCCTCCTCTCTCCCTCTCCTTCTTCAGCTCCAGCAGCTGCTGCTGTCCCCTCCTTCTCCCCCTCTTCAATTCCCCAAAACACATCCAAAACAACTCCAAAACCTCACTCCCATTTCACAAAAAGTGTGCACAAGCTCAAGACAAGCCCATTGGACCAAGAAAGCAAGGATTTTAGCCACTAGAGACAACTCAAGAAAATTCTTGAGTTGCCAAATGAGGCATATACTGAACCATTAGCTTAGTTTTTGCATTACTTATACCCCTATGTTAAGATTGAATCGATATCGGGTAGTTTTGTGGGCTTAAGGAAAACCTAGTTAGGGTTTGAAGGAATTTTGGGTTTTTCTGTGAAACTGAACTCAGTAGAGATTATACAAACACCTTAGTGCTAGATTTGAGACCCAAACCTGAGACTTGAAACCCGGAATACGGATTTAGACATCAATATCGGAGAATTTAAGAAATCTGTGAAGGTTATATTGAATCTGCTATCACCCCGAGACTCTGAAAATTATTTTGGTTGGACAGTGATATGTGCAGGCACCCAGGAAGCCACCACCAGAACCTTAACCCCTATCTCTCTTTCCCGGCCATAAATAAATGCATTCTGGCCGCAAATTGCGGCCAGACCAGTAGGGAATTGTCTCGTTTTGGTTTTGGTGCCCCCTTATCAGTAGATTAGACCCCTGGCATGTGCAAAATTGTCCAATTTGACCTAGGGTGAAATATGGGACCCTTTTCTCTAGTTGCTGTTTTGATTCATGTTTCTATATTCCGTATTTTTAATTCTGAATTTACGTATTGTGTTTTACCTCGACAACTTGGCGTTTATACGACGATATCGAGGATTGTTCGTTGGTTTTGAAAGCGTACCCATAGGTTCTAACCTATAGGCCCTTTAGCGTATTGTTTTGGGTTTTCGGGTGTCATTTTAGTATTGATTGGTTTTAATACGCATTTACGATATGTTGATGTGTAGGTACCTCATGAAGAATTCGGGACGACAAGCAAGCGCGTGGCGACGTCGACAAATGAAGACGCAAGGTGGGTAGATTATATCTACGGGGGAAGTCGGGTGAATGGCGTATAGCACCCCCGCAGTCCGTAGTTGGTATACCTTATATGTATATATATTATATATATGATAGTTATAGTGTGTCGTGGATATTGTGTTAGATGTACTATGGTTAGATTAGGGCTAGAAGTAAACTAGTGTAGTTCCTAGTCGCAAACCCTAGAATAGGTTTATACCCACACGCACACACATACTTATTCATTATACTTATACTGTGTTGATGATGATAGTGGATGACATTGGAGATGAGTCGATGATATTGGGAAAAGTGCCGTGAGATCGGTGATATGATATGATTCGGATTTGGGATACGACATGTGATTCTTAGTGGGCTTTTGGACGTGTGTTTCCCACGCGCATTCATACTTATATAGATGGTATCGATTTGTACTAGACTTAGATCAGTACCCCAGATTATGTGATATGATGATAAGGATACCAGATAATTGATGAGATAATGTGATATTGACCCGTACCCAGCTATTAGGATGCCGTACGACGATTTACCGTACGAGCTATACATTGATGATTGATCCGCACTCATGACTCGAGGAGGTCAGATGATATACGGCATCGTACGCGATACCATTGAGGCGGAATCACCGACTCTTATATTTATATTTATATATATCGACTCAGATTTAGGTGGTTTCCATACCCCTCCCGATTGACTTGATAGTTAGATCTGTAGTTAGTATAGTAGATGTTAGACTAGACCCGAGTCATACCTATTTCAAAACTAACGAATCAGGAGTATTTTAAAGACAGGCAAAAAGGGATTTTACGGATACTTTAAAAAGGCGCATCTTTCTTAAAAACACCGTAGCCCCTATTTTACTAAAAATCCCGATTCGTCTTATTTCAAATGGCATAACTGCATGACATATACATATTGATGTAGATTCTTCACTGTTGCGTTGATTATTCGATTTCCGCATATTCATGCTATTCACATCGCTTTGCATGTGTAAATGTGTTTATTGCTATATCACCATCATGCTGTTAGGACACCAGCACCATTATCGATGATGCGTATGTTCCGCGTACACTTGCTTGCCGGCTCACACACTTCATCATCAATAATTGCCATGTCACTACACAGTAGTATTATTGCATCAGGATATGACCCTTGTATGTGCATACTATTATTCCATGTTGCATGATATACTATTATACTTGCATTTCATTTATATGTCACATACATCATGTTTTCTGATTATGCGCATTGAGATATGTTATTTCCATGATATTTCTGGATTTGGGAACCGTGGGTATTTCAAAGAGATTATGTAGATGTTTTAAAAACCCGGTTTCCTTGATACGATATTTCAGCATCCACCATGAGTTTTATCGGTTCTGATATATATATACCCCATGCGAGGAGGCGTAGAGGCCGTATGAGGGTACATGGTGGGGCCGGAGGTACCCCGGGGCGAGAACGGATCGCTGGATTTGTTAGACGGTGAGCCTGTCGGGGGAACCATACCGTCCGGTGACATTACCTTTTACTCGGCGGTTATCTTGGGGATACCGACCGGAGTTATGTACGTATGATACGTCGAAATTCGAGGGTCGAAGCTGGGCACTCGGGTTTCGAGATAGCGTATGATACGTACCTATCAGGGCCAGTCCTGGTGACAGCGCCTGATGGATGAGGATTTTCGTGCCGATGTTAGGCACAGGTTTCATGATGTTTTCGAGTGTCGATGCTAGGCACTCAGGTTCCATGATTTTGATTGTATGCTCATATTTACATGCATGATGCTTATTGTCATTGGGTGACAGGTGGACGGGATCTACATGTATACAGACATTGATCACATACAGACTTTGATTACGTTGATCATACCTCATATGTATATATAACAGTGGATGAGGACGCTGTTATATATGCCCTTACACCAATATTGGTGGAATGGAGCGCTAATATATGTGTATTGATATCAATTTAGATAGTTCATCATATTTATTCATGCAAACATACCTCATATTCATGATATGTTATTACCTGAGGCACTGGCACGAGCACTTGGCACTACATACATGTTTAGATGTTACATTACCACCTTATCAGGCTTCAGACTTATCCTTTTTGAGGTTTATATATATATCTGATCGTATTGACCTAGGATTATGTCATACATTCGATTTCTGCTTGTAGATATTTTCTATTCACGAGTTGGCAACTCACCCCCGTTGTGCCACAGTTCTTGCAGGTTTTTGCCGTACATGTTCCATGGCGGCATTTCTGGCACACTTTTTCCTTTGCGGGTGATTTGCTTTGGTAGGTGGGTTCTTTTGCATCAGAACCACCATTGTACATGTATTATTCTTTTGTATTTAGAAATTCCATCAACCAAAACTTATATATTGTTTCATACTTAGACACTAGTGATGTATTATTTCGACCTTAGAGTCGCGTGTAGTAGTATTACGGTTTTCATGCTGATTTGAGTTTTATTTGAGTTTTGATCCTCGCCCTTCGGCGTTATATATTATATTGCTTGCGTGGTTGTGACCGTCGATTGACGAAGAGCCAGCTCCCGCTTAGGGATGCCTTTTATCATTGCATATATATTATTCTTGTTGTA
Organism: Agapanthus africanus; assembly: GCA_030015575.1. Taxonomy (NCBI): domain Eukaryota; kingdom Viridiplantae; phylum Streptophyta; class Magnoliopsida; order Asparagales; family Amaryllidaceae; genus Agapanthus; species Agapanthus africanus. The sequence continues at coordinate 484,741,328 of JASDDO010000010.1, read as the reverse complement.
CCCCGTTCGGGGCCAGAATTTACAAAGGAAACTCTGCCGAAATTTTTAGAAAAAATTATACAGTTTAAAAATTTCATATTCGGCTTATGTATTTAAAAACTTTACTTTTGAAACATGTTTTCTTTGCTTCTAAAAACTATTTTACCTTCACTTATTATTTAAAATGGTTTTAGATTTCTGGGCTTTTGGCTTACTTGGATCAGATGGAGTCCTATAGACTTCATATGGTTCAAGGGCCAGTCACGTGCTCTTTCGGGTCGTGACAAAGTTGGTATCAGAGCGCTAGGTAAACCTTGGTTCGAGTCTAAGTTTGACTATATTGAGCCTAGGGCGTTTATATATATACGAAACTTAGGCTTGACCTTACGGAACTTAGACTTAGTCGAAGGGGTATTAGACCCGAACTTTCGTCGCGTAGGATGACCCTTGGTTGATGGAGTAGGTGAATTCAGTAGAGTGACGTACCGTGTGTATGTTCCGCGGCATACTTACGACACGCCACTCCGCTTAAGGAACCTTAGGATGTACATTTTCTTGCACAGTATTATATTCATTCCTATGATCTATCCTAATCGATACTGGTTATGATTGTGCTGCCACGATCACACGGGCAGAGAGAGCTACGGCTAGAGTTGCGTCAGCTTGAGCTCGTCGCAGACGAGGACTGACCAGGGCGTGATTCCAGGGACATACGATTGCATTGAGAGGCATCGTCTTATTGTGTTTTCGCGCCATGAGCGTTTGGTGGATCGCTTTTACGAGATTTCTCGGACGTGCCGATTGGTACCAGAGGATCAGGCTACTGCTAGAGGCCAGCCAAATGTGATGACCATTGATATATCGCTTATTCAGGATGATTGAGGCGCTGTTCAGCGTACAGACGAAGGAGCCAGTTGTTGCTGCAAATGACGAGATGTCGCCCAGATGATTGGAGCTACTGCAGCATGAGTATATACTTAGAGATATGATGGAAGGTCGCTAGTCACCCGAGGATGAATGACTAGGACATGTGGTTCGTTCGCTTACCCCGATGCGAGGTCATCAGATAGATTGATTCTAGCTAGAGACGACTTCACGAAGGTTCGTTGAGAGTCGATAGAGACGATCGAATGTCAGGAGTCGTTTTCCAAGTTTAAAGTATTCGGAAAGACATGCAAGCGATTCTATGGACCCTCTAGAAGAATAAAACCCTAACTAGACATAATGACCGTGTGAAAGCCTTTGAACCTTAGGGTTTGCGGCAATTCCGCGACGCCATTAGTGAGGCTTGGGTTTGCCCTTCTACGGCTGGACCACTGATACTGCTGTATGTACTCGATACTATTAAACTGTACCCAAGATGTTGATCTCTTGGGGGATTATGAGGTTTTGACAAATCGATCGGATGGTTCGACATCATTCGGATATCAGGTGATGGGACACACTGCTTGGGAGACTCCAGATACGAGCATAGCCGTTAGAGCGCAGTCCATGCAGCCACGATGAGACGAGTCCGAATCAGTCGACATTAGAGCAGAGTGAAGTAAAGAGTTCGCAAGAGATTTCGATGAGATGGCGTTCCACTCCGCTGACATCAGAGATGCGATACGCACACATAGGCATTGTATATGGATATATCTTCCAGAAAGAGGCGCGATGAGTATGTAGCCGTTCCGGAACAAGAATTAGCTTCAGTAAAGGATGATGACTTCCGGGCAATTCAGCAGAAAAGAGATATGAGAGAGACTTCGGATGGACCGTAGCCGAGAACATTGCAGTGCGCAAATAGAGACGTGACGTCGAAGTGGACGATGATACAGACAAGCGGGACAAGAGGTTCGTGCGAGACGCTGACGAGCTGTCATTACTTCCCGTCGAGACTAGAGACCTGATATGCTTACAGAGGCATTGGGATACGACCAGTTTTCGAGGAAATGTGTGCGGAACACGCAGATGTCCAGAAAACGAGAAAGGATTATGTAAGAGTATCAGCCTCCGTATAGTTCGACATAGGCAAGATTGGAAAAGACCTTGAGCGGGATTCCTTCCAGGATACTGCTGCAATAAGATTTGCATCAGAAACAGATGTGTGATGTGCATTCAGAGAGCCAGAGGCCGACGCCAGTGACATACTGCTTTACGAGTGGTCGTGAGAATTGACCGAGAGATGACCAGAGAAGTGCCAGAACGGAATCGTCCCCGTTAGGACACCTGACAGGGCCGATGAGCCGATGGATCATGAGATTGGTAATCCACAGAGAAGATAAGGACCCGGGGACAGAGGACGCCAGACGTGAGCATGAGGTAAGTAGATATCTTGCGCTGCTAGCAATTGATGCACCGACACCTTCTCGACCTTGAAGGAGGGACTACTGACGACGGTATTTATGATTTGTGATTTTGTGATTCGATTATCATGTATCCGTCACCTTGGATTTCGGTATTTTTGGGCATTCTGTTTTCATGATTTTGTCTTGATGACTGAGTTTAATGATATTTGTTTTTATGCACCATGGTTGCACGTACTGGGTATTTATATTTTGCGCATAGTTATTACGCTTGAGGTATTAATTGTGATTTCATGCCTATTTTATGCCGGTGATTTGATTTACGCTTCCAGCATGGTTTTCATGCACCTTTAGTGTTTTGATTTGATTTGTGCACGCTGATGCATATGATTGTGAGCTTATACACTGCGGTATACCTGATTTTGATTGAGTCGTATTGTATACCGTCGATTTTGATTCTGATATTGATGTTGATTTCTTGCACTCTGTGCATTTGATTTGGATTTCCGCGCGTGTTGAGCGCATGTTTTGAGATACGATTTTGGTGCACACCAGATGCACTAAATCGGGATTCTTCGTGCATATTAGATGCACCTGATTTTGCTGTCAGGCACACACGTTGCCTATGACAGATGTTGTGTGCATACCCGTTGCACCTAGATGTTGTTTTGTGCACATGTATGGCACATATATGGATTTTGATTTCCTTGCGCACCAGACGCACATGATATTCTTATATATACCTTTTTAGGATTGATTCCTTATGGACCAGTACGTTTTTATGATATTTGCTATGTGTCTTCATACTGAACATGACTAGTCAGAGGACAGTACCTGGATATTTTTTTTGCATGCATTACTTTAACTATTTACATGTATAGTTCTGATTTATATCATATTGATTTCATTTTGGATTTGACATTGTGTTTTTATCATGACTCCGATGATTGCGGGATGCTTAACGGAGTCTCGATTTTGAGTTATCTGCTCATTACCTATGCGCATACATTGCGCTATGATGCGTTTTATGTATTGATGATTTCGGAGCCCTGACAATTTAGAGTTTTACCGAAATGTTTTAGAATTTGGGGGTTTAAATTTAAATTCGGGGACCGAATTTTTTTAAGGGGGGAAGATTGTAACATTTCAAAAAAATAAAATATTATTTTTTGGGAATTTTTATAATTTAATATTATTTTAATGAATATTTTAATATTTCGGTATAATTAAATACAGATAAATGGGAAAAAATTTGGAAAAATTATGGAAAATTCTAAAATAAGATATTTTATGGAATTATACCATTTAAAAAAATTTATGATTAATTATATGCTAATTTAGTGCTAATCGCGATTAAAAATCGCTAATCGTTTTTTTAGCAATTTTGTGCAAAACATTGCACATATCTTTTTTTTCTACGCTTGTGCATTTTCTATCATATTTCTTTTGGGGTTACTATTTGAGTGAGAAGGAAATTAGAGGGAAAAGAAAAGAAAAGAAAAAGAAAAAGGATATTATATTGAGTATGGGCAAGTGAGAGATTGAGAGGATGAGGTGTGTTGACTTGGACTTAGCCATTCTTCTCATTTCTTCCCTCATCTCTCCTTCTCCTTCTTCAGCTCCAGCAGCTGCTGCTGTCCCCTCCTTCTCCCCCTCTTCAACTCCCCAAAACACATCCAAAACAACTCCAAAACCTCACTCCCATTTCACAAAAAGTGTGCACAAGCTCAAGACAAGCCCATTGGACCAAGAAAGTAAGGATTTTGGCCACTAGAGGCAACTCAAGAAAATTCTTGAGTTGCCAAATGAGGTATATACTGAACCATTAGCTTAGTTTTAGCATTACTTATACCCCTATGTTAAGATTGAATCGATATCGGGTAGTTTTGTGGGCTTAAGGAAAACATAGTTAGGGTTTGAGGGAATTTTGGGTTTTTCTGTGAAATTGAACTCAGTAGAGGTTATACAAACACCTTAGTGCTAGATTTGAGACCCAAACCTGAGACTTGAAACCCGGAATACGGATTTAGAAACCGATATCGGAGAATTTAAGAAATCTGTGAAGGTTATATTGAATCTGCTATCACCCCGAGACCCTGAAAATTATTTTGGTTGGACAGTGATATGTGCAGGCACCCAGGAAGCCACCACCAGAACCTTAGCCCCTATCTCTTTTTCCCGGCCGCAAATAAATGCATTCTGGCCGCAAATTGCGGCCAGACCAGTAGGAAATTGTCTCGTTTTGGTTTTGGTGCCCCCTTATCAGTAGATTAGACCCCTGGCATGCGCAAAATTGTCCAATTTGACCTAGGGTGAAATCTGGGACCCTTTTCTCTAGTTGCTGTTTTGATTCATGTTTCCGTATTCCGTATTTTTAATTCTGAATTTACGTATTGTGTTTTACCTCGACTACTTGGTGTATATACGACGATATCGAGGATTGTTCGTTGGTTTTGAAAGCGTACCCATAGGTTCTAACCTATAGGCCCCTTAGCGTATTGTTTTGGGTTTTCGGGTGTCATTTTAGTATTGATTTGGTTTTAATACGCATTTACGATACGTTGATGTGTAGGCACCCCATGAAGAATTCGGGACGACAAGCAAGCGCGTGGCGACGTCGACAAATGAAGACGCAAGGTGAGTAGATTATATCTACGGGGGGAAGTCGGGTGGATGGTGTATAGCACCCCCGCAGTCCGTAATTGGTATACCTTATATGTATATATATTATATATATGATAGTTATAGTGTGTCGTGGATATCGTGTTAGATATACTATGGTTAGATTAGGGCTAGAAGTAAACCAGTGTAGTTCCTAGTCGCGAACCCTAGAATAGGTTTATACCCACACGCACACACATACTTATTCATTATACTTATACTGTGTTGATGATGATAGTGGATGACATTGGAGATGAGTCGATGATATTGGGCATAGTGCCGTGAGATCGGTGATATGATATGATTCGTATTTGGGATACGACATGTGATTCTTAGCGGGCTTTTGGACGTGTGTTTCCTACGCGGATTCATACTTATATAGATGGTATCGATTTGTACTAGACTTAGATCAGTACCACAGATTATATGATATGATGATAAGGACACCAGATAATTGATGAGATAATGTGATATTGACCCGTACCCAGCTATTGAGATGCTGTACGACGATTTACCGTACGAGCTATACATTGATGATTGATCCGCACTCATGACTCGAGGAGGTCAGATGATATACGGTATCGTACGCGATACTATTGAGGCGGGATCACCGACTCTTATATTTATATTTATATATATCGACTCAGATTTAGGTGGTTTCCATACCCCTCCCGATTGACTTGATAGTTAGATCTGTAGTTAGTATAGTAGATATTAGACTAGACCCGAGTCATACCTATTTCAAAACTAACGAATCGGGAGTATTTTAAAGACAGGCAAAAAGGGATTCTACGGATACTTTAAAAAGCCGCATCTTTCTTAAAAACACCGTAGCCCCTATTTTACTAAAAATCCCGATTCGTCTTATTTCAAATGGCATAACTGCATGACATATACATATTGATGTAGATTCTTCACTGTTGCGTTGATTATTCGATTTCCGCATATTCATGCTATTCACATCGCTTTGCATGTGTAAATGTGTTTATTGCTATATCACCATCATGCTGTTAGGACACCAGCACCATTATCGATGATGCGAATGTTCCGCGTACACTTGCTTGCCGGCTCACACACTTCATCATCGATAATTGCCATGTCACTACACAGTAGTATTATTGCATCAGGGTATGATCCTTGTATGTGCATACTATTATTCCATGTTGCATGATATACTGTTATACTTGCATTTCATTTATATGTCACATACATCATATTTTCTGATTATGCGCATTGAGATATGTTGTTTCCATGATATTTCTGGAATTGGGAACCGTGGGTATTTCAAAGAGATTATGTAGATGTTTTAAAAACCCGGTTTCCTTGATATGATATTTTAGCATCCACCATGAGTTTTATCGGTTCTGATATATATATACCCCATGCGAGGAGGCGTAGAGGCCGTATGAGGGTACATGGTGGGGCCCGGAGGTACCCCGGGGCGAGAACGGATCGCTGGATTTGTTAGACGGTGAGCCTGTCAGGGGAACCATACCATCCGGTGACATTACCTTTTACTCGGCGGTTATCTTGGGGATACCGACCGGAGTTATGTACGTATGATACGTCGAAATTCGAGGGTCGAAGTTGGGCACTCGGGTTTCGAGATAGCGTATGATACGTACCTATCAGGGCCAGTCCTGGTGACAGCGCCTGATAGATGAGGATTTTCGTGCCGATGTTAGGCACATGTTTCATGATGTTTTCGAGTGTCGATTCTAGGCACTCTGGTTCCATGATTTTGATTATATGCTCATATTTACATGCATGATGCTTATTGTCATTGGATGACAGGTGGACGAGATCCACATATATACAGACATTGATCACATACAGACTTTGATTACGTTGATCATACCTCATATGTATATATAACAGTGGATGAGGACGCTGTTATATATGCCCTTACACCAATATTAGTGGAATGGGACGCTAATATATGTGTATTGATATCAATTTAGATACTTCATCATATTTATTCATGCAAACATACCTCATATTCATGATATGTTATTACCTGAGGCACTGGCACGAGCACTTGGCACTACATACATGTTTAGATGTTACATTACCACCTTATCAGGCTTCAGACTTATCCTTTTTGAGGTTTATATATATATCTGATCGTATTGGCCTAGGATTATGTCATGCATTCGATTTCTGCTTGTAGATATTTTCTATTCACGAGTTGGCAACTCACCCCCGTTGTGCCACAGTTCTTGCAGGTTTTTGCCGTACAGGTTCCATGGCAGCATTTCTGGCACACTTTTTCCTTTGCGGGTGATTTGCTTTGGTAGGTGGGTTCTTTTGCATCAGAACCACCATTGTACATGTATTATTCTTTTGTATCTAGAAATTCCATCAACCAAAACTTATATATTGTTTCATACTTAGACACTAGTGATGTATTATTTCGACCTTAGAGTCGCGTGTAGTAGTATTACGGTTTTCATGCTGATTTGAGTTTTATTTGAGTTTTGATCCTCGTCCTTCAGCGTTGTATATTATTACTTACGTGGTTGTGACCGTCGATTGACGAAGAGCTAGCTCCCGCTTGGGGATGCCTTTTATCATTGCATATATATTATTCTTATTGTACCCCGTTCGGGACCAGTATTTACAAAGGAAACTCTGCCGAAATTTTTAGAAAAAATTATACATTTTAAAAATTTCATATTCGGCTTATGTATTTAAAAACTTTACTTTTGAAACATGTTTTCTTTGCTTCTAAAAACTATTTTACGTTCACTTATTATTTAAAATGGTTTTAGATTTCTGGGCTTTTGGCTTACTTGGATCAGATGGAATTCTATAGATTTCATATGGTTCAAGGGTCAGTCACGTGCTCTTTCGGATCGTGACAGATAATCTCCATTTATAATGCAAACTTAAGGGTGTAGCTTAAATCATTTATTGATGGTTTATCTATCTACAACACTTTTCAAAGCAAATTGACTAATTTTTTTATCCCAACTGATTCGAAATCAGACTCCATTTGAGTAAAGTAGTTTATTTAAATATAAATTGACTTAGTAAATAATTTTATTTATTATTTTTCTTATAAACTATATATAAAAAGTAAGCATAGATTTAAGAACATTTATTTAACAGAGATATCTTTTTAATAAATAATTAAAAGAATATACCTCTCTAAAGTTTATTTATGTTTCCTTATATACAGTACCCAGTTTTGTAACTAAATTTTGGCATTCAAAATGTAGCGTGCATATATAGTGGGAATTGGGTTGGAAGTTATATATAATACAAATATGGTACAAATAAAAGTATATAAAATAATAAATAGAAAAAATAGAAAAAAATTCTTATTTGATTATAGAAAAAAGAAGAAAAATATATAGGGAAAAAGGATAAGAGATATATAAACAGCATTAAAGAAACTATAATAAGGATTTCTAAATATACCTAAAACCAACAAAAAATTTCGTTATGTATTTATTCTAAATCTTCAGAGTAAAATTACTTTTTAATTTAAATCATTGTCGGTTTGTCCATTTATATATTCAATAATATATTTATGGGATATCTTTAATTAATTCCAATGTGTTCGGAAGGCTATTAGCAATTACACATTTGCACAATAAAGATCTTGACTGCAACCTGAATGATTGATGTCAATATCAGAAAATAAGAAATAGCGCTCATCTCTTGAAGGAATTTATCAAGTACAGGAAGCCCTTTAATTCCGGTGAAATCGATCCTATGCTCAACTGCATTCCGAATCCATATCTCGTGGTAGGACTTGTCAATATATGTCACCTTGTTGTCTACAAAGTATCTAATTGTTAGATGTATATTCATGCATGTGCATACTCAAAATTTGCATGTATCATGCACAAATAATAATTTTACCTATATTTAAGCATTCCTGAAAATGGTATAAATAGCCTCATCAGAAAAAGTTTATAAAAAACATCATGCAACTAAACCCTTAGAACTGTAGCAATAAAGGATATGCGCGCATCCATTTAGATTTTGTTTTTGAATATTTTTTAAATTGAAATCCTTGTAGAGTATTTTCATCATCCATTGGGATGGATGTGCTCGCTTGTCGGGTGTTGTACGGATTCCCCCTCATCCGGTGGTAGGCGGTGGTTATTGATTGTGGGGATTCTAATCTCCGGCAGCCGCGGACAAAATTGACGTTAATTATCCCTTACTTTGAGGCGAGAGAACCTCCGATCAACGGGTCTTGCAATCATGCGAACTCAATATAAAATCTGTTTGTTTTTGAAAAGAAAGAATTCATGTTAGTTCATTCATTTTTTAAAAATTATTTATTATATTATATTATATTTTTTATTTATGAAGAAGTCCGAATGCCTCGAGAGACACCCGTGGAGGCCGGGGGCACTCGAGGGGTTGAATTCCTCGAGATTACCTGAGGGTTCGGCTCCCCCTAGGGGGTGTCGCCCCCTCTCCCCAAGAGGGGACGATTTCCCCCCTCCCCTCAAGGGGATTTTCTAGGGTCCGGGTTCCCTTTTCGAGGGACCCTACAACATTATTGAGGGTCATCCTGGTGTTGGGGGATCCTGACATTTATAATATTTTATTTATTATATTTATTTATTTTCTTTTAACTTGGTTTTCTAAAGAAGCTAAGCGTGCGAATTCAAATGAAAATTCGACGGCATAACCACTGGATTTTATCATATTATCGTTTATTTGGATGAAATATAGAACGAAGTCCATATTTTCCCACGTACGGATGAAGCGTGGATGAAAATGCACAGATCGAAATCCATATTCTCGAGAGTTTTCCCAAGGAATAAACCTAAAGGTTTTCCCTTTGATGAGATCATCCTCAATCTTCTCTTTAATTTGTCTGAAACAGCTTTCTTGATTTTTAGAACTTGAGATTTGAGTCTTAAATGAGTGAAAAAGGGCTCATTTTTTCCTTTTAGATATTGGATATGAGAGGGATTTAGGAGATGAGTTCTCCTTTTTCTTTCTCTTCCTTCTTTTGGATTTTGAGAAGGAAGAAGGAGAAAGCCAAAAATCTCTTCTTTATGGGATTTGATTGAATAAAGAGACTCTCTTTCAATAAATCTATGAGTTTTTGTTATTTATTTTGAGAAAAATAGAGTTTTTCATCATGATTTATTTGATTAAGAAAAAGAAGAAGAAGAGAGAGAGAGAGAAAAGAAAGGCACAAACCCTTGTACTTTAGGGAATAGAAAAAACATTTCATTTCTTATTATGGTTGGAGTTAAATACGCATTACAATTTGCAACTTAGCCTTTGGGTTTTACATAATTACGTTTTGTTTCTTTCATGCCCATGTGTTTATTTCTGTTTGCACATAAGTTATGAGTTTTACATTATTTTGGCTTTTTGCCTATTTGTATTACATTTTTACACTTATTTGCATACAAAACTTATTTATTACAAATTTGTTTCTTTTTCTTCTTCTTCTATCGCTGGCCGGATTCGCTTGGACTTGAGGCGGTTTGGGCGTAGGCCCACTTGCTTGGGTTTGGTTAGACTTGGGTCCACTTGTATGGATGTCGACTTTAACATTTTGACTTTTAATTTTTTATTTTTAATTTTGGTAATGGGGTGTAAATTTTAACCCCAATAAACTGCACCAATCAATAAATGCACACCGCTTGTGGGTCATATGCATGAAATTAATGGATTTTCTTTCGTGTAGAGCTTGACTTAATTTGGTTTCTGTTTTTAGGAGACTTGACACTGTTCTTTTTACGATATGGACGGTTTATACTGCCCTTTTTGTGATATGGACAGTCGATATTTGATTTGGTTCCTTTTTTAGCGTCGTGGAGGTCGATACCGCCATTTTTGCGACGTGTAAGTCGATACTACCATTTTTGCGACGTGGATGTAAATACTACCATTTTTGTGATGTGGACGATCAATGCTATCATTTTTGCGACGTGGACAGTCGATACTTGACTCGATTCTCTTTTTGTGACGTGGAAGTCGATGCTGCCATTTTTGCGACTTGGACGGTCAATACTGCCATTTTTACGACGTGGACGGTTAATGCTACCATTTTTGCGACGTGGACGGTCAATACTTGACCCGGTTCACTTTTGACGATGTGGAGGTCGATGCTGCCCTTTTTGCGACTTGGATGGTCGATACTGCCCTTTTTGCGACGTGGACGGTCGATGGTGCTCTTTTTGTGACGTGGACGGTCGATAATTAACTCGGTTCCCTTTTCACGACGTGGAAGTCGATACTGGCCTTTTTGTGACTTGGATTGTCGATGCTACCCTTTTTGCGACGTGGACGGTCGATACTGCTCTTTTTGCGACTTGGACGGTCGATACTATCCTTTTTGCGATGTGGACAGTTGATGCTGCCATTTTTGCGACGTGGACGGTAGATACTTGATTTGATTTTGTACGGAAACGAAACCGTCATCTTTATTCGCCTGCCACCCGATGTGATTTAACGGAATGTTTGACGTCCTCTTAGATAGGAGAGTTTAACGTCTTCTTGGATGGAAAATTTTGTTCAACGTCTATTTAGACGAATGAGCTTTGTTTAACATCTTCTTATACGGGGGGGGGGGGCTTTGTTTAACATCTACTTAGACGGAGGAGTTTAGTTTAATGCTCACTTAGACGGAGAGGCTTGGTTTAACATCCACTTAGACGGAGGAGCTTAGTTTAACGTCTACTTAGACAGAAGAGCATATTTTAACTTCCGTTTAGACGGAAGAGTTTGTTTAACGTCTAGTTAGACGAAAAAGTTTGGTTTAACGTCTACTTAGACGGAAGAGTTCGTTTAACGTCTGCTTAGATGGAGCTTAGTTTAACGTCTACTTAGACGGAGGAAGACGGAGAGAGTTGGTTTAACATCTGCTTAGACGAACGAGGTTTGGAGATTTTAGAATTTTGATTTGGATTTCAGATGTTTAACCTCATCTTAGACGGAAAATTTTAAAATTTTGATTTGGAATTTTGACTTGGAATTTTGATATTTAACGTCATCTTAGATGGAGATTTTGGAATATTGATTTGGAATTTGGATTTTTGTTATTTGATTAACATTGTTGGTTTTTGAAATCGGCAAAATTTGAATTTGAGATCAGGATAGGAAGCCCGAATTTTTAGAATTGGGTTTTTAACTGGATTTGGATTTGAGCCCGGATTTGAATTGGGTTGTATTGGATTTTGAGAATTTAAGAGATTTTTATTTATTTTAACGAGTTTGCGTTCTTTCGGATTTTCACAAGTGGCACGCCCCGCTTCCCGGTATACGGGAAAGTAGGCGTGGCGAGACCGCGACGTATTTACTCAGAAATAAACACGTTAAGCGTAAATAAGCAATATAAATAAATGCACAAGAATAACAAAAGATATAATATAAACAACATTTTTTATTAATATCCATTCTTTACATTACAACTGATTTGAAAAGGAAATGTACAATGATAAAAGTAATATCTAAATAGTGGCATACAAATGAAAAGGTAAGTACAAGTAAAAGTTAGAAGTCTGGCTCCTCTGTGAACTGATCCAAGTCCTCCTGGCTGGGCTCGGTCTCCTGAGGGTCCGGTCCTCCTGACGAACATTCCAAACAAAGAAATAGAAGGAATGTCATCAGCGAACTAGCGCTCGGTAAATCCCAGAAGTAAGAATGGAATAGAACAAATAAAGAGAAGAGAACGGGTAACTATACTGATATATGTTTGTTATACTAACGTAGTTGTTTGTAGTTTGGTACAGAAGATATCAGTGTATACGAGAGGAGTCCAACTTGCTCCGTGGACTATGGTAACCCATAGTACAAGGCCCCATCAAAACCTATAGGACAACGGCACGGGATATTCAGGTAGGTGTCTTTTAGTGACAATCTCGTTCTACTTCTAATACATTATGTACCAGTCTACCCCGTTAACCCCCGTAATGTTTATTGTGTTGATTATAATACAAGACTTGTCGATACCATGGGTACAAATTATTCATGTAATCAGGTTCAAGATGTAAACAAGTAGGCATGTAATCAAATCAAGTTATAGCCATGGTTCGGTCAAGTCAAGTCATGTTTGCATGTTGATCTTGTTCTGGTATTCAGGTTCAAGTATACATGTTGGTATATTAGATTCATGTTGAATTGGATTCTGATTTGGAATAGACTCATATTGATTTGGACTCAGTCTTGAGTCAGACACTTAGAACTGATTTAGATCCTGAATTAGGTTTAGGAGTTATCGGTAACTGCTGCACCTGAACGGCAGGATTTATGTCTTTTTCCAAGACAATTACCATTGATAATACCGTTAAGTTTTTCTACCTTAAATAGGTAAGCACCCATTTTCTCCGGCTCCCTGAGGCTCAAGAAAATTGATCCCGTTTAAATCTATATTTACTAAAATCCTTAAATGTAGTTTTATATAACTCGAAGGGGTTTTATGAAAAATATTTTATATACTTTCAAAATAAATCTCGAGTAATTATTTATGTTCTTTAGGGTTTTCATGGATATGAATTTTAAAGAGTGAGGTATATTAGTGAATTTTTACATAGCTTGAATAGTTCAAGATATTTTAGTGTAAGACTTGTCTTGTATTGATACTTGATGGTATTTTAGTAAAACTTGTCATTCTTTTATTTTTTAGAAAAACATAGAATTTTATTATAACTTGAAAATATCTGGTTTGATAATATTTATATAATATTAAAAATTAATTTTATTATTAATTAGAAAATCTCGTTTTTCTTAAAAATCGTAATAAAAATCTTTCGAGACCGATTGCTCCGTGAAGAGGTCTGCATCTCGCTCTACTAGCCCGAGGATGTGCGATAATCCATACCATCCAATAGCGGGTTTCCCAAAATTGGTTGTAGAGGCATAATCATAAAGAATTTAATAATACAATAAAAAAGAAAACCGGGTTTTTATAGTCGATGGTATTTTAATGAGATATTGTATTTGCCACAAAAAATATGTTTCCAAGAGTATCGTGTTATATAAACATGTGTGTATGTGAGGGGTATGTCATTAACCTGTGAAGTTTTCTAGAGGTATGATTAAGCAAAGTAATAAAATATGGTAGATACAAAGTTCATGGTATTTAAAAGTAAAACTCAATTTAAAGTTATTTAACATGATAATTTAGGGTGAAAGTTGTTTCTAATTATTTGTTTTATGATTAACAAGCAAGGTGTAGGAATATGCATGAGCAAGACTTAAGAAAAGTGTAGTTTCTAGGGTTTTATAATAAGATGTCGGTACAACTCCACCTACTGACATGTTTTATAAAAAGAGACTTTTAGAGAAGAAGGGGGAGGATTAGAAGGGACTTGCTCTTGGATTTTGTTAAGAAGAGAGAGAGGAAGAGGTTGAGGTCGTCGTGGCGTCGCTGGGTCGCCAAAATTGCTTCATTTCCTCGCCCGAAGTTGGTCTTGGGCTAACTCCTCTTCTACTCCATTTGTACTTGAGAAAATTTGAGGGTTTTGGCTAGAATTTTCAGAATGAGGAAAGGCTAGGGTATGGGGTTGTATTTAAAGTGTGGAATTAGGGTTTTGGAATTGAAAGAATGAATTAAAATGCATTTAAATTGGATTTAAAGGTGAAATTGAATTCTCTGTTTTAATTCAGAGTAAACAAACAGTGCGGGGGTAATAAGGGGTAAGGGAAACGACAAGTGTGCAAAGCCCGGGCATTTTAACCTACGGGCAACCCGTCGCCGCCTGCCCATAGGGTCATCTCGTAGGCCAAGTGTGAGGGGAATGCCGGTGGATTTGTGCCACGTTTCCTCTTCTGTATATATTTCATTTTACACATGTTTGTTTTTCCTGACTGTTCATTTTTTGTGTGCAGTGCACGTGTAAACTTTTGGGCTTTCAAAAAGATTAAAAGAAAAATCAGGAAAAATAATATATGGCTGATGGGATTCGAACACAGTGGCTATGCCACAGCAGTGTAAGGATTTACCAATGAGCTATAAGTGCTTTCTTGCTATTCTTAAATAAGAATAACTTTTAAATTGTGTTTAGGCTTGCAAACTCCTTTCTATACTTTAAGAAAAACAAATTTTGTATAGAAAATTCAGAGTCGTTACAGCAAGCTCGCGAGTGGTCTTGCTGTTTTCACTCATGAAGCCTTTTCGGCTTTTCATTCATGCCTTTTTGCTTGTATACTAAACCCCTTTTTTATTTTTTATTTTTTTTGCAGGAATGAACATCGGTATCGTTAGAACATAGTACCAAGAGCGACTCATCATTCATCTTTTGAGGAGTTTGATATTTGGATTTTGGTTTCGGCATCAGCATCGCTAACACTGGAGTATGGTACCAAGAGCGACTCATCATTCGCCGTTGGAGAATTTTGAGATTTGGAATTCTTGGCTATTGATCGGCATCACCACACTAACACTAAAGCATAATGTCAGAAGCGACTCATCATTTGACTTTGGAAGATTTGCGGATTTGAGAGTTTTGGTTGCGTCAGTATCACTACACCGGTATGATGTTCCAAGAGCGACTCATCATTTGCCGTTGGAGAATTTGGAAATTTGAGAGTTTTAGTTGGCGTCAGCATCGCTACAAATGGTATGATGTTTCAGGAGCGACTCATCATTCACTATTGAAGAATTTTGTAGTATACACACACACGTTTTTTTGTTTGGGTCGAGTTTGCGCCCTTTCGGGTTTTTGTAAACTCGTAGGTAGTCTTGCTATTTTAACTCACGAATTCTTTTCAAATTTTCATTTGTGCTCCTTTTGCTTGTGGACTAACATTTTCCCCCCCCGCGGTTTAACGACTTAGGGGTCAATGCTACGCTTATTCTTTGTTTGGCTTTGTTGGTGCCTTGTTGCAAAGCCATTTGAGATTCTCGGATTTTGAATTTGATAGAGCCGGATCGATGGCCGATACAGTAGGCCTTATTTGATCTTTCATTTGATCCTTGGCTCCTTCTGAAGTAGCTTCAACATTTTCTTAGTCCTTTGGCCAAGCATATATCCCACAAAGGCTGCAGCAGGTCTAAGTCATTCCTTGAAGCGGCGATTAAGTTGTTGCACTCGGAGGATTTCGGCGTTCGTTTGTGAAATGTTGGCGGTCATGGCTTGATTGCTCGTCAGCATGCCAGAAGACAACGAATTTTCTCCCCTCTTGTACCGTTTCTCGACCCAGTTTTTGAAAACATAGCATTCTTCGATTGTATGCCCCAACACTCTCTAATATGGGCAGTAATTGGGGTCATCGGTCATTTTTACTTCACGTGGTCTTTTTGGCACAAACAGCTGCAGATCGCTGTTCAGAGCATCCTTAAATATCTTGTGGATTTTATCCTTTTTGAAAGAGTAGATTTTGTTCTTTCTCTCCATCAGAGTCGGTTCTACGCCTAATATTGATTTTCGAGGCCGATCGGTTTTGGGTTTGCCCGCTGCTTGCTTGCCCTGGTCCACAGATGTATAAAAGGAGTTGGTATCGCTAGAACTTCCGTCTCTGCAGCTGTTGTCCTTCCGATACCCAAATTTGTTATTAGTTTGGAGGTCCAGGGTGGACTCGTGATTTGCACGCTCCATCATCTGGACCATTTCAGTCAGGTCCCGAAGAGTTTTGGGATCTACCGTGCATAAGAAGAGGGTCATCCAGTTATCGATATTTCCCCTGATAAGGCTGACAGTTTGCTCCTCTTCTATCAGCTGTTCGCATTTGGTGCGAGAATTACACTGCCGATTTACATGATCAGCAATGCTATCATTTTTCCCTGTTTAGTCTTTGATCGGTCATATTTATTGCATATTTTTACGGTCATTTTTCCTATTATTATTAATTACTAAATGGTGTTATTTGTAATTTAAGAACATATGCGGGTTTATTTGTAAAAAGATTTTGTCATATATTTCTTAATTTATAATTAATAAAATTGGGAGAATATATGCATATCATATTTTAATAAAATATCCATGAAATTCTTAATTATTAAAATATGCATATCATGTCATATCAAATATTCTTAACCATTATTATTAAGATATCATATCCATAATTTAATTGGTTGGAATATTATCTCAAATAAACCAAATACTACTAATGATTTGATTTGAGATATTGTGCAGGTATTAAAATAAATCGGTTCAAGGCTAAAATATAGACAGGAGATCCACATCAAATCAAGTTAGTAAACCAAATCTGCCGAAATTTAGAAGCAAATTAAAAAACCTCGCAACTGCAGAGAAAAAAAAAATATTTTAAAAATATATTTATTAGAAGGATCTCCAAATATCAAAAGAAGAAGGCACGAAAAATCCGGTGACACAACTCCACAAAAGGGCGACGGAACCGCGGTTAAATGGAGCAAATAGCGGCGGAAGCGCGGTCATCTAATGACCGTTGGATGTGAATTTTTAGGGGCTTGATCATCTTTTCACATATTTTAAGCTAACGAGTTCCAGAGCCTATATAAAGGACCGAGAGAAATTAGGGCTATTATCTATCTATCTATGAATCTATCAATATATCGATCTAGATCTATCGATCAAACTAGGATTTTTTAAAGTTCTTTTAGGGTATTTTCGGCAATCAAATTCTGTAATGAAAAATTTCAATAAAAGGTAGTTTTTGTTTTAATCTTGTCTCATTACTTTCCGCATTTATTTTCTGCATTTACTTTCCGCACTTTTATTTTTTGTTATTTCTTATGGGTTCATTATTCTTCTATCTTTCCTCGTTTACTTCGTTTTTCCCAATGAGCGAGTAAATTCTCACTTGTTAGTTTGTAGGATAGGGTAGTATACTGGATGAAAAAAATCTCTTAATTTCATTTTATATTTTAATTTTTATAAACTTTAGCAAAGGGAGTTTTAACCCTCTTATTCGGGCATGCTATCAATTCATGATAGTTACGACCACGATTTGAGATTTGTTAATACTTGCTTTGATGAGAGCTTAAGATAAATAGGGATCAATAGAAGGATAAGGGTTAGTATAGGGAAACCCTAATTCCTCCAAAAACCCTAGTTCACATTCATCGTTATTTTCTTAGTATTAAATAATTAAAAGATAAAAAAGAATTATTTTTAAAACTCTATCTTTTAACTACTAAATCCGAAAATCCCTACAAGCCTTTCTCTTATAAAATTTTCAAATCTCTTTAGTATAAAACGATAAAATTCCCACCTTTCTTTATTAACTCGTCTAAAATAAGAACGATAGTTCACTATTTTCCTGTGGATGACCTGTACTCATTATCGGCTAGCTATTGCGACACCGTTATTGATTGCAGTAACTAGGAAACACAAAGACACGGTTTTTCAAATCAATCAGTCTTCATGAGGTCAGCCATCATGATTGTCACGCCCCGCTTCCCAAAATACATAAAATCGGGAACATAACAAAACCAACTATGCTACAACGATAAGGAAATATCCTCCCATACTCACATTACGGTTGTCAATCAGTAATCAAGAATAATAATATAGCTATCTACCTCTGAACATGCCCAATAACCATAAACGATAACAGGAAACAGTAGCGGAAGCAATAAAGATCCAAGAAAAATGAAGAATACTTACTATCAATAAGAACTAGATCAGTGGGATACCTCTCACTGATCGACATCATGTCGGAGTAATCACAATTCTCCTGTACTAAGGTCAAGTATCCGGGCCATGCAAAACACAGACGTCGATGTATCATAAATATCGTAATAATAATAATAACTGAATAGTGTGCTATACAGGATATCACATGCAGAATAAGGTACGAGTATTAACAAACAATCACGAGTGTTATAACAACAGGCTATAGGTATTCAAACATATCATGTATATGCTAAGGTCAGTGTTTCTAAATTAACTATTTTATATGTATTTGAAACCGTCACGCCCCGCTTCCCAGTAGACGGAATTAATGACGTGGCAAGCCCACAATGTATTTACTATGAAAATACATTAAGCGTAATTAAGCAATATAACAATGAGTAAGAATGACAATAGTAATAAAATGAAACAACTTTATTTACATTCAACTGTCTAGAATAAAAAAGATACAATGATAAAAACAAATGCCTAAACAATTGCATACTGAAAGTAAATGCAGGCAGGAGCTGGTGGTCGGGCTGAGCGGCAAACCGGTCCAAGTCCTCCGGGCTCAGATCTATCTCCTCAGAATCCGGTCCTCCTGACGAACATTCCAAAGAAAGAAACAGAAAGGAATGTCATCAGCGAACCAGCGCTCGATAAGTCCCTAAAAGAAGTAAAAGAAGATGACTGAATAATATATAAAGTTAACAGAAACCAAGTAAATGTGAACAGATAAGGTTGTATATGAGGGTATCTAAGAATGATCATTTACAGGTATGAGATAGCTATTCTAACGTGGTTTTTTGTAGTTTGATAAAAAAAAAGCTATTCATGTATACGAAAGGAGTCCATCTTACCCTGTGGACTATGGTAATATGTAGTACAAGACCCCATCATAACGCACAGGACAACGATACGTAAATTCATGTAGGTGTCTTTTAAACTGACCTCTTGTACCACGAAATACGTTCCGTACCAATCTACCCCTTATTCCCACGTATTGTAGTGTATAGTTCAAGTTAACAGGTCTTGGCCGAATCCATGAATATAAAAATAATGTGCAAGTTCATGTTCAAGTTGTGATCATGTGTGCATGTATTCATGTCAAGTTATATTCATGGTTCGGTCAAGTCAAGTCAAGTATTCAAGTTCAAGTTTGGATATTCAAGTTCAAGATCAAGTGTTCAAGTTTGGTTTTGAGTTTGGATTTGAGTTCAAGTTTGTATTTAGGCTATAGTCATTTTCTTGTGAATGGATTTAACTTTTGAAATTCTTAAGTTTGGGAGTAATCGTCACTGCTGCACATGGACGGCGGGATTTGTGTCTTTTTCCAAGAAAATTGTCATTGATAACTCCGTTAATTTGCAGTGTTGTCTAACCTGAGTAGGCAAGCACTCACTTTCTCCGGCTCTCTAGGGTTCAAGAGAAATGATACCGCTTAAATATATTTTAATCTATTGTCCTTAAAAGTTTATTCTTGTTGTTTCAATTGTATTTACATTGTTTGCATATCTCGAGGGGTTTTTATGAAAAATACTTTAATATTGTTTAAAAAATAAGCCTCGAGGGTGATTTATAATATTAAGAGTTTTTATGAAAATGTATTTTATTTTTAGTGGTATTTTAGTGATAAAACTTAGTTTTTAAAAGTTTATGATATTTTTATGAAAACTACTACTTTTGGAAATCGGTGGTATTTTATTAAAATTTTAATCTTTCATTTTCAAATATAATTTTCACAATTTGTTTTTATTGAAAATATGGATTCATAATTTTATATAAATTTTTCCAAAGTTTTAATTTGTTTTAACAAGTCGTATTCTTTAAACCGTATTTTTATTTTCTTTCGAGACCGAATTCTCCGTGAGAAGTTCTGTATCTCGCTCTACTATCCCAAGAAAGTGCGATAACCTGCACCAGTAAATAGGTTTCCCTAAAAGGGTTAGTGAGGCACAATTGCAAAGGTCTTAAAAATATCGATTAAAAACATTTATTTATAAAAGCAAAATGTGTTTTTATTGTAAACCGTATTCTTTAAATTAAACATGCATAAAAAAACTTCGTGTTATAAAACCACAGTGTATGTGATGAAGTAGGTCATTACCCTGTGAGTTTTCTAGAGGGATATCTGTTGATTATCGATTAAAGGGTTGTATTTAAAGTTCATGGTATTTATATGAAAAGATTCATTATATGCTTATTTCACATGAAATTCTAATTGCATGAAAAAGGTAAAAGATGTGAATAATATTGTTCCCCTCTGAAAGACGGCGCAAGACTGACACCTTGCCTGAAATTCGGGACAGATACTATTTGGTGCTATCCGTCCACCTCTCCGAAAATGCCAAGTTGATTTATGGCACCATGTATCGAAGGTTTAAACGGATGCGGCCGATATAGCAGACTTCGTCAGATTCCCCCTCGTTTGAGGGGTTTTTGATTGTGGGGACGCTCTTCCCTGCATGCGCAAGCCCCTGCAGTTAATTACGCTACCGCATCGCGGTAACTACTTTCTCCTTCTCCGGATGGTCACTTCGTGTCGTGTATATTTGTTTTGTCAAGGTTAAGGACATCATAGTCCATGAGTTTAAGGACCCCACAGTTCATGGAATGATTGGTTATCGGGACCCGTCACCTCTCTGAAGACGTTGAAAGATTACAACGACAAATATCAGAGGAGTTCAGAGATGTACCCTTGAACCAAAGTTGATTGGGAGATCTATAGTCCAATTTGGAACTAAGACCAATTAATTAGACTATGAGCATATTGGCCCAGTTAAATATGAATTGAGGACTTATGGCCAACTTGGGCTAAGTCCAATTGGATTTGAAGTGTTGGCCCTTTGTTGGACCTTTAGACACTTGTCTGGGTTCGAGCCCACATTATTTAGCAATGCTAAACATTTTCATCTTTGATTTCCTCAATTTTGAGATTCATTTGGAGGAGAGACTTTTGCCTCTGGAAAATTAGCCAATTTGACTAAAAGTAGTGTTAAACACTAAAGAACAACAGTGTTAAACATTGGAGACAGAACTCTCAAATTAGTGTTAAAACCTAAAAGATAATCAGTGTTAAACACTGGAAATAAAGCTCCCGAATTAGTGTTTAAACACTAAAGAAAAGGGGGTCGCGTGGGGACACGTGAGGGCGCCCAAAGGTAGGGCCAGATCTCCTCACTTTGTTCTGCAAATAAGTGTTAAACACTTTTTATTTTTATTTTGAGCATCACGTGTTGACACGTGATGGGGATTTATGCGCTGACTGTTAAAGCGTTTGCTAAGGGGTCACGTAGTAACACGTGAGAGCGCCCAAAGCCTATATTTCATTCGATTTGATCTACTGTGTTTTGGAGATCACGTGGGAGCACGTGAGGCATTGCCTCAGAGCCTTTTCCTTCTCATTTTTGGGGATCTCTTCAAGGGTCATGTGAGGACACGTGACCTTAGTTCTTTTCATGCACAGAGATCTTTTAAGTCTCCCTATTTTATTTTGGGAATTAAATTCTCTGTAGGGTTAAACCCTAATCATGATTTTGGAGGAATTAAATTCCTATTGTGAAACAATTAAATTCTTATGTAGGGTTAAACCCTAGTTTTCTTTAGAGGAATTAAATTCCCATATATGTAAAAGAATTAAATTCTTATATAGGGTGAAACCCTAATTTCATTTTAAGAGGAATTAAATTCCTGTGAATTTTAGAGAATTAAATTCTCAATTACGGTTAAACCCTAGTTCTGTCCATCTTGAAGGAATTAAATTCCTATAATTTTAGGAGAATTAAATTCTTATATAGGGTTAAACCCTATTTTTGTTTTGGGAGAATTAAATTCTCAAAACTCAATTTCCCCTCTAAGTTTTGGATCTGCATGGCAGGATCTTAACCCGATGAGAATTAAATTCTCAGCTTATGGGGAGATGTGCTCTTTACAGATCTTCAACCAGGGGAAGAACTAAGTTCTTTGTGCAGAAGAGTTAAACTCTTGGATTTGAGAATTAAATTCTCTGTTTGAAGTTTTGATCCCCTTTCTTTTCTCACCTAGGGTTTTTTCTTTGTTGAGAATTAAATTCTCCTTTCTTTTCTCTCTGAAATTTCAAGATTCCAAAACTCTATCTCCTCCTCTTTTCTTCTTAGCTCCTATTTATAGGAGAAGGAAAAAAATCAATTTGTTTAGTAAATCTTTCATTGAAAGATTTTGTTTGTTTTCATAATTAATATGATCCTTTAGATCACACAGTGCATTTTATTCACCGTTGGATTTTAAATCCAAAGATATTATGTTTGTTATTTCTGGTGAGATTTTTAGGGAAATCTTTCCTTGTCTAAAATCTTTCCATAAATTGGTGATATTTAATCACCTCTAGATCTTTAATCCAACGGTCCTCATAATCCTTTTTCATTTGGAAAGATTTTAGAGAAATTTAGAATTTTAATTCTATTTGGAAAGATTTAGAGAAATTTAGAATTTTAATTCTATTAAACTGTAAGGTTTTCAAAGCTTGTCACGTGCTGGCACGTGACCCTTGGTCACGTGTGAGCACGTGACCCCCAATTGGTTCATTTCTCAGCGTTTATTTACGCTTCAGTTTTAACCATCACGTGTCAACACGTGATACCTCATTGAGGTATTTCCTTCAGCCATTTGTTTTTATTTCTGTTTTAACTATCACGTGTCAGCACGCGACCATTGGTCACGAGTGAGCACGTGACCCCCAATTGGGTCGTTCTTCAGCCGTTTGTTTTTTTATTTCTGTTTTAACTATCACGTGTCAACACGTGACCATTGGTCACGTGTGAGCACGTGATACCTCATTGAGGTAATTCCTGATTTTTAATCAGGGAACAGTGCATAGCATATTTGCTCATAACTTTTGATCCTGGATGAATTATGAAGCCCATAATATATCAAATCGAAGGATTTTTTGAGATACTTTCGATACCATTAGAATTTAACAGTTTCTCCTTCGGGAGTTTATCAAAATACAGGCTGGAAGATACTGGTTCGCATTTTCTTAAGCGTATCGCTGCCATTTGATACCTTGGATTCTTTTGCGCAGAAATTTTTGGCGGGAACAAATATGTTAAGGTGATATTAGAGATTTAGAGTGAAATATTAAATATAGTAAAGGTGGCAAAGGTTTGTTTAAAGAAAAGATAACGAGTTAATACTACTTTGTCTATATCGTTTTAGAGATTGGTTTGAGATGAAAAGAAAGAGAGAGGAAGGGACTTACGGTTTTAGAGCGTTAACAAGAGAGGAAAAGAGAGAGAGAGGAATCGTTTGGGGATTGTGGTATTTTCGGAAAAAGGCTTCGGTCTTCAACGGAATGGACTTGATTGCTAACTCCACTTGACTAGTCTTAACCCTGTTCCCCTCCGAAAGACGCGGCGGAGACGCGATGTACGTCTCGCCTGAAATTCGGGACAGATGCTAATTGGTGCTATCCGTCCACCTCTCCGAATATGCCAAGTTGATTTATAGCACCATGTATCGAAGGTTTAAACGGATGCGGCCGATGTAGCAGACTTCGTCAGATTCCCCCTCATCTGAGGGGTTTTTGATTGTGGGGATGCTCTTCCCTGCAAGCGCAAGCCCCTGCGGTTAATTACGCTACCGCATCGCGGTAACAACTTTCTCCTTCTCCAGATGGTCACTTCGTATTGTGAGTGTTTGTTTTGTTTGTGGTTGCCCATGGATTGTATACGGAGACTAAGTTATGTTGTCGCCCGTAGGGCGTGGACTGGTCCAAATCCGTATCTTTCTTAGATTTGGGTTTGGGGGGTTTGGGTTTAAGGATATGTTAGTCTCATTTGAGACTAAGATCAATTTAAACGTTTGTTAAGAATACGTTAGTCTAATTTTAGACTAAGATCAACTTAACGGGATCGTTTAGATCCAACAAGAGAACAATTGGGCTCTGTTATTTAGTTTAATGACATTGCGGTCGATAATTAGTTTAAGGACATTGCGGTCCATTGTTAGTTTTAAGACATCGCGGTCGAGGTTAAGGACATCATAGTCCGTGAGTTTAAGGACCCCACAACCCGATGTTAGTTTTAAGACATCACGGTCGAGGTTAAGGACATCATAGTCCGTGAGTTTAAGGACCCCACAGCCCGATGTTAGTTTTAAGACATCACGGTCGAGATTAAGGACATCATAGTCCGTGAGTTTAAGGACCCCACAGTCCGTAGTAATGTGTGGTTGTCGGGACCCGCCACCTCTCTGACGACGTTGAGGGATTATAACGACAAATATTAAAGAAGTGAAGAGATGTACCCTCGAACCGGGTGTAAATTGATTGGAAGAGCAGATGAGCTCAGTTCAATTTAAATTAAGGACTTATGGCCAGAATTGAGCTAAGTCCAGTTAAAAATGTTTGACATTTTATTTTTGTTCTGCCTGTTAGGCCTTTGTTTGGGCTCTGCCCTTTTAATAATGCCAAGCATTGGGCTCTGACATTTTTGTCTTATATTGAATGCATAGCATTTATCAGAACAAGGTATGCTCTGACAGCGCGCCACGTGGTGCACTAGGCGTTTTGCACCAGTCAAAGAGCGCGTTGCGCTTCTGTCGGTTAGCACACACGAGGAGGACACGTGTCGCTTAGTGCTAAGCGCTAGTTTGTTAGCGCGCTGCGCTAGTTTATGGATGCGCCAGTGAGTGACACGTGGTGCACTTGGCGCTGAGCGCCAACCCAAGAGCGTAGTGCGCTGTTTTCAGGAGCGCAAAGCGCAGATCGTGTCTATGGTTGACACGTGGTATGTTTTGGCGCTGAGCGCCAGTCCAAGGAGCGTAAAGGCGCAGTTCATGAGTGCAAGGCACTTTTTAATAGCGCAAAGCGCATTTTAATCAATTTTAAGATCAAAGAACAAATTTATGTTCTTCAGAGGAGGCTTTGCCTCAAGATCAAGAACAAAAGTTCTTGTTTTTTATAAAAGGCTCTGCCTTTATAGATCAAACGATCTGTGAATAAAGTAAAGTACTTCTTTTTATATTTTTATGATAGGATCTTTTGATCTTTTCTTTTTTAATCAAAGACCTCAGTCTTTTTATAGATCTAAGATGTTTTTAGAAAATGGTTCTTCTTTTTACGAGATGATTTCATCTCTGTTGTTCAAGAATTAATTCTTTACCTTTAAAGATGAAGAAATGATCTTCTTTCTTCCAAAGGCTTGCCTTTCTTTCTCTCTGAGTTTTTTCTCAAAGCTTGCAGAGGGTTTTTTCTTTTTCAGACTTGAAGTCTTGGGGCCTTTATATAGGGCCAATTGATTTGTTAAATCAGTTGAAGAGATCTTTCTCTGATTGATTTATGAATATTTCCTCCCGTTGGATCTTTGATCCTAAGGTTTCTGTTTTACAGAAGATAATCTTCTTGTTTTAATAAGATTGAAAAATCTTTCCATAACAGAATTTTAATTCCGATTAATTAATAATTTATTATTATTGGATCTTTTGATCTAACGGTGGGGAATTCTTTTAATTCCAGCGCTGGCGCACTTGGCGCAAGCGTACCTACGTTTGACACGTGGCGCGCAGCGCAGAGCGCAGCGCAACTGCGCTAGCGCACCCTTGCTTGACACGTGGCGTGCAGCGCTGAGCGCTGGATCTGAAGCGTTGCTTTAATTTTTAAAATTTGAATTTTGAAACAGAGCTTTGCTCTGATTGGGGTGCGCTGCCTAGGGCGCAACGCTCCTAGCGCTGGCGTGTCTGCTTTTGACACGTGGCGCGCAGCGCACGGGATCTGAAGCGTTGTTTCAATTTTTGAATTTTGAAATTCAAAACAGAGCTTTGCTCTGATTGGGGGAAACAAACCCTTTTTGAACTCAGAGAATTTTTGAGAAATTTTCAGAATAGAGGAGATCTAAGGAATGGTGTGGTATTTATAGGGATGAAATGAAAGTTTGTAAATTAAAAATTTTGAATTAAAAATAATTAAAATGAAGTTAATGGGGGAATTGAAGAGTCACTGGTTAATTGCAGAGAAATCAAACAATAAAGTGGAG
This sequence comes from Agapanthus africanus, assembly GCA_030015575.1. Classification (NCBI taxonomy): domain Eukaryota; kingdom Viridiplantae; phylum Streptophyta; class Magnoliopsida; order Asparagales; family Amaryllidaceae; genus Agapanthus; species Agapanthus africanus. The sequence goes on along the minus strand of JASDDO010000010.1, from coordinate 484,714,868 downwards.
TAAAAAGGAGCTGAAGGGGTGCACGGGCAAAGAATGGAGGGATTTGGGGGCATCTCAACCGCCGGTAACGGCCAAAAGAGCAAATTCGGCGGTTAGATTTATGCCACGTGGCTCGAGGCTTTTGGCTTAGGTATTATTTTGTGTTAACTCCACATTTATCCCGTTTGATTTTTCTGAAATTTTTCGATTCTCCGTGTATTGCATGTGCAACTCTTGGGCTTCCGAAAAGTTAAAAAGAAAAATATTAAAAATAATTGGGACTAATGGGAATCGAACACAAAAACCCTCTCGTTCGTGGTCGCCTTTGGGCAACCACTCTCTTGTCCGGAATAAAAAACTCAAAAGGGCAACGATGCGATATTAGAAAACTCAAAAGGGCAACAACCACTTTTTCAACAACTCGCAGACCTTGCCTCGTTTTAACTCAACTCGCTGCGCTCGGCCCTGCGGGGCTGTGCGCCAGGGTCGGTTCCCAAAAGGATCGTTCGCTTCGCTCTCTTGCCTGAACCGAAAATCGAAAACCCATGAACTTGATATTAAAAACATCGTAAATGATAATCGAAAGTCGATTTGCCTTTGAAAAGTCATAAACTTTTCAGAGAATTTTCAAAGTCAAATGCGACGTCTTAACGGGGGCGGTTATTGAACCTAACGAGTTTCCGACTAGGGCGGGAGAACCCGCAGATCCGAAAGGTTTCCTTTCGGCCACGCAGAGTGCCTTTGGCACGAACCCGGTCGAGGCTATGATAGCCGATAGGGAGAGACCGAGGGGAAGCGGACTAGGACGGGCCTCCCGAGACTTTACTAGTGAGTTACAAATTGCTTCTTACTTTTATTGAACAAAAATAACTTATAACTCCTAATGAGGCTGAAATACTTTTTCTATACATTTGAATAAGATATATTTGTATAGGGATTTCAGAATCGTTATATTCTACTCTCCTTAAAAAAATTCTTCCTCGAAATTTACACAAAAACTAATTTTGAAAAAGGTGAAGGTATCGTGCACGCATATCATCTTCTTGTTCCCATGTTGATTCTCTTGGCGAATCCCTTCTCCATATTACTCGGACCAAGTTCACCTCCTTGTTCCATAGTGTTTTCACCTTTTGATCCAAGATCTCGACTCGTTGCTGCTCGCAAGTCAGATCGGTCTGTATTGTGAGCTCTGAGTGATCAAGTATGTGGCTGGGGTCGCTCATATATCGTCACATCTGGGATATATGGAACATATTATGCACTCCTTCCAATAAGGGTGGTAGTGCCAAACAGTATGCCACTTATCCAACCCGTTTGAGTATGTCGAACGGTCCGATGTACCTTGGACTAAGTTTACTCATCTTACCAAAACGTGTCATTCTTCTGTTCAGAGAGATCTTCAGCAACACATGCTCTCCGGGTTGGAACTCCATATGTCAACGCTTTGCATCTGCCCAATGCTTCTGTCGGTCCTAGGCTATGCGCATCTTTTCCCTGATCGTGCGAATTACATTCACCGTTTCCACGATCATCTCTGGCCCAAGGAGTTCATGATCTCCAACGTCGTCCTAACTCAGCGGGGAACGACACTTACGTCCATAGAGTTCTGCGAAAGGTGCCATCCCAATACTTGCCTGATAGCTGTTGTTATAGGAAAACTCCATAAGGTGTAGGTGATCTTCCCATGAACCTCCGAAATCTAGCATACATGCTCTAAACATATTTTCTAGGATCTGATTTATTCGCTCGGACTGTCCGTCTATTTGTGGATGATACGTCATGCTGAAATTCAGACTCTTTCCCAGGCTGGCTTGAAGACTCAGCCAAAACTGAGATCGGAATTTAGTATCTCGGTCGAAGACGATGCAAACAGGTACCCCATGTAATCTCATGATCTCCTGCATGAATTTATGGGTATCAAGACAAGTATGATACATCTTGAAGGCTTAAATCTTACTTTATATTTTTACTCACCTCCATATACTTTCTTGCTAACGTCTCGGTTGATTGGCCAATTCTAAATGGAATAAAATGAGCCGACTTAGTGAGTCGATTCACAGTAACCCAAACTGCGTCGTTACCCTTCGTGCTACGAGGGAGAGAAGTCACAAAGTTCATGGTAATGTACTGCCATTTCTATTCTGGGATAGGTAATGGCTGAAGTAGACCAGCAGTTCTGTAATGTTCAGCCTTCACTTGCTGACAGATTAAGCACTTTGCTATGCTCCTTTCTATTTCACGCTTCATTCTATGCCACCAGTAGTGTTGTCACAGATCCTTGTACATCTTCGTGCCGCCGGGATGTATAGAATACGGAGAGCTGTGAGTTTCTTTCATCAACTCTTCTCAAACAGCGCCGATTGGCACGCATAAACGGCTCCCATACCATAAGGATCCATCTTCGTAGATGATGAAATCAGTTTGAAAACAACTTTCTACTTGTTCTCGGATCTTTTGTAGTTTGGCATCATTTGCTTGAGCTGCCTTATCTGATTGACAAGAGTAGACTGGACTTGTAAGTTCATCAAAAATGAGGCGTTACCTGACACAACTATTTCAATCTCCAATTCATGCAGTTCTTGCTGTATTTTGCACTGCGCGGTGAGGATCATTACTAAAGACTGGCGACTAAGGGTATCGGGAACTACGTTTACTTTTCCAGGATGATATTGTACGTTAATTTCGAAGTCTGCCATGAGCTCTAACCATCTTCTCTGCCATATGTTGAGTTCCTTCTGAGTAAATATATACTTCAGACTCTTGTAGTCAGTGTATATATCCACTCGCTCTCCCAAAAAGTAGTGATGCCAAATCTTGAGTGCGAAGATGACGGCTACCAATTCTAGATCATGTGTTGGATAGTTGCACTCATGAACTTTTAACCGCCTTGATGCAAAAGCCACAACTTTTCCATGCTGGCGTAGAACACATCTTAATCCTTTACCGGATGCATCACAATACACATTGAATCCGCCAGATCGATCCAGTATTACGAGGATACGTGTAAAGCTTAATCCCGACTTAAGTTCTACAAAATCTTTCTCACATGCTTCTGACCACACGAATACTTTGTCTTTATATGTAAGCTTGGTCAGGGGTGCTGCGATCTTTGAGAATCCTTTGATGAAACGTCTGTAGTATCCTGCTAAACCCAGAAAACTTCTTATATCTTTGACGAACTTTGGTGTAGGCCATTCGCTGACAGCTGACACCTTAGCTGGATCCACAGAGATTCTTTCGCCTGAAACGATGTGTCCGAGAAATCCGACCCGGTCTAGCCAAAATTCACACTTTCTGTACTTGGCGTAGAGTTGATGTTGTCGTAGTGTCTCCAGGAAAATGCGTAAGTGTTCATTATGCTCTTTTCGATTCTTTGAATATACCAGGATGTCGTCAATGAAGATAACAACAAACTTGTCTAAGTACTCTCGGAAAACTTGGTTCATCAAGTTCATAAAAATGGCTGATGCATTGGTCACTCCAAATGGCATTACGAGATATTCATAATGGCCATAAAGAGTCCTAAACGCCGGCTTCGGAATGTCGGACTCCTTGAATTTCACCTGATGATAACCCAAGCGGCGATCTAACTTAGAGAAGACACAAGATCCACTTAGTTGATCGAAAAGGTCATCGATACAAGGTAGCGGATACTTGTTCTTAATTGTTACTTCATTCAGTGTTCGATAATCCACGCACATCCGGTAGGTGCCTTCCTTCTTCTTCACTAGTAACACCGGTGATCCCCAACTTGAAGTACTGGTTCTGATCCAACCTTTCTTCAGGAGCTCGTCTAACTAGATACGAATTTCTTTCAATCTTTTCGGACTTAGTCGATACAGAGCTTTGATTACAGGTTGTGCACCGAGTTGTAAATCAATACTAAATTTAAGAGCTTGATCAGGAGGCAAACCTGATATGTCTTCAGGGAAAACATTCTCGAACTCTCGAACTACTTCAGGCTTTTCTTCTTCAGCTGGTAGGGAGAACACTTATGCAGTCTTCGGTTTAACACGGTAGCTTTTTGGCTATAAAGCTTTGTCTCCACTTTTGAAATAGAAGACTGGATGATCTGGTATCTCAAATACCACCCTCCTTTCACGGCAGTCAATGGTAGCATAAAATACTCCCAGCCAATCCATTCCCAACACAACGTCGAAATTTGGTATGTATAGTACTTTGAAATTCACGTAGAATTCTCGACCGCACACTACAATTGGGCACTGATCATATCCCAAGGTTGCCTTCAAAACTCTATTCCCGGAACTGACGTTCTAGCTCGAAACGAGTGGCTTGACGGGAATCGCGTGCGTTCTCACGAACCGTTGTGACATGAAGCAATGTGAAGGTCCAGTGTCGAAAAGTGCTAGTGCAATAAAGGTGGCTACTAGTGTAATACCTAAGTTGTGTGAGATTGCGTTTAAATATAGGGGAAGGTATATCGATATACAAGTTTTGAAAGGTTGAAAGGATAGGAAGAATTTACAGGTGATGACTTGTCCTGTGGCTTCGACCTCTTCGACCGTCATTGTGAAAGCACGACTTCTCGGCACATTCCTCCTCTCCGAAGGCACATTACTCTGCCCTTGAGGCACGTTTCTCTATGCCTGATGGAATTGACGCTGAGGCTGCGCAAGTGGTCCATATGGAGCTGGTGCAGAAAGAGCTAGGCGGGGTGCTGGTGCCTAAATAGCTGGTTTCTGTGGAGCTAGCATTGTGGGTCTGGGTGCTGGTGCTGTGTTACTTTGATATAGGCATGCTCTTATAGCGTGAGTAGATGCGCCACAAATCAGACATAGGCCATTTGCACACCTGCAGTCCTTCGCCAAGTGTCCGGTTCTCTTGCAGTAGAAACAAAAATCTGGACTGGGTCGGTTAAACGATCATCCGGGTCTCTTGAATGCAAAATTCGGCCTGGAAGAGACTCCTCCTGTCATCTGGTACCAGGGCATTTGATTCCAGCTGCTTACGGCTTACCTTTCTTCTTGACCACAGCATCATAATGGCGCACTGGCTTCAGAGCGAGTTCATAAGTCGGATAGTCGCCTGTGGCTAAAGCCACTTGAATCTCCGGGTCTAAGCCTTGTTGGAATCGTCTAGCCCGAATCTCATCGGTAGGGATCAGGTGAGCCGCAAACCTGATAAGGTATTGATGTTAGAATAGTTACGTGTTTCATGGAATGAAATTTGAGACGAATTCTTTACCTGCCGAGCATGATGAATTCGGCATTATATTCATCTACTGATTTTACCTACATGGAGCCCTGTTGCAGGTGAATGAACTGTTGTTCCATCTCAAAACAGGTAGCTTCGGAGAAAAACTTAGCTTCGAATAGGTCGTGGAATATCTTCCACTCTATTGGTTGTGCAAGTTAGATTTTCTCGGCCTTCCACCAGACTCTTGCATTGTCCGTGAGTTGAAGCTTTGCTATAAGAATCCAAGCTATGTCTGGTATCTACGCTGCTATAAGGTCGTATTCAAAACCTTGGGCCCATTCTTCAACCTCAAGAGGACTCTCTTTTCCTGAGAAGTTCTTCGGACGCAAAGCCCGGAATTGCTTTACTCCAGGTGCTTCGGTTTTAGGGCGGTTCATAAGAATAGCAATCTACTGCTGGCCCTCCAGAAAGCTTTTGGTGGCTTCTAAAAGCACCGTCTGTTCATTGATCGGAGCAGTAACGGTAGGGGGAGGTGGTGTGTTGCCATTGACATTGGTGCTGGTGTTGTTTGGAGAATCCATCACCTTGATAGAAAAGACATGTTAGAATAGTTCTAGGAATTTGAAATGTAAGGAATGTATAGTTACTGATTCTTATAATTCTTGTGATATATTGCTTAAGATTTCATGAAGAACGGACCTGCATGGGCCACCAACAAAATCTGTCACGCCCCGCTTCCCAGTAGACGGAAACAGTGACATGGCTATCCCGCAACGTATTTACTATGAAAATACTTTAAACGTAATTAAGAAATATAATAATGAGCAATAATGAAAAGAGTAATAAAATGAAACAACAACTTTATTTACATTCAACTTTACATACAACTGTCTAGAATAAAAAAGATACAATGATAAAAACAAATGCCCAAACAATGGCATACTGAAAGTAAATGCAGGTAGGAGTTGGTAGTCGGGCTGAGCGGCAAACTGGTCCAAGTCCTCCGGGCTCGGCTTTCTCTCCTCAGAGTCCGGTCCTCCTGACGAACATTCCAAAGAAAAAAACAGAAAGGAACGTCGTCAGGGAACTAGTGCTCGATAAGTCCTTAAAAGAAGTAAAAGAAGATGATTGAATGATATATAAAGTGAATAGAAACAAAGTAAATGTGAATAGGTAAGGTTGTATATGAGGGTATCTAAGCATGATCATTTACATGTATGAGATAGCTATTCTAATGTGGTTGTTTATAGTTTGCTAAAGAAGCTATTCATATATACGAGAGGAGTCCATCTTACCTCGTGGACTATAGTAACATATAGTATAAGGCCCCGTCATAACCCATGTGACAACGGCACGTGAATTCATGTAGGTGTCTTTTAAAGTGACCTCTCGTGTCACGATATACGTTCCGTACTAATCTACCCCTTATCCCCGCGTATTGTAGTGTATAGTTCAAGTTAACAAGTCTTGGCCGAATTCATGAATATAAAAATAATGTGCAAGTTCATGTTCAAGTTGTAATCATGTGTGCAGATATTCATGTCAAGTTCATGTCAAGTTATATTCATGGTTCGGTCAAGTCGAGTAAAGTATTCAAGTTCAAGTTTGGATATTCAAGTTCAAGATCAAGCGTTCAAGTTTTGTTTTGAGTTTAGATTCGAGTTCGAGTTTGTATTCGAGCAATAGTCATTTTCTTGTGAATGAATTTAACTGTTAAAATTCTTAAGTCTGGGAGCAATCGGATAACTGCTGCATATGGACGGTAGGATTTGTGTCTTTTTCCATGACAATTGCCTCTGATAACTCCGTTAATTTGCAGTGTTGTCTAACCTGAGTAGGCAAGCACTTACTTTCTCCGGCTCCCCGGGGCTCAAGAGAAATGATACCGCTTAAACCTATTTTAATCTATTATGCTTAAAGATTTATTCTTGCTGTTTCAATTGTGTCCACATTGTTTGCATATCTCGAGGCGGTTTTATGAAAAATACTTTAATATTGTTTAAAAAATAAGTCTTAAGGGTGATTTATAATATTAAGAGTTTTTATGAAAATGTATTTTAGTTTTAGTGGTATTTTAGTGATAAAACTTAGCTTTTAAAAGTTGATGGTATTTTTATGAAAACTACTGCTTTTGGAAATCGGTGGTATTTTATTAAAATTTTAATCTTTCATTTTTAAATATAATTTTCATTATTTTTTTTTATTGAAAATACGGATTCGTAATTTTATATAAATTTTTCCAAAGTTTTAATTTGTTTTAACAAGTCGTATTCTTTAAACCATATTTTTATTTCTTTTAAAGACCGAATTCTCCGTGAGGAGTTCTGTATCTTAATCTACTATCCCAAGAACGTGCGATAACCTGTACCATCTGTAAATGGGTTCCCCTAAAAGAGTTGTAGATGTGCAATTGTAAAGGTCTTAAAAATATAGATTAAAAACATTTATCTATAAAAGCAAAAGGTAATTTATTGTAAACCGTATTTTTAAAATTAAATATACATCAAAAAACTTTGTGGTATGAATAATATCTACCTAATACCAACATAGAAACAAGTAGGTACAGATTATATGTATCTAGACAACAGGTCACGTTTATCAGGACAACAAATCAGGATTGTTGGTATCGGTAGGTATTACAGGTAACATGTATTAACATGGTAACAAGATAGGAGTAGTCTGGCAGGCTACACACATGTCAGTGATAGTGTATTCAAATAAATGAAGTGTTTACTTGTGATAATATCGTGTAAACAGATCATAATGAAATATAGTTGTAACCGTTATCTAGGTACTATAAATAATTTAACGAAAATAACCATATTAATTTCTACTTCGATTTATCAATTGACGAAACTAGAATAGTTTGTTATAAATAGTAATTGTAGATTTAATTTGCATAGCCATTGTAAACTGTAATTATAAATTTGTTATTGTTAACTACTTATCGAGATAAGGATTATATATATATAAACGGTATACTAATAATAAATATTATTACGACAATCTACGTATATAAATATAACCATAGCATGTCGCAAGTTGTAAACTTGCCTGGATACAGATAGAACACGATGATGGATACTCGGCGACGCAAAACGAAGCGAGACGAAGCTCGCAGGCACTGCTCTGAGATCTTGGTTGCAAGGAGAGGGGGCTATCGATGATCGCGAACAAGAATAAGATGATGTCAACGCTGGAGTTGGTTTTGATGCTTGGCTAGAGGGTGCTCGGTAGAGGTTTGAAGCTTGGGCGATGGCTGTTGGAGTTGGGGTTTTGAGTTTGGCAAAGGGTTTGAATTGCCATGGGGTGTAGGTGAAAGTAGGAGGCGATGTTGGTGGTGATGGCTTTGGGTCTCGAGGTTTAAGTCGGCGATAGGTTTGTGGCGAAACGATAATCTCGGTGTAGAGCTCGGCTGTTGGGTTTCTGAGATGAGGGAGTCGCTGGCGATATGGGTTCGGTCGACGGTAAGAAGTGCCCGGAGAAGTTGAAGGGGATAGCTATGGCTGACTTCGATGAGGCGCGGCTGATGGGTGCTGGTCGAGGTTAGACTCATTGCTGCTAGGGTCAGGACTTGTTGGGTTCTTGAGGAGAGGAGATGGAGTTGATGATGGGTGTTTCTCAGCGACGATGGGGCTGAAAGAGTTGTGGGGTTTTGGTGGGCTCAGTCAATGGTGCTTCGAAGGTAGTGTTGGGAAGAAGAAGATGGGTTTGGGTTTGGTACTCGGTGGAGAAGGAAAATGAGGTGTTGGTGGTCGAAGTTAAGAAGGTGACGACGACGACAAGGGTGAAGGTTTGGAGACGGAGGATAGCGACGACGTGAGTGATGGAGTCGGGGACGTGATGAAAAAAGAGAGCGGGAGAAAGAAGGAGATGCGAAGGGGGAGAGAGTTGTTTTTATAAAGGGTATATATATGTTAGGAATATGTATGCCCTAGAGGCCATTATTGATGATATAGTGGATGCTTGGACATATATATAGAGGACGTTCTTGCTCGAGATGATAGTATACTATCAGGTTACCTTTATCTTAACATGTAGACTGGTATTTATACTGCCTGTCTCTTACATGTTGATAAAGCCCTTAGGATATGTACTTGAATACCAGGATTATGATGAGATCATACTAGTGGGGCCAGGGTGGTCCATAAGTACATCCTTTAATCAGTTCCTAGTCGTGGGAATATCGAGACTAGGGCATCGATATTCCAGAGTAGACTAGTGTGTACGTTTCTTATCCCTTAGAGGGCAATGGTTGATCCCACAACCATTGGTGTATGACATCAAAGATTGTACACATGTGCTCATTAAAGAATGGGTACACCGAACAGGACTCGCCGAGGACTCCTATGTTGTAGTATACCTATCGTTAGGTAGCAGTCCTCTGGTGACACTGGTACATGTTAGTCTGTAGACCCGAGATCGTCATAGAGTCTTGTGTGGCTCCCACTGTGCTTTGATTTCCTCCCTATCACGCTCAAGAGGAGTTGTGCAAATAGGTGGATTTTGGATACAGTCCCGAGTCACATGGAGGCAATGAGCGATAGAAGGGGTTTCGTCTCTCCCGGTATTGTGGGTTGATGTGGCGCTATGCTCGATTGGCTATAACTGGAAGTCCCTGGCCAGGGCTGCTGCCGAGATTTACTGATAAGAGTTATCAGTAGTTTCTCGAACCGTTATAGGCCAGACATCGGCATGACTTATCACGTTACTGGGGTTTGACGTTTACCACCCCTAGACATGATATGCGACATATCAGACGAAGAGACCGGGCTATACGGTAGTGTTACTGATAGGCTTCATGGAGAGTATGGACGAGCTTGCTTGTTGATCTTCATATCACTCAATACCCGAATAGCCGTTACGTCCAGCTAGTACCGCTGATGGCTTGTGGGTGACTGATGTGATCATCACCTACTGCTGGCATATTGACGAGTTTTTAGAGTCCCACACAGAAGTTTCCTGGTTCAAGCGAAACGAAGTAGGACACATATGTGATATGTGTGTGGGCCTGATTAAATACGTGTATGTGATACCGTATTGTAATCTGGCAGTTATCTGTTATCGGTTCGGTTATATGTGATATAACCAGATTGTTGAATCAAGTGTTGATTTGATAATGTGATATACAGATAAATGATATTAGTCGGTCATATGTGATATAACCGGATTATTAAATCAAGTGTTGATTTAATAATGTGATACATATTATATTTGATATAATTATATCTTAACTAATATCATTAGCTCACTAAATATTTTCTTATATATATATATATATATATATATATATATATATATGCAGCATGACTTGAATTTCTATTTTTGAGAAAAAATAGAAATGAGGTGGAAAATGAGAGCATGGTTGCAAGCATGGGCTTTATTCATAGTTTATTCATCTTGACTCACTATTCAAGCATGGTTGCAATTTTATATTGCAAAATTGCATGCTTGAATGAGTGGGGGTAAAGAGTTTCCATTCATTCTTTGCTCATTCTCAACACTTAGCCATTTTCTTGAGTTGCTCCCATGATTGATCTCTAGCTTCATCTTCCTCCTCAAATGTCATGGTTCAAGCTTCAACCCTCACATGAGATGTGAATCATGAAGCTTGAACACAAACATGTGAGCTTTAATATCCCTTACTTCATCATCCTACACTTGACCAGCGATCGAGTGTAGCGTGTTTACTACGCTGAAGAGTTTAGTGTAGAGGCAGCTTGAGTTGGAGGGACTTCATGTGGATCATCTTCGGCACGAAGGTCATCGGAGGAAGCTCGTACAAACTCTCAAGTAGAGCCTAGTGGAGTCGCGGGACTACTACATGGAGCGTGTGAAGTGAAGGACTCGATCTACGAGGGTATAGCCATCTTCAATTCTTAACTTTAAACCCTAATATTCTAGCAAAGATCTTGTATTGTCTAACTTAGCACCTAATAAAATTAAAATTTGGCATGCTTGATGCTACTAAAACCTCATGGTGGTGCTAGGATCAACTTTCAATATATATATATTAGTATATGTTAAATTGTATATTTATATAGTTTAATGTATAACTAATAGTATATAAAAGATAATACAAAACTCTGATCCGTCTCTACTAAATTTTACGGAAAAATATATTGGAAATATTATACACTACATAGCCTACTTAAACCATAATCTAAAGGATTGAAATAGTATATTCTAATGTAATACATATCTGGTATCTAGGTTGTTTAAGATTACTTGCAATAGATAAATGTCAATATAATACCATGAGATGTTTAAATAACATAATGACAATTAATATATGAAAATTTCCTAACGTATGGCTACTAGAAAATATATGTATATATTTAAATATTATATATCGGCTATTTAAGATTCATATGGATTTAGTTTACGGATAAGCATTAATAAAAAATAATCTAGCACCATAACGGGTTTAACGCAAGCGGGCCGGTCCGATAACCACATATACTATTCAAACCAATTACAGTCCAAATAATAAATAAAACAAAATTTAAAATACTAATTAATATCGTACGATCGTGTTAGGATGTTACAGTGATTTTATCACCGACACTAATGAATCTTTATTTGAACAGTGATTCCATTTGAACGAATGTCTTGACCGAGTTGCTTGGTATACTTATGTCCCAGTGGAAAGCAAAGTCGGTCAAGTTTTTAATGAACTATCTGAAGAGCAGCACACTATTGCCTTCTGTGTTTCCACATGATGCCTTGAAGTGGGAAATATGTTGATCGGTGTTCCCTATCCCGTTGATTTTTTTGAAATTAGGGATGACATAGCCAAGGGGGTATTCCACAAGATCGTATTCGGTGGGGGGGGGGTATGGCTTCCCTTTATTGGTGCAGCCTTTCTATACTTCGGCTTCGACCATCGATGATTTGCCTTTGATCTTGTCCTGCGTCAATTTGCCATAGTCAAATGTCAGAATTTCCCTAGAAGCTGGTTGTCGTTAATTTTCATGAAAATCCCCTACCCTCAAGCTGGAGGGAATAGCTGTTGGTTGTTTCGAGACATCAATCTCTGGTTTATATACAGAGCCTTGACTTTGCTGCAACTGCATTCGAACGACTTGGGTTGTGAGGTTCGCCACGACGTTTATCAAATAGTCGATTTTGGAATAGACCTTGGCCATCTCCTTATCCCTGTCATGTATCTACTTCTAGAGGTCTTGAAACAATGTTCGCTTCGTGTTTTCGGGGAGAAAGGATAGGCTATCATTGTCGTCCGACCCTTCAGGAAGTGTGATTTCTTTGTGTTTAACCACCTGAGCAGAGACTTCAACATCATCCGAATCGGGCTGGGATTGGACAACAGCAATATCTTTATCATGATTGTGAAGCCTAGAAGGACTTGTCCTTCCGGATCCCACCATATAGACTGTATGGATTGTGTATCCGTCCATTGCCTCATTATTAATAATAATATTTGCTGGACTTTTGTATTGTTGTCGTGGTTCTCTCCTTTGAGGGAAGGACAAGCGACTGAGAGCAGTCGGTCCGACCGGGGTTTCGGATACAACTGGTAACCTCCACTTGGATTTCTTTTGTTGCCTCCGCACGGAAAGGAGCGCTTGGTAGTCTCTTGATGAGACCGTGTCATGCTTTTGATTCTGGGGATTAGACTTGCCTTTCTGCCGAATTCTTTGAATTGCCATCTTCTTCCTCTTTGCGGTCATAGTATTTACCTTAAGGGTTCAAAAGAATTGAAGATTTTTATAGCGGGTTTAATTTTTTTCGCAGGTTAGCCATGTTCTTGAAACCCGATGAACTCCAATTTAATAGATATCTTAGCCCTTTATTGACTCCATATCTGAGTCGTTTCTGTTTTAACTTTTCGGTTTTAAGGGCTTAGCAGGCATCTTCTTCCTTGGCAGCCGTCTTGGGCCGACTGTAACAGCCTAGTGCATTTATACTATATATTTAGGGTATTTCAAATCTTGCGGTGAATTTCTTTCCTATTGTTGCTTTTGGCTTGCGGATAGTACAATTGGTAGTTATGGTTATTATCCGACCCATCCGCATGTTTGAAACTCATCATAGTTCAAGATTATATCAAATAATTGCTAGTACAGAAGATACATGCAAATCTAGATTTTATATACATATATAACGTATTTTAGAATCCACATATCTTTTTAAAATATAATATAAAATCAAATAATATATTTTCTTATCCAGCCTTGCATGTTTTAGTACCCCATGTCATGTGGTTGCGCCCATATATCATGTTCACATGCTAATCGTTAAACAGACTCGTTTTGATCGCTACATATATTTACGTAGATCTGTATTTGATGGTATATGTTTTTATTTACTGGATATCATATTATGGTTTAAAATTTTACGTATATTCTCCATATTGAAAAACTAGATTTTTGAATGGTTACGGGTAATATTCGGAGCAATCTGGTATTATCTGCAAAATCCTATAATATATATATTATATTATTTTAACTAATAAACATATATAATACTGTTATATAAATATATATATATAATATATATTAATTAAATTTATTAAATAATCACTCTCTCTCTCCTCATTCTCTTTCTCTGTCTCATTCTCTGTCTCTCTTTCTCTCTTTAATATATAAAACTTACTCTCGTCCCCACACCTTTTTCTCTTCCCCTCATTTTTTCCTCATGTCCCGAACCCTAACCCTCGTTTCACCATCTCCCCATCGCATCTCTCACCGTCGCCGTCCCCGTTGCCTTCACTTCCCCTACCTCGCAGCCATCACCTCCACCTTTTCCTCCTCTCCCCGACGACCTCAAGCCCCAAACCCACCTCGCCTGCACCTCTTCCCGATCACACCAAGAACTATCCCCCATCGCCGACAATCCCTCATTGCCAGGAAACCCATCACTACCAACCACCTCTTCACCCTCCTTACCTCTTCGTCTCTCCAGCAAACCCCAGAACACCATACGCTGCCACTATCGACCCTAGCTTCATTCCCCGATCACCAGAACCCATACCCACCTCACCGCCGATGACTTCGCCTTATCGTCGTCACCTCGTCGCTACCATCCCCTATTTCCTTGCCAAGTCCAGAGAACCCAGTAACCTAGCATCACTACTTCTTCTTCTTCTTTCTTTCTTTCTTTTGTTTTCTCTTTTTTCGGACGTCTCGTCGGAGTTGCGCACATCGCCGACGATCCAGATGACCCAGTCACCGTCATTGTCTAGCTCTGTGATCACGTCACGCAGCTGCTCAGCCAGGTCCAGTCTTGCGTGCATAAGCTGTGTCGTGACTTTATTTCGACGTCGAAACGTGACATTCGAATCTTGACGTGAGATCCAATCAGGCAAGTTCTAAACTTGCAACATGCTATTTTGATTATTGCAATATTCATATGCTCGACTATAGTGCATATGTTTTAATATTCAGCGAGTAGTAGCGATTTACAGTTTTACAATATCCATTTGCATCCGTACTGATAATAGCTTATCCAGTTGCATACCGGAACATCACGACATTATCATACTATTATATCAGTTCAATATATTACCTAGATTGATCATACATGGTAATGGACGTATAACGGTTATTACAGATAGGTACATATGCATCCTGGTATTCGTTGTGTTTCGATATTGATTACAGTGTTAAATTGGTATCTATTTTGGTTAATATTCAGTACATGACATGTTCACGACACATTACCAAATTTGTTACTTGGATTCTATTGCTAATGCCAACAATCCTGATTGTTGTCCTGACGGACGTGACTTGTTGTCTGCATAGACAAGACCTGTACTTGATTGATTATGTGTTGGCATTAGATTTATATCGTCAATACCTGATTTAAACACAAACCTGGGGGAAAAAATGGAAAATCAAGAATGTAACCGAAACGTAACTCAAGAGGATATTATTATTATTTTCCGTGTTTCCAGGCGTTACGAAATAATCATTGTTTGCCATGATTCTGGGCGTTACGGAATAAATCATTGTTTGCCGTGATTCCGGGTGTTACGGAGTCAATCATTGTGCCGTGGTCCCGTGGGGGTTTGAACGGGATATATACTATTGAGTTACAATGAAAATTACATTAATTGATTTTAATGACTTATAGAATAGATAACCTAGAAGCACAGACTTTAGGATACATATCACATACATGTAGCCCACTATTTATACCTGTTTTATTATCTACATTCATGTTTAATGCTATTGTTCCCGCCAATTTTTTTGGCTAAGAGCTACTTGTTCCCGTATAAAAAAAAGGAGAGAAGAAAGAGGAAAAGAATCCTTATAGTTTAGCATCACGTGTTAAACATGCGGGCGTTGATATGCAAACATATAAGCGCTGTAAACAAATAACTAAGAGCCAAACTGGTCTCACGTGTTAAACACGTGGGCGCTCATATGCAAAGCATATAAGCGCTGAATAAAATAAACCCAAAGGCCAAACAAGTATCACGTATTAAACACGTGAAGTGCTTATATGCGCTGGAAGCAGATAATAAACCTAAAGGCCAAAATGGCCTCACGTGTTAAACACGTGAGCGCTCATATGCAAAGCATATGAGCGCTGAACATAAATAACCAAAGGCCAAACAGGCCTCACGTGTTAAACACGTGAGCGCGCATATACAAAGCATATGAGTGCTGAAAATAAACAGGCTAAAACCCACACTAGGGGTCACGTGTTAAACACGTGAGTTCCCTTCCCACTTTCTTTGGCAGCGCTCACATGCAAAGCATATGAGCGCCCTAATTTAAAATGCTCACATTTGATAGAATTAAATTTTATGTGATAGAATTAAATTCTATTTGGGAAATATTTTCCCTGATATTTCTAATATGGAAAGATCTTTTTCTAATAGAGAATCTTAGATTTAAAATCCAATTGTGCTAAAATATCACCAATTAAACCATTTGATCGAATTAAATTCTATGTGGGAAATATTTTCCTGATCCTTCTCAAACTAGAAAGATCTTCTCTGTTAAACAGAGGACCCTTAGATCAAAAGATCCAACGGTGATTATAAAATTATCCATCAATCATCTGATAAAATAAAATTCTATCTTAGGAAAATATTTTCCTAATCTTGTTAAACTAACAAGATATTTATATAACAGGATTAAATTCTATGTCAGGAAAATATATTCCTAATTTTGTTAAACTAACAAGATATTCATATGATGGAATAAAATTCTAATCTTATTAAAGTAACAAGATATTCATATGATAGAATAACATTCTAATCTTGTTAAATTAAAAAGATATTCATATGATAGAATAACATTCTAATCTTCTTAAACTAACAAGATATTCATATGATAGAATAAAATTTTAACTTGTTAAACTAACAAGATATTCATATGATAAAATAAAATTCTAATCTTGTTAAACTAACAAGATATTCATATGATAGAATTAAATTCTATGTTGGAATAAAATTCTAATTTTGTTAAACTAATCAGATATCCATATGATAGAATTAAATTCTATATTAGGAAAGTGTTTTCCTAATCTTATTAAACTAAAAAGATATACATATGATAGAATAAAATTTTAATCTTGTTAAACTAACAAGATATTCATATGATAGAATAAAATTTTATCTTAGGAAAATATTTCCTAATCTTGTTAAACAAACAAGAAATCTTCTCTGTTAAATAGAGAGCCTTTGGACTAAAAATCCAACGGTGAATAAAATTCACCGATTGATCTAAAAGATCATTTTGATTGATCATGAAATCAATCATGATCTCTCAGTGAGAGATTTTCTCAACAAATTGATTATTCTTTTCTCCTATAAATAAGAGCAAAGAGATTAATTAAACAAGAAGATGGGGAAGGAAAAAAAAGGAGAGGAGATCCCCATAAGCTTTTACAAAAATACAGAAGGCTCTTAAAATAATAGAGAATTTAATTCTCTCAAAGAAGAAGATCTCCCTCGTAAAAAAGCTTAGGTAAAGAAAAAAGAAGAGATCAAAATATCCCCTTTACCTAACATACCATATCTAAGGATTTAACTCTTCTAAAAAAACTTAGTTCTTCCTCTGGATCTGAGATCCACAAGACAAGTCTCCTTACAAGTTGAGAATTTAATTCTCATCAGGAAGATCTTGTTCTTGAGAATCAAAGATTCAGAGAAGAATAAGGTTGAACATGAACAATATGGAGTCCATAATACTCCAGGAACTTAGTTCCTTCAAATCAAGAACTTAGTTCTTAAAAAACCCGATCCAAGATCATCAAAATAGTGATCTTGAAGATTGTTAATTTTCAAAATATCATTAACAGAGATTTAAGTTCTTTAAAAATGTCAACAGAAATTAAATCTCTAAAAGAACTCAGCGTCTCATGTGAAAAGCACGTGAGCTCTCAAGGCCAAGTTACATAGCACCTCACGTGAGACGCACGTGAGCGTCTGAAAAAGTTAGTGCTTAGCACTAGTGCAGCACCACACGCGAAACACACGTAGGCGCCACAAAAAGCTAGTGCTTAGCACTAGTGTAACAACCCTAAATTTCTGTACAAAATTTTTCTTCTTAAAGTACAGAAAGGAGTTTGCAAACCTTACCACAATTTAAAAGTTATTCTTGTTTAATAACATCAAGAAGCAACTTGTAGCTCACTGGTAAAGCCTTGCACTGTTGTGACATAGCCCATGTGTTTGAATCCCATCAGCCATATATATTTTTCTGAATTTTTATTTTAAACTTTTTGGAAGCCCAAAAGTTTACACGTGCAATACACGTAAGAAATGAAAAGACAAAAAAATAAAACATGTGCAAATTAGAGTTAACAGCAATAGGGACACGTGGCATTCATCCAAGCACCCAACCCTTCAAGATGGCCGACGAGATCATCAATATGGCCGGCACCGCCGGTCCCCACCGTAGGGAATAGCCCCGTTCCCTGCACACCAAAACCCTTGGCCTACCCCCACTACTCCTATTCTGTTTATTTTCCATGCAATTATCCAGAGATTTAAAATTAGCTTTAAAACTCATTTTTAATGCATTTTTAATTCTCTCTTCAATTCCAAAACCCTAAATTTTACCCTATAAATACAACCCCATACCCTAACCCTCTTCATTCTGAAATCTCTTATAAAAAATTCTCAAAATTTTCTAAGTCAAAGAAGAGTACAAATGGAGTTAGCCCAAGGTCACTTTCCGGCGAGGATTCGAGACGTTTCCGGCGATTCCGCGACACCACGATGATCTCAATCACTTCCTCCCTCTATTCTTAACCCACACAACTTGTAAGTCCCATCTCTTTTCCTCTCTTCCTACCTTAAAATGATCTCTTTTCAAAACATGTCGGTAAGCGGAGTTATACCGGCTTTAGCTTCTAAAACTTTGAAAATTGCATTTCTTGCTTAATAACCACTCATCCATATCACTATACTTTGTTTATTAATCATTAACTAATATTTATAAACAAGTTTCACTTTAAAACTCCATGTAAAACAATTTTATTTAAGCTTTTTCGTTTAAATACCATGAAGTTTACCTACGACATCTTTTAATATTTTTGTTTAGCATACCTTTAGAAAACCTCACGAGGCAATGACTTACCTCTCACATACACATATCTTGACATATCACGATTCTCTTGAAACTAATATCTTGTGGCAAAATATGACTTTTCAATAAAATACCTCAAACTATAAAAACTCGTTTTCTTGTGAATAGTATTATTTATTCTTTGCGATTATGCCTCTACAACCCATTTTGGGGAACCCGGTCGGGATGGTGAAGATTATCGCACATCCTCGGGACTAGTAGAGCGAGATGCAGATCTCCTCACGGAGCATACGATCTCGATAGAATTTTAATACAATTTTTAAAGAAAAACGAGGATTTCTATTTAATAATAAAAATTTATTTTTTATAATTATATAAATATTATCAAACCACATATTTTTAAGAAATTATTGTATTCTATGTTTTCTAGAATATAAAGAATTACAAGTTTCATGAAAATACCATCAAGAATCAATACAAGTCAAACTTTACATTAAAATACCTTGAACTATTCAAGTCATATATATATTCACTAACATACCTCGTTCTATAAAATTTACATCCATAAAAACCCTAAATAACATAAATATATACTTGAGATTTATTTTGAATGTATATTTAAAATATTTTTCATAAACCCCCTCGAGTTATATTAAATTACAATAAGGACCCTAGTAAATATAGGTTTAAGCATGACCAATTCTCTTAAGCCTCAGGGAGTCAGAGAAAGTGGGTGGTTGCCTATTTAAGTTTGAAAACTAAAACGGAGTTATCAAAGATAATTGTCTTGGAAAAATACAAAAATCTTGCCGTCCATGTGCAGCAGTTACCGATAATTCCTAAACCTAATTCAGGATCCAAATCCGTTTAAATGTGTGACTCAATCTAAGTCTCAGTCTAATCTGAATACAATTCAAACATGAATCCAGTCATAACTCCAATTCAATATGAATCCAATTCAACATGAACCTAAACATGAATACTTGAACATGAATACCATAACAATATCAAACATGCAACATGACTTGATTTGACCGAACTAGGGCTATATCTTGAACTTGACTACATGACTATCCGTTTACATCCTGAACCGTTTACATGAAAAACTTATACCATGGTTTCGGCAAGTCTTATACTACAAAACTATACAATATATATTACGGGGTTTTAACAAGGTAGATTGGTACGAAATTTATTATAAGTGGCACGATGAAAGACGCTAAAAGACACCTACCGTACATCCATGTCGTTGTCCCATGGGTATTGACGGGCCTTGTAATTTACGTTTCCCATAATCCACGTGATAGTTGGACTCCTCTCATAAACACTGATACATTTTGTACCAAGTTACAAACAACTACGTTAGTATAATAAATATATAATTGCTCAGATTACCAGTCATATATTCTTTACTTGTTCTATTCTACCCTTATCTTTGGGACTTACCGAGCACTAGTTCGCTGACGACATTCCTATCTCATCTTTCTTTGGAATGTTGTTAGGAGGACCCGACTCTTAGGAGATCGAGCCCCGCCAGGATGATTTGGAGCGGTTTACAGAGGAGCCAGAGTTCTAGTTCTTACTTGTACTTACTTTTCTTTCAGTTCATATGCCATTGTTTAGGCATCGCTTTCTTTCATTGTACGTTACTTTTTAGTTGTATGTAAAGAATGGTTATCAATAAAAAGTTGATGTTTATTTATATCTATTGTCTTTTCTTTTGCTTTTACTTATATTGCTTATTTATGCTTAACGTGTTTACTTCTAAGTAAATACGTCGCGGCCCGCCATGTCTCTTTCCCCGTACACTGGGAAGCGGGGCGTGACAGTTTTTGTTAGCGGCCCATGCAAGTCAGTTCTGTATGAAGTATTACCATGCAGGGTCAGTTCTGCATGGAAACCTAAGCAATATATCACAAGAATTATAAGAATCAGCAACTATACATTCTTTACATTTCAAATTCCTTGAATCTATCCTAACCATATTTTTCTCTCAAGGTTATGGATTCTCCAAACAATACGAGCATGAACGTCAATGGAAACACCCCACCACCTCTTCCACTTACTCCTACCATAGCAGCTCCTATCAACGAGCAGACGGTATTGCTTGAGGCAATCAAGAGCCTCTTGGAGGGTAACAACAACAGACTGCCATCCTCCTATACCGCCCAGAAGCTGAGGCACCCGGTGTGAAATAATTCCGGGCACTGCACCCTAAACAATTCTCTGGGAAAGAAAGCCCTTTGGAGGCAGATGAATGGGCTCAGTCAATAGAAGATGACCTGGCAGCAGCACAAGTGCCAGAGATCGCTTGGGTAAGAGTTGTGAAGCTGCAACTCACAGACAACCCTAGAGTATGGTGGAAGGCTGAAGAAAGCCGACTTGCCCAGCCGATCGAATGAAAGACATTTCGCGATATGTTCGACGCGAAATATTTTCCCGAGACTGCCGGTTTTTACATGGAGCAGCAATTCATCCACTTGCAACAAGGTTCAATGTGGAACAAATCAATGGATGAATACGATGCTGAGTTCACCATGCTTAGCAGGTTCGCGGCATACCTCATACCTACTACTGAGATCAGAGCTCAACTATTTCAGCAAAGGTTGGATCCGGAGATCCAAGCTGCATTAGCTACAGGGGATTTCCCAACCTACGATCTTGCTCTGAAGGCTGCCCAAAGATATAAGGCAGTGGTGAAAAAGAACGGCAGATCTTAGACTGTCGGGGTGAAGCGCCCTGCCACTTAGATGGCAGGAGAAGCCTCTTCCATGCCAACTTTTGCACCTAGGAGACCGGAAGTAACATTTAATCGGCCAAGTCGAAATTTTTTCTTCTACTGTAAGAGAAATGGACATCTAGGGAAGGACTGCATGTGTGCAAACGACCTGTGCTTAGTTTTTGGCGCATCCACTCACGGCATTGGAACATGTCCTCATAGAAGCAACTCAATTCCAGCACACATCATCTTTCCGCAACGGCCAGCTATTCATGCTCCTACACCTCGTCTTACCCTACTCGCTCCACCTCCTCATGGACCTTCTGCACAACCTCCTCGTCAGTTCCACCAGGCAATGAGGAACTTACCTTAAAGGCAGAGAAACATGCCCCAAGAAAAGAGGAATGTGTTTCCAGCTAGGAGGAATGTACCCCGGTGTCAAGCTTTCACTTTAGCGGCCGTAGAAGCCGAAGCTATATGTTAGGGTAACACTGGTAACTCTTCTTCTTTCAAAACCCTTGCATCCTTTCGTTCTTTCAAACATTTTCTTGCACTTTCAGTAGTTCTTTTCACCACCACTGTCATCAAATTTTCTTGAATCTGTTACAACTTCCTTCTATAAATTTCGAGGACGAAATTTTTATAAGGAGGGTAGAATGTAACAACCCTAAATTTCTATACAAAATTTTTCTTCTTAAAGTACAGAAAGGAGTTTGCAAACCTAAGCATAATTTAAAAGTTATTCTTGTTTAAGAACAGTAAGAAGCAACTTGTAGCTCACTGGTAAAACCTTGCACTGCTGTGACATAGCCCATGTGTTCGAATCCCATCAGCCATATATATTTTTCTGAATTTTTATTTTAAACTTTTTGGAAGCCCAAAAGTTTACACGTGCAATACACGTAAGAAATGAAAAGACAGAAAATCAAACATATGCAAATTAGAGTTAACAGCGATAGGGACACGTGGCATTCATCCAAGCACCCAACCCTTCAAGATGGCCGGCGAGATCATCAATATGGCCGGCACCGCCGGTCCCCACCGTAGGGAATAGCCCCGTTCCCTGCACACCAAAACCCTTGGCCTACCCCCACTACTCCTATTCTGTTTATTTTCCCTGCAATTATCCAGAGAATTAAAATTAGCTTTAAAACTCATTTTTAATTCTCTCTTCAATTCCAAAACCCTAATTTTTACGCTATAAATACAACCCCATACCCTAGCCCTCTTCATTCTGAAATCTTTTATTAAAAATTCTCAAAATTTCCTAAGTCAAAGAAGAGTACAAGTGGAGTTAGCCCAAGGTCACTTTCCGGTGAGGATTCGAGACGTTTCCTGCGACTCCGCGACACCACGACGATCTCAATCCCTACCTCCCTCTATTCTTAAACCACACAACTTGTAAGTCGCATCTCTTTTCGTCTCTTCCTACCTTAAAATGATATCTTTTCAAAACATGTCGGTAAGTAGAGTATACCGGCTTTTGTTTCTAAAACTTTGAAAACTGCATTTCTTGCTTAATAACCACTCATCCATATCACTATACTTTGTTTTTTAATCATTAACTAATATTTATAAACAAGTTTCACTTTAAAACTCCATGTAAAACAATTTTATTTAAGCCTTTTCATTTAAATACCATGAAGTTTACCTACGACATCTTTTAATACTTTTGTTTAGCATACCTTTAGAAAACCTCACGAGGTAAATGACCTACTTCTCACATACACACATCTTGACATAGCACGATTCTCTTGAAACCAATATCATGCGGCAAAATTCAACATTTTAATAAAATATCTCGAACTATAAAAAACCGTTTTCTTGTGAATAGTATTATTTATTTCTTGCGATTATGCCTCTACAACCCATTTTGGGGAACCCGGTCGAGATGGTGCGGATTATCGCACATCATCAGGATTAGTAGAGCGAGATGCAGACCTCCTCACGGAGCATATGATCTCGATGGAATTTTAATACTATTTTTAAGAAAAACGAGGATTTCTATTTAATAATAAAAATTTATATTTTATAATTATATAAATATTATCAAACCACATATTTTTAAGATATTATTATATTCCATGTTTTCTAGAATATAAAGAATTACAAGTTTCATGAAAATACCATCAAAAATCAATACAAGTCAAAGTTTACATTAAAGTACCTTGAACTATTCAAGTTATACTATATATATATATATATATTCACTAACATACCTTGTTCTATAAAATTTACATCCATGAAAACCCTAAATAACATAAATAAATACTTGAGGTTTATTTTGAAAGTATATTTAAAATATTTTTCATAAAAACCGCTCGAGTTATATTAAATTACAATAAAGACCCTAGTAAATATAGGTTTAAACGGAACCAATTCTCTTGAGCCTCAGGAAGCCGGAGAAAGTGGGTGTTTGCCTATTTAAGTTAGAAAACTAAAACGGAGTTATCAAAGGTAATTGTCTTGGAAAAACACACAAATCGTGCCGTCCATGTGTAGCATTTACCGATCATTCCTAAACCTGATTCAGGATCCAAATCTGTTTAAGTGTCTCACTCAATCAGAGTCTCATTCTAATCTGAATACAATTCAAACATGAGTCCAGTCATAACTCCAATTCAATATGAATCCAATTCAACATGAATCTAAACATGAGTAATTGAACATGAATACCAGAACAATATCAAACATGCAACATGACATGACTTGACCGAACCACGGCTATATCTTGAACTTGACTACATGACTATCCGTTTATATCCTGAACCGTTTACATGAACAACTTATACCATGGTTTCGGCAAGTCTTATACTACAAAACAATACAATATATATTACGGAGTTTTAACGGGTTAGATTGGTAAGGAATGTATTATAAGTGGCACGATGAAGGACACTAAAAGACACCTACCGTACATCCGTGCCGTTGTTCCGTGGGTATTGACAAAGCCTTGACTTTCCGTTTCCCATAGTCCACGGGATAGTTGGACTCCTCTCGTAAACACTGACACATTCTATATCAAGCTACAAACAGCTACGTTAGTATAAAAAATATATACTTATTCAAATTACCAGTCATATATTCTTTACTTATTCTATTCTACCCTTATCTTTGGGACTTACCGAGCGCTAGTTCGCTGACGACATTCTTATCTCTTCTTTCTTTGGAATGTTGTTTGGAGGACCCGACTCTCACGAGATCGAGCCTCACCAGGACGATTTGGAGCAGTTTACAGAGGAGCCAGATTTCTAGTTCCTACTTGTACTTACTTTTCTTTCAGTTCATATGCTATTGTTTAGGCATCGCTTTCTTTCATTGTACGTTACTTTTTAGTTGTACGTAAAGAATGGTTATCAATAAAAAGTTGCTGTTTATTTATATCTATTGTCTTTTCTTGTGCTTTTACTTATATTGCTTATTTACGCTTAAGTTGTTTACTTCTAAGTAAATACATCGCGGCCCGCCACGTCTCTTTCTCCGTATATGGGAAGCGGGGCGTGACAGGTATTGTTGGCGGCCTATGCAGGTCAGTTCTGCATGAAGTCTTACCATGCAGAGTCAGTTCTGCATGAAAACTAAAGCAATATATCACAAGAATTATAAGAATCAGTAACTATATATTCTTTACATTTCAAATTCCTTAAATCTATCCTAACCATATTTTTCTCTCAAGGTTATGGATTCTCCCAACAATACGAGCATGAACGTCAATGGAAACACCCTACCACCTCTTCCACTTACTCCTACCGTAGCAGCTCCTATCAACGAGCATATGGTATTGCTTGAGGCAATCAAGAGCCTCTTGAAGGGACAACAACAGTAGACTTCCATCCTCCTACATCGCCCAGAACCTTAGGCACCCGGTGTGAAACAATTCTGGGCACTGCCACCTAAACAATTCTCTGGGAAAGAGAGCCCTTTGAAGGCAGAAGAATGGACCCAGTCAATAGAAGATGACCTGGCAGCAGCACAAGTGTCAGAGATCGCTTGGGTAAGAGTTGTGAAGCTCTCATAAACAACGCCAGAGTATGGTGGAAGGCTGAAGAAATCCGACTTGCACTGCTGGGTGCTACAAAACCCAATCTTAGCTAAAATTGGCTAAGCATTTATTTATGATATCCAAATATCCAAACTTATCTTAGTCTCAAACATGAATAATGATCTCTCATTGATGATATCCAAAATGATACTCATCCCATATCTCCTAAGTTGATCTTAGCCTCAAATACAACTAACGATTCTTAGGTCCATCACCCCCTTTCCCTCAAATACGGGATTTGGTTTAAGGGTACATCTCTCCACACCTCTGATATATGTCGTTGTAATTCCTCAACATCTTTAGAGAGGTGGCGGGTCCCCGCAACCAAAAACTCCTTTCTCGTCCTAACTTGATATAAAATTTCATCAAGCCAGGGAATGATGCATCCCACATTAATGCACTTCCAAATTGACGTGTACACCTCAAAATCGGATCGCACCCCAAAATTAAGTGCATTTCATATCACCATCGTTCACTCTGCCACGTAACAAATATACGTGCGCGCAGGATGAATAATGGACCGAAATGTTCTTAAACCAACATTCATCTCCAAAACGGGAATGTTGGACTGAAATTTCCTTAAACTAACATTCGTCCCAAACAGGGAATGTTGGACCGCGACGTCCTTAAACTAATATGTTTCGCCCTGCGGACTGTCTCCACAATGACTACCTTATACTATCCATGAGCTATTCATATATAACCTAATGATCAGTTGAGCCTATATGCTCACTGCTCATAAGTCGATCTTAGTCTCAAATATGGCTAATGATCCTTAGATCAAACCCAAATATCCCATGAACCGACAGACCTCACAAATGTGAGATCTGCGTCCTAAATTCATTTCTGTTGGCAAACCAATCTACCAACGTGGACCCCGTCAAGCGAATCCTTGACCCAAACCCAAATCTCAAATATACGGATTTGGACTAATCCGCACCCTACGAGCGCCGACATAAACTAGTCTCCGTATACAATTCACGGGCAACAAAAACACACAAGACACGAAGTGAACTGCTGGAGAAGGAGAAAGTGGTTATCGCAATGCGGTAATATAATTAACTCCAGGGGGTTGCGCCTGCAGGGAAGAGCGTCCCCACATACAAAAACCTCTTATAAAATGAGGGAAAATCTGATAAAGTCTGCTACAATGGTCGCGTCTGTCCGATTAAGTTTTCCCAATTCCCAATTATCTTGCACATTTAAATGCTACTACCGTATTATCAAGAGGTCTTCCGATATACGATGCTATAAATCAACTTGGTTTCTTCGAAGAGGTGGACAGATAAATCCAAATAGCATCTGGCCTCCAGAATTCAGGCGAGATGTCCCAACGTCTCGATCCGGTTTTCGGCGGTGAACAGCTAGCATCATATCGTTATTACTATTATTATGGTATTTATGACGCACTGACATCTGGGTTTTGCATGGCCCAGTTCCTCTACCTTTATCGCAGGCAGATCAGAAGTACTTTAGCAATCAAGCCAAGCAATGAGGAGCTGGCTATTTAGTTTAGAGGCTCTTAATTTATTTATTTCAGCAGTTTTATTTGTATTGATGTGAGCCCATATTAGGACGTGATTCAGATACTATTGTTTACTGGACCTTGATCCATTTCCGCTATATGCATTTCTTGATTTTAGTTATTGTGGGAGCTGGACATGTGTTAGCTAGATTATATATTTTACTGTTCTTGATATCCGATAGACAACCATAATGTGACTGTGGAGGGATGATTTCTATTCACAGGTAGCATGGTTGGCTCTGTCACGTGCCATAGTTACGTACCTTAGGAAGCGGGGCGTGACAGGGTTTGTTTGGTATCAGAACCATAAGATTTA
The DNA here is from genome assembly GCA_030015575.1 of Agapanthus africanus. Lineage (NCBI taxonomy): Eukaryota > Viridiplantae > Streptophyta > Magnoliopsida > Asparagales > Amaryllidaceae > Agapanthus > Agapanthus africanus. Next base: position 484,687,622 of record JASDDO010000010.1, on the reverse strand, counting down.
GGGTTAGTTGGGTTTGGTTCAATTTGTAGTTGGGTATGGTAGCCAATACATTGTCCTTAAGACCCAGAATTTTAGGAACATGTCCTGCCACAATATTGACTTGTTATTCGAATTCTTGAATCTTATCTTTCCCTTAACTCTTTTATCTTGACGAAATGGAAATGAATCTGCATTTCAACTTGAAATCCTCTTGATTCCTTATTGTTTCTCCCCTCTTACTCTCTGGATTTTGATAGTAGGATTTGGGCGACTTGGATGGAGTTATGTGATTGTAACTATATACTATGGCATGGTTACAATGCGGTACTCTATTTTGGTACTTTGAGTCCTATTTCGATTCATTATATTGACTTATGGTCATTGTATTACCTTGTTTTCTCTCGGCGTTATTGCTTACGAATTTATGTCTTATCGTGAGCCTGAATCCAGTGACCACGTTATATCTTTCCTCTCGTCTTGTAAGAACCAATCCGTTTGCGTTTTGAAGATTAAGGAGAGCACAGGAGTAGCTTTTAATGATTGCAGTAGTTTGAGATTGTAAGTACACGGTAGCGCCCCGGCCGTCTAACAGACGCCAAATGCGGAACAAAACTTTTTGACTGGCGCTATCGCATACTATAACCCGGATCTGCCATTAAAGCTAAACTAACAAACTACAAAGTGGGTAAAAATGTTATACCGAACGATCCGAGTCCTTCGGTCTTCAACCATCATCCCACACTTTGTTGCGGCTGCTCTGATCTCCTGAATCTCCAGTATTCTCGTCCAGGTGGCACCACGTCGACGGATCTTTAAACGGGCTCCTGCCTCTGAACCGAGGCAACTCGATCATCAAGTTTGCTAAAAGAGATGACCAAGATTGATGTAGAGAATGAGTAGAACACTTTATCTCGTTACATCCAAAGCTATGGAGGAACGGTTAATGATGTTGCCTTTTGGAATCGGGTGAAATGAGAAATCTAACTATCTAATTTCCATGAATCCAAAACATATACTTTTTTCCAAATCAACAACCATTCTCCTCTAGCAAGAGGGGCCGGCCACTTAAGAAGGTAGGGAGGTGAGTGTAGGAAGGGGGAGAGTGACCATAACCATAAATGAAAGAATGAGTCATGTTAACACCTTGCATTTATCATTAATGCAACAAATGATTCATCTAACCTAGTTATCAACTCATTAAATGCACAATCAATGCACTAATGAGTCACTAGCCACCTCATCATCCTAGTCATCATCTAGATGCTTCTAGAACCTTCCACACTCTCATGACTCACCCCAAGAAAAGATAAATCCGTGTTTAACCGAATGATAAAGACGGGTGATAGAAAACTGGAATCTGGCAACTTCCAAAAGTGATCCTGAAACGAATTTCAGGATAACCCCGTAACAGTATAAACATACCCGCATTTGTATTACGACCGAATACAAATGCAACTGAGACAAAGATATTATATCTACACAGTATAATACTCGGATCCGGCTTAAACCAAAGCCTACCAGTATTATCTGCCCGAAATATGACACGTGCGTAAACGCACGTGCATTTTCCGAATCCTGCCATAAAACCATACGGCCCCTACAACATTTCGCCCGAACTTGGGAAACTGTCTGTGGGGGACTCTAATGACTCATCAACACACTGGCACTGGGTATAACCACTAGCACGTCAGAGGTACTAGCTGTACGTAACGGTTGCCTATGTATTGATTAGAAGGGAAGCTGACGGCGAACTCATCCAGAAACCCTACTAAGCCTAACAGTGACAATATACATACAGTCCGATCCATTCGTCTATGAGTATCGCATATCGGCCTAGGGAGCTGGTAACGTCAGACCCCCAATAGCGGTATAAGTCGTGTCAGAGAGTAGCCCAGAACATCCTGAGATACTACTGGAGTACCTACCAGTAAATCTCCTGCCTCGGCCGAGGGCTTTGTGCAATGGCTCTCCTAGACACAGCGCGATCTCATCCCCAATACCGGGAGAGACGAATCCCCTGCCGATCCGCTCACTTGCCTCCATGTGGCTCGGGACTGTACCCAAAAAAGACCTGTTCGCACGACTCCTTTAAGCCGTGGTAGGGTAGAAATTAAAGCACAGTGGGAACTCACACGAGACAAATGACGACCTCAGGTCGATGAACTAACCTGTACACATGTCACCAGGGAACTGCTATTTGACGCTAGGTATAAGATCAACTAGCAGGTTCCCGGCGAGTCCTGTCCGGTGTACTCATAACCCAATGAGCACCTGTATACATCTTAGGTGAACCAACTAACACCAATGGCTTGCGAGACCGGCCACCGCCCCTCGTCGGGGTCTCGACTGTATACACTAGTCTACTCTGGAGTATCGATGCCCTGTCTCGAAACTCCCACGACTGGGGACACTTTAAGGATGTGCTTATAGACCCCAGCTCCCACGTATATGATCGCCATCATACTGCTGGCAGCCAAGCAAGAATCCTATGGGCTCTATCAACATGCAATAGTGAACTAAAGCATGTATACGATGATAAAGATAAACCAGATAGCATACTATCATCTCAAGCAAGACCGTCATATCGGTATAGGTCCTCCCTCAATCATTGCAATCACGTACCTGCGATCCAATAATTGACATTGAGGGCACTATATCCAACAGAGATTAACCCCAGCGGGAGCTGGTACAGACCGCTTCAAGGACGATCAGATGTAAGATATTTGATTGAAGAAGTTCTGACGAACCCGCCTCGATTTATCAGAGTAGCACAGTGGAAGTGTGGTTGGCTAATAACCCACATGTTTTAGAACAAACTTGTAAATTCATGATGAAGGGAACTGTTTGTGTGTGTGCTGCAAGGTGAGGTTCGTGAACAGATTGCAAATGAAGCACCGATAGTTGTTCGAGAATTCATAGAGGTATTCAAGGCAATCTCAGGTGTATCATCTAAACGAGATGTTGAGTTTGTAATTGATCTTATTCCTGGAGCAGTGCCGATTTCAAAGGCTTATTATCAAATGACGCCAATGGAACTAGAAGAGGTAAAGAAATAAGTTGCCGAATTGCTAGAGAAGGGTTGGATTCGTAGCAACGGCTCACCATGGGAGCTCCAGTTCTTCTAGTCAAGAAGAAGGATGGCACGCGGAGGATGTGCATTGACTATCGAGAATTAAATCGGGTGACTATTAAGAACAAGTAAGCAATCCCTCGCATCGGCGAATTATTCGATCAACTCAGTAGCGTGAGGGTATTCTCGAAGTTGGATTTGCGATCCGGATATCATCAAATTAGGGTGAAATCAGAAGATATTTGCAAGACAGCGTTCCAAACTCTATATGGGCATTATAAGTATTTAGTGATGCCATTTGGAGTTACTAACGCACCGGCAATATTTATGGACTTGATGAACCGAATCTTTTCACTGTGTCTGGACCAGTTTGTAATGGTGTTTATAAACGATATTCTGGTCTATTCAAGGAGCAAAGAAGAGCATGCTAAACACTTGAGAATCGCACTGCAAACATTGAGACAAAAAAGTTATATGCTAAGATGAGCAAGTGTGAGTTTTGGCTCGAAGAAGTGAAGTTCTTGGATCATGTCATATCTGGAGATGGAATTGATGTAAACCCTGAAAAGATTGCAGCTATTTATGATTGACCAATTCCAAAGAATGTAGGGAGATCAGAAGTTTTCTTGGGCTTGCCAGATACTATAAAAGGTTTGTGGAGAACTTCGCTCGAATAGTAGAACCATTGACCAAGCTAACATGAAAGAAGGTACCGTTCGTATGGACTAAGAAATGTGCATCAGGTTTTGAAGTATTGAAGCAATGATTGACCACCGCTCCTATTTCGACAGTGCCAGATGGTTTCGGAGGGTTATTTATTCACAGCGACGCATCAGGGAAAGGCTTGGGATGTGTTCTAATGCAGCATGGGAAGGTTATAGCTTATGTGTCGAAACAATTGAAGACTTATGAGAAGAACTACCCAACCCATGATCTGGAGTTAGCAGCAGTGATTTTTGCTCTGAAGATTTGCAGACACTACTTATTAGGCGAAAGAGTCGAAGTGTTTACCGATCACAAAAGCTTAAAGTACGTGTTCACACAGAAAGAGCTCAATATGAGGCAGCGTAGATGGTTAAAGCTGATAACTGAGTATCATTTTGATCTAAAATGCCATCCGGGGAAAGTTAATGTAGTGCCGGATGCTCTAAGTTGGTTGCCAGCAATACGGATGTTGACTGCATAAAAGGAGATTTTACATGATTTTCAGAGATTCGAATTGGAGATTGTACTACCAAATTCTTTGGGACAGTTGATACAGTTGCAAGTACAGTCATCCTTGATCGATAACATTAAAGCAGTGCAGTGGCACGTGTAGGGTATTTTTCGTCACCCCATTGAGATGGGAATATGCGTCGTTTGTCAGGCATACTACGGATTCCCCCTGCCTAGGGTAGGCGGGGGTTTGTCAATTGTGGGATCCGAATCTCCGGCAGCCGCAGACTAAGCTGCCGTTAATTACCCCTCGCTTTTGGAGCGAGAGAACCTCCGATTGACGGGTCAAACTGGTCAAGCGAACCCAATGTGCAGTGTACGTATGTGTTTCTTGAGGGGTTTCGGATATATCAAGAGCCTCGCAGAATTTACAAGGGTCCCGCTACTCGGATAGCGAGCCGGGGGTCAAGGGGGCTAGTAGCCCCCTTGCGGGGTGCGGTGCAACGCTCCGTTAGAAAAAATTTCCTAGTGGAGAAGGTAAATTTAGTGTGGAGTGCATATAAAATGGGGGGAAGCGTCTTAAAGACGCGTGCATGGAGCTGGGCACCAGCGCCTCACGCGTCTGGCGCTGGGCACCCGCAGAAGAGGAGACTTCGTCCCTGCACTGGGTGATATACTCTCGATTTGACTTCTGGAGTTAAACTTATAAAAGGAGATTAAATTCTGGAGTTAAACTCCAGCGGATCTTGAATGGAGTTAAACTCCTAGAGATCTTTGGAAATGATCAAAGTGGCCCCCTTTTTTATCCCCTTTGGCCCTGGATCTTCTATTAGGCCTTGGATCTCCCCAAGATGGGGTTTTTGAAGACCGGTCTCCTTCTTCTTCCTCTAGGTTGGCCGGATCTTGGAGAAAGAGGGGGTGGGATTTAAAAATCTCTTCTTTTTGAGATCTGATGGAAGATCTGAGTTCCCCTTCAAGGGTTTGATGGTGAAAAACTGTTTATTTTTGAAAAATGAAGAGTTAAACTCTTGATTTAATTCAAAAAAGGGGAGAAGGTTTTAGAACCTTGAAGAAGGGGAAGGAAGCACAGAAACCCTAAATTTTTTAGGGGAAATGAAAAGTTCTCTCTTATTTTATTATCAGGTTGCCTTTTATAGGCTTACAAATTTGTACATAGCCCCTTGGGCTTTACAAAATGGCATTTTGCCCATCCCATGCCTCATGTGCTCATTTCTTTTGCACATGAGCCATGGGCTTTACAAAAATTTAGCTTTATGCCCATTTTTCTTACATTTATGCATAAAAAAATTACATCAAAATTATTTATTACATGATTTCATTTTGGCATGGGGGAGGCCGGCTGCGAGGCTCAATTTGGGCATGGGCCCACTTGATCTGGGCTTGGGCCCGCTTACTTGGGGTTGACTTTGACTTTGACTTGGTCAACCGGGGTGTAATTTTTGACCCCAACAAAATGCCCCCATCAATAAATGCACAGGCACGTGAGGTGCGAGCATCCAGCTCCATGCACGCATCTTTAAGACGCTTCCCCCCTCATTTTATATGCACTACACACTAAATTTTCCTCTCCCGCTAGGGAAATTTTTCTAACGAGGCGCAGCTATCCCCCTTGACCCCCAGCCAGCTATCTGGGTAGCGGGACCCTCGTAAACTTTGCGAGGCTCCCGATATATCCGAAACCCCTCAAGACACTCATACATACACTGCACATTGGGTTCGTATGACTAGTTTGACCCGTCAATCGGAGGTTCCCTCGCTCCAAAGACAAGGGGTAATTAACGGTAGCTTAGTCCGCGGCTGCCGGAGATTCAGATCCCCACAATCAACAAACCCCCGCCTACCCTGGGCAGGGAAAATCTGTAGTACGTCTGACAAACGAAGCGTATTCCCATATCAATGGGGTGACGAAAAACACCCTACACACCCTTCTCAACTTCTAGTCTTAAATATCTTCTTTTCAAAACTCGTCAGAAGCGGAGTTATTCCGGTTTTCGACTCTCTTTTCTTTAAAAATATAATTTCTCTTAAACAATAGATTACCATATCCTCTTATAAAGTTTAACAAACATAAATAAATACATTAGAACAAGTTTTGTCTCAAAATAATTTATATTGCAATTTCTATTTCATTTTTACAGTAAAATACCATCATGTTTACATATGACATTGTTTATTCATTTTACCCATAATACCTTTAGAAAACTCATGAGGTAATGACCTACCTCATCACAACACACATTCTTGACATAGCACGATAATTTGTGGAATATTAGTTTGTGGGAAAATACGAGTTTACATTTAAATACAATAAATATTCAAAAACCATTTTCTTTAAAAGTGTATTACTTAATTCCTTGCAAATACGCCGCTACAACCCATTTTGGGGAACCCCGATCGGGATGGTGCAGCTTATTGCACATCCTCGGGTCTAGTAGAGCGAGATGCAGACCTCCGCAAGGAGCATTCGATCTTGATAGAATTTTTAATGCAGTTTTTAATAAAAATGTGATTTCTATTTAATAAATAAGTTCTATTTTTTATAAATATATATAAATACTATCAAAATATCTACTTTAATTATACAATATATATATTCCATGTTTTCTAAATCAAAGAAATTGCAAATTTCATGAAACTACCATTACCAATCAATACAATTCCAATATTACATTAAAATATCATATACAATGTAATCTAGGTTCTATTCACTGGAAAACTTCATTTTATAAAAGTTAAAATTTTGAAAACCCTAAAGACGATAATTAAATACTTGAGGTGTATTTTGAAAATATATCAAAACTATTTTTCATAAAACCCCTTCAAGTTATATTAATTTACAATAAGGACCCTAATAAACATAGGTTTAAGCGGGACCGGTTCTCTTGAGCCTCAGGGAGCCGGAGAACATGGGTGCTTGCCTATCTAAGGTAGACAACCTAAAAACGGTGTTATCAATATGGTAACTGTCTTGGAAAAAGACACAAATCCTGCCGTCCATGTGTAGCAGTTACCGATAACTCCAAAACATGATACAGGACTTCAATTTATTTTAAAATGTCTGACTCAGACAGAGTCTCAATCTAATATGAAATCAATCTGACTTGAATTCAATTCAAGTATAACTACAATACAATATGAATCCATGAATGCAAAAATACAATCTATAACAACATGAACATAACTTGAACCGAACCATGGATATACTCTGTTTACATGACTATCCATTTATATCCATTCCATTTACCTGATATCATGGTTTCGGCAAGTCGTATACAACCATTCATTACATTACATCAATACAAAAGGCATTACGGGATTTTTAAGGGGGTAGACTGGTACGAAATGTGTTAAAGGTGGCACGAAGTGGTCACTAAAAGATGTAACTAAACATCCAAGCAGTTGTTCCGTGGTTTTATCGACAGAGCCTTATACTACAGGTTACCAAAGTCCACGGTGTAAGTTGGACTCCTCTCGTATACACTGGCATATTCTGTACCAAGCTACAAAAAACTGCGCTAACATTATAATTAAACATTACTGGTTATACTCTCTTATCTGTCTACTCTATTTCTATCTCTCTTTGGAACTTACCGAGCGATTGTTCGCTGACGACATTCCTTCTCTCTTCTTTCTTTGGAATGTTATCAGGAGGACTCGACTCTGAGGATTTCGAGACCAGCCAAGAGCACTTGGAGCAAACCACTGAGCAGCATGACCTTTAGGATTTACTTGTACTAACTTTCATGTTCATGTCATTGTTTAGGCATTACTTTCCATTTCATGTATTTGCATTTTCAGTTGTACTTGTAAAAATATATTAATAAATAAAAGTTGTTGTTCAATTATATCTCTTGTCATTTACTTGTGTACTTTATTATATTGCTTATTTACGCCCGGCGTGTTTGCTTCTGAGTAAATACGTAGCAAGCCTCGTCTCGTCTTCTTACCCGTACACCGGGAAGCGGGCGTGACAAAGGTTCATGGGAGGATCATTTGCACTTGGTGGAGTTTTCATACAATAACAGTTTTCAGGTGACTATACAGATGGCTCCATTCGAAACATTATACGGTCATAAGTGTCGCTCGCCGGTCTGTTGGGATGATGTTGGAGAAAGAAGATTATTGGAACCGGATATTATTGTGCAAACGGTGAAGAAAGTTAACGTGATCCGAAATCATACGAAGGTGGCACAAGATTGACAGAAAAGTTGGGCTGATACTGGACGAAGACCTTTAGAGTTCGTAGTTGGTGATCTTATATTCTTAAAGATATCACCGACCAGAGGGGTGATCCGATTTGGTAGTCGAGGCAAGCTTAGTCCTCGATTCGTGGGGCCTTTCGGTATTATCGAGCTTGTTGGAGAGGTAGCTTATCTTGGCTTTACCACAATTGTCACGCCCCACTTCCCGGAGTACGCTAGATTGGGCACGTGACATAGCCAACCATGCTACCTGTGGGTAGGAAGTATCCATCCACAGTCACATTACGGCTGTAAAGATATCAAGAACAAGATAAAACTATCTAAAACATGTCCATAATCCCGAATAACAGGAGTCAATAATAAATAAATGCGGAAGCAAATGATCCAGTACAAATAACTGAAAAGTACGTCCCATAATGCGGGCTCACATCAGGAAATAAATGCAGGAAAATAAACTAACTACTACTGAACTCACAGCTCAGCCTGCTGGCTGAAGTACTCCTGCTCGGACTGCGTCAGCGGTACAGAATCTGGGCCATGCAAAACCCAGACGTCAGCGCGTCATGTCATCAAGTAATATAATGTGAACAGTGTAACAGGCAATGCAAAATAAACATGAATAAAAATGAGAGTAACAAATAATGTGAATCGAGCAGTGCAGGGTAGTGTGCAGTGGGTAACTAAACTGTTCTGTCAGGTTTTCTATTCTAAAGTCTTTGAAATCAATAGAGTAATCCTCCATGTAACTCAAAGGATATGTCCCGTTACCCCCCGGGACCACGGATCAGGAATATGTGAACCAATAGTGGTTCTGTCCCGTTACCCCCCGGGACCACGGATCAGGAAAATCTAAGAGTCACGAATGGCTTTGTCCCGTTACCTCCCGGGACCACGGATCAAGTAATACATTTTTAAGTTACACTTTAGTTTACACTTTTGATTTTCCCATACCCCCAAGCTATGTATGTCGAGTCAGGTATTCAGTAATCAAGAACTAATGCCAACACAGGATCAGGTAACAGCAGGTTTTGTCTGGATAGACAACAGGAATGGTCCACGAGGACTACATGTCGGGTTTGTTGGCATTAGGCACGAGATCAGGTAACATGTCAGGTCATGGTATATCAGGTCAAGTCAACAGTATACGGTACCATGTCAGGTGTATCAATATATATATATGTGTAGTCATGTCAGGTCAAGATGTAACAACATCGTGGATGTGCTCACAAACAGATATATAATCGAACAGGGTATTGAATAACATGGAATAACAATAAGCAGTTTCATTCATTCATAAGAGTGCAGTAATACAGTGCAGCCGTTTTATTATATTAACTGGTTTTGAGCACCCTTAGCAGTGCAATAGTTAAATGATGATGCGATACAGTTATATCAAGCCTTTGATTACGAATGTCCGAATATAATGGAACTACATGTGTAAAAGCTATCATCTATTAAACAGTAAACATGTAAACTTAGTTATATGGTTTAAAGTGGCAAACTGTAACTTAGCCGGTTATGCATATTTGATAACCTAAACTGGCAATAAAGCATCATAGCAGTGAGTCGAATGCAATCTATTATGTACGGGTTTATCGGGAAATAATTTAATTGACATGAAGCAAGGTATGTAAGGTGATTTGCTAAATGATATGTCCTTAAATCACACATGAATGTTAAAGCAAGTTATAAAGTGGTAATAGCATGTAGCAAGTATCGAATACTTGCCTCGACGAAACGACGGACACGAAAACGGAATGTAACATCGGCGGGGAAACACGCGATGGACGCACGGTTCACGGATTGAACCCAAACGACGAACCAAGGGACCTCACGGGTCAGAACACTCTGCTGGATCGTCAGGACACGCCACCGGCACGGCCGGATTCCGGCGAACAGCGACAAAACAACCGGAAAAGTTAATGCACGGCCAAGGGATAAACCGAAGGGAAAATGGAAGGAGGAAGGGGAGAGAAGGCTTACTGGTGTTGCAGAGGGCGTGCCAGCGATGGGGTCGACGGCGGTGGGGCGCCGGCGAGGAGGTTGCAGGCGATGGGTTAGGGCTCGGGTTATGGGAAACGGGGAAGAAAGTGGAGAGGGAGAGGAGGTGGTCGGGTCTGGAGTGCGCAAATGGTGAGGAGGCGCTGAAGGTGGCGCGGGTGACGGCGACGAAGGTCGCCGGCGACGTCTCCGGCCGTACAGAGAAGGCACGGAGGTTGGCCGGGGTCTCTGCTGCGGCGCCGAGCACACGGGGAGAAGGAGGGGAAGTCGAGGTTGGTACGAGGAGGCGGAGGCGAGGGCAACGGTGGCGCTGGCGCCGGCGTCGGAGCTGCGGTGGCGACGGCGGAGGCGGCTAGGGCTGGGTCGTAGGGTTCTCGCGATGGGTTCTGGAAAATTATGAGGGGGAGGAGGAATAGATATATATATAGGGGGAAAGAGAGAGTTAGAGAGAGAGAGGGAAACGTTGGAGGGGGCCCACGGAGAAAGGAAAGAGCCTGATTGGCTGAGAAGAGATTTAAGAGGTTAAAGATTTATTTAAAAGATTTAAATAACAGTAAGATTTAGTATATAAACGAAATAATATAAGGTTTTGATTATTTTATTAATTTAGGATTTTGGTGCTAAATGAAACATTTCCAAATCGCGCCCGGGTTGGGTCCAAAAATTCGAAATTCAAATAATAAGATTTTAAGCGGGTTCCAAATTTTAAAATGAAATGTTTTATGATTAAAAAGTATACCCCCAAGTCGGACACCTGTACGCGCGCGTAGTCGCCCAAACTCGTCCGTTTCACCGAACGGGACGAGAACTCGACGCGCGGACGCTACCACGCGGCTAGGGGTGACGAGTAGGCCAAGATAGATATTTTGAATTTTATTTTAGGTGCTAAAATTTGTTATATGCAGAAATGACTTAGCCAGATAAAATTTCACGGCAAGGGTCAAACAGGCAAGCTAAATGAAATGAGTAATATCTAATGCTCAACCAGTAACAGAAAATAGTAGTATTGGGCTCGGGTGTTACAACAATCCTTGGTGGATATTCATGACGTGTTTCATATATCTCAACTCCGAAAGTATGTTCAAGATGAGACGTATATCCTAGATCACTGGGAACTAACAGTAAGGGAAGATTTAACGTATAAAGAGCGACCAATAGCGATTGTGGATCGATAAGAAAAGGTCCTCAAGAACAAAGTTATCCTACTAGTACTCATTTCATGGGGAATCGTTCACATGGAGAATTTACTTGGGAACGTGAAGACGAGATCCAACAGAAATTTCCACATCTCTTTCCTTAGATCCGTGTCTTCTTGTCTTTTTCTTGTTCTAGGAATTTCGAGGATGAAACTCTTTTGTAGTTGGGTATAATGTAACACCCTAGTGCATTATACTATATATTTGGGGTATTTCAAATTTTGCGGTGAATTTCTTTTCTATTGTTGCTTTTGGGTCACGGATGGTGCAATTGGCAGTTATGGTTATTATCCGCCCGCCCCGCATGTTTGAAACCATCATGGTTCAAGATTATATCAAATAATTGCTAGTACAGAGGATCCATGCAAATCTAGATTTTATATACATATATAATGTATTTTAGAATCCACATATCTTTTTAAAATACAATATAAAATCAAATAATATGTTTTCTTATCTAGCCTTGCATGTTATAGTTCCCCATGTCATGTGGTTATGCCCATATATCATGTTCACATCCTAATTGTTAAACATACTCATTTTTTTTCGCTACGTATATTTACGTAGATCCGTATTTGGGGGTATATGTTTTTATTTACTGGATATCACATTATTGTTTAAAATTTTACGTATATTCTCCATATTGAAAAACTAGATTTTTGAATGGTTACGGGTAATATTCGGAGCAATCTGGTATTATCTGTAAAATCCTATTATATATATTATATTATTTTTGTAACATTTTGAAATATTTTAGATAATTAATTAAATTATTTAATTAAAATAGAAAATTTTATTTAATTTTTACTGTAGTAAAGAGGGACTTTTAATTTGTAGTGGAAATAATTTAGTAAAGAAAATAGTGTTTATATAATAATATGTGTAATGAGGGGTTTATGTGAAAATGTTAGTTTCCTCATACTAATTAAAGTTGTATGAGGGTTATTATGCAAAGAGTGTTAGATAGTGGTTAAGGTTAAAATAAACCTCCTATACACCACACCTTATGCTTAACCTAATGGCCACACCTCCTCCTTGCATGAAAGCACTACCATCTTTCATGGTGACACCACCTCCTTGCTTTATCATTCATTTCTTATCTTGTTTTAAAAGTTTGTTCAGTTGATATATATCATGTAGAAACTAATTACTAGCTTAGAAGAAAATCCTAACACTCACTAAGGAAAAAGAGAGAGGAAAGAAGAAGCTAAGTATTAAAGATCAATACCATAACCCTCAAGCTAGGTTCCTTGAGTTTGAGCATCTTGGAAGGAGCTGTTCAGTGATCTTTCAGTAAGTATAATCCTTAAACTCTGTAGAATTTTAGTTCTGTACTGTTTGAGTGTTGAAATCGGATATCGGAAATATCGTATTTTGATAAGTATAGGCTCTGTGTTGAATCTGCTATAGTTTAGATGATAATTAACATAATCAAACAGTGCCTTCATCTTATAATTTGGACCTAGAATAAACTCTAGGAAGACGAACCCATTTCCTCGGATTTTGGCCGGCGACACTTGCCAAAAATCCGAGCTCGCCGGGTGTTTCATGGAGTTGGGTGTTGGTTTTTGTAGGGTAGCTCTCTGTGTTTATATTAGGATGTTTGGTATTGCTAGTTTAGGTTATATTATCAGTATATAAAATCTGGAAGCAAATATCGGTTTTGGGGTTAAAACTTCTAAATACGATACGGGTAGTTTTTGTCGCGAGTCTGCGTTTTCTGTTATGAACAGAGAAGGGTTAAACCAGATTAGATAAATCTTAGAAATTTCACAATAGTCACATGTAGCTTGTGTAGTATGTAAATATTGTAGTTTCACGTTTTTCGCCGTATCGGTTTTTAGCCGTTTCTTATACGAAGTTAATTTCGATGTTAGATTCGAATACGGAAACTTCGGAGGCCGTAAGGAAAGGAAAAGGATTGATGACATCCGAGTGATTTCGACGTATTCCGGTGAGTAGACTAAATATCTACCAGGGGATTTTGTATGGATGGCGTGATACGCCCGTAGATTTAAGTTTAAATTAAAATTGTTCCTTTGTATATAAGGTTTGATCGTATGCATTCATATATATACATCGTCATGTTAATAATTGTTAGAACACTGCATAAATTATCGACGAGTCATGCTGCACGTGCATATATTTACATGTTACACTACACCTCGTCGATATTAAAATGTCACATGCGCACTAAGAACTTATTAGGTTAAATATGATTCATATCATACCTTAAACATCGATAATGGTAGTTATTTTGCATAAATGTTATCATGTTTCATATTCAAGTATTAGTAATTTTGATATAAGATGCGTTGAATTATTACGGATTTATGGTTTTGAGTTTTATACACTATTGAGTAGATTCAGTGATTCTTCATGTTGATGTGAGATATCCACCATGAGATATTGTTTTTATAATTTGGTTTTATTCCGGACCGAGTGGGGGAGTTATACGGTCGCGGATTTTTACGCTATCTGGACTGAGTGGGGGAGCTATACAGTCGGATTCATCGTAGACCCGGTCGAGACCGAAGGGCAGGAAAGCCGCATTTGAGGCGGGGAGCCAAGCGAGGATACTCGATACCGGAGACAGTTGTCAAACACGGCGGATATCTAGGTGATACCGACCAGTGTTATTGGATGACAGGATCGTTCGGGGAACGATGCCTAATGGGAACAGAAGATTTGTATCAATATTGGACACGGAAAAATGAACCTTATTTGGAAATAATTGATGAGATTTCAGTGTTGATTTATATGTTTAGTAGTACATGTTCATGCTTCCACATATTATCATGCATTATATTCATCTTTGTTGATATTAGCTCTAGTTCGTCATACTTACATTATCAGCCGATATATGTTAGTTTTATTCACTGAGTTGGCAACTCACCCCCGTTGTGCCATAGTTCCTTGCAGGAGTCATGTGGACGCGTAGCAGCAATGCGGATCCACTCGTCAACTTTTATCGCTCTTTTTGCTAGGTGGGTTACCTACGTAGTAACCTCCTATTTTGGGTATATGTATTTTGGATCTAGTATTACTCTATCAGACCCTGTATATTGACTTAGAACGAAATATGTTGTATATGTTCTAAAATTCAACTGTGTGAGATCGTTTAGTTGTATTAACTTATGCTTTCTTTATATATGCATGAAATTCTTCGCTTAAAGCGTCGTGTTATTATTTTATATTGATTTCTGCCGTTTGGCATTATTTTGCTCCCAACTAGGGATTTCAATTTATTTAAACACCTTATAACTGCTTTTATTAATAATTAAAAAAGGGACATGTTGTCAAATTTTTAAATGCTTAAAATCAGTTGTTTAAATTTAAAAACTAAATTTTTGATAAATTCCGCAATGTGGGTTTTGATCATGGTTTTCTAGCTTACTCGGATTGTGTCGGCATCTCTAGATGTCATATAATCTAAGTGCTGGTCACGGACCAAAACTTGGGTCGTCACAAAGTTGGTATCAGCGCTTAGGATTAACATTACGGAACTGAGTAGTGAGTAGAAGTTAGTAGGCTTTAAAATTTCGTTATGTAGGTCGACCTTTGGTTTGATGGAGTAGGTGATTTAGGATGAGTAGAGTACCATACATATGTTCCGCGACATATTTACGCTATGATACTCAGCCTAAGTAACCTTAGGATGTATATCTTGCTTAATCCTTCCTTTGACTCCCTATTATTGCTATTCCTATCCATACGCCTTATCAACACTCGTTTCATTTTGCTAGTTGCTATGGCTACGCGAGCTAGGCGAGCCACGGCCAGGGATGCGGCTAGGGCGAATCTGCCTGTGACGGCGACTGACGTACCAAACATTCCGGCAGTACAGGAGCATGTTGATCCTCCTCCCCCAGACAGACTGACTAGGATAGAGGAGGGCATGTTGGGCCTACAGCAGATGGTAGGACAGTTGATTGAGGCCACCCGTGTTCAGAGGCAAGATCAGGCACCAACGATGGTAAAGCCTAATGTACAGCCCATGCAGACTGTCGCACTGGTAGACTCGAGGGTTTTGGAGGTATCTCTTCCAGAGTTCATGAGTTTGAGGCCTCCGGTGTTTACAGGGACCGATGCACCAGAGGATCCTCGATCCTTTCATGATAGGATGACCAGGATTGGTAGGTCATTGCGATGTTCTGATGTGAGGTCGGTGGAGCTGACCAGTTTTCGATTAGAGGGACTTGCACAAACATGGTGTGAGTCGATGGAGAGAGGATGGGCTGCAGGTCTTCCTCCGATGTCATGGACAGAGTTTTCGGATATCTTCCTTGCCAGATTTCTTCCACAGAGCGTGAGGGACGCTAGAGCCAGCAGTTTTGAAGCGTTGCGGAAAACTGCGAGTATGTCGGTGGCAGAGTATAATTTACAGTTCACCCAGCCATCACGCTATGCTCCATACTTAGTTCCTACAGAGGAGCTTCGGGTGAAGAGGTTTGTGAGGTGTCTGGATACTAAGCTTTTCCTCCCAGCATTTCGATACTTATGTGTAGGCCATGGACGCAGCTATGCGAGTAGAAGAGCATCTGAACGAGGCAGTGATTTTTCTGGAGCCAAAGAGGATCAGACTTATTGGGTCAGTGACCAGGCAGTTTGGCAGAGGTCGAGGCAGACACACTCCAGGCCGCAGTTTTGGTCGAGGTTGGACTCAGGGTCAGATGTTCAATTCGTACCCCGATGATCAGAGATCCCCATCTACATGTTATAGTTGCAGACTTCCAGGGCATTATGCGAGGGATTGTAGACCCCATGGAGGGACTGTATTTCCACAGGCTGCTTTACCCCCTCCACCTTTTACTTCGATGGAATTACTTCCTCCACCAGTTGGCACTCTGCGCCAGGCTGTTGCACTGCGAGGTCGGGGCTTTGCAGGACGTTTTCAGATAGGACGAGGAGACCGAGGGAGAGGACAACAGGATGCAGGTAGGGGCCAGGCATGAGTTTTTCCTCTGACTCCACAAGATGCCCAGGCATCCAATGCAGTTGTGATAGGTACTCTTGTAGTATGTTCTTTAGAAGCACATATTTTATTTGATCCCGGTTCTATGCATTCTTACGTATCTGCAGACTTTGCACTTTCTCTGGGGAGAGAGTCGTTGTTGTTAGAGTTACCTCTAGTTGTGATTACTCCTGTGGGAGATTCTTTTGTAGCTCGACACGTATTCAGGTCCTGTTTAGTACGTATTGGTGATAGGGATTCGTTAGTCGATTTGATTCTCCTGGATATGCTAGATTTTGATATACTTCTTGGTATGGATTGGCTGGCCGCTTGTCATGCTTATGTAGATTGTCGGGGGAAAGCGGTTAGATTCTGTTTTCTAGGTGAACCGATTTTTGTTGTGCAAGGAGACTGTAGTATAGCTCCTGCCAACATGATTTCTGCTCTTTGTGCGGGACGGCTCTTGAAGAAAGGTTGTCGTGGGTTCTTAGTGTTTGTTCAGGACGTAGGAGCCGCTGAGGTCCCATTGGACCAGGTTCCCATCGTATAAGAATTTCCGGATGTGTTTCCTGCTGAATTGCTAGGATTGTCGCCTGATCACGATATCGAATTTTGCATTGACTTGATTCCGGGTGCGGGGCCTATTTCTATACCACCTTATCGGATGGCCCCGACGGAGTTGAAGGAACTCAAAGGTCAGTGACAAGAGTTGTTGGATAGGGGGCTCGTTCGTCCGAGTGTATCGCCGTGGGGAGATCCTGTCTTGTTCGTTAAAAAGAAGGACGACGGCATGAGACTGTGCATCGACTACAGGCAGCTGAATCGAGTTACTGTGCGAAATAGGTATCTACTACCTCGTATCGATGACTTATTCGATCAGCTGCAGGGAGCTGGCTATTTTTCGAAGATTGATTTGCGGTCAGGGTATCACCAGTTGAGAGTTCGGAAGGATGACATTCCGAAGACTGCTTTTTGCACACGATATGTGCATTATGAGTTTCTGGTGATGTCGTTCGGGCTCATCAACGCCCCAGCAGCTTTCATGGATATGATGAACCTCATTTTCAGGCCATTTCTTGATCGGTTCATTATTGTATTCATTGATGATATTCTTGTTTATTCCCGGAGCCGGGAGGAGCACGAGCAGCACTTGCGTATCACATTGCAGACCTTGAAGGAGCATCGGTTGTTCGCTAAATTCTCCAAGTGTGCTTTCTGGCTGGATAGTGTGGATTTCTTGGGTCACGTAGTTACGAGAGATAGTATACGTGTGGACCCAAAGAAGATCGAAGCAGTACAGCACTGGCCCAGACCTGTATCGGTTACAGAGGTTTGCAGCTTCTTGGGTCTGGCCGGTTACTACTGACATTTTGTGCAGGATTTTTCTCGGATCGCTGCACCGCTGACTGGGTTGACCAGGAAGGAGGTTCCATTTCTTTGGACAGAGGCGTGTGAGCAGAGTTTCCAGCAGTTGAAGACTCGCTTGACGACTGCACCAGTCTTATCTTTACCTTCTGGGTCAGGTGGTTTTGTGGTTTATTGTGACGCCTCTCGAGTGGGTTTAGGCTGTGTGTGATGCAGCATGGCAGGGTCGTCGCTTATGCTTCTCGGCAACTGAAGAGGCACGAGTAGAACTATCGCAATCATGACTTAGAAATGGCTGCAGTGGTTTTCCAACTTAAGGTTTGGAGGCATTACTTATACGGTGAGTCATGCCAGATGTTTACAGACCACAAGAGCTTAAAGTATATTTTTCAGCAACGGGATCTGAATCTGAGGCAGCGTCGATGGATGGAACTCTTGAAAGATTATGATTGCGGGATTCTTTATCATCCGGGCAAAGTGAATGTTGTAGCAGATGATTTGAGTTGGAGGCCCGGAGGTAGCTTATCTTATTTAAGCACAGTGCAGAGACAGTCCTCCGCAGACTGGCAGATTCTATGTGATAGCCGCGTACAGTTTGAGTTCACATCGACAGGAGGATAGTTAGCTCATATTCGCACTCGTCCTCAGTTATTGGATCGCATCCAAGGGACACAGCCCATAGATGCTCGCTTGTCGGAGATCATGGATCAGGTTAGACAGGGTAGAGATTCTAAGTTCGTGATAGATGACCGTGGAGTATTACGATTTGGGACTCGTCTTTGTGTGCCGGATTCAGAGGGACTGAGATGTGAGATCTTAGAGGAGGCCCATCGGTCAGTATATAGTGTTCATCCTGGTTCCACTAAGATGTATCATGACTTGAAAGATGTCTATTGATGGGAAGGAATGAAGAGAGATGTCACGGAGTTTGTTTCGAGATGCTTGACTTGTCAGCAAGTCAAGGCTGAGCACCAGAGGCCGGCAGGAGAGTTGCAGCCCTTGCCCATTCCGGAGTGGAAATGGGAGCAGATCTCCATGGATTTTGTTGTGGGCCTGCCCAGGACTAGCAGAGGGTATAATTCCATCTGGATGATTGTGGATCGATTGACAAAGATAGCTCACTTTCTTCATGTAAAGAAAATGTATGGATATGCGTAGTACACCCAGATCTATATTGACGAGATTGTGCGATTGCATGGAGTTCCGACGTGTATAGTGTCCGATAGAGGTGCACAGTTCACCAGCCGACTATGGCAGAAACTCCAAGAGGCTCAAGGTATCCGATTGAGTTTTAGTACAGCTTTCCACCCGCAGATTGACGGTCAGTCAGAGCGGACTATACAGACTCTAGAGGATATGCTTCGAGCCTGCAGTCATGATTTCGGTGGCAGTTGTGATCGTCACTTGCCTTTGATAGAATTCTCTTACAACAACAGTTTTCAGGAGACGATCCAGATGGCACCCTTCGAAGCTTTGTATGGGAGAAAGTGTCGATCGCCCATTTGCTGGACAGAACTCAGCGAGAGTAGCATTTTGGGACCTCAGATAGTGCAAGAAACTACAGAAAAGATCCAGTTGATACGGGACAGGATGAGAGCGGCCCAGTGCAGGAAAAAATCTTATGCTGATCGATGTCGTCGTAGACACGAGTTTGAGGTGGGAGATCATGTGTTCCTTCGTGTATCTCCGATGAAAGGTGTGATGCGTTTCGGGAAAAAGAGAAAGCTCAGCCCCAGATATGTCGGACCCTATGAGATTCTGGAGAGGGTGGGTGCTCACTTCCACCGAGTTTTCCCGATGTACATCTGGTGTTCCATGTATCTATGCTTCGCAAGTACCTTCACGATCCCTCTCATGAAATCCAGCATCAGACCTTACAGCTTGAGCAGGATTTATCCTACACCGTGCAGCCAGTAGCTATTCTAGACCGACAGGCAAAGAAACTGAGATCAAGGGTACTTCCGTCTGTAAAGGTTCTTTGGCAAGGACCAAATAGCGAGGAGGTCACTTGGGAGGCTGAGAATACGATGCGGAAGAAATTCCAGCATCTTTTTGAAGTTACGTGTAGTTAAGTTTTAAATTCGGGGACCGAATTTTTTTAAGGGGGAATATTATAACATTTTGAAATATTTTAGATAATTAATTAAATTATTTAATTAAAATAGAAAATGTTATTTAATTTTTATTGTAGTAAAGAGGGTCTTTTAATTTGTAGTGGAAATAATTTAGTAAAGAAAATAGTGTTTATATAATAATATGTGTAATGAGGGGTTTATGTGAAAATGTTAGTTTCCTTATGCTAATTAGAGTTGTATGAGGATTATTATGCAAAGAGGGTTAGATAGTGGTTAAGGTTAAAATAAACTTCCTAGACACTGCACCTTAGGCTTAACCTAATGGCCACACCTCTTCCTTGCATGAAAGCACCACCATCTTTCATGGTGACACCACCTCCTTGCTTCATCATTCATTTCTTATCTTGTTTTAAAAATTTGTTCAGTTGATATATATCATATAGAAACTAATTACTAGCTTAGAAGAAAATCCTAACACTCACTAAGGAAAAAGAGAGAGGAAAGAAAGAAGCTATGTATTAAGGATCAATACCACAACCCTCAAGCTAGGATCCTTGAGTTTGAGCATCTTGGAAGGAGCTGTTCAGTGATCTTTCAGTAGGTATAATCTTTAAACTCTGTAGAATTTTAGTTCTGTATTGTTTGAGTGTTGAAATTGTATATCGGAAATATCGTATTTTAATAAGTATAGGCTCTGTGTTGAATCTGCTATAGTTTAGATGATAATTAACATAATTAAACAGTGCCTTCATCTTATAATTTGGACATAGAATAAATCTTAGGAAGACGAACCCATTTTCTCGGATTTTGGCCGGCGACACTTGCCAAAAATCCGAGCTCGCCGGGTATTTCATGGAGCTGGGTGCTGGTTTTTGTAGGGTAGCTCTCTGTGTTTATATTAGGATGTTTGGTATTGCTAGTTTAGGTTATATTATCAGTATATAAAATCTGGAAGCAAATATCGGTTTTGGGGTTAAAACTTCTAAATACGATACGGGTAGTTTTTGTCGCGAGTCTGCGTTTTCTGTTATGAACAGAGAAGGGTTAAACCAGATTAGATAAATCTTAGAAAGTTCACAATAGTCACACATAGCTTGTGTAGCATGTAATT
This sequence comes from Agapanthus africanus, assembly GCA_030015575.1. Classification (NCBI taxonomy): domain Eukaryota; kingdom Viridiplantae; phylum Streptophyta; class Magnoliopsida; order Asparagales; family Amaryllidaceae; genus Agapanthus; species Agapanthus africanus. Next base: position 484,666,493 of record JASDDO010000010.1, on the reverse strand, counting down.
CTTGTAGTTTCACGTTTTTCGCCGTATCGGTTTTTAGCCGTTTCTTATACAAAGTTAATTTCGATGTTAGATTCGAATACGGAAATTTCAGAGGCCGCAAAGAAAGGAAAATGATTGATGACATCCGAGTGACTTCGACGTATTACGGTGAGTAGACTAAACATTTACCGGGGGATTTTGTATGGATGACGTGATACGCCCGTAGATTTAAGTTTAAATTAAAATTGTTCCTTTGTATATAAGGTTTGATCGTATGCATTCATATATATACATCGTCATGTTAATAATTGTTAGAACACTGCACAAATTATCGACCAGTCATGCTGCACGTGCACATATCTACATGTTACACTACACCTCGTCGATATTAAAATGTCACATACGCACTTAGTACTTATTAGGTTAAATATGATTCATATCATACCTTAAACATCGATAATGGTAGTTATTTTGCATAAATGTTATCATGTTTCATATTCAAGTATTAGTAATTTGGATATAATATGCGTTGGATTATTACGGATTTATGGTTTTGAGTTTTATACACTATTGAGTAGATTCAGTGATTCTTCATGTTAATGTGAGATGTCCGCCATGAGATTTTTTTATGATTTGGTTTTATTCCGGACTGAGTGGGGGAGCTATACAGTTGCGGAATTTTACGCTATTCGGACTGAGTGAGGGAGCTATACAGTCGGATTCATCGTGGATCCGGTCGAGACCGAGGGGCAGGAAAGCCGCATTTGAGGCGGAGAGCCAAGCGAGGATACTCGATACCGGAGACAGTTGTCAAACACGGCGGATATCTAGGTGATACCGACCGGTGTTATTGGATGACAGGATCATTCGGGGAACGATGCCTGATGGGAACAGAAGATTTGTTTCGATATTGGACACGGAAAAATGAACCTTATTTGGAAATAATTGATGAGATTTCAGTGTTGATTTATATGTTTAGTAGTACATGTTCATGCTTCCACATATTATCATGCATTATATTCATCTTTGTTGATATTAGCTCTAGTTCATCATACTTACATTATCAGCCGATATATATTAGTTTTATTCGCTGAGTTGGCAACTCACCCCCGTTATGCCATAGTTCCTTGCAGGAGTCGTGTGGACGCGTAGCAGCAGTGCGGATCCACTCGTCAGCTTTTATCGCTCTTTCTGCTAGGTGGGTTACCTACGTAGTAATCTCCTATTTTGGGTATATGTATTTTGGATCTAGTATTACTCCATCAGACCCTGTATATTGACTTAGAACGAAACATGTTGTATATGTTCTAAAATTCGACTGTGTGAGATCATTTAGTTGTATTAACTTATGCTTTCTTTATATATGCATAAAATTCTTCGCTTAAAGCGTCGTGTTATTATTTTATATTGATTTCTGCCGTTTGGCATTATTTTGCTCCCAACTAGGGATTTCAATTTATTTAAACACCTTATAACTGCTTTTATTAATAATTAAAAAGGGAGATGTTGTCAAATTTTTAAATGCTTAAAATCAGTTGTTTAAACTTAAAAACTAAATTTTTGATAAATTACACAATTTGGGTTTTGATCTTGGTTTTTTGGCTTACTCGGATTGTGTCTGTATCTCTAGATGTCATACAATCTAAGTGCCAGCCACGGACCAAAACTTGGGTCGTAACAATTTTATCTAATAAACATATATAATACTGTTATATAAATATATATATAATGTATTAAATAAATTTATTAAATAATCACTCTCTCTCTCTCTCAGTCTCTCTCTTTCATTCTCTCTCTTTAATATATAAAATTTACTCTCTCTCTCTTCCTCTCGTCCCCACACTTCTCTCTTTGTATACATTATATATATATATATATATATATATATATATATATATAATTTTATAAAAACCTTACTCTCTCTCTCCTTCATTTTTTCTCACGTCCCGAACCCTAACCCTCGTTTCCTCATCTCTCCGCCGCAGCCCTCACCGTCATCGTCCCTATTGCCTTCGCCTCCCCTACCTCGCCGCCATCACCTCTACCTCTTCCTCCTCTCCCCAACGACCTCAAGCCCCAAACTTACCTTGACTGCACCTCTTCCCGATCACACCAAGAACCATCCCCCATCACCGGCAACCCCTCGTCGCCGGGAAACCCATCACTACCGACCACCTCTTCACCCTCCTCACCTCGTCTATCCAGCAAACCCCAGAACACCATACACAACCACCACCACCGACCCTAGCTTCATTCCCCGATCACCAGAACCCGCACCCACCTCGCCGCCGACGATTTCGCCTCGTCTCCGTCACCTCGTCGCCACCATCCCCTCTATCCTCGCCGAGTCTAGAGAACCCAGTTGCCCAGCATCACCACTTCTTCTTCTTCTTCTTCTTTCTTTTCTTTCTTTTTTTTGTTCTCTTTTTCCGGCCGTCTCGCCGGAGTTGCGCACGTCACCGACGATCCAGACGACCCAGTCACCATTGTTGTCTAACCCTATGACCATGTCACGCAGCTGCTCAGCCAGGTCTAGTCCTGCGTGCGTAAGCTGTGTCATGATTTTATTTCGGCGTCGGAACGTGACATATGTATCTCGATGTGAGATCCGATCAGGCAAGTTCTAAACTTGCAATATACTATTTTGATTATATCAATATTCATATGCTCGACTATAGTGCATAAGTTTTAATGTTCAGCGAGTAGTAGCGATTTACAGTTTTATAGTATTTGTCTGTATCCGTACTGATAATAGCTTATCCCGTTGCATGTCGGAACATCACGACATTATCATACTACTATATTAGTTCAATATATTACCTAGATTGCATCATACATGGTAATAGACGTATAACGGTTATTACAGATAGATACATATGCATCCTGACATTCGTTGTGTTTCGATATTGATTACAGTGTTACATTGGTATCTATTTTGGTTAATATTCAGTACATGACATGTTCATGACATATTACTAGACTTGTTACTTGAATTCTATTGCTAATGCCAACAATCCTGATTGTTGTCCTGACGGACGTGACTTGTTGTCTGCATAGACAAGACCTGTACTTGATTGATCCTGTGTTGGCATTAGATTTATATCGTCAATATCTGACTTGAGTACAAACCTGGGGGGAAAGGGAAAATTAAGAATGTAACCAAAACGTAACTCAAGAGGGTATTATTATTATTTGTCGTGTTTCCAGGCGTTACGAAATAATCATTATTTGCCGTGATTCCGGGCATTACAGAATAAATCATTGTTTGCCGTGATTCCGGGCGTTACGGAATAAATCATTATGTCATGGTCCCATGGGGGTTTGAACGGGATATATACTGTTTAGTTACGATGATGATTATATTAATTGATTTCAAAGACATATAGAATAGATAACCTAGAAGCACAGAATTTAGGATACACATCACATACATATAGCTCACTATTTATACCTGTTTTATTAACTATATTCAAGTTTAATGATAGCATCATATCCTGGTTATTACTATTATTGTGGTATTTATGACGCACTGACGTCTTGGTTTTGCATGGCCCAGTTCCTCTACCTTTATTGCAGGAAAATCAGTAGTACTTTAGCAATCAAGCCGAACAATGAGGAGCTAGCTATTTAGTTTAGACACTCCTAGTTTATTTATTTCAGCAGTTTTATTTCTATTGATGTGAGCCCATATTGGGGCGTGATTCAGATACTATTGTTTACTGGATCTTAATTCGTTTCCGCTATATGCATTTCTTGATTTTATTTATTGTGGCAGCTGGACATGTGTTAGCTAGATTATATATTTTACTGTTCTTGATATCTGATAGACAGCCGTAATGTGACTGTAGAGAGATGATTCCTAACCACAAGTAGCATGGTTGACTCTGTCACGTGCCGTAGTTACGTATTTTGGAATGCGGGGCGTGACACCGAGAGATAGAGAGTCTAAAAAAGACACTTGCATTTACGGTCGTCATTGGCTTTGCCTGGGCTGGACTAGGACGTCTTGTTTCCTTCTCTAAGTTGATGGGCCTACCCTTAGTTGGAGTAACAGAAAGCCGATCAAAAATCAACTTTTACTTTTGCTCGGGTATCTTCACGAACATGGCATTTTTCTGAACGAATTTTAGTGGTTTAAAAGAGTTGCAAATTTTTATGGCCGGTTTGGCTTTTGCGAGGTAACCATATTCTTGGGATCTCATGAAGTCCAACTTAGTAGGAGCCCTAGCACTTTTATTGGCTCGGTATCTGAGCCGTTTCTGCTTCAGCTTTTCAGTTTTAAGGGCTCAGCAATCGTCTGGTTTCTTGGTGGCCGTCGTAAGTTGACTGACAGTGAGTCTAGAGAAGACACTTGTGCGTGTCATTGTCATGGGCCTCGCCTGGGCTTGCCCATGACATCTTATTCCCCAGCATGACTTATTTCACTATTAGGGGTCTGACATTTACCACTCCCCTAGGCCCGATATGCAATACTCTTAGATGAACAGACCGGACTGTACGGAGATTGTCACAGATAGACTTAGTAGGAATTCGGATGAGTTTGCTGATCGGCCTTCCTATCGACAGATACCTGGGTAGCCATTACGTACAGCTAGTACCGCTGACATGCTTGTGGTTAAACCCACTGCCAGCGTACTGTCGAGTCTTTAGAGTCCCACACAGAGGGTTTCCCTATTTCGAGCGAAACGATGTAAAGGCCGTATGGTTTTACGGCAGGGTTTCGATCATATACGTGTACTAGTTGCACGGATGTTGTTCGGATGGATAATACTAGTGGGCTTTGGTTTAAGCCGGGTCCTAGTATTATATTGTTGGATTATTTTCGTCTCTTGGTATTCGTATTTTTCGGAATACGAATACGGGTATGTATATACGGTGAGGGGTATTCTTGTAATTTCAAAAGAATGCTTCTAGAAGAAGACACCTCATTTTTGTTTTAATCCATTTAGTTAAATGGATAATGAGGTGGAAGTATGAGGTGTTGATTGATCATTATTGAAGCATGGCTATTTTGGTGACTCACTCTCTTTTGATGACTATTGAAGTATGGTTGTATTATGATATTATTGTTGGAAAATGATATGGTTCATAGTTATCAAAACTTAGCCATGCTTGATTGATTATCTCTTGAACACTCTCTCTCCTCCAAGGCTCTCTTCTTCTTCCTCATGATCCTAACCCTTACATGAGTTGTGAACCCTAGGGTTATTGAGACAAATTAATCCATAATCATACTCTACATCAAGCATGGCTAAGCTAGCCTGAGAACGAGTCTGAACTTCAGCACAGCTTACCATCCACAAACAGATGGACAATCTGAGCGAACAATTCAAATTCTAGAAGACATGCTAAGAGCTTGTATGTTAGATTTCGGAGGATCGTGGGAAGATCACCTACATCTTGTGGAGTTTTCATAAAACAACAGTTACCAAGCGAGTATTGGAATAGCGCCTTTTGCAGCTCTCTATGAAAGGAAGTATCGTTCACCACTAAGTTAGGACGACATCGAAGATCGTGAACTCCTAGGACCAGAGATAATCGTGGTAACTGTGGATGTAGTTCGCACGATCAGGGAAAGAATGCGCATAGCCCAAGACAGACAGAAGCACTGGGCATATTCAAAGCGCCGACACCTGGAGTTCCAGCCTGGAGATCATGTTTTCTTAAAGATCTTTCTAAACCGTGGAGTAATTTTCTTTGGTAAGAGGGTTAAGCTCAGTCCGAGATATATAGGACCGTTCGATTCTCGAACGGGTCGGAGAAGTGGCATATCGTTTGGCACAACCACCCTCGTTGGAAGGAGTGCACAACGTGTTCCACATATCCCAGCTTCGAAGATATGTGAGCGACCCCAGCTACATCCTTGATCCCTCCGAACTCACTGTATAGACAGAACTATCTTGTGAGAAACAATCCATTGAAATTCTGGACCGAAAAGTAAAGTCACTAAGGAACAAGGAAGTAAACTTGGTCCGGGTGATGTGGAGAAAGGATTCGCCAGGAGAATCAACTTGGGAGCGAGAAGATGACATGCGTGCAAGAAACCCTTTCTTATTTTTAAATTAGTCCTTATGTAACTGTAAATTTCAACGACGAAATTTTTATAAGGAGGATAGAATGTAACGACTCTGATGTTACTGTACGAATTTTTTTTAAGTTAATGTATAGAAAGGAATTCCTTAGCCTGAGTACAAGTTATAAATTAAATTTGTTTAAGAATAGCAAGAAATAGTTTGTAGCTCATTGGTAAAGCCTTGCACTGCTGTGACGTAGCCCCTGTGTTCGAATCCCATCAGCCACATATTATTTTTATTGTTTTTTCTTTTAAAGTTTTTGGAAGCCCAAAAGTTATAAATTAAATTTGTTTAAAAATAGAAAGAAATCAAACATGTGCAAAATGTTGTATGAACTGAAATGAACACGTGGCAATGATCCAACGGCCCCCTACCCCAAACGACCGGCGAGATGACAATATAGGCCGGCGCCGACAGTCCAACCATGGGCAATGGTGACCGTATCTTGCACACAAGACCTTTGGCCTACCCCCATCACCCATGCACTGTTTGTTTTCTCTGCAATTTAATAGAGAATTCAATTTTTCCAATTAATCCAATTTTTAATGTATTTTAATTCATTCTTTCAATTCCAAAACCCTAATCTCACACTAAAAATACAGCCCTATAACACCTTAGATTTGCGATTAGTGTTAATTAAGCGATAATGCGGGTTTTCTGTAAAAAAAGTTTACCAAATTGGTTTCCTCACATTTTATAACAATTAATTAATATTTTATTATTATTTGTTATGGTTTGCACACACTTGTGCATGTTAATGTGAGAGTTAGTTAGTGTTAATCTTGTTTAGTGATCATGACACCTTTAAGCTAATCCTTGCTTTGTTTAACCATAACCCTTAGATATTTGTTGTGAGAAGATATTTTCCTCTTGTTTTGGATTGGAGAAGAGGTGGCAAGGTGACTCATGAGGAGAGTCATGGCTTGCATTTATGATGAAGAGGGAGAAAGTAAGTGCAAGGATGCACTTACCCTACACTCACCCTCTTATCTCTTTCTCACCTCACACACTCTCATTCTCTCTCACTCTATATCTTTCTCATTATATCTTCATCTCCCTTACCCTCAACTGAAACCTTCACTGCCCCTTCACTAAATCTTGCAAAACCTTCACTAAACACCACCAAATCACCTCTCATGTCTTGTTTTAGCCTCTAGGATCCCTTGGAGCTTGAAAAGCTAGGATCTTTGAGCATGTGTGGTTTGGTAATGATCTCAAACTGTTAAATAGGATGTTATAGTGTTGTGTAGCTTGTTAGTTGTTGTTTAGAACACTTAAAGTTTAGTTTTGTGCACATATCGTATTTTAGTGTCATTATAGGATATCTGTGATCTGCTGTGACCCCGAGTGTATACTGGAAAATCTAGCAATATAGTAGTGTTGTACTAGAGACCCTAAGCATTCGCCTGAAGCACGAACCCTATAGGCTCGGATTTGGCCGGCGACATGTAGGAGAATTCCGGCGAGCTCGGCTATGTAGAGGAGTTTGGCCTTGGGTTTTGTAGGGTAGCTGCCTGCAGTTGTTTAAAAGTGTTTGGTCCTGCTTGATTTTTATGTTTTGACAGTATACAAAATCTGGGATCACTTTGCTTGTTTCTAGTGTTATGACTACGCGTGTTACGTTATCCGACACGGTACGTGTACTTAGTGTGCTGTTGCTCTTGGGTTGGTTTCGTAGTGTCGCTACACACGTTAGCCACTAGACGAACACTTAAGAGTTTGTTTCGAGTTGGTGCGTCGGTCAAACGTAGTTTGTACGTGTTATTGGTCGATTTCTAATGTGAACTTGTTATGTTGTTATATGATTTTAGGGTCGCAGACGAGAACTTCGGACGCTGCGAAGAAGGGAAAGCAAGTGGTTGGTTTTACTTAGCCCAAGATCATCGGTGGGTAGATTTAACATCTACAGGGGAATCGCCCGCATGGCGTTATGCGTCTGGGCTAAATTCAATGACATGATTATTAGTTATAAGTATATGGACATTGATTGTGCATGTGTACCATTGTTGCATATCTCATTTCTTATTGTATATGAACATAGTATTAATGAGACACAACACTATTATTGACGGTTCATATTACATGAGCACTAATTGTATGCTACACACACTCCGTCGATAATTGCCATGACACGCACAACCCATATACATATGTGATATTGTATGGTTAGTGACATTGAGACATTGATTCTTATTCCATTGTGCATATGAAATATAGCATACCTGTATACCTACATGCTTACACACATGCCTTGCTATGCCTACATGCTTACACATATATCTATATGGTATTGTATCATTATTGACAGGTATATACACATATCTTGCTATGGCTACATGTACATATGCATACATACTTACATGTACACCCTTATACCTTGCTATAGCCGCATGTTCACCTTTATATGATGTTGTGTTGGATTTTGGAGAAATTAGGAACCGCATGATATATTTAATGACTTGATGCATTTAAATAGCGGTTTTTCCTTTATATGCTCATATTACTGTTTTATTTTGCATATATTATATTTCATGGATTTTCGCATTGAGATATGTATTTCACATGATCTTTTCTGGATTTGAGGACCGTGGTAGTTCATGAAATTATGCATTGTTTGAAAGACCCAGTTTCTCTTGATATGATATTTCGATGCGTCCATCATGAGATTTCTCGGTTCTGAGACTTGTGTTATAAACCCGATGTGAGGAGTTGGATGAGGCCGTGTGCGGGTACATGGTGGGGCCAGGAGGTACCCGGGGCAAGAAGATCGCAGATGATGGCGATGAGTCCGAGGCAGGGGAGTACAACTTTACCGGTGATATTATTTGGTTTCGGTGGATATCTGGAGGATACCGACCGGAGTTATGTATGAACATGCTATGTAGATTGCGAGTGTTGGACACTCAGGTTCCATGAGATATACAGACATGACATCAGGGCCGGTCCTGGTGACGACGCCTGAGAGATGAGTATTTACGTGTCGATAATGGACACTAGTTTTCATGATATTTTCGGGTGTCGATGTTGGACACTCAGGTTCCATAAGACTTACAGGATATGAGGGCCGATCTGAGGATGCGGTGCCTTTGGTATTGGGATTTGGAGTGTCATTAATGGACACTAGTCTCTCCACGATGAGGTTCCGTGAGGATGACATGTTTTATCACATACTCAGCATTTATTTGATATGCATTGCTTCATATATTAGTAGTACCTGATAGAGTACCTTTCATGACTGTTGCATATGCATATTGCCATTTATTGCTATCAGTTTGCATGTGATAGATTATCGCAGTACGTGCATACCTGCGATTACTTGCATATGTTATTTACTATTCACGAGTTGGCAACTCACCCCCGTTGTGCCACAGTGTTTTGCAGGTTGTCCTTCAGAGCAGTCGCAGCAGGGCTTCTTCTTATCGTATCATCTTTTGTAGCGGATACCGCTATGGCTGACTGTGAGCAGTTTTGCTATAGGTGTGTTTTGCGGTTATCCGATGATACTCATTGTATATCTTTTTGTATCTAGTACTCTCCATCTACTACTTCATGTACTGATTTAGAGACGAGATGTGAGGACGATATTGTATATTATTTTGTGATTCTGGATGTCTTTTATACTGTTATCACTTTATATCGTCCATTTCTTCGCTACGGCGTCGTATATCTGTTGTGGTGGTTGTTTCCGTCTATGGGCGTGGATTTTCTCCCATTTAAGGATGCTTTACTTATATCTTATGTTGTACCCTTTTTGGGGCTAGTTTTTACAAAGGAGGTGCTGCCAAATTTTAATGAAAGTAAATTTGGACTTTAAAGAATTTTTACTTGAGATTCCCAAAGTTTTTTAACAATGTTCTTATCACTTACTACTTTTGATGGTTTAGATTGCTGGGTTTTCGGCTTACTTGAATTACGTTACGCCTGTAGACGTTACGTGGTTTAAGTGCCGTCACGTGCCAATTTTCGGGTCGTGACAAAGTTGGTATCAGAGCGCTAGGTTTTACCTTTAAGAGTGTAGGATGACCTTGGAACGATAGAGTAGGTAGCTTAAGCAGAGTGACGTAGTATGTGTATGTCCGCGGCATACTTACGACACGGTACTCCGCCTAAGTGACCTTAGTACTTATTGCTTGAAATTCCTTCCATGATTATATATATCCTTGTGATTCGATTTCCGTGTTTTTATCGAATCCTATTTCCATTTCTAGCCATTATGCTGCTGAAGACTATGAGGGCTCAGAGAGAGGCAGCGAGAGCCGATGTCAGAGTTGACTCGTTTAAGACGAGGACTGACCAGTACGGTACGCTCACTGTACAGGAGTAGATTGATCTGCCTTCGATAGATCGTATCGCTAGGCTTGAGGCATATATGCAGGATTTGTGCCAGATGATAGGATCGTTGGTTGAGGCCAGTCGAGCGCAGCGACAGGAGGTTGCCACCCCTGTTACCCAGTTATTCCTTTCTATCAGCACACAGCATTGTGTCACGTATACGGCAGCAGTGGACACAACCCTACTAGATGATGAGCGTCTTCCCGAGACTTTGGAAGTTCCGGAACTGAGGAGGGCTCGTACAGGTGTATCAGTCCAGAGACAGATGTTTAGTTGCTGCGACAGATTTCGTTAAGGTCGCGGGAGTAACAGAGGCTTGATACGAGGTCAGCTGTTTAGCTCTTATCCCCAGGAGAGTCAGCAGTTATCGTATGGATGTTTCCGGTGCGGGAGTTTCCATCATCTCGTAAGAAATTGTTCCATGGTACGCCTGAGGAGGGCAGCAGTACCATTTTTTACCTTACCACCTTCACTTCAGGGAGAGTCGCCTTTTGCGTCTGTTGATGATCCGCGTCAGACTTTTGTTCAGAGAGGTCGTAGTCGCGGAGTGTTTGTTCAGAGAGAACAGGATGGTAGAGGAGGAGGACAGCCTGTTGCTGGTAGAGGGCAGGCACGAGCGTTTGCTTCTACTCATCGGGACGCGCGGGCGTCCAATATAGTGGTTTCAGGTATTCTTTTTCGTATGATCTTCTGATGCGCATGTTTGTTTAATTCGGGATCTATGCACTCGTTTGTTCTACACACTTTGTACCGTGGTTGGGCCGAGAGTCGTGTTTGCTAGATCAGCCGTTTGTTGTGTTTACTTCTGTTAGCGATTCTTTTGTTGCGCGACACGTGTTTCGGTCATATGCCAATCGGATAGGAGATAGAGATTCGTCCGTCGGTTTGATCTTTCTAAAGATGTCGAACTTTGACGTCCTCCTGGGCATGGACTGGTTAGCTACGTGTTATGCGTCTGTAGACTTCCGCGAGAAGACAGTCAGGTTTTGTTTTCCCGGTAAGTCAGTTCTTGTTGTGCAGGGGGACCGTGGTGCCGCCCATCACAGCTTGATTTCAGCCTTTTGCGCTAGTCGGATTTTGAGGAGAAGATGTTGATGATTCTTAGCTTTCATTCGTGATATCAGAGCCACAGTAGATTCGTTGGACCGGCTTCCTATTGTGCGAGAGTTTCCGACGCTGTTCGAGATGAGCCGGCGGAGCTTAGGGAGCTTAAGGATCAGCTGCAAGAGTTGCTTGTTGGGGGACTTGTACGTCCAAGTGTTTCGTCTTGGGGAGCTCCTGTTCTGTTCGTCAAGGAGAAGGACGGCAGTTTGAGGTTATGTAGTGATTGATCGTCAATTGAACCGAGTTACGGTGCGGATTAGGTATCCTTTATCTCGCATTGACGATTTGTTTGATTAGCTCCAGGGTGCGGGACATTTTTTCTAAGTTTGATTTGGGATCAGGTCATCATCAGTTGCGGGTTCGGAATGATGACATTCCGAAGACTGCTTTTAGTATGCGCTACGGGCATTATGAATTTTTGGTGGTGTCGTTTGGACTTACCAATGCTCCAGCAGTATTCATGGATGTGATGAACCAGATTCTTCAGGCCCTTCCTCGACCAGTGTATTATTGTATTATTGATGACATACTGGTTTATTCCAAGAGTCGAGAGGAACGTGAGCAGCACTTGAGGATTGCTTTGCAGACATTGAGAGAGCACTAGTTATTTGCTAAATTCTCGAAGCATTCCTCCTGGCTTGATAGTGTTGACTTGCTAGGTCATGTGGTTACGGGAGACGGTATTCGTATGGACCCAAGGAAGATCGAGACCGTACAGCTTTGGTCCAGACCTGTATCAGTGACAGAGGTCCGTAGCTTTTTGGGCTTAACCGGTTTTTACCGCCGTTTCGTGCAGGATTTCTTGAGTATCGCTGCACCGCTGACCAGACTGACCAGGAAGGAAGTTCATTTTCTTAGACTGAGGTATGCGAGCTGAGTTTTCAGTAGTTGAAGACTCGGTCGACGACTGCACCAGTTCTATCTTTGCTTTCTGGATTGGGCGATTTTGTCGTTTACTGTGATGTTTCGCAAGTCGGGCTCGATTGTGTACTGATGTGGCATTATAGAGTTATCGCTTATACTTCCCGACATTTGAAGGAAGTACGAGCAGATTTATCCCACTCATGATCTGGAGATGGCCGCGGTGGTCGTGCGTTGAAGATTTGGAGACACTACTTGTACGGAGAGTCGTGTCAGATTTTCGCAGACCACTAGAGCTTAATCTTCCTGCAGCGGGATCAGAGTTTGAGACAGCGCCGTTGGATGGAGCTTGTGAATGATTGTGATTGTGAGATCCTTTATTGCCTGGGGCAAGACGATTGTGGTAGCTGATGTTTTGAGTCGTAGACCCGGGGTTAGCTTGTCCTAGATGAGCGCAGTTCAGAGATAGTCTTCTGCAGATTTATAGTTCTTGTGCAACAGCTGAGTATAGTTTAAGTTCACCTCCACTGGGGGACAGCTTGCTCATGTCCGCGCCCGTCTAGTTCTACTTAATCGTTTTCGTGAGGCACAGTCCGCCGATGCTCATTTGTCTGAAATTCTTGAACATGTTCGGCAGGGTAGAGATTCGGAGTTCTTGATTTATGACCAGGGTGTGCTACGTTTAGGGACTCGTTGGTGTGTACCTGATACTGATGGGTAGAGACGCGAGGTCCTAGATCAGGCACATCAGTCAGCTTTCAGTGTTCACCTAAGTTCCACCAAGATGTAACGTGACTTGAGAGATAGTTACGGGTGGGCAGGGATGAAGAGTGATGTTCAAATTTCGTTTTAAGGTGCTTGACTTGTTAGCGATCTAAGATTGAGCATTTGAGACCGGCAGGTGAGTTGCAATCTTTAACCGTTCCAGAGTGGGAATGGGAGCAGATCTCCATGAATTTTGTCGTGGTGTCTACCCCGGTCTAGACAGGGTGTGACTCCTTTGGGTGATTGTCGTCCGGTTAACGAAAGCGGCTCACTTCCTTCAAGTGAAGACCACTTTCGGTTATGCTCAGTATGCTCAATTGTTCTTCGATAAGTTTGTGCATTTGCATGAAGTTCCTTCATGCTTTGTATCCAATAGAGGCACCCAGTTCACTAGCCGTATTTAGCAGAAGCTTCAGGAAGCCTTAGGTACTGTTTGAGCTTTAGCACTGCTTCCCATCCGTAGACCGATGGTTAGTGAGAGCAGACTATATAGACTCTGGAGGATATGCTTCGTGTGTGCATGCTTAATGTTGTTGGCAGTTGGGATCGTCACTTGCCATTGATGGAGTTCTCCTACAATAACAATTATCAGGAGACGATTCAGACGGCAACCTTTTTAGGCTTTTTGTGGTAGATTGTGTCGATCGCCAGTCTGTTAGACCGACTCCGCGAGAGCAGGATTTTTGCACTCCAGCTAGTTAAGAGACTTCGGAGATGATCCAGTTGATTCAGGACAGGATGAGAGCAGCCCAGTGCAGACAGAAGTCTTATGCCGACCGTTGTTGTCGCAGGCTTGAGTTCGCAGTGGGGGATCATGTATTCCTACGGATTTTTCCGATGAATGGCGTGTTGAGTTTTGGGAAGAAAGGAAGCTTAGTCCCAGAATTGTAGGTCCTTTTCCTTGAGCGAGTTGGTACCGTTGCCTATCGTTTGGCACTTCCGCCCAGATTTCTGAGTATTCACCCTGTATTCCTTATGTCGATACTTCGCAATTACCTTCATGACCCTTCTCACATGATTCAGCACCAGACCATTCATTAGGACGCGATCTTTCATTTACCAGCAGCCGATAGTTATAGTGGATCGGCCGGTGGAGAAATTTCGGTCAAAGGTCTTGGTATCTATGAAGGTTTTTTAGCGTAGCCTATCTAGTGAGGAGATCATTTGGGAGGTTGCGAGCGAGATGTGGAAGATTTGCACTCATCTCTTTGAAGGTACATATACTAAGAATTTTAAATTCGGGGACGAATTTCTTTAGGAGGGAGATTGTAACATCTTAGATTTGCGATTAGTGTTAATTAAGCGATAATACGGGTTTTCTGTAAAAAAGTTTACCAAATTGGTTTCCTCACATTTTATAACAAGTAATTAATATTTTATTATAATTTGTTATGGCTTGCACACACTTGTGCATGTTAATATGAGGGTTAGTGTTAATCTTGTTTAGTGACCATGACACCTTTAAGCTAATCCTTGCTTTGTTTAATCATAACCCTTAGATATTTGTTATGAGAAGATATTTTCCTCTTGTTTTGGATTGGAGAGGAGGTGGCAAGGTGACTCATGAGGAGAGTCATGGCTTGCATTTATTATGAAGAGGGAGAGAGTAAGTGCAAGGGTGCACTTACCCTACACTCACCCTCTCATCTCTTTCTCACCTCACACACTCTCATTCTCTCTCACTCTATATCTTTCTCATTATTTCTTCATCTCCCTTACCCTCAACTGAAACCTTCACTACCCCTTCACTAAATCTTGCAAAACCTTCACTAAACACCACCAAATCACCTCTCATGTCTTGTTCTAGCTTTTAGGATCCCTTGGAGCTTGGAAAGCTAGGATCTTTGAGCATGTGTGGTTAGGTAATGATCTCAAACTGTTAAATAGGATGTTATAGTGTTGTGTAGTTTGTTAGTTGTTGTTTAGAACACTTAAAGTTTAGTTTTGTGCACATATCGTATTTTAGTGTCATTATAGGATATCTGTGATCTGCTGTGACCCCGAGTGTATACTGAAAAATCTTGCAATGTAGTAGTGTTGTACTAGATACCCTAAGCATTCACCTGAAGCACGAACCCCATAGGCTCGGATTTGGCCGGCGACATGTAGGAGAATTCCGGCGAGCTCGGTTTGTAGGGTAGCTGCCTGCAGTTGTTTAAAAGTGTTTGGTCATGCTTGGTTTTTATGTTTTGACAGTATACAAAATCTGGGATTAGTTTGCTTGTTTCTAGTGTTACGACTACGCGTGTTACGTTATCCGACATGGTACGTGTACTTAGTGTAGCTGTTGCTCTTGGGTTAGTTTCGTAGTGTCGCTACGCACGTTAGCCACTAGACGAACACTTGAGAGTTTGTTTGGAGTTGGTGTGTCGGTCAAACATAGTTTGTACGTGTTATTGGTCGATTTCTAATGTGAACTTGTTATGTTGTTATATGATTTTAGGGCCGCAGGCGAGGACTTCGGACGTTGCGAAGAAGGGAAAGCAAGTGGTTGGTTTTACTTAGCCCAAGATCATCGGTGAGTAGATTTAACATCTACAGGTGAATCTGCCGCATGACGTTATGCGACTGGGCTAGATTCAATGACATGATTATTAGTTATAAGTATATGGACATTGATTGTGCATGTGTACCATTGTTGCATATCTCATTTCCTGTTGTATATGGACATAGTATTAATGAGACCTGTTCATACCATAATTTTGCATTATTTATTCCCTATTCTTATTCAGTTTATAAATAAACAGGTGCTTTTGACCCATGTCTGCTACATAGTTACCGGTTACAGGTTCTCGGAACAAAAACAGTGAAATTGAAGAAAAGACGATACAAAAGTGAGACTACGATCGATAAATGGAGGAATCTTGATCATGCCACATTTTGAAGGACAATGAAGATCAATAAATAAGTTCACAGAGTACAAAGGCAGCGCAAGGTTCAAGACTTCGTCACGAAGCAACGGTAAAAGTCCACTACAATTATTCACTGTGGAGATCTGGAAGAGAACCAAAAGACATTCTGAAGAACAAACTATGGAAAGCAGAAGACAAAGCCAACCAGAACAAACCCTGGAAAAATGAGCCCACAAGCCCAATATACGGCCGCGGAACCGCGGCCAAACGTGGGCTTTGGCTGCGGAACCGCGGCCGTGTGGGGCCCGTGTCGGTGCAGAAAGTTTGAGGCGTTGGCGGTGCGTTGACTAGGTCTTTTTCTTAGTGGATATTTTTGTAGAAGCAGATGTGACGCGATTGTAACCTAGGGTTTCTATGAATCTATAAATAGGAACCCTAAATCTTGTATTAGGTTATGCCTCTTTTCATTTCATAAATTCAGATCTGTAATTCCTGTGTTGATGTTTGGAGAGAGCCATCAATAAAATTAGTAAGTTTTCTATTTCATTGCCTTAGTTTACTTTTAATTATTTTCCCTAGTTAGATAGTTAGAATGTCATTCAATTCCCTAATGAGCGAGTAGTCTCCTCGCTTGTTAGGGTTAGCTTTAGGGAAAGGCTTGAGAGATGAAATCTCTCACCCATTTCTTGCCCCATCACACATAATAATTAGAACTCCATGCATACATACACACACCGTTCCCTGCGGCACCTTACCCCTCGAGGTAACGGTGATACCGTAGTATAAAGGACCGGTTGTGTATGTTTTCCATGGAGGTTAGGGTAATAATTGAGAAAGGAAGGACAAGAACCTAGAGGAAGAAATATCGTTTCTTCCCGATGGTACCGATCCCCTTTATTAATTCTTACCATAACACCTAATAGATCTAAAATAGGGCATTGAAAGCGGTGAGGAAACATTCAATTTCCCAACTTACCCTAAACCTAACCTTAGCAAGATTCTAGTTTTAATATAAATTTAGGTTTTAGAGATAATCCATTCACAACGTTTGGAATTAACTCGTTTGAGCAAATTAGAAAAGACACAACATCCCTGTGGACCGACCCGTACTCACCGGCTAGCTACCAAGCGACGCCGTTCTTGATCGCAGTAATATTATTTTTGATCTAAAAATCCAAACAAATCAAGACCCAACACTATTATTGACGGTTCATGTTACACGAGCACTAATTGTATGCTACACACACTCCGTCGATAATTGCCATGACACACACAACCCATATACATATGTGATATTGTATGGTTAGTGACATTGAGACATTGATTCTTATTCCATTGTGTATATGAAATATAGCATACCTGTATACCTACAATGCTTATACATATGCCTTGCTATGCCTACATGCTTACACATATACCTATATGGTATTGTATCATTATTGACAGGTATATACACATATCTTGCTATGGCTACATGTACATCATGTATATATACTTACATGTACACCCTTATACCTTGCTATAGCCCCATGTTCACCTTTATATGATATTGCGTTGGATTTTGGAGAAATTAGGAACCGCATGATATATTTAATGACTTGATGCATTTAAATAGCGGTTTTTCCTTTATATGCTCATATTACTGTTTTATGTTGCATATATTATATTTCATGGATTTTCGCATTGAGATATGGATTTCACATGATATTTTCTGGATTTGAGGACCGTGGTAGTTCATGAAATTATGTATTGTTTGAAAGACCCGGTTTCTCTTGATATGATATTTCGATGCGTCCACTATGAGATTTCTCGGTTCTGAGACTTGTGTTATAAACCCGATGCGAGGAGTTGGATGAGGCCGTGTGCGGATACATGGTGGGGCCCGGAGGAACCCAGGGGCAAGAAGATCGCAGATGATGGCGATGAGTCCGAGGCAGGGGAGTACTACCTTACCGGTGATATTATTTGGTTTCAGCGGATATCTGGAGGATACCGACCGTAGTTATGTACGGACATGCTATATGGATTGCGAATGTTGGACACTCATGTTCCATAAGATGTACGGAGATGACATCAGGGCCGGTTCTGGTGACGGCGCCTGAGAGATGAGTATTTACGTGTCGATGCTGGACACTAGTTTTCATCATGTTTTCGGGTGTCGATGTTGGAAACTCAGGTTCCATAAGACTTACAGGATATGAGGGCCGATCTGAGGATGCGGTACCTTTGGTATTAGGATTTGGAGTGTCATTGATGGACACTAGTCTCTCCACGATGAGGATTCCGTGAGGATGACATGTTTTATCCCATACTCAGCATTTATTTGATATGCATTGCTTCATGTATTAGTAGTACTTGATAGAGTATCTTTCATGACTGTTGCATATACATATTGCCATTTATTGCTATCAGTTTGCATGTAATAGATTATCGCAGTCATAGTCACATAATTCGCGAATAATTCGGAGAATTCGCGAATTTTTGATTGGCCGATTAATTCTCCGATTTAATCGCCACCGGCGAACTCTTCGAATAATTCGCGAATAATTCATGAATTATTCGCGAATAATTCAAATAAACAGCGAATAATTCACGAAAACAATGAATAATTTGCAATATCAAAACCCAGCGCCTCATATATTAATTTCTTACTCGAAATCCTTTCCGAATATTTCCTGAATTCTTGTCGAATCTTTCCTGAATACCTGCCGATTTTTTCCAAATAGTTCTCCGAATCCGAATTTTCGACGTCGCCGAATAATTCCCGAACGGTGAATTTGTGACTATGAACGCAGTACGTGCATACCTGCGATTACCTGCATATGTTATTTACTATTCACGAGTTGGCAACTCACCCCCGTTGTGCCACAGTGTTTTGCAGGTTGACCCTCAGAGCAGTCGCGGCAGGGCTTCTTCTTATCGTATCATCTTTTGCAGCGGATACCGCTACGGCTGACTGTGAGCAGTTTTGCTATAGGTGGGTTTTATGGTCATCCGATGATGCTCCTTGTATATCTTTTTGTATCTAGTACTCTCCATCTACTATTTCATGTATTGACTTAGAAACAGGATGTGAGGACGATATTGTATATTATTTTGTGACTCTGGATGTCTTTTATGCTGTTGTCACTTTATATCGTCCATTTCTTCGCTACGGCGTCGTATATCTGTTGTGGTGGTTGTTTCCGCCTATGGGCGTGGATTTGCTCCCGTTTGGGGATGCTTTACTTATATCTTATGTTGTACCCTTTTTGGGGCTAGTTTTTACAAAGGAGGTTCTGCCAAATTTTAAAGAAAGTAAATTTGGACTTTAAAGAATTTTTACTTGAGATTCCAAAAGTTTTTTAACAATGTTCTTATCACTTACTACTTTTGATGGTTTAGATTGCTGGGTTTTCTGCATACTTGAATTACGTTATACCTGTAGACGTTGCGTGATTTAAATGTCGTCACGTGCCAATTTTCGGGTTGTGACAAACCCCATACCCTAGCCCCTCCTCATTCTAAAATCTCTAGCCAAAATTATCAAATTTTTCTAAGTACAAATGGAGTAGAAGTAGAGTTAGCCCAAGGTCAACTTCCAGCGAGGAAACGAAGCAATCCCGGCGATCTCGTGACGCCACGGCGACTACACAATCTTTCTCTACCTTATCTTTATCCTTCTAACTTGTAAATCCCACCCCCTTTCTTCTCTTTCTATATAAAAAGTCTCTTTTTATAAAACATGTCGTTAAGTGGATTTATACCGACATTTGATTCTAAAATCTTTGATACCGCAATTTTTTTAAGAATTGCTCATTCATATTCCTATGCATTGCTTGTTAATCATAAAACTAAAGTTTAGAACAACTTTCACCCTAAATTATCATGCTAAACAACTTTAAATTGAGTTTTACCTTTAAATACTATGAACTTTATATCGACCATATTTATTTGTTTTGCTTTCTATTACCTTTAGAAAACATCACGGGGTAACGACCTACCCTTCACAACACACATGATTCCATAGCACGATTCTCTTTGAAACATATATCGTGGAGATTACAACATTTCATCAAAATACCTTGAACTATAAAAACCCGGTTTTCTTTTAAATAGTATTATTAAACTCTTTGCGATTATGCATCTACAACCCATTTTGGAGAACCTTCTATTAGATGGTGCAAATTATCGTACATTCTCGGGCAAGTAGAGCGAGATGCAGACCTTCCCACGAAGCATTCGGTCTCGAAAGATTTTTAATACGATTTTTTAAGAAAAATGAGATTTTCTAATTAATAATAAAAGTAAATTTTATAAATATTTAAATATTATCAAAACACATATTTTCAAGATATAATAAAATTCCATGTTTTCTAAAAAGATAAAAGACAAGTTTTACACTTAAATACCATGAACTATTCAAGCTAAGTTAATATTCACTAAAATATCTCAAATCTTAAAAGTTACATCCATGAAAACCCTAAATAAAATAAATAAATACTCATGGTTTATTTTGAAAGTAGATAAAATATTTTTCATAAAAACCCCCGAGTTATATAAAATTACAATTAAGGACTTTAGTAAATATGGGTTTAAGCGGGATCAATTCTCTTGAGCCTCAGAGAGCCAGAGAAAGTAAGTGCTTGCCTATTTAAGATAGAAAAATTTAACGGTGTTATCAATGGTGATTGTCTTGGAAAAAGACAAAATCCTGCCGTCCATGTGTAGCAGTTACTGTAACAACCGAGTCCAGTTCTACAAATTTCAGTTACCGAATGTGTGGTGTGTGGTATTTATTTCATTTATCCTGCTTTAACTGTTACTAGTTATAATTTCCCCCGACGTTTCATATTCTGCATATAACAATTTAAGTCGTTTAAAATAAATTAAAAATATTTGACATGGCCTGCTTGACACCCCTAACCCTGTGGTAGCGTCCTTGCATCGTGTTCTCGTTCCGTTCCGTGAAACGGACGTGTTTGGACGGCTACGCGCACGTGCGTGCGATCGTTCTTGGGGGTATGCTTTTCGGTTATAAAGTCCTTCATTTTAATTTTTGGAACCCGCCTATAATTTTCATTTTCCAAATTCAAATTTTTGGACTCGATCTGGGCACAGTTGTGAATTATTTTGTATCCCGCCAAATTCTATTTTAATTGCTAAATCAATTTAAAAATTTAGTCTCTATTATCTACAGTACTAGTTTCCCTTAACCAAAGTATTTTTTTAAAAACAGAAAATCCTTGTAAAATTTTCCTAACCAAACAAATTTCCCTCCCCCCAACCAATCAGGTTTTTCACTGTTGCGCAGCGGGTCCCACACGTTTCATTCCTTCACTAAAATCTTTTCTCATTTTTTTCTTATTGGCCACGAGCCAATCGCAGCCCTCATTTTCCTTCACCGGGCCCCACACTCTCTTTCCCTCTCTCCTTTCTCCTTCTCTTTCTCTCTCTTCTCTTTCTCTCTCTCTGGCGCTAGAAGCCAATTTTCTTTCTCCTCAAATCTTTCTCTCTCCTCTCGATCTCTCTCTTCCTCTCTATCTCTCTCTCTCTACCGCGTCTCTCTCTCTCTCGTCTCTCTATCTCTCTCAATCTTTCTCTCTCTCCTCCCCGAGTATCTCTCTCTCTCTTCCCTTTATATTTTTCTTCTCCCTTGTCGTCTTCACACAGAACCAAACCCACCTCAGAAAACCTAGCCGCCGCCTCCCTCCTCGTCGCGCAGCCGACGATGAAGCCCTCGACCTCGCCATCTCCACCATTACCTCCTCCGCTCCCACTTACCTCCTCTCCATAGAGCCGTCCCTGCATCCCCATCACCCTGCACCTGGCAACCGCGCACTTCTGCACTACCGGAAGCCGCCGCCGGTGACCTCATCCTCATGCCCTAGCCCTGTTACACCCCAGTGAGCATTGTCTCTGCACCCTCTTCCTTCTTTCCTCATTCTTTCTTCTTCTCCCATTCTTTTTCTCGGTTGGTTTCTTTAACTGCCGGGTCTCTGCAGGGTCATTCGCCAGAGCTCTGTAGACACAGTCGACGATCACAACCCCTCTACAGACCAACGTGAGCACCCCCTCCTCAGCCCTCCTTCTCTTCTTTCTTCTTATTCTTCTCTTCTCTTTCTTTCATGCATTCTTGCATTTTTTTAATGTTCACTGTTTTGTCTGTTCGCCGGAATCCGGCGGTGCCGACGACATTTCCCGACGACCCAGCGAGGACCCCTGACCCGTGTGACTCCACCGTTCGTCGTTTGGGTTCATTCCGTGTACCGTGCGCGCGTCGCGATTTTTCCCCGCCGACGCATAACGTTCCGTTTTACGTTTCGCGACCCGTCGAGACAAGTGGAACTTGCTACATGCTATTTTAAACTATTCGTATGCTATATTATTTATTTCCTGTTAGATCTCTAAATAGACTCGAAAGAATTAGATTTCAAGTTAACCGTATAAATTCCATTACACGTTTTACGATCCCGAACTTGAAACTTGATTTTGCATCTAATTATTTATACCTAGTAATCACCTGTAAGTGATAGACCACATGATCGCATTGTTTATAGCCAAGATACATTTTTTCCAGTTTTAACCTATCGGACATCCATGTGCAACTTTAACCGGTTTAATTACAACTGCATCCATTGAACAAATTATACATGTTGTCGCATCCATGGATCACTCAACACTTATTAACCTGGTTTTTAGCATTCACATCTATCATACTGTATTCGTATAGTGCTGACATCATCTGATAAACACAACTGATAACTGTACAGCTAATTAATTAAATCTGCTTTATTGCTTAACTTACTGCTTAGATTGTGTTGTTGATAACCATACGTGATTACTTATAACCATGATTATGCTAGCTGTTTATAAGTACCCACATGTTATCTTTTACACACTGGCCTGACTTGCTACACGCATATCGATTGACTCGACATGGTACCGTACACTACTTGAATTGATCTGTTGTACCATGGATTGACCCGTTACCTGATCTTGTGTCTAATGCCAACAAACCTGACATGTAATCCTCACGGACCATTCCTGTTGTCTATCCATATAAACATGCTCTTACCTGATCCTGTGTTGGCATTAGTTCTTGATTACGGAATACCTGACTTGACACATATAACTTGGGGGCATGGGGAAATCAATGATGAAATCCTGACTTGTAACTCGATAGTTGCTCGCTTATACCGATCAGTTTTAGAGGCTAGGCCCGCCTCGTGACGATGCTGCTGACATCGTTGGTCTGTACTCCTTTCCTGTTAGTGCCTAGCGGCACGTCTCGGTTTCAGCCTGAGAGTCTGTAGACCGTGGTCCCAGGCATGCACGGGATACTATTGAGTTACATCGATGATTCATCAAATTGATTTCAAAGACTTTAGAGTAAAAAACCCAAAAGAACAGTTTAGTTTACTCACTGCACACTACCCTTCACTGCCCTGATTTATATTACTGTTACACCTGCTTTTCATTCATGTTTATACTTGCATTGCCTGTTACCCTGTTTATTCTATTACTTGATGACATGACGCGCTGACGTCTGGGTTTTGCATGGCCCAGATTCCGTACCTTTGCTGCAGTCCGAGCAGGAGTACTTCAGCCAGCAGGCTAAGCTGTGAGGTGTCAACAGTAGTTAGTTCTTTTATTTTCCGCATTTTATTCCTGATGTGAGCCCGTATTATGGGACATACATTCCAGTTATTTTGTATTGGATCTTTTGCTTCCGCACTTTCATTATTCTTGACTCATGTTATCTTGGCTTATGGACATGTTTTAGATAGTTTTATTTTGTTCTTGATATCTCTACAGCCGTAATGTGACTGTGGATGGATACATCCTACCCACAGGTAGCATGGTTGGCTATGTCACGTGCCCAATTTAGCGTACTCTGGGAAGCGGGGCGTGACATGGTTCTTTTGGTATCAGAGCCATAAGATAGTCGGGTTGATTCTTTTGTAGTTGGGTATTGTACCCAATACATGAATCAGAATACCCGTGTTTAGGAAACATGTCCTGTTACCTTGCCGTTTACCGTTCTTGAATCAAGTCCTTCTTGATTATATCTTTTACGATGTGCAAACTTCCTTTGCATATCGACTCGAAAACCTGATTCCTTGTTATCTCTAGAGCTTAGGCGACTTGGGTGGAGTTATGTAATTGTAGCTATAACACCGCGGCATAGTTACAATGCGGTACTCTATTTAAGTAACTTGAAGTTCTAGCCTTGATTTATATTATAAATTTGTTATCATGCTAATCTTGGGTGTTTTGATTTCAGGAGTATGGCAGGCAAGAATCTAAAGACGTACCAAAGGCGTGTTGACGAAGCTGCCATGCTTGGAGTGATACGGGGAATGCTGGAGAATCAAAAGAGACAGACCGAGCTGATCCAACAGCAAGCTGAATCGTTTCAGGAAGGTTTGCGGACCGTTCAGCAGTCTGTGAACAATGTTGGAGTTAAGCCAGTTGATCGTGTAGGGACCGTAGCAGATTTCAGGCGCTTGGGACCGTCTGTCTTTACCGGTTTGGAGGAGCCGTTGCCAGCCGGTTTGGAGGAGCCGTTGCCAGCGGAGCAGTGGCTAGTTGACACGGAGAACTTATTTATTGCGGCGCAGATTCCAGAGGATAAAAGAGTGGATGTGGTGCGCATTCAGTTAGTGGACTACGCCCATGAATGGTGGCTTGTGGAGGAGACCCGCTTGCCCAAGCCGATCAAGTGGGGGGATTTTTCGAAGAGTTTCCTGGAGAAGTTCTTCCCGCGGACTGCACGGGAGGAAATGGAAGAGAAGTTCATCGGTCTAAAGCAGAATGGAGCACCCGTATATGTACATGCAGCTGAGTGGACACGGCTCAGTGGATTCGCTGGACCTTTAGTTGCCAACGATGCAGACAGGGCACGGAGGTTCATGCGCAGCTTGGATGTGGACATCCAGAGGCAGATTGTCTCCCTGGGTTTGACCACTTTCTCACAGGTTCTTACAGCAGCCCGAGAACAGCAGGGCCTATCTGGGAAGACTGGGAGTTTACAGCAGACAGCAGTTGCAGTAAGGAAGCCGGCATTTGTACCTAACCAAGCTCATGGATGCAGAGGTATTCCAGTGGACCGTCGTGGTGTAACACCGATGAAGAAGCCTGCTGTTGTTGATCAGAGGAAGCGCGTGGTTTGTAGCTATTGCCACTTACCCGGACATTTGCAAAAGGAATGTCGCAGGATGCAGGGACTTTGTCTGGTTTGTGGATCGGCGGATCATATTGTTAGTTCTTGTCCGTCGAAGTTACGCACAAGGGATGATTTTCAGAAGCCTCCGCCGAAACCGTTCTAGGGGCAGAAGCAGCTGACTCAAGGACCTAATCAGGCTCGAGCTTTTGCCTTG
Source organism: Agapanthus africanus (assembly GCA_030015575.1). Lineage (NCBI taxonomy): Eukaryota > Viridiplantae > Streptophyta > Magnoliopsida > Asparagales > Amaryllidaceae > Agapanthus > Agapanthus africanus. Next base: position 484,641,164 of record JASDDO010000010.1, on the reverse strand, counting down.
ACGGCTGAGGAAGCTAAGGCTTCAGGGGAAGTTGTTTCAGGTATTCTACTCGTTCATGGTTTTCCCGCATTAGCGTTATTTGATTCTGGTGCATCCCATTGTTTTATGTCGTCCAAGTTTATAGCTACACACTCGATTACCTGCACGACCCTGTCTAGTTTCTGGGACATACACACTGGGAATGGGAAAATCATATCTAGTAGGGAATGTAAAGATTGTACAGTTGTTGTTTGCGGACGGGAGCTTTTTGCAGATTTCTTGGTGATTGATAATGGAAGCTACGAAGTCGTCTTGGGAATGGATTTTCTTGGCACTTTCCACACTCACATTGATTGTAGGGCAAAGAAAGTAATTTTCCAGATTCCCGGACATCCCGAGTTTACCTTCACTGAAGGAAGCAGTTCTGTCGGGCCAGTCGAGTTTAGGGCTAGGCCGACAACTAATATTCTTGTAGCAATGGAGGTTGATAAAAGTGAAGAGACGGCTGTTGTTCATTACTTTATGGACGTGTTTGAAGATATATCGGGATTACCGCCGAAGCGAGACGTGGAGTTCGCAATTGATCTTATTCCTGGTGCAGCGCCAGTATCTAAAGCGTATTATCCAATGGCACCAGTGGAGTTGGAAGAAGTCAAGAAACAGCTTGTTGAATTGCTTGAGAAGGGTTGGATTCGAAGCAGTAACTCGCCTTGGGGAGCTCCAGTTCTTCTAGTTAAGAAGAAAGATGGCACGAGAAGGATGTGCATCGACTATCGAGAATTAAACCGGGTGACTATTAAGAACAAGTACCCGATCCCTCGCATTGGCGCACTTTTTGAGCAGCTTAGTGGCGCGACGGTATTCTCGAAGCTGGATTTGTGATCCGGATATCATCAGGTCCGAGTGAAAGCAGAAAATATTTACAAGACGGCATTCCGAACTCGGTATTGACATTACGAGTACTTAGTGATGCCCTTCGGAGTAACGAATGCACCGGCGATATTCATGGACTTGATGAACTGAATCTTTTCACCATTCTTGGACCAGTTTATTGTGGTGTTCATTGACGATATTCTGGTTTACTCGAAGAGTTTTGAAGAGCATGCTGAGCATTTGAAGATCGCACTGCAGATGTTGAGACAGGAGAAGTTATATGCGAAGATGAGCAAGTGCGAGTTTTGGCTGGAGGAAGTAATGTTTTTGGGGCATGTTGTGTCTGGTGATGGAATCGCCGTCGATCCCGAAAAGATTGCAACAGTTCGTGATTGGCCGATTCCGAAGAATGTTGCGAAGATAAGAAGTTTTCTTGGACTCGCCGGGTATTACAGAAGATTTGTGGAGAACTTTGCTCGTCTGGCGAAGCCGTTGACCAAGCTTACGCGCAAGGAGGTGCCTTTTGTGTGGACGGATAGATGTGCGTCAGCTTTTGAGACGTTGAAGCAGAGATTGATAACGCTCCTATTTTGACCGTGCCAGACAATTCCGGAGGATTGGTGATTCACAGCGACGCATCTGGGAAAGGATTGGGATGCGTTTTGATGCAGCATGGGAAGGTTGTAGCATACGCATCTAGACAGTTGAAGACCCATGAGAAGAATTACCCAACTCATGACTTGGAGCTTGCGGCTGTGATTTTCGCTTTGAAGATTTGGAGACATTACCTTTTGGGCAAAAGGGTCGAAGTTTTCATGGATCATAAGAGTTTGAAGTATGTGTTCACGCAGAAGGAGCTTAATATGAGGCAGCGTAGATGGTTAGAGCTGATGACTGATTACGATCTTGATCTTAAGTACCATCCGGGGAAGGTTAATGTCGTACCGGATGCGCTCAGTCGGTTACCAGCAATTCAGATGTTGACTACGCAGAAGGAACTCGTTGAAGACTTTCGAAGATTTGATTTGAAGGTTGTGCTACCGCATTCTTCGGGACAGTTAATGCAGCTACAAGTACATTCGTCATTGATCGAGAATATTAAAGCAGCGCAATCACAGGACCCTAGATTGCAAAAGTTTCGAGAACAGGTCGAAGCCGGACTACGAACAGATTTACTGATAGATGAAGATGGTTCGTTGAGATATGGTAGCCGTTTGTGTGTGCCAAAGGGAGATATTCGCGAAGAGCTTATGAAGGAGGCACACAGTTCAGCTTATTCCGTACATCCAGGAGGCATGAAGATGTACCGAGACTTACGACAGCATTTCTGGTGGGAAGGCATGAAACGGGAGATTGCTCGCTTTGTGGCAAAGTGCTTGGTGTGTCAGTAGGTTAAGGCTGAACATCAAAGGGTTGCTGGTTTATTGTAACCACTTCCGATTCCTCAGTGGAAGTGGGAACATATAACCATGGATTTCGTGACAGCTCTACCGCGGAGTCCAAAAGGCAATAATGCAGTATGGGTGATTGTTGATCGGTTGACCAAAGCAGCTCATTTTATTCCTTTTCGGGTTGGTCAATCAACAGAAACTTTGGCGGAGCAGTACATGCAGGAGATTGTGAGATTGCATGGAGTACCGGTGAGCATCGTGTCCGATCGGGACACTCGGTTCTTATCACACTTCTGGAGGAGTTTACAGGAAAGTTTAGGGACTCGATTGAAGTTTAGCACAGCTTATCATCCTCAAACCGATGGTCAGTCGGAGTGAACGATCCAAACTCTTGAAGATATGTTGAGAGCATGCATGTTGGACTTCAAGGGTTCTTGGGAGGATCATCTACATTTGGTGGAGTTTTCTTACAACAACAGTTTTCAGGCAACTATTCAGATGGCTCCATTTGAAGTTTTGTATGGTCGCAAATGCCGTTCACCTGTTTGTTGGGACGATGTCGGTGAACGAAGGTTGTTTGGACCAGATCTGGTTGTACAGACAGTTGAGAAAGTTAACGCTATTCGGAATCATATGAAAGTAGCTCAAGACAGACAGAAGAGTTGGCCAGATACGTCGAGAAGACCTCTAGAGTTCGCCGTGGGTGATTTGGTATTCTTGAAGATATCACCGACTAGAGGGGTGATTCGTTTTGGAAGTCGAGGAAAGCTCAGTCCTCGATTCGTGGGACCTTTTGAGATCTTGGAGCGTGTTGGTGAGGTAGCGTACCGTTTGGCGTTACCGCAGTCCTTGGCGAGTGTGCACGATGTGTTTCACGTGTCACAACTCCGTAAGTATGTTCGGGATGAAACGCATGTATTGGATTATTCGGAGCTGACTGTACGAGAAGACTTGACTTTTGAGGAGCGACCGGTTGAAATTGTGGATCGAAGGGAAAAGATTCTTAAGAACAGGGTTATCCCTCTTATACTTGTTTCTTAAGGTAATCGCTCACATGGAGAGTCCACATGGAATGAGAAGATGAAATCCGGTAGAAGTTTCCTCATCTTTTCTTGTAGTTTGATTTTTCGTCTATCCTTTGTATTCTTGGAATTTCGAGGACGAAATTCTTTTGTAGTTGGGTATAATGTAACAACCGAGTACAGTTCTATAAATTTCAGTTACCGTATGTGTGGTGTGTGGTATTTATTTCATTTATCCTGCTTTAACTGTTACTAGTTATAATTTCCCCCGACGTGTCATATTCTGCATATAACAATTTAAGTCATTTAAAATAAATTAAAAATATTTGACATGGCCTGCTTGTCACCCCTAACCCTGTAGTAGCGTCCTTGCGTCGTGTTCTTGTTCCGTTCCGTGAAACGGACGTGTTTGGACGGCTACGCGCACGTGCGTGCGATCGTTCTTGGGGGTATGCTTTTCGGTTATAAAGTCCTTCATTTTAATTTTTGGAACCCGCCTATAATTTTCATTTTCCAAATTCAAATTTTTGGACTCGATCCGGGCACAGTTCTGAATTATTTTGTATCCCGCCAAATTCTATTTTAATTACTAAATTAATTTAAAAATATAGTCTCTATTATCTACAATACTAGTTTCCCTTAACCAAAGTATTTTTTTAAAAACAGAAAATCCTTGTAAAATTTTCCTAACCAAACAAATTTCCCCCCCCCCCAACCAATCAGGTTTTTCACTGTTGTGCAGCGGGCCCCACACGTTTCATTCCTTCACTAAAATCTTTTCTCATTTTTTTTCTTATTGGCCACGAGCCAATCGCAGCCCTCATTTTCCATCACCGGGCCCTACACTCTCTCTCCCTCTCTCCTTTCTCCTTCTCTTTCTCTATCTTCTCTCTCTCTCTCTTTCTGGCGCTAGAAGCCAATTTTCTTTCTCCTCAAATATTTCTCTCTCCTCTCGATCTCTCTCTTCCTCTCTACCGCGTCTCTCTCTCTCCCGTCTCTCTATCTCTCTCAATCTTTCTCTCTCTCCTCCCCGAGTATCTCTCTCTTTCTCTCTTCCCTTTATATTTTTCTTCTCCCTCGTCGTCTTCAAACAGAACCAAACCCACCTCAGAAAACCTAGCCGCCGCCTCCCTCCTCGTCGCGCAGCCGACGAAGAAGCCCTCGACCTCGCTATCTCCACCATTACCTCCTCTGCTCCCACTTACCTCCTCTCCACAGAGCCGTCCCTGCATCCCCATCACCCTGCACCTGGCAACCGCGCACTTCTGCACCACCGGAAGCCGCCGCCGGTGACCTCATCCCCGTGCCCTAGCCCTGTTACACCCCAGTGAGCATTATCTCTGCACCCTCTTCCTTCTTTCCTCATTCTTTCTTCTTCTCCCATTCTTTTTCTCGGTTAGTTTCTTTAACTGCTGGGTCTCTACAGGGTCGTTCGCCGGAGCTCCGTCGATGCAGTCGACGATCACAACCCCTCTCCGTCGATGCAGTCGACGATCACAACCCCTCTTCAGTCCTCCTTCTCTTCTTTCTTCTTATTCTTCTCTTCTCTTTCTTTCATGCATTCTTGCATTTTTTTAATGTTCACTGTTTTGTCTGTTCGCCGGAATCCGGCGGTGCCGACGACGTTTCCCGACGACCCAGCGAGGACCCTTGACCCGTGTGACTCCACCGTTCGTCGTTTGGGTTCATTCCGTGTACCGTGCGCGCATCGCGATTTTTCCCCGCCGACGCGTGACGTTCCGTTTTCCGTTTCGTGACCCGTCGAGGCAAGTGGAACTTGCTACATGCTATTTTAAACTATTCGTATGCTATATTATTTATTTCCTGTTAGATCTCTAAATAGAATCGAAAGAATTAGATTTCAAGTTAACCGTATAAATTCCATTACACGTTTTACGATCCCGAACTTGAAACTTGATTTTGCATCTAATTATTTATACCTAATAATCACCTGTAAGTGATAGACCGCATGATCGCATTGTTTATAGCCATGATACATTTTTTCCAGTTTTAACCTATCGGACATCCATGTGCAACTTTAATCGGTTTAATTACAACTGCATCCATTGAACAAATTATACATGTTGTCGCATCCATGGATCACTCAACACTTATTAACCTGGTTTTTAACATTCACATCTATCATACTGTATTCGTATAGTGCTGACATCATCTGATAAACACAACTGATAACTGTACAGCTAATTAATTAAATCTGCTTTATTGCTTAACTTACTGCTTAGATTGTGTTGTTGATAACCATACGTGATTACTTATAACCATGATTATGCTAGCTGTTTATGAGTACCCACATGTTATCTTTTACCCCCTGGCCTGACTTGCTACACACATATCGATTGACCCGACATGGTACCGTACACTACTTGAATTGATCTGTTGTACCATGGATTGACCCGTTACCTGATCTTGTGTCTAATGCCAACAAACCTGACATGTAATCCTCACGGACCGTTTCTGTTGTCTATCCAGACAAACCTGCTCTTACCTGATCCTGTGTTGGCATTAGTTCTTGATTACGGAATACCTGACTTGACACATATAACTTGGGGGCATGGGGAAATCAATGATGAAATCCTGACTTGTAACTCGACAGTTGCTCGCTTATACCGATCAGTTTTAGAGGCTAGACCTACCTCGTGACGATGCTGCTGACATCGTTGGTCTGTACTCCTTTCCTGTTAGTGCCTAGCGGCACGTCTCGGTTTCAGCCCGAGAGTCTGTAGACCGTGGTCCCGGGCATGCACGCGATACTATTGAGTTACATCGATGATTCATCAAATTGATTTCAAAGACTTTAGAGTAGAAAACCCAATAGAACAGTTTAGTTTACTCACTGCACACTACCCTTCACTGCCCTGATTTATATTACTGTTACACCTGCTTTTCATTCATGTTTATACTTGCATTGCCTGTTACCCTGTTTATTCTATTACTTGATGACATGACGCGCTGACGTCTGGGTTTTGCATGACCCAGATTCCGTACCTTTGCTGCAGTCCGAGCAGGAGTATTTCAGCCAGCAGGTTGAGCTGTGAGGTGTCAACAGTAGTTAGTTCTTTTATTTTCCGCATTTTATTCCTGATGTGAGCTCGTATTATGAGACATACATTCCAGTTATTTTGTATTGGATCTTTTGCTTCCGCACTTTCGTTATTCTTGACTCATGTTATCTTAGCTTATGGACATGTTTTAGATAGTTTTATTTTGTTCTTGATATCTCTACAGCCGTAATGTGACTGTGGATGGATACATCCTACCCACAAGTAGCATGGTTGGCTATGTCACGTGCTCAATTTAGCGTACTCTGGGAAGCAGGGCGTGACAGTTACCGATTACTCCAGAACCTTATTCAGGATCAAAATTCTGTTTAAAGTATCTAACTCAAGTCTGAGTCGAAGTCTAATATGAATCCAATCCAAACATGAATCCAAATCTAACATGAATCCAACATGTATACTTGAACTTGAACGTGAATACCAGAACAATATCAACATATAAACAAGACTTGACTAGACTGAACTATGGCTATGACTTGACTTGACTATATGGCTACTTGATACATCCTGAAACCGTTTACATGAACAACTTATATCCACGGTCTTGACAAGCCTGATAACTACAATTTATACAATATACATTACGGGGTTTAAAGGGGTAGACTGGTACGGAATGTGTTAAAAGTAGCACGATGATGGACACTAAAAGATACCTACAAGAACTCTCGTGCCATTGTCCCGTGGGTTTTGATAGGGCCTTGTACTTACATGTTACCATAGTCCACGGGATAGTTGTTCTCCTCTTGTATACACTGATATATTCTGTACCAAGGTACAAACAACTACGTTAGTATAACAAACTTAAACCTGTACAAATTACAGTTTTATTTCTCTCTACTTGTCGTATTCCTTCTTTTCTTTTGGGACTTACCGAGCGCTAGTTCGCTGACAACATTCCTGTCTCTTCTTTCTTTGGAATGTTCGTCAGGAGGACCGGATCATCAGGAGAGTGCGCCCGGTCAGGAGTATATAGAGCAGATTGAAGCACAACCAAACATCTAGCTTATTTGTACTTATCTTTTCATTTGTTTTCCACTATTTAGGCATTGCTTTTATCATTGTACATTTTCTTTTCAAATCAGTTGTAATGTTAAGAATGAATGTTAATAAAAGTTGTTGTTATTATATTACATCTCTTATTATTCTTGTGCATTTATTTATATTGCTTATTTACGCTTAACGAGTTTACTTCTGAGTAAATACGTCGCGGTCTCGCCACGTCTCCTTCCTCGTACACCGGGAAGCGGGGCGTGACAAACACCCTGAGAAATTATTGGAGTACCTACCAGTAAATCTCGCTTGTCCTGACCAGGAATTTTTTGTAATGGCTTTCCGAACACAGCGCGATATTAACCCCCAATACCGGGAGAGACGAATCCTATCTAACCACTGCTGCCTCCCAGTGCTCCGGGACTGCACCCAACCACTACCTGTTTGCATGACTCCATTAATCTGTGGTAGGGTAGTGATCTAAGTACAGTGGGAACACACTCGAGACGAATAGTGATGTCAAGTCAGCGGACTAACATGTACTCATGCCACCTGGGAACTGCTACCTGACGATAGGTATAATACCAACCAGCAGTTCCCTGCGAGTCCGTCTAGTGTAACTCATAACCCAATGAGCACCTGTATACTATCTCCAGTACGACGTACTAATGGATGTGGGATAGAATATCTCCCCTGCTGGGATGAGAAGCGTGTACACTAGTCTACTATGGAAAATCGATATCCCGTCTCGATAATTCTATGACTACGGACCTGTATAAGGATGTGCTTATAGACTACCCTGGCCCCACTAGTGTGACTGCCATCACAACGCTGGTAGTCAAGCAAAAATCCTAAGGGCTCTACCAATATGTATAAGCGATATGCTAAAAAAAACACATAAACATATTGAGATAGAATCAAACCAAGTAGCATACTACCATTTTGAGCAAGACTGTTATTTTAACTGTGAATATTAGCTTCTAATATGTAATATACAAACCAGTACTATACAATAATGGCCTCTAGGGCATATATCACTAACAATCTCCCACTTGCACTAAGGCCATGTATTGGCATATCGCAGACCTATCATCTTGATTAGACTCTCGAACTGTGTCTGAGGGATGGCCTTTGTGAGTGGATCTGCAGTGTTGTTTTTCGTATCTACTCTTCACACCTTGCTCTCCCGGTGATCAACAATCTCTCTGATCAGGTGGTACCGCCTCAAGATTGTCAGTGATATATGCCCTAGAATCCATTATTGTATAGTATTATATTGTATATTACATTTTGGAAGCTTGGGATATACACGGATTTTATTACAGTTTTGCTCAATATGGTAGTATTCTATTTGGTTTGTTTCTATCTTATTATGTGTATATGTTTCTTTTAACGTATCGCTAATACATATTGGTTGAGCCCTTAAGATCTTTGCTTGATTACCAGCGTTGTGATGACAGTCACACTAGTGGGGGATGGGTAGTCTATAAGCATATCCTTATACAGGTCCCTAGTCATAGGATTATCGAGACAGGACATCGATACTCCAGAGTAGACTAGTGTATACACTTCCCATCCCAGCATGGGAGAGCTGCTCGACCGGCAGGGAGAGGAGGGGAAACCGCTGGGAGATGATCTGTCCCACAGCCATTAGTACGTCTTACTAGAGATAGTATGCAGGCGCTCATTGGGTTATGAGTTACACTGGATGGACTCGTAGGGAACTGTTGGTTGGTACTATACCTATCGTCAGGTAGCAATTCCCAGGTGACATGAGTACAACATAGTCCGTTGACTTGACACTGCTATTTCGCCTCGAGTGTGTTCCCGCTGTTCTTAGATTACTATTCTACCATGGCTCTAATGAGTTGTGCAAACAGGTAGTAGTTGGGTGCAGTCCCGAAGCACTTGGAGGCAGTAGCGGTTAAATTGGATTCGTCTCTCCCGGTATTGGGGTTGATATCGCGCTGTGATCGGAAAGCTATTACACAAAATCTTTGGCCAGGGCAAGCGAGATTTACTGGTAGGTACTCCAGTAGTCTCTCAGGGTGTTTTGGGCTCTACTCCGGCACGACTTATTGCGCTATTAGGGGTCTGACGGCTACCGCTTTCTAGGCCCGATATGCGATACTCTTAGTCGAACAGACCGGACTGTACAGAGATTTTCATAGATAGGCTCGGTAGGAGTTCGGATGAGTTTACTCATCGGCCTTCTTATCGACAGATACCTGAGTAGCCGTTACGTGCAGCTAGTACCGCTGACGTGCTTATGGTTAAACCCACTACCAGCGTACTGTCGAGTCTATAGAGTCCTACACAGAGGGTTTCCCTGCTTCGGGCGGAACGATATAGAGGTCGTATGGTTTTACGATAGGGTTCGAACATATACGTGTACTTGTGCACGGATCATGTTCAGACGGATAATACTAGTGGGCTTTGGTTTAAGCCGGATCCTAGTATTAGATTATTGGACTAGTTTCGTCTCATTGTATTCGTGTTTTTCGGAATACGGATACGGGTATGTATATACGATGAGGGGTATTCTTGTAATTTATTCAAGAATTCTTCTAGAAGAGGACACCTCATTTCTTGTATTACCATTTATCATAAATGGTTAATGAGGTGGAGGTATGAAGTGTTAAATTGTGATAAATGAAGCATGGCTACTTGGTGACTCATGGATGACTATTGAGGAAAGGTGGCACTTAGATATTTTGTGAGATATTTTGAGATGCTTCATAGTCATCACAAGAAGCCATATTCATTTCATTATTATCTTAAACACTCTCTCTCCTCAAGAGCACTCTTCTTCTTCCTCAAACCCTAATTGTCTCATGTGTTGAGAAACCTAGGTTTATTGAGACTAATCTATCCATAATCACTCTCTACATCCTCTAGGTTGCTTAGATTAGCATACTAGTTACCCTAGTTACCTCATCTTAGAGGTAGGAGCTCAAGGTAGACACTCTCGGATGGATCTTCTTTGACGAGAGGAAGCCGAAGAGGAGGCGCGATCCGTAGACTCTTCAAGGAGCTCAAGAAGAGGAGGAGGAGTACAAGAAGAAGAAGGACTTGATTCTTGAGGTATAACTTTCTTACATAGTAGTTAAACCTCATAGTTGTTTTGTTAGTCAGGATTTAGTATCGATCCTGAAGTTTAATCGGTGTTGCAAAGCATATAAAAATCATTTTTTGCAAACTCCCCCCCCCCGCGAACCCGCGGGGTGCGCGACATCGACTTAAAAAGATATGTCTGGACTTCTGATGGGATATGGGTTCCTTCACTAAAGCTATAGCCCCGTTGTTGTCACAATACAGAGGTATTGGATCAATAATGGACGAAACCACTTGAAGTTCTTTTATGAACTTCCTCATCCAGAATGCTTCTTTCGCTGCATCACATGCAGCGATATACTCCATTGTTGAGTCTCCAACGGTGTCCTGCTTGGAGCTCTTCCACTAGACCGCCCCTCCATTAAGGGTAAAGACATAACCCGATATGGACTTGGAGTCATCCTTATCACTCTGGAAGCTGGAGTCAGCAAAGGCCTCGATCTGGAGGTCTTTTCCACCGTACACCGAGAACATCTCCTTAGTCCTTCTCAAGTACTTGAGAATGTTCTTCACTGCTGTCCAGTGCTTCTCCCGTGGGTTTGACTGATATCTGCTTACAACGTTCAGTGCGTAAGCTATATCTGGTCTGATACACAACATTGCATATATTATAAAGCCTACCGCAGAAGCGTAGGGTATAATACTCATGTGATCCCTTTCCAAATCAGTCTTGGGAGACATCTCTTTGAAGAGGGTGATTCCATGACAAGCCGGTAGATTACCGCGCTTTGAATCTTTCATACTAAATCTTTTCAGTATGGTGTCGATATACCTTGACTGTGAAAGTCCTAACACCCGTTTAGATCTATCACGATAGATCTGGATCCCCAAAATATAGGAGGCATCACCCAGGTCCTTCATGGGGAACCTTTGTGATAAGAATCTTTTGACTGATTGTAGCATAAGAATGTCATTTCCTATCAAGAGAATGCCATCCACGTACAAGATGAGGAATACCACAATTCTCGCTACAATTTTACTATAAATACATGGTTCATCTGGATTTTTGATAAAGTCGAATTCCTTGACCGTCTCATCAAAACAGATGTTCTAACTCCGCGATGCCTGCTTTAATCTATAAATGGATTTAAGCAACTTGCACACTCTTCTGCTGCTCCCACTCTCTAAGAAACCCTCCAGCTGATCCATATAGACACACTCTTCCAAATTTCCATTCAAAAAAGCGGTCTTTACGTCCATCTGCCAAATTTCATAATTGTGGAAGGCAGCAACGGTAAGAAGGATCCGAATGGATTTGAGTATAGCCACTGGAGAAAAGGTTTCATTATAGTCCAAACCAGGTCTTTGACGAAAACCTTTTACAACAAGTTTAGCCTTATAGGTTTCAACCTGTCCATCTACACCAATCTTTTTTCTGGAGATCTATTTGTAGCCTACGGGTTTTACCCCTTCTGGAGCAATGTCCAAAGTCCATACTTTGTAGGTGTACATGGACTCCATTTCGGTCCGCATTGCATCCAGCCATTTTACCGAGTCTCTGCTCTGAATAGCTTGCTGGAAGCTAGTCGGATCATCATCGTCGATGATGCAATCCTCTCTATCCCCGTCTATGAGAGAACCACGGTATCTCTCGGGCGGATGAGACTGCCTACTAGTCCAGTAGAGTGGTGCAGGGATGTCCGGTTCTTTCGAAACTTCTGGTTCCACCATACTTTCAGTAATAGCTTGTGGTTCTGGAATTTCTTCTAGTTCTATTGCGCTCCTACTTATTTCTTTTTCAAGAAATTGAGTTTCCAAAAAGTGGGCATGCCGAAAAACAAAGACCTTTTGTTACTCCGCGTAATAGAAAAGATACCCCCTGGAGTCTCAAAATCGAAAACACTTTTCAATATCAAGTCGGGCAATTCAACAAGATTCCCGACATCCTGATCGAATGCTCGTCGCAAACTTCAGTAGACGGCCACACCCCCGATACCGTCGACGAAGTGCACCAAGGCGGAACACCGCTACCGCGAGCACCCGAACGGACGATTTCGGCGACGGGGTTCTCCTACAGTCACTTGGTCGGGGCTATGGAGCGAGGCTGTCTATTAAGTTTACCCGGCGAGTATCCGTGTTCGCTACGTGATTGCGACGGACTTTTGATCACATCAAAATTCCGTGGCAACCGATCAAGTGAGACTAAATTGCTAGATTTATAACATTCATTCAGTTATCTCATAACTTCTTGTGAATTCCAATTATTGTATCCCATTCCAGATAAATAGAAAATGTTAAACTTTCCGATCGAACAATCGAACACCCAAGTTTTCCCAATACTGATCAACACATGAAATAAGTCTAACAACATTCAGTTCGTGCCTCAGTACCAACGGTCCAGCCGTAGAAGGGTCAAGCCAACGTCTCACATGTGGCACGCCGTACTGCCCCAAACCCCAAGGTTCAAAGGGCAGTTCAAGACGGTCACATAATCGAGTTAAGGTTTGTTGTCTTCTAGAGGGACCATCGCGTTACTTGCACTACTTAGAACGTCGTTAAACTACGGAAAAATCCAACACTTGGAAATTTCCCGACAGGGGAAAAATTGGGTATTTATATCCGGTCGAACTTTTTAACATATTCTAAAATTTATCCGGAAAGCCACATAGACAAAATCTGATACTCCGATCGAAACACCGAATCCCCAAAACAACCCCAGAAAATTCAACTCTTGAATAAATATTAAAAAATCCCAGAAAACCCAGCACCAGAAATTATGAATTACTGTACAAAAATTATAGGACAATCTAATAATTTGGCCGCGGAACCGCCGCATAAGCAGGGCTTATGCTGCAGTTCCGCCGCACTCTGGAAGCTTCACTGGAAAAATTTTGCATCGTAATTCATAGAATTCCCTGCTGAATATTTTATCAATTTTTAATTTGGAAAAATCCACGTTTTCAGAAAAAGTCCAGAGAGCGTGGAAAAATGGGGTTTCGGGTTCGATCGGACTTCAAACTCCGTCTAGACTTCGCCTAAGGCTCTAGCTAGGCTCTGATACCACTGTAGGGTTCCTAGGCACTCCCAAGAGGTCTCACAAGGCATCAACCATGCCAATTTCAAATTTTACGGGTGCCGAGAAACCCTAATACGGATCGTTAACTAGAAGTCTAGGCGATAAATGAAACTAGTTAACTACTTAACTAAAAGTACGGAAATACAACCTTTGTAGATCCGGTGCTCCACCTCCACGGCTCCGTGATGAAGTCCTCTCCGCTGTCCAAATCAAAATCCGGGCTCTAGCGTCGGCTTCATCGGAGAAATGGGCGGGCAAGGTCGTCGGCTTCGTGCCGAAGATGATCTACGTCGAAGCATCATAAGATCAAGCTCCCACTTCACCAAGTCATGAAACTTGTGAAGGAAACACACTCTACTACTTGGCAAGAGGTAGAGGATGAAGAAATAGGAAGTGGGTTCACTTTAGAATTGGATTTCTCACCCTTTTTCATCAATCACCATTGATGAATTCAAGCTCTTTCTTCATGAAGTGAAGAAGAAGAAGAAGATAATGAATATGATAAGTTATTTTCTAAAAAGAAAATAATAAGAATACTTATCATCTCCTAACCCTAGTTAAGTGTAGAGAGTAGACCATGGTTTGTTTAAATGGTTAGGGTTAAGCATGAAGACAAAATGGTTACAAAGTCAAACCTTCATGAAGATTCAACTACAAAACAAATCAAGCTACCATTTAATTTTCATGCCATTTATTTTCCAAAAAGAATAAACAAATAAATAAATGAATAAATAAGTAATGGATAAACAAAACCCTAATCATTAGTTTAACCATGGTTTATTCTTTACACTTAACCAAGTAAACATGCATCATCAAACATGATACAATCATTTGCACAAAAAAGTATATCACATATACAACTTGTACATCCAAGTGAGAAAATCCATTTAAAGTGAACCAATACTAGTTAATGCAAAGTAATATATCAAATATATAATTATACATTAAATCATTAAATCAACACTTGATTTAACGATCCGGTCATATCGCATATAACCGACTAGTATCCTATGTATCGGCTTATCGAATCAACCCTTGATTCGATGACTAGGTTATATCGCATACAACCAATCGATACATTCATCGCGAGAATAGAATACGGTATCACATACACGCATTATTCTCGGTCCCGCACATATCTCATATGCGCTCCTATTTCATTTCGCTTGAGCCGGGAAACCTCTGTGTAGGACTCTAAAGACTCGTCAATACGCCGGCAGCAGATGATGATCATATCAAACACCCACAAGCCGCAAGCGGTCTGCTAAACGTAACGGCCACCCGGGTATTGAGCGATCAGAAGAACGACGAGCAAGCCCGCTCACACTCCTGTGAATCCAACTAGTAACACTTACCGTACAGTCCGGTCTGATCGTCTGATATGTCGCATATCTCGCCTAGGGGTGGTAAACATCAGACCCCAATAGCTCGATAAGTCGTGTCGATATAAGGTCTATAACAGTTCGAGAAACTACTGGTAACACTTACCAGTAAATCTCAGCAACCCTGGCCAGGGATTTCCGGTTATAGCCAATCGAACACAGCGCAACATCAACCCCCTATACCGGGAGAGACGAATCCCCTCCTATCGCTCATTGCCTCCATGTGACTCGGGACTGTACCCAAAAACCACCGTTTTGCACGCCCTCTTGGACGTGGTAAGATGGAAATCAAAGCACAGTGGGAACCACACAAGACTCTATGACGATCTCGGGTTAACAGACTACTCTGTACCAGTGTCACCTGAGAACTGCCATCTGACGTAAGGTATAATACCATCTGGAAGTTCTCGGCGAGTCCGTCCAGTGTACCCAGTCTCCACTGAGCACCCGTATATCATCTCTGATGTCAAACACCAATGGATATGGGATCATCCATCGCCCATCTGTATGGGTCGAGAAGGTATACGCTAGTCTACTCTGGTATATCGATGCCCCGTCTCGATATACCCACGACTAGGGACTTTAAAGGATGTACTTATAGACTACCATGTCCCCACTAGTATGATCCGCATCATAGTCCAGGTAGTCAAGTAGATATCCTAAGGGCTTTACCAACATGTAACAGAGAGACAATCAGTGTACATGTTAAGGTAAAGAGCAACCACATAGCATACTATCATGTCGAGAAAGAAAGTCCTCCCTATATATGTCCCAGCATCCACTACAATATACATCCTATGTATAGTAATGGCCTCTAGGACATACATATAACTAACAAATCCAGACTAGGTACACACAAACAGTTACGCAAAATCAAAATCTGCCTACTTGTCAAACCTAGGTGATATTCCCCTACGGATACAGGATCCACGCTCATTCCGTTAGCAACCCTGAGAGTCATATCACCTGCCTTGATAACTCTACGGTTTCTCAGAGCCTATAATGAATTACAGATATGAGATCCTGATCCGGTATCTAGTACCCAGGAAGTAGAGTTAATTGACAGACATTTTTCAATCATAACCACACCTAAAGCCGAAGCCACAACGTGCTTCGAATCCTGGTTTCTGGCTTTCCAAGCCCTGCAGTCCTTCTGCCAATGCCCTTTCCCATGACAATAGAAACATTCCTCCTTCCGTACTGTTAGCCCCGAAACTTTTGCCCTGCCCTTTCCATCTACCTTACTGACACCGTCTATCGGCTTGGTGAAGGCCTTCTTCTTCTCTCCCTTGGTTTTCACCTTGGATCTAGAAGAGAAAGATTCCCCAATAAGCAGAGCGGGTGTCTTCCTGATTTTCTGTATAGTGCCCTCTGCATTCCTCAACATGTTGAGGAATTCTAGAAGTGAAACTTGCTTACCCTGAATATTGAAATTCAAGATAAACTGGACGTAGGTAGAAGGTAGGGACTGTAGAATCAAGCCAGTATATAACCTGTTCTCCAACATGGTCGCAAGGTCCGCGAGCTCTTCAATATAGCTAATCATCGTAAGGACGTGGTCCCCTATAGATGATCCGACAGCTAAACTCGCCTGAAAATTTCTTCTAGGTCTCATATCTTGCGATACGAGATTGCTCTCCATATAATTCCTTGGTATGGAGGAAGATGGAAGTTAAATCCATCTTCCCATGCCGCCTCTGGTGTTCATTATCCATTGAGGTCAGCACGATCAACTTGGCTTTCACACTGTCTATTTCCCATGTCTTACGGATCTCAATATCCGCGACGGTGGAATATGGACTTGGGACAGCGGGGGCTTTGGTAGAAAGAAAGTAGCCCAGCTTATCATAGGTTATGGCCATCTAGACATTCCTTAGCCAATCTTTATAGTTTGGTCCTGTCAATATGTTATTATCTAGCAGTAACTTAAGCCCGGTCATTTTGGTCGCTACAATTAGGAGAGAGAGAAGAAACACTCGGCATGATACTCTTGCAAGCTTAGATTGGTTATTAGTTTATCTAAACAGGATGGCTCCCACTGTCCCTCGAATCCTTCCTCAAACCATAAAAGAAGAATTAGTCAGGATTAATCTCACCCTACAATTCTTGCTTAACCTTTCGGCCAGGCTAGTGTCGGTACTTCGAGGGAGGTTTTACAATACTTTCACGAATTTCCTTAGTTAAATAACCTCTTTTCCCTAGAGGCGTAGCCCCGCTAACACCGTTCCAGACACTTACTTGGTTTATAGCATTGATTGCAAAGTGAAATATTCTCCCGAAGAGTAGCAGATACTCACAGTAGGATCGGGATCCAAATATCATCGTATGACAAATTTGAAGAAATCCTACTAAAATCATCACACTCCAAATGGTATGCAACACTAGCAAGTTTCAATTTTCTTAGAAACTCCCGATGTGGATTTTTGCCCCAAGATCTTATGACTTTGACGCGAGTCAACATATCATAAGTCACAAGTCAAGTTCTACCCGTCATTGTCCAGGTTAATTTGAACCTACCCGTACATATCCTTGACGAAGGCCAAAATAGTAATACGACTTGTCCCAAATCAACGCATCTATCTATACTACAGATGAATATCCAGCAGCTACCAATCACTATGCCTTGGCGAATGTCAAAATACATAGCTTGAATACTACTGAATACCCATCTAAAATAACAGAGTGCTACGAATGGTTTTGGCGAAACCGTGAACGTAATGAACTTGATATAGTCGAAGGAACCATGATAGCTTTTAAAAGGAGTGGTTTAGGCTCCGCATTTAAAAGTTGTTTTTTTGAAGAAAACTGAGTGGTTTTGAAACTGTTCTAACGATTTAAGCTTTAGTTTGTTTTCCTTGCATTAATCAATGTTAATGTGGTCCAATCATTTAACCCTATCATTGCAGAAAAGAAACAAAAATAGAACGTATGCTTATGCCATTCGGATTCGCTACGGGCCCCCGTCATGCACCGTTAGGTTACTTAACTAACGGCAGAGCGGGGGCTGGACTAGCGCGGGTGCAAAACATGAGCAACGTTTATTATATATAATATATATAGCTATTCGTCTCAAGCAATAATAGGCATTCCAGATCACAGATGAAAATATTAGATATACTAGGAATTTCGTGTTTCGTTTTAGCTTAGAACGAAAGACGGATTCCACGGTCGTGATGAATAGCCAAACCCTACCCTAGACCCCTACAGGTGCGGCAAACTACCCGCCAAATTACCGAGGTGAAGCAACCCCCCTCAATAAAATGAGTAGGCCACTCGGCACTTCAAGAACCCGGTAGTTTATGCACCCCACCTTGGGTCTATCCTAGATGCAAAAAATAGTAAATGAAATAATACAACGGTGGCTACAACCTCAACCCGGATGTGCCCCACAAAAATAATATTACATCACATTTACAAATTACATAAATGAAAGAAAAGAAAACACTTTTCTCTCATCCCCCGGCTGTAACAACCCTAAATTTCCTGTACAACTTTCTGTAGATATTTTTCAAAATTTCAAAAAGGGGTACTTTTGCCTGAGCACAAGTTAAATATTTGTTTTGCTAATTAATTACAAGAAAGAGCTTGTAGCTCATTGGTAATACCTTGCACTGCTGAACCAAGCCACCAGAGTTCAAATCCCATACCCCACATTATTTTTAATATTATTTTATTTTGAATTTTTAGAATACCAAGAGTTTACACGTGGATATCTCACAAAAACCCCACTACACCTAAAAACCTAACAGTACTAGAGGGTTATTGAAGCAACGGCGAGGACTCCGGCCGCCGGACTCGGCCGGAATTGGACGACTCGGGCCGCCGCCGCCGGCCAGACCGCCGAGTCGTCAACATCAAACTTCTGCCTCTTGGACTCCCCTGCACCCCTGTACACTTTATTTTTTCAGACCAGTAACAGAACTCTTTCAAAACCCTAATTACCCCATTTTAATACATTTTAATACAATTTATCACATTTTTTTTATCATTTTAACCTTTCACCTACCCTAACCCTAACATAACCCTATAAATACAACCCCTACACACTACCCCCTCACTCCAAAATTCTGAGCAAACTCTCAAGAAAATTTCCTAGAACCCTAGTGTACTTTGGAAGAAGCGAAAGGCGAAGCTCCGGCGATTTTTCCGGCGACAACCCTAGGAGATCCTGACGACGAAACGACGCACCGGAAGGTACGTCCACTCCTTCTCCCTCTCCTCTTTAAGCTAAACCCATAAGTCCCCCTCCCTCTTCTCTAATCTTGTTCTAAAAATACGAAATTTCAAAACCCGACGGAATCGGAGTTAAACCGATTTCCGATTTGGTTCTTTCTAAAATCTAACATTTTTCTTAAATACAATCACACAAAGCTCTTACATGTTGAATATTAAACACTAATAAACATGTTGAACAAGTTTCATGACAATCTAATTCATTTTGTAACTTTTTCCGTACTTTTTCATTAAAATACCATGTAGTTTCATTTCGACATTTAAACATCACAATCTTGCTATACCTTTAAGTAGATCACGAGGTAATGACCTACCTCCTCACAATACACATATGCAATATAGCACAATACCTTTTGGGAACCTAGAATACGGGAAAACGAAACATTTCAAATAAATACCATGACTTAATAAAACCATTTTCTAAAGGATTAAGTATTTTACACAAATCTTTGTAAAGCGCCGCTGCAACCCAATTTGGGGAACCCGACTGGGATGGTGCGGATTATCGCATATCCCTGGGCTTAGCAGTGCGAGATGCAGACATCCGCAAGGAGCATTCAGTCTCGAAAGATTTAAAATACGAATATCTTAAGAAATTGAGATTTCTAGAAATATAATATATATTAAAAATTATTTTATATAAATATATATATATATATATGTATGTATAATTAAAATATCTATTTTGTGATAATATAAATATTCCAATTTTTCTAAAATCACAAGAGTCACTTTACATTAAAATACCATGAAGTCCATATAAGTACAATATTACAAATAAATACCATATATTATGAAAGTAGGTTATTTTCAATAAGAATATCATAAATATAAAATCTACAATTATTACAACTCTAAAGACGATAATTAAATACTTGGGGTGTATTTTGAAAAGTATATAAAAGTATTTTTACATAAAACCCTCTCAAGTTCTATAAATTACCCTAAGGACCCTAGTAAACATAGGTTTAAGCGGGACCAATCTATTGAGCCTCAGGGATCCGGAGAAGTGGGTGCTTGCCTATTTAAGGTAGACAACTTAACAACGGTGTTATCAACACGGTAATCGTCTATGAAAAGACACAAATCCTGCTGCCCATGTGCAGCGATTACCTATAATATCAAAACAATCAGGACTTCAATTTCTTTTCTAATTGTTCTGACTCAGAATGAGTCTCATTATAATCTGACTTAAATATGATTCAAGTACAATCTACAATCTACAATCTACAATATTACAATTCAACATGAATTCATATATTCAATCTGTTCAAATTATTCAATATATATTGACTGAACCGAATCATGGATATACTTCCATTTACATGATTCTTCAGTTACATCCATGATTCTACAGTTACATCTATTTACTGATATCATGGTTTCGGTAAGTCACCCAATTATACAATCTATACAGTTTACAATACAAGACAATACAACTATAAAAAAAGGCATCTCGGGGTTTAAGGGATAGATTGGTACGGAAGGTGTTAGAAGTGGCACGAGACAGTAAGATTTAATACACCTAACCTGAATCCAGTTGCTGTTGTACCGTGGCATAAACAGTTCCTTATACTACACTTGCCTCTAGTCTCTGGCATATAGAAACTCCTCTTGTATACACTGGCATCCTTCTGTATCAAGCTACAAACAACAGTGTTAACACTAAAACAATATAATACAACTTTAAAAACTACCTTCTCTTTCTGTCTATTCTACTTCTCCCTTATCTTTGGGACTTACTGAGCGATTTGTTCACTGACGACATTCTCTTTCTTTCTTCTTTAAATGTCGTCAGATGATCTGGACACTTCGGAGATCGAGCCTACTAGTGAAGACTTGGACCACTTCATTGAAAACCCAGAGCTTTAGTTCATTGTACACTTTTATTTCAGTACTTTTCCTTTTCTATTATGCCATTGTTTAAGCATTGCTTTCATTCAGTTGTATTTACTTTTCCATGCATTGTACAGAAAGAATGTGAATAAATAAAGTTGATGTTTTATTATATCTTGTCTCTTGTGTATTTACTCTTATATTGCTTAGATACGCTTAGCGTATTTACTTCATAGTAAATACGTAGCGGTCTCGTCGCGTCTTCTGCCCGTACTCTGGGAAGCGGGGCATGACAGGTTTTGTTGGTGGCCCATGCAGGTTAGAGTTGTATGGAACCCTACCATGCAGGTCAGAGTTGTATGGAACACTGCCATGCAATTCTGTTCTGCGTGAACAACCTAAGCAATATAACAAAGAACCAGCAACTAAAACATTCTTTACAATTCATGTTCCTTAAATCTTATCATTTCATATACTTTGAATCTGTCCTAACCCAAATTTTTCTTCAAGATTAAGAATTCTCCAAACAACACCAGCACCAACTTCAACAACACTCCACCTCCACTACCAATCACACCTGCTGTTCCTGCTCCACCCAACGAGCAGACGGTCCTGCTTGAGGAAATCCGAAACCTCCTGGTTGGACTGCAGCAGCAAACTGCTATATTGAACCGACCAAAAGCAGAAGCAATCGTCAGGAAGCGCTCTGCCACCCAGATGGAAGGAGGAGCCTACCTTATACAACCTTCTAAACCCAAGAGACAGAAAGAAGCAATTAACCAGTCGAGTCCAGACTTCTGCTACTACTGTAGGAGAAAGGGACACTTGAGGAAGGACTGTAGGCGTGCAAAAGTCCTGTGCCTAGTTTGTGGCGTATACGATCATAGAATTGGAAACTGTCCCTATAAACGCAACTCAGCTTACCCACCCACCAACTACCTGCAGCGGCCAGCTATCCAGGCTCCTGCAACTCATCTTTCACCCACAGCACCACCTACACATGGTCCACCTCTACCCAGTCAGGCATCAATGTACCGTCATACACAGAAAAATGTGCCGAGATGCCAAGACTCCACATTAGCAGCCGTAGAAGCCAAGATAATTGACCAAGGTAACACTAGTAATACTCTTTCACATTTTAAACCCTTGTATCACTTTGTTATTTTTTCATACACTATCAGTACTTCAATCACCAAACCTTCCTTGAATCTGTTACACTTTCCTTTTACAAATTTCGAGGACGAATTTTTATAAGGAGGGTAGAATGTAACAACCATAAATTTCCTATACAACTTTCTGTAGAATTTTTTCAAAATTTCAGAAAGGGGTACTTTTGCCTGAGCACAAGTTAAATATTTGTTTTGCTAATTAATTACAAGAAGGAACTTGTAGCTCATTAGTAATACCTTGCACTGCTGAACCAAGCCACTAGAGTTCAAATCTCATACCCCCACATTATTTTTAATTTTGTTTTATTTTGAATTTTTAGAATACCAAGAGTTTACACGTGCATATCTCACAAAAACCCCACTACACCCAAAAACTTAACAGTACCAAAGGGTTATTGAAGCAACGACGAGGACTCTGGCCACCGGACTCGGCCGGACTCGGCCGGAATCGGCCGACTCGGCCGACGGACCGGCCGACTCGGGCCGCCGCCGCCGGCCGGACTCGGCCGGACCGCCGAGTCGTCAACATCAAACTTCTGCCTCTTGGACTCCCCTGCACCCCTGTACACTTTATTTCTTCAGACCAGTAACAGAACTCTTTAAAAACCCTAATTACCCCATTTTAATACATTTTAATACAATTTATCACATTTTTTTCATTTTAACCTTTCACCTACCCCAACCCTAACCTAACCCTATAAATACAACCTCTACACACTACCCCCTCACTCTAAAATTCTGAGCAAACTCTCAAGAAAATTTCTTAGAACCCTAGTATACTTTGGAAGAAGCGAAAGGCGAAGCTCCGGCAATTTTTCCGGCGACAACCCTAGAAGATCTCGGCGACGAAACGACGCATCGGAAGCTACGTCCACTCTCTATCCCTCTCCTCTTTAAGCTAAACCCGTAAGTCCCTCTCCCTCTTCTCTAATTTTTTTCTAAAAATACAAAATTTCAAAACCCGACGGAATCGGAGTTAAACCGATTTCCGATTCGGTTCTTTCTAAAATCCAACCTTTTCTCAAATACAATCACACAAAACTCTTACATGTTGACTATTAAACACTAATAAACATGTTGAACAAGTTTCATGATAATTTAATTCATTTTGTAACTTTTACCGTACTTTTTCATTAAAATACCATATAGTTTCATTTCGACATTTAAATATCACAATCTTACCATACCTTTAAGTAGATCACGAGGTAATGACCTATCTCCTCACAACACTCATATGCAATATAGCACAATACCTTTTGGGAACCTAAAATACGGGAAAACGAAAGATTTCAAATAAATACCATGAATTAATAAAACCATTTTCTAAAGCATTAAGTATTTTACATAAATGTTTGCAAAGCGCCGCTACAACCCAATTTGGGAAACCCGACTGAGATGGTGCGGATTATCACACATCTCTGGCTTAGTAATGCGAGATGTAGACCTCCGCAAGGAGTATTCGGTCTCGAAAGATTTAAAATACGAACATCTTAAGAAAATGAGATTTCTAGAAATATAATATATATTAAAAATTATTTTATATAAATATATATATATGTATAATTAAAATATCTATTTTGTGATAATATAAATATTCCAACTTTTTCTAAAATCACAAGAGTCACTTTACATTAAAATACCATGAATTCCATACAAGTACAATATTACAAATAAATACCATATATTATAAAAGTAGGTTATTTTCACTAGAAATATCACAAATATAAAATCTACAATTATTACAATTCTAAAGACGATAATTAAATACTTGGGGTGTATTTTGTAAAGTATATAAAAGTATTTTTACATAAAACCCCCTCAAGTTCTATAAATTACCCTAAGGACCCTAATAAACATAGGTTTAAGCGGGACTAATCTGTTGAGCCTCAGGGAGCCGGAGAATTGGGTGCTTGCCTATTTAAGGTAGACAACTTAACAACGGTGTTATCAACACGGTAATCATTTTTGAAAAAGACACAAATCCTGCCGCCCATGTGCAGCGGTTACCGATAACATCAAAACAATCAGGACTTCAATTTCTTTTCTAATTGTTCTGACTCAGAATGAGTCTCATTATAATCTGACTTGAATATGATTCAAGTACAATCTACAATCTACAATATTATAATTCAATATGAATTCATATATTCAATCTGTTCAAACTATTCAACATATATTGACTGAACCGAACCATGGATATACTTCCATTTACATGATTCTCCAGTTACATCCATGATTCTACAGTTACATCCATTTACTGATATCATGGTTTCGGTAAGTCACCCAATTATACAATCTATACAGTTTACAATACAAGACAATACAATACAACTATACAAAAAGACATCTCGGGGTTCAAAGGGTAGATTGGTACGGAAGGTGTTAGAAGTGGCACGAGACAGTAAGATTCAATACACCTAATCTGAATCCAGTTGCTATTGTACCGTGGCGTAAACGGTTCCTTGTACTACACTTGTTTCTAGTCTCTGGCATATAGAGACTCCTCTCGTATACACTGGCATCTTTCTGTACCAAGCTACAAACAACAGCTTTGACACTAAAACAATATAATACAACTTTAAAAACTACCTCCTCTTTCTGTCTATTCTATTTCTCTCTTATCTTTGGGACTTACCGAGCAATTTGTTCGCTGACTACATTCTCTTTCTTTCTTCTTTGAATGTCGTCAGGTGATCTGGACACTCCGGAGATCGAGCCCACTAGTGAAGACTTGGACCACTTCATTGAAGACCCAGAGCTTTAGTTCATTGTACACTTTTATTTCAGTACTTTCCCTTTTCTGTTATGCCATTGTCTAGGCATTGCTTTCATTCAGTTGTATTTACTTTTCCATGCATTGTACAGAAAGAATGTGAATAAATAAAGTTGATGTTTTATTATATCTTATCTCTTGTGTATTTACTCTTATATTGCTTAGATACGCTTAGCGTATTTACTTCATAGTAAATACGTAGCGGTCTCGTCACGTCTTCTGCCCGTACTCTAGGAAGCGCGGCGTGACACCGGCTATTATCCACGATGATCCAATACTCCATATACACAAACCATCACAATACAGATATGTGCAACCCCCACTAATCGACATATAGCGATTAGCAGATATTTAGCATCATATATACAAACTGAAACTTATAAACGACGTTAAAACCGCGACTTCGAAACACTCCGAATTGCCCCAACACAAAGATAACAGAATATACAATCTTTGCAAAAACAAACATCACCTGAAACACTAAATCCAAGAGTACGGAATACCACAGAAAACTAAAGACCAAACACCATAGTGGGACCGGCCAGGCCAGTATTTTTAAGCATTTGGCCGGCTAAAACTTAGGGTTTTGGGCTCGTTTTTCTATGGTGTTCTAGATACAGCAAGAATAGCCTTCTGCACTTGTTTAAAAAAAATTTAGAGCCTCTGAAAAAATTGACAGAAACTTGGATTTCAGTTTCGGAGTTATTTCGGTTTCGTAATTCTAAACATCGTCTAAACTACTAGTTAAGGTTTAGTAGGCTCTGATACCACTGTAAGTCGATGTCGCGCACCCCGCGGGTCCGCGAGGAGGCGGAATTTACAAAAACGATTTTATCAAGGTTTCGCAACACCGACTAAACTCCAGGATCTTAACAGAAACCTTAACTAACTAAACTATACGGGGGTTTAACTACTATGAAGAGTGCTATACCTCCTTGAACCATGTCCTTCGGGTCTTCTTCTCCTCTTCTCCTTGAGCACCTCGAAGATCTGGATCGAGCTTGCAACATCGTCCTCCTCGCGTCAAAGACAATCCACCCGAGAGTATGTGCTTCAAGCTCCAACCTCTAAACCGAGATAACTAGGGTACTTAGTTTGCTAAGCTAAGTAGCCTAGAAGATGTAGAGTATGATTATAGATTAATTTGTCTCAATAACCCTAAGTTTCTCAACTCATGAGAGCTATTAGGTTCTTATTGACGGACCAAACCCACCGAGAAACAATATCGACGTCTATCTCCGACTCCTAATCGATGAGTTAAAATCTTTATTCATTGATGGTGTAGAGACTTACGATACAAACACAGATACAACCTTTATGATGAATGCGGATTTAATGTGGACAATTAAAGATTTTTCTGTGTATGGAATGCTATCAGGTTGGTCCGTACATGGTCACAAAGCATGCCCTTACCGCCATCAAGATACAACATCGAAATGGTTAAATTTTAACATGAAGGTTTGTTATTGCGGTCATTGGCGTTTCCTACCACTAGACCATCTCTACAGGTTAGACAATGCTCACTTTAATGGTCATCAGGAACTTCTTGGGCCTCCAGCCTCATTGTCCGGAGAGGACGTGATTGCTCGGTAGGATAGTTGCAATAACGTGATTTTCGGGATAGATCCGGCAAAACGGGGCAAACCACCCTACTGGAACAAATTAAGCATTTTTTACAAACTTCCGTATTGGTCAACAAATTTAGTACGTCATTGTCTGGATGTCATGCACATAGAGAAGGGAGTATCCGAGCACGTACTTAACTTGATTCTTTGTAAAGGGCGGAAAATCGAAAGACAACCTCCATACTCAGATGGATCTTCAGAACTGGGAAATTAGAAGTGAATTGCATCCTAAACCGATAGCGGGTAAACCAGGCAAGTTTTTACTTCCCAATGCCGTGTATCATATGTCACAATCGGAGAAGAAAAGGTTCCTGCAGGTGTTGCATGATTTGAAAGTTCTCACAGGTTTCTCAAGATCATTTAGTAAGAAGATAAAGATTATGAAAAGCAAGATCGATGGACTGAAAAGTCATGATCACCATGTTAATATGGAGCACCTTCTCCCATAAGCCCTCAGGACTTCTCTTCCCGAATCGGTTGGTCTAGTAATCAATGATCTTTGTTGCTTTTTTAGGGAATTGTGCGCTAAAACCTTAGATGTTGTGACGCTGGAGAATCTAGAAAATTCTATTTTCTTGATACTTTGCCAGCTTGGGCATATTTCCCGCCGTCATTCTTCGATATCATAATACACCTGACGGTTCATCTTGCAACTGGGGCTAAGTTTGCCGTACCGGTACAATATCGATGGATATATCCCGTCGAAAGGTACATTGAATTTTTTGTTTCACGCATTTTGTAAAATTATTGTTGTCTTATATGCTCGTATTTATTTATTTAACATATTTTTCTTTAGCTATCTCTAAACTCTAAAAAAGTATAAATGCAATAGAAATCGACCAGAGGGTTCTATCAAGCAAGATTATCTTCTAGATGAAATAACCATATTTTGTTCCAGCTATCTGGACGAGAATATTGAGACGAAACTTAACCGGCCTCGGAGAATTCAGGACGGACCATATGGTAAACCTGATTATAAGATAGTAGACCCCATGTTTATCAACAAGATATATCAGTTTATCCTTCTCAATAGCGTATGTCTTGAAGAAATTAGAGAGTAAGTTTTTTTGGATTAATTGTTATATTTGTGTGTGTGTGTGTGAAATGATATAATGTTGATGTCATAATTTATTGTTGAGAAAAGAATTCATATTGATGAGCTACGTGAGAGGCATCCTGATTGGAATGATGAACGATTGGAAAAATATCATCAAGATAAATTTTACGACTGGGTTGCAAATCATGTAAGTCATTCGAATAATATGTTATTGCGACCAGTCTTAATCTAAACTTATATCGTTATGTATTTGCCGTAAAATCTGTTTTTTCATATCCGCAATCCGAACTTGTTTACATCATTAGAGAGAGATTTAAGATGTTTAGCTTAGTTTCCTAGCATGAAGCTTGCATACGATAAAGGATTCGGTGTCCTTTGATACAAATTTGAAGTTATGGGCATAGAAACATCTCGAAGCACTCAGAATAGTGGGATTGCGACCGTAGAATCGGATGGTGTGATTTATTATGGATACTTAAATTGCATACTTGGCATGCAATATTCCGGACGATCGGAACCGTTTTATATATTTCGGTGTATTTGGTACGATATACGAACCGATACGGATAAGTGGAGAAAAAATCTCGGGACTTGGAAAGATGAATATAGATTGACTAGTGTAAACACACTTCGATTATACGGTCGGGACGATCCATTTATCTTTCGGCAACAAGCGTTTCAAGTATACTACTCAAAGTGCTTGAAGCATCCGGGATGGAGTGTCATATGCCCTTAGAAACCTAGGGATGTTTATGATGTCCCAGAATTTGAGGATCATATGGAGGACAGCGATGAGGATGAAGAAAAGAGAAGACATAGAGTGCTCCGACCGTCTATCTCCAAAGACGGGTTGTCTTCGACTGATCATAAAGTTACGTGGGTTAGGAATGATATCGATGATGAAATCCAAGTAAATATGTCTAATACTTTTACGAAACGAAAGAGTTATCAGTAATGTTATATTATCATTTCACATTTTCTACGATCTATACATATATTGCATGCATATATAATGATTGTTCTTTTATCTAGATCTGATGACGACGCCAGGAGCAGCGAAGGGCAGTAGAAGCACCAGCCACGGCAGAGGCAAAGGCAGAGGTATAGCGGTTCTGTCTCCCGAAGAGCTGCGTAGGGAGGTCCAGAGGGCTGGTCTTGCACCCCAATCCGTATCCTCTTCGGATGACTCCTTCCGTGTGGACTTTGCCACCCCTCTATGTATATTGCACGCATATTCATTTCGAATGTAATATTATAGATATACACGCATATTTATTTTAAAGTTACTTATATAGGCAATTTTTAATTGTCTAACTGTAGGTAGTGCGTCCACATCCAAGACAGGAACTATTGCCACACCTGCAGGTATGTTTATGTATCCTAGCATGCATATTGATTTAGAATGTTATATTATCGATATACGCACATTCTTTTTGCAAATACTTATACAATCAATTTTTGATTATCTGGTTGTAAATGGTGCCTCCACATCCCGGGCAGAGGCCACCATCGCACCTGCAAGTATGTTTATATATCTATATTGCATGCATATTGATTTAGAATGTTATATTATAGATACACACACATTCTTTTTGCAATTAGTTATATAATCTATTTTTGATTGCCTAATTGTAGGTGGTGCATCCATATTCAGCGTAGAGGCCACTTCCATACCCTCCACGCAGTCTGCAGATTAGTATTCTTAAATATAAAATCTTTGATGACTCAGACACAACAGCTTATTCAAAGGGCCCAAATGCAAATGATTTAAACTCTCAATTAGTTTTACCTTTTTGGTGGATGTAGTCAGCCTTTATTTTTATGAAAATTAGTTTTTTCATTTTACATATCATTTAAGAATAACCATGAACTTCATGTAATTTTATCGTCGATGTTTATTTTCTTGTTGGAGGGGATGCGTCCACGTCTAGGTCACCGGTTGTTCCTCACCGGAGGAACTATCGTCCTGCTCGTGCTGCTGCCCGGGCCCAGGCTGCTGTCGTCGGAGGTATATATCGCACTTCAATTTTCGTTAATCCTTGATTTCTAAATACCGTTTTGTCTTGATATTTCTTATAGATGCAGGGCAGCCCCATCCCAAGAGAGGGACTCGATGGCCGAATTATTCCCATAGGCTGAGGCCTGATAGAGCTAGGGGGAGGCACCATTCCCCCTCTTCTTTACCCCCGATTATCACTATACCGGTGATTATGCCGAGAGGTTCGGCCGGTATATGGGAATGAGAGCCGCATCCAAAATAAGTATTCTCTTCATATTGAGTGGGGTGATCAGCACCGGCGCTCCTTTGCCTTCTTCTGAGATCAGGCTCGAGTATTAATATATATTTTCATTTGACTTATCAAATAAATTTATTACTATTTAACACTTATAATTTAAATACATTATTTTCTTATATTTGCAGTTGGATTATGACTTTCAGTCTGCACCCGACCCTGATCACCCTGACAGAGTGCTCAATCTTCACGCAGTTTACCTGGGCCTCATGAAGAACATGCAATTTAAGGTCCGATATAATAGGAACGAGCTGAAAATCGATTGCTATATGGTATGGCTGGTGACCCCCTAGACGGAGAGAGCGGCTCTCCTATATTCTCCGGCCTTTATCAGAGTCGATGTAGATACTTGCCCTCTCTTGTGCCGGTATTATGAGTCTGAGCGCAAACAAGTTTGTAATTTAAATGTAATTCATTATTTAGTATATAATTTATTTTTTGTGTTGCTTAATTAGAAAACTAAATCTGATTGTATTGTGCAGAAACAGGCCGATCAAAATAAGGAGAATAGAAAGTCGGTAAAGAGGGGTCGCCCCATTTACACAGGTGGCTCGAGGAACATTAGTCGTGTCATGGAGGCATCGATAAATTACAATAGATATATTTTGATATAATGCAATATTAAGAGTTATTTTATAATATATGTAAATTTTTGACGAATCGCAAAGAGCTCAGACCCTGGCGCAGGGTGGTATACCGAGCGTGTTGACCGCGTATTTTGCCATTCACGACACCTCGACAGATCCCGCTACGAGCGAGCTTCGATTCCCCGACACTGCTACCCAGGAGTATTGCGTAAGTGTTAAATATTTATTCTAATTCGAATGAAATTTTTGTTTTGATAGGTTCAAATTTAAATGATATACTTATGTTTTAATGATTAATGTGGGTATAAGAGCGGGTGGTGGAGCAGGCGGAGGTATCGGGGATCGATTTCAGTGGATAGACAGATCCGATCATACTGACCCCAATCATAGACGCTGCATACGGAGGGCATCACGGAGGTTGGGAGAGAGGCCGGGCACTTGGTCTTAGCAGGGCCCAAATGAAGTTAGTCTCCACTCCGGCGGTTACTTTCCCTACCCCCGTGAGCGATATCTGGAGCATGATGTTACCGCATTAAAGACCATTGTCGGGGAGTTGAAGGAGATATTGGTATGTATATTACATATTAGTAAAATATTATATCACATAAATAGTAGCATATGCAATATTAGTAGCCTGAGCTTATTTGGTTTTAGACTTAAATTTGATTAATCAGACTTACATAAAACTATCTAATTAAACTGAACTCTATAATCATAACCATGCCATATATTTCTTCATTTCGGAGTTTAAAAAGTTATGATTATCCAAACTCAAAACTTGAGAAGAAAATATTACTTTGTAAATTAGATAACTCCAAAACTAAATATCCAATCAAAGCTAAACAATTAAGAAGGGATACGGACTTACAAGTTAGAGTAAGTATCATTTTTATCTCCACTTAAAATAAACTACGGTTTTCCAAACTAGATACCCAAACTAAGCCTAAGTCCCTAAGTATTCTTAGATTGGGGGAAAAAAGCATAGCCCTGAATGTGTGGAATTTCAACGTGTATAAATTCTTATACGTAACATATAGATTTCAACATAACGAGTGGAATCTCAACAAAGCATATGTAAATTCGTTGTTCTGCAATAATTCGATAATGATACGAATTCAACTAAAATCTAATACACCGTTCTTACTCGTTTATTACACAAATACAAAATTTTATAGATTTGGCAAGCTACTTCGGCTGCGGCTCCACATATCTTTCCTTCAGCTGCGGCTCCGCAAGCCACTAGCTCGACTGCGGCTGCGCAGGATACTCCTATAGCTCCAGAGTCCATTCAGACTCCTGCACAGTCTGCTTCTTCATTAGTCTAGTTTTTTACGACCCAGGGCTGCACTGAAGAGCAGATGCGCTAGATTACGGCGTTTATTAGAAGTGGAGGAGATGGACCGAGTTAGGATAGGTTTATTTATATTTTTTAGGATGGATGTATTTATTTAATACATACTGTATGTTTTGGATGATATCGATGATTGTTTGGATGTTTACGATAATTTTAGATTGATTTCGTATTCTGTTTGTTTATTTCTTTTATATATTATGCGTGAGATATTGTTTATGATATTTCTGCATTTAGGTATATGATATATATATTATTGTGCACTGGGCAGGGAAAAAATAGGAAGCCTCTTTTTAAAAAATACTGATATAATGTCCTTAATCCATAGGGGCAACTGTTGCACATACAGATTAATTCGTAGGGGCATTTATTTTCCCTACATATTTAATCGTAGGGACAAAATATCAGAATATCTGATATCTTATTCCTATGGACTCAGTAATATGGGCAAAACTTGCCCCTATAGACCATAGGCACATTCAGAAGGCCCTACGTATAACTCCGTAGGTACAATTATTTTATTTTTTAAACAGATAAATTAAAAAAAATTATGTCCCTACGGAATAATACGTAGAGCTAAATGTCCCTACAGATTATGCCGCAGGGGCAATATTTGCTCCGTAGGGGCATGTTCAGGGCTAAAACTTGCAGCTGCGGCTTTTGGAACTACGGAGATATTTTATGTCTCCACGGATTAATCCGTAGGGGCTACGGTTTGCCTCTACGGCTAAATCCGTAGAGACAAGTTGATATTGTAGTAGTGTCTCTTGACCCATCCTAATTTCACAAGCATAAATATTGCACTGTTGAGAAAATGCAGCGGCATCACTAAATATAAATTCTATGGGGCCGTAGACATCACACTCATGGTAGAATTGCAAACCGTCATGCACATAAAGGATATCCTCGGTAAGAAATTGTTAGCCTCTACGGCTGTATCAAAGACATTAAATTAATTTTATGTTCTAGTGTTAGAAAGGGCGAAAAAAGGGCATGGGTTAAAACACTTACAAATTATCACTACTAAAATAGGGGGTTGCCTCTACGGATATTGAAATCCGTAGGGGCAGATTTATGTTGGCCCTACGGATTAATCCGTAGGGCTAAAAAGTTGCCCATACGGGCCTAGACGATCAAGAATAAAAATATAAATTCTTAATTTGGTGTTTGCCCCTACGGAGCCGCAAACCAAGAACCTACGGACAAATCCGTAAGGGCAACTAAATAGCGATTTAATAAAGGCACAGATCGATCGCCTACGCTCTCTTTCTTCATCTCTCGATCGCGCGCGAAACAAAATCCCTAAATCACCACCCCCGTTCTCGTCGCCGCCGCCGTTCTCGTCGCCACCGCTGTTCAGGTCGTCGCCACCGCCGTTCAGGTTAGTAAATCATCAACTAAATTAAAGAAATTTTTGATTATTTAGGGCTAGGGTTCATGGCTGGGTCTGGGGTTGCGGTTGGAGTTGGAGTTCGGCAGGGGTTGCGGTCGGGGTCGGGGTCGGGGTTGGGGTTAGGGTTAGGGTTGGGGTTCGGCTGCGACTGGGGCTGGGGCTGGGGTTAGGGTTTGGCTTAGGGTTGGGGTTGGGGTTTAGCTGTGGTTAGGGTTAGGTTGGGGCGGGGCTGGGCTGGGGCTGGGGCTAGGGCTAGGGTTAGGTTGGGGTTGGGGCTGGGGCTAGGGTTAGGCTGGGGCTAGGGCTGGGGCTGGGGCTGGGGCTAAGGTTAGGCTGGGGCTGGGGCGGGGCTGGGCTGGGGCTGGGCTGGGGCTGGGGCTAGGGTTAGGTTGGGGGTTGGGTATCGATGTATATACATGTATCTTATCATGAATGATTCATTTTCATTAAATGTGGTAAAATTAAGTGTATAAAATCATGCCATATAAATAGATTGTGTTCGTGAATGGCGATCTAGTTAGGCGATCCAAAGTGTTGCATTGATGAAAGTTTACCGTAGAGGAAATTACGGCTAGCTCTATGCATTTAACCTGAATGTATCCAGTAATTACTAGCATGTATAGAAAAGTTGGTTTAATTTATGAAAAAATGGGGAGAAAACATGCATGTATGCATATAGGTAACATCTGCCAATATGCCATATCCAGACCGCAATCTATTTTTGCCTATTGGCTAATATGAAAATATCGGCCCGCGTATATGACATAATCAAAGTTGTTAAATCTTGATACGGTTTGTGTTTCATTTTTTTATTTATCATATCGTGTATCGTATCTGTTTCATATCGAAAGAAACAAAATTTTCTGTTACAATAACGAAATAATTATGTGTAGAACTAATTACAATTTTAAAAATGATCAAATTAACAACATAAAGCAACGTACAAGTTAAAGAAAATTTCGGAATTGCAGCACTCAAATACATACATATAAATCATACAAACCCATGCATTTGATAATCAAATAGGGTTTTTTTCTGCCCCCCTACTTCAATATTTTGATGCATGTTTCAGTCATGTGAATTCATATGTTGCGTATAACGCTTTATGATATCAGTACCCTACATTTGTAGTTTTAATTGTTGATTGTTATAGATGAATGCCATTGCAATAATAGTTTTTGGTTGATGAATGCTATTGCAATGTAGGATGATCAGTTCTATCAATCTTGATCTCAATAGTTTAAAATCATGTTACACATACAACACGAATGCACAACAAACGCATAATTAGATAGCGATTCGAGATATTCAGGTTAAAACCAATATATGATACTCGATGATAATAAGAAACCTTCATATTCCCATTGATACTCATATATGAAACTAAAAGCGCCACTTAGTCCTCGTCTATCGGTTAACATACGTGCGATACTCGTCGTGACCTAGAACTATACGAAGATTGTTAAATATCGGACAGTATAGCTCGATACTAACAACCGTCGTATAGTCTACGCGACGAGAAAATTCAATCGTATAGTAACCCATAGATTTGTCCCGTGTGGACAAGTTAAGAATGTATAAAGCAAACGCCTTCATTCACTTGTGTTGTCATCCGTTTCGAGATATTTCGTCGATACCTTTCCGCTGGTTCTCCGTGTACAAAGATAGATTAGATGTTCATTTCAACGTTGTTTCACAGCTTTGAAATGATTATCTATTCTATTACAGTGTACTCGGAGAACAGTGGGGAGGTGCTGCCGAAATTTACTCGAAACGGTTGAAAGCACAAGTGATGGGTGTTCGCTCTATACATTCTTAATGGGATAAAAGCCTACCCCCGACAGCCGGAACACACACATACAACAAGAATACACAACAAACGCATAATTAGAGAGCGATTCGAGATGTTCGGGTTAAAACCAATATATGATAATATGAAACCTTCATATTCTCATCGATACTCATATATGAAACTAAAAGCGCCACTTAGTCCCCGTCTATCGGTTAACATACGTGCGATGCTCGTCGTGACCTAGAACTATACGAAGGTTGTTAAATATCGGACAGTATAGCTCGATACTAACAACCGTCGTATAGTCTACGCAACGAGAAAATTCAATCGTACGGTAACCCATAGATTTGTCCCGTGTGGACAAGTTAAGAATGTATAAAGCAAACGCCTTCATTCACTTGTGTTTTCATCCGTTTCGAGATATTTCGTCGGTACCTTTCCGCTGGTTCTCCGTGTACAAAGATAGATTAGATGTTCATTTCAACGTTGTTTCACAGCTTTGAAATGATTATCTATTCTATTACAGTTTACTCGGAGAACAGCGGGGAGGTGCTGTCGAAATTTACTCGAAACGGTTGAAAGCACAAGTGATGGGCGTTCGCTCTATACATTCTTAATGGGATAGAAGCCTACCCCCGACAGCCGGAACACACACATACAACAAGAATATACAACAAACGCATAATTAGAGAGCGATTCGAGATGTTCAGGTTAAAACCAATATATGATAATATGAAACCTTCATATTCTCATCGATACTCATATATGAAACTAAAAGCGCCACTTAGTCCCCGTCTATCGGTTAACATACGTGCGATGCTCGTCGTGACCTAGAACTATACGAAGGTTGTTAAATATCGGACAGTATAGCTCGATACTAACAACCGTCGTATAGTCAACGCGACGAGAAAATTCAATCGTACGGTAACCCATAGATTTGTCCCGTGTGGACAAGTTAAGAATGTATAAAGCAAACGCCTTCATTCACTTGTGTTTTCATCCGTTTCGAGATATTTCGTCGGTACCTTTCCGCTGGTTCTCCGTGTACAAAGATAGATTAGATGTTCATTTCAACGTTGTTTCACAGCTTTGAAATGATTATCTATTCTATTACAGTTTACTCGGAGAACAGCGGGGAGGTGCTGTCGAAATTTACTTAAAATGGTTGAAAGCACAAGTGATGGGCGTTTGCTCTATACACTCTTAATGGGATAGAAGCCTACCCCCGACAGCCGGAACACACACATACAACAAGAATACACAACAAACGCATAATTAGAGAGCGATTCGAAATGTTCGGGTTAAAACCAATATATGATAATATGAAACCTTCATATTCTCATCGATACTCATATATGAAACTAAAAGCGCCACTTAGTCTCCATCTATCGGTTAACATACGTGCGATGCTCGTCGTGACCTAGAACTATACGAAGGTTGTTAAATATCGGACAGTATAGCTCGATACTAACAACTGTCGTATAGTCTACGCGACGAGAAAATTCAATCGTATAGTAACCTATAGATTTGTCCCGTGTGGACAAGTTAAGAATGTATAAAGCAAACGCCTTCATTCATTTGTGTTTTCATCCGTTTCGAGATATTTCGTCGGTACCTTTCCGCTGGTTCTCCGTGTACAAAGATAGATTAGATGTTCATTTCAACGTTGTTTCACAGCTTTGAAATGATTATCTATTCTATTACAGTGTACTCGGAGAACAGCGGGGAGGTGCTGCCGAAATTTACTTGAAACGGTTGAAAGCACAAGTGATGGGCGTTCGCTCTATACATTCTTAATGGGATAGAAGCCTACCCCCGATAGCCGGAACACACACATACAACAAGAATACGCAATTTTTATTATTGTCTAGCTGTAGGTGGTAACACCACCGCACCTGCGGGTATGTTTATATACCCTATAGTGCATGCATATTGATTTAGAACGTTATATTATTGATCTACATATTCTTTTTGCAATTACTTATATAATCTATTTTTAATTGTCTAATTATAAGTGGTGCGTCCACATCTTCCGCAGGGGCCACTCCTGCCGCTTCCATACCCTCCGCATCGTCTGCAGGTTAGTATGAATAAATTTAAAATATTTAATCATTTTACATATGCTCTATAGAATAAATATGAACTTCATGGAAATTTTGCGTCGATGTTTATTTTCTAGTTGGAGGGGATGCGTCCGCATCCGGGACCCCGGTTGTTCCTCACCGGAGGAACTATCGTCCCGCTCGTGCTGCTGCCCGGGCCCAGGCTCGTGCGATAGTCACCGGAGGTATATATCACACTTGAATTTTCGTTTAACCTTGATTTATTAATACAACTTTGTCTTATTATTGATTGTCTTGATATTTCGTGCAGACGCAAGGCCTCCCCATGCCCAGAGGGGGACTCGAGGCCCGAATCAGTCCCATAGGCTGAGGCCTGACAGAGCTAGGGGGAGGCAGCATTCCCCCTTTTTTTTACCCTTGACTATCGCTATACCGGTCATCATGCCGAGAGGTTCGGCCGGTATATGGGGGACGAGAGCCGGCTCGTGAAGAACTATCCACTTCACGTTGAGTGGGGCGAACAGCACCAGCGCTCATTCGCCCTCTTCTTTGATCAGGCTCGGGTATGTATTAATATATATTTTCATTTGATCTATCCAATATATTTATTATTAACACTTGCAATCTAATAACAATGTTTTTTTTGTATTTTCAGTTGGATTACGATTTTCAGCCTGTAGCCGACCCTGATCACCCGGGGAGGGTGCTCGACCTTCATGCTCTGTACAATGGCCTGATGAAAAACATGCAGGCCAAGGTCCGATACAACAGGAATGAGTTGAAGGCCGACTGCTACTCCTTGTGGATGGCGACCCCCGAGGCAGAGAGAGCAGCCCTCCTATCTACTCCGGCGTTTGCGAGAGTCGACGTAGAGACATGGCCTCTATTGTGCGCTTATTTCGACTCCCAACGCTAACAGGTATGTATTTTAAATGTAATTCATTATTTATGATATAATTTATTTCTTTGTGTTCCTTAATTAGAAAACTAAATGTTAATGCGTTGTGCAGAAACAGGCCGCTCAGAATACAGAGAACAGGAAGTCGGCGAAGAAGGGTCGCCCCACTTACACAGGTGGCTCGAGGAACATTACTCGAGCCATGGAGTTATCGGTAAATTACAATAGACCGACCTTTGTGATATTCTGCAATATTAAGAGTTATTTTCTAATATTTCTAATATTAAGAGTTACTTTCTAATATTGCAGACATCTCGGACCGTGGCGTTAGGTGGTACACCGAGCGTGCTGTCCGCATATCTTGCCGTCCACGGCACCTCGACAGATCCCGCCACGGGCGAGCTTCGATATCCCGACGTCGCTACCCAGGAGTACTGCTTAAGTGTTAATATTTTTTCTACCCAAATTTGAAATTTTAGTTTTGGAAGGTTCAAGTTTAAATTTTATACTTATACTTTACGCTTAATGTGGGTGTAGGAGCGGGTGGTTGAGCAGGCCCAGGCCTCGGGGATCGATTTAACCAGACAGAGCGATCCGAGGCTGCTGACCCCAGTTCTGGACGCCGCACACGGAGGGCACCACGGAGGTTGGGAGAGAGGCCGGGGACTGGGCCCTA
This sequence comes from Agapanthus africanus, assembly GCA_030015575.1. NCBI lineage: Eukaryota > Viridiplantae > Streptophyta > Magnoliopsida > Asparagales > Amaryllidaceae > Agapanthus > Agapanthus africanus. The sequence goes on along the minus strand of JASDDO010000010.1, from coordinate 484,602,573 downwards.
GCAGGGCCCATATGAGGTTGGACTCCACCCCGGCGGTTACTTCCTCCGTCTCCAGTGACCGACGTGTCCATCAGGAACTGGAGAGCTTGAGGGCCACCGTTCAAGAGTTGAAGGAGATGCTGGTATGTATACTAATTTATAGTAAAATATCATGTCATATTATATAGATATCAACATATCCATAATTAGTACGTAGCTTGAGCTTATTTGGTTTTAGACTTAAGTTTGATTAATCATACATACAGATGTAATTAAAATAAACAACAAACTAGATATCCAAACGGGGTTTCGAAATAACTTAATAACAATACGAATTCGAATAATACACAGTTCTTACACGCTTATTACACACGTTAGGTCCAGACGCGACAGGGCATCGGCCGAGCCTCCACATGCATCTCTTTTGGCTGCGGCTCCGCAAGCCACTATATCGGCTGCGGTTCCGCAGACAGCTCCTATAGCTCCACCACCCGCTCAGACTCCCGCAGCCGCGGCTCCGCAAGCGACTACCTCAACGGCGGCTGCGCAGACCACATCGCCAGCTCCACAGGCCGCTCAGACTCCCGCTCGCGCCGAATTGCAGAGTTTATTGACCGAGGAGCAGGCGCGCGTTATTCTATCGTTATTCAGAGGTGGAGCTGGACCGAGCTAGGGTAGATTTTTGGTTCTTTTTTTTTGAAACATGTATTTATTTATATCATACACATTGTACTACATTTTGAAACGATATTGATATTGGTTTGTATTTATATCATATTCAGTTTTTGTGTTTCTTTTGTATATTATATATATGCGTGAGATGTGATTATGAATACTGCGATATATGTTGTGTGATGATTAATTTTATATTTGATTGATGTATATATTATTGTGCACAGAGCGGGAAAAAACCAGGCAGCACTTTTTTTAGAAAAAATACAGATAATATGTACCTACGGATTAATCCGTAGGTACACATGTTGCCCCTACGGCTATATTCGTAGGGACATAATATCAGCAGTAACTGATATTCCCCCCTGATTTCAGTACCAGGGGGTTGGGAGTGCCCCTACGGACATATCCGTAGGGGCCACGGACTCGCCCCTACGGCGTTATCCGTAGGGGCAACATATCAGAAATCCTGATATTTTGCCCCTACGGATAGGTACCTACGTAGATATCCGTAGGGGGTAGTACTTGGCCCTACGGTTATGTCCGTAGGTACATTTAATATATTAAAAAAACCGTAAATAATATAACTTTTTTTACCCTACGGCCTACTCCGTAGGTACAACAGGACCTACACAGAAATCCGTAGGGGCAAGATTTTGCCCGTAGGGGCAAGTTCAGGGCTTCAATTTGCACCTGCGGCCTTTGCACCTACGGGGTATTTTTTTCGCCCCTACGCATATCTCCGTAGGGGCAGTGGGTTGCCCCTACGGATAAATCCGTAGGGGCAACCCTTATTTATAGTAGTGTATGGCTGAACTCATCATCTCCATCCCTCATATACACTATGGCTGCCGATAATTATTGTTTTATATATTTACCCATGTACCAGCATGCATGAGGAATGTCAACTCGATTGGAATAGTTATATACTCCATGCTCACACCCTCCGTGATAACAATATTCACGTCAAAATGGATTTATTTTCTTTGTTTTGTTTTATTTTATTTTATTTTTTGCATCGGTGTCCATCTCTAACAATTTTGTTTTTTTAATTTCCACCCTACTTGATATATGCAGGTCCAAGACGCACCCACCCCTGGTCGCATGACTTCTATTTGTCCCTTTGCTATATATTAAGGCTATGGTTAGATCAATGTTTCAGTTTATGAATGTTAGCTATTGGGTTTCACTCGGCCTGATACCCACCCCTTCTATATATGTAGAGAGAGAGAGGGAGAGGGGGGTTTAATGGAGGAAAGGTGCCATAGGAGGGAATTTCCTCCTATGGCGTCGGAAAAATACACCCTCTATAAATTTTTTCGACGATCGGCATACATCACCTCCATTTTTATCATCTAAGATATGGATACACCAAATTTCATATGATTAAACCATTTTTTTATCGTTGACTTAGTTGGTGCAAAATTAATGGTTTACTAATAATAGAACTTTTTACAATGCTAATTCAACGGTGAAAAAGTGATGGAATCACATGAAATTTGGTGTATACACATCTTAGATGATAACAATGATGATGATGGATAACAATCATCGGAAAAAATGGTTGAAGTTGTATTTTTTCGACGCCATAAGAGGAAATCCCCTCATATGGCCTCTTTCCTCTATTATTCATATACATATGGCCTCTTTCCTCTATTATTCATATATATATATATATATATATATATATATATGTATGTATGTATGTATATATATGTAGAGAGAGAGAGAGATGAATAATGGAGGAAAGAGGCCATAGGAGGGAATTTCCTCCTATGGCGTCGAAAAAACACACCCTCCATCGTGTTTTCCGACGATCGAAATGCATCATATATATATATATATATATATATATATATATAAAGATCATTTTTTCCTAATTTGATCGTATCAAAAAGAAACTTTGGGATTGCTAAATCACAGACGATATATATATATATATATATATGGATATGGTATTAGGGTTAATTATGCAAAAGGGAAAATTAATTAAGAGATTAGAGCGATCTAATAGAGAGATAAGATCCAACTGGAGAGCCGTGGTCTTCTTCCTTCATTCTTGTTCTACTACGGTTGGTTAGCGGGATGATTACGTGGGGGATTCTCGTTCAAATGGAGTGTGGTTTCCATCCGGCCGTTGCATGAAAGCGAGAGAATTTGGTTTGAGAACGTAACGTGGGCGAGAATAACGATCCCATCATCAGATCAGGTATTTCGGTAAAACCCTTGCATAGATATATAATTGCTTCCGCTGCTATGATGGCATCTGTTTTTGCATCTATGCACCTTTTTTATACATTGGTATCAGTGCTTGTATGCCCACGTTTGCAACTATTTATATATATATATGCATCTTATTGAGAAATATTGCATGCTTGAATTATTGAGTTGAGTTATTAGCCATTCTCTACACAATGCTTCACACTTAGCCATTTTATTTTCTTGAGCTCGTTTCTTGAGTTGCTCTCCTCTCATACTCTCTTGAGTTTCTCCATCTCCTTCTTCCTCTAAACTAAACCTTAATCCTTCACATGTGTTGTAAGCCATAAGGTTTAGTGAGGCTAAACAATCCATTAAACTTTCTACGTCTCCTAGGCTAGTTGGATTAGCGAACCATCTACCTAGTTACCTCATTTAGAGGTTGGAGCTTGGAGCACATTCTCTCGCGGTGGATCATCTTTGACGCAAGGAGGCCGATGGAGCTTTCGTCATCCGATCACCGAGGAGCTATGGAAAGATGCACTAGAAGACCCGAAGGACCGTATCTTGGAGGTATAACTATTCTAACAAAGTAGTTAAACCTCCAGATAGATTAGCTAGTTAAGGCTTTAGTAAAGATCCTGGAGTTTTAGCCGGTGTTGCGTAGTCAAATATCATCGTTTTTGAAAATTCTGCCTCCCCGCAAACCGGGGGGTGCACGACATCGGCTTACAGTGGTATCAGAACCTACAAAACCTTAACTGGCTAGTTAGCAAAGTGTTATAAATTCGATCGATGAAGAAATCCTAAAATCACGTCTGAAATGCACGTTTTCGGTCGATTTTCAAAATAGGTCCAAAAATCATTTCAGGGGCCTCAAAAATAAGTGCAGGGTTTTCTTAGAAAGCAGAAGAAATCTGGGTTCCTGAATCGGCTAGACCGCCGCGGAACCGCGACAGAATAAAGCGTTCTGCCGCCGTGCTGGGTTCGCTTAGCACTCCGACACGGTTTCAGCAAGCATCAAGTATGCTATTTTAAATTTTAGGATGCCGAGCGAGCCCGAATCAACGATCTAACTAGAGAATTAGGGTTTAACTAAGCAAGTAAACAACTTTACTCTAAGTGAACAAGAAATACAACCTTTATAGACCGGTCCTTCACTTCTAAAGCTCCGTGTAGTAGTCCCTTAGCTCCAAATAGTGGTCTCCTGGACTCTCGTTAGGCTCCACTAGGCGAAAGGAACAAGTTTTCTCAAGGATCTTCGAGACCGAAGATGGTCTACGTCAAAGAATCTCTAACTCAAGCTACATTTTCACTAATTGATGAACTAGTGAAGAAACAACCTATATTAAATGGCTAGTTTGGTATAGATTGGTGAAGTAAGAATTTTGCATACTTCAGAATTATTTTTCCCTTTTTCTTTTTCTTCTCACTCAAGAGCTAGAGTGCAAAAATGAAGGAGATGAAGAAAAGATCTCGAGTGATAAAGTGTTGAACCATGGGTGAGAAAATATCTCATATCAACTCATGTAGAGACTAAATCATGGCTAAAAATAATTGTTAGGTTAATAAATATCTAGAGTAAGATAAAATTAGTGGACTTAACTTAAAGCTTCTCCATGCTTCCACAAGCATCTTAGCCATGCTAATTTCCACATAATTTTGATTTTTCCCTTAATATTCAAACACCCAAATTATCTTAAGTTAGGTATGAGTCTCATACACCCAAGTCCAATGTATCATCTAGCATGACACATAATAAATACATTAATATATATCACATATATATTTTTATGTATTTTGAGAAAAACATTTTCTTAAGTGAGCTAATAGTAGTTAATGTATATTAATATATCAAATATATATAATTATATATTAAATTATTAAATCAACACTTGATTTAATAACCCGGCTGTATCGCATACAACCGACTAATATCATTTATATGCATATCACATATACATATAACATATCATTAAATCAACACTTAATTCAACAATCCGGTTATATCACATATAACCTATATCGCGATATTGGAATACGGTATCACATACACGTATTAATTTTGGTCCCACACATATCACATATGTGCCCTACTTCGCTTCGCATGAGCCAGGAAACCTCTGTGTAGGGCTCTAAAGACTCGTCAATACGCCGGCAGTAGGTGATGATCATATCAGTCACCTACAAGCCGTCAGCGGTACTAGCTGGACGTAACGGCTATCCGGGTATTGAGCGATCAGAAGATCAACAAGCAAGCTTGTCCATACTCCCGTGAATCTAATAAGTAACACTACCGTATAGTCCGGTCTCTTCGTCTGATATGTCGCATATCTAGTCTGGGGGTGGTAAACGTCAGACCCCAATAACTTAATAAGTCATGCCGATGTGAGGCTCATAACGGGTCGAGAAACTACTGATAACACTTACCAGTAAATCTCAGTATCAGCCATGGCCAGGGACTTCCTGTTATAGTCAATCGAGCACAGCACAATATCAACCCCCAATACCGAGAGAGACGAAACCCCTCCTATCGCTCATTGCCTCCATGTGACTCGGGACTGTACCCAAAAACCACCGTTTTGCACGCTCTCTTAAACGTGGTAAGGTGGAAATCAAAGTACAGTGGAAATCACATAAGACTCTATGACGATCTCGGGTCTACAGACTAGTCTGTACCAGTGTCACCAAAGAACTGCTATTTGACGTTAGGTATATTACCATCTAGGAGTTCTCGGCGAGTCCTGTTCAGTGTACCCAGTCTCCACTGAGCACCCGTATATAATCTTTGATATCAAACACCAATAGATGTGGGATCATCCATCGCCCATCAAATAGGTCAAGAAACGTATACGCTAGTCTACTCTGGAATATCGATGTCCCGTCTCAATACACCCATGACTAGGAACAATTAAAGGATGGACTTGTGGACTACCCTGGCCCCACCAGTATGATCTTCATCATAGTCCTGGTAGTCAAGTCCACATCCTAATGGCTTTATCAACATATAACAGAGAGACAATACAAGTATACATATTAAGATAAAGAGTAACCAGATAGCATACTATCATGTCAAGCAAGAAAGTCCTCCCTATATATGTCCAAGCATCCACTATAATATACAATCATGTACAATAATGGCCTCTGGGGAATACATACAACTAACAATCTCTCACTTGCACTAAGGCCGGTTGTTGTAGTATCTCATACCCAACATCCTTTAAAGTCTCTCTAGAGAAAGGCCTTCATGAGTGGATCCGCCATGTTATTCTTCCTGTCAACTCTCCTGACCTCGATCTCCTAGAGATCCACCATCTCCCTGATCAGGTGATATTGCCTAAGAATATGTCTGGATCACTGATGGGACCGGGGTTCATAGGCCAAAGCCACAGCTCCATTGTCACCGCAATGGTAGGAACCAAGTTCATCTCATGAACATCTATACCCAGACAACCTCTTTGGTAGCATCGTTGGCAGCGATGTATTCACCCTTTATCGTTGAGTCTGCCATGTTATCTAGCTTGGAACTCTTCCAACATATCGTCCCTCCACTGAGGGTAAAGACAAAACCCGAGACTGTCTTACAGTCAACCTTATCACTCTGGAAGCTCGAATCGGTAAAGGACTCCACTTGGAGTTCACTGTTACCATAAACCAAGAACGTTTTTTTAGTCCTTCTCAAGACTTAAGAATGTCCTTCACTGTTGTCCAGTGTTTCTCCCCAGAATGTAAGAGGCATCACCCAAATCCTTTATGGAGAAACATAGTGATAAGTAGAGCTTGACCGAGTGTAGCATAGGAACACCATTTCCTATCAAGGGTATGTCATCTACGTACAATACGAGGAAAACAACCTTACTCTCTACAAACTTCTTGTATATGAACCTACCATTTTGATGAAGCCAAACTCTTTAACTGCCACATTAAAACAGATGTTCTAACTCTGCGATGCCTGCTTTAATCCGTATTTTGATTTAAGCAACTTGCACACCTTTCCGCTGCTCCCACTGTCTACGAAGCCCTCTGGCAGTGTCATGTACACGCTCTCTTCTAAATCACCATTTAGAAAAGCGGTCTTGACGTCAATCTGCCATATTTCGTAGTCATGGCATGCAGCAATGGCAAGTAGGATCCGAATGGACTTAAGCATAGCTACTGGAGAAAAGGTTTCATCAAAATCCACACCTGGTTATTGACGACACCCTTTTGTAACAAGTCTAGTTTTGAAAGTCACAACTTTTCCATCTACACTAAGAATCTTCTCAAAATCCTCTTGCTCCCGATGGGTTTTACCCCTTCAGGTGCAACTACCAAAGTCCATACTTTGTTGGTGTATATGGATTCCATCTCAAATCGCATAGCATCCAGCCATTTCACAGAGTCCCCGCTTATGATGGCCTGCTCGAAACTAGTTGGGTCATCATCTTCCATGATGCAATCCTCGCTCCCACTGTCATTGAGAAAACCGTAGTATCTCTCAGGTGGATGAGGAACCCTACTAGATCTGCGGAGAGGCTGAGGTTCGTCGAGAACTATTGAATCCTCCAGTTCTACCAAATCGTCAGCTGTAGTTTGTGTAGCTAGAAATTCTTCCAGTTCTATCTCATGACCACTAATTTCTTTTACAAGAAATTCCTTTTCTAAAAAGATGGCATTCTAAGAAACAAATGCATTTTGCTCCTAAGTGTGGTAGAAGATATACCCTCGCGAATGCTTGGGATATCCTACAAACTTGCACAGAACAGACCTTGCATCGAGCTTGTCCGGATTTTGCTTTTTAACATAGGCCGGACAACCTCACATCTCAATGAAATTAAGATATAGTCTCTTCTCCTCCCGTATCTCATATGGAGTGGTAGGCACTGATTTGGTTGGAACTCTATTCAATAGGTATCCAGCAGTCTCTAGTGCATAACCCCAAAAGGAAATAGGTAACTCAGCATTACTCATCATACAACGCACCATATCTAATAGAGTGCGATTCCTCCGCTCCGATACACCATTGTGCTGTGGTGTACGCGAAGGAGTAAGCTGAGAGAAAATCCCATTCTCTTTTAGATAATCCAGTAAATCTGTGCTCAAGTATTGTAACAACCTAGTTCTTTTATACCAATTCCAGTTCCCGTATTTGCTTATTTATGGTATTTCTTGATTTATCATATTTTGGGTGCAAATGGTATTTTACATTTTACTTTGCATCCGACCCGACCCGCTTGCTTGAACCTGTTTGATTCATATTTATGAATTACCCTGACTTGTTACGTAGACTGTGCATTTTCATGTTTAGTGCATACTGGCATTTCATCTGGCATTGCATCTTTTACCATATAACATTTTAGGTCACATAAAATATTTTAAAATTATATAACATGGCATGCATGATACCCCCAACCCCGTGGTAGCATCCGCGCATCTTGTTCTCGTCCCGTTCAGTGAAACAGACGTGTTTGGATGGCTACGCGCACGTACGTGTATCCGTTCTTAGGGGTATGCATTTTCGTTACCTGAGCATTCATTTTGAATTTTGAAAGTCGCAAATATTTTTTATATTTTTAAATCTGAATTTTAGACCCGACCCGGGGGGGTTTGGAATATTTTGTATACCGCCGAAATTCAAATTAATTAATTTAATTATTCGACGGCTAAATTTTTCTAACTAAATATACTATCAAATTAAAATCCTAACTCATTCTAACCAACTATAATCTTTTATTTAAAATTTTAAATCTAAAATCCTAATTCCTAACTAACCCAGCACAATACAGCTCTTCCTTTCACTGGCTGTGGCCCCACTTCCCTCTCTCTTTCTTTCTTTCTCTCTTTCTCTCTCTCTATCTCACCCGCAGATCCCTTTCTCTCTCCCCCCCACATACTTCCAATTTTATATCTCCTCACTATTCATCTCTCTCTCTCTCCCCTCTCGCTTTCTCTATCTCTCTCCTCTCTATATCTCTCAGATTCTCTCTCTCTCTCTCCCTATATAATTTATTTATTCCTTCTTCCTATCTCTCTCATTTTCTTTTTCCACCGCGGAAACCCAGCAAACCCTACCTTTCGCACCTCGTCGCCGTCGTCGTCGCGTCGCCGCCTCCTCACCCTCATCATTACCTCAACCTCTCCTCGTCCTCACCTCCATTCTCCTTCTCTCCTTCTCCAAGAAACCCAAACCCGAACCATCCCTGCACACCGCTACACCGCCGACGTAGATCGCCGCCGTCAATCTCGTCGTCGCCTCCTCGTCCCCAGATCACAGTTCACCACAGTAAGCCATTCCCTTCCTTCTCTCTCCCCTTCTTTCTTCTTTCTTTCTTTTCTTTCCTTTCTTTCTTTCTTTAAATTATGGTTCTCTGTCTTCTGTAGATTGCTTCGCCGGAGCTCCGTCGACCTCGTCGACACCCTCACGACTCCTCTCTGCAATCCAGTGAGCCTTCTTCTTCCCCTTTTCCTTCTTCCTTTCTTCCTTTTTTCTTTTTTCTTTCTTCTGTTCTTTCTTTCTTCTTTAAAATCGTTCTGTCTTTTGTAGTTCGCCGGAGCCATAACGACGTCGACGATCCCGACAATCCAGACATCGAACCTGACTTGTGTGATCACCCTTGTACGTTTCTTAGACCCGTTGCGTGTGTCGTACGTGCGTCGCGACATTTCACCGACGTCGGACGTACCGTACACACCCGTTTCTTGATCCGTCTAGGCTAGTAATCTTGCTACATGCTATATAACTCATTATGTATTTATTTAATTAAATATTATACCTGTAGTTTAAATCTAGTACCCCATGTTTAGTTTTATAACGTTTCGATGTTTCGTTTGCATCCGTTTATATCATTTAAGATCTAGATCATGAAAACTTATCTTGTTACATATTAGATTACAATATACTGCATCCATATCAATATTTATATCACATATTACTTAGTTGTACATCCCACGTTACCATTTTATTGTTTTATAACTTTTTGGATACCCGTGTGCATTCATTTCACTTAGAATATATATAATTGCATCTATAGATCACATGAATACATAACACTGTAATATTGACACCCCATGTTTAGTAAAGTGTATCCTAATTAGTATTGGAACTACAAATGTAACCCTAATCGATAACTGTGCATTCATTATTTTTTGAATTTATATCTTTTGGCATGCCACATCACATTATTCCATTTTATTGTTATATTAGTACCCCATACTTGTTTTGTGTACCCATACTTATTACAGTTTGATTATGAGCATCCACTTGATACTTGTGCACTACCTGACACGACCTGATACACTACTACTTAACACGACTTGATACATGTGCACTACTTGACATGATTTGATTCCACGTACACTACCTGACATGACCTGATGTATCACAGCCTGACCTGTTACCTAATCTTGTTACTAATGCCGACAATCTTGACCTGTTGTCCCTATGGACATTTCCTGTTGTCTATCCAGACAAACCTGTATTTGCCTGATCCTGTGTTGGCATTAACTCCAGATTTATCAATACCTGACTTGAACGCATAACTTCGGGGTATAGGGAAATCAATGATGAAACCTGACTTGTAACTCAACAGTTCAATGCCTTTACTGATCAGTCTTACGGGTTAGGCCAGCCCCGGGATGATGTTGCTGACATCATTCATCGTTACATACTACCTTTTACTGCCTAGCGGCACGTCTCGGATTCAGCCCGAGAATCTTGACCGTGGTCCAAGGCATGCACGAGATACTATTGAGTTACATCGGTAATTCATCAAATTGATTTCAAGACTTGAGAGTAGTTAACCCAGTAGACCAGTCTAGATTACTCACTGCACATCACCTGTGCCTTACCCCTCACTATCACTATTTATATTACTGTTATACCTGTTTTACCGTTCATACTCGTGCCTGCATGTCTTGCTATCCCCTGTTTATATTATTGTTGATATTATGATGCACTGACGTCTGGGTTTTGCATGGCCCAGATCCTCTACCTTTGCCGTAGGCATAGTCATAAATTCGTGATTCGGCAATAATTCGGCGAGGTCGAAATTCGGATTCGGAGAACTATTCGGAAAAAATCGTCAGGTATTCGGGAAAGATTCGATAAGTGTTCAGGAAATGTTCGGGAAGGATTTCGAGCAAAAAATTAATATAAAATTAATATATGAGACGCTAGATTTTGATTTCGTGAATTATTTGCTGTTTTTTGAATAATTCGCGAATAATTCGGGAATTATTCGCGAATAATTCGGCAATAATTCGGCGCGTTCGGTGATGGCGAATAATTCGCAGTCACATAATTCGCGAATTATTCGCGAATTCGCCGAATAATTCGCGAATTATGTGACTATGGCCGCAGGCCGAGCAGGAGTATTTCAGTCAGCAGGCCGAGCAGTGAGGAACCGTTAGTATTAGTTTCATTTATGCATTTTCATTCCTGATGCGATCCCGCATTATGGGACGTACATTCTAGTTTATTCTTGTATTGGATCTTTTGCTTCCGCATTATTTTATTCTTGACTCGTTTATTCTGGCTTATGGACATGTGTTAGATAGTTTATTATTGTTCTTGATATCTCTACAGCCGTAATGTGACTGTGGAGGGATTTTTCCTATCCACAGGTAGCATGGTTGGCTCTGTCATATGCCTATCTTAGCGTACTCTGGGAAGCGGGGCGTGACAGGGTTTGTTTGGTATCAGAGCCATAGGATCTAGGTTAATCGGGTTGATTATTTTGTAGTTGGGTATTGGACCCAATACACGAATCAGAATACTCATGATTAGGAACATGTCCTGCCACTTTGCCATCTTGCCATTTTTTTTAATCTTAACTTCCTCCTGATTTTACCTTGATGATATGCAAACCTCTTTTGCATCTCGACTCGAAACCTGGTTTCTCATTGTTTATCTCTAGAACTTAGGCGACTTGGGTGGAGTTATGTGATTGTAGCTATGTACCGCGGCATGGTTACAATGAGGTACTCTATTTAAGTAATTTGGAGTTCTAGTCTTGATTCATATCCTTGATCTATATTTTTGAATCGGTTATCATACTAATCCTTTCGGTGTTTTGATCACAGGGACATGGCAGACAAGAATCTGAAAACGTACCAGAGGCGTGTTGATGAAGCCGCTTTGCTTGGAGTAATCCGTGGGATGCTGGAGAACCAGAAGCGGCAGACCGAGCTGAACCAGCAGCAAGCTAAAGCTTTTCAGGAAGGTTTGCGGACCGTCCAGCAGTCCGTAAACAATGTTGTGGCCAGACCAGTTGATCGTGTGGGTATCATGGCGGATTTCAGGAGACTTGGTCCGTCCGTCTTTACTGGCCTGGAAGAGCCATTGCCAGCGGAGCAGTGGCTGGTTGATACGGAGAATTTGCTCGTTGCGGCACAGATTCCAGAAGATAAGAGAGTGGATGTAGTATGCATCCAGTTGGTGGACTATGCCCGTGAATGGTGGCTTGTGGAAGAGACCCGTTTGCCCAAGCCGATCAGTTGGGCGGATTTTTCGAAGAGTTTCTTGGCGAAGTTCTTCCCGCAGACTGCACGGGAGGAAATGAAAGAAAAGTTTATCAGTTTGAAGCAGAACGGTGCACCTGTGGATGTACATGCAGCTGAGTGGACGCGGCTCAGTAGATTCGCTGGACCTTTAGTTGCCAACGATGCCGATAGGGCAAGGAGGTTCATGCGCAGTTTGGATGTGGGCATCCAGAAGCAGATTATATCCCTGGGTTTGACCACTTTCACAAGTACTTACGGCGGCCCGAGACCAGCAGAGCCTATCTATGAAGACTGGGAGTACGCAGCAGCAAGCAGTTACAGTGCGGAAGCCGGCATTTGCACCGAACCGAGCGCATGTGCGCAGAGGTATTCCGGTGAACCGACGTAGCGTAACACCTATGAAGAAGCCTGTCATTGTTGATCAAAGAAGGAGCGTGATTTGTGACTACTGCCATTTACCCGGACATGTGCAAAGAGATTGGCGAATGATGCGGGGACTCTGTTTGGTTTGTGGATCGGCGGATCATACTATCAACGCTTGTCCGTCAAACCTTCGCACAAAAGAGGATGTTCAGAGGCCACCGCAGAAGCAGTTTCAGGGACAGAAGCAGCTGACTCAGGGACCCAATCAAGCTCGAGCATTTACCCTGACGGCTGAGGAAGCTAAGGCTTCAGGAGAAGTTGTTTCAGGTATCCTACTTGTTCATGGTTTTCCCGCATTAGCGTTATTCGATTCTTGTGCATCCCATTGTTTTATGTCGTCCAAGTTTATTGCTACTCACTCGATTCCGTGCACTACCTTATCTTGTTGTTGGGACATACATACTGGGAATGGGAAGATCATAGCTAGTAGAGAAAGTAAGGATTGTCCTGTTGTTGTTTGCGGACGGGAGTTATTTGCAGATTTCTTGGTGATTGATACCGGCAGCTATGAAGTCGTCTTAGGAATGGATTTTCTCGGCACTTTCCACGCTCACATTGATTGTAGGGCAAAGAAAGTAATCTTCCAGATTGTCGGACATCCAGAGTTTATCTTTACTGGAGGAAGCAGTTCTGTCGGGCCAGTCGAGTTTAGGGCTAGGCCGACAAACAGTGTTCTTTCGTCGATGGAAGTTGAAAAAGAAGAAGCGCCAGCTATAGTTCGAGATTTCATGGACGTATTCGAGGACATATCAGGTTTACCGCCGAAACGGGACGTGGAGTTCGCGATTGATCTTGTTCCTGGTGCAGCACCAGTCTCAAAGGCGTACTATCCAATGGCGCCAGTGGAATTGGAAGAAGTCAAGAAGCAGGTTACTGAATTACTTGAAAAGGGTTGGATTCGCAGCAGTAATTCACCTTGGGGAGCTCCAGTTCTTCTAGTCAAGAAGAAAGATGGCACAAGGAGGATGTGCATCGATTATCGAGAATTAAACCGGGTGACTATTAAGAACAAGTACCCGATCCCTCGCATTGGTGAATTATTCGAGCAGCTTAATGGCGCGAGGGTATTCTCGAAGCTGGATTTGCGATCCGGATATCATCGGGTACGAGTTAAATCAGAAGATGTTTGCAAAACGGCGTTCAGAACTCGGTATGGACATTACGAGTATTTAGTAATGCCATTCGGAGTAACGAATGCACCGGCGATATTTATGGACTTGATGAACCGAATCTTTTCACCATTCTTGGACCAGATTATAGTAGTGTTCATTGATGATATTCTGGTTTACTCGAGGAGTATTGAAGAGCACGCAGAACACTTAAAGATCGCACTGCAGACATTGAGGCAAGAAAGATTGTATGCAAAGATGAGCAAGTGCGAGTTTTGGCTTGATGAAGTGAAGTTTTTGGGGCATGTCATGTCCGGAGATGGAATCGCCGTTGATCCCGAAAAGATTACAGCAGTTCGAGATTGGCCGATTCCGAAGAACGTTGCTAAGATCAAAAGTTTTCTTGGACTTGCCGGGTATTACAGAAGGTTCGTGGAGAATTTTGCTCGTTTGGCTGAGCCTTTGACCAAGCTTACGTGCAAGGAGGTACTATTTGTGTGGACGGATAAGTGTGCTTCAGCTTTTGAGGCGTTGAAGCAGAGATTGATAACCGCTCCTATTTTGACCGTACCAGACAGTTCCGGGGGATTAGTGATTCACAGCGACGCATCTGGGAAAGGATTGGGATGTTTTTTGATGCAGCATGGGAAGGTAATAGCTTACGCATCAAGACAGTTGAAAAACCATGAGAAGAATTACCCAACTCATGACTTGGAGCTAGCAGCTGTGATTTTCGCTTTGAAGATTTGGAGACACTACTTATTGGGCGAAAGGGTTGAAATATTCACTGATCATAAAAGCCTGAAGTATGTGTTCACACAGAAGGAGCTTAATATGAGGCAGCGTAGATGGTTAGAGCTGATGGCTGACTACGATCTTGATCTTAAGTACCATCCGGGGAAAGTTAATGTTGTGTCGGATGCGCTTAGTCGGTTGCTAGCAATTCAGATGTTGACTGCACAGAAGAAACTTATTAAAGACCTTCGAAGATTTGATTTGGAGATTGTGCTAACGCATTCTTCGGGACAGTTGATGCAGCTGCAAATACAGTCGTCGTTGATCGAGAATATTAAAGCAGTGCAATTGCAAGACCCTAGATTGCAAAAGTTTCGAGAACAGGTTGAAGCTGGACTTCGAACGGACTTGTTGATTCATGAAGATAGTTCATTGCGGTATGGTGGCCGTTTGTGTGTACCAAAGAGAGATATTCGCGAAGAAGTTATGAAAGAGGCGCACATTTTCGCATATTCCGTACATTCAGGAGGCACGAAGATGTACCAAGATCTACGGCAGCATTTCTAGTAGGAAGGCATGAAATGGGAGATTGCCCGCTTTGTAGCGAAGTGCTTGGTGTGTCAGTGTTCATACCATAATATTGCATTATTATATTCCCCATTCTTATTTGTTTTATAAATAAACAGGTACTTTTGACGCATGTCTGCTACATATTACAGGTTACAGGTTCTTGGATCTAAAACAGTGAAAAAGATAAAAGACGATGCAAAAGTGGAACTACAACCAACAAATAGAAGGACCTTGATCAAGCCTACAAAAAAGATCAGTTTACAGAGTACAAAGGCAGCGCAAGATCCAAGATTACAAAGCAAACGGTTAAAAGTCCACTGCAATTATTCATTGGAAGATCTGAAGAAGACCCAGAAGTAAAATGAAGAAAAGAACTAAATAAACAGAAAGCCCAAAATCCAGGAGCCCACACAAGAAATTACAAAGCCCAGTTCTCCCTTTTGGCCGCGGAACCGCTGCCAAACCAGGCCTCGGGCCGCGGTTCCGCGGCGGGCTTGAGGATTTAGAAGGAGAAATTTTACCATATTGTGGTGGCGGCGTTGACTGGTCTTTACAGTGTTATTTTGGTAAATGTAGACATGCGAATCAATTGTAACCTAGGGTTTCCTATCCTTTATAAATAGGAACTCTAAATCATTGTATTCTTTTCATGCCTCCCTCATGCCTCTTTTTATGAATAAAATTCAGAATTCTTTTGGAGAGCATCGATACCTCTTTTCATATCATCTATTCAGATCTGACAACCCTGCGTAAATGTTTGGAGAGAGCCATCTGTAAAGTAAGTAGGTAATTTCAATTCTTGCCCTAGGTAATTTTTCATTCTCTGCCCTAGATAAATGTTTTTAAATTCCCTAATGAGCGAGTAGTCTCCTCGCTTTTTAGGGTTAGCTTTGGGGAAGACTTTTGAGAGATGAGATCTCTCATCCCTTTCTTGCCCGTTATATTTTCATAGGACTCCATGCATACATGCACATACCGCTCCCTACGGCATCCTATCCATCGAGGTAGCGGTGATACCGTAGTATAAAGGCCCGGTTGTGATGGTTTTCCATGGAGGTTAGGGTAAGGATTGATAAAGGAAGGACAAGAAACTAGAGGAAGAAAATATCTTCCCGATGATTCTAATCCCTTTTGTTAATAATTATCATAACTCCTCTTAGATCCTAATTTGGGTATAGAAAGCGTTGCAATTTATTTACATTTCCAAACCTATCCTAAACCTAACCCTAGCAAGATTTAGATCTAGATAATCTTAGTATAGATAGATTTAGTTTTTAGATTTAATAATCAATCCGGCTCCCATCGGAATTAACTCGTTTGAGCGATTAGAAAATTCACAACATCCCTGTAGACCGACCCGTACTCACCGGCTAGCTATCAAGCAACGCCGTTCTTGATTGCGATTACTAGATATTTTTGAGATCAAAATCAAATGGCGCCGTTGCCGGGGATGGCGTGTTATTTCCTTTTTGCAATTTCGGGTTAATCTAAAATTTAAAAAAATCATAAAAATCTGAAAAATCATAAAAATATATCATCTGTTATTTTTGGAAAGGGTATTCTTGTGAGAATTTTTGCAGGATCTACAAAGAAATTCGGATCTGGAAATTTACAGAGATCAAAACAGAAATTAGACGATCCTGACAACAGAAGATTCCAACAAACAAGGAGCAGAAAAAAATTGGCGATCTGCAACCCCCACTGCGCCGCTAATCCGCCGCAATAACCTAGATCATACCGCAGAAACGCGGTTATCTGGAGTCATCATCCTCTCAAAAATTTTCTTGGGACCCGTGCCGGCAACCTGACCGCGGAACCGCCGCGCGAGGTGGCTTCCGACCGCGGGAACGCGGCATCTTGGTGACCTCAGCTCTTGCAAATTGCACTGTAAGCTTCTCTGTTCTTTCTCCTCTGCAAATTTCAATATATCTTCTGAAAAATTCCTGCAGGATTCTGTGCGCTTTAAAAATCTTTCTCTTTCCAAATAACAAGTCTTGTGCAGGATTTGTGCGCCTCGCTTAAAATAGAAATAGATTGCAAGTAATATTTTTCTGTTTTGCATATCTTTTCTCGAAAATCTTTTTGCAAAATTTCCAAATAAAGAGAAAAAGGAAAAAGGAATTTTTTTTTTTTAACAACTTGCAAATTTTTGCCGCAAATAAATCCTTGCACCACCCAACCTTCTTTCTTTTCCTCTTTCTTCTATCATGGGTACCCCACATCATAAATCACTTTCCGAGCTTTGGTATCCCGAACCTAATTTTGCTTCGTACGTCAATTGTTTCGGTCGATTTAAGGAAGATCCCTCCGTGCCCAAAATTTCTTTGAAAGATCAAATAGAAGCGTTTAGGAGAAACAGTTTGACTTTGCAACCCACTTTGTGTCAGCCTTCACCACCTTCGTACGTTGATACCACTTTTTCAAGTCCTGTTGTAACTCCTAAAACGATGTCTATTGCTGAGCATATTGCACAATCTCGTAGCCGATCTTTCACTCCTCTCCACACATCCAGTTCTAGGGATCAACAAGGCCATTCACCTTTTTATCCAACTGTTGACCCTACTCCTGTCCAACCATCCAATTCCTACAAGTCCTACCCGACTTTCCCACCTTCACTAGACATTGCTTCTACACAGCCATTTGGGAGTTTCATGTATCCAACCAATTTTGAACCTTTTACCGAAACCCCTTCACAACCCATGTCTAGTTTGGAACAGTCGTTGCAAGATTATATTTTAGCAACAAACAAAATGGTTGGGAATGTGGATGCGTCCATTGCCGCCCTCATGCAACCTAGTGAACCGGCAGCTAGTTTCCAACTAGCTTCAAATTTTTCAATGTATGAGGAGGCGGTTAGACAGAGTGCGAATTTGAGAGGAGCGAGTGAGTTCTACACAGTTCCAAATCAAACCTACCCATACCCAATTGAAACCCACAACTCCGGTTTTCCATCGATTGTCCTAAATGATTCACAAGTTGAAAATAAAAACGAGTTGTGTGATTTTGTAGTGTTTGATTTGCCAGATTGTGAAGAACCCCTTTCGAGTGAAACCACACTTAATTCTTTCGATCTTTACACCTCCACTCTAGAACCTAAATCGATAAATATCCATGATTTTGATGAGGTGTCAGAAAAAATTGATTTTCACTTGATTGAGGATATAGACGCCGGGAATATTTTGGATGATGAGCCCGTAGATTTGATTGAACTCTTATGTCCAATTCATCATCCGGAGTCATTAAATGTTTCTCCCGAACCTCATATGCGTCTTGATTTTGATGATAATGGCATGGATAGGATAAATATTGAGGAGAATATTGAGGAAATTATTGAGGAGGAACCAGTTTTGTTTAATGAGTCGGATTTCCCAATTCATCATGTCCCTTCCACTGATTCTGTACACCCTCCTGAATCTTTAATTGATACCCTTCCTTACTCACTTCCCTCCGTCCTCATTCCGACCTTGCAAGAGACTGTACGCTTTCATCTCCAATACCAAGTTCGACGTACCCATGTTTGCTCACGAATCTTGAAGGATTTAATCTCATTTTTCTGCGGGTTGATAGATTAGCACAATCCTTTTTTACACATCGGTCATTACAAATTATGCTAATTTATACACTCCACCCCCACCCTCAAGTTCGTATTCCCACTTCCTTTGGTTCTACTAGTCTTCCTTTAATGATGCCGAGTGTTGATGAATCACAATCCGATATTTTGAGTTCGATAATTTTCAATTGGACCTTCGATGACAGTTTCGAAGATATTTTCGCCGACGAACTCGCATTCTTAAACGATACGAATTTTGTGAATAATCAACCTCCACTTGAAAAAGTAGAACCACTACCATTTCTTATCCCCTCCCGCCATTCTTCTCCTCCACTGAGACCGTATACTGCTTCTATCTCGACACGGTTTTGTGTGCTTCTCATCTCATTTCTCTACACCCCATTCTTTCACCAACTCTACCATTATCACGATAGAATTTTTTAATGTTGGTGCTAACATTTGGCCTGTGTAAGGCCTTGTTTAAGTTTGGGGGGACCTTGTTGTATATATGTATATATATTTTCTGTTTTCTTTTTCTATTAAAAAAATCGAAAAAAATTTATAAATAAATAAACAGGGGAAGTGCCGACAATTTTGATCCTCTTGGTGTGGCATGACAGTGAGGACACTGTCCAGTTTAAGTTTGGGGGTATGCTCGGTACGTCTTCTTCCTTCGCATTCATATGTATATTTTTGCATTTGCATATTTATTTGAAAACCCATAAAAATTGAAAATTTTTGAAAAATTATAAAAATTATTGTATTCAATTTTGGCTTATTTGACTAGAGTTTGACAGATAGGTTAACTAGCTAGGAACAACTAGATCTTAGACGTAGTAAATTAAAAACCCTAAAAATAACCTTTCTTAAAGTTTAACGGTAGAAAGTATATGCCTTTGTAGTTTATTTAGAAATAGACAAATTTAGAGTACACTTCTTGGGCTAAGTCGAAACAAAGGAAAAGTATTGATATTTTTATTAGAGTATAAGTTAGAAAAATAATTCCTAGCTTAAGTCTAGATTCTGAAAATATATACCCTACAAATTGCACAATCACGCACCTTGAAACTTGGAATAGTAAAGGAGACCTTGAAATGCTCTTGTCTAAAGTCCTTAGTACGAAGAAAATAAAAAAGATATACAAGTGTGAATAAAGAAAAAAAATGAACACTGGTTTTTGTGATTACTTAAGGCTAAAAAATAGAAAAATATTTAGCAAGGGTGCTTCATCACCTAGTGCCTTAGACCAACTGGTTTGGGAGTCACTGCTAAAGCCTTGGGTGTTGCAAGATTAGGAAGTACGCTTTAAAGTGCTAACGCATCTTGTAATCGGTGGTTGGTACCTCAAGAAGTATTAACGGTCGCATGAAGGATGTGTAAGCAAAATTCAATTAAAAATTCACCAATTAATAAGTGCTTTGGACAACGGACAAGGGTATGATTGCTTGACTTGAATTTCCAAGTGTAGGGGTGATTTATACACACACGTAGGGATATGTGATTGGAGTTTAGATGAAAGAAAGGAGTGAAGAATAGAACTTGTATCTTTAATAGAGTTGATAAAAATTCCTAAGTGGAGATGGAACCCTAGAAGGAAAACTTAAGAGATGCCGAAAGCTAAGTAGGTCTGCAGGATATATATAATCTTAAGTTAGATGATGAGAAAGTGTGAAGAATATGAGTGGATAATTTATGAGTCGAAGATAATAAAATTCCTTGTTGGAAAACCTAATTGGAGAATAAAAGTCAATGGGCCTAATTGATAGGATTTTGTGGGTAGTATCCGCTGAAAACCCTCAGGAGACAGCACTCCTCCTGCTAGGAACACCTAGAGGTTTAACGGCTTGTTGCACGAGCTCAATGCAATCGTGTATCCCTGCGAAAGTGCGGTTAGGTTTTTGTAGAGAATAAAAAATAAGTTTGCTCGAGGATGAGAAAAAGATAAGTTTGGGGGTATTTGTTCATACCATAATATTGCATTATTATATTCCCCATTCTTATTTGTTTTATAAATAAACAGATACTTTTGACGCATGTCTGCTACATATTACAGGTTACAGGTTCTTGGATCTAAAACAGTGAAAAAGATAAAAGACGATGCAAAAGTGGAACTACAACCAACAAATAGAAGGACCTTGATCAAGCCTACACAAAAGATCAGTTTACAGAGTACAAAGGCAGCGCAAGATCCAAGATTACAAAGCGAACGGTTAAAAGTCCACTGCAATTATTCACTGGAAGATTTGAAGAAGACCCAGAAGTAAAATGGAGAAAAGAACTAAATAAACAGAAAGCCCAAAAAGCCAGGAGCCTACACCAGAAATTACAAAGCCCAGTTCTCCCTTTTGGCCGCGGAACCGCGGCCAAACCAGGCCTCGGGCCGCGGTTCCGTGGCGGGCTTGAGGATTTAGAAGGAGAAATTTTACCATATTGTGGTGGCGGCGTTGACTGGTCTTTACAGGGTTATTTTGGTAAATGTAGACATGTGAATCAATTGTAATCTAGGGTTTCCTATCCTCTATAAATAGGAACTCTAAATCATTGTATTCTTTTCATGCCTCCCTCATGCCTCTTTTTATGAATAAAATTCAGAATTCTTTTGGAGAGCATCGATGCCTTTTTTCATATCATCTATTCAGATCTGACAACCCTGTGTAAATGTTTGGAGAGAGCCATCTGTAAAGTAAGTAGGTAATTTCAATTCTTGCCCTAGGTAATTTTTCATTCTCTGTCCTAGATAAATGTTTTTAAATTCCCTAATGAGCGAGTAGTCTCCTCGCTTTTTAGGGTTAGTTTTGGAGAAGGCTTTTGAGAGATGAGATCTCTCATCCCCTTCTTGTCTGTTATATTTTCATAGGACTCCATGCATACATGCACAAACCGCTCACTACGGCACCCTATCCATCGAGATAGCGGTGATACCGTAGTATAAAGGCCCGGTTGTGATGGTTTTCCATGGATGTTAGGGTAAGGATTGATAAAGGAAGGACAAGAAACTAGAGGAAGAAAATATCTTCCCAATGATTCTAATCCCTTTTGTTAATAATTACCATAACTCCTCTTAGATCCTAATTTGGGTATAGAAAGCGTTGAGATTTATTTACATTTCCAAACCTATCCTAAACCTAACCCTAGCAAGATTTAGATCTAGATAATCTTAGTATAGATAGTTTTAGTTTTTAGATTTAATAATCAATCTGGCTCCTATCGGAATTAACTCGTTTGAGCGATTAGGAAATTCACAACATCCCTGTGGACCGACCCGTACTCACCGACTAGCTATCAAGCGACACCGTTCTTGATTGCGGTTACTAGATATTTTTGAGATCAAAATCAGTCAGCAAGTTAAGGCTGAATATCAAAGGATTGCTGGTTTATTACAACCACTTCCGATTCCTCAATGGAAGTGGGAACATATAACCATGGATTTCACGACGGCTTTACCGCGGAGTCCAAAGGGCAATAATGCTGTTTGGGTGATTGTTGATCGATTGACCAAGGCAGCTCATTTCATCCCATTTCGAGTTGGTCAATCAACAGAAGCATTGGCAGAACGGTACATGTAGGAGATTGTAAGATTGCATAGAGTACCAGTGAGTATTGTGTCCGACCGAGACACCCGTTTCTTATCACACTTCTGGAGGAGCTTACAGGAAAGTTTGGGGACTCGATTGAAATTTAGCACAGCTTATCATCCTCAGACAGATGGCCAGTAGGAGAGAACGATCCAAACTCTTGAAGACATGTTGAGAGCTTTCATGATAGACTTCAAGGGTTCATGGAAGGATCATTTACACTTGGTGGAGTTTTCGTACAACAACAGTTTTCAGGCGACTATTCAGATGGCTCCATTCGAAGCATTATATGGTCGCAAGTGTCGTTCACCTGTTTGTTGGGACGATGTTGGAGAACGAAGATTGTTGGGACCAGATTTGATCGTGCAAACAGTGGAGAAAGTTAACACTATCCGGAATCATATGAAGGCAGCACAAGATCGACAGAAGAGTTGGGCCGATACATCGAGAAGACCTCTAAAGTTCGCTGTTGGTGATCTGGTATTCTTGAAGATATCACCGACTAGAGGAGTGATTCGTTTCGGAAGTCGAGGAAAGTTTAGTCCTCGATTCGTTGGGCCTTTCGAAATTTGGAGCGTGTCGGAGAAGTGGCGTATCGATTGGTTTTACCGCAATCTTTGGCGAATGTTCACGACGTGTTTCATATATCTCAACTCCGTAAATATGTTCGAGATGAAACACACGTGCTGGATCATTCGGAGCTGACTGTACGAGAAGATTTAACTTTTAAGGAGCGACCGATGTCGATTGTCGATCGAAGAGAAAAGGTTCTTAAGAACAAGGTTATCCCTCTTGTACTTGTTTCTTGGGGAAATCGCTCGCATGGAGAATCAACTTGGGAACGAGAAGATGAAATACGACAGAAGTTTCCACATCTATTCTTGTAGTTTCTTGATTGTTTATCCTTTCTTGTTCTTGGAATTTCGAGGACGAAATTCTTTTTGTAGTTGGGTATAATGTAACAACCAAGTTCTTTTATACCAATTCCAGTTCCCGTATTTGCTTATTGTGGTATTTCTTGATTTATCGTATTTTAGGTACGAATGGTATTTCACATTTTACTTTGCATTCGACCCGGCCCGCTTGCTTGAACCTGTTTGATTCATATTTATGAATTACCCTGACTTGTTACGTAGACTGTGCATTTTTGTGTTTAGTGCATACTGGTATTTCATCTGGCATTGCATCTTTTACCAAATAACATTTTAGGTCACGTAAAATATTTTAAAATTATATAACATGGCCTGCATGATACCCCTAACTCCGTGGTAGCATCCGCGCGTCTTGTTCTCGTCCCGTTCAGTCAAACGGACGTGTTTGGATGGTTACGCGCACGTACGTGCATCCGTTCTTGGGGATATGCATTTTCGTTACCTGAACATTCATTTTGAATTTTGAAAGTCGCAAATATTTCCATATTTTTAAATCTGATTTTTAGACCCGACCCTGGCGCGTTTTGGAATATTTTGTATACCGCCAAAATTCAAATTAATTAATTTAATTATTCGACAGCTAAATTTTTCTAACTAAATATACTATCAAATTAAAATCCTAACTCATTCTAACCAACTATAATCTTTTATTTAAAATTTTAAATCTAAAATCCTAATTCCTAACTAACCCAGCACAATACAGCTCTCCCTCTCACTGGCCGTGGCCCCACTTCCCTCTCTCTTTCTTTCTTTCTCTCTCTCTATCTCACCCGCAGATCCCTTTCTCTCTCCCCCCACATACTTCCAATTTTATATCTCCTCACTATTCATCTCTCTCTCTCCCCTCTCGCTTTCTCTATCTCTCTCCTCTCTATCTCTCTCAAATTCTCTCTCTCTCTCTCCCTATATAATTTATTTATTCCTTCTTCCTCTCTCTCTCATTTTATTTTTCCACCGCGAGAACCCAGCAAACCCTACCTTTCTCACCTCGTCGCCGTCGCCGTCGCCGTCTCATCGCCGCCTCCTCACCCTCATCATTACCTCAACCTCTCCTCATCCTCACCTCCATTCTCCCTCTCTCCTTCTCCAAGAAACCCAAACCCGAGCCATCCCTGCACACCGCTAAACCGCCGGCGTAGATCACCGTCGTCGATCTCGTCGTCGCCTCCTCGTCCCCAGATCACAGTTCACCACAGTAAACCATTCTCTTTCTTCTCTCTCCCCTTCTTTCTTCTTTCTTTCTTTTCTTTCCTTTCTTTCTTTCTTTAAATTATGGTTCTCTATCTTCTGTAGATCGCTTCGCCGGAGCTCCGTCGACCTCGTCGACACCCTCACGACTCCTCTCTGCAATCCAGTAAGCCTTCTTCTTCCCCTTTTCCTTCTTCCTTTCTTCCTTTTTCTTTTCTTCTTTCTTCTTTAAAATCGTTCTCTGTCTTTTGTAGTTCGCCGGAGCCATAACGACGTCGACGATCCCGACGATCCAGACGTTGAACCTGACTTGTGTGATCATCCTTGTGTAAGTACACGGTAGCGCCCCGGCCGTCTAACAGACGCACAAAGCGGAACAAAAACTTTTACAACTGGCGCTATCGCGTACTATAACCCGGATCTGCCATTAAAGCTAAACTAAAAATTTTAAAGTGGGTAGAAATGTTTTACCAAACGATCCGAGTCCTTCGGTCTTCAACCATCATCCCACGCTTTGTTGCGGCTGCTCCGATCTCCTGAATCTCTAGTCTTCTCGTCCAGGTGGCACCACGTCGACGGATCTTTAAACGGGCTCCCGCCTCTGAACCGAGGCAACTCGATCATCAAGTTTGCTAAAAAAGATGACCAAGATTGATGTAGAGAATGAGTAGAACACTTTGTCTCGTTACGTCCAAAGCTATGGACGAACGGTTAATGAAGTTGCCTTTTGGAATCGGGTGAAATGAGAAATGAGGCTATCTAATTTCCAATAATCCAAAACTATAATCTTTTCAAAATCAACAACCATCATTGCCAAGAATGAATGGCCGGCCAATATAACAAGGGGGTGAGTGTAGGAGCAAGGATGAGGGTGACCATAAACATGAAGCTTATCATAACATTAAATGAAAAGGATGACACACTAAAAAACAATTAATGCAAAATGGTGATTCATTAACCTAGTCACCATTTCAATTAATGCTAATGAATGAATCATCAAGCCTTGTCACCAAATCTAGAACTTTCTAGAACCACGACTCACCCTCAAGACGAAAAGATAAATCCGCATTAAACCGAATGTTTAATACGGCCGATAGAAAACTGGAAACTGGTAACTTCCAAAAGCGATCCCGAAACGAATTTCAGGAGAACCCCGTAACAGTATAAACATACCCGCATTTGTATTACGACCGAATACAAATGCAACTGAGATAAAGATATTATATCTACACAGTATAATACTCGGATCCACTTAAACCAAAGCCCACCAGTATTATCTGCCCGAAATATGACACGTGCGTAAACGCACGTGCATTTTTCCGAACCCTGCCATAAAACCATACGGCCTCTACAACGTTCCGCCCGAACTTGGGAAACGGTCTATGGGGGACTCTAATGACTCATCAACACACTGGCACTGGGTATAACCTCTAGCACGTCAGAGGTACAAGCTGTACGTAACGGTTGTCTATGTATTGATTGGAAGGGAAGCTGACGAGCGAACTCATCCAGAAGCCCTACTGAGCCTGACAGTGACAATATCCGTACAGTCCGGTCCGTTCGTCTAAGAGTATCGCATATCGAGTCTATGGGGATGGATAAAGTCAGACCCCTAATAACGCGATAATTCGTGTCGGTATGAAGCCCATCACCTCCAGAGAAACTACTGATCCAAATCAGTAATTCTCCACTATCTCGGCCGAGGATTTCTAGTGATGGCCACCCGTGCACTGTACGACATCAACCCCCAATACCGGGAGAGACGAATCCCCGACGATCCGCTCACTGCCTCCATGTAGCTCGGGACTGTACCCAACTAAAACCTGTTTGCACGTCTCCTTTGAGCGTGGTAGGATAGTAATCAAAGCACAGTGGGAACTCACACGAGACAAATGACGATCTCAAGTCGACAAACTAACCTGTACACATGTCACCAAGAAACTGCTATCTGACGATATATATAATACCAACTAGCATGTTCCCGGCGAGTTCTGTCCGGTGTACTCAATGAGCACCTGTATACATCTTAGGTGAACCAACTGACACCAATGGCTTGTGAGACCGGCCATCGCCCCTCGTCGGGGTCTCGACTGTATACACTAGTCTATTCTGGAATATCGATGCCCTGTCTCGAAACTCCCACGACTAGGGACACTTTAAGGATGTGCTTACAGACCCCAGCTCCCACGTATATGATCGCCATCATACTGCTGGCAATCAAGCAAGAATCCTATGGGCTCTATCAACATGCAATAGTGAACTTAAAGCATGTATACGATGATAAAGACAAACCAGATAGCATACTATCATCTCGAGTAAGGCAGTCATGTCGGTATAGGTCCTCCCTCAATCATTGCAATCATGTACCTGCGATCCAATAATTGACTTAGAGGGCACTATATCCAACAATCTCCCACTTGCACTTAAGGCTATTATTGCGAAGTCGCATACTCATAGCCTCAGTGAGTGGATCCGCCCTGATGTTTCTTTCTATGTCTCTCTTAATCTCAAGTTCGCGGAGAAAGCCATCTCCCGAATCGAGTAATACCTGTCTTAAAATATGTCTGGATATCTGATGGGACCTAGTTCATAAATGAACTTCAAATCCAAACTTCTTAGACTGTAATGATCACTGAACCTAATCAGTATCCAGCACCATGCCTCCCACAGTATCCTCTTGGACCACCTGTCCATAATACCGTCCCTCGTCAGAGGGAAAACTATAACTCTGACAATCACTCTGTCATCCAGGTCACCTTGGAAGCCTGGAATGATAACAGTCTCCCGAAGGAGGCTGCCGTTATCAAATCCGTAGAACATACACTTATGTTCTAAAACTGCTTCCTAATGTTTCTCCAGGATTGGATTAATATAATCTTATCGCATCTAGTGCAAAAACAATATCTGGTGTGGTACTTAACATCTCACGATTGACTCAATTTCCTAAGCAAGTGATCTGCCAATCATGCATATCCCTCTCTCCTTTAGTCTATAAAACACCTTTAGAGAGGGTGACTCCATCAACTTCAGGTACACCACTATACCAGGAGTCATATATTCTAAAATACCATTAGAATACTGTCAAAGTACCCAAATTGGGAAACTACCCAATTCTAGATCTAAAACCATAGATCTAGTAACCAGAATGTCTTATATTATATCCATGTCCTTTGTGAAGAAACAACTGTGTGACGACCACAATATAACCGATTGTAGTATAGGAATTTTTCTTCTTAATCTGTGTATGTTATCCAAATACCAGGACATCATACCCTACTACCTTCTCAACAGATCCATCCCCTATTCTGATGAAGTCAACCCCATGACTGTCACATCAAAAATAGATGATCTTATCTCCGCTATATCCGCTCAAGCCTATAAATAGACATAAGCTACTTGCCCACTATGCTTCCGCTGCTCGCACTGACCACAACAACCCTCTGGCAGAATAATATGCACGTGCACTTCTAAAACTAGTTTAGAACGACGCTATACTTATCCTCCTGCCGGGTCTCATAGTCTGGAACAATAGTAGTGTCAAGTCTGGGTAAACAAGAACCTCCCTGTCACCGTCCTTGAGGCTACCGGAGTACCTCTCGGGTGTCTGAGGTTACCCACCATGTCTGCGAAGTGGCTATTGGAATGTCAAACCTGATTGAATATATAGGTCCTATTAAATTTTCCGTAATCGTTTGCGGTTATGGAATGACTTCCAGTTCTACCATACTCCCACTACTGTTTTCTGAAAAAATCCATTTTACTAAAACTGTGGCGAGTCAAGAACAATATTGCTATTGATCTTCCAGATGGTAGAAATGTCAACCCTCGTCAAAGCCAGGGTCAACCCACAAACTGCCATTACAGAAACGTGCCTTGAGTTATCCAGTGTCTGGTTTTAAGCATAAGCTGGACAACTCCCCGTATCTTAATATCGTTTAAAATATGAACCATTCTATATACAATATAGAAATAGAGGCACTAATTTAATTGGAACCAGATTCAAACTATGCAACTGTCTCCAGTGCATATCAACTTAATGGAGAGAGGTTAATCAGTATTACTCAACTTAGGAATACATCCAATTATGAGTAACCCGAAAGAGAAACAAGTTTCTCAAAACCGTTACTATCAACTGAATACCAATCACAAGAATCTACATCTTCGATTTCTTTGAAGAATCCCGATACTTGCGACACTTGGTTCTCTACTTTATTCCTATACCCACAACTTCTCAAAACTTAGACATTGTATTTCTACGAAACACTAGTCTAAAAACTAGAGAAGTCATAAATAAACAGAACATAGTATGAGGACCTACCCTTTTGTCCTAACAGACACTGGACAATATACAATACTCTGTATAAGTCCGCTGAGTTGAATAACTCAAAACCTGTGCATCGTAGGTTAAAAACTGTACCCAGGTGATTTCCTTAAATATTACCAATTACAACGAATTCCGATATAATGATGATGATCACCTAATTCCCAATAATTTACTCCCACTCATCATCTGTAAAACCATACAGATATGAGAATGTAACCTGGTAATTACATACCCTGGAGTAAGCATGTAATCGGAAAATCAGTTTTCCTTTAACAATGCATTGAAACATGAAAATGTTTTGTAGGGGTATCCTGGTATTCCTAGCAATGCCTCTTCCATAATCCAATGACTTTAACTGTATATTTCTTTGCCTTCTCTCTAAATCTCTTTATTTGTCTTTATTCATTACCTTCTGTAGACCATCGTTAGGCTAAATGGTTTTCTTCCTTCCTTACCGTTCGGCACCAGCCTATGGTTTGGAAGAAGACTATCCGGTAAGTATAATATGTGTACCCTCCTAAACCAAGGAGTACTCACAACTTGAGAGAAGGTGATGATAAAAGACAACTGAATAATACTTTATTCTATTTCTACCAAACTGGGGGAAAACGCAAAGGTGAAATAGGAGTGGCGATGAACTACGCGGTTTGGTCGTGAATGATAACAGTCGCAATTTACTTTGCCCTCTTTCTAATCTCTTTATCTGTCTTTACATATTACCTTCTGCACACCCTACTTAGGCTAATTGGTTTTCTTTATTCCCTACCTTTCGGCACCTACCTATGGTTTGGAATAAGACTATCCAATAAGCGTAATAGGTGTACTCTCCTAGATTAAGGAGCCCTCGCAACCTGAGAGAAGGTGATAATAAAAGACACTGAATAAACCAATTCTATTTCTCCTGAACCTGGATCCATCCTCGAAGAAGTCCCTTCGAGTTCGTATATAACCATACGATGGATCTATTCAATGGAAGTGGATGTCCGTAGTAATACGGGGTGTTCTGAGAAATACAAAGGGTAAAGGAAGGAGCGGCAATGACTTATGCAACTCGGACAATCCAAAAGCCAGTATTTTAAGAAGGTTCGGTCAACTTGGTCACTGAGTCATAGTCTAGGGTCGGTCAAAGGTCGCTGCCAAAGAGAGAGAGAGAAAAGAAACACTCTTCGTGCACTCTAACCTAGATCAGAATGGTTATCACTTTATCTAATCAGGAAACCTCCCACTGTAATCTCAAATTCTCCTCCAAACCTGAAAGAAGAATTAGTCGGGATCACCCGAAGAATAAACCAACTCATCAGTGAGAATCAGGATCCAACTATCATCGCATGATAACGTGATGGAATCCACTCACGTTATCACACTCCAGAAGGTATGCGCATGCCTGGCAAGTTTCAGTTTCTTTAGAAACTCCCGATGTAATTTTTGCCCCATGCTCTTATGACCTTGGCGATGGTCAAAATGTCATAAGTCACATGCCAAGTTCTACCCGTCACTATCCAGGTCAATTTGAAGCCACACGCACATGCCCTTGACGATGGCCAAAATGGCAGAACGACTGTCCCAAACCAACTCATCTATCTATGCAACAAATGAATACCCGGCAGCTACCAAATACTATGCTTTGGCGAAGGTCAAAATACAAAGCTTGAATACTACTGAATACCCAAAAGAAATGACAGAGGGCTACGGCTGGTTTTTGGCGAAAAACCTTTAACGTAATGAACTTGATCTCGTTGAAAGAACCTGATAGCTTTTTATAAAAATATAGTGACGAAAAACCTTTTGCTAAAGAGGTCACTCCCGGTAAAGGGATCTCGGCTCTTTCCTCGTGGAATGAGGTGCAGGATATTCCAACTGAATACCGCGATGCAAAGCAACTTGTAATCGACTATAGTAAAGTTATTACCCTGACGCAAACTTTTGCCAAAGGGGTCACTCCCGGTGAAAGGATCTCGGCCCTTGCCTCGTCGAATATGGTGCAGGATATTCTAAACTGAATATCACTATGCAAAACAAAAAGAAACGTCTTTGTAATAACACTTTTTAAAACTGTTCCAACAACATCAAATATAGGTTTGTTTTATTTTTGCATTGATCAGAATCAACGCAGTCCCATCAATTAATCACACCAGAAAAGAACGAAAATAAAATATACGTATATGCCATCCTCATTCGTCACTGGGTCCCGTCATCACCCGTTAGGTTACTTAACTAACGACAGAGTGTGGACTGGACTAGCGCGGGTGTAAAACATATACAACATATAATAGTATATATACCAATATACAATAATCGCTCCAGGCGTGATAATATGCAACATTACAGAAAAGTAATAAGTATCACAGAACAATACAGATAATCTGGGATCCCCGGATTTCATAGAGCCGCTACTGAAACCCGACGTTCCCCTGGTCGTGTAGATAGCCTGTGCAATGAAACCTAGACCTCTACGGGTGCGGCAAGTTACCCGCCAAAACCTGAAGCGAGGCAGCCCCCTACAGCATAGTGAATGGACCACCCGGTACTTTACGGAATCCGGTAACTTGAGCACCCCTCCTTCGGTCAACCTATACCCCCTACGAGTGCGGCGAATAGTCTGCCAATTCTAGAGTGAGGTCCCTCTGTCTCTCAAAGTCATGAGATACGGACCCGTTGCCCTCCAGAACCCGGCTATCCGTGCACTCCGTCGCGGGGTAATCCTAGTACATAAAAGAAAATATATACAATGGGTACATCGACCTCAGCCCAGTCGTGCCCCAAAAGAATATTATACAAACAGGCAGTGACGGCAGTCCACATGTTGGACGCTCACCCCGCAATATCAAATGTACAAATAAATCCAAACAGCACTACCATTGCACACTGCTATCCACCACCATATCCGCAACAACACAGCACAACACAGAACATCAACGCGAATGTCACGTTCGCAAATCCGTCTAAAAGGACTATAGCAATTAGACGCAATTTACCGCTCGAATGGCATTCACGGTCGGAGATATAATGTAAATACTGCATACTAACAAGTTTAAAATTTCGATCGACAAAACATCCCGAAGTGGGCCCCACAAACATCTGCTGTACAGTAACAAAATATAGGCCCAAAAGAAATATACCAAAAGCCATAATTTCCAATGGAGAATACACTGTAGAAATTTCATTTAGTGATCTCAAAATATGGCGGCGGATCCGCGGCCAAACCCTGGTTTGGGCCGCTGATCCGCGGTGGAACAGAAAGATCACATGATCAAATTTCATCAGTTTTCCTAGAAAAGCCTGCTCAATTTTCTGTGATGCTCAAAATAATTTTTAGACCTGATTTAAAATCGACAGAAACATTGAACTGAAAATTGTGATTTTCGAAAATCCGTTCGATCGATATTTTAAACGCGTTAGCACAAGTTAGTAAAGGTTAATGGCGAAGCTCTGATACCACTGTAAGTACACGGTAGCGCCACGGCCGTCTAACAGACGCCAAATGCGGAACAAAAACTTTTACAACTGGCGCTATCGCGTACTATAACCCGGATCTGCTATTAAAACTAAACTAACAAGTTTAAAGTGGGTAGAAATGTTTTACCAAACGATCCGAGTCCTTCGGTCTTCAACCATCATCCCGTTGCGGCTTCTCCGATCTCCTGAATCTCCAGTCTTCTCGTCCAAGTGGCACTACGTCGACGGATCTTTAAACGGGCTCCCGCCTCTGAACCGAGGCAACTCGATCATCAAGTTTGCTAAAAGAGATGACCAAGATTGATGTAGAGAATGAGTAGAACACTTTGTCTCGTTACGTCCAAAGTTATGGACGAACGGTTAATGAAGTTGCCTTTTAGAATCGGATGAAATGAGAAACGAGGCTATCTAATTTCCATGAATCCAAAACTATAATCTTTTCAAAATCAACAACCATCATTGCCAAGAATGAATGGCCGGCCAATATAACAAGAGAGGTGAGTGTAGGAGCAAGGAGGAGGGCGACCATAAACATGAAGCTTATCATAACATTAAATGAAAAGGAAGACACACTAAAAAACAATTAATGCAAAATGGTGATTCATTAACCTAGTCACCATTTCAATTAATGCTAATGAATGAATCATCAAGCCTTGTCACCAAATCTAGAAGCTTCTAGAACCACGACTCACCCTCAAGACGAAAAGATAAATCCGCATTAAACCGAATGTTTAATACGGCCGATAGAAAACTGGAAACTGGCAACTTCCAAAAGCGATCCCGAAACGAATTTCAGGAGAAACCCGTAACAGTATAAACATACCCGTATTTGTATTACGACCGAATACAAATGCAACTGAGACAAAAATATTATATCTACACAGTATAATACTCGGATCCGGCTTAAACCAAAGCACACCAGTATTATCTGCCCGAAATATGACATGTGCGTAAACGCACGTGCATTTTTCCGAACCCTGCCATAAAACCATACGGCCTCTACAACGTTCCGCCCGAACTTGGGAAACGGTCTATGGGGGACTCTAATGACTCATCAACACACTGGCACTGGGTATAACCTCTAGCACGTCAGAGGTACAAGCTGTACGTAACGGTTGCCTATGTATTGATTGGAAGGGAAGCTGACGAGCGAACTCATCCAGAAACCCTACTGAGCCTGACAGTGACAATATCCGTACAGTCCGGTCCGTTCGTCTAAGAGTATCGCATATCGAGTCTATGGGGGTGGATAAAGTCAGACCCCTAATAACGCGATAATTTGTGTCGGTATGAAGCCCATCACCTCCTGAGAAACTACTGATCCAAATCAGTAATTCTCCATTATCTCGGCCGAGGATTTCTAGTGATGGCCACCCGTGCACTGTACGACATCAACCCCCAATACCGGGAGAGACGAATCCCCGACGATCCGCTCACTGCCTCCATGTGGCTCGGGACTGTACCTAACTAAAACCTATTTGCACGTCTCCTTTGAGCGTGGTAGGGTAGTAATCAAAGCACAGTGGGAACTCACATGAGATAAATGACGATCTCAGGTCGACAAACTAACCTGTACACATGTCACCAGGGAACTGCTATCTGACGATATATATAATACCAACTAGCATGTTTCCGGCGAGTCCTGTCCGGTGTACTCAATGAGCACCTGTATACATCTTAGGTGAACCAACTGACACGAATGGCTTATGAGACCGGCCATCGCCCCTCGTCAGGGTCTCGACTGTATACACTAGTCAACTCTGGAGTATCGATGCCCTGTCTCGAAACTTCCATGACTAGGGACACTTTAAGGATGTGCTTACAGACCCCAGCTCCCACGTATATGATCGCCATCATACTGCTGGCAGTCAAGCAAGAATCCTATGGGCTCTATCAACATGCAATAGTGAACTTAAAGCATGTATACGATGATAAAGACAAACCAGACAGCATACTATCATCTCGAGTAAGACAGTCATGTCGGTATAGGTTCTCCCTCAATCATTGCAATCATGTACCTGCGATCCAATAATTGACTTAGAGGGCACTATATCCAACACCTTGTACGTTTCTTGGACCCGTTGCGTGTGCCGTACGTGCGTCGCGACATTTCACCGACATCGGACGTACCATACACACCCGTTTCTTGATCCGTCTAGGCAAGTTAATCTTGCTACATGCTATTAACTCATTATGCATTTATTTAATTAAATATTATACCTGTAGTTTAAATCTAGTAGCCCATATTTAGTTTTATAACGTTTCGATGCTCCGTTTGCATCCGTTTATATCATTTCAGATCTAGATCATGAAAACTTATCTTGTTACATATTAGATTACAATATACTGCATCCATATCAATATTTATATCACATATTGCTTAGTTGTACATCCCACGTTACCATTTTATAGTTTTATAACTTTTTGGATACCCGTGTGCATCCATTTCACTTAGAATATATATAATTGCATCCATAGATAACATGAATACATAACACTGTAAAATTGACACCCCATGTTTAGTAAAGTGCATCCTAATTAGTATTGGAACTACAAATGTAACCTTAATAGATAACTGTGCATCCATATTTTTTTGAATTTATATCTTTTGGCATGCCACATCACATTATTCCATTTTATTGTTACATTAGTACCACATACTTGTTTTGTGTACCCATACTTATTACAGTTTGATTATGAGCATCCACTTGATACTTGTGCACTACCTGACACGACCTGATACACTACTACTTAACACGACTTGATACATGTGCACTACTTGACATGATTTGATTCCACGTACACTACCTGACATGACCTGATGTATCACAGCCTGACCTGTTACCTGATCTTGTTACTAATGCCGACAATCTTGACCTGTTGTCCCTATGGACATTTCCTGTTGTCTATCTAGACAAACCTGTACTTGCCTAATCCTGTGTTGGGATTAACTCCAGATTTATCAATACCTGACTTGAACGCATAACTTCGGGGTATGGGGAAATCAATGATGAAACCTGACTTGTAACTCGACAGTTCGATACCTTTACTGATCAGTCTTACGGGCTAGGCCAGCCCCGGGATGCTGCTGCTGACATCATTCATCGTTACATACTACCTTTTACTGCCTAGCGGCACGTCTCGGATTCAGCCCGAGAATCTTGACCGTGGTCCCGGGTAAGCACGGGATACTATTGAGTTACATCGATAATTCATCAAATTGATTTCAAGACTTGAGAGTAGTTAACCCAGTAGACCAGTCTAGATTACTCACTGCACATCACCTGTGCCTTACCCCTCACTGTCACTATTTATATTACTGTTATACCTGTTTTACCGTTCATACCCGTGCCTGCATGTCTTGCTATCCCCTGTTTATATTATTGTTGATATTATGACGCACTGACGTCTGGGTTTTGCATGGCCCAGATCCTCTACTTTTGCCGCAGGCTGAGCAGGAGTATTTCAGTCAGCAGGCCGAGCAGTGAGGACCTGTTAGTATTAGTTTCATTTATGCATTTTCATTCCTGATGTGAGCCCGCATTATGGGACGTACATTCCAGTTTATTCTTGTATTGGATCTTTTGCTTCCGCATTATTTTATTCTTGACTCGTTTATTCTGGCTTATGGACATGTGTTTGATAGTTTATTATTGTTCTTGATATCTCTACAGCCGTAATGTGACTGTGGAGGGATTTTTCCTATCCACGGGTAGCATGGTTGGCTCTGTCACGTGCCTATCTTAGCGTACTCTGGGAAGCGGGGCGTGACAAGTATTCTCCTCCTCGATTAGATCGAAGGATTTTAATAGTTTTACCCGTCTGGTTCTCAACTTCATGCTTATATTATTTGAATTTCTCAAAAGCTTCAGACTTGTGTTTCAACAGGAACACATGTCCGAATCTTGAGAGATCGTCAGTGAATGTAATAAAATATAAGGAACCATTCCTGGCATGTGTAGACATGGGACCGCATACATCACTATGTATCAGTCCCAAGAGTTCAGTTGCTCTTTCTCCGTGTCCAGTAAACGAAGTTTTTGTCATTTTGCCTTTGAAACATGACTGGAAAGTTTCATAAGATGTAAATTCAAACGGGTTTCAATATCTATCCTTATGTAACTTAGCAAGTCGTGTCGCATTGATATGACCTAGTCTACAATGCCATAAGAAGGACTCGTTCATTTCTGAACTTTTCCTCTTGTGTGTGTTCTGTACGTTAAGAACTATGGTTTGATTTAGAACGTATATGCCATTACTTCACGAGCCTGATCCAATCAACTTTTGATTCTGGAGAATGTTCATAATATTATCCTGCAATAAAAAATTATATCCTTCTTTACTTAATAAAGAAACTGATATAATGTTGCATATCAGGTTCGGTATGTAATAACATTCATTCAGAATTAATGTATTACCATTTGGTAATACAAGATGATATTCGCCAACTGCTTTGGCTACAACATTTGCACCATTCCCTATTCTTACAGAATGATCACCTATTCCCGGTTCTCTACCTTTCTTTAGCCCATGTAACATATTACATATGTGGGATCCTGATCCGGTATCTAATACCCAGGACGTAGAGTGTACTGAGAAACAGTTCTCGGTAACTAACACACCCAAAGAAGATGCATCTACATGCTCATTCCTCGTTTGGGTGGCGAGAGAATCTATATATTCCCCTATTTCCTGCTCGGACTTATAACAATTATAAGATAGAGCGGAACCAACGTTCCCCAGCCCAGTATAACAAGCGGGTTCGGTCAATACATCCATATTATTATCTTGATTAAGGCATGTCATGGTCGCTACCTGGAGAGAGAGAGAGAGAGAAGAAAACACTTAGCGTATGCTCTTGCAAGATTAGATTGGTTATTATTTTATCTAATCAGGATGGCTCCCACTGTTTTTATCAAATCTTCCTTCAAACCCTAAAAAGCAAGACTAGTCGGAATTAATTACACCCTACAAGTTCGCCAATCTTTCGGCCAGGTCAGTGTTGGTACTTTGAGGGAGGTTCCCCGTGCTTTCGTACGGACTTAAATAAAATAAATCTCGTTTTTCCAGAGGCGTAACCCCGTTAACACCTTTCTAAACACCTACTTGATAGGCTAATTGCAATGTGCAAAACTCTCCCAGGAGTAACTCTTACCCGCAGTGGGTATCGGGATCCAACTATCTCATAGAAGTATGCAATCTCATTGCAAATTTCAACACTTGAAATTCCCAATAATATTTTGCCCCTAGTGTCCTATGACCTTGACGGAGGTCAACAAACCATAGGCTGCTAGTCAAGTTCAACCCGTACATTTCATGTTTGAATTAAACCCACCCACATGATCGTTGACGGAGGTCAACAAAGTCGCACGACTACCCTAATCCAATCGCATCATATGCTGCAGATAAGCACCAGTTAGCTACCGCACACTACGCCTTGACGGAGGCCAACAAACGTAGCACGAATACTAAGTAGTACTTATCTTAAATGACGGAGAGCTACGACAGGTTTTTAAGAAAACCTTTTGCGTAATAAACTTGATATCGTTGTAGAATCGAGTGATTTGAAAAGGAGTGGTTTAAGCTCCGCTTTTAAAATCAAGTTTTTCAAAATAAACTGAGTGGGTGTAGCATCTACTAGTTTTTGCTAAAGAGATCATTCCCGATGAAGGGATCTCGGCTCTTTCCTCATCGAATGAGGTGCGGGATATTCATAAAGGAATACCACTATGCAAAGCAAGAACTAGAGCTACCTGTTTTGAAAATTTGATTCCACAAAATCATTGGGTTTCTTTCCTTTTCATTAATCTCATTAATGAAGTCCCATCATTTATGCTTCCTAAGTATCACAGATAAAGAAACGAAAATACTTATACAACGTACGCTTATGCCATCCGCATTCGCCACGGAGTCCCGTCATGCACCGTTAGGTTAGATAACTAACGGCATAGCGGGGGCAGGAATAGCGCGGATGCAAAACATAAGCAACGTTTATTATATATCATATATATAATATAAAGCATTCGTCTCACGCAGTTATATGATCTCATCACAGAACATAGCAGCAGAAGTCAACATATGAAATATTGGATACACTAGGAGGTCCATGTTTTTAAATTAAACCGGTAAAAAACACGGATTTCTCGGTCGTGATAAATAGCCAAACCCATATCCCTAGACCCCTACGAGAGCGGCAAGCAACCCTACCAATTCTAGAGTTAGGAGATCCGGACTCGACTCCTCGAGATGGTCTCCCACTGGACTCTAGAACCCGGTTACTTGTGCTCCCCGTCTTGGGTCTATCCTAATGAGGAAAATTAAATAATATACATCAATAGTGACATCATCCTCAACCCGGAAGTGTCCCAATAAAAGAATGTTACATACATTTTTATATGAATGAAAATGAAAAACTCTCATCTCACGCAAAAAACCCCGGCTATTCAAACACGACGATCCAATATAACATATTACAGTAACACATAACATCACATGTCATCAACGTAAGTAAATATGCGTATCCCAATTGTCGTTAAAGTATAGCAACGAAACCGGTGATGCACCACATATTACACTTACGGTCGCAGAAAAGAAAATGAAAACAACAATAATTAGAATTCGCGACATCCTTAGACATCATAAACCCGGAATATCTCATACCCCGAATTTCATGCCTAACATATAAACCTTGCATTTTAGTCTCATATTGAAAACACCTTTTCAATAACCTAGTCGGGTAATTCAACAAGATTCCCGATTACTTGATCGAATACTCGTCGGAAATATTAGTAGATGGCCTACCCCCGATACCGTTGACGAAGTGCACTTAGGCGGAACACCGTGGCCGCGAGCACCCGAGGGGATGCTTTTGGCAACGGGGTTCTCCTACAGTCACTTGGTCGGGGTTATGGAGTATGGCTATCTAGTAGTGTTACCCGGCGAATGTTCGCATACTATACGAGATTGCGACGGAGTTTTGATCCGAATCGAAACTCCGTAGCAATCTATCAAAAGAGACTAAATTGCTAGATTTACAGAACACAAACTAGTTTTCACAATACTAATTATCGTGGATTCTAACTATTGTATCATATTTCAATATCAAACCCGAAACGATGTTAAAATACGACTATGAAACACTCCGTATTGCCACTACAGAAAGATAACATCACGTGCAATCTTGGCAAAAAAAAACATAACCTGAAACTCTAAAACCAAGAGATCAGAACACAACAAAAATTTCAAGATTTTTTGCCACAGAAAAAAAGGTGAGGCCGGTTTTAAAGGCAATGTGACCGGCCAAATTTTTGTGGTTTTGCCTCAAATTTTTCTGGTGTTCTGGATACATCTTAACTAGCTTTCAGCACTTTTTAAAAAAAAATTTAGAGGACTTAAAAAATTCGACAGAAACTAAGGTTTCGGATTCCAGGTTTCGGAGTTATTTCGTTTACGTAATTCAACTAACATCGTCTAATTCTCTAGCCTTGGCTCAGATACCACTGCTGGGTTCGCTTAGCATGCCGACACGGTTTCAGCAAGCATCAAGTATGCTATTTTTAAATTTTAGGGTGCCGAGAGAGCTCGAACCAAAGATCTAACTAGAGAATTAGGGTTTAACTAAGCAAGTAAACAACTTTACTATAAGTGAAAAAGGAATACAACCTTTGTAGACCAGTCCTTCATTTCTAAAGCTCCGCGTAGTAGACCCTTAGCTCCAAGTAGTGGTCTCCTTAGGCTCCACTAGGAGAAAGGAACAAGCTTGCTCAAGGATCTTCGAGGCCGAAGATGATCTACATCAAAGAATCTCTAACTCAAGCTACCTCATCACTGATTGATGAACTAGTGAAGAAACAACCTATACCAAATGGCTAGTTTGGTATAGATTGGTGAAGTAGGAATTTTGCTCACTTTAGAATTATTTTTCCCTTTTTCTTTTTCTTCTCACTCAAGAGCTAGAGAGCAAAAATGAAGAAGATGAAGAAAAGATCTCAAGTGATCAAGTATTGAACCATGGGTGAGAAAATATCTCATATCAACTCATGTAGGGACTAAACCATGGCTAAAGATAATATGAGGTTAATAAATATCTAGAGTAAGACAAAATTAGATGAAGAAAAGATCTCAAGTGATCAAGTGTTGAACCATGGGTGAGAAAATATCTCATATCAACTCATGTAGAGAATAAACCATGGCTAAAGATAATGGTTAGGTTAATAAATATCTAGAGTAAGATAAAATGAGTGCACTTAAGTCAAAACTTCTCCATGCTTCCACAAGCATCTTAGCCAAGCTAATTTCCACCTAATTTTGATTTTTTGCTTAATATTTAAACACACAAATTATCTTAAGTTAGGTATGAGTCTCATACACCCAAGTCCAATGCATCATCTAGCATGATACGTAATAAATACATTAATATATATCACATATATATTTGTATGTATTTTG
Source organism: Agapanthus africanus (assembly GCA_030015575.1). NCBI lineage: Eukaryota > Viridiplantae > Streptophyta > Magnoliopsida > Asparagales > Amaryllidaceae > Agapanthus > Agapanthus africanus. Next base: position 484,561,933 of record JASDDO010000010.1, on the reverse strand, counting down.
AGAAAAACATTTTCTTAAGTGAGCTAATATTAGTTAATGTATATTAATATATCAAATATATATAATTATACATTAAATTATTGAATCAGCACTTAATTCAATAACCCGACTGTATCGCATACAACCGACTAATATCATTTATATGCATATCACATATACATATAACATATCATTGAATCAACACTTGATTCAACAATCCGGTTATATCACATATAACCTATATCACGAGATTGGAATATGGTATCACATACACGTATTAATCTCGGTACCGCACATATCACATATGTGCTCTACTTCGCTTCGCATGAGCTAGGAAACCTCTGTGTAGGACTCTAAAGACTCGTCAATACGCCGGCAGTATGTGATGATCATATCAGTCACCCACAATCCGTCAGCAGTACTAGCCGGACGTAACAGCTACCCGGGTATTGAGCGATCAGAAGATCAACAAGCAAGCTTATCCATACTCCCGTGAATCCAATAAGTAACACTACCGTACAGTCCGGTCTCTTCGTCTGATATGTCGCATATCTAGTCTGGGGGTGGTAAACGTCAGACCCTAATAACTTGATAAATCATGCCGATGTGAGGCTCATAACGGGTCGAGAAACTACTGATAACACTTACCAGTAAATCTCAGTATCAGCCCTGGCCAGGGATTTCATGTTATAGCCAATCGAGCACAGCGCAACATCAACCCATAATACCAGGAGAGACGAAACCCCTCCTATCGCTCATTACCTCCATGTGACTCGGGACTGTACCCAAAAACAACCGTTTTGCACGCTCTCTTGAACGTGGTAATGTGGAAATCAAAGCACAGTGGGAATTACACAAAACTCTATGATGATCTCGGGTCTACAGACTAACATGTACCAGTGTCACCAGAGAACTGCTATCTGACATTAGGTATAATACCATCTAGGAGTTCTCGGTGAGTCCTGTTCAGTGTACCCAGTCTCCACTGAGCACCCGTATACCATCTTTGATGTCAAACGCCAATGGATATGGGATCATCCATCACCCATCAAATGGGTCAAGAAGCGTATATGCTAGTCTACTCTGGAATATCGATGCCCCATCTCGATACCCCTCGACTAGAAACAATTAAAGGATAGACTTATGGACTACCCTGGCCCTACTATTATGATCTCCATCATAGTCCTGGTAGTCAAGTCCACATCCTAAGGGCTTTATCAACATGTAACAGAGAGACTATACAAGTATACATGTTAAGATAAAGAGTAACCAGATGGCATACTACCATGTCGAGCAAGAAAGTCATCCCTATATGTCCAAGCATCCACTATAATATACAATCATGTACAATAATGGCCTCAAGGGCATACATACAACTAACACACCGTTCCGCGGCCAAGTCAACCCCGACTCGGTCCAAATTTTTTCTGTTGTTCTATTTTGGTGATTTGGGATATTTGGGATATTTTGTTTCTGTCCAGGATCTTTTGTGTACAATGTTGTACTTGGGGTAGATTCAAATTTGGTTATCGATCGAAATTCTAAATACTTTAGCTAATCAGATCTTCTGTGTTTGATATCTTTGCTGAACGCCTGCTAATCACTATACGTCGATTAGTAGGGGTTGCATAGATCTGTGATGTGATCTGTGATGGTTTGTGTATATGGAGTATTGGATCGTCGTGGATGAATAGCCGGAGGGATGTGAGAAGAGTGTTTTCTTTTCTTTCATTCATGTAATTTGTAAAAGTGATGTAATATTATTTTGCGGGGCACATCCGGGTTGAGGTTGTAGACACCGCTGTATTTTATTTTTTTTACTGTTTTCTGCTCCTAGGATAGACCCAAGGTGGGGTGCACAAACTACCGGGTTCTTTGAAGTGCCAAGTGGCCTACTCATTTTACTGAGAAAGGTTGCTTCACTTCGGAAATTTGGCGGGTAGTTTGTCGCACCCGTAGGGGTCTAGGGTGGGGTGTTTGGCTATTCATCACGACCGTGGAATCCGTCTTTCGTTACAGGTTTAAACGAAACACGGAATTTCTAGTATATCCAATATATTCATATGTGATCTAGAATGCCTATTATTGCGTGAGACGAATGCATATATATATATTATATATCTAGTAGGCGTTGCTTATGTTTTACATCCGCGCTAGTCCAGCCCCCGCTCTGGCGTTAGTTAAGTAACCTAACGGTGTAAGACGGGGCCCAGTGGCGAATGCGGATGGCATAAGCGTACGTTGTATTTTCATTTCTTTTGCTGCAATGATAGGATTTGTATGATAGGACCGCATTAACAAATATTAATGCAAGATAAAACAAATCAAAGCTTAATCGTTGGAACAATTTCAAAACCACTCGGTTTTCTTCAAAAAGCAATTTTAAATGCGGAGCCTAAACCACTCCTTTTAAAAATCTATCATGGTTCCTTCGACTATATCAAGTTCACTACGTTCACGATTTCGCCAAACAATCCGTAGCCGTCCGTCATTTCATATGAATATCCGGTAGTATTCAAGCTATGCATTTTGACCTTCGCCAAGGCATAGTAATTGGTAGCTGCTGGGTATTCATATGTAGCATAGATAGATGCATTGGTTTGGGACAGTCATACTACTATTTTGGCCTTCGTCAAGGGTATGTACGGGTGGGTTCAAATTAATCTGGATAATGACGGGTAGAGCTTGACATATGACTTATGATATGTTAGCCTTCGTCAAGGTCATAAGAGCATGGGCCAAAAATCCACATCGGGAGTTTCTAAGGAAACTGAAACTTGCTAATGTTGCATACCATTTGGAATGTGATAATCTTGGTAGGCTTCCTTCAAGTTTATCACACAATGATATTTGGATCCCGATCCTATTGTGAGTATGCGCTACTCTTCGGGAGATTTTTCATTAAACGATCAATGCTATAAACCAAGTAGGTGTCTAGAACAGTATTAGCGGGGCTACGCCTCCAGGGAAAAGAGGTTATGTAATTAAGGAACTTCTCGAAAGCGTTGGAAAACCTCCTTCGAAGTACCAACACTAGCCTGGCTGAAAGGTTAAGCAAGAATTGTAAAAATGAGATTAATCCTGACTAATTCTTCTTTTATGGTTTGAGGAAGGATTAGAGAGAACAGTGGGAGCCATCCTGTTTAGATAAACTAGTAACCAATCTAAACTTGCAAGAGTATCATGCTAAGTGTTTCTTCTCTCTTCTAATTGCAGTGACCACTATGACCGGACATAAGTTATTAGATAATAATTTGACTGAGCCAGACTATATTGATTGGCTAAGGAATGTCCAGATGACACTTACCTATGACAAGCTAGACTGCCTCCTTACTATAACCCCCCCTCCCCCCGCCGTCCCAGGTCCAAGTTCCACCGTCGTGGATATGCATATCCGTCTGACATGGGAAAAGGATTGTGCGAGAGCCAAGTGCCTCGTGTTAGCCTCTATGGATAGTGAAAACCAAAGGCAGCACGAGAAGATGGACTTAGCTTCCATCTTCCTCCATGCCAAAGTTTTATATAGAGAGCAATCTCGTATCGCAAGATATGAGATCTCGAAGATATTGCTTTAAGCGAGGTTGGCTGTCGGGTCATCTGTAGGGGACCACGTCCTTACGATGATTAGCTATATTAAAAAGCTCCCGGACCATGGGACCATGTCGGAAAATGAGTTATGCATTGACTTGATTCTACAGTCCCTACCTTCTACTTACATCTAGTTTATCTTGAATTGCAAAATACAAAGGAAGGAAGTTACACTTCCAAGTCTCCTCAACTTATTGAGGAGCACAGAGGGCACCCTGAAAGAATCCAGGGAGATACCCGCTCTGCTTATTGGGGAATCTTCCTCTTCTAGATCCGAAGCAAAAGCCAAGGGAGAGAAGAAGAAGACCTCCACCAAGCCGATAAGCTATGTTAGCAAGGTAGAGGGAAAGGACAGGACAAAAGTTTCGGGGCAAAAGTTTCATAAGGACTGCAGGGCTTGGAAAGCCAGAAGCCAGGATTCGAAGCACGTTGTGGCTTCGGTTTCGAGTGTGTTTGTACTTGTAACACTCGAGTTCACTTATACCAATTCCAGTTCCGTATTTACGTATCCATGGTATTTTTTCTTGATTTAGCGTATTTGGGTGAGAATGGTATTTTACATATTACTTTGCATTCGACCCGACCCGCTCGCTTGAACCGGTTTGATTCTTATTTATAGAATACCTTGATCTGTTGTATGGACACGTGCATCTCATGTTTAGTACATACTGGTATTTTATCTGGTATCGCATCTTTTATCATATAACATTTTTAGGTCTTGTAAAATAATTTAAAATTTTATTTCATAGCCTACATGATACCCCTAACCCCGTGGTAGCATCCGCACATCTTGTTCTCGTCCCGTACAGTGAAACGGACGTGTCTGGATGGCTACGCGCACGTACGTGCATCCATTCTTGGGGGTATGCATTTTCTTTAACTGGGTTTTCAGTTTGAAATTTGGAAGTCGCATATATTTTTAATATTTTAAATCTGAATTTTTAGACTCGACCCGGGCATATTTTGGAGTAAGTTTGTATTCGACAAAATCTCAAAACGGACTAATATTATAATATTACAATCTTTATTTCATTTTTAAACTTCTTTAACCAAAAAAAAAATATTCTAATTCTTATACAACTGTCTACATAAGATTTTTAAACAAACAAATATATTTTTATATTTAATGCAAGTCTCTCTCCCTGCACACATATAATATATATTATAATCTTTTATATATTTTTCATTCAAATTACATCCCATACTCAACTCAAAATGACTCAGTACTCTTTCTCTTTCTCTCTCTGCTTTTCTCTCTCGTCTCTCTCTCTCTTCTTTTCTTTATATTTTTTCTTCCTTCTTCTCCATTAAACACGGAAACCCATCCCCAGAAAACCTAGCCGCGCCACCCGTCACCGCCGTCGACCGCACCGCCTCCATCACCGCCCAAAATGTCTCCTTCGTTCGTTGACAGAGAGCAGAAGAAGAAACCGAAGCATGTGTCAAAGAAGAAGAAGAAGAAGAAGAAGAAGAAGAAAGCCCTAAATCTAAGAAAGCGAAGGCTGTGGAGAAGAAGGGGTCGAGTATAGTGACGTCTGGGCCCTTCGCGAACCTGCCGATTTCGCAGCCGACCATGGAAGCCATCAAGGAGATGGGATTTGAGAACATAACACAGATTCAAGACAGAGCCATTCCACATCTACTAGAAGGCAAAGATGTTATGGGAGCTGCAAGAACAGGCTCTGGAAAGACTCTCGCTTTCTTGATACTTGCAGTTGAATTATTGCATAACATTCGTTTTGCATCTAGGAATGGGAATAGAGTCATCATAGTTTTCCCTACCAGAGATCTCGCTATTCAAACACATGCCGTGGCTAAGGACCTCTTAAAGCATCATTCACAGACCCTGGGGTTGGTTATTGGGGGTGCAGAGGAGAAGCGGAGCTTCTTGGAAGGGGAGTAAATGTATTGGTAGCTACACTTGGAAGGTTGCTAGACCATCTTCTGAAATACCAAAGGATTCATATATAAAAATAAAAAAAACTTGATGTGTCTTATAATTGATGAAGCTGACCGAATATTAGAGGCCAATTTTGAAGAAGACATGAAGCAAGTATTCAAACGCCTACCTGAGAACAGACAGACAGCTCTTTTTCTGCCACTCAGTCTAAGGAGGTAGGCGATTTTGCAAAGTTGTCGTTTAAGAAGACCCCGGTATACATCGGTATTGTTGATGGAAGATCTAGGGTACCTCGTCGGAGCTCCGTCGACGCCATCGACCCTCACGATCCCTCTCCAGACCATTCGAGGACCTGCGACCCGTGTGACTCCATTGTTCGTCGTTTGAGCTCTTTCTGTGAACCGTGCGCGCATCGCGATTTTTCCCCGCCGACGCGTAACGTTCCGTTTTCCGTATCGCGGCCCGTCGAGGCAAGTGAAAAACTTGCTACATGCTATTTGAATTACTATATATGCTATTTAAGGTTCTATATATCCATTTGAATGCACGTTAAACCTGTGGTTACATTTAATACCATAATTTCCTTTTAACAGTTTGATGTTCCGTTATATCATTTTAGATTCATTGCACGGAACATACCATGTCGCATTTAGTTATATTATACATAGTACCCGCATTCATACTTAAATCTTATAACAATTATTTGCATAGCCCTCAATACCCTTTTGTAGTTTATACCCTATTGGACGACCGGTTGCATACATCTAGCCTGATTCAAATTCAATTTCACATCTAGATTGTTTTGGTGCATATTAATATGATTTTATCATCCCCATTTGGTATACTGCCTTCATGAAAAGTTAAAACTATCCCTTAAACGCAAATTGATAACCATGCATCGTTATAATTTAATCAGTACCTAATTGCTTATCATATCACCTGATCTGGTTTATTGTGCTGATATTACTCATGCTTGTTCATTTATAACCATGATTATGCTAGTTGATTATGAGCACCCACGTGATATCTGGTATACCCTGACATGACTTGCTACACATATTACCTGACCCGACATGGTACCGTACACTACTTGACTCGACCTGATGTACCATGGCGTGACCCGTTACTTGATCTCGTGTCTAATGCCAACAAACCTGACATGTAGTCCTCACGGACCGTTCCTGTTGTCTATCCAGACAAACCTGCTCTTACCTGATCCTGTGTTGGCATTAGTTCTTGATTACGGAATACCTGACTTGACATACACAACTTGGGGGTATGGGGAAATCAATGATGAAACCTGACTTGTAACTCGACAGTGTACTACCTTTACTGATCAGTTTTAGAGGCTAGGCCAGCCTTGGGATGATGCTGCTGACATCATTCATCTGTACATATTTCCTGTTTTAGTGCCTAGCGGCATGTCTCGGATTCAGCCCGAGAATCTTGACCGTGGTCCCGGGTATGCACGGGATACTATTGAGTTACATCGATGATTCATCAAATTGATTTCAAAAACTTGAGAGTAGAAAACCCAATACAACAGTTTAGTTTACTCACTGCACAATACCCTTCACTGTCCTGATTCCTATTAATGTTACACATGCTTTTCATTCATGATTATTACTTGCATTGCCTGTTACCCTGTTTATATTTTATTGCTTGATGTTATGACGCGCTGACGTCTGGGTTTTGCATGGCCCAGATCCTTCTACCTTTGTTGCAGACTGTTCAGGAGTATTGCCGCTGTTAGACCGAGCGGTGAAGTTCCTGTCGGTATGTCGTTTCACTTCCAGGTGTTCATTTATTGTATCTTTTAGCTTCCGCATACTATCATTATTTCTTGACTCATTCATTCTGGCTTATGGACATGTACTAGATAGTTTTAGTTCACTTTCCTGTTCTTGATATCTCTACAGCCGTAATGTGACTGTGGAAGGATTTTTCCTATCCACAGGTAGCGTGGTTGGCTATGTCACGTGCCTATCTTAACGCACTCTGGGAAGCGGGGCGTGACAGTACTTGAAAATTGTCTATCTATTAACTCTACTTCGTGGGTACTAAATATCGGATCAGCATCTCATATCTGTAATTCATTACAGACTTTGAGAAACCGTAGAGTTATCAAGACAGGTGATATAACTCTCAAAGTTGCTAACGGGATGAGGGTGGATGCTGAATCCGTAGGGGAATATCACCTAAGATTGACAAGTGGGCAGATATTGATTTTACATAACTGTTTATATGTACCTAGTCTAGTCTGTAATATCATATCTGTATCTTTACTTTCTAAATAAGGATATGATTTTACATTTGTAAGCGATGTAGTACACATCCATTTAAATCAAAATTTGATTGGGTCAGGTACATTAGATAACGGAATATACGTATTGAATCAAGCTCAGGTTTTCAACGTCCAGAACACACTTAAAAGAAAGTCTCCGGAATTAAATCAAGCTTTCTTATGGCATTGTAGACTGGGTTACATCAATGAAATACGGTTGACGAAGTTACATAAGGAGGGATATTTGGATCCGTTCGAATATCAATCCTATGCAACTTGTCAATCATGTCTCAAAGGAAAGATGACAAAAACTCCGTTCACTGGACACGGAGTAAGAGCGAGCGCGCTCTTGGGACTCATACACAGCGACGTATGTATTCTAATGTCTACACATGCAAGAAGCGGTTATTCCTACTTCATTACTTTTACGGATGATTTCTCAAGGTATGGACATGTATTCTTGATGAAACATAAATCCGATGCCTTTGAGAAATTCCGGGAATACAAGAATGAAGTGGAAAAACAAACTGGAAAAAGTATCAAGACACTAAGATCTGATCGAGGTGGTGAATACTTAAGTGCCGAGTTCCTGGGATACTTAGAAAACAATGGAATTCTCTCTCAGCTTACTTCTCCATACACACCTCAGCACAACGGTGTATCGGAAAGGCGGAACAGAACCCTATTGGATATGGTTCGTTCCATGATGAGTAATGCTGAGTTACCGCGATCCTTCTAGGGCTATGCACTAGAATTAGCTGCATATCTTTTGAACAAGATTCCTACTGAGTCAGTACCTACCACACCATATCAGATGTGGAGTAGAAAGAAACCCTATCTTAAGTACCTTAAGACATGGGGATGTCCAGCTTTTATAAAAAAGCAGCATGCGGACAAGCTTGAGACGCGCTCAGTATTGTGTAAGTTTGTGGGATACATAAAGAACTTCAAGGGGTATCTTTTCTATTACGCAGAAGAACAACAAGTCTTTGTTTCTCGGCATGCTCACTTCTTGGACACTCAATTTTTAGAAAATGAGATAAATGGGAGCGCAATAGAACTGGAAGAAATTCCAGAACCGCAAACTATTACTGAAAGCATGGTGGAACCAGACGTTTCGAAAGAACCTGACATACCTGCGCCACTCCGCAGAACTAGTAGGCTATCTCATCCATCCGAGAGATGCTACGATTTTCTCATAGACGGGGATAGAGAGGATTGCATCATCGACAATGATGAGCCAATTAGCTTCCAACAAGCCATTCAGAGCAGAGACTCGGTAAAATGGCTAGATGTAATGCGTACCGAAATGGAGTCCATGTACACCAACAAAGTATGGACTTTGGACTTTGCTCCAGAAGGGCTAAAACCCGTAGGCTGCAAATGGATTTCAGAAAGAAGATTGGTGTAGATGGACAGGTTAAAACCTATAAGACTAGACTTGTTGCAAAAAGTTTTCGTCAAAGACCTGGTTTGGACTATGATGAAACCTTTTCTCCAGTGGCTATGCTCAAATCCATTTGGATCCTTCTTGCCATTGCTGCCTTCCACGATTATGAGATCTGGTAGATGGACGTAAAGACCGCTTTTCTAAATGGAAATTTAGAAGAGCGTGTCTATATGGATCAGCCGGAGGGTTTCATTCAGAGTGGGAGCAGTGGAAAGGTGTGCAAGTTGCTTAAGTCCATTTATGGACTAAAGCAGGCATCGCGGAGTTGGAACATCTGTTTTGATGAGACGGTCAAGGAATTCGACTTTATCAAAAATCCATATGAACCATGCATATATAGTAAAATTTTAGCGAGAACTGTGGTATTTCTCGTCTTGTACGTGGATGACATTCTCTTGATAGGAAATGGCATTACTATGCTACAATCAGTCAAGGGATTCTTGTCGCAAAGGTTCTCCATGAAGGACCTGGGTGATGCCTCCTACATTCTGGGGATCCAGATCTATCGTGACAGATCTAAACGGATGTTGGGACTTTAACAGTTAAGGTATATCGACACCATACTAAAACGATTCAATATGGAAGATTTTAAGCGTGGTAATCTACCGGCTTGTCACGGAATCACCCTCTCCAAAGAGATGTCTCCCAAGAATGATTGGGAAAGGGCTCGCATGTCTATTATACCTTACACTTCAGTGGTAGGCTCTATAATGTATACGATATTGTATACCATACCAGATATAGCTTACGCATTGAGCGTTGTAAGTCGGTATCAATCAAACACAGGGGAGAAACACTAGATAGCAGTGAAGAACATTCTCAAGTACCTGAGAAGGACTAAGGAGATGTTCTTAGTGTACGGCAAAGAAGACCTCCAGATCGAGGCCTTCGCCGACTCCATCTTCCAGACTGACAAGGATGACTCCAAGTTCATGTCGGATCATGTCTTTACCCTCAATGGAGGGGCGATTGTTTGGAAGAGCTCCAAATAGGAAACTGTTGCTGACTCAACGATAGAAGCGGAGTACATAGCTGCTTGTGACACCACGAAGGAAGCAGTCTGGATCAGGAAGTTCGTGACAGAGCTTCAGGTGGTTCCATCAATTGTTGATCCAAAACAGCTGTATTGTGACAACAACGGCGCTATATCTTTGGTGAAGGAACCAAGGTCCCATCAGAAGTCCAGACACATCCTGAGGCGGTTCCACCTGATCAGGGAGATCATTGATCGCCAAGAGATCGAGGTGCGGAGGGTAGAGACAGAGAACAACACTGCAGATCCACTCATAAAGGCTATTTCTCAGACTCAGTTCGAGCGGCTAATCGAGATGATAAGTCTGCGATATGCCAATACATGGCCTTAGTGCAAGTAGGAGATTGTTAGTGATATATGCCCTAGAGGCCATTATTGTATCATACCGGATTGTATATTACATATTGGATGCTTAGGATATTTCACAGTTATAATAACAGTCTTGCTCGAAATGGTAGTATGCTACCTGGTTTGATTCTATCTCAATATGTGCATGTGTTTCTTTTAGCATATCGCTTATACATATTGGTAGAGCCCTTAGGATCTTTGCTTGACTACCAGCGTTGTGATGGCAGTCACACACGTGGGGGCTGGATAGTCTATAAGCACATCCTTATACATGTCCCTAGTCATTGGATTATCGAGACGGGGTATCGATACTGTGGAGTAGACTAGTGTATACACTTCTCATCCCAGCAGGGGATATGCTCTATCCCACAGCCATTAGTACGACGTACTGGAGAAGGTATGCAGGTGCTCACTGGGTTGTGAGTTACATTGGACAGGACTCGTCGGTAACTGCTGGTTGGTATTATATTTATCGTCGGGTAGAAGTTACCAGGTGGCATGAGTACAGCTTAGTCCGTTGACTTGCCATTGCTACTTCTTCTCGAGTGTGTTCCCACTCCACTTTGATTACTACCCTACCATACTCAAAGGAGTCATGCAAACAGGTAGTAGTTGGGTGTAGTCCCGAAGCACTTGGAGACAGTAGCGATCAGACAGGATTCGTCTTTCCCGGTATTGGGGGTTGATATCGCGCAGTGTTCGGAAAGCCATTACACAAAGTTCCTGGCCAGGGCAGTCGAGAAAAACTGGTAAGGTACTCCAGTAGTTTCTCATAGTGTATTGGGCTCTCCTCCGACACGACTTATCGCGCTGTTAGGAGTCTGACGTTTACCATCCCCCTAAGCCGGTATGCGAGTATCTTAGACAAACAGCCGGACTGTACGCGGATTGTCACAAATAGGCTCAGTAGGATTTCAGGTGAGCTTGCTCATGATCCTTCTTATCGACAAATACATGGGTAGCCGTTATGTGCAGCTAGTACCGCTGACGGCTTGTGGTTAAACCCACTGCCAGCGTACTGTCGAGTCTTTAGAGTCCCACACAGAGGGTTTCCCTGCTACAGGCAATTGATGTAGACGTCGTATGGTTTTACGACAGGGCTTCGATCATATACTTGTACTTGTACACGGATGCTGATCGGGCAAACAATACTAGTGGGCTTTGGTTTAAGCCGGACGCTAGTATTGTATTATTAGATTGTTATCGTCTCAGTGTATCCGTATTTTTCGGAATACGGATACGGATATGTATATACGATGAGGGACATTCTTGTAATATGTCAAGGCATGCTTCTAGAAGGAGCCACCTCATTATTGGTTTTATCCATTTACATAAATAGATTAATGAGGTGGAAATGGAGGAGACTTTAGAGGCATGGTGTAAAGAATGGCCATGGATTATTATATTTGTTTGGACTTACTATTCAAGCATGGGTGGTATTTCTTATTGAGAAATATTGGAAGCTTGAATTATTGAGTTGAGTTATTAGCCATTCTCTACACAATGCTTCACACTTAGCCATTTTATTTTCTTGAGTTCATTTCTTGAGTTGCTCTCCTCTCATACTCTCTTGAGTTTCTCCATCTCCTTCTTCCTCTAAACTAAACCCTAATTCTTAACATGTGTTGTGAGCCATAGGGTTTAGTGAAGCTAAACAATCCATTAAACTTTCTACGTCTCCTAGGCTAGTTAGATTAGCGAATCATCTACCCTAATTACCTTATTTAGAGGTTGGAACTTGGAGCACATTCTCTCGCGGTGGATCATCTTTGATGCAAGGAGGCCAATGGAGTTTTCGTCATCTGATCGCCGAGGAGCCATGGAGAGGAGCACTAGAAGACCCGAAAGACCGTATCTTGGAGGTATAACCATTCTAACAAAGTAGTTAAACCTCTGGATAGATTAGCTAGTTAAGGCTTTAGTAAAGATCCTGGAGTTTTAGCCGGTGTTGCGTAATCAAATATCATCGTTTTTGAAAATTCCGCCTCCCCGCAAACCGTGGGGTGTGCGACATCGGCTTACAGTTTATACCTCTAAGATACAAGTCTTTCGGGTCTTCTTCTCCTCTTCCTTAGCTCCTAGATGGTACGGATCATGTTTGATCGTCGGCCTCCTCGTGTCAAAGACGATCCACCCGAGAGTCTATGGTTCAAGCTCCAACCTCAAGAATGAGATAACTAAAGTACCTAGTTTGCTAATCTAGGTAGCTTAGGAGATGTAGAGAGTTAATTGGACTAGTTTATCTCCAAAAACCTTAGGATTCACAACACATGTGAGGGTTAGGTTTGAGGAAGAAGAAGGAGAGGAAAATGGAGAGAGAATGCAAAGTGTAGAATGAAGTCTTCAATGAGCAAGTGAAGAATGGCTAAGTCTTTTGCCAATAATCAAGCATGCATTATTTTTCCATAGAAAAATGCAACCATGCTTGAATAGTAAAGTCAAATGAATAAACAAAAGAATAAGCCATGCTTCAAACCATGCCACAAATATTTCCATTTTCCACCTCATTATCTATTTTACCAAAAATAGATATAACCAAAATGAAGTGTCCCCTTCTAGAAGCATATCTTGTAAAATTACAAGAATGCCCTCACTGTATATACATACCCGTATTCGTACTGCAAAAAACACGAATACCAAGAGATAAAAATAATCCAATAATATAATACTAGAATGCGGCTTAATCCTAAGCCCACTAGTATTATCCATCCGAACAACATCTGTGTAGCTAGTACACGTATATAATCGGAACTCTGCACGTATAATCATACGGCATCTATATCGTTTCGCCTGAACCAGGAAAACCCTCTTTGTGGGACTCTAAAGACTCGATAGTACGCTGCCAGTAGATTTAACCACAAGTCCGTCAGTGGCACTAGCTGTACGTAACGGCTACTCAGGTACCTGTCGAAAAGAAGGCCGACGAGCAAACTCATCCGAACCCCTACTGAGCCTGTCCGTGACAATCTCCATGCAGTCCAGTCTGTTCGTCTGAGAGTATCGCATGCCAAGTCTAGGGGGTGCATCACGTCAGACCCCTAATAACCTGACAAGTCGTGCTGATGTGGCTTAAGACTATCCGAGAATCTACTGGTCCAACTATCAGTAATTCTCAATCCGACCTGGCCAGGGACTTATGGTGTTCGCCAACTGAATACAGCGCGACATCGACTCCCTATACCCGGAGAGATGAATCCCCAACAATCGCTCACTACCTCCATATGGCTCGGTACTGTACCCAACTAAAACCTGTTTGCACGACTCAGTAGAGTCGTGGTAGGGTAGTAATCAAAACACAGTGGGTACTCATACGAGACAAATGACGACATCAGGTCGACAGACTATCTGCACTCATGTCACCAGAGAACTGCTATCTGACGTTAGGTATAATATCATCTAGCAAGTCCTCGGCAAGTCCATCCAGTATACTCACCCCCAGTGAGCACCTGTATACAATCTTAGGTGCACCACACCAATGGCTGCGGGACCAATCCATCGCCCCTCGTCAGGGTCTAAATATGTATACACTAGTCTACTCTGGAGTATCGATGCCCAGTCTCAATACTCCCACGACTAGGGACAATTTAAGGATGTGCTTATCGACTAACCAGCTCCCACAAGTATGATTGCTATCACAACGCTGGTAGTCAAGTAAGGATCCTACGGGCTTTATCAATATATATACAAGATATGAAATAACAAGTAAAACATATCACATGTTAAGATAAAGACAAACCAAATAGCATACTATCATATCAAGCAAGATTATCATGTACATATATATCCCTAGCATTCTATACAATGAAGGCCTCTAGGCCATACATATCCAACACCGTGCGTGTCCGGAACCACGGTCATGATTCTCGGGTCTAAATCCGAGACGTGCCGCTAGGCAGTAAAACAATGTTATATACAGATGAATGATGTCAGCATCATCATTCCGGGGCCAGAAACCCGTATCGACTGCTCAGTCTCTAGAAAGTAGTGAACTGTTCAGTTACAAGTCGGGTTTCATTCTTAATTTCCCCTTTCCCCCAGATTTCGTGTTCAAGACGGGTATCAATACAATATCTACCTAATACCAACACAGGAATAATCGTATACAGGCCTTGTCTAGCAAGACAGCAAGTCAGGTCAATCAGGATAACAATACAGTATTGTTGGTATCGACGGTTATTAAGGTAACAAGTATAAACAATATAGTAATGGCGCTGGAAAGAAACATGCCGCGCACATGTCAGGTATTGTATATTAAGCAGGATAATTATTTAATGGCGCAACCAATCATAATAAAAGCAGGAATCTAATTGCATGGTTATCTAGCTGTAACGGAATTGATATATTCACTATTAGTTGTCTATATATCTAACCGTAATTGTAATAGCGCTTTACGATTGTTAAATATTATAAATTAAAGTGTATCACTTAAACTGTATTTAGTTCTACCTTCGCATAAGATTTGTGAATTGTAACTATACCCGTAATAGTGTTAACTAAGTAATCAGAATACGGGTTTTCTATATGAACTGGATATTGATGATAGTATAAAATATATATATGTAGATATAATTAACTAGCAAGTGTTAGTGTTATTAAATAATAAATTACAGATTTTCTTTATAAATTTTATATTAATGACAAATTGCATCACTATAAATATATGTATGTAATATAAATAGATATATTTTGGTATGGATAGAGTAGCATGTTGCAAGAATAAACTTGCCTCGATCGGTAAAATCATGACGACACACGGATACCCATGTTTCATACACCGACAACAATGTTGTAGACCCGATGCAAGCAAGGTATCGTCTTGAGCTTGAGCAACGGCGACAAAGTAACTGTGTTGGGTAGCTACTTGTCTTTGGAAAACTGTAGGAGCTCGGGTCCTTGAATGTTGGGTTGTTGCGACAATGGTTCGACGGCGAGACGAGATTGCAGCCAGCGATGGAGGAGTTGGGTTCGGTGAAGTCTGGGCTCGGCTAAGTTTTGAGGGGTAAAAATGAGAGAGATGACGGTGATGGTAGCCGGGGTTCAAGCGAGGATGAGGAAGTAAGGAGATGGGTTGTTGTGATGGTGGCGACGAGGACGACGAAGAAATGGAGGAGATGAGGAAGGAGGTGAAGTAGGGTGCAGGCGATGGTAAGTTAATGTAACACCCTTGTACATTTATACTATATATTTTGGTATTTTAAATCTTGCGGCAAAATTCTTTAATATTGTTGCTTTTGGGTTGCGAATGATGTAATTAGTAGCTGTGGTTGTTATCCGACCTGACCCGCATGTATGAAACCCGATATGGTGTGAGATTATATCAAATATTTGCTAGTACAGTGTATCCATATGAATTGAGTATTAAATACATATATAATATATTTTAATCTCTACATATCTCTTTATAATACAATATAAAAACAAATAATATTCTTTTCCTATCCAGCCTTACATGGCAAATTACCCCATATCAGGTGGTTGCGCCTATATATCATGTTCATATCCTAAGAGTTAAACAGACAAATAATTGGATCGTTACGTATATTTACGTCGATTTTATTGGGGGTATATATATTTAATTATAGACATTTGCATTATGGTTAAAATTCTTATGTATATTCTTTATATTTAAAAACTATATTTTTAAAAAGATACGGGTAATATTTGGAGAGATCTGGTATTATCTGCAAAATCCTACAATATATATATATATATATATATATATATATATATTATATTTTCCTATAATTATAACTATAAATATATATATATATATAACAGTTTATAAATATAAATATATAAATTATATTAATAAATATAATTATTATATCTCTCTTTCTGTCGCTATCTCTCTCCATATATATATATATATATATATATATATATATATATATATATATATATATATATATATAACTCTCTCCCCCCTCGTCTTCATCCCCTCCTCTCTCGCACTCTCTCGCACCGAACAAAAAACCCCACGCCGTCGCCGTTCCCCTCCCATCGCCGTCCCCCTCTCGTCGCCATCCCCACCTCCTCATCACCACCACCAGCCACACCTCCTCTTCCTCCTTCCTGGAGGGCTCACTGAGCCGACCCCGATATCGAGAACCCATCACCTTCCCCTCGTCGTCGGCCTTGCAGCCTGACCCGACCACCTCCATCACCTTCTTTCATCAGCATCACCAGAGCACCCACACACCACAACGCATCTTTTCCTTCTTCTCCTTCTCATTCCCCGATCACCATCAACCCCCGTCGGCCACGACGCCTCGCCGTTGACCTCATCTCCCCGCCACCTAATCGCCAACCGCCTCTCTCTTCTTCTTTGTCTTCGCTGAAGCCCAGAACATCAGCAACCCCGTCTTCCTCTTTTCCTCTTCTTCTCTCTTCTTCTTTTCTCTTTTCTTGGTTTCCAATCGGTTCTCGCCGGAGTGCTCACGTTGCCGACGATCCAGAAAACCCCAGTCACCGTCGTCGTCTAGTCCAGTTACCACGTCACGCAGTTGCTCAGTTCAGGTCAAGTCCTACGTATGTGGGTTTGGCATCGTGACATTATTCGGCATCGGAACGTGATATCTGGATACTCGTCGTGAGATTTCGATCAGGCAAGTTCTAAACTTGCAACATGCTGCTTTGTTTATATTTATATGATTAATGATAGTATATATGTTTTAATATTCAGCAAATATTATCGATTTACAGTTTTATATTATCATTATGTATCCGTACCAATAATGGTTTATGTAGTTGCATGCCGGATCATCACAATATTATCATACTACTATATCAGTTTAGTATTTTATATAAATTGCAATATACCTGGTAACAGACATAAAACGGTTATTACAGATAGATACATATACATCCAGGCGTTAGTTATGTTTACTGTGTTTAGATATTGGTTACGGTTTACATTTGGTATATATTTTGGTTAAAATATATTGCCTGACTTGTACACAAGACATTACTAGACCTGTTACTTGGATCATCCGCTAATGCCGGCAATCCTGACTTGTTGTCCTGATAGACATGACTTGTTGTCTAGATAGACAAGACATGTATCTGCTTGATCCTGTGTTGGCATTAGACTTATACCATCAATACCCAACTTGAACACAAAACCTTGGGGGTAAGGGGAAATCAATAATGAAACCTGACTTGTAACTCAACAGTTCGATACTTCCAAAGACTGATCAGTCGATACGGGCTTCGGCCCCGGAATGATGCTGCTGACATCATTCGTCTGTATATGATACCTGTTTTTACTGTTTAGCGGCTCGTCTCGGATTCAGCCCCGAGAGTCTTGACCGTGGTCCCGAGCACGCACGGGATACTATTGGGTTACATCGACGATTCCATTTAATTGATTTCAAAGACTTATAAAATAGATAGCCTAGAAGCACAGACTTTAGGATACACATCACATACCTATACCTCACTGTTTTACATCTGTGTTTATTATTTACACTCATGTTTAATCATAGCATCCTATCCAGGTTATTACTATTATTTTAATATTTATGACGCATTGACGTCTGGATTTTGCATGACCCAGTTCCTTTGACCCTGCCGCAGGCAGATTTGGAATATTTTAGCAAGCAAGCCGAGCAATGAGGAGCTTGATGATTAGTTCTAGAGATACTTAGTTTATTTTATTTCCGTAGTTTTATTTTATCGATGTGATCCCATAAGGGACGTGATTCAGAGATTATTATTTATTGGATCTTTATTCGTTTCCGCTAAATGCATTTCTTGACTTTTATCTACTTTGGCAGATGGACAAGTGTTAGTTAGATTTTATTTACTGTTCTTTATATCTGATTGACAGCCGTAATATGACTATGGAGAGATTATTCCTAACCATAGGTAGCATAGTTGGCTCGGTCACGTGCCGTATTTATGTATTTTGGAAAGCGGGACGTGACAGTTAGGAAAAAGGTTGGCGAGACGGCGAGGGGAGGAAGAGTGGAGGTCGACGACGAGGTGAGGATAATGTGGGTTAGGGCTCAGGACGATGGAGTTTGGGGAGAGAGAGAGGTTTTGTTTTTATTTTAAAAACTAAATATATGATAATGTATATATAGTATATTATAAGTTAAGTTATAAATATTTATTATAATATAATTATAACTAATAGTATACAGATAAAATTAAACTACAGCCAATCTCTACCAAAGTTTCATCAAACATATATATTTTGGAAAACAATTCATGTATGTAAACTTTTAAACCATACTGTAAGAATATATTTTAAATAAACTATACCACCTAAAAGGTTTTAAATATATATATCAAGATTTAATAAATATTCGGTATTAGATATCTTTAGATTTGAACGTAATAGATAAAAGCAAAATAAGATATGGGATGCTTAACCATGTGATGGTAGTTCGCAAAATATAACTTATTCTTAATTTGTGGCTACTAAAAGATATATGATGATCTAGATATATGATATATATTATACTAAATGCACATAGATTCAGTTTACTGATAAATATCAGATATAATCTAGCATCATACTGGGTTTCACACATACGGGTTGGGTCGAATAACTATCTCTACTATTCGAATCGATCGCAGCCCAAATAGATAAAATATAAAATACAATTTAAAATACCAATTGCTATTGTATAACCTTACTAGGGTGTTATATTATACCCAATTACAAAGGAATTTCGTCCTCGAAATTCACAAAACAGGAAAAGACAAGAACAATACAGATCTAAGGAAAGAGGTATGAAAACTTTTGTCGAATCTCGTCTTTACGTTCCCAAGTAGATTCTCCATGCAAACGATTTCCCCATGAAACAAGTGCCAAAGGGATTACTTTATTTTTTAGAAGCTTTTCCCGTCGATCGGTTTCTCTTCATAAGTCAAATTTTCCCTTATAGTCAGTTCCGAGTGATCAAGAACGTGTGTCTCATCTAGAACATACTTGTGAAGTTGAGATACATAAAACACGTCATGAACACCCGCCAAGGATGGTGGTAAAGCCAATCGATAAGCTACCTCTCCAACACGCTCAATGATATCGAAAGACCCACGAATCGAGGACTAAACTTGCCTCGACTACCAAATCGGATTACTCTCCTAATCGGTGATATCTTCAAGAACACAAGATCACCAACAGAAAACTCCAAAGGTCTTCTTCTAGTATCAGCCCAAATTTTCTGTCGATCGTGTGCTACCTTCATATGATCATGAATCAAGTTAACCTTCTTCACAGTTTGCATAATGAGTTCTGGTCCCAACAATATCCTTTCTCCAATATCGTCCCAACAAACAGGCGAACGACACTTACGACTGTAATTACTTCGAATGGAGCCATCTGGATAATCGCCTGAAAACTGTTGTTGTACGAAAACTCCAATAAATGTAAATGATCCTCCCACGAGCCCTTGAAGTCTACGAAATTGAGGAGGCTCTTAGTCGGATAGTAGTGCAGAAAGAATTAGTTCCTTCAAGAGCCGGCGACAGTGGGAGCGATATTTCCGTTGATGGCTCAGAGCTTATCACGGATTCACAAGAGACTTGTAGATAGTGTAGGGTTTCGGTTCTAGGGTCGTAACATTCACGGACCACGTCAAAAATAGAAAACAATAATTTTGCAAATATAGAACCAAAACCTAACCAAGATAATCAAATAGTTGCAATAGCAAAAAGAAAAGAGAGCAAGTCTAGAGTGCTACAACCTTTGTAGCGCGTTATCCATCTCTCCTTGGACTCCGGATAGTCTCCACGAAACCCGGAATAACCTTGCTCGGTGATCTTTTGGCCGAAAATGATCCACCTTGAAATAACTCCAACACAAATTTTAGCTTCAAATTAATCTCATCAAAATGAAGCAACCCATCAATTAAACTTTACTCATGTCACCATAGAACTGCTATTTGACATTGGTATATTACCAACTAGGAGTTCTCGGTGAGTCCGTCCAGTGTAACTCATCCAATGAACACCTGTATACAATGCTCGGTGTCAAAAACCAATAACTATGGGATCAGTTATCGCTCTCCAACTGGGTCAGGAAACATACACACTAATCTAAACTGGAATACCGATACCCAGTCTCGATACTCCTATGACTAAGGACATTAAGGATGTGCTTATCGACTACCTAAACCCCACTAGTATGATCTCCATCATCATCCTGGTAGTCAAGAAAAATTCTAAGGGCTTTATCTCATGTCTAAACGATACATGATAGTGAATAAAACGCATCACATGAAAGATAAAAACAAACCAGATAACATACTATCATCTCGAGTAAGATTGTTCTCTCATATAGTTCCTTCTTCAATTACAATAATTGCCTTGAGGGCGCCTATATCAACAATCTCCCACTTGCATTTAAGGCCAATTATCGCGTTATCTCATACCCAATTTCTGTACTAACAGTTTCACAAACTGTATTCGAGAACCAGCCTCAATTAGTGGACCCGGCACAGCGCTTCTCTTTGTTTCTCCCTGTATCTCAACTTCACGGAGATCAAATATCTCCCGAACTGAGCGATACCGGCCTTAATATTTGCTTGGATAGATGATAGGATCATGTTCATTAATGAACAATTATATCCTGCGAATTCTAGGGCGGTATTCTTTGTTGATTCACAGTCAGCATCTAGTGCCACGACCATCTCAGTTACCACTTGGAACTCTTTTCAATATACTGCTCCTCAAAAGAGGGTAAACTGTATAACTCACGACAAATATTCTGTCATCTTTGTCATTTTAGAAGCTGGAGTCGGTAACCACCTCCTTCAGGAGGCTGCCATTATCATACACTAAGAACATCAAATGCTCTTCATTACTACCATATATTTCTCCAGAACTGGACTGATATCCATATCCTATATGAAGAAACACTTATGATCACCATTGTTTTACCGATTACAGCATAGGAACATCACTTTTTATTATGAGTATGTCATCCACATACCATATGAGAAATCTGACAACACTCCCTACTACCTTCTTACAAATATCAAGTTCATCTCTCATTCTGATGAAGTCAAACACTTTGACCGTATCATCAAAACATATGATCCTTCTCCGCTATGCCTGCTTTAGTCTATAAATAGACTAAAACGACTTGCGCACCTTCTGCTGCTCCCACTGATTACGATAACCCTCTGGTAAAGTCATATATACGCACACTTCTAAATCATTATTTAGAAAGACATAATAATCATCCATCTGCCAGATATCACAGTGTCACGCCCCGCTTCCCAATAGACGGAAACGGTGACATGGCAAGCCCACAACGTATTTACTATGAAATAAATACGTTAAGCGTAATTAAGCAATATATAAATGAACAAGAATGATAAAAGTGATAAAATGAAACAGCAACTTTATTTACATTCAATTTTATATACAACTGTTTGAAAATAAGAGATACAATGATATAAAGCAAATGCCTTAAAAAATGGCATACATAAATAAATGCAAGAAGAACTAGTAGTCAGGCTGAGCTGTAAGCTGGTCCAAGTCCTCCTGGCTCGGCTCTATCTCCTCAGAGTCTGGTCCTCCTGACGAACATTCCAAAGAAAGAAACAGAAAAGAATGTCATCAGCGAACTAGCGCTCGGTAAGTCCCAAAAGAAAAAGTAGAAGATAATATATAATGTGAAGTAAACAGGTAAAGTTGTATATAAGCGTTCACAGGTATCGGATAGTTATTCTAACGTGGTTATTTATAATTTGATAAAGAAGGTATTCATGTATATGAGAGGAGTCCATCTTACCCCGTGGACTATGGTAACATGTAGTATAAGGCCCCGTCATAACCCACGGGACAACGGCACGTGGATTCATATGGGTGTCTTTTAAGTGACCTCTCGTGCCACGATATACGTTCCATACCAATCTACCCCTTTATCCCCGCGTAATATATTGTATAGATTATGTTTATAGGTCTTGGACGAAACCATGGATATAAAATGTTCAGGTTCATGTTCAGGATGTAATCATGTATTCGAGTAGTCATGTCAAGTTCATGTCAGGTTATAACCATGGTTCGGTCAAATCAAGTCAAGTTTGAGTTTTGTCACGCCCCGCTTCCCAAAGTACGCTAAGATCGGCACGTGACAGAGCCAACCATGCTACCTGTGACTAGGAAACATCCCTCCACAGTCATATTACGGATGTCTATAAGATATCAAGAACAGTAAAACATAAAACTAACTAGTACATATTTATCTGCCATAAATAAAGAGTCAAGAAAATATATATGCGGAAGCAATAAATCCAATAAACAGTAACATCTGGAAATACGTCTCAAATACGAGCTCACATCAGAAAATAAAGCTGTGGAAAGAAAACTAAACTAAACTATCACTAACAAGATCCTCATATCGAATGTGCATTGATTATAGAGCTCTGAACGATATAACTATAAAGAAAAAGTATCCACTCCCGCGCATCGATGACCTATTCAATCAGCTAAGTGGATCTTGCGTTTTCTCCAAGTTAGATCTTCGTTCGGGTTATCATCAGGTGAAGGTTGAAGAATCTGATATCCATAAAACGGCATTCAAAACTCGCTATGGACATTACGAATTTCTTGTGATGCCATTTGAAGTGACCAACGCACCAGCTATATTCATGAACCTAATGAATCCAGTTTTCCGAGAGTACCTAGACAGGTTTGTTGTCATCTTCATCGACGACATCCTGGTGCATTCTAAGAGTCGGAAAGAGCATGCCGAGCACCTACGAATTGTCCTGGAGACATTACGACAACATCAACTCTATGCCCTGTACAGCAAATGCGAGTTTTGGCTAGATCAAATCGGTTTTCTCGGACATATTGTATCAGGCGATGGAATCTCTGTAGATCCAGCTAAAGTTTCAGCAGTAAGCGAATGGCCGACACCGAAGTCAGTGAAATACATTCGAAGTTTCTTGGGTCTAGCTGGATATTACAGAAGGTTCATTGAAGGATTTTCGAAGATTGCAACACCCCTGACCAAGCTCTCACGTAAAGATGAAGAATTCGTGTGGTCAGAAGCATGCGAACAAGCTTTCGTAGAACTCAAGTCAAGATTGATATCAACACCTATCCTTGTCATACCGGACCAATCTGGAGGTTTCGAAGTGCATTGCGATGCATCCGGTAAGAAATTAGGATGTGTTCTATATCAGCACGGTAAAGTTGTAGCTTATGCTTCAAGACAGCTGAAGATTCATGAGCGCAATTATCCGACGCATGATTTGAAGTTGGCAACCGTAATCTTTGCTCTTAAAATTTGGCACCATTATCTTCTTGGTGAACGAGTGGACATATACACAGATCACAAAGTCTGAAATATGTGTTTACTCAGAAAGAGTTGAATATGCGGCAGAGAAGATGGTTAGAACTCATTGCGGACTTTGACATCAACCTGCAATATCATCCAGGGAAGGTGAATGTAGTACCTGATTCCCTTAGTTGCCAACCATTAGTATTGAATCTCACCGCACAGTGGAAACTTCAACAAGACTTGCATCAAATGGAGATTAAAGTAGTCATGCCAGGTAACGCTTCAAGATTGATGAACTTACAAGTTCAATCTACCATTGTCAATCAGATCAAAGCAGTTCAAGCAAGTGATGCTAAGTTGCAAAATATCAAAGAACAAGTGGAAAGTGGACTTCGAACAGACTTCATCATCCATGAAGACGAATCTTTGAGATACGGCAGTAGATTGTGTGTACCAAAAGGTTCTGTGTGAGAAGAGTTGATGAAAGAAGCTTACAGCTCTCCTTATTCAGTACACCCTGGAGGTACAAAGATGTATAAAGATCTGCGTCAAAATTACTGGTGGCATGGAATGAAGCGTGAAGTAGCCAAAAGCGTCACTAAATGCTTGGTGTGTCGGTAAGTAAAGGCTGAACATCACAGGACAGCTGGTTTACTTCAACCGTTACCTATCCCAGAATAGAAGTGGCAACACTTCACAATGGATTTCGTGATTGCATTCTTCGCAACACGAAGAGTAACGATGCAGTATGGGTTATTGTAGATCGACTCACAAAGTCGTCTCACTTCATCCCATTTCGAGTTGGCCAATCAACCGAGACTCTAGCAAAAAAGTACATGGAAGTAAGAATCTAAGTAAGATTGAAACTCTTCAAATATGTACTATCTCTGATACCCATGAACTCATGCAGGAAATCATGAGATTACATGAAGTACCGGTCTGCATTGTCTCCAATCGTGACACCAGGTTCCGATCACAATTTTAGCAAAGTCTGCAAGCGAGCTTGGGAATAAGTCTGAACTTCAGCATGGCTTATCATCCACAAATAGATGGTCAGTCTGAGAAAAATATTCAGATCTTAGAAGATATGCTCAGAGCGTGTATGCTAGACTTCGGAGGATCGTAGGAAGATCGCCTACATCTTGTGGAGTTTTCATACAACAACAGCTACCAAGCAAGTATAGGAATGGAACCATTTGCAGCTTTATATGGAAGGAAGTGTCGATCGCCATTAAGTTGGGACGACATCGGAGATAGAGAACTCCTTGGACCTGAGATGATAGTAGCAACCGTCGATGTGGTTCGTACTATCAGGGAAAGAATGCGCATAGCCCAAGATCGACAGAAGCACTGGGCTGATGCAAAGCGCCGCCACTTTGAGTTCCAACCGGGAGAACATATAATTCTGAAGATACCTTCGAACCGTAGAGTGATTCATTTTGGAAGAGGGGGTAAGTTTAGTCCGAGGTATATTGGACCGTTCGACATACTCGAATGAGTCGGTGAAGTGAATTATCGCTTGGCACTTCCACCTTCATTGGAAGGAGTGCACAACGTGTTCCACATATCCCAACTCAGAAGGTATGTGAGTGACCCCGGCCATATTTTTTATCACTCCGAGCTCACCGTACAGCCAGATTTATCTTGTGAACAACAACCTGTTGAAATTCTGGATAGAAAGGTGAAGTCACTTCGGAACAAGGAAGTCAACTTGGTTCGAGTGATGTGGAGAAAAGACACACTAGAAGAATCAACATGGGAAAGGGAAGATGAGATGCGTGCAAGATACCCTCATTTATTTGTAAACTAGTCCTTAAAATAAATTGTAAATTTCGCGGACGAAATTTTTGTAAGGAGGGTAGACTGTAATAACCCCAATTTCAATGTACAGAAAATTGTTTAAAAGTTAATGTACAATTAGGGTATTTGAAAACCAGTGTACACTATAAATATTTGTTTTACTTTAGAATAGCAAGAAAACACTTGTAGCGTATTGGTAAAGCCTTGCACTGCTGTGACGTAGCCCCTGTGATTGAATCCCCCCGGCCAGTTTATATTTTTATTTAACTTTCTTTTAATCTTTTAGAAGTCTAAGGGTTTGCACGTGCACTACACGTAATATGATAAGTTGCAGATTAAATAAACATGTGCACAAGGGTATATGAGGCGACAAGGACACATGGCACAAATCCAACCCCATTCCACCGGATTTCGACCGGCGAAAACATCAAAAAACCCGGTACCGCCGGTTCCCCCCGTAGGTAATTCCTTGAGATTTTTGCCAAAGCACCCCTTGGCCTACCCCACTACCCCCATGTTGTTTGTTTACTCTGAATTTATCCAGAGAACAATAAAATGCCCTTTAAACCAATTTTTAATGCAAATTTTAATGCATTCTTTAACCCTTTAAATCCTAATTTTCCCTATAAATACCACACTCCATTTCACCCATTCTCATTCAGAAATTCCCTGCAAAAACTCTCAAAAATTCTCAAGTCCTTTTAATGTGCAGGTGGAGTTAGCAAAGGGTGAAGTTCCGGTGACGTTCCAAGGAGATTCTGGCAACGAAACGACGTCCCAATGCCTTCCTTAGCTTTCTCTCCCTCTTCTCTTTTTCCCTAGCCAGTAAGTCCCCTCTCCCTCTCTCTTCTTCTACTCTAAAAACTTTTATTTCTAAAACCCGACAGAAGCGGAGTTAATCCGACTTCCGATTCAGTTTTTCCTTAAAAAGGTCATTTTTCTTAATCAATCAATACCATATTCTCATATAATGTTAAAAAACATTAAAAAACACTTTAAAATAAGTTTCAATTCAAAATAATCTTTTATGCAACTTTTATCGTATTTTTACGGTAAAATACCATATACTTTAGTTTCGACATAAATTAACATAATACTTGTATTACCTTTAGATAATTCATGAGGTAATAACCTACCTCATCACAACACACATCTTTGACATAGCACGATAAGAATTTGGGAATATATTCATGGGATAACACGACATTACAAATAAATACTATCAAATTTGCAAAACCATTTCTTTAAAAGGTGTATTAATTAATTATTTGCAATTACGCCTTTACAACCCACTTTTGGGGATCCCATTCGGGATGGTACGGATTATCGTGTAAGTCAATGTCGCGCACCCCACGTGTTCACGGGGAGGCGGAAATTGCAAAAAAATGATTTTTACGGGTTTCGCAACACCGACTAGAACCAAGGATCGAATATAAACCCTAACTAGCAAACTACATGAGATTTAACTACTATGATACGAAGTTATACCTCACGATTCAAGTCCTTCAGGTCTTCATCACTGTCCTCCACTCATCGTCGGCTCTAAGGATCGTAACGGATCGTAGCAACCTCGACGGCCTCCTCGAGTCAAAGAAGATCCAGCCGAGAGTCTATAGTCCGAGCTCCTACCTCAAATCCGAGGTAACTATGGCTTCTAGTTCGCTAAACTAGAAGTCCTAAAGGGTGTAGAGTGTGAAGATGGAGTGCTTTGTATCTTAGAACTCTAGGATTCTCAACACATGAGAGCTTTTAGGGTTTTGAGTTGAGAGGAAGAAGAAGAGAGCTAACTTGAGGAAAGAGAAATGATTTTTGATAATGATAAATGATAAAATGAGATGGCTCCCTTGACTTGACTACAAGCATGGCAAGAAAATATCTCACCCAAAATATCTAGTGCCACAAAATATCTCACAAGAAATATCTAGTCAAACCAAGTCAAGTGGTCAAACCAAGTCAAATGGTCAAACCAAGTCAATTAGTCAAAACAAGTAGCCATGCCTCAATTATCATTTACAAAAATAACATATTTTCCTCCACCTCATAATTGTTTTAATCAAGTCAATGGTCAAAACCCTAATGAGGTGTCTCCTTCTATGCCCCTCTCATCCGTATATACATACCCGCATTCGTGTTCCAAGAAACACGAATACAAAGAGACGAAACTAATCCATCAATATAATACTAGGATCCGGCTTAAACCAAAACCCACTAGTATTATCCGCCCAAACATCATAAGCGCACAAGTGCACGTAAGTGATCGAAGCCCTGCCGTAAAACCATACGGCCTCTACACCTTTTGTCCGGTGTAGGGAAACTCTCTATGTGGGACTCTAAAAACTCGACAGTACGCTGGCAGTGGGTTTAACCACAAGCCGCAAGTGGTACTAGCCGCACGTAATGGATACTCAGGTATCTGTCGATAAGAAAGCCGATGAAGAAACCCATCTGAACTCCTACTGAGCCTGAATGTGACAATCTCTGTACAGTCCGGTCTGTTCGTCTAAAAGTATCGCATATCGGGCCTAAGGGCGGTAATCATCAGACCCCTAATAGCATAATAAGTCATGTCGGAGAGTAGCCAAATACACCCTGAGAAACTACTGGAATACCTACCAGTAAATCTCGCTTGCCTTGGCTAAGGACTTTGTGTAATGGCCTTCCGAACACAGCGCGATATCAACCCCCAATACCGGGAGAGACGAATCCTATCTAACCGCTACTTCCTCCAAGTGCTTCGGGACTGCACCCAACTACTATCTGTTTGCACGACTCCTTTGAGCCGTGGTAGGGTAGTAATCAAAGTACAGTGGGAACACACTTGAGGCGAAGCAGCAGTGTCAAGTCGACGGACTAAGCTGTACTCATGTCACCTGGGAACTGCTACCCAACGACAGGTATAATACCCACCAACAGTTCCCGACAAGTCCTGTCCAGTGTACTCATAACCTAATGAGCACCTGCATACTATCTCCAGTATGACGTACTGATGGCTGTGGGACAGACCATCTCCCCTGCTGGGATGAGAAGCGTATACACTAGTCTACTGTGGAGTATCGATGCCCTGTCTCGATAATCCTATGACTAGGGACCTGTATAGGATGTGCTTATAGACGGCCCAGCCCCTACAAGTGTGACTGCCATCACAACGCTGGTAATCAAGCAATGATCCTAAGGGCTCTGCCAATATGTATAAGCGATATGCTAACAAAACACATGCACATATTGAGATAGAAACAAACCAGGTAGCATACTACCATTTTGAGCAAGACTGTTACTTTATCCGTGTATATCCCAAGCTCCCATTAAGTAATATACAATCCAATATGATACAATAATGGCCTCTAGGGCATATATCACTAACAACTCCCACTTGCACTAAGGCCATATACTAGCATATTGCAGACCGAAAATCTCGAATAGCCTCTCGAACACTGTCTGAAGGATGGCCTCTGTGAGTGGATCTGCAGTGTTGTTCTCCATATCTACTCTCCTCACCTCGATCTCCTGGGATCAACGATCTCTCTGATCAAGTGGTGCCGCCTCAAGATATGTCTGGATCTCTGATGGGACCTGGGTTCCTTCCCTAAAACTATAGCGCCGTATGTTGTCACAATACTAAAGTATTGGACCAACGTTGGAAGGAACCACCTGAAGTTCAATTAAGAACTTTCTCATCCAGACTGCCTCTTTTGCGGCGTCTCATGCAGCAAACTACTCCGTTTCCATCGTCGAGTCTGCAGCGGTGTACTGCTTGGAGCTCTTCCAACAGACCGCCCCCTCACTGAGGGTAAAGCTATAACCCAATATGGACTTGGAGTCATTCTTATCACTCTAGAAGCTGGAGTTAGAAAAGGCCTCTATCTGGAAGTCCTTTTCCGCCATACACCAAGAACATCTCCTTAGTCCTTCTCAGGTACATGAGAATGTTCTTTACTGCTTCCCAATTCTTCTCCCTTGGGTTTGACTGATACCGGCTTACCACGCTCAGTGTGTAAGCTACATCTGGTCTGGTACATAACATCACATACATTATAGAGCCTACCGCAGAAGCGTAGGGTATAATCGACATGCGAACCCTTTCCAAATCAGTCTTGGAAGACATCTCTTTGGAGAGGGTGATTCCGTGACAAGCCGGTAGACTACCGCGCTTAGAATCGTCCATACTAAATATTTTCAGTATGGTGTTGTTTAACCTTGACTGTGAAAGTCCCACCATCCTCTTTGATCTATCACGATAGATCTGGATCCCCAGAATGTAGTTAGTATCACTCAGGTCTTTCATGGAGAACCTCTGTGACAAGAATCCTTTGACTGATTGTAGCATAGGAATGTCATTTCCTATCAAGAGAATGCCATCCACGTACTCAACGAGGAATTCCACAGTTCTTGCTACAATCTTACTATAAATGCATGGTTCATCTGGATTTTTGATAAAGTCGAATTCTTTTGACCGTCTCAATAAAAACAGATGTTCCATCTCCACGATACCTGCTTTAGTCCATAAATGAACTTAAGCATCTTGCACATTGTCCCGCTGCTCCCACTCTGATTGAAACCCTCTGGCTGATCCATATAGACGCACTCTTCAAAATTACTGTTTAGAAAAGTCGTCTCTACTTCCATCTGCCGGATCTCAAAATCTTGGAAGGCGGCAATAGCAAGAAGGATCCGAATGGATTTGAGCATAGACACCGGAGAAAAGGTTTCATCATGGTCCAAACCAGGTCTTTGACGAAAACCTTTTGCAACAAGTCTAGCCTTATAGGATTCAACCTATCTATCTACACCAATCTTCTTTCTGAAGATCCATTTGCATCCTACGGGTTTTACCCCTTCTGGAGCAATGTTCAAAGTGCATACTTTGTTGGTGTACATGGACTCCATTTCGGTCCGCATTGCATCCAGCCATTTTACCGATTCACCGCTCTGAATAGCTTACTGGAAGCTAGCTGGATCATCATTATTAATGATGCAATCCTCTCGATCCCCGTCTATGAGAACCGTAGTATCGCTCGGGCGGATGAGACTGCATACTAGTCCTGCGGATTGGCATAGGGATGTCCGGTTCTTTTGAAACCTCTAGTTCTACCATACTTTAGTAATAGTTTATGGTTCTGGAATTTCTTCCAGTTCTATTGCGCTCCCACTATTTCCTTTTACAAAAAATTGATTTTCCAAAAAAATGGGCATGACGAGGAACAAAAACCTTTTGTTCCTTTGCGTAATAGGAAAGATACCCTCTGGAGTTCTTTGGGTATCCTACAAATTTACACAGTACTGAGCATGCCTCGAGCTTGTCTGCATACTGCTTTTCAACAAAAGCTGGACATCCCTATATCTTCAGATACTAAAGATAGGGTTTCTTCTCACTCCACATCTGATATGGTGTGGTAGGCATAGTCTTGGTAGGAACCTTAGTTAAAAGATATGCATCTTATTTTAGTGCGTAACTTCAGAAGGATCGCGGCAACTCAGCGTTACTCATCATGGAACGAACAATATCCAATAGGGTTCTATTCCGCCTTTCCTATACACCGTTGTGTTGTGGTGTGTATGGAGGAGTAAGCTGAGAGAGAATTCTATTCTCTTTTAGGTAATCCAGGAATTCGGCAAGTTAAGTATTCACCACGTCGATCAGATCTCAGTGTCTTGATACTTTTTCCTGTTTGTTTTTCCACTTCATTCTTATATTCCCGGGATTTTTCAAAGGGTTCGGATTTATGCTTTCACAAAAAAACATGTCCTAACCTAGAGAAATTATCCGTAAAAGTAATGAAATAGGAATAACCACTTTGTGCATCTGTAGATATTGGAATACACATGTCGTTGTGTATGAGTCCCAAGAGCTTGCTCGCTCTTACTCCGTGTCCAGTGAACGGAGTCTTTATCATCTTTCGTATGAGACAAGATTGACAAGTTGCATAAGACTGATATTCGAACAGATCC
Source organism: Agapanthus africanus (assembly GCA_030015575.1). Lineage (NCBI taxonomy): Eukaryota > Viridiplantae > Streptophyta > Magnoliopsida > Asparagales > Amaryllidaceae > Agapanthus > Agapanthus africanus. Next base: position 484,530,359 of record JASDDO010000010.1, on the reverse strand, counting down.
AAATATCCCTCTCTATGTAACTTCGACAACCGTGTTTCATTGATGTGAACCTGTCTACAATGCCATAAGAAAGTTTTATTTAATTCTGGAGACTTTATTTTAAGTGTGTTCTGGACGTTTGAAAACCTGAGCTTGATTCAATATATACTGTCCTCTAATGTACATGACCCAATCAAACTTTGATTTAGGTGGATGTGAACCACATCGCTTACAAACTAGACTTGGTACACACAAACAGTTACGTAGAATCAATACCTACCCGCTTGTCAATTTTAGGTGATATGCCCTACGGATACAGCATCCACGCTCATTCCGTTAGTAACCCTGAGAGTCATATCACCTGCCTGATAACTCTACGGTTTCTCAAAGCCTGTAATGAATTATAGATATGAGATCCTGATCCGGTATGTTATACCCAGGAAGTAGAGTTAATTGACAGATTGTTTTCAATCACAAATACACCCGAAGTCAAAGCCACAACGTACTTCGGATCTTGGATTCTGGCTTTCCAAGCCCTGCATCCCTTCTGCCAATACCATTTCCTGTAACAATAGGAACATCCCTCCTTCCCTACTGTTAACCCCGAAACTTTTGCCCTTCCTTTTTCTTCTACCTTACCGACACCGCCTATCGGCTTTGTGGAGGTCTTCTTCTTCTCACCCTTGGCATCTGCCTTAGATCTAGAAGAGGAAGATTCTCCAATAAGCAGAGCGGGTGTCTTCCTGGTTTCCTTCAGGGTGCCCTCAACTGGAAGTATAACTTTCTTCCCCTTGGCGTAAGTAGGAGGTAGGGACTGTATAATCAAGTCAGCATATGACTCATTCTCCAACGTGGTCTCCAGGTCCGTGAGCTTTTTAATATAGCTAACCATTGTAGAGACGTGGTCCTCTACAGATGATCCGACAGCCAATCTCGCTTGAAGCAATTCCTTCGAGGTATCATATCTTGCGATACGAGATTGCTCTCCACAAAAAAACATTGTTATGGAGGAAGATGGAAACTAAGTCCATCTTCTCGTGCTGCCTCTGGTATACACTATCAACTGAGGCCAACACGAGACACTTGGCATTCGCACTGTCCTTTTCCCTTGTCTTACGGATATCAACATCCGCGACGGTGGAAACTGGACCTGGGACGGCGGGGGGTATGAGTAGTAATGAGGTGGTCCAGCTTGTCATAGGTAATGGACATCTGGACAAACCTTTGCCAGTCAATATAGTATAACTCAGTCATTTTATTATCTATCTGTAACCTAATCTGGTCACCCAGTTGCTGCAATTAGGAGAGAGAGAGAAAAATACACTCAGCATGACGCTCTTGCAAGTTTAGATTGGTTTTTAATTTATCTAAACATGATGGCTCCCACTGTTTCTCGAATCCTTCCTCAAACCATAAAAGAAGAATTAGTCAGGATTAATCTTACCGTACAATACTTGTTTAACCGTTCGGACAGGCTAGTATCGGTACTTCGAGGGAGGTTTTACGACGCTTTCGTGAAGTTCCTTAATTAAATAACCTCTTTTTCTTGGAGGCGTGGCCCTGCTAACACTGTTCTAGACACCTACTTGGTTTATAGCATTGATCGTTAAGTGAAGAATCTCCCGAGGAGTAGCGGATACTCACAGTAGGATCAAGACCCAAATATCATTGTGTGATAATGCTGAAGGAATCCTACCAATATTATCAAACTCCAAATGGTATGCAGCACTAGAAAGTTTCAGTTTCTTTAGAAACTCCCGATGTGGATTTTTGCCCCATGCTCTATGACCTTGACGAAGGCCAACAAATCATAAGTCACATGTCAAGTTCTACCCATCATTGTCCAGGTTAATTTGAACCCACCTGTATATACTCTTGACGAAGGCCAACAAAGTAATACGATTGTCCAAACCAACGCATCTATCTATGCTGCATATGAACACCCGGCAGCTACCAATCATTATGCCTTGATGAAGGCCAACAAACATAGCTTGAATACTACTGACTATTCATATAAAATGACGGAGGGCTACGAATGGTTTTGGCGAAACCGTGAACGTAGTGAACTTGATATAATCTAAGGAACCTGATAGCTTTTAAATGGAGTGGTTTAAACTCCGCATTTAAAAGTCTGTTGTTTTAAAATAACCGAGTGGTTTTAAAATTTGTTCCAACGATTCAGCTTTGGTTTGTTTGCTTTGCATTAATGTAATGCAGTCCCATCAATTAACCTACCATTGCAGAAAACAACAAAAATACAACGTACGCTTATGCCATCCGCATTCGCCACGGGGCCCGTCATCACCCGATAGGTTACTTAACTAACGACAGAGCGGGGGCTGGACTAGCGCGGATGCAAAATATAAGCAATGTCTATTATATAATATATATATATATATATATATATAATATCCATTCGTCAAACGCAATGATAGACATTTCATATCACAGATGAACACATTGGATATACTAGGAATTCCGCGTTTCATTTGAACCTGTAACGAAAGAAGGATTCCACGGTCGTGATGAATATCCAAACCCTACCCTAGACCCCTACGGGTGAGCCAAACTACCTGCCAAATTCCCGAAGTGAATCTTTTGACATGCTTCTTAAACTAGCTTGTCAACTTGTTCTTCGAACGATGGACTTAATGTTCTTAGAGCGGGATCTCGTTCTATTTCAACATCACGGCTATTTGAAAGAGTGTTCACTTCTTCACCAGAGTTGTTTATGACGCGGCAGCCATGAAATCGCTCCCGTTTCTTGGACTGAACGTATCCGAGCCCAGTTGTCTCCATCTTCCCGTTGGGTATCTTTTGCTGAGTCCCGGGAATGTCCCAAATCTTGTTGTAGAACTGGGCTTGTCGAGCGGTTTGTTTGAAGGGTACGCCTTGGCATCTTAATAGCCTTTTCAATCCCTCTGAGTAATATCTGGGCAGACAGATTGATTATAACCTGTCAAGCGTAAGATCGGCACCATGCTAGACTTCTTTCTCTACTTTAGTCTCCATAAATTGGTAGAAGAGGATCTCATTTTCACCTCTTCGCCTGGGAGGGATGTAGAAAGTCCGCAGCTCTTGTACACTATATATATAAAGCGCATCAAGTTCTTTGCAATGCCATGGAGGAACTATGGTGATTTGTAAACTCTGATCAACTCTAGTAACGGTTTGTGTTGACGGGCGAGTGGAGAACACGGCGTTGGCCTCATCCTCAGATTCACTACCGAAGACCAAAATAGGAGCAGATGGGCCGGGCCTATTGCCTTGGAGTTACCCCCAGTAGACTATCTCTTCATCCTCCTCGGTATCGCTCCCAAAGATCGGGATAGTGGTGACAGCTTTTTATTTATTCTCTGGCTTATGACATCTTTCTATGTTTTGAAGTCTGGTAGGAAGTACTTAGCGTCTTCGTATTTTCGGACTTCATTTACGAAGAATGGATTTAGCTCCCCCAAAACGGTGTACTCGAGTCCATCTTTGAAATACTTCATACACTGGTGTTGTGTGGAAAGGATGACGTTGTACTCGTGCAACCAAGGCTTACCGAGCAAAGCGTTGTAGAAAGTCTTGGCGTCGATGACATGAAATTTGATGTCATTGACGAGCAGCCCAAAGCGTAACGTCAATATTACGGACCCAAGCGTCCGTAATGACTATGATTCAAACCCAGAAATGGTAATTTTATCCCGAGCCAGGTGCTGAACGTTCATGCAGATCTCCTTCAGCGCCTTCACGTTGAGAAGGTTGACGGAGGACCCGTTGTCGACCAGGATCTTCCCTATCTTAATATCATGGCAGTACCCGGTGATATATAGAGGACGATTGCGCTCGCACATTCCGAGGAGGAGATCTTCATCGCCGAATGTAATGCCAGTTGTATGAACCTCTGCCAGCTCGTCCTTCATCTTTTCTTCTGCAAGGAAAGCTTAGAACTGATCGGGTTCCTATAATGCCCTGATCAGAGAATCCCTTGCTTCTTTAGACAGGAGGAGAGCATCCGATATGCTCAGTTGTGAGGGCATCTTCCTCAGATGTGCCAGGACATTGTGATCCACCTTGTTTTTTATAGGCGGGTCCTTGGCTGCGAGCTCTTCGACGACTCTATCATCGAGGGAAATTTCCTCAGGGACTTTATCCTTCCCCTTATCTCTTTTGCTCGAACCTTTGTTTGTAGGACCGAGGTTCTTCTCAAGCAGTGTGCGATTACGCAGCTGAATGTTCTCACAGTTATTCTCCTCCTCCTCTTTTCCGGAGGTGGATTCTTTGAAGAGAGGGCCGAGGGTTATTTCTTCCTCAGAATCACTCCCGAATGTAAGAACTTGGGATTTTCCTTTTGTCGAACTAATACCAACCATATGACAGTTGCCAGCCGTTCCTTCACGCTCATTTATCGCACTTCTTTGCTGTCGATGAGCTTTGCGCTTCATTCGCTTAAAGTGCTGTCTGTGAGCAACGTATCCTTACCACCACTTCTTGAAGACATTGCACTCTTCGGTGGGGTGGGCGACCCTCCGATGATATAGGCAATAGTTCGGATGTGAAATCTTTCCGTTGAGGCATGTGGCCCCGGGAATATTTTGCTTGAGAGATGGCAGCTTCATTCCAATTGACAGGGCTTTGGCGAACCGTTTCTCCGTCTTAAAACTGCTTTTATTTGCCGCAGGTGTGCTTCGGTCTGGTTAGAGTACTTTGTGACTCTTCCTCGCTGCGTCTTCTTCATCCTGACCCCGATGCTTGGCCTTTTCGTATATAGCCGTTTCACGTTCTCGGTCAGCTCTTCTCTTTTGAAAAGCTTTGTTTAGCAGCCTATCAATTAGGTCTTCTGGCAGCTCCGGGGATTTTGGCACCGACCCAGCCCCCAATTCCTTTGCGTTGCTTTCCGATGCTGATGGAGTTTCTTCGTTTTTTTACAACGAATGAGAAACCATGTGGCAACTTGCTACATAATCTTCGGTTTCTCCCGACGATCCATTTCCCTCATCATCGTCGCTATCTCCGCTCTCAAGTATATGGTTGAGAAACTCTTCAAGGGTGACTGGGGTCCGCACCTTCTGGTTGTACTCCTCCAGCGCGTCGATGTACTTTTGCAGGTCCGTGTGCTTGTCGTCAGGCTGCACGGGCTTCTTAGTCTTCTTCTTTCCCTTCGACGACTTTGAAGGCTTGACTTGGGTGTTTTACCCCTCGTTAGCAGTTTTCAGGTGGAACGCGGTTTCAGCATCCCCTCAATGATCTCGGGCTCCAGCGAGCTTTTCCACCTGATCGCCGGACATGCTTAAAGATCCTTTAGCATTCTTTTGGTTTTAGCTGAAAGGACAACTTCCCACGGAGCTTCTTCCACAAACGAACATGATGCCCCCGGCGTATCCACCTTTTTAGGAGCGTGCCTCTGTTGTGGGTTCACCCTCCAGTTCTCTGACAGCGCGAATTTCCCTTGACGGTACTAGTCCTCAACCCAGTTCTTGAAGATGTAGCAATCCTCATTGGGGTGGCTCACCATTTGGTGATAGGAGCGGTAGTTGGGATTGTTGACGTTACCGGGCTGTGGTGGACGTTTTGGGTCCGGCAGAGTGATGAGTTTATTGTGCACTGCCAGTTCGAACAGTCTTCTCATTTTATCACGGGGAAACGAGTAAGCATGTCCTAGCTTCTTTTCCAAGGATTGGCGCGGGCACGCGTTGTTTTGGCGAGCAACCGGTTTCGGGTCACTCGGTTGTTGTTGAGTGTTGGCAACGAAGGCCGCTTTCCCTTTACCTTTTGCATTCCGAGGGTCCATTTTTGAAGAGGAAAGTCCGTGGCCCATCTGGTCCATTTGGGCCAACTTGTCGATCAGAGCCAGGAAGGTGGTCGGTTTAAAGAACGTCATGAACCGGGACACGGTCGCCTGAGGATCCAAAGTCCCTATGAACATGCCCACGGCAGGAGCTTCTTCGATGCGTTGTTCGCATTTTGACCATAGGTTCCACCACCAGATTGCGTATTGAACCCATGTCTCTCCTGGCTTCACCCTGGCATTGATTAATGCCATGATCGAGGTGCGCTCGCTTGCACTGGTGAACCGCTGCGTGAACAGCAATTCCATTTCCGTGAATGTTTTGACGGGGTCATTTGGGAGCTCCGAGTACCATTCAAATGCCATTTCTGACAGACAGCCAACGAACTGGAGAAGCAGCAATTTGTCGTCGCCTCTAGTATTGCCGCATAAAGCTCTGAACTAAGCGACGTGCTGATGAGAATTGCATGTCTCCTTATACACATGGAACTTGGGGATCGTATATCCTGGCGGGTATTTGATTTGGTCATACCATCCCGGATACGGTCGCCCAGTTCTGACGACTTGGCCAGCCACTTCACTTACCTGATGAGCTCGTATTTGTTGAGTTATGTAATCATCAAGGGCAGCTTTAGAGATCGTTTCCTCCCTGGCTGTTGACAAAGCTGGAAAAGGGTTTGATGTTTCCCCTCTGTCGTCCTTGATGATTATCGACGGGTCTTCAGTTGGAGGTTCTGGCTGGATCATCATTTCAACCATGTCTTGGAACAGGAGCGCCATCTGCTTTATATTAGCATCCTGTTCTGCGGCCTCCTTATTCTTTCTTTCCAGCACCCTTCGTAAGAACTCTGTATCGGTCTCCTGCTCCCAGCGCTGTTTAGATGCCGATTCCGGGCATTCTTTCTACCCGGTGAGTGCTGACATTTTCGTCAGCATCTCCTGAAGCTTTTGTTGTTGCTCATGAGCTTTTGTCAGCGACCGAATTTGCGGCCGATGACCCACGGAAGCATGGCTTTCCTCTTTTCCTGAAGCCGTGTAAATCGTGTGTACAACCATGCCCCCAAGCTTGGGGCGTTTTGGTCCAGCGCCTTTGGAATTTGCCGCAGGCAATGAGATTTTCTCCGGCCTCCTCCTTTTGTGGGAGGTCGAGGTTGAATGAGCCGTTGTAACAGACGCCTGTGTGAAAGAAGTCCCTCGCTGTATGGTGGAGAGATGATTTTCCTCTTGTCGAACCTTCATTTTCTCCGATTGACAAGAGTGGTCTTTGTTGATCACAGAGTCCTGGACCTTCCACCAGACCTTGTGGATTTGGGAGGAGAGCCATTGAGGGGGCTGCTCCGGTTTTTCCTGCGTCATGTATTCAGCAGAAAGTGAAGATTTCTTCAACACCGCGGTTGGGGAGTTCTTTCGCACCCTCCTAAGCGGTTCAAAGCGGTTCCCGGTTGGAACAGAAGCGTCAACTTCCACCATTAGAGCTGGTGGGGTGAGTCTGGAGGGGGAGTTGCCCCCAGCTCTTCTCACTCGGCGCCAATGGCGACGTCGAGCGTGCCTTGCATATTGGACCACCTTAGTTGTGGAAGAGGTTCTGTCGTGCCCCCTGCTTTGGTGAGGGGCTGCTGCTGATGCCAGCCTGTCGAAGACTGACGTTCATTAAGAGGGAATGACCAATCTTTCGAAACCCGATTTTTTTGTAGGGGAAGCACTTTTGACGACTTCACCCGCAGCAAGAGTTGAAACGGCCAATCTGTCAAAGACCGATCTTTTAGTAGGCAAAGCACTTTTGACGACTTCACCCGTCGGAGGAGATGGGAGGACTATCCATTTTGGGATAGCCCCTTCAGATATCGCGAGCCTCTTTGCGGGCTCACGTGAGCTTCAACTCAGCCTGTTGAAGACTGAGGTGGCAGACTTGGACGACCCGTTGAGAGGGGCCGTGGTGGTTACCAGTCGATCAAAGATCGGCTTCTTGAGAGCTTCATGTGGTGGCACTGGGGCGCTGAAACTCACTGGCGGGAGCATGGTCCCCAAGAATAGTCTAGTGGTGGCTTGAGTTACCTGCCGCACCAGCATTGAAAAGTTGGAGGCCGCATTGGGCCCGTATGTCACTCCTCCAGTTAGGGCGGAGCGGGAGTTGCTGTTACAGTTTGTGCAGCTGGAAGCCATTGATATTCACTTTTTCTTTCTACACAGGAACAAGACACTAAATCTTAGTACCTCGAATCCAAGGGCAACCATAGCGAACCGCGACTTTGTTCGCGAGACATGACACACGAAGTATGGAGTGGAAAGAGGAAAAGGTCCCACCGGGCGTGCCAGAATCTGTTCACCGCCGGAAGACAGAAACAAACCGGGATGGATCTTCCTGCCTGAATTTGGGGGCAGATGCTATTTGGATTTATCCGTCCACCTCTCCAAAGATGCCAAGTTGATTTATGGCACCGAATATCGGAGGTTTGGACGGATGCGACCGTTGTAGCAAATTTCGTTAGATTCTCTCTCATTTGCGAGGGGTTTTTTTTATTGTGGGGACGCTCTTCCCTGCAGGCGCAAGCCCCTGCAGTTAATTACGTTATCGCATCACGATAACTACTTTCTCCTACTCCGAAAGTTCACTTCGTGTCGTGTGTGTTTTTATTTGTTTAGGTTGCCGGTGGATTGTATACGGAGACTAATTTATGTCGCCGCCCGTAGGACGTGGATTATTCCAAATCCGTATATCCTAGATTTGGGTTTGTTTTATTTAAGGACCGTTAATCTGGTTTGAGATTAAGATCGACTTAAATGTATGTGAGCATTTGGAGCTCGATTTGTTTTTGTTAAGGATACATTAGTCCAATTTTGAGACTAAGATCCACTTAACAATTTTTCAAGATCATTTTTATTTAGGATCCAACAAAAGAGTGTTTAGGCTCTGTTGTCTTAGTTTAGGGACATTTCGGTCCATTATCGCCATTTCGGAGGCGAAGTTCTAGTTTGAGGACATCCCGGTCTATTGATCACTATTTTGGAGGTGAGATTTTAATTTAAGGACGTCTCGGCCCGTTGATCACCATTTTGGAGGTGAGATTTTAGTTTAAGGATGTCTCGATCCGTTGATTACCATTTTGGAGGTGAGATTTTAGTTTAAGAACGTCTCGGTCCGTAGATCACCATTTTGGAGGTGAGATTTTAGTTTAAGGACGTCTCGGTCCGTAGATCATCATTTTGGAGGTGAGATTTTAGTTTAAGGACGTCTCGGTCCGTTGATCACCATTTTGGAGGTGAGATTTTAGTTTAAGGACGTCTCGGTCCGTTATCCATCTTGGGCGCACATGTATTTGTTACGTGATGGAATGAACAACGATGTTGATATGGAATATGCTCAATTTGGGGTGTAGTCTGATTTGAGGTGTCCACGTCAATTTGAAAGTGCATCAACGAGTTGTTGGTTATCGGGACCCGCCACCTCTCTGAAGACGTTGAAGAATTATAACAACATATATCAGATGTGTGGAGAGATATACCCTTAAACCAAATCCCATATTTGAGGGAAAAGATGGTGCTGCTGTAGTCCTAAGAAATGTTAGTCATGTTTGAGACTAAAATTATATTAGGAGATATAAGATGAGTATCATTTGGGATATCATCAATGGGAGACCACTAGTCATTTTTGAGACTAAGGTCAATTTGGGAAAACATGAGCACATGGGCTAGATAGTTTTAGTATCAAAGAGGTATAACCTCAGAAAACATAGCCAATTTGGGCTAAGATTGAGTCTCTAACAATACTAAGCACTGAGGAATACAGTGCTCACGTGTGTTTCACGTGGGCACAAGATTAGTGTTAAACACTAGAGTTTTATGGTGCTCACGTGACACACGTGAGGCACCCCAAATATGGGCACTGGACTAGTGTTAAACACTAGAGTTTTATGGCGCTCACGTGACACACGTAAGGCACCCCAAATATAGGCGCTGGACTTTGGGTTTTATCTCCTCCCTTTTTTTATAAGTGTTGAGCACTTGGCTAGAGTTCTCGTGCAAAGCACGTGGGTGTCCCCTTTTCCTTTATTGATGCTGGAGTACTATAGTTTTCTCTTTCTTTTACTTGTTTTCCTCTTAAACAAATCATGTGGTAAACACGTGAGGAAGTTTTGGTTATTTTCCATGTTCGTTTGAAGCACTCACGTGGGAAACACGTAAGGCTTCGAAATAGTGCTAAGCACCAACGATTTGGCCTTGGAGATCTTGGATCGCTATTTTTTATTGAAGAAATAAGTTCTTTATATAGGGTTAAACCCTAATCTTTGGAGGAATTAAATTCCTATGTGTTCCCGTTCTTCTTCTCCCCACTTTTTTTTATGTAACTTAGTTCTTTTACCCTAGGTTTTGATTCTTGCAGAGCAAAATCTACCCAATGAGAATTAAATTCTCAACTTGTGGAGAAATTTGCCTCTGCAAATCTCAACCAGAGGAAAGAATCGAGTTCTTATATGAAGGGTTAAACTCTTAGAGAGGTAAAGGAGATGTGTTTTCTTTTTACGTAGCGTTTCAAGGAAGCAAGTCTTTTCTTTCAGAATTAAATTCTCCTGTTCCTCAAAAGCTCATTGTATATTCTTTTTTTAAGCCTCTGGGGAGTTCTCCCTTTCTGCGTCTTTCTCCCTGAGACTTGAAGTCTCGGGTTCTTTATATAGTGGAGAAAAGTTTGTTTAATTCTGAGAAAATCTCTCATTGAGAGATCCCAATTGATTTAATTGGTCTCAGAATTGATTTGGGGAATTTTACCCACCGTTGGATCTTTGATACAAGAACTTCCGTTTTACAGAAGATATTGTTCTTGTTTTTAACAAGGTTGGGGATATTCTCCCATATATAGAATAAAATTCTATCGAGCGGTGACATTTTAATCACCATTGGATTTTTAATCTAAGGGTGCTCAGTTTAACAGAGTATAGTCTTTCTCTGTTTAGAAAGATATAGAAAATGTTTCGGATCTTTGATCCATCAACTCTCTATTTAACAGAAAATATTCTTCCCAATAGAATTTAATTCTATGTTTAATCACCGTTAGATTCTTAATCTAACGGTTCATTAAGTAGAATTTAATTCTACGTAAGGAGGTGTCCTCACGTGTTTAACATGTGAGGCTTTGTTTAGTCTATCTGTTGTTTGATTGCAGCACATATATGCTTTGCATATAGGCACTTACATGTTTAACACGTGAGGCTTTGCTTAGCCTATGTGTAGTTTGATTGCAGCGCCTATATTCTTTGCATATAGGCGCTCATGTGTTTAACACGTGAGGCTTTGTTTAGCCTATCTGTAGTTTAATTGCAGCGCCTATATGCTTTGCATATAGGCGCTCACATGTTTAACACGTGAGGCTTTGTTTAGCATATCTATTGTTTGATTGCAGCGCCTATATGCTTTGCATATAGGCGCTCACGTGTTTAACACGTGAAGCTTATTTAGCCTACAGTAGTTTAGTTGCAGTGCCTATATACTTTGCATATAGACGCTCACGTGTTTAACACGTGAGGCTTGTTTAGTGAGTAGTTTCCCCCTTTCTTTCTCTCATCTTCTTCTTTCTTTTTTTATAAGGAAACATCGTCAACATTACTGGTGGTATAGAACGAAGCGTAAAGTAGCCAGAAGCGTAACCAAATGCTTGGTGTGTCAGCAAGTAAAAGCTGAACATCACAGGACTGCTGGTTTACTTCAATCGTTACCTATTCCAGAATGGAAGTGGCAACACATCACCATGGACTTCGTGACTGCACTTCCTCGCAGCATAAAAGGTAATGATGCAGTATGGGTTATTATGGATCGACTCACAAAGTCGGCTCATTTTATTTCCTTTCGAGTTGGCCAATCTACCGAGACACTAGCAAAGAAGTACATGGAAGTAAGTTTGAATCTAAGTAAGATTTAACTCTTCATAGTGTACTATTTCTGATACCCATGAACTCATGCAGGAGATCGTGAGATTACATGGAGTACCGGTTTGTATTGTCTCCGATCGTGACACCATATTCCGATCGCAGTTTTGGTAGAGCCTGCAAGCCAGCTTGGGAATGAGTCTGAACTTCAGCACAGCTTATCATCCACAAACAGATGGTCAGTCTGAGCAAAGGATTCAGATCCTTGAAGATATGATGAGAGCGTGTATGTTAGACTTCGGAGGATCATGGGAAGATCACCTACATCTTGTGGAGTTTTCATACAACAATAGCTACCAAGCGAGTATTGGAATGGCACCGTTTGTAGCTCTCTATGGAAGGAAGTGTCGATCACCATTAAGTTGGGACGACATCGGAGATAGGGAACTCCTTGGACCTGAGATGATAGTGGCGACTGTAGATGTAGTTCACACTATCAGGGAATGAATGCGCATAGCCCAAGACAGACAGAAACACCGGGCTGATGCAAAGCGCCGACACTTGGAGTTCCAACCGGGAGATCATGTCTTTCTGAAGATTTCTCCAAACCGTGGAGTGATTCTCTTTGGAAAGAGGGGTAAGCTAAGTCCGAGGTACATTGGACCGTTCGACATACTCGAACGAGTCGGAGAAGTGGCATATCGTTTGGCACTTCCACCCTCATTGGAAGGAGTGCACAATGTGTTCCACATATCCCAGCTTCGAAGATATGTGAGCGACCCCAGCCATATCCTTGATCACTCCGAGCTCACTATACAGACAGACTTATCTTGTGAGCAAAAACCCGTTCAAATCCTGGCCCGAAAGGTAAAGACACTTCGGAACAAGGAAGTAAACTTGGTACGAGTGATGTGGAGAAAAGATACACCAGGAGAATCAACATGGGAAAGAGAAGACGACATGCGTGCAAGATACCCTCACTTGTTTGTAGATTAGTCCTTAATTGTAAATTTCAAAGACGAAATTTTTATAAGGAGGGTAGAATGTAACAACTCTGTTTATAATATACAGAAATTTGTTTAAAATTAAAGTACTAAATAGAGTATTTGCAACCCTGAGTATGCTATAAGTATTTAATTTGATTTTGAGCAGCAAGAAAGCACTTGTAGCTCATTGGTAAAACCCTTGCACTGCTGTGACGTAGCCCCTGTGTTCAAATTCCCCCAGCAACATATTATTTTTAATGATTTTTTTAAAACTTTTTGGAAGCCCAAAAATTTACACGTGCAACACACGTAAAAATGAAAAGTCACTAAAATCAAACACAAGTAAAATATTGTACACACAGCCGAGGACACGTAGCCCCAATCCAAGCACCCTACCCACACTAATGACCGGCGAGATGTGCTCTGGGGCCGGCGCCGCCGGGCTCCCCGTCGCAAATGCTCCAATTTTTTACCCTAACACTCTTTGGCCTCCCCCCACTACTCCTCTGCTGTTTGATTTCTCTGTAAATTTATAGAGAGATTAAATCCACCTCTTTAATCCATTTTAATGCATTTTAATTTCCTAAACTCTAATTCAATCCTATAAATACCACATTATACCCTAGTCCTCTCCATTCTGAAATTTATCATCAAAACTCTCAAATTTTTCCAAGTCAAATTAGTTGTACAAGTGGAGTTAGCCCAAAGTCATTTCCGGCGACGACTCGGGACAAATCCGGCGACACCGCGACTCCACGAAGCTCTCAAACCCTTCCTCTACCTCCGCTCTCTCATCTAATCCAGTATGTCCCCTCTCCTCTTTTCCTATTCTAAAAAGATCTCTTTTCAAAACTCGTCGGAAGTGAAGTTATTCCGACTTCCGATTCTAATTTTGTTAAAAACACAACTTTTCTTAATAACCAAACACCCATATTATTACATCTTATTTAGTAATCATAAACAAACATTTAGAACAAGTTTCAATTCAAAATACAATGTTATACAACTTTTATTTCAATTTTACGGTTAAATACTATAAAGTTTACTTACGGCATCATTTCATCATCTTTGCTCATATTACCTTTAGAAAACTCACGAGGTAATGACCTACCTCATCACAACAGTCATCATGTCATAGCACGATGTTTTTTAGAACAATATTTTGTGGGATAAATACAGTTTTACAGTAAAATATCTTAAACTAATAAAATCGTATTCTTTAAAATTGTTTTAATCAAATTCCTTGCGATTAAGCCTCTACAACCCACTTTGGGGAACCCGATCGGTATGGTGCGGATATCGCACGTTTTCGGGACTAGTAGAGCGAGATGCAGACCTCCTCACGGAGTATCCGATCTCGGTGGAATTTTTATTACAATTTTAAAGAATAATGTGATTTTCTATTTAATAAATAAATTCTATTTTTTTATAATTATAAATATATATATTATCAAAATATCTATTTTATATTTATAATAAATTCCATGTTTTCTAAACAAAGGAATCCCAAATTTCATGAATATACCATCAAGAAACCATACAACTCAATTTACATTAAAATACCATATACTATTCAATCTAGGTTTATATTCACTAGAATACTTCATATTTAAAAACTACATCCATGAAAACCCTAAATACGATTAATAAATACTTGAGATTTATTTCGAAATTATATCAAAACTATTTTTCATAAAAACCCCTCAAGTTTATTAATTTACAAGAAGAACCCTAGTAAATGTAGGTTTAAGCGGGACCAATTCTCTTGAGCCTTAGGGGGCCGGAGAAAGTGGGTGCTTGCCTATTTAAGGTAGAAAACTAAAATGGGGTTATCAATGGTAATTGGCTTGGAAAAAGTCATAAATCTTGCCGTCCATATACAGCAGTTACCGATAACTCCAAAACCTAAGTCAGGAATCCAATTATGTTCAAGTGTCTGACTCAATCTGAGTCTCGGTCTAATCTGAATACAATCCATACTTGAATACAATCCACTATAACTCCAATACAATCCACTATAACTCCAATACAACTTGAATTCATATATACTGGAACTTGAAACATGAGTACCAGAATACAATCAATATCAACATGACTTGATCTGACCGAACCATGGATATACATTGACCTGTCTACATGACTGTCCGTTTATATCCTTATCCGTTTACATGAACAATTGATATCATGGTTTTGGCAAGACTTATATCAACAAATCATCTATAAACAACAAAATAAAACATTACGGGGTTTTAAAGGGGTAGACTGATACGGAATGTGTTAAAAGTGGCACGAGATGGTCACTTTAATACACCCAACCTGAATATCCGTTGCCGTTGTCCCGTGGGTTTTGACGGGGCCTTGTACTCCATATACCATAGTCCACGGGATAAGTTGGACTCCTCTCGTATACATTGGCATATTCTGTACCAAGGTACAAACAATTACGTTAACATAACAAACATGCACTATACCAGTTATATTCTCTTATCTGTCTATTATATTTCTATCTCTCTTTTGGGACTTACCGAATGATTATTCGCCGACGACATTTCTTTTCTTTTCTTTCTTTGGAATGTTGTCAGGAGGATCCGACTCTCTGGGAATAAAGCCTATCTCAGAAGACTTGGAGCAGTTTCTTGAGGACCCCGAGCTTTAGTTCACTTATATATACCTTTACTTTCAGTTCATGTCATTGTTTAGGCATTACTTTCCGCATTGTATTTACTGTTCAGTTGTACTGTAGAGAATGTTTAATAAATAAAAAGTTGATGTTCATTTACATCTCATGTCATTCTTGTGTACATTTATATTATATTACTTATTTACGCTTAACTTGTTACTTCTGAGTAAATACGTTGCGTGACCCGTCACATCTCCTTACTGTACTCTGGGAAGCGGGGCGTGACACTCAAAGAATCCCATATATATGGGAAGTTGAAACACTTACGGATCTAACGACACTTCATCAAGGAGTAAGTGGTATGAGAAGGTGGTCTATGCTATATGATCTTCCTTCAGGTCAGACGATCGGGGATCCAATGATGAAGGAAATAGCCGAATAACGCTATTTGTGTTTGGGCTTTGTCCTGAGTGATGTGTTGCATTTCAAATAGCTTGATGGGCCTTACTTTTGAATTTGACATTATTGTGGATGGCGACTTTATGGACATGTTTTAAGATTGATTGTGTGTTGCTTTCTTTCTTTATTATCTGGGATGGATATTTTTATATTTTGTTTGACCATTTTTGCATGAAGTACAAATATACAAGGTACACGAAGTGTACGGGGTACACGATATGTGCAGGGCACACATTTAACAAAGATACGTCAGCAGATAGGAACTCTCCCTCACACGAGAGATTCCCTTTATGTTAGGAAAGCATATAAAGGTGAGACTAAGTGCTAGACGTCATCTTCTCGGAGCAGTGACCGTATTGTTGTATACAGGGTATGGCGACAATAGGAGCGCTTAACAGAGTCGCCCTGACCGGGTCAGGATGAGGTTGCGATGTGCTATATGCCGAGCGACCGAAGTGGTTATCCCATGGCCGCTTTACATGTTTTACATATAGCCAGATTAGGGTTCTGACTTGTCGCACGGGGTACGAGCTTGTCGGGAGATCCCAGGCATATCGTAAGACAATACAGCCGGGCAAGTCAATTACAGGGTGGTTGGATTTGGGTCTGTACGGTATAACTTTAATGGTGTATACTCTTAGGAAGAGAATTTTTATACTGTAGCACGTTGTCATATGACGTGCGCTAGAATCGTGCATATAAGGAGGTTGAAAGATGGATCTCATCTCTCTCACTGTGTGATCATCTATGACGACCTCCTTCACGGAAGGATGAGCATCCAATATACCCTTAGCGACACTGGACAGTTTGGGTAGGCATGTTATGAGCGTCTGCTGGTTTGAATGTTGTTTCCTACTGCGATGACAATATACTGCACATACGAGGCAGTGTCAGGAAAGCGGGTGAATAACAGACCTAACTATTCAAAGCCGGAGGAAGATCAATTGGAATATCTCCTAATTGCATCGCATGTCCAACTCTTATTAACGTAAAGGGCGAGGTTTAAGAGTGCGATGAATCGAGTGAAGACCTAGGTGTTCATGTACGCTTTTGAGAGGAATCGAAGGTACTTAGGCAGACATGTCTGATCGGATCTGTTCGCGAGCCTAACATATATCTGGTTTATTTTGTTTTTATTTTAGGGAGATTCTTGTGTTGGTCCTAACAGATCTGACTGTAAGGCCACCCGCTTGCAGATTCTCAATGGTCTACATTGTACCAACATGTATGGATAAGAACGAGGACTAAAGGAGGAAATTCTCAGGGAGACAATTGACTTAGAGAGTCAACCGTTCAGCGAACCGGCTCAAGCAATGGACGGGGCCCACTCAAAAGTGCGAGTGGAGGTATGTTGGCTATTGGTCTCCACCCGGCCCAATATCCGCCCCTTTTAGTGGTCCATATGTGTGTGGGGGGGGGGGCTAGGGTTAATTATCCAAGAGGGAAAATTAATTAAGAGATTAATTAATAATAGCTTAGAGGGGTCTATTAGAGAAATAAGATCTAATTAGAAAGCCGTCGTCTTCTTCTTTCATCCTTGTTCTAATATGGTTGATTAGCGGGGTGATTATATGGGGGATTATCGTTTAAACAGAGTGTACTTTCCTTCCGGCCGTTACGTGAAGGCGAGAGAATTTGGATCGAGAACGTAACGTAGGCGAGGATAACAATCCCACCATCGGATCGGGTATCTCGGTAAAACCCTTGCGTAGATATATAATTGGTTCAGCTGCTATAATTGCATCTATTTATGTATCAATGCGCCTTTTTGCTACAATGAAGAAAGAAGATGCAAGTTCCTTATCGTCGAATGTTAATTAGGGGGTAAGGGTTTTCTAAAAAGAGGTCATGTTGAAATATAAAGATATTCCCTCAAGAAATTCTAAGGGGTTATCAATAAAGTACGTATTAAACTGCAAGTTTTGATAACTTAAAGGAATTTAAATGCAGCACAAAATTAAAAATACTAAGGTATTTGTGTGAAAAACTATACATTGGAATATTCATAAATGATTCTAATGGTATAGTAATCACAAGTATCGAAGTGCAATTTCTAATTATTTAATTATACAACACTAAAATCAATTAGGTATTTATGTGAAAGACAGTTGAAGTTGGGTTAATATTATGCAGTTCTAAAATCAAATAACAGCGCATATTGAAGGATTATAGATGAAATTAGCAATTGTCATCATGATACTGCTACTCTTTAATTTCTTTGCTTGTTTAACACATCCTCCATTATCAAGACATTGACATCCTCAGAGCCTGTTATGACTTGCCTTCATCTATTCCATCCGGCATAGCATTTCTCATGGTCATTATCGATATCGTCTCGCCTTTCTTGAAATATCCCTTTCCCCTCTTCTGTATGAATTTGCTCACTCTTCTTGCTATGTAAGGATGTGTTCTTCAAATACAAGAAATGAGAAACGAATTCTCTCATGTCAGAGCTATCTGTATTATCAACTTTTTGAATTTTAAGCCTCTCTCTCTCTCATACATAAACACAAGCGAGCTGGCTCTATATGTAACATCCTAGTACGATTATACGACATTAATTGGTATTTTAACACTTCCTTTATATTTCTTCTATTTTGTTATTTTGGGTTGCGAGTGATTGGAATAGTGATGGTAGTTATTCGACCCGACCCGCATGTGTGAAACCCTAAATGGTGCTAGATTATATCTGATATTTATCAGTAAATTGAATCTATGTGAATCTAGTATAATATATATCACATATATAGATCATCATATATCTTTTAATAGCCACAAATTAAGAATAAGTTATATTTTGCTAACTACCATCACAGGGTTAATCTTCTCATATTTTATTTTTTGCTTTTATCTATTACGTTTAAATCTCAAGATATCTAATACCAAATATTTGTCAAATCTAGATAAATATTTAAAATCCTTTTTAATGTTATATTAGGGATATAATTTATATAAATTATATTCTTACATTATGGTTCAAAAGTTTACGTATGTGAATTGTTTTCCAAAATATATATTTGATAAGATTTTGGTGGAGATTGTTTGTAATTTGATATTATCTATATACCTAAAAACCTATAATAAAATATATATAACCTAATAAACAATATTGTATACATATAATACATATAATTCATATAGTTTAAAATAAAATAAATCTCTCTCTCTCTGTTCTTTCTTTCTCTCTCTTTTCTCTCTTTTCCAACTCCCTTCGCCGTCAAACCGAGACTCTCGGCTCACCTTAACCCCAATTTGACCACCGTTACTGCTATCTCGCCGCCACGTCACATCCATCGTCGTCGAGATTATCGAATTTTTCTCGAGAAGTTCCGATCGTATTATGCACCATCGTGATATCGTTTCGTTCGTGTGTTGGTAACCGAGACAAGTATTTCTAAATACTTGTTGCATGCCAGTTACGGCAGGATCATGTATGGCATAACAATATTATTATTGGTTTCGTAATATTATTATTTTCTATTTGAATGATTGGTATTTTTACAAACTAGATCGACATGAGTTTAATACAAATATGGTTAAATTAATATTTACTATTATGATTGATAGTTTAGTTGATATATGTATGCATATTGCTTATATTTTTAGTTAGTGGTTGTTTAATTTGAGTTCACTATACTAAAGTTTTCTTTACAACAATTGTTATATTAAAATAATACATAATTGTTTCACCATCATTTGTTGTTGTACAGTCAACAATATACATTATCAGCAAATAATTTTTTAGTAAAGATATTATAACGTTATGAAAAATATAGTTTGAAAATATTATAGTTTACACATGAAACGTCGTCGCCAAGCGGATACGACAAATCTGGAAATTACTGTACACCTTAACTTATAAAATTCATTATAAATTATAGAAAAATTATTAGCACATGTTCTTTAGTTCGTTACGAAGCTAGCTCAAAATACTATAACCCTGTGAAATATTTACTTCCAAAATAAATTGTTTAAATAACGTAAACTGTAGATGAAAGTACCTCTAAACTGCTGTCCAGAGAAATTCCAGTAGTAAATTTTCAACTTCGAGCGTTCATAGCTTTGTATAGGAACAATTTGAGATATTTTAATTTATAAAAATGAAAACTTTATTAAATTAACTTTGTTTTGGTATATGACACGTCCCTTTTGAAAGACGTTTGTTATTTTTAAGCTATTTTACAAATCAGAGTGACGCTGAATTTCTTAACGGAGCTTTCTTATGCATGGTTAATCAACACCACTTTTATAGTTATTAATCGGATTGAATATACTATCCCTGTAGAGTGTTTTTCGTCACCCTATTGAGATACGAATGCGCGTCGCTTGTCAAGCGTCGTACAGATTCCCCCTGTTTAGGGTAGGCTGGGGTTTATTTATAGTGGGGACCCTAATCTCTGGTAGCCGCAGACTAAACTATCGTTAATTATCTCTCGCTTTTGAAATGAAAGAACCTCCGAGTGACGGGTCAAATTGGTCATGCGAACTCAATTTGAGGTATTTGTATTTATCAAAAAAAAGTATAGAGATATGTTGATTTAAAAAAAATTTATTCTATTTGTAACAAAAGATTTTTTTCTTTCAAAGAAACACATTTTTTTAATTTTATTTTATTATATTTTATTTTGATTTTTTTATTTTGTTTTGTTTTATTTTATTCATTTTTTGTTTTATTTTTTTTTTTAAAGGGAGAAGCTCCCACTCCGTGGGAACCTCAACTTCACATGAGGGAGAGTGGAGGCTCTCCCACTTAGTGGGAGCCTCCCCTCCCCTCCCCTCACGTGAAGGAGAGTGGGAGAGCCCCCACTCTCCTTCACGTGAGGGGGAAGTGGGAGCTCCTCACTAAACTCCCGTCACGAGAGGGAAGGAGGAACTCCCCCTCACATGAAGGAAAGGGAACCTCCTCATGTGGGGGAGCGAGAGGCGGCGAAAAAAGGGGAGCTTGTGTTCTCGGATTTGGAGCTGAACTCCTTAAAAAAATTTATTAGGGAGTTAAACTCCCAGAGAAATTTTTATTATGGAGTTAAACTCCAAAAGATTTTAAAACGTAGAGTTGAACTCCCAAATATTTTTAATGGAGTTAAACTCCCAAAAGAATTTTTATTATGGAATTAAACCCCAAAAGATTTTAAGATGGAGTTAAACTCCTAGAGAAATTTTTATTATGGAGTTAAACTCCAAAAAAATTTAAAACGTGGAGTTGAACTCCCAAATTTTTTTAATGGAGTTAAACTCACAAAAGAATTTTTATTATGGAGTTAAACTCCAAAAGATTTTAAAACATACAATTGAACTCCCAAATTTTTTTTATTATGGAGTTAAACTTCAAAAGATTTTTAGATGGAGTTAAACTTCTAGAGAAATTTTTATTATGGAGTTAAACTCCAAAAGTTCATAAAATGCGGAGTTGAACTCCTAAATTTTTTTAATGGAGTTAAACTTTCAAAAGAATTTTTATTATAGAGTTATACTCCAAAAGATCTTAAAACGCGAAGTTGAACTCCCAAAATTTTTTAATGGAGTTGGACTCCCAAAAGAATTTTTATTATGGAGTTAAACTCCAAAATATTTTTAGAAGGAGTTAAACTCTCAGAGAAATTTTTATTATGGAGTTAAACTCCAAAAGATTTTAAAACGTGAAGTTGAACTCCCAAATTATTTTTTATGGAGTTAAACTTCCAAAAGAATTTTTATTATGGAATTAAACTCCAAAAGAATTTTTATTATGGAGTTAAACTCCAAAAGATTTGCTCCTTTCTCTTTTGAGAAGAAACTCAAATGGGTTCTCTTGAAACTCCGAGATTTGGATTTTGGGTGATGAAAAGATATCTCTTTTCTTCTCTTGTGGAGCCTTGGGAGATGGGTTTCCCTTCTTCTCCCTCTCTCAAATTAGATCTTGAGGACAAAAAAGAAGATGGCAAAAATCTTCCCTTTTTGGGATTTGATGTGAGAGTTAAACTCTTTTTCAATGGGTTTATGGTGAAACTTTACTTAGTTTTGAGGAAAAAAATTAGTTAAGCTCTTAATTTAATTGGAAATGAAGAGAAAGTATAAGAACTTGAGAAAGAGAAGATGGAGGCACAAACCTTAGCGATTTTATGGGGAATGGTTTCTTTTTTTTAATTTCTTCATGTTTTTGCCTTATATAGACTTACAAATTTACACATAACCATTTGGGATTTACAAAAAGGTATTTTGCCCGTCCCATGCCTCATGTGCTTATTTTTTTTTGCGCCCATGAGTCACGGGCTTTACAAAAATTTGGCTTTTTTCTTATTTATTTAAATATTACATTTATTTGTTGTACTTTCTTAGCATGCGATCGGTCTGGCTTTAGGCCCACCTACTTGCAATTGGGTTTAGGCGTGGGCCCGGCTTGAGTTCGGACGTAGGCCCGGCATGGGTTTAGACATGGGCCCGGCTTGGATTCTACAGTAGGGCCCACCTACTTGTCCACGGTTTGACTTTTAGTTTGACCTTTGGTCAATAGTGTGTAAATTTCAACCCCAACAAAGTGCCCCTATCAATGAATGCACACTATATATGGGTCGTATGCATGAAATTGATGGATCTTCTTTCGTGTAGTATTTCTTGATTTGGTTCTTGCTTTTGGGAGGCGGGCACTGCCCTTTTTACAACATGGACGGTCGATGCTTGACATGTCTTCGAGACGGAGTGTCTGCTGTTTGATGTTTTCCCGAGACGGAGTGTCACTGGTTGATGTATTTCCGAGACGGAGTGTATGTATGACGTTTCCCGAGACGGAGTGTCACTTTCTGACGTTTCCCCGAGACGGAGTGTCTTTTTGACGTTTCCCCAAGACGGAGTGTCGCTGGTTGACATATCTCCGAGACGAAGTGTCTACTTGTTGATGTGTCCCCGGCGCGGAGTGTCTGTATGACGTTTCCCAGAGACGGAGTGTCACTTTCTGATGTTACCCCGAGATAGAGTGTCTGTTTGATATTTCCTTGGGACGGAGTGTCACCATTTGACGTTTCCCTGAGACGAAGTGTCGCTGGTTGACGTATCTCCGAGACGGAGTGTCTGTTTGTTGACGTGTCCCCGGCACGGAGTGTGTGTTTGACGTTTCCCCGAGACGAAGTGTCAGTGTATGACGTATCCCCGAGGCAGAGTGTTTGCTATTTGACGTATCCCCGGCACGGAGTGTCTGTTTGACGTTTCCCGAAGATGGAGTGTCACTGTCTGACATTTTCCCAAAATGGAGTGTCACTGGTTGATGTATCTCCGGCATGGAGGGTCGCTGGTTGATGTATCCCCGAGACAGAGTGTCTGTTTGACGTTTCCCCTAGTCGGAGTGTCAGTGTTTGACGTATCCCCGAGATGGAGTGTCTATTTGACGTATCCCGGCACGGAGTGTCTAATTGACGTTTCCCCGAGATGGAGTGTCACTGTCTGACGTTTCCCCCGGTTAACGTATCCCCGGCACGGAGGGTCGTTGGTTGACGTATCCTCGAGACGGAGTGTCTGTTTGACGTATCCCCGAGACGGAGTGTCGGTGTATTACGTATCTCCGAGACAGAGTGTCTATTTGACGTTTCCCCGAGACGGGGTGTCTATTTGAAGTTTTCCCGGCACGGAGTGTCACCGGTTGACGTGTCCCCGGCACGGAGTGTCGCTGGTCTACGTATCCTAGGCATGGAGTGTCGCTGGTCGACGTATCCCCGGCACGGAGTGTCTGTTTGACGTTTCTCTGAGACGGAGTGTCTGTTTCATGTTTCCCCGGCACGGAGCGTCGCTGGTCAATGTATCCCCGGCACGGAGTGTCTGTTTGACGTTTTCCTGAGACAGAGTGCCTGTTTGACGTTTCCCTAGCACGAAGTGTCGCTGGTAGACGTATCCCCGAGGCGGAGTGTCACTGTTTTTGACATAGAGGTCATTGTTGGAATTGGTTGGTTTGATTTGTTTTGGGGAGGTTCCAATCTGTCCGGCGGGACTTTCGAGCTTGGAAGCGCTTCCTGGTGGGACTTTAGTTTGATTTGTCTGGTTCCTGCCTTGTTGGCTGGACTTTTGAATTTGAGGCATTGCAGCGTAGGATTCAGAATTTGGGATTTGGAATTTTTTGTTTAACATCAGCATCGCTACACTGGAATATAGTACGAGAAGCGAATCATCATTTGCCGTGAGAGGATTTGAGGATTTTGGTTTTAGTTTGGCATCAGCATCGCTACACTGGAATGTAGTACCAGGAGCGAATCATCATTTGCCATTAGAGAATTTGGGGATTTTGTTTTTGGTTTGGCATCAGTATCGTTACACTGGAATATGGTACCAAGAGCGAATCATCATTTGCCGTGAAAGAATCTGAGGATTTTGGTTTGGCATTAGCATCGCTATACTGGAATATGGTACCATGAGCGAATTATTATTTGTCTTGAGAGGATTTGGAGATTTTGGTTTTGGTTTGGCATCAGCATTGCTATACTGGAATGTGGTACCAGGAGCGAATCATCATTTGCCATTAGAGGATTTAGGGATTTTGGTTTTGGTTTGGTATCAGCATCGCTGCACTGGAATATGGTACCAGGAGTGAATCATCATTTGCCGTGAGAGGATTTGGAGATTTTGGTTTTGGTTTGGCATTAGCATCACTACACTAGAATGTGGTACCAGAAGCGAAATCATCATTTGCCATTAGAGGATTTGGGGATTTTGGTTTTGGTTTGGCATCAGCATCACTACACTGGAATATGGTACCAGGAACGAATCATCATTTGCCGTTAGAGGATTTGAGGATTTTGGTTTTGGTTTGGCATCAGCATCGCTACACTGGAATGTGATACCAAGAGCGAATCATCATTTGCTGTTGCCCGTTGGTGGAGTGATGGCTTAGGAGACAGGTTTAGGTCCCTGTCACATAAGGCTTTTCAATTTTTGAGCCGTAAGGGTCTCATAAAATCATTTTCTGCTTATGAGTCGAGAGGATCTCGCAGGTGTATATTCTCCTTAAGAGTCGTGAGGATTTCTAAGTATGTTGCTCCTTTATGAGTCATAAGGATCTCACGCAGGAATATTCTCCTCACAAGGTCAAGAGGACTTTGCGAGTGTATTTTCGTCTCTTTTTCACGAGTTTGCGCCTTTTCGAGTTCACAAACACGCCGGCAGTCCTGCTGTTTTACTCATGGAGCCCTTTCGGGTTTTCATCCGTGCTCGTTTTGCTTTTGAACATACCATTTTTTGTTTTTTTTATTTACATTTTTTTCTTTTATTTCCCAATTTAACGACTTAGAGGTCATAGTTGTGCGCTTATTCAAAATCCTTGGACTTTTGATCTCACGGTGCTTCAATGCTCTCTTTGTCTTTTTGGAGAGACGTGTACATGTGTCCCGTAGAAACTGCTGGGTCATTTTATAGAGCGGGCGATTGAGCCGTCTGCCCCTAGAGGGTTTTGGTCTTCGTTCGAATGGAGCGGACGATCATAACTTGGTTTTCTGCTAACGCGTCTTTGGCCAATGAGACCACTCCCTCATTGTATTGTTTTTCAACCCAATTCCTGAAAACAAAGCAGTTTTCGATGGTATGACTCATCATTCTGTGATACGGGCAGTACAAGGGATCATCAGTCATGTTTGCTTCATGTGGTCTTTTCGATTTCGGCAATTACAGAACGTTTTTCAGGGCGTCCTTGAATATTTTACGGACTCAGTCCCTTCTGAAAGAATAGACCTTATTTAATTTCTCTTCTAGGGGTGTTTCCCCTCTCCCTCCCAACACTGGTTTTCGAAGCTGGTCGGTATTGGGCGTGCATGTTCCTTGCCTACTTTGGTAAGCAGATGCATTAGAGGATTCAGTGTCCTTGGGAAGCCCACATTTGCGGTTTTCATTCTCCGGATATTTGGACTTGTTGTTATATTGGAAGTTTGGAAGAGATTCGTGACTCGCATGTTCCAACATTTGAACTCTTTTATGTAAGTCCTGGAGAATTTCGGGATCCGACGACGACTTTCCCTGATTCTATCCCGTGCCAACTGGTCGCAGTCATGCGTCAGGATTTTCCTGGAGGCTAGTCGCCGTCGACTTTCATGAAAGTATTCCGCTCTTAAACCGGAAGGAATAGTCGTTGGCTGCTTTAGGACAATAATCCCTGATTCATGGACTAAATTTTGATTTTGTTGTGATTGCATTTGAAGGAGTCGGGTTGCGAGATTTGCCACAATATTCACCAGACCGTCGACTTTGGAATGGATCGTGGCTAACTCCCTATCAGGGTCCTAAAAATGCTCTTGAAGCTATTGGAATAACGCTTGTTCTGTAGTTTTGGGGACGACTGGGCTATCCTCATCGCCTGAGCTCGATTCCCCAAGAACTATAGGCTCTTTTTGCTTAGCAGCTTGAACAGGGTCCTCATCATTATCTGAACCAAGCCAGTATTGGACGGTGTCAACCATATCATCACCATGGCTGTAAAGTGTAGGAGGGTTCGTTTCTCCAGGACCGACTATGTAGACCGTATGGATCGCGCATCTGTTCGTTGCCCTCTCATTGTCAACATTACTCGCTGGACTTTTGGATTGTCATTGTGGTTTGCCCCTTTCAGGGAAGGGTGAACAATTGAGAGAGGTCGGTTCCCGAAATACCTTGGTTTCTGTTTGTATAAAATTGGCTGTCGTGGCTTGATCGTTTGTCAAAACGCCAAGGGACAACGAGATTTCTCCCACCTTGTATTGTTTCTCGACCCAATTCTTGAAAATGCAACAGTTTTCGATAGTATGTCCCAACACTCGGTGGTATGGACAATAACTGGGATGATCAGCCTTGTTCGCTTCACTTAACCTTTTTGGTTCTAGTAGCCGTAAGCCATTCTTCAAAACATCTTTGAATATTTTGTGAACTTTGTCTCTTCTGAAAGAGTAAACCTTATTTCTCCTTTCCTCCAAAATTGGCTCTCGGGATTTGTTAGTCTTCGCTCTGTCCGCTCTCTGCTAATTGAGAGAATTGGTGCTGTTGGAACTTTCACCTTTCGGTTGTCATCCCTCCAATGTCTCGGTCTGAATTGGAGATCCTGAGTTGACTCGAGTTTTGAGCGTGCCAACATTTGGACCTTCTTGGTCAGTTCTTGGAATGTTTTGAGGCCTGCGGTGCACAGAAAAGGTTTCATCCAGTTGTTTAGATTTTCTATAAGAAGACTGACAGATTGGTCTTGCTCCAACGGAGGTTCACATTTGACAGAGAGATTGCGCCATCGGACTATAAAATCTGTGTTGCTTTCGTTGTTCTTTGGCTTGGTCCTTATACGGTCGGCAATGGTGATTTTGTCACTGACACTCATGAACCTTTGCTTGAACAGGAATTCTATTTGAGTGAACGTCGTGATCGAGTCATCCGGTATGCTCGCATACCAATCGAAAGCAACATTGGTCAAACTATTGACAAACTGACGAAGAAGGAGCACATCATTGCCCCCAGTATTCACGCATGATTCTTTAAATTGGGCAATGTGTCGGTTCGCATTTCCCGTCCCATCAAACCTTTTGAATTTGGGGACGACATAGCCACTGGGAAATTCCTCAAAATCATATTGTGCAGGGTATGGTCTCCCACTGGTGCCGACCTCTTTCTGCGTCTCGGCCTCGGCCACCAATATTTTGACTTTGTTGGTGATCAAATCCATGATCTGATCCTGCGTTGGCGGGCCGTCGTTATCGGTAGTCAGGACATTTCTTGAGGTAGAATGTGGTCGACTTTCATGCGTCTCACCCACCTTTGGATTTGAGAAAATAGGCGTCGGATGCTTCGGGACACCGTTTCCCGGTTCATAAGCAGAGCTCTGCGCTTGATTGGGCGGCTGAGAGGCAACTTGGGCCGTGAGCTATAAGACGAAGTTTGTCAAGTCGTCAAACTTTGAGTAGAGCTTGGCCATCTCCTTGTCTTTGTTTCTGAGCTGCTTTTGGAGCGCTTGGAGAAGTTGCTGCTCTACGGTCTTGGGACAGAAGATTGGCCCCTCCTCGCTTTTCGAGCCTGACTTCTCATGAACTGAGGGATCTATTTGCTTATTAGCCTTACTGGAAGGGTTTTCATTATCTTCCCGATGAGGCCGGTCTTGCGAAGTGGCAGCCACATTCAAATCAGATTGGATTTGAGATGTGGTGGCCCCGTCCTTGCTCTTGCAGTGTGTGCCCGCCATGTAAACAGTGTGGACCATATATCCAGCTATCTCTTTATCTCTGGCGGTTGAGCTTTCGGACCGTCGTCGTGGCCCTTTCTTTTCGGGAAAAAACAAGCGACTGAAGACAGTTAGCCTGGATGGGTCCTTGGGTGGCACTGGCGCTTCTTTTCTAGATTTGCCCTGCTGCTTTCGCGCTGCATGAAGTGCTTGGTAGACTTCTGAAGAGAGGGTGTCACACCTTTTGTGCTGGAGCGTGGACACATCTTTTCGTAGCACATTTTGAATTGCGGCCTTCTTAATCTTGGCAGACATCACATTCTTCTGGACCCACTAAAGGATTCGAAAGAATTGCGGGTTTTCACGGCTGACACGGCTGTGGTCGCGGAGCAGTTCGGGCGTTGGAACGTCGCAAAATTTAACTTGGCCAGAGCCCTGGCCTTTTGTTGGCTCTATATCTGAGTCGCTTCTATCTCAGCTTTTCTGTTTTGAGTGCCTGGCAGGCTTCTGCTCTTTGGGAAGCCGCCGTGGGTCGGCTGGTAAAGAGCCTTGAAAAGACATCCGCTTTTGCACTCGCTGAAGGCATCTCCTGAGCTTGCCCGCGACTTCTGGCTACTTCTTTTGTTCCGACGGCTTTGCCCCCAGCTGGGGCCAAGGAAAGCCGTTCGAACATCGATTTGTGCTTGAATTGTGGTGCCCTTGCGATCACCACATTCGACCTCCTGTCCCTTGAGGACGGTTTGACCATTTGGTATGCCGGGGCCTCTACCAGATAAGCGCTTCCGGCGGGGTAGATGATGACGGAACCAAATTGGCGTGGAAGCTCCTCCTACTGCCTCATGAGACTTGCCGGGAGGATCACGTGTGCGTTTTTCTTGACCACGTAGGTCACCGGAGTTGTGTCAGAAATGAAGATCGTCTTGGAAGACATAGTTGCTGACTTCGAGATTGCAATTAAAAACTGTTAAGCTGCAAAAAGAAGCATGATTTCAGTACAAGCAATCGATGTATATGTTGATTGAGTTCGCATAAATGTTTAATCCGAATTATGGGAGGAGAGACAAGGTCCCACCGGGCGTGCCAGAATTTGTAGAGTATTTTTCGTCACCCTATTGAGATAGGAATGCACGTCGCTTGTCAGGCGTCATACAGATTCCCCCTGCTTAGGGTAGGCTGGGGTTTATTGGTTGTGGGGATCCTAATCTCCGGCAGCCGCGGACTAAACTGCCGTTAATTACCCCTCAATTTTGGAGCGAAAGAACCTCCGATTGACGGGTCAAACTGGTCATGCGAACTCAATTTGAGGTGTTGGTATTTATCAAAAAAAAGCATAGAGGTATGTTCATTTAAATTTTTTTATTCTATTTATAACAAAAAAAAATCTCGAAGAAACACATTTTTTAATTTTATTTTATTTTGATTTTTTAATTTTGTTTTGTTTTATTTTATTCATTTTTTTTTTAATTTTTTTTTTAAAAAAAGGGGGAAGCTCCCACTTAGTGGGAGCCTCCCACTCACGTGAGGAGAGTGGAGGCTCTCCCACCCTCCCCTTTCCTCACGTGAAGGGGGAATGGGGGCTCCCACTCACGTAAGGCCCCACTCCCCTCTCATGTGAGGGAGCCCCCACCCTCCCCTCACGTGAGGGGTAGGTGGGAGCTCCCCCTCACGTGAGTGAAAGCTCCCACTAAATGGGAGCTCCCCCCTCACGTGAGGGAAAGGGAACCCTCTCAAGCTGGGGGAGCGAGAGGTGGTTTAAAAAGGAGGGAGCTTATACTTTCGGATTTGGAGTTGAATTCCGAAAAAAAATTGTTATGGAGTTAAACTCCAAAGTTTTTTAAATAGAGTTAAATTCACAGAAATTTTTTTATTATGGAGTTAAATTCTAAAAGATTTTAAAACGTGGAGTTGAACTTCCAAATATTTTTAATGTAGTTAAACTCCCCAAAAAAATTATTATGGAATTAAACTCTAAAAGATTTTTAGATGGAGTTAAACTCCCAGAGAAATTTTTATTATGGAGTTAAAACTCCAAAAGATTTTAAAACATGAAGTTGAACTCCTAAATTTTTTAATGAAGTTAAACTCCCAAATGAATTTTTATTATGGAGTTAAACTTCAAAACATTTTTAGATGGAGTTAAACTCCCAAAGAAATTTTTATTGTGGAGTGAAACTCCAAAAGATTTTAAAATGTGAAGTTGAACTCTCAATTTTTTTTAATAGAGTTAAACTCCAAAAGATTTTTAGATGGAGTTAAACTCCTAAAGAAATTTTTATTATGGAGTTGAACTCCAAAAGATCTTAAAACATGGAGTTGAACTCCTAAATTTTTTTAATGGGGTTAAACTCTCAAAATAATTTTTATTATGGAGTTAAACCCAAAAGATTTTTAGACAGAGTTAAACTCTTAGAGAAATTTTTATTATAAAGTTAAACTCCAAAAGATTTTAAAATGTGGAGCTGAACTCCCAATTTTTTTTATGAAGTTACACTCCCAAAAGAATTTTTATTATGGAGTTGAATTAAAAAAAAAAATTCTACTCTCTCTTTTGAGAAGACACCCAAATGGGTTCTCTTGAAACTCCGAGATTTGGAATTTGGGTGATAAAAAGAGATCTCTTTTTTTTTTCTTGATAGAGTTTTGGGAGGTGGATTTCTCTTCTTTTTCCTCTCTCAAATTGGATCTTGAGGAAAAAAAAGAAGATAACAAAAATCTTCCATTTTTGGGATTTTATGTGAGAGTTAAACTCTCTTTCAACGGGTTTATGGTGAAACTTTGCTTAGTTTTGAGAAAAAAGAGAGTTAAGCGCTTAATTTAATTGAAAATGAAGAGAAAATAGAAGAACTTGAGAAAGAGATAATGGAGGCACAAATCCTAGATATTTTATGGAGAATGGATTCTTTTTTATTTCTTCATGATGTTGCCTTATATAAGTTTACAAATTTACATATAACCCCTTGGGCTTTACAAAATGGTATTTTGACCATCTCATATCTTATGTGCTTATTTGTTTTTGTCCATGAGCCATGAGCTTTACAAAAATTTATTTTTTTCCTATTTATTAAATATTACATTTATTTGTTTTACTTTCTTGGCATGGGACCGATCTGGACTTGGGCCCACCTGTTTGCACTTGGGTTTGGGCGTGGGCCCGACTTGAGTTCGGATGTGGGCCCGGCATGGGTTTGGGCATAGGCTCGGCTTGGATTCGACAGTAGGGCCCGCCTACTTGTCCACGGTTTGATTTTGAGTTTGACCTTTGATCAATAAGGTGTAAATTTCAACCCCGACAATCCCTGTTAATGCTATTATCTTGGTCTTGTATATGATATGATTATGTTATCCTTGACATGGTTGTAACCTGCTAGACTGTGCTATTTTTGTTATCATGTTAATACCTGTTACTTGTAATACTTACCGATGCAAACAATATTGACCTGTTATTTCGATTGACCTGACTTGTTGTCTTGCTAGATAAGACCTGCTCACGATTATTTCTGTGTTGGCATTAGCTAGACATTCTAGTGATACATGATTTGAACATGAAACCTGAGAGAAAAGGAGAAATCAATAATAAAACCCGACTAATAACTCAACAGTTCACTACTTTTCAGAGACTGATCAGTCGATACAGGTTTCGGGCCCCGGAATGATGATGCCGACATCATTCGTCTGTACATGATATTGTTTTTACTGTCCAGCGGTACGTCTCGGATTCAACCCCGAGTGTCATGACCGTGGTCCCGGACACGCACGGGATACTATTGAGTTATATCAAGGATTCTATTAATTGGTTTCAAATACCGCTAGGATAGATAGCATAGAAATGTAGATTTTAGGATACACGTGAGATACCTGTAGCCTGCTGATATATCACCTGTGAGTGTTTGTTTATAATTATATTTCATTTTTGCACATAACACCTTATAGTACATTGCTCGGTTTATTATTATGATATTTATGATGCACCGACGTCTGGGTTTTGCATGGCCCGAATACTTGATTTAGTACATGAGTATTTCGACAGGATCACCGATCAGTGAGGACCATCTCACTGATATAGCTCTTATTGATGGTTGGTTATTTCTTGAATTTTTATTGCTTTTGCTACTATTTTCTGTTGTCGTTTTAGGTTATCTGGACATGTTTAGAAGACAATTATATTATTATTCTTGATTACTGATAGACAGCCGTAATATGACTATGAAAGGATATTTTCTTACCGTAGATAGCATGACTAGTTTTGTTACGTTCCAAAATTTTCATATTTTGAGAAACGGGGCATAGCACACACTCTTTCTCTCTCGAAAACTATTCACATCCTCATTTTTCTTTTCCTTCGAAATTTTGAATTAATTTTCCTCATACGCAAGCATTGCACGTGTAAAGAAACCAGAAGATCCGTTTGCTCGCTGCATACCATAAATTTCCTTATGCAAACAATCACTTTTTTCTTTTGCTAGAATTCAACCATTCTCCTTATCAGCCTTCGCATGCCTCGTGTAAATCCTTCTCCGTGATCTTTCATGCTCCAAATAGTAAGAGTTGCATATGATATATGCAGGAATTTAGTAGATAATCATAAATTGGCATGCCTCGTGTAAATCCTTCTCCGTGATCTTTCATGCTCCAAATAGTAAGAGTTGCATATGATATATGCAGGAATTTAGTAGATAATCATAAATTGGAAATGGTGAAATTAAGAATGTCATTTATAACGGGCTGATTTGCTTAATAGTTTATAATTACTTTGAGAAGCTAATTACGTCTAGCTACTTGAAATCAGAATACCCCACTCCTTTTTTCTTGTCCTCTTCACATAGATGTTTGGTGACACCATTAAGAATTTATATAATACATATAAAATCATACGAGAGAATATTCATTCCAATGTTTCCTTATCAAGCTTGGACTGTACTTGGATTATGATTTTTTTTATTGGTTCCCTACTCAATGTTTATCGCTCTTTTATCTCATACTTCAAAACTTATACAGCGCAAAAATTTTGATTGGTCCCATTTTGAAAATCTATTTCTATTTTTCTCTCACTGCTTAGGTTTTACTGGTAAAATATAGAAAAATTTCATAATTTTTTTTGTGCTATATAGCATGTAAAACATTAAAACATAAAAAAGGAAAATTTTGAGAGTCAAAAACTTTACTGTTTTTGTTTGGTAGTATAAGAAAATATAGAAAAACTAAAGAACACATATAAGTTTGGCATTTTCAAAATTTCGCTATTTTCATGTGTTATATAACATGTAAAATAGTAAAATTTTGAAATATTGTAATTTTTGTGTGCTATAGCATGTATAATATTAAAAACCTTTTTTTGAGATTTTTGAAAATTTTGTGACATGTAAAATATAGTAAAATGAAAGAAAACGGTAAATATTAAGACCTTTTAAAATTCTGCAATTTTTTTGCGCTAAGCAAACAAAAAATATTGGAAAAATGTAGAAAACAAAAAAATCTTGAAATTTTGAATATGCGATTTTCTTACGTTATAATAAGGAAGATATTTAAAAACCAAAGAAAACAAAAGTTTTGAAATTTTCTCGATTTTCATATACTAAAGCGTGCAAAATATTGCAAATTTAAAAAAAAACTAGATTTAATTTTTTTATGATTTTCGTGTGTTACCAGAGATTTCCGATCACCCAGAATCGGTCACCCGAACTAGATTTTTTTTCTTTTAAGTTCCTAACAGCAATTGACGATCTTTTCTACTTTTACTTCGTATGAATTTTTGTCTCCTTGATATCCGGAAGTTTTCCAAACTTATGACCAAACAAATATTGGAAAACCAGACAAACAAAAAACTATAAATTTTTTGAAATTTTATGATTTTCGCGTACTATATAACATGCAAAATAATGAAAGATACGGAAACAATTTTCTTTTGATATTTTAAAACTTTTTTTTGATTTTAAGCTATCATGCAAAATATTGAAAATTCAAGAAAACTGAATTTTTTTGAAATGTCGAAAATTTTTGCGGTGCAACAGCGTTCATTAGTTATGGCAAGCAGAATATTGATAACCCAAGAAAAAAAACTGGCTGTTTAAAAAATATTGCAATTTTCATATTTTATATATAGAAAACAAAATAATAAAAACCGGAAAAACAGAAAATTTTAATATTTTTAAAAACTGAAAGATTTTCATGTGGTATATAAAATATAAAAATCGCGAAACCAAAGAATTTTTTTAAAAGGCTGAGTGATTTTCATGTGTTATATAAGAAGCAAAATATTGAAAAACGAAAGAAAACATAAATATTTTTTTATAGATTTTGAGAGTCAACGAATTTTTTTGGTGTCATAACAAGCAAAATACCGAATAAAATAGAAAATATTGAGATTTTTAAAGATTTCACGATTTTCATGTATTATATAGAATACAAAATATTGAAAATTTGAAGAAAACAAAAAATATTTGAATTTTAAAAAAAATTCATGATTTGCGTTTCTTATATAGTATACAAAATACTGAAAATCTGAAAGAACAAAATTTTTAAGGATTTTTGAACATATAATGTTTTTTATGTACCATGCAAGTAAAATATTGAAAAACCAAACCACTTAATATTTTTTAAAGATTTTTGAAAATTATGCGATTTTCGTTTGCTATATAACATGCAAAATATTGGAAATCCGAAGAAAACTGTAAATTTTGCGGTTATCATGTGCTATATCATCGAAAAAATTGAAAAACTAAAGAAAAAAAATATATTTGACTTTCTAAAATTTGATGATTTTCTTGTGGTATAATAAGCAAAATATAAAAAAATCGAAGAAAACATAAATTTTGAGATTTTAAAAATTTCTCCGTATTCCTGTGCTGCAGCATACAAAATGTTTAAAATTTGAGGAAAACAAATATTTTTGAGATTTTTTATGTTTCGTTCTTTGCGATAACAAGCAAAAGATTGGAACCCTAGCACTTTTCTTGAGATTTTTAAAATTTACACGATTTCGTATGCTATAACAAGAGAAATACTTAAAAGATGAATAAAAGCCCAAAGTATTTGCGAGTTAAACATTCATATATTTTATATATGAAGTTCAAAAATA
Source organism: Agapanthus africanus (assembly GCA_030015575.1). NCBI lineage: Eukaryota > Viridiplantae > Streptophyta > Magnoliopsida > Asparagales > Amaryllidaceae > Agapanthus > Agapanthus africanus. The sequence goes on along the minus strand of JASDDO010000010.1, from coordinate 484,495,488 downwards.
CGAGACATTACAACCTAGAGATCATATTACATCAAACTTTTAAAGTAAAATAATTTTTCTTGACTTTGGACTTCATACCTGTACACACAGCTCCGTCCCCACGAAAAACAATAAAAAAATTAAAATAACAATAGTAGAAATCGAATTTAGGCATATGAAGATTGGGAGAAAACTTCTCTCCAAGGGCTTGTGGAGAAAACTTCTCTATCTCGAAGCCCATCTAAGGACTTGTAAGAGATTTGTAGAGAAATTTCTTTACGGCCCGTCCTAGAGAAGGTTTTTCCGAAAATGGCACCCCTATGTAACATAAAGCTATGGTCGGATCCATAAAATGCATCTCCAGATCCGACCCGTTCATCCTCCCAGTATAAAATCCCTAAATCTCGCCAGCAATTGGCGATTCTCGAGTCATCAACTGCGATCACAGCGATGGTAACACGCTACGCTCTCTTTCAACTTTCTCTTCTTTCTTTCTTAAACCCTAATTTGTCTAAAAAGAAAAAATTTCAACTTTTTACCTCATTGCAGAACTACGTCAATTCGTTCGCACCGTCTCAGCTCATCGCCGACCGTGGTTCTAATATAATCGTCTTCAATCCAGGTACCGGAACCCTAACCCTAACCATAGTTTTCTGTTAATCTTTCAGCATAATATGAAACCCTAACCCTAATGCTAACCGTAATATGAAAAAAATTTGAGCATTCAGCATTAAACTTGGCCTTTTGGCCTAAAATTTGGAACAATTAACTGAAGTTTTTAGTTGATTGAACTTGTTTTTTTATAAGGGTCTGCGAATGTTAGGATAGGGTTTGCTCATCAGCAAGTACCTTTTAGCGTACCCCACTGCATTGCTCGCCATGTAAGGGGATCACCTGACGGGGTCCAGAACACCGTTCGAGATCAGGTAATAGAATCCGTTTACGATGCATGCTGTTCTAATGTGTAACGGTTGCTGACTTGTTGTTTGGTCTTAGATACTTAATTCTGAGGCAACTCCTGCTCAACACATGGCGCGAGAGAGGGCTTATGATATGGTTGGTGGGAAGATGTTATTTGCGCTAATGGTGTTTTTGGAATTAATTTGTACTTCTTAAAAGTATATGTGTTGCACTTATTTCAGATTGCATCTCTACTCAAGATCCCATTTTTAGACGAAGAGGCCGTAGACAAGCCTTTTCCTCCTAAGGTATGATTAGTTGCAGCTGAACTTTAGCATTTAAGGCTTACTTTTGTTGGGAATAAACACGTATTTCTAGATAATTTACCTTTTTATTAGCCTTTTATTTTTGAGTAATGCTTTTTCTACCAGACTCGTGGGTTTTTGACTCCCCTACCCTTCCCACTATGTCACTTTCAATGATGTCATTGCATGAGGGATGACGCCATTGGAAGTGACATGCACCCACTAGGTAGGCTGGTGGGTGATAAAAACCCACTGGCCTTATAGGTTTGACATTTCTCTTTATTTTTTGGTTTAGTTAGGTAGCTGAGTATAGTCGACAAAATCGAGATACACAACTTTCGGGCGATGTTATCAGAATATTCTACATTCCATCGAAAAGTTGGTTAAGTCAGCAATTCTATATTCTACTGAAAAGCTGACCCAGTAGTATCAGGAATTGTTTCAGAGGGTATTGTCCTGATGTTACGTCATAAGGATGACATGAGAGAGAACATGAAACTTTTTCCTCCTATGATTAGGCCGTCTTTGAACTCTGCTCCACCTCTAGCTACTTCTTGGCAGCCAATGATGGACCAAATAATGTATTGAATGATAAAAGGTTAAAAAAATTGAATTTTGGGCAAGAGGGAAGAAGAAAGCATCTTTTTCTAGAATCTGCTACGAAGAACACTTACGTTGGTGACAATATTGCTGTTCCGACTTCCGAAAGATCCATCTTAGTTCTGTTAAGACTTAAGAAGATGTGTGGCTTCCCAAAACCTATAATGTACTAGTTCTGTCAACGAGATGGCAATAGGGAATCATCCATGCATTGACATAAATTTGACTTCAAATAGAAAAAGGTTAAATCATTAATAACAAAGTAACAAACGCACGGCATTCTTACTTCCATATCATTAGATATGGGATCCTATCAAGGTTGTGGAAAGCAAAAAGTGCAGGGGTGGGGTTTTAACGTCAACGGGCTTTAGCGGAAAAAATCGCCAACTTATTTTTTAAATACAAGAAATTATAATACATATGTAATTGTATATAAATAGTTGGATAATGATAAAAAAAATGCAAAAACACAAAGAAGCTACTAGTTTTCAAAGTTGAGACTTGAGATTACCTTTAGAATGGAGCTCAATTGAAGCTCCACTCAGCCAAGCCGAAGCCATGACAAAGTTGAAGTTGTGGGATGTTTAAACTGAGGCCAAGTCACCAAGTTCGGAGGCGCAGACAATAAAAAAAGAGGTTGGGGGTGAAAACCATGGTTTTTGCAGTAAAAAGATCTTATATAGTTAGGGTTTCGAGTTGGGCATGGGCCAAACGGGTGTTAGATATAAATACCCGTTTGGAATGGATGTTGGTTGCAAAATAGGTCAAATTGACCTGGTTTCACCCGACCCACTACAAGACCGTTTTGACCGCTTCACGACCGCTTTAACCTCTTCATGACCTCTTTGACTGCTTCACAACTACTTTGGCCGCTTCAAGACCGCTTTAGCACCTCTTTACATGCCTTGACGTTGAGAAATCATCCCGAACGATTTTAACCAACCACTTTCATCGAAATTTAAGTGGTATTGTGCTCGAAACGCTTAATTGACCACTCTTGCCGCTTTTTACAACTCTGTCTCCTATAGTCATCATATATTGTACATTTATATTGAACGTGCCTAATGACCCAAAACGCAAAATCTTTTGCTGCACTTATTATTGGATATAATTTTAAATCGGAAATTACTTTTGTGGTTCCATACTTCCATAAAAAGAGCTGCTCGACATGGTTAATTTCCACACCTTACCGTAGAGAAATTTGAGGTTAGTTAGAATATATGCTGATACTTGGAGCATGCTTTCAAGGTTATTAGCATATGGACACAGCAAATCCATATTCGTTTACCTGAATTATTTCACAGATGGGACGTGTTGATGGATATACTTCATATCAAAGTAGAAGTGATACTACGTTCACCTGGACAAATGTGATGGAGAGAAAATTTACGACATCTTCATCACTAGGTATTTCAACCCAATTTTGGATTCTGTTAATTTTCTTTCTACTTTTCTTTTGTAAATTTCTTGATATTTTATACATGTCTGATATGAATATTTACATTTACTTGTCAGTATAAGCTTTTTCTTGAATTAATTTCTAGAATGAAGCTATTGCTTACCACTGGTTGTTGCAACCTGCAAATATTACAACTAAATTAGGGTAGTCGAAGCATATACTTGCACTTTTAAGTTACTTTCTCTACGGTTGTCTTACCATTCTTTCTTTTCAAAAACAGGCATAGATCTTGTGCGAGTATAGGTCACTATGAAATGGAAAAGAGTCAAACCAGTCTCCATTATTCCATTCGAGAAGAATTTTTTGGGTTTCTATGTGTTGATCGTTTCAGTTGTTTATTTATAAATATTATGTGGGGTTTGCAACAAAGGTCTAGATTATTCTGCAGAAGGACATTCACTATTTTTGGAAAATAGGTTGATCTACAAGATATAATTCTTTCGTAATACTTGCCCTTGGAGGCTGTAGGTTTGCTTTTTGGGCCCATTGCTAATAGTAAATTGATATTTCAATTATGTAGTTTCATTTATTGCGAGTAAGTCAATTTGGAGAAAGTGTCAAGGGCAAGGTTCGAGGATTCGGCCGAAACCACCGATACATGGTGGTTTCGTATCGGTTTTGGTGGAGACCGATACGAAACTCGAAACCGATACGAAATCTGAAACCGATATGAAACCAACCATACAATATTGTTTCGGCTGAAACCTTTAAAAACTTATTTTTTATACCATTTTTACTGTCACTGTGATCATTGTAGGCCTTTGTTGTTAGAAAACCCCAAAAAAGTGAACCCAAACCCTATATTAATACTTATCTAAATACACTTTTCAATATTTTTTGCACCATGGCTGAATTTTTAAACACTAGGATTATTGTCTTGTAATATAGAACCATAAATTTAACCATTTAATATATCCACACTTATGTATGTTGTATTACCGTCGAAACCGAAACCTGAACCGAGATTAGTGAAACTAGCCGAAATCCAGCGAAACTAATAAAATTATGAGAGACCGAAACCGAAACCGAAACCAAGTTCTTGAATCTTGGTCAAGGGTCGCTAAATTTGCATATTGCTTAGGAGCATATGGAAATTGAAAAGCTGCGGATATTTCGCTCTTTGACAATAGTTTCAGAAAGTAGCCAATAACAGTTAATAGTCTAGATAGTTTGCTCAAAGTTTAGTTAGTTTTTATTGTTATTAATTTCTGGCTATTGGCAATTTGTCATACGTTCAATATTTATCTTTTTTGATATCTATAGCCTTCTGCTGGCTTCTCCTTGTAGTAATTGAAATTATTTTAGTTTAACTAAAACTTTTTACAGAATATAACCCTTCATTTTCTATCAAATTATGCAATCACACATACTTTACATGTGCTAAAATCTAGGTCCGATTTTCTTTTATTTGTTGTAACCTTGTTATTTTCATAAATTTCAATTTGAATTTTGAATTGATATATTCTGTCAGCCTGATGTAGCCTGAACTAATAGTCTTATAGCAACATGTGATTTATTTAGGATTGATTCTTATAATATAGTCCCTCAAAAGTAGTTTTGTTATAACTTAATTCACGATATGATTTACTGATTATTTTTGTTTCGCTATGTTCATGTTGCAATCTTAAATGGAGATTTCTTCAGAAAGCTCAGAGAGCAAGGGTGCTGAAGAGGGGCCTTTGGACCAACCAAAAGTTGATAGTAGAAAGAGCAGTTCTGATGAATTCAAGTTTAAGGAGTTTATATGTGGAGAGGAAGCCCTGACAATTTCCTCTCTCGAGCCATACTGTTTAAGCCGTCCTATCCGTCGAGGTCACTTCAATGTGTCTCAGCATTATCCTCAACATCAGGTATTCCCTAATTCCCTTAGACATCACATGATACCTCATTCATAGAATTGGCTTACGTTTATGTAACCTCGGTGAAACTGACCGAAATCCAAAACTTCTTTTTTGGTATTTGCGGATGTTTGAAAAACTTGTTTATGCTGCCTGACTTCTGAAGGATGGCAAAGGTACACTCACTCACGGAAATCACACTTCTATAAATTTTGACATCATCATATAGGTTTTTATACACTGACGCTTATGATAAAGATCCTTTGCTTTTGGCCAGCAATAAAGGACTTCCTCTTGCATAAATTGCACCCATCACGGATTAGGGGTTGATTATGATTGATAGGTGTCCATACAACTAAGTCAAATTTTTGTTGAGCTTTCTTTGTAGTTATGGCTCCATAATATTGTTGAGTGATGATTTTTATGACACACAGTTCTTCAATCACATTTTTCATTAGAAGTTTTGAGACAATATAGTTAAACATAATTCCCTTAGAAAATTTATTATCATTCTCCCTTCATCTAGGCGTCGACTCCAAAAATTTGGGATGATGGCTTATTGTTGTTGTTGTCCCTTCATCTAGACCTTTCCCTGGTCTAGGTTTTGGTGGACACTGATTGGTCATATGGGATTATGGCAAACCATTCCCTCGTCTATAGTTTCCTTTGCTAGTAATCTGCCACTAATTTAGAGAGGCTTTATGTCAGGTTGACAGCTAGTCGTAAGATGTCATTTTTTTTCATGAGCATTGCTTCATGGCCCACCCCAGCTTGTTGGGAAAAGGTTTAGATGATGACAAAGGCTGTTATGTTACAGGTGATTCAAGATCTTTACACTATCTGGAACTGGATTTTGATTGATAAATTGCATATTCTTCCGGATGAGAGAACTCTCTATTCTGCCATTATTGTCGTCCCTGAGACATTTGATAGCCGTGGTACATTTCTCGTTTGTCTTGCTTTGTAATATGGATACGGTTTTCCTTTCTTACCTTTCTACTTTCTTCACAAACTTCTCACTAGTTGTATGCACACATAAGAAAGCATTTGTTATATGTAGTTGAAGTGAAAGGTTCATTGATGCCCACATGGTGGTCATTTGCTATTTTTCATTTGCCTCTTTTATTTAGCGTTCAATTTTATATTCAGAAAATGGATTTTTCACTTATATCCAGACGAATGACAATAGTTAACTATTGTTATAGGATAACCACCTGGAGTAGAGGCATTAGCTTTTTGGACTTGGCATTTTGTATCCTATTAAATTGTAGTGTCCTATGTGAAAGATATAAAGAAATATAAAAGAACTTTATGTGCTTGGTACACTCATTGAATGCTATAATATCGTAGAGGAAAAGACCTTTACATTATTTAGCCATGAAGATTCACATCCAAGTTACCCTGCAGGAAGCACAAAAAGTGGGTGTTATTATCAAGGCTCCAATTCACCACCTTGGACTGCTGATACTTTTTATATTCCATTACTGAGTAATGTGTTGTCCTTACCCTTCTAGACTTAGTCAAGGAATATTTTGGACGGTTGCTTTCTTGTCTGCACAGGTTTCAACTGCATGACCAATGAGGTACCTATTTACCTGCCAATTGGTCTTCCTAGATTTACAGTAAAACAACTTTCTTGTCATAGTTTCTTCGCCCTGGAATCTTGGCACCACTTTACATGGTTGGAATGTAGTCAGAAACTGCATCATGATCATCATTAAAGCTTATCTCATCAAAATATGGTTGACTCAACTTTGATGCAAGGTTCCAAGAAAGATGGGTATAGTTGCACAGCATGCCTCGTCTACTTTGTCTTAAAATATTTAGTGGAGCCTTGTGCTTCACACCAGTCCTTATATGATGGGAAAGGCGACAATGATGATGATATACACGAGATGTAAAATGATCTTATTGTCTACTGCAGTAATGGAATATTTTATTAATTTCTGCATGAAGTTGCCTGTTCTATAGTGTCCTCTTCACTATTGCTCCCATTGTGATAAAATCCGTGAAGATCCATTTTTGCATGTAATGCAAATATTGAATAGAGTGAACTATAAAGCAGGTAGAATGATCTATAAAGCAGATATAGGAATTGATAATAGAAAAACCCGTTAAAAATAGATGCTAACATAACATATGGTATAAAATGAATAAAAGATACTTGTGTCTGTGGACTTCAGACTTCTGCATCTTAGATTTGAATAGTAACTCATTTATGATCACTCTTCTCTATATAGAGGCAAGTTTGGTCGCAATAAATTGTCATTCTGTAGTTCTTTTAATTCCTGAAAGTTATAAACATGGAATTGCAATTCCATTGCTTCTGTTTAGTTGTATGCTAAATAAGGTCCTTTGATTCCAACTCCAGCGAGTGGTGATGCAGCTAGAATCTCTGATTGCAATTCCTATTTGATTAGATTCGCATGATGATTTAAAATTTCAAATTAACAAGAAAATCATAAAGTAGAATTCTACAAAAAGCCGTACATAGAAAATCAGCTCCGTCAATGCTTATTGAGATTCTAAGTTTCTAACATCAGAATGTAGTGATTATCAGAGGAGAGAAGGGATGGGTGGACATGAAACTTTTAAGATCTGTCTGCACCAAAGATCTAGGGGCACAGATAATTTCACGATGAATTTAGTGAAAACAGTATTCAATTTACCTAGACAAGTAGTCAATTCCATTTCACCATGGAACCAGGAATTCCCCAATTACATGCCACGATGCCAAGAAAGCAGTCAGGAAATCCGTATTTCATACGATTCCTATGAATAGCAACGAAAGGCGTCCCAATAGGAATTTCACTTCTCAGTTCTCATGCCTCAAGGTTGTCAATTTGTTGCTACATTGCTTCTCATGTATCTCATAAGAAAAGGTGGTGTGTGCATATGCATATTTTATGGCGGAAGGGGGCGGAATAGGTTCCAAAAATTAACTAATGGAATTTTATGATGTTACACATCATCACATGCGTAGTATGGTACCAGTATTTTGCTTTGCTTAGAGGCATACGATTCCCCTTGAAAGGTGCTAATATTGTGGTAGTTTATCCATGGAAGTGCCTTTGTTACTTGGTTTTTAGACTTGTATATGATCACCTCATGTTAGACGCCAATAATAAAGTTTCTCCATGGAGGTGTGTTCTTTACTTGGTTCCTGGGCTTGTACAAGGACTTACTAGGAGAATGCAATTCCCAATGTCAAGTATTACTTAGCCTCCTCTTCTTCTAGTTCTTTCTTAATCTATGGCTATGACAATTTTTGTGCGGGCTTTTTATATAATGGTGGCATCATATTGGATCATACAAATGGAGTTTGTTCATCCTTGTGTAAACCATGTAATGTCATGTCTCGTACGAGTCTAGGTGAAGAATTAGACTACAAAGAACATAGGTTAGTTTGCGACACGTTATCAGCTAGCATCCGAACTAAATGGGAAAGAAGGAGATACTAATATGTTTTCACAATTTTTTTTTAACTTGTTGAATTGCAATGATAGCAAGGCACAATCTCTTGCATTTTATTATTCTTACATGAATGTTTGGGCGGGAATAGACCATTTTTTAAATTATATTTTATAACTAACAACCCATAACCCATTTTGCTGAAAGCCATAACCCATACATATGCTTTTATAATCTTTTATTCTATTAATTTCAAAGAACTTATTTTGAATTATTGTTATTTAATGGAGTTTATTAAGGGCGTAGTAACTTATTTTATCTTCACTTATATTGAAACTTTTATCTCAATCAGCATCATTGTAATATGTTATAAGCTATTTGCTATTTGCTCATTATGGCTTCTGTTTCATTTATTTTGTAAAAAAACTATCGATTGGTTTATTCTAAATCAATGATAGGCTGTATTTTCATTGAGATTTCTTGAGCTTTCAGGGTTGTCCGCGATAAACTTAATAATTTGCATATAATATCATAACTTAGTAGATAGCAAATAAATACCATGAAGCTTATTTCAATTAATATCAGATACTGCTTTCTCCGAAAAACAAAGAGGCATATGCAGCAAAATTTAGAAATTTAAATAAACATATGAGGTTCAAATTCAATTTAGAATTCCAGTCTGTGCTGTTTTCCTTTTTTTAGGTTATAAGCATCTCTGCCCTTTCATTTTCATGATTTCTTTTTCTCTTAATCGTTTTTTAGCTTAAAAGAATGCAGTTCCTTTACATATTTAATGTAAATATGCTCGTTATTCTTAAATTTGGTCGTTATTGTTCCCTGAATCAGAAATCAAAGAAATGCTGTCAATTGTGCTGAGGGATTTGAAGTTTATCTCGGCAGTAGTACATCAGGTTTGCATTAGATTATATTTTGTCAGTACAATTTTTTTGTTTTATTGTATACTCGAGTTTTCTTTAATAACGACTCGCTCGGCTGTTGTTTTATTTGTGATCATTACATTATATGGTGTTTTGCTCTATTGATTTTATTCATTCGATAAGTCAATGAACTAGATTTGTTTGTTCAGAAATATTTCGAGTATAACATGATTTATTACAAATTAGGTTAGCAACAGGAAAGAGAACACTCTTACTAAACCAGAAAATGAGGGTTTTTTCCTCCCAAGAAAACTAAACTGGCAAAATTTTACTGGCTTTGTAGAAGCTGCCACAGTACTGACAGGTACAAAGCCAGAAAAAACATACATATGCAGATGTGCCATACGTGTTTGAAAGAGACCCAATGAGATTGCAGGCCTGGTTTGAAAACCAAGGTCATAATCTGCATCTAGTGCTCGGAACAATTCCATGTGCAATTCAGTTTGAAGGCCCCTTTAAGATCAGTGATGTTTTAGCATGCTCACTGCCCAGGGCAGCATGTAAGTGATTACAGGAACTGCCTGTGATTTTGCAGGAAACATGTCCTTTTTGCCACCCAATAGAGTCTACAATTTTTCCAGAGTTTCAACAGGTCTTGATATTTTGTTTTTAGTTTCACCAAGCTCAATTTTGTCTGGACTGCCTTCATTTGGAATATGATTGATCTAGGTCAATTTATTAGTTGGGACTCGATTTTGAGGTCTTTGTTGCAGCGTATGATTCTGTACTGTTGCTGTTTATTTATGCTATTAATTTTCTTTCTAGTATGAGAGCGAGCCTCAAGGTAATGGTAAAATTTCAAGTAGCGGAAAATTTCTCTCTGCAATGCAGGATTAAGACAACATCCATCCGACCCCTTCATGACACATATAACCCTGCAGTGGCAGGAGGCTCATGTACCAAGCTGCTCTTTGGCATGATCTTTTCCTAATGGGGTCATGCTTGTCGAAGTCGCCTTCTAACTGCATCTGCAGATATATTTTTCTTTTAGGAAATGCTATTATGGATATTGTATCCTTATATGTGATACTCCTTTTTATAAGAACTCACCGTATTTCAGGAAGGTCTTGCTGCAGCTTTTGGGAATGGGTTGTCCACGGCATGTGTTGTTAATATTGGTGCCCAAGTGACATCAGTAATTTGCATTGAGGTATCCTGTTGCCACTCATTCCTATTTACAATATTGTCTGCCAGGCTTCCACTTCTTGTTAATCTGAACTAGTATTTAGCACGTGCGATGCACATTTGTATATTTTAAAATGGACAAAGATTTGAGATTTCTTTTAAAGAATTTGTTAAAATAATATAGATTTTAATGGTTTTTACAGGATTTTTATTTTTTTATAAATTTAATAAGTTTACTATCTTAAATAATTTTTAGAATTCATTATCATCTTAACTAAAAGTATTTAAGATATTTCTTAAACAAAAATTAAAGTGATTTCAACTGAAAAAACTAATAAATCTCTTTTTTTCTAAATCTTATTAATTTAATTATGTGCATTGCACGTGCTAATAAGTTGACACGTCATCGCTGCTTAGGAGGTGATAAATTAGAGGGGTTTCTTTTTCACGTGCTCCGTACACCCCTCCTTTGGCATTAATATAGTAGAGATAATTTAATCATTAGAGTTCTCTTGATCTGCAAGTCCACTATGAATACATATGCTAATGCTAAAATATTCAGGATGGAGTGGCTTTGCCTTCTACATGCATAACATTGTCCTATGGTGGCGAGGTATGTCATAACTTTGCCTTGATTGTGATGTGCATTTTACTTTTCGGATTCTCAAAATAATAGATACTCTGAATGTCTCGTTCATTTGGTAATATAATCCACTAATTATTAAATACCGCAGAGAAGAAAATTTCAACTTTGATTTTATATTTTGGACTGCTAAATACTTAGTGTTAAAATATTATTGTTTCATCATTCAATTATTTCATGTTTCAGGTCAGATATTGGCATATTTTTATTAGCTTGACTTATAATTAAGGTGAATTGACCATCCTTTGATAGACAGGTATTTGGATTTTGTACAAGTCATAACAAGTCCTCAGCCCAAATTTTTGGGGTCGGATATATGAATCCGTTTCTTTGATTCTGCTACGGATTTCTTCCTTCCTTTTATTTATTTTATTTTTGTTCGGTTGGGAGCAATGGCGGTTGCATACTCGGTCCCTGGGATTTGACCATGGTTCAAAATCTCTGATGATCTCGGTCCAAAATGGCCGATTCTGATCCCAAAAATGCCTGTCCAAGTTTCAATACCAAGATTTTAAACCGTAGTATTGGGTTCACCAATTGGTTATTATAGTTTTAGTGTTAAGTTTATTTGATGGGTTAGTGAGTTAAAAATGTTAATTGGTTTATTGGACATTATTATTTACTGATAAAATGTCAAAAAAGTTCACAGTAATATTCACAACAATTAAAAAAACCAATCTAGACAGCATTATGAACTAAGAAATGCGTCAAATTGTTTATAGTTTATCTTTACTGTCTATCTAAAATTTTTGCTACTTTTAAAGGAACGATTGCTCAAATGGTAAACATTCTGATATTTCGCTCCAAGATGGCCGATATTGCTGAGATGGCTTATTTTTATGACAAAAATAATTGTTGGAGGTTTTAATCCCTGGTTTTGACTTCTTATACCACGATCTTAGGTTCTAATGCTTGCTAGTGTAATTATCTATTGGCAGAATCAACTTTTCTTCTTTTCTATTGAACAAGATTTGTACCTTAGACCTCTTGCATAAAATTGTAGATGCTTTACTAGTGAGTCATGGAGGCATTCAAGAGTCTCAGAGGGAATTTGTTATGTTGATTTCCCAACATGTGTTGTTCAAAACTAACTAAACCTCTCTCTCTCTCTCTCTCTTTCTCACACACACACACATTTGTGCAGCAGAAAAGGTGTGCTGTCCAAAAACTTCAAATTTTGATAAGCCTTTGACATCTTATAACTTCTTACTCCAACCATCATCACTTCTCATCTAAAACTCTGCTATTTGTTAGACAAGCTAAATTGCCCTTTGCCCTTGAGCCCTTGACTAGGCATCTCCTACCTGTTAAAGCTATAAACTTGGGTATTGATTCCATTGAACATAACTGTTTTTTCATCGAACTCCGTAAAATTTTAGAAGGTACCTACTCATCCTAACCCTCACCTCCATCTTGATTTTTGACACCTTGGATCTCAATAATCTTGAGACTGCATATACATAGCCTACAATCATGTGAAAAATTGATCACCATTTAGGTTCCCCGTGAAGACTATAATCAAAATGAATAGTTTTAATGGGATTGACATTGTGATTGATTTCTCATTTACTTCAAATTCAGCAAAAAAATTCCTTTAGAATAAAGCTAGCACTTTGTTGAAAACACTTAGAAAATGGTTTGTTAATGACACCCCTCAGAGATTTGGAGATTGTGTCATCAAGGGGAACCATGAGTTTAGTTTCCATGTTGGATTTGGATTCTGAAAAATTGTTGACATCAATCCACAGAAGAGTTGATTTGGAGATTGTGTCATCAAGGGGAACCATGAGTTTAGTTTCCATGTTGGATTTGGATTCTGAAAAATTGTTGACATCAATCCACACAAGGTTAACAGAGAAGATGGTTTATGTTATTAAGAGTTTAGAGAAATTTTCCAGCATCACTTCAATGATAGTCTTCTTATGTTATTTACTTATTGTCAAGGATCACTTTAATGATAGTCTTCTTATGTTATTTACTTATTGTCAAGGAGTTTCCTCGTTACGTGCACCATATAGCTATTTATCAACGTATGCAGTTAAATTTCTTTATGAATATTTTTGGATGTCCATTTCTACACCAACAGAAGCTGCAGTAGCTGCCTTGGAAAACTTAGAAGATTAGGTGGGTATTGCGCTGCTTTGGACGATGGTATGCAAAATGCTTAACCTTTGTAAGTCAATGCTTCAGCGTCGGTAAAAGAGAAAAATGCTTGCAGAAGTAAGAGAAGGAAAGTAAAGTTGGGGGGGGGGGGTACGGAGAGTAGATTATGGCCGATAATGAACAGACACTATATAAACGATTAATTTCATAGATAAATAGAGGTGAATTTCACAACCAATGTCTACTCTGTGTCTCTGTGCTCTTGGTCACAACCGCTTCTATCCCATATTAAAGTCTAGCTAATATTTGTTCTTAGAGTTTAGAAACAGTATTAATTTTACATTTATTTAAATTTCTTAATATTTGTTAAAGTAGCCTATAATTTTAATAAAGGAGGCAAACTTGCAAGAGCTTAATGAATAATTAGTGGTTCCTCACGCAGCAAACTAAAAAAAATTGGGCTAGATTTTTTCTTATTGTTACTTATAGCAAATTTGGGTATTCGAACCCTCCCACCTCCATCTATCTCTCATGCCTACAACATCCGATGCGATGAGAAGCAGAGACAGATGCTTATGACCGTCCATTTTGTATTTGAGAGCATCAATGCGAAAAATCTTAGCCAAGAATGATGTTACAAAGAAAAGCAGCAAGTCTCTGCTCTCAGACAACAGTTATTGTTTGGAAACAACAGTCGTTCCCTTCGTCCAGTCCTCTACATTAATGCTCCACAAGTTATAATGACATGCAAAAGCACCCTGTCAAGTACCCTCATAGTTCCAACATGCATAAAGTTGTTTCTTGGCTGAATTTCCAGTATATAAACTAGGCAACATGACTTTAGGTCTGATATTAGAGGACTCTTCATACATGGATGACTTGGCGTATGATGCATGAACCAAAAGGCGAGCACTGCACATGCTCAGCAGCAATATATAGATATCCTTGGGAAAAAGATGTTATTTCAAACTTTATATGCAGATAAGAATTTATGACACTTTGACAAGATGCTGCACGCACCTTTATAACTGTTAGTGGACAAGCATGCCATGACACATGACAATAGCTGCTATATCTCAAGCTGTACTACTTATCCAATTGTTCAAACTATCTATCTTTTGTTATTAAGTCATTTATATATTATTCCTTGTTGATTCCAAATTATCTAGTGCCGTTACATTTATGCATTTCTTGTAGGACATCTCAAGATGCCTATTATGGGTTCAATGCCACCATCAGACATGGCCAGCTGTTCATACCAACCCTTTGCAGAAGCCTATTGACATGTTGATGCTAAACAAGCTAAAAGAGTCATATTGTCTAGTCAGAGTGAGTTTGTAATGCCACCTTTTTGATTCCTTGGACACTGGATTTTTTGCTGCTAAATTTTTCTTCTTCGTTTTTTCCCTTCTTGTTCTTTGTGTAGTCCTGTATCGTGGAATGCATGTCATTGGTTGGTTTTTTATATAAAATAATTGCCTTATTTTATAATGCGTGTTAGCTTTGCACTATGGTTCAACTACATGTTCTCATGCTGATGCTTTTCAGTAAGGCTATTGTAATTTATTTTAGTTGTTTCTGCAACTTTTATATAGTCCACAACGTGGGAGATTGTTTTTGGGCACAATAGCTTGTCATTCCTTCAAGTCCGATATATACTTATCTTTTTGTTTCTGATGTAGGAAGGGCAATATAATGCTGTAGCTATAGTTCATTCATATGAGGACGGCAGGCCTGTTGGATCGCATAAGACAAGGCTATCAGCTCTTAATGTAATGTTACTGGATTTATGTTGTCACTGAATACTAGAGTAATTTCTTCAATGATTTTTGATATGTTAAACTCATTTTTTTGATTGCAGCTAGGGAAAGTAGGTGATGTCAATAAAGATATAATAAAACGATACTTTCATTCATATCCATGTTATTCTTCCTTTATAAATTTGCACATGTATATGGGTACACTTAAACCATATATTCATCATTTTTATGAATAATCTTTACCTATCTTAAATATCAAGGCCCACACTGAATCTCCCTAGTAGAGTTCTTATGCTTTCTCTCCGTCCATTATTTACCTTGAGCTTTCCTTTTCATGATCCTCAAAAATATGGTTCCTCTTCTTACCAAGGGGTTTGTGTACACCTTGACTCATAATTTTATTGTCGACGAGTATATATATGCCTTAATTCTCTCCTCCTTCCGTCTGGCTATTATTTATTTATTTATTCTTTTTTTTTTGCATGCCTTGTTTGTCTCCCAATAATGCTAGCTACACATCTTGTATCAGGAAAATGATCGTTGACATTCAAAAGATGTTTCAAACGATGTCTATGTAGTTATCATTTAGATAGATTGGCTTTTACTTATATCAAATTGTAATTGGATGAGACTTACCTATTAATTTAGGCATTGTCTGGGCATAAGTTCATGTATATGCACACAATATATATCTTGACATGTAGTACTACGTCTAGAAGCTGTTTATTATGCACAATAACCCATGACAGTCATGTTTAGAATAGTGTTCTAGTTCTTAATTTAATAACCGTGTAAGACCACTTTGGCTTTCTTTGAGTTATGGGTGGAAAAACTGTGGGATAAACTTTGCCAGGTTCTACATTAGCTAGTGTTAAAGTATAAACTTTTCTAAACCATCAGTTATGTATGTATTTTATTGCATTATAACACAATCATTTGAATGAAATACAGATGCCCTGATCTGTTATAGCTATTTTTAACTACAATACATTTGAGCTCGTTACTCATTAGTGTGATTTTCATTAGAGTTGTATAATCTGGTGATCACTCATCTTATTTTACCTGGCATCTTTCTTACAAGTTGTTTGACAATCTTTTCATTGAATTGGTTGAACTGTTCATGTATAGGTTTATATTAGAGAGCATTCTCTATATGCCATATCAGCAATTAGAAACCATCATAAGCCATCAGCAACCAGAAACCATCATAGTTCTGTTTAAAGTCATGAGCCCAATTTCAATTGGTTCTAGCCATTTTTGGAGTCTAAGTTATTGTACTTGGAATTTAGTAGATCTTGGTTAATCTCTGGAGATAATGGCAACAATAGGAGTTGGGGTCAACTACATGATCTGTTTTCTTCACTCGGCTATATTAATGCGCGTCTCTTCTTAGCATAGCCTTTTCTTTACTGGCACATCCTTGTTTCTTAGGTCTACCCCTAGTTCTAGTTGATTAACTAGAACCTTCTAACTAGTGCACTTGTTACCTTTGTTGCAAGGATACTTTAAGCTAGTTCTTCTTGATTAACTAGAACACTCTATCAAGTGCACTTGTTACCTTTGTTACAAGCATGCTCTAAGGAGACACTTACTGTACAAGTATAAGTTACTTGGATAATCCAATGCTTGTGGATACTCATTTAACTTGTCCTCAAATTAATAATGTATCTTGGTGGGTAGAACCCCTTTTTGCTTAGTTTAAGCTCATGGTAGATATGGAGAAGGCTTTTGACAGGATGGAGTGGCCTTTTCTTTTTCATATGCTTGAAGCATTTGGCTTTTCTGCTCATTTCAGAAAATTGATCAAAGGCTGTCTATGGAATCAATGTTTCTCAGTACTTGTTAATGGACTAATGGGTGGGTATTTTCAAGGCTCAAGAGGGATAAGGCAGGATGATCCCCGCTCGCCTGCTTTGTTTATCATTGCTACTGAATTTCTTAGCAGAGGGGTTGAAAAGTTGATGACTAATGGAAAATTGATACCTTATAAATGCAAGCAAGGATGCCCTGTGCAGATGATGCCATGATTTTTGCTAATGGTTCCTCTTCAAGCTTGCTAAACTTATTTGATTTCCTTCAAGTCTATGAATCCTGTTCTGGCCAAAGAACAAACAAATCAAAAAGTGCTTTTTACACTGCCAGGAATTGTCCTACAAGCATCAGTGACAGGATTGCAACACAAACCAGTATTTCAAAAGGAAATTGGCCTATTTTCTATTTAGGTGCTCCAATTCACTGTGGGAGAAACAAGATTATCTACTATGATGAATTGATTGGTAAAATCAGAACTAAACTTCTGAGTTGGCAAAATAACTTCCTATCCTTTGCAGGGAGGCTGGTGCTTATTAAACATGTCTTAATGTCAATGCCACTCCATATTTTAGCTGCCTGCAACCCTCCAGTTACAGTTCTTTCTAAAATCAGCTCATTGATAGCTAAATTTTTCTGGAATGATTCTAATGATTCTAGACACCATCATTGGATAGCATGGAAGAAAATTTGCAATCCTACTGATGAAGGTGGTCTTGATGTCAGAAGTTTAGCTGAAGTTGCTTTGGCTTACAACATGAAGAAAACTTGGAAGTTTGAACAAAACAACTCTCTTTGGTCTCATTTTTTGAGAGGAAAGTACACAAAGAATGATCTCTTAACTGCTCCTAATACCTCATCCCCTATGTGGAAAAAAATCTGCTCCCTGCTTCCAAAGGCTAAACTTAAAGAGCACAGCAAATGGTTAATTGGACAAGGGAATGTTGACTTCTGGCAGACTATTTGGCATGAGGAAAATCCTTTAGTTTCTTATACTACTGATAATGTTTCCTCTTTACCTATCAATACAATTTTGTCCAGTGAAGGCCGGAACTTCTCTAATCTGGAGCAGTTGCTGCCAAATGAGACCCTGAACGAAATTAAAGCTAAAAGCTACATGATCGGCACTGAACCAGATTACTTAATTTGGAAGCCAAGTTCTCAAGGAGCTTTCTCTCTAAAATCTGCATGGGGAATTGTAAGAAATCATAGCCCTGTTTCTCAATTTGCTAAATTCCTCAAAAATAAACACTTGCCAAAGAATGTGCTGCTTTTCACTTGGAGATTGTTTTCAGAAGCCTTACCTTTAGACTTGTCAATTCAGAAAATTGGCTTCTCTCTTCCTAGTATGTGTCTTTGCTGCAACACACATTCACAAGAGGATTCTAAACATCTATTTCTGTCAAGTGAATTGGCCACTGCCTTATGGAATAAAGGCTTTGTCAGCTTTACAATTGAATAGCTGTGCATGGTGCACACTGGGTGAGTGTTTTGAATACTGGTATAACATTCAAAAAGTTCCACCTATTGCTCAGTGGATACCACACATACTCTTATGGAATCTCTGGAAAGCTAGGTGTGAGATGAAATTTCAAGATCATCACCTATCTGCTACTTATATTTGGCTGAGAATCTTGGTAGATTTCAGGAACCTGGTTCAGGTTCATAAGAGTCACATTGTCAAACCTGAATACTTGCCTATGCTTAATAATCTTGGTATTCTTGACATTATTTGTCCTGTTGTTAAAAGCAAGCAAATCCAATATTTGCATTGGGAAAAGGCCCCTCAGGGCAAGTTAAAAATTACGGTGGAATCGGTGGATGGTACTCAGGCATACGAGTCAAAAAACACTGCAGGGGGATTTGCACTCAGAAACAATTCAGGTGACTTGATTTTTGAAACCAGAATCTTCTATGGTAGAGGGGAAGTGCTAGAAACTGAGGCTAAGGCTATATGCTTGATGGTTTACTCCAGTGTTCCTATAAGAAACTGTTAAATATTTGTGTGGAAACTGATTCTTTGTTGCCATCTTATTTCACAAATGGTCACACAGCCCAACTCCTTGGAAACTCAGATACATTATTAAAGCTATCCAACATCTCTTACAAATCTTGAATGCTGAAGTCAGAAGTCAGACATATATACAGAGAGTGCAATCGAGTTGCAGACTACCTGGCTAAGGAAGCTTTGAGGCCCCAAATTTCACTTACATACCTCCCTTTTGCATCCCAGAAGCCCTGCAGCATATCATCAATTTAGGTTACCTATGCCTTTCATAAGAGTTACTTTCAGGGAGGTCTAAATGTATTTCTTATTTTTGTTTTCTTTCTTAGCCTTTCCGGGCATGCTTTGTATTCCTGATGTACTCATCTCTTTGATATATAAAATGTCATAAGGTTCTTTTGGGCCTTAAAAAAAAATCTCATGCAACCATTGAAATAATATATAATTATCTCAACCCAAGTGCAAGTTTAGGAGAAGAGAACTATGATGAATCACATTAAATCTTAAGCTTCTCACATTCCCATATATATTACTATGCCATAATATCAAATTTCTTCATTTATGAGGATATGGGCTGTCTATAATTTCATTGCACTTATTTCTCATGCTAGGTTCCTCCGATGGGTATATTCTATCCAAAGCTTTTTGTTCCTGAGGAATTCCCACCACCTCCTCGCTCATGGTATCTTTTCATTCTATCCTGAATTTTTTATGTACCTATCAAGGTTTTAAATATCGGATATCCGGATCGTATCGTACTGATGCTTCATATCGCATATACGGCCGATACATCAGGCGATATCTCTATATCGGCCGATATATCGGGCAATATATATCGGTTTTATCGTATTGCAAGTGGTCTGGAAATGATATATCGGGGGCGATATATCGGCCGATATGACCGATATTTGATTCACTGTACCTATTAGCCTACCACAGCATTAAATTTCCTTTGTGATGCAATTAGGTTCCACGACCATGAAGATATGCTTGAGGATACTTGGCAAATGGAATTTCCAAGAAGACCTGATATGTCTGATGGCATGTATCTTGGTGGTAATAGTGGATTGAGCATGTGGGAGAATTACCCAGTATTTCCTACTAGACTCAAGAAGGATGATAATCTTGGACTTGCAGATGCCATTACCAGCAGTATTCTTTCGACTGGTAACCTTCTGACTATTACTATTATATTAAAAAAAATCTGACTATTACTATTAGTTTGTTAAAAACCTGTAATTGTTTTAGCTAATAGTGGATTCTCATACTAAACTACAGGCCGCATAGACCTTCAGAGGAAGTTATTTTGTAGTATACAGCTGGTGAGTTCTATAAATTTTCTGAGGATTTATTTGCATCTATGGTTTTCGGTGTTTGGAATTAATGTCATATTCATGTCACAGATTGGTGGAGTGGCTTTGACAAGCGGCCTTGTTGCTGCAGTTGAAGAGAGGTTTGATTTCCTTTCCTAATGAATAATGAGCATATATTTTTTTCTATCAGCTTCTCTTGTTATTATCTAGAATCAGGAGTAATCATCTGCCTACCTTTTCCCGTGAGTCCCATCAAAACAGATTGTTTATAAATATAGTTTGGGAAAAAGGTCAAGGGAAAGAAGGGATCACCTTCTTACTGCTAGTGTGGTAACTTTGCAATAGCAGTATAAACTAAAAAACTTAAATATGAGAAGTTCAAAATAATTGCTTAGTTTTATAAAATAGGATATTGAAAAATGTATGCATGTCTAATTTTCTAGTTCCATCTGTTTCTAATTTGCCTGTATTTCCATTTATATCATCAACACAAGCATGAAATTCATCGTCTGTTTTGTCTGCTCCCTAGCAGTAACAAATGAATGGTGAAATAGACTGTGAAAAGGTGATCTAGGATGCTAAGCATTCTGGTATGTAAAAAAAAGATTTACTGCTCTTATTGGGTGCACTCAGTACTAGTCCTATAGGAACACCATACTAGTCCTTGATATCTATCCCCTTGTGGCCAGTTTCCATTAGGAGAAGCATGCATTCTTGCGACACTTCTTCAACATTTAATTGCAGAACGAACTCCGTTTACCAATTTTTAGAACTAGCTGCAGCTTGCAGATGGATTTTATTCATTATTATTGCTTATGTACAAATAAACCAAAATGGCTTCCTAAATTTCGTGCTGCTGCTTCCCAAAAATTTTGGTTTCCGGGTGTAGTAGCAATTGAGCGGATGTTCTGTCACCGTGTAAGAGTTGACTAATGTCCATTCGTTTTCATTCTGGTAGGGTATGGAATCAAATTTTAAAATGAAGGTTTATGCTTGTCTCAATTATTAGTGGGCATTTTAGTGTTTTGTAAATGTATCAGTGATTCATTTCTTCCTTGACAACTCGACCGTTTCAACCAATCCAGTGTTTGAGAGATGAAGTAATGCATCACTTCCACTTATGATCGCCTGTATTACATAATATTAGTGATTCGTTTCCACAGGGTGTTTATTGCGTATTTCCATATATGCATCAATATAAAAACATTTGCATATTATCTCAGTATAATGGGCTTGGTTCAAATATTTTACAAGTAATTCCTTATTCAAGTTATGAATATTTTAATATTTTGAGAACTCAATCATCCACTACTAGTTGAACCTCTATATGTAGAACATAGATACTTCGTTGGTCTCTGACATACAAGTTTACATATTGGTACTCTTACATAATACCTATATAAATACACAAGTATGCAGTTGCTGCCTAAAACATAGTCTGATTCCTATTCCTGCAAGTTACAAGGGAGTAGAAAGGTGCAATTATCAGAGGGCAAGCATATAGTATTTTTTTCTTAAACTTTTCTGAGTTAACTATTTAGGTTTATTTTATTACCAAAGAGATAAATTTAGCTTGAATTTTCTAATTTTCTTAGCATTACATATTAAGATGCAGACGTAAACCTGAATCCAAGTGCTTAATGATATCTTAATCCTGAACAATAGGATATAGTTTTCTATCTGACGGTTTCTGTATTCTTTTTTTTTTTATCGTTCTTTAAGATTTTATCTTGTCGTTGCTAGCTTACTGTGGGAACTGTTGGTGATGCAATCATTTCTGTTATTCTAAAACGCCCTACATGCAGAGAATTCACTTTCAATATTGATATATTCTGGATCCTTTATTGGTTGCAGGGTTTTGCATGCTATTCCTTCAAATGAAGCAATTGATACTGTAGAGGTTTGCTTATATTTAAATGTCATTGTTTGTTTGTTAATCCCATTATTCGGTAAACACAATGATGAATTGTATCTGTCAAGAAGAAAAAATGAAATTATCATTTAGGATAGAGCTATTGTAGGATTGAAATGCTCTATGCTTAACAACTCTATATACAAGTTAGAAAATTAATCACCCACATAGAAGTTAGATCTTGTGCATGGATTTGGCTGGCTACAACTACACATAGTTTGCCTATTTATTTCATTTTTTGTCAACTAGGATCTACA
Source organism: Agapanthus africanus (assembly GCA_030015575.1). Classification (NCBI taxonomy): domain Eukaryota; kingdom Viridiplantae; phylum Streptophyta; class Magnoliopsida; order Asparagales; family Amaryllidaceae; genus Agapanthus; species Agapanthus africanus. The sequence continues at coordinate 484,473,131 of JASDDO010000010.1, read as the reverse complement.
CTTGTCAATGATGACAAGATAGTTACAATTTATTTTGGTTTCAGTAACTCTACCGTTCTTATCAGACGTGTAACTATTTATTTTTGGAAATTGCCTGAATAGTGAAATTTTGGTAAGCGATAAAGGAATGCTGCAACCAATGTTCAAAATAGCGATTGTGTGTAGCATAACGTTTCACTATTGAATAGCGAAAAGTGCATAAGCGACACAAATTATTGATTATTACTAGTTATTATTATCATCATCTTATTTACAGTAAATTATGTATTATATAGATATAGAACATACAACAATAAGTAACATAACATTATTTTCTTAATTTTCAGTACTTGAGTTCAAATATATGATTCATAATTGTATTTAACGTATACCAATCAAATAATCTCTATTTGAGAAACACGTCTACTAAATATAATTTTAAATCGAGAGGTTAGAACTTCGATGAGACGGTCTTCATATAGTTTAGGAGTAGATACTCAAATTTGAAGAGAACCTCAATAGAAAATTTTATGTGAAAATAGCGTGTACTTATAGCGTAGCGTATACTATTTGAAAAAAAGTGTAAGCTACTTTGTATTTAAGCTATTTTCTGATGCTACACAGTGAATAGGCTAAGCTACGCTACATAGCGTAAAATAGCGAGCTACGGAACGAGATATTTTAAACATTGGCTGCCACAATACCATTTTTTGTCAACTAGGATCTGCACTTGTCAATGATGACAAGATAGTTACAATTTATTTTGGTTTCAGTAACTTGTACCTTTCTTATCGGACATGTAACTATAAATTTTTTACTTTTTTAAAGTTTGGTTATACTGCTGTCAAGATTAAGTAGATAAAATTACATAGTTATTCTGTAAGTGGATAATTTATTCTTTTTTGTGATCAGGTATTGCAATCACGCAGTGACCCATCATTTGTGCCATGGAAAGGCGGAGCAGTAAGTTGTATCCTTTCCTACCTTGCTAAAGTTCTTGTATTCTTTTATTATTGTTGAGGACTCTATCAATTATCTTTTGAAAAACTGTTTGAAAGATATGCAATTTAGTGCATGTATATGCTATGCTATTTTCCTTTAAAAACGATTTAGGTCCTGTGGGTACCAGAATTTATTTTTAAGAGGAGATGGAGGTTATGGAAACTCTAGTTTGCAAGGGCCTGCATCCACTTAAAAATTTAACTTGCATGGGTGGTTTGGCTTTGGAATTATCGAAACTCCAAAAGGACGTTTTCTTCATTCTTTTTGGAGTTTAGAAAACTTAGGCTGTTGAAGTTTTTAAAATTCCGGTTATCTCAATTTTGGTGTTTAAATAACCAGAGTTTTCTAAACTCTAAGAATGAAAGCCAAATAGAACATACTTGGGATTTTGGAGAGAATTTTAACAACTACGGTTTATCCTCACTCTACTCCATACCCAAACAGGACCCCTACAGTTTTCTTACTAGTTAAAAAAGAAAGTAAAGATGCTCCCAAGAAACTTGTATCCATACTAGATTTCTTTTATGGTACCTATGATATCTGGTTGAATACCTTGTCCAGCAGGTTATATGAGAAGAGTCTAATAATACTTCTATGCTTAGCGAATATACTTATGTTGAGTAATTTCCAGAATTGGTCAGTCTATTGAATTTACTATTAGTTAATGCTTATCGTGCTATTAGGTTATCGGCATTCTTGATATTGGCCGAGATGGTTGGATTCACAGAGAAGACTGGGCAAGAAACGGAATCCACCATGGAAGCGGAAGAAAATACAAGGATTCATATTATGTTCAGGCACAAGCTATGTGCTATATTAATTCTTAACAGGTGATGCTTATGAAGGCCTTGTAATAAATTTTAATCATATGCTGTTCCTCTTGAGTAAAAGAGGCCGGTGTACGTTTTGACACATGAGCTGTTACTGATTCATGCTAGTGTTGTCATGCTTGCTTGTATTCTGATGATTTTGGAGCTCAAGAAATTGACAGTATTTGGATCGGTGGAATTACTATATGACATATTTCAATGATATAATGTTTTTGCTGTTTAGTTGGATGCTTGAAATCCTAATGTGGCACATGATATATGCAATCAATGCAGTTTCATTGATAATGTTTTCGGATTAAAATCTGTCTTCAGAATTTAATTTCAATTGGATGTTTTATATTGCAATCAGACCTGAAGATTATTACAAATGCAAAAGAAAAGAACAATAATTGAAAGATTAATAGCTATTAATTAGTTCGTTTTTATGCTAGCGCTATTGTTTTCATGGGAGAAGATCCCACCTTTTCTTTTAACTGTCTCATTAGTAGGATCACCAAGAATCTGTCAGTACGGGTAATACCTATTTCGTATTTAAATTTTCATATATTAAATGGTGTAACATGTTGCACCGATGAAATCCCATGACATCTTTTCTGTATTGCAATTTTCCTATCGTTTCCCTAGTCAATATGTCTTTGGCCTAATAAAATGTTTAATTAAAAATTTGAAACAGAAGAATCACGAAACATAAAATACAAATTGGGTACAGGACAATCGATTCGAGATATTGCCTGCATCGCAGGGACATGTGAAAAAGTTAGTAGTAATGAGACAGACTTTTAGTAGAAATTCTTGAAGATATAAGAGAGTGTGATAAATGGGGTTAAGGTTGTTGCGGTCCAACCTTTGTAAAACAAGGCCCTTCCTAACATAAACCCAGATGCCCATCCCTATCCTATTTGTTTTACCATCAGCGATAGCCAGCAGTTCTCTGGAAAAATTTTGCTTTTGTTGGACGTTCTTCTTAATATATAAGCTCGTGCAAACTACTCTTGCAACGTGCCATGATTCAATTTAAAGACTCAATTCTTCCCCATAAATAATCAAAATCAGTTGATTAAATTAGATGAAAATGAAAATTTCGGCATTGAAATGGAGGGTCGGCCGAGCGAGCCAACCCTATACGTTCCCACAAATTATGTCAGCCATATGTCTTGATAGCCATACAGCACTCACCATAATCAAAGGGTGAGCGTGGCATACATAGCCAACCGACCCTTTTAATCTTAAACCCTTTCCCCTTTCCTCTATCTTATACCTCTCTCTCCTCTGCCCCTTTCGGCCTCACTTCCGATGTGGGACTATTTCTCCTCATTTCCTTTCCCCCAAAAAAATCGCATCCGTCCAGAAAAAAAAACCCCAACCTTTTAATTTATTTTTTCCGCCAAACTTTTCCCCAATTCCTCTGGCGCCACAAAAAACCCTCCTTTTTCTCCCGCCAATTCCCCATTCTTAAAAACCCTAATCCTTTCCTCTCCATTTTCTTTACTTTCTTTCTCTTCTCTCAACCCCTAGAAGATAAAAGAGAAAATGCACTCGTCAGTTGATGAATCTGAGTTCCCTGCTCCCAATTTGTTGCTCGCTGATGAGATCGCTTGCATCAAGGCGGCGATCGGCGACGATATCCCTGATTCTGATATCGTGAAGGCTCTCATCGCCGCTGGGAATAATCCCGATCGTGCCCTTGGGATTCTTCTAGATCACCCGGAGTTCGCCGCTGATTCGACGAAGCTTTCACAGCAAGAGGTAGATTCTCAACTTCCTGTACGTAGTCTGGAGTCCAGGGTTGTGGTTAAAAAGCAAGAACAAGAAATGGGTATCCTAAAAGATCCAATTTTGATGCCTGACAACATGGTGAAAAAGGAAGAATCAGAAATGGGTCTCGAAAAAAATCCCATTTTGATTCCTGGACCTGATAAGATTGTTGATACTACTAAGAAAGAGGCTGTTGAAGAATATGAAGAGGTTATAGCAACAAGCCATCATGCCCCGTACCTTAATCCACGGCCGATTAGAGCTTTGAGACCCGGGCCGGTCACTGATCGGAGACTTCAAGTTGTTCAAGAACCTGACCCTGCCGAGTTTGGCGATTTTCCAGAAGAGAATGATTGGTTTTTAGTTGGAAAAACTTATGTGCAAGGGTTGTCGACTTGTCGAGGGAGGAGAAAGATCAATGCTAACGAGATTGTTTATTTCACATTCCCTAAAAATGGTGCGAGAAGGAAGAAGTGGGTTAGTGTGAAGACTGCTGCCGCGACATCTGAGATTGTTCGATTCTCGACAAAGAAATCGGGAGAGGTTTGTTGCTAATGCTCATTTATCTACTTTCTTCTTCAATTTTGTATCTTTTGATAATTTTACATTATATCCATATGTTGGTTCTTGAATATAAACAGATTGGGAGGCTTCCTATAGAGTGGTCAAGGTGTCTGGTTCCACTTGTGAATTCATCGAGGGTCAAGGTTAAGGGACGGTGTATAATTGCACCATGTGAGCTTAACTTGATGCAAGAGATTACTTTATATGTCAGGTATAAATGATTAGTAACTTAGATTGCTTGATGTCACATAATTCCAGCCAAGGTTTATTATCTCATATACTTTTTTTTTGTGTAGCTTATACATTCATAGTTCAATATTTATGGAAGGAGATAAATCGTCGTGGAAGCTAGATGCGCCATCTAATATAGATTCTACCACGTGCCCTCTCCCAACTTTGTTCAAACTACTGAAGATAAAACCATTTCAAAGGGTATTCAAAAGTTTTAGGCTAAACACACTAATCTACTTTTGATAATCATTGTTATTTTTTGCTTAAGTACCTTATGGTTTTTTATTATAGTGAGCTCTCTTGAAGTGCCACATTTAATGGCATCTGAGTGAAATGAAACCCCTTTAAAAGCAATGTTTAAGGGAGTTTACTGTAACAACAAACCTTAAGATAGTTTAGTTAGAGGAGCATTAGTTAAGGGTAATTTGTGCAGTTTAGCCAAAATTTCACTTTAATTACTAACTGTTTGTTTCATTCTCAATATTTTACTTGATATAGGCTGAATTCACTCCAGAGGAGCTGGATTTGCGCAAGCGCTCACTGAATTTAAGAGTAATAATATCCTTCATATTTTTGGCAATGATGCCATCATCATTAGATTTAGATTTCTGTTCATTTTGTTTTACTTTTGCTTAATTGCTGCAATTGTCCAGGGTGACAATGGTGATGAATCCGAACCAATGGTAGGGCTTGCAAAGCGACGAAGAGGCGGCGAGACTTATGCCGAACAAAACAATGATGAACAAGCAATCTGTGAAGCCGCGTTGAATAAGCTTGTTGGTACAACAGATGTTTTTGACTTGAAGGTAAAAAAGAAAAAAAATTAAACAAAACTACCAATTTTGACTTACTATGCGAGCAAGTTAAATCTTGTTGTGACGTGCTTTTTCTCTTAAATGACTTAACAGGAAGCAGTACCCCCTAGCACACTTCTCTCTAACTTGTGGCCGTATCAGAAACAAGCTCTTCATTGGATGTCAAAAAGAGAGAAGGGGCTTGATGCTGAGGAAGCACAAAAGACTCTTCATCCTTGTTGGGCAGCTTACCGTGTTTGTGATCAGTATGAAATGACTAGTTTCCATTTGATTTCACCATTATGAGAAGGCCACATTATACTAAACTATGCTTAGCCATCTTTTTTCCCACCAAACTACCTAAAAGATATTTTACTACAATTAACTTCCTTTAAAAAAAATTGTGGAGAATGTTTAAGGTCTGGTTTTAAGAGAGTTTTCCCCCGCTAAACTATCTTTATCTTTAGTACTTTAAGGGAGTTTACTGTAAAAAAAAGATATTATATAAAAAAAAACAGCCAGAATTAAGGGCGCTGTAGTGTAATTTAGCCTTGCAAGAAATAATAGTTTATAGTTAAGTGGTTATTACTTCTTGATGCTTGTTTTAGTTTATTGATTTATTGATGCATGTTATGACCAGGAGAGGATCTGACATGTACGTAAATATTTTCACTGGAGAAGCTACAAATCAATTTCCTAGTGCAACCAAGAGTACACGAGGAGGGGTATGTATCCTTAAGCCTCAAGAATGCAAATATTTAATTGCTAGATTTATTAAAATGCATCTGTACATATATTTTTATATATGTTGGTGGCGGCATGTACCTATAAATAAAGAACCTGAATTGAAATACCTTATGTTTCAATTTGTAGATAATATTTATTACGATGTGTACCAACGTATTATATCTTATGCACATTTTAAAGTTAAGAATGGTATATAAATGTTTTAGTAGTGTCAGACATGGACACATCAAGCTTTATTAAAGACTAGTTCCCTACATCTCAGTTAGAATCATTTGTTATATTTATTCACCATTGCTTGTCCTATGAAGAATGTTTAAGATTGCACATTATCCATCATCTTCAATCCCTATCCAAAACACATTTGGATGTTTGTAACAAATCTGTCAGGCTTTAGGTGCTCCTTCACCATATTCAATAGAGACTGTGTTACCTGTTCCTTTTGTTTCCGTTTTTTCCTTGTGTAATTGTTTATTTGGAATCCTCTTTTTTCTTAAACAAATTTTTTGCCCTTCAGATTTTAGCAGATGCAATGGGGCTTGGAAAGACTGTGATGACAATTGCTCTCATACTTTCGAAGCCAAGGGGAACATTAGGAGATGAGGATACAGCATTGGAAACTCCTGAATCGAGAAGAGCCTCTTCCCTAAATGGGGGAACCTTAATCATTTGCCCGATGACATTACTGGGCCAATGGAAGGTAATTGTCATCTATGCATTCCTATTGCTTGGTGAATTTGTTTCCCTTCAATTACTGAACTTTTTGTCCATCAATTTATTCCAGGATGAGCTAGAAACCCATTCAAAGCCAGGTTCGATCTCCGTCTTTGTTCACTATGGCGGTGACAGAACTAATGATCCAAGAGAAATTGCCAAATATGATGTGGTCCTAACAACATATGGTGTCCTACAATCAAGCTTCAAATCTGTAAGAGTTCTAGTTAATCCATTTCCCTTTTTAATTATCAGGCTGAATTACTCTAAACTGCTCTTCACTATAGTTGTTGTCACTAAACTACCTCAAAAGTATTTTATGACATTAAATTACCTTAATCTCAAGTGACTTTTCTGGTAGTATACCCTTCTATGTCAGCACTTTAAGGGAGCTTACTGTAGTTTAAAAATATTAGTACAGTGAAAATGCTCATAGCTAATTTTGTGTAATTATCATCCAGTGTTGTTTATGAATTGCAATATTTGTCTTATATCTAGGCTTCGGAGAACATGAGCATTTATCACAAAATAGATTGGTATAGAGTTGTACTAGATGAAGCACACATCATCAAATCTCCAAAAGCCCAAGTTTCACAATCCGCCTTTGCCCTAAGGGCACATTGTAGGTGGTGTCTTACTGGTACCCCTATTCAGGTTAGTTCTTGATTATTTCCTTTTAAATATTTATATCGGCTAAATAAACTAATGGCTAGTTTCATTGTTTTGTGAGGTGCAGAATAATTTGGAAGATCTTTACAGCCTCCTTTGCTTCCTGCATGTCCAGCTATGGTCTGATTCGGCTTGGTAAGTTAAAAAAGGGGGAGAAAACAAGCATACACATCATTTATATTACTTTTGAGCCACCCAATAAAGCTTTGTACATATAGAAAATTCAACTGATGTTTATGATTTTAAAATGAAAATAATTATGTCAATGTTGAAGTATCAGATATATCAGTGTACCTATACAAAAATATATTATTTAAAATTGATAATGTAGAAAACAAATGTTGTAAACCCTATAATTATATTTTTAATAAAATTATATATTTAATATATTAGTATGAATATAAGATCCTGGTAGAGCTGTTATTGACAGAAATAGTGATACCTAACCGATAGCAGTATACCAGCAGGTATACAAGTTCACTTTCAGATCTCATTTATGGCCAATAATTTTCATTTCTTCTGGTAGTAGCATGAATATTGTGCTGGCAAAACTCTCTTTTTTTTTTAATAAAAAAAGATAAGTAGTATTCATGTTCACCTGCTCTGCATCTTCAGGTGGCAGAAACTGATTCAAAGACCTTACGAAAACGGTGATGAAAGAGGTTTAAGGTTGGTTAAGGCTATCCTGAGGAACTTGATGCTTCGAAGAACAAAGGACACGAAAGATAAAGACGGAAGGCAAGTTATCTATCTGCCTTCCCTCTTAACACCAATTATTTGCAACAACCTTCTGATTCATCTAACTTTCTGAATTCTATCTTGCAATTTCAGGCCCATTATTGTTCTACCTCCTGCTAATGTACGGTTTGTGGAATGTGAACTATCAGAAATTGAGCGTGAATTCTATGATGCCCTTTTCAGGAGATCAAAGCAAAGATTTGATCAGTTTGTTGCAGAAGGCAAAGTTCATAAATACTATGCGTCCATTCTCGAGCTCCTCCTTAGATTGAGGCAATGCTGCAACCACCTCTCATTAGTTATAAGGTACGTCAAAGTACAGCTGTTTCTCACATCTCAATCCCATATACACTTAGATTTATGTAGTCATTTTCAATTTTTGAAATACATATTTGTTTACTATTATGTTGGCTAGCACATAGGCCTAAATGGAATAAACGGATTACACTGAATTATGTGGAAAGAGTTTATAATATATGTGAATGCCTACATATAAAAAATCCAGAAAAATCAGAAGAGAAGAAATAAGTATTGGTAGAAAAACAAGGAAGATTCAAGCCTTTCTTAAGCATATGTTTAGTTGGTTATTAGATGTCGATATTAGGTAGGTTGTCACAATATAGTATTTTATCCATTAATCCTCATCATAACTTTAGAGTTTTAGCGCAATGGCAAGGACTTTAAGATGGTATAGAGTAACTCAGGTTCAAGTTTCACCAGGTGGGCAGGTATTTCAATCAGATTAATTGAAAAAAAGAAAAGAAATGTGTAGTGCAAAGCCTAGGTTTTGGCCCATAAAACGGGCTCTCAAGTAACAAGAGTTTTTCTCTCAACCTAGGAGAGCTTGTCTGGCACACATGCACGTGCGTGTGCACACTCTTATAATAAATTCGGAATCGGTGCAGTTTATCCACATTGTATATGGAGCTGATTAAATAGCCATTCACCTGCATGTTTCATTTTTTGTTACTCATGCAGCCATTTCATTCATTTTATTCTATTCCATGCGGCTGCTAGCTGTACTTTGTTTTTACCACCAATTAACCTACCCTTAAACCTTTTTTTAACCACACCGATCTGTTTCTCATAGTAAACGATGCAAGCATGAAGAGGATCAAGAGAATCAAGAGCAGACCGATCTCAACCAGATTGCGTGCCGTTTTCAACAAGGGTATGCATCCTCATTCCAAAGCCAAGCTTATGTAGATGAAGTATTAAAACATATCCAAAGCGGCGAAGCATCCGAGTGCCCAATCTGCCTTGAGTCATCAGATGACCCTGTGCTCACCCCGTGTGCACACAGAATGTGCAGAGACTGTTTGCTTAATAGTTGGTCCAGCTCAGCCGGCAAGCGTTGCCCAATATGCCGAAAAGAACTGACCAAGGCTGACATCATCACTTGCCCGAGTGAGAATAGGTCCAGAGTCGTTAAGAAGAATAAACAGGAGGAGTCTTCTAAGGTTAATGAGTTAATTCGGTGCTTAGAGAGTATTAGGGTTTCGGGTTCGGGTGAGAAAAGTATTGTGTTTAGCCAGTGGACTTTGTTCTTGGATTTGCTTGAGCTTTCGCTTCAGAGTAAGGGGATTGGGTACTTGAGGTTTGACGGCAAGTTGTCTCAGAGAAATAGGGAGAGGACTTTGAAGGAGTTCAATGAGAGCACAGATAAGCCGGTAACTTATAATTTTCTTCTCCTTTCTTTCATGGATTGAAAACACCTGGTAGATTTTATTCTGGTTTTGGAATTTTCAGGTCTTGTTAATGTCGCTGATGGCCGGAGGTGTAGGATTGAATTTGACTGCAGCGAACAATGTCTTTCTGATGGTAAGTAATTATTTCTCAAAATATTATCAGAAACATGTAAAGTTATGATGCTTTTGTAATTTGTTTTACTGTTTCTTCCACAATTTAGGATCCATGGTGGAATCCTGCAGTAGAAGAGCAAGCGGTCATGAGGGTTCATCGAATCGGGCAGAAAAGGCAGGTCCAAGTGAGGAGGTTCATTGTTAAGGTGATGAATGATTTTTTAAAATATTATTTGTTTTCTTTATTCTTGGCCTGCCTGATGCCTTGTTTTGAGTGAAATCTGAAGGATTTTTATTACGATGCAGGATACGGTAGAGGAGAGGTTGCAGCAGGTGCAAGCAAGGAAACAACGCATGATTGCTGGAGCTCTCACAGAAGATGATTTTAAAACTGCTCGTATCGAGGAGCTTAAGATGCTCTTTAGATAAGATCTCTTCCTTCTTTAAGATTATCAAAAAGGCTCCTCTTTTTTGATTCATCCTCCAAAGAAGCCTGCATGATCATATGAATATGATGGTGCATTTTGGGTTTTTTGCAACTGATTTGATCAGCATGCTGTTCATTTTGGGTGAATTGGTTTTGCTTTGGTAATCCCCCTTTTGTAAATATTTAGTTCAGGAGCAGTTGTCTATGTTAGGTTTAAATTATTTCTATCCTTGAGAAGTTACAACTCTGCTATGATTAGTTGTTCAGCTACTGATTAGGTTTTTTTTCTTCTAATGTATTGTAGATTTTGGCACATGCTATTGATGTCGGTTCAACCAAAAGTTTTTAGATGAATTAGATATATTATTGCAGCATTTCATAACTTTCATAGTTCATGTTGTGAAAAAATGAGGTTGATGTCGACTGCAGTGAATTTGTTGCGGTTGTGTAACTTGGTAATTAGGATGGTTCCATCTCAATTGAACTTTAGCGAGCCCTTTGCTTCATATTCTTTTGGCACCACAGCGAATGTAAATGCGATAAAATGTATGGTTGATTTCTCTGTCAGAGTCCGCTTCAAGCCTTACCAAATAGTTTATTATTGTGGTTTTTTTCCCATGTACGTGTGTAGACTAATTAAGAATTTGACCCATACACTGACCCTGCTGGCTCATTATCAACAACAAGTTTACGCGATGCATATTCTCGAAGACTCTAGAATTTGAAACCCCAACCCACAAATATTTGATTCTAGAATCATCTAAAGGCTGCAGAAATGTTGGACAAAATTAGGGTTCCATTGGAATGAGGCGCCGACACAAAATCAATGAATACTCTCTCAGTTTCGTCTTTTTGGGGAAAGAATTTGATAGCTTTGCTGACTTCACACGTCTTTTTATATTTGAAGTCTGTGCAGCAATCAACAAAAATGTGAGTATTTGTTGCGTTGCGTGCTGTTTAAGGTCAAATACCAGCCTGCGGTTTGTTTGTTTCTGGAGTTAATAAGCAGTTTTATTGGGTGGCCGGGGGGGGGGGGGTGGCGGCGGGGGGCGGGGTTTTTGGGGGTGTTACAAGCAGCCCATTGTTTTGTAGATAAACAGATACATCTATGCTTTTTAGGATGAGGAGCATACAATACAATAGGAATTTGCTATAATGAGGGACGGGCTGCTTAGCCATGTCACTTTATTATTTCATTTAAGTTGTAATGATTTTTGGATATGCAAAATACACATGTATATAGATCAATCTATAATGTATTGTCCAATTCATACGGTCGTATGTTCCGCTTTCTCATACTTTTTGTTAATCTTCTTTAGCATTTATCCTTTTATTTTGTACCAATTAATTGCATGTCTTAAAGTTGCAATCTTAGTGTTAATTGTTTTATAACATAAGTCTTTTCAGTTGTTTGTTTGTCAATCGATGGAATTTTAGGTTGGTGTGATTACATAAATGACTATTTATTGTATGTTTGGTTGAGTTCTCTAGATATTTCAATTGATTGTGTTTGGTTATGTTTGATTGAGTTCTAGATATTACAATTGATTGCGTTAGTTTGTGTCTACAAATTAGAGGTGAGAAATTGAGAAAGGATCTCTTGCACGAATAACCATTATGCTTTTGTTTATTTTGAATGCAATATCATTTCATAAGCTATCATCATGGTTCAACTGCTGATTTCAACCATCTCATTTAAATCCAAAAACAGACAAACATTTAAATTCTTTTTTTTTATTTTCTTTTTGCCCTTTTCTAATATGGTTGTACTTGGATGTTGGTCATTTCAAACGGTTATGAAACCAAACAAGTGTTATAAGTTAGGTTTTTCCTTCCTTCAAGGAAAAAAGGTTGTTATTATCAGTATATAGACAAAATTATTCGACATATCAATTACAGTGCATCTATAGCATTCTTCATATAAATTTCTTACTGTTCACCACATTTATTTATTTTTTTCTGACCAAATATATAATGTCAAAACAAGTAGGACACCGACAAAGCAACACCATATTACAGATAGACAAATATATCCATAGAAAACAAACAAATTTTAAGAAAAAAAAAAAAGAAAGGTAAAGGCCATCGTCACCTCCCACGTGCCACCCACACGCGCGCACCGAAAGTATCCCCAATTCTTATCCTAATCTCAGCTATAAATCACAATCCCTGCCCCTCTCTCTCTGTTTCTCTCACAAATTTCTTAAAATCTCAACAGAAAAAAACCAAGAAATGGAGAAGGGTAAGGCCACCGGTAGCAAGCTGACGCGGCAGCGGAGCAGGCTGCAGATGCACGCGCCGTCGTCGATCCAGGTGGTCCCCGTCCCTGCTAACGTGGCGGAGTGGAACGTCGCCATCCCCCTCCTCTCCCCCCTCGACATCGTCTCCCTCCCCGCTCACTGGGATCTGACGGCGGCCGAGGAGGCGGAGGCCCCGAAGGACACGCGTCAGCCATCTGACGGTCAAAAGGACGACGAGCCTATCACGTGGTCCGCGTGGCAGCACCCTGCGGCGCCGTTCTACTACGAGCCGGCGGCTGACAACGGACCGGCGCTGCTGCTGACGCCGAACTGCGCCTGATCGTAATTTTCCCCCCTTTTTTGTTTAACCCCCCTTAATTTAGTGATTTTTATTTTTTTAATTTTGGAGGTGACGTGTAATTAGTGGTTGGTGTTGGCTTGTTGCTATGGAAATGAGGAAGAAAAAAGTGTGTTTATAATTTTAGCCTGTCAAATCAGTGCACATTGTGGCAGTAGGAATTTATTACCGCAACACGCGGCAGGACACATACAACAGGATATTTATTCATGGGTAAATTGTCAAAAAGCCTCGGCCTATTCAGGGTTTGTTAAAATCCCCATGGTATTTTCAAAAGAGTAAAAAAAGACATATTGTTCCGAAATTTTGTGAGAAAACCCTTGGGTCTTATCAGAATCAGGCCAGCAATTATTAGTGAGATAAAGTAACGAAGATACCCCCCTTCTCTTCTTTTCACAATTGCTTTTCAATTTTTTTTCCATTTCCTAAAAAATTTTCCGCATTTCTCTCTTTATCAAACCATCTCTCTCACCTTCTCCGTAGCCGCTGTTGCCGTCGACGGCTCTCGCCTCATCACCGCCTTCTCCGCTATTGCCTTGATTGCTGTCTACGAACTCCAATTCATCGTCTCCATCGCCGGATCTCTAATAGAGAAAGAAACTAGGAAGGGAAGGGAGAGGAGATGGTGCTCAAGAGGCTAGCGAGCCTCTATGCGAAGGAGGCAGAGGAGTTTTTTGAATCGTGTGATTGAGGATAAACTTTTGCTGTCCTTTTTTATCCCATCGGGATTCTGGCTATTGAGAGATGTCTTATGCATAGTCACAGAATTCGCGAATTATTCGCCGAATTCGCGAATAATTCGCGAATTTTTGATCAAACGAATTATTCGCCGAATTATTCGTCATTGCCGAACTGGCCGAATAATTCGCGAATTATTCGCGAATAATTCGCGAATTATTCCCGAATTATGTGATAAAACAGCGAATAATTCAAAAAACTGTAAATAATTCACAAAATCAAAACCTAGCGTCTCATATATTAATTTATTGCTCGAAATCCTTCCCGAACATTTCCCGAACACTTACCGAATCTTTCCCGAATACCTGCCGATTTTTTCCGAATAGTTCTCCGAATCCGAATTTTCGATCTCGCCGAATTATTCCCGAACGGCGAATTTGTGACTATGGTCTTATGGGTAGAAATTTAAAGACAACTTGTTAAAACTTAAAAGATAACTTATTAGAAATTAAAAACAACTGATTAGAAGTTACAGGCAGGTGGTTAGAACTTAAATGCAAGTGCATAGAAGTCCCATATAACTAATTAGAAGTTGCATGTATCTTCTAAGCAGTTGCCTGTAATTTCTAGTAAACTGCATATAACTTCTAAGCAGTTGCATGTAACTTCTATTAAGCTGTATATAACTTCTATTAAGCTGTATATAACTTCTAAGCAGTTGCCAGTTACTTTTGATAAGCTGCCTACAACTTCTAATAACTTGTCTGTAATTTCTAATATGCTGCACGTAACTTCTAAGCAGTTGTCTGTAATTTTTAATTAGTTGCATATAATTTCTAAGCAGTTGCCTGTAATTTCTAATAATTTGTCTGTAACTTCTAAGCAACATGTAATTTCTAAGCAGTTGCCTGTAATTTCTAATAACCTGCTTGTAATTTCTAAGCACTTGCATGTAACTTCTGAACACTTTCATATAACTTCTAACTAGTTGCATGTAAACTTTAACATCATCAAGCATACATCAGCAATTTTTGATATCAACAAAAATATATCAACAAAAATACATCAATACCGGCTATATAAAACCAATAATATGAACAAAAATATCATTCATAATACAATATTGGCCAACATCAGCTATATAAAACTGATAAAATTAACAAAAATATTATTCATAACACGGTATCAGCCAACATCGGTTATATAAAACTGATAATATCAATAAAAATATCATTCACAATATCGGCCAACATCGGCGATATTAAAATAAATACGTTAACAATTTTTGACATTCATTACACAATACTTTTCATCGGCCAATATCGGCGAAGTAAAACCAGTAATAACTAACCAATTTGTTATCATTTATAAAACAAGTAATAATATCGGCGAATATCAGCTAAATACAAATAGATAATTATATGTACGAATAATAAAGAGTTCGAATTGCAGCCAAAAAAACTGAAATAATATCAAACTATCTCTTCCTCGTCCTTCAATAGAATTTTTTGCCACAAGTATCGGCCGTCACTACTTAGAACTTTTTCTCTCTAAGGCATCCGCTATCTTCCGACGCTCCATCAGTACCTTCATGAATAAGCAGTCGAACACGCCGCAGTCAGAACTGTTAAACAACATGGTTAAAAAACATATATTGTAATAATCATTAACAATCAGAAATGTTAAAACGACACTTCTAATAATTGATCATGTCACCCCCGCTTCCCAAAATAGCGGTAACGGACATGTGACGAGGCGTGTGACGTATTTATTCCAAAAATGTCATTTCCCGTAACAAATACGTTAAGCGTTTATAAGCAACATAAAATGACAAGAATATTAAGTGAAATAAAATCCATCTACTATATATTACATTCAAGATTTCCACAGAATTTCAAACTGATACAAAATGTTTTAAACAAAAATACAATAATAAGACAATGCCTTAATAAGAGAGATACAGAAATGAAAGACTGGAATGAAACTAAAAGTTTGCATGTGATGAAAGCTGGCCGTACTCCTCTGCCGTCGGTTATGTTTCCTCCGTCCGTAAGTCATCCGACGAACATTCCAAGGATAGAAAGAAAATAGTATGGAATGTCCGTCAGCGAACTTGTGCTTGGTAAGTCCCCAAGAAAGATGGGATTATAACATAAGTGTATAATAACAAGTTATATAAATGGAAATGGAAATCATGAAGCGGTGAACGAGTGTGATATGGTAATTAAACATGATAATTAATATAAGCATGTCAATTCTATGTAGCATGGCAGTTCTATATAACATGGTCGTGTAGTCTAGGTATAGTGTTGATGAATATGGGTACATGATAAATAAAAGTGTTGAATATGAAGTAAATAATGTGTCTTAAAAGGTCTCTACAAGTTAAACTAACCTAACGATTCTTCAAGTGTGAATGTCAATCAATCTCAAGAGTATTCCCAAATTCAAGGATAGGGCCCTATGGAAAGGAATCACGGGTCCAAAAAGGGACCCCAAGCTGTGGAGGAGTCGGCCCGTTTCAAGAGAGTGATGGGACTCCTAAGATTCCGTTGGATTCATACTCAAACTACCCCAACAGCTTGTGTATTTTAATTTACAGTTAATATAACAATTCTTAATTGAATCTATGAATACAAGAGAGAGTGTACGAGTTCATTGTCAAGTGTTGGATATGTATATCCTAGAGGCCATTATTGTATTGGATGCTGGGGGTATGTATGTACATGACATTCTTGCTCGATATGATAGTATGCTATTTGGTTTGTCTTTATCTTAACATGTGTATATGTTTTACTGGTTATTACGTATTACTAATATATGTTGATAAAACTCGTAGGATTCTTACTTGACTATCAGCGTTATGATGACGGTCATACTTGTGGGGGCTGGGTAATCAATAAGCACATATTTAAATGTTCCTAGTCGTAGCAGTATCGAGACTGGGCATCGATATTTCAGAGTAGATTAGTGTATACGTTTCTTGATCCCGACGAGGGGCGATGGTTAGTCCCACAACCATTGGTGTACGGCACTAAAGATTGTATAAATGTGCTTATTGAAAAATGAGTTACACTGGACGGATTCGCCGAGAACATCTAAATGATATTATACATATTGTCAGATAGCAGTTCTTTGGTGACATGAGTACCGAGTAGTCTTTAGACTTGAGATCGTCATTTACCTCGTGTGAGTTCCCACTGTACTTAGATTACTACTCTACCATGGTTTTAAAGAGTTGTGCAAACAAGTTTTAGTTGGGTACAGTCCCGAGCCACATGGAGGCAGTGAGCGATCGGAATAGATTTGTTTCTCCCGATATAGGGAGTCGATGCCACGCTGTGTACAGTTGGCCAACACCATAAGACCTTGGCCAAGGCGGATGAGATTTACTAACAGTGAGATTAGTAGTTTTTCGGGATGATCTTGAGCCACATCGACACGACTTATTGGGTTGTTAGGGGTCTGACGTTTTCCACCTCTACACCCGGTATGCGATACTCTCAGACGAAGAGAATAGACTATACGAAGACTGTCACTTATAGGCTCAGTAGGGATACAGACGGACTTTCTTGTCGACCTTCTTTTCGACACATATCTGGGTAGCCGTTACGTATCGCTAGTGCCGCTGACATACTCGTGGTTATGGATTTATCCAGTAACTCACTGCCGGCGTATTGTCGAGTCTTTAGAGTCCCACAAAGAGGATTTTTCCGGTTCAGACGAAATGATGTAGAGCCCGTAGGTTGATATGTGCAGCGGTCCGATTAAATACGTGTACTAGCTACACGAACTTTAATTGGATGATTGATAATACTAGCCGGTTTAGGATTAAACCGGATTATTAAATCAAGTATTGATTTAATAATTTACATATACATGTATACATTCTAGTATTATATTCATTATTTATTTCTCTTTCTCTTTGGTATTCGTATTTTTGTACGAATACGGGTATGTATATACGGGAAGTGTATTTTATGTTTATATAAAATACATTCTAGAAGGAGTACACCTTATATATGTATTTTCCATTTTTTAGAAATTGTAAATGAGGTGGAGGGGTGAGGTGGCAATTAGGAATGGTGAGAAGGATCGGCAAATAAATTAAAACCTTTACTATTGAGGTAAGGGAAAAATTGTTTAATGGGAAATTCATTTCCTAAAAACAATTGTGGTGACGGCTTATTTCTCTCTCATGCTTTCATTCTCTCATTTTGTTTCCTTTCTCCTCTTTTTCCTCCTTCATGCTTGATCTTCTCATGTGTTGAGAAAAACATTAAAAGGCTCTCTTGATATTAGCAGGAGTAGCAAAAAGAAAGAGAAAAAGATAGTGAACACTCTCTCCTTCACTAACACTTCATCCTTAGCAGGTTTAAAGTGTTAGTTGCTTAACTAGATGTTTTAGTATGAAGCTTGAGCTTGGAAAAGATTCCACGGGTGGATCATCTTCGACAAAGGAAGACTGACTTGCAAGCGCGTTCCGGATCACTAGGAGGCCTAGCTAGAGTTCACCGCAACCTCGTTCGATTGCTACAAGTTCATTTGCCCGCTACTAGGATGACTGGTACACAAACTCGTTCCCGTCGATCTAGGAGTGTAGGAGGGGGTCTTCCGCGAGTAGACGGACACGCTATAAAGATAGCCAGCCTCTTTAACTTGTAGAATAGTTATTATAGAATGTTAGTTAAGCGTTTGAAATCGATCGCTAGGTCGTAGTTGCTTGTGCTTGTTAGAAAAATTTTCATTATCAATTCCGCCTTAGCAAGGAGTTAGCGGCGCGGGCACTAGCAACAATTTTCATGGTATCAGAGCTACTAGGCAGTGCCGACCCATGTGGGGTTCTCATTGTATAACAGTGTGGCAAAGTGCATGCTCTTAACCCCAGAGTTTCCTGTACGGAAGGTCCGGCGGGTTGCAAGGGGACATGCGTAAAAGTAGTTCTGAGGGACCAGTTGGTGCCATGACAATCTCATGGGATGGGGTGCGCTGTCTGGCCAACATGGTATCAGAGCCACCCAAACACTATAACTAGTTTTAGACGATATAATAGTTTTGAAACCGAAATTTTATCCGTATTTAGTTTCAAGAATTAAGCTACTGTCCTTTTTCAAAATTGTTCTCTGAAAAAAATTTGAGATGTAAATATGGACTTGTATTGTTTTGAAAACGTACCAGGGCAAACGCGGGGCAAAACTGCCTTGCCTTGGCCGACCTGATCGGCCAGGCAGTGGTAGTTTGCCACGTGTTTGCTGTTGGCTATAATGCCCTCAAGGCAATTATTGTAATCGCAGGCAGGCGATTATGATGATTGAGAGATGACCTATATGGGTAGAACAGTCTTATTCGAGATGATAGTATACTATCTGGTTTATCTTTATCATCGTGTATATGTATTATGTGGTATTCAGGATCACTATTATATGTTGATAAAGCCTATATGATTCATGCTTGACTACTAGGGTTATTGTGGCGATCATACTTATGAGAACTGGATAGTTTATAAGTAAATCCTTAAATGTCCCTAATCGCAGGAATATCGAGACAGAGCATCGATATTCCAGAGTAGACTAGTATATATGTTTCTTGACCCCGACGAGGGGCGATGACCGGTCTCACAGCCATTGGTGTAAGTAAGTCACCAAAGATTGTATACAGGTGCTCATTGAGTTATGAGTTACACTGGACGGACTCGCCGGGAACATGCTAGATGGTATTATACCTATTGTCAGGTATCAGTTCTCCGGTGACATGAGTACAGCTTAGTCTGTTGATCTGAGATCGTCATTTGTCTCCTGGGAAGTGGCCCACTGTGCTTTGATTACTACCATACCACGGCTCTACTGAGTCATGCAAACAGGTTTTAGTTGGGTATAGTCCCGAGCCACATGGAGGCAATGAGCGGATCGTCAGGGATTCGACTCTCCCGATATTGGGGGTAAATGTCGCGCAGTGCACGGGTGGCCATTACCAGAAATCCTTGGCCATGGTGGACGAGAATTACTGATTTGGATCAGTAGTTTCTCAGTGGGTGATGGGCTTCACACTGACACGACTTCTCGTGTTATTAGGGGTCTGATTTTATCCACCCCTAGACTCGATATACGATACTCTTAGACGATCAGACCGGATTGTACAGAGACTGTCACTTTCAGGCTCAGTAGGGATACAGATGAGTTTGCTTGTCGATCTTCCTTTCATTCAATACCTAGGTAGCCGTTTTGTACAGTTAGTGCCGCTGATATGCTTGTGGTTAAACCCGCTGGCAGCGTGTTGTCGAGTTTATAGAGTCCCACACAGAGGGTTTCCCAGCTGAGGCGAAACGATGTAGTGTACGTATTTTGATACGTAGTTAGGTTCGATTAAAACACGTGTTTTTGTACACGTATTTTTAATCGGGCATTTTGTTAATACTAAGCCGGTTTGAAAGATAACCACATTATCACATTTAGATGAAATATGAGCTAGTATTATATATCTCTTTTAGTATATCTCTTTTCGGTATTCGTATTTTGACAGAATACGGTATTTATACGATTACGAGTATTTGTATAAATACATGTATTTGTGTCTTAATATAAATATGGGTATTTTTATTTTGATAATGTCCCTGTTAGTGTATATGCCCTAGAGGCCATTACTGTATCATACTAGTTTGTATATTACTTAATGGAAGCTTGGGATATTCACCTTGTATATACAATCTTGCTCAAAATAGTAGTATACTACTTGGTTTGTTTCTACTTCAATGTGTACTTATGTTTATTTTAGTATATCACCTATACACATTAGTGGAGCCCTTAGGATCTTTGCTTGATTACCAGTGTTGTGATGGCAGTCACACTAGTGGGGCTGGGTAATCTATAAGCACATCCTTATGCAGGTCCCTAGTCGCAGGACTATTGAGACAGGGCATCGATACTCCGGAGTAGACTAGCGCATGCGCTTCTCATCCAAGTGTGGGAGACGGTCTGTCCCACAGCCGTCAGTACGTCGTACTGGAGATAGTATGCGGATGCTCGTTGGGTTACGAGTACACTGGACAGGACTCGTCGGGAACTGATCGGTTGGTATTATACCCATCGTCAGTTATCAGTTCCCAGGTGACATGAGTACAGCTTAGTCCGCTGACTTGACACTGTCACTTCGCCTCGAGTGTGTTCCCACTGTACTTTGATTACTACCCTACCACGGCTCAAAGGAGTCGTGCAAACAGGTAGTAGTTGGGTGCAGTCCCGAAGCACTTGGAAGCAGTGACGGTTAGACAGGATTCGTCTCTCCCGGTATTGGGGGTTGACATCGCGCTGTGTCTAGGAGAGCCATTACACGAGTAGTCCCTGGCCAGGGCAAGCGAGATATACTGGTAGGCTTCCAGTGTTATCTCAGGGTGTATTGGGCTTCACTCCGACACGACTTGTACCGCTATTAGGGGACTGACGTTTACCGCCCCCCTAGGCCCGCCATGCGATGTATCAGACGAACAGACCGGACTGTACGGAGATTGTCACATTCAGGCTCAGTAAGAGTTCAGATGGGTTTCACCTCGTCAGTCTTCTTGTCGGCATCTACCTGGGGACCGTTACGCACAGCTAGTGCCGCTTGCGGTCTGTGGTTAAACCCACTGCCAGCGTAGTGTCGAGTCTTTAGAGTCCCACATAGAAAGCTATTCGCCTTTAGGCAAAAGAGTAGAGGTCGCATGGTTTTGCGACAGGTCGTATGGTTTTGCGACAGGGTCCGGTCACATCCGTGCACTTGTGCACGTACAGTGTCCGGACAGTTAACACTAGCGGGCTTTGGTTTAAGCCAGATCCTAGTGTACGTTTTGAGATTGGTTTTATCCAGTATGTATTCGTGTTCCTCCGAACGCGAATGCGGGTGTGTATGCACAGTTGACGGAGACACAGAGGCAGAGGATTCTCATTAGGGTTGTTGACCGTTGACTGTTGACTATTGACTTTTTGCTCAACTCTAATGAGAATATGATATGTAATTAACAATAATATTAATTAAGTATTGTGGTGACATGGTTGTTGAGGGGTTGACTTTGTTGACTTGTTGACTTTTTTGACCGGTTGACTAGGTTGGACTAGTTGACCATCATGATGACAATGGCTATCATTTCATGGCAAAGACTTTTTACTTGCTTGTTCTCTTGTGCAATATGAGTGCATGAAATGATATAGCCATTTTGACTTAAACCATTTACACAATACTTGATTACTATTTTTGTGATGATGGTTTTGGATTATGAGAGCCAAGTGAGAAAAGTCTTGCTCATTCTATCATTTTCATTCTCTCTCTTGTTCTTGAGCTCTCATCTCCTTCCTCTTGCTCTCCCTCTCTTTAGTCTATGGTTCACTTATCTCATGTGTTGAGAATCAAGAACCATAGAGAAAATCCCAACACACTCTCCTCTACTCACTCTAGTTCACAAGGTTTAGCAAACCGAGTGAACTAGTTTCTTCAAAGACCGAAGAAGAAGCCAAAGGTAGAAGCTTTCAGGTGGATCGATCTTCGGCGCAAGGAGACGACGGGGTGAAGCCGACCCAGACAACTATCGAGGCTTGAAGACGAAGGAGTTCAAAAAAGAAAGGTATAACCCCCTAACCGAGTAGTTAACAACTCCTAATTAGGTTGTTAGTTAGATGTTTAACAAAGATCCGGTTTTGAGTCCATATTACCACCTCTAGAAAATTGTTTTTCACCAAATTCCGCATGCCCGAAAGTACCGGGAGAGGTAGCATGGACTTACAGTGGTATCAGAGCCTAGTTAAACTCTATCTAACATGTTAGCATAGTTGCTAGAAATTCGATCGGAGAAAAATTCCCGAAATAAACCCGAAATTCAAACTTTCTGTCGATTTTCAAAGTGCTGCAAAAATTATTTGAGATATACCAAAATCGACTCAGGGTTTTTAGAAGAAACTGCAAAAATTCGACCCACTGAATCGATCAACGCGCCGCGTTTCCGCGGCCGAGTTGACTCGGTCGTGGGGTTTTATTTTTGCAGTTTGTTCATATGGGTATTTTGGGATTTTTGGAATATGTATTTTCTGCCCAGATTTTCCAGAACGAAAATTTTGTGTTTGGGGCCTGAAAATCCGTATTTTTGATCGAACTTCTAAAAGACTTAAGCTGACGGGTTTTTCTGTGATGTGATATTTGTATTGAACGTCTGCTGATCGCTATATGTCGATTAGTGGGGGTTATATAAATCTGTGATCTGTAATGTTATTGGAATGTGTATATGAATTCATTGGATTGTCGCGGGTGAATAGCCGGGGGTTGTGAGACGAGAGTTTTCTTTTCTTTCAATTCATGTAAATTTGTAAATTGATGTAATTATTATTTGAATGGCCGCACAACCGGGTCGGGGTTGTAGCCGTCATTGTATAATTTCTTTTTACTGTTTTTGCTCCTAGGATAGACCCATGGAGGGGGTGCACAAACTACCGGGTATGCCGAAGTGCCGAGTGGCCTACTCACGGAGTTGAGGGAGGTTGCTTCGCTTCGGGTACTTGGCGGGCAGTTTGCCGCACCCGTAGGGGTCTTGGGTGGGGTATTGGCTATTCACCGCGACCGTGTAATCTGCTTTTCGTTACAGGCTCGTACGAATTGCGGATTCCTAGTATATCCAATGTGTTCATCTGTGATCTGAAATGGCTATCATTGCAATATATTTGTATATGATATTATTTAGGCGTTGCTTATGTTTTACAGCCGCGCTAGCCCAGCCCCCGCTCTGTCGTTAGTTAAGTAACCTAACGGGTAATGACGGGGCCCCGTGGCGAATGCGAATGGCATAAGCGTACGTCATATTTTGGTTGTTTTCTGCAATGGCAGGATTAAATGATGGGACGCATTAAAATAACTAATGCAAGAATATCACGCATTAAAATAACTAATGCAAGAAAATAAACCAAGGAAAAGTCGTTGGAACACTTTCGAAAAACCACTCGGTTCTTTTCAAAACCAACTTTTAAATGCGGAGTTTGAGCCACTCCTTTTAAAAGCTATCTCGTTCCATCGATTATATCAAGTTCACTACGTTCACGGTTTAGCCAAAACCATTCGTAGCCCTCCGTCGTTTCACATGGATGGTCAATAGTATTCAAGATATGTTTGTTGGCCAAAGTTAAGGCATAGTGATTGGTAGCTATTGGGTATTCATGTGCAGCATAGATAGATGCGTTAGTTTGGAACAGTCGTACTGCCTTGTTGGCCAAAGTCAAGGGTAGGTACGGGTGGATTCAAATTAACCTGGAGAACGACGGGTAGAACTTGACATGTGACTTATGATTTGTTGGCCAAAGTCAAGGTCATAAGAGCATGGGGCAAAAATCCACATCGGGAGTTTCAAAAGAACTGAAACTTGCTAGCGTTGCATACCATTTGGAGTGTGATGATTCTGGTAGGATTCCTTCAGTTTTGTCACGCAATGATATTTGGATCCCGATCCTACTGTGAGTATATGCTACTCCTCGGGAAATTTCTCACTTAACGATCAATGCTATAAACCAAGTAGGTGTCTAGAAAGGTGTTAGCGGGGCTACGCCCCCAGGGAAAAGAGGTTATTTAATTAAGGAACTTCGCGAAAGCGTTGGAAAACCTCCCTCGAAGTACCGACACTGGCCTGGCTGAACGGTTAAGCAAGTATTGTACGGTGAAATTGATCCTGACTAATTCTTCCTTTTTGGTTTGAGGAGGGATTCGAGAAACAGTGGGAGCCATCCTGTTTAGACAAACTAAAAACCATTCTAAACTTGCAAGAGCATCATGCTGAGTGTTTCTTCTCTCTCCTAATTACAGCGACCAATCGACATGACTGGACTTAAGTTACTCCTAGATAAAAACATACTGACAGGGCCAAACTACAAAGATTGGCTCAGGAATGTCAAGATGGCAATCACTTACGACAAGCTGGGGTATCTTCTTACCACCAAAGCTCCCCCTGTCCCAGGTCCCAAAACCAGCGTCGCGGATAAGGAAATCCGTAAGACCTGGGAACTAGACTGCGCGAAGGCCAAGTGCATCGTGCTTGCCTCTATGGACAATGAACATCAGAGGAGGCACGAGAATATGGACCTGGAATCCATATTTCTTCATACAAAAGAACTGTATGGAGAGCAATCTCGTATCGCAAGATACGAAGTGTCGAAGAAGTTATTTTCGGCAAGATTGGCCGTCGGATCATCGGTAGCGGAACACGTGCTTAAGATGATTGGCTACATTGAGGAGCTCGCGGACCTTGGGACCACGTTGGAGAATGAGCTCTATACGGACTTGATTCTCCAGTCCCTTCCTTCCACTTACGCCCAGTTCATACTGAACTTCAACTTACAAGAAAATGAAGTTGAACTTTCAGAACTCCTCAACATGCTGAGGAGCGCAGATGGCACCCTACAGAAAGGTAGGGAAACATCCACTTTGTTTGTAGGAGGATCTTCTTCTTCTAGGTCCAAGGCGAAAGCCAAGGGAAAGAAGAAGAAAGCCCCCGCCAAACCAAGAGGCGGTGTTAGTAAAGTGGATACGAAGGGAAAGGCAAAAGCAACAAAGAAAGTGGGAAAGCTTGTGGATAAGAAAGAATGCTTCTATTGTCATAAGAAGGGACACTGGAAGAATGATTGCAGGGCTTGGAAAGCCAGAACACAGGATCTGAAGCAGGTTGCGGCTTCAGCTTCAGGTGTGTATGTTATTGAAAACTGTCTTTCAATAAACTCTACTTCCTGGGTATTGGATACCGGATCAGGATCTCATATCTGTAATTCTTTGCAGGCGTTGAGAAACCGTAGGGTTTTGAAGGCAGGTGACATGACCCTCAAAGTTGCAAACGGAGCTAGCATGGATGCTAAGGCCGTGGGGGACTATCACCTGGGAATGTCAGATGGACATGTTTTGGTTTTGCGTAATTGCTTTTTTGTACCCAACGCAACTTGTAATATCATTTCTGTATCTTTGGTTTCTAAAGAAGGTTATGAATTTGCGTTTGTAAGCAATGCTGTAAACATTCACCTTAATCAAGTTCTGATTGGGTCAGGTACATTGAGCAATGGTATATACGTATTAAACCAACCACAGATTTTCAATGTCCAGAATACACACAAAAGAAAGTCTCCGGAAATCAATCAGACTTTCTTATGGCATTGTAGACTGGGTCACATCAATGAGAGAAGGTTGACGAAGTTACATACAGAAGGATATTTGAATCCGTTCGAATATCAATCGTATGCCACTTGTCAATCCCGTCTCAAAGGAAAGATGACAAAGACTCCGTTTACTGGATACGGAGTAAGGGCGAGCGAGCTCTTGGGACTCGTACACAGCGACGTGTGCGGTCCAATGTCTACACATGCACGAAGCGGTTATTCTTACTTCATTACTTTTACGGATGACTTTTCAAGGTACGGTTATGTCTTCTTAATGAAACATAAGTCTGAAGCCTTTGGAAAATTCCAGGAATATAAGAATGAAGTAGAAAAACAAACCGGCAAAAGAATCAAGATCCTAAGATCGGATCGAGGTGGTGAATACTTAAGTGCCGAGTTCCTGGACTATTTAAAAGAGAATGGAATTCTCTCTCAGCTTACTCCTCCATACACTCCGCAACATAACGGTGTATCGGAGAGATGGAACCGAACCCTATTGGATATGGTACGGTCCATGATGAGTAACGCTGAGTTATCGCGATCATTATGGGGGTATGCGCTAGAATCAGCTGCATACCTTTTGAACCGAGTTCCCACTAAGACTGTGCCTACTACACCATATGAGATGTGGTGTGGGAAGAGACCCTATCTTAATCACATTAAGACATGGGGAAGTCCAGCTTTTGTCAAAAAGCAGCATGCGGACAAGCTCGAGACACGCTCAGTACAGTGCAAGTTCGTGGGATATCCAAAGAACTCCAAGGGGTATTTCTTCTACTGCGAAGAGGAACAAAAGGTTTTTGTTTCTCGTCATGCCTACTTCTTGGAAACTGAGTTTTTGGAAAACCAGATAAGTGGGAGCACAGTAGAACTGGAAGAAATTCCAGAACCACGAGCTATTACTGAAAGCTTAGTGGAACCAGAGGGTTCAAAAGAACAAGACATTCCTACGCCGCTCCGCAGGAGTAGTAGGCAGTCTCATCCGCCCGAGAGATACTACGGTTTTCTCATAGACGGGGATAGAGAGGATTGCATCATAGATTATGATGAGCCTACTAGCTTCCAGCAGGCCGTTCAGAGCGTTGACTCAGTAAAATGGCTGGATGCAATGCGGACCGAAATGGAGTCCATGTACACCAACAAAGTATGGACGTTGGACATTGCTCCAGACGGGGTAAAACCCGTAGGATGCAAGTGGATCTTCAAAAGGAAGATTGGTGTAGATGGACAGGTTGAGACCTCTAAAGCTAGACTTGTTGCAAAGGGTTTCCGTCAAAGACCTGGCTTGGATTATGACGAAACCTTTTCTCCAGTGGCTATGCTGAAATCCATTCGGATCCTTCTTGCCATTGCTGCCTTCCACGATTATGAGATTTGGCAAATGGACGTAAAGACCGCTTTTCTAAATGGAAATTTAGAGGAGTGTGTCTATATGGACCAACCAGAGGGTTTCATTCAGAGTGGGAGCAGCGGAAAGGTGTGCAAGTTGCTTAAGTCCATCTATGGACTAAAGCAGGCATCGCGGAGTTGGAACATCTGTTTTGATGAGACGGTCAAGGAGTTTGGCTTTATCAAAAATCCAGATGAACCATGCATCTATAGTAGATTTGTAGCGAGAACTGTAGTATTCCTCGTTTTATACGTGGATGACATTCTCTTAATAGGAAATGACATCCTATGCTACAATCTGTCAAGGGGTTCTTGTCACACAGGTTCTCCATGAAAGACCTGGGTGATGCCTCATACATCCTGGGGATCCGGATCCATCGTGATAGATCCAATAGGATATTAGGACTTTCACAGTCCAGGTACATCGACACCATACTGAAAAGATTCAGTATGGAAGATTCCAAGCACGGTAACCTACCGGCTTGTCACGGGATCACCCTCTCTAAAGAGATGTCTCCCAAGACTGATTTGGAGAGGGATCACATGTCTATTATACTCTACGCTTCTGCGGTAGGCTCTATAATGTATGCGATGTTGTGTACCAGACCGGATGTAGCTTATGCACTGAGTGTGGTAAGCCGGTATCAGTCAAACCCTGGGGAGAAACACTGGATAGCGGTAAAGAACATTCTCAAGTACCTGAGAAGGACTAAGGAGATGTTCTTGGTGTATGGCGGAAAAGACCTCCAGATCGAGGCCTTTGCTGACTCCAGCTTCCAGAGTGACAAGGATGATTCCAAGTCCATGTCGGGTTTTGTCTTTACCCTCAATGGAGGGGCGGTATGTTGGAAGAGTTCCAAACAGGAAACCGTTGCTGACTCGACTATGGAAGCGGAATACATCGCTGCATCTGATGCCGCAAAAGAAGCTGTCTGGATGAGGAAGTTCTTGAAAGAACTTCAGGTGGTTCCGTCCATTGTTGATCCAATACCTCTGTATTGCGACAACAACGGGGCTATAGCTTTAGCGAAGGAACCCAGGTCCCATCAGAGATCAAGACACATCTTGAGGCGGTATCACCTGATCAGGGAGATCGTGGATCGCCAGGAGATCGAGGTTCGGAGGGTTGCTTCAGAAGATAACACTGCAGATCCATTCACCAAGGCCTTACCCCAGACTCAGTTCGAGCGGCTGATCGAGATGATAGGTCTTCGATACGCCAGTACATGGCCTTAGTGCAAGTGGGAGATTGTTAGTGTATATGCCCTAGAGGCCATTACTGTATCATACTAGTTTGTATATTACTTAATGGAAGCTTGGGATATTCACCTTGTATATACAATCTTACTCAAAATAGTAGTATGCTACTTGGTTTGTTTCTACTTCAATGTGTACTTGTGTTTATTTTAGTATATCACCTATACACATTAGTGGAGCCCTTAGGATCTTTGCTTGATTACCAGCGTTGTGATGGCAGTCACACTAGTGGGGCTGGGTAATCTATAAGCACATCCTTATGCAGGTCCCTAGTCGCAGGACTATCGAGACAGGGCATCGATACTCCGGAGTAGACTAGCGCATGCGCTTCTCATCCCAGTGTGGGAGACGGTCTGTCCCACAGCCGTCAGTACGTCGTACTGGAGATAGTATGCGGGTGCTCGTTGGGTTACGAGTACACTGGACAGGACTCGTCGGGAACTGATCGGTTGGTATTATACCTATCGTCAGTTATCAGTTACTAGGTGACATGAGTACAGCTTAGTCCGCTGACTTGACACTGTCACTTCGCCTCGAGTGTGTTCCCACTGTACTTTGATTACTACCCTACCACGGCTCAAAGGAGTCGTGCAAACAGGTAGTAGTTGGGTGCAGTCCCGAAGCACTTGGAAGCAGTGACGGTTAGACAGGATTCGTCTCTCCCGGTATTGGGGGTTGACATCGCGCTGTGTCTAGGAGAGCCATTACACGAGTAGTCCCTGGCCAGGGCAAGCGAGATATACTGGTAGGCTTCCAGTGTTATCTCAGGGTGTATTGGGCTTCACTCCGACACGACTTGTACCGCTATTAAGGGACTGACGTTTACCGCCCCCCTAGGCCCGCCATGCGATGTATCAGACGAACAGACCGGACTGTACGGAGATTGTCACATTCAGGCTCAGTAGGAGTTCAGATGGGTTTCACCTCGTCAGTCTTCTTGTCGGCATCTACCTGGGGACCGTTACGCACAGCTAGTGCCGCTTGCGGTCTGTGGTTAAACCCACTGCCAGCGTAGTGTCGAGTCTTTAGAGTCCCACACAGAAAGCTATTCGCCTTTAGGCAAAAGAGTAGAGGTCGCATGGTTTTGCGACAGGTCGCATGGTTTTGCGACAGGGTCCGGTCACATCCGTGCACTTGTGCACGTACAGTGTCCGGACAGTTAACACTAGCGGGCTTTGGTTTAAGCCAGATCCTAGTGTACGTTTTGGGATTGGTTTTATCCAGTATGTATTCGTGTTCCTCCGAATGCGAATGCGGGTGTGTATGCACAGTTGACGGAGACACAGAGGCAGAGGATTCTCATTAGGGTTGTTGACCGTTGACTGTTGACTATTGACTTTTTGCTCAACCCTAATGAGAATATGATATGTAATTAACAATAATATTAATTAAGTATTGTGGTGGCATGGTTGTTGAGGGGTTGACTTTGTTGACTTGTTGACTTTGTTGACCGGTTGACTAGGTTGGACTAGTTGACCATCATGATGACAATGGCTATCATTTCATGGCAAAGACTTTTTACTTGCTTGTTCTCTTGTGCAATATGAGTGCATGAAATGATATAGCCATTTTGACTTAAACCATTTACACAATACTTGATTACTATTTTTGTGATGATGGTTTTGGATTATGAGAGCCAAGTGAGAAAAGTCTTGCTCATTCTATCATTTTCATTCTCTCTCTTGTTCTTGAGCTCTCATCTCCTTCCTCTTGCTCTCCCTCTCTTTAGTCTATGGTTCACTTATCTCATGTGTTGAGAACCAAGAACCATAGAGAAAATCCCAACACACTCTCCTCTACTCACTCTAGTTCACAAGGTTTAGCAAACCGAGTGAACTAGTTTCTTCAAAGACCGAAGAAGAAGCCAAAGGTAGAAGCTTTCAGGTGGATCGATCTTCGGCGCAAGGAGACGACGGGGTGAAGCCGATCCGGACATCCATCGAGGCTTGAAGATGAAGGAGTTCAAGAAAGAAAGGTATAACCCCCTAACCGAGTAGTTAACAACTCCTAGTTAGGTTGTTAGTTAGATGTTTAACAAAGATCCGGTTTTGAGTCCATGTTACCACCTCTAGAAAATTGTTTTTCACCAAATTCCGCATGCCCGAAAGTACCGGGAGAGGTAGCATGGACGTACAGTCCCGACAACCAGATTTTCATGGACTGTGGGGTCCTTTAAACCCATGGACTATGATGTCCTTAACCTCGGACTGTGGGGTCCTTAAACCCATGGACTATGATGTCCTTAACCTCGGACTGTGGGGTCCTTTAAACCCACGGACTGTGGGGTCCTTTAACCTTAGACTGTGGGGTCCTTAAACCCATGGACTATGATGTCCTTAACGTTGGACTGTGGGGTCCTTTAAACCCATGGACTATGATATCCTTAACCTTTGACCGCAAAGTTCCTAAACTAAAACAATAGAGCCCAAATGCTCTTTTGTTGGATCTAAATGATCCTGTTAAGTAGATCTTAGTCTAAAATTAGGCTAACGTGTCCTTAACTAACCGTTAAGTTGATCTTAGTCTGAAATTAGACTAACGCATCCTTAACAAACGTTTAAGTTGATCTTAGTCTCAAATGATATTAACGTACCCTTAAACCCAACCCCAAACCCAAATCTAAGAAGATACGGATTTAGACTAATCCATGCCCTACGGACGACAACATAAATTAGTCACCGTATACAATCCACGGGAAACCAAAAAACAAAACAAACACACACGACGCGAAGTGACCATCTGGAGAAGGAGAAAGTTGTTACCGCGATGCGGTAGCATAATTAACTACAGGGGCTTGCGCCTGCATGGAAAAACGGCCCCACAATCAAAAACCCCTCAACGAAGAGGAATCTAACGAAGTCTGCTACATCGGCCGTATCTGTTTAAACTTTCGATACATGGTGCCATAAATCAACTTGGCATCTTCGGAGAGGTGGACAGATAGCACCAATTAGCATCTGCCCCCAGAATTCAGGCCCCGGCGTCCCAACGTCCCGGTCATGTCTTTTCGGCGGAGAACAGATTCTGGCACGCCCGGTAGGACATTTTCCTCTTTCCACTCCACACTTCGTGTGTCGTGTTTCGTGAACGAATCGCGGTTTGCTATGGTTACCCCTGGATTCGAGATACTAAGATTTGGTGTCTTGCTCCATGCAGAAAACAGATGCTCCATGCAGAAAACAGAAGATTAATGGTTTCAAACTGCACTTATTGCAACAACTCCCACTCCATCCTCGCCGGAGGAGTGACCTACGGGCCTCAAGCGGCCTCCCTTTTTAAGATGCCAGTGGAGCAGGTAACTCAGGTTACCACTGGGCTGTTCTTTGGGACCATGCTCCCACTGATGAACTTCAACGCTCCTGTACCATTGCAAGAAGCTCCGAAGAGCTCGGTCTTTAATCGGCTCACAACTACTGCGGCCCCTCTCAACGGGTCGTCCAGTTCCAACGCCTCAGTCTTTGACAGACTGGGCCAAAGCTCATTTGGGCCCATGAAGAAGCCCGCGATACCAGAAAGAGTTATTCATAAGCGGATAGCCATTCTTGCTCATGAAGTCGTCAAGGTGGCTTCTTCTGCCAAAGGGTCGGTCTTCACAAGACTGACTGTTTTAGCTCTTGTTCCAGGCGAAATCATCAAGGCTGCTTCCCCTGCTCGGAAGTCTGCCTTCGATAGGTTGGCCATCCCCACTCAGCGGACATCAGTCTTTAATAGGCTGACAACGACAATTTCTGACCAAGACAGGGGGCATGATAAAGCCACCCCCATAGCTGAGCCAGTACTGTCGGCTCGACACGCTCGACGTCGCCACTAACGCCGAGTAAGGAAGGCTGGGGGCAGCTCTCCTTCTGGACTGACTCCGCCGGCTCCAACAGTGGAAATTGATGCTGCAGTTCCAACTGGGAACAACTTTGAATCACTTAGGAGGGTATGCAAGAACTCTTCGAAGGCCGTGCTAAAAAGATCTCCTCCACCTATGGAGAGCGCTACAAAGGTGAAGCCAGAACAGCCCTCTCAGCGGCTGTCCTCTAAAATTCATAAAGTTTGGCGATAGGTCCAAGACTCCGCAGTTGATCAAAACAACTTCCGGCGACAGAAAAAGATAAAATTTCGGCGAGAAGAGGACCGCCATTTTGAGCCACAGAAGGTGTCATCTACTTAGATGCCCGCTGCAATGGCCCCCTTAACTTCGACCGCCCATAAAAAGAAGAGGCCGAAGAAAATCCCCGTGTCCGCGATGAATCGTAAGGGAACTGAACCCGAATGCCCCAAGTCTGGGGACATGGTGGTGCACACTGTTTATATGGCTTCTGGAAAAGAGGAAAGCCGTGCTTTTATGGGTCACCGACCACTTACACGGTCTGTGACTAAGGCTCAGGAGCAGCAACAACAAAAGCTCCAAGAAATGCTGACAGCCATGGTTGCACTCACTGGACCAAAAGCAGGCCCGGAGACATCCTCGGAGCAGCGTCATGAGCAAGAAACCGATGCTGAGTTCCTCCGCAGAATCCTCGAGAAGAAGGACAAAGAGGCAGCGGAACAAGCTGCCAACATAAAACAAATGGCCCTTCTATTCCAAGACATGGTCGGGATAATGTTACAGCCGGATCCTCCAGCTGAAGACCCTCCGATTACCCTCAAAGATGACAGAGGGGAGACATCAAACCCTCTTCCTACTCTAACAGCAGCCAAAGAGGAGACATCTCCAAAGCCGCCCTGGATGACTATATCGCTCGACAGATACGAGCTCATCAGGCGAACGAAGCGGCCGGTCAAATTGTTAAGACTGGACGATCATATCCGGATTGGTACGACCAAATAAAGTACCCGCCGGGATATACGATCCATAAATTCCATGTATATAAGGGGACGGGGAATCCACACCAGCACGTTGCTCAATTCAGAGCCATATGCGGTAATACTGGGGGTGACGACAAACTGCTGCTTCACCAATTTGTTGGCAGCTTGTCGGTGTTGGAGATAGTGCCCTTAGAGTCAATTATTGGATCACAGGTACGTGATTGCAATGATTAAGGAAGGACATATCCCGGTAGGACAGTCTTACTCAAGATGATAGTGTGCTATCTGGTTTATCTTTATCATTGTGTACTGCTTTAGGTGGCCATATAGGTCACTATTGCACGTTGATAGAGCCCCTAGGATTCTTGCTTGACCACCAGCAGTATGAGGACGATCATATACATGGGAGCTGGGGTCTATAAGCACATCCTTAAAAGGTCCCTAGTCGTGGGAGTTTCGAGACAGGGCATCGATACTCCAGAGTAGACTAGTGTATACAGTCGAGACCCCGACAAGGGGCGGTAGCCGGTCTCACAAGCCACTGGTGTCAGTTGGTTCACCTAAGATGTATACAGGTGCTCATTGGGTTATGAGTATACCGGACAGGACTCGCCGGGAACCTGCTAGTTGGTATTATACCTGATGTCAGATAGAAGTTCCCTGGTGACATGTGTACAGGTTAGTTCATCGACCTGAGATCGTCATTTGTCTCGTGTGAGTTCCCACTGTGCTTTGATTACTACCCTACCACGCTCAAAAGAGACGTGCAAACAGGTTTTAGTTGGGTACAGTCCCGAGCCATATGGAGGCAGTGAGCGGATCTGCAGGGGTTCGTCTCTCCCGGTATTGGGGGTGAGGTCACGCTGTGTCTAGGAGAGCCAGTACATGAAAGTCCTTGGCCAAGGCAGGAGATTTACTGGTAGGTATTCCAGTAGTATCTCAGGGTGTTCTGGGCTACACTCCGACACGACTTGTACCGCTTTTGGGGGTCTGACTTTTACCAACCCCCTAGGCCCGCCATGCGATACTCATAGACGAACGGACCGGACTGTACGGATATTGTCACTGACAGGCTCAGTAGGGTGTCAGGATGAGTTCGCTCATCGACGTCCCTTTTGGTCAACACCTGGTAGCCCGTCACGTATTGGCTAATACCTCTGATGTGCTAGTGGTTAAATCCACAACCAAAGTATTGACGAGTCTTTAGAGTTCCCACAGACCAGTTTCTCAAGTTTCGAACGAAACGCTGTAGAGGCCGTATGGAGATATGGCAGGGTTCGATCAGATACGTGCGGTATTGCACGGATCGTGATCGGACGGATAATACTAGCGGGCTTTGGTTTAAGCCGGATCCTAGTATTGTAAAGTGTAGATTTTGTCTCTTTGCATTTGTATTCAGTGGGAATACAAATGCGGGTATGTATATACAGTCGCGGGGTTTTCCTGTAATTTATTACGGGATCAGTTTTCTGAAGTTGCCAGTTTGCATTCCGTTCCGGCCAGTTCTCCTTTGTTCCTTCACGGCCGGATTTTTCCGATGGAGGGGCTAATTTGCAATTGTGCAAATTAGTATTTGTGGAGGGGGTCCTTTGTAAATGTGTGGCTTCATGATGAGATTCTTTTTTAGTCTCTTCCTTTGCATTAAATGAGATAGGAAAGAATGAGAGTTGATGTGAGGCTTGCTTTTGGGATGTGGTCACCATTTCCTTTCCTACACTCACCTCCCTTCTTGTTTTTTGATTATTCCCTCCACCATTTTGATCTTAGAGGGGCCGGCCACTTTGGGGATGGGAAGAGGCTTCATTTTTGTATGAGGGAAATTTGATTATCTCATTTTTGCTTGCTACACAAATTCATCAACCTCACTCCAAAGTCCATTCTTGATTCCTCCATCATGGCAACTTCTATAACCTCAAGAGACAAAGTGTTCTACACTAGCCTACAGTATTCCTTGGACGCGTCGGCTAGCCAACTTCGCGCCCGAGTTGCCTCGGTCCAAAGGTGGGAGCCCGTAAAAGAACCCGGCGATGTGGTGCCCGTTTCGACGAGGAGGCGACGACCGGAGATTCCGCAAGGAGATCGGAGTGGAGGCGAAGACCGAAGGACACGGATCGCTTGGTATAGCATTCTACTCTTTTTCCAGTTTGCTAGTGTTAGGTTAATGGCCTGATCCGGGTTTTTAGTGCGCGGTGGTGCCGGTATTCTAGTTTGAAAAGTTTTTCGTTTCCGTATTCCGGCGTCGGATTGACGCCCGGGGCGCCGCCGTGCACTTACATTGGTATCAGAGCCACGCCATTAACCTAATCTAGCTTGCTCTAGTATGTTTAGAACTCGATCGAACAAAAATCCCAAAAACCGTATTTTCTAGTGCATCAGGTTTCTGTCGAATTTTTTTTTAGCTCGAAAATTTTTTCAGGTTGTTGCAGAAACACATGCAGGCAATTATAAGCATACTGTGAAAATTTGGTAGTGTGACGTCGTCTTTCCACCGCGGAACCGCGGCCAAACCCATACTTGGGCCGCAGTTCCGCCTCCACTTTGACTGTTCACTGTGCCAAATTTTTACAGTGGGCTTTTGACTAGGAAATGGGGGTTTTGGAATATTCCTTTTGGGCCTAGATTTTCGTGGAGTGCTACAGTAGTGCTTGGGGCCCACTTCGATAAATTTGATCGATCGAGAATTTTAAACATGTTAGTTCACAGTATTTACATTATATCTGGGACCGTGAATGTCATTTGATCGGTAAATCCTGTCTAACTGCTATAGCCCTTTTAGACGGATTTGCGAACGTGACATTCATGTTGATGTTCTGTGTTGTGCTGTGATGTTGCGGATTGATCGTGGGGGATAGCCTGGATGCAATGGTAGTACAGTTTTGTTTTATATGTACATTTCATATTGCGGGGCGAGCGTCCGACATGTGGACTGCCGTCACTGTCTGTTTGTATATTATTCTTTTGGGACACGACCGGGGTGAGGTCGATGTACCCGTTGTATATTTTACTTTCTGTACTAGGATTACCCCGCGGAGGGGTGCACGGGTAGCCGGGTTCTAGAGGGCAACGAGCCCGCATCTCATGGCGTTGAGACGGAGGGGGCTTCACTTTAGAATTGGCGGGCTATTTGCCGCACTCGTAGGGGGTACAGGTTGACCCAAGGAGGGATGCCCAAGTTACCGGATTCTGTGAAGTGCTGGGTGGTCCATTCACGTTGCTGAAGGGGGCTGCCTCGATTCAGGTTTTAGCGGGTAACTTGCCGCGCCCGTAGGGGTCTAGGATTTCATTGCACAGGCTATCCACATGACCAGGGGAACGTCGGGTTTCAGTAGCGGCTCTATGAAACCCGGGGATCCCAGATATCTGTATTGTTCTGTGATGCTTATTACATTTCTGTGATGTTGCTTTTTATCACGCCTTGAGCGAATATTATATATTGATATATATATACTAGTAGATGTTGTATATGTTTTGCATCCGCGCTAGTCCAGTCCCCGCTCTGTCGTTAGTTAAGTAACCTAACGGGTGATGACGGGACCCAGTGGCGAATGCGGATGGCATATACGTACATCATTATTTTCATTCTTTATTGGTGTGATCAATTGATGGGACTGCGTTGATTCGGATCAATGCAAGCTAAAGAAACCTATTCTGATGTTGTTGGAACATTTTTCAAAAAGCTGTTATTGCAAGGACGTTCACTTTTGTTTTGCACAGTGGTATTCAGTTGGAATATATCCTGCTCCTCAGTCGACGAGGCAAGGGCCGAGATCCCTTCACCGGGAGTGACCCCTTGGACAGAAGTTTGCGTCAGGGTAATAACTTCACTATAGCCGATTACTTTTGCTTTGCATCGTGGTATTCAGTTGGAATATCCTGCACCTCATTCTATGGGGAAAGAGCCGAGATCCCTTCACCGGGAGTGACCTCTTTAGCAAAGGTTTTCGTCACTATATTTTTATAAAAGCTATCCGGTTCCTTCAACGATATCAAGTTCATTACGTTCAAGGTTTTTCGCCAGAAACCATTCGTAGCCCTCCGTCGTTTCAGGAAGGTAGCACTTAGTATTCATGCTATGTATGTTAGCCTTCGTCAAGGCATAGTGTATGGTAGCTATTTGTTACTTTTCTGCAGCATAGATAGATGCGTTGGTTTGGGACAGTCGTACTACTATTTTGGCTTTCGTCAAGGGTATGTACAGGTGGGTTCAAATTAACCTGGACAATGACGGGTAGAACTTGACATGTGACTTATGATATGTTGGCCTTCGTCAAGGTCATAAGAGCATGGGGCAAAAATCACATCGGGAGTTTCTAAAGAAACTGAAACTTGCCAGATATGTGCATACTTTCTGGAGTGCGATAACGTGAGCGGATTCCGTCACGTTATCATGCGATGATAGTTGGATCCCGATTCCCACTGATGAGTTGGTTTACTCCTCGGGTGATCCCGACTAATTCTTCTTTTAGGTTTGGGGAAGAATTTGACGTTACAGTGGGAGGTTTCTTGATTAGATAAAGTGATAACCATTCTGATCTAGGTTAGAGTGCACGCTGAGTGTTTCTTTTCTCTCTCTCTCTCTGGCAGCGACCATGACCCGACCCTAGACTATGACTCAGTGACCAAAATTAACCGAACCTTCTTAAACACTGGCTTTTGGATTGTCAGAGTTGCAAACCTCATTGCCACTCCTACTTTTACCCTTTTCTCCAGGACACCCCGTATTAATACGAACGTCCACTTCCATTGGACAAAACCATCGTATGGTTATATACGAACTCGAAAGAATTATTCGAGGATGGTTTCTGGTTCTGGAGAAAACGAATAGGACTATTCAGTTGTCTTTTCCTTTTACTTTCTCGCAGGTTGCGAGTATTCCTTGGTTTAGGAGATAGTACACCTATTACGCAAATTGGATAGTCTTCTTCCAAACCTTAGGCTGGTGCCGAATGGTGGGGAATGAAGAAAACCAATTAGCCTAACGATGGTGTACAGAAGATATTATGTTAAGACATATCAAGAGATTAGTAAGAGGGCAAAGTAAATTGTGACTGCTATTCACGATCAAACCAAGTATTTCTTCGCCAATCCTAAATCACCTTTGTATTTCTCCATGACACTCCGTATCACTACGAAGATCCACAGTTTATTGGATACTCCATCGTATGGTTATATACGAACTCGAAAGGAACTTGTTCCAGTTCGGGGATGGATTCTGGTTCAGGAGAAATAGGAATAAGGTTTATTCGGTTGTCTTTTATCTTCACCTTCTCTCGCATTGCGAGTGCTCCTAGGATTAGGACAGTACACCCATTATGCTTATTGGATAGTCTTCTTCCAAACTATAGGCTGGTGCCGAACGGTAGGGAAGGAAGAAAACCATTTGGCCTAAAGGGGTGTGCAGAAGGTAATGACTAAAGACATATAAAGGGATTTGGAGAGGTGGCAAAGAATTATACGGTTACAGTTGTGAATCTGGATAATGGAAGAGGCATTACTAGGAATACCCGGATACCCCTACGAAACATTTCATTGTTTCGGTTTCACTGTGTACTGTTAAAAGAAAACTGATTTCCCAAATTAGACACTTACTCCAGGGTATGTATTTACCAGGTTTGGTTCTCACATCTGTATGGTTTTACAGATGATGAGTGGGAGTAAGTTATTGGGAATTAGGTGATCATCCTCATTATATCAGGATTCGTTGTAATTGGTGATATTTGAGGAAGTCACCTGGGTTGTTTGCCGGACGGCAAATATTTGGTTTTGAATATCCGCTGTTATGCACCAATTTCAAATTGATACATCTGTACGTCTATTTTTATAGAGTGAGATATACCTTTTTGAAATTATGTCCATGACATTTACCTATATCAGTGGATGGTTAAGTAGGGAGCATTAAACAGCGGTGTAATTCTTCATAACCATAGTACAGTTTTCAAATTACGACACACAGGGAATGAATTATTGGACTCAAAGGGACTTATACAGAGTATTGTATATTGTCCAGTGTCCATTAGGACAGAGGGGTTGGTCTTCGTACTATATTCGGTTTACTTATGACTTCTCTAGTTTTTAGACAAGTGTTTCTTCTCTAGTTTTTAGACAAGTGTTTCGTAGAAATACATGGTCTAAGTTTTGAGAAGTTATAGGTATATGAATAAAGTAGAGAACCAGGTATTGCAAGTATCGGGATTCTTCAAGGTGATCGAAGATGTAGATTCTTATGTATGGTATTTAGTTGATAGTAATGATTAAGAGAACTTGCTTCTCTTTCAGGTTACTCATAATTGGAAGTACTCCTAAGTTGAGTAATGCTGATCGGCCTTCTTCCATTTAGTTTACATGCACTGGAGACAGCTGCATGATTTGAATCTGGTTCAATTAAATTAGTGCCTCTATTTCTATATTGGATATAGAACGGTTCATATCTTGATATTGTTAAGATACGGGGAGTTGTCCAGCTTATGCTTAAAACCAGACTCTGGATAACTCAAGGCACGTTTCTGTAATGGTTGTTTGTGGGTTGACCCGGGCTATGACGAGGGTTGACTTTCTACCACCTGGAAGATCAATAGTAATATTGTTCTTGACTCACCACAGTTTTAATAAAAATGGATTTTTTCAGAAAACAGTAGTGGGAATATGGTAGAACTGAAAGTGATTCCAGAACCGCAAACGATTACTGAAGATTTGATAAGAACCTAAACATTCAATCTGGTTTGACATTCCATTGGCCACTCCGCAGTTATGGTGGGTAACCTCAGCCACTCGAGAGGTACTTCGGTATGCTCAAAGACGGTGACAGGAAGGTTCTTGTTTACCCAGTCTTGACACTACTGTTGTTCCAGACTATGAGACCCGGCAGGAGGATGAGTATAGCGTCGTTCTGAACTGGCTTCAGAAGTGTACGTGTATATGACTCTGCCAGAGGGTTGTCGTAGTCAGTGGGAGCTGCGGAAGCATAGTGAACAAGTGGCTTATGTCTATTTATAGACTAAAACAGATACAGCGGAGATAGATCATCTATTTCTGATGTGACAGTCATAGGTTTGACTTCATCAGAATAGGGGATGGATCTGTTAAGAAGGTAGTAGGGTGTGATGTCCTGATATTTGGATGACATACACAGAGTAGGAAATGATATTCTTATATTACGATCGGTTATACTTTGGTTGTCTCACAGTGGTTTCTCCAGATAGGATATTAATCCAATCCTGGAGAAACGATCGGAAGCAGGTTTAGAACATAAGTTGATGTTCTAGGGATATGATGACGGCATCCTCCTTCGGGAGACAGTCATCATTACCAGGCTTCCAAAGTGACCTGGATGACAGAGTGACTGTCAGAGTTATAGTTTTCCCTCTGACGAGGGGCAGTATTTTGGACAGGTGGTCCAGGTGGATACTGAGGGAAGGATGGCGCGGGATACTGATTAAGTTCAGTTGACGATACAATCTTAGAAGTTTGGATTTGGAGTTCATTTATGAGCTAGGTCCTATCAGACATCCAGACACATTCTAAGACAGGTATTGCTTATTTCGGGAGATGGCTTTCTCCACGAACTTGAGATAAAGAGAGACATAGAAAGAAACACCACAGCGGATCCACTCACTGAGGCTATTCCTCGAACGCAATAGTTTCGCAAACGAGCTTTGTGAGACTGACTAGTAGAGGAGTTGGGTGTTCGGTATCACATGGGCTGTGAGTATGCGACATCGCAATAATTAGCCTTGAGTGCAAGTGGGAGATTGTTGGAGATAGTGCCCTCAGAGTCAATTATTGGATCACAGGCACGTGATTGCAATGATTAAGGGAGGACATATCCCGGTAGGACAGTCTTACTCAAGATGATAGTATGCTATCTG
The DNA here is from genome assembly GCA_030015575.1 of Agapanthus africanus. Taxonomy (NCBI): domain Eukaryota; kingdom Viridiplantae; phylum Streptophyta; class Magnoliopsida; order Asparagales; family Amaryllidaceae; genus Agapanthus; species Agapanthus africanus. The sequence goes on along the minus strand of JASDDO010000010.1, from coordinate 484,432,152 downwards.
GTTTATCTTTATCATCGTGTACTACTTTAGGTGACCATACAGGTCACTATTGCACGTTGATAGAGCCCCTAGGATTCTTGCTTGACTACCAGCAGTATGAGGACGATCATATACGTGGGAGCTGGGGTCTATAAGCACATCCTTAAAAGGTCCCTAGTCGTGGGAGTTTCGAGACAGGGCATCGATACTCCAGAGTAGACTAGTATATATAGTCGAGACCCCGACGAGGGGCGGTGGCCGGTCTCACAAGCCACTGGTGTCAGTTGGTTCACCTAAGATGTATACAGGTGCTTATTGGGTTATGAGTACTCCGGACAGGACTCGCCGGGAACCTGCTAGTTGGTATTATACCTGATGTCAGATAGCAGTTCCCTGGTGACATGTGTACAGGTTAGTTCATCGACCTGAGATCGTCATTTGTCTCGTGTGAGTTCCCACTGTGCTTTGATTACTACCCTACCACGCTCAAAGGAGACGTGCAAACAGGTTTTAGTTGGGTACAGTCCCGAGCCACATGAAGGCAGTGAGCGGATCTGCAGGGGTTCTTCTCTCCCGGTATTGGGGGTGAGGTCGCGCTGTGTCTAGGAGAGCCGGTACATGAAAGTCCTTGGCCAAGGCAGGAGATTTACTGGTAGGTATTCCAGTAGTATCTCAGGGTGTTCTGGGCTACACTCCGACACGACTTGTACCGCTTTTGGGGGTCTGACTTTTACCAACCCCCTAGGCCCGCCATGCGATACTCATAGACGAACGGACCGGACTGTACGGATAGTGTCACTGACAGGCTCAGTAGGGTATCAGAATGAGTTCGCTCATCGATGTCCCTTTTGGTCAATACCTGGTAGCCCGTCACGTATTGGCTAATACCTCTGACGTGGTAGTGGTTAAATCCACAACCAAAGTATTGACGGGTCTTTAGAGCCCCCCACAGACCAATTTCTCAAGTTTCGGGCGAAACGCTGTAGAGGCCGTATGGAGATATGGCAGGGTTCGATCAGATACGTGCGGTATTGCACGGACCGTGATCAGACGGATAATACTAGCGGGCTTTGGTTTAAGCCGGATCCTAGTATTGTAAAGTGTAGATTTTTTCTCTTTGCATTTGTATTCAGTGGGAATACAAATGCGGGTATGTATATACAGTCGCGGGGTTTTCCTATAATTTATTACGGGATCAGTTTTCTGAAGTTGCCAGTTTGTATTCCATTCCGGCCAGTTCTCCTTTGTTCCTTCACGGCCGGATTTTTCCGATGGAGGGGCTAATTTGCAATTGTGCAAATTAGTATTTGTGGAGGGGGTCCTTTGTAAATGCGTGGCTTCATGATGAGATTCTTTTTTAGTCTCTTCCTTTGCATTAAATGAGATAGGAAAGAATGAGAGTTGATGTGAGGCTTGCTTTTGGGGTGTGGTCACCATTTCCTTTCCTACACTCACCTCCCTTCTTTTTTTTTGATTATTCCCTCCACCATTTTGATCTTAGAGGGGCCGGCCACTTTGGGGATGGGAAGAGGCTTCATTTTTGTATGAGGGAAATTTGATTATTTCATTTTTGCTTGCTACACAAATTCATCAACCTCACTCCAAAGTCCATTCTTGATTCCTCCATCATGGCAACTTCTATAACCTCAAGAGACAAAGTGTTCTACACTAGCCTACAATATTCCTTGGACGCGTCGGCTAGCCAACTTCGTGCCCGAGTTGCCTCGGTCCAGAGGTGGGAGCTCGTAAAAGAACCCGGCGATGTGGTGCCCGTTTCGACGAGGAGGCGACGACCGGAGATTCCGCAAGGAGATCGGAGTGGAGGCGAAGACCGAAGGACACAGATCGCTTGGTATAGCATTCTACTCTTTTTCCAGTTTGATAGTGTTAGGTTAATGGCCCGATCCGGGTTTTTAGTGCGCGGTGGTGCCAGTTTTCTAGTTTGAAAAGTTTTTCGTTTTCGCATTCCGGCATCGGATAGACGCCCGGGGCGCCGCCGTGCACTTACAGTCGGAGACAGCGTTTGAATGGTACTCAGAGCTTCCTAACGACTCCATCAAAACTTTTACGGAGATGGAATTGTTGTTCACCCACCGTTTCGCCAGCGCTAGCGAGCGTACCCCGATCACTGCATTAATTAACGCCAGAGTGAAGCCAGGCAAAACATGGGTGCAATACGCGATACGGTGGCGGAATCTATGGTCGAAATGTGAGTAGCGCATCGAAGAAGCACCTGCAGTAGGCATGTTCGTGGGTACTCTTGATCCGCAGGCGACCATATCCCAGTTCATGATGTTCTTCAAGCCAACCACCTTCCAGGCCTTGATTGACAAGCTGGCCCAAATGAACCAGATGGGCCATAGGCCTTCCTCTTCAAAGACGGAGCCTCGGAATGAAAAGGGAAAAGGGAAAACGACTTTTGTCGCCAACGCTCAACAACAACCGAGTGGCCCGAAACCGGTTATTCACCAAAGCAACAAGAGGCAATCCCTCGATGAGAAGTTGAGACGTCCTTACTCGTTTCCCCGGGATAAAACAAGGAGACTGTTCGAACTAGCAGTGCGCAACGGGCTCATCACTCTACCGGAGTCGAGGCACCCACTACAACTGAACGATGTCAACGATCCCAGTTACTGCCCTTACCACCGAGTATTGGTCCATCCGATCGAAGATTGCTACGTCTTCAAAAACTGGGTTGAAGACCAGTATCAACAGGGCAAGTTCGCGTTGTTCGAAAACTGGAAGGTGAACCCGCCACAACCACATACTCCGAAAAAGATGGACATGCCGGGGGTATCGTGCTCATTCATAGAGAAAGCCCTATGGACCGAAAAGTCCGTAAACTAGAAATTTGCCTCAAATATGGCAACATTGGACTGAAACGTCCTTAAACTAACGATGGACCACAATGTCCTAAAACTGGCTATTGACCGAGACGTCTATAAACTACTACGGACCGCAGCATCCCAAGGCTGACACAAAAAAAGGGGTACGTCCACAAGCAAAATGGGCACGGATGAAAACCCGAAAGGGCTCCGTGAGTAAAAACAGCAGGACTACCAGCGAGTTTTGTGAAAACCCAAAAGGGCGCAATCTCGTTAAAAGACACTTGCAAGGTCCTCTCGACCTTGTAGGGTGAAACCACCTGCGTGAGATCCTTACGACTCACAAGGGAGCAACACACTTAGGGATCCCCACAATTCCTAAGGAGAAATTACACTTACGAGATCCTCACGACTCGTGAGGAGAATTCCCTTTTGAGACCCTCATGGCTCACAGGGTTCAAAAGCCTTAAGCTACAGGGATCTGAACCTGTTCTTAAGCCATCACAATCTCCAATGCTGCCCTACAAGAGGTTCAATATTGACCATTGTATACAAATCACGGGCATAAATAAACGTTTCCCCAACAAAGTCCCACCACAGACGAGGGATATCTTCATATGGAAAAAGACACTTGTAAGTCCTCTCGACTTATAAGGAGAAAACACTCTTGTAAGATCCTTACGATTTATAAGAGAACATACACTTAAGAATCCTCGTGATTTTTAAGGAGAAAAACGCACCTACGAGATCCTCACAACTCGTAGGGAGAAATACCTTTATGAGACCCTTACGGCTCGTAAAGTCAAAAAACCTTAGTCAACAGGATCCTAACCCTGTTTGCTAAGCCACCTTTGTTCGACATCGACAGAGGAAAATGATGATTCGCTCCTGGCAATATCCCAGTTGTTGCGATGCTGATGCCTAAATCGGTATCAAATCCCAAGTCCTTTCACGGCAAATGATGATTCGCTTCTGGCAATATTCCAGTCGCAGCGATGCTGATGCTAAGACTGGCATCGGATTCCAAGTTCCATACTCGCGATAAAAAATTAGGGAGCCAAAAATGCATATGAAATAGCCGAAATGATATGGCAACTTGCAACAAAATCAGCAAGTAAAAATATATGCATTCAAAATAGCCGAAATGGTTGGGCAACTCGCAATAAAAAACAGCGAGTAAAAAGAAAAAAAAATAGCCGAAATGATTGGGCAATCGCGACTTTCGCGATACAAAAACCTGAAATGATAGAGCATCACGGGAAAAAAAATACATATAAAATGAAACTTTTGCCCTACAGGTGAGTCCATACTAACCCATGTATACAATCCATGGGCATAAACAAAAAGGGGACCATATTTCCCCACCAGACCTTGTCAAAGGGAGAGTCATATCTTGACGGCAGCATCTGCATCCCAGAAGAACAACAACAGCGTTCCTCCTCATTCCAGCAGGATTCAGACGCGACAATCAACTTCAAGGCCATGGCAAAGTCCCTAGTTCCAAATCTCGACAGTTCACAGACAATCTAGAGTCAACCAATGACCTCCCTGCATGATCAACGCTCCGTCTTGGAAACAAGTCAACCAATGACCTCCCCGCCGGATCAACGCTCCGTCTCGGAAACAAGTCAACCAATCCTAGGGAAATCAGTGTCTTTGGCAAAAACCTCGATTCAGAGAAATCGGCATCCTTGACGAGAGCATCTCGATTCGCATCGACCCGCAGAGAAATCGGTGTCTTTGCAGGAATACCTCGATTCGTCTCAACTCCGAGGAAATCAGCGTCCTTGGCAAAACCTCTCGATTCAGGGAAATCAGCGTCCTTGGCGAGAACCTCGATTCACGTCGACCCGCAAGGAAATCAGTGTCTTTGCAGGAATCTCTCGATTCGTCTCAACCCCAGGGAAATCAGTGTCCTTGGCAACCTCCTCGATTCAGGGAAATCAGCGTCCTTGACGAGAGCATCTCGATTCGCGTCGACCCACAGAGAAATCAGCGTCTTTGCAGGAATACTTCGATTCGTCTCAACCCAGGAAAATCAGTGTCCTTGGCAAAAACCTCGATTCAGGGAAATCAGCGTCGTTGACGAGAGCATCTTGATTCGCGTCGACCCGCAAGGAAATCCGTGTCTTTGCAGGAATACCTCGATTCGTCTCAACCCCAGGGAAATCAGTGTCCTTGGCCAAAACCTCGATTCAGGGAAATCAGTATCCTTGACGAGAGCATCTCGATTCACGTCGACCCGCAGAGAAATCAGTGTCTTTGCAGGAATACCTCGATTCGTCTCAACCTCAGGGAAATCAGTGTCCTTGGCAACCTTCTCGATTCATGGAAATCAGCGTCCTTGACGAGAGCATCTCGATTCGCGTCGACCCGCAAGGAAATCAGTGTCTTTGCATGAATACCTCGATTCATCTCAACCCCAGGGAAATCAGTGTCCTTGGAAAAAACCTCGGTTCAGGGAAATTTGCGTCCTTGACGAAAGCATATCGATGCGCGTCGACCCACAGAGAAAGCAGTGTCTTTGCAGGAATACCTCGATTCGTCTCAAGCTCAGGGAAATCAGTGTCCTTGGCAACCTTCTCGATTCAGGGAAATCAGCATCCTTGACGAGAGCATCTCGATTCGCGTCGACCGGCAAGGAAATCAGTGTCTTTGCAGGAATACCTCGATTCGTCTCAACCCCAGGGAAATCAGTGTCTTTGGCGAAAACCTCGATTCAGGGAAATTAGCGTCCTTGACGAGAGCATCTCGATTCGCGTCGACCCGCAGAGAAATCGGTGTCTTTGCAGGAATACCTCGATTCGTCTCAACCTCAAGGAAATCAGTGTCCTTGGCAACCTCCTCGATTCAGGGAAATCAGCGTCCTTGACGAGAACATCTCGATTTGCGTCGACCCACAGAGAAATCAGCGTCTTTGCAGGAATATCTCGATTCGTCTCAACCCCAATGAAACTAGGGTCCTTGACAACCTCCTCGATTCAGGAAAATTAGCGTCCTTGACGAGAGCATCTCGATTCGCGTCGACCCGCAGAGAAATCAGTTTCTTTGCAGGAATATCTCGATTCGTCTCAACTCCGAGGAAATCAGCGTCCTTGGCAAAAACCTCGATTCAGGGAAATCAGCGTCCTTGACGAGAGCACCTCCTGGTCTCGTAGAACACGGCTAATGTCAATCCTGACCCCGTGGAAAGCGCCCAGAGGAAATTCTGGTCCTGTGGAACACAGTTAATGTCAATCTTGACCCCGTAGGAAGTGTCCAGAGCGGATCCTGGTCCTGTGGAAGACGGCTAATGTCAATCTTGACCCCGTGGGAAGCGCCCGGAGCAAATCCTGGTCCTGTGAAACACGGCTAATGTTAATCCTGACCCCGTGGGAAACGCCCAGAGCACCTCCTGGTCCCGTAGAACATGGCTAATGTCAATCCTGACCCCGTGGGAAACGTACAGAGCAATCCCTGAATCCGTGAAATGCGGATAAAGTCAACCCTCGACTTCCCTGTCAAAGCAATTTTTTGATTCGGGAGCAAGTCAACTCATCAATCACTTATGGGTCCTCTCGACTCGTAAGGAAGAAAACTCTTTTGTGAGATCCTTACGACTCTCAAGAGAAAATGCACTTAGGAATCCTCACGATTCCTAAGGAGAAAATACACCTGCAAAATCCTCTCGACTCGTAGGGAGAAAAGTCTTTATGAGACCCTCACGGCTCATAAAATTGAAAAGTCTTAGGCAACAGATCCTAACCCTGTTTCCTAAGCCATCGCTACCTTATAAAGAGTTCAAGATGAACTGTTATCTACCATCTATGGGCCACACTTGCCAAAGCTACATGCCACTGAAATGGAGAAGTTACTCATAAGCATATAAACTACTTCACGCCAGAGTAAAACATAAAGAAATAGAAGGGTGCGACTCATGGAGCTGAGGGTTTGGAACTATATCCCTTAAGAGTCAAGATTTGAGTCAATGATAAATGACGACGCTTGTGTCCGCTCGTTATCTTCTCAGATCAAGATTCTGAAAATTATATACCAACCTGAAACTGGTCATACGCTATGAATTACTCTGCACTACTTTACCCACTTATATACTTACGTGGGCAAAATAGTGGAGGGCATTTGTTCCTGCTAAAAAAAAATTTCTGCGCAAAAGAGCCCAAGGTATCAAATGGAAGCGATACGCTTAAGAAAATGTGAACCAGTATTTTCCGGGCTGTATTTTGACAAGCTCCCGAATGTGAAACAACTAAATTCTGATGGTATTGAAAGCGTCTTAAAAAACCCTTTGATTTGATATATTATGGGCCTCATAATTCATCCGGGATCAAAAGTTATGAGGCATCACGTGCCTACACGTGACCCGGCATCACGTGCCCACACGTGACCATTTACAGGCAAAGCCTGTAGGCACTGAATAAAATAAATAATTAAATAGGGTCATGTGCCAACACGTGATGGGCTCTTAAACTCTCTGAAACAATAGAATTAAATTCTAATCAACAGGAGTCACGTGCCCACACGTAATGGGCCTTTAAACCCACTGAAAGGAATTAAAAGTAAAACTACAAGGAAAACTCCCAATGGGGCATCACGTCACGTACTGACACGTGATAATTTCTGAGTTCTTTAAAACAACAGAATTAAATTCTGGTTAAAACCTTAATCAGTGGGTCACGTGCCACCACGTGATAGGGTCTTAAAAATTCTCTGAGTTAAAGGAAAGAAAACCCTAAATTGGGGATCACGTGCCCACACGTGACAGGGGGTCACGTACAGACACGTGATTGGTTCCTAAGCTCTCTGATTAATAGAATTAAATTCTAATTAAATAATCAAACAATGAGGCCACGTGCCAACACGTGATAGGCATTTAAAACTTCTGAACTAAGAGAGTTAAATTCTAATTAAGGGAAATAAAAAACCCTAATATTTTCTTAGATCTTTCCAAACAAAAAAATTGCGCTCTGTAAAGAGGAGCACCGTTGGATTAAAAATCCAATGGTGATTAAAAATCACCAATTTATGAAAAAAATTTATACAAGGAAAGATTTCCCTGAAATTCACCAAGAATAACAGACAAAATATCTTTTGGATTAAAAATCCAATGGTGAATAAAATTCACTGAGTGATCTAAAAGATCGTGTTGGTTACAAAATCAATTAGAATCTTTCAATGAAAGATTGACTAAACAAACTGATTCTTTTCTTTCTCCTATAAATAGGAGCCAAGAAGAGAAGAGAAGAAAAAAAGAGGGGAGAAAAGGATACATCAACAGAGAGAGAATATTAAAAAAAAGAGAGGAAAATTTAATTCTCAAGAGAGAAAAGAAGATCTCTTCAGAGAAAAAAACTCGAGGTGAAAAAAAAGAAGTTCATTCTACAAGCTCTCACAAAATAAAAGAGAATTTAATTCTCAAACTAAGAGTTTAATTCTTCTGAATAAGAACTTATTTCTTTTTCTGGTTGAAGATCTGCAGAAGCAGATCTCCCCATAAGTTGAGAATTTAATTCTCATCGGGGGGATTCTGTCATGCAGATCTAAAACCTAAGGAAGGACCTAAGTTCAGAGAATTTTATTCTCCCACAAATCACATAGGAATTTAATTCCTCCAACAAAGATAGGGTTTAACCCTTAATATAAGAACTTAGTTATTTCTCTGATTGAAGATCTGCAGAAGCAGATCTTCCCATAGGTTGAGAATTTAATTTTCATCGGGGAGATTCTGCCATGCAGATCCAAAACTTAAAGGAAGGATTGGGTTTAAAGAATTTAATTCTTTCAAATATATAGGAATTTAATTCCTCTAAATAAAATTAGGGTTTAAACCTATCAAAGAATTTAATTCTTAAACAAGGGATCTAATTCTCCATGCACGTAAAAGAGATCAGTACCCAACCTGATCACGTGGCAACACGTGACCCTCCCTTCAATGGTCAGAAAAGAATGAATGAGATGGGGTCACGTGCCTCCACGTGACCCTTGGATAAATTCCTCAAAATAAAGAGAACAAAGCCAAGATAGAAAAGACTTCGGGCGCCCTCACGTGTCCCCACGTGACCCCTGACAAATACCGTTTCCCCAATCAGAGCAAAGCTCTGTTTAAAATTCAAATTTTTGAAATGAAGTAATGCTTCAGTTGCAGCGCCAAGTGCGCTGCGCCCTAAGCAGCGCACCACGTGCAAAGCACATGGACGCTAGCGCTAGGTGCGCTGCGCTCTAAGCAGCACACCACGTGTGCGCTAGTGCCAGGTGCGCTGCGCTCCAAGCAGCGCACTATGTGTCAAACACAGGTGCGCTAGCGCAATGTGTGCTGCACTTCAAGCAGCGCACCATGTGCAGAGCACGGGTGCACTGGCGCTGGAATTAAAAAACTCCCCACCGTTAGATCAAAAATCTAATAATAATGATAAATTATTAATTAATTAGAATTAAATTCTGTTAAGAAAAGATTTCTCAAAAATCATTCCAAATAACAAGATTGTGCTCTGTAAATCAGAGCACCGTTGGATCAATGATCCAATGGTAAATAAAAATTACCAAAAAATAGAATAAATTCTGTATGGAAAGATTTTCCAGTCTTGTTAAAAATAAGAAGATTGCTTTCTGTAAAACAGAAGCCCTAGGATCAAAGATCTAATGGTGGGGAAACATCCCCAAATCAATCAGAGAAAGATCTCTTCAACTGATTCAACAAATTAGCTTGCTCTATATAAAGGCCCCTAGACTACAAGTCTCAGATATACAGAAAAAGAGAGAAACCCCCCCTAAACTTTGAGAAACTCAAAAATAAAGAGCAAGCTTTTGCAAGTAGATCTTTCTTCAAGGTAAAAAATGAGGATAATAAACATAGAGATGAAATCATCTCATAAAAAGAAGAATTCATTTCTTTAAAAATATCATAGATATACAAAGACAAAAGTCTTTCACAAAGAGATCAAAGGATCTCATCATAAAAAGAAGAAGAACATATAAGAGATCAAAAGATCTCACAGATCATGGATCTATAAAGGCAAAGCCTTTAATCAATATAAGAGATTAGAAATATCTCTTGCAAAATAAGAACTGTTGTTCTTAGATCTTGAGACAGAGTCTCTTTTAAAAGAACATAAATTTGTTTCCCAGATCATAAAATTGATCAGCTGCGCTTTGCGCCCTTGAACTGTGCTTTCTGGACTGGCGCTCAGCGCCAAATGCGCCACGTGTCAATCACGTATACGCCAATTAACAACTAGCGCTTTGCGCTCTTGAAGTAGCGCACTACACTCATGGGCCGGCGCTCAGCGCCAAGCGCACCACGTGTCACCCACGTGTGCGTCACTAAACTAAAAGAGCAATGCGCTCATGAATTAGTGCTCTGCGCTCATAAATTGGCATCATGCGCCCATCGTGCGGCGCCTAGCGCTGAGCGCGACACGTGTCCTTTACATGTGCGCTACTTGGCAGAAGCGCACTGCGCTACTTGGCAGTAGCGCACTGCGCTACTTGGCAGAAGCGCACTGCGCTCTTTGACTGGCGCAAAGCGCCAAACGCGCCATGTGTCACGCCGACAGAACATAAATTAAGCCCCAGAGCTATGATGAATGCTCTGCATTCAATAAAAGACAAAAACATTGTCAAGATATAAATCAATGCTCAGCATTGTTAAATGGGCCAAGCCCAAATAAAGGCTCAACAGCCCAAAACAAAAATGTTAAACATTTATTGGACTTAGCCCAAGATTGGCCATAAGTCCCCAACTCATATTAATTGGGCTCATCTGCTCATAAATATGTTAACAGATCTTAGCCCCAAATTGGACTACAGATCTTTCAACCAACTCACATCGGTTCGAGGGTACATCTCTTTACTCCTCTGATATTTGTCGTTGTAATCCTTCAACGTCTTCAGAGAGGTGACGGGTCCCGACAACCAAATATTCTATGGGCTGTGGGGTCCTTTAAAACCCATGGACTATGATATCCTTAACCTTGACTGTGAGGTCTTTAAACTCACGGACTATGATGTCCTTAACCTTGACTGTGAGGTCTTTAAACTCACGGACTATGATGTCCTTAACCTTGACTGTGAGGTCTTTAAACTCATGGACTATGATGTCCTTAACCCTGACTGTGAGGTCTTTAAACTCACGGACTATGATGTCCTTAACCTTGACCGAGATGTCTTTAAACTAACATTAGACCGTAATGTCCTTAAACTAACAATGGACCACTATGTCCTTAAACTGGTATTGGACCGTAATGTCCTTAAACTAACAATGGACCACTATGTCCTTAAACTGGTAATCGACTGCAATGTCCCTAAACTAAATAATAGAGTTCAAATGCTCTCTTGTTGGATCTAAACGATCCCGTTAAGTTGATCTTAGTCTAAAATTAGACTAACGTATCCTTAACAAATGTTTAAGTTGATTTTAATCTCAAATGAGACTAACGCATCCTTAAACCAACCCCCAAACCCAAATCTAAGAAAATACGGATTTGGACTAATCCACGTCCTATGGGCGATAACATAAATTAGTCTCCGTATCCAATCCACGGGCAACCAAAAACAAAACAAACACCCACGACACGAAGTGACCATCTGGAGAAGGAGAAAGTGGTTACCGCGATGTGGTAGTGTAATTAACTGCAGGGGTTTACGCCTGCAGGGAAGAGCGTCCCCACAATAAAAAATCCCTCAAATGAGGGGGAATCTGACGAAGTCTACTAAATCGGCCGCATCCGTCTAAACCTTCGATACACGGTGCCATAAATCAACTTGGCATCTTCGGAGAGGTGGACGGATAGCACCAAATAGCATCTGCCCTCGGAATTCAGGCCCCGGCGTCCCAACGTTCCGGTCGCGTCTTTCCGGCGGGGAACAGATTCTGGCACGCCCGGTGGGACCTCTTCCTCTTTCCACTCCATACTTCGTGTGTCGTGTTCGCGAACGAATCGCGGTTTGATATGGTTGCCCTTGGGTTCGAGATACTAAGATTTGGTGTCTTGTTCCATGCAGAAAACAGAAAATCAATGGCTTCAACCTACACCAGCTGCAACTGCAACTCCCATTCCGCCTCATCTAGAGGTGTAACCTACAGGCCCCAAACGGCCTCCCTCTTCACAATGTCGGTAAAGCAGGTAACGCAGGCTACCACCGGATTATTCTTCGGGACCATGCTCCCACCAGTGAGCGTTAACATCCCGCTACCACAAGAAGCGCAGAAGAAGTCGGTCTTTGATCAACTCACTACCACCACGGCCCATTTCAACGGGTCATCCAATGACAAGCCGACAGCATCAGTCTTCGATAGGCTGAGCCTGAACTCCAATGGGCCCGTCAAGAAGCCCACGATACGTGAAGTGGCCATCCCAAAACGGATAGTCATTCCTGCTCTCGAGGTCACCAAAGAAGCTTCTCCCATCAAAGGATCAGTCTTTACAAGGCTGGCCACTCCGGCTCCCGCTCCTGCCCAAAGGTCTGTCTTTGACAGATTGGATACTGCTTCTCAACAGACATCGATCTTCAAGAGGCTGACACCGGCTACAACCCTCCGCCAAGATAGGGGGCATGATGAAGTCATCCCCGTAGCCGAACCAACACCATCCGCACGACATGCTCGCCATCGTCACTGGCGTCGAGTAAGGAAAGCTGGGGGCAGCTCTCCGTCTGGGTTAACTCCATCAGCTCCAACGGTGGAAATCGATGCTGCTGTTCCAACAGGGAACAACTTTGAATTGCTTAACAAGGTGCGAATGAACTCTCCTACTGCAGTGCTGAAAGGATCTCCTCCACCCGTGGAGAATACACCGAAGGCGAAGGCGGAGCAGCCCCCTCAGCGTCTGTCCTCCAAAATTTACAAAGTCTGGAAACAGGTCTAGGAATCGGTGATTGACCAGGACTACTCTCGCCGATCAAAGAAGCTTAAAGCCCGACAAGGAGAAAACCATCCTGTCAAGCCACAAAAAGCGACAGCCGTCTGGGTGCCCGCTGCAACGGCTCCCTCAACGTCAACCGCTCACAAGAGAAGGAGGCTGGAGAAGGCCCCCGTGTCCGCGACGAACCGCAAGGACACTGATCAGTCGAAAATATTACATTTTTAACACATCAATTTCCCTACTATTTGCAATCATCTAAAGGTGTTCGGTATGAATATAGCACATATTAGCATTTCGTCTGTAAAATACCAAATAACTTGTGTTATACTTTATAACCGGCATTTTGAGGGAAATTGAGTGTTTATTATTGCACACATGATCTTTGTACATTGCAATACTTGTCTCGAGAATGTGTGCAGGAAATTCCAGGAAAAGAGCCGAAACTGTTAAAAGTGCTGACAAAAATACGCCAAGTCCAAGACTTGTGATCTGGTAGAAAACAAGAAAGATTTATAAGATTCCACACATCAGAAAAGTGCCACAAGGCCAGCACCAAAACACCCAGAAATTTCCAGACACCAAGGCCACCAAAGGGCCGCGGATCCGCGGCCGTAGGGGCCCATTGGCGGCGGATCCGTGGCCGTATGGACACGTCAGCAGTCCAAAATTCCTCCACATGCTTCTCTGTAACGGCCTAGCTTCCAGAAGACTCCCAAAGTCCATGTGGCTTTATCCAGAAGGCTCGGCCTAACAACCTTACCCTAGAATATTCCTTATTCTAGAATCTTCCCTCCAACAAACTTGTTCTAGAAGCCTCTCTCTAACAACCTAGATTTGGAGGGAAGATTCAAATGAGGAGATTATAAAATGAGAACTAGATCTAGGGTTTGGGGGTTGTTGATTAGTTGTTAAAATTGGAGGGAAAAATTGTAGATCCAAATAAAAATCTAAATCAAATTGAGTGACACAATTTGATCCAATTCAAGATCACCGAGTACCAAATCAAGCAAGAAGCCATCAACCTTTTAGAAGCGACGCCGATCTTCAACCGAGTAAGTGATCCAAGACGATCCGCGACTCACGGAGACGATGCGAAGCTAATTCGACGATCGAGTTCTTTCTTCAAATTCTTGTAGTTCTTGAGCGAATTGTAACGGAATTGTTGAATAATAAAAGGTGAAATTTCTTTATCTTGCTTATCTTTACATTTAAGCATTACGAAGAGTTATCGATTCTTGATTGTTATCTTTTTCATGATGTTTGAGTAAATCTCCGCTTGTGGAGGATTCGAGAGAATTGATAGATCTAATGATGATCAAATCTTAATACTAATTCTTAAGTCTTATGAGATTTGTGAACTCTAGGAAAAAGAATCATCAATGACCTAATTTGGATCGAGATCATATTCTTGTGAATTTCGTTGCAAATTAGGGATCAAATGATTGATGATTTTCTTTGCTAGAGGCTAGAACCGAATGATCGTGATTGAAAAGACAAGGGATAGAAGGAGAAACCCTAGTATCTTCAATAGATCCCTAATCTTCATTCATCATCATCAATCTAGCTACAAATTATCAATGGATAAGATTAGGAATTGTTAGATTCATCATTGACTATTAACTCAATCGAATCCTACAAGCTATTCTTCATTATCTTGATAATTCATTCGATTTGGACATCTTATAGAACTTTATTAATTCTTGATTTTAGATCTAGTTCTTTACGATTCTTAAAACTAAATTTCAAAATTCTTGAATCAATTTTCTTGTAATTTTTCTTTTATCTTTTAATTTCGACTCATCTAAAACAATAGCGAGCAAAACACACATCTCAGTGGACGATCCGTATTCATTAAAGCGCTACACCGACACCGTTAATTGATTGCGGTATAAATTTCTTTGATTGTGATCTTTATACATTTTCAAAACACAACACACAAAGAATCGATTCAATCAGACACTGAGCCTAAACGCCCCAAGTCTGGGGGCATGGTAGTGCACACTATTTATATGGCTTCCGGAAAAGAGGAAAGCCGTACTTCTACGGGTCATCGACCGCTTACCCGATCAATAACGAAAGCTCAGGAACAACAGCAGCAGAAACTTCAGGAGATGCTGACTGCAATGACCGCACTCACTGGGCCGAAAGAAAATCCAGAGACCTCAGAGCAGTGTCGGGAACAAGAAACTGATACTGAATTCCTCCGAAGAATGCTCGAGAGGAAAGAAAATGAGGCTGCGGAACAGGCAGCCAACATCAAACGAATGGCTATGTTGTTCCAAGACATGGCTGGGATGATGTTACAGCCGGAACCTCCAGCTGAAGACCCCCCGATTATCATTGAAGATGACAGAGGAGAGACATCGAACCCTCCTCCGGCTCTTTCAGCAGCCAAGGAGGAGATCATCTCTAAAGCCACGCTCGCTGATTATATCGCTCAGCAAATACGAGCTCACCAGGCGAATGAAGTGGCTGGGCAGATCGTTAAAACGGGACGACCCTATCCGTACTGGTATGACCAAATAAGGTACCCATCGGGATATACGATCCCTAAATTCCATGTATATAAAGGGACGGGAAATCCGCATCAGCACGTCGCTCAATTCAGAGCCTTGTGCGGAAACACTGGAGGCGACGATAAACTTCTGCTCCGCCAGTTCGTCGGCAGCTTGTCAGAGACAGCGTTCGAATGGTACTCTGAACTCCCGAACGACTCTGTCAAGACATTTGCAGAGATGGAGCTGTTATTCACGCAAAAATTTGCAAGCGCTAGGGAGCGTACTTCGATTACCGCACTGATTAACGCCAGGGTAAAGCTAGGCGAAACATGGGTGCAATATGCAATACGGTAGCGAAATTTATGGTCAAAGTGCGAGCAGCGCATCGAAGAAGCACCTGTGGTGGGCATGTTCGTGGGAACTCTTGACCCTCAAGTGACCATCTCCCAATTTATGATATTCTTCAAACCGACCACTTTCAGTCCTTGATTGATAAGCTGGCCCAAATGGACCAGATGAGTCACATTCCTTCCTCTTCGAAGCCGGAGCCGCGGAACGAAAAAGGGAAAGGGAAGGCGACTTTTGTCGCCAATGCTCAACATCAGCCCAGTGGTCCAAAACTAACTGATCGCTTAGAGGAGAGACAGCGATACTATAATGAGAAAATGAAACGCCCTTATTCGTTTCCCCGGGACAAAACGAGGAGATTGTTCGAGCTAGCGGTGCGCAACAAGCTCATTAATTTTCCGAATCCAAAATGACTGTTGCAACCTGGTGAGGCTAATAATCCTAATTATTTTCCCTACCACCAAGCGGTAAGCCATCCAATTGAATATTGCTTCGTCTTTAAAGGCTGGATCGAAGACCAATACCAACAGGGCAAGTTCGCACTGTCCGAGAATTGGAAAGTAAGCCCGCCTCAACCACATGCTCCTAAAAGGGTGGACACAACGGGGGCATCATACTCTTTTTTAGAGGAAGCTCCATGGGAGGTCGTTCTTTCAGCCAAGACTAAAAGAATGTTGAGGGATCTCCAAACATGCCCGACAATCAAATGGAAAAATCCGCTGGAACCCGAAGTCATCGAGGGAATGCTGAAACCGCGCCCAACTCTAAAAATTGGTGGTGATAGTCAAAGCGCTCACACCCAACCGTCAAAATCATCGAAGAACATGAAGAAGGCCAAAAAGCTCATGAAGCATGGTGACAAGCGCACCGACCTGCAAAAATATATTGACGCGTTGGAAGAATATAACCAGAAGACGCAGACCCCAGTCACACTCCAAGAATTTTTTAGCCACGTCCTTGAGGACGGAGATGATGACAATGGAGAAGATTCGTTGGACGAGTCTGAGGATTATGTGGAAACCTGTCATGTGATCTCTCACTCGTTAATAAACGGTGAAGAAGCCCTGAATGCAGAGAAATCGGGGCAAATCCTGAGCCTGAACTTCTAGGACCATCAGACGAAATGATTGATGCATTCCTGAACGAAGCCCGTCTTAAAAGCAAAGCTGATCGGGAGAGTGAGATGGCCATATTTGAAAAGGCCAAACGCCGGCGACTGGACGAAAGGGTCGAAACACTCTCACCAGATCAAAGTACATCCGCAGCAAATAAAAGCAAGTTCAAGACGAAGAAAAGGTTCGCCAAAGCCTTATCAATGGGAATGAAGCTGCCACTCTCCGAAGGAAATGCCCCTGATGAAGCGGATATATATCCTAACTACTGCTTATATCATCAAAGGATTGCGCACCCGACTGAAGAGTGCAATGCCTTTAAAAACTGGTGGCAGGGATATATTGCTCACCGACAACATTTCAAGCGAATGAAATGCAAAACTCGTCGGGAGCAAAGAAATACGACTGAAGAGCACAAAAGAACGACCGGCAACTGTCATATGGTTGACTACGGAGGATCATAAGTTCTCGCCTTCGGGAGCGACTCTGACGAAGAAATAACTCTTGGCCCTCTCTTTAAAGAATCCATCTCATGAAAAGAGGAAGAACCGAAGAGCTGTGAGAACATTCAGCTGCGCAATCGCACGCTGCCCGAAAAGAATCTCGGGGCCGCGAACAGTGGGTCGAGTAGAAAAGATAAGGGGAAAGAAAAAGTCCCTGAGCCCTCGATGATTAAGTCGTCAAAGATCTGACAGCTAAGGACCCGCCCAAGAAAAACAAGGTGGATTACAACGTTCTGGCACACTTAAGGAAGCCACCCTCACAGCTAAGCATTCTCGATGCCCTTCTGCTATCAAAAGAAGCGAGAGATTCTATGGTCAAAGTTTACAAGAGCCTGACCGGTTTCAAGCTTTCCTCGCCGAAGAAAAGATGAAGGACGAGTTGGAAGAAGTGCACACTGCTGACATCACTTTCGGCAATGAAGATCTTCTCCTCGGGACATGTGAGCACAACCGTCCCCTTTATGTCTCCGGATACTGTCATGATATCAAGATAGGCAAAATCCTGGTTGATAATGGGTCCTCCGTTAACCTCCTCAATGTGAGAGTGTTGAAGGAAATTTGCATGAGCGTTCAACACCTCACTCGGGCTAAGATTACTATCTCCGGGTTTGACTCCTAGTCATCACGGACGCTCGGATCTGTAATATTGACATTACGCTTTGGGCTGCTCGTCACGGACATCAAGTTTCATGTCATTGACGCCAAGACTTGCTACAATGCTTTGCTCGGCCGGCCTTGGTTACACGAGTACAACATCATCTCTTTTACACAACATCAGTGTATGAAGTATTTCAAGGATGGTCTCGAGTACACTGTGACAGGGGAACTAAACCCATTCTCCGTAAATGAAGTCCGCAAATATGAGGATGCCAAGTACTTCCTACCAGATTTCGAAGACACGGAGAGATGTCGCCAACCGGAGGACAAGAACAAAGCTATCACTACTATTCCAGTCTTCGGGAGTGATACCGAGGAGGAAGACGAAATAGTTTATTCAGGGCTGCCCCGATGCAACAGGCCAAGACCGTCCACCCCTATTCTGGTCTTCGGCAGCGACTCGGAAGATGAGGTCAATGCTGTATTCTCTGCTCGGCCGTCGATACAAGCCTTCGCTGATGAAGATCAAAGTTTGCAAGTTGCCATGGTTCCGCAAGAGCATTACAAGGAGCTTGATGCACTTAATGCCTATAGTATGGAAGAACTGCAGACATTCTACGTCCTTCCCAGGCGAAGAGATGAAAAGGCGATCATCTTTTATCAATCCACGGAAACCAAAGTGGAGAAAGAAATTTGGCATGGTGCTGACTCGACACTTGATAGACTTCAGCCCATCCGACTGCCCAGATACTACACTGACGGATTAAAAAGGCTGTTGAGTTGCCAAGGCGTACCCTTCAAACAGATTGCTCGACAAGCCCAGTTCTACAACAGGATCTGGAACGTCCCCGGTACTCAGCGAAAGTTGCCCAACGGGAGAATGGAAACGATCGGGCTTGGATATGTTCAATCCAAGAAACAAGAGCGAGTCCATGGCAGCTACGTCATACATGACTTCGATGAAGAAGGAGATGCTCTGTGGGAAGATGCTAACCCTGAACCAAAATGAGCCCCTGTCATGAAAATGCCAAGCCCGTCGTTCGAAGAATAAATGGACAAGCTTATAAGGGAAGCGGGTCAAAAGGTTCGAGACGACCATAATCGCGAAATGGCCATCTACAAGAAAGCCAGGACGCGGCGCCTCCTTCAGCAGGCTACGGAAAATGACGATGCTCTTCCTCGCCAACTCGTCATAAAGACCGGGCGCAGAGGCAAAAATAAACCCAGGAACGGAAAGATCGTTCAACAGCGACAAGGCGGGTCCAAGAAACCACGCGATCGGGAATCGAGCAGCCGGGAGCCATCTCTTATAAAAAAGATGGGTCGAGAATATTCTTTTCCCCAAGACAAGACAAGGAAGATACTCGATCTTGCCCTAAAACATCAGATGATTACCCTCCCGGAGTCCAAGCACCCCGAGCAAGCAAACGAAGTCTCTCATCCCAACTATTGCTCCTATCACCGAGCAATAGGACACCCTCTTGAAGACTGCTTCACCTTCAAGAACTGGGTCGAAGACCAATACCAACTCGGTAAGTTCGCTTTATCCAGCAGCTGGAGGGTAACCCAGCCGCAGAAGCATGAACCGAAAGCCACGAGAGTATAACCAGATCAACATCGGTCTTGGAAGCGATCTCGCGCCTGTCACATGATAACAGTGTCAGGAAAAAGAATATGCGAAGATACGGCTGATCTCCCCTGGTGCTTCGAAAACGATGATGATGAGGTGATCTCAGAATTTCCACCAGCGCCAAAAGAGCTGGAAGATGGGATACATACTACTGCAGATAACCTCAAGAAAATCGACTTGGGAACGGCAAACGACCTACAGCCGACGTTCGTCAGTGAGCTTTTGTCTGAAGAAAAAGTGGCTATGCTCAAAGACGTGCTCATGCAGTATAAAGATTGCTTCATATGGAACTATTCCGAGATGCCCAGATTGGATCCAGAAATAGCCGTCCACAAATTGGCGATATCTCCGGACGTCAAGCCGATCAAACAAGCACCGAGAAGAATGATGCTCGAGCTTGATATGACCATCAACGCCGAGGTCAAGAAGCCAATCGACTCCGGCTTTATCCAAGAAGTTCAATACCCTGACTGGATTGCCAACATCGTCCCAATGATGAAGAAAAATGGGACGGTTCACATATGCGTGAACTTACGGGATCTTAACAAAACTTGTCCGAAGGATGACTTTCCAGTACCGGTCACTGAGCTGATGATAGATAATACGTCCACTCACGAAGTTTTCTCCTTCATGGACGGCTCATCAGGATACAATCAGATAAAGATGCATTCCGAGGACCAGAAGCATACCGCTTTCCGAACCCCTTTAGGCATATTCTGTTACAAGGTGATGCCTTTCGGTCTAAAGAACGCCGGTGCCACCTATCAGAGAGCCATGACGAAGATTTTCGATGACCTCATACATGAAATCGTCGAATGCTATATCGACGACCTCGTAGTTAAAAGCAAATCATACGAGGAACATTTAGAGCATCTGAAGATCGTGTTTCAGCGCCTTCGGAAATACAACTTGAAGATGAACCCTCTCAAATGCGCGTTCGGAGTTTCCTCAGGCAAGTTTCTAGGATTCGTCGTACGACACCAAGGCATCAAGATAAACCCATCGAAGATTAAGGCGATCATGGAAATTCCTCCGCCAAGGACACTCAAGCAACTGCGATCTCTCCAAGGAAAGCTCACGTATATCCGGCGATTCATAGCCAATCTCTCCGGTAAATGTCGTCCTTATAGTCACCTAATGAAGAAGGGGACCCCTTTCATCTGGGATCGCAAATGCCAAAGCGCACTGGACGAAATCAAGCAATACCTGCAGAAACCGCCAGTATTGGCCGCTCCCGTTAAAGGAAAACCTCTCGTCCTATACACAACAGCCCTCGAAGGTTCTTTAGGCGCGTTGTGGGCACAAGAGAACGATCAAGAGAAGGAGAGAGCCTTCTACTACTTGAGTCGAGTTCTACTGGGGGCAGAAAGCAACTACTCCCCCATTGAAAAACACTGCCTGGCATTGATCTTCGCGATAACGAAGCTCAGGCACTATGCATTGGCACATGAGGTCCATCTCATTTCGAAAGTAGATCCTCTCAAATATTTGATGTCAAAGGCTATATTAACGGGACGACTCGCTAAATGGGCCCTGCTCTTGATGGAGTTCTCGATAACTTATCGTCCCCTCAAGGCAATGAAAGGCCAGGCTATCGCCGACTTCCTCGCTGAGCATCCGATACCCGCTGATTCTCCTTTAAACTGCGAGTTACCCGACGAGCACGCGTTTGACACGATTGACGGTGAGAGAAGAGAAAATGATACCCGGTGGGAACTTTATTTCGATGGAGCATCTTCCATGAAGAAGCGCAAACAAAGTACCCCCATAATCAAGTCCGGAGTAGGCCTCATCTTCGTGACTCCACAAGGAGGGATAATGCTTTTTGCCTTCTCCTTAACAGAGCCGGGGACGAATAATGAAGCCGAGTACGAAGCTTTGATAGCAGGTCTTGAAATCTTCGTCGACATGGGAATTGAAAACCTCCTCATATACGGAGACTCCCAGCTGGTCGTTAGTCAAGTAAACGGCGACTATCAAACGTGTAAGCCAGAGTTGGTGAAGTACGGCGGGAGAGTACAACAACTACTAACTCAAATTCCTTCCTACACTTTGGAAAGCATACCGCGGGCGGAAAATAGCAAAGCAGATGCATTAGCCAAGCTTGCTAAAGAATTGGCCGACGAGAACCTCGATGACGTGAAGATCGTTGTGCAAAGCCGTCGGGTTCTTGCACCAGCAGAAATATCTCCGGAATCTTCCGAAGAAAAGGGAGAGACCGAGCAAGCGGCCCTACAAATAAAAGACCAGGAAAAGGCTATGGATTGGAGAGAAGTCTTTGTAGACTACTTCAAATCCCGTCGAATGCCTGAAGATGCGTCCTCAAGATATCAACTCATGAAACGAGCTCTAGCCTTCGCCTTTGTCAATGATACTCTGTATAAGAGATCATTTGATTCTCTGTGGCTGAGGTGCCTGGGACCTGAAGAGGCAAATAGGGTCGTCCAAGAAACTCATGATGGACTCTGCGGTTCTCACCAAGCCGGACCAAAGATGAAGCTAAAGATCAAAAGGATGGGCTACTATTGGCCCACGATGATCCAAGACAGCCTCGAATATGCGAAACAGTACCATTCATGCCAGATTCATTGGGACTTTATCCACCAGCATCTAAATCCACTACACCCAACGGTGGCTAGCTGTCCGTTCGAAATGTGGGGAACTGACATAATCGGCCCCATCGAACCAGCATCGTCCAGAGGACATCGGTTCATACTGGCAACAACTGATTACTTCTCCAAGTGGGCAGAAGCAGTACCGCTGAGGGAAGTGAAGACGGAGAATATTTTCCATTTCTTCAAGACACACATCATTTATCGGTTTGGCACTCCGCGACGGATTATCTCCGATAACGGGCCAGCCTATAGAAGCCACAAGATCAGCCGCTTCGCAAAACAGCATAACATAGACTGGAGATATTCATCGGTCTATAATCCCCGAGCTAACGGTCTAGCTGAGGCTTTTAACAAGACCTTGACGAAGATCGTGAAAAAGACGGTGTCTCAAAATAAGAAGGACTGGCACGAGAGACTGCATGAAGCTCTCTGAGCATATCGAACTACGTTCAAAACCGCTACGAACACGACGCCGTACGCATTGGTATTTGGCACAGAAGCGGTACTCCCTCTCGAGATAGAGTTACCCTCTCTACAAGTGGCAGTTCACTATGAGCTAACAGACGAAGAAAATGCTCACCTTCGACTTGAGGAGCTCGATGCCGTTGATGAAACCCGGCTCATAACGTAACAAAATCTGGAGGCTTATAAAGCAAAGATGACGCGCTCATATGAAAGATTGACTAGGCCGAGAACATTCCGCCAATGCGAACTCGTACTAGTGGTCAAAAGACCTATGATCCCCAATCGTGCCAAACGGGGGAAATTCGAGCCGAACTATGAAGGCCCGTATATCATAGAAAAGATTTACCAGGGTGGAGCTTATCTACTCATAGACATGCATGGCGAAAGGCCCTTCAGGCCAATAAATGGTCGCTTCCTGAAAAAGTACTATGTTTGACGAGTCACGGCCTAGGTTAACGATAGATGACGACGCCTATGTCCACTCGCTATCTTCCTAAGCCCAAACTCTATAAGTAGTAGACGGCTTATGGACCGAAACGTCCCTAAACTAACGACGGACCGAAATGTCCTAAAACTAACAACAGACCAAAACGTCTTTAAACTAATGATGGACCACTATATCCTAAAACTGGTTGTTGACTGAGACGTCGATAAACTACTGTGGACTGCAGCATCTCAAGGCCGACAAAAAAAATATATAATAATAAAAAAAACATAAAAAAAAAGGTATGTCCATAAGCAAAAATGGCACGGATGAAAAACCTGAAAGGGCTCCGTGAGTAAAAACAGCAGGGCTACCGGCGAGTTTTGTGAAAACCCGAAAGGGCGCAATCTCGTTAAAAGACACTTGCAAGGCCCTCTCGACCTTCTGAGGAGAAACCACCTGCGTGAGATCCTTACGACTCACAAGGGAGCAACACACTTAGGGATCCCCATGATTCCTAAGGAGAAATTACACTTGCGAGATCCTCACGACTCGTAAAGAGAACTCTCTTATGAGACCCTCACGGCTCGTAAGATTCAAAAGTCTTAAGCTACAGGGATCTGAACCTGTTCTTAAGCGTCCACCACAACCTCCAATACTGCCCTACAAGCGGCTCAATACCTACCCTTATATACAATCCATAGGCGCGAATAAACATTTCCCTAACAAAGTCCCACCCGCGACTAGGGATATGTTTACACGGTGAACAGCCCTTGTAAGTCCTCTCGACTTATAAGGAGAAAACACTCTTGTAAGATCCTTACGACTTACGAGAAGCCATACACTTGGGAATCCTCACGATTCCTAAGGAGAAAACGCACCTACGAGATCCTCACGACTCGTAGGGAAAAATACCTTTATGAGACCCTTACGGCTCATGAAATCAAAAGCCTTAGTCGACAGGATCCTAACCCTGTCTACTAAGCCACCTTTGTTCGACATCGACAGAGGCAAATGATGATTCGCTCCTGATAATATCCCAGTTGTAACGGTGCTGTGCCGAAATCGGTGTCTAATTCCAAGCTTGCAGGAAAAAGCCAGCGAGCCACACATGCATACGAAATAGCTGAAATGATGGGGCAACTTGCAACAAAATCAGCAAGTAAAAATGTACGCATACAAAAATAGCCGAAATGATCGGGCAACTCGCAATAAAAAGCAGCGAGTAAAAAATAAAACAAATAGCCGAAATGATTGGGCACCGCGAAAAACAGCCAAAATGATTGGGCAATCGCGACCTTCACGATATAAAAGCTAAAATGATAGAGCATCGCGAAAAGAATTTTTTTTTTGAAAGAATGAAACTTGTGCCCTACAGGTGATATCGCATCAATCCCTGTATACAATCCAAGGGTGCAAACAAAGAAGGAATCACACCTTCCCTCCCCAGGCTCCATCAGAAAAAAAAGAGCCAAATCTCAATGGTTCATAGACGGCCTGGAGATCATCTCAATACCAGTCTCATTTCAACAGACACGACATCAACAAATCGGAGCTGCGGCAAAACTCCCAGTTCCATGACTCGACGATGCACAAACAACCGAGAGTCAACCATTCCTGGTCACATGGAACGCGGCTTATGTCAATCCTGACCCCGTGGGAAATGTCCAGAGCGGAGCCTGGTCCTCGCAGAACACGGCTATGACCCCGTGGGAAGCATCCAGAGCAAATTCCTGGTGACGTGGCGGCTTATGTCAATCCTAACCCCGTGGGAAACGTCCAGAGCGGATCCTGGTCCTCGCAGAACACGGCTATGACCCCGTGGGAAGCATCCAGAGCGGAGCCTGGTCCTCGCAGAACACGGCTATGACCCCGTGGGAAGCATCCAGAGCAAATCCCTATTTACGTGGAACGTGGCTTATGTCAATCCTGACCCCGTGGGAAACGTCCAGAGCGGATCCTGGTCCTCGCAGAACACGGCTATGGCCCCGTGGGAAGCATCCAGAGCGGAGCCTGGTCCTCGCAGAATACGGCTATGACCCCGTAGGAAGCATCCGGAGCAAATTCCTGGTCACGTGGAACGCGGATTATGTCAATCCTGACCCCGTGGGAAACGTCCAGAGCGGATCCTAGTCCTCGCAGAACATGGCTATGATCCCGTGGGAAGCATCCAGAGCGGAGCCTGGTCCTCAC
Organism: Agapanthus africanus; assembly: GCA_030015575.1. Taxonomy (NCBI): domain Eukaryota; kingdom Viridiplantae; phylum Streptophyta; class Magnoliopsida; order Asparagales; family Amaryllidaceae; genus Agapanthus; species Agapanthus africanus. The sequence goes on along the minus strand of JASDDO010000010.1, from coordinate 484,407,106 downwards.
AGAACACGGCTATGACCCTGTGGGAAGCATCCAGAGCAAATTCCTGGTTACGTGGAACGCGGCTTATGTCAATCCTGACCCCGTGGGAAACGTCCAGAGCGGATCCTGGTCCTCGCAGAACACGGCTATGACCCTGTGGGAAGCATCCAGAGCGGAGCCTGGTCCTCGCAGAACACGGTTATGACCCCGTGGGAAGCATCCAGAGTAAATTCTTAGTTACGTGGAACGCGGCTTATGTCAATACTGACCCCGTGGGAAACGTCCAGAGCGGATCCTGGTCCTCACAGAACACGGCTATGACCCCGTGGGAAGCATCCAGAGCAGAGCCTGGTCCTCGCAGAACATGGCTATAACCCCGTGGGAAACATCCAGAGAAAATTCCTGGCTACGTAGAACGCGGCTTATGTCAATCCTGACCCCATGGGAAACGTCCAGAGCAGATCCTGGTCCTCGCAGAACACGGCTATGACCCGTGGGAAGCATCCAGAGCAGAGCCTGGTCCTTGCAGAACACGGCTATGACCCCATGGGAAGCATCCAGAGCAAATTCCTGGTCACGTGGAACGCGGCGTCAATCCTGACCCCGTGGGAAACGTCCAGAGCGGAGCCTGGTCCTCGCAGAACACGGCTATGACCCCGTGGGAAGCATCCAGAGCAAATTCCTGGTCACGTGGAACACGGCCTTTGTCAATCATGACCCCGTGGGAAGCGTCCAGAGCGGAGCCTGGTCCTCGCAGAACATGGTTATGACCCCGTAGGAAGTATCCAGAGCAAATTCCTGGTCACGTGGAACGCGGCTTATGTCAATCCTGACCCCGGGGGAAATGTCCAGAGCGGATCCTGGTCCTCGCAGAACACGGCTATGACCCCGTGGGAAGCATCCAGAGCAGATCCTGGTCCTCACATAACACGGCTATGACCTCGTGGGAAGCATCCAGAGCGGAGTCTGGTCCTCGCAGAACACGGCTATGACCCTGTGGGAAGCATCCAGAGCAAATTCCTGGCTACGTGGAACGCGTCTTATGTCAATCCTGACCCCGTGGGAAACGTCCAAAGCGAAGCCTGGTCCTCGCAGAACATGGCTATGACTCCGTGGGAAGCATCCAGAGCAAATTCCAGGTCACGTGGAACACGGCCTATGTCAATCCTGACCCCGTGGGAAACGCCCAGAGCAACTCCTGATTCCGTGGAACGCGGATGATGTCGAGCTCATTAAACACTTACGTGTCCCCTCGACCCGTAAGGAAGAAAACTCTCTTGTAAGATCCTTACGACTTATAAGATAAAACGTACTTAGGAATCCTCACGATTCCTAAGGAGAAAATACACCTACGAGATCCTCTCGACTTGTAGGGAGAAAAGTCTTCATGAGACCCTCACGGCTCATGAAATTGAAAAGTCTTAGGCAACAGATCTGAACCTGCTTTCTAAGCCATCACTACCTCTCGAAGAATTCAAAACGGGATACTCTCTCTATCATCTGCAGACTATGCTTACTAAAGTGACATGCCGGTAACGAAGAAAAGAAGAAAGCAAAGAGATGACACAAGACATTACGAAAGAAATGTATCTTTTATTCATAAATTCAATTGGGTACAGAATACATCTTATAAAAAAATGGATACATTTTATTCAAAATTACAAATGGTACAAAAACAATTATTGAGAGGGAAGCGCTTTCAATAGACCGATCAGTCGCTCGCGCACTTCCTTCAGCCCCTAGTCTTGGTCAGCTGCCGCGGCCAACTCCGCTTTAACCTGAGCCCGTTGCTGCAAATAAGATGAAAGTTGCTCATCTATGACCCGCTGAGCTGCCCCACGACTTTTTGCATCTCGCTCGATGAGATCGAGCTTCTGCCTCAGCGTTAGCCCGTTGGAAATACATCGTAGAAGGCCTTCGAAGATAAATTTCAACTGTGCAGCGTTTGCATCAACTTGAGCATGCAATCGAGCAGATTCGCTTGAAGTCTCTTCGCGCTCCTTACGCTTCAGGGCCGCTTCCTGTTCAAGATGGCGTAAGTATGGAGTGCTCTCCTCCACCCATGCAGCCCGCTGGGAGTTCACAGCCAAGACCTCGGGGGCAGGACGTCTAAACTCGAGATCATGCAAACAGGCCTCAATTTTCCTGCAGTGATTAACCTAGGACTCCACGACACCTTCATTATGAAAGTGTACGAGCGTCGCCAGCATGGGATTAACCTCAACAGCGAAATCTGCAGCAAGGGCAGGAGTCTCCGCATCGAGCTCCTCGAGATGATCAATCAACGTGCGCAGGCTATTCACAGCACCTTTGGAGGAGGGGCGTCGAGAGAAGGGGCCTGCGGGCATTATGATTCGAGATTCGAACGAAGCTGAAGTCGGCATCACCACTACAAAATAAATCATAGTCAAATAACGGTTCAAGAAATAAAGGAGGTTCATGAACAACGGAGTTTACTACCGGCTGCAGCAGGTAGCAAGACCGGGGGTACCGGTGGTGCAGCTACTCTTTTGTCTCCTCCTTCGATCTGTAGGGCTGCAATTAAAACAAAGAAAAATTAGAAATGATTTGATGACCCGTCAAAGAAACGAAGAGATGTTAGCTAAAGGCTGTACTCACCAGCTCCGTTAAAAGAAGCAATCTCTGACTGAAAAGAGACGTGTGGGTGTAGCACCTGATACAGGTGATCAAAGAGAACTCCTACAAGGATATAATGATGCAATGTCAGTACATGAAGTATACTGCCAACAATGAAGCTGATGGGTCATAAATCCACACCTTCCAGCATTTGAGATGGTATGAGAGAAGGTAGTGGAGCGGTCACCGTCAAAGCAGTAACTGGAGATACTTCCTCAGGTGGCAAAACCCTAACGCTCATCACACCTGCATTAGAAATAAGAGAAATGCTGTCAAGGGATTGTAGAATAAAGGGGAGAGTAATGATCCAAAATCTACCTTGTGAGTCGCCGGTCGAGACCTCAACAAGGGCGTCACTGGATAGAGCGACTGCCTCACCCTCCTCCAACAAAATGGTCTCACTTCCCGTCGCCTCATCCCCTGACTCTATGAGAGCCGTCGTAACGCTCGCGACGCCAGGAGATGGCAGAGAACCGCAGGCGGAAAGAATGGCAATTGGAGCAGTGTCCGACTCTTGAGAAAGAGCGGCTACCTCGGGCTCGGCGATCGTAGCCATCTCACCTACCGCTACCTCGGGCTCGGCGATCCTAGCTGTCTCACCTGCCGCTACTTCGGGTTCGGTGGTTGCCGCCACGTCACCCGCCACTTCCTCGGCAAAACTAAGCCCTGCAAGATAGGATATATGAGAACCTGAGAATTAAAACTTTGACAAAAGAACCCAATGTTACGTTACCTTGGGTCGGTTTTTCGATTGCCTCCCGAGCCGCACAAACTGTCTGCCTGTGGGCGGTAGACAAGGCAGCCAAAGCATCCACTGAAAGGGTGAGGGCAGGAGTAGCAGCGCTCTGACCTGCACCCACAGCCAAGGCAGCGTTACGCTCCTTTGCTGCGCGCACTCTATGCTTCCTTTCCACTCGGGCCGTGAGAGCGGATCTTTTAGAAGCCTCCGTCAATAAGACATCATCGTCCACGCCAAGGGTTACCTCTGGAGCCGTTATGGCATCCGTCATCGGTTGCTTAAGTGAGGCTTCTTTCGACAATACCGGCGGAACTAAAACTTCGATAGCCGACCATGGGGGCATCTTTGCATCGCCCTGCGATGTCGGTGCCACACCTGGAATAACTTGAGTATAGGTAGTTCCTATAATAAGATGAAAAGGAGGGGTCATATTACCCATAAGAAACGGGAGTGGAGAGACGGTGAACCGAAATGTACCGATGCTTAAAGATACTCGAAGTCTTCCCTCCTCCTCAAAAGTCTTGAGAGAAGCTGCGAGAGCTACTTCGGTGGAAATGCCTGTTAAAAAAGGAAAAGTGTCAGTCAAAACATGATGACAAAAATATAATGCAATGACGAAAAATACAGCTAATGGTTATCTGATTGCGCGAGGATGGCCAGTCCCACTTCGTGGCTTGCCAATTGCTCGGAAGCTGCAATGGCAGCCTCCAGATCAGTATCATCTGGCGGCACGAATAGACCTTCGTTTGTCCCATACTCGCTCAAGCCCTCGCCATAAGGAGCATGAGGCTCCTGGCGAGTACAACGTCGACAGAAAGGATCGACTTTTTCTTCCTCTTCTGTGAGCGAGCTCCGGTCGCAGCCAGCACTAGCTTACGCTTGGTGGGCACTTTGGGACGACGAGTCCCGATATCTGAACCCACGCCAGACTCGGGGGAAGCTACATTCATCGTCTCCATGGGAGAACGGGGCACCGGTAGCTCAGGCCTATCATGCAGGACCTCAACCGCAGCGACTCCTCTTAAGGGAGGACGGACGATGGTCCGTCGCTTCAGAGGGATGCTTGGATTACCGGAAGGGGGTGCACCCTTGCGGTCGAGCAATAATTTCTTTTCCTCTCTGATAACGGCACCCATTGCGTGCTGATACCACGCCACGTATACGTTTAGGGCCTTAGGAACACAACTTGGTTCACTAATGAAGAAATTGGACCATATGTTTAGGAGCATGAAGTGATGCAAAGCGCTCCCGATGCCCTCCTCAGTGTAAACTGGTTCTGCCAGGAATGCCTCGAGCGAGATCCCCTGATTATAACTTGATTGCTAGGCAAAACGGTGAGGGTTATCTCTCATGAACAGAGCCGAATCGTTCTGCCTGAACACCAAATATCCCGGCCTGATGGAATACAGGTGGAGAATTTCCTGGGCTTTCAGGGTAGAAACCCCATCCTTAAGGGTGTCCCGCAATAGCCGCACCGTCTTAGCAGACTCCTTACCGATGGTCATAACCTTATCAACAAAGGTCATGCCATCCCCGACGGTACGTGGGCGAAGAATTACACCCCGAGCCTCTCGCTGGCTTGGCTCCACAATGGAAGCATTGACCAACCGTATGATCCGTGGAAAATTGCAAGTTTCATAGAAATGAGGACGCTTGTGCATCCCGAAGGCATCGAGCATATGCAATTCAAGCCATGAAGTAAAATAATGCATCGGGAAGTTCACGGCTACACCCCCGGCTGAGTAGTATCAGCCGCCAAACTAAGGCCGTGATATAAATGAGCCAGCCCGGCAATTCCAACAGCAACTTGTCCCCCTTCGACCATTCGATGAGCTGGGTAGAAGACTGACGGCCTCATGTAGCGAGGGTGCATGGGAAGTGTGAACCAACTTAACCACAAACCGAGGAACCCTAGAAAGAACGCTTCCTCGTCGATTCCCGGAGCAGCAATTTCTGAAAAAGGGACGATCGCGACGTTTGGAAGAAAGAATCCCTTTTGACCAGCTTCCAATATTGTCCGGCGATCCAAACCGAAGCCAAAAGGATCATCGAGTTTGGCAAACTTTTCACCCTGGCGCAATAAAACTTCTGGGCGAAGAAAACAGGCGATGAAGTCCACAAAGCCAACCCCATGGCTTCCAGATTCAAGAAATAAACCTTCGTAAATGTTTAGCACCTTGATCAAGCTAGGGAATCGGTGCTGGATGGCATTCTCTGGGTTTAGACCCGTCATCATTAGTCGGGTAGCGAAAACATATTCATCTGGGGGCAAGATTTCCTCATAATACTCCCCTCTGACAGGCAAGCCGGAGATATCCGCAAACTCTTCCAGAGAGATGGAAGCTTCCCAATCTACCATAAGAAAGGTATGAGTTGGAACGTTCAATTGTTCCAAAAAGGCTTTGACCCACCACGCAGGAGGTTTGGAATACTGAAACAGAGAAGCATAAATCGCACGATACAACCCAAGCTTCAGTTGTTCTGACTTCTTTGCCGATAAGATATATCGGGCCCATTGCAGGTATCCGGCTGAGTGCGGGGAATCAGACCTATATTGTACGGCTGTCCCTAAGTGCGCGACTCACCTTGGTATATACGCCGCCCTATAATGTCCAAAACCATCGGCGGTTGTACAGGTATTGCAGTCATAGAGGGCTAAAGACAATCCTCTGAAGTCCAATTGACCACCTCCACAGCATAGTTCACCGGGGGTGAGTCAGCATAGTGAATCGCCGAAATAGCCTCTGAAGGTGTTGCGCAAGAGAAGCTTCGTCGACCCATAATGATCTGGTTATACCATGTTCCCCACAAATGAAGATTCTTGTGTTCTGGGTCACGATCTCTGATCAACGCAATAACCTCCCGGTCTACGGGCGCTTCAGGAAATCCACCTTCGGAGCGAATGAACGGAAAGGAAGTGTCGAAAGACATGTCGCCTACACGAAAAGGGACAAAAGTCAATTGAAAATGCGATAATTTAATTTAAATTCTGACACTTGATACTTTAAAATTTGTACCGCACTGCAATGCAGTAGAGAGGGACCAAAAGAGGCCCACAAAATCTAGATGACAGTTCATCATTAATAAAACGGTCTCATCATTTGATGAGACTGTTGATTAAATGAGGAAATCCTCAAGAAATTCTCATTAAATGAGAGATCTCTCGGGCAGAGGAGTAAATCTCCCCTTGAGAGCAGTGCTCTGTGACAGAGTGACACTTGTCAAACTCTAATCATGAAGGAATAAAAATTCCTCAAGAGCCTTGCTCTGAAAAAAATGATGATGGAATAATCTATCAGAAAAATTGAAAACAATTTTTATGAATTAAAAATTCTGAGATCTTCGAGATCCATGAACGAACTCTTAAAAGTTCTTCATAAGAGATTAATAAACCTACATGATTTGAAAGGAGCAAAGCTCTGATTAATGGGTTAAGAAACCCTGAAAAAGATCTCTTTAGATCTATAATTCCAAGAGAGCAAAGCTCTATTAATGAAACCCTAAAAGGGTTTTCTTTAGATCAAAGATCTATGAAGAGCAAGGCTCTGTTAATAGATAAAACCCTAAGTCATTAAAAGGTTTAATCTTTACCTAAATTTTAAGCAGAGTTTTGACTCTTGAAAAGTTCTTAAGCCAAAGAGCTATGCTCTGCAAGAGAATAAAAATTCTAAGGAGGAAGAAGATGAACAATGGTCATCTCAAAGGACCAAAGGTCCTATTTATAGGCACTGAGTGCCGTTTCAACTTCTGAGTTGATCCAAGGGCACAGATGCTGCCATCGCTGCACTCATATGTGGGCCATATGAGCGCAACGGTGGGGGGCATTTGTTTTCCCCAATTAGAGCAAAGCTATGTTTAAAATTCAAATTTTTGAAATGAAGCAACGCTTCAGTTGCAGCGCTAAGTGCGCTGTGCCCTAAGCAGCGCACCACGTGCAAAGCACGTGGGCGCTAGCGCTAGGTGCGCTGCGCTCTAAGCAGCACACCACGTGTACGCTAGCGCTAGGTGCGCTGCGCTCCAAGCAGCGCACTACGTGTCAAACACAGGTGCGCTAGCGCAATGTGCGCTGCTCTTCAAGCAGCGCACCACGTGCAGAGCACGGGTGCGCTGGCGCTGGAATTAAAAAATTCCCCACCGTTAGATCAAGGATCTAATAATAATGATAAATCATTAATTAATTAGAATTAAATTCTGTTAAGAAAAGATTCCACAAAAATCTTTCCAAATAATAAGATTGTGCTCTGTAAATCAAAGCACCGTTGGATCAATGATCCAATGGTAAATAAAAATTACCAAAAAACAGAATAAATTTTGTATAGAAAGATTTTCCAGTCTTGATAAAAACAAGAAGATTGCCTTCTGTAAAACAGAAGCTCTAGGATCAAAAATCCAATGGTAGGAAAATATTCTCAAATCAATCAGAGAAAAATCTCTTCAACTGATTCAACAAATCAGCTTGCCCTATATAAAGGCCCCTAGACTTCAAGTCTCAGATATACAGAAAAAGAGAGAACCCCTCCCCAAACTTTGAGAAACTCAAAGATAAAGAGCAAGCTTTTGCAAGAAGATCTTTCTTCAAGGTAAAAAATGAGGATAATGAACATAGAGATGAAATCATCTCATAAAAAGAAGAATTCATTTCTTTAAAAAGATCATAGATTTACAAAGAAAAAAGTCTTTCACAAAGAGATCAAAAGATCTCATCATAAAAAGAAGAAGAAAATATAAGAGATCAAAAGATCTCACAGATCATGGATCTATAAAGGCAAAGCCTTTAATCAATATAAGAGATTGGAAATATCTCTTGCAAAATAAGAACTGTTATTCTTAAATCTTGAGACAAAGTCTCTTTTAAAAGAACATAAATTTGTTTCCCAGATCATAAAATTGATCGGCTGTGCTTTGCACTCTTAAACTGCGCTTCTGTGCTTTCTGGACTGGCGCTCAGCGCCAAATGCGCCACGTGTCAATCACGTATGCGCCAATTAACAACTAGCGCTTTGCGCTCTTGAAGTAGCGCACTGTACTCATGGGCTGGCGCTCAGCGCCAAACGCACCACGTGTCACTCACGTATGCGCTACTAAACTAAAAGAGCAATACGCTCATGAATTAGCTCTCTGCGCAAATTGGCATCATGCACCCATCGTGCGGCGTCTAGCGCTGAGCGTGACACGTGTCCCTTACATGTGCGCTACTTGGCAGAAGCGCACCGCGCTCTTTGACTGGCGCAAAGCGCCAAGCACGCCACGTGTCGCGCTGACAGAATATAAATTATTCTTTGAATAAGCCCCAGAGCTATGATGAATGCTCTGCATTCAATAAAAGACAAAAACATTGTCAAGATATAAATCAATGCTCAGCATTGTTAAAAGGGCCAAGCCCAAATAAAGGCTCAACAGCCCGAAACAAAAATGTTAAACATTTATTGGACTTAGCCCAAGATTGGCCATAAGTCTCCAACTCATATTAATTGGGCTCATCTGCTCATAAATATGTTAACAGATCTTAGCCCCAAATTGGACTACAAATCTTTCAACCAACTCACATCGGTTCGAGAGTACATCTCTTTACTCCTCTGATATTTGTCGTTGTAATCCTTCAACGTCTTCAGAGAGGTGACGGGTCCCGACAACCAAACATTCTATGGACTGTGGGGTCCTTTAAAACCCATGGACTATGATGTCCTTAACTTTGACTGTGAGGTCTTTAAACTCACGGACTATGATGTCCTTAACCTTGACTGTGATGTCCTTAACCTTGACTGTGAGGTCTTTAAACTCATGGACTATGATGTCCTTAACCTTGACTATGAGGTCTTTAAACTCACGGACTGTGATGTCCTTAACCTTGACCGAGATGTCTTTAAACTAACATTAGACCGAAATGTCCTTAAACTAACAATGGACCACTATGTCCTTAAACTGGTATTGGACCGTAATGTCCTTAAAATAACAATGGACCACTATGTCCTTAAACTGGTAATCGACCGCAATGTCCCTAAACTAAACAATAGAGTTCAAATGCTCTCTTGTTGGATCTAAACGATCCCGTTAAGTTGATCTTAGTCTAAAATTAGACTAACGTATCCTTAACAAACGTTTAAGTTGATCTTAGTCTCAAATGAGACTAACGCATCCTTAAACCAACCCCCAAACCCAAATCTAAGAAAATACAGATTTGGACTAATCCACGTCCTACGGGCGACAACATAAATTAGTCTCCGTATACAATCCACCGGCAACCAAAAACAAAACAAACACCAACGATACGAAGTGGCCCTCTAGAAAAGGAGAAAGTGGTTACCGCGATGTGGTAGCATAATTAACTGCAGAGGTTTGCGCCTGCAGGGAAGAGCATCCCCACAATAAAAAACCTCTCAAATAAGGGGAATCTGACGAAGTCTACTACATCGGCCGCATCTGTCTAAACCTTCGATACGCGGTGCCATAAATCAACTTGGCATCTTCGGAGAGGTGGACGGATAGCACCAAATAGCATCTGCCCTCGGAATTTAGGCCCCGACGTCCCAACGTCCCGGTCGCGTCTTTCCGGCGGGGAACAAATACCTCTTTAAAAAAGAGAAGATGAAAAGAACTGAAGGATTTAATATCCAATGCATGGATACCCTCACGTGTCTCCACGTGACCCCTAACAAATACTTTTAATATCCAATGCATGGATACCCATCACGTGCCCACACGTGATGGCCGCGAAGATCAAGTGTTTAACACTTATTTAAAAGGGAACCCTTAAAAACAATAAAGACGGTTTCTCTTTTGGGGTTTATCACGTGCTCCCACGTGATCCTTAAATGCTCCTTAGAACAAAGGGGAATAGAGCCAGGACAGTTTCTCTTTTGGGGTATCACGTGCTCCCACGTGACCCTTAATAAACACTTCAATATCCAAATCATAGATACCCATCACGTGCCCACACGTGATGGTCATAAAGGCCAAGTGTTTAACACTTATATTCTGGGAATAAAATAACAGAGGCAAGGCCCAATCTTCAGGCGCCTCACGTGACCCCACGTGAGCGCTTCGGTTTTAGTGTTTAACACTATTTTAAGTGCCTCACGTGGGAGCACGTGAGCGCCGAATATACTCTAGTATTTAACATTAAATTCAAGCCAGTCTTAGCCTAAATTAGTTAATGCTTTCCAGAGGGAAAATCCCTTAAAACAGAACCCCCATTTGGATTAATTGAGCCCATATGCTCATAAATCTCTTGATCTTAGTCCTAAATTGGACTACAGATCTCTCAACCAACATTGGTTCAAGGGTACTTCTCTTCACTCCTCTGATACATGTCGTTGTAATCCTTCAACGTCTTCAGAGAGGTGACGGGTTCCGACAACTAGATTTTCATGGACTGTGGGGTCCTTTAAACCCATGGACTATGATGTCCTTAATCTCGGACTGTGGGGTCCTTAAACCCATGGACTATAATGTCCTTAACCTCGGACTGTGGGGTTCTTTAAACCCATGGACTATGATGTCCTTAACCTTGGACTGTGGGGTCCTTAAACCCATGGAATATGATGTCCTTAAGCTCGGACTGTGGGGTCCTTTAAACCCATGGACTATGATGTCCTTAACCTTTGACCGCAAAGTCCCTAAACTAAAACAATAGAGCTCAAATGCTCTTTTGTTGGATCTAAATGATCCTGTTAAGTAGATCTTAGTCTAAAATTAGGCTAACGTATCCTTAACAAACCGTTAAGTTGATCTTAGTCTGAAATTAGACTAACGTGTCCTTAACAAACCGTTAAGTTGATCTTAGTCTGAAATTAGACTAACGCATCCTTAACAAACGTTTAAGTTGATCTTAGTCTTAAATGAGACTAATGTATCCTTAAACCCAACCCAAAACCCAAATCTAAGAAGATACAGATTTGGACTAATCCACGCCCTACGGGCGACAACATAAATTAGTCCCTGTATACAATCCACAGGCAAACAAAAAAACAAAACAAACACACACAACGCGAAGTGACCATCTGGAGAAGGAGAAAGTTGTTACTGTGATGCGGTAGCGTAATTAACTGCAGAGGCTTGCGCCTGCAGGGAAAAGCGTCCCCACAATAAAAAACCCCTCAACGAGGGGGAATCTGACGAAATCTGCTATATCGGCCGCATCTGTTTAAACCTTCAATATATGGTGCCATAAATCAACTAGGCATCTTCGGAGAGGTGGACGGATAGCATCAATTAGCATTTGCTCCCAGAATTCAGGCCCCGATGTCCCAACGTCTCGGTCGCGTCTTTTCGACGGAGAATATGTATTTGTAGCATATACTTGTATTAGTGTATTTGGACCCGATTAGGGGCCACTTCCCAGGAGGTCACCCATCTAAGGACTTTGTATTTGGACCCGATTAGGGGCCACTTCCCAGGAGGTCACCCATCTAAGGACTTCCCTGGCCCGAGCACGTTTAGCCAAGGAGTTCTCAATCTCCTGTAGTGCCGTTTCACTTAAAATACGTCTCTGTATTGAAGAGTAGTATCATTTCATTTATAGTTCTGGATCTGCCCTCTTTCGGAATGTATTATTTCCCATCGTTCCACAGTAGGTCCCACGGATTCTAGAGGTAGCCCCTACGGATTCAAGAGGTGGCCCCCGCCCCTTGGCATAACATTTTTGCGTGGCACTTTGTTCCATGAGTAAGAACCGAATCCCGATATTCTTCCCATCTTTAAACAATGGTTCGTCCTCGAACCACAGACCTACTATTGAGGGACCGGCTCTAATACCATTCTGTCATGCCCCACCTTCAATATAGACGGTATTGTCCGCTCTGGCCGAAACCGCACGGTTTTGTTCTTCGGAACGAACCGGACCCGACCAGGGGACACTTCCTAGGATTGTCCTTCGGAGCGAACCAGACCCGACTAGGGGCCACTTCCCAGGAGGTCACCCATCCCAGGACTTCCCTGGCTCGAGCACGCTTAACTACGGAGTTCTCAAGCTCCTGTAGTACTGGTTCACTTAAAAGGCGCATCTATATTGAAGAGTGGTACCATTTCATTTATAGTTCCGGATCTACCTTCTTTCGGAATGTATTATTTCCCATTGTTCTACAGTGGGTCCCACGGATTCAAAAGGTGGCCCCCACGGATTCAAGAGATGGCCTTCGCCCCCTTGGCATGACATTTTGGCGTAGCATTTTATTTTGTGTCGCACTTTGTTCCGTGAGCAAGAACCGGGTCCCAACAATAATGGAAGAAAGAAAAAGAAAATGAGAAGAGGTTTTTTTTCATTTGGTAGCTGTAGGGTGTTTTTCGTCACCCCATTGAGATGGGAATACGCGCGCGCTTATAAGGCGCATTACAGATTCCCCCTGCCTGGGATAGGCTGGGGTTTATTGATTGTGGGGATCCGAATCTCCGGCAGCCGCGGACTAAGCTGTCGTTAATTACCCCTCGCCTTTGGAGCGAGAGAATCTCCGATTTACGGGTTAAACTGGTCATCCAAACTCAACGTGCAGTTTTGTGTTTTGAAGGGGATTTGTATATATCGGGGGCCCCGCAGAGTTTTTACGGGGGGCCCGCTACCCGGATAGCGAGCTGGGGGTCAAGGGGGCTAGCAGCCCCCTTGCGGGTGCCGGACAGCGTCCCGTTAGAAATTTTTTTTCTAACAGGGACAGTGTGGTGGAGTATGTGTGTGTGTGTGTATAAGGGAAAAAGGCATCCAAAGGATGCGTGGGGGAAAGCGCTTGGGCGCTCACGCTTTGGACGCCAGGGCGCTAGCGCCTCACGGGCCAGGCATGTAGGCGCTCGGGCGCTAGCGCTTTGGGCGCTGAAGCGCTAGCGCGCGCTCTGGGCGCTAGAGCCTCACGTGCCAGGCACGTGGGCGCTGGGGAGGCAAAAGGAACTTGGTCCCTGCAATGGGAGTTGTACTCCAAGAAAGGAACACTTATTATTTTGTGTGTGTATGTATGTGTATGTGTGTGTGTCTATATATATATATATGAGGAGTTAAACTCCTAGGATATTTTGAAGCTAATGAAGGGGGGCTTCTCCCGTTGAGCCCTGGATCTTCCCCAAAGTGGGGTTTCTGGAGATAGGTCTCCTTCTTCTTCCTGTCGTTTGGTCGGATCTTGGAGAAAGGGGGTGGGATTTAAAAATCTTCTCTTTTTGAGATCTAATGGAAGATCCATGCTCCCCTTTATGGGTTTTGTGGTGAAAAACTATTTAGTTTTGGAAAAGGAAGGGTAAAACTCTTGATTTAATTCAAAAGAACGAAGAAGGTTTTAGAACCTTGAGGAAGGAGAAAGAGGCACAGGCCCTAATTTTTTAGAATGAAAAAGTGTATATTTTATTCATCATCATGTTGCCTTTTATAGGCTTACACATTTACATATAGCCCCTTGGGCTTTACAAAATGGCATTTGGCCTATCTCATGCCTCATGTGTTATTTCTTTTTGCACATAAGCCATGGGCTTACAAAAATTTGGCTTTATGCCCATTCATGCATAAAAAATTACATAAAAATTATTTATTACATGATATTTTATTTGCATAGGGGGGATCGGCCGCTTCATGTTCGGGCTCGACTCGGGCATGGGCCCACTTGGTTTGGGGTTGACCTTGACTTTGACTTGGTCAACCGGGATGCAATTTTCGACCCCAACAAAGTGCCCCCCATAAATGAATGCACACCGCATGCATGAGTTGTGTGCACGAAATTGATGGATCTTGAAGTTGGACTTCGAGGTGGAATATCATTCCAGGGGCGGAGCATCATCCCGGGGAGCATGATTCCCAGGGATCGGAGCATCATTCCGATTTGCGGAGCATAATTCCAGGGTCGGAGTATCCCTCGGGGAGCATGATTCCCGGGGATCGGAGCATCATTCCGATTTGCGGAGCATAATTCCAAGGTCGGAGCATCATTCCGTTTTGCAGAGCATAATTCAAAGGTCGGAGCATCATTCCGAAGAGTCGGAGCATAATTCCGAGGATCGGAGCATCATTCCGAAGCGCGAAGCATGATTCCAAAGATCATAGCATCATTCCGAAGATCGGAGCATCATTCCGAAGAGTAGTGCATGATTCCAGGGATCGGAGCATCATTCCGAAGAGCGGAGCATGATTCCAGGGGGTCGGAGCATCATTCCGAGGATCGGAGCATCATTCTAAAGAGCGGAGCATGATTCCAGGGATCGGAGCATAATTCCGATGAGCGGAGCATGATTCCAAAGGGTCGGAGCATAATTCCGAGGATCGGAGGATCATTCCGAAGAGCGGAGCATGATTCCAGGGATCGGAGCATAATTCCAATGAGCGGAGCATGATTCCAAAGGGTCAGAGCATAATTCCGAAGAGTAGCAGACCTTCTGACCGAAGCATAATTTCAATGCAGAGGTTGATTCCCAGGCGAAGCATAATTCCGATAGGGAAAACAGATACTCCGAGGCGAAGCTTGACTTCGACACGGGGTACATTCTGAGACGAAGCATGATTTCGACGCAGAGGTTGCTGGTTGACTTGATTCCGAGGCGGAGCTTAATTCCGACTGGGAGGGAAGATACACCGAGGCGAAGCTTGATTTCGACGTGGGGTACATTCTGAGACGAAGCATGATTTCGACGCAGAGCTTGCTGGTTGATTTGATTCCGAGGCGGAGCTTAATTCCGACGAGGAGGTTGCTGGTTGATTCCGAGCCGAAGCATAATTTCGACAGGGAAGGCAGATACACCGAGGCAAAGCTTAATTTCGACGCGGGGTACACTCGGAGGCGAAGCATGATTCCGGCACAGCTCTTGTTGGTCGACTTAATTCCGAGGCGGAGCTTAATTCCGACAAGGAGGTCGCTGGTTGATTCCGAGCCAAAGCATGATTCCGACAGGGGAGGTAGATATCCCGAGGCGAAGCTTGATTTCGACGCGGGGTACACTCTGAGGCGAAGCATGATTCCGGTGTAGAGCTTGTTGGTCGACTTAATTTCGAGGCGGAGCTTAATTCCGATGAGGAGGTCGCTGGTTGATTCCGAGCCGAAGCATGATTCCGACAGGGGAGGTAGATATCCCGAGGCGAAGCATGATTTCGACACGGGGTAAATTCTGGGACGAAGCATGATTCCGCCGCAGAGGTTGTTGGTTTGATTTGATTTGGGTTGACATCAGCATCGCTATACTGGAATATGGTACCAGGAGCGAATCATCATCTGTCAAGAGAGGAATTGGGGATTTTGGTTTTTGTTTGGCATCGGCATTGCTGCAATGGAATAATGCCAGGAGCAACTCATCATCTGCCCCGGTAGGATTTGGGAATTGGGTTTTTGGGCGACATCTGCGTTGCTGCAATAGAATAATGCCAGGAGCAACTCATCATTTGCCCCGGGAGGATTTGGGAATTGGTGGCTTAGGAGACAGGTTTAGATCCCTATCACCTAAGGCTTTTCAATTTTATGGGCTGTAAGGGTCCCATAAAAGCATTTTCTCCCTACGAGTCGAAAGGATCTCGTAGGTGTATTTTCTCCTTAGGAGTCGTGGGGACTCCTAAGTGTGTTGCTCCTTTGTGAGTCGTAAGGATCTCACACGGGAATTTTCTCCTCGCAAAGTCGAGAGAACTTTGCAAGTGCATTTCATCTCTTTTTTACGAGTTTGCGCCCTTTCGGGTTTTCATAAACTCGCCAGCAGTTCTGCTGTTTTTACTCACGGAGCCCTTTCGGGTTTTCATCCGTGCCCATTTTGCTTGTGGACATACCATTTTTTTGTTTATTTTTTTATTATTTTTTTTAGTGGGACTTTGAATGTGGTCTCACCGATAGGACTTAGGAGAGATTGGGATCGTTTTACGCCCGTGGATTGTATACGGTTTTGTAGGATGTATGATCCAGACCGTAGGGCCGGAAAAATTTCGGGACTTTGTTGGCGTCTGCATTGCTGCACTGGGATATGGTACCAGGAGCGACTCATCATTCGCCGTTGGGGTATAGGATTTGGAATTTGGTTGGCGTATGCATCGCTGCACTGTAATATGGTACCAGGAGCGACTCATTATTCTCCATGATGGGATCTCCCTCGTTTCCATTTTAACGACTTAGGGGTCATCTGTTCCCAGTTTAACGACTTAGAGGTCATCTGTTCCCAGTTTAAGGACTTAAGGGTCTATTGGATTGGAGTTTGGAATTTGGTTGGCGACTGCATCACTGCACTGGAATATGGTACCAGGAGCGACTCATCATTCGCCACTTGGGGATTGGGAAGCGATGGCTTAAGAGACAGGTTTAGATCCCTATCACCTAATGCTTTTCAATTTTATGCGCCGTAAGGGTCCCATAAAAGCATTTTCTCCCTACAAATCATAAGGATCCCGTAGGTGCATTTTCTCCTTAGGAGTCGTGAGGACCCCCAAGTGTGTTTTTCCTTTGTGAGTCATAAGGATCTCACGAAGGTTTGTTCTCCTCATGCATCGTGAGGACACATGAGTGGGTCTTCCCAATGGAGTATAATTCCAAGGGCGGAGACCAGCCGCGTAACTGGTGATTGCGGTGGGGCATGGGTATGATGAGAATTATTTGAGCCCGTGGATTGTAAATGGTAGTCAATTTGGGGACTGGCCGTAGGGCCGGGAGAATTTTGGGAAATTGGATTTTGGTTGGTGTCTGCATCGCTGCACTGGAATATGGTACCAGGAGCGACTCATCATTCGCCGTTTTTTTTTGTTTTACCGCGATTGCTCTATCATTTTAGCTTTTCTTATCGCGGAGGTCGCGATTCCCCTATCTTTTCGGCTTTTTATTTGCGGTTGCCCTATCATTTCGGCTTTATTTTTCATCTTTATTTTACTCGCTGATTTTTATTGCGAGTTGCCATATCATTTCGGCTTTTCTTTTTTTTCTTTCTTTTATTTACACATTTTTTTGTTTATTTACATATTCTTACATTCCCAGTTTAACGATTTAGAAGTCGACAGTTCCCAGTTTAATGACGTGGTGGTCGACTGTTTTCAGAGAAAGACAGATGTCTGAAAGAATCAGGTTCCCGAAAGACTTCGGTCTCCGTTTGTATGAAATTGGCGGTCGCAGCTAGACTGTTTGTTAACACGCCTTTAGACAGTTCTATATCTCCTGCCTTGTATTGCTTTTCGAGCCAATCTTTGAAGACGAAGCAGTCCTCAATGGCATTGTAGGGTGTTTTTCATCACCCCATTGAGATGGGAATACGTGCGCACTTGTCAGGCATACTACAGATTCCCCCTGCCTATGGCAGGCCGGGGTTTATGATTGTGGGGATCCGAATCTCCGGCAGCCGCGGACTAAACTGCCGTTAATTACCCCTCGCCTTTGGAGCGAGGGAACCTCCGATTGACGGGTTAAACTGGTTATGCGAACTCAATGTGCAGTGTGCGTGTGATGTGTTTTGAAAGGGGGTTTTGGATATGTCGGGAGCCACGCAGAGTTTTTACGGGGATCCCTCTACCCGGATAGCGGGCTGGGGGTCAAGGGGGCTAGCAGCCCCCTTGCGGGGCGCGGGGCAGCACCCCGTTAGAAATTTTTTCTAACAGGGACAGTGTCATAGAGTATGTGTGTGTGTACATATGTATACATATATGTATATATATAAAAAGGGGGAAAAGGCATCCAAAAGATGCGTGGGGCCAGCGCCAGCGCTTTGAGCGCAAGAGCGCTAGCGCACTGAGCGCAAGAGCGCTAGCGCGCCACGTGTCAGCACGTGGGCGCTAGCGCACTGAGCGCAAGAGCGCCACGTGTCAGCACGTAGGCGCTCGGGCGCTAGCGCTTTGGGCGCTAGCGCTCTGAGCGCAAGAGCGCTAGCGCGCCACGTGTCAACACATGAGCGCTTGAGCGCTAGCGCTCTGAGCGCAAGCACGCTAGCGCTATGAGCACTAGCGCGCCACGTGTCAGCACGTGGGCGCTCGAGCAGCAAAAAGGGACTTGGTCCCTGCAATGGGAGTTGTACTCTCAGAAAGGAGCACTTATTATTATGTATGTATATATATATATATATATATATATATATATATGAGGAGTTAAACTCCTAAGATGTTTTGAAGCTGATGAAGGGCTTCTCCCCTTGAGCCCTAGTTCTTCCCCAAAATGGGGTTTCTGGAGATGGGTTTCCTTCTTCCTCCTTTGTTTGGCCGGATCTTGAAGATCAAGATATGTGGGATTTTAAAAATCTCTTCTTTTTGAGATCTGATGGTAGATCCAAGTTCCCCTTTGTGGGTTTTAGGTTGAAAAACTATTTAGTTTTGAAAAAAAAGAAGAGTAAAACTCTTGATTTAATTCAAAAGAAAGAAAAAGGTTTGAAACCTTCAGAAAGAGGAAAGAGGCACAAATCCTAGGTTTTTTTAGAGAATGAAAAGTTATTACTTTATTCATCATCATGTTGCCTTTTATAGGCTTACATATTTACATATAGCCACTTGGGCTTTACAAAAATGGCATTTTCCCCATCCCATGGCTCATGTGCCATTTCATTTTTGCACATAAGCCATGGGCTTACAAGATATCGGCTTTATGCCCATTTTGCATACATTCATATATAAAAACAATTACATAAAAATTATTTATTACATGATTTTGTTGTTGGCATGGGGAGGCTGGCCGCGGGCTCGACTTGGGCATGGGCCCGCTTGATCTGGGCTTGGGCTCACCTAACTTGGGGGTTGACCTTGACTTTGACTCGGTCAACCAGGGTGCGAATTTTTACCCCAACAAATTTCCCCCCATCAATAAATGCACACCACATATATGAGTCGTGTGCATAAAATTGATGGATCTTCTTTCATGTGGGGGCGACTTGCCTTGGTTCCCACTTTTTAGGATGCACTGCCCTTTTTACGACGTGGACGGTCGATTCTTGATGCGTCTCCGAGACGGAGTGTCCGTGGTAGACGTTTCCCTGGCCCGGAGTGATCTGGTTCCTGCTTTGTAGGAAGCCTGCACTGCCCTTTTTGCGACGTGTACGGTCGACGCTCTGAGCCGGAGCGATTTGGTTCCTGCTTTGTAGGAAGCCTGCACTGCCCGTTTTGCTACATGGACGGTCGACGCTCTGATCCGGAGCGATTTGGTTCCCGATTTGTGGGAAGCCCGCACTGCCCGTTTTGTGACATGGACGGTCGACGCTTGACGTGTCTCCGAGACAGAGTGTCCATGGTAAACGTTTCTCTTTCCCGGAGTGATCTGGTTCTTGCTTTGTAGGAATCCTGCACTGCCCTTTTTGCGACATGGACGGTCGACGCTTGACGCGTCTCCGAGACAGAGTGTCCGTGGTAGACGTTTCCCTGGCCCGGAGTGATCTGGTTCCTGCTTTGTAGGAAGCCTGCACTGCCCTTTTTGCGACATGGACAGTCGACGCTCTGATCCGGAGCGATTTCCTGCACTGTCCTTTTTGCGACATGGACGGTCGACGCTCTGGTCCGGAGCGATTTGGTCCCCGATTTGTGGGAAGCCTGCACTGCCCGTTTTGCGACATGGACGGTCGACGCTCTGGTCCGGAGCGATTTGGTTCCTGATTTGTGGGAAGCCTGCACTGCCCGTTTTGCGACATGGACGGTCGACGCTCTGATCCAGAGCGATTTGGTTCCCGATTTGTGAGAAGCCTGCACTGCCCGTTTTGCGACATGGACGGTCGACGCTCTGATCCGGAGCGATTTGGTTCCCAATTTGTGGGAAGCCTGCACTGCCCTTTTTGCGACATGGACGGTCGACGCTCTGATCCGGAGCGATTTGGTTCCCGATTTGTGGGAAGCCTACATTGCACGTTGACGGTCGACGCTCTAATCCGGAGCGATTTGGTTCCCGATTTGTGGGAAGCCTGCACTGCCCGTTTTGCGACATGGACGGTCGACACTCTGATCCGGAGCGATTTGGTTCCCGATTTGTGGGAAGCCTGCAATGCCCTTTTTGCGACATGGACGGTCAACGCTCTAATCCGGAGCGATTTGGTTCCCGATTTGTGGGAAGCATGCACTGCCCATTTTGCGACATGGACGGTCGACGCTCTAATCCGGAGCGATTTGGTTTCCGATTTGTGGAAAGCCTGCACTGCCCATTTTGCGACATGGACGGTCGACACTCTGACCTGGAGCGATTTGGTTCCCGATTTGTGGGAAGCCTGCACTGCCCTTTTTGCGACATGGACGGTCGACACTCTGATTCAGAGCGATTTGGTTCCCGATTTGTGGGAAGCCTGCACTGCCCTTTTTGCGACATGGACGGTCGATGCTTGATTTGACTTGCTCTGCTTCTTGCAGTGTCAGGGGTGAACTTGACTTGCTCCGCTTCTTGCGGTGTCGAGATTGGATTCTGACTTACTCTGCATTCTGTGGTGTCGGAGTTGAAGTTGACTTGTTGATTGTGATTTTGGTTGACATCAGCATCGCTACACTGGAATATGGCACCAGGAGCGGATCATCATTTGCCATGAGAGGATTTAGGGATTGGTTTTTGCTTGGCATCTGCATTGCTGCACTGGAATAATGCCAGGTGCAACTCATCATTTGCCTCGAAAGGATTTGGGAATTGGTTTTTGTTTGGCATCTGCATTGCTGCACTGGAATAATGCCAGGAGCAACTCATCATTTGCCCCGGAAGGATTTAGAAATTGGTGGCTTAGGAGATAAGTTTAGATCTCTATCATCTAAGGCTTTTCAATTTTATGGGCAGTAAGGGTCCCACAAAAGCATTTTCTCCCTACGAGTCGAAAGGATCTCGTAGGTGTATTTTCTCCTTAGGAGTCGTGGGGACTCCTAAGTGTGTTGCTCCTTTGTGAGTCGTAAGGATCTCACGGGGGAATTTTCTCTTCACAAAGTCGAGAGGATTTTGCGAGTGCATTTCATCTCTTTTTTTTTTACGAGTTTGCGCCCTTTCGGGCTTTAACAAACTCGCCGATAGTCCCGCTGTTTTTACTCACGGCGCCCTTTCGGGTTTTCATCCGTGCCCATTTTGCTTGTGGACATACCATTTTTTTATATATATTTTTTGGTGGGACTTTGAATGTGGTCTCACCGGTAGGACTTGGGAGAGACTGGGATTGTTTTACTCCTGTGGATTGTATACGGTTTTGTAGGATGTATGATCCAGACCGTATGGCCAAAAACATTTTGGGACTTTGTTGGCGTCTGTATCGTTGCACTGGAATATGATACCAGGAGCGACTCATCATTCACCATTGGGGTATGGGTTTGGAATTTGGTTGGCGTCTGCATCGCTGCACTGAAATATGGTACCAGGAGCGACTCATCATTCGCCATTGGGGTATGGGATTTAGAATTTGGTTGGCGTCTGCATCGCTGCATTGGAATATGGTACCAGGAGCGACTCATCATTCGCCATTGGTGTATGGGATTTGGAATTTGGTCGGCGTCTGCATCGCTGCACTGGAATATGATACCAGGAGCGACTCATCATTCGCCACTTGGGGATTGGGGAGCGATGGCTTAGGAGACAGGTTTAGATCCCTATCGCCTAAGACTTTTCAATTTTATGGGCCGTGAGGGTCCAATAAAAGCACTTTCTCCCTACGAGTCGTAAGGATCTCGCAGGTGTATTTTCTCCTTAGGAGTCGTGGGGACTCCTAAGTGTGTTTTTCCTTTATGAGTCGTAAGGATCCTACAAAGGATTGTTCTCCTCATGTATCGTGAGGACACATGAGTGGGTCTTTTCAATGGACCATAATTCAAAGGGCGGAGACCAGCCGCGTAACTGGTGATTACGGTGGGGCATGGGTATGATGAGAATTATTTGAGCCCGTGGATTGTATACGGTGGTCAGCATGGGGACCAACCGTAGGGCCGGAAGAATTTTGGGGAAATTGGATTTTGGTTGGCGTCTGCATCGCTGCACTGGAATATGGTACCAGGAGCGACTCATCATTCGCCGTTGTTTTTTTCGTTTTTTTTACCGCGATTGCTCTATCATTTCAGCTTTTCTTATCGCGAAGATCGCGATTGCCCTATCATTTCGGTTTTTATTCGCGGTTGCCCAATCATTTCGGCTTTATTTTCATCTTTATTTTACTCGCTGATTTTTATTGCAAGTTGCCCCATCATTTCGGCTTTTCTTTATTTCTCTTTTATTTACACATTTTTTTTTATTTACGCATTTTTTTATATTCCCAGTTTAACGACTTAGAGGTCGATTGTTCCCAGTTTAATGACGTGGTGGTCGATTGTTTTCAGAGAAAGGCAGATGTCTGAGAGAATCGGTTTCACGAAGAACTTCGGTCTCTGTTTGTATGAAATTGACGGTTGAAACTGAACTGTTTGTTAACACGCTTTTAGACAGTTCTATCTCTCCTGCCTTGTATTGCTTTTCGACCCAATCTTTGAAGACAACGCAGTCCTCAATGGCATGACCTATCACTCTGTGATAGGGGCAGTATTTAGGATCGTCGGTCCTATTCGCTTCCTGCGGTCTTTTTGACTCTGGTAGTTGTAGACCGTTCCTCAGGGCGTCTGTGAATATTTTACGGATTTTATCCCTTCTGAAGGAATAGACCTTGTCCAGCTTCTCTTTCAGTGGAGATTCTCCTCCGGTGTATGTATCGGAGGGACTGGAGGCTGATCGCGGCCGTTTTTCGCAAAGGCGCTCCGCTCTTAGGTTGGAGGGGGTATCAGTTGGCTGCCCCCGGGTATCAATCCCTGGCTTATGAACCAAAATTTGATTCTGCCGTAATTGCAATCGGGCGACTTGGGTCGCGAGATCTGCCGCGACGTTTGCCAATTCGTCGACCTTGGACTGTACCTTGGCTAACTTCTCGTCCCTGACCTGAAGCTGCCTCTGAAGCCATCGGAATAACGCTAGTTCTGTAGTTCCGGCTATGACAACCGGGTTATCTTTATTGCATGAGCTCAATTCCACAGGAACCACGGGCTCCTCTGGCTTATCAGCCTGAGCGGGCTCTTCATCACTTAGATCGAGCCGATGCTGGGTAGCGTTAATCATATCATTACCATGGCTGTGAAGAAGAAGGGGATTCGTTTCTTCATGTCTGACCATGTAGATAATGCGAACCACATACCCAGCCATCTCTTTATCTTTGGCGGCGTTCGCAGAGCGGTCCGGGCTTTGGAAATTCATAAATTTTAACATGGCCAGAGCCCTAGCCCTTTTGTTGGCTCTGTATCTGAGCCGCTTCTGCCTCAGCTTCTCTGCCTTGAGCGCTTGGCAGGTTTCTGCTCTTCGGGAAGCCGCCATAGGCTGAGTGATGGGGAGTTTAGAGAAGATGCCCAATTGAGCAGTTGTCAGGGGCGCCGCTGGAGCTTGCCCGAGATGCTTTGTTTCTTTGCCGGTGTTGATGGTCTTTCCCCCAGCTGGAGCCAAGGAAAGTTGTTCAAACACCGACTTGCGTTTGGGTTGGGGCACCCTCGAGATCACAACATTTGGTCTCCTGCCTTTCGAGACCGGTCTATCTGTTACTGGAGCTTGAAGAGCCGGGATGGCGTTAGCTGACACGAACAGGATAGAGCCGAATGGTAGCGGCTCCTCCTCCCATTGTCGCCCGAGACTGGTCGGAAGGACCGTCCTGGAGTCCATCTTCATCGTGTAGGAGACGGGAGTCGTGCTGAGAGCTGAGATCGTCCTTGGAGACATTGTTGAAAAGTAATTGCTTGAAAACCTACATGAAAGAGCATTATTTTAGTATAAATATAGATATGTATACTGATTGAGTTCGCATGAACGTTTAACCCGAAATATGGGAGGAGAGATTGGTCCCACCGGGCGTGCTAAAATCTGTAGGGCGTTTTTCGTCACCCCATTGAGATGGGAATACGCACGCGCTTGTCAGGCATATTACAGATTCCCCCTGCCTAGGGTAAGCCGGAGTTTAATGATTGTGGGGATCCGAATCTTCGACAGCCGCGGACTAAACTGCCGTTAATTACCCCTCGCCTTTGGAGCGAGGGAACCTCCGATTGACGGGTTAAACTGGTCATACGAACTCAATGTGCAGTGTGCGTATGATGTGTTTTGAAAGGGGTTTTTGGATATATCGGGAGCCACGCAGAGTTTTTACGGGGGTCCCTCTACCCGGATTGCGGGCTGGGGGTCAAAGGGGCTAGCAGCCCCCTTGCGGGGTGCGGAGCAGCGTCCCGGTAGAAATTTTTTTCTAACAGGGACAGTGTCGTGGAGTATGTGTGTGTACATATGTATATATATATATATATATATAAAGGGGGAAAAGGCATCCAAAGGATGCGTGGGGACAGCGCCAGCGCTTTGAGTGCAAGAGCGCTAGAGCACCACGTGTCAGCACGTGGGCGCTCGGGCGCTAGCGCACTGAGCGCTAGCGCGCCACGTGTCAGCACGTGGGTGCTCGGGCGCTAGCGCAAGAGCGCTAGCGCACTGAGCGCAAGCGCGCCACGTGTCAGCACGTGGGCGCTCAGGCGGTAGCGCTCTGAGCGCAAGAGCGCTAGCGCGCCACGTGTCAGCACGTGGGCGCTCGAGCTCTAGCGCGCCACGTGTCAGCACGTGGGCGCTCGAGCAGCAAAAAGGGACTTGGTCCCTGCAATGGGAGTTGTACTCCCAGAAAGGAGCACTTATTATTCTGTGTGTGTGTGTGTGTGTGTGTGAGGAGTTAAACTCCCAAGATGTTTTGAAGCTGATGAACCCCTTGAGCCCTAGTTCTTCCCCAAAGTGGGGTTTCTGGAGATGGGTCTCCTTCTTCCTCCTTTGTTTGGCCGGATCTTGAAGATCAAGAAATGTGAGATTTTAAAAATATCTTCTTTTTGAGATCTGATGATAGATCCAAGTTCCCCTTTGTGGGTTTTAGGGTGAAAAACTATTTAGTTTTGAAAAAAAAGAAGAGTAAAACTTTTGATTTAATTCAAAAGAAAGAAGAAGGTTTAGAACCTTCAGAAAGGGGAAAGATGCACAAACCCTAGGTTTTTTGAGAGAATGAAAAGTTATTACTTTATTCATCATCATGTTGCCTTTTATAGGCTTACATATTTACATATAGCCCCTTGGGCTTTACAAAAATGGCATTTTGCCCATCCCATGGCTCATGTGCCATTTCATTTTTTGCACATAAGCCATGGGCTTACAAGATATTGGCTTTATGCCCATTTTGCATACATTCATGTATAAAAAAAATTACATAAAAATTATTTATTACATGATTTTTTTGTTGGCATGGGGAGGCTGGCCGCGGGCTCGACTTGGGTATGGGCCCGCTTGACCTGGGCTTGGGCCCACCTAGCTTGGGGGTTGACCTTGACTTTGACTCGGTCAACCGGGGTGCAAATTTTTACTCCAACAGGCATTACCTATCACTCTGTGATAGGGGCAGTATTTGGGGTCGTCGGTCATATTCGCTTCCTGTGGTCTTTTTGACTCTGGCAGTTGTAGACCGTTCATCAGGGTGTCTTTGAATATTTTACGAATTTTGTCCCTTCTGAAGGAATAGACCTTATCCAGCTTCTCTTTCAGTGGAGATTCTCCTCCCTCTCCGAACACTGGCTTCCGAGGCTGGTTGGCATTAGGCCTACTCATCCCTTGCTTATTTCGGTTAGCCGAAGTATTAAAAGATTCAGAATTGTCGGAATTTCCACCTTTGCAATTTTCGTCCTTTCGGTTTCTCCAGGACCTATTGTTATTTTGGGAATCCGAGGAGGACTCCTACTTTGAGCGCTCCAACATCTGGACTTTCCTGGTCAGCTCTTAGAATGTTTTGAGACCTGCGGTGCATAGAAATGGAGCCATCCAGTTGTTGAGATTTCCAACGAGGAGACTGACAGATTGGTCCTGTTTTATCGGCGGTTCACATTCACTACTAAAATAGGGGGTTGCCCCTACGGATATTGAAATCCGTAGGGGCAGATTTATGTTGGCCCTACGGATTATGTTGGCCCTACGGATTAATCCGTAGGGCTAGAAGGTTGCCCCTACGGGCCAAGACGTTCAAGAATAAAAATATTAATTCTTAATTTGGTGTTTGCCCCTACGGAGCCGCAAAACAAGGACCTACGGACAAATCCGTAGGGGCAACTAAATAGCGATTTAATAAAGGGCACAGATCGATCGCCTACGCCCCTTATCTCTTTCTCTCTCTCTCGATCGCGCGCGAACCAAAATCCCCAAATCATTCCCGTCGTTCTCGTCGTCGCCACCGCCGTTCTCGTCGTCGCCGCCGTTCTCGTCGTCGCCACCGCTGTTCTCGTCGTCGCCACCGCCATTCAGGTTAGTAAATCTTCAACTAAATTAAACAAATTTTTGATTATTTAGGGCTAGGGTCCATGGCTGGGGCTAGGGTTGTGGTTGGAGTTGGGGTTCGGCAGGGGTTGGGGTTAGGGTTAGGGTTGGGGTTCGGCTGGGGCTGGGGTTAGGGTTGGGCTTAGGGTTTAGCTGGGGCTGGGGTTAGGGTTAGGTTGGGGTTGGGGCTGGGCTGGGGCTGGGCTAGGGTTAGGTTAGGGTTGGGGTGGGGCTGGGCTGGGGCTGGGTCTAAGGTTAGGGTTTGGCTTAGGGTTTGGTTTGGGGTTTAGCTGGGGCTGGGGCTGGGGTTAGGGTTAGGTTGGGGCTGGGCTGGGCTGGGGCTGGGGCTAGGGTTAGGTTGGGGTTAGGGTGGGGCTGGGCTGGGTCTGGGTCGGGGGTTAGGGTTAGGTTGGGGTTGGGGTTTGCTGAATTTGGCAAACCTGAGAGGAATTTCCAGTAATTTTAGCCTAATTTGATTACTAAAATTATTGTTGATCGAGAAAATCTTGGGTCCTTCTAATCAAACATTGTTTGTTACTATATGTCAACGAGTACCGATAAAAGAAAAAACCGATTTCAAGTGGAAATTAGGTATGTACAATGTTCTAATATAATTTGTATTTCTTGCCATCATCAAACATATAAAAGTACTAATATGAAATGGAAAATAAATAAATAAATAATCAAAGCTTTGGCATGTATGTAAAATCCCTTGTTACTTTTTCTTGGTTGCCCAACTTTGAAAATTCTATCTATTAAATTAGACATACTCTAAAAAGAATGATATTGTAAGAATTTGACTTGGTGGAGACTTGCATCATTAATAGAAATATGAAAGTGTAAGGACGTTCTTTACCTTCGATAGGGTTCGGTTGGGGTGGGGCTGGGGCTAGCTAGGGCTTGGGTTTCATCACCTGATATAGCGAAATACAAAGCGTACTTCAGTACACCCGACCTCATTGAGTTTCCTATTGAAGTTCCCGGTCAAACGGCATATGCATATTTTTATTCGCCATGAAATCCCAATTATTAAGCTACCGAGGACAAAAAGCCACCTTTGTTAGTCGAGAGTCATGGTAATAGACTTGTCATTATAGATCATAGTCAATTATTTTTCCTATCATTTTCTTGATCCAGATGCTAATCAACTTGTTAATTAGTTACTGTTTTTATAACGTATTTGTCTATATTTGTTGACAGTGGCTTTTCTTTTAGATGAACATGTTTTTTTGATGCATGTTTCAGTCATGTGAATTCATATGTTGCGTATAACACTTTATGATATCAGTATCCTACATTTGTAGTTTTAATTGTTGATTATTATAGATGAATGCCATTGCAATAATATTTTTTGGTTGATGAATGCTATTGCAATGTAGGATGATCAGTTCTATCAATCTTGATCTCAATGGTTTAAAATCATGTTACACATATAACAAGAATACACACAAATACATCATTAGAGAGTGATTCGAGATGTTCAAGTTAAAACCAATATATGATACTCGATGATAATATGAAACCTTCATATTCTCATCGATACTCATATATGAAACTAAAAGCGCCACTTAGTCCCCGTCTATCGGTTAACATACGTGCGATGCTCGTCGTGACATACAACTATACGAAGGTTGTTAAATATCGGACGGTATAGCTCGATACTAACAACCGTCATATAGTCTACGCGACGAGAAAATTCAATCGTATGGTAACTGATAGATTTGTTCCGTGTGGACAAGTTAAGAATGTATAAAGCAAACGCCTTCATTCACTTGTGTTTTCATCCGATTCGAGATATTTCGTCGGTACCTTTCCGCTGGTTCTCCGTGTACAAAGATAGATTAGATGTTCATTTCAACGTTGTTTCACAGCTTTGAAATGATTATCTATTCTATTACAGTGTACTCGGAGAACAGCGGGGAGGTGCTGCCGAAATTTACTCGAAACGGTTGAAAACACAAGTGATGGGTGTTCGCTCTATACATTCTTAATGGGATAGAAGCCTACCCCCGACAGCCGGAACACACACATACAACAAGAATACACAACAAACGCATAATTAGAGAGTGATTCGAGATGTTCAAGTTAAAACCAATATATGATAATATGAAACCTTCATATTCTCATCGATACTCATATATGAAACTAAAAGCGCCACTTAGTCCCTGTCTATCGGTTAACATACGTGCGATGCTCGTCGTGACATAGAACTATACGAAAGTAGTTAAATATCGGACAGTATAACTCGATACTAACAACCGTCGTATGGTCTACACGACGAGAAAATTCAATCGTATGGTAACCCATAAATTTGTCCCGTGTGGACAAGTTAAGAATGTATAAAGCAAACGCCTTCATTCACTTGTGTTTTCATCCGTTTCGAGATATTTCGTCGGTACCTTTCCACTGGTTCTCCGTGTACAAAGATAGATTAGATGTTCATTTCAACGTTGTTTCAACGACAAACGCACACACAAAGTATATACACGAATTTTCTCCTTTATTAGTAACTATCCCGTTCTTATATTTCTCAATATAGTCAGCATAACCTACAATTTATATGTTACACAGTCTAACATGGCCCATGAGTACGTCAGAGTTAAGGATTGGATGTATGTGGATTGGAAACAACGTATGCAACCTAAGTTTTTCGCAGGAGTTGCTGCTTTCCTTGAATTTGCACGCGCACATAATAAGATCATAATAGAGAAGATTCTCTGTCCGTGCGATAGATGTGGCAATAAGTACTGGCAGAAGGTAGAATTGGCAGAGCTTCATATTGTAAAACATGGGTTTACTAGACTTTATACAACTTGGAAATATCACGGGGAAGGAGAAGAATGCAGTACTGCGGCAGAAGAAGAAGGAGAACACAATAATGCGGCAGGAGAATAAGAAGAATTCGGTAATGCGGCAGAAGGAGAAGACGGTAATTTATTTCCATCAGAAGAAATGGAGGATATGGTAGAGGCTGCCCTAGGTGAATCTATTCGTATCGAAGATGACATTCCTTCCGGTCAAGGACCGCGTGCGGATAAATATGAAAATTTCATGAATGATGCTAGGAAACCAATTTATGAGAATGCGAAGTATTCCACCCTCTCATGGTTCGTTCAACTTTTCCAGATTAAGTGCCTAAATGGATGGAGCAACAAGTCATTCACAATGCTTCTTTCATTCTTGAAAGATTCTGTGCCTCCGGGAAATAATGTGCCCGAAAGCTGGTACGAAACCCAGAAGATGATGTCTGATTTGGGTCTAAAGTGCGAGAAGATTCAAGCACGTCCTAAAAATTGCGTGTTGTACCGGAAAGAGAATTCAGATTTGAAAGAGTGTCCAACATGCGGAGAGGCCAGGTATAAGCCGAAAGATTATGATAAGAAGCCTGATATACCTGTGAAAATAGCACGATACTTACCTATAACACAGAGGCTACAGAGGCTATTCAGGTGCAAGAAAACAGCCGAGGCAATGATTTGGCATCACCGTGCTCCTCCAAGTGAAGATGGAAAAATGAGCCATCCAAGAGATTCACCGGCATGGAAGGATTTCGATAGGAGGCACGCAATATTCAGTAGCGATCCTCGTAATGTCCGGCTCGGACTGGCTACTGATGGCTTCTGCCCATTCAACTATATGGCTGGAAGTCACTGCACATGGCCCATTGTAATGATAATTTATAATCTGTCGCCTTGGTTGGCTATGGACCAATCATACTTTATGATGCCTCTTCTTATCGATGGACCAAACTCACCGGGGAACAATATCGACATCTATCTCCGACCTCTGATCGAGGAGTTGAAATCTTTGTTCATTGATGGTGTAGAGACATATGATGCAAACACAAATACAACCTTCATACTGCGTGCGGCTTTAATGTGGATAATTAATGACTTTCCTGCGTATGGAATGCTATCAGGTTGGTCCGTACATGGTCACAAAGCATGTCCTCATTGCCATGAACACACAACATCGAAATTCTTGAATTTTAGCAGGAAGGTTTGTTATTGCGGCCATCAACGTTTCCTGCCTCCAGACCATCCCTATAGGTTAGACACGGTTCAGTTTGATGGTCATCAGGAGCTTCTTGGACCTCCATCCCCATTGTCCGGAAAGGACGTGACTGCTAAATGGGATAGTTACAATAACGTGACCTTCGGAATGGATCCGACGAAACAGGTCAAACCACCATATTGGAACAAGTTAAGCATTTTCTTCGAGCTTCCGTACTGGTCTACAAATTCAGTGCGTCATTGTCTGGACGTCATGCATATAGAGAAGGGAGTATCAGAGCACATACTTAACTTGTTTCTTTGTAAAGACGGGAAATCGAAAGATAACATGAATGCTTGGATGGATTTACAAGAGTGGGGAATAAGAAGTGAATTGCACTCTAGACCAGTAGCGGGTAAACCGGGCAAGTTTGTACTTCCCAATGCCGCTTATCATATGTCACAACCGGAGAAGAAAATATTCCTGCAGGTGTTGCATGATTTGAAAGTCCCCACAGGTTTCTCAGGATCATTCAGCAAGAAAATAAAAATTGTGAAGGGCAAGATCGATGAGCTGAAAAGTCATGATCACCATGTTATCATGGAGCACCTTCTTCCATTAGCCTTCAGGACTTCTCTCCCCGACTCGGTTGGTCTAGTAATCAACGACCTATGTTGTTTTTTCAGGGAGTTGTGTGCTAAAACACTGGAGGTTGTGACGCTGGATAAACTAGAAAATTCTATTGCGTTGATACTTTGCAAGTTTGAGCATATTTTTCCACCGTCATTCTTCGATATCATAATACACTTGATGGTTCATCTTGCAACATGCGCAATTTATAAATTTATTGTTGTCATGTATGCCCGTATTTATTTATTCAACATATTCTCATTAGGTACCTCTACACTCTTAAGAAGTATATACGCAATAAAAATCGACCAGAGGGTTCTATCATGCAAGGTTATCTTCTTGATGAAGCAACCACATTTTGTTCCCGCTATCTGGACGAGAACATTGAGACAAGGCTTAACCGACCATGAAGAATTCAAGACGGGCCATATGGTAAAGCCGAGTATAAGAGGGTAGACACTATGTTTATCAACAAAATATACCGGTTTATCTTGCTTAATTGCGCATGTCTTAAACAAATTAGAGAGTAAGTTTTTTTGGATTAATTGTTATATCTGTGTTTGTGTGTATGAAATGATATAATATTAATGTCACCATTATTTGTCGAAAACATAATTCATTTTAACGAGGTACGTGAGGGGCATCCTGATTAGAATGAAGAACAATTGAAAAAATATCATCAGGATAATTTTTGTGATTGGGTCACAGATCATGTAAGTTATTCGAATAACATTTTATTGCTAGCAGTTTTAATCTAAACTTGTATCGTTATGTATTTGTCGTAAAATTTGTTTTATTAGATCCACGATCCGAACTTGTCTGCATCATTTGAGAGTGATTCAAGATGTTTAGCTCAATTTCCTAGTACGGAGGTTGCATATTACAAAGGATTTGGTGTCCTTGGATACAAATTCGAAGTTAAGGACATAGAAACATCTAGAACCATTCAGAATAGTGGGATTGCGACGGTAGGATCAGACGGTGTGATTTATTATGGGTACTTAAATTGTATACCCGGCATCCACTATCCCGGACGATCAGAACCCTTTTATATATTCCAGTGTACTTTGTATGATACGCGAACCGATACGGACAGATGGAGAAACAATCTTGGAACTTGGAAAGATGAATATGGATTGACCAGTGTGAACACGCTTCGATTTTACGGTCAGGATGATCCGTTTATCTTTCCGAACCAAGCGTTCCAAGTATACTACTCACAGTGTTTGAAGCATCCGGGGTGGAGTGTTGTATGCCGATGGAAACCCAGAGATGTCTACGATGTCCCAGAATACGAGGACAGCGATGGGGACGAAGAAGAGAGAAGGCTTAAAGTGCTCCGACCGTCTGTTTCGAAGGACGGGTTGTCTTCGACCGATCATAAAGTTACGTGGGTTAGAAATGACATCGACGATGAAATCCAAGTAGATATGTATAATGCGCCCACGAAACGAAAAAGGTTATCTGTAATGTTATATTATTACTTCACATTTTACGCTCTATACATATATAGTCAATACTTTTAATGATTGTCTAATGCGTTCACGAACCGTTTATCTAGATTTGATGACGATGTCGGGAGCAGCGAGGGGCGGCAGGAGCTCCAGCCACGGCAGAGGCAGAGCAGTTCTGCCGTCCGGAGAGCTTCGTAGGGAGCTTCAGAGGGCCGGTCTTGCACCCAGATCGGAGACCCTTTCGGATGCCTCCTTCCGTGTGGATTTTGCCACACCTCCAGGTATACTGCACGCATATCCATTTTGAATGTAATATTACAGATATTCATGCCTGTTTATGTCAAAATTACTTAAATTGTCAATGTTTGATTGTCTAGTTGTTGGTGATGCGTCCACATCTGGGACAGAGGCCACTCCCGCTCCTTCAGGTATGTTTATATATCATATAGTGCATGTATATTGATTTAGAATGTTATATCATAAATACACACACATTCCTTTTGCTCTTACTTAGCAATTTTTATTATTGTCTAGCTGTAGGTGGTGACACCACCGCACCTGCGGGTATATTTATATATCCTATAGTGTATGCATATTGATTTAGAACGTTATATTATTGATCTACACATTCTTTTTGCAATTACTTATATAATCTATTTTTAATTGTCTAATTATAGGTGATGCGTCCACATCTGGGACAGAGGCCACTCCCGCTCCTCCAGGTATGTTTATATATTATATAGTGCATGTATATTGATTTAGAATGCTATATCATAAATATACACACATTCCTTTTGCTCTTACTTAGCAATTTTTATTATTGTCTAGCAGTAGGTGGTGACACCACCGCACCAGCGGGTATGTTTATATATCCTATAGTGCATGCATATTGATTTAGAACATTATATTATTGATCTACACATTCTTTTTGCAATTACTTATATAATCTATTTTTAATTGTCTAATTATAGGTGGTGCGTCCACATCTTCCGCAGGGGCCACTCCTGCCGCTTCCATACCATCTGCATTGTCTGCAGGTTAGTATGAATAAATATAAAATATTTATTCATTTTACATATGCTCTATAGAATAAATATGAACTTCATGGAAATTTAGCGTCAATGTTTATTTTATAGTTGGAGGGAATGCGACCCCATCCAGGACCCCGGTTGTTCCTCACCGGAGGAACTATCGTCCCGCTCGTGCTGCTGCCCGGGCCCAGGCTCGTGCGATAGTCACCGGAGGTATATATCACACTTCAATTTTCGTTTAAGCTTGATTTCTTAATACAACTTTGTCTTAATATTGATTGTCTTGATATTTCGTGCAGACACAGGGCCTCCCCATCCCCAGAGGGGGACTCGAGACCCGAATCAGTCCCATAGGCTGAGGCCCGACAGAGCTAGGGGGAGGCAGCATTCCCCCTCTTTTTTACCCTTGACTATCGCTATACCGGTCCTCATGCCGAGAGGTTCGGCCGGTATATGGGGGACGAGAGCCGGCTCGTGAAGAACTATCTACTTCACGTTGAGTGGGGCGAGCAGCACCGGCGCTCATTCGCCTTCTTCTTTGATCAGGCTCGGGTACGTATTAATATATATTTTCATTTGATTTATCCAATATATTTATTATTAACACTTGCAATCTAATAACAATGTTTTTTTTGTATTTTCAGTCGGATTACGATTTTCAGCCTGTACCCGACCCTGATCACCTTAGGAGGGCGCTCGACCTTCATGCTCTGCACAATGGCCTGATGAAGAACATGCAGACCAAGGTCCGATACAACAGGAATGAGCTGAAGGCCGACTGCTACTCCCTGTGGATGGCGACCCCCGAGGCAGAAAGAGCGGCCCTCCTATCTACTCCGGCATTTGTGAGAGTCGACGTAGAGACATGGCCTCTATTGTGCGAATATTTCGACTCCCAACGCAAACAGGTATGTATTTTAAATGTAATTCATTGTTTAGGATATAATTTATTTTTTTGTGTTCCTTAATTAGAAAACTAAATGTTAATGCGTTGTGCAGAAACAGGCCGCTCAGAATACAGAGAACAGGAAGTCGGCGAAGAGGGGTCGCCCCACTTACACAGGTGGCTCGAGGAATATTACTCGAGCCATGGAGTTATCGGTAAATTACAATAGACCGACCCTTATGATATTCTGCAATATTAAGAGTTATTTTCTAATATTTCTAATATTAAGAGTTATTTTCTAATATTGCAGACAGCTCAGACCGTGGCGCAAGGTGGTACACCGAGCGTGCTGTCCGCATATCTTGCCTTCCACGGCACCTCGACAGATCCCGCCACGGGCGAGCTTCGATATCCCGACGTCGCTTCCCAGGAGTATTGCGTAAGTGTTAATATTTATTCTACCCATATTTGAAATTTTAGTTTTGGAAGGTTCAAGTTTAAATTTTATACTTATACTTTACTGCTTAATGTGGGTGTAGGAGCGGGTGGTTGAGCAGGCCGAGACCTCAGGGATCGATTTTACCGGACAGAGCGATCCGAGGCTGCTGACCCCAGTTCTGGACGCCGCACACGGAGGGCACCACGGAGGTTGGGAGAGAGGCCGGAGACTGGGCCCCAGCAGGGCCCATATGAGGATGGACTCCACCCCGGCGGTTACTTCCTCCGTCTCCAGTGAGCGACGTGTCCAGCAAGAACTGGAGAGCTTGAGGGCCACCGTTCAGGAGTTGAAGGAGATGCTGATATGTATACTACTTTATAGTAAAATATCATGTCATATTATAGATATCAACATATCCATAATTAGTACGTAGCTTGAGTTTATTTGGTTTTAGACTTAGGTTTGATTAATCATACATACATATGTAATTAAAATAAACAACGGTTTTCCAAACTAGATATCCAAATGGGATTTCGAAATAACTTGATAATGATATGAATTCGAATAATACACAGTTCTTACACGCTTCTTACGCACGTTAGGTCCAGACGCGACAGGGTACACCAGCCGAGCCTCCACATGCATCTCCTTCGGCTGCGGCTCCGCAAGCCACTTCATCGGCTGCGGTTCCGCAGACAGCTCCTATAGCTCCACCGCCCGCTCAGACTCCCGCAGTCGCGGCTCCGCAAGCTACTACCTCGACGGCGGCTGCGCAGACCACATCGCCAGCTCCACAGGACGCTCAGACTCCCGCTCGCGCCGAATTGCATGGTTTATTGACCGAGGAGCAGGCGCGCCTTATTCTATCGTTTATCAGAGGTAGAGCTGGACCGAATTAGGGTAGCTTTTTGATTCTTTTTTTTTGAAACATGTATTTATTTATATCATACATATTGTACTACATTTTGAAACGATATTGATATTGGTTTATATTTATATCATATTCAGTATTTGGGTTTCTTTTGTATATTATATGCGTGAGATGTGATTATGAATACTGCGATTAATTTTATATTTTATTGATATATATATTATTGTGCACAGGGCGAGAAAAAATCAGGCTGCCCTTTTTTTTAAAAAAAATCAGATAATGTGTACCTACGGATTAATCTGTAGGTACACATGTTGCCCCTACGGTTTAAACCGTAGGGGCAAAATATCAGCATTAACTGATATTTCCCTCCTGATCTCAGTATCAGGGGGTTGGGCTTGCCCCTACGGATATAACCGTAGGGGCAAACAAAATCCCCTACGGATATGTACCTACGCATGTATCCGTAAGGGAAAGTAATATCCCCTACGTATATATCCGTAGGTACAGATAATATATTTTAAAAAACCGTAAATAAAATAACTTTTTCCCCCTACGGCCAACTCCGTAGGTGAAAATGGACCTACACAGAACTTCGTAGGGGCAAGTTTTTGCCCGTAGGGGCAAGTTCAGGGCTTCAACTTGCACCTATGGTATTTGCACCTACAGGTTATATTTTCGCCCCTACGGATATATCCGTAGGGGCAGTGGTTTGCCCCTACGGGTAAATCCGTAGGGGCAACCCCATATTGTAGTAGTGATTTGACGGAGAGATTGCGCCATCGGGTTATAAAATCCGTGCTACTTTCGTTGTTCTTTGGTTTGGTCCTTACGAGATCGGCAATGGTGATCTTATCGCTGACGCTCATGAACCTCTGCCGAAACAGAGACTCCATTTGGACGAAAGTTGTGACGGGGCCATCCGGTATGCTCGCGTACCAGTCGAAAGCAACATCGGCCAGGCTATTAACGAACTGGCGGAGGAGAAGCGCATCATTGCCCCCAGTATTCCCGCATGAGGATTTAAAGTGGGCGATGTGCTGATTCGCATTTCCCGTCCCATCGAATCTTCCGAATTTAGGGATGATATAGCCGCTAGAAAATTCTACCAGATCATACTGAGCAGGATATAGTCTCCCACTACTGCTGATATCTTTTTGC
Organism: Agapanthus africanus; assembly: GCA_030015575.1. NCBI lineage: Eukaryota > Viridiplantae > Streptophyta > Magnoliopsida > Asparagales > Amaryllidaceae > Agapanthus > Agapanthus africanus. Next base: position 484,370,118 of record JASDDO010000010.1, on the reverse strand, counting down.
GCTTTGGCTTCGGCTACCAATGTTTTGACTTTGTTGGCAACCAAATCCATGATTTGATCTTGAGTTAGCGGGCTACTGCCATCGGTAGCCAAGACATTCTCCGAGATAGGATGCGACTGACTTTCATGTGGTCCGCCCACCTTTGGATTTGAGGGAATAGGCGTCGGCTGTTTCGGAACACCGTTTCCCGGTTCATGAGCAGAGCCATGCGCTTGATTGGGCGGCTGAGAGGCGAGTCGGGCCATGAGCTGCAAGACGACGTTCGTCAAGTCATCAATTTTGGAGTAAAGTTTGGCCATCTCCTTGTCTTTGTTTCTGAGCTGCTTTCGGAGCTTTTGCTCCGCGGTCCTGGGGCGGAAAATCGGCTCTTCCTCGCTGTCCGAGATTAACTCTACATGGACTGAAGGGTCTTCCCGCTTATCATCCTTATCGAGAGGGTTTTCATCATCCAGCGGAGGCGGCCGTTCTTGGGAAGCGGCAACCACATTCAAGCCAGATTGGATTTGAGATGTGGTGGCCCCGTTCTTACTCTTGCTGCGCCTTCCCACCATGTAGACAGTGTGGAGCACATATACAGCCATTTCCTCATCTTTGGCGGGGTAACCCTGTTCCTCGAACCTCATGAGGTTCAGCCTAGCATGACCCCTAGCCCTTTTGTTGGCTCATATCTGAGCCTTTTCTGTCTTAGCTTCTCAATTTTAAGGGCTTGGCGGGCATCTGTTTCCTGGGAAGCCACCGTGAGTCGATTAGCGAGGAGCTTAAAGAAGACACCCGATCGAGCAGTTGTCACAGGCACCGCCGGAGTTTGCCCGAGATGCTTTGTTGCTTTGTTGGTGTTGACGGCCTTGCCCCCAGCTGGGGCCAAGGAAAGTCGTTCAAACATCGACTTGCGTCTGTGTAGAGGTGCCCTCGAGATCACCACATTTGGCCTCTTGCCTTTCGAGGCCGGCTTATCTGTTACCGGTGCTTGAAGAGATGGGATGGCGTTAGCTGATATGAACAGAATAGAGCCGAACTGTAGCAGCGGCTCCTCCCACTGTCGCCCAAGACTGGCCGGGAGGACCGTCCTGGAGTCCATCTTCATCATGTAGGAGATGGGAACTGAGTCCATCTTTGGAGACATTGTTGGAAAGTGATTGCTTGAAAACCTGCATGAAAGAGCATTATTTTAGTATAAATATATTGATGCATATTGATTGAGTTCGCATGAACGTTTAACCCGAAATATGGGAGGAGAGATAAGTCCTACCGGGCGGTCCAGAATTTATAGGGTGTTTTTCGTCACCCCTTTGAGATGGAAATACGCGCGCGCTTGTCAGGCGCATTACAGATTCCCCCTGCCTAAGGTTGGCTGGGGTTTATTGATTGTGGGGATCTGAATCTCCGGCAGCCGCGGACTAAGCTGCCGTTAATTACCCCTCGCCTTTGGAGCGAGGGAACCTCCGATTGACGGGTTAAACTGGTCATGCGAACTCAACGTGCAGTGTTGTGTTTTGAAGGGGATTTGGATATATCGGAGGCCCCGCAGAGTTTTTACTGGGGTCTCGCTACCCGGATAACGGGCTGGGGGTTAAGGGGGCTAGAAGCCCCCTTGCGGGATGCGGGGCAACACCCTGTTAGAAATTTTTTTTTTCTAAAAGGGACAGTGTGTGTATGTGTAAGGGAAAAGGGCATCCAAAGGATGCGTGGGAGAAAGCGCTCGGGCGCTGGCGCTTTGGGCGCTAGCGCCTCACGTGCCAGACACGTGGGCGCTCGGGCGCTCGCGCTTTGGGCGCCAGCGCCTCACGTGCCAGGCACGTGGGCGCTCGGGCGCTTTGGGCACTTGGGCGCTTTGGGCGCCAGAGCGCTAGCTCTCTGGGTGCTAGCACCTCACGTGCCAGGCACGTGGGCGCTCGGGCGCTAGCGCTCTGGATGCTAGCGCCTCACGTGCCAGGCACGTAGGCGCTCGAACGCTAGCGCTTTCAGCGCTTTGGGCGCTAGCGCCCCACGTGTCAGGCACGTGGGTGCTCGGGCGCTAGCGCCTCACGTGCTAGGCACGTGGGCGCTCGGGAGGCAAAAGGGACTTGGTCCCTGCAATGGGAGTTGTACTCTCAGAAATGAACACTTATTATTTTTATTTTTTATTTTTTTTTGTGTGTGTGTGTGTATGAGGAGTTAAACTCCTAGGATATTTTGAAGCTGATGAAGGGGGGCTTCTCCCCTTGAGCCCTGGATCTTTCCCAAAGTGGGGTTTCTGGAGATGGGTCTCCTTCTTCTTGTCGTTTGGCCGGATCTTGGAGAAAGGGGGTGAGATTTAAAAATCTCCCCCTTTTGAAATCTAATGGAAGATCCATGCTCCCCTTTATGAGTTTTGTGGTGAAAAACTATTTAGTTTTGGAAAAGGAAGAGTAAAACTCTTGATTTAATTCAAAAGAAAGAAGAAGGTTTTAGAAGCTTGAGGAAGGAGAAAGAGGCACAGGCCCTAATTTTTTAGAATGAAAAAAGGGTATACTTTATTCATCATCATGTTGCTTTTTATAGGCTTACACATTTACATATAGCCTCTTGGGCTTTACAAAATGGCATTTGGCATATCCCATGCCTCATGTGCTATTTCTTTTTGCACATAAGACATGGGCTTACAAAAATTTAGCTTTATACTCATTCATGCATAAAAAATTACATAAAAATTATTTATTACATGATATTTTATTTGCATAAGGGGGATCGGCCGCTTCATGTTCGGGCTCGACTCAGGCATGGGCCCACTTGGCTTGGGGTTGACCTTGACTTTGACTTGGTCAACCGGGGTGCAATTTTCGACCCCAACAGTAGCCATGCTTGATTTCTTCACCAACAGTAGCCATGCTTGATTTCTTCACCATCATCTTTTGCTTCTTCTTTCTCTTCTCTTGATTTTGAGAAGTATGAGAAAGAAAAAATAAAAAGAGAAAACACTTAGAGACCGGCCACTACTAAATCTTAGTGATCAATTCTTAGCAAGTTCTGATCACTAGTTGCTTCACTTTACTTTTAGTATGAAGCTAAAGCCTAGGTGAGGGTTTCTTCAGGTGGATCATTTTTGACGAGAAAGACCGACTCCCAAGCTTGTTCCCAACGTCCTAAGAGCTAAAGAAATGACATAGAAAACGAAAGACACGATTACAAAGGTTGTAATTACTAACCGAGTAGCTAAACTTCTTCTAGCATATACTAGTTTATTGTTTGGATTCGATTCTATGTCGTAGAGTTCGTGCTCTTATCTTTGAAATTTTCGTTTTGTATTCCGTCTTGGCCGCAAATTAGCGGCACGAGCACGAGCGTCTACCAACATGGTATCTGAGCCAAATCAAACACTAGAACTAGATTGATGATGTTTTAGTTCCAAGACCGAAAATTTACCCGTATTTATTTTCGAATTCCAAGTTTCTGTCCATCTCAAAACGGAACTTGGATTTTTTAAAAGTTATTTCCTCAGCAATGCATAAGAAATGGACCATGTCTAGATATCTAAAGTTATTTCCTTAGTTTAGAAAATGTAAGCTAGTTGATCTATAGTCAAGAACTATGACATAGCCACATCGTCATAGCCACATCCAAGACATTTAATAGAAAATTCAATGGATCATGAGCTAATATCTTGAGAATTATAGTTGGACTTCTAAAGCATTTGATTAGGTTAATGAATAAAATATGCTCAAAGAAACAGCCAAAGAAAATGTGTATTGCTTCCTTTTAAACCACTTATTAAACTGAACAGTATTGCAAAACAAGTTGAGATGAAATAAGTCGTATGCGACCCGCTAATAAATAGTCCAAATTATTTAATAAAATGAGTAAGCATTGTTAGTTAATTAAGTCGATCTATTTGCGCGTCTTGCTATTGGTGTTGCAGTATGCATGATGCATCCTTTTTCACTATTTGTCAGTGGGAAAAGTGCGGGAGATATCGACTTTAAACTTAAAAGTATATTTGAATTTTGTTACTTTCTTGGAGGTTGTTTTTCTGAAATAAAACCAATGGCAAGTATGAAACGTGTGCGAGCCTAAAGACTATTACATGTATAAGAAAGAGGGGTCAAATTAACATGAAGTTCTGTTCTAGAGCTAAACACACGGATGGTTCTTCAATAACAGAACAAGTAAAATGATATGGATGTAAAATTGAAGGCGTCAAATTAATATGAATTTTAGATCGGTTCATATTTAGAACATAGAGACCAACAATGTGGATGAATCGGTCATGTGAAGACTGAAATTCTAAACTATCGTAGGAAAAAACTAATCCAGACCTTATGCATTGTACACATAATACTAAACGGAAAAAGCCAAAAACATTTTTCCTACCCACAATGTTATATAAACCCACTTCTGATGTAAACCATAGGTCATCAAATCTTGAATTTGATGGTCATCACGCGTGGTTTATGTAAATTGAAAAAAGTTTGTTGTTATTTTAAATAAAATAAAATCAGAGAATAAATTGGCACCCTCTCATTTATACCAAATCTTAGTCACTTGATATCCAGCCTCACAAACTTCATCACCCTCAAATATCAAATTTCTTTTGCATTGGCATTTAGGTCAACTTCGGCATTAATTAATACTTTTGCCAACCCCAAAAGTTTTGGTTAAACGCTTGAGTAGTTGTTGGTGTTGTTCTCTTCTATTCAACTTCATTTTTTTGTAAAATCTCTGTAAAGCAAACAATCTCCCTAAACAACACTCATCAATTGAGTCGTTTATTCCTTGCCAATCTATTATCTTTAATAAACGCAATTCTTACAACATATCAAAATCACACTTAAACCAATCGTCCCTGTGATGAGATCTAATTCTTTCTTGTGCCCAGTGTTTGGACCCTAACATATTCCAAACTTAATAAGCTCAAATCCCAAAAAGGCTTCTAAGCTCGATATTCTTTTCCTTTACGACCAATCATTTATATATCATGATAACTTCGTTATTGATGTAGCAGAGAATATTTCATAATCAGGATATGGCATGCAATTTTTCCGTTATCAAATGAAGCAATGTGGAATCATAAACATCCCAACTTCACCTAACATAGTTACAAAAATAAAATTAGTTACAGCTCAATTTCTCAGAAACTAAGCGAGGACTCGACACTTTGGATATTAAAGCATCTATGAATCATAACCAAAATTATGCAACCTAAAAGTACACTAATTCAAATAAACAAGGTTCTTTTTGCATTGCTGAAGCAAATTTTCCTGGATCTATTCAAAATCAATTTAAATGCACAAATCAAGTAAAATTATTAGAGGTACACGGCACAAAATCCCCATAAATACTATGCTTAATTAATGAAGAAATTAAACTAAGATCTATCTAAAAGTTCCATCAACACAAGCCATTAATAACAGAGAAATCTTGATACAATTAAAGAATTAATCTCATAAAATTCACCCCTTTATTTTTTTCCCCCAAAAAGCGAATTTTACCTTGCCATCGACGACAAACCAGCAGTCATCTCTGGTGTTATGCTGCGCTAGCTCTTGGGGAGGCGAGGTTGCGACTACGACGACTATGGCGAAGCTGGCAACGAAAGGCGAATTGGGTTCTCTGAGATCGAAAGAGAGAATGACGACAATGGTGAAGACGGCGACGACGACGACGGAAGACGAATTGGGTTCTCTGATCGAGCGAGAGAATGACGAGGATGGCAAAGGTGGTAACAACGATGGCGAAGCCGGCGACGACGAGAGACGAGCTGGGTTCTCTTTGATCAAGCGAAAGAGAGAGTGAAAGAGGAGAAATTTTGAACGGTTGTGAATAAATGGGAGATGAGGATATTTTTGGAATGTACTAAAATACCCATTGCTGTGTGTATATGAGGAAAAAAGTGATGGGTCAAGGGATTTTTTAACATGGTCGAAAAGCCCATAGATTTTACTTGGGCCGGCGGTTTTTCAACAATTTACCCTCTATCATGACTGTTTCATTTTCGTTCATTCTAAAATTTAAAAAATTCTTGTAGTTGCCAAATAAATCCAATGAATGAGCAGTGTGTTATCATTGGTCTCGGTGGCATTGTATGTTTCGCTTTCTTTTATAATTAGAGGCAGTCAAATGGGGAAGCTTGTGGGCCAATAAATGAAGGCATGTGGAAAAGGATTCGAAGCATGTGGGGAATATTATTATTAATATTGGAAGATTCTCCATGTCATATGAATTTTTCGTAGCCATTCAAAATGGTAGAGGCTAAGATTAGATCTATATAACATGTGATGATGTGTAAAAAATTGATTAAAAAATTTCTTTATTTTTATATTTATTTATTTTCCATGAGAAATGGTGATATCGACATCTTGGATTGATTAGAAAGGCATGGTAGAAAAAATGACATTATGTTGATTAGTATATGATTAGGGTGGTTATTGCATTCAAGACGACTCCAGTGGTGCCCTCTTCTTTTAGGTTAAACTAGCATGCGGACCCACGCAATGGCAGGGAAGTGACCAAAAATTTGCTCAGAATTTAGTGAAGCGAAGAAAGGACGAAATGCACATTTACATGTATTCGATGAGCCAGAGTCTAAATTTCCAAGGATCTTTTCTATGTGCATTGCGAGCTGTAGGGACCCAATGCAAATATCATGAAAATCCAGCAGGCTGGCCAGATTTCGGAAGCAAAACTTGAGAGGCCACATGTGCATTACCTGAAAATCCAGGGACTTAATGTAAATTTTCCATAGATGAGAATCCAGGGGGCTGTCCAAAATTTCCAAAGCGAGTTACTTTAGAACTCAGAGACCTAATGTAAATATCGTTGAATTCCAGGATGCAGAGGAAAATATTCCAGGGACCCAATACAAATATCGTTAAAATCTAGGGGGTTGAGGTCTAAGTCAGGCCATCACAGGTTCGGACCTGCAGTGTCCCTGCAATCCTCTTAATCAAGGCCACATTGCTATATAATCCTTCAAGGTTTTGCACTTATTGCATTTTAATATTTTGATGATTTTTTCCATGCTTGTAAGAACATCTTAAAATGCATTCTGTTGCTAGCTTAGCTATCCTCAGTTTTATCTTCAGTTAGCCTCTAGTCAAAATGCATCACCATCATGTGCTTTTAATCTTATGAAACTTTGTACTTAAGTAATGGTTAAACAATTTCATTTTAAAAAAACTAGAAGTTTTCTCAAGTAATTAATTGGCTTGGAATATACTTCAAGGTATTTATATGCAAGAAAACAATAGCTGACATATTAAAGTGGAAAAGAGGTGAGAATTTGGGAGATTGATCCTGCCTATTCAAATAGTTATGTTTTAGGTTTTTCCCATACTATAATTAGCGTAAAATGCCAGTAGTTATAGATTTAGTTAGTTTAGAAGGAGACGCAGAAATGTGTCGAGTAAATTTCCTTCAAAGGAATTAAGCTTGATTATGAAAAGGATCAAAAAACTATATGAAGCTAAAGTTTTCTAGGAATGGAACGAGGATAAAACAAGTTTGCCCGATTTTTGTTATCTGGTTCAGCGGTAACTATCTATTTCTTGTGGTTGTTACGACGACGAAAGTAAAATCTCCAACCAGACAACAAAAACTATGTATATCAAATAATAATCTTTTTTATTGAACATAACACACATCTTTTGATTAAATTTGGGAATGGAATTATTATATATTTCATAGTTCGCAGAATATCGTTAGCATTCAAATTTATCTATAAGCAGGGAGAAGTTATTCAACTTTTATAATCACACTCTTCTGTCGGTTCTTCTATCTATATCTGTTTAAGAAATTCAAACTTTTCTCTCTTAAAACAAATGTAAATAATATTTTCAGCGTTTTTCACTCTTCTCTTAATGAATGGAAAACGGTATGTTGGGACATCTTCTTCATAAGAGAATGAGAAAAGGGAACATGTGAGAAAAAACACACAACAAAAAACAACAAATGGAGGTAAATAATAAAATCAAGATATTATCAGATGTTAACTTGGAAAGATGAAAATATCGTTAGAACATGAGCTCAAAACAAAACAATAAGAGCAAGGACTCTCCCTCCTCATATTAGGCCTCAGTTTTATACTACTCGTTAGAGCTAACCATAAATATTTGTAGAGAGACCCAAAATCTCTAGCTAAAAGATCAATAGGACACAACTACAAATTGAAATCACCAAGAAAATAAATTATATACTTTCAAACTTCGATGCCGTATAAAAAAAAAAGAAGAAGAAGACATAAAGCACTTGCTAAGTTGAGTCCACCGTCACACCGACAAGATAATACAGAAAAAGGGACAGTTCAACAGTTCAAGGCAGCCAACAAAGTTTTTTTTAGAGAAAAAAGGAGCAAGAGTTTGGTGGCTTCAAATCTCTTGCAACTTATAATTGAATTGCCCTACAACTCTTCCTACTACTTTTTGCTTGTTGACTGCTTTTTTTATTATTATTCCAAAGAGCCGAAGTATCAAGGGAATATCACGCGTCTATCCTTTAGAATATCTTAATTCCAACACGAGCGAGCGGAACCTCTTTTACCCTCCAATCGATAGTATGCTACCTGCTTCGGGCAGTGAGGAGAGCAAATATAAGGATAAGTATGAGGCGAATAACAACGATGAATCAACAATAGGTAACAATAAATTCAAGTTCCAGGATTTCTCTTAACTAGATGCCCCAATATCAAAACCAACTATTTTGATACTTGTGCTATTAATTATGACAGGTCTTGAGCTAAGAGCATCAAGAAGCACTCATAATATGCGTAGCACTCGGCTTCTTTTGGGATTTTAAATACCTCAATCCAATTCTTGAGGATGAATAGCAGCCTACAAATGCCCACTAACAACATTAACCTTGGGCCTTGGCCTGGAGGCCCTAAAGCGAGTTTACCCAATAAACAAATAATTTGGACTCAGGCCTCTACATTTCTGCAGAAAATTAACTAGTATTATGCAAGCTGATGCACATTTTATACAAAATAAAGCATATTAAATATTTCATTGGTTCATTTTCATACAAAAATATATATTGAACTTCTATATAAAGAGAAATCATGTGACATGTCTCTTTAAAATTGTATTTATCGTCGTAATTATTAAATAATTTATAAAATTCACAAATTTGTGTAAAAGATACGAGTACTCACCGTATATTCCAACTTTTATTTTTCTTTTCTTTCTTCTTCTTCTTCTTCTTCTTTCATTTGTGACAGATTTTACTTGTATCAATAAATATCTATGTAAAAAACAATGTGAACCAAAAACAAATGGGCCAAAAAGAATCATACCAAAAATCTTAATTCACCAAGCCACTGTTGCAAAAACGATACAACCAGAGACAACTTGGCCAACCAGATCGGCCAAAAGGTTTTTTATGATTGGCCAAGACTTCTCTGTTTGGCCTTGTTTTTGCACTTTTGAAAGTATTTATATCACTCTCGCATCATTCAAAAATTTGTGAAGTTTTGAAAATTCCAACAGAAACTTGGATATTTGGAATTTGAAATACGGAAAAATTTCGGTTTTGAAACTCTAGCATCGCCGACTGCTGGTTTACGTGTTTGGGTGATTCTGATACCATGTTGAAATCCCTAGTGCCCTTACCGCTAGCCCGCAGCCGATGCGGAATCCAAAACATAAATTTTCATAAAAGCATTAGCAACTTAAACCTTAGAATTTTAACCAAATACTAAACTAGCTAACATGAAAAAGACTAAACTACTATGTTAAAGATAACAACCTTTATAGTCGTGTCCTTCGGGTCTTGAATATCCCTTTCTTAAGTTTCTCGGTATTCCAGGATCGAGCTTGAAAGTAGGTCTCTTATGTCAAAGATGATCCATCCGAACAAACCTTGTTCAAGCTCTAGCTTCACACCAAAAACCCCAGTGAAGCAACTAAAGACTACAACTTACTAGGAAGTAATGCTGAGGAATGTAGTGAGGTATTCTAGCATTTTTCTATTTTTATTTTCTTTGATTCTCAACTCATGAGAAGGTAAGGAAATAAAGGAGGAAGAGCGGACTCAAGTGAGGCGAGAGAAGCAAACGGTGAGAATGAAAATGAAGCGAGAAAAAAAAAGCATAACATTTTTAGTTTTGTGAAAAGGAATTTCACACTTAAAAAAAGCTACCCGTGCTTGAATTGTAAATCCAAAAGGAATAAAAAATTCCATAGCCATACTTCTCACCATTCCTATGTCACCTCACCCTTCTATCTTATTTCCATTTAAATAAATAAATGGAAAATCCAATATGAGGTGTCCTTCTAGAAGTATTTTTTATGCATACAAAAATACATACCCGTATTCATATCAAAATACGAATACCCTAAAGATAGAAAAATACAATGAACATAATATTAGAATACATGTATCAAAATACATATGTAAATTATTAAATCAATACTTGATTTAACAATCCGGTTTAACAATCCAGTTTAATCATAAACCGGCTAGTATTATCATTCGCCCGATTAAAGTCTGTGTACTATTACACGTATGTAATCGGAACCCAGCACGTATCAATATACGGCATCTATATCGTTTCGCCTGAACCAAGAAAACGCTCTGTGTGGGAGTTTAAAGACTCGGCAGTACGCTGATAGTGAGTTACTGGATAAATCTATAACCACAAACACGTCAGCAGCGCTAGCTGTACATAACGGCTATCCAGGTATCTGTCGAAAGGAAAGCCAACGAGCAAACTCATCCGAACCCCTACTGAACCTGTAAGTGACAATCTACCATACAGTCTGGGCTCTTCGTCTGAGAGTATAGCATACCGGGTCTTAGGGGTGATAACGTCAGATCCCTAATAATCCGATAAGTCATGCCGATGTAGCTCAGGACCAACCGAGAAACTACTGATCTCACTATTAGTAAATCTCATCTGTTTTGACCAATGTTTTATGGTGTTGTCTAACCGAACACAGTGCGACATCTACTCTCTATACCAGAAGAGACGAATCCCTTCTAATCGCTCGCTGTCTCCAAATGGTTCGAAACTGTACCCAACTAAAAGCTGTTTGCATGACTCAGTAGAGTCGTGATAGGGTAATAATCTAAGTATAGTGGGAACTCACACGAGAAAAATAACGATCTCAGGTCTAAAAGCTGCCTTATACTCATGTTGCCAGAAAACTGCTATCTGACGATAGGTATAATACCATATATAAGTTCTCGATGAGTCCGTCTGGTATACTCACATCCAGTGAGCACATATATACAATCTTAGGTGCCACGCACCAATGGCTGTGGGACCAACCACCACCTCTTGTCGGGATCTAGAAACGTATACACTAGTCTAGTCTGGAATATCGATACCCAGCCTCGATACTTCTACGACTAGAGACATTTAAGGATGTGCTTATGGACTATCCAGCCCCACAAGCATGATCGCCATCATAACGCTGATAATCAAGTAAGGATCTTACGGGCTTTATCAACATGTATTAGCGATACGTAATAACAAGTATAACACATACATATGTTATGATAAAAGCAAACCAAATAGCATACTATCATATCGAGCAATATTGTCATGTACATACATACCCTCAGTATCCAATACAATAATGGTCTCTAGAGCATACATATACAACATGTATTTCCTTCATTAATAATATTTTTAAGATGTATGCGGTTTTTTTTCTTTATTCTTCTTGTATTTTTTAAACATGAGGATCGTGGTGAGAACTTGTAATGTGGTCTCCTGAGAAGATACGAGGAGAAGTTATGGAGATATGGGAAGTTTCAAATTTGTTTTGATTGTGGAAAGTTTGCTAGGGGATGATGTCTAATTTCTTTTTTTAATTTTAGTTTAAATTAAAATAAAAAATCTTATATTTTGACACATCAGCATTACCGATATAGCATAAAATTAGAGGGGTTTATTTTGCACGTGTTCCATGCATCCGTCTTTTGGGATTAATATAGTAGAAGATTGAGATTTTAGCCATCGTGTCTTGTGTGAAGCCTAAACAGTCGAAGCGAATGAAGGCGATCTAACGGTTTATAACAAAATGCATATATGTATAATTTGTGTGATCTGATGAAGAAGGACTGGATTCAACTAATGTGCATCGGCACTGATTTTATCATGTTGTAGCTAGATGTGCGTTAAAGTTTTGTATCTATCACTATACCCATACTTGAGCTAAAAAAGTTGTATCTAATTTTCAACCGTCCGAATATTTAGAATGTCTAAAAAACACGGAAAAACCGAGTTCGGATCAGGCAAACTGACGCAGGACGGGAACGATAGGGCTGTGTGGCACCTGCATGCGGATGCAAAATGATAAACATAAGCAATCCAAGCAAATTCAACTCCTAACAACAAACTTTAAATGATGCAAAAATCACACATGAGATCCGATATTAGATAATCGCGAATAATAAACAATATAAAACTAGCAAGCTAAGATTCACAATTAAAACTCCAAATTAAATATTGGAATTGTGTCGATATCGGATTATCCGTCCAGGGTAAATCAACTAAACAATCTAGTTAAACCCAAAATATTATATTCCAGAAATTTGAAATCAAATAAAAATAGATTAAGAATTCTTTAAGATGTTCCAATGCATTCTATAATCCCAAATCATCAAGTCTGTTAACATCTCTACTAAAACTCCAAAGGGCCTGTTTGGTTTGAAGGATTTACAAGGATTTTTGAGTTTTGGATTACCAAATCCTAGGATTTACAAATTTTGTGTTTGGTTGCCTTGGATTACAAACATGGATTTATATGGATTGTGTGATGGGGCCCACAAAAAAGATGGATTCCAAAATACTTGAAAAATGAATGGATTCTTAAGGATTTCTCACTATTTGGTGGCCCTCATATGTACTTTAGTTATTAAAAAATGTCTCCTCTCTCTCTCTCTAAAATCCTCAAATCCAAATCCCACTCTTTTTTCACCAACCAAACAAAGATTACAAGGATCTACAAATTCAATACTAGGAATCCAATACCAACCAAACAACAAATTACCAAATCCAGAAATTTTCAAACGTAATATTTTGGAATCCAAATTTCATAATCTTTCAACCAAACAGCCCCTAAAGCATTTAGATAAAGCTAACTTTTACCTCTGACCAAATGCTCTCTGTATTCGAGTCTGCTACTAGCAATCAACTCAATCCATTTTTCTCTTTTGACTAAACTCATGGTTTTTAAACATGTTTAAAAACATGTTTGTTTTTAAACATGTTTTTAAACATGGGCAGACCATGCCTTCTAAACTCATGGTGTCCTTTCTATAAAGAAATTTCATTCATTTGATAAATCTTTAAAATTTGATTTGAGGGAATCTTTATAAGGATAAGTATGTGAAAAATTACTTGCCCTTCAAGGTTTCCACCCGAAAAGGAAAGAAGTCCATGTTAATTTCTGTTTACATGCGTTTGTGGAGAATGAACGACATTGAATAAGTTCGGACCAAAAATCTTTTTAAATTCACTTGCGATTCTCATTAAGAAGTTTATGCACTTCTTGAAGTAAGAAACCTTAGTAGATATGTACTAATTACAGAAATTGCAAGTTATTAGGCATACACCCAAGTTGAATATACAATATAAATTATTTTTAGGAACGACTAATAATTAGCAGTGCTAAATGGTCTAAATAGAACTGCCAAGAAATTTATGTAACTGGTTGACTCTTTTATGAAACTAGGAAAATAGGAATCATGTGATTAAACGATTTTAAAGCATGATTTCTAAAATACTTATTAGTTGTTAATTTTTTTTTGTTGAAGGAAATAGATTTTTTCTTCTTCTTCATTTTCAATCGTTTCTACTGCATTTGAAAGGTTGATTAATTAAAAAATAATGCAAGTGCTAATTAAGTAAATAAATTAATTCTATCTGATACCTCTCAAGGACTATGTTTACACTTTGGGACAAAAACGTGCATTCATTCAACGGAGTTAATAAACGAAAAAATCAAAATGCACAGAAAATAACAATTATTCATTTAGCCATCTTTATTTCTTTATTTTTTTCCTTTTATTTTAGGCTTAATAACATGTGTGTAACCGTTTGTTCTTGATTATCAGGTATAGAATTTGTTGAAGGGGAAATCCGCCTCTCCCCCTCCTAGATTAGCTATTGCTATGTAAACAAATCAAGGAAAACTTTAACTTTGGGGATATAAGAAGTTCTGGAGTAAAGAATATGAGATTTGAAGTAGTAAAACACCCAAGTATTAATTTCATCTTCAATGAAAGCTCCTTCCCCAAAACCTATTTTCTTTCACTTTTCTCTCGACCTTCGGCCTTTTCACCATCCATCTTAAGCTTACAATATTTACCATGCGTCTTCTCTCAGCCCATTGGGGATGGGCTTTTAATTAAATATATATTTAAGAAAGATTTTTTAGACAATCCAAGGACAAACTTGGAATAAAATCAAAAGATGTGGAAATTGGAACTTTCTTACCCCTCTCAATCATATTTACGGCATGCTTGGTTGCTGGATTGTTTTGGATTTGTACCGTGGAATCCCAGGATTCCATAATTGTATTTGGTTGGAATACTTGGATTTCTTAGATTCCTTTGTTTTTTATGGAGGGCCCACCACAAAACAAAGATTCTTGAATCCTAAAGAATTTTAAGGATTTGGAAGGGTTTGACCCTATTCATTATACTTTTAGATGAGACTCGTGTATTTTATTTATTTAATAATCCTCTCTCTATCTATCTGAAATCGTCAAATCCAAATCCCATCTTTTTTCCACCAACCAAACAAAAATTACAAGAATCTACAAATCCAATACTAGGAATCCAAAACCAATCAAACAGCAAAATCAAGAAATTTTCAACTGTACTATTTTGGAGTCCAAATTTCTAAATCCCACAACCAAGCAGGACCTTAGTATACAGCAGAGATAGAGATTGGCTTTGTGCTTTTGATTCTTCACTTGTTGCAAATTCTCACTCCAAAAAAAATCTACGGGATCAAATAAAGAGTCCGATTTGCGCTTGTGACGATGGGTCTCTTGATCTGATCTGAAAGTTGAAAGTGGGTGTTGTCGATGGATCTTGTAAGTCGACTTTTTGTTGAAGATCGATGAAGGCAAGGGAAGACTCTTGATTTGACGAAGATGATGTTGTTTTAATGAGCAACATGGAGTCGATTAAGAAACTCCGACCGCAGCCAAAGGAAGAGGGATCGACCGAAGTCCATTGATACTTAAAACTCCCCAGAGCACACAAAAGTTCTCTGATCTCAAAATTAATTTTTATTCAATCCTTTGACAATTAAAAATAAAAACCCTAATACAACTTGCAAAGGAAAACATAAACTCTCTAAAATTGCAAAAATAACCCTAATTAGGAAAATAAAGAAAGAACATCTAAAACAAAATTAATAACTTAACCTGATGGCCCTACGTCACAAACCACCCGGCTTTCACTCCTATTGGTATTTTAAAAAATTTATAGAAATCAAAGAAATCGGAGATTTTTTGACATTTCTGAAAAATTTCTATTTTCATGTGCTATATCACGTAAGATATTAAACTTTTGAACATACGGAAAATTTGATATTTTTAAAATTTCGCAACTTTCGTGTGTTGTAGCATGCATAATATTGAAAAGGGAAAATACATAAATTATGCGATTTTATTGTGTTATAACATGTAAAATGTAGAAAAATGGAAGAAAAAAGAAAATATTTAGACTTTTGAAAGTTACGCGAAATTCGTTTGGTATTGCAAATTTTTTTCTTATAAAAACAAAAAAAACACAGAAAATTTCGATAGTTTTTAAAAATTCCCTATTTACATGTGGTTAGCATGCATATACAATATTTATCTTTTGATGAAAACAGAAAATTTAAGATTTTTTAAAATTTCATGATTCTCGTGTGTTATAACATGCATAACATTGAAAAACAGAAGATTTTCCGATTTTCTTGTGCTATATCATATAAAATAGAGAAAAGCATAACAAAACAAAAAATATTGAGACTTTTGAAAACTTTGCCTGGAAATATTTTTTTATAAAAACAAATGGAAAACATTAAAATTTCGGGATTTTCGTTTGGTATTTCTATTTTTTTTTTAAATCAAAGAGTACAGAAAATTTTGACATTTTTAAAAAATCCGTTATATTCTTGTGCTATCGCATGTAAAATGTTAACGTTTCGAAGGAAACGGAAAATTTGAGATTTTTGAAAATTTCGCGATTTTGTGTGTTGCATAACTTGCATAATATTGGAAAAAGGAAGAAAATAGAAAATATTGTGATTATCTTGTGCTATAGTATGTAAAATATCGAAAAATGTATGAAAACATAAAATATTGAGGCTTTCGAAAATTTCACGATTTTCTTTTGGTATTGCAACTTTTTTTTATAAAATCTAAAAAAACAGAAAATTTCACTATTTTCATGTTCTATGGCATATAAAATATTAAACTGTTGAAGAAAACAAAAAATTAATGATTTCTGAAAATTTCGCGATTTGTATGTTATAACATGCATAATATTGACAAAAGAAAGAAAACTGAAATTTTACAATATTTGAAAATTTTGCAATTTTCTTACGCTGTATCATATAAAATATAGAAAATATCAATAAAAACATTTAGGCTTTGGAAAGTTGCGCAATTTTCGTATGGTATTGAAAAAGATATTTATAAAAACTACAGAAAAAAATTGACCATTCGAAAGTTTCGCTATTCTCATTTACGTATTATACCATGTACGTAAGATATTAAACTTTAAAAGAAAAAAGAAAATTCGAGTCTTCTGAGAATTTCATGATTTACGTATGTTATAGCATGCATATTGAAAACCGAAGAAAAATGAAAATTTTGAGATTTTTAAATTTTTTTAGATTTTATTGTGTTATACAATGTTAAAATTTAGTGATTTTT
Organism: Agapanthus africanus; assembly: GCA_030015575.1. Taxonomy (NCBI): domain Eukaryota; kingdom Viridiplantae; phylum Streptophyta; class Magnoliopsida; order Asparagales; family Amaryllidaceae; genus Agapanthus; species Agapanthus africanus. The sequence goes on along the minus strand of JASDDO010000010.1, from coordinate 484,353,283 downwards.
GTTTGGCATTCCAAATTATTTTTGTAAAATCCAATTAAAATAGAAAATTGGTCTTTTTAATCAAAACGCCCATCCAAAATTCAATATTTACCAAAAAACTTCATTCTTTTCGGTATTTACTAAAAAAAACCTTTCAAACATTTAAGTTTAAAAAAAAAAACCTCTAGATGGACCAAAAGATGAATCATTTTGGTATATTCTCCAACTCTGTTAATTCTTTATGGAAGGGTTCGAGGACAGGGTTTTAACCCTCCTATCCTTTCTTCTCCTCCAAATTTTCTCAATTTTTCTCTAATTTAGATTTGGGTTAGCATTTCGGTCAAATAATTCTTCAATTGATCATGGATTTTGGTTAATATTCCTCAATTTTCTTCATAATGATATCATGGCTGTTATTATTGGGATTTTATAAGATTTGTGGAGTTTTGATTGGAAAGATTGATGGTGTTTTGTGTAAAAAGGAAGATGAAGGAAATGAAGATATGATGGTGATCAGTGAAAGATGTGAGAGATGAGTGGTTAAAGCTCATTTTGCTCCATGAGTTGAATTTAGAAACACTCATGAGAGAAATATTTAGTGAAGGTTGAAGGTGCATGTTGAAGATGTTGAGGAGATAGGTTAGTAGGTTAAGAAACGAGTTATTGGTTTCTTTGGGTTTGTAGAGTTTTGATCTGAAAAAAAATTATGGTTTTGTATGAAGAGGACGATGAAGATGATGACCATGATTAATGAGAGAAGAAGGGTTTGCCTCTACAGGTTATATTCAAAGACTCAAAGGAATTGTTAGATGAATGCGAAGGTATGGAGGATGAAGGGAAAGGGGTTGAGAATGCAAGGGTGAGGAATCATGATTGGATAAGAAATATGTTTTTATTGGATTTTTATAAAATTAGTAGAGCATTATTTTTAAAAAATGATGGATTTTGTATAAAATAATAAGAAGATGATAATGATAATTGATGAAGAAGGGATGATAGGAGAAGACAATGAGAAAAAAGAAGAAATGAGAAGGAGATCGATGCTAGTTTTTTGAATAAGTGAAAAGATGTGAGGAAAGAAGATGAAGAATAAAAAATGATAATGGAGAGATCAATGCCGGTCTTTTGAAGAATATTTGGGTAGCTAATGGAGATTTGGGGTTTTTGAAGAAAACGGAAAATTTTATATTTTTGAAAATTTTGCGAATTTCATGTGTTGTTGCATGCATAACATTGAAAGGCAGAAGAAAACGGAAAATTTTGATAGTTTATTGTGCTGCAGCATATAAAATATAGAAAACTGTAAGAAAACAAAACACATTGAGTCTTTTGAAAATTTTACGGTTTTCATTTGGTATTGTAAAAGAAAATTTATAAAAATCAAAGAAAATAAAAAAATTTGGAATTTCTTACAAGTTAAGTATTTTCATGTGATATGGCTGGTAAGATATTAAACTTTTGAAGAAAACAAAAAATTTGAGATTTGTAAAAAATTTACGATTTTCGTTTGTTGTAATGAGAAAATTTTATTAAAACAAGAACAAATGAGAAAATTTTGATATTTTTGATAATTTTGTGATTTTCTTGTGCTACAACATTTAGGATATGAAAAAACGTAGGGGGAAAAACATTGAGATCGAACGAAAATTCGGAATTTTTGCTAGAAATTTACTAAAAAATTTCAAAAACCAAAGAAAAAAATTTCGCAATTTTGAAAGTTTGTTATTTTCATGTGTTATAAACTTTACTGTAAATTAGAAAATTTTGTAAATTCCGCGATTTCCGTATGTAGCATGCATAATATTGAAAAACGGAAGAAAACGGAAAATTTTGAGATTTATGAAAATTTTGCGATTTTATTGTGCTATAGCATTCAAAATATAGGAAAACGAGGATTTTTTTTTTCAAAATTTTATGATTTTCATTTGGTATTATAAAAAAATGTCATGAAAACCAAAGAAAACAGAATTTTTTGACATTTTTTAAGAAAGCACACAAGATATTAAACTTTTGAGGAAAACAGAAAATTTCATATTTTTGAATTTTTTTTGATTTTCATGTAGATTGCATAATATTGAAAAAATGAAGAAAACAGACAATTTTGCGATTCTCTTATGTTATTATTGCATGTACAATATTGAAAAATGGAAAGAAAAAAAAACAATGAGACTTTTGAAAATTTCTGGTTTTCATTTGATATTGCAAATTTTTTTCATAAATACCAAAGATAACAAAAGAAAATTGAAAATTTTGAAAAATTCGCTATTTTCATATGTTATAACATATAACATTTTAAACTTTAGAAGAAAATAGATGATTAAATATTCGCGATTTTCGTGCTATATCAAAAGACAATAAAATAGAAAATTTTGAATTTTTTTCTATTTTGTTATGTTATTTCATGTAAAATATAGAAAAACGGAAGAAAATAAAAAATATTGAGATTTTTGAAAACTTCACGATTTTGATTTGGTATTACATATTCTTTTTATAAAAACAATAGAATACCGAATTTTTGACATTTTTGATAAATTCGTTATTTTCATGTGTTATAGAATATAAGATATCAAACTTCTGAAGAAAACAGAAAATTTAATATTTTTTAAAATTTTACGATTTTCGTGTGTTAACATGCATAAAATTGAAAAAAAGGGGAAAACGGAAATTTTGAGATTTTAAAAAAAATATGCGGTTTTCTCATGCTATACATATTAAATATAGAAAAACGTAAGAAAATTTGAAAATTTCATGAATTTTGTTTGCTTGTTATTGTAAAAAATTATAGAAATTAAAGAATATAGAAAGTATAGTCATTTTTTAAAATTTCACTATTTACTAGTTTTATAGAACCTAAGGTATTAAACTTTTGATGAAAACAGGAAATTTGAGATTTTTTAAAAATTTCGCTGTTTTCGTTGTTGAAATTATGGAGAAACTTTAAACACAAGTCATATCATATTTTATCAAAACCAAGATTTCTTAATTAAGGGATGTTTTATGGTAATTTCTTAATCATGGCAGTTTCTTAATTAAGAATATGGCAGAGTCTTAGTTAGAATAGAAAGAGTGTCTTATGGCAATTCCTTAACTATGATAGTTACTTAATTAAAAAATTAGTTTGTGTATAAATAGGAAAGTCTAATATGTATTTTGAACACTAAAGCCAAATAGAAGAGAGATTATTGTATGAAAGGATAAAAACTTAGATCTAGAAAGTTTTGAGAGAAAACGAGTTCTAGAGAGCTTTGGGAGAAAATTCCTAGGGTTGCTCGTGGTGTACTTGATTCAAAATTATAGTAGACATTTGCAGATTCTGCTCTGCTGAGAACTAACCATACGGTGGGTAAATCTCGTTAGCAAATATCTTGCCTTTCTGTATTTGATTTCCTATTTTTATTCTCATGTATGTATATTGTTCTTTTGTCGTTTAATTGCGTAATTATATTTGCGTGATTTAGGTGTTGTTGCGAGCATTGTCCGTGCATCGGTTTTTTCCATCCCTAACATTCGTAGCATGCATAAATTTGAAAAAAACGATATAAAACACAAAATTATGAACTTTTTGAAAATTTTACGATCTTATTGTGCGGTAGCAAGTAAACTATAGAAAAACAGAAGAAAAAAAATATTGAAACTTTTGAAAATTTGATGATTTTCATTTGGTTTATAAAAAAATTTTGACATTTTTGAAAACTCACTATTTTCAAATACTATAGCAAGTAAGATGTTAAGCTTTTGAAGGAAACAAAAGATTTGAGATATTTGAAAATTTAATTTTCGTGTTTTATAATATGCATAATATTGAAAATTTAAGAAAACAGAAAATTTTGATAATTTTTAAAATCTTGCAATTTTCTTGTGATATATCTTGTAAAGTATTAAAAAACCGAATACAACAAAAAATTGAGACTTTGGAATATTTCACGATTTTCGTTTTGTATTCCACAAAAAGTTTACAAAAACCAAATAAAAAGAATATTTTGATACACGGAAGTCCTCCAAAAGTATTATCAAATAAAATATTGAAAATAAAAAAAACTAAAAATTCAGAGAATTTTTAAATTTCAAGATCTTGATGTTCTTCATGCATGCAAAATAATGAATATAGGAAGAAAACCAAAAAATTAAGATTTTTTTTATAATTTAACAATTTTTTTATACTATAAAAAGCAAAATATTGAAAAAGAAAATAAAACAGATTTTTTTATATATTTGAAACTTTGGCAATAATTGTGTGATATAATAGGCAAATTATTGAGAAATGGAATAAAATATAAAATATTGAGATTTTTTAAAATTTCGCTATTTTCGTATGTTATATAACATGCAGAATATTGAAAATTTGAAGAAAATAAAACGATTTTGAATTTTAAAATAATTACAATTTTCGTCTGCTCGTATGAAAATTTTAGGATTTTGAAAATATCATGATTTTTCTTATGATATAGAAAGCAAAATATAGAAAAACCGAAAATCACAGAAAATTTTAAGATTTTTGAAAATTTTACGATTTTTATATATACATGAAAAATATTGATAAATCAATGAAAACTTTAAAAAAATTTGAAAATCCCGCGATTTTTATGTATTATAGTAAACAAAATAATGAAAAACCGATCAACGAAAACAGAGAAGTATAATATTTTCAAAAATTACGCACTTTTTGTATGATGGCATGCAAAATATTGTAAATTTGATGAAAACAAATAATTTTAGGATTTTTGTAAATTTCATGACTATGTACCATATAGCATACAAAATATTAAGAAACCAAAGAAAACAGAAAAAATTGAGATTTTTGAAAACTCCATAATTTTCGTGTGCGCATGGATAAATTGGAAATTTCATGATTTTCGTTAGTGCATTGAGAAAAAATAGGAACAATTTTTTTTATAGATTTTTTGAAATTATACGATTTTCGTGTGCCATATCATCGAAAATATTGGAAAACCAAAGATATTAAAAAATATTTTATATTTTAAAATTCATGATTTGCTTATTCTATAGTAAGCAAAATATTAAAAAACCGAAAAATCATATATTTTAAGATTTTTAAAATATCTTTATTAGTGTGTTATAGAGAAAAATGTTGAATTTTTTTTTAAAACAAAATATTTCGGATATTTTACATTTCATGATTCTTGTATATTATAACAAGCAAGATATAGAAAAACAGAAGAACATAAACTTTTTGGATTTTTACAAATAAAACGAATTTAATATGTTTTATTGCAAGTAAAATATTGAAAAGCCGACGAAAAATACTAAAGTATTTGCAAGTTATTCCTTCGTATGCTTTACATATGAAATTCATATGTATAAGATATTACAACTTATAAATTATATAACAATAAATTTTAAAGTTAATATGATTTGTCCTAACTTTAGACTTTGTACCTGGCTATCCACACATTGCAGGAGGGCCCTTTCTAGTGTTGATAGAGACCATATAAATCTCTTTCCTTTTCCTATCATTGTTATGCTTCAAAATAATAATAATAATAATAATAATAATAATAGCAATAAAAAGGAAAAGAATAAATTACTTGAAATTTCAACCATACAAGTAACCGACCCAAGTAACAGAGGAACCTTTATAAAGTCATAAACTGTAGACCTTATAAATATGTTAATGGGACCCAAGGAAACATACATCTCCTGTTTAGAAATTGGTTGAATATAATCATATATACTAGTTATTTCTTACAAATTAATTATCAAGGGTTCCCACTGCTTTCTTGTTTAAGTTCGTTCACTAGTAGTCCTCATGTTAAAAACTGTAAACATGCAAGTCATCTCCTCCAATTTGCTCAACCCCATGAGGACTATTCACAAGCTTCTCACTCATGCCAACTAAGTCAAGCCCCCCCCCCCCCCCCCCCCCTCCTCCCTTCCTCCCGATATAAAATCATCAATCCTCATCAATCCTCATTATATCTTTAGCGTTTTGGTGTAATAAAAAAGACATGCATATAACATATATGATATCTGGGCAACTTGGTATGATTTCCATATCAGGGCAACTTGGTATGATTTCCACAAGACGTGTATTTAACCTAACCGTTATTAAAAATACTTAATACTTTGCAAACAATCTAGGTATTTTTCCTAAGAGAAGTCTTATTTAAATTTTAATCTCACAACCCTGATTTTAACTTCAGTGTTTTGGTGCATGTGGTGCAGTGACAGAGACATTTAACTCTCTCACACACACGGACACATAAGACACATAAACAGAAACAAAACATCCACATCATTTGCTCATGAGCAATCTCAAGTGATACCATCCTTGTCTCTTCTACTTAATAAAAACTATCTACATTGGCATCTTAGCTAGCTTTAGGTTATACATGACTTGGAAAATCTGCCTCCAAATCAAAGAACAACATCAACATCCCATCTCTTAATTAAAACTTAGGTGTTGCGTGTATAAAATGCTATACAGTTTCAATGAAAGCAAATGGATAATGTCATGCTCATACCACCACCGGCAGCATCTCTCGTGTGGCCTTGTTTGTCCCCTGGGCCTTGAAATTAATATATCACACATGTCATTTTTAGCTCATTATTATGTGATCGAAATATATATGCATGCATATGCATGATAGGGTCCAATGCACCAAACTTAACTGTGACCCATAATTATATATAACTGCTTCTTAGCTTCCACATTAATGTCTTTAAGCAATCAAGTGTTTATTGCTTAAACCCTAGACGGTGGAGAATAACCTCGTGCTCATTACTTAATTTGTTTTAGTGATTTAGTTAGTCCTTCTATTTAAACAGCTATTGATCCATAGATAGTTTGCAAAAGTGGATTATTGACCATTCATTTGTGATAAGGAAATTTTGACATTCGGAATCTGGCCGCACATTATAGTGTAGGTCCGGGAAAAAAAAAGAAAATAAACTGAGCTAGAAGTATTAATGCGTGCACACATGCGAAGTTGAAAATATGTTAGACGAACATGACGGTGTATGATAAAAGTACTTTAATGCCTGAGTCGAGATAAATATTAAGTTGACATAGCTGGAGGCCACATATTTCTCATTGACCTTTTATTTTATAAAATCCAGTGTTAAGATAATCTGATTTGATGATTGCTTGAAAGCTAGCTAATACATTAGGACTAGGCCGGAAAGAAAACACGGTGTTCTTTTTTCTTGTGGCCAAGACCGAGCTAATCTCATATAAACATACCCGCAAACTTTCATATATACGGGTTGGTCTGCCATAAGGTCTGCAGTATTTGTAAGGTTGATATTATTTATTGATGATTATGGAATAGTCATGTATACTATTAAAATTTGGTAAGTTTGATAAATGAATCGTGTAAGTGAATCGAATGAATGATGATTCTATGAGTGTGGAGAAAAAAACAAAGAAGCCCAGATTATGGGCAATCATCCAAACACGTGTGGTGACCCCACACGTGACTTCCTTGTCGGCTTGACTGAGTCTCCATTTGTTAACATATAACTTATTATATCTATATATATATAAATATGCACATCAAGTATAAACCTGCCAAATTTGACTCACAATAATACTGATTAAGAACTTCACATGATGAGGAGAATTCCATTTCTGTTTTCTACGTTTCATGGGGACCCACTTTTTGAAAGGAAAGAAAATCATGTATCGGATACATCTGTCTCAAAAATATATATATATATATATATATATATATATATATATATATATAATTTTTCTTATAGAAAATTAGAAACGGCTCACATGTTGTCTTCACATGAAAGTCTTCTCTCTTCTCAAGCTGTGTACAGCTAGCTAGCTATCTAATTTTCGGAGAGCGACGCCACAAATAACTAAATATTAGAGAGTGTGATCTAACACAAACTTAGCTGTAATTTGACACGGTTTAGATCATTTTTTCTACATGTTTAGCAACAGCTATGAGCCTAGCCACGAGAAAGCTTAATATATATTAAGGTATTAACTGCTTTAAAAGTACAGTTAAACCACTGGACCCATAATCTAGATTGGGGCTAGTATTTGCTTATGGAAATTATCATGGAAAAAGTGAATTCTAACTTTATTCGGTGAATGGCTAAACAACGTCTCAATATTTCATCTACTTTGCACTTATATACCTTATTGTATTTTTCGCTGCACTGTCGTATCCTAAAGTAAAAAGTTGTATGAACAAAACGACTCGGATATTCTAACGGCTGGTTAACAGAGAAAGCAAAATATCAAAGGTTTGTACTTTATGATAGATAAATGCAGCGAAAAAACAATAATGTATATAAATGCAAAGCAGGTGAAACATTGGGCTTAGCAATTAACCCAACTTTATTTATACAAGGATTATGACAACCTCTTCTTTTTCCATATATTTACGTGCTTGATTATCATGATTTATCATTATGTGAGTAATCTTATATATGACATTTTCTTGATACATGCCTTTATATTAATCTCTTGCTTAACTCTCTACCACACTGCAAGAAAAAAACACCTATTTCTTCGGGGGTTTATTTCGTTATCCGACGAAATAAACCTCCAGTAAATCAAAACTGTCAATGAAATCGTTTTAAAATTTAATTGAGTTATTCCGTTGGGTATTAACTGGCGGAATAACCCAATTAAAAATAAAGGCTCGGATTTAAGATCAGATACCCCTTTTCTCAAACCAAAAAAAAAAACCTTATCTTCCAAAATCCCTCCTCCTCCTCTCCCAGAGCTTCGACCTCCTCCTCCTCCCATCGCCGGCAACGATCAACCCCCTTCTTCTCGAAGAATACCCCCTCCTCTTCTTCCAAACACAGTCCTCCTTCACGTCCTCCCTCCGAGCCTCCGACCCCCGCCTCTTCCTCCTCCTCCTCCAAGTCGTCACCGTCGTCGCAATCTTCTCCTCCTCCAAGCGCAGGTTTTCCCGTCCTCCCTCCAAACGTAAGCCCCCCCCCCTCTCTCTCTCGTCCGCCACCATATCCTCTCCAACACCGAGCCCTAACTGCCACCACCTCCTTCCTGACGACCTCACCGCCTCCTCTTCTGAAGCTCAAGCAAGTCGTTTCGTCTCAACTGGATTTTTTTCAAATGGAAAATTAAAATTTCTTTAATTAAATTCTTTGGGTAATGATGAATTGGTTATTTGTTTGCTTATGTGGCGATGGTGAGTGTGGTTATTTTTTTGGTTGATAATGAATTGGTTGATTGTGGTTAGAATGTTAATGATGGATGTGGTTATTTGCATGGTTGATGTTGTGGTGAGAGAATCATGGTGAGAATTGTTGATGAAGAGGTGAATTGCGGTGAGAATTGTTGATGTTGTTGCATTATTATTGATTTATAGAGAGTATTGTTGATTAGTTTTAATTTTTAAGAAGAGAAAAAGGGTCGGGGAAGGAGGAGGAAGGGGAGGCAAAAGGAGAAAAGGAGTTGGGATGGAGAGAGAAGAGAGAGGAAGGTTTTAAAAGGCTATATATAAGAAAATAAAGGAAACAAAAATAAAAAAATGAAAACTATATACAAAGATAGGAATAGATAAGAAAAATACGAAAAATAAGAGTTTAAACTTTACTAGAATTTTAGTCTTCATGAACCATATCTTAATAGACTTTGATCTATACCGAAAATTACTTTCTCATCATTCTTTCAATCTTTCCTACTTATATTGCTTCCAAATATGATCATATACCCATACGTGTGTGTAAAATCATTCCTACACTCGAAGAATTCAATTCAAGCTCTCATACTCTTGCCCTTACCTTCCTATTACTTTTTTAATCGGCAGATCAAATTAATGAATTTTTTCCCACACTTTTCATACGACCGTTAATGCTTCGTGAAGTACCAACCAACCGATTACCGAATGTGATCACTTATTGGACGTAAATAGCAATATCTGAATCTTGCAACACTTAAGACACAACAAATGATCCTAAACCAGTTGGTCTAACTCGCTAGCTGATAAAACACCCTCGCTACATTTTTTTTATTTTACCTTGATAATTGCAAGACAATATTCATTTTTTGTGATATTGAATTTTTTTTCTCCATATTAGGGCATTATAGATAAGAGCATGATAGGTCTCTTCTACTATCTCATCCTTCAAGATGTGTGCATATGCGTATACTATGGTATCAACGTTCAAATATTTGGACTCAAAAATAGGCTTCACTTATATCTCCTCAAACCTAGTAACTCTTTCATGATACTGACCTTTTGAGAACGGGCTCATGACAACTTATTACTGGATTAATTTAATCATCTATTTTTCTTTCTTTTTTTAAAAATCTCTTTCTTTCTTTTATATACATTTTTCACTTTTTAATTTTCATTTTCAAAATTTTCTAATTTTTTAAAAGGTTTAAAAAACCTAAAAATAAAAGAAATTTTTTGTACAAAACCAACCCCCATACTTAAATCAAACAATGTCCTCATTGTGTTAGAGTAGATATCTTGTTATATCTGCATAGTTGTACTTATTTTTGTTGAATTTTTCTTGATTTTAAATTCTCAATACCTATAAAAGAATATATGGGCTTGCATTTTGGTACCCAAACTAACTTGAGTTTATGGGGGTAAATTTTAGGGACCCATTTCAAATTGGTATATAAAAATATATTTCTTTTCAACCCATAAGAATATGCAAAGTAACCATGTGCACCACAATAGTGACCCATGAGACTAGATTTATGTTTAGAATAGTGGTTGAAAAATTTAGGTGAAGAAAATTTTTGAATCTTCAAAGTTTTAAGATTAACATCTCCTTTATTTAAAAATTTCTTTTCTTTGCTTGGTAAAGGATTAATTGTTTCCTATCTTTTTGAAAACTTAGCATAAAAAACTGTTAAATCATTATTTTGTTTCTTGAAGGAAGCAATTTTCTCAATCATCCTTGAGAAATACATGACAATTTTAAAGAATCAATTTCTCTTTTAAAAGATGAAACCAAATTTTCATGATTATTTCTTAATAACAAAATCAAATTTTCATTTTCAGTGTTTAAAGCATCAATAGTTTTTTTTTATTGAATATCAATTTTTGAAAGAAACTCAATTTTTCTCCTTCTCGAATTTATCAATTTGTGCCAGAAAATTATTTTTCTTTTTTTCTAATCTATCAATTAAAACAATATTTCTCAAAACTTCTTGTAAACTAGTAGAATATTTTAAAATATCAATTTCGCTAGGAAAAATTTCAATCAAACCATCATTTTCTTCCCTCAAAGAATTTTGAGAAAAAAATCAAATTCTCTTTTTCGCTTTTCAAATATTCATTCAACGAAACCAATCCCCTTTTCTCCTTTTCTAACAATAAAATTTTATTTTCAAGGAAACTATTTCAAGAAATTACCGTATTAAGTTGATGATGAAGACTAAGATAAGTATCATTAAGTTGATCATGTGTATTAACAACAAAAAAATCGCTCTCATCGTTATCACTATTAAATGTATCCTCTCTATGGGAACGATTCTCAAGTACGACTGCGATAAGCTGTATACTTGCGGTTAAATTTGGAGACTAATAAAAACTCAATCAAATTTTTGGTGCCGTTACCGGAAAAACAAAAATAAGAAAATGTTGAATTTGAAGTCTCAACATCAGGTTTTAGAAAATTGAGACTTTTTTTTTTTCCTGAAATAGAAGCCATTTCTCTGAAATCCTCATCAGGTTTTAAAAAGTTGACTCTTTTCTTCTGAAATAGAAGAAATGGAAAGTTACGTAAGAAACAAGATACTTAACATAATTAGGTATTTGTTCATTTCTAACAAATGACCTATGAAAGCCATTTTTCCTTTATTGCAAGTTATGATGGGAACATGAATAGATTTAACCATTTCTTAAGGTTATTTGTATGATTTTGCTTTAGACAGTGACAGTGTGGGAATCGAATAATTTGATAGGTTTATAAATAAAAAGGTGAATTTGAATCCCGAGCTTGATGTGAAACCAAAACAATAATTTGAAACCAAAACCATAAGTTTCAATTAAAACCTTTTAATAACATATGAATCGAATCTAGAACTTCAAAATAATACAAAAATCTTATACTAACTATATGAACCTCGATGATAACATGAAATTTACATGTTATCATCAAAGATCTCACATTCAAAATACGAAATGTGCTTTAAACCCCGTCTATCAGTTATATACGCAATGGTTTTTATCATGACATAAAAATAACTATGTGATGGTTGTCAAAACTAAGCGTTTAATTGTTTGTTTCCGACAACCGTCATGTAGTTTTTGTGACGAAAAAACTGGTCGTACTATAACCGATAGATTTGTTCAGTGTAGACAAGTTAAGAATTTATAATGCAAACATACCCTGCATTTGTGTTTTCATTCGTTTCAAGATTAGTTTCGTAGGCATCTTTTTCCAGGTTCTCCGTGTACAAATATAGAGGGTATGCTAATTTCAGTGTTGATATTTAGTATTGAAATGATTGTTATGCCTTCTATTGCAGTGTACTCGGAGAACAGCGAGGAGATGCTGACGAAATTTTCTTGAAACGAATAAAAGTACAAATGCAGGGGTGTATGCGTTATAATTCTTAATGGGATAGAAACTTACCCCGACAGCTGATATGATGTATTGATGGATTAAACCGAAAAATTAAACCGTAACTACAAGTCATAAACAAAATGTCAAAATGATATGCTAATTATATAATACATGATGTCAGAAATCGGATCCTCGTCGGCTTCGGATTCACAAAGGAGGATGCCGGAACAAGAAGTCCACGACGCTCTTGAGACGAGGATAGAGATCATTCGGAGTTTAAGGTCTCAAGGGAAGAAAGTACCGGATGTAAGTTTGATAATTCTTGATTTCAATACAATTTTCATATAATTATCGAGAATATTATGTATTAATACTTGTCTATTGATAACACTATAGTACCTGCTCGATTTTCATGATTTTTCGGACGACAGCGCCGTCGAGTAAGCTCGAGATGGAGTGGAAAAGGGTAAAACGCGCACGCATCGATAAATCACTCCATTTCGTACATTAAATTTGTAACTGAATTGAGTTGAGTTGTGGTTGTTTGTATATCAGTTGTTGAATTTGTAATTGAATTGAATTCAGTTGAGTTGTGGTTGTTTGTATATCAGCAATTGAATTGAATTTGTATCAAATGCTAGAAAATCATGCAAAGCTTGCCCTTTTTCCCCCCTGTAACCGGCTTATTTCGTCGGGCATTATCCGACGAAATAAGCCGGTTACAAGGAAATTTTGCCCAGAATGCTCGAACTTATTCCGTCGGATAACGTCCGACGAAATAAGGTGTCCGAAGAAATAAATTAGTTACCCGATGAACTAAGTTTATTTCGCCGTAACTTATTACGTCGTGTCAATTTATTTCGTGGGGTGACACCCGACGAAATAAGGGTGTAATTCTTGAAATGTACGTTTAGCGTAATTTTAAAATTTTGATGCAGCGGCGAAAAGTGTAAGATGGTGCAAGAGTAACTAGGTTCAAACCCTAGATAGAATGTGTAAAGTGGATTAATCAATAAATATGTAAGTGTCGGCCCATATAAAAAAAACTTCTTGTGGTAATTTGTAAGATCCCCAGTCAGGAACGGAGATGGGGCACGTGCCCCGGCCGTATTAAATTTCAGAAAAAAGGCTTGGTATGGATTTGTAGTTTAATTCCGACATCTTTTGAATGTTTCTTATATATATATTTACTATTTCAAAAGTAATCAGTAAGAGCATAGATCAAATGGTAGTATATTATATCCCAAAATAAGTGCATAGATCAAATGGTAGTATATTATATCCCAAAGTATCCACAGTCAGGCATGGAGATGAGATCGTGTGCCCCTCTGAAATTTCGGGAAAAAAAGGCTTGGGACAGATTGCAATTGAATTCCGATATATTTGAATGTTTGTTACATATATTTACTACTTCAAAATTAATCAAAATGAGCATAAGAGCATAGATCCTATATTATATGGAGGTCATGCATGGAATAAATTATTAATTTTGATTTGATTTTATTTTTTTTCAACAAGGGAAGTTTTGAAAACTTTAAAAACTTTTAAATAAAACCCTATTTTGTATTCAAATTATGAAGTCTAGAGATATGATATTATAAAAATTATGATCTGTAGTTGTATCCAACTTAAATTTGTTTAAATATTAGGAAAATGTAAAATGATTTCTTTTCAATTTCTTAAGGGAAGACGAGGATAAAAATATAAGAAGATTTACAAAGAAGAAGCTAAGTTTAATTAATCAAAGGGAAGATTACTTCCTGATCCAGTTTTGAGAAAATATTTAATTTTAAACCCATGCAGTTTCATAATTATTAAAAAACCAATACTTAAAAAATTAGAATATTTCAAGCTCATAAGTTTCTAATTGAAATATTTTTCAAAATATCAGTTTTACTCTTTCTCAACTATATATATGTATTTTGGAAGAGAAAACGGAATCTTAGATGCCACATGAGAGAATTTCCTTCTATGGCTTCGATCAGAATCTATCATCTTCATCATTATCCCTATGTGGATACACCAAATTTCCTTCTACGGTATCGATTTGGATCCATCATCTTCATCCTCATCCCTAAGATGTGGATAGTGAGTGCAAAATTAACGGATTTCCGGTAGTAAATATTTTTCGTATTTTTACATTACAAAATCAACAGTGAAAAAATGTTAGAATCATATGAAATTTGGTGTATCCACATCTTAAAGAATGGAGATGAAGATGGTGGATATCGATTGTCAAAAAAATTGGTGAAGGGTTTGACTTTTTTCCACGTTTTAAGTTTGACTGCTTTTTTCGATGCCCAGGTGAAAATCCTTCCGTGACGTCTGAGATTCCGTTTTCTCATTTTGAAATTTAATGATTATTTATATTCAAACCATAATATTTTTTTATCAAATCATAACACCATTTAGCAAACCATAATATTTTTTATCAAATCATAACACCATTTAGCAAACCATAATATTTTTTATCAAATCATAACACCATTTAGCAAATCACAACATTTTGTTTATCAAATCATAACATTATTTATCAACTCGTAACATTATTTATGGAACCATAACTCTAGTTATCAAAGCATAATATTATTTATCAAATTATAACATAATACTATTTATCATAATATCTCTTTACTACCTACTGTTATAATGCCAAACGAGGGGTGTAGGAAGCACGTGAAAAAACAACACTTTAATTTATTGCCGTCTAAGTAATGATGACGTGTCAACTTATCATGACATGCTGCACATAATTAAATTAATAAGATTTTTAAAAAATAAAAAGATTAGTTAGATCTTTTTGTTTAGATCACTTTAAATTTTTGTTTGAGAAATATAGTAAATATTTGTAATTAAGATAATAAAGATTTGTAAGGAATATTTAAATAGCTAACTTATTAAAATTTTTAAAATATAGAAAATTGTTCCTGGCCCAGTTTGAAAAGATGACTTATTTTTAAACCTACGAAGATCCAAAATTATGAAAAACCTAGAATTGACATTATTTTAAACCCAAATCCTAATTTTTATATGTATTATTTATGTTGCATTGCCTTTAATACTCTTTTAATGTTTTTTAAGATATTAGAACATATGATTTTTTGGTTTTTCTAAAATATTATAAGGTGAGATTTTTTTTATGATGTACCTGTGGTTTTTTATGGTTTCTTTTTTCAACCCATCTTTAACATGTCAAAGGAGGCACACTTCATAGATTTATTCATGCCCATCATCTACCAACCAATTAACTCTAGAGAGCTTATATATATTTAACGTATGATCACCATTATAGTAACTTAATTTTACTGTTTCACCTCAAGAGCAATCATGCATGCATGATCTTTTTTCACCAATTAAGGGAATATATATATTAAAAGTTAATATATATGATATCTAATAATTAAGCTAGCTAGTATATGGTTTAGGGGCCTATGAAGTCATGAAGCAGTAGATATATATAAAGGTTAATTTACAAGTCCCTAGGAAGTGACACTTATTTTAACAGACTCATTTGAAGAAAGAGAGTTGCATTATATATATATATATACACACACACACACACACACACATATAGTGGAGCTAATTGTAGGGCCTAAGTCCTAACTTTATAACCTTTAAAAAAGAAACACTTGCATATTATTTTCTTTGATCCCCATGAGATACATGGATGCTTCCAAAGTCACATGGGGGAGGTGGTCTTCATGACTTGAATTACTGATGTGAGTTAAATAATGACGACAATAAACTAATGAAACCCTAATAAAAATACTCACTCTTTAGATGTTAACTCATAATATCGAACAACTTCTATTGAAAATCTGCAATATGTAAGCATGACGTTTTGTGCAATTTGTGGATCGCTGGAAGGTGAATACATAAGTTGCACGAATCTGTATTGTTGGACTTTGAAATGTAAGATGGAACTGGATGACTAGATATCATTAGCTTGACTTTCATAAAATTTTAGGATCATAATACTAACTCTAGAAAGGGGCAGGCACCATGCATATTAGTGTATTACTTTAATGCAACATTTTTAAAGCTATGTAAGAATTTTGCATTAAACTAAACAAATCTCTTTGCAAGTGTTTTGGGCTGTGCATGATCTCTGTACTTGTTTAAGCGCTTCACATTATTGAGCAACTGAAAATTTATTATAGGTTAATGCTAATCCTTTTGCTTTCACTGACTCACCTGAAGGCTAATGGCAAACAAAAGTGCACATTCATGTCTTAAAACAAACATCATGAAGGTTTAATTCTGTGTACTTTCCAGAGAGGCTTATTGCATTGCACAAACTTCTGCCAGATTCCAGATGACAAATTAGCTTTAAGCGTGCGATTCGTACCATAATTATAATATACAGCTCGAGGACGACTTATTTTTTATTTTCAGATCTTTTCTGATTTAAGGGCCGGAAGCGTTTACGCCGGCTGGCCTTCAGTTGTCTGTGATTTCGCGTTTCAGACGAACCTCGTTCATTCTGTTTAAAGTTCGCTTTATAATCAGGATCAGAAACGACCATGGATTATTTTTCCCTTTTCGATGTAGCTACATCGATCCGCACACTTAAACTGGAAGTCTATAATTTTCGCATGTTTTGGAGCGGGTTGTATTTGCAAAGTTTCGGAGATTTGCAAGTTAAATCGTATCAGTGGCACACAACACAGAATATGGTGTGTTTACTGTGCCCAGTGCCGAATTAAACAGCTAGCACGCAACCTGAGAAACAGCGCGGCGCAGTGCTTGTGCAAAATTTCTTTGTCCCGGCGCTTCTGGTCTTTCTTTGCTTCCATTGACCCATATATCTTGTACTCTACTCTATTCTTCATTAATTTAGCTGAATGATCATTGTCTATTAGTGATGCAATAGTTAGTGTACAATGACAATTTGAATGTTCTGCCGACAGAACATATATCATTCGCACTAACTGTATTGCCAACGATCTTGTATATCGTCGGCGATGGCCCATCGGCCTTGCAACCTGGCATGCTGAAATTTCTCTGGCAATTGGGCATATCTCATGGAGTACTACTTACTTTTCAAAGTGAGAGGTCGCTAGTTTGATTCCGGCCCGAAGAGGTTGACACGTCCAAGAAAAAAGTTTAAATTGCTCTCGAATAATTATCAATAACAATGAAATATATGTACCATCTAGCTAGTATATATTCGACCAACCATTCAATACCACTACCAACTGGGCTTAGCTCAGTTGATACCAATTTCCTCTCCAATGTGAGAGTTCGCAAGTTCGATTTCCCAAAGGAGTTGATTTCAATTCTGAAAAAAGAAGAAAAATTAGGGCTCCGTCGATTATCAAAGAACAAAAAATAAGAAAATTTATAGAATGAGCAAATCCAACATACTCAATATGTTTGTGGTTGATTATGAGCACATAAAGGGCCAACAATCTACCAAAAATTAGTTGCATTTACTATAATTTATATATTTAAAAGAAAAGGAGAAATAATTTGAGCTTAGGTTACCTCCAAATATAAGGAAATAAAGTGAAAGGTAGGGCTCCTGTACTAGCTAAACCTAGGAAAATAAATAATGAACAAAATGTAGGCCATTAAGCAGGCCAAACCCAATTAATTAAATATCTCAACATGGTCCCTAATTTGCTTATTTAAGGTTTAGCAATGGCTCAAGCCCTAAACCTTCAAATTCAATCATAAAGCTGAAAGAGTAAAAGAAACAGAAGGGGAAAAAAGACTTTTAAAAAGGCCAATAATATTAAGATGTCATCAAGCTTTGGATCTCCTTGTGGTGCTTGCAAGTTCCTTAGAAGGAAATGTGTGCAGGGTTGTGTGTTTGCTCCCTACTTTTGCCATGAACAAGGAGCTGCTCATTTTGCAGCCATTCACAAAGTCTTTGGTGCAAGCAATGCATCAAAGCTCCTCTCTCATCTCCCCGCTCCGGATCGATGTGAGGCGGCTCTTACGATTTCGTATGAAGCGCAAGCTCGGCTCCAAGATCCTATTTATGGATGTGTTTCACACATCTTTGCCCTTCAACAACAAGTAACTCACTCTTTCTCTTTGCAATTTTAAGAAATATGCATCCTATAATGTAACAAGGGTTATTAGATCTCTTACCATAATTTGGAGAATTAGAAAATTTGCCATTAACAAAAAACTGAGCTTACATTTGATTTGTATATAAATATAGGTGATACCGTTGACAAAATCCCTGACAAGACATGTGATTCGCTATAGAGTGTTAGGATCACCGGTCCAACCAACATCAGATCAATATAGAATGAGATCTTCATCAAAGTTCATTATTATTTTCCAATTAAGTGTTTTTCACCAGAATTCTCGATGTCTGATTCACCGTGAGTTTGAAGGGAGTTTGAAGGGGTCATATTTATCAAGACTTATAATCGTATCTAGACTTTGGAACATTGGAGAATTGCCCCATTATGATCTTATCAATGAAACACGGGGATTTTGTCCTACCGCTTTTACTCAAAAATAACTTCTTTTAATTTCATATAGGTTGTCAATCTACAAGCTCAGCTAGCTTCTCTCAAGGCCCAGACTGCACAAGCTCATAGGTTCGACGAGCCAACAGCACAAGCTTTCCTATGGAACCCCTCGGTGAATCTCGAATCGATCTTATGCTATAACAACGATCACACACAACCTAATATCATCAACAATGATGATTATGTGCAAATTGGAATTGATCATGAGGGTTCTATTAATAATTCTTGCGCTGTGTCCTCTCTTGATCATGGCCAAATGAGCAGTGACATGGAGGATCTCAGATCAGTGGCCTATGCTTACCTCCATCATCGCACGTAAGCGGATTTATTAATTCCGGTAAAAGGAAAGATAAAAATTAATATAAGGTTAATAGTAATGTATGTAATCATATTTAATTTTTGCAAGATTGATTTGATAAATATTAGTACTGTGTTAGACAAAGAAGAACATTATTATTCATATGCTTCTCATTAATTATCTCTATAGACATTGGGAGTAGTAAATAATTACAGTGATGTTTGATTTGTTAATGGCTATTGGTGCTAGTGATGAAAATTACTAGCAGTATATCATTGGGATTTGTGTGTGCATTGAAATTGATGCTTTGAGTTGATTTTTAATTTAGAGAGAATAGACGAAGAAACTTATACTGACAGGCCAGATGACAAGAAAATGGTGAAAGAATATGGTGAAATTTTGTAAGCAAGTTATGGAGTTAGATTCTACCTATAAAAATTATTAATTAAATTGTTGCTACATGTGTCCTTGAGAATATGATTATAACTTCTTATTAAGGAAACAGTTATAAATGGTGAAAGAAAATGTTGAAATTTTGTATACATAGCTAGGTTCAGCACTGAAAATGGTTCCTGTTATATTTACAATTTTTCTTAATATTTATTTGGTAACAGTACGTGCTAGTATCAAACATGTTAGATTAATTGAGAGAAAGCTTTCATACACATAAACAACTCAAAAATACTGTTGAACATGTAAATATGGATAAAAATCTTTGGTATACAGGACAGTCATATGTATATCTATCTAGTCATAAAAGAAAAAATAGAACCACGGGCCCCAACAAGCTGCGCCGAGAGTCCAACTCTTTCTCTCTCATGCACGAATGCATTGCATCCGTTATTGATGGAGGTCGGAATCTCTCTCAGATATTGTCCTCCGTCGATCTTTCTGCCATCGGTGCTGAACGGTTGAGATTTGGTGCGAGAATTGAGCGTGTGGATTTCAATGGGTTGTTGATTGCCGTTGACGCCGAGCTACCTGCAAGGGAAGTCCCGGGATGGGAAAACAACGTAGGACCCTTCAACGATCAAGTAAGTACCGAGAAATAACGGATAGGGTAGCGGCGTATTGGAATGAGTTCGAGTTATCCGAGTCGTCTGGAAAAGAGTGTTTATAAGCGGTCGCGTCACGCCCCGCTTCCCAAAATACGGAATACGAGGGGTTGACAAGGCTTGCCATGCTCCTACGGTCGAGAAAACATCCTGCCGTAGTCACACTTCGGCTTCTAGCATTACGTGGTAATCAGTAATTAATGCACAGGTAATGAGAAATACAGTCACTAAATCAAATCGAATACAAAGAACTAATCAGATAGGGATCAGGGAAGTATAACTCTGGGTCGCTGATCGAGATGTCCACAGTGTCCTCGAGGTACGTCAGGTCCTGGTCCAAGCTAGATCCATTTCTCACTCTGAGCATGCATACTCAGGTCGTCAGAGCGACATGATAACAATATATATATAGATACAAATGAGAACACGTGCAGTAACGATGAATATGAAACAGCAAGCATAGAATAATGACGTGAGCATGAAGTAGTCAATACAGGTAGCTAATATAGCAGGTAACAGTAAAGCAGTAAACAATATGGCAGGTATAATGAATCAGTAAGTAATGCATGTCAATGCCACTAACCCTATCAGTCTCTAAGTCTCATTGTACAGGTCGCTAAGCCTACCGTCAGTCCAAGTGTGAGAGTCAACCACTCGTGAGTATCCCCCACCCAAAGGTAGGACCCAAGGAAAATGGAACACGGGCCCGAGTTGCTCGTTAACAATCAGTAATATCCCCATATATCTCCAGAATCGCTGTATGTGCTAGCAATGGGACTCCCGAGATTCTGTTGAACTCATACTCAAACTACCCCACACCCCGTGGTCTACATCAAACGCCAACCATAAGCTCAAATACCAGTCGGCCCATGACAAGTCTACGCGAGAACTGGAGACAGGATCTCCATCAAGCATGTCTCGACTGATACCCAAGATAAATGGATAGTGTTTGGTGCCTTACTTATGACACCCATATAAGTGCTTCCATAATCGTCCCATACCAATTATAGTCACACTTATACACGTCCCATAGACGTCGACAATGCAATAAATCAATAGGGTCCACTGATTGTATACAAGTACGTGTCACTTTCACTTATCCATTCATGCTTACACACTAACGTACTTGACACAATCAAACACTAATACCTAACACTGGGTAATGCACATGATCACTATGTTACTGATGCAATGACTTCTACACGATATGATGAGAATACAACAATTACCATATGAATGGAATACCATCAGTCAGTGTCCTACCACTTGCATAATTTACTATAAGTCATGCATGCAGAATTAAGCGAAACAATGAAAAAGGGGTAAACAGTATATTGAATTATCTATCTATCAAAATTGGTTTCGTGCCAATCGGGTTTCAGGTTTTCTAGTTATGACCATTTCAATTTAAGTGTTCGCTGCTGGAAATCCGGTTTCAGAATCGGAAGTCCGGTTCGCAACACAATTTAATCCCAGTTGGAATCGTAATTAGGCAACGCTATAGTTGAACAATATTTAGGGTTATCAGTTAGGTTTCTACCACAATTGGCGGATCAGTAATATACTATATCAACAGGGAGTTATGGACAGGTTATGTTCGATATGTAAAATGTGCCTCTGCAGAATTCAGCAAAACGTATCGACATTATAAAATGAGTTAAAAATATCAAACAGTTGACGAATCTAGTGAGAGTAGTGGAGTAAGAAATCTAACTCAATTTTCTATGTGACGATATAGGGTTCTGTGCATTCTCATATTTGAACAGGAATATACAGGGGTTTAGAAACAGGGGTTAACTAGGATTTCAGTTCTGGACTGCAGTCCAGAATCATAATCCTCCGTAATTATCTCTAACATACTTTGCTAAAATCTAGTGATCAACTATAGAATACTGTAGATTAAACAGTTATCTTCGATATGAGCCATGGAATGTTAAAATCCGATTTATACATAATTTATTATGAATTTTACGGTTTAGCATGTACAAACGTTTTCAGGTTTTACAACAGAAATCGGGACTCCATTTTACATGAGCAAACGACATTGTATTGTAGCCAAAGTCATAAGGGACATTCATCATAACTCGGGCCATCACATGTTATTTGTTTCCGTCGATTTAACGGGGTTTGTAGGTCATGGTTTATATCGAACACTTATAATAGTATCAGATCGCAATCGAAAAGAAAATATGTAGCATGAAGCAAGTATTAAAACTTGCCTGAAGACATGTTGACTACGGTACGGCAGCGGCAACGGCACGATCGCATCACGAACGCGGCACAAGTTTAGCCTTGTCGGATCTTGATTCTTGGCCTCGATAGTTCGGTGGGTGCGACGGGCGTGCGCTGGCGTTGCGATGGATAGCGTGTTGATGACGATGACTGCTTAAGGGATCGAGGCCACAGATTTGATGGCGACGTCGGTCACGGCAATAGCGATCGATGTAAGTGTTCGACGAAATGCCGGGGGCTCGACTGTGAGATTGGGTTAGGTTTGGTCTAGGGTTCTTTTTGAAGAAGAGATGAGAGAGAGAGATGTTGCTGTGAGAGAGAGAGAAGGAGATGTTGCTGTGGGGGGGAGAGAGAGAGATGTTGCTGAGGGAGAGAGAGGGGGGGAGATGTTGCTGAGGGGGAGAGAGAGAGAGATGTTGCTAAGGGAGAGAGAGAGAGAGAGATGTTGCTGAGGGAAAGAGATGTTGGTTGTGAGAGAGAGGGAGCTTAGTGGTGACGACGTAAGGTCGACGGAGGTGCCGGCGAGGTGGCCTGCAGGCGGGGTTTCCTGCGCGCAGGTAAGGGGTGCACTCGGGGTTTGCAACTTGGAGGGGCGCGGACGAGGGCTCGGCGTCGGGGGTGGTCGACGGTGAGGATCTCGCGGTGAGCAGGGCTGCAAAGTGATGGTGACGAGGGGGAGAGGGGAGGCAGTGGGTGAGATTGAGAGGTGTGAGAATCGAGAGAAAGAGAGGGGGACGTGGGGAGAGAGGGGCGAGGGAGGCGGCGTGGCGATCTCGGGGAGTGGGCGCAGGTCTCGGCGGGGACCGTTGGCGAAGTGGGGAGAGATCGTGGGGGTGCGCGAGAGGCAAGGCATAGGGCAAAGAAGAAGAAGAAGAAGAAGAAGCAGGAAAGAAGTGTGGAGCGAAGGAGGGTGAAGCGGGTCAGGTTGGGGAGACGGGTCGGGTGCTGGAAATAGAGGGGGTTAGAAGTAGGTTTTGGGTTCAATGGGCCAGGGCTAAAAATAAAAGAAATTGGAAAGGAAGGGTAGATGAGCCGAGAATTATAATAAAAGGAAAAAGGGGAGTGGGCTTGGGCTGAGTTAAGGGTAAATAATGAAAGGAAAAAATGGAAGTATGGTTAGGGCTTGGGGAAAAAGAATTGGGCCGGGCAAAATTGGATTTAGTGAAAAAAATAGTTTTTAGGATTTTAGTTTTAGATTAGTAGGTTAAGAATTCATTTTAAATAAAATTATATATATATATGTGTGTGTGTGTGTGTGTGTGTGTGTGTGTGTGTGTGTGTCTATATGTATATATGTGTGTGTGTGTGTGTGTGTGTGTGTGTATAAATTGAAATAAATCTGGATTAAATTCTGGAAAGTACGGAAAATCTGTAGAAAATTTGGGAAAATATCTGGAGACATTATTTATTAAAATACGCTAATTGTTTATAGGGATTGGGTATTACATCATACCACCCATACAAAAATTTCGTCCTCGAAATTTAAAATAAACAATAACCTATAAAATGATATGCAAAAGCCACAAAATATAGTACTAACATACAGTGATTTACTTAAAGCAGTTAGGAAAATCCAAGGTCCATATGAGTATAGAAATAACGCAACTAACAGAATATGCCTAAGCAAGCACAAGACAGGACCATCTATAAGGATAAATTATATGCACAATACCAGAAAATAAAATAGCAATAACAAACGATAGTGAAGGGTTTGCCGATAGGCCAAAGTATTTTAGAATAAATGTATTGATCAAACAAATTTTAAAATAACTTAGAAAACCCACATGGTGAAAATAAGAAACATAGCACAAAATAATATGCGCGATATATGTTTGCGCTATTGAAAATGTGAAGAATAATAAAGCATTTAAAATGAATAAAATGGAAGTAGTTAATAACACACAATTTTTCAATAAATACAAAATAACGAAAACTAAATTTTCGAATAACGATATCCCTAAATGTAATTATGGTAATAGCAGATAGCACAAAAAAATATATAGGAGCTAGCCAGGGTAGGGATTACAATGGAGTATGGCCCACTCAAAAGGTCGGACTGTGGTACTTCAAACTGAATGTCGAAGAGACTGGGATCGGGTCAGCACGGGGCGTAAGGGGGAGCAGTCATGAATCTCAGGAGGGGAAAGAAATGTATTGGGGAGGCAGAACAGTCAATGCATCATGCGAACCATAAATCAAAAGATTAGCGAACTCAGAAATTTTATTATCATTCCAGAAAATTCCAAACAAGGCATACTCGAAAGATAAAAGATGGCCCTAAACTATACATAGATTTATTTGGCCAGAGCAGACAGAAGATAAATCACGTCAGTCGCGGTTGTGGAAGTTCAGCAGGTTACGGTAGGCTCGCGCGCTCAGATAGGGGCGTCCATTTCCATATCGCCTCGCAGGGATCGCCACTGGAGGTTCTTCCGCCGCGGGGTCTTATTCTTCTGGTCCTTCTGCCTCGACTGGAACTTCTTCATCGTGGTATGCTTCCACATGATTCGCCTCTTCTGGATCTTCTTCCACGGGATTTTCTTCCACTGGATTCTCCTCAAGGTCTTCTTCTCCTGGATTTTCTTCTGTCGGGTCCTCCTCGGGATCTTCCTCTATTGGGTCTTCTTCGGGGTCTTCTTCTTCGTCATCAGAGTCGCTGATCATGTCGACTTCTGGGGCTGCGAATCCCTCACCCTCGGAATCGCTGTTTCCAAAAATAACCTGTGGGCCGTTGATCTCGTTATCTGAACTTACCAGCATGTAGTCCAAGGAAACGCACGATCGTGTGTCCCCATCTAGAAGCGGTGCTGCTCCAGAATGGGTCATGGCCTGAAAAGAAAGAGTCAGGATTAAGTAATGGAACACACCAAGGAAATAACTAAGGATACGGAGCACAAGGAAAATATGCGGTAGGTAAGGACTGAAAAATCAAAAATTAGAATACTGATGCAATAAATAGTATAAGTAAATTGAGAGGAAAGGGAATGATACATACATCACAACTCAGGATTTTATTACATTGAACTAAAAGTTTAGCGGATATAAGATCTCAAACGAAAGGAAATATTTACAAAAGAGTGACAACATTTTTATTGAAAGCAGAAAGGTGATAATTCTTCTTTGACATCTAGACCGCTGCATTCTCGTCAAGCCAGTGGGATTCTGCGCTGGGCCCGTTCTATCCTCGAAGCTCGAGCTACGAAATAACCATCACATAGCAGGAGTGGAGAGTGTGGACGAATCTTTTCCTTATAGTTCCTTCCTTTTAGGGCAACTATTGACAAGATATTCGCTGGATCCGCAAATTAGGCACTGTCCTTTGGCGCTGCGATAGACTCTCTGAAAGTGTCCTGGCTTCTTGCAGTATCCACAACGTTGAGTCTTCCGCTGCTTCTATTGCTGGGGAACAAGTGGACGCTTCATCTTCACCTCTTTTCCTTGTTTAACGGGGATTCCCTTACGAGTGGAGGCTTCCTCTGGTGCCTGAGTCATCTGCCCTCTTAATCCTGCAGCTAACAGGTCGTTCGTTCGCTCCTGGGTTTCCTTCAAACCTTGCAGTACATTCAAAATCTCGATGGTCTGATTCTGGGGAGTGGAGATAGAAGAAGAGTCGTTGGAAGACATAGTCCTGAAACAACAAATTTTAGGACGGCAAAAGGTACAAGATATAAGAATCAGAATAAGGTATAAAACGAAGCAAGAATAGGTGGTGAGTGAAACTCAATCGAGCGGGAATCAAGTGTAGAACCCCAAGTCACTCAAACAGAGTACGGTATTGTAACTACGCTGCAGTTCATAATTACAATCACTTAACTCTACCAAGTCACCCAAAACTCTAGCGGATGGATCAAAATGTATAGCAGAACACACTATGCGAATCAAGGTCAAGAATAACAAGTTTACAATCTAGACCGAAGGATGTCTTAGATTGTCAAGTCCTGCACGGAAACTGCAATCCCAATCGACACAAAACCTGGCTCTGATACCAACAAAACCATGTCACGCTCCGCTTCCCAAAATACGGAATACGAGGGGTTGACAAGGCCAGCCATGCTCTTACGGTCGAGGAAACATATTGCCGTAGTCACACTTCGGCTTCTAGCATTACGTGGTAATCAGTAATCAATGCACAAGTAATGAGAAATGCAGTCACTAAATCAAATCGAATACAAAGAACTAACCAGATAGGGATCAGGGAAGTATAACTCTGGGTCGCTGATCGAGATGTTCACAGTGTCCTCGAGGTACGTCAGGTCCTGGTCCAAGCTAGATCCACTTCTCACTCTGAGCATGCATACTCAGGTCGTCAGAGCGACACAATAACAATATATATATATATATAGATACAAATGAGAACACGTGCAGTAACGATGAATATGAAACAGTAAGCATGGAATAATGACGTGAGCATGAAGTAGTCAATACAGGTAGCTAATATAGCAGGTAACAGTAAAGCAGTAAACAGTATGGCAGGTATAATGAATCAGTAAGCAATGCATGTCAATGACACTAACCCTATCAGTCTCTAAGTCTCACTGTATAGGTCGCTAAGCCTACCGTCAGTCCAAGTGTGAGAGTCAACCACTCATGAGTATCCCCACCCAAGGATAGGACCCAAGGACAAGGGAACACGGGCCCGAGTCGCTCGCTAATAAACAGTAATATCCCCATATATCTCCAGAATCGCTGTATGTGCCGGCAATGGGACTCCCAAGATTCTGTTGAACTCACACTCAAACTATCCCACACCCCGTGGTCTATATCAAACTCTAACCATAAGCTCAAATACCAGTCGGTCCATGACAAGTCTACGCGAGAACTGGAGACAGGATCTCCATCAAGCATGTCTCGACTGATACCCAAGATAAATGGACAGTGTTTCGTGCCTTACTTATGACACCCATACAAGTGCTTCCATAATCGTCCCATACCAATTATAGTCACACTTATACACGTCCCATAGACGTCGACAATGCAATAAATCAGTAGGGTCCACTGATTGTGTACAAGTACGTATCACTTTCACTTATCCATTCATGCTTACACAGTAACGCATTTGCCACAATCAAACACTAATACCTAACACTGGGTAATGCACATGATCACTATGTTACTGATGCAATGACTTCTACACGATATGATGAGAATACAACAATTACCATATGAATGGAATACCATTAGTCAGTGTCCTACCACTTGCATAATTTACTATAAGGCATGCATGCAGAATTAAGCAAAACAATGAAAAAGGGGTAAACAGTATATTGAATTATCTATCTATCAAAATTGGTTTTGCGCCAATCGGGTTTCAGGTTTGCTAGTTATGACCATTTCAATTTAAGCGTTTGGCTGGAAATTCGGTTTCAGAATCGGAAGTCCGTTTCGCAACACAATTTAATCCCAGTTGGGATTGTAATTAGGCGACACTATAGTTGAACAATGTTTAGGGTTATCAGTTAGGTTTCCACCGCAATTGGCGGATCAGTAATATACTATAGCGACAGGGAGTTATGGACAGGTTATGTTCGATGTGTAAAATGTGCCTCTGCAGAATTCAGCAAAACGTATCAACATTATAAAATGAGTTAAAAATATCAAACAGTTGAGGAATCTTGTGAGACCAGTGGAGTAAGAAAGCTAACTCAATTTTCTACGTGACAATATAGGGTTCTGTGCATTCTCATATTTGAACAGGAATATACAGGGGTTTAGAAACAGGGGTTAACTGGGATTTCCGTTCTAGACTGCAGTCCAGAATCGTAATCCTCCGTAATTATCTCTAACATACTTTGTTAAAATCCAGTGACCAACTATAGAATACTGTAGGTTAAACAGTTATCTTCGATACGAGCCATGGAACGTTAAAATCCGATTTATACATAATTTATTATGAATTTTACGGTTTAGCATGTACAAACGTTTTCAGGTTTTACAACAGAAATCGGGACACCATTTTACGTGAGCAAACGACATTGTATTGTAGCCAAAGTCTTGAGGGACATTCATCATAACTCGGGCCATCACATGTTATTTGTTGCCGTCGATTTAAAGGGGTTTGTAGGTCATGGTTTACATCGAACACTTATAATAGTATCAGATCGCAATCGAAAAGAAAATATGTAGCATGAAGCAAGTATTAAAACTTGCCTGAAGACGTGTTGACGATGGTACGGAAGCGACAACGGCACGATCGCGTCACGAACGCGGCACATGTTTAGCCTTGTCGGATCTTGATTCTTGGCCTCGATGGTTCGGTGGGTGCGACGGGCGTGCGCTGGCGTTGCGATGGATAGCGTGTTGATGACGATGACTGCTTAAGAGATCGAGGCCATAGATTTGAGGGCGACGTCGGTGACCAGAATAGCGGCAATAGCGATCGATGTAAGTGTTCGACGAAATGTCGGGAGCTCGACTGTGAGATTGGGTTAGGTTTGATCTAGGGTTCTTTTTGAAGAGGAGATGAGAGAGAGAGATGTTGCTGTGAGAGAGAGAGGGAGGGAGATGTTGCTGTTGGAGAGAGAGAGAGAGATGTTGCTGAGGGGGAGGAGAGAGGGAGATGTTGCTGAGGGGGAGAGAGAGGGAAAGAGATGTTGCTTGTGAGAGAGAGGGAGCTTGGTGGTGACGACGTGAGGTCAACGGAGGCACCGGCGAGGTGGCCTGCAGGCGGGGTTTCCTGCACGCAGGTGAGGGGTGCGCTCGGTGTCTGCAGCTTAGAGGGGCGCGGACGAGGGCTCAGCGTCAGGGGTGGTCGGCGGTGAGGATCTCGCATTGAGCAGGGCTGCAAAGTGATGGTGATGAGGGGGAGAGAGGAGGCAGTAGGTGAGATTGAGAGGTGGGAGAGAGGAGGCAGTGGGTGAGATTGATAGGTGTGAGAAACGAGAGAAAGAGAGGGGGACGTGGGGAGAGAGGGGCGAGGGAGGCGGCGCGACGATCTCGGGGTGTGGGCGCAGGTCTCGCGGGGGACCGTTGGCGAAGTGGGGACTTTATTTATTAAAATACGCTATTTGTTTATAGGGACTGGGTATTACAGGTCGTATGGAGCGAACCGGTGCGAGATTCTCGCTGTCCGTTACGCTCCTGTGTCACATTCATGTTAATGGCGGTGTACGTCCATTAATAGCGAGATACGCTCATTAATGAAGAGACGCGCCAGCGTAGGACGCGGGACGTGGAGCGGCGGAGATCTCGTTTTGGCGAGATACACGGAACCGTTATAGGGACGCTTGGGCTCCATGCTCTCGGTTGAACAGGAAAGTCGAGAAAGCCCAGCTCGGCTGTAGGATTTCTCAGGGGTGAGCTGTTGGATGGTTGCTAGGCGTATACGGAAGGTACTCAGGGAAGGTCTCCAAAAAGTCGGATGCAGCCTCGGAGACGAGGTGCCGAGGAAAGTCCCCAATGTATCATACTTATTCCAGCTCCATAGCCCCTCAGGAATCTAGTGGGCCTACGTGGACGACACGTCATCTATTACGTGTTGTGATCTGGGGAATTCCCACTTATGAGTTTCATCATTAGCCTCCCACTCTCGCTCTGACCTATGTATAGGTCGTGTCGAGAGTGGCATGCCCGGTTTTTAATGATTCAGCCGAGAATTCTCTGTAATGGGTTGTCCGAGGAAGATGCGACGTTTGGCGACTGCACCTCTTGGATTCTTGGATCCAATGTGGTGACTCACGAAGCGCCTCCATTCCCGTGTGTATCTTTAGTGACGTCGGCAGTTCAGTGAAATGATTGTGCTTTAAAGGGACACCGCTTCACTCGCTCGGTCTGTTGGTCTACGTGCCATGTGTCCGCCACAGGGTGGTGGGACGCGAAAGGCCGTCATTCAAATCCGAGTGAGGGGGAGGTGTCCAATGGACAGTCGCCATGTGGAGTTCTTGTGGCCGTTGGGTGTGATGCTTCATTTCCGCAGGAACAGATTTGGGTCGTTGGATATTTTCTTGCCGAGTGTATAAATAGGGGAGGCCATCCCTTGGCATATATTTTGCCCTAGTCGTCTCTTGTCATCTGAAGATTGCCCAGCGCACCTTTGCTTAGGTCGGAACTTTAGCTAAAAACCCTTCTTCAGCCAATCCTTCCTTGAATCAGGTTAGATGTCTTTTTCCGACGTATCTATTGATGTAGTTGGGGTCGAGTCGGGCAATGAGACTTCAGCTTCTGAAGCTGAGTTTAGTGGGTCTTCTTCCTCCTCGGTTCCGATAGCCCAGAGAGTTCATCTTCCTCTTCATCTTCGTCTTCTGCGTCGGGCTCGGCCCCAGGGGGGACGATGCCCTTGTCCTTCATTGTCGGGAGACAAAGAGGGCCCCCAAGGTGCGCATCGAAAATACTCGCGATGTGCCCTCGATTTTGAACCGCTTGGATAAACTTTCCGATATCCGGGCTCGTTTCCACATTCCCCGTGGCTATTTACTTCGTCTAGCCAGGGAGAGTGAGCAGGCAGATGTCACGACCCGAAGGTACAGAACATGACTGTCACTTAAATTACGAAACTTCTAAAAGCGTAACGTAATCTAAGTAAGCCAAAACCCAGAAATATAAACCAAATAAGAAATAGAGTGAAGAAAAACTTATTAAAAGAAAGCGATTTTAACTAAAACAAGTCGCATTAAACATTTAAAAAAAACATCAAAATTCTCGAAAATTTCGGCAGAGTCTCCTTTGCAAACACTGGCCCCCAAACGGGTACAACACATGAAAATACATATAAATCAATAAAGGCATTCCTAAGCGGAAGCTAGCTTTTCGCCAAAGGCGGAATCACAACCACAAGCAATGAATATATCATAATAATGCGAAATAAGTGTAAAAGCATACAGCATCACGTCGGCTCAAGTGAGCATCGACACCAAACCACAAATACAAGTCTCACCGTCTAGTCCAATATACAAGGGTAGATGGAGTGTACTAGATACAAATGAAATACACGGTGGGAGCAGAAAAAATCCTCCAAAACTCACCTATGAGTAAGCTGCAAGCCGAAGTAAAGGAAGCAGAATAGAATAGGGGTACACCCGCCGCTCCTGCGCTGACGGGTCAGACCTGTAAAAAATATTGTGGCATAACAGGGATGAGTTGCCAACCCGTGGGTAGTAAGTAATATCTAATAAGGTTATCGTAAGTATGCATGCAGATGCGTCACCACCTACATATACTGATATGATGCGATGCACTAGTATGTATGCAACATGAATGCATAATCAACACGAGATCTGAAAATGTTTAGTACGAGAAAATCTGTATTCTTATAATAGAAAAACTCTGTAGAATAACAGTAGTATCATTAATGAAATCAACAGAAATCCGTGTCAAATATCGACACATAATACATATATCTTAATGTCTCGACATCTCAATGTCACAATATCACAATATCTCTGTATCTCAAATCTCAATATCTCGGGCTCCGTCAGTCCGGATCGGCCCAAATCATCAAATCTCAATATCTCGGGCTCCGTCAGTCCGGATCGGCCTAAATCATAAAATCTCATGACTACGGTCGGTATCCTCCGGATATCCGCCGCGCCAGACATCACCGGTAGGTAGTCTGCCCTTGCCAGGCTCATCGTCATCCCCAAAAAAACACTCTCGCCCCGGGGTACCATACCGGGCCCACCATATACCCGAAACGGTTCATCCTACTTCTCGAACCGGGTCTCGAAAACCAACAGCAATCATGAAAACTCATGGTGGACGACCCATACATCACGAGAAAACCGCAACTTTTGTCTTAAAAGGATAAGAAGTTTATAAATTCTTGCGGTTTTCCTCAAAAATCCAGAAATCTCATAAATACTGAAATTCTCGAGAAGAATCACAATATATCAACATGTCAGTGATATGGAAATATATGATATGGTAGTATATACCATACGAAATACGGCCAGAAACTTTGCATGAATCATGATGCAATGAATGCACAAATATCTATTCTAAGCAAGTTCTATAATGTTCGTGACATAGCAATTACCAATGGCGTGTGTGTTCGTATAATTAGTGCACGTGCGGAAGGAACCAATGGTAATGGTGCAAGTGTCCTATAAGATGATATCACACACACACACACACACACACACACACGTTTATACATATAACGATGCGATGCAAAAATATGGCTAACTAGGAAACTACGTATATAATGCAAATATTATAAGTAATACTAAACCATTGGGCTCCTCGCTCCATCCAGACGATCCCCTCATAGATGTATACATCTACTCACCGGGACGTCTCGGCTAGTCTAATCCGATCTCCGCCCTATCTTTCCGCGCTGCGCCCGACGCCTCTGCACCCGATCCTAGAATCGCACACAAGCAATTAAGAGAATGAATATACGTTTAGTCGCGGACACAAACGACAAAAAATCAATTCACGCGCACAACAAGACACGCACACACTTGGTGCACAAAACGCGCATCGCAACAACGCCATGAATTTCAACTAAGATTGCTACACATGACAACCGCCACTCCTAATACCCATTCGTACCAATAGCGCATTCACAACATATTAAATATCTTAGGGATTAAGTTGTAGGTCATCAAAATCTTAACTTAATTCAAATCGATTAATTTCCAAAAACATAGTAAGCGGTCATTAACCGTTTTAATACAAATCTTGATATTTTAGCAAAACTAGTGGCCGCATTATTCACTTAATATCTTAATTAGGTCACACAAATCTTTACTAAAATTTTATCTCACCAAATTATATTAAATCTAAAAACCTAGTTTACAAAATAGCTTAATTAGAATAATTTAAATGTAAAAATTAGCAAATTTAGCAACTAGATTACATTTTGCATGATAACCCATACTTAGTTAACTTGATTTGTTGATCAAAATCCTAATTTGGATTCAAACCCTAATCTTGAATTTTTAAAACTTGAAATTTAAACCATTTAAAATACCTAATAAAGTTTATTCAAAGTGTTTAACCAACAATTAAACCTTAGCGTTAGGATTATACCTCACAATTTTGTAGACCTAACTTAGCCTCCAAAAATGGTTCTCTAGGTCCAAGATTCCAAGCTATATTGAACAAAGAATAATAGGTAAAGGGTTAATGATGAATTGGTGAGACTTGATTGTTCCCCTCCGAAACACGGAGACGCGACCGCGCGGGTCTGTCTTGCCTGAATTTCGGGGCAGATGCTAATTGGTGCTATCCGTCCACATCTCCGAAGATATCAAGTTGATTTATGACACCATGTATCGATAGTTTAAACGGACGAGGCCGATATAGCAGACTTCGTCAGATTCCCCCTCATTTGAGGGGTTTTTGATTGTGGGGACACTCTTCCCTGCAGGCGCAAGCCCCTGCAGTTAATTACGCTACCGTATCGCGGTAACAACTTTCTCCTTCTCCAGATGGTCACTTCGTGTCGTGGATATTTGTTTTGTGTTTGGTTGCCCATGGATTGTATACGGAGACTAATTTGTATTGTCGCCCGTAGCGCGTTGACTAGTCCAAATCCGTATCTTCTTAGATTTGGGTTTGGGGGTTGGGTTTAAAGATACGTTAGCCTCATTTGAGACTAAGATCAACTTAAACGTTTGTTAAGGATATGTTAGTCTCATTTTAGACCAAGATCAATTTAACGGGATCGTTTAGATCCAACAAAAGAGCAATTGGACTCTATCGTTTAGTTTAGGGACATTACGGTCGATTAGTTTAAGGACATTACGGTCCATTGTTAGTTTAAAGACATCACGGTCAAGATTAAGAACATCATAGTCCGCGAGTTTAAAGACCTCACAGTCAAGATTAAGGACATCATAGTCCGTGAGCTTAAAGACCTCACAGTCAAGGTTAAGAACATCATAGCCCGTGTGTGGTTGTCGGGACCCGTCATCTCTCTGAAGACATTGAAGGATTACAACGACAAATATCAAAGGAGTGAAGAGATGTACCCTTGAACCAAAGTTGATTTGGGGATCTGTAATCCAATTTGGAACTAAGATCAATTTATTAGATTATGAGCATATTGGCTCAGTTAAATCTGAATTGAGGACTTATGGCCAGTTTGGGCTAAGTCCAATTAGATTAGAAATATTGGCTCTTTGTTGGACCATTAAACATTTGTTTGGGTTCAAGCCCACATTATTTAGCAATGCTAAACCAGAGTTTGAGGGCTCTGATACATTTTGTCTTTGATCGAGTATTAAACATTGTAGTTCCGAGTTTTACTCAACTTTGAGATTTAGTCAAAGGGGAGGTTTTTGCCTTTGGAAACTTAGCCAATTTGGCTAAGATTGGCTTTAAAATAGTGTTAAACACTAGAGGACAATATCGTTAAACACTAGAGACGAAATACTCAAAATAGTGTTAAACACTAGGAAGGAAGGGGTCACGTGGGGGCACGTGAGGGCACCCAGAGGTGGGGCCAGATCTCCTTTACTTTGGTCCCAGAACTGCAAATAAGTGTTAAACACTTTTAGTTTTCATAGCCATCACATGTGGGCACGTGATGGGTACTCATGCCCTGATTTATTAGAATGTTTATTAGAGGGCACGTGAGGACACGTGAGGACGCCCAAAGCCAATATTGCCTTTGCTTTTATTTTCTTTATTTAGAAGTCACGTGGGAGCATGTGAGGAATTGCCTCAGGGCTAATTCCTTCTTATTTTGGAGGATTTGTTCAGGGGTCACGTGGGGGAACGTGACCTAGTTTATTCTTTCTTTTCTGATCACTGCGGATTGGGGTCACGTGTCATCACGTGACCAATGTTCTTTACGTGCATGGAGATCTTTCAAGTCTTTTTATTTTAAGAATTAAATTCTCTGTAGGGTTAAACCCTAATTTTGGTTTTTAAAGGAATTAAATTCTTATGCATGTGGAAGAATTAAATTCTTATGTAGGGTTAAACCCTAGTTCTGTCTTGGAGGAATTAAATTCCTATGAGTTTGGAAAAATTGAATTCTCAAGCAGGGTTGAACCCTAATTTTATTTTGGAAGAATTAAATTCTTATGAATTTGGGAGAATTAAATTCTCATATAAGGTTAAACCCTAGTTTTATCTTGGAGGAATTAAATTCTTGTGAACTTGGGAGAATTAAATTCTCATATAGGGTTAAACCCTAGTTTTATCTTTGGGAGAATTACATTCTCTAAACTCAATTCCCCCTCTAAGTTTTGGATCTGCATGGCAGAATCTCCCCGATGAGAATTAAATTCTCAACTTGTGGGGAGATTTGCTTCTGCAAATCTTCAACCAGAGGAAGAACTAAGTTCTTTTGTAGAAGAGTTAAACTTTTAGATTGAGAATTAAATTCTCTTTTTCTGTTTTATGAAGCTTTGATCCCTTTCCCCTTTCTCACTTAGGGTTTCTTTTCTTGAGAATTGAATTCTCCTTTCTTTTCTCTCTGCTATTTTCCTTCAGAAAATTTCAAGATCTCCAAAATTCTCTCTCTCTCCTCTTCTTGGCTCCTATTTATAGGAGAAGGAAAAGAATCAATTTGTTTAGTGAATTTTTCATTGAAAAATTTTGTTTGTTTTTGTAACTAACATGATCTTAGTGAATTTTATTCACCATTGGATTTTTAATCCAAAAGATATTCTGTTTGTTATTCTTGGTGAATTTTAGGGAAATCTTTCCTTGTATAAAATCTTTCCATAAATCGGTGATTTTTAATCACCATTGGATTTTTAATCCAACGGTGCTCCACTTTACAGAGCATAATCCTTTTTTGTTTGTTTGGAAAGATTTAAAGAAATACTTTCCCAGTTAGGGTCTTCGATTTCCCTTAATTAGAATTTAATTCTATTAACTTATAAGGCTTTTAAAGCCTATCATGTGTTGGCACGTGATCCCAACGTTTGACCATTGAAATAGAATTTAATTCTATTAATTAAAGAGCTGAGGGACCTGTCACGTGTTGGCACGTGACTCTCTTTTATTCAGAATTTTATCCTGCCTTTTAACAGAGCTAAAGGATTATCACGTGTCAGCACGTGACCCTTGGTCACGTGTGAGCACGTGATCCCCCATTGAGGTCTTTCCTTAGCCGTTTTTTTTACACTTTTGTTTGATTTAGAATTTAATTTTATAAAGTAGAGATCTTAGGAAACTATTACGTGTCAACACGTGATCCTTGGTCACGTGTGAGCACGTGATATCTCATTGAGGTATTTCCTTAGCTATTTTGTTACAATTTTGTTTGATTTAGAATTTTAATTTTATAAAGTGGAGATCACAGGAAACTATCACGTGTCAATACGTGACCCCTGATCACGTGTGAGCATGTGATACCTCATTGAGGTTTTTCCTGATTTTTATCAGGGAACATTGATATTGATTTTTGATGAATTTTTTTGAAGAATTTTGAAGTGAAATGAGGTGAAGCAAGTGGGGAATGCGGGGCTGCTGGTTTCGGCCTGCACAAAATAAGAGAGGAGAGAGAGAAAGAAGTGTGCGGGTATGTATAGAACATCTCCTAATTATTACACTATTAAGTCATTTCATTATTTGTTTAATTTTCCTTTTCAATTAATTTTAGAAGTAGGAAAAGAGAGGGAGAAGTAGTGAGTTTCAACAAGTGGAGGGCTCGGCCCGGGGGGGGGGGAGGGAGGGGTGAAATGAGGGTGAGTGTGTGTGTGTAGAATTTTCTAGGTCAAGAAAAGCCCCATCATGTTATATATTAAAACCTTTTTCTTAATTAATTTATTTCCTAATTAATATAGTGCTAGAAAACTCTTGAAACATGGAGACAATTGGAGAAAAGAGAGTGTATGGTAAACTTGTTATTTAGTTTTTCATGGTTCACTAATGTGTGTTTAACCAATTTCAATTTGTAATTTTCACTAATTTAATGTATAAATGAAAGCTTATAATAATAATTAAAATATTTAATTACGGAAAAATATTTAGGTAAACTAGAAATTTATAAGCGACTAAATAAATACCAATTACTTATAATTACATAGTTAAAATAGGCGTATTTAATTCTATGTTGAAAAATAATTATAGTTAAGTTTTACGGAAAATATGATTTATTTTACCGATTATCGGAAAATTCACCTAAAAGATTTATTTATTTATTTATTTATTTTTTAAACGTTATAATCTTCTCTCCTTAAAGAAATTCGGTCCCCGAATTTAAAAATCTAACTACGCGTACTCTCGAAGAGATGGAAATATTTCTCCCGCATCTCGACATCGGCTTCCTACGTGACCTCTTCGCCGCTCGACTACGCTGAAGAACCATTACGGTCGGTATGATCTCGGACCTCAGTTTCCTCACTTTCCGATCTAGAATAACTATCGGCCGCTCTTGCGAAAGAAAGATTGCGCTCTTGCTGGATCGTCTGATGCTATATCGCGTGAGAGGGTCATGAAGATACTAGCGGAGTATCGATACATAAAATATGGGACGGACAAACTGGAAAACTAGGTAAAAGAGGTACACGATAACCATTACGCTAACACTCTTAAGAATATCTAAGAGACCCACATATCTGGAACTAAGTTTTCCTTTCCTCTTGAATCTCAATACGCCTTTCATCAGGGAAACCTTTAAGAAAAACATGATCGCCAACAGTAAACTTAAATCTATGTCGACGTCGGTCTAGATAAGATTTCTGCCCGCTCTGGGCCACTCTCAATCTATCCTGAATCACTGATTCCTTTCGGGCATTTCTTACACCAACTATGGCCCCATAATACCGCTCTTACTGAGCTCTGTCTAACATACTGCTCAACTTACGGGTGAACGACGTTTCCTCCTATATAATATCTTGAAAGGTGCCGTCTAAATCTTCTCCTGGAAGCTTGTTATTGTAGAAAAACCTTTGTCAAGGGAAAACGACGACCCCAATGCCACGAAATCTAGAACTCAAACTCGGAGCATGTCCTCAATAATCTGAATGGTCCGCTCTAGCTGATCGTCGGTCTGCGAACTGGGTGTCCCAATCGGACATAATACAGTTCGGAACCCCATGTATTCGCACCATCTCATCAACATGTGTCTGAGCATCCTGAATGAACCCAAGAATGATCTTACTGACAGGAAATGAGCTTCTTTCGTTAATCAGTTTACGATTACTCAAATAGAGTCATACTCTTGACTGGTCCCAGGTAGACCCACAATAAAAATCCATAGAAATCTGCTCCCATTTCCATTCAAGAATGGGCAAAAGTTGTAATTCTCCTACTGGCCTCTGATGCTCGGCCTTGACTTGCTGACAAGTCAACATCCTGAAACAAAATCTGTGATATCTCTCTTCATCACTTCATATCTGTAGACATCTTTTACGTCATGATACACCTTGGTTGAAACCGGATAAAAACTATATGTCGATTGGTAAGCCTCCTCTAAACTTCTGCATCACAGTCCCTCAGAATCTGGCATGCACGGTCGAATCCCAAATCTTAGCATTCCTTGATCATCAATCACGAACTCTGAATCTCTGTCCTGTCGAACCTGCTCCATGATTTCTGACCAACAAACGTCATCGGACTACGCCTCAGGGATACAGTTAAATCACTGTGGACGTGCACGTGCACGGGCAAGTTGTCCCCCGGTCGACGTAATTCGAACTGTACTCGGCTGTCACAAAGACTCTGCTAATCTGCCATCGACTGTCTCTGAACTGTGCTTAAACAACAAAGCTATCTCCGGGCTTCCAACTCAAAGCATCTGCCACAACATTCACCTTGCCCGGACGATAAGGAATCTCGCAGTCATAATCTTTCACTAGCTCCATTCAACTGTGCTATCTCAAAATTCAGATCTCGCTTCTGAAGAAAATGTACCTTAAACTCTTGTGGTTCTTGAATATCTGGCACGACTCGTCTCCAAATCTTAAGTGTAAAAAAATCACTGTGGCTATCTTTAAATCATGCATGATATAGTTCTACTCACGCTTCTTCAACTGCCGAGAAGTATCGCCATAACCAACAACACCGCCTGATCCTGAAGGCAAAGACAATACTAGTGCCGTAGTCAAACAAATCTTTAACTGCTAAAATCTCTGCTTGCATGCCTTAGTCTAACGAAAAGAAATGCCCTTCCGGGTCACCCGGTCAACGTTGAAACTATATGCGAAAAATCCTGTACGAAATATCAATAATATGATCCGTAGACATATATTTGCATATTCATTTTATTAAATTGGATACGTAGGATTGTTAGTAATATACATATCTCAATGCATCATAAATTCTTCAAAAAAATGCATCAAATATCAATATCAAGTCTCACCAATTCATTATTAACCCTTTACCTATTATTCTTTGTTTAATATAGCTTGAAATCTTGGAGCAAGAGAACCAATTTTGGAGGCTAAGTTAGCATGCTAGATCTACAAAATTTTGAGGTATAATCCTAACCCTAAGGTTTAATTATTGGTTAAACACTTTGAATAAACTTTATTAGGTATTTTAAATGGTTTAAATTTCAAGTTTTAAAAATTCAAGATTAGGATTTGAATCCAAATTAGGATTTTGATCAATAAATCAAGTTAACTAAGTGTGGGTTATCATGCAAAATGTAATCTAGTTGCTAAATTTGCTAATTTTTACATTTAAATTGTTTTAATTAAGCTATTTTGTAAACTAGGTTTTTAGATTTAATATAATTTGGTGAGATAAAATTTTAGTAAAGATTTATGTGACCTAATTAAGATATTAAGTGAATAATGTGGCCACTAGTTTTGCTAAAATATCAAGATTTGTATTAAAACGGTTAATGACCGCTTATTAGGTTTTTGGAAATTAATCGATTTGAATTAAGTTAAGATTTTGATGACCTACAACTTAATTCCTAAGATATTTAATGTGTTGTGAATGCGCTATTGGTACGAATGGGTACTAGGAGTTGTGGTTGTCATGTGTAGCAACCTTAATTGAAATTCGTGGCGTTGTCGCGATGCGCGTTTTGTGCACCAAGTGTGTGCGTGTCTTGTTGTGCCCGTGGATTGATTTGTGTCGTTTGTGTCCGCGACTAATCGTATATTCATTCTCTTAATTGCTTGTGCGCGATTCTAGGATTGGGTGCAGAGGAGTCGGATGCGGCGCGGAAAGACAGGGCGGAGATCGGATCAGACTAACCGAGGCGTCCCGGTGAGTAGATGTATATGGGGGGATCGTCTGGATGGCGCGAGGCGCCCGATAGTTTAGTATTACTTATAATATTTGCATTATATGCGTAGTTTCCTAGTTAGCCATCTCTTTGTATCGCATCGTTATATGTATAAATATGTGTGTGTGTGTGTGTGTGTGTGTGTGTGTGTGTGTGTGTGTGTGATATCATCTTATAGGACACTTTCACCATTACCATTGGTTCCTGCCGCACGTGCACTAATTATACAAACACGCACGCCATTGGTAATTGCTATGTCACGAACACTATTGAACTTGCTTAGAATGGATATTTATGCATTCATTGCATCATGATTCATGCATAGCTTCTGGCCGTATTTCGTATGGTATATACTACCGTATCATAGATCTCCACATCACTGGCATGTTGATATATTGTGATTCTTCTCGAGAATTTCAGTATTTATGAGATTTCTGGATTTTTTGGGAAAACCGCAAGAATTTATAAACTTCTTATCCTTTTAAAACGAAAGTTGCGGTTTTCTCGTGATGTATGGGTCGTCCACCATGAGTTTTCATGATTGTTGTTGGTTTTCGAGACCCGATTCAAGAAGTAGGATGAACTGTTTCGGGTACATGGTGGGCCTGGTACGGTACCCCGGGACGAGAGTGTTTTTGTGGGGATGACGATGAGCCTGGCAGGGGCAGACAACCTACCGGTGATGTCTGGCACGGCGGATATCCGGAGAATATCGACCGTAGTCGTGAGATTTGATGATTTGGGCCGATCCGGACCGACGGAGCCCGAGATATTGAGATTTGATGATTTGGGCAGATCCGGACTAACGGAGCCTGAGATATTGAGATTTGAGATACGGAGATATTGTGATATTATGACATGGAGATGTCGAGACATTGAGATATATGTATTATGTGTCGATATTTGACACGGATTTCTGTTGATTTCATTGATAAGAATACAGGTTTTCCTGTACTAAACATTTTGAGATCTCGTGTTGATTATGCATTCATGTTGCATACATGCTAGTGCATCGTATCATATCAGTATATGTAGGTGGTGACGCATCTGCGTCTATGCTTTCGATAATCTTATTAGATGTTACTTACTACTCACGAGTTGGCAACTCACCCCCGTTGTGCCACAGTATTTTTTGCAGGTCTGATCTGTCAGCGCAGGAGTGGCGAGTGTACCCCTATTCTGCTTCCTTTGCTTCGGCTTGCAGCTTACTCATAGGTGGTTTGGAGGATTTTCTTTTGTTCCCACCGTGTATTTCATTTGTATCTAGTACACTCCATCCACCCTAGTATATTGGACTAGACGGTGAGACCTGTATTTGTGGTTTGGTGTCGATACTCACTTGAGCCGACGTGATGCTTTATGCTTTTACACTTATTTTGCATTATTATGATATATTCATTGCTTGTGGTTGTGATTCTGCCTTTGGCGAAGAGCTAGCTCCCGCTTGGGGATGCCTTTACTGATTTATATGTATTTGCATGTGTAGTACTCGTTTGGGGGCCAGTATTTACAAAGGAGACTCTGCCAAAATTTTCGAGAATTTTGTTGTTTTTTTAAATGTTTAATGTGACTTGTTTTAGTTAAAATCAATTTCTTTTAATAAGTTTTCCTTCATTATATTTCTTATTTGGTTTAGATTTCTAGGCTTTGGCTTACATAGATTACGTTATTGTTCCCCGCCGAAAGACGCGACAGAGACGCGGTGAACGTCTAGCCTGAATTTCGGAGCAGATGCTAATTGGTGCTATCCGTCCACCTCTCCGAAGATGCCAAGTTGATTTATGGCACCATGCATCGAAGGTTTAAACGGATGCGGCCGATGTAGCAGACTTCGTCAGATTCCCCCTCGTTTGAGGGGTTTTTGATTGTAGGGACGCTCTTCCCTGCAGGCGCAAGCCCCTGCAGTTAATTACGCTACCGCATTGCGGTAACAATTTTCTCCTTCTCTAGATGGTCACTTCATGGTGTGTGTGTTTGTTTTGTTTGTGGTTGTCTATGGATTGTATACGGAGACTAATGTATGTTGTCGCCCGTAGGGCGTGGATTAGTCCAAATCCGTATTTTTCTTAGATTTGGGTTTGGGGTTTGGGTTTAAGGATACGTTAGCCTCATTTGAGACTAAGATCAACTTAAACGTTTGTTAAGGATATGTTAGTCTAATTTTAGACTAATATCAACTTAACGGGACCGTTTAGATCCGACAAGAGAGCATTTGAACTCTATTGTTTAGTTTATGGACATTTCGGTCGATTACCAGTTTAGGGACATGGCGGTCCAATGTTAGTTTAAAGACATCCCGGTCAAGATTAAGGACATCATAGTCCGTGAGTTTAAAGACCTCACAGTCAAGGTTAAGGACATCATAGTCCGTGAGTTTAAAAACCTCACAGTCAAGGTTAAGGACATCATAGTCCGTGAGTTTAAAGACCCCACAGTCCAGTTTAAAGACATCATAGTCTGTAGAATGTATGGCCGTCGGGACCCGTCACCTCTCTGAAGACGTTGAAGGATTACAACGACAAATATCAGAGGAGTTCAGAGATGTACCCTTGAACCAATTTTGGTTGGGAGATTTATAGTCCAATTTGGGACTAAAGTCTGTTGAGCATATGGGCTCAGTTGATATGAGTTGAGGACTTACGGCCAATTTTGGGCTAAGTCCAATAAATATTTAACATTTTATTGTTCTGGTTATTGAGCCTTTATTTGGGCTTGGCCCTTTTAATAATGCTAAGTATTGGGTTCTGACATCTTTTGTCTTGTATTGAATGCATAGCATTCATCAGAAACAAAGTTTGTTCTGACAGTGCGCCACGTGGCGCGCCAGGCACTTTGCGCCAGTCAAATAGCGCATTGCGCTTCTGTCAGATAGCGCACACGAAGAGGACACGTGTCGTGCTTAGCGCTAAGCGCTAGATCATTAACGCATTGCGCTTTTAATTTATGAGCGCATTGCGCTAGTCTGTTGGCGCACTAGTGAGTGACACGTGGCGCGCTTGGCGCTGAGCGCCAGCCCATGAGTGCAGTGCGCTGTTTCAGAAGCGCAAAGCACAGATTGTATTTCTGATTGACACATGGCAGGTTTTGGCGCTGAGCGCCAGTCCAAGAAGTGCAAAAGCGCAATTCATGAGTGTAAGGCACTTTCTAATAGCGCAAAGCGCGTTTGATCAATTTTAAGATCAAGGAACAAATTTTATGTTCTTCAAAGGAGGCCTTGCCTCAAGATCCAAGAACAAAAGTTCTTGTTTTTATAAAAGGCTCTGCCTTTATAGATCAAAAGATCTATGAAGTAAAATACTTCTTTTTATATTTTTATGATTGGATCT
This sequence comes from Agapanthus africanus, assembly GCA_030015575.1. NCBI lineage: Eukaryota > Viridiplantae > Streptophyta > Magnoliopsida > Asparagales > Amaryllidaceae > Agapanthus > Agapanthus africanus. Next base: position 484,309,343 of record JASDDO010000010.1, on the reverse strand, counting down.
TTTGATTTTTTCTTTTTAATCAAAGACCTTGGTCTTTTTTATGGATCTAAGATCTTTTTAGAAGATGTTTCTTCTTTTTACGAGATGATTTCATCTTTGTTGTTCAAGAATTAATTTTTTACCTTTAAAGATGAAGAAAAGATTTTCTTTCTTCTAAAGGCTTGCCTTTCTTTCTCTTTGAGTTTTTCTCAAAGTTTGCAGAGAGTTTTCTCTCTCTCTTTTTTTTTTGTGTCTATTTTAGACTTGAAGTCTAGGGTCCCTTATATAGGGCCAAATGATTTGTTAAATCAGTTTTAAGAGATCTTTCTCTGCTTGATTTGGGAATATTTCCCACCGTTGGATCTTTGATCCTAAGGCTTCTGTTTTACAGAAAATAATCTTCTTATTTTAATAAAATTGAAAAATCTTTCCATAACAGAATTTTAGTTCTGATTAATTAATAATTTATTATTAGTAGATCTTTTGATCTGACGGTGGGGAATTTTTAATCCCAGCGCTGGCGCACCTTGCGCTAGCGCACCTGTGTTCGACACGTGGCGCGCAGCGCAGAGCGCAGCGCAACTGCGCTAGCGCACCTGTGTTCGACACGTGGCACGCGGCGCGCAGAATCTGAAGTATTGCTTCAATTTTTGAATTTTGAAATTCAAAACAGAGTTTTGCCCTGATTGGGGGAAACAAATGCCCCCCACCGTTACGCTCACGTGGTGCACACGTGGGTGCAGCGGTGGCAACATCTGAGCCCTTGGATCAACTCAGAAGTTGAAGAGGCGTTTCAATGTCTACAAATAGGACCTTTGGTCTCTTAGATGATTTTCATCTTCTTCTTAAGAATTTTCACTTCTGAGAATTTCATTCTCCCACAGAGCATAGCTCTCCTGTTTAAAACTTTTTCAAGAGTAAAACTCTGTCAAAACTTAGGTAAAGTTAAGAACTTTTAATAAATTAGGGTTTTACCCATTAACAGAGCCTTGCATTTCATAGATCTTTGATCTAAAGAAAACCCATTTAGGGTTTCATTAACAGAGCTTTGCTCTCCAGAACATATAGATTTTTTAATCTCTTGTGAAGAACTCTTAAGAGTTTGTTCATGGATCTTAAAGATAAAATTTTATTTTTGATGGATCATCTTCTCAGAGCAAGGCTCTTCTTGAGGAATTTTATTCCTTCATCATTTGACTTTGACAGATGTCTGTCTAGTAAAGAGCGCTGCTCTCAATGGGAGTTTTACTCCTCTGCCCGAGGGATTTCTCATTTAATGAGAATCTCTTGAGGATTCCCTCTTTTAATGACAGCCTCATCCAATGATGAGGCTTTTTTATTAATGATGAACTGTCATCTAGATTTTGTGGGTCCCCCTTGGTCCCCTTTCCACTGCATTGAAGTGCAGTACAACTTTTAAAGTACCGAGTGTCAGAAATTAAAAATTAAATTACAACACTGACAGTTGATTTCTGTCCCCCTTTTTGCAGGCAACATGTCTTTCGATGCTTCGTTCTCGTTCGTTCGCTCAGAGGGAGGATTTCCTGGAGCAACCGTAGACCGGGAGGTCCTAGCTTTGATCAGAGACCATGATCCGGAACATAAGAATCTTCACCTTTGGGGGTCATGGTACAATCAGATTATTAGGGGTCGACAAAGCTTTTCATGTGCGGTACCCTCGGAGCCCATCACGGCGATCCATTACGCCAACTCACCCCCGGTGAACTACGCCGTGGAGATGGTCAATTGGACTTCAGAAGGCCTTCTTCAGCCTGCTATAGCTTCGATTCCCGTTCAGCCTCCCATGGTTTTAGATACCTTGGGACACCGTATTTGTCAAGGCGAAGCGAGGCCGTCGGGGCAACCATATAACATAGGTCTGATTCCTCGTCATCCGACCGGTTATCTGCAATGGGCCCGCTACATTCTGTCAGCGAAAAAGTCGCAGTTGATGAGGCTTGGGTTGTATACCGCCGTTTATGCTTCTCTTTTCCAGTATCCTACGCTTCCCACCTGGTGGGTTAAGGCCTTTTTGGAGCAGTGGAATATCCCTACTCACACTTTCCTCTCGCTGGACCGAGAAGTATCAATCTCTTTAGAGGAATTTGCAGAAGTTTTATGGCTTACCGGTCATAGGGGAGCATTATGAGGAGCTGCTTCCCACGGACGAATATGTTTTTAGTTCTAAGTCGGTGATAATGGGTCTTACCCCGGTGAATGCTGTTCAACACCAGTTTCCTAGTTTGATCAAAGTGTTGAATATCTACGAGGGCCTTTTTCTCGAATCTGGGAGCCGCGGGGTTAGTTTCGAGGATTTCATCGCTCGCTTCCTTCACCCACAAGCCTTCTCGAAGGAGGCCGTTAAATTCGCCACACTTGACGACCCTTTCGGCTTAGGTTTGGACAACCTGCCAGCGATGGAGGTAAATCAGAAGGGTTTCTTCCTTCCCAACTCTCCGGTTGTTCCTTTTGCGGAGATTATAGTCCCTGGGATGGACGAGAAAGCATTCTTTTTGGGATTCCTTGGGCTATGGTTGAGCCGGTTCGCGCTCCCGACGCACCTTCACCGTATGAGGCCATCTATCTTTTACCCGGCTCACCGGATGACTATTGGGGTGAAAGTGGCTGTCGGGGTCGCTGGCTTAGTCCATCTGTATTACGGCCTTAGTCAAGCGGCGGATACTACTGAACCTGGAGTACAGCATGTGAACTTCTCGATGCATTACTTCATGTCATGGCTCGAGCTACATGCACTTGGCGTTTTTGGTATCCATAGAAGGCCTTCATTCTATGACAGGTGCAGCTTCCCCCGGATTATGCGATTGGTCGGTGCCTCAATTGTAAATCCGTCACCGCGGGCTGCTAGAGGTTTGCTCCTTCGCCCCCGCATGGTTGGAGACGGGATGACCTTTACCGACAAGGTGTTAACCATCGGAAAAGAGTCTACCACAACGGTGGGTTATTGCAGGATATTTTCAAAGACGGAGCCTCAGTTCTGACAGCTTGGGAGACCCTCCATTTATATTCTATCAGATCGGGCTTCCTTGTGTTTAGGCAAAATGATGCGGCGCTTTTCATGAGATATAATCCGCATCGTTTTGCCCAACAATTGAGCTATAACCAAGGAGTGCCACTGAAGAGGGGATGCGGAGCGCGCCGCATCACTTCATGCGTTTGAATATGGGCTCTCACTTCTTTATCAGCGAGCCGAGTTGTGTCCTACGGATCCTTAATGTATATACGACATGGTACCAGCATTCGACGGGCGCCGTTATTAAGGAAGAAAGGCGGTTGCTGCTTGACCACAAAAGTGCACCTCCTGCCAGTGATCGCAAGGTCCCTTTGAGGCGACGGACCATTGTCCCCCCTTCGCTAAAAGAAGTCGCTGCAGTTGAGCCTCCACGTGTGTTAAGCCCCACGCACGGATTGCCCCATGCTCCTGTGAAGATGGTGGATGTTCCATCGGTGCCCCGTGCTCCCGTGGAGACGGTAAATATAGCTTCACCCGAATCTGGCGTGGGCTCGGACATCGGGACTCGCCGTCCCAAAGTGGACACTAAACGCAAGCTGGTACTGGCTGCGACCGGAGCTCGCGCACAGAAGAAGAAGAAGAAATCGATCCTCTCTCTTGATGCCTTACTCGGCCTAGAGCCTGAGGCTCCTTATAACGCGGGCATAAATGAATATGGGACCAATGAGGGTTTCGTCATAGCGCCAGAAGACACTGATCTCGAGGCCGCTATTGCAGCTTCTGTGCGCTCTGCCACTCTTCAAACAGAAATAGCCACCCTCGTGCAATCAAGTAAACGTTAGTCGCGTCTTATTATTGCATTATACCTTCCTTCTTATTATCATGTTTTGATTGACACTTCTCCTTTTGTAGCAGGCTTTACCACTGAAGAGATTCTGGCGACTTCCCACAGGTCCTTCGAAGAGGAGGAGAGGAATCGCGCTCTATTAGGCATTGATAAGTCTCGGCTCATTGAGTCTTCATTCTCTTTTTTATGGACAATCTAACCCTTTCTTTATCTCATCGCAGGGACCACAATGCCGGTCCCGCAAGGTGATACGGAGACTCTTCCCGGGCCAGCCACCGAAGTCCCGGCCTCTTCGGTATTACCGAAAGAGGCTTTACTCAAATAACCGATGACGGAAGCCTTGACGGCTCCAGAGGTAACCCTGGGTGTGGATGATGACGCTCTGTTGAGGGAGGCTTCTAGAAGATCTGCTGTGACAGCCCGGGAGGAAAGGAAGCGCCAGAGGCGCGCAGCAAGAGAGCGTAATGCTGCTCTAGCTATGGGTGCGGGTTCGAGCGCCGCTGCCCCTGCTACTACTCCTTCAGAGGAGTCTCCGGTCGCTTTGTCTACTACTTATAGACGGGCGGCACGTGCGGCTCGGGAAGCGAACGGTAAATCAACTCCAGCTAATGTGCCATGAGGTTCCGTTGTCAAAGTTTTAAGCTATCAGTTCTCATATACCTTGTCTTGCAGGGCCGAGCCTTCCCGAAGAAACGGCGGTGACCGCTGAGCCTGAGGGAGCGGTGGAGGAGGTGGCTGCTATTCCCGAACCCGGGGCGGCGGTAGGCGATGTGGCCGCAATTGCTGGGTCCGAAGTAGTGGCTGACGAGACAGTCACGATTGCTATGCCCGAGATAGCCACCACTGTCGAGCCCGAGGTGGCGGCGGGTGTGACGGCTACCACGGCCGAGCCTAAGGTAGTGGTGGATGAGACGGCTGCAATCACTGAGCCCGAGGTGGTGGCGAGCGAAATGGGTACAATTGCTGAGCCCGAGATGGCCGCTCTTTCTCAAGAGTCGGGCACTGCTCCGATCATTGCTCTTCCCGTCTACGGTTCTTTGCCGTCTCCTGGCGTCGCGAGCGTGACGACGGCTCTCGTGGAGTCAGGGGATGAGGCGACGGGAGGTGAGACCATCCTGATGGAGGAGGAAGACGCCGCCGTTGTATCAAGTGACGCCCTCGTCACGGCTCCGGCTGGCGACTCATCAGGTAAATTTTAGGTCACCGCCCTTCTTTTCATTCTGCAATCTTTCCTGACAGGGTTTATCTTGTCTCTAATGCAGATGCGGCTAGTGCTGATGTCGCACTACCCGAGGCAGCGCCATCAGCTACTGCTTTGACGGTGGCATCTCCTCTACCCTCTTTCATACCATCTCAGATGTTGAAAGGTGCGGATTTGTGACTCATCAGTCTTATTTTTTAAGCTGTATAATTTATGTACTGATGTTGGATTATTGCATTTTTGTAGGAGTTCTTTTTGACCACCTGTACCAGGTGCTGCACCCCCACTTCTCCTTCCTGTCGGAGATTGCTTCATCCTGTGGTGCTGGTGAATACAGCCTTCAGTTAATGTTTTTTCTTTTACCAACAGTGAAATCATTTCTGATTCTTCTTTGCCTTGATTGCAGTATTACAGATTGAAGGAGGAAATGAGAGAACAGTTACGCCACTGGTCCTTCCGGCTTTGCCACCTGCTGCAGCTGGTATAATAAATCCAATTGTTCATGAATCTCTTGTATTTCTTGAACCGTCATCTGATTGTGATTTGTTTTGCAGCGGTCGCTTCGACTCCGGCCTCTTTCGAATCTCGCATTACGATGCCGGCAGGGCACTTTTCCAGACGTCCATCCTCAAAAGGTGCTGTGACCAGTCTACGTATGCTGAGCAAATACGTCGAGGAGCTTGACGCGGAGGCTCCTACATCTGCCGTAGATTTTGCTGCCGAGGTCAATCCAATGCTAGCGAAGCTCGTGAACTTCCATAATAAAGGTGTCGTCGAGTCTTGGGTTAATCATTGCAGGAGGATTGAGGCTTGTCTGTATGAGCTTGAGCTTATGTATCCTGCCCCTGAGACTCAGGCTTTGAACTCCCAGCGGGACGCATGGGTTGAGCAGAGTGTTCCGTTCCATCGCCATTTCGAACGAGAGGCGACCCTTAAGCAGAAAGAACGTGAGGCGACTGCTGCTGAATCTGCCCAACTGCGCGTTGAGGTTGTCGCTAATGCTGCCCAGCTGAACGCCATCTTTGAAAACCTTCAACGATGTATCTCTGACGGGCTGGTGTTGAGGAAGAAGCTTGATCTTAATGAGCAGGTCGCGCAGAGTCAGGAGGCTGCCCAGCAGGAAGTTGATCAGAAGCTCTCATCCTGTTTGCAACAACGAGCCAAATTGAAGCAAAGCTGGCCGCGGCAGCTGACCGTGACGAGTGGCTGAGGGGAGTGCGTGAGAAATTGATTGGCCTACTGAAGACGCTTCCCTCCCAATAGTTGCATTTTGCGCCATTTGTAAATTTTGAATAAAATGTATTCATTTTTCTTTATCCTTTCAGATGATGTAGTCTGTACTCAATTGAATTCATGAATAAAAGATACATTTCTTTCGCAATGTCTTGTGTCATCTCTCTGCTTTCTTCTTTCTTTTGTTATCAGCATGTCATCTTAGCAAACATAGGCGGCAGATGATGGGGTGAACATCTTGTTTTGGCTTCTTCGAGGGGTAGTGATGGCTTAGGAGGCAGGTTCAGATCCGCTGCCTAAGACTTTTCAACTTCATGAGCCGTGAGGATCTCATGAAGACTTTTCTCCCTACGAGTCGAGAGGATCCCGTAGGTGTATTTTCTCCTTTGGAATCGTGAGGATTCCTAAGTGCGTTTTCCCTTATAAGTCGTAAGGATCTTATAAGAGAATTTTCCCTCTTATGAGTCGAGAGGACCCGTAAGCGGTTGTTTCCCTCCTTGTCGAGATTCGACTTTGGAGAGTGTAGCCTGTGAATAGTATGCAAGAGTCCATTTTGGACCGACTTGCAGGGCCCCAGTGCTTAGGAGACAGGTTTTTTAATCCCCACTGCCTAAGGCTTTTCCCTACGAGTCGAGACGAATCGAGCATTTCTCGCAAGGATATCCTAACGTCACAGTTAACCTCTGCTCTTTACGACAAAGGTCCGTTAGGGTCTGTGGTACTAGGGTTTTGTCCGTCGTACCATCGCGTTGGCTTATATATTACTCGATAGGCAATCTTGCTGTTCGAGTAGCCTTGCGACTGTCGTGTCTCTGATCCCTTCGGGGGCTGGACAAGACGTCTTCAAGCAATCCTTCAAGGCAGTTTGACGGTCGGAAGAGCAAGCGTTAAGAATTTTGCCATGCCGCTTTTTACTTGAGGTTAGTCTCATTTTGGAGAGCCCCGATGAGTCATAACCACTCCGCGCTGGTGTGGGATGATCTCCGATAGTCTTTCAGGTTTTATATGAGTTGCCATCAAGACCCTGAAGCTAGGAATTTGGCCTTCGCTTCGTTTGCTGGCATTGCGTCTGCTGTATCGAGACGAATGTCGCGGTTGTCTCTAGGTTTTTGGTGAACTGTCGAGCTTTGGAACTAGGGATATTGCCGTGGCTCCGTTGTTTGATTGTTGCGTCTGAATCCTGCTGGAGAAAGAACGCTGTGGTGACATCTCGTCTGCTGTATCAAGACGAATGTCGAGGTGGTGACCACTCCATGTGGGATGATCTCCGATGGTCTTTCAGGTTTTATATGAGTTGCCGTCAAGACCCTGAAGCTAGGAATTCGGTCTTCGCTTAGTTTGTTTTAGCGTGTCCGAATCTTATTGGAGGAAGAACGCCGAGATGACATTTCGTCTGCTGTATCAAGACGAACGTCGAGATGGTGACCACTCTGTGCTGGTGTGGGATGATCTCCGATAGTCTTTCAGGTTTTATATGAGTTGCCGTTAAGACCCTGAAGCTAGGAATTTGGCCTTCGCTTCGTTTGCTGGCATTGCGTCTGCTGTATTGAGACGAATATCGCGGTTGTCTCTAGGTTGCTGGTGAACCGTCAAGATTTGGAACTAGGGATTTTGTCGTGGCTCCGTTTTTTGATTGTCGCGTCTAAATCCTGCTAGAGGAAGAACGCTGTGGTGACATCTCGTCTGCTGTATCTAGACGAACGTCGAGGTGGTGACCACTCCGCGCTGGTGTGGGGTGATCTCTGGTGGTCTTTCGGCTTTTATATGAGTTGCCGTCAAGACTCTGAAGCTAGGAATTTCGCCTTCGCTTCGTTTGCTTTGGCGTGTCCGAATCCTGTTGGAGGAAGGACGCTGTAGTGACATATCGTCTGCTGTATCGAGACGAATGTCGCAGTTGTCTCTAGGTTGCTGGTGAACCGTCGAGGTTTGGAACTAGGGATTTTGCCGTGGCTCCTTTTGGTGATGTTGCGTCTGCTGTATCGAGACGAATGCTGAGGTGGAGTTGGGATTTTTCCATCACTCCGCTTTGCTCTGACCGTGAGGACTTTTGTTGACGTTGTGTCCGTTGTAACGAGACGAATGCTGAGGTGGAGTTAGGATTTTGCCGTCACTCCACTTTGTTTTGACGTTGCGTCTGCATCCTGCTGGATTGCGATGGAACGCCGTTGTTGACATTGCATCTGTTGTAACGAGACGAATGCTGAGGTGGAGTTGGGATTTTGCCATCACTCCGCTTTGTTTTGACGTTGCGTCTGCATCCTGCTGGATTGCGAAGGAACGCCGTTGTTGACATTGCATCTGTTGTAACAAGACGAATGCTGAGGTGGAGTTGGGATTTTGCCATCGCTCCATTTTGTTTTGACGTTGCGTCTGCATCCTGCTGGATTGCGAAGGAACGCCGTTGTTGACATTGCATCTGTTGTAACGAGACGAATGCTGAGGTGGAGTTGGGATTTTGCCATCACTCCGTTTTGTTTTGAGGTTGCGTCTGCATCCTGCTGGATTGCAAATGAATGCTGTTGTTGACATTGCGTCTGTTGTAACGAGATGAATGTTGAGATGGTCTCTAGGTTGTCTGTGAACCGTCGAGACTTGTCTCTCTTTCTGGTGGAGCCTGGGTGGAAGGTGTGGTTCCCTTTTTGTTTGTGCCCCTGGATTGTATACAGGGATCGATGTGATCTCACCTGTAGGGCATAAATTTTATTTATATATATATTTTTTTATTTCTTTCCGCGATACTCTATCATTTCAGCTTTTATATCGCGAAGGTCGCGATTGCCCAATCCTTTTGGCTATTTTTCGCGGTGCCCAATCATTTCAGCTATTTATTTTATTTTTACTCGTTGCTTTTTATTGCGAGTTGCCCAATCATTTCGGCTATTTTGCATGCATATATTTTTACTTGCTGATTTTGTTTGCAAGTTGCCCCATCATTTCGACTATTTCGTATGCATGTGTGGCCCGCTGGCTTTTCGCCGCAAGCTTGGAATTAGACACTGATTTCGGCATCAGCACCGCTACTACTGGGATATTGCCAGGAGCAAATCATCATTTGCCATGAAAGGACTTGGAATTTGATACCGATTTAGGCATCAGTATCGCTACAACTGGGATATTTCCAGGAGCGAATCATCATTTGCCTCTGTCGATGTCGAACAAAGGTGGCTTAGCAAACAGGGTTAGAATCCCATCGACTAAGGCTTTTGACTTCATGAGCCGTAAGGGTTTCATAAAGGTGTTTCTCCCTACGAGTCGTGAGGATCTCGTAGGTGCTTTTTCTCCTTAGGAATCGTGAGGATTCCTAAATGTGTGTTCTCTTATAAGCCGAAAGGATTTTACAAGAGTGTTTTCTCCTTGCAAGTCGAGAGGACTTACAAATGTTTGTTCACCGTATGAGCATATCCCTAGTCGCTGGTAAGACTATGTTAGGGAAATATTCATTCGTGCCCGTGGATTGTACACAAGGGTCAATATTGAACCGCTTGTAGAGTAGCATTGGAGGTTGTGATGGCTTAAGAACATGTTCAGATCCCTGTAGCTTAAGGCTTTTGAACCCTATGAGCCGTGAGGGTCTCAAAGGGGAATTCTCCTTACGAGTCGTGAGGATCTCGTAAGTGTAGTTTCTCCTTAAGAATCGTGAGGATTCCTAAGTGTATTTCTCCTTTGTAAGTCGTAAGGATCTCACGCAGGTGGTTCCTCCTTACAGGGTCGAGAGGACCTTGCAAGTGTCTTTTAATGAGATTGCGCCCTTTCGGGTTTTCATAAAACTCGCCGGTAGCCCTGCTGTTTTTACTCACGGAGCCCTTTCGGGTTTTCATCCGTGCCCTTTTGCTTATGGGCATACCTTCTTTTTTTTTTATAACGAGGTTGCGCCCTTTCGGGTTTTCACAAAACTCGCCGGCTGCCCTGCTGTTTTTACTCACGGAGCCCTTTCGGGTTTTCATCTGTGCCCATTTTGCTTATGGACATACCGTTTTTTTTTGTCTTTTTTTTTACCACGTCAGCCGTAGGATGCCGCGGGCTGGTAGTAGTTTAACGATGTTTTGGTCATTATCCAGTTTTAGGACATAGCGGTCCATGGGGCTTTCTCTATGAATGAACATGATGCCCCCGGCATATCCATCTTTTTCGGAGCATGTGGTTGCGGCGGGTTCATCTTCCAGTTTTCGGACAGCGCGAACTTGCCCTGTTGGTATTGGTCTTCAACCCAGTTTTTTAAGACGTGGCAGTTTTCGATCGGATGGCCCAATACTCGGTGGTAAGGGCAGTAATTAGGATTGTTGACATCATTCGGTTGTAGTGGGTGTTTCGGCTGATAATCCTGTTGCGCACTGCTAGTTCGAACAGTCTTCTTGTTTCATCCCGGGAAAATGAGTAAGGACGTTTCAACTTCTCATAGAGGGATTGCCGCTTGTTACTTTGGCGAACAACCGGTCTAGGGCCACTCGATTGTTGTTGAGCATTGGCGACGAAGGCCGTTTTTCCTTTCCCGCTATCCTTTTTGTTCGATCCCTTGTTTGCGGGTCCGAAATTCTTTCCGGGTAGCGTGCGATTGCACGGCTGAATGTTCTCGCAACTCCTTAGTTCTTTCATTTCAGAGATGGATTCCTTGAAGAGAGGGCCGAGGGCTACTTCTTCGTCGGAGTTGCTCCCGAAGGTGAGAACTCGCGATCCCCCAGGATCAACCCTATGACAATTGCCAGCAATTCTTTTACGCTCATCTGTCGCATTTTTCCGCTGTCTACGAGCTTCACGCTTTGTCCTCTTAAAGTGTTTCCTGTGAGCGACATACCCCAGGGAAACCAGTGTCCTTGGCAAATACCTCAATTCAGGGAAACTAGAGTCCTTGATGAGAGCTTCCTGATTCGCGTCGGCCCGCAGAGAAACCAGTATCTCCGCAGGAATATTCCGATTCGTTTCAACTTCGAGGAAACCAGTGTCTTCGGCAAAATACTTCGACTCAGGGAAACCAGTGTCCTTGACGAGAACCTCCCGATTCGCGTCGACCCGCAGAGAAACTAGCGTCTTTGCAGGAACTCATCGATTCGTTTCAACCCCAGGGAAACCAATGTCCTTGGCAAATACCTCAATTCAGGGAAACTAGCGTCCTTGATGAGAGCTTCCTGATTCGCGTCGGCCCGCAGAGAAACCAGTGTCTCCGCAGGAATACTCCGATTCATTTCAACCCCGAGGAAACCAGCGTCCTCGGCAAAATACTTCAACTCAGGGAAATCAGTGTCCTTGACGAGAGCTGCTCAATTTGTCTCGACTCGTGAGGAAATTAGTGTCTTCGCGAGGACTTCCCGATTCGTCTCGACTTGCAAGATAAAGCCTTAGGCAGCAGGGATTAAAAAACTTGTTTCCTAAGCACTGGGACCCTGCAAGTCGGCCTAAAACGGTCTCTTGCATACTATTCACAGGTCTCACTCTCCAAAATCGAATTTCAACAAAGAGGGAAACAACCGCTTACGGGTCCTCTCGACTCATAAGAGGGAAAATTCTCTTATAGGATCCTTACGACTTATAAGAGAAAACACACCTAGGAATCATCACGATTCCTAAGGAGAAAATACACCTACGAGATCCTCTCGATCTGTAGGGAGAAAAGTCTTTATGAGACCCTCACGGCTCATGAAGCTGAAAAGCCGTAGGTAGCAGACCTGAACCTGCTTCCTAAGCCATCACTACTCCCCAAGATGTTCAAGACAGAATGTTCTATATCGCTTACAGGCTACGCTTATTTAAAGAATGTGCCAGTAACAAAGCAGAAAATAAAAGGAAGGAGACAAAAGATTTGTCATTCATACTTGGAAAATTTTTACAACAATAAAGACAATAAACAAAGACATTATTCAAATAATTACAACGACAAAACCTCAGATCCTGGACAGGGATTGAGGAACTCGAAAGTGACCTTGTCCAAGACTTTACAAGCTTGGCGAACCATCCTGGTGTGCTTCCTTTCGCGAGCACGGGCGTCGGGATCCCCACTGATGTCCTCCACCCTCCGATAGGCAGCAAGAATGGATGACTGTTGAAAGGCTTCGTGTAAGAGATCGATAAGATTGTCTCGCCGTCTCTTCGAGATTAAATTCATCAGGTACACTGAGTGCACCTTGTCCTCGGCGGTGTCCAATGCTCTAAGCGGCACGCCGGTAAAGAATAGGGGAAGCGCTTCCCAGATAGCTCCCACAATAAGCTTCAACAGAGGGGAGCGCCGAGGAAGCAGTTGACCGTTGTACGCGTCGAAGCGACTCATGATCTCTGCACATTCGGCATTGGTAAATTCTCGATTTTGGGAACGGCCGAGTCGGCGGATGTCCCCATAGGAGATAATCTCGTCGAGATCGTACATGTGGGCGTCCATCACTCCTATAAAAGAAGATCGACAAAATTAGCAACTCGTAAGAGTTTTGCTATATGATTTAAAAAGGAGCAAAGCTCCATCAATGAATCAAGAAGTTACAAATAAAATCCTCTCAGAAGAACAAAACTTTATTAATGGAACTCTAATAGAGTTCCCCTTAGTTCTCTTTAGACCCCTTTAGAGCAAAGCTCTACTAAGTGAAGCCCTAAATGGGTCTTCATTAGATCAGGGATCTATTGAGAGCAAGGCTCTTAAAATTGATTTAATTTAATCCAAATTTTTACCTAAAATTCTCTAGAGTTTGAACTTTTAAAAATGCTTAAACAAGAGAGCAAGGCTCTGAATAAAAATTCTTATGAAGAGATGAAAATAATCTAAGGGACCAAAGGTCCTATTTATAGGCATCAAATGCCCTTTCAACTTCCAAGAGTTGCCGCGACGGTTGGAATTCTGCCCCCGCTGCGCTCACGTTTGGAGGGCCACGTAAGCGCAACGGTGGGGGGCATTTGTTTACCCCAATCAGAGCAAAACTTTGTTCAAATTCCAAGGCGGGAGATGAAGCAACGCTTCTGTTTCCCCAATCAGAGCAAGGCTCTGTTTTCAAATAAAATTCAAAATTTAATAAAGAAGCAACGCTTTAGCTGACTTGCGCTCTGCGCTGTGCGACACGTGTCAGCGCAGGTGCGCTGCGCTCTGCGCTGCGCGACACGTGTCAAGCACAGATGCGTTTGCGCCAAACAGAATTAAAATTCCAGTAAGATCTTTCTGTTCTTGTTAAAACAAAAAGATTGTCTTCTGTAAAACAGAAGCCCTTGGATCAAACATTCAATGGTGGGGAAAATTCCCCAAATCACTCAGAGAAAGATCTCTTTACCAAATTTAACAAATTAGTGGGCACTATATAAAGGCCCCTAGACCCCAATTCAATCATGAACATCAAGATCAAAAACAACAACACAGAGAATAGAGAGAACTCTGAAAAATTGTGAAAAGAACTCAAGAAGAGAAAAAGGTAAAAACCTTTATAAAAAAAAGGAGAAGAAGAAGAATTTCTTCTGAATAAATCATTGATCTAAGAACAAGATCAATGATCTTCAATAAATAAAAAATAATAACAGTTCCTTGTACTTTTTTATGAACCATTGGTTCTGGAATCGTAAAGATTTTTTTCTTGAATCCAAAATTGGATCAAGTTATAGAACAGTGCCCTGCACTTGCAAAATCTGCACTGTTGCGCTCCTGGGTTGGCTCAAGCCACCAGAGAGCGCCACGTGTCAGCTCCAAGACCACTTGCGCTGTGCGCTTTTAAGATAGAGTATTGCTCTCTGAAGTTGGCGCAACTCACCAGAGCGCGCCACGTGTCAGCAGCGCACTGGCTCAGCGCACTGCGCTGTTGCGCTTGCGCTCACCCGAGCATGACACGTGTCATCTCCATATGCGCTTGCGCTCTATAATTGGCGCAAAGCGCCTCACAGGCCACATGGCCACTGTCAGTTTGATTAATGCACTGCATTATTTACAGAAGGGCCAAGCCCAATTAAGAAAAGCTTAACAGGCCTAATTAAATGCAATGCATTATTTTAAAGAAGGGCAGAGCCCAAACAGATACTCTACATCATTTATAAAGGGACATAGCCCAAATAAAAAAGGCCTAGCAGGCCAGAATAAAATGCAGTGTATTATCAAACAGGGGCAAAGCCCTAGCACAGGCCTAATAGGCCGGAAATAAAAAACGTTGAATATTCTCAACTGGACTTAGCACAATCATGGCCGTAAGTCCTCAAATTAAATTGACTGAGCAAGACTGCTCTCTTAAATCAATTTATATCCGGTTCAAGGGTACATCTCTGAACTCTTCTGACACCTATCGTTGTAATCCTTCAACGACGTCAGAGAGATGATGGGTCCCGACAATCACACATCGATACGGACTGCGGGGTCCTTAAACTCGTGGACCGAAACGTCCTTAAACTAATATTCGTCCCAAAATGGGAACGTTGGACCGAAATGTCCTTAAACTAATGTTCGTCCCTAAATGGGAATGATGGACTCCCATGTCCCTAAACTGGAATATGGACCACTATGTCCCTAAACTGGAACAATAGAGCTAATTGCTCTCTTGTCGGATCCAAATGATCCTGTTAAGTTGATCTTAGTCTAGAGATTAGACTAACGTATTCTTAACGAACGTTTAAGTTGATCTTAGCCTCAATATGGCTAACGTATCCTTAAACTAAAACCCCAAACCCAAATCTAAGAAAATACGGATTTGGACTAATCCACGTCCTACAGTCGACGACATAAATTAGTCTCCGTATACAATCCACGGGCAACCACAAACAAAACAAACGCCCACGACACGAAGTGAAATTCTGGAGAGGGAGAAAGTTGTTACCGCGATGCGGTAGCGTAATTAATTGTAGGGGCTTGCGCCTGCAGGTGTAGGGTGTTTTTCGTCACCCCATTGAGATGGGAATACGCGCGCGCTTGTCAGGCGTACTACAGATTCCCCCTGCCTAGGGTAGGCCGGGGTTTAATGATTGTGGGGATCCGAATCTCCGGCAGCCGCGGACTAAGCTGCCGTTAATTACCCCTCGCCTTTGGGGCGAGGGAACCTCCGATTAACGGGTTAAACTGGTCATGCGAATTCAATGTGCAGTGTACGTGTGTTCTGTTCTGAAAGGGGGGTTTTGGATATATCGGGAGCCACGCAGAGTTTTTACGGGGGTCCCGCTACCCGGATAGCGGGCTGGGGGTCAAGGGGGCTAGCAGCCCCCTTGCGGGGTTCGGGGCAGCGCCCCGGCCCGAAAATTTTTTGGAGGGGGAGAATGTTGCGGAGTATGTGTATGTGTACATTTGTATACAAATGTATATATATATATGTATATACATAAAAAGAGGGGGAAAAGGCATCCAAGGGATGCGTGGGGCAGCACCTTGGGCGCTGTGCGCTTAGGTGCTGGGCGCAGGTGCGCAAGCGCGCGCGCCACGTGTCGGCACGCGGGCGCCTTGCGCCCTTGCGCAGGTGCGCAAGCGCGCGCGCCACGTGTCGGCACGCGGGCGCCTTGCGCCCTTGCGCAAGCGCGCAGGTGCGCAAGCGCGTGCGCCACGTGTCGGCACGCGGGCGCCGTGCGCACTTGCGCAGGTGCGCAAGCGCGCGCGCCACGTGTCGGCACGCGGGCGCCTTGCGCGCTTGCGCAAGCGCGCAGGTGCGCAAGCGCGCAGGTGCGCAAGCGCGCGCGCCACGTGTCGGCACGCTGGCGCCTTGCGCACTTGCGCTGCGTGCCGGAGAGGCACAAGAGGATTTTAGCCTGAAAAAAAAAGGATTTCTCAAAGGAGAAATCAGAGAGGAGTCGGGCTCCTGAATGTGTTTTGGGTTTAATGGAAGTGGTTCTTCTTCTTCCTCCTGTCGCTTGCTGGATCTTGAAGATCAAGAGATGTGAAATCTCAAAATCTCTCCTTTTTAAGATCTGATGACAGATCCAAGTTCCCCTTTGTGGGTTTTGTGGTGGAAAACTATTTAGTTTTGAAAAAGGAAGAGTAAAACTCTTGATTTAATTCAAAAGAAAGAAGAAGGTTTTGGAACCTTGAAGAAGGAGGAAAGAGCTCAGCTCTGAAACTTTTTTGGAGAGAGAAAAAGTTATGAGATATTTTCATTATCTTTGCCTTTATAGGCCATACATTTTACACATAGCCCCTTGGGCTTCACAAAATGGCATTTTGCCTATCCCATGGCTTATGTGCCATTTCTTTTTGCACATAAGCCATGGGCTTTACAAAATTTTGGCTTTATGCCTATTTTTCTTACATTCGTCCATAAAATAAAAATAAAAGAAAATGCAACAAGATTATTTATTACAAAAATTTTATCTTGGCGTGGAGGAGGCCGGCCGCTTCATGTTCGGGCTCGACTCGGGCATGGGCCCACTGGGTCTGGGCTTGGGCCCACTTGGCTTGGGGTTGACTTGGATTTTGACTTGGTCAACCGGGGTGTAAATTTTTACCCCAACAAATTGCCCCCCATCAATAAATGCACACCACATATGTGGGTCGTGTGCATGAAATTGATGGATCTTCTTTCGCGTGGAGGCGACTTGATTTGGTTCCCACCTTGTGGGAAGCTGGCACTGCCCTTTTTACGACATGGACGGTCGGTTCTGCCCTTTTTGCGTCTTGGACGGTCGGTGCTGCCATTTTAGCGACGTGGACGGTCGATGCTGCCCTTTTAGCGACGTGGACGGTCGGTTCTGCCCTTTTTGCGACATGGACGGTCGGTGCTGCCCTTTTAGCTACGTGGACGGTCGGTTCTGCCCTTTTTGCGACTTGGACGGTCGGTGCTGCCCTTTTAGCGACGTGGACGGTCGGTGCTGCCCTTTTAGCGACGTGGACGGTCGGTGCTGCCCTTTTTGCGACTTGGACGGTCGGTGCTGCCCTTTTAGCGACGTGGACGGTCGGTGCTGCCATTTTAGCGACGTGGACGGTCGATGCTGCCCTTTTAGCGACGTGGACGGTCGGTTCTGCCCTTTTTACGACTTGGACGGTCGGTGCTGCCCTTTTAGCGACGTGGACGGTCGGTGCTGCCCTTTTAGCGACGCGGACGGTCGGTGCTGCCATTTTAGCGTCGTGGACGGTCGATGCTGCCCTTTTAGCGACGTGGACGGTCGGTGCTGCCATTTTAGCGACGTGGACGGTCGATGCTGCCCTTTTAGCGACGTGGACGGTCGGTTCTGCCCTTTTTGCGACTTGGACGGTCGGTGCTGCCCTTTTAGCGACGTGGACGGTCGGTGCTGCCCTTTTAGCGACGTGGACGGTCGGTGCTGCCATTTTAGCGACGTGGACGGTCGATGCTGCCCTTTTAGCGACGTGGACGGTCGGTGCTGCCATTTTAGCGACGTGGACGGTCGATGCTGCCCTTTTAGCGACGTGGACGGTCGGTTCTGCCCTTTTTGCGACTTGGACGGTCGGTGCTGCCCTTTTAGCGACGTGGACGGTCGGTGCTGCCCTTTTAGCGACGTGGACGGTCGGTGCTGCCATTTTAGCGACGTGGACGGTCGATGCTTGATTTGACTTGCTCTGCTTCTTGCAGTGTCAGGGGTAGACTTGACTTGCTCCGCTTCTTGCGGTGTCGAAATTGGATTCTGACTTGCTCCGCTCTTTGCGGTGTCGGAGTGAAAGTTGACTTGTTGATTTTGATTTAGGTTGACATCAGCATCGCTATACTGGAATATGGTACCAGGAGCGAATCATCATCTGTCATTTAGAGGATTTTGGGATTTTGGTTTTTGTTCGGCATCTGCATTGCTGCACTGGAATAATGCCAGGAGCAACTCATCATTTGCCCCGGGAGGATTTTGGAATTTTTTTTTTCGTGGGACTTTGAATGTGGTCTCACCGGTAGGACTTGGGAGAGGTTGGGATTGTTTTACGCCCGTGGATTGTATACGGTTTTGCAGGATGTATGATCCAGACCGTAGGGCCGGAAAAATTTCAGGGCTTTGTTGGCGTCTGCATCGCTGGACTGGAATGTGGTACCAGGAGCGACTCATCATTCGCCGTTGGGGTATAGAATTTGGAATTTGGTTGGCGTCTGCATCGCTACACTGGAATAATACCAGGAGCGACTCATCATTCGCCACTTTGGGGTTGGGGACTTGGAATTTGGATCTTATTTGGCATCAGCATTGCTGCACTGGAATAATGCCAGGAGCAACTCATCATTTGCCTTGGGAGGACTTGGGATTTGGGTTTTTGGTCGGCATCAGCACCGCTAACACTGAAGCGAAATGCCAGGAGCGACTCATCATTTGCCGTTGCCCGTTGGGGAACGATGGCTTAGGAGATAGGTTTGGGTCCCTATCACCTAAGGCTTTTCAATTTTATGGGCCGTGAGGGTCCCATAAAGCATTTTCTCCCTACGAGTCGTAAGGATCCCGCAGGTGTATTTTCTCCTTAGGAATCGTGAGGATTCCTAAGTGTGTTGCTCCATTGTGAGTCGTAAGGATCTCACGCAGGGGTTTTCTCCTCACAAGGTCGAGAGGACTTTGCGAGTGTATTTCATCTCTTTTCACGAGTTTGTGCCCTTTCGGGTTTTCACAGACTCGCCGGTAGTCCTGCTGTTTTTACTCACGGAGCCCTTTCGGGTTTTCATCCGTGCCCGTTTTGCTTGTGGACATACCGTTTATTTCTTCTTCTTTTTTTTTCTTTTTCTTTCTTTTTCTTTTTTTTTTGCCGCTGGTGGGACTTTAAAAGTAGTCTCACCGGCAGGATTTGGGAGAAATAGGGGTTATTTACGCCCGTGGATTGTATACGGTTTTGCAGGATGTCTGATCCAGACCGTAGGGCTAATGTGCTCAATTCGCCTGCGACTTGGAGCATTCACGTGTAGTATTTCTTGAGATATCGGCCATTGATGGGTGGCATGGGCCTTTCTCCCTCGGCACTTATTAGTTGGTAGGATCCTCCCTCGAACACTTTCTCGATGACGTATGGTCCTTCCCAGTTTGGCTCGAATTTTCCCTTGGCATGTCGATTGGGGATGATCGGTCTTTTGAGGACCAACACTAATTCACCTTTCTTGAAAGCGCGGAGACGGGTTATCTTGTCATAGGCCCGTGACATTTGGGCTCGGTATAGCTCCAGATTTTGCTGTACCGCGAGCCTCTTTTCTTTGAGGGCATCGAGCTCTTCAAGTCGAAGGAGCACGTTTTCCTCCTCCGTCAACTCGTGCTGAACGGCCATTCTTAAGCTTGGAACTTCGACTTCGAGGGGGAGGACTGCCTCCACTCCGAAGAGCAATGAGTATGGAGTGGACTGTGTTGGAGTACGGTGCGTGGTACGATATGCCCACAATGCCTCGTGAAGCTTGAGATTCCAGTCTCTCTTGTTGGCTGAAGCATTTTTCCTCAGGAGTTTGCATAGAGTCTTATTGAAGGCTTCGGCTAGCCCATTGGCTCTTGGATTATAGATGGAGGAATACCTCCAGTCTATCTTGTGCTGAGTAGCGAACCTTGAGACATTGAAGCTCTTGAAAGAAGGCCCGTTGTCAGAAATGATTCTCCTTGGTGTACCGAAGCGGTATAGAATATTATGCTGGAAGAATGTCAGAATATCTTTTGTCTTGACTTCTTTCAGCGGGACAGCTTCAGCCCATCTGGAGAAGTAGTCTGTCGCGGCCAGTATGAACCGATGGCCTTTGGATGACGGAGGATCAATTGGGCCAACGATGTCGGTGCCCCAGACTTCGAAGGGCCACGACGCCACCGTAGGATGCAATGGATTGGGATGCTTGTGGATAAAATCACCGTGAATTTGGCAGATATAACATTTCTTTGCATGCTCTCCGCAATCCCGTATCATGGTGGGCCAGTAATACCCAAGCCGTTTAATCTGCAGTCGCATCTTGGGGCCAGATTGGTGAGCACCGCAAACGCCTGAGTGAACTTCTTTCATGACTTTTTGGGCTTCGGCCGATGACAGGCACCTGAGCCAGAGTTGGTCATATGACCTGCGGTATAACGTATCATTTACAAACACGTATCGGAGAGGTCTCTTCTTCAGCTGAATCCTCACAGATTTTTCTTCGGGCAGCCTGTCGTATCGGAGGTACTCTATGAAGGGTTCTCTCCAATCGGGCTCGTCTTGGATGATCGAAGCTTCTTCGGCAGGACTGCTCTTCTGTTCCGCGCTTTCCTCTTCTCGTAGAGAGACTGGGGGTAGAATTTGCCGGCTCCTGACTGTGATCAGAATTTCGTCCATTTCAGGATCAGCCAGTTCCTTGGCCAAGCGAGCGAGTACATCAGCCTTTCCGTTCAACGCTCTAGGGACTCTCGTTAGTTCAATATGAGTGAACCGTTTCATGAGTTCCACCACTCGACCTCTGTACCGAGCTAACTCGGGTTTGTATATCTTATAGTCGCCGCTTACTTGGTTGACGACGAGCTGGGAGTCACCGTAAACTCGTAGCCGACGGATTTCCATTTCTATGGCGAGCTCCAAACCAGCTATCAGAGCTTCATACTCAGCTTCATTGTTTGTCCGAGGCTCGGTGAGAGCAAAAGAACGCCGTAGGGTTCCCATTGATGGTGTGATAAACACCAATCCTATCCCTGCTTTTATCTCCGGGACGCTTGATTTACTGGAGGTTCTTCTCGATGAGGCCCCATCGAAGTAGAGCTCCCAACATGGCTCGTCATTCTCGAGATGCAGCACTTGTTCGTCGGGTAACTCACAATTTAGTGGCGACCCTTCTGGTATGGGATGAGCAGCGAGAAAGTCTGCAAGAGCTTGCCCTTTTACTGCTTTCTGAGGAGTGTAAACTATGTCAAACTCAAGTAGCATGACAGCCCATCTTGCCATTCTGCCGGCTAGGCTTGCTTTGGTCATCAAGTGTTTGAGCGGGTCGACCTTGGAGATCAGCATAACCCGATGAGCGAGCAAATAGTGCCTCAGCTTCTTCACAGCAAATATCAGAGCCAGGCATTGCTTTTCGATTGGGGAGTAGTTGTGTTCCGCCCCGACTAGAGTTCGACTGAGGTAGTAGAGGGCATTTTCTTTTCCTTCCTCATTATTCTGGGCAAGGAGCGCACCGAGTGACTCGTCCAGCGCGGCAGTGTAGAGAATCAGCGGTTTATTCGGAATGGGAGCGGCCAGCACTGGAGGGTGCAACAAGTATTGTTTAATGCTTTCGAACGCTGCTCGACATTCGGCATCCCAGATAAAAGGAGCTCCTTTCTTCATGAGCTTTGAGAAGGGCCTACATCTCCCTGATAAATTTGAGATAAACCTCCGTATATAAGCAAGCTTGCCTTGAAAAGATCTTAGCTGCGTCAGACTCTTCGGAGGGGGCATCTCCACGATAGCCTTTATCTTTGATGGGTCAACTTCGATCCCTCGATGTCGGACTATGAAGCCCAGGAATTTTCCCGATGACACGCCAAAAGCGCACTTCAGAGGGTTCATCTTCAGATCGTATTCCCTCAGTCTGGTGAGAACGGTCCTGAGATCTTGGATATGATCGGCCTTGGCTTTAGTCTTGACGACCAGATCATCAACATAACATTCGACGACTTTATGGATTAGGTCATCAAAGATATTAGTCATCGCCCTTTGATATGTAGCACCTGCGTTCTTCAGTCCGAATGGCATTACCTTGTAGCAATATATTCCGATCGGGGTTCGAAATGCTGTGTGCTTCTCATCCTCAGGCGACATCTTGATCTGATTATATCCAGACGAGCCGTCCATAAAGGTGAACAGTTCGTAATTTGAGGTGTCATCGACCATCATTTCCATGACCGGTAGCGGGAAGTCATCTTTAGGACATGCCTTATTGAGGTCCCTGAAATCGACACAGACTCGGATCTGCCCATTTTTCTTCTTGACTGGGACTATGCATGCGATCCAGTCCGCATATTTCTCTTCTCTGATGAAGCCGGCATCGATGAGTTTCTTGGTTTCCTCGATGACCTTTTCTTCCAACTCCCTTCTCATTCTTCGAGGAGCTTGTTTGACTGGCTTAGCATCAGGAGATATAGCCAGCTTATGCACGGCTACCTCAGGGGAAAGGCCAGGCATTTCTTTGTATGTCCACGCGAAGCAGTCAACGAACTCACGCAACAGGGCAATTATCTGCTCTTTCATTTCCTCCGACAAGAGTGAGCTGATGTAGGTCGGCCTTGGATTATCGGGCGTTCCTAAGTCAATCTCGGTTAGCTCATCAAAGGTTGCTTGTCCGCCATCTTCGAGCTCTTGAGGAGCTTCTTCTGGCTCGGCTATCTCGTCATCATTATTCGATCCTTCGCTGGCCTCACCAACATGGATCATGTAGCACGCTTTGGAATCAGGTTGAATGTAGCCTATGCCCCGTCTATCTGGAATTCGTCCATCGATGAGTGCTCGGACCTGGGGCGGATACCATAGCCCTTCGTAAAACTTTGCTTCGGACTCCGTTTGATATAACCGGCATCCGCACTTTTTAAAGTATTCCCGCATCTCGGGCGCATAGTATCTGGGATTGAGGACGGCTCTTATGCCTCTCTCATAGGGAAGGCACACGCTAGAAAGGTCGTCCGGGTGCACAACGGGGTTTGACCTGTAAAACAGGATGCCCTTCTGTCCATTTTTCCTCCCGGGCACGTAGAAAGTTTTCAGCTGGTCCACGGTAGAGACTGACAATGCGTCGAGCTCTTTGCACATCCGTTCCGGCACCCTTGTGATAGCCAGGGACCCTTCTGCGACTTCGAAGGTCTCTCGTAGTTTCGCTTGCTGCACGGGGGGCCGATCTGCACAGCTGTTGCACGGCAGGTCCTCTTCTTCTGACTCTTCAGTGTCACTGCCAAGATGAGGGCGGACTTTGCTGCTAGACGGGCCTTCGGTAACAGATTCGTCTGTATCGCTGCCGAAACGAGGGCGAGTTTTACGGGAGGACGGGCTTCCAGCATCGGACTCATCAGTGTCGCTGCCGAAATGCGGGCGCACTTGGGTATTTTTGCTTTTGAAAGTGACAGCCGGCGCAGATTTGCTTTTGAGTCTTGGGGCTGGTCTATCCTCAGTCAGTTGTGGCTTAGAATTTTGGTGGTTCGTAAAGTACCGAGAATCTTCGTATCGGACTTCATGCACACCGAACGGCTGGATGTCTCCGTCAATACGTCTTTCTTCGCCATTTTTAGTATACTTCATGCATTGATGGAGAGTCGACGGAATGATGCCGTAATCATGGATCCACGGCCGCCCCAAGAGAATCTTATAAGATGTGTCGGCGTCGATCACGTATATCTTAGCTTCAGTTTGCAGATCCCCAAATTTGATTGGCAAAGCTATAGACCCTAGAACTTGCTGGCAATTTTGGTTGAACCCTTGAATGACAATCCTTTCCCTCGACAGGTGTCGGACGTCCATTGACAAACTCTTCAGAGTTCGCAAGTTCATGATGTTCACTGAGGACCCCGGATCAATTAATATACGATTAATTCGATCTCCGTCGCTGTACCCGGTCACGTAAAGCGGCCGATTATGCTCAGCCGTTCCCAGTAGCAAGTCTTCATCCTTAAATGTGACTGCGGCGGCATGCAAAGCGTGCTGGGCTTCTTTCATATTAATTTCCGCAAAGTGAGCCTGATACCGCTCGGGGTTTTGTAGAGCGTGAATGAGAACGTCTCTAAGCTCCTTAGATAGGACCAAGGCGTCGTAGATGCTCAGGAGAGATGGAAGCTTCCGGAGATGTGCCAAGACATTATAGTCCACCGAGGAAGGATTTGTGTTTTCATCAGCTGGTTCTCTGCCATCTTCTTCATTAGCGACTTGTTTTTCCTTCCCTTTTGGGGCGTTGCCCTGATTTGGCGGTAGAGCCCTGCCGCTTCTGAGCTGGATTTGATTAGCCTTTGTGGTGAGCTCCTCGTCCTCTTCGGGAAAACAGAGCTCATCCTCGGAGTCGCTGCCAAGATGGATGGCGTAGCAGGTCACTACTGGGATCTCTTCATTGGAGTCTTCTTCTAACTCCTCCAGAATTTCAGCCGCTTGCACAGGGAAGAACTCCTTCAATTGTACCAATGTTCTTTCCCTTTGTTCATATTCTTCGAGGGAATCAATATATTTTTGAATGGTCGATCTCCCGCAGACTCTTTTTTGCGCCGAGCTGCACTTTTCTTCTTCTTGAGCTTCTTGGATTTTGAGCCTGATGGAGCCGCATTGGCAGCTGGACTGGTAGGCTTCTTCTGCCCTTCCCATTCCGTCCTGGGTTCTTTCCAAAGTAGCTTTAGCATCTTCTGCGTCTTATTAGATATGTGCGTACTCCACGGAGGCCGCGATGAGTCCGTTTCATTTCTTAGGGCCGCGGGTTCGGCTGTCTGCTCCCAGAAGGCTTCGGCTTCCGTCTGTATAAAGTTGGCGGTTGCAACTTGATTGTTTACCAACACGCTTTTGGATAGCTCGATCTCTCCAGCCTTGTACTGCTTCTCGACCCAATCTTTGAAGATATAGCAATCCTCGATCGCATGGCTCACTACTCGGTGGTACGGGCAATACAGAGGATTGTCGGTCATTTTTGCTTCTTGGGGTCTTTTCGACTCCGGCAATTGTAAGCCGTTGTTCAAGGCATCTTTAAATATCTTGCGGACCTTGTCCCTTCTGAAAGAGTAAACCTTGTTCTTTTTCTCCTCTAGGGAAGGCCCATCTCCTCCCAGCAATGGCTTTCGCGACCGGTTGGTTTTGGATTCGCCCGCCCTTCGCTTTTCTTCATCGTCGGACGCATTGAAGACATTGGTACTGCTGGAACTCCCGCTTCTATGGTTGTCGTCCCGCTTGCTTTTCCAGGTTTTGTCTCTCTGAGAGTCCGGCGGGGACTCTTGCTTCGAGCGTTCTAGCATTTGAACTTTCTTGGTTAGCTCCTGAAATGTCTTGAGGCCCGCTGTACACAAGAATGGGACCATCCAATTGCTGAGGTTCCCAATGAGAAGGCTGACGGACTGGTCCTGCTCCAGCGGCGGTTCGCATTTGACTGTGAGATTACGCCATCGGGCGATAAAGTCGGTGTTGCTTTCATTCTTCCCCGGCTTAGTCCTCACAAGGTCGGCAATGGAGATTTTATCACTGACACTCATGAACCTTTGCCGAAACAGGGACTCCATTTGGGCAAAGGTAATGACGGACCCGTCCGGTATACTCGCATACCAGTCGAAGGCGACGCCGGTCAGGCTGTTGACAAACTGACGAAGAAGGAGCGCGTCATTGCCCCCTGTATTTCCGCACGATGCTTTGAAGTCGGCGACGTGCTGATTTGCATTCCCCGTTCCATCAAATCTTCCGAACTTAGGAATAACGTAGCCGCTTGGGAACTCAATCAGGTCGTACTGCGCGGGATATGGCCGCCCGCTACTGCCGATTTCTTTCTGAGCTTCAGCTTCGGCCACCAATGTTTTAACCTTGCTGGTGACCAAATCCATTATCCGATCCTGTGTTAGCGGGATAATGCTATCTGGGGCCAAGGCGTCCCCAGAAGTAGAGTGTGGCCGGCTTTCATGTGGCTCGACCAGTCTTGGACCCGAAGGAACAGGCATTGGCTGCCTCGGATTGTCATCACCCGGCTGATTAGTAGCGGCTTGTGCTTGATTGGGAGGCGCTCGAGCAATTTGAGCCGTAAGCTGCATCACAACATTTGTTAGGTCGTCAATTTTCGAATAGAGCTTGGCCATCTCTTTATCCTTGCTCCTGAGCTGTTTTCGAAGCTCTTGAAGCAGCTCTTGCTCCGCAGTCCTAGGGCGGAAAGTCGGCTCTTCCTCGCTGTCCGAGCTTGACTCTACATGGACCGAGGGGTCTATCTGCCTATCATCCTCATCGAGAGGGTTTTCTTCATCCAGCAGGGGCGGCTGTTCTTGGGCGGCGGCAACCACATTCAGGCTAGATTGGGCTTGGGATGTGGTGGCCCCGTCCTTGCTTTTGCTGCGAAGGTTGTCGCTGGGGCGCCCGCCCGCCATATAGACCGTATGGATGATATATCCGGCCGTCTTTCGATCATTGGTGGCTGATTTCACGGATCGCTGTCTTGACCCCCTTGCTTCGGTAACTGGTAGTCGATTGAAGGCGGCTGGCTTAACCAGCTTCTTGAATGGTGTTGGCGCATCTTTTCTGGGTTTGCCCCGCTGCTTTCGTGCGGCACAGAGCGCTTGATAGACTCTTGAAGAGATAGTGTCGTACTTTTTCTGTTGGGGCGGGGACACGTCTCTTTGTGGCACTGTTCGGACCGCTGTCTTCTTGATTCTGGCCGTCATGGCGTTTTTCTGAACCCACTTCAGAGGCTCGAAGGAATTGCTGATTCTTACGTCCGACTCAGCCGTCGTCGCGGGGAAACCCTGCACTTGGAACTTCACATGGTTCCATTTGGCCGAAGCCTTGGCCCTCTTGTTGGCTCGATACCTGAGCCGCTTCTGCCTTAACTTTTCTGTTCTAAGCACCTGGCAGACTTCAACTCTTTGGGAAGACGTCGCAGACCGGGCGACGGAGGGCTTTGGAGATACGCTCGATTGTGCATTTGTTGGAGTCATCGCTTGAGCTCGTCCGCGACATTTGTTGTTGCCCTTCGCACCGGAAGTCTTGCCCCCAGCTAGAGTGTCAGGGAATCGTTCAGACACCATCTTAAGTTTCGGTTGTGGTGCCTTAGCAATCACAACATTCGGCCTCTTGCCCCTTGGGACCGGCTTGACCACCTGTTCCGCCGGGATTTTCGCCAGATGAGCGCTTCCAGCAGGGTAGATGATGACGGAGCCAAACTGGCGGGGCGGTTCCTCCCACTGTCGACTGAGGCTTGCAGGGAGAACCACACGAGCGTTGATCTTGACCACGTACGGAATCGGGGTCGCTTTGGAAGTTGAATTCGTCTGGGAAGACATTGTCGTTGAAGGTTGATTGCTGCACGAAAAGAAAACATCATTTCAGTATAGGCAATCGATATGTGTATTGATTGAGTTCGCATGAACGTTTAACCCGAAATATGGGAGGAGAGATTGGGTCCCACCGGGCGTGCCAGAATCTGTAGGGTGTTTTTCGTCACCCCATTGAGATGGGAATACGCGCGCGCTTGTCAGGCGTACTACAGATTCCCCCTGCCTAGGGTAGGCCGGGGTTTAATGATTGTGGGGATCCGAATCTCCGGCAGCCGCGGACTAAGCTGCCGTTAATTACCCCTCGCCTTTGGGGCGAGGGAACCTCCGATTAACGGGTTAAACTGGTCATGCGAATTCAATGTGCAGTGTACGTGTGTTCTGTTCTGAAAGGGGGGTTTTGGATATATCGGGAGCCACGCAGAGTTTTTATGGGGGTCCCGCTACCCGGATAGCGGGCTGGGGGTCAAGGGGGCTAGCAGCCCCCTTGCGGGGTTCGGGGCAGCGCCCCGGCCCGAAAATTTTTTGGAGGGGGAGAATGTTGCGGAGTATGTGTACATTTGTATACAAATGTATATATATATGTATATACATAAAAAGAGGGGGAAAAGGCATCCAAGGGATGCGTGGGGCAGCACCTTGGGCGCTGTGCGCTTAGGTGCTAGGCGCAGGTGCGAAAGCGCGCGTGCCACGTGTCGGCACGCGGGCGCCTTGCGCAGGTGCGCAAGCGCGCGCACCACGTGTCGGCACGCGGGCGCCGTGCGCACTTACGCAGGTGCGCAAGCGCGCGCGCCACGTGTCGGCACGCGGGCGCCTTGCGCGCTTGCGCAAGCGCGCAGGTGCGCAAACGCGCGCGCCACGTGTCGGCACGCTGGCGCCTTGCGCACTTGCGCTGCGCGCGGGAGAGGCACAAGAGGCTTTTAGCCTGAAAAAAAAAGGATTTCTCAAAGGAGAAATCAGAGAGGAGTCGGGCTCCTGAATGTGTTTTGGGTTTAATGGAAGTGGTTCTTCTTCTTCCTCCTGTCGCTTGCTGGATCTTGAAGATCAAGAGATGTGAAATCTCAAAATCTCTCCTTTTTAAGATCTGATGACAGATCCAAGTTCCCCTTTGTGGGTTTTGTGGTGGAAAACTATTTAGTTTTGAAAAAGGAAGAGTAAAACTCTTGATTTAATTCAAAAGAAAGAAGAAGGTTTTGGAACCTTGAAGAAGGAGGAAAGAGCTCAGCTCTGAAACTTTTTTGGAGAGAGAAAAAGTTATGAGATATTTTCATTATCTTTGCCTTTATAGGCCATACATTTTACACATAGCCCCTTGGGCTTCACAAAATGGCATTTTGCCTATCCCATGGCTTATGTGCCATTTCTTTTTGCACATAAGCCATGGGCTTTACAAAATTTTGGCTTTATGCCTATTTTTCTTACATTCGTCCATAAAATAAAAATAAAAGAAAATGCAACAAGATTATTTATTACAAAAATTTTATCTTGGCGTGGAGGAGGCCGGCCGCTTCATGTTCGGGCTCGACTCGGGCATGGGCCCACTGGGTCTGGGCTTGGGCCCACTTGGCTTGGGGTTGACTTGGATTTTGACTTGGTCAACCGGGGTGTAAATTTTTACCCCAACAGCAGGGAAGAGCGTCCCCACAATCAAAAACCCCTCAAGCGAGGGGGAATCTGACAAAGTCTGCTACATCGGCCGCATCCGTCCAAATCTCCGATACACGGTGCCATAAATCAACTTGGTATCTTCGGAGAGGTGGACGGATAAAACCAATTAGCATCTGCCCCGAATTTCAGGCAAGACAGTCCGTCTTCCGCCATCTTTCGGAGGGGAACAGTAGTATTACCTGTTCCCCTCCGAACGGTGGCCGAGACATGGGACGTCTCGCCTGAGGTTCGGGGCAGATGCTAATTGGTGCTACCCGTCCACCTCTCCGAAGATGCCAAATTGACTTATGGCACCGTGTATCGGAGGTTTAGACGGATGCGTCCGATGTAGCAGACTTCGTCAGATTCCCCCTCGCTTGAGGGGTTTTTGATTGTGGGGACGCTCTTCCCTGCAGGCGCAAGCCCCTGCAGTTAATTACGCTACCGCATCGCGGTAACAACTTTCTCCTTCTCCAGCTGGTCACTTCGTGTCGTGGGTGTTTGTTTTGTTTGTGGTTGCCCGTGGATTGTATACGGAGACTGATTTATGTCGTCGCCCGTAGGACGTGGATTAGTCCAAATCCGTGTTTTCTTAGATTTGGGTTTGGGGTTTTGGTTTGAGGATACGTTAGCCATATTTGAGGCTAAGATCAACTCAAACGTTTGTTAAGGATACGTTAGTCCAGTTTGAGACTAAGATCAACTTAACGGGATCGTTTAGATCCAACAAAAGAGCAATTGGCTCTAATGTTCCAGTTTAGGGACATAGTGGTCCATTAAATGTATGGCCGTCGGGACCAATCACCTCTCTGACGACGTTGAAGGATTACAACGACAGATGTCAGAGGAGTTCAGAGATGTACCCTTGAGCCAGAGTTGATTAGGGGGTTTATAGTCCGATTTGGGACTAGAGTCTGTTTGAAAGTTTAAGGATACGTTAGCCATTTTTGAGGCTAAGATCAACTTAAACGGTTGTTAAGGACACGTTAGTCCATTTTGGGACTAAGATCGACTTAACGGGATCGTTTAGATCCGACAAAAGAGCAATTGGCTCTATTGTTCCAGTTTAAGGACATAGGGGTCCATTGCCAGTTTAGGGACATGGGGGTCCTCCTCCAGTTTAGGGACATGGTGGTCCATGTTCCAGTTTAGGGACGTGGTGGTCCATTGCCAGTTTAGGGACATGGTGGTCCACCTCCAGTTTAGGGACATGGTGGTCCATGTTCCCGTTTGGGGACGAATATAGGTTTAAGGACGCATAAGTCCATGAGTTTAAGGACGCATAAGTCCATGAGTTTAAGGACCCCACAGTCCATGAGTTTAAGGACGCATAAGTCCATGAGTTTAAGGACCCCACAGTCCGTATTGTTGTGTGGTTGTCGGGACCCGTCACCTCTCTGACGACGTTGAAGGATTACAACGACAAATGTCAGAGGAGTTCAGAGATGTACCCTCGAACCAATGAGTTGGTTGAAAGAGCAGATGTGCTCAGTTCAAGATGATTTGAGGACTTATGGCCAGTTTGGGCTAAGTCCAATTATGTTTGAAATATTGGCTCTCTGTTGGTCCATTGAAGGAGAGGCTTTGCCTCTGGCCATTTAGCCAATTGGACCAAAGCTAGTGTTAAACACTAAAGACCAACAGTGTTGAACACCGGGAATAAGATTAGCAAGTTAGTGTTAAACACTAAAAGATAATCAGTGTTAAACACTGGGAACAGAGTTTTCAAATTGGTGTTAAACACTAAGCAAATCAGTGTTAAACACTGCCAATAGAGTTTTCCAAATTAGTGTTAAACACTAAGAAAATCAGTGTTAAACACTGAGGACAAAGTCTTCAGATTAGTGTTAAACACTGAGGACAAAGTCTTCAGATTAGTGTTAAACTCTTTTAATTCTGATTCCCTTTATTTTATTCTGCAGATCAGTGTTTAACTCTTTTAATTCTGGCGGTCATCACGTGTGAGCACGTGATGAAGGCCCCCGCTCTGTTTTGTTAGAATGCTCATTAGGGGTCACGTGGTGACACGTGAGGGCGCCCTAAATGTGGAGCCAGATCTCCTTTTGGTTTATCCTCAAATCTGCGAACAAGTGTTAAACACTTTTATTTTTATTTTAGAGCATCACGTGTTGGCACGTGATGGGGATCTGTGCGCCAATTGTTAAAACATTTGCTGAGGGGTCACGTGATAACACGTGAGAGCGCCCAAAACTTTCATTTCCTTTGCTTTTTCTTTCTGCGTTTTGGAAGTCACGTGGAGCACGTGATGACATCAAAAAGTGGGGCCAGATCTCCTTTATTTTGTTCTGCAAACAAGTGTTCAACACTTTTAATTTTCATAGCCATCACGTGTGGGCACGTAACATATACTCATGCCCTGATTTATTAGAACATTTATTAGGGGTCACGTGGTAACACGTGAGAGCGCCCAGAATTGTTTCCGCCTTTGCTTTTGTTCCATATATAATGAGGGTCACGTGGGAACACGTGAGGCATTGCCTCAAAGCTTTCCTCTTCTCATTTTGGGGGATCTGTTCAGGGGTCACGTGGGGTCACGTGACCCTAGTTCTTTTCATAAACAGAGATCTTTTAAGAATTGAATTCTTTGTAGGGTTAAACCCTAATTATGATTTTGGAGGAATTAAATTCCTATCGTGAAAGAATTAAATTCTTATTTAGGATAAAACCCTGATTTCTTTTCAAAGGAATTAAATTTCCAGATATGTAAAAGAATTAAATTCTTGATTAGGGTTAAACCCTAGTTTTGTTTTAGGAGGAATTAAATTCCTGAAAGTTTGGGAGAATTAAATTCTCAAAACTCAATTCCTCCTCTGTGTTTTAGATTTGCATGGCAGGATCTCAACCCAATGAGAATTAAATTCTCAATTCATAGGGAGATGTGCACTTTGCAGATCCTCTACCAGAGAAAGAACTAAGTTCTTTTCTTTATATAAGAGTTAAACTCTTTTGAGAATTAAATTCTCTTTTTAAGCCTCTCTTTTCTTACCTAGGGTTTTTTCTTTTGCAGAGAATTAAATTCTCCTCTCTTTTCTTTTTTCTCTTGAGAATTAAATTCTCCTCCCTCTGTTTCTTCTCTCCAAAAAAGTAGATCCCTTCTCTTCTCTACTTGGCTCCTATTTATAGGAGAAGGAAAAGAGTTAATTTGTTTAGCAAATCTCTCATTGGAAGATTTGATTTGATTGTTGAGAGATTTGATTTATATTTATCATTAATCTGGGCCTTTAGATCATTCAGTGAATTTTATTCACCGTGGATTTTAAATCCAAAAGATATTCTATTTGTTATCCTGGTGAGATTTTCAGGGAAATCTTTCCTTGTCCAAGGTTTTTCTATAAATTGGTGATTTTTAATCCCCCTTGGATTTTTAATCCAACGGTTCCCCATGACCCTTTTCCATTTGGAAAGATTCAGAAACTTTTAGAATTTAATTCTATTAAATTATAATGCTTTTAAAGCCAGTCACGTGCTGGCACGTGACCTTTGGTCACGTGTGAGCACGTGACCCCCAATTGGGTTCCTTTCTCAGCCGCTTATTTATGTTTCAGTTTTAACCATCACGTGTCAACACGTGACCATTGGTCACGTGTAAGCACGTGATACCTCGTTGAGGTATTTTCTGACTTTTAGAATTAAATTCTATTCATTATTTTAGAGGCTTTAAAAGCCCATCACGTGTCTGCACGTGACCCATGGTCACGTGTGAGCACGTGATGCCCCATTGGGGTCTTTTCTGAGTTTTTATTGTATCTTTTAACTCCTCCAGCGGGTTCTTAAAAGCCCATCACGTGTGGACACGTAATTCCTCATAACTTTTGATCCCGGATGAATTACGAGGCCCATAATATATCAAATCGAAGGGTTTTTCGAGCCGCTTTCGATACCATCAGAATTTATCTGTTTCTCATTCGGGAGTTTGTCAAAAAACAGCCCGGAAGATACTGGTTCCCATTTTCTTAAGCGTATCGCCGCCATTTGATACCTTGGGCTCTTTTGCGCAGAAATTTTTGGCGGGAACAAATGCCCCCCACTACTTTGCCCACGTAAGTATTTACGTGGGTGAAGTAGTGCAAAGTAATGCATAGCGTATGACCAATTTCGGGTTGGTATATTACTTTCAGAATCTTGATCTGAGAAGATAACGAGCGGACACAAGCGTCGTCATTTATCATTGACTCAAATCTTGACTCTTAAGAGATATAGTTCCAAACCCTTAACTCCATGAGCCACACCTTTTTATCTCTTTATGTCTTACTCTGGTGTGGAGTAGTTTATACGCTTATGAGTAACTTCTCCATTTCAGTGGCATGTAGCTTTGGCAAGTGTGGTTCATAGATGGTCCATCTTAACCTCTTTGTAGGGCAGTGATGGCTTAGGAGACAGGGTTAGGATCTGCCACCTAAGACTTTTCAACTTTATGGGCCTTGAGGGTCTCATAAAGACTTTTCTCCCTACGGATCGAGAGGATCTCGTAGGTGTACTTTCTCCTTAGGGGTCGTGAGGACTCCTAAGTGTGTTTTCTCTCATAAGTCGTAAGTATCCTATAAGAGAATTTTCCCTCTTACGAGTCGAGAGGACCCGTAAGCGGTTGTTTCCGTCCTTGTCGAGATTCGACTTTGGAGAGTGAGACCCGTGGATAGTATGCAAGAGACCGTTTTGGATCGCCTTGCAGGGTCCCAGTGCTTAAGAAACAGGTTTTTTAATCCCTACTGCCTAAGGCTTTATCTCACGAGTCGAGACGAATCGAGAAGTTCTCGCAAAGACATCAATTTCCTCACGAGTCGAAACGGATCGAGCAGATCTCGCAAGAATATCCTAACGTCACAGTTAACCTCTGCTCTTTACGACAGAAGTCCGTTAGGGTCTGTGGTACTTAGGGTTTTGGCCGTCGTACCGTCGCATTGGCTGATATATTCCTCGATAGGCAATCGTGCTGTTCGAGTAGCCCTGCGACTGCCGTATCTCTGATCCCTTCGGGGGCTGGACAAGACGTCTTCAAGCAATCCTCCCTGGCAGTTTGACCGTCGGAAGAGCAAGCGCTAGGAATTTGCCATGCCGCTTTTTACTTGAGGTTAGGCTCATTTTGGAGAGCCCCGATGAGTCATAACCACTCCGCGCTGGTGTGGGATGATCTCCGATAGTCTTTCAGGCTTTATATGACTTGCCGTTAAGACCCTGAAGCTAGGAATTTGGCCTTTGCTTCGTTTGCTGGCATTGCGTCCTCCGTATCGAGACGAATGTCGCGGTTGTCTTTAGGTTGCTGGTGAACCGTCGAGATTTGGAACTAGGGATTTTGCCGTGGCTCCTTTCGGTGATGTTGCGTCTGCTGTGTCGAGACGAACGTCGAGGTGGTGATCACTCCATGTTGGTGTGAGATGATCTCCGATTGTCTTTCAGGCTTTATATGACTTGCCGTTAAGACGTTGAAGCTAGGAATTTGGCCTTCGCTTCATTTGCTTTGGTGTGTTCGGATCCTGTTGGAGGAAGGACGCTGTTGTTGACATCTCGTCTGCTGTATCGGGACGAATGTCGTGGTGGTGACCACTCCATGTGGGATGATCTTTGATTGTCTTTTCGGTTTTATATGAGTTACCGTCGAGACGTTGAAGCTAGGAATTTGGCCTTTGCTTCGTTTGCTGGCATCGCGTCTGCTGTATCGAGACGAATGTCATGGTTGTCTCTAGGTTGCTGGTGAACCGTCGAGGTCTGGAACCAGGGATTTTGCCGTGACTCCTTTCGGTGATGTTGTGTCTGCTGTGTCGAGACGAAAGTCGAGGTGGTGATCACTCCATGTTGGTGTGAGATGATCTCTGATTGTCTTTCCGGTTTTATATGACTTACCGTTAAGACCCTGGAGCTAGGAATTTGGCCTTCGCTTCGTTTTCTTTGGTGTGTCCGGATCCTGTTGGAGGAAGGACGCTGTAGTGACATTTCGTCTGCTGTATCGAGACGAATGTCGTGGTGGTGACCATTCCATGTGGGATGATCTCTGTTTGTCTTTCCGGTTTTATATGACTTACCGTCAAGACGTTGAAGCTAGGAATTTGGCCTTCGCTTCGTTTGCTTTGTCGCTTCCGAATCCTGCTGGGGGAAGAACGCTGGGGTGACATTTCATCTGCTGTATCGAGACGAACGTCGAGGTGGTGACCACTCCGCGCTGGTGTAGGATGATCTCCGATTGTCTTTCAGGCTTTATATGACTTGCCGTCAAGACCCTGAATCTAGGAATTTGGCCTTCGCTTCGTTTGCTGGTATCGCGTCTGCTGTATCGAGACGAATGTCGCGGTGGTGATCACTCCATGTTGGTGTGAGGACCAGGATCCGCTCTGGACGTTTTCCACGGGGTCGAAGAGTGACGTTATCCGCGTTCCACGTGACCAGGAATTTTGCTCTAGATGCTTCACACGGGTTCACTGCCGTGTCAGGCGAGGACTAGGCTCCGCACTAGATGCTTCGCACGGGTTCACTGCCGTGCTCTGCGAGGACCAGGATCCGCTCTGGACGTTTTCCACGGGGTCAAAGAGTGACGTTATCCGCGTTCCACGTGACCAGGAATTTTGCACTAGATGCTTCACACGGGTTCACTGCCGCGTTAGGCAAGGACTAGGCTCCACTCTGGATGCTTCGCACGGGTTCACTGCCGTGTTCTGCGAGGACCAGGATCCGCTCTGGACGTTTTCCACGGGGTCGAAGAGTGACGTTATCCGTGTTCCACGTGACCAGGAATTTTTCTTTAGATGCTTTACACGGGTTCACTACCGCGTTAGGCGAGGACTAGGCTCCGCTCTGGATGCTTCACACGGGTTCACTGCCGTGTTCTGCGAGGACCAGGATCCGCTCTGGACGTTTTCCACGGGGTCAAAGAGTGACGTTATCCGTATTCCACGTGACCAGGAATTTTGTACTAGATACTTCACACGGGTTCACTGCCGCGTTAGGCGAGGACTAGGTTCCGCTCTAGATGCTTCACGCGGGTTCACTGCCGTGCTCTGTGAGGACCAGGATTCGCTCTGGACGTTTTCCACGGGGTCAAAGAGTGACGTTATCCGTGTTCCACGTGACCAGGAATTTTGCACTAGATGCTTCACACGGGTTCACTGCCGCGTTGGGCGAGGACTAGGCTCCACTCTGGATGCTTCACACGGGTTCACTGCCGTGCTCTGCGAGGACCAGGATCCGCTCTGGACGTTTTCCACGGGGTCAAAGAGTGACGTTATCCGCGTTCCACGTGACCAGGAATTTTGCACTAGATGCTTTACACGGGTTCACTGCCGCGTTAGGCGAGGACTAGGCTCCGCTCTGGATGCTTCACACGGGTTCACTGCCGTACTCTGCGAGGACCAGGATCCGCTCTGGACGTTTTCCATGGGGTCAAAGAGTGACGTTATCCGCGTTCCACGTGACCAGGAATTTTGCACTGGATGCTTTACACGGGTTCACTGCCGTGTTCGGCGAGGACTAGGCTCCGCTCTGGATGCTTCACACGGGTTCACTGCCGTACTCTGCGAGGACCAGGATCCGCTCTGGACGTTTTCCACGGGGTCAAAGAGTGACGTTATCCGCATTCCACGTAACCAGGAATTTTGTTGATTATATCCGCATTTCACGGAGTTGGGATTTGACTCTCTATGGGAGTACATCGTCGAGTCATGGAACTGGGAGTTGCCGCTGTTCCGCTTTGCTTGATGATGTGTCCGCTGTGACGAGACGAGTGCTGAGGTGGAGCTGGGATTTTTCCATCACTCTGCTTTGCTGACCATGGGGTCTTTTATTAGCTTTGCATGTACATCCTGCTGGACTGCGAAGGAACGCCGTTGTTAACATTGGGTCTGCTGTAATGAGACGAATGCTAAGGCGGAGTTGGGATTTTGCCATCGCTCCGCTTGATGGTGTAACATCTGTGTACTGCTGGAATGAGGAGGCACGCCGTTGTTGGTCTCCAGGCTGTAGATGTGGCCATTGAGATTTGGAACTAAGGACTTTGCCATGGTTCCGTTTCGTTGCGACTCTGAGGTCGATTGTTGACGTCACGTCTGCATCTGGCTGGAGTGAGGAGAAACGCCGTTGGTGATCTCTAAGTTGTCGATGTTGACGTCGAGACCCTGAAGCTTGGGATCTTCTTTTTGCTTCGTTTGTTGACATTATGTCTGCAATATTGCGATAAATGTCGAGATTGTCTCTAGGTTGTCTACTAACCATCGAGATTTGGCTCCGCTTTCTGATGGAGCCTGTTGGGAAGGTATGGTTCCCTTTTTATCTGTGCCCCTGGATTGTATACAGGGATCGATGTGATTTCACCTGTAGGGCAAAAAGTTTCATTCTTTCATTTTTTTTTTATTCTTTCCACGATGCTCTATCATTTCAGCTTTTTATATCGCGAAAATCGCGATTGCCCAATCATTTCGGCTATTTTTCTTTTTACTCGCTGCTTTTTATTGCGAGTTGCCCAATCATTTCGGCTATTTTTCATGCATACATTTTAACTTGCTGATTTTGTTTGCAAGTTGCCCCATCATTTCGGCTATTTCATATGCATTTTTTTTTGGCTCGCTGATTTTTTCTCGCGAGTGTGGAACTTGGAATCTGGTACCAATCTCAGCATCAGCATCGCTGCGACTGGAATATAGCCAGGAGCGAATCATCATTTGCCATGAAAGGACTTGGAATTTGATACCGGTTTAGGCATCAGTATCGCTGCAACTGGGATATTGCCAGGAGCGAATCATCATTTGCCTTGAAAGGGCTTGGAATTTGATACCGGTTTAGGCATCAGCATCGCTGCAACTGGGATATTGCCAGGAGCGAATCATCATTTGCCTTGAAAGGGCTTGGAATTTGATACCGGTTTAGGCATCAGCATCGCTACAACTGGGATATTGCCAGGAGCGAATCATCATTTGCCTCTGTCGATGTCGGACAAAGGTGGCTTAGCGAACAGGGTTAGGATCCCGTCGACTAAGGCTTTTGACTTCATGAGCCGTAAGGGTCTCACAAATGTATTTCTCCCTACAAGTCGTGAGGATCTCGTAGGTGTGTTTTCTCCTTAGGAATCGTGGGGATTCCTAAGTGTATGTTCCCCTGTAAGTCGTAAGGATCTTATAAAAGGGTTTTCTCCTTATAAGTCGAGAGGACTTACAAGGGTTGTTCACCATATGGACATATCCCCAGTCACAGGTGGGACTTTGTTAGGGAAATGTTTATTCGCGCCCGTGGATTTTATACAAGTGCCGGTATTGAGCCGCTTGTAGGGCAAAAAGGTTGTGGAGGATTTGCTTAAGAACAGGTTTAGGTTTCTGTGACTTAAGACTTTCAAATCTCATGAGCCGTGAGGGTCCCATAAGAGAATTCTCCTTACGAGTCGTGAGGATCTCGTAAGTGTATTTTCTCCTTAGGAATCGTGAGGATCCCTAAGTGTGTTGCTCCTTTGTAAGTCGTAAGGATCTCACGCAGGTGGTTTCTCCTTACAAGGTCGAGAGGACCCTACAAGTGTCTTTTAACGAGGTTGCGCCCTTTCGGGTTTTCACAAACACTCGCCGGTAGTCCTGCTGTTTTTACTCACGAAGCCCTTTCGGGTTTTCATCCGTGCCCATTTTGCTTATGGACATACCGTTTTTTCTTATTCTTTTTTTTTTCTTTTCTCTCTTTTTTTTTAACGAGGTCGCGCCTTTTCGGGTTTTCACGAACACTCGCCGGTAGCCCTGCTGTTTTTACTCACGGAGCCCTCTCGGGTTTTCATCCGTACCCATTTTGCTTATGGACATACCGTTTTTTCTTATTCTTTTTTTTTTTCTCTCTTTTTTTTTAACGAGGTCGCGCCCTTTTGGGTTTTCACAAACACTCGCCGGTAGCCCTGCTGTTTTTACTCACGGAGCCCTCTCGGGTTTTCATCCGTGCCCATTTTGCTTATGGACATACCGTATTTTTTTTTTTTTTTTACCACGTCAGCCTGAAGATGCTGCGGGTTGGGAGTAGTTTAACGACGTTTCGGTCATTTGCAAGTTTTAGGACATTGCGGTCCACCGTTAGTTTAAGGACATTTCGGTCCGTCGTCGCCATATTTGAGTCGCGTCTCTAGTTTACTGACTTTTCGGTCTATAGGGCTTTCCCAATGAATGAGCATGATGCCCCCGGCATATCCACCTTTTTCGGAGCATGTTGTTGTGGCGGGTTTACTTTCCACTTTTTGGGCAGCGCGAACTTGCCTTGTTGGTACTGGTCTTCAACCCAGTTTTTGAAGACGTAGCAATTTTCGAGTGGGTGACCCATTACTCTGTGGTAGGAACAATAGTTAGGATTGTTAACGTCATCTGGTTGCAATGGACGTTTTGGATCTGGCAGAGTGATGAGCCCGCTGCGCACTGCTAGCTCGAACAATCTCTTTGTTTTATCTTTGGGAAACGAGTAAGGACGTTTCAACTTCTCATTGAGGTATCGTGGCTTGTTGTTTTGACGATAAAACGGTCTCGGGTTACTCGGCTGTTGTTGAGTGTTGGCAACAAAGGCCGTTTTTTCCTTTTCCTTTCTCATTTTGTTTGCTCCGTCGTTTGCGGGTCCGAGATTCTTTCCAGGTTGCGTGAGATTGTACGGCTGAACGTTCTCGCAACTCTCCAATTCTTTTATTTTAGAAATGAATTCCTTGAAGAGAGGCTTGAGGGCGGCTTCTTCATCAGAATCGCTTCCAAAGGTGAGAACTCGTGATCCCCCGGGCTCGTCCCTATGACAATTGACGGCAACTCTTTTATGCTCATCTGTCGTATTTTT
This sequence comes from Agapanthus africanus, assembly GCA_030015575.1. NCBI lineage: Eukaryota > Viridiplantae > Streptophyta > Magnoliopsida > Asparagales > Amaryllidaceae > Agapanthus > Agapanthus africanus. The sequence continues at coordinate 484,269,947 of JASDDO010000010.1, read as the reverse complement.
TCGCTGTCTACGAGCTTCCCGCTTTGTCCTGTTGAAGTGTTGCCTGTGAGCGACATACCCTTGCCACCAACACTTAAAAGGGTTGCAGTCTTCAGTAGGATGTACGATCTTCTGATGATATAAGCAGAAGTTAGGGTGTACGTCCGTTTCATCAAAATGTATACCACCAGGAGAATTTTTTCTGAAAGAGGGCGGCCTCATCCCCATTGCTATGGCTTTGGCGAATCATTTCCTTATCTTGATCCTGCCTTTATTTGCGGCGGATGTACTTTCATCCGGTGGGGTGTTTCGACCCTTTCATTTAGTCGCCGGCGTTTGGCTTTCTCGAATATGGCCATCTCGCGCTCTCGATCAGCTTTGCTTTTAAGACGGGCTTCATTCAGGAAGGCATCGATCATCTCGTCTGATGGCCACAGAAGTTCTGGTTCAGGCCCCGCCCCTGGTTTCTCGGTGCAAGGAGCCTCTTCATCATCTATCAATGAGTGAGAGATCATGTGACAACTTGCCCCCGGTGTGTCCGCCTTCTTTGGAGTGTGCGGCTGTGGTGGGTTTACCTTCCACTTTTCAGACAGCGCGAACTTTCCTTGTAGGTACTGATCCTCGATCCATCCCTTAAAGACGAAGCAATCCTCGATCGGGTGACTTATCGTTTGGTGGTAAGGGCAATAATTGGGATCGCTGACATCGCCTGGCTGCAACAGACGTTTTGGATTCGGCAGATTGATGAGTCTGTTTCGCACTGCCAGCTCGAACAATCTCCTCGTTTTATTCTGAGGAAACGAGTAAGGACGTCCTAGTCTTTCCTCAAGGGATGGGCGTGGACGCACGTTGTTTTGACGGACAACAGGCTTTAAGTTGCTCGGCCGTTGCTGAGTATTGGCAACGAAGGTTGCCTTCCCTTTCCCCTTTTCATTCCAAGGCTCTGTCTTTGAAGAAGAAGGCTTATGGCCCATCTGGTCCATTTGGGCCAGCTTGTCAATCAAGGCCTGGAAGGTGGTCGGCTTGAAAAACATCATGAATTGCGAGATGGTCGCTTGCGGATCAAGAGTGCCCATGAACATGCCTACCGCAGGTGCTTCTTCGATTCGATGTTCGCATTTCGACCACAGATTCCGCCACCGTGTTGCGTATTGAACCCACGTTTTGCCTGGCCTTATCCTGGCGTTGATCAGTGTTGTTATCGGGGTGCGTCCACTAGCACTCGCGAATCTCTGTGTAAACAGCAGCTCCATCTCTGCAAATGTTTTGACAGAGTCGTTGGGAAGCTCCGAGTACCATTCAAAGGCCGTTTCTGCTAAGCTGCCGACGAATTGGCGAAGCAACAGTTTGTCGTCGCCTCCAGTGTTGCCGCATAAGGCTGTGAATTGAGCGACGTGCTGATGCGGATTTCCCGTCCCCTTGTATACATGGAACTTAGGGATCGTATATCCCGGTGGGTAACTGATTTGGTCATACCAATTCGGATAGGGCCGTCCGGTTCTGACGACTTGGCTGGCCGCTTCATTCGCCTGATGAGCTCTTATTTGCTGAGCTATATAGTCATCTAGTGCAGTTTTGGAAATGGTTTCCTCCTTGGCTGTTGAATGAGCCGGTGGAGGATTAGATGTCTCCTCTTTATCGTCTTCAATAATGATCGGAGGGTCTTCAGCTGGAGGGTCCGGCTGTAACATCATTCCCACCATGTCTTGGAAGAGAAGCGCCATTTGTTTTATGTTAGCCGCTTGCTCCGCGGCTTCTTTGTCCTTCTTTTCGAGGACTCTGCGTAGGTAGTCAGCGTCAGTTTCTTATTCATGACGCTGCTCTGATGATGCTTCCGAGCTTTCTTTTGTCCCGGTAAGTGTGGCCATTGCAGTCATCATCTCCTGAAGCTTCTGTTGCTGCTCCTGGGTTTTCGTCACGGATCGGGTGAGCGGTCGGTGACCTGTCGAAGCACGGCTTTCCTCCTTTCCAGAAGCCATATAAACAGTGTGCACCACCATGCCCCCAGACTTGGGGTGTTTGTGCTCAGCGCGCTTACGGTTCGCCATGTTCACAGGGGCTTTTTGCGGCCTCCTTTTCTTTTGAGTGATTGACGTTGAGGGAGCCGTTGCAGTGGGCACCCATCCAGCTGTTGCTTTTTCCGGCTTGACAGAGTAATTCTTCTCCTGCCGAACCTTCATCTTTTTCTGTCGGCGGAGATAGTCTTGATCTATTACGGAGTCTTGGACTTGACGCCAGAACTTGTAAATTTTAGAGGACAGCCGTTGAGGGGGCTGCTCTAGCTTCTTTTCCGTATCATTCTCCACGGGTGGAGGAGATCTCTTCAGCACTGCAGTAGGAGAGTTTCTGCACACCCTGTTCAGCAGCTCAAAGATGTTCCCGGTTGGAACAGCAACATCGATCCCCACCGTTGGAGCTGGTGGAGTAAATCCAGAGGGGGAGTTGCCCCTAGCCTTCCTTACTCGGCGCCAGTGGCGACGTCGAGCGCGTCGTGCGGATGGAGTTGTTTCGGCAGTAGGGGCGACTTCGTCATGCCCCCTGCTTTGAGGAGAGACCGTTATTGGTGCTAGCCTGTTAAAGACTGACACCCGTTGAGAAGCAATATCTAATCTGTCAAAGACAGACCTCTGGGCAGGGGAAGCAGCTTTGAGGACCTCGCCTGGAGCAGCAACCGGAATGGCCAGCCTTGTAAAAATTGACTTCTTGGAAGGAGGATCCTTTCCAGTAATTTTGTCCGCTTGAGCCGGGATGGCTATCCGCTTTGGGATGGCAGCTTCGGGTATCGCGGGCTTATAGACATTCTGGCCCAGTCTGTTGAAAGCTGAGGTATTGAAGTTGGGCGACCAGTTGAGAGGGGCCGCGGTAGTTATAAGCCGATCAAAGACCGATTTCTTTGGAGCTTCTTACGACGTCGTTGGGGTATCGAAGCTCATCGGTGGGAGCATGGTTCCGAAGAATAGTCCAGTGGTGGCTTGAATTACCTGCTCCACTGGCATCTTAAAAAGGGAGGCCGCTTGGGGCCCATATGTCACTCCTCCAGCAAGGACGGAGCGAGAGTTGCAGTTGCAGGTAGTGCAGTTTGAAGCCATTGATCTTCTGTTTTCTGCATGGAGCAAGACACCAAATCTTAGTACCTCGAATCCACAGGCAACCACAGCAAACCGCGATTCGTTCGCGAGCACGACACACGAAGTGTGGAGTGGAAAGAGGAAGAGGTCCCACCGGGCGTGCCAGAATCTGTTCCCCTCCGAACGGCGGCCGAGACATGGGATGTCTCGCCTGAGGTTCGGGGCAGATGCTAATTGGTGCTACCCGTCCACCTCTCCGAAGATGCCAAATTGACTTATGGCACCGTGTATCGGAGGTTTAGACGGATGCGTCCGATGTAGCAGACTTCGTCAGATTCCCCCTCGCTTGAGGGGTTTTTGATTGTGGGGACGCTCTTCCCTGCAGGCGCAAGCCCCTGCAGTTAATTACGCTACCGCATCGCGGTAACAACTTTCTCCTTCTCCAGCTGGTCACTTCGTGTCGTGGGTGTTTGTTTTGTTTGTGGTTGCCCGTGGATTGTATACGGAGACTGATTTATGTCGTCGCCCGTAGGACGTGGATTAGTCCAAATCCGTGTTTTCTTAGATTTGGGTTTGGGGTTTTGGTTTGAGGATACGTTAGCCATATTTGAGGCTAAGATCAACTCAAACGTTTATTAAGGATACGTTAGTCCAGTTTGAGACTAAGATCAACTTAACGGGATCGTTTAGATCCAACAAAAGAGCAATTGGCTCTAATGTTCCAGTTTAGGGACATAGTGGTCCATTAAATGTATGGCCGTCGGGACCAATCACCTCTCTGACGACGTTGAAGGATTACAACGACAGATGTCAGAGGAGTTCAGAGATGTACCCTTGAGCCAGAGTTGATTAGGGGGTTTATAGTCCGATTTGGGACTAGAGTCTGTTTGAAAGTTTAAGGATACGTTAGCCATTTTTGAGGCTAAGATCAACTTAAACGGTTGTTAAGGACACGTTAGTCCATTTTGGGACTAAGATCGACTTAACGGGATCGTTTAGATCCGACAAAAGAGCAATTGGCTCTATTGTTCCAGTTTAAGGACATAGGGGTCCATTGCCAGTTTAGGGACATGGGGGTCCTCCTCCAGTTTAGGGACATGGTGGTCCATGTTCCAGTTTAGGGACGTGGTGGTCCATTGCCAGTTTAGGGACATGGTGGTCCACCTCCAGTTTAGGGACATGGTGGTCCATGTTCCCGTTTGGGGACGAATATAGGTTTAAGGACGCATAAGTCCATGAGTTTAAGGACGCATAAGTCCATGAGTTTAAGGACCCCACAGTCCATGAGTTTAAGGACGCATAAGTCCATGAGTTTAAGGACCCCACAGTCCGTATTGTTGTGTGGTTGTCGGGACCCGTCACCTCTCTGACGACGTTGAAGGATTACAACGACAAATGTCAGAGGAGTTCAGAGATGTACCCTCGAACCAATGAGTTGGTTGAAAGAGCAGATGTGCTCAGTTCAAGATGATTTGAGGACTTATGGCCAGTTTGGGCTAAGTCCAATTATGTTTGAAATATTGGCTCTCTGTTGGTCCATTGAAGGAGAGGCTTTGCCTTTGGCCATTTAGCCAATTGGACCAAAGCTAGTGTTAAACACTAAAGACCAACAGTGTTGAACACCGGGAATAAGATTAGCAAGTTAGTGTTAAACACTAAAAGATAATCAGTGTTAAACACTGGGAACAGAGTTTTCAAATTGGTGTTAAACACTAAGCAAATCAGTGTTAAACACTGCCAATAGAGTTTTCCAAATTGGTGTTAAACACTAAGAAAATCAGTGTTAAACACTGAGGACAAAGTCTTCAGATTAGTGTTAAACACTAAGGAGAGAGGGGTCACGTGTGGATACGTGAGAGCGCCCTGATTCCCTTTATTTTATTCTGCAGATCAGTGTTTAACTCTTTTAATTCTGGCGGTCATCACGTGTGAGCACGTGATGAAGGCCCCCGCTCTGTTTTGTTAGAATGCTCATTAGGGGTCACGTGGTGACACGTGAGGGCGCCCTAAATGTGGAGCCAGATCTCCTTTTGGTTTATCCTCAAATCTGCGAACAAGTGTTAAACACTTTTATTTTTATTTTAGAGCATCACGTGTTGGCACGTGATGGGGATCTGTGCGCCAATTGTTAAAACATTTGCTGAGGGGTCACGTGATAACACGTGAGAGCGTCCAAAGCTTTCATTTCCTTTGCTTTTTCTTTCTGCGTTTTGGAAGTCACGTGGAGCACGTGATGACATCAAAAAGTGGGGCCAGATCTCCTTTATTTTGTTCTGCAAACAAGTGTTCAACACTTTTAATTTTCATAGCCATCACGTGTGGGCACGTAACATATACTCATGCCCTGATTTATTAGAACATTTATTAGGGGTCACGTGGTAACACGTGAGAGCGCCCAGAATTGTTTCCGCCTTTGCTTTTGTTCCATATATAATGAGGGTCACGTGGGAACACGTGAGGCATTGCCTCAAAGCTTTCCTCTTCTCATTTTGGGGGATCTGTTCAGGGGTCACGTGGGGTCACGTGACCCTAGTTCTTTTCATAAACAGAGATCTTTTAAGAATTGAATTCTTTGTAGGGTTAAACCCTAATTATGATTTTGGGAGGAATTAAATTCCTATCGTGAAAGAATTAAATTCTTATTTAGGATAAAACCCTGATTTCTTTTCAAAGGAATTAAATTCCCAGATATGTAAAAGAATTAAATTCTTGATTAGGGTTAAACCCTAGTTTTGTTTTAGGAGGAATTAAATTCCTGAAAGTTTGGGAGAATTAAATTCTCAAAACTCAATTCCTCCTCTGTGTTTTAGATTTGCATGGCAGGATCTCAACCCAATGAGAATTAAATTCTCAATTCATGGGGAGATGTGCACTTTGCAGATCCTCAACCAGAGAAAGAACTAAGTTCTTTTCTTTATATAAGAGTTAAACTCTTTTGAGAATTAAATTCTCTTTTTAAGCCTCTCTTTTCTTACCTAGGGTTTTTTCTTTTGCAGAGAATTAAATTCTCCTCTCTTTTCTTTTTTCTCTTGAGAATTAAATTCTCCTCCCTCTGTTTCTTCTCTCCAAAAAAGTAGATCCCTTCTCTTCTCTACTTGGCTCCTATTTATAGGAGAAGGAAAAGAGTTAATTTGTTTAGCAAATCTCTCATTGGAAGATTTGATTTGATTGTTGAGAGATTTGATTTATATTTATCATTAATCTGGGCCTTTAGATCATTCAGTGAATTTTATTCACCGTGGATTTTAAATCCAAAAGATATTCTATTTGTTATCCTGGTGAGATTTTCAGGGAAATCTTTCCTTGTCCAAGGTTTTTCTATAAATTGGTGATTTTTAATCACCCTTGGATTTTTAATCCAACGGTTCCCCATGACCCTTTTCCATTTGGAAAGATTCAGAAACTTTTAGAATTTAATTCTATTAAATTATAATGCTTTTAAAGCCAGTCACGTGCTGGCACGTGACCTTTGGTCACGTGTGAGCACGTGACCCCCAATTGGGTTCCTTTCTCAGCCGCTTATTTATGTTTCAGTTTTAACCATCACGTGTCAACACGTGACCATTGGTCACGTGTAAGCACGTGATACCTCGTTGAGGTATTTTCTGACTTTTAGAATTAAATTCTATTCATTATTTTAGAGGCTTTAAAAGCCCATCACGTGTCTGCACGTGACCCATGGTCACGTGTGAGCACGTGATGCCCCATTGGGGTCTTTTCTGAGTTTTTATTGTATCTTTTAACTCCTCCAGCGGGTTCTTAAAAGCCCATCACGTGTGGACACGTAATTCCTCATAACTTTTGATCCCGGATGAATTACGAGGCCCATAATATATCAAATCGAAGGGTTTTTCGAGCCGCTTTCGATACCATCAGAATTTATCTGTTTATCATTCGGGAGTTTGTCAAAAAACAGCCCGGAAGATACTGGTTCCCATTTTCTTAAGCGTATCGCCGCCATTTGATACCTTGGGCTCTTTTGCGCAGAAATTTTTGGCGGGAACATTACCGTCGAAAGAGCAAGCGTTAGGGATATTCCATGTCATTTTTTACTTGAGGTTAGGCTCAGTTTGGGAGCCCCGATGAGTCATAACCACTCCGCGCTGGTGTGGGATGATCTCCGATTGTCTTTCAGGTTTTATATGAGTTGCCGTCAAGACCCTGAAGCTAGGAATTTGGCCTTCGCTTCGTTTGCTGGCATTGCGTCTGCTGTATCGAGACGAATGTCGTGGTTGTCTCTAGGTTGTTGGTGAACTGTCGAGGTTTGGAACTAGGGATTTTGCCGTGGCTCCGTTGTTTGATTGTCGCGTCTGAATCCTGCTGGAGAAAGAACGCTGTGGTGACATCTCGTCTGCTGTATCGAGACGAATATCGAGGTGGTGACCACTCCATGTGGGATGATCTCCGATGGTCTTTCAGGTTTTATATGAGTTGCCGTCAAGACCCTGAAGCTAGGAATTCGGTCTTCGCTTAGTTTGTTTTAGCGTGTCCGAATCTTATTGGAGGAAGAACGCCGAGATGACATTTCGTCTGCTGTATCAAGACGAACGTCGAGATGGTGACCACTCTGTGCTGGTGTGGGATGATCTCCGATAGTCTTTCAGGTTTTATATGAGTTGCCGTCAAGACCCTGAAGCTAGGAATTTGGCCTTCGCTTCGTTTGCTGGCATTGCGTCTGCTGTATTGAGACGAATGTCGCGGTTGTCTCTAGGTTGCTGGTGAACCGTCGAGGTTTGGAACTAGGGATTTTGTCGTGGCTCCGTTGTTTGATTGTCGCGTCTTAATCCTGCTGGAGGAAGAACGCTGTGGTGACATCTCGTCTGCTGTATCTAGACGAACGTCGAGGTGGTGACCACTCCTGCTGGTGTGGGGTGATCTCTGGTGGTCTTTCGGGTTTTATATGAGTTGCCGTCAAGACTGAAGCTAGGAATTTCGCCTTCGCTTCGTTTGCTTTGGCGTGTCCGAATCCTGTTGGAGGAAGGACGCTGTAGTGACATATCGTTTGCTGTATCGAGACGAATGTCGTAGTTGTCTCTAGGTTGCTGGTGAACCGTCGAGGTTTGGAACTAAGGATTTTGCCGTGGCTCCTTTTGGTGATGTTGCGTCTGCTGTATCGAGACGAATGCTGAGGTGGAGTTGGGATTTTGCCATCACTCCGCTTTGCTCTGACCGTGAGGACTTTTGTTGACGTTGTGTCCGTTGTAACGAGACGAATGCTGAGGTGGAGTTAGGATTTTGCCGTCACTCCGCTTTGTTTTGACGTTGCGTCTGCATCCTGCTGGATTGCGAAGGAATGCCGTTGTTGACATTGCATCTGTTGTAACGAGACGAATGCTGAGGTGGAGTTGGGATTTTGTCATCACTCCGTTTTGTTTTGACGTTGCGTCTGTATCCTGCTGGATTGCAAAGAAACGCCGTTGTTGACATTGCATCTGTTGTAACGAGACGAATGCTGAGGTGGAGTTGGGATTTTGCCATCACTCCGTTTTGTTTTGACGTTGCGTCTGCATCCTGCTGGATTGCGAAGGAACGCCGTTGTTGACATTGCATCTATTGTAACGGGACGAATGCTGAGGTGGAGTTGGGATTTTTTCATCACTCCATTTTTTTTTGACGTTGCGTCTGCATCCTGCTGGATTGTGAAGGAATGCCCTTGTTGACATTGCGTCTGTTGTAACGAGACGAATGTTGAGATGGTCTCTAGGTTGTCTGTGAACCGTCGAGACTTGGCTCTCTTTCTGGTGGAGCCTGGGTGGAAGGTGTGGTTCCCTTTTTGTTTGTACCCCTGGATTGTATACAGGGATCGATGTGATCTCACCTGTAGGGCATAAATTTTATTTATATATATTTTTTTATTTCTTTCCGCGATACTCTATCATTTCAGCTTTTATATCTCGAAGGTCGCGATTGCCCAATCCTTTTGACTATTTTTCGCGGTGCCCAATCATTTCAGCTATTTATTTTATATTTACTCGCTGCTTTTTATTGCGAGTTGCCCAATCATTTCGGCTATTTTGCATACATATATTTTTACTTGCTGATTTTGTTTGCAAGTTGCCCCATCATTTCGGCTATTTTGTATGCATGTGTGGCCCGCTGGCTTTTCGTCGCAAGCTTGGAATTAGACACTGATTTCGCTACTACTGGGATATTGCCAGGAGCGAATCATCATTTGCCATGAAAGGACTTGGAATTTGATACCGATTTAGGCATCAGTATCGCTACAACTGGGATATTGCCAGGAGCGAATCATCATTTGCCTCTGTCGATGTCGAAGAAAGGTGGCTTAGCAAACAGGGTTAGAATTCCATCGACTAAGGCTTTTGACTTCATGAACCGTGAGGGTCTCATAAAGTTGTTTCTCCCTACGAGTCGTGAGGATCTCGTAGGTGCTTTTTCTCCTTAGGAATCGTGAGGATTCCTAAGTATGTGTTCTCTTATAAGTCGAAAGGATCTTACAAGAGTGTTTTCTCCTTGCAAGTCGAGAGGACTTACAAGTGTTTGTTCACCGTGTGAGCATATCCCTAGTCGCTGGTAGGACTATGTTAGGGAAATGTTCATTCGTGCCCGTGGATTGTACACAAGGGTCAATATTAAACCGCTTGTAGAGCAGCATTGGAGGTTGTGATGGCTTAAGAACAGGTTCAGATCCCTGTAGCTTAAGGCTTTTGAACCCTATGAGCCGTGAGGGTCTCAAAGGGGAATTCTCCTTACGAGTCGTGAGGATCTCGTAAGCGTAGTTTCTCCTTAAGAATCGTGAGGATTCCTAAGTGTTTGTAAGTCGTAAGGATCTCACGCAGGTGGTTCCTCCTTACAGGGTCGAAAGGACCTTGCAAGTGTCTTTTAACGAGATTGCGCCCTTTTGGGTTTTCACAAAACTCGCCGGTAGCCCTGCTGTTTTTACTCACGGAGCCCTTTCGGGTTTTCATCCGTGCCCTTTTGCTTATGGGCATACCTTCTTTTTTTTTATAACGAGGTTGTGCCCTTTCGGGTTTTCACAAAACTCGCCGGCAGCCCTGCTGTTTTTACTCACGGAGTCCTTTCGGGTTTTCATCCGTGTCCATTTTGCTTATGGACATACCGTTTTTTTTGTTTTTTTTTACCACGTCAGCCGGAGGATGCCGCGGGCTGGTAGTAGTTTAACAACGTTTCGGTCATTATCCAGTTTTAGGACATAGCGGTCCATGGGGCTTTCTCTATGAATAAACATGATTCCCCCGGCATATCCATCTTTTTCGGAGCATGTGGTTGCGGCGTGTTCATCTTCCAGTTTTCGGACAGCGCGAACTTGCCCTGTTGGTATTGGTCTTCAACCCAGTTTTTGAAGACGTGGCAGTTTTCGATCGGATGGTCCAATACTCGGTGGTAAGGGCAGTAATTAGGATTGTTGACATCGTTCAGTTGTAGTGGGTGTTTCGGCTCCGGTAGAGTGATAAGCCTGTTGCGCACTGCTAGTTTGAACAGTCTCCTTGTTTCATCCCGGGGAAATGAGTAAGGACGTTTCAACTTCTCATAGAGGGATTGCCGCTTGTTGCTTTGGCGAACAACCGGTCTAGGGCCACTCGATTGTTGTTGAGCGTTGGCGACGAAGGCCGTTTTTCCTTTCCTGCTATCCTTTTTGTTCGATCCCTTGTTTGCGGGTCCGAAATTCTTTCCGGGTAGCGTGCAATTGCACGGCTGAATGTTCTCGCAACTCCTTAGTTCTTTCAATTCAGAGATGGATTCCTTGAAGAGAGGGCCGAGGGCTACTTCTTCGTCGGAGTTGCTCCCGAAGGTGAGAACTCGCGATCCCCCGGTATCAATCCTATGACAATTGCCGGCAATTCTTTTACGTTCATATGTCGCATTTTTCCGCTGTTTACGAGCTTCACGCTTTGTCCTCTTAAAGTGTTGCCTGTGAGCGACATACCCTTGCCACCAACACTTAAAAGAGTTGCAGTCTTCAGTAGGATGTGCGATCTTCTGATGATATAAGCAGAAATTAGGATGTACGTCCGCTTCATCAAGATGTATACCGCCAGGAGAATTTTCTCTGAAAGAGGGAAGCTTCATCCCCATCGATATGGCTTTGGCGAATCGTTTCCTTGTCTTGATCCTGCTTTCATTTGCGGCGGATGTACTTTGATCTGGTGGGAGTGTTTCAACCCTTTTGTCCAGTCGCCGGCGTTTGGCCTTTTCAAATATGGCCATCTCACGCTTCCGATCAGCTTTGCTTTTTAGACGGGCTTCGTTCAGGAATGCGTCAATTGTTTCATCTGATGGCCCTAGAAGTTTCGGCTCGGGATCTGCCCCCGGATTCTCTGCATCAGGAGCTTCTTCACTGTCTATCAACGAGTGAGAGATCATATGGCAGCTTGCCACATAATTCTCAGGTTCATCCGACGAGTCGTTGTCATCATCTTCGTTCTCAAGGACGTGGCTGAGGAATTCTCGGAGTGTGACTGGGGTTCGCACCTTCTGATTATATTCTTCTAGTGCGTAAATATATTTTCGCAGATCCGTGTGCTTGTCATCAAACTGCGCGAGCTTTTTGGTCTTCTTCTTTTTATTTGAATACTTTGACGGCTGTGCCTGGGTGTTTTGCCCACTGCTATCAATTCTCGGTGTTGGGCATGGTTTCAGCATCCCATCAATGACCTCGGGCTCTGGCGGACTTTTCCACCTGACGGCTGGGCATGTGTGAAGATCCTTCAGTATTCTTTTCGTCTTGGCTGAAAGAGCGACCTCCCATGGAGCTTTTTCTATAAAAGAGCACGATACCCCCGGCATGTCCACTTTTTTAGGGGCATGAGGTTGTGGCGGGTTCACCTTCCAGTTTTTGGATAATGCGAACTTACCTTGTTGGTATTGGTCCTCAATCCAGTCTTTGAAAACGAAGCAATCTTCGATTGGATGGCTTACTGCTTGATGGTAAGGGCAATAATTGGGACTATTAGCATCGCCGGGTTGCAACGGTCATTTTGGATCCGGCAGATTGATGAGTCTGTTGCGCACTGCCAGCTCGAACAGTCTCCTCGTTTTATCTCGGGGAAACGAGTAAGGACGTCCCAGTCTCTCCTCGAGGGATGAGCTTGGACGCACGTTGTTTTGGCGAACAACCGGCTTTAAGTTGCTCGGCCGTTGTTGAGTGTTGGCGGCGAAGGTTGCTTTCCCCTTCTCTTTTTCGTTTCACGGCTCTGGCTTCGAAGAGGAAGGCCTGTGGCCCATCTGGTCCATTTGAGCCAGCTTGTCAATCAAGGCCTGGAAAGTGGTCGGCTTGAAAAACATCATGAACTGGGAGATGGTCGCTTGCGGATCAAGAGTACCCACGAATATGCCTACCGCGAGAGCTTCTTCGATGCGCTGCTCGCATTTCGACCATAAATTTCGCCACCGTATAGCGTATTGTATCCACGTTTCGCCTGACTTTACCCTGGCGTTGATCAATGCGGTGATCGGGGTGCACTCGCTGGCGCTTGCAAATCTTTGTGTAAACAGCAGCTCCATCTCCGCAAATGTTTTGACAGAGTCGTTAGGCAGCTCTGAATACCATTCGAAGGCCGTTTCCGCTAAGCTGCCGACGAATTGACGAAGTAGCAATTTATCATCACCTCCGGTGTTGCCACATAAAGCCCTGAACTGGGCAACATGCTGGTGGGGATTGCCCGTCCCTTTGTATACATGAAATTTGGGGATCGTATATCCCGGAAGGTAACTTATTTGGTCATACCAGCCCGGATACGGTCGTCCAGTCTTGACAACTTGGCCAGCCGCTTCATTCGCCTAGTGAGCTCGTATGTGCTGAGCTATATAATCATCGAGTGCAGCTTTTGAGACGGTCTCCTCTTTGGCTGCTGAAAGAGCCGGAGGAGGGTTCGACGTCTCCGCTCGGTCATCTTCAATAATGATCGGAGGGTCTTCAGCTGGAGGATCCGACTGTAACATCATCCCGACCATGTCTTGGAAGAGAAGCGCCATTCGTTTTATGTTGGCAGCTTGTTCTGCTTTTTCTCTGTCCTTCTTTTCGAGGACTCTGCGGAGGAAGTCAACATCGGTTTCTTGTTCATGACGCTGCTCTGATGACGCCTCTGGGCTTTCTTTTGGCCCGGTGAGTGTGGCCATTTGCGTCAGCATTTCTTGAAGCTTATGTTGCTGCTCTTGGGCTTTTGTCAAGGATCGGGTGAGCGGTCGGTGACCCTCGAAGCGCGGCTTTCCTCTTTTCCGGAAGCCATGTAAACAGTATGCACAGTTATGCCCCCAAACTTGGGGCGTTTGGGCTCGGCGTCTTTACGATCTGCCGTATTCGTAGGGGCTTTCTCTGGCCTCCTTTTCTTTTGAGCAGTTGATGTTGAGGGGGCCGTTGCAGCGGGCACCCAGGCAGTTGGCGTCCTTAGTGGCTTGTCAGGACGGTTCTCTTCCTGCTGAACTTTTACCTTTTTCTGTCGGCGATGATAGTTTTGATCAATCACCGACTCCTGGACCCGTCGCCAGACTTTGTAAACTTTGGAGGACAGCCGATGAGAGGGCTAATCCGGCTCCGTCTCTGTAACATTCTCCACGGGCGGAGGAGATCTTTTTAGTAGGACGGTAGGAGAGTTCCTGCGCACCTTGTTCAGCAGTTCAAAGCTGTTCCCGGTTGGAACAGCAGCATCGATCTCCACTGTTGGAGCTGGTGGAGTAAATCCAGACGGAGAGCTGCCCCCAACCTTCAGTACTCGGCGCCATTGACGACGGCGAGCATGTCGCGCAGATGGTGTTGGTTCGGCTATGGGGATGGCTTTGTCGTGCCCCATGTTTTAAGGGGAGGCTGTTATTGGCACTAGCCGGTCGAAGACTGACGTCCGTTGAGAGGGGATAGTCAGTCTTGCGAAGGCCGACTTTCGAACAGGGGAAACAACCTTCGTGACTTTAGGAGCAGGAATGGCTATCCGCTTCGGGATGGCTGCTTCAGGTATTGCGGGCTTCTTCATGGGCCTACTTGAGCTTTGGCCCAGTCTGCTGAAAACTGAGGCATTGGACTTGGGCGACCCATTGAGAGGGGCCACGGTATTTGTAAGCCGATCAAAGACCGACTTCTTTGGAGCTTCCTGCGACGACATTGGGGCATTGAAGCTCATCGGTGGGAGCATGGTCCTAAAGAATAAACCAGTGGTGGCCCGAGTCACCTTTTCCACTGGCATAGCGAAGATGGAGGCCGCTTGGGGCCCGTAAGTCACTCCTCCGGACGGGACGGAGTGAGAGTTGCAGTTGCAGATAGTACAGTTTGAAGCCATTGAACTTCTGTCTTCTGCACGGAGTAAGGCACCAAATCTAAGTATCTCAAATCCACATGCAACCATATCAAACCGCGATTCGTTCGCGAATACGACACACGAAGTGTGGAGTGGAAAGAGGAAAAGGTCCCACCGGGCGTGCCAGAATCTGTTCCCCGCCGAAAGACGCGACAGAGACGCGGTGAACGTCTAACCTGAATTTCGGGGCAGATCCTAATTGGTGCTATCCGTCCACCTCTCCGAAGATACCAAGTTGATTTATGGCACCATGCATCGAAGGTTTAAACGGATGCGGCCGATATAGCAGACTTCATCAGATTCCCCCTCGTTTGAGAGGTTTTTGATTATGGGGACGCTCTTCCCTGCAGGCGCAAGCTCCTACAGTTAATTACGCTACCGCATTGCGGTAACAACTTTCTCCTTCTCCAGATGGTCACTTCATGTCGTGTGTGTTTGTTTTGTTTATGGTTGCCCGTGGATTGTATACGGAGACTAATGTTTGTTGTCGCCCGTAGGGCGTGAATTAGTCCAAATCCGTATTTTCTTAGATTTGGGTTTGGGGTTTGGGTTTAAGGATACGTTAGCCTCATTTGAGACTAAGATCAATTTAAACGTTTGTTAAGAATACGTTAGTCTAATTTTAGACTAAGATCAACTTAACGGGACCGTTTAGATCCGACAAGAGAGCATTTGAACTCTATTGTTTAGTTTACGGACATTTCGGTCGATTACCAGTTTAGGGACATGGTGGTCCAATGTTAGTTTAAAGACATCCCGGTCAGGGTTAAGGACATCATAGTCCGTGAGTTTAAAGACCTCACAGTCAAGGTTAAGGAAATCATAGTCCGTGAGTTTAAAAACCTCACAGTCAAGGTTAAGGACATCATAGTCCGTGAGTTTAAAGACCCCACAGTCCAGTTTAAAGACATCATAGTCTGTAGAATGTATGGCCGTCGAGACCCATCACCTCTCTGAAGATGTTGAAGGATTACAACGACAAATATCAGAGGAGTTCAGAGATGTACCCTTGAACCAATTTTGGTTGGGAGATTTATAGTCCAATTTGGGACTAAAGTCTGTTGAGCATATGGGCTCAGTTGATATGAGTTGAGGACTTACGACCAATCTTGGGTTAAATCCAATAAATGTTTAACATTTTATTGTTCTAGCTATTGAGCCTTTATTTGGGCTTGGCCCTTTTAATAATGCTAAGTATTGGGTTCTGACATCTTTTGTCTTGTATTGAATGCATAGCATTCATCAGAAACAAAGTTTGTTCTGACAGTGCGCCACGTGGCGCGCCAGGCGCTTTGCGCCAGTCAAATAGCGCATTGCGCTTCTGTCAGGTAGCGCACATGAAGAGGACACGTGTCGCGCTTAGCGCTAAGCGCTAGATCATTAGCGCATTGTGCTTTTAATTTATGAGCGCATTGCGCTAGTCTGTTGGCGCACCAGTGAGTGACACGTGGCGCGCTTGGCGCCGAGCGCCAGCCCATGAGTGCAGTGCGCTGTTTCAGAAACGCAAAGCGCAGATTGTGTCTCTGATTGACACGTGGCAGGTTTTGGCGCTGAGTGCCAGTCCAAGAAGCGCAAAAGCGCAATTCATGAGTGCAAGGCACTTTCTAATAGTGCAAAGCGCATTTGATCAATTTTAAGATCAAGGAACAAATTTTATGTTCTTCAAAGGAGGCCTTGCCTCAAGATCCAAGAACAAAAGTTCTTGTTTTTATAAAAGGCTCTGCCTTTATAGATCAAAAGATCTGTGAAGTAAAATACTTCATTTTATATTTTTATGATTGGATCTTTTGATATTTTCTATTTAATCAAAGACCTTGGTCTTTTTTATAGATCTAAGATCTTTTTAGAAAATGTTTCTTCTTTTTACGAGATGATTTCATCTCTGTTGTTTAAGAATTAATTCTTTACCTTTAAAGATGAAGAAATGATCTTCTTTCTTCTGAAGGCTTGCCTTTCTTTCTTTTTGAGTTTTTCTCAAAGTTTGCGGAGGGTTTTTTCTCTCTCTTTTCTTTTTTCTGTCTATTTTAGACTTGAAGTCTAGGGTCCTTTATATAGGGCCAAATGATTTGTTAAATCAGTTTTAAGAGATCTTTCTCTGCTTGATTTGGGAATATTTCTCACCGTTGGATCTTTGATCCTAAGGCTTCTGTTTTACAGAAGATAATCTTCTTGTTTTAATAAGATTGAAAAATCTTTTCATAACAGAATTTTAGTTCTGATTAATTAATGATTTATTATTAGTAGATCTTTTGATCTGACAGTGGGGAATTTTTAATCCCAGCGCTGGCGCACCTACGTTCGACACGTGGTGCGCAGCGCACAGCGCAGCGCACAGCGCAGCGCACCCGTGTTTGACACGTGGCACGCAGCGCAACTGCGCTAGCGCACCTGTGTTTGACACGTGGCGCACAGCGCTCAACGCGCAGAATCTGAAACGTTGCTTCAATTTTTGAATTTTGAAATTCAAAACAGAACTTTGACCTGATTGGGGGAAACAGTTACGCCTTCAGACGTTTCGTAATTTAATTGCCAGTCGCATTCCGTACCTTCGGATCGTGACAAAGTTGGTATCAAAGCGTGGTGTTACCTTTCTGAGTGTAGGATGACCTTTGGTAGATGAAGTAGGTGACTTATGCGCAGTGGCGTAGCGTGTGTATGTTCCGCGGCATACTTATGATACGGTACTCCGCCTAATTGACCTTAGGATATTTATATATTTGCTTGTATTTCCTTTCTTGATTCCGGAAAACCTTTGATTGGATTGCAATGTTCCTATCGATCCTGTTCTTGCTCCAGCCACTATGCCACCGGAGACTACGAGAGCCAGAGGGCTACCGTCGGGGATGAGATTAGAGTAGGCTCGTTTGAAACAAAGACCGATCGGGGCGGTACGTGTACCCCTCAGGGACAAAGTGGTCCGCCTTTTTTAGGATGGCTAGGCCGGAGTCGAGTATTCAGGACATGCGACAGATGGTTGGATTGTTAGTTGAGGCTAGCCGAGGTCCGAGAGCCGATGATATCTCTCCTATTTCAGGGACTGTGATTGTACCTGCTGCACTGGCAGCTGTTTCTGTTATTACCAAGATTATTTCTCTATCCTTACTGGAGTTTCTGAGGCTGAAGCCTCCAGTTTTTATCGGCTCAGATGTAGCGGGGGATACGTAGACAATCCTCGACATGATGGCTGGAATTGTCGTTCACAGAGATGTTCTGACAAGATATGGGTTGAGTTTGCAAGTTTCCGTCTAGAGGTCTTTCTCAGACGTGGTGTGAGTTAGTTGAGGGAGGCCGAGCTGCAGAACTACTTCCTATGATTTGGAATGAGTTCATAGCTATATTTCTTGCACGTTTCTGTTCGAAGAGCGTTCGAGATGTCCGAGCTCATAGTTTTGAGTCTTTGCGCAAAACTCCTGGGATGACAGTGTCCGAGTACAACATTCAGATCTCTTGGTGGTTCGATATGCTCCTTACCTGGAGGACATTGAAGAGAAACGAATAAAGAGATTCGTGTGGAGATTGGACATACAGTTATTGCTTGCTATAGGCACCCAGCATTTTGACACTTATGCAGTCGCGGTGGATGCAACCTTACTGCTAGAGGAGCGCATTTCTGAGACTTCGGTCGTTTCTGGACCAAAGCGGAAATTGTACCAGTATGCCAGCTCAGAGGCGGTTAGATGGACGCTGTTGTGACAGGCTAATCTTTTGGTCCCTCGATATGTTGTTCGTTCGTGATTCGTTCGTATCGGAGATAGGATTCATTTGTCGATTTGACTCGTCCCGATATATTTGATTTCGAAGTTTTTCTGAGCATGGAGTGGTTAGCCACGTATTGTGCATCCGTGGACTGCCGTGAGGAGGCAGTCAGATTTAGTTGTCTAAGTGAGCCAATTCTTGTAATGCAGGGAGACTGTAGCGCTACCCTTCCCGATTTGATTTCTTCTCTTCGCGCTACTCCGTTCTTGAGGAAAGGACGTCAGGGATTCATAGCGTATGTTTGTGATGTTAGAGCCGCAGAGGTCCCGTTTGTGAGGGAATTTCAAGATGTCTTTCCTGACAAGTTGTTTGGTTTGTCGCCAGAGCACGATATTGAGTTCTGCTTTGACTTGATTCCCGGCACGGAGTCTTTCCTATACCGCCATATTGGATGAACCTGGCGGAGCTTAAGGAACTGAAAGAACAGTTGCAAGATTGTTGGATAAGGGCTAGTTCGTCCGAGTGCGTCACCTTGGAGAGCTCCTGTCCTGTTCGTCAAAAGGGAAGTCGGCAGTTGTGTCGATACATTGATTATTGTCAGTTGAATTGGGTTACTGTGCGGGACATTTCTCGAAAATTGACTTACGGTCAGGCTACTACCAGTTGTGGGATCGAGAGGATGGTATTTCGAAGATTACTTTTCGCACACGTTACTGGCGTTACGAGTTTTGGTGATGGCGTTCGAGCTCGCCAATGCCCCAGCAGCGTTATGGATTGGATGAACCGAATATCCAAGCCATTCTTGATCAGTTATCATCGTATTCATCGAGGACGTCTTAGTGTATTTTTGGAGCCTGGGCAGTAATTGAGAATTTCGTTGCAGACTTTGAGGGAGCACCAGCTATTCGCTAAATTATCCGTATGTGTTTTTCTGGTTGGCTAGTATGGACTTTTGGGACCCGTAGTTACGAGAGATAGTAAGTATGGAACCGAAGAAGATCGAGGCCGTTCAGCACTGGTCCAGACCTGTATTAGTAACGGAGGTTCGCAGCATTTTGGATTTTGGGCGCATACTATTGATATTTCGTACAGGATTTTTCGCATATAGCTACAACGTTGACCGGGTGACCCGGAAGGGCGTTTATTTTCGTTGGACTAAGGCATGCATGCAGAGATTTTAGCAGTTAAAGATTCTTTTGACTACGACGCTAGTATTGTCTTTGCCTTCAGGATCAGGCGGTGTTGTTGGTTATGGCGATACTTCTCGGCAGTTGAAGAAGCGTGAGTAGAACTATATCATGCATGATTTAGAGATAGCCGCAGTAATTTTTTTACACTTAAGATTTGGAGACGAGTCGTGCTAGATATTCAAGGACCACAAGAGTTTAAGGTACATTTTCTTCAGAAGCGAGATCTGAATTTTGAGATAGCACAGTTGAATGGAGCTAGTGAAAGATTATGACTGCGAGATTTTTTATCGTCCGGGCAAGGCGAATGTTGTAGCAGATGTTTTGAGTTGGAGGCCCGGAGATAGCTTTATTGTTTGAGCAAAGTTCAGAGACAATCAACGGCAGATTAGCAGAGTCTTTGTGACAGCCGAGTACAGTTCGAATTACGTCGACCGGGGGACAACTTGCCCGTTCCCGTGCACGTCCACAGTGATTTGACCATATGCGTGAGGCATAGTTCGATGACGTTTTTTGGTCAGAAATCATGAAGCTGGTTTGACGGGGCAGAGATTCAGAGTTCATGATTGATGATCAAGGAATGCTAAGATTTGGGATTCGACCGTGCGTGCCAGATTCCGAGGGACTGTGATGCGGAAGTTTAGAGGAGGCATACCAATCGACATATAGTGTTTATCCGGTTTCCACCAAGATGTATCATGACGTAAAAGATGTCTACAGATGTGAAGTGATGAAGAGAGATGTCACAGACTTTGTTTCAGGATGCTGACTTGTCAGCAAGTTAAGGCCGAGCATCAGAGGCCAGTAGGAGAATTACAACCTTTGCCCATTCTTGAGTGGAAATGGGAGCAGATTTCTATGGATTTTTATTGTGGGTCTACCTGGGACCAGTCAAGAGTATGACTCTATTTGAGTAATCGTAGACCGATTAACGAAAGAAGCTCATTTCCTGCTAGTAAGATCATTCTCGGGTTCATTCAGGATGCTCAGACACATGTTGATGAGATGGTACGAATACATGGGGTTCCGAACTGTATTATGTCCGATTGGGACACCCAGTTCGCAGACCGACGATCAGTTAGAGCGGACCATTCAGATTATTGAGGACATGCTTCGAGTTTGAGTTCTATATTTCGTGGCATTGGGGTCGTCGTTTGCCCTTGACAAAGGTTTTTATACAATAACAAGCTTCCAGGAGAAGATTCAGACGGCACCCTTCAAGATATTATATAGGAGGAAACGTCGTTCACCCGTAAGTTGAGCAGTATGTTGGGCAGAGCTTAGTGAGAGCAGTATTATGTGGCCACAGATGGTGTAAGAAATGACCGAAAGGTTTCAGTGATTCAGGATAAGTTGAGAGTGGCCTAGAGCGGGCAGAAATCTTATCTCGATCGACGTCGGCATAGATTTAAGTTTACTGTTGGTGATCATGTTTTTCTTAAAGGTTTCCCCGATGAAGGGCGTGTTGAGATTCAAGAGGAAAGGAAAGCTTAGTTTCAGATATGTGGGTATCTTAGAGATTCTCAAGCGTGTTGGCGCAGTGGTTATCATATGGCTCTTTTACCTAGTTTTCCAGTTTGTTCGTCCCATATTTTATGTATCAATGCTCCGCTAGTACCTTCATGACCCTCTCACGCGATATAGTATCAGATGATCCAGCAGGAGCGTAATCTTTCTTTCGCAAGAGCGGCTGATAGTCATTTTAGATGTAACAACTCCATTTTTAATGTACAAAGAATTGATTTAAATTCAATATATACTTGGAGTATTTATTGCGGCCGATATCTCTTTAAGTATTTGTTTCACTCCATAATTACTAGAAAGAGCTTGTAGCTCATTGGTAATACCTAGCACTGCTGAACCAAGCCACCGGAGTTCAAATCCCATGCCCCACATTATTTTTGTATTTATTTTGTTTTAAATTCTTTTGGAAGTCAACAGTCAAAAGGCCATAACTCACAAAATATGACGGCGCCACCGAGTCAGGCCGAGTCACACCACCAGAGGCCGGGGAATCTTCGGGGGTATTTATTGGTATATTTACATTTTCATGTCCAGTACATATTTTATGAGTTATGGCCTTTTGACTGTTGACTTCCAAAAGAATTTAAAACAAAATAAATACAAAAATGATGTGGGGCATGGGATTTGAACTCCGGTGGCTTGGTTCAGCAGTACTAGGTATTACCAATGAGCTACAAGCTCTTTCTTGTAATTATGGAGTGAAATAAATACTTAAAGAGATATCAGCCGCAATAAATACTCCAAGTATACATTGAATTTAAATCAATTCTTTGTACATTAAAAATGGAGTTGTTACAGTCTACCCTCCTTACAAAAATTTCGTCCTCGAAATTTACAACTTTTATTTGAGGACTAGTTTACAAAGTTTTCGTACAACAACAGCTACCAAGCAAGTAAAGGAATGACACCTTTTGCAGTATTGTATGGAAGAAAGTGTCGATCGCCATTAAGTTGGCACGATATCGGAGATAGGGAACTTCTTGGACCAGAGATGATAGTAGCGACTGTTGATGTGGTCCGTACTATCAGGGAAAGGATGCGCATAGCCCAAGATCGACAGAAGCACTAGGCTGATGCAAAGAGACGCCACTTGGAGTTCCAGCCAGGAGATCACGTATTCCTGAAGATATCTCCGAACCGCGGAGTGATCCGAGATCGAGCCCACCGGTGAAGACTTGGAGAAGTTTCACGAAGACCCCGAGCTCTAAACATTGTACCTTGTTCTATTCAGTATTTTCATTTCCTGTTATGCCATTGTTTAGACATCGCTTTTCATTTCAGTTGTATTTACTTTTCATGCATTGTACAAAAAAATGTTATTAATAAAGTTGTTGTTATTTCTATATCTCTTATCTCTTGTGATTTACTTTTATATTGCTTAGATACGCTTAGCGTATGTACTTCTAAGTATATACGTAGCGGACCTCGTCGCGTCCTCTTCGCCGTACACCGGGAAGCGGGGCGTGACATTAGATCGACAAGTGAGGAAACTGAGGTCCGAGGTTATACCGACCGTAATGGTTCTTCAGTGTAGCCGAGCGGCGAAGAGGTCACGTAGGAAGCTGAGGTCGAGATGCGGGAGAAATATTCCCATCTCTTCGAGAGTACGCGTAGTTAGATTTTTAAATTTGGGGACCAAATTTCTTTAAGGAGGGAAGATTGTAACGTTTTAATAAATAAATAAATAAATAAAACCTTTAGGTGAATTTTCCGATAATCGGTAAAATAAATCATATTTTCCGTAAAACTTAACTATATTTATTTTTCAACATAGAATTAACTACGCCTATTTTAACTATGTAATTGCAGGTAATTAGTATTTATTTAGTCACTTATAAATTTCTAGTTTACTTAAATATTTTTATTGTAACATTTTAAATAAATAAATAAATTCTTTAGGTGAATTTTCCGATAATCGGTAAAATAAATCATATTTTCCGTAAAACTTAACTATAATTATTTTTTAATATAGAAATAAATACACCTATTTTAACTATGTAATTGCAAGTAATGGGTATTTATTTAGTCACTTATAAAATTATTTAGGTAAACTAGAAATTTATTAGTGACTAAATAAATACCAATTACTTGCAATTATATAGTTAAAATAGGCGTATTTAATTCTATATTGAAAAATAATTATAGTTAAGTTTTACGAAAAATATGATTTATTTTACCGATTATCGGAAAATTCACCTAAAGGATTTATTTCTTCCATCCACGAATGGAAGGAGAAGTTTGTCTTTGTCGGGCCTCCGGAGGGTGTGGATTGGTCCATGCCCATCAAGTGGTATAGGGTCGATTGCCCTAGTGTCAGACAGTTGAATGCTCCAGAGGCAAGGGTGGTGTCGCAGTGGGAATCGATCCAGCAGGCCGATATCCTGCTTTTCGAGCATGCTTTAAGCTGGGCGGAACTCAGTCCCGTGCGGTTTGGGGGCAAGTTAGGGCTTCGACGATCTATTTAGAGTTAGCATGATTTTATCATAATTTTGCTGTTTTTGGTCGCTGACCCCCTCCTATCCTTTTCTTATACGTATCTCGCAGTGTCGATGGATCGCTCGAAGATCATGGCAACCATGGATGCCAAGGCACTGGGGAGGAAGGCCGATGGCGCGATCTCGTCCCGATACGCACCGAGCACGGCTCCTCGGCAAGCCTCTTCTGCCAGGGTTTCTGCAGCCTCTTCCGTTCCGGAGGAACGCCGTGAAGGAAGGTAGAAGCATGTACGGGATCCGGCATCCCGGGCAAGGACGGAGGTGCCTCGCTTTGTCGAATCTCTTCTTAAGAGGCAGAAGAGGGTTGTTTCCTGGCTACCCCCGGCCGGGATACAGGTGCAGGAGGGCGACTTCTGCATCGAGGTGTCTTCGGGGCTCTTTGTAGCCGACAGTTTACTGGTTGATATGGAGAAGACGGCGGGGGCCAAGATTCCCCGAGGCACCATGAAGGCCCGGCGATAGCTCAGGAAGCCGTTAAGGTCGGTAACTTTCCAAAAATTTCTCATAGTTTTTTTTTTGTGTTTTAGCTCCAAACATGGTTCTTGTTTTCCGCAGGTCCTCCAGTGTTGCGCCCTTCTCGCTTCCATGGAGGCCGGGGAGGTGGTCCCGGCGATGAAGAAAGCCGGTGAATCTTCCTCGCGAGAGGAAGAACTCCTTGCCCAATTGTAACAGGCGGAGGAAAAGGCGGCCCTCCTCAACTCGAGGTTGGTCGCGGAGGGCCTGACGGTCGCCAAACTAAAGGAGTCCCATCGACTCTTGACCGACTTTAACTGGGCTATTCAGACCCAGATGGAGGAGGTCAACGGGTTCTTTGACGCCATGAAAAGACAAAGGGACTCATTCAAAAAGGATGCCCGGGCGTCCTACAAGACGGCGAAGCTTGCCGAGGGCAGAGCGGAAAAGGCCGTGGAGGAGTACAAGACTTTCGATCAATTCTACATCGACCTTGCCGACTCCGTGGCCGTCGGGTGGTACAACACCCTTGACGCCGTCAAGGAAGCTATGCCCGGGTTTGATGATCGGGAGCTTTGTGCAAAGTATCCCCTTGCCGAGGAAGTGCCCCAGGGAGGCAGCGCCGAGCCAGCAGGGGAAGGCGAAGTGGCGGGCGGAAGCGCCGAGCCGGAGGTCGCTATCGTAGCTCCCGACGGAAGCGTTGAACAGGGAGAAGTGACGGCCGAGAAGGCAGCTTGAGCTGCCCCCACTTTTGTTAATAAATTTTTTTAAGCCTCCGGACATCTTGTAAGGCTGGAGAGCCCATAATACCTTGTACATAGTTTTGAATATAAATAAAGTATTTTTAGCCCGCCTATGCAATGTTTTTATTTTTGCAAGTGTAGATAGGCCGGTGTCTCGCGGATACCAAGTATACATAGAGTCAAGTGTCGAGTGTTGAGCGAGCACGACTTTCGAATGAGCGAACGCCAAGTATAGGTAGATCGGCGTCCTTCCTCATCCCGGAGTCGAGGTGACGATCAAGCGTGTCATACGAACGAGTGTACTCCAAGTATAGGTGGATCGGCATCCTTCCTCACCCCGGAGTCGAGGTGACGACCGAGCACGACATATGAACAAGTGAATGCCAAGTATAGGTGGATCGGCGTCCTTCCTCACCCCTTAGTCGAGGTGACGATTGAGCGCGACATACGAACGACTGAATGCCAAGTATAGGTGGACCGGCGTCCTTCCTCACCCCATAGTCGAGGTGACGATCAAGCACGACATACGAGCGAGTGAACGCCAAGTATAAGTGGATCGGCGTCCTTCCTCATCCTGGAGTCGAGGTGATGACCGAGTGCGCAGCATACGAACGAAGTATATATAGAGTTGAGTGTCGAGCGAGCGTGACTTTTGAATGAGCGAATGCTAAGTATAGATAGATCGGCGTCCTTCCTCATCCCGGAGTCGAGGTGACAATCAAGTGTGTCATACAAACAAGTGAACGCCAAGTATAGGTGGATCGGCGTCCTTCCTCACCCCGGAGTCGAGGTAACGACCAAGCGCGACATACAAACAAGTGAACGCCAAGTATAGGTGGATCGATGTCCCTAGACTCAGCTTCGGATGAGTAGGAAACTACTCGGACGTCTCATGATAAGGGATTTGAATCTGCAGAGTAGCCTGGTAGGAAGCTGCCCTCAGCGGATTAGCCAAGCAGGAAACTACTCGGACGCCTCGTGATGAAGGCTTTGGATCCGCAGAGTAGCCGAACAGGAATCTGCCCTCAGCGGATGAGTCAAGCAGGAAACTACTCGGCCGCCTCGTAACGAGGGCTTTGGATCCGTAGAGTGGCCGGGCAGGAAGCTGCCCTCAGTGGATGAGTATGGGGACGTCGGTCTCCCCTGAAATCAGACGACCTGACTGACGTCTCCTCAGGGTGGAGAGTGCGGCGGGTGTTGAAGCGATAATCCGGTCTCTCCCGAGATCTCAGTGTTAAACTATCCAGCTCCCAACGAGTCATGGAATCATTTCTCGTATGGGGGTTGTGACTGCCGAAATTGGCACGCCGGTGTTCGGTGATATCAAGGGGAGCATGAGCGCCGTCGAAGGCCTGGAGGCGCCCCTCCATCGCCCCATGCACGCCGTCGTTCCGGAGGGCGGGGATAGCGGTTTAACGGGTATGGCCGGTCGTTTGAACATGAGCGAGCGCGTCCACTATTGCCGTGAGCCTGTCCATCCATGCAGATAAAGCATCGACGATGTTGAAAGGTGGAGTAGAACCGCCCCCGCCCCCGCCTCCGTTGCGGAGGATGGAGTGGCTTGTGCTGGGATCTTCGTTGTGATGATCGCTGGCCATCGAATCGAAGGCGGAAGATCAACTTTTTTTGGGGGAAAAGAAAGTTCCCACAGACGGCACTGACTGATGGAGGTCGGAATATTCCTCTGATGTTGTCCTCCGTCGATCTTTCTGCCAGCGGTGCTGAACGGTTGAGATTTGATGTGAGGGTTGAGTGTGTGGATCTCAATGGGTTGTTGGTTGCCATTGATGCCGAGCTATATGCAAGGGAAGTCTCGGGGTGGGTGTAGGGTGTTTTTCGTCACCCCATTGAGATAGGAATATGCGCGCGCTTGTCAGGCGCATTACAGATTCCCCCTGCCTAGGGTAGGCTGGGGTTTATTGATCGTGGGGATCCGAATCTCCGGCAGTCGCAGACTAAGCTGTCGTTAATTACCCCTCGCCTTTTGAGCGAGAGAACCTCCAATTGACGGGTTAAACTGGTCATGCGAACTCAACGTGCATTGTACGTGTGTTTTTGTTTTAGGGGGGCTTGGATATATCGGGAGCCACGCAGAGTTTTTATGGGGGTCCCGCTACCCGGATAGTGGGCTGGGGGTTAAGGGGTCTAGCAGCTCCCTTGCGGGGTGCGGGGCAGCGCCCCGGCCCAAATTTTTTTGGGAAGGACAGCGTTGTAGAGTGTGCGTGTATCTATACATATATATACATGTATACATATATATAAAAAAGGGAAAAAGCGCCTAAAGGACGCGTGGGGCCAGCACCTTGAGCGCTGGGCGCTTAGGTGCTGTGCGCTTAGGCGCTAACGCGCCACGTGTTCGACACGTGGGCGCTGGGCGCTCGAGCGCTAGCGCGCCACGTGTCGGCACGTGGGCGCTGGGCTCTCGAGCGCTAGCGCGCCACGTATTGGCACATGGGCGCTGGACGCTTGGGCGCCAGCAAGAAAAAAGGGGATTTTAACCCCAGAAACTCCCGAAGGAGAAATTAGAGTGGAGTTAAACTCCTAAGATGTTTTGAAGATGATGAAGGGCTTCTCCTCTTGAGCACTAGTTCTTCCCCAAAGTGGGGTTTCTGGAGATGGGTCTCTTTCTTCTTCCTTTGTTGGCCGGATCTTGAAGATCAAGAAGTGTGAGATTTTAAAAATCTCTTCGTTTTGAGATCTGATGGAAGATCTGAGTTTCCCTTTGTGGGTTTTGTGGTGAAAAACTATTTTGTTTTATAAAAGGAAGAGTAAAACTCTTGATTTAATTCAAAGAAAAAAAGAGAAGGTTTTAGAACCTTAAGGAAGAAGAAGATCACAGATCTGGATTTTTTGAGAGAAAAAAGTTGTTGAGATATTTTCATTATCTTGGCATTTATAGGCTATACACTTTACATATAGCCCATTGGACTTTACAAAAATGGCATTTTGGCCATCTCATGGCTCATGTGCCATTTCTTTTTACACATAAGCCATGGGCTTTACAAAAATTTGGTTTTATGCCCATTTTGCATACATTCATGCATAAAAAATTACATAAAAATTATTTATTACATGATCTATATTTTGGTATGGAGGAGGCTGGCCGTGGGGTCGACTTAGGCATGGGCCCGTTTGACCTGGGCTTGGGCCCACCTGGCTTGGGGTTGACCTTGACTTTGACTCGGTCAACCGAGGATGCAAAATTTGACCCCAACAAAGTGCCCCCCATCAATAAATGCACACCGCACATTTTAGTTGTATGCATGAAATTGATGGATCTTGAAGCTGAACTTCGAGGTGGAACATCATTCCAGGGGCGGAGCATCATCCCGGGGAGCATGATTCCCGGGGATCGGAGCATCATTCTTATTCACGGAGCATAATTCCAAGGTCGGAGTATCCCTCCGAAGCATGGAGCATGATTCCAAGGAACGGAGGAGATCGGAGCATCATTCCGAAGCGCGGAGCATAATTCCAAGATCGGTGCATCATTCCGAAGGGCGGAGCATGATTCCAAGGTTCGGAGCATCATTCCGAAGGGCGGAGCATGATTCCAAGGATTGGAGCATCATTCCGAAGGGTGGAGCATAATTCTAGGGTTGGAGTATCCCTCCGAAGCGCGGAGCATGATTCCAGGGATCGGAAGAGATCGGTGCATCATTCCAAAGCGTGAAACATAATTCCAAGATCGGAGCATCATTCCAAAGGGCGGAGCATGATTCCAGGGTTCGGAGCATTATTCCGAAGGGAGGATCGGAGCATCATTCCGAAGGGTGGAGCATAATTCCAGGGGTCGGAGCATCATTCCGAAGAGTGGCATACATTCTGACCGAAGCATAATTTCGATGCAGAGGTTGATTCCCAGGCGAAGCATAATTCCGACAGGGAAAGCAAATACTCCGAGGCGAAGCATGATTTCGACACGGGGTACATTCTGAGACGGAGTATGATTCCGACGCAGAGCTTGCTGGTTAAGTTGATTCCGAGGCAGAGCATAATTCCGGCAGGGAAGGTAGATATCCCGAGGCGAAGCATGATTTCGACACGGGGTAAATTCTGGGACGGAGTATGATTCCGCCGCAGAGGTTGTTGGTTTGATTTTATTTGAGTTGACATCAGCATCGCAACACTGGAATATGGTACCAGGAGCGAATCAACATTTGCCATGAGAAGACTTGGGAATTGGTTTTGGTTTGGCATCTACATTGTTGCACTGGAATAATACCAGGAGCAACCCATCACTTGCCCCGGGAGGATTTGGAATTTGGTGGCTTAGGAGACAGGTTTAGATCTCTATCACCTAAGGCTTTTCAATTTTATGGGCCGTAAGGGTCCCATAAAAGCATTTTCTTCCTACGGGTCGTAAGGATCCTGTAGGTGTATTTTCTCCTTAGGAGTCGTATGGACTCCCAAGTGTGTTGCTCCTTTGTGAGTTGTAAGGATCTCACGCGGAAATTTTCTTCTCACAAAATCGAGAGGACTTTGCGAGTGCATTTCATCTCTTTTTCATGAGTTTGCGCCCTTTCGGGTTTTCACAAACTCGCCGGCAGTCCTGCTGTTTTTACTCACGGAGCCCTTTCAGGTTTTCATCCGTGCCCATTTTGCTTGTGGACATACCTTTTTTTATTTTTTAGTTTTATTTTATTATTTTTTGTGGGACTTTGAATGTGATCTCACCAGTAGGACTTGGGAGAGATTGGGATTGTTTTACGCCCGTGGATTGTATACGGTTTTGCAGGATGTATGATCCAGACCGTAGGGCCGGAAAAATTTCGGGACTTTGTCGGCGTTTGCATCGCTGCACTGGAATATGGTACCAGGAGCGGCTCATCATTCGCCGTTGGGGTATGGGATTTGGAACTTGGTTGGCGTCTGCATCGCTACACTGGAATATGGTACCAGGAGCGACTCATCATTCGCCACTTGGGATTTGGGAAGCGATGGCTTAGGAGACAGGTTTAGATCCCTATCACCTAAGACTTTTCAATTTTATGGGCCGTGAGGGTCCCATAAAAGCATTTTCTCCCTACGGGTCGTAAGGATCCCGCAGGTGTATTTTCTCCTTAGGAGTCGTGGGGACTTACAAGTGTGTTTTTCCTTCGTGAGTCGTAAGGATCCCACGAAGGTTTGTTCTCCTCATGTATCGTGAGAACGCATGAGTGGGTCTTCCCAACAGAGCATAATTCCGAGGGCGGAGACCAGCCGCGTAAGTGGTGATTACGGTGGGGCATGGGTATGATGAGAATTATTTGAGCCCGTAGATTGTATACGGTAGTCAACTTGGGGATCAACCGTAGGGCCGAAAGAATTTTGGAAATTGGATTTTAGTTGGCGTCTGCATCGCTGCACTGGAATATGGTACCAGGAGCGACTCATCATTCACCGTCGTTTTGTTTTTTTTTGTTTTGTTTTTGTTTTTGTTTTTGTTTTTGTTTTTTTTGTTTTACCGCGATTCCTCTATCATTTCAGCTTTTCTTATCGCGAAGATCGTGATTACCCTATCATTTCGGCTTTTATTCGCGGTTGCCCCATCATTTCGGCTTTATTTTCATCTTTATTTTACTCGCTGATTTTTATTGCTAGTTGCCCCATCATTTCGGCTTTTCTTTATTTTTCTTTTATTTACACGTTTTTGTTTATTTACATATATATATATATTTTTTTTACATTCCCAGTTTAACGACTTAGAGGTCGGCTGTTTTTAGATAAAGGCAGAAGTCTGAGAGAATCAGTTTCACGAAGAATTTCGGTCTCCGTTTGTATGAAATTGGCTGTCGCAGCTGGACTGTTTGTTAACACGCCTTTAGACAGTTCTATCTTTCCTGCCTTGTATTGCTTTTCGACCCAATCTTTGAAGACAAAGTAGTTCTCAATGGCATGACCTATCACTCTGTGATAGGGGAAGTATTTGGGGTCGTCGGTCATATTCACTTCCTGCGGTCTTTTTGACTCTGGCAGTTGTAGACCGTTCCTCAGGGCGTCTTTGAATATTTTACGGATTTTGTCCCTTCTGAAGGAATAGACCTTATCTAGCTTCTCTTTGAGTGGAGATTCTCCTCCCTCTCCGAACACTGGCTTCCGAGGCTGGTTGGCACTAGGCCCGTTTCATCCCTTACTTTTCGGTTAGCCGAAGTGTTAAATGATTCAGAATTGTCGGAATTCCCGCCTTTGTGATTATCATCCTTTCGGTTTCTCCAGGATCTATTGTTATTTTGGGAATCCGAGGAGGACTCCTGCTTTGAGCGCTCCAGCATCTGAACTTTTCTGGTCAGATCTTGGAATGTTTTGAGACCCGCGGTGCATAGAAACGGGGCCATCCAATTGTTGAGATTTCCGATGAGGAGACTGACAGATTGGTCCTGCTCTATCGGCGGTTCACATTTAACGAAGAGATTGCATCATCGGGTTATAAAATCCGTGCTGCTTTCGTTGTTCTTGGGCTTGGTCCTTACGAGCTCGGCAATGGTGATCTTATCGCGGACGCTCATGAACCTTTGTCGAAACAAAGATTCCATTTGGACGAAAATAGTAACGGAGCTATCTTGTATGCTCGCGTACCAGTCGAAAGCAATATCGGTCAAGCTATTAACGAACTGGCGGAGGAGAAGCACATCGTTGCCCCCAGTATTCCCGCATGAGGCTTTGAAGTGGGCGATGTGCTGATTCGCATTTCCCGTCCCATCGAATCTTCCGAATTTAGGGATGACATAGCCGCTAGGAAATTCTACCAGATCATACTGAGCAGGATATGGTCTCCCACTACTACTGATATCTTTTTGCGCTTCGGCTTTGGCTACCAAGGTCTTGACTTTGTTGGAAACCAAATCCATGATTTGATCTTGAGTTAGCGGGCTACTGTCATCGGTAGCAAAGACATTTCCCGAGATAGGATGCGACTGATTTTCATGCGGTCCGCCCACTTTTGGATTTGAGGGAACGGGAGTCGGCTGTTTCGAGACACCGTTTCCCGGTTCATGAGAGCCCTGCGCCTGATTGGGCGGCTAAGAGGCTAGTTGGGCCGTGAGCTGTAAGACAACATTTGTCAAGTCGTTGATCTTTGAGTAGAGCTTGGTCATCTCCTTGTCCTTGCTTCTGAGCTGTTTTCGGAGCTCTTGGAGAAGTTGCTGCTCTGCGGTCTTAGGATGGAAAGTTGGCTCATCTTCGCTTTCCGAGCCCGACTCCTCATGAACTGAGGGCTCTCTCTACCTATCAGCCTCACTGGGAGGATCTTCATCATCCAGAGGAGGCGGCTGTTCTTGGGAAGCGGCAACCACATTCAAGCCAGATTGGATTTGAGATGTGGTGGCCCCGTCCTTGCTCTTGTTGCGCGTGCCCACCATGTAGACAGTGTGGACCATATATCCAGCCATTTCTTCATCTTTGGCGGAGTAACCCTGTTCCTCGAACCTCATGAGGTTCAGCCTAGCAGGAGCCCTAGCCCTTTTATTGGCTCTGTACCTGAGCCTTTTCTGTCTTAGCTTCTCTATTTTGAAGGCTTGGCAGGCATCCGTTATCCGGGAAGCCATTATGGGTCGATTAGCGGGGAGCTTAGAGAAGACACCCGATCGAGCAGTCATTAGGGGCACTGCAGGAGCTTGCTCAAGTCGCGTTGTAGCTTTGTTGGTGTTGATGGCCTTACCCCAAGCTAGGGCCAAGGAGAGTCGTTCAAACACCGACTTGCATTTGACTTGGGGCGCCTTCGAGACCACCACATTTGGCCTCTTGCCTTTCGAGACCGGTTTTTTTGTCACCAGGGCTTGAGAAGCAGGGAAGGCGTTAGCTGACACGAACTGAATAGAGCCGAATGGTAGCGGCGGCTCTTCCCATTGTCGCTCGAGACTGGCCGGGAGGACCGTCCTGGCGTCCATCTTCATCATGTAGGAGATGGGAGCTGTGTCGAGCGCTAAGCTGATCCTTGGAGACATCTTTGCTGCGTCCGAAGATTGCAATTGGAGAACGTTAACCTGCACAAAAAAAACATGATTTTAGTACAGGCAATTGATATGCAGATTAATTGAGTTCGCATGAAAGCTTAACCCGAAATATGGGAGGAGAGATTGGTCCCACCGGGCGTGCCAGAATCTGTAGGGTGTTTTTCGTCACCCCATTGAGATGGGAATACGCGCGCGCTTGTCAGGCGCATTACAGATTCCCCCTGCCTAGGGTAGGCTGGGGTTTATTGATCGTGGGGATCCGAATCTCCGGCAGCCGCGGACTAAACTGCCGTTACTTACCCTTCGCCTTTGGAGCGAGGGAACCTCCGATTGACGGGTTAAACTGGTCATGCGAACTCAACGTGCAGTGTACGTGTGTTTTTGTTTTGGGGGGCTTAGATATATCGGGAGCCACGCAGAGTTTTTTAGGAAGGACAATATTGTAGAGTGTGCGTGTATCTATACATATATATAAAAAAATGGGGGAAAAAGCGTCCAAAGGACGCGTGGGGCCAGCACCTTGAGCGCTGGGCGCTTAGGTGCTGTGCGCTTAGGCGCTAGCGCACCACGTCGGCGCTGGGCGCTCGAGCGCTGGACGCTCCACGTGTCGACACGTGGGCGCTTGGCGCGTGGGCGCTGGGCACTTGGACGCCGGCAAGAAAAAAGGGCTTTTAGCCCCAGAAACTCCCGAAGGAGAAATTATAGTGGAGTTAAACTCCTAAGATGTTTTGAAGCTGATGAAGAGTTTCTCCCCTTGAGCACTAGTTCTTCCTCAAAGTGGGGTTTCTGGAGACGGGTCTCCTTCTTCTTCCATTGTTGGCCGGATCTTGAAGTTCAAGAAGTGTGAGATTTTAAAAATCTCTTATTTTTGAGATCTGATGGAAGATCTGAGTTCCCCTTTGTGGTTTTGTGGTGAAAAACTATTTTGTTTTATAAAAGAAAGAGTAAAACTCTTGATTTAATTCAAAGAAAAAAAGAGAAGGTTTTAGAACCTTGAGGAAGAAGAAGATCACAGATCTAGATTTTTGGAGAGAAAAAAAGTTGTTGAGATATTTTCATTATCTTGGTCTTTATAAGCTATACACTTTACATATAGCCCCTTGGGCTTTACAAAAATGGCATTTTGGCCATCTCATGGCTCATGTGCCATTTCTTTTTACACATAAGCCATGGGCTTTACAAAAATTTGATTTTATGCTCATTTTGCATACATTCATGCATAAAAAATTACATAAAAATTATTTATTACATGATCTATATTTTGGCATGGAGGAGGCTGGCCGCGGACGCGACTTGGGTGTGGGCCCGCTTGACTTGAGCTTGGGCCTATCTGGCTTGGGGTTGACCTTGACTTTGACTCGGTCAACCGGGGGTGCAAATTTTGACCCCAACAGTGGGAAACCACCGTAGGACCCTTCGACGATCAAGTAAGTACCAAGGAATAATGGCAGGGTAACGGCGTATTGGAATGAGTTCGAGTTACCTGAGTCGTCTGGAAGAGAGGGTTTATATAGCGATCGCATGGAGCGAACCGGCATGAGATTCTCGTCGTCCGTTACGCTCCTACGTTACGTTCGTGTTGATGGCGGGGTACGTCCATTAATAGCGGGATACACTCATTAATGGATAGACACGCCAGCGAGCGTGGGACGCGGGACGTGGAGCGGCGGAGATCTCGTTTTGGCGAGATATATAGAGTCGTTACGGAGGCGCTTGGACTTCATGCTCTCGGTTGAACAGGGAAGCCGAGGAAGCTCTGCTCGACTGTAGGATTGCTCGGGGCCGAGCTGTTGGCTGGTTGCTAGGAGCATAGGAAGGTACTCCGGGGAGGTCTCCAAAAGGTCGGATGCAGCCTCGGAGAAGAGGTGTCGAGAAAAGTCCCCAATGTATCGTACTTATTCCAGCTCCGTAACCCTCCAGGAATCTAGTGGGCTTATGTAGACAACATGTCATCTACTACGTGCCGTGATCTAGAAAATTCCTACTTATGAGCCTCATCAGTTATACTGAATAATTTCTAGGAAATAGGTGTTATCTAAAATTAACTAATTAAAGATGAAATCTGTAGATGGGTAGGTGAGAAACACTATATATATATATATAGAAGAAGAAGAACAAATTTTGAAGTCCATTTTGTAAAGCGGCATCAATTTGCATTGTTCAAGGGTCATATCGATTTCTTGTCCATACCAGTCTCAATGTTGTGTTTGTTTAGGGTTTCAAATTTCAATGTCAACAACATTTAGAATCATTTAACTGTTTGGTTGTAAGGAACAGTTGGTGATTTTAATTTTTTTTTTCAAGGACAGAAGCCAATAACATGAGTTAATGTTTGTCCGTTTAGGGAAAGCATGTAAATAAGCAACCCTGTGCTTGCTAGAAGGTGATAAAACTTTTGATTTTTATTATTCTGACAGAAGTGATCAGTTCTCGATCATTTCTTGAATTAATGAAAGTAGATAGCAATACGGAAATGGAAAAAATGACATTACGGTGGGCGACAGTGAAGTCGCTGCGGTCGATAAAAGGTAAGAAAAAAGATGGATCCCTCCCGCTTAGTCCCCAGTCGATACCCCTGTTTATTTACACTCTGACGACCACAGCATCATTAATCTCGTATGAAAAATAAAAAATATTAAGGCACAAATTTTCTCTTGGAATATAAAAGTTTACTCTCATCGTTTCTCACCACAATAATCATGAGGGCCTAATGAATAAAGTTTGATGACTTAAGTCAGACAATATAACAATTACATCTTGTATCCAAAAGCCCAAATGTTGACTTAGAGAGCAAAGATAAATTAAGACAAATAACGACTAAATGGCATTTAAGAACTCGTACAAGAAACATCATATAAATTAATATAAATTAAGAGAGAAGAGATAAGACTCACTTGGTACGGTAAAAACCTGATCTGCTTCGCAGCCGAAAACAAATCAACACATATATATATGTATATATATATGAGATTTACTATGAGAGAAAGAATATCAAAGGTTATAATCTAGACTACATTCACCAATTATTTAAGATTAACACGGCGAAACCACACTCATCCAAAAGGATCACTATGTAGAAAAAAAAACTAGATTCGAGAAATAGCAAAAGAAGAAAGAGAAATTATATATATATATATATATATATATATATATATATAGTCTCTCCAAGGGTCACTATTACAAATAAGAGTTGCCCCTACGGATTTACCCGTAGGGGCAACCCACTGCCCCTACGGATATCTCCGTAGGGGCAAAAAATTCATCTGCAGGTGCAAACGCCGTAGGTGCAAGTTGAAGCCCTGCACTTGTCCCTACGGTCAAAAACTTGTCCCTACGGAGTTCTGTGTAGGTACATTTGCACCTACGGATTAAGGCGTAGGGGAAAAAAAGTTATTTTATTTACGGTTATTTTAATTATATTAACTGTACCTACGGATTTATCCGTAGGGCCAAGAAGTAGCACCTACGGATATATGCATAGGTACATATCCGTAGGGACAAAATATCAGGATTCCTGATATTTGGCCCCTACGGATATATCCGTAGGGGTATTTGTTTGCCCCTACGGATATATCCGTGGGGACAAGCCCAACCCTCCTGACACTGAGATCAGGAGGAAATATCTGTTACTGCTGATATTTTGCCCCTACGGCTTAATCCGTAGGGGTAACATGTGTACCTACGGATAGGTACACATTATCTGTTTTTTTTAAAAAGGGGCTGTCTTATTTTTTCTCGCCCTGTGCACAATAATATATATATATCAATAAAATATAAAATTAATCATCACACAACATATATCGCAGTATTCATAATCACATCTCACGCATATAATATACAAAAAAAACCCAAATACTGAATATGATATAAATATAAACCAATATCAATATCGTTTCAAAATTTAGTACAATATGTATGATATAAATAAATACATGTTTCAAAAAATAAGAACCAAAAAGCTACCCTAACTCGGTCCAGCTCCACCTCTGAATAACGATAGAATAACGCGCGCCTGCTCCTCGGTCAATAAACTTTGCACTTCGGCGCGAGCGAGAGTATGAACGTCCTGTGGAGCTGGCGATGTGGTCTGCGCAGCCGCCGTCGAGAGAGTCGCTTGCGGAGCCGCGGCTGCGGGAGTCTGAGCGGGCGCTGGAGCTATAGGAGCTGTCTGCGGAACCACAGCCAATGTAGTGGCTTGCGGAGCCGCAGCCGAAGGAGATGCATGACATGTACCCTGTTGTAGGGTTACTGGGCACACTCAAGAGGTTCCACAAGGTATCAACCATGCCAAATTCAAATTTTTCGGTGCCGAGAAACCCTAAACTAGATCGTTAACTAGAAATTAAGGCGAAAGAACATGCAAGTTAACAACTTAACTACAAGTGAAAGGGATTACAACCTTTGTAGATCCGGTCCTCCACCTCTTTAGCTCCGTGTTGACGTCCCTACGCTGCGATCATCGGGATCCCGGACTCTAGCAATGATTTCGTCGTAGAAATGATCGGGCTAGGTCATTGACTTCGAGGCCGAAAATGATCTACGTCGGGGAGACTCAAACTCAAGCTATTCCTTCACTTGGTCAAGAACTTTGTGAAGAGAACACGCTCTACTAAATGGCAAGTAGTAGAGGATGATGAAGTAGGAAGGTTGCTCACTTTAAAATTGATTTTCTCACATTTTTCCTCAAGGCACCATTAGAACTAGAAAGCTTTTTCAAGGAGCTTGATGAAGAAGAAGAAATGAATTGTTCATACAAAATGAAAACTTATCCTCTTGAATAATTCACCCATGGTTGAGTTAAGCCCTCATGCTTAACTCATGTAGAGAATTAACTAAGGTATGAGGTTTAAGGATTAGGTTAAAGAAATATCAAGAGAATTGACAAAAGAGTGGACTTTGTCAAAGTTTCTCCAAGCTTCTTCAAGCTTGACAACTTTGACTAAGTTTAACTCATTTGTTAAATATTAAGATAATCCAATAACCCTAATCTTAACCCTAATCATAGTGTAAGTCTCATATACCCATCTTGTGTGTATCATCAAGCATGATACATACATGTACACTTGCATATATCACATATAAACAATGTGCACAAACTAGTGAGAAAATAAATCTTAAGTGAGCTAATATTAGTTAATGTAATGTAATATATCAAATATATAATTATACATTAAATTATTAAATCAACTCTTGATTTAATAATCCGGCTATAACCGACTAATATCAAAAGTAACAACTTACCGAATAAACACTTGATCCGATAACCCGGCTATATCCATACAACCGATGAATGTCACAAATCGCGAGAATCGAATACGGTATCTCATATCGTATCAATCTCGGTCCCACACATATCACATATGCGCTCCTACTCCGTTTCGCTTGAGCCAGGAAACCCCTGTGTAGGACTCTAAAGACTCGTCAATACGCCGGCCGCAGGTGATGATCATATCAAACACCCACAAACCGCAAGCGGTTTGCTAAACGTAACGGCCACCCGGGTATTGAGCGATCAGAAGATCAACGAGCAAGCCCGCTCACACTCTTGTGAATCCAACGAGTAACACTACCGTACAGTCCGGTCTGTTCGTCTAATATGTCGCATATCTCGTCTAGGGGTGGTAAACGTCAGACCCCAATAACTCGATAAGTCGTGTCGATATGAGGCTCATAACGGGTCGAGAAACTACTGGTAACACTTACCAGTACATCCCTAAAACAGCCTTGGCCAAGGACTTCCTGTTATAGCTAATCGAACACTGCGCAACATCAACTCCCTATACCGGGAGAGACGAAACCCCTCCTATCGCTCATTGCCTCCATGTGATTCGGGACTGTACCCAAAAGCCACCTTTTTGCACGCCCTCTTGGACGTGGTATGATGAAAATCAAAGCACAGTGGGAATCACACAAGACTCTATGACGATCTCAGGTCTACAGACTAACCTGTACCAGTGTCACCAGAGAACTGCCATCTGGCGTAAGGTATAATACCATCTGGGAGTTCTCGGCGAGTCCATCCAGTGTACCCAGTCTCCACTGAGCACCCGTATATCATCTCTGATGTCAAACACCAATGGATATAGGATCATCCATCGCCCATCTTCATGGGTCGAGAAGGTACACGCTAGTCTACTCTGGTATATCGATGCCCCATCTCGATACACCCACGACTAGGGACTTTGAAGGATGTACTTATGGACTACCACGTCCCCACTAGTATGATCCGCATCATAGTCCAGGTAGTCAAGTACACATCCTAAGGGCTTTACCAACATGTAACAGAGAGACAATCAGTGTACACGTTAAGGTAAAGAGTAACCAGATAGCATACTATCATATCGAGCAAGAAAGTCATCTCTATATATGTCCAAGCATCCACTACAATATACATCCTATGTATAGTAATGGCCTCTAGGGCATACATATAACTAACAATCTCCCACTTGCACTAGGGCCATCTGATAGCAGTGGTTGTAGTATCTCATACTCAACCATTCCATAAAAGTCTCTCTTTGGGAAAAGGCCTTTCGTGAGTGGATCCGCCGTGTTGTCCTCTGAGTCTACTCTCTTAACCTCGATCCCCTGGAGATCAACCATCTCCACGATCAGGTGATACTGCCTAAGAATATCTCTGGATCACTGATGGGACGGGCGTTCCTTGGCATAAGCCACAACTCCATTGTCACACAATGGGAGGAACGAAGTTCATCTCATGAACAAATATACACCCAGACTTCCTCTTTGGTAGCATCTTTAAGTAGCGATGTATCCAGCCTTTATCGTCTAGAATGCCACGGTATCTAGCTTGGAACACTCTTCCAACATACCGTCCCTTTACTGAGGGTAAAGACAATGCCTGCGACTGACATTCAGTCGTCCTTATCACCCTGGAACCTTTCCAGTGATTTCCCCCAGGATCAATTGATACCTTCTCACTACAACTAGTGAGTATCCTAACATCTAATTAGATCTATCTCATAGATCCAAAACCCAGGATTTAGTAGGTATCACTTTGATCCTATTTGGAGAATCATTGTGATAAGCGGAGATTGACCGAGCGTAGCATAGGAAACTTCTTCCCTATCAAGAGTATGTCATCCACGTACTCTACGAGGATTACCACCATACTCCCTACTATCTTTTTTGTATATACAAGGTTCATCTACCATTTTGATGAAGTCAAACTATTTGACTACCACATCAAAACAGATGTTCCAACTCCGCGATGCCTGCTTCATCACATAAAACATCTTGCACACGTTTCCGCTGCTCCCACTGTCTACGAAGCCCTCTGACTGTGTACTTATAGACTCTGTCTTCTAAATCAATATTTAGAAAAGCAGTCATGACACCCAACTAGTGAGTATCCTAACATCTTTTGTTCCTCGGTTAGGTAGAAGATATTCCCTTGTGTATGCTTGGGATATCCAACAAATTTCCACAGATCTGACTTTGCCTCGAGCTTGTCCGGATTTTGCTTTTAGACATAGGCCGGACAACCCCAAATCTTAACTGACTTAAGAGATGGGTTCTTCCCTTTCCATATCTCATATGAAATGGTAGGCATCTGATTTGATCGGAACCCTATTCAATAGGTATGCAACTTCATAAGTGCATAACTCCCTAAAAGGAAATAGGAAACTTAGTAGTACTCATCATAGAGCACACCATATCATATAGGGTGCTATTGCTCCGCCCCGATACACCGAGGTGCTGAGGTGTATACGGAGGAGTAATGCTGAGAGAGAATCTCATTCTTAGAATAGTCCAGGAATCCCGTGCTCAAGTATTCTCCTCCTTGATCACATCAAAGGACATAATACTTATACCCGTTTTTGGTTCTCTACTTCTAACTTATATTCTGTGAATATCTCAAAAGCTTCGGACTTGTGTTTCAACAGGAACATATGTCTGAATCTCGAGAGATTATCAGAGAATTTAATGAAGTACAAAGAACCGGTCTTGGCATTTGTAGACAGAGGACCTTCATACATCAATATGTATCATCCCAAGAGTTCACTAACTCTTTCTCTGTTTCCAATAAACAGAGCTATGGTCATCTTATCTCTGTGACATGACCGGCAAGTTTCACAAGATGTAAATTCAAACTAATTTAAATATGCATCTTAATGTAACTTCAGCTAGTCGGGTCGCATTGATATGACCTAGTCTATAACGCCTCAAGAAGGAATCGTTCATTTCTGAACTCTTCCTCTTGTGTGTGTTTTATATACTAAGAACTGTGGTTTGATTTAGAACGTCAATACTTTTAGATAACGTGCCTGAACTGAACAACTCTTGATATAGGAAATGTTCAAAACATTATCCAATCAATACAAAATTATATCCTTCTTTACTAATAAAGAGACTGATATGATTTTGTATATCAGGTTCGGTATCTAATGACATTTGTTCAGAATCAATGTATTCGGGTAATACAGGGTGATAGTGACCAACAGACCTGGCTGCAACACTTGCACCGTTTTCTGCCTCATGAAACTTATCACCCGTTCTCAGTTCTCTACCTTTCTGTAGCCCATGTAACAAATTACATATGCGGGGTCCTGATCTGGTATCACATACCCAGGACGTAAAGGATACTGAGAAACAGTTCTCTGTAATGAACACACCCGAAGATGATGCATCGGTATGCACTTTCTTCGTTTGGGTGGCACGGGAATTCTGGTAATCCCCAATTTTCTGCTCTGTCTTATAACAATTATAAGTTGAAGCGGGACCAATGTTCCCCAGCTCAGTATAACAAGCGGGTTCAGTCAATGTGTCCGTATTATTATCTTGATTAAGGCGTAACATGGTCGCTACCAGGAGAGAGAGAGAAGAAAACACTCTGCGTGCGCTCTTGCAAGATCAGATTGGTTATTATTTTATCTAATCAGGATGACTCCCACTGTTTTTATCAAATCTTTCTTCAAACCCTAAAAGGAAAGACTAGCCGGGATTAATTACACTCTACAAGTTCGTCAATCTTTCAGCCAGGCCAGTGTCGGTACTTTGAGGGAGGTCCCCCGTGCTTTCGCACGAACCTAATTAATGTAAACCTCGTTTTCCCAGAGGCGTAACCCCGTTAACACCTTTCTAGACACCTACTTGATCGGCTAATTGTAATGTGTAAAACTCTCCCAGGAGTAAGAATTACTCGCAGTGGGTATCGGGATCCAACTATCATATAGAAGGTATGCAATCTCATTGCAAATTTCAACACTTGAAATTCCCGATAATGGTTTTTACCCCTAGCACTTATGACCTTGGCTAAGGTCAACAAATCATAAGCATTAGTCAAGTTCTACCCGTCATTTCGTGATTAATTAGACCCACCCACATGACCCTTGGCTAAGATCAACAAAACCACATGACTGTCCTAACTAATCGCATCATATGCTGTGTAGGAAGACATCACTTAGCTACCGTACACTACGCCTCGGCTATGGTCGACAAACGTAGCACGAATACTAAGTACTCTACTTCCTAAAATGACGGAGGGTTGCGAATGGTTTTTAAGAAAACCTTTAACGCTTTGAACTTGATCTCGTTGCGGAATCAAATGGTTTTTAAATGGAGTGTTTTTGAGGCTTTTCTAGTTTTGCTAAAGGGGTCACTCCTGGTGAAGGGATCGTCGGCCCTTTCCTCATCGAATAAGGTGTAGGACATATCATATATACCGCTGTACAAAGCAGAAACTATAGAAGCAATTAAAAGACAAACCGAGAGTTGTAGCATCTGCCAGTTATTGCTAAAGGGGTCACTCCCGGTGAAGGGATCGTCGGCCCTTTCCTCATCGAATAAGGTGCAGGATATATCATATATACCGCTGTGCAAAGCAAGAACTGTAGCTACCCGTTTTATTTTTGAAATTCGATTCCACAATATCTTTTAGGTTTATTTTCTTTCATTAATCACATTAATGAATATCCCATCATATAAGTCCACCTAAACATCACAGATAAATATAACGTACGCTTATGCCATCCGCATTCGCCTCGATGTCCCGTCTGCACCGTTAGGTTAGGTAACTAACGACAGAGCGGGGCAGGGCTAGCGCGAGTGCAAAACATAAGTAACGTCTATATAATATATCATATATATCATATACAGTGTCTATCACAACATATCAAATGATCACATCATAGATATCGCAGCAGAAGAAACATATGAAATATTGGATATACTAGGACGTCCGTGTTTTCAATAAGAGCCAGTATAAAACACGGATTCCACGGTCGCGATGAATAGCCAAACCCACACCCCTAGACCCCTACGAGAGCGACAAGCAACCCTACCAATTCTAGAGTTAGGAGACCCGGACTCGACTCCTCGAGTTGGTCTCCCACTGGACTCCAGAACCCGGTTACTTATGCTCTCCTCCTTGGGTCTATCCTAGTGCGGAAAAGTAAATAATATACAAAGGGTGACATCTTCCGCAACCTGGAAGTGCCCCAATAAAAGAATATTACATACAAGTTTTTACATGAATGAAAAAGAAAAACACTCATCTCACATAAAAAACCTCGGCTATTCAAACGCGACGATCCAATATAACATATCCAGCAACACATAACATCACATGTCATCAACGTAAGTAAATATGTGCATCCCAATTGTCGTTGACATATAGCAACGAAACCGGCGATATCACATATTACACTTACGGTCGCAGAAAAGAAAGTGTAAAACTACAACAGTTGGAATCCGCAAACTCTTTAGACATCGCATGCCTAATCAAATGAATTCCTTAGACATCACATGCCTAACAATTATAAACCTCGCATTTTAGTCTCTATATCGAAAACACTTTTCAATATCAAGTCGGGCAATTCAACAAGATTCCCGGCATTTTGATCGAATGCTCGTCGCAAACTTTAGTAGGCAGCCGCACCCCCGATGCCGTCGACGAAGTGCACTAAGGCGGAACACCGCTGCCGCGAGCACCCGGACGGATGCTTTCAGCGACGGGGTTCTCCTACAGTCACTTGGTCGGGGCTATGGGGTGAGGCTGTCTATTAAGTTTACCCGGCGAGTATCCGCGTACGCTACGTGATTGCGACGGACTTTTGATCACATCAAAATTCCGTGGCAACCGATCAAGTGAGACTAAACTGCTATGTTTATAACATTCATATTAGTTATCTCATAACTACTTGTGAATTCCAAATATTGTATCACATTCCAGATAAATAGAAAATGTTAAACTTTCCGATCGAACAATCAAATACCCAAGTTTTCCCGAAACAGCTCAACACATGAAATAAGTTTTAAAACATTCACTTCATGCCACAGTACCAACGGTCCAGCCGTAGAAGGGTCAAGCCAACGCCTCACATGTGGCACACCGTACTGCCCCAAACCCTAAGGTTCAAAGGGTAGTTCAAGACGGTCACATTATCGAGTTAAGGTTTGTTGTCTTCTAGAGGGTCTATCGCGTTACTTGCACTACTTAGAACGTTATTAAACTACGGAAAAATCCAACACTTAGAAATTTCCCGACAGGGGAAAAAGTGGGTATTTATATCCGGTCGAACTTTTTAACATGATCTAAAAATATCCGGAAAAACATAACAAAATTAAATTCTCCGATCGAATCGACGATTACAAAATAAACCCCAAGAAAACTCAACACTTGAGTCAGTTTAAAAATACCCATAAAATAGCACTTTAATATATAAGAATTACTGTGCAAACAAAATGACCCAATCCCTCAGAACGGCCGCGGATCCGCGGCCCAAGCACGGTATGGCCGCGGTTCCGCGGCGGTTTGGAAGTGTTAGGTGCTCGTTTTTCACTAAAATTCTTATATTTCCCTGCTTGATTTTTCAAGTATTTTTAATTCAGAAAATACACGGTTTTGAAAAATTGTACAGAGAGGGGGTAAACTTGGACGTATCGGGTTCGTTCGGAGTTTTAACTTCGTTAACACATCGCCTAAAGCTCTAGTTAGGCTCTGATACCACTGTAGGGTTACTGGGCATACTTAAGAGGTTCCACAAGGCATCAACCATGCCAAATTCAAATTTTTCGGTACCGAGAAACCCTAAACTAGATCGTTAACTAGAAGTTAAGGCGAAAGAACATGCAAGTTAACAACTTAACTA
This sequence comes from Agapanthus africanus, assembly GCA_030015575.1. Taxonomy (NCBI): domain Eukaryota; kingdom Viridiplantae; phylum Streptophyta; class Magnoliopsida; order Asparagales; family Amaryllidaceae; genus Agapanthus; species Agapanthus africanus. The sequence continues at coordinate 484,225,488 of JASDDO010000010.1, read as the reverse complement.
CAAGTGAAAGGGATTACAAACATTGTAGATCCGGTCCTCCAACTCTTTAGCTCCATGTTGACGTCCCTCCGCTGCGATCATCGGGATCCCGGACTCTAGCAATGGTTTCGTCGGAGAAATGATCGGGCTAGGTCATTGACTTCGAGGCCGAAGATGATCTACGTCGGGGAGACTCAAACTCAAGCTATTCCTTCACTTGGTCAAGAACTTTGTGAAGAGAACACCCTCTACTAAATGGCAAGTAGTAGAGGATGATGAAGTAGGAAGGTTGCTCACTTTAAAATTGATTTTCTCACATTTTTCCTCAAGGCACCATTAGAGCTAGAAAGCTTTTTCAAGGAGCTTGATGAAGAAGAAGAAGTGAATTGTTCATACAAAATGAAAACTTATCCTCTTGAATAATTCACCCATGATTGAGTTAAGCCCTCATACTTAACTCATGTAGAGAATTAACTAAGGTATGAGGTTTAAGGGTTAAGTTAAAGAAATATCAAGAGAATTGACAAAAGAGTGGACTTTGTCAAAGTTTCTCCAAGCTTCTTCAAGCTTGACAACTTTGACTAAGTTTAACTCATTTGTTAAATCTTAAGATAATACAATAACCCTAATCTTAACCCTAATCTTAGTGTAAGTCTCATACACCCATCTTGTGTGTATCATCAAGCATGATACATACATATACACTTGCATATATCACATATAAACAATGTGCACAAACTAGTGAGAAAATAAATATTAAGTGAGCTAATATTAGTTAATGTAATATAATATATCAAATATATAATTATACATTAAATTATTAAATCAACTCTTGATTTAATAATCCGGCTATAACCGACTAATATCAAAAGTAACAACTTACCGAATCAACACTTGATCCGATAACCCGGCTATATCTATACAACCGATGAATGTCACAAATCGTGAGAATCGAATACGGTATCTCATATCGTATCAATCTCGGTCCCGCACATATCACATATGCGCTCCTACTCCGTTTCGCTTGAGCCAGGAAACCCCTGTGTAGGACTATAAAGACTCGTCAATACGCCGGCAGCAGGTGATGGTCATATCAAACACCCACAAGCCGCAAGCGGTCTGCTAAACGTAACGGCCACCCGGGTATTGAGCGATCAGAAGATCAACGAGCAAGCCCGCTCACACTCCTGTGAATCCAACGAGTAACACTACCGTACAGTCCGGTCTGTTCGTCTGATATGTCGCATATCTCGTCTAAGGGTGGTAAACGTCAGACCCCAATAACTCGATAAGTCGTGTCGATATGAGGCTCATAACGGGTCGAGAAACTACTGGTAACACTTACCAGTACATCCCTAAAACAGCCTTGGCCAAGGACTTCCTGTTATAGCCAATCGAACACTGCGCAACATCAACTCCCTATACCGGGAGAGACGAAACCCCTCCTATCGCTCATTGCCTCCATGTGATTCGGGACTGTACCCAAAAGCCACCTTTTTGCACGCCCTCTTGGACGTGGTATGATGGAAATCAAAGCACAGTGGAAATCACACAAGACTCTATGACGATCTCAGGTCTACAGACTAACCTGTACCAGTGTCACCAGAGAACTGCCATCTGACGTAAGGTATAATACCATCTGGGAGTTCTCGGCGAGTCCGTCCAGTGTACCCAGTCTCCACTGAGCACCCGTATATCATCTCTGATGTCAAACACCAATGGATATGGGATCATCCATCGCCCATCTTCATGGGTCGAGAAGGTACATGCTAGTCTACTCTGGTATATCGATGCCCCGTCTCGATACACCCACGACTAGGGACTTTGAAGGATGTACTTATGGACTACCACGTCCCCACTAGTATGATCCGCATCATAGTCCAGGTAGTCAAGTACACATCCTAAGGGCTTTACCAACATGTAACAGAGAGACAATCAGTGTACACGTTAAGGTAAAGAGTAACCAGATAGCATACTATCATATCGAGCAAGAAAGTCATCCCTATATATGTCCAAGCATCCACTACAATATACATCCTATATATAGTAATGGCCTCTAGGGCATACATATAACTAACACCTGTCGCGTCTGGACCTAACGTGTGTAAGAAGCGTGTATTACTCGAATTCGTATCATTATCAAGTTATTTCGAAATCCCATTTGGATATCTAGTTTGGATAACCGTTGTTTATTTTAATTACATATGTATGTATGATTAATCAAACCTAACTCTAAAACCAAATAAGCTCAAGCTACGTACTAATTATGGATATGTTGATATATATAATATGACATGATATTTTACTATAAAGTAGTATACATACCAGCATCTCCTTCAACTCCTCAACGGTGGCCCTCAAGCTCTCCAGTTCCTGCTGGACACATCGCTCACTGGAGACGGAGGAAGTAACCGCCGGGGTGGAGTCCAACCTGCTAGGGCCCTGCTAGGGCCCATTCCCCGGCCTCTCTCCCAACCTCCGTGGTGCCCTCCGTGTGCGGCGTCCAGAACTGGGGTCAGCAGCCTCAGATCGTTCTGTCCGGTAAAATCGATCCCCGAGGCCTCGGCCTGCTCAACCACCCGCTCCCACACCCACATTAAGCAGTAAAGTATAAGTATAAAATTTAAACTTGAAGCTTCCAAAACTAAAATTTCAAATATGGGTAGAATAAATATTTAACACTTACGCAATACTCCTGGGTAGCGACGTCGGGATATCGAAGCTCGTCCATGGCGGGATCTGTCGAGGTGCCGTGGACGGCAAGATATGCGGACAGCACGCTCGGTGTACCACCTTGCGCCACGGTCCGAGCTGTCTGCAATATTAGAAAATAACTCTTAATATTAGAAATATTAGAAAATAACTCTTAATATTGCAGAATTTCAGAAAGGTCGGTCTATTGTAATTTACCGATAACTCCATGGCTCGAGTAATATTTCTCGAGCCACCTGTGTAAGTGGGGCGACCCCTCTTCGCCGACTTCCTATTCTCTGTATTCTGAGCGGCCTGTTTCTGCACAACGCATTAACATTTAGTTTTCTAATTAAGGAACACAAAGAAATAAATTATATCATAAACAATGAATTACATTTAAAATACATACCTGTTTGCGTTGGGAGTCGAAATAATCGCACAATAGAGGCCATGTCTCTACGTCGACTCTCGCAAACGCCGGAGTAGATAGGAGGGCCGCTCTCTCTGCCTCGGGGGTCGCCATCCACAGGGAGTAGCAGTCGGCCTTCAGCTCATTCCTGTTGTATCGGACCTTGGTCTGCATGTTCTTCATCAGGCCATTGTACAGAGCATGAAGGTCGAGCACCCTCCCAGGATGATCAGGGTCGGGTACAGGCTGAAAATCGTAATCCGACTGAAAACACAAAAAAAACATTGTTATTAGATTGCAAGTGTTAATAATAAATATATTGGATAAATCAAATGAAAATAGGCCGTTAATACGTACCCGAGCCTGATCAAAGAAGAGGGCGAATGAGCGCCGGTGCTGCTCGCCCCACTCAACGTGAAGTGGATAGTTCTTCACGAGCCGGCTCTCATCCCCCATATACCGGCCGAACCTCTCGACATGAGGACCGGTATAGCGATAGTCAAGGGTAAAAAGGAGGGGGAATGGTGCCTCCCCCCTAGCTCTGTCAGGCCTCAGCCTATGGGACTGATTCGGGCCTCGAGTCCCCCTCTGGGGATGGGAAGGCCCTGCGTCTGCACGAAATATCAAGACAATCAATATTAAGACAAAGTTGTATTAAGAAATCAAGCTTAAGCGAAAATTGAAGTGTGATATATACCTCCGGTGACTATCGCACGAGCCTGGGCCCGGGCAGCAGCACGAGCGCAGCACGAGCGGGATGATAGTTCCTCCGGTGAGGAACAACCGGGGTCCCGGATGCGGACGCATCCCCTGCAACTAGAAAATAAATATTGACGCTAAATTTCCATGAAGTTCATATTTATTCTATAGAGCATATGTAAAATAAAAAAATATTTTATATTTATTCATACTAACCTGCAGACGATGCGGATGGTATGGAAGCGGCAGGAGTGGCCCCTGCGGAAGATGTGGACGCACCACCTATAATTAGACAATTAAAAATAGATTATATAAGTAATTGCAAAAAGAATGTGTAGATCAATAATATAACGTTCTAAATCAATATGCATGCACTATAGGATATATAAACATACCCACAGGTGCGGTGGTGTCACCACCTACAGCTAGACAATAATAAAAATTGCTAAGTAAGGGCAAAAGGAATGTGTGTATATTTATGATATAGCATTCTAAATCAATATACATGCACTATATGATATATAAACATACCTGGAGGAGCGGGAGTGGCCTCTGTCCCAGATGTGGACGCATCACCAACAACTAGACAATCAAACATTGACAACATAAGTATTTTGACATAAACAGGTATGAATATCTGTAATATTACATTCAAAATGGATATGCGTGCAGTATACCTGGAGGTGTGGCAAAATCCACACGGAAGGAGGCATCCGAAGGGGTCTCCGATCTGGGTGCAAGACCGGCCCTCTGAAGCTCCCTACGAAGCTCTCCGGGCGGCAGAACCGCTTTGCCTCTGCCTCTGCCTCTGCCTCTGCCGCGGCTGGAGCTCCTGCCGCCCCTCGCTGCTCCCGACATCGTCATCAGATCTAGATAAACGGTTCGTGGACGCATTAGACAATCATTAAAAGTATTGACTATATATGTATAGAGCGTAAAATGTGAAGTAATAATATAACATTACTGATAACCTTTTTCGTTTCGTGGGCGCATTATACATATCTACTTGGATTTCATCGTCGATGTCATTTCTAACCCACGTAACTTCATGATCGGTCGAAGACAACCCGTCCTTCGAAACAGACTGTCGGAGCACTTTAAGCCTTCTCTCTTCTTCGTCCTCATCGCTGTCCTCATATTCTGGGACATCGTAGACATCTCTGGGTTTCCATCGGCATACAACACTCCACCCCGGATGCTTCAAACATTGTGAGTAGTAAACTTGGAACGCTTGGTTCGGAAAGATAAACGAATCTTCCTGACAATAAAATCGAAGTGTGTTCATACTGGTCAATCCATATTCATCTTTTCAAATCCTAAGATTGCTTCTCCACCTGTCCGTATCGGTTCGCGTATCGTACCAAGTACACTGGAATATATAAAAGGGTTTTGATCGTCCGGGATAGTGGATGCCGATTATACAATTTAAGTACCCATATTAAATCACACCATCCGATCCTACCGTCGCAATCCCACTATTCTGAGTGGTTCTAGATGTTTCTAATTCCTTAACTTCGAATTTGTATCCAAGGACACCAAATCCTTTGTAATATGCAACCTCCGTACTAGGAAATTGAGCTAAACATCTTGAATCACTCTCAAATGATGCAGACAAGTTCGGATCGTGGATCTAACAAAACAAATTTTACGACAAATACATAACGATACAAGTTTAGATTAAAACTGCTAGCAATAAAATGTTATTCGAATAACTTACATGATCTGTGACCCAATCACAAAAATTATCCTGATGATATTTTTCCAATTGTTCTTCATTCCAATCAGGATGCCCCTCATGTACCTCGTTAAAATGAATTCTGTTTTCGACAAATAATGGTGACATTAATATTATATCATTTCATACACACACAAACACAGATATAACAATTAATTCAAAAAAAACTTACTCTCTAATTTGTTCAAGACATGCGCAATTAAGCAAGATAAACCGGTATATCTTGTTGATAAACATAGTGTCTACCCTCTTATACTCGGCTTTACCATATGGCCCGTCTTGAATTGTTCGTGGTGGGTTAAGCCTTGTCTCAATGTTCTCGTCCAGATAGCGGGAACAAAATGTGGTTGCTTCATCAAGAAGATAACCTTGCATGATAGAACCCTCTGGTCGATTTTTATTGCGTAGATACTTCTTAAGAGTGTAGAGCTACCTAATGAAAATATGTTGAATAAATAAATACGGGCATACAAGACAACAATAAATTTATAAATTGCGCGAAACGAAAAATTACACGTACCTCTCGACGGGATACATCCATCGATATTGTACCGGTCCGGCTAATTTCGTCTCAGTTGCAAGATGAACCGTCAAGTGTATTATGATATCGAAGAATGACGGTGGGAAAATACGTTCAAACTTGCAAAGTATCAACGCAATAGAATTTTCTAGTTTATCCAACATCACAACCTCCAGTGTTTTAGCACACAACTCCCTGAAAAAACAACATAGGTCGTTGATTACTAGACCAACCGAGTCGGGGAGAGAAGTCCTGAGGGCTAAGGGAAGAAGGTGCTCCACGATAACATGGTGATCATGACTTTTCAGCCCATCGATCTTGCCCTTCACAATTTTTATTTTCTTGCTGAATGATCCTGAGAAACCTGTGAGGACTTTCAAATCATGCAACACCTGCAGGAATCTTTTCTTCTCCGGTTGTGACATATGATAAGCGGCATTGGGAAGTACAAACTTGCCCGGTTTACCCGTTATCGGTCTAGGGTGAAATTCACTTCTTATTCCCCACTCTTGTAGATCCATCCGAGCATTCATGTTGTCTTTAGATTTTCCGTCTTTACAAAGAAGCAAGTTAAGTATGTGCTCTGATACTCCCTTCTCTATATGCATGACGTCCAGACAATGACGCACTGAATTTGTAGACCAGTACGGAAGCTCGAAGAAAATGCTTAACTTGTTCCAATATGGTGGTTTGACCTGTTTCGTCGGATCCATCCCGAAGGTCGCGTTACTGTAACCATCCCATTTAGCAGTCGCGTCCTCTCCAGATAATGGGGATGGAGGTCCAAGAAGCTCCTGATGACCATCAAAGTGAACCGTGTCTAACCTATAGGGGTGGTCTGGAGGCAGGAAACGTCGATGGCCGCAATAACAAACCTTCCTGCAAAAATTCAAGAATTTCGATGTTGTGTGTTCATGGCAATGAGGACATGTTTTGTGACCATGTACGGACCAACCTGATAGCATTCTATACGCAGGAAAGTCTTTAATTGTCCACATTAAAGCCGCACGCAGTATGAAGGTTGTATTTGTGTTTGCATCATATGTCTCTACACCATCAATGAACAAAGATTTCAACTCCTCGATCAGAGGTCGGAGATAGACGTCGATATTGTTCCCTGGTGAGTTTGGTCCGTCGATAAGAAGAGGCATCATAAAGTATGATTGGTCCATAACCAACCAAGGTGACAGATTATAAATTATCATTACAACGGGCCATGTGCTGTGACTTCCAGCCATATAGTTGAATGGGCAGAAGCCATCAGCAGCCAGTCCGAGCCGGACATTGCAAGGATCGCTACTGAATATTGCGTGCCTCCTATCGAAATCCTTCCATGTCGGTGAATCTCTTGGATGACTCATTTTTCCATCTTCACTTGGAGGAGTACGGTGATACCAAATCATTGCCTCGGCTGTTTTCTTGCACCTGAATAGCCTCTGTAGCCTCTGTGTTATGGGAAAGTATCGTGCTATCTTCACAGGTATATCAGGTTTCTTATCAGAATCTTTCGGCTTATACCTGGCCTCTCCGCATGTTGGACACTCTTTCAAATCTGAATTCTCTTTCCGGTACAACACGCAATTTTTAGGACATACTTGAATCTTCTCGCACTTTAAACCCAAATCAGACATCATCTTCTGGGCTTCGTACCAGCTGTCGGGCACATTATTTCCCGGAGGCATAGAATCTTTCAAGAACGAAAAAAGCATTGTGAATGACTTGTTGCTCTATCCATTTAGACACTTAATCTGGAAAAGTTGGACGAATCATGAGAGGGTGGAATACTTCGCATTCTCATAAATTGGTTTCCTAGCATCATTCATGAAATTTTCATATTTATCCGCACGAGGTCCTTGATGTCTTGGCACTGAGATTCGGGGCAGATGCTAATTGGTGCTATCCGTTCACCTCTCCGAAGATGCCAAGTTGATTTATGGCACCATATATCGAAGGTTTAAACAGATGCGGCCGATGTAGCAGACTTCGTCAGATTCCCCCTCGTTTGAGGGGTTTTTGATTGTGGGGACGCTCTTCCCTGCAGGCGCAAGCCCCTGCAGTTAATTACGCTACTGCATTGCGGTAACAACTTTCTCCTTCTCCAGATGGTCACTTCGTGTCGTGGGTGTTTGTTTTATTTGTGGTTGCCCGTGGATTGTATACGGAGACTGAGTTATGTCGTCGCCCGTAGGACGTGGACTAGTTCAAATCCGTATTTATCTTAGATTTGGGTTTGGGGGTTTGGTTTGAGGATACGTTAGCCATATTTGAGGCTAAGATCAACTCAAACATTTGTTAAGGATACGTTAGTCTAACTTGAGACTAAGATCAGCTTAACGGGATCGTTTAGATCCGACAAAAGAGCATTTGGGCTCTATTGTTCCAGTTTAGGGACATAATGGTCCATTGAATATGTGGCCGTCGGGACCCGTCACCTCTCTGACGACGTTGAAGGATTACAACGACAGATATCAGAGGAGTTCAGAGATGTACCCTTGAACCGAAGTTGATTTGGGGGGATTCATAGTCCAGTCTGTTTGAAGGTTTAAGGATACGTTAGCCATATTTGAGGCTAAGATCAACTTAAACGGGATCGTTTAGATCCGACAAAAGAGCGTTTGGGCTCTATTATTCCATTTTAGGGACATAGTGGTCCATCGCTAGTTTAAGGACATTGCGGTCCATGGGTAGTTTAAGGACATTGCGGTCCATTGTTAGTTTTAAGACATCTCGGTCAAGGTTAAGGACGTCGTAGTCCATGGGTTTAAGGACCCCACAGTCCATTGTTAGTTTAAAGACATCTCGGTCGAGGTTAAGGACGTCGTAGTCCATGGGTTTAAGGACCCCACAGTCCATTGTTAGTTTAAAGACATCTCGGTCGAGGTTAAGGACGTCGTAGTCCATGGGTTTAAGGACCCCACAGTCCATATCAATGTGTGGTCATCGGGACCCGTCACCTCTTTGAAGACATTGAGGGATTACAATGCCAAGTATCAAAGGAGTGAAGAGATGTACCCTAGAACCGGAGTGGATTAAATAGTCCTTGGCCCAATTTGGGATCAAGACCAATTAATTATGTTATAAGCCCATTAGCCCAGTTGATTACGAATTGAGGACTTATGGCCAGCTTGGGCTAAGTCCAATCAGGAGAGGCTTTGCCTCTATCCATTTAGCCAATTGGACCAATGTCTAGTGTTAAACACTAAAGACCAACCAGTGTTGAACACTGGGAATGAGATTGACAAGTTAGTGTTTAACACTAAAAGATAATTGGTGTTAAACACCAGCAACAGGGCTTTCAAATTAGTGTTAAACACTAAAACAGATCAGTATCAAGCACTGGCAACAGAGATCTCAAATTAGTGTTAAACACTAAGGTAGTCAGTGTTGAACACTGCGAATAAAGTTTTTTGATTAGTGTTGAACACTAAGGCCCAACAGTGTTTTGACACTGGATTCGGGAGTTTCAATTTAGTGTTAAACACTAAGGCAAGAGGGGTCACGTGGCAACACGTGAGAGCGCCCTCCCTTCATTTATTCTGCTGAGATTATCGCATCTTTCAGAGCATCACGTGCCATCACGTGACGGGCATTCGAATGCTTATATGTTAAAGCTTCTGTCAAGGGTCACGTGGGTCACGTGGGGCACTGCCTCAAAGGGGCTTTCTGTAGGTCTTTTGGGGGGGGTCACGTGGTGGCACGTGACCCTGCCTCTATGTATGTTGTTTAGAGGATCTGTTAATCTTTTCCATGAATTAAATTCCTCGTAGGGTTGAACCCTGACAATAATTTCAGAGGAATTAAATTCCTACTTCCTTTCGAAGATTTATATTCTGGAGTAGAGTTGGACTCTAAATTTTCTGTAGGAATTAAATTCTTCATATATGTGAAGAACTGAATAGGGTTAAACCCGAATAAAAGCTTTTAAGGAATTAAACTCCCATTCTCTGTTAAATTATGATTAAGGGAATTAAATTCCCGCTGTTTCAACAGAACTAGGTTCTTAATTAGGGTTAAACCCTGTTTCTCTTTGTTCTGAAGGAATTAAATTCCCATGACACAGGGTCAAACCCTAATTTTATTTTAAAGGAATTAAATTCCTATAGTTCTGTGAGAATTAAATTCTCGTGCTTCCGTTCCCTCTCTATGTTTTGGATCTGCATGGCAGGATCTCGACCCATTGAGAATTAAATTCTCAACTTCAAGGGGAGATGTGCACTTTGCAGATCCTCTATCAAAGAGAGAAGAAATATGTTCTTCTGTTTTATATATCAGAGTTAAACTCTGTTGAGAATTAAATTCTCTTTCTTTCAAAAAGCCTTCCCTTTCTTCCCTACGGTTTTCTTTTGCAGAAGATCCAAATTCCTCAAAATATCAAGGCTCTCTCCCTTTTCTTCCCTCTGCGTATGTATCTCTCTCTCCCTCTATCCCTGTGTCTCTTGGCTCCTATTTGTAGGAGAAGCAGCCGAATCAATTAGTTTTTTGACGAATCTTCATTGAGAGATTTGATTTGCATCCATCATTCGTTTTTGACCTTTGGATTATTAGGTGAATTTTATTCACCATTGGATTTCAAATCCAGGGATTCTCTTTTGTTATCTCGGTTAGATTTAAAGGGGAAATCTTTCCAAACCAGAGATTTTCCCATAGATAGATGATATTTAATCATCTTTGAATCTTCAACTCGATTGGTTCCAGATAATCGCTTTCCTTTGGAAAGATTTGAATCTCTTTCAGAATTTAATTCTGTTAACAAAATGGGCTTTGAAAGCCGGTCACGTGTGACCACGTGACCCTTGGGCACGTGTGGGCATGTGACCCACTTTGGAATGAGCCCTCTTCTTTCCTTTTGCGCTCTGTCTTCTGGTTGCTGCTTAACCGTCACGTGCCACCACGTGACCCCTGGTCACGTGTGAGCACGTGACCCTTGTCTGGACTCTTTTTCTTGATTTAACTGGAGAACAATTCTGATGTTTTGAGCGTCACGTGCCAACACGTGACCCCTGGTCACGTGGGAGCACGTGACCTCTTTTGAAGCTTTTTCCTTGATTTGATCAGGGAACCGATGTGCCTTTGAATCCGCTTTAAAATGTCACGTGCCAACACGTGACCCTGGTCACGTGGGAGCACGTGACCCTTTCTGAAGCTCTTTTCTTTGATGTAGTCAGGAAGCTGAATCTGCCTTGATGATGCTTTTAGATGTCACGTGCCAACACGTGACTGCTGGTCACGTGTAAGCATGTGACCCTCTTCTGAAGCTTTTTCCATAAGCTTTTCTGATTTTAAATCAGGAAACAAGGTCCTTGACCGGAAGGAATGTCATCTTCGGTACGAATAGATTCACCTAGGGCAGTCTCTACTATATCCTCCATTTCTTCTGATGGAAATAAATTACCGCCTTCTCCTTCTGCCGCATTACTGAATTCTTCTTCTTCTCCTGCCAGTACTTATTGCCAATTCTATCTTCTACCAGTACTTATTGCCACATCTATCGCACGGACAGAGAATCTTCTCTATTATGATCTTATTATGTGCGCGTGCAAATTCAAGGAAAGCAGCAACTCCTGCGACAAACTTAGGTTGCATACGTTGTTTCCAATCCACATACATCTAGTCCTTAACTCTGACGTACTCATGGGCCATGTTAGACTGTATAACATATAAATTGTACGTTATGCTGACTATATTGAGAAATATAAAAACGGGATAGTTACTGACAAAGGAGAAAATCCGTGTATATGCTTTGTGTGTGCGTTTGTCGTTGAAAAGAATAAATTATCGTACGTATGTTAACCGATAGACGGGGACTAAGTGGCGCTTTTAGTTTCATATATGAGTATCGATGAGAATATGAAGGTTTCATATTATCATATAGTGGTTTTAACCCGAACATCTCGAATCGCTCTCTAATTATGCGTTTGTTGTGTATTCTTGTTGTATGTGTGTGTTCCGGCTGTCGGGAGTAGGCTTCTATCCCATTAAGAATGTATAGAGCGAACACCCATCACTTGTGCTTTCAACCGTTTCGAGTAAATTTCGGCAGCACCTCCCCGCTGTTCTCCGAGTACACTATAATAGAATAGATAATCATTTCAAAGTTGTGAAACAACGTTGAAATGAACATCTAATCTATCTTTGTACACGGAGAACCAGCGGAAAGGTACCGATGAAATATCTCGAAACGGATGAAAACACAAGTGAATGAAGGCGTTTGCTTTATACATTCTTAACTTATCCACACGGGACAAATCTATGGGTTACCATACGATTGAATTTTCTCGTCGCGTAGACTATACGACGGTTGTTAGTATCGAGCTATACCGTCCGATATTTAACAACTTTCGTATAATTCTATATCACGACGAGCATCGCACGTATGTTAACCGATAGACGGGGACTAAGTGGCGCTTTTAGTTTCATATATGAGTATCGATGAGAATATGAAGGTTTCATATTATCATATAGTGGTTTTAACCCGAACATCTCGAATCGCTCTCTAATTATGCGTTTGTTGTGTATTCTTGTTGTATGTGTGTGTTCCGGCTGTCGGGGGTAGACTTCTATCCCATTAAGAATGTATAGAGCGAACACCCATCACTTGTGCTTTCAACCGTTTCGAGTAAATTTCGGCAGCACCTCCCCGCTGTTCTCCGAGTACACTGTAATAGAATAGATAATCATTTCAAAGCTGTGAAACAACGTTGAAATGAACATCTAATCTATCTTTGTACACGGAGAACCAGCGGAAAGGTACCGACGAAATATCTCGAAACGGATAAAAACACAAGTGAATGAAGGCGTTTGCTTTATATATTCTTAACTTGTCCACACGGGACAAATCTATGGGTTACCATATGATTGAATTTTCTCGTCGCGTAGACTATACGACGGTTGTTAGCATCGAGCTATACCGTCCGATATTTAACAACTTTCGTATGGTTCTATGTCATGACGAGTATCGCACGTATGTTAACCGATAGACGGGGACTAAGTGGCGCTTTTAGTTTCATATATGAGTATCGATGAGAATATGAAGGTTTCATATTATCATATAGTGGTTTTAACCCGAACATCTCGAATCGCTCTCTAATTATGCGTTTGTTGTGTATTCTTATTGTATGTGTGTGTTCCGGCTGTCGGGGGTAGGCTTCTATCCCACTAAGAATGTATAGAGCGAACACCCATCACTTGTGCTTTCAACCGTTTCGAGTAAATTTCGGAAGCACCTCCCCGCTGTTCTCCGAGTACACTGTAATAGAATAGATAATCATTTCAAAGCTGTGAAACAACGTTGAAATGAACATCTAATCTATCTTTGTACACGGAGAACCAGCGGAAAGGTGCCGACGAAATATCTCGAAACGGATGAAAACATAAGTGAATGAAGGCGTTTGCTTTATACATTCTTAACTTGTCCACACGGGACAAATCTATGGGTTACCATACAATTGAATTTTCTCGTCGCGTAGACTATACGACGGTTGTTAGTATCGAGCTATATCGTCCGATATTTAACAACCTTCGTATGGTTCTATGTCACGACGAGTATCGCACATATGTTAACCGATAGACGGGGACTAAGTGGCGCTTTTAGTTTCATATATGAGTATCGATGAGAATACGAAGGTTTCATATTATTATATAGTGGTTTTAACCCGAACATCTCGAATCGCTCTCTAATTATGCGTTTGTTGTGTATTCTTGTTGTATGTGTGTGTTCCGGCTGTCGGGGGTAGGCTTCTATCCCATTAAGAATGTATAGAGCGAACACCCATCACTTGTGCTTTTAACCGTTTCGAGTAAATTTCGGCAGCACCTCCCCGCTGTTCTCCGAGTACACTGTAATAGAATAGATAATCATTTCAAAGCTGTGAAACAACGTTGAAATGAACATCTAATCTATCTTTGTACACGGAGAACCAGCGGAAAGGTACCGACGAAATATCTCGAAACGGATGAAAACACAAGTGAATGAAGGCGTTTGCTTTATACATTCTTAACTTGTCCACACGGGACAAATCTATGGGTTACCATACGATTGAATTTTCTCGTCGCGTAGACTATACGACGGTTGTTAGTATCGAGCTATAACGTCCGATATTTAACAAGCTTCGTATAGTTCTATGTCACGACGAGTATCGCACGTATGTTAACCGATAGACGGGGACTGAATGGCGCTTTTAGTTTCATATATGAGTATCAATGGGAATACGAAGGTTTCATATTATCATATAGTGGTTTTAACCCGAACATCTCGAATCGCTCTCTAATTATGCGTTTGTTGTGTATTCTTGTTGTATGTGTGTGTTCCGGCTGTCGGGGGTAGGCTTCTATCCCATTAAGAATGTATAGAGCGAACACCCATCACTTGTGCTTTCAACCGTTTCAAGTAAATTTCGGCAGCACCTCCCCGCTGTTCTCCGAGTACACTATAATAGAATAGATAATTATTTCAAAGCTGTGAAACAACGTTGAAATGAACATCTAATCTATCTTTGTACACGGAGAACCAGCGGAAAGGTACCGACGAAATATCTCGAAACGGATGAAAACACAAGTGAATGAAGGCGTTTGCTTTATACATTCTTAACTTGTCCACACAGGACAAATCTATGGGTTACCATACGATTGAATTTTCTCGTCGCGTAGACTATACGACGGTTGTTAGTATCGAGCTATACCGTCCGATATTTAACAACCTTCGTATAGTTCTATGTCACGACGAGTATCGCACGTATGTTAACCGATAGACGGGAACTAAATGGCGCTTTTAGTTTCATATATGAGTATCGATGGGAATACGAAGGTTTCATATTATCATATAGTGGTTTTAACCCGAACATCTCGAATCGCTCTCTAATTATGCGTTTGTTGTGTATTCTTGTTGTATGTGTGTGTTCCGGCTGTCGGGGGTACGCTTCTATCCCATTAAGAATGTATAGAGCGAACACCCATCACTTGTGCTTTCAACCGTTTCGAGTAAATTTCGGCAGCACCTCCCCGCTGTTCTCCGAGTACACTGTAATAGAATAGATAATTATTTCAAAGCTGTGAAACAACGTTGAAATGAACATCTAATCTATCTTTGTACACGGAGAACCAGCGGAAAGGTACCGACGAAATATCTCGAAACGGATGAAAACACAAGTGAATGAAGGCGTTTGCTTTATACATTCTTAACTTGTCCACACGGGACAAATCTATGGGTTACCATACGATTGAATTTTCTCGTCGCGTAGACTATACGACGGTTGTTAGTATTGAGCTATACCGTCCGATATTTAACAACCTTCGTATGGTTCTATGTCACGACGAGTATCGCACGTATGTTAACCGATAGACGGAGACTAAATGACGCTTTTAGTTTCATATATGAGTATCGATGGGAATACGAAGGTTTCATATTATCATATAGTGGTTTTAACCCGAACATCTCGAATCGCTCTCTAATTATGCGTTTGTTGTGTATTCTTGTTGTATGTGTGTGTTCCGGCTGTCGGGGGTAGGCTTCTATCCCATTAAGAATGTATAGAGCGAACACCCATCACTTGTGCTTTTAACCGTTTCGAGTAAATTTCGACAGCACCTCCCCGCTGTTCTCCGAGTACACTGTAATAGAATAGATAATCATTTCAAAGCTGTGAAACAACGTTGAAATGAATATCTAATCTATCTTTGTACACGAAGAACCAGCGGAAAGGTACCGACGAAATATCTCGAAACGGATGAAAACACAAGTGAATGAAGGCGTTTGCTTTATACATTCTTAACTTGTCCACACGGGACAAATCTATGGGTTACCATACGATTGAATTTTCTCGTCGCGTAGACTATACGACGGTTGTTAGTATCGAGCTATACTGTCCGATATTTAACAACCTTCGTATAGTTCTATGTCACGACGAGCATCGCACGTATGTTAACCGATAGACAGGGACTAAATGGCGCTTTTAGTTTCATATATGAGTATCGATGGGAATACGAAGGTTTCATATTATCATCGAGTATCATATATTGGTTTTAACCTGAACATCTCGAATCACTCTCTAATTATACGTTTGTTGTGCATTCGTGTTGTATGTGTAACATGATTTAAACCATTGAGATCAAGATTGATAGAACTGATCATCCTACATTGCAATAGTATTCATCAACCAAAAACTATTATTGCAATGGCATTCATCTATAAAAATCAACAATTAAAACTACAAATGTAGGATACTGATATCATAAAGCGTTATACGCAACATATGAATTCACATGACTGAAACATGCATCAAAAAAAACATGTTCATCCAAAAGAAAGGCCACTGTCAACAAATATAGACAAACACGTTATAAAAACAGTAACTAATTAACAAGTTGATTAGCATCTGGATCAAGAAAATGATAGGAAAAACAATTGACTATGATCTATAATGACAAGTCTATTACCATGACTCTCGACTAACAAAGGTGGCTTTTCGTCCTCGGTAGCTTGATAATTGGGATTTCATGGCGAATAAAAATATGCATATGCCGTTTGACCGGGAACTTCAATAGGAAACTCAATAAGGTCGGGTGTACTGAAGTACGCTTTGTATTTCGCTATATCAGGTGATGAAGCCTAAGCCCTAGCTAGCCCAGCCCCACCCCAACCGAACCCTATCGAAGGTAAAGAACGTCCTTACACTTTCATATTTCTATTAATGATGCAAGTCTCCACCAAGTCAAATTCTTGCAACACGGCGGCGGTGGCCGGGATATCGGAGGAGGAATAATTTTTAAAAGTGAAGTAGGAGAGTTGCAAGACTAAGTTATAAGTATAGGGGGTTATAGGTAAATACTAATTATGAGAGAGGAGAGAAAAATATTGAAGTAGGGGGGCAGAAAAAAACCCTATTTGATTATCAAATGCATGGGTTTGTATGATTTATATGTATGTATTTGAGTGCTGCAATTCCGAAATTTGCTTTAACTTGTACGTTGGTTTATGTTGTTAATTTGATCATTTTTAAAATTGTAATTGGTTCTACACATAATTATTTCGTTATTGTAACAGAAAATTTTGTTTCTTTCGATATGAAACAGATATGATACACGATATGATAAATAAATAAACGAAACACAAACCGTATCAAGATTTAACAACTTTGATTATGTCATATACGCGGGCCGATATTTTCATATTAGCCAATAGGCAAAAATAGATTGCGGTCTGGATATGGCATATTGGCAGATGTTACCTATATTTGATTTAATGCTTCAAACCCTTCGAGCATGTGTAAAAACATATTTGTATGATGTTATGTAGCTATAGTGAAAGTTATTTACTGTAATATAAAATTAATATATTGGATTATAAAAATATAGAAAATATTACTCTACTGATAATTGTCACAAAAGCGCGCTCTTCAAAGAAAATAAATAAATAAATAAAATAAAGCATGATACTCAATTACTCAGTTTTTAAATTAAAAAAAAGAAGAAGAAAGAACAAAAATAAATTCATACATGCATGTTGTCTCCCCATTTTTTCATAAATTAAACCAACTTTTCTATACATGCTAGTAATTACTGGATACATTCAGGTTAAATGCATAGAGCTAGCCGTAATTTCCTCTACGGTAAACTTTCATCAATGCAACACTTTGGTTCGCCTAACTAGATCGCCATTCACGAACACAATCTATTTATATGGCATGACTTTATACACTTAATTTTACCACATTTAATGAAAATGAATCATTCATGATATGATACATGTATATACATCGATACCCAATCCCAACCTAACCCCAGCCCCAGCCCCAGCCCAGCCCCGCCCCAACCTAACCCTAACCCCAACCCAACCCCAA
Organism: Agapanthus africanus; assembly: GCA_030015575.1. NCBI lineage: Eukaryota > Viridiplantae > Streptophyta > Magnoliopsida > Asparagales > Amaryllidaceae > Agapanthus > Agapanthus africanus. The sequence continues at coordinate 484,207,618 of JASDDO010000010.1, read as the reverse complement.
CCCCAACCCCAACCCTAAGCCCAACCCCAACCCCAGCCCCAGCCCCAGGCGCCGCAGCCTAACCCTAACCCCAACCCCAACCCCAACCCCAACCCCAACACCGACCGCAACCCCTGCCGAACCCCAACTCCAACCGCAACCCCAGCCCCAGCCATGAACCCTAGCCCTAAATAATCAAAAATTTCTTTAATTTAGTTGAAGATTTACTAACGAGAACGGTGGTGGCGACGACGAGAACGGCGGCGACGACGACGAGAACGGCGGTGGCGATTTGGGGATTTTGTTTCGCGCGCGATCGAGAGAGGAGGAAAGAGATAACGGGCGTAGGCGATCGATCTGTACCTTTATTAAATCGCTATTTAGTTGCCCCTACGGATTTGTCCGTAGGTCCTTGGTTTGCGGCTCCGTAGGGGCAAACACCAAATTAAGAATTAATATTTTTATTCTTGAACGTCTTGGCCCGTAGGGGCAACCTTTTAGCCCTACGGATTAATCCGTAGGGCCAACATAAATCTGCCCCTATGGATTTCAATATCCGTAGGGGCAACCCCCTATTTTAGTAGTGGGTTTCTCTCTCAATAAATATTTAGCCATCTCATGAATGGATTCCAATGGATGTATATAAGGCTTTTGCCTTGTACTGTGTTTATGCGTTCCAACGTATTTTTCTGAGCCCAGGTCACAAGTTCTTGCTTACAATAGGCTTTAGCCCAAAATTTAACTACATCAAAAATTGTACACTGATCGGTAGCTATATATTTTGTGATGTTTTGGCAGTGTAGCAGGAGACATAATTATTTGTTTTGCATGCAAGAGGCGGTCAAAAGCTCTCTTTATGTCCTCCTTCTTCCTTCCTTCATGAAAATAGCCAAACAAATCTTTACACTCTTCAATGAATGAAAAAACTTTCAATTGAATTGATGATGATGATGATGATTGAAGTGTTCAAAAAAGCTCATACACATTAATGTGATTTTACTACCATCCCTTTTGCACTTGGAGAACTAGCCAGCTTTAAAGTGAAGAACTTACTTTCTAGAAAGAGCCCTTTGTTGAAATATATCTACACATTAAAAAAATAATTACAAAATGAAGAAGTTTCTGGTGGTGAAACATACGCCATTTTAGTGTTTGAATTACTTTAAGAGCGTCCGAAAAATACTAAATAATTCTATATATGAAAAAGGCAGGTGCATCAATGTGGTTTGGTGGATGATCACTATATGTACATAAAAAAAAAAGCATGACGGATACTATCAGTTTTCTTATTAACAATCTGCATGTAGTGTAAATAAGATCTGATACTGATATTAATATATCATGCGCCTTTCAAGCCAAGATTTGGCACTATTATTTCATTGCACCAAATTCTATATTTTTCTTCCCAACAAGCCTAGCAACTGCTCAAATAATGTTCCAAGTTTCTCTTGCAGTATACATATTTAAAACTTATCATGCTACTAAAATATCTAGCATAGAGCCTCTACTTTCATTGACTCGGAGTTTGTAACTCCAAAAGGCAAAGAGTATGCAAAATGTCAACGTTTGGTAGTTTTTGAGCACCTCAAAATTTCTTTAAAGTTTGTGCTTGGATCCATGTTATATTAATTACTCTTAGAATTCATACTTGGTAGTTTGACCTTGGATCCAAAGTTTGACCTTGGTTTTGATGAGGATGCATCGTGCTTTATATTTCTTCATGAGATTAATTATGATCCTCTTAAAACTTTAATTATAAGATTTCAATGAACAAAAATCCCAAGACCACTGGGATAAACGTATAAATTCTGTCCCCGGATGGTTTATCTTTTATGTCTATTTATTTTTCAATTTATAACTAAAAAAAATGATGGAATATTGCTCGAAAGGAATAGTACCTTGGTTTGTGCTAACCTCTGATATTGCATGTAATGGATCCAACCTCAATCTCTTTATACATATATGTGTGTGTGTGTGTGTGTGTGTGTTACATATGTGTGTGTGTGTGTGTGTGTGAACTTCCTTTTCTTTTATAAAATTTTTAAAAAAAAGTGAAATCTTCAATGGCCCTTAATTTCAAGCCGTCCATATTAACAAACATTATTTAAATAAATCATGTCCTCACTTTATAATTTAAACTTTCATCTATTCTTCTCGTACAACAACTGATCTCACGCGGGGGCCTCCTTGTGCTGGAATATTGCTTAGCTTTCTCAATTAAGCAACACAATAAGGCTATTGCTATTAGTTTGGCAACCTTCTTTAAGACATGATATGGCTCTTCACCACCACTTTAGACTATGTTTGCTTTAAAAGATCATTGAAAGTGTCTCAAAAGAAACTATGTACATGAATTAAAAAGAAGTTTAAGAAGAAAAGGATATATGCTGTAAACAAATGCTTTTATAATATCATGTGTCCCTAATCAAGGAGACAAGTTGTCTCCTCGTGTGCATATATATTATAAGTTTCAATACGAGCTAGGTATAATGTTATACGTGTGCATACTAGCTAATTATAAGGTAGTTTATAAATTAATATAAGTACAACATCATATATATGCAAGTGTGTTAGGCTAAGCTATCATTGAGTTTTCTTTTAAAGCTATACTGGCTAGCTCCTTATAATTTATCTAAATAAAAGCAGCACTAAATATTAATGTATATGCTAACCACCACATTAATTGTCTTTATAATCGAGCATGATAATTGTCGATTAGGTGATAATGTCCAAAGACAACTCAAAAACACTGGAGCCCTTCACATTTGGTATGATCTCAAAAGAAGCTGCATGATCGATATACATATCTTGATCATTTATTAGTGACAATATTTTTAAGGTACATTAAGGATAATTAAATAATTAAATAATATTTTTCAGTTGCTTTAGTGTGATATATAGCTGTATAATTGCAACATTAAACTTTGGCTAGATTACAAGCGTAAATTGAACATCCCTTGCTGGATGACTCATCACTCTCATGCATCCAACAAACACAATTACAAATTTCAAACAATTAATTATAATTATCTAAACACCACCCTTGATCACTTGCTCACAAGGTTAGCTAATTAATGAAAAGACGAAGTAATATATATATATATATATATATATATATATATATATATATATAAAAGAGTTCATGAAACTCAAGATTACGCCTCATGATATTAATTATAAATATAGGGAACATCATTCTTCCTCATATTATCATCAATGTTGTCCCTTTAATTTACTGCTTTGTTAAACTTAAATCACCACAAGCGCGCTCTTTAATTTATTGGTTTCTCATCATTCTAAAAGCCAAGGACTGAAGCTCACTCAGTTCATCATGTACTGTTGCTCTACTCTTATTCCAAGTTTCGGAGGAACAATAAAGATTTTCCTCAAAACACAGCTCCCCCATTGATTGTGCGTCCGAGCTGTTGTCGATGCTGTCACGCGAGCCTTGCGAAACGATATTATTATTCCATTGGCACTGATTAATTTCCATTGAGCATACCATGCCGTGAGCTAGCTGCGCCTTCGCATGCATCAACTGTGCTTGTAAGCTTGCTACCTAAATTTCCATGGTTACAAAAGGAAATTTACAAATAAGATAATTTGCATACCACAACGTACACTTGAAATTAAGGTATTCCGGTGATTTAGCAATATGTATGTATATATACCTGCTGTTGGAGCGCGAAGATGTGAGCGACGCATCCGTGTACAGGGTCCCGAAGCCTCGCCTGCGCCTCATAGGCAATGCTCACAACAGCCTCGCATCTATCTCTCTCCGGTACATTAAGCAGCAGCTTCGACGCGTTGCTTGCTCCAAAAACTTTGTGTATAGCAGTGAACCGTGACGCGCCGTGCTCGTTACTGAAGTAGGGTGCAAAGACACAGTCGGACGTGCACTTGCGCCGCAAGAACTTGCATGCACCACAGGGTGTCCCTGTGCCTGAAGTGCCCATCTTATCCCTAAATTTGGTTTGTTGTTTGATTAGAGAGAGAGAGAGAGAGAGAGAGAGAGCTAGCTCAATAGATACTCCACAGCTTAGCTTGGAGAGGTGATACTCAATTTATTGGAGGGATGGAGACATGAGTGGGGATAAGCTGCAGGGTTAGAAGGGGACAATTAATGGTGTGATTGAGATTGGTGTCTCCTTTTGAAAAATTTTATTGGTCGAAGTATGGAGATAGGCCTCATGGAGTTTATCATCAGTATAATTAATTTAGTGAGAGAAGCAGGTTGACTGGAGGTAGCATAAGTTCTAGTTTCGAGTTTCATATCATGAATTCTATGTATTTATCTTTCGCGCATTCCCGTTTTATGCGGTAGCCAAAGAGACAAATGGGACAGACCGAGAGGTCCGCTCAACTTAAAACAGGGAGGCACGGACAGGCATACCACAAGCACCGTAACCTCGTATCTTTTAATATAAAAAAAGATTACATAGATTAACTTGGAATAGATAGTTTTAGATGCAACAGAAATGAGGCATGCTTCATACTCATCTTATGCCGATGATGATATGAATCACATGCAACTATAGATATAAAACATAGTACCATATATGCAACAAATATGTCTAGTAAAATTCAAAAGAAGGTTGGCTATATATGATAAAGGGGCTTGTTGCTTTTGTTGAGCAAATAAAGAGTGCGTTGTGTGCAATTTCTTACTTTTCTGCGCCGAATGCTGCAGTTTGACATCGAATTGTAGGCGCTGATGCTTCCTCCTTTAATTTAGTGGGGAATCAGCAATTATCATTTATTATTAAATATAAAACATAGTTGAAAAGGAACAAAGAAAAGCACAGCCCACATTTGGAAACTAAGAATTGACTATCAGGTTAATCAACGGCTATATTTTAGCAACTTGGTCATTGTGCGATAAGCTGCTGCTTTTTATATATTGGATTTAGCATTCCCTATGATTGTCACCAAACATGTATCGCGATACTTAATAACAGCTGTATCAATCTCTTAATATATATAAGTTGTCTTGTAATAGTCAAATGAAATTCACAACAGAGTGCAATGCGAATCGTAGAGTCTTGTTGGAACAAGATGCTAGTTTATTAACTGCAACTGGGCCAACACAGCTAAAATTAGCAGATGGCTGATAAACACCATATATTTAACTCAGAATCGTATGCACAGCCCTAAGAATTCCCATCAATTATCCAACAATTCTCATCATCATGATAAATGTAGAATGGCATCCTGCTGATCTCTTGCATCTGCAGATTATAGTCAATAACATGCATCATGCAGCTAACCATTAAATGCGAGCATGCTATTTGAACGCCACCAAATTAACTTAGGCTTTCAAGTATCCCCGACACAGACAATACTTAATTGATTTATTGAGAATGGTTAGCGATACATAGAGTGATCTTCAAGAGGCAAAAGGGTTTTTAGTTCTTACCTGTTATGAGAAACGGAACCACGCTTGAGAGGAGAAATAGGAGAAATAAGAGATGCAACACAACCTTACTGCAGCACCGAGAATTTAAGTAATTTTGCCAAATTTTGCTTATCTATTATATATACATGGAAAGTTTGCTCAAAATAAGGAGAACATGGGAGACACGGTGCCAGTGCAAAATATGATTCAAGTTTTGATGCATCCTGTTAGTATCAAAATGGAGCACCAGCTTCAACTTCATACCAACCTGTCCTCCCAAAAACAAAATTTAAAACACCCAACCCCCTTCATTCATCACCTCTTGTGATGAAACCTCACCTTCAACAGGAACTGCATCTTAACCTGTTAAATTCAATTAATTTTGATTCAAGATATAATATCAAGATCGTAAAGAAAATAAGGGAAAGTGTATAATTACAACAAACCTGAGCCGTATTATAGATAATATACTCATTGTACAAAAGCTCAGATGATTTAACTGATGAAGACACTGGCTTCCCACAAGGAACAACCACATCTCTCCATGTATCAAACTCCAACTCGAGTGGTACAGTCTTTCCAAGTCCCTTGGTTGAATGCTTCCCTCTTGGTGGCTTATCCATATACTATCAAAAGGAAAAGAAAATGGATATGAAAAAGGAATAGACCCAAAAAGCACATAAACTGTCAAAATTTAAATGAGACAATGAGAACGACCAGTAGCAACAAAATGATAAATAATGTAGAGAACATCGCATCACAAACATGGATGCAAATCTACAGGAACTGCTTGCATAGAAACGATTAATAGCGGGTTGAATGAGGGCACAAATTTCAACAATCAAATAAACTTTACAGTACGTGTTCGGAGATCATAATGATACTTACGGTGGCTTTCTTGAGCTCATGAATCTCCCCCAAAGCAACCTCACTAAGCAGCATGAGACCAACTGGATTTGTTCTGTCCACAAAGCAGTATTGTGCACTCTTGCTAACAAGGTCAGCAAAGTAAACTCCTTTCCCAAACTATTAAGGAAAATTTGAGTGTGAGAAACCAACTCTACTAAACTTTCAAATGAAATAATAATAAAGAAGTGAAGTCGAGAGAGAGAGAGAGCAGCAGCAGCAGCAGCAGCAGCAGTACCATGTAACCTGTAGCTGGAGCTTCAGGGGGTGCTATTCTTAGACCTTGGCTAAGGATGCCAACAAAGTTTGTCAACCGAGAACCTGCCAAGCAGATAATTGGTTAAAAAAGGGGGAATTTTTTTCTGAATGATGAAATAACTACTAGACTTGCTTCCTTGCCTCCTCCCTTTTTTTCAATCTTTTTGCCTTCTACACACCCTATGTTGTCTGTTGGAAACCTCATTTAGGCCAATAGACTATCCATGAGATAATTGAATCATAGTTTCCCTCAACATAAATATACAGAAGCAAAAGCAATCAGAAATTTTGGGGGAAATCAACTCTGGATAAGACCACCTAAAAGCTTTTGATATGATTCAAAAAAATCAAGCCTTTGATATAACTCGCATGGATTCACTATTGCATATCTACAAAATATGATGGTTGTCTTCAAGCAGTAACGGTTTTAACTTCCAAAGGCTAGTGAAACTTACAAGAAAATGGAGAACACCCAAAGCACTAATACTAGCACACAGCCATAAAAAAATCGTAACTGAACTAAAATGGATCACACTGTCACCTAAACGTGCCATGAAAGTGATAATTTTGTAACTTCTCTGAAAAATGCTACAGCAGGATAACACCATTTTAGACTGCGAGAAATGTTAAAAACAGGAAGCTGCCACCACTGGAAAACATACATCGACAAAAGAAGACGTCAAACAAGGGAAGCAGTTGTCAAATTGACTAAGAACAGCCGCCTAAGGGATTTTCACCGTTAGCAATAACATAAAGAAGAATGCAGTTTCATCATTTATCCAGAAATTTAAACAAAACTGCTTATCAATAATCGGGTATTTATAGAACTAGTAATGAGATGTGAAATATCACAGCATACCATGCCATAGAAGCATCTTATTCTTGAGTTAATCACGGTATTGTGCATACTTATCAAATTCTCCTTCACGCTCAAGGGCAAAAACTTCCTCCAGTTCGAGACTCCAATCCTGTTTAAACATATATATGAATGAGCAATTAAAAACACAAGCAATACAGTACATTTATGTTCAATTTGGTGTACAAGAATGTTCAACCTTATGGGTCGGAGCATGAGTATTAAGAAGATACTTCTTAATCAGTTGATAATCTTCACTGTCATGCGGCAGGGGAGTAACATCACATTTCAACTTCTTATACTTGTCATCAAGAGATTCATCATCTTCGTTATCAAAACCAACTAGTCTAGAAGCAATTTCAATATCTTGAAGAGCCTCTAGCATTTTCACCTACAATTTGAACTAGTATCTTTGGATTAAATTCATTAAAGGTAACATACAAATGATTTATTTTTTTTATTTTTTATTTCAGAAGTAAAGCTACTGATCTAACTTAAACAGATGATTGAGAAAACAGATGTGATGATTGTGATAAACAGGAAAAAAACACCTCACAAGACTTCACATAAAAAGGTTTTGGATAATTTCAAATAATTTTACACGGTTGTCCCTTGCCAGTTGCCAAGATACCTGGGGAGTATGCTACTCTGCTTAGGACACCATAGATTTACCCTTACATGAACGGATCGATGCCTGTGGTAGCTCTAGGCATACAATAGACAATTTACAAAAATCAATCTAATAGCTAGTCAAATGCCTACCTCACTGACCAATGAAAAGATAATAAATTAAACTAGGTATCCTAGTAGAAGCATCAGTGCATGTACTGATAATAGATACATTATTACTTTATTGGTTGTAACAATAAATAGCATCCGGATAGTTGTGAAATGATTATTTAAGAAAGTTCAGGAAAACGCAACAAATTATGCAACAAGTAATAGATGACTGGATGAGTCTGCAATGCAAGCATTCAAGAGAAACAACAGTCACCAACAAAAATTTGTCCCCATGTTGGCACATCTGTCAGTAAGCATCTGTCTAGGAACTTAGGAAGAGTGCTGTTTAGGCGCGACTCACACACACACACACACACACACAGAGAGAGAGAGAGAGAGAGAGAGAGAGAGAGAGTTTCATTAATGGCTGTTTTTAGGTTGGTATACTCTCTAGAGCTCAGTCTTCCATCTACTTTCTGATAAATATGTTATTTAAATATTTGAGGGCAGCACGAGGAAAAAGTAGGATCTCCCTGGACAAGCTTTACAAGCATAACTACAGGCTATAAGCCTAATACCAAGCCAACAGCCAAAAGAAATATTTTGCAAGAATAACCAGTTACATAAGTTGCAAAAATGAACTATATTTTACTGAATGGCTACATACAAAAGTATAAAACGAAAAAACAGAGTAAGCTTAAGTTCAACAAACAGAATTCAGAGTCTTTAAATAATACTATTCTGTAATTCCAGAAAAATTGAGAGATTCAAGAGTAAGGAAATGGTTAAGAATTAACTGAATGTGGAACCACTAATAAGAAGAGAAATGTTGAATATCAATTAGCTATAGTTATCCCATGCAGTTTCTGCTAGACATAATTAGGCATAGCATCTTCAGTTCAACAACGTAAACTGCTTTGCTAAATGGCTGCTTAAAAAGCATGAGGATAGAAATAAAATTTCAGTACATAATTGAGAATTTACCTTCGCGCTGAAATCAGCTTCATCTCTTATGACATGAGGATGAATTGAAGGGATAAGAGTGAAAAAGCGATTGCTGGCATCAACTATCAAGCTATCTCTAACAGCAGGATTGTTGTTACTGCTATTATTTAATATATTTTGTAACTCTGTTAATACTTCAAAACCTGGAATGCAAAACAAACTATTATGTACTGTTAGAATGCCAACATTAAGGTATGTACCAATTTGCACTAAGATATCACACAGTAGAATATTTTCGCAAAATTATATCAATGAAAGCTTTGGTATACCCTTCTGGATGTTGGTCTTGCTTAGTTTCCCAAGTGGCATTTCTGACATATTGATTTCAAATTCCAGCATTGCAGCCCTGAAAGGAATAAAAAAATTAGAATCCAGGCATATGCCTCATATCCTAAAAGAGATAGGTTTAATATGAAGAATGAAAAACAGATATGACCTGTAAGTCTCAACATTAAAAAGCATTTTCATTAGCTCTGCTAATTGAGGAGCAAGTAAGGTCTTCATCTTTGAAGGATCTTTCTTTTTTGGAGCATGTTTAATGCCGTAGTCCTATAAGTAGTCCAGTATTTCAAATAAAACTTAACATTAAAGATGTTGAAAAGGAGATTCTCAGATTACAAAATGAAATAAACACATACGATATCAAGTGGAAAAAATCTTCCTGGATGCTTCTGGAAGTTCTGCTTCTGTTCCCAAGCTTCCCATGGATTCCCTGTCTTTTCAAGAAATAGCCGTTTAAACTCTTCAATTGCATCATATTTTGACATCTCTCCCAATTTGGAACCACCAATTTTATCATTTCCGACACGTCCCCACTTGCGGAACACATAACAGTCTGACCCTTTGTCCTCTTGGATGATCTGAAGAATATAATAGCTGTAAGCAAAGAAATTTTGGTCAGCATTCACTTGGGAAAAATAAATGTCAAATGCCCTTCCACTAACCACATCTCGAAAATAATGATTGAGGGTTGAGGGAATATTTATTATATTCTAGCATGCCTCAGCAAGTCGAAGGCCCTTTGGGCCAAAACCTAGGTTTTTGCGCAGCGGTATTTCAATTTAAATCAATCTGCATTTAATAAGCAACCGGAGGGAATCTAACCTAAGTTGCCCTAATACCATGTCAAAATCTCACTTCCATTGCACCCAACTCTAAAGTTATGATGAGGGTTGATGGAATATATTATATATTCCAGCAAGAAAGTATTCATAGAGCCGGTATATTCGTAGTTCATGTTTATGTGCCTCAAGTAGTATACTTGCATTTATGGGTTCAAACTTCAAAACAATCATCAACACAGCAGCCCTCCGTCTAATCAATTTTCAATGGGGAAAAAAGTGCTTAATATTAGAGGGGGGAAAAGAGTGTTGAGACTTTAAGAACTCTGGCAGTTCGAGAAACTGCACCGGGCTTACCTGTTGATACCAGTAACAAGATCAGACATATTTAAGGTAGTATTATAGATGCTTTTCCCATCCTCAAGAATGTGGCCTGTGTCTTGCAAGCCAGAGGCCTCATGCACCGCACTATGACCTTTTACTTTCACAGTTACCATACCACTTCTTGAAGTCTCACTGGCTGCCTCCACCTTATATAGATCAAATGGAAGCTTCTTATGTCTTTTAATACATTCACCAAGGTATTCATCCCTAACAATTGGAATTTTCATCCTCCTGCCAGATTATTGTGACCAAAAAAAATTAAATGGGATGACATACTGACAAACAGAGAAGCACAAATATTATAAATACACCACTGACCTGGCTTTTTTTATGTCAGAATTTGTATTGTCCACCTCTCCGCTCAAAACCAGACAGCTAGTATCTATACAACAGCAAAAAGCTTCGAATAAGACAACCTTTAACTTATTGCAAATATGTTTGGGAATATGTACCCATTTAGCTGAAATTGGCAAGTATTTAAATCAATTTTCTTGTGAGTGCATGCCTTTAGTGATCTTGGCATGGACCTTTCCCCCTGCCTCCACAAGTTTCTTTTTCCATTCCTCCTGTTAACTCGAACAAAATCAATTAAACTTGCTGCATACTGACTAATGAACACCGAAAACTGGTGAAAGTGTAGTGTTTGCTGCGAGTGCAAAGGAAGATAAATTGATTCTATAGAGAAGAAATTAAAAAATTAAAAGGTTTCTCTTGGATGGCATTAAATGGTATCAAGGAGGAAAATTGTTATAAAATTTCTTTGTTCTCTGCGGTAAAAGCCTTCTACTCATGTATAAAGGACACAATGGAAGATTCGAAACAAAACTCACTAGACCTCCTTTGCATTTAATTTTTTAAAATAAAAGATGCACAAAGATACATTCAAACACACACATACATGTGTGAGAGCATCCACACATGCTCAAGGGAGAGAGAAGAGGAGAGATTTATGAAACTTATTAGACTCCAGACGCCACACCAAAGTTTCGAAATTATGGTGATAGTTTAGAGAAATATCTTTATATTCTAATGCTCTCTCACAAGTTGCCTGCACGTTTTTTCGATCAACACCTATGGCTTTTTGGGCAGCAGCAATTATTTAAATCTGCTTCAAATGAGTGTCCAGCAGACTATGAACATGGATGACTCTAATATTATTTAGATTCCAAAACTCCAAAATTATGGTGAGTTGACAGAAATACATTTATATTTTAAGAGAACTGAAACAACGTACCATAGTCCCTTTCAGTTCTCCAGCAATAGCAACTTTTAGGTCCTCCAATCTTTCGCTATAAGATGTCTGTGACTTGATGGGAGAAGTTTGACTAGCCAAAGATTTATTACACACTGGAGGAAGGATTCGCTCAGGCTTTTTAGCCTTATCAGACTTTGACCGCTGCAACATATCATTAATTGCAACTTTTTAATCTATCAACTGTGAACTGGCACAACTACCATGGAATTAATATAATCCGTTGCATATACCTTCAAAAGATATTCATTGTTTGTTCCTTCTGGGATTTTCCACTTCTTGAGTCGTACAGGCTCAGTAGTTGAGTATGAACACTTGCTCCATGCAGTTGCATAACCATGACAACGATACTGGCCTTCGGAGTAGTGAAGAGAACCATTACAGATAGGGCATGTTCCCAGTGCTCCAAAAAGCATTCCATCAGCACTAGACATGACGCATTAAGTTGCTTGTCAGAATTGTAGACGGGGATAGTATATTGTAGAGAATATTCATACTGTACTATTACATTACCAGCAATATTAGAGAGTATGCAAGGATAAAAAGGACTGCTGTAAACAAATGTCATGTGCCTTCCATACATTATACTTGACAAATATCTATCTCCAAAACATGAAAAGAAAAAGTAACTATCAAAACAATAATGCAAGTATTTCTGTGTACAGGAAAAACAATATAGGTGAAAGAAAGTAGACTTAGCTTTTTACCAGTGTCCAATGTAACTTTGGATGTAAAGAAATTTTGTATTTTGAGTGCTTTTCCTGACAGACTTTTAAAATAATTTTAGACTACAAAAAGCAAGTTATTAATCTTATGAGCACTATTTCGATTTTTTCGAGGAACAAATTAGCCTGATGCTAAAAGTTTTTTTAATTATTCAGTCCATGGTCTTATTATTTAAGCTTAAAACGGTTTGCGCTTTGACGCTTCGAGCTCGAGTCATCTATCTTTGTACTGAAAGGATTAGGCATTTTCATAGAGCTGTTGATTTAAGCAAGTTGTTCATAACAGGTAAAGCACAGAATAATTATCAACGGTTCATATATATTCAAGAAGGAGGGGGTGAAAGTATATATTTTATCTATGAGTGTACACGGGCTTTTGATATAAGTGGATTCCAACAATAAGACTCAAGTCTTCTTGAGGTTTGTCTCATCTTATACCTATGTGCATCTCATAGTTTTTCCAATGTGGGACTATTTTAGTCTCTTACATCTCAACACTCCCCCTCATGTGCAACCATCATTTTTTCTTGGTGTGGCAGTCATGTGGATTGCACAACACTTGTAGAGCTAGGTCTCTTAAAGACACCTTTTGTGCTTGTAGCCTGCTTCTCTCAGAGGTATTATCGAGGTTTTGGATCGAGCCATAGGCTTTGATACCATGTTAGAGTTATATATATACATACACACACACATATATATACCCACACATACATATATACATATAAGAATGAGGGGGCGAATATATATTTTTATTTATGAGTGTACACGGGCTTTTGATGTAAGTGGGTTCCAATAACAAGACTCAAGTCTTGTTGAGGTTTGTCTCCTCTTATATCTTATACCTATGTACATCTCATAGTTTTTTCAATATGAGACTAGTCTCTCACATCTCAAACAATAATAATGGCTTCTTCAAGTTTGTTTATTTACGAACAAAGCTCTACTTATTAACCTTGACCAAGTCCAAGTACTTCATATCCCTATACACAATTGATACAAGGAGTTGGGAGACTTGGTAGTTCAGAAAAATCTTTGATTTTAGCTTGTCTTTGATTTTGGCTTAGTTGATTTAGGTTTATTAGCTTTGGAATCATTAGCATACTTCTAGACCGTTTTGTAATTTCTGATTATAGCTAGACTTTTGTGCTATTTTTTTATAAGACTTCTCCCTGTATATAAGAGAAGAGTTTGGTTTATGAGAAAAATGGGGATGGGGTCGATAGCATCCCCATGGTTGCGGCCACGTGATAGGTGACCCAGCCCCATAAGGTGAGGCATGCCGCAACTTAACCCCAGCCCCCTGTTTTCCACTATTGGGGTTGCGCACGACCGCAACCATGGGACTGCGGTCGACCGGCAGCCCCATCAACCTCTTAGTTTATTTGGAAGGTTATGTTATGCTATGATTATGCTATAATGATGAGTAAAATCTGGTGTTGTATCTTTGTGATCTAAATTTTAATTGCTCGGTGGAGTTTCCATGTTCTTCCGAGATTATCTACTTCTTCCTTATAAGAGTCAAAGCACCAAAATCAGTATTGATTCAAACTATAAAACTCGGTTTGGGCCCACAACACATGGGCCCACACATTGATGCACATGGCTTTTAGTATAGTGTGACTCCATCCAAAAGACTCAAGCCTTATGAAGGGTTGTCACATCTTATATCTTATATCTCCATGTCGGCTCGACCTGACCCCATACATCTCTCATAGTTTTTCCAATATGAGACTATATTATCCACAATATCTCAACACCCCTCTCATGTGCAACGTGGTTGTCATGTGAAATGTACGACACGTGTAGAGGCCAATTCGGCTCATTCCACAAAGGTGCATGGCACATGTATTGAGGCCAATCGGCTTTCTCGATGGTGCAAAGTACTCAAATCCCACTAGTGTTCAACCTAGTGGTGAGATATTGTGAATAACATGGTCCCACATTGGAAAAACTATAAGAGATGCGTGGGACATGAGATATAAGATGAAACAAACCTTCATAAGATTTGAGTCTTATTGGATGGAACCCGTCTCAATTTAAAAGCCCGCTTATGCCCTCGTACGAATAAATATTGTCAGGTCCCCTTGTTCGTTAATTTACCGTATAGTTAAACTTTACATGGTGTCAGAGCTCGGGTGTTTGTTTGTCCACATTGCAAATATGAGGTTTGAGCCCTCACACGTAATGTCCTCGTTGCACATGAGGGAGAGTGTTGAGAATGTGATTAACAGTCCCATATCGGAAAAATTATGGGATGCATATGGGTATAAAATATATGTTGGGATAAACCTCCATAAGGGCTTGAATATTTTGGATGGAGTCCCGCTATACTAAAAGCACATGTGCATCCGTGTGTGGGCTCATGTGTTGTGGGCCCAAACCGAGTTTTACACGACCAAATGCATGTTGAAATGTGAGTTTTCATCTTCTAAGATTGCCTGATTTTTCCTTTTAAGAGTCAATGCAATAAAATTGGTATTGACTGGAACAGCTAAATGTTAAAATGCTATTATCTCAAGCTGTGGCCTGAAAACCTCATGTAGACTCCACTTGTCACCGCCACCTTGTACCCACTACCTCCTGTCCTCCTTGCTTCCATTTGTTCCTCCCATCACCCCGATCAACCATAGCCACATGATCCGCCTTCAAAGTGGAAAGAAAATAGGAGAAAATTCAGAAAAGAAAATAAACAAAAGGTGCTCAACCCCTTTCAATCTGCCTAGGGCTCCGGCGTTCATCCGCCTCATCGCTACTTCCTAAGGTGAATAACAAAATGTCACCTGTTGTTGATCAAGTCAAGATCCGCATGGTCCCGGTTTTGATCCACATTGCAGCCCTTGTTCCTTCAATCCAGATATCAACCAAGGGCCAAACGGTTGAAGGTTGTGCACCTCTCTCTCTCTCTCTCTCTCTCTCTCTCTCTCTACAAGATTGAGCCATCCTCTTCTTCCTGTCAGTTTCCATTTTATACTGAAGGTATTTCACCAATCTCCATCTACTTTGTCAGTGACCAGTGCAATCAAACAGTATTTGACTAGTGGATACTTGACTTTTCGACAGCCACTCCTAAGTTTCACTCATAATGTTTCTTATACCGCACATAGTAGTTGCATACACACAAACACATACATGCATAGTAGTTGCATACACACAAACACTTACATGGATACACATATGGACAAAGTTGTATACAAACATTATACGCACAAATCTGCAGCATCCCTATTCTACATTTTTCAAGATTTCCATATCCATGTTTGTTTCATGTATTACGCCGTCACTAGTGTTAATGAAAGCCTATCATTATGTGCAAATATATACCTGAATGGCCTTCCAGTAATGACAGACTTTCAATTAGAGAACAAGCATATCCACCAAGTTTCAACATGTCTACCAAAGAGAAGGATTTGGTTAGACATAACTAGGACAGGAATATCAAAGTCTAAGCAGTAATAGAAAAATTATTCCTATTCATTTGCGATAATTGCATGCACCTAAGATTTCAAAAAATCAAGAAATTGAAAGTCATCTTAACGTCCCCGTGATTAACTAAAACAACTTCCCATCAAAATGGTGTCCGTTATGACGCAATGCTCCATGACGAATTTGTTAAAGGTTAATGAGTCAGTGGTCCATGCTTGACATATGACGTCAACCCTCTGTTAGTGTCAAATTTCAGGTCAAAAAACTATGGACAAGAGAAATGTTTCCTAGACTGGGAACAGAAGTCCAGAAGAAGATAACAGATGACAGGTTATTTCTAAGCAACAGCTAGAGCTGCAAGTTTTCAAAACAATCTTGCAGCTAAAATACGAGTAAGTAGAATTCAAGAAATCGTGAAAATAGATAAAAATATGCAACATCTACAATTCCTTGTTAGGTTGATTAAAAATTACCAGCGTTCTCGTAGATCATTTTCTGACCCTCCAGAATCTTGACCATTAGCTTCAAGCATTTCACGCATCTCTCCAGTAGTTACATGCTTCTTAAGACCATCCTTTATGTCCCATAATGCATTAGTTTGCTCTTTCAGCCTACTTTCCAGATCAGCGGCACTATCACTAATTGGTACCCCACCCAATGCTGCATTTCCATCTGATTTTGGAATTTTAGACGATTTTCCATCATTCCCATCTTTTTTACGTTTAGTCCCTTTATAGGTTTGCTCAACAGCTGTAACTTTATCTTCCTTTACAGCACCATCTTAAATTTCAAGGATTGAATATGAGAAAGATAAATAAATATGAACTGTCAAACCATAACAAAGTACAATTTATGTGTTACCTCTTTTAGTGGTAGATGTGTCCTTTACTAGAGAAGTAACAGTTTCTTTTTCTTGAGAAGGAAGGTTGTCCCAACCCGATACTTCCTCTATATTAGTGGATGGAGACATTTGTATAAAACATTGGATGTGGTGCCAGGCTACACCCCTAGCACCCTGTCCCTCTGGTTTGATTGAGACACGAACCTAATAAAACAGGCAATTGAATGTTAGAGATGCTCCTACAATTAGTCAGAGATTATTTTTCCCAATATCCTCAATGGTACGGAACTCAAAGAACACCTAACATAACAGCTCAGAAACGGATGACGTCATCCTTTATCAGTTTATTGCACATCCTTTATCAGTTATCTTAAGCATAACCAGGTTTATCGAGCTCAATCACAGCATCACAAAGACAGACATGTGTGAAGCCAAATATTTAGAGGTGGATATCTTACATAGTCCAGAAACTTTTCATTCAGTATCTATAGTTGTTAGGCTTCATGATACATACGTGCACGCACATGTAAGTGTTTATGACAGGACATAACACATATACTTAAAGGGGGCTCTGTTCAGTAGTTGGGTTATTGCAAATTTGCAATGCAGAACAATGTTTTTTCACAGCTGCACTAAATAAATGAATCCCTTTAGACCTATTGTGATAATTATAATTAAATTATGTACTATTGACAATTTCAATCTCAAGCAAGTAAGGTGTATTGTATCTGGTAAAGCATAATGTTCATAGCTGTTTTTCTTTTTCAAAATTGATCCGTATACAAGTACATCAAAGTCTTCATAATTGGCTAAACCAATCCTTTTCCTCTATTCAGCTTTAAATTTCAGCATGAATAGTTTGACTCTTTCGATAACAGAGAATTGGTGTCAACTAAGCGAAGATATAAAAAGATCGCTGAGGCTACAAGACCGAAACCTGGAACCAAAGGACTTCTTTGCTAAGGAAGCGAGAAAATAGATATGGGAGAGGGGCTTTGCTCAATCTGTAACCAATTGATTACATGGAAAATGGGAAGCTGCGAAGGCAAAAAGAAAAGCGTTGACCAAGAACAAAGAACAAAAGCTAGAATGAAAGGGACTGTCATTGAACTATCCTATGTAACACGGATTCGGATACGGGATATGCCACGATACGGATTCGCAAATTCGCAATTTTCCAAAAAACCGAGGACACCGGATACGTTTTTTATATCGTTCTTTAATTAAATAAATATGAATATATAGTAAGATATACATATAAATAATAATAATATAAATCACTAATGGCATTATGTTATGTATTCAATACACTTTCAAATTTTCGAGAGCCTTAATTTTCGAGAGAGAAAGAAGAGACATTGATTCGGACAAGATTGGTGAAACATTTACAAAATTTACAAGTCCGAACATATCCGAAAGAATGTGAGAGTTTTGGACACCAATTCGCGATCAGGGACGATTCGTGAGGTACTTACAAGTATATGTGCTTCATAGGGTCATCTATCGGCCAATCCAACAGGATAATTAATGAATGTATATTCTTATATATTGTCTCGATCCATGTTCTATAATGTCGAACCCCTAATCCTCAATCGACTCATTACCATATTACAACTCCCAACTGACACAATTATTAGACTCACGCATACGCACGATAATGTCAACCTAGGTTGCATGGACACTTCCAACGGGTTGTCGTATCCGTGTCTAACACGTATCGGACACCGACACTTGCAAGACACTTGCACGACACGTATCAAACGCGTTGTATCCATGTCATATACATATAATGTGTACAATCCATATCATATGTGTATAAACATATTTTTAATATGTTATTAACCTATAGCATGTTAAGACTTGTTTAATGTTATCATAATGTTCGATATCTTATTTGCCCGTATAAGCGAATACAAATAGCCGTATTCTCGTATCCTATATTTTGGGATTTTGCCATATCGCCGTATCATACCGTGTCGTATCCTCATACCCGTGTCCATGCAACCTTGTCGACCAAACTCCCCTATTCAAAATATTTTTTCTCGATTGAAGCTATTTAATTGTTTACAACATTAATTTAATTCCCATCTTTTATTCTCACTCATCCATCTCAAAATTATCTTTTGAGCTAAGCACTTGTTTTCTGCGTGTTTCTTG
This sequence comes from Agapanthus africanus, assembly GCA_030015575.1. Classification (NCBI taxonomy): domain Eukaryota; kingdom Viridiplantae; phylum Streptophyta; class Magnoliopsida; order Asparagales; family Amaryllidaceae; genus Agapanthus; species Agapanthus africanus. The sequence continues at coordinate 484,188,656 of JASDDO010000010.1, read as the reverse complement.
CCAACATGATTAGGTGTATAACCTTCATGATTTTTATATGCATGTCAACGCTGAGTTTTGATGATCCTCATTATAAATGTATGATTGTGTGGATAGAGAGACATGGGTGCAGATTTGGTTGAACAAATCGGTTATTGGGTTGGTGAGGATGGGTAGGTGGTGTCAGTAGCTCCTTGATAGATGGATAGGTGGATAGGGGAGGGGGTATCCATGTTGTTTGAATGTGAGGCAGGCGAGTTCATGCATGCACACTTAATTTTATGCAAATATATGCAGGAAAATTTATTGCTTGTCATATTCTACTACAAAATTTATCTGCAGTTTCTATGACAAGTTTCAGCTCAGCAACAGAAAACAGATTAGAGCTTCGGAAATTTCAACGACGATAGCTCAGTCGATGACTGGTTCAAGAAACAGTTATTATTCACCATCATATAACAGAATTACATAAGTAATTGGCAAGCTACTAACCATCGCTTTCATAATTTCCTCATTGCAGCGCCTACAAGCAGCACGAGAAGTTTGAGAAATTTCAATGGCGCGATCATTTTCAACAGTGGTAGTAGCGTTTTCAGAGCCACCTTCCACATATTTTCATATCTTTTGTTGGTCCTCCCAACGTAGTAAGTCGATGCCCTCGACGTCATCAAAGCTGGTGGGCATTGTTCAAAATAGTCATTTTCTTAGCATAGGAATCAATGTACTTTGATGTTTGACATTTTAAGATTCTTATAAAGGATCAGATTCCATGATAATTCATAGCATTCAATCATAGTTCAGCAAGGGGTAGCTAAAGTAAAACGTACACTTTAATCTGCTTTGCTTTCTTGAGGATACAATCAGCATGATTCCACATCTGAAATACAGACAGGAGGAAAGTTAGCATAAGAAAAATAAAGAAGAAGGCAATGAATACATTGAACAGCATTCTTCACAAAGAAACTTCACTCATCCTATGAAAATAGTTATATTAATAATCAAGAAAAGAAGTCAACAAAAGTGCCAATTAACCAAGGTTCATGGTAGGGCCATACTTTCTTACAGCAGCTTCGCTATATTGGCACCAATGCAGAATTCGCATTAAAGTGATTGCCGGTAATGAAGAAAAGGTTACTATTTGTGAAGCTTGCTTGAGCTTTTAGTCCTTTTTCATAGAAAATCTCATTCTCAGGAGAGAAGCTTAGAAGACGATGATACAAAGATACAAAAATTCTTTCATAACATTTGACGCACAAAATGAAATTTACATAGATCGTTATGAAAGATAAATACTAAAAATCCATGCCGAATCAGTGAATAGGTACAGGAAAGTCGGCAATTAATCATAATAACTGTTTCTAACTTACTCGTTAACATAGTGTCAAGTTGAATGCCCAACATGATGCTCAGCTGGTGTGTGAATTTCTCCAATTCAAATGATTCATTACATAATTACATATTCTAAACATAGAACTAGGGCTCGGCTCCTATTCGCACAATACACAAGCTGCATCTACATCGCAAACCACACCTAATAGGCAAGGAGACTCAATTTGATGTCATTTTTTTCAAAAGGTGCAGTTTTAGTGCTTACAAGACTGAGCCAACGATCGATTTCAACTTCATTCTCAAACAAAAACCCTAAATTAACACAACATATACATATCAAGAACCCTAGCATGATCAAAAGAAACCCTAGTGAAATCGGGATCTTGAAAATCCCCAAGAAACGAAAGAGAACTCTAATGTGGGGGAAATTAGGGTTTCTAAGCAAAAGGGGGGGTTGGGATCTACCGGCATGAAACCGTCGAATTGGGTGGCGGCGACCATCTTGCCGAAGCGGAGCTGGTCTTTGGCGATGGGGGACTTGCAGGTCTTGCACGACGATCGCCCTGATTTCGCGTACTCAGCCTTCCAAGGCTTCGGCGGCGTCGCCATTGCTGAGGATGCGAGTTCCCATCAGAGAGGTGATGATGAGGAGAGAGAAAGAGAGAGGAGAGAGAATTTATAGTGATTGTCAATGAGTGAGCCACGTGAGAACAGAAAAGGGCTACATTTTCTTATTTCTTTTTCCAAAAATAAGTTAATAAAGATGAGAATTGAATCGAAACATAAATTCTTGAATGAATAAATTATTATAGTAAAAATTAAAGTTTGTCAAACAATTCATTAAAAGTCCACAAATAGTCATCAAGATAATTTTTGCAGAAAAATATATAGCAATTGTATTCGGTTTACATCGGTTCGATGGGGAGAAATAAGGGAGATGTTGATTTTGTAAGGTGAGATTTAAAAATATGTTAATTATTAAAAGGTTTGAGATGGATAGGATTGTCATTAAATAATTAGCAGGAGTTGATATTAATTCTCTTTTAATGTCCAATAATTTGGCGTTTAGTTAGCATAAAAAGAAGTTCTCGAACAAGCAAATAAATTGTCAGCATCACACCTGTGTACAAGACAAAAACTACAAAAAAGGAAATCCAATAGGACACCATTGAAGAAGGCACAGAAAATAGATGGATCACTTCTCCATGGCTCATGAGCGAAGAGGAGCCTTTGTTGCTTGTCTCCGAGCAGCCGGTATTAACTAATTGTAAAAATTACTTGAAGCGAAGACGGCCAACGAGCGAATGGCTATGTATTTAGATATTTGAATGCGAGAAATTATGTATTCATAAATTTAAAATTATCAAATATCAAATGAACATCGATAATTCACCTTGCAGATTTCCCGACACCGGTTCAAGCACAGGCAGCAGAGCTCCACAAGCCTTTGTTATCTTTTAATCCTGTTTGGTTTTGGCTGAACTGTGGGGGTTTTGGCTAAACTGTGGGGGTTCTGTAATAACTACTTACGCCTTTGGGATATTTTGTTTGGGTACGAGTTTTTTGTTTTGTTATGTTGGTATTTTGAATGGTTTACAGGGTAAGTAAGAGATGATGTCCAAGATCTGCTCCTCCTTCTTCAACCTCCATTTTCCATTAAAAACCCAACATACTTTTGTGTTGCTCAACCCAACTGTATTTTCTTTCCTTTCTCTGTACGTACTTTCCTTTTTAATATTTTATGAATAGGACCCTTCTACTTTTGAACCTAAAAACAGTGAACATCTGATAAAATGGGATATATAAAAGAGGCATATAAACAATATAAATAACAAAGATCGTGGGGGTTTGCGTGAGATTTTCGTTTCAAAGTATTGCTTCCATTTTTAGCTGTGGTGGAGCCAGGAAACAAAGGCAAATGGAATAGAAATTTTAACTGTCATAAAATAATATAAAGAAACCTAAAAAAATAAATCAATGTTGCATAAAGTTTTGGACATCAAATCATTTTAAGTTAGTTATTACATATTTTATATTAAATGTTACCTAGTTCAGGGAGGGATGAGAGAGAAGGGGGGAGAGATTTCCTTTTTTTCTATTTTTTTTGGAAGGGGGGAGGGGGTTTGTTAGGTTGAGGTGTTAATCTCTATTATTAATCTTTATGATTACGGATCATATGATTTTGTTAGGTTGAGCTGTTAATCTCAATGATTACGGATCAAGCATGAATTTTTCTAAATATTTTAAATTTTGTTAGGAAAAATGAGAAACCAATCATAGGATTCTTCATATTTATATATTTTATAAATACACCCCATGGATTTCAGGTTTTTATGATTTGAGTTTCTCATGCATACCTTTTGGATTCTTTATATTTAAAAAACACATTCCTTAAATCCTATATGTTGTTTCAAAACCATACTTCCACGGAGAAAAAGCGCATATAGATGCATTACACTCCTAGAAACTGTGCATATTAGGAACGGAATATTAGAGACCGTTTATTTATATACGGTCGCTGATAAGATATTAGAGACCGTATAAAATATACGATCCCTAAGGTATTAAAGACCGTGTATTAAGTATTAGGAACCATATAAAACGGTCGCTAATACCCCCTACATATTTCAGCCGTGAAAGCTTTCTTTCTTCCCCTTCTTCCCAATTTTTTCCCGTGGGTTCCCAATTTTTAACACCCCCTCTCCTCCAATTGTTTCAAATTCCTCCTAAAATGTTCCCAATTCTTCTCCAAATTTTTTTCCTGAGCTGCTGCTGCTGCTGCTGCTGCTGATGTTGAGCTTGAAATTGCCTCCTCATTTCTGAATCCGGTCTAAGGTTGGGGGTTTTCCTCTCCTGATGAGGCTCGGTATCGTGACCCTCCAGATACAGACACGTGGCAGATGACGTGCCCCAGAACTACAAGAAGGAATCAAGAACTTCAGTTGGGATCACACCTCAAGTCCCTTATGCCGAAGAGTTTCCCGATCTTTGGTGATCTTCCAGACCACTCCCGGCTCTCCTCCGAGCCATCACAAAGCCAAGACGCCTTGGCCTCCCGCTCATGCCCGAGCCTCCCGCTGAGGTGATCTTCCTCGGTCTCATCCTGACCGACCCGCAGGCGCCTCAGCCATGGCTCCGCGAATCTCGCCATACGCGAGATATCCGCCGCCCATGATCCCACGTTCCACGCCATCACGATCTCCCATTAACGAGCATGTCTCGCCATTAATGTGGGATCCCGTCTATCACGCGGGCGTGACGTCAGGGGAGTAACGGCCGGCGTGATTCTCGCGCCTGCCTGCCCATTGCTGCCGCTATATAAACCCCTCTCTCAGACGATCGAGGTACGCAATTCTTTCCACTAAGCCGCTACTCTGCCCGATTTGCACCACTAACTTGATCGTCGGAGGGTCCTCGGTGGTACAACCACCCCGGGACTTCCTTGCAGGTTGCTCGCTCAACCTCAAATCCAAGCCCATTGAGATCCACACGATAAAGGAATCAACCCCTAGATCAATTCCCAGCCATCCGCCATTACGCGAAGAGATCAACGGAAGATAACATCTGAAGGATATCCAGGCCTCCATCAGTTGGCGTCGTCTGTGGGAACATATCTTGTTCCACTCAACGAAAGTTCATCTTCCGATCCTGACTCCATGGCGAGCGATCACCGCGATGATCCAAGCGCTAGCCGCCACCTCCCCCACAACGGAGGCGCGGACGAATCTCCTCCCCCGAACGCCATTAACGCCCCAGCCGTTCGGATAGATCGACCCGCGTCCGTTGTGGATGCGCTCGTCCGTGTCCAAACGGCAGGGCAAGCTTCCCAGGTCGTCGCTCCCCCACCTCAGGACCGGGACCCCTACAAAGGGAGAGAAGACTCTGCTCGCGTCGGCACTACCGATCACCGTCTCGTTACCTCCGGCGGTCGCAGATCCCACGGGCCAACATATTCTATGACCCGCTGGGCGCCCCACAGTTCAACACCGAGGTCCGTCGCCAGAGCGCCTCGCCCCGAGCCCCATCGCGCCCTTGTCCCTCCCGAGGAGGTGTCGGTCAGCTCGCCTACGCTCAGGCATGACCGACACCCCCTCCCTCGACGGGGTCGCGCGGACGGGACTCGTCACGGCAGCTCAAAGACTACCTCGTCGGGGGACCTAAGGAACCTCATCGAAAGGAACCGAGGCCGCGGCCCGACACAGGTCTCTGACAGCAGAGGCCAAAGATCAGAATGCGCCGAGTCATCGGGATACCACGGCCGACTCGACGCCCTCGAAAAGAAAATCAAGAGCATGCATCGGGAAGGTCGTCGTTCGAGTGACGGGCTAAATATGCCGCTGACTTGCTCACGAAGCCCTTCACCGATGAGCTTCTCGCCGTTCACGTCTCTTCCTGAAACAAACCCCCGAAGGGCTCGCTCTTCGATGGTAAGCCCGACCCAAAGGATCATTTGGACGCATTCACGCCCAGGATGAGTTTCCAAGACTATTCTGACGCCGTCTAATGCCACGCTTTCCCAGCCACACTAATCCGCTCCGGGCGAGACTGGTTCCGAGGACTCACGCCACGCTTGATCTCAACCTTCAATGAGCTGGCCACCCAATTCCTCAGCCACTTTGTCAGGAACAGGCGGCAAAAGCGGACCGTTGACCACCTCTTCACGATAAAAAGCGGGGACAAAGAAACCTTCAAAGGGTACATACCTCGCTTCTACAACGCCCTCCTCGAAGTCCTAGAACACCTGGACGAGACGGTCATTACGGCCCTTAGGTCAAGTCTTAGGCATAAAGAGTGGTTACGCTTCTTTGCATTAGCGCAACCTAAGACCATGGCCGAGATAAAGGCCTGGACCGAGCGAGAGATCCAGCTCGACTCCGAGGTAAACGCAAATCTTCCCCGGACAGAGCAAACTGACCAGAGGAAAAAGGCGAGGGAAGAGAAAAAGAAGCTTGAGCGGCCAAAACCCTACTCTTCGAAGTTTCAAGAGTGCACCCCGCTCAACGTCATCCAGACGGTATTGCTAGAGGAGGCTAAGGGCGAGAGGTTCTTCAAACTTCCCCCGGTCTCGCGCATGGCGGCAAAGCGCATCCGGGGACCCTACTGCGGCTTCTACAGGTCGCAAGGCCACTCCACGGAGAACTGTAAGCAGCTTCGAGACTACGTCGAGGAGCTCATCCGTTCGGGGCACCTGGCGACATACTTCCGAGACAAGCAGCTGACGGACCGTGAGCGTGAGCAACGTCCCCCTCCCGGAGAGTTGACAATCGGCCAAATCATGGTCATGTCAGCGGGGGGTACGTCGGGTACCTACGAGGCTCGGCACCCCACGCCGGTCGTGGAGGCTAACGGCCGTCCGAGGAAGAAGGACAGGGAGTCCGAGCCAATCGTTTTAAATGATGAGGACCTCCACGGTATATCCATACCCCACAACGACCCTCTGGTGATTATGGCTCGTGTCCACCAATACGAAGTGCAGTGGATATTGGTTGACTCGGGTAGCTCGGCGGATATACTCTTTTACGACTGCTTTCTGCGCATGGGGCTCACCCCGGCAGACCTAAGGCCGACCTCCCACGTCCTGTCAGGATTCACCAACCACTCCATCCCGGCGGAATGGGTAATCACTCTGCAATTTAATGTCGGGGAGCCCGGCCGTACGCGAACAGTGCCTGTGGAATTCATCGTAGCGAGAATCCCATCGGCCTACAACATCCTCCTCGGCCGCCCAACGCTGAACTCGCTCAGGGCCCAGATATCGACCTTCCACTTGGTTATGAAATTCCCGCTCGACCAAGGCGGGATAGGTCGGGCTTACGGAGACCAGCAGACTGCGAAGGTTTGCTTCACCGCAGCATCTTCGTCTGAACTGGCGAACAACGATGTTGAGGCCGAGAGTGAAATCAGGGGTTCTCTGGACACTCAGGACAAGCAAAAGAGGTCCAAGGGACCCCGGTGGAGCCATTGACCGAGGTCCCCCTCATAGAAGAGGACGTAGAACGTACCGTCCAGATCGGGTCACTTCTGACAGGGATTCAGCGAGACGACGTAGTTGGCTTCCTCAGAAACAACGGCGACGTCTTCGCTTGGGCTCCTACTGACATGCCTGGGATCGACCCTAAAATCATATCGCATAAGCCCAGGGTAGATTCTACGGCCCGACCCGTCAGGCAGAAGAAGCGAATCTTCACCCCGGTCAAGCAGAAGGCAATCGAGGACGAGGTAGACAGGCTCCTCGCCGCCAACTTCATTCGGAATGTGCCTTACTCCGAATGGTTGGCAAACGTGGTCATGGTGAAAAAGTCAAGCGGGAAGTGGCGCATGTGCGTCTACTTCACCGACCTCAACAAAGCCTGCCCGAAAGACAACTATCCCCTCCCTTGGATAGATCAGCTCGTCGATAGCTCGGCAGGCCACGAGCTACTTAGCTTCATGGACGCCTTCTCCGGCTACAATCAGATCCGTATGAATCCTGCAGACGAAGATCTCACCGCATTCACAACGGACCGGGGGTATACTGCTACAAGGTAATGCCTTTCGGCCTCAAAAATGCCGGAGCTACGTACCAACGCTTGGTCAATCGCATGTTCAAGACGCGGATCGGCAGGAACATGGAAGTTTACGTCAACGATGTGCTCGTCAAATCGGTCTCGTCGGCCGACCACACCAAGGACCTGGGAGAGGCCTTCAATGGACTCTGCAAGTTCAAGATGAAACTGAACCCGCCAAGTGCGCATTCGGGGTCCCCGGGGGAAAGTTCCTCGGTTTCATGGTCACTCACCGCGGGATCGAAGCTAACCCGGAGAAAATCAACGCCATCCTCAACATGGCTGCGCCCAAGACTAACATCGAGATCATGCGGCTGATAGGACGAGTAGCCACTCTGTAACGTTTCATGTCGAGGTCTGGCGAGAAGTGCCTCCCGTTCTTCAAGGCTCTAAGGAAAATTCCGAGATTCGAATGGTCGGTGGAGTGCCAGACCGCCTTTGACCAATTAAAGAGGCACCTTACAACTCCACCCCTGCTCACCCGACCAGTGGAAGGGGACGAGTTATCACTGTATCTGGCAGTATCCGACCAAGCAGCAGGTGCGGTGATCGTCCGTGAGGTCAACGGAGTCCAGAGGCCGGTATACTATGTGAGCCACGTCTTCAAAGACGCAGAAATGAGGTACCCAGCTGTTAGTGTATATGCCCTAGAGGCCATTACTGTATCATACTAGTTTGTATATTATTTAATGGAAACTTGGGATATTCACAGTTGTATACACAATCTTGCTCAAAATGGTAGTATGCTACTTGGTTTGTTTCTACTTAAATATGTGCATGTGTTTCTTTTAGCATATCGCTTATACATATTAGTGGAGCCCTTAGGATCTTTACTTGATTACCAGCGTTGTGATGGCAGTTATACTAGTGGGGGCTGGGTAATCTGCAAGCACATCCTTATACAGGTCCTTAGTCGTAGGATTATTGAGACGGGGCATCGATACTCCGGAGTAGACTAGCGTATACGCTTCTCATCCCAGCAGGGGAGATGGTTTGTCCCACAGCCATTAGTACGTCGTACTGGAGATAGTATGCAGGTGCTCGTTAGGTTACAAGTACACTGGACAGGACTCGTCAGGAACTGTTGGTTGGTACTATACCTATCGTCAGATAACAGTTCCCAGGTGACAAGAGTACAACTTAGTCCGTCGACTTGACATTACTACTTCGCCTCGAGTGTGTTCCCACTGTACTTTGATTACTACCATACCACGGCTCAAAGGAGTCGTGCAAACAAGTAGTAGTCGGGTGCAGTCCTGAAGCACTTGGAGGCAGTAGCGGTTAGACAGGATTCGTCTCTCCCGGTATTGGGGGTTGATATCGCGCTGTGTCTAGCAGATCCATTACACAAAGTCCCTGGCCAGGGCAAGCGAGATTTACTGGTAGTGTTTCCAGTCGTTTCTCAGGGTGTTCTGGGCTACACTCCGACACGACTTGTACCGCTATTAGGGGACTGACGTTTACCGCCTCCTAGTCCCGACATGCGATACTCTTAGACAAACAGACCGGACTGTACGGAGATTGTCACATTCAGGCTCAGTAGGAGTTCGGATGGGTTCACCTCATCGGTCTTCTTATCGGCATCTTCCTGGGGACCGTTACGTACAGCTAGTACCGCTTGCAGCCTGTGGTTAAACCCACTGCCAGCGTAGTGTCGAGTCTTTAGAGTCCCACACAGAGGGTTGTTCACCTTTGGGCAAAACAGAGTAGATGTCGTATGGTTTTACGACGGGGTTCGTTCACATAGGCTCACTTGTGCACGTTTGGTGTCCGGGAAATTATTACTAGCGGGTTTTGGTTTAAGCCAGATCCTAGTATTTGTTTTGGGATTGATCTTGTCTCATAGTGTTCGTGTTCCTTGGAACACGGATGCGGGTGTGTATACACAGTTGACAGAGGCGTAGGAAGCTCATTAGGGTTTTGACCATTGACTTGATTAAAACCATAATGAGATTGAGAAAATTGATTAATGAGTTTTAATCAGTGATAATTGTATCATGGTTAATTAGGTTTGACCCTTTGACCAAGTTGACCCATGTTGACTTGGATATTTTTTTGTGAGCATGCTTAGCATTTATTATGATATGATAAGGGTCAAATCAACATCAACCATGACAATTTATCCTAATTAAAATTTTCATTATTCTTTTTGGTTCATATGAGAGCAAGGTTCATATTATTCTCATTCTCTCTTGCTCTTTCTCTCTCTTGAAAAGCTCTCTCCTCTTCCTCTCTCAAAAGCTCTCTTGTTTCATGAGTTGAAAACCAATGAGTTGAAAAACATGAGCTTTGTGAGATCAAACCATCAAAACACCTCTCTACTCACTCTAGGGTTCTTAGTCTAGCAAACCAAGCACTCTAGTTACTTCTTTGTTGAAATAGGAGCTCAAGGTAGAGGCCTTCGGGTGGATCCTTCTTTGGCAAAGAGAAGACGAAGAGGAGAAGCCGTCTACACCACTCCAAGGAGCTCACATCAAGGAGGACCACAACAAGAAGAGAAGGAGTTCAAGAACTAGGTATAACCTTCTAACCTAGTAGTTAGAACTCGTAGATTGTTTGTTAGTTTTTGTTTAGCAAAGATCCTTCATGGTTAGTCTATATTTCCTTGTGATAAAAATATGATTTTTACTCTTTCCGCCTTCCCGTAAGTACCGGGGTGGGTTACATAGACTTACACCAGCAATAAAGAGAATCGTCTTGGCACTCATCGTGGCCTCAAGGAAACTGTTGCACTATTTCCAGGCGCACACCATCCTTGTTCTTACCGAGCGCCCCTTGGGGGCTATCCTCGCCTCACCCGAGTCCTATGGCCACTTGGAGAAGTGGAGGTGGGAGTTGTCCCAGTTCGACATAAAATACCGCCCGAGACAGGCCATCAAAGTACAAGCCCTGGTCGATTTTGTCGTCGAGTGCACTATCCCCAGCAAGGAGCCGGAGGCAACGCCGGACCCCGCAGCTCAGCCCTCTGTCGATGGGAATCCCGACTCAGTCCCTGATTGGATCCTTTATGTCGACGGGTCCTCGACCGAGGAAGGTTGTGGTGCCGGCCTCATCATTCGGAGCCCGAACGAGACAGAAATGGAGTATTCTCTGAAGCTCAGGTTCAAGGTCTCAAATAACGCGGTGGAATATGAGGCCCTGCTGGCCGGATTGCGCATAGCCTCCGGGCTGGGGCTGAAAACAATTTGGATCCGCAGCGACTCAGCCCTAGTCGTTGGCCAAGTGACCGGTCATTTCGAGGCCCGGGAATCTCTGATGGTGAAGTATCTGGCCGAGATAAGAAGACTTTGAAAGAACTTCAACGAAGTCCAGGTAGAGCAGATCCCCAGACAGCTCAATGCCCAAGTCGACGCCCTGAGTAAGCTGGTTTCATCCTACTCGGCCAACAACAAGCGTTCCATCCTCTTTGAGATTTTGCCATGGCCTAGCGTAGAAGACGGGGCAACAACACTCCATGTATACACAGCCCAAGAAGAAGATCAGGACTGGAGGAATCCCCTCGTTGAATTCCTAAGGGAAGGTACGCTCCCAAAAGATCGGGGAGAAGCCCGCCGTCTCCGAGCCAAAGCCCGTCACTTCGTCTGGAGCAATGGTAATCTCTACAAGAAGTACTTCACTCAGCCCTTGCTCTGGTGCGTCGATCCCCACGAAGTCGACTACGTCCTCCGTGAGATCCACGAAGGGGTCGACGGTGCACACCAAGGGGCCCGCACCTTAATCCAGAAGGCATTGCTTCAGGGGTACTACTGGCCAACTATTCACCAAGATGCCCAGAAGCTCGTAAGGAGATGCAAAGTTGCCAACTCCACGAAAGCGTACTTCGCCTTCCGGCTACCAAGCTAACCGCCCTAACCTCACCATGGTCATTCGCCCAGCGGGGAATGGACATGATAGGCCAATTCCCTACCGGCACGGGCGAGCACAAGTACGTCCTCGTCCCAGTGGATTACTTCATGAAGTGGATCAAGGCCATCCCCATCAGGAAACCGGATGCCACCACAACATTCAAGTTTCTGCAGAACAACGCGATACTCCGGTTCGGCATCCCGAGGTGTATCATCACCGACCACGGGACGAACTTTGAGAACGAAAAAGTGAAGGAATTTTGCAATGAATATCATATCCTCATGAAGTTTGCCGCTGTCGCGCATCCCCAATGCAATGGGAAAGCCAAAGTCGCTAATCGGTACGTCCTCCAAGGTCTTCGGACACGCCTAAAAGGACGCCAACGCAGTTGGGTCGAGGAATTGCCCTGGGTCCTATGGGCCCTGCGCACGTCAAAGAAGACCCCCACCGGGGAAACCCCTTTCAGTCTCTGCTACGGGACCGAGGCAATGGTCCTAGCGGAGATCGGGCTACCCAGTCACCAGGTTGAACACTTTGACGATGAAGCAAATACCTCGGCACTACGAACCAACCTGGACATCTTGTTAGAGAAATGAGACCGGGCTCAGATCAGAGCTGCCGCCTATCAACAACAGACCTCCCGCTACTACAATGCATGAGTCAAGCGTCGCCTCTTCAAGGCCGGAGATTTAGTCCTAAGGTGGAACGAGTTCATCGACCAAGGCAGGCTGCATAAGTTTTTCCCAAAATGGGACGGTCCTTTCCTCGTCTCCGAAGTACTGCCCGGCGGAGTCTACCATTTACAAGACGCGGAACGACGTAAGTTTCCACGGCCCTACAACGCCGAGAAACTCAAGCTATACCAATAAAAAGAGCATCTACTAGCATGCACTTCTTTTACTAAAACAATGTAAACTTTTCTCAAGTTCTTTCTGTTCATATAATAAGAAGGGAACAATAAGACATTGCAAAAAAGAGGAGTTTTATTTATTCCAAAGGGTACTATGGGCTCCTCAGCCGTACATTGAAATAAAAGAAAATTACAATAGCGGGGGAAGGGGGTGCAGGAAACATTGCTCGTGGTACTCCGAGCATATTTCCACCAGCCGAGCCCTCGCCGCCTCGGACCTTTGCCTCTGATGCCACCCTCGAACGTCTGTGTGGTGCCTCAGTTGGTAGCACTCGAGGACGAGCGCCACCGAGCGATCCCGCCGACCTACCGAGATCAGGCCGAAGTGGCACAAAGAGCTTAGATTACCGACCGCCTCGTCCTTTAACTGCTCAGACAGGGGGTTGTGCAGCCCTGACGATGCCCTCCAGATTGAGTACATCAACAACTGGAAGAGGGGTGAGCGCCGGGGAAGCAGTCGACCAGAGTGATCCTCGATGCGGCCTATAACTAGCTGTACCGTATCCTCGGTGCAGTTCTGGTCGTACAAGCACACGTTTAGGAAAGTTATGATATCGGGGATGGTGAAAGGGAAAGTGTCCATTCTTACGTTTTGGAGATGGAGAAAGGAGTGCTTAACAAGCCCTCCGCTTTATAGCCCCACTGCGCCCTCAAGAGTCCAACAGTCGCTCGTGCTTTCCATAACTGTACTGCCGCGCGGCGGGCGTCCCGCTTTTCTCGGTGAAATCGGAACAACGCGGCACTTACGCTCCGCCTCCCCCATGCGTTAATGACACGTGTCGACCACGACAGTCACTCTTCCCGATGTTCAAACGCCGTGGAAGATCGGACAGAACCTCATGACTCAACAGAGCAGCTTCACTGCTCGGTCCATCCTTAGCAGGCCACTTCCGACCCTTCCCGCGCTAAGGATCAAAGCCCTCGCCAAGTGGCAACCGGGTAGCTACCCTGCTCGGTTATCCCTGGCTAGTAGTCCCCTACCTCCATGACGCCAGGGATCTAAGCCCTCACCAAGAGGCACCGGGCAGCTACCCTGCTCGGTTATCCCTGGCTGGTAGTCCCTTACCTCCACGACGCCAGGGATCTAAGCCCTCGCTAAGAGGCACCGGGCAACAACCCTGCTCGGCCCATCCTTAGCAGGCCACTTCTGGCCCCTCCCGCGCTGAGGATCGAAGCCCTCGCCAAGAGGCAACCGGGCAGCTACCTTGCTCAGTTATCCCTGGCTGGTAGTCCCCTACCTCCACGATGCCAGGGATCTAAGCCTTCGCCAAGAGGCACCGGGCAGCAACCCTGCTCGGCCCATCCTTAGCAGGCCACTTCCGGCCCCTCCCGCGCTAAGGATTGAAGCCCTCGCCAAGAGGAAATTGGGCAGCTGCCCTGCTCGGTTATCCCTGGTTGGTAGTCCCTTACCTCCATGACGCCAGGGATCTAAGCCCTCGCCAAGAGGCACTGGGCAGCACCCATGCTCGGCCCATCCTTAACAGGCCACTTACGGCCCCTCCCGCGCTAAAGATCAAAGCCCTTGCCAAGAGGCACCGGGCAGCAACCCTGCTCGGCCCGTCCTTAAGAATCCAAGCCCTCGCCAAGAGGCACCGGGCAGTGTTCAGTTGATAAAATTGCACATTTAATATGACATTTTTCCTACTATTTCTTTATAATAAAAGGTGTTTATTATAATATATGATACATGAGAGGGTTTATCTGTAAAAATACTATTTTCATGTGTTTATATATTATAATTAACATTTGGTAGGAAAAAGTAAGTATATAATATCCATGTAACATTTGGCCCATTTAAATATGCTTACCTTATTAAATACATTTGACCAATTCTTAATGGTTAAGTTAATATCTCAATAAAACAAACTAATATTATTTGTTGAGTTATTGTGCAGAATTTGCAGGGCTGAGATCAAGGAAATCAAAGTTGTTAAAACAAACCTGCCTAATTAAGAAAATAAACTAAAGAAATCAATTCTGGCAGTGACGTAGAAAAGATTTTCAGTTTTCAGAGATTCAAAAGATCACCACGTGTCACCAGAAGAAGCCACAAGAAGAATGAGCCCAAGATCTCACCAATACACCGCGGATCCGCGGCCAAACCTACCTATTGGTTGCGGTTCCGCCGCGGTTCAGAAGATCAGGAAGTTGAGATTTCGCTGTTAGGATCTTAACCTCTGGCTTCCAAATTAGACAGCTAGGGTTCTGGCTCTGGGACTATAAATAAGGACCGAGAGCCTCTTGGAAAAATCATCAAGCTGAAGAGATCACGAAGTCCGCGACAGGCTCACGCATCCAGGCTGATCATCAACGGTTTATCTACCTCCTTAGAAGAGATCGAGAAGCAAAACTAGCATTTTGTAATCATTTTCTGAGGGAACAAAGTGCAAATGAATTTTGTTGATAAATAAAGGTAGTTGTTTTTCTTATTCTATTTCTTTGTATTTTTAATATGATTTCCCTCTCCATCTCTTCTTCTCCCATCATGCGCGAGTAATTCTCCGCTTGATAGGGTTCATAGGATTATGGTAGATTAATGGATGATGAAGATCCTTAAACTCTTTTTACGTCCTATAAAGTTTATAAACTTTACCAAAAGAATCATTAACATCCTAATCGGGCGCGCTACCAATTTATTGCTAGTCTTGACCGCGATTAGAGATTAGATCAATGATTGTTTTGGTAAAGGCTAGATATGAACGGAGTTCCATGTCGAGATAGGGGTTAAGAGTGGGAACCCTTTCCCCTCCAGAAACCCTAATCTACATGCATCTCTATCGTTCTAGTTTTAAATCTATTAAAAGATAAAAAGAGTAATCTTTAATTAATTATCCATAACTACTAAATCCTAACGAACCCTACAAGTCCCCTTTTATATTAAACTTACATCCATAATTAATCTAGATCTATATTTTGCATCAGTGTTTAACATAGATCTAGAACCTACAACCATTCTTTATTCTTCCTCCTTTCTTTGTCAACACGCCTAAAGTAAGAATAAAATATTCAACGTTTCCCAAAGGATGACCCGTACTCATCTTGGTCTAGCTACACGCGACACCGTTATTGATTGCGGTTAACTACTACACATAAATTCTACATCAATCAAATAGCGCCGTTGCTGGGGATACGTGCGTAATTTTTTATTCTTACTATTTGTGTTGAATTCTTATTCGATTTATATCATAAAAACAAAACAAACTGCATCTTGCATATTTAACGATAAGTGTGCGATTTTTTCGAGGGAATCGGGAGTCACAGACTTGTGGAAACAGAGATCCAGAGACATTCATCAAGATCCAGAGAAGGAAGGGAGGCCACGTAGCAAAAATCTTCTTTAGATCTTCTTAGTCGGCGGCGGAACCACGACACAAAGAGCATATTGGCGGCGGAACCGCGGCGCGTTATGGGATTTAGGGTTTCCAAATTCTTTGGTATCTTTTATATATCTTTCTCTCTCCTCTGAAATCCAATAAAATATCTTTTCTGCAGGATTCTTTGCAAAATATAGCTGCTCAAAAATCTTTTTGCAAAGTTTTGTGATTGGTTTGTTTTGCATATTTTAATACAGACTTTAAGGGGCAAAGACCAAATTCAGATTAGGTGGGGATTTTATCACCCTTCCTAAGCCCCACAAATCACAAACCGAGCATCTGCATCAACCCTACATTAATTTAAAAAATATCTAGACAAGACTTTAAGGACTGTCGCGCTCAATAAGGACAGAGGAAGGTTGTGGGTAATCTATCGCTTATCCGCATTACTTTTGTGGTGTCTAGGCAAATCTGTCTAAGGAAAGTGGTTACTTAATTAGGCACACTACTTACGTAGTGGATACCTCCCACTTACCTGGCACTTACCTGGTAAAGAGGTGGTAGAGGATTGATCCCACGGCTTGTCCTTTGGAAGTCTAGGAGCGGTCTAGAGACTTGACCTAGGTAACCTTAGTTCTAGGGTTGTTTGTGCATTTTTGTGTGATTTGTCTTAAGTCCCACTTTTTCAAAACAAACCATTTTTAAAAGCACACACGCTGCCACTTGCGCTAAACCCGCTTAGTGCATGCTTGGCTGGACACGGGATTCTAGTGCCCGTCTTATCCGCGTTCCTGCTATCGACTCCGAAGTCGGTGCTTCTTCATCTTCTTTTCCCCCACCACACACCACATCAATCGAGATGGACGGTACTCCATCAGATTATAACACCACGTTGCCACTGCCCGTAGGTGCGCAGAATCCACAGCGCATCTCTCTCCAAGATAGATGTTGTCCTATCCGTGGTCCACTTCCCACTTGTCTATCTATTCCACCAGCTAACGGGGATAATTTTGAAATTAAACCCCACTACATCAATCTGTTGCCCAAATTTCACGGGCTTGAATTTGAAGACGCGTACGTTTTCATCACTAAATTCGAAAACGTATGCGCAATGATGGGTACATCACAACTGACTGTGGATGCTATGCGCTTGCGTCTTCTCCCATTCACTCTGTGCGACTTGGCAGAAAAATGGCTTTATAATACTGCCGCACACTCTATCACTAATTGGGATGAATTCGAAATTTCATTTCTTAAGAAGTTTTACCCAAACCATAAGACCGCCCATATTAGGAGCGAGATCAACCAGTTCACCCAGCTTCCGAATGAACCATTTTGGAAGTGCTTTGAACGTTTCAAGAATCTGCTTGTCCAATGTCCTCATCATGGAATACAAAGATGGGATTTGTGCCGAATTATATATGAGGGCATTAATCCAGCGACAAAGCAGATGCTTGAAACGATGTGTCAATGCAATTTCATGTCTAAAGATGATGGTGAAGCTTAGAAATATCTGGAAGACCTCGCGGAAAACACTTTGCAGTGGGAAAGCGTAAGACCACCTTCATCTAGGGGAGGTATTCATCAGCTCGATGTTTCCATCGCAGTAAAAACCGAAATGGCAGCGATGCAGAAGAAACTCGACGCTATTGAGAACAAATTCTCATCAGTCTCCCTAAATCAGATAACGCTTCCCAAGACCGTGTGTGATTGCTGTTCAGATCCTTCACATTTGACGGAAGAATATCCTATGAATGCACCGTTTCAAGGTCACGAGCAATTTAATGCTGCTTTTCAGCAGCGACCTAGAAACGATCCTTATTCTTCAATGTATAATCAAGAATGGAGGAATCATCCTAATTTTGCTTGGAACCAAAACCAACCCCAAAATCAAAACCAGTTCCAAAGCAATTATCAAAGACCTCCTCCACAGCAACCACAACCACAAAGTCAGCACCCCTTTCAGTCACAAAATTTTCAAAATCCGGCCAACACTTCCGCACCACAACTGGACGGTACTGATAACTCTTCACTCGCACAAACTTTGGATTTGCTTATGAAACATTTCATTCAAATGTCGGCTGATATAAAGTCTTCTATTGATACCATAAAGAAAGACTCCGCCTCCCATGGTGAGAGTGTTAAATCAATAGAAAACCAAATTGCATAATTGAATGCGCAATGAGTGCGAGAGAGATAGGGAAACTCCCATCTCAACCCCTACCGGATCCTGGCTACTCACAAAATCATAATGTGAGTGCCGTTACTCTGTTGAAATCGGGAAGAGTGCTGAATAACCGAGTGGGTGAGCAATTTGATGATGCTAGTGATACCAATAAAACCCCAGCTTCTATTTCTTCTCCTAATTCGTCTAGTCTCCCATCTATTTCCGAGCCTATTCTACGCTTCCCACAAGGCTCAAACCCTCAGCCCACTTCCATAAATCTATCTAAAACGATCCCCACTCCAATTCTGGGATCCATTCCATCCCCACAATCCTCTCCAATGTTGGACCCAACCCTTATTGATAAAGCACCTTATCCAAACAGGTTAAGGGGCAACAGACCAAGTCCACAAATGGAGAAGATTGTGGAAATATTTAAGCAAGTTAACATAAACATTCCTCTCCTAGATGCTATTCAACAAGTTCCGTCTTATGCAAAAATCCTAAAGGACTTGTGCACTAGGAAGAGAAAAGTTCAAGTACCTAAAAAAGTTTTCCTTGCGAGTAATGTGAGCACTGCTTTTACACAACAACTACCCAAGAAACGAAAGGACCCCGGAAGTCCTACAATTTCTATTTCTATTGGGGGTAAAAATATCAATCGTGCTCTACTCGATTTAGGTGCTAGTGTTAACTTGCTTCCGTATTCTGTTTATGAGCAATTAGGGATCGGAGAGTTAAAACCGGCGTATTGCACTCTTCAGATGGCTGATCGATCTATCACCCAACCTAGGGGTGAGCTAGAGGATGTGTTAATCAAAGTCGGGGAATTTATATTTCCTATGGACTTTATCGTTATAGATACACAACCTGTAGAGACCCACGAAACCAAATTCCGGTGATTTTAGGACGACCTTTTCTTGCGACTTCCAACGCTGTAATCAATTGCCGTAACGGCTCTATGACACTATCCTTTGGGAAGAATTCAATTGAGCTTAACATTTACAAGTTGGGAAGTGAACCCTCCGAACCCTATGCTCATGTGTGTTCTGTCGAAACAATAGATTCCTACAGCAGCGAAATTGAAGAGCTTCACGATACTGATCTCGACTCCGCTATTACGTTGTTGTCCGGGTCAACATCTAACGCGGAATATGAACCTTTTTATGGAGTCCGAGTATCATCATATTCTTTCCGATGAGATTATTATTCGGGATATCGATAAAAGCTTTGAAGAAATTTTTGCTGAAGACTCGCATTCTTAGAAAATACGGGTGGTGTGATGAATCAACCTCAACACAAAGAAGTTGAACCATCACCACTTCTTCTTATCGATAACAAGAATGCGAGTAATCCATCATCATTGTTTCGTCTCTACAAACCGAGACGTAAACCTTTTCCATTACACCTCTTATCTCCTCCCCACTTCTTTACATCAATAGGCGACATGTTCTTCCACCAACCTTGGTACTTCATCGATAAATTTTTTGAATGGTTGGTGTTGACTTTTGGTTTTTGCAAGGCTTTACTTTGACCAATAATTTTAACCCCACCAAATAATTTTAAATGCTTAATACGAATTTACTTAAGTTTGGGGGGGGATATTTTGGTTCTTGAAAGAAATTTTTATAAGATTGTGAGCCAAAAATAAGTTGGGGGGGGGGGATTTCACTTTCATTATTTCTTGTCCCCTTTCTCCTCCCAAGTCTACAGGTTTTTGAGCTTAACGGATACATCAGTGAGAATACTGCTGTAAACAGGTTTGGGGGGGGGGGTTTGTGCTTATTTACGCGATACTTTGCATTATGCTATATATAAGCACAATTTTTTTTTGATAATAAAAGAGTAGAAAGTAAAAAATTATATATGAAAGATAGGAATAGTTTAAGAAAAACAAGAACGTTAGATGTTTTCTTAAATGAAATTAGTAATAAGTAGTTATGAGCTGTTGTCACAAGGGCTAATAAGATGAAAGAAATCACTAATCTGAGGATGAAAATAAGTCTGAAAAATAGTTCCTATTCTGAAAGCCAAACATTTGAACATTGATACCCTACTATACCCACTTACACACGTCTTGAAACTCGGGATAGTAGAGGATACCTTGAAATGCTCTTGTCTAAAAGTCAAAGTATGAAGGAAATAATAAATGAAGAAAATATAAAATGGTGAAGAAAAATGAACACTGGTTTTGTTATCACCGAGGCAGCAATAAAAAAATATAGCGAGCGTGCTTCATCACCTAGTGCCTTAGACCAACTAGTCTGAGAGTCACTGCTAAGTTTTAGGTGGTGCAAGACGAGAAAAATACTAATACACCTAATCAGCAAGCACATGAGTAATCGGTCGGTTAGTACCTCAAGAAGTATTAACGGTCGCATGAAAAATGTGCGAGCAAATCCATCCAAATATTCATCAAATTAAAAAGTACCGAGGTAGATGGACAAGAGTATGATAGCTTGAATTGAATTCTCTAAGTGTAGGGATGTTCTATATACACATGTAGGGGTATATGATCGATATTTGGATGAAAGGTAGGAATGAAGAATAAATACGATGTTTTATTGAGGGATGATGTGATTTCTAACATCTTTTCATGACTATTAAGATAGGGCTCATGACAACTGAAAAGCCAGTGTAGTTGGAAACTCTAGGTTTTCAAAGTCTTTATTTTATGGTTCTTATCTTTATATGTAACTTTCACCATCTCTCTTTTATTATAGGATTTTGTGGGTGTAATCCGCTGAAAACCCTCAGGAGACAACACTCCTCCTACTAGGACACCTAAAGGTTTAACGGCTTGTTGCACGTGCTCAGTGCAAGCCTACGAAAGTGTGCATAGCTTTCTCCTTTCTTTTTCTCCTTCTCTTGAATAAACTAGTTTGCTCGGGACGATCAAAGATAAGTTTGGGGGTATTTGTTCAGTTGATAAAACTGCACATTTAATATGACATTTTTCCTACTATTTCTTTATAATAAAAGGTGTTTATTATAATATATGATACATGAGAGGGTTTATCTGTAAAAATACTATTTTCATGTGTTTATATATTATAATTAACATTTGGTAGGAAAAAGTAAGCATATAATATCCATGTAACATTTGGCCCATTTAAATATGCTTACCTTATTAAATACCTTTGACCAATTCTTAATGGTTAAGTTAATATCTCAATAAAACAAACTAATATTATTTGTTGAGTTATTGTGCAGAATTTGCAGGGCTGAGATCAAGGAAATCAAAGTTGTTAAAACAAACCTGCCTAATTAAGAAAATAAACTAAAGAAATCAATTCTGGCAGTGACGTAGAAAAGATTTTCAGTTTCCAGAGATTCAAAAGATCACCACGTGTCACCAGAAGAAGCCACAAGAAGAATGAGCCCAAGATCTCACCATTACACCACGGATCCGTGGCCAAACCTACCTATTGGCTACGGTTCCGCCGTGGTTCAGAAGATTAGGAAGTTGAGATTTCGCTGTTAGGATCTTAACCTCTGGCTTCCAAATTAGGCAGCCAGGGTTCTGGCTCTGGGACTATAAATAAGGACCAAGAGTCTCTTGGAAAAATCATCAAGCTGAAGAGATCACGAAGTCTGCGACAGGCTCACGCATCCAGGCTGATCATCAACGGTTCATCTACCTCCTTAGAAGAGATCGAGAAGCAAAACTAGCATTTTGTAATCATTTTCTGAGGGAACAAAGTGTAAATGAATTTTGTTGATTAATAAAGGTAGTTGTTTTTCTTATTCTATTTCTTTATAGTTTTAATATGATTTCCCTCTTCATCTCTTCTTCTCCCATAATGCGAAAGTAATTCTCCGCTTGATAGGGTTCGTAGGATTATGGTAGATTAATGGATGATGAAGATCCTTAAACTCTTTTTACGTCCTATAAAGTTTATAAACTTTACCAAAAGAATCATTAACATCCTAATCGGGCACGCTACCAATTTATTGCTAGTCTTGACCGCGATTAGAGATTAGATCAATGATTGTTTTGGTAAAGGCTAGATATGAACGGAGTTCCATGTCGAGATAGGGGTTAAGAGTGGGAACCCTTTCCCCTCCAGAAACCCTAATCTACATGCATCTCTGTTGTTCTAGTTTTAAATCTATTAAAAGATAAAAAGAGTAATCTTTAATTAATCATCCATAACTACTAAATCCTAACGAACTCTACAAGTCTCCTTTTATATTAAACTTACATCCATAATTAATCTAGATCTATATTTTGCATCAGTGTTTAACATAGATCTAGAACCTACAACCATTCTTTATTCTTCCTCCTTTCTTTGTCAACACGCCTAAAGTAAGAATAAAATATTCAACGTTTCCCAAAGGACGACCCGTACTCATCTCGGTCTAGCTACACGTGACACCATTATTGATTGCGGTTAACTACTACACATAAATTCTACACCAATCAGGCAGCAACCCTGCTTGGCCCGTCCTTAGCAGGCCTCTTACGTCCCCTCCCGCGCTAAGGATCAAAGCCCTCGCCAAGAGGCACCGGGCAGCAACCCTGCTCGGCTCGTCTTTAAGGATCAAAGACCTCGTCAAGAGGCAACCAGGCTCGCCCCTGCTCGATTATCCCTGGCTGGTAGTTCCTTACCCCACGATGCCATGGATCTAAGCCCTCTCCAAGAGGCAACTGAGCAGCTTCACTGCTCGGCCTATCCTTAGCAGGCCTCTTACGGCCCCTCCCGCGCTAAGGATCAAAGCCCTTCCAAAGTGGCGACCGAGCAGCTACCCTGCTCGGTTATCCCTGGCTGGTAGTTCCCTACCCCACGATGCCAGGGATCAAAGCCCTCGCCAAGAGGCAACTTAGCAGCTTCACTGCTCGGTCCATCCTTAGCAGGCCTCTTACGGCCCCTCCCGCGCTAAGGATCCAAGCCCTCGCCAAGAGGCAACTGAGCAGCTTCACTGCTCGGTCCATCCCTGGCTGGTAGTTCCCTACCCCATGACACTAGGGATCAAAACCCTCACCAAGAGGCATCGGGCAGCGACCCTGTTCGATCCGTCCATGTCTAAGCGACCTCCACCTCGACTTCGAGGCCATGGAGATACCGTCCTTTCACCGGTCTTTGCACACTTGGCAAGTGATTGAATTCAACTCGACGTGCAATCACTAGATGAAATACCGACCTAAAGATGAAAGAAGTACTGTGCAAGTTCAAATGTTTATCACAAACAAAAGGAAAATGCGCATGCAAAGAAACTGCAAAATGGATTTTCTATTCACAAAAATCAGGAGTATTTACAAAGGTATTATGGGCTCCCCAGCCTTACAAAATTTTAGCGCAAAGAAAATGAAGAGGCGGAGAAGTTCAGGCCTCAGGGATTGGGCGGACCCCGATGAGCCCGTTTCCCCCAATTAGAGCAAAGCTCTGTTTGAAATTCAAACTCTTCAGATGCAGCGCCAAGTGCGCTGCGCCCTAGGCAGCGCACCATGTGTGCGCTAGCGCTAGGCGCGCTGCGCAGCGCGCCACATGTCAAACACGGGTGCGCTAGCGCAGGGCACGCTGCGCTCTCAGCAGCGCACCATGTGTCAAACACAGGTGCGTTGCGCTCTGAGCAGCGCACCACGTGCAAGGCACGGGTGCGCTAGCGCTGGAATTAAAAAAAAACTCCCCACCGTTAGATCAAAAGATCTAATTATAATGATAAATCATTAATTAATCAGAATTAAATTCTGCTGTGGAAAGATCTTCCAATCTTATTAAAAAAACAAGAAGATTGCCTTCTGTAAAACAGAAGCCCTAGTATCAAAGATCCAATGGTGGGGAAACATCCCCAAATCAATCAAAGAAAGATCTCTTTAACTGATTCAACAAATCGGCTTGCCCTATATAAAGGCCCCAAGACTTCAAGTCTGATATAGAAAAAAAAACCCTATAAACTTTGAAAAATTCAAAGAAAAAAGAGCAAGCTCTTGCAAGAAGATACTTCTTCAAGGTAAAGATGATGGATGATGAATACAGAGATGAAATCATCTCATAGAAAGAAAAATTTATTTCTTTAAAAAGATCATAGATCTACAAGACAAAAAGTCTTTCACAAAAGAGATCAAAAGACCCCATCATAAAATAAAAGAAGAACATAATTCTTCTCACAGATCATGGATTTATAAAGGCAAAGCCTTTCATTAAAATAAGAGATTGAAAATCTCTCCTGCAAAATAAGAACTGTTGTTCTTAAATCTTGAGACAAAGTCTCTTTTAAAAGGAAAAAAAACATAAATTTGTTCCCAGATCACAAAATTGATCAGATGCGCTTTGCGCTTTTGAAATATGCCTTGCGCTCTTGAACTGCGCTTCTGCGCTCTCTGGACTGGCGCTCAGCACCAAATGCGCCACGTGTCAACCACGTATGCGCCAATTAACAACTTGCGCTTTGCGCTTCTGAAATAGCGCACTGCGCTCATGGGCCGGCACTCAGCGCCAAGCGCACCACGTGTCACTCACGTGTGCGCCACTAAATTAAAAGCGCAATGCGCTCATGGAATAACGCTCAGCGCTCATAAACTGGTATCATGCGCTCATCATCTGGAGCCTAGCGCTGAGTGTGACACGTGTCCCTTACATGTGCGCTACTTGGCAGAAGCGCACTGCGCTCTTTGACTGGTGCAAAGCGCCTAGCGCGCCACGTGTTGCGTTGACAGAACATAAATTGTTCTTTAATAAGCCCAGAGCTCTGATGAATGCTCAGCATTCAATACAAGATAAAAAAATTTCAAAAGGGCCAAGCCCAAATAAAAACCCAACAGCCCAGAATAAAAATGTTAAACATTTATTGGACTTAGCCCAAGATTGGCCATAAGTCCTCAACCCATATTATTGAGTCTGTCTGCTCATAAATATTTCAACAGATCTTAGCCCCAAATTGGACCACAGATCTTTCAACCAACTCACATCGGTTCGAGGGTACATCTCTTTACTCCTATCATATTTGTCGTTGTAATCCTTCAACGTCTTCAGAGATGTGATGAGTCCCGACAACCACACATTTCATGGACTATGAGATCCTTAAACTCACGGACTATGATATCCTTAACCTTGACTGTGAGGTCTTTAAACTCACGGACTATGATGTCCTTAACCTTGACTGTGATGTCTTTAAACTCACGGACTATGATGTCCTTAACCTCGACCGCGATGTCTTTAAACTAACAATGGACCGAGATGTCCTTAAACTAACATTGGACCGTAATGTCCTTAAACAAATCGACCACAATGTCCCTAAACTAAACAATAGAGTCCAAATGCTCTTTTGTTGGATCTAAACGATCCCGTTAAGTTGATTGTTTACCGCCGGAAGCTGGGAAGACTGGACGTCTTGCCTGAATTTCGGGGCAGATGCTAATTGGTGCTATCCGTCCACCTCTTCGAAGATGCCAAGTTGATTTATGGCACCATGTATCGAAGGTTTAAACGGATGCGGCCGATATAGCAGACTTCGTCAGATTCCCCCTCGTTTGAGGGGTTTTTGATTGTGGGGACGCTCTTCCCTGCAGGCGCAAGCCCCTGCAGTTAATTAAGCTACCGCATCGCGGTAACAACTTTCTCCTTCTCCATATGGTCACTTCGTATCGTGGGTGTTTGTTTTGTGTTCGGTTGCCCGTGGATTGTATACGGAGACTAAGTTGTGCTGTCTCCCGTAGGGCATGGACTAGTACAAATACGTATCTTTCTTAGATTTGGGTTTGGGGGGTTTGGGTTTAAGGATACGTTAGCCTCATTTAAGACTAAGATCAACTTAAACGTTTGTTAAGGATACGTTAGCCTCTTTTTGTAGACTAAGATCAACTTAACAGGATCGCTTAGATCCGATAAGAGAGCAATTGGGCTCAATTGTTTAGTTTAGTGACATTGCGGTCGATGATTAGTTTAGGGACATTGCGATCCATTGTTAGTTTTAAGACGTTGCGGTCAAGGTTAAGGACATCATAGTCCGTGGATTTAGGGACTCCACAGTCAAATGTTAGTTTTAAGACATCACGGTCAAGGTTAAGGACGTCATAGTCCATGAGTTTAAGGACCCCACAGTCCGGTATTAGTTTTAAGACATCACGGTCGAGGTTCAGGACGTCATAGTCCATGAGTTTAAGGACCCCACAGTCCGGTATTAGTTTTAAAACATCACGGTCGAGGTTAAGGACGTCATAGTCCATGAGTTTAAGGACCCCACAGTCCGTAGCAATGTGTGGTCGTCGGGACCCGTTACCTCTCTGACGACATTGAAGGATTACAACGACGGATGTCAGAGGAGCAAAGAGATGTACCCTCGAACCGGGTGTAAATTGATTGGAAGAGCAGTTGTGCTCAGTTCAATTTATATTGAGGACTTATGGCCATAATTGGGCTAAGTCCGGTTAAAAATGTTTAACATTTTATTCATGTTTGGCCTGTTAGGCCTTTATTTGGGCTTTGCCCTTTCAATAATGCATAGCATTGGGCTCTGTAATTAAATGCATAGTATTTATCAGGAGCAAAATAGTGGTCTGATAGTGCGCCACGTGGCTTGTCAGACGCTTTGCGCCAATCAAAGAGCGCAATGCGCTAGCTCATGCGAAGGTGACACGTATCACGCTGTGCGCTAAGCGCAAGTCTGTTAGCGCACCGCGCTTTCTGAGTGCGTTGCGCCAGTGAATGACACATGGCGCGCTCTGGCGCTATGCGCCAGTCCAAGGTGCGCAAAGACGCATTTCATTAGTGTAAGGCACTGTCCAATAGCGCAGAGCGCATTTTGATCAATTTAAGATCAAAGAACAAGTTTTTGTTCTTCAAGGGAGGCATTGCCTCAAGATCCAAGAACTGAGTGTCTTGTTCTCATCAAAAGGCTGTGCCTTTATAGATCAAAAGATCTATGAATGAAGTAAATTACTTCTTTAAATCTTTTATGATTAGATCTTTCTTTGATCTTTTTTCTTTTTTATTGAAGATCTTGATCTTGTTCTTAGATCTTTGATCTTTTTAGAAGATGATTCTTCTTTTTTAATGAGATGATTTCATCTCTGTTCTTCAAGAATATGATTATTTACCTTTAAAGATGAAGAAGATGATCTTCTTTCTTCAAAGGCTTGCCTTTCTTTCTCTTTGAGTTTTTTCTCAAAATTTGCAGAGGGTTCTCTCTATTCTGTATATGTGTGAGACTTGGAGTGTAGGGGCCTTTATATAGGGTCAATTGATTTGTTAAGTTAGTTACAGAGATCTTTCTCTGATTGATCTGGGGATATTTCCCCACCGTTGAATCTTTGATCCTAAGGGCTCTGTTTTAGAGAAGACAATCTTCTTATTTTAATAAGATTGGAAAGATCTTTCTAGAACAGAATTTTAATTCTGATTAATTGATAATTTATTATTTAAATTCCAGTGCTGGCGCAATTGGCGCTAGCGCACCTGCGTTCTGTGTTTGACACGTGGCGCGCAACGCAGAGCAACTGCGCTAGCGCGCCTGTGTTTGACACGTGGCGCGCAAAGCACAGCGCAACTGTGCTAGCGCGCCTGTGTTTAACACGTGGCGCGCAGCGCAGCGCGCAAGGGATCTGAAGCGTTGCTTCAATTTAAAATTTGAATTTTGAAACAGAGCTTTGCTCTGATTGGCGGGTGCGCTGCTTTGGGCGCAGCGCTCTTGGCGCTGCCGTGTCTGCTTTTGACACGTGGCGCGCAGCGCAAGGAATCTGAAGCGTTGCTTTAATTTTTGAATTTTGAAATTCAAACAGAGCTTTGCTCTGATTGGGGGAAACAAATGCCCCCCCCGTTGCGCTCACGTGGCGCACACGTAAGTGCAGCGATGGTAACATCTGAGCCATTGGATCAACTCAGAAGTTAAGGAGGCGCTTCAGTGTCTATAAATAGGACCCTTGGTCCTCAGATGATTATCATCTTCAAGAATTTTTATCTCAGAGCCTTGCTCTCATTTCCAAGAACTTCAAGAGTTAAAACTCTAGAAAATTTTAGGTAAAAATTAAATTAGATTAAATTAATTTTAATTTTAATTAACAGAGCCTTGCTCTCAGGGGTTTCATAAACAGAGCTTTGCTCTCAAGAACCTATAGATCTAAATAGTTCTTTCCTTAGGGTTTCTCAGCCCATGGGTCAGAGCTCTGCTCTTTTGACAATGTATAGATCTTTTGATCTTTTGATGAAGAACTCTTAAGAGTTTTTTCATGGATTTTTAAGATCCCAGAACTTTAATTCTTAGGAGTTATTTTTCATTAAATTTTTTGATGGATTTTCCATCATCATTACAGAGCTAGGCTCTTTAAGGAATTTTATTCCCTCGTGACCAGAGTTTGACAAGTGTCACTCTCTTATAGAGCTTTGCTCTGAAAGGGAGATTGTCTCCTTGTCTCGAGGGATTTCTCATTTAATGAGAATATTCTTTGAGGATTTACTCATTAATTGACAGTCTCATCCAATGATGAGGCTGTCTTATTAATTGATGCATTGTCATCTAGATTTTGTGGGTCTCCTTTTGGCCCCCCTCTCCACTGCATTGCAGTGTGGTACAAATTTTAAAGTACCAAGCGTCGGGATTTTGAAATTAAATTGTAATACCGATAATTGAATTTCACTTTTTCTTGCAGGCAACATGTCTTCTGATCTCTCATTCCCGTTTTTCCGTTCAGAGGGAGGATTCCCTGAAGCACCGGTGGACCGGGAGGTTTTTGCGCTCATTAAAGATTACGACCCGAAATACAAAAACCTTCACCTGTGGGGTAGGTGGTACAACGAAATTATCAAAGGTCGCCGAAGCTTCTCTTGTGCGACGCCGTCGGATCCGATCTCGTCGATTTCGTACGCAGATATACCCCCGGTGAACTATGCCGTGGAAGTTGTTAACTGAACTTCGGAGGGTCTTCTTCAACCCTCGATCGCAGCCATACCCATGCAGCTGCCGGCAGCCGTGGATATTTTGGGATGGCGCATATGCCAGGGTGAATCGCGCCCTTGGGGACAACCCTACAACATCGGGTTGACCTCTCGACACTCGGCAGGGTATTTGCAGTGGGCCGGGTATATTTTGTCAGCGAAGAAGATGCACCTGCTGAAGATCGGTCTATACCCCGCAGTTTACACCTCGCTGTTCGAGTACTCCGCTCCTCCGACATGGTGGACTAAGGCGTTCGTGGAGCAATGGAACATCCCCACTCATACCTTTCTTTTAATGGACAGGGAAGTTTCCATCCCTCTAGAAGAATTTGCTCAGATTTCCGGTTTGCCGGTGAGGGGGGAGCACTATGAGGAGCTGCTTCTTCCTGATGAATCTGTTTTTGCCACCAAGCCATTGGTGATGGGCTTGACGCCGGAGAACGCTATTCAGCACCAGTTTCCGAGTCTGGTAATGGTGCTGAATATGTATGAAAGTCTTTACTTGGAATCGGGAGGCCGGGGAGTTAGTTTCGCAGACTTCATCGCCCGCTTTCTTCGACCGGAGATTCTATCGCAACGGGGCGAAAAATTTGCCAAGCTTGACGACCCCTTCGGCCTTGGGTTAGATCGTCGACCAGCACTGGAAGCCGATCAAAAGGGTTTTTACCTCCCCGATGCTGCAATCATCCCCTTATCGGAAATCGCCGCTCTGGGCATCGACGAGGAGACTTTCTTTCTCGGGTATCTGGGGCTATGGCTGTGCTAGTTCGCGCTCCCCATGCACCCGCGCTACATGAGGCCGTCCGTTTTCTACCCAGCGCATCGGATGGTGGCTGGCCTACAATTGTCGATTGGAATTGCCGGGTTGGCCTACCTGTACCATAGTCTCAGCGTGGTGGCAGACGCAACTGAACCGGGGTTGCAACCCGCCAATTTCCCGATGCACTACTTTACTTCGTGGATGGAAATGCACGTGCTCGGGGTATTTGGTATTCATAAGAGATCCTCGTTTTACGAGAAGTGCAGACTCTCGAGAGTTATGCGGCTGATCGGCGCCTCTATCGTGAATCCGCCTCCGCGGGAGGCTAGGGGGTTGCTTCTTCGTCCGCGCACGGTCGGAGCAGGCATTTCTTTCACGGACAAGGTCATGACAATCGGCCCGGAGACCTCCAAGATGATGTTGGCGTTGCGTGATAATTTCAAGGACGGGGCCTCCGTATTGAAAGCTCGGGAGATTCTACATCTATACTCCATTAGGCCGGGCTTCCTCGTGTTCAGGCAGAACGATGTGGCGCTTTTTATGAGGTACAACCCCCATCGCTTCGCCCAACAGTTAAGTTATAATCAGGGGGTCCCACTGGAGGCGTTTTTGGAAGAGTCTGCGGCCACCAGAGAGGGAATACAGAGTGCACTGCATCATTTTATACGGTTAAATACGGGCTCCCACTTCTTCATCAGCGAGCCGACTTGCATTCCAAAGGCCCTCAATGTATACGGGGCCTGGTATCAGCATGCGATGGGCGCTGTTATCCGGGAAGAGAAGCGGTTGCTGCTTGATCGCAAGGGTGCGCCCCCCGCCAGCGATCGCAACGTCCCCCTAAAGCGAAGGACCCCTGTCCATCCTCCACTAAGAGGAGATGCTGGAGATGAGCCTCCACGTATGCTAAGACCCATGCGTGGATTGCCCCGTGATCCTATGGACGTGCCTTCAGCACCCCATGCTTCCGTGGAGACGGTAAACGTGGTTTCTCCCGAATCTGGCGTGGGGTCGAACCTCGGGACCCGCCGTCCCAAGGTGCCCACGAAGCGTAAGCTGATTTTGGGTGCGACCGGGGTTCGCGCGCAGAAGAGGAATAAGAAGTCGATCCTCTCTGCTGACGTTGCATTTGGTCAGGAACCTCATGCTCCTTATAACGAGGGCTTGGGTGAGTACGGGACCAACGAGGGCTTATTTATGCCGCCAGACGACACTGATCTGGCGGCCGCCATCGCAGCTTCTGAGCGATTGGCAAGGCGCGACGCGTGGTTGGCTAAACTTGCGCAATCAGGTAATCACTAGTTGTATTTTTCATCATTGCATCATACCTCTATCATTGTTTTTGACTAACGCTTTTCCTTTTTTAATAGGCATTTCTACCGAAGAAGCCATCGCTACTTCTCTCAAAACTTTCGAGGAGGAGGAATGACTCAGAGCATCCTTAGGCCTTGGTACATTTCGGTTCACTATGTCTCTCCTTCCATTTCTTATGAGTAATCTGACCCTCTCTTTGTCTTATCACAGGGACCACAAGACCTACCTCGCAAACCGATGCGGGAATTCTCCCCCAGCCAGCTACCGAACTCCCGGCTTCTTCGGGATTGCCGCAAGAGGCCCTGCTTAAAAAACCGATGATGGAAGCCTTGACGGCTCTGGAGGCAACCCTGAACGCAGACGACGACATCTTACTGAAGGAGGCTTCCAAAAGGTCTGTCGCGACGGCCCGGGAGGAAAGGAAACGCCTGAGGCGCGCAGCTAGGGAGCGTAGCGTTGCTTTGGCTGCAGGAGCAGGCTCAAGCGTCGTTACTCCCGCCGCTACTCCTTCAGAGGAGCTCCTGGTCGCCTTGTCTACTGTTCATAGACGGGCGGCACGTGCAGCTCGGGAGGCCAACGGTAAATCCGCCTCAGGTAATGTGTTTTTAAGGCTTTGTTGTCAAAGTTTTAAACTATTAGTTCTTATATATCTTGTCCTGCAGGGCCGAGTCTTATTGGAGGAGCGGTGGCGAACGTCGAGCCTGAGGGGACGGTAGAGGAGGTAGCCGCTGAACCGAGGCGACGGTAGGCGATATAACCATAGTTGCCGGGCCCGAGATAGTAGCTGACGAGGCAGTCACGACTGCCAGGCCCGAGATGACTGGAGCCCGAGGTGGCGGCGGGTGAGACGGCTGCTATGGCCGGGCCTGAGGCAGTAGTGGATGAAACGGCTGCTACGGGCGAGCCTACGGCAGCGGTGGAAGAGACGGCTGCGACCGCTGATCCCGAAGTGGTAGCGGGTGAAACGGCTGCTATGGTCGCTGAGCAAGAGATGGCCGCTCTTTCTCAAGAGTCCGGCGCCGCTCCGATCATCGCTCTACCTGCTTACAGTTCCTTATCGTCTTCCGGCGTCGCGAGCGTGACGACGGCTCCTGTAGAGTCGGGCGATGAGGCAACGGGCGGTGAGACCGTCCCAATGGAGGAGGAAGACGCCACCATTGCATCAAGTAACGCCCTCGTTAGGGCTCTGGCCGGCGACTCTTCAGGTAAATCTTGGGGCACCGCCCTTCTTTTATTCTGCAATCTTTCCTAATAAAGTTTATCTTGTTTCTAATGCAGGTGTGGCTAGTGCTGAAATCGAGCTGCTCGAGACAGTGCCGCCAGGTACCGCCCTGACGGTGACCACCCCTCTGCCTTCTCTCGCACCGTCGCAAATGCCGGAAGGTATGGATTTGTAACCCATTATTCTTATCCCTCGGGCGTATAATTCATGTACTGACGTCGAGTCATCATGTTTTTCCAGGAGTTCTCCTTGACCACCTATACCAGGTGCTGCACCCATACTTCTCCTTCTTGTCCAAGACGAGTCCATCTGCTGGTGTCGGTGAGTGTTTTCTTTAAACGATGTCCTCTCCTTTAACGGGTAGTCGCATTATTGATAATCTCTTCTTTATATTGCTTGTAGCCTTACGAATCGAAGGAGGGGACGAGACCGTCGTTGCGCCACCAGTACTCCCAGCTCTGCCCCCTGCTGCAGCCGGTATAGTAGACTCTACTTTTTGCTTATTTTCTTTATTTCTTGAGCCAACATCTGATTATGATCTATTTTGCAGCAATCACATCGACTCCAACTCCGTTCGAGTCTCGTATCATAATGCCGGCGGGGCCCTTTTTAAGGCATCCATCATCCAAAGGTGCTGTGACCAGCCTGCGCATGTTAAGCGAGTATATCGAGGAGTTCGACACAGAGGCTCCCACATCTGCCGCGGATTTTGCCGCAGAGATTAACCCTATGCTGGCGACGCTCATGAACTTTTACGGTGAGGGCGTCGTTGAGTCTTGGGTTAATCGCTGCCGGGAGGTCGAGACTTGCTTGCATGAGCTTGAGCTCAAGCGTCCGGCACCTGAGATTCTGGCCATGAGCACTCAACGGGCGGCATGGATCGAGCAGAGCGCTTCTTACTTCCGCCATCTCGAACAAGAAGTGGATTTAAAGCGAAGGGAATGCAAAGAAACTTCAAGCGAGTCTGCTCGACTGCGTGCTGAGATCGACGCGAACGCTGCCCAGGTGAAAGTTATCTTCGAGAGCCTTCTACAATGTATCTCTGATGGGTTATCATTGAAGCAGAAGCTCGATGTCGTTGAGCGTGATGCACAAGATCGTGAAGCAGCTCAGTGAGCCGTCGAGAAACAATTCTCATCCTACTTGCAGCAGCGAGCCCAGGTCGAAGCAGAGTTGGCCGCAGTAGCTAGTCAGGAAGAGGGGCTGAGGGAAGTGCGTGAGCGGCTAACCGGATTATTAAAAGCGCTTTCCTCTCAATGAAAATTTTGTATCATTTGTAATTGTGAATAAAATGTATTTGTTCATTTATTCTTTCATATGATGTATTTTGTACTCAATCGAATTCATGAATAAAAGATACACGTTCTTCCTAATGTCTTGCATCATTTCTCTGCTTTCTTCTTTCTTGCTGTGTTGTTTGCCATGTGACTTTAGTCAGTGTGGTCTGTAGATAGCGTATGGTTGTCAGTCTTAGGCTCTTTGTAGAGTGGTGATGGCTTAGAAAACAGGGTTAGGATCTGTCACTTAAGACTTTTCAACTTTATGAGCCGTGAGGGTCTCATAAAGAATTTTCTCCCTACCGGCCGAGAGGGTCCCGTAGGTGTAATTTCTCCTTAAGAATCGTGAGGATTCCCAAGTGCGTTTTCTCTTGAAAGTCGTAAGGATCTCACAAAAGAATTTACTATCTTACGAGTCGTGAGGACCCGCAAGTGACGGGTGAAGTTGCCCTTATCCGCATTTCACGGAATCAGGGGTTGCTCTGGATGCTTCCCACAGGTTTACTACCATGTTTGGCGAGGACCAGACTCCGCTCTGGACGTTTTCCAGGATACTGTAGTTTAAAGACATCGCGGTCGAGGTTAAGGACATCATAGTCCGTGAGTTTAAGGACCTGACAATCCAATGTCAGTTTTAAGACACAACGGTCGAGGTTAAGGACATCATAGTCCATGAGTTTAAGGACCTCACAGTCCAATGTTAGTTTTAAGACATCACGGTCGAGGTTAAGGACATCATAGTCCATGAGTTTAAGGACCTCACAGTCCAATGTTAGTTTTAAGACATCACGGTCGAGATTAAGGACATCATAGTCCGTGAGTTTAAGGACCTCACAGTCCGCGAAATGTATGGTTATTGGGACCCGTCACCTCTTTGAAGATGTTGAGGAATTACAACGACAAATATCAAAGGAGTGAAGAGATGTACCCTTGAACCAAGGTAGAATCAGTTTGAAATCAGTGGGGTTCATTGTTAGTTTTAAGACATCACGGTCGAGGTTAAGGACATCATAGTCCATGAGTTTAAGGACCTCACAGTTCGATGTTAGTTTTAAGACATCAAGGTCAAGGTTAAGGACATCATAGTCCATGGATTTAAGGACTCCACAATCTGATATTTGCTCTGGATGCTTCCCACGGGTTCACTGCCGTGTTTGGCGAGGACCAGGCTCCGCTCTGGATGCTTTACATGGGTTCACTGCCGTGCTCTACGAGGACCAGGATCCGCTCTGAACGTTTTCCACGGGGTCAGAAGTGTAAGTACATGGTAGCGCCCCGGCCGTCTAACAGACGCTAAATGCGGAACAAAACTTTTTGACTTGCGCTATCATATACTATAACCCGGACTGCCATTAAAGCTAAACTAACAAACTACAAAGTGGGTAGAAATGTTATACCGAACGATCCGAGTCCTTCGGTCTTCAACCATCAACACACGCTTTGTTGCGGCTGCTCCGATCTCCTGAATCTCCAGTCTTCTCGTCCAGGTGGCACCACATCGACGGATCTTTAAACGGGCTCCCGCCTCTGAACCGAGGCAACTCGATCATCAAGTTTGCTAAAAGAGATGACCAAGATTGATGTAGAGAATGAGTAGAATACTTTGTCTCGCTTCGTCCAAAGCCATGGACGAACGGTTAATGAAGTTGCCATTTGAATCGGGTGAAATGAGAATTGTAGCTATCTAATTTCCATGAGTCAAAATACTATCATAATCTTTTTTCCTCAAATGAACAACCTTTTTTTTCTCACAAGAGAGGGGGCCGACCACTTATAGAAGGTGAGGGGGGTGAGTGTAGGAGGAGGGAGAGTGACCACAAGCATGAATCCTTATCACTTCATTAAAGGAAAGATGAATCACTAATGTCACCTTGCATAACATTAAATACAAGAATGAGTCATTAATCTAGTCATCCATTCAATTAATGCAAGTGAATGATTCATGAACCTACTCACCATTCTAGAACCTTCTAGAAACACGACTCACCTCATGACTCACCCAAGTGACGAAAAGATAAATCCGTATTTAACCGAATGTTAAATACGGGTGATAGAAAACTGGAAACTGGCAACTTCCAAAATTGATCCTGAAACGAATTTCAGGATAACCCCGTAACGGTATAAATATACCCGCATTTGTATTACGACCGAATACAAATGCAACTGAGACAAAGATATTATATCTACACAGTATAATACTCGGATGCGGCTTAAACCAAAGCCCACCAGTATTATCTGCCCGAAATATGACACGTGTGTAAACGCACGTGCATTTTACGAACCCTGTCATAAAACCATACGGCCTCTACAACGTTTCGCCCGAACTTGGGAAACGGTCTGTGGGGAACTCTAATGACTCATCAACACACTGGCACTGGGTATAACCACTAGCACGTCAGAGGTACTAACTGTACGTAACGGTTGCCTATGTATTGATTGGAAGGGGAGCTGACGAGCGAACTCATCCAGAAACCCTACTGAGCCTGACAGTGACAATATCCGTACAGTCCGGTCCGTTCATCTAAGAGTATCGCATATCGAGTCTAGGGGGGTGGATAAAGTCAGACCCCTAATAACGCGATAAATCGTGTCAGCATGAAGCCCATCACCACCTGAGAAACCACTGATCCAAATCAGTAATTCTCCACTATCTCGGCCGAGGATTTCTAGTGATGGCCACCCGTGCACTGTGCGACATCAACCCTCAATACCGGGATAGACGAATTCCCGACAATCCGGTCACTGCCTTCATGTGGCTCGGGACTGTACCCAAAAAATACCTGTTTGCACGTCTCCTTTGAGCGTGGTAGGGTAGAAATCAAAGCACAGTGGGAACTCACACGAGACAAATGACGATCTCAGGTCGACAAACTAACCTGTACACATGTCACCAAGGAACTGCTATCTGACGATATATATAATACCAACTAGCATGTTCCCGGCGAGTCCTGTCCGGTGTACTCAATGAGTACTGTATACATCTTAGGTGAACCAACTGACACCAATGGCTTGTGAGACCAACCACCGCCCCTCGTCGGGGTCTCGACTGTATACACTAGTCTACTCTGGAGTATAGATGCCCTGTCTCGAAACTCCTACGACTAGGGACACTTTAAAGATGTGCTTATAGACCCCAGCTCCCACGTATATGATCGCCATCATACTGCTGGCAGTCAAGTAAGAATCCTATAGGCTCTATCAACATGCAATAGAGAACTAAAGCATGTATACAATGATAAAGACAAACCAGATAGCATACTATTATCTCGAGTAAGACAGTCATGTCGGTATAGGTCCTCCCTCAATCATTGCAATCACGTATCTCCGATCTAATAATTGACTTAGAGGACACTATATCCAACAATCTCCCACTTGCACTTAAGGCTAATTATTGCGATGTCGCATACTCACAGCCCGTGTGATACCGAACATCCAACTCCTCTACTAATCAGTTTCACAAAGCTCGTTTATAAAACTATTGTGTTCGAGAAATAGCCTCAGTGTGTGGATCCGCCCTGATGTTTCTTTCTATGTCTCTCTTAATCTCAAGTTCGCGGAGAAAGCCATCTCCCGAATTGAGTAATACCTGTCTTAGAATATGTCTGGATGTCTGATGGGACCTAGTTCAGAAATGAACTCCAAATCCAAACTTCTTAGACTGTAGTGATCACTGAATCTAATCAGTATCCAGCACCAGGCCTCCCACAGTATCCTCTTGGACCACCTGTCCATAATACTGTCCCTCGTCAGAGGGGAAAACTATAACTTTGACAATCACTCCGTCATCCATGTCACCTTTGAAGCCTGGAATGATAACCGTCTCGCGAAGGAGGCTGCCGTCATCAAATCTGTAGAACATTCACTTATGTTCTAAAACTGCTTCCTTATGTTTCTCCAGGATTGGATTAATATAAACTTATCGCATCTAGTGCAAAAACAACATCTGGTGTGGTACTTGATATCTCACGATTGACTCAATTGCCTAAGCAAGTGATATGCCAATCATGCATATCCCTCTCCCCTTTAGTCTGTAAGACACCTTTAGAGAGGGTGACTCCATCATCTGCAGGTACACCACCATGCCAGGAGTCATCTATTCTAAAATACTATTAGAATACTGTCAAAGTACCCACATTGGGAAACTACCCAAATCTAGATCTAAAACCATAGATCTAGTTACCAGAATGTCAGATATTATATCCATGTCCTTTGTGGAGAAACAACTGTGTGACAACCACAGTATAACCGATCGTAGTATAGGAATTTTACTTCCTACTCTGTGTATGCCATCCAATTACCAGGACATCACACCCTACTACCTTCTTAATAGATCCATCCCCTATTCTGATAAAGTCAAACCCATGACTGTCATATTAAAAATTAGATGATCTATCTCCGCTATATTTGCTTTAGTATATAAATAGACATAAGCTACTTGTCCACTATGCTTCCGCTACTCCCACTGACTATGACAACCCTCTGGCAGAATAATATATACGTACACTTCTAAAGCTAGTTTAGAACGACGCTATACTTATCCTCCTGCCGGGTCTCATAGACTGGAATAACAGTAGTGTCAAGTCTGGGTAAACAAGAACCTCCCTGTCACCGTCTTTGAGGCTACCGGAGTACCTCTCAGGTGTCTGAGGTTACCCTCCATATCTGCGGAGTGGCTAATGGAATGTCAAACCTGATTGAATATATAGGTCCTATTAAATTTTCCGTAATCGTTTGCGGTTCTGGAATCACTTCCAGTTCTACCATACTCCCACTACTGTTTTCTGGAAAAATCCATTTTACTAAAACTGTGGTGAGTCAAGAACAATATAACTATTGATCTTCCAGATGGTAAAAAATCAACCCTCGTCAAAGCCAGGGTCAACCCACAAACTGCCATTACAGAAACGTGCCTTGAGTTATCCAGTGTCTGGTTTTAAGCATAAGCTGGACAACTCCCCATACCTTAACATCGTTAAGATATGAACCATTCTATATCCAATATAGAAATAGAGGCACTAATTTAATTGGAACCAGATTCAAATCATGCAGCTGTCTCTAGTGCATATCATCTTAATGGAGAGAGGCTAATCAGCATTACTCAACTTAGGAACATATATCCAATTATGAGTAACCTGAAAGAGAAACAAGTTTCTCAAAACCATTACTATCAACTGAATACCAATCACAAGTATCTACATCTTCGATCTCTTTGAAGAATCCCGATACTTACGACATCTTGTTCTCTACTTTATTCTTATACCCACAACTTCTCAAAACTTAGACTTTGTATTTCTACGAAACACTTGTTTAAAAACTAGAGAAGTCACAAGTAAATAGAACATAGTACAAGGACTAACCCCTTTGTCCTGACGGACACTGGACAACATACAATACTCTGTATAAGTCCGCTGAGTCGAATAACTCAAAACCTGTGCATTGTAGGTTGAAAACTGTACTTATGGTTAAGAACTACTCCGTTGTTCAATGCTCCTTACCCAATCGTCAACTGATATAGGTAAATGTCACAGACATAATTTCAAAAAGTTATATCTCACTTTATAAAAATAAACGTACAGATATATCATTTTGAAATTGGTGCACAACAACGGATATTTAAAACCAAATACATGCCTTCTGGCATAAACTCAGGCGACTTCCTCAAATATCACCAATTACAACGAATTCTGATATAATGAGGTTGATCACCTAATTCCCAATAACTTACTCCCACTCATCATCTGTAAAACCATACAGATATGAGAATGAAACCTGGTAAATACATACCCTGGAGTAAGTATCTAATCGGGAAAACAGTTTTCCTTTAACAATGCACTGAAAAATGTTTCGTAGGGGTATCCTGGTATTTCTAGTAATGCCTCTTCCATAATCCTATTCATGACTTTAACCGTATATATCTTTGCCATCTCTCCAAATCCCTTTATTTGCCTTTAGTCGTTACCTTCTGTACACCATCGTTAGGCTAAATGGTTTTCTTCCTTCCCAACCGTTCGGCACCAGCCTATGGTTTGGAAGAAGACTATCCAGTAAGCATAATAGGTGTACCCTCCTAAACCAAGGAGTACTCGTAACTTAAGAGAAGGTTATGATAAAAGACAATTGAATAATACCTTATTCTATTTCTCCCAAACTGGGAAAAAGCAAATGTGAAATAGGAGTGGCGATGAAGTACGCGGTTTGGTCGTGAATGATAGCAGTCGCAATTTACTTTGCCCTCTTTCTAATCCCTTTATTTTGTCTTTACATATTACCTTCTGCACACCCTACATAGGCTAATTGGTTTTCTTCCTTCCCAACCGTTCGGCACCAGCCTATGGTTTGGAAGAAGACTATCCAGTAAGCATAATAGGTGTACCCTCCTAAACCAAAGAGTACTCGTAACTTGAGAGAAGGTGATAATAAAAGACAACTGAATAAACCAATTCTATTTCTCCTGATCCTGAATCCATCCTCGAAGAAGTCCCTTCGAGTTCGTATATAACCATACGATGGATCTATCCAATGGAAGTGGATGTCCGTAGTAATACGGGGTGTTCTGAGAAATACAAAGGGTAAAAGAAGGAGCAACAATGACTTATGCAACTCGGACAATCCATAAGCCAGTATTTAAAGAAGGTTCGGTCAACTTGGTTACTGAGTCATAGTCTAGGGTCGGTCAATGGTCGCTGCCAAAGAGAGAGAGAAAA
Source organism: Agapanthus africanus (assembly GCA_030015575.1). Lineage (NCBI taxonomy): Eukaryota > Viridiplantae > Streptophyta > Magnoliopsida > Asparagales > Amaryllidaceae > Agapanthus > Agapanthus africanus. Next base: position 484,148,421 of record JASDDO010000010.1, on the reverse strand, counting down.
GAAACACTCTGCGTGCACTCTAATCTAGATCAGAATGGTTATCACTTTATCTAATCAGGAAACCTTCCACTGTAATCTCAAATTCTCCTCCAAACCTGAAAGAAGAATTAGTCGGGATCACCCGAAGAGTAAACCAACTCATCAGTGAGAATCGGGATCCAACTATCATCACATGATAACTTGATGGAAGCCACTCAAGTTATCACACTCCAGAAGGTATGCGCATGCCTGGCAAGTTTGCTGTTTGTTTGAAACTCCCGATGTAATTTTTTCCCCATGCTCTTATGACCTGGACTAAGGGCCAACAAATTATAAGTCACATGTCAAGTTCTTCCCGTCATTATCCAGGTTGATTTAAACCCACCCGTACATACTCTTGACTAAGTGCCAACAAAGTAATACGACTGTCCCAAACCAACGCATCTATCTATGCAACAAATGAATACCCAGCAGCTACCAAACACTATGCCTTGACTAAGGGCCAACAAATATAGCTTGAATACTACTGACCATCCATAAGATACGACGGAGGGCTACGACTGGTTTTTGGCGAAAAACCTTTAACGTAATGAACTTGATTTCGTTGAAGGAACCTGATAGCTTTTTATAAAGATATAGTGGCGAAAACCTTTTACTAAAGAGGTCACTCCCGGTGAAGGGATCTCGGCTCTTTCCTCGTGGAATGAGGTGCAGGATATTCTAACTGAATACCGCGATGCATAGCAACTTGTAATCGACTATAGTGAAGTTATTACCCTGACGTAAACTTCTGCCCAAGGGGTCACTCCCGGTGAAGGGATCTCGGCCCTTGCCTCGTCGAATGAGGTGCAGGATATTCCAACTGAATACCGCTTTAAAACAAAAGGAAACATCTTTGTAATAACATCTTTTAAAATTTGTTCCAACAACATCAAATATAGGTTTGTTTTATCTTGCATTGATAAGAATCAATGCAGTCCCATCAATCAATCACACCAGAAAAGAACGAAAAATATAATATACGTATATTCCATCCGCATTCGTCACTGGGTCCTGTCATTACCCGTTAGGTTACTTAACTAACGACAGAGCGGGGACTGAACTAGCGCGGGTGTAAAACATATACGACATCTAATAGTATATATACCAATATACAATAATCGCTCCAGGCGTGATAATATGCAACATTACAGAAAAGTAATAAGCATCACAGAACAATACAGATAATCTGGGATCCCCGGGTTTCACAGAGCAGCTACTGAAACCCGACGTTCCCCTGGTCATGTGGATAGCCTGTGCAATGAAAACCTAGAACCCTACGGGTGTGGCAAGTTACCCGCCAAACCTGAAACGAGGTAGCCCCCTACAGCAAAATGAATGGACCACCTGGCACTTCATGGAATCCGGTAACTTGAGCACCCCTCCTTGGGTCAACCTGTACCCCCTACGAGTGCGGCGAATAGTCTGCCAATTCTAGAGTGAGGCCCCTCTGCCTCTCAAAGCCATGAGATATGGACCCGTTGCCCTCCAGAACCCGGCTATCCGTGCACTCCGTCGCGGGGTAAACCTAGTACAGAAATTAAAATATGTACAATGGGTACATCGACCTCAGCCCGGTCGTGCCCCAAAAGAATATTATACAAACAGGCAGTGACGGCAGTCCACATGTTGGACGCTCGCCCCGCAATATCAAATGTACAAATAAAACCAAACCGCACTACCATTGCACACTGCTATCCACCACGACAAATCCGCAACATCACAGCACAACACAGAACATCAACGCGAATGTCACGTTCGCAAATCCGTCTAAAAGAGCTATAGCAATTAGACGCAATTTACCGCTCGAATGACATTCCCGGTCAGAGATATAATATAAGTACTGCATACTAACAAGTTTAAAATTTCGATCGACAAAATTTTCCGAAGTGGGCCCCACGTACATCTGGTGTACAGTAATAAAATCTGGGCCCAAATGAATATACCAAAAAATCACAATTTACCATGGAAAGCTTACTGGAAAATTTTGGTGCACTGTTCCCACATACTGGCCGCGGTTCCGCGGTCAAACCCTAGGTTTGGCCGCGGATCCGCGGCAGTCATGTGGGATCACGTGCTTAAATTTTCCCAGTTTGCTTAAAAAACCCTGCTTTGTTTTCTGTGATATGCAAAATAATTTTTAGACTTGATTTAAAATCGACATAAAGTTTTGCACTGAAAAATGTGATTTTCGAAATTCCGTTCGATCGATATTTTAAACGTGTTAGCATAAGTTATTATAGCTTAATGGTGAGGCTCTGATACCACTGTAAGTACACGGTAGCGCCCCGGCCGTCTAACAGACGCCAAATGCGGAATAAAAACTTTTTGACTTACGCTATCGTATACTATAACCCGGATCTGCCATTAAAGCTAAACTAACAAACTACAAAGTGGGTAGAAATGTTATACAGAACGATCCGAGTCCTTCGGTCTTCAACCATCATCCCACGCTTTGTTGCGGTTGCTCCGATCTCCTGAATCTCCAGTCTTCTCGTCCAGGTGGCACCACGTCGATGGATCTTTAAACGGGCTCCCGCCTCTGAACCGAGGCAACTCGATCATCAAGTTTGCTAAAAGAGATGACCAAGATTGATGTAGAGAATGAGTATAACACTTTGTCTCGCTTCGTCCAAAACCATGGACGAACGGTTAATAAAGTTTCCATTTGAATCGGGTGAAATGAGAATTGTAGCTATCTAATTTCCATGAGTCAAAATACTATCATAATCTTTTTTCCTCAAATGAACAACCTTTTTTTTCTCAGAAGAGAGGGGGCCGACCACTTATAGAAGGTGAGGGGGGTGAGTATAGGAGGAGGGAGAGTGACCACAAGCATGAATCCTTATCACTTCATTAAAGGAAAGATGAATCACTAATGACACCTTGCATAACATTAAATGCAAGAATGAGTCATTAATCTAGTCATCCATTCAATTAATACAAGTGAATGATTCATGAACCTAGTCACCATTCTAGAACCTTCTAGAAACACGACTCACCTCATGACTCACCCAAGTGACGAAAAGATAAATCCGCATTTAACCGAATGTTAAATACGGGTGATAGAAAACTGGAAGCTTGTAACTTCCAAAAGTGATCCTGAAACGAATTTCAGGATAACCCCGTAACAGTATAAACATACCCGCATTTGTATTACGACCGAATACAAATGCAACTGAGACAAAGATATTATATAAACACAGTATAATACTCGGATGTGGCTTAAACCAAAGCCCACCAGTATTATCTGCCCGAAATATGACACGTGCGTAAACGCACGTGCATTTTCTGAACCCTGCCACAAAACCATACGGCCTCTACAACGTTTCTCCCGAACTTGGGAAACGGTCTGTGGGGGACTCTAATGACTCATCAACACACTGGCACTGGGTATAACCACTAGCACGTCAGAGGTACTAACTGTACGTAACGGTTGCCTATGTATTGATTGGAAGGGGAGCTGACGAGCGAACTCATCCAGAAAACCTACTTAGCCTGACAGTGACAATATTTGTACAGTCCGGTCCGTTCGTCTAAGAGTATCACATATCGAGTCTAGGGGGGTGGATAAAGTCAGACCCCTAATAACGCGATAAATCGTGTCGGTATGAAGCCCATCACCAGCTAAGAAACCACTGATCCAAATCAGAAATTCTCCATTACCTCGGCCGAGGATTTCTAGTGATGGCCACCCGTGCACTGTGCGACATCAACCCCCAATACCGGGAGAGACGAATCCCCGACGATCCGCTCACTGCCTCCATATGGCTCGGGACTGTACCCAAAAAATACCTGTTTGCACGTCTCCTTTGAGCGTGGTAGGGTAGAAATCAAAGCACAGTGGGAACTCACACGAGACAAATGACGATCTCAGGTCGACAAACTAACCTGTACACATGTCACCAAGGAACTGCTATCTGACGATATATATAATACCAACTAGCATGTTCCCGGCGAGTCCTGTCCGGTGTACTTAATGAGCACCTGTATACATCTTAGGTGAACCAACTGACACCAATGGCTTGTGAGACCGGCCACCGCCCCTCGTCGGGGTCTCGACTGTATACACTAGTCTACTCTGGAATATCGATGCCCTGTTTCGAAACTCCCACGACTATGGACACTTTAAGGATGTGCTTACAGACCCCAGCTCCCACGTATATGATCGCCATCATACTGCTGGCAGCCAAGCAAGAATCCTATGGGCTCTATCAACATGCAATAGAGAACTAAAGTATGTATACAATGATAATGACAAACCAGATAGCATACTATCATCTTGAGTTAGACAGTCATGTCGGTATAGGTCCTCCCTCAATCATTGCAATCACGTATCTGCAATCCAATAATTGACTTAAAGGGCACTATATCCAACAAGAAGTGACGTTATCCATGTTCCACGTGATCAGGAATTTTGCTCTAGATGCTTCCCACGGGTTCACTGCCGTGTTTGGCGAGGACTAGGCTCCGCTCTGGATGTTTCCCTCGGAGTCAGAAGTGACATAATCCGTGTTCCACGTAGCCAGGAATTTTGCTCTGGATGCTTCCCACGGGTTCACTGCCGTGTTCTGCGAGGACCAGGATCCGCTCTGAACGTTTTCCACGGGGTCAGAAGTGACGTTATCCGCGTTCCACGTAGCCAGGAATTTTGCTCTAGATGCTTCCCACGGGTTCACTGCCGTGTTCGGCGAGGACTAGGCTCCACTCTGGATGCTTCACACGGGTTCACCGCCGTGCTCTGCGAAGACCAGGATCTGCTCTGGACGTCTTCCACGGGGTCAGAAGTGACATAATCCATGTTCCACGTAGCCAGGAATTTTGCTCTAGATGCTTCCCATGGGTTCACTGCCGTATTCGGCGAGGACTAGGCTCCGCTCTGGATGCTTCACACGGGTTCACTGCCGTGCTCTGCGAGGACCAGGATCTGCTCTTGACGTTTTCCACGGGGTCAGAAGTGACATAATCCGTGTTCCACGTAACCAGGAATTTTACTCTAGATGCTTCCCACGGGTTCACTGCCGTGTTCGGCGAGGACTAGGCTCCGCTCTGGATGCTTCACACGGGTTCACTGCCGTGCTCTGCGAGGACCAGGATCCGCTCTGGACGTTTTCCATAGGGTCAGAAGTGACATAATCCGTGTTCCACGTAGCCAGAAATTTTGTTGATTATATCCACATTTCACGGAGTTGGGATTTGACTCTCGGTCATCTGTACACCGTCGAGTCATGGAACTGGGAGTTGCCGCTGTTCCGCTTTGCTTGATGTTGTGTCTGTTGAGACGAATGTTGAGATGCTCTCCAGGCTATTTGTGACCCATCGAGATTTGGATTCTTCTTCTGATGAAACCTGGGGGAGGAGGAGTGTGATTCCTTCTTTGTTTACGCCCCTGGATTGTATACATGGATTGATGTAATATCACCTGTAGGGCATATATTTCACTTTTATTATTTATTTATTTTTATTTCTTTCCGCGATACTCTATCATTTCAGCTTTTATATCGCGAAGGTCGCGATTGCCCAATCATTTCGACTATTTTTCGCGGTGCCCAATCATTTCGGCTATTTGTTTTATTTTTACTCGCTGCTTTTTATTGCGAGTTGCTCAATCATTTTGGCTATTTTGCATGCATACATTTTTACTTGCTGATTTTGTTTGCAAGTTACCCCATCATTTCGGCTATTTCGTATGCATGTGTGGCTCGCTAGCTTTTTGCCGCAAGCTTGGGATTAGACACCGATTTCGGCATCAACACCGCTACAACTGGGATATTGCCATGAGCGGATCATCATTTTCCTCTGTCAATACCGAACAAAGGTGGCTTAGCGAACAGGGTTAGGATCCTGTCGACTAAGGCTTTTGACTTCATGAGTCGTAAGGGTCTCACAAAGGTATTTCTCCCTACAGTCGCGAGGATCTCGCAGGTGTGTTTTCTCCTTAGGAATCGTGAAGACTCCTAAGTGTATGTTCTCTTATACATCGTAAGGATTTTATAAGAGTGTTTTCTCCTTATAAGTCGAGAGGACTTACAAGGGTTGTTTACCATGCGAACATATCCCTAGTCACAGATGGGACTTGGTTAGGGAAATGTTTATTCACGCCTGTGGATTGTATACAAGGGTCAGTATTGAGCCGCTTGTAGGGCAGTATCGGAGGTTGTGGGGGTTACTTAAGAACAGGTTCAGGTCTTTGTAACTTAAGACTTTCAAATCTTATGAGCCGTGAGGGTCTCATAAGAGGATTTTCCTTATGAGTCGTGAGGATCTCGCAAGTGTAATTTCTCCTTGGGAATCGTGGGGATCCCTAAGTGTGTTGCTCCCTTGTGAGTCGTAAGGATCTCACGCAGGTGGTTTCTCCTTACAAGGTCGAGAGGACCTTGCAAGTGTCTTTTAACGAGGCTGCGCCCTTTCGGGTTTTCACAAACACTCGCCGGTAGCCCTGCTGTTTTTACTCACGGAGCCCTTTCGGGTTTTCATCCGTGCCCCTTTTGCTTATGGACATACCGTTTTCTTTTTTTTTATTCTCTCTTTTTTTTCTAACGAGGTTGAGCCCCTTCGGGTTTTCACAAACACTCGCCGGTAGCCCTGCTATTTTTACTCACGGAGCCCTTTCGGATTTTCATCCGTGCCCATTTTGCTTATGGACGTATCGTTTTCTTTTTTTTTATTCTCTATCTTTTTTTTGTATCAGCTTTGGAATGCTGCAATCCGCCATAGTTTATCGATATCTCGGTCAACGGCTAGTTTTAGGACGTAGTGGTACGTTGTTAGTTTAAGGACGTTTCAGTTCGTCGTTAGTTTAAGGACGTTTCGGTCCGTTATTAGTTTTAGGATGTTTCGGTCCGCTGTTAGTTTAAGGACGTTTCGGTCCGCTGTAAAGTAAGCCGGTTACTACTTATAGAGTTTGGGCTTAGGAAGATAGCGAGCGGACATAGTCATCGTCATCTATCATTGACCTAGGCCGTGACTCGTCAAGCGTAGTACTTCTTCAGGAAGCGACCGTTTATTGGCCTGAAAGGTCTTTCACCATGCATGTCCATGAGTAGATAGGCTCCACCCTGGTAGACCTTGTCTATGATGTACGGGCCTTCATAGTTCGGCTCCAATTTTCCCTGCTTGGCGCGATTGGGGATCATAGGTCTTTTGACCACTAGCACGAGTTCGCCTTGGCGGAATGTCCTCGGCCTAGTCAATCTTTCATATGAGTGTGTCATCTTTGTTTTATAAGCTTCCAGATTTTGCTGCGCAAGGAGTCGGGTTTCGTCAAGGGCATCGAGCTCCTCAAGCCGAAGGTGAGCATTCTCTTCGTCCGTTAGCTCGTAATGAACTGCCACTCGTAGAGAGGGTAACTCTATCTCGAGGGGGAGTACCGCTTCTGTACCGAATACCAATGCGTACGACGTTGTGTTCGTGGCCGTCTTGAACGTAGTTCAATATTCCCAGAGAGCTTCGTGCAATCTCTCAATCCAGTCCTTCTTATTTCGAGACACCGTCTTCTTTATGGTCTTCGTCAAGGTCTTATTGAAAGCCTCCACCAGACCGTTGGCTCGGGGATTATAAACTGAGGAGTATCTCCAATCTATGTTGTGCTGTTGTGCGAAGCGGCTAATCTTATGGCTCCTGTAGGCTGGTCCGTTATCGGAGATGATCCGCCACGGAGTTCCAAACCGATAAATAACGTGCGTCTTGAAGAAGTGGAGGATATTCTCCGTCTTTACTTCCCTCAGCGGTACTGCTTCTGCCCATTTGGAGAAGTAATCAGTTGTCGCCAAAATGAATCGATGTCCTCTGGACGATGCTGGTTCGATGGGGCCAATTATGTCGGTTCCCCACATTTCAAACGGCCAGCTAGCCACCGTTGGGTATAGTAGATTTGGATGCTGATGGATAAAATCCCATGGATCTGGCACGAGTGGCATTGCTTCGCATACTCGAGGCAGTCCTAGATCAACGTGGGCCAATAATAACCCATCCGTTTGATCTTCAACTTCATCTTCGGGCCTGCTTGGTGAGAACCGCAGAGTCCGCCATGAGTTTCTTGAACAACTCTCTTCGCCTCTTCAGGTCCCAGGCATCTTAACCACAAAGAATCAAACGACCTCTTGTACAGAGTATCATTGACGAAGGCAAAAGATAGGGCTCGCTTCATGAGATGATGTTTTGAGAATGCATCTTCAGGTGTTCGAAAAGATTTGAAGTAATCTATAAAGACTTCTCTCCAATCCTCAACCTTTTCCTGGTCTTTTATTTGCAGGGCCGTCTGCTCGGTCGCTCTTTTTTCTTCGGACAACTCCGGAGATATTTCTGCCCGTGCAAGAACCCGACGGCTTTGCACAACGATTCTCACGTCATCGAGGTTCTCATCGGCCAGTTCTTTAGCGAGCTTAGCTAGTGCATCCGCTTTGCAATTTTCCGCACACGGTATACTTTCCAAGGTATAGGAATGTATTTGGGTCAGCAGTTGCTGTACCCTCTCGCCGTACTTCACCAGCTCTGGTTTACACGTTTGGCAGTCGCCATTTACTTGACTGATGACCAGTTGGGAGTCTCCGTATATAAGGAGGTTTTCAATCCCTATGTCGATGGCGATCTCGAGACCTGCTATCAAAGCTTCATACTCGGCTTCATTGTTTGTCCTTGGCTCTGTTAAGGAGAAGGCAAAGCGCATTATCCCCCCTTGTGGAGTTACAAAGATGAGGCCTACCCCCGATTTGATTATGGAGGTGCTTTGCTTGCGCTTCTTCAAGGAAGATGCTCCATCGAAGTAAAGTTCCCATCGGGTATCACCACCGTCGATCGTATCAAACGCATGTTCGTCTGGCAGTTCGCAATTCAAGGAAGAATCGGCAGGTATCGAATGCTCAGCGAGGAAGTCGGCGATGGCCTAGCCTATCACTGCTTTAAGAGGCTGATAAGTTATCGAGAACTCCATTAAGAGCAAGGCCCATTTAGCGAGTCGCCCCGTCAATATGGCTTTCGACATCAAATATTTAAGGGGATCCACCTTCGATATGAGACGGACTTCATGCGCCAATGCGTAGTGCCTGAGTTTCGTTATCGCGAAGATCAACGCCAGACAGTGTCTTTCGATGGGAGAATAATTGCTTTCTGCCCCCAGGAGAACTCGACTCAGGTAGTAGAGAGCTCTTTCTTTCCCTTGGTCGTTCTCTTGTGCCCATAATGCACCTAAGGAACCTTCGAGGGCGGTTGTATAAAGAATGAGAGGCTTTCCCTTGACCGGAGCGGCCAGCACTGGCGGGTTCTGCAGATACTGCTTGATTTCGTCCAGCGCGCCTTGGCATTTGTGATCCCAGACGAACGGGGTTCCCTTCTTCATCAGGTGACTATAAGGACGACACTTGCCAGAGAGATTGGCTATAAATCGCCGGATATACGCGAGCTTCCCTTGGAGAGACCGCAATTGTTTGAGAGTCCTTGGCGGAGGCATTTCCGTGATCGCCTTGATCTTTGACGGATCTATCTCGATACCTCGGTGTCGGACGATGAATCCTAGGAATTTACCTGAGGACACCCCGAACGCGCATTTGAGAGGGTTCATCTTTAAATTGTATTGCCGAAGGCGTTGAAACACGATCTTCAGATGCTCGAGATGTTCCTCGTATGATTTGCTTTCCACCACGAGGTCGTCGATATAGCATTCGACGATTTCATGTATAAGGTCATCGAAGATCTTCGTCATGGTCCTCTGATAGGTGGCACCGGCGTTCTTTAGACCGAAAGGTATCACCTTGTAGCAGAATATACCTAAAGGGGTCCGGAAAGCGGTATGCTTCTGGTCTTCGGGATGCATTTTTATCTGATTATAACCCGATGAGCCGTCCATGAAGGAGAAGACTTCATGAGTGGACGTGTTATCTATCATCAGCTCAGTGACCGGTACTGGGAAATCATCCTTCGGACAAGCTTTATTGAGATCCCGAAAGTCAACACATATGCGCACTGCCCCATTTTTCTTCATCACCGGGACGATGTTGGCAATGCAGTCAGGATACTGAACTTCTTGGATGAAGCCAGAGTCGATCAGCTTCTTGACCTCAGCGTTGATACTCATCTCAAGCTCGAGCCGCATTCTTCTCGGTGCTTGTTTGACTGGCTTGACGTCCGGGGATATTGCCAATTTGTGGACAACAATCTCTGGATCTAATCCTGGCATTTCGGAATAGTTCCATGCGAAGCAATTTTTATGCTGCATAAGCACGTCTTTTAGCACAACCACCCTTTCTTCAGATAACAGCTCACTGACGAATGTAGGTCGCGGGTCACTTGCCGTCCCTAAATCAATTTTCTTGAGGTTATCTGCAGTGGTGTGTATTCCATCTTCCAGCTCTTTTGGCACCGGTGGAAATTCTGAGATCACCCCATCATCATTGTTTTCGAAGCACCAGGGGAAGTCATCCATATTCTCGGGTTCTTCTCTTGATATCGCTATCATATGACAAGTACGAGAACGCTTCCAAGACCGATATTGATCTGGTTCTACTCTCGTGGATTTGGGTTCATGCTTCTGCGGCGGAGTTATCCTCCAACTGTCGGATAGAGCGAACTTGCCGAGCTGATATTGATCTTCGACCCAGTTCTTGAAGGTGAAGCAGTCTTCGAGAGGATGTCCTATCGCTCGGTGATAAGAGCAATAGTCTGGGTGAGAGATCTCATTGGCTTGCTCGGGGTGTTTAGACTCCGGGAGTGTAAGCATTTGATGTCTTATGGCAAGATCAAGTATCTTCTTTGTCTTGTCTTGAGGAAAAGAGTATGCTCGACTCATCTTCTTTGTAAGGGACAAATCCGGACCGCTCGATTCCCGATCGCGTGACTTCTTGGTCCCGCTTTGTCGCTGTCGAACGCCTTTTCCGCTCTTTGACTTATTTCGGCCTCTGCGTCGAGCCTTTTGTACAACAGGTTGACAGGGAGGGGCATTTTCATCTTTCGCAGCCTGTTGAAGAAGGCATTGCGTCCTGTCTTTCTCGTAGATGGTCATTTCGCGATTATGGTCGTCTCAAACTTTTTGACCAGCTTCCCTTATAAGCTTGTCCATTTGTTCTTCGAACGACGGACTGGGCATTTTCACGTCGGGGGCTCTTTCTGGTTCAGGGTTAGCATTCTCCCATTGAGCATCTCCTTCTTCATCAAAGTCATGTACGACATAGCAGTCGCGGAGTAGCTCCTGTTTCTTGGACCGAACATATCCAAGCCCGATCGCTTCCATCTTCCCGTTGGGAAACTTGCGCTGAGTTCCGGGAACGTTCCAGATCCTATCATAGAATTTAGCTTTCCGAGCGGTTTGTTTGAAGGGTATCCCTTGGCGCTTCAATAGCCTTTTCAAGCCTTCTATGTAATATCTAGGCAGACGAATGGGCTGGAGCTTGTCAAGTGTAGGATCTGCACCGTGCCAAACTTCTTTCTCTACTTTGGTTTCCCCGGATCGGTAGAATAGGATTGCCTTTTCACCTTCTCGCCTGGGAGGGACATAGAACGTCTGCAGCTCTTCCACACTGTAGGTATCAAGCGCGTCTAGTTCTTTATGATATTTGAGCGGAACCATGGCAACTTGCAAACTTTTCTCTTCATCAGCAAACGTTTGAATTGAAGGCCGAGCAGAGAATATGGCGTTGACCTCATCTTCTGAGTCGCTGCCGAAGATAAGCATAGGAGCGGACGGTCCGGCTTGTTGTACTGGGGTGGCCCTGAATAAACTATCTCTTCTTCTTCCTCGGTATCACTCCTGAAGACCGGAATGGTGGTGATAGCTTTGTTCTCCGGTTTGTGACATCTCTCTGTGTCCTCAAAGTCAGGTAAGAAATATTTTGCATCTTCATACTTGCGGACTTCGTTCACGGAGAACGGGTTCAACTCTCCTGTTACGGTATACTCGAGACCGTCCTTAAAGTATTTCATACACTGATGTTGTGTAGAAGGGATGATGTTGTACTCGTGTAACCAAGGCCGGCCGAGCAAAGCGTTATAGTATGTCTTGGTGTCAATGACATGAAATTTAATATCCGTGACAAGTGGCCCGAAGCGAAGCGTCAGTATCACAGACCCAAGAGTCCGTGACGATTGGGAGTCGAAACCAAAGATGGTGATTTTATCACGAGCGAGATGCTGGACGCTCATGCAGATTTCCTTCAACACTCGCACGTTGAGGAGATTGACGGAAGACCCATTGTCGACTAGGATTTTGCCTATCTTTATATCGTGGCAGTACCCTGAGACATAGAGGGGACGGTTGTGTTCGCACGTCCCAAGGAGGAGGTCTTCGTCGCCGAAGGTGATATTGGCTGTGTGTACTTTCTCCAGCTCGTCCTTCATCTTTTCTTCGGCGAGAAAAGCTTGGAATTGCTCTGGCTCTTGTAGCGCCTTTATCAGTGAATCTCTCACTTCTTTGGATAGTAAAAGGGCGTTGAGAATGCTGAGCTGCGAAGGTAACTTCCTCAAGTGTGCCAGAACGTTATAGTCCACCTTACTCTTCTTTGACGGGTCCTTGGTGGTCAGCTTTTTCATGACTTGGTCATCCAGGGCGATATCCTCAGAGAACTTTTCTTTTCCCTTATCTTTTCTACTCGTGGGTCCGAGATTCTTTTCTGGAAGCGTGCGATTGCACAGCTGAATGTTTTCACAGGCCTTTGGTTCTTCCTCTTTCCCCAAGGTGGGTTCTTTAAAGAGAGGGCCAAGAGCCATTTCTTCGTCAGAGTCGCTTCCGAAAGTGAGAATTTGCGATCACCCGGTGTTGACCATGCGACAGTCACCGGAATTTCTTTTATGTTCCTCGGTCGCACTTCTTTGCTCCCGACGAGCTTTGCGTTTCATCCGCTTAAAATGTTGCCGGTGAGCAACGTATCCCTTCCACCATCTTTTAAAAGCATCGCACTCCTCGGTGGGGTACGAAATCTTTCGATGATATGAGCAGTAGCTAGGATGCATCTCTGCTTCACCGGGAGTGTTTCCTTCGGAGGGCGGCAGCTTCATTCCCATTGATATGGCTTTAGCAAACCTTTTCCTCGTCTTGAACTTGTTTTTATCCGTGACGGATGTCCCTTGATTCGGCGGGAGTGTCTCAACTCTTTCATCTAGTCGCCGGTGTTTGGCTCTTTCAAATATGGCCGTCTCGCGCTCCCGATCAGCTTTACTTTTCAAAAGAGCCGTGTTCAGGAATGCATCAATTATTTCATCTGACGGCTCCGGAAGTTCCGGCTTAAGATTTGCCTCCAGCTTCTCAGTGCAAGGAGTTTCTTCATCGTTTATCGACGAATGAGAGATCACATGACAACTTGCCATATGGTACTCAGATCCGTCCGACGAGTCTTCTCCATCATCTTTGTCCTCAAGGACGTGGCTGAGGAACTCTTGGAGCGTGATGGGAGTCCGCACCTTTTGATTATACTCCTCCAGTGCGTTGATCTGTTTCTGCAGGTCCGTGCGTTTGTCACCAGGCTTCACGGGCTTTTTAGATCTCTTCTTCTTCTTTGAAGATTTTGACGGCTGGGCGAGAGTGCTTTGGCCATCACCACCAATCTTTGGAGTTGGGCGCGACTTCAGCATCCCTTCGATGATCTGGGGTTCTAGCGGGTTCTTCCACCAGATCGCTGGGCATGTCTGAAGATCATTCAGCATCCTTTTGGTTTTGGCTGAAAGCACGATTTCCCGTGGAGCTTCTTCAACAAGAGAGCACGTTGCCCCCGGTGTGTCAGTCTTCTTAGAAGTGTGTGGTTGTGGTGGGTTTACTTTCCACTTCTCAGACAGCGCAAACTTGCCTTGTAAGTACTGATCCTCGATCCATCCCTTAAAGACGAAGCAATCCTCGATTGGATGGCTTACCGTTTGGTGGTAAGGGCAATAATTGAGATTATTCACTTCGCTGGGTTGCGGTGGTCGCCTTGGATTCGGCAAATTGATAAGCCTGTTGCGCATCGCCAGCTCGAACAACCTCTTCGTTTTGTCCCGTGGGAATGAGTAAGGACGCTTCATTTTCTCATTGTAATAGCGCCGTCTCTCCTCCAGTTGATCCGCTAGCTTTGGGGCACTGGGCTGCTGTTGGGTGTTCGCAACGAAGGTCACCTTCCCTTTACCCTTATCGTTCTGAGGTTCCGGCTTCGGGGGAGACGGTCTGTGACCCATTTGATCCATCTGGGCTAGCTTATCGATTAAGGACTGGAACGTGGTCGGTTTGAAGAACATCATGAACTGTGAAATAGTTGCATGAGGGTCTAGAGTGCCCATGAACATGCCCACCGCTGGTGCTTCTTCGATGCGTTGTTCGCACTTTGACCACAGATTCCGCCATCGGATTGCGTACTGAACCCACGTCTCGCTCGGCTTCACCCTGGCATTGATCAACGCCGTTATTGGGGTGCGCTCGCTGGCGCTTGCGAATCGCTGGGTGAATAACAATTCCATCTCTGTGAAAGTTTTGACGGAGTCGTTTGGAAGTTCGGAGTACCATTCAAACGCCATCTCAGATAAGCTGCCGACGAATTGGCGAAGCAAGAGCTTATCATCGCCACCGGTGTTGCCATAAAGAGCTATGAACTGGGCGACATGTTGATGGGGATTGCATGTCCCCTTGTAGACATGGAATTTCGGTATCGTGTAGCCTGGCGGGTATTTTATCTGATCATACCAGCCTGGATATGGTCGTCCCGTTTTGACGACTTGGCCGACCACTTCATTTGCCTCGTGAACTCGTATTTGTTGAGCAATATAATCATCCAGGACGGCCTTAGAGAATGTTTTCTCTTTGGCTGTTGAAAGAGCTGGAGGTGGATTGGACGTTTCTCCTCTGTCGTCTTCGAGGATAATCGGAGGATCTTCAGCTGGGGGATCCGGCTGGATCATCATGCCCACCATGTCTTGGAACAAAAGAGACATTTTCTTTATATTGGCCGCTTGTTCTGCAGCCTCCTTTTCCTTCTTTTCGAGTATCCTCCGAAGGAATTCAGCATCAGTCTCGTGTTCGCGACGTTGTTCCGATGACGCCTCCGGGCTTTCTTTTGGCCCGGTGAGTGCGGCCATTGCAGTCAGCATCTCCTGGAGCTTCTGCTGCTGCTGTTCCTGGGCTCTTGTGATGGATCGGGTGAGTGGTCGGTGGCCCGTAGAAGCGCGACTATCCTCCTTCCCGGATGCCATGTAAATAGTATGGATCACCATGCCCCCAGACTTAAGGCGTTTGGGCTCAGTGCCTTTGACATTTGTTGCAGGCATAGGGGTCTTCTCCGGCCTTCTCTTCTTATGAGCGGTCGAAGTTGAGGGTGTAAGTCGATGTACAACACCCCACGAGTTGCGGGGAGGCGGAAATTTGAAAAACGATCTTGTTCTATATGTAAATATCGACTAACCGAAGATCTTTACTAAACGATAACTAACAACAACCATAGAAGTTCTTAACTACTATGAAAAGAGATATACCTATTGAATCGTGTCCTTCATCTTTACGTTCTCTACGTCCTCCTCGGCCTCCTCTACGTGATAGATGATCCACCCGAGAGCCCTAATCCAAACTTCACCTCCAATCTTGAGGTAACTAAGTTTCTCTAGTTGCTAATCAAAGGAAATTAGGTGATATAGAGTTAGGTTATGGATTAATTAGTCTTTTCTAATCCTTGATCTCAACTCATGAGTGGTAGGATTAGGGTTTGAAGAGAGAGTGAACTTGAGGAGAGAGAAGGTGAACATGATAATGATCATGGAATTGTTTCTCACTTGAATTATATGAAGCATAATGTTTAATCAAATAAATGAATAAATGTGATTATTCATAATGCTACATTAATTCAATATGAGTGATTCACTATATGAGTCATTAAGCATTTAATGATGCATTAATGATATGATGAATCACACAAAATGAGTCACAAGTGCATTTAATGAAAATGCCACCTAAACCCTCAAGTCACCATGCTTCTAGAAGCTTCCCGTAAAATTACAAGAACGCCTCTCCTATCCGTGAAAACACGGAAAAACTTTAGACTGTATAAATCCAATAACCTGATACTAGAATCTGGCTTAAACCAAAGCCGGCTAGTAAAAACTGTCCGAACGTCGTACGTGTGTAAACACACGTATGCGTCCGAACCCTTGTCGTAAAACCATACGACCTATATATCGTTTCGCCTGGAGTAGGGAAATCTCTGTGTGGGACTCTAAAGACTCGACTACAACGCTGGCAGTGGGTTTAACCACAGACCGCAAGCGGCACTAGCTGTACGTAACGGTCCCCAGGTAGATGTCGATAAGAAGGCCGATGAGGAAACCCATCCGAACTCCTACTGAGCCTGTCCGTGACAATATCCGCGCAGTCCGGTCTGTTCGTATAATAGTATCGCATGTATGGTCTAGGGGGCTGGTGAACGTCAGACCCCTAATAACCGTACAAGTCATGCCGGCATGGCTCAAGACCATCCGAGAATCTACTGATCAGTCCATCAGTAATTCTCAATCAGCCCTGGCCAAGGACTTATGGTAATGACCAACCGATCACAGTGCGATATCAACTCCCTATACCGGGAGAGAAGAGTCCCTAACAGTCGCTCACTGCCTCCACGTGGCTCGGGACTGTGCCCAACTAAAACCTGTTTGCACGACTCCTTTGAACCGTGGTAGGGTAGTAATCAAAGCACAGTGGGAACTCACACGAGACAAATGACGACCTTAAGTCAACGGACTATCTGCACACATGTCACCTGAGAAATGCTATCTGACGTTAGGTATAAATACCATCCAGTCAGTTCTCGGCGAGTCCTGTCCGGTGTACTCACACCCAGTGAGCATCTGTATACAATCTTAGGTGCACATCACCAATGGCTGCGGGACCAATCCATCGCCCCTTGTCAGGGTCTATATATGTATACACTAGTCTACTCTGGAGCATCGATACCCTGTCTCGATACTCCTGCGACCAGAGACATTTAAGGATGTGCCTATTGACTATCCAGCTCCCACAAGTATGACTGTCATCACAACGCCGGTAGTCAGGCAAACACCCTATGAGATTTATCAACATGTTAATAAATACAGAGTAAAATATATCACACGTTAAGATAAAGACAAACCAAATAGCGTACTATCATATCAAGCAAGATTGTCATGTACATACATATCCCTAGCATCCTATACAATAAAGGCCTCTAAGGCATATATATCCAACATTCTCCCACTTGCACTAAGGCCTATAATTGGCGTAATGAGTACCCACTGTCTGCACTAGATCCAGTTCCTGGCGTACTGCATGCCCAACATCTCAAACAACCTCTCGAACTGGACTTGAGTGATGGCCTTGGTGAATGGATCTGCCGTGTTGTCTTTTGTGTCCACTCTCCGTACCTCAATCTCCCGACGATCCACGATCTCCCTGATCAGGTGAAACCGCCTTAAGATATGCCAGGATTTCTGATAGGACCTTGGTTCCTTCGCTAATGCTACAGCCCCATTGTTATCACAATACAAAGGTATTGGATTGGCAATGGACGGAACCACCTGAAGTTCAGAGATGAACTTACTCATCCAGACAGCCTCTTTTGCGGCTTCACTAGCAGCTATATACTCAGCTTCCATAGTTGAGTCTGCGACGGTATCCTGCTTGGAACTCCTCTAACATACCGCCCCTCCATTGAGGGTAAACACAAAACCCAAAATGGATTTAGGGTCATCTTTGTCACTTTGGAAGCCGGAGTCGGTAAAAGCCTCGACTTGGAGGTCCCCATTACCGTAAACCAAGAACATCTCCTTAGTCCTTCTTAGGTACTTGAGAATGTTCTTTACCGCTATCCAATGTTTCTCACCTGGGTCAGATTGATACCTGCTTACCACACTAAGTGCGTAAGCTATATCTGGTCTGGTACATAACATCGCATACATTATAGATCCTACTGCCGAAGCGTAGGGTATAATGCCCATGCGAGCCCTCTCTTCATCAGTCTTTGGAGACATCTCTTTGGAGAGGGTGATCCCGTGACAAGCGGGTATATTACCGCGCTTAGAATCTTCCATACTAAATCTCTTTAGTATAGTGTCAATATACCTGGACTGTGAAAGTCCCAACATTCTATTGGATCTATCACGATAGATCTTAATGCCCAGAATGTAGGTTGCATCTCCCAAGTCTTTCATGGAGAATTTCTGTGACAAGAAGAGCTTTACTGATTATAGCATAGGGACATCATTCCCTATTAGTAGTATGTCGTCGACGTACAAAACGAGGAAGACTACTGCTCCTTCTACAATCTTCCTATAAATACATGGTTCATCTACATTTTTGATAAAGTCAAATTCTTTGACTGTCTCATCAAAGCAGCTGTTCCAACTCCGCGATGCATGCTTTAATCCATAGATGGATTTAAGCAACTTGCACACTCTTCCTCTGCTCCCACTGTCTAAGAAACCTTTTGGTTGATCCATGCAAACACTCTCTTCTAAATGTCCATTTAGAAAAGCTGTTCTTACGTCCATCTGCCATATTTCATAGTCATGGAAGGCAGCAATGGCAAGCATGATCCGAATGGATTTAAGCATAGCTACAGGTGAAAAGGTTTCATCATAGTCAAATCCTGGTCTTTGACGAAAACATTTTGCAACGAGTCTAGCTTTGTAGGTTTCCACTTGTCCAAATGCACCAATCTTCTTTTTGAAGATCCATTTGCATCCAACTGGTTTCACCCCAGGAGGAGCAACTTCTAAAGTCCATACTTTATTGGTGTACGTGGATTCTATTTCGGATCTCATAGCATCTAGCCACTTCACCGAGTCTATACTCGTGATGGCCTGCTGAAAACTAGTAGGCTCATCATCATCGATGATGCAATCCTCTCGATCCCCATCTAGAAGAAACCCATAGTATCTTTCAGGAGGATGAGAAAGCCTACTAGATTTGCGGAGTGGCGTTGGTTCGTCGGGTTCTATTGAAACCTGAGGTTCTACTAAGTCCTCGGCAGCAGTTTGAGGTTCTGGAATTTCTTCCAGCTCTACAACGCTCCCACTAATTTCTTTTGCAAGAAATTCGCTCTCTAAGAAGACAATGTGGCGAGCGACAAACACCTTTTGTTCTTCAGTGTGGTAGACCATATACCCCCTTGAATGTTTGGGGTATCATACAAACTTGCACAAAACCGATCGTGTCTCGAGCTTGTCCGGACTATGCTTTTTAACATATGCCGGACACCCCCATATCTTGATATACTTGAGATATGGTCTCTTCCCGCTCCACATTTCATATGGAGTGGTAGGCACAGACTTAGTCGGAACTCTATTAAATAGGTATGCTGCCGTTTCTAGAGCAAAACCCCAGAAGGATAGTGGCAACTCAGCACTACTCATCATTGAACGCACCATATCTAATTGCGTGCGATTCCTCCTTTCTGATACACCATTATGCTGAGGTGTATAAGGCGGAGTAAGCTGAGAGAGAATTCCATTCTCTTTTAAGCATTCAAGGAAACTGGTACTTAAGTATTCTCCACCTCGATCAGATCGAAGTGTCTTGATGCTTTTACCAGTCTGTTTCTCCACTTCATTTTTACACTCCTTAAACTTCTCAAAGGCCTCGGATTTATGCTTCATTAAGAACACATGTCCATACCTAGAGAAGTCATCAGTAAAAGTGATGAAGTAGGAGTGACCGCTTCTCGCATGCGTAGACATTGGACCACATACATCACTGTGTACAAGTCCCAAGAGTTCTGTGGCTCTTTCTCCGTGTCCGGTGAACGGAGATTTGGTCATTTTTCCTTTGATACATGATTGACAAGTTGCATATGATGAATATTCAAACGGATCTAAATATCCATCTTTATGTAACTTAGTCAACCTTGTTTCATTTATATGACCAAGTCTACAATGCCATAGGAAGGCTTGATTTGAATCTGGAGCCTTTCTTTTAAGCGTGTTTTGAATATTGAAAATTCGAGGTTGATTAAGTATGTATATGCCGTTTTCAAGTGTGCCAAACCCAATCAGTTCTTGATTTAGGAGAATGTTCATGACATTTCTTTCAAGCGCAAAATTATATCCTTCATTAGATAACAAAGATACTGATATAATATTACACAACATACTGGAAATACAAAAACAGCTGTACAACACCAAAATGTGCCCACTAACCCTAGGTGATATTCCCCTATTGCAATAGCATCTACATGCATTCCATTGCCCATCCGGAGAGTCATATCACCTGTCCCCAATGCTCTACTATTTCTCAGATCCTGCAATAAATTACAGATGTGAGAACCAGAACCGGTATCAAGTACCTATGATGTAGAGTTTACTGAAAGACAATTTTCGATTACGAACACACCTGAAGCAGAAGCAACGGCTTGCTTCTTGTCCTTGGCTTTGAAGGCCAAACAATCCTTCTTCCAGTGCCCTTGCTTGTGACAATAATAGCATTCGTTTATATCTGCCTTCACCCTTCCTGCCTTGTTCGTTCCCTGCACCTTCTTGACCCTGCCATTCGGTTTGGTGGCTTTCATCTTCTTCTTCCCTTTAGCTTTCGCTTTAGATTTAGAAGATGATGATTGCCCAACATACAGAACGGGGGTCTTCTCCTTTTTCAAGGAGGTCTCTGCTACCCTCAACATGTTGAGGAGCTTTGGAAGATCAGCTTCCATTTCGTGCATATTGAATTTCAGCACGAACTGAGAGAAGGTGTGGGGAAGGGACTGCAAAATCAAGTTGATGTACAAATCATTCTCTAGCACGCATCCCAGGTTTGTGAGTTCCTCAATGAAGCTGATCATTTTCAGGACGTGCTCTCCTACAGGTGATCCTGGAGCTAACCTCATCTGGAAAAGTTTTCTTTGAGGTCTCGTACCTCGCGATACGGGAGTGCTCCCCATACAATTCCTTGCAATGGAGAAAGATGGATATAATATCCATACTCTCGTGCTGTTTCTGGAGTTCATTGTTCATGGACGCCAGCACGATACACTTAGCTCTCTCACAGTCTAGATCCCAGGTTTTGCGAACTTCCTTGTCCGCAATTGAGGAATCTGGTCCTGGGATAAGGGGAGGAACATCGGTAGTAACATATGCTACTTTGTCATAAGTCAGTGCAATGTTGACGTTCCTTAGCCAATCTTTATAGTTCTGCCCGGTCAGTATATTTTTTTCAAGTAATAGTTTTAGTCCTGTCATGGTAGCTGCCAGAGAGAGAAAAGAAAACACTCAACATATGCTCTTGCAAGTTTAGATTGGTTATTAGTTTATCTAAACATGATTACTCCCACTGTTTCCTTAAATCCTTCTTCAAAACCTAAAAGAAGAATTAGTCAGGATTTAATCACACGTCACAATACTTGCTTAACCTTTCAGCCAAGCCATTGTTGGTACTTCGAGGGAGGTTTTCCAACGCTTTCGCGAAGTTCCTTAATTAAAGAACATCTTTTCCCTGGAGGCGTAGCCCCTCTAACACCTTTCTAGACACCTACTTGGTTTATAGCATTGATTGTTAAGTGAGAAAATTTCCCGAGAGTAATCCTACTCATCAGTGGGATCGAGATCCAACTATCATTGCATGATGCCCTAGATGGAAGCCACTCTAGTCACCACACTCTAGAAGGTATGCTAAATCTGCAAGTTTCCTTTATGTTTGAAACTCCCGATATGATTTTTACCCCAAGCTCTTATGACCTTGACGTAGGCCAACAAATCATAAGACGCAAGTCAAGTTTTACCCGTCGTTGTCCTGATTAATTTAGGTACATCGTACATGCCCTTGACGTAGGCCAACAAGGTTGTACGTCTGTCCTAAACTAATGCATCTATCTATGCAACAAATAAGCAACACATTGCTACCATACACTATGCCTTGGCGTAGGCCAACAAACATAGCATGAATACGATGTGCTGTTTATTTGAAACGACGGAGGGTTACGGCTGGTTTTTGGTAAAAAACCGTTAACGTAGTGAACTTGATATGATCGAAGGAACCAAGATAGCCCTTTTTAAAAGGAGTGGTTTAAGCTCCGCATTTAAAATTTGCTTTTTGAAGAAAACCGAGTGGTTTTGAAATTGTTCCAACGATTCAGATTAGGTTTTATTTTCTTTGCATTAATAATAATGCG
This sequence comes from Agapanthus africanus, assembly GCA_030015575.1. Taxonomy (NCBI): domain Eukaryota; kingdom Viridiplantae; phylum Streptophyta; class Magnoliopsida; order Asparagales; family Amaryllidaceae; genus Agapanthus; species Agapanthus africanus. The sequence goes on along the minus strand of JASDDO010000010.1, from coordinate 484,126,336 downwards.
TCCCATCATTAACCTATCATTACAGAAAACAACGAAAATACAACGTCCTCTTATACCATACGCATTCGCCATGGGGTCCCGTCATCACCCGTTAGGTTACTTAACTAACGCAGAGCGGGGGCTGGGGTAGCACAGGTGTAAAACATAAGTGACGTCTAAATAGCTATCATATATAGATATTGTACATTCGTCAGACGCAATAATATGCATTCCAGATCACAGATGAACATTATTGGATATACAAGCAATCCGCGTTTCTTTTGAGCCTGCAACGAAAGACGGATTACACAGTTGTGATGAATAGCCATTACCCCACCTAAGACCCCTACGGGTACGACAAACTACCCGCCAAGTGCCCGAAATGAAGAGGTCTCCCTCAACAACGTGAGTAGGCCACTAAACACTTCAAAGTACCCGGTAGTTTGTGCACCCCACCTTGGGTCTATCCTAGGAGCATAAACAGTAAAATGAAATAATACAACGGTGGATACAACCGCAACCTGGATGTGCCCCGCAAAATAATATTACAACATATTATAATTACATCGAATGAATTAATATAATAACCCATCACAAAACCCCGACTAATCATCACAACAATCCAATACAGTTCATAATCACAAACAGTTAAAACATTACATATATGTGCAACCCCCTGCCAACCGACATACTAGCAGTTAGGGGAGGTTTACGAACACATAATACAGTTCACAGATATAATCAAATTAGCAAACATTGTATAATTTCGATCGATCAAACACATTAGATTCTACTCCAAAACTTCTCTGTAAACCTGAGATTTGAGCAAAAAATAAACATTCCAGAAAAGATAAAATATTCACAGAAGAATAACTGGGGAGATTTGGGGTGAATCGGTCTCAACTCGGCCGCGGATCCACGGCGGATAGGTGGGATCGGCCGCGGTTCCGCGGTGGGTTGGCCGATTCATGCACCCAAATTTCTCCAGTGTTCTTAGGTTTCCCTGCTTGTATTTTTAGAGGACCCTGAAAAAATTTTAGACCTCAATATAAATTCAACATAAACTATGTGAATACGATATATTTTCCGGTTCGTTTTGCGTTCGAAATTCATACGACTTTGCAAATGAATTAATTATTATTTAGTGAGGCTATGATACCACTGTAAGTCGATGTACAACACCCCACGAGTTGCGGGGAGGCAGAAATTTGAAAAACGATCTTATTCTATATGTAAACATCGACTAACCGAAGATCTTTACTAAACGATAACTAACAACAACCATAGAAGTTCTTAACTACTATGAAAAGAGATTATACCTATTGAATCGTGTCCTTCATCTTTACGTTCTCTACGTCCTCCTCGGCCTCTTCTACGTGATAGATGATCCACCCGAGAGCCCTAATCCAAGCTTCACCTCCAATCTTGAGGTAACTAAGTTTCTCTAGTTGCTAATCAAAGGAACTTAGGTGATATAGAGTTAGGTTATGGATTAATTAGTCTATTCTAATCCTTGATCTCAACTCATGAGTGGTAGGATTAGGTTTTGAAGAGAGAGTGAGCTTAAGGAGAGAGAAGGTGAAAATGATAATGATCATGGAATTGTTTCTCACTTGAATTATATGAAGCATAATGTTTAATCAAATAAATGAATAAATATGATTATTCATCATGCTATATTAATTCAATATGAGTGATTCACTATATGAGTCATTAAGCATTTAATGATGCATTAATGATATGATGAATCACACAAAATGAGTCACAATTGCATTTAATGAAAATGCCACCTAAACCCTCAAGTCACCATGCTTCTAGAAGCTTCCCGTAAAATTACGAGAACGCCCCTCTTATCCGTGAAAACACGGAAAAACTTTAGACTGTATAAATCCAATAACCTGATACTAGAATCTGGCTTAAACCAAAGCCGGCTAGTAAAAACTGTCCGAACGTCGTACGTGTGTAAACACACGTATGCGTCCGAACCCTTGTCGTAAAACCATACGACCACTATATCGTTTCGTCTAGAGTAGGGAAATCTCTGTGTGGGACTCTAAAGACTCGACTACTACGCTGGCAGTGGGTTTAACCACAGACCGCAAGCGGCACTAGCTGTACGTAACGGTCCCCAGGTAGATGTCGATAAGAAGGCCGATGAGGAAACCCATCTGAACTCCTACTGAGCCTGTCCGTGACAATATCTGAGCAGTCCGGTCTGTTCGTCTAATAGTATCGCATGTATGGTCTAAGGGGTGGTGAACGTCAGACTCCTAATAACCGTACAAGTCGTGCCGGCATGGCTCAAGACCATCCGAGAATCTACTGATCAGTCCGTCAGTAATTCTCAATCAGCCTTGTCCAGGGACTTATGGTAATGACCAACCGATCACCGTGCGATATCAACTCCCTATACCGGGAGAGACGAATCCCTAACAGTTGCTCACTGCCTCCACGTGGCTCGGGACTGTGCCTAACTAAAACCTGTTTGCACGAATCTTTTGAACCGTGGTAGGGTAGTAATCAAAACACAGTGGGAACTCACACGAGACAAATGACGACCTTAAATCAACGGACTATCTGCACACATGTCACCTGAGAACTGCTATCTGACGTTAGGTATAAATACCATCCTGTCAGTTCTCGGCGAGTCCTGTCCGGTGTACTCACACCCAGTGAGCATCTGTATACAATCTTAGGTGCACATCACCAATGGCTGCGGGACCAATCCATCGCTCCTTGTCAGGGTCTAGATATGTATACACTAGTCTACTCTGGAGCATCGATGCCCTGTCTCGATACTCCTGCGACCAGGGACATTTAAGAATGTGCCTATTGACTATCCAGCTCCCACAAGTATGACTGCCATCACAACGCCGGTAGTCAGGCAAACACCCTATGGGCTTTATCAACATGTTTATAAATACAGAGTAAAATATATCACACGTTAAGATAAAGACAAACCAAATAGCGTACTATCATATCAAGCAAGATTGTCAACCATAGAGGGGGCCGTCGTGGTGGACACCCAGATAGCTTTCCGTGGCTTGGCAAGATGGCTTTCTTCTTGTTCAAGCTTCGCCCTTTTCTGTCGGCGAGGGCAGTCTTGATCAACCACTGAGTTTCGGACCTACCGCTAGACTTTGTAGATCTTGGAGGACAGCCGCTGTGGAGACTGTTCTGGCTTTACTTCCGCAACCTTCTCTAGTGGAGGAGGAAACCTTTTCAGTATGGCAGTAGGAGAATTCCTACGCACCTTATTCAGCAGCTCAAAGCTGTTCCCGATTGGAACAGCAGCATTAATTTCCGCCGTCGGGGCTGGTGGAGTTATCCCAGAGGGGGAGTTGCCCCCGGCTTTCCTCACTCGGTGCCAGTGGCGACGTCGAGCGTGTCGAGCTGATGGAGTTGGCTCGGTTACGGGGATGGCCTTGTCTTGCCCCCTGTTCAGGTGAGGGGCCGTTGCCGGTGTCAGCCTGTTAAAGACTGATGTTCTTTGAGTAGCAGGAGCGGGAGTTGGGACAGTCAGTCTTGTAAAGACTGACCCCTTGGCAGGAGAAGCCGCCTTGACGACTTCAGGAGCAGGGTTGGTCACTCTCTTCGGAATAACCTTCTCTGGGATTGCAGGCTTCATTGTGGGCCCATAAGAATTTTGGCCTAATCTGGAGAAGGCCGAGGCGCTGGTGCTAGACGACCTATTGAGAGGGGCCACAGTAGCTGTAAGTCGGTTGAAGACCGACTTCTTGGGAGCTTCTGGTACGAGCACGGGAGCAGTGAAGCTTGTTGGCGGGAGCATGGTCCCGAAAAACAGTCCAGTAGTAGCCTGGGTGACCTGTTCTACCGGCATCGTGAACAGGAACGCCGCTTGAGGTCCATAAGCTACACCTCCAGGTGAGGAGGAGCGTAGGTTGCAGTTGCAGTTGGAACATCTTGCACAAGTGGACGCCATTGATTTTTTGCTTTCTGCAGCAAGCAAAACGCCAAATCTTAGTACCTAGAAACCCAAGGGCAACCATTAGCAAACCGCGATTGGTTCGCGAACATGACGCACGAAGTGTGGAGTGGAAAGAGGAAAAGGTCCCACCGGGTGTGCCAGAATCTGTTTACCGCCGGAAGCCGGGAAGACTGGACGTCTTGCCTGAATTTCGGGGCAGATGCTAATTGGTGCTATCCTTCCACCTCTCCGAAGATGCCAAGTTGATTTATGGCACCATGTATCGAAGGTTTAAACGGATGCGGCCGATGTAGCAGATTTCGTCAGATTCCCCCTCGTTTTAGAGGTTTTTGATTGCGGGGACGCTCTTCCCTGCAGGCGCAAGCCGCTGCAGTTAATTACGCTACCGCATCGCGGTAACAACTTTCTCCTTCTCCATATGGTCACTTCATGTCGTGGGTGTTTGTTTTGTGTTCGGTTGCCCGTGGATTGTATACGGAGACTAAGTTGTGATGTCGCCCGTAGGGCGTGGACTAGTCCAAATCCGTATCTTTCTTAGATTTGGGTTTGGGGGGTTTGGGTTTAAGGATACGTTAGCCTCATTTGAGACTAAGATCAACTTAAACGTTTGTTAAGGATACGTTAGCCTCTTTTTGTAGACTAAGATCAACTTAACAGGATCGCTTAGATCCGACAAGAGAGCAATTGGGCTCAATTGTTTAGTTTAGTGACATTGCGGTCGATGATTAGTTTAGGGACATTGCGATCCATTGTTAGTTTTAAGACGTTGCGGTCAAGGTTAAGGACATCATAGTCCGTGGATTTAGGGACTCCACAGTCAAATGTTAGTTTTAAGACATCACGGTCAAGGTTAAGGACGTCATAGTCCATGAGTTTAAGGACCCCACAGTCCGGTATTAGTTTTAAGACATCACGGTCGAGGTTCAGGACGTCATAGTCCATGAGTTTAAGGACCCCACAGTCCGGTATTAGTTTTAAAACATCACGGTCTAGGTTAAGGACGTCATAGTCCATGAGTTTAAGGACCCCACAGTCCGTAGCAATGTGTGGTCGTCGGGACCCGTTACCTCTCTGACGACGTTGAAGGATTACAACGACGGATGTCAGAGGAGCAAAGAGATGTACCCTCGAACCGGGTGTAAATTGATTGGAAGAGCAGTTGTGCTCAGTTCAATTTATATTGAGGACTTATGGCCATAATTGGGCTAAGTCCGGTTAAAAATGTTTAACATTTTATTCATGTTTGGCCTGTTAGGCCTTTATTTGGGCTTTGCCCTTTTAATAATGCATAGCATTGGGCTCTGTAATTAAATGCATAGCATTTATCAGGAGCAAAATAGTGGTCTGATAGTGTGCCACGTGGCTTGTCAGACGCTTTGCGCCAATCAAAGAGCGCAATGCGCTAGCTCATGCGAAGGTGACACGTATCACGCTGTGCGCTAAGCGCAAGTCTGTTAGCGCACCGCGCTTTCTGAGTGCGCTGCGCCAGTGAATGACATGTGGCGCGCTCTGGCGCTATGCGCCAGTCCAAGGTGCGCAAAGACGCATTTCATTAGTGCAAGGCACTGTCCAATAGCGCATTTTGATCAATTTAAGATCAAAGAACAAGTTTTTGTTCTTCAAGGGAGGCATTGCCTCAAGATCCAAGAACTGAGTTTCTTGTTCTCATCAAAAGGCTGTGCCTTTATAGATCAAAAGATCTATGAATGAAGTAAATTACTTCTTTAAATCTTTTATGATTAGATCTTTCTTTGATCTTTTTTCTTTTTTATTGAAGATCTTGATCTTGTTCTTAGATCTTTGATCTTTTTAGAAGATGATTCTTCTTTTTTAATAAGATGATTTCATCTCTGTTCTTCAAGAATATGATTCTTTACCTTTAAAGATGAAGAAGATGATCTTCTTTCTTCAAAGGCTTGCCTTTCTTTCTCTTTGAGTTTTTTCTCAAAGTTTGCAGAGGGTTCTCTCTATTCTATATATGTGTGAGACTTGGAGTGTAGGGGCCTTTATATAGGGTCAATTGATTTGTTAAGTTAGTTACAGAGATCTTTCTCTGATTGATCTGGGGATATTTCCCCACCGTTGGATCTTTGATCCTAAGGCCTCTGTTTTAGAGAAGACAATCTTCTTATTTTAATAAGATTGGAAAGATCTTTCTAGAACAGAATTTTAATTCTGATTAATTAATAATTTATTATTTAAATTCCAGTGCTGGCGCAATTGGCGCTAGCGCGCCTGCGTTTGACACGTGGCGCGCAGCGCAACTGCGCTAGCGCGCTTCTGTTTGACACGTGACTGTTTGACACGTGGCGCGCAGCGCAGAACGCAAGGGATCTGAAGCGTTGCTTCAATTTAAAATTTGAATTTTGAAACAGAGCTTTGCTCTGATTGGCAGGTGCGCTGCCTTGGACGCAGTGCTCTTGGCGCTGGCGTGTCTACTTTTGACACGTGGCGCGCAGCGCAAGGAATCTGAAGCGTTGCTTCAATTTTTGAATTTGGAAATTCAAACAGAGCTTTGCTCTGATTGGGGGAAACATTGATCTTAGTTTAAAATTAGACTAACGTATCCTTAACATACGTTTAAGTTGATCTTAGTCCCAAATGAGGCTAACGTATTCTTAAACCAACCCCTAAACCCAAATCTAAGAAGATACGGATTTGGACTGATCCACGCCCTACGGGCGACAACATAAATTAGTCTCCGTATACAATCTACGGGCAACCAAAAACAAAACAAACACCCACGACACGAAGTGACCATCTGGAGAAGGAGAAAGTGGTTACCACGATGCGGTAGTATAATTAACTGCAGGGGCTTGCGCCTGCAAGGAAGAGCGTCCCCACAATCAAAAACCCCTCAGGTGAGGGCGAATCTGATGAAGTCTGCTACGTCGGCCGCATCCGTTTAAACTTTCGATGCATGGTGCCATAAATCAACTTGGCATCTTCGAAGAGGTAGACGGATAGCAACAATTAGCATCTGTCCCGAAATTCAAGCGAGAAGTCTACCACGTTATCTCCGCGTCTTTCGGCGGGGAACAGATTCTGGCACGCCCGGTGGGACCTTTTCCTCTTTCCACTCCACACTTCGTGTGTCGTTTTCGCGAACGAATCGCGGTTTGGTATGGTTGCCCTTGGGTACGAGGTACTAAGATTTGTTGTCTTGCTTGGTGAAGAAAACGAAAGATCAATGTCGTCTACCTGCACAAAATGCTCTAGATGCAACTGCGACCCCCGTTCCGCCTCATCTGGAGGTGTAACTTACGGGCCCCAGGCGGCCTCCCTTTTCACAATTCCGGTAGAGCAAGTAACGCAGGCTACCACCGGGTTGTTTTTCGGGACCATGCTCCCACCAGTGAGTGTTAACATCCCGCTGCCGCAAGAAGCGCAGAAGAAGTCGGTCTTTGATTGGCTCACTACCACTACGGCCCCTTTTAACAGGTCATCTAATGCCAAACCAACAGCATCAGTCTTCGATAGGCTGAGCCTGAACTCCAATGGGCCCGTCAAGAAGCCCACGATACCTGAAGCGGCCATCCTAAAGTGGATAGCCATTCCTACTCTCGAGGTCACTAAAGAAGCTTCTCCCGTCAAAGGATCAGTCTTTACAAGGCTGGCCACTCCAGCTCCCATTCCTGCTCAAAGGTCTGTCTTTGACAGATTGGATACTGCTACTCAACGGACGTCGGTCTTCAAGAGGCTGGTACCAGCAGCGCCTCACTAGAACAGAGGGCATGACAAAGCCATCCCCATAGCTGAACCAACACCATCTGCGCGACATGCTCGCCGTAGTCACTGGCGCCGAGTAAGGAAGGCTGGGGGCATTTCTTCGTCTGGATGTACTCTACCAGCTCTAACGGTGGAGATCGATGCTGCTGTTCCAACCGAGAACAACTTTGAACTGCTTAACAAGGTGCGCAGGAACTCTCCTACTGCAGTGCTAAAGAGATCTCCTCCACCCGTGGAGAGTGCACCAAAGGGGAAGCCAGATCAATCCCCTCAGCGGCTTTCTTCCAAAATTTACAAAGTCTGGCGACAGGCTCAGGACTCAGTAATTGATCAAGATTACTCTCGCCGACAGAAAAAGATAAAAGTTCGGCAAGAAAAGGATCATCATGTCAAGCCACAAAAGGCGACAGCTACCTAAGTGCCCGCTGCAACGGCTCCCTCCACTTCAATTGCTCAAAAGAGAAGGAGGCCAGAGAAAGCCCCCATAAATGCGGCAAACCGTAAAAGCGCAGAATCTAAACGCCCCAAGTCCGGGTGCATGATGGTACATACCGTTTATATGGCTTCCGGACAAGAGGAAAGCCGTGCTTCTACGGGTCATTGACCGCTTACCTGGTCAATAATGAAGGCTCAGGAACAACAACAGCAGAAGCTTCAGGAGATGCTGACTGCAATGGCCACACTCACTGGGCCAAAAGAAAATCCAGAGACCTCAGAACAGCGTCAGGAACAAGAAACTGATACTGAGTTCCTCCGAAGAATGCTCGAGAGGAAAGAAAAGGAGACTGCGGAACAGGCAGCCTATAACAACCTAGTTCATTTATACCTATTTCAGTTCTCGTATTTCCTTAATTGTGGTATTTTCCTGATTTATCATGTTTTACGTGCGAATAGTGTTTTACATTTTACATTACATTCGACCCGACCCGCTTGCTTGAACTTGTTGGATTCATATTTATGAATTATCTCGACTTGTTACATAGACACGTGCATTTTCATGAATACTACACACTGACATTTTATCTGACATTGCATCTTTTACTAGATAACTTTTTAAGTCACGTAAAATAATTTAAAATTACATAACATGGCCTGCATGATACCCTTAACCCCGTGGTAGCATCCGTGCATCTTGTTCTCGTCCCGTTCAGCGAAACGGATGTGTTTGGATGGCTACGCGCACGTACGTGCATCCGTTCTTGGGGGTATGCATTTTCGTTAGCCGAGCTTTCATTTTGAAATTTGGACGTCGCATATATTTTTTCATATTTTAAATCTGAAATTTTAGACCCGACCCAGGCGTATTTTGGACTAAATTTGTATTTACCTGAATATCCAATTTTAATTAATATAATATTTATTTTAAAATCAACCGATTAAAATTTAATTAACTAACCTAATCTTTTTGAATTAAAATCCTAACCTATTAACAACTTCTCTCTCTCCTTCTCTTTCTTCGCTCTCGTGGCCCCCACCATCACAGAACTCTCTCTCTCAGCCTCTCTCCTTTCTCTTTCCTTCCGTCTCTCTCCCTTCCTTTTCTCTATCTCTCTCTCTCTTCACTACGAGACGATTTTCTTTCTTCTCTCGTCTCTCTCCTCACTCTATCTCTCTCCTCACTCTATCTCTCTCCTCTCTATCTCATTCTCTCTCTCCCTTTCTCTTTCTCTCTCTCTCATCTGCGTATATAAATATTTATATATTATATTTAATTATATTTTTACTTATATTTTCCTACCTCACGTCTCTCTCTCCTCTTCCTTCTTCTTTTCTTTTTTCTTTTCCCCGCCCAGCCTTCGCCTCCTGCAAACCCACGCGAGAGCCGCGTCCCGTTGCCGCCTCCACAACCTTGCCTCCACCCTCGACCTCGTCGCCTCCTCTCTTTCTCCTCACTTTACTTCCTTCTCTCCTCTCCGCTGCAACGCATCTCCCCGCGGCGAAACCCCTGCACCCAGCTCCTCCATCGCCGACACCCTCATCGTCAGCGACATCCTCGTCGGCCTCACCTCGTCTTCATCACCATCTCCTTTCTCCTCTCTCCTTCCTCCTTCACCCTATACCCGACCTTTACTACAACCACCAAGAAACCTCACCCGACTTCATGAAACCCCACTGCCTTGCCGGAAACCATCGCCTGCATCCTCGCCGTCGACGGCCCATCGTCGACGTCACCCCCTCGCCTTCCCCTCTGACTCCAGAGCCAATCCAGAGCACCGGCCATCTTCTTCCCCTACTTCTTCTTCTTCTTCTAAGTTCTTCTCCAATTCTTGATTCTTGATTTCCGGCGATCGCCACCGGAGCCGTGTCGCCGCCGATCCGAGCAGCCCTGTGGACATTCCTAACCAGCATGGTCACTCTCTTGCAATGCCTGGTCCTGTTCCGTACGCGCGAGCGTGCATCGAGACTTTTACCGACATTGGACGCTGCGAACGCATTCCGCTTTGTGATCCGTTCAGGCAAGTTAATCTTGCTACATGCTATATAACTCATTATATACCTATTTAAATAAATATCATACCTGTATTTAAAATCATGCACCCCATGTTTAGTTTTATAACTTTTCGATGTTCCGTTTGCATCCATTCATATCATTTCAGATCTAGGTCATGAAAACTTATCTTGTTACATACTATACTATCATATGCTGCATCAAATTGAATAGTTACATTTCATATTGCTTAGTTATATGTTCCGCACTTGTTAGTTTATCATTTTACGATTATATGATGTCCGTTTGCATCCATATCATATAGATTATATATAACTGCATCTATAGATCACATTAATACATAACACTGTGACATTAACACCCCATGTTTAATAAAGTGCATCCTAATTAGTATTTGAACTATAAATGTAACCCCAATCGATAATTGTGCATCCATATCTTTGAATTTATATCTATTGGCATACCACATCACATTATTCCATTTTATTGTTATATTAGTACTCCATACTTGATTTTGTGTACCCATACTTATTACAGTTTGATTATGAACACCCACTTGATACTTGTGCACCACCTGACATGACCTGATGTACCACAGCTTGATATGTTACTTGATCTTGTTACTAATGCCGACAATCTTGACCTGTTGTCCCTACGGACATATCCTGTTGTCTATACAGACAAACCTGTACCTGCTTGATCCTGTGTTGGCATTAGCTCCAGATTTACCAATACCTGACTTGAACACATAACCTTGGGGGTATGGGGAAATTAAAAGTGTAAACTAAAGTATAGCTTACAAGGGTATTACTTGATCCGTGGTCCCGGGGGATAACGGGACAAAATCATTCGTGATTCTTACTTGATCCGTGGTCCCGGGGGATAACGGGACAGAGTCGTTCATGACTCCCACTACCTGATCCGTGGTCCCGGGGGATAACGGGACATATCCTTTGAGTTACATGGAGATTACTCTAATTGATTTCAATAATTTTAGAGTAAATAACCCTATGTCACAGTTTAGACTACTCACTACACTTTACCTACATATATTCTGTTCACTGATCTATATTCATGTTACTGTTATTGTTTATACTTCATGCCTGCATATTTCATCGCATCCTGCTTGCTTAGAGTTATTGTTTTTATGACGCACTGACGTCTGGGTTTTGCATGGCCCAGATCCCTTATCCTTTGTCGCAAGCTGATCAGGAGTACTTCCGCCGTTAGGCCGAGCAGTGAGGATCCAGTTAGTATCCAGTTTTACACTCCGGATGTTTTGTTTATTGGATCTATTGCTTCCGCATATTATTTCTTGACTCGTTTATTCTGGCATATGGACATGTACTAAATAGTTATTTTATTTTCCTGTTCTTGAAATCTCCTAGACAGCCGTAATGTGACTGTGGAAGGATGTTTTCTAGCCACAGGTAGCATGGTTGGCTCTGTCATGTGCCGATCTTAGCTCACTCTGGGAAGCGGGGCGTGACAGGGTTTGTTTGGTATCAGAGCCATAGGATTTAGGTTAATCGGGTTTGATTCTTTTGTAGTTGGGTATTGGACCCAATACATGAATCGGAAAATCCGTGATTAGGAACATGTTCTGCCACCTTGTTATCGTGATTCTTGAATCATATCTTTCTCTTGAACCTGGTCTTGACGATATGCAAACAACTTTGCATCTCGGCTTGAATCCTTTTGGTTCCTTATTGTTTCTTTTGTCCTATTCTTTTGATTCTGATGCTAGGATTTGGGCGACTTGAACGGAGTTATGTGATTGTAACTATGAACTGCAGCATAGTTACAATGCGGTACTCTATTTAAGTAACTTGGAGTCCTGTTCTTGATTCATTTCCTTGTTCCATGGTCGTTTTATTACCTTAGTTCTCTCAGTTTTATTGCTTACCAGTTCATGTTATGCAGATTTCTTGGTGATCGATACCGGCAGTTATGATGTTGTCTTGGGAATGGATTTTCTCGGCACTTTCCACGCTCACATTGATTGTAGGGAAAAGAAAGTGATTTTCCAGATTCTCGAACATTCGGAGTTTGTTTTCACTGGAGGAAGCAGTTCTGTCGGGCCAGTCGAGTTTAGGGCTAGGCCGACAAGCAATGTTCTTTCGACAATGGAAGTTGATAAGCAGGAAGCGCCAGCTGTGGTTCGAGAGTTCATGGACGTGTTCGAGGACATCTCAGGTTTACTACCAAAACGAGATGTGGAGTTCTCAATCGATCTTATTCCTGGTGCAGCACCAATCTCAAAACCGTATTATCCAATGACACCAGTGGAGTTGGAAGAAGTCAAGAAGCAGGTTACTGAATTACTTGAGAAGGGTTGGATTCGCAGCAGTAATTCACCTTGGGGAGCTCCAGTTCTTCTAGTCAAGAAGAAAGATGGCACAAGGAGTATGTTCATCGATTATCGAGAATTGAACCGGGTGACTATTAAGAACAAGTACCTGATCCCTCGCATTGGCGAATTACTCGAGCAGCTTAGTGGCGCAAGGGTATTCTCGAAGCTGGATTTGCGATCCGGATATCATCAGGTCCGAATTAAATCAGAAGATATTTGCAAGACTGCGTTCCGAACTCGGTATGGACATTACGAGTATTTAGTGATGCCCTTCGGAGTAGCGAATGCACCGGCGATATTTATGGACTTGATGAACCAAATCTTTTCACCATTCTTGGACCAGTTTATAGTGGTGTTCATTGATGATATTCTGGTCTATTCAAAGAGCCTGGAGGAGCATGCAGAACATTTGAAGATCGCACTGCAGACATTGGGGCAAAAAAAAGATTATATGCAAAGATGAGCAAGTGCGAGTTTTGGCTTGAAGAAGTGAAGTTTTTAGGGCATGTCGTATCCGGTGATGGAATCGCCGTTGATCCCGAGAATATTGCAGCAGTTCAAGATTGGATGATTCCGAGGAATGTAGCAGAGATCAGATGTTTTCTTAGGAATTGCAGGATACTACAGAAGATTCGTGGAGAATTTTGCTCGTTTGGCTGAGCCTTTGACCAAGATTACGCGAAAGGAAGTACCGTTCGTATGGACGGATAGATGTGCGTCAGCTTTTCAGGCGTTGAAGCAGAAATTGATAACCGTTCCTATCCTGACCGTACCAAACAGTTCTGGAGGATTGGTGATTCACAGCAATGCATCTGGGAAAGGATTGGGATGTGTTTTGATGCAGCATGGGAAGGTTATAGCTTACGCATCGAGACAGCTGAAGACCCATGAGAAGAATTACCCAACTCATGATTTGGAGCTAACAGCTGTGATTTTGCTTTGAAGATTTGGAGACACTACTTGTTGGGCTAAAGAGTCGAAGTATTCATCGATCACAAAAGCCTGAAGTACGTGTTCACGCAGAAAGAGCTTAACATGAGGCAGCGTAGATGGTTGGAGCTGATGACTGACTATGATCTCGATCTTAGGTACCATCCGGAGAAAGTTCATGTAGTGCCAGATGCGCTTAGTCGGTTGCCAGCGATTTGGATGTTGACTGCACAGAAGGAGCTTATCGAAGATTTTCGGAGATTCGAGTTGGAGATCGTGCTACCGCATTCTTCAGGACGGTTGATGCAGCTGCAAGTACAGTCGTCGTTAATCGATAATATTAAAGCAGCGCAGTCACATGACCCAAGATTGCAGAAGTTTCGAGAACAGGTTGAAGCGGGACTTCGAACGGACTTGTTAATTCATGAAGATGGTCCGTTGCGATATGGTAGCCGTTTGTGTGTGCCGAAAGGAGACATTCACGAAGAAGTTGTGAAGGAGGCGCACAGTTCCGCATATTCCAGGAGGCACGAAGATGTACCGAGATCTACGACAGCATTTCTTGTGGGAAGGCATGAAACGGGAGATCACTCGCTTTGTAGCGAAGTGCTTGGTGTGTCAGCAAGTTAAGGCTGAACATCAAAGGGTTGCTAGTTTATTGCAACCACTTCCGATTCCTCAATGGAAGTGGGAACATATAACCATGGATTTCGTGACAGCTTTACCGCGGAGTCCAAAGGGCAACAATGCAGTTTGGGTGATTATTGATCGATTGACCAAGTCAGCTCATTTCATACCATTTCGAGTTGGTCAATCAACGGAAGCGTTGGCGGAACGATACATGCAGGAGATTGTGAGATTGCATGGAGTACCGGTGAGCATTGTGTCCGACCGTGACGCCCGTTTCTTATCGCACTTCTGGAGGAGTTTACAGGAAAGTTTAGGGACACGATTGAAGTTCAGCACCGCTTATTATCCTCAGACAGATGACCAGTCGGAGAGAACGATCCAAACTCTTGAAGATATGTTGAGAGCTTGCATGTTAGATTTCAAGGGTTCATGGGAGGATCATCTACACTTGGTGGAGTTTTCTTATAATAACAGTTTTCAGGCGTCTATTCAGATGGCTCCATTCGAAGTATTATATGGGCGCAAGTGTCCTTCACATGTCTGTTGGGACGATGTTAGAGAACGAAGATTGTTGGGACCGGATTTGATCGTGCAAACAGTGGAGAAAGTCAATACTATCCGGAATCATATGAAGGTAGCCTAAGATCGGCAGAAGAGTTGGGCCGATACATCGAGAAGACCTCTAGAGTTCGATGTTGGTGATCTGGTATTCTTGAAGATATCACCGACTAGAGGAGTGATTCGTTTTGGGAGTCGAGGAAAGCTTAGTCCTCGATTCGTTGGGCCTTTCGAGATTTTGGAGCGCGTTGGAGAAGTGGCGTATCGATTGGCTTTACCGCAATCTTTGGCGAATGTTCATGACGTGTATCATGTATCTCAACTCCGTAAGTATGTTCGAGATGAAACATGCTGGATCATTCGGAGCTGACTGTAAGAGAAGATTTAACCTTTGAGCAACGAACAATGTCGATTGTGGATCGAAGGGAAAAGGTTCTTAAGAACAAGGTTATCCCTCTCGTACTTGTTTCTTGGAGAAAACGCTCGCATGGAGAATCGACTTGGGAACGAGAAGACGAAATCTGACAGAAGTTTCCACATCTATTCTTGTAGTTTCTTGATTGTTTATCCTTTCTTGTTCTTGGAATTTCAAGGACGAAATTCTTTTTGTAGTAGGGTATAATGTAACAACCTAGTTCATTTATACCTATTCCAGTTCTTGTATTTCCTTAATTGTGGTATTTTCCTGATTTATCATGTTTTGGGTGCGAATAGTGTTTTACATTTTACATTGCATTCGACCCGACCCACTTGCTTGAACTTGTTTGATTCATATTTATGAATTATCTTGACTTGTTACATAGACACGTGCATTTTCATGAATACTGCATACTGGCATTTTATCTGACATTGTATCTTTTACCAGATAACATTTTAAGTCACGTAAAATAATTTAAAATTACATAACATAGCCTGCATGATACCCCTAACCCCGTGGTAGCATCCGCACATCTTGTTCTCGTCCCGTTCAGCGAAATGGATGTGTTTGGATGGCTACGCGCATATATGTGCATCCGTTCTTGGGGGTATACATTTTCGTTACCCGAGCTTTCATTTTGAAATTTGGACGTCGCATATATTTTTCATATTTTAAATCTGAAATTTTAGACCCGACCCGGGCGTATTTTGGACTAAATTTGTATTTACCTGAAAATCCAATTTTAATTAATATAATATTTATTTTAAAATCAACCGATTAAAATTTATTTAACTAACCTAAATCTTTTTGAATTAAAATCCTAACCTATTATCAACTTCTCTCTTTTCTTCTCTCTCGTGGCCCCCACCATCACAGAAGTCTCTCTCTCTCGGCCTCTCTCCTTTCTCTTTCCTTCCCTCTCTCTCCACTACGAGACGATTTTCTTTCTCCTCTCCTCTCTCTCTCATCTCGATCTCTCTCCTCACTCTATCTCTCTCCTCTCGATCTCATTCTTTCTCTCTCCCTTTCTCTTTCTCTCTCTCTCTCTCATCTGCGTATATAAATATTTATATATTATATTTAATTATATTTTTACTTATATTTTCCTACCTCACGTCTCTCTTTCCTCTTCCTTCTTCTTTTCTTTTTTCTTTTCCCCGCCCAGCCTTCGCCTCCTGCAAACCCATGCGAGAGCCGCGCCCCGTCACCGCCTCCACAACCTTGCCTCCACCCTCGACCTCGTCGCCTCCTCTCTTTCTCCTCACTTTACTTCCTTCTCTCCTCTCCGCTGCAACGCATCTCCCCGTGGCGAAACCCCTGCACCCAGCTCCTCCATCGCCGACACCCGCATCACAGGCGACACCCTCGTCGACCTCACCTCGTCTTCGTCACCATCTCCTTTCTCCTCTCTCCTTCCTCCGTCACCATATACCCGACCTTTATTACAGCCACCAAGAAACCTCACCCGACTTCATGAAACCCACTGCCTTGCCGGAAACCATCGCCTGCATCCTCGCCGTCGACGGCCCATCGTCGACGTCACCCCTTCGCCTTCCCCTTTGACTCCAGAGCCAACCCAGAGCACCAGCCATCTTCTTCTCCTACTTCTTCTTCTTCTTCTTCTTCTAAGTTCTTCTCCAATTCTTGATTCTTGATTTCCGGCGATAGCCACCGGAGCCGTGCCACCGCCGATCCGAGCAACCCTGTGGACATTCTTAACCAGCATGGTCACTCTCTTGCAATGCCTGGTCCTGTTCCATACGCGTGAGAGTGCATCGAGACTTTTACCGACATTGGACGCTTCGTACGCATTCCGTTTTGTGATCCGTTCAGGCAAGTTAATCTTTCTACATGCTATATAACTCATTATATACCTATTTAAATAAATATCATACCTGTATTTAAAATCATGCACCCCATGTTTAGTTTTATAACTTTTCGATGTTCCGTTTGCATCCATTCATATCATTTCAGATCTAGGTCATGAAAACTTATCTTGTTACATACTATACTATCATATACTGCATCAAATTGAATAGTTACATTTCATATTGCTTAGTTATATGTTCCGCACTTGTTAGTTTATCATTTTACGATTATATGATGTCCGTTTGCATCCATATCATATAGATTATATATAACTGCATCTATAGATCACATTAATACATAACACTGTGACATTAACACCCCATGTTTAATAAAGTGCATCCTAATTAGTATTTTAATTATAAATGTAACCCCAATCGATAATTGTGCATCCATATCTTTGAATTTATATCTATTGGCATACCACATCACATTATTCCATTTTATTGTTATATTAGTACTCCATACTTGATTTTGTGTACCCATACTTATTACAGTTTGATTATGAACACCCACTTGATACTTGTACACCACCTGACATGACCTGATGTACCACAGCTTGATATGTTACTTGATCTTGTTACTAATGCCGACAATCTTGACCTGTTGTCCCTACGGACATATCCTGTTGTCTATACAGACAAACCTGTACCTGCTTGATCCTGTGTTGGCATTAGCTCCAGATTTACCAATACCTGACTTGAACACATAACCTTGGGGGTATGGGGAAATCAAAAGTGTAAACTAAAGTGTAGCTTACAAGGGTATTACTTGATCCGTGGTCCAGGGGGATAACGGGACAGAATCATTCGTGATTCTTACTTGATCCGTGGTCCCGGGGGATAACGGGACAGAGTCATTCATGACTCCCACTACCTGATCCGTGGTCCCGAGGGATAACGGGACATATCCTTTGAGTTACATGGAGAATTACTCTAATTGATTTCAATAATTTTAGAGTAGATAACCCTATGTCATAGTTTAGACTACTCATTGCACTTCACCTACATATATTCTGTTCACTGATCCATATTCATGTTACTGTTACTGTTTATACTTCATGCCTGCATATTTCATCGCATCCTGCTTGCTTAGAGTTATTGTTTTTATGACGCACTGACGTCTGGGTTTTGCATGGCCCAGATCCCTTATCCTTTGTTGCAGGCTGATCAGGAGTAATTCCGCCGTTAGGCCGAGCAGTGAGGATCCAGTTAGTATCCAGTTTTACACTCCAGATGTTTTTTTATTGGATCTATTGCTTCCGCATATTATTTCTTGACCCGTTTATTCTGGCATATGGACATGTACTAGATAGTTATTTTATTTTCCTGTTCTTGATATCTCCTAGACAGCCGTAATGTGACTGTGGAAGGATGTTTCCTAACCACAGGTAGCATGGTTGGCTCTGTCACGTGCCGATCTTAGCGCACTCTGGGAAGCGGGGCGTGACACAGCCAATATAAAACGAATGGCTCTCTTGTTTCAAGACATGGCTGAGATGATGTTACAGCCAGAACCTCCAGCTGAAGACCCCCCGATCATCATTGAAGACGACAGAGTGGAAACATTGAACCCTCCTCCGGCTCTTTCAGCAGCCAAAGAGGAAACCATTTCCAAGGCCGCTCTGGATAACTACATTGCTCAGCAAATACGAGCTCACCAGGCGAATGAAGCGGCCGGCCAAGTTGTTAAAACTGGGCGACCATATCCAGGCTGGTATGACCAAATAAAGTACCCGCCGGGATATACGATCCCTAAATTTCATGTATATAAAGGGACGGGCAATCCCCACCAGCATGTCGCCCAGTTCATGGCTCTATGTGGCAACACCGGAGGTGATGATAAATTGCTACTTCGCCAACTCGTCGGCAGCTTGTCAGGAACGGCACTCGAGTGGTACTCTGAACTCCCGAACGACTCTGTCAAGACATTTGCGGAGATGGAGCTGTTATTTACGCAAAGATTCGCAAGCGCTAGCGAGCACACCCTAATCATAGCATTGATTAACGCCAGGGTAAAGCCAGGGGAGACATGGGTTCAATACGCAATACGATGGCGGAATCTGTGGTCGAAATGCGAACAGCGCATCGAAGAAGCGCCGGCGGTGGGCATGTTCATGGGCACTCTTGATCGACAGGCGACCATCTACCAGTTCATGATGTTTTTCAAGCCGACTACTTTCCAGGCCTTGATTGACAAGCTGGCCTAAATGGACCAGATGGGTCATAGACCGTCTTCCTCGAGAAGGGAAAGGGAAAAGCGACCGTCGTCGCCAATGCTCAACAGCAGCCCAGTGGTCTGAGACCAGTTGATCGCCAAAATGATAGAACTCGATCTCTTGGAGATAAAATGAGACGCCCTTACTCGTTCCCTTGAGACAAGATGAAGAGGTTATTCGAGCTAGCACTGCGCAACAGGCTCATCACTTTGCCGGAGCCAAGACGCCCAACGCAACCAGGCGACATTAGCAATCCTAACTATTGCCCTTATCATCGAATGTTGGGCCATCCGATCGAAGATTGTTACATCTTCAAAAGCTGGATAGAAGATAAGTACCAACGGGGCAAATTCGTATTATCCTAGAATTGGAAGGTGAACCTGCCTCAGCCGCACGCTCTCAAGAAGAAGGATACACCGAGGGTATCGTGTTCTTTCATAGAAGAAGCTCCATGGGAGGTCGCTCTTTCAGCCAAAACTAAAAGAATGCTGAAGGATCTCCACACATGTCCGGCAATTAGGTGGAAGAATCCACTGGAACCTAAGATCATCGAGGGGATGCTGAAGCCGCGCCCAACTCCAAAAATTGGTGGCGATAGACAAAGCATTCACACCCAGCCGTCAAAGTCTTCGAAGAAGAAGAAGAAGACCAAAAAGCCCGTGAAGCCTGGTGACAAGCGCACGGACCTGCAAAAACAGATTGACGCTTTGGAAGAATATAACCAGAAAGCGTGGACTCCGGTCACACTCCAAGAATTTCTCGGCCATGTCCTTGAGGACGAAGATGATGACAATGGAGAAGACTCGTCGGATGAATCTGAAGGTTATGTAGCAAGCTGCCATGTGATCTCTCAATTGTCGATAGACGATGAAGAAGCTCCTTACACAAAGAAACTGGGGGCAAATCCTGAACCGGAACTTCTAGGGCCATCAGACGAAACGATTGATGCATTCCTGAACGAAACTCTTCTTAAAAGCAAAACTGCTCGAGAGCGTGAGATGGCCATATTTGAAAAAGCCGAACGCCGGCGACTGGACGAAAGGGTTGAAACACTCCCGCCAGATCAAAGTACGCCCGTCACAAATAAAAACAGGTTCAGGACGAGGAAAAGGTTCGCTAAAGCCATATCGATGGGAATGAAGCTGCCACCCTCTGAAGGAAATATTCTTGGTGAAGCGGAAACACATCCTAGCTACTGCTTATATCATCAAAAGATTGCGCATCCCACCGAAGAGTGCAACGCTTTTAAAACATGGTGGTAGGGATTTGTTGCTCACCGGCAACATTTCAAACGGATGAAACACAAAACTCGTCGGGAGCAGAGAAGTACGACCGAGGAGCGTAAAAGAACTACCGGCAACTGTCGCATGGTCAACACCGGGGGATCGTAAGTTCTCACCTTCGGGAGCGACTCTGACGAAGAAATGACTCTTGGCCCTCTCTTTAAAATGTCCACCTTGGGAAAAGAGGAAGAACCGAAGACCTATGAAAATATTCAGCTGCGCAATCGTACGCTGCCCGAAAAGAATCTTGGGCCCTCGAACAGTAGGTTAAATAGAAAAGACAAGGGGAAAGAAAAGGTCCTTAAGGATATCATCCATGATGACCAAGTCGTCGAAAAGCTGACAGCCAAGGACCCGCCAAAGAAAAGTAAGATGGACTACAACGTTCTGGCACACTTGAGAAAGCTACCTTCGCAGTTAAGCATTCTCGACGCCCTTCTGTTATCCAAAGAAGTAAGAGATTCTCTAATCAAAGCACTACAAAAGCCAGAGCAATTCCAAGCTTTCTTCGCCGAAGAAAAGATGAAGGACGAGCTGGAAGAAGTGCACACAGCCGATATCACCTTCGGCGATGAAGATCTCCTCCTTGGGACATGCGAGCACAACCGTCCCCTATATATTTCTGGATACTGTCATGACATCAAGATAGGCAAAATTCTGGTCGACAATGGGTCCTCCGTCAATCTCCTTAACGTAAGGGTGTTAAAGAAAATCTGCATGAGCGTTCAACACCTCGCTCGCGATAAAATCACCATCTCCGGATTTGACTCCCAGTCATCACGCACGCTCGGGTCTATAATATTGACACTACGCTTTGGGTTGCTCGTCACAGACATTAAATTTCACGTCATTGACGCCAAGACATGCTATAATACTTTGCTCGGCCGGCCTTGGTTACACGAGTACAACATCATCCCTTCTACACAACATCAGTGTATGAAGTACTTCAAGGATGGTCTCGAGTATATTGTAACAGGAGAGCTGAACCCATTCTCCGTGCACGAAGTCCGAAAATACGAGGATGCATGTCACACCCCACCCCTAATACAGCGAGTATTGTCCGCTCTGGCCGAAGCCACACGGTTTTATCCTTCGGGGTGAACCGGACCCGACCAGGGGCCACTTCCCAGGAGGTCACCCATCCCAGAACTTCCCTGGCTCGAGCACGCTTAACTACGGAGTTCTCAAGCTCCTGTAGTGCCGGTTCACTTAAAAGGCGCCTCTGTATTGAAGAGTGGTATCATTACATTTATAGTACAGATCTGCCCCCTTTCGGAATGTATTCTGAAGAGTCCCCATTGTTCTACAGTGGGTCCCACGGACTCAAAAGGTGGCCCCCACGGATTCAAGAGGTGGCCCCCGCCCACTTAACACGGCACTTGGCGTGGCACTTTGTTCCGTGTGGCACTTTGCTCCATGAGCAAGAACCGGGTCCCGACATTCTCCCCACCTTTGAACAATGGTTCGTCCTCGAACTACAGACCTACTATTGGAGGACCAGCTCTGATACCATTCTGTCACACCCCACCCCTAATACAGAGAGTATTGTCCGCTCTGGCCGAAGCCACACGGTTTTATCCTTCGGGGTGAACCGGACCCGACCAGGGGCCACTTTCCAGGAGGTCACCCATCCCAGAACTTCCCTGGCTCGAGCACGCTTAACTACGGAGTTCTCAAGCTCCTGTAGTGCCGGTTCACGTTAAAGGCGCCTCTGTATTGAAGAGTGGTATCATTCCATTTATAGTACAGATCTGCCCCCTTTCGGAATGTATTCTGAAGAGTCCCCATTGTTCTACAGTGGGTCCCACGGACTCAAGAGGTGGCCCCCGCCCACTTAACACGACACTTGGCGTGGCACTTTGTTCCGTGTGGCACTTTGCTCCATGAGCAAGAACCGGGTCCCGACAATGCAAAATACTTCCTGCCAGATTTCGAAGACACAGAAAGATGCCGCAAATCGGAGGACAAGAACAAAGCTATCACTACTATTCCAGTCTTCGGGAGTGATACTGAGGAGGAAGAAGAAATAATTTATTCAGGTCCGCCCCAGTGCAACAAGCCGGGACCATCCGCTCCTATGTTGATCTTCGGCAGCGACTCGGAAGATGAGGTCAATGCCGTATTCTCTGCTCGGCCATCAATACAAACCTTCGCTGATGAAAATCAAAGTTTGCAAGTTGCCATGGTTCCGTAAAAGAATCATAAAGAGCTAGACGCGCTTGATATCTACAGTGTGGAAGAACTGCAGACATTTTACGTCCTTCCCAGGCGAAAAGGTGAAAAGGCGATCCTATTCTACCGATCCGGGAAAACCAAAGTGGAGAAAGAAATCTGGCATGGCGCGGATTCTACTCTTGATAGGCTCTAGCCCATCCGTTTGCCCAGATATTACACAGACGGACTAAAAAGACTCTTGAGACGCCAAGGTGTACCCCTTAAGCAAACTACTCGACAAGCACGGTTCTATAACAAGATCTGGAACGTTCCCGGAACTCAACGAAAGTTGCCTAATGGAAGAATGGAAACGATCGGGCTTGGATATGTTCAATCCAAGAAACGGAAGCCATTCCATGACTGCTACGTCATACATAACTTTGATGAAGAAGTAGATACTTTATGGGAAGATGCTAACCCTGAACCAGAACGAGCTCCCGCCGTGAAAATGCCAAGTCCGTCGTTTGAAGAACAGATGGACAAGCTTATAAGGGAAGCGGGTCAAAAGGTTCGAGACGATCATAATTGCGAAATGGTCATCTACGAGAAAGCCAGAACGCAACGCCTCCTTCAGGAAGCTGCGAAAAATGAAAATGCTCTTCTTCGTCAACCCGTCATACAAAGGCCCGACGAAGAGGCAGAAATAAACCCAAGAACGAAAAAAGCGTTCGACAGCGACAAAGCGGGACCAAGAAGCCACGCGATCAAGAATCGAACAACTAGGATTCATCTCTTATAAAGAAGATGGGTCGAGCGTATTCTTTCTCCCAAGACAAGACAAGGAAAATACTTGATCTTGCCATAAAACATCAAATGATTACCCTCCCGGAGTCCAAGCACCCCGAGCAAGCAGGTGAAGTTAATCATCCAGATTATTGCTCCTATCACCGGGCAATAGGACATCCTCTCGAAGACTGCTTCACCTTCAAGAACTGGGTCGAAGATCAATATCAATAAGGCAGGTTCGCTCTATCCAGCAGTTGGAGGGTAACTCCGCCGCAAAAGCATAAACCAAAAGTTGCGCATGCAGCGAGAGTAGAACCAGATCAACATCGGTCTTGGAAACGATCTCGTACTTGTCACATGATAACGCTGTCAGGAGAAGAACCCGAGAATATGGATGACCTCCCCCGATGCTTCGAAAACGATGACGACGAGGTGATCTCAGAGTTTCCACCAACGCCAAAAGAGTTGGAAGATGGGATACATACTACTGCAGATAAACTCAAGAAAATTGATTTGGGGGCGGCAAGTGACCCGCGGTCGACATTCGTCAGTGAGCTATTGTCTGAAGAAAAGGTGGCTACGCTAAAAGATGTGCTCATACAGTATAAAGATTGCTTTGCATGGAACTATTCTGAGATGCCAGGACTAGATCCATAGATTGCTGTACACAAATTGGCGATATCCCCGGACGTCAAGCCGATCAAACAGCCACCAAGAAGAATGCGGCTCGAGCTTGAGATGGGCATCAACGCCGAGGTCAAAAAACTAATCGACTCCGGCTTCATCCAAGAGGTTCAATATCCTGACTGGATCGCCAATATCGTCCCAGTGATGAAGAAAAATGGGACGGTGCGCATATGTGTGGACTTTCGGGATCGCAATAAAGCCTGCCCGAAGGACGACTTCCCAGTACCGGTCACCGAGCTGATGATAGACAATACGTCCACTCATGAAGTTTTCTCCTTCATGGACGGCTTGTCAGGATACAATCAGATAAAGATGCATCCCGAGGACCAGAAGCACACCGCTTTCCGAACCCCTTTGGGCATATTCTGCTACAAGGTGATGCCCTTCGGTCTAAAGAACGCCGGTGCCACCTATCAGAGGGCCATGACGAAGATTTTCGACGACCTCATACATGAAGTTGTCGAATGCTATATCGACGACCTCGTAGTTAAAAGCAAATCATACGAGGAACATTTAGAGCATCTAAAAATCGTGTTTCAGCGCCTTCGGAAATAAAACTTGAAGATGAACCCTCTCAAGTGCGCATTCGGAGTTTCCTCAGGTAAGTTCCTGGGATTCATCGTCCGACACCGAGACATCGAGATAGACCCGTCGAAGATCAAGGCAATCATGGAAATGCCCCCACCAAAGACTCTCAAGCAGCTGCGATCTCTCCAAGGAAAGCTCGCATATATCCGGTGATTCATAGCCAATCTTTCCGGCAAGTGCCGCCCCTACAGTCACCTAATGAAGAAGGGAACCCCGTTCGTCTGGGATCATAAATGCCAAAGCGCACCGGACGAAATCAAACAATATTAGTGTATATGCCCTAGGGGCCATTGTTGTATCATACTTGTATGTATATTACTTAATGGAAGCTTGGGATATTCACAGTTGTATATACAGTCTTGCTAAAAATGGTAGTATGCTACTTGGTTTGTGTCTACTTTAATATGTGCATATGTTTCTTGTAAGGTATCACTTATACATATTAGTAGAGCCCAAAGGATCTTTGCTTGATTACCAGCGTTGTGATGGCAGTCACACTAGTGGGGGCTGGGTAGTCTATAAGCAACATCCTATACTTGTCCTTAGTCGTAGGATTATCGAGACAGGGCATCGATACTCCAGAGTAGACTAGTGTGTACGCTTCTCATCCCAGTTGGGGAGATGGTTTGTCCCACAACCGTCAGTACGTCGTACTGGAGATAGTATACAGGTGCTCATTAGTTTACGGATACACCGGACAGGACTCGCAGGGGAACTGATTGGTTGGTATTATACCCGTCGTCAGTTAACAGTTCCCAGATGACATGAGTACAGCATAGTCCGCAGACTTGACACCGCTACTTCGCCTCGAGTGTGTCCCACTGTTCTTAGATTGCTACCCTACCACGGCTCAAAGGAGTCGTGCAAACAGGTAGCAGTTGGGTGCAGTCCCGAGCACTTGGAGGCAGTGGCGGTTAGACAGGATTCGTCTCTCCCGGTATTGGGAGTTGATATCGCGCTGTGTCAGAGAGCCATTACGCAAAGTCCCTGGCCAGGGCAAGCGAGATTTACTGGTAGGTGCCAGTAGTTTCTCAGGGTGTAATGGGCTATGCTCCGACACGACTTATACCGCTATTAGGGGACTGACGCTTGCCGCCCCCTAGGCTCGATATGCGGTAGTCTTAGACGAACAGACCGGACTGTACGGAGATTGTCACATCAGGCTCAGTAGGAGTTCGGATGGCTTTCCTCATCGGCCTTCTTATCGACATCTACCTGGGGACCGTTACGTACAGCTAGTGCCGCTTGCGGTCTATGGTTAAACCCACTGCCAGCGTAGTGTCGAGCCTTTAGAGTCCCACACAGAGAGTTTCCCTGCTCCAGGCGAAACGATATAGAGGTCGTATGGTTTTACGACAAGGGTTTGGACGCATACGTGTTTAAACGCACGTACGACGTTCGGACAGTTTTTACTAGTCGGCTTTGGTTTAAGCCAGATCCTAGTATCAGGATATTGGATTTATACAGTCTAAAGTTTTTCCGTGTTTTCACGGATTGGAGGGGCGTTCTCGTAATTTTCCGGGAAGCTTCTAGAAGCATGGTGACTTGGGGGTTAAGGTGGCATAAACATTTATTGCTTAATGACTCATTTTTGTGATTCATCCTTAGGGTTAATGATTCATTTATTGAGATTATGACTCATGTAATGAATCACACAAGGTGAATGCATCAACCATGATGATTAATCACTTATATTATTTATTTGATAAATTGTTATGGTTGATATATTCTAATGAGCTCATTATTCATATTCATTCTCATCATCACCTTCTCTCTCCTCAAGCTCTCTCATTCTTGAAACCCTAACCCTAACCTCTCATGTGTTGAGATCAAGGGTTAGCTAGACTAATACATCCATAACCTCACTCTATATCCCCTAGGTAGCTTAGATTAGCACTTTGAGCAACTTAGTTATCTCAAGTTAGAGATCAAGCTTGGTGTAGGAGCTCTCGGGTGGATCGTCTTTGACTCGAGGAGGCCGTTGAGGTGTCGATGTTCCAAGGAGCCTATAAGGAGTGGAGGACAGCGATGAAGACCCAAAGGACAAGTAACGTGAGGTATAACTTCGAATCCGAGTAGTTAAACCTCTCGTAGTTTGCTAGTAAAGGTTTAGATATGATTCATGCGCTCAAGTCCGTGTTACGAAGCTTTGATAATCGTTTTTCATATATTCCGCCTCCCCGCAAGTTCGTGGGGTGCGTGGCATGGACTTACAGTGGTATCAGAGCCAACTAAACCATTACTAGCTTGTTACCAACTAATTAGAAGTTCGATCGACGGAAAACACGAAAACGAAACCCCGGAACCCTAACAGTTTCTGTTAATTTTAAACATGTCTAAAAAATTATATGATATGCCTTAAAATTCACAGCAGGGAAATATAAGAATACTGGAAAAATACGAGCCCCTAACTCGGCAAGACGGCCGCGGATCCGCGGCAAGAAGGTGCTTTTGGCCGCGGATCCGCCGCCGAGTCAACTCCGAGTTGACTCGGATTTGCTCAGTAATTCATATTTTTTGGTGTTTTGGTTTCCTGTATGTTCTGTTTCTACCCAGATTACTTCAGTGCAGGTTTGCTTTTGGGGTAGACACGGATAAAAGTTGTCGATCGATGTTCTAAGTTATTTGCTAATTGGGTTTTTATCTGTAATGTTTAATGTGTTTGTAAACCTCCCCTAACTGCTAGTATGTCGGTTGGCAGGGGGGTGCACATTTCTGTAATGTTTACTGTTTGTGTATATGGACTTGATTGGAGTGTTGTGATGATTGGCCGGGGTTTGAGATGGGTTTAATATTCATTCATTCGATGTAATTGTAATATGATGTAATATTCTTTTGTGGGGCGCATCCAGGTTGCTGTTGTAGCCACCGTTGTATTATTTCTTTTTACTGTTTTTCTCTTCTAGGATAGACCCAAGGCACGGTACACAAACTACCGGGTACTTTGAAGTGTTTAGTGGCCTACTCACTTTGTTGAGGGAGACCGTTTCACTTCGGGTACTTGGCGGGTAGTTTGCCGTACCCGTAGGGGTCTAAGGTGGGGTAATGGCTATTCATCACAACTGTGTAATCCGTCTTTTGTTGCAGGCTCAAAGCAAACGCGGATTGCTAGTAAATCCAATAAAGTTCATCAGTGATCTGGAATGCCTATTATTGCGTCTGACGAATGTACAATATCTATATATGATAGCTATTAGACGCCACTTATGTTTTACACCCGCGCTAGCCCAGCCCGGCTCTGTCGTTAGTTAAGTAACCTAACGGGTGATGACGGGACCCCGTGGCAAATGCGGATGACATAAGAGGACGTGGTATTTTCGTTGTTTTCTGCAATGATAGGATAAATGATGGGACGCATTATTATAATGCAAAGAAAATAAACCAAAGTTCAATCGTTGGAACAAATTTAAAAGAAACCACTCGGTTATTTTAAAAGATCAGATTTTTTAATTGCGGAGCTTTAACCTCTAGTTTTAAAAAGTATCAGGTTCCTTCGATTATATCAAGTTCACTTCGTTCACGGTTTTGCCAAAACCATTCGTAGCCCTCCGTCATTTCATTTGGGTATTCGGTAGTATTCAAGCAATGTATTTTGGCCCTTAGTCAAGACATAGTGTTTGGTAGCTGCTGGGGTATTCATTTGTTGCATAGATAGATGCGTTGGTTTGGGACAGTCGTATTACTTTTCTTGGCCCTTAGTCAAGAGTATATACGGGTGGGTTCAAATTAACCTGGATAATGACAGGTAGAACTTGACATGTGACTTATGACATTTTGGCCCTTAGTCAAGGTCATAAGAGCATAGGGCAAAAATCCATATCAGGAATTTCTAAAGAAACTGAAATTTGCAGAGAGATGCATACCATTTTGGAGTTTGATGAATGTTGGTAGGATTCCTTCAACATTATCATACGATGATATTTTGGATCCCGATCCTACTGTGAGTATATACTACTTATCAGGAGATTCGCTACTTAACGATCAATGCTATAAACCAAGTAGTTGCCTAGAAAGGTGTCAGCGGGGCTACGCCCCCAGAGAAAAGAGATTATTTAATTAAGGAACTTCGCGAAAGCGTTGGAAAACCTCCCTCGAAGTATCGACACTGACCTGGCTGAACGGTTAAGCAAGAATTGTACGGTGAGAATAGTCCTGGCTAATTCTTCTTTTATGGTTTGAGGAGGGATTCGAGAAACAGTGGGAGCCATCCTGTTTAGATAAACTAAAAACCAATCTAAACTTACAAGAGCATCATGCTAAAATGTTTTCTTCTCTTTCTCTCATTGCAGCGACCTTATGACCACACATAGGTTACATCTAAATAACAAATTGACTGAATCTGACTTATATGACTGGCAAAGGTCTGTCTAGATGTCCATTTCCTATGACAAGCTGGACCACCCTATTACTACTCAAGATCCCGCCGTCCCAGGTCCAGTTTCCACTGTCGCGGATATGGATATCCGTCAGACAAGGGAAAAAGATAAAGCGAAAACCAAATGCCTCGTGTTAGCTTCAGTTGATGGTGTATACCAGAAGCAGCACGAGAAGATGGACTCAGTTTCCATCTTTCTCCATAACAAAGATTTATATGGAGAGCAATCTCATATCGCAAGATATAAGACCTCGAACCAATTAATTCGAACGAGATTGACTTTCGGGTCATCTGTAGGGGACAACGTCCTTACAATGACTAGCTGTATTGATGAGCTCCAGGACTTGGAGACCACGTTGGGAAACGAGTCAGATACTGACTTGATTCTACAGTCTCTGCCTTCTACCCTGAAGGAAACCAGGGAAGAAGAAAGAAAGAGAAGGGCAAAAGTTTCGGGACTGAATGTAGTAAAAGAAGAACGTTCCTATTGTTATGGGACTGGGCATTGGCAGAAAGATTGCAGGGCTTTAGAAGCCAGTAGCCAGGATACGAAGCATATTGTGGCTTCGGCCTCAAGTGTATTTGTTATTGAGAACTGTTTGTCAATTAACTCTACTTCCTGGGTACTTGATACCGGAGCAGGATCTCATATCTGTAATTCATTACATGCTTTGAGAAACCGTAGAGTTATAAAGATATGTGATTGGTCTCTCAGAGTTGCAAACGGAATAAGCGTGGACACTGAAGCCGTGGGAGAATATCGCCTAGGTTTGACAAGTGGGCAGATATTGATTCTACGTAACTGTCTATATGTACCTAGTATGACTTGTAATATCATATCAGTGTCCTCACTTTCAAGAGAGGGATATGATTTTACATTCGCAAGTGATGTACACATCCACCTAAATCAAGTTCTGATTGGGTCCGGTACATTAGATAACGGTATATATGTATTGAGTCAAGCTCAGGTTTTCAATGTCCAGAACACACTTAAAAGAAAGTCTCCAGAAATAAATCAGGCTTTCTTATGGCATTGTAGACTTGGTCACATCAATGAGAGAAGGTTGACTAAGTTACATATTGAAGGATATTTGAATCCGTTCGAATATCAATCTTATGCTACTTGTGAATCTTATCTCAAAGGAAAGATGACAAAGACTCCGTTCACTGGACACGGAGTAAGAGCAAGCGAGCTCTTGGGACTCATACGTAGTGACGTGTGCGGTCCAATGTCTACACATGCGCGAGGTGGTTATTCCTACTTCATTACTTTTACGGATGATTTCTCTAGGTTTGGATATGTCTTCTTAATGAAGCATAAATCCGAGGCCTTTGAGAAATTCCAAGAATACAAGAATGAAGTAGAAAAACAAACATGCAAGAGTATAAAGACACTGAGATCTGATCGAGGTGGTGAATACTTGTCACGACCCGAAAGTACGGAACGTGACTGGCACTTAGATTACGAGACGTCTAAAGGCGTACCGTAACCTAAGTCAGCCAAAGCCCAGAAATCTAACCGAAAATCAAAAGAGAGTGAAGGAAAACCTTAAATGAAAACGGTTTTGAAATCAATTAAGTTGCATAGAATCCAAAAAAAAGAACATCAAAAATTCCCGAAAATTTCGGCAGAGTCTCCCCTGTATTTTCTATCCCCCAAAATGGGTACAACAAGATAATAAACCTGTAATTATAAAAATGGCATCCCCAAGCGGGAGCTAGCTCTTCGCCCAAGGCGGATCACAACCACATGCAATATAATAGTAATATCAAGAAAAAGAGCATAAAAGAGATGCAAATACCAGAAAACACACGTCGGCTCAAGTAAGCTCGACCCAAAAGAAACCACAAATATACAAATCTCTCAGTCTCATCACTAGGTCGCATATACAATACAAGTGGTAGATGGAGAATACTAGATACAATGATAAAGCAAAAAGAAATAAAGTATACTCGCAACCCACCTACGGGCGATGTCGCGAGTCTGCGCAAAAGGAACTGATGACAAGATAGCCCGCCGCTACAAGACTGACGGGTCCGACCTGCAAGACACTGTGGCACAACGGGGGTGAGTTGCCAGCTCGTGAGTAAATATAACATCTAGTAAGGCAATCGTAAGAATGCACGCAATGCGGAACAACATGTATGTCCATATGTGATATAATAACTCTAGTATGCATGCACATGTATGCAATATCTTTCCTAACTCTTTAAGTGTTTTAAATGGTAAAGTTACTGCATTCTTAACTTTTAGAAAACGAATGTCTGCATAATAGCCAAATATCATCAAGAAATCCTCAGAAAACCCGTGTCAAGCATCGACACCAAATAGGAATCATATCTGTCTCAATGTCGGGCTCCGTCAGTCCGGATCGGCCCATATCATAAATCTCACGACAACGGTCGGTATCCTCCGGATATCCGCCGCGCCAGACATCACCGGTAGGTAGTCTTCCCCTGCTAGGCTCATCGTCTACAACTCGATCTTCTTGCCCCGGGGTACCATACCGGGCCCACCATGTACCCGAGACGGTTCATCCACTCCTCGAATCGGGTCTCGAAATCCAACAGAAAACATGAAAACTCATGGTGGACGACACATACGTCACGAGAAAACCGCAACTTCGTTTTAAAAATGATAAATATAAGCTTTGTTAAATTCTTGCGGTTTTCCCCAAAAAAAATCCAGAAATCGCAGCAAACTGAAATCCTCAAGAAATCATAATGTCCACATGTTATATATGATAAGTGTCTATGATATCAATGTATATGATGTGAGAGTTTGGCTAGAAATCTATGTAAATATGATAGTAATGCGAGGTATATGCGTGCGATACAATCTCAAATATCATGCATGAATGCAATGGCGTTACTAAGCTAAACAGGTTTTTATAGTGCCCGGGGCATGGCAAATACCAAAGGCGTGTGTGTCACATGAATAGTGCGCGTGCAATAGATGCCAATGGTAAGGTGTTCGTGTCCTACGAAATGATATCGCATATGTATATATGAATGTCATATGAATGTCCATGCAATCTAGTATAGGGTTAGCTGTAAGGGTATGCAATGTACATAAATGGATAAGCTAGCTAACAATATAATTATTGCATAAAGTAGAGTAATCCTAACTAGGGAGGGGGGGGGCCTCACGCCATCCATACGATTCCCCCATAGATGAATATATCTACTCACCAGAAATCCCCGCTAATCTGATCCGGCCACCGCTTTGCCTTTTCGCGCCGTATCCGAAGTTTCCCCGACCGATCCTAAATTTGCACAACACCAAGTATAAGATTACATAACCCTAAATGATGCAAGTCACATTATACAAATATCGACGCTCACAAATTAAACATAGCATGCACTCGGTGCGCGGAAAAACGCACGAAAATCGCTAATTTTTAGCTAAAATCGTCATTTCGGGGAAATCGACAAAACTACAACCCGACTAGACGAAACCCCACGTTCGCGCACTCTAATAATCCTATACGAAGCTAATAATATCGCTAACCTAGCGCAATTTGAACGCATACTATTTTTCGTAAAAATCTAGTAAGCGATTTTCAAACCAAATCGATACAAACGTTGAAATTTGTCGTTTTAGCGAGCATACCAATACACAATTAACCACTCTAATCACCTAGATAACCATCCCTAACATAATCCCACCATTATGCTACAAACCCTAATTTCTAAAATCAAAACCTTCTCTTGAATTTTCAAAAACCAACCATTACAATGAAATTAACACTTTAAAATACTAATTTAGCTTATTTAAACTACAAATTTAACAACTAGTTTAGGATTTATACCTTACAAGTGAACCCTAACTTGCACTTGACCTTGAAAGATGCCTCCTTTTACCTTATTTTGAAGCAAATTAGGGTTGGAAAGAGGTGGAATAGGATTATGGTTTGAATTTGTGAAGAAATGTGTTGATTTCGGTGGATTTTGATGATTTTTTCATGATTTTAGAAGCAAGAAAGAGAGAGGGAAATGGGGTTTGCTCAGGTTGAGCTCGACCTGAGGTAGAGGAGGGAGGTTGTGGGAGTTTTGAAAAAGTTTCTAGGTCAAACAAATATCATATGATATCATTTAATGCTTTTCATTTCAACTTTTTCCAAAAAAACCCCTTTTTCATCATTTTTTTCATAATTTTCCCACCATAAAACCAAAAGTTTGCAAGACATGATATAATTTTATTAACACCATATTTTAGCTTATAAAGACTCCTAATTAAGAAATTTACCTAATTAAATTCGTATTTATCCCTAATTAAATGTATTTAAAAAGGCTTAAAATAATAAAAAAATTAATTAATTACGAAAATTTTTTATTTAACTAGAAAATTATAAGTGACATTTTAGTGACAAAATTATAGTAATATCTTACCTAAATTTTGTATAATTAGGTCTACAATGAAAAATATCAATTTTGACTTTTTACGGAAAAAGCCGAAAAATTGGCCGATTACCGAAAAACTGCCTAAACGATTTTCGAAGGGTTACAATCTTCCCCCCTTAAAGAAATTCGGTCCCCGAATTTAGAATTTAACTACGCGTACCTTCAAAAAGATGGGGATATCTCTTCCTCATCTCGACCTCGGTCTCCCAGGTGACCTCCTCGCTGTTCGGGCCACGCCAAAGAACCTTGACAGACGGTATGACCTTCGACCTCAATTTCTTCACCTGCCGATCCAAGATGACAACCGGCTGCTCGGTGAAAGAAAGGTCACGCTCTAACTGGATCGTCTGGTGCTGAATCTCCTGGGAAGGATCATGAAGGTACTTGCGGAGCATCGAGACATGGAATACGGGGTGAACATCGGGGAAGCTGGGCGGAAGAGCTAACCGATAAGCGACTGGACCAACACGCTCTAGGATCTCGAAAGGACCAACATATCTAGGACTCAGTTTCCCTTTCCGCCCAAATCTCATCACACCCTTCATCGGAGAGATCTTCAGGAAAACATGATCGCCAACAGCGAACTCGAGTCGACGACGGCGCCTGTCAGCATATGATTTCTGCCTGCTCTGTGCCGCTCTCATCCTGTCCCGAATCAGCTGTATCTTCTCGGTCGTCTCCTGTACGATCTGCGGCCCCAAAATACTGCTCTCCCTGAGCTCTGTCCAACATACCGGCGATCGACATCTCCTCCCATATAAAGCCTCGAAAGGTGCCATCTGAATCGTCTCCTGGAAGCTATTATTGTAGGAAAACTCAATCAAAGGCAAATGACGATCCCAGCTACCACCGAAATCTAAAACACAAGCTCTGAGCATGTCCTCAAGAGTCTGAATAGTACGCTCCGACTGACCGTCAGTCTGCGGATGAAAGGCTGTGCTAAAACTCAATCGGGTGCCCAAAGCTTCCTGGAGTTTCTGCCACAATCGGCTGGTAAACTGGGTGCCACGGTCGGACACGATGCAAGTCGGAACACCATGCAGTCGCACTATCTCATCAATATAAACCTGGGCGTACTGAGAAAATCCAAAAGTGGTCTTCACTGGCAGAAAGTGAGCCGCTTTCGTCAGTCGATCAACAATCACCCAGATAGAGTCGTACCCTCGACTGGTCCTGGGTAGACCCACCACGAAGTCCATGGAGACCTGCTCCCACTTCCACTCAGGGATGGGCAAAGGCTGTAACTCGCCGGCTGGCCTCTGGTGCTCAGCCTTGACTTGCTGACAAGTCAGGCATCTCGACACAAAGTCTATAATATCCTTCTCCATCCCGTCCCACCAGTAAACCTCTCTCAAATCACGGTACATCTTGGTGGAACCTGGATGCACACTGTATACGGATCTATGTGCCTCCTCGAGAATATCACGCCTCAGTCCCTCTGAATCTGGCACACACAGTCGAGTCCCAAATCGAAGTATCCCCTGATCATCAATCACGAACTCAGAAACTCTACCCTGCCGAATCTGCTCAATAATCTCTAAGATACGGGCATCGCCGGACTGTGCCTCGCGAATACGGTCAAGTAACTGTGGGCGTGCTCTGAAATGGGCCAGCTGTCCCCCTGTAGGAGTAAACTCGAACTGCACTCTGCTATCACATAAAACCTGCCAATCCGCCGTCGACTGCATCTGTACTGCGCTCAAACAAGATAAGCTACCTCCGGGCCTCCTACTCAAAGCATCTGCCACCACATTCGCCTTGCCCGGATGGTATAGAATCTCGTAGTCATAATCCTTCACCAACTCCATCCAACGGCGCTGTCTCAGGTTCAGGTCTCGCTGCTGGAAGATATACTTCAAACTCTTGTGGTCAGTGAATATCTGGCACGACTCACCGTATAGGTAATGTCTCCAGATCTTAAGTGCAAATACCACTGCAGCCATCTCTAAATCATGGGTGGGGTAGTTCTGCTCGTGTTTCCTCAGCTGCCGAGAAGCATACGCGATAACTCTGTCGTGCTGCATCAATACACAGCCCAGCCCCACTCTAGAAGCATCACAATATACCACGAACCCGCCTGATCCTGAAGGCAATGCTAACACTGGAGCAGTAGTCAGGCGAGTCTTCAACTGCTGAAAGCTATCCTCACATGCCTGTGTCCAATCAAAAGGAACCCCCTTCCGGGTCAACCCGGTCAAAGGTGCAGCAATGCGGGAGAAATCCTGGACGAAACGTCGATAATAGCCGGCCAGACCTAGAAAGCTGCGAACCTCTGTGACTGATACCGGTCTAGGCCAACGCTGAACTGCCTCGATCTTCTTCGGGTCCACGCAAATACCATCTCTCGTCACCACATGACCCAAGAAGTCGACACTGTCTAACCAGAATGCGCACTTGGAGAATTTGGCGAACAGCTGATGCTCCCTCAAAGTCTGTAATGTGATACGTAAGTGCTGCTCATGCTCCTCCCGGCTCCGAGAATAAACCAAGATGTCGTCAATGAACACAATGATGAACTGATCGAGATACGGCCTGAATACGCGGTTCATCAAATCCATAAAAGCTGCCGGGGCATTGGTGAGCCCGAACGACATCACCAAGAACTCGTAATGACCATAACGAGTACGGAAGGCAGTCTTCGGAATATCCTCCTTCCGAACCCGCAACTGGTGATAACCTGATCGTAAATCAACCTTCGAGAAAAACCCTGCACCCTGGAGCTGATCAAATAAGTCATCAATGCGGGGTAGGGGATACCTGTTCCGTACAGTAACCCGGTTCAGCTGACGATAATCAATGCATAAACGCATACTTCCGTCCTTCTTCTTAACAAACAGGACGGGAGCACCCCAAGGTGACACACTCGGTCGGATAAGCCCTTTGTCCAGCAAGTCCTGTAACTGATCCTTTAGCTCTCTCAGCTCCGCCGGGGCCATCCGATAAGGAGGTATAGAAATAGGCCCCGTGCCAGGGATCAAGTCAATACAGAACTCAATCTCGCGCTCTGGTGGCAGACCAGGCAGCTCGTCAGGGAATACATCAGGAAACTCTCTCACAACAGGGACCTGGTCCAACGGAACCTCTGTGGAGCTTGTATCGCAAATATAGGCTAAGAATCCCTGACACCCTTTCCTTAAGAGCTGACCAGCGCGAAGAAATGAAATCAAGCTGGGAAGGGTAGCACTACGATCTCCCTGAATAATAAGAACCGGCTCACCAGGAAAACTGAATCTGACTGCCTTTTCACGGCAGTCCACAGATGCATAACAGGTGGCTAGCCAGTCCATACCAAGAAGAACGTCAAAGTCTAGCATATCGAGGAGAATCAAATCTACTGAATAATCTCTCTCCCCAATACGAACGAAACACGATCGATACACAAAACGGGCAACAAAAGACTCGCCTACCGGGGTAATAACGACAAGCGGCTGATCTAACGGAGAAGACTCTCGGCCTAACCTCGGTGCAAAATACGTGGAAACATAGGAATGTGTGGAGCCCGGATCAAATAATACCCGTGCATCAAAAGAACATACTGGCAGAGTACCTGTCACGACGGCATTGGATGCCTGTGCATCCTGAGGAGTCAATGCGAACACTCGGGCCTGTCCACCACTAATAGCTGGCTGTCCTCTGCCTCTACCTCGGCCTCTGCCTCTGCCTCTGTCGCCTCGTCCTCTCTGGACTGGACCGCCACGCCCACGGCCTCTAGAAGCATCTGACTGGCGTGGAGCATCATCAGGAGTAGGAAGTAAAGCTCTCTGAGAAGGTGGTGAAGGTGGTAAAGTCACATGCGGGACTGTCGCCGCGCCCGGACGTCCCATGGTACAGTCTCTGACACGGTGATACTGACTCCCACACCGAAAACATCCTGGAGACGACTGCTGGGTCTGTGGATATGAACCAAATAACTGACCTCGTCTCAATCCTCTGCCTCCGCCATCTCCCGGAAATAATCTATCACGATGTCTGCCCATCTGCCGCTGAGCTGGCGTATCAGTACGGATCCTCTTCGGCCCAGAAGCGACCGGAGTCTCAGAAATACGCTCCTCCAAAAGTAAGGCTGCGTCCATCGCGGCTGCGTATGTATCAAAGTGCTGGGTGCCGATGGCAAGGAATAGCTGTGTATCAAGCCCTCGCACAAACCTCTTTATTCTCTTCTCTTCTGTGTCGACTAGGTACGGAGCATATCGAGACAACTGGGTAAACTGTATATCATACTCCGACACTGTCATCCCAGGAGTCTTGCGCAAAGACTCAAAACTACGGGCTCGAGCATCTCGGACACTCTCCGGAAGAAAACGGGCAAGAAATGCAGATGTAAACTCATCCCAGGTCATAGAAGGCAGACCTGCAGCTCGGCCTCTCTCTACTGAGTCGTACCATGTCTGGGC
This sequence comes from Agapanthus africanus, assembly GCA_030015575.1. Taxonomy (NCBI): domain Eukaryota; kingdom Viridiplantae; phylum Streptophyta; class Magnoliopsida; order Asparagales; family Amaryllidaceae; genus Agapanthus; species Agapanthus africanus. The sequence continues at coordinate 484,088,586 of JASDDO010000010.1, read as the reverse complement.
AAGACCCTCCAGACGAAAACTCGCAAACTCCACCAATCTATCCTCAGAACACCTCAACGAACGGCCAATCCGTGCCATCCTATCGAGAAATGCCTGTGGGTCCTCTGTCGCATCTGTACCGGTAAAAGCTGGAGGTCTCAATCTCATGAACTCCTGTAGTGAAACAGGGATAGTCTCCGTAGTAGCAGCAGGAGTGACCATCTGTGCAGCAGGTACGATCGTGGTCTGTGCGGTGGAAGGAACGTCCTCGGATCTCTGTGCCCGGCTGGACTCAACTAAAGATCCCATCATCTGCCGTAACTCTTGGATGCCGGCCTCTAATCTGGCAATACGGTCAGGATAAGGCGGATTAGTAGGACCCTGAGGGGTAGGCGTATCCTCCCGCTCGATCCTCGCCTCAGACGGGCCCGCCCGAATCTCATCCCTAGCGGCAGCCCGCTGAGCTCTCGTAGTCTTTGGCGGCATCGAAGCTGGAATAAGAAATAGAACTGATAAGGACATTGCAATTGGATCAAGGAATGCAAGGAATCACGAAAGGAAATACAAGCAATTATGTCCTAAGGTCACTTAGGCGGAGTACCGTATCGTAAGTATGCCGCGGATCATACCCACGCTACGCCACTCTGCTTAAGTCACCTACTCCATCTACCAAGGTCGTCCTACACTCAGAAAGGTAAAACCTACGCTCTGATACCAACTTTGTCACGACCCGAAAGTACGGAACGTGACTGGCACTTAGATTACGAGACGTCTAAAGGCGTACCGTAACCTAAGTCAGCCAAAGCCCAGAAATCTAACCGAAAATCAAAAGAGAGTGAAGGAAAACCTTAAATGAAAACGGTTTTGAAATCAATTAAGTTGCATAGAATCCAAAAAAAAGAACATCAAAAATTCCCGAAAATTTCGGCAGAGTCTCCCCTGTATTTTCTATCCCCCAAAATGGGTACAACAAGATAATAAACCTGTAATTATAAAAATGGCATCCCCAAGCGGGAGCTAGCTCTTCGCCCAAGGCGGATCACAACCACATGCAATATAATAGTAATATCAAGAAAAAGAGCATAAAAGAGATGCAAATACCAGAAAACACACGTCGGCTCAAGTAAGCTCGACCCAAAAGAAACCACAAATATACAAATCTCTCAGTCTCATCACTAGGTCGCATATACAATACAAGTGGTAGATGGAGAATACTAGATACAATGATAAAGCAAAAAGAAATAAAGTATACTCGCAACCCACCTACGGGCGATGTCGCGAGTCTGCGCAAAAGGAACTGATGACAAGATAGCCCGCCGCTACAAGACTGACGGGTCCGACCTGCAAGACACTGTGGCACAACGGGGGTGAGTTGCCAGCTCGTGAGTAAATATAACATCTAGTAAGGCAATCGTAAGAATGCACGCAATGCGGAACAACATGTATGTCCATATGTGATATAATAACTCTAGTATGCATGCACATGTATGCAATATCTTTCCTAACTCTTTAAGTGTTTTAAATGGTAAAGTTACTGCATTCTTAACTTTTAGAAAACGAATGTCTGCATAATAGCCAAATATCATCAAGAAATCCTCAGAAAACCCGTGTCAAGCATCGACACCAAATAGGAATCATATCTGTCTCAATGTCGGGCTCCGTCAGTCCGGATCGGCCCATATCATAAATCTCACGACAACGGTCGGTATCCTCCGGATATCCGCCGTGCCAGACATCACCGGTAGGTAGTCTTCCCCTGCTAGGCTCATCGTCTACAACTCGATCTTCTTGCCCCGGGGTACCATACCGGGCCCACCATGTACCCGAGACGGTTCATCCACTCCTCGAATCGGGTCTCGAAATCCAACAGAAAACATGAAAACTCATGGTGGACGACACATACGTCACGAGAAAACCGCAACTTCGTTTTAAAAATGATAAATATAAGCTTTGTTAAATTCTTGCGGTTTTCCCCAAAAAAAATCCAGAAATCGCAGCAAACTGAAATCCTCAAGAAATCATAATGTCCACATGTTATATATGATAAGTGTCTATGATATCAATGTATATGATGTGAGAGTTTGGCTAGAAATCTATGTAAATATGATAGTAATGCGAGGTATATGCGTGCGATACAATCTCAAATATCATGCATGAATGCAATGGCGTTACTAAGCTAAACAGGTTTTTATAGTGCCCGGGGCATGGCAAATACCAAAGGCGTGTGTGTCACATGAATAGTGCGCGTGCAATAGATGCCAATGGTAAGGTGTTCGTGTCCTACGAAATGATATCGCATATGTATATATGAATGTCATATGAATGTCCATGCAATCTAGTATAGGGTTAGCTGTAAGGGTATGCAATGTACATAAATGGATAAGCTAGCTAACAATATAATTATTGCATAAAGTAGAGTAATCCTAACTAGGGAGGGGGGGGGCCTCACGCCATCCAGACGATTCCCCCATAGATGAATATATCTACTCACCAGAAATCCCCGCTAATCTGATCCGGCCACCGCTTTGCCTTTTCGCGCCGTATCCGAAGTTTCCCCGACCGATCCTAAATTTGCACAACACCAAGTATAAGATTACATAACCCTAAATGATGCAAGTCACATTATACAAATATCGACGCTCACAAATTAAACATAGCATGCACTCGGTGCGCGGAAAAACGCACGAAAATCGCTAATTTTTAGCTAAAATCGTCATTTCGGGGAAATCGACAAAACTACAACCCGACTAGACGAAACCCCACGTTCGCGCACTCTAATAATCCTATACGAAGCTAATAATATCGCTAACCTAGCGCAATTTGAACGCATACTATTTTTCGTAAAAATCTAGTAAGCGATTTTCAAACCAAATCGATACAAACGTTGAAATTTGTCGTTTTAGCGAGCATACCAATACACAATTAACCACTCTAATCACCTAGATAACCATCCCTAACATAATCCCACCATTATGCTACAAACCCTAATTTCTAAAATCAAAACCTTCTCTTGAATTTTCAAAAACCAACCATTACAATGAAATTAACACTTTAAAATACTAATTTAGCTTATTTAAACTACAAATTTAACAACTAGTTTAGGATTTATACCTTACAAGTGAACCCTAACTTGCACTTGACCTTGAAAGATGCCTCCTTTTACCTTATTTTGAAGCAAATTAGGGTTGGAAAGAGGTGGAATAGGATTATGGTTTGAATTTGTGAAGAAATGTGTTGATTTCGGTGGATTTTGATGATTTTTTCATGATTTTAGAAGCAAGAAAGAGAGAGGGAAATGGGGTTTGCTCAGGTTGAGCTCGACCTGAGGTAGAGGAGGGAGGTTGTGGGAGTTTTGAAAAAGTTTCTAGGTCAAACAAATATCATATGATATCATTTAATGCTTTTCATTTCAACTTTTTCCAAAAAAACCCCTTTTTCATCATTTTTTTCATAATTTTCCCACCATAAAACCAAAAGTTTGCAAGACATGATATAATTTTATTAACACCATATTTTAGCTTATAAAGACTCCTAATTAAGAAATTTACCTAATTAAATTTGTATTTATCCCTAATTAAATGTATTTAAAAAGGCTTAAAATAATAAAAAAATTAATTAATTACGAAAATTTTTTATTTAACTAGAAAATTATAAGTGACATTTTAGTGACAAAATTATAGTAATATCTTACCTAAATTTTGTATAATTAGGTCTACAATGAAAAATATCAATTTTGACTTTTTACGGAAAAAGCCGAAAAATTGGCCGATTACCGAAAAACTGCCTAAACGATTTTCGAAGGGTTACAATACTTAAGTGCCGAGTTCCTGGGTTACTTAAAAATGAATGGAATTCTCTCTCAGCTTACTCCTCCATACACACCACAACACAACGGTGTATCAGAAAGGAGGAATCAAACCCTATTAGATATGGTTCATTCCATGATGAGTAACGCTGAGTTACCGCGATCATTCTGGGGATATGCACTAGAATCAGCTGCATATCTTTTAAACCAGGTTCCTACCAAGACTGTGCCTACCACACCATATCAGATGTGGAGTGGGACCAAACCCTGTCTAAAACATTTTAAGACATGGGGATGTCCAGCTTTTGTAAAAAAGCAGCATGTGGACAAGCTTGAGGCACGATCAGTACAGTGTAAGTTTGTGGGATATCCGAAGAATTCCAAAGGATATTATTTCTATTACGCAGAGGAACAAAAGGTTTTTGTTTCTCGTCATGCCCACTTTCTGGAACATCAGTTTTTAGAAAAAGGAACAAGTGGGAGCGTAGTAGAACTGGAAGAAATTCCAGAACCACAAGCTATTACTGAAAGCTTGGAAGAACCAGAAGGTTCAGGAGAACAGGACATCCCGGCGCCACTCCGCAGGAGTAGTAGGCAGTCTCATCCGCCTGAGAGATACTACGGTTTTCTCATAAATGGGGATAGAGAGGATTGCATCATTAATGATGATGACCCTACTAGCTTCCAGCAAGCCATTCAGAGCGCCGACTTGGTAAAATGGCTGGATGCAATGCGGACCGAAATGGAGTCCATGTACACTAACAAAGTATGGACTTTGGACATTGCTCCAGATGGGGTAAAACCCGTAGGATGCAAATGGATCTTCAAAAAGAAGATTGGTGTAGATAGACAGGTTGAAACCTACAAGGCTAGACTTGTTGCAAAGGGTTTCCGTCAAAGACCTGGTTTGGACTATGACGAAACCTTTTCTCCAGTGGCTATGCTTAAATCCATTCGGGTCCTTCTTGCTATTGCTTCCTTCCATGATTATGAAATCTGGTAGATGGACGTAAAGACGACCTTTCTAAATGGTAATTTAGAAGAGAGCGTCTATATGGATCAGCCAGAGGGATTCATTCAGAGTGGGAGCAGCGGTAAAGTATGCAAGTTGCTTAAGTCCATTTATGGACTAAAGCAGGTATCGCGGAGCTGGAACATCTGTTTTGATGATGCTGTCAAAGAATTCAACTTTATCAAAAATCCAGATGAACCATGCATATACAGTAAGATTGTAGGGAGAGCTGTAGTATTCCTTGTCTTGTACGTGGATGACATTATCCTAATAGGAAATGATATTCCTATGTTACAGTCAGTCAAAAGATTCTTATCACAGAAATTCTCCATGAAAGATCTGGGTGATACCACCTACATTCTAGGGATCCGGATCTATCGTGATAGATCAAAGAGGATGTTGGGACTTTCGCAGTCCAGGTACATAGACACCATAGTGAAGAGATTCAGTATGGAAGATTCTAAGCGCGGTAACCTACCGGCTTGTCACGGAATCACCCTCTCCAAAGAGATGTCTCCCAAGACTGATTTGGAAAGGGATCGCATGTCGATTATACCCTACGCTTCAGCGGTAGGCTCTATAATGTATGCGATGTTATGTACCAGACCAGATGTAGCATACGCATTGAGCGTTGTAAGCCGGTATCAGCCAAACCCAGGGGAGAATCACTGGATAGCAGTAAAGAACATTCTCAAGTACCTAAGAAGGACTAAAGATATGTTCTTGGTGTATGGCGGAAAAAACCTCCAGATTGAGGCTTTTGCCGACTCCGGCTTCCAGAGTGACAAAGATGACTCCAAGTCCATGTCAGGTTATGTCTTTACCCTCAATGGAGAGGCGGTCTGTTGGAAGAGTTCCAAACAGGAGACCGTTGCTGACTCAACAATGGAAGCGGAGTACATAGCTGCTTGCGATGCCGCAAAAGAAGCTGTCTGGATGAAGAAGTTCCTCACAGAACTTCAGGTGGTTCCTACCAGTGTTGATCCAATACCTCTGTATTGTGACAACAACGGCGCTATAGCTTTAGCGAAGGAACCCAGGTCCCATCAGAAATCCAGACACATCTTAAGGCGGTATCACCTGATCAGGGAGATTGTAGATCGCCGGGAAATCGAGATAAAAAGAGTAGAGACGGAGAATAACATTGCTGATCCATTCACAAAGGCCATTCCTCAGACGCAGTTCGAGAGGCTATTCGAGATGATAGGTCTACGATATGCCAGCTCATGGCCCTAGTGCAAGTGGGATATTGTTAGTGTATATGCCCTAGGGGCCATTATTGTATCATACTTGTATGTATATTACTTAATGGAAGCTTGGGATATTCACAGTTGTATATACAGTCTTGCTAAAAATGGTAGTATGCTACTTGGTTTGTGTCTACTTTAATATGTGCATATGTTTCTTGTAACGTATCACTTATACATATTAGTAGAGCCCATAGGATCTTTGCTTGATTACCAGCGTTGTGATGGCAGTCACACTAGTGGGGGCTGGGTAGTCTATAAGCAACATCCTATACTTGTCCCTAGTCGTAGGATTATCGAGACAGGGTATCGATACTCTAGAGTAGACTAGTGTGTACGCTTCTCATCCCAATTGGGGAGATGGTCTGTCCCACAGCCGTCAGTACATCGTACTGGAGATGGTATACAAGTGCATGTTAGGTTATGAGTACACCGGACAGGACTCGCAGGGGAACTGATTGGTTGGTATTATACCCGTCGTCAGTTAACAGTTACCAGGTGACATGAGTACAGCATAGTCTGCAGACTTGACACTGCTACTTTGCCTCGAATGTGTCCCACTGTTCGTAGATTGCTATCCTACCACGGCTCAAAAGAGTCGTGCAAACAGGTAGCAGTTGGGTGCAGTCCCGAGCACTTGGAGGCAGTGGCGGTTAGACAGGATTCGTCTCTCCCGGTATTGGGAGTTGATATCGCGCTGTGTCAGAGAGCCATTACGCAAAGTCCCTGGCCAGGGCAAGCGAGATTTACTGGTAGGTTCCAGTAGTTTCTCAGGGTGTAATGGGCTACGCTCCGATACGACTTATACCGCTATTAGGGGACTGACGCTTGCCGCCCCCTAGGCTCGATATGCGGTAGTCTTAGACGAACAGACTGGACTGTACGGAGATTGTCACATCAGGCTCAGTAGGAGTTCGGATGGGTTTCCTCATCGGCCTTCTTATCGACATCTATTTGGGGACCGTTACGTACAGCTAGTGCCGCTTGCGGTCTATGGTTAAACCCACTGCCAGCGTAGTGTCGAGTCTTTAGAGTCCCACACAGAGAGTTTCCCTGCTCCAGGCGAAACGATATAGAGGTCGTATGGTTTTACGACAAGGGTTTGGACGCATACGTGTTTAAACGCACGTACAACGTTCGGACAGTTTTTACTAGTCGGCTTTGGTTTAAGCCAGATTCTAGTATCAGGATATTGGATTTATACAGTCTAAAGTTTTTCCGTGTTTTCACGGATTGGAGGGGCGTTCTCTTAATTTTCCGGGATGCTTCTAGAAGCATGGTGACTTGGGGGTTAAGGTGGCATAAGCATTTATTGCTTAATGACTCATTTTTGTGATTCATCCTTAGAGTTAATGATTCATTTATTGAGATTATGACTCATGTGATGAATCACACAAGGTGAATGCATCAACCATGATGATTAATCACTTATATTATTTATTTGATAAATTGTTATGGTTGATATATTCTAATGAGCTCATTATTCATATTCATTCTCATCATCACCTTCTCTCTCCTCAAGCTCTCTCATTCTTGAAACCCTAACCCTAACCTCTCATGTGTTGAGATCAAGGGCTAGCTAGACTAATACATCCATAACCTCACTCTATATCCCCTAGGTAGCTTAGATTAGCACTTTGAGCAACCTAGTTATCTCAAGTTAGAGATCAAGTTTGGCGTAGGAGCTCTCGGGTGGATCGTCTTTGACTCGAGGAGGCCGTTGAGGTGCCGATGTTCCAAGGAGCCTACAAGGAGTGGATGACAGCGATGAAGACCCGAAGGACAAGTAACGTGAGGTATAACTTTGAATCCGAGTAGTTAAACCTCTCGTAGTTTGCTAGTAAAGGTTTAGATACGATTCATGCGTTCAAGTCCGTGTTACGAAGCTTTGATAATCGTTTTTCATGTATTCCGCCTCCCCGCAAGTTCGTGGGTGCGTGATATGGACTTACAAACAATACCTACAGAATCCTCCAGTGCTAACCGCTCCGGTCAAGGGAAAGCCTCTTATTCTGTATACAACCGCCCTTGGAGGTTCCTTAGGCGCATTATGGGCATAAGAGAACGACTGAGGGAAGGAGAGAGCCCTCTATTATTTGAGTCGAGTTCTACTGGGGGCAGAAAGCAATTATTCTCCCATCGAAAAACACTGCCTGGTATTGCTCTTCGCGATAACGAAGCTCAGACACTATGCGTTGGCACATGAAGTCCGTCTCATATCGTAGGTGGATCCTCTCAAGTATTTGATGTCGAAAGCCATATTAACAAGACGTCTTGCTAAATGGGCCCTGCTCTTGATAGAGTTCTCGATAACTTATCGTCCCCTCAAGGCAGTGAAGGGCCAAGCCATCGACGACTTCCTCGCTGATCACCCGATACCTGCCGATTCTCCTTTGAACTGTGAATTGCCAGACGAACATGCGTTTGATACGATCGACGGGGATGATACCCAATGGGAACTCTACTTCGATGGAGCATCTTCCATGAAGAAGCGCAAACAAAGTACCCCCATAATCAAATCAGGGGTTGGCCTCGTCTTCGTGACTCTACAAGGAGGGATAATGCGCTTTGCCTTCTCCTTAACAGTGCCGAGGACAAACAATGAAGCCGAATATGAAGCTTTGATAACAGGTCTCGAGATCGCTATCGACATGGGAATTGAAAACTCCTCATATACGGAGACTCCCAACTGGTCGTTAGTCAAGTAAACGGCGACTATCAAACGTGCAAGCCAGAGTTGGTGAAGTACGGTGAGAGAGTACAGCAACTGCTGATTCAAATTCCTTCCTACGCCTTGGAAAGTATACCGCGTGCAGAAAATAGCAAAGTGGATGCGTTAGCCAAACTAGCTAAAGAACTAGCTGATGAAAACCTTGATGACGTGAGGATCATTGTGCAGAGCCGTCGGGTTCTTGTACCAGCAGAAATATCTCCGGAGTTGTCCGAAGAAAAGGGAGCGACTGAGCAAATGACTCTGCAAATAAAAGACCAGCAAAAGGTTACCGATTGGAGAGATGTCTTTATATACTACTTCAAATCCCGTCGAACACCAGAAGATGCGTCCTCAAGACATCAGCTTATGAAACGAGCTCTGTCTTTTGCTTTCGTCAATGATACTCTGTATAAGAGATCATTTGATTCTCTATGGTTATGATGCCTGAGACCAGACGAGGCAAGGAGAGTCGTCCAAGAAACTCACGACGGACTCTGCGGTTCTCACCAAGCCGGGCCGAAGATGAAGCTGAAGATCAAACGGATGGGTTATTATTGGCCCACGATGATCCAAGACTGCCTCGAATACGCGAAGCAGTGCCACGCGTGCCAGATTCACGGAGACTTTATCCATCAGCATCCAAATCCACTACATCCAACAGTGGCTAGCTGGCCGTTCGAAATGTGGAGGACTGACATAATCGGCCCCATCGAACCAGCATCGTCCGGAGGACATCAATTCATTTTGGCGACAACTGATTACTTCTCCAAATGGGCAGAAGCAGTACCGCTGAGGGAAGTGAAGACGGAGAATATCCTCCATTTCTTCAAGACGCACGCCATTTATCAGTTTGGAACTCCACGACGGATTATCTCCGATAACGGGCCAGCCTATAGAAGCCACGAGATCAGCCGCTTCGCACAACAGCATAACATAGACTGGAGATACTCTTCGGTCTATAATTCCCGAGCTAACGGTCTAGATGAGGCTTTCAACAAGATCTTGACAAAGATCGTGAAAAAGACGGTGTCTCGAAATAAGAAGGACTGGCATGAGAGACTGCATGAAGCTCTCTGGGCATATCGAACTACGTTCAAAACGGCCACGAACACAACTCCGTATGCATTAGTATTCGGTACAGAAGTGGTACTCCCCCTCGAGATAGAGCTACCCTCTCTACAAGTGGAAGTTCATTACGAGCTAACGGACAAAGAGAATGCTCACCTTCGGCTTGAGGAGCTCGATGCCCTTGATGAAACCCGGCTCATAGCGCAACAAAATCTGGAGGCTTATAAAGCAAAAATGACACGTTCATATGAGAGATTGACTAGGCCAAGAACATTCCGCCAAGACGAACTAGTGCTAGTGGTCAAGAGACCTATGATCCCCAATCGCGCCAAGCGGGGAAAATTCGAACCGAATTATGAAGGCCCGTATATCATAGACAAAATCTACCAAGGTGGAGCTTACCTACTCATGGACATGCATGGTGAAAGACCTTTCAGGCTAATAAACGGTCGCTTCCTAAAGAAATACTACGCCTAACAAGTCACGGCCTAGGTCAACGATAGATGACGACGCCTATGTCCGCTTGCTATCTTCCTAAGCCTAAACTCTGTAAGTAGTAGCCGGCTTCCTTTTCGTCGGACCGAAACGTCCTTAAACTAACAACGGACCGAAACATCCTTAAACTAACAATGGACCGAAACGTCCTTAAACTAACGATGGACCACTATGTCCTAAAACTAGCTGTTGACCGAGACGTCAATAAACTACTGTAGACTGCAGCATCACAAGGCTGAAACAAAAAAAAGAGAAAAGAATAAAAAAGAAGAAGAAAGGAAAAGAAAACGGTATGTCCATAAGGGAAATGGGCACGGATGAAAACCCGGGAGGGCTCCGTGAGTAAAAACAGCAGGGCTACCGGTGAGTTTTGTGAAAACCCGAAAGGGCGCAATCTCGTTAAGAGACGCTTGCAAGGTCCTTTCGACCTTGTGAGGAGAAACCACCTGCGTGAGATCCTTACGACTCACAAGGGAGTAACACACTTAGGGATCCCCACGACCTCTAAGGAGAATTTACACTTACGAGATCCTCACGACTCGTAAGGAGAACCCTCTTATGAGACCCTCACGGCTCATAAGATTCGAAAGTCTTAAGCTACAGGGATCTGAACCTGTTCTTAAGCGGCCACCACAACCTCCCCTACAAGCGGCTCAATGCCGACCCTTGTATACAATCCACGGGCGTGAATAAACATTTCCCTAACAAAGTCACATCCGTGACTAAGGATATGTTTACACAATGAAGAACCCTTGTAAGTCCTCTCGACTTAAAAGGAGAAAATACTCTTGTAAGATCCTTACGACTTACGAGAAACCATTCACTTAGGAGTTCTCATGATTCCTAAAGAGAAAACGCACCTACGAGATCCTCACGACTCGCAGGGAGAAATACCTTTATGAGACCCTTACGGCTCATGAAGTCAAAATCATTAGTCGACAGGATCCTAACCCTGTTCGCTAAGCCACCTTTGTTAAGCATCGACAGAGGCAAATGATGACTCGCTCCTGGCAATATTCCAGTTGTAGCGGTGCTGATGCCGAAATCAGTGTCTAACTCCAAGCTTGCAGCAAAGAAGCTAGCAAGCCACACATGCATACGAAATAGCCGAAATGATGGGGCAACTTGCAACAAAATCAGCAAGTAAAAATGTATGCATGAAAAATGGCCGAAATGATTGGGCAACTCGCAATAAAAAGCAGCGAGTAAAAATAAAATAAATAGCCGAAATGATTGGACGCCACGAAAAATAACCGAAATTATTGGGCAATTGTGACCTTCGCGATATAAAAGCTGAAATGATAGAGCATCGCGGAAAGAAATAAAGAAAAATGAAATTTATTCCCTACAGGTGATATCACATCAATCCCTGTATACAATCCAGGGGCACAAACAAAGAAGGAATCACACCTTCCCTCCCCAGGCTCCATCAGAAAACGAAGCCAAATATCGACGGTTCAGGGATAGCCTAGAGATCATCAACAGCGTTCTTCCCCATTCTAGCAGGATTCAGACGCTGCAATCAACCATGGAGCTACGGCAAAGCCCCTACTCAAAATCTCGATGGTTCCTAGACAACCTGGAGACCACTTCGATATTCGTCTCATTACAACAGACGCAACGTCATCCATATGACCCCGTCTCGGAAATACGTCAGCAAATGACCCCGTTGCAGAAACACATCATCCACATGACCCCGTCACGGAAATATGTCATCCACATGACCCCGTCTCGGAAATACGTTAGCAAATGACCCCGTCGCGGAAACACGTCATCCAGATGACCCCGTCACGGAAATACGTCATCCACATGACCCCATCTCGGAAATATATCAGCAAATGATCCCGTCGCGGAAACACGTCATCCACATGACCCTGTCACGGAAATACGTCATCCACATGACCCCATCTCGGAAATACATCATCCACAAGACCCCGTCGTGGAAATACGTCATCCACATAACCACATCGCGGAAACACGTCATCCACATGACCCCGTCACGGAAATACATCATCCACATGACCCCGCCTCGGAAATACGTCAGCAAATGACCCCATATCGGAAATACATTAGCAAATGACCCTGTCGCGGAAATACGTCATCTACATGACCCCGTCTCGGAAATACGTCACACAAATGACCTCGTCGCGGAAACACATTATCCACATGACCCCGTTGCGGAAACACGTCATCTACATGACCCCGCCTCGGAAATACGTCATTCAACGACTCCGTGGAACACAGCCAAAGTTAATCTTGACCCCGTGGGAAACGCCCGGAGTAACTTCTGACGCCGTAAAATGCGGATAATGTCAATCTCATTAAACACTTACGGGTCTTCTCGACTCGTAAGGAAGAAAACTCTCTTGTAAGATCCTTACGAATTATAAGGGAAAACGCACCGAGGAATCCTCATGATTCCTAAAGAGAAAATACACCTACGAGATCCTCTCGACTCATAGGGAGAAAAGTCTTTATGAGACCCTCACGGCTCATGAAGTTGAAAAGTCTTAGGTAGCAGATCTGAACCTGCTTCCTAAGCCATCACTACCCCTCGAAGAAGTCAAAACAAGATGCTCACTCTGTCATTTGCAGGCTATGCTTACTAAAGTGACATGCTGATAACAAAGGAAAGAAGAAAGCAAAGAGATGACACAAGACATTGCGAAAAAAATGTATCTTTTATTCATGAATTCAATTGGGTACAAAATACATCATAAGAAAGAATAAAAAATGGATATATTTTATTCAAAAATTACAAATGGTATAAAAAACAATTATTGAGAGGGAAGCGCTTTCAATAGTCCGATCAGCCGCTCGCGCACTTCCCTCAGCCCCTTTTCTTGATCAGCTGCCGCGGCCAACTCTGCTTCGACTTGGGCTCGCTGCTGCAAGTAGGACGAAAGTTGCTCTTCGACGGCCCGCTGAGCTTCCCCATGATTCTGTGCATCCCGCTCGACGATGTCGAGCTTCTGCCTCAGTGTTAGCCTGTCAGAGATGCATCGCAGAAGGCCTTCAAAGATAACTTTCAACTGTACAGCATTTGCATCAACCTGAGCGTGCAGCCAGGCAGACTCGCTTGAAGTCTCTCCGCACTCCTTACATTTTAAGGCCGCCTCTTGTTCAAGATGACGGAAGTAGGGAGTGCTCTGCTCGACCCACGCGGCCCGCTGGGTGTTCACAGCCAGGACCTCTGGAGCAGGACGTCCGACCTCGAGCTCATGCAAGAAAGCCTCAATTTTCCTGCAGATATTAACCCAAGACTCAACGACGTCCTCACTATGAAAGTTCACGAGCGTCGCCAGCATAGGATTAACCTCCGCGGAAAAATCCACAGCGAATGTGGGAGTCTCCACGTCAAGCTCCTCGATGTAGTCGCTCAACATGCGCAGACTATTCACAGCGCCTTTAGAAGATGAGCGTCGAGAAAAGGGGCCTATAGGCATCATGATTCGAGATTCGAACGGAGCTGAAGTTGATATCACCACTGCAAAACAAATCACAGTCAAATGACGGTTCAAGAAATAGAAGGGGTCCATGAACAATGGAGTTTACTATACCGGCTGCAGCAGGTGGCAAGGCCGGGAGTACCAGTGGCGCAACTGTTCTTTCGTCTCCTCCTTCGATCTGTAGTGCTGCAATCAAAACAAAGAAGAATTAGAAATGATTTGATTGCCGGTAAAAGAAGAGACATTAGCTGAAGCCTATACTCACCAGCACCACTAGATGAGGCAGTCTCTGACTGGAAAGAGAAGTGTGGGTGTAGCACATGATACAGGTGATAAAAAAGGACTCCTGCAAGGACACAGTAATGCAATGTCAGTACATGAAGTATACAGCCTACAATGAAATTGATGGGTCACAAATCCGCACCTTCCAGCATTTGAGATGGTATGAGAGAAGGTAGAGGAGCGGTCACCGTAAAGGCAGCGACTGGAGATGCCTCCTCGGGTGGCACAACCCCAACGCTCTGTAGGGTTCCTAGGCACACTAATGAAGTCTCACAAGTGATCAAACATGCCCAATTGAAATTTTACATGTGCCGAGAAAACCTAATACGGATCGTCAACTAGATATATAGGCGATGCAAGCATATAAACGAATTAAATGCTAAAGGAAAGGGGCTACAACCTTTGTAGATCCGGTCCACCACATCCTAAGCTCCGCGATGATGTCCCTCCGCTGTCCAAATCGGATTCCGGACTCTAGCATCGGCTTCATCGAGGAAATGGGCGGGCTTGGTCTTCGGCTTCGATGCCGAAGATGATCTACGTCGAGGCATCACTAGATCAAGCTCCCACTTCACCAAGTCATGAAACTTGTGAAGAAAACACCCTATACTACTTGGCAAGAGGTAGAGGATGAAGAAATAGGAAGTGGGTTCACTTTAGAATTGGATTTCTCACTCTTATTCTCAAGTTGCCATTGATGGTGGCATTGTTTTCTTCTTGTTCAAGATGAAGAAGAAGATGAAAAGATATGATAAGTCTTGAATAATTAGATAAATAAATCAATACTTATCATATATTAACCCTTGGTTAATTGTAGAGAATGGACCATGATTAACTTGAATGGTTAGGGTTAAGGAAGAGACAAGAATGGTGGACTTGTTCAAAGCTTCAAGAAGCTTCAAAGAAAAAACAAAACAAGCAACCATTCTTTTCTCTTTATCTTTTCAAATGAAATAAATAAAATAAATAAATAGATAAATGAATAAGTAAATGAAATGAAACCCTAACCACTAATTAACCATGGTTTAATTCTTTACACAAAACCAAGCTAGAATGCATCATCAAACATGATACAATCATGTGCACAAAAAAATATATCACATATACAATGTGCATTTCAAGTGAGTAAATCCATTTAAAGTGAACCAATACTAGTTAATGCAAAGTAATATATCAAATATATAATTATACATTAAATCATTAAATCAACACTTGATTCAATGATCCGGTCATATCGTATATAACCGACTAATATTCAATGTATCGGTTTATCGAATCAATCCTTGATTCGATAACTAGGTTATATCGCATATAACCTAATCGATACATTCATCGCGAGAATGAAATACGGTATCACATACACGCATTATTCTCGGTCCCGCACATATCTCATATGCGCTCCTATTTCGTTTCGCTTGAGCCAGGAAACCTCTGTGTAGGACTCTAAAGACTCGTCAATACGCCGGCAGCAGATGATGATCATATCAAACACCCACAAGCCGCAAGCGGTCTGCTAAACGTAACGGCCACCCGGGTATTGAGCGATCAGAAGATCGACGAGCAAGCCCGCTCACACTCCTGTGAATCCAACCAGTAACACTTACCGTACAGTCCGGTCTGTTCGTCTGATATGTCGCATATCTCGTCTAGGGGTGGTAAACGTCAGACCCCAGTAGCTCGATAAATCATGCCGACGTGAAGTCCATGACATGTGTGAAACTACTGATAACACTTACCAGTAGGTCACTGCAACCCTGGCCAGGGATTTCCTGTTATGGCCAGTCGAGCATAGCGCAACATCAACCCCCAATACCGGGAGAGACGAATCCCCTTCTATCGCTCATTGCCTCCATGTGAATCGGGACTGTACCCAAAAACCACCTGTTTGCACGACTCAGTAGAGCCGTGGTAGGGTGGAAATCAAAGCACAGTGGGAGACACACAAGACTCAATGACGATCTCGGGTCAACAGACTAAGCTGTACCAGTGTCACCAGAGAACTGCCATCTGACGTGAGGTATAATACCATCTGGGAGTTCTCGGCGAGTCCGTTCAGTGTACCCAGTCTCCACTGAGCACCCGCATACCATTTCCGATGTCAAACACCAATGGATATGGGATCATCCATCGCCCATCACATGGGTCGAGAAGATATACGCTGGTCTACTCTGGAATATCGATGCCCCGTCTCGATATTCCCACGACTAGGAACAATGAAGGATGTACTCATTGACTACCCAGGCCCCACTAGTATGATCTGCATCATAGTCCTGGAAGTCGAGTACACATCCTAAGGGCTTTATCAACATGTAATCAGAGAGACAGAGAGTATACATGTTAAGATAAAGAGCAACCAGATAGCATACTATCATGTCGAGCAAGAAAGTCCTACCTATATATGTCTCAGCATCCACTACAATATACATCCAATGTACAGTAATGGCCTCTAGGGCATACATATAACTAACACGCTCATCACACCTGCATTAGAAATAAGGGAAACGCTGTCAGAAAGAAATTAAAAGGGATTGCAGAATAAAGGGGAAAGTAATGACCCAAAATCTACCTGGTGAGTCGCCGGTCGAGACCGTGACAAGGGCGTCACTGAAGACAGCAAATGCTTCACTCTCTTCCATCGGAATGGTCTCGCCACCCGTAGCCTCATCTCCCGATTCCACGAGAATCATCGTGACACTCGCAGCACCCGGCAACCGCAAGGAGCCGCAGGGAAAAGAGCGACGATTGGAGCAGTGCCCGACTCTTGAGAAAGAGTGGCTACCTCGGGCTCGGCAACTGTAGCCATCTTACCCACCGCTACCTCGGGCTCGGGAGTTGTAGCCATCTCACCTACCGCTACCTCGGGCTCGGTGATCGTGGCTGTCTCACCTGCCGCTACCTCAGGCTCGGCGGTGGCCGCCACTTCTTCGGCAAGACTCGGCCCTGCAAAATAGGATATATGAGAACCTGAAAATTAAAACTTTGACAAAAGAACCTAATGTCACGTTACCTTGAGTCGGTTTTTCGATTGCTTCCCGAGCCGCACGTGCTGCCTGTCTGTGGGCGGCGGACAAGGCAGCCGGAGCGTCCTCTGAAGGAGTAAGGGCAGGGGCAACAGCGCTGGAACCCGCACCCGTATCCAAGGCGGCGGTACGCTCCCTTGCCGCACGCATCCTACGCTTCCTCTTCGCCCGGGCCGTGAAGGCAGATCTTCTAAAGACCTCCTTCAACATGACATCCTCATCCGCGCCAATAGTTACCTCTAGAGCTGTTATGGCATCCGTCATCGGTTGCTTAAGTGAAGCTTCTTTCGGCAATACCGACGGAACTGAGATAGCCGACCCGGGAAGCATCTCCGCACCGCCCTGTGAAGTCGGTGCCACGCTTAGAATAACCTGAGTAGAGGTAGTTCCTGTAATAAGAAGAGAGAGAGGGTCGGATTACCCATAAGAAACAGGAGCGGAGACACGGTGAACCGAAATGTACCGATGCCTAAGGATGCTCGAAGTCTTTCCTCTTCCTCAAAATTCTCGAGAGAAGCTGCGAGAGATTCTTCGGTGGAAATGCCTATTAAAGAAGGAAAAGTGTCAGTCAAAACATGATGATAGAAATAAGATGCAATGACGAAAGATACAGCTGCTGGTTACCTGATCGCGCGAGGATAGCCAGTCCCGCTTCATGGCTTGCCAATTGCTCAGAAGTTGCAATGGCAGCCGCCAGATCAGTATCATCTGGCGGCATGAATAAACCCTCGTTTGTTCCATACTCGCTCAGACCCTCGCCATAAGGAGCGTGAGGCTCCTGGCCAAGTACAACGTCGACGGAAAGGATCGACTTTTTCTTCCTCTTCTGTGAGCGAGCTCCGGTCGCAGCCATCACTAGCTTACGCTTGGTGGGCACTTTGGGACGACGAGTCCCGATATATGAACCACGCCAGACTCAGGGGAAGCTACATTCACCGTCTCCACGGGAGCACGGGGCACCGGTAGTACATTCACCGTCTCCACGGGAGCACGGGGCACCGATAGCTCGGGCCTATCATGCGGGACCGCAACCACAGCGACTTCTCTTAAGGGAGGATGGACGATGATCCGTCGTTTCAGAGGGATGCTTGGATTACCGGCAGGGGGTGCACCCTTACGGTCGAGCAACAATTTCTTTTCCTCCCTAATAATGGCACCCATTGCGTGCTGATACCACGCCACGTATGTGTTTAGGGCCCTGGGAACACAACTTGGTTCACTAATGAAGAAAATGGACCCTGTGTTTAGGCACATGAAGTGATGCAAAGCGCTCCGAATGCCCTCCTCAGTGTAAACTGGTTCTGCCAGGAATGCCTCGAGTGGGACGCCCTGATTATAACTTGATTACTGGGAAAAACGATGAGGGTTATATCTCATGAACAGAGCCGAATCGTTATGCCTGAACACCAAATATCCCGGCCTGATGGAATATAGGTGGAGAATTTCCCGAGCTTTCATGGTAGAAGTCTCATCCTTAAAGGTGTCCCGCAATGGCTGCGCCGTCTTAGCAGACTCCTTACGGATGGTCATAACCTTATTAACAAAGGTCATGTTGTCCCTGACAGTACGTGGGCGAATAATTACACCCCGAGCCTCTCGCTGGCTTGGCTCCACAATGGAAGCATTGACCAACCGCACGATCCGTGGAAAATTGCAAGTTTCATAGAAATGAGGCCGCTTGTGCATTCCGAAGGCACCGAACACATGCAATTCAAGCCATGAAGTAAAATAGTGCATCGGGAAGTTCACGGGCTGCACCCCCGACTGAGTAGTATCAGCCGCCAAACTAAAGCCGTGATATAAATGAGCCAGCCCGGCAATTCCAACAGCAACTTGTCTCCCTTCAACCATTCGATGAGCTGGGTAAAAGACTGACGGTCTCATGTAACGAGAGTGCATGGAAAGCGCGAACCAGCTTAACCACAAACCAAGGAATCCTAGAAAGAACGCTTCCTCGTCGATGCCCGTAGCAGCAATTTCTGAAAAAGGGACGATCGTGACGTTTGGAAGAAAGAGTCCCTTTTGATCAGCTTCCAATATTGGCCGGCGATCCAAACCGAAGCCAAAAGGATCATCGAGTTTGGCAAACTTTTCACCCTGGTACAATAAAACTTCTGGGCGAAGAAAACGGGCGATGAAGTCCGCAAAGCTAACCCCACGGCTTCCAGATTCAAGAAATAAACCTTCGTAAATGTTTAGCACCTTGATCAAGCTAGAGAATTGGTGCTGAATGGCATTCTCTGGGTTTAGACCCGTCATCACCAGTCGGGTAGCGAAAACATATTCATCTGGGGGCAAGATCTCCTTATAATGCTCCCCTCTGATAGGCAAACCGGAGATATCCGCAAACTCTTCCAGAGAGATGGAAACTTTCCGATCTAGCATAAGAAAGGTATGAGTTAGAACGTTCCAATGTTCCAAGAAGGTTTTGACCAACCACGCGGGAGGTGTGGAATACTGAAACAGAGAAGCATAAATCGCAGGATACAACCCAAGCTTCAGTAGTTCTGACTTCTTTGCCGATAGGATATATCGGACCCATTGCAGGTAACCGGACGAGTGACGGGGAATCAGACCTATATTGTACGGCTGTCCCCAAGGGCGCGACTCACCTCGGCATATACGCCGCCCTAGAATGTCCAAAGCCATCGGTGGTTGTACAGGTATTGCAGGCATAGAGGGCTGAAGACAATCCTCTGAAGTCCAATTAACCACTTCCACAACCTGGTTCACTAGGGGTGGGTCAGCATAGTGAATCGCCGAAATGGCCTCTGAAGGTGTTGCGCAAGAGAAGCTGCGTCGACCCATAATGATCTGGTTATACCATGTTCCCCACAAATGAAGATTCTTGTGTTCCGGGTCATAGTCTCTGATCAACGCAATAACCTCCCGGTCTACGGGCGCTTCAGGAAATCCACGTTCGGAGCGAATGAACGGAAAGGAAGTGTCGAAAGACATGTCGCCTGCGCAAAAGGGACAAAAGTTAACTGTCAGTTCTATTATTTAATTTAAATTCTGACACTTGGTACTATAGAATTTGTACCGCACTGCAATGTAGTGGAAAGGGGACCAAAGGGGGGACCCACAAAATCTAGATGACAATTCATCAATTAATAAAACAGCCTCATCATTTGATAAGACTGTTATTTAAATGAGGAGATCCTTAAGAAAATTCTCATTAAATGAGAGATCCCTCGGGAAGAGGAGTAAATCTCCCTTTAAGAGCAATACTCTATGACAGAGTGACACTTGTCAAACTCTGATCATGAAGGAATAAAAATTCCTCAAGAGCTTGACTCTGTAATGATGATGGAAAAAACCCATAAGAAAAAAATTAAAATCATTTTTTATATATGAATTAAAAATTCTAAGATCTTCAAGATCTATGAACAAACTCTAAGAGTTTTTTATGAGCAAAGCTCAGTTCATGGGTTAAGAAACCCTGAAACAAGATCTCCTTAGATCTATGGGTTCAAGAGAGCAAAGTTCTATTAATGAAACCCTAAAAGGGTTTTCTTTAGGTCAAAGATCTATGAAGAGTAAGGCTCTGTTAATGGGTAAAACCCTAGATTATTAAAAGATTTAATCTTTACGTAAGTTTTAGCAAAGTTTCGACTCTTAAAATTCTTAAGATGGAGAGCTATGCTTTGTGAGAGTATAAAATTCTCAGAAAATAAGAAGATGAACAGAATCATCTAAAGGACCAAAGGTCCTATTTATAGGCATTGAAATGCCTCTTCAACTTCTGAGTTGATCCAAGGGCGCAGATGCTGCCACCGCTGCACTCACATATGGGCCACGTGAGCGCAACGGTAGGGGGGACACTTGTTTCCCCCAATCAGAGCAAAGCTCTGTTTGAAATTCAAATTTCAAAAAAATTGAAGCAACGCTTCAGATGCAGCGCCTAGTGCGTTGCGCTCTATGCAGCGCACCATGTGTACGCTAGCGCCAGGCACGCTGCGCAGCGCGCCATGTGTCAAACACGGGTGCGCTAGCGCAGAGCACACTGCGCTCTCAGCAGCGCACCACGTGTCAAACACAGGTGCGCTGCGCTCTGAGCAGCGCACCACGTGCAAGGCACGGGTGCGCTAGCGCTGGAATTAAAAAAAACTCCCCACCGTTAGATCAAAAGATCTAATTATAATGATAAATCATTAATTAATCAGAATTAAATTCTGCTATGGAAAGATCTTCCAATCTTGTTAAAAAACAAGAAGATTGTCTTCTGTAAAACAGAAGCCCTAGGATCAAAGATCCAATGGTGGGGAAACATCCCCAAATCAATCAAAGAAAGATCTTTTTAACTGATTCAACAAATCGGCTTGCCCTATATAAAGGCTCCAAGATTTCAAGTCTGATATAGAAAAAAAAAACCCATAAACTTTGAAAAATTCAAAGAAAAAAGAGCAAGCTCTTGCAAGAAGATACTTCTTCAAGATAAAGATGATGGATGATGAACACAGAGATGAAATCATCTCATAGAAAGAAAAATTTATTTCTTTAAAAAGATCAAAGATCTACAAGACAAAAAGTCTTTCACAAAAGAGATCAAAAGACATCATCATAAAATAAAAGAAGAACATAATTCTTCTCACAGATCATGGATCTATAAAGGCAAAGCCTTTCATCAAAATAAGAGATTGAAAATCTCTCCTGCAAAATAAGAACTGTTGTTCTTAAATCTTGAGACAAAGTTTCTTTTAAAAGAAAAAAAACATAAATTTGTTCCCAGATCATAAAATTGATCAGATGCGCTTTGCGCTTTTGAAATGCGCCTTGCGCTCTTGAACTGCGCTTTTGCTCTCTCTGGACCGGCGCTCAGCGCCAAATGCGCCACGTGTCAACCATGTATGCGCCAATTAACAACTTGCGCTTTGCGCTTCTGAAATAGTGCACTGCGCACATGGGCTGGCGCTCAGCGCCAAGCGCACCACGTGTCACTCACGTGTGCGCCACTAAATTAAAAGCGCAATGCGCTCATGGAATAGCGCTCAGCGCTCATAAACTGGCATCATGCGCTCATCATCTGGCGCCTAGCGCTGAGTGCGACATGTGTCCCTTACATGTGCGCTACTTGGCAGAAGCACACTGCGCTCTTTGACTGGCGCAAAGCGCCTAACACGCCACGTGTTGCGTTGACAGAACATAAATTGTTCTTTAATAAGCCCAGAGCTCCAATGAATGCTCAGCATTCAATACAAGATAAAAAAAAATTCAAAAGCGCCAAGCCCAAATAAAGACCCAACAGCCCAGAATAAAAATGTTAAACATTTATTGGACTTAGCCCAAGATTGACCATAAGTCCTCAACCCATATTAATTGAGCCCGTCTGCTCATAAATATTTCAACAGATCTTAGCCCCAAATTGGACTACAGATCTTTCAATCAACTCACATCGGTTCGAGGGTATATCTCTTTACTCCTCTGATTTTTGTCGTTGTAATTGTTCCCCTCCGAAAGGCGGCGCACAAGACTGCGATGTCCTGACGCTGAGATTCGGGGCAGATGCTATTTGGTTTCATCCGTCTACCTCTCCGAAGATGCCAAGTTGATTTATGGCACCGTGTATCGGAGGTTTAGACGGATGCGGCCGATGTAGCAGACTTCGTCAGATTCCCCCTCGCTTGAGGGGTTTTTGATTGTGGGGACGCTCTTCCTTGCAGGCGCAAGCCCCTGCAGTTAATTACGCTACCGCATCGCGGTAACAACTTTCTCCTTCTCCAGAATTTCACTTCGTGTCGTGTGTGTTTGTTTTGTTTGTGGTTGCCCGTGGATTGTATACGGAGACTAAGTAATGCCGTCGCCCGTAGGACGTGGATTAGTCCAAATCCGTATTTACTTAGATTTGGGTTTAGTGTTTTTAGTTTAAGGATGCATTAGTCGCGTTGCGGCTAAGATCAACTTAAATGTTCGTTAAGGATACGATAGTCCTGTTTGAGACTAAGATCAACTTAACGTGATGATCCATTTAATATATGGCCGTCGGGACTCATCACCTCTCTGACGTCGTTGAAGGATTACAACGATAGGTGTCAGAGGAGATCAGAGATGTACCCTTGAACCAAAGTTGATTTGGAGTTTTATAGTCCATTTGAATGTTTAAGGATACGTTAGTCGTGTTTAGGGCTAAGATCAACTTAAACGGGATCGTTTAGATCCGGCAAAAGAGCATTTGGAGGCTCTATCGTTCCAGTTTAGGGACGTAGTGGTCCATAAGTAGTTTAAGGACATTGCGGTCCATATTCCAGTTTAGGGATATGGTAGTCCGTATTCCAGTTTAGGGACGTGGTGGTCCGTATTCCAGTTTAGGGACGTGGTGGTCCATCATTAGTTTAAGGACATTTCGGTCCAACATTCCCATTTAGGGACGAATATTAGTTTAAGGACGTTTCGGTCCAACATTTCCATTTAGGGACGAATATTAGTTTAAGAACGTTTCGGTCCAACATTCATGTGTGGTCGTTGGGACCCGTCGCCTCTCTGACGTCGTTGAAGGATTACAACGAGAGGTGTCAGAGGAGCTCGGAGATGTATCCTCGAACCGGATATAAATTGATTTAATGGAGCAATCTCGCTCAGTCAATTTAATTTGAGGACTTACGGCCATGATTGGGCTAAATCCAGTTGAAAAGTATTCAACGCCTTTTATTTGTTTTTGGTCTGTTAGACCTGTGTTAGGGCTTGGCCCATTTTTAAATAATGCATTGCATTATTTTCTGTTTTTTTGTTTGGGCTCTGCCCATAACAAATGCAGAGCATCAATTTATTTTGGACTCTGCAAGGCATCTGCATAGCATTTTTATTATTTTGTTTGGGCTTTGCCCATTTATAAATGATGCAGAGCATCAATTTAATTAGGCATGTTTGGTCTTTTAATTGGGCCTGGCCCTTCAGGAAACGCATTGCATTTTCAGGCGCTTTGCGCCGATCAGAGAGCGCAAGCGCTTGCAATGACGACACGTGTCATGCAAGCGCAGTGCGCTGCGCTAGTGCGCTGCGCTTGCGCTGCTGACACGTGGCGCACCTTGGTGGGTTGCGCCAATCACAGAGAGCAAAGCTCTATCTCAAAGCTCATAGCGCAAGTGATTCAGATGCTGACACGTGGCGCTTTCCCAAGAGCGCAACAGCGCAGTTTGGAAGTGCAAAGCACTAAGAATCTTTTAGATTCAAGAACAGAAGTGCAAAGCACTATTTGATTTCTTGATCTAATTTAGATCAAAGAAAAATAAGTTTTTTTTTATTTCAAGAACCAGAAGTTCATAAAAGTGCAAAGCACTATTTATTATGCGAAGATCATTGATCTGGTTTTTAGATCAATGATTTATTAAAAGAGATTTCTTCTCTCTCGTGAAGGTTTTTACCTTTTTCTTTGAAATTTTCTCAGAGTTCTCTCTCTGTTTGAAGCTCTTGACTTTTTTCAAGAAAAAAAATGTTCCTCTTTTTGAATTGAGACTTGGGGTCCTTTTTATAGTGCCCATAAATTAGTTAAAGAGATCTTTCTCCGAGTGATTTGGGGAATTTTCCCCACCGTTGGATCTTTGATCTAAGGGCTTCTGTTTTACAGAAGAAAATCTTCTTGTTTTAACAAGAACAGAAAAGATTTCTTTAAATCTCCATTCTGTTTTGCATATCTCCCCAGCGCTTGACACGTGTCGTGCAGCCCGACTGCGCAAGCGCATCTGCGCTGACACGTGTCGCGCAGCGCACAGCGCAGTGCAACTGCGCCAGCGCATCTGCGCTGACACGTGTCGCGCAGCGCAGGGCTTGCGCAACTAAAGCATTGCTTCCTTTAATTTTACTTGAAATAGAGCTTTGCTCTGATTGAGCGCGCCTTCTTGGACGCCACGCTAATGCATCTGCGCCAGACACGTGGCGCGTCGCGCACAGCGCAAAGGATCCGAAGCGCTGCTTCATTTATTGAAGTTTAAATTTTCAAAGCAAAGCTTTGTTTCTGATTGGGGGAAGATGAAGCGTTGCTTCATCTCCCGCCTCGGAATTTGAACAGAGCTTTGCTCTGATTGGGGTAAACAAATGCCCCCCCACCGTTGCGCTTACGTGGCCTCCGAACGCAAGCGCAACGGTGGTAGAATCCCAACCGTCGCGGCAGCTTTTGGAAGTTGAAGAGGCACTTGATGCCTATAAATAGGACCTTTGGTCCCCCACAGATACTTATCGTCTTTCAGATTTTTACTTTCAGAATTCAAAGCCTTGCTCTCTTGTTTAAACACTTTTAAAAGTTCAAACTTTAGAGAATTTTAGGTAAAAATATTAATTTTGATTAAATTAAATCAACTTTAAGAGCCTTGCTCTTGATAGATCCCTGATCTAAAGAAGACCCATTTAGGGTTTCACTTAGCAGAGCTTTGCTCTAAAGGGGTCTAAAGAGAACTAAAAGGAACCCTATTAGGGTTCCATTAATAGAGCTCTGCTCTCCAAAAGGTTTCCCTTGGATTTTCTTAATTAATGGAGCTTTGCTCCTTCCAAATCATATAGAAGAACTCTTAAGAGTTCTTCATGGCATTTGGTACTATCACTATTATTATATCATTTTTTCTCAGAGCAAAGCTCTCAATGTTCTTAGGGAATTTTCCTTAAATTCTCCTCATAACTGGT
Source organism: Agapanthus africanus (assembly GCA_030015575.1). NCBI lineage: Eukaryota > Viridiplantae > Streptophyta > Magnoliopsida > Asparagales > Amaryllidaceae > Agapanthus > Agapanthus africanus. The sequence goes on along the minus strand of JASDDO010000010.1, from coordinate 484,062,903 downwards.
TTTTTTTGACAGGTGTCACTCCTGTCTATAGAGTATTGCTCTCGAGGAGTTTTAACTCCCTATACCTTTTCCTCATTGCTGATCTTCCAATGTTGCTTCCTTCAGGCATTATGGTGGTGCATCTATACAGTCTGCACGAGTTCATTACCTACGAGGATATTCGTGCACAGGGCCGTCAACAAAACCAAGAGTTTACAGACGCCCAATGTGCAGAGGTCATGGGTCGTCTGAACGCAAGCGGTGGTTGGCTGCTACCTCGTCGTTCGGCTCTTTTGAAAGTCGTGCTGGGAGCAATATGGAGAGCACTTCCGGGTCTTCACGAGGCCCTACCGCTCAATGCACTGGATGATACCGAAGACAAGGTGCATTCAGTGTACCTGATGGGGCTGATCTCGAAGAAACGGCGGGACAGCCTCATTGACATCCTACATCAAATCTTCCAGCAGACGACGATAGTTGCTGCTTATCGAAGGCCGGAAGGGCTTGCCGAGGATCTCGACACAGAGGAGCGCGAGAGGCTACGCATAAGAATAATTAGAAAGGCCAGAAGAACTCTGGATGGCCTTACTTTTGAATTCCTCAATCCGTGCCCCGGATCTGAGGTTATACCATTGTAATAATTTGAATAATGTTTCTTATTCATTGCTTTTATGATTGTAAGAATTTTAGCAACATGAATGGAAACCCCCTTTTTTATTTCAGCTTGTCTTACTTCTCGTCCTGAGTCCTCTGCCCATGTATAAATGAGTGTGTCTCGAACGCTTGGTCAAATGTAAATCGGATGTTCTTTCTGTCATTTTCTTCTTTCTTTTATTGTTAGCAGGCTGTCTTAATAACCATGGTTGACGGATGATTAGAGCGAGTATCCCGACCCTCTCAAGAAACAGCAATGGCTTAGGTCGCAGGTTCAGATCTGCTGCCTAAGACTTTTCAACTCTATGAGCCGTGAGGGTCTCATAGAGATTTTTCTCCCTACGGATCGAGAGGATCTCGTAGGTGGGTTTTTCTCCTTAGGAATCGTCAAGGGCGTTGTACCAAATAACGCCAGCGGCTTGAGCAAGGTCGGCATAGAACTAGTCCGACCCCTTGTAGCTCTCCACCGCCTCCGACGCCAGAAGCTCAGCCTTCAACGCCCGAAGCTCGGCACGCTTTGCCCCCTCCTTTGCCGCCTCGTTCTCCTTCCGGAAGGTGCTTGCTGTCTTCTTCATGGTGACGACGAGCACCTTGGAATCCTCTAACTGAGACTTGGCGGCTCGGGCGGCCTCTCGGCCACTGGCGATCTCCCAGTTCGCGGCCGCCGCCCGGTCTTCGAGGGTGGCAGTCCTCTCCCTCGCTGCCACCAGCTCCTGCCTTGAGCTCTCCTCGCGGCCTATGGCCTGCATCGCCGGGGCTATATCCTCATCCTCCATATTGACGACGAGGGCAATGTGCTGGAGGACCTGAAGAAAAGGAAGAGGGATAAAGAGGAAAGGGAGACACCCGATCGCGCGAACGAAAATGCTGAATAAAGAACTAGGTGGAGTGCAAACACTAACCTGCACGGCCTCTTGAGCTATGGCCGCTATTTGGGCCCGGAGGGTCCCTCGAGAGATTCTACCCCCGGCCGAACTCTCCATCTCAGAGAGCAGGCTGTCGGCGACGGAAAGCCCCGAGGGCACCTCTAAGCGAAGCTCCCCATCGTCCATGGGGATGGGGGAAGCCGGGAAGTGGGGCTCCATCCTGTGGAACCTCTTAAGAAGCGACGCGAGGGAACTAGTCTCGGCTCCCACCTCGGGAGCCCGGGTCTCCTGCTCCCAAGCACGCTTACGGACTGGCGCTCGGCTAGAATTGAGGGCCCGAGGAGCGCTTAGGAGCCTTGATGGAGCTGCCGCCGGCGGGGACGATATGGGCGGGGCCGGAGCCGACGTCGGGCGAGAAGAGCCGGTGCCTCCGGCCTTCTTCCCCTTCTTCACATCAACCACTGCCGCCCGAAACTTGTTTAGGTCCATGGGTGCTGCGAAAGACAAAATACAGAGGAGTCAGTGATGTCAGGAAAGTAAAAGAGTGCTCAAGTCTAAAACAAGCCGACCGAAAATTCCTAACTTACCCACGTACTGGGCGGGGCTGAGCCCGGCCCAACTGAGGGCCCGCTCAAACTGCAGCACATCAACCCAAGGAAGAGGCACCCACTCTGACACCGCCATCGCGTCGGGATCTTTCGACCGACTCACCCATGGACAGCTGGCCCTTTGCCACAGGGTGGGCACAGGCCAATCCTCACCCTCGGGCGGGACGATAAAGAAAAACTTCTTCTTCCATTCGTGAATGGAAGAAGGTACTACGATGACCCCCGACCTGGGGGTGTCCCCTCGTTGCCTTCTAAAGGAGAGGTATACCCAGCTCGGCTCGTCCTTACGAGCGCCTGGGTGGTTTTTGTAGCAAAGAGAAGAGAAGAGAAGGTTCAGGCTGAAAGGGATCTGACACAATTTCAACCGGACCAGGAACCCGAGGAGGATCCTCCAAGAGTTCGGCACTAGCTGGCTCGGAGCTAACCCAAAACAACTCAACGCCTCACTCACCTCAGGAGAGAGAGGCAGACGCACCCCGGACCAAAAGGCCTCCAGGTACAAGGCAATCTCCTTGCCCTGTACTTGGTTTGCCCTCTCCCCCTCCTCGGCCAGACGAAGCGAATAGCCGGGAGGAATGAAGAAACGGGTCTTGATGTTAGCGAGCTCCTCCGCTCGCTTCAGCGAGGATCGCACGCTGAGAACACCCATGGCCTGAACTCTGGGGACCACCCTATCTTCTCGGGTGAACTCCAGCTCAGAGGGGGAAGAGGAAGAAGTAGAAGAGGAAGCTTCAGAAGACCCCATAGACTCTACCCGCACTACATCTACAGACTCCTCTGAAGAAGAAATCTAACCTGATCGAAGAAAGGTATCCCCGGGAGATTGATAGCACGGAATCCAAACTGAGGAGAAGAGCGCTGAGCTGACACGACTAAAGACGAGGAAATTACGAAGAGGTATGGGCCATAATAGGGATCCCACCTCTATTTATAGCTGCCGGCGCACACATCCTACGGCTTCGATCGACACCCGCCAAAATAACGTTTCGCAACCAACGGCCGACAACGTTCCACCTGTCGCACTCGCATTGGACACTTCCCTTCGAGCGCAAGGATGCCTGCGACGCGTCTCGCCAGCCAACCAACGCCAGACATGTGGGCCGTCACTTTGACGGGCGTGCACACGATCCGGTGCTTCCCCTTTAATGCGAGATCTCTCCCCTGATCCGCTGACGCCATCAAGGAAATACCACTCTCTGCCCGGGAATGCACAACCGACGATATCTTCGAACGAGAACTCACCTCGGATAATCGGTCAGACCACTCTCGACCTGACCCAGGAGCGGGTCGAAACGAGAGTGGGGGGCTAAGGATGAGGCTCGGTATCGTGACTTTCCAGATACAGACACGTGGCAGATGACGTGCCCCAGAACTACAAGAAGGAATCAAGAACTTCAGTTGGGATCACACCTCGGGCCCCTTTTGCCGAGGAGTTTCCCGACCTTTGGTGACCTTCCAGACCACCCCCGGCTCGCCTCCGAGCTATCACAGAACCAAGACGCCTCGGCCTCCGGCTCGTGCCCGATCCTCCCGCCGAGGTGATCTTCCTCGGTCTCACCCTGACCGACCCATAGGCGCCTCAGCCACGGCTCCGCGAATCTTGCCATGTGCGGGATATCCGCCGCCCATGATCCCACGTTTCACGCCATCACGATCCCCCATTAACGAGCCTGTCTCGCCATTAATGCGGGATCCCGCCTATCACGCGGGCGTGAGTCAGGGGCGTAACAGCCGGCGTGATTCTCACGCCTGCCTGCCCATTGCTGCCGCTATATAAACCCCTCTCTCAGACGATCGAGGTACACAATCTTTCCACTAAGCCGCTACTCTACCCGATTTGCACCACTAACTTGATCATCGGAGGGTCCTCGGTGGCACAACCATCTCGGGACTTCCTTACAGGTAGCTCGACTCAACCTCAAATCCAAACCTATTGAGATCCACACGATAAAGGAATCAACCCCCAGATCAATTCTCAGCCGTCCTCCATTACGCGAAGAGATCAATGGAAGATAACATCTGAAGGAGATCCAGGCCTCCATCACCTCCGCTTATTACTTTTTTTAAATTAAATCAAGTAATTGTAAAGTTAGGTTATGAAAATCTTTGATAGGGTGTTGGGTTTTAGGATAGGGTGTTGGGTTTTAGGATATATGAAGAATTAAAAATGAGGAATTAAAGAATATGTTTGGTGTTGGGTTTTAGGATGAGGTATTGAAGAATGTGTTTGGTGTTGGGTTTTAGAATTTAAAATGGAGAATTTAAAGAGTGGTTGATGGGTTTTAGGATTATGCATGTGAAAGTTGAGAATTTGAAATAGAAATTTGAAAAGTGTTTGTATACAAGTGTGCGAGTGTGTGCACGTATGCACGTATGTGCGCTCGCGCATGTGGGTATTTGTGTGTGTGTAAGTATGTACACGCGTGTTCGTATATGAGCGAGTGTATGTGTGAGTGTGTGAGCGAGTGTATGTGTGAGTGTGTAAGCGCGCGCGCATGTGTTAGTGTGTGAGTGCGTATATATATGTGCGCTCGCGCGCTCGCGTATGAAATACTTGACAAATTCATCCTAACTTTTAATTTGTATTTTGTAAATTTAATGATTCAAAATCTTATTATCGTATATGGATTATTGCTTAGATTTTTTAATTATAGCATAATATATAAACCAAATCAAAATGAAAATCAAATCCTTTAATACAATTTAATAAAGATTTTTAGCAGAAGATTTCACTTTTTTATTCAAGAATATTTTACCTTCGATGCCTTGGAGTACTTTCTTGACTTTCCTTTTATAGTCTTTGTAACAACTCCAATTTTAGTGTACAAAAATTTGCTTAAAAATTAATGTATACTTGAGGTATTTGCATTTACTGTGATTACTATATGTAATTAATTCACTCTTTAATTACAAGAAGGAGCTTGTAGCTCATTGGTAAGACCTTGCACTGCTGAACCAAGCCACCAGAGTTCAAATCCCATGCCCCACATTATTTTTAATATTGAATTTTTAGAATACCAAGGGTTTACACGTGCATAATTCACAAAAACCCCACTACACTCAAAAATCTAACAGTACCAGAGAGTTAATGAAGCGTCAAGGGAGACTCCGGCCACCTGACTCGGCCGGAATCGGCCGGACCGCCGAGTCACCAACATGAAACTTTTGGCTTTTGGTCTTCCCTGCACATCTGTATACTTTAAATTCTTGGACTAGTACCCGAGCCCCTTTAAAACCCTAATTACCCTATTTTAATACATTTTAATACAATTTATCATATTTTTTCATTTCAACCTTTCACCTACCCTAACCCTATAAATACAACCCCTAAACACTAACCCTCACTCCAAAATTCTGAACAAAACTCTCAAGAAATTTCCTAGAATCCTAGTGTACTTTGGAAGAAGCGAAAGGCGAAGCTCCGACGATTTTTCCGGCGACTACCATAGGAGATCCCGGCGACGAAACGACGCGCCGAAAGCTACGTCCACTCCCTCTCCCTATCCTCTTTAAGCTAAACCCATAAGTCCCACTTCCCACTTTCTCTACTCTTTTCTAAAATACGTATTTCTAAAACCCGACGGAATCGGAGCAAATCCGATTTCCGATTCGGTTCTTCCTAAAACTCTCACTTTTCTTTAATACAATCATGTTAAACCATTACATGTTGACTATTAAATATTAACAAACATGTTGAACAAGTTTCATGACAACCTATCTCATTTTGTAACTTTTACTTCACTAAAATACCATGTAGTTTCATTTCGACATTAAAATATCACAAACTTGCTATACTTTTAAGTAGATCACGAGGTAATGACCTACCTCCTCACAACACTCATATGCAATATAGCACAATACTTTTGGGAACCTAGAATACGGAAAAACAAAACATTTCAAATAAATACCATGAATTAATAAAACCATTTTCTAAAAAGATCAAGTATTTTATACAAATCTTTGCAAAGCGCCGCTACAACCCAATTTGGGGAACCCGACTGGGATGGTGCAGATTATCGCATATCCCTGGGCCTAGTAGTGCGAGATGCAGACCTCCGCAAGGAGTATTCGGTCTCGAGAGATTTAAAATACAACATCTTAAGAAAAATGAAATTTCTAGAAATATAAAATATATATTAAAATTATTTTTATATAAATATATGTATACGTAACATTAAAATATCTATTTTGTAATAATATAAATATTCCAATTTTTTTAAAAATCACAAGAATCACTTTACATTAAAATACCATGAATTCCGTACAAGTACAATATTACAAATAAATACCATATGTTATGAAAGTAGGTTATTTTCACTAGAAATATCATAAATATAAAATCTACAATTATTACAACTATAAAGACGACAATTAAATACTTGGGGTGTATTTTGAAAAGTATATAAAAGTATTTTTACATAAAACCCCTCAAATTCTATAAATTACCTTAAGGACCCTAGTAAACATAGGTTTAGACGGAACCAATCTCTTGAGCCTCAGGGAGCCGGAGAAGTGGGTGCTTGCCTATTTAAGGTAGACAACTTAACAACGGTGTTATCAACACGGTAATTGTTTTTGAAAAAGACACAAATCCTGCCGCCCATGTGCAGCGGTTACCGATAACATCAAAAACAATCAGGACTTCAATTTACTTATCTAATTGTCTGACTCAGACCGAGTCTTCTCATTATAATCCGACTTGAATATGACTCAAGTACAATCTACAATATTACAATTCAACATGAATACATATATTCAATCTATTCAATCTATATTGACCGAACCGAACCATGGATATACTTCCATTTACATGATTATCCAGTTACATTCATGATTCTCCAGTTACATCCATTTACTGATATCATGGTTTCGGAAGTCATCCAATTATACAATCTATATTACAAGACAACACAATACAAATAATACAAACAAGATATCGCGGGGTTTAAGGGGTAGATTGGTATGGAAGGTGTTAGAAGTGGCACGAGACGGTAAGATTTAATACACCTAACATGAATCCAGTTGCTGTTGTATCGTAGCATAAACGGTTCCTTGTACTACACTTGCCTCTAGTCTCTGGCATATAGAGACTTCTCTCGTATACACTGGCATCCTTCTATACCAAGCTACAAACAACAGCGTTAATACTAAATACAACATTATAACAATATAATACAACTTTAAAAGCTACCTTCTCTTTCTGTCTATTCTAGTTCTCCCTTATTGTTGGGACTTACCGAGCGATTTGTTCGCTGATGACATTCTCTTTCTTTCTTCTTTGAATATCGTCAGGTGATTCGGATCCTCTGGAGATCGAGCTCACTAGTGAAGACTTGGACCACTTCATTGAAGACCCGGAGTTTTAGTTCATTGTACACTTTTATTTTAGTTCTATTACTTTTCTGTTATGCCATTATTTAGGCATTGCTTTCATTCAGTTGTATTTACTTTTCCATACATTGTACAGAAAGAATGTGAATAAATAAAGTTGTTGTTTTATTATATCTTGTCTCTTGTGCATTTATTTTTATATTGCTTAGATACGCTTAGTGTATTTACTTCAGAGTAAATACGTAGCGGCCTCGTCGCGTCCTCTGCCCGTATACTGGGAAGCGGGGCGTGACAGCCTTCGCAGTGGATTGAAACTTTCATGATCCATGTCTGAAACAAACATTAGAATGAGATTTTGTTGAGTTCTTTTTTTCTTCTTTGTTGAAAGAAAACATTTTGGAAACAGAGATTCTGTAGTTTTAGCTTCTTCAGCTGTTGCCGTGAGAGAGAGAGAGAGAGAGAGAAAGAAGAGGGAAGAGGAAGAGAGTGAGTGTATAATTGTGTTGTTGGTGGAGTTTTGATTGAAGGTGATGGGTTTTATTTTCCTTTAGTGAGTGCCGTGAATTTATTGGATTTTTTAAAGCATATGCATTTAATCAAGATGCAATGAACGTCGAGTAGCATACATTTGTTAGATCTGTACCGCCGAGTCTCATTGAAGCAATATGCACTAATTGTCAGAAGGAAAACCATAAGTCGATCCTAAATAAGTTTAAAACCTTTCGATTTTAAACTTACTGATTAAATGAAGAATTCTACTAAAGTTTCTAATTAAAATTTTAGGGTTTCTGTATTAATCTATTAATATTTAGTTTGATAATTTATGTATATTATATACTTTATATCGTCATAACTTGCATAAAACAGATGGGTAAAAAAGGCATATTTGCAAAATTTACCAGAGCATTATCTACGAAGAAAAGAGCCCGAGATTCTTCCTCCTCGACACAGCTTGACCCTGAGATTACAGGTATATATTTCATGTTTTAAATAAGCGTGTTCAAATTATTTTGTTCATATAACTATTTCATTGATTATAATAAATTAAAATGTGCAGGTACTTCTAACCAGGGGGAGGCATGTGCATCAGTGCAGGATGATCCGTATGCACACTTGGAAGAGCAGTGTATAGAACTGAATAGAGAACCTGGGGTGTTCTCGGATCCTGTCACCGATGAGTAGATTTATTCATTACCTCTTCCTCAAGAATTACAAAATCAAAAATATTATCGAGATAGGGACAATGCGGCTGCACGGGCGAAGGCTGGGGAAAGGTCGGGTCTTCCTGAGTCTTGGGAGGCATTGCACGTTAGAGCGGGTATGCCAGAAGAAAGGATGGGTATAGCCACTCAACATATGATAAGCTTGCATTTATAAATATTTTTAAGTAAATTAAACACTTGTTAACTTCAGAAAGAAAAATAAGTAATGTTTAATTTATCGAAGGATGAATTGGGGGAAGCAAAGAGACGCTATCGGTAATCAAATCCCGAATTTCTGGCAGACGCTCCTCTTCCTGTGGAGGCCAAGATATCGATTATAGAGCAAATTTTCCCTCGCTCAAGGGGAAACGGCTGTATTCCTATTTACGGTGGTCCCGTTGGTTTTTCGCGGTCGAGTTCCAGAGAAACTTCAAGTACGTCGACCGTTCGCTCCTACCAACAATCGGCTGAGGCATGGGAGATCGAAAAACTAAAAGAGCAGCTCGGAAGGAAGGATGAAGCAGAAAAGAAGAGGGCGGAAGAAGTGGCATGAAGAGCTAGTATGGAGGCACGGATTGATCAATGGACGCATGTAACGACCGTGTTTTCTAATACCTAATAAAATATCTTTTATTTAATTTTCTAGCATCAAGTAATTATTTACGTGTTTCGTTGATAGAAAAAATTCAAAAGTAATGTTAGTAATTTTCAAAATATTGAAATATAATTAAAAGAATTTTATAAAATCTATTTATATTTTTCTAGGATTAAAATGTTTTAACAAAATTTTATAATGCCTTAAAATAATTTACAAATTTTTGTTATCAATTAAAATAATTATTTCGTAATTAAAATATTTCCAAGGAAAAATATGATTTTTAAATAATTATGTTAACTAACGAATATCATAGATATGGAAATATTATTTAGTTTTAACCCCGAAATCATTTTTATGCTAAAGATAACGATAAAATATATTCTCTGAAATTTTTCCATAATTTTCCCATATTTAAAACTATTTTAAACAATTTTTGGATACAAATGCGGTTTTAAAAATAAAATAAAATAATAATAAACAGTTAGATTTTATTACTTTTAAAAAAAATATTAAATCACCTTTGATCCTGGACCGTTGGATGGGAGATCCAACGGCCCAGAATCATCCGGCGGTGCCCATGTGGTGGGGACCACACGAAAACACGTGATCCCCACATGCGGACGCATTGCGCGTGGCGACGCGATTCAGGGCCGTTGGATCAAGATCCAACGGCCACAAATCCTGGCGGCGGCGGCAATCAGCAGATAATCATCAGCAGATCATTTGGGCGCGGATTTTGGGAGGATTTTAACAGATTTTTTGGCTTTTATTGCTGGGGAAAAGACCCTATAAATAAGACCTTCAAACATTGATTTCTCACACCTCAGAACTCCCAAAATTCTGAAAAAAAAAACCCAGGCCTTCGTTTCGACGACGCCGACGCTGTGGTTCCACCCAAGCATCAAGAAAAAATCCAAACGCGGAGTTATTTAGATCGTAGTGCAAGTCTATGCTTTCGACCCATCGACATCCAACTCAAATCAAAGGTAGGATCCGCCTCTCTCCACTTGTCTGTCACTTTCTTTCTTTTAAATGATCTTAGTTTCAAGTCCTAATCCCCAACCTTATATTAAAATGATGTTAAAAATATTTTTGCATGTTTATTTAGGTACCTCTTAATGATAAGGATTTGACCCCATGCTTAAAATGGTTTAATTAATTACCTCTATATGCGTGAATATTGCACCCTCATCCTACATAGAATATGATATGCTTAAAAGTTATAACTCATGGGGTATCAATCCGCCCTTTTTGCATACCCACTTACCCATGTTACCAATATGATCTCGAAATAGGTTACTTCCACAAAATACCCTCATTTTATTAAAATGTCGTATATGTTTAGAATATCCATATGAAAAAAGATATTTGGAATAAATGTTTTAGACACTAAAACGATATATTTTTACTTACACTTTTATCCAGCAACTACTTTAGTTTTGTTAAATCCTTTTACCTTTTGAAAGGGAGTAATACTAAATCTAAATAATTGTGATATGGTTTTTCAACTCGAGAGAATATTTTTAGATTAATTTTTCTTAGCATATTAACTAAAGATTAATAAGATACCCTAATAGGCAAATGTTTTACCTGAATCATCCCGTGGTTACTAGACAATCGTCCCTAAAAAGGACACAAATTCTGCCGCCCATGTGCAGCGGTTGTCAACGCGGAGTCGTTCTTGTATAATAGCACCTTTAATAGATTACCCTAATAATATGGTAATGTTTTACGTAAATAACTCGTGGTAGATAGGCAATCGTCCCTGAAAAGGACACAAATTATGCCGCCCATATACAGCGGTTGCCAACACGAACGTATTTTCTAAAATGTTATCTCAAACTTAAAACACTATAATTTTATAAAATTATTAATTACAATAAAATACCTCAATCCATCCTAAAAAGACATAATTTCATCTAAATACCTCGAGCTTTACTAAAAGGTTATCTTCAACAAAAACCATAACCTTTATAAATGATATTTTCCCAAAAAATACTTAAAACTTTATTAAAAGATAATTTTTAAATAAATACCCTAACCTTTTATTAAAAGGATATTTTCTCTGTAAAATACTATGGGTTTCCAAAATAATAAATATTTCAAATATCATGGTTTTTTTATAAACAATAAATATCATTAAAAGTTATCATCCTTTATTAATTAAGTATTCTATAAAATGATATGAAGCACTTTATAAACTTTAAAAGATAACAAGATAAAATGAGTGGTTGTGGAAGGCCAGGTTAAATGAGATCAGCTTTTTAAATACAAGTTTATGACATACATGACATATGATACGGTTAGGGCTAGAATGCGCGGACCTAGGCATGAAATACTTATAAATGAGAATCCCTGCAGGCAGGGTGAACAGTCCAATGTGTGGACAACTACTATCCCGATATTCGGGCGAATACTAACCCTATTTTGGGGGCGAATGGTCCAATGTGTGGACGACTACTAACCCGATATTCGAGCGAATACTAACCCTACTTGAGGGTGAATGATCCAATATGTGGATGACATATAATATGGAAATTCCATGCCTAGATGTATACGCACTAATTCTAATTCGTCAAAACCTTTATACTGAACCACGGGGATGGGTAGTTTGATTAGGTAAGGAGATGCGGAACTCGGATTCCCCTACTACTCGATCATGATCCTGGAAAGTGAAACCGTACATTTCACTTTCCCAGTTGTTGTTCCGTGGCCACAACCGAATAATCGCGAGTATCCAGACCCTTATTTGACAAACTAAAATGATTATGATGCCTATTGATGTTCACCACTAAACTCACATAATATCATGCGCTGTACCCACATGTTACTTTATCTACCTTTCTTTATGAGACCTGAATTATTCAGCATTTTGGATGCGGATATCTTACCAGTTTAGACTTGTGGTTCATTGTGGAACCGAAGAGTAGAAATACATGTACACTTGAGTGATAGTCACGCTAGACAAAGCTCCATCGTAGTCATGGGACACCTTTCGAGGATGTTCACGCTACTGCATTGATTCATGTTATGATTGCCACCCCAGGCACGAGTGCCAGCTCATACTGCTTCCAGCTAGTTATGGGATACCTTAAGGATACGAGTACATCCATTCGTCAATTCCGTTAATATACGTCTTGTTAACCTGATTTAACCCTTAGACTGAATACACGATTAGACTTGACTTGAACTTTTACCTCACATATACCCATACCAACATACTCTTACTCACACACACCTCATACAACATACTCATATTCACATATACCTCTGTTAACATGTCTTATTTGTATACACCTCATACCCTTATACCCATATACATCATGCATGTACATATACATTATATGCACCTGTTCGTTTCTATACATTTACTTCCTTATGAAGCAATCCTATCCGAGTATAACTCGCTGACGGACTTTCCTTTTCCATCTCTTTGGAATGTCCGTTAGATGAGAATGCGTTTTATGACGAGGATCAAGGTGTGGAGCCAACAAATGAAGATTACACTGACTTGACGACGGAAGATTAGCTAGTTGTTACCCACATATTTAGGGTTTTTGTTTCTCTTTCGATGTAATTAAACTACTTAGTTTATTTTACTCTTTCTTTTGGGATATAATAAAGTTTGGTTAATGGAAATAAATACATTTCGCTTTTTTTATTTTTGTTTTGGTATGCATCCTGCATGTAGATATTCATACGCTTAACGTAGCTGTATTGAATAGACCACCTTCAATACAGTTAGGTTGCGGACCATGCCACGCCATCCTTCACCTTCTTTTGGGAAGCGAGATATGACAGGTTTTAGTGGTGGCCCATGCAGGTCTTCTTGTATACTAAAATGAAACTGTTAATTGACTTATTATATTTGTGAATCTCATCCACTTGTATCAATTTCATAATTTTTCCATATGCTTTATCCTTTCCTTGACATTCTGTATCCTGACCATGACCATTCTTCTCAGGTCATGGCAAATCTTCCGGATGAGGACAACATGTCAGATGTCACCTTTGAGTCTACACTTGGATATTCGGATAACGAAATATTAGGCCCTCGGACAGTTATTTCTAACCACGACTCGGAGGATAAGGAAGTTGATGTTGCAGCACCGGAGTCTATGATGGCCAATGACCCCGAAGACGAAGAAGAAGATCCTATAGAAGATGAACCTATGGAAGTTGATCTTGATGAGGTGGCTTCTACAGAAGAAGAAGACCCTAGAGGGGTGGAATCCGAGAACGAAACTCCTGCCGAAGATGAGTCGAAGGATGAAGTTTTGAGTGAGGAGGAACTCGAGGCCGAAGAAACTCAGGCAGTTGTCCCCATAAGACACTGTGGGAATGGTCGTACCTTTCTTAGTGCAAGAGCCTATCGCAACTTGTTGAAATCCCATAATCCAGATTAATAAGACTTTTTCCTTTTTCTTTTGGCCGAATAAAACGATGTAGAGCAGTATAGGCATGTCCTTACTTTTCAGTTGTACTCTCCTTATTGAAGTTAGATAATAAAATCTTAGTTTCGAGCAAAAAAATCTCTCTTGTGTCTCTTGCTCTTCTTCTTATTAGTTTTCCTCTTGAATTAATTGTTGTTCTTTCATACAAATTATTATCTTTTCTCATCCTTCAGTCTGTTTGTAATCTAATCTCTTCTGATTCAGATTACTATTGGCCGGACGACACCATAACCGCAACTGAAGAGGAAATGGAGTCAATGAAGCCGCTGCTCAACAAGCAGCTATGCTACAAATGTTGCAAGGACTACTGGAGCAGCAGCAGACAGCTGCCCTTCATCAAGAGTTGCGCGAAAGTAGGAAGCAACAAGCAGAGATTTTAAAAAAAGCACTGGCCCCAGTTGTAACGTTCTGAAAAATCTTTTAGATGAAATTTCCGATAATCGGTAAAATAACTGGTGTTTTCCGTAAAAACCAAGATATAATTATTTTTCAACATAGACTTAAATATACCTGTTCTAACTATGTAATTTTTAGTATTTAGTATTTAATTGGTCACTTGTAAATTCTGTTTACTTAAATATTTTTCCTAATTAATTATTTTAAATATTATTTCAAGCTTTTACTTATTCATTTAATTAGTGATTATTACAAATTAGATTGGGTTAATACAAGTTTAGTGCACCATGACACATCTAACACCCATTTTGCAACATGTTCTTTCTTCTAAATTTTTCTAAATGGTTCTAGATATTTCTATGATTAAGCTTGAAAATGAAATAAAATAAATAATTAGAAAATGAGTGTGGTGCATTCTATATTGAGGTATGGGGTTTTCTTGACTTGGTATTTCTCTCACACGCACATTGTAACATTTCAGAATATATAAAATATTATTTTTGGAATTTAATATTAAAATAATATTTTTCCCGAAAACTGCCCGATTTGCGAAATTGGGGTTTTCGAAAAAGGGTATAATTATATACCAATAATTCTGAAATAATTGGGAATTAAAATGATTTATTCATTTAATAATATATATAAAGGATTTGGCATTTTAAAAAATTTATTACATGCAGTTTCGATAAAAACTCGATTAGTGCACTGCTAATCGCATTAGGCCTAATCCGTGTTTCTACAGTTTTCCATAGCTAGCGCACCATGTCATGTTGTATTTTGGTTACATGTTGTTTTCTTGTGTTTTTTTGGGTATTTTATGGTTTGGTTTTAATAGAAAAGGGTAAAAGGGTAAATAGATGAGAGAGTGAGTGAGAATAAGAGGAGGAGAGAGAGGGAGAGAGGGCAGCCATGTTATTTTCATTTCCCCCATTATTTTTCCTTCTTCATCTTCCTCAACTCACTTTCCTCCACCCTCAACCCTAGATCTATCTCAAAATACTCCTTAAAACCCTAAATCCCTTTTACAAAAATTGACCACCTCTTCATCCTCTACAAAATGGACCTAACAAAGTGGGATTTTGACAAACTTTGGGAAGCTAAGGTTTCTCTTGAGTGACATCCATGAGGTATAAATTCTTCCTTTTAGTTTAGTTTTAGTTTCCTTGCATTTCTTGTGTAGTTTAGAGGTTGATTATGTGTGAAATTGTAATCTTAGAAATCCCAAGAGAAGGGTTTGAGTGTTTGTTTGGAATTGGTGATGTGTAGTGGCTGCATACAGACCTTATTGTGGATTTGTATGGCCTAGGGTGGGGAAAACGAACTTAAAACTTTCCGACAGTTGTAAATTTGACGATTTGTGAGGGTATTTGGAAATCTGGGATGACCCGAGACCACTAGAAAATAAGTTCCCATGACAGAAAGACGTGCAGGCAACCATGAAGAACCCCTAGAAACCTGAGCCCCTAGAAACCGCAGATTAAATCGTTTTGGCCGTAAATTGCGGCCATGTCGGGGTAGAATGGTGTGGATTTTGGTCTGTGGCATTGTTATCTTATATCTAGAGCAACCCCATATGCAAAATTGGTTAGTTTGACTTGAGTCAAAATCTAGGAAGGGTTTTCCTATGTTGTTGTTTTCAGGTTTTCCGTATTCTGAAATTTGGATTTTAGTATTTGATATTGTATTGGTTGTTGGGTGTTTGTACATCAACAACTAGGGATGATTGGTTGGTTTTGCATGCGTGGGCTATAGGTTCTAACCTATAGGCGATCCGTGTGCCGTTTCGGTTTTCAGAACTTGATTTTAATAACGTTGCGATATGTGTTATTATTGCAGGTACCTTCACGTGGATTCCGAGGTGACGGAGCCTGGCATCATCGACATCGACAAGTAAAGACCAAGGTGAGTGGATCTATATCCACGGGGGAAGTCGGGTGGATGACGTATAGCACCCTCGTAAGTCTTTGATGGAAACCGATTCATGGTAAATGGTTAAGGAAACCTTTAATAGGAAACTATAGATAGAATTAAGAGATAGTTAGAAAAACCATATTAGAAACTAAAGGATAGTTAGAAGTGATATGATACTGCTAATATGTAATGACGGGATTTGAGGATGATAATTGATGATATTGCCGTTTAGGGTACTATAGGACTAAATAGTCGACGTAATATGTCATCCGAACCATACCTATTTTCAAAACCGAGGAATCGTATGTATCTTTTAAACAGATACCTTGATGGAAGTTACGGATTTTCAAATGATATCTTTTCTTAAAAACACCGTAACCCCTACTTTCAAAACTACGATTCGCACCTTTTAAAAACTGATTGTATGGTTCGGGTGTGTATGTTATATTAGATACTTATGCTTATAGTAAAAGTAGAATGTATTTGTAAAATTGACTTGATGAGGGATATAAATATGATGAAAAGAATATATGACGCGATATGATGATTTGATGATATGTTGGTATACGGATGTGAGTCGATTGAGATGATTTATACCCAGCCGGTCCCCTGATATGAGATTATTGCGGATGTGACCTGGGACATAGGTTTATAGAGATATTTATATATGTTGTGAATCGTGAGTGATAGCTGTACGAGACGTTAGGTCCGTACCCTCCTCGTCTTATAGGATGATAGGATCCCTGATTGCTTAATGCCGCCGTACGATGATTTTCCGTACGTGATGAGTTGACTTGAGTTTTGATCCATACCCTTGACTAGAGGATGCCGTACGATGGAGTATACCGTACGGGATGTTGTGAGGCTAGATGCTGATTGATAGATTCACCGACTCGGTCATGTTAGACACGTATACTCGTCAGCATTAGCATATGATTTACCTTATGCTGCATTTATGCTTTTCGCATTGCATTACTTATACCTGTGTTAGTACACTTACACCATTATTGATGATGCGTATGTTGCATGTACATAAATTTGCCGGCTCACACACTTCATCATCGATAATTGCCATGTCACTGCACAGTAGGATTGTTGCATCATGATATGACTGCATAATTTACTTGCTATAGTTACATATGCACCTTATACGACGTTGCATTTGACTTGGGAGAAATTGGGAACCGCAGTATATATTTAAAAACGTGATTCATTTTAAAAGAGCGTTTTTCCCTGATATTGTCGCATCACTGTTCCATGTTGCATGATATACGGATATGCTTACATTTCTATCAAATGTCGCATATATCATGCTTTATGATTTTACGCATTGAGATATGCTGTTTTCATGAGATTTCTGGATTTGAGAGCTGTGGCGATTTCAAAAGAAATCAAGTACTGTTTTAAAAACCCAGTTTCTCTTGATATGATATTTCAGTGCGTCCACCATATGTTTCCTCGGTTCTGAGTGCGACATGTGAAGCCCGATTCGAGGAGGCGGATGAAGCCGATTGCGGGTATATGGTGGACCCGGTATGGTACCCCGGGGTAAGAAAGGGATGCTGTGTATATAGACGGTGAGCCTGGCAGAGGGACTACTACCTACCGGTGATTGGTTGGACCTAGCGGATATCCGGAGGATACCGACCGAAGTCGAGAGATGATATGGGCCGATTCGGACTGATGGAGCCCGTGGGCCGATCCGGACTGACGGAGCCCGAGATATGAGGATTTACGTGTCGATGCTGGACACGGGTGTTTCCCCCAATCAGAGCAAAGCTCTGTTTGAATTTCAAAATTCAAAAAAATTGAAGCAACTCTTCAAGTCCCTTGCGCTGCGCGCAACGCGCCACGTGTCAAAAGCTGATACGTCAGCGCAGCGCCCAAGGCAGCGCGCCCAATCAGAGCAAGGCTCTATTTAAAACAAAATTAAAAGAAGCAATGCTTCAGATGATCTGCGCTCTGCGCTGCGCGACACGTGGCAGCGCAGCGTAGCGCGACACGTGGCAGCGCAGTTGCGCTGCGCTCTGTGCTGCGCGACACGTGGCAGCGCAGTTGCGCTGGCGCAGTTGCGCTGCGCGACACGTGTCAGGCGCAGGTGCGTTTGCGCTAAATAGGATTAAAATTCTGAAAGATCTTTCTGTTCTTGTTAAAACAAGAAGATTGTCTTCTGTAAAACAGAAGCCCTTGGATCAAAAATCCAACGGTAGGGAAAATTCCCCAAATCACTCAGAGAAAGATCTATTTAATAAATTTAACAAATTAATGGGCACTATATAAAGGCCCCTAGACCCCAATTCAATGGGCATGAACATCAAGATCAAAAACAACAGCACAGAGAATAGAGAGAACTCTGAAGAATTTTGAGAAAAAGAGAAAAAAAGGTAAAAACCTTTATTCAAGAAGAACTTCTTCTGAATAGATCATTGATCTAAGAACAAGATCAATGATCTTCAAAAATATATATATAAATAATAACAGTGCCTTGCACTTTTTTATGAACCATTGGTTCTGGAATCTCAAAGATTCATTTCTTAAATCCAAAGTTGGATCAAGAAATTAAAACAGTGCCTTGCACTTGTAAATCTGCATTGTTGCACTCCTGGGTTGGCGCAAACCACCAGAGAGCGCCACGTGTCAGCTCCAAGACCACTTGCGCTGTGCGCTTTTAAAATAGAGTATTGCTCTTTAAAGTTGGCGCAACTCACCAGAGCGCGCCACGTGTCGGTAGCGCAACAGCGCAGTGCACTGGCGCAGAGCTCTGCGCTGTTGCGCTTGCGCTCACCAGAGTGTGACACGTGTCACCACGACAAGCGCTTGCGCTCAGTAATTGGCGCAAAGCGCCTGACAAGCCACAGTCAAGTAATTAATGCACTGCATTATTTACAGAAGGGCCAAGCCCAATTAAAGGAAATGCCTAACAGGTCCAATTAAATGCAATGCATTATTTTAAAGAAGGGCAGAGGCCAAACAGATGCCCTGCATCATTTATAAAGGGACAGAGCCCCAAATCAAAAAGGCCTAGATGCCAGAATAAAATGCAGTGCATTATTAAACAAGGGCAAAGCCCTAGCACAGGCCTAATAGGCCAAAGATAAAAACGTCAAACATCCCCAACTGGACTTAGCCCAATCATGGCCGTAAGTCCTCAAATTAAATTGACTGAGCACGACTGATCCCTTAAATCAATTTACATCCGGTTCAAGGGTACATCTCTGAACTCCTCTGACACCTGTCGTTGTAATCCTTCAACGTCGTCAGAGAGGTAACGGGTCCCGACGGCCATACATTAAATGGACCACCATGTCCCTAAACTGGTATTGGACCACCATGTCCCTAAACTGGCAATGGACCACTATGTCCCTAAACTGGAACAATAGAGCCCAAACGCTCTTTTGTCGGATCTAAACGATCCCGTTAAGTTGATCTTAGTCTCAAATTGGACAAACGTATCCTTAACAAACGTTTAAGTTGATCTTAGCCTCAAATGTGGCTAACGTGTCCTTAAATCAAACCTTCAAACATACTTTAGTCCCAAATTGGACTATAGATCTCTCAACCAACTTTAGTTCAAGGGCACATCTCTGAACTCCTCTGATATTTGTCGTTGTAATCCTTCAACGTCGTCAGAGAGGTGACGGGTCCCGAAAACCACACATTAATACGGACTGTGGGGTCCTTAAACTCATGGACTTATGCGTCCTTAATCCAACATCCATCCCCAAAATGGGAATGTTGGACCACTATGTCCCTAAACTGGAACAATAAAGCCCAAATACTCTTTTGTCGGATCTAAACGATCCCGTTAAGTTGATCTTAGTCTCAAATTGGACTAACGTATCCTTAACAAACGTTTAAGTTGATCTTAGTCTCAAATAAGACTAACATATCCTTAAACCAAAACCCTAAACCCAAATCTAAGAAAATACGGATTTGGACTAATCCACGTCCTACGGGCGACGACATAAATTAGTCTCCGTATACAATCCACGGGCAACCACAAACAAAACAAACACCCACGACACGAAATGACCATCTGGAGAAGGAGAAAGTTGTTACCGCGATGCGGTAGCGTAATTAACTGCAGGGGCTTGCGCCTGCAGGGAAGTGCGTCCGCACAATCAAAACCCCCTCAAGCGAGGGGGAATCTGACGAAGTCTGCTACATCAGCCGCATCCGTCTAAACCTCCGATACACGGTGCCATAAATCAACTTAGTATCTTCGGAGAGGTGGACGAATAAAACCAAATAGTATCTGCCCTGAATCTCAGGCAAGACGTCCATGTCTTGGCCTCCATTCGGAGGGGAACAACGGGTTTCATGATGTTTTTCTGGTGTCGATGTTGCACACCCAGGTTCCATGATTTTGATGTGTCGCGAGGGACACCATTGATTTATATCCTCATACTTCCATGCACACTCTTTATGATATTTACGTGCATGCATACATT
Source organism: Agapanthus africanus (assembly GCA_030015575.1). NCBI lineage: Eukaryota > Viridiplantae > Streptophyta > Magnoliopsida > Asparagales > Amaryllidaceae > Agapanthus > Agapanthus africanus. The sequence goes on along the minus strand of JASDDO010000010.1, from coordinate 484,042,453 downwards.
GATTATATGGTTGGACGAGATCCACATGTATACAGACCTTGATTATATGATTGGATGATATCCGCATACATATAGGTATTGATTACGTTGTTGGCACATATATAGACCCGGTCACCCTAGATATCATAGTATTACCTTTATCTTATAGTTGACCTAGGAGTCGTTGTTTATTCGATTTCTATCTGTTGATATTTTTCTACTCACGAGTTGGCAACTCACCCCCGTTGTGCCCAGTTCTTGCAGGTTGACCGTTTGGATCAGCAGCGGCTTCGCTGGCACACAGTTGCATTCGGGTGCTTTACATTGGTAGGTGGGACATTTGTATCGTACCCACTCTTGTATCTATATTTCATATTGTATCTAGTTAACTCCATCAATCAAAATTAGTAAATTGTGTAAGTAATGAGACTTAGTAAGATTGTGGCTGCGAGACTTAGAGCGAGGGGTTTTCCGCTACTTGTGGTTTGATGTCTTACTTATTTATTTATCTTTTGCGGTGAATTTCGCCGTTGGGCGTCGTATACTTATTTATACTGTCTTGCGTGGTTTTGATCCGCCGTTTGGCGAAGTGCTAGCTCCCTCTTGGGGATACCTTTATCATTATCTTGTATATGTGGTTTTGGATCAAAATATACATAGGAGGTGCTGCCCAAATTTTTTTTAAAAGACGAAACATGTTTTTAAACTTGCATAATCCACTTGCATTTTCATGTTCCTTTTCTATGCATTAAGAAAACTTAATTTCATTATACCTTTATTTCAAAACTTCACCTCCTTTATTTTCTTTAAAAGGTTTAGATTTCTGGGTTTTCAGCTTACTTGAATTCCGTTACTTTTGAAGTCGAAAATTGCACCCCGGCTGACCAAGTCATAGTCAAAAGTCAACCCCAAGCCAAGTGGGCCCATGCCCAGGTCGAGTCCGAACATGAAGCGGCCAGCCCTCCCCATGCCAAAATGAAATCATGTAATAAATAATTTTTATGTAATTTTTTATGCATGAATGTAAACAAAATGGGCATAAAGCCAAATTTTTGTAAGCCCATGGCTTATGTGTAAAAAAGAAATGGCACATGAGCCATGGGATGGAAAAAAATGTCATTTTGTAAAGCCTGAGGGGTTATATGTAAATATGTAAGCCTATATAAGGCAACATGATGATGAATAAAATATACACTTTTCATTCCCCTCAAAAAACTAGGGTTTGTGCCTCCTTCCCCTCTCTCAAGGGTCTAAAACCCTCTTTCTCTTTTTGTGAATTAAATCAAGAGTTTAACTCTTCCTTTCTCAAAGATAAATAGTTTTTTACCATAAAACCCACGAGGGGGAGCTCGGATCTCCAATCAGATCTTGAAAAGGGGGGACTTTCAAGTCTCACCCCCTTTTATCCAAGATCCCGCCGATCAAGAGAAGGAAGAAGGAGACCCATCTCCAAAAATCTAACTTTGGACAGACCCAAGGCTCAAAAGAAGAGCCAAAGATTCATAGGAGTTTTCCTTTCTAGATCTGTTGGAGTTTAACTCCATAAATTAATTTCTGTTAGGAGTTCAACTCCTAAACTCCCCCTTGGGAGTTCAACTCCCCAACCGAGGAGCTAGGTCCCTTACCGCGGGTGTTTCCCGCGGTCACGTGTGCCCACGTGACCCCTGGCGCCAAGGCGTCCCTCGGTCACGTGTGTGCCACGTGACCCCGGGCGCCAAGGCGCCCATCGGTCACGTGCACCCACATGACCCCGGGGTGCCAAGGTGCCCAATGGTCACGTGCGCGCACGTGACCCCGGGCACTAAGGCGCCCACGTGTACGCGTCCTTTGGATGCCATTTTCCCCCCATTTTACACACACTCCGCACTAAATATACCTCCCCCGTTAGAAAAAATATCTAACGGGGCGCTGCCCTGCATCCCGTAAGGGGGCTGCTAGCTCCCTTGACCCTCAGCCCGCTATCCGGGTAGCGGGGACCTCATAAAAACTCTGCGGGGCCTCTGATATATCCAAAACTCCTTTCAAAACACAACACACGCACACTGCACTTTGAGTTCGCATGACCAGTTTAACCCGTCAATCGGAGGTTCCTTCGCTCCAAATGTGAGGGGTAATTAACGGCAGCTTAGTCCGCGGCTGCCGGTGATTCGGATCCCCACAAGCGCGTGCGTATTCCCATCTCAATGGGGTGACGAAAAACACCCTACAGTTACGCCTTTAGACATTGCGTAATTCAAGTGCTGGTCATGAGCTAATATTTCGGGTCGTGACACACACTCACCCTCTCCCCTAAACTGGCCGAAACCAGCAGACCCATTCCCCAATTTCCCCACCTCTTTTTTTCCACTTCAAAAGTTAAATGAAAAGAAAATAATAAGTAAATGAAGCATGGTGCATTGTTTATAAGGTATGGACTTTTCTTGTCTTGACCAAAACACCACCTCACTCTCTCTCCCCTCTCCTGAAGGCTGGCCGAGCCTACACATGGCAACAACCCCCCTTCTCTCTTCATTCTTCTCTTTTCACTTCAAAAACTCCACAAAATTCATTCAAAAATCCACACAAAAAACCACAAAATCCTAATTAAACCTTACCCATTATTCCTTGATCAAAACTAGCATGGTTCTTGGAGCAAGAGAGCAAATTGGGAGGCCAAATTGCATATTAGATCTCAAAAATTGTGAGGTATAAATCCTAACCCCATAGTTAATTTGTTGGTTAATTATTTTAAATCAACTTAATTAGGTATTTAAATGGTTCTAATTGCAAGTTTTGAAATTTCAAGAGTAGGGTTTGAGATTAAATTAAAGTTTACACCACTTGATTGTGGTTATAATGAGTAGTTTAACATGTTAAGACATGCAAAATATAATTTATTTGTTAAGTTGCTAATTATTATTTTTAAATTGTCTTAATTATACAATTTTGCAAACTAAGTTTTTAATTAGTGTGTAATTAGATGAAACTAAAATCCAGTAAAGGTTTGTGTGGCTCAATTAAGTTATCAAGTGATTATTGTGGCCACTAGATCGCTAATCCGTGAAGTTTTTACGCAAAAACCCTATCGATGTGCTTACTAGGTTTTTGGAATAATTAGATTTTGGTTCAATTTGACGTTGCGATGATTTACATGCTATATCCTATAATATTTGACATATTATGAAATGCGCGATTGGGTTTTAGGCTTGGTGGTTGTCACGTTTAGCGACCCTAGTTGTAGTTTGTGGCATTGCCGCGAGCGTGTTTTGTGCACCATGTGCGTGCGCGTCTGGTTAGTGCGCGTGGTTGATTTGTATCGTTTATGTCCGCGACTATTTATATATTTATTCTCTTATTTACTTGTGTACGTTTTTAGGATCGGGTGCAGAGGCGTCGGATGTGGCGCGGAAATGGCAAGGCTGAGATCAGATCAGATCAGATTAGCCGAGGCGTCCCGGTGAGTAGATGTACACATCTACGAGGGAAATCGTCTGGATGGCGCGAGGCGTCCGATGGTTTAGGATTACTTGCAGTGCTTGCATTTTTTATATGCGTAGTTTCCCAGTTATTCATCTCATTGTATTGTACCATCTTATATATATACACACATACGTGATATCATCTCATAGGGCACTTGCACCATTACCATTGGTTCATGTCGCACGTGCACTATTCATGCGAACACACGCGCCTTTGATAACTACTATGTCACGAACACTATAGAACTTGCTTAAAATCGGTAACTGTGCATTTGCATCATATATGATCCATAGACTTATACTTGTATATTTATTTCATTAAATGGATACGTAGGATTGTTAGTTATATATACATACCTCATTGCATCATGATTCATGCATAACTTCTGGCCGTACTGCGCATGGTATATACTACCGTATCATAGATTTCCATTATCACCGGCATGTTTATATATTGTGATTCTTCTCGAGAATTTCAGTATTGATGAGATTTCTGGATTTTTGGGAAAACCGTAAGAATTTTATAAACCTGTTATCGCTTTAAAAATGCAAGTTGTGGTTTTCTCGCGATATGATGTATGTGTCGTCCACCATGAGTTTTCCTGATTATGTTGGCTTTCGAGACCCGATTCGAGAAGTTGGATGAACCGTTTCGGGTACATGGTGGGCCCGGTATGGTACCTCAGGGTAAGAAGCTCGAGTTGTAGACGATGAGCCTGGCAGGGGCAGACTACCTACCGGTGATTATTGGCACGGCGGATATCCGGAGGATACCGACGTGGTCGTGAGATTTGATGATATGGGCCGATCCGGACTGACGGAGCCCGAGATATTGAGACATTGAGATATTGAGATATACATATATTGTGTCGACGCTTGACATGGATTTTCTGTTGATTTCATTGATGATACTCAATTTATTGCACAGGTTCTTTTCTAAGATAAGAATAAAGGTTTTCTTATACCAGACATGTTCTGGTTTCGTGTTTAAATATGCATTCATGTTGCATTCATGCTAGTACATAGTATCATTTTGAGATACGTGGGTTGTGACACATTAGCGTGCATGCTTACGATAGCCTTATTAGATATTACTTACTACTCACGAGTTGGCAACTCACCCCCGTTGTGCTACAGTATTTTGCAGGTCTGATCCGTCAGCATAGTAGCAGTGGGTGTACTTTCTATTATGCTTCGTTTCCATTGTTTTGCAGCTTTTCTCATTGGTGGGTTGCGAGGATATTTTATTCCATCATGTATATTATTTTATATCTAGTATACTCCATCTACCCTTGTATATTGGACTAGACTGTGAGACTCGTAAGATTTGTATTTATGGTGTTTAGTGTCGATGCTCACTTGAGAACGTTCAGCCGTGCAATTGCACGCTACTCGGAAAAAATCTCGGCCTCGCGAATAAAGAATCGAGCAAAAAGGATATAGAGGAGGGAAAACAGCCATCGTAGTCAATACTCAACAGCAATCAAGTGGCCCTAGACCGGTTGTTTGCCGAAACAACAAGCGGCAACCCCTCCAGGAAAAGTTGAAACGTCCTTACTCGTTTCCTCAAGATAAAACAAGGAGACTGTTCGAGCTGGCAGTGCGCGACAGACTCATCAATCTGCCGAGTCCAAAACGTCCGTTGCTGCCAGGCGATGTCAACGATCTCGATTATTGCCCTTACCACCAAACGGTAGGTCACCTGATCGAGGATTGCTACGTCTTCAAAAATTGGGTTGAAGATCAATACCAATAAGGCAAGTTCGTCATATCCGAAAACTGGAAGGTGATCCCGCCATAACCGCACACGCCGGGAAAGATGGAGATTCCGGGGGCATCATGCTCATTCATAGAGAAAGCCCCATAGACCGAAAAGTCAGTAAACTAGAGATTCGCCTCGAATGCGGCGACAACGGACCGCAACGTCCTTAAACTAACGGCGGACCGAAATGTCCTTAAACTAATGACGGACCACTACGTCCTAAAACTAGTTGTTGACCGAGATGTCGATAAACTACGGTGGATTGAAACATCACAAAGCCGATATAAAAAAAAGAGAAAAAAATAATAATAATAAAAAAATAAAAAAATAAACGGTATGTCCATAAGAAAAATGGGCACGGATGAAAAGCCGAAAGGGCTCGGTGAGTAAAAACAGCAGGGCTACCGGCGAGTGTTCGTGAAAACCCGAAAGGGCGCGACCTCGTAAAAAAAGAGAATAAAAAGAATAAAAAAAACGGTACGTCCATAAGCAAAATGGACACGGATGAAAACCCGAAAGGGCTCCGTGAGTAAAAACAGTAGGACTACAGGCGAGTGTTTGTGAAAACCCGAAAGGGTGCAACCTCGTTAAAGGACGCTTACAGGGTCCTCTCGACCTTGTAAGGAGAAATCACCCGCGTGAGATCCTTAGGACTCACAAGGGAGAAACACACTTAGGGATCCTCACGATTCCTAAGGAGAAAATACACTTACGAGATCCTCACGACTCGTAAGGAGAACTCCCTTATCGGACCCTCACGGCTCATAAGATTTGAAAGTCTTAAGTTACAGAGACCCAAACCTGTGCTTAAGCAACCCCCACAACCTTCGATATTGCCCTACAAGTGGCTCAACACTGACCCTTGTATACAATCCACGGGCGCGAATAAACATTTCTCTAACCAAGTCCCATCCGTGACTAGGGATATGTTCGTACAGTGAACAACCCTTGTAAGCCCTCTCGACTTATAAGGAGAAAACCCTTTTGTAAGGTCCTTACGACTTACAGGGGAACATACACTTAGGAATCCTCACGGTTCCTGAGGAGAAAACACACCTACAAGATCCTCACGACTCGTAGGGAGAAATACCTTTGTGAGACCCTTACGGCTCATGAAGTCAAAAGCCTTAGTCGACAAGACCTTAACCCTATTCGCTAAGCCACCTTTGTTCAACATCGACAGAGGCAAATGATACTTCGCTCCTGGCAATATCCCAGTTTTAGCAATGCTGATGCCGAAATCGGTGTCTAATTCCAGGCTTACAGTGAAAAGCCAGCAGGCCGCACATGCATACGAAATAGCCGAAATGATGGGGCAACTTGCAATAAAAAGCAGCAAGTAAAAACGTATGCACACAAAATAGCCGAAATGGTTGGGCAACTGGCAATAAAAAGCAGCGAGTGAAAGTAAAATAAATAGCCGAAATGATTGGGCACCGCAAAAAATAGCCGAAATGATTAGGCAATCGCGACCTTCGCGATATAAAAGCTGAAATGATAGAGCATCGCGGAAATAAAATAGTAATACAACAAAAATGATGAATGAAATTTATGCCCTATAGGAGATAGCATGGCAATCCCTGTATACAATCCAGGGGCGCAAACAAAGAAAGAGACACGTCTTCCCTCCCCATGCTCCATCAGAAAACGGAGCCAAGTCTTGACGGTAACTCATATAAAACCTGAAAGACGATCGGAGATCATCTCGCACCAGTGCGGAGTGGTCATCACCTCGACGTCCGTCTCAATACAACAGACGAGATGTCACAACAGCGTTCTTCCTCCAACAGGACTCGGACGTGACAAAGCAAACGAAGCGAAGGCCAAATTCCTAGCTTCAGGGTCTTAACGGCAAGTCATATAAAGCCTGAAAGACAATCGGAGATCATCTTGCACCAGTGCGGAATGGTCACCACCTCGACGTTCATTTCGATACAGCAGACGAGAGGTCACCCCAGCGTTCTTCCTCCAGCAGGGTTCAGACGCGACAATCAAACAAACGGAGCCACGGCAAAATCCCTAGTTCCAAACCTCGACGGTTCACCAGCAACCTAGAGACAACCTCGACGTTCGTCTCGATATAGCAGACGAGATGTCACCCCAGCGTTCTTCCTCCAGCAGGGTTCAGACGCGACAATCAAACTAACGGAGCCACGGCAAAATCCCTAGTTCCAAACCTCGACGGTTCACCAGCAACCTAGAGACAACCGCGACATTCGTCTCGATACAGCAGACGCGATGCCAGCAAACGAAGCAAAGGCCAAATTCCTAGCTTCAGGGTCTTGACGGCAACTCACATAAAACCTGAAAGACTATCGGAGATCATCCCACACCAGCTCGGAGTGGTTATGACTCATCGGGGCTCTCCAAAATGAGCCTAACCTCAAGTAAAAAGCGGCATGGCAAAATTCCTAACGCTTGCTCTTCCGACGGTTAAACTGCCAAGGAGGATTGCTTGAAGACGTCTTGTCCAGCCCCCGAAGGGATCAGAGACATGGCAGTCGCAGGGCTACGCGAACAGCACGATTGCCTATCGAGGAATATATCAGCTGATGCGACGGTACGACGGCCAAAACCCCAAGTACCACAAACCCTAACGGACTTCTGTCGTAAAAAGCGGAGGTTAACAGCAACGTTAGGATATTCTTGCGAGAAATGCTTGATTCGTCTCGACTTGTGAGGAAATTGATGTCTTTGCGAGAACTACTCGATACGGCTCGACTCGTAAGATAAAGCCTTAGGCAGCAGGGATTAAAAAAATCTGTTTCCTAAGCACTGGGACCCTGCGAGTTGGCCCAAAACGGTCTCTTGCATACTATCCACGGGTCTCACTCTCCAAAGTCGAATCTCGATAAGGAGGGAAACAACCGCTTACGAGCCCTCTCGACTCGTAAGAGGGAAAATTCTCTTATAAGATCCTTACGACTTATAAGAGAAAACGCACTTAGGAATCCTCACGATTCCTAAGGAGAAAATCCACCTACGAGATCCTCTCGATCCGTAGGGAGAAAAGCCTCTATGAGACCCTCACGGCTCATAGAGTTGAAAAGTCTTAGGCGGCAGATCTGAACCTGCAGCCTAAGCCATCGCTATCTCTTGAAGAAATCAAGATGCTTACTCTATTATCTGTCAACCATGTTTATCAAGACAGCATGCCGATAATAAGATAAGGGAGAAAGCAAAGAAATAGTACAAGACATTGCAAAGAAAAAATGTGTATCTTTATTTATTAATTCAATCAAGTACAAGGTGAATCGTACAAAAGAATAAAGAATGGATACATCTTATTCGAAAAAGAAAAATTTTACAAGGATATTGATACAAAGGCAGCTACTGGGAAGGAAGCGTCTTAAATAGCCCTATCAGTTGTTCGCGCACTTCCTTCCATACCTTTTCCTGATCAGCCGCCACCACCAGTTCCGTCTCAACTTGAGCCCGTTGCTGCAAGAAGGATGCAAGTTGATCCCCAACGGCCTGCTGAGCTGCTTCGCGGCCTTGGGCATTACGCTCGGCAGCGTCGAGTTTCTGCTTTAGGTTCAGCCCATTTGAGATGCGTTCCAGGAGACCCTCGAAGATAGCCTTCACTTGGGCAGCGTTAGCCTCAACCTCAGCACGCAGACGAGCCGTCTCTCTCGAGGTCTTTTGGCATTCCCTCAGCCGTAAAGCCGCTTCTTGTTCCAGGTGACGGAAGTAAGAAGCGCTTTGCTCGATCCATGCTGCTCTTTGATTGCTTACGGCTAAGGTCTCAGGAGCAAGGCGCATAAACTCCGATTGATGCAGGCGGACCTCGATTTCCCTGCAGTGGTTGACCCAAAGCTCGACGACGCCTCCATCATGAAAAGTCACAAGCACCGCCAACATCGAGTTAACCTCCGCAGCGAAATCCGCAGCAGATGGGAGAGCGTCTGCGTCAAGCTCCTCGACATATCCGCTCAGCATGCCCAAGCTCATTACAGCACCCTTTGAAGACGGACGTCTCAGGAAGGGGCCTGCCAGCATTATGATGCGAGACTCAAAGGGCGCCGGGATCGGAACGACAGCTGAAAAACAAAATACGATTAGATGACAGTTCAAGAAATACAAAAAAAGTCATTGATGAGATAGTTTACTATACCAGCTGCAGCGGGCGGCAAGGCCGGAAGGGCCGGTGGCGCGACCGATCTCTCATCCCCTCCTTCGATTTGTAGCACTGTAATCAGGACAAGGGAAAGTTAGAAATAATTCCATCACTAAAAATGGAAAGACATCAGTTGGAAACTATACTCACTAGCGCCACTGGAGGAAGAAGCAAGTTCAGATGGGACGGAGAAGTGCGGGTGCAACACCTGATAGAGATGATCAAAAAGCACTCCTAAAAAGACGCAATAGTACGAAATTAGTACATAAATTATGCGGCTGAAAGATAAAACTAATGGGTTGCAAATCCATACCTTCCAACATCTTTGATGGTACAAGGGAAGGCTGAGAGGTGACCACCGCCAAGGCAGTAGTTGACGGCGCTCCCTCGAGCAATGGAGCATCGGCACTGGCCGCACCTGCGTTAAAAGCAAAGATAAACTTGTCAGAAAGGATCGCAAGATATAAAAAAGGGGGACAATAACTCGAAATTTACCTGATGAGCCGCCAGCCGAAACGGAGGCGTCTCCCTCCTCCATTGATACTAGTCCACCTCTCGTGGCCTCATCACCGGACTCTACGGGGGCCGTCGTCATGCTCACGAGGCCAGGAGACGGCGGAGGACCATAAGCGGGGAGAGCAATGATCGGAGCATTGCCAGACTCTTGAGAAAGAGCGGCCGGCTCGTCCTCAGGAATCAAGCCCGCCTCACCCGCTACTCCCTCGGGCTCGGTGGTCGCCATTATCTCATCCGCCGTCACTATGGGGTCGCCGGCCTCAGGCGCCTCGTCCGCCGCTGCCCCTGGCTCAGTTATAGCGGTCGTCTCATTTGCCGCCACCTCAGGCTCGGCATCAACGACCTTCTCTGGTGCAGCTCCCTCAGCCCCCAGCACAGGCTCAGCAACCCCGGCGACGTTGCCCACCGTCAGCTCGGGTTCGGCCGGTGCCTCTTCCTCTGTCCCCTTAGGTTCGACGGTCTCCGCCTCCCCTTCGGTTGGACTTGGCCCTGCAGGATAAGATATATAAGAACCGACAAGTTTACAATTCTTACAAACAAATCTTGAAAGACACACTACCTGAGGTGGACTGATCGTTGGTCTCCTGAGCTGCACGCAATGCCCGCCTATGAGCAGTGGACAGGGCGACTGGAGACTCTTCCGAAGGAGTAGCCGCACGAGGGACGGTGCTTGGGCCAGCTCCCACAGCCAAAGCAGCCCTGCGTGCCTTCGCCTCGCGCCTTAGCCGCTTTCTCTCCTCCTGAGCCGTTGAGACAAACCTCTTCAAAGCCTCCTTCATTGAGACGTCCTCGTCTGTGAACAGGGATGCCTCTAAATCGTTTAAGGCATCCCTTATCGACTTGTCGAGTTGAGGCTCTCGCGGCAGCCCCGAGGAGACTGGGACATCAGTAGCGGGCCCGGGGAGAGTCCCCGCATCAGCTGGCGCAACCCCTGCAAAGAAGCAAAGGAAGAAGGTTAGGTTGACCATCAGAAAAGAGGATAAAAACTTAATAAGGCGAGACGTACCGATGCCCATTAAAGCACGCTTCTCTTCCTCCTCCTGGAAGGTTTTCAAAGAGGCAGCGACGGCTTCTTCGGTAGTGACACCTGTTAAAAAGGGGGAAAGCATTAGTCGAAGATAATAATAAAAATGCTATAAAATGACGAAGAGTACAACTAATGATTACCTGCTTGAGCGAGTTAATCCAACCATGCTTCGAGCCTCACTGATCGCGCAGAAGCCGCAATGGCAGCCGCCAGGTCAGTGTCTGCGGGGTCTACCGAGAAGCCTTTATTGCTGCCATACTCGCTTATACCTTCGGTAAGAGGGGCCTGAGGCTCTAAACCGAGGATCGCATCGAGAGAGAGGAGCGACTTCTTCTTCCTCTTCTGCCCACCAGCCCTGGGTGCACCCGAGATTGACTTGCGCTTTGCAGGCACCTTAGGGCGGTGGGTCCCGATATCCGCGCCCACGCCGGACTCCGGCGAAACCACATCTACCGTCTCCACTGGAGCACGGGGCGCTGGTGGTACATCCGCAGTACCACGGAGCAGCAGTCCGCGCGTAGGGCTCAACACGCGCGGTGGCACGGTTCCGGCATCTTTCAGCAAGGGAATGACCGGGGTCCTTGGCTTCAAGGGAGCCCTGCAATCGCCGCCGGGAGGCGCACCCTTACGGTCAACCAGCATGCGCTTCTCCATAAAGATAACTGGACCCATTGCATGCGCGTACCAAGCCACATACGCGTTGAGCACCTTGGGGACACAGCTCGGCTCGCTGATGAAGAAATAGGAACCCGTGTTAAGCCGCATGAAATGGTGTATTCCATTCCTTATCCCCTCTCGGCTGGCCACGGGCATTTCCAAGAAAGCTTCCATCGGGGTCCCCTTGGTGATAGCTCGATTGCTGAGCGAACTGGTGAGGGTTATAACTCATGAAGAGTGCCGTCTCATTCTGCCTAAACACCAGGTAGCCCGGCCGAATAGAGTAGAGGTGGAGGATCTCCCGAGCTTTCAGTACGGAGGCCCCGTCCTTGAAGTCATCGCGCAGCGGCACCACTGACTTGGTAGTTTCTGAGCCTATGGTTATGAATTTATCCAAAAAAGAAACCTTCGCTCCGACCATGTGTGGACGGAGGAGCAACCCCCTAGCTTCCCGCGGAGACGCAACCACGATCGAAGCGCCGACCAACCGCATGACTCTTGGGAGCCTGCACTTCTCAAAAAACGGAGGGATCTTGTGTGCGCCGAACACCCCGTGCACATGCAGTTCCATCCAAGAGGTGAACTGGTGCATCGGGAAGTTAGCAGGCTGCACCCCAGGCTCATTAGCGTCCGCCGCTACGCTAAGTCCACTATAAAAGTAAGCCAGCCCAGCGATTCCTACTGTTAACTGCAGACCAGCCACCATCCGATGCGCTGGGTAGAAAACAGACGGCCGCATATGGCGCGGGTGCATGGGGAGCGCAAAGCTGCACAGCCACAATCCCAGGAACCCTACAAAAAAGGTCTCATCATCCATGCCCGAGACGGCGATTTCTGACAAGGGCATGACGGCGGTGCTGGGGAGATAAAAGTCCTTGTGATCATCCTCCGATGTGGGTCGGCGGTCCAAGCCGAAACCAAAAGGGTCATCAAGCTGGGCAAACTTCTCGCTCCGCTCCGATAGGAACTCCGGTCGAATGAAGCGGGCGATAAAATCTACGAAACTGACTCCCCGGGTGCCCGATTCCAGATAGAGCCCTTCATAGATCTCCAGCACCTTCACCAAGCCCGGAAACTGGTGCTGAATAGCGTTCTCCGGCGTCAGATCAAACACCAATGGCTTGGTGGCAAAGACGTATTCGTCAGGAGGAAGCAGCTCCTCGTAATGCTCCCCCCTCATCGGCAGACCCGAGATTTCAGCAAACTCCTCCAAGGAGATAGAAACTTCCCTGTCCGTCGTCAGGAAGGTGTGGGTGGGGATATTCCATTGTTCAATAAAAGCCTTAACCCACCACGTTGGAGGAGAGGGATACTCAAAGAGCGAGACGTAGATGGCCGAATACAAACCAATCTTCATCAGATGAGTCCTCTTCGCTGATAAGATGTACCGGGCCCACTGCAAATATCCGGCGGGCGGGCGCGGGATCAATCCAATGTTATAGGCCTGTCCCCAAGGGCGTGCTTCACCCTGACAGATTCGCCTCCCCAAAATGTCTATTGCCGGCGGCGGCTGCACGGGAATAGGCCCAATTGCAGGCTGGAGGAGGTCATCCGAATTCCAATTTTTGACCTCGACGGCATACTTCACCGGGGGTTCATCCGCATAGGGGATCGAAAATATGGGCTCGGACGGCGTAGCGAAACCGAAGCTTCGGCGACCCTGGATGATATCGTTATACCACCTACCCCACAAGTGAAGGTTCTTGTGCTCGGGGTCATGATCCTTGATGAGAGTGAGCACCTCTCGGTCCACTGGTGCCTGGGGAAATCCTCCCTCCGAGCGAACAAACGGGAATGATCTATCAGCAGGCATGTTTCCTATGGAGGGACAAAAATTAGCCGTCAGTGTTGTAATTCCAACGCTTGGCATTTTAAAATTTTACACCACTGCAATGCAGTGGGTAGGGGACCAAATGGGAAACCCATAAAATCTGGATGACAGTGCATCAGTTAATAGGACAACCCCTTCATTGGATGAGACTGTCAATTAATTCCCAAGAGAATATTCTCATTAATAAAAATCCTTAGAGACAAGGAGAAAATCTCCTCTTTCAGAGCAAAGCTCTGTCACAGAGTGACACTTGTCAAACTCTGGTCTCAAGGGAATAAAATTCCTTAAAAAGAGCCTAGCTCTGTGATAATGATGAGAAAATCTATTAAAAGAAAAAATTTCTTTAAACTCCTAAAGATTAAAAATTTTGGGATCTCAAAGATCCATGAAAACTCTTAGGGGTTCTTCATTTTCAGATCAAAAAGATCTACATTTGATCTAAGAGCAAAGCTCTGTTCATGGGTTAAAACCCATGAAACAAGATCTCTGTAGATCTATAAACTCTAGAGAGCAAGGCTCTGTTGGTGAAACCCCAAAAGGGTTTTCTTTAGATCAAAGATCTATAAGAGCAAGGCTCTGTTGATTAAAGTTAATTTAATTTAATTTAAGTTAAGTTAAATTTTACCTAAGATGATCTAAAATCTGAAGTTCTTGGGAAGAAACGAGAGTAAGGCTCTAAAATTCTTAAACAAGAGCAAGGCTCTGAAAACTCAAGTTCTTGAAAAATGGTAAAACATTTACTAAGGACCAAGGATCCTATTTATAGCCGCCTGCGCCCCTTCAACTCATCTGTTGATCCAACGGCCAAAATCTTGCCACCGCTGCACTCACGTGTGCGCCACGTGAGCGCAACGGTGGGGGGCATTTGTTTCCCCCAATCAGAGCAAAGCTCTGTTTGAATTTCAAAATTCAAAAAAATTGAAGCAACGCTTCAAGTCCCTTGCGCTGCGCGCAATGCGCCACGTGTCAAAAGCTGATATGTCAGCGCAGCGCCCAAGGCAGCGCGCCCAATCAGAGCAAGGCTCTATTTAAAACAAAATTAAAAGAAGCAACGCTTCAGATGATCTGCGCTTTGCGCTGCGCGACACGTGGCAGCGCAGGTGCGCTCTGCGCTTGCGCAGGTGCGCTGCGCGACACGTGGCAGCGCAGGTGCGCTTGCGCAGTTGCGCTGCGCTCTGCGCTGCGATCTGCGCTGCGCGACACGTGGCAGGCGCAAGTGCGTTTGCGCCAAACAGGATTAAAATTCTGAAAGATCTTTCTGTTCTTATTAAAACAAGAAGATTGTCTTCTGTAAAAAAAAAGCCCTTGAATCAAAAATCCAACGGTAGGGAAAATTCCCCAAATCACTCAGAGAAAGATCTCTTTAACAAATTTAACAAATTAATGGGCACTATATAAAAGCCCCTAGACCCCAATTCAATGGGCATGAACATCAAGATCAAAAACAACAGCACAGAGAATAGAGAGAACTCTGAAGAATTTTGAGAAAAAGAGAAAAAAGGTAAAAACCTTTATTCAAGAAGAACTTCTTCTGAATAGATCATTGATCTAAGAACAAGATCAATGATCTTTAAAAAATATATATAAATAATAACAGTGCCTTGCACTTTTTTATGAACCATTGGTTCTGGAATCTCAAAGATTCTTTTTTTAAATCCAAAGTTGGATCAAGAAATTAAAACA
The DNA here is from genome assembly GCA_030015575.1 of Agapanthus africanus. NCBI lineage: Eukaryota > Viridiplantae > Streptophyta > Magnoliopsida > Asparagales > Amaryllidaceae > Agapanthus > Agapanthus africanus. The sequence goes on along the minus strand of JASDDO010000010.1, from coordinate 484,027,423 downwards.
GTGCCTTGCACTTGTAAATCTGCATTGTTGCGCTCCTGGGTTGGCGCAAGCCACCAGAGAGCGCCACGTGTCAGCTCCAAGACCACTTGCGCTGTGCGCTTTTAAAATAGAGTATTGCTCTTTAAAGTTGGCGCAACTCACCAGAGCGCGCCACGTGTCTGTAGCGCAACAGCGCAGCGCACTGGCGCAGCGCTCTGCGCTGTTGCGCTTGCGCTCACTAAAGTGTGACACGTGTCACCACGACAAGCACTTGCGCTCAGTAATTGGCGCAAAGCGCCTGATAAACCACTGTCAAGTAATTAATGCACTGTATTATTTACAGAAGGGCCAAGCCCAATTAAAAAAAGGCCTAACAGGCCAAATTAAATGCAATGCATTATTTTAAAGAAGGGCAGAGCCCAAACAGATGCTCTGCATCATTTATAAAAGGACAGAGCCCCAAATCAAAAAGGCCTAGCAGGCCAGACTAAAATGCAGTGCATTATTAAACAAGGGCAAAGCCCTAGCACAGGTCTAATAGGCCAAAAATAAAAACGTCAAACATCCTATTCACACCTTAATATTGTATTATTATATTCCCCATTCTTATTCTTTTTACAAATAAACAAGTGCTTTTGACGCATATCTGCTACATATTACAGGTTAAAGGTTCTTGGAGCGAAAACAGTGAAAAAGACAAAAGACGACACAAAAAAGGGACTTTGACCAACAAATAAAAGGATCTTAATCAAGCCTACACAAAAGATCAGTACAAGGCAACGCAAGGTCCAAGATTACAAAGCAAACGGTTAAAACTCCACTGCAATTGTTCACTGGAGATCTGGAAGAAATAGAGAAGCCAAATCGAATAAAGATCCAAAGAAATAAAAAGCCCAAGAAGCCCAGAATCAGTTCCAAAATTTCCAGATATAAAATTTTACCAAAGCTTGGAGTCTACTTTGACTAGGTCTTCCTAAGGATATTTTGGTAAATGTAGACGTGCGAATCAATTGTAACCTAGAGTTTCCTATCCTCTATAAATAGGAACTCTAAATCATTGTAAAGGCTATGCCTCCCTTCATTAATAAATTTTAGAATTCTTTTGGAGAGCATCGGTGCCTCTTTTCAATTCATGAATTCAGATCTGACAACCCTGTGTTGATGTTTGGAGAGAGCCATCTGTAAGTAGTTTTATTTAATTGCTCTAGTTTAGATTTTAATTCCTTGCCTTAGATGTTAGCTTTGGGGAAGGCTTTTGAGAGATGGGATCTCTCATCCCTTTCTTTCCCATTATATATTTTCAATAGGACTCCATGCATACACGCACACACCACGCCCTACGGCACCCTATCCCTCGAGGTAGCGGTGATACCGTAGTATAAAGGCCCGGTTGCGCGCGTTTTCCATGGAGGTTAAGGTAAGGATTGATAAAGGAAGGACAAGAACCTAGAGGAAGAAAACATCTTTCCAAATGATTCTAATCCCTTTTATTAATAATTACCATAACTCCTAATAAGATCTTAATATGGGTATAGAAAGCGGTGAGATTTATTGACTTTCCAAACTTAACCTAAACCTAACCCTAGTAAGATTTAGATCTAGATTAATTTAGTTCTTAGATTTAATTGATCCATTCACACCGTTTGGAATTAACTCGTAAGAGCGATTAGGAAATTCACAAAATCCCTGTGGATCGACCCGTACTCACCGGCTAGCTACCAAGCGACGCCGTTCTTGATTGCGGTAATAATTTTTGATACAAATCAAATGGCGCCGTTTCCAGGGATGGCGTAAAATTTCCTTTTTGCAATTTCGGGTTAATCAAAATTAAAAACAATCTGAAAAATCTGAAAAATCAAAAAAAAATATAAAAATATATCATCTGTTATTTTTGGAAAGGGTACTTTGTTGTTTGAATTTTGCAGGATTTGCACACATATTCGGATCTGGAAATCTACAGAAGGAGAATCAAAAAAGGATACATCAAAACAGAGAGGGATTGCAAGTACAGAACAGCAAAAATTTTTTAGAGACCTGAAGCCTCCATCCCACCGCTAAACCGCGGCCTAAGCGCGCTCCCACCGCCTTTCCGCGGCCCTCTTGCATCATCATCGCGAAATTTTTGCACGGTTTGTTTCCTATTTCTTCCCTCTCTAAATCCCCATATATCTTATGTCAAATCTTCTGCAGGATTCTTTGCGCTAAAAATCTTCTTCTCCCTTCCAATAATTGATTCTTTGCAGGATTCTTTGTGCCGCAAATAAAATAAAAAAGATTTGATTGCAAGTGATTTACTGTTTTGCATATCTTTAAAACTGACTTTAAGGGGCTTTTGACCAATTCAGATTGGGTGGGGATTTCATCACCCTTCCCAGGACCCCAGAAATCACATAAGGCATTTGCATTGACCATTCTTTAATTAAAAAATACTAGACTCAGCCCTAAGGACTTCGAGCTCAATAGGACAGAGGACTAGTTATAGGCATCAGCCGTTTATCCTAACCTGACTTTGCGGTGTCTAGGCAAGTGTGTCAAGGCAAGTGGTTACTTAATTAGGACCGCTACTTGTAGCGGGGAGCCTCCCACTTACCTGGCCGCAATTGGCGGTGAAGAGGCGGTTTGAGGTCCTATCTCTAGCCCTTTGGAACAGTTAGAAGCTGTCTAGCTGACCTAGGTGACCCTAGAGTTAGGCCTGATTGTGCATTTTTGGTTGATCGAAAGTGTGTCTTAGCCCTTTATCAAATTTTTTTTTTTTGCAAACGGTTCCAAATAAAAAATAAAAGAAGAAAAAGAAAAAATCTTTTATAAAAAAAAAAACTTGCAACTTGTCGCGTAAAATCCTTGCACCCTACCACCTACCTTCTTCATCTTCTCTTTCTTCTATCATGGGTACCCCACATCATAAATCTCTTGCTGAACTTTGGTATCCCGAACCTAACTTTGCGTCATACGTCAATTGTTTCGGTCGATTTAAGGAAGATCCCTCCATGCCAAAAATATCTTTGAAATATCAAATAGAAGCGTCTAGGAGAAACAGTTTGACTTTGCAACCCACTCTGTGTCAACCATGTCAACCTTCACCACCTTATTATGTTGATGCCACTTTTTCGAGTCCAGCTGTAACTCCTAAACCGATGTCCATTGCTGAGCATATTGCTCAATCTCGTAGCCGATCTTTCACCCCTCTCCACACATCTAGTTCTAGGGATCAACAAGTCCATTCACCTTTTTATGCACATGTTGACCCTACTCCTGTCCAACCATCCAATTCCTACCAGTCCTACCCGACTTTCCCACCTTCACTAGACACTGTTTCTACACAGCCATTAGGGAGTTTCACGTATCCAAACAGTTTCGAATCTTTTACCGAAACCCCTTCACAACCCATGTCTAGTTTGGAACAGTCGTTGGAAGCTTATATTGCAGCAACAAACAAAATGACTAGGAATGTGGAAGCGTCCATAGCCGCCCTTATGCAACCTGCTGAACCGGTAGCTAGTTTCCAACTAGCTTCAAATTTTTCAATGTATGAGGAGGCGGTTGGACAGAGTGAGAATGTGAGAGGATTTCCAAATCAAATATACCCATACCCAATTGAATCCAACAACTCCAATTTTCAAACATGTGTCCAAAATGATGAGTTGTGCGACTTTGTAGTGCTTGATTTGCCAAATTGTGATGAACCCCTTTCTAGTGAAACCGCACCAAATCCGTTTGACCTTTACACCTCCAATCTAGAACCTAAATCGATAAATATCCATGCTTTTGATGAGGTGTCAGAAAAAATTGATTTTCACTTGATTGAGGATATAGACGCCGGGAAAATTTCGAATGATGAACCTGTCGATTTGATTGAATTTTTATGTCCAATTCATCATCCCGAACCCTTAAATGTTTCTCCCGAACTTCATATGCGTCTTGATTTTGATGATAATAGCATGGATGAGTTAAATATTGAGGAGAATTATGAGGATAGTATTGAGGAGAGTATTGAGGATAATATTGAGGTTGAACCATTTTTGTTTAATATGTCGGATTTTCCAATTCATCCTCTTGAACCTTTACCTAAATCACCCTCCCTCCTTTCCATCGTTCCGACCACGCCTAATATCACGCTTGAAGACTGTGAGTTTGAAAAAGTTCTCTTTGAATCTAACACAGTTCTCACAGACGATAACACGTACGAGTGTTTCACTTTTTCGGACGATGTTGATGACTCACCGCCCGAGTTTGAGTCCTTTACATTTTCAGATGAGTTAGTTGAACCATCAGACTCGGTTGCTTACAGTCAGTTCGAACCATTGATGGAATCCTTCAAGTTCGAGACAGATTACTTAGGTGAGATTACGACTATCCCGAAATCACTCCCTTTCGTCCTTCCTATCATTCCGACCGTACAAGAGACCGTTACGTTTTCATCTCCAATACCAAGTTCGGCGTACCCATGCTTTCTTGCGAATCTTGAAGGATTTGACCCCATTTCTCGACAGGTTGATAGGTTAGCACACTCGCTTTTAACACATCGGTCATCACATATTTTGCTAATTTATTCACTCAATTTACACCCTCAAGATCGTGCTACCCTTCTTTCTCTTTTCCGCCGTTTTTCTCCTCCACCGAGACCATATTCCACTCTACTTCCCACACGGTCTCGTGTGTTTCTCATCTCTTTTCTTTCTACTCCATTCTTTCACCAACTAGACCATTACCACGATAAAATTTTTGAATGGTTGGTGCTAACCTTTGGCTTGTGTAAGGCCAAGCTTAAGTTTGGGGGGAATCTTGTTGTATATATGTATATATATTTTTGTTTTCTTTTTCTATAAAAAAATAAAAAATAAAAAATTCAAAAAAATAAAAAAATTATAAATAAATAAATAGGGGAGTGCCGGCATTTTGACCCTTTTGGTGTAGCATGACAGTGAGGACACTGTCAAGTTCAAGTTTGGGGGTATGCTCGGTACGTCTTTTTCCTTCGCATTCATTTGTACATATTTTTGCATTTTCATACTTATTTTAAAACCCATAAAAATTGAAAATTTTTAAAAATTATAAAAATTATTGTATTCAATTCTGGCTTATTTTATTAGAGTTTGACAGATAGGTTAACTAGCTAGGAACAACTAGATCTTTGACGTAGTAAATTAAAAACCCTAAAGATAACCTTCTTTAAAGTTTAACGGTAGAAAGTATATGCCTTTGTAGTTTATTTAGAAATAGGCAAATTTTGAGTTCAGTTCTTGGACTAAGTTGAAACAAAGGAAAAGTATTGATGTTCTTATTAGAGTATAAGTTTGAAAAATAATTCCTGGCTTAAGTCTAGATTCTGAGAACGTATACCCTACAAATTGCATAATCACACATCTTGAAACTTGGAATAGTAGAGGAGACCTTGAAATGCTCTTGTCTAAAGTCCTTAGTACAATGAAAATAAAAGAAAAAAAAAGAGTGAATAAAGAAAAGAAAAAAATGAACACTGGTTTTTGTGATTACTTAAGGCTGTAAAAATAGAAAAATATTTAGCAAGGGTGCTTCATCATCTAGTGCCTTAGACCAACTGGTTTGGGAGTCACTGCTAAAAGCCTTGGGTGTTGCAAGACTAGGAATTACGCTTTAAAGTGCAAACATATCTTGTAATCGGTTGTTGGTACCTCAAGAAGTATTAACGGTCGCATGAAGGATGTGTAAGCAAAATTCAATTAAAAATTCACCTACTAATAAGTACTTTGGACAATGGACAAGGGTATGATTGCTTGATTTGAATTTCCAAGTGTAGGGGTGATTTATACACACACGTGGGGATATGTGATTGGAGTTTAGATAAGAGAAAGGAGTGAAGAATAGAACTTGTATCTTTAGTAGAGTTGATAGAAATTCCTAAGTGGAGATGGAACCCTAGAAGGAAAACTTAAGAGATGCCGAAAGCTAAGTAGGTCTACAGAACATATATAATCTTAAGTTAAATGATAAGGAAGCGTGAAGAATACGGGTGGATAATTTATGAGTCAAAGATAATAGAATTCCTTGTTAGAAAACCTAATTAGAGAATAAAAGTTAATGGGCCGAATTGATAGGATTTTGTGGGTAGTATCCGCTGAAAACCCTCAGGAGACAACACTCCTCCTACTAGGGACACCTAGAGGTTTAACGGCTTGTTGCACGTGCTCAGTGCAATCGTGTTTCCCTGCGAAAGTGCGGTTAGGTTTTATCGAGAATAAAAAATAAGTTTGCTCGAGGACGAGCAAAAGATAAGTTTGGGGGTATTTGTTCACACCATAATATTGTATTATTATATTTCCCATTCTTATTCTTTTTACAAATAAACAGGTGCTTTTGACGCATGTCTGCTACATATTACAGGTTACAGGTTCTTGGAGCGAAAACAGTGAAAAAGACAAAAGACGACACAAAAAAGGACTTTGACCAACAAATAGAAGGATCTTAATCAAGCCTACACAAAAGATCAGTACAAGGCAACGCAAGGTCCAAGATTACAAAGCAAACGGTTAAAAGTCCACTGCAATTGTTCACTGGAGATCTGGAAGAAATAGAGAAGCCAAATCGAATAAAGATCCAAAGAAATAAAAAGCCCAAGAAGCCCAGAATCAGTTCCAAAATTTCCAGACATAAAATTTTACCAAAGCTTGGAGTCTACTTTGACTAGGTCTTCCTAAGGATATTTTGGTAAATGTAGACGTGCGAATCAATTGTAACCTAGGGTTTCCTATCCTCTATAAATAGGAACTCTAAATCATTGTAAAGGCTATGCCTCCCTTCATTAATAAATTTTAGAATTCTTTTGGAGAGCATCGGTGTCTCTTTTCAATTCATGAATTCAGATCTGACAACCCTGTGTTGATTTTTGGAGAGAGCCATCTGTTAAGTAAGTAATTTTTAATTCTTTGCCCTAGTTAATCTTTTATTCTCTGTCCTAGATAGATGTTTTTCAATTCCCTAATGAGTGAGTAGTCTCCTCGCTTGTTAGGGTTAGCTTTGGGGAAGGTTTGAGAGATGAAGATCTCTCACCCCTTTCTTGCCCGTCATATATTTTCATAGGACTCTATGCATACATGCACATATCGCTCCCTACGGCACCCTATCCCACGAGGTAGCGGTGATACCGTAGTATAAAGGCCCGGTTGTGATTGTTTTCCATGGAGGTTGGGGTAAGGATTGATAAAGGAAGGACAAGAACCTAGAGGAAGAAACATATTTCCAAATGATTCTAATCCCTTTTATTAATAATTACCATAACACCTAATTAGATCTTCATATGGGTATAGAAAGCGGTAAGATTTATTGACTTTCCAAACTTAACCTAGACTTAACCCTAGCAAGATTTAGATATAGATTAATTTAGTTTTTAGATTTAATAATCAATCCGAACACCCTTCGGAATTAACTCGTAAGCGCGACTAGGAAATTCACAACATCCCTGTGGACCGACCCGTATTCACCGGCTAGCTACATGCGACGCCGTTCTTGATTGCGGTTAATAGATATTTTTGAGATTAATCACATCCCCAACTGGACTTAGCCCAATCATGGCCGTAAGTCCTCAAATTAAATTGACTGAGCACGACTGATCCCTTAAATCAATTTACATCCGGTTCAAGGGTACATCTCTGAACTCCTCTGACACATGTCGTTGTAATCCTTCAACGTCGTCAGAGAGGTGACGGGTCCCGACGGCCATACATTAAATGGACCACCATGTCCCTAAACTGGTATTGGACCACCATGTCCCTAAACTGGCAATGGACCACTATGTCCCTAAACTGGAACAATAGAGCCCAAACGCTCTTTTGTCGGATCTAAACGATCCCGTTAAGTTGATCTTAGTCTCAAATTGGACAAACGTATCCTTAACAAACGTTTAAGTTGATCTTAGCCTCAAATGTGGCTAACGTGTCCTTAACAAACGTTTAAGTTGATCTTAGCCTCAAATGTGGCTAACGTGTCCTTAAATCAAACCTTCAAACATACTTTAGTCCCAAATTGGACTATAGATCTCTCAACCAACTTTGGTTCAAGGACACATCTCTGAACTCCTCTGATATTTGTCGTTGTAATCCTTCAACGTCGTCAGAGAGGTGACGGGTCCCGACAACCACACATTAATACGGACTGTGGGGTCCTTAAACTCATGGACTTATGCGTCCTTAATCCAACATCCGTCCCCAAAATGGGAATGTTGGACCACTATGTCCCTAAACTGGAACAATAAAGCCCAAATACTCTTTTGTCGGATCTAAACGATCCCGTTAAGTTGATCTTAGTCTCAAATTGGACTAACGTATCCTTAACAAACGTTTAAGTTGATCTTAGTCTCAAATAAGACTAACATATCCTTAAACCAAAACCCTAAACCCAAATCTAAGAAAATACGGATTTGGACTAATCCACGTCCTACGGGCGACGACATAAATTAGTCTCCGTATACAATCCACGGGCAACCACAAACAAAACAAACACCCACGACACGAAATGACCATCTGGAGAAGGAGAAAGTTGTTACCGCGATGCGGTAGCGTAATTAACTGCAGGGGCTTGCGCCTGCAGGGAAGTGCGTCCGCACAATCAAAACCCCCTCAAGCGAGGGGGAATCTGACGAAGTCTGCTACATCGGCCGCATCCGTCTAAACCTCCGATACACGGTGCCATAAATCAACTTAGTATCTTCGGAGAAGTGGACGAATAAAACCAAATAGTATCTGCCCCGAATCTCAGGCAAGACGTCCATGTCTTGGCCTCCATTCGGAGGGGAACAACGGGTTTCATGATGTTTTTCTGGTGTCGATGTTGCACACCCAGGTTCCATGATTTTGATGTGTCGCGAGGGACACCATTGATTTATATCCTCATACTTCCATGCATACTCTTTATGATATTTACGTGCATGCATACATTGATTATATGGTTGGACGAGATCCACATGTATACAGACCTTGATTATATGATTGGATGATATCCGCATACATATAGGTATTGATTACGTTGTTGGCACATATATAGACCCGGTCACCCTAGATATCATAGTATTACCTTTATCTTATAGTTGACCTAGGAGTCGTTGTTTATTCGATTTCTATCTGTTGATATTTTTCTACTCACGAGTTAGCAACTCACCCCCGTTGTGCCCAGTTCTTGCAGGTTGACCGTTTAGATCAGCAGCGGCTTCGCTGGCACACAGTTGCATTCGGGTGCTTTACATTGGTAGGTGGGACATTTGTATCGTACCCACTCTTGTATCTATATTTCATATTATATCTAGTTAACTCCATTAATCAAAATTAGTAAATTGTGTAAGTAATGAGACTTAGTAAGATTGTGGCTGCGAGACTTAGAGCGAGGGGTTTTCCGCTACTTGTGGTTTGATGTCTTACTTATTTATTTATCTTTTGCGGTGAATTTCGCCGTTGGGCGTCGTATACTTATTTATACTGTCTTGCGTGGTTTTGATCCGCCGTTTGGCGAAGTGCTAGCTCCCTCTTGGGGATACCTTTATCATTATCTTGTATATGTGGTTTTGGATCAAAATATACAAAGGAGGTGCTGCCCAAATTTTTTTTAAAAGACGAAACATGTTTTTAAACTTGCATAATCCACTTGCATTTTCATGTTCCTTTTCTATGCATTAAGAAAACTTGATTTCATTATACCTCTATTTCAACACCTCCTTTATTTTCTTAAAAAGGTTTAGATTTCTGGGTTTTCAGCTTACTTGAATTCCGTTACTGTTGAAGTCAAAAATTGCACTCTGGTTGACCAAGTCAAAGTCAAAATTCAACCCCAAGCCAAGTGGGCCCATGCCCAGATCGAGTCCAAACATGAAGCGGCCGGCCCTTCCCATGCCAAAATGAAATCATGCAATAAATAATTTTTATGTAATTTTTTATGCATGAATGTAAACAAAATGGGCATAAAGCCAAATTTTTGTAAGCCCATGGCTTATGTGTAAAAAAGAAATGGCACATGAGCCATGGGATGGGAAAAAATGCCATTTTGTAAAGCCTGAGGGGCTATATGTAAATATGTAAGCCTATATAAGGCAACATGATGATGAATAAAATATACACTTTTCATTCCCCTCAAAAAACAATGGTTTGTGCCTCCTTCCCCTCTCTCAAGGGTCTAAAACCCTCTTCCTCTTTTTTTTGAATCAAATCAAGAGTTTAACTCTTCCTTTCTCAAAGATAAATAGTTTTTTACCACAAAACCCACGAGGGGGAGCTCGGATCTCTAATCAGATCTCGAAAGGGGGGACTTTCAAGTCTCACCCCCTTTTCTCCAAGATCCCGCCGATCAAGAGAAGGAAGAAGGAAACTCATCTCCAAAAATCTAACTTTGGACAGACCCAAGGCTCAAAAGAAGAGCCAAAGATTCATAGGAGTTTAACTCCTTTCTAGATCTGTTGGAGTTTAACTCCATAAATTAATTTCTATTAGGAGTTCAACTCCTAAACTCCCCCTTGGGAGTTCAACTCCCCAACCGAGGAGCTAAGTCCCTTACCGCGGGTGTTTCCCGCAGTCACGTGTGCCCACATGACCCCGGACGCTAAGGCGCCCCTCGGTCACGTGTGTGCCACGTGACCCCGGGTGCCAAGGCGCCCATCGGTCACGTGCGCCCACCTGACCCCGGGGTGCCAAGGTGCCCAATGGTCACGTGCGCGCACGTGACCCCGGACACTAAGGCGCCCACGTGCACGCGTCCTTTGGATGTCATTTTCCCCCCATTTTACACACACTCCGCACTAAATATACCTCCCCCGTTAGAAAAAATTTCTAACGGGGTGCTGCCCTGCACCCCGTAAGGGGGCAGCTAGCCCTCTTGACCCTCAGCCCGCTATCCGGGTAGCGGGGACCTCATAAAAACTCTGCGGGGCCTCTGATATATCCAAAACTCCTTTCAAAACACAACACACGCACACTGCACTTTGAGTTCGCATGACCAGTTTAACCCGTCAATCGGAGGTTCCTTCGCTCCAAATGCGAGGGGTAATTAACGGCAGCTTAGTCCGCGGCTGCCGGTGATTCGGATCCCCACAAGCGCGTGCGTATTCCCATCTCAATGGGGTGACGAAAAACACCCTACAGTTACGCCTTTAGACATTGCGTAATTCAAGTGCTGGTCACGAGCTAATATTTCGGGTCGTGACACACAATCACCCTCTCCCCTAAACTGGCCGAAACCAGCAGACCCATTCCCCAATTTCCCCACCTCTTTTTTTCCACTTCAAAAGTGAAATGAAAAGAAAATAATAAGCAAATGAAGCATGGTGCATTGTTTATAAGGTATGGACTTTTCTTGTCTTGACCAAAACACCACCTCACTCTCTCTCCCCTCTCCTGAAGGCTGGCTGAGCCTACACATGGAAACAACCCCCCTTCTCTCTTCATTCTTCTCTTTTCACTTCAAAAACTCCACAAAATTCATTCAAAAATCCACACAAAAAACCACAAAATCCTAATTAAACCTTACCCATTATTCCTTGATCAAAACTAGCATGGTTCTTGGAGCAAGAGAGCAAATTGGGAGGCCAAGTTGCATGTTAGATCTCAAAAATTGTGAGGTATAAATCCTAACCCCATAGTTAATTTGTTGGTTAATTATTTTAAATCAACTTAATTAGGTATTTAAATGGTTCTAATTGCAAGTTTTGAAATTTCAAGAAAAGGGTTTGAGATTAAATTAAAGTTTACACCACTTGATTGTGGTTATAATGAGTAGTTTAACATGTTAAGACATGCAAAATCTAATTTATTTGTTAAGTTGCTAATTATTATTTTTAAATTGTCTTAATTATATAATTTTGCAAACTAAGTTTTTAATTAGTGTGTAATTAGATGAAACTAAAATCCAGTAAAGGTTTGTGTGGCTCAATTAAGTTATCAAGTGATTATTGTGGCCACTAGATCGCTAATCCGTGAAGTTTTTACGCAAAAACCCTATCGATGTGCTTACTAGGTTTTTGGAATAATTAGATTTTGGTTCAATTTGACGTTGCGATGATTTACATGCTATATCCTATAATATTTGACATATTATGAAATGCGCGATTGGGTTTTAGTCTTGGTGGTTGTCACGTTTAGCGACCCTAGTTGTAGTTTGTGGCATTGCCGCGAGCGTGATTTGTGCACCAGGTGCGTGCGCGTCTGGTTAGTGCGCGTGGTTTATTTGTGTCGTTTATGTCCGCGACTATTTATATATTTATTCTCTTATTTACTTGTGTACGTTTTTAGGATCGGGTGCAGAGGCGTCGGATGTGGCGCGGAAATGGCAAGGCTGAGATCAGATCAGATTAGCCGAGGCGTCCCGGTGAGTAGATGTACACATTTACGAGGGAAATCGTCTAGATGGCGCGAGGCGTCCGATGGTTTAGGATTACTTGTAGTGCTTTCATTTTTTATATGCGTAGTTTCCCAGTTATTCATCTCATTGTATCGCACCATCTTATATATATATATATATATACACATACGTGATATCATCTCATAGGGCACTTGCACCATTACCATTGGTTCATACCGCACGTGCACTATTCATGCGAACACACACGCCTTTGATAATTACTATGTCATGAACACTATAGAACTTGCTTAAAATCGGTAACTGTGCATTTGCATCATATATGATCCGTAGACTTATACTTGTATATTTATTTCATTAAATGGATACGTAAGATTGTTAGTTATATATACATATCTCATTGCATCATGATTCATGCATAGCTTCTGGCCGTACTTCGCATGGTATATACTACCGTATCATAGATTTCCATTATCACCGGCATGTTTATATATTGCGATTCTTCTCGAGAATTTCAGTATTGATGAGATTTCTGGATTTTTGGGAAAACCGCAAGAATTTTATAAACCTGTTATCGCTTTAAAAATGCAAGTTGTAGTTTTCTCGCGATATGATGTATGTGTCGTCCACCATGAGTTTTCCTGATTATGTTGGCTTTCGAGACCCGATTCGAGAAGTTGGATGAACCGTTTCGGGTACATGGTGGGCCCGGTATGGTACCTCGGGCCAAGAGGCCCGATTTGTAGATGATGAGCCTGGCAGGGGCAGACTACCTACCGGTGATTATTGGCGCGGCGGATATCCGGAGGATACCGACGTGGTCATGAGATTTGATGATATGGGCCGATCCGGACTGACGGAGCCCGAGATATTGAGACATTGAGATATTGAGATATACATATATTGTGTCGATGCTTGACACGGATTTTCTGTTGATTTCATTGATGATACTCAATTTATTGCACAGATTCTTTTCTAAGATAAGAATAAAGGTTTTCTTATACCAGACATGTTCAGGTTTCGTGTTTAAATATGCATTCATGTTGCATTCATGCTAGTACATAGTATCATTTTGAGATACGTGGGTTGTGACACATTTGCGTGCATACTTACGATAGCCTTATTAGATATTACTTACTACTCACGAGTTGGCAACTCACCCCCGTTGTGCCACAGTATTTTGCAGGTCTGATCCATCAGCATAGTAGCGGCGGGTGTACTTTCTATTCTGCTTCGTTTCCATCGTTTTGCAGCTTTTCTCATTGGTGGGTTGCGAGGATATTTTATTCCATCATGTATATTATTTTGTATCTAGTATACTCCATCTATCCTTGTATATTGGACTAGACGGTGAGACTCGTAAGATTTGTATTTATGGTGTTTGGTGTCGATGTTCACTTGAGCCGACGTGGTATTTTCTTATTTCTTGCTTTCAGATGTTTATTGTACACTTTTGATATACATATTGCATGTGGTTGTGATTCCGCCGTTGGCGAAGAGCTAGCTCCCGCTTGGGGATGTCTTATTCATTATTTATATGTATTTTCATGTGTTGTACCCGTTTGGGGGCCAGTTTTTACAAAGGAGACTCTACCTAAATTTTCGGGAAATTCTGATGTTACTTTTAAATGTTTAATGCGACTTATTTGGTTAGAATCACTTTCTTTAAATAAGTTTTTCTACACTCTATTTCTTTATATGGTTTTGATTTCTAGGCTTTGGCTTACTTAGATTACGTACGCCTTGAGATATTTCGTAATTTAAGTGTCAATCACGTTCCATACCTACGGGTCGTGACACCAGTTCCTCAAGATTCGGCAGGAGTGAAGCAGTTCAGATCACTCCATCCTAAGACTTTTTCGGGGAAGGAAACTCCCTTAGAAGCTGAGTAATGGATCAAGGGAACAGTCAACGATCTCGGTGCCGTCCAAATTCCGAAGGACGCGTAGGTGAATATTGCCAAACTACAACTCACGGGTAATACCAGAATATAGTGGGAGGCCGAGGAAAGTAGACTGAGAGAGCCCATCGACTGGGAAACGTTCAAACAATGTTTCGATACTCAATACTTCCCAGTCGTAGCACACTTAAAGATGGAAAGAGAGTTTATAAAGTTCTAACAAAGGAACATGTGGGATAAGTCGGTGGACGAGTACGCTTCGGAGTTCACGAGATTAAGTCGATTCGTGCATCACCTGGTGGCAACCCCAGAACTATATGCTAAGAGGTTCCGAAAAGGGTTGGACATGAAGACGCAGTCCTCTATGTCTTCTACTACTCTTTCGACTTATGACGCAATTTTAGAGGCGGCGCGGAACTTTGAAGATCTACAGAAACGTATAAGGAAGAATGACCATTCATCAGGCGTTAAGCGATCGGCAAGCCAATTTTCTGGAGAATCGTCTTCCAAATTCAACGGAGGGAAACAATTCAAGAGGCCAGTAGGGCCAACCGTCTCAAGAAAACTAGCCGTTATATGCAACCATTGTGGTAGAACCGAACACTGCATGAGAGACGGTCGCATTTTGAACAAACTTTGCATAGTCTATGGTTCTCCGGATCATACTATTGGGGACTGTCCTCAGAGAGGGAGACAATTAGGCCCTGTCAACAAGCCGGCTAACTATGTGGCACCACGACAGGGAAACCGACCACTTTCCGCCACTAAACCAACCGGTCAAGGGGAATCACCAAAGAGACCACTCTTGCCATCACAGGAGTGTGCTTTTCAGCAAGCACGGCAGAATAGACCCAAACACCAGACCTTCACCATGACAGTCGAGAAGGATGATGCCACAGGGAAAGTTAGCACAGGTACTCCTTCCTTTTTCAACCTTCCTTTTGATGCCATACTTATTTATCCTTCGATGCAAATCTTAGTTAGACTCACCCTAATTCCTCTGGTTTCCGTAATATCGACTAGTTGCCTTTATGTTACATCTCTCAAATTTTCCATCAATTCACAACCTTCCTTCAACTTCCAAACTTTTCTATTTGGAAGCAACTACTGGTTCTATATTTTCCGATTCTTTATACCTAAACCCTTCAAAGACTTTCCACGCACCAAGCGATACACTAACTCCCGGGAGCGACACATGCGACTAAGAGGACTCCTGATTGCATTATCGATTTCCTTGCCTAGTAGTGGCTACTCCTTTGGAAATTTCAAATATGAGATTATTCTAAGGAGGGTAGATCGTAACTATCACACCCATTCTTGCCATTCCTAAAAGACCCGGAAGTTTTAACGTAAACTACGATTTTTCGGGGAAGGGACTTGGTGGTGTGACGTATCAGCGCGGCGATATAGTTGCATATGTGCCAAGACAACTAAAAACTCATAGACGCAACAGTTTCCCCCAATCAGAGAAAAGCTCTGTTCAAATTTTGAAATTTGAAATGAAGCAGCGCTTCATAAAAGCGCCAGCGCTAAGAGTCACAGACTCTGCTGTAGCGCTCACGTGCAAAGCACGAGAGCGCTCGCGCTCGCAGCGCCAACGCTAAGAGTCAAAGACTCTGTTACAGTGCTCACGTACAAAGCACGAGAGCGCTAGCGCTAGAACTAAAAGTTCCCTGCCGTTGGATCAAAGATCCAATGGTGATTAAAAAATCACCAAGACAAAGAATAAGTTCTGTATGGGAAATGATTTTCCCAATTTTGTTAAAAACAAGAAAATTGCTTTCTATAAAACAGAAGCTCTAGGATCAAAGATCCAATGGTGGGGAAACATCCCCAAATCAATCAAAAAAAGATCTCTTTAACTGATTCAGCAAATCAGCCTACCCTATATAAAGGCCCCAAGACTTCAAGTCTTGCAGAGAAGAACCCCCCCCCCCGAGCTTTGAGAAATTTCAAAGAAAAGAGCAAGCTCTGAGAAGAAGAACTTTTCTTCAGGGTAAAAACAGAGAGATAAAAAACATCTCATCAAGGAAGAAGAACATAGTTCTTTTTTTAGATCATAGATTTATAAGACAGGGGTCTTTCACAAAAAGAGATCATAGCATCTCATCATAAAATGAGGGGAGAAGAATTTCATTCTCTTTAGATCATAGATCTACAAAGACAAAGTCTTTCACACAAAAAAATAGAAGAGACTGTAACATCTTTTATAAAAATAAGAACTTTATTCTTAGAACTATAAGACAAAGTCTCTTGTAAGCTAGAACTTATTTCTCAGATCACGAAATTGATCAGAAGCACTCTACGCTCATTATCTGGCGCTCAGCGCCAAGCGCGCCACGTGCTCCTCACGTGTGCGCTACTTCATAAGAAGCACCTTAGCGCTCTAAATCTGGTGACCAACGCCAAGCGCGCCACGTGCTCCTCACGTGCACGCTACTTAACAGAAGCGCTCTGCGCTTATTGACGGACGCTCAGCGCCAAGCGCGCCACGTGCTCTTCACGTGTGCGCTACTTAACAGAAGCGCTCTGCGCTCATTGACTGGCGCTCAGCGCCAAGCGCGCCACGTGCTCCTCATATGTGCGCTACTTAATAGAAACGCTATGCGCTCATTGACTGGCGCTCAACGCCAAGCGCGTCACGTGCTCCTCACGTGTGCGTTGTTCCTGCCAAAAATTTCTGCGCAAAAGAGTCCAAGGTATCAAATGGCAGCGATACGCTTAAGGAAATGCGAACCAGTATCTTCCGGCCTGTATTTTGATAAACTTCTGAAGGAGGAACTGTTAAATTCTGATGATATTGGAAGCATCTCGAAAAACCCTTCGATTTGATATATTATGGGCTTCATAATTCTTCCGGGATCAAGAGTTAAGAGCAAATATTCTATGCACTGTTCCCTGATTAAAAATCAGGAATTACCTCAATGAGGTATCACGTGCTCACACGTGACCAATGGTCACGTGTTGACACGTGATAGTTAAAACATAAATAAAAAAACAAACGGCTGAAGAAGGACCCAATTGGGGGTCACGTGCTCACACGTGACCAATGGTCACGTGTTGACACGTGATAGTTAAAACATAAATAAAAACAAATGGCTGAAGAAAATACCTCAATGAGGTATCACGTGCTCACACGTGACCAATGGTCACGTGTTGACACGTGATGGTTAAAACTGAAGTGTAAGTAAACGTTGAGAAAAGGACTCAATTGGGGGTCACGTGCTCACACGTGACCAAGGGTCACGTGTCAGCACGTGACTGGCTTCGAAAGCTTTACAGTTTAATAAAATTAAATTCTAAAAGCTTCTAAATCTTTCCAAATGGAAAAGGATTATGGGGACCGTTGGATTAAAGATCCAAGGGTGATTAAAAATTACCAATTTATGGAAAAAATCTTAGACAAGGAAAGATTTCCCCTAAATCTCACCGAAAATAACAAACAGAATATCTTTGGATTTAAAATCCAACGGTGAATAAAATTCATTGTGTGATCTAAAGGATCATATTAATTATGAAATTAATTAAAATCTTTCAATGAAAGATTCACAAAACAAATTGATTCTTTTCTTTCTCCTATAAATAGGAGCCAAGAAGAGAAGAGAAAGGGAGCTACCTTTTTTAGAGAAGAACAGAGAGAGGAGAATTTAATTCTCGAGAGAAAAGAAAAGAAAGGAGAATTTAATTCTCAACAAAGAAAACCCTAGGTGAGAAAAGAAAGGGAATCAAAACTTCAAACAGAGAATTTAATTCTCAAAATCTAAGAGTTTAACTCTTCTACAAAAGAACTTAGTTCTTCCTTTAGTTGAAGATCTGCAGAAGCACATCTCCCCATAGGTTGAGGATTTAATTCTCATCGGGTTGAGATCCTGCCATGCAGATCCAAAACTTAGAGGGGGAATTGAGTTTAGAGAATTTAATTCTCCCAAAACAAAACTAGGGTTTAACCCTATATGAGAATTTAATTCTCCCAAACTCACAGGAATTTAATTCCTTCAAGATGGACAGAATTGGGGTTTAACCCTACTTAAGAATTTAATTCTTGCACAATAGGAATTTAATTCCTCCAAAATCATGATTAGGGTTTAACCCTACAGAGAATTTAATTCTTAAAGAAATAAAGAGACTTGAAAGATCTCCATGCACGTAAAGAACTTGATCACGTGGTAACACGTGACCCCATTCTTAATGAGCAGAGAAAAAATAACAGAACTTGATCATATGGTAACACGTGACCCTTCCCCTCAATGATCAAAAGAGAATGAACAAGAATTAAGGCCACGTGTCTCCACGTGACCCCTGAAAAGATCCCCAGAAATGAGAAGGAAAAATCACTGAGGCAACGCCTCACGTGCTCCACGTGACTCCCGAAATACAGAAAGAAAAAGTAAAAGAAATAAAGGCCTTGGGCGCTCTCACGTGTTCCCACGTGACCTCTTGGCAGACGCTCTAACAATCAGTGCATGAATCATCCTCACGTGTCAGCACGTGATGCTCCAAAGTAAAATATAAAAGTGTTTAACACTTAATTGCAGAACGATGAAAGGGATCTGGTCCCACTTTTGGGCGCTCTCACGTGTCCACACGTGACCCCTCTTTCTTTAGTGTTTAACACTAATTTGGGGATTATATTTCCAGTGTTTAATATTGATTGTTTCTAGTGTTTAACACTAAATTGAAGATTATATTTCCAGTGTTTAACATTGATTGTCTTTTAGTGTTTAACACTAATTTGAGAGTTCTATCTCCAGTGTTTAACACTGTTGTTCTCTAGTGTTTAACACTACTTTCAGCCAAATTGGCCAATTTTCCAGAGGCAAAAGTCCCTCCTCCAAATGAATCTCAAAATTAAGGAAATCAAAGACAAAATATTGTCAGAGCCCCCAAACCTCTGTTTAGCATTGCTGAATGATAAGGGGCTGAACCCAGACATATGTCTAATGGCCCAAAGGACCAATATTTCAAACATATTTGGACTTAGCCCAAACTGGCCATAAGTCCTCAAATCATCTTAAACTGAGCACATCTGCTCTTTCAACCAACTCATTGGTTCAAGGGTATATCTCTGAACTCCTCTGATATTTGTCGTTGTAATCCTTCAACGTCTTCAGAGAGGTGATGGGTCCCGACAGCCATACATTTTATTGGACCACTACATCCTTAAACTGGTATTGGACCACTACGTCCTTAAACTGGTATTGGACCACCATGTCCCTAAATTGGCAATGGACCACTATGTCCCTAAACTAGAACAATAGAGCCCCCAAATGCTCTTTTGTCGGATCTAAACGATCCTGTTAAGCTGATCTTAGTCTCAAATTAGACTAACATATCCTTAACAAACGTTTAAGTTGATCTTAGCCTCAAATATGGCTAACGTGTCCTTAAACTAAAACCTTCAAACAGACTTTAGTCCCAAATTAGACTATAGATCTCCCAACCAACTTTGGTTCAAGGGTACATCTCTAACTCCTCTGATATCTGTCGTTGTAATCCTTCAACGTCGTCAGAGAGGCGACGGGTCCCGACGGCCATACATTCAATGGACCACTATGTCCCTAAACTAGAACAATAGAGCCTCCAAATGCTCTTTTGTCGGATCTAAACGATCCTGTTAAGCCGATCTTAGTCTCAAATTAGACTAACGTATCCTTAACAAACGTTTAAGTTGATCTTAGCCTCAAATATGGCTAACGTATTCTTAAACCAAAACCCCAAATCCAAATCTAAAAAAATACGGATTTGGACTAATCCACGTCCTACGGGCGACAACATAAATTAGTCTCTGTATACAATCCACGGGCAACCACAAACAAAAACAAACACCCACGACACGAAGTGACCATCTGGAGAAGGAGAAAGTTGTTACCGCAATGCGGTAGCGTAATTAACTGCAGGGGCTTGCGCCTGCAGGGAAGAGCGTCCCCACAATCAAAAAACCCTCGAACGAGGGGGAATCTGACGAAGTCTGCTACATCGACCGCATCTGTCTAAACCTCCGATACACGGTGCCATAAATCAACTTGGCATCTTCGGAGAGGTGGACGGATAGCACCAAATAGCATCTGCCCCGTATTTCAGGCAAGACATCCATCGCTTCTCCGCCGCGTCTTTCGGAGGGGAACAGATTCTGGCACGCCCGGTGGGACCTTTTCTTCTTTCCACTCCACACTTCGTGTGTCGTGATTCGCGAACCAGTCGCGGTTCGCTAATGGTTGCCCTTGGGTTTCAAAGTACTAAGATTTGGCGTTTTGTTTGCTTCTGAAAGCAAAAGGATCAATGGCTGGCAACTGCTCGAACTGCTCCAACTGCAAATGCAACCGACGCTCCGCCTCACCTGGAGGTGTAACCTATGGACCGCAGGCTGCTTCCCTGTTCACTATGCCTGTGGAACAAGTGACTCAGGCTACCACCGGTCTGTTCTTTGGGAACATGCTCCCGCCAGTGAACGTTAATATCCAGCCGCCGAAGGAAGCGCAAAAGAAATCAGTCTTCGATCAGCTCACTACTACAACGGCCCCTCTCAACGGGTCGTTCAATGCCAACTCCTCGGTCTTCACCAGACTGAGCCTGAACTCCGAAGGGCCTGCCAGGAAGCCCATGACCCTTGAAGTGGCCATCCCGAGGAAGATAGCTATATCTGCCCCTGAAGTCGTCAAGGCGGCTTCTCCTACCAAAGAGTCGGTCTTTACAAGACTGACTATCCCGGCTCCCGTTCCTGCTCAAAGGTCTGTCTTTGACAGATTGGATACTGCTACTCAAAAGGCATCAGTCTTCAAGAGGCTGACACCAGCGGCGCTCATCTAGACGGGGGACAAGAAGAAACCATCCCCATCACCGGACCAGCCCCAACAGCTCGACACGCTCGACGTCGCCACTGGCGCCGAGTAAGGAAGGTCAGGGGCAACTCCCCCTCTGAGCTAACCCCACCGGCTCCAACAGTGGAAATCAATGCTGCTGTTCCGACTGGGAACAGTTTTGAACTGCTCAACAAGGTACGCAGAAACTCTCCGACTGCCACGCTGAAAAGATCTCCTCCACCCGCGGAGAATGTTACAGAAAAAAGGCCAGAGTAGCCCCCTCAACGGCTGTCCTCCAAAATTTATAAGGTCTGGCGACGGGTTCAGGACTCAGTAATCGTTCAAGATCACTCTCACCGACAGAAAAGGGTGAAAGTTCAAGAAGAAAAGAACCGTCCTGTCAAACCACAAAGGACGACAACCACTTGGGTGCTTACTACAACGGCCCCCTCCACGTCGACTACTCACAAGAGCATAAAGCAGGAGAAAGTCCCCATGCCTGCAGCAAATGTCAAAGACAGTAAGCCTAAACACCCTAAGTCTGGGGGCATGGTGGTGCATACCGTCTACATGGCGTCCGGGAAAGAGGACAGCCGTATATCCACAGGTCATCGACCGCTTACACGATCGGTGACTAAAGCTCAGGAGCAGCAGCAGAAGCTCCAAGAAATGATGACTGCGATGGCCGCACTCACTGGGCCAAAAGAGAGCCCAGAAGCATCCTCGGATCAACGCCAGGAGCAAGAAACCGACGCCGAGTTCCTTCGCAGGATACTTGAAAAGAAGGACAAAGAGGCTGCGGAACGAGCAGCCAATATAAAGCGAATGGCCCTTCTGTTCCAAGATATGGTGGGTATGATGATCCAGCAGGATCCCCCGGCGGAAGATCCTCCGATTGTCCTTAAAGATGACAGAGGAGAAACGTCGAATCCTCCTCCGGCTCTGTCAACAGCCAAGGAGGAGACAATTTCCAAAGCTGCCCTGGATGAATATATAGCTCAGCAGATACGAGTTCACCAGGCAACTGAGGCAGCCAGTCAGGTCGTTAAAACGGGACGACCATATCCAAGCTGGTATGATCAGATCAAGTACCCGCCGGGCTACACGATCCCAAAATTCTATGTCTACAAGGGGACAGGCAATCCCCATCAATATGTGGCCCAGTTCAGGGCTCTTTGCGGCAACACTGGCGGCGACGATAAGCTCTTGCTTCGCCAATTCGTCGGCAGTTTATCAGAGACGGCGTTTGAGTGGTATTCCGAACTCCCAAATGACTCTGTAAAGACATTCGCAGAGATGGAGTTGCTATTCACTCAGCGTTTCGCAAGCGCTAGCGAACGCACCCCAATCACGGCACTGATCAATGCCAGGGTGAAACCGGGAGAAACATGGGTCCAGTATGTGATATGGTGGCATAATCTATGGTCGAAGTGCGAGCAGCGTATCGAAGAAGCGCATGCGGTAGGCATGTTCATAGGCACTCTTGATCCGCAGGTGACCATCTCCCAATTCATGATGTTCTTCAAGCCGACCACCTTCCAGGCCTTAATTGAAAAGCTGGCCCAAATGGACCAGATGGGCCATAGGCCTTCCTCTTCAAAGACAGAGCCTTAGAATGAAAAGGGCAAAGGGAAAACAACCTTCGTTGCCAATACTCAACAACGGCCGAACAACTTAAAGCCGGTTGTTCACCAAAACAACGTGTGTCCACGTCCATCCCTCGAGGAGAGACTGGGACGTCCTTACTCGTTTCCCCAGGATAAAACGAGGAAAATGTTCGAGCTGGTAGTGCACAACAAACTCATCAATCTGCCGGATCCAAAATGTCCGTTGCATCCAGGCGATGTCAACAATCCTAATTACTGCCCTTACCACCAAGCAGTAAGCCATTCAATTGAAGATTGTTTCGTCTTCAAAGGCTGGATGGAGGACCAATACCAACAAGGCAAGTTCACATTATCCGAAAATTGGAAGGTGAACCCATCACAACCTCACGCCCCTAAAAAGGTGGACATGCCGGGGGTATCGTGCTCATTCATAAAGGAAGCCCCATGGGAGGACGTTCTTTCAGCCAAGACGAAAAGAATGCTGAAGGATCTCCAAACATACCTGGAGATCAGGTGGAAAAATCCATTGGAACCCGAGATCATCGAGGGAATGCTGAAACCGCGCCCAACTCCAAAAACGGGTGGTGATAGTCAGAGCGCTCACACCCAGCCGTCAAAGTCTTCGAAGAAGAAGAAGAAGACCAAAAAGCCCGTGCAGCTTGGTGACAAGCGCACGGACCTACAAAAACAGATTGACACGTTGGAAGAATATAATCAGAAGGCGCGGACCCCGGTCACACTCCAAGAATTTATCAGCCACGTCCTTGAGGACGGAGATGATGACAATGGAGAAGACTCGTCGGATGAATCTAAAGATTATGTGGCAAGCTGCCATGTGATCTCTCACTCGCCAATAAATGACGAAGAAACTCCTTACACAGAGAAGCTGGGGGCAGATCCTGAGCCAGAACTTCTAGGACCATCAGAAGAAATGATTGATGCATTCCTGAACAAACCCCGTCTTAAAAGCAAAGCTGATCGAGAGCGTGAGATGGCCATATTCGAGAAAGCCAAACGCCGGCGACTGGATAAAAGGGTCGAAACACTCATACCAGATCAAAGTACATCCGCCGCAAATGAAAGCAGGATCAAGATAAGGAAACGATTCGCCAAAGCCATATCGATAGGGATGAGACTGCCCTCTTTCAGAGAAAATTCTCCCGGTGGTATACATCTTGATGAAACGGACGTACATCCTAACTTCTGCTTATATCATCAGAGGATCGCACATCCTACTGAAGACTGCAACTCCTTTAAGTGTTAGTGGCAAGGATATGTCGTTCACAGGCAACACTTCAACAAGACAAAGCATGAAGCTCGTAAACAACGGAAAAATGCGACAGATGAGCGTAAAAGAATTGTCGGCAATTGTCATAGGGTTGATCCCGGGGGATCGCGAGTTCTCACATTCGGGAGCGACTCCGACGAAAAAGTAGCCCACGGTCCTCTCTTCAAGGAATCCATCTCTGAAACGAAAGAATTGAGGAGTTGCGAGAACATTCAGCCGTGCAATCGCACGCTACCCGGAAAGAATCTCGGACCCGCAAACAAGGGATCGAACAAAAAGGATAAAGGGAAGGGAAGAACGGCCTTCGTCGCCAACGCTCAACAACAATCGAGTGGCCCTAGACCGGTTGTTTGCCAAAGCAACAAGCGCCAACCCCTCTATGAGAAGTTGAAACGTCCTTACTCATTTCCTCGGGATGAAACAAGGAAGCTGTTCGAACTAGCAGTGCGCAACAGGCTTATCACTCTACCGGAGCCGAAACACCAGCTACAACTGAATGATGTCAACAATTCTAATTACTGCCCTTACCACCAAGTATTGGGCCATCCGATCGATAACTGCTACGTCTTCAAAAACTGGGTTGAAAACCAGTACCAACAGGGCAAGTTCGCGCTGTCCGAAAAATGGAAGGTGAACCCACCACAACCACATGCTCCGAAAAAGATGGACATGCCAGGGGCATCGTGCTCTTTCATAGAGAAAGCCCCATGGACCAAAAAGTCCGTAGACTAGAAACTCGCCTCAAATATGGCAACGATAGACCGAAACGTCGTTAAACTAACGATGGACCACTATGTCCTAAAACTGGCTGTAGACCGAAACGTCGTTAAACTAACGATGGACCACTATGTCCTAAAACTGGCTGATGACCGAAAAGTCGTTAAACTACTACCAACCCGCGGCATCTTCAGGCTGACGTGGTAAAAAAAACGGTACGTCCATAAGCAAAATGGGCACGGATGAAAACCCGAAAGGGCGCCATGAGTAAAAACAGCAGGACTGCCGGCGATGATTATGAAAACCCGAAAGGGCGCAGACTCGTTAAGAAAAAGGTACGTCCACAAGCGAGATGGATACGGATGAAAACCCGAAAGGGCTCCGTGAGTAAAAACAGCAGGACTACCGACGATATTTGTGAAAACCCGAAAGGGCGCAGATTCGTAAAAAAACGGTATGTCCATAAGCAAAATGGGCACGGATGAAAACCCGGGAGGGCTTCGTGAGTAAAAACAGCAGGGCTACCGGCGAGTGTTTGTGAAAACCCGAAAGGGCGCAATCTCGTTAAAGGACACTTGCAAGTTCCTCTCGACCTTGTGAGGAGAATCCACCTGCGTGAGATCCTTACGACTCACAAGGGAGCAACACACTTAGGGATCCCCACGATCCCTAAGGAGAAATTACGCTTGCGAGATCCTCACGACTCGTAAGGAGAATCCTCTTATGGGACCCTCACGGCTCATAAGATTTGAAAGTCTTAAGTTACAGAGACCTGAACCTGTTCTTAAGCAACCCCCACACAACCTTCGATATTGCCCTACAAGCGGCTCATACTGACCCTTGTATACAATCCACGGGCGCGAATAAACATTTCCCCAGCAAAGTCCCACCCGTGACTAGGGATATGTCCATATGGTGAACAACCCTTATAAGTCCTCTCGACTTATAAGAAGAAAACCCTTTTGTAAGATCCTTACGACTTACGGGGGAACATACACTTAGGAATCCTTACGATCCCTAAGGAGAAAACACACCTACGAAATCCTCATAACTTGTAGGGAGAAATATCTTTGTGAGACCCTTACGGCTCACGAAGTCAAAAGCCTTAGTCGACAGAATCCTAACCCTGTTTACTAAGCCATCTTTGTTCGACATCGACAGAGGCAAATGATGATTCGCTCTTGGCAATGTCCCAGTGGTAGCGATGTTGATGCCTAAATCGGTATCAAATTCCAAGCCCTTTCACGGAAAATGATGATTCGCTCCTGGCAATATTGCAGTCGCAGCGATGCTGATGCTAAGATTAGCACCAGATCCCAAGTTCCATACTCGTGGCGAAAAGTCGACGAGCCAAAAATGCATATGAAATAGCCGAAATGATAGGGCAACTTGCAACAAAATCAGCAAGTAAAAATATATGCATGCAAAATAGCCGAAATGATTGGGCAACTCGCAATAAAAAGCAGCGAGTAAAAAGAAAAATAGCCGAAATGATCGGGCACCGCAAAAAATAGCCGAAATGATTGGGCAATCGCGATTTTCGCGATATAAAAAGCTGAAATGATAGAGCATCGCGGAAAGAATAAAAAAAATGATGAAAGAATGAAACTTTTTGCCCTACAGATGAGATCATATCGATCCATGTATATAATCCAGGGGCACAAACAAAGAGGGAACCATACCTTCCCAACAGGCTCCATCAGAAAGTGAAGCCAAATCTCGACGGTTCATAGACAACCTAGAGACAACCTCAACATTTTGTCGCAATATTGCAGACACAATGTCAACAAATGAAGCAAAAGAAGATCCCTAGCTCCAGGGTCTCGACGTCAACATCGACAACTTAGAGATCACCAACGGCGTTTTTTTCACTCCAACCAGATGCAGACATGACGTCAACAACCGACCTCAGAGTCGCAACGAAACGGAGCCATGGAAAAGTCCCTAGTTCTAAATCTCAATGGCCACATCTACAGCCTGGAGACCAACAACGGTGTGCCTCTTTATTCCAGCAGGACGCAGATTTTACACCATCAAACGGAGAGTTCCAGATCTCGACGGTTCACAGACAAACTATAGACCATCTCAGCATTCGTCTCATTACAGCAGACGAGATGTCAACGACGGCGTTCCTCCGCAGTCTAGCAGGATGCAGATGCAACGTCAACAAAAGACCTCACGGTCGAAACAAAGCGGAGCGACGGCAAAATCCCAGCTCCACCTCAGCATTCGTCTCGATACAGCAGACGAGATGTCAACAATGGCGTTCTTCCGGAGTCCAGCAGGATGCAGATGCAACGTCAACAAAAGACCTCACGGTCGAAACAAAGCGGAGCGACGGCAAAATCCCAGCTCCACCTCAGAATTCGTCTCGATACAGCAGACGAGATGTCAACAATGGCGTTCCTTCGCAGTCCAACACGATGCAGAAGCAATATCAACAAAAGACCTCATGATCGAAACAAAGCGGAGCGACGGCAAAATCCCGGCTCCACCTCGACGTTTGTCTCAATACAGCAGATGCAATGTCACCCCAAGATCAAAGCAACAGAGCCATGGCAAAGTCCCTAGTTCCAGGTCCCAACGGTTCACCAACAACCTAGAGACCACCTCGACGTTCGTCTCGATACAGCAAACGCAATGACAGCAAACAAAGAGAAGGCCAAATTCCTAGCTTCAGGGACAAATACGGTAACTCATATAAAACCTGAAAGACAACCGGAGATCATCCCACATGGAGTGGTCACCACTTCGACGTTCGTCTTGATACAGCAGATGAGATGTCACCACAGCGTTCTTCCTCCAACAAGACTCAAACGCGACAATCAAACAACGGAGCCATGGCAAAATCCCTAGTTCCAAATCTCGATGGTTCACATGCAACCTAGAGACAACCGCGACATTCGATACAGCAGACGCAGTGCCAGCAAACGAAGCGAAGGCTAAATTCCTAGCTTCAGGGTCTTGACAGCAACTCATATAAAGCGTGAAAGACCACCGGAGATCATCCCGCATGGAGTGGTCACCGCCTCGACGTTCGTCTCGATACAGCAGACGCAATGACAATAAACGAAGCGAAGGCCAAATTCCTAGCTTCAGGGTCTTGACGGTAACTCATATAAAACCTGAAATACTACCGGAGATCATCCCACATGGAGTGGTCACCACCTCGACGTTCGTCTCGATACAGCAGATGAGATGTCACCACAGCGTTCTTCTTCCAACAGGACTCAAACGCGACAATCAAACAACGGAGCCATGGCAAAATCCCTAGTTCCAAATCTCGATGGTTCACATGCAACCTAGAGACAACCGCGACATTCGTCTCGATACAGCAGACGCAGTGCCAGCAAACGAAGCGAAGGCCAAATTCCTAGCTTCAGGGTCTTGACGGAAACTCATATAAAACCTGAAAGACAATCGGAGATCATCCCACACCAGCGCGGAGTGGTTATGACTCATCGGGGCTCTCCAAAATGAGCCTTACCTCAAGTAAAAAGCGGCATGGCAAAATTCCTAACGCTTGCTCTTCTGACGGTCAAACTGCCTAAGAAGATTGCTTGAAGACGTCTTGTCCAGCCCCCGAAGGGATCAGAGACACGACAGTCGCAAGGCTACTCGAACAGCAAGATTGCCTATCGAGGGATACATCAGCCAACGTGACGGTACGACGGGCAAAATCCTAGTACCACAGACCCTAACGGACCTTTGTCGTAAAGAGCAGAGGTTAACTGTGACGTTAGGACATCCTTGCGAGAACTTCTCGATTCGTCTCGACTCGTAAGGCAAAGCCTTAGGCAATGGGGATTAAAAAACCTATTTCCTAAGCACTGGGGCCCTGCAAGTCAGTCCAAGATGGACTCTTGCATACTATTCACGGGTCACACTCTCCAAAGTTGAATCTCGACAAGGAGGGAAACAACCGCTTACGAGTCCTCTCGACTTATAAGCGGGAAAATTCTCTTGTGAGATCCTTACGACTCTCAAGAGAAAACACACTTAGGAATCCTCACAGCTCCTAAGGAGAAAAGACACCTACGAGATCCTCACGACTCGTAGGGAGAAAAGTCTTTATGAGACCCTCACGGCTCATAAAGTTGAAAAATCTTAGGTGGCAGATCCTAACCCTGTCTCCTAAGCCATCACTGCCCTAAAAAGAGGTTAAGATGGACCATCTATGAGCCACACTTGCCAAACCTACATGCCACTGAAATGGAGAACTTACTCATGAGCGTATAAACTACTTCACGCCAGAGTAAGACAAAAAGAAATAGAAGGGTGCGGCACATGGAGTTGAGAGTTTGGAACTATATCTCTTAAGAGTCGAGATTTGAGTCAATGATAAATGACGACTGTTTCCCCCAATCAGAGCAAAGCTCTGTTGAAATTCAAAATTCAAATTTTGAAGCAACGCTTCAAATCCTGGGCGCAACGCGCCACGTGTCAGGCGCTGATACGTCAGCGCAGCGCCCAAGACAGCGCGCCCAATCAGAGCAAAGCTCTATTAAAAAACAAAAGGAAACAACGCTTCAGTTGCGCAAACACTGCGCTGCGCGACACGTGTCAGCGCAGATGCGCTAACGCAGTTGCGCTGCGCTTTACGCTGCGCGATACGTGTCAGCGCAGTTGCGCTGCGGGGTGCGCTGCTTGACACGTGTCACGCGCTGGGGCGCTTGCGCCAAAAAGAATTAAGATTTTAAAGAAATCTTTCTGTTCTTGTTAAAACAAGAAGATTTTCTTCTGTAAAACAGAAGCCCTTGGATCAAAGATCCAACGGTAGGGAAAATTTCCCAAATCACTCAGAGAAAGATCTCTTTAACAAATTTATGGGCACTATATAAAGGCCCCTAGACCTCAATTCAAAGGGATGAACATTTTTTTTGGGAGAAATCAAAAACTTCAAACAGAGAGAGCTCTGAAGAATTGGAGAGAATTCCTCAAGAACAAAAAAGGTAAAAACCTTTAGGAAAAAGAGAAAATTCTCTTATGAACAGATCATTGATCTGAGAACAAGATCAAGAATCTCCAATAAAAAAAATATAAATAAATAATAATAAGTGCTTTGCACTTTTCTATGAACCATTGGTTCCCTGAGATAAGAAAAACAAGAAGAACTCGTTTTCTTTGATCTAAATTAGATCAAGAAAACAAACAGTGCTTTGCACTTCTTTTATGAACCATTGGTTCTGAAAGATTCTCAAGTTAATAGTGCCTTGCACTTGCAGAACTGCGCTGTTGCGCTCCTGGGTTGGCGCAAGCCACCAGAGAGCGCCACGTGCCAGCATCTGAACCATTTGCGCTATGCGCTTTTGAAATAGAGCCTTGCTCTCTGAAACTGGCGCAACTCACTACAGCGCGCTATGTGTCAGCAGCGCAAGCGCAGCGCACTACGCTTGCATGACACGTGTCATCACCACAAGCGCTTGCGCTCTTTAATTAGCGCAAAGCGTCTGACAAATGCAATGCATTTCTTTTGCTAACGGGCCAGGCCCAAGTCAAAAAGACCTAGTAGGCCTAAATAAATTGCAAAGCAATAAATGGGCAGAGCCCAAGTCAGATTGATGCTCTGCATCTTTTATAAAAGGGCAAAGCCCAAATAAAACAGATGCTCTGCATCATCTATAAAGGGCAGAGCCCAAGCAAATTGATGCTCTGCATCCTTTCTGGGCAGAGCCCAAACAAAAATGCAATGCATTATTTAAATGTGGGCAAAGCCCTAGCACAGGTCTAGTAGACCAAAAATAAATAAAAGCGTTGAATATTTTTCAACTGGACTTAGCCCAATCATGGCCGTAAGTCCTCAAATTAAATTGACTGAGCACAGCTGCTCTTTTAAATCAATTTACGACTTGTTCGAGGGTACATCTCCGAACTCCTCTGACACCCATCGTTGTAATCCTTCAACGACGTCAGAGAGGTGATGGGTCCCGACAACCACACATCAACACGGACTGTGGGGTCCTTAAACTCATGGACTTAAGCATCCTTCAACCAAAAGACGGACTGTGGGGTCCTTAAACTCGCGGACTTAAGCATCCTTAAACTAAAACACGGACTGTGGGGTCCTTAAACCCACGGACGCGTCCTTAAACTAAATATGGACCACCATGTCCCTAAACTGGAATATGGACCGCAATGTCCTTAAACTACCTATGGACCACCACGTCCCTAAATTGGAATATGGACCACTATGTCCCTAAACTGGAACAATAGAGTCCCTAAACGCTCTTTTGTCGGATCCAAAACGATCCCGTTAAGTTGATCTTAGTCTCAAATCAGACTAACGTATCCTTAACAAACGTTTAAGTCGATCTTAGCCTAAATACGGCTAACGTATCCTTAAACCAAAACACCAAACCCAAATCTAAGTAAATACGGATTTGGACTAATCCACGTCCTACGGGCGACGACATCGCTTAGTCTCCATATACAATCCACGGGCAACCACAACAAACACACACGACACAAAGTGAAATTCTGGAGAAGGAGAAAGTTGTTACCGCGATGCGGTAGCGTAATTAACTGCAGGGGCTTGCGCCTGCAGGGAAGAGTGTCCACACAATCAAAAACCCGTCAAGCGAGGGGGAATCTGACGAAGTCTGCTACATCGGCCGCATCCGTCTAAACCTCCGATATACGGTGCCATAAATCAACTTGGCATCTTCGGAGAGGTGGACGGATAAAACCAAATAGCATCTGCCCCGAATCTCAGCGTTAGGACTTCGCAATCCTGTGCGCCTTCATTCGGAGGGGAACAGATTCTGGCACGCCCGGTGGGACCTTTTCCTCTTTCCACTCCACACTTCGTGTGTCGTCTTCGCGAACGAATCACGGTTTGTTAATGGTTGCCTTTGGATTTTAAGTTACTAAGATTTGGTCTTTTGCCCGGCGCAGAAATCAAGCATCGATGGCCTCTACCTGTTCAAAGTGCTCTAACTGCAGCTACAACTCGCGCCCGGCCTCAACTGGGGGCATAACCTACGGGGCCCAAGCGGCCTCTTTGTTCACCATGCCCGTGGAGCAGATTACTCAAGCCACCACGGGGTTGTTTTTCGGAACTATGCTTTCGCCAACAAGCTTCAGCACCCCCGTGCCCGTATAAGAAGCTCCTAAGAAGTCGGTCTTCGATCGACTTTCAATTACTGCGGCCCCTCTCAACGAGTCGCCCAACGCCAGTGCCTCGGTCTTCTCCAGGCTGGGCTAAAACTCTTGCGGGCCCACGATGAAGCTTGCAGTCCCGGAAAAGGTTATTCCAAAAAGAATAGCCAAACTTGCTCCTGAAGTCGTCAAGGCGGCTTCTCCGGCTAAGAGATCGGTCTTTACAAGACTGACCGTCCCAACTCCCACTCCTGCTCCTGCTACTCAAAAGACATCAGTCTTCGATAGGCTGACGCCGGCAACAGCTCCACACCTGAACAGGGGGCAAGAAGAAGTTGTTTCTGTCTCTGAACCGATACCGACGACTCGTCGTGCCCGACGACGCCACTGGCGCCGGATAAGGAAGACCGGGGGCAACTCCCCTTCCGGGATAACTCCACCAGCTCCAACAGTGGAAGTCAATGCTACTGTTCCAACTGGGAACAGCTTTCAACTGCTGAATAGGGTACGCAGGAACTCGCCAACTGCGGTGCTCAAAAGATCTCCTCCACCAGTAGAGACTGCCGTGGAAGCAGAAAAGCCAGAGCAGTCTCCTCGATCGCTGTCCTCCAAGATTTACAAGACATGGCGACGAGTCCGAGAATCGGTCATTGATCCTAACCTCTCTCGCCAACAGAAGAAGTCGAAAGGTCGGCAAGGAGAAAATCCTCCGGTCAAGCAACGAAAAGTGACGACCACTTGGGTGCCCAAAGCAACGGCCCCCTCAACTTCTACGGCCCATAAAAGAAGAAGCCCGGAGAAAGTGCCAACGCCGATGACGAATATCAAAGGTGGTGAACCCAAACGCCCTAAGTCAGGGGGCATTGTAGTTCATACTGTCTACGTGGCGTCTGGTAAAGAGGACAGTCGCATATCTACGGGCCATCGACCGCTTACGCGATCAGTGATCAAAGCACAGGAGCAGCAGCAGAAGCTCCAAGAGATGATGAACGCTATGGCCGCACTTACTGGGCCAAAAGAAAACCCTGAAACGTCCTCAGATGAACGCCAGGAGCAAGAAACCGACGCCGAATTCCTTCGTCGAATATTGGAGAAGAAGGATAAAGAAGCTGCTGAACAAGCAGCCAACATACAGCGTATAGGCCTCCTATTCCAAGACATGGTAGGGATGATGATCCAACAAGATCCTCCGGCCGAAGATCCCCCGATCGTCCTTGAAGACGATAAGGGAGAGACGTCGAATCCTCCGCCAGCCCTGTCGACGGCTAAGGAGGATACAATCTCCAAAGCTGATTTGGACGAGTACATAGCCCAGCAAATACGGGTTCATCATGCAACTGAAGCAGCTGGCCAGGTCGTAAAAACGGGGCGGCCATATCCAAGTTGGTACGATCAAATCAAGTACCCGCCGGGCTACACAATTCCCATGTTCCATGTCTACAAGGGGACGGGCAATCTTCACCAGCATGTCGTCCAGTTCAGGGCACTCTGCGGCAACACCGGCGGTGATGACAAGCTGTTGCTTCGCCAGTTTGTTGGAAGTTTATCAGATACGGCGTTCGAGTGGTACTCTGAGCTCCCGAACGACTCTATCAAAACCTTCACGGAGATAGAGCTATTGTTTACTTAGCGTTTTGCAAGCGCCAGTGAACGCACCCCGATGACGGCACTGATTAACGCCAGGGTAAAGCCAGGCGTGACATGGGTTCAATATGCTATACGGTGGCGGAACTTATGGTCGAAGTGCGAGCAGCGCATTGAAGAAGCTCCCGTGGTGGGTATGTTTGTGGGAACCCTTGATCCGCAAACAACCATCTCACAATTTATGATGTTTTTCAAGCCAACTACCTTCCAGGCCTTGATTGACAAGCTAGCGCAAATGGATCAGATGGGCCATAAACCCCCTCTTCCAAAGCCGGACTCCCGAAATGACAAAGGGAAGGGAAAAGCGATCGTTGTCGCTAATGCTCAACAACAACCGAGCGACTCGAAGCCGGTTGTTCGTCAAAATAATATGCGTCCGTACGTAGCCCTTGAGGAGAGACTAGGACGTTCTTACTCTTTTCCCCCGCGATAAAACGAGAAGGTTATTCGAGCTGGCGTTGCGCAACCGACTCATAAATCTGCCGGATCCAAAACGTCCGTTGCAACCAAGTGATGTCAATGAGCCCAACTACTGTCCTTATCATCGAATACTGGGTCATCCGATCGAAAATTGCTATGTCTTTAAAAATTGGCTCGAAGACCAGTACCGACGAGGCAAGTTCGCGTTATCTGACAAATGGAAGGTGAATCCCCCGCAGCCCCACATATCTAAGGGGATGAATACGCCGGGGACAACATGCTCCATCGTTGAAGAAGCTCCTTGGGAGGTTGTATTATCAACCAAGACAAAGAGGATGCTAAACGATCTTCAGACATGTCAAGCGATTAGGTGGAAGAACCCGTTGGAACCGCAGGTCATTGAGGGGATGTTGAAGCCACGTACAACTCCAAAGACCGATGGTGGTGGCCCAAGCACTCGCAACCAGCCGTTAAAATCTTCGAAGAAGAAGAAAAAGAAATCAAAGAAGCCCGTAAAGCCTAGCGACAAGCGCACGGACTTGCAAAAACAAATTGACGCGCTGGAGGAATACAACCAGAAAGCACGGACTCCCATTACATTCCAAGAGTTCCTCAATCATGTCTTTCAAGACGAAGATGAGGGAGAAAGTTCATCTGATGAATCTGAAGAATATGTGGCGAGCTGTCATGTGATTTCCCATTCATTCATGGATGATGAGGAGACTCCTTGTACTGAAACGCTGGGGGCAGACCTTGAATCAAAAATTCTGGGGCCATCAGATGAAGTAATTGACGCATTCCTTAACGAAGCTCGATTGAAAAGTAAAGCTGATCGAGAACGCGAGGCGGCTATATTTGAAAGGGCCAAACGCCAGCGACTTGATGAAAGAGTTGAGATACTTCCGCTGGAGAAAAATACATCCACTACGGACAGAAGCAAATTCAAGATGAGGAAAAGGTTTGCTAAGGCCATATCAATGGGTATCAAGTTACCATCCTCTGAAGGAAGCATTACTGGTGAAATGGAAATGCACCCCTCATATTGCTTGTATCATCGGAAGATTTCGCACCCCACTGAAGAGTGCAAAGCTTTCGATAGATGGTGGCAAGGATATGTTGCTCATCGACAACGTTTTAAGCGGGAGAAGCGCAAAACTCGTCGGTAGCGGAAAAATATAACCGAAGAGTTTAACAGAACTACCGGTGATTTGTCGCATGGTTAACGCCAGGGGATCACAGGTGCCTACATTCGGGAGTGATTCTGATGAAGAGCTGGAACTTGCCCCTCTCTTTAAAGAGTCCACTTCGGGAAAAGAAGAAGAGCCGAAAATTTATGAAAATATCCGACTGCGTAATCGGACGCTGCCTGAAAAGAATCTCGGACCCTCAAACAGAAAAGATAAAGGGAAAGAAAAGGTCTCTGAAGATATCGTCTTAGATGACCAAGTGGTGGAGGAGCTAAGTGTCAAGGACCCGCCAAAGAGGAATAAGGTGGATTACAACGTCTTAGCGCATCTGAGGAAGCTACCGTCACAGCTCAGCATTCTTGACGCCCTTTTGCTATCAAAGGAGGCAAGAGATTCGTTAATCAAGGCATTACAAGATCCGGAACAATTCCAAGCTTTCCTGGCAGAAGAAAGGATGAAGGATGAATTGGAAGAAGTGCACACTGCCGATGTCGTTTTTGGTGATGAAGACCTTCTTCTTGGGACGTGCAAACACAATCGCCCCCTCTACGTCTCAGGATACTACCACGATATAAAGATAGGAAAAATCCTGATCGACAATGGATCCTCCGTTAACCTCCTCAATGTGCGGGTGTTAAAAGAAATCTGCATGAGCGTCCAGCACCTTGCTCGGGACAAGATCGCCATCTCCGGGTTTGACTCCCAGTCATTAAGAACTCTTGGGTCTGTAATACTGACGCTACGCTTTGGGCTACTCGTCACGAACATT
The DNA here is from genome assembly GCA_030015575.1 of Agapanthus africanus. Lineage (NCBI taxonomy): Eukaryota > Viridiplantae > Streptophyta > Magnoliopsida > Asparagales > Amaryllidaceae > Agapanthus > Agapanthus africanus. Next base: position 483,991,705 of record JASDDO010000010.1, on the reverse strand, counting down.
AAGTTCCACGTCATAGATGCCAAGACATGCTACAATGCTCTGTTCGGCCGACCGTGGTTACACGAGTACAACATCATCCCTTCTACACAACATCAGTGTATGAAGTATGCTAAGGATGGTCTCGAGTATACTGTGGCGGGAGAATTGAATCCGTTTTCCATGAACGAAGTCCGCAAATACGAAGATGCTAAATACTTCTTATCGGATTTTGAAGACACGGAGAGGTGTCGCAAACCGGAGAACAAAGCCGCTGCCACCATTCCTGTTTTCAGGAGTGAAACCGAGGAGGAAGAGGAGATAGTTTATTCAGGTCCGCCCCAATGTAGCAAGCCGGGACCATCTGCTCCTACGTTGATCTTTGGTAGCGATTCGGAAGATGAGGTCCATGCTGTATTCCCTGCTCGACCTTCAATACAAACGTCCGCTGACGAAGAGCAAAGTCTACAAGTCGCCATGGTGCCGCTTAAACACCGTAAAAAACTGGATGCACTTGATATTTACAATGTAGAAGAGCTGCAAACGTTCTATATCCCTCCCAGGTGAGAAAGCGAAAAAGAAATTCTATTCTACCGCTCTGAAGAAACCAAAGTGGAGAAAGAAATCTGGCATGGCGCGGATCCTACGCTTGATAGGCTTCAACCCATTCGTCTCCCCAGATATTATACAGAAGGCTTGAAGAGGCTGCTAAAATGTCAGGGGATATCCTTCAAGCAGACCGTTCGAAAAGCCAAGTTCTACGACAAAGTCTGAAACGTTCCCGGAACTCAACGCAAGTTGCCTAATAGGAGAATAGAAACAATCGGGCTTGGATACATCCGGTCAAAGAAACAAGAGCTACTACACGGTTGCTACATCGTATATGACTTCGATGATGAAGCGGATGCTCAATGGGAGGACGCTAATCCTGAGCCAGTGAAAGTTCCAGATGCAAAAGAGCCCAGTCCGTCGTTCGAAGAACAAATGGACAAGCTTATAAGAGAAGCGGGTCAAAAAGTCCAGGACGACCATAACCGCGAAATGGCCATCTACGAGAAAGCCAAAATGTAACGCCTTCTCCAACAGGCCGTGAAAGATGAAAATGCCGCTCCTTGTCAACCTGTTATAAAGAAGGCTCGACACAGAGACAGAAACAAGTCGAAATCCGAAAAAGGCGCTCAACATCAACGAAGCGGGACTAAGAGGCCACGCAAGCGGGAACTGAGCGGTTCCGATCTATCCCTCATGAGAAAAATGGGTCGAGCATACTCTTTTCCTCGGGACAAGACGAAGAAAATACTCGACCTCGCTTTAAAACATCAGATGCTTACACTGCCGGAGTCTAAACACCCCGAACAAGCAGGCGAGGTCTCACACCCAGACTATTGCTTTTATCACCGAGTGGTAGGGCATCCTCTCGAAGACTGCTTCACCTTCAAAAATTGGGTTGAAGATCAGTACCAGCTTGGCAAGTTCGCTCTGTCCGACAACTGGAGGGTAGCGCCGCCACAGAAGCACGAACCCAAGGCCACGGAAGAAGAACCAGTTCCACATTGGGATTGGAAGCGAATTCGTACTTGTCACGTGATAACGACATCAAAAGAAAAGCCCGAGAACATGGATGACCTTCCCTGGTGCTTCGAAAACAGCAACGACGAGGTAATCTCAGAATTCCCACCAGCGCCAAAAGAGCTGGAAGATGGAATCTATACCACCGCAGATAACCTTAAGAAAATTTAGTTGGGAACGGCGAACGATTCACGACCGACATTTGTTAGTGAGCTACTGTCTGAAGAGAAGGTGGCTTCATTAAAAGACCTGCTTATGCAGCACAAAGATTGCTTCGCGTGGAACTATTCCGAAATGCCGGGACTAGATCCAGAAATTGCTGTGCATAGATTGGCGATATCTACGGACGTCAAGCCAGTCAAACAGGTGCCGAGAAGAATGTGGCTCGAGCTTGAGATGAATATCAATGCCGAGGTCAAGAAGCTGATCAACTCTGGCTTCATCCAGGAAGTTCAATACCCTGAATGGATCGCCAACATCGTCCCGATGATGAAGAAAAATGGGACAGTGCGCATATGCGTGGACTTCCGGGATCTCAATAAAGCTTGCCCGAAAGACGATTTCCCAGTGCCAGTCACCGAACTGATGATAGACAATACGTCCACTTATGAAGTTTTCTCCTTCATGGACGGCTCGTCAGGGTATAATCAGATAAAGATGCATCCCGAAGACCAGAAGCACACCGCCTTCAGGACTCCTTTGGGTATATTCTATTATAAAGTGATGCCCTTCGGTTTAAAGAATGCCAGAGCTACTTATCAGAGAGCCATGACGCAAATCTTCGATGACCTTATACACGAAATCGTCGAATGCTATATCGACGATCTCGTGGTTAAAAGAAAATCATACGAGGAACATCTCGAGCATTTGAAGACCGTGTTTCAACGCCTTCGACAATACAACTTGAAGATGAACCCTCTCAAGTGTGCATTCGGAGTTTCCTCGGGCAAATTCATGGGATTCATCGTCCGACACCGAGGTATTGAAATAGATCCGTCAAAGATCAAGGCGATCATGGAAATGCCTCCGCCAAGGACTCTCAAACAGCTGCGGTCTCTCCAAGGGAAGCTCGTGTATATACGGCGATTTATAGCCAACCTTTCAGGAAAGTGCCGTCCTTACAACCACCTGATGAAGGAGGGAACCCCGTTCGTCTGGGACCAAAAATGCCAAAGCGCGCTAGACGAGATCAAGCAATACCTGCAGAACCCGCCAGTGCTGGCTGCTCCGGTCAAGGGAAAGCCCCTCATTCTTTATACAACCGCTCTCGAAGGCTCCTTAGACGCATTATGGGCACAAGAGAACGATCAAGGGAAGGAGAGAGCTCTCTATTACTTAAGCCGAGTTCTACTGGGGGCAGAAAGCAACTACTCCCCCATTGAAAAATACTGCCTGGCGTTGATCTTCGCGATAACAAAGCTCAGGCACTATGCGTTGGCGCATGAGGTCCGTCTCATTTCGAAGGTGGACCCTCTTAAATATTTAATGTCAAAGGCCATATTGACGGGACGACTCGCTAAATGGGCCCTGCTCTTGATGGAGTTCTCGATAATGTATTAACCTCTCAAGGCAATGAAAGGCCAGGCCATCGCCGACTTCCTCGCTGAGCATCCGATACCCGCCGATTCTCCTTTAAATTGCGATCTTCCAGACGAACATGCGTTTGATGCGATCGACGGTGGTGATACCCGATGGGAGCTTTATTTCGATGGAGCATCTTCCGTGAAGAAGCGCAAACAAAGTACCCCTATAATCAAATCGGGGGTAGGACTCATCTTTGTAACTCCACAAGGTGGGATAATGCGTTTTGCCTTCTCCCTAACAGAGCCAAGGACAAACAATGAAGCCGAATATGAAGCTCTGATAGCAGGCCTCGAGATCGCCATCAACATGGGAATTGAAAACCTCCTTATATATGGAGATTCCCAACTGGTCGTTAGTCAAGTAAACGACGACTACCAAACATGGAAACAAGAATTGGTGAAGTACGGCGAAAAAGTGCAACAATTGTTGACCCAAATTCCTTCCTATACTTTGAAAAACATACCGCGCGCGGAAAACAGCAAAGCGGACGCATTGGCCAAGCTCGCCAAGGAACTGGCTGATGAGAACCTCGATGACGTAAGAATCGTGGTACAAAGCCGTCGGGTGCTTGCCTCAGCAGAAATATCTCCGGAATCGCCCGAAGAGAAGAGAGCGACTGAGCAGACGACCCTGCAAATAAAAGATCGGGAAAATACCGAGGATTGGAGAGAAGTCTTTATAGACTACTTCAAATACCGCCAAACGCCCAAAGATGCATCCTCAAGACATCAGCTTATGAAACGAGCTCTGTCTTTTGCCTTCGTCAATGATACTCTGTACAAGAGGTCATTCGATTCTTTGTAGTTGAGATGCCTGGGACCTGACGAAGCGAAAAGAGTCGTCCAGGAAGTTCATGACGGACTCTGCGGTTCTCACCAAGCGGGCCCAAAGATGAAGTTGAAGATCAAACGGATGGGCTACTACTGGCCCACGATGATCCAGGACTGCCTCGAATATGCGAAGCAATGCCACTCATTCCAAATTCATGGGGACTTCATCCACCAGCATCCAAATCCGCTACACCCGATAGTGGCTAGCTGGCCATTCGAAATGTGGGGAACTGATATAGTCGGCCCTATCGAACCAGCATCGTCCAGGGGACATCGTTTCATCCTGGCGACGACTGACTACTTCTCCAAATGGGCAGAGGCAGTACCGCTGAGGGAAGTTAAGACGGAGAATATCCTCCATTTCTTCAAGACGCACGTCCTATATCGGTTTGGAACTCCGCGACGGATCATCTCCGATAACGGGCCAGCTTATAGAAGCCACAAGATCAGTCGCTTCACACAACAACACAATATAGACTGGAGATATTCCTCGGTTTATAATCCGCGAGCTAATAGTCTAGCTGAAGCCTTCAACAAAACCTTGACAAAAATCATGAAGAAAACGGTGTCCCGAAATAAGAAGGACTGGCACGAGAAGCTGCAAGAAGCTCTTTGGGCGTATCGAACTACGTTCAAGACAGCCACGAACACAACGCCATATGCGCTGGTCTTCGGTACAGAAGCAGTACTTCCCCTCGAGATAGAGCTACCCTCGCTACGAGTGGCAGTCCACTACGAGCTAACAGATGAAGAAAACGCTCACCTTCGGCTTGAGGAGCTTGATGCCCTTGATGAAACCCGGCTCATAGCGCAACAAAATCTGAAGGCTTATAAAGCAAAGATGACACGCTCATATGAAAGACTGACCCGGCAGAGAATATTCCGCCAAGGCGAACTCGTGCTAGTGGTCAAAAGGCCTATGATCTCCAATCGCGCCAAGCGGGGGAAATTCGAGCCAAACTATGAAGGCCCGTACATCATAGACAAGGTCTACCAGGGTAGAGCCTATCTACTCATGGATATGCACGATGAAAGACCTTTCAGGCCAATAAACGGTTGCTTCATAAAGAAATACTACTGTTCCCCTTCGAAGGGCGGCGCACAGGACCGCGACGTCCTGACGCTGAGATTCGGGGCAGATGCTATTTGGTTTTATCCGTCCACCTCTCCGAAGATGCCAAGTTGATTTATGGCACCGTGTATCGGAGGTTTAGACGGATGCGGCCGATGTAGCAGACTTCATCAGATTCCCCCTCACTTGAGGGGTTTTTTGATTGTGGGGACGCTCTTCCCTGCAGGCGCAAGCCCCTGCAGTTAATTACGTTACCGCATCGCGGTAACAACTTTCTCCTTCTCCAGAATTTCACTCCGTGTCGTGTGTGTTTGTTTTGTTTGTAGTTGCCCGTGGATTGTATACGGAGACTGAGTAATGCCGTCGCCCGTAGGACATGGATTAGTCCAAATCCGTATTTACTTAGATTTGGGTTTGATATTTTTAGTTTAAGGATGCATTAGTCGCGTTGCGGCTAAGATCAACTTAAACGTTCGTTAAGGATACGATAGTCCTGTTTGAGACTAAGATCAACTTAACGTGATAATCCATTTAATATCTGGCCATCGGGACTCGTCACCTCTCTAACGTCGTTGAAGGATTACAACGGCAGATGTCAGAGGAGTTCAGAGATGTACCCTTGAACCAAGGTTGATTTGAAGTTTTATAGTCCGTTTGAATGTTTGAGGATACGTTAGCCGTATTTGGGGGCTAAGATCAACTTAAACGGGATCGTTTAGATCCGGCAAAAGAGCATTTGGAGGCCCTATTGTTCCAGTTTAGGGACGTAGTGGTCCATGCTCCAGTTTAGGGACGTGGTGGTCCATATTCCAGGTTAAGGACGTGGTGGTCCATGTTCTAGTTTAGGGACGTGGTGGTCCGACATTAGTTTAAGGACGTTCCGGTCCAACATTAGTTTAAGGACGTTTCGGTCCACGAGTTTAAGGACCCCGCAGTCCGTATCGATGTGTGGTCGTCGGGACCCGTCACCTCTCTGACGACGTTGAATGATTACAACGACATGTGTCAGAGGAGTTCGGAGATGTACCCTCGAACCGGATATAAATTGATTTAAAAGAGCAATCTTGCTCAGTCAATTTAATTTGAGGACTTACGGCCAAAATTGGGCTAAGTCCAGTTGAAAATGTTCAACATTTTATTTGCTTTTGCATCGCATTTCTTTTTTTATTTTTTATTTGGGCTCTGTCCAGAAAGGATGCAGAACATCAATTTGTTTTAGGCTCCGCCCATTTATAAATGATGCAGAGCATCTACTTTGTTTGGGCTCTGCCCCTTTTAAAATGCATAGCATTTTTATTATTTTGTTTGGGCTTTGCCCACTTATTTAATTAGGCCTGTTTGGTCTTTTAATTGGGCTTGGCCCTTCAGTAAAACAAATGCATTGCATTTGTCAGGCGCTTTGCGCCAATCACTGAGCGCAAGCGCTTGTGGTGAGGACACGTGTCATGCTCTGGTGAGTGCAAGCGCAACAGCGCAGTACGCTGCGCTGTTGCGCTGCTGACACGTGGCGCGCTCTGGTGAGTTGCGCTAATTCCAGAGAGCAAAGCTCTATTTCAAGAGCGCGTAGCGCAAGTTGTCCTGTAGCTGACACGTGGCGCTCTCTCAAAAGCGCAACAGCGCAGTTTGGAAGTGCAAAGCACTAAGAATCTTTTAGATTCAAGAACAGAAGTGCAAAGCACTATTTGATTTCTTGATCTAATTTAGATAAAAGAAAAATAAGTTTTTTCTTTTTGTTTCAAGAACCATAGGTTCATAAAAGTGCAAAGCACTATTTTTTATTTTTGTTGTTTTCTTGTTTTTAAAGAACCAGTGGTTCATAAGAAGTGCAAAGCACTGTTTATTATGTGAAGAACATTGATCTGGTTTTTAGATCAATGATTTATTAAAAGAGATTTCTTCTCTCTCATGAAGGTTTTTACCTTTTTCTTTTAAATTTTCTCAGAGTTCTCTTTCTTTTTGAAGCTCTTGACTTTTTTCAAGAAAAATATTGATGCCTTTGAATTGAGGTCTGTGGTCTCTTTTATAGTGCCCATAAATTAGTTAATTTTGTTGAAGAGATCTTTCTCTGAGTGATTTGGGTAATTTTCCCCACCATTGGATCTTTGATTCAAGGGCTTCTGTTTTACAGAAGAAAATCTTCTTGTTTTAACAAGAACAGAAAGATTTCTTTAAAATCTTAATTCTGTTTGGCGTAAATGCCCCAGCGCGTGACACGTGTCGCGCAGCGCAACTGCGCTAGCGCATCTGCACTGACACGTGTCGCGCAGCGCAAAGCGCAGCGCAACTGAAGCGTTGCTTCCTTTAATTTTGCTTAAAATAGAGCTTTGCTCTGATTGGGCGCGCCTTCTTGGGCGCTGCGCTGATGCGTCTGCGCCAGACACGTGGCGCCCTGCGCTCAGCGCAGAGGATATGAAGCGTTGCTTCATTTATTAAAACTTAGATTTTGGGCAAATCGGAAGCGTCGCTTCACCTGAGATATCTTTTCATCTCCTTTTTTCAAGTCAAACTTGTATTTCCAAAATTCTGATTTCCCGGGCCTTGGAAATGATTCCACTGCGCACAGAATTTTCTGTGTTTGGGTCTATATATAACTCAAGGCCGAGCCTTTTCTTTTCTCACCTTCAGAGAACTTCTTCGATCATGGCTTGCAACCGTCCTCACGCCCGCCGACAACCGTGGGAAGTGCCGATCCGGGACATCGTTCCCCGTTTTGCTGCGCGCTTGGTGGACTCCTCTTTTTCGGACGAGCAGTGCGATGCTGCAATGTACGAGCTTTCGACTCATGTGGGGTTTCCTCTTCCCCCGGGTTCTATTTGGCTTCAGATGATCCTTGCCTCAGTGCTCGCCGATATTCCCCCTCCTCCGGCGGAGATGTCCTCGGCAATGCTTGATGTGGCCGAGGATAAGATCGAGAGCTTTTTCGAAGCACTCTTGATCACTAAAGCCCTGAGGGACTGCTCTTTCTACTTGCTGAGCCAGATACGGGCTCGCCGGGTTGTCATCGCCACTTTTTTCCAGGAGTGCGGCGTCGACCGTTGGATGGCTACCCCTCGGGAGGATCGCCGCTTCGACGTGATGGAGAAGACGGAGAGGGAGCTGAATAATCTTCTTTTTCTTTTTGTGAACCCTTGTCTCTCTGATCCCGTATTCGGTGATCTTTTTTAAATGTAATAACAATAATAATGAATAAGTATTTTTCTTTTTAATCAAATACTTCATTGTCTGTTAAGGGTTCTTTTATTTTAGTTCTCTGTTGTGCTTGTGCATCGTATGATTTTAATTTGTAATTATTAAGTGCATGTAATTTTGCAAAGATAAATTGCCTTTGGTACTTAGCCCCCTTTTTTTTATGAAACGGTGCATCTGCGCTAGCGCATCTACGCTGACACGTGTCCCACAGCGCAGGGCGCAGTGCGGCGCTTCTTTTAACAGAGCTTTGCTCTAATTGGGTGCGCCTTCTCGGACGCTGCGCTAATGCATCTGCGCCAGACACGTGGCGCGTCGCGCGCAGTGCAAAGGATCCGAAGCGTTGCTTCATTTATTAAAGTTTAAATTTTCAAAGCAAAACTTTGTTTCTGATTTGGGGAAGATGAAGCGTTGCTTCATCTCCCGCCTTGGAATTTGAACAGAGCTTTGTTCTGATTGGGGTAAACAAATGCCCCCCCACCGTTGCGCTTATGTGGCCTCCAAACGCAAGCACAACGGTGGCAGAATCCCAACCGTTGCGGCAGCTTTTGGAAGTTGAAGAGGCACTGGATGCCTATAAATAGGACCTTTGGTCCCCCACAGATGCTTATCATCTTTCAGATTTTTACTTTCCGAACTCAGAGCCTTGCTCTCTTGTTTAGACACTTTTTAAAAAGTTCAAACTTTTAGAGAATTTTAGGTAAAAATATTAATTTTGATTAAATTAAATTAACTTTAAGAGCCTTGCTCTCAATAGATCCCTGGTCTAAAGAAGACCCATTTAGGGTTTCACTTTAGCAGAGCTTTGCTCTAAAGGGATCTAAAGAGAATTAAAGGGAACCCTGTTAGGGTTCCATTAATAGAGCTCTGCTCTCCAAAAGGTTTCCCTTGGATTTTCTTAATTAATGGAGCTTTGCTCCTTCCAAATCATATAGAAGAACTCTTAAGAGTTCTTCATGGCATTTGATACTATTATTATTATTATATCATTTTTTTCAGAGCCAAGTTCTCAATGTTCTTAGGGAATTTTCCTTAAATTCTCCTAATAACTGGTTTTTGACAGGTGTCACTCCTGTCTATAGAGCATTGCTCTCGAGGAGTTTTAACTCCCTATACCTTTTCCTCATTGCTAATCTTCCAATGTTGCTTCCTTCAGGCATTATGGCGGTGCATCTATACAGTCTGCACGAGTTCATTACCTACGAGGATATTCGTGCACAGGGCCGTCAACAAAACCAAGAGTTTACAGACGCCCAATGTGCAGAGGTCATGGGTCGTCTGAACGCAAGCGGTGGTTGGCTGCTACCTCGTCGTTCGGCTCTTTTGAAAGTCGTGATGGGAGCAATATGGAGAGCACTTCCGGGTCTTCACGAGGCCCTACCGCTCAATGCGCTGGATGATGCCGAAGATAAGGTGCATTCAGTGTACCTGACGGGGCTGATCTCGAGGCCTGCTATCAAAGCTTCGTATTCAGCTTCGTTGTTTGTCCTCGGCTCTGTTAGGAAGAAAGCAAAGCGCATTATCCCTCCTTGTGGAGTTACAAAGATGAGCCCTACGCCCGATTTGATTATAGGGGTGCTTTGTTTGCGCTTCTTCATGGAAGATGCACCATCGAAATAAAGCTCCCATCGAGTATCATCACCGTCGACCGCATCAAACGCATGTTCGTCTGGAAGATCGCAGTTTAAAGGGGAGTCGGCCGGTATCGGGTGCTCAGCGAGGAAATCGGCGATGGCCTGGCCTTTCACTGCCTTGAGAGGTTGATACATTATCGAGAACTCCATCAAGAGCAGGGCTCATTTAGCGAGTCGACCTGTCAATATGGCCTTTGACATTAGATATTTGAGAGGGTCTACCTTCGAAATGAGACGGACTTCATGTGCTAATGCGTAATGTCTGAGCTTTGTTATCGCGAAGATCAACGCCAGGCAGTGTTTTTCAATGGGGGGTAGTTGCATTCTGCCCCTAGCAGAACTCGACTTAAGTAGTAGAGTGCTCTTTCTTTCCCTTGATCGTTCTCTTGTGCCCATAATGCGCCTAAGGAACCTTCGAGGGCGGTTGTATAAAGAATGAGGGGTTTTCCCTTGATCGGAGCAGCCAACACCGGCGGGTTCTGCAGGTATTGCTTGATCTCGTCTAGTGCGCTTTGGCATTTTTGGTCCCAGATGAACGGGGTTCCCTTCTTCATCAGGTGGTTGTAAGGACGGCACTTTCCTGAAAGGTTAGCTATAAATTGCCGTATATACGCGAGCTTACCTTGGAGAGACCGCAGCTGTTTGAGATTCCTCGGCGGAGGCATTTCCATGATTGCCTTGATCTTGGACGGATCTATTTCGATACCCCGGTGTCGGACGATGAATCCTAAGAATTTGCCCGAGGAAACTCCGAATGCACACTTAAGAGGGTTCATCTTCAAGTTGTATTGTCGAAGGCGTTGAAATACGGTCTTCAGATGTTCGAGATGTTCCTCATATGATTTGCCTTTAACCACGAGGTTGTCGATATAGCATTCGACGATTTCGTGTATAAGGTCATCAAAGATCTTCGTCATGGCCCTCTGATAAGTAGCACCGGCGTTCTTTAAACCGAAGGGCATCACTTTATAACAGAATATGCCTAGAGGGATCCTGAAGGCTGCGTGCTTTTGGTCTTCGGGATGCATCTTTATCTGGTTATACCCCGATGAGCCGTCCATGAAGGAGAAAACCTCATGAGTGGATGTATTGTCTATCATCAGTTCGGTGATTGGCACTGGGAAATCATCCTTCGGGCAAGCTTTATTGAGATCCCGAAAGTCCACGCATATGCGCACCGTCCCATTTTTCTTTATCACCGGAACGATGTTAGCGATCCATTCAGGATATTGAACCTCCTGGATAAAGCCGGAGTCGATCAGCTTCTTGACCTCGGCGTTGATACTCATCTCGAGCTCGAGCCGCATTCTCCTCGGTGCCTGTTTGACTGGCTTGATGTTCGGGGATATCGCCAATTTGTGTACAGCAATTTATGGATCTAGTCCCGGCATTTCGGAATAGTTCCACGCGAAGCAATCTCTATGCTGTAGAAGCACGTCCTTTAACGCAGCCACCCTTTCTTCAGATAGCAGCTCGCTGATGAATGTCGGTCGCGGATCGTCTGCCGATCCCAACTCAATCTTCTTGAGGTTATCTGCAGTAGTATGTATGCCATCCTCCAGTTCTTTCGGAGCTGGCGGAAATTCTGAGATCACCTCATCATTGCTGTTTTCGAGGCACCAGGGAAGGCTGTCCATGTTCTCGGATTCTTCTTTTAGTATTGTTATCACGCGACAAGTACGAATTCGTTTCCAATCCCAATGTGGAACTAGTTTTTCTTTCGTGGCCTTGGGCTCGTGCTTTTGTGGTGGCGCTACCCTCCAGTTGTCGGACAGAGCGAATTTGCCAAGCTGATACTGATCTTCGACCCAATTCTTGAAGGTGAAGCAATCTTCAAGAGGATGCCCTATTACTCGATGGTAAGAGCAATAGTCCGAGTGTGAGACTTCGCCCGCTTGTTCGGGATATTTAGACTCCGACAGTGTAAGCATCTGATGTTTTAGAGCGAGGTCAAGTATCTTCTTCGTCTTGTCTCGCGGAAACGAGTATGCTCGACCCATTTTCTTCATAAGGGATAGATCAATAACGCTCGACTCCCGTTTGCGTAGCTTCTTAGCTATGCTTTGTTGTTGTTAAGCGCCTTTTTGGCTTTTCGACTTATTGCTGCTTTTGCACCGAGCCTTCTTTATAACAGGTTAATAAGGAGCAGCATTTTCATTCTTTACGGCCTGTTGGAGAAGGCGTTGTGTCTTGGCTTTCTCGTAGATGGCCGTCTCACGGTTGTGATCATTTCGGACTTTTTGACCAGCTTTCTTTATAAGTTTGTCCATTTGTTCCTCGAACGACGGACTGAACTCTTTTGCATTTGGAACTTTTACTGTCTCAGGATTAGCGTCCTCCCATTGAGCATCTGCTTCTTCATTGAAGTCGTACACGGTGTAGCAGCCGTGTAGTAACTCTCGTTTCTTTGACCGGATGTATCCAAGCCCTTTTGTTTCCATTCTCCCATTAGGCAGTTTGCGCTGAGTCCCGGGAACGTTCCAGATTTTGTCATAAAACTTGGCTTTTCGGACGGTCTGCTTGAAGGGTATCCCCTGGCGTTTCAGCAGCTTTTTCAAACCTTCCGTATAATATCTGGGGGGACGGATAGGCTGAAGCCTGTCGAGCGTAGAATCCGCGCCATGCCAGATTTCTTTTTCTACCTTGGTTTCTTCAGAGCGGTAAAACAGAATTGCTTTCTCGCTCTCTCGCCTGGGAGGGATGTAGAATGTTTGTAGCTCTTCTACGTTGTAAATATTAAGTGCATCCAGTTCTTTATGGTGTTTAGGCGGCACCATGGCGACTTGTAGATTTTGCTCTTCGTCAGCGGACGTTTGTATTAAAGGTCGAGCAGAGAATACAGCATTGACTTCATCTTCCGAGTCGCTGCCAAAGATCAATGTAGGAGCCGATGGTCCCGGCTTGTTGGGTTGGGGCGGATCCGAATAAACTATCTCCTCTTCCTCCTCGGTATCACTGCCGAAGACAGGGATGGTGGCGTTAGTTTTATTCTCCGGCTTGTGACACTTCTCCGTATCTTCGAAATCCGGTAAGAAGTATTTGGCATCTTCGTATTTGCGGACCTCGTTCACAGAGAACGGGTTCAGCTCTCCCATCACGGTATACTCGAAACCATCCTTAAAATACTTCATACACTGATGTTGTGTAGAAGGGATGATGTTGTACTCGTGTAACCATGGTCGGCCGAGCAAAGCGTTGTAGCATGTCTTGGCGTCTATGACGTGGAACTTAATGTCCGTGATGAGTAGCCCGAAGCGTAGCGTCAATATCACAGATCTAAGAGTCTTTGACGATTGGGAGTCGAACCCGGAGATGGTGATCTTGTCCCGAGCAAGGTGCTGGACGCTCATGCAGATTTCCTTCAACACCCGCACGTTGAGTAGGTTAACAGACGACCCGTTATCGATCAGGATTTTGCCTATCTTTATATCATGGAAGTATCCCGAGACATAGAGAGGGCGATTGTGTTTGCACGTCCCAAGTAGAAGGTCTTCATCGCCAAAAGTAACATCGGCCGTGTGCACTTCCTCCAATTCATCCTTCATCTTTTCCTCGGCCAGGCATGCTTGGAATTGTTCCGGGTCTTGGAGCGCCTTAATCAACGAATCTCTCGCCTCCGTTGATAGCAAAAGAGCGTCAAGAATGCTGAGCTGTGAGGGCAGCTTCCTCAGATGTGCTAAGACGTTGTAATCCACCTTATTCTTCTTTGGTGGGTTTTTGGCAGCTAGCTCTTCCACCACTTGGTCATCTAAGACGATATCTTCAGAGGCCTTTTCTTTTCCTTTATCTTTTTTGTTCGAGGGTCCGAGGTTCTTTTCGGGTAGCGTGCGATTACGTAACCGGATATTTTCGCAAACCTTCGGTTCTTCTTCTTTTCTCGAAGCGGACTCTTTAAAGAGAGGGGCAAGTTCTAGCTCTTCATCAGAATCACTCCCGAATGTAGGCACTTGTGGTCTACCGGTGTTAACCATGCAACAATCGCCAGCAGTTCTTTTAAGCCCTTCGGTCGTATTTCTTTGCTCTCGACGAGTTTTACGCTTTTCCCGCTTAAAGCGTTGTCGATGAGCAACATATCCTTGCCACCATCTATCGAAAGCTTTGCACTCTTCAGTGGGGTGTGAAATCTTTTGATGATATAAGTAATAGGAGGGGTGCGTTTCCATTTCACCAGTGATGTTTCCTTCAGAGGATGGTAGCTTCATGCCCATTGATATGGCCTTAGCAAACTTTTTCTTCATCTTGAATTGGCTTTTGTCGGTAGCGGAGGTGTTTAGCTCCAACGGGATCGTCTCAGCCCCTTCATCAAGTCGCTGGCGCTTGGCCCTTTCAAATATAGCCGCCTCGCGCCCCCGATCAGCTCTGCTTTTTAATCGAGCTTCGTTATGGAATGCGTCAATTATTTCATCTGATGGCCCCAGAACTTTTGGTTCAGGATCTGCCCCCAGCTTTTCGGTGCAAGGAGTCTCCTCATCGTTCGTGATCGAATGGGAAATCATATGACAGCTCGCCACATATTCCTCGGATTCATCCGACGAACTTTCTCCCTCATCTTCTTCTTGAAAGACGTGATTGAGGAACTCTTGGAGCATAATGGGAGTTCGTGCCTTTTGGTTGTATTCATCCAGCGCGTCAATTTGCTTTTGTAAGTCCGTGCGCTTGTCACCAGGCTTCACGGGCTTCTCTGACTTCTTTTTCTTCTTCTTTAAAGATTTCGACGGGTGGCTATGAATGCTTGGGCCACCTCCATCAATCTTTTGAGTTGAACGAGGCTTCAACATCCCTTCAATGATCTGCGGTTCTAACGGGTTCTTCCACCTAATCGCTGGACATGTCTGAAGATCGTTCAGCATCCTCTTTGTCTTGGCTGATAATACGACCTCCCAAGGAGCTTCTTCAATGACGGAGCATGTTGTCCCCGGCGTATTCGTCCCCTTAGAGGTGTAGGGCTGCGGGGGATTCACCTTCCATTTGTCAGATAACGCGAATTTGCCCTGTCGGTATTGGTTTTCAAGCCAATTCTTGAAAACGTAGCAATCTTCGATCGGATGGCTAAGTACTCGATGATAAGGACAGTAGTTGGGCTCGTTGACGTCACTTGGTTGCAACGGACGTTTTGGATCCGGCAGATTTATGAGTCTGTTGCGCAACGCCAGCTCGAATAACCTCATTGTTTTATCGCGGGGAAAGGAATAAGGACGTCCCATCCTATCCTCAAGGGGTACGTACGGGCGCATATTATTTTGACGAGCAACCAGCTTCGAGTCGCTCGGTTGTTGTTGAGCATTAGCGACGACGATCGCTTTTCCCTTCCCTTTGTCATTTTGGGAGTCCGGCCTTGGAAGAGGGGGTTTATGGCCCATTTGATCCATTTGGGCTAGTTTGTCAATCAAGGCCTGGAAGGTAGTTGGCTTGAAAAACATCATAAATTGTGATATGGTTGCTTGTGGATCAAGAGTTCCCACAAACATACCCACCGCGGGAGCTTCTTCAATGCGCTGCTCGCACTTCGACCATAAGTTCCGCCATCGTATAGCGTACTGAACTCACGTCTCGCCTGGTTTTACCCTGGCGTTAATCAGTGCTGTCATCGGGGTACGTTCACTGGCGCTGGCAAAACGCTGAGTAAACAATAGCTCCATTTCCGCGAAAGTTTTGATAGAGTCGTTCGGGAGCTCAGAGTACCATTCGAACACCGTATCTGATAAGCTTCCAACAAACTGGCGAAGCAACAGCTTGTCATCACCGCCGGTGTTGCCGCAGAGTGCCCTGAACTGGGCAACATGCTGATGAGGATTGCCCGTCCCTTTGTAGACATGGAACTTGGGAATTATGTAACCGGATGGGTACTTGATTTGATCGTACCAACTTGGATATGGCCGCCCCGTTTTTACGACCTGACCGGCCGCTTCGGTCGCATGATGAACCCGTATTTGTTGGGCTATGTACTCATCCAAATCAGCTTTAGAGATTGTATCTTCTTTAGCCGTGGACAGAACTAGTGGAAGATTCAACGTCTCTCCCCTATCGTCTTCAAGGATGATCGGGGGATCTTCAGCAGGTGGATCTTGTTGAATCATCATACCCACCATATCCTGGAACAAGAGGGCCATTTTCTTTATGTTGGTTGCCTGCTCCGCAGCTTCTTTATCATTCTTCTCCAGTACGCGACGAAGGAATTCAGCGTCCTTTTTTTGTTCTTGACGCTCGTCCGAGGACGTTTCAGGGGTTTCTTTTGGCCCTGTAAGTGCGGCCATAGCGTTCATCATCTCTTGGAGCTTCTGCTGCTACTCCTGAGCCTTGGTCACTGACCTCGTGTGCGGTCTATGACCTGTTGATATGCGGCTATCCTCCTTTCCCGATGCCACATAAACTGTATGAACTATCATGCCCCCGGACTTAGGGCGTTTAGGCCCACCACCTTTGGCATTTGCCGCGGGCGTGGGGGTTTTCTCCGGCCTTCTTCTTTTGTTGGCCGTTGAAGTGGAGGGGGCCGGTGCAGTAGGCATCTTGGTGATTGTTGTCCTTTGTTGTTTAATAGGACGGTCCTTTTCTTTTTGCACCTTCGCCTTCTTCTGTTGACGAGGATGACCTGGGTCAATCACAGAGTCTTGAACCCTACGCCAAACCTTGTATACTTTTGAGGACAGCCGTTGAGGGGGATGTTCTTGCTTCGTTTCTGGAGCTCTTTCCGCAGGTGGAGGAGATCTCTTCAATGTAGCGGTTGGAGAGTTCTTCCGTATCCTTCTCAGCAGTTCAAAGCTGTTCCCAGTTGGAACAGCAGCATTGACTTCCGCCACTGGAGCCGGTGGAGTTAGTCCTGAGGGGGAGTTGCCCCCTGCCTTCCTCACTCGTTGCCAATGGCGACGTCGAGCATGACGAGCCGTTGGGACTGGCTCGGAGATTGAGACGTCTTCTTTTTGCCCCCTGTCTGAATGAGGCGCCGCCGATGTTAACCTCTTAAAGACTGAGGTTGTCTCTTGAGGGGTGATATTCAACCTGTCGAAGACAGATCCTCGAGTAGGGGGAGGAGTAGGAATCGTCAGTCTTGAAAAGACTGACTCTTTGACAGGGGAAGCCGCCTTGACGACTTCTGGAGTAACAGTTATCGCCTTCCTCGGGACAGCCAATTTAGAGTTCTGATTTAGCCTGGTGAAAACAGAGGCTGTCGGTTTGGTGGTGAGCGACCCGTTGACAAGGGCCGTCGTAGCAGTGAGCCGGTCGAAGACCGACTTTTTGTTCACTTCCGGTGCAGGTATTGGCGTAGGGAAGCTTGTAGGTGGGATCATGGTCCCGAAGAACAGACCAGTGGTGGCTTGGGTCACCTGGTCTACCGGCAGAGTGAGGAAGGAAGCCGCTTGGGGCCTATATGCTACACCTCCGGGGAAGGTGGAGCGTCCATTACAGTGGCACTTCGAGTAGTTGGTGCAGTTAGAGGACATTGAATCTTGAGTTCTGCGCCAGGCAAAAGACCAAATCTTAGTAACTTGAAATTCGAAGGCAACCATTTAACAAACCGCGATTGGTTCGCGAAGACGACACATGAAGTGTGGAGTGGAAAGAGGAAGAGGTCCCACCGGGCGTGCCAGAATCCGTTCCCCTCCGAAGGGCGGTGCACAGGACCGCGACGTCCTGACGCTGAGATTCGGGGCAGATGCTATTTGGTTTTATCCGTCCACCTCTCCGAAGATGCCAAGTTGATTTATGGCACCGTGTATCAGAGGTTTAGACGGATGCGGCCGATGTAGCAGACTTCGTCAGATTCCCCCTCACTTGAGGGGTTTTTTGATTGTGGGGACGCTCTTCCCTGCAGGCGCAAGCCCCTGCAGTTAATTACGTTACCGCATCGCAGTAACAACTTTCTCCTTCTCCAGAATTTCACTCCGTGTCGTGTGTGTTTGTTTTGTTTGTGGTTGCCCGTGGATTGTATACGGAGACTGAGTAATGCCGTCGCCCGTAGGACGTGGATTAGTCCAAATCCGTATTTACTTAGATTTGGGTTTGATATTTTTAGTTTAAGGATGCATTAGTCGCGTTGCGGCTAAGATCAACTTAAACGTTCGTTAAGGATACGATAGTCCTGTTTGAGACTAAGATCAACTTAACGTGAGAATCCATTTAATATCTGGCCATCGGGACTCGTCACCTCTCTAACGTCGTTGAAGGATTACAACGGCAGATGTCAGAGGAGTTCAGAGATGTACCCTTGAACCAAGGTTGATTTGAAGTTTTATAGTCCGTTTGAATGTTTGAGGATACGTTAGCCGTATTTGGGGGCTAAGATCAACTTAAACGGGATCGTTTAGATCCAGCAAAAGAGCATTTGGAGGCCCTATTATTCCAGTTTAGGGACGTAGTGGTCCATGCTCCAGTTTAGGGACGTGGTGGTCCATATTCCAAGTTAGGGACGTGGTGGTCCATGTTCCAGTTTAAGGACGTGGTGGTCCGACATTAGTTTAAGGACGTTCCGGTCTAACATTAGTTTAAGGACGTTTCGGTCCACGAGTTTAAGGACCCCGCAGTCCGTATCGATGTATGGTCGTCGGGACCCGTCACCTCTCTGACGACGTTGACTGATTACAACGACATGTGTCAGAGGAGTTCGGAGATGTACCCTCGAACCGGATATAAATTGATTTAAAAGAGCAATCTTGCTCGGTCAATTTAATTTGAGGACTTACGGCCAAAATTGGGCTAAGTCCAGTTGAAAATGTTCAACATTTTATTTGCTTTTGCATCGCATTTCTTTTTTTATTTTTTATTTGGGCTCTGCCCAGAAAGGATGCAGAGCATCAATTTGTTTTGGGCTCTGCCCATTTATAAATGATGCAGAGCATCTACTTTGTTTGGGCTTTGCCCCTTTTAAAATGCATAGCATTTTTATTATTTTGTTTGGGCTTTGCCTACTTATTTAATTAGGCTTGTTTGGTCTTTTAATTGGGCTTGGCCCTTCAGTAAAACAAATGCATTGCATTTGTCAGGCGCTTTGCGCCAATCACTGAGCGCAAGCGCTTGTGGTGAGGACACGTGTCATGCTCTGATGAGTGCAAGCGCAACAGCGCAGTGCGCTGCGCTCGTGCGCTGCGCTGTTGCGCTGCTGACACGTGGCGCGCTCTGGTGAGTTGCGCCAATTCCAGAGAGCAAAGCTCTATTTCAAGAGCGCGTAGCGCAAGTTGTCCTGTAGCTGACACGTGGCGCTCTCTCAAGAGCGCAACAGCACAGTTTGGAAGTGCAAAGCACTAAGAATCTTTTAGATTCAAGAACAGAAGTGCAAAGCACTATTTGATTTCTTGATCTAATTTAGATCAAAGAAAAATAAGTTTTTTCTTTTTGTTTCAAGAACCATAGGTTCATAAAAGTGCAAAGCACTATTTTTTATTTTTGTTGTTTTCTTGTTTTTAAAGAACCAGTGGTTCATAAGAAGTGCAAAGCACTGTTTATTATGTGAAGAACATTGATCTGGTTTTTAGATCAATGATTTATTAAAAGAGATTTCTTCTCTCTCGTGAAGGTTTTTACCTTTTTCTTTTAAATTTTCTCAGAGTTCTCTCTCTTTTTGAAACTATTGACTTTTTTCAAGAAAAATATTGATGCCTTTGAATTGAGGTCTGTGGTCTCTTTTATAGTGCCCATAAATTAGTTAATTTTGTTGAAGAGATCTTTCTCTGAGTGATTTGGGGAATTTTCCCCACCGTTGGATCTTTGATCCAAGGGCTTCTGTTTTACAGAAGAAAACCTTCTTGTTTTAACAAGAACAGAAAGATTTCTTTAAAATCTTAATTCTGTTTGGCGCAAATGCCCCAGCGCGTGACACGTGTCGCGCAGCGCACAGCGCAGCGCAACTGCGCTAGCGCATCTGCGCTGACACGTGTCGCGCAGCGCAAAGCGCGGCGCAACTGAAGCGTTGCTTCCTTTAATTTTGCTTAAAATAGAGCTTTGCTCTGATTGGGCGCGCCATCTTGGACGCTGCGCTGATGCGTCTGCGCCAGACACGTGGCGCCCTGCGCTCAGCGCAGAGGATATGAAGCGTTGCTTCATTTATTAAAACTTAGATTTTGGGCAAATCGGAAGCGTCGCTTCACCTGAGATATCTTTTCATCTCCTTTTTTCAAGTCAAACTTGTATTTCCAAAATTCTGATTTCCCGGGCCTTGGAAATGATTCCACTGCGCACATAATTTTCTGTGTTTGGGTCTATATATAACTCAAGGCCGAGCCTTTTCTTTTCTCACCTTCAGAGAACTTCTTCGATCATGGCTTGCAACCGTCCTCACGCCCGCCGACAACCGTGGGAAGTGCCGATCCGGGACATCGTTCCCCGTTTTGCTGCGCGCTTGGTGGACTCCTCTTTTTCGGACGAGCAGTGCGATGCTGCAATGTACGAGCTTTCGTCTCATGTGGGGTCTCCTCTTCCCCCGGGTTCCATTTGGCTTCAGATGATCCTTGCCTCAGTGCTCACCGATATTCCCCCTCCTCCGGCGGAGATGTCCTCGGCAATGCTTGATGTGGCCGAGGATAAGATCGAGAGCTTTTTCGAAGCACTCTTGATCATTAAAGCCCTGAGGGACTGCTCTTTCCACTTGCTGAGCCAGATACGGGCTCGCCGGGTTGTCATCGCCATTTTTTTCCAGGAGTGCGGCGTCGACCGTTGGATGGCTACCCCTCGGGAGGATCGCCGCTTCGACGTGATGGAGAAGAAGGAGAAGGGGCTGAATAATCTTCTTTTTCTTTTTGTGAACCCTTGTCTCTCTGATCCCGTATTCGGTGATCTTTTTTAAATGTAATAACAATAATAATGAATAAGTATTTTTCTTTTTAATCAAATACTTCATTGTCTGTTAAGGGTTCTTTTATTTTAGTTCTCTGTTGTGCTTGTGCATCGTATGATTTTAATTTGTTATTATTAAGTGCATGTAATTTTGCAAAGATAAATTGCCTTTGGTACTTAGCCCCCTTTTTTTTTATGGAACGGTGCATCTGCGCTAGCGCATCTGCACTGACACGTGTCGCGCAGCGCACAGCGCAGCGCAACTGTGCTAGCGCATCTGCGCTGACACGTATCCCACAGCGCAGAGCGCGGCGCGGCGCTTCTTTTAACAGAGCTTTGCTCTAATTGGGCGCGCCTTCTTCGACGCTGCGCTAATACATCTGTGCCAGACACGTGGCGCGTCGCGCGCAGTGCAAAGGATCCGAAGCGTTGCTTCATTTATTAAAGTTTAAATTTTCAAAGCAAAACTTTGTTTCTGATTGGGGGAAGATGAAGCGTTGCTTCATCTCCCGCCTTGGAATTTGAACAGAGCCTTGCTCTGATTGGGGTAAACAACTACGTTTAATGAGCCACAGCCTAGGTCAATGATAGATGACGACGACTATGTCCGCTCGCTATCTTTCTAAGCTCTAGCTTTATAAGCAGTAGCCGGCCTTCTCCATGACGGACCGAAACGTCCCTAAACTAATGCCGGACCGAAACGTCCTTAAACTAATGAAGGACCGAAACGTCCTTAAACTACTACCGCAGCATCTTTAGGCTGACGAGAAGAATAAAAAATATATAAAATAAAAAATATATAAAAACGGTATGTCCAGAAGCAAAAAAAGGGTACGGATGAAAACCTGAAAGGGCTCCGTGAGTAAAAACAGCAAGGCTACCGGCGAGTGTTCGTAAAAACCCGAAAGGGCGCGACCTCGTAAAAAAAATATATAAAAATAAAAAGAATAAAAAAACGGTATGTCCATAAGCAAAATGGGCACGGATGAAAACCCGAAAGGGCTCCGTGAGTAAAAACAGCAGGACTACCGGCGAGTGTTTGTGAAAACCCGAAAGGGCGCAATCTCGTTAA
Source organism: Agapanthus africanus (assembly GCA_030015575.1). Classification (NCBI taxonomy): domain Eukaryota; kingdom Viridiplantae; phylum Streptophyta; class Magnoliopsida; order Asparagales; family Amaryllidaceae; genus Agapanthus; species Agapanthus africanus. Next base: position 483,970,018 of record JASDDO010000010.1, on the reverse strand, counting down.
AAGACACTTACAGGGTCCCCTTGACCTTGTAAGGAGAAACCACCCGCGTGAGATCCTTACGACTCACAAGGGAGCAGCACACTTAGGGATCCCCACGATTCCTAAGGAGAAAATACACTTGCGAGATCCTCACGACTCGTAAGGAGAACTCTCTTATGGGACCCTCACGGCTCATAAGATTTGAAAGTCTTAAGTTATAGAGACCTAAACCCGTGCTTAAGCAACCCCCACAACTTCCAATATTGCCCTACAAGTTGTCCAATACTGGCTCTTGTATACAATCCACGGGCGCGAATAAACTTTTCCCTAACCAAGATCCATCCGTGACTGGGGATATGTTCGCATGCCCCTTGTAAGTCCTCTCGATTTACAAAGAGAAAACCCTCATGTAGGATCCTTACGACTTACAGAAGAACATACACTTAGGAATCCTCATGATTCTTAAGGAGAAAATACACCTACAAGATCCTCACGACTTGTAGAGAAAACTACCTTTGTGAGACCCTTACGGCTCATGAAGTTAAAAGCCTTAGTTGACAGGACCTTAACCTTGTTCGCTAAGCCACCTTTGATCAACATCAACAGAGGCAAATGATGATTCGCTCCTGGCAATATCCCAGTTGTAGCGGTGCTGATGCCGAAATCGGTGTCTAATTTCAGGTTTACGGTGAAAAGCCAGTAGGCCACAGATGCATACGAAATAGCCGAAATGATGGGGCAACTTGCAATAAAAACCAGCAAGTAAAAACGTATGCGCACGAAATAGCCGAAATGATTGGGCAACTCGCAATAAAAAGCAGCGAGTAAAAATGAAATAAATAGCTGAAATGATTGGGCACTGCGAAAAATAGCCGAAATGATTGGGCAATCGTGACATTTGCGATATAAAAGCTGAAATGATAGAGCATCGCAGAAATAATAAAAAAATGATAAAACTTTAGCCCTACAGCTGATATCACATCGATCCCCGTACACAATCCAAGGGCGCAAACAAAGAGGGAACCATATTTTCCCAACAGGCTCCGCCAGAAAACGAAGCCAAATCTCGACGGTTCCTCCCAACCCCGAAGAAACCAGTGTCTTCGGCAAATCCTTTGACTCGAGGAAACAAGCGTCCTTGACGAAGAAAATCCTGATTCGCGTCGACTCGCATAGAAACCAGTGTCTCCGTGGGAAATTCTCGATCCGTTTCAACACCAGGGAAACAAATAATCCTTGGCAAATACCTCAATTCAGGGAAACAAATATCCTTGATGAGAGCCTCCTGATTCGCGTCGACTCGCAGAGAAACCAGTGTCTCCGTGGGAAATTCTCAATCCGTTTCAACACTAGGGAAACAAATAATCCTTGGCAAATACCTCGATTCAGGGAAACAAACATCCTTGATGAGAGCCTCCTGATTCGCGTCGACTCGCAAACAAACTAGTGTCTCCGTGGGAAATTCTCGATCCGTTTCGACACCAGGGAAACAAATAATCCTTGGCAAATACCTCGATTCAGGGAAACAAACATCCTTGATGAGAGCCTCCTGATTCGTGTTGACTCGCAGAGAAACCAGTGTCTCCGTGGGAAATTCTCGATCCGTTTCAACACCAGGGAAACAAATAATCCTTGGCAAATACCTCGATTCAGGGAAACAAACATCCTTGATGAGAGCCTCCTGATTCGCGTCGACTCGCAGAGAAACCAGTGTCTCCGTGGGACATTCTCGATCCGTTTCAACACCTGGGAAACAAATAATCCTTGGCAAATACCTCGATTCAGGGAAACAAACATCCTTGATGAGAGCCTCCTGATTCGCGTCGACTCGCAGAGAAACCAGTGTCTCCGTGGGAAATTCTCGATCCGTTTCAACACCAGGGAAACAAATAATCCTTGGCAAATACCTCAATTCAGGGAAACAAACATCCTTGATGAGGGCCTCCTGATTCGCGTCGACTCGCAAAGAAACCAGTGTCTCCGTGGGAAATTCTCGATCCGTTTCAACACCAGGGAAACAAATAATCCTTGGCAAATACCTCGATTCAGGGAAACAAACATCCTTGATGAGAGCCTCCTGATTCGCGTCGACTCGCAGAGAAACCAGTGTCTCCGTGGGAAATTCTCGATCCGTTTCAACACCAGGGAAACAAATAATCCTTGGCAAATACCTCAACTCAGAGAAACAAACATCCTTGATGAGAGCCTCCCGATTCGCGTCGGCTCGCAGAGAAACCAGTGTCTCCGCGGGAAATTCCCGATTCGTCTCAACTTGCAAGATGAAGCCTCAGGCAACAGGGATTAAAAACTTGTTTCCTGAACAATGGGACCCTGCAAGTCGGTCTAAAACGGTCTATTGCATACTATTCACGGGTCTCACTCTCCTAAGTCGAATTTCGACAAGGAGAGAAACAACCGCTTACGGGTCCTCTCGACTCGTAAGAGGGACAAATTCGCTTATAAGATCCTTACGACTTATAAGAGAAAACGCGCTTAGGAATCCTCACGATTCCTAAGGAGAAAATACACCTACGAGATCCTCTCAATCCGTAGGGAGAAAATCTCTATGAGACCTTCACGGCTCATAGAGTTGAAAAGTCTTAGGCGGCAGATCTGAACCTGCGGTCTAAGCCATCGGTATCTCTCGGAAAAATCTAGATGCTTACTCTATTATCGGTCAAATGTGTTTATCAAGACAGTATGCTGATAATAAGAGAAAAGAAAAAGCAAAGAAATAGCACAAGACATTGCAAAGAAAAATGTATATCTTTATTGAATGTAATCAAGTACAAAGTGAAGCGTACAAAAGAATAAAGAATGGATACATATTATTTATAAAAAAAATTTACAAGTATGGAGATAAAAGGGGAATCATTGGGGAGGAAGCGTCTTGCATAGCTCTATTAATTGTTCGTGCACTTCCTTCCGCGCCTTTTGTTGATCGACCACCACCGCCAGTTCAGCCTCCACTTGAGCCCGCTGTTGCAAGACGGATGCAAGCTGCTCCCTAACGGCCTGATGAGCAGCTTCACAGCCTGGAGTGTCACGCTCAGCAATATCAAGCTTCCGCTTCAAGTTTAGCCCATGAGAGATGCGTTCCAAGAGGCCCTCAAAGATAGTCTTCACTTGGGCAGCATTTGCCTCAACCTCAGCACGCAGATGAGCCGTCTTGCTTGAAGTCTTTTGGTACTACCTCAGCCTTAAAGCCGCTTCTTGTTCCAAGTGGTGGACGTAAGAAGCGCTTTGCTCAATCCACACTGCTCTGTGATCGCCTGCGGCTAAGGTCTCGGGAGTGGGACACATCGACTCCAGCTGATGAAGGCGAGCCTCAATCTCCCTGCAGTGATTAACCCAAGATGCGACGATGCCCTCGTCATGGAAATTAGCAAATATCACCAGCATCGGGTTAACCGTCGTAGAGAAATTTGCAGCAGATGCAGGAGTCTCGACGTCGAGTTCCTCGATTTAGTCGCTCAACATACGCAGACTATTCGCGGCACCTTTCGACGACGGACGTCTCAGGGAAGGGCCTGCCGGTGTTGTAATATGAGACTCAAAAGGCGCCGAGATCGGAACGACAGCTGAAAAGACAAAATGCGATTAGATGACGATTCAAGAGATATGGAAAAAGTCATTGATGAGATAATCTACTATACCATTTGAAGCAGGTGGCAAGGCCGGAAGGACCGGTGGCACGACCGATCTTTCTTGTCCCCCTTCGATTCGTAGCACTGCAGCCAGGACGAGAAAAGGTTAGAAATAATTCCATCACCGAAAAAGAAAGATATCAGTCGGGAACTATACTCACCAGCGCCACCAGAGGGAGAAGCGAGTTCAGATGGGAAGGAGAAGTGTGGGAGCAACACTTGATATAGATGATCAAAGAGCACTCCTGAAAAGACACAACAGTATGACTTTAGTACACAAATTATACGTCTGAAAGATAAGATTAATAAGTTGCAAACCCATACCTTCCAACATCTTTGACGGTATGAGAGAGGGCTGAGAAGTGACCACCGCCAAGGCAGTAGTTGAAGGCGCTCCCTCGAGCAATGGGGCATCGGCACTGGCTGCACCTGCGTTACGAACAAATGTGAACTTGTTAGAAAGGATTGTAAGATAAAGAGGACAGTAACTTGGGATTTACCTGACGAGCTGCCGGCCGAAACTGAGGCAATTCCCTCCTCCATCGACATGAGGCCACCGCCCGTGGCCTCGTCACCCGACTCAATAGGGACCGTTGTCGTGCTCGCAAGACCTGGAGACGGCGGGGGCCATAGGCGGGGAGGGCTATGACCGGAGCATTACCAGATTCCTGAGAAAGAGCGGTTGCCTCGTCTTCAGGAATCATGTCTACCTCACCCGTTACTCCCTCGGGCTCAGCAATCACGGTTGCCTCGTTCGCCGTCACCACGAGGTCGCCGGCCTCAAGTGCCTCGTCCGCCACTACCCTGGGCTCAGTTATAACGATCATTTCATCTGCCGCCACTTCAAGCTCGGCATCAATGACCTTCTCGGCTGCGGATCCCTCGGCCCCTAACTCAGGCTCCATAACCCCAGCGACGTTGCCCACCGTCGGCTCAAGTTCGGCCGGTGACTCCCCCCTGCTTCCTCGGGTTCGACAGTCTCTGACTCCCCCTCGGTCGGACTTGGCCCTGCAAGATGGGATGCATAAGAACCGGTGAGTTTACAATTTTTACAAACAAAATTCTGAAAGAAGTATTACCTGAGGTGGACTTCTCGTTAGCCTCCCTATTGGCGTGAATCGCCTGTCTATGAGCTGTAGACAGGGCGACCGGGGACTCTTCTGAAGCGGTGTCGGCACGAGGAACGGTGCTTGGGCCCGCTCCAATGGCCAAGGCAGCCCTGCGTGCCTTTGCTTCGCGCCTCGACCGCTTCCTCTCCTCCCAGGCTGTCACGATGGACCTCTTTGACGCTTCCTTCATCGAAGCGTCGTCGTCCTCATTCAAGGATGCCTCCAGAGCCTTTAAGGCATCTCTCATCGGCTCTTCGAGACGGACCTCCTGCGGTAGCCCAGAGGGAGAAGGAACATCGGCAGCTGGCAGAGCAGTTGCGTCACTTGGAGGGAACGGTATTGAGGTTTCTGCGATAAAAAGGGAGAGGTTAAATTGACCATAACACAAGGAAAACGAAAACTTGATGAATTGAAACTTACTAAGGCCTAAAGACGCTCTGAGACGTTCCTCCTCCTGGAAAGTCTCGAGGGAAGCGGCAATGGCTTCTTCATCGGTGATGCCTGTTGTAAGAAAAGAAGGAAAAACGTTAGTCAAAGGCAATGAGGAGGATATGATACAATAAAGAAAATGCGACTAGTAGTTACCTGATTGTGCAAGCTTAGCTAGCCACGCATCACGCTTTGCCAACCACGCTGAAGTTTCGAGAGCAGCCTCCAAGTCTGTATCATCCGGCGGCGGCATGACTAATCCCTCATTAGTCCCATATTCGCTCAGACCCTCGGCATAGGGAGCGTGGGGTTCCTAACCGAATACGACGTCGGCGGCGAAGAGCGACTTCTTTTTCTTCTTCTGCCCACCAACCCTAGCGGCACCAGGGATCGACTTGCGCTTGGCGGCCACCTTGGGGCAGCGGGTCCCGATGTCCGCACCCACGCCAGACTCCGGCGAGGCTACAACCACTGTCTCCACTGGAGCACAGGGCGCTGGAGGTGCATTGGCAATATCGGGGAGCGGCAATCCGTGCGGAGGACTTTGCGCATGCGATAGCCCGGCTCTAACCTCTTTTAGAGGGGCAACTACCGGAGTCCTAGGCACCAAAAGAGTGTTGCGGTCGCTGCCTGGAGGCGCACCCTTACGGTCGACCAGCAGTCGCCTTTCCTCCTTTATAACGGCTCCTGTTGCATGATTATACCATTCTTTATATACGTTGAGGAGTCGTGGAGCGCAAGCCGGCGCACTGATAAAAAATGAGAACCCGTATTCAGGCGCATGAAATGATGCAGCGCGTTCTCCATCCCTTCTTCAGTGGCAGCGGGTTCCAGTAGGAAAGCTTCCAAGGGTACCCCTTGATCATAGCCCAGTTGCTGGGCGAAACGATACGGGTTGTATCTCATAAAAATCGCCGCACCGTTCTGCCTGAATACTAGGAAGCCCGGTCTAATGGAATATAAGTGAAAGGTCTCCCGGGCCGTCAAAATTGAGGCTCCGTCCTTGAAAGCATCTTGTAATGGCCGCATCGCAGTGGTAGACGCCTTTCCAATGGTCAACACCTTATCGACGAAAGACATCCCGTCTCCAACGGTGTGAGGGCGAAGGAGTAAACCCCTGGCGTTCCGTGGTGAAGGAGTCACGATTGATGCGCCAATCAGCTGTATGATGCGAGGGAAACCACACTTGTCGAAGAACGAGGGCCTTTTATATAGGGTTCCTAGGCACACTAATGAGGTCTCACAAGGCATCAACCATGCCAAATTCAAAAATTTCCGGTGCCGAGAAACCCTAATGCGATCGTTGACTAGAGAATAGGTGAAACGGCAAGCTAGTAAACAACATTACTGCAAAGTGAAAGAGACTACAACCTTTGTAGATCCGGTCCTCCACTTCCTTAGCTTCATGAGGATGTCCCTTCGCTGCGATCATCGGATCCCGGAATCTAGCGATGGTTTCGTCGAAGAAATGATCGGGCTAGGTCGTCGACTTCGATGCCGAAGATGATCTACGTCGAGGCAACACAAGATCAAGCTCCAACTTCACCAAGTCATGAAACTTGTGAAGAAAACACCCTATAATACTTGGCAAGTGGTAGAGGATGAAGAAATAGGAAGTGGGTTCACTTTGGATTTGGATTTCTCACTCTTTATCTCAAGTCACCATTGAAGCTAGCAAGCTTCTTTCTTCTTGAAGAAGAAGAAGAAGAAGAAAATAATATGATAAGAATAATGAATAAATGGAAATAAAGTCATTCTTATCATTTTAGCAACCATGGTAAAGTGTAGAGAATGAACTAGGGTTTAGTTAAAGGATTAGGGTTTAGGAAAGAAACAAAATGGTTTGACTTTCAAAGCTTCATGAAGCTTCAAGTGAAAACCAAATAAAGTCACCATTTTATTTCTTACCAAAATGAATAAATAAATAAATGAATAAGTAAATAAAGCAAATGAAATGAAACCCTAACCATTTACTAAACATGGTTTAATTCAAACATACACCCAAGTTTGCATGCATCATCAAACATGATACAATCTTGTGCACAAAAATATATCACATATACAATGTGCACAAACAAGTGAGAAAAATATCTTAAGTGAACCAATATTAGTTAATGTAAAGTAATATATCAAATATATAATTATACATTAAATCATTAAATCAACACTTGATTTAACGATCCGGTCATATCGCATATGACCGACTAATATCCAATGTATCGACTTATCGAATCAATCCTCGATTCGATAACTACGTTATATCGCATACAACCAATCGATACATTCATCGCGAGAATAGAATACGGTATCACATACACGCATTATTCTCGGTCCCGCACATATCTCATATGCGCTCCTATTTCGTTTCGCTTGAGCCAGGAAACCTCTGTGTAGGACTCTAAAGACTCGTCAATACGCCGGCAGCAGGTGATGATCATATCAAACACCCACAAGCCGCAAGCGGTCTGCTAAACGTAACGGCTACCCGGGTATTAAGCGATCAGAAGATCAACGAGCAAGCCCGCTCACACTCCTGTGAATCCAACCAGTAACACTTACCGTACAGTCCGGTCTGATCATCTGATATGTCGCATATCTCGCCTAGGGATGGTAAACGTCAGACCCCAATAGCTTGATAAGTCGTGTCGATATGAGGTCTATAACAGTTCGAGAAACAACTGGTAACACTTACCAGTAAATCTTAGCAACCCTGGCCAGGGATTTTCGGTTATAGCCAATCGAACACAGCGCAACATCAACTCCCTATACCGGGAGAGACGAATCCCCTCCTATCGCTCATTGCCTCCATGTGATTCGGGACTGTACCCAAAAACCACCGTTTTGCACGCCCTCTTGGACGTGGTAAGGTGGAAATCAAAGCACGGTGGGAATCACACAAGACTCTATGACGATCTCGGGTCTACAGACTAACCTGTACCAGTGTCACCAGAGAACTGCCATCTGACGTAAGGTATAATACCATCTGGGAGTTCTCGGCGAGTCCGTCCAGTGTACCCAGTCTCCACTGAGCACCCGTATATCATCTCTGATGTCAAACACCAATGGATATGGGATCATCCATCGCCCATCTGTATGGGTCGAGAAGGTATATGCTGGTCTACTTTGGTATATCGATGCCCCGTCTCGATACACCCACGACTAGGGACCTTGAAGGATGTACTTATGGACTACCATGTCCCCACTAGTATGATCCGCATCATAGTCTAGGTAGTCAAGTACATATCCTAAGGGCTTCACCAACATGTAACAGAAAGACAATCAGTATACACATTAAAGTAAAGAGTAACCAGATAGCATACTATCATATCGAGCAAGAAAGTCATCCCTATATATATCCAAGCATCCACTACAATATACATCCAATGTACAGTAATGGCCTCTAGGGCATACATATAACTAACATTTTATGCATGCCGAAGACACCCGTCGTGTGTAGCTCGAGCCACGATACGAAGTAGTGCATCGGGAAGACCACGTGCAGTACCCCAGGCTCATTAGCATCCGCTGCTCGACTGAGGCCATGATATAAGTGTGCCAAGCCGGCGATCCCAACAGCCACTTTTACCCCGATGGTCATCCGGTGGGCTGGGTAAAAGACAGAGGACCGCATACGGTGAGAGTGCATTGGAATCGCAAACCAACTCAGCCATAACCCAAGAAATCCTAGGAAAAAGGCCTCATCGTCCATCCCAGGGGCTGCAATTTCTGCAAAAGACCTGGTCGGGAAGTCCGGAAGGATAAAACCCTTTTGGTCTATCTCCTTCGCCGGCAGGTTATCCAAACCTAGACCGAAAGGGTCATCCAGGGTAGCAAACTTGGCAGCTTCTGATGAGAGGACGCTTGGGCGAAGGAACCGAGCGATGAAATCCTCAAAGCTAACTCCGCGACTCCCATGTTCGATGAAAAGGGCCTCATAAATGTTCAACACTTTAATTAAGCTTGGGAATTGGTGTTGAACAGCATTCTCCGGCATGAGCCCCCTTACCACCGGCTTAGCACCGAAGACATACTCGTCTGTCGGGAGCAACTCCTCATAATGTTCCCCTATAACCGGTAAACCGGATACCTCCGTAAACTCTTCCAGAGAGATTGACACTTCCCGATCCATGGCGAGGAAAGTGTGGGTAGGAATGTTTCACTGCTCCAAAAAAGCCTTGAACCACCAGGTGGGGAGCGTGGGATACTGGAAGAGAGAAACGTAGACCGCAGTGTACAATCCCAACCTTATCAACTGCGACTTCTTCATCGACAGGATATACCGGGCCCACGGCAGATAGCCGATCGACTGGCGGGGGATCAGACCAATGTTATATGATTGCCCCTAAGGTCGCGCCTCGCCCTGACAGATACGGCATCCTAGGATATCCAGAACCATAGGACGCTGGACCGGAATCGCATCCATAGCGGGATGAAGAAAGCCCTTCGAGGTCTAATCAACCATCTCCACGGCATACTGCACCGAGGGTGGGGTGGCATAATGAATCGCCGTGATGGGTTCTGATGGCACTGCGCATGTGAAGCTCCGTCGACCCATGATAATCTGATTATACCACGACCCCCAAAGGTGGAGACTCTTGTATTCCGGGTCGTGGTCCTTAATCATGGCTAGAACTTCACGGTCCAAGGGCGCTTCAGGAAACCCTTCCTCCAAGCGGGCGAACGGGAATGAGGTATCGAGAGACATGGTCACTGCAAAGGAACAAAAAATAGCCGTTAGTGCTGCAATCCCAACGCTTGGCGTTTAATTTTTTTCTGAATTTAAAAATTAATTAAATTAAAATTAATCACACCACACTGCAGTGCAGTGGGTAGGGGACCAAATGGGGACCCACAAAATCTGGATGAAAGTGCCTCATTTAATAAGACAGCCCCATCATTGGGTAAGACTGTCAGTTAAAGAAAAGATCCCCAAGAGAATATTCTCATCAGTGGGGAATCCCTAGAGACAAGGAGAAAATCTCCTCTTTCAGAGCAAAACTCTGTCACAGAATGACACTTGTCAAATTCTGGTCTCAAAAGAATAAAATTCCTTAAAAAGAGCTTAGCTCTGTAATACTCCATCAAAAAGAAATTTTTTTTTTAAAAAAAAAAGAAAGAAATTTAAAATTAAAATTTTTTTGAATCTTGAAAAATCCATGAAAACTTATGAAAAGTTCTTCATTTTTCAGATCTAAAAGATCTACATTTGAGTCAAAAGCAAAGCTCTGTTCGTGGGTTAGAACCCATGAACAAGATCTCTGTAGATCTATAAGTTTTTGAGAGCAAAGCTCTGTTTATGAAACCCCAATGGGGATTTCTTTCGATCAAAAGATCTGTGAGAGCAAAGCTCTTTTGGTTTAAGATTGGTTTGAATTAATTTAATTTAATTTAGATTAATTTTACCTAAAAGTTTCTAACTTTGGAAATGAGCAAAGCTCTGAAGTTCTTAAGCAAGAGCAAAGCTCTGTTGAAATCAAAATCTTGAAAAAATGGTAAAGACTTTCTAGGGGCCAGAGGTCCTATTTATAACGCGCTTGCGCCCCTTCAGCTCACCCGTTGATCCAACGGTCAGATGCTTGTCACCGCTGCACTCACGTGCGCGCCACGTGAGCGCAACAGTGGGGGGGCATTTGTTTCCCCCAATCAGAGCAAAGCTCTGTTGAAATTCAAAATTCAAATTTTGAAGCAACGCTTCAAATCCTGGGCGCAACGCGCCACGTGTCAGGCGCTGATACGTCAGCGCAGCGCCCAAGACAGCGCGCCCAATCAGAGCAAAACTCTATTAAAAAACAAAAGGAAGCAACGCTTCAGTTGCGCAAGCACTGCGCTGCGCGACACGTGTCAGCGCAGATGCGCTAGCGCAGTTGCGCTGCGCGACACGTGTCAGCGTAGATGCGCTAGCGCAGTTGCGCTGCGCTTTGCGCTACGCGGCACGTGTCAGCGCAGATGCGCTAGCGCAGATGCGCTGAGGAGTGCGCTGCTTGACACGTGTCACGTGCTGGGGCGCTTGCGCCAAACAGAATTAAGATTTTAAAGAAATCTTTCTGTTCTTGTTAAAACAAGAAGATTTTCTTCTGTAAAACAGAAGCCCTTGGATCAAAAATCCAACGGTAGGGAAAATTCCCCAAATCACTCAGAGAAAAATCTCTTTAACAAATTTATGGGCACTATATAAAGGCCCCTAGACCTCAATTCAGAGGGATGAACATTTTTTTTTGGGAGAAATCAAAAACTTCAAACAGAGAGAGCTCTGAAGAATTGGAGAGAATTCCTCAAGAACAAAAAAGGTAAAAACCTTTAGGAAAAAGAGAAAATTCTCTTATGAACAGATCATTGATCTGATAACAAGATCAAGGATCTCCAATAAAAAAAATATAAATAAATAATAATAAGTGCTTTGCACTTTTCTATGAACCATTGGTTCCCTGAGATAAGAAAAACAAGAAGAACTTATTTTCTTTGATTTAAATTAGATCAAGAAAACAAACAGTGCTTTGCACTTCTTTTATGAACCATTGGTTCTGAAAGATTCTCAAGTTAATAGTGTCTTGCACTTGCAGAACTGCGCTGTTGCGCTCCTGGGTTGGCGCAAGCCACCATAGAGCGCCACGTGTCAGCATCTGAACCATTTGCGCTATGCGCTTTTGAAATAGAGCCTTGCTCTCTGAAACTGGCGCAACTCACCACAGCGCGCCACGTGTCAGCAGCGCAAGCGCAGCGCACTGGCGCAGCGCACTGTGCTTGCATGACACGTGTCATCTTGCGCTCTTTGATTGGCGCAAAGCGCCTGACAAATGCAATGCATTTCTTTTGCTAATGGGGCCAGGCCCAAGTCAAAAAGACCTAGTAGGCCTAAATAAATTGCAAAGCAATAAATGGGCAGAGCCCAAGTCAGATTGATACTCTGCATCTTTTATAAAAGGGCAAAGCCCAAATAAAACCGATGTCTGCATCATTTATAAAGGGCAGAACTCAAGAAAATTGATGCTCTGCATCCTTTCTGGGCAGAGCCCAAACAAAAATGCAATGCATTATTTAAATGTGGGCAAAGCCCTAGCACAGGTCTAGTAGACCAAAAATAAATAAAAGCGTTGAATATTTTTCAACTGGACTTAGCCCAATCATGGCCGTAAGTCCTCAAATTAAATTGACTGAGCACAGCTGCTCTTTTAAATCAATTTACGACTGGTTCGAGGGTACATCTCCGAACTCCTCTGACACCCATCGTTGTAATCCTTCAACGACGTCAGAGAGGTGACGGGTCCCGACAACCACACATCAACACGGACTGTGGGGTCCGTAAACTCATGGACTTAAGCGTCCTTCAACCAAAAGACGGACTGTGGGGTCCTTAAACTCGCAGACTTAAGCGTCCTTAAACTAAAACACGGACTGTGGGGTCCTTAAACCCATGGACTTAAGCGTCCTTAAACTACCTATGGACCACCATGTCCCTAAACTAGAATATGGACCGCAATGTCCTTAAACTACCTATGGACCACCACGTCCCTAAACTGGAATATGGACCACTATGTCCCTAAACTGGAACAATAGAGTCCCCAAACGCTCTTTTGTCGGATCCAAAACGATCCCGTTAAGTTAATCTTAGTCTCAAATCAGACTAACGTATACTTAACAAAAGTTTAAGTCGATCTTAGCCTAAATACGGCTAACATATCCTTAAACCAAAACACCAAACCCAAATCTAAGTAAATACGGATTTGGACTAATCCACGTCCTACGGGCGACGACATCGCTTAGTCTCCGTATACAATTCACGGGCAACCACAACAAACACACACGACACAAAGTGAAATTCTGGAGAAGGAGAAAGTTGTTACCGCGATGCGGTAGCGTAATTAACTGCAGGGGCTTGCGCCTGCAGGGAAGAGCGTCCCCACAATCAAAATCCTCTCAAGCGAGGGGGAATCTGACGAAGTCTGCTACATCGGCCGCATCCGTCTAAACCTCCGATATACGGTGCCATAAATCAACTTGGCATCTTCGGAAAGGTGGACGGATAAAACCAAATAGCATCTGCCCCGAATCTCAGCGTCAGGACTTCGCAGTCCTGTGCGCCGCCATTCGGAGGGGAACAACGACGCTTGTGTCCGCTCGTTATCTTCTCAGATCAAGATTCTGAAAGTTATATACCAACCCAAAACTGGTCATACGCTATGCATTACTCTGCACTAATTCACCCACGTATATACTTACGTGGGCAAAATAGTGGGGGGCATTTGTTCCCGCCAAAAATTTCTGCGCAAAAGAGTCCAAGGTATCAAATGGCAGCGATACGCTTAAGGAAATGTGAATCAGTATCTTCCGGCCTGTATTTTGATAAACTCCCAAAGGAGGAACTATTAAATTCTGATGATATTGGAAGCATCTCGAAAAACCCTTCGATTTGATATATTATGGGCTTCATAATTCATCCAGGATCAAAAGTTAAGAGCAAATATGCTATGCACTGTTCCCTGATTAAAAATCAGGAATTACCTCAATGAGGTATCACGTGCTCACACGTGATCAATGGTCACGTGTTGACACGTGATAGTTAAAACATAAATAAAAAACAAACGGCTGAAGAAGGACCCAATTGGGGGTCACGTGCTCACACGTGACCAATGGTCACGTGTTGACACGTGATAGTTAAAACATAAATAAAAACAAATGGCTGAAGAAAATACCTCAATGAGGTATCACGTGCTCACACGTGACCAATGGTCACGTGTTGACACGTGATGGTTAAAACTGAAGCGTAAATAAACGCTGAGAAAAGGACTCAATTGGGGGTCACGTGCTCACACGTGACCAAGGGTCACGTGTCAGCACGTGACTGGCTTCGAAAGCCTTACAGTTTAATAAAATTAAATTCTAAAAACTTCTAAATCTTTCCAAATGGAAAAGGATTATGGGGACCGTTGGATTAAAGATCCAAGGGTGATTAAAAATCACCAATTTATGGAAAAAATCTTAGATAAGGAAAGATTTTCCCTAAATCTCACCGAAAATAACAAACAGAATATCTTTGGATTTAAAATCCAACGGTGAATAAAATTCATTGTGTGATCTAAAGGATCATATTAATTATGAAATCAATTAAAATCTTTCAATGAAAGATTCACAAAACAAATTGATTCTTTTCTTTCTCCTATAAATAGGAGCCAAGAAGAGAAGAGAAAGGGAGCTACCTTTTTGAGAGAAGAACAGAGAGAGGAGAATTTAATTCTCGAGAGAAAAGAAAAGAAAGGAGAATTTAATTCTCAACAAAGAAAACCCTAGGTGAGAAAAGAAAGGGAATCAGAACTTCAAACAGAGAATTTAATTCTCAAAATCTAAGAGTTTAACTCTTCTACAAAAGAACTTAGTTCTTCCTCTAGTTGAAGATCTGCAGAAGCACATCTCCCCATAGGTTGAGGATTTAATTCTCATCGGGTTGAGATCCTGCCATGCAGATCCAAAACTTAGAGGGGGAATTGAGTTTAGAGAATTTAATTCTCCCAAAACAAAACTAGGGTTTAACCCTATATGAGAATTTAATTCTCCCAAACTCACAGGAATTTAATTCCTTCAAGATGGACAGAATTGGGGTTTAACCCTACTTAAGAATTTAATTCTTGCACAATAGGAATTTAATTCCTCCAAAATCATGATTAGGGTTTAACCCTACAGAGAATTTAATTCTTAAAGAAATAAAGAGACTTGAAAGATCTCCATGCACGTAAAGAACTTGATCACGCGGTAACACGTGACCCCCATTCTCAATGAGCAGAGAAGAAAAAACAGAACTTGATCACGTGGTAACACGTGACCCTTCCCCTCAATGATCAAAAGAGAATGAACAAGAATTAAGGCCACGTGCCCCCACGTGACCCCTGAAAAGATCCCCAGAAATGAGAAAGAAAAATCACTGAGGCAACGCCTCACGTGCTCCACGTGACTCCCGAAATACAGAGAGAAAAAGTAAAAGAAATAAAGGCCTTGGGCGCTCTCACGTGTTCCCACGTGATCTCTTGGCAGACGCTTTAACAATCAGTGCATGAATCCTCCTCACGTGTCAGCACGTGATGCTCCAAAGTAAAATATAAAAGTGTTTAACACTTAATTGCAGAACGAAGAAAAGGGATCTGGTCCCACTTTTGGGCGCTCTCACGTGTCCACGCGTGACCCCTCTTTCTTTAGTGTTTAACACTAATTTGGGGATTATATTTCCATCAAATTGAAGATTATATTTCCAGTGTTTAACACAGATTGTCTTTTAGTGTTTAACACTAATTTGAGAGTTCTATCTCCAGTGTTTAACACTGTTGTTCTCTAGTATTTAACACTACTTTCAGCCAAATTGGCTAATTTTCCAGAGGCAAAAGTCCCTCCTCCAAATGAATCTCAAAATTGAGGAAATCAAAGACAAAATGTTGTCAGAGCCCCCAAACCTCTGTTTAGCATTGCTGAATGATAAGGGGCTGAACCCAGACAAATGTCTAATGGCCTGTAGGGTGTTTTTCGTCCCCCCATTGAGATGGGAATACGCGCGCGCTTGTCAGGCGTACTACAGATTCCCCCTGCCTAGGGTAGGCCAGGGTTTAATGATTGTAGGGATCTAAATCTCCGGCAGCCGCGGACTAAGCTATCGTTAATTACCCCTCGCCTTTGGAGCGAGGGAACCTCCGATTGACGGGTTAAACTGGTCATGCGAACTCAATGTGCAGTGTGCGTATGATGTGTTTTGAAAGGGGGTTTTGGATATATTGGGGGGCCCGCAGAGTTTTTACGGGGCTCCCGCTATCCGAATAGCGGGCTGGGGGTCAAGGGGGCTAGCAGCCCCCTTGCGGGGTGCGGGGCAGCGCCCCGTTAGAAATTTTTTTCTAACAGGGACAGTGTCGTGGTGTATGTGTGTGTGTGTGCATATGTATATATATGTATGTATATATATATGTATATATATAAGAGAAAAAAAAGGAAGAAAAGGCCTCCAAAGGATGCGTGGGGGCAGCACCATGGGCGCTGTGCGCCCAGGTGCTGTGCGCTCAGGCGCTAGAGTGCCACGTGTCGGCACGTGGGTGCTCTGCGCTTGAGCGCAAGCGCGCCACGTGTCGGCACGTGGGTGCTTTGCGCTTCAGCGCCTAACGCTCGAGCGCAAGTGCGCCACGTGTCGGTATGGGGGCGGCTTGCGCTTGAGCGCAAGTGCGCCACGTGTCGGCACGGGGGCGACTTGCGCCTGAACGCTTGCGCTTGAGCGCAAGCACGCTACGTGTCGGCACCGGGGCGACGTGCGCTCGCGCTGGAGCGCAAGCGCGCCACATGTCGGCACCGGGGCGACTTGCGCTCGAGCGCTTGCGCTGGAGCGCAAGCGCGCCACGTGTCGGCACGTGGGCGCTTTGCGCTCGAATGCTGAGCGCTTGAGCGCAAGCGCGCTACGCGTCGGCACGCGGGCGCTCTGCGCTTGAGCGCCGGCGAGAAAAAGAGGCTTTTAGCCTAAAAAATTTCTCGGAAGAGAAATCAGAGAGGAGTTGGACTCCTGAGCGTGTTTTTTTTTTGGGGGTTTAGTGAAAGGGGTTCTTCTTCCTCCTCCTCTGTTAGCTGGATCTTGAAGATCAAGAGATGTGAGATCTTAAAATCTCTCCTTTTGGGGATCTAAAGACAGATCCAAGTTCACCTTTGTGGGTTTGGTGGTGAAAAACTATTTTGTTTTTGAAAAGGAAGAGTAAAACTCTTGATTTAATTCAGAAGAAAGAAGAAGATTTGAGACCTTCAGAAAAGGGAAAGAAATACAAACCCTAGGTTTTTGAGAGAATGAAAGTATTATTTTTTTCTTATTCATCATGTTGCCTTTTATAGGCTTACATATTTGCATATAGCCCCTTGGGCTTTACAAAAATGGCGTTTTTCCTATCCCATGCCTCATGTGCCATTTCATTTTTGCACATAAGCCATGGGCTTACAAAATATTGGCTTTATGCCCATTTTGCATACATTCATGTATAAAAAATTACATAAAAATTATTTATTACATGATTTTGTTGTTGGCATGGGGAGGCTGGCCGCGGGCTCGACTTGGGCATGGGCCCGCTTGACCTGGGCTTGGGCCCACCTAGCTTGGGGGTTGACCTTGACTTTGACTCGGTCACCCGGGGTGTAAATTTTTATCCCAACAAAGTGCCCCCCATCAATAAATGCACACCGCACATTTGAGTTGTGTGCATGAAATTGATGGATCTTGAAGTTGGACTTCGAGGTGGAACATCATTCCAGGGGCGGAGCATCATCCCGATTCGCGGAGCATAATTCCAGGGATCGGAGTATCCCTTGGGGAGCATGATTCCCGAGGATCGGAGCATCATTCCGATTCGCGGAGCATAATTCCAGGGTAGAAGTATCCCTCGGGGAGCCTGATTCCCAGGGATCGGAGCATGATTCCAGAGGGACGGAGCATAATTCCGAAGGGCGGAGCATGATTCCAAAGATCGGAGCATCATTCCGATGAGCGGAACATGATTCCAGGGATCGGAGCATCATTCCGATGAGCGGAGCATGATTCCAGGGGATCGGAGCATCATTCCGATGAGCGGAGAATGATTCCAGGGGATCGGAGCATCATTCCGATGAGCGGAGCATAATTCCAGGGATCGGAGCATCATTCCGATGGGCGGAGCATAATTCCAGTATTCGGAGCATCATTTCGAAGGGCGGAGCATGATTCCAGAGTTCGGAGCATCTTTCCGAAGAGCGGAGCATAATTCCAGGATTCGGAGCATCATTCTGAAGGGCAGAGCATGATTCCAGAGTTCAGAGCATCTTTCCGAAGAGCGGAGCATAATTCCAGGGTTCAGAGCATTATTCCGATGGGCGGAGCATAATTCCAGAGATCGGAGCATCATTCCGATGATCGGAGCATAATTCCAAGGTTCGGAGCATCTTTCCGAAGAGCGGAGCATAATTCCAGGATTCGGAGCATCATTCCGAAGGGTGGAGCATGATTCCAGAGTTTGGAGCATCTTTCCGAAGAGCGGAGCAAAATTCCGGGATTCGGAGCATCATTCCGAAGGGCGGAGCATGATTCCAGAGTTCGGAGCATCTTTCTGAAGAGCGGAGCATAATTCCAGGGTTCGGAGCATCATTCTGATGAGTCGAAGCATAATTCCGAAGAGTTCGGAGCATCTTTCCGAAAAGCGGAGCATAATTCCAGGGTTCGGAGCATCATTCCGATGAGTCAAAGCATAATTCCGAAGAGTTCGGAGCATCATTCCGAAGAGCGGAGAATGATTCTAGGGATCGGAGCATCATTCCGATGAGCGGAGCATGATTCCAAGGATCGGAGCATCATTCCGAAGAGCGGAGCATGATTCCAGGATTCGGAGCATCATTCCGAAGAGCGGCAGACATTCTGACCGAAGCATAATTTCGATGCAGAGGTTGATTCCCAGGCGGAGCATAATTTCGACAAGGAAGGCAGATATTCCGGGGCGAAACATTGATTTCGACACGGGATACATTCTGAGACGGAGCATGATTCCGGCGCAGAGCTTGTTGGCTGACTTGATTCCGAGACGAAGCATAATTTCGACAGGGAAGGCAGGTACACCGAGGTGAAGCATTATTTCGACACGGGGTGTATTCTGAGACGAAGCATAATTCCGACGAGGAGGTCGTTATCCCGAGGCGAAGCATGATTTTGACACGGGGTAAATTCTGGGACGAAGCATGATTCCGCCGCAGAGGTTATTGGTTTGATTTGATTTGGGTTGACATCAGCATCGCTACACTGGGATATGGTACCAGGAGCGAATCATCATTTGTCATGAGAGGATTTGGGGATTGTTTTTTTGTTTGGCATCAGCATCGCTACACTGGAATATGGTACCAGGAGCGAATCATCATTTGCGTTTGCTTATTAGGAAACGATAGCTTAGGAGACAGGTTTTAGGTCCCTATCGCCTAAGACTTTTCAACTTTGTGAGCCGTAAGGGTCTCACAAAGCATTTTCTCCCTACAGGTCGTAAGGATCCCGTAGGTGTATTTTCTCCTTAGGAGTCGTGGAGACTCCTAAGTGTGTTGCTCCTTTGCGAGTCGTAAGGATCTCACGCGGGAATTTTTTCCTCACAAAGTCGAGAGGACTTTGCGAGTACATTTCATCTCTTTTTCACAAGTTTGTGCCCTTTCGGGTTTTCACAAACTCGCCGGCAGTCCTGCTGTCTTTACTCACGGAGCCCTTTCGGGTTTTCATCTGTGCCCATTTTGCTTGTGGACATACCTCTTTTTTATTTTTTTTATTTTTTATTTTATTATTTTTGGTGGGACTTTGAATGTGGTCTCACCAGTAGGACTCAGGAGAGATTGGGATTGTTTTACGCCCGTGGATTGTATACGGTTTTGCAGGATGTATGATCAAGACCGTAGGGCCGGAAACATTTCAGGACTTTGTTGGCGTCTGCATCGCTGCACTGGAATATGGTACCAGGAGCGACTCATCATTCGCCGTTGGGGTATGGGATTTAGAATTTGGTTGGCGTCTGCATCGCTACACAGGAATATGGTACCAGAAGCGACTCATCATTCGCCATTTAGGGATTGGAATTTGGAATTTGGTTAGCGTCTGCATCGCTACACTGGAATATGGTACCAGGAGCGACTCATCATTCGCCACTTGGGGATTGGGGAGCGATGGCTTAGGAGACAGGTTTAGATCCCTATCGCCTAAGGCTTTTCAATTTTATGGGTCATGAGGGTCCCATAAAAGCATTTTCTCCCTACGGGTCGTAAGGATCCCGTAGGTGTATTTTCTCCTTAGGAGTCGTGAGGACTCCTAAATGTGTTTTTCCTTCGTGAGTCGTAAGGATCCCACAAAGGTTTGTTCTCCTCATGTATCGTGAGGACACATGAGTGGGTCTTCTCAATGGAGCGTAATTCCACAGGCGGAGACCAGCCGCGTAACTGGTGATTGCGGTGGGGCATGGGTATGCTGAGAATTATTTGAGCCCGTGGATTGTATACGGCAGTCAATTTGGGGACTAGCCGTAGGGCCGAAAGAATTTTGAGAAATTGGATTTTGGTTGGCGTCTACATCACTGCACTGGAATATGGTACCAGGAGCGACTCATCATTCGCCGTTTTTTTTTCTCTTTTTTTGTTGTTTTTTTTACCGCGATTGCTCTATCATTTCAGCTTTTCTTATCGCGAAGATCGCGATTGCCTCATCATTTCGGCTATTTATTCGCGGTTGCCCTATCATTTCGGCTTTATTTTCATCTTTATTTTACTCGCTGATTTTTATTGCGAGTTGCCCCATCATTTCGGCTTTTCTTTTTTTTTCATTTTATTTACACATTTTTTTATTTACAAATTTTTTTTACATTCCCAGTTTAACGACTTAGAGGTCGACTGTTCCCAGTTTAATGACGTGGTGGTCGATTGTTCCCAGGGGAAGGCAGATGTCTGAGAGAATCAGTTTCACGAAGAACTTCGGTCTCCGTTTGTATGAAATTGGCGGTCGCAGCTGGGCTGTTTGTTAACACGCCTTTGGACAGTTCTATCTCTCCTGCCTTGTATTGCTTTTCGACCCAATCTTTGAAGACAAAGCAGTCCTCAATGGCATGACCTATCACTCTGTGATAGGGGCAGTATTTGGGGTCGTCGGTCCTATTCGCTTCCTGCGGTCTTTTTGACTCTGGCAGTTGTAGACCGTTCTTCAGGGCGTCTTTGAATATTTTACGGATTTTGTTCCTTCTGAAGGAATAGACCTTATCCAGCTTCTCTTTCAGTGGAGATTCTCCTCCCTCTCCGAACATTGGCTTCCGAGGCTGGTTGGCGCTAGGCCCGCTCATCCCTTGCTTATTTCGGTTAGCCGAAGTGTTGAAAGATTCAGAATCATCGGAGTTTCCACCTTTGCGATTATCGTCCTTTTGGTTTCTCCAGGACCTATTGTTATTTTGGGAATCCGGGAAGGACTCCTGTTTTGAGCGCTCCAGCATCTGAACTTTCCTGGTCAGCTCTTGGAATGTTTTGAGACCCGCGGTGCATAGAAACGGGGCCATCCAATTGTTGAGATTTCCGACGAGGAGACTGACAGATTGGTCATGCTCTATCAGCGGTTCGCATTTGACGGAGAGATTGCGCCATCGGGTTATAAAATCCGTGCTGCTTTCGTTGTTCTTGGGCTTGGTCCTTACGAGCTCGGTAATGGTGATCTTATCGCTGACGCTCATGAATCTTTGTCGAAACAAAGATTCCATTTGGACGAAAGTAGTAACGGAGCCATCCGGTATGCTCGCGTACCAGTCGAAAGCAACATTGGTCAAGCTATTAACGAACTGGCGGAGGAGAAGCGCATCATTGCCCCCAGTATTCCCGCATGAGGCTTTGAAGTGGGCGATGTGTTGATTCGCATTTCCCGTCCCATCGAATCTTCCGAATTTAGGGATGACATAGCCGCTAGGAAACTCTACCAGATCATACTGAGCAGGATATGGTCTCCCACTACTGCTGATATCTTTTTGCGCTTCGGCTTAGGCTACCAGTGTTTTGACTTTGCTGGAAACCAAATCCATGATTTGATTTTGAGTTAGCGGGCTACTGTCATCGGTAGCCAAGACATTTCCCGAGATAGGATGCGACTGATTTTCATGCGGTTCGCCCACTTTTGGATTTGAGGGAATAGGTGTCGGCTGCCTTGGGACACCGTTTCCCGGTTCACGAGCAGAGCCCTGTGCTTGATTAGGAGGCTGAGAGGCAAGTTGGGCTGTAAGCTGTAAGACGACATTTGTCAAGTCGTCGATCTTTGAGTAGAGCTTGGCCATCTCCTTGTCTTTGCTTCTGAGCTGTTTTCGGAGCTCTTGGAGAAGTTGCTGCTCCGCGGTCTTAGGACGGAAAGTTGGCTCATCTTCGCTTTCCGAGCCTGACTCCTCATGAATTGAGGGCTCTCTCTGCCTATCAGCCTCATCGAGAGGGTTTTCATCATTCAGGGGAGGCGGCTGTTCTTGGGAAGTGGCAACCACATTCAAGCCAGATTGGATTTGAGATGTGGTGGCCCCGTCCTTGCTCTTACTGCGCGTGCCCACCACGTAGACAGTGTGGATAACACATTCAGCCATCCCCTCATCTTTGGTGGGGTAACTCTGTTCTTCGAACCTCATGAGGTTTAGCCTGGCAGGAGCCCTAGCCCTTTTGTTGGCTCTATATCTGAGCCTTTTCTCCCTCAGCTTCTCGAGTTTGAAGGCTTGGCGGGCATCCGCTACCCGGGAAGCCATTGTGAGTTGATCAGAGGGGAGCTTAGAGAAGACACCCGATCGAGCAGTGGTCAAGGGCACCGCTGGAGCTTGCTCGGGACGTGTTGTAGCTTTGTTGGTGTTGATGGCCTTGCCCCCAGCTGTGGCCAAGGAAAGTCGTTCAGACACCGACTTGCGTTTGGGTTGGGGCGCCCTTGAGATCACCACATTTGTTCTCCTGCCTTTCAAGACCGGTTTGTCTGCCACCGGGGCTTGAGGAGCTGGGATGGCGCCAATTGGCATGAACACAATAGAGCCGAATGGTAGCAGCGGCTCCTCCCATTGTCGCCCGAGACTGGCCGGAAGGACAGTCCTAGAGTCTATCCTCATCGTGTAGGAGACGGGAGCTGAGTTCATCATCGAAGACATCGTCGGAAGGTGATTACTTGAAAATCTGCATGAAAAATCATTATTTTTAGTATAAATACAGGTATGTATATTGATTAAGTTCGCATGAACGCTTAACCCGAAATATGGGATGAGAGATTGGTCCCACCGGGCGTGCCAGAATCTGTAGGGTGTTTTTCGTCACCCCATTGAGATGGGAATACGCGCGCGCTTGTCAGGCATACTACAGATTCCCCCTACCTAGGGTAGGCCAGGGTTTAATGATTGTAGGGATCTGAATCTCCGGCAGCCGCGGACTAAGCTGTCGTTAATTACCCCTCGCCTTTGGAGCGAAGGAACCTCCGATTGACGGGTTAAACTGGTCATGCGAACTCAATGTGCAGTGTGTGTATGATGTGTTTTGAAAGGGGGTTTTGGATATATTGGGGGCCCCGCAGAGTTTTTACGGGGGTCCCGCTACCCGGATAGCGGGCTGGGGATCAAGGGGGCTAGCAGCCCCCTTGCGGGGTGCGGGGCAGCGCCCCGTTAGAAATTTTTTTCTAACAGGGACAGTGTCGTGGTGTATGTGTGTGTACACATATGTATATGTATATATATATATGTATATATATAAGAGAAAAAAAAGGAAGAAAAGGCCTCCAAAGGATGCGTGGGGGCAGCACCATAGGCGCTGTGCGCCCAGGTGCTGTGCGCTCAGGCGCAAGAGTGCCACGTGTCGGCACGTGGGCGCTCTGCACTTGAGCGCTGGGCGCTTGAGCGCAAGCGCGCCATGTGTCGGCATGTGGGTGCTTTGCGCTTCAGCGCCTGACGCTCGAGCGCAAGTGCGCCACGTGTCGGCACGGGGGCGACTTGCGCTTGAGCGCCGGACGCTTGAGCGCAAGTGCGCCACGTGTCGGCACGGGGGCGACTTGCGCCTGAACGCTTGTGCTTGAGCGCAAGCACGCCACGTGTCGGCACCGGGGCGACGTGCGCTCGCGCTTGAGCGCAAGCGCGCCACGTGTCGGCACCGGGGCAACTTGCGCTCGAGCGCTTGCGCTGGAGCGCAAGCGCGCCACGTGTCGGCACCGGGGCGCTTTGCGCTCGAATGCTGAGCGCTTGAGCGCAAGCGCGCCACTCGTCGGCACGCGGGCGCTCTGCGCTTGAGCGCCGGCGAGAAAAAGAGGCTTTTAGCTCAAAAAATTTCTCGAAAGAGAAATCAGAGAGGAGTTGGACTTCTGAGCGTGTTTTTTTTTGGGGGGTTTAGTGAAAGGGGTTCTTCTTCCTCCTCCTCTGTTAGCTGGATCTTGAAGATCAAGAGATGTGAGATCTCAAAATCTCTCCTTTTGGGGATCTAAAGATAGATCCAAGTTCACCTTTGTGGGTTTGGTGGTGAAAAACTATTTTGTTTTTGAAAAGGAAGAGTAAAACTCTTGATTTAATTCAGAAGAAAGAAGAAGGTTTGAGACCTTCAGAAAAGGGAAAGAAATATAAACCCTAGGTTTTTGAGAGAATGAAAGTATTATTTTTTTCTTATTCATCATGTTGCCTTTTATAGGCTTACATATTTGCATATAGCCCCTTGGGCTTTACAAAAATGGCGTTTTGCCCATCCCATGCCTCATGTGCCATTTCATTTTTGCACATAAGCCATGGGCTTACAAAATATTGGCTTTATGCCCATTTTGCATACATTCATGTATAAAAAATTACATAAAAATTATTTATTACATGATTTTGTTGTTGGCATGGGGAGGCTGGCCGCGGGCTCGACTTGGGCATGGGCCCGCTTGACCTGGGCTTGGGCCCACCTAGCTTGGGGGTTGACCTTGACTTTGACTCGGTCACCCGGGGTGTAAATTTTTACCCCAACAAAGTGCCCCCCATCAATAAATGCACACCGCACATTTGAGTTGTGTGCATGAAATTGATGGATCTTGAAGTTGGACTTCGAGGTGGAACATCATTCCAGGGGCGGAGCATCATCCCGATTCGCGGAGCATAATTCCAGGGATTGGAGTATCCCTTGGGGAGCATGATTCCCGAGGATCGGAGCATCATTCCGATTCGCGGAGCATAATTCCAGGATAGAAGTATCCCTCGGGGAGCCTGATTCCCAGGGATCGGAGCATGATTCCAGAGGGACGGAGCATAATTCCGACTTGGGCATGGGCCCACTTGACCTGGGCTTAGGCCCACCTAGCTTGGGGGTTGACCTTGACTTTGACTCGGTCACCCGTGGTGTAAATTTTTACCCCAACATGGCCCAAAGGACCAATATTTCAAACATAATTGGACTTAGCCCAAACTGGCCATAAGTCCTCAAATCATCTTAAACTGAGCACATCTGCTCTTTCAACCAACTCATTGGTTCAAGGGTATATCTCTGAACTCCTCTGATATTTGTCGTTGTAATCCTTCAACGTCTTCAGAGAGGTGATGGGTCCCGACAGCCATACATTTTATTAGACCACTATGTCCTTAAACTGGTATTGGACCACTACGTCCTTAAACTGGTATTGGACCACCATGTCCCTAAATTGGCAATGGACCACTATGTCCCTAAACTAGAACAATAGAGCCCCCAAATGCTCTTTTGTCGGATCTAAACGATCCTGTTAAGCTGATCTTAGTCTCAAATTAGACTAACGTATCCTTAACAAACGTTTAAGTTGATCTTAGCCTCAAATATGGCTAACATGTCCTTAAACTAAAACCTTCAAACAGACTTTAGTCCCAAATTGGACTATAGATCTCCCAACCAACTTTGGTTCAAGGGTACATCTCTGAACTCTTCTGATATCTGTCGTTGTAATTCTTCAACGTCGTCAGAGAGGCGACGGGTCCCGACGGCCATACATTCAATGGACCACTATGTCCCTAAACTAGAACAATAGAGCCTCCAAATGCTCTTTTGTCGGACCTAAACGATCCTGTTAAGCTGATCTTAGTCTCAAATTAGACTAACGTATCCTTAACAAACGTTTAAGTTGATTTTAGCCTCAAATATGGCTAACGTTTCCTTAAACCAAAACCCCAAATCCAAATTTAAGAAAATACGGATTTGGACTAATCCACGTCCTACAGGAGACAACATAAATTAGTCTCCGAATACAATCCACGGGCAACCACAAACAAAAACAAACACCCACGACACGAAGTGGCCATCTGGAGAAGGAGAAAGTTGTTACCGCGATGCGGTAGCGTAATTAACTGCAGGGGCTTGCACTTGCAGGGAAGAGCGTCCCCACAATCAAAAACCCCTCGAACGAGGGGGGATCTGACAAAGTCTGCTACATCGGCCGCATCTGTCTAAACCTCCGATACACGGTGCCATAAATCAACTTGGCATCTTCGGAGAGGTGGACGGATAGCACCAATTAGCATATGTCCCGAATTTCAGGCAAGACGTCCATCGCGTCTCCGCCGCGTCTTTCGGAGGGGAACATGCGCTACTTAACAGAAGCGCTCTGTGCTCATTGACTGGCGCTCAGCGCCAAGTGCACCACGTGCTCCTCACGTGTGCGCCGAGGGAACATAAACTGTTCTTTAAATAAATCCCCATAGCTATAATGAGTGCTCAGCACTCAATAAAAGACAAAAACGGTTGTCAGAACCCAAACCAATGCTCAGTATTGTGAAATGAAAAAGGACTAAGCCTAATTAAATGTCCAACATTTTAATCGAATGGGCCGAGCCAAGTTGGCCACAGATCCCTAATTCAGATTAATTGAGCTCATATGCTCATAAATCTTTGATCTTAGTCCCAAACTTGACTACAGATCTCCCAAATAATATTGGTTCAAGGGTACATCTCTTCACTTCTCTGATATGTGTCGTTGTAATCTTTCAACGTCTTCAGAGATGTGATGGGTCCCGACAACCAGACATTCCATGGACTGTGGGGTCCTTAAACTCATGGACTATGATGTCCTTAAACTTTACGGACTGTGGGGTCCTTAAACTCATGGACTATGATGTCCTTAAACTTTACAGATTATGATGTCTCTAAACTACCATGGACTGTGAGGCCCTTAAACTCACAGACTATGATGTCTTTAAACTTTACGGACTATGATGTCATTAAACTTATGGACCGCGATGTCTCTAAACTAAAACAATAGAGTCCAAATGCTCTTTTGTTGGATCTAAATGATCCTGTTAAGTAGATCTTAGTCTAAAATTAGACTAACGTATCCTTAACAAACGTTTAAGTTGATTTTAATCTCAATGAGAATAACGATCCTTAAACCCAAACCAAAACCAAATCTAAGAAAATACGGATTTGGACTAATCCACGCCCTACGAGCGACAACATACATTAGTCTCCGTATACAATCCACGGGCAATCAAAAATAAAACAAACACACACGACACGAAATGACCATCTGGAGAAGGAGAAAGTTGTTGCCGTAATGCAGTAGCGTAATTAACTGCAGGGGCTTGCTCCTGCAGGGAAGAGCGTCCCCACAATCAAAAACCCCTAAAACGAGGGGGAATCTGACGAAATATGCTACAACGGCCGCATCCGTCTAAACCTCCGATATACGGTGTCATAAATCAACTTGGTATCTTCGGAGAGGTGGATGGATAAAACCAAATAGTATCTGCCCCCAAATTCAAGCAAGACGAACCTACGTGGTTTCGTCTCCCGTATTTCGGCGGCGAACAACAACTATTCCTATCCAAATCTAGAACTGGCAATGGTATTGTTCATCTTGAAGATATAGAAAGACTACTCTAAGTAGAACGTGAGGATACGGATGGTTGAAACACATGACACAGATGAGAAAGGTCAAGTTTTATGTGGGAGAAGTGCCGATCTGTTGGGACGATCCTGAAGATGGAGAATTTGTAAGATTGAGATGATTGTAGAAACAATGGAGACAGTGATATAATGCAGAGAACGCGGAAGACTCAGCCCACGACTCATCGGCCGTTTAACATATTGAAAGAAGACGGTGGGTTTGTGTATAGCCTAGTTTTGCTATTTTCTTTGGAGGACGTGCATAATGCTTTTATATCTCACAGTTAAGAGGGTATGTTGGCGACCCTAGTCATACTTTTGATCGTTCCGGGATGACGGAAGGGTCGGCGTAACCTACGAGCAGCATCCGGTCGGGATACTAGAAGGATGAAATCTTGAGGGACAAGATAATCCAGCTGGTTAGACTTATATGGAGAAAGAAATACTAGACAGACATATGCAGAAGCGAGGAAACGGGACGGGTGAGCGAGATCCAATTTTTTTTAACCACGATAATCCCTTTTTGGTGATTTTCATTGACCTATCTTCTGAAATTTCGAGAACGGAATTATTTTAAGGAAGGTCGATTGTAACGACCGTATTTTCTAATTCCTAATAAAATATCTTTTATTTAATTTTCTAGTATCAAGTAATTATTTACGTGTTTCGTTGATAGAAAAATATTTTTATTCTTCTTTTCAAAAGTAATGTCAGTAATTTTCAAAGGCATTGAAATATAATTAAAAGAATTTTCTAAAATCTACTTATATTTTTCTACGCTTAAAATGTTTTAATAAAATTTTATAATGCCTTAAAATAATTTACATATTTTTTTTATCAATTAAAATAATTATTTCGTAATTAAAATATTTCCAAGGAAAAATATGATTTTTAAATAATTATGCTAACTAACGAATATCATAGATATGGAAATATTATTTAGTTTTAACCCGAAGTCATTTTTTTTACTAAAGATAACGATAAAATATATTCTCTGAAATTTTTCCATAATTTTCCCGTATTTTAAACAATTTTATGAAACAAATGCGGTTTTAAAAAAATAATAATAAACAGTTAGATTTTATTTTTTAAAAAAATATTAAATCACCTTTGCTCCTGGACCGTTGGATGGGAGATCCAACGGCCCAGAATCATCCGGCAACGTCCACGTGGTGGGGACCACGTGAAAACGCGTGATCCCTACACGCGGACGCGTGGCGCGTGGCGGCGCGATTCAGGGCCGTTGGATCAAGATCCAACGACCACAAATCCTGGCGGCGGCAATCAGCAGACAATCATCAGCAAATCATTTGGGCGCGGATTTTTGGGGATTTTAACAGATTTTTTGGATTTTATTGTTGGGGAAAAGATCCTATAAATAGAGACCTTCAAACACTGATTTCTCACACCTTAGAACTCCAAAAATTCTGAAAAATACCCAGGCCTTCGTTTCGCCGACGCCGACGCTGTGGTTCCACCCAAGCATCGAGAAAAAATCCGAGCGGCGAGTTATTTAGATCGTAGTGCAAGTCTACGTTTTCGACCCATCGACATTCAACTCAAATCAAATGTAGTATCCGCCTCTCTCCACTTGTCTGTCACCTTCTTTCTTTTAAATGATCTTAGTTTCAAGTCCTAATCCTAAAATGATATTAAAAATATTTCTGCATGTCTATTTAGGTACCTGTTAATGATAAGGATTTGACCCCCATACTTTAAATGGTTTAATTAATTACCTCTATATGCGTGAATATTGCACCCTCATCCTACATGGAATATGATATGCTTAAAAGTTATAACTCATGGGGCATCAATCCACCCTTTTTGCACACCCACTTACCCATGTTACCAATATAATCTCGAAATAGGTTATTTCCACAAAATACCCTCATTTTATTAAAATGTCGTATATGTTTAAAATATCCTTATGAGATAAGATATTTCGAATAAATGTTTTAGACACTAAAACGATATATTTTTACTTACACTTTTATCCACCAACTACTTTAGTTTTGTTAAATCTCTTTACCTTTTGAAAGGTGGTAATACTAAATCTAAATAATTGTGATATGGTTTTTCAACTCGAGAGAATATTTTTATATTAATTTTTCTTAGCATATTAACTAAAGTTTAATAAGATACCCTAATAGGAAAATGTTTTACCTGAATCATCCCGTGGTTACTAGACAATCGTCTTTAAAAAGGACACAAATCCTGCCGCCCACGTGCAGCGGTTGTCAATGCGGAGTCGTTCTTGTACAATAGCACCTCTAATAGATTACCCAAATAATAGCATAATATTTTACGTAAATAGCTCGTGGTTGATAGGCAATCGTCCCTGAAAATGACACAAATTCTGCCGCCCATGTACAGCGGTTGCCAACACGAACATATTTTCTAAAATGTTACTTCAAACTTAAAACACTATAATTTTATAAAATTAATTATAATAAAATACCCCAATCTATCCTAAAAAGTCATAATTTCATTTAAATACCTTGAGCTTTACTAAAAGATTATCTTCAACAAAAACCATAACCTTTATAAAGAATATTTTCCAAAAGAATACCTAAAACTTTATTAAAAGATAATTTTCAAATAAATACCCTAACCTTTTATTAAAAGGATATTTTCTCCGTAAAATACTATGGGTTTCCAAAATGATAAATATTTCAAATATCATGGTTTTCTTATAAACAATAAATATCATTAAAAATTATCATCCTTTATTAATTAAGCATTCTATAAAATGATATGAAGCACCTTATAAACTTTAAAAGATAACAAGATAAAATGAGTGGTTGTGGAAGGCCGGGTTAAATGAGATCAACTTTTTAAATACAAGTTTACAACATACATAACACATGATACGGTTAGGGCTAGAATGCGCGGACTTAGGTATGAAATACATATAAATGAGGATCTCTGCAGGCAGAGTGAACAGTCCAATGTGTGGACAACTACTAACCCGATATTCGGACGAATACTAACCCTACTTTGGAGGGGAATGGTCCAATGTGTGGACGACTACTAATCCGATATTCGGGCGAATACTAACCCTACTTAAAGGCGAATGATCCAATATTCGGATGATATACAATGTGGAAATTCCATGCCTGGATGTATACGCGTTAACTCTAATTCGTCAAAACCTTTATACTGAACCACGGGGATGGGTAGTTTGATTAGGCAAGGAGATGCGGAACTCGGATTCCCCTACTACTCGATCATGATCCTAGGAAGTGAAACCGTATATTTCACTTCTTCAGTTGTTGTTCCGTGGCCACAATGGAATAATCGCGAGTATCCGGACCCTTATTTGACAAACTAAAACGATTACGATACCTATTGATGTTCACCACTAAACTCACATAATATCATGCACTGTACCCACATGCTATTTTATCTACCTTTCTTTATGAGACCTGAATTATTCAGCATTTTGGATGCGGATATCTTACCAGTTTAGACTTGCGGTTCATTGTGGAACCGAAGGGTGGAAATACCTGTCCAATTGAGTGATAGTCACGCTAGACAAACCTCCATCGTAGTCATGAGACACCTTTCGATGATGTTCACGCCACCGCATTGATTCATGTTATGATTGTCACCCCAAGCACGAGCGCCAGCTCATACTGCTTCTAGTTATGGGATACCTCAGGTATACGAGTACGTCCATTCGTCAATTTCGTTAATATACATCTTGTTAGCCTGATTTAACTCTTAGACTGAATACACGATTTGACTTGACTTGAACTTTTACCTCACATATACCCATACCAACATACTCTTACTCACATACACCTCATACACCATACTCATATTCACATATACCTCTGTTAACATATTTTATTTGTATACACCTCATACCCTTATACCCATATACATCATGCATGTACATATACATTATATACACCTGTTCGTTTCTATACCTTTACTTTCTTATGAGGCAATCCTACCCGAGTATAACTCGCTGACGGACTTTTCTTTTCCCTCTCTTTGGATTGTCCGTTAGATGAGAATGCGTTTTATGACGAGGATCAAGGTGTGGAGCCAACAAATGAAGATTACACTGACTTGACGACGGAAGATTAGCTAGTTGTTGCCCACATGTTTAGAGCTTTTGTTTCTCGTTCGATGTAATCAAACTACTTAGTTTATTTTACTCTTTCTTTTGGTATGTAATAAAGTTTGGTTAATGGAAATAAATGCCTTTCGCTTTTATTATTTTTGTTTTGATACACATCCTGCATGTAGATATTCATGCGCTTAACGTAACTGTATTGAATAGACCATCTTCAATACAGTTAGGTTGCAGACCATGCCACGTTATCTTTCATCTTCTTTTGGGAAGTGGTGCGTGACAACGCAACAACACGGTCAGTCTTCGCAGCCGCGGTCAGCACAGGGTCCATGGCCGTCGCAGCCAACATATTACCCTATTCCGACGCAGGGACCGTCGTTCTACCCCCGTCCATCACAGGAACCTTCGTTCTACCCTCCTCCACCATAGGCTCAATCGTACTACTCTCAACCTCCGCCTCTGCAACAGAGACCGTCATATTATCCTCATCCTTCGCCTCCGACATAAGGAGTGTACTACCCTCGGCCTTCGCATCCAACACAGGAAGGGTACTTCGACGATACTTTTTTCCGGAGGAAGGCTTTAATGAGGTACGTACATACATATATGTGTTGGTGTAACTAGCGCGTTGTTTAAATTCAAAATTATAATTTAAGTTTACATTTTTATTTATTTTTTTAGATTTGCAGGGTTCCGACAACCGATGACCTAAAATCTCAAGTCTGCTTCTGTTGGCTTCGCAAAGGCATTTTTTTCGACGATTGATGTTGGTACTCTAAAGATGCTTTTGAGAAGTTAACTGAAACAGACTTAAGATTTTTGATGATTGGAGCGGTGGGAGTTAGTGATTTATGTTAGTAGTATAAATATGCATATACATGTATTAGTAGCAGCTAGCGTGTTGTTTAATTTCAAAAATTATGATTTATGTTTGCGTATTTATTTATTTGTTTGGATTTGCATGGTTACATGGGTTGGGTGATATGTGATGGCGCGCGATTTGAAGACTTTTTCGTATTGTTGGACATATAGCACTTTATTGGTTTGTAATCAAGATACTTTTGTTTTATGTGTTTATATGGTAATTGGATTGTTCGTTTGAATTGATATTATTGGATATATTGTGCACGGTGACCGTTTATATGTTAATTGGTTTGTTTTGCATGGTTTGACTTTATATCACGCATATCGTGATTATATTTTGGTTTGTATGCGAAACGCGATTGTTGTGTAATATATTAACTGTGATTTTTGTGTATTATTTTATGAGATACTGATTTTTCTTTAATTTTTTTTTTAATTTAAAAAGGTATTGGTGACCGTTCATTCTACAAGAACGGCTGCTAATACCCTCATTAGCGCCCGCTCACTGATATGTGAAATGGTTAAGAATATTTTGAATATCCACGCGGCGACTCATTAGAGATCGTTATCAACGGTCAAGAACGGCCGCTAATACCCTTATTAGCGACCGTTCACTGATATGTGAAACGGTTAAGAATATTTTGAATGTCAACACGGCGACTCATTAGAGATCATTATCAACGGTTGCCAATAAAGTATTAGCGACCGTTCATTAACGATCGCTAATATACGTGTTAGCGGCCAAGGCTTTTGCGACCGTGTATCAGTGACCGTTCAATTTTGGAACGGTCGCTAATAATCATTAGCGACCGTTAAACCTATATTAGAGACCGTAATGAACGGTCTCTAATATGTACAGTTTGTAGGAGCGTTAACTTATTTGATGTTAAATCTACAATGTTTATTTTATTTTCAATTGAACAATATATTTTCATTGCTGGATCATGTCATTTATGCTTGACCTTATCTAATATTTAAATTTACCATTCAAACTTTAATAAATAGGAGCATATTTACACAAGACTGGTAGGAGTTAGTTGAATAAACAATGAAGATGGTGAATTAAAATAAACCAAATCAATTTTATTAAAATTTGAAGAAATATATTGTCGATATGGCCAAATGTAGGTAAACATCAATGGATAGATGTTTTGTAAGAAAAAAGAACTTGAGGGATATATACAAGAGGAAAAGGGGCTAAATCACTTGTGAATCAGAACCAATAGACAGGTTCCGCACATGTCAGTAGGCCCGGCCCTTCTGTTTTCGTTGGGAGGATTTACGGGCCCCCTAACCTCTATATACAAATGTAATACCCAGTTCTTATATTGACCGTATTTGGTTAAATAAATTATTCCAAATAGTTTCCTATACTTTTTCAATATTCTTTTCTTATCCCAAACCCAACACACACTTCTTTGTTCTTTTCTTTTTATCTTACTTTCTTCTTCTTTCAGCTCTAGGCCTGGCCTAATCACGTTTCTTTTCTTTTTCCATTTCCACTTTCTTCTTTTTGGCCCATCCCACTTTTCTCTGTCTTCTTTCTTTTCTTTCCTCTTAAACTCCCTGGCCCATCGCCGAGACCCCGTCCCCACCTCCTCCTTCTCCTACTCCCACGTTTCCCTACGACAAGCTCACCCACGACCGTGTCCACCTTGCCAACGGAGCCCGCGAAATCTGCGCCCGTCGCCGGATTTTGCTCCCCCGTCTTAACAAACTCATCCCCTCTCTCTAATATCTCTCAACTCTCTCAACCTTTCTTTATATCTCTCTCGAGAGCTCTTCACTGTAACCACCGCCGACCACCAAACAGCACCCCACGACCATCATCACCTAGTCGACCACTATCGTCGACCACCACCACGTCCTAAGCCCAAGCTCTTCTCTTCTTCCTTCACCACCGACCAACTCCAACCCAACTGAGCTCCCCTCTCGAGCCAAGCAACCGTCGCTGCCTTCCTTCGAGCTCAAACCTGAGCTCACCGCCACCCATCGCCGCCGGCGCCCCTAGACCATCACCGCCTCGTCGCTGCCCCATGCCGTCTCCAGGCCGAGCTACGCCATCGGCCCAGACCCGAAGCTCACCTTGCTATTGCTACAGCCGAGCCCAAGCACCCTCATCTCGAGCTCGTTGTGGTCCTTGCCGCTGCTGTCATTCCATTGCCGTTGATCGCCTCTCGCCGCCGTAGCCATCGGTTAATCGTCCCTAGACAAGTGAAACCTCTCACTTGTTTTACATGCTAAAATTATATCCAGTGGATCGATGATTTTAATTATAGTATATTAATAATCCGTATCGTAAAATTGTCATTGAATTTAATAACACAAATCGGGTTTAATATCTCGTAATAATGTCGTGTAAAACCTATAGGGATAAATTATCGTTTTAATCAATTAGATAGAACCGACATTTTGCTTGTTATAATTTTATATATTTTAAATGTTCGTTGCGATTAGTTAGACCAAAACCCAATTAAAAGTCCCCGTTTTATTAACGATAGATTCGTGACTGTTAACATGCAACCAATAGAAATTCAGGATCGAAAAGTAAAGAGATCATACATGAAATGATGCCTGGAGTGGCAAGACTAAACTGGAATTTACTATACATGTTTACTATACATGTGCAAAAATCATATTGAATTAAATACAAATTGTAATGTAACGTTCTCGGGCTCATTACAGATATAATTGGATAACCTATAAGCCTATATTAAATTTTACTGAATATTGCCGAGTTACGATGTTACAAAACAGAGGGAAATACGGCTCTGAACTGCAGTTCAGGACAGCATTTTCTATCGATGCCTATTTTTAAAACCCCTATGTATCCCTGTTTAGTCATGATAATGTGCGTATACTTATATCTATGCGTATATAATTGAATTAGCTTTTATATGGCACTAGTTTCACTTAATTCCATTAGTGTTTGATATTTTTACTGCATTTTATATCGTCGACACGTCCTGCTGTTTTTCTGCAGTGACATTTATATATATCAACCTTAGAATGATCATAAATCTCTTTATACAACTGCTATTACTGTTCCGTATATTGCGTTGGAAACTTAATTGAGAAATCTAGATTTTATTGAATTGTAGCGACCCTTAGTTCTCTACATAACCAATAGTAAAACACATTGGAAGCTGGACTTCCATTTCTAAAACTGGAATTCCTATAATGTGCATCTGTTATAAAATGGACATATCTCCCTAACTAGATTACAGAATGAGATGAAACCAATTTTACTGTTTAGCTAAACGAGTCTATTTTATATTTATATTGTTCTACCTGATTCTGGACGTATGATTTATAATGAATTTCGTAAACTAAATGACACCAATTGTCCTTGTTTAGTTGAACTTCATTTGAAGCATTCCCATCAATCGTGTGATTGCTTTGCACCCATTTATTAGCAACCATTTATATTAATACCCTAGTGACTGTTTTGCATTGTCGAATGAGACATGTTACTGATTAGATTGTGGCAAGTAGCGTACAAGCAACTGAAGATGAAACTAATACGTGTGAAAGTGTGATTGAATAAAGGAAGAGATATGTACTTGTACACAACCAACCTGATACCTTAACATATACTTAGAAACGCGGGGTTGGGATAGTTCAAGTGTGAGTTCGATCAACGGAATTTCAGAAGTCACATTACAGGTATATCTCATGAATATGTGTTGATGTGGTAACGAGCTGGAATGGTATACGTGTTGATGTGATATCGAGCTGGAACGGTACATTATGTTACCGACTCTTGATTAGGGCTTATGTTTCCTTATCCCTGTAAGATAGTCTTGGGTTTGAGAATATTTATGCGGTGGTTGACGCTCACGCTCAAACTGATGATATGTTAGCTTACCCTTATTAAACACGATCATTCTTTTCCACCGATCGATTTCAAATGATGCAGAGATTGATAGGTTTAGTGACATACATAGAGCACTTAATTACTGCCATGATTCACATATTATACTGCTTACCGTTCATGTTATTCCATACACTGTTATCGCTTTATAATTTCTAGACTATCTTTCTTGTTATTGCACATACTATATATAATTATATTGTGTCGCCATGACGACCTGAGTATGCATGCTCAGAGAAAGAAATGAACCCAGCCCTAGAGCAGGACCTACCCTATTTCGAGGCGATTGCGGAGATCCAGACCCGCGACTCGAGCTTTATCGTTCCCTTGTTATCATTTGGTTAGTTGTTTCTTTGCTGTTAAAATCTTGTATCTATTGAACTCTTATTGGTTTAAATCTAATAAAGTAGTGACTGTTGCGTCTCGTTATCTGTATTTGATTATTGCTTACCATGTAACGTTAGAAACCGAAGTATGAATACGACGAGATTGTTCCTCGTCCGTAGGACATGGCTGATCTAATTACCCATCGTATTCCATATTTTGAGAAGCGGGATGTGACAACAAATACAAAGCAGTTGCATATCTAAAGAGATTTATGAAACTGTCCTTGCCAACAGTTATAGGGTAAAACAAGAAGAGAGAGGGCCTGAATTTAATTGGGGATGGGTCTAACCCTGAAACTGACTTTTATATGTTACAAAACAGAGGGAAATACGGCTCTGAACTGCAGTTCAGGGCAGCATTTTCTATCGATGCCTATTTTTAAAACCCCTATGTATCCCTGTTTAGTCATGATAATGTGCGTATACTTATATCTATGCGTATATAATTGAATTAGCTTTTATATGGCACTAGTTTCACTTAATTCAATTAGTGTTTGATATTTTTACTGCATTTTATATCGTCGACACGTCCTGCTGTTTTTTTGCAGTGACATTTATATATATCAATCTTAGAATGATCATAAATCTCTTTATACAACTGCTATTACTGTTCCGTATATTGCGTTGGAAACTTAATTGAGAAATCTAGATTTTATTGAATTGTAGCGACCCTTAGTTCTCTCTACATAACCAATAGTAAAAACACATTGGAAGCTGGACTTCCATTTCTAAAACTGGAATTCCTGCAATGTGCATCTGTTATAAAATGGACATATCACCCTAACTAGATTACAGAATGAGATGAAACCAATTTTACTGTTTAGCTAAACGAGTCTATTTTATATTTATATTGTTCTACCTGATTCTGGACGTATGATTTATAATGAATTTCGTAAACTAAATGACACCAATTGTCCTTGTTTAGTTGAACTTCATTTGAAGCATTCCTATCAATCGTGTGATTGCTTTGCACCCATTTATTAGCAACCATTTATATTAATACCCTAGTGACTGTTTTGCATTGTCGAATGAGACATGTTACCGATTAGATTGTGGCAAGTAGCGTACAAGCAATTGAAGATGAAACTGATACGTGTGAAAGTGTGATTGAATAAATGAAGAGATATGTACTTGTACACAACCAACCTGATACCTGAACATATACTTAGAAACGCGGGGTTGGGATAGTTCAAGTGTGAGTTCGATCAACGGAATTTCAGAAGTCACATTACAGGTATATCTCATGAATATTTGTTGATGTGGTAACGAGCTGGAATGGTATACGTGTTGATGTGATATCGAGCTGGAACGGTACATTATGTTACCGACTCTTGATTAGGGCCCATGTTTCCTTATCCCTGTAAGATAGTCTTGGGTTTGAGAATACTTATGCGGTGGTTGACGCTCACGCTCAAACTGATGATATGTTAGCTTACCCTTATTAAACACGATCATTCTTTTCCACCGATCGATTTCAAATGATGCAGAGACTGATAGGTTTAGTGACATACATAGAGCACTTAATTACTGCCATGATTCACATGTTATACTGCTTACCGTTCATGCTATTCCATACACTGTTATCGCTTTATAATTTCTAGACTATCTTTCTTGTTATTGCACATACTATATATAATTATATTGTGTCGTCATGACGATCTGAGTATGCATGCTCAGAGAAAGAAATGAACCCAGCCCCAGAGCAGGACCTACCCTATTTCGAGGCGATTGCGGAGATTCAGACTCGCGACGCCAGCTTTATCGTTCCCTTGTTATCATTTGGTTAGTTGTTTTTTTGCTGTTAAAATCTTGTATCTATTGAACTCTTATTGGTTTAAATCTAATGAAGTAGTGACTGTTGCGTCTCGTTATCTGTATTTGATTATTGCTTACCATGTAACGTTAGAAACCGAAGTATGAATACGACGAGATTATTCCTCGGCCGTAGGACATGACTGATCTAATCACCCATCGTATTCCATATTTTGAGAAACGGGACGTGACAACAAATACAAAGCAGTTGCATATCTAAAGAGATTTATGATGCTGTCCTTGTCAACGGTTATAGGGGTAAAACAAGAAGAGAGGGCCTGGATTTAATTGGGGATGGGTCTAACCCTGGAACTGGGTTACGCGAGCGCAGCTCCATGGTTGAGCTCGATCGCAAACCCGATTATCATATATTCTCTCTGAGAGAGGTCACAAGTTTGATGTCCGTTGGCAGTCGATTTTAAAAATAATAAAATTAAAACCCTCCATGCTACACCATCTCTCTCTCTCTAACCCAAGACCCCCAACAACCCCAATGGACACAATGCCAACACACAAACCCCAGCTCTTCCCTCTCCTCTCAATTCCAACCCTCTCCCCCTTCTCCAAACCCAAGCCTCCCCTCACCACCTTACATCAAACCAAGCAACTCCATGCCCACACTCTCAAAACCCAACCCAACCCAGCTCCCCCCCTCTTCAACTCCCTCATCTCCTCCTACATCAAACACAACAACCCCATCTCCTCCCTTCGCCTCTACGCCGATGCCCGAACCTCCCATCTCCATCTCGACACTTTCGCTATCCCTTCAATCCTCAAAGCCTGTGCCCAGCTCAACACCATCCAATCTGGGAAGGAGGTCCATGGGTTTGTGCTCAAGGCTGGCCTTGACTGGGATGTGTTTGTGCATAACTCCCTTATTCAAATGTATGCTGAATGCGGGAGCATATATGACGCGGTCAAGGTGTTTGATGGAATGGGTCAGAGAGATGTTGTTTCTTATAGCACCTTGATCAGGAGTTACGCGAGGTTGAAGTTGTTCGATGAGGCTTTGGGGCTTATAAAAGAGATGATGGGGCTGGGTGTTAGGCCGAGCGAGGTTGCGATGGTGAATATGATTGCCCTTTTTGCGGATATTGGAGAATTGGGAATTGGATGGCCGATACATGGGTATTTGATACGGAATATCAATAGCGGATCGCAGAGCGTTAATGCTAGTACTTCTTTGATCGATATGTATGTTAAATGCGGGAGCGTTGGACGTGCACGTGTTGTATTTGATCTGATGGAGGAGCGGAGCACCGCTTCATGGTCTGCGATGATAGCGGGGTATATCAGATGCCGAGAAATAGAAATGGGTATGGAGCTTTTTCGAAGAATGAGGAGAGAACAAATAACTCCAAACGAGATCACAATGTTGAGCCTTGTTATAGAATGTGGGATTGCTCGGGCTTTGGCGTTGGGTAAGTGGCTCCATGCCCATATACTTAGAAATGGGTTTGATATGCCGTTGAGTTTGTGCACGGCATTGATCGATATGTATTGCAAATGTGGCGATGTTAGAAGCGGGGGAGCTGTTTTTGATAATATGGGTGAAAGAGATATAATGACATGGACTGCGATGATAATGGGATATTCACAAGCAAATTGCTTCGATGAGGCATTCGAATTGTTTGGAAGGATGAGGGATTCTAAGGTTAGGCCAAATGAAATGACTGTAGTAAACCTTTTATCTTTATGTGCAGAAGCTGGAGCTCTCGATCGAGGGAGATGGATTCATGGTTTCATAGACAAGCGAGGAATCAAAATCGATACTGTTCTCGCCACTGCATTAGTAGATATGTACTCAAAGTGCGGAGAGATCGACCCTGCTTATAGAGTATTTGATGAAATAAAAAACAGAGACGTGTGCATGTGGAATGCCATGATCAATGGCCTAGCGATGAATGGTTTAGGAACCGAAGCGATTGAACTTTTTTACGAAATGGAGATGGAAGGAATAGTTAAGCCTAATCACATCACATTCGTTGGGGTCCTTCGTGCTTGTAGCCACTCGGGCTTCGTAGCTGAAGGAAAAGCTTTATTCAATCGAATGCGACGTAACTTTGGAGTAATTCCAAAGGTTGAGCACTACGGATGCATGGTTGATCTCTTAGGCCGAGCTGGGCTTCTAGAAGAAGCGCACGAAATGGTTATGCAAATGCCCGTTGCTCCTAATGTCATAGTGTGGGGATCACTTCTTGCTGCGTGTAAAGTTCATAAGAACTCGTCGCTAGGGGAAAAAGCAGCAATGGAGTTACTCAAACTCGATCCTGATAACATTGGCTACTCTGTATTGCTATCTAACATCTATGCGTTGCAGAAGAAATGGAATGATGTGGCGAAACTGAGAACATCAATGAAAGATGTAGGAGTTAGAAAACAACCCGGGATTACTTCCATCGAATTGAATGGTGCAGTTCATGAGTTTGTTACAGGAGACGAGTCCCACCCAGAAACTATAAAGATTCATGATATGGTGAGTGAGATGCAATCGAAGCTGAAACTAGCTGGCCATGTTGTTGATACATCTGTGGTGTTACTGAATGTTGATGAAGAAGAGAAAGAGAATGCGCTTAGTTATCATAGTGAGAAGTTGGCAATGGCTTTTGGTTTGATAAGCACAGCCCCCGGTACTCCTATCAGGATTGTGAAGAACTTGAGGGTTTGTGATGATTGCCATGCTGCTACTAAGTTGCTTTCGAAGATTTATGGCAGGGTGATTGTTGTAAGAGATCGGAATCGATTTCATCGCTTCAGTGACGGGCTTTGTTCTTGTCGAGATTACTGGTAGGATTCGGGATTCTTTCAAGCTATTCTTCGATTTACAGGTAAATATCATCATAAATTTATTTGAATTTTCAGAAAAAATATATTTGTTACAATAGTTTGAGAGGCTATGTGAAATCTACACTTTTGTCACCATCACATGCGTTTGATTGAGGTGCAGCCTTGCAGGCTTCTAATATATTGCAAAAGGATGCATACCAGGAGAAAGATGTGGGCCGAAATGGGCTGAACATGAGCCTGATTTTCAAGGCTTAACTAAAGAAGTAGATTGTAATTGGTGGCCCATATTCTTTAGGATTCATTTACAAAGAAATTCATCTATGTTGTATGTTGGTTCCAAACTACTTACCACAACCCTCTTTATCCTGGTTTGGGAGAGACGGCAAAAAGATATTAAGAACAGATAATGTAGGCTAAACAAAATTAGGTAATGATGCATGTTCAATTAAAAGAAAATTAGAAAACTGAAATTTCCATTCAATTCATAGTTTTAAGTATTTAATTAACTTCAGTCTCACACTTATTTATAACTAGTAAAATAATTAGTGAAGTATAATAGAACCTTTGTGCGCCATCCATAAATATACCTGAATGAGATCTGATACTGGGTGAATTCTTGTCCGATTTCCTCTTAGCGGTCGTTAAATTTATAATATATCTCATATAAGATGTATCTGAGACTAAGAAGGGTCAAATGGTGGGTTCACAATCCTATTTGATTTTTTCAGTACACTTTCACCGCAAGTGTTATTGTTTAGTATTGAATTATATTGCTTGAAACTTTTTTTAATTATTATATATTTATTATTTTGCTTTTCCGAGTATTATAGTTTACAAATCTATGTATAGATAGAACATATATCTGTCTGCGCACGTGTGTGTGTGTGTGTTCAAATTCTGAAACTTTAGGACTTACCGTATCAGATGTACCCATATCCTATTGTATGTATCCTATTGGAGAACAGAGAAGTTATGAATTACATATGCATTTTTAAGATCCAATGAAGCTTCTATCCATGTGTAAGAGAAATAGAAATGATCGATTCAAAATGTGTCATTGTGATTAATATGGGATATAAGAAAGGACGCAGCAGTCTTTGTACTGTAGGTCGTCACATATAATTTAAATGACAGAATGTAGTGGAAGTACTGGTTCTGGATGTAAATGAAGAATTAAGGTTAAAGAATGTATGCACAAAGCAATTTTGATTAGAAATTAGTATGAAATTGATAAGAGGTGATCCCAGAATGCTTCAGTCAAATGCAAAAATTGTTCAGATTTGTGTAGGACAAACCAAGTCACAGCCTATCAGTGGAAAAATATGAAACAAGCTAGTTCATATTAGACTGGTTGATTATCTAACTCAGAAAATATGACGCTAGCCTAATTAATTTGAAAACCTAGATCAAGCTATTGTCAATATGAGGTCGGCCATGAAGCAAGACTCCGTGTCATTGAAGAATCCCACAATCAAATTAGGAAAAGGTTTGCAGGAATTTACAAAGTCCCTTTGGGAAATATTAGACATCGATATGGCAATTATTTTGCTCAACTGCTGATGAGATGTCCCTTTCGTTGCTACTAGATAATGATCCAAAGATTCCAGCCTAGTTTCATCAGCAGCCAACTCCTATATACAAACAAATGATTACTGATCTAAGTACCTATTGATGGAGTTGTTAGTACATTTAATCAATTAGGTGATGTTAATTTATAGATTAGATATAGTGAATTGTCATTCCTTCAACTATATTTTACTTAGTTTGGTAGATAAAGTGTGGGCAAAAGTAATTTAATCTTAACCACTCTACTTTTCCTCATTTCCTTCTGACATATGCCCCCCACCCCACCCCCCCACCCCCAAAAAAAATATTAATAATCCTAAAAAGTTCTAACAACTTCCAAAATATAAAATGAAGTTGGAAAAACGAAAAATGTACAGAAAATACTACTGAAGTGTTTGACAACTAGGAAGTTATCCATATATCATTCATGACCAAAAGAAAATTAGTATTTTTTCCTCAGATAAGATAAGATGACTCTCAAGAGAGACCTACCTAACCAAGTTCGGATCTCTTAAATGGAATCAGTGTATGATCATCCAGTAATTAAGGATCCAGACACCCATCATTCGGTTAGTACTAGCCTTTCTATATGTATCAAGTCGAGTCGATGAGCACTTGGATGCAGCAGACTTCCCACCATTGAAACATCGGTAGATATCCGGTTTCCATCCGGTAACAAATCTGAGCCTCACCATGTATAAATATGTGTCCGACTTCCTAATCCTACATTAACTACTTCAACGTCAAAGGCATGTGTCAACACGTCAAACTAGTCTTCATGTTCTCTCTTTCTCTCATAACTCCACACGTCGAAAGAAAGATGTTTCTCAACCTTAGATGAATACGAGTCGAACCAAAATCTTGCATTGAATGTTCAATCTCTAGGATGAGCTTAACTAGAAAACTAATCCATAAAATCAAGTCCGTCAATATGAATGTGTGAATATGAAAGGCTATAAGAGGTCAGAAACAAATACCAAATCCCACCATGAGAAAAGATCAAGTATCACAACATCTCAACAATTGCTATAGGGCATTAGGAGAGGATCGAAAGGGAAAGGATAACAAGGAGACAAAATGGAGGAAACTAAAGTTATTGCAGTGGGTCTTGTTGAAGAGTTAGAGTAGGTTCTGGCATTCTAATATATTGTCCACATTACTAAGATCCAAAGAAAGCTAGTGAGAAAGCAACCTAACAATTGATCTAATATTTTGCTCCTTTTTGACTAGTTTTTATTATGGTGTCTTGGTTGCTGATTGATTGAGGATAGGTTGAGTGAGACTTACGTTGCTCGTCATAGACACGTCTAGAATACGTGCCATCTTACGAGGTGCTGCTGCTTTTTTTATTATCATTTAAGGTGGAAGTTTGTTTTCGTGATGGTCCGTTTAGGATGACCGGAAGCAGTGTAAAAACAGGAGATAGCTGTATGATGACTTTCAAAGAAAGGATCAAAGTGGAAGTGACC
Source organism: Agapanthus africanus (assembly GCA_030015575.1). Taxonomy (NCBI): domain Eukaryota; kingdom Viridiplantae; phylum Streptophyta; class Magnoliopsida; order Asparagales; family Amaryllidaceae; genus Agapanthus; species Agapanthus africanus. The sequence continues at coordinate 483,925,677 of JASDDO010000010.1, read as the reverse complement.
CCATTTTTATTCTTGTTCCACATGCTTCATCTCATCATCCCGAAGTAACTTCTTAATATTATTTTGTCAAACCAAACACTTAGACTATATTAAGGACCTTACTTCTGCACTTCCATCATTATACTTGAGAAATGATTATATTTTTATGCAACCTTTTAATATCTTATCATTGCACATGCAAAGCACATATCTACAAGGTTTTTTTGACCAGGTTTTACTATCTTCGGAATTTCTTTTGTGATTGCTCTTGCATGATAGCTTACCTCATCAATTCAATTAATATAAGGGTAAATTGTCAAAAAACTCTTGGCAAAGATTTCTGCTGTCAAAAACCTCTGGCCTAAAGAATCTGGTCAAAAACCTTCTGGAAAAGTTTTCCGCTATAAAAAACCCAATGCATGCAATATTTGTATAGATGCCTGCAATAACTAGTATCCTGCAATATGCATGCACGTAACTGACATATATATATAGTTCCATGCAATATGTATGCTGGAAAACCTTTTCAGGTGGTTTTTGATGATATTCTTCAGGTCATGGGATTTTTACAGTGGAAAACTTTGCAGGTTTTTTTTGACAAGTTTGCTTCCTGTAACCTTGTTACTTATGACCAGGTTGAACATTAATTCATACAGGATTGTCTCATTGAAAGCATTAATTCTATAGATATGTCATTTTTTACCTATTTTGCACCATGAATTGTTATTTCAAAATTCTCCTTGCTATGTTTGGAGAGGAGATTCAAAAACCACAACTTCAATGGTAGAAGGAATTATAGTATCTAGGGAGGTAAACGAATCATATTTGGAGCTTATATAGGTTACCATATATGCATTTGGTAGTCATAAACGGATTAATTATTGAAAATGAAAATTACCATATGTATTTAATATAAATTAGATTCTGATTTGGATATGAGTTGATTGGAAAACATATATTCAATAAAATCAATTATTACTGCTATTTTTGATATCTGATACGGATACAGAATGGATATAGGTGTAATCATATCATATTGGGTGGCTATTGGCAGATGCCTATACGAATACAGATAGTCGTCAGACATGAAAATTACTATCCGTATTTGGTTAAATTTGGACATAGATACAAAATCCGATCCGATTATTCGTATCGGTTTACCTCCCTCGCTAATAATAGTCTTTGAACTAAAATCAATAGATTCTGCTCTTTGTGGAAGGATTCGGTAAGCAGAAGAACTATTAAGCCAAATAATAGTAATTTTTTGCTTTTTATTTACTACTAAAATTCTACTGTTTTGACTTTATGTGTAGGTTGACTCCAAAAACAACACGGCTGAGTATCAACAAACAAAGTGGGGGTAGTTATATCAGTCCCGTTGTAAGCGCTGCCGCAAGTTGAAGCTCGTGTCAAATTTAATACGTATCTGCGCTTATCTACGAGCGCCATCGAGGCTTCTCCGCGTGCTTCAAATCTTCCCCTCTAACCCCCCTTAAACAATTCAAATTTAAAAACAAAAATTATAAAATTAATTCTCGAAGCAATAATAAAAAAATTTAAAATGATTCCATCTGCATAACATAATACATACGCCCATTCCTTCCTTGTCAAATAAAACACTCTTACCAATGTCTCGCGGTCGTCAAACTTTGTACTTTCGACAAAATCCCACAACACGAAATACGAAAATTTCCAGGGACTGATATACAAAAAAGTCGAACCACTGTCGTTCTCGTACACCTCATCAGCAATGCGCCCTTTCTCCTTGTCTCCTCTCTCATTTCCCTCCATTTATTCCCCCATCCGCAGAGCAGCAGATTCCTAAATCTCGAAATCCCCAAACAAAATTCCAAAAGAAATTCGAATTCAAAACCCTAGCCTTTTTTTCCCCAGCCCTAACCCTAATTCGCCATGGTGGCGGAGCCTTGGATCCAGAAGATGAGGAAGAAGAAGAAGGTCGCCGGCGCCTCTCAGAGCCTCAGCTCCAACACCATCGGCATCCTCTCCTTCGAGGTCGCCAACGCAATGTCTCGATCGATTTACCTCTACCGCTCCCTCTCCGACTCCGACATCTCTCGGCTGCTGACGCAAACCCTAGCCTCCCCTTCGATCCGCAACCTCATCTCCCAAAACGACAGCTTTCTCCTGTCGCTCGCCGTCTTCGAGAAGCTCGACGAGCTCAACCGAGTCGCCGCGGTCGTCTCTCGCCTCGGACGCCGCCATTGCTCGCATCCCGCGCTCGTCGGATTCGAGCACGTGTACTCCGACTTGCTCGCCGGTAAGATTCAGAACTCGACCTCTGTGAGCTTTTTGTATGCTGGTAAAGATATGGACGCCGCGGTTCGGAAAATGGAGCGGTACGTCTCGTCGACGGCCGCGCTCTACGCGGAGCTGGAGGTTCTGTCGAATCTAGAGCGCTCTGCGAAGAAGTTCCCGGATACCAACGAGACGATAAAGGCTTTCGAGCAGAAGATTCAGTGGCAGAGGCATGATGTGAAGCAGATTCGCGAATCGTCACTCTGGAATCAGAGCTTTGATAAAGCTGTGCTTTTGCTGGCTCGGGCGGTTTGCATGGTCCATTCCCGGATCCGAACGGTGTTTGGGGAGTTTGTTTTGGGTGTCGAGGCTTTGAATTCGGACGTTTCGGGTAAAATCGCGAAGAGTGGTGGGGCTGTGTGTAGGTCGAATGCGGTGAATTTTCATCGGGAGGGGCTACGATTGCATTGTGCGGCCAATCCTGGGAGGTTTTTGTTGAGTTGTATAAATTTGGGAAGTAATGAGGAAGAGGATATTGAAATTGAGAGTTCGGTGACTTCTGTTATGCCTTTTAGTGGACAGATTTTGGATAGTGATACTAAAGTTAGCAAGCATGGATTTGGGCCGAAGAGTAGGTTGACGATGCTCGCTCCGTCTTCAACCGTGGGTGGTTCTTGTTTAGCTCTTCATTATGCCAATGTTATAATTGTTATAGATAAATTGTTGATGTACCCACATTTAGTTGGGGAAGAGGCAAGCGACCATCTTTATCAAATGCTTCCGTCGAGCCTGAGGTTGGCTTTGAGAAAGAACCTCAAGTCTTATGTCAAGAATTTGGCGATATATGACGCTTCTCTTGCCCATGATTGGAAGGAATCGATGCAGAGGATATTGGCATGGCTTGCGCCGATGGCTCATAATATGATTCGATGGCAAACAGAGCGGAATTTCGAGCAGCAGCAGATTGTACTGAGAGATGGTGTTTTGCTGCTACATACTCTTTATTTTGCTGATCGAGAGAAGACAGAGGCAGCGATATGTGAGCTTTTGGTTGGATTGAATTATATTTGCCGGTATGAGCAGCAGCAGAATGCTCTTTTGGATTGTAGGAGCAGTTTAGATTTTGATGATTCCATGGATTGGCAAATGATTCAATATGATTCTGCAGAACGATAATGAAAATGTGATGTCTTCCAAGTATCGAGGATTTTTGCATTTCTTTTGCCAACTTTTTTTGCTGCGAACCATCTGGTTGGCTAGGCATACAGATCGACATTGTTTTTGTTGTTAGAGGTATGGTAAATCTAACCTGTATATATTTCAGTCTTGTTAAAGAGAAATTCTATGAGATAATCAAAGCAATGGACACTCGAGTTCATGGAATTTGTTTTGCTGCCTATCCATCGACTACCATGTGGGATATATGTAACAAGGTTCACTTATGCTATAAGTTACTGTAACCATCTATTTAGAGCAGGGTACTTGCTAGGGATGTAAACGGATACGGATCGGATACATGCATTACCATATCCGTATCCGACACCTATTTACGGACGTGAATGCGGACACGGATAGTTGTCGGTAACAATAATTTACTATCCGTATCCGCCACAAATCAAATACGGATCGGATATTGTAAAAACCATATATGCTAAAAACGAATACGGATACTATTCAAATAAATATAAAAAATCATGAATCATAACTACAATTAATAAAATATTTAAACAGTTTAACCTATTTTTTTTAGATTCAAACACTCATATCAAGTCCATAAGTCTTAATAGTTTCAAATTAGAGATTTTTCATATAACATCAAGTTCATGGACCATCCATAAGTCTAGTTATAACTAATAATAATTAGTAATTGGATAGTGGATACCATTAATTCGGATATCCGGATTCGGATTCGGATAGGAAATTTGTATCCAAGTCGAATCCGGATTCGAACCCGGATACTAACAAAATCCATTCGGATATGATTTTTAGTATCTATATCTGCAAGTTGTCGGATTCGAAAACGGATCCGGATCGGATCATCCGGGTCTGTTTATATCCCTAGTACTTGCTGTAATATTGATAGCTACCCTTTTTAATATATATATATATATATATATATATATATATATATATATATATATATATATATAGCTTGGAGGTCATGAAGATTATGCTGGTATATACTAAAATTTATCTTGCAAATTTGTTTTACAAGTGTGAGCATCTCTTAGATTTACCTTTTCTGTTCAGTTAGACATGTAGAGTTAGATTTATTGTGGCTGAAGGGATCATATTCAAATAAACTTCATGTCTTCATTACTAAATTAGATTGATCATATGTATATATCCCTTTAAAGCACTTATTGAAGGCAAATAACTTTGTTGCCGCTGCAGACAAGGTATGTCACAGCTTCCCTTGTCTGTGCTTAATTTAGGCAACTGCTTTCTAAATATCAGCTTAGGTTCTGGCCAATTTAAGATTTCTGACCATATAATTTAGTTTTGTGAACGATCTAAATATAACTCTGGTTAATGTTCATTCTGCAGTAAGAATGCATCTAATTCTGCTTTGCTAGTGCAGCCAGTGCTTTCATCGAGGTATAGCTCGAAGTCTGGGTTTTAAACTTCTAAAATACCCGTGCAAGGTGAGTACTTTGTTTTCGATTGATGCAAATATATCTTTTTCGGACCATGTTATAGTATTGTATATCCTGTTTAATATCAAACTTCACATCGGTAATACTTTTTGCCGTCGAGCAAGAGGTCTAGGATCGAACCCTGATCAATTTGTTGGCCTTTATGAACAAGAAGAAAGTCCAATTTTAGAAGTACAAGACTAATTGCAGAGAGTGAAGTCCCCTTGTCTTAGGGATAATCACATTGCTTGAAAGCTATGAGCAGCAACAATGAAAGGTACCTCATAAGAATCAATGGCACTTCAACTTTCATCTTCTTCTTTACTCCCTGCACATGATTTTTTTTTTAATAAATTTTTTGATTTGAATGCACCAATTCCAGCTGGGTGCTCTGGCCTATTGTAGTTGAAGCTTTTATGAGATGAATCAGAATTGGATAGAGACAAAGCCTTTATGAAGGAGAAAGGGGAAGCAAGAGACCCCATGTCTTTTTCGCTCACCCCTATTTCATGTGATGGTTGTTGATGGTGAGGGGGTTTAAATGCTACATTCATCATCTCTGCTGCCACACTCTGCCAATTTGATGTTCAGCACAGACGGTGATCATCAACTGAGTTTCAGATTGCAACTTTTTTGAATCTTTTTGGAATTTGTTTCCCAGTTTGAATATGCTGTAAATTGCAAGAACCTCTTGAATCTTGGTTGCATACTAAACTAGGGTTTTGGCACGTAGATATGTGAAGAAATAAATTATGACATCAAAAAATAGCAAGATATGCTACTTCAGCTATTTAATTATGAGTTAACTGGGGCTGGGGTCGCTCAATCCCAAAACGGGAATAATGGGTTGGGGTCGGCTCCACCTTGCAGGGCCTAGTTGGTCACGTGCCCCAGCCCCATTAAAACCTTTAAATATATGTACGTTCTTTTATTATGTTAATTTGTTATTAATTTATTTCGTAGAAAAGATTTGGGAAGATTTAAAAGCAAGTAATGATTTTTTAGATATTGTTTGATTGTTTCTCAAAACTATGATGATGAAATATTTGATGTGCGACACAAATTTGCGTATATGGACATCATGGACAAAATATTGGAGAAGATTTTAAGGGAGTTTTTGCTAAGATGTTGAAGCTTTTTGGTTACAGCCTTTCTTCTAAAATCAAATATGGTAAAGATTTATAAAGATAAAGATTTGTTATGACATGAAAAGCTAGTTATGGTCTTTTAAATAATTTTTTCTTAAAATCAAATTGGGCCATAGCAAGTTAGAAGACTCCCTTGTCTTTTAGCACGAGTCTTTTAGCATTATATTGTAAGAAAGACGTTAGCATGTGTGTTCGATTTGGATTGTTTGTTGCCCTCTTTTATTATGAGCTATTAGATCCAAACATGGTGTCTTCGTATTTTCCCCCATGAAGTGTGGAGTGATCTAATGATGGTAGAGAAAATAGCAGATAATAAGAGTGCCTCTAAATTTTTTTATGAAAGATGATGGGTTCCTTGTATTTTAGCCTATATTTTTTTCTATTTAATCTTTCAATTTCAATGAAAGAGGATGGTCAAGGTGAAGGTGGCCTCATTTGAGAAGTAGCCATTAGAAGGAGAATCAAGTGCATGAACTTCAAAGCATATGATGACTGATTACCATCCCTAGTCAAGCATTTGAGAAATATTCAGCTTCCAATTTGTTTAGTACCAGCCTATAATGTTGTGGCAAGGGGCGGAGTTGGTAGACTCTCGTCATCCATGACTTCTTTATTTCAGAGTGTGGGTTTTCTCATCATTCATGCTCTTCATATTATGCTTTTCCAAGCAGATGGCTTCTTTAGAGATAAGCTATCTCAACTTCATCAACTAAAAAAATTTATTCCAAAGTCCCACAACCAAGTCAAAAATAAAAGGACATTTTGGTAATTTGTGCAAGGTAGGAGTTTGTTGACTAGCTTCTTTTGGAATTTGAGAAGCAAATTTCACAACATTGTGTTTGTTGATTCACATTGGTATAACTCATGAATGAACATGTATTATTGAAACAAGAAGTTTTTTCCATACATATTTGCATGAATCTCAATATATCAAATTTCATATGGTTGACAAATTTTGTTTGTCTAATTTGTATGACGTGTGTTTGGATAAGCTAAACGAGCTTGTTTTATAACTCAATCCACAAGTTATCGTTTATGGAAATAGGGGATGCATTGGTAAAAGAGCAATGCGATTTCACTGCTTGCACATATCTCAAAGCTGTTTCTCATCCTTTTTGAATCTATTAAGAGCTGTCTTGAGCGTTATAGGGATTTAATTGAAAAAGGAAGACATATGTAACCTCCTTTAGAAAGAAAAAAATCAAGGGGACATTAACATCTCTAATCCAATCTTTAAGAACACATGTGATATCAAAGAATACTACCACTTTGACACAAAACGAGCTATCATTTAATATTTTTTTTTATCTTGGGACAGACGCTCATACTATTTCTACTGGAGTAATAAGGCAAATATACATGGTCTCATCTTATCCAAGGCCGGGGACAACAAGGGTCATGTTTGTATTAAGGTTAAGTATCTTTTTTGTTACTAAGATCTATATCTATGATATAAATGATTAACATATGTAGTGTTATTTTTTTAAGCTCATCGGTACTGACAACCAAATGTGCCGAACAAAAATTTAAGATCGGTGAAATCAACATTGATATAATATTTTACATAAATGAATAAAATCAATGCGTTGGCCATTGATGGCCCTTCTGAATGTGGGCATCATATTGTCCAAAAATCATCATCTCTTCCATGCGCAGAAAAATCACTTTTGCATCGTTGTGTCCATGATTCTTGAGCACGCATTTTTTTGCAAATTATGAGGTGACTTTTGATATCAATGCAATTTGATAATTAAACGTTATTTAATTCACCTTCGTTACTAGAATTATCTTCATTCCTTTATTTTTTGACCAAACAAAGGAAAAAGAAAAAGAAAAGTTATATTCACCACTTGCAAAATGAATCGTTGAGATCTTCTTCAGATATTGTCCTCCATCGATCCTGTGATGGCAGTCTTTGACGGCTGAGATTGGATATGGGAATTGTTGTGTGTGGATCTTAATGGGTTGGTATTTGACGCCGAGTTACCTGCAAAGAAGTCCCGGGATGGGTGACCACCGTAGGGCCTTCCGACGATCAAGTTAGTGCCGAGAGATAAGTGCAGAGTAGCGGCGTATTGGAATGGGGTTCGAGTTAGCTGAGTCGTCTGGAAGAGAGGTTTTTATAGTGGTCGCAAGGAGCGAGCCGGTGCGAGATCTACGCCGTCAGTTACGCCCTTATGTTACGCCCGCGTTAATGGCGGGATCCGCTCATTAATGAGGGAACGAGCCTGCATGGGACGCGAAGCGTAGGGCTGTGGATATCTCGTCTTGGCGAGACACGCGGAGCCGTTGCGGAGGTGCATGGGCTCCGCGCTCTCGGTTGATCGGGAGAGCCGAGGAAGCTCGGACTGTCAGATGGCTCGGAGACGAGCAGGAAGGCCGAGGAAGCTCGGCCTGTCAGATGGCTCGGAGACGAGCAGGGAGGCCGAGGAAGCTCGGTCTGTCAGATGGCTCGAAAACGAGTGTTCACCGCCGAAAACAGAGACGAACCGGGATGGATCGTCTTGCCTGAATTTGGGGGTAGATGCTATTTAGATTATCCGTCCACCTCTCCGAAAATACCAAGTTGATTTATAGCGCCGTGTATCGGACGTTTGGACGGATGTGGCCGTTGTAGCAGACTTCGTCAGATTCCCCTCGTTTGCGAGGGATTTTTGATTGTGGGGACGTTCTTCCTTGCAGTTAATTATGTTATCGCATCGCGATAACCACTTTCTCCTGCTCCAGAGGTTTATTTCGTGTCGTGTGTATTTATTTTATTTTTGGTTGCTCGTGGATTGTATACGGAGACTAATTTATGTTATCTTCCGTAGGGCGTTGATTAGTCCAAATCTGTATGTCTTAGATTTGGGTTTGTTTTATTTAAGGATCGTTAATCTGGTTTGGAATTAAGATTGACTTAAACGTATGTGAGCATTTGAGAGCTCGGTTGGTTTTTTTGGTTAAGAATACGTTAATCCAATTTGAGACTAAGATCTACTTAACAAAGTTTTAGGATCATTTTTGTTTCAGATCCAACAAGAGAGAATTTGGGCTATGTTGTTTTAGTTTACGGACGTTTCGGTTCGTTGTCGCCATTTTGGGGGCGAAATTGTAGTTTGAGGACATTTCGGTCTGTACATCACCATTTTTGAGGTAAGCTTATAGTTTAAGGACGTTACGGTCCGTTGTCGCCATTTTGGAGGCAACGTTTAGTTTGAGAACTTTTCGGTCTGTGGATCACCATTTTTGAGCTGAGCTTTTAGTTTAAGAACGTTACGGTCCGTTGTAACCATTTTGGAGGCAATGTTTAGTTTAAGGACGTTTCGGTCCGTTGTAGTATAAGGACGTTTCGGTCTGTAGATCATCTTGCACGCACATGTATTTGTTACGTGTCTTGATGAGCAACGATGATATGGGATACATCCAGTTTGGGATGTGGTTTGATCTGGGACGTGCACTTCAGTTTAGGAAGTGCACCAAAAAGCAGTTGGCTGTCGGGACCCCCCACATCTCGGAAGACGTTGAGAAATTACAACGATATGTATTAGAGGTGTAGAGAGATGTACACTTGAACCAATTCCCGTATTTGAAGAAAAATGGATTAATGGTAAACCCGAAAATCGTTAGTCATATTTTGAGACCAAGATTTCCTCGGGAGAATGTTGAACGAATAACGTTTTGGGATATCATTAGTTGGGAGATCGATACTCGTATTTGGAACTGGGATCAATTTGGGAAATAATGAACCCATGGGCTCGGTTGATCTGGGTTAGGGACCTAACCAATTTGGGCTTGATCCGCTCAGTTTTCTTTTTATTTAAAAATAAGTGCTAAGCACTTGTTTGGGCTTAGTCTTCCTTTTTTTATGCAAAAAATGCTGAGCACTTATGTAAGTTCTGACGCTCACACTTTACTCTTTTTTTCTCTATATGGAGTGTTGAGCACTCTTCATGGCGCCCATGTGCGAAGCACGTGAGGCGTTGCCCGGTGAGTGTCAAGCACTATTATGTTCTGTGGCGCCCACGTGAGGGACACGTGAGGCGCTGGACGCTAAGCGCCGCATACTGAGTGCTAAGCACTCTTTTATTTTGTAGCACCCACGTGAGGGGCACGTGGAACGCTGGGCGCTGAGCGCCAGTCACTGAGTGCTAAGCACTCCTTATTTTGTGGCGCCCACGCGAGGGGCACGTGAGGTGCTGGGCGGTAATTTTTCCTTGTATATTTTGTTCTGAAGAGTTCAATTTCCTTGTTCTTTTCTGAATTTTTGATCTCCAAGAACAAGTTCGTCTCGATGAGAATTAAATTCTCAACTTGTGAAAGACTTGTCTTGTGGATCTCAGATCCAGAGAAATAACTAAGTTCTTCTTTTTTTAAAAGGGGTAAACTCTTCAATAGGTAAACGAGATGCTTTTGTTAGTTATATGTATGCCCTAGAGGACATTACTGTACATACGATGTATATTGTAGTGGATGCTTGGACATATATATGGAGGACTTTCTTGCTTGACATGATAGTATGCTATCTGGTTGCTCTTTATCTTAACATGTACATTGATTGTCTCTATATTACATGTTGATAAAACCCTTAGGATGAGTACTTGACTACCAGGATTATGATGCAGATCATACTAGTGGGGACAGAGTAGTCGATAAGTACATCCTTCAAATGTTCCTAGTCGTGGGTGTATCGAGACAGGACATCGATATACTATAGTAGACTAGCGTATAGCTTCTCGACCCATATAGATGGACGATGGATGATCCCATATCCATTGGTGTTTGACATCAGAGACAGTATATGGGTGCTCAGTGGAGACTGGGTACACTGGACGGACTCGTCGAGAACTCCCAGATGGTATTATGCTTAACGTCAGATAGCAGTTCTTTGGTGACACTGGTACAGGTTAGTCTGTAGACCCGAGATCCTCATAGAGTCTTGTGTGATTCCCACTGTGCTTTGATTTCCACCTTACCACGTTCAAGAGAACGTGCAAAACGGTGGCTTTTGGGTACATTCCCAAATCACATGGAGGCAATGAGCGATAGGAGGGGTTTCGTCTCTCCCGGTATTGGGAGTTGATGTTGCGCTGTGCTCGATTGGCTATAACAGGAAGTCCCTGGCCAGGGATGCTTTAGAGATATACTGGTAAGTGTTATCAGTAGTTTCTCGACCCGTTATGATCTTCAATTCGGCATGACTTATCGAGTTACTGGGGTCTGACGTTTACCATCCCTAGACGAGATATGCGACATATCAGACGAAGAGATCGGACTGTATGGTAGTGTTACTGATTGGATTCGCAGGAGTATGAGCAGGCTTGCTTGTTGATCTTCTGATCGCTCAATACCCGGGTGGCCGTTACGTTTAGCAGCCCGCTTGCGGCTTGTGGGTGTTTGATATGATCATCACCTGCTGCCGGCGTATTGACGAGTCTTTAGAGTCCTACACAGAGCTTTCCTGGCTTAAGCGAAACGAAATAGGAGCACATATATGATATGTGCGGGACCGAGATTGATACGATATGAGATACCGTATTCTATTCTCACGATTTGTGACATTGTTCTGTTGTATGCGATATAGCCAGGTTATCGGATCAAGTGTTGAATCGATAAGTTGTTACACATGATATTAGTCGGTTATATGTGATATAACCGGATTATTAAATCAAGAGTTGATTTAATAATTTAATGTATAATTATATATTTAATATATTATATTATATTAACTAATATTAAGCTCACTTATGATTTCTTTTCTCACTAGTTTGTGCATGTGTATATATGTGATATATATTAGTGTACAAAATAATGTGTCATGCTTGATGATACATGTAACTAGGGTGTGTGTGTGACTTACACCATGCTTAAGATGATAATTAGGGTTTTTATTTATTTTGGTAATTACAAAATGGTTGGAAATTGTCAAGGCATGAAGCTTGTTCTTTGCATTGACCAAGTCCACTCTTTTGTTTTGCCAAAAATATTTATTAACCTAACCTATTATTCTAACCATGGTAATGTCTCTACAAGAGTTAGGCATGAGAGCTTTACTTACCCATGGTTGCAATAATTCATTTTTTGGATTAATTTCATGAGAGCTTTCTTCTTCTTCTTCCAAAAATCTTTCTAGCTTCCATGGAGTTGATGAAAAAGTGTGAGAAAATCAAATCTAAAGTGAACCCACTTTCTACTTCATCATCCTCTACTACTTACCATTTAATATAGGGTGTTTGCTTCACTAATTCCATAATTAGTGAAGAGATAGCTTGGGTTAGTGTCTCCTCGATGTAGATCATCTTCGGTCTCGAAGTCTTCGAAGCAAGCATATTCGTTTCTTTAAGGGAGCCTCTCTAGAGTCCGGAGTTCACGATCACAGCGAAGGGACTACTACACGGAGCTATTGAAGTGAAGGATCGGTCAACAAAGGTTGTATTCCTTGCTCAGTTTATTTGCAAAGTGGTTGTATTTACATTTCCGTCGGATTTCTAGTTAACGATTCAATATTTAGGGTTAGGTAGAACGGCAAAATTTTAATTTGGCATGGACGATACCTCCCGAAACTTTGCTGCCGTCCTAAGTAACCCTACAGTGGTATCAGAGCCAGGCTAGAAATTTATGCGGATTTTGTTAAGATTACGAAACCGAAATACTCCGAAACTTGAAACACAAAAATAAACTTTATGTCGATTTTAAATAATTGTCAAAATTTTTTTAAACAAGTACAGAGTGTTATATAGGATATGAGATGAACACAAAAGAAATTTGAGGCAATTCTGAGACTTTTTGGCCGGCCACTACCACCCCCATCTCGGCCAAAATCCGAGCCCCCCCTGAAATTTTTTGTGTGTTCCAGTGACTTGTTTTTTATGTTTCAGGTGTTGTTTGTTTTTGCTAATTTTGCATGTGATGTGATCTTACACTATAAGCAATTCGGAGTGTTTCGTATTCGTAGTTTTAATATTGTTTCGGGTTATTCACATATTGTCTAGGCGAAGTTAAAAAGTTCGATCGAATGTCAAAAACCCATTTTTCTAAGTTTAACGTATTCGGAAAAATATGCAAGTAATCCTATGAACTCTCTAGAAGAATGTAATCCTAACTCGACTTTTTTGGATCGCGAAGCGGCGGTCATACCCTACGGTTTGCCGCAGTTGTGTGGCGATATGAGTGAGGCTTGGGTTTGCACTTCTACGGCTGGTGCATAGGTACTGTGGCATATTCCGCGTATTACTAAAACTGTGCTCAAGTGTTGAGCTGTCGGGAAATTGTGGGATTTTGATGAATCGATTGAAAAATTTAACGTCGTTCGGATATTATGTGATGGGATACAATATTTGGAATCCACACAAGTAGTTATGAGATAACTAATTTGAATGTTATAAATCTAGCAATTTAGTCTCAATTGATCGGTTGTCACGGGATTTTGATGTGATTAAAAATCCGTCGCAATCATGTAGCGTACGTGGATACTCGCCGGGTAACATTATTAGATAGCCATGCCGCATAGCCCCGACCAAGTGACTGTAGGAGAACCCCGTCGCCAAAAGCATCCGTTCGGATGCTCGCGGCAGCGGTGTTCCTCCTTAGTGCACTTCGTCGACGGTATCGGGGGTGCGTCCGTCTACTAAAGTTTCCGACGAGCATTCGATCAGGATGTCGGGAATTTTGTTGAATTGCCCGACATGATATTGAAAAGTGTTTTCAAGATCGAGACCAAAATGCGGGGTTTATAATTGTTAGGTATGCGATGTCTAAGGAATTCATTTGGTTAGGCATGAAATCCGAATATGAGATATTTCGGGTTTATGATGTCTAAGAAGGTTGCGGATTCCAACTGTTGTAGTTTATCACTTTTTTTCTGCGACCGTAAGTGTAATATGTGGTGTATCGCCGGTTTCGGTGCTATATGTCCACGACAACTGGGATACGCATATTTACTTACGTTGATGACATGTGATGTTATGTGTTGCTACGATATGTTATATTGGATCGTCGTGTTTTGAATAGCCGGGGTTTTTATGTGAGATGAGAGTTTTACATTTCATTCATGTAAAATTCATTGTATGTAATATTCTTTTATTGGGGCACTTCCGGATTGAGGACGATGTCACCATTGTATATTATTTACTTTTCCGCATTAGGATAGATCCAAGGCGGGGAGCACAAGTAGCCGGGTTCTAGGGTCCAGTGGGAGACCATCTCGAGGAGTCGAGACCGGGTCTCCTAACTCTAGAATTGGTAGGGTTGCTTGCCGCTCTCATAGGGGTCTAGAGATGTGGGTTTGGCTATTCATCACGATCGTAGAATCCGTGTTTTATACAGGCTTAATTTAAAACATGGAAATCCTAGTATAACCAATATTTCATATATTATCTTCTGCTGCTCTGTGATGTGATCACTGTGATATGTTCAGACGAATGCCTATATATTATATATATGAGATATAATTAATATTGCTGCTTTCGTTTTTATATGTGTTACTTGGGAAGCATAATAAATGGGACTTCATTAAAGAGATTAATGAAATAAAAGAAACCTAAAAGATGTTATAGAAACTTGTTTATAAAATGGTAGCTCTAGTTCTTGCTTTGCGTAGGGGTATTCCTTGTAGAATATCCTGCACCTTATTCGATAAGGAAAGAGCCGAGATCCCTTCACCGGTAGTGACCTCTTTAGAGAAACTAGCAAATGCTACAACCCTCGGTTTGTCTTTTGATTGCTTCTATAGTTTTTGCTTTGCACAGTGATATTTGTGAAATATCCTGCACCTTATTCGATAAAGAAAGAGCCGAGATCTCTTCACCGGGAGTGACCTCTTTAGCAAAACTAGTAAAAACCTCAAAAACACTCCTTTTTAAAATCACTCGATTCTACAACGATATCAAGTTCATTACGCAAAAGGTTTTCTTAAAATCCTGTCGTAGCTCTCCGTCATTTCAGATAATTAATAGTTAGTATTCGTGCTGCGTTTGTTGGCCTTTGTTAAGGCGCAGTGTGCGGTAGCTGATTACTGCTTATCTGCAAAAGTATATGATGTTATTGAGTTAGGGTAGTCGTGCGACCTTGTTGGCCTTTGTCAAGGGTCTTGCGGGTGGGTTTAATTCAATCAGGAAATGACGGGCTGAACTTGACTAGCATCCTATGGTTTGTTAGCCTTTGTCAAGGTCATAGGAGGTTAGGGGCAAAATATTATCAGAAATTTCATGTGTTGAAATTTGCAATGAGATTATATACCTCCTATGAGATAGTTGGACCCCGATACCCACTGCGAGTAAGAGTTACTCCTGGGAGAGTTTTACACATTACAATTAGCCGATCAAGTAGGTGTCTAGAAAGGTGTTAACGAGGTTATGCCTCTGGAAAAACGAGGTTTATTTTAATTAGGTCCGTGCGATAGCACGGGAAACCTCCCTCAAATTACCGACACTGGCCTGGCCGAAAGATTGGTGAACTTGTAGGGTGTAATTAATCCCGGCTAGTTTTTCCTTTTAGGGTTTGGAGGAAGATTTGATAAAAATAGTGGGAGCCATCCTGATTAGATAAAATAATAACCAATCTAATCTTACAAGAGCATACGCTGAGTGTTTTCTTCTCTCTCTCTCCAGCTAGCGACCATGTCACGCTTTAATCAAGATAATAATACGGATGTATTGACCGAACCCGCTTATTATACTGAGCTGGGGAACGTTGGTCCCGCTCCAACTTATAATTGTTATAAGACCGAGCAGGAAATAGGGGAATACCAGGATTCCCGTGCCGCCCAAACGAAGAAAGTGCATGCTGATGCATCTTCTTCGGGTATGTTCATTACCGAGAACTGTTTCTCAGTATTCTCTACGTCCTGGGTATGAGATACCGCATCAGGATCCCACATATGTAATCTGTTACATGGGCTACAGATAGGTAGAGAACTGGGAATGAGTGATAAGTTTCAAGAGTCGGAAACAGTGCAAGTGTTGCAGCCAAGTTTGTTGGCAGTTATCATCCTGTATTACCAAATATATTGATTCTGAACGAATGTTATTAGATACCGAACCTGATATACAACATCATATCAGTCTTTTTATCATGTAAAGATGGATATAATTTTGTATTGTTGGATAATATTTTGAACATTTCCTATATCAAGAGTTGATCGGTTCAGGCACGTTATCTAATGAAATAAACGTTCTAAATCAAACTACAGTTCTTAACGTACAGAACACACACAAGAGGAAGAGTTCAGAAATGAACGAATCCTTCTTGAGACATTATAGACTAGATCATATCAATGCGACCCGACTAGATAAGTTACATAAAGATTCTTATTTAAATCAGTTTGAATTTATATCTTGTGAAACTTGCCGGTCATGTCACAAAAATAAGATGACCATAGCTCTGTTTATTGGAAACAGAGAAAGAGTTAGTGAACTCTTGGGATTGATACATGATGATGTATGTAGGTCCCCTGTCTACACATGCCAAGACTAGTTCTTTGTACTTAATTACATTCACTGATTATCTCTCAAGATTCAAACATATGATCCTGTTGAAACACAAGTCTGAACCTTTTGAGATATTCAAAGAATATAAGTTAGAAGTAGAGAACCAAAAACGGGTATAAGTATTATGTCCTTTGATGTGATCAGAGAGGATAATACTTGAGCATGGAATTCCTGGACTGTTCTAAAAGAGAATGAGATTCTCTCTCAGCATTACTCCTCCGTATACACCACAGCACGTCGGTGTATCGGGGCGGAGCAATCGCACCCTATGTGATATGGTGTGCTTTATGATGAGTACTACTGAGTTGTCTATTTTCTTTTAGGGGTTATGCACTTGAGAAGCTGCATACCTATTGAATAGGGTTCCAACCAAATCAGGTGCCTACCACTCCATATGCGATATGGTATGGGAAGAGCCTATCTCTTAAGGATGTTAAGATTTGGGGGTTGTCCGGCCTATGTCTAAAAGCAAAATCCGGACAAGCTCGAGGCAAGCTCAGTTCTGTGGAAGTTTGTTGGATATCCCAAGCATTCGCAAGGGAATATCTTCTACCACACTGAGGAGCAAAAGGTGTTTTATTTCTCAGCATGCCACCTTTGAGAAAGGGAATTTCTTATGAAGAAATTAGTGGTCATGAGATAGAACTGGAAGGAGTTCCAGCTATACAAACTGCAGCTAATGATTTGGTAGAACCGGAGGATTCAATAGCTCCCGATGAACCTCAGCCTCTCCGCCGATCTAGTAGGGTTCCTCATCCACCTGAGAGACACTTCGGTTTTCTCTATGACAGTGGGAGCGAGGATTGCATCATGAGATGATAACCAAACTAGTTTCGAGCAGGCCATCAAGAGTGGTGACTCTGTGAGAATAGCTGGATGCTAAGCGATCTAAGATGGAATCCATATACACCAACAAAGTATGAACTTTGGTTGCTATATCTGAAGGGTTAAATCTCCATCAGGAGTAAGTATATCTTGAGAAGATTACTTGGTGTACATGGAAAAGTTGAGACTTTCAAAACTAAGGCTTGTTGTAAAAGGTTCTCGTCACTGACCAGGTGTGGATAATGATGAAACCTTTTCTAATGCCTTTGCTTAAGTCCATCCGGATCCTACTTTCCATTGCTACATACCATCACTACGATATCTGGTGGTTGGGTGTCATGACTGCTTTTCTAAATAGTGATTTAGAAGAGAGCGTCTATAAGTACACAGCCAGAGGGCTTGGTAAACAGTGGGAGCAACGGAAATGTGTGCAAGTTGCTTTATGAGTTAAAGAAGGCATCGCGGAGTTGGAACGTTTGTTTTGATGTGATAGTCAAAGAGTTTGACTTCATCAAAAGGGTAGATGAACCTTGTATATACAAAAAGGTAGTAGGGAGTATGGTGGTGATCCTCGTATTGAACGTGGATGACATATTCTTGATAGGAAAGGAGTTTCCTATGTTACACTCAGTCAATCTCCTCTTATCACAAGAATTCTCCATATAGGATCAAGATGATACCTTCTAAATCCTGGATTTTGGATCTATGAGATAGATTAAAGTGGATATTAGGGCTCTCACTAGGTGTAGTGAATTGGTATCAATCGATCCTGGGGAGAATCACTGGATAGCTTCCAGGGTGGTAAGGTCGACTGAATGTCAGTCACATGTATTGTCTTTACCCTCAGTGGAGGGACGGTATGTTGGAAGAGTTCCAAGCTAGATACTGTGACATACTAGACGATAAAGGCTCGATACATTGTTACCAAGGATGCTACCAAAGAGGCAGTTTGGATGTATATAAGTTCATGAGATGAACTTCGTTCCTACCATTGTGTGACAATGGAGTTGTGGTTTAGGCCTAGGAACCCCCGTCCCATTAGTGATCCATACATATTCTAAGGCAGTATCACCTGATCATGGAGATGGATGATCTCCACGGAGATCGAGATTAGGAGAGTAGACACAGAGGACAATATGGCGGATCCACTCACGAAGGCCTATTCCCAGGAGAGACTTTTATGGGATGGTTGAGTATGAGATACTTCAACCACTGTTGATTGTTGGGTATTGGATACTGCGACAGATGGCCTTAGTGCAAGTGGGAGATTGTTAGTTATATGTATGCCCTAGAGGCCATTACTGTACATACGATGTATATTGTAGTGGATGCTTGGACATATATATGGATGGCTTTCTTGCTCGATATGATAGTATGCTATCTGGTTGCTCTTTATCTTAACATGTACACTGATTGTCTCTATGTTACATGTTGATAAAGCCCTCAGGATGAGTACTTGACTACCAGGATTATGATGCAGATTATACTAGTGGGGACAGAGTAGTCAATAAGTACATCCTTCAAATATTCCTAGTCGTGGGTGTATCGAGACAGGGCATCGATATACCAAAGTAGACTAGCGTATAGCTTCTCGACCCATGTAGATGGGCGATGGATGATCCTATATCTATTGGTGTTTGACATCAGAGACAGTATACGGGTGCTCAGTGGAGACTGGGTACACTGGACGGACTCGTCGGGAACTCCCAGATGGTATTATGCCTAACGTTAGATGGCAGTTCTCTGGTGACACTGGTACAGGTTAGTCTGTAGACCCGAGATCGTCATAGAGTCTTATGTGATTCCCACTGTGCTTTGATTTCCACCTTACCACGTTCAAGAGAACGTGCAAAACGGTGGCTTTTGGGTATAGTTCCGAATCACATAGAGGCAATGAGCGATAGGAGGGGTTTCGTCTCTCCCGGTATTGCGAGTTGATGTTGCGCTGTGTTCGATTGGCTATAATAGGAAGTCCCTGGCTAGGGCTGCTTTAGAGATATACTGGTAAGTGTTATCAGTAGTTTCTCGACCCGTTATGAGCCTCATATCGGCACGACTTATCGAGTTACTGGGGTCTGACATTTACCACCCCTAGACGAGATATGCGACATATCAGACGAAGAGATCGGACTGTATGGTAGTGTTACTGATTGGATTCGCAGGCTTGCTTGTTGATTTTCTGATCGCTTAATACCCGGGTGGCCGTTACGTTTAGCAGACCGCTTGTGGCTTGTGGGTGTTTGATATGATCATCACCTACTGCCGGCGTATTAACTAGTCTTTAGAGTCCTATACAGAGGTTTCCTGGCTCAAGCGAAACGAAGTAGGAGCACATATGTGATATGTGCGGGACCGAGATTGATACGATATGAGATACCATATTCTATTCTTGCGATTTGTGACATTGGTCGGTTGTATGCGATATAGCCGGGTTATCGGATCAAGCGTTGATTCGATAAGTTGTTACATATGATATTAGTCGGTTATATGTGATATAGCCGGATTATTAAATTAAGAGTTGATTTAATAATTTAAATTATAATTATATATTTAATATATTATATTACATTAACTAATATTAAGCCCACTTATGATTTCTTTTCTTACTAGTTTGTGCATGTGTATATATGTGATATATATTAGTATACAAAATAATGTGTCATGCTTGATGATACATGCAACTAGGGTGTGTGTGTGTGACTTACACCATGCTTAAGATGATAATTAGGGTTTTTATTTATTTTGGTAATTACAAAATGGTTGGAAATTGTCAAGGCATGAAGCTTGTAGAAGCTTGTTCTTTGTATTGACCAAGTCTACTCTTTTGTTTTGCCAAAGATATTTATTAACCCAACCTATTATCCTAACCATGGTAATGTCTCTACAAGAGTTAGGCATGAGAGCTTAACTTACCCATTGTTGCAATAATTCATTTTTTGGATTAATTTCATAAGAGCTTTCTTCTTCTTCTTCCAAAAAGCTTTCTAGCTTCCATGGAGTTGATGAAAAAGTGTGAGAAAATCAAATCTAAAGTGAGCCCACTTCCTACTTCATCATCCTTTACTACTTGCCATTTAGTATAGGGTGTTTGCTTCACTAATTCCATAATTAGTGAAGAGATAGCTTGGGTTAGTGTCTCCTCGACGTAGATCATTTTCGGCCTCGAAGTCTTCGAAGCAAGCATGTTCGTTTCTTCAAGTGAGCCTCTCTAGAGTCCGGAGTTCAAGATCGCAGCGAAGGAACTACTACACGGAGCTATTGAAGTGAAGGACCGGTCTACAAAGGTTGTATTCCTTGCTCACTTTATTTGCAAAGTGTTTGCATTTACATTTCTGTCGGATTTCTAGTTAACGATTCAATATTTAGGGTTAGCTAGAACGGCAAAATTTTAATTTGGTATGGACGATACCTCCCGAAATCTTGCTGCCGTCCTAGGTAACCCTGCAGCTTTTACCTAGAGCTTTTTTTTAGAAGAGAGATCTTCTTCTTTCTTTCTTTTTGAAGTTTTCTGCTTTATTTTTTCGAAGCTTATGGGGGGGGGGTCCCTCCGTTTTAGACTTGAAGTCTTGGGTCCTTTATATAGTAGAGGCAAGTCTGTTGATTAGTTGAAGAAATCTCTCATTTAGAGATCCTAATTGATTTGGGGATTTTTACTCACCATTGGATCTTTGATCCAAGTGCTTCTGTTTTACAGAATATATTTTTTTTATTCTTAACAAGATTGGTGACATATTTACCCATACAGAATTTATTCTGTAGATCGGTGATTCTTTAATCACCATTGGATTTTTAATCCAATGGTACTCTGTTTTACAGAAGGCAATCTTTCTTGTTTAGAAAGATTTGAGAAATATTTCCTCTCAACATAATTTAATTCTGCATCCTGATGATTTATCATCTCCGTTGGATTTTTGATCCAACGGCTCTGTTTAATAGAGAGTAGAATTTAATTCTATAAGGCGCCGGCGCTCATATGCTGTCCACGTGGACGCTGATTAAGGTTTTAATTATTTCATGTGCTTTGCACATTAGCGCCCACGTGAGACGCCAATGACTCTGGCGCTGGCGCCCTCGTGGAAAGCACATGAGGCGCTGCTTAAGATTTTTGTGTGCTTTGCACACGGGCGCTGTTCATATAAGAGTTTTTAACTCTGGCGCTGCCGTTCTCGTGGAAGGCACGTGAGGCGCTGCCTCCTGAGTTTTGAACAGAGCTTTGCTCTTTTATTGGGGGAGACAAATGTCCTCACCGTTGTGCTCACGTGGCTCACACATGATTATAGCGGTGACACCTTTTCCACCGTTGGATCTTCTTAGAAGTTGAACCGTCTTCCTGTGCTTATAAGTAGGGCCTTTGGCCCTTGAGATGACTGCTGTTCATCTTCCCTAATTTTCTTCTTTCTGAGAATTTAATTCTCTTTTCAGAGCTTAGATTTCTGCCCAAGGAAACACTTTTAGAGTCAGAACTCTGTCAAAAAATTTGGTAAGGATTATGACCAAACTCTTGAGGGAATCTCCTCATGTTCTAGGGTTTTAACCCATTAACAGAGCTTTGCTCTTCTTTTGTAGTGATTAGATCGTAGATCTTACAAAATGTTTTAGGGTATCTTAACCCGTTAATCAGAGCTTTGCTCTTCTGTCATAAAGATCTCTTAGTGTTCTAAGATTTTTGTTGCAGATCTTGAAGATCTTTTGGGTTTTACCCTGCTAGAAAGCTTTGCTTTTGAGGGTTCTGGAATGTTATCCCATTGCTCTACAGAGCATGGCTCTAAAAGAATTTTTAGGGAATTTTATTCCCCTCTTAATTTTCTTGACAGATGTGAAATATGTTTGCAGAGCACAGCTCTCGAAGGAGTTTAACTCCTCAGTCCAATAATGTTTTCTCATTAAATGAGAATCCTTTTGGATTCTATGAGTGACTGCCCCATCATTGATGGGACGTTATCTTAATTTTGTGGGCCCCCCTTGTCCCTTTCTTTTGAACTGCAGTGCAGTACAATTTTTTAAGTACCAAAGAGTGTTAGAGTCCTGAACATAGTGTCGATAGCCAACGCTTCTCCTTTTGTGCAGATACTATGGCTTTCGATTCCTCTTTTCCTTTCGTACGTTCAGAGAGCGCTTTTGCCGACGCGCCCGTGGATCGGGAAGTCTTTGCGCTTATTAAGGATCATGACCCAGAGTAAAAATCTCTTCACCTGTGGGGGTTATGGTATAGTCAGATCATCCGGGGTTGGCGCAGTTTTTCTTGTCCAGCGCCTTCGGAGTCGATCCCAGCAATTCATTATGTTAATCCGCCTCAAGTGACTTACGCCGTAGAAGAGATTAACTGGACCTAGGAAGGTCGTCTTCAACCTTCCATGGCGTCGATACCCGTACAACCACCAATGGCCTTAGACGTTTTGGGGCGACGCATATACCAAAGAGAGTCGCGCCCTTGGGGGCAAGTTTATATGATAGGATTGACGTCCCGTCATTCAGCTAGCTACCTACAGTGTGCCCGGTATATCCTAGCAGCCAAGAAGTCGCTGCTGTTGAAGACCGGGTTGTACCCCGCAATCTACGCGTCTCTCTTTTATTACCACGCTCCCCATGTGTGGTGGATCAAGTCTTTTTTGAAACAATGGAACATCCTGACCCACACTTTTCTCTTATCAGATTAGGAAGTTTCGATTTCATTGGAAGATTTCGTGGAGATCTCCGGCTTACCCGTGAGAGGGGAGCACTATGAGGAGATACTTCCCCCCGATGAGTACATCTTTGCCACTAAGTCAGTGGTAATGGGCCTTACCCTGGAGAACGCCGTTCAACATTAGTTCCCCAGCTTGATCAAGGTGTTGAATATGTACGAGAATCTATTCCTGGAGTCTGGCGGGCATGGGGTTAGCTTCGGAGATTTTATCGCCAGCTTTCTTCGTCCGGAAGTTCTGTCTAAGCTGACCACGAAATTTGCTAAACTAGACGACCCGTTCGGGTTTGGTTTAGATAACTTGCCGACGGTAGAAGCGGATTTAAAGAATTTCTTTATTCCGGACACTCCAGTTGTCCCCTTTACGGAGATCGCTGCCTCGGGTGTTGACAAAGAGTCATTCTTTTTGGGGTTCATTGGCCTGTGCCTGAGTTGGTTTGTGCTTCCCATGCACCCCCGCTATATGAGACTGTCTTTCTTTTATCCGGCCCATCGTATTGTCGCGGGGACGTGCGTGGCCGTTGGAATCGTGGGGTTAGCTCATCTATACTACGGCCTGAGTTTAGCAGCTGACACTACTCAGCCGGGGGTAAAGCCCGTGTATCTCCCATTACATTATTTCACATCTTGGATTGAGATGCACGTGCTGGGTGCTTTTGGCGTTCACAAACGACCCCAGTTCTATGAAAGCTACAACTTCCGCCGGGTCATGTACCTAGTTGACGCTTCCGCTCCAGACCCGTCACAGCGAGAGGCTCGGAAATTACTCCTTTGGCCATGCATGGTTGGGGACAGTATGACCTTTGTAGATAAAGTGTTGACTATCGGCAAAGAATCCACTAAAGTGGTCCAACCGTTGCGCGATACTTTTAAGGACGGGGCTTCTGCATTGAGGGCCCGGGAGGTTATGCACAAGTACTCTATCAGGACGGGCTTTTCAGTGTTTAGACAGAACGCCTCGGTGCTGTTCATGAGGTACAACCCGTACCGCTTTGCTCAATAGCTAGGTTATAATCAAGGTGTTCCTCTCGAGGCATTCTTAGTCGAGCCGGCTACTACGGAAGAGGGTATCCGCAGCGCGCTGCACCATTTTATGCGATTAAATACGGGGTCCCATTTTCTTGTCAGCGAGCCGAGCTATGTGTCGAAAGTTTCGAACGCTTACATGGCATAGTACCAGCATCCGACGGGTGCTGTTATCAGGGAGGAAAGGCGGTTGTTACTTGATCACAAGGATGCCGTCCCAGCCGGTAATCCAGCGGTCCCTTTAAGCGATGGACCACCGTTCGTTCTTCTTTAAGAGAAATCATTACGGTTGTGGTCCCACGAGCTTTCCCTGAGAAGCTTTAATCGGATGTTCCCGCAACTGCGGTAGTCATGGCGTCTCCAGACTCAAGCATCGGTTCAGAGATCGGAACCCACCGTCCGAAGAGGCCTGTCAAGCGAAAGCTCTTATCGTCGGCTTATGGTGTCATTTCGCAGAAGAGAAAGAAATCTCTATTCTCTGCCGACGTTGTATTCAGCCAGGAGCCCTATGCTCCCTACAGTATGGGCTTGTGCGAATATGGCACCAATGAGGGTTTGTTTGACACGCCTGCAACCGATACTGATATACAGGTTACCCTCACAACTTCCGAGCGACTGGCTCACGAGGAAGCGGCGTTGATCTCTATTGCGGAGTCAGGTATATTTCATTTACATTCTTCTGCACCTATCCCTTCTCCCCTTATTACGCTTTTATTAATGATCTCTTCTTCAACAGGTATTTCTGCCGAAGAGGCTCTTGCGGCATCCCTCAGGACGTTCAAGGAGGAAGAGAGGCTCCGCGCTTCTTTGGGCCTTGGTATAATTCGTTTCATTACAGCTTTACTCTTTTTATTCATGATCTGACCCTTTTTCTTCACCTTATTGCAGGAACTACCACAACCCAAGTTGTTTCAAGTGTAGTGCCAATCCTAAGCGGCGATGCAGCAAAGCTTCCAGAGCCACCGATCACGGCAGCAGCCCTCCCAAGGCCACCACAGGAGGCGTTGATGAAGCAGCCGATGATGGATGCCATAGCGGCTCCGGAGGCAGAGCTCAGTTCGGACGACGACGTCCATCTGTCGGAAGTTTTAAGGAGGTCGGTTCTCACGGCTTAGGCTGAGAAGAAGCGCAGAAATCATGCGGCGAGAGAATGCGATGCTATCTTGGCCGCAGGTGCAGGCTTAAGCAATGTTCCGCCTGCTGACATTCCTTCGGTGGACGTTCCTTCTGCCCTGTCTACTGCCCATAGAAAGGTTGCGCGTATAGCTCGTGAAGAGAGTGAACGACTACTTCAAGATAGATCAACACACGGTCCTTAATAACAGCTCCCTTCTTGTCTATTTATTTAACATACACATTTTTTATTTATAGGACCAAATTTGGGTGTCGGCGGGACAGGTGAAGCGCCGACAACTAAAAAGCATGAAGCATCCAATCTTTCCCTGGAATCTGGGACCGTTCCAACTGCCGCTCTTTCTTCCTGTGGATCCTTGATGTCGGCGGGTGACGCAAGCGTTACGACATCCCTTGTCGAATCAGGAGATGAAGCTGTGGGCGTTGAATCTGCTCTCCCAATGTAAACCGAAGAAGCCGTCACAGCTGGTGACGCTTCGAGCACGGTTTCGATTTCTGACTTTCCAGGTATTCCTTGGGTTATTATCTTTGAGTTTTTAATCCTGTTAATCCACTCTAATGACATTTCGTTTGTCTTGATCATAGGCACGGTAAACCCTGAAGCTATGCCGGCTGAAGAATTATCGCCGGTCGCCACTTTGTCGGTCACGGTTCCTTCGCTTTCTTCTATGCCTCCTCAAATTTTGGAAGGTATAGGTTTCTCACTTAGCTGCTTTACTATGGATACAATTCTTTTTGTATTGACTATACATTATCGTGGCTCTGCAGGAGTACTTTTCGACCACTTATACCAGGTGCTAATCTGACATTTTTCCTTCCAATCGGAAGTCGTTTCACCTTCCTGTATTGGTCAGTATATTCTTCACCTAGTGTTTCTCTTTTTTATGAATAGACTTCTTATTGCTAAGCCTTCTTTATATTGACCACAGTATTACGGCTCGGAGGAGGAAGCGAAAGAATAGCCACGCCTTCGGTGCTCCCTGTTTTTCCACCTTCAACAGCCGGTACGGTAGATTCCGTCCCTCGGGTGTTTTTTTGTCTTTCGAGTTGAAATCCGACCGTAATTTATTTTGCAGCGATTAAACCGGCTTCAGCTCCTTTTGAGTCCCGCATTCCTACGCCCACGGGGCCCTTAGCTAAACGTCCATCTTCCACGGGCGTAGTGAATAGTCGGCGAATGTTAAGCGAGTTTATTGAAGATTTTGATACCGAGGCCCTCACCTCTGCTACGGATTTTGCCGACATAGTCAATCCAATGCTGGAGACGCTTGTGAATTTCCATAATGAAGATCTCGTCGGTTCTTTGGTTGATTATTGCAGGAAGATCGAGGCTTGCCTGCATGAGATTGAGCTTAAGCATCTCGCTCCCGAGGTATTGACTTTGAACTCCCAATGGGATGCGTGGGTCGAGTAGAGTGTCTCTTCCATTCGCTATTTTGAACAAGAGACGGCCCTGAGGCGAAAAGAGCATGAGGCGGCTTCTGGAGAATCCGTCCAATTGCGCGCCTAGGTTGAAGCAAATGTTGCGCAGCTGAAAGCTATTTTTGAAAACCTCCAACGATGTATTTCGGACGGGCTGGCGCTAAGGCAGAAGCTTGACTTCACCGAGCGGGTCACACAGGATTGCGAAACTGCCAAGCATGAAATTGATGAGAAGCTTTCATCTTACTTGCAACAACTGTCCAATTCGAAATGGAATAAATTGAGCCTACTTGGTGAGTCGATCCACAATAACCCGAATTGCATCATTACCCTTAGTGCTGCGATGGAGAGCAGTCATGTAGTCCATGATAATGTGCTGCCATTTCCATTCTGGGATTGGTAACGGCTGAAGTAGACCAGCGGTTCTGTGATGTTCAGCCTTCACGTGCTGACACACCAAATACTTGGCTACACTCCTTACTACTTCGCGCTTCATTCCATGCCACCAATAGTGTTGCCGTAGATCCTTGTATATCTTCGTCCCACCGGCATGCCAGAATATGTTCACCGCCGAAAACAGAGACGAACCGACATGGATCGTCTTGCCTGAATTTGGGGGCATATACTATTTGGATTTATCCGTCCACCTCTCCAAAGATGCCAAGTTGATTTATGGCGCCGTGTATCGGAGGTTTGGAAAGATGCGGCCGTTATAGCAGACTTCGTCAGATTCCCCCTCGTTTGCGAGGGGTTTTGATTGTGGGGACGCTCTTCCCTGCAGGCGCAAGCCCCTACAGTTAATTACGTTATCGCATCGCGATAACCACTTTCTCCTGCTTCAGAGGTTCACTTCATGTCGTGTGTGTTTGTTTTATTTTTGGTTGCTCGTAGATTGTATACGGAGACTAATTTATGTGTTGCCCGTAGGGAGTGGATTAGCCCAAATCCGTATATCTTAGATTTGGGTTTGTTTTATTTAAGGATCGTTAATCTGGTTTGGGATTAAGATCGACTTAAACATATGTGAGTATTTAGGGGATCGGTTGGTTTTTTGTTAAGGATACGTTAGTCCAATTTGAGACTAAGATCCACTTAACAAGGTTTTAGGATCATTTTTCTTTCAGATTCAACAAGAGAGTATTTGGGCTCTGTTGTTTTAGTTCGAGGATGTTTCGGTCCGTTGTCGCCATTTTGAAGGCGAAGTTGTAGATTGAGGACATTTCGGTCTGTAGATCACCATTTTTATGGTGAGGTTATAGTTTAAGGACGTTACGGTCCGTTGTTTCTATTTTGGAGGCAATGTTTAGTTTGAGAACGTTTCGGTCTGTAAATCACCATTTTTGAGATGGGGTTTTAGTTTAAGGACGTTACGGTCCGTTGTCGCCATTTTGGAGGCAATGTTTAGTTTAAGGACGTTTCGGTCCATTGTAGTTTAAGGATATTTCGGTCTGTTGTAGTTTAAGGACGTTTCGGTCTATAGATCATCTTGCGCGCATGTTTATTTGTTACGTGTCAAGATGAGCAACGATGATATGGGATACATCTAGTTTGGGATGTGGTTTGATCTGGAATGTGCATGTCAGTTTGGGAAATACACCAAAAAGCAGTTGGCAGTCGGGACCCGCCGCCTCTCTGAAGACGTTGAGGAATTACAACGACATGCATCAGAGGTGTAAAAAGATGTACCTTTGAACCAATTCCCGTATTTGAGGGAAAATGGATTAATGGTAAACCCAGAAATCGTCAGTCGTATTTTGAGACTAAGATTTCCTCGGGGGAATGTGGAACGAATATCGATTTGGGATATCATTAGTTGGGAGATCGATAGTCGTATTTAGAACTGGGATCAATTTGGAAAATAATGAACCCATGGGCTCGGTTGATCTAGGTTAGGGATCTAGCCAACTTGGGCTTGATCCGTTCAGTTTTCTTTTTATTTGAAAAGAAGTGCTAAGCACTTATTGTTAGTGTATATGCCCTAGAGGCCATTACTGTATCATACTAGTATGCATATTACTTAATGGAAGCTTGGGATATTCACCTTGTATTGACAATCTTGCTCAATATAGTAGTATTCTACTTGGTTTATTTCTACTTTAATGTGTACATGTGTTTATTTTAGTATATCACCTATACACATTAGTGGAGCCCTTAGGATCTTTGCTTGATTACCAGCGTTGTGATGGCAGTCACACTCGTGGGGGCTGGGTAATCTATAAGCACATCCTTATACAGGTCCCTAGTCGCAGGACTATCGAGACAGAGCATCGATACTCTGGAGTAGACTAGCGTATGCGCTTCTCATCCCAGTGTGGGAGACGGTCTGTCCCACAGCCGTCAGTACATCGTACTTGAGATAGTATGCGGGTGCTCGTTAGGTTACGAGTACACTGGACAGGACTCGTCGGGAACTGTTGGTTGGTACTATACCTATCGTCAGTTATCAGTTCCCAGGTGACATGAGTACAGCTTAGTCCGCTGACTTGACACTGTCACTTCGTCTCGAGTGTGTTCCCACTGTACTTTGATTACTACCCTACCACGGCTCAAAGGAGTCGTGCAAACAGGTAGTTTTTGGGTGCAGTCCCGAAGCACTTGGAGGCAGTGACGGTTAGACAGGATTCGTCTCTCTCGGTATTGGGGGTTGACATCGCGCTGTGTCTAGGAGAGCCATTACACGAGTAGTCCCTGGCCAGGGCAAGCGAGATATACTGGTAGGTTTCCAGTGTTATCTCAGGGTGTTCTGGGCTTCACTCCGACACGACTTGTACCGCTATTAGGGGACTGACGTTCACCGCCCCTAGGCCCGCCATGCGATGTATCAGACGAACAGACCGGACTGTATGGAGATTGTCACATTCAGGCTCAGTAGGAGTTCAGATGGGTTTCACCTTGTCAGTCTTCTTGTCGGCATCTACCTGGGGGCCGTTACGCACAGCTAGTGCCGCTTGCGGTCTGTGGTTAAACCCACTGCCAGCGTAGTGTCGAGTCTTTAGAGTCCCACACAGAAAGCTATTCGCCTTTAGGCAAAAGAGTAGAGGTCGCATGGTTTTGCGACAGGTCGCATGGTTTTGCGACAGGTTCGGTCACATCCGTGCACTTGTGCACGTTTAGTGTCCGGACAGTTAACACCAGCGGGCTTTGGTTTAAGCCAGATCCTAGTGTACGTTTTGGGATTGGTTTTATCTCGTATGTATTCGTGTTCCTCGGAACGCGGATACGGGTGTGTATGCACAGTTGACAGAGGCAGAGGATTCTCATTAGGGTTGTTGACTGTTGACTGTTGACTATTGACTTTTGACTAAACCCTAATGGGAATAAGATATATGATTAACAATAATATTAATTAAGTATTGTAGTGACATGGTTGTTGAGGGGTTGACTTTGTTGACTTGTCGACTTTGTTGACCGGTTGACTAGGTTGGACTAGTTGACCATCATCATGACAATGGCTATCATTCCATGGCAAAGACTTTTGCTTGCTTGTTTATTTATGCAAAATGAGTGCATGAAATAATATAGCCATTTTTACTTAAACCATCACACAATACTTGATTACTATTATTGGTTATGATGGCTTTGGATTATGAGAGGGTGAATGAGAAAAGAGTTACTCATTCTTTCATTTGCTTTCTCTCTCTTGCTTGAGCTCTCTCATTCTCTTGAGCTCTCTCCCTCATCCTCTTGCTCTCTCACTAGTCTATGGTTCACTTGTCTCATGTGTTGAGAAGCAAGAACCATAGAGATAAATCCCAACACAATCCTCTACTCTCTCTAGTTCACAAGGTTTAGCAAACCGAGTGAACTAGTTTCTTCAAAGTTCGAAGAAGAAGCCAAAGGTAGAAGCTTTCGGGTGGATCGATCTTCGGCGCAAGGAGACGACGGGGTGAAGCCGATCCGTACACCATCAAGAGTTGAAGACGAAGGAGTTCAAGAAAGGTATAACCCCCTAACCGAGTAGTTAACAACTCCTAGTTAGGTTGTTAGATAGATAGTTTAACAAACATCCAGTTTGAGTCCATGTTACCACCTCTAGAAAAATTGTTTTTCATCATTTCCGCAAGCCCGTAAGTACCGGGAGAGGTAGCATGGACTTACACTTATTTGGGCTCAGTCCCCTTTTTTTGTGCAAAAAGTGCTGAGCACTTATGTAAGTTCTGACGCTCACACTTTACTCTTTTTTTGTCTCTATATGGAGTGTTGAGCACTCTTTATGGTGCCCACGTGCGAAGCACGTGAGGCGCTAGGTGTTAGGTGCTGCCTGGTGAGTGTCAAGCACTTTTATATTCTGTGGCGCCCACGTGAGGGACACATGAGGTGCTGGGCGCTAGACACCGCACACTGAGTGCTAAGCACTCCTTTATTTTATAGCGCCCACGTGAGGGGCATGTGGGACGTTGGGCGCCGAGCGCCAGTTACTGAGTGCTAAGCACTCCTTATTTTGTGGCGCCCATGTGAGGCGCTGGGCGATGATTTTTCCTTGTATATTTTGTTCTGAGGAGCTCAATTTCCTTTTTCTGTTCTGAATTTTTGATCTCCAAGAACAAGTTCATCCCGATGAGAATTAAATTCTCAACTTGTGAAAGACTTGTCTTGTGGATCTCAGATCCAGAGAAAGAACTAAATTCTTCTTTTTTTAAAAGTGTTAAACCCTTCAATAGGTAAACGAGATCTCTCTTCTTCTTTTATTTACCTAGAGATTTTTTCTGAGAAAGGAGATGTTCTTCTTTCTACCTTTTTGAAACTTTCTGTTTTGTTTTTTCGAAGCTTACAGGGGGGTCCTCCTTTTTAGACTTGAAGTCTTGGGTCTTTTATATAGTAGAGGCAAGTCTGTTGATTAGTTGAAGAAATCTCTCATTAAGAGATCCTAATTGATTTGGGGATTTTTACCTACCATTGGATCTTTGATCCAAGAGCTTATGTTTTACAGAACATATTTTTCTTGTTCTTAACAAGATTGTGGAGATATTTACCCATACAGAATTTATTCTATAGATCGGTGATTTTTTAATCACCATTGGATTTTTAATCCAACGGTACTCTGTTTTACAGAGGGCAATCTTTCTTGTTTAGAAAGATTTGAGGAATATTTCCTCTCAACAGAATTTAATTATGCATCCTGGTGATTTATCATCTCCGTTAGATTTTTGATCCAACGGCTCTGTTTAACATAGAATATAATTTAATTCTACAAGGCGCCGTCGCTCATGTGCTGTGCACGTGGGCGCTTATTAAGGTTTTAATTCTTTTATGTGCTTTGCATATTGGCGCCCATGTGAGGAGCACGTGTGGCACCAATGACTCTGGCGCTGGCCCCCTCATGGAAGGCACGTGAGGCACTGCTCAAGATTTTTGTGTGCTTTGCACACGGGCGCTGTTCATATAAGAGTTTTTAACTTTGGCGTTGGCGCCCTCGTGGAAGGCACGTGAGGTGCTTCCTCCTGAGTTTTGAACAGAGCTTTGCTCTTTTATTGAGGGAAACAACGAGCAGGGAGGCCAAAGAATCTCGGCCTGTCAGATGGCTCGGAGACGAGCAAGGAGGCTAAGGAAGCCCGCTGGGTTGCTCGGAGGCGTGCTTTTGGTTGTTTGTCAAGTGAATATGGAAGGTACTCAGGGAGTGTCCTCGAAAGGTCGGATGCATCCTCGGAGACGAGATCCTGAGGAATGTCCCCAAAGTATCATATTTACTCTAGCTCCGTAGCCTCCAGGACACATCATCTGCTACGTGTCATGATCTGAGGAATTCCCACTTGTGAGCATCATCATTAGCCCCCCATTCTCGTTCCGACCTATTTATGGGTCGGGCCGAGAGTGGCCTGCTTGGTTTTCTATGATCAGGTGGGTGCCGAGAATCGCAGTGTGGATTATCCGGTACGACATGACTTAGGGTAGCTGCGTCGTTTCGAGTTTCGAGTCCATGTGGAGTCTCATCATGCGCCTAAGTTTTCGCGCGTATCCCCGATGACGTCAGCGGATCAGTGAAATGATTGCGCTTTAAAGAGGGGGCGCCATTTCACTCAATCGTCAGTTGGGCTGGCGGGCCACGTATCCGACGTTGGTTGGCGGGTGTGGATCTATATCTTTATGGGGTAGGAAGCTACCCGGTCGCCTCGTAATGAGGGCCTTATATCCACAACGTTGTTGGGTAGAAAGCTACCCGTTGGTGGATGGGCCGAGCAGGAAGCTATTCGGTCATCTTATGAGGAGGGCTTTAGATCCACAACATTGTTGGACAGGAAACTACCCGCTGGTGGATGAGCTGAGCAGGAAGCTACTCGGTCGCTTCATGAGTAGGGCTTTAGATCCACAACGTTATTGGACAGGAAACTAACCGCTTGTGGATGAGCCGAGTAGCTGAGCAGGAAGCTACTCGGTCGCTTCATGAGTAGGGCTTTAGATCCACAACGTTATTGGACAGGAAACTAACCGCTTGTGGATAAGCCGAGCAGGAAGCTACTCGGCCGCCTCGTGAGGAGGGCTTTAGATCCACAGCGTTGTTAGGCAGGAAACTACCCGCTAGTGGATGAGCCGAGCAGGAAGCTACTCGGCCGCCTCGTTAGGAAGGCTTTTGATCTACAGCGTTTGTTGGGCAGGAAGCTACCCGCTGGTGGATGAGCCGAGCAGGAATTTTCTCGGCGGCCTCGCGATGAGGGCTTTGGATCCACAATGTTGTTGGGCAGGAGGCTACGCGCTGGTGGATGACCGAGCAAGAAGTTACTCGGTTGCCTCATGAGGAGGGCTTTAGATCCACAACGTTGTTGGGCAGGAATCTACTCGCTGCAGATGGGCCAACAGGAATTTGCTCGGCGGCCTCGTGATGAGGGCTTTTAATCCACAGCATTTGTTGGGCAGGAAGCTACCCGCTACAGATGGGCTAGCAGGAAATTGCTCGGCGGCCTCGTGATGAGGGCTTTTGATCCACAGCGTTATTGAGCAGAAGGCTACCCGCTGGTGGATGACCTAGCAGGAAGCTAGTCGGTCGCCTCGTGAGGAGGGCTTTAAATCCATAGCGTTGTTGGGCAGGAAGCTACCCGCTGTAGATGGGCCGACAGGAAATTGCTCGGCGGTCTCGTGATGATGGCTTTTGATCCACAGCGTTTGTTGGGCAGGAAGCTACCCGCTGCAGATGGGCCAGCAGGAAATTGCTCGGTCGCCTCATGATAAGGGCTTTTGATCTACAGCGGTTGTTGGGCAGGAATCTACTCGCTGCAGATGGGCCAGCAGGAAATTGCTCGGCGGTCTCGTGATGAGGGCTTTTGATCCACATCTTTTGTTGGGCAGGAAGCTACCCGCTGCAGATGGGCCAGCAGGAAATTGCTCGGTGGCCTCGTGATGAGAGCTTTTGATCCACAACGTTTGTTGGGCAGGAAGCTACTCGGTTGCCTCGTGAGGAGGGATTTGGATCCATAGTGTTGTTGGGCAGGAAGCTACCCGTTGCTGATGGACCAGCATGACATTGCTCGGCGGTCTCATGATGAGGGCTTTTGATCCACAGCGTTTGTTGGGCAGGAAACTACCAGCTGCAGATGGGCCAGCAGGAAATTGCTCGGCGGCCTTGTGATGAGTGCTTTTGATCCACAACGTTGTTGGGCAGGAGGCTACCCGTTGGTGGATGACCGAGCAGGAAGTTACTCGGTCGCCTAGCGAGGAGGGTTTTGGATCCACAACGTTGTTGGACGGGAGGCTACCCGCTGGTGGATGACCGAGCAGGAAGCTACTCGGTCGCCTCGCGAGGAGGGCTTTGGATCCACAGCATTGTTGGGCAGGAAACTACCCGCTAGTAGATGACCGAGCAGGAAGCTATTTCGTTGCCTCGTGAGGAGGGTTTTGGATCCACAGCGTTGTTGGACAGGAATCTACCCGCTGTGGATGAGCCGAGCATGAAGACATTCGTCGGCCCTGCCAGGAGTTTTAGCATGGAAACAAAGAAGTAGTTTAGATTGTAGGGAAGAAAGAATCTTTATTATTAGATAAAATACAGATTCGATAATACAGTTTAAACTTTCCTGCATCGAATTAACGGATTCGGTGGCTGCCCTTGTTACTTGGACTCGAGTCAGTCGGTGATGACTATGATCTGCCCGATCGTCAGCTCTCCGGCCTCCTGTTGGTCGGCTTGGCCCCTATCTGCTTGACGTTTGTTCCGTAAGTATTTCTCCAGGTGGCTGGAGCGGATTAGCTCCTCGATGTAGTCACGGAATTGTTTGCAGTTCTCTGTCGGGTGACCCTGCGACCTATGGAAGGCGCAGTATGGGCCGTGGAGACGTTTGCCCGCTCCTCGGGTAACTGGCGGGAATTTAAAGAACCTCCCGCCTTTAGCTTCCTCCAACAGCTCGATCTGAGAGATGTTCAGAGGAGTATTCCTAGAACTTCGGAGAGTAAGGTCTCGGACGATCGAATTTCTTCTTCTCTTGCCTGTCCCTTTTCTTTTGGTCTGCTTGGTCGGCTCGGGGCAGGTTTGAGTTAACCTTAGACTCGAGATGGATCTCCTTCTTGGTCCAGGTTTTCACTTCGGCCATAGTCTTAGGTTGCGCTAATGCAAAAGTGCGGAGCCACTCTTTGTGCCTAAGACCCGACCTTAGCGCGGTGATAATAGTTTCATCGCGGTACTCGGGAAACTCCAGGAGGGCGTTATAGAAGTGAGTGACATACCCTTTGAAGGATTCCTTATCCCCGCTCTTTATGGTGAATAGATAGTCGACCGTTCTCTTTTGTCGTCGGTTTCCGAAGAAATGTCTAAGGAATTGGGTAGCCAGCTCGTCAAAGGTCGAGATGGAGCACGGCACAAGCCCCCGGAACCAGTCCCGGCCAGCTCGGATTAGAGTGGTGGGAAAAGCTCGGCATTGGGCCGCGTCCGAGCTGTCCTAAAAGCTCATGCCCACCGTAAATGCTTCCAAGTGGTCCTTCGGATCGGACTTCCCGTCGAAGAGGGCCACTTTGGGCGGCTTGTTCTTGGACGAGATGTGCTCGACCAGCAGCTCTTCTGTAAAGGGCTTTGTGAGCGAATCGGCGGAATACCTGTCCCTTTCGCCGGGCATATAGCCATCTCATCGTATGCTTCAATTTTCTTTTCGAGGGCTTCGAGTCGGTGGTGGTATCCCGAGGATTCAACACAGTCGGAGTGGTGCCTGGTCTGCGTGGCAGTGCGGCTTCGATTCCGTTCTATTAGATTTATTAAATCCTCGGATGAGGCTCTTCTTGAGTAGTCCCGACGTTCGCCGTTTGCGCAGTCCCGATGGGAGTAGGGGCGCCGGTCGTGCCTGGAAGTAGGCGAGCTGATCGACACCTACTCAAGGGGTGTGAACGCGCGGCGGTTGTCGGGGCGATGGCCTGGCCTTCCTTGAGACCGGGGTATGGAGTCGTCCGGTGCCCAGCGGATCATGGAATCATTCACCACATATGGGCCATGGTTTCCGGAATCGGCACGCTGGCGTTCGGTGACGCTGAGGTGAGCGGGGTCGTCCGCTATTCTGCGGACGTCGTTGTCCTGGGGATGGGGAACCGCGATCTGGTGGGTAGGACCCGCCACTTGAACGTGGACGAGTGTGTCCACCAGCGATGTGAGTCTTTCAATCCAAACGGATAAAGCGTTGATGGCATTGGGAGGAGGAGACGAGCCGCTTCCGCCTCCGTTGTGGCGGTTCGTGTTCGGACCGTTGTGGTTGTTGCTCGCCATCGGGTCGAGAGCGGAAGATCAACCTATAGGTGGAAGCTTCTGAAGCGTTCCCACAGACTACGGCAACTGATAGAAGCTGAGATCTCCTTCAGATGTTGTCCTCTGTCGATCCTGTGATGGCAGTCTTTGACGGCTGAGATTGGGTATAGGAATTGTTGTGTGTGGATCTTAATGGGTTGGTATTTGACGCTGAGCTACCTACAAAGAAGTCCCGGGATGGGTGACTACCGTAGGACCCTCCGATGATTAAGTTAGTGCCGAGGTATAAGTGCACAGTAGCGGCGTATTGGAATGAGTTCGAGTTACTTGAGTCGTTTGGAAGAGGTGTTTTTATAGTGGTTGCAAGGAGCGAGCCGGTGCGAGATCCTTGCCGTCAGTTACGCCCTTACGTTACGCCCGCGTTAATGGCGTGATCCACTCATTAATGGGAGAACGAGTCAGCGTGGGACGCGGAGCGTGGGGCGGCGAATATCTCGCCATGGCGAGACACGTGGAACCGTTGCGGAGGCGCATTGGCTCCGCGCTCTTGGTTGATCGGGAGAGCCGAAGAAGCTCGGACTGTCAGATGGCTCGGAGACGAGCAGGGAGGCGAGGAAGCTCGGCCTGTCAGATGGCTCGGAGACGTACAGGGAGGCCGAGAAATTTCGGCCTGTCAGATGGCTCGGAGACGAGCAAGGAGGCTAAGGAAGCCCGCTGGGCTGCTCGGAGGCGTGTTGTTGGCTGTTTGTGAAGTGAATATAGAAGGTACTCAGGGAGTGTCCTCGAAAGGTCGTATGCGTCCTCGGAGACGAGGTCCGGAGGAATGTCCCCAAAGTATCATATTTACTCCAGCTCCGTAGCCTCCTGTACACGCCATCTGCTACGTGTCGTGATCCGGAAAATTCCCACTTGTGAGCAGCATCACCATCCAATCAACAATATAACAAATGAGAGGAATCTTGAGAGAAATGAGCACAACGGTCTATGTCCAATCTTGCATGTGGTCCACACTTAAAAGGATATATAACATCCATAGACGAAGGCGAAAGAGTGATTAACTAAAATTCTCCTTCTCTTCTTTCTGCTATATATCACTATATATCAAGGGGAAGTAACTAGATTCCACTGCATATCCCGTGGATGTATGAGTTATTTGTAGTTGCTGTTATCATATGGTATGCAGAACCTTTCTGTGGTTCATTATCTCATGATTAATGAATATCTGTATTAAAGCACCTGTTTATTTCGGAAAGAAAAACAAAACTCTCTTCAACATTTCAAGGATCTGGAGTTGTGTCTCATATCTTAATTTTTATACGATACATCTTAACAAGGTCAGATTGCGTGGAAGTTTGGATTGGGCTAAGGCCGTTTGGATCGGACTAGACCATCTAATTTTTAGTGAGCTACATACAGACACAGGTAGATCCTTGACAGGTACTTTTTTTGTGGTGAGCGGTAGGGGATCCATGATGTAAGGTCATGTGAGGGTTGTGCC
Source organism: Agapanthus africanus (assembly GCA_030015575.1). NCBI lineage: Eukaryota > Viridiplantae > Streptophyta > Magnoliopsida > Asparagales > Amaryllidaceae > Agapanthus > Agapanthus africanus. The sequence continues at coordinate 483,887,949 of JASDDO010000010.1, read as the reverse complement.
CCGATTATTTTTTACTAGCAAGGACCTTCGCTTAATGTACAGTGCAAAGTACAAAGTAAAATACAAAATCATATTAATTTAAATTTTTTATTGTTATATAAACTTTATATGTACAATATATAATTTGCAAGTTGCAATATCTCATATTTATCAACTTCATATGTAAAATATATGAAAAATTAACTTGTAAATACTTTGGTATTACTCCTTAAATTGTCATTATTTTTCTTGCAATTCATGAAATTTAAAATAAATAAAAATTTCTTCGATTTTTCAACATTTTGCTTACATATACTAGTTTTTTGCACGTGTCATGCATGTGGGAAAATAATAATTTCTTTATTATTTACAAAAAAAATAATAATTTCCATATATGCCTTGATTAACAATTTAATATAGACAACATAGGAACAACTAATTGAATATGCTCATGTATGTATGGTCTTTAGATTTTGCACATATTTAATTGCATATGATTTATTTGTTTAGAAATAATTTGATTTCGATTTAAAAAAATTCTATAACCTATAAATTTAGATTTATTATTGTCGATTATAACCATGTAACAGTTCAGTACAGTTGATATAGCTGAGCTGCAATCAATTTTTTTTTTTTGGTTTGGGATATGTAGCATGGGTGTATGTGGCTTCAAACTATATGGTTTGTACTTCGTAGTTTTCTAATATATCTAGTATAATCTAAAGTGATTAGCCCTTCATGAAGAAGAACCAGAGAGTGTTTCGATAATGTTTTTACAAAGCCTAAAACATTCTAAGCAATAAATAAAGTATAAAAACTAATCTCTACTTAAAGATAAAAAAAAATGCTGAAGAAAAGAAGAAAGTAAGGAGGAAAATAAAGTAAAAGGATAAAAATTGCGAAAATGTGCTCTTATTCTCCAGTTAAAATGAGCATTCATTCCTTACAATTAATTCCTCACAAGCGGAACATATGAGTGAAGGAATAATATTATAGAAAAACATCAAATAATAGCGGGACAAAAATATACACATGCAAACAAACAAATACAGTGTTAAGTTCTGTCATTAATTTAAGAAATTATAAGTTTCAAATACAATCAACTTAGTAAATTTTTTGTACATGACAATTTTTGGACATGATGAGAAATTAATACAAATATAACTACGGTTCTTATACGCAAATTTGTTAGCGAACATCGCTTAAGTGAGCATCATTTCTCCAATCATCTTTATTCTTGCTTTGTGAAGTTTTTTCATAATACACCCTTTGGCGTTTAACTGTCCTCTTTAACGGCACATGTCGACTTTCTCGAACTTTTCACTTTGTACATTTAAACCTACTACCTGCAATTAAATACAAATACTCTTTGATGATAACTGCATGGACTTTTCTTTCTGTCCATAATGACATTTTGAACATCCTACATGCAGTTATACACATTTACACAAACAAAAGTACAAAAAATTAATGACAATAAAATAAGTATTTACTAAGCAAGCAGGATGTTCGGGAATTGACTTCTTTTGCACATACGTTCAAATATATGGATTTTAAACAACCCAAATCTTATAATGTCCATTTCAAAGATTCTAAGAAGTTGAGACCAATAAGCATAAAAAAGACCTGTCTTGGTAAATCAAGTCCAAGTAAGTAGATAAAAGGAACCGAATGTGTCTCTGATCAACATCTCTAATCAATTCCAATTTTGTGAAGCTGTTTGATTATACCCCTATTGGAGCTTAATTGTTCGTATTTTTCTCTATAACCAAAGTGACATTTACAAATATCTTACTTGTAGTCAGACACAAATAAGTATAGAAAATTAAAAGAACTTAAAAACCATATAGCATAACTATTTGCAAGCAAGCATATAACGACTCACCATTCTTGAATCTATCTCGTTTCCTTCTTTAAACCATTTCTTGATTTCTTGAATTGCTAAAATTCAGGCCTGTTTCTCCTTGCATCCTTTTAGTCATCTTTTACATCCAATGTTACCTTCTTACCGATTTGAGTACCGGATGGTGGTGCGACGATAGAACACTACCGCATTCTTGAATCCTATCTTCTTGAATCTCTTCTTATTTCCCCAATGATCATGTCTCGACGCGACAGAAACAGATGTGAAATTTTTCATCGCCATCTCGATCATTCCTGTGATCATCTTGTTTTCTTGTTCGGTTGCACCATCCTTTTCGAGTAATTTCGAGTACGAAATTGTTTTTAAGGAGGGTAGAATATAACGACCTTGAAATCCCCATACAATTGTAACACAGTCAATATATAGAAGTTATAAGTAATTCTTGTGAAATAAATGCAAGAAACAACATATAGCTTATTGGTTAAGACTCTCCGCTACTGTCCCTTAGCCTAAGTGTTTGAATCCCAACGAAAACAATATTTTTATTATTTATTTTTACGACGTTTCGGAAGTCCAAAAGTTTGCACGAGTATCATATGGAGTTACGAAAAGTTTCAGAAAAAAAGATGTATGCAAATGGACCAAACAAAGCGACTCGAGTACATGGCACGAACCCCGAGGACTGAACCCAACTTTGGACCGAGCTTTGGCAGAGTTTTGCGGCCAGGTTAACTCTAAGTGGGTCCGTGCATCTCTTGGCTTCCCGACTGTTCGTTTCGATACCCCAAACTTCCTCATTTAACCCGAGACTGCTCAATCTTTTCATTTCCTCTATTAAACCATTTTAATACCCAATTAAAAACTCCTTTTAATGCATTTTTATTTTACTCTACACCCTTTTTCCTCATCCTATAAATTCATGGCTGTTCCAAAAGTTCTCTCTCAAAATTTCCCTATGAAAATTCTCTCTAAATTGCCCTCTCAAGTTCAAGTTCTCTCAAGTCCAAAGTAAAGCCAATCTCTCTCAAACCCGCAAGCGCGCCTTCCTTCGTGTATCGTAGGCCCCGGCTTCCTTTTTCTTTCTCTACGAAGCTTCCAAGTCTACCGATCATCTCTCAACAACTAAATCATCAAACTTTCTCTCACTAAACGTCGAAACTCCGTCCGATCGAACCTTCTTAGCATTAGTGGTCTCTGTTTTTCAACCGAGACTTCTTCTCTTCTTTTCTCGGTCGTACGAGTACGAGTGGAATATGTAAGTTCTCTTCTTCTCTTTCTCTAATATTTATCCCTCCTCTTGTTGAATCTCCTCGTTTGAAATATCATCATTTTTTTCACTACGTAAGTCCCTTCTCTCTCTCCATCGTTTTATCTCAAACATCTTTTAAAAACAGTATCGATAAAAGTGGAGTTAGTGTCTAACAATTTCTTTTAAATAATTTGTATCACAATTATCATGCTAGATAAGTCATACTAATCTTTCTAACATCACCTTAAAATATTATTCATCTCATTAATTTTGAAAGTGTTTGGAATTTTATGTAAATAGATATACATCGAACATTTTCACAAAGATATCATGATCTATAACTCTAGAAAATTCACGGGGTAATGTCCTACCCCTACTCACATACACTATGGTTCATAGCACGATATTTTAGATATAATGTTTTGTTCTAAAAGAAATAATTTTCATTAAAATACCCTCGTTTTATAAAAATACGTTTTTAATCGATATTTTTAAAATCTTTGCAATTATACCTCTACAACCCTCGTTAGGGGACCCATTTGTGGATGATGTGGGTTATCGTACGTTCTTAAGATAGTAGAGCGAGATGCAGAACTCCTCACGGAGAATTTAGTCTCGAAAGGAACAAAATACCATCAAGTTCCCAAAAGTGGTAGTTTTCATTAAAATAGTATAAACTTTAAAAGTTAGATTTTCACATTAAAACAGCACAAATATAAAATACGTTTTTATACAAAAATCTTAACTTTTTAAATAACATATTTTTATTAAAAACTTATTCGAGATTTTAGAATGAATTAAAAACCCCTGAGAATTTTAAATGACATTTTTACTAAAAATACCTTAGAAATCAAAATACTAGTCTGGTTTACGTATTTTAGGTTGCAGATTGGTTTGAGTGGTATCTTCTCTTGTCAGTTGCCTCAGAGTTTCCAGATATAATGATGCACCACTCGACTCTCCCTAAATATAGATTGTAATCTTAGAATGGAAATTATCAAATGATAACCGTATTTAAAAAGACACAAATCCTACCGTGCATGTGCAACAGTTATCGATATTTTCCAAACTCAAGAAATTCATAAGATTTAAATCTATTAATAAGATATAACTATAACCTGAATAAAAACTCGAACTTGATTTGAACTCGAACTCGAATCCAATCGTAAACTTGAACTCTTGAACTTGAACTCCTAACTTGATTTACCCAGGATTACAACTGACATGACTTACATTTTACTTGACTTACTCGATTTCATTCTTCACCTTTTGCAATCTATGGTTTCGATCAAAACTTGTAATTTTAACTATAAATTAACATACGCAGGGATAAGAGGTAGCATGGTAAAGAATGTATATCGTGGCACGATAGTCCACTAAAAATCACCTAACATGAATCAATGTGCTATTGTCCCGTGGCTTCACGGGGCTTTGAACGAAACGTGTTGTTGGTTCGTGATTTCACGGACTACTCTTGTATATACACGCATATCTTCTTTACCGAACTACAAATAACACGTTAGAACAGAGTAATCAAGTTTACATACATTGTCATTGTTAGTTATAGTGCCCTCAAGTCAATTATTGAATCGCAGTCACGCGATTGTGATGATTGAGGGATGACCTATACCGGTAGAACAATCTTACCCGAGATGATAGTATGCTATCTGGTTTGTCTTTATGATCATGTACATGTTTCAGGTGGTATTACAGATCACTATTACATGTTGATAGAGCCCATAGGATTCTTGCTTGACTACCAGCATTATGATGGCGATCATATACGTGGGAGCTGGGTGGTCTATAAGCACATCCTTAAATGTCCCTAGTCGTGAGAGTATCGAGACCGGGCATCAGTACTCCGGAGTAGACTAGTGTATATTTATCCAAACCCTGACGAGGGGCGGTGGCCGGTCTCATAAGCCATTGGTGTCAGTTAGTCACCTAAGATAGTATACATGTGCTCATTGGGTTATGAGTATACCGGACAGACTCACCGGAAACATGCTAGTTGGTATTATACATATTGTCAGATGTCAGTTCCCTGGTGACATGTGTACAGGTTAGTCTGTCGACGAAATCGTCATTTGGCTCATGTGAGTTCCAACCGTGCTTTAATTACTACCCTACCACGGCTTAAAGGAGTCGTGCAAATAGGTTTTAGTTGGGTACAGTCCCGAGCCACATGGAGGTAGTGAGTGGATCGTCGGGGATTCGTCTTTCCCGGTATTGGGGGTTGATGCCGCGCTGTGTACGGGTGGCCATCACCAAAAATCCTTGGCTAAGGTAGTCGAGAATTACTGATCTAGGATCAGTAGTTTCTCAGATGGTGATGGATTTCATACTGACATGAATTATCGCGTTATTAGGGGTCTGACTTTATCCACCCTCTAGACTCGATATGCGATACTCTTAGACGAACATACCAGACTGTACGAAGATTGTCACTGTCAGGCTCAGTAGGGGTACGGATGAGTTTGCTCGTCGGCCTTCCTTTCGCTCAATACTGAGTAGCTGTTACGTACAACTAGTGCCGCTGACGTGCTTGTAGTTAAACCCACTGCCGGCATATTGACGAGTCTTTAGAGTTCCACATAGAGGGTTTTCACGGTTCAGGTGATATGTTGTAGATGACGTATGTTAGTACATATAGGTGTCCGATTAAATTTGTGTACAAGCTGTACAGATTTTAATCGGACGGTTGATAATACCGGCGGCTTAGGATTAAGCTGGATTGTTAAATCAGGTTTTGATTTAATAATTTATATATGTATATATATATATGTATTTTAGTATTATTGTTAACTATTCATTTTTTCTCTTGGCTATTCGTATTTTTGTACAAATACGCGTATATGTATTTCGTTACGTGTACCGGGTTGCATTCCGTATTTATACGGAATAGCTTCTAGAAGATGTCCACCTCATTATTTGATTTTCATTTTGGAAAATTAATTTGGGAAATAAGGTGGAAGGGGTGAGGTGGCATGAATATTGTATGGCATGTAGAAATGTATGACATGGATTTGTTTATTGTAAAATGAGTTGAGATATTTCGTTGCATGATTGCAAAAGCGGGGGGGAGGGGGGGGTGCCTCCATGATCTCTTTAATGCTTGCTCATTTCTTTTCTTGACTTGTTTCATTACTTGATTCTCACTTGGAAAAAGAATTAGCTTTTCTTAAGTTGCTCATACCACATGTTTCCTTATATCTTTTTCAGCTTCTTGAGTTGCTCTTGGAGCATTTTGATGACAGAAAAATTATAGTGAGATAATTCTACACCTCCACTCTCCTTTGCTAGCAACCTTGGAGCATCGGTTGCCTTGCTAGGCAAGGCTGAAGTTTGCACCGTTTCTCTCGGATGGATCATCATAGATGGAGGAAGACCGGCAATCAAATTCGATCCGTGACCACCAGAAGCTTGGGATGATGTTTGAAGCCCCGAAGAACTTGGTTCATTCGGTATAACCATCTAACTCCTCTTTATATGTTTGCTAGTATAGGGTTTAGGGAGGATCCGGGCATCGGGTTGTGGTAGCGCCAGTTTTTGTAAATTTTTGTTCCGCATTCGGCCACGGTTTGATGGCCGGACGCTGCCGTAACCCAACAGTCATGCTTTTATATAACACCATGCTAAAGAGATATTATCATGCTCACATTTAAAAGACACTTTTACCTATCTATTATAACACAATAAAATTCATATTCTACTTATATGTTGTTCTTCATCATATTCACATTCATATTTTTTTTGGGGACTTACTGAGCACTAGTTCGCTGACGACATTCCTTTTCTCTTTGTTTTCTTGGAATGTTCGTTAGATACTGGAGAGATTGAACCAAGTTCAGAAGTTTACGCTCAGCTCGAAACATATACTAACTTCTAGTTTCATTCAGCAGTTTATTTTCAGTATGCCACCTGTCAGGCATTGTCATTGCACTTTTATTTTCAGTATCTTGTATCAAAACTTTGTGGAAGTTGAATGTAAATAAAGATGTTGAACTTTTATTTCACTTGTTAAATTTTCTTGTATATTATATTGCTTATAAACGTTTAGCGTATTTATTGCGAGAAATAGCCTTCTCGGAATAAACACATCGCGGGCTCTGTCTTTTTTGGGAAACGGGACGTGACAAAATAGGTGTCACGCCCCGCTTCCCAAAAGAAGGTGAAGGGTGACATGGCATGGTCTGCAACCTAACTGTATTGAATGTGGTCTATTCAATACAGTTACGTTAAGCGTATGAATATTTATAACATGCAGAATGTGTACTAAAACAAAATAATAAAAACGAAAGACATTTATTTCCATTAACCAAACTTTATTTCATCCCAAAGGAAAGAGTAAAATAAACTAAATAGTTTAATTACATCGAAAAAGAAGCAAGCCCTAAAATGGTGGACAACAAAAAAAACTAGCTAATCTTCCATCGTCAAGTCTGCATAATCTTCATTTGTTGGCTCCACACCTTGATCCTCGTCATAATACTCATTCTCATCTGATGGACATTCCAAAGATAGAGGGAGAAGGAAAGTCCATCAGCGAGTTATACTCAGGTAGGTGTTCCCTTATAAAAATTTAGAAAGAAAAGGGGAAAGGAAAATTCCCCACTAATGGAAGCATCACGTGTAAGCACGTGATCATCGATCCCTTATAAAGAGACTCAGAGAGGGAAAAGAAAAACTTCCCGCTAGTGAAGTATCACGTGCAAGCATGTGATACATCTGTATACAGAGTAAGCGGCTCCACTTAGTAAGCAACAATTAAAGCCTCACGTGCAAGCACGTGATCGTCTTTCACACAAAACATATAGGACCCGGTTATAAAACAAACAAAGAGCAGAAAAGCTCACGTGTTACCACGTGATGCCTTCCCTCTGTTGGGACTGCTGCATACAAACGAACCAAGTTAATTCTGTGAAGGGTCACGTGCTGCATGTGAGAGATCTCAAATGCCTTCTGAGCCGATAGAATTAAATTCTAAATACAAGGATCCAAATTCTATTTGGAAAATATTTTCTCAATCTTTCTAAAAAAGAAAGATTGTGCTCTGTAAATCAGAGTACCGTTGGATCAAAAATCCAATGGCGATTAAAAATCACCAAGATACAGAATAAGCTTTGTATGGGAAAATATTTTCCCAATCTTGTTAAAAAACAAGAGAAATGTCTTCTGTAAAACAGAAGTCCTGAGATCAAAGATCCAACGGTGGATAAATTTCTCAAATCAATTAAGAAATCTTTCAATGAGAGATTTCCTTAACTGAATCAACAAATCAGCCTCCCCTATATAAAGGACCTAAGACTTCAAGTATGGGAGAGAGAAAAACCCCCCATAAACTGAAAGTTCAAAAGAAAAGAAGAGACCCTAGGTAAGAAGAAACAAAAACACAGAGAATATCTTAGCTCTTATTCGTCTCCACAAGAGTTTAACTCTTCCAAAGAACCTAGTTCTTTCTTCTGGTAAAAGATCTGCAGAAGCAGATCTCCCCACAAGTTGAGAATTTATATCTCATCGGGAAGATTCTGCCATGCAGATTCAAAACCTAGGGGAAGATCTAAGTTTAGAGAATTTAATTCTCTCAACAGGCATATAGGAATTGAATTCTCTGATAAAACTAGGGTTTAACCCTATATAAGAATTTAATTCTTACGAAACAGTGGGCTTGAAAGTTTCAAAACTCAGGATTTTCATGCATGTAAAAAGACTAGCACCCAACATGATAATGGCCGATCACGCGCTCCCATGTGAGCGCCCCTGATGAACAAAAGAGGACAACTGAGATTGGCTCACGTGATCCCACGTGACCTCCAAAGAGTGCTTAGAACTTATAAAGCAAAAAAGGGAATAAATCATAGGCAGTTTCCATTTTGGGGTGTCTCACGTGATCCCACGTGACCCAATAGTGCTTAGCGCTCAGAAAAAAACAAGGGAATAAACCCAAAGAAATAGCGCCAACTTCAAGCGCCTCACGTGACCCCATGTGAGTGCCTCGAATTTTTAGTGTTTAACACTACTTCAAGCGTATCACGTGGGAGCACGTGACCGCTGAGCATATACTAGTGTTTAACACTATGAAAGGCCAATATTAACCAAACTCAGACCAAATCTCCCGAGGACAATCGATTGATCCCCTCATGTTCAGGGTCCCCAAAACCGATCTCAGTCCCAAAGATAGCTGATGATCTCCTAACAGATGGCATCTAAAATGATGTTCATCCCATTCCCCCTCAGTCGGGACATTGGTTCAAGGGTACATCTCTCCACAGCTCTGATACATGTCGTTGTAATTTTTCAACGTCTTCAGAGAGGTGGAGAGTCCCAATAACCAATAACTCTTGGTATACCCCCAAACCAACAAACCATAAATCCACCGGACGGCAACGTCCTTAAAACTAAAATTGTGGACCTTGATGTCCTTAAACTAAATTCCATGACCGTAACGTCTTTAAACTAAACCCTTTGGACCGTAATGTCCCTAAACTAAACTCTATAGACTATGATGTCCTTAAACTCTATGGACTATGATGTCCTTAAACTCCACGGACTATGATGTCCTTAAACCCAATGGACCGTAACGCCCCTAAACTAAACTCTACGGACTATGATGTCCTTAAACTCTACGGACTATGATGTCCCTAAACCCAATGGACCGTAACGTCCTTAAACTAAATTGATAGGGCCCAAATGCTCTTTTATTGGATCTAAATGATTCTAAAACCTTATTAAGTAGATCTTAGTCTAAAATTAGACTAACGTATCCTTAACAAACATTTAAGTTGATCTTAATCTCAAACGAGGTTAACGAGCCTTAAATCCACCAAACCCAAATCTAAGAAAATACGGATTTGGACTAATCCCCGCCCTACGGGCGATAACATAAATTAGTTTCTGTATACAATCCACAGGAAACCAAAAAATAAAACAAACACATACGACATGAAGTGACCTTATGGAGCAGGAGAAAGTGGTTATCGCGATGCGGTAACGTAATTAACTGCAGGGGCTTGCGCCTGCAGGGAAAAGCGTCCCCACAATCAAAAACCCCTCGCAAACAAGGGGAATCTGATGAAGTCTGCTACAACGGCCGCATCCGTCCAAACCTCCGATACGCGGTGCCATAAATCAACTTGACATCTTCGGAGAGGTGGACTGTTCCCCTCTGAACGGCGGCCAAGACATGGACGTCTTGCCTGAGATTCGGGGCAGATGCTATTTGGTTTTATCCGTCTACCTCTCCGAAGATGCCAAGTTGATTTATGGCACCGTGTATCGGAGGTTTAGACGGATGCGGCCGATGTAGCAGACTTCGTCAGATTCCCCCTCGCTTGAGGGGTTTTTGATTGTGGGGACGCTCTTCCCTGCAGGCGCAAGCCCCTGCAGTTAATTACGCTACCGCATTACGGTAACAACTTTCTCCTTCTCCAGAATTTCACTTCGTGTCGTGGGTGTTTGTTTTGTTTGTGGTTGCCCGTGGATTGTATACGGAGACTAAGTTATGCCGTCGCCCTTAGGACGTGGATTAGTCCAAATCCGTATTTACTTAGATTTGGGTTTGGTGTTTTAGTTCAAGGATATGTTAGCCATATTTGAGGCTAAGATCGACTAAAACGTTTGTTAAGAATGCGTTAGTCCGATTTTAGACTAAGATCGACTTAACTGGATCGTTTAGACCCGACAAAAGAGCATTTGAGCTCTATTGTTCCAGTTTAGGGACATAGTGGTCCATTGCATGTATGGCCGTCGGGACCCGTCACCTCTCTGACGTCGTTGAAAGATTACAACGATAGGTGTCAGAGGAGTTCAGAGATGTACCCTTGAACCAAAGTTGATTAGGGGATTTATATTCCGATTTAGGACTAAAGTCTGTTTGAAAGTTTAAGGATACGTTAGCCATTTTTGAGGCTAAGATCAACTTAAACAGGATCGTTTAGATCCGACAAAAGAGCATTTGGGGCTCTATTGTTCCAGTTTAGGGACGTAGTGGTCCATGTTCCAGTTTAGGGACATGGGGGTCTATGTTCCCGTTTTAGGGACGGATGTTAGTTTAAGGACGCATTAGTCCATGGGTTTAAGGACCCCATAGTCCATATAGATGTGTTTAAGGACGCATTAGTCCATTAGTTTAAGAACGCATAAGTCCATGAGTTTAAGGACCCCACAGTCCGTATCGATGTATGGTTGTCGGGACCCGTCACCTCTCTGACGTCGTTGAAGGATTACAATGATAGGTGTCAGAGGAGTTCGGAGATGTACCCTTGAACAGGGTGTAAATTGATTTAGGAGAGCATTCGTGCTCAGTCAATTTAATTTGAGGACTTACGGCCATGATTGGGCTAAGTCCAGTTGAAGATGATCAATGTTTTTATTTGTCTTTGGCCTATTAGGCCTATGTTAGGGCTTTGCCCTTGTTTAATAATGCACCGCATTTTCTTTTGGCCTGCTAAGCCTTTTTGATTTGAGCTCTTTCTCTCTTTAATGATGCGCAGCATCTGTTTTTGTTTGGGCTCTGCCCTTCTTTAAAATAATGCGTGGCATTTTATTAGTCCTGTTAGGCCCTTTTTAATTGGGGCTTGGCCCTTCTGTAAATAATGCAGTGCATTAATCAAACTGACAGTAGCCATGTGGCCTGTCAGGCGCTTTGCGCCAATTATTGAGCGCAAGCGCATGTGGAGGTGACACGTGTCACGCTCTGATGAGCGCAAGCGCAGTGCGCTGCGCTGTTGCGCTGCCGACACGTTGCGCGCTCTGGTGAGTTGCACCAATTTAAGAGAGCAGTGCTCTATTTTAAAAGCGCATAGCGCAAGTTATTCTGGTGCTGACACGTGGCGCTCTCTGGTGGCTTGCGCCAACCCAGGAACGCAACAGTGCAGATTTGCAAGTGTAAGGCACTGTTTTAATATCTTGATCCAATTTTGGATTCAAGAAAAGAATCTTTAAGATTTCAGAACCAATGGTTCATAAAAAAAAGGCAATGCCTTTGTTATTATTATTATTTTATTAGAGACCTTTGATGTTTGTTCTTAGATCAATGATCTTTTCAGAAGAAATTCTTCTTTTTTATTCAAAGGGTTTACCTTTTTTCCTCTTTTTGAGTTCTTCTCAAAATTCTTTAGAGTTCTCTCTTTGTTTCTGTCTTTTTTGTCTCTCTGTGTTGTGTTTTTTAGACTGGGGGTCTAGGGGCCTTTTTATAGTGCCAATGAGTTTGTTAGACCAGTTAAAGAGATCTTTCTCTGAGTGATTTGGGGATTTTTTTTTACCGTTGGATCTTTGATCTCAGGGCTTCTGTTTTACAGAAGGCAATCTTCTTGTTTTTAACAAGATTGAGAAAGATCTTTCAGAATTTTTCAGTTTGGCGCAAGCGCACCTACGCTTGACACGTGTCGCGCAGCTCATAGCCAAGCGCAAACTGTGCTAGCACAACTGCGCTGCCACGTGTCGCAACTGCGCTAGCGCAACTGCGCTGCCACGTGTCGCGCAGCGCGCAGCGCAGCGCAACTGCGCTGACACGTGTCGCGCATCGCAGAGCGCAAATCAGCTGAAGCGTTGCTTCTTTTATAGAGCCTTACTCTGATTGAGTGCGCTGTCTTGGGCGCTGCGCTCCCTGCGCTGGCGTGTCTGATTTTGACACGTGGCGCTCTGCGCGCAGAGCAGGGGATCTGAAGCGTTGCTTCATTTATTTTAATTTTAATCTTCACTTTAATTTTCAAAATAGAGCCTTGCTCTGATTGAGGGAAACGGAAGCGTTGCTTCGTTTCCCGCCTTGGAATTTGAACAGAGCTTTGCTCTGATCGGGATAAACAAATGCCCCGCCCACCGTTGCGCTTACGTGGCCTTCAAACGTGAACGCAGCGGTGGCAGAATTCCAACCATCGCGCCATCCCTTGGAAGTTGAAACGGCTCTCAATGCCTATAACTAGGACCTTTGGTCCCTCAGCAGATGATTATCATCTTCAAAATTTTTACTTTCAGAATCTTAGAGTCCTGCTCTTTATTTTCAAGAACTCCTAGAGTTAAACTCTTAAAACTTTTAGGTAAAAATTTAAATTTAAATTAAATTAAATTAAATTAATTTTCATTGACAGAGCCTTGCTCTCAATAGATCCCTGATCTAAAGAAAACCCATTTAGGGTTTCACTTAGCAGAGCTTTGCTCTAAAGGGGTCTAAAGAGAACTAAAGAGAACCCTATTAGGGTTCCATTAATAGAGCTCTGCTCTCTAAAAGATTTTTCTTGCATTTTCTTAATTCATCAATGGAGCTTTGCTCCTTCTAAATCATACAGAAGAATTCTTAGGAGTTTTTCATGGATCTTGGAGTTTAAAGATGGCCTTTTATTCTTCGATGAATTATATCGTTTTGCTTAATCAGTCTTTCTGATAATTTTGTTGATTCTCTTTTACAGAAACAATGGACGCCCAAATGTACGATCTCGACAAAATTATCTCTTACGGGGACATCCGCCGACTCGGCCATTCTCAGAATCGAGAATTTACTAATGCCGAATGTGCCCAGATCATGAGTCGCTTCGACGCATACAACGGCCAACTGCTTCCTCGGCGCTCCCCTTTCCTGAAGCTTATTGTGGGAGCAATTTGGGAAGCGCTTCCTCTATTCTGTACTGGTGTGCCACTTGGGGCATTGGATGCCGCCGAAGATAAGGTGCACTCGGTGTATCTGATGAGCCTAATCTCAAAGAGGAGGCGAGATAACCTTATCGATCTTCTGCACCAAGCTTTTCAACAGTCTGCAATACCCGCTGCCTATCGGAGGGAGGAGGACATCAGTGGGGATCCCGACGCTCGGGCTCGCGAAAGGAAGCACACTAGGATGGTTCGCCAGGCTTGGAAAGTCTTGGACAAGGTTACTTTTGAGTTTCTCAATCCATGTCCTGCATTTGAGATTTTGCCATTGTAATCATTTGGATAATATCTTTGTTTATTGCCTTTATTGATGTAAAAACTTTCCAAGTATGAATGACAAATCTATTGCCTCCTTCTTTTTATTTTCTGCTTTGTTACTGGCACATTCTTTAAATAAGCATAGCCTGTAAGCGATATAGAACATTCTGTCTTGAACATCTCGGGGAGTAGTGATGGCTTAGGAAGCAGGTTCAGGTCTGCTACCTAAGGCTTTTCAACTTCATGAGCCGTGAAGGTCTCATAAAGATTTTTCTCCCTACGAGTCGAGAGGATCTCGTAGGTGTATTTTCTCCTTAGGAATCGTGAGGATTCCTAAGTGCGTTTTCTCTTATAAGTCGTAAGGATCTTATAAAAGAATTTTCCCTCTTATGAGTCAAGAGGACCCATAAGCGGTTGTTTCCCTCCTTGTCGTGATTCGACTTTGGAGAGTGAGACCCGTGGATAGTATGCAAGAGACCGTTTTGGGCCGACTTGCAGGATCCCAGTGCTTAGGAAACAGGTTTTTTTTAATCCCCGCTGCCTAAGGCTTTTCCTCACGAGTCGAGACGAATCGAGCAGTTCTCGCAAAGACATCAATTTCCTCACAAGTCGAGACGAATCGAGTATTTCTCGCAAGAATATCCTAACGTCACAGTTAACCTCTGCTCTTTACGACAGAAGTCCGTTAGGGTCTGTGGTACTAGGGTTTTGGCCGTCGTACCGTCGCATCAGCTGATATATTCCTCGATAGGCAATCGTGCTATTCGAGTAGCCCTGCGACTGCCGTGTCTTTGATCCCTTCGGGGGCTGGACAAGACGTCATCAAGCAATCCTCCTTGGCAGTTTGACCGTCGGAAGAGCAAGCGTTAGGAATTTTGCTATGCCGCTTTTTACTTGAGGTTAGGCTCATTTTGGAGAGCCCCGATGAGTCATAACCACTCCGCGCTGGTGTGGGATGATCTCCGATAGTCTTTCAGGTTTTATGTGAGTTGCTGTTAAGACCCTGAAGCTAGGAATTTGGCCTTTGCTTCGTTTGCTGGCATTGCGGCTGCTGTATCGAGACGAATGTCGCGGTTGTCTTTAGGTTGCTGGTGGACCGTCGAGGTTTGGAACTAGGGATTTTGCCGTAGCTCCGTTAGTTTGATTGTCGCGTCTGAACCTTGCTGGAGGAAGAACGCTGGGGTGACATCTCGTCTGCTGTATCGAGATGAATGTCGCGGTTGTCTCTAGGTTGCTGGTGAACCGTCGAGGTTTGGAACTATGGACTTTGCCGTGGCTCCACTGTTTGATGATGTTGCGTCTGCTGTGACGAGAAGAACGTCGAAGTGGTGACCATTCCGCACTGGTGTGAGATGATCTCCATTTGTCTTTCAGGCTTTATATGACTCGCCGTTAAGACCTTGAAGTTAGGAATTTGGCCTTCGCTTCGTTTGCTTTGCCACGTCCGAATCCTGTTGGAGGAAGAATGCTGTCGTGGCATCTCGTCTGCTGTATCGAGACGAATGCCGAGGTGGAGCTGGGATTTTGCCGTTACTCCGCTTGTTTGACCATGGGGTCTTTCGTTGGCGTTGTATCTGCATCTTGATGGACTGCGAAGGAACGCCTTTGTTAACATCTCGTCTGCTGTATCGAGACGATTGTTGAGATGAAGCTGGGATTTTGCCGTCGCTTCGCTTTGTTTCGACCGCGAGGTCTGTTGTTGGCGTTGTATCTGCATCTTGATGGACTGCGAAGGAACGCCTTTGTTAACATCTCGTCTGTTGTATCGAGACGTTTGTTGAGATGAAGCTGGGATTTTGCCGTCGCTTCGCTTTGGTTCGACCGCGAGGTCTGTTGTTGACGTCAAGACCCTGAAGCTAGGGATCTTCCTTTTGCTCCGTTTGTTGACATTGTGTCTGCAATATTGCGATAAATGTCGAGATTGTCTCTAGGTTGTCCATGCACCGTCGAGATTTGGCTTCGCTTTTGGATGGAGCCTGGAGGGAAAGATGTGTTTCCTTCTTTGTTTGCGCCCCTGGATTGTATACAGGGATCGATGTGATCTCATCTATAGGGGAAAAGTTTCATTCATTTTTTTTTATCATTCATTTTTTTATTATTATATTTCCGCGACGCTCTATCATTTCAGCTTTTATATTGCGAAAGTCGCGATTGCCCAATCATTTCGGCTATTTTATATGACATTTTTACTTGCTGATTTTTATTGCAAGTTGCCCCAACATTTCGGCTATTTCGTATGCATGTATGGCTCGCTGTTTTTTTTTATCGCAAGTGTGGACCTTGGTATCTGACGCCAATCTCAGCATCAGCATCGCTATAACTGGAATATTACCAGGAGCGAATCATCATTTGCCATGAAAGGACTTGGAATTTGATACCAGTTCAGGCATCAACATCGCTACAACTGGGATATTGCCAGGAGCGAATCATCATTTGTCTCTGTCGATGTTGAACAAAGGTGGCTTAGCGAACAGGGTTAGGATCCCGTCGACTAAGGCTTTTGACTTCATGAGCTGTAAGGGTCTCATAAAGGTATTTCTCCTTACAAGTCGTGAGGATCTCGTAAGTGTGTTTTCTCCTTAGGGATCGTGATGATTCCTAAGTGTATGTTCCCCTGTAAGTCGTAAGGATTTCACAAAAGGCTTTTCTCCTTATAAGTCGAGAGGACTTACAAGGGTTGTTCACCGTATGGACATATCCCCAGTCACGGGTGGGACTTGGTTAGGGAAATGTTTATTCGCGCCCGTGGATTGTATACAAGGGTCAGTATCGAGCCGCTTGTAGGGCCATATCGAAGGTTGTGGGAGTTGCTTAAGAACTGGTTCAGGTCTCTGTAACTTAAGACTTTCAAATCTTATGAGCCGTGAGGGTCCCATAAGAAAGTTCTCCTTACGAGTCGTGAGGATCTCACAAGTGTAATTTCTCCTTAGGAATCGTGAGGACCCCTAAGTGTGTTACTCCCTTGTGAGTCGTAAGGATCTCACGCGGGGTTTCTCCTTACAAGGTCGAGAGGACCTTGTAAGTGTCTTTTAACGAGGTTGCGCCCTTTCGGGTTTTCACAAACACTCGCCGGTAGCCCTGCTGTTTTTACTCACGGAGCCCTTTTGGGTTTTCATCCGTGCCCATTTTGCTTATGGACATACCGTCTTTTTTTATATTCTTATTCTTTTTATTCTTTTTTTCAACGAGATCACGCCCTTTCGGATTTTCACGAACACTCGCCGGTAGCCCTGCTGTTTTTACTCACGGAGCCCTTTCGGGTTTTCATCCGTGCCCATTTTGCTTATGGACGTACCGACTTTTTTTTTGTCAGCCTGAGAATGCTGTTGTAGTAGTTTAAAGACGTTTCGGTCGTCAGCTAGTTTTAGGACGTAGTGGTCTGTTGTTAGTTTAAGGACATTTCGGTCCGCTGTTAGTTTAGGAACGTTTCGGTCCACCGTCGCCGTATTTGAGGCGAATCTCTAGTTTACTGACTTTTCGGTCTATGGGGCTTTCCCTATGAATGAGCATGATGCCCCCGGCATATCCATCTTCCTCGGAGCATGTGGTTGTGGCGGGCTCACCTTCCAGTTTTCGGAGATGACGAACTTGCCCTGTTGGTATTGGTATTCAACCCAGTTTTTGAAGACGTAGCAATCCTCGATCAGGTGACTTACCGTTTGGTAGTAAGGGCAATAATTGAGATCATTAACATCACTTGGCCGCAACGGCCATTTTGGACTTGGCAGATTGATGAGTCTGTCACGCACTGCCAGCTCGAACAGTCTCCTTCTTTTATCTTGAGGAAACGAGTAAAGACGTTTCAACTTTTCATGGAGGGGTTGCCGCTTGTTGTTTCGGCAAACAACCGATCTAGGGCTACTCGATTGCTGTTGAGTGTTGGCTACGAGGGCTGTTTTTCCCTTCCCTTTATCCTTTTGCTCGATCCTTTGTTTGCGGGGCCGAGATTTTTTTCGGGTAGCGTGTGATTGCACGGCTGAACGTTCTCACAACTCCTCAATTCTTTCATTTTTGAAATGGATTCCTTAAGTAGAGGGTTGAGGGCAGCTTCTTCGTCAGAGTCGCTTTCAAAGGTGATAATTTGCGATCCCTTGGAATCGGCTATGTTACAGTCGTCGGCGACTCTTTTGCGCTCATCTATCGCATTTTTCTGATGTCTACAAGCTTCACGCTTTGTCCTATTGAAGTGTTGCTTTTGAGCGACATACCCTTGCCACCAACACTTAAAGGAGTCGCAGTCTTCGGTAGGATGTATGATTTTCTGATGATATAAGCAGAAGTTAGGATGCATCTTTACTCCACCGAGAGTATTTTCTTCAGAGGGTGGTAGCTTTATTCCCACTGATAGGGCTTTGGCGAACCTTTTCCTCGTCTTGAATTTATTTTTATCCGCAGCGGATGACTTTTGATTTGACGGAAGTGCCTCGACACTTTGATCTAGTAGTCGGTGTTTGGCTCCTTCCAGTATGGCCATCTCACGCTCTTGATTGGTTTTAACTTTCAGACGAATCTCATTCAGAAAGGCATCGATCAACTCGTCTGACGGCAGCAGAATTTCTGGTTCAGGGTCCGCCTTCGGTTTCTCGGTGCAAGGAGCCTCCTCCTCATCCGCCAATGAGTGAGAGATCACATGACAAGTTGCCCCCGGTGCGTCCGTCTTCTTTGGAGTGTGCGGCTGTGGTGGGTTTACCTTCCACTTTTCAGACAGCGCAATCTTGCCTTGTAGGTACTGATCCTCGATCCATCCCTTAAAGACGAAGCAATTCTCGATCGGGTGACTTACCATTTGGTGGTAAGGGCAGTAATTGGGATTATTGAGATCGCCTGGCTGCAACAGACGTTTTGGACTCGGCAGATTGATGAGTCTGTTGCGCACTGCCAGCTCAAACAGTCTTCTTGTTTTATTCTGAGGAAACGAGTAAGGACGTCCTAGTCTCTCCTCGAGGGATGGGCGTGGACGCACGTTGTTTTGGCGAACGACCGACTTTGAGTTGCTCGGCTGTTGTTGAGCATTGGCGATGACGATCGCTTTCCATCTTCCTTTCTCATTTCTAGAGTCTGGTTTTGGAGGAGACGGTCCATGGCCCATCTGGTCCATTTGGGCTAATTTGTCGATCAAGGCCTGGAAGGTGGTCGGCCTGAAGAACATCATGAATTGAGATATGGTCGCCTGCGGATCGAGGGTTCCCACAAACATGCCTACTGCAGGAGCCTCTTCTATGCGTTGTTCGCATCTCGACCATAGGTTCCGCCATCGTGTTGCGTATTGGACCCACGTTTCGCCTGGCCTTATCCTGGCATTTATCAGTGCTGTTATCGGGGTGCGCTTACTAGCACTCGTGAATCTTTGTGTAAACAGTAGCTCCATCTCCGCAAATATTTTGACAGAGTCGTTAGGTAGTTCCGAATACCATTCAAAGGCTGTTTCTGCTAAGCTGCCGACGAATTGGCGAAGCAACAATTTGTCATCGCCTCCAGTATTGCCGCATAAGGCCCTGAATTGAGCGACATGATGATGCGGATTCCCTGTCCCTTTATATATATCGAACTTAGGGATCGTATATCCCGGCGGGTAACTGATTTAGTCATACCAACTTGGATAGGGTCGCCCCGTTTTTACGACCTGACCGGCTGCCTCAGTCGCCTTATGAACCCGTATCTGCTGAGCTATATATGCGTCCAACTCAGCTTTGGAGATTGTCTCCTCCTTAGCTGTTGACAGAGCCGGTGGGGGATTTGACGTTTCTCCCCTGTCATTTTCAAGGACGATCGGAGGATCTTCAGCAGGAGGATCTTGTTGGATCATCATTCCCACCATGTCCTGGAACAGGAGGGCCATTCGCTTTATATTGGCTGCTTGTTCCGCAGCCTCTTTGTCCTTCTTTTCCAGTACCCTGCGAAGGAATTCAGTGTCAGTTTCTTGCTCCTGGCGTTGATCCGAGGACGCTTCGGGGCTTTCTTTCGGCCCAGTGAGTGCGGCCATCGCATTCATCATTTCCTGGAGCTTCTGCTGTTGCTCCTGAGCTTTGGTCACTGACCGTGTAAGCGGTCTATGACCTGTAGATGCACGGCTGTCCTCCTTCCCCGACGCCATGTATACAGTATGGACTACAATGCCCCCGGACTTAGGGCGTTTGGGCTCGCCGCCTTTGACGTTCTCCGCAGGTGTGGGGACCTTCTCCGGACTTCTTCTCTTGTAGGCCGTTGAAGTTGGAGGGGCCGTTGCAGCGGGCACCCTGGCGGTTGTCGTCCTTTGCTGTTTAATAGGACGGTTCTTTTCTTCCTGCACTTTCGCCCTTTTCTGCCGGCGAGAGTGATCTTGGTCGATTACGGAATCTTGAACCCCCCGCCAGACTTTATAAATTTTGGAGGACAGCCGTTGAGGGGGCTGTTCCAGCTTCGTTTCTGTAATCCTCTCCACAGGTGGAGGAGATCTTTTTAGCGTAGCAGTTGAGGAGTTCTTGCGTACCCTCCTTAGCGGTTCAAAGCTGTTCCCGGTCGGAACAGCAGTATTAACTTCCACCATTGGAGCCGGTGGGGTTAACCCAGAGGGGGAGTTGCCCCCGGCCTTCCTTACTCGGCGCCAGTGGCGACGTCGAGCGTGATGAGACGTTGGGGCTGGTTCGGTGATAGGAATAGTTTCGTCTTGCCCCCTGTCCGGATGAGACGCCGCTGGTGCCAGCCTCTTAAAGACCGATGTTGTCTTTTCAGTAGCGGTATCTAATCTGTCAAAGACAGACCTTCGAGCAGGAGCAGGAGCCGGAATAGTCAGCCTTGAAAAGACCGACTCTTTTACGGGAGAAGCCACCTTGACGACTTCAGGAGCAAAGGTAGCTATCCTCCTCGGGACGGCCACTTCAGGGTTCATGGGCTTCTTGGCGGGCCTATCAGAGTTCTGGTTCAGCCTGGTAAAGACAGAGCCTGCCGGCTTGATATTGGACGACCCGTTGAGAGGGGCCGTGTTAGTAGTGAGCCGATCGAAGACCGACTTCTTTTGCGCTTCCGGTATGGGCACTGGAAGGGTGAAGCTTGCTGGCGGGAGCATGGTCCCGAAAAACAGACCGGTGGTGGCCTGAGTCACTTGTTCCACCGGCATAGCAAGGATGGAGGACGCTTGAGGTCCATAGGCTACACCTCCAGGTGAGGCGGAGCTTCGGTTTTATTTGCATTTGGAGCAGCTCGAGCAGTTGGATGCCATTGATGCTTGATTTCTGCGCCAGGCAAAAGACTAAATCTTAGTAACTTGAAATCCAAAGGAAACCATTAACAAACTGCGATTCGTTCGCGAAGACGACACACGAAGTGTGGAGTGGAAAGAGGAAAAGGTCCCACCGGGCGTGCCAGAATCTGTTCCCCTCCGAACGGCGGCTAAGACATGGACGTCTTGCCTGAGATTCGGGGAAGATGCTATTTGGTTTTATCCGTCCACCTCTCCGAAGATGCCAAGTTGATTTATGGCACCGTGTATCGGAGGTTTAGACGGATGCAGCCGATATAGCAGACTTCGTCAGATTCCCCCTCGCTTGAGGGGTTTTTGATTGTGGGGACGCTCTTCCCTGCAGGCGCAAGCCCCTGCAGTTAATTACGCTACCGCATTGCGGTAACAACTTTCTCCTTCTCCAGAATTTCACTTCGTGTCGTGGGTGTTTGTTTTGTTTGTGGTTGCCCGTGGATTGTATACGGAGACTAAGTTATGCCGTCGCCCGTAGGACGTGGATTAGTCCAAATCCGTATTTGCTTAGATTTGGGTTTGGTGTTTTAGTTTAAGGATACGTTAGTCATATTTGAGGCTAAGATCGACTTACACGTTTGTTAAGGATGCGTTAATCCGATTTGAGACTAAGATCAACTTAACTGGATCGTTTAGATCCGACAAAAGAGCATTTGGGCTCTACTGTTCCAGTTTAGGGACATAGTGGTCCATTGCATGTATGACCGTCGGGACCCGTCACCTCTCTGACGTTGTTGAAGGATTACAACGATAGGTGTCAGATGAGTTCAGAGATGTACCCTTGAACCAAAGTTGATTAGGGGATTTATAGTCCGATTTGGGACTAAAGTCTGTTTGAAAGTTTAAGGATACGTTAGCCATTTTTGAGGCTAAGATCAACTTAAACAGGATCGTTTAGATCCGACAAAAGAGCATTTGGGGCTCTATTGTTCCAGTTTAGGGACGTAGTGGTCCATGTTCCAGTTTAGGGACATGGGGGTCCATGTTCCCGTTTTAGGAACGAATGTTAGTTTAAGGACGCATTAGTCTATGGGTTTAAGGACCCCATAGTCCATATAGATGTGTTTAAGGATGCATTAGTCCATTAGTTTAAGGACACATAAGTCCATGAGTTTAAGGACCCCACAGTCCGTATCGATGTGTGGTTGTCGGGACCCGTCACCTCTCTGACGTCGTTGAAGGATTACAACGATAGGTGTCAGAGGAGTTCGGAGATGTACCCTTGAACCGGATGTAAATTGATTTAGGAGAGCATTCGTGCTCGGTCAATTTAATTTGAGGACTTACGGCCATGACTGGGCTAAGTCCAGTTGAAGATGATCAACGTTTTTATTTGTATTTGGCCTATTAGGCCTATGTCAGGGCTTTGCCCTTGTTTAATAATGCACCGCATTTTCTTTTGGTCTGCTAAGCCTTTTTGATTTGAGCTCTGTCTCTCTTTAATGATGCGCAGCATCTGTTTTTGTTTGGGCTCTGCCCTTCTTTAAAATAATGCGTGGCATTTTATTAGGCCTGTTAGGCCCTTTTTAATTGGGCTTGGCCCTTCTGTAAATAATGCAGTGCATTAATCAAACTGACAGTGGCCATGTGGCCTGTCAGGAGCTTTGCGCCAATTATTGTGCGCAAGCGCATGTGGAGGTGATACGTGTCATGCTCTGGTGAGCGCAAGCGCAGTGCGCTGCGCTGTTGCGCTGCCGATACGTGGCGCGCTCTGGTGAGTTGCGCCAATTTAAGAGAGCAGTGCTCTATCTTAAAAGCGCATAGCGCAAGTTATTCTGGTGCTAACACGTGGCGCTCTCTGGTGGCTTGCGCCAATCCAGGAGCACAACAGTGCAGATTTGCAAGTGCAAGGCACTGTTTTAATATCTTGATCCAATTTTGGATCAAGAAAAGAATCTTTAAGATTCCAGAACCAATGGTTCATAAAAAAAAGGCAATGCCTTTTTTATTATTATTATTTTTATTGGAGACCTTTGATCTTTGTTCTTAGATCAATGATCTTTTCAGAAGAAATTCTTCTTTTTTATTCAAAGGGTTTACCTTTTTTCCTCTTTTTGAGTTCTTCTCAAAGTTCTTTAGAGTTCTCTCTTTGTTTCAGTCTTTTTTGTCTCTCTGTGTTGTGTTTTTTAGACTTGGGGTGTAGGGGCCTTTTTATAGTGCCAATGAGTTTGTTAGACCAGTCAAAGAGATCTTTCTCTGAGTGATTTGGGGATTTTTTTTACCGTTGGATCTTTGATCTCAGGGCTTCTGTTTTACAGAAGGCAATCTTCTTGTTTTTAACAAGATTGAGAAAGATCTTTCAGAATTTTTCTGTTTGGCGCAAGCGCACCTACGCTTGCCACGTGTCGCGCAGCGCAGAGCGCAGCGCAACTGCGCCAGCGCAACTGCGCTGACACGTGTCATGCAGCGCAGAGCGCAGCGCAACTGCGCTGACACGTGTCGCGCAGCGCAGAGCGCAAATCAGCTGAAGCGTTGCTTCTTTTATAGAGCCTTGCTCTGATTGAGTGCGCTGTCTTGGGCGCTGCGCTCCCTGCGCTGGCGTGTCTGATTTTAACACGTGGCGCTCTGCGCGCAGCGCAGGGGATCTGAAGCGTTGCTTCATTTATTTTAATTTTAATCTTCACTTTAATTTTCAAAATAGAGCCTTGCTCTGATTGAGGGAAACGGAAGCGTTGCTTCGTTTCCCGTCTTGGAATTTGAACAGAACTTTGCTCTGATCGGGGTAAACATGGACGGATAAATCCAAATAGCATCTGCCCCAAATTCAGGCAAGACGACCTATGCGGTTTCGTATCTGTTTTCGGCGGTAAACAGATTCTGGCACGTCCGGTGGGACCTTTTCTTCTTTCCAGTCCACACTTCGTGTGTTGTGTTTCGCGAACAAATCGCGGTCTGCTATGGTTGCCCGTAGATTCAAGGTACTAAGATTTGGTGTCTTGCTCCATGCAGAAGAGAAGATGGCATCAATAACTTCCAACTGCACCAACTGCACCAACAACTCCCGCTCTTTCCTATCTGGAGGAGTAACTTACGGGCCCCAAGCGGCCTCCATTTACGCAATGCCGGTGGAACAGGTGACCTAGGCCACCATGGGATTGTTCTTCGGGACCATGCTCCCACCAATGAGCTTTAACGCTCCAGTTCCATCATAGGAAGCTCCGAAAAAGTCGGTCTTTGATCGGCTTACCACTTCCACGGCCCCTCTCAACGGGTCATCCAAATCCAACGCCTCGGCCTTTAACAGACTAGGCTAAAGCTCAAGCAGGCCCATGAAGAAGCCTGCAATACCCAAAGGAGTTATCCCGAAGAGGATAGCCATTCCAGCTCCGGTAAACGAAGTCATCAGAGGGGCTTCTTTTCCGGCTAAGGGGTCGGTCTTTGCAAGACTGGCCATCCTAATTCCTGCTTCGGGTGAGGTCGTTACAAATGCTTCTCCTGCCAAAAAGTCGGTCTTTGCAAGATTAACCATGCCCTCTCAGCGGACGCCGGTCTTCGACAGGTTGACCCCAGTAGCCTTTCACCAGATCAGGGAGCATGATGAAGCCACCCCCATAACCGAGCCAGTCCTATCTGCAAGACATGCTCGATGTCGCCACTGGCGCCGAGTGAGGAAAACTGGGGGCAGTTCTCCCTCTGGACTGACTCCACCAGCTCCAATGGTGGAAATTGATGCTGCTGTTCCAACTGGGAACAGCTTTGAGCCGCTCAGGAGGGTGCGCAAGAACTCTCCAACTGCCGTATTGAAGAGGTCTCCTCCACCTGCTAAAAATGTTACTAAAGCGAAGCTGCAATAACCCTCTCAGTGGATGTCCTCCAAAATCCACAGGGTCTGGCGAATAGTCCAAGACTCTGTGATCGACAAGGACTACTCCTGCCGACAGAAGAAAATGAAAGTTCGGCAAGAGGAGGACCGTCCCGCCGCCATACCACGGAAAGTATCACCTGCAACAGCCCCCTCAACTTCGACCGCCCATAAAAGGAGAAGGCCGGAGAAAATCCCCATGCTTACGACAAATCTCAAGGGTACTGAACCCAAACACCCCAAGTCTGGAGGCATGGTAGTGCACACAGTCTACATGGCTTCCGGAAAGGAGGAAAATCGTGCTTCCGGGGGTCATCGACCACTTACACGATCAGTAACAAAGGCTCAGGAGAAACAACAGAAACTCCAGGAGATGCTGACAAAGATGGCTGCACTCACCGGGCAGAAAGAAAGCCCAGAGGCATCGTCGGATCAACGTCAGGAGCAGGAAACCGACGCCGAGTTCCTCCGAAAAATGCTCGAAAAGAAAGATAAAGAGGCCGCGGAACAAGCGGCTAATATAAAACAGATGTCACTGCTGTTCCAAGATATGGTGGGGATGATGATCCAACCGGACCCTCCAGCCGAAGGTCCTCCAGTAATCATTGAAGACGACAGAGGGGAGACATCAGACCCTCTTCCGGCTTTATCAGCAGTCAGGGAGGAGACGATCTCAAAAACTGTGCTTGATGACTACATTGTTGGATATAGTGCCCTCAAAGTCAATTATTGGATCGCAGGCACGTGATTGCAAAGATTGAGGAGGACCTATACCGGTAGTACAGTCTTACTCGAGATGATAGTATGCTATCTGGTTTGCCTTTATCAGTCGTGTACAGGTTCAGGTGACTGATCACTGTTACACGTTGATAGAGCCCTTAGGATCTTGCTTGACTACCAACAGTATGATGGCGATCATATACGTGAGATTTGGGTGGTCTATAAGCATATCCTTAATTATGGTCCCTAGTCGTGGGAGTTTCGAGACAGGACATCGATTCTCCGGAGTAGACTAGTGTATACAGTCGAGACCCCGACAAGGGGCGGTGGCCGGTCTCACAAGCCACTGGTGTCAGTTGGATCACCTAAGATGTATACAGGTGCTCATTGGGTTATGAGTACACCGGACAGGACTCGCCGGGAACCTGCTAGTTGGTATTATACCTATCGTCAGATAGCAGTTCCCTGGTGACATGTGTACAGGTTAGTTCATCGACCTGAGGTCGTCATTTTTCTTGTGTGAGTTCCCACTGTGCTTTGATTTCTACCCTACCACGGCTCAAAGGAGTCGTGCAAACAGGTATTTTTTGGGTACAGTCCCGAGCCACATGGAGGCAAGTGAGCGGATCGGCAGGGGATTCGTCTCTCCCGGTATTGGGGGTGAGATCGCGCTGTGTCTAAGAGAGCCATTACACAAATCCTCGGCCGAGGTAGGAGATTTACTGGTAGGTACTCTAGTAGCATCTCAGGGTGTTCTGGGCTTCACTCCGACACGACTTATACTGCTATTGGGGGTCTGACGTTACCAGCCCCCTAGGCCGATATGCGATACTCATAGACGAACGGACCGGACTGTATATACATTGTCACTGTTAGGCTCAGTAGGGTTCCAGGATGAGTTCTCTCATCGACTTCCCTTGAGGTCAGTACATGGGCAGCCGTTACGCACAGCTAGTGCCGCTGACGGCTTGTGGTTAAACCCACTGCCATGTTACTAACGAGTCATTAGAGTCCCCCACAGATAGTTTCCCAAGTTCGGGCAAAACGTTGTAGAGGCCGTATGGTTTTATGGCAGGGTTCGGAAAATGCACGTGCGTTTACGCACGTGTCATATTTCGGGCAGATAATACTGGTGGGCTTTGGTTTAAGCCGGATCCGAGTATTATACTTTGTAGATATAATATCTTTGTCTCAGTTGCATTTGTATTCGGTCGTAATACAAATGCGGGTATGTTTATACTGTTACGGGGTTATCCTGAAATTCGTTTCGGGATCGCTTTTGGAAGTTGCCAGTTTCCAGTTTTCTATCACCCGCTTTAACATTCGGTTAAATGCGGATTTATTTTTTCTTGAGGTGAGTCATGAGTGTGGAAGGTTCTAGAAGCTTCTAGAAGAGGTGACTAGGTTTAGTGACTCATAGTTTGCATTTAATGATTTGCAAGGTGTTATTGTGACTCATTGATTTGCATTAATGAGGTTTTGTAATGCTTAGGATATTTAGTTGTGATATTTTGTGAGAAGCTTTTCTAATGGTCACCACTTGCTCCTACACTCACCCCCACCTCCTCATATAAGTGGCCGGCCCATTCTTGATAGGGTATTGATTCATTTGAAAAAAAGATTATAGTTTTGGTGTATGGAAATTTCATAGCTCCTTTTATTCCATCACAGTTTCAAATGGCAACTTCATTAACCGTTCGTCCATGGCTTTGGACGAAGCGAGACAAAGTGTTCTACTCATTCTCTACATCAATCTTGGTCATCTCTTTTAGCAAACTTGATGACCGAGTTGCCTCGGGTCAGAGACGGGAGCCCGTTTAAAGATCCGTTGACGTGGTGCCACCTGGACGAGCAGATCGGAGATCGACGAGATCGGAGCAGCCACAACGGAGCGTGGGATGATGGTTAAAGAATGAAGGACTCGGATCGTTCGGTATAACCTTTCTACCCTCTTTGTAGTTTGTTAGTTTAGCAATAATGGCAGATCCGGGTTATAGTATACGATAGCGCCAGTTAAAAAGTTTTGTTCCGTATTTGGCGTCTGTTAGACCGCCGGGGCGCTACCGTAGACTTACAGTGGTATCAGAGCCACACCATTAAGCTTTACTAACTTGTTCTAACGCGTTTAAAATATCGATCGAATGGAATTTCAAAAATTGCAATTTTCTGTGAAAAGTTTCTGTCAAAATTTTAAACAGGTCTAAAAATTATTTTGAGTATCTCAGAAAATCGTGCAGGCTTTTTTAAGAATACTGGTGAAATTTGGTCAACTGTTGACTCCAAAGAGCCGCGGAACCGCCGCACAAACCCTACTTTGGCCGCGGTTCCGCGGCCGTTTTAGAGCTACAGTGAACCATTTTTCTACCGTAGGTTCTACATTGAAAATTGTGGTTTCTGGAATATTTCTTTTGGGCCCATATTTTGTTACTGTACAGCAGATGTACGAGGGGCCCACTTCGGTAAGTTTTGTCGATCGAAATTTTAAACTTGTTAGTTTGTAGTACTTACATTATATCTCCGGCCGTGAATGTCATTCGAGTGGTAAACCGCGTCTAATTGCTATAGTTCTTTTAGACGGGTTTGCGAACGTGACATTCGCGTTGATGTTCTGTGTTATGCTGTGATGTTGCGGATTTGTCGTGGTGGATAGCAGTGTGCAATGGTAGTGCAGTTTGGATTTATTTTGTACATTTGATATTGCGGGGTGAGCGTCCAACATGTGGACTGCCGTCACTGCCAGTTTGTATAATATTCTTTTAGGGCACGACCGGGCTGAGGTCGATATACCCGTTGTACATATTTTTCATTTCTGTACTAGGTTTACCCCGCGACGGAGTGCACGGATAGCCGGGTTCTGGAGGGCAACGGGTCCGCATCTCATGGCTTTGAGAGGCAGAGGGGCCTCACTCTAGAATTGGCAGACTATTCGTCACACTCGTAGGGGGTACAGGTTGACCCAAGGAGGGGTGCTCAAGTTACCGGATTCCGTGAAGTGCAGGGTTGTCCATTCACTATGTTGTTGGGGGGCTGCCTCGCTTCAGGTTTTGGAGGGTAAGTTGCCGCACCCGTAGGGGTCTAGGTTTCATTGCACAGGCTATCCACACGACCAGGGGAACGTCGGGTTTCAGTAGAGGCTCTGTGAAACCCGGGGATCCCAGATCATCTGTATTGTTCTGTGATGCTTATTACTTTTCTGTAATGTTGCATATTATCACGCCTGGAGCGATTATTGTATATTAGTATATATACTAGTAGATGTTGTATATGTTTTACACCCGCGCTAGTCCAGTCTCCACTCTGTCGTTAGTTAAGTAACCTAACGGGTGATGACGGGACCCAGTGACGAATGCGGATGACATATACATACATTTTATTTTCGTTCTTTTCTGGTGTGATTAATTGATGGGACTGCATTGATTCTGATCAATGCAAAGGAAAACAAACCTATTTGGCAGTTGTTGGAACAGTTTTAAAAAGTGTTATTACAAAGTCGTTTCCTTTTGTTTTGCACAGTGGTATTCGGTTGGAATATCCTGCACCTCATTCGACGAGGCAAGGGCCGATATCCCTTCACCGGGAATGACCCCTTGGGCAGAAGTTTGCGTCAGGGTAATAACTTCACTATAGTCGATTACAAGTTGCTTTGCATCACGGTATTCAGTTGGAATATCCTGCACCTCATTCCACGAGGAAAGAGCCGAGATCCCTTCACCGGGAGTGACCTCTTTAGCAAAGGTTTTCGCCACTATATTTTTATAAAAAGCTATCAGGTTCCTTCAGCGATATCAAGTTCATTACGTTAAATGTTTTTCGCCAAAAACCAGCCGTAGCCCTCCATCATTTCTTTTGGGTATTCAGTAGTATTCAAGCTATGCATTTTGGCCAAAGTCAAGGTATAGTGTTTGGTAGCTGCTGGGTATTCATTTGTTGCATAGATAGATGGGTTAGTTTGGGATAGTCGTTCTGCCGATTGGCCAAAGTCAGGGGTATGTGCGGGTGGGTTCAAATTGACAAGATAGTGACGGGAAGAACTTGGCATGTGACTTATTGCATTTTGGCCAAAGTCAAGGTCATAAGAGCATGGGGCAAAAATCATATCGGGAGTTTCTAAAGAAACTGGAACTTGCCAAGTATGCGCATACCTTCTGGAGTGTAATAACATGAGTGGATTCCGTCATGTTATCATGCGATGAGAGTTGGATCCCGATTCCCACTGATGAGTTGGTTTACTCTTCGGGTGATCCCGATTGATTCTTCTTTCAGGTTTGGAGGAGAATTTGACAGTACAGTGGGAGGTTTCCTGATTAGATAAAGTGATAACCATTCTGATCTAGGTTAGAGTGCACGCAGAGCGTTTCTTTTCTCTCTCTCTTTGGCAGCGACCATTGACCGACCCTAGACTATGACTCAGTGACCAAGTTGACCGAACCTTCTTAAAATACTGGCTTTTGGATTGTCTAAGTTGCATAAGTCATTGCCACTCTTTCTTTTACCCTTTGCATTTCTCAGAACACCTCGTATTACTACGGATATCCACTTCCATTGTATAGATCCATCGTATGGTTATATACGAACTCAAAGGGACTTCTTCGAGGATGGATCCAGGTTCAGGAGAAATAGAATTGGTTTATTCAGTTGTCTTTTATTATCACCTTCTCTCAGGTTGCGAGGGCTCCTTAGTTTAGGAGAGTACACCTATTACGCTTATTGGATAGTCTTATTCCAAACCATAGGCAGGTGCCGAAAGGTAGGGAAAGAAGAAAACCAATTAGCTTAAGTAGGGTGTATAGAAGGTAATAACTAAAGACAAAATAAAGGGTAGAAAGAGAGCAAAGTAAATTGCGACTGCTATAATTCACGACCAAACCGCGTACTTCATCGCCACTCCTATTTCACCTTTGCTTTTTTCCCCAGTTCGGGAGAAATAGAATAAGGTATTATTCAGTTGTCTTTTATCATCACCTTCTCTCAGGTAACGAGTACTCCTTGGTTTAGGAGGGTACACCTATTATACTTACTGGATAGTCTTCTTCCAAACCATAGGCTGGTGCCGAACGGTAGGGAAGGAAGAAAACCACTTAGCCTAAAAGGGGTGTACAGAAGGAAATGACTAAAGACAAATAAAAGGATTTGGAGAGATGGCAAAGAAATATACGGTTACAGTCATGAATTGGATTATGGAAGAGGCATTACTAGGAATACCAGGATACCCCTATGAAACATTTTCATGTTTCAGTGCATTGTTAATGGAAAACTGATTTCCCGATTAGATACTCACTCCAGGGTATGTATTTACCAGGTTTCATTCTCATATCTGTATGGTTTTACAGATGATGAGTGGGAGTAAGTTATTGGGAATTAGGTGATCATCCTCATTATATCGGAATTCGTTGTAATTGGTGATATTTGAGGAAATCGCCTGGGTACAGTTTTCAACTTACGACGCACAGGTTTTGAGTTATTCAACTCAGCGGACTTATACAGAATATTGTATGTTGTCCAGTATCCATCAGGACAAAGGGGTTGGTCCTCGTACTATGTTCTGTTTACTTATGACTTCTCTAGTTTTTAGACAAGTGTTTCGCAGAATACAAGGTCTAAGTTTTGAGAAGTTGTGGGTATAAGAATAAAGTAGAGAATCAGGCGTCGCAAGTATCGGGATTCTTCAAAGAGATCGAAGATGTAGATTCTTGTGATTGGTATTCAGATGATAGTAATAGTTTTGAGAAACTTGTTTCTCTTTCAGGTTACTCATAATTGGATGTATTCTTAAGTTGAGTAATGCTGATTAGCCTCTCTCCATTAAGTTGATATGCACTGGAGACAACTGCATGATTTGAATCTGGTTCCAATTAAATAAGTGCCAAAGTTTCTATATTGGATATAGAATGGTTCATATCTTAACGATGTTAAGGTACGGTGAGCTGTCCAGCTTATGCTTAAAACCAGACTCTGGATAACTCAAGGCACGTTTCTGTAATGGCAGTTTGTGGGTTGACCCTGGGTATGACGAGGGTTGATTTTCTACTATCTGGAAGATCAATAGTGATATTGTTCTTGACTCGCCACAGTTTTAGTAAAATGGATTTTTTCAGAAAACAGTAGTGGGAGTATGGTAGAACTGGAAGTGATTCCAGAACCGCAAACGATTACAGAAAATTTAATAGGACCTAAAAATTCAATCCGGTTTGACATTCCATTAGCCACTCCGCAGATATGGTGGGTAACTTTAGTCACCCGAGAGGTACTCCGGTAGCCTCAAGGACGGCGACAGGGAGATTTTTGTTTACCCAGACTTGACCCTACTGTTGTTCCAGGCTATGAGACCCGGCAGGAGGTTAAGTATAGCGTCGTTCTAAACTAGCTTTAGAAGTGCACGTATATATTATTCTGCCAGAGGGTTGTTGTGGTCAGTGGGAGCAGCGGAAGCATAGTGGGCAAGTAGCTTATGTCTATTTATAGGCTTGAGCAGATATAGCGGAGATAGATCATCTATTTTCGATGTGACAGTCATAGGTTTGACTTCATCAGAATAGGGGATGGATCTGTTAAGAAGGTAGTAGGGTGTGTGATGTCCAGGTACATGGATGACATACACAGAGTAGGAAGTAAAATTCCTATACTACAATCAGTTAAATTTTGGTCGTCACACAATTGTTTCTTCACACAGGATATGGATATAATATCAGACATTCTGGTTACTAGATCTATGGTTTTAGATCTAGATTTGGGTAGTTTCCCAATATGGGTACTCTGACAGTATTCTAATAGTTTTTAGAATAGATGACTCCTGGCATGGTGGTGTACCTGCAGGTGATGAAGTCACCCTCTCTAAAGGTGTCTTATAGACTAAAGAGGAGAGGGATGTGCATGATTGGCAGATCACTTGCTTAGGCAATTGAGTCAATCATGAGATGTCAAGTACCACACCAGATGATGTTTTTGCACTAGATGCGATAAGTTTATATTAATCCAATCCTGAAGAAACATAAGGAAGCAGTTTTAGAACATAAGTGCATGTTCTACGGATTTGATGACGGCAGGCTCCTTCGGGAGACGGTTATCATTCCAGGCTTCAAAAGGTGACATGAATGACAGAGTGATTGTCAGAGTTATAGTTTTCCCTCTGACGAGGGACAGTATTATGGACAGGTGGTCCAAAAGGATACTATGGGAGGCATGGCGCTGGACACTGATTAGTTTCAGTGATTGATACAGTCTAAGAAGTTTGGATTTGGAGTTTATTTATGAACTAGGTCCCATCAGATATCCAGATATATTCTAAGAC
Source organism: Agapanthus africanus (assembly GCA_030015575.1). Classification (NCBI taxonomy): domain Eukaryota; kingdom Viridiplantae; phylum Streptophyta; class Magnoliopsida; order Asparagales; family Amaryllidaceae; genus Agapanthus; species Agapanthus africanus. The sequence goes on along the minus strand of JASDDO010000010.1, from coordinate 483,854,914 downwards.
AGGTATTACTCAATTCGGGAGATGGCTTTCTCCGTGAACTTGAGATTAAGAGAGATAAAGAAAGAAACATCATGGCGGATCCACTCACTGAGGCTATTTCTCGAACACAATAGTTTTACAAACGGGCTTTGTGAAACTGATTAGTAGAGGAATTGGGTGTTCGGTATCACACGGGCTGTGAGTATGCGACATCGCAATAATTAGCCTTAAGTGCAAGTGGGAGATTGTTGGATATAGTGCCCTCAAAGTCAATTATTGGATCGCAGGCACATGATTGCAATGATTGAGGAGGAGCTATACCGGTAGTACAGTTTTACTCGAGATGATAGTATGCTATCTGGTTTGCCTTTATCAGTCGTGTACAGGTTCAGGTGACTGATCACTGTTACACGTTGATAGAGCCCTTAGGATCTTGCTTGACTACCAACAGTATGATGGCGATCATATACGTGAGAGTTGGGTGGTCTATAAGCATATCCTTAATTATGGTCCCTAGTCGTGGGAGTTTCGAGACAGGGCATCGATTCTCCGGAGTAGACTAGTGTATACAGTCGAGACCCCGACGAGGGGCGGTGGCCGGTCTCACAAGCCACTGGTGTCAGTTGGATCACCTAAGATGTATACAGGTGCTCATTGGGTTATGAGTACACCGGACAGGACTCACCGGGAACCTGCTAGTTGGTATTATACCTATCGTCAGATAGCAGTTTCCTGGTGACATGTGTACAGGTTAGTTCATTGACCTGAGGTCGTCATTTGTCTCGTGTGAGTTCCCACTGTGCTTTGATTTCTATCCTACCACGGCTCAAAGGAGTCGTGCAAACAGGTATTTTTTGGGTACAGTCCCGAGCCACATGGAGGCATGTGAGCGGATCGGAAGGGGATTCGTCTCTCCCGGTATTGGGGGTGAGATCGCGCTGTGTCTAGGAGAGCCATTACACAAATCCTCGGCCGAGGTAGGAGATTTACTGGTAGGTACTCCAGTAGTATTTCAGGGTGTTCTGTGTTTCACTCCGACACGACTTATACTGCTATTGGGGGTCTGACGTTACCAGCCCCCTAAGCCGATATGCGATACTCATAGACGAACGGACCGGACTGTATATACATTGTCACTGTTAGGCTCAGTAGGGTTCCAGGATGAGTTCTCTCATCGGCTTCCCTTGAGGTCAGTACATGGGCAGCCGTTACGCACAGCTAGTGCCGCTGACGGCTTATGGTTAAACCCACTGCCATGTTACTGACGAGTCATTAGAGTCCCCCACAGATAGTTTCCCAAGTTTGGGCAAAACGTTGTAGAGGCCGTATGGTTTTATGGCAGGGTTCGGAAAATGCACGTGCGTTTACGCACGTGTCATATTTCGGGCAGATAATACTGGTGGGCTTTGGTTTAAGCCGGATCCGAGTATTATACTTTGTAGATATAATATCTTTGTCTCAGTTGCATTTGTATTCGGTCGTAATACAAATGCGGGTATGTTTATACTGTTACGGGGTTATCCTGAAATTCGTTTCGGGATCGCTTTTGGAAGTTGCCAGTTTCCAGTTTTCTATCACCCGCTTTAACATTCGGTTAAATGCGGATTTATTTTTTCTTGAGGTGAGTCATGAGTGTGGAAGGTTCTAGAAGCTTCTAGAAGAGGTGACTAGGTTTAGTGACTCATAGTTTGCATTTAATGATTTGCAAGGTGTTATTGTGACTCATTGATTTGCATTAATGAGGTTTTGTAATGCTTAGGATATTTAGTTGTGATATTTTGTGAGAAGCTTTTCTAATGGTCACCACTTGCTCCTACACTCACCCCCACCTCCTCATATAAGTGGCCGGCCCATTCTTGATAGGGTATTGATTCATTTGAAAAAAAGATTATAGTTTTGGTGTATGGAAATTTCATAGCTCCTTTTATTCCATCACAGTTTCAAATGGCAACTTCATTAACCGTTCGTCCATGGCTTTGGACGAAGCGAGACAAAGTGTTCTACTCATTCTCTACATCAATCTTGGTCATCTCTTTTAGCAAACTTGATGACCGAGTTGCCTCGGGTCAGAGACGGGAGCCCGTTTAAAGATCCGTTGACGTGGTGCCACCTGGACGAGCAGATCGGAGATCGACGAGATCGGAGCAGCCGCAACGGAGCGTGGGATGATGGTTAAAGAACGAAGGACTCGGATCGTTCGGTATAACCTTTCTACCCTCTTTGTAGTTTGTTAGTTTAGCAATAATGGCAGATCCGGGTTATAGTATACGATAGCGCCAGTTAAAAAGTTTTGTTCCGCATTTGGCGTCTGTTAGACCGCTGGGGCGCTACTGTAGACTTACATATATAGCTCAACAGATACGAGCTCATCAGGCAAATGAAGCTACTGGCCAAGTCGTCAGAACTGGGCGACCATATCCAGGCTGGTACGATCAGATTAAGTACTCGCCGGGATATACGATCCCCAAATTTCACGTGTATAAGGGAACATCCAATTCCCATCAGCACGTCGCTCAGTTCAGGGCTCTCTGCGGCAATACTGGAGGTGACGACAAATTGCTACTTCGCCAGTTCGTCGGTAGTTTAGCGGAGACTACTTTTGAATGGTACTCAGAGCTTCCGAACGACTCCATCAAAACATTCACAGAAATGGAGTTGCTGTTCACCCAGCGTTTCGCAAGCGCCAGCGAACGCACCCCGATCACTGCATTGATCAATGCCAGGGTGAAGCCAGAAGAGACGTGGGTTCAGTATGCAATTCGCTGGCGGAACTTATGGTCGAGATGCGAACAACGCATAGAAAAAGCTCCTACTGTGGGCATGTTCGTGGGGACCCTAGATCCGCAAGCAACTATATCCCAATTCATGATGTTCTTTAAGCTGACCACTTTCCAAGCCTTGATCGACAAGCTGGCCCAAATGGGCCATAGACCATCCTCCTCAAAAACCGAGTTTCGAAATTAAAAGGGGAAAGGTAAAGTGACCTTCGTCGCCAACGCTCAGCAACAGCCGAGTGATTCGAAACCGGTTGCTTGCTAAGGCAACAAATCACGATTCTTCGATAAGAAGTTGAGACGTACTTACTTGTTTCCCCGGGATAAAACAAGAAGACTGTTCGAATTAGCGGTGCGCAATAGGCTCATCACCTTGCCGGATCCGAAATGCCCACTGTGACCCGGTGACGTCAATAATCCCAATTACTGCCCCTACCACCGAATATTGGGCCATCCAATCGAAAATTGCTTCGTTTTCAAAAACTGGATTGAGGACCAGTTCCAACAAGGCAAATTCGCGCTGTCCGAAAACTGGAAAGTAAACCCGCCACAACCGCACGCTTCTAAAAAGATGGATACGCCGGGGGCATCATGCTCATTTATACGGGAAGCTCCATGGGAAGTTGTTCTTTCGGCTAAGACCAAAAGAATGCTGAAGGATCTCCAAGCATGCCTGGCAATCAGGTGGAGAAGCCCGCTAGAGCCAGAAATCATTGAGGGGATGCTGAAACCGTGCCCAACACCGAGAATTGGTAACGATGGGTAAAACATCCAGGCCCAGACGTCAAAGTTTTCGAAGAAAACGAAGAAGACCAAGAAGCCCGCACAGCTTGACGACAAACGCACGGACCTGTAAAAGCATATTGACGCGGTGGAAGAATATAACCAGAAGGCGCGAAACCCGGTCACACTCTAAGAGTTTCTTAACCATATCCTTGAAAGTGGAGATAACGACAATGATGAGGGAGACGACTCGTCAGAGAAACCCGAAGATTATACGGCAAGTTGCCACATGATCTCTCATTCGTCGCTAAATAACGAAGAAATGCACTCGGCATCAGAAGATAATGCACTGGGGGCAAGATCGGTGCCAAAATCCTTGGGACCGTCAGACGAGATGATCGACATGCTACTGAACGAAGCCTGTCAAAAGAGCAAAGCTGGTCAAGAGAGTGAAATGGCCATATTCGAAAGAGCCAGACGTCGGCATCAAGCTGAAGAAGTCATGGCAGGGATGAATCGCAAAGCGCTCCAACCAGATTGAAGCACGCCCGCGGTAGACAAAAGAAAGCTTAAGGCAAGGAAACGGTTCGCTAAAGCCCTGTCAATGGGAATGAAGCTGCCATCTTCCAAAGGAAATACTCCTGGCGGCATATACCTTGACGAAGTGGATGTACATCCTAACTACTACTTGTACCATCGAAGGGTTGCGTACCTTACCGAAGAATGCATGGTTTTTAAAAAATGGTGGCAGGGATACGTTGCTCACCGACAACATTTTAAGCGGATGAAGCGCAAAACTCGTCGGGAGCAGAGAAACATGACAGATGAGCGCAAAAGAACTGCCAGCAACTGTCACATGGTTGATTCTGGGGGATCGCAAGTTCTCACCTTCGGAAGCGATTCTGATGAAGAAATATCCCTCGGCCCTCTCTTCAAAGAATCCACCTCAGGAAAAGAGGAAGAGATGAAGAACTGTGAGAATATTCAGCTGCGCAATCGTACTTTACCTGAAAAGAATCTTAGACCTACAAATAAGGGATCGAACAAAAAAGATAAGGGGAAGGAAAAAGTTCTTAAGGATATCGCCCTCGATGATCGAGTCGTCGAAGAGCTTGCAGCCAAGGACCCGCCCAAGAAAAGCAAAGTGGATTACAATGTCCTAGCACATCTGAGAAAGATACCCTCACAGTTAAGCATTTTGGATGCCCTTCTGTTGTCCAAAGAGGCATGAGATTCTCTGATCAAGGCATTACAATTGCCCGAGCAGTTTCAAGCTTTCCTTACCGAAGAAAAGATGAAGGATGAGCTGGAAGAAGTGCACACAGCTGACATCACTTTCGGCGATGAAGATCTCCTCCTCGGAACGTGCGAGCACAATCGTCCCCTGTATGTCACCGGGTACTGCTATGACATCAAGATAGGAAAGATCTTAGTTGACAACGGGTCCTCTGTCTGTAAGTCCATGCTACCTCTCCCGGTACTTTCGGGAATGCGGAATTTGGTAAAAAACGATTTTTACGGAGGTGGTAACATGGACCTAAAACCCGGATCTTGGTTAAACATCTATCTAACAACCTAACTACGAGTTTCTAGCTACTCGGTTAGGGGGTTATACCTTGCTTGTCTTGAACTCCTTCGTCTTCAAGCTCCGATGGTGGTCCGGAATGGCTTCTTCTCGTCGTCTCCGTACGCCGAATATAGATCCACCTGAAAGCTCCAACCTTTGGCTCCTTCTTCGTTCTTTGAAGAAACTAGTTCACTTGGTTTGCTAAACCTAGTGAACTAGAATGAGTAGAGAAGAGTTTGTATGGGATTTTATCTATGGTTCTTGATTCTCAACTCATGAGACAAGAGAACCATAGAATCAAGAGAGGGAGCAAGAGGTTGAGGGTGAGAGCAAAAACAAGAGAGCTCAAGAACAAGAGAGAGAATGAGCAAGAAAGAATGAGCAAGTCTTTTGTCTCTCACCCTCTCATAATCCAAAGTCATGATAACTCATCATACTAAAAAAAGTCTTATGTGATGGTAGAAGCAACCATAACCATATCATTTCATACACTCATTTTACACAAATGAGCAAGCAAACAAAAGTCTTTGCCATGAAATGATGGCTATGGTTATCATGATGGTCAACTAGTCAAGCCTAGTCAACCGGTCAACAAAGTCAACAAGTCAACAAAAGTCAACAAGTCAACAAGTCAACAAAAGTCAACAAGTCAACAAAGTCAACAACCATATCACCATAATACTTAATTAATATAATAGTTAATCACATATCATATTCTCATTAGGGTTGAGCAAAAAGTCAAATAGTCAACGGTCAACTGTCAACAACCCTAATGAGAATCCGCTGCCTCTGCCTCCCTGTCAACTGTGCATACACACCCGCATCCGCGTTCCGAGGAACACGAATGCACACTGGATAAATCCAATCCCAAAAGGTACACTAGGATCTGGCTTAAACCAAAGCCCGCTAGTGTAAACCGTCCGGACACTGTACGTGCACAAGTGCACGGATGTGACCGAACCCTGTCGCAAAACCATGCGACCTGTCGCAATACCATGCGACCTCTACTCTTTTGCCTAAAGGCGAAAAGCTTTCTGTGTGGGACTCTAAAGACTCGACACTACGCTGGCAGTGGGTTTAACCACAGACCGCAAGCGGCACTAGCTGTGCGTAACGGTCCCCAGGTAATGCCGACAAGAAGACCGACGAGGCGAAACCCATCTGAACTCCTACTGAGCCTGAGTGTGACATTCTCCGTACAGTCCGGTCTGTTCGTCTGATACATCGCATGGCGGGCCTAGGGGGCGGTAAACGTCAGTCCCCCAATAGCGGTACAAGTCGTGCCGGAGCGAAGCCCAAAACACCCTGAGATAACACTGGAAACCTACCAGTATATCTCGTTTGCCCTGGCCAGGGACTACTCGTGTAATGGCTCTCCTAGACACAGCGCGATGTCAACCCCCAATACCGGGAGAGACGAATCCTGTCTAACCGTCACTGCCTCCAAGTGCTTCGGGACTGCACCCAACCACCACCTGTTTGCACGACTCCTTTGAGCCGTGGTAGGGTAGTGATCAAAGTACAGTGGGAACACACTCGAGGCGAAGTGACAGTGTCAAGTCAGCGGACTAAGCTGTACTCATGTCACCTGGGAACTGATAACTGACGATAGGCATAATACCAACTAGTCAGTTCCCGACGAGTCCTGTCCAGTGTACCCGTAACCTAACGAGCACCTGCATACTATCTCAAGTACGACGTACTGACGGCTGTGGGACAGACCGTCTCCCACACTGGGATGAGAAGCGCATGCGCTGGTCTACTCCGGAGTATCGATGCCCTGTCTCGATAGTCCTGCGACCAGGGACCTGCATAAGGATGTGCTTATAGATTACCCAGCCCCACTAGTGTGACGGCCATCACATCGCTGGTAATCAAGCAAAGATCCTAAGGGCTCCACTAATGTGTATAGGCGATATACAAAAATAAACACATGTACACATTGAAGTAGAAACAAACCAAGTAGCATACTACTATTTTGAGCAAGATTGTATATACAAGGTGAATATCCCAAGCATCCATTAAGTAATATACAAACCAGTATGATACAGTAATGGCCTCTAGGGCATATACACTAACAATCTCCCACTTGCACTAAGGCCATGTACTGGCGTATCGAAGACCTATCATCTCGATCAGCCGCTCGAACTGAGTCTGGGGCAGGGCTTTGGTGAATGGATCTGCAGTGTTATCTTCTGAAGCGACTCTCCGAACCTCGATCTCCTGGCGATCTACGATCTCCCTGATCAGGTGATACCGCCTTAAGATGTGCCTGGATCTTTGATGGGACCTGGGTTCCTTCGCTAAAGCTATAGCCCCGTTCTTGTCGCAATACAGAGGTATTGGATCAACAATGGACGGAACCACCTGAAGTTCTTTCAAGAACTTCCTCATCCAGACAGCTTCTTTTGCGGTATCAGATGCAGCGATGTATTCCACTTCCATCGTCGAGTCTGCAACGGTTTCCTGTTTGGAACTCTTCCAACACACCGCCCCTCCATTGAGGGTAAAGACAAAACCCGACATGGACTTGGAATCATCCTTGTCACTCTGGAAGCTGGAGTCAGCAAAGGCATCGATCTGGAGGTCTTTTCCGCCATACACCAAGAACATCTCCTTAGTCCTTCTCAGGTACTTGAGAATGTTCTTTACTGCTATCAAGTGTTTCTCCCCAGGGTTAGACTGATACCGGCTTACCACACTCAGTGCATAAGCTACATCCGGTCTGGTACACAACATCGCATACATTATAGAGCCTACCGCAGAAGCGTAGGGTATAATAGACATGCGATCCCTCTCCAAATCAGTCTTGGGAGACATCTCTTTAGAGAGGGTGATCCCGTGACAAGCCGGTAGGTTACCGCGCTTGGAATCTTCCATACTGAACCTCTTCAGTATGGTGTCGATGTACCTGGACTGTGAAAGTCCTAATATCCTCTTGGATCTATCACGATGGATCCGGATCCCCAGGATGTAAGAGGCATCACCCAGGTCTTTCATGGAGAACCTGTGCGACAAGAACCCCTTGACAGATTGTAGCATAGGAATGTCATTTCCTATTAAGAGAATGTCATCCACGTATAAAACGAGGAATACTACAGTTCTCGCTACAAATCTACTATAGATGCATGGTTCATCTGGATTTTTGATAAAGCCAAATTCTTTGACCGTCTCATCAAAGCAGATGTTCCAACTCCGCGATGCCTACTTTAGTCCATAGATGGACTTAAGCAACTTGCACACCTTTCCGCTGCTCCCACTCTGAATGAAACCCTCTCGTTGGTCCATATAGACACACTCCTCTAAATTTCCATTTAGAAAAGCTGTCTTTACGTCCATTTGCCAGATCTCATAATCGTGGAAGGCTGCAATGGCAAGAAGGATCCGAATGGATTTCAGCATGGCTACTGGAGAAAAGGTTTCGTCATAGTCCAAGCCAGGTCTTTGACGAAAACCCTTTGCTACCAGCCTAGCTTTATAGGTCTCAACCTGTCCATCTACACCAATCTTCCTTTTGAAGATCCACTTGCATCCTACGGGTTTTACCCCGTCTGGAGCAATGTCCAACGTCCATACCTTGTTGGTGTACATGGACTCCATTTCGGTCCGCATTGCATCCAGCCATTTCACTGAGTCAACGCTCTGAACGGCCTGCTGGAAGCTAGTAGGCTCATCATAATCTATGATGCAATCCTCTCTATCCCCGTCTATGAGAAAACCGCAGTATCTCTCGGGCGGATGAGACTGCCTACTACTCCTGCGGAGCGGCGTAGGAATGTCCTGTTCTTCCGAACCCTCTGGTTCCACTAAACTTTCAGTAATAGTCCGTGGTTCTGGAATTTCTTCCAGTTCTACTGCGCTCCCACTTATTTCCTTTTCTATGAACTGGTGTTCTAGAAAGTGGGCATGACGAGAAACAAGAACTTTTTGTTCCTCTTCGCAGTAGAAGAAATATCCCTTGGAATTCTTTGGATATCCCACAAACTTGCACAGTACTGAGCGTGCCTCGAGCTTGTCCGCATGCTGCTTTTTGACAAAAGCTGGACTTCCCCATGTCTTAATGTGATTAAGATGGGGTCTCTTCCCACTCCACATCTCAAATGGCGTAGTAGGCACAGACTTAGTGGGAACTCGGTTCAAAAGGTATGCGGCTGATTCTAGCGCATATCCCCAGAATGATCGCGGCAACTCAGCGTTACTCATCATGGACCGCACCATATCCAATAGGGTGCGGTTCCGTCTCTCCGATACACCGTTATGTTGCGGGGTGTATGGAGGAGTAAGCTGAGAGAGAATTCCGTTCTCTTTTAAATAGTCCAGGAACTCGGCACTTAAGTATTCTCCACCTCGATCCGATCTTAGAATCTTAATACTTTTGCCGGTCTGTTTCTCTACTTCATTCTTATACTCCTGGAATTTTTCAAAGGCCTCGGACTTATGTTTCATTAAGAAGACATAACCGTACCTTGAGAAGTCATCCGTAAAAGTAATGAAGTAAGAATGTCCGCTTCGGGCATGTGTAGACATTGGACCGCACACGTCACTGTGTACGAGTCCCAAGAGCTCGCTCGCTCTTACTCCATGTCCAGTAAACGGAGTCTTTGTCATCTTTCCTTTGAGACATGATTGACAAGTGGCATACGACTGATATTCGAACGCATTCAAATACCCTTCTGTATGTAACTTCGTCAACCTTCTCTCATTGATGTGACCCAATCTACAATGCCATAAGAAAGTCTGATTTATTTCTGGAGACTTTCTTTTGTGTGTATTCTGGACATTAAAAATCTGTGGTTGGTTTAACACGTATATACCATTACTCAATGTACCTGACCCAATCAGAACTTGATTAAGGTGAATGTTTACAACATTACTTACAAACGCAAATTCATAACCTTCTTTAGAAACTAAAGATACAGAAATGATATTACAAGTTGCGTTGGGTACAAAAAAGCAATTACGCAAAACCAAAACATGTCCATCTGACATTCCCAGGTGATAGTCCCCCACGGCTTTAGCATCCATGCTAGCTCCGTTCGCAACTCTGAGGGTCATGTCACCTGCTTTCAAAACACTACGGTTTCTCAACGCCTGCAAAGAATTACAGATATGAGATCCTGATCCGGTATCCAATACCCAGGAAGTAGAGTTTATTGAAAGACAGTTTTCAATAACATACACACCTGAAGCTGAAGCTGCAACCTGCTTCAATTCCTGTGTTCTGGCCTTCCAGGCCCTGCAATCATTCTTCCAGTGTCCTTTCTTATGACAATAGAAGCATTCTTCCTTATCCACAAGCTTCCCCGCTATCTTTGTTGCTTTACCTTTTCCCTTCGTATCCACTTTACTAACACCGCCCCTTGGTTTGGCGGGGGCCTTCTTCTTCTTTCCCTTGGCTTTCGCCTTGGACCTAGAAGAAGATGATCCTCCTACAAACAAAGTGGATGTTTCCCTACCTTTCTGTAGGGTGCCCTCTGTGCTCCTCAGCATGTTGAGGAGCTCTGAAAGTTCAACCTCTTTTTCTTGTAAGTTGAAGTTCAGTATGAACTGGGCGTAAGTGGAAGGAAGGGACTGGAGAACTATATCCGTATATAGCTCACTCTCCAATGTGATCCCTAGGTCCGCGAGCTCCTCAATGTAGCCGATCATCTTTAGCACGTGCTCGGCTACTGATGATCCGACGGCCATTCTTGTCGAAAATAACTTTTTCGACGCTTCGTATCTTGCGATACGAGATTGCTCTCCATACAGTTCTTTTGTATGAAGCAATATGGATTCCAAGTCCATATTCTCGTGCCTCCTCTGATGTTCGTTGTCCATCGAGGCAAGCACGAGGCATTTGGCCTTCGCGCTATCAATCTCCCAAGTCTTGCGGATTTCCTTATCCGCGACGCTGGAAGTTGGACCAGGGACAGGGGGAGATTTGGTGGTAAGAAGATACCCCAGCTTGTCGTAAGTGATTGCTATCTTGACATTCCTGAGCCAATCTTTGTAGTTTGGCCCTGTCAGTTTGTTTTTATCTAGGAGTAACTTAAGTCCAGTCATGTTGATTGGTCGCTGCAATTAGGAGAGAGAAGAAGAAACACTTAGCATGATGCTCTTGCAAGTTTAGAGTGGTTTTTAGTTTGTCTAAACAGGATGGCTCCCACTGTTTCTCGAATCCCTCCTCAAACCATAAAGGAAGAATTAGTCGGGATCAATCCCACCGCACAATACTTGCTTAACCGTTCAGCCAGGCCGGTGTCGGTACTTCGAGGGAGGTTTTCCAACGCTTTCGCGAAGTTCCTTAATTAAAGAACCTCTTTTCCCTGGGGGCGTAGCCCCGCTAACACCTTTCTAGGCACTTACTAGGTTTATAGCATTGATCGATTAGTGAGAAATTTCCCGAGGAGTAGCATATACTCACAGTAGGATCGGGATCCAAATATCATCGCGTGACGAAACTGAAGGAATCCTACCAGAATCATCACACTCCAAATGGTATGCAAATCTAGTAAGTTTCAGTACTTATGAAACTCCCGATGTGGATTTTTGCCCCATGCTCTTATGACCTTGACTTTGGCCAAAATATCATAAGTCACATGTCAAGTTCTACCCGTCATTATCCAGGTTAATTTGGATCCATCCGTACCTACCCTTGACTTTGGCCAAAATGGCAGTACGACTGTCCCAAACCAACGCATCTATCTATGCTACACATGAACACCCAATAGCTACCAATCACTGTGCCTTGACTTTGGCCAACATACACAGCTTGAATACTATTGACTATTCATGTGAAACGACGGAGGGCTACGGATGGTTTTGGCAAAACCGTGAACGTAGTGAACTTGATTTGGTCGATGGAACGAGATAGCTTTTAAAAGGAGTGGCTCAAGCTCCGCATTTAAAAGTTGGTTTTGAAAAGAACCGAGTGGTTTTTCGAAGGTGTTCCAACGACTTTAACTTGGTTTATTATCTTGCATTAGTTCTTTTAATGCGTGATATTCTTGCATTAGTTCTTTTAATGCGTCCCATCATTTAATCCTACCATTGCAGAAAACAACCAAAATATGACGTACGCTTATGCCATTCGCATTCGCCACTGGGCCCCGTCATTACCCGTTAGGTTACTTAACTAACGACAGAGCGGGGGCTGGGCTAGCGCGTCTGTAAAACATAAGCAACGCCTAAATAATATCGTATATAGATATACTGCAATGATAAACATTTCAGATCACAGATGAATACATTGGATATACTAGGAATCTGTAAATCGCACGAGCCTGTAACGAAAAACAGATTACACGGTCGCGGTGAATAGCCAAATACCCCACCCAAGACCCCTACGGGTGCGGCAAACTACCCGCCAAGTACCCGAAGCGTAGTAACCTCCCTCATCTCCATGAGTAGGCCACTCGACACTTCGGCATACCCGGTAGTTTGTGCACCCCCTCCATGGGTCTATCCTAGGAGCAAAAACAGTAAAAAGAAATTATACAATGACGGCTACAACCCCGACCCGGTTGTGCGGCCATACAAATAATTATTACATCAATTTACAAATTTACATGAATTGAAAGAAAAGAAAACTCTCGTCTCACAACCCCCGGCTATTCACCCGCGACAATCCAACATATTCATATCCACATTCCAGCAACATTACAGATCACAGATTTGTATAACCCCCACTAATCGACATATAGCGATTAGTAGACGTTCAATACAAATATCACATTACAGAAAAACCCGTTAGCTTAAGTCTTTTAGAAGTTCGATCAAAAATACGGATTTTCGAGACCCCAAAATAAAATTTTCGTTCTGGAAAATCTGGGTTGAAAATACATGTACCAAAATTCCCAAAATACCCCCAGATGCACACTGTAGCAAAGAAACACCAGAGAAGCGCCAAGGAGGCCACGGAACCGCGGCAATAGCAAGCTATTGCCGCGTTTCCGCGGTCGTTTAGGGGAATCACTTGGTGATTTTTCTACAGTAGCAATAAAAAACCCTGAACCGATTTTAGGTGTTAAAATAATCAACTTTTGAACAGTAAAAAAATCGACAGAAACTCGAATTTTTGGGGTTTTGTTTTCGGGACTTTTTCTTTGATCGATCTTCTAGTTACTTGCTAACATGCTAGATAGAGTTTAACTAGGCTCTGATACCACTGTAAGTCCATGCTACCTCTCCCGGTACTTTCGGGAATGCGGAATTTGGTAAAAAACGATTTTTACGGAGGTGGTAACATGGACCTAAAACCCGGATCTTGGTTAAACATCTATCTAACAACCTAACTACGAGTTTCTAGCTACTCGGTTAGGGGGTTATACCTTGCTTGTCTTGAACTCCTTCGTCTTCAAGCTCCGATGGTGGTCCGGAATGGCTTCTTCTCGTCGTCTCCGTACGCCGAAGATAGATCCACCTGAAAGCTCCAACCTTTGGCTCCTTCTTCGTTCTTTGAAGAAACTAGTTCACTTGGTTTGCTAAACCTAGTGAACTAGAATGAGTAGAGAAGAGTTTGTATGGGATTTTATCTATGGTTCTTGATTCTCAACTCATGAGACAAGAGAACCATAGAATCAAGAGAGGGAGCAAGAGGTTGAGGGTGAGAGCAAAAACAAGAGAGCTCAAGAACAAGAGAGAGAATGAGCAAGAAAGAATGAGCAAGTCTTTTGTCTCTCACCCTCTCATAATCCAAAGTCATGATAACTCATCATACTAAAAAAAGTCTTATGTGATGGTAGAAGCAACCATAACCATATCATTTCATGCACTCATTTTACACAAATGAGCAAGCAAACAAAAGTCTTTGCCATGAAATGATGGCTATGGTTATCATGATGGTCAACTAGTCAAGCCTAGTCAACCGGTCAACAAAGTCAACAAGTCAACAAAAGTCAACAAGTCAACAAAGTCAACAACCATATCACTATAATACTTAATTAATATAATAGTTAATCACATATCATATTCTCATTAGGGTTGAGCAAAAAGTCAAATAGTCAACGGTCAACTGTCAACAACCCTAATGAGAATCCGCTGCCTCTGCCTCCCTGTCAACTGTGCATACACACCCGCATCCGCGTTCCGAGGAACACGAATGCACACTGGATAAATCCAATCCCAAAAGGTACACTAGGATCTGGCTTAAACCAAAGCCCGCTAGTGTAAACCGTCCGGACACTGTACGTGCACAAGTGCACGGAAGTGACCGAACCCTGTCGCAAAACCATGCGACCTGTCGCAATACCATGCGACCTCTACTCTTTTGCCTAAAGGCGAAAAGCTTTCTGTGTGGGACTCTAAAGACTCGACACTACGCTGGCAGTGGGTTTAACCACAGACCGCAAGCGGCACTAGCTGTGCGTAACGGTCCCCAGGTAATGCCGACAAGAAGACCGACGAGGCGAAACCCATCTGAACTCCTACTGAGCCTGAGTGTGACATTCTCCGTACAGTCCGGTCTGTTCGTCTGATACATCGCATGGCGGGCCTAGGGGGCGGTAAACGTCAGTCCCCCAATAGCGGTACAAGTCGTGCCGGAGCGAAGCCCAAAACACCCTGAGATAACACTGGAAACCTACCAGTATATCTCGTTTGCCCTGGCCAGGGACTACTCGTGTAATGGCTCTCCTAGACACAGCGCGATGTCAACCCCCAATACCGGGAGAGACGAATCCTGTCTAACCGTCACTGCCTCCAAGTGCTTCGGGACTGCACCTAACCACCACCTGTTTGCACGACTCCTTTGAGCCGTGGTAGGGTAGTGATCAAAGTACAGTGGGAACACACTCGAGGCGAAGTGACAGTGTCAAGTCAGCGGACTAAGCTGTACTCATGTCACCTGGGAACTGATAACTGACGTTAGGCATAATACCAACTAGTCAGTTCCCGACGAGTCCTGTCCAGTGTACCCGTAACCTAACGAGCACCCGCATACTATCTCAAGTACGACGTACTGACGGCTGTGGGACAGACCGTCTCCCACACTGGGATGAGAAGCGCATGCGCTGGTCTACTCCGGAGTATCGATGCCCTGTCTCGATAGTCCTGCGACCAGGGACCTGCATAAGGATGTGCTTATAGATTACCCAGCCCCACTAGTGTGACGGCCGTCACATCGCTAGTAATCAAGCAAAGATCCTAAGGGCTCCACTAATGTGTATAGGCGATATACAAAAATAAACACATGTACACATTGAAGTAGAAACAAACCAAGTAGCATACTACTATTTTGAGCAAGATTGTATATACAAGGTGAATATCCCAAGCATCCATTAAGTAATATACAAACCAGTATGATACAGTAATGGCCTCTAGGGCATATACACTAACATTGTCAACCTCCTAAATGTGAGGGTGTTAAAAGAAATCTGCATGAGCGTTCAGCACCTCGCTCGGGATAAAATCACAATCTCCGGGTTCGACTCCCAGTCATCATGGACGCTCGGGTCTGAAATACTGATGTTACGCTTTGGGCTGCTCGTCACTGATATAAAGTTTCATGTCATTGACGCCAAGGCCTGCTTCAACGCATTGCTCGACAGGCCTTGGTTACACGAGTACAACATCATCCCTTCTACACAACAGCAGTGTATGAAGTATTTCAAAGATGATCTTGAGTATACCGTGACGGGGGAACTAAACTCATTCTCCATAAATGAAGTCCGAAAGTACGAAGATGCAAAGTATTTCCTACCATACTTTGAAGACACGGAAAGATGCCATAAACTGGAGAATAAGCAAAAAGCTATCACCACTATTCCGGTCTTCGGGAGAGATACCGAGAAGGAAGAAGAGATAGTCTATTCGGGGCCACCCCAATGCAACAGGCCGAGACCATCCACCCCTGTTCTGGTCTTTGGTAGTGACTCTGAAGACGAAGTCAACGCAGTGTTCTCGGTCCGTCCATCAATGCAGGCCCTCACTGAAGATGATCAGAGTTTGCAAATCGCCATGATTCCACGACAACACTATAAAGAGCTTGCTATGCTTGAGACATATAGTGTGCAAGAGCTGCAGACATTCTACGTTCCTCTAAGGCAAAGAGGTGAAAGGGCGATCCTATTCTATCGATCCACAGATACTAAAGTCGAAAGAGAAGTCCGGCATGGTGCCAATTTTGCACTTGACAGGCTCCAACCCATCCGTCTGCTCAGATACTACATGGAGGGATTAAAAAGGTTATTGAGATGCCAAGGCGTACCTTTCAAACAGACTCCTCTACAAGCTCAGTTCTTCAACAGGATCTGAAACGTTCGCAGAACTCAGCGAAAATTGCCCAACGGAAAAATGGAAACGATTGGGCTTGGATATTTCCGGTCCAAGAAACGGGAGCAATTTCATGACTGCTATGTCATAAATGATCTCGATGAAGAAGGGGATGCTAACGCTGAACCAGAATGAGGTCCCGCCATAAAAATGCCGAGCCTGTCGTTTGAGGAACAGATTGACAAGCTAATCAGAGAAGCAGGTCAAAGGGTTCGGGATGACCACAGCCGCGAAATGACCATTTACGAAAAAGCCAGGACGCAACGTGTCATTCCGCAGGCTACGGAGGATGACGATCCCTTTCACCCCCAACCCGCTGTGCGCTCTCATGGCAAAAAGAAAGCCCGGCGCAGAAGCAATGATAAGGTCAAGAACGGGGACGGCATTCCAAGACGGCAAAATGGATCCAAAAGGCCACGCAATCGAGAGAAGGTCAGCCGAAATCCATCACTGATGAAGAAGATGGATCAGGAATATTCCTTTCCTCGAGACAAGACAAAAAAGATTTTCGACCTTGTCATGAAACATTAGATGATGACACTTCCGGAGTCTGGGCACCCCGATCAAGCAAACGAGGTTCATCACCCGGATAATTGCTCCTATCACCGAGCGATTGGACATCCTCTTGAAGATTGCTTCACCTTCAAAAACTGGGTCGAAGACCAATATCAACTCGGCAGGTTCGCTCTATCCAACAGTTGGAGGGTAGCCCCACCGCAAAGGCATGCACCAAAAGCAATGTATATGGCGAGAGTAGAACCAGATCAACATCGGTCTTGGAAACGAACTCGTACCTGTCACGTGATAACGCTATCGGAAAGAGGAATGCACGAGAATATGGATGACCTCTCCTGGTGCTTCGAAAATGAGGAGGAAGATGAGTTGATCTCAGAATTTCCACCGACGCCAAAAGAGTTGGAAGATGGGATACACACCATGGCGGACAAGCTGAAAAGAATTGACTTGGGACGGCAAATGACCCACGGCCAACGTTCATCAGTGAGCTGCTGTCTAAAGAGCAGGTGGTTACGCTAAAAGATGTGCTCATGCAGTGTAAAGACTGCTTTGCATGGATCTATTCCAAGATGCCGGGGCTAGATCCAGAAATAGCGGTGCATAAATTGACGATATCTCTGGACGTCAAGCCAGTCAAACAAGCGCCAAGAAGAATGTGGCTCGAACTTGAAATGAGTATCAACGCTGAAGTCAAGAAGCTAATCGACTCTGGTTTCATCCAAGAAGTTCAATACCCTGACTGGATCGCCAACATTGTCCCAGTGATGAAGAAAAATGGGATGGTGCGCATCTGCGTGGACTTTCAGGACCTCAACAAAGCCTGTCTGAAGGATGACTTTCACGTACCAGTTACCGAGCTAATGATAGATAACACGTCCAATCATGAAGTCTTCTCCTTCATGGACGGATCATCAGGGTATAATCAAATAAATATGCATCCCGAAGACCAGAAACATACCGCTTTCCGGACTCCTCTGGGCATATTCTGCTACAAAGTGATACCTTTCGGTCTGAAGAACGCTGGTGCTACCTATCAGAGGGCCATGACGAAGATTTTCGATGACCTCATACATGAAATCGTCAAATGTTGTATTGACGACCTCGTGGTGAAAAGCAAATCGTACGAGGAGCACTGGGAGCATCTGAAGATAGTGTTTCAGGGCCTTCGGAAATACAACATGAAGATGAACCCTCTAAAATGCGCGTTCAGAGTTTCCTCAGAAAAATTCCTAGGATTTATCATACGACATCGAGGCATCGAAATAAATCCGTCGAAGATCAAGGCGATTATGGAAATGTTTTCTCCAAGAACTTTGAAACAACTGCGGTCTCTACAAGGGAAGCTCGCGTACATCCGACGATTCATAGCCAACCTCTCCGGAAAATGCTGCCCCTACAGTCATCTAATGAAGAAGGGGATCCTGTTCGTTTGGGATCGTAAATGCCAAAGCGCACTAGACGAAATCAAGGAATATCTACAGAACCTACCGGTACTGACCGCTCCAGTCAAGGAAAAGCCCCTCATCCTATACACAACAGCACTTGAAGGTTCTTTAGGCGCGTTATGGGAACACGAGAATGACCAAGGGAAGGAGATAGCCCTCTACTATTTGAGTCAAGTTCTCCTGGGGGCAGAAAACAACTACTCCCCTATCGAAAAACACTGCATGGCATTAATCTTCGCGATAATGAAGCCCAGACACTATGCTTTGGCGCATGAGGTCCATCTCATATCAAAGGTAGATCCTCTCAAGTATTTGATGTCAAGAGCCATACTAACGGGATGACTCGCTAAATGTTCCCTACTCTTAATGGAATTCTCGATAATATACCGACCTCTCAAGGCAGTGAAAGGCCAGGCCATCACCGACTTCCTCGCTGAGCATCCGATGCCTGCCGATTCATCCATAAATTGTGAATTGCCAGACGAGCACGGGTTTGACACAATCGACGGGGAGAGAGGAGGGAGTGATACCCGATGGGAACTCTACTTCGATGGGCATCTTCCATGAAGAAGCGAAAGAATGCCTCACCCATAATCAAAAATCTTCCATGAAGTAGAATATGAGGCTTTGATAGCAGATCTTGAAATCGCTATCGACATGGGAATCGAAAATCTCCTTATATACGGAGACTCCCAGCTGGTCGTTAGTTAAGTAAATGGCGACTATCAAACATGTAAGCCAGAGTTGGTAAAGTACGGCAAAAGAGAGCAACAGTTACTAACTCAAATTCCCTCCTACGTCCTGGAAAGCATACTGCGTACAGAAAATAGCAAGGCGGACGCTTTACCAAACTCGCTAAAGAACTGGCTGATGAGATCCTCGATGATGTGAGGATCTGTAACACCCTAGTTCGTTATACCATACTGATTTGATTAATTTATATATTGAATGGCTATTCTTGATTTATTGCTGTTTTGGGTGCGAATGGTATAATTGGTATCTGTATTTGCATCCGACCCGACCTGTTTGCTGGAAACCCGTCTTGATTCATGTTTATGATTCATCCCGGCTAGTTTTGAGAATCCGTGCACTTTCATATTGTATAACTGCATTATATCGAGCATCTGCATTTTTTTTAATAAAACAAGTAAAGTCAAATAAAATATTTTAAAAAATATCTTGCATGGCTTGTTCTCGTTCCGTTCAGTGAAACAGACTCGTTTGGATAGCTACGTACACGCTACATTTATCCGTTCTTAGGGGTATGCATTTTCGTTACCCGGATATCGTATTTTGGTTTTTGTTAATACATATATTATCCGTATTTTCAAACTGTAATTTTAGATCCGACCCAGACGTGTTTTGGACTATTATTTGTTTTAGCCAAAATCTCAAATAAAATCAATATTATATTCTTATATATACATACTGATTACATATATAACCAAATATATATATATTTTAAATATTTTTAAAAATATTCCCTATCTAATCCTAACTAATCCAACTGCCTACTCTATCTCTCTCTACAGATATATATATATTTTTATATTACTTTTAATGAAATCCTAACACAATCCTAACAGATTTCTCTCTCTCTCTCTCTTCAATATATATTCATTAAACCACCACGACGATGTGGGTTCGTGTGAAGAAGGGAGGTGAGAATAGCAGAAAGAGGGGGTGACGGGTCGCGCTCGCCTCGCCGTCGTCGCTACTGCAGCTGTTCTCCGCCGAAAGACGCGACCGGGTCGTTGGGTCGTCCGGCCTGAATTTTGGGGGCCGATGCTATTTGGTTTTATCCGTCCACCTCTCCGAAAATGCCAAGTTGATTTATGACACCGTATATCGGAGGTTTAGACTAGCAGACTTCGTCAGATTCCCCCTCGTGTATGAGGGGTTTTTGATTATGGGGACGCTCTTCCCTGCAGGTGCAAACCCCTGCAGTGAATTAAGCTACCGCATAGCGGTAACTGCTTTCTCCTTCTCCAGATGGTCACTTCGTGTTGTGTGTTTTATTTTTGGTTGTCTGTGGATTGTATACAAAGACTAATTTATGTTGTCGCCCATAAGGCGTGGATTAGTCTAAATCCGTATTTTCTTAGATTTGGGTTTGGGTTGGTTTAAGGACCGTTAATCTTGTTTTAGATTAAGATCAACTCAAATGTTTATTGAGGATACGTTAGTCTAATTTTAGACTAAAATCTACTCAACAGGATTTTCTTTAGTTTACAGGGACATTGCAGTCCATTGGGTTTAAGGACATCATAGTCCATGAGTTTAAGGACCTCATAGTCCATAGTTTAAAGACATCATAGTCTATAGAGTTTAGTTTAGGGACGTTACGGTCCATTGGGTTTAAGGACATCATATTCCATGAGTTTAAGGACTTCATAGTCCATAGTTTAAAGACATCATAGTCTATGGGGTTTAAAGACATCATAGTCTGTGTTTAAAGACGTCATAGTCTGTGGGGTCTTGGTTTGACGGTTTGGGGATGCGCCAAAAGTTATTGGTTATTGGGACTCTCCACCTCTATGAAGATGTTGAAGAATTACAATGACATGTATCAGAGGTATGGAGAGATGTACCTTCGAACCAATGTCCCGACTGAGGGGGAAAGGACGGACATCATTTTAGATGCCATCTGTTGGGAGCTCATTAGCTATCTCTGGGACTGAGATCGGTTTTGGAGGCCCTGAGCATGAGGATCTCAATTGATGGTCCTCGGGAAATTTCGTCTGAGTTTGGCTAACATTGGCCTTTCGTAGTGTTAAACACTAATATATGTTTAGCGCTCACGTGCTCCCACGTGAGGCTTTAAAGCAGTGTTGAACACTGAAATTTTGGGGGCGCTCACGTGTGGCTCGTGAGGCGCCTGAAAATTGTCGCTGTTCATTGTGTTCTGTTCCCCTTTTATATATGTAAGTGTTAAGCACTTAACTCCCTGTGGTGCTCACGTGCGAACATATGAGGCGCCTTCAAAATGTGAGCGCTGTTTTTGGATATATTTCTTTTCCATATGAGTGCTGAGCAATTGGTTTATTAAATGGTCACGTATGGACACGTGAGGTAATCTCCAAATATAGGTGTTGTATTTGGGTGCTGAGCGCTTAGTTCATTAACGCTCACGTGCGAACACGTGAGGTGCTTTCAAAATGTGAGCGCTGCCTTTAGGCTCATTCCCTTTTCTGTATAAGTGCTAAGCACTTTTAGAGGGCCACGTGGGATCACGTGAGGCGCCATAAAAGTGGTAACTGTCTCTGGGGTTTATATCCTTTCTCTTTTGGAAGTGCTAAGAACTTTTAGTGGGGTCACGCGGGGACACGTGGTTAAATCTCAGTTTTTCCTTTTTCGTTCTTCAAAGGTGCTCACATGGGGACACGTGAGCTTTTATTGTGTAGCATTGAACGCTAATGAATCACCAGGTTGTTCTTCTATGGTCCCGAGGAATCAAGTTCTCCTTTTGTTCTTTGTAGGGATTAAATTCTTTTTAAAGGGTTAAACCCTAGTTTCAGAGGAATTAAATTCCCATATGTTTTGTAAGAGTTAAACTCTTTTGGATTCAGTTCTTTTCCCTAGGTTTTAAATCTGCATGACAGAATCTTCCTGATGAGAATTAAATTCTCAACTTGTGGGGAGATATGCTTCTGCAGATCTTAACCAGAGGAAGAACTAAGTTCTTTGAGAAGAGTTAAACTCTTGGTTTGAGAATTAAATTCTCTTTTTATGGGAGCTTTTGGGAGGGGTTCCTCTTCTTTAGAGAATTAAATTCTCTCTCTATTTTTCTTCCCCTTTCCCTCTTTTTTTTGCTCTTATTTATAGGAGAAAGAAAAGAATCAATTTGTTCAGAAAATCTCTCATTGAGAGATTTTGATCAACCAAAATGATCTTTTAGATTAATTGGTGAATTTTATTCACCGTTGGATTTTTAATCCAAGGACTTCTGTTTTACAGAAGATATTTCTTTTGTTATTCTTAGCAAGTTTAGGGAGATATTTCCTTACACAGAATTTTTCTGTAAATTGGTGATTTTTAATCACCATTGGATTTTTAATCCAACGGCGCTCTGCTTTATAGAGTGCAATCTTTCTTATTTAGAAAGATCTAAGAAAATATTTTCCAAAATAGCGCTTTTGATCCTTTTGTTTAGAATTTAATTCTATCTGTTCAGAAGGCATATATGCCATCACGTGTACCACGTGACCCCTCACAGAATTAATTTGGTTTGTTCATATGCAGGAGTCTAAACAGAGGGAAGGCATCACGTGGTGACACGTGAGCTTCTTTGTTCTTTGTTTGTTTTATAACTGAGTCCCACACGTTTTGTATGAAAGACGATCATGTGCTTGCACGTGAGGCTTTAGCTGCCGCCTACTAAATGGAGCCGCTTACTCTGTATACAAATGTATCACGTGCTTGCACGTGATGCTCCACTTAGCGGGAAGTTTTTTCCTTTCCTTTTCTGAGTCTCTTTATAAGGGATCGATGATTACGTGCTTACACGTGATGCTTCCATTAGTGGGGAATTTTCCCTTCCCCTTTTCTTTCTGAATTTTTATAAGGGAACAAATGCCTCCACAGCGTTGTTCATACGTGGCTTGCACGTAACTGCAACGCTGTCACTTTTGTAGCCGTTGGATCTGCCTAGGGAACGGAAAGATGAACCGTTCCCTATCATGTCTTATAAATGCAGGGGTCTCGTCTCTGCAATGCCTCCGTTCCTTCATCTTCTTCCTTCTTTACTTTCTTTTGAGAATTTAATTCTCCTCTTCAGAACTTAGTTCTCTGTCCGTTGAAAATTTCCAGAGTTTAACTCTGCCAAAAAGAACCCCTTTTTAGGTAAAACTTTTGAACATCAAAGAACCCTTTTCTTAAAAAAAGCCTCTGGATTTTAAATCCATCATGAGAGCTTTGCTCTCCTTTAAAACCCATCTCTAAGAGATCCAAAGATGTTATTTCTGAGTAATAACTCTCAATGTTTTGGGCATGACATTTGATTTTTCATTTCCACTTTATGGGGTTTCTGGAATTTAATTCCATTGCATAAAAGGAATTTAATTCCTCACCGAAGAGCTTAGCTCTGAAAGATCAAGAGGGCCCTTCGGGAATTTGATTCCTCAGTGTTCTTGAAAATCTTTTTAAGGGGTTTTTTCCTTTATTTTTTTATCCATTTGACAGGGTTTGTAATGGGTATTCGTTTGTGAGGATGTCCCAAGTCGTTTAAACTCCAATGTGCATTGATGGAGAATCTTTTTTTTTTATTCTCACAATGATATCCCTGCCTCGTTATTGGCGAGCTGTCATACTGATTTTGTGGGGTCCATTATTTTTGCAATCAATGATCCCATGGAATAAGCTTCTTGTCGTTTTCTTCTGGTGTTTATATGTATTTATATATATTTGCACGTATAGGTTGCATTAACAGTCTTTCCTCCTTTTATTTCAGGAACAATGGCTTCCCTTCCCAACTTTCCTTTTACTCGCTCAGACGCTGCTTTTCCATAATCGCCGTCGGACGAAGAAGCAATGGAGATGATCCGGGCCCATGACAGGGACCGTACCAGTTTGCTCTTGTGGGGAACCTGGTATGGACATATCATCCGGGGCCGCTGCAGCTTTCTTTTCGAAGTGCCAGCAGAGCCTCTTCGCCCAATTTCGCCGATGGAGTATCCACAGACTGCTTTTGCGGTGGAGGCAGCTGATTGGAGTCCTATAGGCCGGCTTGAGCCATCGACAACGGGGATACCCAACCAACCTTTGCCGGCCATAGGCATTTTGGGGCGTCGTATTTGTCAAGGCGAAGCCCAACCCTGGGGACAAATTTATAAGATAGGGTTTACACCTCGCCACCCAAAGGGCTATCTTCCCTGGGCTCGATATGTTCTGTCCGCTCATCGTGTGCGATTGCAGAAGGTCGGGCTCTATCAGGCAGTGTATGAGTCTCTCTTTCATTATCAGTCCCCTCATGTCTGGTGGGTTAAGGCTTTTGTGAACCAGTGGAATCTTCCCACCAACACCTTCTTACTAGGGGATCGCGAGGTCTCTATTTCATTGGAAGAGTTTCGCGATGTTTCGGGACTACCAATCAGGGGAGAGCATTATGAAGAGTTGCTGCCTCCCGGTGAGTATGTGTTTCAGACGATGCCAGCTTCGCTTGACGGCTTAACGACTGAAAATGCCGTCTGCCATAAGCACCCTAGCTTAATCAAGGTTTTGGTTATCTTTGAGAAATTGTTCGCAGCGTCGGAAAGGCATGGCGTCACTTTTGAGAGCTTCATTGCCTGCTTTATCCGCGAAGACGTTTTGTCCAAGACGGCTCCAAAGTTTGCGAACATTAACGACCATTTTGGGTTTGGGCTAAATAAACTGCCGGCCAAAGAAGAAGATTTACCGCAGTTTTACATCCCGATTTTGTTGATCGTGCCCTTCGATTCAATCGCGGCTCCCGGCATGGTCGAAGGGACCTTCTTTGTCGATTTTATCAGCCTTTGTCTTAGCTGGTTCGCCATTCCAACGCACCGTCACTTCATGACAGGTTCAGTCATCTATTCTGCTCATCGAGTGGCTGAAGGGGCATGACTGGTCGTGGGCATCGCGAGGCTATCGCACTTATACCATAGGCTGAGCGCTGCGGCCAATACTTTGATCCCGGGTGTAGATGTTGTGAGTTTCTCCCTCCACTACTTTACGTCGCAGATCGAGATGCATGTATTGGGGGCGTTCGCAGCGTATCAGAGGCCAGATTTCTATGATGCTTACACCTTCCCGCGGCTTATGAGGTTGGTGGATACTTCTGCTCCTGATCCAACTCAGCTAGGGGCCTTTCGTGTGTTGGTTAACCCATATGCTAACGAAGGTGGGATGGTATTCAATGATCGAGTCCTCTCTACTCCATCGGGACCTGTTCAATATCTATTCGATTTATCGAAAGGGGGAGCACCATCCTTAAAACCTAAGGAAATTATGCACTTGTATTCGATTAGGCCGGGTTATTTGGTGTTCCGACGAAATGATACGGCTCTTTTCATGCGGTATAATCCGCACCGCTTTGCTCGGCAATTGGGTTATAACCAGGGTGTTCCCTTTGAAGCATTTTTTGTGGAGCCCAGCTCGTCTCTGAGAGTTGTTCGTGACATCATCCATCACTTTATGCGGCTGAACACCGGCTCTTGCTTTGTGATCCCTGAGGCCGACTATATTCCGAGGTGCGTGGGGTCTTATACGGGTTGGTACCGTCATCGAGTTGGTTCAATCATTACTGAGGAGAAGCGGATACTCTTCGGATATAGAGCTCCCACCCCGATCCAAGCCATAGGCGTTCCGCCTCGACCACGGACAGTGGTTCGCCCTCTATTGAGGAGTAGTGGTGCCTTACTCACCCCTGAGGCGGCGGATGCGGAGTCAAGTCCTCCCACAGTTGGTATGCCAATGCGCACTAGGGCTCAGGAAAAGGCTTCCGATAAGGCGCCAGCAGTAGTTTCATCAGTTGCGGCATCATGAATGGCAGTGTCATCATCGGTAGTACTACCGAAAGAGGATACTGGAGACGAAATCGGCCAACGTCGCGCCAAGCGCCGAGGGGCAGGAAGCGATCTTCATCTAGTGTTAGCTCCAGCTCAAAACGGAGGAAGACAACGGTTACTGGTCTGCTCGACCTCTTGTTTGAATCTGAGGCTGTTTCCTAAGACGAACCCATATCCATGCAAGAGCCGGATGATGATCTTCTCTTTCTGGGTTTGTCTGCCGAGGAAGCTGCACAATTAGCTGAGGCTATAAGGCGCTCACAAGACGAAACTGAGAATGTGGGTGTCCCGAAAAAACCTTATCCTCCAGTCATATTCTACGAAGATCCCCTATCACTACGGAGGGTACATATGGGTCCCTTGCGATGGGAAGATGAGATATCCCTTAAGCAGCCTATCTTAGCCGCTTCCGAAGATGAGCTGGCATTGAAGACCGGTGGCCATGAATCTGCATTTGAACCCCGGTGAGCACACTTCCTCAGGAAGGAACAACGGCTTGAAAAAGCCATACTACAAGCATCCTGGCGCATCGGTATGTATGCTTTCCGTATTTTTTTTGGCAAATAATTTGTATCGCTTTTTACATCTCCTTATCTTTGCGAAAATTTTACCGGGACTTCAGGAATGACAGAGAATTTGAGCTCAAGTCACGTCCTAACTGTGGGCTCTGTAAATGTCTCCTATGAGGCCCTAGTAGGTGCAAAGGAGGTCTTTACAGCCGCTATTCCTGCTGTGGAGCTTCCACTGGTAGCCTCCGTTCCTCCAGTGTCTATTATTCCAGCAGAGGTGACTTCATCGACCTCAGTTCCCATGGACGTCTCTAGTGACACACCGAAGAGTGTAGAAGAGGTTTTCGGAGCCGTTAGTCCTGTCTTGGAGCTCCCGGTGGCGACTGTTGTTCCTCAATTGGAAGCTGCCTCACTGGCCCATATCCCCAACGATGTACCCGAGGGTTAGAGGAGCCTGCCGAGGCTGCTATCCCTCCGGTTCAAGGAGGGAAGAGCATCGAAGGTAATCTTCTATACTTTATTTTTTAATAGCCTTTCCATTATCTGAACCTTTCCTTCCTTTTAGAAGTACGAGAATTGGCTGCTTCTATTATGGACTTATCTCCCTGGAAGTCCTTCCAGTGCTTACTTGACATAGGTGCTCTACAGGCGATACCCCCGCAAAGCATAGTCCTTTCTTCCGGGAAAGGTTGGTGTTCTTTGACCCCCCCTTTTTATTATTATTCTTTATAATAACACTGATATGCTCCACAGTTCTGGAGGCTGATGACGAGGTCGAGATCCTCGATGGGTCCGGGAATCTCTCAAACCTTCCTTGCATGACTGCGGGTAAGTTAGGCTTTTATCTTTGGCATTGATTTACCTATTTCATGTTTGTGGCTCTCAATGACTGTTCACAAACCTTGATAGCTCTGCCAACCCTAACTCCGTTGGAATCTCGGATCTTCATGCCACCGGGTCCGTATGCCCGGCGTGCGTCCGAAAGGATGGCGAGGCAAAGCATCCACTCCCTGACAGCTCCATTGAAGACCTTCGCGCTGGTACCTCTGTCCCGGCCGAAGAATTTGCTGTCGAAGCCAATGCTTCCTTGTCCGTCTTCTCCACCTATCATGATGAAGCATTGGTACACGTCTGGGTTGAGTATTGTCGCAGAGTGGAGGCTTGCTTACATAATCTCGAGTGTATCCGCCTTCATTCCGAGCTCTTACCTGCCAAGGTGAGCCTGCGGGGGTGGATTGAGCGGTGTGCCACTAATTTTCAGTCCTGTGAAAAGAGGATCAACCGGAAATTTTCAGAGAGGGTGCTAGCTTCAAATGCTTTGGGGAAACTTCAAGCTCAACTCACTGCTAAGACCACTCGTGCGTACGAACTTTGGCGGGTGCTTCAAGAAGCTATCACAGAGGTGGTAGCTCTTGATAAAGCCGTTATTTTTACCCGTGAGATGGTTGAAACTCACAAAGTAGCTAAAAGGGAGCTTGAGAGTCGGCTCGCCTCGTACCAGGCTCAACAGTCTCAGGCGGAGACCCGTCTTGTGGACATAATAAAGCTTGAAGCCGAGGCCAAGCGGAAGAATAACGAATTGACGAACTTATTGCATCGTCCGCTGGCTTGAAGATATATATGTTTTTTTTGTATTCTCCTTTTGTATTTACTCCTGAATGAGAGTGTTTTTTTTTATTCTTTTATAGATTGTACTTTGTATTCATTTGGATTTATGAATAAAAGACATATTTTGTTTCATGCTGGTGTGTCCCTTTTATCAAATGCATTTTGTAGATAATCTATCTTGATCTCTTTGCAGGACAGCGATGGCTTAGGAAACAAGTTCAGATCTGCTGCCTAAGAATTTTCAACTTTATGAGCCGTGAGGGCCTCATAAAGACTTTTCTCCCTACGAGCCGAGAGGATCCTGTAGGTATATTTTCTCCTTTGGAATCGTGAGGATTCTTAAGTGTGTACTTTCTCTCGAGAGTCGTAAGGATCTCACAAGAAATTTTTTCCCCTTTACGAGTCGAGAGGATTCGTAAATGGTTGTTTCCCTCCTTGTTAATATTCGACTTTGGAGAGTGTGGCCCGTGAATAATATACAAGATTTTTCTTTGGCATTGATGTCTTAGGAAACAGGGTTAGGATCCGCCGCCTAAGACTTTTCAACTTTATGAGCCGTGGGGGTCTCATAAAGACTTTTCTCTCTACGAGTCGAGAGGATCCCGTAGGTGTATTTTCTCCTTAGGAGTCATAAGGATTCCTAAGTGCGTTTTCTCTTGAGAGTCGTAAGGATCTCACAAGAGAATTTTCTCCTTCACAAGTCGAGAGGTCTCGTAAGTGGTTGGTGAGTTGACTTGTTTCCGAGTCGAAGCATTGCTCCGACGGGGAGGTCGTTGGCTGACTTGTTTCCGTGACGGGGTCATTGGATGACGTACTTCCACGACGGGGTCATTTGCCGACGTATTTCTGTGATGAGATCATTGGATGATGTATTTCCGCGACGGGGTTCCGCGATGGGGTCATTGGATGACGTATTTCCGTGACGGGGTCATTTGCTGACGTATTTCCGCGACGGGGTCATTTGCTGACGTGTTTCCGAGATGGGGTCATTTTCTGACGTATTTCCGTGATGGGGTCATTGGATGACGTATTTCCGCGACGGGGTCATTTGCTGACATGTTTCTGCGACGGAGTCATTGGATGACGTATTTCCACGACGGGGTCATTTGCTGACGTATTTCCGCGACAGGGTCATTGGATGACGTATTTCCGAGACGGGGTTATTTGCTGACGTATTTCCGCGACGGGGTCATTGGATGACGTATTTCCGCGACGGGGTCATTTGCTGACGTGTTTCCACGACGGGGTCATTGGATGACGTATTTCCACGACGGGTCATTTGCTGACGTATTTCCGCGACGGGGTCATTGGATGACGTATTTCCGCGATGGAGTCATTTGCTGACGTGTTTCCGCGACAGGGTCATTTGCTGACGTATTTCCGAGACGGGGTCATTGGATGACGTATTTCCACGACGGGGTCATTTGCTGACGTATTTCCGCGACGGGGTCATTTGCTGACGTGTTTCCGAGACGGGGTCATTTGCTGACGTATTTCCGCGACGGGGTCATTGGATGACGTATTTACGCGACGGGGTCATTAGATAATGTATTTTCGTGACGGGGTCATTTGCTGACATATTTTCGCAACGGGGTCATTGGATGACGTATTTTCGCGACGGGGTCATTTGCTGACGTGTTTCCACGACGGGGTCATTGGATGATGTTAGGTTGTCTGTGAACCGTAGAGTCTTGGAACTGGGGACTTTGTCGTGGCTCTGATTGGTGGTGCCGCGTCCGTATCCTGCTGGAATGAGGAGGAACGCCGTTGCTGATTTTTAGGCTGTAGATGTTGCCGTTGAGATTTGGAACTAGGGACTTTACCATGGTTCCATTTCGTTGTGTCGCGTCCGTGCCCTGCTGGCATGAGGAGGAACGCCGTTGCTGATCTTTAGGCTGTAGATGTTGCCGTTGAGATTTGGAAATAGGGACTTTGCCATGGCTCCGTTTCGTTGTGTCACGTCCGTGCCCTGCTGGCATGAGGAGGAACGCCGTTGCTGATCTTTAGGCTGTAGATGTTGCCGTTGAGATTTGGAACAAGGGACTTTGCCAGGGCTCCGTTTCGTTGTGTCGCGTCCGTGCCTGGCTGGCATGAGGAGGAATGCCGTTGTTGGTCTTCTGGAATGCAGATGTTGCTGTCGAGATATGACTTTCCCTTTAACAGAGTTTGTTAGGACATGTGGTTCCCTTTTCGTTTATGCCCATGGATTGTATACAGGGGTCAGTATGTACTTACCTGTAGGGCAAAAGTTTCATTCTTTCATCATTTTTTTATTTCTTTCTGCGATACTCTATCATTTCAGCTTTTTATACCGCGAAAGTCACGATTGCCCAATCATTTCGGCTATTTTTCGCGGTGCCCAATCATTTTGGCTATTTTTATTTTTACTCGCTGCTTTTTATTGCGAGTTGCCCAATCATTTTGGCTATTTTTGTATGCATATATTTTACTTGCTGATTTTGTTGCAAGTTGCCCTATCATTTTGGCTATTTTTCTTTTTACTCGCTGTTTTTTATTGCGAGTTGCCCAATCATTTCGGCTATTTTTATATTCTTTTTTTGCGAGTATGAAACTCAAGATCTGATACCAATCTTAGCATCACCATCACTGCGACTGGAATATTGCCAGGAGCGAATCATCATTTGCCGTGAAAGGGCTAGGAATTTGATACCAATTTAGGCATCAACATTGCTAGAACTGGGATATTGCTAGGAACGAATGATCATTTGACTCTGTCGATATCGAACAAAGGTGGCTTAGCAATCAGGGTTAAGATCCTGTCGACTAAGGCTTTTGACTTCATGAGCCGTAAGGGTCTCATAAAGATGTTTCTCCCTACAAGTCGTGAGGATCTCGTAGGTGCGTTTTCTCCTTAAGAATCGTGAGGATTCTTAAGTGTGTGTTCTCTTATAAGTCGTAAGGATCTTATAAGAGTGTTTTCTCCTTGCAAGTCGAGAGGACCTACAAGTGTTTGTTCACCAAATGAGGACATTCCTCGTCGTTGGTGGGACTTGATGGGGGGAGCCGTTTATTTATGCCCATGGATTGTATACAAGGGTCAATACTGAACCGTTTGTAGGGCAATATTGGGGTGTATGACGTCTTAAGAACAGGTTCAGATTCCTGTAGCTTAAGGCTTTTGAATCTTATGAGCCGGGAGGGTCTTATAAGAGGATTCTCCTTACGAGTTGTGAGAATCTCGTAAGTGTAATTTCTCCTTAGGAATCGTGGGAATCCCTAAGTGTGTCACTCCTTTGTGAGTCGTAAGGATCTCACGCAGGTAGTTTTCTCCTTACAAGGTCGAGAGGACCTTGAAAGTGTCTTTTAACGAGATTGCGCCCTTTCAGGTTTTCACAAACTCGCCGGTAGCCCTGCTGTTTTTACTCATGGAGACCTTTCAGGTTTTCATCCGTGCCCATCTTTCTTATGGACGTACCGTTTTTTACGAGTCTACACCCTTTCGGGTTTTCACAAATATCGCCGGTAGCCTTGCTGTTTTACTCACGGAGCCCTTTCGGGTTTTCATCCGTGCCCATCTTGCTTTTGGACGTACCTTTTTTTACGAGTCTGCGTCCTTTCGGGTTTCACAAACATCGCACTCACGGAGCCCTTTCGGGTTTTCATCTGTGCACATCTTGCTTATGGACGCACGTTTTTTTTTGGGTCAGCCCTAGAATGCTGCGGTTTGTAGTAGTTTTAGAGACGTTTCGGTCCGTCATTAGTTTTAGGACATTGCAGTTGTAGGGTTCCTAGGCACACACAAGAGGTTTCACAAGGCATCAACCATGCCAAATTAAAAATTTTATGTGCCGAGAAACCCTAATGAAGATCGTTAACTAGAGGATAGGCAAAACAATAAGCTAGCAAACTACTTTGCTAATAAGTGAAAGGGATTACAACCTTTGTAGATCCGGTCTTCCACTTCCTTAGCTCCGTGTTGACGTCCCTCCGCTGCGATCATCAGGATCCCAGACTCTAGTGTTGGTTTCATCGGAGAAATGATCGGGCTAGGTCGTTGACTTCGATGCCGAAGATGATCTACGTCGAGGCGACTCTAACTCAAGATCCATCTTCACTAGGTCATGAAACTTGTGAAGATAACACCATATACAACATGGCAAGTGGTAGAGGATGAAGAAATAGGAAGTGGGGATTTCTCACTTGATTTCATCACTTAGAATTTTTCAAGAAAGGTTTTCTTTTCTTCATGAAGAAGAGGAAGAAAAGAATGGAAAAGGAATTATGTGAAAAGAATAATCAAGTGAAGTTATCATGTTGCAACCATGGGTGAGATTAACTCATGTAGAGAATAAACTAGGGTTTAGGTAATGGTTAGGTTTAAGAATAAAAACAAAATGGTTTTGACATTTTTCAAAGATGCTTGAAGCTTCTAGCAAATAAATAAGAAAGCCACCATTTTGTTTTCATAAAATAAATAAAGTATATTAAACCCTAATCATTTACCTAAACATGGTTTAATGCATACACACCCAAATTTGCATGTATCATCAATCATGATACAAACTAGTGCACAAAAATATATCACATATACAACTTGTGCACATCAAGTGAGAAAATCAATCTTAAATGAACCAATATTAGTTAATGTAAAGTAATATATCAAATATATAATTATACATTAAATCATTAAATCAACTCTTGATTTAATGATCCGGTCATACTGCATACAACCGACTAATATCAAGTGTATCAATATATCGAATCAACATTTGATTCGTTAACCCGGCTATATCTTATATAACCGTCCGATGATACAAATCGTGAGAATAGAATTCAGTATCACATATTGGTATTTTTCTCGGTCCCGCACATATCTCATATGCGCTCCTATTTCGTTTCGCTTGAGCCAGGAAACCTCTGTGTAGGACTCTAAAGACTCGTCAATACGTCGGCAGTAGGTGATGATCATATCAAACACCCACAAGCCGCAAGCGGTCTGCTTAACGTAACGGCCACCCGGGTATTGAGCGATCAGAAGATCAACGAGCAAGCCCGCTCACACTCCTGTGAATCCAACCAGTAACACTTACCGTACAGTCCGGTCTGATCGTCTGATATGTCGCATATCTTGCCTAGGGGTGGTAAACGTCAGACCCCAGTAGCTCGATAAGTCGTGTCGATATGAGATCTATAACAGTTCGAGAAACTACTGGTAACACTTACCAGTAAATCTCAACAACCCTGACCAGGGATTTCCGGTTATAGCCAATCGAACACAGCACAACATCAACTCCCTATACCGGGAGAGATGAATCCCCTCCGATCGCTCATTGCCTCCACGTGATTCGGGACTGTACCCAAAAACCACCGTTTTGCATGCCCTCTTGGACGTGGTAAGGTGGAAATCAAAGCACAGTGGGAATCACACAAGACTCTATGACGATCTCGGGTCTACAGACTAACCTGTACCAGTGTCACCTGAGAACTGCCATCTGACGTAAGGTATAATACCATCTGGGAGTTCTCGGCGAGTCCTTCCAGTGTACCCAGTTTCTACTGAGCACCCGTATATCATCTCTGATGTCAAACACCAATGGATATGGGATCATCCATCGCCCATCTGTATGGGTCGAGAAGGTATACGCTAGTCTACTCTGGTATATCGATGCCCCGTCTCGATACACCCACGACTAGGGACCTTGAAGGATGTACTTATGGACTACCATGTTCCCACTAGTATGATCCGCATCATAGTCCAGGTAGTCAAGTACACATCCTAAGGGCTTTACCAACATGTAACAGAGAGACAATCAGTGTACACGTTAAGGTAAAGAGCAACCAGATAGCGTACTATCATGTCGAGCGAGAAAGTCCTCCCTTATATGTCCAAGCATCCACTATATTATACATTCTATGTATAGTAATGGCCTCTAGGGCATACATATAACTAACTATCTCCCACTTGCAATAGGGCCATCTGATAGCAGTGGTTGTAGTATCTCATACTCAACCATCCCATAAAAGTCTCTCTCTGGGAAAATGCCTTTGTGAGTGGATCCGCCGTGTTGTCCTCTGAGTCTGCTCTCCTAACCTCGATCCCCTACAGATCAACCATCTCCACGATCAGGTGACACTGCCTTAGAATATGTCTGGATCACTGATGGGATGGGCGTTCCTTGGCATAAGCCACAACTCCATTGTCTCACAATGGTAGGAACGAAGTTCATCTCATGAACTAATATACACCCAGACTTTCTCTTTGGTAGCATCTTTGGTAGCGATGTATCCAGCCTATATCGTCTAGTATGCCACGGTATCTAGCTTGGAACTCTTCCAACATACCGTCCCTTTACTGAGGGTAAAGACAATGCCTATGACTGACTTTCAGTCGTCCTTATCACCCTGAAACCTTTCCAGTGATTCTCCCCAGGATCAATTGATACCATCTCATTGCAACTAGTGAGTATCCTAACATCCAATTAGATCTATCTCATAGATCCAAAACCTATGATTTAGTAGGTATCACTTTGATCCTATATGGAGAATTATTGTGATAAGCGGAGATTGACCGTGCGTAGCATAGGAAACTCCTTCCCTATCCAGAGTATGTCATACACGTACTCTACGAGGATCACCACCATACTCCCTACTACCTTTTTGTATACACAAGGTTCATCTACCATTTTGATGAAGTCAAACTCTTTGACTACCACATCAAAACAGACGTTCCAACTCCGCGATACCTGCTTTATCCTATAAAGCAACTTGTGCACGTTTCCGCTGCTCCCACTGTCTACGAAGCCCTCTGGCTGTGTACTTATAGACGCCCTCTTCTAAAACATCATTTAGAAAAGCTGTCATGACACCCAACCACTAGATATCGTAGTCATGGTATGTAGCCGTGGCAAGTAGGATCTGGATGGACTTAGGCATAGGCCCAGAAAAGGTTTCATTATTAGCCACAACTGGTCTACGATGCAAACCTTTAACAAGTCTAGCTTTGAAAGTCTAAAATTTTCCATGTACACCAAGTAATCTTCTCAAGATATACTTCTTCCTGATGGGGATTTAACCCTTCAGATAAAGCAACCAAAGTCCATACTTTGTTGGTGTATAAGGATTCCATCTCAGATCACTAAGCATCCAGCCATTCTTACAGAGTCTCTACTCTCGATGGCCTGCTCGAAACTAGTTGGGTCATCATCTCATGATGCATTCCTCGCTCCTACTGTCACCGAGAAATCGAAGTATCTCTCAGGCGGATGAGGAACCCGACCAGATCGGCGGAGAGGCTGAGGTTCGTCGGGGACTATTGAATCCTTTGGTTCTGTCAAATCACTAGCTGCAGTTTGTATAGCTGGAACATTTCCAGTTCTACAGAACTGACCTTGCCTCGATCTTGTCCGGATTTTGCTTTTGACATAGGCCGTACAACCCTAAATCTTAACTAGCTTAAGACATGGGCTCTTCCCATACCATATCTCATATGGAGTGGTAGGCTGTGATCTGATTCGAGCCTAATTCAATAGGTATGCACCTTCTCAAGTGCATAACCCCCAAAAGGAAACAGGTAACTCAGTAGTACTCATCATAGAGCGCACCATATCGCATAGGGTGCTATTGCTCAGCCCCGATATACCATCGTGCTATGGTGTATACGGAGGAGTAATGCTGAGAGAGAATCTCATTCTCCTTTAGAATAGTCCAGGAATTCCGTGCTCAAGTATTCTCCTCCTTGATCTCATCAAAGGACATAATACTTATACCCGTATTGGTTCTCTACTTCTAACTTATATTCTGTGAATATCTCAAAAGGGTCGGACTTGTGTTTCAACAGGAACATATGACTGAATCTTGAGAGATCAACAGAGAATGTAATGAAGTACAAAGAACCGGTCCTGGCATGTGTAGACGGGGGACCTTACATACATCAACATGTATCAATCCCAAGAGTTTACTAACTCTTTCTCTATTTCCAGTAAACGGAGCTATGGTCATCTTATCTTTGTGACATGACTGACAAGTTTCACAAGATGTAAATTCAAACCGATTTAAATATACATCTATATGTAACTTAGCTAGTCGGGTCGCATTGATATGACCTAGTCTACAATGCCTCAAGAAGGATCCGTTCATTTCTGAACTCTTCCTCTTGTGTGTGTTCTATATACTAGGAACTGTAGTTTGATTTAGAACGTCAATGCTTTTAGATAACGTGCCTGAACCGATCAACTTTTGAAATAGGAAATGTTCAAAACATTATCCAACAATACAAGATTTTATCATTTCTTTACGAAATAAAGAGATTGATATGATTTTGTATATCAGGTTCGATATCTAATAGTATTCATTCAGAATCAATGTATTTTGGTAATACAGGGTGACAGTGACCAACAGACTTGGCTGCAACATTTGCCCCGTTTTCTGTCTCATGAAACTTATCACTCGTTCTCAGTTCTCTACCTATCTGTAGCCCATGTAACGGATTACATTTGCGGGATCCTGGTCCGGTATCTAATACCTAGGACGTAGAGGACACTGAGAAACAATTCTTTATAATGAACACACCCGAAGGAGATGCATCATATGCACTTTCTTCGTTTGGGCGGCATAGGAATTCTGGTATTCCCCTATTTCCTGCTCGGTCTTATAACAATTATAAGTTGGAGCGGGACCAACGTTCCCCAGCTCAGTATAACAAGCGGGTTCGGTCAATACATCCATATTATTATCTTGATTAAGGCGTGATATGGTCGATACCTGGAGAGAGAGAGAAGAAAACACTCAGCGTATGCTCTTACAAGATCAGATTGGTTATTATTTTATCTAATCAGGATGGCTCCCACTGTTTTAATCAAATCTTCCTTCAAACCCTAAAAGGAAAGACTAGCCGGGATTAATTACACGCTACAAGTTCGCCAATCTTTCAGCCAGGCCAGTGTCGGTACTTTGAGGGAGGTTCCCCGTGCTTTCGCACGGACCTAATTAAAGTAAACCTCGTTTTCCCAGAGGCGTAACCCCGTTAACACCTTTCTAGACAGCTACTTGATCGGCTAATTGTAATGTGTAAAACTCTCCCAGGAGTAACTTTTACTCGCAGCGGGTATCGGGATCCAACTATCTCATAGAAGGTATGCAATCTCATCGCAAATTTCAACACTTGAAATTCCCGATAATCTTTTGCCCCAAGCCTCCTATGACCTTGACAAAGGCCAACAAATCATAGTCTGCTAGTCAAGTTCAACCCGTCATTTCTTGATTGAAATAAACCCACCCGCACGGCCCTTGACAAAGGACAACAAGGTCACACGACTACCCTAATCCAATCTGCATCATATGCATAAGCAGATAAGTACTATTCAGCTACCGTACACTACGCCTTGACAAAGGCCAACAAACGCAGCACGAATACTAAACAGTCCTTATCTGAAATGACGGAGGGCTACGACAGGTTTTTCTGAAAACCCATTGCGTAATGAACTTGATATCGTTGTAGAATCGAATGAATTTTGAAATGGAGTGTTTTTTAGGCTTTTCTAGTTTTGCTAAAGGGGTCACTCCTGGTGAAGGGATCGTCGGCCCTTTCCTCGTCGAATGAGGTGCGGGATATATCTTATATATCACTGTGCAAA
The DNA here is from genome assembly GCA_030015575.1 of Agapanthus africanus. Classification (NCBI taxonomy): domain Eukaryota; kingdom Viridiplantae; phylum Streptophyta; class Magnoliopsida; order Asparagales; family Amaryllidaceae; genus Agapanthus; species Agapanthus africanus. The sequence goes on along the minus strand of JASDDO010000010.1, from coordinate 483,817,421 downwards.
GCAGAAACTATAGAAGCAATCAAAATACAAACCAAGTGTGTAGCATCTGCCAGTTATTGCTAAAGGGGTCACTCCCGGTGAAGGGATCTCGGCTCTTTCCTTATCGAATAAGATGCAGGATGTTCTACAAGGAACACCGCGATGCAAAGCAAGAACTGTAGCTACCTGTTTTTGAAAATTCGATTCCACAATATCTTAGGTTTCTTTTCTTTCATTAATCACATTAATGAAGTCCCATCATTTAAGTTACCTAAACATCACAGATAAATACGACGTACACTTATGCCATCCGCATTCGTCTCGATGTCCCCTCGTGCACCGTTAGGTTAGGTAACTAACGGCAGAGCAGGGCAGGGCTAGCGCGGGTGTAAAACATAAGTAACGTCTATATAATATATCATATATACTATATACAATATCTATCTGAACAAATCACATGATCACATCACAGATAACGCAGCAGAAAATATCATATGAAATATTGGATATACTAGGACGTCCGTGTTTTATTTTGAGCCTGAATAAAACACGGATTCCACGGTCGTGATGAATAGCCAATCCCACACCCCTAGACCCCTACGAGAGCGGCAAGCAACCCTTCCAATTCTAAAGTTAGGAGACCCGGACTCGACTCCTCGAGTTGGTCTCCCACTGGACTCTAGAACCCGGTTACTTGTGCTCTCCTCCTTGGGTCTATCCTAGTGCGGAAAAGTAAATAATATACATCAACGGTGATATCATCCGCAACCTGGAAGTGCCCCAATAAAAGAATATTACATACAAGTTTTTACATGAATGAAAAAGAAAAACACTCATCTCACATAAAAAAAACCACGGCCATTCAAATACGACGATCCAATATAACATATCCAGCAACACATAACATCACATGTCATCAACGTAAGTAAATATGTCCATCCCAATTGTCGTTGACATATAGCAACGAAATCGGCGATATCACATATTACACTTACGGTCACAGAAAAGAAAGTGTAAAACTACAACAGTTGGAATCCACAAACTCTTTAGACATCGCATGCCTAACCAAATGAATTCCTTAGACATCGCATGCCTAATAATTATAAACCCCGCATTTTAGTCTCATTATCGAAAACTCGTTTCAATATCAAGTCGGGCAATTCAACAAGATTCCCGACATCCTGATCGAATGCTCGTCGCAAACTTTAGTAGATAGCCGCACCCCCGATACCGTCGACGAAGTGCACTAAGGAGGAACACCGCTGCCGCGAGCACCCGAACGGATGCTTTTGGCGACGGGGTTCTCCTACAGTCACTTGGTCGGGGCTATGGGGTGTAGCTGTCTATTAAGTTTACCCGGCGAGTATCCGCGTACGCTACGTGATTGCGACGGACTTTTGATCGCATCAAAATTCCGTGGCAACCGATCAAGTGAGACTAGACTGCTAGATTTATAATATTCAAATCAGTTATCTCATAACTACTTGTGGATTCCAAATATTGTATCACATTCCAGATAAATAGAAAATGTTAAACTTTCCGATCGAACAATCAAACACCCAAGTTTTCCCGTAAAGCTCAACACATGAAATAAGTTTAAAAACATTCACTTCATGCCACAGTACCAACGGTCCAGCCGTAGAAGGGTCAAGCCAACGCCTCACATGTAGCATGCCGTACTGCCCCAAACCCTAAGGTTCAAAGGGCAGTTCAAGACGATCACATAATCGAGTTAAGCTTTGTTGTCTTCTAGAGAGTCCATCGCGTTACTTGCACTACTTAGAACGTTCTTAAACTACGGAAAAATCCAACACTTGGAAATTTCCCGGCAGGGCAAAAAGTGGGTATTTATATCCGGTCGAACTTTTTAACATGTTCTAAAAAACCCGGAAAAACACAGACAAAGTTAAACTTCCCGATCGAATCGACGAACTCCCAATACAACCCAGAAAACTCAACTCTTGAGTAAAAATTAAAAATTCCCAGAAAACAGAGGAATTACAGTCGGGGATTACTGTGCAAAGTACGTGCCCAGAGTCACCATTATAGCCGCGGAACCGCAGCCCAAGCCAGGGTGGGGCCGCGGTTCCACGGCGCATTGGACGAGTTAGGGTTACGTGCTCCACAGTAATTCCTAGAAAACCATGCTGAATTTTTTGACAATTTTTAATTCACAAAAATCCACAATTTCAGAAAATTTACAGAGAGGGTCAAGTTTTAGGGTTTCGGGGTTCGATCGAGTTTCTAACATCGTCTATACTCCGCCTAAAGCTCTAGCTAGGCTTTGATACCACTGTAGGGTTTCTAGACACACACAAGAGGTTCCACAAGGCATCAACCATGCCAAATTAAAAATTTTATGTGCCGAGAAACCCTAATGAAGATCGTTAACTAGAGGATAGGCGAAACAAAAAGCTAGCAAACTACTTTGCTAATAAGTGAAAGGGATTACAACCTTTGTAGATCCGGTCCTCCACTTCCTTAGCTCCGTGTTGACGTCCCTCCGCTGCGATCATCGGGATCCCGGACTCTAGCATTGGTTTCATCGGAGAAATGATCGGGCTAGGTCGTTGACTTCGATGCCGAAGATGATCTACGTCGAGGCGACTCTAACTCAAGCTCCATCTTCACTAGGTCATGAAACTTGTGAAGATAACACCCTATACAACATGGCAAGTGGTAGAGGATGAAGAAATAGGAAGTGGGTTCACTTTGGATTTGGATTTCTCACTTGATTTCATCATTTAGAATTTTTCAAGAAAGGTTTTCTTTTCTTCATGAAGAAGAAGAAGAAAAGAATCGAAAAGGAATTATGTGAAAAGAATAATCAAGTGAAGTTATCATGTTGCAACCATGGGTGAGATTAACTCATGTAGAGAATAAACTAGGGTTTAGGTAATGGTTAGGTTTAAGAATAAAAACAAAATGGTTTTGACCTTTTTCAAAGATGCTTGAAGCTTCTAGCAAATAAATAAGAAAGCCACCATTTTGTTTTCATAAAATAAATAAAGTATATTAAACCCTAATCATTTACCTAAACATGGTTTAATGCATACACACCCAAGTTTGCATGTATCATCAATCATGATACAAACTAGTGCACAAAAATATATCACATATACAACTTGTGCACATCAAGTGAGAAAATCAATCTTAAATGAACCAATATTAGTTAATGTAAAGTAATATATCAAATATATAATTATACATTAAATCATTAAATCAACACTTGATTTAATGATCCGGTCATACTGCATACAACCGACTAATATCAAGTGTATCAATATATCGAATCAACATTTGATTCGTTAACCCGGCTATATCTTATATAACCGTCCGATGATACAAATCATAAGAATAGAATTCAGTATCACATACTGGTATTACTCTCGGTCCCGCACATATCTCATATGCGCTCCTATTTCGTTTTGCTTGAGCCAGGAAACCTCTGTGTAGGACTCTAAAGACTCGTCAATACGCCGGCAGTAGGTGATGATCATATCAAACACCCACAAGCCGCAAGCGGTCTGCTAAACTTAACGGCCACCCGGGTATTGAGCGATCAGAAGATCAACGAGCAAGCCCGCTCACACTCCTGTGAATCCAACCAGTAACACTTACCGTACAGTCCGGTCTGATCGTCTGATATGTCTCATATCTTGCCTAGGGGTGGTAAACGTCACACCCCAGTAGCTCGATAAATCGTGTCGATATCAGGTCTATAACAGTTCGAGAAACTACTGGTAACACTTACCAGTAAATCTCAACAACCCTGGCCAGGAATTTCCGGTTATTGCCAATCGAACACAGCACAACATCAACTCCCTATACCGGAAGAGACGAATCCCCTCCTATCGCTCATTGCCTCCATGTGATTCGGGACTGTACCCAAAAACCACCATTTTGCACGCCCTCTTGGACGTGGTAAGGTGGAAATCAAAGCACAGTAGGAATCACACAAGACTCTATGACGATCTCGAGTCTACAGACTAACCTGTACCAGTGCACCTGAGAACTGCCATCTGACGTAAGGTATAATACCATCTAGGAGTTCTCGGCGAGTCCGTCCAGTGTACCCAGTCTCCACTAAGCACCCGTATATCATCTCTGATGTCAAACACCAATGGATATGGGACCATCCATCGCCCATCTGTATGGGTCGAGAAGTTATACTCTAGTCTACTCTGGTATATCGATGCCCCGTCTCGATACACCCACGACTAGGGACCTTAAAGGATGTACTTATGGACTACCATGTCCCCACTAGTTTGATCCGCATCATAGTCCAGGTAGTCAAGTACACATCCTAAGGGCTTTACCAACATGTAACAGAGAGACAATCAGTGTACACGTTAAGGTAAAGAGCAACCAGATAGCGTACTATCATGTCGAGCGAGAAAGTCCTCCCTTATATGTCCAAGCATCCACTATATTATACATTCTATGTATAGTAATGGCCTCTAGGGCATACATATAACTAACAGCAGTCCAGTAGCGATTTTGAGGCAAAGTTTCGCTGGATACTACTTATAGAGTTTGGGCTTGGGAAGATAGCGAGCGGACATAGGTGTCGTCATCTATCGTTGACCTAGGCCGTGACTTGTCAGGCATAGTATTTTTTCAGGAACCTGCCGTTTATTAGCCTAAAGGGTCTTTTGCCATGCATATCTATGAGTAGATAGGCCCCTCTTTGGTAGACTTTGTCTATGATGTATGGGCCCTCATAGTTTGGCTCGAATTTCCCCCGTTTGGCACGATTGGGGATCATGGGTCTTTTGACAACTAACACGAGTTCGCTATGGCGGAATGTTCTCGGCCTATTCAATCTCTCGTATGAGCACGTCATTTTTGCTTTGTAAGCCTCCAAGTTTTGTTGCGCTATGAGACGAGTTTCATCGATGGCATCGAGCTCCTCAAGCCAAAGATGGGCATTCTCTTCGTCTATTAGCTCATAATGAATCGCCACTCGTAGAGAGGGTAGCTCTATCTCCAAGGGGAGTACTGCTTCAGTGCGAATACCAATACGAATGGCGTTGTATTCGTAGCCGTTTTGAACGTGGTCCGATATGCCCAGAGAGCTTCATGCAGTCTCTCGTGCCAGTCCTTCTTATTTTTGGGCACCATCTTTCTTATGATCTTCGTCAAGGTCTTGTTAAAAGCCTCAGCTAGACCGTTAGCTCTTGGATTGTAGACCGAAGAGTATCTCTAGTCTATATTATGCTGCTGTGCAAAGTGGCTGATTCTGTGACTTCTGTAGGCCGGCCCGTTATTGGAGATAATCCGTCGCGGAGTAACGAACCGATAAATGACGTGTGTCTTGAAGAAATGGAGAATATTCTTCGTCTTCACTTCTTTTAGCGGTATGGCCTCTACCCACTTAGAGAAGTAATCAATTGTCGCCAATATGAACCGATGTCCTCTGGATGACGCTAGCTCGATGAGCCCAATTATGTCGGTTCCCCACATTTCAAACGGCCAGCTAGCCACCGTTGGGTGTAGCGGGTTTGGATGCTGGTGGATAAAGTCTCCATGAATTTGGCACGAATGGCATTGCTTCGCATATTCGAGGCAATCCTGATTCATCGTGGGCCAATATTAGCCCATCCTTTTGATCTTTAGCTTCATCTTTGGCCCGGCTTGATGAGACGCGCAGAGTCCGTCGTGAATTTCTTGGACGACTTTCCTTGCTTCTTCCGGCCCCAGGCATCTCAGCCATACAGATTCGAACGATCTCTTATATAGAGTATCATTGATGAAGGCGAAAGACAGAGCTCGTTTCATGAGCTGATGTCTTGAGGATGCATCTTCAGGTGTTCGACGGGATTTGAAGTAATCTATAAAGACTTCTCTCCAATCCTTAGCCTTTTCTTGGTTCTCTATTTGTAGGGCTATTTTCTTGGTCGCTTCCTTTTCTTCAGACGACTCCGGAGATATTTCCGTGGGTGCAAGAACCCGGCGGCTTTATGCAAAAATCCTTACTTCATCGAGGTTTTCGTCAGCCAGTTCTTTAGAGAGTTTGGCTAATGCATCTGCTTTGCTATTTTCTGTACGCGGTATGCTTTCCAGGACGTAGAACGTGATTTGAGTCAGCAATTGTTGCACTCTTTCGCCGTATTTTACCAAATCTGGTTTGCATGTCTGATAGTTGCCGTTTACTTGACTAACTACCAGCTGGGAGTCTCCGTAGATAAGGAGGTTTTCGATTTCCATGTCGACAGTGATCTCGAGACCTGCTATCAAAGCTTCATATTCTGCTTCATTGTTTGTCCTCAGCTCTGTCAAGGAAAAGGCAAAGAGCATTATCCCTCCTTGCGGAGTCACGAAGATAAGGCCTGCCCCCGATTTGATTATAGGGGTGTTGTGCTTTCGCTTCTTCATGGAAGATGCCCCATTAAAGTAGAGTTCCCAACGGGTATCACTCCTTCTTTTCTTCCCGTCGATCGTGTCAAACGCGTGTTCATCTAGCAATTCGCAGTTTAGGGGTGAATCGGCAGGTATCGGATGTTCAGCGAGGAAGTCGGCGATGGCCTGGCCTTTCACTGTCTTGAGAGGTCAGTATGTTATCGAGAATTCCATTAAGAGTAGGGCCCATTTAGCTAGCCGTCCTGCTAGTATGGCTCTTGATGTCAAATATTTGAGAGGGTCCACTTTTGATACAAGGTGGACCTCATGCGCCAACGAATAGTGTCTGAGTTTCGTTATCGTGAAGATCAATGCCAGGCAGTGTTTTTCGATGGGGGGTAGTTGTTTTCTTCCCCCAGAAGAACTCGACTCAAATAGTAGAGGGCCCTCTCTTTCCCATGGTCATTCTCCTGTGTTCATAACGCGCCAAGAAACCTTCAAGGGCTGTTGTATACAGGATAAGGGGTTTTTCCTTTACTGGAGTGGTCAGCACCGGCGGATTCTGCAGGTATTGCTTGATTTCGTCCAGTGCACTTTGGCATTTACGATCCCAGATGAATGGGGTCCCCTTCTTCATTAAATGACTATAGGGGCGGTATTTGCTGGAGAGGTTAGCTATGAACCGTCGGATATACGCGAGCTTCCCTTGGAGGGACCGCAGTTGCTTGAGAGTTCTTGGTGGAGGTATTTCCATGATCGCCTTGATTTTCGACGGGTTTATCTCGATGCCCCGGTGTCATACGATGAATCCTAAGAATTTTCCCGAGGAAACTCCAAACGAGCATTTCAGAGGGTTCATCTTCAAGTTGTATTTCCGAAGGTGCTGAAACACGATCTTCAGATGCTCCCAATGCTCCTTGTACGACTTGCTTTTCACCACGAGGTCATTGATATAGCATTCGATGATTTCATGTATGAGGTCATCGAAAATCCTTGTAATGGCCCTCTGATAGGTAGCGCCGGCGTTCTTCAAGCCGAAAGGCATCACTTTGTAGCAGAATATTACCAAGGGAGTTCGGAAAGCAGTATGTTTCTGGTCTTCGGGGTGCATCTTTATTTGATTGTACCCTAATGATCCATCCATGAAGGAGAAGATTTCGTGAGTGGACGTGTTGTCTATCATCAGCTCGGTAACCGGTACGGGAAAATCATCCTTCGGGCAAGCTTTGTTGAGGTCCCGAAAGTCTACGCAAATGTGCACCGTCCCATTTTTCTTCATCACTGGGACAATATTGGCGATCTAGCTAGGATACCAAACTTCTTGGATAAATCCGTAGTCGATTAGCCTCTTGACTTCGGCGTTGATGCTCATTTTAAGTTCAAGCAGCATTCTCCTCGGTGCTTGTTTGACTGGCTTGACGTCTGGGGATATCGCCAATTTATGCACAGCTATCTTTGGATCTAGCCCCGGCATCTTGGAATAGTTCCATGCAAAGCAGTCTTTATACTTCATGAGCATGTCTCTTAGCGTAGCTACCTGTTCTTCGGACAACAGCTCACTGACGAACGTAGGCCTCGGGTCGTTTACCGTCCTCAAGTCGATCTTCCTTAGGTTGTTCGCAGTAGTATGTATTCCATCTTTCAGCTCTTTTGGCGCCGGTGGAAGTTCTAAGATCAACTCATCTTCATCCTCATTTGCGAAGCAATGGGAGAGGTTATCCATTTTCTCGCACTCTCTTTCTTCTGACCGCGTTATCGCGTGGCAGGTACGAGATCGTTTCCAAGACCGATATTGACCTGGTTCTACTCTCGCGATGTACGTTGGTTTTGGCACATGCCTTTGTGGTGGGGCTACCCTCCAACTGTTCGATAGAGTGAACCTGCCGAGTTGATATTGGTCTTCGATCCAGTTTTTAAATGTGAAGCAGTCTTTGAGAGGATGTCCTATCGCTCGGTGATAGGAGCAATAATCCGGATGAGAGACCTCGTTGGCTTGTTCGGGGTGTTTGGACTCCGGGAGCGTAATCATTTGATATTTCATGACAAGATTGAATATCTTCCTTGTCTTGTCTTGGGGAAAAGAATATTCTTGATCCATCTTCTTCATCAGTGATGGATTCCGGCTGACCTTTCCTTGATCGCGAAGCTTCTTGGACCCGCTTTGCCGTTGCCGAACGTATTTTTCGTTCTTTGACTTGTTTTTGCCTCTGCGTCGGGTCTTCTGTATGACGGGCTGGCGACGAAGGACATCGTCATTCTCCGTAGCTTGCTGAAGGAGGTGTTGCGTCCTGGCTTTCTCGTAAATGGCCATTTCACGGTTGTGGTCATCCCGGACCTTTTGACCCGCTTCCCTTATTTGCTTGTCCATCTGTTCTTCAAATGACGGACTAGGCATTTTTATGACAGGACCGCGTTCCGACTCAGCGTCATCGTCTTTTAAAAGAGCATCCGTTTCTTCATCGAAGTCATGCATAATGTAGCAGCCATGGAATCGCTCCCGTTTCTTGGATTGAACATATCCAAGCTCGATCGTTTCCATTCTCCCGTTGGGCAATTTTCGCTAAGTTCCGGGGACGTTCCAGATCCTGTTGTAGAACTGAGCTTGTCGAGCAATCTGTTTGAAGGGTACGCCTTAGCATCTCAATAACCTTTTCAATCCTTCTGCGTAGTATGTGGGAAAACGGATTGGTTGGAGCCTGTTGAGCGTAAAATCGGCACCATGCCAGACTTCTCTTTTGACTTTAGTTTCCATGGATCGGTAGAATAGGATTGCCTTTTCACCTTTTCGCCTGGGAGGGACGTAGAATGTCCGTAGCTCTTGCACACTATATGTCTCAAGCGCATCAAGCTCTCTGTAGTGCTGCCGCAGAATCATAGCGATCTGCAAACTCTGATCATCTCCAGTGAGGGCCTGCACTGATGGACGGACCGAGAACACTGCGTTGACTTCGTCATCAGAGTCGCTGCCAAACACCAGAATATGGGTAGACGGTCCCGGCCTGTTTCATTGGGGCGGTCCCGAATAAACTATCTCTTTTTCTTTCTCGGTATCGCTCCCGAAGACCGGAATAGTGGTGATAGCTTTTTGCTTATTCTCCGGTTTATGGCATCTTTCCTTGTCTTCAAAGTATGGTAGGAAGTACTTGGCATATTCATATTTGTGGACTTCAATCACGGAGAATGGGTTTAGTTCCCCTGTCACAGTGTACTCGAGACCATCTTTGAAGTATTTCATACACTGATATTGTGTAGAAGGGATGATATTGTACTCGTGTAACCACGGCCTACCGAGCAAAGCGTTGTAGCAAGTCTTGGCATCAATGACGTGAAACTTGATGTCGGTGATGAGCGACCCGAAGCATAATGTCAGTATTACGGACCCGAGCGTCCGTGATGACTTGGAGTCAAAACCGGAGATAGTGATTTTATCCCGAGCGAGGTGTTGAACGCTCATGCAGATTTCTTTTAGCACCCTCACATTCAGGAGATTGAGAGAGAACCCATTGTCAACTAAGATCTTCCCTATCTTGATGTCATGGCAGTACCCGGTGACATACAGGGGACGGTTATGCTCGCATGTTCCGAGGAGGAGATCTTCATCGCCGAACGTGATGTCAGCTGTGTGCACTTCTTCCATCTCGTCCTTCATCTTTTCTTCGGAAAGAAAAGCTTGAAATTGGTCGGGCTCTTGTAGTGCCTTGATCAGAGAATCTCGCGCCTCTTTAGACAACAGAAGGGCATCGAGAATGCTTAGCTGCGAGGGTATCTTTCTTAGGTGTGCCGGAACATTGTAATCCACCTTATTTTTCTTAGGCGGGTTCTTGGCTGCGAGCTCTTCGATGACTCGGTCATCGAGGGTAATATCCTCAGGGAATTTTTCCTTCCCTTTATCTTTTCTGTTCGAACCTTTGTTTGAAGGTCCGAGATTCTTTTCAGGAAATGTACGATTACGCACCTGAATGTTCTCGCAGTTCTTCGTCTCTTCTTGCTTTCCTGAGGTGGATTCTTTGAAGAGAGGGCCGATGGCTATTTCTTCATCAGAATTGCTCCCAAAGGTGAGAAGTTGCGATCCCCCAGCATCAACCATGTGACAGTTGTCGTCGGTTCTTTTACGCTCATTTGTCGTGCTTTTATGCTCCCGATGAGTTTTGCACTTCATTTGCTTAAACCGTTGTCGGTGGGCAACATACCCCTGCCACCAGTTTTTAAAGGCCACGCACTCTTCAGTAGGGTGTGCAATCCTCTGGTGGTATAAGCAATAGTTAGGGTGTGCATCCGCTTCGTCAAGGTGTATACTGCCAAGAGTATTTCCTTTGGGAGATGGTAGCTTCATTCTATTGACAGGGCTTTAGCAAACCGTTTCCTTGCCTTAAGCTTGCTTTTGTCTGCTGCGGGCGCGCTTCGATCTAGTTGGAGCGTTCTGTGACTCATCCTTACCATGACTTCTTTAGCTTGATGCCGATGCCTGGCTCTTTCGAATATGGCCATTTCACGCTCTCGAACAGCTTTACTCCTCTGACGGGCTTTATTCAGCAACATGTCAATCATCTCGTCTGACGGTTCCAAGAGTTCTGGTTCTGGATCTACCCCCAGTTTCTCTGCATCAGGAGCTTCTTTATCATCTATTGATGAGTGAGAGATCATATGGCAGTTCGCCACATAATCCTCGGGCTCTTCTGAAGAATCGTCTCCTTCATCAGCGCTATTGTCTTCACTCTCAAGAACATGCTTGAAGAATTCGTCCAATGTAATTGGAGTCCGTGCCTTCTGGTTATATTCTTCCAGTGCATCGATGTATTTCTGCAAACCTGTACGGCTGTCGTCGGGTTGGATGGGCTTCTTGGCCTTCGTATTTTTCTTTAGAGACTTCGGAGGCTTGGCCCGAAGGTTCTGTCCACCATCACCAACTTTCAGCATTGGGCGCGGCTTCAGCATCCCCTTAATAATCTCAGGCTCTAGCAAGTTCTTCCACCTAATCGCCGGACATGCTTGAAGGTCCTTTAGCATTCTCTTAGTCTTTGCCGAGAGAACAACTTCCCATGTAGCTTCCTCTATAAATGAGCATGATGCCCCCGGCATGTCCATATTTTTCGGAGCGTGCGGTTGTGGTGGGTTCACCCTCTAGTTTTCGGACAGTGCGAATTTGCCTTGCTGATACCGGTCCTCAATCCAGCTTTTGAAGACCAAGCAATCTTCGATCGGATGGCCCAACATATCTTTTGAAATATGATCAGTGACACAGTAAAATGGGCAGGGAAGTAAATTATCATATTCGGTGATATGGGCAGTAGTTGGGATTATTGACGTCACCGGGCTGCAGTGGGCGCTTCGGATTCGGTAGGGTGATGATCTTATTGCGCACCGCCAGTTCGAACAGTCTCCTTGTTTTATCCCGAGGGAACGAGTTTTAACTTTTCGTTGATAAATCGCTGTCTATCGTTTTGGCGATCAGCTGGTTTTGGACTACTCGGATGTTGCTGAGCATTGGCGATGAAGATCACTTTCCCTTTCCCCTTTTCATTCTGAGGTTCCGTCTTTGAAGAGGACTATGGCCCATCTGGTCCATTTGGGCCAGCTTGTCAATCAAGGCCTGGAAGGTGGTTGGCTTGAAAAACATCATGAATTGGGATATGGTCATCTGCGGATCGAGGGTTCCCATAAACATGCCTACTGCAGGAGCCTCTTCTATGTGTTGTTCGTACTTCGACCATAGGTTGCGCCACCGAATTGCATACTGAACCCATATCTCCCCTAGCTTCACTCGGGCATTGATCAACGCCGTGATTGGGGTGCGTTTGCTAGCGCTTGCGAAAAGCTGAGTGAATAGCAACTCCATCTCTGTAAACGTTTTGACGGAGTCGTTCGGAAGCTCCGAATACCATTCGAAGGGCGTCTCCGCTAGGCTACTAACAAATTGGCGAAGCAGTAGCTTATGATCACCTCCAGTATTGCCGCACAGAGCCCTGAATTGAGAGACTTGTTGAAGGGGATTGCATGTTCCCTTGTACATGTGGAACTTAGGAATTGTGTATCCTGGCGGGTACTTGATTTGATCGTACCAGCTGAAATATGGTCGCCCCGTTCTAAAGACTTGGCCAGTAGCTTCGTTCGCTTGATGAGCTCGTATCTGTTGAGCTATATAATCACCGAGCGTGGCTTTCGAGATTGTTTCCACCTTGGCGGCTGAAAAGGCCGGAAGAGGGTTCGATGTTTCCCCTCTGTAGTCTTCAAGAATAATCGGAGGGTCTTCAGCTGGAGGATTCGGCTGTATCATCATCCCGACCATATCTTGGAACAAGAGCGCCATTTGTTTTATGTTGGCCGCTTGTTCCGCGGCCTCTTTGTCTTTCTTCTCGAGCATTCTTCGGAGGAATTCGGCATCGGTTTCCTGCTCCTGGCGCTGCTCCGACGATGTCTCCGGGCTTTCTTTTGGCCTAGTGAGCGGGGCCATCTTTGTCATCATCTCCTGGAGTTTCTGTTTTTGCTCCTGAGCCTTTGTTACAGACCACGTAAGTGGTCGATGACCTGTAGAGATACGACTATCCTCCTTCCCGGAAGCCATGTAGATGGTGTACACTACCATGCCCCCAGACTTGGGGCGTTTGGATTCAGTGCCCTTGATATTTGTCGCAGACACAGGGCTCTTCTCCGGCCTTCTCCTTTCATGGGCCGATGAAGTTGAGGGGGCCGTTGCAGCGGGCATCCATAGACGATACCTTCTATAGTACAGCGAGGTGGTCCTTCTCTTGCCAAACCTTCATTTTCTTTAGTCGGCGGGTGTAGTCTTGGTTAATCATAGAGTCTTGGACCCTTCGCTACACCTTGTGGATTTTGGAGGATAATCGCTGAGGGGGTTGTTCTGACTCCGCCTTTGTAACATTTTCAACAGGCGGAGGAGACCTTTTTAATACGACAGAGCGGCTTAAAGCTGTTCCCAGTTGGAACAGCAGCATCGACTTCCACCGTTGGAGTTGGTGTGGTAAGTCCGGAAGGGGAACTGCCCCCAGCTTTCCTTACTCGGCGCCTGTGGCGACGTCGAGCACGTCTTGCAGATGGGACTGGCTCAGTTATGGGGGTGGCTTCATCATGCCCCTGTTCTGGTGAAGGGTTGCTGTTGGTGTCAGCCTATCAAAGACTGACGTCCACTGAGAAGAAACGTCCAACCTGTCAAAGACTGACCTTTGGGCAGGGGAAGTAGTTTGGACGACCTCACCCGAAGCAGGAATTGGGATGGTCAGTCTCGCAAAGACCGATCCCTTAGCAGGAGAAGCCCCTTTTACGACATCGTCCGTCGGAGTTGGAATGGCTATCCGCTTCGGATGACTCGTTCAGGTATTGCAGGCTTCTTCATGGACCCACTTGAGCTTTAGCCTAGTCTGTTAATGACCGAGGCGTTGGACTTGGACGACCCATTGAGAGGGCCCGTGGTAGTGGTGAGCCGATCAAAGACCGACTTTTTCAGAGCTTCCTGTGACGGCATTAGGACGCTAAAGCTTGCCGGTGGGATCATGGTCCCAAAGAATAGTCCAGTGGTGGCCTGAGTCACATATTCTACTGGCATGGCGAAGATGGAGGCCACTTGGGGCCCATAGGTCACTCCTCCGGCGAGGACGGAGTAGGAGTTGTTGTTGCAGATGGTGCAGTTGGAAGCCATTTTCTCTGCACGGAGGCAAGACACCAAATCTTAGTACCTCGAATCTAGGGGCAACCACATTAAACCACGATTCATGGAGTGGAAAGTGGAAAAGATCCCACCGGGCATGCCAGAATCTGTACTCCACCGAAAGACGCGACCAGGTCGTTGGGACGTCCGGCCTGAATTTTGGGGGCAGATGCTATTTGGTTTTATCCGTCCACCTCTTCGAAGATGCTAAGTTGATTTATGACACCGTATATCGGAGGTTTAGACAGATGTGGCCGTTGTAATAGACTTCGTCAGATTCCCCCTCGTGTACGAGAGGTTTTTGATTGTGAAGACGCTCTTCCCTGCAGGCGCAAGCCCCTGTAGTTAATTATGCTACCGTATAGCGGTAACCGCTTTCTCCTTCTACAGATGGTCACTTCGTGTCGTGTTTGTTTGTTTTATTTTTGGTTGCTCGTGGATTGTATATGGAGACTAATTTATGTTGTCGCCCGTAAGGCGTGGATTAGTCCAAATCCGTATTTTCTTAGATTTGGGCTTGGCTTGGTTTAAGGACCGTTAATCTTGTTTTAGATTAACATCAACTCAAACATTTATTGAGGATACGTTAGTCTAATTTTAGACTAAGATCTACTCAACAGAATTTTCTTTAGTTTATAGGGACATTGCGGTCCATTGGGTTTAAGGACATCATAGTCCATGAGTTTAAGGACCTCATAGTCCATAGTTTAAAGATATCATAGTCTATAGAGTTTAGTTTAGTGACGTTATGGTCCATTGGGTTTAAGGAGATCATAGTCCATGAGTTTAAGGACCTCATAGTCCATAGTTTAAAGACATCATAGTCTATGGGGTTTAAAGACATCATAGTTTGTGTTTAAAGACGTCATAGTCTGTGGGGTCTTGGTTTGACGGTTTGGGGATGCGCCAAAAGTTATTGGTTATTAGACCCTCCACCTTTCTGAAGATGTTGAAGAATTACAACGACATGTATCAGAGGTATAGAGAGATGTACCCTCGAACCAATGTCCCGACTGAGGGGGAAAGGGACGAACATCATTTTAGATGTCATATGTTGGGAGCTCATTAGCTATCTCTGGGACTGAGATCGGTTCTGGAGGCCCTGAGCATGAGGAGCTCAATTGATGGTTCTCGGGAAATTTGGTCTGAGTTTGGCTAACATTGGCCTTTCGTAGTGTTAAACACTAGTATATGCTTAGCGCTTACGTGCTCCTACATGAGGCTTTAAAGCAGTGTTGAATACTGAAATTTTGGGGGAGCTCACGTGTGGCACGTGAGGCGCCTGAAAATTGGCACTGTTCATTGTGTTCTATTCCCCTTTTATATATGTAAATGTTAAGCACTTAGCTCCCTGTGGTGCTCACGTGCGAACACGTGAGGCGCCTTCAAAATGTGAGCTCTGTTTTTGGATATATTTCTTTTCCATATGAGTGCTGAGCAATTGGTTCATTAAATGGTCACGTGCGGACACGTGAGGTATTCTCCAAATGTAGGTGCTGTATTTGGGTGCTGAGCTCTTAGTTCATTAATGCTCACGTGCGAACACGTGAGGTGCTCTCAAAATGTGAGCGCTGCCTTTAGGCTCATTCCCTTTTCTGTATAAGTTCGAAGCACTTTTAGAGGGCCACGTGGGATCACGTGAGGCGCCACAAAAGTGGTAACTGTCTCTGGGGTTTATACCCTTTCTCTTTTGGAAGTGCTAAGAACTTTTAGTGGGGTCACGCGAGGACACGTGGCTAGATCTCGGTCTTTCCTTTTTCGTTCCTCAAAGGTACTCACGTGGGGACACGTGAGCTTTTATTGTGTAGCATTGAACGCTAATGAATCACCAAGCTGTTCTTCTATGGTCCTGAAGAGTCAAGTTCTCATTTTGTTCTTTGTAGGGATTAAATTCTTTTTAAAGGGTTAAACCCTAGTTTTAGAGGAATTAAATTCCCAAATGTTTTGTAAGAGTTAAACTCTTTTGGATTCAATTCTTTCCCCTAGGTTTTGAATCTGCATGACAGAATCTCCCCGATGAGAATTAAATTCTCAACTTGTGGGGAGATCTGCTTCTGCAGATCTTAACCAGATGAAGAACTAAGTTCTTTGAAAAGAGTTAAACTCTTGGTTTGAGAATTAAATTCTCTTTTTTTGGGAGTTTTTGGGAGGGGTTCCTCTTCTTTAGAGAATTAAATCCTCTCTAATTTTCTTCCCCCCCTCTTTTTTTTTGCTCTTGTTTATAGGAGAAAGAAAACAATCAATTTATTCAGAAAATCTCTCATTGAGAGATTTTGATCAACCAAAATGATCTTTTAGATCAATCGGTGAATTTTATTCATCGTTTGATTTTTAATCCAAGGACTTCTGTTTTACAGAAGATATTTCTTTTGTTGTTCTTAGCAAGTTTAGGAAGATATTTCCTTCCACAAAATTTTTCTGTGAATTAGTGATTTTTAAACACCATTGGATTTTTAATCCAACGGCGCTCTTCTTTACAGAGTGCAAATTTCCTTCTTTAGAAAGATCCAAGGAAATATTTTCCAAAATAGTGCTTTTGATCCTTTTGTTTAGAATTTAATTCTATCTGTTCAGAAGGCATAGGAGCCATCACGTGTACCACGTGACCCCTCACAGAATAAATTTGGTTTGTTCGTATGCAGGAGTCCAAACAGAGGGAAGGCATCACGTGGTAACACATGAGATTTTTTGTTCTTTGTTTGTTTTATAACTGAGTCCTGCATGTTTTGTGTGAAAGACGATCACGTGCTTGCACGTGAGGCTTTAGCTGCCGCCTACTAAATGGAGCCGCTTACTCTGTATACAAATGCATCACGTGCTTGCACGCGATGCTCCACTTAGCGGGAAGTTTTTTCCTTTCCTTCTCTGAGTCTCTTTATAAGGGATCGATGATCACGTGCTTACACGTGATGCTTCCATTAGTGGGGAATTTTCCCTTCCCCTTTTCTTTCTAAATTTTTATAAGGGAACAGTAGCTAATGCCGTCTCCTTCATCCCTTCACCTTTCCCCTCATCACCTCCTTCTCCTCTCCTCCTCTTCCTCTATCCACGATGACACCCTGCAGCCGACCCATCACCATAGAACCTCCAAACCTCGCCGTCGCCGCTGATCATCACACCACCTTCACCCTCGGCTCTACAACCCCGTCACTAACACCCCGACCTCGTCTCTCCTTCTCTTTTCCTCTTCTCTTCTCTTTCCCTCACACCCGAAACCTGCAAACCCAAGAACCCATCGGCACCATCACCTCCACCGTCGAAAATGTCATAGTCGCTACCACCCTCGTCCCAATCTCGTCACCACCACCTCCTCTCCCTTCCCTTTTTCCCGAGTTCCTCACCGCCCCGACAACTAAGCCCGACGCAATCCTGCACCTTACACCCATTTCCGGCACCCCCTCATCGCTTGAGACCTCGCTGTCACCCCTGCCTCATCGTCTCTGACCCCAAACCCAGTCATCTTCCTCTCTTCTTCTCCTTCTTCTTCTTCTTCTTTCTTCTTCTCTTTCTTTTTCTTGATCTTGTATTTTTCTATGATCGCCAGAGCCGTGCCATCGCCGACGATCCGGGCGATCCAGTGGACATTCCCAGCCAGCGTGGTCACGTTCTTGCCTAGTCTAGTTCAGTTCTGTACGCACGTGTGTGCATCACGACATTTACCGACATCGTACACGGCGTACGCACCCCGTCGTGAGATCCGATCAGGCAAGTTTATCTTGCTACATGTCATGATACATATTTTGCAAGCATATTAATAATAATATTACATGTATAGTGCATTGCGCATCCCCTGTTACCGTTTTACTGTTTTAAGATGTCTGTTTGCATCCGTACAATTTATTACATATATAGTTGCATGCAAGTTTATCTTGCTACATGCTATGATATAGATTTTGCATCCATATGAATAAAAATATTACATGTTTACTGCATTGTACATCCATGTTACCGTTTTACTGTTTTCGGATAACCGTTAGTATCCGTACAGTTTATCACATATCTAATCGCATGCAAGTTTATCTTGCTACAGGCTATACAACATATTTTACATCTATATGTATAAAATTATTACATGTTTATTGCATTTCACATCCATGTTACATTTTTACCATTTTTCCGATATCCGTTCGTATCCGTGTTATTTATTATATATCTAGTTGCATGCCATGCCATATCATATTATATCATGTTACCGTTAAATTAGTACCCCATGCTTGATAATGTGCATCATGCGTAGTTATGGAGTTGTAGGTGTAATCCCTGATAGACATTTGTGTATCTGTGTTTTACTGTGCATCTGTACTTTTATCGTGCATCCGTACTTGCTACAGTTTTATTATAAGCATCCGTTTGATATCTGTGCACTACCTGTCATGACCTGATACACCACTACATGGTCTGTCACCTGATTTTGTTTCTAATGCCGACAATCCTGACATGTTGTCCTGACGGACGTATCCTGTTGTCTGCATAGACAAACCTGTACCTGCTTGATCCTGTGTTGGCATTACCTCCAGTTTATCAATACCCAACTTGAACACATAACCTTGGGGGTATGGGAAAATCAAAGGTGTAGCCGACTGTAACTTAAAAGGATATTACTTGATCCGTGGTCCCGAGGGGTAATGGGACAGAATCATTCGTGATTCTTCTTGATCCGTGGTCCCGGGGGGTAACGGGACAGAACCATCTTGGTTCACATATCCTGATCCGTGGTCCCGGGAGGTAACGAAACATATTCTTTGAGTTACATTAGAAATACATCAATTGATTTCGAATAACTTAGAATAGACAACCCAGGAGCACAGTTTAGATTACTCACCGCACTTCACTTACCTATATACACCTCACTGTTTCATATCTATGTTTGCCTGTTATAGTTATATTATCATTTATATCCATGCCTGCCTACATCATTACATTCTGGTTACATTTTATTATTTGGTATTATAACGTACTGACATCTGGGTTTTGCATGGCCCAGATCCTTTATCTCTTTCACAGGCCGACCAGGACTACTTCAGCGGACAGGCCGACCAGTGAGGAGCGGGTTGGAGTTTAGTTTAGTTTAAGTTTTCTTTCAGCACTTTCATTTCCTGATGTGAGCCCGTATTTAGGACGTACCTTTCCAGATGTTATTGTTATTTGGATTATTGCTTCTGCATATTATTCTTGACTCATTTATTCTGGCATATGGACATGTACTAGATAGTTTATTTTATTTTACTGTTCTTGATATCTTATAGACATCGACTGTGGAGGGATGTTTCCTAACCACAGGTAGCATGGTTGGCTCTGTCACATGCCGATCTTTGCGCACTCTAGAAAGTGGGGCGTGATAGGGTTTGTTTGATATCAGAGCCATAGGATTTAGGTTAATCGGGTTTGATTCTTTTGTAGTTGGGTATTGGACCCAATACACGAATCAGAAAACCTGTAATTAGGAACATGTCCTGCCACACTGTTGTCGTGATTCTTAAATCTTATCTTTCTCTTGACCCTTTATCTTGACGAGATGGAATAACTTTGCATCTCGGCTTGAAATCCTTTTGGTTCTCTATTGTTTCTCCCTTCCTATTCCTTCGATTCTGATGCTAGGATTTGGACGACTTGAACGGAGTTATGTGATTGTAACTATGAACTGCAGTATGGTTACAATGCTCTACTCTATTTAAGTAACTTGGAGTCCTAGTCTTGATTCATCCCCTTGTTTTATGGTCATTACATTACCTTGTTTCTCTCGGTTTCATTACGTACCAGTTCATGTTTTATTGCAAGCTTGAATTCTGTTTACCGTGCTTATCTTCTTCAGTGTCTTGGCTTCAGATGAAGTCATTTCGGGCATCCTACTTGCTCATGATTTTTCCGCATTAGTATTATTCGATTCTGGTGCATCCCATTGTTTTTTGTCGTCCAAGTTTATTGCTGCACACATGATTGCTTGCACGGCCCTGTCTTGTTGTTGGGACATACACACTGGGAACGGAAAGATCATATCTAGTTGCAAGTGCAAGAATTGTTCAGTTGTTATCTGCGGACGAGAGTTATTTGCAAATTTCTTGGTGATCGATACCGGCAGTTATGATGTTGTCTTGGGAATGGATTTTCTCGGCACTTTCCACGCTCACATTGATTGTAGGGCAAAGAAAGTGATTTTCCATATTTCCGGACATCCGGAGTTTGTTTTTGCTGGAGGCAGCAGTTCTGTCGGCCCAGTCGAGTTTAGGGCTAGGCCGACAAGCGCCGTTCTTTCGTTGATGGAAGTTAATAAGGAGAAAGCGCCAGCTGTAGTTCAAGAGTTCATGGACGTGTTCGAGGACATCTCGGGTTTACCGCCAAAACGAGATGTGGAGTTCACAATCGATCTTGTTCCTAGTGCAGCGCCAATTTCAAGGGCGTACTATCCAATGGCACCAGTGGAGTTGGAGGAAGTGAAGAAACAGGTTACTGAATTGCTAGGGAAGGGTTGGATTTGCAGCAACAATTCACCCTGGGGAGCTCCAGTTCTTCTAGTCAAGAAGAAAGATGGCACAAGGAGGATGTGCATCGACTATCGAGAATTAAACCGGGTGACTATTAAGAACAAGTACCCGATGCCTCGCATTGGCGAATTATTCGAGCAACTTAGTGGCGCGATAGTATTCTCGAAGCTGGATTTACGATCCGGATATCATCAAGTTCGAGTTAAATCAGAGGATATTTGCAAGGCTGCATTCCGAACTCGATATGGACATTACGAGTATTTAGTGATGTCATTCGGAGTCATGAATGCACCAGCGATATTTATGGACTTGATGAACCGAATCTTTTCACCGTTCTTGGACTAGTTTATAGTGGTGTTCATCGATGATACTCTGGTCTATTCGAGGAGCCTAGAAGAGCATGCAGAACACTTGAGAATTGCACTGCAGACATTGAGGCATGAAAGATTGTATGCAAAGATGAGCAAGTGCGAGTTTTGGCTTGAAGAAGTGAAGTTTTTGGGGCATGTCGTATCCGGAGATGGAATCACCATTGACCCTGAGAAGATTGCAGCAGTTCAATATTGGCCGATTCCGAGGAATGTAGCGGAGATCAGAAGTTTTCTGGGACTTGCAGGATACTACAGAAGATTCGTGGAGAATTTTGCTCGATTGGCTGAGCCTTTGACCAAGCTTACATGGAAGGAGGTACCGTTCGTATGGACGGATAGTTATGCGTGTTAGTGTATATGCCCTAGAGGCCATTACTGTATCATACTAGTATGTATATTACTTGATGGAAGCTTGGGATATTCACAGTTGTATAGACAATCTTGCTCGAAATGGTAGTATGCTACTTGGTTTGTCTCTGCTTTAATGTGTACATGTGTTTATTATATCACCTATACGCATTAGTGGAGCCCTTAGGATCTTTGCTTGATTACTAGCGTTGTGATGGCAGTCACACTCGTGGGGGCTGGGTAATCTACAAGCACATCCTTATTTACACATCCCTGGTCGTGGGATTATCGAGACAGGGCATCGATACTCCGGAGTAGACTAGCGTATGCACTTCTCATCCCAGCACGGGAGACGGCCTGTCCCACAGCCGTCAGTGCGTCGTACTTGAGATAGTATGCGGGTGCTCGTTGGGTTACGAGTACACTGGACAGGACTCGTCGGGAACTGTTGGTTGGTATTATACCTATCATCAGTTATCAGTTCCCAAGTGACATGAGTACAGCTTAGCCCGCTGACTTGACACTGTCACTTCGCCTCGAGTGTGTTCCCACTGTACTTTGATTACTACCCTACCACGGCTCAAAGGAGTCGTGCAAACAGGTAGTAGTTGGGTGCAGTCCCGAAGCACTTGGAGGCAGTGACGGTTAGACAGGATTCATCTCTCCCGGTATTGGGGGTTGGCATCGCGCTGTGTCGAGGAGAGCCATTATACAAGTAGTCCCTGGCCAGGGCAAGGGAGATATACTGGTAGGTTTCCAGTGTTATCTCAGGGTGTTCTGGGCTACACTCCGACACGACTTGTACCGCTATTAGGGGACTGACGTTTTACCGCCCCCCTAGGCCCGCCATGCGATGTTATCAGACGAACAGACCGGACTGTACGGAGACTGTCACATTCAGGCTCAGTAGGAGTTCAGATGGGTTTACCTCGTCAGTCTTCTTATCGACATCTACCTGGGGACCGTTACGTATAGCTAGTGCCGCTTGCGGTCTGTGGTTAAACCCACTGCCAGTGTAGTGTCGAGTCTTTAGAGTCCCACACAGAGGGTTATTCGCCTTTAGGCAAAATGAGTAGAGGTCGCATGGTTTTGCGACGGGGTTCGTTCACATTCGCGCACTTGTACACGTTTTGTGTCCGGACAGCTTATACTAGCGGGCTTTGGTTTAATCCGGATCCTAGTATATGATTTGGGATTGGTTTTATCTCATTGTATTCGTGTTCCTCGGAACACGGATACGGGTGTGTATGCACAGTTGACTGAGGGAGAGGCAGAGGACTTTCATTAGGGTTGATTACCATTGTCATTTTCTTAACCCTAATGGTTATGTATTAAATATGATTTATTGATATTAGTTAATTATAATTGTGCATGGTTAGGGTTGTTGACCATTTGATTTCATTTGACTTGTTGACCTAGGTTGACAACTTGACCATAATCATTCCATAAGAAAGATGCTCTTTGATTCTAGCAAAAAGCATTTAATATGAAATGATAATGGTCATTTCTTGATTAAACCATGACAATTATATTTAGCTAATTATCTATTTTCATAATTCACACATATATGTGAGAAGAATGGTTTATTTCTTCTCATTCTATCATTTTGATTCTCTCTCCTCCTCTTCCTCTCTCTCTAGCTCTCCCCTCTCATGAGTTGAGAATCCCTTGAGCTTGAGATAAATCCTTCTAAAATACTCTCTACTCTTTCTAAGGTTCTAAGATTAGCACTCCAAGCATCTTTGTTACTTCTAGTTTGAAGTTGAATCCAAAGGTTGAGGCCCTCGGGTGGATCTTTCTTCGACAAGAGAAGGCGACAAGGAGATCCCTTTCTTTCACTCCAAGGAGCAAGAAGAGAAAGACTTGAAGACCTAGGTATAACCCTTTAACCGAGTAGCTAACTCTTTTAGCTGTGTTAGTTAGTTTTGTTTAGCAAAGATCCCTCCTTTAGCAAGTCCATGTTGTCTAGTGTTGTAAAAATCAAATTTTTCATAAAGTTTCCGCCTCCCCGCAAGCACCGGAGTAGGCAACGTGGACTTACAGTGCGTCAGTTTTTGAGGTGTTGAAGCAAAAGTTGATAACCGCTCCTATTTTGACCGTACCAGACGGTTCCGGAGGATTGGTGATTCTCAGCGACACATCTGGAAAAGGTTTAAGATGTGTTTTGATGCAGCATGGGAAGGTCATAGCCTACGCATCGAGACAGTTGAAGACCCATGAAAAGAATTACCCAACTCATGATTTGGAGCTTGCAACAGTGATTTTCGCTTTGAAGATTTGGAGACACTACTTATTGGGCGAAAAAGGTCGAAGTATTTACCGACCACAAAATCCTAAAGTATGTGTTCACGCAGAAAGAGCTTAACATGAGGCAGCGTAGATGGTTGACTATGAACTTGATCTCAAGTACTATCCTGGGAAAGTTAATGTGGTACCGGATGCGCTTAGTCGGTTGCTAGTAATTCGGATGTTGACTGTACAGAATGAGCTTATCAAAGATTTTTGGAGATTTGAGTTGGAGATCGTGTTACTGCATTCTTCGGGACAGTTGATGCAGCTGCAAGTATAGTCGTCGTTGATCAAGAGTATTAAAGCAACGCAATCACAAGATCCAAGGTTGCAGAAGTTTCGAGGACAGGTTGAAGCGGGACTTCGAACGGACTTGTTGATTCATGAAGATGGTTCGTTGCGATATGGTAGCCATTTGTGTGTGCCGAAGGGAGATATTCGTGAAGAAGTTCTGAAGGAGGCGCACAGTTCTGCATATTCCATACATCCAGGAGGCACGAAGATGTATCGTGATCCACGACAGTATTTTTGGTGGGAAGGCATGAAAAGGGAGATTGCTCGCTTTATAGAGAAGTGCTTTGTGTGTCAGCAAGTTAAGCCTGAACATCAAAGGGTAGTTGGTTTATTGCAACTACTTCCGATTCCTCAATGGAAGTGGGAACATATAACTATAGATTTTGTGACAGCTTTACCGCGGAGTCCAAAGGGCAACAATGCAGTTTGGGTGATCGTTGATCGATTGACCAAGGCAGCTCATTTCATACCCTTTCGAGTTGGTCAGTCAACGGAATCGTTAGCAGAGCGCTACATACAGGAGATTGTGAGATTGCATGGTGTACCTGTAAGCATCGTTTCCGATTGTGATACCCGATTCTTATCGCACTTCTGGAGGAGTTTACAGGAAAGTTTGGAAACGCGATTGAATTTTAGCATTGTTTATCATCCCCAGACGGATGGCCAGTCGGAGATAACGATCCAAACTCTTGAAGACATGTTGAGGGCTTGCATGTTAGACTTCAAGGGTTCATGGGAGGATCATCTATACTTGGTGGAGTTTTCTTACAATAACAGCTTTCAGGCGACTATTCAGATGGCTCCATTCGAAGCATTGTATGGTCATAAGTGTCGCTCACCCGTCTGTTGGGACGATATTGGAGAGCGAAGATTGTTGGGACCGGATTTGATCGTGCAAACAATAGAGAAGGTTAATACTATCCGGAATCACATGAAGGCAGCACAGGATCGGCAGAAGAGTTGGACAGATACATCGAGAAGACCTCTAGAGTTCGCTGTTGGTTATCTTGTATTCTTGAAGATATCACCGACTAGAGGAGTGATTCGTTTTGGGAGTCGATGCAAGCTTAGTCCTCGATTCGTGGGGCCTTTCGAGATTATTGAGCGTGTTGGAGAAGTGGCGTATCAATTAGTTTTACCACCATCTTTGGCGAGTGTTCATGACGTATTTCATGTATCTCAACTCCGTAAGTATGTTCGAGATGAAACACACGTGCTAGATTATTCGGAGCTAACAGTAAGGGAGGATTTGACCTATAAAGAACGACCAATATCGATTGTTGATCGAAGAGAAAAGGTCCTCAAGAACAAGATTACCCCTCTCGTACTTGTTTCATGGGGGAATCGCTCGCACGAAGAATCGGCTTGTGTTCAGTTGATTAAACTGCACATTTATTATTACATTTTTCCTACAATTTCCATATTTAAAAAGGTCTTTGTTACAATATATCATACATATGAGGGTTTATTTGTAAAAATACTATTTTCCATCTGTTGATATATTATAATTAGCATTTGGTAGGAAAATGTATATAATATTATTGACCTAATCCTAGTAGAACTAAGTCTACTAAATATTATTTGTTGAGTTGTTGTGCAGAACTTTCAGGTCTAAAATATTCCATACTGAATCTTCCATCTGTTATATACATGTTTAGCAAGGATGTTGGGACTTTCGCAGTCCAGGTATATCGACACTGTACTGAAAAGATTCAGTATGGAAGATTCTAAGCGCGGTAACCTACCGGCTTGTCACGGAATCACCCTCTCCAAAGAGATGTCTCCCAAGACTGATTTGGAAAGGGAACGCATGTCTATTATACCCTACGCTTCTGCGGTAGGCTCTATAATGTATGCGATGTTGTGTACCAGACCAGATGTTGCTTACGCACTGAGCGTGGTAAGCCGGTATCAGTCAGACCCAGGGGAGAAACACTGGATAACAGTAAAGAACATTCTCAAGTACCTGAGGAGGACTAAGGAGATGTTCTTGGTTTACGGCGCAAAAGACCTCAGGTTGGAGGCCTTTGCTGATTCCGGCTTCCAGAGTGATAAGGACGATTCCAAGTCCATGTCGGGTTATGTCTTTACCCTCAATGGAGGGGCGGTGTGCTGGAAGAGCTCCAAGCAGGACACCGTTGCTGACTCGACGATGGAAGCGGAGTATATAGCTGCTTGCGATGCCGCAAAAGAAGCAGTCTGGATGAAGAAGTTCCTAACAGAACTTCAGGTGGTTCCTACCATAGTTGATCCAATACCTCTGTATTACGACAACAACGGAGCTATAGCTTTAGCGAAGGAACCAAGGTCCCATCAGAAGTCCAGACACATCTTAAGGCGGTATCACCTGATCAGGGAGATCATTGATCGTCAGGAGATCGAGGTTCGGAGAGTTGCTTCTGAAGAGAACATTGCTGATCCATTCACGAAGGCCCTACCTCAGATTCAGTTCGAGAGGCTACTCGAGATCATCGGTCTACGATATGCCAGTACATGGCCCTAGTGCAAGTGGGAGATTGCTAGTGTTTATGCCCTAGAAGGCCATTACTGTATCATACTAGTTTGTATATTACTTAATGGAAGCTTGGGATATTCACATGTATATAACAGTCATGCTAAACATGGTAGTATGCTACTTGGTTTTTCTATCTTAATATGTGAGTGTACGTATTGATAGAGCTCTTAGGATCTTGCTTGTCTACCAGCGTTGTGATGGCAGTCACACTAGTGGGGGCTGGGTAGTCTACAAGCACATCCTTATTCAGGTCCCTGGTCGTTGGATTATCGAGACAGAGCATCGATACTCCGGAGTAGACTAGTGTGTACGCTTCTCATCCCAGTTGGGGAGATGGTCTGTCCCACAGCCGTCAGTACGTCGTACTGGAGATAGTATGCAGGTGCTCGTTAGGTTACGGGTACACCGGACAGGACTCACAGGGAACTGTTGGTTGGTTTGATACCAGTCGTCAGTGAGCAGTTCCCAGGTGACATGAGTACAGCATAGTCCGCAGACTTGACACTGCTACTTCGCCTCGAGTGTGTCCCACTGTTCTTAGATTGCTACCCTACCACGGCTCAAAGGAGTCGTGCAAACAGGTAGCAGTTGGGTGCAGTCCCGAGCACTTGGAGGCAGTGGCGGTTAGACAGGATTCGTCCCTCCCGGTATTGGGAGTAGATATCGTGCTGTGTCAGAGAGCCATTATGCAAAGTCCCTGTCCAGGGCAAGCGAGATTTGCTGGTAGGTTCCAGTAGTTTCTCAGGGTGTAATGGGCTTCGCTCCGACACGACTTATACCGCTATTAGGAGACTGACGCTTGCCGCCCCCCTAGGCCCGATATGCGATAGTCTTGGACGAACGGACCGGACTGTATGGAGATTGTCACATCAGACTCAGTAGGAGTTCGGATGGGTTTCCTCATCGGCCTTCTTATCGACAACTACCTGGGGACCGTTACGTACAGCTAGTGCCGCTTGCGGTCTGTGGTTAAACCCACTGCCAGCGTAGTAGTCGAGTCTCTAGAGCCCACACAGAGAGTTTCCTACTCCAGGCGAAACGATATAGAGGTTGCATGGTTTTGCGACAAAGGGTTCGGACGCATACGTGCGTTTACGCGCGTACGACTTTCGGACAGTTTTTACCAGTCGGCTTTGGTTTAAGCCAGTTACTGGTATCCGGTTATTGGATTTATACAGTCTAAAGTTTTTCCGTATTTTTACGGATCGGAGGGACGTTCTCGTAATTACTCGAGAAGCTTCTAGAAGGTGGTGACTAAGGAGGTTTAGGTGTCATTTGCATTAAATGAGTTTAGTGAGTCATGAGGGTGATTCATGCATATCATTAATGCATGATAAATGCTTAGTGAGTCATGACAATGAATCACCATTAGATATTTGTGAAGCATGCTTATTCATTATGTATTATTCTTTTTCTCATAAATAAGAATGCTTCATATTTATTATGATACATTACTATTCTCATCATAATTCATTCTCACCTTCTCTCTCCTCAAGCTCTCCCTCTTCAAAGACTAATCCTCCCTTCTCATGAGTTGAGTACAAGGGTTAGTAAGACTAATCAATCCATAACCATCACTCTATTTCATCCTAGCTTCTTTGATTAGCAATCCAAGAAGGTTAGTTGCCTCAAGTTTAGAGGTTTAGCTTGGAGTTTTGCTCTCGGGTGGATCGTCTACTACCTAGAGAAGGCCGAGGAGGACAAGTAGATCGTAAAGACGAAGGAGTTGGTTCATTAGGTATAATCCCTAAACACAGTAGTTTAGAAACACTTTGTGTTTGGTTATTTATAGTTTAGCTTCGATTCAAGCGGTTAGTCGATGTTCGTTCACTAAACAAGATCGTTTTTGATATTTCCGCCTCCCCACAAGTTCTGGGGTGTAGTACATCGACTTACAGTGGTATCAGAGCCTCGCTAAACAATAAATAACTTTATTGCAAATTTGTACGAATTTCGAACGGAAAAACGAAGCCGGAAAACCCTAAAAAATATCAGTTTCTGTCGAATTTAAAATGATGTCCTAAAATTTTTCAGGTAAGTGCAGAAAGCTTGAAATGAATACAGAAGAACACCCAAGAAATTTGGGTTCCTGATTCGTCTACAGTGCCGCGGAACCGCGGCGGATCCCACCGATCCGCCGCGCTTCCGCCGCCGAGTTGACGAGTCAGGAACTCGTTTTTCTTGTGTGGGTCCCCTGTGGTTTTTTGGATTTTCTGGAATATTTTAATTTTGCTCAGGTTTCCAGTTTACAGAGCAGTTTTTGGAGCAATATTAAAGATGTTTAATCGATCGAAATTGTACAGTATTTGCATGTTGGATTATATCTGTGATTGATAAATGTGTTCGTAAACCTCCCCTAACTGCTAGTATGTCGGTTGGCAGGGGGTTGCATATTTCTGTAATGGTTATATCTGTTTGTGCATATGAACTGTATTGGACTGTTGTGGTGTATAGACGGGGTTTAGCAATGGGTTATTATTTAATTCATTTGTTGTAAATGTAATTTGTTGTAATATTATTTTTGCGGGGCACATCCAGGTTGCGGTTGTAGCCACCGTTGTATTATTTCATTTTACTGTTTTTGCTCCTAGGACTGACCCAAGGTGGGGTACACAAACTGCCGGGCGGGTAGTTTGCCGTACCCGTAGGGGTCAAGGGTGGGGTAACGGCTATTCATCACAACTGTGTAATCTGTCTTTTCTTGCAGGCTCAAAAGAAATACAGATTGCTTGCAAATCCAATATTGTTTATCTGTGTTCTGGAATGAATATCATTGCGTCAGACGAATGTAAAATATCTATATATATGATAGCTATTTAGACGTCACTTATGTTTTACACCCGCGCTAGCCCAGCCCCCGCTCTGTCGTTAGTTAAGTAACCTAACGGGTAATGACGGGACCCCGTGGCGAATGCGGATGGCATAAGAGGACGTTGTATTTTCGTTGTTTTCTGCAATGATAGGTTAATGATGGGACGCATTATCTATAATGCAAAGAAAAACAAACCAAAGTTTAAATCGTTGGAACAATTTAAAAGAAACCACTCGGTTAATTTCAAAAACAGATATTTTTAAATGCGGAGTTTTAACCACTCCTTTTAAAAGCTATCAGGTTCCTTCGGTTATATCAAGTTCACTACGTTCACGGTTTCGCCAAAACCAGTCGTAGCCCTCCGTCATTTCTTATGGATAGTCAGTAGTATTCAAGCTGTGTTTGTTGGCTTTCGTCAAGACATAGTGTTTGGTAGCTGCTGGGTATTCATTTGTTACATAGATAGATGTGTTGGTTTGGGACAGTCGCATTACCTTGTTGGCTTTCGTCAAGGGTATATACGGGTGGGTTCAAATTAACAAGATAATGATGGGCAGAACTTGACATGTGACTTATGATTTGTTGGCTTTCGTCAAGGTCATAAGAGTATGGGGCAAAAACTTATATCGGGAATTTCTAAAGAAACTGAAATTTGCAAAGAGATGCATACCATTTGGAGTTTGATGAATGTTGGTAGGATTCCTTCAACATTATCATACGATGATATTTGGATCCCGATCTTACTGTGAGTATATGCTACTTATCAGGATATTCGTCACTTAACGATCAATGCTATAAACCAAGTAGGTATCCAGAAAGGTGTCAGCGGGGTTACGCCCCCAGAGAAAAGAGGTTATTTAATTAAGGAACTTCGCGAAAGCGTTGGAAAACCTCCCTCGAAGTATCGACACTGGCCTGGCTGAACGGTTAAGCAAGTATTGTACGGTGAGAATAGTCCTGGCTAATTCTTCTTTTATGGTTTGAGGAAGGATTCGAGAAACAGTGGGAGCCATCCAGTTTAGATAAACTAAAAACCACTCTAAACTTGCAAGAGCATCATGCTAAAGAGTTTTCTTCTCTCTCTCCTAATTGCAGCGACCCTGAAAATGACTGGACTTAAGTTACTTTTAGAGAAAAATATACTGACAGGGCCAAACTATAAAGATTGGCTGCGGAATGTCAAAATGGCTTTGACCTATGACAAACTGGGGTACGTCCTCACCGCTACGGCACCTGCTGTCCCTGGTCCCAAATCCAGCAATGCGGATAAGGAAATCCGCAAAACCTGGGATTTAGATTGCGTGAGAGCCAAGTGCATCGTGCTTGCCTCAATGAACAATGAACATCAGAGGAGGCACGAGGATATGTCCCTAGATGGCATATTTCTCCATACAAAGGAACTTTATGGAGAGCAATCTCGTATAGCAAGATACGAGACCTCTAAGAACTTGTTTCGAGCGAGGTTGGCTGTCGGGTCATCGGTAGGTGAACATGTCCTACAGATGATCGGCTATATTGAAGAGCTCGCAGACCTTGGGACGACTTTGGATAATGAGCTGTATACAGACCTTATTCTCCAGTCCCTTCCTCCCACCTACGCCCAGTTTATCCTCAACTTCAACCTTCAAGGAAAAGAAGTTGAACTTGCGGAACTCCTGAACATGTTAAGGAGTGCAGAGGGCACCTTGCAGAAGGCAAGGGAAACACCCGCTATGTTTGTTGGCGGTGCATCTTCTTCCGGGTCCAAGGCTAGGGCCAAAGGAAGGAAGAAGAAGGCCGCACCCAAACCTAGAGGAGGTGTTAGTAAGGTGGGAAAGAAGGGAAAGAAAAAGTTTGCAGTACCGGTAGTTGGCCAGGATGAGTGCTTCCATTGTCACAGGAAAGGGCACTGGAAGAAGAATTGCAAGGCGTGGAACGCCAAGAACCAGGAACCGAAGCAAGCTGTGGCTTCGACTTCAGGTGTGTTTGTGATTGAGAATTGTCTGTCGATCAACTCTACTTCCTGGGTATTGGATACCGGATCAGGATCTCATATTTGCAATTCATTGCAGGCACTGAGAAACCGTAAAGTGCTGAAGGAAGGTGATATGATCCTCAGGGTTGCTAACGGAGCTAGCGTGGGAGCTGCGTCCGTCGGGGATTATCACCTAGGATTGACGAGTGGACATATTTTGGTTTTGCATAACTGTTATTTTGTACCAAGCTTAACGTGTAATATCATATCAGTTTCCTTGTTATCAAATAAAGGTTATGATTTCACGTTTGTAAGAGATGTTGTTAACATCCACCTTAATCATGGTTTGATTGGGTCCGGTACTCTAAATAACGGCATATATGTTTTAAACCAACTCCAAATTTTCAATGTCCAGAACACACTAAAAAGAAAGTCTCTATATTTAAATAAAGCTTTCTTATGGCATTGTAGACTGGGTCACATCAATGAGAGAAGGTTGACTAAGTTGCATAGAGAAGGATATTTGGACTCGTTCGAATATCAAACTTATGACACTTGTCAATCTTGTCTCAAAGGAAAGATGACAAAGACTCCTTTTACTGGACAAGGAGAAAGAGCGAGCGAGCTCTTAGGACTCATACACAGCGATGTATGTGGTCCAATGTCTACACATGCGAGAGGTAGTTTTTCCTATTTCATTACTTTCACGGATGATTACTCAAGATACGGATTCATTTATCTGATGAAACATAAATCCGAGGCTTTTGAGAAATTCCGAGAGTATAAGAATGAAGTAGAAAACCAAACCGGCAAAAGTATCAAGACACTTAGATCTGATCGAGGTGGTGAATACTTGAGTGCCGAGTTCCTTGGTTACCTAAAAGAGAAAGGAATTCTCTCTCAGCTTACTCCTCCATACACTCCACAGCATAACGGTGTATCGGAGAGACGTAATCGAACCCTATTGGATATGGTACGATCCATGATGAGTAATGCTGAGTTACCGCGATCTTTCTAGGGTTATGCGCTAGAATCGGCGGCATATCTTTTGAACAAAGTTCCAACCAAAACTGTGCCTACCACACCATATCAGATATGGAGTGGGAAGAAACCCTGTCTTCAGTACCTGAAGACGTGGGAATGTCCAGCTTTTGTAAAAAATCAGCATTCGGACAAGCTCGAGGCACGCTCAGTAGAGTGTAAGTTTGTGGGATATCCAAAGAACTCTATGGGATATTACTTCTATTACGCAGAGGAACAAAAGGTTTTTGTTTCTCGTCATGCCCGCTTCTTAGAAACTGAATTTTTAGAAAATCAGAAGAGTGGGAGCGTAGTAGAACTGGAAGAAATTCCAGAACCACAAACTGCTACTGAAAGTTTGGTAGAACCAGAGGTTCAAGAAGAACAGAACATTCCCGCACCCCTCCGCAGGAGTAGTAGGCCGTCTCATCCGCCTGAGAGATACTACGGTTTTCTCATAGATGGGGATAGAGAGGATTGCATCATAGATGATGATGAACCTACTGACTTCCAGCAGGCCATCCAGAGCGGCGACTCGGTACGATGGCTAGATGCAATGTGGACCGAGATGGAGTCCATATACACCAACAAAGTATGGACTTTGGACTTTGCTCCAGATGGGGTAAAACCCATAGGATGCAAATGGATCTTCAAGAAAAAGATTGGTGTAGATGGACAGGTGGAAACCTATAAGGCTAGACTTGTTGCAAAGGGTTTTCGTCAAAGACCTGGTTTGGACTATGACGAAACTTTTTCTCCAGTGGCTATGCTCAAATCCATTCGGGTCCTTCTTGCTATTGCTGCCTTCCATGATTATGAAATCTGGCAGATGGACGTAAAGACGGCTTTTCTGAATGGAAATTTAGAAGAGTGCGTCTATATGGATCAGCCAGAGGGTTTCAATCAGAGTGGGAGCAGCGGGAAAGTATGCAAGCTGCTTAAGTCCATTTATGGACTAAAGCAGGCATCGCGGAGTTGGAACATCTGTTTTGATGAGACAGTCAAAGAATATGACTTTATCAAAAATCCAGATGAACCGTGCATATGTAAGTCTACGTTAGCGCCCCGGCCGTCTACAGACGCCAAATGCGGAATAAAAACTTTTTAACTGGCGCTATCGTATACTTTAACCCGGATCTACCATTATTGCTAAACTAACAAACTGTAAAGAGTGTAGAATGGTTATACCGAACGATCCGAGTCCTTCGTTCTTCAACCATCATCCCACGCTCCGTTGCGGCTGCTCCGATCTCGTCGATCTCCGATCTCCTCCGTCGAGGTGGCACCACATGATCGGTTCTTTAAACGGGCTCCCGCCTCTGACTCGAGGCAACTCGATCGTCAAGTTTGCTAAAAGAGACGACCAAGATTGATGTAGAGAATGAGTAGATGACTTTGTCTCGTTCCGTCCAAAGCTATGGACGGACGGTTAATGAAGTTGCCGAAGGAATCGGGTGATGGAATGAAATGAGCTGTGAAATTCCATACACCCCAAAAAACCTATCATAATCTTTTCTCTCTTGAAATGAAATCAACAAGTGAGAGTGAGAGTGAGGAGAGAGAGAGGGCAAGCCATATATAGCAAGAGGGAGGTGACCGTAGGAGGAGGGAGGTGACCATAAACCAAAAGCTTCTCACTAAAATATCTTTAGCCAAAACAAAAAGCTTTAACTACAAAGCATGAGTCATTAAGCATAGTCACTACTAAATAAATGCAACCAATGAAAACCTTACACCAATAAGCCTAGTCACCTCATCTAGAATATTCTAGAACACTGACTCACCTTATCTGTAGAAAAGATAAATCCGTCTTTAACCAAATGTTAAAAGACGGCTGATAGAAAACTGGAAACTGGCAACTTCCAAAAGTGATCCTGAAATGACTTTCAGGATAACCCCGAAACTGTATAAATATACCCGCATTTATATTACGACCGAATATAAATGCAACTGAGACAAAGATATTATACCTACTCAATATAATACTCGGATCCGGCTTAAACCAAAGCCGACCAGTATTATCTGCCCGAAAAATAACACGTGCGTAAACGCACGTGCATTTTCCGAACCCTGCCATAAAACCATACGGCCTCTACAACGTTTCGTCCGAAACTTGGGAAACTGTCTGTGGGGAACTCTAATGACTCTTCAGTACCCTGGCAGTGGGTTTAACCACAAACCGTCAGCGGCAGTAGCTATGCGTAACGGTTGCCCACGGACTGAACTTAAGGGAGACTGATGAGCGCACTCAAGGGTGGCCGATGAGCTAACACATCCAGAAACCCTACTGAGTCTAACAGTGACAATGTATATACAGTCCGGTCCGTTCGTCAATGAGTATCGCATATCCGCCTAGGGGGCTAGTAACGTCAGACCCCCAGAAGCAGTATAAGTCGTGTCGGAGTGTAGCCCAATAACACCCTGAGATACTACTGGAGTACCTACCAGTAAATCTCCTACCATGGCCATGGATTTAGTGTAATGGCTCTCCTAGACACAGCACGATCTCGCCCCCAATACCGGGAGAGACGAATCCCCTGCCGATCCGCTCACGTGCCTCCATATGGCTCGGGACTGTACCCAAAAGCTACCTGTTTGCACGACTCCTTTGAGCCGTGGTAGGGTAGTAATCAAAGCACAGTGGGAACTCACACGAGACAAATGACGACCTCAGGTCGATGAACTAACCTGTACACATGTCACCAGGGAACTGCTATCTGACGGTAGATATAATACTAACTAGCAGATTCCCGGCGAGTCCTGTCCGGTGTACTCATAACCCAATGAGCACCTGTATACATCTTAGGTGATCCAACTGACACCAGTGGCTTGTGAGACCGGCCACCGCCCCTCGTCGGGGTCTCGACTGCATACACTAGTCTACTCCGGAGTATCGATGCCCTGTCTCGAAACTCCCACGACTAGGGACCACAATTAAGGATATGCATATAAACTACCCAACTCTCACGTATATGATCGCCATCATACAGTTGATAGTAAAGCCAGATCCTAAGGGCTCTATCAAAGTGTAACATGCAATCAGTCACCTGAACATGTACACGACTGATAAAGGCAAACCAGATAGTAAACTATCAATTCGAGTAAGACTGTCCTACCGGGATAGGTCCTCCGCAATCATTGCAATCACGTACCTGCGATCCAATAATTGACTATGAGGGCACTATCTCCAACAATCTCCCACTTGTACTCAAGGCTAATTATTGCGATGTCGACTACTCACAGCCCGCGTGAAACCGAACATCCAACTCCTCTACTAATCAGTTTCACAAAGCCCGTTTGTAAAACTATTGTGTTCGAGAAATAGCCTCAGTGAGTGGATCCGCCTAGAAGTATCTTTCTTTATCTCTCTTAATCTCAAGTTCGCGGAGAAAGCCATCTCCCGAATTGAGTAGTACCTGTCTTAGAATATGTCTGAATATCTGATGGGACCTTAGTTCATAAATGAACTCCATATCCAAACTTCTTAGACTGTATAGATCACTGAACCTAATCAGTATCCGGCACCATGCCACCCACAGTATCCTCTGGAACCATCTGTCCATAATACTGTCCCTCGTCAGAGGGAAAACTAAAACTCTGACAATCACTCTGTCATCCATGTCACCTTTGAAGCCTGAAATGATAACCGTCTCCCGAAAGAGGCTGCCGTTATCAAATCCGTAGAACATGTACCAATGTTCTAAAACTGCTTCCTTATGTTTCTCCAGGATTGGATTAATACAAACTTATTGCATCTAGTGCAAAAACAACATTTGGTGCGGTACTTGACATCTCATGATTGACTCAATTGCCTAAGCAAGTGATCTGCCAATCATGCACATCCCTCTCCCCTTTAGTCTATACGACACCTTTAGAGAGGGTGACTCCATCACCTGCAGGTACACTACCATGCTAGGAGTCAACTATTCTAAAAACCATTAAAATATCTGTCAAAGTACCCACATTGGGAAACCACCCAAATCTAGATCTAAAACCATAGATCCAGAAACCAAAATGTCTTATATTATATCCATATCCTGTCTGGAGAAACAACTGTGTGACGACCACAGTTCAACCGATCGTAGTATAGGAATTTTACTTCCTACTCTGTGTATGTCATCATGATACCATGACATCACACCCTACTACCTTCTTAACTGATCCATCCCCTATTCTGATTGAAGTGAAAAACCATGACTGTCACATCAAAATTAGATGATCTATCTCCGCTATAACTGCTCAAGTCTATAAATAGATATAAGCTACTTGCTCACTATGCTTCCGATGCTCCCACTGACTACGACAACCCTCCTACAGGGTCTCATATCCTGGAACAACAGTAGTGTCAAGTCTTTGTAGGTAAGAACCTCCCTGTCACCGTCCTTGAGGCTACCGAAGTACCTCTCGGGTGTCTGAGGTTACCTACCATATCTGCGGAGTGGCTATTGGAATGTCAAACCTGATTGAATGTATAGGTCCTATTAAATTTTCCGTAATCGTTCGCGGTTCTGGAATCACTTCCAGTTCTACCATACTCCCACTACTGTTTTCTGAAAAAGATCCATTTTTACTAAAACTGTGGCGAGTCAAGAACAATATCACTATTGATCTTCCAAATGGTAGAATATCAACCCTCGTCATAGCCAGGGTCAACCCACAAACAGCCATTACAGAAACGTGCCCTGAGTTATCCAGAGTCTGGTTTTAAGCATAAGCTGGACAACTCCCCATACCTTAATTTCTTTTAAGGTACGATCCATTCCATATCCAATATAGAAACTTTGGCACTTATTTAATTGGAACCATATTCAAATCATGCAGCTGTCTCCAGTGCATATCAACTTAATGGAAAGAGGTTAATCAGCATTATTCAACTTAGGAATCCATCCAATTATGAGTAACCTGAAAGAGAAACACGTTTCTCAAAACCATCACTATCATCTGAAGACCAATCACAAGAATCTACATCTTCGATCTCTTTGAAGAATCCCGATACTTGTGATGCCTGGTTCTCTACTTTATTCTTATACCCACAACTTCTCAAAACTTAGACCTTGTATTTCTACGAAACACTCGTCTAAATACTAGAGAAGTTATAAGTAAACAGAACATAGTACGAGGACCTACCCCTTTGTCCTGATGGACACTTGGACAACATACAATACTCTGTATAAGTCCGCTGAGTTAAACAACTCAAAACTTGTGCGTCGTAGGTAGAAAACTGTACCCTGGCGATTTCCTCAAATATCACCAATTACAACGAATTCCGATATAATGAGGATGATCACCTAATTCCCAATATCTTACTCCCACTCATTATCTGTAAAACCATACAGATATGAGAATGAAACCTGGTAAATACATACCCTTGGAGTAAGTATCTAATCGGGAAAACA
Organism: Agapanthus africanus; assembly: GCA_030015575.1. NCBI lineage: Eukaryota > Viridiplantae > Streptophyta > Magnoliopsida > Asparagales > Amaryllidaceae > Agapanthus > Agapanthus africanus. The sequence continues at coordinate 483,779,956 of JASDDO010000010.1, read as the reverse complement.
GTTTTTCTTTAACAATGCACTGAAACATGAAAATGTTTCGTAGGGGTATCCTGGTATTCATAGTAATGCCTCTTCCATAATCCAATTCATGACTTCAACCGTATATTTTATTGCCATCTCTCCAAATCCCTTTATTTGTCTTTAGTCGTTACCTTCTGTACACCATCGTTAGGCTAAATGGTTTTCTTCCTTCCCTACCGTTCGGCACCAGCCTATGGTTTGGAAGAAGACTATCCAGTAAGCATAATAGGTGTACCCTCCTAAACCAAGGAATACTCGCATCTCGAGAGAAGGTGATGATAAAAGACAACTGAATAATACCTTATTCTTTTAAAGGTGAAATAGGAGTGGCGATGAAGTATGCGGTTTTGGTCGTGAATGATATCAGTCGCAATTTACTTTGCCCTCTTTCTAATCCCTTTATTTTGTCTTTACATATTATCTTCTGCACACCCTACTTAGGCTAATTGGTTTTCTTCATTCCCTACCTTTCGGCACCAGCCTATGGTTTGGAATAAGACTATCCAATAAGCGTAATTGGTGTACTCTCCTAAACCAAGGAGCTCTCGCAACCTGAGAGAAGGTGATAATAAAAGACAACTGAATAAACCAATTCTTTTCCTCCTGAACCTGGATCCATCCTCGAAGAAGTCCCTTCGAGTTCGTATATAACCATACGATGGATCTATCCAATGGAAGTGGATATCCGTAGTAATACGGGTGTTCTGAGAAATGCAAAGGGTAGAAGAAGGAGTGGCAATGACTTATGCAACTCAGATAATCCAAAAGCCAGTATTTTAAGAAGGTTCGGTCAACCTGGTCACTGAGTCATAGTCTAGGGTCGGTCAAAGGTCGCTGCCAAAGAGAGAGAGAGAAAAGAAACACTCTGCGTGCACTCTAACCTAGATCAGAATGGTCATCATTTTATCTAATCCGGAAACCTCCCACTGTCCTGTCAAATTCTCCTCCAAACCTAAAGAAGAATCAATCGGGATCATCCGAAGAGTAAACCAACTCATCAGTGGGAATCGGGATCCAACTCTCATCGCATGTTAACGTGATGGAATGCATCCACGTTATTCATACTCCAGAAGGTATGCGCATACTTGGCAAGTTTCAGTTTCTTTAGAAACTCCCGATATCATTTTCATGCCCCATGCTCTTATGATCCTGACTAAGGGCCAGCAAATCATAAGTCACATGTCAAGTTCTGCCCGTCATTATCTTGTTAATTTGAACCCACCCGTACTCGCCCTTGACTAAGGGCCAACAAGGCTGTACGACTGTCCCAAACCAACTCATCTATCTATGCAACAAATGAATACCCAGCAGCTACCAAACACTATGCCTTGACTAAGGCCAACAAACATAGCTTGAATACTACTGACCATCCATAAGAAACGACGGAGGGCTACGACTGGTTTTTGGCGAAAAACCTTTAGCGTAGTGAACTTGATATCGCTGAAGGAACCTGATAGCTTTTTAAAATATAGTGGCGAAAACCTTTTGCTAAAGAGGTCACTCCCGGTAAAGGGATCTCGGCTCTTTCCTCGTGGAATGAGGTGCAGGATATTCCACTGAATACCGCTATGCAAAGCAACTTGTAATCGACTATAGTAAAGTTATTACCCTGACGCAAACTTCTGTCCAAGGGGTCTTTCCCGGTGAAGGGATATCAGCCCTTGCCTCGTCGAATGAGGTGCTGGATATTCACACTGAATACCGCTATGCATAACAAAAGGAAACGTCTTTGCAATAACACCTTTTTAAAATTGTTCCAACAACTTAAACAGGTTTGTTTTCCTTTGCATTGATCAGAATCAACGCATTCCCATCAATCAATCACACCAGAAAAGAACGAAAATAAAATGTACGTATATGCCATCCGCATTCGTCACTGGGTCCCGTCATCACCCGTTAGGTTACTTAACTAACGACAGAGCGGGGACTGGACTAGCGCGGGTGTAAAACATATACAACATCTAATAGTATATAAGCCAATATACATAATCGCTCCAAGCGTGATAATATGCAACATTACAGAAAAGTAATAAGCATCACAGAACAATACAGATATCTGGGATCCCCGAGTTTCACAGAGCCGCTGCTGAAACTCGACGTTCCCCTGTCGTGTGGATAGCCTGTGCAATGAAACCTAGACCCCTACGGGTGCGGCAAGTTACCCGCCAAAACCTGAAGCGAGGCAGTCCCCCACAGCATAGTGAATGGAACACCCGGCACTTCACGGAATCCGGTAAACTTGAGCACCCCTCCTTGGGTCAACCTGTACCCCCTACGAGTGCGGCGAATAGTCTGCCAATTCTGAAGTGGGGCCCCTCTGCCTCTCAAAGCCATGAGATGCGGACCCGTTGCTTTCCCGAACCCGGCTATCCGTGCACTCCGTCGCGGGGTAAAACCTAGTACAGTAATGAAAAATAGTACAATAGGTACATCGACCGCAACCTGGTCGTGCCCCAAAAGAATATTATACAACAGGCAGTGACGGCAGTCCACAAGTTGGACGCTCGCCCCGCAATATCAAATGTACAAAATAAACTCAAACTGTACTACCATTGCACACTGCTATCCACCACGACAAATCCGCAACATCACAGCACAACACAGAACATCAACGCGAATGTCACGTTCGCAAACCCGTCTAAAAGAACTATAGAATCGGACGCGGTTTACCGATCAAATGACATTCCCGGTCGGAGATATAATGTAAGCACTGTAAACTAACATGTTTAAATTTCGATCGACCAAAGACCAAATATCAAAAAGTGGGCCCCACTGCTTACTGGTGAACAGTAACAAAACCTGGGCCAAAACGATAGTTACCAAAAACCCCAAAATCCAAAATAGAACCTACTGACAAAATTTGGGAGCACGTGCTCCCCACGTGACCGCGGAAGCGCGGCCGAACCATGGGTTTGGCCGCCCTTCCGCGGCAGCTTGGAGGGAACACAACCCCATCTTTTGTCGTAGCTCTTAAAAATGCCTGCTCTGATTTTTAAGACATCCAGAAATCAATTTTGACACCGTTTAAAATCAACAGAAACTGTCAAGCAAGGATTTTGTCGTTTTTGATTTTCGGTCGGATCGATATTTTAAACGCGTTAGCACAAGTTAGTATAGCAAAATGGTGAGGCTCTGATACCACTGTAAGTCTACGTTAGCGCCCCGGCCGTCTACAGACGTCAAATGCGGAATAAAAACTTTTTAACTGGCGCTATCGTATACTTTAACCCGGATCTACCATTATTGCTAAACTAACAAACTGTAAAGAGTGTAGAATGGTTATACCGAACGATCCGAGTCCTTCGTTCTTCAACCATCATCCCACGCTCCGTTGCGGCTGCTCCGATCTCGTCGATCTCCGATCTCCTCCGTCGAGGTGGCACCACATGATCGGTTCTTTAAACGGGCTCCCGCCTCTGACTCGAGGCAACTCGATCGTCAAGTTTGCTAAAAGAGACGACCAAGATTGATGTAGAGAATGAGTAGATGACTTTGTCTCGTTCCGTCCAAAGCTATGGACGGACGGTTAATGAAGTTGCCGAAGGAATCGGGTGATGGAATGAAATGAGCTGTGAAATTCCATACACCCCAAAAAACCTATCATAATCTTTTCTCTCTTGAAATGAAATCAACAAGTGAGAGTGAGAGTGAGGAGAGAGAGAGGGCAAGCCATATATAGCAAGAGGGAGGTGACCGTAGGAGGAGGGAGGTGACCATAAACCAAAAGCTTCTCACTAAAATATCTTTAGCCAAAACAAAAAGCTTTAACTACAAAGCATGAGTCATTAAGCATAGTCACCACTAAATAAATGCAACCAATGAAAACCTTACACCAATAAGCCTAGTCACCTCATCTAGAATATTCTAGAACACTGACTCACCTTATCTGTAGAAAAGATAAATCCGTCTTTAACCAAATGTTAAAAGACGGCTGATAGAAAACTGGAAACTGGCAACTTCCAAAAGTGATCCTGAAACAACTTTCAGGATAACCCCGAAACTGTATAAATATACCCGCATTTATATTACGACCGAATATAAATGCAACTGAGACAAAGATATTATACCTACTCAATATAATACTCGGATCCGGCTTAAACCAAAGCCGACCAGTATTATCTGCCCGAAAAATAACACGTGCGTAAACGCACGTGCATTTTCCGAACCCTGCCATAAAACCATACGGCCTCTACAACGTTTCGCCCGAAACTTGGGAAACTGTCTGTGGGGAACTCTAATGACTCTTCAGTACCCTGGCAGTGGGTTTAACCACAAACCGTCAGCGGCAGTAGCTATGCGTAACGGTTGCCCACGGACTGAACTTAAGGGAGACTGATGAGCGCACTCAAGGGTGGCCGATGAGCTAACACATCCAGAAACCCTATTGAGTCTAACAGTGACAATGTATATACAGTCCGGTCCGTTCGTCAATGAGTATCGCATATCCGCCTAGGGGGCTAGTAACGTCAGACCCCCAGAAGCAGTATAAGTCGTGTCGGAGTGTAGCCCAATAACACCCTGAGATACTACTGGAGTACCTACCAGTAAATATCCTACCATGGCCATGGATTTAGTGTAATGGCTCTCCTAGACACAGCACGATCTCGCCCCCAATACCGGGAGAGACGAATCCCCTGCCGATCCGCTCACGTGCCTCCATATGGCTCGGGACTGTACCCAAAAGCTACCTGTTTGCACGACTCCTTTGAGCCGTGGTAGGGTAGTAATCAAAGCACAGTGGGAACTCACACGAGACAAATGACGACCTCAGGTCGATGAACTAACCTGTACACATGTCACCAGGGAACTGCTATCTGACGGTAGATATAATACTAACTAGCAGATTCCCGGCGAGTCCTGTCCGGTGTACTCATAACCCAATGAGCACCTGTATACATCTTAGGTGATCCAACTGACACCAGTGGCTTGTGAGACCGGCCACCGCCCCTCGTCGGGGTCTCGACTGCATACACTAGTCTACTCCGGAGTATCGATGCCCTGTCTCGAAACTCCCACGACTAGGGACCACAATTAAGGATATGCATATAAACTACCCAACTCTCATGTATATGATCGCCATCATACAGTTGGTAGTAAAGCCAGATCCTAAGGGCTCTATCAAAGTGTAACATGCAATCAGTCACCTGAACATGTACACGACTGATAAAGGCAAACCAGATAGTAAACTATCAATTCGAGTAAGACTGTCCTACCGGGATAGGTCCTCCGCAATCATTGCAATCACGTACCTGCGATCCAATAATTGACTATGAGGGCACTATCTCCAACAGCATATATAGTAAAGTTGTAGCCAGAAGTGTCGTATTCCTCGTCTTGTACGTGGATGACATTCTATTGATAGGAAATGACATTCCTATGCTACAATCTGTCAAAGGATTCTTGTCACACAGGTTCTCCATGAAAGACCTGGGTGATGCCTCGTACATTCTGGGGATCCGGAGCTATCGTGATAGATCCAAGAGGATGTTGGGACTTTCGCAGTCCAGGTATATCGACACTGTACTGAAAAGATTCAGTATGGAAGATTCTAAGCGCGGTAACCTACCGGCTTGTCACGGAATCACCCTCTCCAAAGAGATGTCTCCCAAGACTGATTTGGAAAGGGAACGCATGTCTATTATACCCTACGCTTCTGCGGTAGGCTCTATAATGTATGCGATGTTGTGTACCAGACCAGATGTTGCTTACGCACTGAGCGTGGTAAGCCGGTATCAGTCAGACCCAGGGGAGAAACATGGATAGCAGTAAAGAACATTCTCAAGTACCTGAGGAGGACTAAGGAGATGTTCTTGGTTTACGGCGCAAAAGACCTCAGGTTGGAGGCCTTTGCTGATTCCGGCTTCCAGAGTGATAAGGACGATTCCAAGTCCATGTCGGGTTATGTCTTTACCCTCAATGGAGGGGCGGTGTGCTGGAAGAGCTCCAAGCAGGACACCGTTGCTGACTCGACGATGGAAGCGGAGTATATAGCTGCTTGCGATGCCGCAAAAGAAGCAGTCTGGATGAAGAAGTTCCTAACAGAACTTCAGGTGGTTCCTACCATAGTTGATCCAATACCTCTGTATTGCGACAACAACGGAGCTATAGCTTTAGCGAAGGAACCAAGGTCCCATCAGAAGTCCAGACACATCTTAAGGCGGTATCACCTGATCAGGGAGATCATTGATCGTCAGGAGATCGAGGTTCGGAGAGTTGCTTCTGAAGAGAACATTGCTGATCCATTCACGAAGGCCCTACCTCAGATTCAGTTCGAGAGGCTACTCGAGATCATCGGTCTACGATATGCCAGTACATGGCCCTAGTGCAAGTGGGAGATTGTTAGTGTTTATGCCCTAGAAGGCCATTACTGTATCATACTAGTTTGTATATTACTTAATGGAAGCTTGGGATATTCACATGTATATAACAGTCTTGCTAAACATGGTAGTATGCTACTTGGTTTTTCTATCTTAATATGTGAGTGTACGTATTGATAGAGCTCTTAGGATCTTGCTTGTCTACCAGCGTTGTGATGGCAGTCACACTAGTGGGGGCTGGGTAGTCTACAAGCACATCCTTATTCAGGTCCCTGGTCGTTGGATTATCGAGACAGAGCATCGATACTCCGGAGTAGACTAGTGTGTACGCTTCTCATCCCAGTTGGGGAGATGGTCTGTCCCACAGCCGTCAGTACGTCGTACTGGAGATAGTATGCAGGTGCTCGTTAGGTTACGGGTACACCGGACAGGACTCACAGGGAACTGTTGGTTGGTTTGATACCAGTCGTCAGTGAGCAGTTCCCAGGTGACATGAGTACAGCATAGTCCGCAGACTTGACACTGCTACTTCGCCTCGAGTGTGTCCCACTGTTCTTAGATTGCTACCCTACCATGGCTCAAAGGAGTCGTGCAAACAGGTAGCAGTTGGGTGCAGTCCCGAGCACTTGGAGGCAGTGGCGGTTAGACAGGATTCGTCCCTCCCGGTATTGGGAGTAGATATCGTGCTGTGTCAGAGAGCCATTACGCAAAGTCCCTGGCCAGGGCAAGCGAGATTTGCTGGTAGGTTCCAGTACTTTCTCAGGGCGTAATGGGCTTCGCTCCGACACGACTTATACCGCTATTAGGGGACTGACGCTTGCCGCCCCCCTAGGCCCGATATGCGATAGTCTTGGACGAACGGACCGGACTGTATGGAGATTGTCACATCAGACTCAGTAGGAGTTTGGATGGGTTTCCTCATCGGCCTTCTTATCGACAACTACCTGGGGACCGTTACGTACAGCTAGTGCCGCTTGCGGTCTGTGGTTAAACCCACTGCCAGCGTAGTAGTCGAGTCTCTAGAGTCCCACACAGAGAGTTTCCTACTCCAGGCGAAACGATATAGAGGTTGCATGGTTTTGCGACAAAGGGTTCGGATGCATACGTGCGTTTACGTGCGTACGACTTTCGGACAGTTTTTACCAGTCGGCTTTGGTTTAAGCCAGTTACTGGTATCCGGTTATTGGATTTATACAGTCTAAAGTTTTTCCGTATTTTTTTACGGATCGGAGGGGCGTTCTCGTAATTACTCGAGAAGCTTCTAGAAGATGGTGACTAAGGAGGTTTAGGTGTCATTTGCATTAAATGAGTTTAGTGAGTCATGAGGGTGATTCATGCATATCATTAATGGATGATAAATGCTTAGTGAGTCATGACAATGAATCACCATTAGATATTTGTGAAGCATGCTTATTCATTATGTATTATTCTTTTTCTCATAAATAAGAATGCTTCATATTTATTATGATACATTACTATTCTCATCATAATTCATTCTCACCTTCTCTCTCCTCAAGCTCTCCCTCTTCAAAGACTAATCCTCCCTTCTCATGAGTTGAGTACAAGGGTTAGTAAGACTAATCAATCCATAACCATCACTCTATTTCATCCTAGCTTCTTTGATTAGCAATCCAAGAAGGTTAGTTGCCTCAAGTTTAGAGGTTTAGCTTGGAGTTTTGCTCTCGGGTGGATCGTCTACTACCTAGAGAAGGCCGAGGAGGACAAGTAGATCGTAAAGACGAAGGAGTTGGTTCATTAGGTATAATCCCTAAACACAGTAGTTTAGAAACACTTTGTGTTTGGTTATTTATAGTTTAGCTTCGATTCAAGCGGTTAGTCGATGTTCGTTCACTAAACAAGATCGTTTTTGATATTTCCGCCTCCCCACAAGTTCTGGGGTGTAGTACATCGACTTACAGAAGTTCCCCCAAAGCATTTGAAGCTAGCTCCCTCTCCGAAAATTTCCGGTTGAGCCTCTTTTCGCAGGACTGATGATTAGCGGCGCACCGCTCAATCTACCCCTGCAGGCTCACCTTGGCAGTTAAGAGCTCAGAAGGAAGGCGTATACACTCGAGATTATGTAAGCAAGGCTCCACCCCGCGACAATACTCAACCCAAACATGCACCAATGCCTCATCATGATAAGTAGAAAGGAAGGGCAAAGAAGTATCGGCTTTGGCAGCAAATTCTTCGGCCGTAACAAAATTTCCAGCACGAAGATCTTCAATGAGAGCCACCAGGGAGTAGATATTTTGTCTCGCCATCCTTTCAGACGCATGACGGGCATAGGGACCCGGTGGCATGAAAATTCGTGATTCCAATGGAATTAGGGTTGCCAGAGCTGTCAAGATTTGTGAACGGTCAGTGAGAGTCACAAACATGGAATAGACAAAACAATGTCAAAGATAACCTTACTTACCCACAGTCATGCATGGGGGGTTTGAGAGATCCCCAGGCCCATCGAGGATCTTGACCTCATCATCGGCTTCTAAAACTGTGGAGCACATATTAGCATCATTATAAAGAATAATAATAAAATGAAAAGGGTCGAAGAACACAGACCTTGCCCGAAAGAAAGGACGATGCTTTGCGGGGATATCACCTGTAGGGCACCTATGTCAAGTAAGCGCTGGAAGGATTTCCTGGGAGACAGGTCCACAATAGAAGCCGCTAATTTCCTTAGTTCTGAAAGGAAGGAAAGGTTCAGATGATGGAAAGACTATTAAAAAAAAAAGTATAGGAGACTACCTTCGCTGCTCTTCCCGCCTTGAACCGGAGGGATAGCAGCCTCGGCAACCTCCTCCATGCCCTCAGGAACATCACCGGAGACATGCGCTGGTATGACAACTTCCAATTAAGGGGCAACGGCCGCCATTTCAGGCTCCAATGAAGGGATGGCGGTCTGAACTACCCTTTCCACAATCTCTAGGCCGTCACCAGAAAGATCCATTAAATCTACGGCCGATAAGGGTGCCTCTTCTGGAAGAACAGGCACCAGGGGAACGGAGGCTACCAGTGGAAGCTCTACAGAAGGAATAACAGCCATAACAACCTCTTCAGCACCTACTAGTGCCTCATCGGAGACATGTACAGAATCCATAGTCAGGACGCGACTTGAGTTCAAATCCTCTGTCATTGTTGAAGTCCCTGCAAAGTTTTCGCAAAGATAAGGAGATATAAAAAAACGATACAAATTATTTACCGAAAGAAAAAAGATGGAAAGCACACATACCGATGCGCCAGGATGCTTATAGTATGGCTTTTTCAAGCCGTCATTCCTTCCTGAGGAAATGTGCTCGCCAGGGTTCAAATGCAGATTCATGGCCACCGGTCTTCAATGCTAGCTCATCTTCGGAAGCGGCTGAGATAGGCTGCTTGAGGGCTATCTCCTCTTCCTGTTGCAGGGGACCCATATGTACTCTCCGTAGTGATGGAGATATTCGTAGAATGTGATGGGAGGATAAGGTTTTTTCGAGACACCCACGTTCTCAGTTTCGTCTTGTGAGCGCCTTATAGCCTCAGCCAATTGTGCGGCTTCCTCAGCAGACGAACCCAGAAAGAGAAGACCATCATCCGGCTCTTGCATAGATATAGGTTCGTCTTGGGCAACAGCATCAGATTCGAGCAAGAAGTCAAGCAAGCCAGTAACCGTTTTCTTCATCCGTTTTGAACTAAAGCTAACATTGGAAGAGGACCGCTTCCTCCCCTTTAGTGCTTTGATATGGCGTTGCCCAACTTCCAATATCCTCTTTTGGCGGTACTACCGATGACGACATTGCCATTGAGGATGCCACAACTGATGAAACTGCTGCTGGCGCCTTATCGGAAGCCTTTGCCTGGGCTCTAGTGCGCATTGGCATACCAACTGTAGGAGGAGTCAATTCCGCATCCGCCTCCTCAGGGATAAGTAAGGCACCATTACCCCTCAATGGAGGGTGAACCACTGTCTAAGGTTGCGGCGGAACACCCATGGCTTGGGTCGGGACGGGAGCTCTATATCCGAAGAGTATCTGCTTCTCCTCGGTAATGATGGGACCAACTCGATGGCGGTACCAACCCGTAAAAGACCCCACACACCTCGGAATATAGTCGGCCTCGGGGATCACGAAATGAGAGCCGGTGTTCAGCCGCATGAAGTGATGGATGATGTCACGAACAACTCCCAGAGACAAGATGGGCTCCACCAAAAATTCTTCGAAGGGAACACCGTGGAAGTAACCCAATTGCCGAGCAAAGCGGTGATGATTATACCGCATGAAAAGAACCATATCATTTTGACGGAACACCAAATAACCCGGCCTAATCGAATACAAGTGCATAATTTCCTTAGGCTTTAAGGATGGTGCTCCCCCTTTCGATAAATCGAATAGCTGTTGAACAGGTCCCGAAGGAGCAGAGAGGACTCGGTCATTGAATACTATCCCACCTTCGCTAGCATACGGGTTAAGCAACACATGAAGGCCCTCTAGCTAAGTTGGATCAGGAGCTGAAGCATCCACCAACCTCATGATCTGCAGAAAGGTGTAAGCATCATAGAAATCTGGCCTCTGATGCGCTGCGAACATGCATCTCAATCCACGACGTAAAGTAGTGGAGGGAGAAACTCACAACATCTACAGCCGGGGTCGAAGTATTGGCCGCGACGCTCAGCCTATGGTATAAGTGCGACAGCCCCGCGATACCTACGGCCAGTCGTGTCCCTTCAGCCACGCTATGGGCAGGATAGATGATCGAAGCTCCCATGAAACGACGATGCGTTGGAATGGCAAACCAGCTAAGCCAAAGGCTAATAAAACCGATAAAGAAGGTCTCTTCGTCCATGCTGGGAGCCGCAATCGAATCAAAGGACACGACCGACAAGACCGGGATATAAAACTGTGGTAAATCTTCTGCTTTGGCCGGCAGTTTGTCTAGCCCAAACCCAAAAAGGTCGCCGATATTTGCAAACTTTGGAGCCGTCTTAGACAAAGCATCTTCGCGGATAAAACAGGCAATGAAGCTCTCAAAAGTGACGTCGTGCCTGTTCACACCATAATATTGCATTATTATATTCCCCATTCTTATTCGTTTTATAAATAAACAGGTGCTTTTGACGTATATCTGCTACATATTACAGGTTACAGGTTCTTGGAACGAAAACAGTGAAAAAGATAGAAGACGATACAAAAGAGGGACTTTGACCAACAAATAGAAGGACCTTGATCAAGCCTACATAAAAGAAAAAGTTCACAAAGTACAAGGCAATACAAAGTCCAAGATCGTGAAGCCACGGTTAAAGTCCACCATAATTATTCACTGGAAAATCTGGAAGAGAATCAGAAGCCCAATTGAGAAAAGTACTGAAGAATAAGAAAGCCCAGAAAGCCCAGAGCCTGCAGCAGAAAACAGAAGGCCCAATCCACCTTTTTGGCCGCGGAACCGCGGCCAAACCAGGCCTCGGGCCGCGATAGGCTTAGGGAATTATGGGCAGAAAATTTTACCAATTTGTGTTACGGCTTTGACTAGTCAACCTAGGGATATTCTTATAAATGCAGACGTGCGAATCAATTGTAACCTAGGGTTTCCTATTCTCTATAAATAGGAACTCTAAATCTTGTATTAGGTTATGCCTCCCTATGCCTCCTTTTAATAATAAAATTCAGAATTCTTTATGGAGAGCATCGGTGCCTCTTTTCATTTCATGAATTCAGATCTGACACCCCTGTGTTGATGTTTGGAGAGAGCCATCTATAAAGTAGGTAATTTTTCATTCTCTGCCCTAGTTTAGATTTAATTCCTTGCCCTAGATAATTGTTAGAGTTAGCTTTGGGGAAGGCTTTTGAGAGATGAGATCTCTCATCCCTTTCTTACCCATCACATATAATCAATAGGACTCCATGCATACACGCACACACCGCGCCCTACGGCACCCTATCCCTCGAGGTAGCGGTGATACCGTAGTATAAAGGCCCGGTTGCGCGTGTTTTCCATGGAGGTTAGGGTAAGGATCGATAAAGGAAGAACAAGAACCTAGAGGAAGAAACACCTTCCCGAATGGATCTAATCCCCTTTATTAATAATTACCATAACTCCTCTTAGATCCTAATTTGGGTATAGAAAGCGTTGAGATTTATTTACATTTCCAAACCATTCCTAAACCTAACCCTAGCAAGATTTAGATCTAGATAATCTTAGTATAAATAAATTTAGTTTTTAGATTTAAAAATCAATCCGACTCCCATCGGAATTAACTCGTTCGAGCGATTAAATAAACAGGTGCTTTTGACGTATGTCTGCTACATATTACAGGTTATAGGTTCTTGGAGCGAAAACAGTGAAAAAGATAAAAGACGATACAAAAGAGGGACTTTGACCAACAAATAGAAGGACCTTGATCAAGCCTACATAAAAGATAAAGTTCACAAAGTACAAGGCAATGCAAAGTCCAATATCACGAAGCCACGGTTAAAGTCCACCATAATTATTCACTAGAAAATCTGGAAGAGAATTAGAAGCCTAATTGAGAAAAGTACTGAAGAATAAGAAAGCCCAGAGCCTGCAGCAGAAAACAGAAGGCCCAATCCTCCTTTTTGGCCGCGGAACCGCGGCCAAACCAGGCCTCGGGCAGCGGTTCCGCGGCAGGGTTAGGGAATTATGGGCAGAAAATTTTACCAATTTGTGTTACGGCTTTGACTAGTCAACCTAGGGGTATTCTTGTAAATGCAGACGTACGAATCAATTGTAACCTAGGGTTTCCTATCCTCCATAAATAGGAACTCTAAAGCTTGTATTAGGTTATGCCTCCCTATGCCTCCTTTTAATAATAAAATTCAGAATTCTTTATGGAGAGCATCGGTGCCTCTTTTCATTTCATGAATTCAGATCTGACAATCCTGTGTTGATGTTTGGAGAGAGCCATCTATAAAGTAGGTAATTTTTCATTCTCTACCCTAGTTTAGATTTAATTCCTTGCCCTAGATAATTGTTAGAATTAGCTTTGGGGAAGGCTTTTGAGAGATGAGATCTCTCATCCCTTTCTTACCCATCACATATAATCAATAGGACTCCATGCATACACGCACACACGGCGCCCTACGGCACCCTATCCCTCGAGGTAGCGGTGATACCGTAGTATAAAGGCCCGGTTGCGCGTGTTTTCCATGGAGGTTAGGGTAAGGATCGATAAAGGAAGAACAAGAACCTAGAGGAAGGAACACCTTCCCGAATGGATCTAATCCCCTTTATTAATAATTACCATAACTCCTCTTAGATCCTAATTTGGGTATAGAAAGCGTTTAGATTTATTTACATTTCCAAACCATTCCTAAACCTAACCCTAGCAAGATTTAGATCTAGATAATATTAGTATAGATAGATTTAGTTTTAGATTTAATAAATTAATCCGAACACCCTTCAGAATTAACTCGTTTGAGCGATTAGGAAATTCACAACATCTCTGTGGACTGACCCGTACTCACCGGCTAGCTGCAAAGCGACGCCGTTCTTGATTGCGGTTATAGATAGTTTTTGAGATCAATCAGTGCCCTTCCGACGCTGCGAACAATTTCTCAAAGATAACCAAAACCTTGATTAAGCTAGGGTGCTTATGGCGGACGGCGTTTTCAGTCGTCAAGCCGTCAAGCGAAGCTGGCATCATCTCAAACACATTTTCATCAGAAGGCAGCAACTCTTCATAATGCTCCCCCCTGATTAGTAGTCCCGAAATATCGCAAAACTCTTCCAATGAAATAGAGACCTCGCGATCCCCTAGTAAGAAGGTGTTGGTGGGAAGATTCCACTGGTTCACAAAAGCTTTAATCCACCAGACACGAGGGGATTGATAATGAAAGAGGGACGCATACACCGCCTAATAGAGACCAACCTTCTGCAATCGCGCACGATGAGCGGACAAAACATATCGAGCCCAGGGAAGATTGCCCGTCGGGTGGTGAAGGGTAAGCCTTATCTTATAAATTTGTCCCCAGGATTCGGGTTCACCCTGACAAATGCGACGCCCCAAAATGTCTATAGCCGGCAAAGGTTGGTTGGGTATCCCAGTTGTCGACGGCTCAAGCCGGCCTATAGAAATCCAATCAGCCGCCTCCACCGCAAAAGCAGTTTGCAGACGCTCCATTGGCAAAATTGGGTGAAGAGGCTCTGTTGGCACTTCGCAAAGAAAGCTGCGGCGACCCCGGATGATATGTCCATACCAAGTTTCCCACAAGAGCAAACTGGTACAGTCCCTGTCATGGTCCCGGATCATCGCCATTGCTTCTTCGTCTGACGGCGATTGTGGAAAAGCAGCGTCTGAGCGAGTAAAAGGAAAGTAGGGAAGAGAAGACATTGTTCCTGAAATAAAAGGAGGAAAGACTGTTAATGCCACTTACACACACACACACGCACACACACATATATATAAACAGCAGAAGAAAACGACAAGAAGTTTATTCCATGGGACCATTGATTGCAAAAATAATGGACCCCACAAAATAAGTATGACGGTTCACCAATCACGTGGCAGGGATATCATTGTGAGAATAAAAAAAGAGATTCTCAATAAATGCACATTGGAGTTTAAACGACTTGGGACATCCTCACAAAAGAACACCCATTACAAACTCTGTCAAATGGATTAAAAAATAAAGGAAAAATCCCTTAAAAAGATTTTCGAGAACACTGAGGAATCAAATTTCCGAAGGGCTCTCTTGATCTTTCAGAGCTAAGCTCTTCGATGAGGAATTAAATTCCTTTTATACAACGGAATTAAATTTCAGAAACCTCATAAAGAGGAAATGAAAAATCAAATGCCATGCCCAAAACATTAAGAGTTATTACTCAAAAATCACATCTTTGGATCTCTAAGAGATGGGTTTTAAAGGAGAGCAAAGCTCTCATGATAGATTTAAAATCCAGAGGCTTTCTTTAAGAAAAAAGGGTTCTCTGATGTTCAAGAGCTTTACCTAAAAAGGGGTTCTTTTTGGCAGAGTTAAACTCTGAAAATTTTCAATGGACAGAGAACTAAGCTCTGAAGAGAAGAATTAAATTCTCAAAAAGAAAGCAAAGAAGGAAGAAGATGAAGAAACAGAGGCGTTACAGAGACGAGACCCCTGCATTTATAAGACATGATGGAGAACGGTTCATCTTTCCCGTTCCCTAGGCAGATCCAACGGCTATAAAGGTGACAGCGTTGCACTTACGTGCAAACCATGTAGGAACAACACTGTGGGGGTATTTGTTCCCTTATAAAAATTCAGAAAGAAAAGGGGAAGGGAAAATTCCCCACTAATGGAAGCATCACGTGTAAGCACGTGATCATCGATCCCTTATAAAGAGACTCAGAGAGGGAAAATAAAATCTTCTGGAAAATTTCCTGCAGATTTTTGTGCCCTTGAAAAATCTTTTCCTTTCCAAATAACAAATCTTATGCAGGATTCTTTGCGCCCAGCTTAAAATAGAAATTGATTGCAAGTAATATTTTCTGTTTTTGCATATCTTTTCTCGAAAATCTTTTTGCAAAAGAAAAATTTCCAAATTAAGAGAAAACGGAAAAAGGAAAAAGGAAATTTTTTTTTTAACAACTTGCAAATTTTGCCGCTAAGAAATCCTTGCACCACCTACCTTCTTTCTCTTCTCTTTCTTCTATCATGGGTACCCCACATCATAAATCACTTTCCGAAGTTTGGTATCCCGAACCTAACTTTGCTTCGTACGTTAATTGTTTCGGTCGATTTAAAGATGATCCCTCCATACCCAAAATTTCTTTGAAAGATCAAATAGAAGCGTCTAGGAGAAACAACTCGACTTTGCAACCCACCTTGTGTCAACCATGCCCACCTTTACCACCTTCGTACGTTGATACCACTTTATCTAGTCCTGTTGTAACCCCTAGACCGATGTCCATTGCTGAGCATATTGCTCAATCTCGTAGCCGATCTTTCACCCCTCTCAACACATCTAGTTCTAGGGATCAATAAGTCCATTCACCTTTTTATCCACATGTTGACCCTACTCCTGTCCAACCATCCAATTCCTACCAGTCCTACCCGACTTTCCCTCCTTCACTAGACATTGCTTCTACACAGCCAATTGGGAGTTTCACGTATCCAAACAATTTCGAATCTTTTACCGAAACCCCTTCACAATCCATGTCTAGTCTAGAACAGTCGTTGGAGGCGTACATTGCAGCAACAAACAAAATGGTTAGGAATGTGGATGCGTCCATTGCCGCCCTTATGCAACCTAGTGAACCGGTAGCTAGTTTCCAACTAGCTCCAAATTTTCCAATGTATGAGGAGGTGGTTGGACAGAGTGCGAATTTGAGAGGATTTCCAAATCAAACCTACCCATACCCAATTGAAGCCCACAACTCCGGTTTTCCATTGATTGTCCCAAATGATTCACCAGTTGAAAATAAAAACGAGTTGTGTGATTTTGTAGTGCTTGATTTGCCAAATTGTGAAGAACCCCTTTCGAGTGAAACCACACCTAATCCTTTTAAACTTTACACCTCCACTCTAAAACCTAAATCGATCAATATCCATGCTTTTGATGAGGTGTCGGAAAATATTGATTTTCACTTGATTGAGGATATAGACGCCGGGAATATTTTGGATGATGATCCCGTAGATTTGATTGATATTTTATGTCCAATTCATCATCCCGAGTCATTAAATGTTTCTCCCAAACTTCATATGCGTCTTGATTTTGATGATAATGGCATGGATAGGCTAAATTTTGAGGAAAATTATGAGGAGAGTATTGAGGATAATATTGAGCTTGAACCATTTTTGTTTGATATGTCTGATTTTCCAATTCATCCTCTTGAACCTTTAACTAAATCACCCTCGCTCCTTTCCATCGTTCCGACCACGCAAAAGATCACGCTTGAAAACTGTGAGCTTGAAAAATTTTCCTTTGAATCTGACACAGTTCTCACAGACGTTAACACTTATGAGTGTTTCACTTTTTCGGACGATGTTGAAAACCCACTTCCCGAGTTTGAGTCCTTTACATTTTCAGATGAGTTAGTTGAACCATCAGACTCGGTTGCTTACAGTTGTTTCGAACCATTGATGGAATCTTTCAAGTTCGAGACAGTTTACTACGGTGAGAATGAGACTATCCCTAATTCACTCCCTTTCGTCCTTCCTATCGTTCCGACTGTACAAGAGACCGTTACGCTTTCATCTCCTATACCAAGTTCGGCGTACCCATGCTTTCTTGCGAATCTTGAGGGATTTGACCCCATTTCTCGACGGGTTGATAGATTAGCACAATCGCTTTTAACACATCGGTCATCACAAATTGCGCTAATTTATTCACTCGATTTACACCCTCAAGATCGTACTCCATTTCTTTCTCTTTTCCGTCATTCTTCTCCTCCACCGAGACCATATTCCACTCTTCTTCCCATACGGTCTCGTGTGCTTCTCATTTCTCTTCTTTCCACTCCCTCATTTCACCAACTCTACCATTATAAGATTTTTGAATGGTTGGTGCTAACCTTTGGCTTGTGTAAGGCCTTGTTTAGTTTGGGGAGGACCTTGTTGTATATATGTATATATATTTTTTTGTTTTCTTTTTATATAAAAAATAAAAAAAATTCAAAACATTAAAAAATATATAAAAATATTTTGTAAATAAATAAACAGGGGAGTGCCGACAATTTTGACCCTCTTGGTGTGGCATGACAATGAGGACACTGTCAAGTTTAAGTTTGGGGGTATGCTCGGTAAGCCTTCTTCCTTCGCATTCATATGTATATTTTTGCATTTGCATACTTATTTGAAAATCCATAAAAATTGAAAAATTTCAAAAATTATAAAAATTAATGTATTCAATTTTGGCCTTATTTGACTTAAGTTTGACAGATAGGTTAACTAGCTAGGAACAACTAGATCTTAGACTTAGTAAATTAAAAACCCTAAAAATAACCTTCCTTAAAGTTTAACGGTAGAAAGTATATGTCTTTGTAGTTTATTTAGAAATAGGCGAATTTTGAGTTCACTTCTTGGGCTAAGTCAAAGCAAAGGAAAAGTATTGATATCTTTATTAGAGTATAAGTTTGAAAAATAATTCCTAGCTTAAGTCTAGATTCTGAAAATGTATACCCTACAAATTGCACAATCACGCACCTTGAAACTTGGAATAATAGAAGAGACCTTGAAATGCTCTTGTCTAAAGTCCTTAGTATAATGAAAATGAAAAAAAAAGTGAATAAAGAAAAAAAATGAACACTGGTTTTTGTGATTACTTAAGGCTGCAAAAAAATAGAAAAAAATATTTAGCGAGGGTGCTTTATCACCTAGTGCCTTAGACCAACTGGTTTGGGAGTCACTGCTAAAAATCCTTGGGTGCTGCAAGACTAGGAAGTACACTTTAAAGTGCAAACGTATTTTGTAATCGGTCGTTGGTACCTCAAGAAGTATTAACGGTCGCATGAAGGATGTGTAAGCAAGATTCATTTAAAAATTCACCAATTAATAAATGCTTTGGACAACGGACAAGAGTACGATTGCTTGATTTGAATTTCCAAGTGTAGGGGTGATTTATACACACACGTGAGGATATGTGATTGGAGTTTAGATGAGAGAAATGAGTGAAGAATAGAACTTGTATCTTTAGTAAGAGTTGATAAAAATTCATAAGTGGAGATGGAAACCTAGAAGGAAAACTTAAGAAATGCCGAAAGCTAAGTAGGTCTGCAGAACATATATAATCTTAAGTTAAATGATGAGGAAGTGTGAAGAATATGGGTGGATAATTTACGAGTCGACGATAATAGAATTCCTTGTTAGAAAACCTAATTGAAGAATAAAAGTCTATGGGCCTAATTGATAGGATTTTATGGGTAGTATCCGCTGAAAACTCTCAGGAGACAACACTACTCCTACTAGGGACACCTAGAGGTTTAACGGCTTGTTGCACGAGCTCAGTGCAATCGCATTACCCTGCGAAAGTGCGGTTAGGTTTTTGTAGAGAATAAAAAAAATAAGTTTGTTAGAGAATGAGCAAAAGATAGTTTGGGGGTATTTGTTCACACCATAATATTGCATTATTATATTCCCCATTCTTATTCGTTTTATAAATAAACAGGTGCTTTTGACGCATGTCTGCTACATATTACAGGTTACAGGTTCTTGGAGCGAAAACAGTGAAAAAGATAAAAGACGATACAAAAGAGGGACTTTGACCAACAAATAGAAGGACCTTGATCAAGCCTACATAAAAGATAAAGTTCACAAAGTACAAGGCAATGCAAAGTCCAAGATCGCGAAGCCACGGTTAAAGTCCACCATAATTATTCACTGGAAAATCTGGAAGAGAATCAGAAGCCCAATTGAGAAAAGTACTGAAGAATAAGAAAGCCCAGAGCCTGCAGCAGAAAACAAAAGGCCCAATCCTCCTTTTTGGCCACGGAACCGCGGCCAAACCAGGCCTCGGGCCGCGATAGGCTTAGGGAATTATGGGCAGAAAATTTTACCAATTTGTGTTACGGCTTTGACTAGTCAACCTAGGGGTATTCTTATAAATGCAGACGTGCGAATCAATTGTAACCTAGGGTTTCCTATTCTCTATAAATAGGAACTCTAAATCTTGTATTAGGTTATGCCTCCCTATGCCTCCTTTTAATAATAAAATTCAGAATTCTTTATGGAGAGCATCGGTGCCTCTTTTCATTTCATGAATTCAGATCTGACACCCCTGTGTTGATGTTTGGAGAGAGCCATCTATAAAGTAGGTAATTTTTCATTCTCTGCCCTAGTTTAGATTTAATTCCTTGCCCTAGATAATTGTTAGAGTTAGCTTTGGGGAAGGCTTTTGAGAGATGAGATCTCTCATCCCTTTCTTACCCATCACATATAATCAATAGGACTCCATGCATACACGCACACACCGCGCCCTACGGCACCCTATCCCTCGAGGTAGCGGTGATACCGTAGTATAAAGGCCCGGTTGCGCGTGTTTTCCATGGAGGTTAGGGTAAGGATCGATAAAGGAAGAAGAAGAACCTAGAGGAAGAAACACCTTCCCGAATGGATCTAATCCCCTTTATTAATAATTACCATAACTCCTCTTAGATCCTAATTTGGGTATAGAAAGCGTTGAGATTTATTTACATTTTCAAACCATTCCTAAACCTAACCCTAGCAAGATTTAGATCTAGATAATCTTAGTATAGATAAATTTAGTTTTTAGATTTAAAAATCAATCCGACTCCCATCGGAATTAACTCGTTCGAGCGATTAAATAAACAGGTGCTTTTGACGTATGTCTGCTACATATTACTGGTTACAGGTTCTTGGAGCGAAAACAGTGAAAAAGATAAAAGACGATACAAAAGAGGGATTTTGACCAACAAATAGAAGGACCTTGATCAAGCCTACATAAAAGATAAAGTTCACAAAGTACAAGGCAATGCAAAGTCCAATATCACGAAGCCACGGTTAAAGTCCACCATAATTATTTACTAGAAAATCTGGAAGAGAATTAGAAGCCCAATTGAGAAAAGTACTGAAGAATAAGAAAGCCCAGAGCCTGCAGCAGAAAACAGAAGGCCCAATCCTCCTTTTTGGCCGCGGAACCGCGGCCAAACCAGGCCTCGGGCCGCGGTTCCGCGGCAGGGTTAGGGAATTATGGGCAGAAAATTTTACCAATTTGTGTTACGGCTTTGACTAGTCAACCTAGGGGTATTCTTGTAAATGCAGACGTGCGAATCAATTGTAACCTAGGGTTTCCTATCCTCCATAAATAGGAACTCTAAAGCTTGTATTAGGTTATGCCTCCCTATGCCTCCTTTTAACAATAAAATTCAGAATTCTTTATGGAGAGCATCGGTGCCTCTTTTCATTTCATGAATTCAGATCTGACAATCCTGTGTTGATGTTTGGAGAGAGCCATCTATAAAGTAGGTAATTTTTCATTCTCTACCCTAGTTTATATTTAATTCTTTGCCCTAGATAATTGTTAGAATTAGCTTTGGGGAAGGCTTTTGAGAGATGAGATCTCTCATCCCTTTCTTACCCATCACATATAATCAATAGGACTCCATGCATACACGCACACACGGCGCCCTACGGCACCCTATCCCTCGAGGTAGCGGTGATACCGTAGTATAAAGGCCCGGTTGCGCGTGTTTTCCATGGAGGTTAGGGTAAGGATTGATAAAGGAAGGACAAGAACCTAGAGGAAGGAACACCTTCCCGAATGGATCTAATCCCCTTTATTAATAATTACCATAACTCCTCTTAGATCCTAATTTGGGTATAGAAAGCGTTTAGATTTATTTACATTTCCAAACCATTCCTAAACCTAACCCTAGCAAGATTTAGATCTAGATAATATTAGTATAGATAGATTTAGTTTTAGATTTAATAAATCAATCCGAACACCCTTCAGAATTAACACGTTTGAGCGATTAGGAAATTCACAACATCTCTGTGGACTGACCCGTACTCACCGGCTAGCTGCAAAGCGACGCCGTTCTTGATTGCGGTTATAGATAGTTTTTGAGATCAATCAGTGCCCTTCCGACGCTGCGAACAAACCTTGATTAAGCTAGGGTGCTTATGGCGGACGGCGTTTTCAGTCGTCAAGCCGTCAAGCGAAGCTGGCATCATCTCAAACACATTTTCATCAGAAGGCAGCAACTCTTCATAATGCTCCCCCCTGATTGGTAGTCCCGAAATATAGCAAAACTCTTCCAATGAAATAGAGACCTCGCGATCCCCTAGTAAGAAGGTGTTGGTGGGAAGATTCCACTGGTTCACAAAAGCTTTAATCCACCAGACACGAGGGGATTGATAATGAAAGAGGGACGCATACACTGCCTAATAGAGACCAACCTTCTGCAATCACGCACGATGAGCGGACAAAACATATCGAGCCCAGGGAAGATTGCCCGTCGGGTGGTGAAGGGTAAGCCTTATCTTATAAATTTGTCCCCAGGATTCGGGTTCACCCTGACAAATGCGACGCCCCAAAATGTCTATAGCCGGCAAAGGTTGGTTGGGTATCCCAGTTGTCGACGGCTCAAGCCGGCCTATAGAAATCCAATCAGCCGCCTCCACCGCAAAAGCAGTTTGCGGACGCTCCATTGGCAAAATTGGGTGAAGAGGCTCTGTTGGCACTTCGCAAAGAAAGCTGCGGCGACCCCGGATGATATGTCCATACCAAGTTTCCCACAAGAGAAAACTGGTACAGTCCCTGTCATGGTCCCGGATCATCGCCATTGCTTCTTCGTCTGACGGCGATTGTGGAAAAGTAGCGTCTGAACGAGTAAAAGGAAAGTAGGGAAGAGAAGACATTGTTCCTGAAATAAAAGGAGGAAAGACTGTTAATGCCACTTACACACACACACGCACACACACATATATATAAACAGCAGAAGAAAACGACAAGAAGTTTATTCCATGGGACCATTGATTGCAAAAATAATGGACCCCACAAAATAAGTATGACGGTTCACCAATCACGTGGCAGGGATATCATTGTGAGAATAAAAAAAGAGATTCTCAATAAATGCACATTGGAGTTTAAACGACTTGGGACATCCTCACAAAAGAACACCCATTACAAACTCTGTCAAATGGATAAAAAATAAAGGAAAAATCCCTTAAAAAGATTTTCGAGAACACTGAGGAATCAAATTTCCGAAGGGCTCCCTTGATCTTTCAGAGCTAAGCTCTTCGATGAGGAATTAAATTCCTTTTATACAACGGAATTAAATTTCAGAAACCTCATAAAGAGGAAATGAAAAATCAAATGCCATGCCCAAAACATTGAGAGTTATTACTCAAAAATCACATCTTTGGATCTCTAAGAGATGGGTTTTAAAGGAGAGCAAAGCTCTCATGATAGATTTAAAATCCAGAGGCTTTCTTTAAGAAAAAAGGGTTCTCTGATGTTCAAGAGCTTTACCTAAAAAGGGGTTCTTTTTGGCAGAGTTAAACTCTGAAAATTTTCAATGGACAGAGAACTAAGCTCTGAAGAGAAGAATTAAATTCTCAAAAAGAAAGCAAAGAAGGAAGAAGATGAAGAAACAGAGGCGTTACAGAGACGAGACCCCTGCATTTATAAGACATGATGGAGAACGGTTCATCTTTCCCGTTCCCTAGGCAGATCCAACGGCTATAAAGGTGACAGCGTTGCACTTACGTGCAAACCATGTAGGAACAACACTGTGGGGTATTTGTTCCCTTATAAAAATTCAGAAAGAAAAGGGGAAGGGAAAATTCCCCACTAATGGAAGCATCACGTGTAAGCACGTGATCATCGATCCCTTATAAAGAGACTCAGAGAGGGAAAATAAAATCTTCTGGAAAATTTCCTGCAGAATTTTGTGCCCTTGAAAAATCTTTTCCTTTCCAAATAACAAATCTTATGCAGGATTCTTTGCGCCCCGCTTAAAATAGAAATTGATTGCAAGTAATATTTTCTGTTTTGCATATCTTTTCTCGAAAATCTTTTTGCAAAAGAAAAATTTCCAAATTAAGAGAAAACGGAAAAAGGAAAATTTTTTTTTAACAACTTGCAAATTTTGCCGCTAAGAAATCCTTGCACCACCTACCTTCTTTCTCTTCTCTTTCTTCTATCATGGGTACCCCACATCATAAATCACTTTCCGAAGTTTGGTATCCCGAACCTAACTTTGCTTCGTACGTTAATTGTTTCGGTCGATTTAAAGATGATCCCTCCATACCCAAAATTTCTTTGAAAGATCAAATAGAAGCGTCTAGGAGAAACAACTCGACTTTGCAACCCACCTTGTGTCATCCATGCCCACCTTTACCACCTTCGTACGTTGATACCACTTTTTCTAGTCCTGTTGTAACCCCTAGACCGATGTCCATTGCTGAGCATATTGCTCAATCTCGTAGCCGATCTTTCACCCCTCTCAACACATCTAGTTCTAGGGATCAATAAGTCCATTCACCTTTTTATCCACATGTTGACCCTACTCCTGTCCAACCATCCAATTCCTACCAGTCCTACCCGACTTTCCCTCCTTCACTAGACATTGCTTCTACACAGCCAATTGGGAGTTTCACGTATCCAAACAATTTCGAATCTTTTACCGAAACCCCTTCACAATCCATGTCTAGTCTAGAACAGTCGTTGGAGGCGTACATTGCAGCAACAAACAAAATGGTTAGGAATGTGGATGCGTCCATTGCCGCCCTTATGCAACCTAGTGAACCGGTAGCTAGTTTCCAACTAGCTCCAAATTTTCCAATGTATGAGGAGGTGGTTGGACAGAGTGCGAATTTGAGAGGATTTCCAAATCAAACCTACCCATACCCAATTGAAGCCCACAACTCCGGTTTTCCATTGATTGTCCCAAATGATTCACCAGTTGAAAATAAAAACGAGTTGTGTGATTTTGTAGTGCTTGATTTGCCAAATTGTGAAGAACCCCTTTCGAGTGAAACCACACCTAATCCTTTTAAACTTTACACCTCCACTCTAAAACCTAAATCGATCAATATCCATGCTTTTGATGAGGTGTCGGAAAATATTGATTTTCACTTGATTGAGGATATAGACGCCGGGAATATTTTGGATGATGATCCCGTAGATTTGATTGATATTTTATGTCCAATTCATCATCCCGAGTCATTAAATGTTTCTCCCAAACTTCATATGCGTCTTGATTTTGATGATAATGGCATGGATAGGCTAAATTTTGAGGAAAATTATGAGGAGAGTATTGAGGATAATATTGAGCTTGAACCATTTTTGTTTGATATGTCTGATTTTCCAATTCATCCTCTTGAACCTTTAACTAAATCACCCTCGCTCCTTTCCATCGTTCCGACCACGCAAAAGATCACGCTTGAAAACTGTGAGCTTGAAAAATTTTCCTTTGAATCTGACACAGTTCTCACAGACGTTAACACTTATGAGTGTTTCACTTTTTCGGACGATGTTGAAAACCCACCTCCCGAGTTTGAGTCCTTTACATTTTCAGATGAGTTAGTTGAACCATCAGACTCGGTTGCTTACAGTTGTTTCGAACCATTGATGGAATTTTTCAAGTTCGAGACAGTTTACTACGGTGAGAATGAGACTATCCCTAATTCACTCCCTTTCGTCCTTCCTATCGTTCCGACTGTACAAGAGACCGTTACGCTTTCATCTCCTATACCAAGTTCGGCGTACCCATGCTTTCTTGCGAATCTTGAGGGATTTGACCCCATTTCTCGACGGGTTGATAGATTAGCACAATCGCTTTTAACACATCGGTCATCACAAATTGCGCTAATTTATTCACTCGATTTACACCCTCAAGATCGTACTCCACTTCTTTCTCTTTTCCGTCATTCTTCTCCTCCACCGAGACCATATTCCACTCTTCTTCCCATACGGTCTCGTGTGCTTCTCATTTCTCTTCTTTCCACTCACTCATTTCACCAACTCTACCATTACCACGATAAGATTTTTGAATGGTTGGTGCTAACCTTTGGCTTGTGTAAGGCCTTGTTTAGTTTGGGGAGGACCTTGTTGTATATATGTATATATATTTTTTTGTTTTCTTTTTCTATAAAAAATAAAAAAAAATTCAAAACATTAAAAAATATATAAAAATATTTTGTAAATAAATAAACAGGGGAGTGCCGACAATTTTGACCCTCTTGGTGTGGCATGACAATGAGGACACTGTCAAGTTTAAGTTTGGGGGTATGCTCGGTAAGCCTTCTTCCTTCGCATTCATATGTATATTTTTGCATTTGCATACTTATTTGAAAACCCATAAAAATTGAAAATTTTCAAAAATTATAAAAATTAATGTATTCAATTTTGGCCTTATTTGACTTAAGTTTGACAGATAGGTTAACTAGCTAGGAACAACTAGATCTTAGACTTAGTAAATTAAAAATCCTAAAAATAACCTTCCTTAAAGTTTAACGGTAGAAAGTATATGTCTTTGTAGTTTATTTAGAAATAGGCGAATTTTGAGTTCACTTCTTGGGCTAAGTCAAAGCAAAGGAAAAGTATTGATATCTTTATTAGAGTATAAGTTTGAAAAATAATTCCTAGCTTAAGTCTAGATTCTGAAAATGTATACCCTACAAATTGCACAATCACGCACCTTGAAACTTGGAATAATAGAAGAGACCTTGAAATGCTCTTGTCTAAAGTCCTTAGTATAATGAAAATGAAAAAAAAAGTGAATAAAGAAAAAAAATGAACACTGGTTTTTGTGATTACTTAAGGCTGCAAAAAAATAGAAAAAAATATTTAGCGAGGGTGCTTTATCACCTAGTGCCTTAGACCAACTGGTTTGGGAGTCACTGCTAAAAATCCTTGGGTGCTGCAAGACTAGGAAGTACACTTTAAAGTGCAAACGTATTTTGTAATCGGTCGTTGGTACCTCAAGAAGTATTAACGGTCGCATGAAGGATGTGTAAGCAAGATTCATTTAAAAATTCACCAATTAATAAGTGCTTTGGACAACGGACAAGAGTACGATTGCTTGATTTGAATTTCCAAGTGTAGGGGTGATTTATACACACACGTGAGGATATGTGATTGGAGTTTAGATGAGAGAAATGAGTGAAGAATAGAACTTGTATCTTTAGTAAGAGTTGATAAAAATTCCTAAGTGGAGATGGAAACCTAGAAGGAAAACTTAAGAAATGCCGAAAGCTAAGTAGGTCTGCAGAACATATATAATCTTAAGTTAAATGATGAGGAAGTGTGAAGAATATGGGTGGATAATTTACGAGTCGACGATAATAGAATTCCTTGTTAGAAAACCTAATTGAAGAATAAAAGTCTATGGGCCTAATTGATAGGATTTTATGGGTAGTATCCGCTGAAAACCCTCAGGAGACAACACTCCTCCTACTAGGGACATCTAGAGGTTTAACAGCTTGTTGCACGAGCTCAGTGCAATCGCATTACCCTGAGAAAGTGCGGTTAGGTTTTTGTAGAGAATAAAAAAAATAAGTTTGTTCGAGAACGAGCAAAAGATAGTTTGGGGGTATTTGTTCACACCATAATATTGCATTATTATATTCCCCATTCTTATTTGTTTTATAAATAAACAGGTGCTTTTGACGCATGTCTGCTACATATTACAGGTTACAGGTTCTTGGAGCGAAAACAGTGAAAAAGATAAAAGACGATACAAAAGATGGACTTTGACCAATAAATAGAAGGACCTTGATCAAGCCTACATAAAAGATAAAGTTCACAAAGTACAAGGCAATGCAAAGTCCATGATCGTGAAGCCACGGTTAAAGTCCACCATAATTATTCACTGGAAAATCTGGAAGAGAATCAGAAGCCCAATTGAGAAAAGTACTGAAGAATAAGAAAGCCCAGAGCCTGCAGCAGAAAACAGAAAGCCCAATCCTCCTTTTTGGCCGCGGAACCGCGGCCAAACCAGGCCTCGGGCCGCGGTTCCGCGGCAGGGTTAGGGAATTATGGGCAGAAAATTTTACCAATTTGTGTTACGGCTTTGACTAGTCAGCCTAGGGGTATTCTTGTAAATGCAGACGTGCGAATCAATTGTTACCTAGGGTTTCCTATCCTCTATAAATAGGAACTCTAAAGCTTGTATTAGGTTATGCCTCCCTATGCCTCCTTTTAATAATAAAATTCAGAATTCTTTATGGAGAGCACCGGTGCCTCTTTTCATTTCATGAATTCAGATCTGACAATCCTGTGTTGATGTTTGGAGAGAGCCATCTATAAAGTAGGTAATTTTTCATTCTCTGCCCTAGTTTAGATTTAATTCCTTGCCCTAGATAATTGTTAGAGTTAGCTTTGAGGAAGGCTTTTGAGAGATGAGATCTCTCATCCCTTTCTTACCCATCACATATAATCAATAGGACTCCATGCATACACGCACACACCGCGCCCTACGGCACCCTATCCCTCGAGGTAGCGGTGATACCGTAGTATAAAGTCCCGGTTGCGCGTGTTTTCCATGGAGGTTAGGGTAAGGATTGATAAAGGAAGGACAAGAACCTAGAGGAAGGAACACCTTCCCGAATAGATCTAATCCCCATTATTAATAATTACCATAACTTCTCTTAGATCCTAAT
This sequence comes from Agapanthus africanus, assembly GCA_030015575.1. NCBI lineage: Eukaryota > Viridiplantae > Streptophyta > Magnoliopsida > Asparagales > Amaryllidaceae > Agapanthus > Agapanthus africanus. The sequence continues at coordinate 483,751,584 of JASDDO010000010.1, read as the reverse complement.
TTGGGTATAGAAAGCGTTGAGATTTATTTACATTTCCAAACCATTCCTAAATCTAACCCTAGCAAGATTTAGATCTAGATAATCTTAGTATAGATAGATTTAGTTTTAGATTTAATAAATCAATCCGAACACCCTTCGGAATTAACTCGTTTGAGCGATTAGGAAATTCACAACATCCCTGTAGACCGACCCGTACTCACCGGCTAGATGCAAAGTGACGCCGTTCTTGATTGCGGTTATAGATATTTTTTGAGATCAATCAGTGCCCTTCCGACGCTGCGAACAATTTCTCAAAAATAACTAAAACCTTGATTAAGCTAGGGTGCTTATGGCGGACGGCGTTTTCAGGCGTCAAGACGTCAAGCGAAGCTGGCATCATCTCAAACACATTCTCATCAGGAGGCAGCAACTCTTCATAATGCTCCCCCCTGATTGGTAGTCCCGAAACATCGCAAAACTCTTCCAATGAAATAGAGACCTTGCGATCCCCTAGTAAGAAGGTGTTGGTGGGAAGATTCCACTGGTTCACAAAAGCTTTAATCCACCAGACACGAGGGGATTGATAATGAAAGAGGGACGCATACACCGCCTAATAGAGACCAACCTTCTGCAATCGCGCACGATGAGCGGACAAAACATATCGAGCCCAGGGAAGATAGCCCGTCGGGTGGTGAAGGGTAAGCCTTATCTTATAAATTTGTCCCCAGGATTCGGCTTCACCCTGACAAATGCGACACCCCAAAATGTCTATGGCCGGCAAAGGTTGGTTGGGTATCCCAGTTGTCGACGGCTCAAGCCGGCCTATAGAAGTCCAATCAGACGCCTCCACCGCAAAAGCAGTTTGCGGACGCTCCATTGGCAAAATTGGGCGAAGAGGCTCTGTTGGCACTTCGTAAAGAAAGCTGCGGCGACCCCGGATGATATGTCCATACCAAGTTTCCTACAAGAGCAAACTGGTACAGTCCCTGTCATGGGCCCGGATCATCGCCATTGCTTCTTCGTCTGACGGCGATTGTGGAAAAGCAGCGTCTGAGCGAGTAAAAGGAAAGTAGGGAAAAGAAGACATTGTTCCTGAAATAAAGGGAGGAAAGACTGTTAATGCCACTTACACACACACACGCACACACATATATATAAACAGCAGAAGAAAACGACAAGAAGTTTATTCCATGGGACCATTGATTGCAAAAATAATGGACCCCACAAAATTAGTATGACGGTTCACCAATCACGAGGCAGGGATATCATTGTGAGAATAAAAAATGAGATTCTCAATAAATGCACATTGGAGTTTAAACGACTTGGGACATCCTCACAAAAGAACACCCATTACAAACTCTGTCAAATGGATTTAAAAATAAAGGAAAAATCCCTTAAAAAGACTTTCGAGAACACTGGGGAATCAAATTCCCGAAGGGCTCCCTTGATCTTTCAGAGCTAAGCTCTTCGATGAGGAATTAAATTCCTTTTATGCAACGGAATTAAATTTCAGAAATCTCATAAAGTGGAAATGAAAAATCAAATGCCATACCCAAAACATTGAGAGTTATTACTCAAAAATCACATCTTTGGATCTCTAAGAGATGGGTTTTAAAGGAGAGCAAAGCTCTCATGATAGATTTAAAATCCAGAGGCTTTCTTTAAGAAAAAAGGGTTCTCTGATGTTCAAGAGCTTTACCTAAAAAGGGGTTCTTTTTGGCAGAGTTAAACTCTGAAAATTTTCAATAGACAGAGACCTAAGCTCTGAAGAGAAGAATTAAATTCTCAAGAAGAAAGCAAAGAAGGAAGAAGATGAAGAAACGGAGGCATTACAGAGACGAGACCCCTGCATTTATAAGACATGATGGAGAACGGTTCATCTTTCCCGTTCCCTAGGCAGATCCAACGGCTATAAAGGTGACAGCGTTGCACTTACGTGCAAACCATGTAGGAACAACACTGTGGGGGCATTTGTTTCCTTATAAAAATTCAGAAAGAAAAGGGGAAGGGAAAATTCCCTACTAATGGAAGCATCACGTGTAAGCACGTGATCATCGATCCCTTATAAAGAGACTCAGAGAGGGAAAATAAAAACTTCCTGCTAGTAGAGCATCACGTGCAAGCATTTGATATACTGTATACAGAGTAAGCGGCTCCACTTAGTAAGCAGCAATTAAAGCCTTACGTGCAAGCACGTGATCGTCTTTCACACAAAACGTGTAGGACCCGGTTATAAAACAAACAAAGAGCAGAAAAGCTCACGTGTTACCACGTGATGCCTTCTCTCTGTTGGGTCCGTTGCATACAAACGAACCAAGTTAATTCTGGGAAAGGTCACGTGCTGCACGTGAGAGATCTCAAATGCCTTCTGAGCCGATAAAATTAAATTCTAAATACAAGGATCCAAATCCTATTTGGAAAATATTTTCTCAATCTTTCTAAACAAGAAAGATTGTGCTTTGTAAATCAGAGCACCGTTGGATCAAAGATCCAATGGCGATTAAAAATCACCAAGATACAGAATAAGCTCTGTATGGGAAAATATTTTCCTAATCTTGTTAAAAAACAAGAGAAATGTCTTCTGTAAAACAGAAGTCCTGAGATCAAAGATCCAACGGTGGATAAATTTCTCAAATCAATTAAGAAATCTCTCAATGAGAGATTTCCTTAACTGAATCAACAAATCAGCCTCCCCTATATAAAGGACCTAAGACTTCAAGTATGGGAGAGAGAAAAAAACCCCATAAACTGAAAGTTTAAAAGAAAAGAAGAGACCTTAGGTAAGAAGAAACAAAAACACAGAGAACATCTCACCTCTTATTCGTCTCCACAAGAGTTTAACTCTTCCAAAGAACTTAGTTCTTTCTTCTGGTAAAAGATTTGCAGAAGCAGATCTCCCCACAAGTTAAGAATTTAATTCTCATCAGGAAGATTCTGCCATGCAGATCCAAAACCTAGGGGAAGATCTAAGTTTAGAGAATTTAATTCTCCCAAAAAGTATATAGGAATTTAATTCCTCTAATGAAACTAGGGTTTAACCCTATATAAGAATTTAATTTTTACGAAACAGTAGGCTTGAAAGTTTCAAAACTCAGGATCTTCATGCATGTAAAAAGACTAGCACCCAACATGATAATGGTCGATCACATGCTCCCATGTGAGCGCCCTTGATGAACAAAAGAGGACAACTGAGATTGGCTCACGTGATCCCACGTGACCTCCAAAGAGTGGTTGGCACTTATAAAGCAAAAAAGGGAATAAATAATAGGCAATTTCCATTTTGGGGCGCCTCACGTGATCCCACGTGACCCAATAGTGCATAGCGCTCAGAAAAGAACAAGGGAATAAACCCAAAGAAACAGCGCCAACTTCAAGCGCCTCACGTGACCCCACGTGAGCATCTCGAATTTTTAGTGTTTAATACTATTTCAAGCTCCTCACGTGGGAGCACGTGAGCGCTGAGCATATACTAGTGTTTAACACTATGAAAGACCAATATTAGCCAAACTCAGACCAAATCTCCCGAGGACAATCGATTGAGCCCCACATGTTCAGGGTCCCCAAAACCGATCTCAGTTCCAAAGATAGCTGATGAGCTCCTAACAGATAGCATCTAAAATGATGTTCATCCCATTCCCCCTCGGCCGGGACATTGGTTCAAGGGTACATCTCTCCACATCTCTGATACATGTCGTTGTAATTATTCAACGTCTTCAGAGAGGTGGAGGGTCCCAATAACCAATAACTCTTGGTATACCCCCAAACCAACAAACCATAAATCCACTGGACCGCAACATCCTTAAAACTAAAATTGTGGACCGTAATGTCCTTAAACTAAATTCCATGACCGTAACGTCTTTAAACTAAACCCTTTGGACTGTAATGTCCCTAAACTAAACTGTATAGACTATGATGTCTTTAAACTCTATAGACTATGATGTCCTTAAACTCCACGGACTATGATGTCCTTAAATCCAATGGACCGTAACGTCCCTAAACTAAACTTTACAGACTATGATGTCCTTATACTCCACGGACTATGATGTCCCTAAACCCAATGGACCGTAACATCCTTAAACTAAATTGATAGGGCCCAAATGCTCTTTCATTGGATCTAAATATCCTAAAACCTTGTTAAGTAGATCTTAGTCTAAAATTAGACTAACGCATCCTTAACAAACATTTAAGTTGATCTTAATCTGAAACGAGGTTAACGAGCCTTAAATCCACCAAACCCAAATCTAAGAAAATACGGATTTGGACTAATCCCCGCCCTACGGGCGACAACATAAATTTGTCTCCGTATACAATTCACGGGCAACCAAAAAATAAAACAAACACACACGACACGAAGTGACCTTCTGGAGCAGGAGAAAGTGGTTATCATGATGCGGTAACGTAATTAACTGTAGTGGCTTGTGCCTGCAAGGAAAATCGTCCCCACAATAAAAAAATCCCATGCAAATGAGGGGGAATCTGACGAAGTCTGCTACAACGGCCGCATCCGTCCAAACCTCTGATACGCAGTGCCATAAATCAACTTGACATTTTCGGAGAGGTGGACGGATAAATCCAAATAGCATCTGCCCCCAAACTCAGGCAAGACGACCTACGCGGTTTTGTCTCTGTTTTTAGCGGTAAATAGTAGGATTGCCTCATAAGTAAAGGTATAGAAATGAGCAAGTATATACAAGTATGATGCGTATGTGCCGATATGATGTATATGGGTATGTGAGTATGAGGTGTATACAAATAAGACATGTTGACAGAGGTACATGTGAATATGTATATTGTTTACCGCCAAGAGCCAGGAATGAAGAATGTCTTGCCTGAATTTGGGGGCAGATACTATTTGGGTTTATCCGTCCACCTCTCCGAAGATGCCAAGTTGATTTATGGCATCGTGTATCAAAGGTTTGGACAGATGCGGCCGTTGTAGCAGACTTTGTCAGATTCCCCCTTGTTGTGAGGGTTTTTTGATTGTGGAGACGCTCTTTCCTGCAGGCGCAACCCCTTACAGTTAATTATGTTACCGCGTAGCGATAATTACTTTCTTCTGCTCCAGATGTTTACTTCGTGTCGTGTGTGTTTGTTTTATTTTTGGTTGCCCGTGGATTGTTTATGGAGACTAATTTGTGTTGTCGTCCGTAGGGCGTGGATTAGTCCAAATCCGTATTTTCTTAAATTTGGGTTTTGTTTGATTTAAGGATCGTTAATCTCATTTGGGATTAAGATCAACTTAAATGTTTGTTGAGGATACGTTAGTCTAATTTCAGACTAAGATCTACTCAGCATGATTTTGGGATCATTCTGGCCCAGCAAAAGAACAGTTAGGCTCTATTGCTTCAGTTTAAAGACGTTACGGTCTATAGATCACCATTTTTGGTATAAGAGTTTAGTTTAAGGACGTTACGGTCCGCAGCTAGTTTAAATACATTACGGTCCATTATAGTACGCTCATGGGTTTGGGGGTGCATCCAAGAGCTGTTGGTTGTCGGGACCCTCCACCTCTCTGACATCGTTGAAGAATTACAACGACATGTATCAGAGGTGTGGTGAGATATACCCTTAAACCGAACTCCAGATTGAAGAGAGAAAGTCATGGTGGAATGAACACCATTTTAGATACTATCTGTCAGGACATCATTTTGAACTAAGATCGATTTGGGAAGACCTGAGCATAGGAGGGTTCAGTTGATTGATGGTCAAAAGGTTTTGACCTCGGAAGACTTGGCTAAGTTTAGGCTAAGGTTGGCCCATAACAGTGTTAAACACTGATATCTGCTTAGCGCTCACGTGCTCCCACATGAGGCTCATAAGTAGTGTAAGATACTTAAATTTAGAGCGCTCATGTGTGGCACGTGAGGCACCTGAAAATTAGGAGTTATGCACTTGGGTCTAAATCCCCATCTGTATATAAGTGTTAAACACTTAGTCCTTGTGGCTATCATGTATGGGCCCGTGAGGTGATCCAGAGTTGGGCACCGCCTCCTTTGGATTTATCTTCCTATTCTGTTCTAGGTGCTAAGCATTATTGGGGGTCACGTGGGATCACGTGAGGCGCCCCAAAATGAAAACTTTCTTAATTTATTCCCCCTCCCTTTTTACAAGTGCTGAGGACTATTAGGGGTCACGTGGGATCACGTGACTCGAACTCAATCATTCCTTTTCGGTCCTTAGAGGTGCTCATGTGGGAACACGTGATCTGTCGTTATAGCGTTGAACGCTAATATACATGGGGCTCTTGATCTTAGTCTTGAGAATTTCAAGTCCTTTGTTTTATAAGAATTAAATTCTTATGCAGGGTTAAATCCTGGTTTATCAGAGGAATTAAATTCCTATGTCTTTGGAAAAATTAAATTCTTCAAACCTAGTTCTTTCCTCTAAGTTTTGGGACTGTATAACAGAATCTTCCCGATGAGAATTAAATTCTCAATTTGTGGGGAGATCTGCTTCTGCAGACCTCAACCAGAGGAAGAACTAAGTTCTTTTTGGAAGAGTTAAACTCTTGTAAAAGGAGATAAAGTGATCTCTAGGTCTTTTCCCTCACTTAGGATTTCTTTTTCTTCAAAGAGAACTTCTCTTCTTCTTTGTTTTCTCCAATCTTATGGGGGGTCTCCTCCTTTTCTCTTTTCACTCTCGAGTCCTTTATATAGTAGAGGCAAGTTTGTTGATTTAGTTAAGGAAATCTCCCATTGAGAGATTTTTTTGATTGATTCAGGGATTTTATCCACCGTTGGATCTTTGATCCAGGGACTTCTGTTTTACAGAAGACATTTTTCTTATTTTTAGCAAGTTTGGGAAAATATTTTCCTATACAGAACTTATTCTGTAGCTTGGTGATTTTTAATCACCATTGGATCTTTAATCCAACGGTGCTCTTTTTTACGGAGCACATTCTTTCTTATTTAGAAAGATTAGGGAAATATTTTTCCATACAGAGCTTATTCTGTAGCTTAGTGATTTTTAATCACCATTGGATTTTTAATCCAACGGTGCTATGATTTACAGAGTGTAATCGTTTTTGTTTAGAAAGATTCAAGGAAATATTTTCCAAATAGGGTTTTGATCTCTCTTATTTAGAATTTAATTCTATCGGCTCAGAAAGCATTGGAAACCCTCACGTGTAGCATGTGACCCATAGCATTAGACCGGTTTGCTTATACGTAGCTGTCCCAGAGAAAAGCATCACGTGTTGGCATGCGAGGCTCAATTTCAGCCTTATTTGTTTAAGCGCAATGCCTATAATTTTTGCTCCAAGGCGCATCACGTGCGGGCATGTGATACTCCATTTGGGGAATTTTTCCCATTGCTTCTTGGTTCATTATTTATTTTTTATAAGGGAACAAATGCCCCCACAACGTTGTTCTCGCATGGCTTGCACGTGAGTACAACGCTGTCATCTTTACAGCCGTTGGATTGTCTAGGAGAATGGGGAGGTGAATCGCCCTTGTCACGTCTTATAAATGCAAGGGTTTGGTCTTTAGGAAGCCACTGTTCCTTCATCTTCTTCTTTCTTTGCCTTCTTTGAGAATTTAATTCTCTTCTTCAGAGCTTAGTTCTCTGCCCATTGCACTTCCAGAGTTAAACTCTGTTAGAAAAAGAAACCCTTTTTAGGCAACGATCTTGAATAACAAAGAAACCTTTTTCTTTTAAAAAAATTTCCTGGATTTTAAATCCACCATAAGAGCTTTGTTCTCCTTCTGAAACCCATCTGTCAGAGATCCAAAGACATGATTTTTGAGTAGTAAACCTCAACGTCTTGGGCATTCCCCCTCTGATATTTAAGGATTCATGGCATATTTATTTTTCTTTTCCTCATCATGGGGGTTTCTGGAATTTAATTCCATCGGATAAAAAGGAATTTAATTCCTCACCAAAGAGCTTTGCTTTGAAGATTCTGAGGGCCCTTCGGAAATTTCATTCCCTGGTGTTCTTAAGCATATTTTCATAGGGGGTTTCCTTTACTTGCACAAATTCAAATTTGTTGGGTATTTTAACAGTACTTGTTTTCTCTATGAGGATGTCAAGAGTTGTTTAAACTCCCGTGTTCGTTTAACGAGAATCCTTTTAGATTCTCATAATAAGCATTTTCTTTATCATCTCGATCACTAAACTCTTGCTGATTTTTCTTTTCAGATAGTATGGCCGTTTATTTGTATGATCTTGACGAAATTATCTCCTATGAAGACATTCGCGTCCAAGACCGCTGTCAAAACCAGGAGTTTACGAATGCCCAATGCGATGAGGTTATGCATCGCTTTGATGAATACAACGGTCGACTACTCCCCCGTCGTTCCGCTCTATTGAAGATCATCGTGGGGGCTATTTGGGAAGCACTTCCTGAATTTAACGAAGCCATACCGCTTGAGACGCTTGATGATGCCGAAGACAAGGTGCACTCAATATATCTGATAGGCTTGATCTCGAAAAGGTGGCGAGATAGTCTTGTTGATATCTTGCATCAAGTTTTCCAACAGATGACGATAATCTTTGCCTATCAGAGGACAGATGACATCAGCGAGAATCCTGATGCTTGCATTCGTGAGAAATGCACACGAAAATGGTCAGAGAAGCCAGAAGCGTTTTACTCGGCCTTGCTTCTGAATTCCTCAATCCATGTTTAGGATCAAGTGTTTTACCTTTGTAAATATTTTCTTTTGTTTTTATACCATGTATAAGTTCTTGGAGCATGAATGACAAAACTTCCTCTCCCCCCTTTTTTTATGCTCACATGTATTCTTCATGAAATGTTGTTATACTGTCGTTAGCATTCATGTGTTTTGCGTGTGAGGCGCCGCTGGGGAGTTTAATCCTGAACTAGTGCCAGCGCTCATGTTTTATACACGTGCGGTGCCGTTTTAGTTTTCAAAAGGTTCAACGCGGGTGTTCACGTACCATGCACGTGAGGCCCCGCTGATGAGGTCGTTTTGCCTCTCTATTTTAATTCCAATGAGTCACCCTTTTCTTTTCCCATGCCCCTTTTTTGGCCTTAGGAATAGCTCCACCATGCATGATATTTTCTATGCATAGCTTTGAATGCATCTCTTTATAAGCCGAAGCTACATCTTCCTCTTTCTTTACAGAGAGAGAACCATTTAGATCTTAAGGTGATCATTTTGAGAAACAAACCAAAGGTTATGGCTTGTAACCGTCTCCATACTCGTCGGCAACCCTGGGAAGCGCCTATCAAGGAGATTATTCCTCGTTTTGTCGCGCGGTTAGCGGATCCTCTTTTCACTGATGACCAATATGACGCGGCACTGTATGAACTCCTGGCCCGTAGGGGCTTTCCTCTTCCTATGGGTTCCATTTGGCTCAGGATGATTTTCTTGTCCATGCTTGCTGATATTCCCCCTCATCCGGCGGAGATGACTCCGGCGATTCTTGATACGGCGGAGGGCAAAATTGAGTGTTTCCACGAGGCACACTTAATTACCCAGGCTCTGAAGGATCGTTCGGTTCATTTACTGAGTCAGATTAGAGCCCGGCGGACCATCACGTCTGTTTTCGCTGATGAGCATGGTGCTAATCGGTGGGGAGCAACTCCTCGCGAAGACCATCGCTTCGACATGGTGGAGAAGGCAGAGAGGGAATCAGAGAACTTTGTATTTTGTTTTGTTAACTCTTGTATCTCTGATCCCATATTTAGTGATCATTTCCCTGTAGAGTAGTATATTTATATCGATGTATTTCTCTTATTATTGACTGTTGAATATTTTCTTTTGAATGTTTTCTGTTCATCAAATATTCATACGTGTATCCCACCTTTGTACATGAGCTTTATACTTTACCCCTAGGAATTTTCTTTCAAGTGCGAGCGCTATTGTAGTGTCGTGCATAAATCAGCACGTTTTGGACACCATTTCCATTTAAGTATATACGCAGTTGTACTATCGTGTCTCTTTAGCAAATGCGTCTTGTAGATAGTCTATCTTGATCTCCTTGCAGGGCAGTGATGGCTTAGAAGACAGGTTCAGATCTGCCACCCAAGACTTTTCAACTTTATGAGCCGTGAGGGTCTCATAAAGGGTTTTCTCCCTACGAGTCGAGAGGATCCCGTAGGTGTATTTTCTCCTTAGGAGTCGTGAGGACTCCTGAGTGTGTGTTTTCTCTTAAGAGTCATAAGGATCTCACAAGAGAATTTTTCCCCTTACAAGTCGAGAGGACTCGTAAGTGGTTGTTTCCCTCCTTGTCGATATTCGACTTTAGAGAGTGTGGCCCATGAATAGTATGCAATAGTCCATTATGGACCGACTTGCAGGGCCCCAGTTCTTAGGAAACAGGTCCTTATCCCCATTGCCTAAGGCTTTTCCCTACGAGTCGAGACGAATCGAGAATTTCTCGCAAGGACACTAATTTCCTCACGAGTCGAGATGAATCGAGAAGTTCTCGCTAGAGTGTCCTAACGTCACAGTTAACTCCTGCTAATAGAAGTCCGTTAGGGTCTGTGGTACTAGGGTTTTTTACCCGTTGCACCATCGCGTTAGCCGATATATTCCCCGATATGCATTCTTGCTGTTCGGGTAGCTCCGCAACTGTCGTGTCTCTGATCCTTTTGGGGGCTGGACAAGACATCTTCAAGTAATCTACCAGGTAATATTACCATCGAAAGAGCAGGCGTTAGGGATATTCCATGTCACTTTTTACTTGAGGTTAGGCTCGGTTTGGGAGCCCCGATGAGTGATGACAACTCCGTGCTGGAGTGGGATGGTCTCCGATAGTCTTTTAGGTCTCATTTGAGTTGCCGTCAAGACCCTGAAGCTAGGGATCTTCCTTTGCTTCGTTGGTTGACATTGTGTCTGCAATATTGCGACGAATGTCGAGGTTGTCTTTGGGTTGTCTGTGAACCGTCGAGATTTGGAACTAGGGGACTTTGCCATGGCTCCGTTTGTTGATGTCGTGCTTGTATCCTGCTGGAGAGAAGAAGAACGCTGTTGGTTGATCTCTAGACTGTGGATGCCGCCGTCGAGACTTGGAACTAAAGACTTTGCCATGGTTCCGAGGTAGTCTCTAGGTTGTTTGTGAACCGTCGAGATTTGGAAATAGGGGACTTTGCCGTAGCTCCATTTTGCTGACGTCGTATCTTCTTCTGGTTGGAACGAGAAGGAACGTCATTGTTGATCTCTAGGTTGTGGATGCTGCCGTCGAGACTTGGAACTAAGGACTTTTCCATGGTTCCGAGGTAGTCTCTAAGTTTTCTGTGAACCGTCGAGATTTGGAACTAGGGGACTTTGTCGTGGCTCCGTTTTGCTGACATCGTATCTACTTCTGGTTGGAACGAGAAGGAACATCATTGTTGATCTCTAGGTTGTGGATGTTGCCGTCGAGACTTGGAACTAGGGACTCTGCCATGGTTCCAAGGTAGTCTCTAAGTTGTCCGTGAACCGTCGAGATTTAGAACTAGAGGACTTTGCTGTGGCTCCGTTTTGCTGACGCCGTATCTGCTTCTGGTTGGAACGAGAAGGAACGCCGTTATTTATTTATAGGCTGTAGGTGTAGCCATCGAGATCTGGCTTCCCTTTGACGAAACCTGGTAGGACAATGTGATTCCCTTTCTGTTTGTGCCCATGGATTGTATACAGGGGTCAATGTGATCTCACCTGCAGGGCAAAGTTTTATTTTTTTTTATTTCTTTCTGCGATGCTCTATCATTTCAGCTTTTTATATCGCGAAAGTAGCGATTGCCCAATCATTTCGGCTATTTTTCGCGGTGCCCAATCATTTCGGCTGTTTTCTTTTTCTTTACTCGCCGCTTTTTATTGCGAGTTGCCCAATCATTTCGGCTATTTTTGTATGCATATATTTTACTTGCTGATTTTTGTTGCAAGTTGCCCTATTATTTTGGCTATTTCATATTCATTTTTGGCTCGCTGATTTTTTTTTGCGAGTATGAAACTCAAGATCTGATACCAATCTTAGTATCAGTATCGCTGCGACTGGAATATTGCCAGGAGCGAATTATCATTTGCCGTGAAAGGACTTGGAATTTAATATAGATCTTAGGCATCGGTATCGCTACTACTGGGACATTGCCAGGAGCGAATCATCATTTGCCTTTGTCGATTCGAGCAAGGTGGCTTAGCAAACAGGGTTAGGATCCTGTCGACTAAGGCTTTTGACTTCATGAGCCGTAGGGGTCTCATGAAGGTGTTTCTCCCTATGAGCCGTGAGGATCTCCTTGGTGCGTTTTCTCCTTAGGAATCGTGAGGATTCTTAAGTGTGTGTTCTCTTATAAGTCATAAGGATCTTACAAGAGTGTTCTCTCCTTATAAGTCGAGATGACTTACTAGTGTCGTTCACCAAATGGGAAAATTTCGCGCCATTGGTGGGACTTGGTATGGGAAACGTTTATTTGTGCCCGTGGATTGTATACAAGGGTCAATATTGAACCACTTGTAGGGAAAACTGGGGGATGAGATGGCTTAAGAACAGGTTCAGTGTTGGAGATAGTGCCCTCAGAGTCAATTATTGGATCACAGGCACGTGATTGCAATGATTGAGGGAGGACCTATACCGGTAGGACAGTCTTACTCAAGATGATAGTATGCTATCTGGTTTATCTTTATCATCGTGTACTGCTTTAGGTGACATTACTGATCACTATTGCACGTTGATAGAGCCCCTAGGATTCTTGCTTGACTACCAGCAGTATGATGGCGATCATATACGTGGGAGCTGGGGTCTATAAGCACATCCTTAAAAGGTCCCTAGTCGTGGGAGTTTCGAGACAGGGCATCGATACTCCAGAGTAGACTAGTGTATACAGTCGAGACCCCGACGAGGGGCGGTAGCCGGTCTCACAAGCCACTGGTGTCAGTTGGTTCACCTAAGATGTATACAGGTGCTCATTGGGTTATGAGTACACCGGACAGGACTCGCCGGGAACATGCTAGTTGGTATTATACCTAGCGTCAGATAGCAGTTCCCTGATGACATGTGCACAGGTTAGTTCATCGACCTGAGATAGTCATTTGTCTCGTGTGAGTTCCCACTGTGCTTTGATTACTACCCTACCATGCTCAAAGGAGTCGTGCAAACAGGTTTTAGTTGGGTACAGTCCCGAGCCACATGGAGGCAGTGAGCGGATCGGCAGAGGTTCGTCTCTCCCGGTATTGGGGTGAGGTCTCGTTGTGTCTAGGAGAGCCATTACACGAAGTCCTTGGCCAAGGCAGGAGATTTACTGGTAGGTATTTCAGTAGTATCTCAGGGTGTTCTGGGCTACACTCCGACACGACTTGTACCGCTATTGGGGGTCTGACTTTTACCAACCCCTTAGGCCCGACATGCGATGCTCATAGAAGAACGGACCGGACTGTACGGATATTGTCACTGACAGGTTCAGTAGGGTGTCAGGATGAGTTCGCTCATCGACGTCCTTTTTGGTCAATACCTGGTAGCCCGTTACGTATGGTTAATATCTCTGACGTGCTAGTGGTTAAATTCACAGCCAAAGTATTGACGAGTCTTTAGAGTCCCCCACAGACAGTTTCTCAAGTTTCGGGCGAAACGCTGTAGAGGCCGTATGGAGATATGGCACGGTTCGATCTTATACGTGCGGTATTGCACGGATCAAGATCGGACGGATAATACTAGCGGGCTTTGGTTTAAGCCGGATCCTAGTATTGTACAGTGTTGATTTTGTCTCTTTGCATTTGTATTCAGTGGGAATACAAATGCGGGTATGTATATACAGTCGCGGGGTTTTTCTGTAATTTATTACAGGATCAGTTTTTTGAAGTTGACAGTTTGTATTCCGTTTCGGCCAGTTTTCCATTGTTCCTTCACGGCCGGATTTTTGTGATGGGAGGGGCTAATTTGCAAATGTGCAAATTAGCAATTGTGGAGGGTTTTATGTGGCATTTGGATTATGATGGTTCTACCATCTTTAGATGCTTTTCTTTTTCCATCATGGTTTGCTTTAATGAGATGAGAAATGATTTGGCATTGGTGTGACATATATACCTCTTTATCACCCACTTGCTTTTTAGATGATATGATGACTTTTCTTCTCTTGAGATAATTCATTCTTTTTTCCCTCATCACCATAGAAGGGCCGGCCACATTCTTGTGGGGGAGAGGTTCATTTTTGAGTGGGGAAAAAAATATTCATCACACAATTTGGTTTGCTACAAAAAACTTCCTTACAACTCTCCATAGTTCTTTCTCTCCTTCATCATCAATGACAACTTCAAACCCCAAGAGACAAACCATCCTACACTTCACCTACAGTATTCTTGGACACGTCGACTAGCCAACTTCGTGCCCGAGTTGCCTCGGTCCAGAGGTGGGAGCCCGTAAAAGAACCCGGCGATGTGGTGCCCTTTCGACGAGGAGATGAAGACCGGAGATTCCGTGAGGAGATCGCGATGGAGGCCGAAGACCGAAGGACACGGATCGCTCGGTATAGCTTTCTTCCCTTTTTCTAGTTTGCTAGGAGTAGGTTAATAGCCCGATCCGGGTTTATAGTGCGCGGTAGGCCGGTTTACAAGTTTTGTAAAAGTTTCGTTTCCGCATTCCGGTGTCGGATTGACGGCCGGGGCGCTGCCGTGCACTTACACTGGTTTCAAAGCCACGCCATTAACCTAGTCTAGCTTGCTCTAACGTGTTTACAAGTTCGATCGAACGGATTTTCCAAAAACCGTGTTTCCATGTCGTACTTTCTGTCGAATTTTTCTGTGCTCTAAAAATTATTTGGTACATTGGAAAATTACGTGCAGGTTTTTTATGAATTCTGTGAAAATTTTGTAGGCTGATGTTACTGTAGCGCGGCGGATCCTCGGCCAAAACCACATTTTGGCGGCGGATCCGCGGCCGCACTGTAGCTTCAGTTCACCAAATTTCTACAGTGGCTTTATGACATGGAAATAGGGTTTTTGGTATGTTCTGTTTGGGCCCAGATTTATTTTGAGTGCTACAGTTGTGCTTGGGGCCCACTTCGGTAAATTTTAGTCGATCGAAAATTTTAAACATGTTAGTTCATAGTATTTACATTATTTCTACGACCGTGAATGTCATTTGATCGGTAAATCCTGTCTAATTGCTATAGTTCTTTTAGACGGATTTGCGAACGTAACATTCACGTTGATGTTCTGTGTTGTGCTGTGATGTTGCGGATTTGTCGTGGTGGATAGCCTGGATCCAATGTTAGTACAGTTTGGTTGTATATGTACATTTGATATTGCGGGGCGAGCGTCCGACATGTGGACTGCCGTCACTGCCTGTTTGTATATTATTCTTTTGGGGCACGACCGGGTTGAGGTCGATGTACCCGTTGTATGTATATTTTTACTTTCTGTACTGGGATTACCCCGAGGTGGGGTGCACGGGTAGCCGGGTTCTAGAGGGCAACGGGCCCGCATCTCATGGCTTTGAGACGGAGGGGGCTTCACTCTAGAATTGGCGGGCTATTCGCCGCACTCGTAGGGGGTATAGGTTGACCTAAGGAGGGGTGCCCAAGTTACCGGATTCCGTGAAGTGCTGGGTGGTCCATTCACATTGTTGAAGGGGGCTGCCTCGCTCCAGGTTTTGGCGGGTAACTTGCCGCGCCCGTACGGGTCTAGGATTTCATTGCACGGGTTATCCACACAACCAGGGGAACGTCGGGTTTCAGTAGCGGCTCTATGAAACCCGGGGATCCCAGATATCTGTATTGTTCTGTGATGCTTATTACATTTCTGTGATATTGCATTTTATCACGCCTTGAGCGAATATTATTTATTGATATATATACTAGTAGATGTTGTATATGTTTTGCATCCGCGCTAGTCCAGTCCCCGCTCTGTCGTTAGTTAAGTAACCTAACGGGTGATGACGGGATCCAGTGGCGAATGCGGATGGCATATACGTACATCATTATTTTCGTTCTTTATTGGTGTGATCAATTGATGGGACTGCATTAATTCGGATCAATGCAAGCTAAACAAACCTATTATGATGTTGTTGGAACAATTTTTCAAAAAGCTGTTATTGCAAGGGCGTTCTCTTTTGTTTTGCCCAGTGGTATTCGGTTATGAATATCCAGCACCTTAGTCGACGAGGCAAGGGCCGAGATCCCTTCACTGGGAGTGACCCCTTAGACAGAAGTTTGCGTCAGGGCAATAACTTCACTATAGTCGTTTACTTTTGCTTTGCATCATGGTATTCAGTTGGAATATCCTGCACCTCATTCTACGGGGAAAGAGCCGAGATCCCTTCACCGGGAGTGACCTCTTTAGCAAAGGTTTTCACCACTATATTTTTATAAAGCTATCCGGTTCCTTCAACGATATCAAGTTCATTACGTTAAAGGTTTTTCGTCAAAAACCATTCGTAGCTCTCCGTCATTTCAGATGGGTAGCACGTAGTATTCATGTTATGTTTGTTGGCCAAAGTCAAGGCATAGTGTATGGTAGCTATTTGTTACTCTTCTGCAGCATAGATAGGTGCGTTGGTTTGGGACAGTCGTACTGCCTTGTTGGCCAAAGTCAAGGGTAGGTATGGGTGGGTTCAAATCAACCTGGATAATGACGGGTAGAACTTGACATGTGACTTATGATTTGTTGGCCAAAGTCAAGGTCATAAGAGCATGGGATAAAAATCACATCGGGAGTTTCTAAAGAAACTGAAACTTACCAGATATGCGCATACCTTCTGGAGTGTGATAACGTGAGTGGATTCCGTCACGTTATCATGCGATGATAGTTGGATCCCGATTCCCACTGATGAGTTGGTTTACTCCTCGGGTGATCCCGACTAGTTCTTCTTTCAGGTTTGGAGAAGAATTTGACGTTACAGTAGGAGGTTTCCTGATTAGATAAATTGATAACCATTCTGATCTAGGTTAGAGTGCACGCTGAGTGTTTCTTTTCTCTCTCTCTTTGGCAGCGACCATGACCCGACCCTAGACTATGACTCAGTGACCAAAATTAACCGAACCTTCTTAAACACTGGCTTTTGGATTGTCAGAGTTGCAAACCTCATTGCCACTCCTACTTTTACCCTTTTCTCCAGGACACCCCGTATTACTACGGACGTCCACTTCCATTGGATAAAACCATCGTATGGTTATATACGAACTCGAAGGAATTTATTCGAGGATGGTTTCCGGTTCTGGAGAAAACGAATAAGACTATTCAGTTGTCTTTTCCTTTTACCTTCTCTCGGGTTGCGAGTGCTCCTTGGATTAGGACATTACACCCATTATGCTTATTGGATAGTCTTCTTCCAAACCATAGGCTGGTGCCGAATGGTAGGGAATGAAGAAAGCCGATTAGCCTAAGTGTGGTGTACAGAAGGTATTAAGTTAAGACAAATAAAGGGATTAGTGAGAGGGCAAAGTAAATTGCGACTGCTATTCACGACCAAACCAAGTATTTCATTCCCACTCCCACTTCACCTTTGTATTTCTCCATAACACTCCGTATCACTACGAAGATCTACAGTTTATTGGATACTCCATCGTATGGTTATATATGAACTCGAAAGGAACTTGTTCCAGTTCGGGGATGGATTCTGGTTCAGGAGAAATAGGAATAAGGTTTATTCAGGTGTCTTTTATCTTCATCTTCTCTCGCATTGCGGGTGCTCCTACGATTAGGACAGTACACCTGTTACGCTTATTGGATAGTCTTCTTCCAAACCATAGGCTGGTGCCGAACGGTAGGGAAGGAAGACAACCATTTAGCCTAAGAGGGTGTATAGAAGGCAATGACTAAAGACATATAAAGGGATTTGGAGAGATGGCAAAGAAATATACGATTACAGTTGTGAATCTGATAATGGAAGAGGCATTATTAGGAATACCCGGATACCCCTCGAAACATATTCGTGTTTCAGTTTCACTGTGTACTGTTAATAGAAAACTGATTTCCCAATTAGACACTTGCTCCAGGGTATGTATTTACCAGGTTTGATTCCCACATCTGTATGGTTTTACAGATGATGAGTGGGAGTAAGTTATTGGGAATTGGGTGATCATCCTCATTATATCGGAATTCGTTGTAATTGGTGATATTTGAAGAAATCGCCTGGGCGTTTGCTGGACGGCAAATATTTGGTTTTAAATATCCGCTGTTATGCACCAATTTCAAATTGATATATCTGTACGCCTATTTTTATAGAGTAAGATATACCTTTTTGAAATTATGTCCATAACATTTACCTATATCAGTGGATGGTTAGGTAAGGAGTATTAAACAGCGGTGTAATTCTTCTTAACCATAAGTACAGTTTTCAACCTACGACA
Organism: Agapanthus africanus; assembly: GCA_030015575.1. NCBI lineage: Eukaryota > Viridiplantae > Streptophyta > Magnoliopsida > Asparagales > Amaryllidaceae > Agapanthus > Agapanthus africanus. The sequence continues at coordinate 483,733,379 of JASDDO010000010.1, read as the reverse complement.
CACAGGGAATGAGTTATTAGAATCAAGGGACTTGTACAGAGTATTGTATATTGTCCAGTGTCCATTAGGACAGAGGGGTTGGTACTCGTACTATATTCTGTTTACTTTTGACTTCTCTAGTTCTTAGACATGTGTTTCGTAGAAATGCAGGTTCTGAGTTTTGAGAAGTTATAGGTATAAGAGTAAAGTAGAGAACCAAATATTGCAAGTATCGGGATTCTTCAAGGTGATCGAAGATGTAGATACTTGTGTATGGTATTCAGTTAATAGTAATGATTAAGAGAACTTTTTTCTCTTTCAGGTTACTCTAATTGGAAGTACTCCTAAGTTGAGTAATGCTGATCGGCCTCTCTCCATTTAGTTGATATGCACTGGAGACAGCTGCATGATTTGAATCTAGTTCAATTAAATTAGTGCCTCTGTTTCTGTATTGGATATAGAACAGTTCATATCTTGACATTGTTAAGGTACGGGGAGTTTTCCGGCTTATGCTTAAAACCAGACTCCGGATAACTCAAGGCACGTTTCCGTAATGGCTGTTTGTGGGTTGACCCGGGCTATGATGAGGGTTGACTTTCTACCATCTGGAAGATTAATAGTGATATTGTTCTTGACTCGCCACAGTTTTAATAAAAATGGATTTTTTCAGAAAACAGTAGTGGGAGTATGGTAGAACTGGAAGTGATTCCAGAACCGCAAACGATTACTGAAAATTTGATAAGAACCTAAAGATTCAATCTGGTTTGACACTTCATTGGCCACTCCGTAGATATGGTGGGTAACCTCAGGCACCCGAGAGGTACTCCGGTAGCCTCAAGGACGGTGACAAGGAGATTCTTGTTTACCCAGACTTTCCATTACTGTTGTTCCAGACTGTGAGACCTGGCAGGAGGATGAGTATAGCGTCGTTCTGAACTAGCTTTAGAAGTGTACGTCTATATGACTCTGCCAGAGGGTTGTCGTGTCAGTGGGAGCAGCAGAAGCATAGTGGACAAGTGGCTTATGTCTATTTATAGACTAAAGCAAATATAGCGGAGATAGATCATCTATTTCTGATGTGACATTCATAGGTTTGACTTCATCAGAATAGGGGATGGATCTGTTAAGAAGGTAGTAGGGTGTGATGTCCTGGTATTTGGATGACATACACAGAGTAGGAAGTGATATTCCTATACTACGATCGGTTATACTTTGGTTGTCACACAGTGGTTTCTCCACATAGGAATTGGATATTATATCAGACATTCTGGTTACTAGATCTATGGTTTAAGATCTAGATTTAGGTAGTTTCCCAATCAGGGTACTTAGACAGCATTCTAAGAGTATTTAGAATGGACGACTCCTGGCACGGTAGTGTACCTGCAGGTGATAGAGTCACCCTCTCTAAAGGTTTCTTACAGACTAAAGGGGAGAGGGATGTGCATGATTGGCAGATCACTTGCTTAGGCAATTGAGTTGATCGTGAGATGTCAAGTACCACACCAGATGTTGTTTTTGCATTAGATGCAATATGTTGATATTGATCCAATCCTGGAGAAACATTCGGAAGCAGTTTTAGAACATAAGTGGATGTTCTAGGGATATGATAACGACAGCCTCATTTAGAAGACAGTTATCATTCCAGGCTTCCAAGGTGACCTGGATGATAGAGTGGCTGTCAGAGTTATAGTTTTCCCTCTGACGAGGGGCAGTATTTTGGACAGGTGGTCCAGGCGGATACTGAGGGAGGCATGGCGCAGGATACTGATTAAATTCAGTCGACGATACAGTCTAAGAAGTTTGGATTTGGAGTTCACTTATGAACTAGGTCCCATCAGACATCCAAACATATTCTAAGACAGGTTTGCTCATTTCGGGAGAAGGCTTTCTCCGCGAACTTGAGATAAAGAGAGACATAAAAAGAAACATCAGGGCGGATCCACTCACTGAGGCTATTCCTGAAACGCAATAGTTTTGCAAACGGGCTTTGTGAGACTGACTAGTAGAGGAGTTGGGTGTTTGGTATCACACGGGCTGTGAGTATGCGACATCGCAATAATTAGCCTTAAGTGCAAGTGGGAGATTGTTGGAGATAGTGCCCTCAGAGTCAATTATTGAATCACAGGCACGTGATTGCAATGATTGAGGGAGGACCTATACCGGTAGGACAGTCTTACTCAAGATGATAGTATGCTATCTGGTTTATCTTTATCATCGTGTACTGCTTTAGGTGACATTACTAATCACTATTGCACGTTGATAGAGCCCCTAGGATTCTTGCTTGACTACCAGCAGTATGATGGCGATTATATACGTGGGAGCTGGGGTCTATAAGAACATCCTTAAAAGGTCCTTAGTCGTGGGAGTTTCGAGACAGGGCATCGATACTCCAGTGTAGACTAGTGTATACAGTCGAGACCCCGACGAGGGGCGGTGGCCGGTCTCACAAACCACTGGTGTCAGTTGGTTCACCTAAGATGTATACAGGTGCTCATTGGGTTATGAGTACATCGGACAGGACTCGCCGGGAACATGCTAGTTGGTATTATACCTAGCGTCAGATAGCAGTTCCCTGGTGACATGTGTACAGGTTAGTTCATCGACCTGAGATAGTCATTTGTCTCGTGTGAGTTCCCACTGTGCTTTGATTACTACCCTACCACGCTCAAAGGAGTCGTGCAAACAAGTTTTAGTTGGGTACAGTCCCGAGCCACATGGAGGCAGTGAGCAGATCGGCAGGGGTTCGTCTCTCCCGGTATTGGGGGTGACGTCGCGCTGTGTCTAGGAGAGCCATTACACGAAGTCCTTGGCCAAGGCAGGAGATTTACTGGTAGGTATTCCAGTAGTATCTCAGGGTGTTCTGGGCTACACTCCGATACGACTTGTACCGCTATTGGGGGTCTGACTTTTACCAACCCCCTAGGCCCGACATGCGATGCTCATAGACGAACGGACCGGACTGTACGGATATTGTCACTGACAGGCTCAGTAGAGTGTCAAGATGAGTTCGCTCATCGACGTCCCTTTTGGTCAATACCTGGTAGCCCGTTACGTATAGCTAATATCTCTGACGTGCTAGTGGTTAAATCTACAGCCAAAATATTGACAAGTCTTTAGAGTCCCCCACAGACAGTTTCTCAAGTTTCGGGCGAAACGCTGTAGAGGCCGTATGGAGATATGGCACGGTTCGATCTTATACATGCGGTATTGCACGGATCAAGATCGGACGGATAATACTAGCGGGCTTTGGTTTAAGCCGGATCCTAGTATTGTACAGTGTAGATTTTGTCTCTTTGCATTTGTATTCAGTGGGAATACAATTGCGGGTATGTATATACAGTCGCGGGGTTTTTCTTTAATTTATTACGGGATCAGTTTTTTAAAATTGCCAGTTTGTATTCCGTTCCGGCCAGTTTTCCTTTGTTCCTTCACGGCCGGATTTTTGTAATGGGAGGGGCTAATTTGCAAATGTGCAAATTAGCAATTATGGAGGGTTTTATGTGGCATTTGGATTATGAGGGTTCTAGCATCTTTAGATGCTTTTCTTTTTCCATCATGGTTTGCTTTAATGAGATGAGAAATGATTTGGCATTGGCGTGACATATATACCTCTTTATCACCCACTTGCTTTCTAGATGATATGATGACTTTTCTTCTCTTGGGATAATTCATTCTTTTTTCCCTCATCACCATAGAAGGGTCGGCCACATTCTTGTAGGGGAGAGGTTCATTTTTGAGTGGGGAAAAAAATATTCATCACACATTTTGGTTTGCTACAAAAAACTTCCTCACAACTCTCCATAGTTCTTTCTCTCCTCCATCATCAATGGCAACTTCAAACCCCAAGAGACAAACCATCCTACACTTCGCCTACAGTATTCTTGGACACGTCGACTCGCCAACTTCGTGCCCGAGTTGCCTCGGTCCAGAGGTGGTAGCCCGTAAAAGAACCCGGCGATGTGGTGTCCTTTCCGACGAGAAGATGAAGACCGGAGATTCCGCGAGGAGATCGGGATAGAGGCCGAAGACCGAAGGACACGGATCGCTCGGTATAGCTTTCTTCCCTTTTTCTAGTTTGCTAGGACTAGGTTAATGGCCCGATCCGGGTTTATAGTGCGCGGTAGGCCGGTTTACAAGTTTTGTAAAAGTTTCATTTCCGCATTCCGGTATCGGATTGACGGCCGGGGCGCTGCCGTGCACTTACATTCAGGTCCCTATAACTTAAGGCTTTTGAATCCTATGAGCCATGAGGGTCTCATAAGGGGGATTCTCCTTACGAGTCGTGAGGATCCCGTAAGTGTAATTTCTCCTTAGGAATCATGGGGATTCCTAAGTGTGTTGCTCCCTTATGAGTCGTAAGGATCTCACGCAAGTATTTTTTTCTTACAAGGTCGAGAGGACCTTGCAAGTGTGCATGAATTTTTTTACGTGTCCGCGCCCTTGCGGGTTTTCACAAACTTACCGGCAGTCCTGCTGTTTTTACTGACGGAGATTTTTCGGGTTTTCATCCGTGCCTATTTCTCTTGTGGACATACTTTTTTTTATGATGAAACTCTTGAGAATAGTTTCGCCGCATATAACCCATCTGTTTGCCGGTGGGATTTGAGTTGCAGTCTTCACCGCTGGGACTTATGGACTTGCATTCCACTATCACCGTGTCAGAGGTGACGTTGTTAGTTTAAGGATATCTCGGTCCACAGCTAGTTTAAGGACGTTGCAGCCCGTAGCCAGTTTAAGGACATTTCGGTCCGTAACTAGTTTAAAAACATCTCGGTCCGTAGCATTTTGAGGCGAGGTTTCGCTGGATACTACTTATAGAGTTCGGACTCAGGGAGAGTGAGCAGACATGAGCGTCGTCATCCATCATTAAACTGAGCCGTGACTTGTCAGGCGTAGTATTTCTTAAGGAACCGGCCGTTTATTGGCCGGAAAAGTCTTTCTCCATGCATATCCATGAGCAAGTAGGCCCCACCTTGGTAGACCTTGTCTATGATGTACGGGCCCTCATAGGTCGGCTTGAATTTCCCCCGTTTAGTACGATTGGGGATCATAGATCTTTTTACGACTAGCACGAGTTCGCCTTGGTGGAATGTTCTCGGCCTAGTCAATCTTTCGTATGAGCGCGTCATCCTCGGTTTGTAAGCTTCTAGGTTTTGTTGCGCCATGAGACGAGTTCTATCGAGGGCATCGAGCTCCTCAAGCCGAAGGTGGGCATTTTCTTCATCCATCAGCTCATGTTACCAACGCAAATGGCGTTGTGTTCGTGGCCGTCTTGAACGTAGTCCGATAGGCCCAGAGAGCTTCATGCAATCTCTCGTGCCAGTCCTTTTATTTCTGGACACCGTTTTCTTTATGATCTTCGTCAAGATATTGTTGAAAGCCTCAGCTAGACCGTTAGCTCGGGGGTTATAGACTGAAGAGTATCTCCAATCTATTTTATACTGCTATGCGAAGCAGCTGATCTTATAGCTTCTGTAGGCTGGCCCGTTATCCAAGATAATCCGTCGCGGAGTACCGAACCGGTAGATGACATGTGTCATGAAGATATAGGGGATGTTCTCCATCTTCATCTCTCTTAGCGGTATTGCTTATGCCCACTTAGAGAAGTAATCGGTTATTGCTAGTATGGACCGGTGTCCCTTGGATGATGCTAGTTCGATAGGCCCGATTATATCGGTTCCCCACATTTCGAATGGCCAGCTAGCCAATGTTGGGTGCAGCGGATTCGGATGCTGGTGAATAAAGTCCCCGTGAATTTAGCACGAGTGACACTGCTTCGCATATTCAAGGCAGTCCTGAATCATCGTGGGCCAATAGTAACCTATTCTTTTGATTTTCAGCTTCATCTTTGGCCCAGCTTGATGGGAACCGTAGAGTCCTTCGTGAGTTTCTTAGACGACTATCCTTGCTTCTTCTGGCCCCAGATACCTTAATAACAAACAATCGAATGATCTCTTATATAGACTATCATTGACGAAGGCAAAAGATAAAGCTCGCTTCACGAGCTGATGTCTCGACGATGCATTATTGGGCGTTCGATGGGATTTGAAGTAGTCTATGAATACTTCTCTCCAATCCTCAGCCTTTTCTTCGTCCTCTACTTGGAAATCCGCTTGTTTGGTCTCTTCCCCTCCTTTAGATATCTTCGGAGATATCTCTTCTGGCACGAGAATCAGGCGGCTTTGCATAACGATCTTTACGTTATCGAGGTTTTCGTCGACCAGTTATTTAGCGAGCTTGGCTAATGCATCCGCCTTGCTATTTTCCATACGCGGTATGCTTTCCAGGGTGTAGGAAGGGATTTGCATCAGCAATTGCTGCACTCTCTCGCCATATTTTACCAACTCGGGTTTACACGTCTGATAGTCGCCATTTACTTGGCTGACGACTAGCTGGGAGTCTCCATATATGAGGGGGTTTTCGATCCCCGTGTCAATGGCGATCTCAAGACCTGCTATCAAAGCTTCATATTCAGCTTCATTGTTTGTTTTCGGCTCTGTTAAAGACATGGAAAAACGCATTATCCCTCCTTGTGGAGTCATAAAGATAAGGCCCACCCCGGCTTTAATCATGGGGGTGTTTTGCTTTCGCTTCATCATGGAGGACGCTCCATTGAAGTAGATTTCCCATCGGGTATCATTCCCTTCTTTCTCCCTGTCAATTGCGTCAAACGTGTGTTCGTCCAGCAACTCGCAGTTCAAGGGAGAGTCGGCAGGTATCGGATGTTCAGCGAGAAAGTCAGCGATGGCCTGGACTTTTATTGCCTTGAGGGGTCGATATACTATCGAGAACTCCATCAAGAGGAGGGCCCATTTGGCAAGCCTTCCTGTTAGCATGGCTCTTGACATCAAATACTTAAGAGGATCCACCTTTGATATGAGATGGACCTCATGTGCCAATGCATAATGTCGAAGCTTTGTTACCCGAAGATCAGTGCCAGGCAATGCTTTTCGATGGGGGGGTAGTTATTTTCTGCCCCAAGAAGAACTCGACTTGAATAGTAGAGAGCTCTCTCCTTCCCCTGGTCGTTCTCCTGTGCTTATAATGCGCCTAAAGAACCTTCAAGGACTATTGTGTACAGAATGATGGGCTTTCTCTTGACCGGAGCGGTCAGTACCAGCGGGTTCTGCAGATATTGCTTGATTTCGTCCAGTGCGCTTTGGCATTTGCGATCCCAAACGAACGGGATCCCTTTCTTCATTAGATGACTGTAAGGAAGGCATTTGCCAGAGAGGTTAGCTATGAACCGTCGGATATACGCGAGCTTTCCTTGGAGAGACCATAGTTGTTTGAGAGTTCTTGGTGCGGGCATTTCCATAATCTCCTTAATCTTCAATGGGTCTATTTCGATGCCTCGATATCGTACGATGAATCCTAGGAATTTTCCTGAAGAAACTCCAAACGCGCATTTCAGAGGGTTCATCTTCAGGTTGTACTTTCGAAGGCGCTGAAACATTATCTTCAGATGCTCACAGTTCTCCTCGTACGATTTGCTCTTCACCACGAGGTCGTCGATATAACATTCGACAATCTCGTGTATGAGGTCATCAAAGATTTTTGTCATGGCCCTCTGGTAGGTGGCGCCAGCGTTCTTCAGACCGAAGGGCATCACTTTGTAGCAAAATATGCCCCGCGGAGTCCGGAAAGCAGTTTGCTTTTGGTCTTCAGGATGCATCTTGATTTGGTTGTACCCTGAGAATTCGTCCATGAAGGAGAAGACTTCATGGGTGGATGTGTTATCGATCATCAGCTCGGTAACAGGCACTGGGAAGTCATCTTTCGGACAAGCTTTATTGAGATCCCGGAAATCTACGCAGATGCGTACTGTCCCATTTTTCTTCATTACCGGAACGATATTGGCGATCTAGTCAGGGTATTGAACTTCTTGGATGAAGCCGGAGTCGATTATCTTCTTGACTTCGGCATTGATACTCATCTAAAGCTCGAGCCGCATTCTTCTTGGCGCCTGTTTGACTGGCTTGACGTCCGGTGATATCGCCAGTTTATGCACAGCTATCTTTGGATCTAATCCCGGCATCTCGGAATAGTTCCATGTGAAACAGTCTTTATACTGCATAAGCATGTCCTTTAATGAGTCTACTTGTTTCTCAGACAGCAGCTCACCGACGAACGTTGGCCTTGAGTCGTTTTCCATCCCCAAGTCGATTTTTCTCAAGTTGTCTGTTGTAGCGTGTATCATATCTTCCAGCTCTTTTGGCGCCGATGGAAGCACTGGGGGAAGTCGTTCGTATTCTCGTGCTCTCCTTCCTTTGAGAATGTTATCATATGGCAGGTACGAGCTCGTTTCCAAGCTCAATGCCGATCTAGACTTTCCCTCACAGTGTAGGTCGCTTTCGGCTCACGCTTTCATAGCGAGACTACCCTCCAACTGTCGGATAGAGCAAACCTGCCTTGCTGATACTGATCTTCAACCCAGTCTTTGAAGGTGAAGCAGTCTTCAAGAGGATGTCCCATTATTCGGTGGTACGAGAAATAATCCGGGTGATGGACTTCGTCTATTTGTTCGGGGAGCTGAGACTCCGGGAGCACCATCATTTGATATTTCATGACAAGGTCGAAAATTTTCCTTGTCTTGTCTTGAGGGAAAGAGTACTCCCGACCTATCTTTTTCATAAAAAACGGATTCCAGCTGACTTTTTCTCGATCGCGTGGATTCTTGGATCCACTTCGTTGTTTTCGAACGTCATTCCCGTTCTTTACCTTATTGTTGCTTCTACGTCGGGCTTTCTTTTTGCCACAAGAGCGCACCACGAGTTGAGGGTGAAGGGGATCGTCATCCTCCATAGCTTGCTGAATGATACGTTGCGTCCTGGCCTTCTCGTAAATGGCTGTTTCGCGGCTATGGTCATCCCGAACCTTTTGACCCGCTTCTCTTATTAGCTTGTCAATCTGTTCTTCGAATGACGGGCTTGGTATTCTCCCGGCGGGATCTCGCTCTGGTTTGACATCAACGCCATTTGGAAATGTATTCATTTATCCACCAGAATTATTTATGACATGGCAGCCATGGGATCGCTCCCTTTTATTGGACCGAACGTATCCAAGACCGGTCGTCTCCATTCTCCCGTTGGGCATCTTCCGCTGAGTCCTGGGTATGTCCCAAATCTTGTTATAGAACTGGGCTTGTCGAGCAGTCTGTTTGAAGGGTACACCTTGGCATCTCAATAGCTTTTTCAGTCCCTCTGCGTAGTGCCTGGAAAGACGGATTGGTTGAAGCCTGTCGAGCGCAGGTTCAGCACCGTGCCATACTTCTTTCTCTAGTTTAGTCTCTGTGGATTGGTAGAAAAGGATCGACTTTTCACCTCTTTGCTTAGGAGGGACATAGAAAGTCTGCAGCTCTTGCACGCTATACGTATCAAGTGCCTCAAGTTCTTTATAATGCCACTACGGAACTAGGGTAATCTGTAAACTCTGGTCAGCTCCAGGAAAGGTCTGCATTGGCGGGCGGATGGAGAACACTGCGTTGGTCTTGTCCTCAGAGTCACTGCCAAAGACCAGCATAGGAGTAGATGGTCCTGGCCTATTGTTTTGGGGTTGTCCCGAGTAGACCATCTCTTCATCCTCTTTGGTATTGCTCCCGAATATCGGGATAGTGGCGATGGCTTTTCGTTTATTCTCCGGTTTGCGACATCTTTCCATATCTTCGAAGTCTGGTAAGAAGTTCTTGGCGTCTTCATATTTGCATACTTCATTCACGGAGAATGGGTTCAGCTCCCCTGTAACTGTGTACTCGAGGCCATTCTTTAAGTACTTCATACACTGATGTTGAGTAGAAAGGATGATGTTGTACTCATGTAACCAAGGCCTGCTGAGCAAAACGTTGTAGCAAGTCTTGGCGTCAATAACATGGAACTTGATTTCAGTGACGAGCAGGCCGAAGCGTAATGTCAGTATTACAGACCCGAGCGTTTGTGATGATTGCGAGTCTAACCCGGAGATAGAAATTTTGTTCCGCGCCAGGTGTTGAACGTTCATGCAAATCTCCTTCAACACTCTTACATTGAGAAGGTTGACGGAGGACTCGTTGTCGACTAGGATCTTCCCTATCTTGATATCGTGACAATACCCGGTTACATACAGCGGACGGTTGTGCTCGCATGTTCTGAGGAGAACATCTTCATCGCTGAAGGTGATGTCAGCTGTGTGGACTTCTTCCAGCCCGTCCTTCATCTTTTCTTCTGCAAGGAAGGTTTGAACTGGTCGGGCTCTTGTAACGCCTTGATCGGGGAATCTCGTGCCTCTTTAGGTAGGAGAAGGGCATTCAAGATACTCAATTATGAGGGTATCTTTCTCAGATGTTCTAGGACATTGTAATCCACCTTATTTTTCTTGAGCGGGTCCTTGGCGGTGAGCGTTTCGACGACTCTATCATCGAGAGTAATCTCCTCAGAGATTTTTTCCTTCCCTTTGTCTTATTTACCCGAACCTTTGTTTGAGGGTCCAAAATTCTTTTCAGGCAACGTATGGTTACGCAGCTAAATGTTCTCACAGTTCTTCATCTCCTCTTCTTTTCAGAGGTGGATTCCTTGAAGAGAGGGCCGAAGGCTATTTCTTCGTCAGAATCGCTCCCAAAGGTAAGAACTTGAGGTTTTGCTCTTGTCAGGATGGCATCAACCATATAACAGTTACCGGCTGTTCCTTCACGCTCATCTATCGCGTTTCTCTGTTCCTGATGAGATTTGCGCCACATTCTCTTAAATTGTTGTCGATGAGCAACGTATCCACGCCACCACTTCTTGAAGGCATTACACTTTTCGGTAGGGTGCGTGACCTTCCGATGGTATAAGCAGTAGTTCGGATGTACATCCGGTTCGTCGGGGCATGTACTCCTGGAAGTATTTTCTTTGAAAGGTGGTAGCTTCATTCCCATTGACAGAGCTTTGGCGAACTGCTTCCTTATCTTGATTCTGCTCTTGCTAGGGACAAGGGCATTTTGATCCGGTTGAGGTATTTTATGGCTTCTCATCACCGGAGCTTTTTTGACCTGACACCGACGCTTGGCCTTTTCGTAAATGGCTGCTTCACGTTCTCGATCAGCTTTGCTCTTTTAGAGAGCTTCGTTCAGCAGCTTGTCGATGAGGTCATCTGACGGTTCCATGGGTTCTGGTTCTGGATCTGCCCCCAGTTTCTCTACGTGAGGAACCTCTTTTCCATTTATCGATGAGTGAGAGATCATGTGGCAACTCGCTACATAATTCTTGGGTTCTTCCGAAGAATCGTCTCCTTCATCAATATCATTGTTTCCGTTCTCAAGAACATGCTTGAAGAACTCTTCTAGTGTGACTGGGGTTCATACCTCTTGGTTGTATTCCTCTAGTGCATCGATGTATTTCTGCAGACCTGTACAATTGCCATCGAGCTGGACGGGCTTCTTGGCCTTCTTCTTTTTCTTTGAAGACTTCGGAGGCTCGGCCTAGAGGTTTTGTCCATCGTTACCAACTTTTGGCTTTGGGCGCGGTTTCAACATTCCGTCAATAATTTCAGGCTCCAGCAGGATTTTCCACCTAATCACCGGACATGCTTAAAGATCTTTCAGCATTCTTTTAGTTTTCGCCGAGAGGACAACTTCCCACAGAGCTTCTTCTATAAATAAGCATGATGCCTCCGGCGTATCCACCATTTTAGAAGCGTGCTACTGCGGCGTGTTTTCCTTACAGTTTTCGGACAACGTGAACTTGCCATGTTGGTAATGGTCTTCGACCCAGTTTTTAAAGACGTACCAATCTTTGATTGGGTAGCCCACTATTCGGTGGTATGGACGGTAATTGGGATTGTTGACGTCGCCCGGTTGAAGTGGGCGTCTCGGATCCGGAAGAGTGATGAGCCTGTTGCGCACCAATAGTTCGAATAGTCTCCTCATTTTATACCACGGAAACGAGTAAAGACGTCTCAACTTTTCTTCGAGCGATCTTAGTTTGTTTCTTTGGCGAACAACTGGTTTCGGGTCACTCGATTGTTGTTGAGCGTTAGCGATGAAGGTCGCTTTTCCTTTGCCCTTTTCATTCCGAAGATCTGTCTTTGAAGAGGACGACCTATGGCCCATCTGGGCCAGCTTGTCAATCAGAGCCTGGAAGGTGGTCGGCTTGAAGAACATCATAAATTGGGATATAGTTTCTTGAGGGTCGAGAGTTCTGACGAACGTACCCACGGCGGGAGCTTCTTCTATGCGTTGTTCCCATTTCGACCATAGGTTCCGCCACCGAATTGCGTACTGAACCCAGGTTTCTCCCAGCTTCACCCTGGCGTTGATTAATGCTGTGATTGGGGTACGCTCGCTTGCGCTTGCGAACCGCTGCGTGAATAATAATTCCATCTCCGTGAACGTTTTGATAGAATCATCCGGGAGCTCGGAATACCATTCAAATGCTGTCTCTGACAGTCTGTTAACAAATTGGCGGAGCAACAGTTTGTCATCACCCCCGGTATTACCGTACAAAGCTCTGAATTGAGCAACGTGCTGGTGTGGATTGCCCGTCCTCTTATACACATGGAATTTTGGGATCGTATATCCTGGCGGGTATTTAATTTGGTCGTACCAGCCTGGGTAAGGTCGCCCAGTTCTAACGACCTGTCCTGTCGCTTCGTTTGCTTGATAAGCTCCTATTTGTTGAGCTATGTAGTCATCAAGGATAGCTTTGGAGATCTTCTCCTCCCTGACTGCAGATAAAACCGGAGGAGGGTTTGATGTCTCCCCTCTGTCGTCTTCAATGATTATTGGAGGGTCTTCGGCCGGAGGATCCGGTTGGATCATCATCCCCACCATGTCTTGGAAGAGAAGCGACATTTTTTTTACATTAGCCGCTTGTTCCGCGGCCTCTTTGTCTTTCTTTTCAAGCACCCTCCGTAGGAATTCAGTGTCGGTCTCCTGCTCCTGGCGTTGTTCCGACGATGCTTCCAGGCTTTCTTTTTGCTCAGTAAGTGGCCATCCTTGTCAACATCTCCTGTAGCTTTTGTTGTTGCTCCTGAGCTTTCGTCACAGACTGTGTGAGTGGTCGATGACTCACGGAAGCACGACTGTCCTCTTTTCCGGATGCCATGTAGACGGTATGCATAACCATGCCCCTAACTTGGGGCATTTGGGTCCACTGCCTTTGATATTTGCTGCCGGCATGGGAATCTTCTCCGGCCTTCTCCTCTTATGGGAGGTCGAAGTTGAGGGGGCCGTTGTGGCAGACACCTATGCAGACGATACCTTTCGTGGTATAGCTGAGGGATGGCCCTCCTCTTGCTGAGCCTTCGTCTTCTTCAGCCGACGAGAGTAATCTTTGTCAATTACAGAGTCTTGGACTTTCCGCCAAACTCTGTGGATCTTGGAGGACAACCATTGAGGAGGCTGTTCTGACTTCACTTGTGTTGTGTTTTCGATGGGAGGAGGAGACTTCTTCAAGATGGCGGTTGGAGAGTTCTTGCGCACCCTCCTGAGCAGCTCGAAACTGTTCCCAGTTGGAACAGCATCATCAATTTCCACAATTGGAGCTGGTGGAGTAAGTCCAGAGGGGGAACTTCCCCCAGCTTTCCTTACTCGGCGCCAGTGGCGACGTTAAACATGTCTTGCGGATAGGATTATCTCAGTTGTAAAAGCGACCTCGTTATGCCCCTTGCTTTGATGAGAGGCTGCTTTTGGTGCCAACCTGTCGAAGAGTGACGTCCGTTGAGAGAGAATGTCTAACCTGTCGAAAACTGGCTTTTGAATAGGGGAAGAACTTGTAACGACCTCACCCGTAGCAGGAGTTGGAACGGCCAGTCTTGCGAAGACCGATCCCTTAGAAGGACAAGCCCCTTTGACGACTTCGTCTACCAGAGCTGGAATGGCCATCCGTTTCAGGATAACCCCTTCAGGTATTGCGGGCCTCTTCGTGGGTCCACTTGAGCTTTGGCTCAGCCTGTCGAAGACTGAGGCGGCAGACTTGGATGACCCGTTGAAAGGGGCCGTGGTGGTTGCATGCCGATCAAAGACCGATTTCTTTGGAGCCTCTTGTGATGGCATTGAGACATTGAAGCTTATTGGTGGGAGCATGACCCAAAAAACAGTCCAGTGGTGGCCTGAGTCACTTTTTCCACTGGCATTGCGAAGATGGAGGCCGCTTGGGGCCCATAAGTCACTCCTCCAGCAGGGACGGAGTGGGAGTTGCTGTTGCAATTGGTGCAGTTGGAAGCCATCGATGTCATCTTCTCTTCTGCATAGGAGCAAGACATCAAATCTTAGTACCTCGAATTCAGGGGCAACCATATTAAACCATGATTCGTTCGCGAACACGGCACACGAAGTGTGGAGTGGAAAGAGAAAAAGGGTCCCACCGGGCGTGCCAGAATCTGTTTACCGCCGAAAGCCGGGAAAGACGAACGTCTTGCCTGAATTTGGGGGCAGATACTATTTGGGTTTATCCGTCCACCTCTCCGAAGATACCAAGTTGATTTATGGTATCGTGTATCGGAGGTTTGGATGGATGCGGCCGTTGTAGCAGACTTCGTCAGATTCCCCCTCGTTGTGAGGGGTTTTGTCGGGACCCGGTTCTTGCTCACGGAACAAAGTGCCATGCCAAGTGTCATGTTTAAGTGGTCGGGGGCCACCTCTTGAATCTGTGGGGGCTACCTCTTGAGTCCGTAGGACCCACTGTAGAACAATGGGGAATCTTCGGAATACATTCCGAAAGAGGGCAGATCTGTACTATAAATGGAATGATACCACTCTTCAATACAGAGATGCCTTTTAAGTGAACCGGCACTATAGGAGCTTGAGAACTCCTTAGTTAAGCATGCTCGAGCCAGGGAAGTTCTGGGATGGGTGACCTCCTGGGAAGTAGCCCCTGACCGGGTCTGGTTCACCCCGAAGGAAAAACCGTGCGGCTTCGGCCAGAGCGGACAATACTCTCTGTATTGGGGGTGGGACGTGACATAATGGTATCAGAGCTGGTCTCTCAATAGTAGTTCTGTAGGTCGAGGACGAACCATTGTTCAAAGGTGGGGTTTTGTCGGGGCCCGGTTCTTGCTCACGGAACAAAGTGCCACACGGAACAAACTGCCACGCCAAGTGTCATGTTTAAATGGGCGGGGGCCACCTCTTGAATCCATGGGGGCCACCTCTTGAGTCCGTGGGACCCACTGTAGAACAATAGGGAATCTTCGGAATACATTTCGAAAGAGGGCAGATCTGTACTATAAATGGAATGATACCACTCTTCAATACAGAGGCGCCTTTTAAGTGAACCAGCACTACTGGAGCATGAGAACTCCGTAGTTAAGCGTGCTCGAGCCAGGGATGTTCTGGGATGGGTGACCTCCTGGGATGTGGCCCTTGGCCGGGTCCGGTTCACCCCAAAGGAAAAAACCGTGTGGCTTCAGCCAGAGCGGACAATACTCTCTATATTGGGAGTGGGACGTGACAGGTTTTTGATTGTGGGGACGCTCTTCCCTGCAGGCGTAAGCCCCTGCAGTTAATTATGTTATCGCGTAGCGATAACTACTTTCTCTTGCTCCAGATGTTCACTTCGTGTCGTGTGTGTTTGTTTTATTTTTGGTTGCCCGTAGATTGTATACGGAGACTAATTTGTGTTGTCGCCCGTAGGACGTGGATTAGTCCAAATCCGTATTTTCTTAGATTTGGATTTGGTTTAATTTAAGGATCATTAATCTCGTTTGGGATTAAGATTAACTTAAATATTTGTTGAGGATACGTTAGTCTAATTTTAGACTAAAATCTACTCAGCATGATTTTGGGATCATTCTGGCCCAGCAAAAGAGCAGTTGGGCTCTATTGCTTCAGTTTAAGGACATTACGGTCCATAGATCACCATTTTTGGTATAAGGGTTTAGTTTAAGGACGTTGCGGTCCGCAGCTAGTTTAAGGACATTACGGTCCATTATGGTACGCTCATGGGTTTAGGGGTGCATCCAAGAGCTGTTGGTTGTCAGGACCCTCCACCTCTCTGATATCGTTGAAGAATTACAACGACATGTATCAGAGGTGTGGAGAGATGTACTCTTGAACCGAACTCCAGATTGAAGGGAGAGAATCATGGTGGAATGAACACCATTTTAGATACCATCTGTTAGGACATCATTTGGAACTAAGATCGATTTGGAGAGACCTGAGCATAAGAGGGCTCAGTTGATTGATGGTCAAAAGGTTTTGGCCTCGGGTGACTTGGCAAGTTTAGGCTAAGGTTGGCCTATAACAGTGTTAAACACTGATATCTGCTCGGCGCTCACGTGCTCCCACGTGAGGCTCATAAGTAGTGTACGACACTTAAATTTGGAGTGCTCACGTGCGGCACCTGAAAATTGGGTGTTATGCACTTGGGTCTAAATCACCATCTGTATATAATTGTTAAACACTTAGTCCTTGTGGCCATCACGTGTGAGCACGTGAGGTGCTCCATAGTTAGGCACTGCCTCCTTTGGATTTATCTTCCTATTTTGTTCTAGGTGTTAAGCATTATTGGGGATTACGTGGGATCACGTGAGGCGCCCCAAAATGAGAACTTTCTTAATTTATTCCCCCTCCCTTTTTACAAGTGCTGAGCACTATTAGGGGTCACGTGGGATCACGTGACTCGAACTCAGTCATTCCTTTTCGGTCCTTAGAGGTGCTCACATGGGGACACGTGATCTGTCGTTATAGCGTTGAACGCTAATATACATGGGGCTCTTGATCTTAGTCTTAAGAATTTCAAGTCTTTTGTTTTATAAGAATTAAATTCTTATGCAGGGTCAAACCGTGGTTTTATCAGAGGAATTAAATTATCATGTCTTTGGAAGAATTAAATTCTTCAAAACTAGTTCTTTCCTCTAAATTTTGGGTCTGCATAAAAGAATCTCCCCGATGAGAATTAAATTCTCAACATGTGGGGAGATTTGCTTCTGCAGATCTCAACTAGAGAAAGAACTAAGTTCTTTTTGAAAGAGTTAAATTCATGTAAAAGAAGATAAAGTGATCTCTAGATCTTTTTTCTCACCTAGGGTTTCTTTTTCTTCAAAGAGAACTCCTTTTCTTCTTTGTTTTCTCCAATCTTATAGGGGGGTCTCCTCCTTTTCTCTTTTCAGTCTCGAGTCCTTTATATAGTAGAGGCAAGTTTGTTGATTTAGTTAAGAAAATATCTCATTGAGAGATTTTTTTGATTGATTCGGAGATTTTATCCACCGTTGAATTTTTGATCCAGGGACTTCTGTTTTACAGAAGACATTTTTCTTGTTTTCAACAAGATTAATAAAATATTTTCCCATAAAGAGGTTATTCTGAGCTTGGTGATTTTTAATCACCATTGGATCTTTAATCCAACGGTGCTCTTTTTTACGGAGCACAATCTTTCTTATTTAGAAAAATTGGGGAAATATTTTCCCATACAGAGCTTATTCTGTAACTTGGTGATGTTTAATCACCATTGGATCTTTAATCCAACGGTGCTCTGATTTACAGAGCGTAATCTTTCTTGTTTAGAAAGATTCAAGAAAATATTTTCCAAATAGGGTTTTGATCCCTCTTATTTAGAATTTAATTATATCGGCTCAGAAGGCATTGGAAACCCTCACGTGTAGCACGTGACCCATAGCATTAGACCGGTTTTCTTATACGTAGCAGTCCTAGAGAAAAGCATCACGTGTTGGCACGTGAGGCTCAATTTCAGTCTTATTTGTTTAAGCGCAATGCCAATAATATTTGCTCCAAGACGCATCACGTGCGGGCACGTGATACTCCATTTAGGGAATTTTTCTCATCGCTTCTTGGTTCATTATTTATTTTTTATAAGGGAACAAATATGTTTGTATGTGGTATATGTTAATAAAGGTATGTTGTATGAGGTATATAGGAATATGAGTAAGTTTGTATGATGTATATGGGAATATGAGTATGTTTAGGTATATGTGAAGGTAAAAGTTTGCATTAGTTTGTTAAATAAGGGTCCGGATACTCGCGATTATTCCGTTGTGGCCACGGAACAACAACTGGGGAAGTGAAATGTACCGTTTCACTTCCCGGGATCATGATCGTGTAGTAGGAGAATCCGATTTCTGCATCTCCTTACCTAATCAAACTACCCATCCCCGTTATTCAGTTTAAAGGTTTTGACGAATTAGAGTTAGTGCGTATATATCTAAGCATGGAATTTCCACATTGTATATCATCCACATATTGGATTATTCGCCGCCAAAGTAGAGTTAATATTCGCCCGAATATCGGGTTAGTATTTGTCCACTTATTGGACCATTCACCCCCAAAGTAGGGTTAGTATTCACCCGAATATCGGGTTAGTAGTCGTCTACACATTGGACTGTTCACTCTGTCTGCAGGGATTCTCATTTATAAGTATTCCATACCTAGATCTGCGCATTCTAACCCTAACCGTATCATGTGTCATGTATATCATGAACTTGTGTTCAAAAAGTTAATCTCATTTAATATGGCCTTCGACAACCACTCATTTTATCTTGTTATCTTTTAAAGTTTGTAAGGTGTTTCATATCATTTTATAGAATGCTTAGTTAATAAAGATAATAGCGTTTTAATGATTTCATTGTTTATAAGAAAAACCATGATATTTAGTGTATTTATCATTTTGGAAACTTAGGGTATTTTAATGAGAAAATATTCTTTTTATGAAAGATTATGGTGTTTATTGAAATTAATTTTCAATAAAGTTTTAGGTATTCTTTTTGGAAAATATTATTTAAAAAATGGTTATGGTTTTCGTTGAAGATAGCCTTTTAGTAAAGGTCAAGATATTTAAATGAAATTATATCATTTTAGGATGGATTGAGGTATTTTATTTTAAATAATAATTTATAAAGTTATGGGGTTTATTTGGAGATAACATTTTAGAAATATATCCGTGTTGGCAACCGCTGTATATAGGCGGCAGGATTTGTGTCATTTTCAGGGACGATTGGCTATCAACTACGAGATATTTACATAAAACATTACCCTATAGAAATTAGGGCATCTTATTAGAGGTGATATTCTACAAGAATAACTCCATGTTGACAATCGCTGCACATGAACGACAGAATTTTTGTCCTTTTCACGGACGATTGTCTAGTAACCACGAGATGTTTCATGTAAAATATTACCCTATTAGGGTATCTTATTAAACCTTAGTAAATAAACTAAGAAAAACTTAATATAAAAATATTCTTTTTAAGTGGAAGGGGGTTAAGTTGAAAACCATAGCATAATTATTTAGATTAGTATTACCCTTTTCAAAAGGTAAAGGGAATTTAACAAAACTAGGTTAATTGGTGGATAAAAGTGCAAGTAAAAATATATCATTTTAGGATGTCTAAAGTATTTTGTTCAAAACATCTTATATTATAGGGGTATTTTAAATACGTATAACATTTTAATAAAATGAGGGTATTTTGTGGAAGTAACCTATTTCGAGATCTTATTGGTAACATGGGTAAGTGAGTGTACATAAAAGGTAGATTGATGCTTCATGGGTTATAAAATCAAGCATATCATATTCTATGTAGAATGAGGGTGCAATATTCACGCATATAGAGAAAATTAATTAAACCATTTTAAATATGGGTCAAATTTTATTATTAGGAGGCACCATAATAGGAATGCAGAGATATTTTTAACATCATTTTAATATAGGTTGGGGATTAGAATTTGAAACTAAGATCATTAAAAGAAAGAAGATGACAGACAAGTGGAGAGAGGCGGATCCTCTCTTTGGTTTGAGTTGGATGTCGATGGGTCGAAAACGTAGACTTGCACTACGATCTAAATAGCTCGGCCTTCGGATTTTTCCTCGATATTTGGGTGGAACCACAGCGTCGGCGTTGTCGATACGAAAGCATGGGTGTTTTTTCAAAATTTTCGGAGTTCCGTGATGCGAGAAATCAGTATTTGAAGGTCTCTATTTATAGGATATTTTCTCCAACAATAAAATCAACAAAATCTGTCAAATCCTCTAAAAATCCGTGTCCCAGTCATTGCTGATGATTCAGCTGCCATCGCCACCTTATCATAGCCGTTGGATTTGGATCCAACGGTTCACGAGCCATCACGCACACGCCACATGGCCGCGTGAGGGATCACGCGGTTTCGCGTGGTCCTCCACGTGGGCACCGCCGGTGATTCTGGGCCGTTGGATCTCCCATCCAACAGTCCCGATTAAAGGTGGTTTTTAATATTTATTTTTTTCTTAAAAATTTCTAACTGTTATTTTTTTTTAAAATCGAATTTATTGTTAAGAAATTTGTTTAAAATTTGGAAAAATATGAGAAAAATCCCAGAAAATATATTTTATTATTATCTTCAGTTTAAAAATGATTTTGGGCTAAAACTAAATAATATTCTCTTATCTATGATTTTTGTTAGTTATCATACCTATTTAAAATTTATTTTATTCTCAAAAATATTTTAATTACGAAATAATTATTTTGAGTTATAAAAATACGTAAATTATTTTAAGGCATTATAAAATTTCATTAAAACATTTTTTGCCCAGAAACATATAAATAGATTTTTCTTTTTGAAAACTCCCTTAATTGTATTTCAATACTTTTACAATTACTCGCATCACAAAAAAAAATAAAATCATTAAGATAAATTATTTTTCCATCAAGGAAATTTTCGCAGTTAAATACTCAATACTAAATAAAAGACTTTTTATTAGAAAAATACGGTCGTTACAGTAAGATGTTAGGGAATCAATTTCTTTTACATGTATGTTCAATTTAAATAGCATCGTACGTTTTTCAACCTCAACTGTCAGTTTCGCTAGAAACCCAGAGTTACTTTCTAAAGTGAGAAATATTATCAGTAATATTGTTTAAAACCGATCTTTCTTTTATCAAATTTTGACTATAGACAAAATTTGAATGCATACATGTCATTGTTAAATATATCAACAAAAATTTCAAACAACGGCAACTTCACACATGTACGAAAATAGACAAGATAAACACTACAATGATCAACTGCTCCACACTCGGTCATCATTATTCTCTTATGATAATTAGTGTTATTTCTCCAAATTTATAGTAAGACTAGTGATTGTACTGCATACATGGTAATTTAAACAAAACACATATATAAATACAAAAGTCGGCACAAAATTATAATCCAAAAATATATTATAAAAAAATATGTATCCAAATACAAATATATATAAGAAATTGGATCTCAGATTCATATTCCCTATTAAAATTTATGTTCCATATCTACATTAGAATTAGGAAATGCATTCAATATCTTTATTTTGATACAAATATTAATCATGAGTTCTAAAATTGGATCCATACTCCAACAAAATATGAATTAAGGAATAAAAATTAATATCAATTATGAATAACTTCTCCCTTTAATATGATTCTAGCTTGAACATAGAAACTTCATAGCCGAAGTAAAACAATCCAGAGCTAATAGATTTTTAAAAAGGAAAAAAAAAACTTACTTGTTGAGGATGGTTGCTTTCAACAACCTTGCTTTTGTCAACTGGCACTCTATAAAATCAAAACCTTTAACAACAAAATTATAAATTGAAAAAACGTCACTTGTATCTTAATGCTCAAATGAAAAACAAAAAAGGAACCCAAAATTTTGACTCGGACCAACATTGAGGCACTGAAAAAAGATTTCTTCTTCTAAATTAAATCTTTCTTTCTAAAAAAAATAGCACTTTCATTTTGTCATGTATGGTGAAAATAAGAAAATTGATGTGTTGTACCCTTTTTATTCCTACCATGACCAATACAAAAAGGAGAAATAATAAATAGGAGTAACCCCTACTAAATCCATTATAATTTTTCCATATTCAGTACATCATGTAATCTAAACAAAATCTAATCATCAGAGTATTGAAAAAATATAAATCGTTAATAAACAAGCTTAGACCTTGAGGGTTCTTACCCGACAAGCTACTTAGCCATAGGCAATTTTTTTGGTCCAATACAAAATCTTTACTACAAACACACATCCTTTGGAATAAAAATTTAAAAGATAATTGAACTATAGAAACTTATCTAAGTAATAAGAATAATATCATTCAAATAGATAAATATTTTCACATTATACACATAGAAATTGATAAAGTGTTTATTATTTGATTTTTTTTTTTTTTTTGATAATGGCATATGTGCCATAGTTTAAATTTAAAAAGATCTATATTTCTAAAATCCAAACACATTTATTCTGAAATGATTTGTTTGTTTTGAATAGATACTCTTTCTATCTAAAAAAGAACTTATATAATTTATAAGGATTTTCTAAATTTATGTTTTTTATTTTAGTAAATCTTATATTTGAATTTGTTATAATAAGAATATTTTAGATTATATGAATTTTTAACAAACATACGAATTTTTAACAAACATACGGACAAAAATATAGTGTCAATTTGCTTATATATATATATATATATAAAGTACGGATTCGTTAAGACGGGGTCGTATTTTTAAATTCACAAATCTTAATAACAACCGTTGGATCTACCCTTTGAATTCGACGGTTCAGATTAAAACAACTTTAAAATCTATTAAAATCAGAATATTCAACAAATCTTCATGGTTCCAATCAAAATTACCCAAAATATTTCATGAACCCAAATATGAAAAAAAACTGCACATTTAACAAATTCTCATGATTCCAAACAATATTATCCCAAATAAAGAATAAAGATATGAATGGATCGTAAAATTTTAGGGAAAAGAATATTTAATTTTTTATTTAATGATTTTTTAAGTTGTTTTAATCTAAACCGTCGAAAGTAAAGGGTAGATCCAACGACTGTTATTAAGATTCGTGAATTTAAAAATACAAACCCGTCTTAACGGATCCGTAATATATATATATATATATATATATATATATATATATATATATATATATATATATATATATCACTCGAGAATCATGAAATGTATTAAAATTCTTTTAAAAAATTGTTTTCTTCAAATTTTGAACAATGTAAAATCATATAGCATAAGAAAATCGTAAAAAAAATTTAAAAAATTAAATTTTTTCCCCAATATTATGCATGCTATAACACATTAAAATAATGAAAATTTTGAAAATATCTCAAAGTTTCATTATTTTCGTATTTTTGATATCACATGACAAAAGCGAAATTTATAAAGACCCCAAATTATTTGTTTTTTTTCCTTCCAAATTTACAATATTTACACACTACCATACGGAAAATGCATAATTTTTAAAAATCTCAAATTTTTCTTTTTTATTCTATTTTTCAATATTTTGTTTGCAGCATATGAAAATCTCAAAATTTTCAAAAAAAAAAATCGGTTATCTTAAAATTTTCAATATTTTGGTGTAGCATACGAAAATCTCAAAAATTTCAAAAAAATATTCAATTATCTTTGATTTTCCAATATCTTGCTTACTATAACACATGAAAATCGCGATAAATTCAAAAATTCTAAAATTTTCTGTTTTCTTTATGTTTTCAATATTTTACGCAGGAAAATCATGAATTTTCTAAAATTATGTTTTCTTCAAGTATTAATATTAGCAAAAAAATCCTAAAATTTTCCAAAATCTCAATATTTATTTTTTGTGGTTTTTCAATATTCTAGTTACTATAACACACAAAGAATGTGAACATTTTAAAAATATCAAAATTTTTGGTTTGCTTCCGTTTTCAATATTTTGTGTTTTATAGCACATGAAAATCACTAAATTTTAAAAGGTTAAAAAAATTGTTTTCTTCGTTCTTTGAAAAATTGTGAAATTTTCAACAAAAAAAAAGAGAGCGATTTTTAACGTTTTTATTGCTTTTCTTACTATATAAAGTATAAAAATTACAATATTTTCAAAAATCTTAAAATTTTAGATATCTCTATTTTTTTTTTGTTTTCTTCACCTTTTAATTTATTTTGCATGATAACACTTGAAAATCACACAATTTAAAAAAAATTAAAATTTTTCTTTGTTTCCGTTATTTTGCAAGATATATACCACATGAAAATCATGAAATTTCAAAAATAAAAAAAATTATGATTTTTCGGTTTCCCGATATTTTACTTACCTGTATTTTTGGGAGTTTGGATATTATAGAAACAAAAAGTTACGTGAAGTAAAAAAAGAAAAGTTTGCCGATTGTCATTAAGAATCTTAGAATTTTTTTTTGATCCGGGTAACTAAGACTCTGGAAGACTGGGAATCCCTGGTAACACATGAAAATCAAAATTTTTTAAAATATCTTGGTTTTATTTTCTTTCAATTTTTCAATATTTTGCATGTTATAACACATAAAAATTATGAAAATTTTCAATATTTTGCCAGTAAAAGCTAAGTAGTGAGAGAAAAATAAAAATGATTTTAAAGAAGCGGGCTAATCTAAAATTTTCCACCAATAAGCCTAACTGTATGGGATAAAAAAATAATAAATATTAGGTAGGGAGCCAATAAAAAAATCATAATCTACATGTAGTAATAAGAGAAATAAATATGTGATAGATAACAATTTTCACGTAAATCCAAACTCCAAACTAGATAAGGAAATATTCTCTTTTATATATATATATATATATATATATTATAGATGGCGGGAACAAGAGAGAGTGCATGAGAGATTATAGAGCCAAGAAACAAGAGTTCTCTCATATAATGTACATTTTTCATTGTAGGTAAACAATAACAAACAATTATAATGCTAAATTTGAATTCGCCATCAAGATCATTGTGTAGCAGAATAACCAAGGACAAATAAACATTAGCGACAATATTTATTCATACGATTATCTGTGTAGGATTTGTTCCTTCTTCTGGAATTTTAGGAAGTTTGATGTTTTGTGATGACCGGCGATAATTAAGCAATCATACAGTTAAGATGGAAGCTCTCTTTACCACGGTAGCTAGATAGAGAATCTAAGAAAAGAGAGAGGACTATATAAACCCTAGATTAAAGAAGAGACATATGATTTTCTCTAAACCATTATAATAGCCCAACACACACATGAGCGCACCCAAGTGTCTGTATTTATGTGTGTGTGTGTGTATTTGTGTGTAGGGAGCTAATCGATTGAAGCCTGGGCTCATTTTTTAAAAATGAGACCTACTTTTCAAACACACACACCCATATTTTACACTAATCCAAATTGCTTATCTTGATCGACATGTTTTAGATAGTTTACGTATCAAATTTCATAAGATTCGGAGATCTCTAGCACATTTATTAGGTAAGGTAAAATATTAACGATTAGTCGATACATGAAAAATAGAATCACTTAACAAATAAACTCTATGCGTCGAAATCTCATAAAATTTGATATGTAAGCTAAGACATGCAGATTGAGATGACCATTTTGGATAGATGTGTAAAACCCAGGAGGGAAGGAAGGGTGTATTTGAAAAATTTGTCTCATTTTAAAAAATGAGCCTCGACCTCAATGGATCAGCTCGCTGCTTGTAGAACCCAATACCTACATCCTATGACGCGGCCGCCTTGGCCAAGCCTAGCCCTATTCAGGTTTGGTCTAGCCAAATGGGCCGGGTCCCTTGACCCAACCCACTCGCTCTTAATTCGGCGGGGCCGGTTGGGTTGCGACTCGATACCAACACTCATATTAGTAATACCCAATTTGAGATTTGCACTGTATACATAGGCCAGGTTCGGTCAAACCACCACGTAAGTTGTTCTTCTAAGCCATGACCTGCAATCTGATGTAATCGAAATAATCTCCGAATGAAGATTCATCTCAAAGCCCCACATAATAGATGCCGGTCATTCCTCTGCAAGAAAAACTCTAATTCATGTAAGAATATAGGTTTGATTTCCAAAAGGGTGGCATGGGATAGAACAAATGACATTTTTCCTCGGGCAAATGTGGTTTTTTTTTTTTGTGAGTGTTGATATAGGTCAATATATGCTAGAGGCCCAATGGCTTAGTCCATTTTGTAACAATGGAACAGTGGTAAGAAAAATTCAGTCACAAGCTAGAAATTGCTGCGTATCGAAGTGAAGCAAGAAGATGAAGCGTTGGATTAATTCTTTTCTTCTTCTGTATTCAATCTGATTTCGATTTTGGATTCATGGGTTTCTCTATTGGCTTCCGTTATATTCACTGCTGTATTCAAAAGGTAACCTTTTTCCTCATTTTAAACTCAAAATCCCTTTTTTCCGCTGTTATTTTTGCCATTAAGATTGAAATTTTTGAATATAGAACTTGGGGATTTCTTTGGATTTCCCTCTTTCATTCATGTTCAATTTCATAGAATAATTATATCTTCCGTCATTGCTTCCATTGTTGAATGCATTAAAATTAGTCGTTCAACTTATGATGTGATGATTTATTACAACTTATGATGTGATGATTTATTACGTGTGAATTGTAGATTCGTTTTCGGAGTTTCCTGTTTGATTGCGTGATTCAATCCTGTAATGTGAAACCCTTTGGTTATCATACATCTTGATCATTATCTCTAACTTGATTTGGATTTTGCTTTTTTCCCTCCACTACTACAGGTAGGGATTTGTTCACGGTTTAAACCGTGAACAAAAGTCATTTGGTTCACGGTTTAAACCGTGAGAGAACCGTGATCCAAACCTGCGTAAGCAAATATTGGGTCACCGTTCTCACAGTGAACAAAGTAAGAAACGCTCATGGTTGTAACCGTGAACGGTTCTTAGCGTTAAAAGTTAAAAAATCAGTTAGTTGGTGGGCCTCAGGTTTTTGTTCACGGTTCTACACTACTATAGGATAGAGATTTGTTCACGGTTTAAACCGTGAACAAAAGTCATTTGGTTCACGGTTTAAACTGTGACCCAAACCTGCCTAAGCAAATATTGGATCACGGATCTCACTGTGAACAAAATAAAAATCTTACACGGTTGTAACCGTGAATGGTTCTTAATGTTAAAAGTTAAAAAACCAGTTAGTTGGTGGGCCCCGGATTTTTGTTCACGGTTCTAACCGTGAACAAAACAAGTTATGGATCACGGTTACAACTGTGAACAAAATTTATAACCGTGACCCATAACACAGAGCTACTCCAGATATCAGTATCTGGAGTAGCCTTTTGTTCACGGTTTTAACCGTGACCAACCGGCTTTAGTCACGGGTACAACCATGACCAAACTATTTTTTTATAATAAATTAATTTTCAGCGTCCCACGCACGTTAATTTCAATCATAACCAGCAATATATAATTTCCATTCACAAGTATCAATATATAATTATCATTCATGCAATATATTCAAATCTTACGCAATATACAATAATCAAAGCAATAAGCTTCGAATTGCATACAAACATAACAAAAACTATACATACAATTAATATGATCGATACTCCACTGATCAACAAATTCGTTGGGACGACGATCCACCTCTATCGTCTCGTGGCCTAAAGAATGTGCTCAACTCATTCCATATGGCCTGCTGGACGGAATCGGCGTGCGACTGCCTCATGTCTCGGATTTTCGCCCTAAGCTCCTGCAGCTCGTGCCGTGTCTTCTATTGCGTGTGATGCTGCTGCTCCACCGGCTCGCGGAGTCGATGGATCTCCTCCTACGACGCAGCTGCCGCATCCACCTGGGTCTAGATCACGGCGTACTCATGCGCGGTCGAACGTCTATCAAAAAATCGATAGGCCCCGAGACCAACCCCGTTCTCATACCCACCATGATGCCCGCCGGATATCGAATCCAGGATATGGACAATGGCGGTGATCGAGTCACCGGGGCTAAGTCCTAAGATGTCCGTCTGCTCCTGAAACTGGGTCTATATAGAATATATGTGGACACACACACACAGGTGCTAACTTAAAATACGTAATCAATTTGATTATATGAAACTTACCATGTACGTGTCTGTGCCCTTGTGTAACGCGGCTTACCCATTAGTTTCATTGTAGTTGACAGAGTCTTTCTTTCTCTGCGATGAAATTAGAATTTAGTTTAATAGTTAATTAACGATATAGAAAACATATGGAATTAAACGTCAAAATACTCACCAAGTGCCACCGAACATTGGCCTACGAGCGCTTCCCTTGGATCAGGATAGCGTGTTCTCACACGCTGTAATTCCGGTTCTGCTTATTTCGAATCGACATTGTTTTGCAAAAATACAAATTATAATATATTTTAGAATATGATTTCATGTTATATTGTTAAAATCTTAAAAATTAAATTGATACCTGCATATCATCGTGCTCAAAATAGACGACAAGAAGTGGCCAATTCTCTTTCGGGATCTCCAGCGCTATGACATCCATCAAGTGCATCCGCTGATCCTCGGCCGCCGCGGCCTAGAGAAGGTAAAATTCCCTCTTCACTTCCCATCGACGATGTCGCTTGATCACTTAACACTGGTCTAGGAAGTGAGCTAGGATGCGATCTATATCGAATGGCTTGTACTCACCATCCTCGCCGGGCTCACCAACGAATTTGTAATTCTTCCTGATCTGAAATTGAAATATAGTAAACAAATAATTATATGTATATGTATATAATGACAATTGAATAAATGTGTGAAAGGGTATGTCATACCTCCTCCGACCAAAAAAACCGCGTAGCACGCTCGGTCTAGACCTTGTTCCATCGAATATGGAGTAGGTACCTGTAATAAATACATAACTCCTGCCCAACATAATCCCCCATTGGGTCGCGTGCTCTCTAACAGGCATATATGTCTCATCAAAGATCAGATCCCATGGCCCAGTATCTGCCCGCGGCCTGCAGCAGTCGGCCCTGTAGAACTCCTCGTCCTAACACTGCTCGAGCCTATGAAAAAATAGATATGCATACACAATATTATAATATTTAGAATATGAATATAGAATTTGACAAATTTAAATCACAATCGTTATTTAAAAGTTTTAAGAAATAACGATTATACCTGTCGTCCCCGGCGTGGCGCTAGAACCGGCGCCAGACGCCATCCCGCGCATAGAATGCGGATCTGCAAACAATAAACTGCTAGATGATTCAATATCCATTTATATTGTAATAATGCGTTAAATTTTAAATGAGTAAACTACGCACCATGCACAGGAGTGATGGGGTATGACGACCCGCTGATGCACTAGTAGGGATATGGAAGGTTGCGACGCTGCGGGTGATCTGGCGGTAATATGGGGAGCGCTAGTAAGAATAGGGGGACAGTTGGGGATGATGCGGTATGAGTTGGGGGCCATGGGGATGATGTCACGATAATAGGAAGAGCACTAGTAAGGATAGGGGAGACAGTCGGGGGTGATGCGGTGTGAGTAGGGGGGCCATGGGGATGATGTGGCTGTAGGGTGTTTTTCGTCACCCCATTGAGATGGGAATACGTGCGTGCTTGTCAGGCGTACTACAGATCCCCCTGCCTAGGATAGGCTGTGGTTTATTGATTGTGGGGATCCGAATCTCCGGCAGCCGCGGACTAAGCTGCCGTTAATTACCCCTCGCCTTTGGAGCGAGAGAACCTCCGATTGGCGGGTTAAACTGGTCATGCGAACTCAATGTGCAGTGTTGTGTTTTGAAGGGTTTTGGATATATCGGGAGCCCCGCAGAGTTTTTACGGGGGTCCCGCTACCCGGATAGCGGGTTGGGGGTCAAGGGGGCTAGCAGCCCCCTTACGGGGTGCGGGGCAGCGCCCCGTTAGAAATTTTTTCTAACAGGGACGGTGTTGTGGAGTGTGTGTGTGTGTGTGTGTGTGTGTGTGTGTAAAGGGGAAAAGCGCCTAAAGGACGCGTGGGGCCAGCGCCTCACGTGCCTAGCACGCGAGTGCTGGACGCTTGAACGCTGTGAGCTTAAGCGCTAGCGCACCACGTGTCCGACATGTGGGTGCTGGGCGCTTGAGCGCTGTGCGCTTAGACGCTGTGCGCTTAAGCGCTAGCGCACCACGTCTCCGACACGTGGGCGCCGTGTGCTTGAGCGCTAGCGCACCACGTGTCCGGCACGTGGCCGCTGGGCGCTCGAGCGCTAGCGCACCACGTTCCCGGCACGTGGGCGCTAGGCGCTTGGGGCGCTTGGGCGCCGACGAGGAAAATGGGCTTTTAGCCCCAGAAATGGGATTTAAACTCCCGAAAGAGAAATTAGAGGGGAGTTAAACTCCTAAGATATTTTTGGAGATGCTGAAATGGGCTTCTCCCTTGAGCTCTGGATCTTCCCAAAGTGGGATTTTTAGGAGATGAGTCTCCTTCTTCCTTCTCTTTTGGCTGGATCTTGAAGAACAAGAAGTGTGAGATTTTAAAAATCTCTTATTTTTAAGATCTGATGGGAGATCTGAGTTCCCCTTTGTGAGTTTCGTGGTAAAAAACTATTTAGTTTTGGAAAAGGAAGAGTAAAACTCTTGATTTAATTCAAAAAGAGAAGAAGGTTTTTAGAACCTTGAGGAAGGAGAAGATCACAGATCTTGATTCTTTTGGAGAGAGAAAAAGTTGTTGAAATATTTTCATTATCTTTGCCTTTATAGGCTATACACTTTACATATAGCCCCTTGGGCTTCACAAAATGGCATTTTGCCTATCCCATGTCATTTCTTTGTGCACATAAGCCATGAGCTTTACAAAAGTTTGGCTTTATGTCCATTCATGCATAAAAAAAATTACATAAAAACTATTTATTACATGATTTCATCTTGGCATGGAGGGGGGCCGGCCGTTTCATGTTCGGACTCGACCTGGGCTTAGACCCGCTTGATCTGGGCTTGGGCCCACTTGGCTTGGGGTTGACTTTGACTTTGACTTGGTCAACCGGGGTGCAATTTTCGACCCCAACAGTAGCGGTAATATATGGAGCGCTGCTAGGGATAAGCGCTGCTGCTGCGGCTCCTATGCCTGCTGATGGTCTTGAGACAGTCTCGTCGGTGGGTATGGATCGACTCAGAATGTCCTATAATGCCGTCTTTTGTGACGTTTTGTGCCTTTGCCTTTGCCCATGATCAAATCCTATATATATATATATAAACGTTATTTCATTACTTATAATCATTATACAATTTAGAACATTCAATTTAACTTCATTACCTAACACGTTTAGGCGGTACATTATCTGAAAATTCGTTTGGTGGATTCTCACAATCTTGATTCGTGACAATCAATTGGCCGATCTCACTTCTTACAAACGTATGGATGAGCGGCGCAGAATAGTTTGAATCTTTGGTACGTTCAATAGATGGACTGAGACGTGTTATTGTGAGATCTTCATCGTCGCTCTCATATTCAGAGCCATTCAACGTTGCCACGTTATAATAATCTCTCGGTTTTCAACGACAAAAAACATCCCAGTCAACCATCTGCAAGTCCCGAGAATAATATATTTATGTTGCCATTGTGGGAAAGATAAAGTTGTCGTATTTTGGTAATATCCGTTTGGTGTTTACCAAAGTCAGACTGTATTGATCGACCTTCATACCCTGGTCAGTCTTGGTATCGTACTATCTGCATTGGAATATATGAAATTGAACAGTCGTATGCTGGTATGAAACAGCTATAATTTCCTTAAGAACACCGTAGTAGGGATTTCCATCCTTGGCGACGGTTGCGATACTGCTATTTTGTGTAGCCTTAATACGTTGCGTACTTTCTATCTTGAATTTATATCTGGATACCCCATACCCGTTATAAAACCTAGCTGCAATCGTTGGACCGTTTAAAATGTCGTGGACCTCTCTATCAACGTGCTCTCCACGATTCAATTGTCCGTTTTCTTCTTTTATAGACCAAGCGGCGAAAGTGCGCCTCTGTTTTTCTTCGATCCTATCATTCGACCACGTCTTAGGATTCAATCTCGTGAGTATATCTTTATGCGCTATGTTCATTAATATACAGTTATATTAATTAGATTAAATTTAATTTCGAACGTTTAAAATGATGAGATAATAAACACTTACTCTACATATTTAGCAAAACAATCGCTGTTTATCAAGATGTATGCATGTACACTGGCCGCGAAATTGTAAGACATATTCTTTAGCCTTCCTGCTCCAATTGGACCGTCAGGAACACTCTGTGGTTTATTCAGCTTCGTCTTGGCATTGTCGTTCAGGAAACGAGCACAGAAAGACGTGATTTCTTTCAGGAGATAACCTTGAGTAATCGAACCTTCAGGACGATACTTGTTGCTGATATAATTTTTTAAAGTTAACAGATATCTGTTGAAATAAAATAAATTAATAATTCATGATAATTCTTTACAATTTAAATGATGAATAATAAACGTCAATAATACCTCTCGATTGGATATATCCAACGGTAATGGATCGGACCGCCCATCCTGACCTCGGTTGCCAGATGGGTGGACAAGTGAACAATAATATTGAAAAAGGAAGGTGGAAAGATAATTTCAAGCTTGCAGAAGATCAAAGGAATATTTTTTCGAGATCTGTTATCTCATTGACGTCCACGTTTTCGGAACACAATTGGCGGAAATACATGCAAAAGTCGTTAAGCATGAGACTAACTTTTGGTTTTACTGATGCTCTGAGACATAAAGGAAGAAGATGATGTATCAATATGTGGTAATCGTGGCTCTTGAGTCCTACGATTTTTCCGTTTTCTACTGGCATCTGTTTGGAAATGTCTGATGAGAAACTGTCGGGGACTTTCAATTCTTTCAACACACGCAAGAACCGCCGCTTCTACTCTTTGTTCATGTTGTAAATTGCCAGTGGAATCTCGTAATAACTCGGTTTACCAGTCATAGGCCGAGATTGCAATTCTTTTATAATGGACAAACTATCCAAATTCGTCAAATCACGACGGGCGTTGAGATTGTTCTTCGTTTTTCCATCCTTACATAGCAGAAGATTGATGATGTGCTCGAAAACGCCCTTCTCGATATGCATCACATCTAAATTATGGCGCAGCGGTAGATCGGACCGGTACGGAAGCTGAAATAAACCACTAAGCTTTTTTCAGCCAGACGGGCATAGCATTGCATCTTTGTTCTGTTTATTTCCGAATGTGATATTTTGATAAGCTCTCTATTGTTGCAGTGTGTCGTTACCGGACAATAATTCAGGCGGCATACCGGTCTCTGTCTTGCAATTGAATATTTCTTTATTCCTTTTGAATCTGTATGTTATAGGCAAGAATCGTCAGTGACCCATAAACGACTCTTTCCCGCTAAACTTTAAGTGTACACTGCTCGTATGAATATGACAACCAGGGAAAGCAAGATTATCTTGAGTTGTCCACCCTAACAGCATACCGTAAGCAGAAAAATCATTAATCGTCCACAATAAAGTAGCATGCATCTTAAAAAATTGTTTACCATCTGCGTCATAGGTTCTCACACCAGGTCCCCACAGCAATTTTAACTCATCGATTAAGAGTTGAAGGTACACGTCGATATTTTTCTCAGGAGACGAGAGACCGTCGATTAAAAGCGCCAACGTAAAATAAGACTGTGTCATAACCCTCCATAACGGCAGGTTGTATATAGTCACCAAAACGAGCCAAGTACTGTGAGCACGCCCGCCGTGAACCATCCCAAATGAACTAAAACCGTCGCTCATAATCTCCAACCTTACATTATGAGGGTCTACGCTGAACGAAAGATATTTTTCATCTAAAACTTTCCATGATATCGAATCTCTAGGATGATTCATTTTCCCCTCTCACAAAGCGCTTTATGGTGCCGCTGCATTTCAGACACCGTCTCTTTACACATAAATAACCGTTGCAGTCTCGGTATTAACGAAAATTGATGAAGAATCTTCACAGGCGCATTACTCGAACGGGAATCTTTCTTAGGCTTGAATCGGCTTTTCCCGCACACTGGGCAACTTTTAAGTGCGGCGTGTTCTTTCCGGAATAAAAACGC
The DNA here is from genome assembly GCA_030015575.1 of Agapanthus africanus. NCBI lineage: Eukaryota > Viridiplantae > Streptophyta > Magnoliopsida > Asparagales > Amaryllidaceae > Agapanthus > Agapanthus africanus. The sequence continues at coordinate 483,699,660 of JASDDO010000010.1, read as the reverse complement.
AGTCATTCTCGCATGTATGTATCTTATCACAATTTAGGCCGATATTTGTGATTATCTTTTGTGCCTCGTACCAGCTCGGTGGCACTTCATTTCCGTCAGGAAAATCTTCCTTCAGCAATACTAGGAGACCAGTGAAATACTGATCACTCCATCTGTTCTTGCACTTGATCTGGAAGAGACGTACGAAAAATGATAGTATCGAAAAATCTTTGTAATTTAGATATAGAGAGATTCTCGAGAAAGTCTTGTACTTCTCTAATAACACGGGTCCAGTACTTTCCGTATCATAAGGAAGTCCAGCGGCATTTATAAGCCCATCTATGCTATCGACTAGCGTGAACACAGCATCATCGTCTTCAACGGTTTCGTCTTCTTCAAACTGCCATTCCTCCTCTTCTACTATCCTTTACCACTCTTCGGTTTCCGCTTCAATGAATTCGTTTTCCGTCTCTTGCACTGGCCTTCCATCGTCCTTTTCTTCATGAATATCCCACTTAGTGTAATCTCTAACGAAACCGTTTTTCATGATGTGTAACTCAACATCCGACTTCTTCTGCAATCGCGTGTTCATACACTTATAAAAAGGACAATAGATTTCGTGCTCTTTCGGTATCCAAAGACGTTCTTAGGCAAAAATCGGTGAAAAAGTAAACACCGTTAAGGAAAAAATCAATGGCTCTCGAGAAAACGCCGACGTACATCCAACTCTTGTCGTGGAGGTACAGGAATGCCATATTGGAAGAAAATGGAACGTAGCAAGGTTCCTATAGACAAGAGTCGTGGAATTAAGATTTCGTGATAAATACGAGATAGACGGATAATAAGAAGCGTTAATATTATGTTTAACTGGCGACTTCGTTAAGTTTGATTTCAATTGTTATTGAATTGGGTTCTTCTCAAACTCCTATTGAGAACTTTCTCTTTCTAATCTCAAAGCTCTAGAATTGGATTCTTCTTCCAAGAAAGATGATGATAATATTAAATGTTCTTTATTGGATGTCGAGAGTAACGGCTGTAGGGGTAAGACACCTATCCCATTTAGAATGTATAAAATATACACCCATTCACTTGTGTTTTTATCCGTTTCGAGAAAATTTCGGCAGCACCTTCCCGCTGTTCTCCAAGTACACTGTAATAGAACAAATAATCGTTCCAATACTGTGAAACACCATTGAAACGAATATCTAATCTATCTTTATACATGGAGAATAACCCGAAAGGTACCGACGAAATATCCTGAAACGAATGAAAAACACAAGTGAATGCAGGTGTCTGCTTTATACATTCCTAAGTTGTCCACACGGGACAAATCTATTGGTTATCATATGATCGAATATTAATTCTCGTCATATAGACTACGTGGCGGTTGCTGGAAATCGAACGATAACGTCCGGTGTTTAACAACTTTCGTGTAGTTTTATATCACGACGAACACCGAACGTATGTTAACCCATAGACGAGAACTAAGTCATGTTTTCATTTTCATATATGATTAATTATCGATGAGAATATGAAAATTTCATATTATCTTCAAAAATTATACACTTAGTTTAGGATTTGATTTCAATTAGTTTTACGTTTATATTTCTAATACAAGGTTTTGAAGTTCTAAGTTTAGGGTATTTTTTTTTAAACATGAGGGTTTTCTTAATCGAGTTTATGATTTTGAATTTAGAGTTTTAAGGTGGGATTTGACAAAAGTTTAATGTAGAGCATGATGATGAATTAAGATTCGATATTGTTTGTATGTGTGTGTGCGCGCGCGCGCACAAGTGCGCAGACCCACACACCCCTAAACAACATATTTCTTCAATTTTACTAAATTACGCTAAAATACTCTTAACTATCGTTGGTTTTTCACTAAACTATCTTAAATTAACTAAGTTACACTAAAAACCCCAATTTGCTCAATTTCACTTAATTACACTAAAATACCCTTAACATTGTTGTTTTTCAACAAAATACCCTTAACTATTTCTCTTTTCACTAAATTACCCGCAACAATTTGCTAAATTACCCCAATCCCAACCCTAACACTAACCCTGACCCCAATCCTAACTCAATCCCTATTTCTTTAATTTTACTAAATTGCATTAAATTACCCTAAATTTTTATTGGTTTTCATTAAACTACCTCAAATTAACTAAATAACTATAAATTTCACTAAAATACCTAACTATTATTGTTTTTCACTAAACTACCTTAAAATTTGTACTAAACTATTCATATTTTTAAATTGACTAAGTTGATATAAATTTCACTAACATACCCTTGACTTTTGTTGTTTTTACTAAACCATCATTAAAATTTTTAATTAAAAAAAACACATTTGCTCAATATCACTTATTTACAGTAAAATACCCTTAACTATTCTTGTTTTTCACTAAAATACCCTAAGCTGTTCTTGTTTTTCTCTAAATTACTTATAAAAATTCGGTAAATTAACTAACCCTAACACGAACCCTAACCCTAAAACACAACCTTTTCTCTAACCCTAACCCCAACCGAGATCCCCTAACCAATGCCCCAACCAAAACCCTAACCGTCTTCCTTACACCACGAACACCACCATCACGAACACCACCACCTCTAACAACACCTGCACCACCAGCAGCAACAACAATAACATCAATAGATTTTTTGCAATTCGAGTTAAAAAATTGAAATAAAACCAAATAAATTAAAATTTAACCATTTATACTTACCTTTAATGAACTGCGGCGAGCTCAGAGCGGTCTTGATCTATGGCGGCGACGAGCTCGATCGATCAGCTGGGGGCGATCTTCCCCGAAGCCAGGGCTTTGACTGCGGCTGACCCTTGGGGCTTCGATCACCAGCAGCAAAGTGCTTGAGGCGGTGGCGACGTGGCGCAAGCGGTGGCGATCGATCGATGAGACGTGGGAATGAAATTTCGCCCTAAATTATTTTTAGAGGGAAATAAAAAATAAGGAGAGAAAAGGAGGGAGGCGAGGGTTTTTATCACGGGGGTTTTATGGGGCCCATCGCATATTGCATTTGGTCACGGTTTGCACCGTGACCACTTCTTTTACAACCGTGACAGTTAAATGGTCACTGTTCAGACCGTGACGAAATGCTTGTTACTATAAACCTCTTTTGTAGTAGTGCTAACCGTGAACAAAACAAATTATGGGTCACGGTTCCAATCGTGAACAAAACCTATAACCGTGACCCATAACATAGACCCGCTTCAGATATCAGTATCTGGAGTAGCTTTTTTTTTTTTCACAGTTTTAACCGTGACCAATTGTCTTTAGTCACGGGTAAAACCGTGACCCGGCTATTTTTTTCAAAGCTCGAGAATTGGATTTTTCTTCCAAGAAAGATGATGATAATATTAAATGTTCTTTATTGGATATCGAGGGTAACGGCTGTAGAGGTAAGACACTTATCCCATTAAGAATGTATAAAGCATACACCCATTCACTTGTATTTTCATCCATTTCGAGAAAATTTCGGCAGCACCTCCCCGTTGTTCTCCGAGTATACTGTAATAGAACTGATAATCGTTTCAATGCTGTGAAACACCATTGAAACGAATATCTAATCTATCGTTGTACATGGAGAACCAGTGGAAAGGTACTGACCAAATATCCCCAAATGAATGAAAAACACAAGTGAATACAGGTGTTTACTTTATACATTCCTAACTTGTCCATACAGTACAAATCTATCAGTTATCATATGATCGAATATTAATTCTCGTCACTTAGACTACGCGACGGTTAGAAACTGAACGATAACGTCCGGTGTTTAACAAGTTTCGTGTAGTTTTATGTCACGACGAACACCGAACGTATATTAACCAATAGACTGAAACTAAGTCACGTTTTCATTTTCACATATAATTAATTATCGATGAGTATATGGAAATTTCATATTATCATCGAAAATCATACAGTTAGTTTAGGATTTGATTTTAATTAGTTTTACGTTTACGTTTCAAATACAAGGTTTTGAAGTTCTAAGTTTAACATAATTTTTTTTTAAAGATAAAGGTTTTCTTAATCGAGTTTAAAATTTTGGATTTAGGGTTGGTTTTAAGATGGGATTTGACAAGAGTTTAATGTAGAGGATAACGATGATGAATTAAGGTTCGTCATTGTTTGTATGTGCGTATGCGCGCTTATGTGTATATATGTATGTATATACACACACAAGCGCGTACATCCCCCTTAAGCAATCTATTTCTTCCATTTTACTAAATTACACTCAAATACTCTTAACTATTCTTGTGTTTTCATTAACTACCTTAAATTAAATAAATTACTATGAATTCCACTAAAATACCCATAACTATTGTTGTTTTTCACTAAACTACCTTAAAAATTTAACTAAACGATTTATCTTAGTAAATTAACTAAATTACTATAGATTTCACTAAAATATCCTTAAATTTTCTTATTTTCACTAAACTATCATTAAATTTTTTAATAAAAAAAACCTCCATTTGATCAATATTACTTATTTACACTAAAATACCCTTAACTATTGCTGTTTTCCACTAAAATACCCTTAACTATTGTTTCTTTTTACTAAATTACCTACAAAAATTCACTAAATTACTCTAACACTAATCCTAACCCTATCCCTATCCCCAACCCCAACCCTAACTTAATCCCTAACCCTAGCCCTAACCTTATCCGTAGTCCTAATCTCTAACCCAACCCAAATCCTAACTCTTCCCCAATACCAACATCACCACCACCACCACCACCAATAACAACAACAACTACAACACCACCACCAACAATAACATCATCAACAATAACAGCAGCATCAACAACAACAACAGAGGAAAAAATTGGATAAACTGGAAAAAATAAGAATTAAACCAAAAAGCATCTAAAATTTACCTCTTGATGACGATGGCGACAAGTTTTGATGATGACGGCGACGATCTATGTCCTGATCAAATACGACGACGACCAAGAGCAAAAATTAAAATTAAACCAAAACAATTCAAAATTATCCTAATTCTAATCAATTTTTCTTACCTCTAGATGAAGCTTCGACGACGACGATGAGCTTCGATGACGAGCTCTATCGGGCCTGGACCTTCGACGACAAGTTCGATCAGGGAGGCTTTGTCTTCTAAAGGGCTGGGCCTGGACTACGGAGGCGAGGCGGCGAGGCGGCGCCGGCGGCGGAGGAAGCGAGGGGCGGGACAATCGGGACAGATGAAGGGAAAAATTTGGGAGAGGGAAAATAGATGATCGGGGGTAATTTTGGGGTTATTTTTATGGCTTCAGGTATGTGGGGCCCGTTTTATTTTTGGTTTAGTCACAGATATAACTGTGAACATATCTTTTGAAACCGTGACTCAAAATAGATCACGGTGGTAACCGTGACCACTTTCCCGTTAATATTAGCCATATCTGTAGTATGCTCCAAAATCCCTGCAGCACATGCATTGCACATGCATAGAGAACAAACATACCGTTGAACGGCGAGAAGCCCTCGTGTAGTCACGAGGCACAAATCCTAATCTTTGTATAGAGTATTAACCACATACAAATCCTAGGCTTGCAATATGATTATATAGGGAACCGATCCGGTTAAGGTCGGTTACTTTACCAACCTAACCCGTTCACCCAATCACTTGGAAAGATATGAGCCGAGTGGCCCAAATGCCAACAATCCCAACCAATCCTAAAAACAATAATAAAAACCCTTTAAACTCCACAATGTAAAAACGATAAGGATTATAATCTTTTCTTTTATTTGGCTCTGCTAAGGACCATCTCCGTATTCAGGCGCCTTAGTAACTTATAACTTTAATTAGTGTATTTGCCTGAATCAATATTCTATCTGACAATAGTTCTATGTGGCCTATGTACTTTTTGGAATCAATCATCTTTCATATAAGGGAGCTAAGGATGTTGGGATGCAAATTATTTGAATTTATGTTTTCTTATGGGTATTTTGCTCTTAGTTGGACTTTAAGTTAAGCCCGCCTCGCTCGTTCAAACTCTGCTTTTGTAAAATATCAAGCCATAAGAATTGGGGTTGTCGACCCTTGTATTTACAGAAAATAAGTTTATCCTTTGATATCCCAAGGATTAACATTAGAATGAAATGCTGCTTCATGTTATGTCACAAAAATGTGTGAACTTTTGAGGCCTAGTTATAAATAAAGCTCGCTTAATGTTTATCATACATGAAAGTTAATCTATGTTGCTTTCAAATCCCAACAATCATAGGGAACACAAGAACTCATATTCTGGAGCTAGGTTGCTGTGATGAGGGCAACCTTACTGCTCTGATCATAAGCACATAAAATTGATGGCGGGCCATGGGAAAGTTTAAATTCATGCACCTGTTTGAAAATTTGCTTTCAACTACTGGGTTCATCCTCATTGAATTTGGTGGATATTGTATTTATTACCTAAACTACATGAATTTTTTTTAGTAAAATTGCAGGAGCAACGAAAACGGAATTTTTTTTTATATCAATAATTAATTCGAAGAGTCGGTTGCATGCCTATGTGAAAATGCATTAGAAACGAATGCATGGACTTCCATGAAACAGCTAATTCTGATTTTAGTTTAACTTAATTGGTTTGTTCCTGTTGAATGCGACATTTCCAATGCATGTATGTTTAGTTTGTTAATAGCAATTGTAGTATATGAGAGTGATACTTATTTGGACCGTCACAAAATGTTGCATTCCTTTAATCATTCATTATGACCGTGAAACATTGTTTACTGTAAAAGTGATCTGCTGCAGATAAATCTTTATTTTGTCATCTCTTGACAATTTCGCTTCTTGGTTCGAACCAAAGGAATATATTTTAAATATTTTTCTCTTTTATAGATGTTTTTGATCTTGTTTTCTGACTTCGTATCTTATGTTGATGATACAAAAAAGGTGTGGTATCATCCTGCTTACCTAATAAAGCATTCGATAACAGGTGTTTGAGATTAAGTCACACTACTACAATAAGGGGTTGCCCCTACGATTACAGGAATCCGTAAGTCCCTATGGTTGTCCCTATGGATTAATTTAAAAAATATTAAAACGTTATTTTTTATTCGGCCCTACGGAGACGCAAAAGAAGACCCTACAGATTAATCCGTAGAGGCATAAATGGGTTATTTATAAAAAAATAAAGCTCAGAAATTTCCCCGTTTCCAAAATTTCCCAACCCGCTCTCACCGATCTTCCGCGCGTGCCTCCTCGCCACCCCACCCGCGCGCGCCTCGTCGTCGCCGACTTCATCGTCGACTTCCTCGTCGACAGTAGGATCCCGCTGCAGTCGTCGACTTCATCGCCGACTTCCTCGTCACCGATCTCCCGCTGCAGTCGTCGACAGTGGAATCTTCGGTCTTCTCCACCTCGTCAACAGTAGAATCGCCGGCCTAAGATGAGTTAATTTCAATTTTTAACTTCTAATTATGCTTTTATTTGTGTTATTGTTGATTTTTGGGTCATTACAATTGCTTAGAGTTAGAGTTCGGTCTAGGGTTTGGGCTAGGGTTAATTAGGTAGGATTAGGGTTAGGGTTCGGTTTAGGATTAGGGTTTGGGTTAGGGTTAGGGTTAGGGTTAGGGTTAAGGTTAATTAGGTAGGGTTAGGGTTAGGGTTAGTTTGGATTAATTAGGTAAAATAGGGTTGGTGATGATTAGGGCTGGAGTTTGGGTTAATTAGATTAATTATGGTTACTTTTGGTTTGGGCTAGAGTTAATTTGTGTTGGGGTTTGGGTGATGATTAGGGTTAGGTTAATTTGGGTTAGGGTTAATTTGGGTTAATTAGGTAAAATAGAGTGTATTTGTGTTCTTTGTACTCAAAGGAATAATGACCAATACTCTGTTTACTGGAAAAAGAGAAAGAGTTATTGAACTCTTGGGATGGATACATGATGATATATACAGTCCTATGTCTAAAAATGCCAGGGTTGGTTCTTTGTACTTCATTACATTCATCGACGATCTCTCAAGATTCGGACATATGTTCCTGTTGAAACACGAGTCTGAAACTTTTGAGAAATTCAAGGAATATAAGCTTGAAGTTGAGAACCAGACGGGTAGAAGTATTGAGTCCTTCGATGTAATCGAGGAAGAGAATACTTGCGTATGGAGTTCTTGGAGTTTCTAAACAGAGAATGTGATTCTCTCTCAGCTTACTCCTTCGTATACACCACAGCACAACGGTGTATCGGGACGGAGGTATCGCACCCTATGAGATATGGCGCGCTCTATGATGAGTACTCCTGAGTTACCTGTTTCCTTTTGGTGTTATGCACTTGAAAAACTGCTTACCTATTGAATGGGGTTCCATCCAAATTAGAGCCTACCACTCCATATGAGATATGGAATGGGAAGAGACCATATCTTAAATGAGTTAAGATATGGGGTTGTTCGGCCTATGTTGAAAGGCAAAATCCGGATAAGCTCGAGGCAGGATTAGTTCTGTATAAGTTTGTTGGATATCCCGAACATTCGCGAGGATATATCTTCTACCACACTGAGGAGTAAAAGGTGTTTTGTTTCTCAGCATGCCACCTTTTTAGAAAAGGAATTTCTTGTGAAGAAATTTGTGGACATAAGGCAGAACTGGAAGGTGTTCCAGCTAGACAAACTAACAGCTGATGATTTGGTGAAACTAAAGGACTCGATAGTCTTCAACAAATCTCAGCCTTTCCGCGAATCTGGTAGGGTTCCTCATCTACTTGAGAGATACTACGGTCTTCTCGGTGACAGTGGGAGCGAGGATTGCATCATGGTAGATGATGACGCAACCAGGTTCGAGCAGGCCATCACGAGTGGGGACTCTGTGAAAAGGCTGGATGCTATGCGATCAAAGATGGAATCCATGTACGCCAATAAAGTATGACTTTGAATGTTGCACCTCAGGTGGTAAAAACCATTGGGAACAAATTGATCTTGAGAAAATTCTTGGTGTAGATGGAAAAGTTGAGACTTTCAAAGCTAGACTTGTAGTAAAAGGCCATTGTCAATAACCAGGTGTGGTTTGTGATGAAACCTTTTCTCTAGTGCCTATGCTTAAGTCCATCAGGATTAGAGCACGTATTGTGGAGTTGGAATATCTATTTTGATGTGGCAGTCAAAGAGTTTGACTTCAATAAAAAGGTAGATGAACCTTGTATATACAAGAAGGTTGTAGAGAGTAAGGTTGTCTTCCACGTATTGTACGTAGATGACATACTCTTGATAGGAAATGGTTTCCTATGCTACACTCGGTCAAGCTCCTCTTATCGCGAGGATTCTTCATGGAAGATCTGGATGATACCTACTACATCTTGTGGATTATGATCTATGGTGATAGATCTAAGTGGATGTTGGGAGTGTCCCAAATCCAGGTACATTAACACCATACTAAAGGGGTTTAGTATGGAGGATTCTAAGCGTAGTGGTTCGCCCACTTACTCAGGAATCACTCTCTCCAAATAGATGTTTTCCAAGACTGATTTGGAGAGAGCTCACGTGCAAGGGATACCCTATGCTTCGGCACTAGGCTCTATCATGTATGCGATGTTATGTACCAGACCCGATGTAGCTAACACACTAGGTGTAGTGATTAGGAATCAATCGGATCTTGGGAGAATTACTGGACAGCTGAGGAGGACATTCTTAAGTACTTGAGAAGCATTAAAGAAATGTTCTTGGGGCTTGGTAACGGTGAACTCTAGTGGGATTCCTTTACCAATTCCAGCTCCCAGAGTGATAAGGACGACTGAAAGTCAGTCACGGGCTTTGTCTTTACCCTCAGTGGAAGGACGGTATGTTGGAAGAGTTCCAAGCTAGATACCGTGGCAAACTAGACCATAAAGGCTGAATACATCGCTATCAAAGATTCTAACAAAGTACATGTCTAGATAATTCTTATTCATGAGATTAACATGGTTCCTACCATTGAGCATCCAATAACTGTTATTGTGATAACAATGGAGTTGTGACTTTGGCTTAGGAACGCCGGTCCCATCAGCGATCCAGACATATTCTGAGGCAAGTTTCACCTGATCAGGGAGATGATTGATCTCCAGGGGATCAAGGTAAGGAGAGTTGACGCGAAGGATAACACGGCGGATTCACTCATAGAGGCCTTTCCCTAGAGAGGCTTTTCTGGGGCGTTGGGTATGAGATACTACAACAAATGACCTTAGTGTAAGTGGGAGATTATTAGTTATATGTATGCCCTAGAGGCCATTATTATACATGTGATGTATATTATAGTGGATGCTTGGACATATATAGGGAGGACTTTCTTGCTCGACATGATAGCATGCAATCTGGTTGCTCTTTATCTTAACATGTACACTTATTGTCTCTCTATTATATGTTGATAAAGCCCTTAGGATGAGTACTTGACTACCAGGATTATGATGCAGATCATACTAGTGGGGCAGAGGTAGTCGGTAAGTACATCCTTTAAATGTTCTTAGTCGTGAGAGTATCGAGACGGGGCATCGATATTCCAGAGTAGACTAGTGTATACGCTTCTCGACCCATGTGATGGGTGATGGATAGATGATCATATATCCATTTGTGTTTGACATCAGAGATGGTATACGGGTGCTCAGTGGAGACTGGGTACACTGGACGGACTCGCCGAGAACTCCTAAATGGTATTATACCTATCGTCAGATAGGAGTTCTCTGGTGACACTGGTACAGGTTAGTCTCTCGACTCGAGATCGTCATAGAGTCTTGTGTGATTCCCACTGTGCTTTGATTTCCACCTTACCATATTCAAGAGATCGTGCAAAACGGTGGTTTTTGGGTACAGTCCCGAGTCACATGGAGGCAATGAGCGATAGGAAGGGATTCGTCTCTCCCGGTATTGGGGGTTGATGTTGCGCTATGCTCGATTGGCCATAACAGGAAATCCCTGGCCAGGGTTGCTGAGATTTACTGGTAAGCGTTATCAGTAGTTTCTCGAACCGTTATGGGCCTCATATCGGCATGACTTATCAGGGCTATTGGGGTCTGACATTTACCACCCCCAGGCTGAGATATGCGACATATCAGACGAAGAGACCGGACTGTACGGTAGTGTTACTGATTGGATTCGCAGGAGTATAAGCAGGCTTGCTTGTTGATTTTCTGATCGCTCAATACCCGAGTGGCCGTTACGTTTAGCAGACCGCTTGCGGCTTGTGGGCGACTGATATGATCACCACCTACTGCCGGCGTATTGACGAGTCTTTAGAGTCCTACACAGAGGTTTCCTGGCTCAAGCGAAACGAAGTAGGAGCACATATGTGATATGTGCGGGACCGAGATTAATACGAGTATGTGATACCGTATTTTATTCTTTTGATATGTGATATCGGTCGGTTATATGTGATATAACCGGGCTGTCGAATCAAGTGTTGATTCGACAAGTTGATACATATGATATTAGTCGGTTGTATGTGATATAGCCGGATTATTAAATCAAGAGTTGATTTAATAATTTAATATATAATTATATATTTGATGTATTATCTTATATTAACTAATATTAGCTCACTTAAGTATTCTTTTTTTCACTAGTGTACACTTAATATATATGTGATACATATTAATGTACATCTTTTGTGTCATGCTAGATGCCACATGCTACATGGGTGTATGAGACTCACACCATTCTTATAATAATGATGAGTTTTATTTATTTAAAGTAAATCAAATTAGTTGGAATTTAGTCACATGGTTGAAGCTTGTAGAAGCTTGTAGAACCCATTGACTTAGTCCACTAATTTTGTCTCACTCTAGATATTTATTAACCTAACCATTATTGTTAGCCATGGTTTAGTCTCTACATGAGTTAGTATATGATATTAACTCACCCATGGTTGCTATTCTCACCACTTGATTCATTCTTCACTTGTTTCATTCCATGGTTGCTTTCTTCATCTCCTTCCTCAAGCTTTCTAGCTTCATGTGAGGTGAAGAAAAATAGTGAGAAAATAATTTCTAAAGTGAGCAAAATTCCTACTTCATCAACCTCTTCTCTACCAGCCATTTAGATTGGGTTTTTTCTTCACTAGTTCATCACTTAGTGAAGAGATAGCTTGTGTTAGTGTCTCCTCGACGTAGATCATCTTCGGCCTTGAAAACTTCAAGCAAGCTTGTTCATTTCACCTTGTGGAGCCTCACTAGAGTCCGGGAGATCACTACTTGGAGCGAAGGGACTACTACACGGAGTTATTGAAGTGAAGAACCGGTCTACAAAGGTTGTATTCCTTGTTCACTTAGATGTAAAGATGTTTACATGCTTGTTCGTCTAATTCTTTAGTTTAGATTTTAGCGTTTGGGGTTCTTTAGCGCGCCAATTTTTATAAAATGGCATGGTCGATGCCTCCCGAAACCCAGCGGCGACCTAGGGAACCCAGCAATAAGCCGAAAGATTCTGATAAGAAGCCCGATATACCTATCAAGATAGCACGATATTTTTCCATAACACAGAGGCTGCAGAGGCTATTCAGGTGCAAGAAAACAGCCGAGACAATGATTTGGCATCACCGTGCTCCTCCAAGTGAAGATGGAAAAATGAGTCATCCAAGAGATTCGACGGCATGGAAGAATTTCGATAGGAGGCACGAAATATTCAGAAGTGATTGTCGCAATGTCAGGCTCGGACTCGCTAGTGATGGTTCTGCCCATTCAACTATATGGCTGGAAGCCACAGAACAAGACCCGTTGTAATGATAGTTTATAATCTGTCGTCTTGGTTGGCTATGGATCAATCCTACTTTATGATGCCTATTCTTATCGACGGACCAAACTCACTGGAAAGCAATATCGACGTCTATCTCCGACCTCTGATCGATAAGTTAAAATCTTTATTCATTGATGGTGTAGAGACTTACGATGCAAACACAAATACAACCTTCACACTGCGTGCGGTTTTAATGTGGACAATTAATGACTTTCCTGTGTATGGAATGCTATCAGGTTGGTCCGTACTTGGTCACAAAGCATGCCCTTATTGCCATCAATATACAAAATCGAAATTCTTGAATTTTAGCAGGAAGGTTTGTTATTGCGGCCATCGACGTTTCCTGCCACTAGACCATCCCTACAGGTTAGACGCTGCTCACTTTGATGGTCATCAGGACTTTCTTGGGCCTCCAGCCCCATTGTCCGGAGAGGACGTGACTGCTCAGTGGGATGGTTATAATAATATGACCTTCATGATAGATTCCACAAAATAGGTCAAACCACACTTTTGGAACAAGTTAAGCATTTTTTCGAGCTTCCATACTGGTCAACAAATTTAGCGCGTCATTTTCTGGACGTCATGCACATAGAGAAGGTAGTATCCGAGTACGTACTCAACTTGCTTCTTTGTAAAGACTGAAAATCGAAAGACAACCTCCATACTCGGATGGATCTTCAGGACTGGGAAATTAGAAGTGAATTGCATCCTAAACCGATAGCGGGTAAACCAGGCAAGTTTGTACTTCCCAATGCTGCGTATCATATGTCACAACCGGAGAAGAAAAGATTCCTGCAGGTATTGCATGATTTGAAAGTTCCCACAGGTTTCTCAGGATCATTTAGCAAGAAGATAAAAAATGTGAAATGCAAGATCCATGAGCTGAAAAGTCATGATCACCATGTTATTATGGAGCACCTTCTCCCATTAGCCCTTAGGACTTCCCTTCCCGAATCGGTTGGTTTAGTAATCAATGACCTATGTTGCTTTTTTAGAGAATTGTGCGCTAAAACCCTGGATGTTGTGATATTGGAGAAACTAGAAAATTCTATTTCGTTGATACTTTGCAAGCTTGAGCGTATTTTCCCACCGTCATTCTTCGATATCATAATACACCTGACGGTTCATCTTGCAATTGAGGCTAAGTTAGCCAGACTGGTACAATATCGATGAATGTATCTGGTCGAAAGGTACGTGGAATTTTTCGTTTCACGCAATTTGTAAAATTATTGTTGTTCTATATGCCCGTATTTATTTATTTAACATATTTTTCTTTAGGTACCTCTACACTTTTAAAAAGTATATACGCAATAGAAATCGACCAGAGGGTTCTATCATCCATGGTTATCTTCTAGATGAAGCAACCATATTTTGTTCCCGCTATCTGGACGAGAACATTGAGACGAAACTTAACTGGCCTTGAAGAATTCAGGACGGGCCATATGGTAAAGCTGATTATAAGAGAGTAGACACTATGTTTATCAACAAGATATATCGGTTTATCCTCCTCAATAGCGCATGCCTTGAAAAAATTAGAGAGTAAGTTTTTTGGAATAATTGTTATATTTGTGTTTGTGTGTGTATGAAATGATATAATATTAATTTCATAATTTATTGTTGAGAACAGAATTCATTTTAACGAGATACGTGAGGGGCATCCTGATTGGAATGATGAACGATTGGAAAAATATCATCAGGATAATTTTTGTGATTGGGTTGTAGATCATGTAAGTTGTTCGAATAACATGTTATTGCTACCAGTTTTAATCTAAACTTATATCGTTATGTATTTGTCGTAAAATTTGTTTTGTCAGATCTACGATCTGAACTTGTCTGCATCATTAGAAAGTGATTCAAGATGTTTAGCTTAGTTTCCGAGTATGGAGGTTGCATATTATAAAGGATTCGGTGTCCTTGGTTACAATTCGAAGTTAAGGACATAGAAACATCTCGAACCACTCAGAATAGTGGGATTGCGACGGTACGATCGGATGGTGTGATTTATTATGGATACTTAAATTGTATACTTGGCATCCAATATCCCGGATGATCAGAACCGTTTTATATATTTCAATGTACTTGGTACGATACACGAACCGATACGGATAAGTGGAGAAACAATCTCGGGACATGAAAAGATGAATATGGATTGACCAGTGTGAACACACTTCGATTTTACGGTCAGGACGATCCGTTTATCTTTCCGAACCAAGCGTTCCAAGTATACTACTCACAGTGCTTGAAGCATCCGGGATGGAGTGTCGTATGCCATTGGAAACCCAGGGATGTTTACGATGTCCCAGAATTCGAGGATAGCAATGAGGATGAAGAAGAGAGAAGACTTAGAGTGCTCCGACCGTCTGTTTCAAAAGACGGGTGTTTCCTGATTTAAAATCAGGAAAGTTACGGAAGAGGCATCACGTGCTACCACGTGACCAACAGTCACGTGTTGGCACGTGACATTTAAAAGCAGCGGCAAAGGCACATCAGTTCCCTGATCAAATCAAGGAAAAGACTTCAGATGAGGGTCACGTGCTCACACGTGACCAGGGGTCACGTGTTGGCACGTGACGGTTGAACAGCGGCCAGAAGACAGAACGCAGAAAGAAGAAGAAGGCTCGTTCCAAGGGGTCACATGCCTACACGTGACCATGGGTCACGTGGCCACACGTGACCGGCTTTCAAAGCCTATCTATTTAACAGAATTAAATTCTGAACGGCATTCAAATCTTTCCAAAGGAGAATGATTATTTGGAACCGATTGGGTTAAAAAAATTTAAAGGTGATTAAATATCACCTATCTATGGAAAAATCTTGGACTTGGGAAGATTTCCCCTTAAAATCTAACCGAAACAACAGAAGAATATCTTTGGATTTAAAATCCAATGGTGAATAAAATTCACCTAATAATCCAAAGGTCAAAACGAACGGTGAATACAAATCAAATCTCTCAATGAAAGATTCACCAAAACTAATTAATTCTGCTTCTTCTCCTATAAATAGGAGCCAAGGGACATACAGAAGGAGGGATCGATACATAGAGAGAGAGAAAAATAGAGCCTTGAGACTTTGGAGGAATTGGGATCTTCTGCAAAAGAAAACCTTAGGTAAGAAGGGGGAGGCTTTCAAGAAAAAAGAGAATTTAATTCTCAACAGAGTTTAACTCTGATATTAAAAAGAAGAACTTAGTTCTCTCTTTAGCAGAGGATCTGCAAAGTGCACATCTCCCCATGAATTGAGAATTTAATTCTCATTGGGTTGAGATCCTGCCATGCAGATCCAAAGCATAGAGAGGGAATGGATGTTTGAGAATTTAATTCTCATAGAACTATAGGAATTTAATTCCTGTGAATTAAAATTAGGGTTCAACCCTATGTCATAGGAATTTAATTCCTTCAAAATGAATAGAACCAGGGTTAACCCTAGTTAAGAACTCAAATCTGTCAAAATAACAGAAATTTAATTCCTCTAAAGTTTATTGCTAGGGTTTAACCCTATGAAGAATTTGATTCTTAAAAAGATAAACACATCTTCAAACAGGCGGGGTCACGTGCTACCACGTGACCCCTGTAAAGAGCCACCGCTAAAACTTTGAGGCAACACCTCACATGCTTCACGTGACCCCCAAAGCGCGCAAAGAAAAAGCAAAGGAAAAGAAGCTCTGGGGCGCCCTCACGTGTCACCACGTGACCCCTAATGAATATTCTAACAGATCAAAGCGCAAGCCCCCATCACATGCCCACACGTGATGGCTTTTAGAATTAAAAGTGTTAAACACTTATCTTGAGAACAAAATAAAGGGAAACAGGGCGCTATCACATGCTACCACGTGACCCCTTGGCTGAAGCTTTAACGGATAAGCACCAAAATGCCCATCACGTGACAGCACGTGATGCTCCAAAGTATTCAATACTTTTGACAGAATAGAATGAATTGAGGGCGCCCTCACGTGCTACCACGTGACCCCTCTTGCCTTAGTGTTTAACACTAGAGTTGAAACCTCTATCTCCAGTGTTCAACACTGGTTTTCTTAGTGTTTAAACACTAATTTGGAAAACTTTATTTACAGCGTTTAACACTGACTTTCTTAGTGTTGAACACCAACCTGGAAAACCCTGTTTCCAGTATTTAACATTGATCTGCCTTAGTGTTAAACACTGATTTGAAATCTCCACTGCCGGTGTTTGACACTAACTTGTCAATCTCATTCTCAGTGTTCAACACTGGTTGATCTTTAGTGTTTAACACTAACTTTAGCCCAATTGGCTAAGTGTCTAGAGGCAAAGCCTCTCCTCTAATAGACCAACAGAGGGCCAATATCCTAAACATGATTGGACTTGGGCCATAAGTCCTCAATTCAAATTCGACTGAGCCAATGGGCTCATAATATAATTAATTGGTCTTGGTTCCAAATTGGGCCAAAGATTATTTAATCTACCTCGGTTTAAGGGTACATCTCTTCACTCCTTTGATACTCGGCATTGTAATTCCTCAACGTCTTCAAAGAGGTGACGGGTCCCGACGACCACATATTGATACAGACTGTGGGGTCCTTAAACTCATGGACTATGAGGTCCTTAACCTTGACCGAGATGTCTTAAAACTAACAATAGACTGTGGGGTCCTTAAATCCATGGACTATGACGTCCTTAACCTTGACCGAGATGTCTTAAAACTGACTTTGGACTGTGGAGTCCTTAAATCCACGGACAATGAGGTCCTTAACCTTGACCGCAACGTCTTAAAACTAACATTGGACCGCAATGTCCTTAAACTACCTATTGACCGCAATGTCACTAAACTAAACAACAGAGCCCCCCTTTATTGCTCTCTTGTTGAATCTGAACGATCCCGTTAAGTCGATCTTAGTCTAAAAACTAGACTAACGTATCCTTAACAAACGTTTAAGTCGATCTTAGTCTCAAATGAGGCTAACGTATCCTTAAACAAAACCCCCAAACCCAAATCTAAGATAATACGGATTTGGACTAGTCCACGCCCTACGGGCGACGACATAACTCAGTCTCCGTATACAATCCACGGGCAACCAAACACTAAATAAACACACACGACACGAAGTGATCATCTGGAGAAGGAGAAAGTTGTTACCGCAATGCGGTAGCGTAATTAACTGCAGGGGCTTGCGCCTGCAGGGAAGAGCGTCCCCACAATCAAAAAACCCCTCAAGCGAGGGAGAATCTGACGAAGTCTGCTACATCGGACGCATCCGTTTAAACCTTCGATACATGGTGCCATAAATCAACTTGGCATCTTCGGAGAGGTAGACGGATAGCACCAATTAGCATCTACCCCGAATGAGACGTCCTAACGTCGTCGGCCGCCATTCGGAGGGGAACAGATTCTGGCACGCCCGGTGGGACCTTTTCCTCTTTCCACTCCACACTTCGTGTGTCGTGTTCGCGAACCAAACACGGCTCGCTAATGGTTGCCTTTGGGTTTCAAAGTACTAAGATTTGGCGTTTTGCTTATTGCAGAAAGCAAAGAATCAATGGCTTCCACTTGTGCGAAATGCTCCAACTGCAACTGCAACCGGCGCTCCGCCTCGCCAGGAGGTATAGCCTACGGACCCCAAGCTGCTTCGCTATTCACAATGCCCGTGGAACAGGTCACTCGAGCCACCACAGGATTATTTTTTGGGACCATGTTCCCGCCGACAAGCTTCACCGCTCCGGTGCTGACAACGGAAGCTCCCAAGAAGTCGGTCTTTGATCGTCTTACCCCTGCCGCGACCCCTCTCAACGGGTCGCCCAACACCAGTGCCTCGGTCTTCTCCAGACTGGGCCAGAGCTCCTGTGGAACCGCAATGGGGCCTGCAATCCCAGAGAAGGTTGCTCCTAAGAAAATAACCAGTCTCGCTCCTGAAGTCGTCAAGGCGGCTTCTTCTTCCAAAAAGTCGGTCCTTACAAGATTGACTGTTCCAGCTCCCACTCCTGCTACCCAAAGGACATCAGTCTTTAACAGGCTGGCACCAGCAACGACCCCCCACCTACACAGGGGGCAAGACGAGACTATCGCCCTCACCAAGCCGGTTCCATCAGCACGACGCGCTCGACGTCGTTACTGGCGCCGAGTGAGAAAGGCCGGAGGCAACTCCCCTTCTGGGCTAACTCCTCCAGCCCCGACGACAGAAGTTAATGCTGCTGTTCCAACTGGAAACAGCTTTGAGATGCTAAATAAGGTGCGTAGGAATTCTCCTACCGCGGTGCTAAATAGGTCTCCCCCTCCGCTGAAAAGGGCTATAGAAGTGAAGCCAGAACAGCTCCAATCTCCTCAACGGCTGTCCTCCCGAATCTATAAAGTCTGGCGGCAGACCCGAGACTCGGTGATCGATCCAAATTTCTCCCGCCAGCACAAGAAGCTGAAAATCCAACAGGAAGCCAGTCACCAGGTTAAGCCACGAAAAGCTGTCTGGGTGCCCACCTCAACGGCCCCCTCAACTTCCACTGCTCATAAAAAGAGGAGGCCGGAGAAGATCCCAGGGCCTGCAACGAGAGCTAAAAGCGCTGAACCCAGACGCCCTAAGGCTGGGGGCACGATGGTCCACACCGTATACATGGAGTCGGGGAAAGAAGACAGCCGTGCATCTACAGGTCATAGACCGCTTACACGGTCAGTAACCAAAGCTCATGAGCAACATCAAAAGCTCCAGGAAATGATGAACGCAATGGCCGCGCTTACTGGACCGAAAGAAAGCCCCGAGGCGTCCTCGGATCAGCAACAAGAACAGGAAACCGACGCCGAGTTCCTCCGGAGGATACTAGAAAAGAAAGATAAGGAGGCTGCGGAACAAGCGGCCAATATAAAGAAAATAGCCTACTTATTCCAGGATATGGTGGGAATGATGATCCAACAAGACCCACCTGCTGAAGATCCCCCGATCGTCCTCGGAGATGATAAGGGAGAAACGTCAAATCCGCCACCGGCTCTCTCAACGGCCAAGGAGGAGACAAACTCTAAGGCTGACTTGGACGACTATATAGCCCAGAAAATCCGGGTGCATCATGCGACTGAGGCAGCTGGTCAAGTCGTAAAAATGGGACGACCGTATCCAAGCTGGTACGACCAAATCAAATATCCGCCGGGCTACACAATACCAAAATTCCACGTCTATAAGGGGACAGGCAATCCCCATCAGCATGTGGCCCAGTTCAGGGCGCTTTGTGGTAACACTGGTGGCGACGATAAACTGTTGCTTCGCCAATTCGTGGGCAGCTTATCAGAAACGGCGTTCGAATGGTATTCGGAACTCCCGAATGATTCTATCAAGACGTTTGCTGAAATGGAGTTGCTATTCACTCAGCGATTCGCAAGCGCCAGCGAACGCACTCCAATAACGGCATTGATTAATGCCAGGGTAAAACCAGGCGAAACGTGGGTCCAGTATGCTATACGCTGGCGAAATTTATGGTCGAAATGCGAGCAACGCATTGAGGAAGCGCCCACGGTGGGCATGTTCGTGGGAACCCTAGACCCTCACGCAACTATCTCCCAGTTTATGATGTTCTTTAAGCCAACCATATTCCAGGCTCTAATTGACAAGTTGGCCCAGATGGACCAGATGGGTCATAGACCGTCTCCCCCGAAGCCCGAGCCTCGGAGTGACAAGGGTAAAGGAAAGGCAACCTTCATCGCGAATGCCCAGCAGCAACCCAATGCCCCAAAGCTGATGGATCAACTGGAAGAAAGACACTGGTATTATAATGAGAAGATGAAGCGTCCCTACTCGTTCCCGCGGGATAAGACAAAACGGTTATTCGAGCTGGCAGTACGCAACAGACTTATAAACCTGCCAAATCCAAGGCGACCGCCACAACATACTGAGGTGAATAACTCCAACTATTGCCCTTACCATCAAACGGTAAGCCATTCGATTGAGGATTGCTTCGTTTTCAAAGGATGGATTGAAGATCAATACCTCCAGGGGAAGTTTGCACTATCCGAAAAGTGGAAGGTGAATCCGCCACAGCCGCATACTCCTAAGAGAGCAGACACACCGGGGGCAACCTGTTCTTTCATCGAAGAAGCTCCATGGGAGGTCACGCTATCAGCTAAAACCAAAAGAATGCTGAGGGACCTTCATGCGTGCCCGGCGGTCGAATGGAAGAACCCGCTTGAACCTCAAATCATCGAAGGGATGTTGAAGCCGCGCCCAATTAAAAACATTCGTGGTGATGGCCCAAATACTCACACCCGACCGTCAAAATCTTTAAAGAAAAAGAAGAAGAAATCCAAGAAGCCCGTGAAGTCTGGAGACAAGCGCATGAACTTGCAGAAGCAAATCGACGCGCTTGAAGAATACAATCAAAAGGCGCGGACTCCCGTCACACTGCAAGAGTTCCTCAACCACGTCTTTCAGGAGGAAGATGATGGAGAGAGCTCGTCGGATGAATCCGAGGGATATGTGGTGTGTTGTCATATGATTTCCCATTCGGAAGATGAGAAAACTCCTGGCACTGAGAAACTGGGGGCACAACCTGAGCCAGAACTTGTATGGCCAACAGATGAAATGATCGACGCCTTTCTAGACGAGATTCGTTTGAAGAGTAAAGCCGATCAGGAGCGTGAGATGGCTGCATCGGAAGGAGCCAAGCGCAGGCGACTAAACGAAAGAGTCGAAGCACTCCCGCCAGATCAAAAGATATCCGATGCGAATAAAAACGTGTTCAAGACGAGGAAAAGGTTTTCCAAAGCCATGTCAATGGGGATGAAGCTACCACCCTCGGAAGTGAACGCGTTCGATGGGGTGGAGAGGCACCCTAACTATTGCTCATATCATCGGAAAATTTCACACCCTACGGAGGAGTGCGACGCTTTTAGGATATGGTGGCAGGGATATGTTGCTCACCGGCAACATTTTAAGCGCATGAAACGCAGAACTCGTCGGGAGCAGAAAAGTACAACTGACATGCACAAAAGAACTACCGGTAGCTGTTACGTGGTCGACGGCGGAGGATCACAAGTTCTCACCTTTGGGAGCGACTCTGAGGAGGAAATGGTTCTGGGCCCTCTCTTTAAAGAATCCGTTTTAGGGAAAGAGGAAGAACCAGAGGCCTGCGAAAACATTCAGCTGCGCAATCGCACGCTCCCGGAAAAGAATCTCGGGCCCGCAAATAGAAAAGATAAGGGAAAGGAAAAGGTCACTGAGGATATCAGCTTAGATGACCAAGTCATGAAAGAATTGGCTGCCAAGGATCCTCCCAGGAAGGGTAAAGTGGACTACAACATCCTAGCGCACCTAAGAAAGCTACCTTCTCAGCTCAGCATTCTCGACGCCCTCCAATTATCAAAAGAAGCGCAGGATTCATTAATCAAGGCGTTACAAGAACCCGAGCAATTCCAAGCATTCCTCGCCGCGGAAAGGATGAAGAATGAACTGGAAGAAGTGCATACGGCCGACATCACTTTCGGTGACGAAGACCTCCTCCTCACGTGCGACCACAACCGTCCCCTATATGTCTCTGGATACTGCCATGATATCAAGATAGGCAAGATCCTGGTGGATAATGGATCGTCCGTCAATCTCCTTAACGTTCGGGTGTTAAAGGAAATCTGCATGAGCGTACAGCATCTCGCTCGTGACAAAATTACCATCTCCGGTTTCGACTCCCAGTCATCACGGACTCTCGGATCCGTAATACTAACATTACGCTTCGGACTGCTTGTCACGGACATCAAGTTTCATGTCATCGACGCCAAGACCTGCTACAACGCCTTGCTCGGTCGTCCTTGGTTACATGAGTACAACATCATCCCTTCTACACAGCATCAGTGTATGAAGTACTTCAATGATGGTTTCGAATATACCGTAACAGGTGAACTGAACCCATTTTCCGTGAACGAAGTCCGCAAGTACGAAGATGCGAAGTACTTTTTGCCAGACTTCGAGGATACAGAAAAGTGTCGCAAGCCGGAGAACAAAGCCGTCGCCACCATCCCTGTTTTCGGGAGCGACACCGAAGAAGAAGAAGAGATAGTTTATGCTGGGCCGTCTCGACGCAATAACCCGGGAACGTCCGCCCCCATGTTGATCTTCGGAAGTGACTCGGAAGATGAGGTTAATGCCGTGTTCTCCAGTCGGCCGTCAATACAAGCATCCCCTAGCGATGATCAGAGTTTGCAAATCACCATAGTGCCGCGAAAACACTACAAAGACCTTGACGCACTTGAAGCTTACAATGTGCAGGACCTGCAGACGTTTTACGTCCCTCCCAGGCGAAAGGGTGAAAAGGCGATCCTATTCTACCGATCCACGGAAACAAGAGTGGAGAAAGAAATCTGGCATGGCGCGGATTCTACACTCGACAGGCTCCAACCCATCCGTTTGCCCAAATATTACACAAATGGACTAAGGAAGCTATTGAAGCACCAAGGAGTACCCTTAAAGCAGACTGTTCGACAAGCTCAGTTCTACAACAGGATTTGGGATGTTCCTGGAACTCAGCGCAAATTGCCCAACGGGAGAATGGAAACGCTTGGGCTTGGATATGTGAGATCCGGGAAACGGGAG
The DNA here is from genome assembly GCA_030015575.1 of Agapanthus africanus. Lineage (NCBI taxonomy): Eukaryota > Viridiplantae > Streptophyta > Magnoliopsida > Asparagales > Amaryllidaceae > Agapanthus > Agapanthus africanus. The sequence continues at coordinate 483,676,447 of JASDDO010000010.1, read as the reverse complement.
CGAGTCCACGGCAGCTACGCCATATATAACTTCGATGAGGAGAAGGACACCCTGTCGGGGAATGCTAACCCCTCGTCAAAACTGGATCCCGCGAGTGAAGTGCCAAGTCCGTCATTTGAAGAACAAGTGGACAAGCTTATCAGGAAAGCGGGTCAAACGGCTCGGGAAGATCACAACGGCGAGATGGCCATCTACGAGAAGGCCAGGATGCAACGTCTGTTTCAACAAGCTGCAAAAGACGAAGATGCTCCTCCTTGTCAACCCGTCGTGCAAAAGGCCCGATGCAAAGGCAGAAGTAAGTCAAGAAGCGAATAAAGGAGTCGACAACAATGACGCGGGATTAGAGAGTTATGTGATCAGGTATTGCGCGGCCTGGATTTGTCCCTCATGAAGAAGATGAGTCGAGCGTATTCCTTCCCCCGAGACAAGATGAAGAAGATACTTGATCTCGCTTTAAAACATCGAATGGTTACACTTCCGGAATCTAGGCATCCTGAGCAAGTTAACGAGGTCTCTCATCCGGGCTATTGCTCTTATCACCGAGCCATAGGACACCCTGTCGAAGACTGCTTCACGTTCAAGAACTGGGTCGAAGACCAGTACCAACAAGGCAGATTTGCTTTATCCAGCAGCTGGAGGGTAACGCCGCCACAAAAGCACGAACCCAAAGCCGCAAGAGCAGAACCAGATCCACATCAATCTTGGAAGCGGATTCGCACCTGTTACATGATTACAATATTAAAAGAAGAGCCCGAGGACGTAGATGAGCTCCCTTGGTGCTTCGAAAACAATAACAATGAGGTAATCTCAGAATTTCCACCGGCTCCGAAAGAACTGGAAGATGGCATACATACTACTGCAGATAACCTCAAAAAGATTGAGTTGGGATCGGCAGACAATCCGCGACCGACATTCGTCAGCGAACTGCTATCTGAAGAAAGGGTGGCTGCGTTAAAGGACGTGCTTCTACAGCATAAAGATTGCTTCGCGTGGAACTATTCCGAGATGCCGGGCTTAGATCCAGAGATTGCTGTGCATAAATTAGCAATATCCCCAGATATCAAGCCAGTCAAGCAGGCGCCGAGAAGGATGCGGCTCGAGCTTGAGATGAGCATCAACGCCGAAGTCAAGAAGCTGATCGATTCCGGCTTCATCCAGGAAGTTCAATATCCTGACTGGATCGCCAACATCGTCCCGGTAATGAAGAAAAATGGGACGGTGCGCATATGCGTGGATTTCAGGGATCTCAATAAAGCCTGCCCGAAGGACGATTTCCCAGTACCGGTAACCGAGCTAATGATAAATAACACGTCCACTCACGAGGTCTTCTCCTTTATGGACGGTTCATCAGGGTACAATCAGATAAAGATGCATCCCGAAGACCAGAAGCACACCGCCTTCAGAACTCCTTTGGGTATATTCTGCTACAAGGTGATGCCCTTCGGTTTAAAGAACGCCGGTGCCACCTATCAAAGGGCCATGACAAAGATCTTCGATGATCTCATACATGAAATCGTTGAGTGCTATATCGATGACCTCGTAGTGAAGAGCATGTCATACGAAGAGCATTTAGAGCATCTGAAGACCGTATTTCAGCGCCTTCGGCAATATAATTTGAAGATGAATCCCCTCAAATGCGCGTTCAGGGTCTCCTCGGGTAAATTCCTGGGATTCATCATCCGACACCGAGGTATCGAAATAGATCCATCTAAGATTAAGGCGATCATGGAAATGCCACCTCCGAGGACTCTCAAACAGCTACGGTCTCTCCAAGGAAAGCTTGCGTACATCCGGCGGTTTATCGCCAATCTTTCAGGCAAGTGCCGTCCTTACAGCCACCTGACGAAGAAGGGAACTCCGTTCGTCTGGGACCGAAAATGCCAAAGCGCGCTAGATGAAATCAAGCAATACCTGCAGAACCCGCCGGTGCTGGCTGCTCCAGTCAAGGGGAAGCCTCTTATCTTATATACAACAGCGCTCGAAGGTTCCTTAGGTGCATTATGGGCGCAAGAAAACGACCAAGGGAAGGAGAGAGCGCTCTACTATTTAAGCCGAGTTCTTCTGGGGGCAGAAAGCAATTACTCCCCTATCGAAAAACATTGCCTGGCGTTAATCTTTGCGATAACAAAACTACGGCACTATGCGTTGGCACATGAAGTCCGTCTTATATCAAAGGTGGACCCCCTAAAATTTCTAATGTCAAAGGCCATATTGACAGGGAGACTCGCTAAATGGGCCCTTCTCCTGATGGAGTTTTCAATAACCTATCAGCCTCTTAAGGCAGTGAAAGGCCAAGCCATCGCCGACTTCCTGGCTGAGCATCCAGTACCTGCCGGTTCTCCTCTAAATTTCGATTTGCCAGACGAACATGCGTTTGACGCGATCGACGGTGGTGATACCCGATGGGAGCTTTATTTCGATGGAGCGTCCTCCGTAAAGAAGCGCAAACAAAGTACCCCTATAGTCAAGTCGGGAGTAGGCCTTATCTTCATGACCCCACAAGGAGGGATAATACGCTTTGCTTTCTCCTTAACGGAATCAAGGACGAACAATGAAGCCGAATATAAAGCTTTGATAGCGGGCCTCGAGATCGCCATTGACATGGGAATTAAAGACCTCCTTATATACGGGGATTCTCAACTGGTCGTCAGTCAAGTAAATGGTGACTACCAAACATGCAAACCGGAGTTGGTGAAGTACGGCGAAAAGGTGCGACAACTGTTGACCAAAATTCCCTCCTATACTTTGGAAAGTATACCACACGCGGAAAATAGCAAAGCGAACGCGTTAACTAAGCTCGCTAAAGAATTGACTGACGAGAACCTCGATGACGTTAAAATCATGGTACAAAGCCGTCGAGTGCTCGCCCCAGCAGAAATATCTCCGGAATCACACGAAGAAAAGGGAGCGACTGAGCAGACGACCCTACAAATAAAAGACCGTGAGAAGGCTGAAGACTGGAGGGAAGTCTTCATAGACTACTTTAAGTCCCACCGAATGCCCGAAGAAACGTCCTCAAGACATCAGCTCATGAAACGAGCTCTATCTTTCGCTTTCGTCAATGATACTCTGTATAAGAGGACGTTTGATTCTCTGTGGCTGAGATGTTTAGGACCTGACGAAGCAGAAAGAGTCATTCAGGAAGTTCATGACGGAATCTGTGGTTCTCATTAAGCAGGCCCGAAGATGAAGTTAAAAATTAAACGGATGGGTTACTACTGGCCCACAATGATCCAGGACTGCCTCGAATATGCGAGGCAATGCCACTCATGCCAAATCCACGGGGATTTCATCCACCAGCATCCGAATCCACTACATCCAACGGTGGCTAGCTGGCCGTTCGAAATATGGGGGACTAACATAGTCGGCCCCATCGAACCAGCATCGTCCAGGGGACATCGTTTCATCCTGGCGACGACTGATTACTTCTCCAAATGGGCGGAAGCAGTACCGCTGAGGGAAGTGAGGATGGAGAATATCCTCCACTTTTTCAAAACGCACGTCATTTATCGGTTTGGAACTCCACGGCGGATTATCTCCGATAACGGGCCAGCCTACAGAAGCCATAAGATTAGCCGTTTCGCGCAACAGCATAATATAGACTGGAGATACTCCTCAGTTTATAATCCACGAGCTAACTGTCTGGCCGAGGCCTTCAATAAGACCTTGACAAAGATCATAAAAAAGACGGTGTCCCGAAATAAGAAAGACTGGCACGAGAGACTGCAAGAGGCTCTTTGGGCATATCGAACTACGTTCAAGACGGCCACGAACACGACGCCATATGCACTGGTATTCGGTACGGAAGCGGTACTCCCCCTCGAGATAGAGCTGCCTTCTTTACGAGTGGCAGTCCACCATGAATTGACAAACGAAGAAAATGCTCACCTTCGGCTTGAGGAGCTTGATGCCCTCGATGAAACCCGGCTCATAGCACAACAAAATCTGGAGGCCTACAAAGCAAAGATGACGCGCTCGTACGAAAGATTAACCAGGCCGAGGACATTCCGCCAAGGCGAACTCGTACTGGTGGTCAAAAGACCTATGATCCCCAATCGTGCCAAGCGGGGAAAATTTGAGCCAAACTATGAAGGCCCGTACATCATAGACAAGGTCTACCAGGGTGGAGCCTATCTACTCATGGACATGCACGGTGAAAGGCCTTTCAGGCCAATAAACGGCCGCTTCCTAAAGAAATACTACGCTTAATGAGCCACAGCCGAGGTCAATGATAGATGACGACGACTATGTCCGCTCGCTATCTTCCTAAGCTCAGACTTTATAAGCAGTAGCCGGCCTTCCCCTGAACGGACCGAAACGTCCTTAAACTAACGTCGGACCGAAACGTCCTTAAACTAACGTCGGACCGAAACGTCCTTAAACTAACGACGGACCGAAATGTCTCTAAACTACTACCGCAGCATCCTTAGGCTGACGAGATGAATAAAAAAAAGGAGAAAAAGAAAAAAAAATATAAATAAAAAAAAAACAAAACAAAAAAAAAACGGTATGTCCATAAGCAAAATGGGCACGGATGAAAACCCGAAAGGGCTCCGTGAGTAAAAACAGCAGGACTACCGGCGAGTGTTTGTGAAAACCCGAAAGGGCGCAACCTCGTTAAAAGACACTTACAAGGTCCTCTCGACCCTGTAAGGAGAAACCACCCGCGTGAGATCCTTACGACTCACAAGGGAGCAACACACTTAGGGATCCCCACGATTCCTAAGGAGAAAATACACTTGCGAGATCCCCACGACTCGCAAGGAGAACTCTCTTATGGGACCCTCACGGCTCATAAGACTTGCAAGTCTTAAGTTACAGAGACCTAAACCTGTTCTTAAGCAAATCCTCCACAACCTTCGATAATGCCCTACAAGTGGCTCAATACTGACCCTTGTATACAATCCACGGGCGCGAATAAACATTTCCCCAGCAAAGTCCCACCCGTGACTAGGGATATGTCCATATGGTGAGTAACCCTTGTAAGTCCTCTCGACTTATGAGGAGAAGACCCTTTTGTAAGATCCTTACGACTTGAAAGAGGACATGCACTTAGGAATCCTCACGATTCTTAAGGAGAAAATACACCTACAAGATCCTCACGACTTGTAGGGAGAAATACCTTTGTGAGACCCTTACGGCTCATGAAGTCAAAGCCTTAGTCGACGGGACCCTTAACCCTATTTACTAAGCCACCTTTGTTCAAAATCAACAGAGGCAAATGATGATTCGCTCCTGGCAATATCCCAGTTGTAGCGGTGCTGATGCCGAAATCAGTGTCTAAAATGCAAGCTTGCGACGAAAAGGCTAGCGAGCCACACATGCATACGAAATAGCCGAAATGATGGGGCAACTTGCAATAAAAAGCAGCAAGTAAAAATGTATGCATGACAGATAGCCGAAAGGATTGGGCAACTCGCAATAAAAAGCAACGAGTAAAGATAAAATAAATAGCCGAAATAATTGGGCACCGCGAAAAATAGCCGAAATGATGGGGCAATCGCGACCTTCGCGATATAAAAGTTGAAATGATAGAGCATCGCGGAAAAAGAAATAAAATAAAAATAAAATTTATGCCCTACAGGTGATGTTACATCTATCCCTGTATACAATCCAGGGGCGCAAACAAAGAAGGGATCATACTCCTCCCCCAGGTTTCATCATAAGAAGAAGCCAAATCTCGACGGGCCGCAAGTGACCTAGAGATTTTCTCAACACTCGTCTTGTAACGACGGACACAACTTCAAGCGAAGCGGAACAGCGGCAACCCCTAGTTCCATGGCTCGGCGATACACCTATCACCAACAGTCAAATCTCCATTCCGTGAAATGCGGATACAATCAGCAAAATTCCTGGTTACGTGGAACGCGGATAACGTCACTCTTTGACCCCATGGAAAACGCCCAGAGCGGATCCTGGTCCTCGCAGAGCACGGCAGTGAACCCGTGTGAAGCATCCAGAGTGGAGCCTAGTCCTTGCCGAACACGGCAGTGAACCCGTGTGAAGCATCTAGTGCAAAATTCCTGGTTACGTGGAACGCGGATAACGTCACTCTTTGACCCCGTGGAAAAAGTCCAGAGCGGATCCTGGTCCTCGCAGAGCACGGCAGTGAACCCGTGTGAAGCATCCAGAGCGGAGCCTACTCCTCGCCGAACACGGCAGTGAACCCGTGTGAAGCATCTAGTGCAAAATTCCTGGTCACGTGGAACGCGGATAACGTCACTCTTTGACCCTGTGGAAAACGTCCAGAGCGGATCCTGGTCCTCGCAGAGCACGGCAGTGAACCCGTGTGAAGCATCCAGAGCGGAGCCTAGTCCTCGCCGAGTGCGGCAGTGAACCCGTGTGAAGCATCTAGTGCAAAATTCCTGGTCACGTGGAACGCGGATAACGTCACTCTTTGACCCTGTGGAAAACGTCCAGAGCGGATCCTGGTCTTCGCAGAGCACGGCAGTAAACCCGTGTGAAGCATCCAGAGCGGAGCCTAGTCCTCGCCGAGCGCGGCAGTGAACCCGTGTGAAGCATCTAGTGCAATATTCCTGGTTACGTGGAACGCGGATAACGTCACTCTTTGACCCCATGGAAAACGTCCAGAGCGGATCCTGGTCCTCGCAGAGCACGGTAGTGAACCCGTGTGAAGCATCCAGAGCGGAGCCTAGTCCTCGCCGAGCGCGGCAGTGAACCCGTGTGAAGCATCTAGTGCAAAATTCCTGGTCACGTGGAACGCGGATAACGTCACTCTTTGACCCCGTGGAAAACGTCTAGAGCGGATCCTGGTCCTCGCAGAGCACGGCAGTGAACCCGTGTGAAGCATCCAGAGCGGAGCCTAGTCCTCGCCGAGCGCGGCAGTGAACCCGTGTGAAGCATCTAGTGCAAAATTCCTGGTCACGTGGAACGCGGATAACGTCACTCTTTGACCCCGCGGAAAACGCCCAGAGCGGAGCCTGGTCATCGCCAAGCACGGCAGTGAACCCGTGTGAAGCATCCAGAGCAAACACCGGACCGTGGAGTCCTTAAAATCCACGGACTATGATGTCCTTAACCTCGACCGTAATGTCTTAAAACTAACGATCAACCACCCCAATTCCCTACGGATTCTACCTTAGTTTAAGGTCACATCTCTTCACTCCTTTGATACCTGGCGTTGTAATTCCTCAACGTCTTCAAAGAGGTGACGGGTCCCTGCAACCAAACATCGGACTGTGGAATCCTTAAATCCATGGACTATGAGGTCCTTAACCTTGACCGTGATGTCTTAAAACTAACATCGGACTGTGGAGTCCTTAAATCCTCGGACTATGAGGTCCTTAACCTTGACCGTGATGTCTTAAAACTAACATCGGACTGTGGAGTCCTTAAATCCACGGACTATGAGGTCCTTAACCTTGACCGTGATGTCTTAAAACTAACATCGGACTGTGGAGTCCTTAAATCCACGGACTATGAGGTCCTTAACCTTGACCGTGATGTCTTAGTTTGACCGTGATGTCTTAAAGCTAACATCGGACTGTGGAGTCCCTAAATCCACGGACTATGAGGTCCTTAACCTTGACCGTGATGTCTTAAAACTAACATCGGACTGTGGAGTCCTTAAATCCACGGACTATGAGGTCCTTAACCTTGACCGTGATGTCTTAAAACTAACATCGGACTGTGGAGTCCTTAAAATCCACGGACTATGAGGTCCTTAATCTTGACCGTGATGTCTTAAAACTAACAATCAACCAACCTGATTCTATATTGGTGCCACCTCGGTTTAGGGGTACATCTCTTCACTCCTTTGATACTTGGCGTTGTAATTCCTCAACGTCTTCAAAGAGGTGACGGGTCCCCGCAACCAAACATCGGACTGTGGAGTCCTTAAATCCTCGGACTATGACGTCCTTAACCTTGACCGTGATGTCTTAAAACTAACATCGGACTGTGGAGTCCTTAAATCCATGGACTATGACGTCCTTAACCTTGACCGAGATGTCTTAAAACTAACTTTGGACTGTGGAGTCCTTAAATCCACGGACTATGATGTCCTTAACCTTGACCGCGACGTCTTTAAACTACGATGCCTTGAGCAACCCCTGACCCCGTGAAACACGAATAAGGGTGACCACATCCAGCACTTGCAAGTCCTCACGACCTGTAAGGAAGAAAAACTCTCTTCTGAGATCCTTACGACTCTCAAGGGAAAACCCGCTTAAGAATCCTCACGATTCTTAAGAAGAACTCACACCTATGGGATCCTCTCGACCTGTAGGGAGAAAAAACTCTTTATGAGACCCTCGTGGCTCATAAAGTGCAAAAGTCTTAGGAAGCAGATCTTAACCCTGAATCCTAAGCCATCGCTGCCCTGCAAGTAGGCCAAGATAAATTGTCCGCAGAATACATTAAATAAAAGAGACACATCATTGAGAAGAAAAATGTATCTTTTATTCATAAACCAAAATGGATACAAAGTACAATTCATGAAAGAACAAAAGAAAATACTTTCATCCATGAGTATGTACAAAAATGAAAGGAAAAGATACAAATGTTTCAAGCTGGTGGACAATTTAGCAGCCTAGTCAGCTCACCCTGCTTTTGTTGGGCCACGGCCTCATGATTTAAAATCGCCAGAAGACGGGCCTCTGCCTGAGCCTGCTGGGCCTGATACGAAGCGAGCCGGCCTTCAAGCTCTTTCTCGGTGGCTTTATGAGCCTCGACCCTCTCACGAGTGAACGTAGCAGCTTTATCAAGAGTCACCACCTCCCTTATGGACTCTTGAAGCACCCGCCAGAGTTCATACGCTTTGTTGGCCTTGGCAGTAAGACTCGCTTGAAGCTCGCTCAGCGCTTTAGAAGCCAGCTCCCTCTCCGAGAAGTTACGATCGAACCCTTTTCTCGCACGACAATATGTTTGCCACGTGTCACCCTATTAGGCCACGTAAGCTCGCTTTCGTGACCGCAACCTTGGAAACGGGACATACACGCTCAAGACCGTATAAATGGGCGTCCAGTCGACAGCAATAATCGACTTAAAACGCGCTCACATTACCTGGTATGAAAAGCAACGAGAAAATTTCCGACGAGCATGCGTTCGCAATTATATGAACATCCAAAAAGGAAATAATATTTGGGGTTTTAATGTGCATGCGACATGATGATAGTGTTGATAATTAAAGAAAGCTCTTATAAGGAGAATACAAAGTCTATTTATGCAAGCGAAGACATACATACGAGCACCGAGCCTACATGAAAGTTCAGCATAAAGCATACAAAAAAAGGACTAATTTAAATATGCTACGCTAGCGGGAAAAGGTCACCAAATACGGGATCAATAGCACAAGGGTTAACAAAACAGAGAACAAAATTCTCTATCTCCCTCTCTGCTTTCTCCAGCACATCAAAGCGACGGTTCTCGCGAGGAGTCGCTCCCCATCGATTGGCGCCATGTTCGTCCGCAAAAGCAGACATGATAGCTCGCCGGGCCTTTATCTGGCTCAGCAGGTGAATTGAGCAATCCTTCAAAGCCTGAGTAATCAGGCACACTTCGTGAAAGCCCTCGAGCTTTTCTTCAGCCATGTTAAGCATCGCCAGGGTCATCCCCGCCGGGTGAGGAGGGATGTCGGCAAGCACGGCCGCGAGAATCATCCGGAGCCAGAGGGACCCCATCGGGAGGGGGGACGCCTACGGATCGAGAGTTCATACATCGCCGAGTCGCATTTGTCGTCGGTAAGGAGTGGATCCACCAATCGGGCAGCAAAGCGGGGAATCATCTCCTCGATATGAACTTTCCATGGCTGTCGACAAGCATGAGGGCGATCGCAGGCCATGGCGTTCGGTTGTTTCTCAAGACAAATTACACCAAAATGAAAATAAACCTCTCTGTGAAGAGAAAAGAAGGCTATGGCCTCAGATATAAAGAGGTGCATTAAGTGTTGTGCGCGGAAAATTTTGCATGACAAAGCTATTTCCAAGGCCTAAAAAAAAAGAAAGGCATCGGAAGTCAAGGAAATGGAACTATTTCCAAGGCTACCTTTCTGCATCTGATATTATGCACTAAAAATATGGCATTGGAGAGTTTCTGAACAGTCCCATCAAAGGACCCCACGCGCAGAACACGTGAGCCCCAAACTTGACATGCACTAAAAAATAGAATAGCACCATGCATATTAAAAGCATCAGCAACAATAATAGTAAAATGATAAAATCCCACAGAAAGGCATGCCAACAGACAAAGACATAATAAAACTTATCATTCATACTTCAAGAAGGTCATACAAAATAAAGAGAAACACGTTTACAATGGCAAGAACTCGGACGCGGGGCATGGATTGAGAAACTCAAACTTGACTTTGTCCAAGATCTTCCAGGCGCTTCGAACCATCCTGGTATGTCTCCTCTCGCGGTCGCAAGCGTCGGGGTCCTCACGGATGTCCTCCACCCTCCGATAGGTAGCAAGTATGGCTGACTGCTGAAAGGCCTGGTGCAAGAGATCAATGAGACGATCTCGCCTCCTCTTTGAAATCAAGCTCATCAGGTACACCGAATGTACCTTATCCTCAGCAGTGTCCAAGGCCCTGAGCGGTACGCTGGTACAAAAGAGAGGGAGTGCCTCCCAGATAGCCAGCACGATCAGTCTCAGAAGAGAAGAGCGACGGGGGAGTAGCCGATGGTTGTACTCGCCGAAGCGGCTCATGATCTCGGCGCATTGAGCGTTGGTGAACTCCTGGTTCTGACTGCGACCCAATGTACGAATGTTCCCGTAGGAAATGATTTCGTCAAGACCATACAAATGGGCATCCATGATACCTGAAATAAAGATCATGAGAATTATTACAAAGTTCCTGTTTCATTAATTACTGAATGACAACCTATGGTAAGGAGACCCTAAGGAGCCCCCATGGGAAGAAACCGAGTTCTTCACAGGAATTAAATTCCTTATTAAGAAAAGGGAATTAAATTCCCAAAAAGCCTTTTCTGTGAACAGAGTTAAACTCCATGGATCATCATATGAACCCTAAGAAATCTACTGTTGGAGGTTAAATGGTTTCGTATTCTGGTTAAGAAACTCGAAGAAAAAATGGGTTCTTTGTTAAAAAAGGGTAAAAACCCTTGTTTTGGATTTAAAATCCAGAGGAATGTGAGAGTTCATCGTTCATTCGAGAGCATTACCTAAAGAGAAAAGTCTTTTCGAATAGAGTTAAACTCTGAGGGTGGGTTCAAGGCAGAGAACTTAGTTCTCTCTTTAGCAGAAGATCTGCAAAGTGCACATCTCCCCATGAATTGAGAATTTAATTCTCATTGGGTTGAGATCCTGCCATGCAGATCCAAAGCATAGAGAGGGAATGGATGTTTGAGAATTTAATTCTCATAGAACTATAGGAATTTAATTCCTGTGAATTAAAATTAGGGTTTAACCCTATGTCATAGGAATTTAATTCCTTCAAAATGAATAGAACCAGGGTTAACCCTAGTTAAGAACTCAAATCTGTCAAAATAACAGGAATTTAATTCCTCTAAAGTTTATTGCTAGGGTTTAACCTTATGAAGAATTTGATTCTTAAAAAGATAAACACATCTTCAAACAAGCGGGGTCACGTGCTACCACGTGACCCCTGTAAAGAGCCACCGCTAAAACTTTGAGGCAACGCCTCACATGCTTCACATGACCCCCAAAGCGCGCAAAGAAAAAGCAAAGGAAAAGAAGCTCTGGGGCGCCCTCACGTGTCACTACGTGACCCCTAATGAATATTCTAACAGATCAAAGTGCAAGCCCCCATCACGTGCCCACACGTGATGGCTTTTAGAATTAAAAGTGTTAAACACTTATCTGTAGAAAAAAATAAAGGGAAACAGGGCGCTATCACATGCTACCACGTGATGTTGGAGATAGTGCCCTCATAGTCAATTATTGGATCGCAGGTACGTGATTGCAATGATTGCGGAGGACCTATACCGGTAGGACAGTCTTACTCGAGATGATAGTATGCTATCTGGTTTGTCTTTATCAGTCGTGTACATGTTCAGGTGACTGATTACATGTTACACTTTGATAGAGCCCTTAGGATCTTGCTTTACCACCAACAGTATGATGGCGATCATATACGTGAGAGTTGGGTGGTTTATACGCATATCCTTAATTGTGGTCCCTAGTCGTGGGAGTTTCGAGACAGGGCATCGATACTCCGGAGTAGATTAGTGTATACAGTCGAGACCCCGACGAGGGGCAGTGGCCGGTCTCACAAGCCACTGGTGTCAGTTGGATCACCTAAGATGTATACAGGTGCTCATTGGGTTATGAGTACACCAGACAGGACTCGCCGGGAATCTGCTAGTTAGTACTATACCTATCGTCAGATAGCAGTTCCCTGGTGACATGTGTACAGGTTAGTTCATCGACCTGAGGTCGTCATTTGTCTCGTGTGAGTTCCCACTGTGCTTTGATTTCTACCCTACCACGGCTCAAAGGAGTCGTGCAAACAGGTAGCTTTTGGGTACAGTCCCGAGCCATATGGAGGCACGTGAGCGGATCGGCAGGGGATTCGTCTCTCCCGGTATTGGGGGCGAGGTCGTGCTGTGTCTAGGAGAGCCATTACACAAAGTCCATGGCCATGGCAGGAGATTTACTGGTAGGTACTCCAGTAGTATCTCAGGGTGTTATTGGGCTACACTCCGACACGACTTATACTGCTATTGGGGGTCTGACGTTACTATCCCCCTAGGTAGATATGCGATACTCATTGACGAACGGACCGGACTGTATATACATTGTCACTGTTAGGCTCAGTAGGGTTTCTGGATGAGTTCGCTCATCAGCCTCCCTTGAGGTCAGTCCATGGGCAGCCGTTACGCATAGCTAGTGCCGCTGACGGTTTGTGGTTAAACCCACTGCCAGGGTACTGACGAGTCATTAGAGTCCCCCACAGACAGTTTCCCAACTTCGGGCGAAACGTTGTAGAGGCCGTATGGTTTTATGGCAGGGTTCGGAAAATGCATTTGCGTTTACGCACGTGTTATTTTTCGGGCAGATGATACTGGCCGGCTTTGGTTTAAGCTGGATCCGAGTATTATATTGAGTAGGTATAATATCTTTGTCTCAGTTGCATTTGTATTCGGTCGTAATACAAATGCGGGTATATTTATACAGTTACGGGGTTATCCTGAAAGTCGTTTCAGGATCACTTTTGGAAGTTGCCAGTTTCCAGTTTTCTATCAGCCGTCTTTTAACATTCGGTTAAAGACGGATTTATCTTTTCTTGGATGAGGGTGAGTCATGCTTCTAGAAGGTTCTAGAAGGTTCTAGGAAATGGTGACAAGGATAATGACTCATGCTTTGATTTCTAAACATTCTTGTTTTCCTTAAGATATTCTTTTGTGTTCACATTATGATATTTTGCTTAAGGTTACTCTCCCCTCTCCTACACTCACCCCCCCACTCCTATAAGTGGCCGGCCCCCTTCTTCCCCCTCGAAAAACTTGGTGTTTTCATTTGTGAAAAGGATATGATAGATTTTGGGGTGTATGGAATTCACAGCTCATTTCATTCCATCACCCGATTCCCTCGGCAACTTCATTAACCGATCGTCCACGGACTTCGACGAAGTGAGACAAAGTCATCTACTCATTCTCTACATCATTCTTGGTCATCTCTTCTAGCAAACTTGACGAACGAGTTGCCTCGAGTCAGAGGCGGGAGCCCGTTTAAAGAATCAGTGATGTGGTGCCACCTGGACGAGCAGATCAGAGATCGACGAGATCGGAGCAGCCGCAACGGAGCGTGGGATGATGGTTAAAGAACGAAGGACTCGGATCGTTCGGTATAACCTTTCTACACTCTTTACAGTTTGTTAGTTTAGCAATAATGGCAGATCCGGGTTAAAGTATACGATAGCGCCAGTTAAAAAGTTTTTGTTCCGCATTTGGCGTCTGTAGACGGCCGGGGCGCTAGCGTAGACTTACACGTGACCCCTTGGCTGAAGCTTTAACGGATAAGCACCAAAATGCCCATCACGTGACAACACGTGATGCTCCAAAGTATTCAATACTTTTGACAGAATAGAATGAATTGAGGGCGCCCTCACGTGCTACCACGTGACCCCTCTTGCCTTAGTGTTTAACACTAGAGTTGAAACCTCTATCTCCAGTGTTCAACACTGGTTTTCTTAGTGTTTAAACACTAATTTGGAAAACTTTATTTACAGTGTTTAACACTGACTTTCTTAGTATTGAACACCAACCTGGAAAACCCTGTTTCCAGTATTTAACATTGATCTGCCTTAGTGTTAAACACTGATTTGAAATCTCCACTGCCGGTGTTTGACACTAACTTGTCAATCTCATTCTCAGTGTTCAACACTGGTTGATCTTTAGTGTTTAACACTAACTTTAGCCCAATTGGCTAAGTGTCTAGAAGCAAAGCCTCTCCTCTAATGGACCAACAGAGGGCCAATATCCTAAACATGATTGGACTTGGCCCAAGCTGGCCATAAGTCCTCAATTCAAATTCGACTGAGCCGATGGGCTCATAATATAATTAATTGGTCTTGGTTCCAAATTGGGCCAAAGATTATTTAATCTACCTCGGTTTAAGGGTACATCTCTTCACTCCTTTGATACTCGGCGTTGTAATTCCTCAACGTCTTCAAAGAGGTGACGGGTCCCGATGACCACATATTGATACGGACTGTGAGGTCCTTAAACTCATGGACTATGAGGTCCTTAACCTTGACCGAGATGTCTTAAAACTAACAATGGACTGTGGGGTCCTTAAATCCATGGACTATGACGTCCTTAACCTTGACCGAGATGTCTTAAAACTAACTTTGGACTGTGGAGTCCTTAAATCCACGGACAATGATGTCCTTAACCTTGACTGCAACGTCTTAAAACTAACATTGGACCGCAATGTCCTTAAACTACCTATTGACCGCAATGTCACTAAACTAAACAACAGAGCCCCCCCTTTATTGCTCTCTTGTTGAATCTGAACGATCTCGTTAAGTCTATCTTAGTCTAAAAACTAGACTAACGTATCCTTAACAAACGTTTAAGTCGATCTTAGTCTCAAATGAGGCTAACGTATCCTTAAACACAACCCCCAAACCCAAATTTAAGATAATATGGATTTGGACTAGTCCACGCCCTACGGGCGACGACATAACTCAGTCTCCGTATACAATCCACGGGCAACCAAACACAAAATAAACACACACGACACGAAGTGATCATCTGGAGAAGGAGAAAGTTGTTACCGCAATGCGGTAGCGTAATTAACTGCAGTGGCTTGCGCCTGCAGGGAAGAGCGTCCCCACAATCAAAAAACCCCTCAAGCGAGGGGGAATCTGACGAAGTCTACTATATCGGACGCATCCGTTTAAACCTTCGATACATGGTGCCATAAATCAACTTGGCATCTTCGGAGAGGTAGACAGATAGCACCAATTAGCATCTGCGCCGAATAAGACGTCCTAACGTCGTCGGCCGCCATTCGGAGGGGAACAACGGGTTGTCTTCGGCTGATCGTGAAGTTACGTGGGTTAGAAATGATATCGATGATGAAATCCAAGTAGATATGTCTAATGCGTCCATGAAACGAAAAAGGTTATCAGTAATGTTATATTATTACTTTACATTTTTACAATCTATACATATATAGCATGCATATGTAATGATTGTACTCTTGTCTAGATTTGATGACGACGACCGGAGTAGCGAGGGGCGGCAGGAGCACCAGCCGCGACACCGGCAGAGGCAGAGGCAGAGTGGTTCTGCCGCCTGGAGAGCTGCGTAGGGAGCTTCAGAGGGCCGGTCTTGCACCTCGATCGGAGACCCCTTCGGATGACTCCTTTCGTGTGGACTTTGCCACACCTCCAGGTATATTGCACGCATATTCATTTTGAATGTAATATTATAGATATATATGCATATTTATGTCAAAATTACTTATATAGTCAATGTTTGATTGTTTAGCTGTTCGTGGTGCGTCCACATCAGAGGTATATGCCACTCCCGCACCTCTAGGTATGTTTATATATCCTATAGTGCATGCATATTGATTTAGAATGTTATATCATAAATATACATACATTCTTTTAGCTCTTACGTACTTAGATAATCATTTTTTTATTGTCTAGCTGTAGGTGGTGCCTCCACATCTTGGGCAGAGGCCACCACTGCACCTGCGGGTTTGTTTATATATGCTATAGTGTATGCATGTTGATTTAGAATGTTATATTATTGATATACACATTCTTTTTGCAATTACTTATATAGTCTATTTTTAATTGTCTAATTATAGGTGGTGCGTCCACATCTGGCGCAGGGGCCACTCCCGCTACTTCCATACCCTCCGCTCAGTCTGCAGATTAGTATGAATAAATATAAAATATTTATTCATTTTACATATCCTTTAAGAATAAACTTCATGTAATTTTATCGTCAATATTTATTTTCTAGTTGGAGGGGATGCGTCCATGTCCGGGTCACCGGTTGTTCCTCACCGGAGGAACTATCGTCCCGCTCGTGCTGCTGCCCGGGCCCAGGCTCGTGCTGCTGTCGCCGGAGGTATATATCACACTTCAATTTTCCTTAAACCTTGATTTCTTAATACCACTTTGTCTTAATATTGATTGTCTTGATATTTCTTGTAGATGCAGGGCAGCCCCATCCCGAGAGGGGGACTCGAGGCCCGAATCAGTCCCACAGGCTGAGGCCCGACAGAGCAAGGGGGGAGGCAACATTCCCTCTCTTCTTTATCCCCGATTATCGCTATACCGGCGATTATTCCGAGAGGTTCGGCCGGTATATGGGGGATGCGAGCCGCCTCGTGAAGAAGTATCCACTTCACGTTGAGTGGGGCGATTAGCACCGGCGCTCATTTGCCCTCTTCTGGGATCAAGCTCGGGTATTAATATATATTTTCATTTGACTTATCCAATATATTTATTATTACTTAACACTTGCAATTTAAATACATTATTTTTTTGTATTTGCAGTTGGATTACGACTTTCAGTCTGTACCTGACCCTGATCACCCTGAGAGAGTGCTCGATCTTCACGCTCTGTTTCATGGCCTGATGAAGAACATGCAATCAAAGGTCCAATACAATAGGAAAGAGCTGAAGATCGACTGCTATTCCCTGTGGATGGCGACCCCCGAGGCAGAGAGAGCGGCTCTCCTACATACTCCGGCCTTTGCGAGAGTCGACGTAGATACATGGCCTCTCTTGTGCCAATATTTCGACTCTCAGCGCAAACAGATTTGTAATTTAAATGTAATTTATTATTTAGTATATAATTTATTTTTTTGTGTTGCTTAATTAGAAAACTAAATCTGAATGTGTTGTGCAGAAACATGCCGATCAAAATAAAGAGAATAGGAAGTCGGCGAAGAGGGGTCGCCCCACTTATACAGGTGGCTCGAAGAATATTACTCGTGCCATGGAGGCATCGGTAGATTACAATAGATCTACTCTGATATAATGTAATATTAAGAGTTATTTTATAATATACGTGTAGGGTTCCGTGGGACGACGGCAAGGTTTCGGGAGGTATCGTCCATGCCGTTTTCAAATTTTTGCCGTACTAAAGAAACCTAACCCTAGAATCTTAACTAAAGATTTAGACGAACTAGCAATGTAAACAACTTTACATCCAAGTGAATGAGGAATACAACCTTTGTAGACCGTTCCTTCACTTCTAAAGCTCCGTGTGGTAGTCCCTTCGCTCCAAGTAGTGAACACCCGAACTCTAGTAAGGGTTCACATGAAGAAATGAACAAGCTTTCTCGAAGTCTTCGAGGCCGAAAATGATCTACGTCGAGGAGACTCAAGCCCATGCTATCTCTTCACTAATGGTAGATTAGTGAAGCAAACACCCTAAACTAAATGGCTAATATAGTAGAGAATGATGAAGTGGGAATTTATCTCACATTAGATTAATTTTTCTCACAATATTTCATCGCCTTTTCAAAAGCTAGAAAGTTTTTCCATGAGGAAGAAGAAGATGAAGTGGAGAGGAGAATAAAAACACATGAAGTGAGAATAGCAACCATGGGTGAGTTAGTGTCATACACTAACTCATGTAGAGAATGAACTATGGCTAATCAATAATGGTTAGGTTAATAAATATCTACAAGTAAAACAAAATTAGTGGACTTGGTCAGTGGTTCCACAAGTTTCTACAAGCTTCAACCATGTGACTAATTACCATTAATTTTGATTAACTTTAAATAAATAAAACCATTCATTATATCAAGCATGGTGTGAATCTCATACACCCATGAAGCATGTGGCATCAAGCATGACACAAAATAATGTACACTAATATATATCACATATATATTATATGCACCCAAGTGAGAAAAAGAAATATTTAAGTGAGCAAATATTAGTTAATGTAAATTAATATATCACATATATAATTATACATTAAATTATCAAATCAACACTTGATTTAATAATCCGGCTATATCACATACAACCGACTAATATAAAATGTAACAACTTATCGAATCAACAGTTGATCCGATAACCCGGCTCTATCACATATAACTGACCGATATCACATATCGCGAGAATAGAATGCGGTATCACATACGCGCATTAATCTCGGTCCCGCACATATCACATATGTGCTCCTACTTCGTTTCGCATGAACCAGGAAATCTCTATGTAGGACTCTAAACACTCGTCAATACGCTGGCAGTAGGTGATGATCATATCAAACACTCACAAGCCGCAAGCGGTCTGCTAAACGTAACAGCCACTCGGGTATTGAGCGATTAGAAGATCAACAAGCAAGCCTACTCATACTCCTGCGAATCCAATCAGTAACACTACCGTACAGTCCAGTCTCTTCGTCAGATATGTCGCATATCACTACCTGGGGGTGGTATAACGTCAGACCCCAATAGCCTGATAATTCATGCCGATGCAAGGTCCATAACGGTTCGAGAAACTACTGATAACACTTACCAGTAAATCTCAGCAATCCTGGCCAGGGATTTCCTGTTATGGCCAATCAAGCATAGTGCAACATCAACCCCCAATACCGGGAGAGACGAATCCCCTTCTATAGCTCATTGCTTCTGTGTGACTCGGGACTGTACCCAAAAACCACCTTTTTACACAATCTCGTGAACGTGGTATGGTGGAAATCAAAGCACAATGGGAATCACACAAGACTCTATGACGATCTCGGGTCGACAGACTAACCTGTACCAGCGTCACCAGAGAACTGCTATCTGACAATAGGTATAATACCATCTAGGAGTTCTCGGCGAGTCCGTTTAATGTACCCAGTCTCCACTTAGCACCCATATACCTTCTCTGATATCAAACACCAATGGATATGGGATCATCCATCGCCCATCATATGGTTCAAGAAGCGCATACGCTAGTTTACTCTGGAGTATCGATGCCCTGTCTCGATACTCCCACGACTAGGAACAATTGAAGGATGTACTTGCCGATTACCTTTGCCCCACTAGTATAATCCGCATCATAATCCTGATAGTCAAGTACTCATCCTAAGGGCTTTATCAACATGTAATAGAGAGACAATAAGTGTACATGTTAAGATAAAGAGCAACCAGATAGCATACTATCATGTCGAGCAAGAAAGTCCTCCCTATATATGTCCAAACATCCACTACAATATACATCGCATGTACAGTAATGGTCTCTAGGGCATACATATAACTAACAATACGTAAATTTTTTGCGAATTCCAGAGAGCTCAGACCCTAGCGCAGGGTGGTACACCGAGCGTGCTGACCGCGTATCTTGCCGTCCACGGCACTTTGACAGATCCCGCCACGGACGAGCTTCGATTCCCCGACACCGCTACCCAGGAGTATTGCGTAAGTATTAATATTTATTCTAACAGGTTTGAAATTTTTGTTATGAAAAGTTCAAATTTAAATGATATACTTATATTTTAATGGTTAATGTGGGTGTAGGAGCGGGTGGTGGAGCAGGCGGAGGCATCGGGGATCGATTTTACTGGACAGACCGATCCGATGCTGCTGACCCCAATCCTAGACGCCGCACACGGAGGGCACCACGGAGGTTGAGAGAGAGTCCGGGGACTGGGTCTTAGCAGGACCTATATGAGGTTTGACTCCACTCCGGCGGTTACTTCCCCTACCCCCTGTGAGCGACATCTAGAGCAGAGCATGATGTTGCCGCCTTGAAGACCACCGTCGAAAAGTTGAAGGAGATATTGGTACGTATACTACTTAATAGTAAAATATTATATCACATTATAGATAGTAACATATGCAATATTAGTAGCCTTAGCTTATTTGGTTGTAGACTTAGCTTTGATTATTCATACTTATATAAAACTGTCTAATTAAAATAAACTACGGTTTTCCAAACTAGATATCCAAACGAGCCTTAAGTCCCTAAGTATTCTTAGATTGGGGTTTCGCAATAACCTGATAATGATACGAATTCGACAAAAATTTAATACACAGTTCTTACTCGTTTATTACACACAAAATTTAAGAGATGCGACAGGCTACTTCGACTGCGGCTCCACATGCATGTCCTTCGGTTGCGGCTCCGCAAGCCACTGCCTCGGCTGTGGTTGCGCAGACCACTTCTGCAGCTCTACAGTCCTCAGACTCCCGCACAGTCCGCTCCTTCATTGGTCGAGTTTTTGATGACTCAGGGCTGCACGGAGGAGCAGATGCGTCAGATTACGACGTTTATCAGTGGTGTAGGAGCTGGACAGAGCTAGGGTAGATTTTTTTTTAATATTTTAAGCATGTATGTACTTATATAATACATATTGTATATATTTTGGACGATATTGGTGTTGTTTGTGTGTTCACGATGATTTAGATTGATATCGTATTCTGTTTGTTTATTTCTTTTATATATTATGCGTGAGATGTTGATTATGAATACTGCGGTGTTTGGTTATATGATGTATATATTATTGTGCACAGGACGAGGAAAAAACAGGAAGCCCATTTAAAAAAAAACCTGATATTTTTTCCCTACGGATTAATCCGTAGGGCCATCTATTGCACCTACGGATTAATCCGTAGGTGCGAAGTTTGCCCCTACACAGTTAGCCGTAGGGAAAAAATATCAGGATACCTGATATTTTGCCCCTGTGGACTCAGTAACATGTGTTAAACTTGCCCTTATGAATGTATCCGTAGGGTCATTTTTCTGGACCTACGGATAACTCCGTAAGGGCTTTTAGCTGGATCTATGAAGAACTCCGTAGGGGCATGTTCATACCCTACGAAGTAATCCGTAGGGACAAGTATTTTATTTTATAAACCAATAAATTAAATAAATATTTTATCTCTACGGTGTAAGCCGTAGAGAAATATGTCCTTACGGAGTAAAACGTAGGGGCAATTATTACTCCGTAGGGGCATGTTCTGGACGAAAACTTGCACCTGCGGCCTTTGCACCTACGAGGTATTTTTTTGTCTCTACGAATATATCCGTAGGGACAGTGGTTTGTCCCTACGGATAAAACCGTAGGGGCAACCCCTTATTATAGTAGTGTCAGGCCGAAGACTCGTAAGCGAGCCCAATGCATTCTTTATTTGCTTCTCAATATATAGCTTCCGGTGAAATGAAAAGGTTTGCTTCTACTTCATCACTCACTCTATAGATCGATTTTCCATTTTCTCGTCGCAACAAGTGAAAAGATAAGAACACCGTGATACGGTTTTCATAATATCAAATTTGATTTAAGTAACTATCATGCTCACTTTAGTAGTGGCATTGCCTCATTGGTGATTCCCATATCTTGTTTGTGTAATTAGAGAGGTTTAGGGAATCTAAGAGATTGACTAATAAAGTATTAGGACTATGTATTATTCTTTTAGGCACTCAATTATTGGGTGGCTATTGATCATGCAATTAATGCGCTTGTTTATTTAGTAGTTGAACGAGCAAATGTAAAAAATAAAATAAAATAAAATAATTTCATGAAGCAGTCAAAATCATCGGATGCTACCTCAAACTTTGAGGAGCAAGGACAAAATTAGTATATATATAAACTATTTCACAAAGAGGCCTACTGGTTAGCTATCCAAAGCTAAACCAATGGGGATCCTAGGCTTCTAGCCTTACTCCAGTATAGAGAATAATGGAGGAAATATGGAAGAAAGCGTCGAAAAAATACAGCCTCCATCGTTTTTTCCGACGATTGGAACCCATCATCTTCATCGTTATCATCTAAGATATGGGTACACCAAATTTCATGTGATTCTACAACCTTTTCATCGTTGAATTAGTAGGTTTAAAATTAACAGTTTACCGACAATAGAACTTTTTACATTGCTAAATCAACGGTGAAAATGTTATAGAATCACATGAAATTTGGTGTACTCACTTCTTAGATGATAACAATGAAGATGATGGATTCCAATCGTCGGAAAACACGATAGAGGGTGTATATTTTCCGACGCCATAGGAGTAAATTCCCTCTTATGACCTCTTTCCTTCATTATTCTCTCTCTCTCTATATAGAGAGAGAGCATAATGGAGAAAAGAGGCCATAGGTGGGGATTTCCTCCTATGGCGTCCGAAAAAATACAACCTCCACCATTTTTTCCAACGATCGGCATCCATCATCATCATCGTTATCATCTAAGACGTGCATACACCAAATTTCATGTGATTCCACCACCTTTTCACCGTTGAATTAGCAATGTAAAAAGTTCTATTTCGGTAAACCATTAATTTTGCACCAACTAAATCAACGGTGAAAAAATGGTATAATCACTTGAAATTTGGTGTATCAACATCTTAGATGATAAAGATGGACGTGATGTATGCCGATCGTCGAAAAAAATAATGGAGGATGCATTTTTTCGATGCCATAGGAGGAAATTCCCTCCTATGGCATCTTTCCTCCATTAACCTCATATATATATTGGTGCTCAAGAACTCTTATATAGAATCATATCCAAAAATATAATTCTAAAAAAGAAAACATATAGCTGTCCAAACTACAAGAGTATATATATATGTCGATTAATTATTTATATTCTGGTGTATGTTTGTGTCGATTGAAGAAGCGACTTGCTGCTACTACTACAATAATGGGCATGCTCGCCACGCTGCTGGAATTTTGAAATATAAATCTCGACTGCATAGTTCATTAATTTTGAAAAATAAATTTCCAACACATGTTTCATGTCCTGAGCCAATTGCTTAGTATCACCACAAAAATCAATCACATATATAGTGTCACCACAAAATCAATAACTTCCTTTTTCGGCCTAGATGTTTATCTATTTATTTGCCCACACCTGGGCTTTCTTTAGTGTAGCAATATAGCAAGCTTTACCTTGTCCAATTTAAAAAAATGTTTGAGTTCATGCAGCTACTCCAAATGGCATCTCTTATGATGATGTAGAAGTTGAGGATAACAACGAACCTAAACCAAAACCTCCAGATCCAGCATCAGACTGAGCTTTTCGAGTCAGATGTCTGTACTTCAGCCAAGCACAGAACCAGAGCGTAGCCAGACATCTATGACCTTATGGTGGTTCAGACGTCTGACGCTCTCGACACAAAATTTACAGAGCATGGTCAGACGTCTGAAGACGAAGATCTAAACGTCTGGGCATAAATCAACCGCTGTAGCGGTTATCAAGCGGACGTCTACGTATGTGATATGCGGAGATATTCTGAATATCTGATTTGAGATTCTTTGGGATTGATTGTAAAAAAAATATATTTTGTGTGATCGTATATGATTAGAATGATTGTAACAGAGATCAATATATAATATAATGTAAAAGGAAGAGAAAAAACAAGAGAAACTCTCTCTTGGCTTCTTCTTCTTCCCAATCTGACGTGAGTCGGATCACGTCAAGATGTTACCTTCCGTTGATCTGCTGATGGCGGCAATGGACTGCTGAGATTGGATCAGGAGGCTGACTCCTGAAGCGTGTGGATCTCAATGGGTTTGAAGTTGTTTGGGCCGAGTTACCTGCAAGGAAGTCCCGGGGTGGTTGTACCACCGAGGACCCTCCGACGGTCAAGTTAGAGAGGAAATCCGAGCAGAGTAACGGCTTAGTGGAGTAAAAATGGTTTACTTGAACCGTCTGAAGGAGGGGTTTATATAGCGGTGGAAGCAGGCAGGCAGGCGCGAGAATCACGCCGGCCGTTTCGCTCCCGACGTCATGCCCGCGTGATGGGCGGGATCCCGCATTAATGGCGAGACCTGCTCGTTAATGGGAGATCGTGACGGTGTGGAACGTGGGATGAGGCCGGCGGATATCTCGCGCATGGCGAGATTCACGGGATGACGGTTGCGCCTGTGAGCGGTGCCGTTGGTCGGTCGATGAGATCGAGGAAGATGACCTCGGCGGGAGAGCTCGCGGACGAGCGGGAGAGCCGAGGTATCTTGGTTTTGCAGTAGCCCGGAGACGAGCTGGGAGGCCGAGGAGGCCAATTGTGCAGGGGGCTCGGAGGTGAGCCAGCGTTTGTTTGTAGGACGGGCATAGGAGTGGTCTGGTTGGCCATTGTAGGTCCTTTCTTGTGAGCTTTGGGACACGTCATCTGCCACGTGTCATGATCTGGGAGATCACCGATATCGAGCATCATCATTAGCCCCCCACTCTCATCCCGACCAGCTGACGGGCTGGTCGAGAGTGGTCTTCCAGTTCAACCGAGGTGAGCTCCTTTTCGAAGATATCGTTGGGGCGTGTTCCCGGGCAATCTGTTGTATTTTCTGGATGACGCCAGTGAATCAGGGGTGAGATCTTTGCATTAAAGAGGGTGCGCCAGATCGGGCGTACGTCCACTGAAGCGACAGCCCACATGTCGGGCGCTGGTTGGCGGACGCGACGGGCTGCAGACTTCTGGCGTCTGATGGGATATGGCCAATGCGCGTGCGACGGGTGGAGCGATCGTGGCCGTCGAATGCACTGAACCGTTTCGGCGGGAGATGACTGTCGCCGTAGGATGTGTACGCTGGCAGCTATAAATAGAGGTGGGGTCTGCTTCAGGGCTCATATCTCTTCATAATTTCCCTGTCCTTGATCTTATAAGCCCGGCGCTCTCCTCTTTAGGTCGGATCTCTGCGTTTTCTCTCCCGAGGACTTCTCTCCACCATGTTAGATGTCTTCCTTTTCTTTCTTCCGCTTCTTCTCCTTCTGAGTCGAGCCCGCCTCTCCCTTTGGCAGGACAAATGGATAGATCTAGGACTCTTGGTGCCCTCGGTGCTCTGTCCCGGAGGGAGACCGGGGGTGTGGCCGCGCCTCCGGCTGCCCCGAGCCCCGCTGTCACGCCCCGCTTCCCGGTGTACGGCGAAGGGGACGGGACGAGACCGCTACGTATTTACTGTGAAGTTAATACGCTAAGTGTATCTAAGCAATATAAAAGTAAAGCACAAGAGACAAGATATAATAAAAACAACTTTATTTATTCACATTCTTTCTGTACAATGCATGGAAAGTAAATACAACTGAAATAAAGCAATGCCTAAACAATGGCATAACAGAATTGAAAAGTACTGAATGGAAAGTGTACAATGACTAGAGCTCGGGGTCTTCACTGAACTGGTCCAAGTATTCAGCAGTAGGCTCGATCTCTGACGTATCCAGATCACCTGACGACATTCAAAGAAGAAAGAAAGAGAATGTCGTCAGCGAACAGATCGCTCGGTAAGTTCCAAAGATAAGGGAGAAATAGAATAGACAGAAAAGAAGGTAGCTTTTAAAGTTGTGTTATATGGTTAGAATGTTGTTTTAACGCTGTTGTTTGTAGCTTGATACAGAAGATACCAGTGTATACGAGAGGAGTCCCACTTACACCGGAGACTTTGGTAACCCGTAGTACAAGGCTCCGTCGATAATACCACGGAACAACTGTATGGATGTAATTACGTCTTAAGTGACCACCTCGTGCCACCTTTAACATATTCCGTACCAGTATACCCCTTAAACCCCGTAGTGTTATCTTGATTGTATTGTTGTATTATATTGTCTTGTATTGTAAACTGTATAAATTGTATAATTGGATGACTGACCGAAACCATGATATCAGTAAACGGATGTAACTCGAGAATCTTGTATGTAAATGTAGAATCATGGATGTAACTGTATAATCATGTAAATGGAATGCATATTCATGGTTCGGTTCAGTCAAGTTGATAGATTGAATATCTGGAATAATGGATTCATGGATTCATGTTGAATTGTAATATTGTAAATTGTAGATTGTAGATTGTACTTGAATCATATTCAAGTCAGATTATAATGAGACTCAAACTGAGTCAGACAATTAGAAAAATAAATTGAAGTCCAGATTGTTTTGATGTTATCGGTAACCGCTGCACATGGGCGGCAGGATTTGTGTCTTTTTCAAAGACAATTACTGTATTGATAACACCGTTGTTAAGTTGTCTACCTTAGATAGGCAAGCACCCATATCTCCGGCTCCTTGAGGCTCAAGAGATTGGTCCCGCTTAAATCTATGTTTACTAGGGTACTTAGGGTAATTTATAGAACGTAGGGGGTTTTATGTAAAAATACTTTGTAAAGTTTTCAAAACACACCCCAAGTATTTATTATCGTCTTTAGAGTTGTAATAAATGTAGATTTTATATTTGTGATATTTCTAATGAGAATATCCTATTTTCATGATAAATGGTATTTATTTGTAATATTGGTTTTGTATGGAATTCATGATATTTTAAGGTAAATTGATTCTTGTGATTTTTAGAAAAAGATGGAATATTTATATCATAACAAAATATGTATTTTAATGATAAATATACATATATTTATACAAAAATAATTTTAATATATATTTTATATTCTAAAAATCTCATTTTGTTAAGATGTCGTATTTTAAATTTTTCGAGACCGAATGCTTCTTGCGGAGGTCTGAATCTCGCACTACTAAGCCCGAGAATATGCGATAATCCATACCATCCTGAACGGGTTCTCCAAATGGGTTGTAGCGGCGCTTTGCAAAGATTTGTATAAATACTAAATCGTTTAGAAAATGGTTTTATTAGTTATGGTATTTATTTGACAAGATGTCGTTTTCCCGTATTCTATGTTACCGAGGGTATTGTGCTATGTTGCATATGAGTATGTGAGGTGGTAGGTCATTACCTCGTGATATAATTTAAGGTATAGAAAGTTTTGTGATGTTAAATGTAGAATTGAAACTATGTGGTATTTAAATGAAAAATACGGTAAAATGAAATAGTAATTATTTTTGATATGAAACTTGATCAATATGATTGATTAGTGTTTAATAGTCAATATGAAATTGTTTAAGCATAATTGTATTAAATAAAAGTGAAGTTTTATAAAGAAACCGAATCGAAAATCGGATTTGTTCCGATTCCGTCGGGTTTTGTAATTCCGTATTTCTAGAATATAATAGAGAAGATAGAATGGGGACTTAGGGGTGTAGGACAACCGGGAGAGGGAGAAGGATCTGGAGGAGTCGTCGGTGCGTCGTTTCGTCGCCGGGAGCTCCTAGAGTCGTCGTCGGAATTTCCGCCGGAGAATTCGCCGGAGCTTCGCCTTTCGCTCACTTCGATTGCACACAAGGGTTTCTAGTGATTTCTTGAGAGTTGGCTCAGGGTTTTGGGGTGAGGGGGTAGAGTGTAGGGGTGGTATTTATAGGATTAGGGTAGATGAAGAGTTTTAAATAAAAAAAAAGTAAAAATACATTAAAAATAGAGTAAATGGGGTATTAAGAGGTCTCTGGAAGTGGTCTGCACATTTAAAGTATGCAGGGGGGTCAAGAAGTTGAAAAGCCACAAACTTGGTGTTGGGGACTCGGCCGTCCGGCCGAGTCCGGCAGGCGGCTCCGACCCGAGTCGGAGGTCAGGGAGGTGGGGGGTCTCCTGATGTACACACTGGTATATTTACTTTTTCATGTGTAGAGAAAAATTTGGGAGTTATCATGTGTTGACTGTTGGACTTCTAAAAAATTTGAAACAAAATAACATTAAAAATAATGTGGGGTATGGGATTTGAACTCTGGTGGCTTGGTTCAGCAGTGCAAGGTATTACCAATGAGCTACAAGCTCCTTCTTGTAATTAAATTGCTAATTAATTATTTATCTTGTGCTCAGGCAATAAATACCCCTTTATGGATTTTGAATTTTTTTTGTAAAAACTTGTATTGGAAATTTGGGGTTGTTACACCTGCACCAAATGTGCCACCGGTGGCAGGGCCGTCTGCCTCGTCACGAGCTCCTGATGATTGTCCCGGCGGAGGCCAAATGCGTCCACGGGTTCCCGAGCCCCGGACGAGGGATGCAGGAGAGGACAAAGACGGGGTTCCTCTTAAGAGGAAGAGGACGGTTTATCGCGTGCCACCGTCGGAGATTCCTGAGGGGATTCCTGTGCAAGAGGGGGACGTCCATTTCATGGTCCCGTTTGGGATTTCCGTTGCTGCCGGCCTGCTTGCTGGTATGGAAGAGTCGGCCGGGGGCAAGATTCCGCGGGGGACCCTGAGGGCCTAAATGGCGGCTATAGCTCAGGAGGCGGTGCAGGTATGTACTCCCTCATGTGTTGTTTTGAGCGCTCTTTCTTTAGTTCGAGTGTCTCTAAGTCTTTCTGCTGTTTTTCGTCAGGTCCTTCAGCGCTGCGCCCTTGTTACTCGTATGGAGGCCGATGGGGCTATCCATGCTACGAGGCCGGTGGGAGTGTCTTCTTCGGAGGCCGAGGATCTGTGGCTTGAGCTGCGTCTGGAGAGAAAAAGGATGGCCGTCCTTGAAGCCCGATCGGCCGTCGCGGAGCTCGCCGTCTTAAAGTGCCGGGAGTCCTATTACCACCTAAGTGAGTCCCACAGAGTCATCGAGGCGAAGTTGATGGAATTGGCCGATCGCTTTGCAGCCACGAAGAGGGCGAGGGATGCCAGCAGGCGGGATGCCGAGGCGGCGCTTCAGACGGTGGAGGTTGCCGAGATTCGGGCTAGAAAGGCGGTGACTGATTACAAGGGGTCGGACCAGTTTTACATCGACCTCGGTGAGGCCTCCGCCATTGCATGGAACAAAGCTCTTGATGCCGGAGCAGTTTCCGGAGTTTGCCGACGGTGAGCTCCGTGCTCGGGTCCCACTTTCGGTGGTCACGCCTCCGGCCGATGGTGATGAGGGAGGTGAGGTCTAAGCGGGGCTTGCGGCCCGAACTTTTTGGCTTTTCCTCCTCTGTCTTTTGTAAGTCTCCGGGTAATTTGATAAGGCTGGGGAGCCCACAATACCCTTGTAAATATTTTTGGCTTTGTGAATAAAAACTTTTTGCAGTAGTATTTGCGCGCTTGTTTTCCTTTGTCGGTAAACACTTGTATTTGCACAGTACTGCCTTCGTGTTATGTCGGTTCTTCGTCTAGCGATTACGTATCGAGTTGAATCTGTTCATTTGCCAAGTGTGCAAAGACCAGCGGGAAGACGGTATCCGACGGGAAGACGGTATCTCCATGGCCCCGAAGTCGAGGTGGAGATCGCTCAGACGTAGATAGACCGGATGCCTCTTGGTGAGGGCTTTTGTTCCTTAGTCGTGTCCGGCACGGAGAGGCATGCTAAGGATGGGTTGAGCAGGGTAGCTGTTCGGTCGCCTCATGGCGAGGGCTTAGATCCCTGGCGTTGTGCGGGTAGGGAACTACCAACCAGATAACCGAGAAAGGGCTGGCCCGATTGCCTCTTGGTGAGGGCTTTGATCCTTAGCGTGGGAGGGGCCGTAAGGGGCCTACTAAGGACGGGCCGAGCAGGGTTACTGTCCGGTGCCTCTTGGCGAGGGCTTTGATCTTTGGCGTTTTGGGGTAGGGAGCTACCAACCAGGGATAACCAAGCAAGGGCGGGCCCGGCTGCCTCTTGCGAGGGCTTTTGATCCTTAAGGACGGGCCGGGCAGGGTTGCTGTCCGGTGCCTCTTGGCGTGGGCTTTGATCCCTGGCGTCTTGGGGTAGGGAGCTACCAGCCAAGGATAACCGAGCAAGGGCGGGCCCGGTTGCCTCTTGCGAGGGCTTTTGATCCATAGCACGGGAGGGGCCGTAAGGGGCCTACTAAGGACGGGCCGAGCAGGGTTGCTGCCCGGTGCCTCTTGGTGAGGGCCTTTGATCCTTAAGAATGGCCGAGAAGGGTTGCTTCCTGGTGCCTCTTGGCGAGGGTTTCGATCCCTAGTGTTGTGGGGTAGTAAACTACCAGCCAGGGATAACCAAGCAGGGTAGCCGCTCGGTTGCCTCTTGGTGAGGGCTTTGATCCCTGGCATTGGGGGGTAGGGAGCTACCAGCCAGGGATAGCCGAGCAGGGTAGCCGCTCGGCTGCCTCTTAGTGAGGGCTTTGATCCTTGGTGTTTTGTGGTGGGGAACTACCAGCCAGGGATAGCCGAGCAGGGTAGTCGCTCGGCTGCCTATTGGTGAGGGTTTAGATCCCTGGCGCTGTGTGGTAGTAAACTGCCAGCCAGGAATAGCCGAGCAGGGTAGCCGCTCGGCTGCCTCTTGGTGAGGGCTTTGATCCCTGGCGTTGTGGGGTAAGGAGCTACCAGCCAGGGATATCCGAGCAGGGTAGCCGCTCGGATGCCTCTTGGTGAGGGCTTTGATCCCTGGCGTTGTGTGGTAGGGAACTACCAGCCAGGGATAGCCGAGCAGGGTAGTCGCTTGGCTGCCTCTTAGTGAAGGATTTGATCCCTGGCGTTGTGGGGTAGGGAGCTACCAGCCAGGGATAACCGAGCAGGGTAGCCGCTCGGCTGCCTCTTGGTGAGGGCTTTGATCTCTGGCGCTGTGTGGTAGGGAACTACAAGCCAGGGATAGCCGAGCAGGGTAGCCGCTCGGCTTCCTCTTGGTGAGGGCTTTGATCCCTGGCGTTGGGGGGTAGGGAGCTACCAGCCAGGGATAGCCGAGCAGGGTAGCCGCTCGGCTGCCTCTTGGTGAGGGCTTCGATCCTTAGCGTGGGACGGGCCGTAAGGGGCCTTCTAAGGACGGACCAACCAGTGAAGCTGCTCAGTTGCCTCTTGGAGAGGTCTTCGTTCCCTGGAGTTGCGGGGTAGGGAACCACTAGCCAGGAATAACCGAGAAAGGGCGAGCCCGGTTGCCTCTTGGTGAGGGCTTCGATCCTTAGCGCGGGATGGGCCGCAAGAGGCCTGCTAAGGATGGACCGGGCAGTGAAGCTGCTCAGTTATCTCTTGGCGAGGCCTTTGATCCCTGGCATTATGGGGTAGGTAACTACCAGCCAGGGATAACCGAGCAAGGGCGAGCCCGGTTGCCTTTTGGTGAGGGCTTCGATCCTTAGCGCAGGACGGGCGGCAAGAGGCCTGCTAATGATGGATCGAGCAGTGAAGCTGCTCAGTTTCCTCTTGGCGAGGGCTTCGATCCCTGGCGTTGCGGGGTAGGGAACTACCAGCCAGGGATAACCGAGCAAGGGCGAGCCCGGTTGCCTCTTGGTGGGGGCTTCGATCCTTAGCGCGGGACGGGCCGCAAGAGGCCTGCTAAGGATGGACCGAGCAGTGAAGCTGCTCAGTTGCCTCTTGGAGAGGGCTTCGATCCCTAGAGTTGCGGGGTAGGGAACTACCAGCCAGGGATGACCGAGCAAGGGCGAGCCCGGTTGCCTCTTGCTGAGGGCTTCGATCCTTAGCGTGGGACGGGACGCAAGAGGCCTGCTAAGGATAGACCGAGAAGTGAAGCTGCTCAGTTGCCTCTTGGCGAGGGCTTCGATCCATGGCGTTGCGGGGTAGGGAACTACCAGCCAGGTATAACCGAGCAAGGGCGAGCCCGGTTTCCTCTTGGTGAGGGCTTCGATCCTTAGCGAGGGAGGGGCCGTAAGGGGCTTGCTAAGGACGGACCGAGCAGTGAAGCTGCTCCGTTTTCTTCTTCTCTTACCTGCCCCTATTCTCCTGATCGGCTTGCTCTGTTCGGGGCAAGTTGGCGTTCACCTCGGACTCAAGCTGGATCTCATGCTCGGTCCAGGCCTTTACCTCGGTCATAGTCTTAGGTTGCGCTAATGCAAAGGAGCGTAGCCACTCCTTGTGCCTAAGACCTGACGGAGTGCCGTAATGATCGTCACGTCCCGGTGTTCTGGGACTTTGAGGAGGGCGTTGTACAAGCGGGTTATGTAGCCTTTGATGGTTTCCTGGCGAGGTAGTCTTTGAGCTACCGTGATGAGACCGGTCCGCGTGACCCCATCGAGGGAGGGGGTGTCGGTCATGCCTGGGCGCAGGCGAGCTGACCGACACCTCCTCGGGAGGGACATGGGCGCGATTAGGCTCGGGGCGAGGCGCTCGGGCGGTGGACCTCGGTGTTGAACTGTGGGGCGCCCAGTGGGCCATAGAATATGTTGGCCCGGGAGATCTGCGGCCTTGGGAGGCAGTGAGATGGTGGTCGGCAGCGCCGACGCGAGCAGAGTCTTCTCTCCCTCTGTAGGGATCCCGGTCCTGAGGTGGGGGAGCGGAGACCTGGGGAGCTTGCCCTGCCGTTTGGACACGGACTGTCACGCCTCGCTTCCCAGAGTGTGCTAAGATCGGCACGTGACAGAGCCAACCATGCTACCTGTGGCTAGGAAAGATCCTTCCACAGTCACATTATGGCAGTTTAGGGATATCAAGAACAATAGAAATAAAATAAACTATCTAGTACATGTCCATGAGCCAGAATAAACGAGTCAAGAAATAATATGCGGAAGCAATAGATCCAATAAATAATAATAATCTGGAATGTATGTCCCAAATACGGGCTCACATCAGGAATGAGAATGCTGAAAGAAAACTAAACTAAAACACTAACAGGTCCTCACTGCTCGGCCTGTTGATCAAAATACTCCTGGACAGCCTGCGATAAGGATAAGGGATCTGGGCCATGCAAAACCCAGACGTCAGTGCGTCATAATATCAATAATTCAAGGCAAGCAGGATGTAATGAAATATGCAGGCATGAAGTATAAACAGTAACAAGTTATTAGGAAATAAGCAGTAACACGAATATAGATCAGTGAACAGGATATCTACAGGTGAAGTGCGGTGATTAGTCTAAACTGTGCTATAGGGTTATCTACTCTAAAGTTATTGAAATCAATTAATGTAATCTTCATCGTAACCCATCGGTCTATGCCCCGTTCATTCCCCACGGGACCACGGTAACAAGATATGATAGACTGTGAGTCTATGTCCCGTTCATACCCCACGGGACCACGGTAACATGATGTAATAACCCTTTGAGTTATGTTCAACTACATTCTTGATTTCCCCATACCCCCAAGTTATGTGTTCAAGTCAGGTATTGAATAATCTGGAGCTAATGCCAACACAGGATCAAGCAGGTACAGGTTTGTCTGTATAGACAACAGGATATTTCCGTAGGGACAACAGGTCAGGATTGTCGGCATTAGAAACAGGATCAGGTAACATGTCAAGTAGTGATATATCAGGTCATGTCAGGTAGTGTACATGTATCAAGTCATGTCAAGTAGTGGTGTATCAGGTCATGTCAAGTAGTGCACAGGTATCAAACGGATGCTCATAATAAAACTGTAACAGGTACGGGTGCACAAATAAAGTATGGATGCACAAATATTTATCAGGAATTACATCATGAATATGTAGGATGCACAAGATCAAGTATTGGATACTAATGTAACAGTAAAATGAAATAATATGGTCTCGGCGTGCAACTAGATATGTAATAAACCGTACGGATATAGACGGATACTATAAAACTGTAAATCGGTAAAATTTGCTGAATATTAAAACACAAGCACTATTATTTATTAAATAAATATTGATATAATAATATTAATATGGATAACATATGCAAACCGATTAATAACTATAAAAGTGGTATTGATTAACCATGCACAAGAAAATTCCGTTCAGAAATTCAGCGTCACTCTGATTTGTAAAATAGCTTAAAAATAACAAACGTTCTCCAAAAGGGACGTGTCTTATACCAAAACAAAGATAATTCAATAAGATTTTCATTTTTATAAGTTGAAGTATCTCAAATTGTTCCTACAAAAAGTTATGAACATTCGAAATTGAAAGTTTGCTGCTGGAATTTCCCTGGACAGCAGTTTAGAGATATTTTCATTTGCATTTTACGTTATTTACATAATTTAATTTGCAAGTAAATATTTCATATAGTTATAGTATTCTGAGTTAGCTTCGTAACGAACTAAAGAACGTATACTAATAATTTTTCTATAATTTATAATGAATTTTATAAGGTAAGGTGTACAGTAAATTTTCAGATTTGTCATATCTGCTTTGCAACGACATTTCATGTGTAAACTATAATATTTTCAAACTATATTTTGTATAATATTATAAAATGCAGATTATAAACTAATTAAAGATAATAATAAGAAATATTACGACGATATATATTTTTATAGATATAATTATAGCATATCGCAAGTTGTAAACTTTCATACATTTTATATTATAAAATCGATTAACGTTAAATGACTACGGTGTATAAATTATATAGATATAGCTGTATGATGATGGTGATGATGATAATAATAATACGGAAACATATAAATAAATTACATAAAGCATAGCATGTAGCAAGTTGTAAACTTGCCTCGATCGAACCACGCGACGGATACGCACGACACGTCCGATGTCTGTAAATCGTCGCAACGCACACGCGGCACGCGGGACGGGTCCAGGCAAGGCAAGAGGGTGATCACACAGGCAAGATACATTCACTGGATCACTCAGATTATCAGCGACGAGCACGGCTCCGGCGGTGATCACTGGAATCAAGAAACAAGATCAAGAAAAAGAAAGAAAAAAGAAGAAGAAGACGCTATGTACCAAATAAGGAAAGAAAATAAATAAATAAATAAAATAAATAAATATATATATATATATATATATATATATATATATATATATATATATGCAGAGGAGAGAGAGAGAGAAAGGGGTTGTTATTAAGGTTTAGATTTTAATTTAAAAAGATTTTGTAAGTTATAAATATTTTAAACTGTTAAATTTTAATAAAGATATTAAATGAAATAAAATTGGATTTTCTGTTAAATACAAATTTAGTCCAAAATATGCCCGGGTCGGGTCTAAAATTCAGTTTCAAAAATATAAAAAATATACATGTCGACCAAAACTCAAATTGGATGTCTGGGTAACGAAAATGCATACCCAAGAACGGATGCACGTACGTGCGCGTAGCCATCCAAACAAGTCCGTTTCACTGAATGGGACAGGAACAAGATGCGCGGATGCTACCACGGGGTTAGGGGTATCAAGCAGGTCATGCAATATATTTTTAAAATATTTTATGTGACTTAAAATGTTATATTGTAAAATGCAAATTCTAGATAAAATGCGAGTATGCCATGTACAAATAAATGAAAGTGCACGAGTCCATGTAACAGGTCAGGATAAATCATAGACATGAATCAGGACAGGTTTTAAGCAAGCGGATCGGGTCGGATGCAATACAATGTCAAAAACACTATTCGCACCAAAAACACAGTACATTAGGAAAATACCATAAATAAAGAAATACTTGAAGTAGAACTGGTATAAATGAACTAGGGTGTTACATTATACCCAATTACAAAAAGAATTTCGTCCTCGAAATTCCCAAAACAAGGAAAGATAAATAAACAAGAATCTACATGAATAGATGTGGAAACTTCTGTCGAATCTCGTATTCTCGTTCCCAAGTCGATTCTCCATGCGAGCGATTTCCCCAAGACATAAGTACGAGAGGGATAATCTTATTCTTAAGGACATTTTCTCTTCGATCTACAATCGACATCGGTCGTTCCTCAAAGCTCAAATCCTCCCTTACAGTCAGCTCCGAATGATCCAGCACGTGTGTTTCATCTCGAACATACTTACGGAGTTAAGATACATGAAATACGTCATGAACATTCGCCAAAGATTGTGGTAACGCCAATCGATAAGCCACTTCTCCAACACACTCCAAAATCTCGAAAGGCCCTACGAATCGAGGACTAAGCTTGCCTCGACTCCCAAAACGAATCACTCCTCTAGTAGGTGATATCTTCAAGAATACCGGATCACCAACAGAGAACTCTAGAGGTCTTCTTGATTTATCGGCCCAACTCTTCTGCCGATCTTGAGCTGCCTTCATGTGATTCTGGATAGTATTAACCTTCTCAACTGTTTGCACGATCAAATCCGGTCCCAACAATCTTCGCTCTCCAACATCATCCCAAAAAACGGGTGAGCGACACTTGTGACCATACAATGCTTCGAATGGAGCCATCTGAATAGTCTCCTGAAAGCTGTTATTATACGAAAACTCCACCGAGTGCAGATGATCCTCCCACGAACCCTTGAAGTCTAACATGCAAGCTCTCAACATGTCTTCAAGAGTTTGGATTGTTCTCTCCGACCGGCCATCTGTCTGAGGATGATAAGCTGTGCTAAACTTCAATCGAGTCCCCAAACTTTCTTGTAAACTTCTCCAGAAGTGCGATAAGAATCGGGTATCACGATCAGAAACGATGCTCACAGGTACTCCATGCAATCTTACAATCTCCTGCATGTACCGTTATGCTAACGTTTCCGTTGACTGACCAACTCGAAATGGTATGAAATGAGCTGCCTTGGTCAATCGATCAACAATCACCCAAACTGCATTGTTGCCCTTTGGACTCCGCGGTAAAGCTGTCACGAAATTCATGGTTATATGTTCCCACTTCCATTGAGGAATCGGAAGTGGTTGCAATAAACCATCAACCCTTTAATATTCAGCCTTAACTTGCTGACACACCAAGCACTTTGCAACAAAGCGAGCAATCTCCCTTTTCATGCCTTCCCACCAGAAATGCTGTCTTAGATCACGGTATATCTTCCTGCCTCCTGGATGTACGGAATATGCGGAACTGTGCGCCTCCTTCATAACTTCTTCATGAATATCTCCTTTTGGCACACACAAACGGCTACCATATCGCAATGAACCATCTTCATGAATCAACAAGTCCATTCGAAGTCCTGCTTCAACTTGTTCTCGAAACTTCTGCAATCTTGGGTTCTATGACTGCGCTGCTTTAATATTATCGATCAACGACGAATGTACTTGAAGCTGCATCAACTGTCCCGAAGAATGCGGTAGCACAATCTCCAACTCGAATCTCTGAAAGTCTTCGATAAGCTCCTTCTGTGCAGTCAACATCCGAATTGCTGGCAACCGACTAAGCGCATCTGGCACTATATTAACTTTCCCCGGATAGTACTTAAGATCAAGATCGTAGTCAGCCATCAGCTCCAACCATCTACGCTGCCTCATGTTTATCTCTTTCTGTGTGAACACATACTTTAGGCTTTTGTGATCGGTGAATATTTCGACCCTTTCGCCTAATAAGTAGTGTCTTCAAATCTTCAAAGAGAAAATCACAGCTGCTAGCTCCAAATCATGAGTTGGGTAATTCTTCTCATGGGTCTTCAAATGCCGTGATGCATAAGCTATAACTTTCCGATGCTGCATCAAAACACACCCCAAACCTTTCCCAGATGCGTCGCTGTGAATCACCAATCCACCGGAACCGTCTGGTACGGTCAAAATAGGAGCGGTTATCAATTTTCGCTTCAACGCCTCAAAAGCTGACACACATTTATCCGTCCATACGAATGGTACTTCCTTACGCGTAAGCTTGGTCAAAGGCTCAGCCAAACGAGCAAAATTCTCCACGAACCTTCTGTAATATCCGGCAAGTCCAAGAAAACTTCTGATCTCTGCTACGTTCTTCGGAATCGGCCAATCTTGAACTGCTGCAATCTTCTCGGGATCAACGGCGATTCCATCTCTGGATACAACATGCCCCAAAAACTTCACTTCTTCAAGACAAAACTCGCACTTGCTCATCTTTGCATACAATCTTTCTTGCCTCAATGTCTGCAGTGCGATCTTCAAATGTTTTGCATGCTCTTCAAGGCTCCTTGAGTAGACCAGAATATCATCGATGAACACCACTATAAACTGGTCCAAGAACGGTGAAAAGATTCGGTTCATCAAGTCCATAAATATCGCCGGTGCATTAGTGACTCCAAATGGCATCACTAAATACTCGTAATGTCCATATCGAGTTCGGAACGCAGTCTTGCAGATATCCTCTGATTTAATTCGAACCCGATGATATCCGGATCGCAAATCCAGCTTCGAGAATACCCTCGCGCCACTAAGCTGCTCGAACAATTCGCCAATGCGAGAGATCGGGTACTTGTTCTTAATAGTCACCCGGTTTAATTATCGATAATCCTCCTTGTGCTATCTTTCTTCTTGACTAGAAGAACTGGATCTCCCCAAGGTGAATTACCGCTACGAATCCAACCCTTCTCTAGCAATTCGGTAAGCTGCTTCTTGACTTCTTCCAATTCCACTGGTGCCATTGGATAATACGCTTTTGAGATTGGCGCTGCACCAGGAACAAGATCGATTGCGAACTCCATATCTCGTTTTGGCGGTAAACCCGATATGTCCTCGAATACGTCCATAAAATTTTGAACTACAGCTGACGCTTCCTCCTTATCAACTTCCATTGACGAAAGAACGGTGCTTGTCGGCCTAGCCCTAAACTCGACTGGCCCGACAGAACTGCTTCCTTTAGCAAAAACAAACTCCGGATGTCCGGGAATCTGGAAAATCACTTTCTTTTCTCTACAATCTATGTGAGCGTGGAAAGTACCGAGAAAATCCATTCCCAAGACAACCTCATAACTGCCGGTATCGAACACCAAGAAATCTGCAAAACATGAACTGGTAAGCAATGAAACAGAGAGAAGGAAGGTAATGTAACGACCATAAAACAATGAGATGAATCAAGACTAGGACTCCAAGTTACTTAAATAGAGTACCGCATTGTAACCATGCCACGGTACATAGTTACAATCATATAACTCCACTCAAGTCGCCCAAATCCTAGAGATAAACAATAGGAAACCAAAGGTTTCAAGTCAAGATGCAAAGAGGTTTGCATATCGTCAAGGTAAGAATCAGGAGGAAGTTAAGATTCAAGAATGGCAAGATGGTAAAGTGGCAGGACATGTTACT
Source organism: Agapanthus africanus (assembly GCA_030015575.1). NCBI lineage: Eukaryota > Viridiplantae > Streptophyta > Magnoliopsida > Asparagales > Amaryllidaceae > Agapanthus > Agapanthus africanus. The sequence goes on along the minus strand of JASDDO010000010.1, from coordinate 483,637,487 downwards.
AATCATGAGTATTCTGATCCGTGTATTGGGTCCAATACCCAACTACAAAAGAATCAAACCCGATTAACCTAAATCCTATGGCTCTGATACCAAACAAACCCTGTCATTCCCCGCTTCCCAGAGTGCGCTAAGATCGGCACGTGATAGAGCCAACCATGCTACCTGTGGCTAGGAAAGATCCTTCCACAGTCACATTATGGCAGTCTAAAGATATTAAGAACAGTAGAAATAAAATAAACTATCTAGTACATGTCTATGAGCCAGAATAAACGAGTCAAGAAATAATATGCGGAAGCAATAGATCCAATAAACAATAATAATCTGGAATGTACGTCCCAAATATGGGCTCACATCAGGAATGAGAATGCTGAAAGAAAACTAAACTAAAACACTAACAGGTCCCCACTGCTCGGCCTGTTGATCAAAATACTCCTAGACAGCCTGCGATAAGGATAAGGGATCTGGGCTATGCAAAACCCAGACGTCAGTGCGTCATAATATCAATAATTCAAGGCAAGCAGGATGTAATGAAATATGCAGGCATGAAGTATAAATAGTAACAAGTTATTAGGAAATAAGCAGTAACATGAATATAGATCAGTGAACAGGATATCTACAGGTGAAGTGCGGTGATTAGTCTAAACTGTGCTATAGGGTTATCTACTCTAAAGTTATTGAAATCAATTAATGTAATCTTCATCGTAACCCATCGTTCTATGCTCCGTTCATTCCCCACGGGACCACGGTAACAAGATAGACTGTGAGTCTATGTCCCGTTCATACCCCACGGGACTACGGTAACATGATGTAATAGCCCTTTGAGTTACGTTCAGCTACATTCTTGATTTCCCTATACCCCCAAGTTATGTGTTCAAGTCAGGTATTGAATAATCTGGAGCTAATGCCAACACAGGATCAAGCAGATACATGTTTGTCTGTATAGACAACAGGATATGTCCGTAGGGACAACAGGTCAGGATTGTCGGCATTAGAAACAGGATTAGGTAACATGTCAAGTAGTGATATATCAGGTCATGTCAGGTAGTGTACATGTATCAAGTCATGTCAAGTAGTGGTGTATCAAGTCATGTCAAGTAGTGCACAGGTATCAAACGGATGCTCATAATAAAACTGTAACAGGTACGGGTCCACAAATAAAGCATGGATGCACAAATATTTATCAGGAATTACATCATGAATATGTAGGATGCACAAGATCAAGTATAGGATACTAATGTAACAGTAAAATTAAATAATATGGTCTCGGCGTGCAACTAGATATATAATAAACCGTACGGATACAGACGGATACTATAAAACTGTAAATCGGTAAAATTTGCTGAATATTAAAACACAAGCACTATTATTTATTAAATAGATATTGATATAATAATATTAACATGGATAAAATATTCAAACGTATTAATAACTATAAAAGTGGTATTGATTAACCATGCACAAGAAAGTTCCGTTCAGAAATTCAGCGTCACCCTGATTTGTAAAATAGCTTAAAAATAACAAACGTTCTCCAAAAAGGACGTGTCTTATACCAAAAAAACGATAATTCAATAAGATTTTCATTTTTATAAGTTGAAGTATCTCAGGTTGTTCCTACAAAAAGTTATGAATATTCGAACTTGAAAGTTTGCTGCTGGAATTTCCCTGGACAGCAATTTAGAGATATTTTCATTTGCATTTTACGTTATTTACACAATTTATTTTGCAAGTAAATATTTCATAGAGTTATAGTATTCTGAGTTATCTTCGTAACAAACTAAAGAACGTATACTAATGATTTTTTTATGATTTATAATGAATTTTATAAGGTAAGGTGTACAGTAAATTTCAGATTTGTTGTATCCACTTTGCAACGACGTTTCATGTGTAAACTATAATATTTTCAAACTATATTTTGTATAACATTATAAAATGCAGATTATAAACTATTTAAAGATAATAATAAGAAGTATTACGACGATATATATTTTTATAGATATAATTATAGCATGTCGCAAGTTGTAAACTTTCATACATTTTATATAATAAAACCGATTAACGTTAAATAACTACGGTGTATAAATTATATAGATATACCTGTATGATGATGATGATGATGATGATGATAATACGGAAACATATAAATAAATTACATAAAGCATAGCATGTAGCAAGTTGTAAACTTGCCTCGATCGAACCACGCGACGGATACGCACGACACGTCCGACGTCGGTAAATCGTCGCAACGCACACGCGGCACGCGGGACGGGTCTAGACAAGACAAGAGGGTGATCACACAGGCAATGTATGTTTACTGGATCACTCGGATTTTCAGCGACGAGCACGGCTCCGGCGGTGATCACCGGAATTAAGAAACAAGATCAAGAAAAAGAAAGAAGAAAGAAGAAGAAGAAGAGGATGTGTACTAAATAAGGAAAGGAAAAAAAATAAAAAATATATAAATTTATATATGCAGAGGAGAGAGAGAGAGAGAGAGAGAGAGAGAGAGAGAAAGGGGTTGTTATTAAGGTTTAGATTTTAATTTAAAAAGATTTTGTAAGTTATAAATATTTTAAACTGTTAAATTTTAATAAAGATATTAAATGAAATAAAATTGGATTTTCTGTTAAATACAAATTTAGTTCAAAATACACCCGGGTCGGGTCTAAAATTCAGTTTCAAAAATATAAAAAATATACATGTCGACCAAAACTCAAATTGGATGTCCGGGTAACGAAAATGCATACCTCCAAGAACGGATGCACGTACGTGCGCGTATCCATCCAAACAAGTCCGTTTCACTGAACGGGATAGGAACAAGATGCGCGAATGCTACCATGGGGTTAGGAGTATCAAGTAGGTCATGCAATGTATTTTTAAAATATTTTATGTGACTTAAAATGTTATATTGTAAAATGCAAATTCTAGATAAAATGCGAGTATGCCATGTACAAATAAATGAAAGTGCACGAGTCCATGTAACAGGTCAGGATAAATCATAGACATGAATCAGGACAGGTTTTAAGCAAGCGGGTCGGGTCAGATGCAATACAATGTCAAAAACACTATTCGCACCAAAAACACAGTACATTAGGAAAATACCATAAATAAAAAAATACTTGAACTAGAACTGGCATAAATGAACTAGGGTATTACACGGACGAGCGCATCCACGACGGACGCGAGTCGATCTATCCGGACGGCTAGGGCGTTGATGGAGTTCGGGGGAGGAGATTCGTCCGCGCCTCCGTTGTGAAGGAGGCGGCGGCTAGTGCTTGGATCGTCGCGGCGATCACTCGCCATTGAATAGAGATCGGAAGATGAACTTTGTTCAGTGGAGTCAAGAACTTTCCCACAGACGGTGCCAGCTGACGTGAGTCGGATCACACCAAGATGTTACCTTCCGTTGATCTGCTGATGGCGGCAATGGACGGCTGAGATTGGATTTGGAGGCTGGCTCCTGAAGCGTGTGGATCTCAATGGGTTTGAGGTTGTTTGGGCCGAGCTACCTGCAAGGAAGTCCCGGGGTGGTTGTACCACCGAGGACCCTCCGACGGTCAAGTTAGAGAGGAAATCCGAGCAGAGTAACGGCTTAGTGGAGTAAAAATGGCTTACTTGAACCGTCTAAAGGAGAGTTTATATAGCGGTGGCAGCAGGCAGGCAGGCGCGAGAATCACGCCGGCCGTTAAGCTCCCGACGTCACGCCCGCGTGATGGGCTGGATCCCGCATTAATGGCGAGACAGGCTCGTTAATGGGGGATCGTGATGGCGTGGAACGTGGGATGTGGCCGACAGATATCTCTCGCATGGCGAGATTCACGGGATGGCGGTTGCGCCTGTGAGCGGTGCCGTTGGTCGGTCGATGAGACCGAGAAAGATGACCTCGGCGGGAGAGCTCACGGACGAGCGGGAGAGCCGAGGTATCTTGGTTTTGCGGTAGCCCAGAGACGAGCTGGGTGGCCGAGGAGGCCAATTGTGCAGGGGGCTCGGAGATGAGCCAGCGTTTGTTTGTAGGACGGGCATAGGAGTGGTCTGGTCGGCCACTGTAGGTCCTTTCTTGTGAGCTTTGAGACACGTCATCTGCCACGTGTCATGATCTGGGAGATCACCGATATCGAGCATCATCACAATCTCTTCTCCTTCTCTTTTACTTTCTCTTTATGGTATCAGAGCCATAAAAGGCTAATGTTGTTATAATTTGTTTTTTTTTCTCTGTTTCTTCTATAATGTCAACCAACCAAGACCAATCCTCTGTTTTATCAGCTTCGCTCCTCACCCCAACACCAATCCCTAACCCTAATGCATCGTCGTCCTCTTCACCACATGGCCCGAATGTCATGTCACTTCTTCACATAAAACTCACTCGCGACAACTATCTCGATTGGAAGATACAGTTTGAATCGGTCCTCAGGTCACAAGGGTATATGGGCATCGTCAATGGCACAGAAAAGTGCTCGCCCATGACCATTCCTGATGAACAAAATCCGCTCGTTACAACATACAATCCAGTACATGCTGTATGGATCCAAAAGGATCAATTGATTGTGAGTTGGATGTTGGCGTCTCTGACTGAAACACTAATTCTCTTAGTGGTTGGTCGAACTACAGCTTAGAAGGTATGGAAAACACTTGACAAAACCTTTGCATCACACTCTCGCGCTCACAGCCTTCAATTGAAGACACATTTCATAACATCAAACGCGGATCCGCTTCCCTAACATAGTGCACTCAAAACATCAAGACCGTCTCCGACAATCTTACGGTCATTGGACATAATATTTTCGATGACGATCTTTTCATGCACGTTTTGGTTGGCCTAAGATCGGCCTATGACTCCTTTGTTTTTGCTATCGCAATCCGCATAAATGATATTTCTTTTGAGGATCTACATGGCATGCTCCTTGCATACGAGAGTTTTTGCCAGCAACAAGATAAGTCTATCGACGCTACTCCTTTTCCATCTGTCAACACCGCAACTATGAGTCGTGGTGGTTTCTCTCCAGATTACCATCAGTGCGTCAGTCGTGGTGGCCGCAATGGCTGTGGTCGCGGTCGAGACCGCGGCCGTGGCCCTCCTCGATACCAAATTTTCATGACAACTGGTCATTATGGAAATAGTTGTCCACAATGCTTCAATCAGAATTTTTTTGGCGGTCCAAGGGGTGCGTCGCAATTTCATACCCTACAATCTTAGAATGTAAGATCCGATGGACCATATTAAGGACACGTCCCATACGTCATGCTATCGCATACACCTCCACCATATTCATCGAGCGGTCCAAGCCATCTCCTTCTGAATGATATCCTAACTCAGAAGCAACTCATCATATCATACCAGACCACAGTCAACTCCTCATGGCAACCCTTACAAAGGTACGGATTCAGTACGCGTACGTAATGGTACATGTTTGTGTATTCTTAATTATGGTCACACAACAATTCTATCATCTTCTCAATCACTTCAAATGCACAATGTTTTTCATAATCCTTCAATGACGAAAAATCTCTTTTTTGTTCATCAATTTACTAAAGATAACAATATTATTTTTGAGTTTCACCCGTTTGATTTTTTTGTGAAGGATCCGAAGTCGGGAACAGTTCTACTTCAAGGCCATCTCAATAATGGACTGTACCAAGTGCTTCTTTCAAATGCCTCGTCTCCCATAGTGCTTGTTGGTGAACGTACCTCCACTTACTCATGGCATGCTCTCTTAGGTCATCCTGCACTAAAAAATGTAGTCAGGATTCTATCACGTTTTCATTTACTAACTGTTAGGAGTAGCAGAAAGTTAGTCCGTTCTAGTTGCATAGAGGCGAAAACCCATAAACTTTCTTTTGAATTGTCATCAACATTGTCTTTGGCACCTATAAATTTAATTTATTATGATGTTTGGGGCCCTGCTCTCATTCTATCTCACTCTGGTTTCCGCTATTATGCTACTTTTGTTGATGACTATAGTAAATTTACTTGGCTATTTCTAATGCGTAATAAGTCTGATTTCTTTGATATCTTTTTTCATTTTCAACGACATGTTGAACACTATTTCAATAGGAAAATACGCATGTTTCAGTCTGATTGGGGTGGTGAGTATCAATCCCTTCATCTTCATCTTGCTACGGAGGGAATCCTCCATCGTATTTCCTGCCCACACACTCCCGAACAAAACAGGACAGCGGAACGCAGATATCGTCATATTGTAGAGACAGCTCGTGCGCTTCTTGCTCACGCCTTTATCCCTTCTCATTACTGGGATGAGGCCGTGAGTATTGCCGTGTTTTTAATTAATCGTCTCGCTACACCTGTCATTCATAATGATACACCTCTCAACATATTATTTGGTCACCATCCTAACTATACCTTCCTCCGCACATTTGGATGTGCGTGTTATCCTTGGCTCTGGCTCTGTTTCGAGTCCAGAACTACCACTAGTGCCCGCTACCGCCGCCCCTCGTGTGGCCGGCATTCTTGGGTCTTCCCTATGCCAGCTGCCGCAACTCGCTCAACCCAGCCATTCGTATATGATTGCTCCTTCTCCCGTGGCCTCCTCCCGTGGACTCCCAGTCCTGCTCACACCAGTGCCGCTCGGTCGCACCTACAGAAGATCCTGACCCATAAAATTCTGTGCAATTCTCCTTGCTCACGAGCTCCACTTCCGCCTCCTCGCCCAGCACTTCTGATGAGTCCCCAATTCTTCGCATGCGTTCTCTTGCGAACGTCTATGCCTCGACTGACCCTATCGCTGATTCTCCGCCACCTCGCGCGCTCACAAGCAGTCACACATTACTTGCAACACTTCTTACCACTGCTTCGGTCGAGCCCACCGGCTTCACACAGGCATCCAAGGACCCGTCTTGGCATGCGGCTATGTCCTCTGTAACGACTCTGAAATCTCTGTTCGGAAGTTCTTCTGTTAATATACAAGAAAGAAGTTTGACAGCCTGTGTAAGAGTTATAAGTCACTTTTGCTAAATAATAGTAAGAAACCACTTGCAGCTCATTGGTAAAGCTCTTGCACTGCTGTGATGTAGCCTTCGTGTTCGATTCCCATCAGACACAATTATTTTTCTGATTTTTCTTTTTAACTTTTTGGAAGCCCAAAAGATTGCACGTGCAATACACAGGGAAATGAAAAGTTCAGAAAAAATCAAACATGCACAAAATTGAGTAAACACAAAATAATCCACGTGGCACGAATCTAGAGGCCAACCCATGAAGATCGACCGGCGAAAATCGCCATATGGCCGGCGGGGACGGTCAAATGGGCTCCATCTTGATGCGTGCTCTGCACACTTATTTCTTTACCTACCCCTAACTCCTCTCCACTGTTTGATTTTCCTGCAATCAAACAGAGACATTTCAATTCACAATTTATCACAATTTTAATGCTTTTTAATCCACATTTTTAATTTCCAAATCTTAATTATCCACTATAAATACCATTCCATACTTTGGCTCAGCATCATTCTGAAAATTCTAGCCAAAACTCTCTAAAAAAAGTATATAGTGCAAGTGAAGTAAAATGGAGTTAGCGAGTAAGTTGGTTCCGGCGAATATCGAAACCAATTACGGAGCTCCCGCGACACCCCGAAGCATCCTTCCTCTTCCTTAACCCTCTCTTGACATTTCCAAACGGTAAGTCCCTTCCAAATCTCTTCCTTTCTATTGAAAATCCTCTTCAAATTTTATATCAGTAAAAGTGGAGTTAATATCGATATCTTCTTTTCTAAAATACATAACTCCCTTTTCCTTTACAATTTAATCAACTAATTTTACTATATCACTTTTAACCTTAAACACTAATATTTAGAATCAAATTTCATCAAAATTCTCATGTGAAATAATAATAGTAGCACTTTTTCATTAAAATACCTTGAACTTTATAAACATCTCTTTTAGTATTTGTTAAAACAATACCTTAGGAAAACTTCACGGGGTAACGACCTACCCCACACGTACACTTGGTTTCATAACACGATACTCATTGTATGTATTTTCATTTCGAGGAATAATATTACAATAAAATACCATATAATTTTAAAAAACGGATTTCTTTTAAAGCGGTATTTCATATTCTTTGCGATTACGCATCTACAACCCTCTTCAGGGGACCCGCTAATGGATGGTGTGGATTATCGCACATCCTTCGGTTAGTAGAACGAGATGCAGACCTTTTCACGGAGCATTCGATCTCGAAAGTATTTAAATACGGTTTTTAAGAAATACGGTTTTTAAGAAATACGAATACAACTTGATATGAATACATGAACACTTGACACGAATACATGATATTGACATGAACTCAATCTTGCAACTTGATGTATTCATGGATTCGAGCAAGGCTGGTAATTTTAATTGTAACTTAGAATACACGGGGTGTTGGGGTAGTTCATGTGTAAATCTAGCGAATTCTCAGGAGTCCTCCTAGATCATGAATCTATGTCTACTAACACATGTAAGCTATCATGAGGGCCCGTGTTTCTTTACTCTTGGATTATAGCCTATTGAGTTTGGAATACTTCAACACTAGGTTGAAGTCCCGTTACTAACATTTGATTCGGGCCCGTGGTTGTTTACCCCTGGATCACAGCCTGTTGGGTTTGAGAACACTCTTGAGATTGGTTGACATTCACCCTTAAACTTACGTTATATTAGTTGACCCATGTAAAGACTTTTTAGGACACTTACATTCACTTCATATTCACTATACCTACACTATACGGCTATGATATACTATGCTCATGTTATGTTGCCATGCTATAAATAGAATTGCTTTTTAAATATAATTGCCATGCTTATATTAAATGATATGTTTAAACAACATCCTAGTCCATCGCTTCATGATATACTTTTCTTTATCGTTATACTTTTATACTTCACACCTATTTCTTGGGGACTTACCGAGCGAAAGTTCGCTGACGGGTATTCCACTCATCTTTATTTCTTGGAATGTTCGTCAGATACTGTGAAGACCGAGGAGGTGGACACCACAGAGGAGGTGCATGACCAGATCACGACTTAGGACTAGACTAGCTATCTTTATTTTTATCAGTTTATGTATGCCACCTATTTAGGTATTTCTCTTCTTGTATTTTCTTTCAGTTGAACTCATGCATTGTAATTGTATCAAGTTGAATGTAAATAAAGTTGTTGAAGTTTAAATCTCATGTTTATTTCTTGTCATTTTATATTGTTTATTTTACGCTTAGCGTATTTATTCCGGAAAATGACCTTCTCGAAATAAATACGTCGCGGGCTTGCCACGTCACCGTTTCCGTCTATTGGGAAGCGGGGCGTGACATATTTTGTTGGCGGCCCATGCAGGTCCGTTCTGCATGAAGTCATAAGCAATATATCATAAGAAATATGAAATTCAACAACTTTACATTTCTTGCATTTCAATTTCTGTTGAATCTATCCTAATCTTTCTTCTCTATCTAAGGTGATGGATTCTCTCAAAAACCCTAGCACCAACATCAACAGAAGTACACCACCACAACCTACCCTTACCGTTCTACCACCTCCACCTACCGTAGCCACTCCATTCACAAAACAGACGAGACTTTTGAAGGCTATCAAAAGCCTACTTGAAGGTCAGCAGGCTTAAAGCACGATTTTGCAGGAGCAGATTGCTCTCCTTCAATGGAGTTTCATCCGCTCTAAAGCAGAAGTACCAGGAGTGAAACAATTTCGAGCATTACACCCGAAGAAATTCTCAGGGAAAGAGAAACCACTTGAAGCCGAGAAATGGGCTCAGAGCATAGAAGACGACCTAGCTGCAGCCCAAGTTCCAGAGGTTGCTTGGATCAGAATAGCAAAACTCCAGCTTACTGACAATGCCAGAGTCTGGTGGAAGGCTGAGGAGAGCCGTCTTGAACAACCGATCGAGTGGAAGACTTTCCGTGATCTCTTTGACGCCAAATATTTTTCGGAAACCGCACACTTCGAGATAGAACAAAAGTTCATTCACCTGCAACAAGGATCCATGTGGGATAAGTCAGTGGATGAGTATGATGCAGAATTCACCATGCTCGGCAGATTCGTCGCCCATCTAATTCCTACTGCCGAAATCAGAGCCAGGCGCTTCCAGCAAGGATTAGACCCTGAGATCCAGGCTTCCCTAGCAACGGAAGAATACTTAACACATAAAGCAGCTTTGAAGTCACCACGTCGCTATGAAGCTGTCGTTAAGAAGAAGGGAATGCCACAGTCGGTCGGTATGAAACGTCCCGCTAACCAGATTACTGGAAGAGCCTCTTCTAGGCCAACTCTCCCTGCGCCAGTTATGAGGTCAGGAAGATCATTTTCCGAGACTGAACCAAACTTCTGTATCTATTGTAAGAGGACCAGACACCAAGTCAAGAATTGCCGTCGAGCGATTGGTCTTTGTCTGATATGTGGATCACCCTCACACACTATAGGAACTTGCCCACACAATCGAATTGGCCCAGCTCCCACAGCTAGACCAGCTATTCAAGCTCCACCTACTCGATTAGCCCTTTCTGAACCACCTCCACACGGACCACCTTTACCTCTTCAGTCATCGATGTACCAGCATGCACAGAGAAATGTGCAGAGACGTCAGGGTTTCACTTTGGCGGCTGTAGAGACCGAAGCTATAGGTCAAGGTAACACTGGTAAATTTTCCCCCATCTTTTTCAGCCTTTTCCAAGTTCTGCATTCTTTCTTGCTTTCATCTACCTAAACATTTTCTTGCACTTTCGATACAATATCGTTAGTTCCTTCACCACTAGTTTAATCAAATTTTTTTTTGAATCTGTTACAACCTTCTTGTATAAATTTCAAGGATGAAATTTTTATAATGAGAGTAGAATGTAACAACTCTGGAATCTCTGTACGGAAGTTCTTCTGTTAATATACAAGAAAGGAGTTTGACAGCCCGTGTAAGAGTTATAAGTCACTTTTGCTGAATAACAGCAAGAAGCCACTTGTAACTCACTGGTAAAGCTCTTGCACTGCTGTGATGTAGCCCCCGTGTTCGATTCCCGTCAGACACAATTATTTTTCTGATTTTTCTTTTTAACTTTTTGGAAGCCCAAAAGATTGCACGTGCAATACACAGGGAAATGAAAAGTTCAGAAAAAATCAAACATGCATAAAATGGAGTAAACACAAAATAATCCACGTGGCACGAATCTAGATGCCAACCCATGAAGATCAACCGGCGGAAATCGCCATATAGCCGGTGGCGATGGTCGGATGGGCTCCATCTTGATCCGTGCTCTGCACACTTGTCTCTTCACCTACCCCTAACTTCTCTGCGCTGTTTGATTTCCCTGCAATCAAACAGAGACCTTTCAATTCACAATTTATCATAATTTTAATACTTTTTAATCCACATTTTTAATTCCCAAACCCTAATTATCCACTATAAATACCATCCCACACTTTGGCTCAGCATCATTATGAAATTTCAAGCCAAAACTCTCTAAAAAAAGTATCTAGTGCAAGTGAAGTAAAGTAGAGTTAGCGAGCAGGTTGGTTCCGGCGAAGATCGAAGCCAATTTCGGAGCTCCCGCGACACTCCAAAGCATCCCTCCTCTTCCTTAACCCTCACTTGACATTTCCAAACGGTAAGTCCCTTCCAAATCTCTTCCTTTCTATTGAAAATGCTCTTCAAATTTTATATCGGGAAAAGTGGAGTTAATATCGACATCTTCTTTTCTAAAACACATAACTCCTTTTTCCTTTACAATTTAATCAATCTAATTTTACCACATCACTTTTAACCTTAAACACTAAGGTTTAGAATCAAATTTCATCAAAATTCTCATGTGAAACAACAATAGTAGCACTTTTTCATTAAAATACCTTGAACTTTATAAATACCCTTTTTAGTATTTTTTAAAACAATACTTTAGGAAAACTTCACGGGGTAACGACCTCCTCACACGTACACTTGGTTTCATAGCACGATACTCATTGTATGTATTTTCGTTTCGAGGAATAATATCACAATAAAATACCACATTATGCATCTACAACCTTCTTTATGGGACCCGCTAATGGATGGTGCAGATTATCGCATATCTTTGGGCAAGTAGAACGAGATGCAGACCTCCTCATGGAACATTCGATCTCGAAAGAATTTAAATACGGTTTTTAAGAAATACAAATTTTTCTAAATAAAATAAAATTATTTTTAAAATTAAAATTATATAAAGTTATAAATCCATATTTTCAAAATATAATAAATCTATATTTTTCAAATGAAAAGATTAACAAATGACAATAAAATACGATCAAGATACCAAAAAGACAATTTTTTCAATAAAATACCATAAACTTTCCAAAGTTAAGTATTTATCACTAAAATACCCCAATACTTAAAATCCATGCTCATGACAACCCTAAATAATACTAATCACTCTCGAGATTTACGTTTTAACTATATTAAAATATTTTTCATAAAATCCTCTCGAGATATATAAAACACTATTTAAGGATTTTAGTAAATATAGGTTTAAGCGGGATCAATTCTCTTGAGCCCCAGGGAGCCGGAGAAAGTGAGTGCTTTCCTGTTTTAGGTAGACAACTTAACGGTGTTATCAATGGTAATTGTCTTTGAAAAATACACAAATCATATCGTCCATTTGCAGCAGTTACCGATGACTTCCGAACATAATTCAAGAGCTAAATCAGTTTACAAGTGTCTGACTCAGTCTGAGTCTAATTTAAATCTGAATCCAAAATCACACATGAATACTTGATCAAGAACATGAATACTCGAATCCAAACATCAATATCAAACATGTATAACTTGACTTGACTTGACCAAACCCTGGTCATAATTGGACATGAACTTAATATGAATATCAGAACACAATGGTTGCTATTGAAACTGACTTAATTCGAACCATGAATACAACTTGACATGAATACATGAACACTTGACACGAATACATGATATTGACATGAAATCAATCTTACAACTTGATGTATCCATGGATTCGAGTAAGGCTGGTAATTTTAACTGTAACTTAGAATACACGGAGTGTTGGGGTAGTTCATATGTGAATCCAACGAAATCTCAGGAGTCCCTCTAGATCATGAATCCATGTCTACTAACACTAGCAATCTATCATGATGGTATGTGTTTTTTTACTCCTGAATTATAGCCTGTTGAGTTTGGAATATTTCAACACTAGGTTGAAGTCCCGTTACTAACACTTGATTCAGGCCCATGGTTTCTTACCCCTGGATTACAGTCTGTTGGGTTCGAGAACACTCTTGAGATTGGTTGACATTCACCCTTGAACTTACGTTACATTAGTTGATCCATGTAAAGACTTTTTAGGACACTTACATTCACTTCATATTCACTATACCTACACTACACGACCATGCTATACTTTGCTCATATTATGTTGCCATGATATAAATAGAATTGCTTGTTAAATATAATTGCCATGCTTATATTAAATGACATGTTTAAACAACATCCTAGTCCATCACTTCATGATATACTTTTCTTTATCGTTATACTTTTATACTTCACATCTATTTCTTGGGTACTTACCGAGTGAAAGTTCGCTGACGGGCATTCTACCCCTCTTTGTTTCTTGGAATGTTCGTCAGATACTATGGAGACTGAGGAGGTGGACACCATAGAGGAGGTGCACGCCCAGATCACGACTCAGGACTAGACTAGTTATCTTTTTTTTCCAGTTTATGTTTGCCACCTGTTTAGGCATGCCTCTTCTTGTATTTTCTTTCAGTTGAACTCATGCATTGTAATTGTATCAAGTTGAATGTAAATAAAGTTGTTGAAGTTTAAATCTAATGTTTATTTCTTGTCATTTTATATTTCTTATTTTACGCTTACCGTATTTATTTCAGGAAATGACCTTCTCGAAATAAATACGTCGCAGACTTGCCACGTCACTGTTTCCATCTATTGGGAATCGGGGCATGACATCCTCCGAATTCGATGCTCTACTTTGCAATGGTACATGGTCGCTGATTCCCCGCCAACCTCATTTCGATGTCGTCGGGTGAAAATGGGTATTTAAGCTGAAATATCGTGTTGATGGCTCGATTAAGCGCCACAAGGCACGGCTCGTGGCCATGGGTTTCCGCAACAATCTGGTGTTGACTACTTCGATACTTTCAGTCCAGTCATCAAGGTCACCACGGTTCACTTGATTCTTGCCATTGCGATAAGCTCGGGTCGGCCGGTGCAACAATTGGATGTCTCGAATACATTTCTACATGGTCATCTCGAGAAGGTAGTATAAATGGACCAACCACCAGGATTCACTTACCCCAAGTTTCCCAATCATGTCTGTCGACTGCATTGTAGAGTGTTTTTCGTCAACCTATTGAGATAGGAATGCGTGCGCTTGTTAGGCATATATAGATTCTCCCTGTTTAGGGCAGGTTGGTGTTTATTGATTATAAAGATCCGAATCTTCGTCAGCCGTTGACTAAGCAGCCGTTGATTACCCTTTTGCTCTTGGGAGCGAGGGAACCTCCGGATTAACAGGTTAAACAGATCATGTGAACTCAATGTGCAGTTTACGCGTGTTGTGTTTTGAAGGTGTTTTGGATGTGTCGGGGGCCTCGCAGAGTTTATGGGGGTCCCGCTATACGGATAGTGGGTTGAGGGTCAAGGGGACCAGCACCCCCCTTGCGGAGTGCGAGGTAGCCTTCCGTTAGAAATTTTTTCATAACTGGAGAAGTGTTTGTGGAACGTGTGGGAAAAAGAGGGATGAGGAGCATCCTAAGGAAGCATAAGACGGTACATGGCCGCTGGGCGCGAACGGGTCACATTCCCTGCGCGTGGCCGCAAGGCGCCAGCGGGCCACGTGCCCGCTGAAAACACCAGCGGAAGAAGGGGTTTAGCCACTACGCTGGTAGTTGAACCCCCGACAGATTTTGGAGTTAAACTCCTAGGAAAAGAGGGATTTTACTTGGAGTTAAATTCCCCAAAAGGATTTTTTTTAATTCGGAGTTAAACTCCCAAAAGATTTTTTTGTTTAGAGTTAAACTCTTAAAAGATTTTTAAGAAAAAAACTAAAGAAAGAAATCTCTTGAAACTTCAAAATCTAAATTTTGGATCTTGGATGATGAAAGAGGACCCCTTTCTTCTCTTTTGAGCCTTGCATCTTCCCAAAAATAAAACTTTTGGAGATGGGTCTTCTCCTTCCTCCTTTCTTTTTCTTAGATCTTGGGAAAAGGAGTGGTGAGATTCAAAATCTCTTCTTTTAAAGATTTGATAGAAGATTTGAACCCCCCTTCAAGAGTTTTATGGTGAAAATCTAATTTTTTTTGGGAAAAGGAGAGTTAAAACTCTTGATTTAATTGAAAAGGAGAAAGAAGAAGGTTTAAAATCTTGAAAAAGAAGGACGCACAGAACCCGAGATTGATATGAGAAAACTCTTTTTTTTTGTTATCATTCATCATGATACCTTATACAGGATTTATATTTTACATATAGCCTCTTGGGATTTATAAAATGTCACATGCGTCTTTCCCATGCCATGTACTCTTTTCTTTTTGCACATAAATCATGAGCTTTTATAAATTGGTTTTCTTTCCTATTTTTATTACATTTATTAATGAAAATTGCGTTTGGCATCGGGGGCTGGCTTTTTCATGCTTGGGCTCGACTTAGGCATGGGCCCACTTGACCTGGGCTTGAGCCCGCTTGCTTGGACTTGCGTTCGCTTGCTTGGGGTTGATTTTGATTTGACTTGGTCAACGAGGTGTAATTTTTGACCCCAACATGCTTCGATCCCTTTATGGCCTTCGTCAGGCTTCTCATAATTAGTTCAAATTAACGACCGAGTACCTGACCCTTCCAGCTCGGCTTTCTTGGTTTCAAAACAGATACTTCGTTGTTCTTTCGCTGGACCCGGTACTCCCAGCTCTATGTCTTGACTTATGTCGATGACATTTTAATTGCTGGTTCTGATCAAGGGGGTGTTACTGAGCTTATTACTTCTCTTCGAAGGGAGTTCTCTATTCGTGACCTTGGCATCGCTCACTACTTTCTTGGCATCGAACTCTGTCCACACTCTGATGGCTGCCTATTATCTCAATCTCAATACATTATGGACATTCTTAAGCGCTCCAAAATGACTGTTGCGCGTCCGATGTCCACACCCAGGGCCACTGTCACGATTACCGATGATTCTCTTTCCACTCCCCTCTTTGATCCATCCATGTATCGCAGTATTGAAGGCGCCCTTCAATATGTCACCATCACTCGTCCCGATGTCTCCTTCGCAGTCAATCGGGCTTGTCAACATATGCATATTCTTACTGAGCACCATTGGTCACTGGTTAAGCGCATACTTCGCTATCTTCAAGGCAAGCATTCGTATGGCCTTCTTTACCGCGATTCGCCACGCCATCTGCATACTTTCAGTGATGCTGACTGGGTTGTGAATACTGCGGATCGTCGTTCCATCAGCGGGTACACAATTTTCTTGGGTCGCAATCTCATTTCATGGTGCTATAAGAAACAGGCAACCGTCGCTCGAGCACAGAGGCTGGCTACTAGGCGATTGCGAATGCCACGGCCGAGCTCATTTGGCTTCAATCTTTACTTCACGAGCTTGGGTTCTCTCATTTCCCACATGTGTTGTGGTGTGATAATATCGGCACTACCTATCTTGCTGCTAATCCCGTTTTCCACGCTCGCTCTAAACACATAGAAATTGTTTTTCACTTTGGTCGCGAACGTGTCGCTGAAAATCAACTAATTATACGCTACATCTCCGCGTGTGATCAACGAGCCGATGCTCTCACCAAGCTACTATCGAGACAACGCATTGTTGAACATCGGACCAAATTCAACATCTTTTAGCCGTCGTTCAGGTTGAGGGGGCGTAACAACGAACCTAAATCTCCAGATCTAGCATCAGACGACAGATGTCTGAGCTCTTCGAGTCAGACGTCTGTACTTCAGCCAAGCACGGAAGTAGAGCGTAACCAGACGTCTGGACCTTATGGTTCAGACGTCTGACGCTCTCGACACAAAATCTACAGGGTGGCCAGACGTCTGAAGACGAAGATCCAGACGTCTGGGCATAAATCCACCGTTGTAGTGGTTATCAAGCAGACGTCTGACGCCTTTTGGACTGACGTCTGCGTATGTGATATGCGGAGATATTCTGAATATATGAGCGGAGATTCTTTGGGATTGATTGCATCAAAATATATTCTATAGGATTGTATATAATTAGATTGATTGTAACATAGAATCAATATATAATATAATATAAAAGGAAAAGCACACACAAGAGACTCTCTCTTGGCTTCTTCTTCTTCCCAATCCCTTCTTCTCTTTCACTTTCTCTTCAGAGGAATGTTGCTATCTTTGTATGAGAGCTCCTTGCTTTCCATGTGCATAATTGTTGCTATTATATTATCACATATATACCATCTTTTTTTGTTTTTGGTTGAGTGGCTTGAGCTTCTTTTACTTGATGCAGTAAACAATATCCATTTTACCTTTTCCTTCTTTTTATCAATAAGTTAATCTTACTTTGATCTAAACACTTTCGTCATTAGTAAGCTTTGAAAAGCTTTGGTTGCCAAGCGCATAAAGCAATCCTTTCCTTTCTTTTAATAAAGTTCTGTCACCTTGATTTTTGATTATCTTAATGCAATTGCTTAGTATATGTCAAGTGGAATTTAAAAGTGGCTGTGAGTACAAATCTTGTTTGGGAGTTGTTTCTCTCAGGTTGTCATTAACAAATAATATGTATTAGAGGATGCGGAATATACCGTGCCATTGTAGAAATTTTCTACAGTGGCATGATATATGACAAATACACCATTCTATGGATTTCTCTCATTTTATCTTTTTTAATTCAAGAGCAATTAATGCTTTTAGCTGCAAGATAATAATGCATATGAGTCGAGGGATGTTTGTACATGTGTCATGCCATCCATCAATATAGAAATATCCTGCAGTGCTACTGTATACCCCGTTTCCTCTATGTATTAGAGAATGCGGGATATTCAGTGCCGCAGTAGGAATTTCCTACCGTAGTCATTTACATTCCCAAGTAACCTGTGAGTTTGAATGTCGTTTTCTTACTTAGTTGTTAGGAGTACAATAAGATCGAATATTGCTAGAGATCAAATACTAACATTTAATCCTTTTAATTAACAGATGATGTGATTGCTCGATTGCAAAGGTTTCGGTTATTTAATTGCAATCATGTTCATCTTTTCGGTAAGTCATCTCTTCTTCTAGTATTTCTTTTCTAATAATTTGCTTTGCACACAAATGTTACAGCAATAAATATTTAACTCAACGTTTGAGACAAGTGAAAAATCTGATGAATGACATGTGCTTAAAGTTAGAATAAGATGTGCTTGCAATAATTTGACGTTGATGATGCTCAATATCGGTGATCTTCCAGATTATGACACGTGGTAAATGACGTGTCCCAGAGCATGCAAAAAAGGGTCTATAGTGGCCGACCAGACCACTCCCACACCCGTCCTACAAACAAAGCTGGCTCGCCTCCGACCCCCAGCACAATTGGCCTCCTCGGCCTCACGGCTCGTCTCCAGGCTACCGCAGAACCAAGATACCTCGGCTCTCCCGCCCGTCCGCCGGCTCTCCCGCCGAGGTCATCTTCCTCAGTCTCATCGACCGATCAACTGTACCGCTCACAGGCGCAACCGCCATCCCGCGAATCTCGCCATGCGCGAGATATCCGCCGGCCATATCCCACGTTCCACGCCATCACGATCCCCCATTAACGAGCCTGTCTCGCCATTAATGGGAGATCCCGCTCATCACACGGGCGTGACGTCGGGAGCGTAACTGCCGGCGTGATTCTCGCGCTTGCCCTACCTGTTGCCACCGCTATATAAACCCTTCTTCATACGGTTCAAATAAGCCATTTTTTACTCCACTAAGCCGTTACCCTGCTCGGATTCCCTCTTTAACTTGATCGTCGGAGGGTCCTCAGTGGTACAACCACCCTGGGACTTCCCTGCAGGTAGCTCGGCGACAACCAACCTCAAACCCATTGAGATCCACACGCTTCAGGAGCCTGCCTCCAGATCTAATCTCAGCCATCCATCGCCGCCATCAGCAGATCAACGGAAGGAAACACTTGGCGCGATCCGGGTCGCATCAGCTGGCGCCGTCTTTGGGAATCCTTGATTCCACAAAAATAAAAGTTGATCTTCCGATCTCAGTCCAATGGCGAGCGATCATCACGACGATCCTAGCACTAGCCACCGCCTCCCCCTCAACGGAGGCGCAGACGAACCTCCTCCGTCGAATGCCATCAACGCCCTTGCCGGCCGAATAGACCGACTCGCGTCCTTCCTCGAGGTGCTCGTCCGCGTCCAAACGGCAGGGCAAAACCCCCAGGTCGCCGCACCCCAGCCTCGGGACCGGGACCCCTACAGGGGGAGGGAACACTCCGTCCGCGCAGGCACTGCCGACCATCGCCTCGCTACCTCCCCTGGCCACGGGTCCCCCGGGCCGACATATGCAATAACTCAGTGGGCGCCGCTTCGTTTGGCTCTGAGGTCTTACGCCAGAGAGTTTCGCCCTGAGCCTCGTCGCACCCCTGTCCCTCCCGAGGCGGTGGCGGTTATCTTGCCTGTTCGCAGGCATGACCAGCACCCCCTCCCTTGACGGGGTGGCGCACGCGAGACTCTCCACGGCGGCTCAAATACAACCCCACCGGGGGGGGGGGGGTGTAAGAAACCTCACCGAAAGGAACCGAGGCTCGCCAAAAATCACGGTCATGACGGCGGGGGGTACGTCAGGTACCTACGAGACTCAGTGCCCCACGCCAGCTACGGAGGCAGACAGTCGCCCGAGGAAGAAGGCCAGGGAGACCGAGCTAATCACTTTTGACGACAGGGACCTTCATGGCATATCCCTGCCCCACAACAACACCCTGGTGATTACGGCTCGGGTCCATCAATACAAGGTGCACAGGATCCTGGTCGACTCGGGAAGCTCGGCAGACATTCTCTTCTACGACTGCTTTCTACGCATGGGGCTCACCGCGGTAGACCTGAAGCCGACCTCCCACGTCCTTTCAGGATTCACCAACCACTCCATCCCGGCAGAAGGAGTAATCACTCTACAGTTCAACGTCGGTGAGGCCGACCATACGCGGACAGTGCCGGTGGAATTATTCGTAGCGAGAATTCCATCGGCCTACAACATCCTACTTGGCCGCCCCACGCTGAACTCCCTCCGGGCCCAGATATCGACCTACCACCTGGCGATGAAGTTCCCTCTCGATCAGGGCGGGATAGGTCGGGTCTATGGAGACCAGCGAATTGCAAAGGTTTGCTTCACAGCAATATCTTCATCGGCGAAGCCGGTCAACGATGTCGAAGGTGAGGGTGACATCAGGGGTTCTCTGGACACTCGAGACGAGCAAAAAGAGGTCCGAGGGACCCCGGTGGAGCCTCTGATAGAGGTACCCCTCGTAGAAGGGAGCGACGAAAAACTCATTCGGATCGGGTCGCTTCTGACAGGACCTCAGCGGGACGACCTGATTCATTTCCTCAGAAACAACTCCGACGTGTTTTCCTGGGCGCCTGCTGACATGCTTAGGATCGACCCCAAAGTTATATCTCACAAGCTCGGGGTAGATCCTACGGCCCGACCCGTCAGATAGAAGAAGCGAAGCTTCGCTTCGGTTAAACAGAAGGCTATTGAGGACGAGGTAGATCGGCTCCTCACCACCAAATTCATTTGGAATGTGCCCTATTCGGAGTGGCTAGAGAACGTAGTCCTGGTCAAGAAGTCAAGCGGAAAGTGGCGCATGTGCGTCGACTTCACCGACCTCAACAAGGCCTGCCCCAAAGATAACTATCCCCTACCTCGGATAGATCAACTCGTCTACAGCTCGGCGGGTCACGAGCTGTTGAGGTTCATGGATGCCATCTCCGGCTACAATCAGATCCGTATGAATCCGGCAGACGAAGATCTCACCGCATTCACAACGGACCGAGGGGTATACTACTACAAGATGATGCCCTTCGGCCTCAAGAACGCCGGGGCTACGTACCAACGGTTGGTCAATCGCATGTTCAAGCCGCAGATCGGCAAGAACATGGAGGTTTACGTTGACGATATGCTCGTCAAATCAGTCTCGTCGACCGACCACGCCAAGGACCTCGGTGAGGCCTTCGAGGTGCTCCACCAGTTCAAGATGAAACTGAACCCCTCCAAGTGCGCATTCGGGGTCACCGGGGGAAAGTTCCTCGGTTTCATGGTCACCCACTGTGGGATCGAGGCTAACCCGGAAAAAATCGACGCTATCCTCAACATGACCGCGCCCAAGACCAACGTCGAGATCATGCGACTGACAGGGCGGGTAGCCGCTCTGAGCCGTTTCATGTAGAGGTATGGGGAAAAGTGCCTCCCATTCTTCAAAGCTCTGAGGAAAATCCCGAGGTTCGAGTGGTCAGAAGAGTGCCATACCGCCTTCGACCAATTAAAGAGACACCTTGCGACGCCACCACTGCTAACTCGACCAGTTAAAGGGGACGAGCTTTCATTATATCTGGCGGTATCCGATCAAGCGGCGGGCTCAGTGCTCGTACGAGAGGTCGACGGAGCGCAGAGGCCGGTGTACTACGTGAGCCACGTCTTTAAAGACACAGAGACGAGATACCCAGCCATAGACAAGATTGCCTTGACACTCGTTGTGGCCTCTAGGAAGCTACGACACTACTTCCAGGCGCACACTGTCCTCGTTCTCACCGAGCGCCCGCTGGGGGCTATCCTCGCCTCGCCCGAATCCTCGAGCCGCTTAATGAAATGGAGGTGGGAGCTGTCCCAGTTTGACATAAAATACCGCCCAAGGCAGTCCATCAAAGCACAAGCCCTGGCCGATTTTATCGTCTAGTGCACCATCCTCAGCAAGGAACCGGAGTCCGTACCTCCCCTTGCGGCCCAATGACTGATCGTAGGGAGACCCGACTCGGTCCTTGAGTGGGTCATTTACGTCGACGTGTCCTCAACCGAGGAAGGCTGTGGCGCCGACCTCATCATTCGGGGCCCGAACGAGGCAGAAATGGAATATTCTTAAAAGCTCGGATTCAAGGCCTCAAACAACGCGGAAGAGTATGAGGCCCTGCTAGCCGGACTTCGCACGGCCTCCGGGCTAGGGCTGAAGACAATTCAAATCCGCAGTGACTCAGCCCTAGTCGTTGGCCAAGTGACCGACCACTTCGAGGCTCGGGAACCACTAATGGTAAAATATCTGGCCGAGGTAAGAAAACTTTGGATGAACTTCGACGAAGTCCAGATAGAGCAAATACCCAGGTAGCTCAATGCCCAAGCCGACGCCCTGAGCAAGCTGGCTTCATCCTACTCGGCCAATAACAAGCGGTCTATCCTCTTCGAAACCTTCCCACAACCCAGCATGGAAGACGGGGCGACAATACTTCATGTGTATACAGCGCAGGAAGATGACCAGGACTGGAGGAGGCCCCTCGTGGAATTCTTAAGGGATGGTACACTCCCAGAAGATCGGGGAGCAACCCGCCGTCTCCGGGCCAAGGCCCGTCGCTTCGTCTGGAGCAATGGGAACCTTTACAAGAAATCCTTCACTCAGCCCTTGCTCCGGTGCGTCGACCCCCATGAAGCCGACTACGTCCTCCGTGAAATCTATGAAGGGGTCGGCGGCGCGCACCAAGGGGCCTGAACCTTAATCCAGAAGGCATTGCTCCAAGGGTACTACTGGTCCACTATTCACGGAGACGCCCAGAAGCTCATCAGGAGATGCAAAAGTTGCCAGCTCCACGGAAGCATACCTCGCCTTTCGGCTACCGAGCGGACCGTTTTAACCTCCCCGTGGCCGTTCTTCCAGTGAGGATTGGACATGATAGGCCAGTTCCCGACCGGTACGGGAGGGCACAAGTATATCCTCGTCGCAGTAGATTACTTTACGAAGTGGGTCGAGGTCGTCCCCATCAGGAAACCGGACGCCGCCACGATCATCAAGTTCTTGCAGAACAACCTGATACTCCGGTTCGGCATCCCGAGGTGTATCATCACCGACCACGGGACGAACTTCGAAAATGAGAAAGTGAAGGATTTCTGCAACGAGTACCATATCCTCATGAAGTTTGCCGCGATCGCCCATCCCCAATGCAATGGGCAGGCCGAAGTTGCTAACCGGGACGTCCTCCGAGGTCTCCGGACCCGCCTAGAAGGACGCCAAGGTAGTTGGTTCGAGGAGTTGCCCTGGGTCTTATGGGCCCCACGCACGTCAAAGAAGACCCCCACCGGGGAAACCCTTTTCAGCCTCTGCTACGGGACGGAGGCAATGGTCCCAACGGAGATCGGGATACCCAGTCACCGGGTCGAACACTTCGACGATGAAGCAAACACCACGGCACTACGGACCAACCTGGACATCTTGTTGGAGAAGCGGGACCGGGCTTAGATCAGGGTTGCCGCCTATCAGCAGTAAACTGTCCGATACTACAACGCGCGGGTCAAGCGTCGCTCCTTCACGACCGAAGATCTGGTCCTACGGCGGAACGAGTTCGGTGATCAAGGCAGGCTGCACAAGCTTTCCCCGAAATGGGATGGTCCTTTCATCGTCTCCGAGGTGCTTCCCGGTGGAGCCTACCGCTTGCAGGACGCGGACGGGCGCAAGTTTCCACGGCCTTACAACGCCGAGAAGCTCAAGATGTACCAGTAAAGTGAATACCTACGAGTTTGTACCTCTCCTTTCACAAATGCAATGTATATCTTTCTAAAAAGTTCTTTCCATTCAAATAACAATAAGGGAACACTAAAACATTGCAAAAGAAGAGTCTTATTTGTCCACAAAGGCACCATGGGCTCCTCAGCCTTACAAAAAAGAATAGGGAAGGTTACAACAAAGGTGGAATGGGATCAATGAAGTACTCCCGGTGATACTCGGAGTAGATCTCCCTTAGCCGGGCCCTCGCCACCATAGCTCGCTCCTATCGACGCAGCACGCGGACCTGCTGCTCGGTCCGTCCTTAGCAGGCCCCTTACGACCCCTCCCGTGCTAAGGATTGAAGCCCTCACTAAGAGGCAGCCAAGCGGCAACCCTGCCCGGCTATCCCTGACCGGTAGCTCCCTACCCCAACACACCAGGGATCAAAGCCCTCGCCAAGAGGCACCGAGCAACAACCCTACTCGGACCCGTCCTTAGTAGGCCCCTTACGGCCCCTCCCGCGCTAAGGATCAAAAGCCCTCGCAAGAGGCAACCGGACCCGCCCTTGCTCGGTTATCCCTGTAGGGTTACTAGGCACACCCATGAGGTTCCACAACTGATCAAACATGGCCAATTCAAATTTTTTCTATGTGCCAAGTAACCCTAAGCAAGATCGTAACTAGAGGTATAGGCGAAACAACAAGTTAACAACTTAACTAGATAGTGAAAGGGGCTACAACCTTTGTAGATCCGGTCCTCCACTTCCTTAGCTCCATGATGATGTCCCTCCGCTGCGATCATCGGATCCCGGACTCTAGCGATGGTTTCGTCGAAGAAATGATCGGGCTAGGTCGTCGACTTCGATGCCGAAGATGATCTATGTCGAGGCAACTCAAGATCAAGCTCCAACTTCACCAAGTCATGAAACTTGTGAAGAAAACACCCTATACTACATGGAAAGTGGTAGAGGATGAAGAAATAGGAAGTGGGTTCACTTTGGATTTTGATTTCTCACTTGGAATCATCACTTGATCATTTTCAAGCAAAGGTTTTCTTTTTCTCTTGAAGAAGAAGAAGAAGAAGAATGAAAAAGAATAATCAATTAAAATTAAATCAAGTGATGGTTATCATTTTGTAACCATGGGTGAGTGTAGAGAATAAACTAGGGTTAAGTTGAATGGTTAGGTTAAAGGAAAGAAACAAAATGGTTACTTCTTCAAAGCTTCATGAAGCTTCAACAAAAGACAAAGCAAGCCACCATTTCATTTTACTTTCCAAAAATAAATGAATAAAAGAATAAATAAAACAAATATAAAACCTAACCATTAACCTAAACATTGTTTAACATAAACACACACCCAAGTTTGCATGTATCATCAAACATGATACAATCTAGTGCACAAAACTATATCATATATACAATGTGCACATCAAGTGAGAAAATCCATCTTAAGTGAACCAATACTAGTTATTGCAAAGTAATATATCAAATATATAATTATACATTAAATCAATAAATCAACACTTGATTTAATGATCCGGTCATAGTGTATATAACCGACTAATATCAAGTGTATCAATGTATCGAATCAATACTTGATTCGGTAACCCGGCTATATCTCATATAACCGTCCAATGATACAAATCGCGAGAATAGAATCCAGTATCTCATACTGGTATTATTCTCGGTCCCGCACATATCTCATATGCGCTCCTATTTCGTTTCGCTTGAGCCAGGAAACCTCTGTGTAGGACTCTAAAGAATCGTCAATACGCCGGCAGCAGATGATGATCATATCAAGCACCCACAAGCCGCAAGCGGTCTGCTAAACGTAACGGCCACCCGGGTATTGAGCGATCAGAAGATCGACGAGCAAGCCCGCTCACACTCCTGTGAATCCAACCAGCAACACTTACCGTATAGTCCGGTCTGTTCGTCTGATATGTCGCATATCTCGCCTAGGGGTGGTAAACGTCAGACCCCAGTAGCTCGATAAGTCATGTCAATATGAGGTCTATAACAGTTCGAGAAACTACTGGTAACACTTACCAGTAAATCTCAGCAACCCTGGCCAGGGATTTTCGGTTATAGCCAATCGAACACAGCACAACATCAACTTCCTATACCGGGAGAGACGAATCCCCTCCTATCGCTCATTGCCTCCATGTGATTCGGGACTGTACCCAAAAACCACCGTTTTGCACGCCCTCTTGGACGTGGTAAGGTGGAAATCAAAGCACAGTGGGAATCACACAAGACTCTATGACGATCTCGGGTCTACAGACTAACCTGTACCAGTGTCACCATAGAACTGCCATCTGACGTAAGGTATAATACCATCTGGGAGTTCTCGGCAAGTCCGTCCAGTGTACCCAGTCTCTACTGAGCACCCGCATATGATCTCTGATGTCAAACACCAATGGATATGGGATCATCCATCGCCCATCTGTATGGGTCGAGAAGGTATACGCTAGTCTACTCTGGTATATCGATGCCCCGTCTCGATACACCCATGACTAGGGACTTTAAAGGATGTATTTATGGACTACCATGTCCCCACTAGTATGATCCGCATCATAGTCCAGGTAGTCAAGTACACATCCTAAGGGCTTTACCAACATGTAACAAAGAGACAATCAGTGTACACGTTAAGATAAAGAGCAACCAGATAGCATACTATCATGTCGAGCAAGAAAGTCCTCCCTATATATGTCCTAGCATCCACTACAATATACATCCTATGTATAGTAATGGCCTCTAGGGCATACATATAACTAACAATCTCCCACTTGCACTAGGGCCATCTGTAGCAGTGGTTGCAGTATCTCATACTCAACCATCCCTTAAAAGTCTCTCTCTGGGAAAAGGCCTTTGTGAGTGGATCCGCCGTGTTGTCCTCTGAGTCTACTCTCCTAACCTCAATCCCCTGGAGATCAACCATCTCCATGATCAGGTGATACTGCCTTAGAATATGTCTGGATCACTGATGGGACGGACGTTCCTTGGCATAAGCTACAACCCCATTGTCACACAATGGGAGGAACTAAGTTCATCTCATGAACCATTATACACCCTGACTGCCTCTTTGGTAGTATCTTAAGTAGCGATGTATCCAGCCTTTATCGTCTAGTATGCCACGGTATCTAGCTTGGAACTCTTCCAACATACCGTCCCTCGACCGAGGGTAAAGACAATGCCTGTGACTGACATTCAGTCGTCCTTATCACCCTGGAACCTTTCCAGTGATTCTCCCCAGGATCAATTGATACCATCTCACTGCAACTAGTGAGTATCCTAACATCCAATTAGATCTATCTCATAGATCCAAAACCCAGGATTTAGTAGGTATCACTTTTATCCTATATGGAGAATTCTTGTGATAAGCGGAGATTGACCGAGCGTAGCATAGGAAACTCCTTCCTTATCAAGAGTATGTCATCCACATACTCTATGAGGATCACCACCATACTCCCTACTACCCTTTTGTTTATACAAGGTTCATATACCATTTTGATGATGTCAAACTCTTTGACTAACACATCAAAACAGACGTTCCAACTCCGCGATGCCTGCTTTATCACATAAAACATCTTGCGCACGTTTCCGCTGCTCCCACTGTTTACGAAGCCCTCTGGCTGTGTACTTATAGACGTTCTTTTCTAAATCAATATTTAGAAAAGCAGTCATGACACCCAACCACCAGATATCGTAGTCATGGTATGTAGCCGTGGCAAGTAGGATCTGGATGGACTTAAGCATAGGCCCCATAAAAGGTTTCATCATTAGCCACAACTGGTCTATGATGCAAACCTTTAACGAGTCTAGCTTTGAAAGTCTCAACTTTTCCTACTACACCAAGTAATCTTCTCAAGATATACTTGCTCCTGATGGGGATTTAACCCTTCAGATATAGCAACCAAAGTCCATACTTTGTTGGTGTACATGGATTCCATCTCAGATTGCTAAGCATCCAGCCATTCTTATAGAGTCCCACTCCTGATGGCCAGCTTGAAACTAGTTGGGTCATCATCTAATGATGCAATCCTCTCTCCCACTTTCATAGAGGAACAAAAGTATCTCTCAGGTGGGTGAGGAACCCTACTAGATCGGCGGAGAGGCTGAGGTTCGTTGGTAACAATTGAATCCTTTGGTTCTTCTAAATCATTAGCTGTAGTTTGTATAGCTGAAACATTTCCAGTTCTACATAACAGATCTTGCCTCGAGCTTGTCCGGATTATGCTTTTAGACATAGGCTGGACAACCCCAAATCTTAACTAACTTAAGATATGGACTCTTCCCTTTCCATATCACATATGAAGTGGTAGGCAACTGATTTGATTTGAACCCTATTCAATAGGTATGCAGCTTCTTAAGTGCATAACTCCCAAAAGGAAATAGGTAACTCAGTAGTACTCATCATAGAGCACACCTTATCATATAGGGTGTGATTGCTCCGCCCCGATACATCGACGTGCTGTGGTGTATACGGAGGAATAATGCTGAGAGAGAATCTCATTCTCCTTTAGAATAGTCCAGGAATTCCATGCACAAGTATTCTCCTCCCTGATCTCATCATAGGACATAATACTTCTACCCGATTTTGGTTCTCTACTTCTAACTTATATTCTGTGAATATCTCAAAAGGTTCGGACTTATGTTTCAACAGGAACATATGTCTGAATCTTGAGAGATTATCAGAGAATGTAATGAAATACAAAGAACCAGTCTTGGCATATGTAGACAGGGGACCAACATACATCAACATGTATCATCCCAAGAGTTTACTAACTCTTTCTCTGTTTCCAGTAAACAGAGCTATGGTAATCTTAACTCTGCGACATGACTGGCAAGTTTCACAAGATGTAAATTCAAACTGATTTAAATATGCATCTACAATGTAACTTAAGCTAGTCGGGTCACATTGATATGACCTAGTCTACAATACTTCAAGAAGGAATCGTTCATTTCTGAACTCTTCCTCTTGTGTGTGTTCTGTATACTAAGTAGTTTGATTTAGAACATCAATGCTTTTAGATAACGTGCCTGAACCGATCAACTTTTGATATAGGAAATGTTCAAAATATTATCCAAACAATACAAAATTTTATCATTTCTTTACTAATAAAGAGACTGATATGATTTTGTATATCAGGTTCGGTATCTAATAACATTCGTTCAGAATCAATGTACTGGTCATACAGGGTGACAGTGACAAACAGACTTGGCTGCAACACTTGCACCGTTTTCTGTCTCATGAAACTCATCACCCGTTCTCAGTTCTTTACCTATCTGTAGCCCATGTAACAGATTACATATGCGGGATCCTGATCCGGTATCACATACTCAGGACGTAAAGGATACTGAGAAACAGTTCTATGTAATGAACACACCCGAAGATGATGCATCAACATGCACTTTCTTCGTTTGGGCGGCACGGGAATTCTGGTAATCCCCAATTTCCTGCTCTGTCTTATAAAAATTATAAGTTGGAGCGGGACCAACGTTCCCCAGCACAGTATAACAAGCGGGTTCGGTCAATACATCCGTATTATTATCTTGATTAAGGCATGATATGGTCGCTACATGGAGAGAGAGAGAAGAAAACACTCAGCGTATGCTCTTGCAAGATCAGATTGGTTGTTATTTTATCTAATCAGGATGGCTCCCACTGTTTTTATCAAATCTTCCTTCAAACCCTAAAAGGAAAGACTAGCCGGGATTAATTACACGCTACAAGTTCGCCAATCTTTCAGCCAGGTCAGTGTCGGTACTTTGAGGGAGGTTCCCCGTGCTTTCGTACGGACCTAATTACAGTAAACCTCGTTTTCCCAGAGGCGTAACCCCGTTGACACCTTTCTAGACACCTACTTGATCGGCTAATTGTAATGTGTAAAACTCTCCCAGGAGTAACAATTACTCGCAGTGGGTATCGGGATCCAACTATCTCATAAAAGATATGCAATCTCATTGCAAATTTCAACACTTGAAATTCCCGATAATTTTGCCCCGAACGATCTATGACCTTGACAAGGTCAACAAACCATAGACCGCAAGCCAAGTTCAACCCGTCATTTCTTGATTGAATCAAACCCATCCGCACGACCCTTGACAAGGTCAACAAGGCCGTACGACTACCCTAACCCAATCTGCATCATATGCATAAGCAGATAAATACTGGTTAGCTACCGCACACTGCGCCTTGACAAGGTCAACAAACGCAGCACGAATACTAAGCAGGATTTATCTGAAATGACGGAGGGCTACGACAGGTTTTTCTGAAAACCTATTGCGTAATGAACTTGATATCATTGTAGAATCAAATGATTTTAAAATGGAGTGTTTTTTAGGCTTTTCTAGTTTTGCTAAAGGGGTCACTCCCGGTGAAGGGATCGTCGGCTCTTTCCTCATTGAATAAGGTGCAGGATATATCATATATACCACTGTGCAAAGCAGAAACTATAGAAGCAATCAAAAGACAAACCGAGGGTTGTAGCATCTGCCAGTTATTGCTAAAGGAGTCACTCCCGGTGAAGGGATCTCGGTCCTTTCCTTATCGAATAAGGTGCAGGATGTTCTACAAGGAACACCGCGATGCAAAGCAAGAACTGTAGCTACCTGTTTTTGAAAATTTGATTCCACAACATCTTAGGTTTCTTTTCTTTCATTAATCACATTAATGAAGTCCCATCATTTTAGTTAACTAAACATCACAGATAAATACGACGTACACTTATGCCATCCGCATTCGCCTCGATGTCCCCTCGTGCACCGTTAGGTTAGGTAACTAACGACAGAGCGGGGCAGGGCTAGCGCGGGTGTAAAACATAAGTAACATCTATATAATATATCATATATTATATATATACAGTATTTATCACAGAACATCAAATGATCACATCACAGATATCGCAGCAGAAGAAACATATGAAATATTGGATATACTAGGACGTCCGTGTTTTCAATACGAGCCAGTATAAAACACGGATTCCACGGTCGCGATGAATAGCCAAACCCACACCCTTTGACCCCTACGAGAGCGGCAAGCAACCCTACCAATTCTAGGGTTAGGAGACCGGGACTCGACTCCTCGAGTTGGTCTCCCACTGGACTCCAGAACCCGGTTACTTGTGCCCTCCTCCTTGGGTCTATCCTACTGCGGAAAAGTAAATAATATACAATGGGTGACATCTTCCGCAACCTGGAAGTGCCCCAATAAAAGAATATTACATAAAAGTTTTTACATGAATGAAAATGAAAAACACTCATCTCACATAAAACCCTCCGGCTATTCAAACACGACGATCCAATATAACATATCCAGCAACACATAACATCACATGTCATCAACGTAAGTAAACATGCGTATCCCAATTGTCGTTGACATATAGCAACGAAACCGGCGATATCACATATTACACTTACGGTCACAGAAAAGAAAGTGTAAAACTACAACAGTTGGAATCCGCAACCTCTTTAGACATCGCATGCCTAATCAAATGAATTCCTTAGACATCGCATGCCTAACATTTATAAACCCCGCATTTCAGTCTCATTATTGAAAACTCTTTTCAATATCAAGTCGGGCAATTCAACAAGATTCCCGACATCCTGATCGAATGCTCGTCGCAAACTTTAGTAGGCGGCCGTACCCCCGATACCGTCGACGAAGTGCACCAAGGCGGAACACCGCTGCCGCGAGCACCCGAACGGATACTTTCGGCGACGGGGTTCTCCTACAGTCACTTGGTCGGGGCTATGGGGCATGGCTATCTATTAAGTTTACCGGCGAGTATCCGCGTATGCTACGTGATTGCGACGGACTTTTGATCGCATCAAAATTCCGTGGCAACCGATCAAGTGAGACTAAAGTGCTAGATTTATAACATTCATTTAGTTATCTCATAACTACTTGTGAATTCCAATTATTGTATCACATTCCAGATAGATAGAAAATGTTAAACTTTCCGATCGAACAATCAAACATCCAAGTTTTCCCGAAACAGATCAACACATGAAATAAGTTCAAAAACATTCACTTCACGCCTCAGTACCAACGGTCCAGCCGTAGAAGGGTCAAGCCAACGCCTCACATGTGGCACGCCGTACTGCCCCAAACCCTAAGGTTCAAAGGGCAGTTCAAGACGGTCATATAATCGAGTTAAGGTTTGTTGTCTTCTAGAGGGACCATCGCGTTACTTGCACTACTTAGAACGTCATTAAACTACGGAAAAATCCAACAATTGGAAATTTCTCGGCAGGGGAAAAAATGGGTATTAATATCCGGTCGAACTTTTTAACATATTTTAAAATTACCTGGAAAAACACATAGACAAAGTTTGACAATCCGATCGAATCCACGAACTCCCAATACAACCCAGAATACTCAACTCTTGAGTAGAATTTAAAAATTACCAGAAAATACAGCACCAACAGATAGGAATTACTGTGCAAAATTTAATGGAAGAAGCGACCGTACGGCCGCGGAACCGCCGCACGAGCCAGGCTCCTGCCGCGGTTCCGCGGCGGTTTAATTGAGTTAGGTTCTCGTTTTGCACAATATTTCTTAGAAAAGCCTGCTTATTTTTCTGCATATTTTTAATTTGGAAAAATGCACAATTTTGAAAAATATACAGAGAAGGGGTCGGATTAGGGTTTCGTGTTTCGATCTGACTTCTAATATCGTCTACGCATCGCCTAAGGCTCTAGCTAGGCTCTGATACCACTGTAGGGTTACTAGGCACACCCATGAGGTTCCACAACTGATCAAACATGGCCAATTCAAAAATTTTCTATGTGCCAAGTAACCCTAAGCAAGATCGTAACTAGAGGTATAGGCGAAACAACAAGTTAACAACTTAACTAGATAGTAAAAGGGGCTACAACCTTTGTAGATCTGGTCCTCCACTTTCTTAGCTCCATGATGATGTCCCTCCGCTGCGATCATCGGATCCCGGACTCTAGCGATGGTTTCGTCGAAGAAATGATCGGGCTAGGTCGTCGACTTCGATGCCGAAGATGATCTACGTCGAGGCAACTCAAGATCAAGCTCCAACTTCACCAAGTCATGAAACTTGTGAAGAAAACACCCTATACTACATGGCAAGTGGTAGAGGATGAAGAAATAGGAAGTGGGTTCACTTTTGATTTTGATTTCTCACTTGGAATCATCACTTGATCATTTTCAAGCAAAGGTTTTCTTTTTCTCTTGAAGAAGAAGAAGAAGAAGAAGAATGAAAAAGAATAATCAATTAAAATTAAATCAAGTGATGGTTATCATTTTGTAACCATGGGTGAGTGTAGAGAATAAACTAGGGTTAAGTTGAATGGTCAGATTAAAGGAAAGAAACAAAATGGTTACTTCTTCAAAACTTCATGAAGCTTCAACAAAAGACAAAGCAAGCCACCATTTCATTTTCCTTTCCAAACATAAATGAATAAAAGAATAAATAAAACAAATATAAAACCTAACCATTAACCTAAACATTGTTTAACATAAACACACACCCAAGTTTGCATGTATCATCAAACATGATACAATCTAGTGCACAAAACTATATCATATATACAATGTGCACATCAAGTGAGAAAATCCATCTTAAGTGAACCAATACTAGTTAATGCAAAGTAATATATCAAATATATAATTATACATTAAATCAATAAATCAACACTTGATTTAATGATCCGGTCATAGTGCATATAACCGACTAATATCAAGTGTATCAATGTATCGAATCAATACTTGATTCGGTAACCCGGCTATATCTCATATAACCGTCCAATGATACAAATCGCGAGAATAGAATCCAGTATCTCATACTGGTATTATTCTCGGTCCCGCACATATCTCATATGCGCTCCTATTTCGTTTCGCTTGAGTCAGGAAACCTCTGTGTAGGACTCTAAAGACTCATCAATACGCCGGCAGCAGATGATGATCATATCAAGCACCCACAAGCCGCAAGCGGTCTGCTAAACGTAACGGCCACCCGGGTATTGAGCGATCAGAAGATCGACGAACAAGCCCGCTCATACTCCTGTGAATCCAACCAGCAACACTTACCGTACAGTCCGGTCTGTTCGTCTGATATGTCGCATATCTCGCCTAGGGGTGGTAAACGTCAGACCCCAGTAGCTCGATAAGTCGTGTCGATATGAGGTCTATAACAGTTCGAGAAACTACTGGTAACACTTACCAGTAAATCTCAGCAACCCTGGCCAGAGATTTCCGGTTATAGCCAATCGAACACAGCACAACATCAACTCCCTATACCGGGAGAGACGAATCCCCTCCTATCGCTCATTGCCTCCATGTGATTCGGGACTGTACCCAAAAACCACCGTTTTGCACACCCTCTTGGACGTGGTAAGGTGGAAATCAAAGCACAGTGGGAATCACACAAGACTCTATGACGATCTCGGGTCTACAGACTAACCTGTACCAGTATCACCAGAGAACTGCCATCTGACGTAAGGTATAATACCATCTGGGAGTTCTCGGCAAGTCCGTCCAGTATACCCAGTCTCTACTGAGCACCGTATATGATCTCTGATGTCAAACACCAATGGATATGGGATCATCCATCGCCCATCTGTATGGGTCGAGAAGGTATACGCTAGTCTACTCTGGTATATCGATGCCCCGTCTCGATACACCCACGACTAGGGACCTTAAAAGATGTACTTATGGACTACCATGTCCCTACTAGTATGATCCGCATCATAGTCCAGGTAGTCAAGTACACATCCTAAGGGCTTTACCAACATGTAACAGAGAGACAATCAGTGTACACGTTAAGATAAAGAGCAACCATATAGCATACTATCATGTCGAGCAAGAAAGTCCTCCCTATATATGTCCTAGCATCCACTACAATATACATCCTATGTATAGTAATGGCCTCTAGGGCATACATATAACTAACAATCCCTGGCTGGTAACTCACTACCCCAACACACCAAGGATCAAAGCTCTCGCCAAGAGGCAACTGAGCAGCTTCACTGCTTAGTCCATCCCTGGTAAGCCTTGTACGACCCTTACAACGCCAGGGATCGAATCCTTCGTCTAGAAGCACCGGGAAGCTACCCTGCTCAGTCCATCCTTAGCATGCCTCTCCGAGTCTTCCACGCTAAGGAACATGACCTCACCAAGAGGCATCCGGGCTATCTACGTCTGCGCGATCTCCACCTCTACTTCGGGGCCATGGAGATACCGTCTTCCCGCCGGTCTTTGCAAACTTGGCAAGTGAATAGATTCACGTCGACGCGTAATCGCTAGGCAAAGAAACGACACAACACGAAGGCAGTACTATGCAGATACAAGTGTTTACCGACAAAAGGAAAATACGCGTGCAAACATGACTGCAAGAAAAAAACCTTTATTCACAAAGCCAAAAGTCTTTACAAGGGTATTGTGGGCTCCCCAGCCTTATCAAATCACCCGAAGGCTTACAAAAGAGAGAGAGGAGGAAAAGCCAAAAAGTTCGGGCCGCAAGCTCAGCCTAGACCTCGCCTCCCTCATCACCATCGGCAGGAGGTATGACCACTGAAAGTGGGACCTGAGCACGAAGCTCACCATCGGTAAACCCCGGAAACTGCTCCTTGACGGCATCAAGAGCTCTGTTCCAGGCAATGGCGGAGGCCTCGCCGAGGTTTACGTAAAACTGGTCTGCCCTCTTGCAATCAACCACCGCCTTTCTAGCTCGGATCTCGGCAACCTCTACCGCCTGAAGCACCGCCTCGGCATCCCGCCTGCTGGCATCCCTCGCCCTATTCATGGCTGCGAAGCGATCGGCCAGTTCCACCAACTTCGCCTCGATGACTTGGTGGGACTCACTCAGGCGGTGATAGGACTCCCGGCATTTTGAAACGGCGAGCTCCGCGGCGGCCGACTGGGCTTCAAGGACGGTTATCCTCTCCCTCTCCAGACGCAACTCAAATCGCAGATCCTCGGCCTTCGAAGAAGACACTTCTACTGACCTCGCAGCATGAATAGCCGCCTCGGCCTCCATACGAGTAACGAGGGCGCAGTGCTGAAGGACCTGGCGAAAAACGGTAGAGAGACTTGGGGACACCCGAACTAAGGAGAGGGCGCTTGAAATAATGCATGAGGGAGTACATACCTGAACCGCCTCCTGATCAATAGCCGCTATTTGGGCCCTCAGGGTCCCCCGCGGCATCTGGCCCCCGGCTGACTCCTCCATACTAGCAAGGAGGCTGGCAGCAACGGAAAGTCCCGACGGGACCACGAAATGGGCGTCCCCCTCCTGCACGGGAATCCCCTCCGGAATCTCCGTCGGGGGGGCGCGAGAGAACGTCCTCTTCCTCCTAAGAGGAACCCCGTCTTCGTCCTCTCCTGCGTCCCTCGCCTGGGGCTCGGGAACCCGTTGACGCCTTTGGCCACAGCCGGAACAATCGTCAGGGGCTCGAGACGGGGCAGATGACCCCGCCATCGGAGGCACATCTGGTGTGGGCCTCGGGTCAGCCGGAAGCCCGGCCGCACCGCCGGCCCCCCTTTTGGACTGAGCGCCGAAGGCACCAAGAATCATGGATCGAACCATTGGTCCTGCCAAAGGGAGAAGCAGACTCAACTCAGAAGGAGAAGAAGCAAAAGAAAGAAAAATAAGAAATCTAACCTGATGGAGAGAAGTCCTCGGGAACACAGAGATCTGACCTAAAGAGGAGAGCGCCGAGCCTACGAGTTCAAGAACGAGGAAAATATGAAGAGAGATGGGCCCTGAAGTGGACCTCACCTCTATTTATGGCCACCGGCGTCCTCATCCAACGGCGACAGTCAGATCCCGCCAAAAACAACTCTTCGCATTCAACGGCCACGATCGCTCCACCTGCTGCATGCACATTAGCCGGATCCCAACAGACGCTAGAAGTCTGCGGCCCGTCACATCAGCCAGCCAACGCCCGACACGTGGGCTGTCGTTTCAGCGAAAGTACGCACGATCCGGCGCACCCTCTTTAATGCAAAAGATCTCGCCCTGATTCGCTGGCATCATCCAGAAAATACAACGGATTACCCTGGGACACGTCCGACGATATCTTTGAAAAGGAGCTCACCTCGGGTGACTTGGAAGACCATTATCGACCCGACCCATCAGCCGGTCGGGACAAGAGTGGGGGGCTAATGATGATGCTCAATATCGGTGATCTCCCAGATCATGACACGTGGCAGATGACATATCCCAGAGCATGCAAGAAAGGGCCTACAGTGGCCGACCAGACCACTCCCACGCTCGTCCTACAAACAAAGCTGGCTTGCCTCCGACCCCCAGCACAATTGGCCTCCTCGGCCTCACAGCTCGTCTCCAGGCTACCGCAGAACCAAGATACCTCGGCTCTCCCGCTCGTCCGCGAGCTCTCCCGCCGAGGTCATCTTCCTCGGTCTTATCGACCGACCAACGGCACCGCTCAAAGGCGCAACCGACATCCCGCGAATCTCGCCATGCGCGAGATATCCGCCGGCCATATCCCATGTTCCACGCCATTATGACCCCCCATTAACGAGCCTGTCTCGCCATTAATGGGAGATCACGCTCATCACGCGGGCGTGACGTCGGGAGCGTAACTGCCGACGTGATTCTCGCGTCTGCCCTGCCTGCTGCCACCGCTATATAAACCCCTTCTTCAGACGGTTCAAGTAAGCCATTTTTTAATCCACTAAGCTGTTACTCTGCTCGGATTCCCTCTCTAACTTGACCGTCAGAGGGTCCTCGGTGGTACAACCACCCCGGGACTTCCCTGCAGGTAGCTCGGCGACAACCAATCTCAAACCCATTGAGATCCACACGCTTCAGGAGCCTGCCTCCAGATCCAATCTCAGTCATCCATCGCCGCCATCAGCAGATCAACGGAAGGTAACATCTTGGCGCGATCCGGGTCGCGTCAGACGTAAAATATTTTAGCATTCATTTGTTTTCTATTAGGAGAAATTTACATATAACAAATTAATGGTGATTCTTTGTAATTTAAATGGTAATTAAGGTAAAAAGATTGAGGAGCAAAAAGGGTTTAGTGGATAAATGCATGTACTCTAAAAGGGTGAGACAAAAAGTCCCCTATGGTGTTGACCAAAACTTTAGAGACTAGCTTTAAAATAGAAATATTTATCTGAATGAATATAGAAAGTTTGGGAAAAAATTATTGGAGAATTTAAAAATGGTGGAAAATTTAATAATGGATTTCTACCTGATGATGCACGATATCGTTGATCTCCCAGATCATGACACGTGGCAGATGGCGTGTCCCAGAGCATGCAAAAAATGACCTACAGGGGCCGACCAGACTGCTCCTATGCCCGTCGTACCGATAAGGTTGGCTCGCCTCCGAGCCCCAGCACAATTGGCCTCCACGGCCTCACATCTCGTTCCCAAGCTACCGCAGAAACAAGATGCCTCGGCTCTCCCGCTCGTCCGCGAGCTCTCCCGCCGAGGTCATCTTCCTCGGTCCATCAACCGACCAACGACACCGCTCACAAGCACAACCGCCATCCCGCGAATCTCGCCATGCGCGAGATCTCCACCGGCCATATCCCACGTTCCATGCCACCACGATCCTCCATTGATGATGCTCGATATCGGTGATCTCCCAGATCATGACACGTGGCAGATGGCGTGTCCCAGAGCATGCAAGAAAGGACCTACAGGGGCCGACCAAACTGCTCCTATGCCCGTCCTACCGACGAGGCTGGCTCGCCTCAGCATAATTGGCCTCCTCGGCCTTACAGCTCGTTCCCGAGCTACCGCAGAAACAAGATGCCTCGCCTCTCCCTTTCATCCGCGAGCTCTCCCGCCGAGATCATCTTCCTCGGTCCATCGACCGACCAACGACACCGCTCACGGGCGCAACCGCCATCCTGCGAATCTCGCCATGCGCGAGATCTCCGCCGGCCACATCCCACGTTCCACGCCGCCACGATCCCCCATTAACGAGCCTGTCTCTCCTTTAATGGGAGGTCTCACTCATCACGCGGGCGTGATGTCGGGAGCGTAACGGCCGGCATGATTCTCACGCCTGCTGCACCTGCTGCCACTATTTAAACCCCTCTTTCAGACGGTCAAGGTATGCCACTTCTAATCCACTAAGCCGTTACTCTGGTCGGATTACCCCACTAACTTGATCGTCGGAGGGTCCTCGGTGGTACAATCACCTCGGGACTTCCTTGCAGGTAACTCGGCAACACAACCTCAACCCATTGAGATCCACATGCTTCAGGAGCGACAGCCTCCATATCAAATCTCATCCACTCATCGCCGCCATCAGCAGATCAACGGGAAGCAACATCTGAAGGAGATTCTACCCTCCATCAGCTGGCGCCGTATGTGGGAACACTTTGATTCCACAAAAACAAAATTTCGCCTCCCGATCTCACTCCAATGGCGAGCGATCATCAAGACGATCCAAGCGCCAACCGCCGCCTCCCTTTCAACGGAGGCACAGACGAGATGCCTCCGCCGAACGCCATCAATACCCTCGCCGGCCGCATAGACCGACTCGCATCCTTCGTGGAGGCGCTCGTCCATGTCCAAACGGCGGGGCAAAATCCCCAGGTCACTGCTCCCCCGCCTCGGGACCAGGACCCCTACGGGGGGAGAGAAGACTCAGCCCGCGTCGGCACGGCCGACCGCCGCCTCGCTGCTTCCCACGGCCGCGGATCCCCTAGGCCAGTACGTTTCGAGACCCGCTGGGAGGCCAACAGCTCGACACCGAGGTCCGTCGTTAGAGCGCCCTGCCCTGAGGTATTTCGCGCGCCTGTCCCTCCTGAGGAAATGTCGGTCAGCTCGCCTGTCACCAGGCATGATCGACACACCCTCCCCCGACGGGGTCGCGCAGACGGGGCTCGTGAAGGCAGCTCAAGGGCCACCTCACCCGGGGATTTGAGAAACCTCATTAAAAGAAACCGCGGCCGAGGCCAGACGCAGGCCGCCAACAGCAGGGGCCTGGGATCAGAATGCGCCGAGTCGTCGGGGTACCATGGACGACTCGACGCCCTCGAGAAGAAGATCGAGAGTCTGCACTGGGAAGGTCATCGTTCGAGCGACGGGGCTAAGTATGCCGCCGAATCGCTCACAAAACCGTTCACCAAGGAGCTGCTCGCTGTCCATGTCTCCTCCCGCAACAAGCCCCCAATGGTCTCCCTCTTCGACGAAAAATCTGACCTGAAGGACTACTTGGATGCGTTCACCATGGGGATGAGCTTCCAAGACCACTCCGATGCCGCCTAGTGCCGAGCTTTCCCAGCCACTCTCATCCGTGCCGGGCGAGACTGGTTCCGAGGACTCGAGCTGTGCTCGATCTCAACCTTTGACGAGCTGGCCACACAATTCCTCGACCACTTCGTTGGGAACAGGCGGCAGAAGCGCATAGTCGACCGCCTCTTCACGATCAAGAGTGGGGACAGGGAGACATTCAAGGCCTACATCACCCGTTTCTACAACGCCCTTATCGAAGTCCCATAGCACCGGGACGAAACGATCATCACGGCTCTAAGGTCTGGTCATAGGCACAAGGAGTGGTCACACTCTTTTGCACTGGCGCAACCTAAGACCATGGCCGAGGTAAAGGCCTGGACCGAGCGCGAGGTCAAGCTTGAGTCCGAAGTTGTCACGCCCCGCTTTCCAGAGTACGCTAAAATGGGCACGTGACATAGCCAACCATGCTACCTGTGGGTAGGAAGTATCCATCCACAGTCACATTACGGTTGTAGAGATATCAAGAACAAAATAAAACTATCTAAAACATGTCCATAATCCAAGATAACATGAGTCAAGAATAAATAAATGCGGAAGCGAAAGATCTAATACACAACAACTGGAATGTATGTCCCATAATGCGGGCTCACATCAGGAATAAAAATGCAGGAAGAAAACTAAGTACTACCAACACTCACAGCTCAGCCTGTCGGCTGAAGTACTCCTGCTCGGACTGCGACAGCGTTATAGAATCTGGGCCATGCAAAACCCAGACGTCAGCGTGTCAAATCATCAAGTAAAACATAATAAAAAGGCAATGCGAATATAAACATGAATAGAGTAAGGGTAACAATAATATGAATCAGAGCAGTGCAGGGTAGTGTGCAGTGGGTGAACTAGACTGTTCTATCAGGTTCTCTGTTCTAAAGTCTTTGAAACCAAATTGATGAATTATCGATGTAACTCAATAGTATCCCGTACATACCCGGGACCACGGCCTCAATATTCTCGGCTGAAACCGAGACATGCCGCTAGGCACCAAACCGGAATGTGTACACTCAATAGTATCCCGTACATACCCGGGACCACGGCCACAATATTCTCGGCTGAAACCGAGACATGCTGCTAGGCACAAAACAGGAATGTGTACACTCAGGACAGGTAGTGAACTGTCGAGTTACTAGTCAGGTTTCACCTTTGATTTCCCCATACCCCCAAGTTATATGTGCAAGTCAAGTCAGGTATCCCGAAATCAAGAAACTAATGCCAACACAGGATCAGGTAAACAGGTTTGTCTGGATAGACAACAGGAACGGTCCATGAGGGCTACATGTCAGGTTTGTTGGCATTAGATACAAGATCAGGTAACGGATCAGGTCATGGTACATCATGTCAAGTCAAGCAGTATACGGTACCATGTCGGGTCAATCAATGTGTAGGTAGCAAGACAGGTCAAGAAGCAAGCGATATCATAGGTATACTCACAATTAGTTATATAATCAAGCATGGGTATCAACAACATGAGATAAGCAATGAAGTAAGCAATATGCAAATTCACTGAATTAGCAGTACAGTTGTCAGTTGTGTCACAGAGATGATTTCAATGTTATACGAATGCAGTATGACAATTAAGGCCTTTTAATCATGTTAACAAGTTTAAGCACTTTAGAGGTGCAACGATTTATATAAAGGTTCAATACAGCTATTACAGGTTAAAATGCATACGAGTGTCCGAATGGAACAAAATATAGAGATAAATGCCATACGCTATGTCAATATTAACAATGTGATTCAACAGGTAAATGTGGTTATTAGGTTTAATTGCAAACTGTAGGTTCCAAGTTTTAAAGATAAAATGATATATATCAATATTGTACATGAAAATGAGAAATGATCGTACCAAGTTAAATTTACAGGTTTAGGGTGTCATCAATATGTACGTAAATATTGTTTAGCATGTATCAAGGATTACTTGCCTCGACGGGTCGCGAACCGGGAAAACGGAACGTAAAACGTCGGCGGGGAAACTCGCGACGGGCGCACGGTTCATGGAATGAACCCAAACGACGAACAATGGTACCACGCGGGTCGGGGTACCTCGCTGGAACGTCGGGTCACGTCGTCGGCAACACCGGATTCCGGCCAAGTATACAACAGTAGGAAAAAAATCAAGACATGCACAAGAAAGAAAAGAAATATAAAGAAATATAAGGAAATATAAAGAAGGAGGGAAGGAGGATCTGAGAAGGGGTGCTCACGATGATCAGTAAAGGGGTCGAGATCGTCGGTTGCGTCGACGGTGCTCCGGCGGTGAACAGTAGCACCTTTCATGAACCCATAACAGTAAATATCCAGGAAGCAAGTACAGAAGAAAAATGAAGAATAAGATGGAGAAAGCGCTTACAGGGCGTTCAAGGGTGGTCTGGTGATCGTCGGCGACGACCAGGGGTGGCGCAGACGCGTGCAGGGGGTGCTCAGGTGGCCGCGACGCTGGTGCAGGGAGCACGGGAAGAAGAGAAAAAGAGGAGGGAGGTGCGGTGGATCGATCGAGGGCGAGGAGGCGACGAGGACGGTGATGGTGGTGTCGGCGTTGGGGCTGCGGCGGCTAGGGCTGCGCGAGGTGGGTGCTGGGTTGCGCTCGTGAAGAAAAGAAGAGGAGAAGAAAGAATATATATAGGAGAGAAAGAGAAAGATAGAGAGAGAGAGAGACGGGGAGAGAGAGAGTTAGCGAGAGGAGAGATAGAGAGAGAGGAGAGAGATCGAGATGAGAGAGAGATACGGGGAGAGAGAATTTTGTATTTTAGTGGAGAGAGGAGAGAGAGAGAGAAGGAGAAAGGGAGAGAGAGAGAGAGAATCGTAGGAAAAAGTGGGGCTCTGCCCCGCTCTGTCGTTAGTTACCTAACCTAACGGTGCACGAGGGGACATCGAGGCGAATGCGGATGGCATAAGTGTACGTCGTATTTATCTGTGATGTTTAGGTGATTTAAATGATGGGACTTCATTAATGTGATTAATGAAAGAAAAGAAACCTAAGATGTTGTGGAATCGAATTTTCAAAATCAGGTAGCTACAGTTCTTGCTTTGCATCGCGGTGTTCCTTGTAGAACATCCTGCACCTTATTCGATAAGGAAAGGACCGAGATCCCTTCACCGGGAGTGACTCGTTTAGCAATAACTGGCAGATGCTACAACCCTCGGTTTGTCTTTTGATAGCTCCTATAGTTCTTGCTTTGCACAGTGATGTATATGATATATCCTGCACCTCATTCGACGAGGAAAGGGCCGACGATCCCTTCACAGGGAGTGACCCCTTTAGCAAAACTAGAAAAGCCTAAAAAACACTCCATTTTAAAATCATTTGATTCTACAAAGATATCAAGTTCATTACGCAATAGGTTTTCAGAAAAACCTGTCGTAGCCCTCCGTCAAGACGTAGTGTACGGTAGCTAACTAATGCTTATCTGCTAGCATACAATGCGATTGGATTAGGGTATTCGTACGGCGTTGTTTGGCCTCCGTCAAGGGTCGTGCGGGTGGGTTTAATTCAATCAGGAAATGACGGGTTGAACTTGACTAGCGGACTATGGGTAGTTTGGCCTCCGTCAAGGTCATAGGATGCTAGGGGCAAAATTATCGGGAATTTCTAGTGTTGAAATTTGCAATGAGATTGCATACCTTCTATGAGATAGTTGGATCCCGATACCCACTGCGAGTAATTGTTACTCCTGGGAGAGTTTTACACATTACAATTAGCCGATCAAGTAGGTGTCTAGAAAGGTGTCAATGGGGTTACGCCTCTGGAAAAACGAGGTTTACATTAATTAGGTTCGTGCGAAAGCACGGGGGACCTCCCTCAAAGTACCGACACTGGCCTGGCTGAAAGATTGGCGAACTTGTAGCGTGTAATTAATCCCGGCTAGTCTTTCCTTTTAGGGTTTGAAGGAAGATTTGATAAAAACAGTGGGAGCGATCCTGATTAGATAAAATAATAACCAATCTGATCTTGCAAGAGCATACGCTGAGTGTTTTCTTCTCTCTCTCTCTAGGTAGCGACCATATCACGCCTTAATCAAGATAATAAAACGGATATATTGACTGAACCCGCTTGTTATACTGTGCTGGGGAACGTTGGTCCCGCTCCAACTTATAATTGTTATAAGACAGAGCAGGAAATTGGGGAATACCAGATTTCCCGTGCCGCCCAAACGAAGAAAGTGCATATTGATGCATCATCTTCGGGTGTGTTTGTTACACAGAACTGTTTCTCAATGTCCTTTACGTCCTGGGTATATGATACCGGATCAGGATCCCACATATGTAATATATTACATGGGCTACAGAAAGGTAGAGAACTGAGAACGGGTGATAAGTTTCATGAGGCAGAAAACGGTGCAAGTGTTGCAGCCAGGTCTGTTGGTCACTGTCACCCTGTATTACCAGAATACATTGTTTCTGAACAAATGTTATTAGATACCGAACCTGATATACAAAATCATATCAATCTCTTTATTAGTAAAGAAGGATATAATTTTGTATTGATTGGATAATGTTTTGAACATTTCCTATATCAAGAGTTGATCGGTTCAGGCACGTTATCTAAAAGCATTAACGTTCTAAATCAAACTACAGTTCTTAGTATACAGAACACACACAAGAGGAAGAGTTCAGAAATGAACGAATCCTTCTTGAGGTATTGTAGACCAGGTTATATCAATGCGACCCGACTAGCTGAAGTTACATTTAGATGCATATTTAAATCTGTTTGAATTTACATCTTATGAAACTTGCCAGTCATGTCACAAAGATTAGATGACCATAGCTCTGTTTATTGGAAACAGAGGAAGAGTTAGTAAACTCTTGGGATTGATACATGCTGATGTATGAAAGTCCCCTGACTACACATGCCTAGACCGGTTCT
Source organism: Agapanthus africanus (assembly GCA_030015575.1). Lineage (NCBI taxonomy): Eukaryota > Viridiplantae > Streptophyta > Magnoliopsida > Asparagales > Amaryllidaceae > Agapanthus > Agapanthus africanus. The sequence continues at coordinate 483,592,702 of JASDDO010000010.1, read as the reverse complement.
TTGTACTTCATTACATTCTTTGATGATCTCTCAAGATTCAGACATATGTTCCTGTTGAAACACAAGTCCGAACCTTTTAAGATATTCATAGAATATAAGTTAGAAGTAAAGAACCAAAATACGGGTAAAAGTATTATGTCTTTTGATGTGATCAAGGAGGAGAATACTTGAGCACGGAATTCCTGGATTATTCTAAAGGAGAATGAGATTCTCTCTCAGCATTACTCCTCCGCATACACCATAGCACGATGGTATATCGGGGCGGAGCAATAACACCCTATGTGATATGATGTGCTCTATGATGAGTACTACTGAGTTTCCTATTAGGGAGTTATGCACTTATGAAGTTGCATACCTATTGAATAGGGTTCTGATCAAATCAGATGCCTACCATTTCATATAAGATATGGAAAGGGAAGAGCCCATATCTTAAGTTTGTTAAGATTTGGGGTTGTCCGGCCTATGTTTAAAAAGCAAAATCCGGACAAGCTCGAAGCAAAGTCTACTCTGTAGAAGTTTGTTGGATATCCCAAGCATACGCAAGGGAATATCTTCTACCTAACCGAGGAACAAAAGATGTTTTGTTACTCAGCATGCCACCAGGGAATTTCTTGTGAAGAAATTATTGGTTATGAGGTAGAACTGGAAAGAGTTCCAGCTATACAAACTGCAGCTGATGATTTGGTAGAACCAAAAGATTCAATAGAAACCAACGAACCCCAGCCTCTCCGCCGATCTAGTTGGTTTTCTCACCCACCTGAGAGATACTTCGGTTTCTCTATGACAGTGGGAGCGAGGATTGCATCATGAGATGATGATCCAACTAGTTTCGAGCTGGCTATCAGGAGTGAGACTCTTTAAGAATGGCTGGATGCTTATCGATCTGAGATGGAATCCTTATACACCAACAAAGTATGGACTTTGGTTGCTTTATCTGAAGGGTTAAATCCCCATCAGGAGCAAGTATATCTTGAGAAGATTACTTGGTGTACATGGAAAAGTTGAGACTTTCAAAGCTAGACTTGTTAAAGGTTTGCATCATTGACCAGGTATGGATTATAATGAAACCTTTTCTAAGCAGCTATGCTTAAGTCCATCCAGATCCTACTTGCCACGGCTACATACCATGACAGCGATATCTGGCGGTTGGGTGTCTTGACTACTTTTCTAAATGATGTTTTAGAAGAAAGCGTCTATAAGTACACAGCCAGAGGGCTTCGTAGACAGTGGGAGCAGCGGAAACGTGTGCAAGATGTTTTATGTGATAAAGCAGGCATCGCGGAGTTGGAACATCTGTTTTGATGAGTTAGTCAAAGAGTTTGACATCATCAAAATGGTAGATGAACCTTGTATATACAAAAAGGTAGTAGGGAGTATGGTGGCGATCCTCGTAGAGTACGTGGATGACATACTTTTGATAGGGAAGGAGTTTCCTATGCTACGCTCGGTCAATCTCCGCTTATCGCAAGGATTCTCCATATAGGATCAAAGTGATACCTACTAAATCCTGGGTTTTGGATCTATGAGATAGATCTAATTGGATGTTAGGATACTCACTAGTTGTAGTGAGATGGTATCAATCGATCCTTGGGAGAATCACTGGAAAGGTTCCAGGGTGATAAAGACGACTGAATGTCAGTCGCAGGCATTGTCTTTACCCCCAGTAAAGGGACGGTATGTTGGAAGAGTTCCAAGCTAGATACCGTGGCATACTAGACGATAAAGGCTGGATACATCGTTACCAAAGATGCTACCAAAGAGGCAGTCTGCGTGTATATTAGTTCATGAGATGAACTTCATTCCTCCCATTGTGTGACAATGGAGTTGTGGCTTATGCCAAGGAACGCCCGTCCCATCAATGATCCAGACATATTCTTAGGCGGTATCACCTGATCATGGAGATGGTTGATCTCCAGGGGGTCGAGGTTAGGAGAGTAGACTCAGAGGACAACTCGGCGGATCCACTCACGAAAGGCCTTTTCCCAGAGAGAGACTTTTATGGGATGGTTGAGTATGAGATACTACAACCATTGCTATCAGATGGCCTTAGTGCAAGTGGGAGATTGTTAGTTATATGTATGCCCTAGAGGCCATTACTATACATAGGATGTATATTGTAGTGGATGCTTGGACATATATAGGGATGACTTTCTTGCTCGATATGATAGTATGCTATCTGGTTACTCTTTACCTTAACGTGTACACTGATTGTCTCTCTGTTACATGTTGGTAAAGCCCTTAGGATGTGTACTTGACTACCTGGACTATGATGCGGATCATACTAGTGGGGACATGGTAGTCCATAAGTACATCCTTCAAAGTCCCTAGTCGTGGGTGTATCGAGACAGGGCATCGATATACCAGGGTAGACTAGCGTGTAGCTTCTCGACCCATATAGATGGGCGATGGATGATCCCATATCCATTGGTGTTTGACATCAGAGATGATATACGGGTGCTCAGTGGAGACTGGGTACACTGGACGTACTCGCCGAGAACTCCCAGATGGTATTATACCTTACGTCAGATGGCAGTTCTCTGGTGACACTGGTACAGGTTAGTCTGTAGACCCGAGATCGTCATAGAGTCTTGTGTGATTCCCACTGTGCTTTGATTTCCATCATACCACGTCCAAGAGGGCGTGCAAAAAGGTGGCTTTTGGGTACAGTCCCGAATCACATGGAGGCAATGAGCGATAGGAGGGTTTTCGTCTCTCCCGGTATAGGGAGTTGATGTTGCGCAGTGCTCGATTGGCTATAACAGGAAGTCCTTGGCCAAGGCTGCTTTAGGGATTTACTGGTAAGTGTTACCAGTAGTTTCTCGACCCGTTATGAGCCTCATATCGACACGACTTATCGAGTTATTGGGGTTTGACGTTTACCACCCCTAGACGAGATATGCGACATATCAGACGAACAGACCGGACTGTACGGTAGTGTTACTCGTTGGATTCACAGGAGTGTGAGCGGGCTTGCTCGTTGATCTTCTGATCTCTCAATACCCGGGTGGCCGTTACGTTTAGCAAACCGCTTGCGGCTTGTGGGTGTTTGATATGATCATCACCTACTGCCGGCGTATTGACGAGTCTTTAGAGTCCTACACAGGGGTTTCCTGGCTCAAGCGAAACGAAATAGGAGCGCATATGAGATATGTGCGGGACCGAGAATAATACCAGTATGTGATACTATATTCTATTCTCGCGATTTGTATCATCGGTCGGTTATATGTGATATAGCCGGGTTACCGAATCAAATGTTGATTCGATACATTGATACACTTGATATTAGTCGGTTATATGCGATATGACCGGATCGTTAAATCAAGTGTTGATTTAATGATTTAATGTATAATTATATATTTGATATATTACTTTACATTAACTAGTATTGGTTCACTTAAGATTGATTTTCTCATTTGAATGTGCACATTGTTTATATGTGATATATGCAAGTGCACATGTTTGTACCATGCTTGATGATACAAAACAAGTTGTGTGTATGAGACTTGAACCATATCAAGGTTAGATTAGGGTTTACTATTTTCCTTAGCATATAACAAAAGAGTGTGACTTTGGTCAAAGTTATCAAGCTTCATGAAGCTTGATGAACATTGACAAAGTCAACTCTTTTGTCATTTGCTTAAGATATTAGCTAACCCAACCCTTAACCTTATGCTATGGTTAATTCTCTACATGAGTTAAGCATGAGGGCTTAACTCAACCATGGTGCCATGATTAAAAGGATAAGTATTCATATTATTCTTTTAATTGAGAGAATTCTTTTCTTCTTCTTCATCTTCATCAAGCTCACAAAAGCTTGAGAGCTTCAATGGTGCCATGGGAAAAAGAGTGAGAAATTCAATTCTAAAGAGAACCCACTTTCTATTTCTTCATCCTCTACCACTTGCCATGTAGTATAGGGTGTTCTCTTCACAAAGTTTTCGACCAAGTGAAGGAATAGCTTGAGTTTGAGTCTCCCCGACGTAGATCATCTTCGGCCTCGAAGTCAATGACCTAGCCCGATCATTTCTCCGACGAAACCATTGCTAGAGTCCGGGATCCCGATGATCGCAGCGGAGTGACGTCAACATGGAGCTAAAGAAGTGGTGGACCGGATCTACAAAGGTTGTAATCCCTTTCACTTAGTAGCAAAGTCGTTTGTTTGCTTTCTTTTCGCCTTAACTTCTAGTTAACGATCTATATTAGGGTTTCTCGGCACCGGAAAATTTTTGTTTGGCATGGTTGATACCTTGTGGAACCTCCTTAGTGTGCCTAGGAACCCTACAAAATTTAAAATGAAGTGTTTTACAAACAAAAAGCATACCCCCAAAACAGACACATGTACGTGCACTTAGCTGTCCAAACTCTCCCGTTTCATTGAACGGGACGAGGACACGATGCACGGACGCTACAACAGGGTTAGGGGTGTCAAGTAGGCTAAGATGAATATTTTTAATTTTATTTTAGATGCCAAAATTGTTATATGCAGAAATGAATTTGCTGAGTAAAAATTTACAGTAAGTAACAATCAAGCAAGATAAATGAAATGAGTGCCATACTACGTTCAAACGGTAACTGAAATTAGTAGCATTGGGCTCGGGTGTTACATTATACCCAACTACAAAAAGAATTTCGTACTCGAAATTCCAAGAATACAAAGATAGATAACTACAAGAAAATGTGAGGAAACTTCTGCCGAATTTCATCTTCTCGTTCCCAAGTGGACTCTCCATGCGAGCGATTACCCCAAGAAACAAGCACAAGAGGGATTACCTTGTTCTTAAGAACCTTTTTCCTACGATCCACAATTTCAATCGGTCGCTCCTCAAAAGTCAAGTCTTCTCGTACTGTTAGCTCTGAATGATCCAATACGTGCGTTTCATCTCGAACATACCTTCGTAGTTGAGATACGTGAAACACATCATGCACACTCGCCAAGGACTGCGGTAACGCCAAACGAAACACATCATGCAAACTTTTGCAGTCTAGGGTCCTGCGATTGTGCTGCTTTAATATTCTCGATCAACGATGACTGTATTTGCAGCTGCATCAACTGTCCCGTAGAATGCGGTATCACAACCTCCAAGTCAAATCTTCGAAAATCTGCAACGATCTCCTTCTGCGCAGTTAGCATCTGAATTGCTGGTAACCGACTAAGCGCATCCGGCACGACGTTAACATTCCTCGGATGGTACTTAAGATCAAGATCGTAGTCAGCCATCAGCTCCAACCATCTACGCTGCCTCATATTAAGCTCCTTCTGTGTGAACACATACTTCAAGCTCTTATGATCAGTAAAAACTTCGACCCTTTCGCCCAAAAGGTATTGTCTCCAAATCTACAAAGCGAAAATCACAGCCGCAAGTTCCAAGTCATGAGTTGGGTAATTCTTCTCATGGGTCTTCAACTGTCTCGATGCGTACGCTACAACCTTCCCATGCTGCATCAAAACACATCCCAATCCTTTCCCAGATGCGTCGCTGTGAATCACCAATCCTCCGGAATTGTCTGGATCGGTCAGAATAGGGGCGGTTATCAACTTCTGCTTCAACGTCTCAAAAGCTAACGCACATTTATCCGTCCATACAAAAGGTACCTCCTTATGCGTAAGCTTGGTTAACGGCTCCGCCAGACGAGCAAAGTTCTCTACAAATCTTCTGAAATACCCGGCGCGTCCAAGAAAACTTCTTATCTCCGCAACATTCTTTGGAATCGGCCAGTCTCGAACTGCTGCAATCTTTTCTGGATCGACGGCAATTCCATTGCCAAACACAACATGCCCCAAAAACTTTACTTTTTCCAGCCAAAACTCGCACTTACTCATCTTCGCATATAACTTCTCTTGTCTTAACGTTTGCAGTGCGATCTTCAAATGTTCAGCATGCTCCTCAAAACTCTTTGAGTAAACCAGAATATCGTCAATGAACACCACAATAAACTGGTCCAAGAACGGTGAAAAGATTCGGTTCATCAAGTCCATGAATACTGCTGGCGCATTCGTTACTCCGAAGGGCATCACTAAGTACTCGTAATGTCCATACCGAGTTCGGAACGCCGTCTTGCAAATATCTTCTGCTTTCACTCGGACCTGATGATATCCGGATCGCAAATCCAGCTTCGAGAACACCCTCGCGCCACTGAGCTGCTCGAAAAGTTCGCCAATGCGAGGGATCGGGTATTTGTTCTTAATAGTCTCCCGGTTTAATTCTCGATAGTCGATGCACATCCTTCTTGTGCCATCCTTCTTCTTTACTAGAAGAACTGGAGCTCCCCAAGGCGAGTTACTGCTTCGAATCCAACCCTTCTCAAGCAATTCAGCAACCTGTTTCTTGACTTCTTCCAACTCAACTGGTGCCATAGTATAATACGCTTTGGATACTGGCGCTGCACCAGGAATAAGATCAATTGCGAACTCCACGTCTCGCTTCGGCGGTAATCCCGATATATCCTCAAATACGTCCATAAAATCACGAACAACAGCCGGCTCTTCACTATTATCAACTTCCATCGATGCAAGAATATCATTGGTCGGCCTAGCCCTAAACTCGACTGGCCCGACAGAACTGCTTCCTCCAGTGAAGGTAAACTCGGGATGTCCGAGAATCTGGAAAATTACCTTCCTTGCCCTACAATCAATATGAGCGTGGAAAGTGCCAAGAAAATCCATTCCCAAGACGACTTCGTAGCTGCCCGTATCAATCACCAAGAAATCTGCAAAAAGCTCCCGTCCGCATACAACAACTGTACAATCTTTACATTCCCTAGATATGATTTTCCCATTCCCTACTAGATATGATTTTCCCATTCCCAGTGTGTATGTCCCAGAAACTAGACAGGGTCGTGCAGTCAATCGAGTGTGTAGTTATAAACTTGGATGACATAAAACAATGGGATGCACCAGAATCAAATAACGCTAATGCGGGAAAACCATGAACGAGTAGAGTACCTGAAACAACTTCTCCTGACGCCTTAGCTTCTTCTGCTGTCAAGGTAAAAGCTCGAGCCTGATTAGGTCCTTGAGTCAGCTGTTTCTGTCCTTGGAACGGTCTCTGCGGAGGCTTCTGAAAATCATCCCTTGTACGAAGCTTCGACGGACAAGCACCAACGGCGTGATCAGCCGCTCCACAAACCAAACAAAGTCCCAGCCTCCTTTGACAATCCTTTTGCATGTGGCCAGGTAAATTGCAATAGTTACAAGTCACGCTCTTTCTTCGATCGACGATCACTGGCTTCTTCATGGGTGCTACACCTCGACGGTCCACTGGAATACCTCTGCGACCATGAGTTCGGTTAGGTACAAATGCTGGCTTCCTTACCGCAACTGCTGTCTGCTGCAAACTCCCCTTCATCCCAGATAAACTCTACTGCTCTCGGGCTGCCGAAAGTACTTGTGAGAAAGTGGTCAAACCCAGAGAGACAATCTGCCGCTGGATGTCCACGTCCAAGCTGCGCATGAACCTCCGTGCCCTGTCTGCATCGTTGGCAACTAAAGGTCCAGCGAATCTACTGAGTCTTGTCCATTCTGCTGCATGCACATCCACTGGTGATCCATTCTGCTTTAGTCCGATGAATTTCTCTTCCATTTCCTCCCGTGCAGTCCGCGGGAAGAACTTCTCCAGGAAACTCTTTGAAAAATCCGCCCACTTGACCGGCTTGGGCAAACGGTTCTCCTCCACAAGCCACCATTCTCGGGCGTAGTCCACTAACTGAATGCGTACCACATCAACTCTTTTCTCATCTGGAATCTGTGCCGCAATAAGCAAGTTTTCTGTGTCAACTAGCCACTGCTCCGCTGGCAACGGCTCCTCCAAACCAGTAAATGTAGACGGACCCAAACGTCTGAAATCTGCTACGTTCCCTACTCAGTCGACTGGTTTAGCTCCAGCATTGTTCACAGACTGCTGAACGATCTGCAAACCTTCCTGAAATGAGTCCGCTTGTTGCTGGATCAGCTAGGTCTGTTTCTTTTGATTCTCCAGCATTCCCCTTATCACTCCAAGCATGGCGGCTTCGTCCACACGCCTCAGGTACGTCTTCAAATTCTTACCGGCCATATTCCTGAAATCAAAACACCCAACATTAGCATGATGATAGATTCAATATATAGATCAAGGCTAGAACTCCAAAATACTTAAATAGAGTGCCGCATTGTAACTATGCCGCGGTATCATAGCCACAATTACATAACTCCACCCAAGTCGCCTAAGTTCTAGAGATAACAAGGAATTAGGTTTTCGAGTCGATATGCAAAGGAAGTTTGCATATCGTAAAAGATATAATCAGCAAGAATGTGATTCAAGAATGGTAAACGGCAAGGTGGCGGGACATGTTTCCTAAACACGGGTATTCTGATTCGTGTATTGGGTACAATACCCAACTACAAAAAGAATCAACCCGACTAACCTATGGCTCTGATACCAAAAGAACCATGTCACGTCCCGCTTCCCAGAGTACCCTAAAATGGGCACGTGACATAACCAACCATGCTACCTGTGGGTAGGAAGTATCCATCCACAGTCACATTACGGTTGTAGAGATATCAAGAACAAAATAAAACTATCTAAAACATGTCTATAATCCAAGATAACATGAGTCAAGAATAAATAAATGCGGAAGCGAAAGATCCAATACACAATAACTAGAATGTATGTCCCATAATGCGGGCTCACATCAGGAATAAAACTAACTACTACCAACACTCACAGCTCAGCTTGTCGGCTGAAGTACTCCTGCTCGGACTGTGACAGCGGTACAGAATCTGGGCCATGCAAAACCCAGACGTCAGCGCGTCAAATCATCAAGTAAAACATAATAAACAGGCAATGCGAATATAAACATGAATAGAGTAAGGGTAACAATAATATGAATCAGAGCAGTGCAGGGTAGTGTGCAATGGGTGAACTAGACTGTTCTATCAGGTTCTCTGTTCTAAAGTCTTTGAAACCAAATTGATGAATCATCGATGTAACTCAATAGTATCCCGTACATACCCGGGACCACGGCCTCAATATTCTCGGCTGAAACCGAGACATGCCGCTAGGCACCAAATAGGAATGTGTACACTCAATAGTATCCCGTACATACCCGGGACCACGGCCACAATATTCTCGGCTGAAACCGAGACATGCCGCTAGGCACAAAACAGGAAGTGTACACTCGGGACAGGTAGTGAACTGTCGAGTTACAAGTCAGGTTTCACCTTTGATTTCCTCATACCCCCAAGTTATATGTTCAAGTCAAGTCAGGTATCCCGAAATCAAGAAACTAATGCCAACACAGGATCAGGTAAACAGGTTTGTCTGGATAGACAACAGGAACGGTCCATGAGGACTACATGTCAGGTTTGTTGGCATTAGACACAAGATCAGGTAACGGATCAGGTCATGGTACATCATGTCAATTCAAGCAGTATACGGTACCATGTCGGGTCAATCAATGTGTAGGTAGCAAGACAGGTCAAGAAGCAAGCGATATCATAGGTATACTCACAATCAGTTATATAATCAAGCATGGGTATCAACAACATGAGATAAGCAATGAAGTAAGCAATAGGCAAATTCACTGAATTAGCAGTACAGTTGTCAGTTGTGTCACAGAGATGATTTCAATGTTATGCGAATGCAGTATGACAATTATGGCCTTTTAATCATGTTAACAAGTTTAAGCACTTTAGAGGTGCAACGATTTATATAAAGGTTCAATACAGCTATTACAGGTTAAAATGCATACGAGTGTCCGAATGGAAAAAAATATAGAGATAAATTCCATACTCTATGTCAATATTAACAATGTGATTAAACAGGTAAATGTGGTTATTATGTTTAATTGCAAACTGTAGGTTCCAAGTTTTAAAGATAAAATGATATATATCAATATTGTACATGAAAATGAGAAATGATCGTACCAAGTTAAATTTACAGGTTTAGGGTGTCATCAATATGTACGTAAATATTGTTTAGCATGTATCAAGGGTTACTTGCCTCGACAGGTCGCGAACCGGGAAAACGGAACGTAAAACGTCGGTGGGGAAACTCGCGACGGGCGCACGGTTCACGGGATGAACCCAAACGACGAACAATGGAACCACGCGGGTCGGGATACCTCGCTGGAACGTCGGGTCACGTCGTCGGCAACACCGGATTCCGGCCAAGTATACAACAGTGGAAAAAAAATCAAGACATGCACAAGAAAGAAAAGAAATATAAAGAAATATAAAGAAGGAGGGAAGGAGGATCTGAGAAGGGGTGCTCACGATGATCAGTAAAGGGGTCGAGATCGTCGGTTGCGTCGACGGTGCTCCGGTGGTGAACAGTAGCACCTTTCATGAACCCATAACAGTAAATATCCAGGAAGCAAGTACAGAAGAAAAAGGAAGAATGAGATGGAGAAAGCGCTTACAGGGCGTTCAAGGGTGGTCTGGTGATCGTCGGCGACGACCAGGGACGGCGCAGACGCGTGCAGGGGGTGCTCAGGTGGCCGCGGCGCTGGTGCCGGGAGCACGGGAAGAAGAGAAAAGGAGGAGGCGACGAGGACGGTGATGGCGGTGTCGATGTTGGGGCTGCGGCGGCTAGGGCTGCGCGAGGTGGGTGCTGGGTTGCGCTCGTGAAGAAAAGAAGAGGAGAAGAAAGAATATATATAGGAGAGAGAGAGAGAGAGACGGGGAGAGAGAGAGAGTTAGCGAGAGAGGAGAGAGATCGAGATGAGAGAGAGAGAGAATTTTGTATTTTAGTGGAGAGAAGAGAGAGAGAGAGAGAAGGAGAAAGGGAGAGAGAGAGAGAATCGTAGGAAAAAGTGGGGCCCAGGGGGTTTAAAAAAAGGAATTTGATTGGTTGGGGTAAATTCTGGTTAAGGGAAAAGATTTAATAAAAGATTTAGGATTATAAGATATTGTATATGGTTAAAATAATATACGGTGGTTTTAAAATATTAAAATTTGGGATTTTGGCGCAAAGTAAAATATTTTCAAATCGCGCCCGGGTCGGGTCCAAAAATTTGAAATTGAAATAACAGAATTTTAGGCGGGACCCAAAATTTAAGATGAAGTGTTTTACAAACAAAAAGCATACCCCCAAAACGGACACACGTACATGCTCGTAGCCGTCCAAACTCGCCCGTTTCACCGAACGGGACGAGGACACGATGCACGGACGGTAAAACAGGGTTAGGGGTGTCAAGTAGGCCAACATGAATATTTTTAATTTTATTTTAGATGCCAAAATTGTTATATGCAGAAATGAATTTGCCGGGTAAAAATTTACAGTAAGTAACAATCAAGCAAGATAAATGAAATGAGTGCCATACTACGTTCAAACGGTAACTGAAATTAGTAGTATTGGGCTCGGGTGTTACAGAAGTGAACGCCAGCCTCCCCCGAGCAGAGCAAGCCAACCAGAAAAAGAGGGCAAGGGACGAGAGAAGGGGACTGGAATGACAAAAGCCCTATCCCCCAAAGTTCCAGGATTACACGCCGTTTAACGTCTCCCAGGCGATGCTTATAGAGGAGGCCAAGGGCGAAGGGTTCTTTAAGTTCCCCCCGATCCTATGCTCGGCTTCAAAGCGAACCCGGGGGCCCTACTACGGCTTTCATAGGTCACCGGGGCACTCAACGGAGAGCTGCAAACAACTTCGAGACTATATTGAAGAGCCCATCCGTTCAGGGCACCTCGCGGCGAACCTGAGGGAATTGCAGCAAGTTGACCGCGAGCAGAAGCAGCGTCACCTTCCAGTCGAGCAGACCATCGGCCAGATCATAGTAGTGTCAGCGGAGCATGCGTCTGATACCCCCAAAGCTCGGTATCCCATGCCGAGCATAGATACCAACATACGTGTGGGGGGCTCAAGCTGCATGAATAGAAGCATCTACTAGCATGTATTTTCTTTTCAAAGCAATGTACCATTTTCTTGATGTCTTTTGTTTATATAATAAAGGGATCAATATAGCATTGCAGAAAAGAAAAATAATTTTATTCACTCAAGAGGTACTGTAGGCTCCTCAGCCGTACACAAAAAAAGAAAAATTACAACAACAGGGGAATAGGGTGCAGAGAGCATTGCTCGTGGTATTCTGAGCATATCTCCTCCAGCCGAGCCCTCGCAGCGTCTAACATCTGCCTCCGATCCCTCCGCGAGCCTCGGCATCGAGCCTTAACTGGTAGCACTCACGGACGAGCGCTTCCGAGCGGTTTAGCCGGCCCGCGGAGATCAGGCCGAAGTGCCGCGGAGACCTTAGCTTGCCTATGGCCTCGTCGAACAGCATTTCAGATAAGGGGTTGTAAAGCCCTGGCGACGCCCTCCAGATGGAGTACATCAGCAGCTCCAGGAGGGAGGACCACCGGGGGAGCAATCGGCCGAAGTGGTCCTCGATCCTGCCGATTACCAACTGCACCGTGTCCTCAGTGCAGTACGGGTCATAGAGGTAGACGTCCTCGAAGCTTACCATGTCTTCGATGGTGAAGAGGAAGTCCTGCATTTTCTGCGTTTCGGGTGTGAGGAGGAAGCAAACAACAATCCCTTCGTTTTATAGCCAACGACGCCTGGGAGTCCAACAGTTGCCCGTTTCACCCGCAACGCAGGCGCCACACGGCAAGCGTCGCGCCTCCCCATGCAAAACCGAAACAACACGACCCCGGCGCTTCGCCTTCACAGCGCCCTTGCGACACGTTTCCTCGTGACTGTCCCAGTCCTCAGTGCTCACCTTGGGAAGATCGGACAGAGCCTCGCTAACAGGCAACCGAGCTGCTACCTTGCTCGGTTATCCCTGGCCGGTAGCTTCCCACCCACAACGCCAGGGATCAAAGCCCTCGCCAAGAGGCAGCCGAGCGTCTACCCTGCTCGGCTATCCCTGGCCGGTAGCTTCCCTACCCCACGACGCCAGGGATCTAAGCCCTCACGAAGAGGCAGCCCTGCAGCTACCCTCCTCGGCTATCCCTGGCTGGTAGCTTCCCTACCCACAACGCCAGGGATCAAAGCCCTCGCCAAGAGGCAGCTCTGCAGCTACCCTGCTCGACTATCCCTGGCTGGTAGCTTCCCTACCCCACGATGCCAGGGATCAAAGCCCTCGCCAAGAGGCACCGGGCAGCAACCCTGTTCGGCCATCCTTAAGGACCCAAAAGCCCTCGAAAGAGGCAACCGCTTAGCACGTACCGTGCTCAGTTGTCCCTGGAAACACACCAGGGATCAAAGCCCTCACCAAGAGGCACCGAGCGGCAACCCCGCCAAGACATCCTTAGTAGGCCTTCTATGCCCCTCCCGAGCTAAGGATGAAAAGCCCTCGAAAGAGGCAACCGCTTAGCACGATCCGTGCTCGGTTATCCCTGGCAGAACGCTAGAGATCAAATACCTCGCCAAGAGGCTCCGGGCGGCAACCCCGCTCGGGCATCCTTAAGGATCAAAGCCCTTGTCAAGAGGTACCGAGCAGCTACCCTGCTCGGCCATCCTTAGCAGGCCTCTCACGGCCCCTCCCGCGCTAAGGATCAAAGCCCTCGCCAAGAGTCACCGAGCAGCTACCCTGCTCGGCCATCCTTAGCAGGCCTCTCACGGCCCCTCCCACGCTAAGGATCAAAGCCCTCGACAAAAGGAACCGAGCAGCTACCCTGCTCGGCCATTCTCAGCAGGCCTCTCACGGCCCCTCCCGCGTTGAGGATCAAAGTCCTCACCAAGAGACACCGAGCAGCTACCCTGCTCGGCCATCCTCAGCAGGCCTTTTACGGCCTCTCCAGCGCTAAGGATCAAAGCCCTCGCCAAGAGTCACCGAGCAGCTACCATGCTCGGCACCATCCTCAGTTGGCCAATTATGGCCCCTCCAACAACTAAGGAACGTGAACTCAACAAGAGACATCCAGTCTATCAACGTCTTAGCGATCTACACTTCGACTTCGGGGCCATAGAGATACCGTCTCACTGCCTGCTTTGGATCACTTGGAAAGAGAGCAGACTCAAGTCGACGCATAATCGCCATACAAAGAGACGAAACAACAGAAAGGTAGTCCCACGCAGATACAAGTGTTCACACAACAAGAAGAAAATAACGCGTGCAAACAAGACTGCAAGAAAATTACCTTTATTCATAAAAGTTAAAGCTTTTACAAGGTATCGTGAACTCCCCAGCCTTAAAAAATTCCCGGAGGCCTACCAAACTCCCGAGGAAACAAATAAAAAGAAAAAAAAAGAAGCAAAAAGATAACGGGTCTCAAGCCTCAAGGCCGGGCGCATCCCCGGGAAGCTCAGCAACCTTGGCAGGAGCCTCGGCGTTGCCCTCGCCAGGTGTCTCCTCCTCAGCCTCGGCCACGAGGTCCTCCCCTCGCCCGTTGTCCCCGCGAGGATATTCGGCTCGGAGATCCTGGTCGGCGAATTCCAGCACCCGAGCCTTGACGGCATCAAGGGCCTCATGCCAGATGGCGGTAGTGGCCGAGGCTAGGACGGTGTAAATTTCTTTCGATTTCTGGAAGTTCTCCACCGCCTTCTCTGCCAAGAGGTCGGCCCGTTTCGCCGCCTCTACCGCCACCTCTAGCTCCTTCCGGAGGGTACTCACCGACTTCTTCATGGTGCCGACGAGCGCCATGGAGTCCTGAAGCTTGGCCTCAGCAGCTTGGACGGCTTCACGGAGCCTGGTAGCCTCCTGCTTCCCCGCCGCCACTTCCTACTTCCCAGCCGCCGCCTCCTGCTTCGCGGCCTCTAGCTCCTGCTTCCCGGCCACCACCTCGGCCTCGGGGGCGGCGACCCTCGCTGTCGCTGCTTCCAGCGCCCGCCTCGAGCTCTCCTTCAGTGAGGAGGACTCGCCCGCGGCTCGGACCACCGGGCCTATTCCTCCTCGTCCATCCGGATAGCAAGAGCGACGTAGCGGAGGACCTGGGGAAACAAGAAAGGGGCCAGAAAGTAGAAGGATCACCATGTCTCACGAAAGATGAAACGAGCAAGGTATGAGCACTAACCTGCATGGCCTCTTGGGCGATGAACGCCAGTTGCCTCTTCAGACTTCCCCCGGGGAACCTGCCCCCGGCCGACCTCTCTGTTCCCGCCAAAAATTTCTGCGCAGAAGAGCTCAAGGTATCAAATGGCAGCGATACGCTTAAGGAAATGCGAACCAGTATCTTCCGGCCTATATTTTGATAAACTCCCGAAGGAGAAATAGATAAATTCTGATGATATTGGAAGCATCTCGAAAAACCCTTCGATTTGATATATTATGGGCTTCATAATTCATCCGGGATCAACAGTTATGAGCAAATATGCTATACACTAATCCCTGATTAAAAAATCACGAATTACCTCAATGAGGTATCACGTGCTCACACGTGATCAATGGTCACGTGTTGACACGTGATAGTTAAAACATGAAATAATAACAAACGGCTGAAGGAAATACCTCAATAAGGTGTCACGTGCTCACACGTGACCAATGGTCACGTGTGACACGTGATGGTTAAAACTGAAGCGTAAGTAAACGCAGAGAAAATTACTCAATTGGGGGTCACGTGCTCACACGTGACCAAGGGTCACGTGTCAGCACGTAACTGGCTTCGAAAGCCTTACAGATTAATAGAATTAAAATTCTAAAGTTTTCTAAATCTTTCCAAATGGGAAAAGATTATGGGGACCGTTGGATTAAAGATCCAAGGGTGATTAAATATCACCAATTTATGGAAAAATCCTAGACAAGGAAAGATTTCGCCTAAATCTCACCAGAAATAACAAACAGAATATCTTTGGATTTAAAATCCAACGGTGAATAAAATTCACTGAATGATCTAAAAGCTCATATTAAATATGAAAACAAATCAAATCTTTCAATGAAAGATTTGCAAAACAAATTTATTCTTTTCTTTCTCCTATAAATAGGAGCCAAGAAAAGAAGAGAAGGGATCTACTTTTTGGAGAGAAGAAACAGAGGGAGGAGAATTTAATTCTCAAGAGAAAAAAGAAAAGAGAGGAGAATTTAATTCTCTGCAAAAGAAAAAACCCTAGGTAAGAAAAGAGAGCCTTCAAAAGAGAATTTAATTCTCAAAAGAGTTTAACTCTTATATAAAGAAAAGAACTTAGTTTTTTCTCTGGTTGAGGATCTGCAAAGTGCACATCTCTCCATGAATTGAGAATTTAATTCTTATTGGGTTGAGATCCTGCCATGCAGATCTAAAACACAGAGGAAGAATTGAGTTTTGAGAATTTAATTCTCACAGAATTACAGGAATTTAATTCCTTTGAGATAAAATTAGGGTTAACCCCATATTATAGGAATTTAATTCCTCCAAAATCATGATTAGGGTTTAACCCTACAGAGAATTTAATTCTTAAAGAAATAAAGATACTTGAAAGATCTCCATGCACGTAAAGAACTTGATCACGTGGTAATACGTGACCCCCATTCTCAATGAGCAGAGAAGAAAAAACAGAACTTGATCACGTGGTAACACGTGACCCTTCCCCTTAATGATCAAAAGAGAACGAATAAGAATTAAGGTCACGTGTCCCCACGTGAACCCTGAAAAGATCCCCAGAAATAAGATGGAAACAACTCAGAGGCAATGCCTCACGTGCTCCCATGTGACCCCTGAAACACAGAAAGAAAAAGTAAAAGAAATAAAGGCCTTGGGTGCTCTCACGTGCTCCCACGTGACCCCTTGGCGGACGCTTTAATGATCAGTGCATGAATCCCCATCACGTGCCAACATGCGATGCTCTAGAATAAAAATAAAAAGTGTTTAACACTTAATTGCAGAACGAAGAAAAGGGATCTGGTCCCACTTTTGGGCACTCTCACGTGTCCACACGTGACCCCTCTTTCTTTAGTGTTTAACACTAATTTGGGGATTATATTTCCAGTGTTTAACACTGATTGTTTCTAGTGTTTAACACTAAATTGAAGATTATATTTTCAGTGTTTAACACTGATTGTCTTTTAGTGTTTAACACTAATTTGAGAGTTCTACCTCCAGTGTTTAACACTGTTGTTCTCAAGTGTTTAACACTACTTTTAGCCAAATTGGCTAATTTTCTAGAGGCAAAAGTCCCTCCTCCAAATGAATCTCAAAACTGAGGAAATCAAGGACAAAATGTTGTCAGAGCCCCCAAACCTTTATTTAGCACTGCTGAATGATGAGGGGCTGAACCTAGACATATGTCTAATGGTCCAAAGGGCCAATATTTCAAACATAATTGGACTTAGCCCAAACTGGCCATAAGTCCTCAAATCATCTTGAACTGAGCACATCTGCTCTTTCAACCAACTCATTAATTCAAGGGTACATCTCTGAACTCCTCTTATATTTGTCGTTGTA
Organism: Agapanthus africanus; assembly: GCA_030015575.1. Lineage (NCBI taxonomy): Eukaryota > Viridiplantae > Streptophyta > Magnoliopsida > Asparagales > Amaryllidaceae > Agapanthus > Agapanthus africanus. The sequence goes on along the minus strand of JASDDO010000010.1, from coordinate 483,575,432 downwards.
ATCCTTCAACGTCTTCAGAGAGGTGATGGGTCCCGACAGCCATAAATTTTATGGACCATTATGTCCTTAAACTTGTATTGGACCACTACGTCCTTAAACTGGTATTGGACCACTATGTCCCTAAACTGGCAATGGACCACTATGTCCCTAAACTGGAACAATAGAGCCCAAACGCTCTTTTGTCGGATCTAAACGATCCCGTTAAGTTGATCTTAGTCTCAAATTGGACTAACGTATCCTTAACAAACGTTTAAGTTGATCTTAGCCTCAAATATGGCTAACGTGTCCTTAAATCAAACCTTCAAACAGACTTTAGTCCCAAATTGGACTGTAGATCTCTCAACCAACTTTGGTTCAAGGGTACATCTCTGACCTCCTCTGATATTTGTCGTTGTAATCCTTCAACGTCGTCAGAGAGGTGACGGGTCCCGACAACCACACATTAATACGCACCGTGGGGTCCTTAAACTCATGGACTTATGCGTCCTTAAACCAATATCCGTCCCCAAAATGGGAATGTTGGACCACTACGTCCCTAAACTGGAACAATAGAGCACAAATGCTCTTTTGTCGGGTCTAAACGATCCCGTTAAGTTGATCTTAGTCTCAAATTGGACTAATGTATCCTTAACAAACATTTAAGTTGATCTTAGTCTCAAATAAGACTAACGTATCCTTAAACCAAAACCCCAAACCCAAATCTAAGAAAATATGGATTTGGACTAATCCACGTCCTACGGGCGACGACATAAATTAGTCTCCGTATACAATCCACGGGCAACCACAAACAAAACAAACACCCACGACACAAAGTAAAATTCTGGAGAAGGAGAAAGTTGTTACCGCGATGCGGTAGCGTAATTAACTGCAGGGGCTTGCGCCTGTAGGGAAGAGCGTCCCCACAATCAAAAAACCCTCAAACGAGGGGGAATCTGATGAAGTCTGCTACAGCGGCTGCATCCGTTTAAACCTTCGATACACGGTGCTATAAACCAACTTGGAATCTTCGGAGAGGTGGACGGATAGCACCAATTAGCATCTGCCCCGAATCTCAGGCAAGAGGTCCATGTCTTGGCCGCCATTCAGAGGGGAACACTCTCCATGTCGTGCAGAAGGCGGTCGGCGACGGAGAGCCCCGAGGGCACATCAAAGCGGAGCTCCCCATCATCCACCAAGATCGGGGAGGCCGGGTCCTGCGGAGCTGCGCCGGGGAACCTCTTGAGAGCCGGTGGTGGCGGGCTGGTCTCCGCCTCCGAGGCTGAGGCTTCCTGCCCCCGAGCCCTCTTTCGGGTCGGCGCCCTGCTGGACTCCGCGGCCCGATCCGCGCTTGAGCGCTGGTGCTGGACGGCTGCCGGAGGAGCCGGGGTCGGTGCCTGACGGGAAGAGTTGGCCCCTCCAGCCCTCGACCCATTCTTCGGCTTGCGCATAGTCGCTCGAAGGTGGCTCAAATCCATGGGTTCTGCATAAGACGAGATAAAATGGGGTCAGCGGCATAAGAAAAAATCAAAATAAATACAGGCATAACTTACCGACGAACTGGGCAGGGCTGAGCCTGACCCAACTAAGGGCCCGCTCAGAAAGCAACACATCGGCCTGAGGAATGGGCTCCCACGCCGCCACTCTCACCGCGTCGGGGTCGTTGGACGGGTTTCCCTGCCAGCACTTATCCCTAGACCACTGTACGGGTACGGGCCAGTCCTCACCTTCTGGCGGCCTGACGAAGAAAAACTTCTTCTTCCAGTCGTGGATGGAAGAAGGCAGGACGATGACTCTCGACCCGGGCGCACTCCCCCGACGTTTCCTAAAGGAGGGATAGACCCACCTCGGGTCGCCCGTGTGAGTGCCGGGGTGACTTTTGTTGATGAGAGAGGAGGCAAGTATGGACAGACCGAAAGGGACCATCTGCAATTTCAAGCGGACCAGAAACCCAAGGAGAATGCTCCAGGAGTTCGGCACTAACTGGCCCAGGGCTAACTCGAAGTAAGATAGCGCTGCAGCGACCTCGGGAGAGAAGGGCAGGCATATTCCGGCCCAAAAGGATTCCAGGTACAGGGCAATCTCTTTACACCGCACCTGATCTGCCCTCTCTCCTTCCTAGGCCAAATACAGACTATAGCCGGGAGGGATATGGAAGCGGGCCCGAGCGGTGGCAAGATCCTCCTCGTACCTCAACAAGGAAGGCACGCCAAGGGCATCTGCCACCTCCACTTGGGGATCCGCCCCAGACAAACAACCACAGGGAGAGGATCTGACCCCCGCTCCCCGGGAAGACTCCGACTCGGCGGGAGAATCCCTGGAATCTACCGCTACGACATCTACAGACTCCCCAGAAGAAGACATCTAACCTGATTGAGAAGCCTTCGGGAAAGCAGAAGATCCGACCTAAGATGAGAGCGCCGAGCTTACGAGATGAAAGATGAGCAAAATATGAAGAGAGATGGGCCCAGAAGAGGGCCCCACCTCTACCTATAGCCTTCGGCACCCCCATCCAACGGTGACCGTCGACTCCCGCCAAAAACAACCCTTCACATTCGACGATCCAGATCGCTCCACCTGGCGCGCGCGCATTGGACAGCATCCCATCAGACGTCAGAGGCCTACGGCCCGTCGTGTCCGCCAACCAACGCTTGACACGTGGGCCACCGCTTCGTCAAAAGTGTGCATGATCCGACGTCCCTATTTAATGCAGAAGATCTCGCCCTGATTCACTGGCGTCATCCAGAATAAGACAATGGATTGCACGGGGACACGCCCGACGATATCTTCGGAAGAGAGCTCACCTCGGGTGACCCGGCAGACCACTCTCGACCCGACCCGTCAGCTGGTCGGGACGAGAGTGGGGGGATAATGATGATGCTCGATATCGGTGATCTCCCAGATCATGACATGTGGCATGTCCCAGAGCATGCAAGAAAGGACCTACAGGGGCTGACCAGACTGCTCCTATGCCCGTCCTACCGACGAGGCTGGCTCGCCTCAGCACAATTGGTATCCTCAGCCTCATAGCTCATTCCCGAGCTACCGCAGAAACAAGATGCCTCGGCTCTCCCGCTCGTCCGTGAGCTCTCCCTCCTAAGTCATCTTCCTCGGTCCATCGACCGACCAACGGCACCGCTCACGGGCGCAACCGCCATCCCGCGAATCTCGCCATGCGCGAGATCTCCACCGGCCACATCCCACGTTCCACGCCACTACAATCCCCAATTAACGAGCCTGTCTCGCCATTAATGGGAGGTCCCGCTCATCACGTGAGCGTGACGTCGGGAGCGTAACGGCCGGCGTGATTCTCGCGCCTGCTTCACCTGCTGCCACCACTATTTAAACCCCTCTTTCAGACGGTCAAGGTATGCCACTTCTAATCCACTAAGCCGTTACTCTGCTCGGATTACCCCACTAACTTGATCGTCGGAGGGTCCTCGGTGGTACAACCACCCCGGGACTTCCTTGCAGGTAACTCGGCAACCACAACCTCAACCCATTGAGATCCACACGTTTCAGGAGCGACAGCCTCCAGATCAAATCTCAGCCACTCATCGCCGCCATCAGCAGATCAACGGGAAGCAACATCTGAAGGAGATTCCACCCTCCATCACCCATTAATGAGCCTGTCTCGCCATTAATGGGAGGTCCCGCTCATCACGCGGGCGTAACGTCGGGAGCATAACGGCCGGCGTGATTCCCGCGCCTGCTGCACCTGCTGCCACCACTATTTAAACCCCTCTTTCATACGGTCAAGGTATGCCACTTCTAATCCACCAAGCTGTTACTCTGCTCGGATTACCCCACTAATTTGATCGTCGGAGGGTCCTCGGTGGTACAACCACACCGGGACTTCCTTGCAGGTAACTCGGCAACCACAACATCAACCCATTGAGATCCATACGCTTCAGGGTCTGCCTCCAGATCAAATCTCAGCCACCGCCTTCGCCGCCATTAGCAGATCAACGGGAAGCAACATCTGAAGGAGATTCCACCCTCCATCAACTGGCGCCGTCTGTGGGAACACTTTGATTCCACAAAAACAAAAGTTCGCCTCCCGATCTCACTCCAATGGCGAGCGATCATCAAGACGATCCAACCGCCGCCTCCCTCTCAACGGAGGCACAGACGAGCCTCCTCCGCCGAATGGCATCAACGCCCTCACCGGCCGGATAGACCGACTCGCATCCTTCGTGGAGGTGCTCGTCCGGGTCCAAACGATGGGACGAGACCACCGAGTCGTCGCTCCCCCGCCTCAGGGCCAGGACCCCTACGGGGAAGGGAAGACTCTATCCGCATCGGCACCACTGACCGCCGCATCATCATTTCCGACAACCGCGGCTTTCTCGGGCCGACGTACTCGAAAACCCGGTGGGCACCGCTAAGTTTGGCTCCGAGGTCTTACGGCAGAGAGTTTCGCCCAGAGTCTCGTCGCACCCCTGTCCCTTGCCAGGCGGTGGCGATCATCTCGCCTGTTCGCAGGCATGACCGACACCCCCTCCTTTGACGGGGTCGCGCATGCGAGACTCCCCACGGTAGCTCAAAAACAACCCAGCCAGGGGACGTAAGGAACCCCACCGAAAGGAGCCGAGGCTTGTCCAGAATCATGGTCACGACGGCGGGGGGTACATCGAGTGCCTATGAAGCTCAGCACCCCCCGCCACCCCCGGGGGTCGACGGCCGGCCAAGGAGACCGAGCCGATCACTTTTGATGACGGGGACTTTCACGACATATCCCTTCCTCACAACGACCCCCTGGTGATTACGGCTCGGGTCCATCAATACGAGGTGCACAGGATCCTGGTCGACTCGGGAAGCTCGGCAGACATTCTCTTCTACGACTGTTTTCTACGCATGGGGCTCACCACGGCAGACCTAAGGCCGACCTCCCACGTCCTTTCAGGATTCACTAACCAATCCATCCCGGCGGAAGGAGTAATCACTCTACAGTTCAACATCGGGGATGCCATCCATACGCGGACAGTGCCGGTGGAATTCATCGTAGCAAGAATCCCATCGGCCTAAAACATCCTCCTCGGTCGCCCGACGCTGACCTCCTTCCTGGCCCAGATATCGACCTAGCACCTGGCGATGAAGTTTCCTCTCGAGCAGGGCGGGATAGGTTGGGTCTACGGAGACCAGCGAGTTGCAAAGGTTTGCTTCACCGCAACATCTTCATCGGAGGAGCCGGCCGACGATGTCGAGGGCGGGGGTGACATCAGGGGTTCCCTGGATACTCGAGACAAGCAAAAAGAGATCCGAGGGACTTCAGTGGAGCCTCTGACAGCGGTCCCCCTTGTAGAAGGGGACGAGGAAAGACTCGTTCAGATCGGGTCGCTTCTGACAGGTCCTCAGCGAGACGACCTAGTCCATTTCCTCAGAAACAACTCTGACATGTTTGCCTGGGCGCCTGCTGACATTCCGTGGATCGACCCCAAAATTATATCCCACAAGCTCGGGGTAGATCCTACGGCCCGACCCGTCAGACAGAAGAAGCGAAGCTTCGTCCCGGTCAAACAGAAGGTTATCGAGGACGAGGTAGATCGGTTCCTCGCCGCCAACTTCATTCGGAATGTGCCCTATTCAGAATTTCTAGAGAACGTCGTCCTGGTCAAGAAGCCAAGCGGAAAGTGGCGCATGTGCGTCGACTTCACCGACCTCAACAAGACCTGCCCCAAAGACAACTACCCCCTACCTCGGATAGATCAGCACGTCGACGGCACGGCAGGCCACAAGCTATTGAGCTTTATGGATGCCTTCTTCGGCTACAATCAGATCCGCATGAATCTGGCAGACGAAGATCTCACCGCATTCACAATGGACCGGGGGGGTATACTGCTACAAGGTGATGCCCTTCGGATTCAAAAACGCCGGGGCTACGTACCAACAGCTGGTCAACCGCATGTTCAAGCCATAGATCGGCAGGAACATGGAGGTTTACGTCGACGATATGCTAGTCAAATCAGTCTTGTTGACCGACCATGCCAAGGACCTGGGTGAGGCCTTCGAGGTACTTTGCAAGTTCAAGATGAAGCTGAACCCGTCCAAGTGCGCATTCGGTGTCACTGGGGGAAAGTTCCTCGGTTTCATGGTCTCCCACCGTGGGGTCGAGGCTAACCCGGAAAAAATCGACGCTATCCTCAACATGACCGCGCCCAAGACCAACGTCGAGATCATGTGACTGACAGGGTGGGTAGCCGCTCTGAGCCGCTTCATGTCGAGGTCTGGGGAAAAATGCCTCCCATTCTTCAAAGCTCTGAGGAAAACTCCGAGGTTCAAGTGGTCGGAAGAGTGCCAGACTGCCTTCGACCAATTAAAAAGGCATCTTGCGACGCCACCGCTGCTCACCCGACCAGTTGAGGGAGATGAGCTATCTCTGTACCTGGCGGTATCCGACCAAGCAGCAGGCTCAGTGCTCATATGAGAGGTCGATGGAGCGCAAAAACCGGTGTACTACGTGAGCCACGTCTTCAAAGAGGCAGAGACGAGATACCCAGCCATAAATAAGATTGTCTTGGCACTCGTTGTGGCCTCAAGGAAGCTGCGACACTACTTCCAGGCGCATACTATCCTCGTTCTCACTGAGCGCCCGCTGGGGGTTATCCCCGCCTCACCCGAATCCTCGGGTCGATTAGAGAAGAGGAGGTGCGAGCTGTCCCAGTTCGACATAAAATACAGCCCAAGGCAGGCCATCAAGGCACAAGCCTTGGTCGATTTTATCGTCGAGTGCACCATCCCTAGAATGGGGCCGGAGTCCCCGCCAGGCCTCGCAGCTCAGCACCCAATCATGGGGAGACCCGACTCGGTCCCAGAGTGGGTCATTTACGTCGACGGGTCCTCAACCGAGGAAGGCTGTGGCGCCGGCCTTATCATTCGGGGCCCGAACGAGGAAGAAATGGAGTACTCCCTAAAGCTCGGATTCAAGGCCTCAAACAACGCGGTGGAGTACGAGGCCCTACTGGCCGGACTGCGCATGGCCTCCGGGCTGGGGATGAAAACAATTCGAATCCGCAGCGAATCAGCTCTAGTTGTTGGCTAAGTGACCGGTCACTTCGAGACTCGGGAACCTCTAATGGTAAAGTACCTGGCCGAGGTATGAAAACTTCGGAAGAACTTCGACAAGGTCCAGGTAGTGCAAATACCCAGGAAGCTAAACACCCAAGCCGACGCCCTGAGCAAACTGGCTTCATTCTACTCGGCCAACAATAAGCGATCTATCCTCTTCGAGACCTTGTCACGGCCCAGCGTGGAAGACGGGGCGATGAGGCTTCATGTTTATGCAGCGCAGGAAGGCGACCAAGACTGGAGGAAGCCCCTCATGGAATTCCTACGGGATGGCATGCTCCCAGAAGATCGGGAAGCAGCCCGCCACCTCCGAGCCAAAGCCCGTCATTTCGTCTGGAGCAATGGGAACCTTTACAAGAAATCCTTCACTCAGCCCCTGCTCCGGTGCCTCGACCCCTACGAAGCTGACTACATCCTCCGTGAAATCGATGAAGGGGTCGGCGGCGCACACCAAGAGGCCCGAACCTTAATCCAGAAGGCGTTGCTCCAGGGGTACTACTGGCCCACTATTCACGAGGATGCCCAGAAGCTCGTCCGGAGATGCAAAAGCTGCTAACTCCACGGAAGCATACCTCGCCTCCCGGCCACCGAGCTAACCACGCTGACCTCACCGTGGCCGTTCGCCCAGTGGGGATTGGACATGATAGGCCAGTTCCCTACCGGCACGGGCGGGCACAAATATGTTCTCGTCGCGGTGTATTACTTCAAGAAGTGGATCGAGGTCGTCCCCATCAGAAAACCGGACGCTGCCACGACCATCAAGTTCCTGCAGAACAACCTGATTTTCCGGTTCGGCATCCCGAGGTGTATCATTACCGACCACGGGACGAACTTTGAGAACGAGAAGGTGAAAGATTTCTGCAACGAATATCATATCCTCATGAAATTCGCCGCGGTCGCACACCCCCAATGCAACGGACAGGCCAAAGTCGCCAACCAGGATGTCCTCCTGGATCTCCGGACCCATTTGGAGGGACGCCATGGAAGTTGGGTCGAGAAATTGCCCCGGGTCTTATGGGCCCTGTGCACGTCGAAGAAGACCCCCACCGTGGAAACCCCTTTCAGCCTCTGCTACGGGACCGAGGCGATGGTCCCGACGGAGATCGGGCTACCCAGTCACTGGGTCGAACACTTCGACGACGAATCGAACACCACGGCACTGCGGACCAACCTGGACATATTGCTGGAGAAACGGGACCGGGCTCAGATCAGGGCTGCCGCCTATCAGCAGAAAACTGCCCGATACTACAACACGCGGGTCAAGCTTCGTTCCTTCAAGACCGGAGACCTGGTCCTACGGCGGAACGAGTTCGGTGATCAAGGAAGGATGCATAAGTTTTCCCCAAAATGGGACGGTCCTTTCCTCGTCGCCGAGGTACTTCCCGGCGGACCTACCGCTTACAGGACGTGGACGGGCGCAAGTTTCCGCGGCCTTACAACGCTGAGAAGCTCAAGCTGTATCGGTGAACTCACTACCTACGAGTGTACACCCCTCCTGTCACAAAGACAATGTAAATTTTTTCTAAGAAGTCCTTTTCATTCGAATAACAAAAAGGGAACGTTAGAACATTGCAAAAAAGAAGAGTTCTCTCTTTGTGGTCTAAGCCCTCACCTAGAGGCAGCCGAGCGGCTACCCTGCTCGGCTATCCTTAGTTAGCAAATCACGGCCCCTCCAACAACTAAGGATCAAAGCCCTCACAAAGAAGTAGCCCTGCAGCTACCCTGCTCGGCTATCCCTGGCGGGTAGCTTCCTACCCACAACGCCAGGGATCAAAGCCCTCGCCAAGAGGCAGCCCTGCAGCTACCCTGCTCGGCTATCCCTGGCCGGTAGCTTCCCTACCCACAATGCCAAGGATCAAAGCTCTCGACAAGAGGTGGTCGGGCAGCAACCCTGTTTGGCCATCCTTAAGGACCCAAAAGCCCTCGAAAGAGGCAACCGCTTAGCACTAACCATGCTCGGTTATCCCTGGCACCCACCAGAGATCAAAGCCCTCGCCAAGAGGCACCGGGCGGCAACCCCGCCCGGACATCCTTACTAGGCCTCCTACGCCCCTCCCGTGCTAAGGATGAAAAGCCCTCGAAAGAGGCAACCGCTTAGCACGACACGTGCTCGGTTGTCCCTAGCAGAACGCCAGGGATAAAAGCCCTCGCTAAGAGGCACCGGACGGCAACCCCGTTCGGGCATCCTTAAGGATCAAAACCCTCGCCAAAAGGCACCGAGCAGCTACCCTGCTCGGCCATCCTTAGCAAGCCTCTCACGGCCCCTCCTGTGCTAAGGATCAAAGACCTCGCCAAGAGGAACCGAGAAGCTACCCTGCTCGGCCCCATGCTTAGTTGGCCAATTACGGCCCCTCCAACAACTAAGAAATGTGAACTCAACAAGAGGCATCCAGTTTATCAACGTCTTAGCGATCTACACTTCGACTTTGGGGCCATAGGGATACCGTCTTCCCGTCGGTCCTCGCACACTCGGCAAATGATCAGAGTCAAGTCGACGAGTAATCGCTAGACGAGGAACATGCAAATGTCTACCAACGAAAGAAAGTACAAGCACAAACACTACTGCGAAAAAAAAGGTTTTATTCAAAAAGTCAAAGCTTTTATAAGGGTACTGTGGGCTCCCCAGCCTTATCAAATTACCCGGAGGCTTACAAGAGAGAGAGAGGAGGAAAAACCAAAAAGAGTGGGTAGCAAGCCCCGCCTATACCTCACTCCCCTCATCGTTGTCGGTCGGAGGGGAGACCACCGAGAGTGGGATCCGAGCACGGAGTTCACCGTCGGCGAATTTCAGAAGCTGCTCCTTGACGGCATCAAGAGCTTTGTTCCATGCAAGGGCGCAGGCCTCGCCGAGGTCAACGTAAAACTGGTCCGACTCCTTGTAATCCGTCACCGCCTTCCTAGCCCGGGCTTCGGCGGCCTCCGCCGCCTGACCGTCGCGTCGGTATCCCGCCTGCTGGCGTCCCTCGCCCTCCTCAAGGCTGCAAAGCGATCGGCCAGTTCCACAAACTTCGCCTCAACGACTCGGTGGGACTCACTTAGGCGGCGGAAGGACTCCCGGCACTTCAAAACGGTGAGGTCCGCGACTTCCGATCGAGCGACCTCTCCCTCTCCCGACGCAGCTCGAGTCGTAGACCCTCGACCTCCGAAGAAGACTCTCCTGCTGACCCCGCAGCATGAATAGCCCCCTCGGCTTCCATACGAGTGACAAGAGCACGGTGCTGAAGGACCTGGCAGAAAACGACAGAGAAACCTAAGGACACCCGAACTGAGAAAAGGTCGCTCGAAGCAACATATGAGGGAGAGCATACCTGAACCGCCTCCTGTGCGATGGCAGCCATTCGGGCTCTCAAGGTCCCCCGCTGCATCCGGCCCCCGGCCGACTCTTCCATACCAGCAAGAAGACTGGCGGCGACGGAGAGCCCCGAAGGGACCACGAAATGGACGTCCCCCTCCTGCACGGGAGTCCCCTCCAGAGTTTCCGCCGGCGGAGCATGAGAGACCGTCCTCTTCCGCTTGAGAGGAACCCCGTCTTCGCCCTCTCTTGCATCCCTCGCCTGAGAATCGGGAACCCGCGTACGCCTTTGGCCGCCGCCTGAACAATCACCAAGAGCTTGTGAAGGGGCAGATGGCCCCGCCGTCGGGGCCACATCCGGTGCAGGGCTCGAGTCAGCCAGAGGCAAGGCCGCACCGCCATCCCCCCTCTAGGACTGAGCGCCAAAGGCACCAAGAGTCTGAGATCGAACCATCTGTCCTGCCAAAAAGGAGAAGAGGCTCGACTCAGAAGGAGAAGGAACAGAAGGAAGAAGAAGAAGACATCTAACCTGATTGAGAAGCCCTCGGGAAAGCAGAAGATCCGACCGAAGATGAGAGCGCCGAGCTTACACGATCAGGGACGAGGGAAATATGAAGAGAGATGGGTCCTGAAGAGGGCCCCACCTCTACCTATAGCCTCTGGCGCCCCCATCCAACGGCGACTGTCGACTCTCGCCAAAAACAACCCTTCACAATCGACGACCCAGATCACTCCACCTGGCGTGCGCGCATTGGACAGCATCCCATCAGACGCCAAAGGCCTGCGGCCCGTCGCGTCCGCCAACCAACGCTCGACACGTAAGCCGCCGCTTCGTCAAAAGTGTGCACGATCCGGCGCCCCTCTTTAATGCAGAAGATCTCGCCCTGATTCGCTGGCGTCATCCAGAAAAAGACAACGGATTGCCCGGGGACATGCCCGACAATATCTTCGGAAGAGAGCTCACCTTGGGTGACCCGGCAGACCACTCTCGACCCGACCCGTCAGCTGGTCGGGACGAGAGTGGGGGGCTAATGATGATGCTCGATATTGGTGATCTCCCAGATCATGACACGTGGCAGATGACGTGTCCCAGAGCATGCAAGAAAGGACCTACAGGGGCCGACCAGACTGATCCTATGCCCGTCCTACCGACAAGGCTGGCTCGCCTCCGAGCCCCAGCATAATTGGCCTCCTCGGCCTCACAGCTCATTCCCGAGCTACCGCAGAAATAAGATGCCTCGGCTCTCCCGCTCGTCCACGAGCTCTCCCGCCGAGGTCATCTTCCTCGATCCATCGACCGACCTGTTCCCGTCAAAAATTTCTGCTCAAAAGAGCCCAAGATATCAAATGGCAGGGATACACTTAAGAAAATGTGAACCAGTATTTTCCGGGTTGTCTTTTGACAAACCCCCTAATGTGAAACAGCTAAATTTTGATGGTATCAAAAGTGCCTCGAAAAATCCTTCGATTTGATATATTATGGACCTCATAATTCATCCGGGATCAAAAGTAATGAGGCATCACGTGCCTACACGTGATCGGGGGTCACGTGCAGACACGTGATGTGCTCCAAAGCTCTTAATTAATAGAATTAAATTCTAATTAAATAATCAATCAATGGGGTCACGTGCCAACACGTGATGGGCCTTTTAAACCCACCAAAAAGAATTAAAAGTATAATAAAATAACAAAGAAAAACCCCAATGGGGCATCACGTGCTCACACGTGACCAAGGGTCACGTGCTGACATGTGATAATTCCTAAGTGCTTTAAAAACAACAAGCTAAAAGCTTAAACGGTGGGGTCACGTGCTCACATGTGATAGGCATCTAAACCTTCTGAACTAATAGAATTAAATTCTAAATTAAGGGAAATCAAAAACCCTAATATTTATTTAGATCTTTCGAAACAAAAAGATTGTGCTCTGTAAAGTGGAGCACCATTGGATTAAAAATCCAATGGTGATTAAAAATCACCAATTTATAAAAAGATTCTATACAAGGAAAGATTTCCCTGAAACTCACCAAGAATAACAAACAGAATATCTTTTGGATTAAAAATCCAATGGTGAATAAAATTCACTAAGTGATCTAAAAGATCATGTTGGTTATAGAAACAACCAAAATCTTTCAATGAAAGATTGACTAAACAAACTGATTCTTTTCTTTCTCCTATAAATAGGAGCCAAGAAGAGAAGAGAGGGATGGACTTTTTTTAGGAAATATACAACAACAGAGAGAAAAAAGAGAGGAGAATTTAATTCTCAAAAGAGAAAAAGAAGATCTCTTCAGAAAAACCCCTAAGTGAGAAAGGGGAAAAAGATCTAAGCTCCATAAAACAAAAAGAGAATTTAATTCTCAATTAAGAGTTTAACTCTTCTGAACAGGAACTTAGTTCTTCCTTTGGTTGAAGATCTGCAGAAGCAGATCTCCCCACAGGTTGAGAATTTAATTCTCATCGGGGAGATTCTGCCATGCAGATCCAAAACCTAGAGGTAGAATTTAAGTTTAAGGAATTTAATTCCCCCAAATTCATAGGAATTTACTTCCTCAAAATAAAACTAGGGTTTAACCCCACATGAGAATTTAATTCTCCCAAATAAGAATTTAATTCTTCCACATACATAGGAATTTAATTCCTCTAAAACAGAATTAGGGTTTAACCCTACAAAGAATCTAATTCTTAAAATAAGAGACTTAAAGCTCTCCATGCATGTAAAGAACTTGGTCATGTGGTAACACGTGACCCCTATCCTCAATGATCAGAAAAGAAAGAACAAGACTGGGTCATGTGCCCCCACATGACCCCTAAAACAGATCCCTCAAAATGAGAAAGAAAAACTTGGAGGCAATGCCTCACGTGCTCCCACATGACCCTCAAAATAAAGGGAACAAAGCCAAAGGCAGAGTCAATTTTGGGCGCCCTCACGTGTCCCCACGTGACCCCTTAATAAACAGTTTAATAATCTATACATGGATACCCATCACGTGCCAACATGTGATGACCTGAAGACTAAAAGTGTTTAACACTTATTTGCAGATTTGAGGGTAAAATAAAGGAGGTTTGTCCCAATTCTCAGGCGCCTCACGTGACCTCACGTGACCACCCCATTTTTAGTGTTTAACACTATTTGAGCATTTTGTCCCCAATGTTTAACACTGTTTTAAAGCGCATCACGTGGGAACACGTGATCGCCAAATATCTTCTAGTGTTTAACACTATTTTAAAACCAATCTAGCCCAAATTGGCTAAGTCTTCCAGAAGCAAGACTTCCCTTTGAATGAGCCTCAAATATATCCGTGTCTTCCAAGATTGATCATCTCATATAGCATATGAGTGTTCAGCACTCAATAAAAGATAAAGACATGGTCAGAACCCAGACTCATGTTTAGCATTGCTAAATAATGGGAGGGCTGAATCAAGACAACTGTTCAACAGTCCAACAAAGGGCAACATTTCAAAATTAATTGGACTTAGCCCAAGTTGGCCATAAGTTCTCAATTCAGATTTAACTGAGCCAATGTGCTCACAATCTAATTAATTGATCTTAGTCCCAAATTGGACTACAGATCCCTCAATCATCTTTGGTTCAAGGGTACATCTCTTCACTCCTTTGAGATTTGTCGTTGTAATCCTTCAACGTCTTCAAAGAGGTGACGGGTCCCGATAACCAACTATTCCATGGACTGTGGGGTCCTTAAACTCATTGACTATAATGTCCTTAAACTTTATAGACTATGACGTCTTTAAACTGGACTATGGGGTCCTTAAACCCATGGACTATGATGTCTCTAAACTACCATGGACTGCGGGGTCCTTAAACTCATGGACAATGATGTCCTTAAACTTTATAGACTATGACGTCTTTAAACTACGGACTGTGGGGTCCCTAAACCCATGGACTATGATGTCCTTAACCTCGGACTGTGAGGTCCCTTTAAACCCACGGACTATGATGTCCTTAACCTCGGACTGTGGGGTCCCTTTAAACCCACGGACTATGATGTCCTTAACCTTGGACCGTAATTTCCTTAAACTGATGTTGGACCGTAATGTCCTTAAACTAGTGTTGGACCATAATGTCCTTAAACTAATATTGGACCGAGATGTCCTTAAACTAAAATTGGACCGTAATGTCCTTAAACTAATGTTACACCACCATGTCCTTAAGCTGGTAATGGACCGCAAAGTCCCTAAATTAAAACAATAGAGTCCAAATGCTCTTTTGTTGGATCTAAATGATCCCTTTAAGTTTATCTTAGTCTAAAATTAGACTAACGTGTCCTTAACAAACATTAAGTCGATCTTAGTCTAAAATTAGACTAATGTATCCTTAATAAACGTTTAAGTTGATCTTAGTCTCAAATAAGACTAACGCATCCTTAAACCCAACCCCAAACCCAAATCTATGAAAATAAGGATTTGGACTAATCCACGCCCTACGGGTGACAACATAAATTAGTCTCCGTATACAATCCACGGGCAACCAAAAACAAAACAAACACACACGACACGAAGTGACCATCCGGAGAAGGAGAAAATGGTTACCGCGACGCGGTAGCGTAATTAACTGCAGGGGCTTGCGCCTGTAGGGAAGAGCGTCCCCACAATCAAAAACCCCTCAAATGAGGGGGAATCTGATGAAATCTGCTACATCGGCCGCATCCGTCTAAACCTCCGATACATGGTGCCATAAATCAACTTGGCATCTTCGGAGAGGTGGACGGATAAAACCAAATAGCATCTGCCCCCAAATTCAGGCAAGACGGACCTACGCTGTCTCGTCTCTGTCTTCCGGCGGAGATCAGATTCTGGCATGCCCGGTGGGACCTTTTCCTCTTTCCACTCCACACTTCACATGTCGTGTTTCACGAACTAATCGCGGTTTGCTATGGTTGCCCCTGGATTCGAGGTACTAAGATTTGGTGTCTTGCTCCGTGCAGAAAACAGAAGATTAATTGCTTCAAACTGCACTCATTGCAACAACTCCCACTCCATCCTCGCCGGAGGAGTGACCTACGGGCCTCAAGCGGCCTCTCTTTTCAAGATGCCAGTGGAGCAGGTAACTCAGGCCACCACCGGGCTGTTCTTTAGGACCATGCTCCCACCAATGAGCTTCAATACCCCTCTGCTGTCACAAGAAGCCCCAAAGAAGTCGGTCTTTGATCAACTTACCACTATCGCGGCCCCTCTCAACGGGTCGCTCAAATCCATCGCTTTAGTCTTTGACAGATTGGGCCAAAGCTCATGTGAGCCCTTGAAGAAGCCCGCGATACCAGAAAGAGTTATCCCTAATCGGATAGCCATTCCTTCTCATGAAGGCGTCAAGGCAGCTTCTCCTGCCAAAGGGTCGGTCTTCACAAGACTGACTGTTTCAGCTCCTGTTCCAGGAGAAATCGTCAAGGCTGCTTCCCCTGCTAGGAAGTGTGCCTTCTATAGGCTGGTTATCCCCACTCAGCGGACATCAGTCTTCAATAGGTTGACAACGACGACTTCTGACCAAAACAGGGGGCATGAGGGAGTTACCCCTACAGCTGAGACAATCCCAACGGCTCGACACGCTCGACGTCGCCACTGGCGCCGAGTGAGGAAGGCTGGGGGCAATTCCCCTTCCGGACTGACTCCGTCGGCTCCAACGGTGGAAGTTGATGCTGCTGTTCCAACCGGGAACAGCTTTGAACCGCTAAGGAGGGTGCGCAAAAACTCTTCGACTGCCATGCTGAAGAGATCTCCTCCACCCATAGAGAATGCTACAAAGGTGAAGCCGGAGCAGCCCCCTCAGCGGCCGTCCACCAAAATTTACAAAGTTTGGCGACAGGTTCAGGAATCGGTGATTGACCAAGACTATTCCCGCCGATCAAAGAAGATTAAAGCTCGGCAAGAAAATGTTCATCCCGTGATACCAGAGAAGATGTCATCAGTCTGGGTGCCCGCTGCAACGGCCCCCTCAACTTCGACCGCTCACAAGAGGAGAAGGCCGGAGAAAATCCCTGAGTCTGTGACGAATCGCAAGACTACTGAACCTAAACGCCCCAAGTCTGGGGGCATGGTGGTGCACACCATCTATATGGTATCCGGAAAAGAGGATAGCCATATCTCCACAGGTCATCGACCGCTTATGCGATCAGTGACCAGGGCTCAGTAGAAACAGCAACAAAAGCTCCAAGAAATGCTAACAGCTATGGCCTCACTTACGGGACCGAAAGCAAGCCCGGAGACATCCTCGGAGCAGTGCCGTGAGAAAGAAACTGATGCCGAATTCCTTCGGAGAATGCTTGAGAGGAAGGACAAAGAGGCTGCGGAACAAGCGGCCAATATAAAACAAATGGCCCTTCTATTCCAAGATATGGTGGGCATGATGATCCAGCCGGACCCTCCTGCCGAAGAGCCTTCAGTAATAATTGAAGATGATAGAGGGGAGACATTAAATTCTCTGCCGGCTCTTTCAGCAGCCAAAGAGGAGACCATCTCAAAATCTGCCTTGGATGATTACATTGCTCAGCAGATACGAGTTCATCAGGCGAATGAAGCGGCCGGGCAAATTGTTAAAACTGGACGACCCTATCCGGGTTGGTATGACCAAATAAAGTACCCGCCGGGATACACGATTTCCAAATTCCACGTATACAAGGGGACGGGAAATCCACACCAGCACGTCGCTCAATTTAGGGCTCTGTGCGGAAACACTGGAGGGGATGACAAACTATTGCTTCGCCAGTTCGTCAGCAGCTTGGCAGAGACGACCTTGAATGGTATTCAGAGCTGCCGAATGACTCCGTCAAAACGTTTGCAGAAATGGAGTTGCTATTCACCCAGCGTTTCGCAAGCGCTAGTGAACGCACCCCTATCACGGCACTCATCAACGCCACAGTGAAGCCGGGAGAAACCTGGGTTCAATACGCCATTCGGTGGCGGAACCTATGGTCAAAGTGCGAACAACACATAGAGGAGGCTCCTGCCGTGGGCATGTTCGTGGGGACCCTTGACCCTCAGGAAACCATCTCCCAATTCATGATGTTCTTCAAGCTGACCACATTCCAGGCCCTGATTGACAAGTTGGCCCAGATGAATTAGATGAGCTACGGGCCGTCCTCCTCAAAAACGGAACTTCGAAATGAAAAGGGTAAAGGGAAAGCAATCTTCTTTGCCAACGCTCAACAACAACCGAGTGGCCCAAGACCGGTTGTTCGCCAAAGCAACAAGCGGCAATCTCTCGATGAGAAGTTGAGACGTCCTTACTCGTTTCCCCGGGATAAAACAAGGAAACTGTTTGAACTGGCAGTGCGTAATGGGCTCATCATTCTACCGGAGTTGAGACACCTAACGCGACCGAACGACGTCAACGATCCTAATTACTGCCCCTACCATCGAGTATTGGGCCATCCGATCGAAGATTTCTACGTCTTCAAAAGCTGGGTTGAAGACCAATACCAACATGGCAAGTTCGCGCTGTCCGAAAACTGGAAGATGAATCCTCCACAACCACATGCTCCAAAAAAGGTGGACATACCGAGGGCATCATGCTCATTCATAGAGAAATCCCCATGGACCACTATGTCCTAAAACTAGCTACGGACCAAAACGTCCTTAAACTAACGATGGACCGCTATGTCCTAAAACTGGCTGCGGACCGAAACGTCCTTAAACTAACGATGGACCACTATGTCCTAAAACTGGCTATTGACCGAAACGTCTTTAAACTACTACAAACCCGCGGCATCCCCAGGCTGATGTGGTATAAAAAAAGCGGTATGTCCATAAGAGAGATGAGTACGGATGAAAACCCGAAAGTGCTCTGTGAGTAAAAACAGCAGGGCTACCGGCGAGTTTTTATGAAAACCCGAAAGGGCGCAACCTCGTTAAAAGACACTTGCAAGGTCCTCTCGACCTTGTGAGGAGAAAATACCTGCGTGAGATCCTTACGACTCACAAAGGAGCAACACTCTTAGGGATCCCCACGATTCCTAAGGAGAAATTACACTTACGAGATCCTCAAGACTCGTAAGAAGAACTCCCCTTTGAGACCCTCACAGCTCATAGGATTCAAAAGCCTTAAGCTACAAGGATCTGAACATGTTCTTAAGCCATCACAATCTCCGATACTGCTCTACAAGCGTCTCGACCCTTGTATACAATCCACAGACACGAATAAGCATTTCCCTAACAAAGTCCTACCAGAGACTGGGGATATGCTCTCACGGTGAACAACCCTTGTAAGTCCTCTCGATTTATAAGGAGAAAACACTCTTGTAAGATCCTTACGACTTATAAGAGACCATATACTTGGGAATCCTCATGATTCTTAAGGAGAAAATGCACTTACGAGATCCTCACGACTCGTAAGGAGAAATACCTTTATGAGACCCTTATGGCTCATAAAGTCGAAAGCCTTAGTCGACAAGATCCTAACCCTGTTTACTAAGCCACCTTTGTTCGACATCGACATAGGCAAATGATGATTCGTTCATGGCAATATTCCAGTCGCAACGATGCTGATGCTGAGATTGACACCGGATCCCAAGTTCCACACTTGCCATAAAAAATCAGCGAGCCAAAAATGCATATGAAATAGCCGAAATGATGGGGCAACTTGCAACGAAATCAGCAAGTAAAAATGTATGCATGCAAAATAGCCGAAAAGATTGGGCAACTCGCAATAAAAAGCAGCGAGTAAATAAAACAAATAGCCGAAATGATTGGGCACCGCGAAAAATAGCCGAAATGATTGGGCAATCGCGACTTTCGCGATATAAAAGCTGAAATGATAGAACATCGCGGAAAGAATTAAAAAAAATGAAAGAATGAAACTTTTTGCCTTACAGGTGAGGTCACATTGACCCTGTATACAATCCATGGGCACAAACAAGAAGGGAACCATATCGTCCCACCAAGCTTCGTCGAAGCGAAGCAAAATCTCGACGGTTCATAGACAACCTAGAGACAATCTCGACATTCGTCGCAATATTGCAGACACAATGTCAATAAATGAAGCGAAGGAAGATCCCTGGCTTCAGGGTCTCGACGTCAACATCGACAACTTAGAGATCAACACTGGCGTTCTTCATCCCTCAATCGGAAGCATACGCAACATCAACAAACGGAGCCACGGCAAAGTCCCCTAGTTCCAAATCTCGACAGTTCACAGACAGCCCAGAGACTACCCCGGAACCATGGCAAAGTCCCCTAGTTCCAAATCTCGACGGTTTACAGACAGCCTAGAGATCACCAATGGCGTTTCTCCTTACTCCAGCAGGATGCAGATACGACGTCAACAAACGACCCCAGGGTCAAAACAACGGAACCATGGCAAAGTCCCCTAGTTCCAAATCTCGACGGTTCACAGACAGCCTAGAGATCACCAACGACGTTTCTCCTTACCACAGCAAGATGCAGACGTGACGTCAACAACCGACCTCAGAGTCGCAACGAAGCGGAGCCATAGCAAAGTCCCTAGTTCCAAATCTCAATAGCCACATCTACGGCCCGAATACCAACAATGGTGTGCCTCCTCATTCCAGAAGGACACAGATGCTACACCATCAACAAAGCGGAGCCACGACAAAGTCCTAGTTCCAAGAATCTACGGTCCACAGACAACCTAGAGTCAACCAATGACTTCCCCGCCGGATCAACGCTCCGTCTCGGAAACAAGTCAACCAACCCCGAGGAAATCAGTGTCCTTGGTAAATACCTCGTTCAGAGAAATCAGCGTCCTTGACGAGAGCATTTTGATTCGAGTCGACCTATAGAGAAATCAGTGTCTTTGCAGGAATACCTCGATTCCTCTCAACTCCGAGGAAATCAGCGTCCTTGGCAAATACCTCGATTCAGGTAAATTAGCGTCCTTGACGAGAGCATCTTGATTCGCGTCGACCTACAGAGAAATCAGTGTCTTTGCAGGAATACCTCGATTCGTCTCAACTCCGAGGAAATCAGTGTCCTTGGCAAAACCTCGATTTAGGGAAATCAGCATCCTTGACGAGAGCATCTCGATTCGCATCGACCCGCAGAGAAATCAGTGTCTTTACAGGAATCTGTCGATTTGTTTCGACCTCCAGGGAAACCAGTGTCCTTAGCAATATCTCGATTCAGGGAAATCGGCGTCCTTGACGAGAACACCTCGATTCGCATCGACCCGCAGAGAAATCAGTGTCTTTGCAGGAATCTCTCGATTCGTTTCGACCTCCAGGGAAATTAGTGTCCTTGGCAAAAACCTCGATTCAGGGAAATCAGCGTCCTTGACGAGAGCATCTCGATTCGCGTCGACCTGCAGAGAAATCAGCGTCTTTGCAGGAATACCTAGATTTGTTTCAACTCTGACGAAATTAGTGTCCTTGGCAAAAACCTCGATTCAGGGAAATCAGCGTCCTTGACGAGAGCATCTCGATTCACGTCAACCCGCAGAAAAATCAGTGTCTTTGCAGGAATACCTCGATTCGTTTCAACCCCAGGGAAATCAGTGTCCTTGGCAACCTCCTCGATTCAGGAAAATCAGCGTCCTTGACGAGAGCATCTTGATTCGCGTTGACCCGCAGAGAAATCAGCGTCTTTGCAGGAATACCTCGATTCGTTTCAACCCCAGGGAAATCAGTGTCCTTGGCAACCTCCTCGATTCAGGGAAATCAGCGTCCTTGACGAGAGCATCTCGATTCGCGTCGACCCGCAGAGAAATCAACGTCTTTGCAGGAATACCTCGATTCGTCTCAACCCCAGGGAAATCAGTGTCCTTGGCAACCTCCTCGATTCAGGGAAATCAGTGTCCTTGACGAGAGCATCTCGATTCGCGTCGCCCCGTAGAGAAATCAACGTCTTTGCAGGAATACCTCGATTCGTTTCAACTCCGAGGAAATCAGTGTCCTTAGCAAAAACCTCGATTTAGGGAAATCATCGTCCTTGACGAGAGCACCTCGATTCGCGTCGACCCGCAAGGAAATCAGTGTCTTTGCAGGAATACCTCGATTCGTCTCAACTTCGAGGAAATCAGTGTCCTTGGAAAATACCACGATTCAGGGAAATCAGCGTCCTTGACGAGAGCATCTAGATTCGCGTCGACTCGCAGAGAAATCAGTGTCTTTGCAGGAATACCTCGATTCGTCTCAACTCCGAGGAAATTAGTGTCCTTGGCAAATACCTCGATTCAGGGAAATCAGCGTCCTTGACGAGAACATCTCGATTCGCGTCGACCCGCAGAGAAATCAGTGTCTCTGCAGGAATATACAATGTCAACAAAGCGGAGCCGCGGCAAAGTTCCCAGTTCCATGACTCGGCGGTGCACAGACAAACCAAAGTCAACCCTCAACCTCCCTGTTGAAGCAATGCTTTGACTCGGGAGTAGGTCAACTCATCAATCACTTACGAGTCCTCTCGACTTGTAAGGAAGAAAATTCTCCTGTGAGATCCTTACGACTCTCAAGAGAAAACACCCTTAGGAATTCTCACGACTCCTAAGGAGAAAATACACCTACGAGATCTTCTCGACTTGTAGGAAAAAAAATATTTATGAAACCCTCACGGCTCATAAAATTGAAAAGTCTTAGGCAGCAGATCTGAACCTGTTTCCTAAGCCATCGCTTCTTATCTCGATTCTGGGAAATCAGCGTCCTTGGCGAGAACCTCTCGATTCATTTCGACCCGTAAGGAAATCAGTGTCTTTGCGAGAATCTCTCGATTCGTCTCAATTTGCGGGGAAATTAGTGTCCCTACGCATAAAGAAAATCCTCTTGTGGGATCCTTACGACTCTCAAGAGAAAACACACTTAGGAATCCTCACGACTCCGAAGGTGGAAAGATGCCTAAGAGATCCTCACGACTCGTAGGGAGAAAATCCTTTGTGAGACCCTCACGGCTCATAAAGTTGGAAAGTCTTAGACAACAGATCCTAACCCTGTTTCCTAAGCCATCGCTACCTTATAAAGAGTTCAAGATGAACGGTTATTTACCATCTATGGGCCACACTTACCAAAGCTACATGCCACTGAAATGGAGAAGTTACTCATGAGCATATAAACTACTTCACGCCAGAGTAAAACATAAAGAAATAGGAGGGTGCGGCTCATGGAGTTGAGGGTTTGGAACTATATCTCTTAAGAGTCGAGATTTGAGTCAATGATAAATGACGACGCTTGTGTCCGCTCGTTATCTTCTCAGATCAAGATTCTGAAAATTATATACCAACCCGAAACTGGTCATACGCTATGACTCTGCACTAATTCACCCACGTACATATTTACGTGGGCAAAGTAGTGGGGGGGCATTTGTTCCCGTCAAAAATTTCTGCGCAAAAGAGTCCAAGGTATCAAATGGCAGTGATACGCTTAAGAAAATGCGAACCAGTATTTTTCGGGCTGTTTTTTGACAAACCCCTGAATGTGAAACAGCTAAATTTTGATGGTATCGAAAGTGTCTCGAAAAGTCCTTTGATTTGATATATTATGGGTCTCATAATTCATCCGGGATCAAAAGTTATGAGGCATCACGTGCCTACACGTGATCGGGGGTCACGTACAGACACCTGATGGGTTCCTAAGCTCTTAATTAATAGAATTAAATTCTAATCAAATAATCAATCAATGGGGTCGCGTGCCAACACGTGATGGGGCTTTTAAACCCACCCAAAAAAATTAAAAGTATAATAAAATAACAAAGAAAAACCCCAATGGGGCATCACGTGCTCACACGTGACCAAGGGTCACGTGCTGACACGTGATAATTCCTAAGTGCTTTAAAAACAACAAGCTAAAAGCTTAAACAGTGGGGTCACGTGCTCACACGTGATAGGCATCTAAACCTTCTGAACTAATAGAATTAAATTCTAAATTAAGGGAAATCAAAAACCCTAATATTTATTTAGATCTTTCCAAACAAAAAGATTGTGCTCTGTAAAGTGGAGCACCGTTGGATTAAAAATCCAATGGTGATTAAAAATCACCAATTTATAAAAAGATTCTATACAAGAAAAGATTTCCCTGAAACTCACCAAGAATAACAAACAGAATATCTTTTGGATTAAAAATCCAAGGGTGAATAAAATTCACTAAGTGATATAAAAGATCATGTTGGTTACAGAAACAACCAAAATCTTTTAATGAAAGATTGACTAAACAAACTGATTCTTTTCTTTCTCCTATAAATAGGAGCCAAGAAGAGAAGAGAGGGATGGACTTTTTTTTGGGAAATATACAACAACAGAGAGAAAAAAGAGAGGAGAATTTAATTCTCAAGAGAGAAAAAGAAGATCTCTTCAGAAAAAACCCTAGGTGAGAAAGGGGAAAAGGATCTAAGCTCCATAAAACAAAAGGAGAATTTAATTCTCAATTTAAGAGTTTAACTCTTCTGAACAAGAACTTAGTTCTTCCTTTGATTGAAGATCTGTAGAAGCAGATCTCCCCACAGGTTTAGAATTTAATTCTCATCGGGGAGATTCTGCCATGCAGATCCAAAACCTAGAGAGAGAATTTAAGTTTAAGGAATATAATTCCCCCAAATTCATAGGAATTTACTTCCTCAAAATAAAACTAGGGTTTAACCCCACATGAGAATTTAATTCTCCCAAATAAGAATTTAATTCTTCCACATACATAGGAATTTAATTTCTCTAAAACAGAATTAGGGTTTAACCCTACAAAGAATCTAATTCTTAAAATAAGAGACTTAAATCTCTCCATGCATGTAAAGAACATGGTCACGTGGTAACACGTGAGCCCTATCCTCAATGATCAGAAAAGAAAGAACAAGACTGGGTCACGTGCCCCCACGTGATCCCTAAAACAGATCCCTCAAAATGAGAAAGAAAAACTTGGAGGCAATGCCTCACGTGCTCTCACATGACCCTCAAAATAAAGGAAACAAAGCCAAAGGCAGAATCAATTTTGGGCACCCTCACGTGTCCCCACGTGACCCTTTAATAAACACTTTAATAATCAATACATGGATACTCATCACGTGTCAACACGTGATGGCCTGAAGACTAAAAGTGTTTAACACTTATTTGCAGATTTGAGGGTAAAATAAATGAGGGTTGTCCCAATTCTCAGGCGCCCCACGTGACCACCCTATTTTTAGTGTTTAATACTATTTTGAGCATTTTGTCCCCAGTATTTAACACTGTTTTAAAGCGCATCACGTGGGAACACGTGATCGCCAAATATCTTTTAGTGTTTAACACTATTTTAAAACCAATCTAGCCCAAATTGGCTAAGTCTTCCAGAAGCAAGACTTCCCTTTGAATGAGCCTCAAATATATCAGTCTTCCAAGATTGATCATCTCATATGGCATATGAGTGCTCAGCACTCAATAAAAGATAAAGACATGGTCAGAACCCAGACTCATGTTTAGCATTGCTAAATAATTAGGGGGGGGGCTGAATCAAGACAAATGTTCAACAGTCCAACAAAGGGCCAACATTTCAAACTTAATTGGACTTAGCCCAAGTTGGCCATAAGTCCTCAATTCAGTTTAACTGAGCCAATGTGCTCACAATCTAATTAATCGATCTTAGTCACAAATTGGACTACAGATCCCTCAATCAACTTTGGTTCAAGGGTACATCTCTTCACTCCTTTGAGATTTGTCATTGTAATCCTTCAACGTCTTCAAAGAGGTGACGGGTCCCGATAACCAATCATTCCATGGACTGTGGGGTCCTTAAACTCATGGACTATAATGTCCTTAAACTTTATAGACTATGACGTCTTTAAACTGGACTATGGGGTCCTTAAACCCATGGACTATGATGTCTCTAAACTACCATGGACTGTGGGGTCCTTAAACTCATGGACTATGATGTCCTTAAACTTTATAGACTATGACGTCTTTAAACTACGGACTGTGGGGTCCCTAAACCCATGGACTATGATGTCCTTAACCTCGGACTGTGTGGCTCCTTTAAACCCACGGACTATAATGTCCTTAACCTCGGACTGTGGGGTCCCTTTAAACCCACGGACCGTAATGTCCTTAACCTTAGACCGTAATGTCCTTAAACTAGTTGTTTCCCCAATCAGACCAAAGCTCTGTTTGAATTTCAAAATTCAAAATTCGAAGCAACGCTTCAAATTCTTTGTGCTGCGCGCAACGCGCCACGTGTCAAAAACTGATACGCCAGCGCAGCGCCCAAGGCAGCGCGCTCAATCAGAGCAAAGCTCTATTTAAAACAAAATTAAAGGAAGCCACGCTTCAGTTGCGCAAGCGCTGCGCTGCGCGACACGTGTCAGCGCAACGCAGTTGCGCTGCGCCGTGCGCTGTGCGATACGTGTCAGCGCAGTTGCGCTGCGCTCTGCGCTGCGCGACACGTGTCACGCGCTGGGGCGTTTGCGCCAAACAGACTTAAATTCTAATAAGATTTTTCTGTTCTTGTTAAAATAAGAAGATTGCCTTCTGTAAAACAGAAGCCCTTGGATCAAAGATCCAACGGTTGGGAAAATTCCCCAAATCACTCAGAGAAAAATCTCTTTAACAAATTTAATAAATTTATGGGCACTATATAAAGGCCCCTAGACCCCAAATCATCATGATCAACATTGTGAGAGATTAAGAACCTCAAAACAGAGAGAACTCTGAAGAAATTGGAAGAAAAGGTAAAAACCTTCATAAAATAAAAGAATTTCTTCTAATAGATCATTGATCTAAGAACAAGATCAATGATCTTCACATAATAATAAGTGCTTTGCACTCTTTTATGAACCATTGGTTCTCTGAAAACAAGAAAAAGAAGAAAAAACTTGTTTTCTTTTATCTAAATTGGATCAAGAAATCGAACATACTTTGCACTTTTTTATGAACCATTGGTTCTGGAATCTTAATGATTCTCAAGATTATTGAAATAGTGCCTTGCACTTGCAGAAACTGCACTGTTGCGCTCCTGGGTTGGCGCAAGCTACCAGAGAGCGCCACGTGTCAACATCTGAATCACTTGCGCTATGCGCTTTTAAGAAAGAGTCTTGCTCTTTGAAATTGGCGCAACTCACCAGAGCGCGCCATGTGTCAGCAGCGCAAGCGCAGCGCACTGCGCTTGTGTGACACGTGTCATCACCCCAAGCGCTTGCGCTCATTGATTGGCGCAAAGCGCCTGACAAATACAATGCATTATTTACTAAAGGGCCAAGCCCAAATCAAAAAGGCCTAGTAGGCCAAAATAAATTGCAATGCAATAAAAGGGGCAGAGCCCAAACAAAAATGATGCTCTGCATCATTTATAAATAGGCAGAGCCCAAACAAAATAAATAATGCTATGCATTATTAAACATGGGTAAAGCCCTAACACAGGTCTAATAGGCCAAAAATAAGAAATAAACTGGACTTAGAGAAATAATGGCCGTAAGTCGTCAAATTAAATTGACCGAGCAAGACTGCTCTCTTAAATCAATTTACATCCGGTTCGAGGGTACATCTCCGAACTCCTTTGACTCCTATCGTTGTAATCCTTCAACGACGTCAGAGAGGTGACGGGTCCCGACAACCACACATCAACACGGACTGTGGGGTCCTTAAACTCATGGACTTAAGCGTCCTTAAACCAAAAGACGGATTGTGGGATCCTTAAACCCGCGGACTTATGCGTCCTTAAACTAAAACACGGACTGTGGGGTCCTTAAACCCACGGACTCAAGCGTCCTTAAACTAAACATGGACCTTTATGTCCCTAAATTGGAATATGGACCACCATGTCCCTAAACTGGAATATGGACCGAAACGTCCTTAAACTACCTATCGACCGCAACGTCGTTAAACTAAACAATATAGGACCAATTGCTCTCTTGTCGGATCCAAACGATCCCGTTAAGTTGATCTTAGTCTCAAATCACACTAACGTATCCTTAACAAACGTTTAAGTCGATCTTAGCCTAAATATGGCTAACGTATCCTTAAACTAAAACACCAAACCCAAATCTAAGTAAATACGGATTTGGACTAATCCACGTCCTACGGGCGACGGCATCACTTAGTCTCCGTATACAATCCACGGGCAATCACAAACAAAACAAACACACACGACACGAAGTGAAATTTTGGAGAAGGAGAAAGTTGTTACCGCGATGCGGTAGCGTAATTAACTGCAGGGACTTGCGCCTGCAGGGAAAAGTGTCCCCACAATCAAAAACCCCTCAAGCGAGGGGGAATCTGACGAAGTCTGGTACATCGGCCGCATCCGTCTAAACCTCCGATACACGGTGCCATAAATCAACTTGGCATCTTCGGAGATGTGGACGGATAAAACCAAATAGCATCTGCCCCGAATCTCAGGCAAGACGTCCTAATGTCTCGGCCGCCATTCGGAGGGGAACAGATTCTGGCATGTCCGGTGGGACCTTTTCCTCTTTCCACTCCACACTTCGTGCATCGTCTTCGCGAACGAATCGCGGTTTGTTAATGGTTGCCTTTGGATTTCAAGTTACTAAGATTTGGTCTTTTTCCTGGCGCAGAAATCAAGCATCAATGGCCTCAAATTGCTCGAACTGCTCGAAGTGCCAATGCAACCGACGCTCCACCTCACCTGGAGGTATAGCATATGGGCCTCAAGCGGCCTCCGTCCTTACTATGCCTGTGGAGAAAGTGACTCAAGCCACCACATGGCTGTTTTTCGGAACCATGCTTCTGCCAACAAGCTTCAGCACCCCATGTGCCCATACCAGAAGCTCCTAAGAAGTCGGTCTTCGATCGACTTACAGTTACTGTGGCACCTCTCAACGGGTCGCCCAAAACCAGCGCCTCGGTCTTCTCCAGACTGAGCCAAAACTCCTGCGGGCCCACAATGAAGCTTGCGGTCCCAGAAAAGGTTATTCCAAAAAGGGTAGCCAAACCTGCTCCAGATGTCGTCAAGGCGGCTTCTCCTGCTAAGAGATCGGTCTTTACAAGACTGACCATCCCAACTCCCACTCCTGCTCTTGCTGCTCAAAAGACATCAGTCTTCAATAGGCTGACGCCGGCAACAGTCCCACACCTAAACAGGGGGCAAGAAGAAGTTGTTTCTGTCTCTGAACTAATACTGACGACTCGTCGCGCCCGACGACGCCACTGGCGCCGGATAAGGAAGACTGGGGGCAACTCCCCCTCTGAGGTAACTCCGCCAGCCCCAATGGTGGAAGTTAACGCTGCTGTTCCAACCGGGAACAGCTTTGAACTGTTGAACAGGGTACGCAGAAACTCGCCAACTGTGGTCCTTAAAAGATCTCCTCCACCGGTAGAGACCGCCGTGGAAGCAGAAAAGCCGGAGCAGTCTCCTCAATCGCTGTCCTCCAGGATCTACAAGACGTGGCGACGAGTTCGAGAATCGGTGATTGATCCTAATTTCTCTCACCAACACAAGAAGTCGAAAGGTCGGCAGAAAATCCCCCTGTCAAGCAACGAAAGGAGACGACCACTTGGGTACCCAAAGCAACGGCCCCCTCAACTTCAATGGCCCATAAGAGAAGAAGGCCGGAGAAAGTCCTCACGCCGACGGTGAATATCAAAGGTGGTGAACCCAAACGCCCTAAGTCCGGAGGCATTGTAGTTCATACCGTATATATGGCGTCAGGTAAAGAGGACAGCCGTGCATCTACAGGTCATCGACCGCTTACACGGTCAGTGACCAAAGCTCAGGAGCAACAGCAAAAGCTCCAGGTGATGATGAACGCGATGGCCGCACTCACTGGGCCAAAAGAAAGCCCTGAAACATCCTCGGATGAACGCCAGGAGCAAGAAACTGACGCCGAATTCCTTCGTCGGATATTGGAGAAGAAGGATAAAGAGGCTGCTGAACAAGCAGCCAACATAAAGCATATAGCCCTCCTGTTCCAAGACATGGTGGGGATGATGATCCAGCAAGATTCTCCGGCCGAAGATCCCCCGATCGTCCTTGAAGACGACAGGGGAGAGACGTCAAATCCTCCGCCAGCTCTGTCAACAGCTAAGGAGGAACAATCTCCAAGGCTGACCTGGACGAGTACATAGCCCAACAAATACGGGTTCATCATGCGACTGAAGCAGCCGGCCAGGTCGTAAAAACAGGACGGCCATATCCAAGCTGGTACGATCAGATCAAATACCCGTCGGGTTACACCATACCTAAATTCCAAGTCTACAAGGGGACAGGCAATCCCCACCAGCATGTTGCCCAGTTCAGGGCACTCTGCGGCAACACCGGTGGTGATGACAAGCTGTTGCTTCGCCAGTTCGTTGGCAGCTTATCAGATATAGCGTTTGAGTGGTACTCTGAGCTCCCGAACGACTCTATCAAGACCTTCGCGGAGATAGAGCTGTTGTTTACTCAGCGTTTTGCAAGCGCCAGTGAACGCACCCCGATGACAGTACTGATTAATGCCAGGGTAAAGCCAGGCGAGACATGGGTTCAATATGCTATACGGTGGCGGAACTTATGGTCAAAGTGCGAGCAGCGCATTGAAGAAGCTCCCGCAGTGGGTATGTTTGTGGGAACCCTTGATCCGCAAGCAACCATCTCGCAATTTATGATGTTCTTCAAGCCGACTACCTTCCAGGCCCTGATCGACAAGTTAGCGCAAATGGATCAGATGGGCCATAGACCCCCTCTTCCAAAGCCGGACTCCCGAAATGACAAGAGGAAGGGAAAAGCGATCGTTGTCGCTAATGCTCAACAACAACCGAGCAACTCGAAGCTGGTTGTTCGTCAAAATAATATGCGTCCACAGGTATCCCTTGAGGAGAGACTAGGACGTCTTTACTCGTTTCCCCGAGATAAAATGAGAAGGTTATTCGAGTTGGCGTTGCGCAACCGACTCATAAATCTGCCGGAGCCAAAACGCCTGTCGCAACCAAATGATGTCAATGAGCCCAACTACTTCCCCTATCACCGAGTACTGGGGCGTCCGATCGAAGATTACTACGTCTTCAAAAATTGGTTTGAAGACCAATACCAACAGGGCAAATTCGCGTTATCCGATCGATGGAAGGTGAATCCGCCGCAACCTCACGCCTCTAAAAGGATGAATATGCCGGGGGCAACGTACTCTCTCGTCGAAGAATCCCCATCGGAGGTTGTGCTGTCAGCTAAGACAAAGAGAATGCTGAACGATCTTCGGGCATGCCCAGCGATCAAGTGGAAGAACCCGTTGGAACCGCAGGTCATTGAGGGGATGTTGAAGCCGCGTCCAACTCCAAAGACCAATAGTGGTGGCCCAAGCACTCACAACCAGCCGTCAAAATCTTCAAAGAAGAAAAAGAAGAAATCCAAGAAGCCTGTGAAGCCTGGAGACAAGCGCACAGACTTACAAAAACAAATTGACGCGTTGGAGGAATACAACCAGAAAGCACGGACTCCCATTACGCTCCAAGAGTTTCTCAATCACGTCTTTCAAGAGGAAGATGAGGGAGAAAGTTCGTCAGATGAATCTGAGGAATACGTAGCGAGCTGCCATATGATCTCCCATTCGTTGAGGGTCGATGAAGAGACTCCTTGCACTGAAAAGCTGGGGGCAGATCCTGAACCAAAAATTTTGGGGCCATCAGAAGAAGTAATTGACGCATTCCTCAACGAAGCTCTGTTGAAAAGTAAAGCTGATCGGGAACGCGAGACGGCTATATTTAAAAGGGCCAAGCGCCAGCGACTCGACGAAAGAGTTGAGATACTCCCGTTGGAGCAAAATACACCCACTGTGGATAAAAGTAAATTCAAGACGAGGAAAAGGCTTGCTAAGGCCATATCAATGGGCATGAAGCTACCATCCTCCGAAGGAAACATTACTGGTGAAATGGAAATGCACCCTTCCTATTGCTTATATCATCGGAAGATTTCGCACCCCACCGAAGAGTGCAAAGCTTTCGATAGATGGTGGCAGGGATATGTTGCTCATCGACAACATTTTAAGCGGGAGAAGCGCAAAACTCGTCGAGAGCGGAAAAATACGACCGAAGGGCTTAAAAGAACTACCGGCGATTGTCGCATGGTTAACGCCGACGGGTCATAAGTGCTTACATTCGGGAGCGACTCTGACGAGGAGATGGCTCTTAGCCCTCTCTTTAAAGAGTCCACCTCGGGGAAAGAAGAAGAGTAGAAGGTCTGTGAAAATATCCGACTGCGTAATCGCACGCTTCCCGAAAAGAATCTCGGACCCTCAAATAAAAAAGATAAAGGGAAAGAGAAGGTCCCTGAGGAGATCGCCCTGGATGACCAAGTTGTGGAGGAGCTAAGTGCCAAGGACCCGCCGAAGAGAAATAAGGTGGATTACAACGTCTTGGCACACTTGAGGAAGCTACCCTCGCAGCTTAGCATTCTTGACGCCCTTTTGTTATTAAAAGAGGCGAGAGATTCGTTAATCAAAGAACTACAGGGTCCGGAGCAATTCCAAGCTTTTCTGGCCGAGGAAAAGATGAATGATGAATTGGAGGAAGTGCACACGGCCGATGTCGCTTTTGGTGATGAAGACCTTCTCCTTGGGACGTGTGAACACAATCGCCCCCTTTATGTCTCGGGATACTGCCACGATATAAAGATAGGCAAAATCCTGATCGACAATGGATCCTCCGTTAACCTCCTCAATATGCGGGTGTTAAAAGAAATCTGCATGAGCGTCCAGCACCTTGCTCGGGATAAGATCACCATCTCCGGGTTCGACTCCCAGTCATCAAGAACTCTTGGGTCTGTGATACTGACGCTACGCTTTGGGCTACTCGTCACGGACATTAAGTTCCACGTCATAGACGCTAAGACATGCTACAATGCTTTGCTCGGCCGACCATGGTTACACGAGTACAACATCATCCCTTCTACACAACATCAATGTATGAAGTATTCTAAGGACGGTCTCGAGTATACCGTGGCGGGAAAACTGAACCCGTTCTCTGTGAACGAGGTCTGCAAATACGAAAATGCAAAGTACTTTTTGCCAAATTTCGAGGATACAGAGAGATGTCGCAAACCGGAAAACAAAGCAGCTGCCACCATTCCTGTTTTCTGGAGTGATACCGAAGAAGAAGAAGAGATAGTTTACTCTGGGCCGTCTTGACACAACAAGCCAGGACCATCCGCTCCTACGTTGATCTTTGGTAGCGACTCAGAAGATGAGGTCCATGCTGTATTCTCTGCTCGACCTTCAATACAAACGTCCGCTGACGAAGAGCAAAGTCTACAAGTCGCCATGGTGCCGCTTAAACACCGTAAAGAACCGGATGCACTTGATATCTACAATGTAGAAGAGCTGCAGACGTTCTATGTCCCTCCCAGGCGAGAAGGCGAAAAAGCAATTCTATTCTACCGCTCTGAAGAAACCAGAGCGGAGAAAGAAATCTGGCATGGCACGGATCCTACGCTTGACAAGCTTCAGCCCATCCGTCTCCCTAGATATTATACAGAAGGCTTAAAAAGGTTGCTGAAACGCCAGGGGGTATCCTTCAAGCAGACCGTTCGAAAAGCCAAGTTCTATGACAAAGTCTGGAACGTTCCCGGGACTCAACGCAAGTTACCTAATGGGAGAATGGAAACAATCGGGCTTGGATACATCCGGTCAAAGAAACGACAGCTACTCCACGGTTGCTACGTCGTGTATGACTTTGACGAAGAAGCAGATGCTCAATGGGAAGATGCTAATCCTGAACCAGTAAAAGTTCCAGACACAAAAGTGCCCACTCCGTCGTTCAAAGAACAAGTGGA
Organism: Agapanthus africanus; assembly: GCA_030015575.1. Classification (NCBI taxonomy): domain Eukaryota; kingdom Viridiplantae; phylum Streptophyta; class Magnoliopsida; order Asparagales; family Amaryllidaceae; genus Agapanthus; species Agapanthus africanus. The sequence goes on along the minus strand of JASDDO010000010.1, from coordinate 483,542,492 downwards.
CAAACTTATAAGGGAAGCTGGTCAAAAAGTCTGAGACGATCATAACCGCGAAATGGCCATCTACGAGAAAGCCAAAACGCAACGCCTCCTCCAACAGGCCGTGAAAGATGAAAATGCCGCTCCTTGTCAACCTGTTATAAAGAAGGCTCGACGCAGAGGCAGAAACAAGTCGAAACGCGAAAAAGGCACTCAACAGCAACGAAGCGGGACTAAGAGATTACGCAAGCGGGAATCGAACGGTTCCGATCTATCCCTCATAAGAAAAATGGGTCGGGCGTACTCTTTTCCTCGGGACAAGACGAAGAAAATACTTGACCTCGCTCTAAAAATCAGATGCTTACGCTGCCGGAGTCTAAACACCCCGAACAAGCAAGCGAAGTCTCTCATCCGGACTATTGCCCTTATCACCGAGTGATAGGGCACCCTCTCGAGGACTGCTTCACCTTCAAGAATTAGGTTGAAGATCAATATTAGCTTGGCAAGTTCGCTCTGTCTTACAAGTGGAGGGTAGCGCCGCCGCAGAAGCACGAACCCAAGCCCACAAAAGAAGAACCAGTTCCTTATTGGGATTGGAAGCGAATTCGTACTTGTCACATGATAACAATAGCAAAGGAAGAGCCCGAGAACATGGATGACCTTCCCTGGTGCTTCGAAAACAGCAACGATGAGGTAATCTCGGAATTTCCGCCAGCGCCAAAAGAGCTGGAAGATGGAATCCATACCACTGCAGATAACCTCAAGAAAATTGAGTTGGGAACGGCGAACGACCCGCGACCGACATTCATTAGCGAGCTGCTGTCTGAAGAAAGGGTGGCTTCATTAAAAGACCTGCTTATGCAGCATAAGGATTGCTTCGCATGGAACTATTCCGAAATGCCGGGACTGGATCCAGAAATTGCTGTGCATAAATTGGCGATATCCCCGGACGTCAAGCCGGTCAAACAAGCACCAAGAAGAATGCGGCTCGAGCTTGAGATGAGTATCAACGCCGAGGTCAAGAAGCTGATCGACTCTGGCTTCATCCAGGAGGTCCAGTATCCCGAGTGGATCGCCAACATCGTCCCGGTGATGAAGAAAAATGGGACAGTGCGCATATGCGTGGACTTCCGGGATCTCAATAAAGCCTGCCCGAAGGACGATTTCGCAGTGCCAGTCACCGAACTTATGATAGACAATACGTCCACTCATGAGGTTTTCTCCTTCATGGACGGCTCATCAGGGTATAATCATATCAAGATGCATCCCGAAGACCAGAAGCACACCGCTTTTCGGACTCCTATGGGAATATTCTGTTACAAGGTGATGCCCTTCGGTCTAAAGAACGCCGGTGCCACCTACCAGAGGGCCATGACGAAGATCTTCGATGACCTCATACACGAAATCGTAGAATGCTATATCGACGATCTCGTGGTTAAAAGCAAATCATACGAGGAACATCTCGAGCATCTGAAGACCGTATTTCAACGCCTTCGACAATATAACTTGAAGATGAACCCTCTCAAGTGTGCATTCGGAATTTCCTCAGGCAAATTCCTGGGATTCATCGTCCGACACCGGGATATCGAGATAGATCCGTCAAAAATCAAAGCGATCATGGAAATGCCTCCGCCAAGGACTCTCAAACAGCTGCGGTCTCTCCAAGGGAAGCTCGCGTATATACGGCGATTTATAGCTAACCTTTCAGGCAAGTGCCGTCCTTACAGCCACCTGATGAAGAAGGGAACCCCGTTCATCTGGGACCAAAAATGCCAAAGCGCGCTAGACGAGATCAAGCAATACCTGCAGAAGCCGCCAGTGCTGGCTGCTCCGGTCAAGGGAAAGCCCCTCATTCTTTATACAACCGCCCTCGAAGGCTCCTTGGGCGCATTATGGGCACAAGAAAACGATCAAGGGAAAGAAAGAGCACTCTGCTACTTAAGTCGAGTTCTACTGGGGGTAGAAAGCAACTACTCCCCTATTGAAAAATATTGCCTGGCGTTGATCTTTGCAATAACAAAGCTCAGACATTATGCGTTGGCACATGAAGTCCATCTCATTTCGAAGGTGGACCCTCTTAAATATTTGATATCGAAGGCCATATTGACGGGGCGACTCTCTAAATGGGCCCTGCTCTTGATGGAGTTCTCGATAACGTATCAACCTCTCAAGGCAGTAAAAGGCCAGGCCATCGCCGATTTCCTCGCTGAGCATCCGATACCCGCCGATTCTCCTTTGAATTGCGATCTTCCAGACGAACATGCGTTTGATGCGATCGACGGTGGTGATACCCGATGGGAGCTTTATTTCGATGGAGCATCTTCCATGAAGAAGCGTAAACAAAATACCCCTATAATCAAATCGGGGGTATGACTCATCTTTGTAACTCCACAAGGAGGGATAATGCGCTTCGCTTTCTCCCTAACAGAGCCTAGGACAAACAATGAAGCTGGATACGAAGCTTTGATAGCAGGCCTCGAGATCGCCATTGACATGGGAATTGAAAACCTCCTCATATACGGAGACTCCCAGCTAGTCGTTAGTCAAGTAAACGGCGACTACCAGACGTGCAAACCAGAGTTGGTGAAGTACGGCGAAAAGGTGCAGCAACTGTTGACCCAAATTCCCTCCTATACTTTGGAGAACATACCGCGCGCAGAAAACAGCAAAGCGGACGCGTTGGCCAAGCTCGCTAAGGAACTGGCTGATGAGAACCTCGATGACGTAAGAATCGTGGTACAAAGCCGTCGGGTGCTTGCCCCAACAGAAATATCTCCGGAATCATCCGAAGAAAAGGGAGCAACTCAGCAGACGACCCTGCAAATAAAAGACCGGGAAAAGGCTGAGGATTGGAGAGAAGTCTTTATAGACTACTTCAAATACTGTCGAACGCCCGAAGATGCGTCCTCGAGACATCAGCTTATGAAACGAGCTCTGTCTTTCGCCTTCGTCAATGATACGCTGTACAAAAGGTCATTTGATTCTCTATGGTTGAGATGTCTGGGACCTGACGAAGCGAAAAGAGTCATTCAGGAAGTTCATGACGGAATTTGCGTTTCTCACCAAGCAGGCCCAAAGATGAAGTTGAAGATCAAACGGATGGGCTACTACTGGCCCACGATGATTCAGGACTGCCTCGAATATTCGAAGCAATGCCACTCATGCCTAATTCATGGCGACTTCATCCATCAGCATCCAAATCCACTCCATCCAACAGTGGCTAGCTGGCCATTTGAAATGTGGGGAACTGACATAGTCGGCCCCATCGAACCAGCATCGTCTAGGGGACATCGATTCATCTTGGCGACGATTGATTATTTCTCTAAATGGGCAGAAGCAGTACCGCTGAGGGAAGTAAAGACGGAGAATATCCTCCATTTCTTCAAGACGCACGTCATCTATCGGTTTGGAACTCCGAGACGGATTATCTCCGATAACGGGCTAGCCTACAGAAGCCACAAAATCAGTCGCTTCGCGCAACAGCATAATATAGACTGGAGATATTCCTCAGTTTATAATCTGTGAGCTAACGGTCTAGCTGAAGCCTTCAACAAGACCTTGACAAAGATCATGAAGAAAACGGTGTCCCGAAATAAGAAGGACTGGCACGAGAGACTGCAAGAAGCTCTTTGGGAGTATCGAATTACATTCAAGACAGCCACAAACACAACGCCATATGCGTTGGTATTCGGTACAGAAGCGGTACTCCCCCTCGAAATAGAGTTACCCTCTCTACGAGTGGCAGTTCACTATGAGCTGACGGATGAAGAAAATGCTCACCTTCAGCTTGAGGAGCTTGATGCCCTTGATGAAACCCGGCTCATAGCACAACAAAATCTGGAGGCCTATAAAGCAAAGATGACGCGCTCATATGAAAGATTGACCCGGCCGAGGACATTTCGCCAAGGCGAACTCGTGCTAGTGGTCAAAAGGCCTATGATCCTCAATCGCGCCAAGCGGGGAAAATTTGAGCCAAACTATGAAGGCCCGTACATCATAGACAAGGTCTACCAAGGTGGAGCCTATCTACTCATGGATATGCACGGTGAAAGGCCTTACAGGCCAATAAATGGCCGATTCCTAAAGAAATACTACGCTTAGCGAGTTATCGCCTAGGTCAATGATAGATGACGACGACTATGTCCGCTCGCTATCTTCCTAAGCTCAAACTTTATAAGCAGTATCCAGCCTTCTCCTGGGAGGACCGAAACGTCCTTAAACTAATGAAGGACCGAAACGTCCTTAAACTAATGAAGGACCGAAACGTCTTTAAACTACTACCGCAGCATCCTTAGGCTGACGAGATGAATATAAAAAAATGAAAAAAAAAATGAAAAAATATATAAAAACGGTATGTCCATAAGCAAAATGGGCACGGATGAAAACCCGAAAGGGCTCCGTGAGTAAAAACAGCAGGGCTACCGGCGGGTGTTCGTGAAAACCTGAAAGGGCGTGACCTCGTAAAAAAAAAAGAGAATAAAAAAAGAATAAAAAAAAAGGTATGTCCATAAGCAAAATGGGCACGGATGAAAACCCGAAAGGGCTCCGTGAGTAAAAACAGCAGGACTACCGGCGAGTGTTTGTGAAAACCTGAAAGGGCGCAACCTCTTTAAAAGACACTTGCAGGGTCCTCTCAACCTCGTAGGGAGAAACCACCCGCGTGAGATCCTTACGACTCACAAGGGAGCAACACACTTAGGGATCCCCACGATTCCTAAGGAGAAAATACACTTGCGAGATCGTCACGACTCGTAAGGAGAACTCTCTTATGGGACCCTCACGGCTCATAAGATTTGGAAGTCTTAAATTACAGAGACCTAAACCTGTGCTTAAGCAAACCCCCCACAACCTTCGATATTGCCCTACAAGTGGCTCAATACTGACCCTTGTATACAATCCATGGGCGCGAATGAACATTTCCCTAACCAAGTCCCATCCGTGACTGGGGATATGTACGCATGATGAACAACCCTTATAAGTCCTCTCGACTTACAAGGAGAAAACCCTCTTGTAGGATCCTTACGACTTACAGAGGAACATACACTTAGGAATCCTCACGATTCCCAAGGAAAAAACACACCTACGAGATCCTCACGACTCGTAGGGAGAAATACCTTTGTGAGACCCTTACGGCTCATGAAGTCAAAAGCCTTAGCCGACAGGATCCTAACCCTGTTCGCTAAGCCACCTTTGTTCGACATCGACGGAGGCAAATGATGATTCGCTCCTGGCAATATCCCAGGTTTAGCGGTGCTGATGCCGAAATTGGTGTCTAAGTTCAAGTTTACGGTGAAAAGCCGGTAGGCCGCACGTGCATACGAAACAGCCGAAATGATGGGGTAGCTTGCAATAAAAAGCAGCAAGTAAAGAAAACGTATACATACAAAATAACCGAAATGATTGGGCAACTTGCAATAAAAAGCAGCAAGTAAAGAAACCGTATGCATACAAAATAGCCGAAATGATTGGGCAACTCGCAATAAAAAGCCGCGAGTAAAAATAAAATAAATAGCCGAAATGATTGGGCAACTAGCAATAAAAAGCAGCGAGTAAAAATAAAATAAATAGCCGAAATGATTGGGCACCGCGAAAAATAGCCGAAATGATTGGGCAATCGCGACCTTCGCGACATAAAAACTGAAATGATAGAGCATCGCGGAAATAAAACAATAAAAATGAATGAGACTTTTGCCCTACAGTTGAGATCACATCGATCCCTGTATACAATCCAAGGGCACAAACAAAAAGGGGACTACATTTCCCCACCAGGATGCGTCAAAGGGAAGTCAGATCTCGACTACCACATCTACAGCCTGGAGACCAATAGCGGCGTTCCTCCTCATTTCAGCAGGACACGGACGTGACACCACTAATCGGAGCCACGGCAAAGTCCCCAGTTCCAAGACTCTGCGGTTCACAGATAACCTAGAGTCAACAAATGACCTCCGTCTCGAAAACAAGTCAACAAATGACCTCCGTCGCGGAAACAAGTCAGCCAACGACCTCCGTCTCGGAAACAAGTCAATCAACGACCTCCGTCTCGGAAACAAGTCAACCAATGACCTCCGTCGCGTAAACAAGTCAGCAAATGACCTCCGTCGTGGAAACAAGTCAACCAACGACCTCCATCTCGGAAACAAGTTAACAAATGACCTCCGTCGCGGAAACAAGTCAACCAACGACCTCCGTCTTGGAAACAAGTCAACCAATGACCTCTGTCGCGGAAACAAGTCAACAAACGACCTCCGTCGCGGAAACAAGTCAACCAACAAGCTCCGTCGTGGAAACAAGTCAACAAATGACCTCCGTCGCGGAAACAAGTCAACCAATGACCTCCGTCGCAGAAACAAGTCAACAAATGACCTCCGTCGCGGAAACAAGTCAACAAATGACCTCCGTCGCGGAAACAAGTCAACCAATGACCTCCGTCGCGGAAACAAGTCAACAAATGACCTCCGTCGCGGAAACAAGTCAGCCAACGACCTCCGTCTCGGAAACAAGTCAACAAATGACCTCCGTCGCGGAAACAAGTCAGCCAACGACCTCCGTCTCGGAAACAAGTCAATCAACGACCTCCGTCTCAGAAACAAGTCAGCCAACGACCTCCCCGTCGGAGCAATACTCCGACTCGGAAACAAGTCAACTCACCAACCACTTACGAGTCCTTTCGACTTGTAAGGGAGAAAATTCTCTTATAAGATCCTTACGATTTATAAGAGAAAACACACTTAGGAATCCTCACGATTCCTAAGGAGAAAATCCACCTACGAGATCCTCTCGATCCATAGGGAGAAAAGTCTCTATGAGACCCTCACGGCTCATAGAGTTGAAAAGTCTTAGGCAGCAAATCTGAACCTGCGGCCTAAGCCATCGCTATCTCTTGGAGAAATCTAGATGCTTACTTTATTATTGGTCAAATGTGTTTATCAAGACAGCATGCTGATAATAAGAGAAAGGAAAAAGCAAAGAAATAGTACAAGACATTGCAAAGAAAAATGTGCATCTTTATTGAATGTAATCAAGTACAAGGTGGAGCGTACAAAAGAATAAAGAATGGATACATATTATTTAAAAGGAAAAATTTTACAAGTATATAGATACAAGGGGAATTACTGGGAAGGAAGCGTCTTGCATAGCTCTAGCAATTGTTCGCGCACCTCCTTCCACACTTTCTCCTGATCGACCACCACCGCCAGATCTGCCTCCACTTGAGCTCGCTGCTGCAAGATGTTGGGGTAAAAATTTACACCCCGGTTGACCAAGTCAAAATCAAATTCAACCCCAAGCCAAGTGGGCCCAAGCCCAGATCCAGTGGGCACACGCCCGGGTCGAGCCCGAACATGAAGCGGCCGGCCTCCCACCGCGCCAAGATAAAAATTTTGTAATAAACAATTTGTTGTATTTCTTTTTTTTTATTTTATGGACAAATGTAAGAAAAGTAGGCATAAAGCCAATTTTTTGTAAAGCCCATGGTTTATGTGCAAAAAGAAATGGCACATGAGCCATGGGATAGGCAAAATGCCATTTTGTGAAGCCCAAGGGGCTATGTGTAAAGTGTATGACCTATAAAGGCAAAGATAATAAAATATCTAAACAACTTTTTTTTTCTCTCTCTAAAAATTTTCCAGATCTGAGATCTTTTTCTTCTTCTTCAAGGTTCCAAAACCCTATTCTTTCTCTTGAATTAAATCAAGAGTTTTACTCTTCTTTTTATGAAACAAATTAGTTTTTCACCACAAAACCCACAAAGGGGAACTTGGATCTATCATTAAATCTCAAAAAGAAGAGATTTTTAGATCTCACATCTCTTGAGCCAGCCAACAGAGGAGGAAGAAGAAGAACCCATTTCCCCAACCAAGACATTTTCCTTTTTTCAGGAGTTTAACTCCACGGTTTCTGGGGCTAAAAGCCATCTTTTCCTCGCCGGCGCGCTAGCGCTCGAGCACAAAGCACCTACGTGCCGACACGTGGCGCATTTGCGCTTCAGCACACTGCGCGCGCGCACTTTAACTCCACGGTTTCTGGGGCTAAAAGCCATCTTTTCCTCGTCGGCGCGCTAGCGCTCGAGCGCAAAGCACCTACGTGCCGACACGTGGCGCATTTGCGCTTCAGCGCATTGCGCGCGCGTGCAAAGCGCCCGCGTGCCGACACGTGGCGCGTGCGCTTGCGCTCCAGCGTGCAGCGCTCATGCGCAAAGCGCCCACGTGCCGACACGTGGCGCGCGCGCTTGCGCTCCAGCACGCTTGCGCTCCAGCGCGCAGCGCTCATGCGCAAAGCGCCCACGTGCCGACACGTGGCGCGCGCGCGCTTGCGCTCCAGCGCGCAGCGCTCTTGCGCAAAGCGCCCACGTGCCGACACGTGGCGCGCGCTTGCGCTCCAGCGCACAGCGCCCACGTGCCGACACGTGGCACGCTTGCGCCTGAGCGCACAGCACCTAAGCGCACAGCGCTCAAGGCGCTGGCCCCACGCATCCCTTGGATGCCTTTCCCCCCTCTTTTTGTGTACATACATACATATATACATATGTATACATATTTGCACACACACGTGCTCCACGACACTGTCCCTGTTAGAAAAAAATTTCTAACGGGGCGCTGCCCCGCACCCCGCAAGGGGGCTGCTAGCCCCCTTGACCCCCAGCCCGCTATCCGGGTAGCGGGACCCCCGTAAAAACTCTGTGTGTCTCCCGATATATCCAAAACCCCTCTTTCAAAACACAACACACGCGCACTGCACATTGAGTTCGCATGACCAGTTTAACCCGTCAATCGGAGGTTCCCTCGCTCCAAAGGCGAGGGGTAATTAACGGCAGCTTAGTCCGCGGCTGCCGGAGATTCGGATCCCCACAATCAATAAACCCCGGCCTACCCTGGGCAGGGGGAATCTGTAGTACGCCTGACAAGCGCGCGCGTATTCCCATCTCAATGGGGTGACGAAAAACACCCTACACAAGACAGATGCAAGTTGCTCCCTAATGGCCTGATGAGCAGCTTCACGGCCTGGGGTGTCACGTTCGGCGACATCAAGCTTTCACTTCAAGTTTAGCCCATGAGAGATGCGTTCCAGGAGGCCCTCAAAGATAGCCTTTACTTGGGCAGTATTCGCCTAAACCTCAGCACGCAGACGAGCCGTCTCGCTCGAGGTCTCTTGGCATTCCCTTAGCCTTAAAGCCGCTTCTTGTTCCAAGTGGTGGACGTAAGAAGCGTTTTGCTCGATCCACGCTGCTCTTTCATTGCTTGCGGCTAAGGTCTCGGGAGCAGGGCGCATAAAATCCAGTTGATGCAGACGAGCCTCGATCTCTCTACAGTGGTTAACCCAAGACGCGATGATGCCCTCGTCATGGCAGTTTACGAGTATCACCAGCATCGGGTTAACCGCCGTAGCGAAGTCTGCAGCAGATGTAGGAGTCTCGACGTCGAGTTCCTCGACGTAGTCGCTCAACAAGCGCAGACTATTCGCGGCGCCTTTCGAAGAAGGACGTCTTAGGAAAGGGCCCGCCGGCATTATGATCCGAGGGTCGAAGGGCGCCGAGACCGGAACGACAGCTGAAAAAACAAGATATGATCAGATAACAGTTCAAGAAATAAAAAAAAAAGGGGAGTTATCAATGCGATAGTTGCTGTACCAGCAGCGGCAGGTGGCAAGGCCGGAAGGGCCGGTGGTGCGGCCGATCTTTCATCCCCTCCTTCAATTTGTAGCACTACAGTCGGGACGAGAAAGAGTTAGAAACGATTCCATCACTGAAGAAGAAAGATATCAATTGGAAACCATACTCACCAGCGCCACCAGAGGGAGAAGCGAATTCAGATGGGAAGGAGAAGTGTGGGAGCAACACTTGATAAAGATGATCAAAAAGCACTCCTGAAAAGACACAAAAGTACGACTTTAGTACATAAATTATGCGGCTGAAAGACGAAACTAATAGTTTGCAAATCCATACCTTCCAGCATCTTCGATGGTATAAGAGAGGGCTGAGAAGTGACCACCGCCAAGGCAGTAGTTGACGGCGCTCCCTCGAGCAATGGAGCATCGGTACTGGCCGCACCTGCGTTAAAAAAACATGGGTAAACCTGTCAGGAAAGATTGCAAGGTAAAAAAAGGGGGACGGTAATTCGAAATTTACCTGATGAGCCTCCAGCCGAGACGGAGGCGTCTCCCTCCTCCATCGACATAAGTCCACCACCCGTGGCCTTATCCCCAGACTCCACGGGGGCCGTCGTCGTGCTCGCAAGGCCAGGAGACGCCGGAGGGCCATAGGCGGGGAGAGCTATGACCGGAGCATTGCCAGACTCCTGAGAAAGAGCGGTTGGCTCGTCCTCCGGAATCATGTCCACCTCACCCGCTACTCCCTCGGGCTCAGCAGTCACGGTTGTCTCATCCACCGTCGCCACGAGGTCATCGGTCTCAGGCGCTCCGTCCGCTGCTACCTCGGGCTCGACATCAACTACCTGCTCAGGCGTAGTGGACATGATCATTTCGTCAGCCACTAGCTCGGGCCCGGCAATCCCGGTTGTGTCGTCCGCCATTGGCTCGGCTACGGCCAATACCTCTCCCTCTAGCCTCTCAGGTTCGACGGTCTCCGCCTCCCCCTCGGTTGGACTTGGCCCTGCAAGACAGAATATATAAGAACCGATAACTTCATAATTCTTACAACAAAATTCTGAAAGGAATATTACCTGAGGTGGACTTATCGTTAGCCTCCCTATTGGCGCGCACCGCCTGTCTATGAGCTGTAGACAAGGCGACCGGGGGCTCTTCTGATGGAGTATCGGCACGAGGGACGGTGCTTGGGCCCGCTCCAACGGCCAAGGCAGCCCTGCGTGCCTTCGCTTCGCGCCTTGATCGCTTCCTCTCCTCCCGAGCTGACGCGATGGACCTTTTCGACGCTTCCTTCATCAAGGCGTCGTCGTCCTCCTTCAGAGATGCCTCCAGAGCCTTTAAGGCATCTTTCATCGGCTCTTCAAGTCGGGCTTCTCGTGGTAGTCCTGAGGAGGTAGAAACGTCGGCAACTGACCCGGGAAGAGTCTCCGCGTCACTTGGCGGAATCGGCATTGAGGTTCCTACGATAAAAAGGGAGAGGTTAGATCGACCATAACATAAGGAAAATGAAAACTTGATGAATTGAAACTTACTAAGGCCTAAGGACGCTCTAAGGCGTTCCGCCTCTTGAAAAGTCTTGAGGGAAGCGGCAATGGCTTCTTCAGTGGTGATGCATGTTGGAAGAAAAGAAGAAAAAAACGTTAGTCAAGGGAAATAATAAAGATATAATTTAAAAAAAGCGACTAGTGGTTACCTGATTGCGCAAGCTTAGCTAGCCACGCGTCGCGCCTCGCCAACCGCTCTGAAGCTTCGAGAGCAGCCTCCAAGTCCGTGTCATCCGGCGGCATGACTAACCCCCTGTTGGTCCCGTATTCACTCAGGCCCTCACCATAGGGAGCGTGGGATTCCTGACCGAACGCGACGTCAGCAGCGAAGAGCGACTTCTTTTTCTTCTTCTGCCCACCAACCCTAGGTGCACCCGGAATCGACTTGCGCTTTGCAGGCACCTTGGGGCGGCGGGTCCCGATGTCCGCACCCACGCCAAACTCCGGCGAGGCTACAACCACTGTCTCCACTGGAGCACAGGGCGCTGGTGGTGCATCTGCAATATCGGGAAGCGGCAATCCGCGTGGGGGACTCTGCGCACGCGGTGGTCTGGCTCTAGCATCTTTTAGAGGGGGAACTACCGGGGTCCTTGGCACCAAAGGAGCGTTGCGGTCGCTACCTGGAGGCGCACACTTACGGTCGACCAGCAATCGCTTTTCCTCCTTTATGACGGCTCCCATCGAATGGCTGTACCATTCTGTATATACCTTGAGGAGTCATGGGGCGCAAGCTGGCTCACTGATAAAAAAATGGGAACCCGTATTCAAGCGCATGAAGTGATGCAGCGCGTTCTCCATCCCCTCTTCAGTAGCAGCAGGTTCAGATAAGAAGGCTTCCAATGGTACCCCTTGATTGTAGCTCAGCTGTTGGGCGAAACGATGCGGGTTATATCTCATGAAAATCGCCGCCCCGTTCTGCCTGAACACCAAGAAGCCCGGTCTGATAGAATATAAGTGGAGGGTCTCGCGGGCCGTTAGCACTGAGGCTCCATCCTTGAAAGTGTCTTGCAATGGCCGCACTGCAGTGGTGGATGCCTTTCCAATAGTCAACACCTTTTCGATGAAGGACACCCCGTCTCCAACGGTGTGGGGGCGAAGGAGTAAACCCCTGGCATTCCGTGGCGATGGAGTCAAAATTGATGCTCCAATCAACTGTATGATGCGAGGGAAGCTGCACCTGTCGTAGAACGGGGGCCTTTTGTGCATGCCGAAGACACCCGATGTGTGTAGCTCGAGCCACGATACGAAGTAGTGCATCGGGAAGATCACGTGCAGTACCCCAGGCTCATTAGCATCCGCTGCTCGACTGAGGCCATGATACAAGTGTGCCAAGCCGGCGATCCCAACGGCCACTTTTACCCCGATGGTCATCCGGTGAGCTGGGTAAAAGACAGAGGGCCGCATACGGCGGGAATGCATCGGGAGTGCAAACCAACTCAGCCATAGCCTGAGAAATCCTAAGAAGAAGGTCTCCTCATCTATCCCAGGGGCTGCAACTTCCGCAAAAGACATGGTCGGGGAGTTAGGAAGGAAAAAACCCTTTTGGTATATTTCCTTCGCCGGTAGGTTATCCAAACCTAGAATGAAAGGGTCCTCGAGGGTGGCAAACTTGGCAGCTTCTGCCGAGAGGACGCTTGGGTGAAGAAACCGAGCGATGAAATCCTCAAAGCTAACTCCGCGACTCCCACGTTCGATGAAAAGGGCCTCATAGATGTTCAACGCTTTGATCAAACTTGGGAATTGGTGTTGAACAGCATTCTCCGGCGTGAGGCCCCTTACTGCCGGCTTAGCACCAAAGACGTACTCGTCTGTCGGAAGCAACTCCTCATAGTGCTCCCCTATAACCGGTAAACCGGAGACCTCTGTGAACTCCTCCAGAGAAATTGACACTTCCCGATCCATTGCGAGGAAAGTGTGAGTGGGAATGTTCCACTGCTCCAAGAAAGCCTTGAACCACCAGGTGGGAAGCGTGGGATACTGGAAGAGGGAGACGTAAACCGCAGTGTACAATCCTAACCTTATCAGCTGCGACTTCTTCGCCGACATGATATAGCGAGCCCACAGCAGATAGCCGATCGGGTGGAGGGAAATCAGACCTAGGTTGTATGATTGCCCCCAAGGTCGCGCCTCGCCTTGACAGATTCGGCGTCCCAGGATATCCAAAACCATAAGTCGCTGGACTGGAATCGCATCTATGGCAGGATGAAGAAAGCCCTTCGAAGTCCAATCAACCATCTCCACGGCATACTGCACCGGGGGTGGGCTGGCGTAATGAATCGCCGTAATGGGTTCTGACGGTACTGCGCATGTGAAGCTCCGTCGACCCATGATAATCTGATTGTACCACGACCCCCAAAGGTGGAGACTCTTATATTCCGGGTCGTGGTCTCTGATCATAGCTAACACTTCGCGGTCCAAAGGCGCTTCAGGAAACCCCTCCTCCGAGCGAGCGAACGGGAATGAAGTGTCAAAAGACATAGTCACTGCAAGGGAACAAAATTAGCCGTTAATGTTGTAATTCTAACGCTTGGCGTTTGAGAAAATTTAATTAATTAATTAATTAAATTAAATATTAATTAAAATTAAATTAAAATTAATTACACTACACAGCAGTGCAGTGGGTAGGAGACCAAAGGGGGACCCACAAAATCTGGATGACAATACGTCAGTTAATAAGACAACCCCATCATTGGATGGGATTGTCAGTTAAATCCCAAGAGAACATTCTCATTAATGATAAAAAATCCCTAGAGACAACGAGAAAATCTCCTCTTTCAAAGCAAAGCTCTGTCACAGAGTGACACTTGTCAAACTCTGGTCTCAAGGAAATAAAATTCCTTAAAAGAGCCTAGCTCTGTAAGAATGATAAAAAAAATCCATCAAAGAAAAATTGATTAATTCCTAAAAAAATTTTAAGTTCAGGGATCTTAAAGATCCATATAAAAAAACTCTTAAGAGTTCATCATCAGAAGATCAAAGATCTATATTCTGTCAATGAGCAAAGCTCTGTTCATGGGTTAAGAAACCCTGAAACAAATTTTTGAGAGCAAAACTCTGTTTATGAAACCCCAAAGGGGATTTCTTTAGATCAAAAGATCTATGAGAGCAAGGCTCTGTTGGTTAAGATTGATTTAAATCAATTTAATTTAATTTTAAATTAATTTTACCTAAAAGTTTTCTAGCTTTGGAAATGAGAGCAAAGCTCTAAAGTCTGGAAGCAAGAGCAAAGCTCTGAAGTTCTTAAGCAAGAGCAAAGCTCTGAAAATCAAAATCTTGGAAATGGTAAAGATTTCTAAGGGCCAGGGGTCCTATTTATAAGGCGCTTGCGCCCCTTCAGCTCACCCGTTGATCCAACGACCAGGATCTTGCAACCGCTGCACTCACGTGCGCGCCACGTGAGCGCAACGGTGGGGGGAATTTGTTTCCCCCAATCAGAGCAAAGCTCTGTTTGAATTTCAAAATTCAAAATTCGAAGCAACGCTTCAAATTCTTTGCTCTGCGCGCAACGCGCCACGTGTCAAAAACTGATACGCCAGCGCAGCGCCCAAGGCAGTGTGCCCAATCAGAGCAAAGCTCTATTTAAAACAAAATTAAAGGAAGCAACGCTTCAGCTGCGCAAGCGCTGCGCTGCGCGACACGTGTCAGCGCAACGCAGTTGCGTTGCGCCGTGCGCTGCGCGACACGTGTCAGCGCAGATGCGCAAGCGCAGTTGCGCTGCGTGACACGTGTCAGCGCAGTTGCGCTGCGCTCTGCGCTGCTTGACACGTGTCACGCGCTGGGGCGTTTACGCCAAACAGAATTAAATTCTAGTAAGATTTTTCTGTTCTTATTAAAACAAGATGATTGCCTTCTGTAAAACAGAAGCCCTTGGATCAAAGATCCAACGGTGGGGAAAATTCCCCAAATCACTCAGAGAAAGATCTCTTTAACAAATTTAACAAATTTATGGGCACTATATAAAGGCCGTTCGACCCCAAATCATCATGATCAACATTGTGAGAGATTGAGAACCTCAAAACAGAAAGAACTATGAAGAAATTGGAAGAAAAGGTAAAAACCTTCATAAAATAGAAGAATTTCTTCTAATAGATCGTTGATCTAAGAACAAGATCAATGATCTTCACATAATAATAAGTGCTTTGCACTCTTTTATGAACCATTGGTTATCTGAAAACAAGAAAAAGAAGAAAAAACTTGTTTTCTTTTATCTAAATTGGATCAAGAAATCATACAGTGCTTTGCACTTTTTTATGAACCATTGGTTCTGGAATCTTAAAGATTCTCAAGATTATTGAAATAGTGCCTTGCACTTGCAGAAACTGCACTGTTGCGCTCCTGGGTTGGCGCAAGCCACCAGAGAGCGCCACGTGTCAACATCTGAATCACTTGTGCTATGCGCTTTTGAGAAAGAGCCTTGCTCTCTGAAATTGGCGCAACTCACCAGAGCGCGCCACGTGTCAGCAGCGCAAGCGCAGCGCACTGGCGCAGTACACTGCGCTTGCATGACACGTGTCATCACCGCAAGCGCTTGCGCTCATTGATTGGCGCAAAGCGCCTGACAAATGCAATGCATTATTTACTAAAGGGCCAGGCCCAAATCAAAAAGGCCTAATAGGCCAAAATAAATTGCAATGCAATAAAAGGGGCAGAGCCCAAACAAAAATGATGCTCTGCATCATTTATAAATAGGCAGAGCCCAAACAAAATAAATAATGCTATGCATTATTAAACATGGGTAAATCCCTAACACAGGTCTAATAGGCCAAAAATAAGAAATAAACTGGACTTAACCCAATCATGGCCGTAAGTCCTCAAATTAAATTGACCGAGCAAGACTGCTCTCTTAAATCAATTTACATCTGGTTCGAGGGTACATCTCCGAACTCCTTTGACTCCTATCGTTGTAATCCTTCAACGACGTTAGAGAGGTGACGGGTCCCGACAATCACACATCAATACGGACTGTGGGGTCCTTAAACTCATGGACTTAAGCGTCCTTAAACCAAAAGACGGATTGTGGGATCCTTAAACCCGCGGACTTATGCGTCCTTAAACTAAAACACGGACTGTGGGGTCCTTAAACCCACGGACTTAAGCGTCCTTAAACTAAACATGGACCTCTATGTCCCTAAACTGGAATATGGACCTCTATGTCCCTAAACTGGAATATGGACCACCATGTCCCTAAACTGGAATATGGACCGAAACGTCCTTAAACTACCTATCGACCGCAACGTCGTTAAACTAAACAATATAGGGACAATTGCTCTCTTGTCGGATCCAAACGATCCCGTTAAGTTGATCTTAGTCTCAAATCAGACTAACGTATCCTTAACGAACGTTTAAGTCGATCTTAGCCTAAATATGGCTAACGTATCCTTAAACTAAAACACCAAACCCAAATCTAAGTAAATACGGATTTGGACTAATCCACGTTTTACGGGCGACGGCATCACTTAGTCTCCGTATTCAATCCACGGGCAATCACAAACAAAACAAACACACACGACACGAAGTGAAATTCTGGAGAAGGAGAAAGTATTTACCGCGATGCGGTAGCGTAATTACCGAGCAGGAGTACTTCAGCCGACAGGCTGAGCTGTGAGTGTTAGCAGTAGTTAGCTTTTCTTTCCTGCATTTTATTCCTGATGTGAGCCTGCATTATGGGACATACATTCCAGTTATTTTGTATTGGATCTTTCGCTTCCGCATTTATTTATTATTGACTCATGTTATCTTGGATTATGGACATGTTTTAGATAGTTTTATTTTGTTCTTGATATCTCTACAGCCGTAATGTGACTGTGGATGGATACTTCCTACCCACAGGTAGCATGGTTGGCTATGTCACGTGCCCATTTTGGTATCAGAGACATAGGATAGTCGGGTTGATTCTTTTGTAGTTGGGTATTGTACCCAATACACAAATCAGAATACCCGTGTTTAGGAAACATGTCCTGCCATATTGCCGTTTACCATTCTTGAATCACATTCTTCCTGATTATATCCTTTCCGATGTGCAAACTTCCTTTGCATATCAACTCGAAAATCTGATTCCTTGTTATCTCTAGGACTTAGGCGACTTAGGTGGAGTTATGTAATTGTGGCTATGATACCGCGGCATAGTTACAATGCGGCACTCTATTTAAGTATCTTGGAGTTCTAGCCTTGATCTATATTTTGAATCTATCATCATGCTAATGTTGGGTGTTTTGATTTCAGGAATATGGCCGGTAAGAATTTGAATACGTACCAAAGGCGTGTGGACGAAACCGCCATGCTTGGAGTGATAAGAGGAATGCTGGAGAATCAAAAGAAACAGACCGAGCTGATCCAGCAGCAAGCGGACTCGTTTCAGGAAGGTTTGCATATCGTTCAGCAGTCTGTGAACAATGCTGGAGCTAAACCAGTCGACCGAGTAGGGACCGTAGCAGATTTCAGACGTTTGGGTCCGTCTACATTTACTGGTTTGGAGGAGCCGTTGCCAGCGGAGCAGTGGCTAGTTGACACAGAGAATTTGCTTGTTGCGGCACAGATTCCAGATGAGAAAAGAGTTAATATGGTACGCATTCAGTTAGTAGAATACGCCCGAGAATGGTGGCTTGTGGAGGAGAACCGTTTGCCTAAGCCGATCAAGTGGGCGGATTTTTCAAAGAGTTTCCTGGAGAAGTTCTTCCCGCGGACTGCACGGGAGGAAATGGAAGAGAAATTCATCGGGCTAAAGCAGAATGGAGCACCCATGGATGTGCATGCAGCAGAATGGACAAGACTCAGTAGATTCGCTGGATCTTTAGTTGCCAACGAGGCAGACAGGGCACGAAGGTTCATACGTAGCTTGGACGTGGACATCCAGCGGCAGATTGTCTCCCTGGGTTTGACCACTTTCTCACAAGTACTTGCGGCAGCCCGAGAGCAGCAGAGTTTATCTGGGATGAAGGGGAGTTTGCAGCAGACAGCAGTTGCGGTAAGGAAGCCAGCATTTGTACCTAACCGAGCTCATGGTCACAGAGGTATTCCAGTGGACCGTCGAGGTGTAGCACCCATGAAGAAGCCAGTGATCGTGGATCGAAGAAAGAGCATGACCTGTAACTATTGCAATTTACCTGGTCACATGCAAAAAGATTGTCGAAGGAGGCTGGGACTTTGTTTGGTTTGTGGAGCGGCTGATCACGCCGTTGGTGCTTGTCCGTCGAACCTTCGTACGAGAGATGATTTTCAGAAGCCTCCGCAGAGACCGTTCCAAGGACAGAAACAGCTGACTCAAGGACCTAATCAGGCTCGAGCTTTTACCTTGACAGCAGAAGAAGCTAAGGCGTCAGGAGAAGTTGTTTCAGGTACTCTACTCGTTCATGGTTTTCCCGCATTAGCGTTATTTGATTCTGGTGCATCCCATTGCTTTATGTCATCCAAGTTTTTAACTACACACTCGATTGACTGCATGACCCTGTCTAGTTTCTGGGACATACACACTGGGAATGGGAAAATCATATCTAGTAGGGAATGTAAAGATTGTACAGTTGTTGTGTGCGAACGGGAGCTTTTTGCAGATTTCTTGGTGATTGATACGGGCAGCTACGAAGTCGTCTTGGGAATGGATTTTCTTGGCACTTTCCACGCTCACATTGATTGTAGGGCAAGGAAGGTAATTTTCCAGATTTCCGGACATCCCGAGTTTAGCTTCACTGGAGGAAGCAGTTCTGTCGGGCCAGTCAAGTTTAGGGCTAGGCCGACAAACAGTATTCTTGCAGCAATGGAAGTTGATAAAAGTGAAGAGCCGGCTGTTGTTCGTGATTTTATGGACGTATTTGAAGATATATCGGGTTTACTACCGAAACGAGACGTGGAGTTCGCAATTGATCTTTTTCCTGGTGCAGCGCCAGTGTCCAAAGCGTATTATCCAACGGCACCAGTAGAGTTGGAAGAAGTCAAGAAACAGGTTGCTGAATTGCTTGAAAAAGGTTGGATTCAAAGCAGTAACTCGCCTTGGGGAGCTCCAGTTCTTCTAGTAAAGAAGAAGGATGGCACAAGAAGGATGTGCATCGACTATCGAGAATTAAACCGGGTGACTATTAAGAACAAGTACCCGATCCCTCGCATTGGCGAACTTTTCGAGCAGCTTAGTGGCGCGAGGGTATTCTCGAAGCTGGATTTGCGATCCGGATATCATCAGGTCCGAGTGAAAGCAGAATATATTTGCAAGACGGCGTTCCGAACTCGGTATGGACATTACGAGTACTTAGTGATGCCCTTCGGAGTAACGAATGCGCCGGCAGTATTCATGGACTTGATGAACCGAATCTTTTCACCGTTCTTGGACCAGTTTATCGTGGTTTTCATTGACGATATCCTGGTTTACTCGAAGAGTTTTGAAGAGCATGCTGAGCATTTGAAGATCGCACTGCAGACACTGAGACAAGAGAAGTTATATGCGAAGATGAGTAAGTGCGAGTTTTGGCTGGAAGAAGTAAAGTTTTTGGGGCATGTTGTGTCTGGCGATGGAATTGTCGTCGATCCAGAAAAGATTTCAGCAGTACGAGATTGGCCGACTCCAAAGAATGTTGCGGAGATAAGAAGTTTTCTTAGACTCGCCGGATATTACAGGAGATTTGTGGAGAACTTTGCTCGTCTGGCGGAGCCGTTAACCAAGCTTACGCGCAAGGAGGTACCTTTTGTATGGACGGACAAATGCGCGTTAGCTTTTGAGACGTTGAAGCAGAAGTTGATAACCGCGCCTATTCTGACCGTGCCAGATAATTCCGGAGGATTGGTGATTCACAGCGACGCGTCTGGGAAAGGATTGGGATGTGTTTTGATGCAGCATGGGAAGGTTGTAGCGTACACATCGAGACAGTTGAAGACCCATGAGAAGAATTACCCAACTCATGACTTGGAGCTTGCGGCAGTGATTTTCGCTTTGAAGATTTGGAGACACTACCTTTTGGACGAAAGGGTCGAAGTTTTTACTGATCATAAGCGCTTGAAGTATGTGTTCACACAAAAGGAGCTTAATATGAGGCAGCGTAGATGGTTGGAGCTGATGGCTGACTACGATCTTGATCTTAAGTACCATCCGGGGAAGGTTAACGTCGTACCGGATGTGCTTAGTCGGTTACCAGCAATTCAGGTGTTAACTACGCAGAAGGAGATCGTTGCAGATTTTGGAAGATTTGACTTGGAGGTTGTGCTACCGCATTCTACGGGACAGTTGATGCAGCTGCAAGTACAGTCATCGTTGATCGAGAATATTAAAGCAGCACAATCGCAGGACCCTAGACTGCAAAAACTTCGAGGACAGATTGAAGCCGGAATACGAACAGATATATTGATCCATGAAGATGGTTCGTTGAGGTATGGTAGCCGTTTTTGTGTGCCAAAGGGGGACATTCGCGAAGAGCTTATGAAGGAGGCACACAGTTCAGCTTATTCTGTACATCCAGGAGGCACAAAGATGTACCGAGATATTCGACAGCATTTCTGGTGGGAAGGCATGAAACGGAAGATTGCTCGCTTTGTGGCTAAGTGCTTGGTGTGTCAGCAAGTTAAGGCTGAACACCAAAGGGTTGCTGGTTTATTGCAACCACTTCCGATTCCTCAGTGGAAGTGGGAACATATAACCATGGATTTCGTGACGGCTTTACCGCGGAGTCCAAAGGGCAACAATGCTGTATGGGTGATTGTTGATCGATTGGCCAAGGCAGCTCACTTCATTCCTTTCCGGGTTGGTCAATCAACAGAGACTTTGGCAGAGCGGTACATACAAGAAATTGTAAGATTGCATGGAGTACCGGTGAGCATCGTGTCCGATCGGGACACTCGGTTTTTGTCACACTTTTGGCGGAGTTTACAGGAAAGTTTGGGGACTCGATTGAAGTTTAGCACAGCTTATCATCCTCAGACTGATGGTTAGTCGGAGAGAACGATCCAAACTCTTGAGGATATGTTGAGAGCATGCATGTTGGACTTCAAGGGTTCTTGGGAGGATCATCTGCATTTGGTGGAATTTTTGTACAACAACAGTTTTCAGGCAACTATCCAGATGGCTCCATTTGAAGCTTTGTATGGACGTAAATGCCGTTCACCTGTTTGTTGGGACGATGTCGGTGAACGAAGATTATTAGGACCAGATTTGGTTGTGCAGACAGTTGAGAAGGTTAACACTATCAGAAATCATATGAAGGCAGCGCAAGACCGACAGAAGAGTTGGGCAGACACGTCAAGAAGACCTCTAGAGTTCGCCGTGGGTGATTTGGTATTCTTGAAGATATCACCGACTAGAGGGGTGATTCGTTTTGGAAGTCGAGGAAAACTTAGTCCTCGATTCGTTAGACCCTTTGAGATCTTGGAGCGTGTTGGTGAGGTAGCGTATCGGTTGGCGTTACCGCAGTCCTTGGCGAGTGTGCACGATGTGTTTCACATATCTCAACTACGAAGGTATGTTCGAGATGAAACGCACGTATTGGATCATTCGGAGCTAACAGTACGAGAAGACTTGACGTTTGAGGAGCGACCGATTGAAATCGTGGATCGAAGGGAAAAGGTTCTTAAGAACAAGGTGATCCCTCTTGTGCTTGTTTCTTGGGGTAATCGCTCGCATGGAGAGTCCAGTTGGGAACAAGAAGATGAAATCCGACAGAAGTTTCCTCACCTTTTCTTGTAGTTATCTATCTTTGTATTCTTGGAATTTCGAGGACGAAATTCTTTTTGTAGTTGGGTATAATGTAACACCCGAGCCCAATGCTACTAATTTCAGTTACCGTTTGAACGTAGTGTGGCACTCATTTCATTTATCTTGCTTGATTGTTACTTATTGTAAATTTTACCCCGTCAATTCAATTCTGCATATAACAATTTATGGCATCTAAAATAAAATTAAAAATATCCATCTTGGCCTAGTTGATACCCCTAACCCTGTTGTAGCGTCCGTGCATCGTGTTCTCGTCCCGTTCAGTGAAACGGACGAGTTTGGACGGCTACGCGCACGTACGTGTGTCCGTTTTGGGGGTATGCTTTTTGATTGCAAAACACTTCATTTTAAGTTTTGGAACCCGCTTAAAATTCTATTATTTCAATTTCAAATTTTTGGACCCGACCCGGGCGCGATTTGGAAATGTTTTACTTTGCGCCAAAATCCCAAATTTTAATATATTTAAACCATCATATATTTTCTTAACTATATACATTCACTGTTCCTAAAATCGTTTAAATCCTTTTAATATTTTTCCCTTAACAAATTCAGCCAATCACAACCCCCTTTATCCCCGTGGGACCCACTTCTCTCTCTCTCTCCCCCTCATATCTCTCTCTCTCTCTCTATCTCTCTCTCTCTTTCTCTCTCCCCATAAATCTCTCTCTCCCTCCCTCATATATATTTACATCTCCCCCTCCTTTTCTTTCTTCATGCTGAAACCCAACCCACCATCGCGCTAACCCTAGTCACCGGCTCCCTCGCTGCCGCAGCACCAACGCCGACGCGAACATCACCACCATCCTCGCCTCCTCTCCCTCGTCGCAGCCGCTGCACCTTCCTTCCTCCTCTCCCTTCCTCCCGTACACCCTGCACCAGCCGCGGCCACCTGCACACCTCCCTGTACACGTCTGCGCCGCCGGAGTCGCCGCAGGTGGCCTCGTCCCTGTGTCCCCAACCTTCGTGCGCACTCGGTGAGCATCGCTGCCCCTCCTCTCCTTCTTCTCCCTCCTTCTTTTTCTTTCTTTCTCTTCACAGTTCTTGGTCGCCGTTGTCCCCTGCAGGAGGTCCACCGGAGTTCGTCGACGTAGTCGACCGTCACCACCCTTCACACAGATTCTCGTGAGCATCACCTTCTCCATTATCTTTCCCTTTCTTCTTTATTTTCCCTTTCTTTTCTTGATTGCAACTCTTAACATTCGCTGTTTTTGATCTCGCCGGAATCCGGCCGTGTCGGCGACGTGTCCCGACGTTCCAGCGAGGTACCCCGACCCGTGTGGTTCCACTGTTCATCGTTTGGGTTCATTCCGTGAACCGTGCGCCCGTCGCGAGTTTCCCCACCGACATTTTTACGTTCCGTTTTTCCCGGTTTGCGACCCGTCGAGGCAAGTAACCCTTGCTACATGCTAAACAATATTTACTTATAATTAATGACACCCTAAAACCCGCAATTTAACTTTGGTATTATAATTTCCTACTTTTTTATGTACAATATTGTTATATATCATTTTATCTTTAAACTTGGAACCTACAGTTTGCAATTGAACCTGATAACCACATTTACCTGTTTAATCACATTTTTAATATTGACATAGCTTATGGCATTTATCTCTATAGTTTTGTTCCATTCGGACACTCGTATGCATTTTAACCTGTAATAGCTGTATTGAACATTTATATAAATCATTGCACCTCTAAAGTGCTTAAACTTGTTAACATGATTAAAAGGCCATAATTGTCATACTGCATTCGCATAACATTGAAATCATCTTTGTGACACAACTGACAACTGTACTGCTAATTCAGTGAATCTGCCTATTGCTTACTTCATTGCTTATCTCATGTTGTTGATACCCATGCTTGATTATATAGCCGATTGTGAGTACACCTATGATATCGCTTACTTCTTGAGCTGTCTTGCTACCTACACATTGATTGACCCGACATGGTACCGTATACTGCTTGACTTGACATGATGTACCATGACCTGATCCGTTACCTGATCTTGTGTCTAATGCCAACAAACCTGACATGTAGTCCTCATGGACCGTTCCTGTTGTCTATCCAGACAAACCTGTTTACATGATCCTGTGTTGGCATTAGTTTCTTGATTTCGGGATACCTGACTTGACTTGCACATATAACTTGGGGTTATGGGGAAATCAAAGGTGAAACCTGACTTGTAACTCGACAGTTCACTACCTGTCCTGAGTGTACACATTTCTGTTTTGTGCCTAGCGGCATGTCTCGGTTTCAGCCGAGAATATTGTGGCCGTGGTCCCGGGTATGTACGGGATACTATCGAGTGTACACATTCCTGTTTTGTGCCTAGCGGCATGTCTCGGCTGCAGCCGAGAATATTGTGGCCATGGTCCTGGGTATGTATGGGATACTATTGAGTTACATCGATGATTCATCAATTTGATTTCAAAGACTTTAGAACAGAGAACCTGATAGAACAGTTTAGTTTACCCACTGCACACTATCCTGCACTGCCCTGATTCATATTATTGTTACCCTTGCTTTATTCATGTTTATATTCGCATTGCCTGTTTATTATGTTATTACTTGATGATTTGACGTGCTGACGTCTGGGTTTTGCATGGCCCAGATTCTGTACCGCCGTCGCAGTCCGAGCAGGAGTAGTTCAGCCGACAGGCTGAGCTGTGAGTGTTAGCAGTAGTTAGCTTTTCTTTCCTGCATTTTATTCCTGATGTGGGCCCGCATTATGGGACATACATTCCAGTTATTTTGTATTGGATCTTTCGCTTCCGCATTTATTTATTATTGACTCATGTTATCTTGGATTATGGACATGTTTTAGATAGTTTTATTTTGTTCTTGATATCTCTACAGCCGTAATGTGACTGTGGATGGATACTTCCTACCCACAGGTAGCTTGGTTGGCTATGTCACGTGCCCATTTTAGCGTACTCTAGGAAGCGGGGCGTGACAACGTCCTAATGTCTCGGCCGCCATTCGGAGGGGAACACTAGTGTTGGACCGTAATGTCCTTAAACTAATATTGGACCGAGATGTCCTTAAACTAACATTGGACTGTAATGTCCTTAAACTAATATTCGACCACCATGTCCTTAAACTGGTAATGGACCGCAAAGTCCCTAAACTAAAACAATAGAGTCCAAATGCTCTTTTGTTGGATCTAAATGATCCATTTAAGTTGATCTTAGTCTAAAATTAGACTAACGTGTCCTTAACAAACGTTAAGTCGATCTTAGTCTAAAATTAGACTAATGTATCCTTAACAAACGTTTAAGTTGATCTTAGTCTCAAATAAGACTAACGCATCCTTAAGCCCAACCCCAAACCCAAATCTAAGAAAATACGGATTTGTACTAATCCACGCCCTACGGGAGACAACATAAATTAGTCTCCGTAAACAATCCATGAGCAACCAGAAACAAAATAAGCACACACGACACGAAGTGACCATCTAGAGAAGGAGAAAGTGGTTACCGCGATGCGGTAGCGTAATTAACTGCAGGGGCTTGCGCCTGCAGGGAAGAGCGTCCCCACAATCAAAAACCCCTCAAATGAGGCGGAATCTGACGAAATCTGCTACATCGGCCGCATCCGTCTAAACCTCCGATACATGGTGCCATCAACTTGGCATCTTCGGAGGGGTGGACGGATAAAACCAAATAGCATCTGCCCCCAAATTCAGGCAAGACGGACCTACGCGGTCTTGTCTCTGTTTTCCGGCGGAGAACACGTCCAACGGCACCGCTCACAGGCGCAACCGCCATCCCGCGAATCTTGCCATGTGTGAGATCTCCGCCGGCCACATCCCACATTCCACGCCACCATGATCCCCCATTAACAAGCCTGTCTCGCCATTAATGGGAGGTCCCACTCATCACGCGGGCGTGACGTCGGGAGCGTAACGGCCGGCGTGATTCTCGCTCCTGCTGCACCTGCTGCCACTACTATTTAAACCCCTCTTTCAGACGGTCAAGGTATGCCACTTCTAATCCACTAAGCCGTTACTCTGCTCGGATTACCCCACTAACTTGATCGTCGGAGGGTCCTCGGTGGTACAACCACCCCGGGACTTCCTTGCAGATAACTAGGCAACCACATCCTCCACACGCTTCAGGAGTCTGCCTCCAGATCAAATCTCAGCCATCGCCTTCGCCGCCATCAGCAGATCAATGGAAAGCAACATTTGAAGGAGATTCCATCCTCCATCACTACCTAAATTAAAAAGTTTGTTATGGACGGAATAAGTCCAAAAGAAGCTAAAGCGAAGCGCTCGTCTTCTGTATAGATAACCGAAGGAGTGTAAAATTTTGAAAATACAAGTTATATAGCAAGCAAAGAGCTAAAGATTACAATTTCTTGGTTAAATTGAAAAGCATATGACACTTTACATAAGAATAAAATGGCCTGTGAACATTGAAAGGATTTTACCTACAAATAGTTGTATGGTGGCTCTTAAAGCTAAATTCAAAACATATATGATAATTTAGATGAATAGACCAGTGAAATTAAATAATGCAAACAAAAGAACATCGCTGATGCTTTGTCTTGCAGGATTAAAATCAACAAAAACATACTTGTTAAAATTTTTTTTTAAATTTTCTTGGAGATTTTGGAAGTAGAAAAGATATCATCTTAATTATTTAGAACCTTATCATGTATTTATATGTATACAATCATTCATAGTATCAACATTTAATCGGCAATCTTCGAAAGTTTGGACTTCAAGGTATATGACAATTCAGTACGTATTGATTTGGCTATATATGTAGTGGAGGAAGAGAATAATCTCATATGAATATCTCAAGGTTAAAGATTTTGTAACTTTACTATTATGTATAATTCTATAGATTAATGAGAAACTAAGATTGTATATATGATTTTAGGACAATTTTGTGTTATTCCTGATTCCTGCTTAAAATTCATTCTGTTATAGTTTTTTTTCCCTTGTGGAATTATTGGTGTGATTTAGTTATGCAATTTGTATTTAGTATGATTTGATTGAGCCCATATTATTAGTTTTTTTTATACCTAAATTAATAATGAACCCCAGACTTAATTAGCTATTTACTAAAGCAATCCCCACACTTGGTATTTACTTAAACACCCCCCAAACTAAAAAAAAGTCTGATGACCTAAAAATACCCCGAAAGTTCTTGGGATATTATTCAAACTCCGTTAAATTTTAACGGTTTTTTGTTAATTATCTAAATTCTTCAATATTGTAAAATAACAACATTTAACTCGATATCTATTATGATTTGGGTCTCGAGTTAACATGAATGTCTTAATAATTATAATCTAAAATTAAGAATTAATCATTTTATTATTACTACTAAATATCAAATAAGATACAAGTATCTCAGTTCACAGGAGCCTGAAACGAGACGAGCTCGAGTCTACCATGTTCGTGTTTATTTATTTCACTAAGCTAAATTTTTGTTCAAGCTTGGATCGTTTAATTGTCGAAGGAGCTCAAACAAGCTTTTAATAAGCCGAACCTGAGCCGAGCTCCAAGCTTTTGAACAACCCTAATCTCATCCAAAAGCTATTTACTCAATTGGATCTTAGTTGTGGTGCCTGAAAGCCCTTGACATCATACTCCATAGCTCCACTTAGCCCCACTTCAGTAAGAAGCTTTTAAAAAGGATCATTAATTTGTTTTCTTCCAGCAACCTACAAAAGACATATGTAAGGCCAACCTTCCATCCAATATCTGTGTTTCCTATGTGTTCTTGTTTCCAATTTACTTCAAGTCCACCAACGTCGTTCAAAAATCTATAGTAATTTTGTACAATTTTTTTTTCCCATTTGGATGAAGCTTCTATATTATCGATCCTATCTTCCCTTCTATTGGTCTTAGCTAATCTCACATCCAACTCTAATAAAAGGCCTCCTCATTCCACCACGACCTTATAGTTTGCAAAAGGAAGATTATATAACCTTCATCTTCATCCATTGACAGTGTGACCTTAATTTTGATATCCATATTCTATTGCATAATAAAGATTTTCATCCTTATTTTCCTTTCTATTCGATGTATTACAGTGGTTGTTTTTGTGTATTCAAGATCATCACATGGTGTGTGTGTGTGTGTGTGTGTGTGTGTGTATGATGCCCAAAAGGCTTATTCTCCACTAATAATCTAGTAATTGTCAATCTCCTCATAGCATCAAGGAATGTATATTCATTGTCGCCTAGAAAAGTCGAAAGAATCATACTCTATTGACTGTCACCATCTACTCATCGTATCGCTTGTTCTAAGTGCGGCGTAATCTTCCTGAACTTGATTGTGTCCAATCTGATGTACAAACAGCAATCTGATAACTGTGAGGATCACCAGAGACGACAAGAACCACCCTAGCTAGAGGTTGACGAGGAGATTTAAGTACACACAAATGATGACGAGCAACATTCATGTGTGTTTTTGAAGATCACTAGCAAGTGCCCCCTGAAATGCAGGGGCACAAAGTGCAAAATAAAAAAAAATCATATTAAAAGTTTATTGTTATAATTTGTAAGTTGCAATATCTTATATTTATGAATTTCATATGTAAAATATATGAAAGATTAAATTGTAAATATTTTGGTATTTTTTCCAGTTTTTCAATATCTTTCTTGCTATAAATGGCATATAAAAATTATAAAATTTTTAAAATTTTTAATTTTTTGTTTTTTAATTTTCAACATTTTGCTTATTATAGCAAGCAAATATCACAAAATGCAAATCCTAAATTTTTTTGTTTCAAATTTTCAATATTTTGCATGCTATAGCACAGGAATATGGCGGTTTTTTAAATATCTCAAAAATTTTGTTTTGTTCGGTTTTTCAATATTTTGCATGCTATACCATAAGAAAATTATATATGAAATTTTCAAAAATAAAAGATATATTTTTCAATATTTTTCATGATATATAACACGAAAATCGCACAAATGTCAAAAATCTTAAAATTTTCTTTTATTCCTTTTTTCAATATAACACATGCTATATAGCATACGAAAATCATAAAATTTTCAAAAGTATTAATTTTTTCCATATTTTCTTGGGTTTTTAATATTTTACATACTATATAGCATATCCAAATCACGAAATTTACGAAAATCCTCAAAATTATTTGTTTGCTTCAAATTTATAATATCTTATACAATACCACATGAAAATTGCATAATTTTCAAAAATCTGAAACTTTTTTGTGATTTTGGGTTTTTCAATATTTTACTAGCAAGTACAAGAAAATCGGGAAATTTTCGTTTTTCATTATAGCATACAGAAATCACGAAATCTTTTAAAAATCCTAAAAAATTTCTATGTTTTTGGTTTTTCAATATTTTCCTTACCAGCACAAGAAAATCATGATATTTTAAAATAAATTATCTTTTTTTTCAAATTTTCAATATTTTGTACGCTATAACACACAAAAGCTATGATTTTTTTAAGAATTCAAAAAAAAAAATTGTTTTCTTCAAATTTCCAATAGTTTGCATGGTATAACACATGAAAATCGCGAACGTTTATGTGCTCTTAGTTTATCAATATTTTGCTTGTTAACACACAAAAAATGCGATATCTTCAAAATCTAAAAATTTTATGTTTAATTCCTTCAAATTTTCAATAATTTACATATTATAATACAAAAAAATTAAGAATTTTTTATTCGAATTTTTAATATCTTTGAAAATTTTACTTTCTATGGAATACAAAGATAGCGAACATTTCAACAATATCAAAATTTTTTTCCGTTTAAAAATATTTTGCTTCTTATATAGGACACGACATATTGCTAAATTTTAAAATTCTATCACAAAAGAACCTCTAAACGTTCTTCCATCTTTCAACATTCTTTTCTCTCTCATCTTTTTGGTTCTCTCACTTATTATATGGTACCAATTCTTTATCATTGAGAGCAATGGTGATGGCAAGAGGCAAGAGCAGACTGCTAAGAGGAGAAAGACCCTTTAGTGAATGAAATACGGATTGAGAAAAGATAAGGTGGGTAGCATACATGTAACATAGGACAGAATTTATCGTATATCGGTCAAAAACGACATTTCATCATTGTCCTCTTTTTGGTGATCATCATTGTCCGTCGTGATTTTCATGGCATAAAACATATCTACACCATTTTTCTTTTATATTACTCAAATACTATTTGACTGCATGTTCATCTAAAGATGGAAAATGGTGTATATCATATTCCAGAGCTTGGTGTCGAAACTATGAATTTCGTCTTTGGGGAAACAAATATAGAATTGGAATTCTAGTCTTAAAATCGATCCTTGAAACAACCAAGCCTTAACCAAACATGGAACTGAAGTTTCTTTTGCAATAAATTCTTGCATGCGAGCAAAGACAAGAAAGTTATCTAAACTTCACTCCCGTTTAACTTTAGAATTGGGATAACTGGAGTTTTATTAATTACTCTAAACTTAATCAATTCCAAAATCCTTAACATGCTCCAATTGCCTTTAGAAGTCAGACTATTCCGCTTAATTATGTAAATTACAAAGTTGAGATAATCAGAGTTCAGAAAACTCCAATCCAACCTTTAAAACAAAAACTCCAAAATAATGTGTGAAAAAAATCATATTTCGGAGTTTTAATAACCCCATCATGTTTTTTTGGTGAGTTTTGATTATTCCAGAACATCAAGATTCATCAAACTTAAATTTCAAGTGGAAATAAACCTTGCAAGCTAGAATTTGCATAACCTATACCTCTAAAAAAACAAACAAAAATATTTTTTTTACCGCAATGCGTCTACCCAAAAGTTTACCGAAGAAACAAACACCACGGGCTTACCTGTTTGACGATATTATCTAGGTGTTGTGTGTCCTACCATTTTGTCTTCTGAGCAAACTTTTGGATAGACAAAGTGTGTGAAGGAAGAGTATTGCTCACCGAGAGAAAGATTGAACACCAGCAACATAGTAAATAGAAGTTTTTGATGAACGAGAGAAGATGAGGCAAAGAGAGTGAAACAAGTAATGAAACAAGGGCATTGGGGAGCGTTTGAAAAAACGATAGGATCAGAGCAAAAATTAAAGCTTGGGCCCCTCTCCCTCTACTTGTTTTGTGGTGTGTTGTGTTGTGTTGTGTTGGGACTTGAGAAAGCGACGTGCTTCCCACCTGCCCACGCGCACGCGGCCCCACACACCCCTTCCCTTGATCAAACCCTAAGTTTCTCTCTCCTCTCTCCTCTTTCTCTCTCTAGCTAGCTCTCATATTTTGCTTCCACCGTTTCTACCCTCACACACCCACCATTTGAAATAGCAAAGCATCCACCCTCATCCCACCTTCTTAACACCAATACATCCACTGAAACCCCCCTCACATACTTATTATTTTATCTCTCTACTCTTAATTAATCCTAGCAACACACAACCAAACTCTCTCTCCCCCCCCTCCCCCCGCCCCCGCCTCCAACTTGGTCCTCTTGCTTCCAAACTTTTGTAGATACAGAGACCCATATCAATTTCCTTTGATCTCTCCTTGTGAAGAATCAAGGTTGATAGCTAGGTCTTCATTCTATATAGTTTAAGACTTGACCATAGTTATTAATATAGTTATATATAGAGATCAAGCATTAATCCTCTTGACTTCTTCTTCCTCTTCCTTAGCTATGCACACACCAACTCCTACTATTTTATGATCTTTTCCCTCTAATTCTTCTTCAACTAAATAAGAAGAATCAAAAAAAACAAGCAGAGAAGAGATCAAATAACGAAAGGAAAAGAAATGGCGAACCGATGGTGGGCGGGCCATTTAGGCCTCCCCGGAGTGGAGAGCAACTCCTCAAACCCTAACAAAACCCTTGACCAAAACATGATGGCTCCTCCTCTTAATAAAGAATCGAATAGCATCGATGAAGAAGAAGACCGCGACAACGACAACAACAACGAGCCGAAAGAAGGCGCGGTCGAGATAGGCAACCGCCGCCCGCGTGGCCGGCCCCCGGGTTCGAAGAACAAACCCAAGCCGCCGATCTTCGTGACCAGGGACAGCCCGAACGCCCTCCGGTCCCACGTCATGGAGGTCGTAGGAGGCGCTGACGTGGCGGAATCCATTGCCAACTTCGCCCGCAGGCGCCAGCGAGGCGTATGCGTCCTCAGCGGCGCGGGGACCGTTGCGAATGTCACTTTAAGACAGCCTGCTGCGCCGGGGGCTGTGGTGGCTCTTCATGGAAGGTTTGAGATTCTCTCCTTAACGGGCACGTTTCTGCCAGGACCGGCTCCGCCCGGATCCACCGGGCTGACTGTTTACTTAGCAGGCGGGCAAGGGAAGGTTGTTGGAGGCAGTGTGGTGGGGCCCCTGGTGGCGGCAGGGCCTGTTATGGTCGTGGCTGCAACTTTCGCGAATGCGACATACGAGAGGTTGCCGCTTGAGGAGGAGGAGGAGGAAGGGCCCGGCAGCAGTGGCGGGCAGGCCGGGCAGATTACCATGGGGTCCCCTCCAGCGGGTATGGGCGGAGGTGGCGGGCTGCCCGATCCGTCTTCGTTGCCCTTGTTCAATTTTGCGCCGAATTTGATGGGGAATGGTGGGCAGTTAGGGCATGATGCTTTCCCATGGACACATGCCAGGCCTCCTTATTAATCAAAATAATTTGAGCATTTCTCTGGTGAGGTTTTATTTGTGTTTGGTAAAGATTATATCTAGTAATTGTGCTTCTTTTTTTCCCCTTTAATTTTTAGTATGGCACATAGACGAAGAAGATAAAGATCATGTATTATAATTTGTTGGGAGTTTGTGTGTGGAGGAATCTAGGCAATGAGTACCGTTTCCAATCTTTTCCCTTTTGATTTGATCCATATATGTAATGTGATTAAGCTTTTCCACGCTCCCTAATGATGGGAGTGTGTGACCTTGCCTAATTAATTCAACTCAATTCCAATCTCTTGGATTAACAACATTAATAAACAACGAGTTTCTTGGGACGAGGGATGATTGTATACTCTGAGGGAAGATAATTTGAGATGCATCTTGTTTGTTTTTGTACAGATGATTGTTCTTATCTCTTCCATAGTATAATTAATCATCTTAATCTTAGAATAAATGTTGAAATTTCAATCTGGAATATTAGGCTTAGTATAATTAATGCATCTTGTTTGTTATGGTCGTGGCAGCTGTAGCTCATAGTTAGTTTGATCTGCAAATTCACTTTAAATTAAGAAACATTTTCACATATTCTTCTAAACGATTGATTATTGTTATGAAGTTGCTTGTAAATTTATTTCTGTCAATAAAAAAAGTGATTTGCAGATTTATGTTTAACTCAATACTACTGTCTATAAGATATTTTGTGGTCATATATATATATATATATATATATATATATAGAGAGAGAGAGAGAGAGAGAGAGAGAGAGAGGGGTAATGATCCAGTGAAACGCTCTTTTTTTTGTGAGACAAATGAGACGCACTCTATAGCACCCTGCCTCCGTATATTTCACCGATTCAGACCATTCACCATGATCTGTATGTCACACATATCTTATATATCAATTTTCATGAAATTCCTACATCTTTAACACATGCAATCAAGTTAACGAAAAATGAACGTCTCTCGGTAGTCTGAAAAATGATATCATAGATCGTGCGTGCTAGAGGTGTAGGAATCTTATCAAAATTGATACGTAGGGTATACGTGACATGCAGATCACGGTAAACGGTTTGGATCGGTGAAATACACGGGAGTAAGGTGTTTTAGAATGCGTCTCATTTGTCTCATATAAGAAAGCGTCTCACTGGATCATTACCTTATATATATATATATATATATATATATATATATATATATATATATATATTTTGGAACATTGGCGGAAGATGAAATAAGAAGCAAAATTTCCTATTAATTAGATTTTAGGGTTTTGTGCTTAACTTAATATTGTTGAATAAAAGCATTAATGCCTTAATGTTTCATGCTAGTACAAATAGTTTTTATACTATCTAATGTTTCATGATCCATTTCTCCAACTATTTTATTTGTTCCATAGGAACAAATTAATTGTTATATAGTACTACTGCTAAAAAAATTCATAATTCTCTATCATATTATTAAATATGAACTGCACTATAAATAGACGATTTTCATGAATCTCAACAGAACACATATTTCAACAATTATGATTTTGATAAATTTAAATAGGAAACGATGTTAAGCTAATTTAAATACTTGTGTTGAAACTAGTTATATATAAGAAAAATCCTTGGAAAGTCCCATAATGATTTCCCCCCATTAATTTATACCTTGTCAAATGAGTTTAAAATCACATAATTTAAATAGTTGTGTTGAAACTAGTTATATATAAGAAAAATTCTTGGAAAGTCCCATAATGATTTTCGCCCTGTTTAAAGCTTTATTTTAATTAAAACTGGAAGGGCAAAGAATTTTAAATATCTCCTCACATAAAACTGAAATAATTAAGAATGTCAACTTCGTCGAAACAAATAACAAATCCTTGTCAATGAATTTTATACAATTTTAATTAAATATTCACATCAATTTTTTAGGTTTGCTTCATGTCACATGATGTATATAATAGTCTACCTACTGACATATGATCCTGATACTTATAATTGATGTTTATGATAGAGGAGATGAGATCATGAGAGCAAGGGTAAAATAGTTTATGTTATTGGTGGTGGTTTAATTAATTATAGAATCATTGAAGGCAATTTTGGCCTTGTTTTGAAACTTATTAGTTTATATAAAATGGTACAGTCCAATTAGTTAATCCCTGACAGTAAATAAATAATCATCACTAACTGCCATACATCCCATCCTAATGAGTGAAAGATATTTTATACGATTTACATGAAATTGTAACCTTTCCACTTTATATTAGCTCATCCTATTAGTTCAACCTGCATTTTTTTATCTTCAACATCTACATCAAAAATTATACAATCTTTCTTCATTGATGATCTACTTAATTAAAGATTATTCTTTTCTCATTTGTAACAATTGAAAGACAATTGGCCTAAAGATTTAAACATCTTTATTTTAAGCGAATTCTGCAGGCGCAATTTATGGTATATATATTGGATTTTCCTAATGGTAATTAACACAATGGATTGAGTACTTTGGCCTGCTTATAGTTGAATACTTCAATAATTTCACTATTAACTACTCTTGCTTGGTCAAATTATGCCTATATGACTAATTACGAAGACCAAATAATGAGGTATAAAATGGTTTAATTTATTCGCAACAAAGCATCGAAGATTCTCCGGTTCTTCACAGATTGTCGTGTATGGCGTTGTGCTAAAGATACTATATGTTTATCTAATAGAATATTAGATGCTAAGTCTTTGATTCATGTATTTGAGGCCTTTTTTTAGCAATTTGACTTGTGTATTGTACCTTTAAGGTTGCTTAAGATTAATATGTATGATATATATGATTATCACCCTATTAGGATTTTCTGAATTCTTTGTTCACATATTTAGAATAATATCTCTTTCTAAATGCGTACGTGGACTGCTTGTTAGAGTTGTTTATTCTCTTGCTTGATGGGAGAAGGATTTGCACTGTAGAAAGTTTCAAGTCAAACTTGTATCATCTCCAATACAAGAGTTACTATTAATCATCAAAGATTATTAAAGTGTTTGTTTTACATTTAGCCAGCTAGATATCCTAGATTAATTTTTGAACTTATTGAATATATGTATATTCAAAGGTGAAGTTTTATAGACTTTTGCTCTCCAATTATGTCACTGGAAAGGCTTAGTGAA
Organism: Agapanthus africanus; assembly: GCA_030015575.1. Taxonomy (NCBI): domain Eukaryota; kingdom Viridiplantae; phylum Streptophyta; class Magnoliopsida; order Asparagales; family Amaryllidaceae; genus Agapanthus; species Agapanthus africanus. Next base: position 483,506,951 of record JASDDO010000010.1, on the reverse strand, counting down.
TACATATGATATGATAGTTAAGGTTATTTTATAATTATATCTTATTTAAAAATAAGAAATATATACATAGATAAATATAGTAGTTAGTCTTTTCAGTTATATAAATTAAGAATGCAATCTTTTATTAATTGATCACTTTGACTAAAGTAATATTCACCCTAGATTTAGTTAAATACATTTTGTGCCACAATTATTAATCATAGTTTATTAAACATTAAACTTTTCTCCAAGTAAATTCCAAAAGTCTTTGCATGTGCCTCCAGAAAAGCAAGCCGTTCTTAATTTGTTGGGTAAATTGTTGGACGTAGATTGGAATAAACAAAACTCACTTTTACTAGTCATGAGTTTACCCTTATTTTCATAACCAAAAACCTTTTATTTTTATTTTACTTGATGATTTATCTACATAGGACCCCCAATCGCATGGATTCACATAAAGTACTTTGTCTAACTTGTTTTCTTCTAATAAAAAATTAACCCCGGTCCATTGGTGAAATTATTTCAGCAAATTAAATATTCATCCATCTACCCCATCGGTGATTGATCCTTTTGTGTCATTTATCTACGGAGCGGGTCATTTGTAACGGTTAGAACCGTTACCAAAACCCCTATTGGTAACGGTTTCAACCGTTACACAACCGTTACCTATAACCTTGTCATCAGAACTATGGTAACTATTTGAACTGTAACGACCGTGTTTTCTAATACCCAATAAAAGGTCTTTTAATTAGTACCAAGTATTAAATTTCGTATTTACTTGATGGACAAATATTTTATCTTAATGATTTTATTTTTAAAAGTGATGTGAGTAATTTTTTTAAAAACATTGAAAAATAATTAAAGGAATTTTCTAAAATCTATTTTTCTGGGCTTAAAATGTTCTAATAAAATTTTATAATACCTTAAAATAAATTACATAATTTTATTATCAATTAAAATAATTATTTCGTAATTAAAATATTTTCAAGGATAAAATAGATTTTTAAATAATTATAATAATTAATAAATATCATAGATATGACAAAAAAAATTATTTTTAGCCCAAAATCATTTTTAAACTGAAGATAACAATAAAATATATTTTGTAGAATTTTTCTCATATTTTTCCATATTTTATAATATTTTAAACAAATTTTTCAAAACAAATTCGGTTTATTAAAAACAGTTTTAGATTTAAATTTTTTTTTACTAAACCTCTCTTTACCTTGGACCATTGGATGAGAGACCCAACGGTCCAGGGTGGCTGGCGGCGCCCACGTGGTGGGGACCATGCGAAACCGCGTGACCCCTCACGCGGCCACGTGGCTGTGCGGGACGACGGCTCGTGGGCCGTTGAATTTAGATCCAACGGCCATGATTCGGAGGCGGCAGCGACGAATCATCAGACGATGATTGTGGAATAATTGGGGCGCGAGTTTTGGAAGATTTGACCAGATTTTTTGGATTTTATTGTTGAGAGAAAGACCCTATAAATAGAGACCTTCAAACTCTATTTTCTCACACCACAGAACTCCGAAAATTCTGAAAAAAATGTCCAGAGCTTCGTATCGACGATGCCGATGTTGTGGTTCCACCCAATCATCGAGAAAAAAATCCGAGCTTGGAGGTATTGAGATTTTAGTACAAGTCTACGCTTTCGACCCATCGACATCCAACTCAAAATAAATGTAGGATTCGCCTCTCACCACTTGTCTGTCACCTTCTTTCCTTTAGTGGTCTTAGTTTCAAGTTCTAATCTCTAACCTTATTGTGAAACGATGTTAAAAATAATTCTGTATGCCTTTTGTGATACTTCATAATAATAGTTTTGACACATACTTGAAATGGAATAATTAAATTATCCTTATATGCGTAACTATTGCACCATCGTCCTACATGGAAAATGATATGCTTGATGATATAACTCACGGGGTATCAATCCACCCTTTATGTACTTAGTGAGAATATTTTTTTATTAATTTTTTCTTAGCCTACGAACTAAGGTTTAATAAGATATCCTAATAGGGTAATATTTTATATGAAACACACCGTGATTACTAGACAATCTTTCCTGAAAAGGACACAAATTCTACCGTCCATATACAGCGGTTGTCAACGCGGAGTTGTTCTTATAGAATATCACCTTTAATAAAATACCCTAATTTTTTTAGAATAATGTTTGACGTAAATACCTCATGGTTGATAGGCAATTGTCCCTCAAAAGGACACAAATCCGGCAATCCATGTGCAGCGGTTGCCAACACGGACGTATTTCTAAAATGTTACCCCCAAATAAAAACCATAACTTTATAAAATTATTAATTACAATAAAATACCTTAATCCATCCTAAAAGGATATAATCTCATTTAAATACCTTGATCTTTAAATGATATTTTCCAAAAAGAATACCTAAAACTTTATTAAAAGATAATTTCAAATAAATACCATAAGTTTTCATTAAAAAGACATTTTCTTTAAAATACCATAGGTTTTCCCAAAATTATAATTACTCTAAAATATCATGGTTTCTTATAAACAATAACTACCATTAAATGCCATGATTTTTTTAACTAAGGTTTTTATAAAATATTATGATACACTTTACAGACTTTAAAAGATAATAAGATAAAATGAGTGATTGTGGAAGGCCATATTAAATGAGATCAATTATTTAAATACAAGTTATAACATACATGACATATGATACGGTTAGGGTTAAAATGCGCGAACCCAGATATGGAATACTTATAAATGAAGATCACTGCAGGAAGGGTGAACAGTCCAATGTGTGGACGACTACTAACCCGATATTTGGGCAAATACTAAGCCAGTCTTCGGGCGAATACTAACCTGGCCTCCGGGTGAATACTAATCCGATATTCGGGCGAATACTAACCCTACTTTGAGGGAGAATAATCCAATATGTTGATGACATACAATGTGGAAATTCCATGCCTAGATGATTTACGCATTAACTCTAATTCGTCAAAACCTTTACACTGAATAACGGGGATGGGTAGTTTGATTAGGCAAAGAGATGCGGAACTCGGATTCTCCTACTACTCGATCACGATCCCGGGAAGTGAAACGGTATATTTCACTTCCCCAGTTGTTGTTCCGCAACCACAACGGAATAATCGCGAGTATCCGGACTCTTATTTAACAAACTAATACGAACTTTTACCTAACATATAACTCATACAAACATACTCTTATTCACATACACCTCATACAACATACTCATATTCACATATATCTCTGTCAACATGTCTTATTTGTATACACCTCATACCCTTATACCTATATACATCATATCTGCACGTACACATCATACCTATATACACTTGCTCGTTTCTGTATCCTTACTTCCTTATGAGGCAATCCTACCCGAGTGTAACTCGCTGACGAACTTTCCTTCTCTTCTCTATCTCTGAAATGTCCGTTAGATGAGAATGAGTATTATGATGAGGATCAAGCGGTGGAGCCTACTAATGAAGATTATACGGACTTGACGATAGAAGATTAGCTAGTTTTATTTTTATTTGTTGCCCACTTGTTTAAGGCTTTTGCTTCTTCTTCTATGTAATTAAACTATTTAGTTTATTTTATTCATTCTTTTGGGATGTAATAAGGTTTGGTTAATGGAAATAAATGTCTTCTGCTTTTATTATTTTGTTTTGGTACATATTCTGCATATTATAGATATTCATACGCTTAACGTAACTGAATTGAATAGACCACATTCAATACAGTTAGGCTGCGGATCATGCCACATCATCCTTCACCTTCTTTTGGGAAGCGGGGCGTGACAGGTTTTAGTGGTGGCCCATGCAGGCCCTCAATGTACTAAAATGAAACTATTAACTGACTTATTATATTTGTGAATCTCATCCACTTATGTCGATTTCATAATTTTTCTATATTCTGTGTCCTTTCCTTAACATTCTATATTCTAACCATGGCTTTTCCTTTCAGGTCATGGAAAATCTTTCGGATGAGGAAAATATATCAGACATCACTTTTGAGGCTATACTTGGATATTCGGACGACGAAGTATTAGGTCCCCAGACAAATATCTTCAATGGCGACTTGGAAGATTAAGAAGGAGAAGCCTCGGTAGAGGAAGAAGCTGAGGAAGAGGAGGCTCATGCGGAGGAAGAAGAGCCTGAGAAGGACGCCCCTACTGAAGAGGAGGCTCCCGTTGAGGAGGAGGAGCCTATTAAAGGGGATTTCGTGGATGAAGAACCAAAGGAAGAGGAAGCTCATATGGAGGAAGAAGAGCCCGAGGAGGAGGCCCCTTGCTGAAGAGAAGATTCCTGTTGACGAGGAGGAACCAGAAGAATACGGTCCGCACATGTGGTTTATTGGGGAAACACTCTATATTCGGAGACATGCTTATCGATGTGTTCGCCGTATCCCTCTACAACTCTATCGCAGGGATGTACCATGCTCACCCTTCTTTTATAGTTTTGCAAGGAAGGTCAATAAACACCGAGCCAACAACACACAGTTTCCACCGTATAATTAATGGACGATAACTGAAACGCTTATGATTAGTTCGTGTCATATTTAGTTTCTTAGTTCCTGTCACGCCCCGCTTCCCAGAGTATGCTAAATTGGGCACGTGACATAGCCAACCATGCTACCTGTGGGTACGAAGTATCCATCCACAGTCACATTACGGCTGTAGAGATATCAAGAATAAAATGTAACTATCTAAAACATGTCCATAAGCCAAGATAACATGAGTCAAGAATAATAAATGTGCGGAAGCAAAAGATCCAATACAAGTAACTGGAATGTACGTCCCATAATGCGGGCTCACATCAGGAATAAACTGCAGAAATAAAGGAACTAGCTACTACTGAAACTCACAGCTCAGCCTGCTGGCTGAAGTACTCCTACTCGGACTGCAGCAACGGTACATAATCTGGGCCATGCAAAACCCAGACGTCAGCGCGTCATGTCATCAAGTAATAGAATATGAACAGAGTAACAGGCAATGCAAATATAAACATGAATGAAAAGCAGGGGTAACGGTAATATAAATCAGGCAGTGCAGGGTAGTGTGCAGTGAGTAAACTAAACTGTTCTATTGGGTTTTCTACTCTAAAGTCTTTGAAATCAAATTGATGAATCATCGATGTAACTCAATAGTATCCCGTGCATGCCCGGGACCACGGTCTACAGACTCTCGGGCTGAAACCGAGACGTGCCGCTAGGCAGTAAAAGGTAGCAGGTACAGACGAGTGATGCCAGCATCATCACTCCGGGGCTGGCCTAGCCCGTAAGACTGATCAGAATAGGTATCGAACTGTTGAGTTACAAGTCAGGTTTCACTTTTGATTTCCCCATACCCCCAAGATATAAGGGTTCAAGTCAGGTATTCAATAATCAAGAACTAATGCTAACACAGGATCAGGTAAGAGCAGGTCTGTCTGGATAGACAACAGGAACGGTCCGTGAGGACTACATGTCAGGTTTGTTGGCATTAGACATGAGATCAAGTAACGGGTCAAGTCAAGTAGTGTACGGTACCATGTCGGGTTAATCAATATGTATGTAGCAAGTCATGTCGAGATGTAAACGATATCATGGGTGTGCTCATAATCAGCTAGCATAATCAGGGTTATAATAATCAAGCATGGTTATCAACAACAAGATCTAAGCAATGAGTTAAGCAATAAAGCAGATTTTATTTGTTTAGCTGTACAGTTATCAATTGTGTTTAACAGACAATGTCGGCATAATATGAATACAGTATGAAAGATGTAAATGCTGAAAACAGGTTAATAAATATTGAGTGATCCATGGATGCGATGACATGTATAATCTGTTTAATGAATGCAGTTGTAATTAGATCGGTTAAATTTGCACATGGATGTCCGATAGGCTAAAAAGGTATCACAGCAATAAACAAATGTGATCTATCATGTACAGGTGATTGTTATATGTAAATAATTAGATGCAAGATTAGGTTTCACGTTTGGAATCATGAAATGTATAACGGAACCTTACACGGTTAACTTGAAATCCATTTCTATCAATTCTAATTAGGGATTTAACAGGAAATAATTAATTTAGCATATGAATAGTTTAAAATAGCATGTAGCAAGTTTCACTTGCCTCGACGGGTCGCGAATCGGGAAAACGGAACGTTACACGTCGGCGGGGAAATCTCGCGACGTGCGCACGGTTCACGGAATGAACCCAAACGACGAACAGTGGAGCCACACGGGTCAGGGTTCCTCGCTGGATCGTCGGGAAACGTCGCCGGCACGATCGGATTCCGGCCGCCAAAGCAACAGTAAACACAGTGAATCAAGAATGCTTGAAAGAAAGGAGAAAAGAAGATTAAGAAGAAAGAAGAGAAGGAGGGTTGAGGAGAGGTGCTCACGTTGATCTGTAGAAGGGTTGAGATCGCCGGCTGCGTTGACGGAGCTCCGACGGAAGTACCTGCAGCGACCCCGGCGGTTCAAGAAAACCACCTGAGAATGGGAGAAAAAGAAAGAAAAGAAGGAAGGAGAAGGAGGGAGAAGAAGGAGAAGATCATGCTCACCGAGGGAGTGCATGAGGCCAGGGACACGGATCAAGTTCACTGGCGGCGATCCCACGGCGTGCGGCAGAGTGCAGGTGGGTGCGCGGTGCTCGTGCAGGGTGCTCGGGGAGAGGAGGAAGGAGGAAGGAGGTGAGGTGGAAGCGACGAGGGCGAGTAGCGGCGTGGAACGGTGGTGATGGCGTCGCCGCGAGGGTCACGGCGAGAGGAGGAAGGCGGCTAGGGTTTTATCGAGAGGTTGGGTTCTGTTAAAAAGAAATTGAGGAAGGAAAACAAATATAAAGGAGAGAGGATATATATATATATATATATATATATATATATATATATATATATAGAGAGAGAGAGAGAGAGAGAGAGAGAGAGAGAGATTCTCTCGTGAGAGGAGAGAAAAATCTCGCGAGAGGAGAGAGAGAGGGGTGTTTCCTGATTTAAAATCAGGAAAGCCTACAGAAGAGGCATCACGTGCTAACACGTGACCAGCAGTCACGTGTTGGCATGTGACATTTAAAAGCAGCGGCAAAGGCACATCAGTTCCCTGATCAAATCAAGGAAAAGGCTTCAGAAGAGGTCACGTGCTCACACGTGGCCAGAGGTCACGTGTTGGCACGTGACATTAAAAAGCAGCGGACTCAATCTCTGATTAAATCAAGAAAAAGACTCCAGACGAGGGTCACGTGCTCACACGTGACCAGGGGTCACGTGGTGGCACGTGACGGCTAAGCACCGGCCAGAAGGCAGAACGCAGAAAGAAGAAGAAGGCTCGTTCCAAGGGGTCACGTGCCTACACGTGACCAGGGGTCACGTGCCTACACGTGACCAGGGGTCACGTGGCCATACGTGACCGGCTTTCAATGCCTATTTATTTAACAGAATCAAATTCTGAAGAGATCATTCAAATCTTTCCAAAGGAAAATGATTATTTGGAACCGATTGGACTAAAGATTTAAAGGTGATTAAATATCATCTATCTATGGAAAAATCTTGAACTTGGAAAGATTTCCCCTTTAAAATCTAACCGAAACAACAGAAGAATATCTTTGGATTTAAAATCCAATGGTGAATAAAATTCACCTAATAATCCAAAGGTCCAAACGAATGGTTAATACAAATTAAATCTCTCAATGAAAGATTCACCAAAACTAATTGATTCTGCTTCTTCTCCTATAAATAGGAGCTAAGGGACATATACAGAGACAGGCATAGAGAGAGAGAAAAATAGAGCCTTGAGACTTTGGAGGAATTGGGATCTTCTGCAAAAGAAAGCCTTAGGTAAGAAGGGGGAGGCTTTCAAGAAAAAGAGAATTTAATTCTCAACAGAGTTTAACTCTGATATTAAAAAGAAGAACTTAGTTCTCTCTTTAGCAGAGGATCTGCAAAGTGCACATCTCCCCATGAATTGAGAATTTAATTCTCATTGGGTTGAGATCCTGCCATGCAGATCCAAAGCATAGAGAGGGAATGGATGTTTGAGAATTTAATTCTCATAGAACTATAGGAATTTAATTCCTGTGAATTAAAATTAGGGTTTAACCCTATGTCATAGAAATTTAATTCCTTCAAAATGAAGAGAACCAGGGTTAACCCAAGTTAAGAACTCAAATCTGTCAAAATAACAGGAATTTAATCCCTCTAAAGTTTATTGCTAGGGTTTAACCCTATGAAGAATTTGATTCTTAAAAAGATAAACACATCTTCAAACAGGCAGGGTCACGTGCTACCACGTGACCCCTGTAAAGAGCCACCGCTAAAACTTTGGGGCAACGCCTCACGTGCTTCACGTGACCCCCAAAGCGCGCAAAGAAAAAGCAAAGGAAAAGAAGCTTGGGGCGCCCTCACGTGTCACCACGTGACCCCTAATGAATATTCTAACAGATCAAAGCGCAATCCCCCATCACGTGCCCACACGTGATGGCTTTTAGAATTAAAAGTGTTAAACACTTATCTGTAGAACAAAATAAAGGGAAACAGGGCGCTATCACATGCTACCACGTGACCCCTTGGCTGAAGCTTTAACGGATAAGCACCAAAATACCCATCACGTGACAGCACGTGATGCTCCAAAGTATTCAATACTTTTGACAGAATAGAAGGAAGGGAGGGCGCCCTCACGTGCTACCACGTGACCCCTCTTGCCTTAGTGTTTAACACTAAATTGGAATCCCGGAATCCAGTGTTAAACACTGTTTGGCCTTAGTATTCAACGCTAATCAAAGAACTTTATTTGCAGTGTTTAACACTGATTATTCTTAGTGTTTAACACTAATCTGAAATCCCTGCTGCTAGTGTTTGACATTGATTTGTTCTAGTGTTTAACACTAATTTGAACCCCCTGTTGCTGGTGTTTAACACCAACTGCCTTTTAGTGTTAAAACACTAACTTGTTCCCAGAGTTCAACACTGCTGATTTTTAGTGTTTAACACTAACTTCAGCCCAGTTGATTAAATGGCCAGAGGCAAAGCTTCTCCTTCAATGGACCAACAGAAAGCCGGTATTCTAAACATGATGGGACTTAGCCCAAGATGGCCATAAGTCCTCAATTCAAACTTAACTGGGCTAATGGGCTCATAACACAATTAATTGGTCTTGATCCCAAATTGGGCCAAAGACTGTTTAATCCACCCCGGTCCAAGGGTACATCTCTTCACTCCTTTAATACTTGGCGTTGTAATTCCTCAACGTCTTCAAAGAGGTGACGGGTCCCGATGACCACACATTGACACGGACTGTAGGGTCCTTAAACTCATGGACTATGAGGTCCTTAACCTTGACCGAGATGTCTTAAAACTAACAACGGACTGTGGGGTCCTTAAACTCATGGACTATGAGGTCCTTAACCTTGACCGAGATGTCTTAAAACTAACAACGGACTGTGGGGTCCTTAAACCCATGGACTATGACGTCCTTAACCTTGACCGCAATGTCTTAAAACTAACATTGGACCGCAATGTCCTTAAACTACCCATGGACCGCAATGTCATTAAACTACCTATTGACCGCAATGTCATTAAACTAAACAACAGAGCCCCCCCTTTTTATTGCTCTCTTGTTGGATCTAAGCGATCCCGTTAAGTTGATCTTAGTCTAAAAACTAGACTAACGTATCCTTAACAAACGTTTAAGTCGATCTTAGTCTCAAAGGAGGCTAACGTATCCTTAAACCCAAACCCCCAAACCCAAATCTAATCTAAGATAATGCGGATTTGGACTAGTCCACGCTCTACGGGCGACGACATAACTCAGTTTCCGTATACAATCCACGGGCAACCAAATATAAAATAAATACACACGACACGAAGTGACCATCTGGAGAAGGAGAAAGTAGTTACCGCGATGCGGTAGCGTAATTAACTGCAGGGGCTTGCGCCTGCAGGGAAGAGCGTCCCCACAATCAAAAACCCCTCAAGCGAGGGGGAATCTGACGAAGTCTGCTACATCGGACACATCCATTTAAACCTTCGATATACGGTGCCATAAATCAACTTGGCATCTTCGGAGAGGTGGACGGATAGCACCAATTAGCATCTGCCCCGAACCTCAGGTGAGATGTCAGTCCTTACCGCCGTTCGGAAGGGAACAGATTCTGGCACTCTCGGTGGGACCTTTTCCACTTTCCACTCCACACTTCGTGTGTCGTGATTCGCGAACCAATCGCGGTTCGCTAATGGTTGCCCTTGGGTTTCAAGATACTAAGACTTGGCGTCTTGCTTATTGCAGAAAGCAAAGAATCGATGGCTTCTACTTGTGTGAAATGCTCCAACTGCTCGGACTGCAATTGCAACCAACGCTCTGCCTCGCCAGGAGGTATAGCCTACGGACCCCAAGCTGCTTCGCTATTCGCAATGCCCGTGGAACAAGTCACTCGAGCCACCACAGGATTGTTTTTTGGGACCATGCTCCCGCCGACAAGCTTCACCGCTCCGGTGCTGACAAAAGAGGCTCCCAAAAAGTCGGTCTTTGATCGCCTTACCCCTGCCGCGGCCCCTCTCAACGGGTCGCCCAACACCAGCGCCTCGGTCTTCTCTAGATTGGGCCAGAACTCCTGTGGACCCGCAATGGGGCCTGCAATCCCGGAGAAGGATGATTCTAAGAAAGTGACCGGTCCTGCTCCTGAAGTTGTCAAGGCGGCTTCCCCTGCCAAAAAGTCGGTCTTTACAAGATTAACGGCTCCAGCTCCCGCTCCTGTTACTTAAAGGACATCGGTCTTTGACAGGCTGACACCAGCAGCGACCCTCCACCTACACAGGGGGCAAGACGAGGCTATCGCCCTCACCACACCGTCCGCTCGACGCGCTCGACGTCGCCACTGGCGCCGAGTAAGGAAGGCTGGGGGCAACTCTCCCTCTGGGCTAACTCCACCAGCCCCAATGGCAGAAGTTAATGCTGCTGTTCCGACTAGGAACAGCTTTGAGATGCTAAATAAGGTGCGTAGGAATTCTCCTACCGCGGTGCTAAAAAGGTCTCCCCCTCCGCTGAAAAAGGCTGTAGAAGTAGAAACAGAACAGCCCCAATCTCTTCAACGGCTGTCCTCCCGAATCTATAAAGTCTGGTGGCAGGCCCGAGACTCGATGATCGATCCAAACTTCTCCCGCCAGCATAAGAAGCTGAAAATCCAACAGGAAGCCAGTCACCAGGCTAAACCACGAAAGGCTGTCTGGATGCCCACCTCAACGGCCCCCTCAACTTCCACTGCTCATAAAAGGAGGAAGCCAGAGAAGATCCCCCAGCCTGCAACGACAGCTAAAAGCACTAAGCCTAGACGCCCTAAGTCTGGGGGCATGATGGTCCATACCGTATACATGGCGTCAGGAAAGGAAGACAGCCGTGCGTCTACAGGTCATAGACCGCTTACACGGTCGGTGACCAAAGCTCAGGAGCAACAGTAAAAGCTCCAGGAAATGATGAACGCTATGGCCGCACTTACCGGGCCAAAAGAAAACCCAGAAACGCCCTCGGACGAACGCCAGGAGGAAGAAACCGACGCCGAATTTCTTCGCCGAATATTGGAGAAGAAAGAAAAAGAGGCTGCTGAACAAGCAGCCAACATACAGCGTATGGGCCTTCTCTTCCAAGATATGATAGAAATGATGATCCAACAAAACCCACCTGCTGAGGATCCCCCGATCGTCCTTGAAGACGATAGGGGAGAAACGTCAAATCCACCACCGGCCCTCTCAACGGCCAAGGAGGAGACAATCTCTAAGGCTGACTTGGACGACTATATAGCCTAACGAATCCGGGTTCATCATGCGACTGAGGCAGCTAGTCAAGTCATAAAAACGGGGCGGCCGTATCCAAGCTGGTATGACCAAATCAAATACCCGCCGGGTTATACAATACCAAAATTCTACGTGTATAAGGGGACCGGCAATCCCCATCAACATGTTGCCCAGTTCAGGGCCTTTTGCGGTAACACCGGCGGTGACGATAAACTGTTGCTTCTCCAGTTCGTGGGCAGCTTATCAGAAACAGCGTTCGAATGGTATTCGGAACTCCCGAACGATTCTATCAAGACGTTCGCTGAAATGGAGTTGCTATTCACTCAGCGATTCGCAAGCGCCAGCGAACGCACTCCAATAACGGCATTGATTAACACCAGGGTAAAACCAGGCGAAACTTAGGTCCAGTATGCTATACGCTGGCGGAATTTGTGGTCGAAATGCGAGCAATGCATTGAGGAAGCGCCCGTGGTGGGCATGTTCGTGGGAACCCTAGACCCTCACGCAACTATCTCCCAGTTTATGATGTTCTTTAAGCCAACCACATTCCAGGCTTTAATCGACAAGTTGGCTCAGATGGACGAGATGGGTCATAGACCGCCTCCCCCGAAGCCAGAACCTCGGAATGACAAGGGTAAAGGAAAGGCAACCTTCGTCGCGAATGCCCAGCAGCAACCCAATGCCCCAAAGCTGGCGGATCAATTGGAAGAAAGACGCCGGTATTATAATGAGAAGATGAAGCGTCCTTACTTGTTCCCACGGGACAAGACGAAACGGTTATTCGAGCTGGCAGTACGCAACAGACTTATAAACCTACCAAATCCAATGCGACCGCCACAACCCACCGAGGTGAATAACCCTAACTATTGCCCTTACCATCAAACGGTAAGTCATCCGATTGAGGATTGCTTCGTCTTCAAAGGATGGATTGAAGATCAATACCTCCAAGGGAAGTTTGCACTGTCCGAAAAGTGGAAGGTGAACCCACCACAGCTGCATACTCCTAAGAAAGCAGACACACCGGGGTCAACCTGTTCCTTTATTGAAGAAGCTCCATGGGAGGTCGTGCTGTCAACTAAAACCAAAAGAATGCTGAGAGACCTTCATGCGTGCCCAGTGGTCGAATGGAAGGACCCGCTTGAACCTCAAATTATCGAAGGGATGTTGAAGCCGCGCCCAACTATGAAGACTCGTGGTGATGGCCCAAATACTCACGCCCAACCGTCAAAATTTTCGAAGAAAAAGAAGAAGAAATCCAAGAAGCCCGTGAAGCCTGGAGGCAAGAGCACGAACTTGCAGAAGCAAATCGACGCGATGGAAGAGTACAATCAAAAGGCGCGAACTCCTGTCACGCTGCAAGAGTTCCTCAACCACATCTTTCAAGAGGAAGATGATGGAGAGAGTTCGTCGGATGAATCCGAGAGATACGTGGCGAGTTGTAACGTAATCTCCCGCTCGTTTACCGACGATGAAAAAACTCCTAGCACTAAGAAACTGGGGGTAGAGCCTGAACCAGAGCGTGTGTGGCCAACAGATGAAATGATCGACGCCTTTCTAGACGAGATTCGTCTGAAGAGTAAAGCGGATTAGGAGCGTGAAATGGCCGCATCGGAAGGAGCCAAACGCAAGCGACTGAACGAAAGAGTCGAAGCACTCCCGCCAGATCAAAAGACGTCCGATGTAGACAAAAAGATATTCAAGACGAGGAAAAGGTTTGCCAAAGCCATGTCAATGGGAATGAAGCTATCACCCTCGGAAGAAAACACGCTCGATGGAGCGGAGAGGCACCCTAATTATTGCGCATATCATCGGAAAATTTCACACCCTACGGAGGAGTGCGACGCCTTTAGGATATGGTGGCAGGGATATGTTGCTCATCGGCAACATTTTAAGCGCATGAAACGCAAGACTCGTCGGGAACGAAGAAGTACTGCCGACGGGCACGACAGAACCACTGGCAACTGTTACATGGTTAACGCCGGAGGGTCACAAGTTCTCACCTTTGGGTGCGACTCTGATGAAGAAATGGCTCTGGGCCCTCTCTTTAAAGAATCCGTTTTGGGGAAAGAGGAAGAACCAGAGGCCTGCGAAAACATTCAGCTGCGCAATCGTACGCTCCTGAAAAGGAATCTCGGGCCCGCAAATAGAAAAGATAAGGGAAAGGAAAAGGTCATTGAGGATATCACTTTAGATGACCAAGTCATGAAAGAGCTGACTACCAAAGACCCTCCCAGGAAGGGTAAGGTGGACTACAATATCCTGGCGCACCTAAGGAAGCTACCTTCTCAACTTAGCATTCTCGATGCCTTCCTATTATCAAAAGAAGCGTGAGATTCACTAATTAAGACATTACAAGAACCTGAGCAATTCCAAGCCTTCCTCGCCGCGGAAAGGATGAAGGATGAATTGGAGGAAGTGCATACGGCCGACATCACTTTCGGTGACGAAGACCTCCTTCTCGGGACGTGCGACCACAACCGTCCCCTATACGTCTCCCGGTATTGCCACGATATCAAGATAGGAAAAATCCTGGTTGACAATGGATCCTCCGTCAATCTCCTTAATGTTCGGGTGTTGAAAGAAATTTGCATGAGTGCGCAACACCTCGCTCGTGACAAAATTACCATCTCTGGTTTCGACTCCCAGTCGTCACGGACTCTCGGATCCGTGATACTGACATTACGCTTCGGACTGCTCGTCACGGACATCAAGTTTCACGTCATTGATGCCAAGACTTGCTACAACGCCTTGCTCGGTCGTCCTTGGTTGCATGAGTACAACATCATCCCTTCTACACAGCATCAGTGTATGAAGTACTTCAAGGATGGTTTCGAATATACCGTAACGGGTGAGCTGAATCCATTTTCCGTGAACGAAGTCCGCAAATATGAAGATGCGAAGTACTTTTTGCCAGATTTCGAGGATACAGAAAGGTGTCGCAAGCCGGAGAACAAAGCCGCCGCCACCATCCCTGTTTTCGGGAGCGATACTGAAAAAGAAGAAGAGATAGTTTATGCTGGGCCGTTTCAACGCAACAACCCGGGGACGTCCGCCCCCATGTTGATCTTCGGAAGTGATTCGGAAGATGAGGTTAATACCGTGTTCTCCAATCGGCCGTCAATACAAGCATCCCCTAGCGATGATCAGAGTTTGCAAATCACCATGGTGCCGCGAGAACACTATAAGGATCTTGATACACTTCAAGCTTACAATATGGAGGACCTGCAGACGTTTTACGTCCCTCCCAGGCAAAGGGGTGAGAAGGTAATCCTATTCTACCGATCCCCAGAGACGAAAGTAGAGAAAGAGATCTGGCATGGCGCGGATGCTACACTCGACAGGCTCCAACCCATCCGTTTGCCCAGATATTACACAAATGGACTAAAGAGGCTATTGAAGCGCCAAGAAATACTCTTAAAACAGACTGTTCGACAAGCTCGGTTCTACAACAAGATTTGGAATGTCCCTGGAACTCAACGCAAATTGCCCAACGGGAGAATGGAAACGCTCGGCCTTGGATACGTGAGATCCGGTAAACGGGAGCGAATCCACGGTAGCTACGCCCTATATAACTTCGAAGAGGAGGAAAACGCCCTGTCCAGCAATGCCAACCCTTCATCAAAACTGGATCCCGTGAGTGAAGTGCCGAGTCCGTCATTTGAAGAACAAATGGACAAGCTTATCAGGAAAGCAGGTCAAAAGGCTCGGGAAGACCACAACCGCGAGATGGCCATCTACGAGAAGGCCAGGACGCAACGTCTGTTTCAACAGGCTGCAAAAGACAAAGATGCTCCTCTCTGTCAACCCGTTGTGCAAAAGGCCTGACGCAGAGGCAGAAATAAATCAAGAAGCGGAAAGAAGAGCCGACAACAACGACGCAGGATCAGAGAGTTGTGTGACCGGGTATCGCGCGGTCCGGATTTGTCCCTCATGAAGAAGATGAGTCGAGCGTATTCCTTCCCTCGAGACAAAACAAAGAAGCTCTTCGAGCTCGTTATAGAACATCAAATGATCGCACTTCCGGAGTCTAAGCACCCTGAGCAAGTTAACGAGGTTTCTTATCCGGGCTATTGCTCTTATCACCGAGCCATAGGACACCCTATCGAAGACTGCTTCACCTTCAAGAACTGGGTGGAAGACCAATACCAACAAGGCAGATTTGCTTTATCCCGCAGCTGGAGGGTAACGCCGCCACAACAGCACGAACCTAAAGCCGCGAGAGCAGAGCCAGACCCACATCGGTCTTGGAAGCGGATTCGCACTTGTCACATGATTACAATATTAAAAGAAGAGCCCAAGAACGTGGATGACCTTCCCTGGTGCTTTGAGAACAGCAATGATGAGGTGATCTCAGAATTTCCGCCAGCTCCGAAAGAACTGGAAGATGGCATACATACTACTGCAGATAACCTCAAGAAGATTGAGTTGGGATCGGCAGATGATCCGCGACCGACATTCGTCAGCGAGCTGCTATCTGAAGAAAGGGTGGCTGCGTTAAAGGATGTGCTTCTACAGCATAGAGATTGCTTCGCGTGGAACTATTCCGAAATGCCGGGATTAGATCCAGAAATTGCTGTACACAGATTGGCGATATCCCCGGACATCAAGCCAGTCAAACAGGCGCCGAGGAGAATGCGGCTCGAGCTTGAGATGAGCATCAACGCCGAGGTCAAAAAGCTGATCGACTCTGGCTTCATTCAGGAAGTTCAATACCCTGAATGGATCGCCAACATCGTCCCAGTGATGAAGAAAAATGGGACATTGCGCATATGCGTGGACTTCCGGGATCTTAATAAAGCTTGCCCGAAGGACGATTTTCCAGTGCCAGTCACCGAACTGATGATAGAGAACACGTCCACTCACGAGGTTTTCTCCTTCATGGACGGCTCATCAGGGTATAATCAAATAAAAGTGCATCCTGAAGACCAGAAACATACGGCTTTCCGGACCCCTTTGGGAATATTCTGCTACAAGGTTATGCCCTTTGGTCTAAAGAACGCCGGTGCTACCTATCAAAGGACCATGACAAAGATCTTCGACGATCTCATACATGATATCATCGAGTGCTATATTGATGACCTCGTGGTGAAGAGCATGTCATTCGAAGAGCACTTAACGCATCTGAAGACTGTATTTCAACGCCTTCAGCAATATAATTTGAAGATGAATCCCCTCATATGTGCGTTCGGAGTCTCCTCGGGTAAATTCCTGGGATTCATCATCCGACACCGAGGTATCGAAATAGATCCATCTAAGATCAAGGCGATCATAGAAATGCCTCCGCCAAGAACCCTCAAACAGTTGCGGTCTCTCCAAGGGAAGCTCGCATACATCCGGCGGTTTATCGCCAATCTTTCAGGCAAGTGCCGTCCTTACAGCCACCTGATGAAGAAAGGAACTCCATTTGTCTGGGATAAAAAATGCCAGGACGCGTTGGACGAAATTAAACAGTACCTGCAGAACCCGCCGGTGTTGGCTGCTCCGGACAAGGGAAAACCCCTCATTCTTTATACAACCGCCCTCGAAGGTTCCTTAGGCGCATTATGGGCACAAGAGAACGATCAAGGAAAAGAAAGAGCACTCTACTACTTAAGTCGAGTTCTGCTGGGGGCAGAAAGCAACTACTCTCCCATTGAAAAACACTGCCTGGCGTTGATCTTCGCGATAACAAAGCTCAGGAACTATGCGTTGGCGCACGAAGTCCGTCTCATCTCGAAGGTGGACCCCCTTAAATATTTGATGTCAAAGGCTATATTGACGGGTCGACTCGCTAAATGGGCTCTACTCTTGATGGAGTTCTCGATAACGTATCGACCTCTCAAGGCAGTGAAAGGCTAGGCCATCGCTGACTTCCTTGCTGAGCATCCAGTACCTACCGGTTCTCCTCTGAACTGCGATTTGCCGGACGAACATGCATTTGATGCGATCGGCGGCGGTGATATCCGATGGGAACTCTATTTTGATGGAGCATCTTCCATGAAGAAGAGCAAGCAATGTACCCCCATAATCAAATCGGGAGTAGGCCTCATCTTCGTAACTCCACAAGGAGGGATTATGCGCTTCGCCTTCTCTTTAACAGAGACGAGGACGAATAACGAAGCCGAATACGAAGCTTTGATAGCGGGCCTCGAGATCGCCATTGACATGGGAATTGAAGACCTTCTTATATACAGGGACTCTCAACTGGTCATTAGTCAAGTAAATGGTGACTACCAAACGTGCAAACCAGAGTTGGTGAAGTACGGCGAAAAGGTGCGACAACTGTTGACCCAAATTCCCTCCTATACTTTGGAAAGCATACCACGCGCGGAAAATAGCAAAGCGGACGCGTTAGCTAAGCTCGCCAAAGAATTGGCCGACGAGAACCTCGATGACGTTAAAATCATGGTACAAAGCCGTCGAGTGCTCGCCCCAGCAGAAATATCTCCGGAATCATGCGAAGAAAAGGGAGCGACTGAGCAGACGACCCTACAGATAAAAGACCGTGAGAAGGCTGAGGACTGGAGGGAAGTCTTCATAGACTACTTTAAGTCCCACCGAATGCCCGAAGAAGTGTCCTCAAGATATCAGCTCATGAAACGAGCTCTATCTTTCGCTTTCGTCAATGATACTCTGTATAAGAGGTCGTTCGATTTTCTGTGGCTGAGATGTTTAGGACCCGACGAAGCAAAAAGAGTCGTTTAGGAAGTTCATGACGGAATCTGTGGTTCTCATCATGCAGGCCCGAAGATGAAGTTAAAAATTAAACGGATGGGTTACTACTGGCCCACGATGATCCAGGACTGCCTCGAATATGCGAAGCAATGCCACTCATGCCAAATTCACGGGGATTTCATCCACCAGCATCCGAATCCACTACATCCGACGGTGGCTAGCTGGCCATTTGAAATGTGGGGGACTGACAAGTCGGCCACATTGAACCAGCATCGTCCAGGCGACATCGCTTCATCCTGGCGACGACTGATTACTTCTCCAAATGGGCGGAAGCAGTACCGTTGAGGGAAGTGAAGACGGAGAATATCCTCCACTTCTTCAAGACACACGTCATCTATCGGTTTGGAACTCCACGGCGGATTATCTCCGATAACGGGCCAGCCTACAGAAGCCATAAGATTAGCCGCTTCGCGCAGCAGCACAATATAGACTGGAGATATTCTTCAGTTTACAATCCGCGAGCTAATGGTCTAGCTGAAGCCTTCAACAAGACCCTAACGAAGATCATAAAAAAGACGATGTCCCAAAATAAGAAAGACTGGCACGAGAGGCTGCAAGAGGCCCTTTGGGCCTATCGAACTACGTTCAAGACAGCCACGAACACAACGCCGTACGTGCTGGTATTTGGGACAGAAGCAGTACTTCCCCTCGAAATAGAGCTACCCTCTCTACGAATGGCAGTCCACTACGAACTGACGAACGAAGAAAATGCTAACTTTCGGCTCGAGGAGCTTGATGCTCTTGAAGAAACACGGCTCATAGCGCAACAAAATCTAGAAGCTTATAAAGCAAAGATGACGCGCTCGTACGAAAGATTGACCAGGCCAAGAACATTCCGCCAAGGCGAACTCGTGCTAGTGGTCAAAAGACCGATGATCCCCAATCGCGCCAAGCGGGGAAAATTCGAGCCAAACTATGAAGGCCCGTACATCATAGATAAGGTCTACCAGGGTGGGGCCTATCTACTCATGGACATGCATGGTGAAAGGCCTTTCAGGCCAATAAACGGCCGCTTCCTAAAGAAATACTACGCTTAATGAGCCACAGCCTAGGTCAATGATAGATGACGACGACTATGTCTGCTCGCTATCTTCCTAAAGCTCAAAGCTCTATAAGTAGTAACCGGCTCTCTCCACGACGGACCGAAATGTCCTTAAACTAATGACGGACCGAAATGTCCTTAAACTAACGACGGACCGAAACGTCCTTAAACTAATACCGCAGCATCCTTAGGCTGACGAGATAAAAAAAAATAATAATAAAAATATAATAAATAAAAACGGTATGTCCATAAGCAAAAAGGGCACGGATGAAAACCCGAAAGGGCTCCGTGAGTAAAAACAGCAGGGCTACCGGCGAGTGTTCGTGAAAACCCGAAAGGGCGCGACCTCGTAAAAAAAAATAATAATAAGAAAAGAATAAAAAAAAACGGTATGTCCATAAGCAAGAAGGGCACGGATGAAAACCCGAAAGGGCTCCGTGAGTAAAAACAGCAGGGCTACCGGCGAGTGTTTGTGAAAACCCGAAAGGACGCAACCTCGTTAAAGGACACTTACGGGATCCCCACGACCTTGCAAGGAGAAACCACCCGCGTGAGATCCTTACGACTCACAAGGGAGCAACACACTTA
This sequence comes from Agapanthus africanus, assembly GCA_030015575.1. Classification (NCBI taxonomy): domain Eukaryota; kingdom Viridiplantae; phylum Streptophyta; class Magnoliopsida; order Asparagales; family Amaryllidaceae; genus Agapanthus; species Agapanthus africanus. Next base: position 483,486,851 of record JASDDO010000010.1, on the reverse strand, counting down.
GGAGTCCCCACGATTCCTAAGGAGAAAATACACTTGCGAGATCCTCACGACTCGTAAGGAGAACTCTCTTATGGGACCCTCACGGCTCATAAGATTTGAAAGTCTTAAGTCACAGAGACCTAAACCTGTGCTTAAGCAAAATCCCCTATACCCTTCGACACTGCCCTACAAGTGGTCCAGTACTGACCCTTGTATACAATCCACGGGCACGAACAAATATTTCCCTAACAAAGTCCCATCCGTGACTAGGGATATGTCCATATGGTGAACACAACCCTTGTAGGTCCTCTCGATCTATAAGGAGAAAGCCCTCTTGTAGGATCCTTACGACTTGCAGAGGAACATACACTTAGGAATCCTCACGATTCCTAGGGAGAAAATACACCTGCGAGATCCTCACGACTTGTAGGGAGAAATACCTTCGTGAGACCCTTACGGTTCATGAAGTCAAAAGCCTTGGTCGACAGGACCCTAACCCTGTTTGCTAAGCCATCTTTGTTCAACATCGACAGAGGTAAATGATGATTCGCTCCTGGCAATATCCCAGTGGTAGCGATGCTGAGGCCGAAATCGGTGTCTAAAATCCAAGCTTGCAGCGAAAAGGCTAGCGAGCCGCACATGCATACGAAATAGCCGAAATGATGGGGCAACTTGCAATAAAAAGCAGCAAGTAAAAATGTATGCATAAAAAATAGCCGAAATGATGGGGCAACTTGCAATAAAAAGCAGCAAGTAAAAATGTATGCATGAAAAATAGCCGAAATGATGGGGCAACTCGCAATAAAAAGCAGCGAGTAGAAAATAAATAAATAGCCGAAATGATTGAGCACCGCGAAAAATAGCCGAAATGATGGGGCAATCGCGACCTTCGCGATATAAAAGCTGAAATGATAGAGCATCGCGGAAAAAGAAATAAAATATAAAAAAAAAGTTTTAATTTATGCCCTACAGGTGATGTTCCATCACACCCTGTATACAATCCAAGGGCGTAAACAAAAAAGGGATCATACTTCTCCCCCAGGTTTCATCATAAGAAGAAGCAAAATCTCGACGGGCCGCAAATGACCTGGAGATCGTCTCAGCACTCGGACACAACATCAAGCGAAACGGAACAGCGGCAACCCCCAGTTCCATGGCTCGGCGATATACATATCACCGAGAGTCGAATCCCAACTACATGAAATGCGGGTACAATCAACAAAATTCTTGGTCACGTGGAACGCGGATAATGTCACTCTTTGACCCCGTGGAAAACGTCCAGAGCGGATCCTGGTCCTCGCAGAGCACGGCAGTGAACCCATGTGAAGCATCCAGAGCGGATCCTGGTCCTCACAGAGCACGGCAGTGAACCCGTGTGAAGCATCCAGAGCGGATCCTGGTCCTCGTAGAGCACGGCAGTGAACCCGTGTGAAGCATCAAGAGCGGAGCCTAGTCCTCGCCGAACACGGCAGTGAACCCGTGGGAAGCATCTAGTGCAAAATTCCTGGTTACGTGGAACGCGGATAACGTCACTCTTTGACCCCGTGGAAAGCGTCCAGAGCGGAGCCTAGTCCTCGCCGAACACGGCAGTGAACCCGTGGGAAGCATCTAGTGCAAAATTCCTGGTTACGTGGAACGCGGATAACGCCACTCTTTGACCCCGTGGAAAACGTCCAGAGCGGATCCTGGTCCTCGCAGAGCACGGCAGTGAACCCGTGTGAAGCATCCAGAGCGGAGCCTAGTCCTCGCCGAACACGGCAGTGAACCCGTGGGAAGCATCTAGTGCAAAATTCCTGGTTACGTGGAACGCGGATAACGTCACTCTTTGACCCTGTGAAATGCGTCCAGAGCGGATCCTGGTCCTCACAGAGCACGGCAGTGAACCCGTGTGAAGCATCCAGAGCGGAGCCTAGTCCTCGCCAAGCACGACAGTGAACCCGTGTGAAGCATCTAGTGCAAAATTCCTGGTTACGTAGAACGCGGATAACGTCACTCTTTGACCCCACGGAAAACGCCCAGAGCGGAGCCTGGTCCTCGCCAAGCACGGCAGTGAACCCGTGTGAAGCATCCAGAGCAAACACCGGACTGTGGAGTCCTTAAAATCCACGGACTATGATGTCCTTAACCTCGACCGTAATGTCTTAAAACTAACGATCAACCACCCCGATTTCCTACGGATTCTACCTTGGTTTAAGGGTACATCTCTTCACTCCTTTGATACCCGGCGTTGTAATTCCTCAACGTCTTCAAAGAGGTGACGGGTCCCTGCAACCAAACATCGGACTGTGGAGTCCTTAAATCCACGGACTATGAGGTCCTTAACCTTGACCGTGATGTCTTAAAACTAACATCGGACTGTGGAGTCCTTGAACCCATGGACTATGAGGTCCTTAACCTTGACCGTGATATCTTAAAACTAACATCGGACTATGGAGTCCTTAAATCCACGGACTATGAGGTCCTTAACCTTGACCGTGATGTCTTAAAACTAACATCGGACTGTGGAGTCCTTAAATCCACGGACTATGAGGTCCTTAACCTTGACCGTGACGTCTTTAAACTATGATACCTTGAGCGACCCCTGACCCCATGAAACACGGATAAGGGCGACCACATCCAGCACTTGTAGGTCCTCACGACCTGTAAGGAAGAAAACTCTCTTGTGAGATCCTTACGACTCTCAAGGGAAAACCCGCTTAAGAATCCTCAAGATTTTTAAGAAGAACTCACACCTATGGGATCCTCTCGACCTGTAGGGAAAAAAAAACTCTTTATGAGACCCTCGTGGCTCATAAAGCGCAAAAGTCTTAGGAAGCAGATCTTAACCCTGAATCCTAAGCCATCGCTGCCTTGCAAGGAGATCAAGATAAATTGTCCGCAAACGCATTCAATGAAAAGAGACACGCCGTTGAGAAGAAAAATGTATCTTTTATTCATAAACCAAAATGGATACAAAGTACAATTCATGAAAGAAACAAAAAGAAAATACTCTCATCTATGAGTATATACAAGAAGGAAGGAAAAGATACAAATGTTTCAAGCCGGCGGGCGATTTAGCAGCTTGATCAGCTCATCCTGCTTTTGTTGGGCCATGGCCTCATGATTTAAGATCGCCAGAAGATGGGCCTCCGCCTGAGCCTGCTGGGCCTGATACGAAGCGAGCCGGCCTTCGAGCTCTTTCTCGGTGGCCTTATGAGCCTCGACCCTCTCACGAGTGAACGTGATAGCTTTATCAAGAGTCACCATCTCCCTGATAGACTCTTGAAGCACCCGCCAGAGCTCATACACTTTGTTGGCCTTGGCAGTAAGACTCGCCTGAAGCTTGCTCAGTGCTTTAGAAGCCAGCTCCCTCTCCGAGAATTTACGGCCGAGCCCTTTTTCTCGCACAACAATATGTTCACCACGTGTCGCCCTATCAGGCCATGTAAGCTCACTTTCACGACCGCAACCTTGGAAACGGGACATACACGCTCAAGATCATATAAATGGGCTTCCGGTCGACAGCAATAATCGATCTAAAACGAGCTCACATCACCTGGTATGAAAAGCAACGAGAAAATTTCCGATGTTTATCCTATCGAGCATGTGTTCGCAATCATATGAACATCCGAAAAAGAAATAAAATTAGAGGCTTTAATGTGCATGCGACATGATGACAGTGTTGATAATTAAAGGAAGTTTTCATAAAAAGAACACAAAGTTTATTCATGCAAGCGAAAACATACATACGAGTACCGAGCCTACATGGAAGTTCAACATAAAGCATACAAAAAGAAGGACTAATTTAAAAATGCTACGCTAACGGGAAAAGGTCACCAAACACGGGATCAATGGCACAAGGGTTAACAAAGCAGAGGACAAAATTCTCCATCTCTCTCTCTGCTTTCTCCAGCACATCAAAGCGACGGTTCTCGCGAGGAGTCGCTCCCCATCGATTGGCGCCGTGTTCGTCCGCGAAAGTAGACATAATAGCTCGCCGGGCCTTTATCTGGCTCAGCAGATGAATTGAGCAATCCTTCAAAACCTGAGTAATCAGGCACGCTTCGTGAAAGCCCTCGAGCTTTTCTTCAGCCGCGTCAAGCATCGCCGGGGTCATCCCCGCCGGGTGAGGAGGGATGTCGGCAAGCACGGCCGCTAGAATCATCCGGAGCCAGAAGGACCCCATCGGGAGGGGGGACCCCCTACGGATCGAGAGTTCATACATTGCCGAGTCACATTCGTCGTCGGTAAGGAGTGGATCCACCAACCGAGTAGCAAAGCGGGGGATCATCTCCTCGATAGGAACTTCCCATGGCTGTCGACAAGCATGAGGGCGATTGCAGGCCATGGCGCTCGTTTGTTTCTCAAGACAAATTACACCAAAATAAAAAAAAATATAAATCTCTGTGAAGGGAAAAGAAGGCTATAACCTCAAATATAAAGAAGTGCATTAAGTGTTGAGCGCAGAAAATCTTGCATGATGAAGCTATTTCCAAGGCCCAAAAAAGGAAAGGCATCGAAAATCAAGGGGATGGAACTATTTCCAAGGCTCCTTTTCTGCATCTGATATTGTGCACTAAAAGTGTGGCATGGAAAATTTTTGAACAGTCCCATCAAAGGATCCCACGTGCAGAACACGTGAGCCCCAAACTTGACGTGCACTAGAAATGGAATAGCACCATGCATATTAAAAGCATCAGCAACAACAATAGTGAAATGATAAAATCCCACAGAAAGGCATGCAAACATACAAAGACATAACAGAACTTATCAGTCATACTTCAAGAAGGTCATACAAAATGAAGAGAACACGTTTACAATGGTAAGACTTCAGACGCGGGGCACGGATTGAGAAACTCAAGCTTAACTTTGTCCAAGATCCTCCAAGCATTTCGAACCTCCCGAGTATGTTTTCTCTCACGATCACAAGCGTCAGGGTCCTCCAAATGTCCTCCACCCTCCGATAGGCGGCAAGTACGGCCGACTGCTGAAATGCCTGCTGCAAGAGATCAATGAGGTTGTCGCGCCTTCTCTTCGAGATTAGACTCATCAGATACACCGAATGTATCTTGTCCTCGGCAGCGTCCAATGCCCTGAGCGGTACGCCGACACAGAAGAGAGGAAGCGCCTCCTAAATTGCCAGCACGATGAGTCTCAAAAGAGGAGAGCGACGGGGGAGTAGCCGATGGTTGTATTCGTCAAAGCGGCTCATAATCTCAGCACACTGAGCATTGGCGAACTCCTGGTTCTGACTGCGGCCCAGTGCGCGAATGTTCCCGTAGGAAATGATTTCGTCAAGGCCATACATATGTGCATCCATAATACCTGAAATAAAGGTCATGAGAATTGTTACAAAGCTTCTGCTGCATTGATTACAGAAGGACAGCTTAGGGCAAGGAGACCCTAAGAAGCCCCTATGAGGAAGAACTTAGTTCTTCACAGGAATTGAATTCCTTTTGGAAAGGGGAATTAAATCCCCAGAAACTTTTTTCTGTGAACTGAGTTAAACTCCATGGATTCGAACTGTCATCATCATCTCCTTGGAGGATCAGATGAACCCTAAAAGAGATTTACTGCTGAAGATTAATTGGTTTCGTGGGTTCATGTTTAAAGGGTAAAAACCCTTGTTTTGGATTTAAAATCCAGAGGAATGTGAGAGTTCATCGTTCATTCGAGAGCATTACCTAAAGAGAAAAGTCTCTTCGAACAGAGTTAAACTCTGGAAGATTTTCAAGGCAGAGAACCAAGCTCTGGGAAAAGAGAATTAAATTCTCAAAAGAAGAAAGTTCTCAAAGGAGGAAGATGAGCAAAGTGGAGGCTCTTCTGAAATGACCCCAATATTTATAGGAGGTGATGGAAACGCTTCATCTCCCCAAATCCCTAAAGGAATCCAACGGTCGCAAAAGGTGACAGCGTTGCACTCACGTGCAGACACGTGAGAACAACGCTGTGGGGGCATTTGTTTCCTGATTTAAAATCAGGAAAGCCTACAGAAGAGGCATCACGTGCTAACACGTGACCAGCAGTCACGTGTTGGCACGTGACATTTAAAAGCAGCGGCAAAGGCACATCAGTTCCCTGATCAAATCAAGGAAAAGGCTTCAGAAGAGGTCACGTGCTCACACGTGGCCAGGGGTCACGTGTTGGCACGTGACATTAAAAAGCAGCGGACTCATTCTCTGATTAAATCAAGAAAAAGGCTCCAGACGAGGGTCACGTGCTCACACGTGACCAGGGGTCACGTGGTGGCACGTGACGGCTAAGCACCGGCCAGAAGGCAGAACGCAGAAAGAAGAAGAAGGCTCGTTCCAAGGGGTCACGTGCCTACACGTGACCAAGGGTCACGTGGCCACACGTGACCGGCTTTCAAAGCCTATTTATTTAACAGAATCAAATTCTGAAGAGATCATTCAAATCTTTCCAAAGGAAAATGATTATTTGGAACCGATTGGACTAAAGATTTAAAGGTGATTAAATATCATCTATCTATGGAAAAATCTTGAACTTGGAAAGATTTCCCCTTTAAAATCTAACCGAAACAACAGAAGAATATCTTTGGATTTAAAATCCAATGGTGAATAAAATTCACCTAATAATCCAAAGGTCCAAACGAATGGTGAATACAAATTAAATCTCTCAATGAAGGATTCACCAAAACTAATTGATTCTGCTTCTTCTCCTATAAACAGGAGCTAAGGGACACATACAGAGACAGACATAGAGAGAGAGAAAAATAGAGCCTTGAGACTTTGGAGGAATTGGGATCTTCTGCAAAAGAAAGCCTTAGGTAAAAAGGGGGAGGCTTTCAAGAAAAAGAGAATTTAATTCTCAACAGAGTTTAACTCTGATATTAAAAAGAAGAACTTAGTTCTCTCTTTAGCAGAGGATCTGCAAAGTGCACATCTCCCCATGAATTGAGAATTTAATTCTCATTGGGTTGAGATCCTGCCATGCAGATCCAAAGCATAGAGAGGGAATGGATGTTTGAGAATTTAATTCTCATAGAACTATAGGAATTTAATTCCTGTGAATTAAAATTAGGGTTTAACCCTATGTCATAGGAATTTAATTCCTTCAAAATGAAGAGAACCAGGGTTAACCTAAGTAAAGAACTCAAATCTGTCAAAATAACAGAAATTTAATCCCTCTAAAGTTTATTGCTAGGGTTTAACCCTATGAAGAATTTGATTCTTAAAAAGATAAACATATCTTCAAATAGGCAGGGTCACGTGCTACCACGTGACCCGTGTAAAGAGCCACCGCTAAAACTTTGAGACAACGCCTCACGTGCTTCACGTGACCCCCAAAGCGTGCAAAGAAAAAGCAAAGGAAAAGAGGCTCTGGGGCGCCCTCACGTGTCACCACGTGACCCCTAATGAATATTCTAACAGATCAAAGCGCAAACCCCCATCACGTGCCCACACGTGATGGCTTTTAGAATTAAAAGTGTTAAACACTTATCTGTAGAACAAAATAAAGGGAAACAGAGCGCTATCACATGCTACCACGTGACCCCTTGGCTGAAGCTTTAACGGATAAGCACCAAAATACCCATCACGTGACAGCACGTGATGCTCCAAAGTATTCAATACTTTTGACAGAATAGAAGGAAGGGAGGGCGCCCTCACGTGCTACCACGTGACCCCTCTTGCCTTAGTGTTTAACACTAAATTGGAATCCCGGAATCCAGTGTTAAACACTGTTTGGCCTTAGTGTTCAACGCTAATCAAAGAACTTTATTTGCAGTGTTTAACACTGATTATTCTTAATGTTTAACACTAATCTGAAATCCCTGCTGCTAGTGTTTGACATTGATTTGCTCTAGTGTTTAACACTAATTTGAACCCCATGTTGCTGGTGTTTAACACCAACTGCCTTTTAGTGTTAAAACACTAACTTATTCCCAGTGTTCAACACTGCTGATCTTTAGTGTTTAACACTAACTTCAGCCCAGTTGATTAAATGGCCAGAGGCAAAGCTTCTCCTTCAATGGACCAACAGAAAGCCAGTATTCTAAACATGATGGGACTTAGCCCAAGATGGCCATAAGTCCTCAATTCAAACTTAACTGGGCTAATGGGCTCATAACACAATTAATTGGTCTTGATCCCAAATTGGGCCAAAGACTGTTTAATCCATCCCGGTCCAAGGGTACATCTCTTCACTCCTTTGATACTTGGCGTTGTAATTCCTCAACGTCTTCAAAGAGGTGACGGGTCCCGATGACCACACATTGACACGGACTGTGGGGTCCTTAAACTCATGGACTATGAGGTCCTTAATCTTGACCGAGATGTCTTAAAACTAATAACGGACTGTGAGGTCCTTAAACTCATGGACTATGAGGTCCTTAACCTTGACCGAGATGTCTTAAAACTAACAATGGACTGTGGGGTCCTTAAACCCATGGACTATGACGTCCTTAACCTTGACCGCAATGTCTTAAAACTAACATTGGACCGCAATGTCCTTAAACTACACATGGACCGCAATGTCCTTAAACTACCTATTGACCGCAATGTCATTAAACTAAACAACTGAGTCCCCCCTTTTTATTGCTCTCTTGTTGGATCTAAGCGATCCCGTTAAGTTGATCTTAGTCTAAAAACTAGACCAACGTATCCTTAACAAACGTTTAAGTCGATCTTAGTCTCAAAGGAGGCTAACGTATCCTTAAACCCAAACCCCCAAACCCAAATCTAATCTAAGATAATGCGGATTTGGACTAGTCCACGCTCTACGGGCGACGACATAACTCAGTTTCCGTATACAATCCACGAGCAACCAAACATAAAATAAATACACACGATACGAAGTGACCATCTGGAGAAGGAGAAAGTGGTTACCGCGATGCGGTAGTGTAATTAACTGCAGGGGCTTGCGCCGGCAGGGAAGAGCGTCCCCACAATCAAAAACCCCTCAAGCGAGGGAGAATCTGACGAAGTCTGCTACATCGGACGCATCCGTTTAAACCTTCGATATACGGTGCCATAAATCAACTTGGCATCTTCGGAGAGGTGGACGGATAGCACCAATTAGCATCTGCCCCGAACCTCAGGCGAGACGTCAGTCCTTGCCACCGTTCGGAGGGGAACAAGGGGGAGAGTAACAGTGAGGAGAGATAGGATTGGATTTTAGTGAGTGAATAGGGAGGAGAGAGAGAGAGAAAGAGAAATGAAGGAAGAGAGAGAGGGATACAGTGGGGCCCACGGCGAAAGAATGGAGCGCTGCGATTGGCTCGTAGCCAAAAGGAAGAGGAGAAAAGATTTTTGTGAAGAAATGAAACGTGTGGGCCCCAGGGGGTTAAAAGAATTGTGATTGGCTGGCGGGGTAAAATGGTTAGGGTAAAGATTTTTTAAAGAGATTTTAAAAGTAGAGAAAATATTTTCTGGGGTTTAATTTATCTTCGTTGGTTTAAAAAATATTAGAAAAAATAGGATTTGGCGCAACTGCAAAATATTTCAGAATTGCGTCCGAGTCGGGTCCAAAATTTGAATTTGAAATAAGAAAATTATAGGCAGGTTCCAAAAATTAAAATGAAGTATTTCATAATTTAAAAGCATACCCCCAAGCACGGACGAACGTACGTGCGCGTAGCCGTCCAAACACGTCCGTTTCACTGAACGGGACGAGAACACGATGCAAGGACGCTACCACAGGGTTAGGGATGTCAAGCAGGCCATGTCAAATATTTTTAATTTATTTTAGATGACTTAAATTGTTAGATGCAGCATTAGAATTGTCGGGGTAAATTTATAACTAGCAATAGTCAAGCAAGACAAATGAAATAAATACCTCACACCATATATACGATAACTGAAATTAGTAAAATTGGACTCGGTTGTTATATTATACCCAACTACAAAAAGAACTTCGTCCTCGAAATTCCAAGAACACAAAAGATAGACTACCGACAAATTACAAGAAAAGATGAGGAAACTTCTGCCGGATTTCATCTTCCCGCTCCCAAGTGGACTCTCCATGTGAGCGATTACCCCAAGAAACCAATACAAGAGGGATAACCTTGTTCTTAAGAACCTTTTTCCTTCGATCCACAATTTCAACCGGTCGCTCCTCAAAAGTCAAATCTTCTCGTACCGTCAGCTCCGAATGATCCAATACATGCGTTTCATCCCGAATATACTTACGGAATTGAGATACCTGAAACACATCGTGCACATTCGCCAAGGATTGCGGTAACGCCAAACGATACGCTACCTCACCAACACGTTCCAAGATCTCAAAGGGTCCAACGAATCGAGGACTGAGCTTTCCTCGACTTCCAAAACGAATCACCCCTCTAGTCGGTGATATCTTCAAGAATACCAAATCACCCACGGCGAACTCTAGAGGTCTTCTTGACGTATCTGCCCAACTCTTCTGTCGGTCTTGTGCTGCTTTCATATGATTCCGAATAGCGTTAACTTTCTCAACTGTCTGCATAACCAAATCTGGTCCTAACAATCTTCGTTCATCGACATCGTCCCAACAAACAGGTGAACGACACTTTCAACCATACAAAGCTTCGAATGGAGCCATCTGAATAGTTTCCTGGAAACTGTTGTTGTAAGAAAACTCCACCAAATGTAGATGATCCACCCAAGAGCCCTTGAAGTCCAACATGCACGCTCTCAACATATCTTTAAGAGTTTGGATCGTTCTCTCCGACTGACCATCAGTTTGAGGATGATAAGCTGTGCTAAACTTCAATCGAGTCCCCAAACTTTCCTGTAAACTCCGCCAAAAGTGCGATAAGAACCGAGTGTCCCGATCGGACACGATGCTCACCGGTACTCCATGCAATCTTACAACCTCCTGCATGTACCGCTCTGCCAAAGTCTATGTTGATTGACCAACCCGAAAAAGGATAAAATGAGTTGCCTTGGTCAATCGACCAACAATCACCCATACTGCATTGTTGCCCTTTGGACTCCGCGGTAGAGCCGTCATGAAATCTATGGTTATATGTTCCCACTTCCACTGAGGAATCGGAAGTGGTTGCAATAAACCAGCAACCCTTTGATGTTCAGCCTTAACTTGCTGACACACTAAGCACCTTGCCACAAAGCGAGCAATCTCCCGTTTCATGCCTTCCCACCAGAAATGCTGTCGTATATCTCGGTACATCTTCGTGCCTCCTGGATGTACGGAATAAGCTGAACTGCGGGCCTCCTTCAAAAGTTCTTCACGAATATCTCCCTTCGGCACACACAAACGGCTACCATATCTCAACGAACCATCTTCATGGATCAATAAATCTGTTCGTAGTCCGGCTTCAACCTGTTCTCGAAACTTTTGCAATCTAGGATCCTGCGATTGCGCTGCCTTAATATTCTCGACCAACGACGAATGTACTTGCAGCTGCATCAACTGTCCCGAAGAATGCGGTAGCCTAACCTCCAAATCAAATCTTCGAAAGTCTTCCACGAGTTCCTTTTGCGTAGTCAACATCTGAATTGCTGGTAACCGACTGAGCGCATCCGGTACGACATTAACCTTTCCCAGATGGTACTTAAGATCAAGATCATAGTCAGCCATCAGCTCCAACCATCTACGTTGCCTCATATTAAGCTCCTTCTACGTGAACACATATTTCAAGCTCTTATGATCCGTGAAAACTTCGACCCTTTCGCCCAAAAGGTAGTGTCTCCAAATCTTCAAAGCGAAAATCACAGCCGCAAGCTCCAAGTCGTGAGTTGGGTAATTCTTCTCATGGGTCTTCAACTGTCTTGATGCGTATGCTACAACCTTCCCATGCTGCATCAAAACACATCCCAATCCTTTCCCAGATGCGTCGCTGTGAATCACCAATCCTCCGGAATTGTCTGGCACGGTCAGAATAGGGGCGGTTATCAATTTCTGCTTCAACATCTCAAAAGCTGACGCACATCTATCCGTCCATACAAAAGGTACCTCTTTGCGCGTAAGCTTGGTTAACGGCTCCGCCAGACGAGCAAAGTTCTCCACAAATCTTCTGTAATATCCGGCGAGTCCAAGAAAGCTTCTTATCTCCGCAACATTCTTTGGAATCGGCCAATCACGAACTGCTGCAATCTTTTCGGGATCGACGGCGATTCCATCGCCAGACACAACATGCCCCAAAAACTTTACTTCTTCCAGCCAAAACTCGCACTTGCTCATCTTCGCATATAACTTCTCTTGTCTCAACGTCTGCAGTGCGATCTTCAAATGTTCAGCATGCTCTTCAAAACTCTTCGAGTAAACCAGAATATCGTCAATGAACACCACAATAAACTGGTCCAAGAATGGTGAAAAGATTCGGTTCATTAAGTCCATGAATATCGCCGGTGCATTCGTTACTCCAAAGGGCATCACTAAGTACTCGTAATGTCCATACCGGGTTCAGAACGCCGTCTTGCAAATATCTTCTGCTTTCACTCGGACCTGATGATATCCGGATTGCAAATCCAGCTTCGAGAATACTCTCGCGCCACTAAGCTGCTCAAAAAGTTCGCCAATGCGAGGAATCGGGTACTTATTCTTAATAGTCACCCGGTTTATTTCTCGATAGTCGATGCACATTCTTCTCGTGCCATCTTTCTTCTTAATTAGAAGAACTAGAGCTCCCCAAGGTGAGTTACTGCTTCGAATCCAACCCTTCTCCAGCAGTTCCGCCACCTGTTTCTTGACTTCTTCCAACTCCACTGGTGCCATTGGATAATACGCTTTAGATACCGGCACTGCACCAGGAATAAGATCAATTGCGAACTCTACGTCTCGCTTAGGCGGTAAACCCGATATATCTTCAAACACGTCCATAAAATCACGAACAACGACTGGCTCTTCACTTTCATCAACCTCCATTGCCGCAAGAATATTAGTTGTCGGCCTAGCCCTAAACTCGACTGGCCCGACAGATCTGCTTCCTCCAGTAAAGATAAACTCGGGATGTCCGGGAATCTGGAAAATTACTTTCCTTGCCCTACAATCAATGTGAGCGTAGAAAGTGCCAAGAAAATCCATTCCCAAGACGACTTCATAGCTGCCCGTATCAATCACCAAGAAATCTGCAAAAAGCTCCCGTCCGCAAACAACAACTGTACAATCTTTACATTCCCTACTAGATATGATTTTCCCATTCCCAGTGTGTATGTCCCAGAAACTAGACAGAGTCGTGCAGGTAATCGAGTGTGTAGCTATAAACTTGGACGACACAAAACAATGGGATGCACCAGAATCAAATAATGCTAATGCGGGAAAACCATGAACGAGTAGAATACCTGAAACAACCTCTCCTGACGCCTTAGCTTCTTCAGCCGTCAAGGTAAAAGCTCGAGCCTGATTAGGTCCTTGAGTCAGCTGCTTCTGTCCCTGAAATGGTTTCTGCGGAGGCTTCTGAATATCATCCCTTGTGCGAAGCTTCGACAGACAAGAATTAACAGTGTGATCTGCCGCTCCACAAACCAAACAGAGTCCCTGCCTCCTTTGACACTCCTTTTGCCCGGTAAATGGCAGTAGTCACAAATTACGCTCCTTCTTCGATCAATGATCACAGGCTTCTTCATTGGTGTTACACCACGACAGTCCACTGGAATACCCTTACGACCATGAGCTCGGTTTGGTACAAATGCCGGCTTCCTTACCGTGACTGCTGTCTGCTGTGAACTCCCAGTCTTCCCGGATAGGCTCTGCTGTTCTCGGGCTGCCATAAGAACCTGTGAGAAAGTGGTCAAACCCAGGGAGACAATCTGCCTATGGATGTCCACATCCAAGCTGCACATAAATCTTCTTGCCCTGTCTGCATCATTGGCAACTAAAGGTCCAGCGAATCTACTAAGCCGTGGCCATTCTGCTGCATGCACATCTATGGGCACTCCATTCTGCTTCAGACCGATGAACTTCTCTTCCATTTCCTCCCGTGCAGTCCGCGGGAAGAACTTCTCCAGGAAACTCTTCGAAAAATCCGCCCACTTGATCGGCTTGGTCAAGCGGGTCTCCTCCACAAGCCACCATTCACGGGCGTAGTCCACTAACTGAATATGCACCACATCAACACTTTTATCATTTGGAATCTGTGCCGCAATAAGTTAATTCTCCGTGTCAACTAGCCACTGCTCTGCTGGCAACGGCTCCTCCAAACTGGTAAATACCGACGGACACAAACGTCGGAAGTCTGCAACGGTCCCCATACGATCAACTGGTTTAGCTCCATTATTGTTCACAGACTGCTGAACGGTCTGCAGACCTTCCTGAAACGATTCAGCTTGCTGCTGGATCAGCTCGGTCTGCCTCTTTTGATTCTCCAGCATTCCCTGAATCACTCCAAGCGCGGCTTCGTCAACACGCCTTTGGTACGTCTTCAGATTTTTGCCTGCCATACTCCTGAAATCAAAACACCCAAGATTAGCATGATAACAAATTTACAATATAGATCAAGGCTAGAACTCCAAGTTACTTAAATAGAGTGCCGCATTGTAACTATGCCGCGGTATCATAGCCACAATTACATAACTCTACCCAAGTCGCCTAAGTCCTAGAGATAACAAGGAATCAGGTTTCGAGTCGATATGCAAAGGAAGTTTGCACATCGTAAAAGATATAACCATGAAGGACTTGATTCAAGAACGGTAAAGGGCAAGGTGGCAGGACATATTTCCTAAACACGGTATTCTGATTCGTGTATTGGGTACAATACCCAACTACAAAAGATCAGCCCGACTAACCTATGGCTCTGATACCAAAGGAACCATGTCACGCCCCGCTTCCCAGAGTACGCTAAATTGGGCACGTGACATACCCAACCATGCTACCAGTGGGTAGGAAGTATCCATCCACAGTCACATTACGGCTGTAGAGATATCAAGAATAAAATGTAACTATCTAAAACATGTCCATAAGCCAAGATAACATGAGTCAAGAATAATAAATGTGCGGAAGCAAAAGATCCAATACAAGTAACTGGAATGTACGTCCCATAATGCGGGCTCACATCAGGAATAAACTGCAGAAAATAAAGGAACTAGCTACTACTGAAACTCACAGCTCAGCCTGCTGGCTGAAGTACTCCTACTCGGACTGCAGCAACGGTACAGAATCTGGGCCATACAAAACCCAGACGTCAGCGCGTTATGTCATCAAGTAATAGAATATGAACAGAGTAACAGGCAATGCAAATATAAACATGAATGAAAAGCAGGGGTAACGGTAATATAAATCAAGCAGTGCAGGGTAGTGTGCAGTGAGTAAACTAAACTGTTCTATTGGGTTTTCTACTCTAAAGTCTTTGAAATCAAATTGATGAATCATCGATATAACTCAATAGTATCCCGTGCATGCCCGGGACCACGGTCTACAGACTCTCGGGCTGAAACCGAGACGTGCCGCTAGGCAGTAAAAGGTAGCAGGTACAGACGAGTGATGTCGGCATCATCACTCCGGGGCTAGACTAGCCCGTAAGACTGATCAGAACAGGTATCGAACTGTTGAGTTACAAGTCAGGTTTCACCTTTGATTTCCCCATACCCCAAGTTATAAGTGTTCAAGTCAGGTATTCAATAATCAAGAACTAATGCCAATACAGGATCAGGTAAGAGCAGGTTTGTCTGGATAGACAACAGGAACGGTCCGTGAGGACTACATGTCAAGTTTGTTGGCATTAGACACAAGATCAAGTAACGGGTCAAGTCAAGTAGTGTACGGTACCATGTCGGGTTAATCAATATGTATGTAGCAAGTCATGTCGAGATGTAAACGATATCATGGGTATGCTCATAATCAGCTAGCATAATCAGGGTTATAATAATCAAGCATGGTTATCAACAACAAGATCTAAGTAATGAGTTAAGCAATAAAGCAGATTTTATTTGTTTAGCTGTACAGTTATCAATTGTGTTTAACAGACAATGTCAGCATAATGTGAATACAGTATGAAAGATGTAAATGCTGAAAACAGGTTAATAAATATTGAGTGATCCATGGATGCGATGGCATGTATAATCTGTTTAATGAACGCAGTTGTAATTAGATCGGTTAAAGTTGCACATGGATGTCCGATAGGCTAAAAAGGTATCACAGCAATAAACAAATGTGATCTATCATGTACAGGTGATTGTTATATGTAAATAATTAGATGCAAGATTAGGTTTCACGTTTGGAATCATGAAATGTATAACGGAACCTTACACGGTTAACTTGAAATCCATTTCTATCAATTCTAATTAGGGATTTAACATGAAATAATTAATTTAGCATATGAATAGTTTAAAATAGCATGTAGCAAGTTTCACTTGCCTCGACGGGTCGCGAATCGGGAAAATGGAATGTTACACGTCGGCGGGGAAATCTCGCGACGTGCGCACGGTTCACGGAATGAACCCAAACGACGAACAGTGGAGCCACACGGGTCAGGGTTCCTCGCTGGATCGTCGGGAAACGTCGCCGGCACGATCGGATTCTGGCCGCCAAAGCAACAGTAAACACAGAGAATCAAGAATGCTTGAAAGAAAGGAGAAAAGAAGATTAAGAAGAAAGAAGAGAAGGAGGGTTGAGGAGAGGTGCTCACGTTGATCTGTAGAAGGGTTGAGATCGCCGGCTGCGTTGACGGAGCTCCGACGGAAGTACCTGCAGCGACCCCGGCGGTTCAAGAAAACCACCCGAGAATGGGAGAAAAAGAAAGAAAAGAAGGAAGGAGAAGGAGGGAGAAAAAGGAGAAGATCATGCTTACCGAGGGAGTGCACGAGGCCAGGGATACGGATCAAGTTCATCGGCGGCGATCCCACGGCATGCGGCAGCGTGCAGGTTTGTGTGCGGTGCTCGTGCAGGGTGCTCGGGGAGAGGAGGAAGGAGGTGAGGTGGAAGCAACGAGGGCGAGCAGCGGCGTGGAACGGTGGTGATGGCGTCGTCGCGAGGATCACGGCGAGAGGAGGAAGGCGGCTAGGGTTTTATCGAGAGGTTGGGTTCTGTTAAAAAGAAATTGAGGAAGGAAAATAAATATAAAGGAGAGAGGAGATAGAGAGAGAGAGATAGAGAGAGACGAGAGAGAGAGAGAGAGATTCTCTCGCGAGAGGAGAGAGAAATCTCGCGAGAGGAGAGAGAGAGGGAGAGAGTAACAGTGAGGAGAGATCGGATTGGATTTTAGTGAGTGAATAGGGAGGAGAGAGAGAGAGAAAGAGAAAGGAAGGAAGAGAGAGGGATATAGTGGGGCCCACGGTGAAATAATGGAGCGCTGCGATTGGCTCGTGGCCAAAAGGAAGAGGAGAAAAGATTTTTGTGAAGAAATGAAATGTGTGGGGCCCAGGGGGTTAAAAGAATTTTGATTGGCTGGCGGGGTAAAATGATTAGGGGAAAGATTTTTTAAAGAGATTTTAAAAGTAGAGAAAATATTTTCTGGGGTTTAATTTATCTTCGTTGGTTTAAAAAATATTAGAAAAAATAGGATTTGGTGCAACTGTAAAATATTTCAGAATTGCGCCCGGGTCGGGTCCAAAATTTGAATTTGAAATAAGAAAATTATAGGCAGGTTCCAAAAATTAAAATGAAGTATTTCATAATTTAGAAGCATACCCCCAAGCACGGACGCACGTACGTGCGCGTAGCCGTCCAAACACGTCCGTTTCACTGAACAGGACGAGAACACGATGTAAGGACGCTATCACAGGGTTAGGGATGTCAAGCAGGCCATGTCAAATATTTTTAATTTATTTTAGATGACTTAAATTGTTATATGCAGCATTAGAATTGTCGGGGTAAATTTATAACTAGCAATAGTCAAGCAAGACAAATGAAATAAATACCTCACACCATATATACGATAACTGAAATTAGTAGAATTGGACTAGGTTGTTACAGTTCCTCAGTGGGCCAAATAAGCTATGTATAGCAGTAGGGCCATATTTAATCTTCATTGTATCTCCTTTAGCATTTATTAATGAAATCTTAATTTCAAACAATTTCACCCTTGTGCATGTTGCTTGTTCCTTATTAGTTTTCCTCTTACATTAATTGTTACTTCTCATGCAAGCTACTATCTATGTCATTCCCAGCTTGTTTGTAACCCAACCTCTTCTGATTCAGATCATCATGGTCGGACGACATCATACCCGCAACAGAAGGGAAAATATGGTCAATGAAGCCGCTGCCCAACAAACAACTATGTTACAAATGATGCAAAAACTATTGGAGTAACAGCAGCAGCAGACAACTGCCCTTCATCAGGAGCTGCGAGAAAGTAGGAAGAAATAAGCGGAGATTTTAAGAAAGGCACTAGCCCCAGTTTCTCAAGGTTCGGCGGAAGTGAAGTAATTCAAATCACTTCACCCTAAGACCTTTTCAGGGAAGGAAACTCCCTTAGAAGCTGAGAAACGGCTCAAAAGAACAGTCAATGATCTCGGTGCCGCTCAAATTCCCAAGAATGCATGGGCGAACATGGATAAAATACAACTCACGGATAATACCAGAATATGGTGGGATGCCGAGAAAAGTAGACTGAAAGAGCCCATCGACCGCGAAACGTTCAAACATTGTTTTGATACTCAATACTTTCCAGTCATGGAACACCCAAAGATGGAAAGATAATTTATACAATTCCAACAAGGGGGCATGTGGGATAAGCCTATGGATGAGTACGCTTCGGAGTTCGCAAGGTTAGGTCGATCCGCGCATCACCTGGTGGCAACCCCTGAACTATATGCTAAAAAATTCCGACAAGGGTTGGATATGAAGACACAGTTCTCCATGTTTTCTGCTACCCTTTCAACTTATGATGAAATCTTAGAGGTGGCGTGAAACTTTGAAGACCTTCAAAGATGCATGAGAAAGGATGACCGTTTGTCAGGTGTTAAGAGACCGGCCAATCAAATTTTTGGGGGATCATCTTCCAAATTTAACGGAAGACAGCAATCCAAGAGACCAGCAGAGCCAACTATCTTCAGAAAACCAGTCGTCATATGCAACCATTGCGGTAGAACCGAACATTACAAGAGGGACTGCCGCTTGTTGAACAAACTTTGCGTAATATGTGGGTCACCAGATCATGCTATAGGGGATTGTCCACAGAGAAGACGACAACTAGTCCTTGACAATAAACCAGCCAATCATGGAGCGCCACAACAGGGAGCCCGGCCATCTCCCGCTAATAAGCCAATCGGGTAAGGTTCGCCAGCTAGGGGACCACCCCTGCCTTCTCAGAAACGAGTCTTCCAGCAAGCTCAGCGCAACGGTCTGAAGCGTCCGGCCTTTACTATGACCACGGTAGAGGCTGAAGTAATGGAGGAAGTTGTTACAGGTATCGCTACTCTTTTTTTGGCTATCATACTTCTAATTTTACCCTCCTTTCGTGCATGAATATCTTGTTAGGCTCATCACTATTTTTCCGTATAAAATGTAGGTACCCTACCAGTAGCCTCTATACCCGCACTCATACTTTTTGACTCTGGCGCGTCGTACTGCTTCATGGCACAAAAGTTTACGACCACCAGTTCCATTCCAGTGGCACCTCTCACACTGAATGGAATGTCAACATGGGAAACGGTGTGATCAAGTCCACTATGGGATACGATCTGTGTCCCGTGGTGATCTGCGGTTGAGATTTCTACGCCAACTTTATGGTGATAGATATGTCAAATTTCGACGTGGTCTTTGGTATGAACTGGTTGAGTACTTTTTACACTATCATCGACTATCGTCAAAGGATGGTAGTGTTTGAAATCTCTGACCACCCACTGTTCATATTCGAGAGTGGAAGTAAGTCCTTGGATCCAGCAACTTACAGAGTTGTACCAAGAAAGGAGGAGATGTTATACACCGTGCAGGAGGAGGAGAGTATGTCGATGGTTGTACGAGAATTTGAAGACATATTTACAGATGTGTTGGGTTTACTACCAGATCGGGAAATCGAGTTCACTATAGACTTGATGCCGGGGACTCAACCTATATTGAGAACACCGTACCGGAAGGGGCCAGCGGAATTGAAGGAGCTTCGGACGCAAATTGAGGACCACCTCAATAAGGGATTTATTAGACCGAGTTCGTCACCTTGGGGTGCCTCGGTTCTTTTAGTACCTAAGAAGGATGGAATTAAGAGAATGTGTATCGACTATCGGGAGTTAAATAAGGTAACAATCAAGAATAAGTATCCCTTACCGAGGATAGATGATCTGTTCGATCAATTGGAGGGATCTCGAGTGTTCCCAAAGTTGGATTTGCGGATGGGCTATCATCAACTCAAAGTAAAAACGTCCGATATACCTAAGACGGTTTTCAGGACTAGGTATGGACATTATGAATTCTTAGTGATGCCTTTTGGAGTAACCAATGCCCCAGCTGTATTTATGAATCTGATGAACCAAGTGTTTTACGAATACTTAGACAAGTTTGTCGTTATCTTCATCGACGATATTCTTGTGCATTCAAAGAATCAGGAGGAACACGTGGAGCACTTGCGTGTGGTGCTCAAAACCTTACGTCAACATCAACTATATGCAAAGCTCGGCAAATGCGAGTTTTAGTTAAAGCGGGTAGCGTTCTTGGGACATTTAGTGTTAGGTAAAGGGATTTCAGTGGATCCGACCAAGATTATCGCTGTTCAGACATGGCCGACACCAAGAACAGTTACGGAGATCAGAAACTTCTTAAGAGTTGCCGGATATTACCGCCGTTTTATTAAGAACTTCTCCAAGATTGCAGAACTACTGACTACTTTGACTCGGAAGGATGTGCCATAAATATGGTCCGAGGTTTGCGAGAAAGCGTTCTCAGAGTTGAAGACTCATTTGATCTCAGCACCCATTCTTATAATTCCTGACAGAACTGGAGGTTTCGACATACATTGCGACACCTCGGGAAAAGGTTTGGGATGTGTATTGCACCAACATGACAGGGTGGTGGCTTATGCGTCAAGACAATTAAAGGTTCATGAACGAAATTACCCAACGCACGATTTAGAGCTTGCCGTAGTTGTCTTCACACTCAAAATTTAGAGGCGCTACTTATTGGGAGAGAGGTGTTCATCACAGAAAACTGCATTTTAATACCACCCATTCATTATCTATTTTGTTATATATCGGTACTATTAACCAGTGTATGCTCAAAAAATACAGATTATTGGTATTCTTGATAAAATACTGGAAACACACTCAAAATCATGGATATAACGTTTGGGAGCCGACACTGCAATCAGAATAGAAAACCGACCGATATTCAAAGAGCTCTTTTATAATAAATATGTGTACACAATTTTGGTCCAACACAATATAAGTGTGCACATAGCTCTTTTAATCCTTGGACCATGGTGGGGCTGCCTTGGCACAACAAATTGTGCAAATGGGCACATGTGGGTGTGATGTGTAATAAATGCTAAAAGATGTGATGTGATTTAAAGTATCAAGTTTCCCTCCAAGTCTACTGAGTATAACTGTAACAACTCCAATTCTTGTGTACATAAATTTGATTTAAAGTTAATGAATACTTGGGGTATTTACATTTCCTGTGAGTACTATAAGTATTTAATTTACTTTTGAACAGCAAGAAGGAGCTTGTAGCTCATTGGTAAGACCTTGCACTGCTGAACCAAAACACCAGAGTTTAAATCCCATCAGCCACATTGTTTTTTAATTAGTTTTCTTTTAATTTTTTTAGAAGCCCAAGATTCTACACATGCATAACCCGTAAAACCAAGAGTCACACATAAAACAAACGAGTCCACTGCAGTAGTCAAAACGTCAGGGACACGTGGCAAGAAGATGGACCTCGACTCGGCCGACTCGGGCTGGCGGAACGGGCGACTCGGCCGGCGGCACTGGGTTAACTCCGCCTATACCCAATTTTTTTTGACTCCTTTGCAACTTTTGGACTCCCCCATAACCCCTGTACTATTTAATTTCCATGCATATTTACAGAGCAAATTAAAACCCCATTTAATACATTTTTTAATACAATTTTTATCACGCCCTTTCATCTAACCTAAACCCTAATTTTTCCTATAAATACCACACCTAAAATCACCCCTCCTCACTTCCAAATCTCTGTCCAAACTCTCAAGAAAATTCCATAGACTTTTTGTGTGCAAGTGGAGTTAGCAAAGGGTGAAGCTCCGGCGAACTTCCGATGACGATCCGAGGAGATTCCGGCGATGAAACGACGCACCGGCGCCTCCCACTTCTTCCTTTTCCTCTTCTCTACCCTACAATCCAGTAAGTCCCTTCTTACCTTTCCCTTTACTATTCTAAAAACTTAGAATTCTAAAACCCGACGGAAGTGGAGTTAATCCGACTTCCGATTCGGTTTTTCCTTAAAAATCATATTTTTCTTAAACACAATAATACCAAACTCTCACATCATGATCATTAAACATTAACAAAACATATTGACAGGTTTTATATCAAAATAATTTATATTTCAATTTTTATAGCACTTTTTCAGATAAATACCATATAGTTTAGTTTCGACATAAAACATCATTACCGTTTGCTATACCTTTAGGTAGTTCACGAGGTAATGACCTACCTCCTCACAACACTCATATGTAACATAGCACGATGATATTTGGGAATATAGTTTTGCGAAAATACGATTTTACACAAAACTACCTCATACTTATAAAAACCTTTTTCTACAAGACATGTATTTTTAACAAATCTTTGCAATGCGCTGCTACAACCCATTTCGGGGAACTCGCTCGGGATGGTGCAGATTATTGCACATCCTCGGGCTTAGTAGTGCGGATGCAGACCTCCGCAAGGAGCATACGGTCTCGAAAGATTTAAAAAAAATACAATTTTCTTTAGAAAATGTGATTTCTAGTATAAATAAAACTTATTTTTAATAAATAAATATATATGTAATTAATATCAAAATATCTATTTTAATATTTATAATATTCCACATTTCCAAAATTCAAGAAGAACATCTCATTTACAAGAAAATACAATACAAATTCCAATATTACAAATAAATACCATATATTATGAAAAATATGTTTTATTCACTAGAAATGTCACAATGATAAAATATACACCAATGAAAACTTTAAAAATGATAATAAAATACTTGAGGAGTATTTTGAAAATTATACAATATTATTTTTACATAAAACCCCCTCAAGTTATATTAAATTACAATAAGGACCTTAGTAAATATAGGTTTAAGCGGGACCAGTCTCTTGAGCCTTAGGGAGCCGGAGATATGGGTGCTTTCCTATTTAAGGTAGACAATTTAACAAACGGTGTTATCAACATGGTAATCGTCTTTCAAAAAGACACAAATCATGTCGTCCATGTGCAGCGGTTACCGATAACATCAAAACATAATTCAGGATTTCAATTTCTTTCTAATTGTCTGACTCAGACCGAGTCTCAATATAATCAATCTGACTTGAATGAGATTCAAGTATATATAACAATTCAAAATGAATCCATATATTCAATCTGTTCAATTTATACAACTTGACTGAACCGAACCATGGATATACTTCCATCTACATGATTCTCTAGTTATATCCATTTACTGATATCATGGTTTCGGCAAGTCATCCATTTATACAAGACAATACAATTTATAGTACAATACAAACAATACAATCAATACATCGCGGGGTTTAAGGGGTAGATTGGTACGGAAGGTGTTAGAAGTGGCACGAGACTGCAACCATTAAGATACCTAACCTGAATTCAATTGCCGTTGTACTGTGGCTGAACGGTTTCTTGTATTCCGTCCACCTTAGTCTCTGGTCTATTGAGACTCTTCTCGTATACACAGGCCCCTTCTGTACCAAGCTACAAACAACAGCGTTAACACTAAATACAACATTATAACAATATAATACAACTTTAAAAGCTACAATCTCTCTCTCTTTGTCTATTCTACTTCTTCCTTATCTTTGGGACTTACCGAGCGATTATTCGCTGACGACATTCCTTCTCTTTCTTCTTTGGAATGTTGTCAGGTGATTCGGACCTTCAGGAGATCGAGCCCACCAGTGATGACTTGGATCAGCTAGCCTTCGACCCGGAGCTCTAGATACTTGTACATTTCATTTCAGTACTTTCTATTTCTGTTATGCCACTGTTTAGGCATTGCTTTTCATTCCATATATTTACTTTTCAGATGTATTGTAAAAAGAATGTTAATAAATAAAGTTGTTGTTCAATTATATCTATTGTCTTTATCTCTTATGCATTTTGCTTATATTGCTTAGATACACTTAGCGTGTTTATTTCAGAGTAAATACGTAGCAGCCTCGTCGCGTCCCCTTCGCCGTACACCGAGAAGCGGGGCGTGACAGGTTTTGTTGGTGGCCCATGCAGGTCAGAGCTGTATGGAACCCTACCATGCAGTTCAGTTCAGCGTGGACAACCTAAGAAATATAACACAAGAACGAGCAACTGAAAACATTCTTTACAATTCATACTTCTTGAATCTTATCATTTCATATACTTTGAATCTGTCCTAATCCAAAAAATTTCATTCAAGATTATGGATTCCCCGAACAACACCAGCACCAATGTCAACAACACACCTCCACCATTACCACTCACACCTGCCTTCGCTGCTCTGATCAACGAGCGGACGGTTCTGTTTGAGGCAATTTGCAGCCTCCTGAAAGGTCAGCAACAACAGACTGCTATCCTGATGAACCGACCAGAGGCGGAAGCACCTGGGGTGAAGCAATTCAGAGCTTTGCACACCAAACAATTCTCAGGAAAGGAGAGCCCTTTGGAAGCGGAGGAATGGGCTCAAAGTATCGAAGATGATCTGGCATCAGTACAAGTGCCAGAGATAGCTTGGGTCCGAGTTGCGAAGCTGCAGCTCATTGACAATGCACGGGTTTGGTGGAAGGCGGAAGAAAGCCGTCTTGATCAACCCATCGAATGGAAGACTTTCCGCGACATGTTTGACGCAAAGTACTTCCCAGAGACTGGCAGGTTCGACATGGAACAATAGTTCATCCATTTGCAACAAGGTTCAATGTAGACCAAGTCAGTAGATGTATATGACGCGGAGTTCATCATGTTCAGTCGGTAAGATATATCTCAATAATTCGATTCTTCAATATATCACATACTACACAGCTAACATAATACTTTAACAGATTTGTGCCACACCTGATACCGACGGATGAGATCAGAGCCCGTTGATTTCAACAAGGTTTAGATTTGGAGATCTAGGATGCACTGGCCACAGGAGATTTTCCGACTCATGAATCGGCTCTGAAAGCTTCCCGCCGTTATGAGGCAGTGGTAAAGATAAGGGGCAGACCTCAGTTTGCCGGAATGAAGCATCCTGCCAACCAGATGGCAGGAGGGGCCTCATCAAGGCCATCTTTTGTGCCAAGGAGACCGGGAGTACCAATCAACCGGCCCAGCCCAGCCTTTTGTGCCTACTGCAAGAGAGATGGACAATTGGCGAAAGACTGCCGGCGAGCCAACTGTCTTTGCTTAGTCTGCGGCTCAGCTACTCATGATATTGGGTCTTGTCCCCGAAGACACAACCCAATTGCCGCACCCAGTCCAGCAATCACTTACCAGCAGAGACCAGCCCTTTAGGCACCTGCTCCAAGACTCGCTCTCCCTACTCCACCACTTAGAGGACCACCGACTGCACCTCCTCCTCGTCAGTTCCATCAAGCTCAATGGAACGTTCCGAGGAATGCTCCTCGGGCTAGGAGGAATGTACCACGACGACAGGTTTTCACGATGACCGTGGAAGAAGCTGAGGACACTGGCTAAGTCATCACTGGTAACCCTTTCTTCTCAAGATTTTCTTTCAGTATTAACACCTACCTACACATTTTTTCCTATACCTAAAATATATCTCACATACCTTAGGTACAATCTTAGTAGCCACACTTCCTGCACCAGCACTTTTCGATACTGGAGCATCTCACTGCTTTATGTCGCAACGGTTCGTACAAACTCATGCGATTCCAGACACACCGCTTGTATCCAGTTGGAATGTCAGTTCAGGGAACGACGTTTTGAAGGCAACAATGTGATACAGCTTGTGTCTAGTAGTCGTCTGTAGCAGAGAATTCTATGCTGACTTCAAGGTGCTGGACATACCGAACTTCGATGTGGTTTTAGGAATGGATTAGCTAGGAACCTTCTACGCTACTATCGACCGTCGTCAAAGAAGGGTAGTGTTCGAGATTCCAGACCATCTGGTCTTTTATTTCAAAAGTGGAAACCGTACCCTGAAGCCAAGTACTTATAAGGCGAAGCCGAAGAAAGCAGTAATTGCAGCAACTCAAGCGGAGGAAGAATCAAAACCAGAAGTGGTTCGAGAGTTCGACGATGTGTTTCCTGACGATATATCAGGTTTGGCTCCCGATCGAGCTCTTGAATTCAGCATTGATTTAGTACCAGGAGCACAACTGGTGATCAAAGCACCTTATCGATTAAGTCCGGAAGGTTTGAAGGAGGTCCGAACTCAGTTGGATGAATTATTGGTGAAAGGATGGATTCGTCACAGCACTTCAAGTTAGGGATCACCAGTACTGCTTGTGAAAAAGAAGGAAGGTTTATACAGAATGTGCATCGATTATAGAGTCTTGAACGAAGTAACGATAAAGAACAAGTATCCACTCCCGCGCATCGACAATTTATTCGATCAGCTAAGTGGATCTTGTGTTTTCTCTAAATTAGATCTTCGTTCAAGTTATCATCAGGTGAAGGTCAATGAAGCTGATATTCATAAAACAGCATTCAGAACTCGCTATGGTCATTATGAATTTCTTGTGATGCAATTTGGAGTGACCAACACCAGCAATATTCATGAACCTGATGAATCAAGTTTTCCGGGAGTACTTAGACAGGTTAGTTGTCATCTTTATCGACGACATCCTGGTGTATTCTAAGAGTCGGAAAGAACATGCCGAGCACCTACGAATTGTCCTGGAAACTCTACGACAACATCAACTCTACGCCAAGTACAACAAGTGCGAGTTTTGGCTAGATTAAGTTGGTTTTCTTGGACATATCGTATCAGGCGAAGGAATCTCTGTGGATCCAGCGAAAGTTTCAGCAGTAAGCGAATGGCCGACACTAAAGTCAGTGAAGGATATTCGAAGTTTCTTAGGTCTAGCTGGATATTACCGAAGGTTCATTGAAGGCTTTTCGAAGATAGCAACACCCCTGACCAAGCTCACACATAAAGATGAAGACTTTGTGTGGTCAGAAGCATGCAAACAAGCTTTCGTAGAAATCAAGTCAAAGTTGACATCAGCGCCTATTCTTATTATAACGGACCAATCTGGAGGTTTCGAAGTGCATTGCGATGCATCCGGTAACGGATTAGGATGTATTCTATATCAGCACGGTAGGGTTGTGGCTTATGCTTCAAGACAGCTGAAGATTCATGAGCGCAATTATCCGACTCATGATTTGGAATTGGCAGCCGTTATCTTTGCTCTTAAGATTTAGCGCCATTATTTTCTTGGTGAACGAGTGAACATATACACAGATCACAAGAGTCTGAAATATGTGTTTACTCAGAAGGAGTTGAATATGCAGTAGAGACGATGGTTAGAACTCATGGCGGACTTTGACATCAACTTGCAATATCACCCAGGGAAGGTGAATATGGTACCTGATGCCCTTAGTCGCCAACTATTAGCAACGAATCTCACCGTCCAGTGGAAGCTTCAACAAGACTTACATCAGATGGAGACTGAAGTAGTCATGCTAGGTAACGCTTCAAGTTTGATGAATTTACAAGTTCAATCTACCATTGTCAATCAGATCAAAGCAGCCCAAGCAAGTGATGCTAAGTTGCAAAAGATCAGAGAACAAATAGAGAATGGAATCAGAACAGACTTCATCATCCATGAAGACGGATCTTTGAGGTACGGCAGTAGATTATGTATACCAAAAGGTTCTGTTCGGAAAGAGTTAATGAAAGAATCTCACAGCTCTCCCTACTCAGTACACCCTGGAGGTACAAAGATGTACAAAGATCTACGTCAAAATTACTTGTGGTATGGAATGAAGCATGAAGTAGCCAGAAGCGTCGCTAAATGCTTGGTGTGTCAGTAAGTAAAGGCTGAACATCACAAGACAGCTGGATTATTTCAACTGTTACCTATCCCAGAATGGAAGTGGCAACACATCATAATGGATTTTGTGACCGCTCTTCCTCGCAGCACAAAGGGTAACAATGCGGTATGGGTTATTATGGATCGACTCACAAACTCGGCTCACTTTATCCCATTTCGAGTTGGCCAATCAACTGAGACATTAGTAAAGAAGTACTTGGAGGTAAGAATTTACTTAAGATTTAAACTCTTCATAATGTACTATCTCTGATACCCATGAACCCATACAGAAAATTGTGAGACTTCATGGAGTACCAGTCTGCATTGTCTCCGATCGTGACACAAGATTTCGATCACAATTTTGGCAGAGTCTACAAGCGAGCTTGGCAACAAGTCTGAACTTCAGCACGGCTTATCATCCACAAACTGATGGTCAGTCTGAGCGAACTATTCAGATCTTGGAAGATATGCTCATTGCGTGTATATTAGACTTCGGAGGATCGTGGGAAGATCACCTACATCTTGTGGAGTTTTCATACAATAACAGCTACCAAGCAAGCATAGGAATGTCACATTTTGCAGCACTTTATGGAAGGAAGTTTCGATCGCCATTAAGTTAGGACGACATCGGTGATAAAGAACTTCTTGGACCTGAGATGATAGTAGCAACTGTTGATGTGGTTCGTACTATCAGGGAAAGAATGCGCATAGCCCAAGATTGACAGAAACACTGGGCTGATGCAAAGAGCCGTTATTTGGAGTTCCGGCCAAGAGATCATGTATTTCTGAAGATATCTCCAAACCGCGGGGTGATTCGATTTGGAATACGGGGTAAGCTAAGTCCAAGATACATTGGATCGTTCGACATATTCGAACGAGTCGGTGAAGTGGCTTATCGCTTAGCACTTCCACCTTCATTGGAAGGAGTGCATAACGTATTCCACATATCCCAACTCAGAAGGTATGTGAGTGACCCCGGCCACATTCTCGATCATTCCGAGCTCACTGTACAACTCGACTTATCTTGTGAGCAACAACCTATGGAGATCCTGAACAGAAAAGTGAAGTCACTTCGGAACAAGGAAGTCAACTTGGTTCGAGTGATGTGGAGAAAAGACACTCCAGGAGAATCGACATGGGAAAGAGAAGACGAGATGCATGCAAGATATCCTCACCTATTTGTAAACCAGTCCTTAAAATAAATTGTAAATTTCGAGGACGAAATTTTTGTAAGAAGGGTAGACTGTAAACAACTCCAATTCTTGTGTACATAAATTTGATTTAAAGTTAATGTATACTTGGGGTATTTACATTTCCTGTGAGTACTATAAGTGTTTAATTTACTTTTGAACAGCAAGAAGGAGCTTGTAGCTCATTGGTAAGACCTTGCACTGCTAAACCAAAGTACCAGAGTTCAAATCCTATCAGCCGCATTATTTTTTAATTAGTTTTCTTTTAATTTTTTTAGAAGCCCAAGATTCTACACGTGCATAACCCATAAAACCAAGAGTCACACATAAAACAAACGAGTCCACTGCAGTAGTCAAAGCGTCAGGGACACGTGGCAAGAAGATGGACCCTGACTCGTCCGACTCAGGACGGCGGAATGGGCGACTCAGCCGGCTGCACCGGGTTAACTCCGCCCAAACCCGATTTTTCTTGACTCCTTTGCAACCTTTGGCCTCCCCCATAACCCCTGTACTATTTAATTTCCCTGCACATTTACAGAACAAATTAAAACCCCATTTAATCCATTTTTTAATACAATTTTTATCACATCCTTTCATCTACCCTAAACCCTAATTTTTCCCATAAATACCACAACTAAAATCACTCCTCCTCACTTCCAAATCTCTGTCCAAACTCTCAAGAAAATTTCATAGATTTTTTGTGTGCAAGTAGAGTTAGCAAAGGGCGAAGCTCCGGCGAACTTCCGACGACGATCCGAGGAGATTCCGGCGACGAAACGACGCACCGGCGCCTCTGATTAGTCCAAAAATATATAGTTTAACCGTAATCAGAAACGGCGTCGCTTTGCAGCTAGCCGGTGAGTACGGGTCGATCCACAGAGATGTGTAATTTTCTGATTTGTGTTTTTACGAGTTGATTCCGATGGTGGTTTGGTTTTTGTTGATTGATTTAAAACTAATTAATACGATATTAAAGAACTTGTTAGGATTAGGTCTAAAGTAGGGTTGAGTAGATAAAGATTAACACCTCTTTCAATGTTTTTTGATTCAAACTTGTTTGAGAAGTTATAACAATTATTAGCAAAGGGGATTAGGATGATTGGGAAGAAACGAAGTTTCTTCCTCTTGATCCTTGTCCGTCCTTACCTACTAATGGCTATAACCTTCATGGACGTCACGCATGTCCGGTCCTTTATACTACGGTGTCACCGTTACCTCGTGGTAGGGTGCCGTAGGGAGCGGATCATGCATGCGTGCATGAAGTTCTATTTAAAAATATTCGGCATTGAAAGAGATAAGAGATAATCATCTCTCATTCCCTCCTTTATTCCTAACCCTAACAAGCGAGGATTTTACTCGCTCATTAGGGGATCTTCTAAAAATGACATCTTTTTTATGTTTAATGTGTTTTGTTTAGACCTAAAATTATTACTTACTTACTTCAAATTAAAAGGAGCTACACTAAGTTAACTAAGGCAAGTAAAAAAAATTACTCTACTGCAAGAATGATACTAGATAGCTAGGGCAAGAATTAAATTAGAACTAAGGCAGGAATTAAAAGAATAAAAACTTACAAAAGTGATGCTATAGATCTCCCAACAATTCTGAATTTTATTGATTGAAAAAGAGGCATAGCTTTTTACAGATTGTGAGTACAATTTATAAATAAACAGGAAACCTAGGGTTACAGATTCTCGAACACATGATTTTACAGATATGCCCACTGAAAATCCCAACACCCGCACCGACGCACCGACACACAAAATTTGCACCGACACGGGCAACAAACGGCCGCGGAACCGCGGCAGATGAGGGGTTTGGGCCGCGGTTCCGCGGCCCTTTGGTGAGTTCAGCTCACCAATCTTTCTGTGCTTGTTTGTCTTTGTCTTGGCTTGTTATTTCTTCATCTTTTTTCTCTGTTTGGCTTCTTATGTCTCTCCAGATCTTTCAGTGAAAAACGTGTAGAGATCTTTCAACCGTTTTGCTTCGACATTTTGGACCTTGCACTGTTCTTCGTTTAGGCTTGATTAGGATCCGTCAAAAGTCCTTTTTCTATATCAATTTTCGTCTTTTTCACTGTATTTGCTCCAAGAGCCTGTATCCTGTAACATGCAACAAACGTGCGTCAAGAGTACCTGTTTACTTATAAAATGAATAAAAATGGGGCGTATGAATTGCAATATTATGATATGAACAAATACCCCCAAACTTATCTTTTGCTCGTCCTCGAGCAAACTTATTATTTTATTCTTAATAAAAACCTTAACCTAGCCGCACTTTCGCAGGGAAACGCGATTGCACTGAGCACGTGCAACAAGCCGTTAAACCTCTAGGTGTCCCTCGTAGGAGGAGTGTTGTCTCCTGAGGGTTTTCAGCGGATTACACCCACAAAATCCTATCAATTTGGTTTTTCAACTTTTGTTTTCTAATTAGGTTTTCTAACAAGGAATTCTATTATCGTCGACTCGCAAATTACCCACCCGTATTCTTCACACTTCACCATTATTTAACTTAAGATTATATATGTTCTATAGAATTACTTAGCTTTTGGCATTTCTTAAGTTTTCCTTCTAGGGTTTCATCTCCGCTTGGGAATTTCTATCAAATCTACTAAAGATACAAGTTCTATTCTTCATTCCTTTCTCTTATCTAAATTCTAATCACATATCTCCACGTGTGTGTAAATATCACCCCTACACTTGGAAATTCAAATCAAGCAATCGTACTCTCGTCCATTGTCCAAAGCACTTATTAATTGGTGAATTTCGCTTACACATCTTTCATGCGACCGTTAATACTTCTTGAGGTACCAACAACCGATTACAAGATGCGTTAGCACTTTAAAGCGTACTTCCTAGTTTTGCAACACCCAAGGCTTTTAGCAGTAACTCCCAAACCAGTTGGTCTAAGGCACTAGGTGATGAAGCACCCTCGCTAAATATTTTTTCTATGTTTTAGCCTTAAGTAATCACAAAACCAGTGTCCATTTTTTTTTTCTTTCACTTTTTTTTCTTTTATTTTCTTCGTACTAAGGACTTTAGACAAGTGCATTTCAAGGTCTCTTCTACTATTCCAAGTTTGAAGGTGCGTGATTATGCAAATTGTAGGGTATATGTTTTCAGAATCTAGACTTAAGCTAGGATTTATTTTTCAAACTTATACTCTAATAAAAGTTTCAATACTCTTCCCTCGTTTCGACTTAGCCCAAGAAGTGAACCCAAAATTTGCCTATTTCCAAATAATCTACAAAGACATGTACTTTCTACCGTTAAACCGTAAGGAAGGTTATTTTTAGGGTTTTTAATTTGCTAAGTCTAAGATCTAGTTTTTCCTAGCCGGTTAACCTATTTATCAAACTCAAGTCAATTAACCGGAATTGAATACATTAGTTTTTATAATTTTTTTGAAATTTTTCAATTTTTTATGGGTTTTTTTTTCTAATGAATTTTTTTTTCAAATTTTTCAAATTTTTATGATTTTTTTATATAAAGATGCAATGCAGAAATTAAATATGCAAAAGGAAAAGAAAAATATATACAATATGCAATGCAAAAGATACTATATACATTACCCTTTCCCCCAAACTTGAGCAAAGCAGTGCCCTCACTGCCCGGCCCCACGTCGCGCTCGTGAGCGTGAACGTGATCGTTCCCCTCTAGCCAAAAGTGTTTGAATTCCCCTCTCAATTTCCGTCAACCGACGGTCGTGATCTCGTGCTGTCGCCCGAAACTCATCCCTCAAAGAATCGATTCTTCTCACTGTTCTCCGCATCAATCGCGCATGCTCCTGAGTGGTTAGTTCTTCCCCAATCGATGTCGAGCTCGAGCTAGGGGTGTGTGCGGGAATATTTTCTGCCGGTTCCGTTCGTGTCCAAATATCAGTAAGTCTAGAGTAGGACGACGTAATGCCCTCTACGAGTGGTCGAACCGGAACACCGTCTAGCATGTATGATTCAAATTCCTCGACGGGGAGGAAATAACGGCAGAGTTGGGTGACAAGCATGGGACACGGGTAGACGGTACCTCGTTTCCCCGTACCTATAGACTGGAGCAATACAGTGCACATGTCGAACCGTGGATTTTTCGTCATAAGTGTATGTACGACATGTAATGAAGGGGTGAAAAAAGTCGTGTTGTGCGAACTACCAAAGATATTGTTTTGTGCCCACCGGCACACAGTAAAAACGTTCGCGAAAAGGGTCCGTGCTTGGATACCCTTACGCGGCTCTCGTGCGCAGTCATTCCCCATCAAGGGCATATAATTCTCAAAGTGCAATGAGTGTTCATGTGCGGGTACACGTGGTATGAGTGTAACCTCGTGGATCATATCCCTATCAATGTGAATTACACGATCTCCCCAATTTATTTTAATGTAGCCTAAGTTGTCTAAACTATTATCCTCCATTGATTCATAAAATAGGGCAACTAGGTTAGGTAGGGCAAACGCAGAGGAGTGATTATAGAGCAGGAAATTCCAGCCCCTTTGCTCGATTTCATGTGCAAAATATCTACCGTATACTTCGTGTGTGAAAACCGGGGAAAAATCCCTTTCAAACTGCATTTTATGTGCCATATAGATTTTCCAGAAAAAAGTATGCAAGAAACAGGGAGGAAAAGTTCAGATTTACCTCCCCTGAAAATTTTAGGGGCTGATGTATCAGAGGCGCGGCGGAAGCGCGGCTAGAGGCGGCTCCGGCGGCGGGATCGCGGCAGTCTGGAGGCGTTGCTGCGAGATTTTTCTGGAGAGGGCAGGGGATGGCGGCTAGGGTTTTATGGGGAGAAAATATTTAGGGTTGGCGCAGGGGAAAGGCTCGGTTTGCTTTAAATAGAGGGGAAAGATGGATATTTGTAGAAAACACCTTCTACAAT
Source organism: Agapanthus africanus (assembly GCA_030015575.1). NCBI lineage: Eukaryota > Viridiplantae > Streptophyta > Magnoliopsida > Asparagales > Amaryllidaceae > Agapanthus > Agapanthus africanus. The sequence goes on along the minus strand of JASDDO010000010.1, from coordinate 483,452,850 downwards.
GAGGGTTTTATTAAAAAGTCAGCTCTTAATTCTGAAAATTTGCAATTAGGTCCAAAAATAATTTATTTATTTTTAATTTTTATTTTTTTAATATTTTTTTATGGTATTTTGGGAATATATATTTACAAATTATATACACACCCCCAAACTTATTTGAAATAATGTTTTGGGAAAAAGAAATTTGGGGGTGAAAGTGGAGGAATATCACTCGGTGTAGATCGGCTCCTGCAAGAACAGGAGCTCCTCCGAAGGGTCCGCTGTGAAGAACGGTTTCAGTCGATGCCCATTCACTTTGAATAAGGTACCGTCTTCAGGATTTTCAAGATCAACTGCACCGTGCGGATAAACGGTGCGGACTACAAAAGGTCCTCTCCATCTGGAACGGAGCTTGCCGGGATGATAATGTAACTGAGTGTCATAAAGTAAAACCTGTTGACCAGGTTCAAAAGTTTTTCGCAAAAGGTGTTTATCGTGGAACACCTTAGCTCGGTTTTTAGTAATTAGGGCATTATCATATACCTCATCCCTCAGCTCTTCTAGTTCATTCAACTGCAGCTTTCGATTTCTGCCCGCATCTCCTAAAGATAAATTTAGCTCTTTGATAGCCCAAAAAGCTTTATGCTCAATCTCCACTGGGAGGTGGCAAGCCTTCCCGTAAACAAGCCGGTATGGAGACATACCAAGATCGGTCTTATATGCAGTACGGAAAGCCCATAGTGCATCAATCAGTTTAAGTGACCAATCTTTAAGGTTTGTAGAAACCGTTTTCTCCAAGATTTGCTTTATTTGCCGATTTGAAACCTCGGCTTGCCCACATGTTTAGGGGTGATATGGCGTTGACAGTTTGTGGGTGATAGAGTATTTGCGCATTAAGGACTCGAAAGTCCTATTGCAAAAGTGAGAACCATTATCACTTATTATCGCCCGAGGGTGCCCAAATCGAGAAAATATGTGTTCTTTAAGAAACCGAATGACAACCTTATTATCGTTCGTTCGGCTGGGCACAGCCTCGACCCACTTTGAAACATAGTCAACCGCCAAAAGAATATACACATTTCCAAAAGAGTTAGGAAATGGTCCCATGAAATCTATACCCCAAACATCAAAAATGTCCACAACCAAAATTGGTTGGAGCGGCATTTCGTTTCTCCGCGATATCCGGCCCGAGTGTTAGCACCGGGAGCATGTTTTGCAGTATTCAAATGCATCCTTGAAGAGTCGTGGCCAATAGAAACCACATTGCAAAACTTTCTCGGCTGTCTTCTTTGGGCCAAAGTGCCCGCCACATGCTTGATCGTGGCAAAAAGACAGCACGCTCTTGACCTCACTTTCAGGTACATACCGACGAATGATTTGGTCAGAACAGTATTTAAAAAGATAGGGTTCATCCCAGTAAAAATGCTTTACTTGGGACAAAAATCGAAGTTTATCCTGTTTCGACCAATCATTAGGTATCAGGCCGGTGGCTAAGTAGTTTACAATATCGGCGAACCATGGTTCGCAAGCTCGTCGGGAAAAACATCAGTGATTGGAAGATCGAGCGTGGGCGAAGAAGGAAGTCGTGATAGGTGATCAGCTACTACGTTTTCACATCCTTTTTTGTTCTTAATGACAAGGTCAAACTCTTGTAATAAAAGGATCCAACGTATTAGCCTTGACTTAGCATCCTTCTTCCCAAAAAGGTGGCGAAGAGCTGAATGATCAGTATAAACAACGACTGGAGAGCCAATTAAATAAGGCCGAAATTTTTCGAGTGCAAACACAACAGCTAAAAACTCTTTTTCTGTTGTTGTGTAGTTTAGTTGGGCCTCATTTAGTGTTCGGCTAGCATAATAAATCACGTGCGGCATTTTATTAATGTGCTGTCCAAGAACAGCGCCAATTGCAAAATCTGATGCGTCGCACATAATTTCGAAAGGGTGCGTCCAGTCGGGAGATGAAAGGATGGGCGCAGAGATGAGGGAATGTTTCAAAGACTCGAATGCTTCAGTGCAAGTGGAGTCGAAAGCAAAAGTTGTGTCCTTGGCCAGTAAGAGAGTCAAGGGTCTAGCGATCTTGCTAAAGTCCTTGATGAACCGTCTGTAAAAACCGGCGTGGCCATGGAAGGCTCTGATATCTTTGACGCATTTCGGGGGAGGGAGGTTAGAAATCACTTCGATTTTTGCTCTGTCAACCTCGATGCCGTTTTGCGAGATGACATGTCCTAAGACAATGCCCTCTCGTACCATGAAATTGCACTTCTCCCAATTCAATGTTAGGTTCTTATCCCTGCAGCGGGTAAGAACAGCGTCAAGATGCCGTAAACACTCGTCGAAGGAGTCGCCAAAGATGGAGAAATCATCCATAAAGATCTCCAAGAACTTTTCGACCATGTCTGAAAAGATCCCCATCATACACCGCTGAAATGTCGTGGGTGCATTGCATAACCCAAAGGGCATGCGACGATAAGCAAAAGTGCCAAAGGGACAAGTAAAGGTTGTCTTGTCTTGATCCTCTTTGGCGATGGGGACTTGGTTGTAACCGGAATAGCCATCTAGAAAGCAATAGAACTCGTGCCCTGCCAATCGCTCGAGCATTTGGTCAATGAAAGGTAAAGGAAAGTGGTCTTTCCTTGTTGCGGCATTGAGTTTCCTATAGTCTATGCAGACTCGCCACCCAGTTTGGGTGCGAGTGGGAATTAACTCATTTGCCTCATTGGTAATGACCGTAATGCCCGATTTCTTTGGCACAACGTGGATTGGGCTAACCCATTGGCTATCCGAGATAGGGTAAATGATACCACTATCCAGACACTTGACAATCTCCTTCTTAACGGCCTCTTTCATGATAGGGTTGAGGCGTCTTTGTGGATCCCTTGCCGGCTTGGCATCATCCATTAAGTGTATATGATGTTCGACTATGAGGGGACTAATCCCCTTAATGTCCGCCATAGACCAGCCGAAAGCTTGCCGATTATTATATAAGACCATTAAAAGAGCCTTCTCTTGGTCAAGAGCTAGAGAGGCTGATATAATGACGGGTAAGGTCTCATTATCATCTAGATAAGCATATTTTAGGTGCGACGGCAAAAGCTTCAATTCGAGTTTAGGAGGTGAAACAATAGATGGTAACAATGGGGTAATTGTTTCAAACTCGAAGGATTCCATCAAAGGTTCGAACCGAGTGTACGCAACAGAGTCGGATGGTTCAATTAACTCATCCGAAAAAGCAAAAGACTCCAATTCAGGTGATGAGTCTTCAAAGTCGTCAACAAAAGTAAAACACTCAAAATCGTTATCCGCCGTGAAATCTGTGTCGGATTCTAGGAGGAACGCACTAGTGGCGTTAACATTGCTGTGATCGAACAAAAATTTCTCAAACTCACAGTCCTCTTCCGCGATCTCATTGATCGAGCAAACATCGAGTACGCTAGCATTAGGCTCAGCAGGCTGACTTCCCAACTTGAAAATATTGAGCTCAATTGTCATATTGCCAAAAGATAGGTTCATTGAACCGTTACGACAATTTATTACTGCGTTGGAAGTAGCCAGAAATGGTCGACCTAGTATCACCGGAATTTGATTCCGGGGGTTAGCGACAGGTTGTGTATCCATCACAATAAAGTCAACGGGGAAAATGAAATCCCCTACTCTAATTAACACATCCTCCAGCTCTCCCTTAGGATGGGTGATTGACCGGTCGGCCATTTGGAGCGTACAGTGAGTGGGCTTAAGCTCTCCAACGCCCAATTGCTCGTACACAGAATAAGGTAGTAAATTGACACTCGCACCAAGATCTAATAGTGCTCTATTGATGTTCTTGTCCCTAATTGTTATCGAAATGGTCGGACACCCGGGGTCCTTTTGCTTTGGGGGTAAGGAATTTACAAGAGCATCACTAATAGCACTAGCCACAAAAACTTTCTTTGGCACTTGCGACTTCCTCTTTTTGGTGCATAAGTCCTTTAAAATTTTTGCATATGAAGGAACTTGTTGGATTGCATCCAAAAGAGGGATATTTATGCTATCATGTTTGAACAACTCAACAATCTTCTCCATCTGGGGAGTTGGTTTATTGGATCTCAACCGATTAGGAAAAGGAACATTTTGAAAGGTGGTTGAGTCCAATTTTTGCGGATCAGATTGTCGAGTTGGAATGGCACCCCGTGTAGATGTGTTCGTGTTGTGAGAATTGGGTCCGTTCGAGCTAGAAGAAGTAGAGCCGTGTGAAGGGTGGAGAATAGGCTCTGAAGAAGAAGTAAATAGTGAAGAAGATGAAGAAGGGCCACCGGCAGTGGTGTCATTGTCAATACCCACATTGTTTTGCAACACTTTTCCCGATCTCAACGTGGTCACCGCATTTACATTATGATTCTGCTGTTGATTTGCAGCATGTGCGTGACCGGGGTTGGGCAGTGGTTGAGACGGGAGTTTTCCTTTTTCGCGCTCGCTCAAAAATGCATTGAGTTGTGCAATTTGTGCCTCAATAGATTTGATGCTTTGATCGTGTGAGGTACTATTTTGCACCAAAGATTGAATAGAAGTCTCTATTCTTGCTGTAGACTGTGTAGATTGCTTAAGGAACGCATCTAGACTTCTTTCGAGCGAGCTAACCTTATCATTATGAGGTTGAACATAATTGTTTGGCTGGTAAGCATTGTTAGGCACAAAATTGTTCACCTGATTAGGGTAAGGTTGCTGTTGAAATTGTTGCGGTTGAAATTGAGTTTGTGAAGGTGCTTGTTGTTGTTGTGGAGGAGGAGGTCTTTGAAAATTGTGATTTCCTTGGAATTGTTGATTTTGGTTCCAAGCGAAATTTGGGTGACTCCTCCATCCCGGATTGTATGTCGAAGAGTACGGATCGTTTCTTTGTCTTTGCTGAAATGCAGCATTGACTTGATCCTGTCCTTGAGTAGATGCATTATAAGGACACTCTTCGGTTAGGTGCGATGGATCCGCACAACAAGCACAGACAGTTCGTGGGGGCATAACAGGGGCAGGAGAAGGCGATGAGATTTTGGTCTCGATTGCTTCTAGCTTTTTCGTAAGAGCGGCCATCTCGGCCTTCATGGTAATCGACATCTCTACTTGATGTATGCCTGCCCTAGATTGACCACTAGAAGAAGATGATGTGGTCTTGGTACTCTCCCACTGAATTGTTTGCTCACTAAGATCCTCAAGAAACTGCCACGCTTCGTCACTAGACTTCGAGAGAAAATGACCTTGACATATGGTTTCTAGCAACTGCTTCGTTGCCGAGTTCAATCCCTCGTATAATGTTTGGCAAAGTTGCCAACTTTCGATCCCATGATGAGGGCATTGAACGAGTAGGTCCTTAAATCTCTCGAAGCACTTCCAAAATGGTTATGAAGGAAGTTGTGAGAATTGAATTATTTCATTGCGGATTCTGGCAGTTTTGTGATGAGGATAGAACTTTTTTAGAAAAGCTTTCACAAACTCATCCCAATTTCTAATGGAATGTGATGCGGTGCTGTATAGCCACTTCTCGGCTAGGTCACATAAGGTAAAAGGAATGACCCTTAGCCTTATAGCGTCATCACTTAATTGGGTTGTTTTCATCATAGCGCACACATTTTGGAATTTATTAATAAAGATATATGCATCTTCAGATTCCAAACCATGAAATTTTGGCAACATATTGATGAAATGTGGTTTCATTTCAAAATTGTCCCCATTTGCCGGTGCGGGTGAAAGACAGGTGGGTAAAGAAGTGCGGACGGGGTATAAGAGATCCTGGAGCGCAACTCGTGCGGGCACTTCAACAGGCGGTTGGTTCGGGTTATTCGCACCTAACGGAGGTGGAATCCTTCCCGTCGGTAAGATATTGTTGGGGTTGAATCCCAACATGCCTTCAGTGAAAGAATTTGAAGGTGAGGGTAAGAAAGTGGACGGAATGTCGACTTCGGTGTCGAAGGGTTCGTCGGTCGGTACCAACGAAACACGGACCAATCGGGCGTTAGTATCCCTAGTCCAAAGTGACATACACTAAAGGAGTAGTGTAGTCAGAAAAAATAGAAAAAACAGAATGTGGGGGTAAGATAACGTCAATGGAGGGAAGTGGTGGAAGTGAGTTGCAAGTTTTCTTAGCGACAAGTTGCAAGTTTTGAAAAGATTTTTTTTTTATGTGAGAGTTTTGCAAAGAAGTTTTGAAAAGAGACTCGTGACACAAATGTATCAACCACACATGCACAATCAGGCCTAGATTTAGGGTCACCTAGGTCTGCTAGACAGCTCCTAACTAGGGCTAGAAATAGGACCTCAAACCGCCTCTTCACCGACAAGTACGGCCAGGTAAGTGGGAAGGAACCACCACTACAGTGGGCCTAATTAATAACCACTAGCTTAGACACCGCAAGGTCAGTTAGGATAAACGGTCGATGCCTATACTAGTCCTTTTCCTATTGAGCTCGATGTCCTTAGGTCTGAGTCTATTTTTTTTTTGTGGTCAATGCACATGCTTTAGGTGTTTTCTGGGGTCCTGGGAAGGGTGATGAAATCCCCACCCAATCTGAGTTTGGTCAATTAGCCCCTTAAAGTCCGATTAAATTATGCAAAACAATAAAAATTCACTTGCAATCAATTTTTAGCGCGGCGCAAAGAAACCTGCAGAAAATCTGTTATTTAGAAGGGGGAGAGAAAAATTTTAGCGCAAAGAATTCCTGCAGAAAATTTTTACAGAGAGATATATGGAGGTTGACAGAGGGGAGAAGGAGAAAACAAACGATGCTAATTTGAGGTGTTGACGTGGCTAAATAGCCGCGGTTCCGCGGTCTGGGGTGCTCCTTGGCCGCGGTTCCGCGGTCTGGTGAAGAGATCAGGCTCTGAAAAAAATTTTGTAGCTCATGTTCACCAATTCTCCTCCGTTTTGATGTTCACTTTTCTGTTTAACATTCTGTAAATTTCCAGATTCGCAATCCTTCGCCGTTCCTGCAAGATTCAAAACATAAAACCCTTCAAACAGATAAAAATGGATAAAATTTTTTGTACTTTTTTATATTTTCAGATTTTTATAATTTTAGAATTTATATCAACCCGAATTTACACAAAAGAAATATTACGCCATCCCCGGCAACGGCGCCATTTGATTAGTCCAAAAAGATATAGTTTAACCGTAATCAGAAACGGCGTCGCTTTGCAGCTAGCCGGTGAGTACGGGTCGATCCACAGAGATGTGTAATTTTCTGATTTGTGTTTTTACGAGTTGATTCCGATGGTGGTTTGGTTTTTGTTGATTGATTTAAAACTAATTAATACGATATTAAAGAACTTGTTAGGATTAGGTCTAAAGTAGGGTTGAGTAGATAAAGATTAACACCTCTTTCAATGCTTTTTGATTCAAACCTGTTTGAGAAGTTATAACAATTATTAGCAAAGGGGATTCGGATGATTGGGAAGAAACGAAGTTTCTTCCTCTTGATCCTTGTCCGTCCTTTCCTACTAATTGCTATAACCTTCATGGACGTCACGCATGTCCGGTCCTTTATACTACGGTGTCACCGTTACCTCGTGGTAGGGTGCCGTAGGGAGCGGATCATGCATGCGTGCATGAAGTTCTATTTAAAAATATTCGGCATTGAAAGAGATAAGAGATAATCATCTCTCATTTCCTCCTTTATTCCTAACCCTAACAAGCGAGGATTTTACTCGCTCATTAGGGGATCTTCTAAAAATGACATCTTTTTTTATGTTTAATGTGTTTTGTTTAGACCTAAAATTATTACTTCAAATTAAAAGGAGCTACACTAAGTTAACTAAGGCAAGTAAAAAAAATTACTCTACTGCAAGAATGATACTGGATAGCTAAAGCAAGAATTAAATTAGAACTAAGGCAGGAATTAAAAGAATAAAAACTTACAAAAGTGATGCTCTAGATCTCCCAACAATTCTGAATTTTATTGATTGAAAAAGAGGCATAGCTTTTTACAGATTGTGAGTACAATTTATAAATAAACAGGAAACCTAGGGTTACAGATTCTTGAACACATGATTTTACAGATATGCCCACTGAAAATCCCAACACCCGCACCGACGCACCGACACACAAAATTTGCACCGACACGGGCAACAAATGGCCGCGGAACCGCGGCAGATGAGGGGTTTGGGCCGCGGTTCCGCGGCCCTTTGGTGAGTTCAGCTCACCAATCTTTCTGTGCTTGTTTGTCTTTGTCTTGGCTTGTATTTCTTCATCTTTTTTCTCTGTTTGGCTTCTTATGTCTCTCCAGATCTTTCAGTGAAAAACGTGTAGCGATCTTTCAACTGTTTTGCTTCGACATTTTGGACCTTGCACTGTTCTTCGTTTAGGCTTGATTAGGATCCGTCAAAAGTCCCTTTTCCATATCAATTTTCGTCTTTTTCACTGTATTTGCTCCAAGAGCCTGTATCCTGTAATATGCAACAAACGTGCGTCAAGAGTACCTGTTTACTTATAAAATGAATAAAAATGGGGCGTATGAATTGCAATATTATGATATGAACAGCCTCCCACTTCTTCCTTTTCCTCTCCTCTACCCTACAATCTAGTAAGTCCCTTCTTCCCTTTCTTTTTACTATTCTAAAAACTTAGAATTCTAAAACCCGACGGAAGTGGAGTTAATCCGACTTCCGATTCGGTTTTTCCTTAAAAATCATATTTTTCTTAAACACAATAATACCAAACTCTCACATCATGATCATTAAAGATTAACAAAACATATTGACAAGTTTCATATCAAAATAATTTATATTTCAATTTTTATAGCACTTTTTCAGAAAAATACCATATAGTTTAGTTTCGACATAAAACATCATTACCCCTTACTATACCTTTAGATAGTTCACGAGGTATTGACCTACCTCCTCACAACACTCATATGTAACATAACACGATAATCTTTGGGAACATAGTTTTGGGAAAATACGATTTTACACAATACTATCTCAAACTTATAAAATCATTTTTCTACAAGACATGTATTTTTAACAAATCATTGCAATGCGCTGCTACAACCCATTTCAGGAAACCCGTTCGGGATGATGCGGATTATCGCATATCCTCCGGCTTAGTAGTGCGAGATGCAGACCTCCGCAAGGAGCATACGGTCTCGGAAGATTTTTAAAAAATACAATTTTCTTTAGAAAATATGATTTCTATTATAAATAAAACTTACTTTTAATAAATATATATATGTAATCAATATCAAAATATCTATTTTTAATATTTATAATATTCCACATTTCCAAAATTCAAGAAGAACATCTCATTTATAAGAAAATACCATACAAATTCCAATATTACAAATAAATACCATATATTATGAAAAATAAGTTTTATTCACTAGAAATGACACAATGATAAAATATACACCAATGAAAACTTTAAAGACGATAATAAAATACTTGAGGTGTATTTTAACGACCCTAGTAAACATAGGTTTAAGCGGAACCAGTCTCTTGAGTCTTAGGGAGCCGGAGATATGGGTGCTTTCCTATTTAAGGTAGACAACTTAACAAATGGTGTTATCAATACGGTAATCGTTTTTGAAAAAGACACAAATCCTGCCGTCCATGTGCAGCGGTTACCGATAACAACAAAACTTAATTCAGGATTTTAATTTCTTTTTAATTGTCAGACTCAGACTTTGTCTCAATATAATCATTCTGACTTGAATGAGATTCAAGTATATATAACAATTCAATATGAATCCATATATTCAATCTGTTCAATCTATCAATCTATACAACTTGACCGAACCGAACCATGGATATACTTCCATCTACATGATTCTCCACTTACATCCATTTACTGATATGATGGTTTTGGCAAGTCATTTATCTATACAAGACAATACAATACAAACAATACAAACAATACAATCAAGACATCACGGGGTTTAAGGGGTAGATCAGTACGGAAGGTGTTAGAAGTGGCACGAGACCGCAACCATTAAGGCACCTAAACTGAATTCAATTGCCGTTGTACCGTGGCTGAGCGGTTCCTTGTATTCCGACCACCTTAGTCTCTGGTCTACTGAGACTCCTCTCGTATACACTGGCATTTTCTGTACCAAGCTACAAATAACAGCGTTAACACTAAATACAACATTATAATAATATAATACAACTTTAAAAGCTACAATCTCTCTCCCTCTGTCTATTCTAATTCTCCCTTATCTTTGAGACTTACCGAGCGATTGTTCGCTGACGACATTCCTTCTTTTTTTTTCTTTGGAATGCTGTCAGGTGATTCGGACCTTCAGGTGATCGAGCCCACCAGCGAGGACTTGGATCAACTATCCTTCGACCCGGAGCTCTAGATACTTGTACATTTCATTTCAGTACTTTCCATTTCTGTTATGCCACTATTTAGGTATTGCTTTTCATTCCATGTATTTAATTTTCAGATGTATTGTAAAAAGAATGTTAATAAATAAAGTTATTGCTCAATTATATCTATTGTATTTATCTCTTGTGTATTTTACTTATATTGCTTAGATACGCTTAGCGTGTTTACTTCAGAGTAAATACGTAGCGGCCTCGTCGTGTCCCCCTCGCCGTACACCGGGAAGCGGGGCGTGACAATAACCCAAGCTGATATGAAGAAATCAAACAATACCAATGGACTTATTGAGTGCACTCGAGATTGCTACACAAATACGAGCCCATTTGCCCATAACCAAACCGGCGAGACCCCCCAAAAAACCGGCACCACCGGGTCACTTTGCTCCAAATGCCCCCATTTTTTCTTCTGATCATATCTTAGGGTGACATCAATCCATCTATATTGTTTGTTTATTCTGGAGTTGAGAGTATAAATACAAGAACATATATTGAGCAATGACCATATGTATATACCCATTTCTAATTTAGCTTTTGTTTTAGCTTGAGAGTTGTGTGGGCTTTAACTTGGTTTCTTCTTCTTCTTCTTCCCTCTTGAAGTTTTCTTTTGAGAGCTTCATTATGGAGGTTGAACAAGTTACCAATATCTTGTATCTCAACTTATTCAAGTATTAATAATATTGCTTTTTGCTTTGTTTCTGTGTTTCTTTTGTGTTTTCATTTCTTTCATTATGTGTAACTAAATTTCTTTGGTTGTGGTTATGGTGAGGATGTGAGATGAAAGGCCTTGCCTTCCTTATCCTCTTGTTCATGTTTAATGTGCTTATATTTTTGATTCGAAATTAGAGATTGTTTCATGTAATGATGTGATATGGTATGTTGAAACCATGGTTACTTTGTAATCTCTTCATATACCATATTCACTCCCTTTCCCCATTTCACAATGTTTAAGTTAAAATCAATTTGGTGTTAAGTTTGCTAAGTTTAGATGCGGTATTTTGTGACCAAGTGCTTGAAAAACCCTCGGTTTTCATATACTCTATACTATCACAAACACTTAGTAAAGTTAACACTAAAACTAATTGCTCTCACTCGCTAATTTGTGTTTTTGATGTTGGTGTATGCTTGCTAACCCTTGTATTTAGTGTTGATACCTCAAGCTTGAACATACAAACGGTAAGTGAACAATACGGACTCGTTTCGTGTTTTGAGTCGAGATCCGAGAACTTGATGATTTGTTCTTTGCATCCGGTTTGACAAGTCATGCTTCACGTCGGGATCGACACAAGAACGAACAACTCACGATCAAGGGAGCGTCGAAGGAATCACCACGATCCAACCATCCGAGCCAAAACTACGGCTACTTCTTCTTAACTTGTTTTTTTTTTGTTTTCGTGTTTTATATTTATGTGACAAACCAAACCAATCCATTATTTTTTGAACCTTAAGCAACAAAACCTAATACATAATTCCCTGCGGATCGATCCGTACTTGCCGGCTTGCTACAACGCGCCGTACACTTGCTGTTTTTATAAATTTTAAAATGAGACCGAGCTCGCGTGCGCATTATTTCTAAAAATCATTTCTTTCAAAACACCTTTGCGCGTACGGGTAAAGTCCCAACAAGTTTTTGGCGCCGTTTCCGGGGATGTTGGTATTCATTAGGTATTGTTATTTCTGGTTCATGCTAACAAACTAACTACTAACTCAAATTTTTTCAAACACTAACACAACACTAATTTTTTTTAAAACTTTACTCTCTGTTGTTATAACCTGCTATCACCCTGAACTTAAATTAAAAAATCAAAGTAATCTAGGAGAATACTAATATAGCCTAGAGATTCCACACAAAATTTGAGCACCATTGCTTGTTATGTGACCGGCGAAACCATGGAAATTCCCGATGTCGCCGGGCCCCTTTTGGGTGTTCTGGATTTTTTCTTTTGGGTGGTCTCCAGTGCCTTCTTAGTAATCTATTTTTTTTATTTTTATAATTTTGTGTATGCAGGAATTGGGGCAGATATATCGCTTTTGGCACTAAATATCGTATTTTCCGACATTTTCAGGTTTTAACGGAATTACAACCAGCGATCGTGCGGAGCAAGCTTCAAATTCCAGTGTAAGACGTTAGTGAAGTATAGTGCCTAAAATCCGGGTAGTTTGACCTGTGCAAGCAAACATTCAACTACTCATAATCACTTCAAAAAGGGTTTTTCTTAAATCAAAATCACATCGGTACGTATTTCCTAACACTTTCTTCTTGAATCCGACGCATTCCAATACCCTATTTTCTGCAGGATTCTTCGCACAAACTTGCCACCAAATGCAAAGAGAACTAACCCGTATTTGTTACAGCGCTTAAACTTAAACCGAAAAAGAATTGCTCGATTGATTGATTTCTTAAATTCTTTTATTGAATTGCGCATTTGCATTTTAATACGGATATTAAGGGCACGAAACTAAAATAATATACGGTAAAGGGTTTCATCACCTTTCTCCGTAGCCCACAAATCACAAAACTGCATTCTTGCATGCCCCCAATAATTTTAAAATCAACTAGAACTTTGACATTAAGGACTTCACGCTCATTAGGAGAAGTTAACTGTGTTTAGAACACTGCTTAACGGTGTATTGTTCACAGGGTGTCTAGGCAAGTGTTCACGAGAAAGGGTTATTCTAATTAAGGAACTTCTCGAAAGCGTTGGATAACCTCCCCTTATCTCTGCACTTACCTGGCTTTGTGATCCGTATATCTTGAGCCCATTTCTCGACACAGTTTTACTTCGACAATCATGTTCTTGAGCAGGTCTAGTTGACTTAGCATAACATATACTGCTATGGGTATGATATTCTTTGTTTTTGTGATATTTGTAAATTCTTGTTGATATGGGTGATACACAGTTCAATTCAATTTTTCACGATTCTTATTCTTTTATCTATACTCAGTCCCAATTCGTTTGTTCAAATTCCCACAATTCTTTCCACATTCATGAAAACTGTCCTTTTCTAAGGGGTGACCAACCGTCCCAGAATTTTGCTAACGGTCACCCACCTAACACTCTTGAACCCAGTCTCACTTCAAATATAGATCAAATGATTGAAAATTTAGAGAAAGAGCTCGACAGGATGACTGCTTTAGCATCACCGCCATCACAATCTTCCTTACCTGAAACAACTGACCCATTATTAGGGAATGATAGTGAGATGGATGCTAGGTTGACCGCTTTAGAGAAGGGTATTGAAGTGATGGCCGCGGTCGAGAATCAAACAGTTGTGACGCTAGTCCTGTTCATACAGCAGTCTGAGCCATTGTTTCTTGCTCAAGCTCAATCATTGGCTAGAATCGAAGAACAAGTGAAACATCTAGCTGTAAGGATTCTAGAGAGCGAACACTGTCAATTAGAGCCTAATAATGTCAATATCTATTATCTAGGAAGTCACTCGAGTGAGATAAATGATCAAACAAATTTTGATGATTTCATAGATGATGATATGATTGAATTGACTGAGTGTTATCAGGACACACAAGAAAACCCTCTGAGTCAGTCCGACACTTGCTTTCAGATACCAACTGAACCTCTTTTAGAGATTGATTTAACCGATGTACTACTTGAAGAGAAAATTCTTGAACCGACTGATTTTTGCACTCCAATTTTAAAGAAGGAGCTTGTGAATTTAACGGGTATGGTTGGGATAAATTGTTAGATGAAATCAATGATGAGGAACCCACAATATTTGTATTCCCTGTTGATACTGTTTCGGAAGAAACGTTAGTGTGGGAACTTACCTTTTTAGATGACATGACCCTACCCAGATATAAATGTGATGAAGGAGAACTAGTTTTGAGAGAGTTAGTGAACTGTAACGATGAGAATAGAATTGTGCAGGATTATAGGGAGGAAGGCGTCCTTGAATATATTCTTTCATATCTAGTTTTGAGGAGATATTTGCTGATGAACTTGATATTCTTTCTGAGTTTGAGTTAGGATCAATTTGGGAATATCCTAAGAATCTTTCTTTTGCTGAACTTTTTTCGGATAAATTCCAGTTTTTAAACGAACCTTGCTTCGAAACTCAACACGTGCTTCTTGAAAATTCAATTCATTCGGGCGAAAATTCTTTGACCTCTTCAAAACTTCATCTTCACCTTCAACGTCTTCCGATCCCTACTTTTACACACCCAGACCCTTCACTAACAACTAACATATATATTTGCTTTTTCTTTTTTGTTATATACATATTTTTTTACTAGCCCTTGCACTATATTGACAAAATTTTTAAATGGCTGGTATTAATTTCTGGACTAACTCAATCTTTTAACTTGTATTTGCTGTAATTAGTCTTAGGTTTTTTTTCTTTTTTTGAATAAATTCTCACCCTGATGTCTAAGTCTAAGCTACCGGAGACGGGGACAACGAGGAAGACATCGTAAAACTCAGGTTTGGGGATGAGCAATGCGTTTATTTTACTGCATCATGTGTATATTCTGCATTGCATACATATTAAAAAACCCATAAAAATTAAAAAAAATCCCAAAAATATAAAAAATTGCTCGTCATGTTAACTAGCGGGGGAACTTAGATTCGAAGTCCGACGGTTCGGTTGATAAGATAGAAGCAACTAAATCCTTTTTGTGAGATTAGTAGCCCAAAAGATAATCCTCTTTTGAGTTTAACCGTTACTGATATACGTCTTTTATAACACTTTACACGTGTCATATGTTTTTGAGAATTTGATGAATGTCTGATATGCCTTTAACCATTTTGAAAATTGATATAATATCTTTAGGATCAAACAGGTTTGTTCTGAGTTAAGTAATATCAAAAATAGTTCATAAAGTAAAGTGAATATGAAGGATATTATTGAGATTTTAATAGAAGCTTAAAGTCTGAAAAATAACCCATCTAGAACCTTGTTGGAGTGATTACACACGTTATTCAAATAAACACGTCTTCGGATTAAAAAGAAAACTGGCTATATCTCCGTTTTTACTGCTTTCTGAATATTTTAAACGTAACAAAATGAGTCTTTTGTTTTGTGGCCTTGGTAACTTGGGTAATTAAGTGCTTGGGGTATCTCCACAGCTAATGCCCTAAAACCATCTGGTTTGGGAGTCATTGACCCAAAGCTCGCTAAGTTTCCAATCGCCAAATAAAACAAGCTAAGTAAGTGTTCTCTCCGAGTTAAAAATCCTCACGGTTCTTTATGGGAGAATAATCTTGGCGAAGACGAGTTTTCAATTATAAAACAGTTTTTTCACGGAGATATAAAGGTTTATATTTATAAAGACGTTGTGCACGTTCACGAAGGTGTGTATGAACAACAACAAGTGAAAGGTAGGTGTGAAAACTAAGACTTAGGTTCTCTGTTTAAAATGATATATATTCTGACCTGAAACCTAACTGGACAATACAACTTGAGAAAATCTTAACCCCTTTCAAACCCGTGTGATCCTTTAGAAGTCTATCCTGGTCCGTATTTATGACATGATAGCCCTAATCAAGTTCTTGAAAACTTATGGACACTATTCGCACAACTACATAAAAACATGTATTAACTTATGTTAAATAATTTATGAGGAGTAAAATACAGGGTTGAACGTTTCTAATTTAGATAATAGAATTTCTAGTTTTGATTCTTAACCTTAAGATTAGAATCAACAGTTTCTTCACGATGCTAACTTGACTGGATTTTGTGGGTGCAATCCGCTGTAAACTCTCAGGAGACAACACTCCTCCTACTAGGGACACTTAGAGGTTTAACAGCTTGTTGCACGTGCTCAGTGCAATCGCGTTCCCTGCGAAAGTGAGGTTAGGATTTTGTTTTGCTCGGGATGAGCAAAAGATAAGTTTGGAGGTATTTGTTCATTACAGAAACTGCATTTTAATACCACACATTCATTATCTATTTTGTTATATATCGGTACTATTAACCAGTGTCTGCTCAGTAAATACAGATTACAGGTATTCGTGATAAAATACTGGATACACACTCAAAATCACGGATATAACGTTTGGGATCTGACACTGCAATCAGAGCAGAAAACCGACCGATATTCAAAGAGCTCTTTTGCAATAAACATGTATACACAATTTTGGTCCAACGCAATACAAGTATACACATAGCTCTTTTAATCCTTGGACCATGGTGGGGCTGTCTTGGCACAACACATTGTGCAAATGGGCACATGTGGGTGTGATGTGTAATAAATGCTAAAAGATGTGATGTGATTTAAAGTATCAAGTTTCCCTCCAAGTTTACTAAGTATAATCCAAGATGATATGAAGAAATCAAACAATACCAATGGACTTGTTGAGTCCACTCGAGATCACTACACAAATACGAGCCCATTTGCCCACAACCAAACCGGCGAGACCCCCTAAAAAACCGGTACCATCGGGTCACTTTGCTCCAAATGCCCCTATGTTTTCTTCTGGTCATTTCTTAGGGTCACATCAGTCCATCTATATTGTTTTTTTATTCTGGAGTTGAGCCTATAAATACCAGAACAGATATTGAGCAATGACCATATGTTTATACCCATTTCTAGTTTTGTTTTTGGTTTAGCTTGAGAGTTGTGTAGATTTTAACTTGGTTTCTTCTTCTACTTCCCTCTTGAAGCTTTCTTTTGAGAGTTTCATTATGGAGATTGAACAAGTTACCAATATCTTGTATCTCAACTTATTCAAGTATTAATAATATTGCTTTTTGCTTTGTTTCTTTATTTCTTTTGTGTTTTCATTTCTTTCATTATGTGTAACTAATTTTCTTTGGTTGTGGTTATGATGAGGATGTGATATGAAAGGCTTTGCCTTCCTCCTCTTCTTGTTCATGTTTAATGTGCTTATATTTGTGATTCTAACTTAGAGATTATTTCATGTAATGATGTGATATGGTATGTTGAAACCATGGTTATTTTGTAACCTTTTCATATACCATATTCACTCCCTTTACTCATTTCACAATGATTAAGTTAAAATCAATTTGGTGTTAAGTTTGCTAAGTTTAGATACGGTATTTTGTGACCAAGTGCTTGACAAACTCTCGATTTTTTATATACCCTATACTATCACAAACACTTAGTAAAGTTAACACTAAAACTAATTGCTCTCTCTCGCTAATTTGTGTTTTTGATGTTGTCGTATGCTTGTTAACCCTTGTGCTTAGTGTTGATACCTCAAGTTTGGACATACAAACGGTAAGTGAACAATAAGGACTCATTTCGTGTTTTGAGTCGAGATCCGAGAAATTGATGATTTGTGCTTTGCAACCGCTTTGACAAATTATGCTTCACGTCGGGATCGACATAAGAACGAACAACTCACGATCAAGGGAGCGTCGAAGGAATCACCACGATTCAACCATCTGAGCCAAAACCATGGCCACTTCTTCTTAACTTGTTTTTTTCGTGTTTTATATTTTTGTGACAAACCAAACCAATTCGTTATTTGTTGAACCTTAAGCAACAAAACCTAATACACAATTCCCTGCAGATCGACCCATACTTGCCGGCTTGCTACAACGCGCTGTGCACTTGCGATTTTTTTAAATTTTAAAACAAGACCGAGCTTGCGTGCGCACTATTTCTAAAAACCATTTCTTTCAAAACACGTTTGCGCGTGCGGGAAAAGTCCTAACAAGAGGGTAGAAATTTATATCGACCATAAGAGTTTGAAGTATATTTTCACCCAAAAGGAACTCAACATGAGACAAAGAAGACGGCTAGAATTAATGGCGAATTTTGATGTAAATTTACAGTACCGTATGGGGAAGGTAAATGTAGTCCCGGACGCATTGAGTCGCCAACCAATGGTTTCGAGTCTAACTACTCATTGGAGGAATCATCAAGACCTAAATGAACTAGATACTGATATGATTATATCAGGAATGCTCGCATCCTTCATGAATCTGCAAATTCACACCACATTGGTCGAACGAATCAAGACAACCAAATTGGGGACACTTGATTGCAAAGAATCATAGAACAGGTGGAAACGAATCTGCGGACGGACTTCATCATCCACGAAGTTGGTTTTTAAAGGTATGGGAGCAGAATCTGTGTGCCTAAGGGCGAGATAAGAGAAGAATTATTAAGAGAAGCACATAGTTCTCCATACTCTTTTCATCCGGGAGGAACAAAAATGTACAAGGACTTTAGACAAAACTATTGGTGGCATGGAATGAACCGAGAGATAGCCAAGAGTGTGTCCAAATGCCTAGTTTGCCAACAAGTAAAGGCTGAACACCACAGGACGGCAGGTCTATTACAGCCTTTACCAATACTCGAATGAAAATGGCAAAACATCACAATGGATTTTCTGACTGCACTCTCTCACAGCCCCAAGGGAAACGATGCAGTGTGGGTGATAGTGGATTGACTCACCAAGTCAGCACATTTCATTCCTTTTCAAGTCGGTCAACAACTGAAAGCCTCGCAAAGATGTACATGGAGGAGATTGTCAGATTGCATTGAATGCCAATTTGAATTGTGTCCGACCGAGATACGCGTTTTAAATCTCAGTTTTGGCAAAGTCTACAAGAGAGTCTGGGCACGAATATGAGTTTCAGTACCGCTTATCACCCTCAGACCGATGGCCAATTAGAAAGGGTTATTCAGATTCTCAAAAACATGCTCCGGGCCTGTATGTTGGATTTTAAAGGATCTTGGGAAGATCACCTACACTTGGTAGAGTTTGCTTACAACAATAGCTACCAGTCTAGTATCGGCATGGCACCTTTCGCCGCTTTGTATGGGCGGAAGTGTAGGTCACCATTAAGTTGGGACGATATTAGGGATCGAGAACTTTTGGGCCCCGAGATGATTGTCGAGACAGTGGAGGTGATAAGAACAATCAGGGAATAGTTACGCATAGCACAAGATCGGCAGAAACATTAGGCTGATATGAAGAGGAGGACTCTGGAATTTCAACCAGGAGAACACGTTTTTGTAGATTTCTCCTAACCGGGGGCTGATACGTTTTGGGAAACGCGGAAAACTCAACCCACGGTTCATAGGCCCCTTCGATATTTTCGAACGAGTTGGAGAGGTTGAGTATTGCCCAGCCTTACCACCTTCATTGGAAGTCATACACAACGTTTTCCATATCTCGCAGTTGAGGAGGTATGTCGACGGCCCTGATCATGTTTTGGATCATTCTGAAATCACCGTAGGGTCTGATCTAACTTATGAACAACAATCGGTTGAGATTCTAGACAGGAAGGAGAAGATCTTGAGGGACAAGGCGATCAAATCGGTTAGGGTCATATAGAGGAAGGACTTTCCGGGCAAGTCCACATGGGAAAAAGAGGATGAGATGAGAGAACGATATCCTTACCAATTTGGGTTTTCCCTTATGTTAATTTTCTCTTTCGTCTACCTTCATAATTTCAAAGAAGAAATTGTTTTAAGGAGGGTAGATTGTAACGATCGTGTTTTCTAATACTCAATAAAAGGTCTTTTAATTAGTACAAGTATTAAATTTCGTATTTACTTGACGGAAAAATATTTTATCTTAATGATTTTATTTTTAAAAGTGATGTGAGTAATTTTTTTTAAAAAAGTGAAAAATAATTAAAGGAATTTTCTAAAATCTATTTTTCTGGGCTTAAAATGTTCTAATAAAATTTTATAATACCTTAAAATAAATTACATATTTTTGTTAATCAATTAAAATAATTATTTCATAACTAAAATATTTTCAAAGATAAAATAGATTTTTAAATAATTATAATAACTAACAAATATCATAGATATGGGATTTTTTTTAGTTTTAGCCAAAAATTATTTTTAAACTGAAGATAACAATAAAATATATTTTCTATAATTTTTCTCATATTTTTCTGTATTTTACAATATTTTAAACAAATTTTCCAAAACAAATTCGGTTTATTAAAAACAGTTTAAGATTTTTTTTAAAAAAATATATTAAACCTCCCTGGTCCGTTGGATGAGAGATCCAATGGCCCAGGGCGGTTGGCGGTGCCCTCGTGGTGGGGACCATGTGAACCTGCGTGATCCCTAACGCGGCCACGAAGCTGCGTGGGACGGCGGTTCGTGGGCCGTTAGATTTAGATCCAACGGCCATGATTCGGAGGCGGCGGCGGCGAATCATCAGACGATGATTGGGGAATCATTGGGGTGCGGATTTTGGGAGATTTGACCGGATTTTTTGGATCTTATTGTTGGGAGAAAGACTCTATAAATAGAGACCTTCAAACTATATTTTCTCACACCATAGAACTCCGAAAATTCTGAAAAAAATATCCAGACCTTCGTATCGATGACGCCGGCGCTGTGGTTCCACCCAATCATCGAGGAAAAATCCAAGTGTGGAGCTATTGAGATTTTAGTACAAGTTTACGCTTTCGACCCATCGACATCCAACTCAAAATAAAGGTAGGATCCGCCTCTCATCACTTGTCTGTCACCTTCTTTCCTTTAGTAGTCTTTGTTTCAAGTTATAATCTCCAACCTTATTGTGAAATGATGTTAAAAATAATTTTGTATGCCTTTTGTGATACCTCATAATTTCAGTTTTGATACATGCTTGAAACGGAATAATTAAATTATTCTTATATGCGTAAATATTGCACTATCGTCCTACATGGAAAATGGTATGCTTGATGATATAACCAACAGGGTATCAATCCACCCTTTATGTACACACACTTATCTATGATACCAATAAGATCTCGAAATAGGTTACATTCATAAAATATCCTCATTGTATTAAAATGTTGTATCTGATTAAAATGCCATAAGACGATTTGAATAAAATATTTTAGTCATAATAAAACGATATATTTTTTATTGCACTCTTATGCACTAATTACTTTAGTTTTATTAAAATCCATTTACCTTTTGAAAAGGGGTAATACTAAGCTAAATAATTATATTATGGTTTCTAACTTAATCCTCTTTCACTTAGAGAGAATATTTTTATATTAATTTTTTCTTAACCTATTAACTATGGTTTAATGAGATATTCTAATAGGGTAATATTTTACATGAAACACCCCGTGGTTACTAGACAACCGAAACTGAAAAGGACAAAAATCCTGCCATCCATGTGCAGCGGTTGTTAATGCGGAGTTGTTCTTGTAGAATATCACCTTTAATAAAATACCTTAATTTTTATAGGATAATGTTTTACGTCAATATCTCGTGGTTGATAGGCAATCAACCCTGAAAAGGACACAAATCCTGCCGCTCATGTACAGTGGTTGCCAATACGGACGTATTTTTAAAATATTACCCCCAAATAAAACCCATAACTTTATAAAATTATTAATTACAATAAAATACCTTAATCCATCCTAAACGGATATAATTTCATTTAAATACCTTGATCTTTAATAAAAGGCTATTTTTCAAATAAAAACCATAACCTTTTTAAAAGATATTTTCTAAAAAGAATACCTAAAACTTTATTAAAAGATAATTTCAAATAAATACCATAATCTTTCATTAAAAAGACATTTTCTTTAAAATACCATACGTTTTCCCAAAATTATAATTACTCTAAAATATCATGGTTTCTTATAAACAATAACTACCATTAAATGCCATGATCTTTTTAACTAAGGTTTCTATAAAATATTATGCTACACGTTACAGACTTTAAAACGTAACAAGATAAAATGACTGATTATGTAAGGCCATATTAAATGAGATCAATTATTTAAATACAAGTTACAACATACATGACATGATACGGTTAGGGTTAGAATGCGCGAACCTAGGTTTGGAATACTTATACATGAAGATCCCTACAGGCAGGGCGAACAGTCTAATGTGTGGACGACTACTAACCTGATATTCGGGCGAATACTAACCCGGCCTCCGGGCGAATACTAACCCGATATTCGGGCGAATACTAACCCTACTTTGAGGGCGAATAATCCAATATGTGGATGACATACAATATAGAAATTCCATGCCTAGATGATATATGCACTAACTCTAATTCGTTAAAACCTTTACACCGAATAATAGGGATGGGTAGTTTGATTAGGTAAGGAGATGCGGAACTCGGATTCACCTACTACTCGATCATGATCCCGGAAAGTGAAACAGGACATTTCACTTCCCCAGTTGTTGTTCCGTGGTCACAACGGAATAATCACGAGTATCCGGACCCTTATTTAACAAACTAATGCGAATTTTTACCTAACATATATCTCATACAAACATACTCTTATTCACATACACCTCATACAACATACTCATATTCACAAATACCTCTGTCAACATGTCTTATTTGTACACACCTCATACCCTTATACTCATATACATCATATCTGCACATACACATCATACCTATATATACTTGCTCGTTTCTGTATCTTTACTTCCTTAAGAGGCAATCCTACCCGAGTGTAATTCGCTGACGGACTTTCCTTTTCTCTTCTCTATCTCTGAAATGTCCGTTAGATAAGGATGAGTATTATGATAAGGATCAAGGTGTGGAGCCTACTAATGAAGATTATGTGGACTTGATGACAGAAAATTAGCTAGTTTTATTTTTATTTGTTGCCCACTTGTTTAGGGCTTTTGGTTCTTCTTCAATATAATTAAACTATTTAGTTTATTTTACTCATTCTTTTGGGATGTAATAAAGTTTGGTTAATAGAAATAAATGCCTTCCGCTTTTATTATTTTGTTTTGATACATATTCTGTATGTTATAGATATTTATACGCTTAACGTAACTGTATTGAATAGACCACCTTCAATACAGTTAGGTTGCGGATCATGCCACGTCACCCTTCACCTTCTTTTGGGAAGCGGGGCGTGAAATGAACTGTTACCGTTACCCCTTTTAATAACTATTGAAACCGTTACCGATGAGTTTCATTATGAAAAAAACTCCCCCCTCCATCAACCTCTGTCTCAATTTCTCCGTCGAAAACATGAAAGCATCAACTAGCACAATTATAAAATAATCGTCTATAAAATTAATATCCTGCAATCTATGCATCAAATGCCTACAATTTACACAATATAATCTCAACATTCATTATTCTTAAGTACCGGATTTCAACCCCAATCAAAATTATCCATAAAATCTTTGCATAAGCTTCCCAGTAATATAAATCAAACATACTCATCAAAATTAAACTACATGCCAAACTCCAATGTTCAAAAGGGCATTTAATCAAACACAAACACACCAATAACTCAAAACCTAAAAAAAGTTCTCACCTTTAACTATCGATCTCTCTCAAAATCCTATCTTTCAGGTCCTCCAACCATTGGTATGCCCGCCAAACACCGGTGCCGCTGCGGCCTCGGACTGCTTCTAAACCCCAGCGATATTTCTCAATCCCAATGGCCGTAATTATTTTCTTATCCACTTTGATCTGGGACGAAATCCATGTGCCGCGCTCGCTCCTCCTCCTACAGCTTGATCAATGAAGTCGGGGAAGATAGAACCCACCGCCGAGGCCATGATCCCGGACCTACGCCGCCGCCTAATTCACGTGAAGAAAAGAGAGATCTAGGTTTTTTTAAGAGAAAGGGCATCACTATAAAGAGATTTAGGTTGACCTTTTGACGCCCATCAACGAGGAGAGCAAGCGGCAGTGGCGGCGAGTTTCAACGAGCTTGAGATATGCTGGCGGTGATGAGTTCTAGCCCGATCGGCGGCGACTAAGACGGCTTAGAGGCCGGCCGGCGGTCACGGAGGCGAGGCAGAGGCTAGGGAGGCAAGATGGCAGCCACGGAGGCGAGGAGAGACGGCGGGGACTCGAGCTAGGGCACAAGAGATTTCGCTTCAAATTTTCGTAGAGGAGGGAAAAAGAGGGTCGGGGAAAATTCGGGGAAGAAATGGGGAATTTCGAATTAAAGAGTTATGGGACCTATCATATATTAGCATCCATTACGACAAAAGGAGGCTAAAGTAACAAGGAATTGGTCACGGTTTAAACCATGACCTAAATTAAGTCATGGTTTTTTTTTCTATCGTCACGGTTATAACTGTGACACAATCCTATGAGTGGCCGGGTCCACTCCCCACTTGTGATAAATCCCAGATCTTCCCTATCTTTTCCTCGATCCTTAATTTTTCCCTCCCCAAAAAAACCTTTCGCGTCGCTCCTCTCCTCGATCTCTTGCCGTCGTCGCCTCGCCCGTCGCCGGAGCTACCTGCCCTCCCTGCCGTGGCCGTCCCCTTCGAAGCCCTCACTTTCTTTCCTCCGTCGTCAAGCCCGACCTTGGATCGAAGCCATAAGCAGCAATCGAAGCCTCCATCGTCGTCGTCACTGGAGCTCGCTGGAGTGTGGTCGTCGTCGTCGCTGAAAGTCGTATCCTCCGTTGTCGAGCCCCCGTCAAAAACCTCATCACCGACGGTAAAAAGGTAGGTATGAATTTATATTTTTGGTTTAATTATGCTTTTCACAAAATTAAATTAAAATTTCTGTTATTGAATTGCTGCTGCTGCTTCTGTTTTCAATGTTCTTCCTTAGTGTTGGTTTTGATGTTGTTAGTGTTGGTGTTGGTGGTGAGGTTGTTGGTGCTACTGCTGTAGTTGTTGATGTTGGTGGTGATGTTGGTGTTGTTGTTTTAGCTATTGTGGCCGAGAGAGTTAGGGTTTAGGTTGAGGATTAGAACCGAGAGGGGTTAGGGTTAGGGTTACGGCTAGGGAAGGTTAGGGTTTAGGGTTAGGATTAGGGGTTAGGGTTAAGGTTACGGGGGTTAGGGTTACGCTTAGGGAGGGTTAGGGTTTAGAGTAAAATTGCATCAATAGTAGTTAAGGGTATTTTAGTGAAATTACAACAATAGTTAAGGGTATTTTAGTGTAAAAAAGGTAAAATATAGCAAACTGGGTTTCTTAGTAAAATTTTAAGATAGTTTAGTGGAAAATCATTAATAGCTAAGGTTATTTTAGTGAAATTTATAATAATTTAGTAAATTTAAGAAGAAGAATTGTTTAGGGGGTTAAGGTTATTTAGGGTTAGGGTTATGCTTAAGGTTAATGGTTAGGGTTCGGGTTAATGGTTAGGGTTAGGGTTATTTAGGGTTAGGGTTATGATTAAGGTTAAGGGTTAGGGTTCGGGTTAATGGTTAGGGTGTAAGTACACGGTAGCGCCCCGGTCGTCTAACAGACGCCAAATGCGGAACAAAAACTTTTACAACTGGCGCTATCGCATACTATAACCCAGGATCTGCCATTAACGCTAAACTAACAAACTGTAAAGTGGGTAGAAATGTTATACCGAACGATCTGGGTCCTTCGATCTTCAACCATCATCCCACGATTTGTTGCGGCTGCTCCGATCTCGCTCGATCTCCGGTCTCGTCGTTCAGGTGGCACCACGTCGACGGATCTTTAAACGGGCTCCCGCCTCTGAACCGAGGCAACTCGATCATCAAGTTTGTTAAAAGAGATGACCAAGATTGATGTAGAGAATGAGTAGAACACTTTGTCTCGTTACGTCCAAAGCTATGGACGAACGGTTAATGAAGTTTCCTTTTTGAATCGGGTAAATGGAAATTGAGTTATATGAAATTTCCATGAACAAAACTATCATAATCTTTTCCCAAAAATCAATCCATACCCTCCACTAATGTGGCCAGCCAATATAAGAAGAGGGGGGTGAGTATAGGAGAGAGGAGGGGGTGATCATAAGTATTAATGAAGAAATGAGTCACCTAACACCTTGCATTTATCATTAATGCGAACATTGAATCATAATCTAGTCATCATAACACATCACCACTCATTTAATGCTTCATTAATGAACTAATGACTCACTAGCCAAGTCACCATCTAGAACCATCTAGAACCATGACTTACCCAAGAAAAGATAAATCCGTCTTTAACCGAATATTAAAGACGGGTGATAAAAAACTGGAAACTGGCAACTTCTAAAAGCGATCCCGAAACGAATTTCAGGATAACCCCGTAACAGTATAAACATACCCGCATTTGTATTACGACCGAATACAAATGCAATTGAGACAAAGATATTATATCTACACAGTATAATACTCGGATCCGGCTTAAACCAAAACCCACCAGTATTATCTGCCCGAAATATGACACATGTGTAAACGCACGTGCATTTTCCGAACCCTGCCATAAAACCATACGGCCTCTACAACGTTACGCCCGAACTTGGGAAACTGTCTGTGGGGGACTCTAATGACTCATCAAAACACTGGCACTGGGTATAACCACTAGCACGTCAGAGGTACTAGCTGTACGTAACGGTTGCCTATGTATTGATTGGAAGGGAAGCTGACGAGCGATCTCATCCAGAAACCCTACCGAGCCTGACAGTGACAATATTCGTACAGTCCGGTCCATTCGTCTATGAGTATCGCATATAGGGCCTAGGAGGCCGGTAAACGTCAGACCCCTAATAGCTGTATAAGTCGTATCAGAGAGCAGCCCAGAACACCCTGAGATACTACTGGAATACCTTCCAGTAAATCTCGATTATCCTGACCAGGGATTTCGTATAATGGCTCTCCTAAATACAGCGCGATCTCACCCCCAATACCGGGAGAGATGAATCCCCGACGATCTACTCACTGTCTCCATGTGGTTCGGGACTGTACCCAAAAAATAGCTGTTTGCACGACTACTTTGACCCGTGGTAGGGTATAAATCAAAGCACAGTGGGAACTCATACGAGACAAATGACGACCTCAGGTCGATGAACTAACCTGTACACATGTCACCAGGGAATTGCTATCTGACGCTAGGTATAATACCAACCAGCAAGTTCCCAGCGAGTCCTGTCCGGTGTACTCATAACCCAATGAGCACCTGTATATATTTTAGGTGAACCAACTAACACCAATGGCTTGTGAGACCGGCCACCGCCCCTCGTCGGGGTCTCGAATGTATACACTAGTCTACTCTGGAGTATCGATGCCCTGTCTCGAAACTCCCACGACTAGGGACACTTTAAGGATGTGCTTATAGACCCCAGCTCCCACATATATGATCGCCATCATACTGCTGGCAGTCAAGCAAAAATCCTATGGGCTTTATCAACATTTACATGATGATAAAGACAAACTAGATAGCATACTATCATCTCGAGTAAGACTGTTTTATCGGTATAGGCCCTCTCTCAATCACCATGATCACCTGCCTGCGACTACGATAATTGCATTAAGGGCACTATTACCAACAATTTCCCACTTGCACTTAAGGCCAATTATTGTGATGTCGCATACTCACAGCCCGTGTGATACCGAACACCCAACTTCTCTACTAATCAGTCTCACAAAGCCTGTTTGCAAAACTATTGTGTTCGAGAAATAGCCTCAGTGAGTGGATCCGCCCCGATGTTTCTTTCTATGTCTCTCTTAATCTCAAGTTCGCGGAGAAAGCTATCTCCCGAATCGAGTAATAGGTGTCTTAGAATCTGTCTGGATATCTGATGGGACCTAGTTCATGAATGAACTCCAAATCCAAACTTCTTAAACTGTATTGATAACTGAACCTAATCAGTATCGCGCACCATGCCTCCCACAGTATCCTCTTGGACCACCTGTCCATAATACTGTCCCTCGTCAGAGGGAAAACTATAACTCTGACAATCACTCTGTCATCCAGGTCACCTTGGAAGCCTGGAATGATAACCGTCTCCTCAAGTAGGCTGACATTATCAAATCCATAGAACATCCATTCATGTTCTAAAGCTGCTTCTTAATGTTTCTCCAGGATTGGATTAATATAAACTTATCGCATCTAGTGCAAAAACAACATCTGGTGTGGTACTTGACATCTCATGATTGACTCAATTGCCTAAGCAAGTGATCTGCCAATCATGCACGTCCCTCTCCCCTTTAGTCTGTAAGACACCTTTAGAGAGGGTGACTCCATCACCTGCAGGTACACCACCTTGCCAGGAGTCATCTATTCCAAGATACTATTAGAATAATGTCAAATTACCCATATTGGGAATCTACCCAAATCTAGATCTAAAACCATAGATCTAGTAACCAGAATGTCAGATATTATATCCATATCCTCTGTGGAGAAACAACTGTGTGATGACCAAAGTACAACCGATCGTAGTATAGGAATTTTACTTTCTACTCTATATATGTCATCCAAATACCAGGATATTACACCCTACTACCTTCTTAACAGATCCATCCCCCATTATGATGAAGTCAAACCCATGACTTGTCACATCAAAAATTAGATGATCTTATCTCCGCTATATCTGCTCATGCCTATGAATAGACATAAGCTACTTGCCCACTATGCTTCCGCTGCTCCCACTGACTACGACAACCCTCTGGCAGAATAATATATACGTACACTTCTAAAGCTAGTTTAGAACGACGCTATACTTATCCTCCTGTCGGGTCTCATTGTCTGGAACAACAGTAGTGTCAAGTCTGGGTAAACAAGAACCTCCCTGTCACCGTCCTTGAGGGTACCAAAGTACCTCTCGGGTATCTGAGGTTACCCACCATATCTGCGGAGTGGCTATTGGAATGTCAAGCCTGATTGAATATAGAGGTCCTATTAAATTTTCCGTAATCGTTTGCGGTTATGGAATCACTTTCAGTTCTACCATACTCCCACTACTGTTTTCTGAAAAAACATTTTAATAAAACTGTGGCGAGTCAAGAACAATATCACTATTGATCTTCCAGATGGTAGAAAATCAACCCTCGTCAAAGTCAGGGTCAACCCACAAACTGCCATTACAGAAACGTGCCTTGAGTTATCCAGTGTTTGGTTTTAAGCATAAGCTGGACAACTCCCCTTACCTTAACATCGTTAAGATATGAAGCATTCTATATCTAATATAGAAACATTGGAACTTATTTAATTGGAACCGGATTCAAATCATGCATCTGTCTCCAGTGCATATCAACTTAATGGAGAGAGGCTAATCAGCATTACTCAACTTAGGAATCCATCTAATTATGAGTAACCCGAAAGAGAAACAAGTTTCTCAAAACCGTTACTATCAATTGAATACCAATCACAAGAATCTACATCTTCGATTTTTTTGAAGAATCCCGATACTTGCGACACCTGGTTCTCTACTTTATTCCTATACCCACAACTTCTCAAAACTTAGACATTGTATTTCTACGAAACAATTGTCTAAAAACTAGAGAAGTTACAAGTAAACAGAACAGAGTACGAGGACCAACCCCTTTGTCCTGATGGACACTGGACAACATACAATACTCTGTATAAGTCCACTGAGTTGAATAACTCAAAACATGTGCGTTGTAGGTTGAAAACTGCACCCAGGAGATTTCCTCAAATATCACCAATTACAACGAATTCCGATATAATGAGCATGGTCACCTAATTCCCAATAGGTTACTCCCACTAATCATCTGTAAAACCATACAGATGTGAGAATCATACCTGGTAAATACATACCTTGGAGTAAGTATCTAATCGGGAAATCAGTTTTCCATTAACAATACACTGAAACTTAAAAATGTTTCATAGGGGTATCCTGGTATTCATAGTAATGCCTCTTTCATAATCCAATTCATGACTATAGCCGTATATTTCTTTGCCATCTCTCCAAATCCTTTTATTTGTCTTTATTTATTACCTTTTGTACACCCCTTTAGGCTAAGTGGTTTTCTTCCTTCCCTACCGTTCGGCACCAGCCTATGGTTTGGAAGAAGACTATCCAGTAAGCATAATAGGTGTACCTTTCTAAACCAAGGAGTACTTGTAACCTGAGAGAAGGTGATGATAAAAGACAACTGAATAATAACTTATTCTATTTCTCCCGAACTGGGGGAAAAGGCAAAGGTGAAATAGGAGTGGCGATGAAGTACGTGGTTTGGTCGTGAATGATAGCGGTCGCAATTTACTTTGCTCTCTTTCTAATCCCTTTATTTCGTCTTTAGTTATTACCTTCTGTACACCCTACTTAGGCTAATTGGTTTTCTTCATTCCCTACCTTTCGGCACCTTCCTATGGCTTGGAATAAGACTATTCAATAAGCGTAATAGGTGTACTCTCCTAAACCAAGGAGCCCTCACAACCTGAGAGAAGGTGATAATAAAATACAACTGAATAAACCAATTCTATTTCTCCTGAACCTGGATCCATCCTTGAAGAAGTCCCTTCGAGTTCGTATATAACCATACGATGGATCTATCCAATGGAAGTGGATGTCCGTAGTAATACGGAGTGTTCTGAGAAATACAAAGGGTAAAAGAAGGAGCGGCAATGACTTATGCAACTTTAGACAATCCAAAAGCCAGTATTTTAAGAAGGTTCGGTCAATTTGGTCAGTGAGTCATAGTCTAGGGTCGGTCAAAGGTCGCTGCCAAAGAGAGAGAGAGAGAGAAAAAAGAAACACTCTGCGTGCACTCTAACCTAGATCAGAATGGTTATCACTTTATCTAATCAGGAAACCTCCTACTGTTATCTCAAATTCTCCTCCAAACCTGAAAGAAGAATTAGTCGGGATCACCCGAAGTGTAAACTAACTCATCAGTGGGAATCGGGATCCAACTCTCATCGCATGATAACGTGACGGTATCCACTCACGTTATCACACTCCAAAAGGTATGTGCATGATTGGCAAGTTTCCTGTATATTTGAAACTCCCAATATAATTTTTATCCCATGCTCTTATGACCTTGACGTAGGCCAACAAATCATAAGCCACATGTCAAGTTCTACCCGTCGTTGTCCTGATTAATTTAGGTCATCGTACATGCCCTTGACGTAGGCCAACAAGGCTATACGTCTGTCCTAAACTAATGCATCCATCTATGCAACAAATGAATACCCCAGCAGCTACCAAACACTATGCCTTGACGTAGGCCAACAAACATAGCTTGAATACTACTGACCATCCATAAGAAATGACGGAGGATTATGGTTGGTTTTTGGCGAAAAACCTTTAACGTAATGAACCTGATCTCGTTGAAGGAACCTGATAACTTTTTATAAAAAATATAGTGGCGAAAACCTTTTGCTAAAGAGGTCACTCCCGGTGAAGGGATCTCGGCTCTTTCCTCGTGGAATGAGGTTCAGGATATTCCAACTGAATACCACGATACATAGCAACTTGTAATCGACTGTATGGAAGTTATTACCCTGACGCAAACTTCTGCCCAAGGGGTCACTCCCGGTGAAGGGATCTCGGCCTTTGCCTCGTCGAATGAGGTGCTGAATATTCATAACCGAATACCACTGTGCATAACAAAAGGAAACGTCTTTGTAATAACTCTTTTTAAAATTGGTTCCAAAAACATCAAATATATGTTTGTTTTATCCTTGCATTGATAAGAATCAATGCAGTCCCATCAATTAAACACACCAGAAAAGAACGAAAATATAATGTACGTATATGCCATCCGCATTCGCCACCGGGTCCCGTCATCACCCGTTGGGTTACTTAACTAACGACAGAGTGGGGAATGGACTAGCGCGGGTGTAAAACATATACAACATCTAATAGTATATATACTAATATACAATAATCGCTCCAGGCGTGATAATATGCAACATTACAGAAAAGTAATAAGCATCACAGAACAATGCAGATAATCTGGGATCCCCGGGTTTCACAGAGCCGCTACTGAAAACATAACGTTCCCCTGGTCGTGTGGATAGCCTGTGCAAAGAAACCTAGACCCCTTCGGGTGCGGCAAGTTACCCGCCAAAACCTGAAGCGAGGCAGCCCCCTACAGCAAAGTGAATGGACCACCCAGCACTTCACGGAATCTGGTAACTTGAGCACCCCTCCTTGGGTCAACCTATACCCCCTATGAGTGCGGCGAATAGTCTGCCAATTCTAAAGTGAAGCCTCTTCCGTCTCAACGCCATAAGATGCGGGCCCGTTGCCCTCCAGAACCCGGCTATCCGTGCACCCCACCGTGGGGTAATCCTAGTATAGAAAAGAAAATATATACAACGGGTACATCGACCTTAGCCCGGTCGTGCCCTAAAAGAATAATATACAAACAGGCAGTGACGGCAGTCCACATGTTGGACGCTCGCCCCACAATATCAAATGTACAAATAAATCCAAACAGCACTACCATTGCACACTGCTATCCACCACGACATATCCGCAACATCACAGCATAACACAGAACATCAACGCGAATGTCACATTCGCAAACCCGTCTAAAATAACTATAGCAATCAGATACGGTTTACCGCTCAAATGACATTCACGGTCGGAGATATAATATAAGTACTGCAAACTAACAAGTTTAAAATTTCGATCGACCAAACTTCCCGAAGTGGGCCCCACATTCATCTGCTATACAGTAACAAAATTTGGGCCCAAAAGAAATATACCAAAACCCACAATTTCTAATGGCAAACACACTGGAAACATTTGGTGCACTGTTCCCACAAAAGAGCCGCGGATCAGCGGCCAAACCCTGGTTTGTGCCGCGGATCCGCGGCCGTTCTGTGGGATCACGTGACCAAATTGCACCAGTTTGCTTAGAATTTCTTGCACAATTTTCTGGGATGCTCAAAATAATTTTAAGGCCTGATTTAAAATCGACAGAAACTTTGAACAGAAAATTGTAGTTTTGCGAAAATCCGTTCGATCGATATTTTAAACGTGTTAGCACAAGTTAGTAAAGCTTAATGGCGAGGCTCTGATACCAATGTAAGTACACGGTAGCGCCCCGGCCGTCTAACAGACGTCAAATGCGGAACAAAAACTTTTACAACTAGCGCTATCGCATACTGTAACCCATGATCTGCCATTAACGCTAAACTAACAAACTGTAAAGTGGGTAGAAATGTTATACCGAATGATCCGGGTCCTTCGGTCTTCAACCATCATCCCACGCTTTGTTGCGGCTGCTCCGATCTCGCTCGATCTCCGGTCTCGTCGTCCAGGTGGCACCACGTCGACGGATCTTTAAACGGGCTCCCGCCTCTGAACCGAGGCAACTCGATCATCAAGTTTGCTAAAAGAGATGACCAAGATTGATATAGAGAATGAGTAGAACACTTTGTCTCGTTACGTCCAAAACTATGGACGAAAGGTTAATAAAGTTGCCTTTTTGAATCGGGTAAATGGAAATTGAGCTATATCAAATTTCCATGAACAAAACTATTATAATCTTTTCCCAAAAATCAATCCATACCCTCCACTAATGTGGCCGGACAATATAAGAAGAGGGGGGTGAGTGTAGGAGAGAGGAGGGGGTGATCATAAGCATTAATGAAGAAATGAGTCACCTAACACCTTGCATTTATCATTAATGCAAACATTGAATCATAATCTAGTCATCATAACACATCACCACTCATTTAATGCTTCATTAATGAACTAATGACTCACTAGCCAAGTCACCATCTAGAACCATCTAGAACCATGACTCACCCAAGAAAAGATAAATCCGTCTTTAACCGAATATTAAAGACGGGTGATAGAAAACTGGAAACTGGCAACTTCCAAAATCGATCCCGAAACGAATTTCAGGATAACCCCGTAACAGTATAAACATACCCGCATTTGTATTACGACCGAATACAAATGCAATTGAGACAAAGATATTATATCTACACAGTATAATACTCGGATCCGGCTTAAACCAAAGCTCACCAGTATTATCTGCCCGAAATATGACACGTGCGTAAACGCACGTGCATTTTCCGAACCCTGCCATAAAACCATACGGCCTCTACAACGTTTCGCCCGAACTTGGGAAACTGTCTGTGGGGGACTCTAATGACTCATCAACACACTGGTACTGGGTATAACCACTAGCACGTCAGAGGTACTAGCTGTACGTAACGGTTGCCTATGTATTGATTGGAAGGGAAGCTGACGAGCGATCTCATCCAGAAACTCTACGGAGCCTGACAGTGACAATATCCGTACAGTCCGGTCCATTCGTCTATGAGTATCGCATATAGGGCCTAGGGGGCCGGTAAACGTCAGACCCCCAATAGCTGTATAAGTCATGTCAGAGAGCAGCCCAGAACACCCTGAGATACTACTGGAATACCTTCCAGTAAATCTCGATTACCCTGGCCAGGGATTTCGTGTAATGGCTCTCCTAAACACAGCGCGATCTCACCCCCAATACCGGGAGAGACGAATCCCCGACGATCTACTCACTACCTCCATGTGGCTCAGGACTGTACCCAAAAAATAGCTGTTTGCACGACTCCTTTGACCCGTAGTAGGGTATAAATCAAAGCACAGTAGGAATTCACACGAGACAAATGACGACCTCAGGTCGATGAACTAATCTGTAAACATGTCACCAGGGAACTGCTTTCTGACACTAGGTATAATACCAACCAGTATGTTCCCAGCGAGTCCTGTCCGGTGTACTCATAACCCAATGAGCACCAGTATACATCTTAGGTGAATCAACTAACACCAATAGCTTGTGAGACCGGCCACCGCCCCTTGTCGGGGTTTCGAATGTATACACTAGTCTACTATGGAGTATCGATGCCCTGTCTCGAAACTCCCACGACTAGGGACACTTTAAGGATGTGCTTATAGACCCCAGCTCCCATATATATGATCGCCATCATACTGCTGGCAGTCAAGCAAAAATCCTATGGGCTTTATCAACATTTACATGATGATAAAGACAAACCAGATAGCATACAATCATCTCGAGTAAGACTGTTTTATCGGTATAGGCCCTCTCTCAATCATCATGATCACCTTCCTGTGACTACGATAATTGTATTAAGGGCACTATTACCAACATAGGGTTAGGGTTAATTAGGGTTAGGGTTATAACCGTTACCAAATATATATTCTATATGTGTGTGTGTGTGTCTGTGCGTGTATATGTCTATGTGCATACATACACTCACACACATACAAGCGTGCGCGCGCGCGCACACACACAGAGAGAGAGAGATAAAGACACGCACACACGTGCGCAGGCACATGCACACACAAGCATACATGCGCGCACTCGCATACACACACACACAAATACAAACATACACAAATCTTGATTCATCATCATTCTTCTGTACATTGAACTTTTTTCAAATCCCACCAACCCTAAATCCAAAATTTTAAACTCGATTAAGAAAACCCCCATCATTAAAAAAAATTATCCTAAACTTAGAACTTCGAAACCCTGTATTCGAAATGTAAACATAAAACTAATTGAAATCAAATTCTAAACTAAGTGTATGATTTTCGATGATAATTTGAAATTTTCATATTCTCATTGATAATTAATCATATGTGAAAATGAAAACATGACTTAGTTCCCGTCTATCGGTTAACATACGTTCGGTGTTCATCGTGATATAAAACTATACGAAAGTTGTTAAACACTGGACATTATCAATCGGTTTCTAACAACCGTCGTGTAGTCTATATGACGAGAATTAATATTCAATCATATGATAACCGATAGATTTGTCCCATGTAGACAAATTATGAATGTATAAAGCAGACACCTGCATTCACTTATGTTTTTCATTCGTTTCGGGATATTTCGTCAGTACCTTTCCGCTGGTTCTCTGTGTACAACGATAGATTAGATGTTTGTTTCAATGGTGTTTCACAGCATTGAAACGATTATCTATTCTATTACAATGTACTCGGAGAACAGCGGGGAGGTGCTGCTGAATTTTTCTCGAAACGGATGAAAACACAAGTGAATGGGTGTATATTTTATACATTCTTAATGGGATAGGTGCCTTACCCCTACAGTCGTTACTCTCGATATCCAAGAAAGAATATTTAATATTATCATCATCTTTCTTAGAAGAAGAATCCAATTCTCGAGTTTTGAGATTAGAAGGAGAAAGTTCTCAATAGGAGTTTGAGGAGAGCTCAATCCAATAACAATTGAAACCAAACTTAACGAAGTCGTCAATTAAACCTAACACTAACGCTTCTTATTATCCATCTATCTCATATTTGTCATGAAATCTTAATTCCATGACTTTTATCTATATGGAGCTTGCTACGTTCCATTTTCTTCCAATATGGTATTCCCGTACCTCCATGACAAGAGTTGGATGTACGTCGATATTTACTCAAGAGTCACAAATTTTTTCCTTAACGGTGTTTACTTTTTCACCGATTTTGCTTATGCACGTCTTGGGATATCGAAAGAGTACGAAATCTATTGTCCTTGCTATAAGTGTATGAACACGCGATTGCAGAAGAAGTCGGATGTTGAGTTACACATCATGAAAAACGGTTTCGTTAGAAATTACACTAAGTGAGATATTCATGAATAAAAGGACGATGAAGGGCCAGTGCAAGAGACGAAAAAAGAATTCATTGAAGCGGAAACCGAAGAGTGGCAAAAGATAATAGAGGAAGAGGAGGAATGGCAGTTTGAACGAGACGATGATGCCGTGTTTGCGCCAGTCGACGACATGGATGTGCTTATAAATACCGCTGCACTTTCTTATGATACGGAAAAGACAGGACCCGCGTTATTGGAGCAGTACAAGGCTTCCTTGAGAATCATTCTATATCCAAATTGCAAAGGGTTTTCAATACTATTTTTTTTCGTACGTCTCTTCCAGATCAAGTGCAAGAACAGATAAAGTGGTCAGTCTTTCACCGATCTCCTAGCATTGCTAAGGGAAGGTTCTGACGGAAATAAAGTGCCACCGAGCTGGTACGAGGCGCAAAAGATAATCATAAATATCGGTCTAAAGTGTGAGAAAATACATGCATACGAGAATAACTGCGTTTTGTTCCGGAAAGAACACGCCGCATTCAAAAGCTGCCCAGTGTGCGGGAAAGCCGATTCAATCCTGAGAAAGACCTCCGTTCGAGTGATGTGCCCATGAAGATTCTTCGTCATTTTCTTTTAATACCGAGACTGCAACGGTTATTTATGTGTAAGGAGATGACATCCGAAATGCAGTGGCACCATAAAGCGTCTCGAGAAGAGCAAAAATGAGTCATCCTAGAGATTCAATATCGTGGAAAGTTTTAGATGAAAACATCTTTCGTTTAGCGCAGACCTTCATAACATGAGGCTGGGGATTGCGAGTGACATTTTCAGTCCATTTGGGATGGTTCACGGCGGGTGTATTCACAGTACTAGGCCCGTTGTAGTGACTATATAAAACCTGCCTTTATGGAGGGTTATGACGCAGTCTTATTTTACGTTGACACTTTTAATCAACGATCCCTCATCTTCAGGGTGGACAAATCAAGATAAGCTTGCCTGCCCTGGTTGTCATATTCATATGAACAGCGTACGCTTAAAGTTTAGCGGGAAAGAGTCGTTTATGGGTCACCGACGATTCTTGCTTATAACTCACAGATTCAGAAGGAATAAAGAAATGTTCAATGGCAATACGAAGACCAGTATGCTGCCTGAATCATTGTCCAGTAACGATATACTACAACAATGGAGAGGTTATCGGATATCACATTCGGAAAGAAACAGAAAAACGATGCAATTCCATGCCCATCTGGTTAGAAGAAGTTTAGTGGTTTATTTCAGCTTCCGTACTGGTCCGATCTACTGCTGTGCCACAATTTAGATGTCATGCATATCAAGAAGGACGTCTCCGACCACATCATCAATCTTCTGTTGTGTAAGGATGGAAAAACGAAGGACAATCTCAACGTCCGTCGTGATTTGACGAATTTGGATGGTTTGTCCATTAGAAAAGAATTGAAACCTCGGCCTGTGGCCGGTAAATCGGGTTATTACGAGATCTTACCGGCAATCTACAACATGAACAAAGAGGAGAAACGGCAGTTTTGCATGTATTGAAAGAATTGAAAGTCCCCGACGGTTTCTCATCAAACATTTCCAAACAGGTGCAAATAGAAAACGGAAAAATCGTAGGACTCAAGAGCCACAATTATCACATATTGATGCAGCATCTTCTTCCTTTATACCTCAGAGCATCGATAAAACCAGAAGTTGGTCTCTTGCTTAATGACTTTTGCACGTATTTCTGATAATTGTGTTCCAAAAACATGGACGTCAATGAGATGGTAGAGCTCGAAAAAGACATTCCTTTGATCATTTGCAAGCTCGAAACTATCTTTCCACCTTCCTTTTTCGACACTATTGTTCACTTGTCCGCCCATTTGGCAACCGAGGTCAGGATTGGTGGTCTGGTCCATTACTGTTAGATATATCCAATCGAGAGGTATTATTGACGTTTATTATTCATCATTTAAATTTCAAAGAATTATCATGAATTATTAATTTATTTCATTTTCAACAGATATCTGTTAACTTAAAAAAACTATATCCATAATAAGTATCGTCCTAAAGGTTCGATTGCTCAAGATTATCACCCGGAAGAAGTCACGTCTTTCTGTACTTGTTTCCTGAACGACGATATCAGGACGAAACTGAACAAACCGCAGAGTGTTCCCGACGGTCTAATTAGAGCAGGAAGGCTAAAGACATGTCGTACGATCTTGTGGCCAGTGTACATGCGTACATCTTGATAAACAACGATTGTT
Organism: Agapanthus africanus; assembly: GCA_030015575.1. Lineage (NCBI taxonomy): Eukaryota > Viridiplantae > Streptophyta > Magnoliopsida > Asparagales > Amaryllidaceae > Agapanthus > Agapanthus africanus. Next base: position 483,414,146 of record JASDDO010000010.1, on the reverse strand, counting down.
TTACTAAATATGTAAAGTAAGTGTTTATTATTTCATAATTTTAAACGTTCGAAATTAAATTTAATCTAATTAATATAACTATATATTAACGAACAGAGCACACAAAGATATACTCATGAGATCGAATCGTAGGACGTGGTCGAATGATATGATCGAAGAAGAACAGATGCGCACTTTCGCTGCTTGGTCTATAAAAGAAGTGAATGCACAATTGAATCGTGGAGAGCATGTTGATAGAGAGGTCCACGCCCTTTTAAACAGTCCAACGATTGCAGCTAGGTTTTACAACGGGTATAGGATATCCAGATATAAATTTGAGGTAGAAAGTACGAAACGTATTAGGGATACACAAAATAGTGGTATCACAACTGTCAACGAGGGTGGAAATCCCTACTACCGTGTTCTTTAGAAAGTTATAGCGGTCTCATACAAGTATACGACTATCCCATTTCATACATTGCAATGCAGATGGTACGATACCAAGACTGACCGGGGTATGAAGGTCGATCAATACGGTCTGATTTTGATAAACACCAAACGGATGTTACCAAAATACGACAGCTTTATCTTTCCTACAATGGCAACACAAATACATTATTCTCGGGATTTGTAGAAGATTGACTAGGATGTTTTTCGCAGGCTCGAGCAATGTTAGGATGAGGGGTCCTACTTGGCCCAATTGCTGCAGGCCACGGGCGGATACTGGGTCATGGACGTGACAGGTGTGCCTATTGAAGAGCACGCGACCCAGTGGGAGGATTATGTTGGGCAGGATGTCCGTACTTATTACAAGTACATATATATATAATTATTTGTTTAATATATTTCAATTTCAGACCAGGCAAAATTATAGATTCGTTGGCGAGCCCGGTGAGGATGGTATGTACAGGCCATTCAATATAGATCGCGTCCTCGCTCACTTCCTAGACCAGTGTCAACTGATCAAGAGACATCGCCGATGGAAAATGAAGAGTTAACTTTACCTTCTCTGGCCCACGGCGATCCAGGATCAGCGGATGCACTTGATGGAGGTCATAGTGCTGGAGATCCTGAGAGAGGATTGGCCGGTTCTTGTCGTCTATTTTGAGCACGATGATGTGCAGGTATCAATTTAATTTTTAAGATTTTAACAATATAACATGAAATTATATTCTAAAATATATAATATAATATTTATTTTTGCAAGACGATGTCGGTTCGAAATAAGCAGAACCGGAATAACGGCGTGCAGGAACGTGCTATCCCAATTCAAGGGAAGCGTTCGTAGGCCAATGCTCGGTGGCACTTGGTGAGTATTTTGATGCTTAATTCCAAATGTTTTCTATATCGTTGATTAATTATTAAACTAAATCTTAATTTCATCGCAGGGAAAGAAAAATCTCGCCAACTACAATGAAGCCAAAGGGTGGACTGTGTTATACAAGGGCACAGGCGGATAAATGATAAGTTTTATATAATCAAGTTGATTATATATTTTAATTTATCGCCTATACATACATACATACATACATACATACATACGTACATACATACATATATTCTATACATACCCAGTTCCAGGAGCAGACATACGCCTTAGGACTTAGCCCGGGTGACTCGATCACCGCCATTATCCCTGTCCTGGATTCGATATCTGGCGAGCATCACGGTAGGTATGAGCGCGGGGTTAGTCCTGGGACCCATCGATTTTTTGATACACGTTCGACCGCGCATGATACGTCGTGACCCAGACGTGGGCGGATGCGGCAGTTGCATCGCAGTAGGAGATCCATCGGCTCCACGAGCATGTGGAGCAGCAGCATCAGGCGCAGTAGGAGACGCGGCAGGAGCTTCAAGAGACGCGGCAGGAGCTTCAGGAGATATGTCACGAGCTGCAGGAGCTTAGTCCGGAGATTCAAGACATGAGGCAGTCGCACGCCGATTCCATCTAGCTGTCCATATGGAGTAAGTTGAGCGCATTTTTAGGCCACGGGACGATAGAGGTGGATCTTCATCCCAACTGAAATATATCTATTTTTTAATTTGTTGACATATACAATAGGACTTTAGTGGAGAATTGATTATATTGGACTATTTTTTGATTTGTTGATTAGTAGAGTATTGATCATATTGATTGTATGTTTAATTTTTGTTTATGTTTGCATTCGATTCGGAGCTTATTAATTTGATTATCGTATATTAATTGCGTGGGATTTGAATTTATTGGGTGAATGATGATTATATTTTGATTCTTGTGAATGAAAGTTAAATATTGCTTGTGATTGAAATTAACGCGTGTAGGGCGTGGAAAATTTAATTATTTTAAAAAAATAACTTCTGACGGTTGTAACCGTGATTAAATACATTTGTTCACGGTTACAACCGTGAACAAAAGGCTGCTCCAGATACTGATATTTTGAGCAGGTCTGTGTTATGGGTCACGGTTATAAGTTTTGTTCACGGTTGTAACCGTGACCCTTAACTGGTTTTGTTCAAGGTTGGAACCGTGAACAAAAAGATGGGGCCCACTAACTAACTAATTTTTTATTTTTTCACGCTTATAAACATTCATGGTTACAGCCGTAAACGTTTCGTCTTGTTCACGGTCAGAACCATGACCCCATCCTTTGCTTACGTAGGTTTGGGTCACGGTTCTCTCACGATTTAAACCGTGACCAAAATGATTTTTCTTCACGGTTTAAACCGCAAACAAATCGCTACCCTGTAGTAGTTATTGTTGGTAGCGGTTTCAACCGCTACCAATTCTGTGATATCCGTTACGAGTAATTGGTAGCGGTTGGACCAATTCTATCGAACCGCTACCAATCTCTCGTTACTAGTGTCGATGCTTTTTCTATTGAGCCCTATGAACCAATCGAATTTAAGCGCAAAAATGTAATCGCTGGAACGGTTGCTAAAAACAATTTTTAAGTGACGCGACCTGGGATCGCGCTAAGATGTTACCTTCCGTTGATCTGCTGATGGCGGCGATGGGTGGCTGAGATTTGATCTGGAGTCTGTCCCTCCTGAAGCGTGTGGATCTCAATGGATTTGAGGTTGTGGTTGCTGAGCTACCTGCAAGGAAGTCCCGGGATGGTTGTACTACCGAGGACCCTCCGACGGTCAAGTTAGACTAGAGATCCGAGCAGAGTAACGGCTTAGTGGAGTCAAAATGACTTACTTGAACCGTCTGAAGAAGGGGTTTATATAGTGGTGGCAGCAGGTGAGGCAGGCGCGAGAATCACGCCGGCCGTTACGCTCCCGACATCACGCCCGTGTGATGAGCGGGACCTCCTATTAACGACGAGACAGGCTCGTTAATGGGGGATCGTGGTGGCGTGGAACGTGGGATGTGGCCGGCGGAGATCTCGCGCATGGCGAGATTAACGGGATGGCGGTTACGCCTGCAAGCGGTGCCGTTGGTCAGTCGATGAGAACGAGGAAGATGACCTCGGCGGGAGAGCTCGCGGAGGAGCGGGAGAGCCGAGGTATCTTGGTTCTGCTCGAGCCCGGAGGCGAGCTGAGAGGGCCGAGGAGGCTCGGGCCTGTGATAGCTCGGAGACGAGCTGTGGGGCCAAGGAAGCCACTTATGCTGGGGGGCTCGGAGATGAGCCAGCGTTTGCTCATAGGACGGGCACAGGAGTGGTCTGGTCGGCCACTGTAGGTCCTTTCTTGTGATCCTTGGAACACGTCATCTGCCACGTGTCCTGATCTGGGAGATCACCGATATCGAGCATTATCATTAGCCCCCGACTCTCGTCCGGACCAGCTGATGGGTCGAGTTGAGAGTGGTTTGCCGGATCACCCGATGCGAGCTCCATTCTGAAGATATCGTCGAGCGTGTCTCTGGGAAATTGGTTGTTTTTTCGGGTGATGTCAGCGAATCAGGGCGAGATCTCCGCATTAAAGAGCGTGCGCCGGATCGTGTGCCCTTTTGTCGAAGCGACAGGCCACGTGTTGGGTGCCGGTTGGCTGATGTGACATGCCGCAGGCTTCTGGCGTCCGATGGGATGCTGCCAATGCGCTTGCGGCAGGTGGATTGATCGTGGCCATTGAGTGTACTAAATCGTTTTGGCGGGAGTCAACCGTCGCCGCTGGATGAGGACGCCGGTTGTATAAATCGAGGGAAGGCCTGATTCGGGGTCTCTCTCTCTTCCCACTTTCCTTATTCTGAGTCTTGTTAGCTCGGTGCTCTCCTATTTAGGTCGGATCTCAGCATTTTCTCTTCTCGAGGATTTCCTCCCATCAGGTTAGATGTCTTGTTTTGAGGAGTTTGTAGATGTCGTAGGGGAAGATACTAGGGATTCTTCCCCCGGGTTGGATCCCCTATTGGAAGTTGGGGTCAGACCCTCTTCCTGGGGTCGCGCGTCTGGGGCGGTTCCTGGAGCGGTGGCGGCGGATGCCCCTGGTGCGTCATCCTCAGTAAGATATGAGGACGGGCTTGTCACCACTCAGGCACGTTTCCATATTCCCTCCGGCTATAGGCCGAGGAAGGAGAGAGGGCAGATCAGGTAAGAGGTAGAGAGATCGCCTTGTACCTGGAAGCCCTTTGGGCCGGAATGCGCCTGCCTTTCTCTCCCGAGGTTGTAGCTGTGCTAAATTACTTTGGATTAGCCCCGGGCCAGCTAGTGCCGAACTCCTGGAGGATTCTCCTTGGGTTCCTGGTCCGGCTGAAGATGCAGATGATCCCCTTTAGTTTGTCTATTCTTGCCTCCTCTCTCGTTTAAAAAAGTCACCCTGGAACTCGCGCGGGCGACCCGAGGTAGGTTTACCTCTCCTTTAGGAAGCAGCAGGGGAGTGTAACCGGGTCAGGAGTTGTCGTCTTGCCTTCCTCCATCCATGATTGGAAGCAGAAGTTTTTCTTCGTTGGGCCGCCAGAGGGTGAGGACTGGCTCGTACCCATCCAATGGTCTAGGGATATGTGCTGGCAGGAAAATACGTCCAATGACCTTGACGCGGCGAGAGTGGCGACATGGGAGCCTATTCCTCGAGCTGATGTGCTGCTTTCTGAGCGGGCCCTAAGTTGGGCCGAGCTCAGCCCCGCCCAGTTCGTCGGTAAGTTAGGAGCTTGTATTTGTTTTTACTTTGTTTATCTCGCTGACTCTATTATATCCTGCCTTGTGCAGAAACCATGGACGTGGGCCTCCTCTGAGAAGCAGTGCGCAAGCCGAAGAAGGGGTCGGAGGCTGGAGGGGCCAGCTCTTCTCGTTAGATGCCGGTCCCGATTCCCCCAGCAGCCGACCCGCCCCAGCGCTCGAGTGCGGATCACGCCCCGGAGCCCAGCCAGGCACCGAGCAGAAAAAGGGGGCGCGGAAAAGACGCTCAGGCTTCGGAGGTGGAGAAAAGCTCTCCGCCGTCGTCTCTGAAGAGGTTCCCCCGAGTAGTTCCGCGGACCCCGACCTCTCCGATCTTGGTGAACGAGGGAGAGCTCCGCTTTGAGGTGCCCTCGGGGCTTTTCGTTGCTGACAGCTTGCTGCACGACATGGAGAGATCGGCCGAGGGCCGGGTCGTTGGGGGGACGCTGAAAGCACAAATGACGTCCATCGCCCAAGTGGCCCTGCAGGTTAGCGCTCGTATATCGTCTCAGTGCTTGGGAGATTTGGTGCTCCTTTTTCTTTCTGACCTCCCCTCCGATTTCTTCAGGTCCTCCAGCACGTCGCTATCGTCGCCCGGATGGAGGAAGAGGAGATAGCCCCGGCAATGCGAGCCGCGGGCGAGCTCTCCTCGCTGGGGAGAGCTCGAAGCAGGAGCTGGAGGCGGTGATGGCGAGGGTCGCTACTCTTGAAGGCGAGGCGGCTGCCGGGAGGCAGGAGGCGGCGGCAGCGAAGCAGGAGGCGGCGGCCGTGAAGCAGAAGGCGGTGGCCTTGAAGAAAGAGGTGGCCAGGTTCCGTGAGGCCGTCCAGGCCGCCGAGGCTAAACTTCAAGGCTCCAAGGTGCTCGTCGGCACCATGAAGAAGTCAGTGAGCACCCTCCGAAAGGAGTTGGGGGCTGCGGTAGAGGCGGCGAAGAGAGCCGACCTCAGGACGGCGCAGGCGGTGGAGAACTTCCAGAAGTCGGAGCAGTTCTACACCGTCCTAGCCTCGGCCACCACCCTCATCTGGCACGAGGCTCTCGATGCCGTCACGGCCCGGGTGCCTGAGTGTGCTGATGAATAGCTCCGGGCAGAATATCCCCACGGGGATGACGAGCAGGGGATGCCCCCGGGAGCACTGCCGGGGAAAGGACTCTCGGCGAGGGCGACGCCGAGGCTCCTGCAATGGACGCATCCCCAGTTGTGGTGGACGTCGAGCTTATTGATATCGCGCCCGGCCCCGGGGCCTGAAGCCCCTCGTCTTCTCTTTGTCTTTTCTTTTGTCGCGTCGGGTATTTTGTAGGCCTTCGGGCATTTTTGTAAGGCTGGGGAGCCCACAGTACCCTTGGAAAGGCTTTTGGATTTTTGAATAAAGACTTTTTGTTTTTGTTGTAGTGTTTGTGCTTGTACTTCCTTTTGTTGGTAGACACTTGTATCTGCACAGTACTGCTTTTATGGTCGGCATGTTCCTCGTCTAGCGATTACTCGTCAACTTGACTCTGATCATTTGCCAAGTGTGCGAGGACCGGGGGGAAAATGGTACCTCCATGGCCCCGAAGTCGAAGTGGAGATCGCTAAGACGTAGATAGACCGGATGCCTCTTGCTGAGTTCGTGTTCCTTAGTTATTGGAGGGCCGTGAGTGACTTACTAAGGATGGCGCTGAGCAGGGTAGTTGCTCGGTGCCTCATGACGAAGGCATAGATCCTTAGCTGTTGGAGGGGCCTTGAGTGGCCTACTAAGGACGGCCGAGCAGGGTAGCTGCTCGGTAACTCTTGGCGAGGGCTTGGATCCCTGGTTTAGTAGGGAGCTATCGGGCAGGGATAACCGAACAAGGGCGGGTTCGGTTGCCTCTGGCGAGGGCTTTTCATCCTTAGCGCGGGAGGGGCCATGAGTGGCCTACTAAGGATGGTGCCGAGCAGGGAAGCTGCTCGGTGCCTCTTGGTGAGGGCTTTGATCTTTAGCGCGGGAGGGGACGCGAGTGGCCTACTAAGGATGGCCGAGCTGGGTAGCTGCTTGGTGCCTCTTGGCGAGAGCTTGGATCCTTAACGCGGGAGGGGCCTGGAGTGGCCTACTAAGGACGTCCGAGCAGGGTAGCTGCTCAGTGCCTCTTGGCGAGGGCTTGGATCTCTGGTTTGGTAGGGAGCTACCAGTCAGGGATAACCGAACAAGGGCAGGTCCGGTTGCCTCTTGCGAGGGCTTTGATCCTTAAGGACGGGCCGAGCAGGGTTACTGCCCGGTGCCTCTTGGAGAGGGCTTTGATCCCTGGTTTGGTAAGGAGCTACCAGCTAGGGATAACTGAACAAGGGCGGGTCCGGTTGCCTCTGTGAGGACTTTGATCCCTGGTTTATTGGGGTAGGGAGCTACCAGGCAGGGATAACCGAATAAGGGCGGGTTCGGTTGCCTCTTGCGAGGGCTTTTCATCCTTAGCGCGGGAGAGGCCATGTGTAGCCTACTAAGGATGGCCGAGCAGGGTTATTTCCCGGTGCCTCTTGGCGAGGGCTTTTTGTCCTTAAGGATGGCTGAACAGGGTTGCCGCTCGGCTGCCTCTTGGTGAGGCCTTTGATCCCTGGCGTTGTGAGGTAGGGAAGCTACCGGCCAGGGATAGCTGAGTAGGGAAGCCTCTCGGCTGCCTCTTGGTGAGGGATTTAATCCCTGGCTTTGTGAGGTAGGGAAGCTAACGACCAGGGATAGCCGAGCGGGGAAGCCGCTCGGCTGCCTCTTGGCGAGTGCTTTGATCCCTAGCTTTGTGAGGTAGGGAAGCTACCGGCCAGGGATAGCCGAGCGGGGTAGCCGCTTAGCTGCCTCTTGGTGAGGGCTTTGATCCTTGGCGTTGTGGGGTAGGGGAGCTACCAGTCAGGGATAGCCGAGCGGGGTAGCCGCTCGGCTGCCTCTTGGTGAGGGCTTTGATCCCTGGCGTTGTGAGGTAGGGAAGCTACCGGCCAGGGATAGCCGAGCGGGGTAGCTGCTCGGCTGCCTCTTGGTGAAGGCTTTGATCCCTGGCGTTGTGGGGTAGGGGAGCTACCAGCCAGGGATAGCCGAGCAGGGTTGCTGCAGGGCTGCCTCTATGCGAGGGCTTCGACTTTGATAGCCATTCGGTGCACCGGAAAGAGGTACGGTCGAGCAGAAATATGGGGATGGTCGCGCCTTTGATTTTAAGTATCGCGGTTGTGTGGGGAACGCGAAGAGACGGAGTGTCTTTTCGGTTTCGCATCAATCGGCGCAACTTCTGCAGCGTGGCGGCACTGTTGTGGGTGAAAACAGGTGACCGTTGAACTCCGGGGGGTGTTGGAGGCTATAAAACTGAGGGGGTAATTGTTTACTCCCTTCCTCACACCCGAAACGCAAAAATGCAGGACCTCCCTTTCACTATCAAAGATATCATAAACTTCGAGGATGTCTATCTCTATGACCCGTACCGCACTGAGGACACGGTGCAGTTGGTAATAGGCAGGATCGAGGACCACTTCGGCCGATTGCTCCCCCGGTGGTCCTCCCTCCTTCAGCTGCTGATGTACTCAATTTGAAGGGCGTCGCCGGGGCTTTACAACCCCTTATCCGAAATGCCGTTCGACAAGACCATAGGCAAGCTAAGGTCTCTGAGGCGCTTCGGCCTAATCTTTACGAGTCGGCTAGACCGCTCGGAAGCGCTCGTCCGTGAGTGCTACCAATTGAGGCGCGATGCCGACGCTCGCGGGGGTGATCGAAGGCAGAGGCTAGATGCTGCGAGGTCTCGGCTGGCGGAAATATCGTCAGAGTACCACGAGCAGTATTCTCTGCACCCTGTTCCCCCGCTATTGTAATTTTTTTCTTTTTTTTATGTACGGCTGATGAGCCTATAATAACCCTTGAATGAATAAAATTCTTTCTCTTTTCTGCAATGCTCTATTGATCCCTTTATTATATAAACAAAAGATCTCAAGAAAGATGTACATTGCTCTGAAAAGAAAATACAAGCTAGTAAATGTTCTTATTCGTGCAGCTCGGCCCCCCCAGATGTCTGTTGGTATCTATACCCGGCGCAGGGTACCAAGCTTCGTGGATACCAGGCGTATCCTCCGCTGACACTTCCATGATCTGGCCGATGGTCAGCTCGGCTGGAGGGGGCGCTGCTCCTGTTCGCGGTCAGCTTGCCGCTTGTCCCTTAGGTACGTTGCGAGGTGCCCCGAACGGATGAGCTCTTCAATATAGTCTCAGAGTTGTTTACAGCTCTCCGTAGAGTGGCCCGGCGATCTGTGAAAACCACAGTAGGGGCCCCGAGTTCGCTTAGAGTCCATTCGCGGGACTGGAGGAAGCTTGAAGAACGCTTCGCCTTTTGTATCCTCTTGTAGCACCGCCTGGGAGACGTTGAGCGGGGTGTACTCCTGGAATTTTATGAGGTAGGGTTTTTGCCGCTCAGGTCCCCTTCTCTCTTCTCTTGCCCTCTTCTTTTGGTCGGTTTGCTCGGCCCGGGGGAGGTTTGCGTTCACCTCGGATTCGAGATGGACCTCACGCTCGGTCCTGGCCTTTACCTCGGCCATGGTCTTAGGTTGCGCTAATGCAAAGGAGCGTAACCACTCCTTGTGCCTAAGGCCAGACCTCAGAGCCGTGATGACCGTCTGGTTCCGGTGCTCGGGGACCTCGAGAAGGGCGTTGTAGAAGTGGGTGACGTATTCTTTGAACGTCTCTTTGTCCCCGCTCTTGATCGTGAAGAGGTGGTCGACGGTGCGCTTTTGCCACCTGTTCCCGACGAAGTGGCCGAGGAATTGGGTGTCCAGCTCATCGAAAGTCGAGATCGAGCACGGCTCGAGCCCATGGAACTAGTCTCGCCCGTAACGGATGAGAGTGGCTGGGAAAGCCCGGCATTGGGCGGCGTCGGAATTGTCTTGGAAGCTCATCCCCGCGGTGAACGCATCCAAATGGTCCTTTGGGTCAGACTTGCCGTCGAAGAGGGAGACCTTTGGGGTCTTGTTGCGAGAGGAGACATGGACAGTGAGCAGCTCCTCGGTGAATGGTTTGGTGAGCGAGTCGGCAGCGTACTTAGCCCCGACGCTCGAACGGTGACCCTCCCGATGCAGACCCTCAATCTTATTCTCGAGGGCGGCGAGTCGGCCATGGTATCCTGACGACTCGGCACATTCTGATCCCAGGCCTCAGCTGTTGGAGGCCTGCGTCTGGACTCGGCCTCGGTTCCTCTCAATGAGGTTCCTTAGATCCCCCGGCGAGTTGGTCTTCGAGCCGCCATAGTGAGTCTCATCCGTGCGACCCCGTCGAGGGAGGGGGTGACGGTCAGGCCTGGTAGCAGGCGAGCTGATAGACATCTTCTTGGGAGGGACAGGTGCGCGAAGGACCTCAGGACGAGGCGCTCTGGTGGCGGACCTTGGCGTTGAACTGTGAGGCGTCAAGTGGGCCTCAGAACGTATTTGCCCGGGAGATCTGCGGCCGTGGGAGGTAGCGACGCGGTGGTCGGCAGTGCCGACGCGGACAAAGTCTTCTCTCCCCCTGTAGGGGTCCTAGTCCCGAGGCGGGGGAGCGGCGACTTGATGATCTTGCCCCGCCGTTTGGACGCGGATCGACGCCTCCACAAAGGACGCGGGTCGGTCTATCCGGCCGGCGAGGGCGTTGATGGCATTCAAAGGAGGAGGTTCGTTCATGCCTCCGTTGAGGGGGAGGCGGCGACTGGTGCTTGAATCGTTGTGATGATCGCTCGCCATTGGATTGGGATTGGAAAGTGAACTTTTGTTTTTGTGGAATCAATAATTTCCTATAGACAGTGCCAGCTGACGCGATCCGGGATCGCGCCAAGATGTTACCTTCCGTTGATCTGCTGATGGCGGCGATGGGTGGCTGAGATTTGATCTGGAGGCTGTCCCTCCTGAAGCGTGTGGATCTCAATGGGTTTGAGGTTGTGGTTGCCGAGCTACCTGCAAGAAAGTCCCGGGGTGGTTGAACCGTCTGAAGAAGGAGTTTATATAGCGGTGGCAGCAGGTGAGGCAGACGTGAGAATCACGCCGGCCGTTACGCTCCCGTCGTCACGCCCGCATGATGAGCGGGGCCTCCCATTAATGGCGAGACATGCTCGTTAATGGGGGATCGTGGTGGCGTGGAACGTGGGATGTGGCCGACGGAGATCTCGCGCATGGCGAGATTCACGGGATGGCGGTTACGCCTGCAAGCGGTGCTGTTGGTCGGTCGATAAGACCGAGGAAGATGACCTCGGCGGGAGAGCTCGCGGAGGAGCGGGAGAGCCGAGATATCTTGGTTCTGCTCGAGCCCGGAGGCGAGCTGAGAGGGCCGAGGAGGTTCGGGCCCGTGATAGCTCGGAGACGAGCTGTGGGGCCGAGGAGGCCAATTGTGCTGGGGGGTTCGGAGGTGAGCCAGCGTTTGCTCGTAGAACGGGCACATGAGTGGTCTGGTCGGCCACTGTAGGTCCTTTCTTGTGAGCTCTGGGACATGTCATCTGCCAAGTGTCCTGATCTGGGAGATCACCGATACGAGCATTATCATTAAGTATCCTCCTAATAGCATCTTGTGTAAAGAACAAATGTTGGACCACCACTTAGTGCTTAATCTAATATCAAATTAATGTTTATATTAATGTTAATAGTGGAGATGATTGCATCATTTGAAAAAGAAATTTGTGGGTTAATTACTTGTTGATGCTGCATAAGCTGGATTACATTATAGATTACACGCCATTTCATCCAATCAGCTAATTGGTTATACTTCTCTATATTGATTCGGGACTTGCTAAACATTTTGATTAGAGTTTCTTCGTCCTTTTACAAACTTTGTATACAAAAAGCTCAATCATGTTTAACTCTCTAATAAAAAGTACTATGAATATTACCCAAAAGCTGTTAGAAAAAGTGGGCCAGGCAAAGATTATTAGCGCCATCATTATTTATTAAAGCTTGATGCCTAATCGGTGGATAATTTCATCTAATAAAGTCTGATGAGAAAAACATTAAAGTAGTTAATTAGTTATTTAATTTGTAAATTGATTGAAGATGCCTTTAATCTTTTGCCTCATGATCTTATAAGGAAGTCGTGCTCTCCTTTTTATAGGGAGAATTGGACTCCAATGGTTGGAGAATAGCACAAAACATCACTTCGATCCATTCCCATGTAAAGTTGTATGTCTAAATGCATCTTGAAAATAAGGATGTTTCGTCTCATATTCATAGTTTTCGAATCAAGCATGATCAAGCGCAATGACTAGAATTTTCGACGGTCCCAAAACTCTTTTCTTTAGGCACTGTATGTTGAAATTGTGGAGAGTCTTCCTCAGACATCTGAACGAGAAAGTTCAGACGTCTGGACATGCACGCATGTAGAAGCCAAAACAGCAGAGAGATGCCAGACGTTTGAAGGCAAAGGAGACAGATGTCTGGCCAAATCCAGAGCTGTCACAGAGCGCAGACAGACGTTTGACCAAGGAGTGGCAGACGTGTTGGGTAGGGAGAAGAGAGGAGCCAATGCACGGAACAATACCCGCGACAAATCAAATCACGAAATAACAATAACCACGCAATTAACAACGAAAAGACAAATTAATAATGATGTGAGAATAAATAAGAAATTAAACAAACGCAAACAAGAAGGATTTGTTAACGAGATTCACTCACCATATGGCATGTTCCCGGCAGAGCGGAATCTGCAAACGTCTATTAGAATTCTTGAATCAATTACACGTGCAACCCTAGGATATTTCTTTCAAATCTCTATATATGTCAAACCGCCACCCTCTCAATACAATGATCTCTCTTTTTGGCAATTATTAAGAATATATATGAGAGGTCCTCTTATATAGGCAAGCCCTAAATCTATCTTAAACAAAAGATAAATTTAATTTTACTAAAATAGATTAGCTGCAGATTAATTGTCGGCAGACATCTGACCCGCATTTGGGTAGACGTCTTTCTTTAATATGTATCTCTTTAGTTTACTTGTGCAGACGTCTATCATGTCTCCAGACGTCTGGTCTATGGTCTCAGGTTGGAGCTTCAAGCTTCCTCAGACATCTGAACCACACTTGGTCAGAAGTCTAGCCACGTTTTGTACTTGGGTTTAGTCTTCTGCAGACGTTTGGTTAGCTATCTTTCAGACGTTTGTCGTTACTCTGTGTTTCTGACATAGGCATGTCCAGTCGTATACTCTTGTATTGGGCAGACATCTGACCTGAAGCTTTCTCCACAATTTCTAACAATCTCTCACTTGGACATATTTCGGCCTTGATTGCCAACACTAGTGGACTTTACACGACACCACTCTTCTCTCTTCTCATCAGATTTTCATAGAGAGATTCACCGACTCACAACTGTAATGACTATAAAATCCATATACAAAAATTTCTTGTTTATTGTAGAAAAAGGGTATTTCGGCCTGATGTGAAGTTATAAGTTATTTTTGTTCAATAAAAGCAAGAAGCAACTTGTACCTCACTGATAAAGGCTCTGCACTGCTGTGACATAGCTTATACGTTTGAATTCCATCAGACCCTATTATTTTTTCAGATTTTTCTTTTTAATTTTTGGAAGTCCAAGAGTTGCACGTGTAATACACGGAGAAATAAAAAGTTTCAGAAAAATCAAACAGGCGAAACGAGGTGTACACACCCAACTTGACACGTGGCACAAATCTCAAGGCAGGACATTCAAATCCGACCGCCCATTCTCCCCTTTTGGCCGGTACCGACGGTCGATCATACTCCATTTGCCTCCGTGTTTTGTACACACACCCCTTCAGCTCCCCTTAACTACCCTGCACTGTTTGATTTTCCTGCAATCAAACAGAGACCCTTCAATTCACCATTTAACACATTTTTAATGCTTTTTAGTCTAAAATTTTAATTCCTAAACTCTAATTCTTCACTATAAATACCACCCCATGCCCTACCTTCCCTCTATTCTAAAAATTTCTAGCAAATCACCTCAAAATTTTCTAAGTGCAAATGGAGTCAAGTGGAGTTAGCAACCAAGCTCCTTTCATCGAAGATCGAATCCATTTCCGGAGCTCCCGCGACGCCACGAAGCCCCTCTTTTCTTCCTTACTCTCTTCTCGATATTACCAAGCCGTAAGTCCCTCTCATCTCTTCTTTATTTCATCTCAATTCATCTCCTAAAAATATATCGGTAAAGTGGAGTTACCTTCGATACATTCTTTTTAGAACTTGGAACTCCCTTTTGCTTAATACATAGGTCAAACAAATTTTACCACCATACTTGTAACTTCGATTACAATCTTTTAGTTTCGAGTTTAACCAAGATTTTCATGTGAAACAAAAATAAACGAACTTTTTCATTAAGATACCTTGAACTTTAGTATCACCCTCTTTTCGATAATTGTTAAAACAATACCTTTAGGAAAACTTCACGGGGTAACGACCTATCCCACACGCACACCATGGTTTCATAGCACGATGTTTTTATGTGTGTGTGTGTGTGTGTGTGTGTTGTTGGTTCAAAGAATAATTTTTTCATTAAAATACTATACCGTTTCAAAACGAGTTTCTTTAAATACGTATTTCGAAATCTTTGGCAATTACATCTCTACAACTCTCCTGAGGGGACCCGCTAATAGATGGTGTGGATTATCGTATATCTTTGGGATAGTAGAGCGAGATGCAGAACTCCTCATGGAGCCTTCGATCTCGAAAGAAAATAAAATACGGTTTTTAAGAAATACGAATTTCTAAATAAAAACTAAATTTTTCAAAAAATTATATAAATTTATGAATTCGTATTTTCAATAAAAATATATTATGAAACTATATTTTTAAAATGAAAGATTAGAATTTTAAGAATATACCATCAAGTTTTCAAAAGAGCTAGTTTTCAATAAAATACCATAATCTTTTAAAAAGGCTAAGTTTCATCACCAAAATACCATAATAATTAAAATACATGCCCATGAAAACCCTAAAGCTTGTAAATCACTCTCGAAGTTATTTTTAAAACAATATTAATATATATTTTTCATAAAACCCACTCAAGATATACAAACAATAATTAAGGACTCTAGATTAATATAGGTTTAAGCGGGATCAATTCTCTTGAGCCCTAGGGAGCCGGAGAAAGTGATTGCTTTCCTATTCAAGTTAGACATGTTTAATAAAGTTATCAATGGCAACTATCTTGGAAAAAAACACAAATCCTGCCGTCCATGTGCAGCAGTTGTCGATTACTTCCAAACTTAAGAAATTCAAGAGCTAAATCTTTTCATAAGATATTTACTCTTATCTGAATACAAATTCAATCAGGATCCAGCCTTTAACATAAACTTGAACCTTTGATCATGAACCAGAATACTTGTGTTGGCTATAGTGCCCTCAAGGCAATTATTGTAATCGCAGATCGGTGATTATGATGATTGAGGGAGGACCTATATGGATAGAACAGTCTTACTCAAAATGATAGTATGTTATCTGGTTTGCCTTTATCATCATATACATGCATTATGTGGTATTACAGATCACTATTACATGTTGATAGAGCCCATATGATTCTTGCTGGACTACCAGCATTATGATGACGATCATATACGTGGGAGCTGGGTGGTCTATAAGCACATCCTTAAATGTCCCTAGTCGCGGGAGTATCGAGACTGGGCATCGATACTCCGGAGTAGACTAGTGTATACTTATCGAGACCCGACGAGGGGCGGTGGCCGGTCTCACAAGCCATTGGTTTCCGTTTGTCACCTAAGATAGAATACATGTGCTCATTGGGTTATGAGTACACTGGACGAACTCGTCGGGAACATGCTAGTTGGTATTATACCTATTGTCAGATAGCAGTTCCCAGGTGACATGTGTACAGATTAGTCTGTCGACCTGAAATCGTCGTTTGTCTCGTATGAGTTCCCACTGTGCTTTGATTACTACCCTACCACGACTCAAAAGAGTCGTGCAAACAGGTTTTAGTTGGGTACATTCCTGAGCCACATAGATGCAGTGAGCGGATCGTCAGGGATTCGTCTCTCCCGGTACTGGGGGTTGATGTCGCGTAGTGCACGGATGACCATCACCAGAAATTCTTGGCCATGGTAGACGAGAATTACTAATTTGGATCAGTAGTTTCTCAGTTGGTGACACGAAATATCGCGTTATTAGGGGTCTGACTTTATCCACCCACCGAGACCCGATATGCGATACTCTTAGACGAACAGACCACACTGTATGGAGATAGCCACGGACAGGCTCAGTAGGGGTTCAGATGAGTTTGCTCATTAGCCTTCCTTTGACTCAATACCTCGGTAGCCGTTACGTACAGCTAGTGCCGCTCACGTGCTTGTGGTTAAACCTATTGCCAGCGTATTAATGAGTCTTTAGAGTCCCACACAGAGGGTTTTCCTGCTTCGGGTAAAACGATATAGAGGTCGTATGGTTTTACGGCAGGGTTCGATCATATACGTGCACTTATGCACGGATTATGATTCGGACGGTTTATACTAGTGGGTTTTGGTTTAAGCCGGATTCTAGTATTAGATTATTGGATTATTTTCGTCTCTTTGTATTCGTATTTTTTAGGAATATGGATACGGGTATGTATTTACGGTGAGGTGTATTCTTGTAATTTATTACAAGGGTGCTTCTAGAAGAATACACCTCATTTGTTTATAACCATTTTGGATTAAATGGTTAATGGGGTGGAGGATGAGGTGTTATATCATTCATTGAAGCATGGATCACTTGGTGACTCATGGGATGACTCATGCTTTGGTGACTATTGAGGCATGCTTGATTCATGTGTTGAATTAAGTGGATGATTCAATAATTCACAAGACCTGGAGATATTTTTCTTGATGAAAAAAAAAATGAAGAACACAACACTCTCATCTCCTTAAGCTTCCTTGTTCTTTCTCAACCCTAAATGTCTCACGTGTTGAGAAACCTAGGGTATTTTGAGACAAATCAATCAATCATCACTCTCTACATCCTCTAGGCTATCTAGTTTAGCAAACTAGGTATCCTAGTTACCTCGGTATTGAGCTTGGAGCTCGAACTATATACTCTCGGGTGGATCATCTTCGATAGAGGGAGACCGGAGGCCAAACTCGATTCAGGAGACCCTTGGGAGCTAATGAAGATGGTAGAAGACCGAAGGACACGGATCATTCGGTATAACACTTCTATCACTTTAGTTTAGCTATTCATAGTTTGCTAGTTTAGGGTTTTTGATTCAATTCTAGCGTGTTTCGTTAGCGCCAAGTTTTTAAACGCCCGTTTTTGTTCCGAACCGGCCACGGTAGATGGCCAGAGCGCTGGTGTAACCCAACATGGTATTAGAGTTTTTCCATAAACCCATAACTAGCAATTTTAACGATCTTTAAAGTAACGAAACCGAAATAACTCGAAAACAATTCGAATAATATTCAAGTATCTGTCGATTTTTTAAAGTCTTCTAAATTTTTTTTAAATAATTGCAGAAGGCTATTCATGTTGTAACTAGAACACCATTAAAACACGAGCCCCAAAATCCTAAACTTGGCTGGCGAGAATGCCTTAATTCCCGGCCTGGCCGATCCTACTGTGGTTTTGGGACTTGAAATTTTTATGGTGTTCTAGGTTCTTGAATGTTGGTTTTTAGGTGTTGTTTGTTTTTGCCTAGATTACATATTCTGTCATCTCATGGTTTGGGGGCAATACAGAGTATTTCATAGTCGCTATTTTAACAACGTTTATAAGTTTCAGTGCATACATTACTATCTGCGACCGTGAATGTCATTAGAGCGGTATAACTCGTTTAACTGCTATATGTTCTATTAGATGGGTTTGCGAACATAACATTCACGTTGATATTTTATGTTGTACTGATATTGTGGATTGGATGTCGTGGTGGATAGCCAGTTGTGCAATGATAGTTGTACAGTTCAAATTCATTTGTATATTCGTTATTGCGGGGCGAGCGTCCGACATGTGGATAGCCGTCTCTGCCAGATTGTATATTATTTTATTCAGGAACGACCGAGTTAAGGTCGGTGTCACTATTGTATATATACTTTTATTTTCTGTACTAGGATTACCCTGCGGTGGAGTGCTCGAATAGCCGGATTTTTGAGGGCAACGGGGCCGCATCTCATGGCGTTGAGATGGAGGGGGCCTCACTTTAGAATTGGCAGGCTATTCTCCGCACTCGTAGGGGGTACAAGTCGACCTACAGAGGGGTGCTCAAGTTACCGGATTCCGTGAAGTGCTGGGTGGCCCATTCACTTTGTTGATTTTGGTTGCCTCACTTCTGTGGTTAGCAGGTAACTTGCCGCGCTCATAAGGATCTAGGTTTTCATTGCACAGGCCATCCACATGACGAGGGGAAGGTCGGGTTTCATTTGTGGCTTAAAGGAAACCCGGGGCTCCTACATTATCCGTGATTCTGTGTTTCTTATCGCATTTATGTGATGTTGCTTATATCATGCCTGGGACGAATGTTATATATATATATATACACTAGTAGATGTTATTTATGTTTTGCACCCGCGGTAATCCAGCCCCCGCTCTGCCGTTAGTTAAGTAACCTAACGGTGCATGACGGGACCCCGTGGCGCATGCAGATGGCATATACGTACATTATATTTTCGTTCTTTTCTGATGTGATATAGTTTAATTGATGGGACTGCATTAACTCCGATTAATGCAAGGAAAACAAATCTATATTATATTGTTGGAACCAAGTTTTTAAAATCTGACATTACAGACGTTTCGTTTTGCTTTGTATAGTGGTATTCAGTTATGAATATCCAGCACCTCATTCGACGAGGCAAGAGCCGAGATCCCTTCACAGGGAGTGACCTCTTGGGAAAAAGTTTGCATCCGTGTAATAACTTCACTATAATCGATTCTTTTGTTGTGCATCGTGGTATTCAATTTGGAATATCCTGCACCTCATTCGATGAGAAAAGAGCCGAGATCCCTTTACAGGGAGTGACCTCTTTAGCGAAAGTTTGCGCCACTATATATTTGTAAAACAACCCGGTTCTTTCAACGATATCAAGTTCATTACGTTAAAGGATTTTTCGCCGAAAACCCAGACATAGCCCTCCGTCATTTCAGATAAGTGGCAGTTAGTATTTGTACTATGTACGTTGGTCTCTATCAAGGCATAATGAACGGTAGCTAAATGTTACTTATCTGTTGCATCTTAGGATGCGATTAATTAGGATAGTCGCATAGCCACTTTAGTCTCTATCAAGGGCTTATGCGGGTGGTGTTCACCGCCGAAAATGGGAGACAGACCGCGTAGGTCGTCTTGCCTTAATTTGGGGGCAGATGCTATTTGGATTTATCCGTCCACCTCTCCGAAGATGTTAAGTTGATTTATGGCACCGTATATCGAAGGTCTGGACGGATGCGGCCGTTGTAGCAGATTTCGTCAGATTCCCCCTCGTTTGCGAGGTGTTTTTGATTGTGGGGACGCTCTTCCCTGCAGGTGCATGCCCCTGCAGTTAATTACGTTACCGCATCGCGGTAACCATTTTCTCCTGCTCCAGAAGGTCACTTTGTGTCATGTGTGTTTGTTTTATTTTTGGTTGCCCGTAGATTGTATACGGAGACTAATTTATGCTGTCGCCCGTAGGGCATGAATTAGTCCAAATCCATATATTCTTAGATTTGGGTTTGGCTTGATTTAAGGATCGTTAATCTCATTTGAGATTAAGATCAACTTAAATATTTGTTGAGGATATGTTAGTTTAATTTTAGACTAAGATCTACTCAACAGGATTTTGGGATCATTCAGACCCAACAAAAGGGCATTTGGGCTTTATTGCTTTAGTTTAAGAACGTCTCGGTCCGTTGTTAGTTTAAGGACGTTTTGGTCCATTGTTAGTTTAAGGGCGTTTCAGTCCATAGTAGTTTAAGGACGTTACGATCCGTATTGGGATGCGCTCATCGGTTTGGGAACAAAAGAGTTGTTGGTTGTCGGCACCCTCCACCTCTCTGAAAACGTTGAAGAATTACAATGATATGTATCAGAGGTGTGGAGAGATGTACCCTTGAACCAAATTCTAGATTGAGGGGAGAGATCATGGTAGACTCTCTAAGAATCATTAGTCATTTTTAGGAGATTAAGACTAATTTAGGAGATGTGGGATGAACATCATTTTAGTCATCATCCATTAAGGAATCATTAGTTTGGGAAATCATGAGCATAGAGACTCTGTCTATTTGGAGATCTAAAATATTTTAATCTCAGGGAGACTTAGCTAATTTGGGGATGAAGTTGGCTTCTTATAGTGTTAAACACTAATATATGCTCAGTGCTCACGCGCTCTCATGTGAGTCTCTAAATCAATGTTAAATACTGAAACTTGGGGCGCTCATGTGTGGCACGTGAGACACCTAAAATTTGGCGCTATGCCTTTGGGTCCAAATCCCCGTCTATATATGCAGGTATTAAACACTTAAGTCTTATGGCCATTACGTGTGGGCACGTGATGCGCTCCAAAGTTGGTCACTGCCTCTTTGGATTTATTCTCTCTTCCTTTTATAAGTGCTAAGCACTTAGCTCATATAATGCTCATGTGCGAACACGTGAGGTGATTAAAATGTGAGCGCTTTGTTTGGAATTTTCCCCCTTTCCATATAAATGTTAAGCAACTGTTTGGGGGTCACGTGGGAACACGTGAGGCACCATAAAATGGAAACTGTCTATTGGTTTATTCCCTTTTTCATGTAATTACTGAGCGCTCGTTTTAAGGCGTCACGTGGGAACACGTGAGGCAGTCTTAGTCATTCCTTTTTATTCCTCAGAGGTGCTCACATGGGAACACGTGAGCCTTTGTTATATAGCGTTGAACGCTAATGAATCACCAGTCTTTTCTTTTACATGCACAGAGATTTTAATATGAGTTTTGAGAATTTTAGGTCCCTTTTTTTTATAAGAATTAAATTCTTTTGCAGGGTTAAATTCTAATTTTATCAGAGGAATTAAATTCCTATATCCTTTTGGAAGAATTAAATTTTTTGAACTTAGTTCTTTCCCCTAAGTTTTGAATCTGCATAACAGAATCTCCCCGATGAGACTTAAATTCTCAACTTGTGGGGAGATCTGTTTTTGCAGATCTCAACCAAAGAAAGAATTAAGTTCTTTGAGAAGAGTTAAACTCTTGGTTTGAGAATTAAATTCTCTGTACTTTCTTCTTACTTAGGATTTTTGTTTAAGAAGGGGATTTTCTTTCTCTAGAGAATTGAATTCTCTTTTTCTCTTTTTCTTTTGTTTCTCCAAGCTTATAGGGGGTCCCCTCTGTACAAGACTTGAAGTCTTGGTTCCTTTATATAGTAGAGGCCAGTCTGTTGATTTAGTTAAGAAAATCTCTCATTGAGAGATCTTGATTGATTTAGGGATTTTATCCACCGTTGGATTTTTGATCCAAGAACTTCTGTTTTACAGAAGAGATTAGGGAAATAATTTCCCATACAGAATTTTTCTGTATATGGGTGATTTTAATCACCATTGGATTTTTTAATCCAACGGTACTCTGTTTTACAGATAGTAATCTTTCTTGTTTAGAAAGATTTGAGGAATATTTTCTCAACAGAATTTAATTCTGTATTTTGATAATTTATTATCTCCGTTGTGTCTTTGATCCAATGGCTCTGTTTAATAGAGAGATTTTAGTTTTGGCGTTGGCGCTCTCGTGCGAGGCACGTGAGGTGCTGCCTAAGAGTTTTTAACTCTGGGTGCTGGCGCCCTCGTGCAAGGCACGTGAGGCGTTGCCTCAGAGTTTTTAACTCTTGGCGATGCCTTTCAAATTTTGAACAGAGCTTTGCTCTTTTATTGGAGAAACAAATGCTTCCCCACCGTTGCGCTCACGTGGCTCACACGTGAGTGCAGCGGTGGCCGCCTTTCCACCGTTGGATTTTCTTAGAAGTTGGATCGACTTCCTATGCCTATAAGTAGGGCTTTTGGCCCTTGAGATGACTGCTGTTCATCTTCTCTTGTTCGTCGTTTTTCTGAGAATTTAATTCTCCTTTCAGAGCTTAGATCTCTACCCAAAGTAATCCCTTCTAGAGTTAGAACTCTGCCTAAAAATTTAGTAAGGATCATAATCGAACCCCTTAACAGAGTTTTGCTCTTCTTAGATCATAGATATTAAGATGTATTTTAGGGTTTCTTAACACATTAATCAAAGCTTTGCTCATTTTCCATGAAGAACTCTTAAAGTTTGTTTTGCAAATCTTAAAGATCTTGGGGTTTTACCCTGTTAAAATGCTTTTCTTTTGAGGGTTCTGTTAGATTACCCTATCGTCTTTACAGAGCATAGCACTTAGAAAAATTTGGGGGAATTTTATTCACCTCTTAATTAAATTTAACAGGTGTGAAATCTGTTTGCAAAGCACAGCTCTCGAGGGAGTTTAACTCTTTAGCCCAATGAGATTTATCATTAAATGAGAATCCTCTTTGGAATTCATTCTTAATGAGTGACTGCCCTATTAATGATGGGACGTCATCTTGATTTTATTTTAGACTCCAAGAATCTAGATATTTAATTGCTAATCTTTTATTAAATTTTCTTTCCAGATACTATGGCTGTTTATCTGTATGATCTTGACAAGATTATCTCTTATGAAGATATTCGCCTCCAAGACCGCTGTCAAGACCAGGAGTTTACGGATGCCCAATGCATTGAGGTGATGCATCGCTTTGATGAATATAACGGTCAACTACTCCCTCATCGCTCCGATCTTTTGAAAATTATCGTGGGGGTGATTTGGGAAGCACTTCCTGAATTTAACGAGGTCGTGCCGCTTGAGGCACTTGATGATGCCGAAGACAAGATGCTCGCAGTATATCTGATGGGCCTAATCTCGAAGAGGCGGCGAGATAATCTTGTCGATATTTTGCATCAGGTCTTCTAACAGATAACGATTATCTCTGCCTACTAAAGGACAGACGATATCAGCGGGAATCCCGACGCTTGTATTAGTGAGAAAATTCATAAGAAAATGGACAGAGAAGCCAGAAGTATTTTACTCGGACTTGCTTCTGAATTCTTAAATCCATGCCCAGAATTCAGTGTCTTGCCATTGTAAATATTTTGATGATATTTTGTTTTATTGCTACCACTGATGTATAAATTTTCTCAAGTATGAATGGCAAAATCTCCCTTTCTTTTATACCACTGCTCATAGGTGCCTCATGTGAAGTAGTAGTTACTCGTATATAAAATGCTGGGGCCTCCTTGTTATACGTCCGAGACACGTGAGATGCTGCCTCAGAGTTTTTAACTCCCGGCGATGGCACCCTCGTGCAAGGCACGTGAGGCGCTGCCTCATTATTGAAGGTGTCTTTTCACCTTCTTTCTCTGCTTCCTTTGGGTCAACTATCTTGTTCCCCATGCCCTTTTTTCCGGCCTTGGAAATAGTTCCACTATGCACAAAATTTTCCGTGCGTAGATTTGAAAGTTTCTCTTTATAAGCCGAAGCTATGTCTTACTTCTTCTCTTCAAAGAGAAACCCATTTCTACCAAGAGCTATGGCTTGCAATCGTCCTCACGCTTGTCAGCAACCATGGGAGGTGCCCATCGAAGAAACGATTCCTCGCTTTGCTGCACGGCTAGTAGACCCTCTTCTTACTGATGCTCAGTGTGACGTGGTGATGTATGAGCTCTTGACTCGTAGGGGCTCTCCTCTTCCTATAGGCTCTATTTGGCTCCGGACGATCTTTCTATCCGAGCTTTCCGACATCCCTCCTCATCCGGTAGAGATGACTCCAGCGATCCTCGATGCGGCAGAGGATAAGTTCGAGTGCTTTCACGAGGCACGTTTGATTACCTAGTCTTTGAGGGACCGATCATTCAGCTGCTAAGCCAAATACGGGCTCAATGGGCTATCATGTCTTCGCTGATGAATACGGTGCTAATCGATGGGGAGCAACTTCTCGCGAAGACCGCCACTTCAGTATGGTGGAGAGGGCAGAAAGAGAATTAGAGAACTTTGTATTTTATTTTGTCAACCCCTGTATCTCTGATCCCATATTTGGTGATCTCTTCCCCGTAGAGTAGTATGTTTACATCAATGTATTTATCTTATTATTGACTGTTAAATGTTTCCTGTTGAATTCTTTCTTTCTTACATATTCGTATTTGTATCTCGCTTCTGTGCATGAGCTTTATACTTTACCTTTAGGAATTTTTGCTAAGTACGAGCGTCATTGTAGTGTCGTACATAAATCGGCATGTTTTGGATACCATTTCCATTTAAGCAGGCATGCAGTTGTGAATGAACGCTTAGTAGGGCGTGAACCAAAGACTCTCCTTACTGCCTTGCACAGTACATGGTTGGTGCTCGTAGGTTGCGCCTTTCTATCTTGACTGGACGTAAAGTAGTTTATATACTCATTTCGGAGTTTGTTTAGTCTATCTCCCTTGGTTTTGTTGGCAAACCTGTCCTAACGTTACAGTTCACCCCTTCTCTTTACGACAGAGGTCCATTAGGGTGTATGGTACTAAGGCATTCCCGATACGCAGTCCCGCTGTCGTGTCTCTACTCCCTTCGGGGCTGGACAAGATGTACTCAAATAATCTCCCAGGTCATATTACCATTGGGATAGCACATTCTCCCTAGAAATCATGAGGATTTTCAAGCGTTCATCGCCTTCTTAAGTTGCCAGGATCTCGCTCGGATACTACTTCCTTACGAATCTTAAGCACTCATAAGTAGTTTCTTTATTTCAGTGGCATGTAACATTGGAAAAGGTGGCCCGTAGATAATTCATCTTGACCTCCTTGTAGGGCAGCGATGGCTTAGGAAACAGGTTTGGATCTGTCGCCTAAGACTTTTCAACTTGATGAGCCGTAAGGGTCTCATAAAGACTTTTCTCCCTACGAGTCGAGAGGATCCCGCAGGTGTATTTTCTTCTTAGGAGTCGTGAGGACTCCTAAGTGCGTTTTCTTTTGAGAGTCGTAAGGATCTTATAAGAGAATTTTCCCCCGACAAGTCGAGAGGACTCGTAAGTGGTTTTTTCCCTCATTGTTGATATTCGACTTTAGAGAGTGGCCCGTGGATAGTATGCACTAGTCCATCTTGGACCTACTTGCAGGGCCCTAGTGCTTAGTGAAACAGGTTGATATCCCCGCTGCCTAAGGCTTTTCACCTTCATGAAGATTTCGTGAAGATGTTTTTCCCTACGAGTCGAGACGAGTCGAGAAGTTCTCGCAGGAACATTGTTTTCCCTATGATTTGAGACGAATCGAGAAGTTCTCGCAAGAATATCCTAACATCACAGTTAACCCTTGCTGATAGAATTCCGTTAGGGTCTGTGGTACTAGGGTTTTTGTCCGTCGTATGGTCGCGTTGGCCGATGTATTACCTGATATGCAATTTGCTATTCGAGTAGCCCTGTGACTGTCGTGTTTCTGTTCCCTTCGAGGGCTGGATAAGACGTCTTCAAGTAATCTCTCAGGTCATATTACCGTCGGAAGAGCAAGCATTAAAGATTTTCCATGCCGCTTTTTACTTGAGATTAGGCTCAATTTGGGAGCCCCAATGAGTCATGACCACTCAGCGCTGGTGTGGGATGATCTCCGATAGTCTTTCAGGTTTTATCTGAGTTGCCGTCAAGACGCTGAAGCTAGGGATCTTCCTTTGCTTCGTTTGTTGATATTGTGTTTGCTATATTGCGAAGAATGTCGAGATTGTCTCTAGGTTGTACATAAACCGTCGAGATTCGGAACTAGGGATTTTGCCGTGGCTTTGTTGTTTTGACCCTGGGGTCAGTTGTTGACGTTACGTCTGCATCCTGCTGGAGTGAGAAGGAACGCCGTTGTGACCTCTAGGCTGTAGATGTTGCCGTCGAGACCCTGAAGCTAGGGATCTTCCTTCGCTTCGTTTGTTGACATTGTGTATGCTATATTGTGACGAATGTTGAGATTGTAAGTCTACGGTAGCGCCTCAGCCGTCAATCCGAGGCCAAACGCGGAAACAAAAAACATTTACGAAACTGGCGCTAACGCAGACTTTTATCCGGATCGTATCATTAACACTAAACTAGCTATTTACAAGAAGTTAGAATGGCTATACCGATCGATCCGTGTCCTTCAGTCTTTAGCCACCATCCCTAACTCCTCGTGGCATCTCCGATCCCGCTCGATCTCCGGCCTCCTCCTCATCGAAAAGGCACCACGTCAAGAAGTCTTTTTAGGGGCTCCCGCTTTAAACCGAAGCAATTCGGACATGAAGTTTGCTAGCCGACATGTCCAAGGTGAAGTAGAG
Organism: Agapanthus africanus; assembly: GCA_030015575.1. Taxonomy (NCBI): domain Eukaryota; kingdom Viridiplantae; phylum Streptophyta; class Magnoliopsida; order Asparagales; family Amaryllidaceae; genus Agapanthus; species Agapanthus africanus. The sequence continues at coordinate 483,387,908 of JASDDO010000010.1, read as the reverse complement.
ATTGTGTGTGATAATTTTGTTTCTATACACTCAATGAATCTCAACACATGAGATGGGATGAGTGGAGGTTGAAGATGAAACCATTGGAGGAAGAGGTGAGCTCAAGAAGAAAGAAGAAGAAAAAGAACTTGCTTATTATGTTGTGTGTTATTTTGAGATATATATATATATATATATATATATATATATATATATATATATATATATATAACCAAAGTCCCAAGCCATCACATGGCAGCCCCTCTCTCTCCAAAATACCTCCACTAATCATAATTAGCTCCATAAATCAATCCATGTCATATTAAATGGCCACACAAACCAATACCATGATTCACCATATACATGTGGCATGAAAAGATGCTTATGGACAAAACTTGCACTCACATTTTCCTCCACTAAACATTTAAACCAAAATGTTTAATCCAACAAAAAGATATGGCATCAACTAAAGTAAACTCGTGACGGATCATAAGAATACCCCTCACCTGTATATAGATACCTGCATCCGCATTCCGACTGAATGCGAATGCAATAAGACTAAAGTAATTCAACAAATCTAATACTAGGATCCGGCATAAACCAAAGCCCACTAGTAGGATCCGTCCGATCATGATCCGTGCACGACTGCACGTACATGATCGATCCCTGCCATAATACCATACGACCTCTACAACGTTTCGCCCGAACTTGGGAAACTATCTGTGGGGGACTCTAAAGACTCGTCAATACGCTGGCAGTGGGTTTAACCACAAGCACGTCAGTGGTACTAGCTGTACGCAACGGCTTGTATTGACCAAAAGGGAGACCGATGAGCGAACTCATCCTGAAACCCTACTGAGCCTGTCAGTGACAATATCCGTACAGTCCGGTCCGTTCGTCTATGAGTATCGCATGTCGAGCCTAGAGGGCTGGTAAACGTCAGACCCCCAAAAGTGGTACAAGTCGTGTCAGAGTGTAGCCCAGAACACCCTGAGATACTACTGGAATATCTACCAATAAATCTCACTTGCCTTGGCTAAGGACTTCGTGTAATGGCTCTCCTAGACACAACGCGATCTCACCCCCAATACCGGGAGATACGAAACCCCTGCCGATCTGCTCACTGCCTCCATGTGGCTCGGGACTGTACCCAACTATAACCTGTTTGCACGATTCCTTTGAGACGTGGTAGGGAAGTAATAAAAGCACAGTGGGAACTCACACGAGATAAATGACGATCTCAGGTCGATAGACTAACCTGTATACATATCACCAGGGAACTGTTATCTGACGACAGGTATAATACCAACTAGCATGTTTCCGGCGAGTCCGTCCAGTGTACTCATAACCCAATGAGCACCTGTATACGTCTTAGGTGAACCAACTAACAGTAATGGCTTGTGAGACGAGCCACCGCCCCTCGTCGGGGTCTCGATCATATACACTAGTCTACTCTAGAGTATCGATGCCCTGTCTCGAAACTCTCACGACTAGGGACACTTTAAGGATGTGCTTATAGACTACCCAACTCTCACGTATATGATCGCCATCATACTGTTGGTAGTCAAGCAAGAATCCTAAGGACTCTATCAACGTGTAATAGTGACCTGTAATATCACCTAAACCATGTACACGATAATAAAGATAAACCAGATAGCATATTATCATCTTGAGTAAGACTGTTCTACCGGTATAGGTCCTCCCTCCATCATTGAAATCACGTGCCTGCGATCCAATAATTGACTTTGAGGGCACTATATCCAACAATCTCCCACTTGCACTCAAGCCTAATTATTGCAATGTCGCATACTCACAGCCCGTGTGATACCAAATACCCAACTCCTCTACTAATCAGTTTCACAAAGCTCGTTTGTGAAACTATTGATTTTGAGAAATAGCCTCAGTGAGTGCATCCGCTCTGATGTTTCTTTCTATATCTCTCTTAATCTCAAGTTCGCGGAGAAAGCTATCTCCCGAAATGAGCAATACCTGTCTTAGAATATGTCTGGATATCTGATGGGACCCAGTTCACAAACGATCTCCAAATTCAGAAAACTTCTTAGACTGTATCGTCAACTGAATTTAATCAGTATCATACGTCATACCTACCTCAGTATCCGCTTGGACCACCTGTCCAAACTACTGCCCATCGTCAGAGGGAAAACTATAACTCTGATAGTCACTTTGTCATCCAGGTCATCTTGGAAGCCTGGAAAGATAACCGTCTCCCGAAGGAGGCTGCCGTTATCAAATCCCTAGAACATCAACTTATGTTCTAAAACTGCTTCCGAACATTTCTCTAGGATTGGATTAATGTCAACTTATTGTAGCTACTGCAAAACAACATCTGGTGTGGTACTTGACATCTCATGATTTACTCAATTGCCTAAGCAAGTGATATACCAATCATGCGCATCCCTCATCCCTTTAGTCTGTAAGACACCTTTAAAGAGGGCGACTCCATCACCTGCAGGTACACTACCATGCCAGGAGTCGTCCATTCTAAATACCTTTAGAATACTGTCCAAGTACCCAGATTGGGACGCTTCCCAAATCTAGTTCTAAAACCATAGATCTAGTAACCTGAATGCCTGATATATCTATATCCTATGTGGAGAAGCCACTGTGTGACAACCGTAGTATAACCGATCGTAGTATAGGAATTTCACTTCCTACTATGTGTATGTTATCTAAATACCAGGACATCACACCCTACTACCTTCTTAACAGATCCATCCCCTATTCTGATGAAGTCAAAGCCCATGACTGTCACATCAAAAATAGATAGTCTATCTCCGTTATATTTGCTTTAGTCTATAAATAGACACAAGCTACTTGTCCACTATACTTCCGCTGCTCCCACTGACCACAACAACTCTCTGGCAGAATCATATACACGTGCACTTCTAAAGCTAGTTTAGAATGATGCTATACTCATCCTCCTGTCGGGTCTCATAGTCCAGAACAGCAGCAATGGCAAGTCTGGGTAAACAAGAACCTCCCTATCACCGTCCTTGAGGCTACCGGAGTACCTCTCGGGTGCCTGAGGTTACCCACCATATCTGTGGAGTGGCTAATGGAATGTCAATCCAGATTGAATCATTAGGTCCTATTAAATTTTCCGTAATCGTTTGTGGTTCTGGAATCACTTCCAGTTCTACCATACTCCCACTACTGTTTTCTAAAAAAATCCATTTTACTAAAACTGTGGCGAGTCAAGAACAATATCACTATTGATCTTCCAGATGGTACAAATTAACCCTCGTCATAGCCCGGGTCAACCCACAAACATCCATTACAGAAACGTGCCTTGAGTTATCCAGAGTCTGGTTTTAAGCATAAGCCGGACAACTCCCCGTATCTTAACATCGTTAAGATATGAACCATTCTATATACAATATAGAAAAAGAGGCACTGATTTAATTGGAACTAGATTCAAATCATGCAGCTGTCTCCAGTGCATGTCAATGATTGATAGAGATTTTACGATCAAAAATATAATTACCGCAATCAGAAACGGCGTCGCTTCGCAGCTAGCCGGTGAGTGCGGGTCGATCCACAGAGACGGGTAAATTTCTTTAGTGTGTCTTAACGAGTTGATTCTATTTGTAGTTTTGGTTTTATAAAAATCTAGATCTAAAACTTAATTAATCTAATTTAAATTCTTGCTAGGGTTAGGCTTAGAGGAAGTTTTGGAGATTGATGTTTCCTCACCGCTTTCAATGCCGTATTTTAGATCCATTAGGTGTTATAGTAATTATCGATAAAGTGGGTACGACTCTTTTGGGAAGATGTTTTCTTCCTCTAGATTCGTATCCTTCCTTTATCGTTAATTATCCTAACCCAAATGGAAAACGCGCGCAACCGGCCCTTTATACTGCGGTTCACCGTTACCTCGAGGGGTAGGGTGCCGCAGGGAGCGGTTGTGCGCGCATGCATGGAGTTCTTAATGGGTTAGTTTAATATGGCATTGAAAGGGGTGAGAGATCTCATCTCTCAACCCTTTCCCTAAGGCTAACCCTAACAAGCGAGGAGACTACTCGCTCATTAGGGAATGAAATAACATTAAAAGAATAAAGGAAAAACACTTACTAATGGTGATGGCTCCCTCCAAGCGATAAAGAACAGATCTGAATGTCACTTCCAGAATTTCTGAATTTTATTTATTGAAAAGAGGCATACAATTTTTAGATCTAAGATTACAATTTATAGGAAAATAGGAAACTTAGGGTTACAGGCTCTCGCACTTGCGCAATTACAGATTTGCCCACATAAAATCCCAACTTCTGCACCGACGCAACAGTACAGAAGAATTCCACCGACACGGGTATTGAATGGCCGCGGATCCGCGGCAAATGTTGTCTTGGGCCGCGGATCCGCGGCCCGTTGGTGGGCTTGGCCCACTAAACTGCTGGGGATCATTTATAGCTTCTTGGGCTCCCTATTTCTGTGTTTCATTTCTCTGTTGGACATTTATATTTTCTCCAGATATTTCAGTGAAAACTTGTAGCGATCTTTTGACCGTTTGCCTTGACATTTCGGACCTTGCACTGTTCTTCGTCTCGGCTTGAGTAAGATCCGCCTGCTTGTTGGTCAAAAGTCCCTTTTTATGTTGTTTTGTGTCTTTTTCACTGTATTTGCTCCAGAAACCTGTATCCTGTAATATGCAACAAACGTGCGTCAAGAGTACCTGTTTATTTATAAAAGGGGTAAGAAAAGGGGAATGAAAGATGCAATATTATGGTCTAAACAAATACCCCCAAACTTACCTTTTGCTCGTCCTCGAGCAAACTTATTATTTTATTCTCTAAAATCCTAACCGTACTTTCGCAGGGAAACGCGATTGCACTGAGCACGTGCAACAAGCCGTTAAACCTCTAGGTGTCCCTAGTAGGAGGAGTGTTGTCTCCTGAGGGTTTTCAGCGGATTACACCCACAAAATCCTATCAACTCGGCCCATTGACTTTTGTTCTCCAATTAGGTTTTCTAATAAGGAATTCTATTATCTTTTGACTCGCAAATTATCCACCCATATTCTTCACGCTTCCTCATTATTTAACTTAAGATTATATATGTTATGTAGACCTACTTAGCTTTCAGCATCTCCTAAGTTTTCCTTCTAGGGTTACATCTCCACTCAGGAATTTCTATCAACTCTATTAAAGATACAAGTTTTATCTTTCATTCCTCTCTCTTATCTAAATTCCAATCACATACCCCTACGTGTGTGTATAGATCACCCCTACACTTGGAAATTCAATTCAAGCAATCATGCCCTAGTCCATTGTCCAAAGTACTTATTAATTGGTGAATTTAAATGAAATTCGCTTACACATCCTTCATGCGACCGTTAATACTTCTTGAGGTACCAACGACCGATTACAAAATGCGTTTGCACTTTAAAGCGTACTTCCTAGTCCTTGCAACACCCAAGGCTTTAGCAGTGACTCCCAAACCAGTTGGTCTAAGGCACTAGGTGATGAAGCACCCTCGCTAAATATTTTTCTATTTTTGCAGCCTTAAGTAATCACAAAAACCAGTGTCCATTTTTTTTATTCTTTATTCACATTTTTTTTCTTTTATTTTCATTGTACTAAGGACTTTAGACAAGAGTATTTCAAGGTCTCTTCTACTATTCCAAGTTTCAAGGTGCGTGATAGTGCAAATTGTAGGGTATACATTTTCAGAATCTAGACTTAAGGTAGGAACTATTTTTCAAACTTATACTCTAATAAGAGCATCAATACTTGTCCTTCATTTTGACTTAACCCAAGAAGTGAACCCAAAATTTGCCTATTTCTAAATAAACTACAAGGCATATACTTTCTACTGTTAAACTTTAAGGAAGGTTATTTTTAGGGTTTTCAACTTACTAAGTCTAAGATCTAGTTGTTCCTAGCTAGTTGACCTATTTGTCAAACTAAAGTCAATTAGCCAAAATTGAATACATTTATTTTTATAATTTTTGAAATTTTTTCAAATTTTTATGGGTTTTCAAATAAGTATGTAAATGCAAAAATATGTACAAATGAATGCGAAGGAAGAAGACGTACCGAGCATACCCCCAAACTTGAACTTGACAGTGTCCTCACTGTCATGCTAAACCAAGAGGGTCAAAATACCGATACTCCCCTGTTTATTTATTTATAGTTTTTTTTTTGTTTTTTTTTAAATTTTATTGTTAAGAAAAACAAAAATATATACAAAAAAGACCCTCCCCCAAACTTCAATTAAACTATGTTAGACAATACTGCCAAACCTTGCATCGGCCAAAAGTCAACACCAACCAGTTGAAAAATTTATCAGTAAAGAATATAGGGTGGTGGAAAAATAAGTTGTGGTGGTCCGCAAAGAATTGGGGAAGATAGAAGTAGTGGTATGGGAGGTGTGGAGGTAAATATACAGGTGATGGTGATGCATCGATACGAGAATGTAAGTGATCAGCAATCAGTGGAGTGTTGGCATTCTCGTACCTTATTAAAAGAAATGGGGGTATTTCAACTTCTAAGGGAGGAAGTTGGCTCACCACAATACCCCCAAGATATTCCTGTGGGTCCTCTATTGACATGGCATCATCCATCAATTGTGTATGATATTCACTTATGAGGGAACTTATCTTCTCGATGTCCGCCATAGTCCTACCGAAAACTTGCCGCCTATCTTGTAAGACCGTTAAGAAGGCATTCTCTTGCTCGAGGGCTAGAGAGGCCGATATGATAATGGGAAAGGTCTCATTCTCACCTATGTAAGCATATCTAAGGTGAGACGGCAAGGGCGTGAGTTCGAGTTTCGGAGGCGAAAGAATCATTGCGGAATCTACCTCGAACTCAAAGGACTCCAACACAGGTTCGAAATCACTGCAAACAACCGATTCGGATGGTTCGACTGACTCATCCAAAAATTCAAACGACTCATATTCGGGCTGTGAGTCGTCATCATCCAAAAAAGTGAAACATTCATAATCAACATCGGTTGTGTCAACGGTGGTAGGCTCAAGGAGGGACGCACTAGTGGCGTCAAAACTGTTTTCATCAAACAAGAATCTTTCAAGCTCGCAGTCCTCCTGCGTGATTTCGTGAATAGAGCAAACTTCTCGTGTACTACTTTTAGGCACGGGGGGCAGACTTCCCATCTTATAAATATTGAACTCACTAGACCTCTTCCCGAAGGATAGAGTCATGGAGCCATTGCGGCAATTTATCACGGCATTGGAAGTGGCCAAAAATGGTCGACCGAGAATCACCGGAATTTGGTTTATTGGGTTAGCAACAGGTTGTGTATCCATAACAATAAAATCAACGGGGAATATGAACTCCCCAACTTTGATCAACACATCCTCTAGTTGACCCCTTGGATAGGTGATTGATCGATCAGCCATTTGGAAAGTGCAACGAGTGGGTTTCAACTCTCCAACCCCTAATTGTTCGTACACGGAGTAAGGAATCAGGTTAACACTAGACCCAAGGTCTAAAAGTGCTTGATTAATTTTCTTATCCCCAATTGTAATTGAAATCGTAGGACAGCCGGGGTCCTTTCGTTTTTGGGGTAAGGTTTGATGGTGGTTAATTGCATTGCTCACTGCACTAGCCACTAGCACTTTCTTGGGTACTTGAGATGCCTTTCTCTTCGAGGTGCATAATCCCTTTAAGATTTTTGCGTATGAAGGGACTTGTTGGATAGCATCCAAGAGGGGTATATTTATGCTAACCTGCTTAAATATCTCCACAATCTTCTCCACTTGTGTATTTGGTTTATTAGGACTCAACCTGTTTGGAAATCGTGCATTCTGAAAATTTGTTGAGTCAAAAGTCTGTGGAGTAGAATGTGGAGTAGGAACGGATCCCGGTGTAGATGTGTTCGTGTTGTGAGAAATGGGTCCGTTAGAGTTAGAAGAAGTAGAGCCATGTGAAGGGTGGAGAATAGGCTCTAAAGAAAAAGGTGAAGAAGGAAGTGAAGAAAATGAAGAAGGGGAAGAAGAACCACCGGCGGGGATGTCATCACTAGTTTCCACATTATTTTGCAACTCTCTTCCGGATCTCAACGTGGTCACCGCATTTACATTGTGATTGTGATATGCGTTTTGTGGGTGATCAGGATTGGGCAATGGTTGAGATGGAAGCTTTCCCTTTTCTCTCTCGCTCAACGCAGCAGTTAATTGTGCAATTTGTGCCTCAATAGATTTGATACTTTGATCATGTGAGGCATTGTTATTCATTAAAGATTGCACATAACTTTCAAATCTTGCTGCGGATTCTGTAGTTTGCTTGAGAAATGCTTCAAGACTTTTCTTGAGCGAGCTAACCTTATCATCATTAGGTTGAACCAAATTGTTCGTTTGATTTGTATAAGGTTGTTGTTGGAAAGGTTGCTGGTTTTGAGTTTGTAAGGGTGCTTGTTGTTGTTGTGGAGGAGGTCTTTGAAAATTATTGTTCCCTTGGACTTGTTGATTTTGGTTCCAAGCGAAATTCGGGTGACTCCTCCACCCCTGATTGTATGTCGAAGAGTAAGGATCATTTCTTTGTCGTTGCTGAAATGCAGCATTGACTTGATCCTGTCCTTGAATAGGTGCATTATAAGGACACTCTTCGGTTAAATGCGATGGGTTCGAACAACAAGCACAAACAGTTCGTGTGGGTAGAGTAGGGGCAGGAGAAGACGATGAGATTTTTGTCTCAATGGCTTCTAGCTTTTTCATAAATGAGGCCATCTCGGCCTTCATAGCTATCGACATATCTATTTGATGTATGCCTGCCCTAGATTGACCAATTGAAGAAGATGATGTGGTCTTGGTACTTTCCCACTGAATTGTTTGCTCACTTAGGTCCTCAAGAAACTGCCAAGCTTCGTCGCTAGACTTGGAGAGAAAATGACCTTGACATATTGTTTCTAGCAACTGCTTCGTTGCTGCATTCAATCCCTCGTATAATGTTTGGCAAAGTTGCCAATTTTCTATCCCATGATGAGGGCATTGAACAAGTAGGTCTTTAAATCTCTCGAAGCACTTCCAAAATGGTTCGGAAGGAAGCTGTGAAAATTGTATAATCTCGTTTCGGATTCTAGCAGTTTTGTGATGAGGATAGAACTTTTTCAGAAAAGCTCTCACAAACTCGTCCCAATTTCTAATGGAATGTGATGCGGTGCTGTATAGCCACTTCTCGGCTAGGTCACATAAGGTAAAAGGAATGACCCTTAGCCTTATTGCGTCATCACTTAATTGGGTTGTCTTCATCATGGCGCAAACGTTTTGGAATTTATTAATGAAAATATATGCATCTTCGGATTCCAAACCATAAAACTTAGGCAACATATTGATGAAGTGTGGTTTTATTTCAAAATTATCCCCATTTGCCGGTGGGGGTGAAAGACATGTAGGTAGAGAAGTGCGGACGGGGTAGAAGAGATCCTAGAGCGCGACTCGTGCGGGCGCTACAACAGGCGGAAGATTCGGGTTATTCGCACCTGGCGGAGGTGGAATCATTCCCGTCGGTAAGGTATCGTTGGGGTTGAATCCCGACATACCTTCGAAAGAAGAATTTAAAGGTGGAGGTAAGGAAATGGAGGGAATTTCGACGAAGGGTTCGCCGAAGGGTTCGTTGGTCGGTACCAACGAAACACGGACTAATCGGGCGTTAGTATCCCTAGTCCAAAATGACATACACTAAAGGGTAGCGCAGTCAGAAAAAAGAGAAAAACAGAATGTGGGGGTAAGATAACGTCAGTGAGAAGAAGTGGTGGAAGTGAGTTTGCAAGTTTTCTTTAGCGGCAAGTTGCAAGTTTTTAAAAGATTTTTTTCTTTTTCTTTTTCTTTTATTTATGTGAAGGTTTTGCAAAGAGGTTTTTTGAAAACGGACTCGTGACACAACTGAATCAACCACACATGCACAATCAGACCTAGATCTAGGGTTGCCTAGGTCTACTAGACAGCTCCTAACTAGGGCTAGAAATAGACCTCAAACCGCCTCTTCACGGACAAATACGGCCAGGTAAGTGGGAAGGAACCACCACTACAGTGGGCCTAATTAAAAACCACTAGCCTAGACACCGCAATGTCGGTTAGGATAAACGGCCGATGCCTACCCTAGTCCTTTTCCTATTGAGCTCGCTGTCCTTAGGTCTGAGTCTAATCTTTTTTTTAATTAAAGGTGGTTGATGCAAAATGCTTAGGTGTTTTCTGGGGTCCTGGGAAGGGTGATGAAATCCCCACCCAATCTGAGTTTGGTCAATTAGCCCCTTAGAATCCGGTTAAATTATGCAAAACAAACAAAATTTCACTTGCAATCAGAATTTTTTAGCGCGGCGCAAAGAAACCTGCAGAGATCTGTTATTTAGAAGGGGGAAGAAGACTTTTGCGCAAAGAAATCCTGCAGAAAGATTTTTACAGAGAGATATATTGTAGGTTGCAGAGGAGAGAGAGAAAAATCAAACCAGAAAAATTTAGTGCGCTGACGTGGCAGCCAGAGCGCGGATCCGCGGCGGATTGCCCCCTTATGCGGCGGAAGCGCGGTCTAATGGTGGGATCGCACTGTGAAAAAATTTCTGTGGTTCTGTACTTTGAATTCCTCTATGTTTTTATGTACCAAATTTTGATTTGCCCTCTGTAAAATTCCAGATCCGTGATTCTTCGCTGTTCCTGCAAGATCCAAAAATATACACCCTTCAAACAAATCAAATTTGATATTTTTTTTATTTTTTTTTATATTTTCAGATTTTTATAATTTTTAAATTTTATATCAACCCGAAAATTCACAAAAAGAAAGATTACGCCGTCCCCGGCAACGGCGCCATTTGATTGATAGAGATTTTACGATCAAAAATATAATTACCGTAATCAGAAACGGCGTCGCTTCGCGGCTAGCCGGTGAGTGCGGGTCGATCCACAGAGACGGGTAAATTTCTTTAGTGTGTCTTAACGAGTTGATTCTATTTGTAGTTTTGGTTTTATAAAAATCTAGATCTAAAACTTAATTAATCTAATTTAAATTCTTGCTAGGGTTAGGCTTAGAGGAAGTTTTGGAGATTGATGTTTCCTCACCGCTTTCAATGCCGTATTTTAGATCCATTAGGTGTTATAGTAATTATCGATAAAGTGGGTACGACTCTTTTGGGAAGATGTTTTCTTCCTCTAGATTCGTATCCTTCCTTTATCGTTAATTATCCTAACCCAAATGGAAAACGCGCGCAACCGGCCCTTTATACTGCGGTTCACCGTTACCTCGAGGGGTAGGGTGCCGCAGGGAGCGGTTGTGCGCGCATGCATGGAGTTCTTAATGGGTTAGTTTAATATGGCATTGAAAGGGGTGAGAGATCTCATCTCTCAACCCTTTCCCTAAGGCTAACCCTAACAAGCGAGGAGACTACTCGCTCATTAGGGAATGAAATAACATTAAAAGAATAAAGGAAAAACACTTACTAATGGTGATGGCTCCCTCCAAGCGATAAAGAACAGATCTGAATGTCACTTCCAGAATTTCTGAATTTTATTTATTGAAAAGAGGCATACAATTTTTAGATCTAAGATTACAATTTATAGGAAAATAGGAAACTTAGGGTTACAGGCTCTCGCACTTGCGCAATTACAGATTTGCCCACATAAAATCCCAACTTCTGCACCGACGCAACAGTACAGAAGAATTCCACCGACACGGGTATTGAATGGCCGCGGATCCGCGGCAAATGTTGTCTTGGGCGATGAGAGTATCCAAATAACTGTGGATCTTTATAGTGATACGGGGTGTTCTTGAGAAATACAAAGGTGAAGTAGAAGTGGCGATGAGATACTCGGTTTGGTCATGAATGATAGCAGTTGCAATTTACTTTGCCCTCTTTCTGATCCCTTTATTTATCTTTGCTTATTATCTTCTGCACACCACACTTAGGCTGATTGGTTTTCATCCTTCCCCTACCTTTCAGCACCTGCCAATGGTTTGGAAGAAGACTATCCAATAAGCGTAATAGGTGTACCCTTCTCCTAATCTTAAGAGCCCTCACAACCTGAGAGAAGGTAAAAGGAAAATACAACTGAATAGTCATATTCAATCTCTCCAGAACCGGAATCCATCCTCGAATCTGGAACAATTTCCTTCGAGTTCATATATAACCATACGATAGATTTATCCAATGGAAGTGGATGTTCGTAGTGATACGGGGTGTTCTGGAGAAATGCAAAGGGTAAAAGAAGAAATGGCAATGATGTATGCAACTCTGATAATCCAAAAGCCAGTATTTTAAGAAGGTCCGGTTAACTTGGTCACTGAGTCATAGTCTAGGGTCGGGACATGGTCGCTGCCAAAGAGAGAGAGAAAAGAAACACTCTGCGTATACTCTAACCTAGATTAGAATGGTTATCAATTTATCTAATCAGGAAGTCTCCCACTGTATCCTCAAATTCTTCTCCAAACCTGAAAGAAGAATTAGTCGGGATCGCCTGAGGAGTAAACCAACTCATCGGTGGGAATCGGGATCCAACTATCATCGCATGATAACCTGATGGAATCCACTCGCGTTATCACACTCCAGAAGGTATGTGCATATCTGGCAAGTTTCCTGTATGTTTGAAACTCCCGATGTGACTTTTACCCCATGCTCTTATGAACTTGACTAAGGCCAACAAATCATAAGTCACATGTCAAGTTCTACCCGTCATTGTCCAGGTTAATTTGAACCCACCCATACAAGCCCTTGACTAGGGCCAACAAGGCTGTACAACTGTCCCAAACCAACGCATCTAACTATGCAACAGAAAGGTAACAAGCAGCTACCATACACTATGCCTTGACGAAGGCCAACAAATATAGCATGAATACTAAGTGCTACGCATATGAAATGACGGAGGGCTACGAATCGTTTTTGGCGTAAAACCTTTAACGTAATGAACTTGATATCGTTGAAGGAACCGAATAGCTTTTTACAAATATATAGTGGCGAAAACCTTGGCTAAAGTGCTCACTCCAGGTGAAGTGATCTCGGCTCTTTCCCCGTGGAATGAGGTGCAGGATATTCCAACTGAATACCGCGATGCAAAGCAAAAAGTAATCGACTATAGTGAAGTTATTGCCCTGACGTAAACTTCTGTCCAAGGGGTCACTCCCGGTGAAGGGATCTCGGCCCTTGCCTCGTCGATTGAGGTGCTGGATATTCATAACCAAATACCACTGTGCAAAACAAAAGGAGAACGTCCTTGTAATAACAGCCTTTTGAAAATTGTTCCAACAATATCGAATAGGTTTTTTCCTTGCATTGATCCGAATCAATGCAGTCCTATCAATTAATCACACCAATAATGAACAAAAATATGATGTACGTATATACCATCCGCATTCGCCACTGGGTCCCATCATCACCCGTTAGGTTACATAACTAACGACAGAGCAGGGACAGGACTAGCGCGGGTGTAAAAAATATACATCTACTATTATATATATCAATATATAATAATCACTCCAGGCGTGATAAATGCAACATCACAGAAAAGTAATAAGCATCACAGAACAATACAGATAATCTGGGAGCCCCGGGTTTCCTTTGAGCCGCAACTGAAACCCGACGTTCCTCTGGTCGTGTGGATAGCTTGTGCAATGATAACCTAGACCCCTACGGGCGCGGCAAGTTACCCGCCAAAACCAGAAGCGAGGCAGCCCTCTTCAGCAAAGTGAATGAGCCACCTAGCACTTCACGGAATCTGGTAACTTAAGCACCCCATCTTGGGTCAACCTATACCCCCTTCGAGTGCGGCGAATAGCCCGCCAATTCTAGAGTGAAGCCCCCTCCGTCTCAAAGCCATGGGATGCGGGCCCGTTGCCCTCTAAAATCTGGCTATCCGTGCACTCCACCGCGGGGTAATCCTAGTACAGAAAAGAAAATATGTACAACGGTGACATCGACCTCAACCCGATCGTGCCCTAAAAGAATAATATATAAACAGGCAGTGACGGCAGTCCACATGTCGGACGCTCGCCCAGCGATATCAAATGTACAAATAAATCTAAATTGCACTACCATTGCACGCAAGCTATCCACCATGACAATCCACAACATCACAGCACAACACAGAACATCAACGTGAATGTCACGTTCGTAAACTCGTCTAAAAGAGCTATAGCGATTAGACAAGATTCACCGCTCGAATGACATTCACGGTCGCAGATAGAAATGTAATGTACTGCAATCTTTAAACACTGTTAGAAAATATCGACTTCGAAATAACCCTCGAATAGCCCCAAACAACCTGATAAAACTATATCAAAACTGGGCTAAACAAACAATAGCACTGAACCAAGATTCCAGAGACCAGACTAGAGACAAAAAACGAAGCCCAAATTCACCAAGATGGCCGAGCAGGCCGGCCAAAACAAGAAAGTGCTCAGATTTTTTCCGAGGGAATTGGGCCATTTTTGGTCTGTGGCCTTATAGTGATGTCAGTAGTCTTCTGCAATTGTTAAAAAAAATTTTGAAGACCAAATGAAAATCGACAGAAACTGGAATGCTAAGTGCAGTGAATCGGGTTTGTTACGATTTCGATAGATTAACATTTTCTAAAAAAGCTAGCTAAGGGTTAATGGGTGGCTCTGATAGCATGTAAGTCTACGGTAGCGCCCCGGCCGTCAATCCGAGGCCAAATGCGGAAACAAAAAACTTTTTACGAAACTGGCGCTAACGCAGAATTTTACCCGGATCGTACCATTAACACTAAACTATCTATCTACAAGAAGTTAGAATGGTTATACCCATCGATCCATGTCCTTCGGTCTTTAGCCACTATCCCTAGCTCCCCGCGGCATCTCCGATTTCGCTCGATCTCCGGTCTCCTCCTCATCGAAAAGGCACCACATCAAGAAGTCTTTTTACGGGCTCCCTCTTCAAACCGAAGCAACTCGAACATGAAGTTTGCTAGCCGACATGTCCAAGGTGAAGTAGAGAATGTGTGTGATAATTTTGTCTCTATACACTTAATGAATCTCAACACATGAGATGGGATGAGTGGAGGTTGAAGATGAAGCCATTGGAGGAAGAGGTGAGCTCAAGAAGAAAGAAGAAGAAAAAGAACTTGCTTATTATATTGTGTGTTATTTTGATATATATATATATATATATATATATATATATATAACCAAAGTCCCAAGCCATCACATGGCAACCCCTCTCTCTCCAAAATACCCCCACTAATCATAATTAGCTCTATAAATCAATCCATGCCACATTAAATGGCCACACAAACCAATACCATGAGTCACCATGTACATGTGGCATGAAAAGATGCTTATGGACAAAACTTGCACTCACATTTTCCTCCACTAAACATTTAAACCAAAATGTTTAATCCAACAAAAATATATGGTATCAACTAAAGTAAACTCGTGACGGATCACAAGGATACCCCCCACCTGTATATACATACCTGCATCCGCATTCTGACTGAATGCGAATGCAATGAAACTAAAGTAATCCAACAAATCTAATACTAGGATTCGGCTTAAACCAAAGCCAACTTGTAGGATCCTTCCGATCATGATCCATGCAAGACTGCACGTATATGATTGAACCCTGCCATAATACTATACGGCCTCTACAACGTTTCGCCCAAACTTGGGAAACTATCTGTGGGGGACTCTAAAGACTCGTCAATACGCTGGCAGTGGGTTTAACCATAAGCACGTCAGTGGTACTAGCTGTACGTAACGGCTACCCTTGTATTGACCAAAAGGGAGACCGATGAGCGAACTCATCCTAAAACCCTACTGAGCCTGTTAGTGACAATATCCATACAGTCCGGTCCATTCGTCTATGAGTATCGTATGTCGGGCCTAGGGGCTGGTAAATGTCAGACCCCCCAAAACGGTACAAGTCATGTCGGAGTGTTGCCCAGAACACCCTGAAATACTACTGGAATACCTACCAGTAAATCTCACTTGCCTTGGCTAAGGACTTCGTGTAATGGCTCTCCTAGACACAGCGCGATCTTACCCCCAATACCGGGAGAGACGAAACCCCTGCCGATCTTCTCACTGCCTCCATGTGGCTCGGGACTGTTCCCAACTAAAACCTGTTTGCATAACTCCTTTGAGACGTGGTAGGGTAGTAATCAAAGCACTGTGGGAACTCATACGAGACAAATGACGATCTCAGGTTGATAGACTAACCTGTACACATTTCACCAGGGAACTGCTATCTGACGACAGGTATAATACCAACTAGCATGTTCCCGGCAAGTCCGTTCGGTGTACTCATAACCCAATGAGCACCTGTATACGTCTTAGGTGAACCAACTGACACCAATGGCTTGTGAGACCAGCCACCGCCCCTCGTCAGGGTCTCGATCATATACACTAGTCTACTCTGGAGTATCGATACCCTGTCTCGAAACTCCCACGACTAGGGACACTTTAAGGATGTGCTTATAGACTATCCAACACTCACGTATATGATCGCCATCATACTGCTGGTAGTCAAGCAAGAATGCTAAGGGATCTATCAACGTGTAATAGTGATCTGTAATATCACCTAAAGCATGTACACGATGATAAAGATAAACCATATAGCATACTATCATCTTGAGTAAGACTGTCCTACCGGTATAGGTCCTCCCTCCATCATTGAAATCACGTGCCTGCGATCCAATAATTGACTTTGAGGGCACTATATCCAACAGAGCTTGTCTCTCGGTTGTTTGTAAACCATCAAGTCTTGGAACCAGGGACTTTGTCATGGCTCCATTTGTTTTTTTTTTGACCCTGGGGTCAGCTGTTGACGTCATGTCTGCATCCTGCTGGAGTGAAGAGAAACGCCGTTATTGATCTCTAGGCTGTCGATTCTACCGTCAAGACCTGGCTCTCTTTCTGATGGAGCCAGGTGAGAAAATGTGGTTCCCTTTTCGTTTGTGCCCATGGATTGTATACAGGGGTCGATGTGGACTCACCTGCAGAGCAGAATTTTCATTTCATTTTATTTCTTTCCGCGATGCTCTATCATTTCAGCTTCTTATATCGCTAAAGTAGCAATTTCCCAATCATTTCAGCTTTTTATCACAGTGCCCAATCATTTCGGCTATTCTTTTCTTTTTACTCGCTGTTTTTTATTGCGAGTTGCCCAAACTTTTCGGCTGTTTTTATATGCATATATTTGCTCGCTGATTTTTATTGCGAGTTTCCACATCATTTCGGCTATTTCATATGCATTTTTCTGCTCGCTGATTTTTGTTGCGAGTATGGAACTTGAGATCTGATACTGATCTTAGCATCAGTATCGCTGCGACTGGAATATTGCCAGGAGCGAATCATCATTTACCGTGAAAGGACTTGGAATTTGATACCGATTTAGGCATCAGCATCGCTACAGCTGGGATATTGCCAGAAGCGAATCATCATTTGCCTTTGTCGATTTGAACAAAGGTGGCTTAGCAAACAAGGTTAGAATCCTGTTGACTAAGGCTTTTTGACTTTATGAGCCGTAAGGGTCTCATAAAGGTATTTTCTCCCTACGAGTCGTGAGGATCTCATCGGTGTATTTTCTCCTTAGGAATCATGGGAATCCCCAAGTATGTGTTCTCTTATAAGTCGTAAGGATCTCATAAGAGTATTTTCTCCTTATAAGTCGAGAGGAATTACAAGTGCCGTTCACCATATGAGGACATTCCTCTTATTGGTGGGACTTGGTGAGAGAACGTTTATTTGTGCCCATGGATTGTATATAAGGGCCAGCATTGGACCACTTGTAGGGCAGCTTGGGGAGTGTGATTGCTTAAGAATAGGTTCAAGTCCCTGTATCTTAAGGCTTTTGAATCGTATGAGCCGTGAGGGTCTCGTAGGAGGGAATTCTCCTTACGAGTCATGAGGATCTTGTAAGTGTAATTTCTCCTTAGGAATTGTGGGGATCCCTAAGTGTATTCCTTCCTTGTGAGTCGTAAGGATCTCACGCAGGCATTTCCTCCTCACAAGGTCGAGAAGACCTTGTGAGGTGTCTTTATTTTAACGAGATTGCGCCCTTTTGTGTTTTCATAAACTCGCCGGTAGCCCTGCCGTTTTTACTCACGGCGCCCTTTTGAGTTTTCATCCGTGCCCATTTTGCTTGTGTACGTACCCTTTTTTTTACACCACGAGACTGCACCTTTTCAGGTTTTCATAAGCTCGCTGGTAGCCCTGCTGTTTTTACTCACGGCGCCCTTTCAGGTTTTCATCCGTGCCCATTTCGCTTGTGGATGTACCGTTTTTTTACACCAGGAGATTGCGCCCTTTCAGGTTTTCATAAGTTCGTTGATAGCCCTATTGTTTTTATTCACGGCGCCCTTTCGGGTTTTCATCCATGCCCATTTTTCTTGTGGACGTACCGTTTTCCCTCTGTCTGCTAATGGAACTTATGGAGGACTTCATCACCGGGGCAGCTGTGCAGCCAACGAGTTGCAGTCTTCGCCGCTGGGACTTGTGGACTTGAATTCCACTATAGCCGTGTTTGAGGCAACGTATTTAATTAAGGACATGATGGTCCATTGTTAGTTTAGGGACATTTCAGTCCAGTGTTAGTTTAGGGACATCTCGATCCATTGTTCGCTTCGGGGTGAAGTTTTGCCAGATACTACTTATAGAGTTTGGATTCAGGACGACAGCGAGCTGACATGAGCGTCGTCATCTATCATTAACCTGAGCCGTGACTTGTCAAGCGTAATACTTCTTAAGGAACCGGTCGTTTAATGGCCGGAAGGGTTTTTCTCCATGCATATCCATAAGCAAGTAGGCCCCACCTTGGTAGACCTTGTCTATGATATACGGACCCTCGTAGTTTGGCTTGAATTTCTCCCGCTTTGCGCGGTTAGGGATCATAGGTATTTTGACAACTAGCATGAGTTCGCCTTGGCGGAATGTTCTCGGCCTAGTCAGTCTTTTGTATGAGCGCGTCATTCTTTCTTTGTAAGCTTCTAGTTTTTGCTGCGCCATGAGATGAGTTTCACCGAGGGCATCGAGCTCCTCAAGCCGAAGATGGGCATTTTCTTCATCTGTCAGTTCGTATCGAACTGCTACTCGTAGAGAGGGTAGCTCTATCTCCAAGAGAAGTACCGCTTCTGTACCGAATACCAACGCGAATGGCGTTCTATTCGTGGCCATTTTGAATGTGGTTCAATACTCCCAGAGAGCTTCATGCAGTCTCTAGAGCCAGTCTTTTTTATTTCTGAACACCGTTTTCTTTATGATCTTTGTCAAGGTCTTGTGGAAACCCTCAGCTAGACCGTTAGCTCGTGGATTATAGACCGAAGAGTATCTCCAATCTATATTATATTGTTGTGCGAAGCGACTGATTTTATGGCTTCTGTAGGCTGGCCCGTTATCAGAGTTAATTTGTCGCGGAGTGCCAAACCGATAAATGACGTGAGTTCTGAAGAAATGGAGGATGTTCTCCGTCTTCACCTCCCTTAGCGGTACCGTCTCTGCCCACTTAGAGAAGTAATCAGTTGTTGCCAATATGAACCGATGTCCCTTGGACGATGCTAGCTAGATGAGCCCAATTATATCGGTTCCCCATATTTCGAGCGACTAACTGGCTACCGTTGGGTGTAGCGGATTTGGATGCTGGTGGATGAAGTCCCCGTGAATTTGGCATGAGTGACACAGCTTTGCATATTCAAGGCAGTCCTGAATCATTATGGACCAGTAGTAATCCATTCTTTTGATCTTCAGCTTCACCTTTGGCTCGGCTTGATGAGAACCACAGAGTCCGTCGTGAGTTTCTTGGACGACCCTTTTTGCTTCTTCTGGTCCCAGGAATCTCAGCCACAGAAAGTCGAATGATATCTTATAAAGAGTATTGTTGACGAAGGCGAAAGACAGGGCTCACTTCATGAGCTGATGTCTTGACGACGCGTCTTCGGGTGTTCGATGGGATTTGTAGTAGTCTATGAAGACTTTTCTCCAATCCTTAGCCTTTTCTTCGTCCTCCACTTGGAAGGCCGCTTGTTTGGTCGCTTCCTCTTCTTCAGACGTCTTCGGAGATATCTCTGCCGGTGCGAGAATCCGGCGGCTTTGCATAATGATCCTTACGTCATCGAGGTTTTCGTCGGCCAGTTCTTTAGCGAGCTTGGCTAACGCATCCGCTTTGATATTTTCCGCGTGCGGTATGCTTTCCAGGATGTAGGAGGGGATTTGTGTCAGCAATTGCTGCACTCTCTCGCCATATTTTACCAATTCAGGTTTACACGTCTCATAGTCACCATTTACTTGGCCAACGACCAGCTGGGAGTCTCCATATATGAGAAGGTTTTCGATCCCCATATCGACAGCAATCTGAAGATCTGCTATCAAAACTTCGTACTCAGTCTCATTGTTTGTTCTCAGCTCTGTTAATGAAAGGGCGAAACACATTATCCCTCCTTACGGAGTCATGAAGATAAGGCCCACCCCAGCTTTAATCATGCGGGTATTTTGCTTTCTCTTCTTCAAGGAGGATGATCCGTCGAAGTAAATTTCCCATTGGACATTATTTTCCTCCGTCTTCCCTTCAATTGTGTCGAACGCGTGTTCGTCTGACAATTCGCAATTTAAGGGAGAATCAGCTAGTATCGGATGCTCAGCAAGAAAGTCGGCGATGGCCTGGCCTTTTACTGCTTTGAGGGCCTATTTGGAAAGCCGTCCTATTAATATGGCTCTTGACATCAAATATTTGAGAGGATCCACCTTTGATATAAGATGGACCTCATGTGCTAAGGCATAATGTCAAAACTTCGTTATCGCGAAGATCAGCGCCAGGCAATGCTTTTCGATAGGGGAGTAGTTGTTTTCTGCCCCCAGGAGGACTCGACTCAAATAGTAGAGAACTCTCTCATTTCCCTGGTCATTCTCTTGTGCTCATAGTGCGCCTAAAAAACCTTCAAGGGCTGTTGTGTACAGGATGAGAGGCTTTCCCTTGACCGGAGCGGTCAATACCGGCGGGTTCTGCAGATATTGCTTTATTTCGTCCACTGCATTTTGGCATTAACGATCCCAAACGAACGGGGTCCCCTTCTTCATTAGATGGCTGTAGGGGCGGCATTTGCCGGAGAGGTTAGCTATGAACCATCAGATATACACGAGCTTTCTTTCGAGAGACCGCAGTTGTTTAAGAGTTCTTGGCGAGGGCATTTCCATAATCGCCTTGATCTTTGATGTGTCTATTTCGATGCCTCGGTGTCATACGATGAATCCTAGGAATTTGCCTGAGGAGACTCCAAACCCGCATTTCAGAGAATTCATCTTCATATTATTTTTCTGAAGACGCTGCAACACTATTTTTAGATGTTTCCAATGTTCCTCGTATGACTTGCTTTTCACCACCAGGTCGTCGATTTAGCATTCGACAATCTCATGTATGAGGTCATCGAAGATTTTTGTCATATCCCTTTAATAGGTAGCGCCTGCGTTCTTCAATCCGAAGGGCATCACCTTATAGCAAAATATGTCTAGCGGAGTCCGGAAGGCGGTATGCTTTTGGTCTTCAGGATGTTCTTTATTTGATTGTAGCCTGAAGATCCATCCATAAAGGAGAAGACCTTATGAGTGGACGTGTTATCGATCATGGGCTCGGTAATCGGTACTGGGAAATCATCTTTCGGACAAGCTTTGTTAAGATCCCAAAAGTCCACACAGATGCGTACTGTCCCATTTTCTTCATCACTAGGACAATGTTGGCGATCCAGTCGGGATATTGAACTTCTTGGATAAATCCGGAGTCGATTAGTTTCTTGACTTCGGCATTGATGCTCATCTCGAGTTCGAGCCGCATTCTTCTTGGCGCTTGCTTGACTGGCTTAACGTCCGACGATATAGCCAGTTTATGCACCGCTATTTCTGGATCCAGTCCCAGCATCTCGAAATAATTCCAGGAGAAACAGTCTTTATATTGCGTAAGTAGTCCCTTTGGCGTGCCAACCTGTTTTTCAGACAGCAGCTCACTAACGAACGTTGGCCTTGGCTCGTTTCTGTCCCCAAGTCGATTTTCTTCAGATTGTCCGCTGTGGTGTGTATCCTATCTTCCAGCTCTTTTGGCGCTGGTGGAAATTCTGAGATCACCTCGTTCTCATCTTCATTTGCAAAGAACTAGGAGTGGTCATCCACATTCTTATGCTCTCCCTCCTTTGAGAATGTTATCATGTGGCAGGTACGAGCTCGTTTCCAAGCTCGATGTTGATCTAGACTTACCCTTGCAATTGTCAGATAGAGCAAACCTGCATTGCTGATACTAATCTTCGACCCAATCTTTGAAGGTGAAGAAATCTTCAAGAGGATGTCCTACTGCTCTGTGGTAGGCGCAATAATCCGGATGATGGATCTCGTTTATTTGCTTACGGTGCCGAGACTTCGGGAGTGTCATCATTTGATGCTTTATGACAAGGTTGAATATTTTTC
Source organism: Agapanthus africanus (assembly GCA_030015575.1). NCBI lineage: Eukaryota > Viridiplantae > Streptophyta > Magnoliopsida > Asparagales > Amaryllidaceae > Agapanthus > Agapanthus africanus. The sequence continues at coordinate 483,365,568 of JASDDO010000010.1, read as the reverse complement.
TTGTCTTGTCTTGAGGGAAAGAGTATCCCCGACCCATATTTTTCATAAAAGACGGATTCCAGCTCACCTTTTCTCGATCGCATGACTTATTGGATGTGCTTTGCTGTCTTTGAATGCCATTCCCGCCCTTGATATTGTTGTTGCTTCTGCGTTGGGCCTTTTTCTTGCCACGAGAGCACACAGCGGGCTGAGGGTCAAGGGCATCGTCGTCTTCTCTTTCCGTAGACTGCTGAATAAGATGTTGCGTCCTGCCTTTCTCGTAAATGTCCATTTCGCGGCTGTGGTCATCCCGAACCTTTTGACCTGCTTCCCTTATTAGCTTGTCAATCTGTTCTCCGAATGACGGGCTTAGTATTCTCATGGCGGGTTCTCGCTTTAGTTCGATATCAATTCTATCTGGAGATGCATTCGCTTCTCCACCAGAGTTATTTATGATATGGCAGCCATAGAATCGCTTCCGTTTCTTAGACCGAACGTATCCAAGTCCCGTCGTCTCTATCCTCCTGTTGGGCATTTTTCGCCGAGTCCCGCGAATGTCCCAAATCTTGTTGTAGAACTGGGCTTGTCGAGCGGTTTGTTTGAAGGGTACATCTTGGCATCTTAATAGCCTCTTCAATCCCTCTGCGTAGTATCAGGGAAGACGGATTGGTTGGAGCATATCGAGTGCAGAATCGGCACCATGCCAGACTTTTTTTTCCACTTTAGTCTCCGTGGATTGGTAGAAGAGGATCTCATTTTCACCTCTTTGCCTAGAAGGAACATAGAAGGTCTGCAATTCTTGCACGCCGTATGTATAGAGCGCATCAACTTCCCTGTAATGCTGCTACGGAACCATAGTGATTTGCAAACTCTAATCAGCTCCAATGAAGGTTTGTATTGATGGACGAACAGAGGACACTGCGTTGACCTCGTCTTCAGAGTCGCTGCCAAAGACCAAAATAGGAGTAGATGGTCCTGGCCTATTGCCTTGGGGTTGCCCCGAGTAGACTATTTCTTCATCTTCCTCAGTATCAAGATTAGGATGGTGGCGACGGCTTTTGTCAGTTCTCCGGTTTACGACATCTTTCCGTGTCTTCGAAATCTGGTAGGAAGTACGTAGCGCCTTCATACTTGCAGACTTCATTTACGGAGAATGGGTTTAGCTCCCCTGTAACTGTGTACTCGTGGCCGTCTTTGAAGTACTTTATACACTGATGTTGTGTAGAAGAGATGATGTTCTACTCATGTAACTAAGGCTGCCGAGCAAAGCATTATAGCAAGTCTTGGCCTCGATGACATGAAACTTGATGTTAGTGATGAGCATCTCGAAGTGTAATGTCAGTATTACGGAACCAAGCATCCGTGATGACTGCGAGTCAAACCCGGAGATAGTAATTTTGTCCCGAGCCAAGTGTTGAACGTTCATGCAAATCTCCTTCAACACTCTCACAATGAGAAAGTTGACGGATGACCCGTTGTCAACTAGGATCTTCCCTATCTTGATGTCGTGGCAGTACCCAACGATATATAGAGGACGGTTGTGCCCGCACGTTCCGAGGAAGAGATCTTCATTGCCGAATGTGATGTCAGCTGTGTGAACTTCTTCCAGCTCATCCTTCATCTTTTCTTCTGCAAGGAAGGCTTGAAACTGATCGGGCTCTTGTAATGCCTTGATCAGAGAATCTCATGTCTCTTTGGACAGGAAGAGAGCATCCAGTATGCTCAGTTGTGAAGGTATCTTCCTCATGTGTGCCAGGACATTGTAATCCACCTCGTTCTTCTTAGGCGGGTCCTTGGCTGTAAGCTCTTCGACGACTCTATCATCGAGGGCAATCTCCTCAGAGACTATTTCCTTCCCCTTGTCGCTCTTACCCGAACCTTTGTTTGAGGGTCCGAGATTCTTTTCAGGCAACGCACGGTTACGCAGCTGAACGTTTTCGCATTTCTTCACCTCTTCTTCTTTTCCAGAGGTGGATTCCTTGAAGAGAGGGCCGAGAGATATTTCTTCGTTAGAATCGCTCCCGAAGGTAAGAACTTGAGATTTCCCTTTTGTCGAAATGGAATCAACCATATGACAGTTACTGGCCGTTCCTTTACGCTCATCTGTCGTGCTTCTCTGTTCCCGACGGGCTTTGCGCTTCATTCGCTTAAAGTGTTGTCGGTAGGCAACGTATCCCTGCCACCACTTCTTGAAGGCATTTCACTCTTCTGTAGGGTGTATAACCCTCCAATGGTATAAGCAGTGTTTTAGATGTACATCCGCTTCGTCAAGGCACGTACTCCCGCGAGTATTTCCTTCGAAATGTGGCAGCTTCATTCCTATTGATAAGGCTTTGGCGAACTGTTTTCCCATCTTAAACTTGCATTTGTCTGCTGCAGGGGTGCTTTGATCCAGTTGGAGTACTTTGTGACTCGTTCTTTCCACATCTTCTTCATCCTAACGCCGATGCTTGGCCTTTTCGTATATGGCCATTCCATATTCTCGGTCGGCTTTTCTCTTTTGAAGGGCTTCGTTTAGCAGCCTGTCAATCAAGTCGTCTGACGGCTCCAGGAATTTTGACGCCGGTCCTGACCCCAGCTTCTTCGTGTTATTCTCCGACACCGAGGGAGTTTCTTCATCTTTTAACGACGAGTGAGAAACCATGTGGCAACTCGCTACATAATCCTTGGATTCTTCTGACGAGTTGTTCCCCTCATCACTGTCGCTGTCTCCGTTCTCAAGGATATGGTTGAGAAACACTTCAAGAGTGACTGGGGTCCGCACCTTCTGGTTGTATTCTTTCAGCGCGTCAATGTATTTTTGTAGGTCCGTACGCTCGTCGTCAAGCTGCACGGGCTTCTTGGTTTTCTTCTTTTTCTTCGAAGACTTTGAAGACTTGACCTGGGTGTTTTGCCCATCGCTACCAATTTTCGGTGTTGGACACGGTTTCAGCATCCCGTCAATAATCTCGGGCTCCAGCAGGCTTTCCACCTGATCGCCGGGCATGCTTGAAGATCCTTCAGCATTCTTTTAGTTTTAGCCGAAAGGACAATTTCCCACGGAGCTTCTTCTACAAATGAGCATGATGCCCCCGGCATGTCCACGTTTTAGGAGCGTGCTGCTGTGGCGGGTTTACCTTCCAGTTCTCGGATAGCACGAATTTACCTTGTTGGTAGTGGTCCTCAACCCAGTTTTTGAAGATGTAGTAATCTTTAATCGGGTGGCCCATTACTCTATGGTAGGGGCAATAGTTGGGACTGTTGATGTCACCAGGCTGCAGTGGGCGTCTCGGATCAGGCAAAGTGATGAGCCTGTTGCGCGCCGCTAGTTCAAACAGTCTCCTCGTTTTATCCCGGGAAAACGAGTAAGGACGTCTCAACTTCTCTTCGAGGGATCGTGGTTTGTTGCTTTGGCGAGCAACCGGTTTCGGGTCACTCGGTTGTTGTTGAGCATTGGCAAAGAAGGTCGCTTTCCATTTGCCCTTTTCATTCCAGAGATCGCTGCTGAGAAAGCCGGTGAAGGATTTGTCATTTCCCCTCTGTCGTCTTCGATAATTATTGGAGGATCTTCGGCTGGAGGTTCCGGCTGGATCATCATCCCGATCATGTCTTGGAAAAGGAGCTTCATCTGCTTTATATCCGCGGCCTCTTCCACGGCATCTTTATCCTTTCTTTCTAGCACCCTCCGCAGGAACTCGGTTTCGGTCTCCTGATCTTGGCGCTGTTCGGATGATACTTCCGGGCTTTCTTTCTGCCCAGTGAGTGCGTCCATCTTTGTCAACATCTTTTGGAGCTTTTGTTGTTGCTCCTGAGCTTTTGTCATAGACCGTGTGAGTGGTCGATAACCCGTGGAAGTACGGCTTTCCTCTTTTCCGGAAGCCATGTATACTGTGTGTACTACCATGCCCCAGACTTAGGGCGTTTGGGTCCACTGCCTTTGAAACTTACCGTAGGCATAGGGATCTTCTCCGGCCTTCTCCTCTTGTGGGAGGTCGAAATTGAAGGGGCCGTTGCAGCGGGCACCCATGCAGACGATACCTTCTGTGGTACGACGGAGAGATGGTCCTCCTTTTGCCGAGCATTCGTTTTCTTCAGCAGGCGAGAGTAGTCTTTGTCAATTACAGAGTCTTGGACTTTCCGCCAGACCCTGTGGATTTTAGAGGACAACCACTGAGGGGGCCGCTCTGGCTTCACCTGTGTCATGCTTTCAGCAGGTGGAGGAGACTTGTCACGCCCCGCTTCCCAGAGTGCGCTAAGATCGGCACGTGACAGATCCAACCATGCTACCTGTGATAGGAAACATCCCTCCACAGTCACATTATGGCTGTCTATAGATATCAAGAACAGTAGAAATAAAATATCTATCTAGTACATGTCCATGAGCCAGAATAAACGAGTCAAGAAATAATATGCGGAAGCAATAAATCTAATGAGCAATAACATCAGGAAAGTAAAATATAACTAAACTGGATACTAACTGGATCCTCACTGCTCGGCCTGTCGATTGAAGTACTCCTGGTCGACCTGCGAGAGAAATAAAGGATCTGGGCCATGCAAAACCCAGACGTCAGTGCGTCATAATATCAAAAAATAAAATATAATCAGGAGGTAACAAGATATGCAGGCATGAGCATAAACAGTAATAAGTGTATAACAGTAACTTAAATATGGAACAGTGAAGTGTACGTGCATGCGGTGAGTAATCTATGCTACTGGGTTAATTACTCTCAAGTCTTTAAAATCAATTTAATGAATCGTCGATGTAACTCAATAGTATCCCGTGCATGCCCGGGACCACGGTCAATACTCTCGGGCTGAATCCGAGACGTGCCGCTAGGAAGTAAACTGGTAACATATACTGACGAATGATGTCAGCAGCAGCATCCCGGGACTGGCCTAGCCTGTAAAATTGATTAGTATAAGCATCGAACTGTCGAGTTACAAGTCAAGTTTCATCATTGATTTCTCCATACCCCAAGTTATGTGTTCAAGTCAGGAATTGATAAATCTGGAGCTAATGCCAACACAGGATCAAGCAGGTACAAGTTTTTCTATACAGACAACAAGATATGTCCATCGGGACAACATGTCAGGATTGTCGGCATTAGAAACAGGATCAAGTATCAAGTCAAGTAATGATATATCAGGTCATGTCAGGTAGTGTACATGTATAAAGTGGGTGCCCAACAGTAAAATGTAGCAGTATTGAATCAGGGTAGAATACGGATGTACAATAAAAGCATGGGTGCACAAATATTTACCAGGGGTTACACCATGACTAAGCAGGATGCACAATATCAAGCATGGGGTACTAATGTATTAATAATATGAGTTAATGTAATATGGGGTGCAACTAGGTATGCAGAATTAATGGTATGGATACAAAAATAGACATGGATGCATAAATAACTATCAGGGGTTACAACTACAGTTCCATGACTAAGTGGGATGCATATTATCAACCATGGAGTACTAATGTAACAGTAATATGAATTAATGTGATCTGTAAATGCAGCTACATATATATTAAATGATATGGAAGCATACGGGTATCCGAAAACAGTAAAACTTTAATATGGATGTACAATGCAATCAATATGGGATATTTTTAGTCATATGTATGCAAGATAAGTATTATAGCATGTAGTAAGATAAACTTGCATGCAACTAGATATGAAATAAATTGTACGGATGCAAACGGACGTCGTAAAACAGTAAAATGATAACAGGGGATGTACAATACACTAAACATTAAATATTATTATTAATATGGATGTAACATATATTATAGCATGTAGCACGATAAACCTGCCTCAATTGGATCACACGACGGGGTGTAAATGTAGCGTCCGACGATGTGTAAACGTCGCAACGCATACACAGCACGCGGGACAAGTCCAGACAAGGCAAAAAGGGAACTACGCTGGCTGGGAACGTTCACTGGATCTCCTGGGTCGTCGGCGTCGATCCCGGCTCCGGCGATCACAGAAAAAGCGCAATCAAGAAAAGCAAGAAGAAAGAAGAAGAAGAAGGAAGAAGAAGAAGAAGAAGAAGAAAAGGCTGGGTTGCTTCTGGGGTTTCTGGGGATAGAGGAGGAGAAGGGGACGAAGACGAGGGTCACCGGTGTGAGGGTGTGCAGGCGAGGCTCGGGCGATGAAGGTGTGTGCAGGGATGGGTGCTCGGGTTCGGGGTTCTTGGTGTTGGGGTGTGCAGGGAAGAGAGAGAGGTGATGGTGGTGATGAAGAGAAGGAGTCGAGGGTGATAGAGTTAGGAGGAAGGAGTCGGTGACGAGGCCGACGAGAGTGTCGGCGGTGGAGAGAAGTGACGAGGGCACGACATGGGTAGGGTTAGGGTTAGGCGGGAAAAAGGAAAAAAAGAAATGAAGAAGACGAAGAGAGAGGAGAGAGAGAGAGACATTCGTGCTGGGGAAAAGCAGTATGGGGTTAGAATAAATAGGAATTTGAAAATAAAGAATTAATAATATTAATTATTTAATATAAAGAGAGATCTGAGAGGGAATTCTGTTATTAGAATAGAATATTTTTAGTTACAAAATAGAAAATCGCATATTATTATCAACAGTTAGTTTATACAGTGAAGAATAAAATATTAATAAAATTTGAGTTTTAGGCTAAATACAAAATAGTTCAAAACACGCCCGGGTCGGGTCTAAAAATCCAGTTTTAAAATACGGAAAATAAACGTGTCAACCAAAACCAAAATTGGATATCCAGGTAACGAAAATGCATACCCCCAAGAACGGATGCACGTACGTGCGCGTAGCCATCCAAACGAGTCCGTTTTACTGAACGGGACGAGAACAAGATGCTCAGATGCTACAACAGGATTAGGGGTATCATGAAGGCCATGTAATATAATTTTTAAAAATATTTTACTTGACTTTAAATATTATATTAAAAAAATGCAGATGCCAGATAAATGCCAGTATGCAGTATAAAAATGAAAATGCACGTATCCATATAACAAACCAGGATAAATCATAAACAGGAATCAAGATGGGTTTCCAGCAAGCAGGTCGGGTCGGATCCAAATACAGATGTCAAATGCACTATCCGCACCCAAAACACGGTAAATTAAGAAAATACCATAAATAAAGAAATACTTGAACTAAAACTGGTATAAATGAACAAGGGTGTTACAAGACTTCTTCAATACGGCGGTTGAAGAGTTCTTGCTCACCCTTCTGAGCAGCTCAAATTTGTTCCTAGTTGGAACAGCAACGTCAATTTCCACTTTTGGAGCTGGTGGGGTAAGTCCAGAGGGGGAAATGCCCCCATCTTTCCTCACTCGGCGCCAGTGGCGACGTCGAGCATGTTTTATAAAGGGGACCAATTCTGTCGTGGGAGCGGCTTCGTCATGCCCCCCTCTTTGATGAGAGGCCGCCGTTGGTGTCAGCCTGTTGAAAACTGACGTCCGTTTAGAGGGGACGGTCAATCTTTCGAAGGCTGACCTTTTGGTAGGGGGAGAAGTCTTGATGACTTCGCCGGAAGTAGGAGTTGTAATGGCCAATCTTGCAAAGACCGATCTTTTAGTAGGAGAATCTCCTCTGACGACTTCACCTGCCGGGACTGGAATGGCTATCCGCTTTGGGATAACCCCTTCAGTTATTGCGAGCCTTTTTACAGGCCCACTAGAGCTTTGGCTCATTCTGTTAAAGACTGAGGTAGAAGGCTTGGACGACCCATTGAGAGGGGCCGTGGTGGCTGCAAGTCGATCGAAGACCGACTTCTTCGGAGCTTCCCGTGATGGCAGCGGGGCGCTAAAGCTTGCTAGCGGGATCATGGTCCCAAAGAACAATCCAGTGGTGGCCTGAGTCACCTGTTCCACTGGCACTGCGAAAATGGAGGCCGCTTGGGGCCTATAAGTCACTCTTCCCGCGGGGACAGAGTAGGAGTTGCTGTTGCAGGTGCAGTTGGAAGTCATTGATTTTCTTCTGCACAGGAGCAAGACGCCAAATCATAGTACTTCGAATCCAGGGGCAACCATATTAAACCACGATTTATTCGCGAACACGACACACGAAGTGTGGAGTGGAAAGAGGAAAAGGTCCCACCGGGCGTGCCAGAATCTGTTCACCGCCAAAAACGGGAGACGGACCGCGTAGGTCGTCTTGCCTGAATTTGGGGGCAGATACTATTTGGATTTATCCTTCCACCTCTCCGAAAATGCCAAGTTGATTTATGGCACCATATATCGGAGGTCTAGATGGATGCGGTTGTTGTAGCAGACTTCGTCAGATTCCTCCTCGTTTGCGAGGGGTTTTTGATTGTTGGGACGCTCTTCCCTACAGGCGCAAGCCCCTGCAGTTAATTACGTTACCGCATCGCGGTAAGCACTTTCTCCTGCTCTATAAGGTAACTTCATGTTGTGTGTGTTTGTTTTATTTTTGGTTGCCCGTGGATTGTATACGGAGACTAATTTATGTTGTCGCCCGTAGAGCGTGAATTAGTCCAAATCCGTATATTCTTAGATTTGGGTTTGAGTTGATTTTAAAATCGTTAATCTTATTTGAGATTAAGATCAACTTAAATGTTTGTTGAGGATACGTTAGTCCAGTGGTGGTTTGAGTTACCTGCTCGACTGGCATCTTGAAAAGAGAGGCCGCTTGGGGCCCATAAGTCACTCCAGCCAGGACGGAGCGAGAGTTGCAGTTGTAGTTAGTGCAGTTTGAAGCCATTGGTCTTCTGTTTTCTGCACGGAGCAAGACCCCAAATCTAAGTACCTCGAATCCACAGGCAACCACGGCAAACCGCGATTTGTTCGCGAACACGACACACGAAGTGTGGAGTGGAAAGAGGAAAAGGTCCCACCGGGCGTGCCAGAATCTGTTCCCCTCCGAATGACGGCGCGACAGAGACGTCTTGCCTGAAATTCGGGGCAGATGCTATTTGGTTTTATCCGTCCACCTCTCCGAAGATGCCAAGTTGATTTATGACACCATGTATCGGAGGTTTAGACGGATGCGGCCGATGTAGCAGACTTCGTCAGATTCCCTCTCGTCTGAGGGGTTTTTGATTGTGGGGACGCTCTTCCCTGCAGGCGCAAACCCCTGTAGTTAATTACGCTACCGCATCGCGGTAACAACTTTCTCCTTCTTCAGCTGGTCACTTCATGTCGTAGGTGTTTGTTTTGTTTGTGGTTGCCTGTGGATTGTATACGGAGACTAATTTATGTTATCGCCTGTAGGACGAGGATTAGTCCAAATCCGTATTTTCTTAGATTTGGGTTTGGGGTTTTGGTTTAAGGATACGTTAGCCTTATTTGAGACTATGATCAACTTAAACGTTTGTTAAGGATACGTTAGTCTAATTTTAAACTAAAATCAACTTAACGGGATCGTTTAGATCCGACAAAAGAGCATTTGGGGGCTCTATTGTTCTAGTTTAGGGACACGGTGGTCCATTGCCAGTTTAAGGACACGGTGGTCCATTGCCAGTTTAAGGACACGGTGGTCCATTGCCAGTTTAAGGACATGGTGGTCCATGGGATGTATGGACATCGGGACCCGTCACCTCTCTGAAGACGTTGAAGGATTACAACGACAGATATCAAAGGAGTTCAAAGATGTACCCTTGAACCAAAGTTGATTGGGTGATTTATAGTCCTGTTTGGGACTAAAGTCTGTTTGAAGGTTTGTGAGCATATGGGCTCGGTTGATATGAGTTGAACATTTTGTTGATCTGGCTATTTGAGCCTTTATTTGGGGCTCAGCCCTTTTATTAATGCATAGCATTGGGCTCTTTAATTAAATGCACAACATTTAGATTAGCCTGTTAGGCCTTTTAATTGGGCTCTGCCCTTTTTTAATAATGTGCAGCATTTAATGGTCTGACACTGCGCCACGTGGTCTGTCAGGCGTTTTGCGCCAATTAAAGAGCGCAAGGCGCTAGCGCATGTGGAGGTGACACGTGTCACGCTCTGCTGAGCGCAAGTCTGTTGGCGCAGTGCGCTGCGCCAGTGCGCCGCTTACACGTGGCGCGCTCTGGTGCAGTGCGCCAATCCAAGAGCGGAGCGCTCTGTTTTTAGGAGCGCAAGGCGCAGATTGACACGTGGCGCTCTCTGGGGACTTGCGCCAGTCCAAGGAGTGCAACAGCGCAAATTAAGAGTGCAGGGCACTGTTCAATAGCGCAGAGCGCATCTTGATCCAATTTAGATCAAACAAACAAGTTTTTCTTGTTCTAAAGAGGTTCTACCTCAGAATTCAAGAACCAATGGTTCTGATTCTCATCCAAAAGGCAATGCCTTTATATAGATCAAAAGATCTAATACTGAAGTAAATTACTTCTTTTTCTTTTATGATTGGATCTTTTTTTTGATCTTTTTCTTTTTATTGAAGATCTTGATCTTGTTCTTAGATCTTTGATATTTTTAGAAGAAATTCTTCTTTTTTCAAAGATTTGCCTTTTTTTCTTTGAGTTTTTCTCAAAGTTTTTAGAGGAGCTCTGTATATCCGAGACTTGGAGTCTAGGGGCCTTTATATAGGGCCAATTAATTTGTTAGGTTAGTTATAGAGATCTTTCTCTGATTGATCTGGGGATATTTCCCCACCGTTGGATCTTTGATCCTAAGGCCTCTGTTTTACAGAAGACAATCTTCTTGTTTTGGAAAGAACTTTCTAGAATTTTAATTCTGGTTAAATAATTTATTATTTAAATGTTGGCGCAGTTGGCGCAAGCGCACCTGCGCTTGACACGTGTCGCGCAGCGCAGAGCGCAGCGCACCTGCGCTGACACGTGTCGTGCAACGCACTGCGCTGGCGTACCTGCGCTGACACGTGTCGCGCAGCGCAGAGCGCAGCGCAACTGCGCTAGCGCACCTGCGCTGACACGTGTCGCGCAGCGCAGAGCGCAGGTTATCTGAAGCGTTGCTTCCTTTATTATTATTTGAATTTTTAAAACAGAGCTTTACTCTGATTGAGGGAAATAGAAGCGTTGCTTCATTTCCCGCCTTGAAATTTGAACAGAGGTTTGCTCTGATTGGGGGAAACAAATGCCCCCCATCGTTGCGCTTACGTGGCCCCAGACGTGAGCGCAGCGGTGGCAGAATTCCAACTATCGCGCCATCTTTTGGAAGTTGAAAAGGCTTTCAATTCCTATAAATAGGACCTTTGGTCCCTTGGATGATTTTCATCTCTTCATAAGAATTTTTTCCCGAATCAAGGTCTGGGGAACCTTCCTGAAAGCTGAGACCCGTAAAGAGGCAACCTGATCCCAGGTCCCTAGTTTATCAAACTGTTCACTAGCTCGATACAGATCGGACGGAAATGGCTCAGCCAGGGTCCTACTCTTTTCCATCAAGAGAACTGCTCCACAAATAAGCCAGTGCTTTCACTGGCCCGCTACAATCTATCCCCTTTTTTTATTGGAAACCTCATTTTTGTTGCTCTTAATAGATCCCTGATCTAAAGAAAACCCATTTAGAGTTTCACTAGCAGAGCTTTGCTCTATAGGTCTAAAGGGATCTAAAGGGGACTAAAGAGAACCCTATTAGGGTTCCATTAATAGAGCTCTGCTCTCTAAAAGTGTTTTTCTTGTGTTTTCTTAATTCATTAATGGAGTTTTGCTCCTTCCAAATCATATAGAAGAACTCTTAGTTTTTCATGGATCTTGGAGGCTAAAGATGACATTTTATTTTTTGATGAACTATGTCATCTTGCTTAATCAGTCTGTCTGCTAATTTTGCTGATTTTCTTTTACAGGAGTAATGGACACCCATATGTATGACCTTGATGAGATCATCTTTTATGGAGACATTCGCTGACTCAGCCGTTCTCAGAACCGAGAACTCACAAACGCCGAGTGTGCCGAAATTATGAGTCGTTTCGACGCGTATAACGGTCAACTGCTTCCTCGACGCTCCCCTCTCCTGAAGCTTATTGTGGGAGCAATTTGGGAAGAGCTTCCCTTATTCTTTACCGGCGTGCTGCTCAGGGCGTTAGATGCCGCCGAGGATAAGGTGCACTCAGTGTACCTGATGAACCTAATCTCGAAGAGACGGCGAGACAATCTTGTCGATCTCCTGCACCAGGACTTTCAACAGTTCGCCATACTTGCATCTTATCGGAGGGTGGAGGAAATCAGTGGGGATCCCGACGCTCGTGCTCGCGAAAGAAAGCACACTAGGATGGTTCGCCAGGCTTGGAAAGTCCTGGACAAGGTCACTTTCGAGTTCCTCAATCCATGTCCTGGATTTGAGGTTTTGCCATTGTAATAGCATTTCAACAATGTTGTTTTTGTTTATTGTCTTTAATGATGTAAGAAGTTTCCAAGTATGAATGACAAATCTTTTGCCTCCTTCCTTTCATTTTCTGCTTTGTTATTGGCATATTCCTTAAGTATGCATAGCCTATAGGTGATATAGAACATTCCGTCTTGAATACTTTGGGGAGTAGTGATGGCTTAGGAAGCAGGTTCAGATCTGCTACCTAAGGCTTTTCAACTTTATGAGCCGTGAGGGTCTCATAAAGACTTTTATCCCTACGAGTCGAGAGGATCTCGTAGGTGTATTTTCTCCTTAGGGGTTGTGAGGACTCCTAAGTGTGTTTTCTCTTGAGAGTCGTAAGGATCTCACTAGAGAATTTTCCTTCTTACAAGTCGAGAGGACTCGTAAGTGGTTTTTTCCCTCCTTGTCGAGATTCGACTTTGGAGAGCGTGGTCCGTGAATAGTATGCAAGAGTCCGTTTTGGACCGACTTGTAGGACCCCAGTGCTTAGGAAACAGGTTTTTTTTAATCCCCGCTGCCTAAGCCTCACGAGTCGAGACGAATCGAGCATTTCTCGCAAGGATATCCTAACGTCACAGTTAACCTCTGCTCTTTACGACAGAGGTCCATTAGGTCTGTGGTACTTAGGGTTTTGTCCGTCGTACCGTCGCGTTGGCTGATGTATTTCTCGATAGGCAATCTTGCTTGTTCGAGCAGCCTTGCGACATGTCGTGTCTCTGATCCCTTCGGGGGCTGGACAAGACGTCTTCAAGCAATCCTCCTAGGCAGTTTGACCGTCGGAAGAGCAAGCGTTAGGAATTTTGCCATGCCGCTTTTTACTTAAGGTTAGGCTCATTTTGGAGAGCCCCGATGAGTCATAGCCACTCCACGCTGGCGTGGGATGATCTCCGATAGTCTTTCAGGTTTTATATGAGTTGCCGTCAAGACCCTGAAGCCAAGAATTTGGTCTTTGCTTTGTTTGCTGGTATTTCGTCTGCTGTATCGAGACGAATGTCGCGGTTGTCTCTAGGTTGTTGGTGAACCGTCGAGGTTTGGAACTAGGGATTTTGCCGTGGCTCCGTTGTTGTTGTCGCGTCTGAATCCTGCTAGAGGAAGAACGCTGGGCTGATATCTCATCTACTGTATCGAGACGAACGTCGAGGTGGTGACCACTCCATGTTGGTGTGAGACGATCTCCGATGGTCTTTCAGGTTTTATATGAGTCGCCGTCAAGAACCTGAAGCTAGGAATTTGGCCTTCGCTTCGTTTGCTGGCATTGCGTCTGCTGTATCGAGACGAATGTCACGGTTGTCTCTAGGTTGTTGGTGAACCGTCGAGGTTTGGAACTAGGGATTTTGCCGTGGTTCCGTTGTTTGATTGTCGCGTCTAAACCCTGCTGGAGGAAGAACGCTGTGGTGACATCTCGTCTGCTGTATCGAGACGAACGTCAAGATGGCGACCACTCCGCGCTGGTGTGGGGTGATCTCTTGTGGTCTTTCGGGTTTTATATGAGTTACCGTTAAGACCCTGAAGCTAGGAATTTGGCCTTCGCTTCGTTCGCATTGGCGTGTCCGAATCTTGTTGGAGGAAGGGCGCTGTAGTGACATCTCGTCTGCTGTACCGAGACCAACGTCGAGGTGGTGACCGGTCCGCGCTGATGTGGGATGATCTTCGATAGTCTTTCAGGTTTTATATGAGTTACCGTCAAGACCGTGAAGCTAGGAATTTGGCCTTCGCTTCATTTGTTTTGGCGTGTCCGAATCCTATTGGAGGAAGGACGCCGTAGTGACATCTCGTCTGCTGTATCGAGACGAACGTCGAGGTGGTGACCACTCCGTGCTGATGTGGGATGATCTCCAATAGTCTTTCAGGTTTTATATAAGTTACCGTCAAGACCCTGAAGCTAGGAATTTGGCCTTCGCTTTATTTGCTCATACTGCGTCTGCTGTATCGAGACGAATGCTGAGGTGGAGCTGGGATTTTGCCGTCACTCCGCTTTGTTTCGGCTATGGGGTCTTTTGTTGACGTTCCGTCTGCATCCTGCCGAAGGAAAAAAACGCTGGGGTGACATCACGTCTGCTGTATCGAGACGAACGTCGAGATGGAGTTGGGATTTTGCCGTCACACCGCTTTGTTTCGACCATGAGGTCTTTTATTGACGTTATATCTGCATCCTGCTGGACTGCGAAGGAACGCCGTCGTTGACATCTCGTCTGCTGTAACGAGACGAATGCTGAGATGGTCTCTAGGTTGTCTGTGAACCGTCGAGATTTGGAACTAAGGACTATGTCATGGCACCGTTTGATGGTGTAGCATCTATGTCCTGCTGGAATAAGGAAGCACACCGTTGTTGGTCTCCAGGATGTAGATGTGGCCATTGAGATTTGGAACTAGGGACTTTGCTATGGCTCTGTTTCGTTGCGACTCTGAGGTCGGTTGTTGACGTCACGTCTGCGTCTGGTTGGAGTGAGGAGAAACGCCGTTGGTGATCTCTAAGTTGTCGATATCGATGTCGAGACCCTGAAGTTAAGGATCTTCCTTTGCTTCGTTTGTTGACATTGTGTCTGCAATATTGCGACAAATGCCAAGATTGTCTCTAGGTTGTTTATGAACCGTCGAGATTTGGCTTCGCTTTCTGATGGAGCCTGTTGGGAAGGTATGGTTCCCTCTTTGTTTGTACCCCTGGTTTGTATACAGAGATCGATGTGATCTTACCTGTAGGGCAAAAAGTTTCATTCTTTCATCATTCATTTTTTTTATTCTTTCCGCGACGCTCTATCATTTCAGCTTTTTATATCGCGAAGAATGCGATTGCCCAATTATTTCGGCTATTTTTCACGGTGCCCGATCATTTCGGCTATTTTTCTTTTTACTCGCTGCTTTTTATTGCGAGTTGCCCAATCATTTTAGCTGTTATTTTGATTTTACTCGCTGCTTTTTATTGCGAGTTACCCAATCATTTCGGCTGTTTTTGTATGCATACATTTTTACTTGCTTATTTCGTTGCAAGTTGCCCCATCATTTCGGCTATTTCATATGCATTTTTGGCTCGTTGATTTTTTTATCGCGGGTGTGGAACTTGGAATCTGATGTCAATCTTAACATCAACATCGCTACGACTGGAATATTGCAAGGAGCGAATCATCATTTGCCATGAAAGGACTTGGAATTTGATACCGATTTAGACATTAGCATCGCTACAACTGGGATATTGCCAGGAGCGAATCATCATTTGCCTCTGTCGATATCGAACAAAGGTGGCTTAGCAAACAGGGTTAGGATCCCATCGACTAAGGCTTTTGACTTCATGAGCCGTAAGGGTCTCATAAAGGTATTTCTCCCTGCGAGTCGTGAGGATCTCGTAGGTGTGTTTTCTCCTTAGGAATCGTGAGGATTCCTAAGTGTATATTCCCCTGTAAGTCGTAAGGATCTTACCAAAGGGTTTTCTCCTTATAAGTCGAGAGGACTTACAAGGGTTGTTCACCATATGGACATATCCCTAGTCACGGGTGGGACTTGGTTAGGGAAATGTTTATTCGTGCCCGTGGATCGTATACAAAGGTCAGTATTGAGCCACTTGTAGGGCAGTATTGGAGGTTGTGGGGGTTGCTTAAGAACAGGTTCAGGTCTCTGTAACTTAAGACTTTCAAATCTTATGAGCCGTGAGGGTCCCATAAGAGAATTCTCCTTACGAGTCGTGAGGATCCCGCAAGTGCAATTTCTCCTTAGGAATCGTGAGGATCCCTAAGTGTATTGTTCCTTTTTGAGTCGTAAGGATCTCACGCGGGTGGTTTCTCCTTATAAGGTTGAAGGGACCCTGCAAGTGTCTTTTAACGAGGTTGTGCCCTTTCGGGTTTTCACAAACACTCGCCGGCAGCCCTACTGTTTTTACTCACGGAGCCCTTTCGGGTTTTCATCCGTGCCCATTTTGCTTATGGACATACCGTTTTTCTTCCTTTTTTTAACGAGTCTGTGCCCTTTCGGGTTTTCACAGATATCATCGATAGTCCTGCTATTTTTACTAACGGAGCCCTTTCGGGTTTTCATCCGTGCCCATCTCGCTTGTGGACGCACCCTTTTTTTTTTACCACGTCAGCCTGGGGATGCCTCGGGTTGGTAGTAGTTTAACGACGTTTCGGTCATAGGTCAACGTACGATTACGCAGCTAGATTTTGACGCAAATCTTCGCATGTTCTGCGCCGGTGGTGGATTCCTTAAAGAGAGGGTTGAGGGTGACTTCTTCGTCAGAGTCGCTTCCAAAGGTGATAACTTGCGATCCTTTGGTGTCGACTAAGTGATAGTTGTCGGCGGCTCTTTTGCGCTCATCTGTCGTGCTTTTCTGTTCCCGACGAGCCTTGCGCTTCACTCGTTGAACGTGTTGTCGATGGGCAACATATTCCTGCCACCAGTTTTTAAAGGCTATGCACTCTTCGGTAGGGTGTGCAACCCTCTGATGGTATAAACAGAAGTTAGGATGTATATCCGCTTCATCAAGATATATATTGCCAGGGGAATTTCCTTTGAAAGAGGGCAACTTCATTCCTATTTCCAGGGCCCTAGCAAATCGTTTCCTTACTTTAAGATTGCTTTTGCTGGCGATAGGGATGCTTTGCTCCAGTTGAGGTGTCTCGGCCTTTTCATCCAGACGTCGGCGTTTGGCCTTTTCAAATATGGCCATCTCACGCTTCCGATCAGCTTTGCTTTTAAGACGGGCTTCATTCAGGAATGCATCAATCACTTCGTCTGATGGTCCCAGAAGTTCAGGCTCAGGATCTGTCTCTAGTTTCTCTGTGTAAGGAACGTCTTCATTGTTTATCGATGAGTAAGTGATCACATAGCAACTTGCTACGTAACCTTCAGATTCATCCGACGAGTCTTCCCCATTGTCATCATCTTCGTCCTCAAGGACGTGGCCAAGGAATTCTTGGAGCGTGATTGGAGTCCGCGCCTTCTGGTTATACTCTTCCAGCGTGTCAATTTGTTTCTACAGGTCCGTGCGCTTGTCGCCAGGCTTCACGGGCTTTTTGGATTTCTTCTTCTTTTTCGAAGATTTGGACGGCTGGGTGTGCGAGCTTTGGCTATCACCACTGATCTTTGGAGTTGGGTGCGGCTTTAGCATCCCTTCTACGACCTCGGGTTCCAGTGGATTTTTCCACCTGATTGCCAGGCATGTTTGGAGATCATTCATCATCTTTTTGGTTTTGGCCGAAAGGGCCACCTCCCATGGGGCTTCTTCAACAAAAGAGCACGTTGCCCCCGGCGTGTCCACCTTTTTAGGAGCATGAGATTGTGGCGGGTTCACCTTCCAGTTTTCGGATAATGCGAACTTGCCTTGTTGGTACTGATCTTCGATCCATCCCTTAAAGATGAAGCAATCTTCGATTGGATGGCATACCGCTTGGTGGTAAGGACAGTAATTAAGATCGTTGACATCACCTGGCTGCAACAGACGTTTTGGATTCGGCAGATTGATGAGTCTGTTGTGCACAGCCAGCTCGAATAGTTTCCTTGTTTTATTCTGAGGAAACGAGTAAGGATGTCCCAGTCGATCCTCAAGGGATGGGCGTGGACGCACGTTGTTTTGGCGAACAACTGGCTTTGAGTTGCTCGGCTGTTGTTGAGTATTGGCGACGACGATCGCTTTCCCTTTTCCTTTCTCATTTCGAGGGTCTTGCTTTGGAGGAGACGGTCTGTGACCCATCTGGTCTATTTGGGCCAACTTGTCGATCAAGGCCTGGAAAGTAGTTGGCTTGAAGAACATCATGAATTGCGAGATGGTCGCTTGCGTATCAAGAGTGCCCACGAACATGCCTACCGCTGGTGCTTCTTCGATGCGCTGTTCGCACTTCTACCACAAGTTCTGCCACCGTATTGCGTATTGTGTAAGTGTACGGCGGCGCCCCGGCCGTCAATCCGACGCCGGAAACGCGGAAACGAAAAACTTTACAAACTAGTAAACCGGCACCACCACGCACTAAAATCCCGGATCAGGCCATTAACCTAACTACTAGCAAACTACAATATGGGAATAGAGAGATATACCGAGTGATCCGTGTCCTCCGGTCTTCTCGTCGTCGTCCCGATCTCCCGCGGAATCTCCGGTCTTCACTTCCTCGCCGGAAGGGCCCCACGCCGCCGGCTTCTTTTACGGGCTCCCACCTCTTGACCGAGGCAACTCGGACACGAAGTTGGCGAGTTGACGTGCCCAAGGGTGCTGTAGGTTAACTGTAGAATCCTATGTCTCTTGGGGTTGTAGGAGTTTGCCATATGGTGGAGGTATGAGATGACAGCAATTTTTTTGGAGATGAAATTGGGGATTTTTGCAAACTCTAGAAAACCAAAAATCCCCCAACAAATAATGGGCAGCCCCTCCCTCTTCATTGGCCGGCCAAAATCATGAGGAAAAACAAAAAAAGAGAGAGCAGAAAAGAATGAGGGAGCCACACTATTATCCAAGGGAGAGAGAGAAAAGGCTATCATGCAAAGAAATGATCACTAGCCTAAACCAACACTCCATCAACTATCATCATTTCCAAAAGTCATGCCATCATGAAGATAGAAGTCAAGCAATGATGAAGTGAACAAGTCAAGGTCAACAAGAGCTATCATGAAGCAACAAAATGCAAAGAACACCCTCTACTAATGCTTATTTGCACAAATGCAAATAAGCCCTCCTCCACCAATCTTCGGCCAGTGAATGATACAAAGAAATATGGCCGAAACGGAAAACAAACTGGCAACTCCAAAAAACTGATCCCGTAATAAATTACAGGAAAACCCCGCTACTGTATATACATACCCGCATTTGTATTCCGACCGAATACAAATGCAGTGAGACAAAATCTACACTGTACAATACTAGGATCCGGCTTAAACCAAAGCCCGCTAGTATTTACCGTCCGATCATGATCCGTGCAATACCGCATGTATCTGATCGAACCCTGCCATATCTCCATACGGCCTCTACAGCGTTTCGCCCGAAACTTGAGTAACTGTGTGTGGGGGACTCTAAAGACTCGTCAATACTATGGCTGTGGATTTAACCACTAGCACGTCAGAGGTATTAGCCATACGTAACGGGCTACCAGCTATTGACCAAAAGGGACGTCGATGAGCGAACTCATCCTGACACCCCACTGAGCCTGTCAGTGACAATAGCCGTACAGTCCGGTCCGTTCGTCTATGAGCATCGCATGGCGGGCCTAGGGGGTTGATAAAAGTCAGACCCCCAAAAGCGGTACAAGTCGTGTCGGAGTGTAGCCCAGAACACCCTGAGATACTACTGGAATACCTACCAGTAAATCTCCTGCCTCGGTCGAAGGCTTTGTGTAATGGCTCTCCTAGACACAGCGCGATCTCACCCCCAATACCGGGAGAGACGAACCCCTGATGATCCGCTCACTGCCTCCATGTGGCTCGGGACTGTACCCAAGTAAAACCTGTTTGCACGTCTCCTTTGAGCGTGGTAGGGTAGTAATCAAAGTACAGTGGGAACTCACACAAGACAAATGACGATCCTCAGGTCGATGAACTAACCTGTACACATGTCACCTGGGAACTGCTATCTGACGTCTGGTATAATCCCAACTAGCATGTTCCCGGCGAGTCCTGTCCGGTGTACTCATAACCCAATGAGCACATGTATACATCTTAGGTGAACCAACTGATACCAGTGGCTTGTGAGACCGGCCACCGCCCCTCATCGGGGTCTCGATTGTATACACTAGTCTACTCTGGAGTATCGATGCCCTGTCTTGAAACTCCCACGACTAGGGACCTTTTAAGGATGTGCTTATAGACTACCAGCTCCCACGTATATGATCGCCCTCATACTGCTGGCAGTCAAGCAAGAATCCTAGGGGCTCTATCAACGTGTAATAGCGACATGTCTGGTCACCTAAAGCAGTACACGATGATAAAGATAAACTAGATAGCATACTATCATCTTGAGTAAGACTGTCCTACCGGGATAGGTCCTCCCTCAATCATTGCAATCACGTGCCTGTGATCCAATAATTGACTCTGAGGGCACTATCTCCAACAATCTCCCACTTGCACTCAAGGCTAATTATTACGATGTCGCATACTCACAGCCCGCGTGATACCGAACACCCAACTCCTCTACTTGTCAGTCTCACAAAGCTCGTTTGCGAAACTATTGCGTTCGAGGAATAGCCTCAGTGAGTGGATCCGCTCTGATGTTTCTTTCTATGTCTCTCTATATCTCAAGTTCGCGGAGAAAGCCATCTCCCGAAATGAGCAATACCTGTCTTAGAATGTGTCTGGATGTCTGATGTGACCTAGCTCATAAATGAACTCCAAATCCAAACTTCTTAGACTGTATCGTCAACAGAACTTAATCAGTATCCTGCGCCATGCCTCCCTCAGTATTTCCTTGGACCACATGTCCAAAATACTTTCCCTCGTCAGAAGGAAAACTATAACTCTGACAACCTCCCTGTCGTCCAAGTAACCTTGGAAGCCTGGAATGATAACTGTCTCCCGAATGAGGCTGTCGTTATCATATCCCTAGAACATCCACTAATGTTCTAAAACCGCTTTCGAATGTTCCTCCAGGATTGGATCAATATCAACTTATTGCATCTACTGCAAGAACAACATCTGC
Source organism: Agapanthus africanus (assembly GCA_030015575.1). Lineage (NCBI taxonomy): Eukaryota > Viridiplantae > Streptophyta > Magnoliopsida > Asparagales > Amaryllidaceae > Agapanthus > Agapanthus africanus. Next base: position 483,344,762 of record JASDDO010000010.1, on the reverse strand, counting down.
TGTGGTACTTGAGATCTCATGATTGACTCAATTGCCTAAGCAAGTGATCTGCCAATCATGCACATCCCTCTCCCCTTTAGTCTGTAAGACACCTTTAGAGAGGGTGACTCCACCACCTGCAAGTACACTACCGTGCCAGGAGTCGTCCATTCTAAATACTCTTAGAATGCTGTCTAAGTACCCTTAATTGGGAAACCACCCAAATCTAGATCTAAAACCATAGATCTAGTAACCAGTATGTCTGATATAATGTCCAAGTCCCATGTGGAGAAAACAGTGTGTGACAACCAAAATATAACCGATCGTAGTATAGGAGTTTCTTTTCCTACTCTGTGTATGTCATCCAAATACCAAGACAACACACCCTACTACCTCCTTAACAGATCCATCCCCTATTCTGATGAAGTCAAACCTATGACTGTCACATCAGAAATAGATGATCTATCTCCGCTATATCTGCTTTAGTCTATAAATAGACATAAGCCACTTGTCCACCAATGCTTCCGCTGCTCCCACTGACCACGACAACCCTCTGGCAGAGTCATATACACGTACGCTTCTAAAACTAGTTTAGAACGACGCTATACTCATCCTCCTGCCGGGTCTCAGAGTCTGGAAAAACAGCAATGGAAAATCTTGGTAAACAAGAACCTCCCTGCCACCGTCCTTGAGGCTACCGGAGTACCTTTCGGGTGCCTGAGGTTACCTACCATATCTGCGGAGTGGCCAATGGAATGTCAAACCAGATTGAATCTTTAGGTTCCTATCAAAATCATCAGTAATCGTTTGTGGTTCTGGAATCACTTCCAGCTCTACCATACTCCCACTACTGTTTTCTGAAAAAAAAATCCATTTTTATTAAAACTGTGGCGAGTCTAGAACAATATCACTATTGATCTTCCAAATGGTAGAAAGTCAACCCTCGTCATAGCCTGGGTCAACCCACAAACAGCCATTACAGAAACATGCCTTGAGTTATCCAGAGTCTGGTTTTAAGCATAGGCCGGACAACTCCCCGTACCTTAACATCGTTAAGATACGAACTGTTCTATATCCAATATAAGACCAGAGGCACTGATTTAATTGAACCAGAATCAAATCATGCAGCTGTCTCCAGTGCATGTCAACTAAATGGAAGGAGGCCGATCAGCGTTACTCAACTTAGGAATGCTTCCAATTATGAGTAACCTGAAAGAGAAGCAAGTTCTCTTAATCATTACTATCAACTGAATACCACACACAAGTATCTACATCTTCGATCACCTTGAAGAATCCCGATACTTGCAACACCTTGTTCTCTACTTTATTCATATACCTATAACTTCTCAAAACTTAGACCTTGTGTTTCTACGAAACACCTGTCTAGAACAAGAGAAGTCATAAGTAAACTGAATATAGTACGAGGACCATCCCTTCTGTCCTGTGGACACTGGACAATATACAATACTCTGTACAAGTCCCTTGAGTCTAATAACTCACTCCCTGTGTGTCGTAAGTTGAAAACTGTACTTATGGTTAAGAAGAATTACACCGCTGTTTAATGCTCCTTACCTAACCATCCACTGATATAGGTAAATGTCATAGACATAATTTCAAAAAGGTATATCTCACTCTATAAAAATAGACGTACAGATATATCAATTTGAAATTGGTGCATAACAACGGATATTCAAAACCAAATATTCGCCGTCCGGCAAACAACCCAGGTGACTTCCTCAAATATCACCAATTACAACGAATTCCGATATAATGAGGATGATCACCTAATTCCCAATAACTTACTCCCACTCATCATCTGTAAAACCACACAGATGTGAGAATCAAACCTGGTAAATACATACCCTGGAGCAAGTGTCTAATCGGGAAATCAGTTTTCTTTTAACAGTACACAGTGAAACTGAAACATTGAAATGTTTCGTAGGGGTATCCGGGTATTCCTAGTAATGCCCTTTCCATTATCCAGATTCACAACTATAACCGTATATTTCTTTGCCACCTCTCCAAATCCCTTTATATGTCTTTAGTCATTACCTTCTGTACACCCCTTTAGGCCAAATGGTTTTCTTTCTTCCCTGCCGTTCGGCACCAGCCTATGGTTTGGAAGAAGACTATCCAATAAGCATAATGGGTGTACTGCCCTAATCCTAGGAACACTCGCAATGCGAGAGAAGGTGAAGATAAAAGACAACCGAATAAACCTTATTCCTATTTCTCCTGAACCAGAATCCATCCCCGAACTGGAACAAGTTCCTTTCAAGTTCGTATATAACCATACGATGGAGTATCTAATAAACTATGGATCTTCGTAGTGATACGGAGTGTCCTGGAGAAATACAAAGGTGAAGTGGGAGTGGTAATGAAATACTTGGTTTGGTCGTGAATATCAGTCGCAATTTACTTTGCCCTCCTTCCAATCCCTTTCTTTGTCTTAACTTAATACCTTCTGTACACCGTTTAGGCTAATTAAGTTTCTTCATTCCCTACCGGTCGGCACCTGCCTATGGTTTGGAAGAAGACTGTCCAATTTGCGTAATGGGTGTACTATCCCCTAATCTAAGGGGCACTCACAACCTGAGAGAAGGTAAGAGGAAAAGACAACTGAATAGTCCTATTCGTTTTCTCCAGAACCTGAAACCATCCTCGAATAAATCCCTTCGAGTTCGTATATAACCATACGATGGTTTTGTCCAATGGAAGTGGACATTCGTAGTAAAACGGGGTGTCCTGGAGAAAAGGGTAAAAGTAGGAGTGGCAATGAGGTTTGCAACCCTGACAATCCAAAAGCCAGTGTTTAAGAAGGTTCGGTCAACTTGGTCACTGAGTCATAGTCTAAGGTCGGGTCAATGGTCGCTGCCAAAGAGAGAGAAAAGAAACACTCAGCGTGCACTCTAACCTAGATCAGAATGGTTACCAATTTATCTAATCTGGAAACCTCCCACTGTACCGTCAAATTCTCCTCCAAACCTGAAAGAAGAATTAGTCGGGATCACCCGAGGAGTAAACCAACACATCAGTGGGAATCGGGATCCAACCATCATCGCATGATAACGTGACGGAATCCGCTTACGTTATCACACTCCAGAAGGTATGCGCATATCTGGCAAGTTTCAGTTTCTTTAGAAACTCCCGATGTAATTTTTACCCCATGCTCTTATAACCTTGACTTTGGCCAACATATCATAAGTCACATGTCAAGTTCTACCCGTCATTCTCCAGGTTATTTGAGCCCACCCGTACATACCCTTGACTTTGGCCAAAATAGTAGTATGACTGCCCCAAACCAACGCATCTATCTATACTGCATATGAATACCCAATAGCTACCAATCACTGTGCCTTGACTTTGGCCAACATACACAGCTTGAATACTATTGACCACCCATATGAAACGACGGAGGGCTACGAATGGTTTCTGGCGAAAACCTTTAACGTAATGAACTTGATATCGTTGAAGGAACGGATAGATTTTTAGAAAAATATAGTAACGAAAACCTTTGCTAAAGAGGTCACTCCCGGTGAAGGTGTCACGACCCGAAAGTACGGAACATGACCGGCACTTAGACTACGAACGTCTCGAGGCGTACGTACTCTAAGTAAGCCGAACCCAGAAATCCAAACCAAGAAAAGTAGTAGAGTATAGGAAGAACCATGTCAAATCAACCAGTATGCAACATAATATACAACGCCTAAAGGCGAGGATCACAACAGAAAGGAAACTCCAACAACAAGAAATCCACAGAGATGAAACACGCGACTCTAAGGTCGAAAGAATAAATATCACTGGTCTCTATCTCAAATAAGTACATGTTTGGTTGATGGAACTTCTAGATACAACTGAATATAATATACAATGTATAATGATGGGTACGATACAATAAACCCACCTACTGGCAAGTCACCCGAAATGAACAGTGCCCGCAAAGCCGTAATGAAACCTGTACGGCAACACCTGCAAGAAACTGGGGCACAACGGGGGTGAGTTGCCAACTCGTGAGTAGAAAAAGATCTACGAACAGAAAATCGCATGTATGACGCAATCCTAGGTCATACGATCAATATATATAATCCTCAAATATATAACCAGCAATCTAAAACCATGGCTAGTGTAAATATCTAACCCATGTGTAATCCCATGTGCCTGTGTCAGTGCATCAGGTGGCAATATATCATATGGATAATGTATGAATGCATGAAACAGAATGCATGTACTGAAGAAAACTGCTTTCATAAATTTCTGAGATTTCTGTATTTTTTAAAATGAGGTATCATAATGAAATCAGCATAAAACAGTGCCAAGCATCGGCACAGAACATAAATCTCAATATCTCGATATCTATGTATCACAATCTCTGTACCTCAATATCTCAAATCTCAATGTCTCAATCATAATATCGAGGGCGCCGTCAGTCCAGATCGGCCCCTAACATCCATCTCATGACCACGACGGTATCTTCCGGATATCCGACGTGTCGGGTAATATCACCGGTCGGTCGTGCTCCCCTTCCAGGCTCAACGCCATCTCCTGCGATCTTCTTGCCCCTGGGTACCGCACCGGGCCCACCATGTACCCAAAACGGTTCCTCCACTCCTCGAATCGGGTCTCGAAATCCATCAGCAAACTCATGGTGGACGACTCATACATCATGGGAAAACCGCATTTTTATTAAAAAGAGAAAGCAGTTTATATAGATGTTTTGCGGTTTTCCTCCAAATCCAGAAAATCTCATGGAAACCCGAATCCAAATCATCAATAGCATGTGAAATCATGAATATAAGCATGAGAATCCATGAATGCAGCATATAATGAATAACAGCATGCATGAAGTGACAAGTAATAACAGCAATGTCAAGCTGGCATATAAGGCAAGCATACAAATATCATGTCACTACTAGCTAGCAAGCTAAATCAAGCAATAATATTTTCTAAGTGTGCGTGACATGGCAGTTACCGATAAAGATGTGTGTGCGCCGGCAAATAAGTGTACGTGGTACATACGCATCATCGGTAATGGTGCTGGTGTCCTAACAGCAGGATATCAATAATAAAATATGAATCACAACAGTAAGCGATGCAGAGCAACAATAATAATATGCGAGAGCTGAAATACTGAACACCATGATCGCTAAACTGTATCTAAGGTCATAAAAGTCATATAGCTACATCACTACAAGGCTGAGCTAAAGCTAACAGTAGGTAAGGGAAACCGCCTAACCTCTGAGTCGATACATATATATATATATATATATATATATATATATATATATATATATATATAGTCGGTGATCCCGCCTCGATAATATCACATCCGATACCATATCCCTATAATCGGTTATCCACAAGTCAAGAGGGCGGATCAAACATCAATTTATAGCTCGTACGTAAATCCGTCGTACGGCATCCCCAATCTGGGTACGGGTCAATATCACATTCGTCATATCATTCATCTGGTATTCTCTTTATCAAATATTATTAAAATGGGTACTGACCTATGTCTAGTACAATGCCAATATCATTACTATGATCATGATCTGACTACTGATCGACAGTCTAGTAAAAATCGATATTATCGTCATAAATCATCAATACAATCATAATCCGGCTTCCGATTGACAGCTTCTAGCAAAACGATATCATCAGCACATATCATCTCAAGGAGTAAACAACGCCCAAGGCGGCCTATCATGAATATCTTGTCATGTCATATCATATCATATCCTATCTCATATCATAATCACATGTCGATCATTTACATATATATGTCACTATTTCTATGGCATCATAATCCCAAAATCCGCTAAAGCATCAAGACGTATCCCAAATACGAATTTTACCATATCACCGATATCATAATCTTGGATCAAATATCATCGACTCATCTCAATCCCATGTCTCATCCCCAAGTCTGTATGTGAACACGTATCTATATAGAATCCCGTCTATGCACATATGAAGTAATGATGTATGCAAGTATGTGTGTGTGGGAGTGTGTATATGTAGTGCACCCACTATCCTAGGGTTTCGTAACCTTTCACAAATCCAACATACCAATATCCATCTTAAACATCATTAATAATCCCAAATGACATATAATAATTGTAGGTGTGTATACGCATCCGTATAAATCACCTCGGACTGCGGGGTGCTATACGCCATCCACCCGACTTCTCCCCGTAGATATAAATCTACTCACCTTTCTTTAAGCGTGCCGGTGCCGATGTCTCCATTCGCATCTCCAACGCCTCGATGCCATGCGGGGTACCTACAAGGATATCACACGCTAAAACACATGAAAACCATGTCGGAAACCAAAATGGTACACGCTACGCTCATAGGTAAAAACCTGTAGCCTTGTGTGCAAACACAGCCAAGGCTCACTGGTCGTTGGCGTTCAAACGCCACCCGACGGAAACGAATCATCGAATACCAAAAATCCATACGAAAACAAGTCGTAAATCATATGCCAACTCATGAAAATTAACCCAGATTTTACCCTAACTGGAAACAATCAAAACTAGACATACAGGGGGTCAAATTTACATGAAATAGGGCCGTGCACGCAAAACGAGGCGATTTCACCCCGGTCTGGCCGCAAATTGCGGCCAGGGGGATTAAATTTGCGGCCTGAAAAATGTGGTGGAGGCTAGGGTTTTGGGTGATGGTTCCAGGGTGCCTGCCAGCCTACTGCCAAGTCAATTTTATTTTTGGAGGTCCGGGTTGATAACAGTTTCCAGAAAGATCCAGAGTCGACAAAATCGCTAAATTACGCCAAGTATAACAAATATGGTATTTAACTGGAAATCTGGGGTATTCTGGGTTAAACTAGTCTCAAATACACCTAATAGGGTTAAACCAATCATCAAAACCAACACTTGGTCAAGTCTCACTCAAATTTCCCTAAACTAGCACTAGATCACCGATATAACAGTAAAATTTCAGCTAACAACTATGACTTTGCAAGATAGGAGATGGGTTGCAAGATTATACCTCACGGAAATCCTAGGATGAAGGAGAAGGGAAGAAAGAAGAAGGAGGAAGGGCTGTTGCTGCTGAAGTGGGCTGCTGTTGCTATTGCTTTGGCTGCAGCTGCTGCTTGCAATCTGTTTTCTCTTCTCTTTTGCAGCAGCTACTGCTGCTGTTGTTTTTATTGGGGTGTTGGTGTTGCTGAAGTTGTGGTATGGTGTTGTTGGTGTGTTGGTTTGTGGTGAGGTTGAAGTGTGATGGGGGGTGGTTTTTTTGAATGGAGTTGTTGTTGCTGTGGCTGTTTTCACAGCAATGCTGATACTGCATCTGCTGCTTGCAACTTCTCCCTTTTCTCTTCCTCTGTAGCTGTTGCAGCAGCTTGGTAGCTTATGATGTTGGGGTGTTGCAGGGGTTATGATGTTTTTGTGGCTGATGTGAGTGAATAGGGGCTGAAAAGTGTTGATGGTGAGTGTGTAGGTATGGGGCTAAGGGGGTTAGGAGCTGGTGTAGCTGAGGTTGCAGATGGAGCTTTTGTTGCTGTTTTTATGGAGTTAGGGTGGCTGTAGCAGCTGCTGATGCTGCCTTAGCTGATGTAGGGTGTGTGTGTGTAGGGTGCTGAAGTGCTGGGCTGTTCTTGCTGCTGATGTATGGTGGGTGTGGGGCTGATGGTGGCTGAGCTGAATCTGTGCTGATGTAGCTGAATTAGTTGTTTTGGTTGAAGTTGGATATAGGGCTGATGTGTGAGAGGGAGTAAAAGAGCACAAAGGGTTATGTAATGGAATGGATCATGGCACATCCTAGCCACCTCTCTCTCACTCTTGAAACATGTTAGCACCCACAAGCCATCATGGCTCACACTCTCTCCTACACAAGTCAACCTAACCCTAATCACCCTTAACAAGCTAAAACCCTTAATTAACCCAATTAACCTAATCAAATGGTTCAACCCACCATGGTCCTCTAAACATGGTTCAACCCTAGGCCACCATAAGTCCAAAACATGAAACAAGTGCAACAAGTGTAGAAAATGTTATGTGCAACATTTTTGCACAAAAAGCCAAAAATCCAATTAGCGATTTTTAATCGCGGTTAACACTAAAATAGCATTTACGTAACCATAAAAGCTTAAAAATGACTTATTTCCACAAAATAACCTATTTTAGAATTTCCAAAATTTTATCCGGGATTTTCACCATTTATCGGTATTTAATTATACCGACTATTAAAATATTCATTAAAAATTAATATTAAATTATGAAAATTCCCAAAAATAATATTTTATTTTTTTGAAATGTTACAGAAGGGATCTCGGCTCTTTCCCCGTAGAACGAGGTGCAGGATATTCCAACTGAATACCACTGTACAAAGCAAAAGTAATCGGCTATAGTGAAGTTATTGCCCTGACGCAAACTTTTGTCCAAGGGGTCACTTCCGGTGAAGAGATCTCGGCCCTTGCCTCGTCGACTGAGGAGCAGGATATTCCAACTGAATACCACTGTGCAAAACAAAAGTGAGCGTCCTTGCAAATAACAGCTTTTTGAAAAATGTTCCAACAACATCAGATTAGGTTTGTTTTTAACTTGCATTGATTCGAATCAACGCAGTCCCATCAATTGCTCACACCAATAAAGAACGAAAATAATGACGTACGTATATGCCATCCGCATTCGCCACTGGGTCCCATCATTACCCGTTAGGTTAGCTAACTAACGACAGAACGGGGACTGGACTAGCGCGGATGCAAAACATATACAACATCTACTAGTATATATATCAATATATAATATTTCGCTCAAGGCGTGATAAAATGTAACATCACAGGAATGTACAGCATCACAGAACAATACAGATATCTGGGATCCTCGGGTTTCACAGAGCCGCTACTGAAACCCGACGTTCCCCTGGTCGTGTGGATAGCCTGTGCAATGAAAATCCTAGACCCCTACGGGCGCGGCAAGTCACCCGCCAAAACCTGAAGCGAGGCAGCCCCCTTCAGCAACGTGAATGGACCACCCAGCACTTCACGGAATCCGGTAACTTGGGCACCCCTCCTGGGTCAACCTGTACCCCCTATGAGTGCGGCGAATAGCCGGCCAATTCTAGAGTAAAGCCCCCTCCGTCTCAATGCCATGAGATGCGGGCCCGTTGCCCTCTAAAACCCGGCTATCCGTGCACCCCTCCGCAGGGCAATCCTAGTACAGAAAGTAAAATATACATACAACGGGTACATCGACCGCAACCTGGTCGTGCCCCAAAAGAATAATATACAAACGGGCAGTGACGGCAGTCCACATGTCGGACGCTCGCCCCGCAATATCAAATGTACATAATACAACCAAAACTGTACTAGCATTGCAACCAGGCTATCCCCCACGACCAATCCGCAACATCACAGCACAATCACAGAACATCAACGTGAATGTCACGTTCGCAAATCCGTCTAACCGGGCTATAGCAGTTAGACAGGATTTACCGATCAAGTGACAATCACGGTCGCAGATATAATGTAAATACTGTGAACTAATGTGTTTGAAATTTTCGATCGATCAAATTTTACCAAGTGGCCCCAAGCACTACTGTAGCACTCAGAGAAATCTGGGCCCAAAAAATAATATTCCAAAAACCCCATTTTCCATATAGGAGCTGTCTGTAAAAGTTTGGTGCGCTGAACAGTTAAAACGGCGGCGGAACCGCGGCCCAAGCATGGGTTTGGCCGCGGTTCCGCGGTGGGGTAATGAGATCGCACGACCAAATTTTTACAGGAAGTTTATAATCCCCTGCACATCATTCTGAAACAACCTGAAAAATTTTTCGAGCCAAAAATATTTCGACAGAAAACTGATGTTTTGAAAAACGCGGTTTTCGAACATTTGTTCGATCGGAAGTGTAAACACATTAGACCAAGCTAGACTAGGTTAATGGAGAGGCTCTGATACCACTGTAAGTGCACGGCGGTGCTCCGGCCGTCAATCCCACGCCGGAAACGCGGAAACGAAAAACTTTACAAACTAGTAAACCGGCACCACCGCGCACTAAAATCCCGGATCGGGCCATTAACCTAACTACTAGCAAACTACAAGATGGGAATAGAGAGATATACCGAGTGATCCGTGTCCTCCGGTTTTCTCGTCGTCGTCCCGATCTCCCACGGAATCTCCGGTCTTCACCTCCTCGCCGGAAGGGCCCCACGTCGCCGGCTTCTTTTACGGGCTCCCACCTCTTGACCGAGGCAACTCGGGCACGAAGTTGGCGAGTCGACGTGCCCAAGGGTGCTGTAGGTTAACTGTAGAATCCTATGTCTCTTGGGGTTGTAGGAGTTTGCCATATGGTGGAGGTATGAGATGATAGCAATTTTTTTGGAGTTGAAATTGGGGATTTTTGCAAACTCTAGAGAACCAAATAACCCCTACCAAATAATGGGCAGCCCCTCCTTCTTCATTGGCCGGCCAAATCATGAGGAAAAACAAAAAAAAGAGAGCAGAAAAGAATGAGGGAGCCACACTATTATCCAAGGGAGAGAGAGAAAAGGCTATCATGCAAAGAAATGATCACTAGCCTAAACCAACACTCCATCAACTATCATCATTTCCAAAAGTCATGCCATCATGAAGATAGAAGTCAAGCAATGATGAAGTGAACAAGTCAAGGTCAACAAGAGCTATCATGAAGCAACAAAATGCAAAGAACACCCTCCACTAATGCTTATTTGCACAAATGCAAATAAGCCATCCTCCACCAATCTTCGGCCAATGAAAGATACAAAGAAATATGGCCGAAACGGAAAACAAACTGGCAACTCCAAAAAACTGATCCCGTAATAAATTACAGGAAAACCCCGCTACTGTATATACATACCCGCATTTGTATTCCGACAGAATACAAATGCACTGAGACAAAATCTACACTGTACAATACTAGGATCCGGCTTAAACCAAAGCCCGCTAGTATTTACCGTCCGGTCATGATCCGAGCAATACCGCCCGTATCTGATCGAATCCTGCCATATCTCCATACGGCCTCTACAGCGTTTCGCCCGAAACTTGAGTAACTGTGTGTGGGGGACTCTAAAGACTCATCAATACTATGGCTGTGGATTTAACCACTAGCACGTCAGAGGTATTAGCCATACGTAACGGGCTACCAGCTATTGACCAAAAGGGACGTCGATGAGCGAACTCATCCTGACACCCTACTGAGCCTGTCAGTGACAATATCCGTACAGTCCCGTCCGTTCGTCTATGAGCATCGCATGGCGGGCCTAGGGGGTTGGTAAAAGTTAGACCCCCAAAAGCGGTACAAGTCGTGTCGGAGTGTAGCCCAGAACACCCTGAGATACTACTGGAATACCTACCAGTAAATCTCCTGCCTCGGCCGAGGGCTTTGTATAATGGCTCTCCTAGACACAGCGTGACCTCACCCCCAATAGTGGGAGAGACGAACCCCTGAAGATCCGCTCACTGCCTCCATGTGGCTCGGGACTGTACCCAACTAAAACCAGTTTGCACGTCTTCTTTGAGCGTGGTAGGGTAGTAATCAAAGTACAGTGGGAACTCATACGAGACAAATGACGATCCTCAGGTCAATGAACTAACCTGTACACATGTCACCTGGGAACTGCTATCTGACGTCTGGTATAATCCCAACTAGCATGTTCCCAGCAAGTCCTGTCCGGTGTACTCATAACCCAATGAGCACCTGTATACATCTTAGGTGAACCAACTGACACCAGTGCCTTGTGAGACCGGCCGCCGCCCCTCGTCGGGGTCTCGACTGTATATACTAGTCTACTCTGGAGTATCGATGCCCTGTCTCGAAACTCCCACGACTAGGGACCTTTTAAGGATGTGCTTATAGGCTACCAGATCCCACGTATATGATCGCCCTCATACTGCTGGCAGTCAAGCAAGAATCCTAGGGGCTCTATCAACATGTAATAGCGACCTGTCTGGTCACCTAAAGCAGTACACGATGATAAAGATAAACCAGATAGCATACTATCATCTTGAGTAAGACTGTCCTACCGGGATAGGTCCTCCCTAAATCATTGCAATCACGTGCCTGTGATCCAATAATTGACTCTGAGAGCACTATCTCCAACATATTGAACCCACGTTTCGCCTGGCCTTACCTTGGCATTAATCAGTACTGTTATCGGGGTGCGTTCACTAGCACTCGCGAATCTTTGTGTAAACAGTAGCTCCATCTCCGCAAATGTTTTGACAGAGTCGTTAGGTAGCTCCGAATAGCATTCAAAGGCCGTTTCTGCTAAGCTGCCGACGAATTGGCGAAGCAACAGTTTGTCATCGTCTCCAGTGTTGCCGCATAAGGCTCTGAATTGAGCGATATGCTGATGTGGATTCCCTGTCCCCTTGTACACATGGAATTTAGGGATCGTATATCCCGGCGGGTAACTGATTTGGTCATACCAGCCCGGATAGGGTCGTCCGGTTCTAACAATTTGCCCAGCCGCTTCATTCGCCTGATGAACTCATATCTGCTGACCAATATAATCATCCAGGGTGGCCTTGGAGATAGTTTCCTCCTTGGCTGCTGAATGAGCCGGAGGAGGACTAGATGTCTCCTCTTTATCGTCTTCAATAATGATCGTAGGGTCTTCAGCTGGAGGGTCCGGCTGTAACATCATTCCTACCATGACTTGGAAGAGAAGCGCCATTTGTTTTATATTAGCCGCTTGCTCTGCGGCTTCTTTGCCCTTCTTTTCAAGGACTCTGTGTAAGAAGTCGGCATCGGTTTCTTGTTCGTGACGCTGCTCTGATGATGCCTCCGGGCTTTCTTTTGGCCCGGCGAGTGCGGCCATCGCAGTCATCATCTCTTGAAACTTCTGCTGTTGCTTCTGGGCTTTTGTCACGGATCGGGTGAGCGATCGGTGACCCGTCGAAGCACGGCTTTTCTCCTTCTCGGATGCCATGTAAACAGTATGCACAACTATGCCCCCAGACTTGGGGCGTTTAGATTCAGTATTTTTACGGCTCGCCATGCTCACAGGGGCTTTTTGCGGCCTCCTTTTCTTTTGAGTGATTGACGTTGAGGGAGACGTTGCAGTGGGCACCCAGCCAGCTGTTGCTTTTTCTGGCTTGACAGAGTAGTCCTTCTCCTGCTGAACCTTCATCTTTTTCTGTCGGTGGAGATAGTCTTGATCCATTACGGAGTCTTGGACTTGACGCCAGACCTTGTAAATTTTAGAGGACAGCCGTTGAGGGGGCTGCTCCAGCTTCACCTTTGGGGCATTATCCACAGGTGTAGGAGATCTTTTCAATACGGCAGTTGGCGAGTTTTTGCGCACCCATCTTAGTGGTTCAAATCTATTCCCGGTCGGAACAGCAGCATTGATTTCCACCATCGGAGCTGGCGGAGTTATCCCAGAGAGGGAGTTGCCCCCAACTTTCCTTACCCGGTGCCAGTGACGACGGCGAGCATGTCGCACGATTGGGGTTGGTTTAGCCGTAGGGGTGACCTCCTCATACCCCGTGTGTTGGTCAAAATTTGCTGGTATCAGCCTTTTAAAGACCGACGTCCATTGAATGGGGATGGCCAACCTATCAAAAGCAGACTTCCGAGTAGGGGAAGCAACCTTGGTGATTTTGCCTGGAATGGGAGCAGGGATGGCTATCCACTTCGGGATAACTCCTTCTGGTATTGCAGGCTTCTTCATGGGCTCATTGGAGCTCTGGCCTAGTCTGTTAAAAACCGAGGCAGTGGAGTTGGGCGACCCGTTGAGAGGGGCGGCGGTAGTTATAAGCCGATCAAAGACCGACATCTTTGAAGCTTCTTGCGACGTCATTGGGGCATTGAAGCTCATCGGTGGGAGTATGGTCCCGAAGAATAGTCCAGTGGTGGCTTGAGTTACCTGCTCCACTGGCATCTTGAAAAGAGAGGCCGCTTGGGACCCATAAGTCACTCCTCCAGTAAGGACGGAGCGAGAGTTGCAGTTGCAGTTAGTGCAGTTTGAAGCTATTGGTCTTCTGTTTTCTGCACGGAGCAAGACACCAAATCTAAGTACCTCGAATCCACAGGCAACCACGGCAAACCGCGATTTGTTCGCGAACACGACACACGAAGTGTGGAATGGAAAGAGGAAAAGGTCCCACCGGGCGTGCCAAAATCTGTTCCCCTCCGAATGATGGCGCGACAGAGACGTCTTGCCTGAAATTTGGGGCAGATGCTATTTGGTTTTATCCGTCCACCTCTCCAAAGATGCCAAGTTGATTTATGACACCATGTATCGGAGGTTTAGACGGATGCGGCCGATATAGCAGACTTCGTCAGATTCCCCTTTGTCTGAGAGGTTTTTGATTGTGGGGACACTCTTCCCTGCAGGCGCAAGCCCCTGCAGTTAATTACGCTACCGCATCGCGGTAACAACTTTCTCCTTCTCCAGCTGGTCACTTCATGTCGTAGGTGTTTGTTTTGTTTGTGGTTGCCCGTGGATTGTATACGGAGACTAATTTATGTTGTCTCCCGTAGGACGTGGATTAGTCCAAATCCATATTGTATTAGATTTGGGTTTGGGGTTTTGGTTTAAGGATACGTTAGCCTTATTTGAGACTAAGATCAACTTAAACGTTTGTTAAGGATACGTTAATCAAATTTTAGACTAAGATCAACTTAACGGGATCGTTTAGATCCGACAAAAGAGCATTTGTGGGCTCTATTGTTCTAGTTTAGGGACATAGTGGTCCATTGCCAGTTTAAGGACATGGTGGTCCATTGCCAGTTTAAGGACATGGTGGTCCATAGGATGTTTGGCCGTCGGGACCCGTCACCTCTCTGAAGACGTTGAAGGATTACAACGACAGATATCAGAGGAGTTCAGAGATGTACCCTTGAACCAAAGTTGATTGGGAGATTTATAGTGCAGTTTGGGACTAAAGTCTGTTTAAAGGTTTGTGAGCATATGGGCTCGGTTGATATGAGTTGAACATTTTGTTGTTCTAGCTATTTGAGCCTTTATTTGGGGCTCAGCCCTTTTATTAATGCATAGTATTGGGCTCTTTAATTAAATGCACAACATTTAGATTAGCCTGTTAGGCCTTTTAATTGGGCTCTGCCCTTTTTTAATAATGCGCAGCATTTAATGGTCTGACACTGCGCCACGTGGTCTGTCAGGCGCTTTGCGTCAATTAAAGAGTGTAAGGCGCTAGCGCATGTGGAGGTGACACGTGTCACGCTCTGCTGAGCGCAAGTCTGTTGACGCAGTGTGCTGCGCCAGTGCGCTGCGCTAGTGCGCTATTTACACGTGGCGCGCTCTGGTGCAATGCGCCAATCCAAGAGCGCAGTGCTATGTTTTTAGGAGCGCAAGGTGCAGATTGACACGTGACGCTCTCTAGTGACTTGCGCCAGTCCAAGGAGCGAAACAGCGCAAATTAAGAGTGCATGGCACTGTTCAATAGCGCAGAGCGCATCTTGATCCAATTTAGATCAAAGAAACAAGTTTTTCTTGTTCTAAAGAGGTTCTACCTCAGAATTCAAGAACCAATGGTTCTGATTCTCATCCAAAAGGCAATGCCTTTATATAGATCAAAAGATCTAATACTGAAGTAAATTACTTCTTTTTCTTTTATGATTGGATCTTTTTTTTTGTTCTTTTTCTTTTTATTGATGATCTTGATCTTGTTCTTAAATCTTTGATCTTTTTAGAAGAAATTCTTCTTTTTTCAAAGGTTTACCATTTTTCTCTTTGAGTTTTTCTCAAAGTTTTTAGAGGAGCTCTGTATATCCGAGACTTGGAGTCTTGGGGCATTTATATATGGCCAATTAGTTTGTTAGGTTAGTTATAGAGATCTTTCTCTGATTGATCTGGGGATATTTCCCCACCGTTGGATCTTTGATCCTAAGACCTCTGTTTTAGAGAAGACAATCTTCTTGTTTTGGAAAAATCTTTCTAGAATTTTAATTCTGATTAAATAATTTATTATTTAAATGCTGGCGAAGTTGGCGCAAGCGCACCTGCGCTTGACACGTGTTGCGCAGCGCAGAGCGCGGCGTACCTGCGCTAGCGCACCTACGCTGACACGTCTCACGCAGCGCAGAGCGCAGATTATCTGAAGCGTTGCTTCCTTTATTATTATTTGAATTTTTAAAACAGAGTTTTGCTCTGATTGGGGGAAACAGAAGCGTTGCTTTATTTCCCGCCTTAGAATTTGAATAGAGCTTTGCTCTGATTGGGGGAAACAATCTACTCAACGGGATTTTGGGATCATTCAGATCCAACATAAGAGCATTTGGGCTCTATTGCTTTAGTTTAAGGACTTTTCAGTCCGTTGTTAGTTTAAGGACGTTTCGGTCCATAGTAGTTTAAGGACGTTACGGTCCGTATTAGGATGTGCCCATCGGTTTAGGAGTGCACCAAAGAGTTGTTGGTTGTCGAGGCCCTCCACCTCTCTGAAGACGTTAAAGAATTGCAACGACATATATCAGAAATGTGGAGAGATGTACCCTTGAACCGAATTCCAGATTGAGAGGAGATATCATGGTAGACCATCTAAGAATCATTAGTCATTTTTAGGAGACTAAGATTAATTTAGGAGATGTGGGATGAACATCATTTTAGTCATTATCCATTAAGGAATTATTAGTTTGGGAAATCATGAGCATAGAGACTCTGTCTATTTGGAGATTTAAAATATTTTAATCTCAGGGAGTCTTGGCCAATTTGGGACTGAAGTTGATTTCTTATAGTGTTAAACACTATTATATGCTCAGTGCTCATGTGAGTCTCTAAAACAATGTTAAACACTGAAACTTGGGGCGCTCACGTGTGGCACGTAAGACACTAAAAGTTGGTGCTATGCCCTTGGGTCCAAATCCCCGTCTATATATGCAAGTATTAAACACTTAAGTCTTATGGCCATCACGTGTGGGCACGTGAGGCGCCTCAAAGTTAGTCACTACCTCTTTGGATTTATTCGCTCTTCCTTTTATAAGTGCTAATCACTTAGCTCATATAATGCTCACGTGCGAACATGTGAGGTGCTTAAAATGTGAGCACTGTCTTTGGAATTTTCCCCTTTTCCATATAAATGTTAAGCAACTATTTGGGGGTCACGTGGGAACACGTGAGGCGCCCTAAAATGGGAACTGTCTTTTGGTTTATACCCTTTTTCATATAATTGCTGAGCGCTTGGTTTAAGGGGTCACGTGGGAACACGTGAGGCAGTCTCAGTCATTCCTTTTTGTTTCTCAGAGGTGCTCACGTGAGAACACGTGAGCCTTTGTTATATAGCGTTGAACGCTAATGAATCAACAGTCTTTTCTTTTACATGTACATAGATTTTAATATGTGTTTTGAGAATTTTAGGTCCCTTGTTTTATAAGAATTAAATTTTTTTGCTGGGTTAAACCCTAGTTTTATCGGAGGAATTAAATTCCTATATCCTTTTGGAAGAATTAAATTCTTTGAACTTAGTTCTTTCCCCTATGTTTTGAATCTGCATAACAGAATCTTCCCGATGAGAATTAAATTCTCAACTTGTGGGAAGATCTTCTTCTGCAGACATCAACCAGAGGAAAAACTGAGTTCTTTCAGAACAGTTAAACTCTTGGTTTGAGAATTAAATTTTTTGTACTTTCTTCTTACCTAGAATTTTTGTTTAAGAAGGGGATTTTCTTTCTCTAGAGAATTGAATTCCTTTTTTCTCTTTTTCTTTTTTTTCTCCAAGCTTTTGGGGGGGTCTCCTCTATACAAGACTTGAAGTCTTGGGTCCTTTATATAGTAGAGGCTGGTCTGTTGATTTAGTTAAGAAAATCTCTCGTTGAGAGATCCTAATTGTTTGGGAATTTTATCCACCGTTGGATCTTTGATCCAAGGACTTCTGTTTTACAGAAGAGATTAGGGAAATATTTTCCCATACAGAATTTTTCTGTATATGGGTGATTTTTAATTACCATTGGATTTTCTAATCAAACGGAACTCTATTTTACAGAGAGTAATCTTTCTTGTTTAGAAAGATTTGAGGATATTTCCTCAGCAAAATTTAATTTTGTATTTTGATGATTTATCATCTCCGTTGGATCTTTGATCCAATGGCTCTGTTTAACAGAGAGATTTTAGTTCTGGCGCCGGCACCCTAGTGCAAGGCACGTGAGGCGCTGCCTCAGAGTTTTTTAACTCTTAGCTCTAGCGCCCTCGTGCAAGGCACTGAGGCGCTGCCTCAGAGTGTTTAACTCTTGACGCTGCCTTTCAAATTTTGGACAGAGCTTTGCTCTTTTATTAGGGAAACAGGTGGGTCTAAGTTAATCCAGGACAATGACGGATTGAACTTGCCTTGCGACTTATGCTACATTGGTCTCTATCAAGACCATATGACGCTTGGGGCAAAAACCACATCGAGAGTTTCAAACATACAGGAAACTTGCCAGGCCTACGCATACCTTCTGGAGTGTGGTGACTTGAGTTACTTCCATCAAATTATCATGCGATGATAGTTGGATCCCGATTTCCTCTGATGAGTAGGTGTTACTCCTTGGGTGATTTTAGATGATCCCGACTAATTCTCCTTTTAGGGTTTGAAAGAGAATTCGAGGAAATAGTGGGAGCCATCCTGATTAGATAAAGTGATTGACCAATCTAATTTAGGTTAGAGTGCACGCTGAGTGTTTCTTTTCTCTCTCTTTGGCTGCGACCATGGCCTGACCCTAAACTAAAACTCATAAACTAAGTTAACCGAACCTTCTTATAACACTTTGGCTTTTGGATTGTCATTTAGTCGCATATATCATTGACACTCCTACATCCCCATTGCATTTCTCCAGAACACCCCGTATCACTACGAACATCCACATTTATTGCATATTCCATCGTATAGTTACATAAGAACTCGAAGGAACTTGTTCCAGTTTGAGGATGGATTCTGGTTCTGGAGAAATTGAATAGGATTATTTGGTTGTCTTCTCTCTTTACCTTCTTTCAGGATGCGAAAACTCCTAGTATTAGGAGAGTACGCCTATTACGCTTATTGGGTAGTCTTCTTCCAAACCACAGACAGGTGTTGAAGGGTAAGGAAGGAAGAAAACCAAGTATCCTAAGTGTGGTGTATAGAAGGTAATAAGTAAAGATATATAAAGGGATTTAAGTATGGGCGAAGGAAATTGCGACTGCTATCATTCACGAAAAAACCGCGTATACTCCTGCCACTCCTACTTCTTCTTTGCATTTCTCCAGAACACCCTGTATCACTACGAAAATCCATATTGCTTGGATATGCCATCGTATAGTTACATACGGACTCAAAAGAATTTGTTCCAGTTCGAGAATGGATTCTGGTTCGGGAGAAATAGAGTAGGATTATTCAGCTGTCTTTCCTCTTTACATTCTCCCAGGTTGCGAGGGCTCCTGGTATTAGGAGAGTACACCTATTACGCTTATTGGATAGTCTTCTTCCAAATCTTAGGCTGGTGTCGAAGGGTAGGGAAAGAAGAAAATCAATTAGCATAAGTATGGTGTACCGTTGGTAATAAGTAAAGACATATAAAGGGATTTGAGTAAGGGCAAGTAAGTATATGGTTACCGTCATGAATCTGGATAGTGGAAGAGGCATTACTAGGAATACCCTGCTACCCCTTCGAAACATTTTCATATTTCGGTTTTATTGTGCAATATTAATTGAAAACGGTTTTCTCAATTAGATTTTGACTTCAGGGTATGTATTTACCAGATTTGATTCTCACATCTGTATAGTGTTATTGATGCTGAGTAGGAGTAAGATATTGGGAATTGGGTGATTAGATCCTCTATATATCGGAATTATTTATAATTGGTGATATTTGAGGAAATAGCCTGGGTTTTATCTAATGGCAAATATTTGGTTTTGAATATCCGTTGTTATGCACCAATTTCTAACTGATATATCTGTACGTTTATTTTATAAAGTGAGATATAAGTTTTTGAAATTATGTCTATGACATTTACCAATCTACGACGCACAGAGTTTGAGTTATTAAACTCAATGAACTTATAAAAAGTATTGTATATTGTCCAATGTCCGTTAGGATAAAGGGGTTGGTACTCGTATTATATTCTGTTTACTCATGACTTCTCTAGTTTTAGACAAGTATTTCGTTGAAATACAAGATCCAAATTTTGAGA
The DNA here is from genome assembly GCA_030015575.1 of Agapanthus africanus. Taxonomy (NCBI): domain Eukaryota; kingdom Viridiplantae; phylum Streptophyta; class Magnoliopsida; order Asparagales; family Amaryllidaceae; genus Agapanthus; species Agapanthus africanus. Next base: position 483,324,697 of record JASDDO010000010.1, on the reverse strand, counting down.
AGTTATAGGTATAAGAATAAGGTAGAGAACCATATGTTGCAAGTATCATGATTCTTCAAGGCAATCGAAGATGTAGATACTTGTGCTAGGTATTCTATTGTAAGTAATAGTTTTGAGAACTTGCTTCTCTTTCAAATTACTCATACGTGGATGCATTCCTTGATGAGTAATGCTGCTTAGCCTTCTTAAATTTGGTTGGTATGCACTGGAAACAGCTGCATGATTTTTGAATCTAGTTCCAATTAAATTAGTGCCTTTTTTCTATATTGGATATAGAATGGATTCATATCTTAACGATGTTAAGGTATATGGAGTTGTCTGGCTTATGCTTAAAACCAGAATCCGGATAAACTCTAGGCATGTTTCAGTAATGGCAGTTTGTGGGTTATCCCGGGTATTGGCAAGGGTTAACTTTTTACCATTTGGAAGATCAATAGTTATATTGTTTTTGACTCGCCGCATTTTTAGTAAAATGGATTCTTTTCAGAAAACATTTATGGGAGTATGGTAGAACTGGAAGTGATTCCAGAACCACAAACGATTACTAAACATTTAGTATAATCTAAGGATTCAAATGGTTTCGACAATCTATTAACCACTCCGTAGATTTGGTGGGCAACCTCAGGAACCCGAGAGGTACTTCGGTCTCCTCAGAGACGGTGACAGGGAGGTTTTTGATGACCCAAACTTGACACTACTGCTATTCTAGACTATGAGATTTGGCAGGAGGATGGGTATAACGTCGTTCTAAATTATCTTTAGAAGTGCATATGTATATGACTCTACCAGAGGGTTGTTGTAGTCAGTGGGAGCAGCGGAAGCATGGTGGGCAAGTAGCTTATGTCTATTTATAGACTAAAGCAAGTACAGCGGAGATAGATCATCTAGTTTTGATGAGACAGTCATAGAGTTTGACTTTATCAGAATAATAGATGGACCAGGTAAGAATGTAGTAGGGAGTGATGTCCTGATATTTGGATGACATGCTCCTGATAGGAAGTGATATTCCTATACTATGATCGGTTATACTGTGATTGTCACAAGAATTTTCTCCACATAGGATCTGGATAAAATATCAGGGATTCTGATGACTAGATCTATGGTTTTAGATCTAGATTTAGGAAGTGTCCCAATTCGGGTATTTGATACTCTTCTAAAGAGTTTTAGAATGGACGACTCCTGGCGTGGTGGTGTACCCACAGGTGATGGAGTCACCCTCTCTAAAGAGATGTCTTCTAGACTGATAAGGAGAGGGATTTGCATGATTAGCATATCACTTTCTTAGGCAATTGAGTCAATCATGAAATGTCAAGTACAACACCAGATATTGCTTTTGCACTGGCTGCAATAAGCGTAAATATATTAATCCAATTCTGGAGAAACATTCGGAAGCAGTTATGAACATAAGTGGATATTCTTAGAATATGGTAACGGCAGCCTCCTTCAGGAGGCGGTTATCATTTCAGGCTTCCAAGGTGACCTGAATGACAGAGTGACTTTCAGAATTATAGTTTTCCCTCTTTTGAGTGGCAGTATGTTGGACAGGCGGTCCAAGCGGATACTATGGAAGGCATGGCGCATGATACTGATTAAATTCAGTGAATGATACGGTCTAAGATGTTTGTTGGAATTAGAGTTCATTTGTGAGCTGGGTCCTATAAGATATCCAGACAAATTCTAAGACATGTATTGCTCATTTCAGGAGATAGTCTTTCTCCGAAAAGTTGAGATATAAAGAGATCAAGATAGAAATATTAGAGCGGATCCACCCACTGAGATTATTTCTCGAACGCAATAGTTTCACAAACGAGCTTTGCGAGACTGATTAGTAGAGAAGTTGGGTGTTCGGCATCATATGGGCTGTGAGTATGCGACACCGTAATAATTAGTCTTAAGTGCAAGTGGGAGATTGTTGGTTATAGTGCCCTCAAAGCAATTATTGTAATCGCAGGCATGTGATTATGATGATTGAGGGAGGACCTATACGGATAGAACAATCTTACTCAAAATGATAATATGTTATCTGGTATGCCTTTTATCATCATGTACATGCATTATGTGGTATTACAGATCACTATTACATATTGATAGAGCCCATAGGATTCTTGCTTGACTACCAGTATTATGATGGTGATCATATACGTGGGAGCTGGGTAGTCTATAAGCATATCCTTAAATGTCCCTAGTCGCGGGAGTATCGAGACTGGGCATCGATACTCCGGAGTAAACTAATGTATACTTATTAAGACCCCGACAAGAGACGGTGGCCAGTCTCACAAGCCATTGGTGTCAGTTTGTCACCTAAGATAGTATACAGGTGCTCATTAAGTTATGAGTACACTGGATGGACTCACCGAGAACATGCTAGTTAGTATTATACCTATTGTCAGATAGCAGTTCCTAGGTGACATGTGTACAGGTTAGTCTTTCGACCTGAGATCGTCATTTGTCTCATGTGAGTTCCCACTGTGCTTTGATTACTACCCTACCACGGCTCAAAGGATTCATGCAAATAGGTTTTAGTTGGGTACTGTCCCGAGCCATATGGAGGCAGTGAGCGGATCGTCGGGAATTCTTCTCTTTCTGTTTTAGGGGTTGATGTCGAGTGGTGCACGGGTGGCCATCACCAGAAATCTTTGGCCAAGGTAGATGAAAATTACTAATTTAGGTCAGTAGTTTCTCAGTTGGTGATGGGCTTCATATCGACACGAAATATAGCGTTATTAGGGGTCTAACTTTATCCACCCCCTTAGACTCGATATACGATACTCTTAGACGAACAGACCAGACTCTATAGAGATTGTCACGGATAGGCTCAGTAGGGGTTCAGATGAGTTTGCTCGTCGGCCTTCCTTTCGCTCAATACCTGGGTAGCCGTTACGTACAACTAGTGCCGCTGATGTGCTTATGGTTAAACCCACTATCAGCGTATTATCGAGTCTTCAGAGTCCCACACAGAGGGTTTCCCTGCTTCGGGCGAAACGATGTAGGGGCCGTATGGTTTTACGGCAGGGTTCGAACATATACATGCACTTATGCACGGATTATGATTCAGACGGTTTATACTAGTGGGCTTTGGTTTAAGTCAGATCCTAGTATTAGATTATTGGATTATTTTCGTCTCTTTGTATTCGTATTTTTTCGGAATATGGATACGGGTATGTATTATTTTCAGACTAACCTGTACATATATCACCTGGGAAATGCTATTCAACAATAGGTATAATACCAACTAGCATGTTCCCGGCAAGTCCGTCTTGTTGGAGATAGTGCCCTCATAGTCAATTATTGGATCGCAGGTACGTGATTGCAATGATTGCGGAGGACCTATCCCGGTAGGACAGTCTTACTCGAAATGATAGTATGCTATCTGGTTTGCCTTTATCAGTCGTGTTCATGTTCATGTGACTGATTGCATGTTACACTTTGATAGAGCCCTTAGGATCTTGCTTTACTACCAACTGTATGAGGGCGATCATATACGTGAGAGTTGGGTAGTTTATATGCATATCCTTAATTGTGGTCCCTAGTCGTGGGAGTTTCGAGACAGGGCATCGATACTCCGGAGTAGACTAGTGTGTACAGTCGAGACCCCGACAAGGGGCGGTGGCCGGTCTCACAAGCCACTGGTGACAGTTGGATCACCTAAGATGTATACAGGTGCTCATTGGGTTATGAGTACACCGGACAGGACTCGCCGGGAATCTGCTAGTTAGTATTATATCTACCGTCAGATAGCAGTTCCCTGGTGACATGTGTACAGATTAGTTCATCGACCTGAGGTCGTCATTTGTCTCGTATGAGTTCCCACTGTGCTTTGATTTCTACCCTACCACGGCTCAAAGGAGTCGTGCAAACAGGTAGCTTTTGGGTACAGTCCCGAGCCATATGGAGGCACGTGAGCGGATCGGCAGGGGATTCGTCTCTCCCGGTATTGGGGGCGAGATCGTGCTGTGTCTAGGAGAGCCATTACACAAAGCCCACGGCCGTGGCAGGAGATTTACTGGTAGGTACTCCAGTAGTATCTCAGGGTGTTATTGGGCTTCGCTCCGACACGACTTATACTGCTATTGGGGGTCTGACGTTGCTAGCCCCCTAGGCGGATATGCGATACTCATTGACGAACGGACCGGACTGTATATACATTGTCACTGTTAGGCTCAGTAGGGTTTTCGGAGGAGTTCGCTCATCGGTCTCCCTTGAGTTCGCTCCTCGGCCACCCTTGAGGTCAGTCCGTGGGCAGCCGTTACGCATTGCTAGTGCCGCTGACGGTTTGTGGTTAAACCCACTGCCAGGGTGCTGACGAGTCATTAGAGTCCCCCACAGGCAGTTTCCCAAGTTCGGGCGAAACGTTGTAGAGGCCGTATGGTTTTATGGCAGGGTTCGGAAAATGCACGTGCGTTTACGCACGTGTTATTTTTCGGGCAGATAATACTGGTCGGCTTTGGTTTAAGCCGGATCCGAGTATTATATTGAGTAGGTATAATATCTTTGTCTCAGTTGCATTTATATTCGGTCGTAATATAAATGCGGGTATTTTTATACAGTTTCGGGGTTATCCTGAAAGTCGTTTCAGGATCACTTTTGGAAGTTGCCAGTTTCCAGTTTTCTATCAGCCGTCTTTTAACATTCGGTTAAAGACGGATTTATCTTTTCTTGGATGAGAGTGAGTCGTGTTTCTAGAAGATTCTAGAAGGTTCTAGTTTGGGTGAGGTGTCGAGTGACTCATGCTTTGTAATCAACCAATTCTTGTTATGCTAAAGATCTTTTTGCTAGATATTTAGTTTGTGTTCATATTATGATAAGGATGTTTTGTTATGGTTACCTCCTTATCTCCTCCTACACTCACCCTCCTTCTCTTTATAAGGATAGCCTCCTCTCTCTCTCTCATTCACTTCACTTGATGTTTCATTTTAGAGAGAAAAGATTATGATAGGTTTTTCCGGTGTATGGAATTTCACAGTCCATTTCATTCCATCACCCGATTCCTTCGGCAACTTCATTAACCGTCCGTCCATAGCTTTGGACGGAACGAGACAAAGTCATCTACTCTTTCTCTACATCAATCTTGGTCGTCTCTTTTAGCAAACTTGACGACCGAGTTGCCTCGAGTCAGAGGCGGGAGCCCGTTTAAAGAACCGATCATGTGGTGCCACTTCGACGGAGGAGATCGGAGATCGACGAGATCGAAGCAGCCGCAACGGAGCGTGGGATGATGGTTGAAGAACGAAGGACTCGGATCGTTCGGTACAACCTTTCTTCCCTCTTTGTAGATTGTTAGTTTAGCAATAATGGCAGATCCGGGTTAAAGTATACGATAGCGCCAAGTTTAAAAGTTTTATTCCGCATATGGCGTCTGTAGACTGCCGGGGCGCTAGCGTAGACTTACAGTGGTATCAGAGCCTAACCATTTTGCTATACTAACTTGTGCTAACGCGTTTAAAACATCGATCCGACCGGAAAACTAAAAACTGCAAAATCCATGCCCGACAGTTTCTGTTAATTTTAAACGGTGTCAAAATTGATTTCTGTATATCTTAAAAATCAGTGCAGGGTTTTCTAAGACATCTGAGAAAATACGGTCACGTGATCCCACTAAAGAGCCGCGTTTCCGCGGTCAAACCTAGGGTTTGACCGCGGAACCGCCGCGCTTCAGAGGGAACAGTGCAGCAGTTTTTCTCAGTTGGTTCTTTGTGGGATTTTGGGGTTTTTGGTATATTTATTTTTGGCCCAGATTTTGTTACTGTTCACCAGTAAGCTATGGGGCCCACTTTTTAATATTTCGTCTTTGGTCGATCGAAATTTAAACACGTTAGTTTACAGTGCTTACATTATATCTCCGACCGGGAATGTCATTTGATCGGTAAACCGCGTTTAACTGCTATAGTTCTTTTAGACGGGTTTGCGAACGTGACATTCGCGTTGATGTTCTGTGTTGTGCTGTATTGTTGCGGATTTGTCGTGGTGGATAGCAGTGTGCAATGGTAGTACGGTTTGAGTTTATTTGTACATTTGATATTGCGGGGCGAGCGTCCAACTTGTGGACTGCCGTCACTGCCTGTTGTATAATATTCTTTTTGGGGCACGACCAGGTTGCGGTCGATGTACCTGTTGTACTATTTTTCATTACTGTACTAGGTTTTACCCCGCGACGGAGTGCACGGATAGCCGGGTTCTGGAGGGCAACGGGTCCGCATCTCATGGCTTTGGGAGGCAGAGGGGCCCCACTCTAAAATTGGCAGACTATTCGCCGCACTCGTAGGGGGTACAGGTTGACCCAAGGAGGGGTGCTCAATTTACCGGATTCCGTGAAGTGCCGGGTGTTCCATTCACTATGCTGTGGAGGACTACCTCGCTTCAGGTTTTGGCGGGTAACTTGCCGCACCCGTAGGGGTCTAGGTTTCATTGCACAGGCTATCCACACGACAGGGGAACGTCGGGTTTCAGCAGCGGCTCTGTGAAACCCGGGGATCCCAGATATCTGTATTGTTCTGTGATGCTTATTACTTTTCTGTAATGTTGCATATTATCACGCCTGGAGCGATTATGTATATTGGTTTATATACTATTAGATGTTGTATATGTTTTACACCCGCGCTAGTCCAGTCCCCGCTCTGTCGTTAGTTAAGTAACCTAACGGGTGATGACGGGACCCAGTGACGAATGCGGATGGCATATACGTACATTTTATTTTTCGTTCTTTTCTGGTGTGATTGATTGATGGGACTGCGTTGATTCTGATCAATGCAAAGTAATACAAACCTGTTTGAGTTGTTGGAACAATTTTAAAAAGTGTTATTGCAAAGACGTTTCCTTTTGTTATGCATAGCGGTATTCAGTGTGAATATCCAGCACCTCATTCGACGAGGCAAGGGCTGATATCCCTTCACCGGGAAAGACCCCTTGGACAGAAGTTTGCGTCAGGGCAATAACTTTACTATAGTCGATTACATGTTGCTTTGCATAGCGGTATTCAGTGGAATATCCTGCACCTCATTCCACGAGGAAAGAGCCGAGATCCCTTTACCGGGAGTGACCTCTTTAGCAAAAGGTTTTCGCCACTATATTTTAAAAAAGCTATCAGGTTCCTTCAGCGATATCAAGTTCACTACGTTAAAGGTTTTTCGCCAAAAACCAACCGTAGCCCTCCGTCGTTTCTTATGGATGGTCAGTAGTATTCAAGCTATGTTTGTTGGCATACGTCAAGGCATAGTGTTTGGTAGCTGCTGGGTATTCATTTGTTGCATAGATAGATGAGTTGGTTTGGGACAGTCGTATTACCTTGTTGGCATACGTCAAGGGTATGTACGGGTGGGTTCAAATTGACAAGATAGTGACGGGCAGAACTTGACATGTGACTTATGATTTGTTGACATACGCCAAGGTCATAAGAGCATGGGGCAAGAAAATAATATCGGGAGTTTCTAAAGAAACTGAAACTTGCCAAGTGTGCGCATACCTTCTGGAGTATGAATAACGTGGATGCATTCCATCACGTTAACATGCGATGAGAGTTGGATCCCGATTCCCACTGATGAGTTGGTTTACTCTTCGGGTGATCCCGATTGATTCTTCTTTAGGTTTGGAGGAGAATTTGACAGGACAGTGGGAGGTTTCCGGATTAGATAAACTTATGACCATTCTGATCTAGGTTAGAGTGCACGCAGAGTGTTTCTTTTCTCTCTCTCTCTTGGCAGCGACCTTTGACCGACCCTAGACTATGACTCAGTGACCAGGTTGACCGAACCTTCTTAAAATACTGGCTTTTGGATTGTCTGAGTTGCATAAGTCATTGCCACTCCTTCTTTTACCCTTTGAATTTCTCAGAACACCCGTATTACTACGGATATCCACTTCCATTGGATAGATCCATCGTATGGTTATATACGAACTCGAAGGGACTTCTTCGGGGATGGATCCAGGTTCAGGAGAAATAGAATTGGTTTATTCAGTTGTCTTTTATTATCACCTTCTCTCAGGTTGCGAGAGCTCCTTGGTTTAGGAGAGTACACCTATTACGCTTATTGGATAGTCTTATTCCAAACCATAGGCTGGTGCCGAAAGGTAGGGAATGAAGAAAACCAATTAGCCTAAGTAGGGTGTGCAGAAGGTAATATGTAAAGACAAAATAAAGGGATTAGAAAGAGGGCAAAGTAAATTGCGACTGATATCATTCACGACCAAAACCGCGTACTTCATCGCCACTCCAATTTCACCTTTAAAAGAATAAGGTATTATTCAGTTGTCTTTTATCATCACCTTCTCTCAGATGCGAGTGCTTCTTGGTTTAGGAGGGTACACCTATTATGCTTACTGGATAGTCTTCTTCCAAACCATAGGCTGGTGCCGAACGGTAGGGAAGGAAGAAAACCATTTAGCCTAACGATGGTGTACAGAAGGTAACGACTAAAGACAAATAAAGGGATTTGGAGAGATGGCAATAAAATATACGGTTGAAGTCATGAATTGGATTATGGAAAAGGCATTGCTATGATTACCAGGATACCCCTACGAAACATTTTCATGTTTCAGTGCATTGTTAAAGAAAAACCTGTTTTCCCGATTAGACACTTACTCCAAGGGTATGTATTTACCAGGTTTCATTTTCATATCTGTATGGTTTTACAGATGATGAGTGGGAGTAAGATATTGGGAATTAGGTGATTATCCTCATTATATCGGAATTCGTTGTAATTGGTGATATTTGAGGAAATCGCCAGGGTACAGTTTTCTACCTACGACGCACAGGTTTTGAGTTGTTTAACTCAGCGGACTTATACAGAGTATTGTATGTTGTCCAAATGTCCATCAGGACAAAGGGGTAGGTCCTCGTACTATGTTCTGTTTACTTATAACTTCTCTAGTATTTAGACGAGTGTTTCGTAGAAATACATGGTCTAAGTTTTGAGAAGTTGTGGGTATAAGAATAAAGTAGAGAACCAGGTATCACAAGTATCGGGATTCTTCAAAGAGATCGAAGATGTAGATTCTTGTGATTGGTATTCAGATGATAGTGATGGTTTTGAGAAACGTGTTTCTTTTTCAGGTTACTCATAATTGGATGGTTTCCTAAGTTGAGTAATGCTGAATAGCCTCTTTCCATTAAGTTGACATGCACTGGAGACAGCTGCATGGTTTGAATATGGTTCCAATTAAATAAGTGCCAAAGTTTCTGTATTGGATATAGAATGGATCGTACCTTAAAAGAAATTAAGGTATGGGGAGTTGTCCAGCTTATGCTTAAAACCAGACTCTGGATAACTCAGGGCACGTTTCTATAATGGCTGTTTTGTGGGTTGACCCTGGCTATGACGAGGGTTGATATTCTACCATTTGGAAGATCAATAGTGATATTGTTCTTGACTCGCCACAGTTTTAGTAAAATGGATCTTTTTCAGAAAACAGTAGTGGGAGTATGGTAGAACTGGAAGTGATTCCAGAACCGCGAACGATTACGGAAAATTTAATAGGACCTATACATTCAATCAGGTTTGACATTCCAATAGCCACTCCGCAGATTTGGTAGGTAACCTCAGACACCCGAGAGGTACTTCGGTAGCCTCAAGGACGGTGACAGGGAGGTTCTTATCTACCCAGACTTGACACTACTGTTGTTCCAGGATATGAGACCCGGTAGGAGGGTTGTCGTAGTCAGTGGGAGCAGCGGAAATATAGTGGGCAAGATGCTTATATCTATTTATAGACTTGAGCAATTATAGCGGAGAAAGATCATCTAATTTTGATGTGACAGTCATGGGTTTGACTTCAATCAAAATAGGGGATGGATCTGTTAAGAAGGTAGTAGAGTGTGATGTCATGGTATTTGGATGACATACACAAAGTAGGAAGTAAAAATCCTATACTACGATCGGTTGTACTCTGTTCGTCACACAGTTGTTTATCCAGACAGGACATGGATATAATATTAGACATTCTGGTTTCTAGATCTACAGTTTTAGATCTAGATTTGGGTGGTTTCCCAATGTGGGTACTTTGACAGATATTCTAATGGTTTTTAGAATAGTTGACTCCTAGCATGGTAGAGTACCTGCAGGTGATGGAGTCACCCTCTCTAAAGGTGTCGTATAGACTAAAGGGGAGAGGGATGTGCATGATTGGCAGATCACTTGCTTAGGCAATTGAGTCAATCATGAGATATCAAGTACCACACCAGATGTTGTTTTTGCACTTGATGCAATAAGTTTGTATTAATCCAATCCTGGAGAAACATAAGGAAGCAGTTTTAGAACACTAGTACATGTTCTACGGATTTGATAACGGCAGCCTCTTTCAGGAGACGGTTATCATTCCATGCTTCAAAGGTGACATGGATGACAGAGTGATTGTCAGAGTTTTAGTTTTCCCTCTGACGAGAGACAGTATTATGGACAGGTGGTCCAAAGGATACTGTGGGTGGCATAGTGCCCGATACTGATTAGGTTCAGTGATCGATACTGTCTAAGAAGTTTGGATATGGTGTTCATTTATGAACTAAGGTCCCATCAGATATCCAGACATATTCTAAGACAGGTACTACTCAATTCGGGAGATGGTTTTCTCCGCGAACTTGAGATTATGAGAGATACAGAAAGAAACTTCTAGGCGGATCCACTCACTGAGGCTATTTTCTCGAACACAATAGTTTTACAAACGGGCTTTGTGAAACTGATTAGTAGAGGAGTTGGATGTTCGGTTTCACACGGGCTGTGAGTAGTCGACATCGCAATATTAGCCTTGAGTGCAAGTGGGAGATTGTTGGAGATAGTGCCCTCATAGTCAATTATTGGATCGCAGGTACGTGATTGCAATGATTGCGGAGGACCTATCCCGGTAGGACAGTCTTACTCGAAATGATAGTATGCTATCTGGTTTGCCTTTATCAGTCGTGTTCATGTTCATGTGACTGATTGCATGTTACACTTTGATAGAGCCCTTAGGATCTTGCTTTACTACCAACTGTATGAGGGCGATCATATACGTGAGAGTTGGGTAGTTTATATGCATATCCTTAATTGTGGTCCCTAGTCGTGGGAGTTTCGAGACAGGGCATCGATACTCCGGAGTAGACTAGTGTGTACAGTCGAGACCCCGACAAGGGGCGGTGGCCGGTCTCACAAGCCACTGGTGACAGTTGGATCACCTAAGATGTATACAGGTGCTCATTGGGTTATGAGTACACCGGACAGGACTCGCCGGGAATCTGCTAGTTAGTATTATATCTACCGTCAGATAGCAGTTCCCTGGTGACATGTGTACAGATTAGTTCATCGACCTGAGGTCGTCATTTGTCTCGTATGAGTTCCCACTGTGCTTTGATTTCTACCCTACCACGGCTCAAAGGAGTCGTGCAAACAGGTAGCTTTTGGGTACAGTCCCGAGCCATATGGAGGCACGTGAGCGGATCGGCAGGGGATTCGTCTCTCCCGGTATTGGGGGCGAGATCGTGCTGTGTCTAGGAGAGCCATTACACAAAGCCCACGGCCGTGGCAGGAGATTTACTGGTAGGTACTCCAGTAGTATCTCAGGGTGTTATTGGGCTTCGCTCCGACACGACTTATACTGCTATTGGGGGTCTGACGTTGCTAGCCCCCTAGGCGGATATGCGATACTCATTGACGAACGGACCGGACTGTATATACATTGTCACTGTTAGGCTCAGTAGGGTTTTCGGAGGAGTTCGCTCATCGGTCTCCCTTGAGTTCGCTCCTCGGCCACCCTTGAGGTCAGTCCGTGGGCAGCCGTTACGCATTGCTAGTGCCGCTGACGGTTTGTGGTTAAACCCACTGCCAGGGTGCTGACGAGTCATTAGAGTCCCCCACAGGCAGTTTCCCAAGTTCGGGCGAAACGTTGTAGAGGCCGTATGGTTTTATGGCAGGGTTCGGAAAATGCACGTGCGTTTACGCACGTGTTATTTTTCGGGCAGATAATACTGGTCGGCTTTGGTTTAAGCCGGATCCGAGTATTATATTGAGTAGGTATAATATCTTTGTCTCAGTTGCATTTATATTCGGTCGTAATATAAATGCGGGTATTTTTATACAGTTTCGGGGTTATCCTGAAAGTCGTTTCAGGATCACTTTTGGAAATTGCCAGTTTCCAGTTTTCTATCAGCCGTCTTTTAACATTCGGTTAAAGACGGATTTATCTTTTCTTGGATGAGAGTGAGTCGTGTTTCTAGAAGATTCTAGAAGGTTCTAGTTTGGGTGAGGTGTCGAGTGACTCATGCTTTGTAATCAACCAATTCTTGTTATGCTAAAGATCTTTTTGCTAGATATTTAGTTTGTGTTCATATTATGATAAGGATGTTTTGTTATGGTTACCTCCTTATCTCCTCCTACACTCACCCTCCTTCTCTTTATAAGGATAGCCTCCTCTCTCTCTCTCATTCACTTCACTTGATGTTTCATTTTAGAGAGAAAAGATTATGATAGGTTTTTCCGGTGTATGGAATTTCACAGTCCATTTCATTCCATCACCCGATTCCTTCGGCAACTTCATTAACCGTCCGTCCATAGCTTTGGACGGAACGAGACAAAGTCATCTACTCTTTCTCTACATCAATCTTGGTCGTCTCTTTTAGCAAACTTGACGACCGAGTTGCCTCGAGTCAGAGGCGGGAGCCCGTTTAAAGAACCGATCATGTGGTGCCACTTCGACGGAGGAGATCGGAGATCGACGAGATCGAAGCAGCCGCAACGGAGCGTGGGATGATGGTTGAAGAACGAAGGACTCGGATCGTTCGGTACAACCTTTCTTCCCTCTTTGTAGATTGTTAGTTTAGCAATAATGGCAGATCCGGGTTAAAGTATACGATAGCGCCAAGTTTAAAAGTTTTATTCCGCATATGGCGTCTGTAGACTGCCGGGGCGCTAGCGTAGACTTACAGTGGTATCAGAGCCTAACCATTTTGCTATACTAACTTGTGCTAACGCGTTTAAAACATCGATCCGACCGGAAAACTAAAAACTGCAAAATCCATGCCCGACAGTTTCTGTTAATTTTAAACGGTGTCAAAATTGATTTCTGTATATCTTAAAAATCAGTGCAGGGTTTTCTAAGACATCTGAGAAAATACGGTCACGTGATCCCACTAAAGAGCCGCATTTCCGCGGTCAAACCTAGGGTTTGACCGCGGAACCGCCGCGCTTCAGAGGGAACAGTGCAGCAGTTTTTCTCAGTTGGTTCTTTGTGGGATTTTGGGGTTTTTGGTATATTTATTTTTGCATCCTTTTGTTCTTTCATCTATCTAAACATTTTCATGCACTTCCTGCACCACCTCCGCACGGACCACCTTTACCTCATTAGCCATCGATGTACCAGCATGCACAGAGAAATGTGCAGAGACGTCAGGATTTCACTTTGGTGACCGTAGAGGCTGAAGCCATAGGTAAAGATAACACTGGTAGATCTCCTCCCATCTTTTTCAGCCTTTTCAAATTCTTGCATCCTTTTGTTCTTTCATCTATCTAAACATTTTCATGCACTTTTGGTATGATATTAGTATTTCCTTCACCGCTGCTTTAACCAAATTTTTCTTGAATCTGTTACAACATCCTTATATAAATTTCGAGGATGAAATTTTTATAAGGAAGGTAGAATGTAACGACTCTGAAATCCCTGTACAAAAATTTCTTGTTTATTATACAAAAAAAGGTTATTTGAGCCTGATGTGAAGTTATAAGTTATTTTTGTTCAATAAAAATAAGAAGCAACTTGTAGCTCACCGGTAAAGAAGCAATTGTTCGCTTATCCCAGCTCCTCGATCTTGGCAGAGTTGTGTTGATGACCGTAGCTCTGTGGCTTGTCGGTACATCTGACGACTGTGAGGCTTTCCCAAGTTTGTATTGGTTCTCCATCCAATCTTTGAAAACATAGCAGTATTCAATGGTATGATTCATCATTCTATGATATGGACAGTAAATAGGATTGCCGGTCATGTTCATTTCATGTGGCCTCTTTGGAATAGGCAGTTGCAGACCGTTGTTCAAGGCATCCATGAATATTTTGCGGACTTCATCCTTCCAGAAGGAGTATGCCTTCTTCTTTCTCTCCATTAGAGTAGGTGCCTTTACTGATGCTGGTCCTTAAGGCCGGTCCGTCTTTGGTTCGCCTGCTGACTGCTTAGCCCATTCAGTGTACGTATTGGAGGGACTGGAAGCTGACCGCAGCCGATTTTCGCAAAAGTGTTCCGCTCTTGGGCTGGAGGGAGTATCGGTTGGCTACTTCCGAATATCAATCCCTGGCTCACAAACCAAAATTTTATTTTGCTATAATTGCAATCCGGCGACTTGGGTCGTGAGATCTGCCACGACGTTTGCTAGCTCGTCGACTTTGGAATGGACCTTATTCATCTTCTCGTCCCTGTCCTGAAGCTGCTTTTGAAGCCATTGAAATAATGCTTGTTCTATAGTTCTGGGTATGACAACGGGGTCATCCTTACCGCCTGAGCTTGATTCAGCAAGAACCACGTGTTTCTTTGGCACAATGGCCTGAGCGGGCTCTTCATCATTTGGATCAAGCCGGTGTTGGATGGCAACAAACGCGTCATTGTTATGGCTATAAGGTGTAGGAGGACTTGTTCCTCTGAGCTCCATCATATAGATCGTATGGGTTGTGTACCCGTCTATTGCTTCTTCATCGGCAATGTTGCTTGCTTGGCTCTTAGCTTGTTGCCTTGGTCCGCTCTTTTCAGATAATGGCAGATGTCTGAGAGAATCAGGTTCCGGAAGGACTTCGTTCTCCATGCGTATGAAATTGGCGGTCGCAGCTTGACTGTTTGCTAACACGCCTTTAGACAGTTCTATCTCTCCTACCTTGTATCGCTTTTCGACCCAATATTTGAAGACGAAGCAGTCTTCAATAGCATGACCTATCGCTCTGTGATAGGGGCAATATTTGGGGTCGTCGGTCATATTCGGTTGTTGTGGTCTTTTTTATTCTGGCAATTGTAGACCGTTCCTTAGGGCATCTTTGAATATTTTACGGATTTTGTCCCTTCTGAAGGAACAGACCCTATCCAGCTTCTCTTTCAAAGGTGATTCTCCTTCCTCTCCGAACACTGGCTTCCAAGGCTGGTCGGCATTAGGCATGCCTGCTCCTCGCTTGCTTTGGTCAGCAGATCTTTCGGACCATCATCGTGGCCCTTCCTCTTCTGGAAAGGACAGGCGACTGAAGACTGTTGGTCTGACCGAGTCCTTGGGTGGCGCTGTCCGGATCACCGTTTTCTTGAATCTTGCAGTCATGGCATTCTTCTGGACCAATTTCAGTGGTTCAAAAGAGCTAGCAAGCTTTACAGCCAATTCAGCTATTGTTGCGGGGTAATCCTGTTCTTGGAACCTCATGAAGTTCAGCCTAGCATGAGTCCTAACCCTTTTGTTGGCTCTGTATCTGAGCCTTTTCTGTCTTAGCTTCTCAATTTTGAGGGCTTGACGGGCATCCGTCTTCCAGGAAGCCATCGTGAGTCGATTGACGGAGAGCTTAGAGAAGATACCCAATTGAGCAGTTGTCAGGGACACCGCTGGAGCTTGGCTGAGACGCCTTGTTGCTCTATTTGTGTTGATAGCTATTCACCGCCGAAAGACGCGACCGGGACGTTGGGACGTCGAGGTCTGAATTCCGAGGGCAGATGCTAATTGGTGCTATCCATCCACCTCTCCGAAGATGCCAAGTTTATTTATGACACCGTGTATCGAAGGTTTAAACGGATGCGGCCGATATAGCAGACTTCGTCAGATTCCCCCTCATTTGAGGGGTTTTTGATTGTGGGGACGCTCTTCCCTGCAGGCGCAAGCCCCTGCAGTTAATTACGCTACCGTATCACGGCAACCACTTTCTCCTTCTCCAGATGGTCACTTCATGTCGTGGGTGTTTGTTTTGTTTTTGGTTTCCCGTAGATTCTATACGGAGACTAATTTATGTTGTCGCCCGTAGGGCGTGTCTTAGTCCAAATCCGTATCTTTCTTAGATTTGAGTTTGGGGGTTGGATTTAAGAATACGTTAGTCTCGTTTGGGACTAAGATCAACTTAAACGTTTGTTAAAGTTAGTCCAATTTTTAGACTAAGATCAACTTGACGGGATCGTTTAGATCCAACAAGAGAGCATTTGGGCTCTGTTGTTTAGTTTAGAGACATTGCGGTTAATTACCAGTTTAGGGACATGGTGGTCCAATGTTAGTTTAAGGACATCTCAGTCCAAGGTTAAGGACATCATAGTCCGTGAGTTTAAAGACCTCACAGTCAAGGTTAAGGACATCATAGCCTGTGAGTTTAAAGACCTCACAGTCAAGGTTAAGGACAACATAGTCCGTGCGTTTAAAGACCTCACAGTCAAGATTAAAGACATCATAGTCCGTAGGTTTTAAAGGACTCCACTGTCCGTAGAATGTTTGGTTGTCGGGACCCGTCACCTCTTTGAACATGTTGAAGGATTACAACGACAAATATCAGAGGAGTAAAAAGATGTATCCTCGAATCGATGTGAGTTGGTTGAAAGATCTGTAGTCCAATTTGTGACTAAGATCTGATAAAATATTTATGAGCAGATAGGCTCAATTAATATGGGTTGAGGACTTATGGCCAATCTTGGGCTAAGTCCAATAAATGTTTAACATTTTGTTTTGGGCTGTTGAGCCTTTATTTGGGCTTGGACCTTTTAACAATGTTTTTGTCTTTTATTAAATACTGAGCATTCATCGGAGCTCTGGTCTTATTAAAGAACAATTTATGTTCTGTCAGCGCAACACGTGGCGCGCTAGGCGCTTTGCGCCAGTCAAAAAGCGCAGTGCGCTTCTGCAACATGGCGCACATGTAAGGGACACGTGTCGCACTCAGCGCTAGGCGCCAGATGATGAGGGCATGATGCCGGTTTATGAGTGCTGAGCGCTAATACATGAGCACAATGCGATTTCAGTTTAGTGGCGCACACCTGAGTGACACGTGGTGCGCTTGGCGCTGAGCGCCAGCCCATGAGCGCAGTGCACTATTTCAGAAGCGTAAAGCGCAAGTTGTCAATTGGCGCATACGTGATTGACACGTGGCGCATTTGGCGCTGAGCGCCAGTCCTGAGAGCGCAGAAGCGCAGTTCAAGAGCGCAAAGCGCAGTTCAAGAGCGCAAAGTGCATTTGATCAATTTTATGATCTGGGAAAGAAATTTATGTTCTTTTTAAAAGAGACTTTGTCTCTAGATTTAAGAACAACAGTTCTTATTTTTTTGCAGGAGATATTTCTAATCTCTTATGTTGATGAAAGGGTTTGCCTTTGTAGATCCGTGATCTGTGAGAAGAATTATGTTCTTCTTCTTTTATGATGAGATCTTTTGATCTCTTTGTGAAAGACTTTTTATCTTTGTAGATCTATGATCTGTTTAAAGAAATGAATTCTTCTTTCTTAATCATGAGATGATTT
The DNA here is from genome assembly GCA_030015575.1 of Agapanthus africanus. Classification (NCBI taxonomy): domain Eukaryota; kingdom Viridiplantae; phylum Streptophyta; class Magnoliopsida; order Asparagales; family Amaryllidaceae; genus Agapanthus; species Agapanthus africanus. Next base: position 483,307,294 of record JASDDO010000010.1, on the reverse strand, counting down.
CATCTCTGTGTTCATCATCCTTCATCCTTACCTTGAAGAAATATCTTCTTGCAAGAGCTTGCTTTTTATCTTTGAGTTTTTTTCAAAGTTTATATGGGTTTTTTTCTATATAAGACTTGAAGTCTTGGGGCCTTTATATAGGGCAAGCTGATCAGTTCGATCAGTTAAAGAGATCTTTCTCTGATTGATTTGGGGATGTTTCCCCACCATTGGATCTTTAATCCTACGGCTTCTATTTTACAGAAAGCAATCTTCTTGTTTTTAATAAGATTGGAAAATCTTTCCATAACAGAATTTAATTCTGATTAATTAATGATTTATTATTATTAGATCTTTTGATCTAACGGTAGGGAGTTTTTTAATTCCAGCGCTAGCGCACCCGTGCTTTGCACGTGGTGCGCTGCTTAGAGCGCAGCGCTCTTAGCGCTAGCGCACCTGTGTCTTACACGTGGTGCGCTGCTCGGAGCGCAGCGCATCCTGCACTAGCGCACCTGTGTTTGACACGTGGCGCGCTGCTTAGAGCGTAGTGCACCTAGCGCTAGCGCACATATGGTGCGCTGCCTAGGGCGCAGCGCACTTGGCGCTGCATCTGAAGTATTGCTTCAATTTTGAAATTTAAATTTCAAACAGAGTTTTGCTCTGATTGGGGAAAACAAATGCCCCCCCACCGTTGCGCTCACGTGGCCCACATGTGAGTGCAGCGGTGGCAGCATCTGTGCCTTTGGATCAACTCAGAAGTTGAAAAGGCATTTCAATGCGTATAAATAGGACCTTTGGTCCTTTAGATGATTCTGTTCATCTTCTTCTTTTGAGAATCTTTATTCAGAGCATAGCTCTTCTGCTTAAGAACTTTTCAAGAGTCAAAACTCTGTTAAAATTTTTAGGTAAAGATTAAATCTTTTAAAAGATCATTTTAAGAATCTAGGGTTTCACCCATTAATAGAGCCTTACTCTCCATAGACCTTTGATCTTAAAAAAAAAACCTTTTTAGGGTTTCATTAACAGAGCTTTACTCTCTTGAACCCATAGATCTAAAAAGATCTTCTTTCAGGGTTTCTTAACCCATGAACAGAGCTTTGCTCATAAAGAACTCTTAGAGTTTGTTCATAGATCTTGAAGATCTCAGAATTTTTAATTCATAAAAAATTGATTTTAATTTTTCTGATGGATTCTTTCATCATCATTTTTTCAGAGCAAGGTTCTTGACGAATTTTTATTCCTTCATGATCAGAGTTTGACAAGTGTCACTCTGTCACAGAGCATTGCTCTCAAAGGGAGATTTACTCCTCTGCCCGAGAGATCTCTCATTTAATGAGAATTTTCTTGAGTATTTCCTCATTTAATGACAGCCTCATCAAATGATGAGGCTGTTTTATTAATGATGAATTGTTATCTAGATTTTGTAGGCCCCCTTTGGTCCCTTTCTACTGCATTGCAATGTGGTACAAATTCTAAAGTACCAAGTGTCAGAATTTAAATTAAATTATAGCACTGACAGTTGACTTTTGTCCCTTTTCGCACAGGCGACATGTCTTTCGACACCTCTTTTCCGTTCATCCGCTCAAAAGGTGGATTTCCTGAGGCGCCTGTAGACCGAGAGGTTCTTGCGCTGATCAGAGACCACGACCCGGAATACAAGAATCTTCACCTATGGGGTAGATGGTATGATCAAATTATCAGAGGCCGCCGGAGCTTTTCTTGTGCGACGCCTTCGGTGCCTATCTCTGCGATCCCTTATGTCGATGCACCCCCGATCAATTATAGCGTAGAGGAGGTAAATTGGACTTCAGAAGGTCTCCTTCGGCCTTCTATTGCCGCAATACCCGTGCAGCCGCCAGTGGTTTTGGACACCCTAGGGCGGCGCATATGTCAGGGCGAGTCGCGCCCTTGGGGACAGCCCTACAACAACGGGCTAACTCCCCGTCATCCGGCCGGATACTTGCAGTGGGCCCGATATATCTTATCGGCAAAGAAATCGCAGCTGCTGAAGCTTGGCTTATACCCTGCGGTCTACGCTTTCTTATTCCAGTATTCTGCACCTCCCACATGGTGGATCAAGACGTTTTTAGAGCAGTGGAACATTCCGACCCATGCCTTCCTCCTATTGGATAGAGAGGTCTCCATTTCCTTAGAAGAATTTACCGAGGTTTCTGGTTTACCAGTTAGGGGGGAGCACTACGAGGAGCTGCTTCCTCCGGATGAATACGTTTTTGCCACCAAATTAGTGGTGATGGGTCTTATCCCAGAGAACGCCATTCAGCACCAGTTCTTAAGTCTATAAAGGTGTTGAACATGTATGAGAGCCTCTTTCTTTAATCCGGAGGCCGGGGGGTCAGCTTTGCGGACTTCATTGCTCGTTTTCTTCACCCTGAAATTGTCGCGACAAGGCGAAAAGTTTGCTAAACTTGATGATCCTTTCGGCTTTGGCTTGGACTGTCGGCCAATACTGGAAGCCGATCAAAAGGGTTTCTTTCTTCCCGACGTCGCGATCGTCCCCCTGTCAGAAATCGCCGCTCCAGGCATTGATGAGGAAGCGTTCTTTCTCGGGTTTCTCAGTTTATGGTTAAGCTGGTTCGCACTTCCTCTGCACCCTCGTTACATGAGGCCTTCTGTCTTCTACCCCGCGCATCGCATGGTTGCCGGAATACAAGTGGCCATCGAGATCGCCGTATTAGCCCACCTATATCACGGCCTCAGCTTAGCAGCGGATACCACTGAACCAGGGGTGCATCCTGCTAACTTCCCAATGCATTACTTCACTTCATGGATGGAGCTGCACGTGCTTGGGGTCTCGGTATCCACAAAAGACCTTCTTTTTACGACAGATGCAGGTTCCCTCGGATAATGCGGCTGGTTGACGCCTCCATCGTGAGTCCGTCACCGCGGGAAGCTAGGAGCTTACTCCTTCGTCTGTGCACGGTTGGAGATGGTATGTCTTTCACAGAAAAAGTCTTGACCATCGGCCAGGAAACTTTAAAAGCGGTGCTGCCATTGCAAGACATTTTTAAAAACGGGGCCTCTGTGTTGAAAGCCCGGGAGATTCTTCATTTGTACTCCATCAGGCCGGGCTTTCTCGTATTCAGGAAAAATGTTGCGGCATTATTCATGAGATACAACCCGCATCGTTTCGCTCAGCAGCTGAGTTACAATCAGGGCGTCCCACTTAAGGCCTTTTTGGCAGAACATGCTGCTACCGAAGAGGGGATGTGGAGCGCGCTGCATCATTTTATGCGCCTGAACACAGGGTCTCACTTCATTATCAGCGAACCGAGCTGTGTCCCGAAGGCCCTTAATGTACACGTGGCCTGGTACTAACATTCAATGGGCGCCGTTATCAGGGAAGAGAAGTGACTGCTGCTCGATCGCAAAGGTGCACCCCTGCTGGTGATCGAAACGTCCCTCTGAAGCGACAGACAATTGTCCCGCCTCCCTTAAGAGAAGCTGCGGTGATCGAAGTTCCACATGACAGGCCTGAGCTACCGATACCCCGGGCTCCTGTAGAAATGGTGACTTTAGCTTCCCCCGATTCTGGCGTGGGTTCAGATATCGGGACTCGTCGCCCCAAGGTGCCCGCTAAACGTAAACTTATGCTTGCGGCGACCGGAGCTCGCTCGCAGAAGAGAAAGAAGAAGTCGATCCTCTCTGCCGACGTTGTATTTGGTCAGGAGCCTCATGCTCTTTATAGTGATGGCTTAGGCGAATATGGGACAAATGAGGGTCTATTCATAGCGCCGGACGATACTGATCTGGAGGCTGCTATTGCAGCTTCTGTGCGATCGGCAAGCCACAAAGCGGGACTGGCCATCCTCGCGCAATTAAGTAAACATCAGCCGTACCTTCTGTTGTTGCATTATATTTTATTATCATGTTTTGACTGACACTTTTCCTTCTTTAACAGGCATTTCCACTGAAGAGGCTCTAGCGGCTTCCCTCAAGACTTTCGAGGAGGAGGAAAGGATTCGCGCTTCGCTGGGAGTTGGTATATCTCGACTCATTGCATCTCCATTCGCCTTTCTTATGGACAATCTGACCCCCTCCTTATCTTATCGCAGGGACTACAATGCTAATCCCGCAAGGTGATGCGGAGATGCTTCCAGGGCCAGCCATCGACGTTCCGGCCTCCTCAGCACTGCCGAAAGAGGCCTTACTCAAACGATCGATGACGGATGCCATAACGGCTCCAGAGGTAACCCTTGGCGTGGACGATGACGTCCTATTGATGGAGGCTTCTAGAAGATCCGCTCTCACAGCCCGAGCGGAAAGGAAGCGTAGAATGCGCGCGGCAAAGGAGCGTAGTGTCTTCTTGGCTGCGGGTGCAGGTTCGAGCACCGCTACCCCTACCCCTATCCCTTCAGAGGATATTTCGGCTGCCTTGTCCACCGCCCACAGACAGGCAGCACGTGCTGCTCGGGAAACAATCGGAAAACTGACTCAAAGTAACATGACATTGGGTTCTTTTATTAAAGTTCTAATTTTTAGGTTCTCATATGTCCCATCTTGCAGGGCCGAGTCCTGCCGAAGAAGTGGCGGCAACCATCGTGCCTGAGGTAGCGGTAGGTGAGACAGCCACGATTGCTGAGCCCAAGGTAGCAGTAGTTAAGAAGGCTACAATCGCCGAGCTCGAGGTAGCCGCTCCTTCTCAAGAGTCGGGAACTGCTCCAATCGTCATTCTTTCCGCATGCAGTTCTCTGCCATCTCCTGACGTCGCGAGCATTACGACGGCTCTCGTAGAGTCAGGGGATGAGGCGACGGGAGGCGAGACCATTTTGTTGGCGGAGGGTGAGGCAGTCGCTGCATCCAGTGATGCCCTTGTTATGGTCTTGACCAGCGACTTACCAGGTAAATTTCAAGTTATTACTTTCTATTTTATTCTGCAATCCCTTTTCGACCTTTTCTGAAAGTACTTTTGTTTTGAATGCAGCTGCGGTGGGCGTTGAGATTGTGCCACCCGAGGAAGCGCCACCAGTTGCCGCTTTGACGATGACCGCCTCTTTGCCTTCTCTCGTACCCTCACAAATGCTGGAAGGTGCGGATTTGTGACTCATCAGTTTCATTGCAGGCAGTATATTTCATGCACTGACATTGTATTACTACATCCTTGCAGGAGTCCTTTTCGATCACCTGTATCAGTTGTTACACCCACACTTCTCTTTCCAGTCAGAGATTGCCTCATCTAGTGGTGCTGGTGAGTACAGCCTTCAGCTAATGTCTCTTCTTTTATGGGCAACCAAATCATTTCTAATTCTTCTTTGTTTTGATCGCAGCACTACAGATCGAAGGAGGAGACGAAAGAATAGTTGCGCCACTGGTACTCCCGGCCTTGCCACTTGCTGCAGCCGGTATAGTAAACTCCATTGTTCATGAACCTCCTATATTTCTTGAACCGTCATTTGACTGTGATTTATTTTGCAGCGGTGATATCGACTTCAGCTCCGTTCGAATCTCGTGTCGTAATGCCAGCAGGCCCCTTTTCTCGACGTTCATCTTCCAAAGGCGCTGTGAATAGTCTGCGCATGTTGAGCGACTATATCGAGGAGCTTCACGTGGAGGCTCCCACATTCGCTGCAGATTTTGCCATGGAGGTTAATCCTATGCTGGCGACGCTCATGAACTTTCATGGTGAGGGCGTCGTTGAGTCTTGGATTAATCACTGCAGGGAAATTGAGACATGTCTGTATGAGCTCGAATTCAGACATCCTGCTACTGAGGTCCTGGCTGTGAACTCTCAACGGGCTGCATGGGTTGAGCAGAGCACTCCCTACTTTCGCCATCTTAAACAAGAAGCGGCCTTAAAGCGTAAGGAGTGTGAAGAGATTTTGTAAGTCCATGCTACCGCTCCCGGTACTTACGGGCTTGCGGAAATGATGAAAAACAATTTTTCTAGAGGTGGTAACATGGACTCAAACCGGATCTTTGTTAAACTATCTATCTAACTACCTAACTAGGAGTTGTTTAACTACTCGGTTAGGGGGTTATACCTTTCTTGAACTCCTTCGTCTTCAACTCGTGTGGTGTACGGATCGGCCTCTCCTCGTCGTCTTCTTGCGCCGAAGACGGATCCACCCGAAAGCTTCTACCTTTGGCTTCTTCTTCGAACTTGAAGAAACTAGATCACTCGGTTTGCTAAACCTTGTGAACTAGGATGAGTAGAGCATTGTTTTGGTGTCTTTTTATCTCTAGGGCAATGAGTCTCAACACATGAGAATGGTTTGCCCTTGAGGTAGAGAGAGAGCAAGAGGAAGAGGGTGAGAGTTAGAGAAAAAATGAGAGAGCTCAAGAGGGAGAAAACTAATGAAAGAATGAGCCTCACTTTTCTCATACACCCTCTCATAATCCAAAAGCATCATGATAACAAGTAATGATAATTGAGTATATTGTAAAGGTTATTATCATGACAAATAACACTATCATTTCTTGCATTAAATGCAAATGGTGAACAAAACAAGCAAGCATAAGTCAATGCAACCAAATGATGGCCATTGTCATGATGGTGGTCAACAAGTCCAACCTAGTCAACCGGTCAACAAAAGTCAACAAGTCAACTAGGTCAACCTTTCAACCCTAACCATGTCACTATAATACTCAATTAATATTATTGTTAATCATATGTCTTAATCTCATTAGGGTTTGACAAAAGTCAACAGTCAGCAACCCTAATGAGAATCCTCTGCCTCTGTCTCTGTCAACTGTGCATACACACCCGTATCCGCGTTCCGGGGAACACGAATACAAACGAGATAAAACCAATCCCAAAACGTACACTAGGATCTGGCTTAAACCAAAGCCCGCTAGTGTTAACTGTCCGGACACCAAACATGCACAAGTGCACGGATGTGACCGAACCCTGTCGCAAAACCATGCGACCTGTCGCAAAACCATGCGACCTCTACTCTTTTGCCTAAAGGAGAATAGCTTTCTGTGTAGGACTCTAAAGACTCGACACTACGCTGGCAGTGGGTTTAACCACAGACCGCAAGCGGCACTAGCTGTGCGTAACGGCCCCCAGGTAGATGCCGATAAGAAAACGGACGAGGTGAAACCCATCTGAACTCCTACTGAGCCTGAATGTGACAGTCCCCGTACAGTCCGGTCTGTTCGTCTGATATATCGCATGGCGGGCCTAGGGGGTGGTGAACGTCAGTCCCCTAATAGCGGTACAAGTCGTGTCGGAGTGTAGCCTAGAACACCCTGAGATAACACTGGAAACCTACCAGTATATCTCGCTTGCCCTGGCCAGGGACTACTCATGTAATGGCTCTCCTAGACACAGCGCGATGTCAACCCCCAATACCGGGAGAGACGAATCCTGTCTAACCGTCACTGCCTCCAAGTGCTTCGGGACTGCACCCAACTACTACCTGTTTGCACGACTCCTTTGAGCCGTGGTAGGGTAGTAATCAAAGTACAGTGGGAACACACTCGAGGCGAAGTGACAGTATCAAGTCAGCGGACTAAGCTGTACTCATGTCACCTGGGAACTGATAACTGACGATAGGTATAATACCAACCAATCAGTTCCCGACGAGTCATGTCCAGTGTACTCGTAACCTAACGAGCACCCGCATAGTATCTCAAGTACGACGTACTGACGGCTGTGGGACAGACCGTCTCCCCTGCTGGGATGAGAAGCGCATACGCTAGTCTACTCCGGAGTATCGATGCCCTGTCTCGATAGTCCTGCGACTAAGGACCTGTATAAGGATGTGCTTATGGATTACCCAGCCCCCACGAGTGTGACTGCCATCACAACGCTGGTAATCAAGCAAAGATCCTAAGGGCTCCACTAATGCGTATAGGTGATATAATAAAATAAACACATGTATACATTGAAATAGAAACAAACCAAGTAGCATACTACCATTTTGAGCAAGATTGTTTATACAATTGTGAATATCCCAAGCTTCCATTAAGTAATATACAAACTAGTATGATACAGTAATGGCCTCTAGGGCATATACACTAACGATTTCAAGCGACTCTGCTCGACTGCATGCTCAGGTTGATGCCAATGCTGTGCAGTTGAAGACTATCTTCGAGGGCCTTCTACGATATATTTCCGACGGGCTAACGCAGAGGCAGAAGCTCGACCACATCGAGCGAGATGCACGGAATCGTGGGGCAGCTCAGCGGGCCGTCGAAGAGAAACTTTCATCCTACTTGCAGCAACGAGCCCAAGTCAAAGCAAAGTTGGCCGCGGCAGCTGACCAAGACAAGGGGCTGAAGGAAGTGTTCCCCTCCGAAAGACGGCGGCGACGTGAGGACGTCTTGCCTAAGATTCGGGGCAGATGCTATATGGTTTTATCCGTCCACCTCTCCGAAAATGCCAAGTTGATTTATGGCACCGTGTATCGGAGGTTTAGACGGATGCGGCCGATGTAGCAGACTTCGTCAGATTCCCCCTCGTTTGATGGGTTTTTTATTGTGGGGACGCTCTTCCCTGCAGGCGCAAGCCCCTGCAGTTAATTACGCTACCGCGTCGCGGCAGCCACTTTCTCCTTCTCCATAATTTCACTTCGTGTCGTGTGTGCTTGTTTTGTTTGTGGTTGCCCGTGGATTGTATACGGAGACTGAGTAATGCCGTCCCCCGTAGGACGTGGATTAGTCCAAATCCGTATTTACTTAGATTTGGGTTTGGTGTTTTTAGTTTAAGAATACGTTAGCCGTATTGAGGCTAAGATCAACTTAAACGTTCGTTAAGGATACGTTAGTCCTGTTTTGAGACTAAGATCAACTTAACGTGGTGATCCATTTAATATATGGTCGTCGGGACTCGTCACCTCTCTGACGTCGTTGAAGGATTACAATGATAGGTGTCAGAGGAGTTCAGAGATGTACCCTTGAACCAAAGTCGATTTGGAGTTTTATAGTCCATTTGAATGTTTAAGGATACGTTAGCCGTGTTTGGGGCTAAAGATCAACTTAAACGGGACCGTTTAGATCCGGCAAAAGAGCATTTGGAGGCTCTATTGTTCCAGTTTAGGGACGTGGTGGTCCATGTTCCAGTTTAGGGACGTGGTGGTCCATCGCCAGTTTAGGGACATGGTGGTCCATTTTTAGTTTTAAGGACGTTTCGGTCCGTCGCCAGTTTAGGGACATGGTGGTCCATTATTAGTTTAAGGACGTTTCGGTCCGATATTAGTTTAGGGACGTCTCGGTCCATCGTTAGTTTAAGGACGTTTCGGTCCATATTAATGTGTGGTCGTTGGGACCCGTCACCTCTCTGACGTCGTTGAGGAATTACAACAATAGGTGTCAGAGGAGTTCAGAGATGTACCCTCGGACCGGATATAAATTGATTTAGGAGAGCAATCTTGCTCAGTCAATTTAATTTGAGGACTTACGGCCATGATTGGGCTAAGTCCAGTTAAAAATGTTCAACATTTTATTTGCTTTTGCATTGCATTTCTTTTTATTTTTATTTGGGCTCTACCCATAAAGGATGCAGAGCATCAATTTGTTTTGGGCTCTGCCCATTTATAAATGATGCAGAGCATCAATTTTACTTGGGCTCTGCCCTTTTTATAGCTTTGCAATTTATTTCGGCCTATTAGGTCTTTTTGACTTGGGTCTGGCCCTTTAGCAAAAGAAATGCATTGCATTCTTAGGCTCTTTGCGCCAATCAAAGAGCGCAAGCGCTTGTGGTGACGACACGTGTCATGCAAGCGCAGTGCGCTGCGCTAGTGCGCTGCACTTGCGCTGCTGACACGTGGCGCACTCTGGTGAGTTGCGCCAATTACAGAGAGCTAGGCTCTATCTTAAAGCGCATAGCGCAAGTAATTCAGATGCTGACACGTGGTGCTCGCAACAGCGCAGTTTGCAAGTGCAAGGCACTATAAATTTGAGAATCTTTTAGATTCAAGAACCAAAGGTTCATAACAGAAGTGCAAAGCACTATTTGATTTCTTGATCTAATTTTGATCAAAGAAAAACAAGCTTTTTCTTATTTCAGGAACCAGAGGTTCATAAAAAGTGCAAAGCACTGTTTTTATTTTGTTTTTTATTAAAGATCATTGATCTTGTTTTTGGATCAATGATCTATCAGAAGAAATTCTTCTATCTAAAAGGTCTTTTACCTTTCTCTTTTTTTTTTGGAATTTCCTCAGAGTTCTCTCTGTTTAATTTCTCAAAGAATGTTCATGCCTTTGAATTGAGGTCTAGGGTCCTTTTATAGTGCCCATAAATTAGTTAAATTTGTTAAAGAGATCTTTCTCTGAGTGATTTGGGGAATTTTCCCCACCGTTGGATCTTTTGATCCAAGGGCTTCTGTTTTACAAAAGGCAATCTTCTTGTTTTTAACAAGAACAGAAAGATCTTTTTAGAATTTTAATTCCGTTTGGCGCAAGCGCCCCAGCGCGTGACACGTGTCAAGCAGCGCAACTGCGCTTGCGCAACCGCGCTGACACGTGTCGCGCAGCGCAACTGCGCTGACACGTGTCGCGCAGCACACAGCGCAGCGCAACTGCGCTGCCACATGGCATGCAGCGCAGAGCGCAGGCCAGCTGAAGCGTTGCTTCAATTAATTAAAGTTTGAATTTTCAACAGAGCCTTGCTCTGATTGGGTGCGCTACCTTGGGCGCTGTGCTCCCTTCGCTAACGTGTCTGATTTTGACACGTGGCGCTCTGCGCGCAGCGCAGGGGATCTGAAGCGTTGCTTCATTTATTTTAACTTTAATTCTCACTTTAATTTTCAAGACAGAGCTTTGCTCTGATTGGAGGAAAACAGAAGCATTGCTTCTTTTCCCACATTGGAATTTGAACAGAGCTTTGCTCTGATTGGGGTAAACAGGAAGTGCACGAGCGGCTGATTGGTTTATTGAAAACGCTTCCCTCTCAATAATTATTTTTGTACCATTTGTAATTTCGAATAAAATGTATCCATTTTTTTATTCTTTCATAAAATGTATTTTGTACCCAATTGAATTTATGAATAAAAGATACATTTCTTTCGTAATGTCTTGTGTCATCTCTTTGCTTTCTCCTTTTCTTTGTTATCAGCATGTCACTTTAGTCAACATAGCCTGCAGATGAGAGAGTGGGCATTCCGTTTAGAATTCTTCGAGAGAAAGTGATGGCCTAGAAAGCAGGTTCAGATCTGCTGCCTAAGACTTTTCAACTTCATGAGCCGTGAGGGTCTCATAAAGACTTTTCTCCCTACGAGTCGAGAGGATCTCGTAGGTGTATTTTCTCCTTAGGAATTGTGAGGATTCCTAAGCACGTTTTCTCTTATAAGTCGTAAGGATCTTACAAGAGAATTTTCTTCCTTATGGGTCGAGAGGGCCCGTAAGTGATTGATGATGTTGCCATTATCCGTATTTCACGAAGTTAGGAATTGCTCTGGGCGTTTCCCACGTGGTCAGTGTTGGCTATAGTGCCCTCAAGGCAATTATTATAGTCGCGGACTTGTGATTATGATGATTGAGTGAGGACCTATACCGATAAAGCAGTCTTACTCAAGATGATAGTATACTATCTGGTTTGTCTTTATCATCATATACATGTTGATAGAGCCCGTAGGATTCTTGCTTGACTGCCAGCATTGTGATGGCGATCACATACGTGGGAGCTGGGGGTCTATAAGCACATCCTTAAATGTCCCTATTCGTGGGAGTATCGAGACCGGGCATCGATACACCAGTGTAGACTAGTGTATACCGATCGAGACCTCGACGAGGGGAGGTGGCCAGGTCTCACAAGCCATTGGTGTTAGTTTGTTCACCTAAGATAGTATACAGGTGCTCATTGGGTTATGAGTACACTGGACGGACTCGCCGGGAACCTGCTAGTTGGTATTATACCTATTGTCAGATAACAGTTCCCAAGTGACATGTGTACAGGTTAGTCTGTCGACCTGAGATCATCATTTGTCTCGTGTGAGTTCCCACTGTGCTTTGATTACTACCCTACCACGGCTCAAAGGAGTCGTGCAAACAGGTTTTAGTTAGGTACAGTCCCGAGCCACATGGAGGCAGTGATCGGATCGTCGGGGATTCGTCTTCCCCGGTATTGGGGGTTGATGTCGCGTTCTGTACAGATGGCCATCACCATAAATCCGTGGCCATGGTTGACAAGAATTATCGATCCAGGATCGATAGTTTCTCAAGTGGTGATGGGTTTCATAACGACACTAAATGTCTCGTTTTTTGGGGTCTGACTTTATCCACCCCCCTAAACTCGATATGCGATACTCTTAGACGAACAGACCGGACTGTACGGATATTGTCACTGTCAGGCTCAGTAGGGGTTCTGCATGAGTTTGCTCGTCGGCCTCCCTTTCGCTCAATACCTGGGTAGCCATTACGTACAGCTAGTGCCGCTGACGTGCTTGTGGTTAAACCCACTGCCAGCGTATTGACGAGTCTTTAGAGTCCCACACAGAGGGTTTTCACGGTTCAGGCGATTTGCTGTACATAAGGTATGTTGATGCATACAGGTGTCCAATTAAATATGTTCACATGCTGCGCAGACTTTAATCGGACGGTTGATAATACTGGCGGCTTAAGATTAAGCCGGATTATTAAATCGGATTTTGATTTAATAATTAATATATGTATTTGTATATATGTATTCTAGTATTATTGTTCACTATTCGTTTTCTCTCTTGGTTATTTGTATTTTTTGTACGAATATGCGTATATGTATTTCGATACATGTACCGAGAAGTATTCCGTATTTTATACGGAATAGTTTCTAAAAGATGCCACATCATTTTTATGATTTTCCATTTATGGAAATTCATTTGTCTTATAAATGAGGTGGAGGGTGTGATGTGGCAAAGGCATGGTTTTGAGGCATGGTGCATAGTATGGTGCACATTTGTTTAATGGTTTATTGGAAATGATATTTTTTTTCTTTTGGTGAATGAGAGAGGAGGAGGGGCCGGCCACTATTTGGGGGGTGGGGGTTCATTTGATTTCTTTTTTTTTACATGAAAAATTACACTAACTCTTGCTCTCTCATTCACTCAAAAAGAAAAGCAAAAAAGACTTAGCCTTTTTCTTTGTTCTTCATGCCAAAGCTTCCTCACTCCATTCTTCTTCTAAGGATGCTCCATGGAGCACATGAGATGAGAGAATATCATAGTGACATTTTCATACACCCCCACACTCCATCGCTAGCGACTTTGGAGCGTCGGTTATCTCGTTCAACGAGGTTGGAGCTTGCGCCGTTTCCCTCGGGTAGATCATCGGAGATGGAGGAAGACCGGCAACCAAACATCATCAAAGGACTACTAGGAGCTTGGAATGAAGACCGAAGGATACGGATCAACTCGGTATAACTTTTCTAACTCTTAGTTTAACTTGCTAGTGTAGGGTTTAAGGTCGATCCGTAAATCGGGTAACGGTAGCGCCGGTTTTAGAAATTTTTGTTCCGCATTTTGGCCGCTTTTCGTTGGCCGGGGCGCTGCCGGAACCCTTCATGGTATCAGAGCCACCCTTTAAATACATTACTAGCTTGTTTAGACGTGCTTAAAAGATCGATCGACGAAAGTTTCCGAAATCACGATTCCATTTTTGAAGTTTCTGCCGATTTTCAAAAGTGGTCAAAAAATATTTTCCAGTACCTTAAAAATCCGTGCAGGCTTTTTTAGGAGTACACAAAAAATTTGGGCACATGATGCTTCTAAAGCGCCACGGAACCACCTCATTTGACCCCTATTTGCGGCGGATCCACGGTCATTTAGTAGCAACAAAGCGCCAAATTTTTTCTGTAGCTCAGTTGTATGGAATTGTGATTTTTGACATATATGGTTTTGGCCTAGATTTATGTCTGAGTGCTGGATTTGCATTTGGGGCCAATTTGGAAAATTTAGTCGATCGATATTTTAAGTGTGCGTTTAACAGTACTTGCATTACTATCTGCGACCGTGAATGTCATTTGATCGGTAAACCCGTCTAACTGCTATATGTTCTTTTCGACGGGTTTGCGAACGTGACATTCACGTTGATATTCTGTGTTGTGCTGTGATGTTGGTTGGATCGTCGTGGTGGATAGAAATGGTGCAATGTTAGTACAGTTTTATTTCATTTGTACATTTGATATTGCGGGGAGAGCGTTCGACATGTGGACTACCGTCACTGCCTGTTTGTATATTATTCTTTTGGGGCACGACCGGGCTGAGGTCGATGTCACCCTTGTATATTATTTTATTTTCTGTACTAGGATTACCCCGAGGTGGAGTGCACGAATAGCCGGGTTCTAGAGGGCAACTGGTCCGCATCTCAAGGCATTCAGACGGAGGGGACCTTACTCTAGAATTGGCGGGCTATTCGCCACACTCGGAGGGGGTATAGGATGACCCAGGAAGGGTGCTCAAGTTACCGAATTCCGTGAAGTGCTGGGTGGTCCATTCACGTTGCTGAAGGGGGCTGCCTCGCTTCTGGTTTTGCGGGTAACTTGCCGTGCTCGTAGGGGTCTAGGTTTCATTGCACAGGCTATCCACACGACAGGAAATGTCGGGTCTCACTTGCGGCTCAAGTGAAACCCGGGGCTCCAGATTATCCACCATTTTATGTTGCTTCTGTGATGTTTCTGTGATGTTGCTTTATATCATGCCTGGGACGATTGTTATATATATTTATATATACTAGTAGATGTTGTATATGTTTTGCACCCGCACTAACCCAGTCCCCGCTCTGTCGTTAGTTAAGTAACCTAACGGGTGATGACGGGACCCAGTGGCGAATGCGGATGGCATATACGTACATTTTATTTTCGTTCTTTTCTGGTGTGATTAATTGATGGGACTGCATTGATTCTTATCAATGCAAGGATAAAACAAACCTATATATATGATGTTGTTGGAACCAAGTTTTTAAAACTGACATTACAGACGTTCTCTTTTGCTTTGCACAGTGGTATTCAGTTTGGAATATCCTGCATCTCATTCGACGAGGCAAGGGCCAAGATCTCTTCATCGGGAGTGACCCCTTGAGTAAAAGTTTGCGTCAACGTAATAACTTCACTATAGTCGATTACTTTTTCTTTGCATCGTGGTATTCAGTTTGGGATATCCTGCACCCCATTCGACGGGGAAAGAACCGAGATCCCTTCCCCGGGAGTGGCCTCTTTAGCAAAAGTTTTCGCCACTATATATTTATAAAACCACTTGGATTCCTTCAACGATATCAAGTTCATTACGTTAAAGGTTTTTCGCCAAAAACCAGTCGTAGCCCTCCGTCATTTCTTACAAGTATTATTTAGTATTCGTGCTGTGTTTGTTGACCTAGTCAAGGCGTAGTGTTCGGTAGCTAAGTGGTGCTTGTTTGTTGCATTTTAAATGCGATTGGTTAAGACAGTCGTGCGGCCTTGTTGACCTAGTCAAAGGCACGTGCGGATGGGTTTAATGCAATCCAGGATAATGACGGGTTGAACTTGACTAGCGGTTTATGGTTTGCTGACCTAGTCAAGGTCATAAACCGTTTGGGGGTAAAAATCGTATCGGGAGTTTCAAACATATAGGAAACTTGCCAGGCATGCGCATACCATCTGGAGTGTGGTGACTTGAGTGGCTTCCATCAGGTTATCATGCGATGATAGTTGGATCTCGATTCCCACTGATGAGTAGGATTACTCCTCGGGTGATTCCGACTAATTCTCCTTTTGGGTTTGGAGGAGAATTCGAGGAAACGGTGGGAGCCATCCAGATTAGATAAAATGATTAACCATTCTGATCTAGGTTAGAGTGCACGCTGAGTGTTTCTTCTCTCTCTCTCTCTGGCTGCGACTATGACCCGACCCTAAACTAAAACTCATGAACCAAGTTAACGGAACCTTCTTAAAACACTTTGGCTTTTTTGAATGTCACGGTGTCGCATACATCATTGCCACTTTTATATCACCTTTGCATTTCTCCAGAACACCCCGTATTACTACGAACATCCACTTCCATTGGATAAATCCATCGTATAGTTGCATACGAACTCGAAGGAACTTTTTCGAGGATGGATTCTGGTTCAGGAGAAATTGAATAGGATTATTCAGATGTCTTTTCTCTTTACCTTCTCTCAGCTTGCGAGGGCTCCTAGGATTAGGAGAGTACACCTATTGCGCTTATTGGATAGTCCTCTTCAAAACCTTAGACTGGTGCCAAAGGGTAGGGAATGAAGAAAACCAATTAGCGTAAAGGAGGTGTACAGAAGGTAATAAGTAAAGACATAATAAAGGGATTGCAGAGAGGGCAGGTAAGTATATGGTTACTGTCATGATTCAGGATAATGGAAGAGGTATTACTAGGAATACCAGTTAACCCTTTTGAAACATTTTCATATTTCAGTTTTACTGTACGATATTAATTGAAAACTGTTTTCCCAATTAGAATCTAACTCCAGGGTATGTATTTACCAGATCAGTTTCTCACATCTGTATGATATTACGGATAGTGAGTGGGAGTAAGATATTGGGAATTGGGTGATTAGATCCTCATTATATCGGAATTCATTGTAATTGGTGATATTTGAGGAAATCATCTGGATTTTGCCGGATGGCAGATATTTGGTTTTGAATATCCATTGTTATGCACCAAATTCAAACTGATATATCTGTACATTTATTTTATAAAGTGAGATATAACTTTTTGATATTATGTCTGTGACATTTACTTATATCAGCTGGTGATTAGTTAAGGTGCATTCAACAGCGGTGTAATTCTTCTTAACCATAGTATAGTTTTTCAACCTACGACGCACAGGGTTTGAGTTGTTGAACTCAGGGGACTTATTCAAAGTATTGTATGTTGTCCAGTATCCATTAGGACAAAGGGGTTGGTACTCGTACTATATTCTGTTTACTTATGACTTCTCCAGTTCTAGACATGTATTTTGTTGAAATGCAAGATCCAGATATTCAGAAGTTATAGGTATAAGAATAAAGTAGAGAATCATTTGTTGTAAGTATCAGGATTCTTCGAGGAAGTCGAAGATGTAGATACTCATATTTGGTATTCAGTTAATAGTAATGGTTTTGAGAACTTGCTTCTTTTTCAGATTACTCATATATGGATGCACTCCTAGATGAGTAATGCTGATTGTCCTTTTTCCATCTGGTTGATATGCACTGGAGACAGCTGCATGATTTTGAATCTGGTTCCAATTAAATTAGTGCTTTTGTTTCTATTTCAGATATATATAGAATCAATTTATATCTTAACGATGTTAAGGTATAGGAAGTTGTCCGGCTGATACTTAAAACCAGAATCCGGATAAACTCGAGGCACATTTCAGTAATGGCAGTTTGTGGGTTATCCCGGGCTTTGACGAGGGATAACTTTCTACCATCAGGAAGATCAATATTTATATTGTTCTTGACTCGCCACCGTTTTAGTCAAATGGAAATTTTTTTCAGAAAAACAAAAGTGGGAGTATGGTAGAACTGGAAGTGATTCCAGAACCATAAACGATCACTGATGATTTAATAGAACCTAACGATTCAATTAGTTTCGACGTTCCATTAGCCACTCCGCAGATTTGGTGGGTAACCTCAGGCACCCGAGAGGTACTTCGGTCTTCACAGAGACGGTGACAGGGAGGTTCTTGTTTACCCAGACTTGCCATTGCTGCTGTTCTAGACTATAAGACCCGGCAGGAGGATGAGTATACCGTTATTCTAAACTAGCTTTAGAAGTGCACGTGTATATGAATCTGCCAGAGGGTTGTTGTAGTCAGTGGGAGCAGCGGAAGCATAGTGGGCAGGTAGCTTATGTCTATTTATAGACTAAAACAGATATAGCGGAAATAGATAATCTATTTTTGATGTAACAGTCATAGGCTTTGACTTCATCAGAATAGGAGATGGATCTGTCTAGAAGGTAGTAGAGAGTGATGTCCAGGTATTGGGATGACATGCACTTGATAGGAAGGGATATTCCTATACTACGATCGGTTATACTTTGGTTGTCACACAGTTGTTTCTCCATATAGGATATAGAAATAATATCAGGATTTCTGGATACTAGATCTATGGTTTTGGATCTAGATTTGGGAAGTATCCTAATCTGGGTACTTTGACATTAAATGGACGACTCCTGGCATGGTGGTGAACCTGCAGGTGATGGAGTCAACCTCTCTAAAGGTGTCTTACAGACTAAAGGGGGAGGGATCTATATGATTAACATATCACTTGCTTAGGCAATTGAGTTAATCATGAAATATCAAGTACCACACAAGATATTGTTTTTGCACTAGCTGCAATAAGCAGATATATCAATCCAATCGTAGAGAAACATTGGGAAGCAGTTTATGAACATAAATAGATGTTCTATGGATATGGTAACGGCAGCCTCCTTCAGGAAACGGTTATCATTTCAAGCTTCCCAGGTGACCTGGATGACAGAGTGACTGTCAGAGTTATAGTTTTCCCTCTTTTGAGGGACAGTATGTTAGACAGGTGGTCCAAGCGAATATGAGGGAAGGCATGGCGCAGGATACTGATTGAATTCAGTGGACGATACAGTCTAGGAGGTTTGCTGTATTTGGAGTTCGTTTGTGAACTGGGTCCCATCAGATATCCAGACAAATTCTAAGACAGGTATTGCTCATTTCGGGAGACAGTTTTCTCCGCGAAGTTGAGATACAGAGAGATACAAAAAGAAACATTGGAGCGGATCCACTCACTGAGGCTATTTCTCGAACGCAATCATTTTTGCAAATGGGCTTTGTGAAACTGATTAGTAGAGAAGTTGGGTGTTCGGTATCACACGGGCTGTGAGTATGCGACATCGCAATAATTGGCCTTAAGTGCAAGTGGGAGATTGTTGGCTATAGTGCCCTCAAGGCAATTATCATAGTCGCGGACTTGTGATTATGATGATTGAGTGAGGACCTATACCGATAAAGCAGTCTTACTCAAGATGATAGTATGCTATCTGGTTTGTCTTTATCATCATATACATATTGATAGAGCCCGTAGGATTCTTGCTTGACTGCCAGCATTGTGATGGCGATCACATACGTGGGAGCTGGGGGTCTATAAGCACATCCTTAAATGTCCCTAGTCGTGGGAGTATCGAGACCGGGCATCGATACTCCAGTGTAGACTAGTGTATACTGATCGAGACCCCGACGAGAGGCGGTGGCCAGGTCTCACAAGCCATTGGTGTTAGTTTGTTCACCTAAGATAGTATACAGGTGCTCATTGGGTTATGAGTACACTGGACAGACTCGTCGGGAACCTGCTCGTTGGTATTATATCTATTGTCAGATAGCAGTTCCCAGGTGACATGTGTACAGGTTAGTCTATCGACCTGAGATCATCATTTGTCTCGTGTGAGTTACCACTGTGCTTTGATTACTACCCTACCACGTCACAAAGGAGTCGTGTAAACAGGCTTTAGTTGGGTACAGTCCCGAGCCACATGGAGGCAGTGATCGGATCGTCGGGGATTCGTCTTCCCTGGTATTGGGGGTTGATGTCGCATTGTGTACGGATGGCCATCACCATAAATCCGTTGCCACGGTGGACGAGAATTATCGATCCAGAATCGATAGTTTCTCAGGTGGTGATAGGTTTCATACCGACACTAAATGTCGCGTTTTTTGGGGTCTAACTTTATCCACCCCCTAGACTCGATATGCGATACTCTTAGATTAACAGACCGGACTGTACGGATATTGTCACTGTCAGGCTCAGTAGGGGTTCTGCATGAGTTTGCTCGTCGGCCTCCCTTTCGCTCAATACCTGGGTAGCCGTTACGTACAGCTAGTGCTGCTGACGTGCTTGTGGTTAAACCCACTGCCAGCGTATTGACGAGTTTTTAGAGTCCCACACAGAGAGTTTTCACGGTTCAGGCGATATGGTGTACATGAGGTATGTTGATGCATACATGTGTCCAATTAAATATGTGCACATATTGCGCAGACTTTAATCGGACGGTTGATAATACTAGCGGCTTAGGATTAAGCCGGATTATTAAATCGGATTTTGATTTAATAATTAATATATGTATTTGTATATACGTATTCTAGTATTATTATTCACTATTCGTTTTCTCTCTTGGCTATTCATATTTTTTTGTACGAATATGCGTATATTTATTTCGATACATGTACCGGGAAGTATTCCGTATTTTATACGGAATAGCTTCTAGAAGATCATTTATATGATTTTCCATTTATGGAAATTCATTTGTCTTATAAATGAGGTGGAGGGTGTGATGTGGTAAAGGTATGGTTTTGAGGCATGGTGCATAGTATAGTGCACATTTGTTTAATGGTTTATTGGAAATGATTTTTTTTCTTTTGGAGAATGAGAGAGGAGGAGGGGCCGGCCACTATTTGGGGGGTGGGGGTTCATTTTATTTGTTTTTTTTACATGAAAAATTACACTAACTCTTGCTCTCTCATTCACTCAAAAAGAAAAGCAAAAAAGACTTAGCCTTTTTCTTTGTTCTTCATGCCAAAACTTCCTCACTCCATTCTTCTTCTAAGGATACTCCATGGAGCACATGAGATGAGAGAATATCATAGTGACATTTTCATACACCCCCACACTCCATCGCTAGTGACTTTAGAGCGTCGGTTACCTCGTTCAACGAGGTTGGAGCTTGCGCCGTTTCCCTCAGGTGGATCATCGGAGATGGAGGAAGACCGACAACCAAATATCATCAAAGGACCAGTAGGAGCTTGGAATGAAGACCGAAGGACACGGATCAACTTAGTATAACTTTTCTAACTCTTAGCTTAACTTGCTAGTTTAGGGTTTAAGGTCGATCCATAAATCGGGTAACGGTAGCACCGGTTTTAGAAATTTTTGTTCCGCATTTTGGCCGCGTTTCGTTGGCCGGGGCGCTGCCGGAACCCTTCAGTCAGGATTGACTTTAACCGTGTTCCACGGAACCAGGAACTTGCTCCGGATGCTTCCCACGGGGTCATAACCGTGTTCTGCGAGGACCAGGCTCCGCTCTGGATGCTTCCCACGGGGTCATAGCCGTGTTCTGCGAGGACCAGGATCCGCTCTGGACGTTTCCCACGGGGTCAGGATTGACATAAGCTGCGTTCCACGTGACCAGGAATTTTGCTCTGGATGCTTCCCACGGGGTCATAGCCGTGTTCTGCGAGGACCAGGCTCCACTCTGGATGCTTCCCATAGGGTCATAGCCGTGTTCTGCGAGGACCAGGATCCGCTCTGGACGTTTCCCACGGGGTCAGGATTGACATAAGCCGCGTTCCACATGACCAGGAATTATCTCTTGATGCTTCCCACGGGGTCATAGCCGTGTTTTGCGAGGACCAGGCTCCACTCTGGATGCTTCCCACGGGGTCATAGCCGTGTTCTGCGAGGACCAGGATCCGCTCTGGACGTTTCCCACGAAGTCAGGATTGACATAAGCCGCGTTCCACGTGACCAGAAATTTTGCTCTGGATGCTTCCCATGGGGTCATAGACGTGTTCTGTGAGGACCAGGATTCGCTCTGGATACTTCCCACGGGGTCATAGCTGTGTTCTGCGAGGACCAGGATCTGCTCTGGACGTTTCCTACGAGGTCAGGATTGACATAAGCCGCGTTCCACGTGACCAGGAATTTTGCTCTGGATGCTTCCCACGGGGTTATAGCCGTGTTCTGCGAGGACCAGACTCCGCTCTGGATGCTTCCCACGGGGTCATAGCCATGTTCTACGAGGACCAGGATCCGCTCTGGACGTTTCCCACGAGGTCAGGATTGACACAAGCCGCGTTCCACGTGACCAGGAATTTTTCTTTGGATGCTTCCCATGGGGTCATAACTGTGTTCTGCGAAGACCAAGCTCCACTCTGGATGCTTCCCACGGGGTCATAGCCGTGTTCTGTAAGGACCAGGATCCGCTCTGGACGTTTCCCACGGGGTCAGGATTGACATAAGCCGCATTCCACGTGACCAGGAATTTTGCTCTGGATGCTTCCCACGAGGTCATAGCCATGTTCTGGGAGGACCAGGCTCCGCTCTGGATACTTCCCACGGGGTCATAGCCGTGTTCTGCGAGGACCAGGATCCGCTCTGGACATTTCCCACGGGGTCAGGATTGACATAAGCCGCATTCCACGTGACCAGGAATTTTGCTCTAAATGCTTCCTACGGGGTCATAGCCGTGTTCTGTGAGGACCAGGCTCCGCTCTGGACGTTTCCCACGGGGTCAGGATTGACATAAGCCGTGTTCCACGTAATTAGGGAGGGTCGACTTTATCCGCATTTCACGGAGTCGGGGTTTGACTCTCGGTCATCTGTGCACCGCCAAGTCATGGAACTGGGAATTGCCACGGTTCCGCTTTACTTGATGTTGCGTCGAATGTTGAGATGATCTCCAGGCTGTCTATGAACCGTTGAGATTCGGCTTCTTCTTCTGATGGAGCCTGGGGAGGGAATGTGTGATTCCTTCTTCGTTTGCGCCTCTGGATTGTATACAGGGATTGATATGATATCACCTGTAGGGCATAAATTTCATTTTTCTTTTATTTCTTTCCGCGATGCTCTATCATTTCAGCTTTTATATCGCGAAGGTCGTGATTGCCCAATCATTTCGGCTATTTTTCGCGGTGCCTAAATATTTTGGCTATTTGTTTTATTTTTACTCGCTGCTTTTTATTGCGAGTTGCCCAAGCATTTCGGCTATTTTGCATGCATATATTTTTACTTGCTGCTTTTGTTGCAACTTGCCCCATCATTTCGGTTATTTCGTATGCATGTGTGGCTCGCTAGCTTTTTGCTGCGAGCATGGAATTAGACACCGATTTCGGCATCAACACCGCTACAACTGGGATATTGCCAGGAGCGAATCATCATTTGCCTTCGTCGATGTCGAACAAAGGTGGCTTAGTAGACAGGATTAGGATCCTGTCGACTAAGGCTTTTAACTTCATGAGCCATAAGGGTTTCATAAAGGTATTTCTCCCTGCGAGTCGTGAGGATCTCGTAGGTGCGTTTTCTCCTTAGGAATCATGAGGACCTCGTAGGTGTATGGCTTCTCGTAAGTCGTAAGGATCTTATAAGAGTATTTTCTCCTTCTAAGTCGAGAGGACTTACAAGGGCTGTTCACCATGTAGACATATGCCTAGTCACGGATGGGACTTTATCAGGGGAGTGTTTATTCGCGCCCATGGATTGTATAAAAGGGTCAGCATTGAGCCGCTTGTACGATAGCATTGGAAGTTGTGGTGGCTGCTTAAGAACAGGTTCAGATCCCTGTAGCTTAAGACTTTTTAATCTTATGAGCCGTGAGGGTCTCATAAGAGGGTTCTCCTTACGAGTCGTGAGGATCTCGCAAGTGTAATTTCTCTTTAGGAATCGTGGGGATCCCTAAGTGTGTTGCTCCCTTGTGAGTCGTAAGGATCTCATGCAAGTGGTTTCTCCTCACAGGGTCGAGAGGACCTTGCAAGTGTCTTTTAACGAGATTGCGCACTTTTGGGTTTTCACAAAACTCGCCGGTAGCCCTGATGTTTTTACTCACGGAGCCCTTTCAGGTTTTCATCCGTGCCCTTTTTGCTTATGGACATACCATTTTCTTCTTCTTTTATTTTTTTTTTTTTTTATTTTTTTTTGTGTCAGCCTTGGGATGCTGCAGTCCACAGTAGTTTATCGACGTCTCGGTCAACAGCTAGTTTTAGGACATAGTGGTCCATCGTTAGTTTAAGGATGTTTCGGTCCGTTGTTAAAGAAGCCGGCTACTACTTATAGGGTTTGGGCTTAGGAAGATAGCGAGCGGACATAGGCGTCGTCATCTATCGTGGACCTAGGCCATAACTCTTTAGGCGTAGTATTTCTTTAGGAAGCGACCGTTTATTGGCCTGAAAGATCTTTCACCATGCATGTCCATGAGTAGGTAGGCTCCACCCCGGTAAACTTTGTCTATGATATACGGGCCTTCATAGTTCGGCTCGAATTTCCCCCGTTTGGTACGATTAGGGATCATAGGTCTTTTGACCACTAGCACGAGTTCGCCTTGGCGGAATGTTCTCGGCCTAGTCAATTTTTCATATGAGCGCGTCATTTTTGCTTTATAAGCCTCCAGATTTTGTAGCGCCATGAGCCAGATTTCATCAAGGGCGTCGAGCTCCTCAAGCCGAAGGTGAATATTTTCTTCGTCTGTTAGCTCGTAGTGAACTGCCACTCGTAGAGAGAGTAGCTCAATTTCGAGGGGGAGTATCACTTCTGTGCTGAATACCAATGCGTACGACGTTGTGTTCGTGGCCGTTTTGAACGTAGTTCGATACGCCCAGAGAGCTTCATGCAGTCTCTCATGTCAGTCTCTCTTATTTCGAGACACCATCTTTTTCACGATCTTCGTCAAGGTCTTGTTGAAAGCCTCAGCTAGACCGTTAGCTCGGGGATTATAGACTGAAGAGTATCTCCAGTCTATGTTATGCTGTTGTGCGAAATGACTGATCTTGTGGCTTCTGTAGGCCGTCCCGTTATCGCGGATGATCCGTCGCGGAGTGCCGAACCGATAAATGACGTGCGTCTTGAAGAAATGGAGTATATTTTCCGTCTTCACTTCGCTCAGTGTTACTGCTTCTGCCCATTTGGAGAAGTAGTCAGTTGTCGCCAAAATGAACCGATGTCCTCTGGACGATACTGGTTCGATGGGACCGATTATGTCAGTTCCCCACATTTCGAACGGCCAGCTAGCCACCATTGGATGTAGTGGATTCGGATGCTGATGGATAAAATCTCCGTGAATCTGGCATGAGTGGTATTGCTTCGCGTATTCGAGGCCTGGATCATCGTGGACCAATAATAGCCCATCCTTTTGATCTTCAGCTTCATTTTCGGGCCGGCTTGGTGAGAAACGCAGAGCCCATCGTGAGTTTCTTTGATGACTCTTTTCGCTTCTTCCGGTCCCAGGCATCTTAGCCATAAAGAGTCAAACGATCTCTTATACAGAGTATCATTAACAAAGGCGAAGGATAGAGCTCGTTTCATGAGCCGATGCCTTGAGGATGCATCTTCAGGCGTTCGACGGGATTTGAAGTAGTCTATAAAGACTTCTCTCCAATCCTTAGCCTTTTCCTGGTCTTTTATTTGTAGGGTTGTCTCTTTGGTCGCTTCTTTCTCTTCAGACGACTCCGGAGATATTTCTGCCGATGCGAGAACCCAACGGCTTTGCACATTTATCCTCACGTCATCGAGGTTTTCGTCGGCCAATTCTTTAGCAAGCTTGGCTAACGCATTTGCCTTGCTATTTTCCGCATGCGGTATGCTTTCCAGGGCATAGGCAGGGATTTGAGTCAGCAGTTGTTGCACTCTCTCGCCGTATTTCACTAGCTCAGGCTTGCACGTCTGATAGTCGCCATTTACCTGACTAACGACCAGCTGGGAGTCTCCGTATATGAGGAGGTTTTCAATTCCCATGTCGACGGCGATCTCGAGGCCTGCTATCAAAGCTTCATATTCGGCTTCATTGTTCGTCCTCGGCTCTGTTAAAGAGAAGGCAAAGCGTATTATCTCTCCTTGTGGAGTCACGAAGATGAGGCCTACCCCTGATTTAATTATGGGCATGCTTTGTTTGAGCTTCTTCATGGAAGACGCTCCATCGAAGTAGAGTTCCCATTGAGTATCATTCTCTCTTCTCCCCCCGCCAATCGTGTCAAATGCGTGTTCATCTGGCAATTCACAGTTCAAGGGAGAGTCGGTAGGTATCGGATGCTCAGCGAGGAAGTCGGCGATGGCCTGGCCTTTCACTGCCTTAAGAGGCCGATAAGTTATCGAGAACTCCATCAAGAGCAGGGCCCATTTAGCGAGCTGCCCCATTAATATGGCCGTTGACATCAAATACTTGAGAGGATCTACCTTTGATACGAGATGGACCTTATGTGCCAATGCATAGTGTCTGAGCTTCATTATCGCGAAGATCAATGTCAGGCAGTGTTTTTCAATGGGAGAGTAATTACTTTCTGCCCCCATAAGAACTCGACTCAAATAATAAAGGGCTCTCTCTTTTCCTTGGTCGTTCTCTTGTGCCCATAATGCGCCTAGAGAACCTTCGAGGGCTGTCGTATACAGGACGGGATGCTTTCCTTTAACCGGAGCGGCCAGCACTGGCGGATTCTGCAAGTACTGCTTGATTTCGTCCGGTGCGCTTTGGCATTTGTGATCCCAAACGAACGAGTTTCCCTTTTTAATTAAGTGACTGTAGGGGCGGCACTTGCCGAAAAGATTGGCTATGAATCGCCGGATATATGCAAGCATTCCTTGAAGAGATCGCAGCTGCTTAAGAGTCTTTGGCGGGGGCATTTCTATGATCGTCTTGATCTTCGACGGGTCTATCTCGATGCCTCGGTGTCGGACGATGAATCCCGAGAACTTTCCCGAGGAAACCCCGAACGCGCATTTGAGAGGGTTCATCTTCAAGTTGTATTGCCGAAGGCGTTGAAATACGATCTTCAGATGCTCTAAATGTTTCTCGTATGATTTGCTTTTAACTACGAGGTCGTCGATATAACATTCAACGATTTCTTGTATGAAGTCATCGAAGATCTTCGTCATGGCCCTCTGATAGGTGGCACCGGCGTTCTTTAGACTGAAAGGAATCACCTTGTAGCAGAATATACCCAAAGGGGTCCGGAAGGCCGTGTGCCTTTGGTCCTCGGGATGCATCTTTATCTGATTGTATCCTGATGAGCCGTCCATGAAAGAGAAAACTTCGTGAGTGGACGTATTATCTATCATTAGCTCAGTGACCGGTACTGGAAAGTCGTCCTTCGGGTAAGCTTTGTTGAGATCCCGAAAGTCCACACAGATGCGCACCGTCCCATTTTTCTTCATTACTGGGACAATGTTGGCGATCTAATCAGGATACTAAACCTCTTGGATGAAGCCGGAGTCAATTAGCTTCTTGACCTCAGCGTTGATGCTCATCTCAAGCTTGAGCCGCATTCTTCTCGGTGCTTGTTTCATCGACTTGACGTCCGGGGATATTGCCAATTTATGTACAGAAATCTCTGGATCTAGTCCTGGCATCTTGGAATAGTTCCATGCGAAGCAATCTTTATGCTGCATGAGCACGTCTTTTAGCGTAGCCACCCTTTCTTCAGACAACAGCTCACTAACGAACGTTGGCCGCGGGTAACTTGCTGTCCCCAAATCAATTTTCTTGAGGTTATCTGCAGTAGTATGTATTCCATCATCCAGCTCTTTTGGCGCCGGTGGAAACTCCGAGATTACCTTGTCATCATCGTTTTTGAAGCACCAGGGGAGGTCATCTATATTCTCAGGCTCTTCTTCTGACAGCGTTATCATATGACAAGTACGAGATCGCTTCCAAGACCGATGTTGATTTGGTTCTGCTCTCGTGGTCTTCGGTTCATGCTTCTGCGGCGGGTTATTCTCCAACTGCTGGATAGAGCGAACCTGCCTTGTTGATATTGGTCTTCGACCCAATTCTTGAATGTGAAGCAGTTTTCAATAGGATGTCCTATTGCCCTGTGATAGGAGCAATAGTCCAGGTGAGAGACTTCGCCTGCTTGATCGGGGTGCTTGGACTCCGGGAGTGTCATCATCTGATGTTTTATGACAAGATCGAATATCTTCCTTATCTTTTCTTGGGGAAAACAATATGCTCGACCAATCTTTTTTATAAGAGATGAATCCGGACTGCTAGATTCCTGATCGCGTGGCTTCTTGGACCCGCTTTGTCGCTGTCGAACGCCTTTCCCGTTCTTTGGTTTGTTTCCGCCTCTGCGTCGGGCCTTTTGTATAACGGGTTGACAAGGTGGAGCATTTTCATTTTTCACAGCCTGTTGAAGGAGGCGTTGCGTCCTGGCTTTCTCGTAGATGGCCATTTCGCGATTATGGTCGTCTCGAACCTTTTGACCTGCTTCCCTTATAAGCTTATCCATTTGTTCTTCGAACGACGGACTGGGCATTTTCACAGCGGGAGCTCTTTCTAGTTCAGGGTTAGCATCTTCCCACAGAGCATCCCCTCCCTCATCAAAGTCATGTATGACGTAGCAGTCGCGAAACGGCTCTCGTTTCTTGGATCAAACATATCTAAGCCCGATCGTTTCCATTCTCCCGTTGGGCAACTTTCGTTGAGTTCCGGGAACATTCCAGATCCTGTTATAGAACCGTGCTTGTCGAACAGTTTGCTTAAGGGGTACACCTTGGCATCTCAAGAGTCTCTTTAGTCCGTCCGTGTAATATCTAGGCAAACGGATGGGCTAGTGCCTGTCAAGTGTAGAATCCGCGCCATGCCAGATTTCTTTCTCCACTTTGGTTTCCCCGGATCGGTAGAATAGGATTGCCTTTTCACCTTTTCGTCTGGGAGGGACGTAGAATGTCTGCAGTTCTTCCACACTGTAGGTATCAAGCGCGTCTAGCTCTTTATGATGCTTTGGTGGAACCATGGAAACTTGCAAACTTTGATCTTCATCAGCGAAGACTTGTATTGATGGACGAACAGAGAATACGGCATTGACCTCATCTTCCGAGTCGCTGCCGAAAATCAACATAGGGGCGGACGGTCCCGGCTTGTTGCACTGGGGCGGCCCTGAATAAACTATTTCTTCTTCCTCCTTAGTATCACTCCCGAAGACTGGAATAGTGATGATAGCTTTGTTCTTGTTCTCCGATTTATGACATCTTTCTGTGTCCTCAAAATCTGGTAAGAAGTATTTTGCATCTTCGTATTTTCGGACTTCGTTCACGGAGAACGGGTTTACTTCCCCTGTCAAAGTGTACTCGAGACCATCTTTGAAATATTTCATACACTGATGTTGTGTAGAAGGGATGATGTTGTACTCGTGTAACCAGGGCTGACCGAGCAAAGCATTGTAGCATGTCTTGGCATCAATGACATGAAATTTAATGTTTGTGATGAGCAACCCAAAGCGTAGTGTCAATATTACAGACCCGAACGTCTGTGATGACTGGGAGTCTAACTCGGAGATAGTAATCTTATCCCGAGCGAGGTGTCGAACGCTCATGCATATTTCCTTCAACACCCTTACATTGAGGAGGTTAACGGAGGACCCATTGTCGACCAGGATTATGCCTATCTTGATGTCATGACAGTATCCGGAGACATATAGGGGACGGTTATGCTCACACGTCCCGAGGAGAAGATCTTCATCGCCGAAGGTGATATCCGCTGTGTGCACTTCTTCCAACTCATCCTTCATCTTTTCTTCGACGAGGAAAGCTTAGAATTGTTCCGGCTCTTGTAATGCTTTGATCAGTGAATCTCTCGCCGCTTTGGATAGCAAAAGGGCGTCGAGAATGCTTAGATGTGAAGGTAGCTTTCTCAAGTGTGCCAGAACGTTGTAGTCTACCTTGTTTTTCTTTGGCGGGTCATTGGCTGTCAGCTTTTCAACGGCTTGGTCATTAAGGATGATATCCTCAGGGACCTTTTCTTTCCCCTTATCTCTTTTATTTGACCCACTGTTCGAGGGCCCAAGATTCTTTTCGGGCAGCGTACGATTGCGCAGCTGAATGTTCTCGCAGTCCTTCGGTTCTTCCTCTTTTCCCGAGGTGGATTCTTTGAAGAGAGGGTAAAGAGTCATTTCTTCGTCAGAGTCGCTCCCGAAGGTGAGAACTTGCGGTCCCCCAGCGTCGACCATGTGATAGTTTCCGGTAGTTCCTTTACGCTCCTCGGTAGTATTTCCTTACTCCGGACGAGTTTTGCGTTTCATCCACTTGAAATGTTGTCGGTAAGCAACATATCCCTGCCACCATCTTTTAAAAGCGTTGCACTCTTCAGTGGGGTGCGCAATCTTTCGATGATATAAGCAGTAGCTATGATGTGTTTCCGCTTCACCAAGGGCGTTCGCCTCGGAGGATGGCCGCTTCATTCCCATCGATATGGCTTTGGCGAACCTCTTCCTCGTTTTGAACCTGCTTTTATTTGCGGCGGATGTACTTTGATCTGGCAGGAGTTTTTCAACCCTTGCGCCCAGTCATCGGCGTTTGGCTTTTTTCAAATATGGCCATCTCATACTCTCGAGCAGCTTTTCTTTTAAGAAGA
The DNA here is from genome assembly GCA_030015575.1 of Agapanthus africanus. Classification (NCBI taxonomy): domain Eukaryota; kingdom Viridiplantae; phylum Streptophyta; class Magnoliopsida; order Asparagales; family Amaryllidaceae; genus Agapanthus; species Agapanthus africanus. Next base: position 483,277,371 of record JASDDO010000010.1, on the reverse strand, counting down.
GCCTTGTCCAGGAATACATTGATCATTTCGTCTGATGGCCCTAGAAGTTTCGGCTTAGGGTCTGCCCCCAGTTTCTCTGCGAAAGGAGCTTCTTCATCGTTTATTAATGAGTGAGAGATCACATGGCAGTTTGCTATATAATCCTCAGTTCATCCGACGAGTCTTCTCCATTGTCATCATCTCTGTTCTCAAGGACATGGCTGAGAAATTCTTGGAGTGTGACTGGAGTCCGCGCTTTTTGATTATATTCTTCCAACGCGTCAATCTGTTTTTGCAGGTCCGTGCGCTTGTCACCAGGCTTCACGGGCTTTTTGGTCTTCTTCTTCTTCTTCGAAGACTTTGACGGCTGGGTGTGAGTGCATTGGCTATCACCACCAATCTTTGGAGTTGGGCGCGGCTTCAGCATTCCCTCGATGATCTCGGGTTCCAGTGGATTTTTCCACCTGATCGCCGAGCATGTTTGGAGATCCTTCAGCATTCTTTTCGTCTTGGCAGAAAGAGCGACCTCCCATGGAGCTTCTTCTATGAAGGAGCATGATGCTCCCGGTGTATCCGTCTTCTTGGGAGCGTATGACTGTGGCGAGTTCACTTTCCAATTCTCGGATAGGGCAAATTTGCCCAGTTGGTATTGATCTTCGATCCAGCCTTTAAAGACGAAGCAATCGTCAACTGGATGGCTTACCATTTGATGGTAGGGGAAATAATTGGGACTATTAGTTTCACCAGGTTGCAACGGTCATTTTGGTTTCAGCAGATTGATGAGTCTGTTGCGCACCGCCAGTTCGAACAGTCTCTTCGTTTTGTCCCGGGGGAACGAATAAGGACGCTTCATTTTCTCATTATAGTATCGCCGTCTCTCTTCTAGTTGATCTGTTAGTTTTGGGGCACTGGGCTGCTGTTAAGTATTTGCGACGATGGTTGCCTTCCCTTTATCCTTTTCGTTTCGCGGCTCCGGCTTTGGAGGAGACAGTTTATGACCCATCTGATCCATTTGGGCCAGTTTATCGATCAAGGCTTGGAACGTGGTCGGCTTGAAGAACATCATGAATTGGGAAATAGTTGCCTGAGGGTCCAACGTGCCCACGAACATGCCCACCGCCGGCGCTTCTTCGATGCGCTGCTCACATTTTGACCATAAGTTTCGCCATCGTATTGCGTATTGCACCCACGTTTCACCTAGCTTCACCCAGGCATTGATCAATGTCGTTATTGGGGTGGGTTCACTAGCACTCGCGAAACGCTGGGTGAATAGTAGTTCCATCTCCGCAAAAGTTCTGACGGGGTCGTTTGGAAGTTCAGAATACCACTCGGATGCCGTTTCCGACAAGCTACCGACGAACTGGCGAAGTAGCAATTTATCATCACCTCCGGTGTTGCCACATAGAACCCTGAACTGGGCGACATGCTGGTGGGGATTTCCCGTCCCTTTATATACATGAAATTTAGGGATCGTATATCCCGGTGGGTACTTTATTTGGTCATACCAGCCTAGATATGGTCGCCCAGTTTTAACAATTTGGCCGGCCGCTTCATTCGCCTGGTGAGCTCATATTTGTTGAGCAATGTAGTCATCCAGAGTGGTCTTGGAGATGGTTTCCTCTTTGGCTGCTGAAAGAGCCGGAGGAGGGTTCGATATCTCCCTTCTGTCATCTTCAATGATGATCGGGGGGTTTTCAGCTGGAGGTTCCGGCTGTAACATCATCCCAGCAATGTCTTGGAACAAGAGAGCCATTCGTTTTATGTTGGCTGCCTGTTCCGCAGCCTCTTTTTCTTTCCTCTCGAGCATTCTTCGGAGGAACTCGGTATCAGTTTCTTGTTCTCGACGCTGCTCCGAGGTCTCTGGATTTTCTTTTGGCCCAGTGAGTGCGGCCATTGCAGTCAGCATCTCCTGAAGTTTCTGCTGCTGTTGTTCCTGAGCCTTCGTTATCGATCGGGTAAGCAGTCGATGACCCATAGAAGCACGGCTTTCCTTTTTTCCGGAAGCCATATAAATAGTATGCACCATCATGCCCCCAGACTTGGGGCATTTAGATTCGACATCCTTGCGGCTCGCCACATTCACGGGGGCTTTCTCTGGCCTCCTTCTCTTGTGAGCAGTTGAAGTGGAGGGAGCCGTTGCAGCGGGCACACAAACGGCTGTCGCCTTTTGTGGCTTGACAGGATGGTTTTCTCCTTGTCGAGATTTAAGCTTCTTTGATCGGCGAGAGTAGTCCTGGTCAATCACCGATTCCTGGACCCGTCGCCAGACTTTATAAATTTTGGAAGACAGCCGCTGAGGGGGCTGCTCCGGCTTCTTTTCTGCGGTAATCTCCATAGGTGGAGGAGATCTCTTTAGCACGGCAGTCGGAGCGTTCTTGAGAACCCTCCTAAGCGGTTCAAAGTTGTTCCCAGTTGGAACAGCAGCATTGATTTCCACCATGGGAGCTGGCGGAGTTAGCCTAGAGGGGGAGTTGCCCCCGGCCTTCCTTACTCGGTGCCAGTGGCGACGTCGAGCGTGTCGAGCCGTTGGGATTATCTCAGCTGTAGGAGTGACTCCTCATGCCCCCTGTGTTGTTCAGAAGTTGAAGTTGTCGTTGTCAGCTTATTGAAGACAGACGTCCGTTGAGAGGGAATATCCAACCTATCGAAGGATGACTTCCGAGTAGGGAAAGCAACCTTGACGATTTCGTCTGGAACAGGAGCTGAAATAATCAGTCTTGTGAAGACCGACCCTTTGGCAGGAGAAGCAGCCTTGACGACTTCGGAAGCAGGGATGGCTATTCTTTTTGGGATAACCCTTTCTGTTATCGCGGGCTTCTTCATGGGCCCAACTGAGCTTTGGCCTAGTCTGTCAAAGACTGAGGCGTTGGAGCAGGACGACCCGTTGAGAGGGGCCGCAGTAGTTGTGAGCCGATCAAAGACCGACTTTCTTCTGAGCTTCTTGTGTTGGTATAGGAGCGCCGAAGCTCGTTGGCAGGAGCATGGTCCCGAAGAACAATCCATTGGTGGCCTGAGTAACCTGTTCCACCGGCATAGCGAAGATGGAGGCCGCTTGGGGCCCATAAGTCACTCCTCCAGATGGGACGGAGCGAGAGTTCCAGTGGCAGTTAGTGCAGGTTGAAGCCATTGATCTTCTATTTTCTGCATGGAGCAAGACACCAAATCGTAGTACCTCGAACCCAAGGGCAACCATATCAAACCGCGATTCGTTCGCGAACACGACACACGAAGTGTGGAGTGGAAAGAGGAAAAGGTCCCACCGGGGGTGCCAGAATCTGTTCACCGCCGAAAGACGAGACCGGGACGTTGGGACGTCCGGGTCTGAATTCCGAGGGCAGATGCTAATTGGTGCTATCCATCCACCTCTCCGAAGATGCCAAGTTGATTTATGACAACATGTATTGAAGGTTTAAACGGATACGGCCGATGTAGCAGACTTCGTCAGATTCCCCCTCATTTGAGGGTTTTTGATTGTAGGGACGCTCTTCCCTGCAGGCGCAAGCCCCTGCAGTGAATTACGCTACCGCATCGCGGTAACCACTTTCTCCTTCTCCAGATGGTCACTTCGTGTCGTGGGTGTTTGTTTTGTTTTTGGTTGCTCGTGGATTGTATACGGAGACTAATTTATGTTGTCGCCCGTAGGGCGTGGATTAGTCCAAATCCGTATCTTTCTTAGATTTGGATTTGGGGGTTAGGTTTAAGGATAAGTTAGTCTCATTTGGGACTAAGATCAACTTAAACGTTTGTTAAGGATACGTTAGTCCAATTTTTAGACTAAGATCAACCTAAAGGGATCGTTTAGATCCAACAAGAGAGCATTTGGGCTATGTTGTTTAGTTTAGGGACATTGCGGTCGATTACCAGTTTAAGGACATGGTGATCCAATATTAGTTTAAGGACATCTCGGTCTAAGGTTAAGGACATCATAGTCCGTGAGTTTAAAGACCTCACAGTCAAGGTTAAGGACATCATAGTCCATGAGTTTAAAGACCTCACAGTCAAGGTTAAGGACATCATAGTCCGTGGGTTTTAAAGGACTCCACAGTCTGTAGAATGTTTGGTTGTCGGGACCCGTCACCTCTCTGAAGACGTTGAAGGATTACAACGACAAATATCAGTGGAGTAAAGAGATGTACCCTCGAACCGATGTGAGTTGGTTGAAAGATCTGTAGTCCAATTTGGGACTAAGATCTGTTAAAATATTTATGAGCAGATGGGCTCAATTAATATGGGTTGAGGACTTATGTCCAATCTTGGGCTAAGTCCAATAAATGTTTAACATTTTGTTTTGGGCTGTTGAGCCTTTATTTGGGCTTGGCCCTTTTAACAATGTTTTTGTCTTTTATTGAATACTAAGCATTCATCAAAGCTCTAGGCTTATTAAAGAACAATTTATGCTCTGTCAGCGCAACACGTGGCGCACTAGGCGGTTTGCGCCAGTCAAAAAGCGCAGTGCGCTTCTGCAACATGGCGCACATGTAAGGGACACGTGTCGCACTCAGCGCTAGGCGCCAGATGATGAGGGCATGATGCCGGTTTATGAGGGCTGAGCGTTAATCCATGAGCACATTGCGCTTTCAGTTTAGTGGCGCACACGTGAGTGACACGTGGTGCGCTTGGCGCTGAGCGCCAGCCCATGAGCGCAGTGCGCTATTTCAGAAGCGCAAAGTGCAAGTTGTCAATTGGCGCATACGTGATTGACACGTGGCGCATTTGGCGCTGAGCGCCAGTCCAGAGAGCGCAGAAGCGCAATTTAAGAGCGCAAAGCGCATTTGATAAATTTTATGATCTGGGAAACAAATTTATGTTCTTTTTAAAAGAGATTTTGTCTCAAGATTTAAGAACAACGGTTCTTATTTTTTTGCAGGAGATATTTCTAATCTCTTATGTTGATGAAAGGCTTTGCCTTTATAGATCCATGATCTGTGAGAAGAATTATGTTTTTCTTCTTTTATGATGAGATCTTTTGATCTCTTTGTGAAATACTTTTTGTCTTTGTAGATCTATAATCTTTTTAAAGAAATAAATTCTTCTTTCTTAATCATGAGATAATTTCATCTTTGTGTTCATCATCCTTCATCCTTACCATGAAGAAATATCTTCTTGCAAGAGCTTGCTCTTTATCTTTGAGTTTTTTTCAAAGTTGATAGGTTTTTTTTTTCTATATAAGACTTGAAGTCTTGGGGCCTTTATATAGGGTAAGCTGATAAGTTCGATCAGTTAAAGAGATCTTTCTCTGATTGATTTGGGGATGTTTCCCCACCATTGGATATTTGATCGTAGGGCTTCTGTTTTACAGAAAGCAATGTTCTTGTTTTTAACAAGATTGGAAAATCTTTCCATAACAGAATTTAATTCTGATTAATTAAAGATTTATTATTATTAGATCTTTTGATCTAACGGTGGGGAGTTTTTTAATTCCAGCGCTAGCGCACTCGTGCTTTGCACGTGGTGCGCTGCTTAGAGCGCAGGGCTCTTAGCGCTAGCACGCCTGTGTCTTACACGTGGTGCGCTGCTCAGAGCGCAGCGCACCCTATGCTAGCGCACCCGTGTTTGACACGTGGCGCGCTGCTTAGAGCACAGCGCATCTAGCGCTAGCGCACACATGGTGCGCTGCCTAGGGTGCAGCGCACTTAGCGCTGCAGCTGAAGCGTTGCTTCAATTTTGAAATTTGAATTTCAATCAGAGCTTTGCTCTGATTGGGGGAAACAATGGCCTTACCCCTAGCTGGGGCTAAGGAAAATCGTTCAAACACCGACTTGCATTTGGACAGTGGTGCCCTTGAGATCACCACATTTGCCCTTCTGCCTTTTAAGGCCAGTCTATCTGTCACTAAAGCTTGTGGAGCTGGGATGGCGCTTGCTAGCACGAACATAATATAGCCAAATGGTAGAAGCGGCTCCTCCCATTGTCGCTCAAGACTGGCCGGGAGGATCGTCCTGGCATCCATCTTTATCGTGTAGGAGATGGGAGCTGTGTCGAGAGCTGAGCTTGCCCTTAAAGACATTTTGTTGCGTCCGAAGATTGCAGTCGAAAGTTGTTAACCCTGCAAATAGAAGCATGATTTCAGTACATGCAATCAATGTATATGTTGATTGAGTTCGCATGAACGTTTAACCCGAAATATGGGAGGAGAGATCGGTCCCACCGGGCATGCCAGAATCTGTAGGGTGTTTTCGTCACCCCATTGAGATGGGTGTACTCGCGCGCTTGTCAGGCGCATTACAGATTCCCCCTGCCTAGGGTAGACCGTGGTTTATTGATTATGGGGATCCGAATCTCCGGCAGCCGTAGACTAAGCTGCCGTTAATTACCCGTCGCCTTTGAAGCGAGGGAACCTCCGATTGACGGGTCAACTAGTCATGTGAACTCAATATGCAGTGTGCGTGTGTTGTGTTTTGGAAGGGTTTTGGATATATCGGGGGCCCCACAGAATTTACGAGGGTATCTCTACCCGGATAGCGGGCTGGTGGTCAAGAGGGCGAGCAGCCTCCTTGCGGGGTGTGGGGCAGCGCCCCATTAGAAAAATTTTCCCAACGAGGGACGTATTTTGGTATGGAGTGGATGAAAAATGAGGGATGAGGAGCGTATTAAACACGCGTGCATGGCACGTGGGCGGTGGGAGCCCACGGGTCACGTGTCCGGCGTGTGGATTCTTGGCGCCCGCGGGTCACGTGTCTGGTACGTGGGCGCCAGTGGGTCACATGCACAGCACGCGACCGTTGGGCGCCAGCGGATCACGTGAGCTGCATGCGACTGCTGGGCACTGAGCAGGTCACGTGCATAGCACGCGACCGCTGGACGCCAGCAGGTCACGTGAGCTGCATGCGACTGCTGGGCGCTGAGCGCCTGCGGGTCACGTAAGGCGCACGTGGGCGCCTAGCGCCCTTGGGTCGCGTGCCCTGCACGTGACCGTTGGGTGTCCGCGAGTCACGTGCCTGGCACGCGATCGTTAGACGCCCGTGGGTTATGTGCACGGCACGCTACCGCTGGAAACACCAGCGGAAAAGGGGCTTAGTCCCTGGTTTAGGAGTTGAATTCCCAAAGGGCTTTGAAGTTGAACTCCTAACAGGGATTATATATAGATTTGGAGTTAAACTCCTAAAAAGGTGTTTGATTTATGGAGTCAAACTCCAACAGATCTTGAATGGAGTTAAACTCATTGAAATCTTTGGATCTTCTTTTAAGTCTCGGATCCTCCTGAAATGGGATTTTTTTTGGAGATGGGCATCCTTCTTCTTCCTCTCTGTTGGCTGGATCTTGAGGGAAGAAGGGGAGGTGAGACTTAAAATCTTCCCCTTTTAGGGATTTGATGGAAGATCCGAGCTCCCCTTTGTGGGTTTGATAGAAGAGTTAAACTCTTGATTTAATTCAAAAAGGGGAAGAAGGTTTAGAACCTTGAGGAAGGAGAAGGAGGCACAAACCCTAGTTTTTTTCTGATGGGGAATGAAAAGTTCTCTTTATTTCATTATCATGTTGCCTTTTATAGGCTTACAAATTTACATATAGCCTTTTGGGGTTTACAAAATGGCATTTTGCCCATCCCATACCTCATGTGCTCATTTCTTTTGCACATGGGCCATAGGGTTTACAAAAATTTGGTTTTATGCCTATTTTTCTTATATTCATGCATAAAAAAATTACATCAAAATTATTTATTACAAGATTTCATTTTGGCATGGGGGAGGCCGCCCGCGGGGCTCGACTTGCGCATGGGCCCACTTGATCTGGGCTTAGGACCGCTTACTTGGGGTTGACTTTGATATTGACTTGGTCAACCGGAGTGTAATTTTCGACCCCAGCACTGCGTCCATGTGCAGCAGTTGCCGATTACTCCCAAACTTATGAAATTCAAGAGCTAAATTTTTTCATAAGATATTTACTCTAACCTGAATACAAACTCAACCAGGATCCAAAGTTTAACATAAACTTGAATCTTTGATCATGAACCAGAACACTTGAATATCCCAAAACTTGAATACTAGAATACTATGACTTGACATGAACTTAACATGAATACCAGAACACAATGGCTGCTATTGAAACTGACTTGACTCGAACCATGAATACAACTTGACATGAATACATGAACACTTGAAATGAATACTTGATATTGACATGAACTCAATCTTGCAACTTGATGTATTCGTGGATTCGAGCAAAACTAGTAATTTTAACTGTAATCTAGAATACACGGAGTGTTGGGGTAGTTCATGTGTGAATCCAACGAAATCTCAGGAGTCACTCTAGATCATGAATCCATGTATACTAACACAAGCATGCTATCATGAGGGTGCGTGTTTCCTTGTTCCTGGATTATAGCATGTTGAGTTTGGAATATTTCAACACTAGGTTGGAGTCCCGTTACTAATACTTGATTCGGGCCCGTAGTTCCTTACCCCTGGATTACAGCCTGTTGGGTTCGAGAACGCTCTTGAGATTGGTTGACATTCACCCTTGAACTTACGTTATATTAGTTTACCCATGTAAAGACCTTTTAGGACAGTTACATTCACTTCATGTCCACTAAACCTACACTACACGACCATACTATACTATGCTCATGTTATTTTGCCATGATATATATAGAACTGCATGTTAAATAGAATTTCCATGCTTATATTAAATGACATGTTTAAACACCATATCTCCTAGTCTATTGATTCATAATATAAATTTACTTTATCATTATACTTTTATACTTCACACCCATTTCTTAGGGACTTACCAAGCGAAAGTTCGCTGACGGGCATTCCATCCATCTTTGTTTCTTGGAATGTTCATCAGATACTGTGGCGACTGAGGAGGTGGACACCCCCGAGGAAGAGTACGATCAGATCGCGACTCAAGCCTAGACTGGTTATCCTCTCTTTCAGTTTATGTATACCGCCTGTTTAAGCATTTCTCTTCTTGTATTTTCTTTCAGTTGAATTCATGTATTGTAAATGTATCAAGTTGAATGTAAATAAAGTTGTTGAAGTTTAAATCACAAGCTAATTTCTTGTCATTTTATATTTCTTATTTTACGCTTAGCGTTTTTACTCTGGGAAGTGACCTTCTCGAAATAAATACGTCGCGGGCTTATCACGTGCCTGCTTCCGTCTTTTGGGAATTGGGTCGTGACAACAACAAGGCTTCAGCTTGTCTCTGTCTACGACTTTGGTGAACATATCTGCCGGATTATTTTCTCCTGCGATCTTTTGCAACGTCAACTTGTCTTCTTCCACCGTAATGCAAATGAAATGAAATCGCACCTTGATGTGCTTCGTCCTTAAGTGATAAGCCGCGTTTTTTGCCAAATGTATCACACTTTGGCTGTCGCTCCATAAGGTATTGAAATCTTGTTTCTCGCCTAATCTTCAAGTAGTCCTTGCAACTATATCATCTCCTTGCCGGATTCCGTGATCCCTACGTATTCAGTCCCCATTGTTGACAATGATACCACCATTTGTAGTTGAGAGACCCAACTCACTGATGTTCCCCAACGTAAATACGATCTCGTTGTGCTCTTCCCGCTATCTTGATCACTCGAGTAGTTCGCATCAATATAATCTTGCACTTTTAGAGAGTCACCCCCGAAACATAAACAGTGATTTGATGTGCCCCTTAAATAACTCAACATCCAATTCACCGTATTCCAATGCTCCTTCCCCGGGTTCTGCATGTGCCTGCTAACAACTCCCACTGTATGTGCAATATCAGGTCTTGTACTCACAATTTCATACATCAAACTCCCCATCGTAGACGCATAAGGCATGCTCGCCATCCCATCTTTCTGCTCTTGAATTGTTGGGCACAACTCATTGCTGAGTTTTAAATACTTCGCTAAGGACGTACTCACTGGGTTTGAGCGTGTTGAACCGCTTCAAAACTTTCTCAATGTAGTCCTTTTGCGATAATCACAGCTTTCGTTGCTTCTTATCTCTCATGATTTTCATGCCCATGATTTGCTTGGCCGCTTCCAAATCCTTTATAGAGAATTTCTCAGTCACTATCTTCTTCAAATTTTGAATTTTCTTGAAATTCAGACCCGCTACTAGCATAACATCCACGTACAGTGATAGAATGATGTGGTCTACATCCTTGAAAACTTAAACGTATACGCAGTGATCTGATTCACAATGCAAAAATCCTGTCTCCAATATGAACTGATCGAATTTGAGATACCACTGCCTAAGAGCTTGCTTGAGGCCACAAAAGTTCTATCGCAGTTTACACACCATAGTTTCTTTTTCCTTCACCTCGTATCCCGATGGCTGCATTATATAGATCTCCTCCTCCAAATCTTCATGAAGGAACGCAGTTTTGACATTCAGCTACTCTAAGTGCAAGTTCTCCACCGCCACGATACTAAGAATCACCCTAATAGATGTCATCTTTACAACTGCGGAAAATATTACTTGATAGTCAATATCTTGCTTTTGTGCGTATCCCTTAACTACCAAACGATCCTTGTACCGCTTCACACCATCAGCCTCATCATTAATCATGTACACCCACCTGTTTAGCAATGCCTTACAACCCTTGGCATTACTACAAATAAGGGTTGCCCCTATGGATTTATCCGTAGGATCAAACCACTGCCCCTACGAATATATCCGTAGGGGCAAGAAAATACCCTGTAGGTGCAAACGCCGTAGGTGCAAGTCTTAGCCTTGAACATGCCCCTATGGTCAAAAACTTTCCCCTACGGATTAATGTGTAGGTCCAGTTGTCCCTACGGATTAGGCTGTAGGGACAAAAAATTTATTTAATTTATCTGTTTATAAAATAAATTAGGTGTCCCTACGGACGTATCCGTAGGGCCAAATAGTTGCCCCTACGGATAAGTGCGTAGGTATAAATCTGTAGGGACAAAATATCAGGTATCCTGATATTTTGTCCCTACGGATACCTGTGTAGGGTTATTTGTTTGCCCCTACGGATATATCCGTAGGGACAAGCGTAAACCCTAATATTGATATCATAGGGGCAAAATATCAGGTATCCTGATATTTTAACCCTACGGATAAATCTGTAGGGGCAATGTTGGGCCCTACGGATTAATCCGTAGGGGTAATGTTGGGCCCTACGGATTAATCCGTAGGGGCATATTATCAGATTTTTTTTAAAAAAAAGGGCTGCCTATTTTTTTCTCGCCCTGTGCACAATAATATATACATCATATATAAAATTAATCAGCATGCAGAACATATATCACAGTATTCATAATCACATCTCACGCATAATATACAAAAGAAGTCAACAAGCAGATTATGATATCAATATAAACACGCAAACACCACCAATATCAATATCGTCCAAAATATAGTACAATATGTATCATATAAATAAATACATGTTTAAAATATAAGAATTCAAAAGCTACCCTAGCTCGGTCCAGCTCCACCTCCGATAAACGCCATAATCTGGCGCGCCTGCTCCTCTGTCACGACCCGAAAGTACGGAACATGACCGGCACTTAAACTACGAACGTCTCGAGGCGTACGTAATCCAAGTAAACCGAAAACCCAGAAATCCAAACCAAGAAAAGTAGTAGAGTGCAGGAAAAACCAACTTAAAACAAGTAGTTTCAATAGCATAAGCCGAATTATGCGGTTTAAAAAAAAACATCAAAAATTTACTGAAAATTTCGGCAGAGTCTCCTTTGTAAATACAGGCCCCCAAACGGGATACAACATGAATAGTATACGAAATCAAGAAAAAGGCATCCCCAAGCGGGAGCTAGCTCTTCGTCAATCGACGGTCACAACCACACAAGCAATATAATATACAACGCCAACGGCGAGGATCAAAACTCAAAAGGAAACTCAAAACCACCAGAAACATAACGAGCGACTCTAAGGTCGAAAGAATAAACAACACTGGTATCTATCTCAAAAATACATGTTTGGTTGATGGAATTTACTAGATACAACTGAATAATATTATACAAGGTAATATGATGGGTACGATACAAGAAAAACCCACCTACTAGCAAGTCACCCGAATGAAACTGAGCCCGCAACGCCGTAATGAAACCTGTACGGCAAACCTGCAAGAAACTGGGGCACAACGGGGGTGAGTTGCCAACTCGTGAATAGAAAAACATCTACGCACAGAAATCGCATAAATAACGCAACCTAGGTCAATGATCATAATATAACCTCAAAAATATACATAACAAGCAGCCTATAACAATGGCTAGGGTAATATCTAACCGAGTGAAATCTCATGTGCCCGTGTCAGTGCCTCAGGTAGCAATATATCATATGAATGAGGTATGAATGCATGAAAACAGAATACATGTAAATGAAGAAACTGTTTTCATAAATTAGTGAGATTTCCTTCGTATTTTTAAACTGAGGTATCATAATGAAATCAGTATCAACAGTGTCTAGCATCGACACAAAACATAAATCTCACTGTCTCGAAATATCAATGTCTCAATCTCAATATCTAGGGCGCCGTCAGTCCAGACCGGCCCCTACCATCCATCTCAAGACCACGACGGTATCCTCCGGATATCCGACGCGTCGGGTAATATCACCGGTAGGTAATCGGTCCCCTGCCAGGCTCAACGTCAACACCACATTCATCTTGCCCCGGGGTACCATACCAGGCCCACCATGTACCCGTGACGGTTCCTCCACTCCTCGACACGGATCTCGAAAACCACAGCAAACTCATGGTGGACGACACTTACATCACTAGAAAACCGCAATTTACATATTTTAAAAGGTTAATAAGTTTAGAAATTTTGCGGCGAAATCCAGAAATATCATAAATCTCAAGAAGTCATCACAAGTGCATATGTCAATGCTAATGAATGTATATGGTATCAATAACCAAGTTGCAATGTATGATTAATAACTAGGCATGAACAATGGAATAACAGTATGCATGAAGTGACAAGTAATAACTACAATGTCTAAACTGGCATATAACCCAGGTACACTAATATCGTATCAACTACTAACTAACAAGCTAAGCCAAGCAATAGTATTTTCTAAGTGTACGTGACATGGCAATTACCGATGAAGATGTGTGTGAGCCGGCAAGTAAGTGTATGTGGTACATACGCATCATCGGTAATGGTGCTGGTGTCCTAACAGCATGATATCAATATTGGAGTATGCAGCAAAATAAGTATGCGGGGCAGAGCGAACAGCAATAATGTGCGGAAGCAGAATACTAGACACAACGATAACTAATCAGTATTAAACTAATATAAGTCCTACAAATGGTGCCTTTTGAAATAACACGAATCATGGGGTTTTGAAAATAGGGGCTACGGTGTTTTTATGAAAAGATACGTCTTTTGAAATATCCGTAGGATCCCTTGGGCTGTCTTTTAAAATACCCACGATTCGTTAGTTTTTTTTTGAAATAGGTAAGAATCGAATCTAATCTAATAACTAAACTAAACTAAAGGGCTAAGCTAACGAGCTGAACTACAGGTAAGGAAACCGCCTATCATCTGAGTCGATACGTATACATACCTGTATATGTATAGTCGGTGATCCCACCTCAATAATATCATAGCCGATACCATATCTATAATCAGGCATCCCAAGTCAAGAGTGCGGATCAATCATCAATATAGCTCGTACGTAAATCCGTCGTACGGCATCCCAAATCTGGGTACGGGTCAATATCACATTCATCATACTATTCACCTGGTATCCTCTTTATAAATTATCATGATCGGGGTACAGATCTACGTCTAGTACCATACTGATACAGCCTAAGTATGCATGGACGTGTGTGAAACACTACGTCAAGGACCCGCTACAACGTCATGTCGTATCTCAAATACGAGTCCTGCTATATCACCGATCTCACGGCCTCAATCAAATCTCATCGACTCAGCTCAACCCCAAGTATCATCCTCAATCCGTATGTGAACACATAGTCCCATACCTATGTGAACACATAACTATAAAGAATCCCATGAGCACATATCAATAGGAATGTATGCAAGTATGTATGTGTGTATGTGTGTGTGTATATGTAGTGCAACACTACCCTAGGGTTCGCAACACTAAGGTAATCCAACACACCAATATCCATCCTAAGAAACGTTAGTAATCCCAAATAACATATAATAAATGTTGGTGTGTATACGCATCCGTATACACCACCACGGACTGCGGGGGTGCTATACGCCATCCACTCGACTTCTCCCCGTAGATATAAATCTACTCACCTGGTCCTCGCTTGCCGGTGCCGACGTCGCCACGCGCTTGCTTGTCGTCTCGAAGTCCGCATGGGGTACCTACATATCATAACGCACCGTATCGCATTAAAACTAAATTCGAAATTGAAACGGCATACGAAAATCAAATCGGCACGCGTATCACGCATAGGTCCAAACCTATCGCCTACGCATGCAAGAATAGTCAAACCAACCCTCGATGTCGATGTACAAACGTCAAACCATCGAGAAAAATCCAATCACACTCATTTGCACATTCACGAACACTAATTTTAATATAAACTAGGTTAAAACTCACAAAAACCCTAATTTCACTTAAAAGGTCATTTTTCCGAAAATCTAGCAAGCACATTTCGCCGTTTTTGTACAAAACATGATGTTTAAATGAATGTGGCGGCCAATATATTTATTAAATATCTTAAATAAGTCATATAAACAATTTCCGGAATTTAATCTCATTAAATTCCAAAAACCCTAATATTCTAGTTTACAAAAAAACCCTTTTTAACAATTTCATAGCAAAAATGCACAAACTACAATTTAGGTTGGATTTCCATGAACTAAAGTGATAAACTACACTTAATAAAGTTAATAATATGATAAAAACCCTAACCATATTTTTAATCTCACATATAAATGCATTTCATAAAATCCTAGTTTGCACAAAAAAGCTTAATTTGGACATTTTTCAAGTAACAACTTGTAATATGCAACTTGATAAATTTTAACAATTTTTTCAAGATGTTAGCTCACATCACAAACCATGCACAAGTGATCACAACCCAATTTCAAAACAAAACCCTAACTAGAATTCCTTAATCATACAATTGAACCCACATAAAACCAAATTAACACTTAATTAAGCTAACTACAAGCAATTAACAACAATTTAAGCAAAAGGGTTAGAATTTACCCAAACAAATTGAAGATCCCACAAGCATCCATGGCCCTCCAAAATGCTCTCTTTTCACAAGGATCCATGCTATACGGGCTAAGTTAAAATGGGTAGGAGTCGGATTTGGGTTTTGGGATTTTTTTGATGGATTTTGGGGCAATTTTTGATGAAGTTTTGAAGAGAAAAGAGAAGGGAAATGGAGGGGGGGCTGTTGCTGCAGTAGGAGAGGGGGGGCTGCTGGAATTGGAGTGGGAGAGGAGAGAGAGGGAGGTAGAGAAAGTGGGGGAAGAAGTCAAAGTCAATTCAAGGTCAAAGGTCCACCTCATTTCTCCATTTTCTTTTCTTTTCTTTCATTTCTTTCCTTTGAAATTCAAGTGGGGAAAATAAATGGGGGCTGCTGAATTCTTCAAGGGGATAAGTGAATGGGGGTGTGTGGGTGTGGGTACGGGTGTGGGGTGATGAAAAATGATAAATACAATACCCCAAACATCCATTTACGCTAAAAAAAAGCCTTTTTTTCTTCAATAATTTCTAAACCGTTTTGGCAAATGATTTCGTTCCAAAAACCACATGATAAAATTTTATTTAATGTTTTATGATGCACAAAATTTGTTTCAACTCATTCCAATTTGTAATTTTCCCTAATTAAATGTATTAGTGACGGCTTAAAATAATAATAAAATAATATTTTTTTCAGAAAATTTGAAATTTCACCAGCGGCTCAATAAACACCAAATAATAGCAATTACATAGCTAGAATATGTATATTTAATTTTTATAATAAGATATTTGTATTTTGACTTTTTACAGAAAACCCCCTTATTTTACCGATTTTTTTGAAATTTCACCGAAACGATTTTCAAAACGTTACAATCTTCCCCCCTTAAAGAAATTCGGTCCCCGAATTTAAATTAAAATTCTCCCCAAATACTAAAACATCTAAACCAAAACCATCAAGTCGTTGGGGCTCCGAAATTGTAAATACATAAAACAATTCGTAGCGCAGCGCATGCGCATGAAAAATGAGCATATAACTCAAATCACAACTCCGTCAAGCATCCCGCAATCATCGGAGTCATGGAGAAGAAATCAATGCCAAATCCAAATCAAAACCAATATGATATAACTCGAAACTATACATGTAAATATCGAATCTATATCTGTAAGTATCCGAAGGAAATGCATGCCAAATCTCCTTAAGTCGCTGTACAACGCGTATAACACTGCACAGTGGCGGACGTCTATCATAAGAAAATAACTATATACATATATACCTTTGTTTGAAATGTACGTTCCGCCGTTTTGGAAACAATTTAGAAGGGTCTCCTTGTTTTAAACATTTCGTGTCATATCAGACATGTAGGTAAATACTGAGGCTATAGCTCGCTTTTTGGAAATCCCTTCAATAACTATCAATGCATGCAAAATATATTCAGGTACTGTCCTTTGACTAGTCCTGCTCAGTTCGAAAACACATAGCAATATCATAAAAACGTACTACTCTATAAGAAATCAATCCCAAAATATGCACATGAATACTACGTGCGTCTGGTGCGCACGGAAATCAAAATCCATGAATGTGCCATACATGCGCACAGAAACAACATCTAAGTGCATCGGGTGTGCACGAAACATCTGTCGTAGGCAACAGGTGTGCCTGACAGCAAAATCAGGTGCATCTGACATGCACAAAAAAAAATCTCGATTTAGTGCCTCTGGTGTGCACCAAAATCACCCTTCAAAACATGCGCCCAACATGCGCGAAAATCCAATCAGGTGCACAAGGTGCACAAAACAAATATCGAGTATCACAATCGAAATCGAAGTCCAGTGCATCTAAGTGCACAAAAGGCGTATCACTGCACTGCAAGCATATATAAACTATACCGAGTGCAGGAACGAAATCGTGTGCATGCATACGCACAAAACCAAGTCAACTGTTTAAAACCGTAATATCACAAACATGTGAAACTAAAGCACGAAAACGATATCAAGTGCAACACTGTGCAAAGGTCGTAAATCCTCAATCATCAAAATCAAATCATACGAATAAATCACCCAAAACATCGTAATCAATAATGGCGGAATAGTACTGCTCAAGTGCATCCTCTAAGAATCTCGGCCAACTGTCACGGTCACTAGTGGGACGTCTCGTCGATGATCATGAACTCTGTCCTGCTGGTGTGCGTAACCATGACCACTCCTGGGTCAAGGTCTTCACAGTGAATTACCAATCTTTCGGTCCATCGGCTCATCGGCCCTGTCAGGTGTGCTAACGGGGACGATTCCGTTCTGGCACTTCTCTGGTCATCTCTTGGTCAATCATCGCGACCACTTGTAAGACAGCATATCACTGGCGTCGGCCTCTGGCTCTCTGAATGTACGTGACACATCTGACCCTGGGTGCAAGTATCATTGCAGCAGTGTCCTGGAAGGAATCCTGCTCACGGTCTCTTCCATGTCTCGTCTCTGCCAACTGTCCGGAAGTCATCGTCCTTTCCTATATCTGCATCTTGCTCTGGAACGGCTGCATACCCATCGCGACTCCTTCTGGAAGGTAAGTCCAAGTACCATGCCTCGGCATGCGCATCGCATCTCTAATGTTGGCGGAGTGGAACGTTATCTCATCTAGATCTGGTGCGAACCTCTTACTCCACTTTTTTCTAACGTCGTCTGCTTTGGACTCGTCTCGTCGCGGCTGCATGGACTGAGCTCCAACGACTATCCTCGTATCTGGAGTCTCCCAAGAATGCGTCTCACCACCTAGCATCCGATTGAAGTCGAACCATTCGATCGATTCGTCGAAACCTCATAATCCCCCAAGAGCTCAACATCTTGGTACCGTTTAATAGTATCGAATATATATACCACAGCATCGGTGGTCCAGCCGTAGAAGGGCAAACCCAAGCCTCACTAATGGCGCTGCAGAACTGCTGCAAACCCTAAGGTTCAAAGGCTTTCATACGGTCATTAAGTCGAGTTAGGGTTTCATTCTTCTAGAGGGACCATAGAATTGCCTGCATGTCTTTCCGAATACTTTAAACTTGGAATAATAGGTTTCTGACATTCGATCGTCTCTGTCGACTCCCAACGTCTCCGCGTGAAGTCGTCTCTAGCTAGAATCAATCTATCTGATGACCTCGCATCGGGGTAGGCGAACGATCCACATGTCATAGTCATTCATCCTCGATGACTAGCGACCTTCTATCATCTCTTAGTACAACTCGTTCTGCACTAACGCCAGCATCTGGGGCAATATCTCGTCGTTCGCAGCAATAACTGGCTCGCTCGTCTGCAAGCTGAACAGTGCCTCAACCATCATGAATAAGCAACACACCAACGGTCATCAAAATCTGGCTGGCCTCTGCCAGTGGCCCAATCCTCTGATACTGATCGGCACGTCCGAGAAATCTCATAAAGGCGATCCGCCAAACGCTCGTGGTGCGAAAACACAATTAAAAGACACCTCTCTACAATCGGGTGTCGCCGGAATTTCGCCCTGGTCAGTCCTCGTCCGTGACGAGCTCGTGCTGACCGCAACTCTAGCCGTAGCTCTCCCTGCCCGTAATCGTGGCAGCAAAACCAAACTGGTAACGATGAGGCTAGATCAGGAAGGAATATAATACTGAACAAGGAAATGTACATCCTAAGGTTTCTTAAGTGGAGTGGCGTGTCGTAAATATGCCGCGGAACATATCAACGGTACGTCACTCTACTTTAGTCACCTATTCCATCAACCAAGGGTCATCCTACGCTCCGAAGGTTAAAACCTAACGCTCTGATACCAACTTTGTCACGACCCGAAAGTACGGAACATGATCGGCACTTAAACTACGAACGTCTCGAGGCGTACTGTTCCCCCAATCTGAGCAAGACTCATTTGAATTTTGAAAATTCAAATTTTCTGAAGCAACGCTTCAAATTCCGTGCGTTGCGCAGTGCGCAAGCGGTCCACAGTGCGACACGTGTCTGCGCAGTTGCGCAAGCGCACCGCTGCGCGACACGTGTCTGCGCAGTTGCGCAAGTGCATCGCTGCGAGACACGTGTCTGCGCAGTTGCGCAAGCACCGTCGCGTAAGGGCACAGCTGCGCGACACGTGTCTGCGCAGTTGCGCAAGCACCGTTGCGCAAGCGCACATCTGCGCGACACGTGTCTGCGCAGTTGCGCAAGCACTGTTGCGCAAGCCTTCCACTGCGCGACACGTGTCATTCATTGGGGAGTTGCGCAGAAACAGAATGAAAATTTGATAAAATCTTTTCTGTTCTTTCCAAAACCAGAAGATTTTCTTCTGCCTTTGGATCAAAGATCCAATGGTGGAAAAATTCCCAAAATCATTCAGGAAAGATTTGGTTAACAAATTCAACAAATTTGTGAGCACTATAAATAGGATCCCAGACCTCATTCAAAGGCAGAAAGAAGAGGAATCAACTTCTAAAATAAAAAAAAAAAAGAAGAGAAAGAACTCTTGAAGATTAGTCAAGAACAAAAAAAAGAAAATGGTAGAAACTTCTTTTGAAGAAGAGAAAAATCTCTGAAGAACAGAAGATTAAAAAAAATGAATAATTCAATAAAAAGAAATAAATAGTGCCTTGCACTTGATATGAACCCTTGGTTCTGTGAAATCAGGGAAAACAAGAAGAAAAAACTTGTTTTCCTTTGATCCAAATTTAGATCAAAAGTGCTATGCACTTTTGTTCTTAAATCTGGAAAATTCTTGGGTTTCTCCATAAATGCAACTCATTATTTAAAAGGGCCTGGCCCAAATCAAATTGCAAAATAATAAAAGGGCAGAGCCCTGTTTGGAAAATTCTTGAGTTTCTGCATGAATGCAACTCATTATTTAAAAGGGCCTGGCCCAAATCAAATTGCAAAATAATAAAGGGGCAGAGCCCTGTTTGGATTTATTCTTTTAGTCAGGCAAAGCATAAAATAAATAAAAAAAATTGGACTTAACCCAATCTTGGCTGTAAGTCCTTAAATTAAATTGATTGAGCAAAATGGCTCTCCTAAACCAATTCACGACCGGTTCGAGGGTACATCTTCGAACTCCTTTGACATCCCTCGTTGTAATTCCTCAACGACGTCAAAGAGGTGACGGGTCCCAACGACCACTTATCTAAACGGACCGAAACGTCCTTAAACTAATATCGGACCGAAACGTCCCTAAACTAATATCGGACCGAAACGTCCCTAAACTAATGTCGGACCGAAACGTCCCTAAACTAATATGGACCACTACGTCTTTAAACTGGCAACGGACCGAAACGTCCCTAAACTAATAATGGACCACCACGTCCTTAAACTGGCGATGGACCACCACGTCCTTAAACTGGCGCAATAGAGCCCGAACGCTCTTTTGCCGGATCTAAACGGTCCCGTCTAAGTTGATCTTAGCCCCAGCTACGGTTAATGTGTCCTTAGATCTTTAAATAAACAATAAAACCCCAAATCAACTTTGGTTCAAGGGTACATCTCTGAACTCCTCAGACGCTTGTCGTTGTAATCCCTCAACGACGTCGGAGAGGTGACGAGTCCCAATGGCCAGATAATTAAATCAATCACTACGTTAAGTTGATCTTAGTCTAAAACAAGACTAACGTATCCTTAACGAACGTTTAAGTTGATCTTAGCCGCAACGCGACTAATGCATCCTTAAACTAAAAACACCAAACCCAAATCTAAGTAAATACGGATTTGGACTAATCCACGTCCTACGGGCGACGACATCACTAAGTCTCCGTATACAATCCACGGGCAACCACAAACAAAACAAACATACACGACACGAAGTGAAATTCTGGAGAAGGAGAAAGTTGTTATCGCAACGCGGTAGCGTAATTAACTGCAGGGGCTTGCGCCTGCAGGGAAGAGCGTCCCCACAATCAAAAACCCCTCACCCTGAGGGGGAATCTGACGAAGTCTGCTACATCGGCCGCATCCGTCTAAACCTCCGATACACGGTGCCATAAATCAACTTGGCATCTTCAGAGATAGACGGATAAAACCAAATAGCATCTGCCCCGAACCTCAGGCAACGGACGCAAAGTCCGGGCCGCCGTTCGGAGGGGAACAGATTCTGGCACGCCCGGTGGGACCTTTTCCTCTTTCCACTCCACACTTCGTGTGTCGTCTTCGCGAACCAATCGCGGTTTGTTAAGTAGTTGCCTACGGATTTCAAGTTGCTGAGATTTGGTCTTTTGTCTGGTGCAGAACTCAAGCATCCATGGATTCTCACTGCACCAAATGCGCGAAGCACCACTGCAACGGACGTTCCACCTCACCGGGAGGTGTAACATATGGGCCCCAAGCGGCCTCTTTCCTTGCTCTGCCGGTAGAGCAGGTGACCCAGGCCACCACCGGCCTGTTTTTCGGGACCATGGTCCCACCTGCAAGCTTCTCTATGCCGATATCCGCACCGGAAGCGAACAAGAAGTCGGTATTCGACCGGCTTACCGCTACCACGACCCCTGTCAACGGGTCGCCCGCTACTAAGCCGACAGCCTCCGTTTTTACCAGGCTAGGTCAGAACTATAAAGTGGCTGTCCCAAAGAGGGCAACGGCCGCTGCCTCGGAAGTCGTTGAAGCGGCTTCTCCTATCAGAGAGTCGGTCTTCACAAGATTGACGGTTCCCACTCCTCCCCCAGCTGGTCAAAAAGCATCAGTCTTCGATAGGCTGACGTCGACAGTTACCCCATACCCAAACAGGGGGCAACAAGAAACTATCTCGATTTCCGAGCCAGTCCCAACGGCTCGTCGTGCGCGACGTCGCCATTGGCAGCGAGTAAGGAAAGCAGGGGGCAACTCCCCCTCAGGGCTAACCCCACCTGCTCCAGTGGTGGAGGTCAATGCTGCTGTTCCAACTGGGAACAGTTTTGAATTGCTGAGGAAGGTGAGAAAGAACTCTCCGGTTGCTACATTGAAAAGGTCTCCTCCGCCCATGGAAAAAGCTCCGGAGACGAAGCAGGAACAGCCCCCTCAACGGCTGTCGTCAAAAATTTATAAAGTTTGGCGGAAGGTTCAAGACTCCGTGATTGACTCAGACCACTTCCGTCGCCAGAAAAGGGCAAAGGTGGAAAAAGACAAGAACCGCCCCATTAAACAGCAGGGGGCAACAAATGCTAGAATGCCCGCTTCAACGGCTCCTTCAACCTCAAAGGTCCATAAAAGGAAGAGGCCAGAAAAAGCTCCCGTGACACTGACAAAGTTTAAAAGCGGTGAACCTAAACGCCCCAAGTCAGGGGGCATAACAGTTCATACGGTCTATATGGCTTCGGGAAAGGAAGAAAGTCGTACTTCTACGGGTCACCGACCGCTTACCCGGTCAGTGACCAAGTCTCAGGAGCAGCAACAAAAGCTCCAGGAGATGATGACTACAATGGCTGCACTCACGGGGCCAAAAGAGAATCCTGAGACGTCCTTAGATGAACGCCAAGAGGAAGAGACCGACGCTGAGTTCCTCCGCCGAGTACTGGAAAAGAGAGACAAAGAGGCTGCTGAACAAGCAGCCAATATACAGCGTATGGGCCTCCTCTTCCAGGACATGATAGGGATGATGATACAACCAGATCCCCCAACTGAAGAAACCCCGATTGTCCTTGGGGATGATAAGGGAGAAACATCAAACCCTCAGCCCGTTCTATCAACGGCTAGAGAGGATACAATCTCTAAAACTGATCTGGACGAATATATAGCCCAGCAGATAAAGGTTCATCACGCGGCCGAAGCAGCCGGCCACGTTGTAAAAACGGGGCGGCCATATCCGAGCTGGTATGACCAAATCAAATACCCGCCAGGTTACACAATTCCCAAGTTTCATGTCTACAAAGGGACCGGCAATCCCCATCAACATGTTGCCCAGTTCAGGGCGCTTTATGGTAACACCGGAGGCGACGACAAGCTTTTGCTGCGCCAGTTTGTTGGAAGCCTATCAGATACGGCTTTCGAATGGTATTCCGAGCTCCCCAACGACTCTATTAAAACCTTTGCGGAGATGGAGCTGCTCTTCACCCAGCGTTTTGCAAGTGCCAGCGAGCGTACCCCGATGACGGCACTGATTAACGCCAGGGTAAAACCCGGCGAGACATGGGTTCAGTACGCTATACGGTGGCGAAATCTATGGTCGAAGTGCGAACAGCGCATAGAAGAAGCTCCAGCGGTGGGAATGTTTGTTGGAACGCTTGATCCACAGGCAACCATCTCGCAGTTCATGATGTTCTTCAAGCCGACTTCCTTCCAGGCTTTGATCGACAAATTAGCGCAGATGGACCAGATGGGCCATAAACCCCCTCTCCCAAAACCGGATTCCCGAAACGATAAAGGAAAGGGAAAAGCGATCATCGTCGCTAATGCCCAACAACAACCGAACGACTCGAAGCCGGTTGCTCGTCCAAACAATACGCGCCCATACGTACCCCTTGAGGACAGGATGGGACGTGCTTACTCCTT
Organism: Agapanthus africanus; assembly: GCA_030015575.1. Lineage (NCBI taxonomy): Eukaryota > Viridiplantae > Streptophyta > Magnoliopsida > Asparagales > Amaryllidaceae > Agapanthus > Agapanthus africanus. Next base: position 483,253,855 of record JASDDO010000010.1, on the reverse strand, counting down.
CCCCCGTGATAAAACAAGGAGGCTATTCGAGCTGGCATTGCGCAACAGGCTCATAAATCTGCCAGACCCAAAACGTCCGTCGCAACCGAGTGACGTCAACGAGCCTAATTACTGCCCTTATCATCGAGTGATAGGACATCCAATCGAAGACTGTTACGTCTTCAAAAATTGGCTTGAGAACCAGTACCGTCAGGGCAAATTTGCGCTATCTGACAAATGGAAGGTGAATCCTCCGCAGCCCCACGCCTATAAGGGGACAAATACGCCGGGGGCAACATGCTCCGTCATTGAAGAAGCTCCCTGGGAGGTTGTATTATCAGCCAAAACGAGGAGAATGCTAAATGATCTTCAGACCTGTCCAGCGGTCAAGTGGAAGAACCCCTTGGAGCCGCAGGTTATTGAGGGGATGTTGAAGCCACGTCCGACTCCGAAGGCCGATGGTGGTAGTTCAAGCGTTCATAACCAGCCATCAAAATCTTCGAAAAAGAAGAAGAAGAAATCTAAGAAGCCCGTGAAGCCTGGCGACAAGCGCACGGACTTACAGAAGCAAATCGACGCACTGGATGAGTACAACCAAAAGGCGCGGACTCCCATTACGCTCCAAGATTTCCTTGATCACGTCTTTCAAAAAGAAGATGAGGGAGAAACATCATCGGATGAATCCGACGAATATGTGGCAAGCTGTCATATGATCTCCCATGTGACCACGAACGATGAAGGGACTTCTGGCACTGAAACGCCGAGGGCAAATACTGAGTCAAGGGTTCCGGAGTTATCAGTTGAAATGATTGGCGCGTTTATTAATGAAGCTCGATTGAAAAGCAAAGCTGATCGAGAACGCGAGACGGCTATATTCGAAAGGGCCAAGCGCCAGCGACTTGAGGAAAGAGCTGAGATGATCCCGCTGGAGCAAAATGCCTCCACCGCTGACAAAAGTCAATTCAAGATAAAAAAGAAGTTTGCTAAGGCCATATCGATGGGCATGAAGCTACCGCCCTCCGAAGAAAAAGTTACTGGCGCGGTAGAAATACACCCCTCTTACTGCTTATATCATCAGAAGGTCTCGCATCCCACTCAAGAATGCAAGGCTTTCGATAGATGGTGGCAAGGATACGTCGCTAATCAACAACGCTTTAAACGGGAAAAGCGTAAGATTCGTCGGGAACAAGGAAACACGACCAAAGAGCTTAAAAGAACTGCCAACAATTGCCACATGATTAATACCGCCGGGTCACAAGTGCCTACATTTGGGAGCGATTCCGATGAGGAGCTAGAGCTTGGCCCCCTCTTCAAAGAATCCATTTCGGGAAAAGAAGAAGAACCGAAGGCTTGCGAAAATATACAGCTACGCAATCGGACGCTACCTGAAAAGAATCTCGGACCCTTAAACAAGAAAAACAAAGGGAAAGAGAAGGTCTCCGAAGACATTGCTTTGGATGACCAAGTCGCGGAAGAGTTAACCGCCAAGAACCCGCCAAAGAGGAGTAAAGTGGATTACAATGTCTTGGCGCATCTGAGAAAGCTACCCTCACAACTCAGCATTCTCGATGCCCTATTACTATCAAAAGAGGCGAGGGATTCTCTGATTAAGGCCCTACAAGATCCGGACCAGTTCCAAGCCTTCCTAGCCGAAGAAAAGATGAAAGACGAATTAGAAGAAGTGCACACGGCCGACGTTGCTTTTGGTGATGAAGACCTTCTCCTCGGAACGTGTGAACACAATCGTCCCCTTTATGTCTCGGGATATTGCCACGACGTAAAGATAGGTAAAATCTTGGTCGATAACGGATCGTCTGTTAATTTACTCAATGTGCGGGTGTTAAAGGAAATTTGCATGAGTGTCCAACACCTCGCCCGAGACAAGATCACCATCTCCGGGTTCGACTCCCAATCATCGAAAACCCTTGGATCTGTGATATTGACGTTACGCTTCGGGTTGCTCGTCACAGATATCAAATTCCATGTCATAGATGCCAAGACGTGCTACAACGCTCTGCTCGGTCGACCATGGTTACACGAGTACAATATCATCCCTTCTACACAGCATCAGTGTATGAAATATTGTAGGGATGGTCTCGAGTACACTGTGGCAGGAGAGTTAAATCCGTTTTCCGTGAATGAAGTTCGCAAGTATGAAGATGCCAAATACTTCTTGCCGAGTTTCGAGGACACGGAAAGGTGTCACAAGCCGGAGAACAAGACTAACGCCACCATCCCTGTCTTCGGCAGTGACACCGAGGAGGAGGCGGATATAGTTTATTCAGGTCCATCCCAATCCATCAGGCCAGGACCATCCATTCCTTCATTGATCTTCGGCAGTGATTCGGAGGATGAAGTTCATGCTGTATTCCCCGCTCGGCCTTCAATACGGGTTTCCGCTGATGAAGAGCGAAGTCTGCAGATAACCATGGTGCCGCTTGAACACTACAAAGAACTGGATACACTCGACACCAACAGTGTGGAAGAATTGCTGACATTTTATATCCCTCCCGGACGAGAAGGAGAGAAAGCAATCCTATTCTACCGTTCTGAAGAAAACAAGGTAGAAAAAGAAGTTTGGCATGGCGCGGATCCCACGCTCGACAGGCTTCAACCTATCCGTCTTCCCAGATATTATACCAAAGGTTTGAAGAAACTGCTGAAACGTCAAGGGATGTCCTTTACACAGACCGCTAGAAAAGCCAAATTCTATGACAAGGTCTGGAACGTTCCCGGGACTCAATGCAAACTGCCTAACGGGAGAACGGAAACAAAAGGGCTCGGGTATGTTCGCTCAAAGAAACGGGAGCTAATAAACAGCTGTTATGCCATGTATGACTTTGATGAAGAAGCGGACGCTCAATGGGAAGACGCTAATCCTGAATCAGCAAAAGTTCCTGATGCAAGACCTCCCAACCCATCGTCTGAAGACCAAATGAACAAACTTACAAGAGATGCCAGTCAAAAAGCCCGAGATGATCACGATCGTGAAATGGCAATCTATGAGAAAGCCAAGACACAGCGTCTCCTTCAACAGGCGGTGAAAGATGAAAATGCCGCTCCTTGTCAACCTGCTACAAAGAAGGTTCGACGCGAAAGCAAAAACAAGTCGAAGGGCCGAAAAGGTGCTCGACAACCACAAAACAGAGCTAAGAAGCCACGCATCCGAGAGTCGAGCGTTATTGACCTAGCCCTCATGAAGAAAATGGGTCGAGCATACTCATTTCCTCGAAACAAAACAAGGAAAATACTTGATCTTGCTCTAAAACATCAAATGCTTACTCTGCCAGAGTCTAAACACCCTGAGCAAGCAGGCGAAGTCTCCAACCCGAAGTATTGCTTTTACCATCGAGTAGTAGGGCATCCGCTTGAAGATTGCTTCACCTTTAAGAATTGGGTTGAGGACCAATATCAGCTTGGCAAATTCGCGTTGTCTGACAGTTGGAAGGTAGCGCCGCCGCAAAAGCACGAACCCGAAAACACAAGGATAAAACCAACTCCGCATTGGGATTGGCAGAAAATTCGCACCTGCCATGTGATAACAATATTAAAAGAAGGGTCCGAGGACATGAACAACCTCCCTTGGTGCTTTAAAAGCGGCAGCGATGAGGTAATCTCAGAATTTCCCCCAGCTCCGAAAGAACTGGAGGATGGAATCCATACCACTGCAGACAATCTCAAGAAAATTGAGTTGGGGACGGCAAATGACCCGCGACCGACATTCATCAGCGAGCTGTTATCTGAAGAAAGGGTGGCTGCGTTAAAGGATGTGCTTCTACAGCACAAAGATTGCTTCACGTGGAACTATTCCGAAATGCCGGGACTAGATCCAGAAATTGCTGTACACAAATTAGCGATATCCCCGGACATCAAGACAGTCAAACAAGCGCCGAGAAGAATGCGACTCGAGCTTGAGATGAGCGTCAACGCCGAAGTCAAAAAGCTGATAGACTCTGGCTTTATCCATGAAGTTCAATACCCTGAATGGATCGCTAACATCGTCCCAGTGATGAAGAAAAATGGGACAGTGCGCATATGCGTAGACTTCCGGGATCTTAATAAAGCTTGCCCGAAGGATGATTTCCCAGTGCCAGTCACTGAACTAATGATAGACAATACATCCACTCATGAGGTTTTCTCCTTCATGGACGGCTCATCGGGGTATAATCAAATAAAAATGCATCCTGAAGATCAGAAACACACAGCTTTCAGGACCCCTCTTGGGATATTTTGTTATAAAGTAATGCCCTTCGGTTTGAAGAACGCCGGTGCTACTTATCAGAGGGCCATGACAAAGATCTTCGACGACCTCATACACGAAATCGTTGAATGCTATATCGACGATCTCGTGGTTAAAAGCAAATCATACGAGGAACATCTCGAGCATCTGAAGACTGTATTTCAACGCCTTCGGCAATACAACTTGAAGATGAATCCTCTTAAATGTGCGTTCGGGGTTTCCTCGGGCAAATTCCTGGGATTCGTCGTTCGACACCGAGGTATTGAAATAGATCCGTCAAAGATTAAAGCGATCATGGAAATGCCTCCGCCGAGGACTCTCAAACAGTTGCGGTCTCTCCAAGGGAAACTCGCATACATACGGCGATTTATAGCCAACCTTTCAGGAAAGTGCCGTCCCTATAGTCACCTGATGAAGAAGGGAACCCCATTCGTTTGGGATCAAAAATGTCAAGGCGCACTGGATGAGATCAAGCAATACCTGCAGAACCCGCCGGTGTTGGCTGCTCCGGTTAAGGGGAAGCCTCTTATTCTTTATACAACCGCCCTCGAAGGTTCCTTAGGCGCATTATGGGCACAAGAGAACGATCAAGGGAAAGAAAGAGCACTCTACTACTTAAGTCGAGTTCTGCTGGGGGCAGAAAGCAACTACTCTCCCATTGAAAAACACTGCCTGGCGTTGATCTTCGCAATAACAAAGCTTAGGCACTATGCATTAGCGCACGAAATCCATCTCATTTCAAAGGTGGACCCTCTCAAATATTTAATGTCAAAGGCCATCTTGACGGGACGACTCGCTAAATGGGCTCTGCTCTTAATGGAGTTCTCGATAACATATCGACCCCTCAAGGCAGTGAAGGGTCAGGCCATAGCCGACTTCCTTGCTGAACACCCGATACCTGCCGATTCCCCTCTGAATTGCGATTTGCCAGACAAACATGCGTTTGACGCAATCGACGGTGGTGATACTCGTTGGGAACTTTATTTCGATGGAGCATCTTCCATGAAAAAGCACAAGCAAAGTACGCCAATGATCAAATCGGGGGTAGGACTCATCTTTGTGACCCCACAAGGAGGAATAATGCGCTTCTCCTTCTCCTTAACAGAGCCGAGAACGAATAATGAAGCTGAATATGAGGCTTTGATAGCAGGCCTCGAGATCGCCATTGACATGGGAATTGAAGACCTCCTCATATATGGGGACTCCCAGCTAGTCGTCAGTCAAGTGAACGGCGATTACCAAACATGCAAACCGGAATTGGTAAAATACGGTGAAAAAGTGCAACAACTGCTAATCCAAATTCCCTCCTATACTTTAGAGAGTATACCGCGCGCGGAAAACAGCAAAGCGGACGCACTAGCCAAACTTGCTAAAGAACTGGCTGACGAGAACCTCGACGACGTTAGAATCGTGGTACAAAGCTGTCAAGTGCTTGCCCCAGCAGAAGTATCTCCGGAATCGTCTGAAGAAAAAGGAGAGAACGAGGAGACAACCCTGCAAATAAAAGACTGGGAAAATACCGAGGACTGGAGAGAAGTCTTCATAGATTACTTCAAGTTCCACCGAATGCCTGAAGAAGTGTCCATAAGACACCAGCTCGTGAAACGAGCTCTGTCTTTCGCCTTCATCAACAATACTCTATACAAGAGGACATTCGATTCTCTGTGGCTGAGATGCCTAGGACCTGACGAAGCGAGAAGGGTCGTCCAAGAAGTTCACGACGGACTCTGCGGTTCCCACCAAGCAGGCCCTAAGATGAAGTTGAAGATAAAACGGATGGGCTACTACTGGCCCACGATGATGCAGGATTGCCTGGAATACGCGAGGCAATGTCATTCATGCCAAATTCATGGAGACTTCATCCATCAGCATCCCAATCCGCTACACCCAACAGTGGCTAGCTGGCCTTTCGAAATGTGGGGAACTGACATAGTCGGCCCCATCGAACCAGCATCGTCAAAGGGACATCGTTTCATATTGGCGACGACTGATTACTTCTCCAAATGGGCAGAGGCGGTACCGTTGAGGGAAGTAAAGACGGAGAACATCCTCCATTTCTTCAAAACACATGTCATATACCGGTTTGGAACCCCGAGAAGAATCATCTCTGATAATGGGCCAGCCTACCGAAGTCATAAAATTAGCCGCTTCGCACAGCAGCACAATATAGACTGGAGATATTCCTCAGTTTATAATCCGCGAGCTAACGGTCTAGCTGAGGCCTTCAACAAGACCTTGACGAAGATCATGAAGAAAACAGTGTCACGAAATAAGAGAGATTGGCACGAAAGATTGCAAGAGGCTCTTTGGGCGTATCGAACTACATTTAAAACGGCCACGAACACAACGCCATACGCGTTGGTATTTGGGACGGAAGCAGTACTCCCCCTCGAGATAGAATTACCCTCGCTACGAGTGGCAGTCCACTACGAGCTGACAGACGAAGAAAATGCTCACCTTCGGTTTGAAGAGCTTGACGCCCTTGATGAAATCCGGCTTCTAGCACAGCAAAATCTGGAAGCCTATAAAGCAAAGATGACGCGCTCATATGAAAGATTGAGCCGGCCGAGGACATTCCACCAAGGCGAACTCGTGCTAGTGGTCAAAAGGCCCATGATCCCCAATCGCGCCAAGCGAGGAAAGTTTGAGCCAAACTATGAAGGACCGTACATCATTGATAAGGTCTACCAGGGTGGGGCCTATCTACTCATGGACATGCACGGTGAAAGGCCTTTCAGGCCAATAAACGGTCGCTTCCTAAAGAAATACTACGCTTAATGAGCCACAGCCTAGGTCAATGGTAGATGACGACGACTATGTCCGCTCGCTATCTTCCTGAGCTCAAGCTTTATAAGCAGTAGCCGGCCTTCTCCATGTCAGACCGAAATGTCCTTAAACTAATATCAGACCGAGACGTCTTTAAAACTACTACCGCAGCATCTTTAGGCTGACGAGATATAAAAAAAAACATATAAAAAATAAAAAAAACGGTATGTCCATAAGCAAAAAGGGCACGGATGAAAACCCGAAAGGGCTCCGTGAGTAAAAACAGCAGGGCTACCGGCGAGTGTTCGTGAAAACCCGAAAGGGCGCGACCTCGTAAAAAAAAAAAAAGAAGAGAAAAAGAAAATAAAAAGAATTAAAAAAAAACGGTATGTCCATAAGCAAGGTGGGCACGGATGAAAACCCGAAAGGGCTCCGTGAGTAAAAACAGCAGGACTACCGGCGAATGTTTGTGAAAACCCGAAATGGCGCAACTTCGTTAAAGAACCCTTACAGGGTCCTCTCGACCCTGTAAGGAGAAACCACCTGCGTGAGATCCTTACGACTTACAAGGGAACAACACACTTAGGAATCCCCACGATTCCTAAGGAGAAAATACGCTTGCGAGATCCTCACGACTCGTAAGGAGAACTCTCTTATGGGACCCTCACGGCTCATAGGATTTGAAAGTCTTAAGTCACAGAGACCTAAACCTGTGCTTAAGCAAACCCCCACAAACTTCCAATGTTGCCCTACAAGTGGTTCAATATTGACCCTTGTATACAATCCACGGGCGCGAATAAACGTTTCCCTAACCAAGGCCCATCCGTGACTGGGGATATGTTCGCATAACCCTTGTAAGTCCTCTCGATTTACAAGAAGAAAACCCCCCTGTAGGATCCTTACGACTTACAGAGGAACAAAACACTTAGGAACCCTCACGATTCCTAAGGAGAAAATACATCTACAAGATCCTCACGACTTGTAGGGAGAAATACCTTTATGAGACCCTTACGGCTCATGAAATCGAAAGCCTTAGTCAATAGGTCCCTAACCCTGATCGCTAAGCCTCCTTTGTTCGACAATGACGGAGGCAAATGATGATTCGCTCCTGGCAATATCCCAGTTGCAGCGGTGCTGATGCCGAAATCGGTGTCCAATTTCAGGTTTACGGCGAAAACCAGTAGGCCGCTCATGCATACAAAATAGCCGAAATGATAGGGCATCTTGCAATAAAAAGCAGCAAGTAAAATGTATGCATGCAAAATAGCCGAAATGATTGGGCAAATCGTAATAAAAAGCGACGAGTAAAGATAAAATAAATAGCCGAAATGATTGGGCACTGCGAAAAATAGCCGAAATGATTGGGCAATCGCGACCTTTGCGATATAAAAGCTGAAATGATAGAGCATCGCAGAAATAAAATAAAATAAAAAGAAGAAATGATAAAACTTCGGCCCTACAGTTAGGATCACATCGATCCCTGTATACAATCCAAGGGAGTAAACAAAGAGGGAACCATACTTTCTCAACGGGCTCCGTCAGACGACGAAGCCAAACCTCAACGGTTCATTTCAACCGAAGAAGCCAATGACTTCAACAAAAAAAAAATCTCAACTCACGGATACAAACACTCCTTGACGAGAGCCTTCTGATCCGCGTCGACTCGCAGAGCCACCAGCGCCTCCATGGGAACCCTCGACTCGTTTCAAACCCCAAGGACACAAATAATCCTTGGCGCTTGGGAAACAAATAATCCCTCGCAAAACTTCTCAACTCACGGATACAAACACTCCTTGACGAGAGCCTCCTGATCCGCGTCGACTCGCAGAGCCACCAGCGCCTCCGTGGGAACCCTCGACTCGTTTCAAACCCCAAGGACACAAATAATCCTTGGCGCTTGGGAAACAAATAATCCCTCGCAAAACTTCTCAACTCACGGATACAAACACTCCTTGACGAGAGCCTCCTGATCCGCGTCGACTCGCAGAGCCACCAGCGCCTCCGTGGGAACCCTCGACTCGTTTCAAACCCCAAGGACACAAATAATCCTTGGCGCTTGGGAAACAAATAATCCCTCGCAAAACTTCTCAACTCACGGATACAAACACTCCTTGACGAGAGCCTTCTGATCCGCGTCGACTCGCAGAGCCACCAGCGCCTCCGCGGGAACCATCGACTCGTTTCAAACCCCAAGGACACAAATAATCCTTGGCGCTTGGGAAACAAATAATCCCTAGCAAAATACTCAACTCACGGATACAAACACTCCGTGACGAGAGCTTCTTTGACTCACATCTCGGGCAGTAAGGATTCAAAAACTTACTTCCTGAACAATGGGACCCTGCAAGTCAATCCTAAATGGTCTCTTGCATACTATTCACGGGTCTCACTCTCTGAAGTCGATTCTCGACAAAGAGGGAAACAACCGCCTACGAGCCCTCTCGACTCGTAAGAGGGGCAATGGGATCCTGCAAGTCAATCCTAAATGGTCTCTTGCATACTATTCACGGGTCTCACTCTCTGAAGTCGATTCTCGACAAAGAGGGAAACAACCGCTTACGAGCCCTCTCGACTCGTAAGAGGGAGAAATTCTCTTATAGGATCCTTTCGACTTATGAGAGAAAACCACACTTGGGAATCCTCACGATTCCTAAGGAGAAAATCCACCTACGAGATCCTCTCGATCCGTAGGGAGAAAAGTCTCTATGAGACCCTCACGGCTCATAGAGTTGAAAAGTCTTAGGCAGCAGATCTGAACCTGCGGCCTAAGCCCTCGCCATATCTCGAAGAAACCAAAATGCTTACTCTATTACCTGTCAATCATGTTTATCAAGACAGCATGCTGATAATAAGAGAAGGGAGAAAGCAAAGAAATGATATAAGACATTGCAAAAAAAAATGTGTATCTTTATTTATTAATTCATTCAAGTACATGGCGAATCGTACAAAAGAATAGAGAATGTATACATCTTATTCGAAAAAGAAAATTACAAGTGTATTGATACAAGGGCAGCTACTGGGAAGGAAGCGTCTTAAATAGCCCTATCAATTGCTCGCGTACTTCCTCCCACGCCTTCTCCTGATCAACTACCACTGCCAGTTCAGCCTCTACTTGAGCCCGCTGCTGCGTGAAGGATGCGAGCTCTTCCCCAACAACCTGCTGAGCTGCTTCCTGGCCTCGGGCATCGCGCTCAGCAGCATCAAGTTTCCGCTTCAGTGCTAGCCCATTAGATATACGCTTGAGAAGACCTTCAAAGATAGCTTTCACCTCAGCAGCATTCGTCCTAACTTCAGCACGAAGGCAAGCGGTCGCGTTTGAAGATTCCTGATGCGCCTTTAGCCGTAAAGCTGCCTCCTGCTCCAAATGGCGGAGATAAGAGGCGCTTTGCTCAAGCCAAGCTGTCCGTTCGGCGCTCGCGGCCAAAACCTCGGGAGAAGGGCGTGTCGACTCCAACCGATGCAAGCGAGCCTCGATCTCTCTGCAATAGTTAACCCACGATTCGACGACGCCTTCGTTATGAAAAGTTACGAGCGCCGCCAACATTGGGTTAACATCCACAGCGAAATCTACGGCAGAAGGAAGGGCATCCATGTTGAGCTCTTCGATGTACCCGCTCAACATACCCAGGCTCATCACAGCACCCTTTGAAGACGGGCGTCTCAAAAAAGGACCCGCCGGTGAGAGGACGTGAGACTCAAAAGAGATCAGAGCTGGAACAATAGCTGCAAAACGAAACATGGTCAAATAATGATTCGAAAAGTCGGTGAAAGATCATATAAAAAGGGGAAATGAATATCTGTACCAGTCGCAACGGACGGCAAAGACGGAGGCGCCGGTGGCAGCGCAGGCCTGGTGTCCCCTCCTTCGATTTGAGGCACTGCAATCAGGAAGAGGAAAAGTCAGATACGATCCTATATTCCCTCAAAAGAGACCAAGACAGCACTTACCGGTACCCCTAGAGGGAGAAGCGAGCTCGGATGGGAAGGAGAAGTGTGGGAACAGCACTTGATACAGATGATCGAAGAACACCCCTGAAAAGAGCATAGTGGTATAACGTTAGTACATAGGCTACACGTTAAAAGATTAATGCATAAGTCGTGAATTCATACCTTCCGACATCCGCGATGGCACAAGGGAAGGCTGAGGAGCAACCACCGCCAAGGCAATGGTTGACGGTGTGCCTTCAGGCAATGGAGCATCGGCACTAGCCGCACCTGCGTTTAAAACAAAGACAAACTGGTTAAAAGAGATCGTGAGGTATATATAAATGAAGAAAATTGGCCATTTAAAATTTACCCGACAAGCTGCCCGCAGAAACGGAGGCAATCCCTTCCTCCACTGACGGAAGGCCACCGCCTGTAGCTTCATCACCCGACTCGAGGGGAACCGTTGTTATGCTCGCAAGCTCTACAGGCGGCGGGGGACCATAGGCAAGGAGGGCTATGATAGGAACATTGCCAGATTCCAGAGAAGGAGCGCCTAGCTCGTCTTCAGGAATCATGGCCGCCTCACCCGCTGCTCCCTCAGGATCGGCGATTACAGCTGCCTCGTCCATCCGCACCACGAGGTCCCCAGCCTCAAGCACCTCGCCCTCTACCGCCTTCGGCTCGGTTGAGATAATCATCTCATCTGCCGCCACTTCAGGTGCGGCATCAATGACCCTCTCCGCGGCAGGTTCCTCAATCTCGGCTCCAGGCCCCATGACCCCGACAACGTTTCTCACTGTCGGTTCGGGTTCAGCAAGTACCGCTTCCTCCGCTCCCCTGGGTTCGACGGTCGTCTCCGCCTCCCCCTCAGTTGGACTTGACCCTGCAAGATGAGATACGTATAAGCCAATAGCTTTACAATTCGTACAACAAGGTTCTGAAAGGAGTACTACCTGAAGCGGATTTATCATTGGCGCTCCGAACCGCGCGCGCCACTTGCCGACGAGCAGTAGACAGGGCAACAGGGGGCTCTTCGGAAGGAGTACTAGCGCGAGGAATAGTGCTAGGGCCCGCTCCCGTGGCCAAAGCAGCTTTCCGCGCCCTTGCTTCACGTCTCAACCGCTTCCGCTCCTCCCGAGCCGTTGAGACGGATGCCACTAGGGCGGCCTTAATTGAAGCATCCTCATCCGTATAGAGGGATGCCTCCAGATCTTTCAGAGCATCCCTCGTCGTTGCGTCAAGCCGAGGCTCTTGCGATAGCTTCGACGGAGCCGGGGCTTCGGTGGCAAGCTCGGGAAGGATCCCCGCATCAACTGATATAGCCCCTGTAAAGAAACAAAAGAAGGTTAAATTGACCACCAGAAGAAATAACAAACTTTCCCTATAAAAAAAAAAAGAAAAGGGGGGAAGCATACCAACACCTGCCAGGGCACGCCTCTCCTCCTCTTCCTGGAAGGTTTTCAGGGAGGCAGCAATGGCCTCTTCGGTAGAAACACCTGTTGAAAAGGGAGCAAATATCAGTTAAAGGTAATGATAAAAAATGCAATGAAATGACAAATAAAGCGGCTGATGATTACCCGACTCAGCGAGTTTGCTTAACATCACTTCAAGCCTCGCCGATCGCTCCGAAGCTACGATGGCGGCAGCTAAATTGGTATCCTCAGGGTCCACCACAAAGCCCTCATTGCTGCCGTACTCGCATATGGCCTCGGTAGGAGAAACCGCAGGCTTTGAGCTGAGGATCGCGTCGAGGGATAGGGTGGACTTCTTCTTCTTCTGTCCGCCAGCTTTAGATCCACTCGCAGCAGCTTTGCGCTTGGCAGTCACTTTCGGGCGGCGAGTCCCGATATCCGCTCCTGCGCCCGACTCTGGCGATACCACTTTAACCGTCTTCATGGGAGCACGGGACGCTGACGGTGCATCCACCGTAGTAGGCAGTGGCAATCCCCGCGGAGGGCTCAACACGCGTGGTCGATCGACTCCAGCATCTTTTAGCGGAAGGACGACCGGGAGCCTTGGCTGCAAAGGGGCCTTGCGATCACCGCCAGGAGGCGCACCCCTACGGTTAACCAGTAGGCGTTTCTCCATTAAAATGATTGGGCCCATAGCGTGCGCATACCAGGCCACATATGAATTAAGCATCTTAGGGACACAGCTGGGTTCACTAATGAAGAAATAGGAACCCGTGTTGAGCCGTATAAAGTGATGCATCGCATTCTTTACCCCCTCTGGGCCAACCACAGGCGTTTCCAAGAAGGCTTCCATCGGGATCCCCTGGTTGTAGCTTGATTGCTGGGCAAATCGATGCGGATTATACCTCATAAACAAAGCCGTCTCATTCTACCGAAACACTAGGTAGCCCGGCCGAATGGAGTAGAGATGGACGATTTCCCGAGCCTTCAGTACAGAAGCCCCGCCCTTAAACTCGTCACGTAGGGGCACCACCGACTTAGTAGTCTCCGAGCCTATGGTGATAACCTTATCCACGAAAGAAGTCGTCGCTCCGACCAAATGTGGGCGCAGGAGGAGTCCCCTAGAATCCCGCGGGGATGCAAACACGATTGAAGCCCCGATTAACCGTATGACTCTCGGGAGTCTGTACTTCTCGAAGAATGGAGGAGTCTTGTGGGCGCCAAACACCCCTCGCACGTGCATCTCCATCCAAGAAACGAAGTAATGCATTGGGAAGTTAGCAGGCTGTGTCCCAGGATCATTGGCGTCCGCCGCTACGCTGAGTCCATGATAAAGATAAGCTAACCCAGCAATTCCTACCGACAACTGCAGACCGGCCACCATCCGATGTGCCGGGTAAAAGACAGAGGGCCGCATGAAGCGCGGGTGCATAGGGAGCGCAAAGTTGCATAACCACAAGCCCAGGAACCCAATAAAGAAAGTTTCCTCATCCATGCCGGGGACGGCGATTTCCGAGAAAGCGACGATGGCAGCATTGGGGAGATAGAAATCCCTCTGGTTATTCTCCGATACGGGTCGGCGATCCAAACCAAAGCCAAAGGGGTCGTCAAGCTGAGCGAACTTCTCGCTCTGCTCTGATAAGAACTCCGGGCGGATAAAGCGAGCAATGAAAGCTGCGAAACTGACGCCCTTGTCTCCCGATTCCAAATGGAGTTCCTCATAGATCTCCAACACTTTCACCAAACCCGGATGCTGATGCTGAATGGCATTCTCCGGGGTTAAGTCAAATACCAGCTGCTTGGTGGCAAAGACATACTCATCAGGAGGAAGCAACTCCTCGTAGTGCTCTCCCCTCATTGGCAGACCTGAAATTTCGGCAAATTCCTCCAGAGAGATGGAGACTTCCCTATCCGCTGTCAGGAAGGTATGGGTGGGGATATTCCATTGTTCAACGAAGGCCTTTATCCACCACGTTGGAGGAGAGGGGTACTCAAAGAGCGAGACGAAGACGGCTGAGTATAGACCAATCTTCGTTAGGTGGGTCCTCTTCGCCGATAGAATGTACCGGGCCCACTGCAAATATCCGGCGGGGGGTCGCGGGATCATTCCAATGTTATAAGCCTGTCCCCAAGGGCGCGCTTCGCCCTGACAGATTCGCCTCCCCAGAATATCTATCGCCGGCGGTGGCTGCACGGGGATGGCACCGATTGCAGGTTGAAGGAGGTCATCAGAATTCCAATTCTTAACCTCCACGGCATACTTCACCGGGGGTTCGTCCGCATAAGGGAGCGTGACTATGGGCTCAGAGGGCGCGGCGGAACTAAAACTGCGACGGCCTTGGATGATCTGGCTATACCACCTTCCCCACAGATGGAGCTTTTTGCACTCAGGATCGCGATCTTTAATAAGAGCGAATACCACCCGATCCACTGGCGCATGGGGGAACCCTCCTTCCGAGCGAACGAAGGGAAAAGACAAGTCGTCAGACATGTTCTGTGGGAAGACAAAGAAACATACATCATTAGTGGCCTAACGCTTGGCATTTGAAAATATATATATATCTTGCTCCACACTGTGATGCAGTAGGTAGGGGACCAAAGGGGGACCCACAAAATCTGGATGATGTGCATCATTTAATAAGACAATCCCATCATTAGATGGGACTGTCAATTCATAAAAAAATCCCAATAGGATACACCCATTGGTGGGGAGTCCCCAGAGACAAAGAGAAAACCTCCTCTTTTAGAGCAAAGCTCTGTCACAGAGTGACATTTGTCAAACTCTGGTCTCAGGGGAACAAGATTCCTTAAAAGAGCAAAGCTCTGTTCATGGGTTAAGAAACCCTGAAACAGATTCTTGAGAGCAAGGCTCTGTTGGTGAAACCCCTAAGGGGTTTTCCTTAGATCAAAAGATCTATGAGAGCAAGGCTCTATTAATTAAAATTAATTTAATTTAAGATTAATTTTTACCTAAAGTTTTTCTAAAAAGTTCTAACTTTGGAAGCAAGAGCAAGGCTCTGAAGTTCTTGAAGGCAAGAGCAAGGCTCTGAAAATGAGAAATCTTGAAGATGGTGATCATCTGTTGAGGACCAAGAGTCCTATTTATAGGCGCTTGCGCCCCTTCAACTGACCTTCCCTGATCCAACGGCTAGGATCTGGCCACCGTTGCGCTTACGTCGCGCCACGTAAGCACAACGGTGGGGGGGCATTTGTTCCCCCAATCTGAGCAAGGCTCATTTGAATTTTGAAAATTCAAATTTTCTGAAGCAACGCTTCAAATTCCGTGCGTTGCGCAGTGCGCAAGCGGTCCACAGTGCGACACGTGTCTACGCAGTTGCGCAAGCGCACCGCTGCGCGACACGTGTCTGCGCAGCTGCGCAAGCACCGTCGCGCAAGGGCACAGCTGCGCGACACGTGTCTGCGCAGCTGCGCAAGCACCGTCGCGCAAGCGCACATCTGCGCGACACGTGTCTGCGCAGTTGCGCAAGCACTATTGCGCAAGCCTTCCACTGCGCGACACGTGTCATTCATTGGGGAGTTGCGCAGAAACAGAATGAAAATTTGATGAAATCTTTTCTGTTCTTTCCAAAACCAGAAGATTTTCTTCTGCCTTTGGATCAAAGATCCAATGGTGGGAAAATTCCCAAAATCATTCAGGAAAGATTTGGTTAACAAATTCAACAAATTTGTGAGCACTATAAATAGGATCCCAGACCTCATTCAAAGGCAGAAAGAAGAGGAATCAACTTCTAAAAAAAAAAAAAAAGAAGAGAAAGAACTCTTGAAGATTAGTCAAGAACAAAAAAAAGAAAAAGATAGAAACTTCTTTTGAAGAAGAGAAAAATCTCTGAAGAACAGAAGATTAAAAAAAATGAATAATTCAATAAAAAGAAATAAATAGTGCCTTGCACTTGATATGAACCCTTGGTTCTGTGAAATCAGGGAAAACAAGAAGAAAAAACTTGTTTTCCTTTGATCCAAATTTAGATCAAAAGTGCTATGCATTTTTGTTCTTAAATCTGGAAAATTCTTGGGTTTCTGCATAAATGCAACTCATTATTTAAAAGGGCCTGGCCCAAATCAAATTGCAAAATAATAAAAGGGCAGAGCCCTGTTTGGAAAATTCTTGAGTTTCTGCATGAATGCAACTCATTATTTAAAAGGGCCTGGCCCAAATCAAATTGCAAAATAATAAAGGGGCAGAGCCCTGTTTGGATTTATTCTTTTAGTCAGGCAGAGGCTAAAATAAATAAAAAAAATTGGACTTAACCCAATCTTGGCTGTAAGTCCTTAAATTAAATTGATTGAGCAAAATGGCTCTCCTAAACTAATTCACGACCGGTTCGAGGGTACATCTCCGAACTCCTTTGACATCCCTCGTTGTAATTCCTCAACGACGTCAAAGAGGTGACGGGTCCCAACGACCACTTATCTAAACGGACCGAAACGTCCTTAAACTAATATCGGACCGAAACGTCCCTAAACTAATATCGGACCGAAACGTCCCTAAACTAATATGGACCACTACGTCTTTAAACTGGCGACGGACCGAAACGTCCCTAAACTAATAATGGACCACCACGTCCCTAAACTGGCGATGGACCACCACGTCCTTAAACTGGCGCAATAGAGCCCGAACGCTCTTTTGCCGGATCTAAACGGTCCCGTCTAAGTTGATCTTAGCCCCAGCTACGGTTAATGTGTCCTTAGATCTTTAAAAAACAATAAAACCCCAAATCAACTTTGGTTCAAGGGTACATCTCTGAACTCCTCAGACGCTTGTCGTTGTAATCCCTCAACGACGTCGGAGAGGTGACGAGTCCCAATGGCCAGATAATTAAATCAATCACTACGTTAAGTTGATCTTAGTCTAAAACAAGACTAACGTATCCTTAACGAACGTTTAAGTTGATCTTAGCCGCAACGCGACTAATGCATCCTTAAACTAAAAACACCAAACCCAAATCTAAGTAAATACGGATTTGGACTAATCCACGTCCTACGGGCGACGACATCACTAAGTCTCCGTATACAATCCACGGGCAACCACAAACAAAACAAACATACACGACACGAAGTGAAATTCTGGAGAAAGAGAAAGTTGTTATCGCAACGCGGTAGCGTAATTAACTGCAGGGGCTTGCGCCTGCAGGGAAGAGCGTCCCCACAATCAAAAACCCCTCACCCTGAGGGGGAATCTGACGAAGTCTGCTACATCGGCTGCATCCGTCTAAACCTCCGATACACGGTGCCATAAATCAACTTGGCATCTTCAGAGAGATAGACGGATAAAACCAAATAGTATCTGCCCCGAACCTCAGGCAACGGACGCAAAGTCCGGGCCGCCGTTCGGAGGGGAACAGCGTACGTAATCCAAGTAAACCGAAAACCCAGAAATCCAAACCAAGAAAAGTAGTAGAGTGCAGGAAAAACCAACTTAAAACAAGTAGTTTCAATAGCATAAGCCGAATTATGCGGTTTAAAAAAAACATCAAAAATTTACTGAAAATTTCGGCAGAGTCTCCTTTGTAAATACAGGCCCCCAAACGGGATACAACATGAATAGTATACGAAATCAAGAAAAAGGCATCCCCAAACGGGAGCTAGCTCTTCGTCAATCGACGGTCACAACCACACAAGCAATATAATATACAACGCCAACGGCGAGGATCAAAACTCAAAAGGAAACTCAAAACCACCAGAAACATAACGAGGGACTCTAAGGTCGAAAGAATAAACAACACTGGTATCTATCTCAAAAATACATGTTTGGTTGATGGAATTTACTAGATACAACTGAATAATATTATACAAGGTAATATGATGGGTACGATACAAGAAAAACCCACCTACTAGCAAGTCACCCGAATGAAACTGAGCCCGCAACGCCGTAATGAAACCTGTACGGCAAACCTGCAAGAAACTGGGGCACAACGGGGGTGAGTTGCCAACTCGTGAATAGAAAAACATCTACGCACAGAAATCGCATAAATAACGCAACCTAGGTCAATGATCATAATATAACCTCAAAAATATACATAACAAGCAGCCTATAACAATGGCTAGGGTAATATCTAACCGAGTGAAATCTCATGTGCCCGTGTCAGTGCCTCAGGTAGCAATATATCATATGAATGAGGTATGAATGCATGAAAACAGAATACATGTAAATGAAGAAACTGTTTTCATAAATTAGTGAGATTTCCTTCGTATTTTTAAACTGAGGTATCATAATGAAATCAGTATCAACAGTGTCTAGCATCGACACAAAACATAAATCTCACTGTCTCGAAATATCAATGTCTCAATCTCAATATCTAGGGCGCCGTCAGTCCAGACTGGCCCCTACCATCCATCTCAAGACCACGACGGTATCCTCCGGATATCCGACGCGTCGGGTAATATCACCGGTAGCTAATCGGTCCCCTGCCAGGCTCAACGTCAACACCACATTTATCTTGCCCCGGGGTACCATACCGGGCCCACCATGTACCCGTGACGGTTCCTCCACTCCTAGACACGGATCTCGAAAACCACAGCAAACTCATGGTGGACGACACTTACATCACTAGAAAACCGCAATTTACATATTTTAAAAGGTTAATAAGTTTAGAAATTTTGCGGCGAAATCCAGAAATATCATAAATCTCAAGAAGTCATCACAAGTGCATATGTCAATGCTAATGAATGTATATGGTATCAATAACCAAGTTGCAATGTATGATTAATAACTAGGCATGAACAATGGAATAACAGTATGCATGAAGTGACAAGTAATAACTACAATGTCTAAACTGGCATATAACCCAGGTACACTAATATCGTATCAACTACTAACTAACAAGCTAAGCCAAGCAATAGTATTTTCTAAGTGTACGTGATATGGCAATTACCGATGAAGATGTGTGTGAGCCGGCAAGTAAGTGTATGTGGTACATACGCATCATCGGTAATGGTGCTGGTGTCCTAACAGCATGATATCAATATTGGAGTATGCAGCAAAATAAGTATGCGGAGCAGAGCGAACAGCAATAATGTGCGGAAGCAGAATACTAGACACAACGATAACTAATCAGTATTAAACTAATATAAGTCCTACAAATGGTGCCTTTTGAAATAACACGAATCATGGGGTTTTGAAAATAGGGGCTACGGTGTTTTTATGAAAAGATACGTCTTTTGAAATATCCGTAGGATCCCTTGGGCTGTCTTTTAAAATACCCACGATTCGTTAGTTTTTTTTTGAAATAGGTAAGAATCGAATCTAATCTAATAACTAAACTAAACTAAAGGGCTAAGCTAACGAGCTGAACTACAGGTAAGGAAACCGCCTATCATCTGAGTCGATACGTATACATACCTGTATATGTATAGTCGGTGATCCCGCCTCAATAATATCATAGCTGATACCATATCTATAATCAGGCATCCCAAGTCAAGAGTGCGGATCAATCATCAATATATCTCGTACGTAAATCCGTCGTACGGCATCCCAAATCTGGGTACGGGTCAATATCACATTCATCATACTATTCACCTGGTATCCTCTTTATAAATTATCATGATCGGGGTACAGATCTACGTCTAGTACCATACTGATACAGCCTAAGTATGCATGGACGTGTGTGAAACACTACGTCAAGGACCCGCTACAACGTCATGTCGTATCTCAAATACGAGTCCTGCTATATCACCGATCTCACGGCCTCAATCAAATCTCATCGACTCAGCTCAACCCCAAGTATCATCCTCAATCCGTATGTGAACACATAGTCCCATACCTATGTGAACACATAACTATAAAGAATCCCATGAGCACATATCAATAGGAATGTATGCAAGTATGTATGTGTGTATGTGTGTGTGTATATGTAGTGCAACACTACCCTAGGGTTCGCAACACTAAGGTAATCCAACACACCAATATCCATCCTAAGAAACGTTATTAATCCCAAATAACATATAATAAATGTTGGTGTGTATACGCATCCGTATACACCACCACGGACTGCGGGGGTGCTATACGCCATCCACTCGACTTCTCCCCGTAGATATAAATCTACTCACCTGGTCCTCGCTTGCCGGTGCCGACGTCGCCACGCGCTTGCTTGTCGTCTCGAAGTCCGCATGGGGTACCTACATATCATAACGCACCGTATCGCATTAAAACTAAATTCGAAATCGAAACGGCATACGAAAATCAAATCGGCACGCGTATCACGCATAGGTCCAAACCTATCGCCTACGCATGCAAGAATAGTCAAACCAACCCTCGATGTCGATGTACAAACGTCAAACCATCGAGAAAAATCCAATCACACTCATTTGCACATTCACGAACACTAATTTTAATATAAACTAGGTTAAAACTCACAAAAACCCCAATTTCACTTAAAAGGTCATTTTTCCGAAAATCTAGCAAGCACATTTCGCCGTTTTTGTACAAAACATGATGTTTAAATGAATGTGGCGGCCAATATATTTATTAAATATCTTAAATAAGTCATATAAACAATTTCCGGAATTTAATCTCATTAAATTCCAAAAACCCTAATATTCTAGTTTACAAAAAAACCCTTTTTAACAATTTCATAGCAAAAATGCACAAACTACAATTTAGGTTGGATTTCCATGAACTAAAGTGTTAATCTACACTTAATAAAGTTAATAATATGATAAAACCCCTAACCATATTTTTAATCTCACATATAAATGCATTTCATAAAATCCTAGTTTGCACAAAAAAGCTTAATTTGGACATTTTTCAAGTAACAACTTGTAATATGCAACTTGATAAATTTTAACAATTTTTTCAAGATGTTAGCTCACATCACAAACCATGCACAAGTGATCACAACCCAATTTCAAAACAAAACCCTAACTAGAATTCCTTAATCATACAATTGAACCCACATAAAACCAAATTAACACTTAATTAAGCTAACTACAAGCAATTAACAACAATTTAAGCAAAAGGGTTAGAATTTACCCAAACAAATTGAAGATCCCACAAGCATCCATGGCCCTCCAAAATGCTCTCTTTTCACAAGGATCCATGCTATACGGGCTAAGTTAAAATAGGTAGGAGTCGGATTTGGGTTTTGGGATTTTTTTGATGGATTTTGGGGCAATTTTTGATGAAGTTTTGAAGAGAAAAGAGAAGGGAAATGGAGGGGGGCTGTTGCTGCAGTAGGAGAGGGGGGGCTGCTGGAATTGGAGTGGGAGAGGAGAGAGAGGGAGGTAGAGAAAGTGGGGGAAGAAGTCAAAGTCAATTCAAGGTCAAAGGTCCACCTCATTTCTCCATTTTCTTTTCTTTTCTTTCATTTCTTTCCTTTGAAATTCAAGTGGGGAAAATAAATGGGGGCTGCTGAATTCTTCAAGGGGATAACTGAATGGGGGTGTGTGGGTGTGGGTACGGGTGTGGGGTGATGAAAAATGATAAATACAATACCCCAAACATCCATTTACGCTAAAAAAAAGCCTTTTTTTCTTCAATAATTTCTAAACCGTTTTGGCAAATGATTTTGTTCCAAAAACCACATGATAAAATTTTATTTAATGTTTTATGATGCACAAAATTTGTTTCAACTCATTCCAATTTGTAATTTTCCCTAATTAAATGTATTAGTGACGGCTTAAAATAATAATAAAATAATATTTTTTTCAGAAAATTTGAAATTTCACCAGCGGCTCAATAAACACCAAATAATAGAAATTACATAGCTAGAATATGTATATTTAATTTTTATAATAAGATATTTGTATTTTGACTTTTTACAGAAAACCCCCTTATTTTACCGATTTTTTTGAAATTTCACCGAAACGATTTTCAAAACGTTACATCCTCGAATATACCCTGAGTCAATAAATCATGCAATGCGGAGTGTGCGGGAGTCTGAGTGGGCTGTGGAGCTGTAGGAGTGGTCTGCGCCGCCGCCGCCGAGGTAGTGGCTTGCGGAGCCACGACTGTGGGAGTCTGAGCGGGCAGTGGAGCTATAGGAGCTATCTGCGGAACCGCAACTGATGTAGTGGCTTGCGGAGCCGCAGCCGAAGGAGATGCATGTGGAGGCTCGGCCGATGTACCAGGTCGCGTCTGGACCTACGTGTGTAATAAACGAGTAAGAACTGTGTATTAGTCGAGTTCGTATCATTATCAAGTTATTTCGAAACCCCAATCTATGTATATTTAGGGACTTAGGCCTCGTTTGGATATCTAGTTTGGAAAACCGTAGTTTATTTTAATTAGATATGTATGTATGATTAATCAAAGCTAAGTCTACAACTAAATAAGCTCAGGCTACGTACTAATATTGGATATGTTGCTATCTATAATATGACATAATATTTTACTATTAAGTAGTATACATACCAATATCTCCTTCAACTCTTGAATGGTGGCCTTCAAGCTCTCCAGTTCTTACTGAAAACGTCGCTCACTGGAGACGGAGGAAGTAACTACCGAAGTGGAGTCCAACCTCATATGGGCCCTGCTAGGGCCCAGTCCCCGGCCTCTCTCCCAACCTCCGTGGTGCCCTCCGTGTGCGGCGTCCAGGACTGGGGTCAGCAGCATCGGATCGTTTTGTCCAGTAAAATCGATCCCCGATGCCTCGGCCTGCTCAACCACCCGCTCCTACACCCACATTAACCAGTAAAATATAAGTATATCATTTAAATTTGAACCTTTCAAAACTAAAATTTCAAATAGGGGTTGAATAAATATTAACACTTATGCAATACTCCTGGGTAGTGGCGTCGGGGTATCAAAGCTCGCCCGTGGCGGGATCTGTCGAGATGCCGTGGACGGCAAGATATGCGGACAGCACGCTCGGTGTACCACCTTGCGCCAGGGTCTGAGCTCTCTGCAATATTAGAAAATAACTCTTAATATTAAACATATTAGAAAATAACTCTTAATATTACATTATATCACAAAGGTGTATCTTATTGTAATTTACCGATAACTCCATGGCACGAGTAATATTTCTCGAGCCACCTGTATAAGTGGGGCGACCCCTCTTCGCCGACTTCCTATTCTCTTTATTTTGATCGGCCTGTTTCTGCACAACACATTTACATTTAGTTTTCTAATTAAGCAACACAAAGAAATAAATTATATACTAAACAATGAATTACATTTAAAATACATACCTGTTTGCGATGAGAGTCGAAATATTCGCACAATAGAGGCCATGTATCTACGTCGACTCTCACAAAGGCCGGAGTAGATAGGAGGGCCGCTCTCTCTGCCTCGGGGGTCACCATCCACAGGGAATAGCAGTCGGTCTTCAGCTCATTCATGTTGTATCGAACCTTCGTCTGCATGTTCTTCATCAGGCCATTGTACAGAGCGTGAAGATCGAGCACCCTCCCAGGGTGATCAGGGTCGGGTACAGGCTGAAAATCGTAATCTAACTGAAAATACAAAAAAAACATTGTTATTAGATTGCAAGTGTTAATAATAAATATATTGGATAAATCAAATGAAAATATATATTAATACCCGAGCCTGATCCCAGAAGAGGGCGAATGAGCACCGGTGCTGGTCGCCCCACTCAACGTGAAGTGGATAGTTCTTCACGAGCCGGCTCTCATCCCTCATATACCGACCGAACCTCTCGGCATGATCGCCGGTATAGCGAT
Organism: Agapanthus africanus; assembly: GCA_030015575.1. NCBI lineage: Eukaryota > Viridiplantae > Streptophyta > Magnoliopsida > Asparagales > Amaryllidaceae > Agapanthus > Agapanthus africanus. The sequence continues at coordinate 483,229,891 of JASDDO010000010.1, read as the reverse complement.
AATCAGGGGTAAAAAAGAGGGGGAATGCTACCTCCCCTAGCTCTGTCGGGCCTCAGCCTGTGGGACTGATTCGGGCCTCGAGTCCCCCTCTGGGGATGGGGAGGCCCTGCGTCTGCAAGAAATATCAAGACAATCAATATTAAGACAAAGTTGTATTAAGAAATCAAGGTTTAACGAAAATTGAAGTGTGATATATACCTCCGGTGACTAAAGCACGAGCCTGGGCCTGGACAGTAGCACGAGCGGGACGATAATTCCTCCGGTGAGGAACAGCCGGTGACCTGGATGCGGACGCATCCCCTCCAACTAGAAAATAAACATTGACGCTAAATTTCCATGAAGTTCATATTTATTCTTTAAAGGATATGTTAAATGAATAAATTTTTTATATTTATTCATACTAACCTACAGAATGAGCGGAGGGTATGGAAGTGGAGGGAGTGGCCCCTGCGTCAGATGTGGACGCACCACCTATAATTAGACAATTAAAAATAGATTATATAAGTAATTGCAAAAAGAATGTGTAGATAAATAATATAACATTCTAAATCAATATACATGCACTAAGGATATATAAACATACCCGCAGGTGCGGTGGCGGCCTCTGCCCGAGATGCGGAGGCACCACCTACAGCTTGACAATAAAAGAATGATTATCTAAGTAAGAGCAAAAGGAATGTGTGTATATTTATGATATAGCATTCTAAATCAATATACATGCACTATATGATATATAAACATACCTGGAGGTGCGGGAGTGGCCTCTGTCCCTGATGTGGACGCATCACCAACAGCTAGACAATCAAACATTGACAATATAAGTAATTTTGACATGACAGGCATGTATATCTATAATATTACATTCAAAATGGATATGCGTGCAATATACCTGGAGATGTGGCAAAGTCCACACGGAAGGAGGCATCCGAAGGGGTCTCCGATCGGGGTGCAAGACCGGCCCTCTGAAGCTCCCTAAGCAGCTCTCCGGGCGGCAGAACCGCTCTGCCTCTGCCTCTGCCTCTGTCGGTGCCGCGGCTGGAGCTCCTGCCGCACCTCGCTGCTCCCGTCATCATCATCAAATCTAGATAAATGGTCCGTTAGACAATCATTACAAGTATTGACTATATATGTATAAATCGTAAAATGTGAAGTAATAATATAACATTACTGATAACATTTTTCGTTTCGTGGGCGCATTAGACATGTCTACTTGGATTTCATCATCGATATCATTTCTAACCCACGTAATTTCATGATCGGCCGAAGACAACCCGTCTTTCGAAAATGACGGTCGGAGCACTCTAAGTCTTCTCTCTTCTTCGTCCCCATCGCTGTTCTCGAATTCTAGGACATCATAGACATCCCTCGGTTTCCAACGGCATACGACACTCCATCCTGGATGCTTCAAACACTGTGAGTAGTATACTTGGAACGCTTGGTTCGGAAAGATAAACGGATCTTCCTGACTGTAAAATCGAAGTGTGTTCACACTGGTCAATCCATATTCATCTTTCCAAGTCCCAAGATCGCTTCTCCACTTATCCGTATCGGTTCGCGTATCGTACCAAGTACACTGGAATATATAAAAGGGTTCTGATCGTCCGGGATAGTGGATGCCGAGTATACAATTTAAGTATCCATAATAAATCACACCGTCCGATCTTACCATCGCAATCCCACTATTCTGAGTGGTTCTAAATGTTTCTATGTCCTTAACTTCGAATTTGTATCCAAGGACACCGAATCCTTTATAATATGCAACCTCCATACTAGGAAATTGAGCTAAATATCTTGAATCACTCTCAAATGATGCAGACAAGTTCGGATCATGGATCTAACAAAACAAATTTTACGACAAAAACATAACGATATAAGTTTAGATTAAAACTGATAGCAATAACATGTTATTCGAATAACTTACATGATCTGTGACCCAATCGCAAAAATTATCCTGATGATATTTTTCCAATCGTTCATCGTTCCAATCAGGATGCCCCTCACGTACCTTGTTAAAATGAATTCTGTTTTCGATAATAAATTATGACATTAATATTATATCATTTCATACACACACAAACACAAATATAACAATTAATCCAAAAAAACTTACTCTCTAATTTGTTCAAGACATACGCAATTAAGTAAGATAAACCGGTATATCTTGTTGATAAATATAGTGTCTACCCTCTTATAATCGGCTTTACCATATAGCCCATCTTGAATTCTTCAAGGCCGGTTAAGGCTCGTCTCAATGTTCTCGTTCAGATAGCGGGAACAAAATGTGGTTGCTTCATCAAGAAGATAACCTTACATGATAGAACCCTCTGGTCGATTTCTATTATGTATATACTTTTTAAGAGTGTGGAGGTACATAAAAAAAATATGTTGAATAAATAAATATGGGCATACAGGACAACAATAATTTTAAAAATTGCGCGAAACGAAAAATTTCACGTACCTCTCGACGGGATACATCCATCAATATTGTACCGGTCCGGCTGACTTAGCCTCAGTTGCAAGATGAACCGTCAGGTGTATTATGATATCGAAGAATAAAGGTGGGAAAATACGCTCAAACTTGCAAAGTATCAACGCAATAGAATTTTCTAGTTTATCCAGCGTCACAACATCCAGTGTTTTAGCACACAACTCTCTGAAAAAACAACATAGGTCGTTGATTACTAGACCAACCGATTCGGTGAGAGAAGTCCCGAGGGCTAATGGAAGAAGGTGCTCCACGATAATATGGTGATCATAACTTTTCAGCCCATCGATCTTGCCTTTCACAATTTTTATTTTCTTGCTGAATGATCCTGAGAAACCTGTAGGAACTTTTGTAAATCCCCGTTCCCATCTCAATAAAAGTTTCTAATTTTCCAAATTTCCCCGAGTGTCCCTTTCTTTTTCCCCTCGTATTTTTCTGTGGAAAGTTGGTTGCTTAAATTCCAATATTTATAATTTCCCAAACCCTAAAAATCAACCCAAAATTTAAAACCAATTTGGAAAACCAAACACAAACCAAAATTGAAAACAAGTAAAATATTTTACTATAAACCCAAACCCAAACTATACTTAAAACCTCAGCCCATAGAATTTTTCCCATAAAAAGGAAAACAATTAAACTAATTTTCCCCCGGCCCGTTCAAACCTCAGCCCACGAAAGTTTAAAGGAATTTAATTAATAAAACCCTTTTTTTCCCCAGCCCAGCCCGTCTCCAAGCCCAACTCCCTAAACCGCACCCGCGCTACTGACCCGACCCGACTCGCTTCTATTCCCTTCTTCCCCAACGGCTATTTTATCTTTCCCGCTCACTCCGCCGCACTTCACGCCCGCGCCGACGCCTTACCCTTTCCCCACGACCCTCGCGATCCTCTCAACGTTCTCCCCTCATCTCCCTCTCACTCTCCAACTCTCTCTCAAAAAACTCTCCTTCCTCTCAAAATTTTTCCCACGAACCCACTCCCCCAGCCCTCTGCCAACTTCTTCACTCGACTCCCTCCGACGACGACGACGAACCTCCTCGTCGACCCCTCATTCATCCTCCCTCGCCCTACGTCTCCTCCTCCATCAGCCGAGAAGCCCTGCACACCCAACCCCTACACCCCCAAACCCACTGCACCGAGCTCGACCACCACCCTGCACCCTCGACGCCGGCGATCTCCCCATCACGTCGTCGACCTCTACACTCTCTTCTCCCCATCCTCATCTCCATCACGACAACCAACCCGAGCCCCTACTCTCTCCCTCTCTCCAAAACCACACAAAACCCACAACCAACATACAAACGCCACTGCGGCCCATCGCCGGAGCGACGCCGTCGACCGTCGTCGACCCCAGCGCATCCGGGAGATCCACAGAGCCTCCTCTATGCTTCCAGCGAGCACAAGACGACTCCGGAAAACTCCGATGCCAAACAGTATCGCGAGCCAAGGTCGTGCAAATCGATTCACGCCGTTTGTCGCACGTTCGTGACGTTACCGCCACCGTGCATCCACGAAACGTTTCCAGGCAAGTATTTTACTTGCTACATGCTAATCTACTAGTATTACAAACTTAAACAGATCAGTTATGAAACTACAATTCCCGATAAAATTAAACGACAAAAGTGTTCGATGTATGATCCCAATGAAAATACTCACCTAATTTGACGGAATTGGGTTGTTTCTGTTGTCCCATATAGTGACGGATATCTTGTAAAAATCTTACTGGAAAATACGACTGTTAGTGACTAAAATGAATACCCCCAAATATACCGATAAAACTAGAAATTTCCCGTATCTGAAAATGATTAAAATCACTGTAAATTATGTACATACTGGAATGATGCGTTCGAGGGCTTAAATCGAAGACGACTCGACGAACTTTAACGCTATGTAATATTCTAATGTTTTCTGTACTGTAACTGCGACGATATTTGGATCGAAGTGCGACTCTGGACTGCAGTCCAGAGCGACTCTGATTACTGTTTACTGTCCCATAATGTGTCACTTTGTTTCCTGAATTCGTATATTACGGAACTCTGCAGTGGATTAAAGGTGAATCTGTTAGCTAAACAAAACAAGTGGTTTCATTCCGTTTCATTGCCGTTTTCTATTTAAAGTGTAAATTAAGAGAGCAGGACGTATAACAGTCCAGAACAGATTCAGAAGTGACATACTAATGTTAAACTGTGTATAACTTTCGACGTACAGATGCGATTGAGAATCCGTCTGTTGCGTTGAATACCCTATCGAAAACCCTAGATTTTATTCTACTGTAGCATTGCTAAATTCTGAACCCAACTGGGTGAAATTCGTGTCGCGAAACGGACATTCAGTTCAGAAACTGAATTTTCAGTCGCGAGCACTTAAAATGATACTGCTGTAACTTGAATACCAGAAATCCGATTGAACTGAAACTAATTTTGATGAATTCCTGATAGAGTGTGCTATTTATCGTATTTGCATTATTTCGTTGAATTCTAAACATGTGAATTAATACAAATTTTGTAAGCTGCATATTGGTTCATAACATCATAATTTGTTAATGGCATGCATACGCATATCTTACACCATTGCCATATACTTAGTGTTAGTGCGTGTTAGAGTCAGTGGACATGCATTATCGTGCGTGATTGATGTTGGTTTAGGAGTGACGAGTACACCAATGGAAAGTGAACATTCGGGACAGTGATTGATACAGTGAACAGTGATAAAACCGTGTCATTGGTATACTTGTACACGACTAAATCAAAATCATAAATAGTGTAAACCTGGGAAAAAAGGGAAAATCGAAGTGGAAAGAGAATCGTATTTAGCGGGACCGTGTTTTAGAGGATGATCATTCGAGCAGTGATATATATATTAGGTAGGATCTAGCGATCCCGCTGACAGGGTTATGTCCCGGGCATGTGGGCCGTTGTCTCGGGTATGTACGAGACTCCTGTTAAACATGATCCTCCTTTCCACTATACGATTTCAGACATGACCTAGAGACTGATAGGGACATAGATCATACTTTGCATCATATAGTGACATAGTGATTACACGCATTGTACTTTCACTGTTATTAGCTCATTTACATGTTTCACCTCATTATAATAATATTGTTATTATGTCGCTCTGACGACCTGAGTATGCATGCTCAGATTCCGTGGAAGGACCAGCGCAGGAGACGGACCTATCCTTCGAGTTCACGGAGATCTAGTCTGGTGTGCTTTCCTTCTTTATTGCTTTCCATAAAAGAGATCGTGAAATTGAACTTGGTTAGTAACTGTTCTTGTTATTTGTAATTTGTGAACAATGGATTTTAATGTAATAAATTAGTGATGTGATTCCTTTACTACTGTGCTTTATTTACTGATTACCATATAATGCTAGAAGCCGAAGTGTGACTACGGCGGGATTATTCCTTGACCGTATGAGCATGGCTGGCCTAGTCATCCCTCGTTTTCCGTATTTTGCGATGCGGGGCGTAACATGGTTTAGTTGGTATCAGAGCCGTGTTTAGTATCAAGGGATAACATTAACTATACTGTATTACGTTATTCTCGTTTCACTACTCTTGATTTTCATTCTTGAATCTGATCTTATCCTTTTGAATCTTCCAGCGATATGACGTCCCCGAACGACCCCTCCTCGGACTCCAGTTCTCAGGACCGCACGGAAAGAATACTTAGTGCACTGACCTCTCTCGCGGAAGCTCAAGAGAGGAAGACAGACTTACTCGCTGAGGGACTCAGGGCGATTACCGCCGCAGGAGGACCCTCCGCACTCATTACCGCCCCCGAAGGCGCTACCACACCAGCTTATCATGCTAGGGCCGGTACCGTATCAGACTTCCAACGGTTGCATCCAGCTGCATTCACAGGGCTAGCTGAACCCCTTGAGGCCGAGCAATGGTTAGTGAACAAGGAGAACTTACAGACAGCCGCCAGGGTTCCGGATGAAGATAGGGTGGACGTGATAAAGATCCAATTGGAAGATGAAGCCCGTACATGGTGGTCAGTGGAAGAAAGCAGGTTAGACAGGCCGATTGAGTGGAGCAAATTCAAAAAGTGCTTCTTAGATCATTATTTTCCTTCCACCGCCAAGGCAGAGATGGAGGAAAGATTTATTCTATTGAAGCAGAATGGACGTCCAGTGGACGTTTATGCGGCAGAGTTCAACCGTTTGAGCTCTTTGCTCCATACATGGTCGCTTCAGAGGCCACCAGGGCCAGACGCTTCTTGCAGGGGCTTGATTTCGAGTTGCAGCAATGGATTGCATCACTGGATTTGCAGACTTTCGCACAGGTACTCAACGCGGAGAGAGTTCAAGAACAATTGATCAATAAGTTCAGGAAGCCCCCAGTCGTTCCAGCACGTACCCATGCGCCTTCTCGAGGAGCCATACCGGTTCACAGGCCTAGAACGACACAAATGAAGCGCCCATTCGTGCCACAGCATCGCCCCCAGAGACAGAACGTAGTTTGCGGCTACTGCGGTAGAGGTGGGCATACCCAGAAGGACTGTCGCCGTGCCAAGGGACAGTGCCTGATTTACGGATCCAGTCAGTACAGGATTAGCGGTTGTCCTGAGCGAGCAGAGATTCAGAGAGGTTCTGGACCGTCGCAACAGAGTCCACAGGAGCAGAGGAAATCCTTTACAGGTCGTGGTCAGGGACGGGCTTTCACCTTGACCGCCGAGCAGGCAGAGGCGTCAGGAGACGTTGTTACAGGTACTGTACTCGTACATTCCTTGCCAGCTAGAGTACTATTTGATTCTGGAGCATCGCGCCGTTTCTTGTCTGAGCATTTCACTGATACACACTCCAAACCACATGAACCACTAACCAAGGGCTGGGAGATACATACGGGTAATGGCATTATAATATCTAGTCGAGAATGTAGATCATGTCCGGTTGTAGTGTGTGACAGGGAATTCTATGCAATTTCCTTCTGATTGGGACAGGCAGTTACGACACAATTCTCGGGATGGATTGGATGAGTACCTTCCATGCTGTTATCGATTGTCGTGCAAGGAATGTGATCTTCCGCATTCCCAATCACCCGGAGTTTATCTTCGAGGTCGGAAGCGAGTCTTTGGAGCCAGCCAAGTACAGAGCCAAGCCCAAGGAGCTGACAGCTGTGGAGATTAATGAGAGCCCAGCCCTAGAGATTGTTTGGGACTTTCTGGATGTATTTCCTGAAGATCTACCAGGTCTACCACCTCCTCGCATCTTGGAGTTCTCAATCGATTTGACTCCAGGTGCGGCCCCAGTATCCAAGGCCCCTTACAGAATGGCACCAGTTGAGTTGGCGGAATTGAAGAAGCAAGTTGAAGAGCTATTGGAGAAGGGATTTATTCGGCCAAGCGCTTCACCGTAAGGTGCACCAGTTCTGTTAGTTAAGAAGAAGGATGGATCGCTGCGAATGTGTATAGATTATCGAGAACTGAACAAGGTCACAATAAAGAACAAGTACCCAATCCCGCGCATCGACGACTTATTCGATCAGCTAAGTGGGGCCAAGGTATTCTCGAAGTTGGATCTACGTTCTGGATATCACCAAATCAGAGTAGCAGCTGAGGATGTATGCAAAACGGCTTTCAGGACCCGATACGGATATTACGAGTTCCTTGTGATGCCGTTCAGTGTTACCAATACCCCAGCAATATTCATGGACTTGATGAACAGGGTATTTGCAAAGTACTTGGACACGTTTGTCGTTGTGTTCATCGACGACATACTTGTCTACTCGAAGACCCGAGAGGAGCATGTTGAGCATTTGCGCACGGTTCTACAAATTTTTCGGGAAGAGAAACTGTATGCGAAGCTAAGCAAGTGTGAATTCTGGTTCGATAAGGTTCAATTTTTGGGACATATTGTTTCGGGCGAAGGCATCTCGGTGGACCCGGCAAAGATAGAATCTGTCAGAGATTGGCCAACGCCGAAGTCAGTGGCCGAGATCAGGAGTTTTCTGGGATTGGCGGGTTATTATCGGAGATTCGTCCAAGACTTCTCAAGAATCGCTGAACCATTGACGAGGCTGACACGGAAGGATGTACCATTTGCGTGGACAGAGGAGTGTACTCAGGCATTTGACACACTAAAGCAGAAGTTGACCACGGCGCCTATCCTTACAGTACCAGATGATTCTGGTGGTTTGGTGATACACAGTGATGCCTCAGGGAAGGGTTTAGGCTGTGTGTTGATGCAGCATGGCCGAGTGGTAGCTTACGCCTCTCGACAATTGAGAAATCACGAGAAGAACTATCCTACGCATGACTTGGAGTTAGCTGCAGTAGTCTTTGCATTGAAGATTTGGAGGCACTACCTATTGGGCGAGAAAGTGGAGGTGTACACAGATCATAAAAGTTTGAAGTATGTCTTCACTCAGAAGGAACTAAACATGAGGCAACGTCGATGGCTAGAGTTGATGGCAGATTATGACTTGGACCTTCAGTATCATTCGGGGAAGGTGAATGTTGTACCAGACGCGCTCAGTCGCAAGCCAGCGGTCATGATGTTAACCGGTCAGAGGAGCATTATTGAGGACTTCCAGAGACTCGAGCTTGAAGTCGTTACACCGGGCGCATTCAGTCAACTTTGGCAACTACAGGTGCAGTCTTCTCTGGTGGATCGCATCAAGGCGGCACAAGCGGATGATCCCCGATTGCAAAAGTTCAGAGCGCAAGTGGAAGCCGGGCTGAGAACGGACTTGATTATACATGAAGATGGTTCTCTGAGATTCTGTAGCAGACTCTGCGTACCCAAGGGAGATGTTCGAGAAGAGGTACTAGCTGAAGCGCATAGTTTGACTTATTCTGTGCATCCGGGAGGTACAAAGATGTATCGGGATCTAAAACAGCACTTTTGGTGGAACGGAATGAAGCGGGAAATTGCGAGGTTCGTATCCAGGTGCTTGGTATGCCAGCAGGTGAAGGCGGAGCATCAGAGGACAGCGGGATTGTTACAACCACTGCCGATACCAGAATGGAAGTAAGAGCACATTACCATGGATTTCGTGACGGCCTTACCACGGAGCCCTAGGGGCAATAACGCCATTTGGGTTATCGTCGATCGCCTCACGAAAGCTGCACATTTCATACCATTCCGAGTGGGACAGTCGACAGAGTCACTGGCAGAGAGATATATGCAGGAGATTGTACGACTTCACGGTGCTCCAGTCAGCATTGTGTCAGACCGGGACAACAGATTCTTGTCACACTTTTGGAGGAGCCTACAGGAGAGCTTGGGTACCCGCCTTAAATTCAGCACAGCTTATCACCCACAGACGGATGGACAATCCGAGCGTACGATTCAGACGCTCGAGGATATGTTGAGAGCCTGTATGTTGGACTTTCAGAGTTCCTGGGAGGACCATCTGCATCTAGTCGAGTTCTCTTATAGCAATAGTTATCAGGCTAGTATTCAGATGACTCCTTTTGAAGCACTTTACGGGCGGAAGTGTCGATCCCCAGTATGTTGGGATGATGTGGGAGAACGAAGATTACTGGGCCCCGAACTCATTGTTCAGACAGTCGACAAGGTCCAAATGATCAGGCAGCGCATTAAGACGGCACAGGATCGACAGAAGAGTTGGGCAGATACCAGCCGGAGGGCACTAGAATTCGAAGTCGTAGATCACGTATTCTTGAAGATTTCCCCTACTCGTGGAGTTATCAGGTTCGGAGGTCGGGGAAAGCTTAGTCCCCGTTTTATCGGACCTTTTGAGGTGCTAGAGCGAGTAGGAGAGGTGGCCTATCGACTTGCCTTGCCTCCATCGCTAGCTGGTGTGCACAATACCTTCCACGTGTCACAGTTGCGGCGTTATGTTCGGGATGAGAACCATGTCCTGGACTATTCGGAGCTAGTTTTGGGTACCGATCTGTCATACGAAGAACAGCCCACTACCATCCTCGACCGCAGAGAGAAAGTGCTGAAGAATAAGGTCATTCCGTTAGTCCGAGTGTCTTGGGGCGGTCGTTCCCCAGGAGAATCCACCTGGGAGCGGGAGGAAGATATCCGTGCTCGTTATCCACATCTCTTTGTTTAGTACATTGTTTCCTTGTATCCTTATTAAATTTCGAGGACGAAATTTTAGTAAAGGGGGTATGATGTAAATCCCCGTTCCCATCTCAATAAAAGTTTCTAATTTTCCAAATTTCCCCGAGTGTCCCTTTCTTTTTCCCCTCGTATTTTTCTGTGGAAAGTTGGTTGCTTAAATTCCAATATTTATAATTTCCCAAACCCTAAAAGTCAAAACCCAAAATTTAAAACCAATTTGGAAAACCAAACACAAACCAAAATTGAAAACAAGTAAAATATTTTACTATAAACCCAAACCCAAACTATACTTAAAACCTCAGCCCATAGAATTTTTCCCATAAAAAGGAAAACAATTAAACTAATTTTCCCCCGGCCCGTTCAAACCTCAGCCCACGAAAATTTAAAGGAATTTAATTAATAAAACCCTTTTTTTCCCCAGCCCAGCCCGTCTCCAAGCCCAACTCCCTAAACTGCACCCGCGCTCCTGACCCGACCCGACCCGCTTCTATTCCCTTCTTCCCCAACGGCTATTTTATCTTTCCCGCTCACTCCGCCGCACTTCATGCCCGCGCCCACGCCCACGCCCACGCCTTGCCGTTTCCCCACAACCCTCGCGATCCCCTCAACGTTCTCCCCTCATCTCCCTCTCACTCTCCAACTCTCTCTCAAAAAACTCTCCTTCCTCTCAAAATTTTTCCCACGAACCCACTCCCGCAGCCCTCTGCCAACTTCTTCACTCGACTCCCTCTGACGACAACGGCGAACCTCCTCGTCGACCCCTCATTCATCCTCCCTCGCCCTACGTCTCCTCCTCCATCAGCCGAGAAACCCTGCACACCCAACCCCTACACCCCCAAACCCACTGCACCGAGCTCGACCACCACCCTGCACCCTCGACGCTGGCGATCTCCCAATCACGTCGTTGACCTCTACACTCTCTTCTCCCCATCCTCATCTCCATCACGACAACCAACCCGAGCCCCTACTCTCTCCCTCTCTCCAAAACCACACAAAACCCACAACCAACATACAAACGCCACTGCGGCCCATTGCCGGAGCGACGCCGTCGACCGTCGTCGACCCCAGTGCATCCGGGAGATCCACAGAGCCTCCTCTATGCTTCCACCGAGCACAAGACGACTCCGGGAAACTCCGACGCTAAACCGTATCGCGAGCCAAGGTCGCGCAAATCGATTCACGCCGTTTGTCGCGCGTTCGTGACGTTACCGCCGCCGTGCATCCACGAAACGTTTCCAGGCAAGTATTTTACTTGCTACATGCTAATCTACTAGTATTACAAACTTAAACAGATCAGTTATGAAATTACAATTCCCGATAAAATTAAACGACAAAAGTGTTCGATGTATGATCCCAATAAAAATACTCACCTAATTTGACGGAATTGGGTTGTTTCTGTTGGCCCATATAGTGACGGATATCTTGTAAAAATCTTACTGGAAAATACGACTGTTAGTGACTAAAATGAATACCCCCAAATATACCGATAAAACTAGAAATTTCCCGTATCTGAAAATGATTAAAATCACTGTAAATTATATAAATACTGGAATGATGTGTTCGAGGGCTTAAATCGAAGCTGACTCGACGAACTTTAACTCTATATAAGCTTCTAATGTTTTCTGTATTGTAACTGCGACGATATTTGGATCGGAGTGCGACTCTGGACTGCAGTCCAGAGCGACTCTGATTACTGTTTACTGTCCCATAATGTGTGTCACTTTGTTTCCTGAATTCGTATGTTACGGAACTCTGCAGTGTATTAAAGGTGAATCTTTTAGCTAAACAAAACAAGTGGTTTCATTCCGTTTCATTTCCGTTTGCTATTTAAATTGTAAATTAAGAGAGCAGGACGTATAACAGTCCAGAACAGATTCAGAAGTGACATACTAATGTTAAACTGTGTATAACTTTCGACGTACAGACGCGATTGAGGATCCGTCTGTTGCGTTGAATACCCTATCAAAAACCCTAGATTTTATTCAACTGTATAATAGCTAAATTCTGAACCCAACTGGGTGAAATTCGTGTCGCGAAACGTACGTTCAGCTCAGAAACTGAATTTTTAGTCGCGAGCACTTAAAATGATACTGCTGTAACTTGAATACCAGAAATCCGATTGAACTGAAACTAATTTTGATGAATTTCTGACAGAGTGTGCTATTTATCTTATTTGCATCATTTTGTTGAATTCTAAACATGTGAATTAATACAAATTTTGTAAGCTGCATATTGGTTCATAACATCATAGTTTGTTGATGGCATGCATACGCATATCTTACACCATTGCCATATACTTAGTGTTAGTGCGTGTTAGAGTCAGTGGACATTGCATTATCGTACGTGATTGATGTTGGTTTAGGAGTGACGAGTACACCAATGGAAAGTGAACATTCGGGACAGTGATTGATACAGTGAACAGTGATAAAACCGTGCCATTGGTATACTTGTACACGACTAAATCAAAATCATAAATAGTGTAAACCTGGGGAAAAAGGGGAAATCGAAGTGGAAAGAGAATCGTATTTAGCGGGATCGTGTTTTAGAGGATGATCATTCGAGCAGTGATATATATATTAGGTAGGATCTAGCGATCCGGCTAACAGGGTTATGTCCCGGGCATGTGGGCCATTGTCTCGGGTATGTACGAGACTCCTGTTAAACATGATCCTCCTTTCCACTATACGATTTCAGATATGACCTAGAGACTGATAGGGACACAGATCATATTTTGCATCATATAGTGACATAGTGATTACACGCATTGTACTTTCACTGTTATTACCTCATTTACATGTTTCACCTCATTATAATAATATTGTTATTATGTCGCTCTGACGACCTGAGTATGCATGCTCAGATTCCGTGGCAGGACCAGCGCAGGAGACGGACCTATCCTTCGAGTTCACGGAGATCTAGTCTGGTGTACTTTCCTTCTTTATTGCTTTCCATAAAAGAGATCGTGAAATTGAACTTGGTTAGTAACTATTCTTGTTATTTGTAATTTGTGAACAATAGATTTTAATGTAATAAATTAGTGATGTGATTCCATTACTACTGTGCTTTATTTACTGATTACCATGTAATGCTAGAAGCCGAAGTGTGACTACGGCGGGATTATTCCTTGACCGTAGGAGCATGGCTGGCCTAGTCATCCCTCGTTTTCCGTATTTTGGGAAGCGGGGCGTGACAACTTTCAAATCATGCAACACCTGCAGGAATCTTTTCTTCTCCGGTTGTGATATATAATAAGCTGCATTGGGAAGTACAAACTTGCCTGGTTTACCCGCTACCGGTCTAGGGTGCAATTCACTTCTTATTCCCCACTCCTGTAGATCCATCCGAGCATTCAGGTTGTCTTTCGATTTCCCATCTTTACAAAGAAGCAAGTTGAGCATGTGCTCTGATACTCCCTTCTCTATATGCATGACGTCCAGATAATGACGCACTAAATTTGTTAACCAGTACGAAAACTCGAAGAAAATGCTTAACTTGTTCCAAAATGGTGGTTTGTCCTGTTTTGTCGGATCCATCCCGAAGGTCACATTATTGTAACCATCCCACTGAGCAGTCACGTCCTCTCTGGACAATGGGGCTGGAGGTCCAAGAATCTCCTGATGACCATCAAAGTGAACAACGTCTAACCTGTAGGGGTGGTCTAGAGGCAGGAAACGTCGATGGCCGCAATAACAAACCTTCCTGCTAAAATTCAAGAATTTCGATGTTGTGTGTTGATGGCAATAAGGACATGCTTTGTGACCATGTACGGACAACCTGATAGCATTCCATACGCAGGAAAGTCATTAATTGTCCACATTAAAACCGCACGCAGTATGAAGGTTGTATTTGTGTTTGCATCGTAAGTCTCTACACCATCAATGAACAAAGATTTTAACTCATCGATCTGAGGTCAGAGATAGACGTCGATATTGTTTCCCGGTGAGTTTGGTCCGTCGATAAGAAGAGGCATCATAAAGTATGATTAGTCCATAGCCAACCAAGGAGACAGATTATAAATTATCATTACAACGGGCCATGTGCTGTGACTTTCAGCCATATAGTTGAATGGGCAGAAGCCATCACTAGCCAGTCCGAGACGGACATTGCGAGGATCACTACTGAATATTGCGTGCCTCCTATCGAAATCCTTTCATACCGGTGAATCTCTTGGATGGCTCATTTTTCCATCTTCACTTGGAGGAGCACAGAGATGCCAAATCATTATCTCGGCTGTTTTCTTGCACCTGAATAGCCTCTGTGGCCTCTATATTATGGGAAAGTATCATGCTATCTTGACAGGTATATCAGGTTTCTTATCAGAATCTTTCGGCTTATACCTGGCCTCTCCGCATGTTGGACACTCTTTCAAATATGAATTCTCTTTCCGGTACAACAAGCAATTTTTAGGACATGCTTGAATCTTCTCACACGTCAGACCCAAATCAGACATCATCTTCTGGGCTCCGTACCAGCTGTCGGGCACGTTATTTCCCGGGGGTATAGAATCTTTCAAGAACGAAAAAAGTATTGTGAATGACTTGTTGCTCCATCCATTAGGCACTTAATCTGGAAAAGTTGGACGAACCATGAGAGGGTGGAATACTTTGCATTCTCATAAATTGGTTTTTTAGCATCATTCATGAAATTTTCATATTTATCCGTACGTGGTCCTTGACCGGAAGGAATGTCATCTTCGGTACGAATAGATTCACCTAGGGCAGCCTCTACCATATCCTCCATTTCTTCTGATGGAAATAAATTACCGTCTTCTTTTTCTGCCGCATTATCGTCTTCTCCTTCTTCTCCTGCCGCATTATCGTGTTCTCCTTCTTCTTCTGCCGCATTACTGTGTTCTTCTCTTTCCCCGTGATATTTCTAAGTTGTATAAAGTCTAGTAAAACCATATTTTACGATATGAAGCTCTGCCAATTCTACCTTCTGCCAGTACTTATTTCCACATCTATCGCACGGGCAGAGAATCTTCTCTATCACGATCTTATTATGTGCATGTGCAAATTCAATAAAAGCAGCAACTACTGCGACAAACTTAGGTTGCATACGTTGTTGCCAATCCACATGCATACAGTCCTTAACTCTGACGTACTCATGGGCTATGTTAGACTGTATAACATATAAATTGTAGGTTATGGTGACTATATTGAGAAATCTAAGAACGGGATGGTTACTGACAAATGAGAAAATCCGTGTATATGCTTTGTGTGTGCGTTTGTCGTTGAAAAGAATAAATTATCGAACGTATATTAACCGATAGACGGGGACTAAGTGGCGCTTTGAGTTTCATATATGAGTATCGATGAGAATATGAAAGTTTCATATTATCATCGAGTATCATATATTGGTTTTAACTTGAATATCTTGAATCACTTTCTAATGATGCGTTTGTTCTGTATTCTTGTTGTATGTGTGTGTTTCGGCTGTCGGGGGTAAGGCTTCTATCACATTAAGAATGTATAGAGCGAACACCCATTCGCTTGTGCTTTCAACCGTTTCGAGTAAATTTCGGCAGCACCTGTTCTCCGAGTACACTTTAATAGAATAGATAATCATTTCAAAGCTGTGAAACAACGTTGAAATGAACATCTAATCTATCTTTGTACACGGAGAACCAGCGGAAAGGTACCGACGAAATATCTCGAAACGGATGAAAACACAAGTGAATGAAGGTGTTTGCTTTATACATTCCTAACTTGTCCACACAGGACAAATCTATCGGTTATCATACGATTGAATCTTCTCGTAACATAGACTATACAACGGTTGTTAGTATCGAGCTATACCGTCCGATATTTAACAACCTTCGTATAGTTCTATGTCACGACGAACATCGAACGTATGTTAACCGATAGACGGGGACTAAGTGGCGCTTTGAGTTTCATATATGAGTATCGATGAGAATATGAAATTTTCATATTATCATCGAGTATCATATATTGGTTTTAACTTGAACATTTTGAATTACTCTCTAATGATGCGTTTGTTGTGTATTCTTTTTGTATGTGTGTGTTTCGGCTGTCGGGGGTAAGGCTTCTATCAGTTATCATACGATTGAATCTTCTCGTCACATAGACTATACGAAGTATTTAAATAAAATATAAAATAACTGATATAACATGATTTTAAACTTATGAAATAATACTTGCTTAGTTACTTGCAAGTTGCAACTTGAGAATAAGATATATGAAGAATTGAGCATTAAAGAACTAAGATGCATTAGACTTGAGATTGAGATATATACCTTCAACATAGAAAAGAAATCAATAAACAAGATGAATATAATATAAATTCAAGTTGAAAGAATATATATCAAATAAACTAACGAAGATCAAACAGAATTGGAAAAATATAAATATGAAGTATCACGATTCACAACAAACATTGGTAAAAGAAAATAAGTTAACTAAATAATACATGCCTAGATGCATTCAAAGTTAAAACATAAAGATATAAACATAATGTCAAAAGCTAAATCAAACCATAAGACAATTTATCATCATAAAAAACCTACGATTCTAACATACTAAAAAGTGACCGATAAACAAACCAAGTTCATATCCTAACTACGCCATTAACTATAACAATAACCATACGCATAAAAGTTATCAATCAAAACATAAATCTAAAAATAATCTTCATTCTCGTCTTCCTCATTTTCAGACTCGGATGTCGACATATCATCCTCCGACGATGACCCTATATTTTCATTTTTGACGACCATCTATATCTGTATACGAAAATGATAACACCTATTCTGTTCTGTATCTGATACCAAAAATGGTAATTTTTGGCTTTATCGAGTTAAATTTTCCTAAAAACCACAACCCAACCCTAACCCTAGCCCTAGCCCCAGCCGAACCCCAACGCCAACCCTAACCCCAGCCCCAGCCCCAGCAGAACCCCAACCCTAACCCTAACCCCAACCCCAACCCCAACCGCAACCCCAGCCGAACCCCAACCCCAACCGCAACCCCAGCCCCAGCCCCAACCGCAACCCCAACCCTAACCCTAACGCTAATCCCAACCGATGCCTAACCCTAACCCTCATCGGTACCCAAACCATGAACCCTAGTCCTAAAATAATCAAAAATTTGTTTAATTGAAGATCTACTAACCTGTGCGGTAGAGGAGACGATCGATCGGTGGTCGACAACACACGCAATCGGCGACGAGGAAGAACGAGGGCGGTGGCGACGATGAAACGGAGAACGGCGGCGACGACGAGAACGGCGACGCGGCGGGAACGAGAGATTTGGGGATTTTGGGAGTTTCGCGCGCGAGAGAGAGATAATCAGCGTAGGGAATTTCTATGCCTTTTTAATTAAATCTCCATTTAGATACCCCTACAGATTAGTCCGTAGGTCATTGGTTTGCGGCTCCGTAGGGGCAAACAATAAATTACGATTTAATATTTTTAAATTAAAACATCTGGGACCGTAGGGGAAACCGTCTGGCCCTACGGACTAATCCATATGGCAAAAATAAATCTGCCCCTAAGGATTTCATTATCCGTAGGGGCAACCCCCTATTTTAGTAGTGTGGATAGCTTCAATAGATTCCATGTACGGTTCTTCTTTAAAGAATCCATCTCCTCGTCCATAGTTCACTTCCACTGCTTTCTAGCACCGTCGCTTGTTACTTTTTCAAGAGATTTAGGATTTCTCGAATCTGTGTACATACGAAGTCGGTCATAAGTCTTTCAGATAGTCGTCTATCTCGCGGGTGCATCTGGTTGCTGAACATTGTCACCATCCTATTCTTGAACCTGATCCTACACTATAGCTTCATCCATGTTCTAATCTTCACCTGTAGGGACCTGAATGCTCTCTTGAGTTCTGTTCAACTCGATGAACTCCGATATCGTATCATCCTTGGCTTGGTTTTTTCTTTGTACAAGTGTTACTCATCAAAGTCAACATTCCAGTTTCGTATTAGCTTCTTACTTGCATAATCCCACGGCCGATATTCAAACTCATCTCCACCAAAGCCGATGAAAGCACACTTCCTAGATTTTGAGTCAAGCTTACTCCTTTCCATCTTATCTACCAAAAAATATACAATACAACCAAATACTTTTAGGTACGCGTAATTAATCGATTTATCTGACCAAATTTCATCCGGAATTCCTTAATCAAGCGCACTTGCCGGGTTTCTGTTGATCAAGTACATAGCAGCACACTATTGGATACTATACATATTAGAGACCGTCCTAAATGGTCTCTAATACTAAAGGCACGGTCTCTAAGGAGTATTAGAGACCGTTCTTATTTTAAATGGTCGCTAATACACAGTCGCAAAAAGAGTGGTCACCGGCATGTGTATTAGCGACTATGAACGGTCGCAAATGACTAGCGACTGTTTGTCATGGTCGCTAATGCTATGCCATGTGGACAAACCAGCGACTCTAAACTGTTTTCTGTATCAGTGAACGGTCGCAAATATGGGTATTAGAGACTGTTCGTATAGCTTGAACGATCGCTAATACCCATATATTTTTATTTTTTTTTACAGAAAATGTATTTTCCCATACAATAATACATTTAATTACAATATAATGCGCAAATATAGCGTTTCGATCACAAACAGATATATAAACATGATATATCAAACCAATAGCATTTCCATCACAAACCATTATAAATCCAACAATTTCAACTACTCAAATAATATGAAAAATACGAAACTCTCTCCAAATCAACACAGACACTATTATTTTGAATAAAAATAATGCATTACTTACTAAATGTCCAACAATATGAAAAACTCTCCAAATCACGCGTGCAATTCTAGCTCACTCAACCTTACGAACCCTGTAAATCCAAAGCAGATTTAATAAATACATGAACTCAAATCATAATTTCGAAATTAAACAGCACGCTAGCTACATTAATTAACACATGTAAATGCGTACCTCACTAACTTCCATGGCTATCATCGCCACCAGAACCTCGTCTTGAAAAGTATCGATCCGCGTTGTCCAACAATACAAAAAAAACTCTCCAAATAGCATGCAATCCTAGCTCACTCAACCCTGTAAGCCCTGCAAATCAAAAAAATAAATAAATACATGAACTCAAATCATAAGAGTGTTTACATGCACATATTTTTCGGTTTTGCCTATAGCGTTTAGGACAGTGGATATGTCACGCCCCGCTTCCTGGTGTACGGGAAGGGGACACGGCGAGACCCGCTACGTATTTACTCAAAAGTAAACATGCTAAACGTATCTAAGCAATATAAAGTAAAATGTATACAAGAGACAGAAATATAAATGAACAGCAACTTTATTTATTAAACACTCTTTTGCAGGTACAACTAGAAATGTAAATACAAGTCTGGAATGCAATGCCTAAACAATGGCATGAACTGAAATGAAAATATGTACAAGTAAAGTCTAATGCTCGGGGTCTTCAGTGAACTGCTCCAAGTGCTCATGGCTGGTATCGAGCTCCTCACAGTCGGGTCCTCCTGACAACATTCCAAATAAGAAGAGAAATAGGAATGTCGTCAGCGAACAATCGCTCAGTAAGTCCTAAAGATGGGTAGAGATAGAATAGACAGAAAGAAAGTATAACTAATAATGTTTGATTATAATATTAACGCAGTTGTTTGTAGTTTGGTACAGAATATGCCGGTGTATACGAGAGGAGTCCAATTTACACCGTGGATTTTGGTAATCCGTAGTACGAGGCTCCGTCGAAAATATCACAGAACAACGGCATGGATGTAATTACGTCTTTAGTGACCACCTCGTACCACCTTTAATATGTTTCGTACCAGTCTACCCCTTTATAAACCCCGTAATGTCTTATTGTATTGATTGTACTGGTTGTAGTGTATTGTCTTATAGTAAATGGAAGATTTGCCGAAACCATAATATCAGTAAATGGAATGGATGTAAATGGATATTCATGTAAACATAATATATACATGGTTCGGTTTGGTCATGTTCATATTGTTATGGATTGTATTCTGGTATAAACAGATTCATGTTGTAAATGGAGTTATACTTGAATTGAATTCAAGTCAGATTGATTGTATATTTGCCCATGACTCGAACAGAGTTATACTTTTAAACAGAATTGAAGTCCTGATTGTTTTGGAGTTATCGGTAACTGCTGCACATGGACGGCAGGATTTGTGTATTTTTCCAAGACGATTACCGTGTTGATAACACCGTTATTAGATTGTCTACCTTAGATAGGCAAGCACCCACTTTCTCCGGCTTCTGGAGGCTCAAGAGAACTGGTCCCGCTTAAACCTATATTTACTAAGGTCCTTATTGTAATTTAGTATAACTTGAGGGGGGTTTATGTAAAAAGAGTTTTGATATATTTTCAAAATACAGCTCAAGTATTTAATTATTGTCTTTAGGGTTTTCATAGATGTATATTTTATAAAAGTGAAATTTCTAGTGAGTAAAACCTAGTTTTCATTGTATATGGTATTGTAATGAAATACTGGTATTTGTATTGAACTGTAACGGCAGTTTCAAGTATTGGTGATTCCTTTGATTTAGAAAACATGGAATATTTGTATAATATATTTAAAATAGATCTTTTGATAATATTCATATATATATATTTATATATTTAATAAAAATAAATTGTACTTATTTTGTAGAAATCTCATTTTTTTTAAAATAGCATTACAAATTCCATCGAGATCGAATGCTCCTTGCGGAGGTCTGCATCTCACTCTACTAGACCCGAGGACGTACGATAAGCCGTACCATCCCGATCGGGGTTCCCCAAAATGGGTTGTAGAGGCGTATTTGCAAGAAATTAGATAACGCTCTTTTTAAAGAACACGGTTTTGTAAGTTTAGGGTATTTATTCGTAAAAGCGTATTTTCCCATAATCTAGAATTTCAAAGTTCATCATGCTATGTCCAATATGTGTGTTGTGATGAGGTAGGTACTTACTTCGTAAGTTTTCTAAAGGTAATACGGTAAAAAGTGGATAACAATATTGTTTGTAAACATGGTGGTATTTTACTATAAAAGTGAGATAAAGATTGCAACATGATTTATTTTGAGATGAAACTTGTTATAATGTGTTTATTTATATTTGTTAAACATTATATAAGAGTATGGTATTTTATGGTTTAAGAAAAATGGAATTTTTAAAGAAAAACGAATCGGAAGTCGGAATAACTCCGCTTCCGACGAG
Source organism: Agapanthus africanus (assembly GCA_030015575.1). Lineage (NCBI taxonomy): Eukaryota > Viridiplantae > Streptophyta > Magnoliopsida > Asparagales > Amaryllidaceae > Agapanthus > Agapanthus africanus. The sequence goes on along the minus strand of JASDDO010000010.1, from coordinate 483,208,178 downwards.
TTTGAAAAAGAGAAGTTTTTAGTATGGAAAAAGAGAAGTGGAGAGGGGACATGCTAGCTATTAAGGTAGAGGAGAGAAGGGGGAATCTTAGGAAAGCGTCGGGGCGTCGTTTCGTCGCCGGAATCTTCTCGAAACGTCATCGGAATCTTGCCCTTTGCTAACTGCACTTGCACAACTTGGGACTTGAAAATTTTATAGAGTTTTGGCAGGGAATTTCTGAGTGAGGAGGTGTAAAATGGAGGGTTGTATTTATAGGGAAAATTAGGGTTTAGTGTAATGAATAATGTATTAAAAATTCATTAAAATTTTGGTTTAATGCCACTTTTTAATTCTCTATTTATTTTTAGTAAAATAAAAAGTACAGGGGTTAAGGGGGGAGGCCAAAGGATTAGGGTTAGCAAGATGGGGAATTACCTACAGAGGGGGGCCGGCGACGCCGGGAAAAGGAATGATCTCGCCGGTCGTCTCAGTGGTTGGGGTGCTCGGATGCTTGCCACATGTCATGGTCTGTTGGTATACCCCAGTGCATGTGTTTGTTTATTTTGTGTCTTTTCATTTTATGTGTAGTGTACGTATAAACCCTTGGGCTTCTAAAAGATTAAAAGAAAAATTAATAAAAATAATATGCGGTTAGGGGGATTCGATCACAGGGGCTACGTCATAGTAGTGCAAGGCTTTACCAATAAGCTACAAGTGCTTTCTTTCTGTTCAAAACCAAATAAAATTTATAACTTGTGCTCAGGCTTAGGTATCCCTTTCTGTATTTTGGAAAAATTATGTACAGAAAGTTTATGGTTGTTACATTCTATCCTCCTTATAAAAATTTTGTTCTCGAAATTTGTAGAAAGAAAGTATAACAGATTCAAAAAAAGTTTGATGACAGAACTATTGATAGTGCATGAAAAATATTTGGAAGAACGAAATAATGTGAAAGTTTTGGTAAGATTGAAAAAAGAGGTGAGGGAATTAATAGAGTTACCTTAGTCTATAGTCTCGGCTTCTACGGCTGCTAATTTGAAAACCTGACGTCGGGGTACATTCCTTTTAGCTGGAGGCACATTCCTCTGTCCTTAAGACATGTTTCTCTGCCCTCTAGGTATGTTCCTCAGTGCCTGATGGAATTTGCGATTAGGCTGTGCAGGAGGTCCACGTAGAGGTGGAGCTGGAAGAGCAAGACGAGATGTAGTAGCCTGGATAGCTGGCTGCTGCGGATAAGTGTTGTGAGTTGGAACTGTGTTGCGCCTATAAGGACATGTTCCAATTCCATAATTGGATGCGCCACAAACTAAGCACAGGCTTTTTGCGCGCCTACAGTCCTTCCACAAGTGTCCATCCCTTTTGCAGTAGAAGCAAAAATCTGGAATTGACTGGTTATCTGTTACTTCTATTCTCCTGGGTTCAAACGATGGCCTAGAAGAGGCTCCTCCTGCCATCTGGATGGTAGGGCGCTTCACACCGGAAGATTGAATTCTTCCCTTCTTCTTCACTACTGCCTCGTATTTTCGGGCAGCTTTCAAAGCCAGGATGTGGGTTGGGAAATTCCCTGTAGTTAAGGCAGCTTGGATTTCCTAGTCCAACCCTTGCTGAAACGTCTGGACCTGATCTCAGCAGTCGATATCAAGTGTGCCGTGAATCTGTTGCGGTCTTGTGTTAGCTGTGTAGTATGTGATATTTGAAAATCGAATATTGAGACATATCTTACATACTGAGTATGGTAAACTCTGCATCATACTCATCCACGGACTTGGTCCATATCGAACCCTGTTGTAGATGAATAAATTGCTGCTCCATGTCGAATCGGGCAGTCTCTGGGAAGTACTTCGCGTCGAACATGTCGTGAAAGGTTCTCCATTCGATGGGTTGGGCAAGATGGTTTTCTTCCGCCTTTCACCAAATTCGGGCGTTGTCAGTGAGTTGCAGCTTTGCAACTCGAACCCAAGCGATCTCTGTCGCTTGTGCTGCTGCCAGGTCATCCTTAATACTTTGAGCTCATTCTTCAGCTTCCAGAGTGATCTCTTTTCCCGAAAATTGTTTTGGGTGCAATGCCCGGAATTGCTTTACTCCGGGCGCTTCCGCTTCTGGACGGTTCATCAGAATAGCAATCTGATGTTGTTGTCCTTCCAGGAGGCTGCGGATTGCCTCAAGCAGTACCGTTTGCTCATTGATCGGAGTAGCGATGGTAGGCGTAAGCGGTAGAGGTGGTGGTGTGTTGTTAAAATTGGTGTTAGTATTGTTTGGAGAATCCATAACTTGAAAGAAAAATAGGGTTAGGATAGATTCAAAGTATATGAAATTGTATGATTCAAGAAATATGAAATATAAAGAATGTTTTTAGTTGCTGATTCTTTTGTTATATTGCTTAGGACTTCATGAAGAATTGACCCGTATGTCCATGCAGAACTGATCTGCATGTCCATACAGAGCTGATCTGTATGGGCTGCCAACAAAACCTGTCACGTCCCGCTTTCCGGTGTACGGGGAGGGAACGCGGCGAGGCCCGCTACGTATTTACTCAGAAGTAAACACGCTAAGCGTATCTAAGCAATATAAAGTAAAATGTACACAAAAGACAAGAATATAAATGAACAACAACTTTATTTATTAAACACTCTTTTACAGGTACAACTGGAAATGTAAATACAAGTCTGGAATGCAATGTCTAAACAATGGCATGAACTGAAATGAAAATATGTACAAGTCTAATGCTCGGGGTCTTCAGTGAACTGCTCCAAGTGCTTCTGGCTGGTCTCGAGCTCCTCACAGTCGGGTCCTCCTGACAACATTCTAAAGAAAAAGAGAAATAGGAATTTCGTCAGCGAACAATCGCTCAATAAGTCTCAAAGATGGGTAGAGATAGAATAGACAGAAAGAAAGTATAACTAGTAATATTTGATTATAATGTTAACGTAGTTGTTTGTAGTTTAATACATAATATGCCAGTGTATACGTACGAGAGGAGTCCAAGTTACACCGTGGACTTTGGTAACCCATAGTATAAGGCTCCGTCAAAAATACCACGGAACAACGATATGGATGTAATTACGTCTTTAGTGACCACCTCGTGCCACCTTTAATATGTTCCGTATCAGTCCATCCCTTTATAAACCCTGTAATGTCTTATTGTATTGATTGTACTGATTGTAGTGTATTGTCTTGTAGTAAATGGAAAACTTGCTGAAACCATGATATCAGTAAATGGAATGGACGTAAATGGATATTCATGTAAACAGAATATATCCATGGTTCGGTTCAGTCATGTTCATGTTTTTATGGATTGTATTCTGATATAGACAGGTTCATGTTGTAAATGGAGTTATACTTGAATTGAATTCAAGTCATATTGATTGTATATTTGCCCATGACTCAAACTGAGTCAGACTTTTAAACAGATTTGAAGTCCTGATTGTTTTGGAGTTATCGGTAACTGCTGCACATGGACGGCAGGATTTGTGTCTTTTTCCAAGACAATTACCGTATTGATAACACCGTTATTAAATTGTCTATCTTAGGTAGGCAAGCACCCACTTTCTTCGGCTCGCCGAGGCTTAATAGCACTGGTCCCAGTTAAACCTATATTTATTAGGGTCCTTATTGTAATTTAGTACAACTTAAGGGGGTTTTGTGTAAAAATAATTTTGCTATATTTTTAAAATATAGCTCAAGCATTTAATTATCTTCTTTAGGATTTTCATAGATGTATTTTTTATAAAAGTGAAATTTTTAGTGAGTAGAACCTAGTTTTTATTGTATATTGTATTTTAATGAAATACTGGTATTTGTATTGAACTGTAATGGTAGTTTCATGTAATGGTGATTATTTTGATTTAGAAAATATGGAATATTTATATAATATATTTAAAATAGATCTTTTGATAATATTCATATATATATTTATATAATTAATAAAAATAAATTTTATTTATTTTATAGAAATCTCATTTTCTTAAAAATAGCATTACAAATTCCATCGAGATCGAATGCTCCTTGCGAAGGTCTGCATCTCGCTCTACTAGGTCCGTAGATGTGCGATAACTCTCACCGTCCCGATCGGGGTTCCCCAAAATGGGTTGTAGAGGCGTATTTGCAAGGAATTAGATAACACCCTTTTTAAAGAATACGATTTTGTAAGTTTAGGGTATTTATTCATAAAAGCGAATTTTCCCATAATCTAAAATTCCAAAGTTCATCTTGCTATGTACAATATATGTGTTTTGATGAGATAGGTCTTTACCTCGTGAGTTTTCTAAAGGTAATACGGTAAAAAGTGGATAACAATATTGTTTGTAAGTATGGTGGTATTTTACTGTAAAAATGAGATAACGATTGCAACATGATTTATTTTGAGATGAAACTTGTTCTAATATGTTTATTTATATTTGTTAAATATTATATGAGAGTATGGTATTTTATGGTCTAAGAAAATGGAATTTTTAAAGAAAAACGAATCGGAAGTCGGAATAACTCCACTTCCGACGAGTTTGAAAAAGAGAAGTTTTTAGTACGGTAAAAAAGAAGTGGAGAGGGTACTTACTAGCTATTAAGGTATAGGTGAGAAGGGGGAAGCCTGGGAAAGCGTCGGGGCGTCGTTTCGTCGCTGGAATCTTCTCGAAACGTTGTCGGAATCTTGCCCTTTGTTAACTCCACTTACACAACTTGGGACTTGGAAATTTTATAGAGATTTGGCAGGGAATTTCTGAGTGAGGGGGTGTAAAATGGAGGGTGGTGTTTATAGGGAAAATTAGGGTTTAGGGTAATGAAGAATGTATTAAAAATGCATTAAAATTTTTGTTTAATGCCACTTTTTAATTCTCTGTTTATTTTTAATAAAACAAAAAGTACAGGGGTTAAGGGGGAGGCCAAAGGACTAGGGTTAGCAAGAAGGGGCATTACCTACGAAGGGGGGCCGGCGACGCCGGAAAAGGAATGATCTTGCCGGTCATCTCAATGGTTGGGGTGCTCGGATACTTGCCATGTGTTATGGTCTGTTGGTATATTCTAATGCACGTGTTTGTTATTCTGTGTCTCTTCATTTACGTGTAGTGCGCGTGTAAACCCTTGGGCTTCTAAAAGATTAAAACAAAAATTAATAAAAATAATATGTGGCTGGGAGATTCGATCACAGGGGCTATGTCACAGCAGTACAAGGCTTTACCAATGAGCTACAAATGTTTTCTTCTTGTTCAAAAGCAAATCAAATTTATAACTTATTATAACAACTCCAATTTCAATATACAGAAAATTGTTTAAAAGTTAATTTACAATTGGGGTATTTGCAATCCTGTGTATACTATAAGTATTTGTTTTAAATTAGAACAGCACGAAAGCACTTGTAGCTTATTGGTAAAGCCTTACACTGCTGTGACGTAGCCCTTGTGATCGAATCCCCCCAGCCACATTATCATTTTATTTTATTTTCTTTTAATCTTTTAGAAGCCCAAGGGTTTGCACGTGCACAACACGTAATATGTTATATTACAGATTATTTAAACATGTGCACAAAGCTAGTTGAAATGACAGAGACACGTGGCACCCAACCCCAGCACCCCCTGTTGGTATTGGCCCGGCGAAAACTCCTTTTTGCCCGGTACCGCCGGTCTAAACCGATAGTAATGCTCCCATATTTAAACCCCTGTAACTCTTGGCCTACCCCCTACTAACCCCATATTGTTTGTTTACTCTGAATTTATCCAGAGAACAATAAAATCCTATTTAATCCTAATTTTAATGCAATTTTTAATACATTCTTCATCACCTCTAAACCCTAATTTTTCGTATAAATACCACACCATATTTTACCCCTCCTCACCAGAATTTCATTATCAAAACCCTACCAAATTCTCAAGTCTTTTAACGTATAAGTGGAGTTATCAAAAGGGTGAAGTTCCGGCAACGATACAAGAAGATTCAGGCAACGAAACGACGTCCCTAAGCCTTCTTTAGCTCCCCGTCCCTTCTCTTATCCTAAATCCAGTAAGTCCCTTCTTCCCCTCTCTTTTCCTATTCTAAAACTTTTCTATTTCAAAACTCGTCAGAAGCGAAGTTAATCCGACTTCCGATTTCCTTTTATTTAAAAATACAATTTTTTCTTAATAACAAACCTCCAAAATATTAATATATTGTTTTGTAATCATTAACAAAGATAATAGAATAAGTTTGACATCAAAATAACAATCATAGCATGTTCTATTTTATTTTTACATTAAAATACCCTTATGTCTAGATTTGACATTACTTATTGTTTTTAACCCTTTTACCTTAGAAAACTCACGAGGTAATGACCTATCTCATCACAATACACATTTCTTGACATATCACGATGGAAATTTGGGAACATAGTTATGGGATAATACGATATTTCAAATAAATACCATTAATTTATAAAACCATTTCTTTAAAAAGTGTATTAAACAATTCCTTACAATTGCGCCTCTACAACCCACTTTTGAGGACCCCGTTCGGGATGGTACGGATTATCGCACATCTTCGGGACTAGAAGAGCAAGATGCAGACCTCCGAAAGGAGCATTCGATCTCGATGGAATTTTAATGTATTTTTCTTTAGAAAATGAGATTTCTACAAAGAAATAAATAAAATTTATGTTTTATATATATATATATATATATATATTCAAGATATCTATTTTAATTATATTATATAATTATTCCAAGTTTTATAAAGGAATCACCATTACATGAAAATACCATCCAAATACAAAACAATTCCAATATTTCAAGAAAATACCATATACTATGAAAATTAGGTTCTACTCACTAGAAATTTCACTTTTATAAAATATACATCTATGAAAACCCTAAAGACAATAATTTGATGCTTGAGGTGTATTTTGAAATTATACCAAAACTATTTTTACATAAAACCCCCTCAAGTTATACTAAATTACAATAAGGACCCTAGTAAATATAGGTTTAAGCGGGACCAGTCTCTTGAGTCTCAGGTAGCCGGAGATATGGGTGCTTGCCTTTTTAAGGTAGACAATCTAACAAACGTTGTTATCAACACAGTAATTGTCTTGGAGAAAGTCACAAATCCTGTCGTCCATGTGCGGCAGTTACCGATAACATCAAAACTAATTCAGAATTTCAAGTTCTTTTCAAAGTGTCTGACTCAGACTGAATCTCAATCTAATCAATCTGACTTTAATATGATTCAAGTATAAAACTACAATTCAAACATGAATCCGTCTATTCAATCTATATCAATTTATATTGACTGAACCGAACCATGGATATATTCCATCTACATGTACATCCATTATATCCGTTCCATTTACTGATATCATGGTTTCGGCAAGTCATACAATTTACAATACAAGACAATACAATACAATCAATACAATAAAGAAATTGCGGGGTTTATAAGGGATAGATTGGTACGGAATGTGTTAAAAGTGGCACGAGACTGTAACCATAATACACCTAACCTGAATATCCATTGCCGTTGTACCGTGGCTGAACGGTTCCTTGTGCTCCATATAGCTTAGTCTCCGGAATAGTGGGAGTCATCTCGTATACATTGGTATTTTCTGTACCAAGCTACAAATAACAGCGTTAATAATATAATAAAACATTAAACATCTTATTCTCCTTCTGTCTATTCTATCTCTACTCACCTTTGGGACTTACCAAGCGATTGTTCGCTGACGACATTCCTTTTCTTCTTTCTTTGGAATGTTGTCAGGTGGATCGGACTCACTGGAGATCGAGCCCAGCACCGAGGATTTGGAGCAGTTAGAATTCGACCCGGAGCTTTAGATACTTGTATATATTTCATTTTCATTTCTGTTATGTCATTGTTTAGGCATTGCTTTCATTCCATGTATTTACATTTCAGCTGTATTGTAAAAAGAATATTAAATAAATAAAGTTGTTGTTCATTTATATTCATGTCTCTTATGTACTTTTACTTTATATTGCTTATATACGCTTAGCGTGTTTACTTCTGAGTAAATACGTAGCGGGCTCGTCGCGTCTCCTTGCCCGTACACTGGGAAGCGGGGTGTGACAGGTTTTGTTGATGGTCCATGCAGGTCAGTTTTGTATGGACATGCAGGTCAGTTCTGCATAGACATGCGGGTTAATTCTGCATGGGGTCCTAAGCAATATAACACAAGAACCAGCAACTAAAAATATTCTTTATATATTCTTTGAATCTTCCAATTTCATATATTTTGAATCTGTCATAACCCAACTTTTTCTTTCAAGGTTATGGATTCCCCAAACAATAATAGCACCAATGTCAACAACACACCTCCACCTCTACCACTTACACCTGCCGTAGCTGCTCCGATTAATAAGCAGACGGTACTGCTTGAGGCAATCCGCAGCCTCCTGGAAGGACAGCAGCAGCAAACTGCTATATTAATTAACCGACCAGAAACGGAAGCCCCTAGGGTAAAAAAATTTCGGGCTTTTCACCCCAAGCAATTTTCAGGAAAAGAGAGCCCTCTAGGAATTAGCTCAAAGCATTGAGGATGACCTGGCAGCAGCACAAGTGTCAGAGATCACTTGGGTTCGAGTTGCGAAGCTGCAGCTCACTGACAATGCACGGGTCTGGTGGAAGGCGGAAGAAAGCTGTCTTGCCCAACCGATTGAATGGAAGATCTTTCGCGATATGTTCGACGTGAAGTACATCTCCGAGACTGCAAGATTCGACATGGAACAGCAGTTCATCCACCTACAACAGGGTTCGATGTGGACCAAATCCGTGGATGGGTATGATACTGAGTTTACCATGCTCAGTCGGTAAAATATATCTCAATATTTTGATTTTTCAAATATCACATACTACACGGCTAACACAATACCTTAACAGGTTCGCGGCACATTTGATACCGACGGATAAGATAAAAGCCCGACGATTTCAACAAGGGTTAGATCTAAAGATTCAAGCTGCATTAGCTACAGGGGATTTCCCGACCCACGAGTTGGCTCTGAAAGCTGCCCGTCGATATGAGACAGTGGTAAAGATGAGGGGTAGACCTCAATCTGCCTGGATGAAGCGCTCTGCCACTCAAATGGCAGAAGGAGCCTCTTCATGACCACCATTTATGCCCAGGAGACCGGGAGTACCGAACTACCGTCCCAACCCAGGCTTTTGCACCTGCTGCAGGAGGGATGAACATCTAGCAAAGGGCTGTCGGCGTGAAAATCGCCTTTGCTTAGTCTGCGGCTCAGCTACTCATGATATTGGGTCTTGTCCTCGTAGACATAATCCAAATGTTGCACCCAGAAAAGCAATCACCTACCCACAGCAGCCAGCCATTCAAGCACCTGCTCCACGACTCGCTTTCCCTGCTTCACCACCTCGTGGACCGACTGCACCTCCTCCCCGTCAGTTCAATCAAGCTCAACGGAACGTACCTCAAGGACCAAGGAACGGATAGATAAATGCTCCTCTAGCAAGGAGGAACGTACCGAGGCGATAGGCTTTTACAATGACTGTGGAAGAAGCTGAAGCCAACGGCCAAGTCATCACTGGTAACACTTCCCTTTCAAATTCTCTTTCAGTCCATATACATACCTATATATCTTTTCGTTATACCTAAAACATATCCCATATACCTTAGGTACAATCTTAGTAGCCTCACTTCCTGTACTCGCACTTTTCGATACTGGAGCATCTCATTGCTTTATGTCACAACGGTTCGTCCAAACTCATGCGATTCCAGTCACACCGAAGCACAGCGTGGGTAGGGATGAAGTAAGTGGCTTGTCTCCAGCTGGAATGTCAGTTCAGGAAACGGCGTTCTAAAGGCAACAATGGGATACAACCTGTGTCCAGTGGTCATCTGAAGCAGAGAATTCTATGCTGACTTCAAGGTGTTGGACATACCGAACTTCGATGTGGTTCTGGGTATGGATTGGCTAGGAACCTTCTATGCTACCATCGACTGTCGCCAAAAGAGGGTAGTGTTCGATATTCTAGACCATCCAGTATTTTATTTCAAAAGTGGAGACCGTATCCTGGAGCCAGGCACTTACAAGGAGAAACCGAAGAAGGTAGTGATTTTTACGCATGAGGCAGAAAAAGACAAGCCAGGGGTAGTTCGAGAGTTCGACGATGTATTTCCTGAAGACATATCAGGTTTGCCTCCTAATCGAGCTCTTGAATTCAGCATTGATTTAGTACCTGGAGCACAGCCGGTGATCAAAGCACCTTATCGCCTAAGTCCAGAAGGTTTGAAAGAGATCCGAACTCAGTTGGACGAATTATTGAAGAAAGGATGGATTTGTCCCAGCACTTCAAGTTGGGGATCGCCAGTTTTTCTCGTGAAAAAGAAGGAAGGTTCATACCGAATATGCATTGATTATAGAGTCTTGAACGAAGTAACGATAAAGAAAAAGTATCCACTACCACGCATCGACTATTTATTCGATCAGCTGAGTGGATCTTGTGTTTTCTCTAAATTAGATATTCGTTCGTGTTATCATCAGGTGAAGGTCAAGGAATCTGATATTCATAAAACGGCCTTCAGAATTCGCTATGGTCATTACGAATTTCTTATGATGCCATTTGGAGTGACCAACGCACCAGCTATATTCATGAACGTAATGAATCAAGTTTTCCGAGAGTACCTAGACAGGTTTGTTGTCATCTTCATCGATGATATCCTGGTGTATTCAAAGAGTCGGAAAGAACACCTCGAATACCTACGAATTGTCCTGAAAACTTTGCGACAACATCAACTCTATGCCAAATACAGCAAGTGTGAGTTTTGGCTAGATCAAGTCGGTTTCCTCGGACACATTGTATCAGGCGAAGGAATCTCTGTAGATCCAGCGAAAGTATCATCAGTAAACGAATGGCCGACACCAAAGTCAATGAAGGACACTCGAAGTTTCTTGGGTCTAGCTGGATATTATAGAAGGTTCATTGAGAGATTTTCGAAGATTGCGACACCCCTGATCAAACTCACATGTAAAGATGAAGAATTCGTGTGGTTAGAATCATGCAAACAAGCTTTCGTAGAACTCAAGTCAAGATTGACATCAGCACCTATCCTTGTCATATCGGACCAATCTGGAGGTCTTGAAGTGCATTGCGATGCATCCGGTAAGAAATTAGGATGAGTTCTACATCAGCACGGAAAAGTTGTGGCTTATGCTTCAAGACAGCTGAAGATTCATGAGCGCAATTATCCGATGCATGATTTGGAGTTGGCGGCCGTTATCTTTGCTCTTAAGATTTGGCGCCATTATCTTCTTGGTAAACGAAGAGTCTGAAATATATCACAAGAGTCTGAAATATATGTTTACTCAGAAAGAGTTGAATATGCGGCAGAGAAGATGGTTGGAACTCATGGCGGACTCTGACATCAACCTGCAATATCACCCAAGGAAGGTGAATGTAGTACACGATGCTCTTAGTCGCCAACCATTAGTATTGAACCTCACCGCATAGTGGAAACTTCAATAAGACTTGCATCAAATGGAGATTGAAGTGGTCATGCCAGGTAATGCTTCAAGTTTGATGAACTTACAAGTTCAATCTACCATTGTAAATCAGATCAAACCAGCTCAAGCAAGTGATGCTAAGTTGCAAAAGATCAGAGAACAAGTGAAAAATGGACTTCGAATAGACTTCGTCATCTATGAAGACGGATTTTTGAGATACGGCAGTAGATTGTGTGTACCAAAAGGTTTTATGCGAGAAGAGTTGATGAAAGAAGCTCACAGCTCTCCTTATTCAGTACGCCCTGGAGGTACAAAGATATACTAGGATCTGCGTCAAAATTAATGGTGGCATGGAATGAAGCGTGAAGTAGCCAGAAGCGTCGCTAAATGTTTGGTGTGTCAGCAAGTAAAGGCTGAACATCATAGGACGGCTGGTTTACTTCAACCGTTACCTATCCCAGAATGGAAGTGGCAACATATCACAATGGATTTCATGACTGCATTTCCTCGCAGCACGAAAGGTAACGATGCGGTATGGGTTATTGTGGATCGACTCACAAAGACTGCACGAAAGGTAACGAGACACTAGTAAAGAAGTACATGGAGGTAAGAATCTAAGAAAGGTTTAAATCTTCAAATATATACTATCTCTAATACCCATGAACTCATGCAGGAAATCGTGAAATTACATGGAGTACCGGTTTGCATTGTCTCCGATCATGACACCAGATTCCGATCGCAATTTTGGCAGAGTCTGCAAGCTAGCTTGGGAATAAGTCTGAACTTCAGCACGGCTTATCATCCACAAACAGATAGTCAGTCTGAGCGAACTATTCAGATCTAAGAAGATATGCTAAGAGCGCGTATGCTAGACTTCGGAGGATCGTGGGAAGATTACCAATATCTTGTGGAGTTTTCATACAACAACAACTACCAAGCAAGTATCGGAATGGCACCATTTGCAGCGCTCTATGGAAGGAAGTGTCGATCACCATTAAGTTGGGACGACATCGGAGATAGAGAACTCCTTAGACCTGAGATGATAGTAACAACCATAGATGTGGTCCGCACTATCAAGGAAAGAATGCACATAGTCCAAGATCGACAGAACCACTGGGCTGATACAAAACGCCGTCACTTGGAGTTTCAACCGGGAGAACATGTATTTCTGAAGATATCTCTGAACAGTGGAGTGATTCGTTTTGGAAAACGGGGTAAGCTAAGTTCAAGGTACATTGGACCGTTCGACATACTCGAACGAGTCGGTGAAGTGGCTTATCGCTTTGCACTTCCACCTTCATTGGAAGGAGTGCACAATGTGTTCCACATATCCCAACTCAGAAGGTATGTAAGTGACCCCAGCCATATTCTTGATCACTCCGGGCTCACTGTACAGCTAGATTTATCATGTGAGCGGCAACCTGTTGAGATCCTGGACAGGAAGGTGAAGTCATTTCGGAACAATGAAGTCAACTTGGTTCGAGTGATGTGGAGAAAAGACACACCAGGAGAATCAACATGGGAAATGGAAGATGAGATGCGTGCAAGATATCCTTACTTATTTGTAAACTAGTGCTTAAAATATATTGTAAATTTCGACGACGAAATTTTTGTAAGGAGGGTAGACTGTAACAACTCCAATTTCAATGTACAGAATATTGTTTAAAAGTTAATGTGCAATTGGGGTATTTGCAATTCTGTGTATACTATAAGTATTTGTTTTAAATTAGAACAGCAAGAAACCACTTGTAGCTCATTAGTAAAGCATGGCACTGCTGTGACGTAGCCCCTGTGATCGAATCCCCCAGCCACATTATCTTTTTATTTTATTTTCTTTTAATCTTTTAGAAGCCCAAGGGTTTGCACGTGCACAAAATGTAATATGTTAAGTTACAGATTATTTAAACATGTGCACGAGGCTAGTTGAAGCGACAGAGACACGTGGCACCAAATCCCAGCACCCCCGTGGGTATTGGCCCGGCGAAAACTCCTTTTTGCCCGGTACCTCCGGTCTAAACCGATGGTAATGCACCCATATTTAAACCCCTGCAACTCTTGGCCTACCCCACTAACCCCATATTGTTTGTTTACTCTAAATTTATCCAGAGAACAATAAAATTCCATTTAATCCTAATTTTAATGCAATTTTTAATGCATTCGTCATCACCTATAAACCCTAATTTTCCCTATAAATATCACATCATATTTCACCCCTCCTCACCATAATTTCAATATCAAAACTCTACCAAATTCTCAAGTCTTTTAGTGTACAAGTGGAGTTAGCAAAAGGGTGAAGTTCCGGCAACGATACAAGGAGATTCCGGCGATGAAACAACGCCCCGAAGCCTTCTTTAGCTCCCTCTCTCCCTTCTCTTATCCTAAATCAAGTAAGTCCCTTCTTTCCCTCTCTTTTTCTATTCTAAAACTTTTCTATTTCAAAACTCGTCGAAAGCGGAGTTAATCCGACTTCCGATTTCCTTTTCTTTAAAAATACAACTTTTTCTTAATAACAAACCTCCAAAATGTTAATATATTGTTTAGTAATTATTAACAAAGATAATAGAATAAGTTTGATATCAAAATAATAATCATAGCAAGTTCTATTTCATTTTTACATTAAAATACCCTTATGTTTAGATTTGATATTGCCTATTGTTTTAACCCTTTTACCTTAGAAAACTCACGAGGTAATGAACTATCTCATCACAACACACATTTCTTGACATAGCACGATGGAAATTTGGGAACATAGTTATAGGATAATACGATATTTCAGATGAATACCATTAACTTATAAAACCATTTCTTTAAAAAGTGTATTAAACAATTCCTTGCAATTGAGCCTCTGCAACCCGCTTTTGGGGACCCCGTTCGGGATGGTATGGATTATCGCATATCCTCGGGCCTAGTAAAGCGATATGCAGACCTCCGAAAGGAGCATTCGATCTCGATGGAATTTTAATGCATTTTTCTTTAGAAAATGAGATTTCTACAAAGAAATAAATAAAATTTATTTTTTAAATAAATATATAATAAAAAATATCTATTTTAATTATATTATATAATTATTCCAAGTTTTATAAAGAAATCACCATTACATGAAAATACCATCCAAATGCAAAACAATTCCAATATTTCAAGAAAATACCATATACTATGAAAAATAGGTTCTACTCACTAGAAATTTCACTTTTATAAAATATATATCTATGAAAACCCTAAAAACGATAATTAGATACTTGAGGTGTATTTTGAAATTATACCAAAACTATTTTTACATAAAACCCCCTCAAGTTATACTAAATTACAATAAGGACCCTAGTAAATATAGGTTTAAGCGGGACCAATCTCTTGAGCCTCAGGGAGCCGGAGATATGAGTGCTTGCCTATTTAAGGTATACAATCTAACAAACGGTGTTATCAACACGGTAATTGTCTTAGAAGAAGACACAAATCCTGTCGTCCATGTGCAGCAGTTACCGATAACATCAAAACTAATTCAGGATTTCAAGTTCTTTTCAAAGTGTCTGACTCAGACTGAGTTTCAATCTAATCAATCTGACTTGAATATGATTCAAGTATTAAACTACAATTCAAATATGAATCCGTCTATTCAATCTATATCAATCTATATTGACTAAACCGAACCATGGATATACTCCATCTACATGTACGTCTATTATATCCGTTCCATTTATTGATATCATGGTTTAGGCAAGCCATACAATTTAAAATACAAGACAATACAATACAATCAATACAATAAAGAAATTGCGGGGTTTATAAGGGATAAATTGGTACGGAAGGTGTTAAAAGTGGCACGAGACTGTAACCATAATACACCTAACCTGAATATCCATTCCCGTTGTACCGTGGCTGAACGGTTTCTTTTGTTCCGTATATCTTAGTCTTCGGAATAATTGGACTCCTTTCGTATACACTAGCATTTTCTGTACCAAGCTACAAATAACAGCGTTAACAATATAAAACATTAAAACTCTTATTCTCCTTCTGTCTATTCTATCTCTACTCACATTTGGGACTTACTGAGCGATTGTTCACTGACAACATTCATTTTCTTCTTTCTTTGGAATGTTTTCAGGTGGATCGAACTCAGTGGAGATCGAGCCCAGCACTGAGGATTTGGAGCAGTTAGCATTCGACCCGGAGCTTTAGATACTTGTACATATTTCATTTTCATTTCTGTTATGCCATTGTTTAGGCATTGCTTTCATTTCATGTATTTACATTTCAGCTGTATTGTAAAAAGAATGTTAAATAAATAAAGTTGTTGTTCATTTATATTCATGTCTCTTGTGTACATTTACTTTATATGCTTAGATACGCTTAGCGTGTTTACTTCTGAGTAAATACGTAGTGGTCTCGTCGCGTCTCCTTGCCCGTACACTGGGAAGCGAGGCGTGACACTTGTGCTCAGGCTTAGGTATCCATTTCTGTATTTTGGAAAAATTCTGTACAGAAAGTTTAGGGTTGTTACAGGATAAGCGCTCCACCTCCAAGTATTTGAGAAAGCTAGCACATCTGCTCCCCACTGCAACCCTGGACCGACAAAACCTCGAGTAAAACATGGATATCAATGAGTCTAACTTATAAGATGGTTTATATCAAACAAACATTACTCTTCAAACACAAGTTTCTTTTTCTCCTGTAATTTCAATATCCTTCTTTCAATTGTGCCCTCAATCACAAATTTTACGATTCTAATAAATATGGATAGAGAGTGATATACAAGGCACAACACCCGTCGACGCTCGATGACATATTTTCACCTCAATTCTAATTTTGAATTGCCTGCCAATGTTGCGCTGGCCGGTAACGAGACAAGAATCGCAGCGACTGGGAGTGAAGTGTACTTAACTCCCATTTGAGACGGTAACCCTTCACTCCGAGTCACGACGGTTCTTGTCTCGTTATCGACCAGCGTTACATCTGCAGGCAATTTCCAAAATGTAATTGAGCTGAAGGTATACCATCAAGCATCGACGAATGTTGTGCCTTGTGTCTCACTCTCTATCCATATTTACTAGAATCGTGATATTTGTGATTGAGAGCACAATTGAGAGAAGGATACTGAAATTACAAGAGAAAAAGAAACTTGTGTTTGAAGAGTAATATTTATTTGATGTAAACCATCTTATAAGTTAGACCCTAATGATACCAATAGAGACGAAGTGTATACATCGAGTATAACTGCAATTTATACAAATCCATAGATATTTAATGGATTTTTACACTAAACTACCTTAAAAATTATACCGACACACACAAGCATATACGTATACACGAACATAAGTAACATACGTACCAGATGTGCAGCACGGATGTTTCGCACGACCATTTAGATTATTATGGTCCTTAATGTACCGTCTCTAATGTGTACAGTTTCTACTAGTGCAAATTACAGCCCAAAATCTCTCAACACCCAGAACATACTAGAATATAAAAAGACGTTCGCTCAACTTTCCGGCAGATCAAATTTCATTGTTGGCCATTAAAGGATTTGATATAAATTTTTATTTGGTTTATAGTGAAGTTACAATTTGAAAATCTAAACGGTAAATCATAGACAAAAGATTTCGAATCATTAAATTTACAAAATACAAGTTAGAAGTTAGGATGAATATATTTGCCAAATATTTTATATGCGGACACACACATATATACACTCACACATACACGCATGCACATACACTCGCTCACACACTCACACAAATACGTGTGCGCGCGCACTCACACATATGCACAAACACACTTGCGCACAGACGCACTCGCTCACACACACACGTATACCCTCAATTACCTAAATTCATCTTACCCTAAATGCATCTAATAATTTCTTATAATCCATCTTATCCTAAATTAATCTAACAATCATCACAAATACCAAATAGTGTGATATAATTTATGATTAGGTTTTATAATTTGTTATTAAGGTTTATAAGTTGTTATTAGGGTTTATAGATTCTTCAATTTGTACAACCCATCATAACAAATTTCATAACCTAACATTCACATATAATTGAAAAACCCTAACATACACATTTAATTTCAAAAATTCATAACCTAACATCCACATCATAGTTTCACAACCTAACATCAAAATTACATTACAATGCATAACCTAAACCCACAATTCATAACCTAACATCCATATTTAATTTAAAAAATAATAATTGGAGGAGAAAACCCATAAGCTTTGATCGAATTTTGAACACCAGCAGCAGCAATATCTAAAAAATTTAGATAAGAAAAGGGAATTTTTTTGGAAGAATTAGGGGAAATGAAGAGGGAAATCACCTCTTGTGTTCAAATTCGTGGGCTATGAAAATTTTGGGGAAGAATGAGAGAGAGAAAGTCATATCGTGGGTTAAAAGATCAGAGAATAATATGAATCCACCAGTAATAAATCATACACGATAACAAGATTTTGAACCATTAAATTTACAAAATACAAACTAAAAGTTAGAATGAATTTGTGAAATATTTCATACGCGGGTGCTCGTGCGCACGCACACACGCACTCACATACTCACACATACGCGCGCGCACGCTCATACACTCGCTCATATACGTACGCGCACGTACACACTCACACACACTCACAAATACCCACATGCGTGCGTGCACATACACTCGCACATTCACACACAAATACTCTTCCAATTACTATTTCAAATTCTCAATTTTCACATCCATAATATTAAAACCCATCAACCACTCTTTATATTCTCTATTTTCTCCATTTCAAATCCTAAAACTCAATACCAAACACATTCTTCAATACCTCATCCTAAAACTCAACACCAAACACATTCTTTAATTCCTCATCATTAATTCTTTATATATTCTAAAACCCATGACCACATCCTAAAACCCAACCCCCTATCAAATATTTTCACAGCCTAACTTCACAATTACTTGATTTAATTGAAGAAAGTAATAAGCGGAGGGGGAAAACCTTAACCTTGGACCAAATTTAGGAATGAGGATGGCGATTTCGAGCTCCAGCAGCAGCAATAGCTTAGGAAAAAATTTTCGGGAAGAATTGGGAAATTTTTGGGAGGAATTTGGAGGAATTGGGAGAGAAAGGGGGGAAATGGGAACCCGCGGGTGAAAATTGGAAAGAAGGAGGAGAGAGAGAGCCTTCGCGGCTAAAATATGCAGGGGGTATTAGCGACCGTTTTATACGGTCTCTAATACTTAATACACGGTTGCCAAAGCATTGGCTACCATTTATTAGGGACCGTATATTTTATACGGTCTTTAATACCCTATTAGGGACCGTATATTAATGAACGGTCCCTAATCCCGTCAGTTGGGTTTTTTAGGGTTTATAAATTCTTCAATACCTTAATTTGTAATTAGGGTTTATAGTTTGTAATTAAGGTTTATAGTTTGTACTAAAAAAAATTCATAATCTAATATCAAAATTGCATTAGCGGGCAATTTTTTGATACCCCATATGCATAATTTCATCTCTAAATAGACCATCCCTAATATGCATAGTTTCATCTCTAAATCAATTTATACCTCATAATGTGTTTTAGTTATAAATTTTTCTTATTATTCATAATGACCCTAACCTTTTCTCTTCTTTATTAATATTTTATTATTATTATCAGTGCTAATAGAAAACTTTATCCACCTATATATATATATATATATATATATATATATATATATATATATAAAGAGAAGGAATTACACTCTCTGTGTATATTGAACTATGATTCACTTCAATTGTAGATGATTTTCATACTAATTTACTCCTAAATAGCAAGTTGTTTTAATTAATTTTAATTTTTAAAGAAATTTAAACATGAGGAATTACATGTGGAATTGCAATCAAAATCAAAGATTTTTATAACCTAACATCACAATTGCATGATTTAATTAGAAAAAATTTTAATTGAAGGGGAAAAACCCTAATCATTGGATAAGAATTAGGAAATTTTTAGAAAAAATTCCGAGCACTAATAGCTGCAATAGCAGCAACAACTTAAAAACAAATTGGATAAAAATTGGGAAACTTTTTACAAAGAATTAAGGGAAGAAGAGGGGAAAATTTTACCCCGGCCTTCCTCTTCGCGCGCGGCTCGGATGAAATTTGGGGAAGAATGTGAGAGAGAAAGCAATTTCGTGGGTGATAGTTGCAGGTATTTGTAGCGACCGTTTTGAACGGTCGCTAATTTAAAGTATACGGTCGCTAATGTATTAGGGACCATTTGTTAGGGATCGTATATATTATATGGTCGCTGATATGTTATTTGCGACCGTTCAAAACTAAAAGGTCGCTAATAGCCCGTCTCTAATACTTACGTTTTCTAGTAGTGCATCTACCGCCGCTGTCCATAGGAATTTAAGCACATCCGCATCCAAGTTCATGCTCTGCACTCGCTCTAGGATCATCCTGTTCATCCTTTCAGCTATGCCATTATACTGTGGCGTCCCGGTACCGTATTCAGCCAACGAATACCCTTATGCGAGCAAAACGCCTCGAACTCCTGTGTGCAGTATTTAGCTCCATTATCGGTTTTAAAGCATTTTACCTTAACCCATATTTGGTTCTTAACCTGTGCAATCCAGTGTTTAAAGTTACCAAACATATCAGACTTCTTCTTCATTGCATGCACCCAAGTCTTCCGGCTTGCATCATCGATGAACGTCACAAAGTACCGATTCCCTGTATAAGACTCCACCGAGGCCGGATGTTCATCACAGAATACTGCATTTTATACCGCCCATTCTTACGCTCGGTTGTTTATAGGTAGGTACTTTTAATCCGTGTTTGTTACATATTTGCAGGATACAGGTTCTCGGTTCTAAAACGGTGAAATTCATGGAAAACACGACAAAATCCGGGTTCCTGCCAACCACTGAGAAAACACGGTCTCCGCTCGTCATCCGTATGTTGCCAGATACCAGTTTAGGAAGACAAAATGTCAAATCAATGTCACCTTCATGCACAAGGCTCAATGGCAACAACAAGTTCCAAGAAATCTACGCGGAGCTCGAGGCAATCATGCCAAATCTTGACAAAAAGTCCACCTTTCCCTCAACAGAAATTCTGGAAGAAATATGGTGGTATTTTCAGAATACACATATGCCATACTGAAGTACACTGAAGACCAGGGAAGTACTGAAAATATCATGCCCCAAATCCATCATAGGGCCGCGGATCAGCGGCCAAAGGGGGGTCTAGGCCGCAGATCCGCGGCCGTACAGGCGCCGCAGGCAGAGAACTTTGGGGGGTATTTGTGTCTTTGTATATGTGTTCTGGTGGTTGCCCTAGATCTTCAACTCCCTGCCTATAAATACAGCAGAACTGAGCTCAACCAAGGGTCATTCTTTTGTTCCTCTTTTTGTTAGGATTTAGTCTTTTTCTTCTTCTTCTTCATTCTTTTTCCATGAAAATTGTAGTGAGAGCTTTTTGAGTGGGAGATCAATGAAGATGAGGGCCTTTTGTATCATTCTCTCTTGTTTCTTCTTCCCCTTGAGATTCTTGCTTTCTCTTGATCATTCAACCTCTTCATTGAGCTTGAATGGTTAAGGGTTAGTTATTGATCTCAAGGGTCGTATTCTTTCATGGAATTAGCACTTCATTTCACATGCGTTCTCTACCCTTCCCTTGATCTTGCAACCTCTTGATTGGGCTTGCAAGTTTAAGGGTTGGCTATTGATCACATGCTTGTCTTGAGTCCTAGTTTCTTGTTCTTGTAATTTCTTTCTTGCTTATTTATTACTTGCTTTTTATTCTTTCTTGCTTTTTTCATTCTTGTCTTTTATTACTTGCAATTTAATTCCATGCACTTTAATTACTTGTAATCTTTTCTTTTCTTTGTTCTTTTCTTTTTGTTCTCTCTTTTTGGTTCTCTTTTGTGAATGGTTGTAATTATTGTTGTTAAGATGAAATACGGTAATGTAAGTTAATATCTTCTTTCTCATTTCCTTTTCCCGTTATTTTCCATTGAACTCCGCCTAAACCATACGCAAGCGCTCCGTTAGGCACCCTACCCTGACAAGGTAACGGTGATTCCTAACCGCGACCGATTGCGTTCGGTTTGGCCGGAGGCGAAAGTAAGAGACAAGAACGGAAGGACAAGGGTAAATAAGCCGGATTCCACGAATACCGCGCTTAAATCCCCTAATCCACGTTGTTGCCGATTGCTCTAGCTTCAATTGGTCAAGACTCGGCTCAAAGGTTTTGAGTACGGATTTCTTAGCTTACAATCCCGTATCTTTTCTTAACAACTTTATACTTGCAAATAAAACACATAGGTTAGAACCGAACAAACATATACTCATTCTTTATTAACTCGTCTAAGACAAGAAGGTAAAATACCACCATCTTCCTGTGGACCGACCCGTGCTCAACCGGCTAGCTGCATAGCGACACCGTCCTGATCGCGGTTATACTTTAATTCTTTGAACATCCGACACGCTTTTAGCGTGCGATCAAATGGCGCCGTTGCCGGGGAGACGGTAGCGTATTTTCTTTCTTGTTATTCGGGTTAATATTCTTTTTTGTATATATATCTAAAAAAAAAAATCTTTTTGTTTTTTTTTGATCAATTTTGTGGGCAAGTGTGCAGATTTTTGCGTATTTGCAAACTGCAATTGTGGGAGCAAAGTGTACATTCAAAGTTAAGGTGATTACGAAGTACAGTGCCAAAGATCCGGGTAGTTTGACCCGCGCAAGCGAACCTTTCAAGCCTACCGGATTTGATTCAACGGGGGTTTCCTAACCCAAAACTTAACGGTACGTACTTTACTAACACCTTCTTCTCAAATCCGACGCATCCAATATACTATTCTTTGCAGGATTCTTTGCAAGTTCGCTAGCAACGCTAAAAATTGACTAACCCGTATTTGTTGCAGTGCCGCGCTTAAAAAAAAAACAATTTTTTGATTCTATATAGAATTTTTATTGAATTGTGCATTGCATACATTAATACGGACTTAAGGGCAAGCGAACCCCACAAGATACGGTAAAGGATTTCATCACCTTTTCCGTGGCCCACAAATCACGAACTTGAGCATAACGTTTACCCGCACAAATTTTAAAAGAAACTAGACTTTAAGCCTTAAGGACTTCGCGCTCACTAGGAGAAGTCAACTGTGTTTAGAACCTCGCTTAACGGTATATTGTTTACGGGGTGTCTAGGAAAGTGTTAACGGCGAAACCGCCAAAAGAGAAAGGGTTATTTAATTAAGGAACTTTGCGAAAGCGTTGGAAAACCTCCCCTTATCTCTGCACTTACCTGGCCTCGTGATCAGTGTATCTTGAGCCCGTTTCTCGACACAGTTTTACTTCGACAATCAAGTTCTGGAGCAGGTCTAGTTGACCTAGGTGAACCCTAGAACGATTAGGTGTGTGGTATTTTTGTGTCGTGATTGTTTTTGTCCATATTCTTTTTTGTGTGTATATTTCATTCTTTTGTTAATATTTTTATAAAAAAAAAATTAAAAAAAATTATAAAAAAAAATAAATATCACATTCTTTTTTCCCTTCTTTTCTCTACCTTTTTCTCTCTCTCTTCATATCATGGGTCCTCCACCTCGCAAAACTCTTGCCGAACTTTGGTACCCACAACCAGACATTACTTCATACGGTTCTTTTTTTGGTCGAACTTCAAATGATCCATCCTTGCCCAAAATTTCATTGAGAGATCGGATAGACGCGTCTAGGACAAACACTTGCACTCCTCATTCCACTTCGTATCAACCTTTTCAACCTCCCGCACCCGCTTATGTTGATACCCCTGTTGCAAGTCGTCCTTTGTCCATCGCTGAACGTATTGAACAATCCCGTAGCCGATCTTTCACTCCTTTCACCACTTCAAATTCTTGGGATCAACAATTCCATTCACCTTCCTATCCAGATGTTGATCCTGCTCCTGTCCAGCCATTCAATTCCTACCAATCCTACCCTACTTTTGAATCTTCCCTAGACATTGCTTCAGAACCGCCATTTGGGAGTTTTCAGTATCCAAACAACTTTGAATCTTTTCCTGAAACCCCTTCACAACCCATGTCTAGTCTAGAACAGTCGTTGGAAGACTTTAGGGTAGCGTCAAGCCAACAGATGATGGATTTGAATGCGTCCATGGCTGCCCTCATACAACCTAGTGATCCGGTAGCTAGTTTTCAACTAGCTCCAAATTTTTCAATGTATGATGAGGCGGCAGAACAGGCTGTGGATTTGAGTGGAGAGAGTGAGATGTACCCCCTTCCAAATCAAACCTACCCGTCTCATATTGAATCCCACAACTCCTGTTTTCAAAGTCTATCGAGTATCCCACATGATTTATCAATTGAAGATAGAATGATGAATGAGTTGTGCGACTTCGTAGTGTTTGATTTGCCCGATTGTGAAGGGTCTCTTCCAAGTGAAACCGATCCTAAACCTTTTGACCTCTACACCTCCACCTTAGAACCTGAATTGATTGATATCCATGCTTTTGATGAGGTGTCTGAGAATATTGATTTTCACTCAATAGAGAATATTGACGCTGGGAATATTTTGGATGATGTACCCATAGATTTGGCTGAGTTTTTCTCTTCAATTCATCATCCCGAGTCATTAAATGTTCTTCCCGAACCCCATATGCGTCTGGACTTTGATGAAATATGCATGGATGAGCTTAACTTTGAGGAGAATTTTGAGGATATTTTTGAGGATGAAACAGTTCTAGATGATGAGTCGGATTTTTCAATTCATCCTGTTCCTTCCACTGACTGTGTATACCCTCCTGAACCTTTAACCGATAACCTTCCTCAACCACTTCCCTCCATCCTTTCCATCGTTCCGACCTTGCAAGAACCTGTCTCACTTTCATTTCATATGTCTGGTTTACCAAGTTCGGCGTACCCATGGTTTCTCACGAATCTTGAGGGATTTGATCCCATTTCTCGACGGGTAAATATATTAGCACAATCGCTTTTTACACATCGCTCATCACAAATTGTGCTGATCTATTCACTACGTTTGCACCCTCAAGTTCGTACTCCACTTCCTTCTCCCTTCCGCCATTCTTCTTCTAATATACCGAGACCGTATCCCGCTTCTATCTCCATACGGTCTCGCGTATTCTCCATTTCTTTCCTCTTCACCTTCTTTCACCAACCCGCATCTTACAGAGATAGAATTTTTGAATGGTTGGTGTTAACTTTTGGCCTGTGTAAGGCCTTGTATAGCTTGATACTGTTTTCTTTCCCCCCCTAATCCTGAACTTCAACGCTTAACAGTGGAAACACTGTTTTACTTAAGTTTGGGGGGGACACCTTTTTTGTATATATTTTTGGTTTTCCTTTTTGTATATAATTTTTTTTTAAGGGGAGCGCCGACAATTTTGACCCTCTTGGTATAGCCTGACAGTGAGGGCACTGTCAAGTTTAAGTTTGGGGGTGTGCTCGGTAAGCTTTCTTCCTTCGCATTCATTTGTATATTTTGCATTTGCATACCTTAATAAAAACCCACAAAAATCAAAAACTTTCCAAAAAATATAAAAACTTTGTCGTCAAGTTAGCTAATAGGGTAACTTAGATCTTTATTCCGAAAGTTTAGTTGATATGACAGAAATAACTAAATTCTAGGCTTAGGAATTGAAAACCCTAAAAATAACCCTCATTCTGTTTAAACTTGGTAAGTATACGTCTTTACAGTTTTTTTGAGAACTAGGTAATCTTGAGTTCAGTTCTTGAGTTAAGTCAAGATAAAGGGAAAGTATTGAAGCTTTACCGGAGGATAAGTCTGAAAAATAGTTTCTTTTCTTGAGTTCAAATTTAGAAAGTATATACCCTACAAACTGCACATACACGCACCTTGAAACTTGGGATAGTAGAGGATACCTAGAAATACTCTTGCCTGAAAGCCTAGTATGAAAGAAAAAACGGTATTTAAAGCTAAACACCAAAAAGAGCATGTTGAAAAATATATCCGGTCTTGAAAAAGAAAAAGAAAAAGAAAAAGAAAAAGAAAAATAGAATAAAGTCAAGACCTGGAAACTGCTATTTACGCTTTAAGCTCACACATTCAGTAATCGGCCGTTAGTGCCTCAAGAAGCATTAATAGTCGCATGAAAAGTGTGTGAGCAAATCCGTCCATCCTTAATGAAAAGAAGTAGTATTAGGTATTAGGGCAAGGGTATTATAGCTTGAATTGAATTCTTGAGTGTAGGGGTGCAAATATACACACACGTAGGGGTATACAATTGATGTTTGGATAAGAGATAGAAATAAAGAATAAGACTTGTGTTTTCTGTAAAGTTGATAAAAATCCCTGATTTAAGACCACGCTTTTGAAGGAAAACTCAGGAGACCCAACATCTTTCTAAACTTTTTTGGAACGTATAAGATCTAAAGTTAAAACAGATAGGAGGTGTGAAACATAAGTGTTGGATATTTCTAACTTAGGATAATAGAGTTTCTAACGTAAATACTAAACTGTAGGAGTAGAATCATTGTTAACTTATGACACTAGCTTGACGGAATTTTGTGGGTGTAATCCGCTGAAAACCCTCAGGAGACAACACTCCTCCTACTAGGGACACCTAGAGGTTTAACGGCTTGTTGCACACGCTCAGTGCAATCGCGTTCCCTGCGAAAGTGCGGTTAGGATTTTATTTTTTGTGAATAATTGGTTTTGCTCGGGACGAGCAAAAGTTAAGTTTGGGGGTATTTGTTCATCACAGAATACTGCATTTTATACCGCCCATTCTTACGCTCGGTTGTTTATAGGTAGGTACTTTTAATCCGTGTTTGTTACATATTTGCAGGATACAGGTTCTCGGTTCTAAAACGGTGAAATTCATGGAAAACACGACAAAATCCGGGTTCCTGCCAACCACTGAGAAAACACGGTCTCCGCTCGTCATCCGTATGTTGCCAGATACCAGTTTAGGAAGACAAAATGTCAAATCAATATCACCTTCATGCACAAGGCTCAATGGCAACAACAAGTTCCAAGAAATCTACGCGGAGCTCGAGGCAATCATGCCAAATCTTGACAAAAAGTCCACCTTTCCCTCAACAGAAATTCTGGAAGAAATATGGTGGTATTTTCAGAATACACATATACCATACTGAAGTACACTGAAGACCAGGGAAGTACTGAAAATATCATGCCCCAAATCCATCATAGGGCCGCGGATCAGCGGCCAAAGGGGGGTCTAGGCCGCGGATCCGCGGCCGTACAGGCGCCGCAGGCAGAGAACTTTAGGGGGTATTTGTGTCTTTGTATATGTGTTCTGGTGGTTGCCCTAGATCTTCAACTCCCTGCCTATAAATACAGCAGAACTGAGCTCAACCAAGGGTCATTCATTTGTTCCTCTTTTTGTTAGGATTTAGTCTTTTTCTTCTTCTTCTTCATTCTTTTTCCATGAAAATTGTAGTGAGAGCTTTTTGAGTGGGAGATCAATGAAGATGAGGGCCTTTTGTATCATTCTCTCTTGTTTCTTCTTCCCCTTGAGATTCTTGCTTTCTCTTGATCATTCAACCTCTTCATTGAGCTTGAATGGTTAAGGGTTAGTTATTGATCTCAAGGGTCGTATTCTTTCATGGAATTAGCACTTCATTTCACATGCGTTCTCTACCCTTCCCTTGATCTTGCAACCTCTTGATTGAGCTTGCAAGTTTAAGGGTTGGATATTGATCACATGCTTGTCTTGAGTCCTAGTTTCTTGTTCTTGTAATTTCTTTCTTGCTTATTTATTACTTGCTTTTTATTCTTTCTTGCTTTTTTCATTCTTGTCTTTTATTACTTGCAATTTAATTCCATGCACTTTAATTACTTGTAATCTTTCCTTTTCTTTGTTCTTTTCTTTTTGTTCTCTCTTTTTGGTTCTCTTTTGTGAATGGTTGTAATTATTGTTGTTAAGATGAAATACGGTAATGTAAGTTAATATCTTCTTTCTCATTTCCTTTTCCCGTTATTTTCCATTGAACTCCGCCTAAACCATACGCAAGCGCTCCGTTAGGCACCCTACCCTGACAAGGTAACGGTGATTCCTAACCGCGACCGGTTGCGTTCGGTTTGGCCGGAGGCGAAAGCAAGAGACAAGAACGGAAGGACAAGGGTAAATAAGCCGGATTCCACGAATACCGCGCTTAAATCCCCTAATCCACGTTGCTGCCGATTGCTCTAGCTTCAATTGGTCAAGATTCGGCTCAAAGGTTTTGAGTACGGATTTCTTAGCTTACAATCTCGTATCTTTTCTTAACAACTTTATACTTGCAAATAAAACACATAGGTTAGAACCGAACAAACATATACTCATTCTTTATTAACTCGTCTAAGACAAGAAGGTAAAATACCACCATCTCCCTGTGGACCGACCCGTGCTCAACCGGCTAGCTGCATAGCGACACCGTCCTGATCGCGGTTATACTTTAATTCTTTAAACATCCGACACGCTTTTAGCGTGCGATCACCGGACCCCATACGTTCGTATGTACCATCTCCAGCTTCTTGGTCTTCTTTGCAATACCTCCAATTTGAATTCTGAGCGCGTTTTGTTTCCTACAAACACAACTTTCGTAAAGTCCCAACTCCACCTTCTTCAGCCCCGAAAGAAGCCCCCTACCCTATAGAATTATTATATTCTTCTCATTGAGGTGCCCCAATTTTCTATGCCACAACGAAGTCTCCGATTTTATCTACGAACTTGCCGCCAACACAACTGAATCTCTGCTACTCCTACTGAATGAGTACAACGAATCACTCAACTTGCCCCTTGTGACCATCAACGACCCTTTAGAAATCTTCCATTGAGAATTTCCAAACGTCGTGATATATTCTTCGTTGTCAATACGACTTGTGGAAATTAGTCTTTTCTTCAAATCTGGAATGTGTCCTGTGTTCTTCAGTTTTAATTGACCTTCTCCTGACGGTTGCAAGATATTCGTCCATTTGCCAACGATTTTGCACGGCTGACCGTTTCCCACCGTCACATGTCCAAAATCGCCTTAAATATACTCGCTGAAGTGATGCCGGTCTGAAGTGCAATGGAAGGATGCCCGTGAATCTAGGAACCAAGTATCCGGATTTATGCTAGCATTCGCTGATAGATAAAGCCATTGTTCCCTTGTTCTTATATAGACACCACATTCGCTTTCTTTCCATCCACTTTTTCATCTGAGCTTTTCTTTGAAGATTTGTAGTCACTTTTCATGTGACCCCTTTTCCCACAATTTCAACACGCGTCTTGGATTTTTCCTTGAGATTTTCCTCGGCTTTTAGACTTGTACTCCTTGCTCTTTCCCCTTTCCATCGTTCAACCGCGATTCTCCATAGAAAATGCAGAAGTTCTCGAACTCTCATCCACGGCCTTTCTCTGTATCTCATCGTTTAATATGTAACTCACCGCATCATTAAACATGAGATTTCCTGAGATAGAGTTGCTAACCGCTATAACTAGGTTCTTCAAACTCTCCGGCAACAAACAAAGGAATAACAGGGCCTGAATCTCGTCTTCAAACGCGATCGAGATGGATTCTAACTAGCTCACCACGCTGTTGAATTCGTTCGAGTGTTCTATCACCGAATCACTTTCTGCCATCTTCATGTTGAAAAACTTCTTCGCCAGGAAGATTTTGTTTGATGTAGAATGCTTCTCATACAACTTGGATAACGTCATCATTATCACCATCATTGTATTCTCTTTTGAAATATTAAAGGCCATCTGCGGAGTCAACGACATTCTGATCGTCGACAGGGCTTTCCTATCCAAAATGTTCTACGCCTCATCAGTCATCTTCTCGGGCTTTTCTCCTAACAACGGAAGATACATGTCTTTTTCATACATGTAGTCCTCCATCTGCATGCGCCACCAACCATAATTGTGACCATTGAATTTTTCGATCCTTATTTTATTATCTGCCATATTTTCGTCTAACGTCGCAGCAAAACACAACTTCTCTCTTGATCTAAACCAACGCCTTCGAAACAACAATCTAAGAAAGTAGGAAGATGACATAGGCGTTGTTATCCACCGTTAATGTCACGCCCCGCTTCCCAGAGTACGCGAGATTGGGCACGTGACATAGCCAACTATGCTACCTGTGGGTAGGAAGTATCCATCCACAGTCACATTACGGTTGTAGGGATATCAAGAACAAGATAATAAGCTAATCTAAAACATGTCCAAATCCATAATAACAAGAATCAATAAACAATAAGTGCGGAAGCTAATGATCCAATACAATGAATAAACAGTAC
Organism: Agapanthus africanus; assembly: GCA_030015575.1. Taxonomy (NCBI): domain Eukaryota; kingdom Viridiplantae; phylum Streptophyta; class Magnoliopsida; order Asparagales; family Amaryllidaceae; genus Agapanthus; species Agapanthus africanus. The sequence goes on along the minus strand of JASDDO010000010.1, from coordinate 483,178,526 downwards.
GTCCCATAATGCGGGCTCACATCTGGAAATGAAATGAAATAAATAAACTAAACTCTAAGGAACTCACAGTTCAGCCTGCTGGCTGAAGTACTCCTGCTCGGTCGGCGACAGCGGTAAAGAATCTGGGCCATGCAAAACCCAGACGTCAGCGCGTCATGTCAACCAATAATATAATATGAACATGGGAATAAGCAATGCAGGTATGAACATGAATAAAGCAGTACTAAGCAATAACAGTGCAGGGTAATGTGTAGTGGTAACTAAACTGTCCTATCAGGTTTCTACTCTATAGTCTTTGAAACCAATTGATGAATCGTCGATGTAACTCAATAGTATCCCGTGCGTGCCCAGGACCACAGTCATAACCCTCGGGGCTGAATCCGAGACGTGCCGCTAAGCAGTAAAAGGTAGTAGGATGGACGAGTGATGTCAGCATCAACACTCCGGAGCTGGCCAAGCCCGTAAGACTGATCAGAACAATGTATCGAACTGTTGAGTTACAAGTCGGTTTCACCTTTGATTTCCCCATACCCCCAAACTATGTATGTCAGGTCAGGTATTCAGTAGTCAAGGACTAATGCCAACACAAAGTCAAGTAAAAGTAGGTCTGTCTGGATCGACAGCAGGAATGGTTAGGTTTGTCGGCATTAGGCATGAGATCAGGAAACAAGTAATGTCATGGTACAACAGGATGAGTCGGTATGTATGTATATGTCAGGTGTAGCAGGGTCGGGCCAATATGTCGTGCAATCGGGTAAGTGCTCACAACAGGTATACAATCAATAATGAACAACAGCAGGAAACAGTAATTAACCACAATATTCCATATAACCACCGTGATGTTTGTATTCTCTTATTAACAGGTTCAATCATCTTTAGGGTGCAATAGCCACAAGGTAAATCAATATCCACAATTCTGAAGTAATGAAGCTACAGGAATTTACATTAAGTATAATAATTGTTTCGTGAATGATTTAACAGTTTAAGCAGATATGATTCAGTCGTTTTGTTTAGTTGAAATATGGATTGATGTGGGTTGATTAATTACGAGGAACTGTTGTACGATTCCAGGTTAAGATAACTGCAATAATATGATATCCATTACCATCATTAAGTTGTTTTATAGTATGAATTCAAATGCGTGGCACGACTAGATCTCGCCCGCTAGCATGTTAGAGCAAGTATTCAGATACTTGCCTAGACGGTTCCGCAATCTGGAACACGGATGCGATGTCGGCAGAAAACACGATATGATAGCACGGGCCACGGATCGAGTCCCAACAGAGAGCAACGGGATCACACGGACCAGGGGGCTTCGCTGGAGCGTCGGGTTCGCCAAGACGGCACGGTCGGATTCCGGCAACAACAAAAGTAGCGAAGTTAGCAATTACGATATGATACACGCAAATAACGACCAGCAAGGGGGATTGTACCAAAAGGGAGAACAAGGAAAACTTACAGGAAAGAAGCAGGGTGCAACCACGATGGCTCGACGGCACTGGAACGCCGGCGAGGCAGCGACGACGGCTGCGAAGGTCTGGAACAGCCGCTGGGCTTGCTGGAGGGGGGGGCGACGAGTGGAGGAGGGTGGTGGTCGGCCCAGGTGATCGAGGGGGAAAGGAGGTGGCGCGGGAGACGTCGACGAGGGTCGTCGGCGCGATTTCCGGCGACCTGGAGATTGGTACAGGGTCGGGTTTGGGTTTGAAGGTGGTCTGGCGAGGGGAGAGGGAAGGCGACGATGAGGTTGCGACGAGGAGGAGGAGAGGGAGTCGCGGCGTCGTCGGTGGCTGGAGGCGACGTCGACGACGAAGCCTGCGACGGTTGATGGCGTCGTCGGGTTGGGTGCAGGCACGGGAAGAGGCGGGGGAGAGAGGAAAAGGGTGCGGTGAGTCTCGTGGTGGCGAGGGCGGCGACGGCGAGGTCGCGGGGGATCGGCGGTGACGTTGCGAGAAGCTAGGGTTAGGGTTTCGTGTGGGTTTCGTGATGGAGGCAGAAAGTGGGGAGGCGGCTGCAGCGTTTTCAAATATAAGAAGAGAGAGAGGGAGATTGGAGAGAGGAAGAGAGAGATTGAGGGAAGAGAGAGAGAGAGATAGGGAAAAGGAGGCGGGGCCCACGCGGTGCAATCCTACTCTGCGATTGGCCACGAGATTTTAAAAAGGGATTTGAAAATAATTAACTGTTAAAGGATTTTAGATTCGTATAAATATAGTTTAGATATTAAATTGAAATGGGCCCTTTTTGGCGCGAAATGAAATATTTCCAAATCGCGCCCGGGTTGCGCCCAAATGTTCCAAATTCAAATTATAGGATTTTAAGCGGGTTCCAAATTTTGAAAAGAGGTGGTTAATGATTAAAATGCATGCCCCCAAGTCGGACACTTGCACGCGCGCGTAGTCGTCCAAACTCGCCCGTTTAGCCAAACGGAACGGAATCTCGACACGCGGACGCTACCACGCGACTAGTGGCGACGAGTAGGCCAACATGGACATCTTAAATTTCATTTTAGGAGTTAAAATTTGTTATGTGCCAAAATGACTTAACCGGTTATAATTTTGCAAAAAGCACCAAATAATCAGGATAATTGGACTGAGCAAGATATAACCCTCAACTAGTAATATTAATAGTATTATTGGGCTCGGGTGTTACAGTTAACCTAGATCATAGAATTGAAGAACCTTATGTTCCTTAACCACGCTCTGATACCAGTTGTTGGTTTCAGATAAATGCAACTCCGGCTCTAATACCAGTTGTTGTGGATGGGGGAATGGAGGAGCCGATGCACAGAATAATGCTCGCGACAAATCAAATCGCAATAACAACAACCATGCAATTAATTACGAAAAGACAAATTAATAATGATACGAGAATAAATAAGAAATCAAACAAACACAAACAAGAAGGATTTGGTAACGAGGTTCACCTACTATATGGCCAGTCCCCGGCAGAGCAGAATTTGCAAACATCCACTAAAATCCTTGAATCAATTACATGAGCAATCCTAGAAGATTTCTCTCAAATCTCTCTATATCTCACAAACCCTAGCAGTCACCCTGTCAATACAATGATCTCTCTTTTTGGCTGTTAAGAATACATATGAGAGGTCCCCTTATATAAGCAAGTCCTAAACCTACCTTAAACAAGAGATACATCTAATTTTACCAAAATAGATTTGCAGCAGATTCACCGTCAGCAGACATCTGTCTCCAATCTGTATCTCTTCAGTTTACTTGTGCAGACGTCTGTTCTGTCTCAAGATGTCTGGTATCTGGTCTTAGGTTGGGGCTTCAAGCTTCCCTATACGTCTGAGCCATACTTGGTCAGACTTCTAGCCATGTTCTGTACTTGGTCTTGGTCTTCTGCATACGTCTGGCTAGTTGGCCTTCAGACGTCTGTCGTTGCTCCGTATTTCTAACAAGGGCATGTCCAGATGTCTACTCTTGTATTAGGCAGACGTCTGACCTAAAACTTTCTCCACAATTTCTAACAAGACGTCTGTCAAAGGTGCTGAAGCCAACATACAGAAAAGGCAGACGTCTTACAAATTATGCATCAGACGTCAACCGACGGGTTTTTTGAGCGAAGCGAATATTTAATATTCTGTTTTATCTCTAATTTAAATAGGAATTAGGGTTAGACTATATAGGGATCTCTCATATGATAGAATTACTTCCATTAAGATTATTGTATAGAGAGAGGGTAACGGCTAAGAGGATAGCGAGATTTGAGAGAAATCTTCTAAGGTTACTCTTGGTGTAACTTGACTAATGATCAGTAGAAGTTTGCAGATTCCGCTCTGCCGGGGGCTAGGCATACGGTGGATGAACCTCGTTAAAAAATATCTTGTCTCTCTGGTTTGATTCTCTTGTTCTCGCTTTATTGTGTTTTGCCTTTCGTTGTTTAATTTACATATTGCGTGGATTGGCCGTTAGCATAATTTCCGTGTTGTTGTTGTTCCTTCTCCCATCGCAACACCGTATACCTACTTGACCATTGATGATACCTATAATGAGTTTCTTAAAAGTACTAAACATAAACTTCCGACATATTATCGGATAGACATGCAATAAGGTCAAAACACATAATACTTGCAATGGAGAAAAGAAACAGTGTATGCATGCAGAATTACACGCATAATTCGACCAATTGTCTAAAAGGATTGCAAGTTTTCAGGAGAGAAAGATATGCAAGGACTTAGACCAAAGGTTTGTAGGGAAGGAAAAAAAAACTAAGGATAATAACAATCATTACTTCAATTTACTTTGATGGTATGATTACAATGGTGGGCTAAATCTTACATATAAAATATATAAATTTCTTTATGAATAAGGGAAAAAATAAATAGAGAGGAAAGTTTATAACCAAAATTATAGTAGGAAAATGTTTTCCTTCACTTTTGAAGCCAGACATATAATGAATGTTGCAATTTCGAAAGGTAGCAATAATGTAGCATCTTTTGATTAATCTTGCTAGGTTCAGAATGATATGTATTTAAAATCCTTAACCACACGTGAAATTAAATATCTTATAAGGCTTGTTCTTGCATGTGCCACCTTTGTGCCCCTTGCCTATTAGATTTAACCCGTGTGTATCACAATTTAAATGTCAAACATTATCAAACTCTCCCCTCGAGTTTCGTGTACATAAAACACATGATCGATGTAAGGTTTCTATTTTGCATGATTTGCTAACTTCTCACTCAAAAAAAAATCCTAATCTGTTCACTGTTGAAATATAAAATGAAAGAGTAAATATCACATGACCATATTGATTCAAAAGGATGTTAGCAAAACTAAGAGAACAAAAAGAGCTGCTTTTAAGTTTGGATAATGAGCATGATAGATGGAAGGAGAAGAAGACAAAACGGTGAGAAGAATGGCATCGATCTCGAGAGAGAGGCTTTCTCCTCTCTTAAAATGACAAAAAAGGACGCATACAACTGCAACTGGGAAAAAGGCGGGAAAAGCTATGGAATCGTACACGTGGGCGATGGTGGGCCCACTTCCAGTGCCGCCCGAGAAATGCGGGGGACAGCTTTTGTCCTTTTTTGTCCCAATTTTGCAAAAATATAAATAAATACAAAATAATTAAACGAGTTCACGAAAAATTTAAGAAAATTGTACTACCATGGCCGGGTACTATTCTACCACTAGACCACTGGTGCCTCCTTCCACTGGTAAACTTATAAGTTTATTTTTCAGTGATTGAAATACTTAAGAGGCAATAATCTTTTCTTGCATTACAATTTCATTGTAATGTTTTTCTAGATGTAAAATGTGTGTGGCAGGTAGCGTTTTGTTCGAGAAAATAATTAAATTGTGGGATAGGTAGTAGAGCATGGGAAAGCAGTGACAAGGTCATAAGTTTAAAAAATGTTGAAAAGAATGCAGGGAGAGGCGTGTAAATTTGATCCACTATGCTCTAAAAAGAGTAAATCGCATAGTACATACACCCCTTGTGTATATCCTATGTTAAATTATCCGTAACCTTGTCCATTAGCACATGCCACTCTTGAATCGGTCTCGTATATGACATAGAAAGAAAATTTGACATGATGATAACAAACTTAAGAATGGTGTGTCCCAAGTAACCAAATGTTTGATATCATCTTGATATGAATTAGGAAGAAAATTAAAAAAAAATCTTGTAATTACTTACCATGTCATGCGTGATAATAAATAAAGAGGTTGAACATGTATTCAGAAGCACAGACCATGGCTCTTTGTTTTCTGCCCAGAAACAAAGAGCTATACATAATTCATTTTTCCTTCTTGAGCTAGAGATTGGTCTCGCTAAGTTCACATTGTTTATTATCCTAACATTGATGAAGAACTGTAGGGAGATTGATGCTCTATTTTAATATTGGCATTCATTGATGAGAACCATACTCTATACATGATGGCCAATTAATGTATTCTTTTAATAAAAGTGCGAGGAAGAGGATAGTTTAGATGTCATGTCTGTCCTCAAATAGCCAAACAAATAATCTGTTGCTTACCTGGAAAGTACGAAGATTCATAGTCATAGCCTTTACAGAATGAGCAATAGTTCAGTTGGTACATATAACGCTTTCGTTCATGTAGATAGCGCGGGGTTCGAACCCGAGAGAGAAAGTGGTTATAAATTAATGCCTTCGGAGCAAATTCATAAGTCCCCAAAGTATATGTGTGTTGTGTTTGTGGGTGTGATGTGTACTTCGGTAAGGTTTACATACCAGTTCCCAGAAGAAGAAGAAAATCATAGCCTTGTCAAACGATCTAAAATCCTCCTATGGATAGAATACTTCAGCAGAAATATAAATTCGCACTCTATTTAAGAAGCCACCGATGGAGACCAAATACCCAAAAGAAGTTAATCCATATACCCAAAAGAAAAGCTTTGAAGTTCAAACTGTAATTGATGGGGTTCCGTTTCGGGCCCCCGTCAGATGTTGTCTTTCGTTGATCTCGAGATGAACTTGATTGATTGTCCTTCGTTGCGTGTGGGTCTCAATGGGTTTTGAGAGGAGAAGGTGGGGTGAGGAGGCTGTCGCCGAGTACCTGCAAGGAAGTCCCGGGATGGTTTGGTACCACCGAGTACCCTCCGACGCTCAAATTAGTGGTGAGATCCGGACAGAGTAACGGCGTAAAGTGTAAAAAAATGGCTTACATGACCCCTCTGTGATGGAGGTTTATATAGCGGTGGTGGCATGCAGCCGCAAGCGCGAGAATCTCGCCGGTAGTTACGCTCCCGACGTCACACCCGCGCAGAGAACGGATCGCCCATTAATGGGGATCGTGATGGCGTGGAACGTGGGATGTTGTTGGCGTAGAATCTGCGCATGGCGAGATTCACGGAGCGGCGGTTACGCCTGTGAGTGGTGGAGTAGGTCGGAGGGCCGAGGAAGGCGGCCTCGGCCGGGGGCTCGGGGACGACCGAGGAGACCGAGGAGTCTTGGTCTTGTGGCAGCTCAGGACGAGCTGAGTGGCCGAGGAGGCCAATTCGCAAGGGGCCCCAAGGTGGGCCAGTCTGCGCTTGCAGATCGGGCGCAGGGTGGCCTGGTCGGCCACTGATGGCCCTTTCTTCTGAATCCTGGGACACGTCATCTGCCACGTGTCCTGATCCTGGAGGTCGCCAATATCGAGCATTATCGTTAGCCCCCCACTCTTGTTCCGACCAGCTAGTGGTCGGGTCAGGAGTGGACTGCCGGGCCTCCTGAGGTGAGGTCCCTTCTACGGTTTCGTTGGGGCGAGCCCTCGGTCCATTGGTTGTCTTTTCTGCTGGCGAATCGAGACGAGATCTTTGCATTTAAGGATGGTGTGCCGGTTCGTGCACTCTGCAGTCGAAGCGACGGTCCACGTGTCGAGCGCCAACTGGCTGATGTGACGTGTGCAGGCCTGCGGTGTCTGATGGGACGCGGTCAATCGCTGGGCAGCCACGTGGAGCGATTTGTGCCGCTGGGCGCAAGGAGCCGTTTCGGCGGGAGACGATGGGCGCCATTGGATGAGGCCGTGTGCGGTAATAAATATGGGTGGGCCCGCCCTAGGGTGCTCACTCTCTCATATTTTCTCATTCTTAAGCCCCAACTGCTCGGCGCTCGTCTCCCCTCCTTTGTTCCCAACTTTTGAAAAATTTCTTTCCCGGGTTAGATGTCTTCCCCTGTAGAATCAGTATTCGTTGTAGGAGTGGATGTTAGGGTTCCTTTAGATGTGTTCGAGTCCCCTCGGGGAGCAGGGGCTGGGCCCTCTCCCCGGGGCCGTGAGGTGGGGGCCACCTCCAGGGAGGAGGCGGTAGATGTAGCCCCCAGCACCTCGTGCTGGGTGAGGCATGAGGACGAGCTCGCCAACGCTCGAGCTCGCTTCCACATTCCCCCGAGCTACTCGCTCTGTCTGGCCGAGGAGGGAGAAAGGGCAGACCAGGTACGGGGCAGGGAGATTGCCCTGTATTTGGAAGCCTTTTGGGGCGGAATGCGCCTGCCCTTCTCTCCTGAGGTCATCGCCGCTCTGAATTTCTTCGGTTTGGCCCCCGGCCAGCTAGTGCCGAACGCGTGGAGGCTTCTCCTTGGGTTCCTGATCCGCCTGAGGCTGCAGGCGGTTCCTTTCAGTCTTTCCCTTCTTGATTCTTCTCTTGTTTTCAAGAGTCACCCCAGCGGTCGAGCGGGCGACCCAAGATGTTTTTTTTTTTACTTTTAGGAAGCGGCCCGGGGTCTCTACTGGGACCGGGGTCGTGGCCTTGCCCTCCTCCATCTATGATTGAAAAAAGAAATTTTTCTTCGTTTCCCCTCCCGATGGCGAGGACTGGCCGGTGCCCACCAAATGGTCGAGGGAGAAGTGTCTGCCGGGGAACCTGTCCAACGACCCCGCCGCGGTGAGAGTGGCGTCATGGGAGCCCATCTCCAGACATGACGTGCTGCTGTCTGAGAGGGTCTTGAGCTGGGCCGGGCTTAGCCCCGCCGAGTTTGTCGGTAAGTTAGGTTGGCTTTCTGGGTTTATGCTTTACTCGTGTTGCTGATAAGTTGGGTGTTCGTTTCGTGCAGGATCCATGGACTTCGGCGTTCTCCGAGATGCTATGCACCAACCGAGGCAGCCTGCTAGGACCGGGGGCGCCAACTCTTCCCAGGCGCAGCCTTCCCCTGCTCCCACTGCCCCGGTGACGGTTCCTCTGGGACGTTCGGTGGTGGATCCCGTCCCGGGCCCCAGCAGAGCGTCGGGTCAGAAGCGGGCCCTGATTGTGGAGGACACGGCCTCGGAAGAGGAGATCGGCCCCCCCTCGGAGCCGCTCAAGAGGAGTTCTCGGAGACCTTCCCGGGGCCGGTCCTCGCCGACTGTGGTGGAGGAAAGGGAGCTCCGGTTCGCGGTGCCGTCCGGGCTGTCAGTCGCGGACAGCCTCCTCCATGAGATAGAGACCTCGGCCGGGGGTCGGGTTCCTGGGGGGACCCTCAAAGCTCAGCTGGCGTCGATTGCCCAGGAAGCTGTGCAAGTAAGCCCCCGTTGCGCGGTGAGATTTGGTGTTTTCCTTCATGTTTCTGATCCTTCTTCTTTTTGTGCCTTACCAGACTCTCCAGCACGTGGCCCTCGCCCTCCGCGTGGAGACTGAGGTGGTAGCCCCGGCGGTGGAGGCCGCGGGCCAGCTCGCCCGCGTTGCAAGAAAGCTCCAGGCGAGAGCAGGAGGCGATGTCGGCGAGGATCGCAGCCCTGGAGGGCGAGGTGGCAGCCGGGAAAAGGGAGGCCGCCCGGCACCGCGAGGCTGCAGCGATCGCCGAAGGCAAGCTCGGGGACTCCCAGGTGATCGTTGGCAGCCTGAAGAAGACGGTGAAGACATTCCGAAAGGAGCTGGGGGCGTCGGCTGAGGCCTTTAAGTCGGCTGGATCGAAGGCCGTGGCGAGCTATAAGGTCGATGGATTTTTATGACGACCTGGCCGTGGCCACGACCCGCATTTGGCACGATGCCCTCGATGCCGTGAAGTCTAAGATGCCGGAGTTCGACGATACGGATCTCCGGGCCGAGTTCCCCCTCGTGGGCGCTGACAAGCAAGGGGGAGAGGCTCCCGGCGAGGTGGGGGCCGAGGACCCAGCGCCCCCAGTGGTCAAGATTGAGGACCTCGAGGTCGCGCCCGGGCCCGAGGTGTAGAGCCCCCGCTCTCCTATCTTCATTTTGTTTTTCTTTCGAATTTTGTAAGGCTGAGGAGCCAGGAAATACTTTTTGTAAAAACTTATCTTTGGCAGTAGTAATAAAGTTTTTCTTCTTCAGCTGTGATAAAGTTTTCCTTTCTGCCATCTGTTTGTGAAGAATACTCGCTTGGGATACTTTTACTTGCGCCGTTGTGATTTCATATCAGGTTGGTCCTCTGTCTAACAATCGTCCGTCGAGCTGACTACAGTTGTTTGCTGACGAGCGTCTCCGAGGAGGTGATCTCCTTGGCCCCCGAGGTCGAGGGGGGGATCGTTTAAGCTTGGACAGACCTGACATCTGTTTCTGATTTAGAGTATTGGCAGTCATCTGGAGGTGACCGGGCAGGGTAGCTGCGAGGTCATCTCCTGCTAAGGCTTCATGCATTTGTTGCGGCGTTAGGGGGGTTACCCGTCTGGGGTGGCCGAGCAGGGTGGCTGCTCGGTCGCCTCTTTCGAGGGCTTGGTTCTTTAGAGTTATGAGTGGGCGACCACCAGCCTTGGGGGTTGAGCGGGGTAGCCGCTCCGATGCCCCTTGTGAGGGATTTTGATCCCTGGCATAGAGGGTGGGAGCCGGAGTTTGACCGAACAGGGTAGTCGCTCGGGTGCCTCTGTATTAGGGATTTTGATCGTTAAGGACGGTGGTAGGAAGCTACCAGCCGTAAATGGCGAGGCAAGGACCCGACTGCCTCGGGGAGGAACTTTTGATCCCCGGCGTGTGGCAGGGAAGCTGCTTGCCGGGGATTGCCGAGCGGGGGAACCTCGGGCTCTGGCTGCCTCTGGGAGGGCTCTCAGATCCTTCAGGACGGTGGTAGGAAGCTACCAGCCGTCGATGGCCAGGCAAGGACCTGACTGCCACGGGGAGGGACTTTTGATCCCCGGCGTGTGGCAGGGAAGCTGCCCGCCGGGGATAGCCGAGCGAGAGAACCTCGGGCTCGGCTGCCTCTGGGAGGGCTTTCAGATCCTTCAGGACGGGGACCGAGCAGGGTTACTGCCCAGTGCCTCTTGGCGAGGACTTTGATCCCTGTCGGTTGTGGTAGGAAGCTAGCAGCCGGGGATAGCCGGGTTAGGACCCGACTGCCTCTGGGAGGACTTTGGCCCTTGGCGCGAGGAAAGCTATGAGGCTGTAGGAAGCCCACCAAGGACCCTTGGCCGGGCAGGGTTACTGCCCGGTGCCTCTTGGCGAGGGCTTTTGTCCTGAAAGATAGCCGAGTGAGGGAACCTTTGGCCTTGACTATCTCTCAGAGGGCCTTTTGATCCCCGGCGTTTTGGCAGGGAAGCTTCCCGCGGGGGATAGCCGAGCGAGGGAACCTCGGCCCTCGACTGCCTCTGGGAAGGATTTTTTATCCCCGGCGTTGTGGCAAGGAAGCTGCCCGCGGGGGATAGCCGAGGGAGGGAACCTCGGGCCTTGACTGCCTCTAGGGGGTTTTGGTCCTCGGCGTTGTGGCAGGGAAGCTGCCCATGGGGGATATCCGAGCGAGGGAACCTCGGGCCTCGACTGCCTCTGGGAAGGCTTTTGATCCCCGGCGTTGTGGCAGGGAAGCTGCCCGCGGGGGATAGCCGAGCGAGAGAACCTCGGGCTCGGCTGCCTTTGGTAGGGCTTTTTGGTCCTCGGCGTTGTGGCAGGGGAGCTGCCGGCCGGGGATGTTTGAGCAGGGCGGTTGCTGAGTTGATCTTTGACGAGGCGCTGCCTGGTCGTTCGGCCGTAGGTGCGGGGAAAGGGAACGGTCGGGGCAACGGCGTGCGCATCTAGTACTTTGAATGCGGGGGGAGATGAAGCGACAGGGGCGCGTCGCTTCGTCTCCATCGAGTAACGTTCGATGGACGCCGCGTGGCGCGTCGCTTCGTTTCCACCAGGTGACGTTCGATGGACGTCGCGTGGCGGCCGTTGGGCTGCAAAGCGGGCTATATAAGGAGTACTGGTTCTTCCCCCTTCCCAGATAGGCCATCGAAAATGGAGGATTTCCCGTTCACTATCCCCGAAATCATCAGTTCCGCAGATGTGTACCTTTATGACCGCGATCGCACCAAGGACACGGTGCAGTTGGTGGTCGCTCACATTGAGGAGCACTTCGGTCAGCTGCTTCCTAGGCGCTCTTCCTTGCTGCAGTTACTTATGTACTCCATCTGGAGGGCATCGCCGGGGCTTTACAACCCTCTGTCGGAGAAGCTCTTCGATGAGGCAGTGGGCAAGCTGCGGTCTTTGAGGCGCTTTGGCTTGATCTCCGCGAACCGGCTGGCGCGCTCGGAGGCGCTCATCCGCGAATGTTACGAGCTGAGGCTCGGGGTCAACGCCCACGGGGGGAACCGGGAACAGAGGCTGGAACTTGCGCGGTCCCGGTTGGCGGAGATCTTCGCCAAGTATCACGAGCAGTGCTCGCTGCACCCCTTACCCTCGCTATTGTAACCCCCCCTTTTTGTATGGCTGAGGAGCCCATAATATCCTTTGAATAAACAAAGATTTCTTTTCTTTTTCGCAATGTTCCATTGATCTTTATTTAGTCAACAGTAGATTCTAGGAAGAATTTACATTGCTTTTTTTAAAAAAGAAAAAGAACAGGTGCAAGTTAAAGGATGACTTGGTTGGCTTGGGCTGAGCTCCCTGAAGGGCTGCCGGCCCCCGTGCTTGGCATAGGGCGTGGGGCTCCCTGAGCCCCAGGCTGGCTGTCTGCTGAAACAAGCATGATCTGGCCGATGGTCAGGTCGGTGGGAGGGCGAGGCTGCTCTTGCTCGCGGTCGGCCTGCCGTTTATCCCTTAGGTAGGTGGCGAGGTGCCCAGACCGGATGAGCTCCTCGATATAGTCCCTCAGTTGTTTGCAGTCCTCCGTGGGGTGGCCCAGTACCCAGTGGAAAGCGCAGTAGGGGCCCCGGGTTCGCTTAGCGGCCTGGCGTGGGACCGGGAGGAACTTGAAGAACCCCTCATTCTGGGCTTCCTCCAGCAACACCGCGAGGGAGACGTTGAGGGGGGTATACTCTTGGAACTTCGGGTGGTAGGGCTGCTGACGCTTCGGCCTGTCCTCCCGAGTCCTTTTCTTCTGGTCGGGCCGATCCGCCCGGGGAAGGTTGGCATTCACTTCGGATTCCAGCTGGACCTCGCGTTCGGTCCACGCCTTGACTTCGGCCATGGTCTTAGGTTGAGCCAGCGCGAAGGAGCGCAACCATTCTTTGTGCCTCAGACCAGATCTGAGTGCTGTTATAATGGTCTCGTCCCGGTGCTCGAGCACCTCGAGGAGGGCGTTGTAGAAGCGGGTAATATAGGCCTTGAACGTTTCCTTATCCCTGCTTTTAACCGTGAAGAGATAGTCGACCGTGCGCTTCTGTCAACAGTTCCCCACGAAATGGCAGAGGAACTGGGTGGCCAGCTCGTCGAAGGTTGAAATTGAGCGGGGCTCGAGCCCCCGGAACCAGTCTCGACCCGCGCGGATGAGGGTGGCCGGGAAGGCCCTGCACTGGGCGGCGTCAGAGTGATCTTGGAAGCTCATTCCCGCGGTGAAAGCGTCCAAGTGGTCCTTCGGGTCGGTTTTCTCATCGAACAGAGAGACCTTCGGGGGCTTATTAGCAAGGAGACGCGCACGGCGAGCAGTTCCTCGGTGAACGGCTTCGTGAGCGAGTCAGAGGCGTACTTAGCCCCGTCGCTCGAGAAGTGAGCTTCTCGGCGCATGCCCTCGATCTTCTTCTCGAGGGCGTCGAGCCGACCGTGGTACCTTGAGGAATCGGCGCCTCGGGATTCCCGGGCCCCGCTGTGGGTGGATTGCGTCTGGGAGCGGCTCTGGTTTCTCTCGATAAGGTGCCTCAGGTCCCGGGATGGGGTAGCTCTTGAGTCGCCGGGGCGGATCCCTTCCGTGCGTTCCCGCCGACCATGGTGGGGTCGGCCACGCTCGTGGATAGGAGAGGTGACCGACATTTCCTCAGGAGGGTAAGGGTAGCGAGGAGGCTTGGGGCGAGGCTCCCTGGCGGCGGATCTCGGCGTGGAGCCCTGGGGCGCCCAGCGGGCCTCAGGGAGCACCGGTTCGAGGGACCGGTGGCGAGGGGATGCAGCCTGCTGGTGGTTGGCCGTCCAGACAGGGACAAAGTCTTCTGGAGGCGGAGGAGCAGCGATCTGGGGCCCGGGCGCGGTCGTTTGGACGCGGACAAGGGCCTCCACGAGGGATTGCAGGCGATCTATCCGGCCTGCGAGAGCGTTGATGACGACCATGGGGGGGTTCATCCCCGCCTTCAGTGAGCGGAAGGCGGCGGCTGGTACTGGGATCCCCAGGATGGTCGTCTGCCATGAGAGAGGAGATAGGAAGGCCAACTTTGTATTTTGTGGAATTTAACGTTCCCACAGACAGCGCCAACTGATGGGGTTCCGTTTCGGGCCCCCGTCAGATGTTGTCTTTCGTTGATCTCGAGGCGAACTTGATTGATTGTCTTTCGTTGCGTGTGGGTCTCAATGGGTTTTGAGAGGAGAAGGTGGGGTGAGAAGGCTGTCGCCGAGTACCTGCAAGGAAGTCCCGGGATGGTTTGGTACCACCGAGGACCCTCCGACGCTCAAGTTAGTGGTGAGATCCGGACAGAGTAACGGCGTAAAGTGTAAAAAAATGGCTTACTTGACCCCTATGTGATGGAGGTTTATATAGCGATGGTGGCATGCAGCAGCAGGCGCGAGAATCTCGCCGGCAGTTACGCTCCCGACGTCACGCCCGTGCAGAGAGCGGATCGCCCATTAATGGGGATCGTGATGGCATGGAACGTGGGATGTTTTTGGCGTAGAATCTGCGCATGGCGAGATTCGCGGCGCGGCGGTTACGCCTGTGAGTGGTGGAGTAGGTCGGAGGGCCGGGGAAGGCGGCCTCGGCCGGGGGCTCGGGGACGAGCGAGGAAACCGAGGAGTCTTGGTCTTGTGGCAGCTTGGGACGAGTTGAGTGGCCGAGGAGGCCAATTCGCACGGGGCCCCGAGGTGGGCCAGTCTGCGCTTGCAGGTCGGGCGCAGGGTGGCCTGGTCGGCCACTGATGGCCCTTTCTTCTAAGTCCTGGAACACGTCACCTGCCACGTGTCCTGATCCTGGAGGTCGCCAATATCGAGCATTATCAGTAATAATTTTAAGCATAACCGACTTTCATGAGGGACAATAGCAACAATACCATTAGATGATTGTGTCTGCATCTAAAGATTGGATTGCCATATATTTGGCATAACAACAAGCACAGCAAACATTATCAGAAACAAATTGCAAAATACAAATAACAAAATGGGTAAAGTAGTGATATCACTGTGAAAGAAAAAGACTAGTTTCTAGTAAGCAAAATAAAAAAACAAACTATTCTTGATGCAGGAGCCTATTACAAATACGAGGCATAAACTGAAAAAATAAACGCCCGGCGAATTCAAAATTCCATCAACATAACAAACAAGATCGCCCTTCAATGTTATTTCCTCTTTGGCATATATAACTAACTTTAACAATTAAAAGCTTCTTTGATTCATGTAGCCTGAACAGTTGGTGTTCATGTGTGTCCTTCAAGTCATTCACCTAGCTAGCTATCAAATACATCAAAGAAAACATCTTTATGAATTTTGTAATAAGCAAATACTTGGGCCTTTCATTGCAATATCTTAGTTTTGCTAAAACAGATAGGTTTGACGGTAAAAGAGAAAGAAAGAAAGAAAAAGAAAACCCCTACCTTACCCTTTCAATAGATTTGTAACAAAGCACCCTCTCTTTTAAAAACCTACACCTTACCCTTCCGATTTTAACAACACTGTTGTTTACATCTTATTCCTAAAGTACCACCAACTTATGTCTATTGTCCTGTCAAATTTTTGTTCCGAGTTTGTAGTTAATATTTTTCCAAGGGGTATTTGGAATAAAATACGACATGAACGAAAATGTTAATGTCGCTAAAATATGAAAAAGGATTGCTACAGGAATTCTGATGCACGTTAAAAAGGAAAATCATTGCAGTGCCATCTTGGGTAGCCCATAATCTTGATGCTCAAAACTCTTGCTTTTGACTATGCTACCCACAAAAGAGAGAGAGAAGAATAAGGACGGAACATCAACCCCATGGGCACTGCAGAATAATGAAAACTGAAGTGATGGTTGATTGACCTCCCAAATTTCAGAACAACTTAATGCTACCAAATCAAATCATACGACTGTTATCATTGTTAAATGTTAAATAAGAAAGGCATACCATTTTGGCAAGGTGCCGATTTACCATAACAGGAGTGCATTAAAAAGAAGTGTTCGGTTTCTTGTACGACGCCGGATATTTTTATTTATCCAATAAATCTGAACCATGCAAACTCAACCGCTATTTTAAAAAGCTGTTAAAATTCAACGGGTCTGGTTAAAAATAGATATCAAACCGATACTTAAGTAATTTTTTTTCTAACGGTTGAAGAATATATCACCCATCGATTTTGAAATCCTAACTTCCGGCAGAGCACTATGCGTCTAACTCAACAAAGTTTTTCGAAATGATCTCTCGATTTTGGAACCCTACCTTCCGCCGGAGCACATCTATGTCTTCCTCAACGAAGTTTTACAAAGTGGTTGCTGTAAATTTTTTACTTCTACATACATATATGCTGGCATATTGATTAATCTAGTTTATGAGAAAACTATCGCTGAATTAGAAGAAAAAGGAATAGTAGTGGAAACAGACGAAAATCAATGCTTGAAAATACCTATTATTCCTATCGATTTAAAAACTCCTAAAAGAAAAAATATTGAGTTTATATCGTCAACTAATGGAAGCAAATGTAAAAATATTTCGTCTCTTAAAGTCAGCCCTGATGAGAATAATAAAAGAGGTGTAACAAAGGATTCAAAATATGAAAATTTTAAGAATACTTCATGTGATTTGGTAGAACCTGAAATCGGCATGATATTAAATTCACTAGATGATACTTATATATGTTATTTGGTTTATGCTCTAAATATTGAGTTTGCTATCAGAGTTCGTTCTACTCGTCGTGCAGTTCGCAGTAATTCTGTAATCTCTAGACTCTATGAACATAACAAGGCGCAAAACCTAAACAGTTCAAGCTCGATATAAAACGTAAAATATCTTTTTCGGCATTCGTAGATATAATTATATTGGATCCAACTGCGAAGCTCGTATGTTTGTTGTTAAAAAGGAAAGATCGATGGATAGTAATTTCTTACAAGAGAAAGCACAACCATCCATTTGTATCGCAGTCAATGGCGCGAAACCAATTTTGTCACAAAAGAATTTCCAAATTCAACAAAAGTCAAATTCATAATTTGAATGATAGCGGGGTTGGTCCTAGCAAAACATATACGATACTAGGACATGGTCATGGCACGGTAGAGAATCTCGGTTATGGGCTAAACGATGTAAAGAGTGTATTAAGAAAAATATGTCATCAATCTATGGACGTATCAGACGCCCCAGCAACGTTAGCTTATTTGCACCTAAGATAGTATACAGGTGCTCACTGGAGGTGAGTACACCGGATGGACTTGCCGAGAACTTCTAGATGGTAGTATACCTATTGTCAAATAGAAGTTCTTAGTTGACATGAGTACAGGTAGTTTGTTGACCTAAGATTATCATTTATCTTGTGTGAGTTCCTATTCTACTTAGATTACTACCCTACCACGGCTCTACTAAATTGTGCAAACATGTTTTAGTTGGGTACAATCCCAACCCACATGAAAACAGTGATCGATCGTCAGAGATTCGTCTCTCCCAGAATAGGGAGTCGATATCGTGCTGTGTTCGGTTGGCCATCATAATAAGTCCCTGCCAGGGCGGATGATCAAGATTTAGTGATCGGAGATCAATAGTTTCTCGAATGGTAATGAGCTTGACAATGGCATGACTTATCAGGTTGTTAGGGGTCTGAAATTTGTTAGTTGTATGTATGCCCTAGAGGCCATTATTTTACAAGATTGTATATTATAGTGGATGCTTGGACATATATAGGGAGGACTTTCTTGTTCGACATGATAGTATGCTATCTGGTTACTCTTTATCTTAACATGTATATTTGTACTGTCTCTCTATTATATGTTGATAAAGCCCTTAGGATGTGTACGACTACCAGGACTACGATGCAGATTATACTAGTGGGGCCAGGGTAGTCCACAAGTACATCCTTTAATTGTTCCTAGTCGAGCGAGTATCAAGACGGGGTATCGATATTCCAGAGTAGACTAGTGTGTATAATTCTTGACCCTGTATAGGGCGATGGTTGATCCCACAACCATTAGTGTTTAACATCAAAGAATGTGCACATGAGCTCAATGGAGAATGGGTACACTGAACATGACTCACTGAGAACTCCTAGATGGTATTATACCTAATGCCATATAGCAGTTCTCTGGTGACACCGGTACAGATTAGTCTGTAGACCCGAGATCGTCATAGAGTCTTGTGTGATTCCTACTGTGCTTCGATTTTCACTCTACCACGTTCAAGAGAGCATGCAAACAGGTAGTTTTTGGGTACATTCCCGAGTCACATGGAGGCAAAAGGCGATAGGAGGGGCTTCGTCTCTCCCGGTATTGGGGGTTTATGTTGCGCTATGCTCGATTGGCTATAACAGGAAGTCCCTGGCCAGGGCTGATATTGAGATATACTGATAAGTGTTATCAGTAGTTTCTCGACCCGTTATGAGTCTCACATCGGCATGACTTATCAAGTTATTGGGGTCTGACGTTTACCACCCCCAGACTCGATATGCGACATATCAAACGAAGAGACCGGACTGTACGGTAGTGTTACTTATTGGATTCACGGGAGTATGAACAAGCTTCCTTGTTGATCTTCTGATCGCTCAATACCCGGGTAGCCGTTACGTCCAGCTAGTATCGCTGACGGCTTATGGGTGACTGATATGATCATCACCTACTGCTGCCGTATTGACGAGTCTTTAGAGTCCTACACAGATATTTCCTGACTCAAGCGAAACGAAGTAGGGCACATATGTGATATGTGCTGGACCGAGATTGATATGTGTATGTGATACAGTATTCTAATCTCGCGATATAGGTTATATGTTATATATCCGGATTATTAAATCAAGTGTTGATTCAATAATTTATTATATGATATTAGTCGGTTGTATGTGATATAGCCAGATTATTAAATCAAGTGTTGATTTAATAATTTAATATATAATTATATATTTGATATATTAATATATAATTATATATTTAGCTCACTTAAGAATTTCTTTTCTATTTATACATTTAAATATATATGTGATATATATATTAATATATTCTTTTTGTGTCATGCTTGATGATACATTGCACATGGGTGTATGAGACTCATACCATACTTAAGATAATTAGGGTGATTATTTATTTAAGGAATAAACAAAATTAGGTGGAAAATGGCTTGGTTCGGATGCTTGTAGAAGCATGTAGAAATCTTGACTTAGTCCACTAATTTTGTTTTACTCTAGATATTTATTAACTTAACTATTATTTTTAGCCATGGTTAAGTCTCTATAAGAGTTTATATGAGATATTTTCTTACCCATGGTTGATCACTTGATGAATTGAGTTTCTTCTTCATCTCCTTCCTTGCTCTCTATCTTTCAAGTGAGAAGAAAAAGAAAAAGAGAAAATCAATTCTAAAGTGAGAAAAATTTCTACTTCACCAATCTATACCAAACCAGCCATTTAGTATAGGTTGTTTCATTCACTAATTCTCAATTAGTGAAGAGATAGCTTGAGTTAGAGATTTCTCGACGTAGATCATCTTCGGCCTCGAAGATCTTTGAGCGAGCTTGTTCCTTTCGCCTAGTGGAGCCTAACAAGAGTCTGGGAGACCACCACTTGGAGCTAAGGGACTGCTACACGGAGCTTTAGAAGTGAAGGACTGGTCTACAAAGGTTGTATTTCTTGTTCACTTAGAGTAAAGTTGTTTACTTGCTTAGATAAACCCTAATTCTCTAGTTAGATCCTTCGTTTGGGCTCGCTCGACACCCTAGATTTTTTTTAAAATAGCATACTTGATGCGTGCCGAAACATAGCGGGGTGCTAAGCGAACAAAGTAGTGGTATCATAGCCAAACTAGAGCGTTAGGAGTGGTCTAGACAAAGTTAAAGTGTTCGATCGACTATTTGAAAACCCGGAAAACTCACTCTCTGGAAATTTTTTCAAAAGTTGGAATTTTTCTTATTAAAAATATTCAGAAAATAGTGCAGAATTTTCTATGGACCCACTAGAAAAACGACGGCCCAACTCGACCAAACGATCGTGGAAGCACGACCAAAGCATGCCTTTAGCGACGGTTCCGCGGCGCCGTTGGTGAGGTAAGGAGCGTGCTTTCTTGTGTAGGTCCGTAAGTGGTTAGGGCACTGTCTGGGTATTTTTAACTGTGACTCAAGTGATGAGATCTCTGGGAATTTTGGGTGTTTGATAAATCGATCGAAATGTTTAATATCGTCTAGATATATGTGATTTGCGATACTATATTTGGAATCCACAATAATTAGTTATATGAAAACTAGTTAATACTTTGTAAATCTAGCAATTTAGTCTCTTTTGATCGGTTACGGCAGGGTTTTAATTCGGATCAAAACTCCGTCATAATCTCGTATAGTACGCGAACGCTCGTCAGGTAACACTACTAGATAGCCACGCCCCATTACCCCGACTAAGTGACTGTAGAAGAACCCCGTAGCGAAAAGTATCCGTTCGGGTGCTCGCGGCCACGGTGTTCCACCTAAGTGCACTTCGTCGACAACATCGGGGGTACGGCCGTCTACTAATGTTTCCGATGAGCATTCGATCAACGGTCGGGAATCTTGTTGAATTGCCCGAGTAGATATTGAAAAGTGTTTTCAATTTGAGACTAAAATGCCGGGTTTATAATGTTTGGCATGAAATTCGGAATATGTGATATTCCGGGTTTATGATATCTAAGGAATTTATACGGTTAGGTATGAAATCCGAAGTATGTAATATTTTGGGTTTATGATGTCTAAAGATGTTGCAGATTTCAATTGTTGTAGTTTTCACTTTCTTTTCTGGGACCGTAAGTGTATTCGTTGCTATACGTCAACGACAATTGGGATATGCATATTTACTTACGTTGATGGCTTGTGATGTTATGTGTTGTTGGGATATGTTATATTGGATCATTGTGTTTGAATAGCCGGGGGGTTTTGCGTGAGATGGAAGTTTTTCATTTTCATTCATGTAAAACTTGTATGTAATATTCTTTTATTGGGACACTTCCAGGTTGAGAATGATGTCACCATTGATATATATTATTTATTTTTCCACATTAGGATAGACCCAAGGCGGGGAGCACCAGTAACCGGGTTCTAGAGTCCAGTGGGAGACCATCTCGAGGAGTCGAGTCCGGGTCTCCTAACTCTAGAATTAGTAGGGTTGCCTGCCGCTCTCGTAGGGGTCTATGGATGTGGGTTTGGCTATTCATCACAACCATAGAATTCGTGTTTTTTACTGGATTAATTTAAAACACGAATCTCCTAATATATCCAATATTTCATATGTTGGCTTCTGTTGCAATGTTCTGTGATGAGATCATATAACTGCGTGAGACGAATGCTTTATATTATATATATGATATATAATAAACGTTGTTTATGTTTTGCATCCGCGCTAGTCCTGCCCCGCTCTGCCGATAGTTAAGTAACCAAACGGTGCATAACGGGACTCCGTGGCGAATGCGGATGGCATAAGCGTACATTGTATTTCCGTTTCTTTACCCGTGATGCTTAGGAAGCATAAATGATGGGACTTCATTAATGAGATTAATGAAAAGGAAAGAAACATAAAGATGTTGTAGAATCAAATTTTCAAAAAGGGTAGCTCTAATTTTTTCTTTGCATAGTGGTATTCCTTGATGAATATCCAGCACCTCATTCGATGAGGAAAGAGCCGAGATCTTTTTACCGGGAGTGACCTCTTTAGCGAAACTAGAAAATACTACAACCCACTCGGTTTTGTCTTTTGATTGCTTCTCCAGTTCTTACTTTACATAGTGTTATTCTTGATGAATATCCAGCACCTCATTCGATGAGGAAAGAGCCGAGATCCCTTCACCGGGAGTGACCTCTTTAGCGAAACTAGTAAAAGCCTCAAAAACACCCCTTTTCAATATCACTCGATTCTATAACGATATCAAGTTCATTACGCAAAAGGTTTTCTTAAAAACCCGTCGTAGCCATCCGTCATTTCAGATAATAACTATTTAGTATTCGTGCTGCGTTTATTGACCATAGCCAAGGCGTAGTGTGCGGTAACTAATTAGTGATTATCTGCAACCATATGATGCGATTAGATTAGGGTAGTCGTACGGCTTTATTGACCATAGCCAAGGGTTGTACGGGTGGGTTTAATTCAATCAGAAAATAACGGGTTGAACTTGGCTAGCGCTTATGATTTGTCGACCATAGCTAAGGTCATAAGTTGCTAGGGGCAAAACATTATCGGGAATTTCAAGTGTTGAAATTTGCAATGAGATTGCATACCTTCTATGAGATAGTTGGATCCCGATACCCACTGCGAGTAAGAGTTACTCCTGCGAGAGTTTTGCACTTTATAATTAGCCGATCAAGTAGATGACTAGAAAGGTGTCAACGGGGTTATACCTCTAGGAAAACGAGGTTTATTTTAATTAGGTCCGTGCGAAAGCACGGGAAGCCTCCCTCAAAGTACCGACACTGGCCTGACTGAAAGATTAGCGAACTTGTAGGGTGTAATTAATCCCGGCTAGTCTTAACTTTTAGGGTTTAAAGGAAAATTTGATAAAAACAGTGGAAGCCATCCTGATTAGATAAAATAATAACCAGTCTAATCTTGCAAGAGCATATGCTAAATGTTTTCTTCTCTCTCTCTCCAGGTAGCGACCTTGACACGCCTTAATCAAGATAATATTAATGTATTGACCGAACCCGCTTGTTATACTGAGCTGGGGAACGTTGGTTCCGCTCTATCTTATAATTGTTATAAGTCCAAGCAGAAAATAGAGGAATATTCGGATTCCCATGTAACCCGAATGAGGAATGGGTATGTTGATGCATCTTCTTCGGGTGTGTTTGTCAATGAGAACTGTTTCTCAGTGCACACTACGTTCTGGGTATTAGATACCGGATCAGGATCCCACATATGTAATATGTTACATGGGCTAAAGAAAGGTAGAAACTGGGAAAATGTGATCATTCTCTAGAAGTAGGGAAATGTGCAAATGTTGCAGCCTAAGTGGTTAGAGAATATCGCCTAGTATTAGCAAATGGGAATATATTGAATTCTGAACGAATGTTATTACATACCGAACCTGATATGCAATATCATATCAGTTTCTTTATTAAGTAAAGAAGAAATAATTTTGTTTTGCAGGATAATGTGATGAACATTTTCCTAAATCAAAAGTTGATTGGATCAGGCACGTTATGTAATGGAATATATGTTCTAAATCAAACTACGGTTCTTTACGTATAGAACACACATAAGAGGAAAAGTTTAGAAATGAATGAATTCTTCTTGTGGCATTGTAGACGAGATCATATCAATGCGACACGACTGGCCAAGTTGCATAAAAATGGATATTCGAATCCGTTAGAATTTACATCTTATGAAACTTAGCAGTCATGTCTCAAAGATAAGATGACCAAAACTCCATTTACTAGACACGGAGAAAGAGCTACTGAACTCTTGGGACTGATACATAGTGATGTATGCGGTCCCATATCTACACATGCCTGGAATGGTTTCTCATATTTTATTACATTCACTGACGATCTCTCAAGATTCGGGCAGGTGTTCCTGTTGAAACACAAGTCTGAACCTTTTGAGAAATTCAAGGAATATAAGTGTGAAGTTGAGAACCAGACGGGTAAAAGTATTAAAATCCTTCAATATGATCGAGGAGGAGAATACTTGAGCACGGAGTTTCAGGGTTATTTAAAAGAGAATGGGATTCTCTCTCAACTTGCTCCTCTGTATACACCACAGCACAACAGTGTATCAGAGCAGAAGAATCACACCCTATTAGATATGGAGTGCTTTATGATGAGTATTGCTGAGTTACCTATTTCCTTTTGAGGTTATGCGCTTGAGAAGCCGCATACCTATTGAATAGAGTTCCGATCAAATTAGCGCCTACCACTCCATATGCGATATGGTATGGGAAGAGACCATGTCTTAAACGATTTAAGATATGGGGTTGTCCGGCCTATGTTGAAAGGCAAAATCTGGACAAGCTCGAGACAAGGTCAGTTCTATGCAAGTTAGTAAGATATCCCAAGCATTTGCGAAGGTACATCTTCTACCACATCGAGGAACAAAATGTGTTTTTGTTTCTCGGCATGCCACCTTTTTAGAAAAAAGAATTTCTTGAAAAACAAATTAGTGGTCATGAGGTAGAACTGAAAGAAGTTCCAGCTATACAAAATGCGACTGATGATTTGGTAGAACCGGAGGATTCGATAGTCCCCGACGAATCTCAGCCTCTCCACCGATCTAGTAGGGTTCTTCATCCACCTGAGAAATACTACGGTTTTCTCAAAAACGGTAGGAGCGAGGATTGCATCATGAAAGATGATGACCTAACTAGTGTCGAGCAGGCCATCATGAGTGGGGATTCTGTGAAATAGCTGGATGCAATGCGATCTGAGATGGAATCCATGTACACCAACAAAATATGGACTTTTGAAGTTGCTCCTAAAAGGGTAAAACCCATCGGGAGCAAGTGGATCTTGAGAAGATTCTTGGCGTTGATGGAAAAGTTGAGACTTTCAAAGCTAGACTTGTAGCAAAAGGTTTTCGTCAACGACCAGATGAGGATTATGATGAAACCTTTTCTCCAGTGGCTATGCTTAAATCCATACGGATCCTACTTGCCATTGCTGCATACCATGACTATGAAATATGGCAGATGAATGTCAAGACCACTTTTCTAAATGGTGATTTAGAAGAGAGCGTGTGCATGAGACAGCCAGAGGGCTTCGTAGACAGTGGGAGCAGCGGAAAGGTGTGCAAGTTGCTTAAATCAATTTACGGATTAAAGCAGGCAGTCAAAGAGTTTGACTTCGTCAAAAACGTAGATCAACCTTGTATCTATAAGAAGGTTGTAGAGAGTAAGGTTGTCTTCCTCGTATTGTACGTGGATAACATACTCTTGATAGGAAATGATGTTCCTATGCTACACTCGGTCAAGCTCTTCTTATCACAAGGGTTCTCCATGAAGGATTTGGGCGATTCCTTTTACATCCTGGGGAGAATCACTGGATAGCTGTGAAGAATATTCTTAAGTACTTGAGAAGGATTGAAGAAGTGTTCTTGGTATATGGTAACGGTGAACTCCAGATGGAGTCCTTTACCGATTCGAGCTTCCAGAGTAATAAGGTCGACTGTAAGACAGTCTCGGGTTTTGTCTTTACCTCAGTGGAGGGACGGTATATTGGAAGAGTTCCAAGCTAGATACCATAGCAGACTCGAAGATAAAGGCTGAATATATCGCTACCAACGATACTACCAAAGAGGCTGTCTGGATGAAAATGTTCATGAGATAAACTCCGGTCCCATCAATGATCCAGACATACTCTTAGGCAGTATCACCTGATCAGGGAGATGGTTGATCTCCGGGAGATCGAGGTAAGGAGAGTTGACATAAAGAATAACACGGCGGATCCACTCACGAAGGCCTTTTCCTAGAGATACTTTAAGGGATGTTGGGTATGAGATACTACAACAACTGGCCTTAGTGCAAGTGAGAGATTGTTAGTTGTATGTATGCCCTAGAGGCCATTATTGTACATGATTGTATATTATAGTGGATGCTTGGACATATATAGGGAGAACTTTCTTGCTCGACATGATAATATGCTATCTGGTTACTCTTTATCTTAACATGTTATACTTATACTGTCTCTCTATTACATGTTGATAAAGCCGTTAAGATGTGTACTTGACTACCATGACTATGATGCAGATCATACTAATGGGGCCAGGGTAGTCCATAAGTACATCTTTTAATTGTTCCTAGTCAAGGGAGTATAGAGACGGGGTATCAATATTCCAGAGTAGACTGGTGTGTACGATTCTTGACCTGTATGGGGAGATGGTTGATCCTACAAGTTTGACATCAGAGAAAATGCACAGGTGCTCATTGGAGAATGGGTATACTGAACAGGACTCGCCGAGAACTCCTACATGGTATTATACCTAATGTCAGATAGCAGTTCTCTCGTGACACTGGTACATGTTAGTTTGTAGACCCGAGATCGTCATAGAGTCTTATGTGATTTCCACTGTGCTTTGATTTCCACACTACCACGTTCAAGAGAGCGTGCATACAGGTGGTTTTTAGGTACAGTCCCGAGCCACTTGGAGGCAATGAGCGATAGGAGGGGTTTCGTCTCTCCCGGTATTGGAGGTTGATGTTGCGCTATGCTCAATCGGCTATAACAGGAAGTCCCTTACCAAGACTGATACTGAGATTTACTGGTAAGTGTTATCAGTAGTTTCTCGACCCGTTATGAGTCTCACATCGGCATGACTTATCAAGTTATTGAGGTCTGACGTTTACTACCCCAGACTCGATATGCAACATATCAGACGAAGAGACCGGACTATACGGTAGTGTTACTTATTGAATTAACGGGAGTATGAACAAGCTTGCTTGTTGATTTTCTGATCGCTCAATACCCGGGTAGCCGTTACGTCCAACTAGTAACGCTGACGGCTTATGAGTGACTGATATGTTCATCACATAATGCTGGCGTATTGACGAGTCTTTAGAGTCCTACACAGAGGTTTTCTGGCTCAAGCGAAACAAAGTAAGGCACATATGTGATATGTGCGGGACCGAAATTGATATGTGTATGTAATACAGTATTCTAATCTCGCGATATAGGTTATATGTGATATATCCGGATTATTGAATCAAGTGTTGATTCAATAATTTATTATATGATATTAGTCGGTTGTATGTGATATAACCGGATTATTAAATCAAGTGTTGATTTAATAATCAAATATATAATTGTATATTTGATATATTATAATATATATATATATATATTAACTAATATTAGCTTACTTAAGAATTTCTTTTCTACTTATACATTTAAATATATTTGTGATATATATTAGTGTATTCTTTTTGTGTCATGCTTGATGATACATTGCACATGGGTGTATAAGACTCATACCATACTTAAGATAATTAAGATGCTTATTTATTGAGGGAATAAACAAAATTAGGTGGAAAATGTCTTGGTTTGGATGCTTGTAGAAGTATGTAGAAATCTTGACTTAATCCACTAATTTTGTTTTACTCTAGATATTTATTAACTTAACCATTATTTTTAGCCATGGTTAAGTCTCTACAAGAGTTTATATGAGATATTTTTTCACCTATGGTTGATCACTTGATGACTTGAGTTTCTTCTTCATCTTCTTCCTTGCTCTCTAGCTTTCAAGTGAGTAAAAAAAGAAAAAGAGAAAATCAATTATAAAGTGAGCAAAATTCATACTTTACCGATCTATACCAAACTAGCCATTTAGTATAGCTTGTTTCATTCACTTATTCTCAATTAGTGAAGAGATAGCTTGAGTTAGAGATTTCTCGACGTAGATCATCTTCGGCCTCGAAGATCTTTGAGCGAGCTTGTTCCTTTCGCCTAATGGAGCCTAACAAGAGTCCGGGAGACCACCACTTGGAGCTAAGGGTCTACTATTCGGAGCTTTAGAAGTGAAGGACTGATGTACAAAGGTTGTATTCTTTGTTCACTTAGAGTAAAGTTGTTGCTTAGATAAACACTAACTATCTAGTTAGATCCTTGGTTCGGGCTCGCTCGGCATCCTAGATTTTTTTGAAATAGCATACTTGATACTTGCCGAAACATAGCGGAGTGCTAAGCGAACCAAGCAGAAATTATCCACCCTCTAGATCCGATATGCGACACTCTCAGACAAAAAGACCGGACTGTATGGAGATTGTCACTCACAGGCTCAGTAGGGATACGGATAAGTTTGTTCGTCGACCTTTCTTTCGTTCAATACCTGGGCAACCGTTACGTACAGCTAATGCATCTGATGTACTTGTGATTAAACCCACTGCAAGTGTATTATCGAGTGTTTAGAGTCCCACACAGAGAGTTTCCTAGTTCGGATGAAACGATATAGTGTACATATTTTGATACGTATGGGAGTCTGATTAAATAAGTGTACTTGATACACGTACTTTAATCGGACGCTTTGATAAAACTAACAGGTTTGAAAGATAGCCGGAACTGTATTATTATTCTCTCATTTTCTTTCTTTAGGGTATTTGTATTTTAAAATGAATACGGTATTTATACGAATACGGATATTTGTGTCTCGATACGAATACAAATATTCATATTTTTATACGAATACGGTATTCGTATTTTGATTAAAATACGGGTATATGTATTTATACATATACGGTTGTGTGTGTATGTATTTATACACTGCTATTCTTATCTTTTTAGAAGCTTAAAGATGTGTGTGGAGGGGTGAGTCATTGGTATGAGTCACCAATTCATTCTCTCTCTCTCTACAAAAGCAAAAACAGAGAGACAGGAGATGCTTAGATTTTATTATACACATTATCTCTTCTCTCTCTTAGGCTTTGCTTCTAAAAAATGGAAAAGAAATTTAGCAAGGAGAGAAAATCTTGAGATATCTTTCACTACATCTCTCATCATCACCTCTTAGTAAGTTGTGATTGTGTGTTGCTTCACTTATGTTTTTAATGTGAAGTTAAAGCTTGGATTCAGATTCTATCAGGTGGATCATCTTCGACGAAGAAGATCGGCCTGCAAGCATATTCCCGACGACTATGGAGCCGAGCTAGAGTCTATGAAAATGTGTAGTGGTTTTCTGCAATTAGGCGGACATGCTACAAAGATAGTTATCCCCTAACTTTATATGTTTGTTATCTAGTTTTGTGTTTGGAATTGATTCTAGGGTTTTGGTCGCTAGTGCTTTTTTAAAAGTTTTTGTTTTCGCTTCCACTTTCGCCGCGAGTCTTGCGGCATGAGCACTAAGGACCTAATAAGAGCATAAATGCTTTTTTGATGCTTATGTTAATTGGAACACCATAATTGAAGAGTTTGTTATAAAATGAAAAGTGCACTACAAATAAATTACGAGCACGAGAAAAGAATGGATTTTGATACATTATGCAAAAATTGTATGTGTGCAACAAATATGCCACTGGAATTATACGCTTCCAAAATTTACACATTTTTGAAAAGATTCAAATAAAACTCTAGAAATCTCAATCTTTTAATATCCAGAAAATTTCAAAAGTCGATGGGACAATTAGATATAAAGTTCACAACGTACTTGATCAGAAGAAAGACAAACGAAGAGTATATTATGTCCAATTTACGACAAAAGGGCAATTTTCCAAGTGCATTTGCAATTATTTTGAATCAACCGGACAATTATGTAGGCATATATTTAGAGTTTTTGTATGTAAAAGTGTGAATAGTACCATCTCAATATATTTTGCCAAGATGGACGAGAAATGTTAATCAAAATATTGTCATGATGAGTATCGTATCACCTTCGGTACAGTTGACTGAAACGTCGCGGTATAGTCATTTATGCAACGAGTTCAATCTAATTGCCATGAAAGGTGCCGCGTCAGAGAATGGATACAAAATTATGCTTGGAAAATTGCCCAAACTTTCGATACGAATATCTGAACTTTCAGTTGAAATACCGAATGTGAAAGAAAATTTGGTAGATGAAGCAATAGATGAATTGAAATCCGTGAAAGATGATATTTCAAAAATACAAAATACTTAACAATCTAACCCTAGGGGTCATAGAAAGAATCAAATAAAATCTTGGATCAATAAGAAAAATAGTGATGAGAAAAAGAAGAAGAACTTATGCACAGGATACAACCAATTAACATTTCATAACAAAAGATCATGTCCGATGAGACAAACATAACATGTAGCAGACATATATTCTGGTCAACCGAATCTCATGTGTCTTGAGCCGTCATAGGATTTGAATCAACCGTCTAGTTGGTTAGAATATTTTGTTGTAAATGAATGATATTTGATGTAAATGACTGATGCTTGATGTAAATGAATGGTTTTTGTAAAACTACAACATATTTTTTGATTTTTTAGTAAATGAATATCATTTGTTGTAAATGAATGATATTTGATGTAAAGCAATGATACTTGACGCAATATCAGTTGTTAATAGTGGTTGTGTCAATTAATGATATTGTTAAATGTTTTGATATTGGTTGTGTCAATCAATAATTTTGTTAAATTTGTTGGTGTATATAAAAGTGTTAATTAATGATGTTAAATTTCTGGATTGTGGTTGATAAATGTGTCAATTAATTTACTCTCTGTTAGTGCAGAAAATATAACCGCTCCTTAAAATAGTGGTTACATAGTGTGCACTCTCTTTCTGCAGAAAATATAACCGCTATTTTATGTGGCGGTTAAATATTCTGCTCTATGTTTTTGCAGTGAGCTGAAAATGTAACCGCTACTTTATGTAGGGGTTACATAGTCTACTCTCTGCTATTGAGATCAAAATATAATCCCTATATTAAGTAGCGGTTAAATAGTCCTGTCATGTGGACATGATAAATACCAAGCCCAGGTCGGATAGGCTTTAGCACCTTGTGCATCCCAGTGATAGAAAACTCAAACTATAACCGCTACTTTAAGTAGCGGCTAAATAGTTTGCTCTCTACCGGGGCAAAATATAGCTGCCACTTTAAGTAGTGGTTAAATAAATATAACCGCTAGTTTATGTAGCGGTTAAATAGTCTGCTCTCTGTTACTGCAATAAGCTCAAAATATAACCGCTATTTTAACTAGCGGTTAAATAGTCTAACTCAAAATATAATCAATATTTTAAGTAGCGGTTAAATAGTCTGCTTCTGCTGCTGTTGTGGGCTTAAAATATAACCGCTATTTAAAATAGCGGTTTTATTTTAAGTAGAACCAAAAAAGTGTAATTGAGAAATCATATATTAGAGTTCATATACAAAAATGTAGATCATTTACACAAATATACATCATTTTCTTATAAATGTACATCATTTACATAAATCAAATATCAGAGTCCAGTTACAAATATCAACACACATCATATATACTTGTAAAATCTAAAAATTCATTGTTCAACACAGCCACACATAATATACACATGCAAAATCTAAAATTTATTACAACATTTGGGTAGTTTCTAATTAGCTACCTCATAACACATCATATATCTAAAATTAAGTATAGTATCTGTGTCCCATTTTTTTGAGTTCAGAGGAAATCCCTGTGACAAGCAATCCATGTATTTCATCACAAATGCACCGCAGTCGAGTGATCTAGTCTCTTGTCTCGGATGGCCTTGATTCTCATCAAATTTGCAAGCCTTTGTTAAACCAATTTTACTGGGATTGGGTACATCCTTCAGCATATGTCTAATAAACACTACTACAAATAAGGGTTGCCCCTACAGATATATGCGTAGGGACGAAAAAATACCCCGTAGGTGCAAAGGCCGCAGGTGCAAGTTGAAGCCCTGAACTTGCCCCTACGGGCAAATTCTTGCCCCTACGGATTTCTGTGTAGGTCCTGTTGCCCCTACGGAGTAGGCCGTAGGGTAAAAAAAGTTATATTATTTACGGTTTTTTTTAATATATTAAATGTACCTATGGACATAACCGTAGGGCCATGTACTACCCCCTACGGATATCTGCGTAGGTACCTATCCGTAGGGGCAAAATATCAGGAATCCTGATATTTTGCCCCTACGGATAACCCCGTAGGGGCAATGCCGTGGCCCCTACGGATATGTCCGTAGGGGTACTCCCAACCCCCTGGTACTGAGATCAGGAGGGAAATATCAGTTACTGCTGATATTTTGCCCCTACGGATATAGCCGTAGGGGCAACATGTGTACCTACGGATTAATCCGTAGGTACATATTATCTGTATTTTTTTTAAAAACAGGGCTGCCTGATTTTTTCCCGCCCTGTGCACAATAATATATATATCAATCAAATATAAAATTAATCATCACACAACATATATCGCAGTATTCATAATCACATCTCACGCATATATATAATATACAAAAGAAACCCAAAAAATGAATATGATATAAATATAAACCAATATCAATATCGTTTCAAAATGTAGTATAATGTGTATGATATAAATAAATACATGTTTCAAAAAATAAGAACAAAAAATCTACCCTAGTTCGGTCCAGCTCCACCTCTGAATAACGATAGAATAACGCGCGCCTGCTCCTCGGTCAATAAACTCTGCAATTCGGCGCGAGCGGGAGCCTGAGCGGCCTGTGGAGCTGGCGATGTGGTCTGCGCAGCCGCCGTCGAGGTAGTCGCTTGCGGAGCCGCGGCTGCGGGAGTCTGAGCGGGCGGTGGAGCTATAGGAGCTGTCTGCGGAACCGCAGCCGATGTAGTGGCTTGCGGAGCCGCAGCCGAAGGAGATGCATGTGGAGGCTTGGCTGATGTACCTTGTCGCGTCTGGACATAACGTGTGTAATAAGCGTGTAAGAACTGTGTATTATTCGAATTCGTATCATTATTAAGTTATTTCGAAACCCCGTTTGGATATCTAGTTTGTTGTTTATTTTAATTACATCTGTTTGTATGATTAATCAAACTTAAGTCTAAAACCAAATAAGCTCAAGCTACGTACTAATTATGGATATGTTGATATCTATATAATATGACATGATATTTTACTATAAAATAGTATACATACCAGCATCTCCTTCAACTCTTGAACGGTGGCCCTCAAGCTCTCCAGTTCCTGATGGACACGTCGGTCACTGGAGACGGAGGAAGTAACCGCCGGGGTGGAGTCCAACCTCATATGGGCCCTGCTAGGGCCCAGTCCCCGGCCTCTCTCCCAACCTCCGTGGTGCCCTTCGTGTGCGGCGTCCAGAACTGGGGTCAGCAGCCTCGGATCGCTCTGTCCGGTAAAATCGATCCCCGAGGCTTGGGCCTGCTCAACCACCCGCTCCTACACCCACATTAAGCAGTAAAGTATAAGTATAAAATTTAAACTTGAACCTTCCAAAACTAAAATTTCAAATTTGGGTAGAAAAAATATTAACACTTATGCAGTACTCCTGGGTAGCGACGTCGGGATATCGAAGCTCGCCCGTGGCGGGATCTGTCGAGGTGCCGTGGACGGCAAGATATGCGGACAGCACGCTCGGTGTACCACCTGACGCCACGGTCCGAGATGTCTGCAATATTAGAAAGTAACTCTTAATATTAGAAATATTAGAAAATAACTCTTAATATTGCAGAATATCACAAAGGTCAGTCTATTGTAATTTACCGATAACTCCATGGCTCGAGTAATGTTCCTCGAGCCACCTGTGTAAGTGGGGCGACCCCTCTTCGCCGACTTCCTGTTCTCTGTATTCTGAGCAGCCTGTTTCTGCACAACGCATTAACATTTAGTTTTCTAATTAAGAAATACAAAGAAATAAATTATATCATAAATAATGAATTACATTTAAAATACATACCTGTTTGCGTTGGGAGTCGAAATAAGCGCACAATAGAGGCCATGTCTCTACGTCGACTCTCGCAAACGCCGGAGTAGATAGGAGGGCCGCTCTCTCTGCCTCGGGGGTCGCCATCCACAGGGAGTAGCAGTCGGCCTTCAGCTCATTCCTGTTGTATCGGACCTTGGCCTGCATGTTCTTCATCAGGCCATTGTACAGAGCATGAAGGTCGAGCACCCTCCCCGGGTGATCAGAGTCGGCTACAGGCTGAAAATCGTAATCCAACTGAAAATACAAAAAAAACATTGTTATTAGATTGCAAGTGTTAATAATAAATATATTGGATAGATCAAATGAAAATATATATTAATACATACTCGAGCCTGATCAAAGAAGAGAGCGAATGAGCACTGGTGCTGCTCGCCCCACTCAACGTGAAGTGGATAGTTCTTCACGAGCCGGCTCTCGTCCCCCAAATACCGGCCGAACCTCTCGGCATGAGGACCGGTATAGCGATAGTCAAGGGTAAAAAAAAAGGGGGAATGCTGCCTCCCCCCTAGCTCTGTCAGGCCTCAGCCTATGGGACTGATTCGGGCCTCGAGTCCCCCTCTGGGGATGGGGAGGCCCTGCGTCTGCACGAAATATCAAGACAATCAATAATAAGACAAAGTTGTATTAAGAAATTAAGGTTAAACGAAAATTCAAGTGTGATATATACCTCCGGTGACTATCGCACGAGCCTAGGCCCGGGAAGCAGCACGAGCGGGACGATAGTTCCTCCGGTGAGGAACAACCGGGGTCCCGGATGCGGACGCATCCCCTCCAACTAGAAAATAAATATCGACGCTAAATTTCCATGAAGTTCATATTTATTCTATAGAGCATATGTAAAATGAATAAATATTTTAAATTTATTCATACTAACCTGCAGACGATGCGGAGGGTATGGAAGCGGCAGGAGTGGCCCCTGCGGAAGATGTGGACGCACCACCTATAATTAGACAATTAAAAATAGATTATATAAGTAATTGCAAAAAGAATGTGTAGATTAATAATATAACGTTCTAAATCAATATGCATGAACTATAAGATATATAAACATACCCGCAGGTGCGGTGGTGTCACCACCTACAGCTAGACAATAATAAAAATTGCTAAGTAAGAGCAAAAGGAATGTGTGTATTTATGATATAGCATTCTAAATCAATATATATACACTATATGATATATAAATATACCTGGAGGAGCGGGGGTGGCCTCTGTCCCAGATGTGGACGCATCACCAACAACTAGACAATCAAACATTGACAATATAAGTAATTTTGACATAAATAGGCATGAATATCTGTAATTTTACATTCAAAATGGATATGCGTGCAGTATACCTGGAGATGTGGCAAAATCTACACGGAAGGAGGCATCCGAAGGGGTCTCCGATCTGGGTGCAAGACCGGCCCTCTGAAGCTCCCTACGGAGCTCTCCGGGCGGCAGAACCGCTCTGTCTCTGCCTCTGCCTCTGCCGCGGCTGGAGCTCCTGCCTCTGCCGCGGCTGGAGCTCCTGCCGCCCCTCGCTGCTCTCGACATCGTCATCAAATCTAGATAAATGGTTCGTGGACGCATTAGACAATCATTAAAAGTATTGACTATATATGTATAGAGCGTAAAATGTGAAGTAATAATATAACATTACTGATAACCTTTTTCGTTTCGTGGGCGCATTATACATATCTACTTGGATTTCATCGTCGATGTCATTTCTAACCCACGTAACTTCATGATCGGTTGAAGACAACCCGTCCTTCGCAACAGACGGTCGGAGCACTTTAAGCCTTTTATGCGTTTGTTGTGTATTCTTATTGTATGTGTGTGTTCCGGCTGTCGGGGGTAGGCTTCTATCCCATTAAGAATGTATAGAGCGAACGCCCATCACTTGTGCTTTCAACCGTTTCGAGTAAATTTCGGCAGCACCTCCCCGCTGTTCTCCGAGTACACTGTAATAGAATAGATAATCATTTCAAAGCCGTGAAACAACGTTGAAATGAACATCTAATCTATCTTTGTACACGGAGAACAAGCGGAAAGGTACCGACGAAATATCTCGAAACGGATGAAAACACAAGTGAATGAAGGCGTTTGCTTTATACATTCTTAACTTGTCCACACGGGACAAATCTATGGGTTACCATACGATTGAATTTTCTCGTCGCGTAGACTATACGACGGTTGTTAGTATCGAGCTATACTGTCCGATATTTAACAACCTTCGTATAGTTCTAGGTCACGACGAGCATCGCACGTATGTTAACCGATAGACGGGGACTAAGTGGCGCTTTTAGTTTCATATATGAGTATCGATGAGAATATGAAGGTTTCATATTATCATCGAATATCATATATTGGTTTTAACTTGAACATCTTGAATCACTCTCTAATGATGTGTTTGTTGTGTGTTCTTGTTGTATGTGTGTATTTCGGCTGTCGGGGGTAAGACTTCTATCCCATTAAAAATGTATAGAGCAAACGCCCATCACTTGTGCTTTCAACCGTTTCGAGTAAATTTCGGCAGCACCTCCCCGCTGTTCTCCGAGTACACTGTAATAGAATAGATAATCATTTCAAAGCCGTGAAACAGCGTTGAAATGAACATCTAATCTATCTTTGTACACAGAGAACCAGCGGAAAGGTACCGGCGAAATATCTCGAAACGGATGAAAACACAAGTGAATGAAGGTGTTTGCTTTATACATTCTTAACTTGTCCACACGGGACAAATCTATGGGTTACCATACGATTGAATTTTCTCGTCACATAGACTACACGACGGTTGTTGGTATCGAGCTATACCGTACGATATTTAACAACCTTCGTATAGTTCTATGTCACGATGAATATCGAACGTATGTTAACCGATAGACGGGGACTAAGTGGCGCTTTGAGTTTCATATATGAGTATCGATGAGAATATGAAAATTTCATATTATCATCGAATATCATATATTGGTTATAACTTGAAAAACGTGCCGTTGAAACAAATTATTGTTCTCCACCTTGCACTCTCTTAACAATGTTACATGCATTAAACATGTAAGAGGTATCTATAACAACTCTAAAGTTTCACCTGTTGGGTTCAACAAAAAGGTTTTTGATATAACAAACACAATCTTCCTCAATTTTTCCCTTGAATCGATGTGAAATTAATAGTGTCCATATGACACAATGGATATATTTTCTACACAAAAGGAAAAAGGCAAACAATAGTAAAGCAATTGTAATTCTATTAAGTATCCATACTGAAAAAGAATAAATAGCAAATTAAAAATTAATCACTAATGAAAAACAAATAAAAGTGCTTATTATTATACTTCAGAGGTTATAAGTGCTTGACCCCCATAGTATATAGGCTGTATCCGCAATTAACCCTTTTCTATATACTTGGGTGTATAGAATTTCTAAAAGTTACACACGGTTTTTCTAAATCCAATTCTTTCCTTTCATTACAAAACCCTTTATATTTTCTAATAGGTACCAAGAACTTTCAAAGTTTTTGGATATGCACAAAAAGAAAGCATCGCCAATAAGATTGACATAACCCAAATGACTTTGACCCATTACATATAAATGTCATGGTCTTTCAATATTTTTCAAACAAATACCATAGACTTTGTTTGTTACAAATAAATACCATGAAGTTTTAACGTTTTCACATAATTTCCATAGACTTTGTTGTTTACAAATACATACCATTGACTTCCAACGTTTTCCAGATAAATACCATGAACTTTGTTGTTTACAAATAAATACATGAACTTTCAGCGTTTTTTAGATAAATCCCATAGACTTTCATGGACCTTTTTCTCATATAAAAACCATGGACTGTGTTATTCACAAATAAACAGTATCGACTTTCACTATTTTCCAGATCAATCCCATAAAATTTCACCTTTTTAACCCTAACCCAGCCCCAGCCGAACCCCAACCCAACACCAAACCCTAACCCTAACCCTAACCCCAACCCAACCCCAGCCGAACCCCAACCCCAACACCAAACCCCAACCGAACCCTAACCCTAACCCTAACCCCAACACCAGCCGAACCCCAACCGAACCCGTACCCTAACCCTAATCCTAACCCTAACCCCAACCGATACCTAACCCTCATCGCTACCCTAACATCATTAAAATAATGTTTAACTAACCTGTAGGCTAGGCGGTGGAGGAGACGACGGAGACGCTCGGTGGTCGACGACGCGCGCAATCGGCGACGAGGAAGAACGAGGGCGGTGGCGACAACGAGAACGGAGGGCGGTGGCGACGACGAGATCACTGCAGGCGGTGGCGACGACGATTCGGCCGGCGCTGACGATGACGAGAACGGCGATCGGCGGGAACGTCGAGGGTTTGGGGATTTGGGTTCGCGTGCAACTGTGATCGATAAAGGGAATAAGAAATAATCAGCGTAGGGATCAATCACTTAAATCCCTATTTAGATGCCCCTACGGATATACCCGTAGGTGTTTGGTTTGCGGCTCCGTAGGGGCAAACAACACTTTAAGATTTAATAATTTTTAAATAAATATAGAAGGACCGTAGGGGCAACCGTTTGGACCTACGGATTAATCCGTAGGGCCAAACTTTATCTGCCCCTACGGATGTTGTTATCCGTAGGGGCAACCCCTTATTTTACAAGTGAAAATGCTTTTACTGCAAGAAAAAACATTAAGTTAAACAAATAATTACAATTTATAAGCAAATGAAAATATTAATCTTTTTAAAATTGGACTAACCGGTGATTTACATTCAAGCTTATATAGTTTCAAGACAACTTTGAACAATGGATCATATAGCATAAAAATTTCCTTTGTGATGTACCAGACACACAAAATCCAATGATCTTCGTGATGAATGGGAATATAAACCAGGAATTAAAATTTTAATTCATCACTATAAATCATTTGTTTCATAAAAAACGAAAATGAGAAAAATAAAGTATAGACCTACCGTTTCACACTCTAGTACAAACCTCTAGAAAGGATTTTTCCATTTGACCCATTCTAATAAGCTAGATCTGCACTTGTGGTTGCTCTTTACTTTCATAGCTTTTATCCATGATAACAATCACGGAGTATCGTCTAGAAAATAAAAAGTAAAATGGATAACACGATATTGAATATTATTTAGTTGATGTACAAAACGTATTGAATAATAATGACTTACATAAAATTCAAGATAAAAGAAGAAACTATTGGGGGAAGATTCGCGTCTTCATAACAAATCGATGTAAGCCATTATCATTTATCCACTAACGTGCTCCTTAATTCACAGCGAGAGAAAGTCGGAAAAATATACAACTGCTCCTTCTTTTGTATGAAGAAATTAAATTTCTTTGGAGATTATCAAAACATGGATATTTAGTATTTAACTTTTAAATATGAAATTATAATTAATTCATTAGAAGTAGACAAACCTTATTTTCCCTTTCCAGTCAAATTGTTCGATCCATAGTTTCGACCGCACATACTTTTTTCGATTCTGAGAATATTTAATTCTTTATATAGGCTTCTTTTTTTCTTTTTCTTCTTCTTTGGATTTGTTTATGGTGAGAGCAAGAAAGAACTTGTCATCTTTAGTCTTCTCGATTCTTTCATTACCTCTCTTAAAATTTCTTGTCCAATGAGATCAGTCGAATCTATACCAACTTCAATGAGTCCCTTAATTAAAGAAACATTTTCTATTTCTTCTGCGACGTCTGGCTGACTGCCTTGGGATGTCAAATCGATCACAATAGGTTGTTCAAGCGGTAATTTTTTATGAATACCCTATGTCGCTTCAATTTTTTCAATAGGTTTTTCTACTTCAGCATCGGGGGTTATATCGTCCAAACCTATGTTCAAGTTTACATAGACATCACTTAAATCAATCTCAAATTCATCAACGATCTTCTCCGTCTTTTTTTCCAACCGTCTCATCAACATTTTCATCCTTGGGAATTTCAGACTCGAGATTTTCATCCCCCGCCCTTGTTAGATATGTATACTCTAGAGACAATTATTGTAATTGATGGACATATATTTGTACAGAACAGTTTTGCTCAATATGATAGTATACTATCTAGATTGTATTTATCATTCATGTGTATATGTTTTGCTTGTTATTACATATCACTAATATATATTGATAAAACCCTATGATCTTTGCTTGATTACCAGGACTATGACGTGATCATACTAGTGGGGCATGAGTAGTGCATAAGCACTATTCCCGCCAAAATTTTTGGCAAAGAGCAATTTGTTCCCTTATAAAAAAAGGGAGAGAAAAGAAAGAGGAAAAGAATTCTCATAGTTTGGCATCACGTGTTAAACACGTGAGTGCTTATATGCAAAGTATATAAGCGCTGAAAATAAATAATTAAGGGTCAAATTGGCCTCAAGTATTAAACACGTGAGCGCTCATATGCAAAGCATATGAGCGCTGAATAAAATAAACCTAAAGACCAAACTGGCCACACGTGTTAAACACACGAGCGCTCATATGTAAGACATATGATTGCTGAACATAAATAACCAATGGCCAAACAGGCCTCACGTGTTAAACACGTGAGCACTCATATGCAAAGCATATGAGCACTGAAAATAAACATGCTAAAACCCACATTAGGGGTCACGTGTTAAACACGTGAGTTCTCTTACCGCATTCTTTGGTATTGCTCACATGCAAAGTATTTGAGTGCCCCAATTAAAAATGATCACATCTGATAGAATTAAATTTTATGTGATAGAATTAAATTCTATTTGGGAAATATTTTCCAACAGATCTTTTTCTAACAGAGAATCTTAGATTTAAAATCCAATGATGATAAAATATCACCAATTAAACCATCTGATAGAATTAAATTTTATGTGGAAAATATTTTCCTGATATTTCTCAAACTAGAATGATCTTCTCTGTTAAACAGAGAACCCTTGGATCAAAAATCCAACGGTGTTCATGTGATAGAATAAAATTATATCTTAGGAAAATATTTTCCTAATTTTGTTAAATTAACAAGATATTCACATAACAGAATTAAATTCTATGTTAGGGATATATATTCCTAAACTTGTTAAACTAACAAGATATTAATTCAAATAACAGAATTAAATTCTATATTAGGAAAATACATTCCTAATCTTGTTAAACTAATGAGATATCCATATGATAGAATAAAATTCTAGTCTTGTTAAACTAATAAGATATTTATATGATAGAATAAAATTCTATCTTAGAAAAATATTTTCTAAACTTGTTAAACAAATAAGAAATCTTCTTTATTAAATAAAGAGTTTTTGGATTAAAAATCCAACGGTAAATAAAATTCACCGATTGATCTACGAGATCATTTTGATTTATCATGAAATCAATCATGATCTTCCAATTAAAGATTTTCTCAACAAATTGATTTTTCTCTTCCCCAGTAAATAAGAGCAAAGAGATTAATCAGAAGAAAAAAAATTTGAAAGGAGACCCCCTATAAGCTTCTATAAAAATACAGAAGGCTCAAAAAAAACAACAGAGAATTTAATTCTCTTAAAGAAGAAGAGCTCCCTTCTAAAAGCCCTAGATAAAGAAAAAGAAGAAATCGAAATATCTCCTTTACCTAACATACCATATTTGAGGGTTTAACCCTTTTAAAAGAACTTATTTCTTTCTCTGAATCTGAGATCCACAAGACGAGTCTCCCACAAGTTGAGAATTTAATTCTCTTCGGGAAGATCTTGTTCTTAAGAATCAAAGATTCAGAGGGGAATATGGATACAAGAATGTGGAGAAAATGGAGTTCATAATACTACAGGAACTTAGTTCCTCCAAATCAAGAATTTAGTTTTTTAAAGAACCCGACCCAAGATCCTCAAAATAGTGATCTTGGTGATTCTTAATGGTCAAAACACCATTAAAAGAGGTTTAACCTCTTTAAAAATATGAACATGGAAAACATGGAGTTCATAATACTTCAGGAACTTAGTTCCTTCAAATCAAGAACTTACTTCTTAAAGAATATGATCTCAGATCCTCAAAATAATGATCTTGGTGATCGTTAATGGTCAAAATACCATTAACAGAGATTTAAGTTCTCTAAAAACATCAATATAGATTAAATCTCCAAAAGAATTCAGCGCCTCATGCGAAAAGCACATGAGCGCTTAAGACCAAGTTATATAGCGCCTCACGTGAAACACACGTGAGCGCCGGGAAAAGTTAGTGCTTAGCACTATTGGAGCGCCTCACGTGAAACACACGTGAGCGCCATAAATTTAGTGCTTAGCATTATTGGAGCGCCTCACGTGATATACACAGGAGTGCTATATACAACTAAGTGTTTAGCACTGCTGAAATCCAATCTTAGCCCAAGCGAGCCCATATGCTCATGATTTCCAAATTGATCTTAGTCTCAAACATGACTAATGATCTCTCATCAATAATATTCAAAATGATATTCATCCCATATTTTCCAAGTTAATCTTAGTCTCAAATAAGGGTAATAATTCTTAGATGATCCATCACCATCTTTCCCTCAAAATACGGGATTTGGTTCAAGGGTACATCTCTTCACACCTCTGGTATATGTCATTGTAATTTCTTAACGTTTTCAGAGAGGTGGCGGGTCCCGACAACCAACAACTCCTCCTTATCCTAACTTGATGTAAAATTTCATCAAGATAGGGAATTATACACCCCACATTGATGCACTTCCAAACTGACATGCACACCTCAAATCGGACCGCGCCCTAAATTGGGCGCGTTCCATGTCACCATCGTTCACTCCGCCACGTAACAAAAACACGTGCGCATAAGATGAATGATGGACCGAAATGTTCCTAAACTAATATTCGTCCCCAAATACGGTGATAATGAACCGAAATATCCCTAAACTAATATTCGCCCCCAAATACAGCGATAATGGACCGAAATGTCCTTAAACAAACATTACGCCTCAAATATGGCGATAATGGATCGCGATGTCCTTAAACTAAAATACTTGAGCCCGAACGCTCATACGTTTTAAGTCGATCTTAATCTCAAACCAGATTAACGATCCTTAAATCAAGCCAAACCCAAATCTAAAAATATACGGATTTGGACTAATCCACGCCCTATGGGCGACGACATAAATTAGTCTCCGTATACAATCCACAGGCAATCGAAACCAAAACAAAACACACGACATGAAGTGAACTTCCGGCTCAGGAGAAAATGGTTACCGCATTACGGTAACGTAATTAACTACATGGGCTTGCGCCTGCAAGGAAGAGCGTCTCCACAATTAAAAAACCTCTCGCAAATGAGGGGGAATCTGATAAAGTCTGCTAAAACGGTCACTTCTTCGGAGAGGTGGACGGATAAATCCAAATAGTATCTGAGCCCAAATTCAGGCAAGACGATCCATCCCAGTTCGTCTCTGTTTTCGGCGGTGAACAGATTCTGGCATGTCCGGTGGGACCTCTTCCTCTTTCCACTATACACTTCCTGTGTCGTGTTTTTCCGCGATCAAATAATCGTGGTATATATGCTTGTAATTGCCCTTGGGTGATGAGATACTGAAGCTTGGTGTTTTGTCTCTATGTAGAATGGCATTGGCTTCCACTCACAGTAACTCAGACTCTGTCATATCTGGTGGAGTCAAGTATGGGCCAGTTGCAGCCTCAAATCTCTGCAATC
Source organism: Agapanthus africanus (assembly GCA_030015575.1). Classification (NCBI taxonomy): domain Eukaryota; kingdom Viridiplantae; phylum Streptophyta; class Magnoliopsida; order Asparagales; family Amaryllidaceae; genus Agapanthus; species Agapanthus africanus. The sequence goes on along the minus strand of JASDDO010000010.1, from coordinate 483,135,689 downwards.
CGGCTCTGCTAGAAATCAATGGGCTTCTCTTTGGGTCTATTCTCCTACCTCCCACCCTCGGTACCTCAACGCCGAAGGAGGAATCCCAGAAGAAGTCTATCTTCCACAGGCTGGCTCCTCAGGTTTCTGTTTTGCCGACGAAATCGATCTCCAAACAACTGGTACCTCCCAAAGGCCATGGTCGACACAGGAGGCAGAATACTTAAGCTCTCGAAGAAAACAGGGGGCAAGCTCAGCAAAATTCTGAGGCTAATCAAATTTCGGCTGTAAGAAACGGTCGACGTCGATATCGGCATCATACAAAACAAGCTGGGGGCAGTTCTTCGTATGGTCATGTTCAACCCCAGCGGTGAATGCTGTTGTTCCAACCGGGAACAAGTTCGAACTATTGCGAAGGGTTGGACAAAATTCTCCTACCGCAATATTGAAGAAATCTTCGCATCCCGTGGAAATCCAACGAGAGCAGAAACCAGTTCTCTCCCTAAAAGAACTTTCCTCATCTATATATAAGGTGTGGAAGCAGGTGAAGAACTCAGTCGTCGTCTGCGGCTCTTCCCCTGAATGTCAGCCAAATTCTGACAAATCCCTTTTCAAATACAAACGGACTCATTCTAAGGCGGTTCCTGATATGATGGTTCCTCCCAAAGAAGCTTCTCACAAAATAGAGAGTTCAGATAAAACTCAAGCTCCTGAGGCAAACTCCAAAGGCCAAAACTCTAAACACTCTAAGCCTGGGGGCATGGTAGTTCACACAGTCCACATGGTGGACTCCAAAGACGAAATTCAAGCTTCTACTAACCATGGACCGCATACTCGGTCCCTGACAAAGGCTTAACTGCAACATAAAAAGTTACAGGAGATGCTTGCTCAGACGACAACACTTGCTAATCCATCGCCTAAGGAAAATCCCGAGGACGCACCCGAAGAAAGAGTAGGAAAGGAGTCAGATATTGATTTCCTAAAGCGCGCTCTCAAAAAGAGAGATGAAGCGGCAGGGATGTCCGTTCAAATGAACCAGATGGCTCTTCTGATCCAGAATATAGCTGGAATAATGGTTCAATCAGAATCACTGGCAGATGAACCGCCGGTAGTCACTTTTAAAGACAAGGGTGATATTTCAAATTCTCTGCAAGTCTCATCAACGGCCGAAGAGGAAATGATTCCAAAAGAAAAGCTGGACAAATATATCGCTCAGCAAATCAAAGCTCACTATGTCAATGAAGCTGTAAACGGGTCAATCAAGACTGGTCGACCATATCTGTCCTGGTACGATAAAATACAATACCCGCCAGAGTACACACTTCCAACGATCCACATGAACAAAGGAACTGGGAATCCTCGCCAGCACATTGCTCGATTTAAATCCATGTGCGGTAATACTGGAGGAAACGATATACTGCTCCTCCGACAGTTCGTCAGCAGTCTGGCGGGCACTGCGTTCGAATGGTATGCGGAAATCCTAAATGACTCTGTGAATACATTTGATGGGATGGAGATTCTCTTCAGTCAGAGATTCGCTAGCGAGAATGAACACACTACCGTGGCGGCGTTGGTCAACGAAAGGGTTGGACCGAATGAACCTGAGTTCAATATGTTACCCGATTGCGAAAACTCTGGTCAAAATGCGAGCAATGCATCGACGAAGTTGTAGCCGTGGGAATGTTCATAACCACCCTTGACCCAAATTCAAAAGTGTTCCCATTTATGGACCTCTTCAAGCCGACGACCTTCCAAGAGCTCATAGATAAAATGACTCGATTGGATCAGATGTGTCAAGACCCTTCATCATTCGATGAAGATGAATGAAAAGCGGAGGCAAGGTGGCGTTTCTCGCCAACGCTCAACAAAAAAAATAAGCGGCTTTGAAGCAACCTGTTGTCAAAATAGCGACGACGTGGGTACTCTCTCTCCTCCGAGATATACACAGGGGACATATTTCTCACTGGCGAAAGAATCTCTACGTGGGATGGTCTTTTCTTTTCAAAGAATAGAAAGGATATCAAGAGACATGCAAACAGGTCCTACAATCAAGTGGAATATCCTGCTTGAACAAAAAAAATCCATGGGAGGGATGTGAAATCCATGTCCTACTCCGAATCAGACGATGAGGGGAAAACCACCCCAAGTCAAGTTCATTCTTCCAAGAAAGAGAAAGACTCGGTGGAAAGAATGACGTGATATCTCGTTCCTTCACATATGAAGAAGATACTCCATCAGTATCGGCAAGCGATATTGATGAGTAGGGGGCAGGTGCCGTGTAAAATGCCTGGTACTTCCCGTAAAACAACCCGATTGGCACGATGATAGATGAAGCAATTCAAGAAGGTGAAGACAGCCTAAGGCGGGAAGTGTCCATACATATAAAAAACATGCAGCAGAGCCTCGGCAAGCAAGCGTTGGAAGGAATGAGTTATGTAACCCCCCGACCAAATGATCGATAATGGATCGAAACGTCTCTAAACTAGTGCGTCGCTTCAAACACGGCGCATCACCTTAAAAATGGCGATAATGGACCGAAATGTCTCCAAACTAAAATTTTGCCTCAAACATGGCGATGACGGACCGAGATGTCCTTAAACCAAAAATTCGCCTCAAACATAGCGATAAAGGACCGAGATATCTTTAAACTAGAAATTCGTCTCAAATATGGCGACAACGGACCGAAATATTCTTAAACTAAAAATTTGCCTCAAATATGGCAACATCGGACCTAGATGTCTTTAAAGTAAAACTTCGTCTCAAAAATGGCGATACCGGACCGAAATGTCCTTAAACTAAAAATTCGCCTCAAATATGGCGACATCGGACTGAAATGTTCTTAAACTAAAAATTCGTCTCAAACATAACGACATCGGACCGAAATGTCCTTAAACTAAAAATTCACCTCAAATATGGGACTAAAAATTCGCCTTAAATATGGCGACAGCGGACCGAAACGTTTTTAAACTAAAAATTTGCCTCAAATATGGCGATATCGGACCGAGATGTTCTTAAACTAAAAATAAATTCGCCTCAAATATGGCGACAACGGACCGAGATGTCCCTACACTAAAAATTTGCCTCAAACATGGCGATAACAGACCGCGATATTCTTAAACTAAAACCCGTCGTCTCAAATATGGCGACATTGGACCGAGATGTACTTAAACTAAAAATTCATCTCAAACATGGCGACAACGGACTGAAATGTTCTTAAACTAAAAATTCGCCTCAAACATGGCGATAACGGACCACGCTATTCTTAAACTAAAACCCGTCGCTTCAAATATGGCGACATTGAACCGAGATGTTCTTAAACTAAAAATTCGCCTCAAATATGGCGACAACGGACCAAAATGTTCTTAAACTAAAAATTCGTCTTAAATATGGCGACATCGGACCGAGATTTGTTTAAACTAAAATTTCACCTCAAACATGGTGATCACGGACCGAGATGTCTTTAAACTAGAATCTCGTCTCAAATACGGTGACATCGGAACGAGATGTCCTTAAACTAAAAATTCGCCTCAAAATCGCGATAACAGACCAAGATGTCCTTAAACTAAAACCAGTCGCCTCAAATATGGCGACATCGGACCGAGATGTCCTTAAACTAAAAATTCATCTCAAATATGGTGACAATGGACCAAAATGTCCTTAAACTAAAAATTCGCCTCAAATATGGCGACATCGGACCGAGATGTCCTTAAACTAAAAATTCGCCTCAAACATGGTGATTATAGACCGAAATGTCCTTAAACTAGAATCTCGCCTCAAATACGCCGACATCGGACTGAGATGTCCTTAAACTAAAATTTCGTCTTAAAAAACGGCAATAACGGACCGAGATGTTTTTAAACTAATTATTCACCTCAAACAAGACGACAATGGACCGAAAAGTCCTTAATCTAATTATTCGCCTCAAACATGGTGATAACAGACCGAGATATCTTTAAACTAGCACATCGCCTCCAAAACAGTGATATGCTCTCTTGAGATCTATATTGCAATCGAAGCCCCAACGGCGAAGACTGCAACTCAAGTTCCACTGGCTACACAGTTACTCCAGCACCCTGAAGTCCCATTGGCAAACAGATGGGTCTTTAAAAAAACGGTATGTCCATAAGCAAAATGGGCACAGATGAAAACCCGAAAGAACGCCGTGAGTAAAAACGGCAGGATTACCGGTGAGCTCGTGAAAACCCGTGAAGGCGCAATCTCGTAAAAAAAGGGGTATGTCCACAAGAAAAATGGGCACGGATGAAAACCTGAAAGGGCGCTGTGAGTAAAAACGGTAGTATTACCGGCGAGCTTGTGAAAACGCGGAAGGGCGCAGTCTCGTAAATTTTTTTTTACACTTACGAGATCCTCTTGATTCATAAGGAGAAATGCCCCTATGAGACCTTTACGGCTCGTAGGATTCAAAAGTTTTAAGCTACAGGGCTCCAAACCTGATCTTAAGCCGTCGTATCCCCTAAGTTGCCCTAAGGCGGTCCAATATTAGCCCTTGTATATAATTCACGGGCACAAATAAACGATCTCACCGCCAAATTCCACCAATAACGAGAAATGTCCTCATATGGTGAACGACACTTGTAAATTCTCTCGACTTATAAGGAGAAAATACTCTTATAAGATCTGTACGATTTATAAGAGAACACACACTTATGAATCCCCACGATTCCTAAGGAGAAAATACATCTACGAAATCCTTACGACTCATAGGGAGAAATACCTTTATGAGACCCTTACGGCTCATAAAGTCAAAAAGCCTTAGTCGACAGGATCCTAACTCTATTTGCTAAGGTACCTTTGTTCAAATCAACAAAGGCAAATGATGAGTCCTTCCTGGCAATATTCCAGTCGTAGCAATACTGATGCCTAAAAAGGTATCAAATTTCAAGTCCTATCAAGGCAAATGATGATTCTTGGCAATATCCCAGTTGTAGCGATACTGTTACCTAAACAAGTGTCGAACTCCAAGTCCTTTCACGACAAATGATGATTCGCTCCTGAAAATATTCCAGTCGTAGCGATGCTGATGCCAAGGTAGGTATCAGATTCCAAACTCCCAATAAAAACAGCAGCGAGTAGCAAAAAAATGCATATGAAATAACCGAAATGATGGGACAACTCGCAATTAAAATCAGCGAGTAAAAAATATGTATATAAAAACAGCCGAAATGTTTGGGCAACTTGCAAAAAAAAACAGCGAGTAAAGATATAAAAAAATAGCCGAAATAATTGGGCACCGCGGATAAAAAGCCGAAATGATTGGGCAATCGCGATTTTCGCGATATGAAAAGCTGAAAAGATAGAGTATCGCGGCAATAAAAAATAAAAAATAAAAAATTTCCTCTGCCCTGCAAGTATGTCCATATTGACTCTTATATACGACCTATGGGCATAAATGAAAGAAAGGGAACCATATTTTTTCCACCAGGCTCCGTCAAAGGGAGAGACAGATCTTGATGGCAACATTTACAGCCTAAAGATCAACTCGACGCTCTTCTCATTCCAACAGAGTGCAGACGTGACGTCAGCAAAGCTTCAAGGAGCCAAATCAAAAAGGAGTAATGGCAAAATCCAGCTCCAACTTGACGTTCCTTCTCAGTGCAGACGCGACGTTAATAAAGACCCAAGGGTCGAACAAAAAAGGAGACATGGCAAAATCCTAACTCCAAGTCTTGACGATTCATATACAACTCAGAGACTATCTCAACGTTCCTTCTCATTCCAGCAGGATGCAGACGTAACGTCATCAAAAGAACCAAGGGTCGAAACCAAAAAGGAGTAATAGCAAAATCCCAGCTCCAACTCGACGTTCCCTCTCGGTGCAGACACAATGTCAACAAACAAAAGTAGAGTGATGACAAAAATCCTAGCTCCAGCTCGACGTTTTCCTCATTTCAGCAGGATGCGGACGCAACAATCAAATAAATGTGAAGTGACGGCAAAATCCTAGGTTCAGATCTTAATGGCAATATTTAAAGCCTAGAGATCACCCCGACGTTCTCCTCATGCCAGCAGGATACAGACACGACGTCAATAAAGACCCAAGGGTCAAATAGAAATGAAGTCACGGGAAAATCCTAGCTCTAAGCCTTGACGGTTCATATACAACCTAGAGACTATCACGGCGTTCTTTCTCACTCCAGCAGGATGTAGACGCAACGTCAACAAAAGACCCAAGGGTCGAAACAAAAATGGAGCAATGGCATATTCCTAGCTCCGGACTTCAACTGCAATACATACAACATGGAGGTCCTACAGATGTCTACCCTACTTCAGCAAAAAAATCGGTGCGACATCTTAAAGCAAAAAAAAAATGAAGTGACGACATATTCCTAGCTTCGGGTCTTGATGGCAACTCATATAAAACCCGAAAGACCATTGGAGATCATCCCACCCCAGAAGGGTGTGGTAATGACTCATCGGGATTCCAAATTGAGCTTAACTTTAAGTAAAAAGTATCATGGAAAATTCCTAACGCTTGCTCTTCTAACGGTAATATAAGCTAAGGAGATTACTTGAAGACGTCTTTTCCAACCTCCGAAGGGATCAAAGACACGACAATCGTGAGGCAATGGTATATTCCAAGCTCCGGGCTTCAACTGCGATATATACAGTATAGAGGCCCTAGAGATATCTACCCTACTTCAACAAAGAAATGGCACGATATCGTCAAAACAAAAAATGAATCAACGACATATTCCCAGCTTCGGGTCTTGACGACAACTCATATAAAGTCTAAAACACTATCGGAGATCATTCCACTCCAGCGCGGAACGGTTATGACTCATCGGGGCTCTAAATTGAGCCTAACCTCAAGTAAAAAGTGTCATGGCAAATTCCTAACGCTTGCTCTTCCGATGGTAATATGACCTATGAAGATTACTTGAAGACATCTTGTCCAGCCTCAGAAGGGATCAGAGACACGACAGTCACGGGGCTACTCGAACAGCAGCTTAAAGACTGCATATCGAGGAATACATCAGTCAATGCGACGGTACCACGGACTAAAACCCTAGTACCACAAACCTAACGGACCCCTGTTGTAAAAAATAAGGGTTATCTATATTTGACGTTAGGATACACCTGTGAGATCCTCTCAACTCATCTCGACTCGTAGGGTAAACATCTTTATGAAATCGTCATGGCTCATGAAGGTGAAAAGCCTTAGACGATGGGGATATCAACCTATTTTCTAAGCACTGTGGCCCTACAAGTAGGTCCAAACTGACTCTTGTATACTATCCACGGGCCACATTCTCCAAAATCGCATACCGATGAGGAGGAAAAACCACTTATGAGTTATCTCAACTCGTAAGGAGAAAATTCTCTTATGAGATCCTTACGACTCTCAAGAGAAAATGCACTTAGGAGTCCTCACAACTTTTAAGGAGAAAATACACCTACGAGATCCTCTCGACTCGGGAGAAAAGTCTTTATGAGACCCTCACGGCTTATAAAGTTGAAAAGTCTTAGGTGACAGATCTAAACCTGTTTCCTAAGCCATCGCTGTCCTACAAGAAGGTCCAAACTAACTCTTGTATACTATCCACGGGCCACATTCTCCAAAGTCGCATATCAATGAGGAGGAAAAACCACTTACAAGTCCTCTCGACTCGTAAGGAGAAAATTCTCTTGTGAGATCCTTACGACTCTCAAGATAAAACGCACTTAGGAGTCCTCACGACTTCTAAGAAGAAAATACACCTACGAGATCCTCTCGACTCGAAGGGAGAAAAGACTTTATGAGACCCTCACGGCTCATAAAGTTGATGTAACGACTCTATTTATAATGTACAAAATTTGTTCAAAGTTAAAGTACTAAATGAAGTATTTGCAACCCTGAGTATGCTATAAATATTTAATTTGTTTTAGAACAGCAAAAAAGCGCTTGTAGCTCATTGGCAAAGTCTTACACTGCTGTGACGTAGCCACTGTGTTCAAATCCGCTCAGCCACATAATATTTTATTGATTTTTCTTTTAAACTTTTTGGAAGCCCAAAAGTTTACACGTGAACACACGTAAAAATGAAAAGTCACAAAAATCAAACTTGTGGAAAATACTGTACACATAGACCCCGACACGTGGCATTCATCCGAGCCCCACCCCCTTCATGATGGCCGGCGAGATGAGCCTCTGGGCCGGCGCCGCCGGCCCCCCATGGGAAATGCTCCCAAATTTTCCCCAACACCTCTTGGCTTTCCCTCCACTACTCCTCTTCTGTTTGTTTTTCCTGCAAATTAATAGAGGATAAAAATCACTCATTAATCCAATGTTAAATGCCTTTTAATTCTCATTTTTAATTCCCTTAACCCTAATTCAATTCTATAAATACCAAATCACATCCTAGCCCTTTCTATTCTAAAATCTATCATCCAAACACTCAAAATTTTCCCAGTCAAATAAGGTGTACAAGTAGAGTTAGCCCAAGTTCATCTTCCGGCGACGACTCGGGACAAATCCGGTGACACCACGACTCCACGACGCTTTCAAACCATTCCTATATCTCCCCTCTCTCTTCTCAACCAGTAAGTTCCCTCTCATCTTCTCTCTTTCTATCCTAAAAGGATCTCTTTTGAAAACTCGTCGGAAGTGGAGTTATTCCGACTTCCAATTCTAAAATTGTTTAAAACCTAACTTTTCTTAATAACAAATTAAACATTTCTTTATATACTGTTTAGCAACCATAAAACAACATTTAGAACAAGTTTCAATTCAAAATACAATGTTATACAATTTTTATTTCACTTTTTCGTTTAAAAACCATGAGATTTACCTACGACATTATTTCATATATTTTCTCATAGTACCTTTAGAAAACTCACGAGATAATGGCCTACCTCATCACAACACTCATCATGACATAGCATGATTGCCTCTTTACAATATTTTGGGATAAATACAATTTTACAATAAAATATTTTAAACTAATAAAATCGTATTCTTTAAGATTGTTTTAAATTAAATTCCTTGCAATTAAATCTCTACAACCCATTTTGGAGAACCCGATTTGGATGGTGCGGGTTATCCCACATCCTCAGTACTAGTGGATCGAGATGCAGACATCCGCACGGAGCATCCAATCTCGATGGAATTTTTATTACAATTTTTAAGAAAATAGGATTTCTATTTATTAAATAAATTTATTTTTCTATAATTATTTATAATATTATCAAATTTATATTTTAAATACATATAATAAATTCCATGTTTTCCAAACAAAGTGTCACGACCTAAAATTAGGCACATGACCGGCACTTAGATTACGTAACGTCAACAGGCGTAACGTAATTTAAGTAAGCCGAAAACCCAGCAATCTAAACCATTACAAGAAGTAAAGGATAGAAACACTATAAAAATCTCAAGTAAGAACTTAAAGCTTAAGTTTGTTTTTAATAAAAATTTTCGGCAGCACCTCCTTTGTAAAAGCATACCCCGAAACGGGTACAAAGATAAGATATAAGTGAAGCATCCCCAAACGGGAGAAAATCTCGCCCAAAGGCGGAAACAACCACCACAATAGATATAAGACGCCGTAGCGAAGAAAAAAGATAATCAACATATATATAAAGGCCGGCTCACACTAGCACGATAACTAGAGTCATAAGAATATACAACATCGATCCTCACAACTCGTCTCTAAGTCAATACATGAAGGTGGTAGATGGAGAGTACTAGATACAAAAGATATACAATGTACATCATCGGATAATCGCAAACCCACCAATAGCAAAAGGCCTCACAGCCAACCGTAGCGGTATCCGCAAAAGTAGAGATAAAAAGGCGCCCTGCCGCGACTACTCTGATGATCAGACCTGCAAAATACTATGGCACAACGGGGGTGAGTTTCCAACTCGTGAATAGCAAATAACATCATACTTAAATCGCAAGTATGCACTAACAGCGATAATCCATCACATGTATTTTGATAGCATAAGTATGGCAATATGTATATGCAACAGTCATGAAAGGTACTCTATCAGGTACTACTAATACATGAAGCAATGCATATCAAATAAATGCTGAGTATGGGATAAAACATATCATCAACACGGAATTCTCACCGTGGAGAAACTAGTGTCCATCAATGACACTCCAAATCCCAATACCATAGGCACCGCATCCTCAGATCGGCCCTCATATCCTGTAAGTCTCATGGAACCTGAGTGTCCAACATCGACACCCGAAAGCACCATGAAAACTATGCCTGTGTATATATGTGTGTGTGTGTGTCCCTCAATGACACATCAAAATCATGGAACCTGAGTGTCTAATATCGACGCTCGAAACATCATAAAACCCGTGTCCAGCATCGACACGTAAATACTCATCTGTCAGGCGCCGTCATCACGACTGGCCCTGATGTCATGTCCGTACATCTCTCCAGTCGGTTTCCCCATGATAACCGCCGAGTCCAAATACTATAACCGGTAGGTACTAGCCCGCCTGCCAGGCTCATCGTCTATACCACGAAAATCATCTCTTGCCTCGGCGAACCATACCGGGTCCACCATGTACCCGCAGACGGCACCTACTGCTTCTCGAATCGGGTATCTAACACAAGTCTCAGAACCGAGAAAACTCATGGTGGACGCACTGAAATATCATATCAAGAGAAACCGGGTTTTTCAAACAATGCATAGTTTCATGAACTACCACGGTCCTTAAATCCCGAAAACAACAAGTAATGAATAAGAATACTTGCATAGATCATTATGATGATATATATTATGTATATGTACATATATAATAGCGTCTCATACGACTGATATATATATACATATATAACAGCGTCCCATACCACTGATATATATCATCAGGAGTAAAACATCCAGAAAATATCATATGAAATCCATATCTCAATGCGTAAATCCATGAAATATAATATATGCAACACAAAACAGTAATATAAGCATATAAAGGAAAAACGTCTATTTAAATGCATCAAATTATTAAATATATCATGGGATTCCCAATTCTCCAAAATCCAAAGCAACATCATATAAAGGTGAACATATGGTTATAGCAAGGTATTAGGGTGTACATGTAAATACGCATGCATGATGCACTTGTAGCTATATCTCGTATGTGTATGCACCTGTCAATAATGATGTAATATCCTCTAGGTTTATGTGTAGCTGTAGCAAGCTAAGTGTATATACATGTCAATAATGATGCAATACCCTCCAGGTATATGTGTAGCTGCAGCAAGCTAAGTGTATATACATGTCTATAATGATGCAATACCCTCCAGGTATATGTGTAGCTGTAGCAAACTACGTGTATATACATGTCAATAATGATGCAATACCCTCCAGGTATATATGTAGCTGTAGCAAGCTAAGTGTATATACATGTCAATAATGATGGAATACCCTCCAGGTATATATGTAGATGTAGCAAGCTAAGTGTATATACATGTCAATAATGATGCAATACCCTCCAGGTATATGTGTAGCTGTAGCAAGCTAAGTGTATATACATGTCAATAATGATGCAATACCCTCCAGGTATATGTGTAGCTGTAGCAAGCTAAGTGTATATACATGTCAATAATGATGCAATACCCTCCAGGTATATGTGTAGCTGTAGCAAGCTAAGTGTATATACATGTCAATAATGATGCAATAACCTCCAGGTATATGTGTAGCTGTAGCAAGCTAAGTGTATATACATGTCAATAATGATGCAATAACCTCCAGGTATATGTGTAGCTGTAGTAAATTACGTGTATATACATGTCAATAATGATGCAATACCCTCCAGGTATATGTGTAGATGAAGCAAGCTAAGTGTATATACATGTCAATAATGATGCACTGCAGCTAATATCATATCATATCACATCTGGCCCTAACGCTTAACGCCATACGGGCGATTTTCCCGTAGATGTTAAATCTACTCACCGACAATCTCGAGCTAGGTAGATCCAATCACTTGCTTCCTCTTCTTCGCAGCGTTCGAAGTCCCCGCCTGTGATCCTATTAACACAAACATAGCAAGTGCAAAATCTCAGAATCGACCAATATCACATACAACTACGTTTGACCGACGCACCAACTCCAATCCAACTCACAAGTGTTCGTCTAGTGGTTAACGTGTATAGCGACAACCCAAACCAACCCAGGTGCAGCACCTACACAAGATCACGAACAGTGTCGGATAACGTAACACGCGTATTCAAAACACTAGATTATAGCAAAGTGATCCTGAATTTTGGTATACAAACAATTAGTGAAAGTTGGAAGTTCCACGAGACTACATACAACCCCAGAGACCCCAAGACCAAGAATCAACACCCCTGCCCCCACTCTGGCCGCAATTTGCGGCCAGAACCATTAAATCTGTGGCCTTGAAGAGAGGGGTGGGTCTCAGGTTTTTTTGGTGGGTTCTATGTCACAACACTAGATCACCATGATGGGAACTTTTCCAACAAACACCTGGTTCTACAGCAGATCACAGAGACATCACAATGACACTAAAAATACGATATTTGCACGAAACTAAACTTTACGCGTTCTAAACTGAAACTAATAAGCTACGCAACAATATAAACACCTACTTAACAGATAAAGATCATTATCTAACCACGCATGCTTAAAGATCCTAGTTTTCCAAGCTCCAAGGCATCTTAGTGGCTAAAGCAAGACTTTTGAAGTGTTTTAATGGGATTCTAGTGAAGTTTTGCAAGGATTTGTGAGGAGGTAGTGAGGGTTCGGTTTAGAGTTGAGGGGATGAACAAAGAGAAGAATGAGAGAAGAATGAGAGAGTGAGGAGAATTAAATGATGAGAGGTGTGTGTAGGGTGAACCAAAACCTTATTCTCACTCACTTCCTCACCTCCATTAATGCAACCATTAATGCACATTAAAGTCTTCATGACTCACCTAGCCACCTCTCTCACTCTCTCAATCCAAAACAAAGTAGATATTTCTCACAAATATCAAGGGCAAGGTTAAGGCAAGCTTAGTTAGGACATGGATTAATTAAGGTGTTTTGGTCACTTAACAAGATTAATACTAACTAACCCTCACATTAACATGCACATGTGTGTGCAAGCCATAACAAATAATAATAAAATATTAATTAATTATTATAAAATGTGCGGAAACCGATTTGGTAAACTTTTCCCTCAAAAACCCGTATTAACGCTTAATTAACACTAATCGCATTCTAAGGTGTTACAATCTCCCCCCTTAAAGAAATTCGTCCCCGAATTAAAATTCTTACTAAGCGTACCTTCAAAGAGATGAGAGAACTTCTTCCGCATCTCGCTCTCGGCCTCCCAAATGATCTCCTCACTAGTCGGGCTACGCCAAAGAACCTTCACAGATGGTAAGACTTTTGATCGAAGTTTCTTCACCTACCGATCCAAAATAACTACCGGCTGCTCGGTGAACGAAAGATTGCGCTCAAGCTGAACGGTCTGGTGCTGAATCATGTGAGAAAGATCATGAAGGTATCTACGAAGTATCGACACATGGAACACGGGGTGAACATCCGGAAAACTGGGCGGGAGCGCCAAACGATAAGCAACATAACCAACTCGCTCAAGGATCTCGAAAGGACATACAAATCTGGGACTGAGCTTCCCCTTTCTCCCAAATCTCATAACGCCCTTCATTGGAGAAATCCACGGGAATACATGATCCCGCACTGCGAACTCAAGTCTGCGATGACGACGGTCGGCATAAGACTTTTGTCTGCACTGAGCGCTCTCATCCTGTTCTGAATCAGCTGGATTTTCTCCGTAGTCTCCTGAACTAGCTGGGGTCCTAAAACCCTACTCTCACTGAGTTCGGTCCAACAGACAGGCGATCGACACTTCCTACCATACAAAGCCTCAAAAGGTGCCATCTGAATAGTCTCCTGAAAGCTGTTGTTGTAGGAGAACTCAATCAACGGCAAGTGACAATCCCAACTGCCACCAAAATCAAGCACACACGCCCGAAGCATATCCTCAAGAGTCTGTATAGTCCGCTCTGACTGACCATCAGTCTGCGGATGGAAAGCGGTGCTAAAACTCAACCGGGTACCTAAAGCTTCCTGAAGCTTCTGCCAAAGACGACTAGTAAACTGGGTACCCCTATCGGATACAATGCAAGTGGAAACGCCGTGCAAACGCACAATCTCATCTATATACAACTGAGCATACTGAGCATAACCGAAAGTGGCCTTCACTGGAAGGAAGTGAGCCGCTTTCGTCAACCGGTCAACAATCACCCAAATGGAGTCATACCCCCAACTGGTCCTGGTTAGACCCACAACAAAGTCCATGGAAATCTGCTTCCATTTCCACTCAGGAACGGGTAAAGGTTGTAACTCTCCAGTCGGTCTCTGATGCTCAGCCTTGACTTGCTGACAAGTCAGGCACCTCGAAACGAAGTCCAAAACATCGCACTTCATTCCTTCCCACCAGTAAATGTCTCTCAAGTCACGGTACATCTTGGTAGAACCTGGATGAACGCTAAAGGCTGACTGATGTGCTTGCTCTAGAATCTTGCGTCTCAACCTATCAATATCCGGTACACACAAGCGAGATCCGTAACGTAGAACGCCCTGATCATCAATCAAGAACTCCAAATCTGTACCCTGCCGAACAAGCTCAAGAATCTCAGACAAACGGGCATCACTGGGCTGCGCCTCACGGATACGATCAAGTAATAGTGGACGGGTGCGGATATAAGCAAGCTATCCCCCAGTGGAAGTGAACTCAAACTGTATTCTACCATCGCACAAGATCTGCCAATCTGCAGAAGACTACCTCTGAACTGCGTTCATCTGGGACAAGCTACCCCCCGGCCTACGACTCAAGACATCAGCTACCACATTTGCCTTGCCCGGGTGATAAAGGATCTCGCAATCATAATCCTTCACAAGCTCCATCCAACGACGTTGTCTCAGATTCAGATCCCGTTGCTGGAAGATGTACTTCTAGCTCTTGAGGTCCCTGAAAATCTGACACGACTCCCCGTACAAGTAGTGTCTCCAAATTTTCAGCGCAAAGACCGCCGCGGTCATCTCAAGATCGTGAGTGGGATAATTCTGCTCGTATTTCTTCAGCTGCTTAGAAGCATGTAACATTTTAGAAAAATATAAAATATTATTATTGGAATTTAATATTAAAATAATATTTTTCCCGAAAACTGCCCGATTTGCGAAATTGGGGTTTTCTAAAAAGGGTATAAATATATACCGATAATTGTGAAATAAATGGAAATTTAAAATGATTTATTCATTTAAAAATATATTTAAAGGATTTGGCATTTTTAAAATTTATTATATGCAGTTTGGATAAAACCCGATTAGTGCACTGCTAATCGCGATTAAGCCAAATCTGTGTTTCTACAGTTTTCTATGGCTAGTGCACCATGTCATATTACATTTGGTTACATGTTGTTGCATTTGTGTTGTTTTATGGGTATTATGTGATTTGGTTTTGAAATTTAAAAGAGAAAAGAAAAAGAAATGAAAAGGGTTAAAAAGGGGAATGATTGGAGAGAGAGAGTGTGTGTGTGTGAGAATAAGTGAGAGAGAGAGGGGCTACTGCCATATACTTTTCCCCCATCAATTTCTTCTCCTTCTTCATCTTCCTCCAACCTCATCTCCCTCCACCTCAACCTCCGTTTTCCACCTCACAAACCTTGTCAAAACCTTGTACTCCCTTCATAAAAATCAATCCCCACCCCTTCCTTTACACAATGGACCAAGCAAAGTGGGATTTTGACGACATTAGAAAGCTTGGGCTGTCTTGGGTGGCCCAAATGAGGTATAGATTCTTCCTTTTAGCTTAGTCTTTAGTTGGTTATATTCTAGTTTTAGTTTAGAAATGGTTTAGTGGTGATTTGTGTAGTTAGAAAATCCTAGTGAGGGTTTGAGTGAAATTGTGGATTGGTGATGATTTAATGGCTGTTTAAGACCTGGGAATGAGTATGGAAAACCAAATTACGGATTTAGGAATTCATTATGTCGGTTTTGTGTTGAATTGTGAGGGTATATGGGAATCTGGAGTAACCCGGAGACACTAAAAATTATTTAGCGAATACTGGGAGTCGTGCAGGCAACCTGGAGTGTACCCTGAAGACCTGAGCCCCAACCCTTGTACTGTGGTAACAAAAATAAGCATTCTGGCCGCAAATTGCGGCCAGATTAGGAGGGATGGCTGTGGGGTTTTGTCGAGTGTTATCTTCTATATATTTAAGGCCCTTTGTATATGCAACTTTTCTTAGTTTGACCTGAGTCAAAATCTGGGAGCACTTTGGTATGATTTTGGCTATATTTTCCGCATTTTGAAATGCTAAGTTTTGATATTTGGTGTTGTTTTTGGTTGTTGGATATTCGTACATCAACGACAAGGGATAATTGGTTGGTTTTGCATGCGTGGCCTATAGGTTCTAACCTATAGGTGATCCGTGTGCCATTTTGGTTTCCAGATTCGATTTTAATAAACGATTGTGATTGTGTATTATTGTAGGTATCTTCACGTCGATTCCGAGGCGACAGAGCATGGCGTTATCGACTTCGGCAAGCAAGAAGCAAGGTGAGTGGATCTATATCCACGGGGGAAGTCGGGTGGATGGCGTATAGTACCCCCGCACAGTTTTGATGGAAACCGATTTGTAGCATATGGTTAAGAAGACCTAGATTAGGAAACTGGGGTTAGAGTTTTAAAGATTGTTAGTGAAACCATATTATAAATTAAAGGATAGTTAGAAGTGTTTTGATACGACTAATAAGTGATGACGGAGTTTGAGGATGGCGTTTGACGATATTGCCGTTTAGGGTACTATAGGACTAGATACCCGACGTAATTGTGTCATCCGAACCATACCTATTTCCAAACCGAAGAATCGTATGCATCTTTTAAACAGATACCTTGAGGGACGTTACGGATTTTCAAATGATATCTTTTCTTTAAAAAAAACACCGTAGCCCCTACTTTCAAAACTACGATTCGCATCTTTTAAAAACTGTTTATATGGTTCGGGTGTGTATGTTAGATTTGATACGTATGCTTATAGTAAAGCTAGAATGTATTTGTAAGATTGGCTTGATGTGGGATATAAATACGATGAAAAGAATATATGACGTGATATGATGATTTGATGATATGTTGGTATACGGATGCGAGTCGATTGAGATGATTTATACCCTGCCGGTCCCCTGATATGAGATTGTTGCGGATGTGACCTGGGACATAGGTTTATAGAGATATTTATATATGTTGTGAATCATGAGCGATAGCCGTACGATACGTTAGTTCCATACCCTTCTCGTCTTATAGATTGATAGGATCCTTAATGTTTTAATGCCGCCATACGATAATTTTTCCGTACGTGATGAGTTGACTTGATGTTTGATCCATACCCTTGACTAGAGGATGCCGAACGATAGATTGTACCGTACGCGATGTTGTGAGTCTGGATGCCGATTGATAGATTCACCGACTCGGTCTTGTAGACACATAAACCTTATAGCTTTTAGCTGATAATTTATCTTATACTGCATTCATGTTATTCGCATTGCATTACTTATACCTGTGCTAGTACACCTACACCATTATCGATGATGCGTATGTTACACGTACACAGATTTGCTGGCTCACACACTTCATCATTGATAATTGCCATGTCACTACACAGTAGAATTACCGCTTCATGATATGACTCCTTGCATAATTTATTTGCTATTGTTGCATATGCACCTTTATACGATGTTGCATTTGAATTTGGAGAAATTGAGAACCGCAGGATATATTTTTAAAACTGGAATCATTTAAAAGAGCGGTTTTCCCTTAATATGTTACATCACTGTTCCATGTTGCATGATATACGGATATGCTTACATTTCTATCATATGTCGCATACATCATGCTTTATGATTACACGCATTGAGATATGTTGTTTTCATGAGATTTCTAGATTTGAGAACCGTGGCTATTTCAAAAGAAAGTATGTACTGTTTTAAAACCCCGGTTTCTCTTGATATGATATTTCAGTGCGTCCACTATGCGTTTTCTCGGTTCTGAGATGTATGACATGTGAAACCCGATTCGAGGAGCTGGATAAGGCCAATTGCGGGTATATGGTGGACCCAGTATGGTACCCTAAGGCGAGAACGGATCTGCTGTGCAGTAGACGGTGATCCTGGCAGAGGGACCACTACCTACCGGTGATAGTATTTGGGCTCGGTGGATATCCGGAGGATACCGACTGGAGTCGAGAGATGAGATGGGTCGATCCGGACTGACGAAGCCCGAGGGCCAATCCGGACTGACGGAGCCCGAGATATGATGATTTACGTGTCGATGCTGGACCCGGGTTTCATGATGTTTTCGAGTGTCGATGCTGGACACCCAGGTTCCATTATTTTAATGTGTCGCGAAGGACACACGTTGATTTATATCCTCATACTTCCATGCATATGCTTTTATGATATTTACATGCATGATGTTGTTGTGTCATTGGTTGACACGTGGACGGGACCCACTTGCATACACACATTGATGATATAGTTGCATACAGACATTGATTATATTGTTGGATGATATCCACATGTTGATTGTCATTGATATTAGTGTTGGCACATATATAGATACGGTCACCCTAGATATCATAGTATTACCTTCATGATATAGTTGACCTAGGAGTCGTTGTTTATTCGATTTTTACTTGTTGATATTTTTCTACTCACGAGTTGGCAACTCACCCCCGTTGTGCCACAGTTCTTGCAGGTTGACCGCATGGATCAGTAGCGGCATCGCTGGCACATAGCTTCATTTGGGTGTTTTGCGGTGGTAGGTGGGGACAAGTGTATCGTACCCACTCTTGTATTTATATTTCACATTGTATCTAGTCAACTCCATCGATCAAATTTAGAAATTGTATAAGTAATGAGACTTAGTGAGACTTATAGTTGCGAGACTTGAGCGATGGGTTTTATGTTCGCATTTTGTGTTGATGTCTTGCTTATTTACTTATCTTTTGTGGTGAACTTCGCCGTTGGGCGTCGTATACTTATATTTATGTTTTGCATGGTTGTGGATCCGCCGATTGGCGAAGAGTTAGCTCCCGCTTGGGGATGCCTTTATCATTATTACATATTTGTGGTTTTGGATCAAAATATACAAAGGAGGTGCTACCCAAATTTTTAAAAGACGAAACATGTTTTCAAACTAGTAAATTTCACTTGCTTATTTCATGTTTCCTTCCTATGTATTTAAGAAAACTTTATTTCATTATACCTTTATTTCAAAACTTCACCTCTTTTATTTTCTTAAAAGGTTTAGATTTCTGGGTTTCAGCTTACTTGAATTACGTTACGCCTTTAGACGTTGCGTGATTTAAGTGCTGGTCACGAGCTAATATTTCGGGTCGTGACAAAGTTAGTATCAGAGCGCTAGGTTTAACCTTGGTTCGATTCTATATTTGACTATGCGGAGTCTAGGGCGGGTATGTATTTCGGAACCTAGGCTTGACCTTACGGAACTTAGACTTGAACGGGGGGTATTAGACCCGAACTTTCGTTTCATAGGCTGACCCTGATTGATAGAGTACGTAGCTTGAGTAGAGCGACGTACCGTACGTATGTTCCGCGGCATATTTACGATACGATACTCCACTTAAGAAACCTTAGGATGTACATATTTTGAGATACTTGATTTTATTCGTTTCCGTGATCATACTCTCATTGATGATGTTCCTTCTTATGATCATGTATCCATTCTGGATCTGTCGTTTCCTTTCATCCCTTTGATCTATTTTCATCGATACTCGATTGAGCTTCCTGTCACCATGTTTGAGCGCAGATTGAGCTGCTGCTAGTGTATGGTCAGAGAGGGCTCGTCTGGTACGAGGACTGACCATTGTGTTTTCTGGTGACATGGGAATATCTCGATGTAGTGTTGTGTTGCAACCTCTTGCTGAGGCGAGTGTTTGGTTTTGCACCGGATGATCGGGCCACTGATAGAGGCTGCCTGTTGTGCGAGGATTGTTAATGTACAGCGTACCTCCGAGATCGTGATGTCGTCTACCGTGCAGACAGATGACCCAGCTGTTGCTGAGATTGATGTGATGTTGCTTCCAGAGCTTACGAGCTGAGATCCCTGGAGCTTCCAGACAGAGATGCGACAGATGATAGCTTGTCTATCCCAAGTTGAGAAATGAAGGTGATTCGTCAGATTGATGCGCCGATGCAGGCCCAGTTGAGTTGAAGATTTCTAGTGTGGAGAGTCTTACTCAGATCTAGAGCATACCGATCCAGAGATGACCGTTGACGTATCGTCCTTCCTGGAGGATTGAGGCATTGTTTAGCATGCGGATGAAGGGTATTCACAGATCGGCTAGGCGAAGCTAAAGAGTTCGAGCGAGTGTCAGAAACCCATTTTCCCAAGTTTAAAGTGTTCGGAGGAACATGCAAGTGATTCTATGGACCCTCTAGAAGAATGAAACCCTAACTCGACATGATGACCATAGAACTGCTTTTGAATGTTAGGGTTTGCGGCAGTTTAGCGGTGTCATCAGTGAGGCTTGGGTTTGCCTTTCTACGGCTAGTCCAGAGGTACTGTGGTATGTACCAGATATTTTTAGACTGTGCTCAGGTGTTGAGCCTTCGGGAAATTTTGGGACCTCAATGACTCGATCGAGAAGTTTGGCGTCGTCCGGATATCATGTGATAGGAGACCAGTAAGCTGACCAGCTTCGGATAGAGGAGCTCACTCAGATGCGTTGTGAGTTGATCGAGAACGGATGAGTATTGAGTATTCCTCCGATGGTTGGGACGAGTTCCCAAGGACGTGTTCGGCCAGATATCTTCTACAGAGTGATGAAGATACCGAGTTCGTAATTTTGAGTCCGAGAGAGAGACTCTGGATTGACTGTAGCCGAGGACCATTGCAGTACGCAGATAGCACGACGTGATGTCGAAGTGGACGATGATACAAACGAGTGGGATAGGAGGTTCGTGCAAGATGTTAACGAGCTGTTTTTACTCCCCATCGAGATTAGGGATCTAATGTGTATACAGAGGTATTGAGATACGGCCAGTTCCTGAGGAGATGTTATGCTGAGAACGTAGATGTCCAGAAAGCGAGAAAAGATTATGCAAGAGTACCAGCCTCCGTACAGTTCGGCATGGGCGAGATCGGAAGAGAACTTGAGCAGGATTCTTTCCAGGACACTGCTGCGATGAGATTTGCACTCAGGATCAGTTGTGTCATGAGTATTCATAGGGCCAGAGGCCGACGCCAGTGACGTGCTGCTTTACGAGAGGTCATACTAATTGGCCAAGAGATGACCAGAGAAGCGCCAGGGCGGAATTAGTTTCCGTTAGTACACCTGACCGGGCCGATGAGTCGAAGAATTGCGAGATTGGTAATCCACTGAGAAGATAAGGACTCAGAGACAGAGGACGCCAGACCATGAGCAGGAGGCAAGCGGATGTACCGGTTTACTTTTTCGACATTGTAGGAGGGGTACCTCGATGTATTTTATTGCGATTTGCATTTGTGATCCGAGTATCACGCTTGTATCGCTTGGATTTGAGTTTTGATGATTGAGCTTTATGATATTGTTTTCGTGCACTATGGATGCACCTACCGGGTATTTACATTTTATGCATAGTTATTGTACTTGATATATATTTTATACACCTTTGGGTTGATTTGCGATTTGTGCATATCTATTGCACTTGATATTTATTCTGTGCCTTGGGTGTACATGTTTATGATTTTGTGGATTGCATACAGTTGATTTGATTTTGTGTGTGTAGTACGCACTCGATTTGATTTTGCACTCGGTATAGCTTATATGTGCTTGCAATGCATTGATATGTATTTTTGTGCATGCAGTTGCACACGTTTATGATTTTATACACCTGGGTACACTCGGCGTGGCTTTTATACGCATTTGAGTTATTGATGAGTTTTCGTGCACTGGATGCACTGTATTTGTATTTCGTGCACTGGATGCACTGTATTTGTATTTCGTGCACTGATTGCGCTAGATTTGCATTTCATGCATTTGTTGCACCAGATGGTTATTTCGTGCGTTGGTTGCACTAGATTTATATTTCGTACATGGGTTGCGCAGATTTATGCCTTTTGGGCATTCGTTTTACCAGATTTGTGTTTTCGTGCGCGTTGGCGCTTGCCGTTCATTTTCGTGCATGCTATTGCACTAGATACTTTTTGTGGACCTGACGTGCTTGGATTGGATTTTGCACACATTCGGCGCTTGATATTGGATTTGTGCATATTGGATACACTTGGTTTAGATTTTATTCGTGCATGTTGGATGCACATGACTTAGAGTTTATTCGTGTATGATAGATGCACTTGATTTGGATTTTTGCGCATGTTGGGCGCATGGTATGAGATGTGATTTTGTGCATACCGGATGCACACAATTGGTCTTTTCGTTCGTGCATGTTAGTTGCACCGGATTGAGATTTTTGTGCACTCTAGATGCACTTGACATTGTTGTCG
This sequence comes from Agapanthus africanus, assembly GCA_030015575.1. NCBI lineage: Eukaryota > Viridiplantae > Streptophyta > Magnoliopsida > Asparagales > Amaryllidaceae > Agapanthus > Agapanthus africanus. Next base: position 483,113,215 of record JASDDO010000010.1, on the reverse strand, counting down.
TGCACACTTGTTGTACTGGACAGATGCTTTCGTGCACACCCGTTGCACTTAGTTTTACTTTGTGCATATTGTGGCACATGTGTTTGGATTTGATTTCCATGCGCACCAGATGCACGTGATTGTTGGGTATGCCTTTTGAGGCTGATTTTGGTTTTGAGCACTTTGTTTTCGTTTTGGGCACCATATTATATAGTAGCCGAACAGGACTGGTCTGAGAATAGTACCTGAGTGCTTTGCATGCATTAAAAGTTTACCAAGAGGTTTTTGAAAAAGAGCTATAGTCTCGCTATTTCCTACGTGTCCGTGAGCGACGCGAACGTTTTAAAGGAAAACCTTTTGGGATATTTGAAATGACAAAACGTATATTTAGCATAACATATATGGACGTATATTATTATTTTACAAATGAGCGTCCATCAGTTATACCGTAAGTTACGCATTCACGCGGCAATTTAGAAAAGATTTTTGCATGAGTTTTATTCAGTTCTTGAAAGTTTCCCAAAAATGCATACTATACACGTATTATAGTATTTGACTAGTGTATATTGGATTTCAGTAGTGGATTTCGAGATCTGTATCACTATTGTAACTCCGAGGATATGCGTGCAAATCAGATGATTTGTGTGACGCTTGACGGAGTTCGATTTGAGTCTTGTATTCGTTTTCAGGCGCACGCGATACGCTGTAGTATTTTTGCATCCTCCATGATTTCGGAACCCCGTTATTTTGAGTTGATTATTGAAAGGTTTTAGATTTTGGGGGTTTAAATTTAAATTCGGAGACCGAATTTATTTAAGGGGGGAATATTGTAACATTTCAGGAAAATATAAAATATTATTTTTGGAATTTAATATTAAAATAATATTTTTCTCGAAAACTGCCCAATTTGCGAAATTGGGGTTTTCGAAAAAGGGTATAAATATATACCGATAATTGTGAAATAAATGGAAATTTAAAATGATTTATTCATTTAAAAATATATTTAAAGGATTTGGCATTTTTAAAATTTATTATATATAGTTTGGATAAAACCCGATTAGTGCACTGCTAATCGCGATTAAACCAAATCCGTGTTTCTACAGTTTTTCATGGATAGTGCACCATGTCATGTTACATTTGGTTATATGTTGTTGCATTTGTGTTATTTTATGGGCATTATGTGATTTGGTTTTAAAATTTAAAAAAGAAAAGAAAAAGAAATGAAAAGTGTTAAAAAGGTGAATGATTGGAGAGAGAGAGAGTGTGTGTGTGTGAGAATAAGTGAGAGAGAGGGGGGGCTGCTGCCATATACTTTTCCCCCATCAATTTCTTCTCCTTCTTCATCTTCCTCCAATCTCATCTCCCTCCACCTCAACTTCCATTTCTCACCTCACAAACCTTGTCCAAATCTTGTATTCCCTTCACAAAAATCAATCCCCACCTCTTTCTCTACACAATGGACCAAGGAAAGTGGGATTTTGACGACATGAGGAAGCTAGGGCTGTCTTGGGTGGCCCAAATGAGGTATAGATTCTTCCTTTTAGCTTAGTCTTTAGTTGGTTATATTCTAGTTTTAGTTTAGAAATGGTTTAGTGGTGATTTGTGTAGTTAGAAAATCCTAGCGAGGGTTTGAGTGAAATTGTGGATTTGTGATGATTTAGTGGCTGTTTAAGACCAGGGAATGAGTATGGAAAACCAAAATACGGATTTAGGAATTCATTATGTCAGTTTTGTGTTGAATTGTGAGGGTATATGGGAATCTGGAGTAACCCGGAGACACTAAAAATTATTTAGCGAATACTGGGAGTCGTGCAGGCAAGCTGGAGTGTACCCTGAAGGCCTGAGCCCCAACCCTTATACTGTGGCCGCAAAAATAAGCATTCTGGCCACAAATTGCGGCCAGATTAGGAGGGATGGCTGTGGGGTTTTGTTGGGTGTTATCTTCTATATATTTAAGGCCCTTTGTATATGCAACTTTTCTTAGTTTGACCTGAGTCAAAATCTGGGAGCACTTTGGTGTGATTTTGGCTATGTTTTCCGCATTTTGAAATGCTAAGTTTTGATATTTGGTGTTGTTTTTGGTTGTTGGATGTTCGTACATCAACGACAAGGGATACTTGGTTGGTTTTGCATGTGTGGCCTATAGGTTCTAACCTATAGGCGATCCGTGTGCCGTTTTGGTTTCCGGATTCGATTTTAATAAACGATTGCGATTATGTATTATTGTAGATACCTTCACGTAGATTCCGAGGCGACGGAGCGTGGCGTCATCGACTTCGGCAAGCAAGAAACAAGGAGAGTGGATCTATATCCACGGGGGAAGTCGGGTGGATGGCGTATAGTACCCCCGCACAGTTTTGGTGGAAACCGATTTGTAGCATATGGTTAAGAAGACCTAGATTAGGAAACTAGGGTTAGAATTTTAAAGATTGTTAGTGAAACCATATTATAAACTAAAGGATAGTTAGAATTGTTTTGATACGACTAATAAGTGATGACGGAATTTGAGGATGGCGTTTGACAATATTGCCGTTTAGGGTACTATAGGACTAGATAGCCGACGTAATTGTGTCATCCGAACCATACCTATTTCCAAACAGAAGAATCGTATACATCTTTTAAACAGATACCTTGAGGGAAATTACGGATTTTCAAATGATATCTTTTTAAAAAAACACCGTAGCCCTTACTTTCAAAACTACGATTCGCATCTTTCAAAAACTATTTGTATGGTTCGGGTGTGTATGTTAGATTAGATACGTGTGCTTATAGTAAATGTAGAATGTATTTGTAAGATTGGCTTGATGTGGGATATAAATGCGATGAAAAGAATATATGACGTGATATGATGATTTGATGATATGTTGGTATACGGATGCGAGTCGATTGAGATGATTTATACCCTGCCGGTCCCCTGATATGAGATTGTTGCGGATGTGACCTGGGACATAGGTTTATAAAGATCTTTATATATGTTGTGAATCGTGAGTGATAGTCGTACGAGACGTTAGGTCCGTGTAGGGTTACTAGGCACACTCAAGAGGTTCCACAAGGCATCAACCATGCCAAATTCAAAAATTATGTGCCGAGAAACCCTAATGCTAGATCGTTAACTAGAGGTAAAGGCGAAAAAAAGCAAGTAAACAACTTTATTGCTAAGTGAAAGGGACTACAACCTTGGTAGATCCGCTCCACCACTTCTTTAGCTCCGAGATGACGTCCCTCCGCTGTGATCATCGGGATCCCGGACTCCAGCGTCGGTTTCATCGGAGAAATGAGCGGGCTAGGTCGTTGACTTCGATGCCGAAGATGATCTACGTCGAGGCGACTCAAACTCAAGCTCCATCTTCACTTGGTCATGAACCTTGTGAAGAAAACACCCTATACAATATGGCAAGTAGTAGAGGATGAAGAAATAGGAAGTGAGTTCACTTTGGATTTGGATTTCTCACTTGATTTCATCACTTAGAATTTTCTAGTAAGCTTTTCTTTTCTTCATGAAGAAGAAGAAGAAGAAGAAAGAAAAAGAATTATCACAAAAAGAAAATTCAAGTGATATCTATCATATTGCAACCATGGGTTAGATAAACTCATGTAGAGAATAAACTAGGGTTAAGGTAAATGGTTAGGGTTAAGGAATAAAACAAAATGGTAAGTCTTTTTCAAAGAAGCTAGAAATATCATGAAGCTTCTTGCACAAAACAAAGAAAGCCACTACCATTTTATTTTTGCCAAAAATGAATAAAGAAAATAAATGAGTGAATCAAACCCTAACCATTAACCTAATCATAGTTTAAAGCATACACATACCCAAGTTTGCATGTATCATCAAACATGATACATACAAGTGCACAAAAATATATCATATATACAATGTGCAAAATCTAGTGAGAAAATAAGCTTAAGTGAACAAATACTAGTTAATGTAAAGTAATATATCAAATATATGATTATACATTAAATCATTAAATCAACACTTGATTTAATGATCCGGTCATACTGCATATAACCGACTAATATCAAGTGTATCAATGTATCGAATCAACACTTGATTCGGTAACCCGGCTATATCTCATATAACTGTCCAATGATACAGATCGCGAGAATAGAATACAGTATCACATACTGGTATTATTCTCGGTCCCGCACATATCTCATATGCGCTCCTATTTCGTTTCGCTTGAGCCAGAAAACCTCTGTGTAGGACTCTAAAGACTCGTCAATACGCCGGCAGTAGGTGATGATCATATCAAACACCCACAAGCCGCAAGCGGTCTGCTAAACGTAACGGCCACCCGGGTATTGAGCGATCAGAAGATCAACGAGCAAGCCCGCTTACACTCCTGTGCATCCAACCAGTAACACTTACCGTACAGTCCGGTCTGTTCGTATGATATGTCGCATATCTCGTCTAGGGGTGGTAAACGTCAGACCCCAGTAGCTCGATAAGTCGTGTCGATATGAGGTCTATAACAGTTTGAGAAACTACTGGTAACACTTACCAGTAAATCTCAGCAACCCTGGCTAGGGATTTGCGGTTATAGCCAATCGAACACAGCGCAACATCAACTCCCTATACCGGGAGAGACGAATCCCCTCCTATCGCTCATTGCCTCCATGTGATTCGGGACTGTACCCAAAAACCACCGTTTTGCACGCCCTCTTGGACGTGGTAAGGTGGAAATCAAAGCACAGTGGGAATCACACAAGACTCTATGACGGTCTCGGGTCAACAGACTACTTTGTACCAGTGTCACCAGAGAACTGCCATCTGACGTGAGGTATAATACCATCTGGGAGTTCTCGGCGAGTCCGTCCAGTGTACCCAGTCTCCACTGAGCACCCGTATATCATCTCTGATGTCAAACACCAATGGATATGGGATCATCCATCGCCCATCTGTATGGGTCGAGAAGGTATACGCTAGTCTACTCTGGTATATCGATGCCCCGTCTCAATACACCCACGACTAGGGACCTTGAAGGATGTACTTATGGACTACCATTTCCCCACTAGTATGATCCGCATCATAGTCCAGGTAGTCAAGTACACATCCTAAGGGCTTTACCAACATGTAACAGAGAGACAATCAGTGTACACGTTAAGGTAAAGAGCAACCAGATAGCATACTATCATGTCGAGCAAGAAAGTCCTCCCTATATATGTCCAAGCATCCACTACAATATACATCCTATGTATAGTAATGGCCTCTAGGGCATACATATAACTAACAATCTCCCACTTGCACTAGGGCCATCTATAGCAGTGGTTGTAGTATCTCATACTCAACCATCCCATAAAAGTCTCTCTCTGGGAAAAGGCCTTTGTGAGTGGATCCGCCGTGTTGTCCTCTGAGTCTACTCTCCTAACCTCGATCAGCCTGGAGATCAACTATCTCCATGATCAGGTGATGCTGCCTCAGAATATGTCTGGATCACTGATGGGACAGATGTTCCTTGGCATAAGCCACAACTCCATTGTCACACAATGGGAGGAACTAAGTTCATCTCATGAACAAATATACATCCAGACTGCCTCTTTGGTAGCATCTTAAGTAGCGATGTATCCATCCTTTATCGTCTAGTATGCCACGATATCTAGCTTGGAACTCTTCCAACATACCGTCCCTTTACTGAGGGTAAAGACAATGCCTGTGACTGACATTCAGTCGTCCTTATCACCCTGGAACCTTTCCAGTGATTCTCCCCAGGATCGATTGATACCATCTCACTACAACCAGTGAGAATCCTAACATCCAATTACTTCTATCTCATAGATCAAAACTCAGGATTTAGGAGGTATCACTTTGATCCTATATGGAGAATCCTTGTGATAAGCGGAGATTGACCGAGCGTAGCATAGGAAACTCCTTCCTCATCAAGAGTATGTCATCCATGTACTCTACGAGGATCACCACCATACTCCCTACTACCTTTTTGTATATACAAGGTTCATTTATCATTTTGATGATGTCAAACTCTTTGACTATCTCATCAAAACAGATGTTCCAACTCCGCGATGCCTGTTTTAACCTATAAAGCATCTTGCACACGTTTCTGCTGCTACCACTGTCTACGAAGCCCTCTGGCTGTGTACTTATAGACGCTCTCTTCCAAATCATCATTTAGAAAAGCAGTCATGACACCCAACCACCAGATATCGTAGTCATGGTATGTAGCCGTGGCAAATAGGATCTGGATGGACTTAAGCATAGCTCCTTAGAAAAGGTTTCATCATAATCCATTTTGGTCAATGATGCAAGCCTGTAACAAGTCTAGCTTTGAAAGTCTTAACTTTTCCATGTACACCAAGTAATCTTCTCAAGATATACTTGCTGCTGATGGGGATTTAACCCTTCAGATAATGCAACCAAAGTCTATACTTTGTTGGTGTAAAAGGATTCCATCTCAAATCGATAAACATCCAGCCATTCTTACAGAGTCCTACTCCTGATGGCCAGCTCGAAACTAGTTAGGTCATCATCCCATGATGCAATCCTCGCTCCCACTGTCATAGAGAAACCGGAGAATCTCTCAGGTGGGTGAGGAACCCTACTAGATCGGCGGAGAGGCTGAGGTTGGAATCTACTGAATCCTTTGGTTCTACCAAATCATCTGCTGTAGTTTGTATAGCTGGAACCTTTCCAGTTCTACAGAACTGACCTTGCCTCGATCTTGTCCGGATTTTGCTTTTGACATAGGCCGGACAATCCCAAATCTTAACTTACTTAAGAGATAGGCTCTTCTCATACCATATCTTATATGGAGTGGTAGGCACTGATTTGATTCGAACCTATTCAATAGGTATGCAACTTCATAAGTGCATAACTCCCAAAAGGAAATAGGAAACTCAGTAGTACTCATCATAGAGCACACCATATCACATAGGGTGCTATTGCTCCACCCCGATATACCATCATGCTATGGTGTATACGGAGGAGTAATGCTGAGAGAGAATCTCATTCTCCTTTAGAATAGTCCAGGAATTCTATGCACAAGTATTCTCCTCCTTGATCTCATCATAGGACATAATACTTATACCCGTATTGGTTCTCTACTTCTAACTTATATTCTGTGAATATCTCAAAAGGTTCGGACTTGTGTTTCAACAGGAACATATGACTGAATCTTGAGAGATCATCAGAGAATGTAATGAGGTACAAAGAACCAGTCCTGGCATATGTAGACGGGAGACCTTACATACATCAACATGTATCAATCCCAAGAGTTTACTAACTCTTTCTCTGTTTCCAGTAAACGGAGCTATGGTCATCTTATCTTTGTGACATGACTGGTAAGTTTCACACGATGTAAATTCAAACAGATTTAAATATGCATCTATGTGCAACTTAGCTAGTCGGGTCGTATTGATATGACCTAGTCTACAATACCTCAAGAAGGATTCGTTCATTCCTGAACTCTTCCTCTTGTGTGTGTTCTGTATACTAAGAACTGTAGTTTGATTTAGAACGTCAATGCTTTTAGATAACGTGCCTGAACCAATCAACTTTTGATATAGGAAAAGTTCAAAACATTATCCAACAATACAAAATTTTATCATTTCTTTACTAATAAAGAGACTGATATGATTTTGTATATCAGGTTCGGTATCTAATAACATTTGTTCAGAATCAATGTATTTGGAATACAGGGTGATAGTGACCAACAGACTTGGCTGCAACACTTGCACCGTTTTCTGTCTCATGAAACTTATCACCCGTTCTTAGTTCTCTACCTTTCTATAGCCCTATGTAACAGATTACATATCTGCGATCCTGATCCGGTATCAAATACCCAGGACCTAAAGGATACAGAGAAACAGTTCTTTGTAATGAACACACCCGAAGGAGATGCATCATATGCACTTTCTTCGTTTGGGCGGCATAGGAATTCTGGTATTCCCCTATTTCTAGCTCTGTCTTATAACAATTATAAGTCGGAGCGGGACCAACGTTCCATAGCTCAGTATAACAAGCGGGTTCGGTCAATACATCCGTATTATTATCTTGATTAAGGCGTGATATGGTCGCTACCTGGAGAGAGAGAGAAGAAAACACTCAGCGTATGCTCTTGCAAGATTAGATTGGTTATATATTTTATCTAATCAGGATGGCTCTCACTATTTTTATCAAATCTTCCTTCAAATACTAAAAGGAAAGACTAGCCGGGATTAATTACACGCTACAAGTTCGCCAATCTTTCAGCCAGGCCAGTGTCGGTACTTTGAGGGAGGTCCCCCGTGCTTTCGCACGAACCTAATTAATGTAAACCTCGTTTTCCCAGAGGCGTAACCCCGTTAACATCTTTCTAGACACCTACTTAATCGGCTAATTGTAATGTGTAAAACTCTCCCAGGAGTAACTCTTACTCGCAGTGGGTATCGGGATCCAACTATCTCATAAAAGGTATGCAATCTCATTGCAAATTTCAACACTTGAAATTCCTGATAATTTTGCCCCCAGCGTCCTATGACCTTGACGGAGGCCAAACTACCCATAGTCCGCTAGTCAAGTTCAACCCGTCATTTCCTGATTGAATTAAACCCACCCGCACGACCCTTGACGGAGTCCAAACAACGCCGTATGAATACCCTAATCCAATCGCATCGTATGCTAGCAGATAAGCATTAGTTAGCTACCGTACACTACGCCTTGAAGGAGGCCAAACTACCGCAGCACGAATACTAACTAGTACTTATCTGAAATGACGGAGGGCTACGACAGGTTTTTCTGAAAACCTATTGCGTAATGAACTTGATATCGTTGTAGAATCAAATGATTTTAAAATGGAGTGTTTTTTAGGCTTTTCTAGTTTCGCTAAAGGGGTCACTCCCGATGAAGGGATCGTCGGCCCTTTCCTCATCGAATAAGGTGCAGGATATATCATATATACCGCTGTGCAAAGCAAAAACTATAGAAGCAATCAAAAGACAAACCGAGGGTTGTAGCATCTTCCGGTTATTGCTAAAGGGGTCACTCCCGGTGAAGGGATCTCGGCCCTTTCCTTATCGAATAAGGTGCAAGATGTTCTACAAGGAACACCACGATGCAAAGCAAGAACTGTAGCTACCTGTTTTTGAAAATTCAATTCCACAACATCTTTTAGGTTTCTTTTATTTCATTAATCATATTAATGAAGTCCCATCATTTAAATCACCTAAACATCACAGATAAATATAACGTACGCTTATGCCATCCGCATTCGCCTCGATGTCCCGTCTGCACCGTTAGGTTAGGTAACTAACGGCAGAGCGAGGCAGGGCTAGCGCGAGTGTAAAACATAAGCAACGTCTATATAATATATCATATATACTATATACAATATCTATCTGAACATATCATATGATCACATCCCAGATAACGCAGCAGAAAATATCATATGAAATATTGGATATACTAGGACGTCCGTGTTTTCAATACGAGCCAGTATAAAGCACGGATTCCACGGTCGCGATGAATAACTAAACCCATACCCCTAAACCCCTACGAGAGCGGCAAGCAACTCTACCAATTCTAGAGTTAGGAGACCCGGACTCGACTCCTCGAGTTGGTCTCCCACTGGACTCCAGAACCCGGTTACTTATGCCCTCCTCCTTGGGTCTATCCTAGTGCGGAAAAGTAAATAATATATATCAACGGTGACAGCTTCCGCAACCTGGAAGTGCCCCAATAAAAGAATATTACATACAAGTTTTTACATGAATGAAAATGAAAAACACTCATCTCACATAAAACCCCCCGGCTATTCAAACACGACGATCCAATATAATATATCCAGCAACACATAACATCACATGTCATCTCCGTAAGTAACTATGCCCATCCCAATTGTCGTTGACATATAGCAACGAAACCGGCGATATCACATATTACACTTACGGTCGCAGAAAAAAAAGTGTAAAACTACAACAGTTGGAATCCGCAAATTCTTTAGACATCGCATGCCAAATCAAATGAATTCCTTAGACATCGCATGCCTAATAATTATAAACCCCGCATTTTAGTCTCATTTATCGAAAACTCTTTTCAATATCTAGTCGGGCAATTCAACAAGATTCCCGGCATCCTGACCGAATGCTCACCGCAAACTTTAGTAGACGGCCGCACCCCCGATACTGTTGACTAAGTGCACTAAGGCGGAACACCGCTGCCGCGGGCACCCGAACGGATGCTTTCGGCGACGGAGTTCTCTTACAGTCACTTGGTCGGGGCTATGGGGCGTAGCTATCTATTAAGTTTACCGGCGAGTATCCGCGTACGCTACGCGATTGCGACGGACTTTTGATCGCATCAAAATTCCGTGGCAACCGATCAAGTGAGACTAAACTGCTATGTTTATAACATTCATTCAGTTATCTCATAACTATTTGTGAATTCCAAATATTGTATCACATTCCAGATAAATAGAAAATGTTAAAATTTCCGATCGAACAATCAAACACCCAAGTTTTCCCGGAACAGCTCAACACATGAAATAAGTTTAAAAACATTCACTTCATGCCACAGTACCAACAGTCCAGCCGTAGAAGGGTCAAGCCAACGCCTCATATGTGGTACGCCGTACTGCCCCAAACCCTAAGGTTCAAAGGGCAGTTCAAGACGGTCACATAATCAAGTTAAGGTTTGTTGTCTTCTAGAAGGTCCATCGCATTACTTGCACTACTTAGAATGTTCTTAAACTACGGAAAGATCCAACACTTGGAAATTTCCCAACAGGGGAAAAATTGGGTATTTATATCCGGTCGAACTTTTTAACATATTCTAAATATCCGGAATAACATAAACGAAGTTAAATTATCCGATCGAATTAACGAGTCCCCAATAAAACCCTAGAAAACTCAACACTAGAGTGGAATTAAAATATTACCAGAAAAAAATGACAAGAAAGGACCTAAGAATAAATAAGAGAAGTTTGAGGGACTAATTCACAATTTTGGCCGCGGAACTGCCACCAAACTCATGTTTTGGCCGCGGTCAAATTTTTGAGTTAGAGGTCCGTACTTCACAGTAATTCTTAGATTTTCCTGCTTAATTTTCTGAGCATTTTTAATTCAGAAAAATCCATATTTTGAAAAAATGTACAGAGAAGGGTTTTGATCGGGGTTTCGGGGTTCGTTCGGATCTCTAACTTCGTCTACACTTCGCCTAAAACTCTAGCTAGGCTCTGATACCACTGTAGGGTTACTAGGCACACTCAAGAGGTTCCACAAGGCATCAACCATGCCAAATTCAAAAATTATGTGCCGAGAAACCCTAATGCTAGATCGTTAACTAGAGGTAAAGGCGAAAAACAAGCAAGTAAACAACTTTATTGCTAAGTGAAAGGGACTACAACCTTTGTAGATCCACTCCACCACTTCTTTAGCTCCGAGATGACGTCCCTCCGCTGTGATCATCGAGATCCCGGACTCTAGCGTCGGTTTCATCGGAGAAATGAGCGGGCTAGGTCGTTGACTTCGATGCCGAAGATGATCTACGTCGAGGCGACTCAAACTCAAGCTCCATCTTCACTTGGTCATGAACTTTGTGAAGAAAACACCCTATACAATATGGCAAGTGGTAGAGGATGAAGAAATAGGAAGTGGGTTCACTTTGGATTTGGATTTCTCACTTGATTTCATCACTTAGAATTTTCTAGTAAGCTTTTCTTTTCTTCATGAAGAAGAGGAAGAAGAAGAAGAAAGAAAAAGAATTATCACAAAAAGAAAATTCAAGTGATATCTAACATATTGCAACCATGGGTTAGATAAACTCATGTAGAGAATAAACTAGGGTTAAGGTAAATGGTTAGGGTTAAGGAATAAAACAAAATGGTAAGACTTTTTTCAAAGAAGCTAGAAATATCATGAAGCTTCTTGCACAAAACAAAGAAAGCCACTACCATTTTATTTTTGCCAAAAATGAATAAAGAAAATAAATGAGTAAATCAAACCCTAACCATTAACCTAATCATAGTTTAAAGCATACATATACCCATGTTTGCATGTATCATCAAACATGATACATACAAGTGCACAAAAATATATCATATATACAATGTGCACAATCTAGTGAGAAAATAATCTTAAGTGAACAAATACTAGTTAATATAAAGTAATATATCAAATATATGATTATACATTAAATCATTAAATCAACACTTGATTTAATGATCCGGTCATACTGCATATAACCGACTAATATCAAGTGTATCAATGTATCGAATCAACACTTGATTCGGTAACCCGGCTATATCTCATATAACTGTCCAATGATACAGATCGCGAGAATAGAATACAGTATCACATACTGGTATTATTCTCGGTCCCGCACATATCTCATATGCGCTTGTATTTCGTTTCGCTTGAGCCAGGAAACCTCTGTGTAGGACTTTAAAGACTCGTCAATACGCCGGCAGTAGGTGATGATCATATCAAACACCCACAAGCCGCAAGCGGTCTGCTAAACGTAACGGCCACCCGGGTATTGAGCGATCAGAAGATCAACGAGCAAGCCCGCTCACACTCCTGTGCATCCAACCAGTAACACTTATCGTACAGTCCGGTCTGTTCATCTGATATGTCGCATATCTCGCCTAGGGGTGGTAAACGTCAGACCCCAGTAGCTCGATAAGTTGTGTCGATATGAGGTCTATAATAGTTTGAGAAACTACTGGTAACACTTACCAGTAAATCTCAGCAACCCTGGCCAGGGATTTCCGGTTATAGCCAATCGAACACAGCGCAACATCAACTCCCTATACCGGGAGAGACGAATCCCCTCCTATCGCTCATTGCCTCCATGTGATTCGGGACTGTACCCAAAAACCACCGTTTTGCACGCCCTCTTGGACGTGGTAAGGTGGAAATCAAAGCACAGTGGGAATCACACAAGACTCTATGACGATCTCGGGTCAACAGACTACTCTGTACCAGTGTCACCAGAGAACTGCCATCTGACGTGAGGTATAATACCATCTGGGAGTTCTCGGCGAGTCCATCCAGTGTACCCAGTCTCCACTGAGTACCCGTATATCATCTCTGATGTCAAACACCAATGGATATGGGATCATCCATCGCCCATCTGTATGGGTCGAGAAGGTATACACTAGTCTACTCTGGTATATCGATGCCCCGTCTCGATACACCCATGACTAGGGACCTTGAAGGATGTACTTATGGACTACCATGTCCCCACTAGTATGATCCGCATCACAGTCCAGGTAGTCAAGTACACATCCTAAGGGCTTTACCAACATGTAACAGAGAGACAATCAGTGTACACGTTAAGGTAAAGAGCAACCAGATAGCATACTATCATGTCGAGTAAGAAAGTCCTCCCTATATATGTCCAAGCATCCACTACAATATACATCCTATGTATAGTAATGGCCTCTAGGGCATACATATAACTAACAGTCCGTACCCTCGTCGTCTTATAGGTTGATAGGATTCTTAATGTTTTAATGCCACCGTACGATGATTTTTTCGTACGTGATGAGTTGACTTGATGTTTGATCCATACCCTTGACTAGAGGATGCCGTACGATGGATTGTACCGTACGCGATATTGTGAGACTGGATACCGATTGATAGATTCACCAACTCGGTTTTGTAGACACGTATACCTTATAGCTTTTAGCTGATGATTTACCTTATGCTGCATTCATTTTATTCGCATTGCATTACTTATACATGTGCTAGTACACCTGCACCATTATCGATGATGCATATGTTATACGTACACAGATTTTCCGGCTCACACACTTCATCGTCGATAATTGCCATGTCACTACACAGTAGAATTGCTGCATCATTATATGACTCCTTGCATAATTTATTTGCTATTGTTGCATATGCACCTTTATACGATGTTGTATTTGATTTTGGAGAAATTGGGAACCGCAGGATATATTTTTAAAACTGGAATCATTTAAAAGAGCGGTTTTCCCTTAATATGTTACATCATTGTTCCATGTTGCATGATATACGGATATGCTTACATTTCTATCATATGTCGCATACATCATGCTTTATGATTACACGCATTGAGATATGTTGTTTTCATGAGATTTCTGGATTTGAGAACCGTGGCTATTTCAAAAGAAAGCATGTACTGTTTTAAAAACCCGGTTTCTCTTGATATGATATTTCAGTGCATCCACCTTGTGTTTTCTCAGTTCTGAGACGTATGATATGTGAAACCCGATTCGAGGAGCTGGATGAGGCCGATTATGGGTACATGGTGGACTCGGTATGGTACCCCGGGGCAAGAACGAATCTGCTGTGCAGTAGATGGTGAGCCTGGCAGAGGGACCACTACCTACCGGTGATAGTATTTGGGCTCGGTGGATATCCGGAGGATACCGACTGGAGTCGAAAGATGAGATGGGCCGATCCGGACTGACGGAGCCCGAGGGCCGATCCGGACTGACCGAGCCCGAGATATGATAATTTACGTGTCGATGCTGGATACGGGTTTCATGATGTTTTCGAGTGTCGATGCTGGACACCCAGGTTCCATGATTTTGATGTGTCGCGAGGGACACACGTTGATTTATATCCTCATACTACCATTCATATGCTTTTATGATATTTACATACATGATGTTGTTGTGTCATTGGTTGACACGTGGACGGGACCCACTTGCATACATACATTGATGATATGGTTGCATACAGACATTGATTATATTATTGGATGATATCCACATGCTGATTGTCATTGATATTAGTGTTGGCACATATACAGATACGGTCACCTTAGATATCATAGTATTACCTTCATAATATAGTTGACCTAGGAGTCGTTGTTTATTCGATTTCTACTTATTGATATTTTTCTACTCATGAGTTGGCAACTCACCCCCGTTGTGCCACAGTTCTTCCAGGTTGACCGCATGGATCAGTAGCGGCATCACTGGCACATAGCTTTATTTGGGTGTTTTGCGGTGGTAGGTGGGACATTTGTATCGTACCCACTCTTGTATTTATATTTCACATTGTATCTAGTCAACTCCATCTATCAAATTTAGAAATTGTATAAGTAATGAGACTTAGTAAGACTTGTAGTTGCGAGACTTGAGCAATGGGTTTTATATTCACATTTTTGGTTGATGTCTTGCTTATTTACTTATCTTTTGTGGTGAATTTCGCCGTTGGGCGTCGTATACTTATATTTATACTTTGTGTGGTTGTGGATCCGCCGATTGGCGAAGAGCTAGCTTTCTCTTGGGGATGCCTTTATTATTATTACGTATTTGTGATTTTGGATCAAAATATACAAAAGAGGTGCTGCCCAAATTTTTAAAAGACGAAATATGTTTTCAAACTAGTAAATTTCACTTGCTTACTCATGTTTCCTTCCTATGTATTTAAGAAAACTTGATTTCATTATACCTTTATTTTAAAACTTCACATCTTTTATTTTCTTAAAAGGTTTATATTTCTGGGTTTCAGCTTACTTGAATTACGTTACGCCTTTAGACGTTGCGTGATTTAAGTGCTGGTCACGAGCGAATATTTCGGGTCGTGACAAAGCATAAGCAATCACCCTATCATGCTGCATCAGAACACAACCGATCCCCACTCGAGAAGCATACAATAAATAACAAAGCCACCTGATCCAGAAGGTAAAGATAGAACTGGTGCAGTCGTCAACCG
The DNA here is from genome assembly GCA_030015575.1 of Agapanthus africanus. NCBI lineage: Eukaryota > Viridiplantae > Streptophyta > Magnoliopsida > Asparagales > Amaryllidaceae > Agapanthus > Agapanthus africanus. The sequence continues at coordinate 483,097,597 of JASDDO010000010.1, read as the reverse complement.
ATTCTTCAACTGCTGAAAACCCTGCTCGCACACATCAGTCCAAAGAAAAGGAACCCCCTTCTGGGTCAGTCCGGTCAGCGATACTCGAGAAATCCTGCATGAAACGGCGGTAATAACCAGCTAAGCCCAAAAAGGTGCGGACCTCTGTCACAGATACAGTTCTAGGCCAAAGCTGTACAGTCTCGATCTTCCTCGGGTCCACAAGAATACCATCTCCCATCACCACATGACCCAGGAAGTCAACTCTATCAAACCAAAATGTGCACTTTGAGAATTTAGCATATAGCTGGTGCTCTCTCAATATCTGCAAAGCAATCTTCAAGTGCTGCTCGTGCTCCTCTCGACTCTTAGAGTAGACCAGAATATCATCAATAAACACAATAATAAGTTGGTCGAGGAACGGCCTGAAAATCCGGTTCATCAGATCCATGAACGTTGCTGGGGCATTGGTAAGTCCGAACGACATCACCAGAAACTCATAATGCATGTAGCCTGTACGAAAAGAAGTTTTCGGAATGTCATCATTCCGAACCCGCAACTGATGATAACCCGAACGCAAATCAATCTTAGAAAAATGTTTCGCACCCTAGAGCTGATCAAACAAATCATCAATGCGAGGTAAAGGATACCTATTCCGCACCGTAACTCAGTTCAATTGACGATAATCAATACACAACCTCAAACTGCCGTCCTTCTTCTTGACGAACAGCACAGGAGCTCCCCAAGGCAAAACACTCGGATGCATAAGTCCCTTATCAAGCAACTCTTGCAATTGATTTTTAAGCTCTTTAAGCTCTGCCGGAGCCATCCGGTAAGGCGGTATAGAAATAGGCCCCGTGCCAGGAATCAGATCAATGCAAAACTCAATATCGCGCTCTGGCGGCAACCCAGGTAACTCATCGGGAAAAACGTCGGGAAACTCTCGCACGATAGGAACCCGGTCCAATGACTCTTTTGTGGCTCCATTATCATAAATGAACGCTAAGAATCCCCGACATCCCCTCCTTAAAAGCCACCTAGCGCAAAGGGCTGAAATCAAATTGTGATGGGCGGCACCACGGTCCCCCTGCACAACCCGAACAGACTCGCCTAGAAAACTAAAACTGGCTGTCTTCTCACTGCAGTCCACAGACGCATAACAAGCTGCTAATCAGTCTGTGCCAAGGAGAACGTCGAAGTCCAACATATCTAGAAGGATCAAGTCGACGGACAAATCTCTATCTACTATACAAATGGCATACGACCGAAACACATGTCGCACAACAAAAAAATCGCCAACAGAAGTAATCACAACAAGCGGTTGATCTAGTAAACATGACTCTCGGCCCAAGCTCGGCACGAAGTGTGTAGAAACATACGAATGCGTAGATCCCAGATCAAACAAAACATGTGCCTCAAAAGAACATACAGAAAGAGTACCTGAAACCACTGCATTGGACGCCTGCGCGTCCTGATGATTCAAGGCAAACACCCGAGCCTGCCCTCTACCGGCAACTGGCTGTCCTCTACCACCCTGTCCTCTCAGAACAAAACCACCGCGACTACGACCTCTCTGAGCATGATTCTAACACGGGGCAACAACAGGCATAAGAGGCAGCGCTCTCTGAGGTGGAGAAGGCGGTAAGGTAACATGTGGTACGGCTGCCTCTCTCTGGCGTATCGTGGGACAATCCTTAACGAAGTGATATAGACTGCCACACCCAAAACACCCACCCGTCGACTGCTGACCCTCATGGGGATAAGTGTTGAACAACTGGCCTTGTCCCATGTCTCTGCTACTCCCCGTGCCTTAATGAATGTTGTCGTGGCGTCTACACATCTGTCTCCGGGCTGATATACCAGTACGAACCCTCTTCGGTTCCGGAACAACCGAAGACTCAGAAAGGCACTCCTCAACCAATAGGGCTGCGTCCACCGCTGCTGCATACGTGTCACAATGATGTATGCTGATAAAGAGGAAAAACTGGGTAAGCAGGCTTCGAACAAACCTCTTGACCCACATCTCCTCAGTAGCTACCAAATACGGAGCATACACAGACAGCTCGATCAACTGCACATCGTACTCGGCCACCGTCATACCCTGAGTCTGACGTAATGACTCGAAACTGCGCGCCCGAGCATCCCTAACGCTCTGCAGAAGAAAATGCATAAGAAACACCGTCACGAACTCAGTCCAGGTCATAGGAGAAAGACCTGCGGCTCTGCCCTTCTCTAAGGACTCACACCACTTCTGGGCCAGACCCTCCAGACGAAAATTCGCGAACTCCACCCATCTTGCGTCGGAGTATCTAAACGAACGACATATCCTGTCCATCCGATCGATAAACGACTGCGGATCCTCAGCTGCGTCGGTGCCAGTGAAAACCGGAGGCCTCAGCCTCATGAACTCCGATAACAATATGGTGATCACCTCCGTAGCTGCAGGTACGACTGTCGGAATAGTAGGCACCAACACGGTCCCCGTAACGGGTGGAACAACCTCCTGCCTCTGCTCTCGAATGGCTTCAACTAACGACCCCACGATCTGACGCAAATCCTGCACACTATCCCCTAGCATAGCCATATGGTCTGTCGAAGGTTGAATAATCTGCTCCTGCACAATAGGCGTACCGCCCGGGTCAGTCCTCGTCTCGGACGAGTCAACTCTGATCTCGTCCCTCGCGGTCGCTCTCTGCGCCCTCGAAGTCTTCGACGGCATAAAGGCTGGAAATGGAAACAGGATTCGATAAGAACACAGAAATCGAATCTCAAGGATGTATATAATCACGGAGGGAATTTCAAACAATAAGTCCTAAAGTCACTTAGACGGAGTACCGTGTCGTAAGTATGCCGCGAAACATACGCACGCTACGTTGCTCTGCTTAAGCTACCTACTCCATCATATCAAGGTCATGTTACACTCCGAAAGGTAAAACCTAACGCTCTGATACTAAGTTTGTCACGACCCAAAATTAGGAACATGACCGGCACTTAGACTACGTAATGTCAACAGGCGTAACGCAATTTAAGTAAGCCGAAAACCCAACAATCCAAACCATTACAAGAAGTAAAGGATAGAAACACTATAAAAATCTCAAGTAAGAACTTAAAGCTTAAGTTTGTTTTTCATAAAAAAATTCGGCAGCACCTCCTTTGTAAAAGCTAGCCCCGAAACGGGTACAAACATAAGATATAAGTAAAGTATCCCCAAACGGGAGAAAATCTTGCACAAAAGCGGAAACAACCACCACAACAGATATACGATGCCGTAGCGAACAAAATAGATAATCAACAAATATATAAAGGCCGGCTCACACTAACACGACAACTAGAGTCATAAGAATATACAATATCGATCCTCACAACTCGTCTCTAAGTCAATACATGAAGGTGGTAGATGGAGAGTACTAGATACAAAATATATATAATGTACATCATCGGATAATCGCAAACCCACCTATAGCAAAAGGCCTCACAGCCAACCGTAGCGGTATCCGCAAAAGTAAAGATAAAAAGACGCCCTGCCGCGACTACTCTGATGATCAGACCTGAAAAACGCTGTGGCACAACGGGGGTGAGTTTCCAACTCGTGAATAGCAAATAATATCATACTGAAATTGCAAGTATGGACTAACAGCGATAATCTATCACATGTAATCTGATAACATAAGAATGGCAATATGTATATGCAACAGTCATGAAAGGTACTCTATCAGGTACTACTAATACATGAAACAATGTATATCAAATAAATGCTGAGTATGGGATAAAACATATCATCAACACAGAATCCTCATTATGGAGAAACTAGTATCTATCAATGACACTCCAAATCCTAAAACCATAGGCACCGCATTCTCAGATCGGCCCTCATATCCTGTAAATCTCATAGAACCTGAGTGTCCAACATTGACACCCGAAAATATCATGAAAACTATGCCTGTGTGTGTGTGTGTGTGTATATATATGTTTGTCCCTCAATGATACATCAAAATCATAGAACCTGAGTGTCTAACATCGACACTCGAAATATCATGAAACCCGTGTCCAGCATCGACACGTAAATACGCATCTGTCAGGCACCGTCACCACGACTGGCCCTGATGTCATGTCCATACATCACTTCGGTCGGTATCCCCATGATAACCGCCGAGTCCAAATACTATCATCGGTAGGTACTAGCCCGCCTGCCAGGCTCATCGTCTATACCACGAAAATCTTCTCTTGCCTCGGGGAACCATACCGGGTCCACCATGTACTCGCAGACGGCACCTACTGCTCCTCGAATCGGGTATCTAACACAAGTCTCAGAACCGAGAAAACTCATGGTGGACGCACTGAAATATCATATCAAGAGAAACCGGGTTTTTCAAACAATGCATAGTTTCATGAACTACCACGGCCCTCAAATCCAAAAAAGATCAAGTAATGAATAAGAATACTTGCATAGATCATTATAATGATATATATTATGTATATGTACATATATAACAGCGTCCCATACCACTGATATATATATATACATACATACATACATACATACATACATATATAACAGCGTCCCATAACACTGATATACATTATCAGGAGTAAAACATCCAGAAAACATCATATGAAATCCATATCTCAATGCGTAAATCCATGAAATATAATATATGCAACACAAAACAGTAATATGAGCATATAAAGTAAAAACCGCTATTTAAATGCATCAAGTTATTAAATATATCATGGGGTTCCCAATTCTCCAAAATCCAAAGCAACATCATATAAAGGTGAACATGTGGCTATAGCAAGGTATCAGGGTGTACATGTAAGTACGCATGCATGATGTACTTGTAGCTATATCTCGTATATGTATGCACCTATCAATAATGATGTAATACCCTCCAGGTATATGTGTAGCTGTAGCAAACTAAGTGTATATACATGTCAATAATGATGCAATACCCTCCAGGTATATGTGTAGCTGTAGCAAGCTAAGTGTATATACATGTCAATAATGATGCAATACCCTTCAGGTATATGTGTAGCTGTAGCAAGCTTTGTGTATATACATGTCAATAATGATGCAATACCCTCCAGGTATATGTGTAGTTGTAGCAAGCTAAGTGTATATACATGACAATAATGATGCAATACCCTCTAGGTATATGTGTAGCTGAAGCAAGCTAAGTGTATATACATGTCAATAATGATGCAATACCCTCTAGGTATATGTAAATTTGTAGCAAGCTAAGTGTATATACATGTCAATAATGATGCAATACCCTCCAGGTATATGTGTAGTGTAGCAAGCTAAGTGTATATACATGTCAATAATGATACAATACCCTCCAGGTATATGTGTAGTTGTAGCAAACTACGTGTATATACATGTCAATAATGATGCAATACCCTCCAGGTATGTGTGTAGCTGTAGAAAACTTAGTGTATATACATGTCAATAATGATGCACTGCAGCTAATATCATATCATATCACATCTGGCCTTGATGCTTAACGCCATACGGGAGATTTTCCCGTAGTTGTTAAATCTACTCACTAACAATCTCGAGTTAGGTAGATCCAATCACCTGCTTCCCCTTCTTCGCAGCGTTCGAAGTTCCCGCCTGCGATCCTATTAACACAAACATAGCAAGTGAAAAATCTCAGAATCGACCAATATCACGTACAACTACGTTTGACCGACGCACAAACTCCAATCCAACTCATAAGTGTTCGTCTAGTGGTTAACGTGTGTAGTGACAACCCAAACAAACCCAGGTGCAGCAGCTACACAAGATCACGAATCGTGACGGATAACGTAACACGCGTATTCAAAACACTAGATTATAGCAAAGTGATCCCAGATTTTGGTATACAAACAATTAGTGAAAGTTGGAAGTTCCACGAGACTACATACAACCCCAGAGACCCCAAGACCAAGAATCAACACCCCATCCCCCACTGCATCTGCGGCCTTGAAGAGAGGGATGGGTTTCAGGTTTTTATGGTGGGTTCTAGGTCACAACACTAGGTCACTGTGATGGGAACTTTTCCAACAAACACCTGGTTCTACAGCAGATCACAGAGACACTACAATGACACTAAAAATACGATATTTGCATGAAACTAAACTTTACGCGTTCTAAACTGAAACTAATAAGCTACGCAACAATATAAACACCTACTTAACAGATAGAGATCATTACCTAACCACACAAGCTCAAAGATCTTAGTTTTCCAAGCTCCAAGGCATCTTAGTGACTAAAGCAAGACTTTTAAAGTGTTTTAATAGGATTTTAGTGAAGTTTTGCAAGGATTTGTGAGGAGGTAGTGGGGGTTCAGTTTAGAATTGAGGGGATGAACAAAGAGAAGAATGAGAGAGTGAGGGGAATTAAATGATGAGAGGTGAGTGTAGCGTGAACCTAAACGTTATTCTCACTCACTCACTCACCTCCATTAATGCAACCATTAATGCACATTAAAGTCTCCATGACTCACCTAGCCACCCCCGTCTCTCTCTCTCAATCCAAAACAAAGTAGATATTTCTCACAAATATCAAGAGCAAGGTTAAGGCAAGGTTAATTAGGACATGGATTAATTAAGGTGTCTTGGTCACTTAACAAGATTAACACTAACTAACCCTCACAATAACATGCACATGTGTGTGCAAGCCATAACAAATAATAATAAAATATTAATTAATTGTTATAAAATGTGAGGAAACCGATTTGGTAAACTTTTCCTCAAAAACCCGTATTAACGCTTAATTAACACTAATCGCATTCTAAGGTGTTATACAAAGGAATCACAAATTTCATGAATATATCATCACAAATCCATACAATTCCAATTTATACTAAAATACCATATACTATTCAATCTAGGTTTATATACACTAGAATACTTCACATTTAAAAATTACATCCATGAAAACCCTAAATACGATAAATAAATACTTGAGGATTATTTTGAAAGTATACTAAACTATTTTTCATAAAACCCCTTCAAGTTTATTAATTTACAATAAGGACCCTAGTAAATATAGGTTTAAGCGGAACCAATTCTCTTGAGCCTCAGAGAGCCGGAGAAAGTGGGTGCTTGTCTATTTAAGGCAGAAAACTAAAACAGGGTTATCAATAGTAATTGACTTGGAAATAGTCATAAATCCTGCCGTCCATATGCAGCAGTTACCGATAACTCCAAAACCTAATTCAGGAATCCAATTCTGTTTAAGAGTCTGACTCAAACAGAGTCTCAGCCTAATCAGAATACAATCCATACATGAATACAATCCAAATATAACTCCAATATAATATGAATCCATATATATCAGAATACAATCTATATCAACATGATTTGATTTAACCGATCCATGGATATACACTGACTTGTCTACATGACTATCCGTTTATATCTTTATCCATTTACATGAACAATTGATATCATGGTTTCGGCAAGTCTTATATCTGCAAATCATCTATAAACAACACAATATGTATTACGGGGTTTTTTTTAAGGGGTAGACTGGTACGGAATGTGTTAAAAGTGGTACGATGATGGTCACTATAATACACCTAACCTGAACATCCGTTGCCGTTGTCCCGTGGGTTTTGACGGGGCCTTGTACTCCATATATCATAGTCCACGGGGTATGTTGGACTCCTCTCGTATACACTGACACATTCTGTACCAAGTTACAAACAACTGCATTAACATAATAATCATACATTATACCAGATATATTCTCTTTACCTGTTCAGTCTATTTCTATCTCTCTTTGGGACTTACCGAGCGATTGTTCGCTTACGACATTTCTTTTCTATTCTTTCTTTGGAATGTTGTCAGGAGGACCCGACTCTTTAGAGATTGAGCCCAGCTCAGAAGACTTGGAGCAGTTCGCAGAAGACCCAGAGCTTTAGTCACTTGTATATACCTTTACTTTCTGTTCATGCCATTGTTTAGGCATTGCTTTCCGCATTGTATTTACTTTCCAGTTGAATTGTAAAGAATGTTTAATAAATAAAAAGTTGTTGTTCGTTTACATCTCATGTCATTCTTGTGTATATTTATATTATATTGCTTATTTACTCTTAACGTGTTTACTTCAAGTAAATATGTCGCGTGTCTCGTCGCGTCTCTTTATCCGTATACCAGGAAGCGGGGTGTGACAGGTTTTGTTGGCGGCCCATACAGGTCAGTTATGCATGGAAACCTAAGCAATATATCACAAGAATCAGCAACTAAACATTCTTTATATTTCTATTCATTGAATTCTATCCTAACCCTATTTTTCTTTCAAGGTTATGGATTCCCCGAACAATACGAGCACCAACGTAATCGGCAACACCACACCACCACCTCTTCCACTTACGCCTACCATTGTAGCTCCGATAAACGAGAAGACGGTACTGCTTGAGGCAATAAAGAGCCTCTTGAAGGGACAACAGCAACAGACTGCTATCCTAATGAACCGCCCAGAAGTTGAGGCATCTGGAGTGAAACAATTCTGAGTATTGCATCCTAAGCAATTTTCTGGGAAAGAGAGCTCTCTTGAAGCTGAAGAATAGGCTCAATCTATTGAGGACAATCTGGCAGAAGCACAAATGTCAGACATTGCTTGGGTAAGGGTTGCGAAGCTGCAACTTACCGATAACGCCCGAGTATGGTGGAAGGCGGAAGAAAACCGTCTTACTCAGCCAATCGAATGGAGGATTTTTCGTGCGATGTTCGACGCGAAATATTTCCCCGAGACTGCCCGATTCGATATGGAGAAGCAATTCATCCACTTGCAACAAGGTTCGATGTGGACCAAATCTGTGGATGAGAATGTTGGTGAATTCACCATGTTGAGCTGGTTCGCGGCACACCTAATACCGACTGCTGAAATCAGGGCCAGAAGATTTCAGTGTAAGTCGATGTTATGCACCTCGCGGGTTCACGGGGAGGCAGAATACGTAAAAAATGATTTTTACGGGCTTCGCAACACCGACTTGAACTCCAGGATCGATACTAAACCCAAACTACCTAAACTGTATAAGGTTAACTACTAGGATAGGAAGTTATACCTCACGTTACCATGTCCTTCGGGTCTTCTTATCGCTGTCCTCTTCCTCATCATAAGCTTCAAGGATCGTTTGGATCGATGCCTCCTCGTCGGCCTCCTTGAGTCAAAGACGATCCACCCGAGAGTCTATAGTCCGAGCTCCAACCTCAAATCCGAGGTAACTACGGCATCTAGTTCTCTAAACTAGATATCCTAGATGATATAAAGAGTATAGATGGATTAGTATGTCTCTAAGTACCCTAGGATTCTCAACACATGAAATATTTAGGGTTAGAGGAAGAAGAAGGGAAGCTTGAGGAAAAAAGAATGTAGTAAAAGATTAGAATGAGAATGGCTTCAGGTTGTGACCATTTGTGATGAATAATGTATACCAATAATGCAACCACAAAATATCTTGCATACATCAAAATATCACATTGTGAGTCATCTAGCGAGTCATGCCATGAGTCACCAAATAGCCATGCCTCATTTAATGCAAACCACTACCTCATAACCATTTAATCTAAATAGTTAATACAAATATGTGGTGTCTTCTTCTAGAAACAATCTTGAGTAAATTACAAGAATGCCCACCATCCGTATATACATACACGTATCTGTATTCCGAAAAATACAAATACAAAGAGACGAAAATAATCCATCAATATAATACTAGGATCCGGCTTAAACCAAAGCCCACTAGTAATATCCGCCCGAACATCATACGTGCACAAGTACACGTATGTGATCGAAGCCCTGCCGTAAAACCATACGGCCTCTACATCTTTTGCCTAATGCAGGGAAACCCTCTATATGGGACTCTAAAGACATGACACTACGATGGCAGTGGGTTTAACCACAAGCTTTCAGCGGTACTAGCAGCACGTAACGGCTACCCAGGTATCTGTCGATAAGAAGGCCGATGAGCAAACTCATCTGAACTCCTACTGAGCCTATCTGTGACAATTTTCATACAGTCTGATCTGTTCGTCTAAGAGTATCGCATATCGGGCCTAGGCGGCGGTAATCGTCAGACCCCAAACAGCGCAATAAGTCGTGCCGGAGTGTAGCCCAAAACACCCTGAGAAACTACTGGGGTACCTACCAGTAAATCTCGCTTGCCCTGGCCAAAGACTTTGTGTAATGGCTTTCCGAACACAGCGCGATACCAACCCCCAATACCGGGAGAAACGAATCCTACATAACCGCCACTGCCTCCAAGTGCTTCGGGACTGCACCCAACTACTACTTGTTTGCATGACTCCTTTCAGCCGTGGTAGGGTAATAATCTAAGAACAGTAGGAACACACTTGAGGCGAAGTAGTAGTGTCAAGTCGACGGACTAAGCTGTACTCATGTCACCTGGGAACTGCTACCCGACAATAGGTATAATACCCACCAGCAGCTCCCTACGTGTCCTGTCTAGTGTTCTCATAACCCAATGAGCACCTGAATACTATCTCCAGTAAGACGTACTAATGGTTGTGGGACAGACCATCTCCTCTGCTGGGATGAGAAGTGTATACACTAGTCTACTCTGGAGTATCGATACCCCGTCTCGATAATCCTACGACTAGGGACTTATATAAGGATGTGCTTATAGACTACCTAGCCCCCACTAGTGTGACTATTATCACAACGCTGGTAATCAAGTAAAGATCCTAAGGGCTCTACCAATATGTATAAGCGATATGCTAAAAAAAACACATGAACATATTGAGCTAGAAACAAACCAGGTAGCATACTACCATTTCGAGCAAGACAGTTACTATATCTGTGTATATCCCAAGCTTCCAATATATAATATACAAACCAGTATGATACAATAATGTCCTCTAAGGCATATATCACTAACAATCTAAAACTTGCACTAAGGCCATGCATTGGCATATCACAGACCTATCATCTCGAATAGCATCTCGAACTGTGTTTGAGAGATGGCCTTTGTGAGTGGATCTGCACTGTTGTTCTTTGAATCAACTCTCCGCACCTCGATCTCCCGGCGATCAACGATCTCTCTGATCAGGTGGTACCTCCTCAAGATATGTCTGGACTTCTGCTGGGGCCTGGGTTCCTTCGCTAAAGCTATAGAGTCGTTGTTGTCACAATACAGAGGTATTGGATCTACAATGGACGGAACCACCTGAAGTTCTGTTATGAACTTTCTCATCCAGACTGCTTCTTTCGTGACGTCACAAGCAGCGATATATTCCGCTTCGATCGTCGAGTCAGCAACAGTGTCCTGCTTGGAGCTCTTCCAAAAGACCGCCCCTCCATTGAGGGTAAATACATAACTCGACATGGGCTTGGAGTCATCCTTGTCACTCTGGAAGCAGGAGTCAGCAAAGGACTCGATCTGGAGGTGTTTTCCGCCATACACCAAGAACATCTCCTTAGTCCTTCTTAGGTACTTGAGAATGTTCTTTACTGCTATCCAGTGGTTCTCCCCTGGGTTTGACTGATACCGGCTTATCACGCTAAGTGCGTAAGCAACATTTGGTATGCTACACAACATCGCATACATTATAGAGCCTACCGTAGAAGCGTAGGGTATAATCGACATGTAAGCCCTTTCCAAATCAGTCTTGTGAGACATCTCTTTGGAGAGGGTGATTCCGTGACAAGCCGACAGACTACCGTGCTTTGAATATTCCATACTAAATCTCTTTAGTATGGTATCGATGTACCTGGACTGCAAAAGTCCCAACATGCTCTTAGGTCTATCACGATAGATCTGGATCCCCAGAATGTAAGAAGCATCATCTAGGTCTTTCATGGAGAACCTCTATGACAAGAATCCTTTGACTAATTGTAGCATAGGAATACCATTTCCTATCAAGAGAATATCATCCACGTACAAGATGAGGAATACCACAGTTTTTGCTACAATCTTACTATAAATGCATGGTTCATGTGCATTTTTGATAAAGTCGAATTCTTTGATCGTCTCATCAAAATAGATGTTCCAACTCCGCGATGCCTAGTTTAGTCCATAAATGGACTTAAGCAACTTGCACACTTTTCCGCTGCTCCCCCTCTGAATGAAACCCTCTAGTTGATCCATATAGACGCACTCTTCCAAATGTCCATTCAGAAAAGCGGTCTTTACGTCCATCTGCCAAATCTCATAATCATGGAAGGCAGCAATGGCAAGAAGGATCCGAATGGATTCGAGCATAGCCACTGGAGAAAGGTTTCATCATAGTCCAAACCAAGTCTTTGAAGAAAACCTTTTGCAACAACTTTAGCCCTATAGGTTTCAACATGTCCATCTACACCAATCTTCTTTCTGAAGATCCATTTATAGCCTACGGGTTTTACCCCTTCTGGAGTAATGTCCAAAGTCCATACTTTGTGTCATGACCCGAAATAGCCCGTGACCGGCAGTTGAATCATATGAAGTCTATAGGACCCCATCTAATTCAAGTAAGCCAAAAGCCCAGAAATCTAAAACCATTTTAAATAATAAATGAAGGAAAAATAGTTTTTAGAAGTGAAGAAACCATGTTTTAAAAGCAAGGTTTTTAAATAAGTAAGCCGAATATGCATTTTAAAATCTATATCTTTTCTAAAAATTTCGGCAGAGTTTCCTTTGTAAATACTGACCCCGAACGGGGTACAACAAGAATAATATATATGCAATGATAAAAGACATCCCCAAGCGGGAGCTAGCTCTTCGTCAATCGACGGTCACAACCAAGCAAGCAATATAATATACAACGCCGAAGGACGAGGATCACAACTCAAAAAGAAACTCAAAATAACATGAAAACCGTAATACTACAACGCGTGACTCTAAGGTCGAAATAATACATAACTGATTTTCTAAGTCTGAAATAATATACAAGTTTTGGTTGATATAATTGCTAGATACAATGAATAATACATGTACAATGGTGGTTCTGATGCAAAAGAACCCACCTACCAAAGCAAATCACCCGCAAAGGAAGCAGTGTGCCAGAAATGCCACTATGTAACCTGTACGGCAAAACCTGCAAGAAGCTGTGGTACAACGGGGGTGAGTTGCCAACTTGTGAATAGAAAATATCTACAAGTAAAAATCGAATGCATGACATAATCCTAGGTCAATACGATCAGATATATATATAAACCACAAAAGGATAAGTCTGAAGCATGATAAGGTGGCAATATAACATCTAAACATGTATGTAGTGCTAAGTGCTCGTGCCAGTGCCTCAGGTAATAGCATATCATAAATATGAGGTATGATCAATGTAATCAAAGTCTGTATGTATGTGGATCCCGTCCACGTGTTATCCAATGACAATAAGTATCATGCATGTAAATATCGTAAAGCATATGCATGGAAATATGAGGATATAATCAAAATCATGGAACCTGAGTGCCTAGCATCGACACTCGAAAACATCATGAAAACCTGTGCCTAGCATCGACATGTAAATCCTCATATATTGGGCTCCGTCTGCGGTATCGGCCCTCGGCCCTGGCAGCACGGGTCGGCCGATATCCATCTCTCAACTCCGGTCGGTATCCTCCGGATATCCGCCAGATCCAACCAATCACCGGTAGGTACTCGCCACCCTGCTAGGCTCATCGTTTGCTCCACGAAAAACATTTCTTGCCCCGGGGAACCATACCGGGTCCACCATGTACCCGCAAACGGATCATCCGACTCCTCGAATCGGGTTTCACATGTCGCTCTCAACACCGAGAAAACACATAGTGGATGCACTGAAATATCATATCAAGGGTAACCGGGTTTTTAAAATAATTACATACTCTCTTTGAAATTCCCACGGTTCCCAAATCCAGAAATATTATGGAAACAACATATCTCAATGTGTATAATAAAAAAGCATGATGTATGCGACATGTTAAAGAAATGCAAGCATATCAGTATATCATGCAACATGGAATAATAATATACACATATTGAGGAAAACCGCTCTTTTAAAATGAATCAGTTTTAAAGAGTATCTTGCGGTTCCCAAATCTCTAATCAATGCCAGAATCATTTATGTATGTGCGAATACGTATGAATATACAGTATATAGGTACACAAGTATGCCATGCAAGGGTCATATCCTGAATGTAACAGTACTATAGTGTAGTGACATGGTAATTATCGATGATGAAGTGTGTGAGCCTGCAAGCAAGTGTACGTGGAACATACGCATTATCGATAATGGTGCCGGTGTCCTAACAGCCTGGTTTTAATATAGCAATAAACTCATTTACGCATGCAAGCGATGCGAATAGCATGAAAATGCGGAAATCGAATAATCAACGCAACAGTAAAGAATCTACATCCATATGTATATGTCATACAGTTATGCCATTTGAAATAAAACGAATTGGGGTTTTTGGTAAAATAAGGGCTACGGTGTTTTTAAGAAAGGATGCGTCTTTGAAAATGTCCGTAGATTCCCTTTTGCCTATCTTTGAAATACTCCCGATTCGTTACTTTTGAAATAGGTATGACTCGGGTCTAGTCTAATGTCTACTAAGTGATCTATATCTAACTATCAATTCAATAGGGAGGGGTATGGAAACCACCTAAATCCTGAGTCGATATATATATATATATATATATATATAAGTATAATAGTCGGTGATCCCGCCTCAAAGGTACCGCGTACGATACAATATCATATGACATCCTCGAGTCATGAGTTCGGATCTATCATCAATATAAAGCTCGTACGGTAAATCATCGTACGGCATCCCAAAAGCTGGGTATGGGTCAATATCACATTTATCTCATCAATTATCTGGTATCCTTATCATCATATCACATAATCTGGGGTACTGATCTAAGTCTAGTACAAATCGATACCATCTATATAAGTATGAATGCGTGTGTGAAATACACGTCCAAAGGCCCGCTAAAAATCATATGTCGTATCCCAAATACGAATCATATCATATCACGATCTCACGGCACTATGCCCAATATCATCGACTCATCTCCAATATCATCCACTATCGTCATCATTCAAGCATAAGTATAGCAATAAGCCTGTGTGTGTGTGTGTGTGTGTGGTGTATTCTAGGGTTCGCAACTAGGAACTATACTAGTTTACTTCTACGCCCTAATCTAACCATAGTACATCTAACACAATATCCACGACACACTATAAACTATCATATATATAATATATACATATATAGTATACTAATTTCGGACTGCGGGGGTGCTATACGCCATCCACCCGATTTCCCTCGTAGATATAATCTACTCACCTTGTGTCTTCATTTGTCGACGTCGCCACGCGCTTGCTTGTCGTCCCGAAGTCTTCATGGGGTACCTACACATCAACGTATCGTAAATGCGTATTAAAACCAAATCAAAACTAAAACGACACACGAAAATCTAAACGATACGTTAAGGGGCCTATAGGTTAGAACTTATGGGTACGCTTTCAAAACCATCAATCAATTCTCGATATCGTCGTACAAACGCCAAGTATTCGAGGTAAAACACAGATACATAATTCCAGAATTTAAAATACGGAATACGGAAACACGAATAAAAGCAGCAACTAGAGAAAAGGGTCCCAGATTTCACCCTAGGTCAACTTGGACAATTTTGCACATGCCAGGGGTCTAATCTATAGATATAGGAGCTACAGACCAAAAACGAGGCAGATCCACCCAGGTCTGGCCGCAATTTGCGGCCAAAGGGAATAAATCTGTGGCTGAGGTTAGGAGTTAGGGGCTGGGGTCTTGGGTCTAGCTTCCTGGGTGCCTGCACATCTCACAGTCAATCCAAAATAATTTTAGGAGTCTCTGGGTGATAGCAGATTCCAATTTACCCTTCATAGATTCACAGTTTTTCCGATAACGATTTCTAAATCCGTATTCCGGGTTTCAAGTCTCAGGTTTGGGTCTCAATTCACGCACTAGGGTGTATGTATGGCCTCTACTGAGCTCAATTTCACATCACAACTCACAACTTCCACTAAACCCTAACTGAGTTTTTCCTAAACCCACAAAATCACACGATATCGATTCTAATCTAGCATGGGGGTATAATTAATGCAAAAACTAAGGTAATGGTCCAGAAAAATACCTCATTTGGCAACTCAAGAAAATTCTTGAGTTGCCCCAAGTGGCCAAAATCCTTGCTTTCTTGGTCCAATGTGTTGGTCTTAAGCTTATGCATCTTTTTAGTGAAAAGGAGATAGGGTTTTGGAGTTGTTTTAGAGGTGTTTTAAGGAGGTGAAGAGGTGAGGGAATGAGGAGCAGGAACAGCAGCAGCAATGAAGGAAGAGGGAGAGAAAATGAATGAAGAATGAAAGGGAAAGGCTAAGTCCAAGTCAAAGGTATCCCTTTCTCTCTCTCACCCATACTTCATATTATATCCTTTTCCATTTCTTTTCTTTTCTTTTTTTCACTAAATCCCTTCTCACACCAATAGTAAACCCAAAGTGACATTGTAGAAATGCATAAGTGTAAAACAAAAATGATATGTGCATGTTTTGCACAAAAAATGCTAAAAAACCGATTAGCGATTTTTAATCGAGATTAGCACTAAATTAGCATATAATCAATCATAAAAACTTTAAAATGGCATAATTCCATAAAATACCCTATTTTATAATTTTCCATAATTTTTCCAAAATTTTTCCCATTTATCGGTATTTAATTATACCGAAATATTAAAATATTCAATAAAATAATATTAAATTATAAAAATTCCCAAAAATAATATTTTTTTTTTGAAATGTTACAATCTTCCCCCCTTAAAGAAATTCGGTCCCCGAATTTAAATTTAAACCCCCAAATACTAAAACATTTCAGTAAAAATCCAAGTTGTCGGGGCTCCGAAATCATCAATACATAAAACGCATCATAGCGCAATGCATGCGCATAAGTAATGAGCAGATAACTCAAAATCGAAACTCCGTCAAGCATCCCGCAATCATCGGAGTCATGATAAAAACACGAATGTCAAATCCAAAGCAGCACCAATATGATATAAATCCGAACTATACATGTAATTAGCTGAAGTAATGCATGCAAAATATATGCAGG
The DNA here is from genome assembly GCA_030015575.1 of Agapanthus africanus. Taxonomy (NCBI): domain Eukaryota; kingdom Viridiplantae; phylum Streptophyta; class Magnoliopsida; order Asparagales; family Amaryllidaceae; genus Agapanthus; species Agapanthus africanus. Next base: position 483,080,568 of record JASDDO010000010.1, on the reverse strand, counting down.
TATTGTCCTCTGACTAGTCCTGCTCAGTATAAAAACACATAGCAATTATCATAAAAATGTACTGCACCATAAGAAATCAATCTCAAAATGTATATAAAAATACCCGGTGCGTCTGGTGTGCACGGAAATCAAAATCCATATATGTGTTATACATGTGCACAAAACAACATCTAGGTGCAACGGGTATGCACGAAACATCTGTCATAGACAACGTGTGTGTCCGACAGCAAAATCAGGTGCATCTGGCATGCACGAAGAATCCCGACTTAGTGCATCTGGTGTGCACCAAAATCGTATCTCAAAACATGCGCTCATCGCGCGCGAAAGTCCAAATCAAATGCATGGAGTGTAAGAAATCAATATCCATATCAGAATCGAAATCGATGGTATACAATACGGCTCAATCCAAATCAGGTATACCGTGGTATATAATCTCACAACCGTGTGCATCAGCGTGCACAAATCAAATCAAAACACTAAAAGTGCATGAAAACTATGCTGGAAGCATAAATCAAATCACAGGCATAATATAGGCATGAAATCACAATCAATACCTCAAGCGTAATAACTATGCGCAAAATATAATACCCAGTAGATGCAACCATGGTGTATGGAAACAAATATCATAAAACTCAATCATCAAAATCAATCATGCGAATAGATCGCCCAAAATACCGAAATCCAAGGTGACGGATATGTGATAACTGAATCACCCAATCACAAATCATAAATACAATCGTCGATATTACCTCCTTCAAAGTCGGGAAGGTGTCGGTGCATCAATTGCTAGCAGCGCAAGATATCTACTTGCCTCTTGCTCACGGTCTGGCGTCCTCTGTTTCTGGGTCCTTATCTTCTCTGTGGATTACCCATCTCACGATCCATCGGCTCATCGGCACTGTCAGGTGTGCTAACGGGGACGATTCCGTTCTGGCACTTCTCTGGTCATCTCTCGGTCAATTCTCACGACCACTCGTAAAGCAGCACGTCACTGGCGTCGACCTCTGGTCCTCTGAATGCATATCATACTTCTGCGCCTGGGCGCAAATCTTATTGTAGTAGTGTCCTGGAAGGAATCCTACACAAGGTCTCTTCCGATCTCGCCTATGCCGAACTGTACGGAGGCTAGTACTCTTGCATAATCTTTTCTCGCTCTCTGGACATCTGCACCCTTAGCACAGTATTTACTCAGAAGCTGGTCGCATCCCAATGCCTCTGTGGACATCTCCGGCCTTTAATCTTAACGGGGAGTAGCAATAGCTCGTCAGCATCTCGCATGAACCTTTTGTCCCGCTTGTCTGTATCATCATCTATTTTGACGTCGCGCCTCTATCTGCGCCCTGCAATTTGTTCTCGGCTATGGTCCATCCAAAGTCTCTCACACGGACTCGAAATCACGAACGCGGTATCTCCATCTCTCTGTGGAAGATATCTAGCCGAACACGACCTCAGGAACTTGTCCTATCCTGCGGAGATATACTCAATACCCGTCCGTTCTTGACCAATTCACAACGCATCTGGGTGAGGCCCTTTGTCCGAACATGGTCAACTATCTCGTCGACGATGCCGAACTCTGGCCTGCTGAGTGTGCGCAATATGACCACTCCTGGGTCCAGGTCTTCTCGTATAGTATTCCAGAAAGGTCATGTCGAGGTCTTTCTCGAATCTCGTTTTTGCCGAATTGCCCGGAAGTTACCACCCTTACTATATCTTTTTCTTGTTCCAGAACGGCTGCATACTCATCGCAACTCCTTCTGGAAGGTATATCCATATACAACGCCTCTGCATGCGTATCGCATCTCTGATGTCAGCGGAGTGGAACGTCCTCTCGTCAAGAGCTCACACAAATCTCGTACTTCACTTTTCTCCGATGTCGACTGATTCGGACTCGTCTCATCGTGACTGCATGGACGGCGCTCCAACGGCTATACTCGTATCTGGCGTCTCCCAAGCAGTGTGTCCCATCACATGATATCCGAATGATGTCGAACCATCCGATCGACTTGTCAGAACCTCATAATCCCCCAAGAGATCAACATCTTGAGTACAGTTTAATAGTATCGAGTACATACCACAGCGTCGGTGGTCCAACCGTAGAAGGGGCAAACCCAAGCCTCACTAATGGTGCCGCGGAACTGCCGCAAACCCTAAGGTTCAAAGGCTTTCACACGGTCATTATGTCGAGTTAGGCTTTCATTCTTCTAGAGGGTCCATAGAATCGCTTGCATATCTTTCCGAATACTTTAAACTTGGAATGGGGTTCCTGACATTCGATCGTCTCAATCGATTCTCAACGAATCTACATGAAGTCGTCTCTAGCTGGAATCAATCAATCTGATGACCTCGCATCGGGGTAAGCGAACGAACCACATGTCCTAGTCATTCACCCTCGGGTGACTAGCGACTCACCATCATATCTCTAAATATATACTCATGTTGCAGTAGCTCCAATCATCTGGGCGATATCTCGTCATTTGCAGCAACAACTGGCTCATTCATTTGTACGCTGAACAGCGCCTCAATCATCCTGAGTAAGCGATATATCAATGGTCATCATGTATGGCTGGCCTCTAGCAGTAGCCTGATCCTCTGGTACCGATCGGTACGTCCGAGAAATCTCGTAAAAGCGATCTGTCAAACGCTCCTGGCGCGAAAACACAATAAGACGACGCCTCTATATGTAATCGTACGTCTATGGAATCACACCCTGATCAGCCCTCGTCTGCGACAAGCTCATGCTGACGCAACTCTAGCCGTAGCTCTCTCTGCCCGTGTAATCGTGGCAGCAAAATCATAACCAGTATCGATGAGGGTAGATCATTGGAATGAATATAATACTGTGCAAGGAAATGTACATCCTAAGGTTTCTTAAGCGGAGTAGCGTATCGTAAGTATACCGCGGAACATACGTACGGTACGTCACTCTACTTAAGCTACCTATTCCATCAACCAAGGGTCATCCTACGCGACGAAAGTTCGGGTCTAATACCCGCTCGACTAAGTCTAAGTTCCGTAAAGTCAAGCCTAAGTTCCGTATATATATAAACTCTCTAGGCTCCACATAGTCAAACTTAGACTCGAACCAAGGTTAACCTAGCGCTCTGATACCAACTTTGTCACGACCCGAAATAGCCCGTGACTGGAACTTGAATCATATGAAGTCTATAGGACCCCATCTAAATCAAGTAAGCCAAAAGCCCAGAAATCTAAAACCATTTTAAATAATAAATGAAGGAAAAATAGTTTTTAGAAGTGAAGAAAGCATGTTTTAAAAGCAAGGTTTTTAAATAAGTAAGCCGAATATGCATTTTAAAATCTATATCTTTTCTAAAAATTTCGGCAGAGTTTCCTTTGTAAATACTGACCCCGAACGGGGTACAACAAGAATAATATACATGCAATGATAAAAGGCATTCCCAAGCGGGAGCTAGCTCTTCGTCAATCGACGGTCACAACTACGCAAGCAATATAATATACAATGCTGAAGGACGAGGATCACAACTCAAAAAGAAACTCAAAATAATATGAAAACCGTAATAGTACAACGCGTGACTCTAAGGTCGAAATAATACATAACTGATTTTCTAATTCTGAAATAATATACAAGTTTTGGTTGATGGAATTGCTAGATACAATGAATAATACATGTACAATGGTGGTTCTGATGCAAAAGAACCCACCTACCAAAGCAAATCACCCGCAAAGGAAGCAGTGTGCCAGAAATGCCGCCATGTAACCTGTACAGCAAAACCAGCAAGAAGCTGTGGCATAACGGGGGTGAGTTGCCAACTCGTGAATAGAAAATATCTATAAGTAGAAATCAAATGCATGACATAATCCTAAGTCAATACGATCAGATATATATATAAAGCTCAAAAGGATAAATCTGAAGCATGATAAGGTGGCAATATGACATCTAAACATGTATGTAGTGCCAAGTGCTCGTGCCAGTGCCTCAGGTAATAGCATATCATAAATATGAGGTATGATCAATGTAATCAAAGTCTGTATATATGTGGATCCCGTCCACGTGTCACCCAATGACAATAAGCATCATGCATGTAAATATCGTAAAGCATATGCATGGAAATATGAGGATATAATCAAAATCATGGAACCTGAGTGCCTAGCATCGACACTCGAAAACATCATGAAAACCTGTGCCTAGCATCGACACGTAAATCCTCATATATCGGGCTCCGTCTGCGGTATCGGCCCTCGGCCCCGGCAGCACGGGTCGGCCCATATCCATCTCTCAACTCCGGTCGGTATCCTCCGGATATCCGCCAGATCCAACCAATTACCGGTAGGTACTCGCCACCCTGCTAGGCTCATCGTCTGCTCCACGAAAAACATTTCTTTCCCCGGGGAACCATACCGGGTCCACCATGTACCCGCAAACGGATCATCCGACTTCTCGAATCGGGTTTCACATGTCGCTCTCAGCACCGAGAAAACACATGGTGGACGCACTGAAATATCATATCAAGGGTAACCGGATTTTTAAAACAATTGCATACTCTCTTTGAAATTCCCACGGTTCCCAAATCCAGAAATATCATGGAAACAACATATCTCAATGCGTATAATCAAAAAGCATGATGTATGTGACATGTAAAAGAAATGCAAGCATATCAGTATATCATGCAACATGGAATAATAATATGCACATATTGAGGAAAACCGCTCTTTTAAAATGGATCAGTTTTAAAGAGTATCTTACGGTTCCCAAATCTCTAATCAATGCCAGAATCATTTATGTATGTGCGAATACGTATGAATATATAGTATATAGGTACACAAGTATGCCATGCAAGGGTCATATCCTGAATGTAACAGTACTACAGTGTAGTGACATGGCAATTATCGATGATGAAGTGTGTGAGCCGGCAAGCAAGTGTACGTGGAACATACGCATCATCGATAATGGTGCTGGTGTCCTAACAGCATGGTTTTAATAAAGCAATAAACTCATTTACACATGCAAGCGATGCGAATAGCATGAAAATGTGGAAATCGAATAATCAACGCAACAGTAAAGAATCTACATCCATATGTATATATCATGCAGTTATGCCATTTGAAATAAAACGAATCGGGGTTTTTGGTAAAATAAGGGCCACGGTGTTTTTAAGAAAGGATGCGTCTTTGAAAATGTCCGTAGATTCCCTTTTGCCTATCTTTGAAATACTACCGATTCGTTAGTTTTGAAATATGTTTGACTCGGGTCTAGTTTAATGTCTACTATTTGATCTATATCTAACTATCAAGTCAATCGGAAGGGGTATGGAAACCACCTAAATCTGAGTCGATATATATATAAATATAATAGTCGGTGATCCCGCCTCAAAGGTACCGCGTACGATACAATATCATATGACATTCTCGAGTCATGAGTGCGGTTCTATCATCAATATAAAGCTCGTACGGTAAATCATCGTACGACATCCCAAAAGCTGGGTATGGGTCAATATCACATAATCTGGGGTACTGATCAAAGTCTAGCACAAATCGATACCATCTATATAAGTATGAATGCGTGTGTGAAACACACGTCCAAAGGCCCGCTAAAAATCATATGTCGTATCCCAAATACGAATCAAATCATATCACGATCTCACGGCACTATGCCCAATATCATCAACTCATCTCCAATATCATCCACTATGGTCATCATTCAAGCTTAATTATAGCAATAAGCCTGTGTGTGTGTGGTGTAAACCTATTCTAGGGTTCGCAACTAGGAACTATACTAGTTTATTTCTACGCCCTAATCTAACCATAGTATATCTAACACAATATCCACGACACACTATAAACTATCATATATATAATATATACATATATAGTATACTAACTTCGGACTGCGGGGGTGCTATACGCCATCCACCCGACTTCCCCCGTAGATATAATCTACTCACCTTGTGTCTTCATTTGTCGACGTCGCCACGCGCTTACTTGTCGTCCCGAAGTCTTCATGGGGTACCTACACATCAACGTATCGTAAATGCGTATTAAAACCAAATCAAAACTAAAACGACACACGAAAATCAAAACTATACGCTAAGGGGCCTATAGGTTAGAACCTATGGGTACGCTTTCAAAACCATCAATCAATCCTCGATATCGTCGTACAAACGCCAAGTATTCGAGGTAAAACACAGATACATAATTCCAGAATTTAAAATACGGAATACAGAAACACGAATAAAATCAGCAACTAGAGAAAAGGGTCCCAGATTTCACCCTAGGTCAACTTGGACAATTTTGCACATGCCAGGGGTCTAATCTATAGATATAGGAGCTACAGACCCAAAACGAGGCAGATCCACCCAGGTCTGGCCGCAATTTGCGGCAAGAGGGAATAAATCTGCGGCCGAGGTTAGGAGTTAGCGGCTGGGGTCTTGGGTCTAGCTTCCTGGGTGCCTGCACATCTCACAGTCAATCCAAAATAATTTTAGGAGTCTCGGGGTGATAGCAGATTCCAATTTACCCTTCATAGATTCACAGTTTTTCCGATAACGATTTCTAAATCCGTATTCCGGGTTTCAAGTCTCAGGTTTGGGTCTCAATTCACGCACTAGGGTGTTTGTATGGCCTCTACTGAGCTCAATTTCACATCACAACTCATAACTTCCACTAAACCCTAACTGGGTTTTTCCTAAATCCATAAAATCACACGATATCGATTCTAATCTAGCATGGGAGTATAATTAATGCAAAAACTAAGCTAATGGTCCAGAAAAATACCTCATTTGGCAACTCAAGAAAATTCTTGAGTTGCCCCAAGTGGCCAAAATCCTTGCTTTCTTGGTCCAAGGTGTTGGTCTTGAGCTTGTGCATCTTTTTAGTGAAAAGGAGATAGGGTTTTGGAGTTGTTTTAGAGGTGTTTTGAGGAGGTGAAGAGGGGAGGGAATGAGGAGCAGGAGCAGCAGCAGCAATGAAGGAAGAGGGAGAGAAAATGAATGAAGAATGAAAGGGAAATGCTAAGTCCAAGTCAAAGGTATCCCTTTCTCTCCCTCACCCATACTCCATATTATATCCTTTTCCATTTCTTTTCTTTTCTTTTCTTTACTAAATCCCTTCTCACACCAATAGTAAACCCAAAGTGACATGGTAGAAATGCATAAGTGTAAAACAAAAATGATATGTGCATGTTTTGCATAAAAATGCTAAAAAACCGATTAGCGATTTTTAATCGTGATTAGCATTAAATTAGCATATAATCAATCATAAAAACTTTAAAATGGCATAATTCCATAAAATACCCTATTTTATAATTTTCCATAATTTTTCCAAAATTTTTCCCATTTATCGGTATTTAATTATACCGAAATATTAAAATATTCAATAAAATAATATTAAATTATAAAAATTCTCAAAAATAATATTTTTTTTTGAAATGTTATACTTTGTTGGTGTACATGGACTCCATCTCGGTCCGCATTGTATCTAACCATTTTACCGAGTCACTGCTCTGGATGGCTTGCTGGAAGCTAGTTGGCTCATCATTGTCAATGATGCAATTCTCTCTATCCCCGTCTATGAGAAAACTGTAGTATCTTTCGTGCGGATGAGACTGCCTACTAGTTCTGCAGAGTGGTGCGGGGATGTCCTGTTCTTTTGGAACCTCTGGTTCTACTATGCTTTCAGTAATAGCTTGTAGTTCTGGAATTTCTTCCAGTTCTATTGCGCTCCCACTAGTTTCTTTTTCCAAAAATTGATTTTCCAAAATGTAGGCATGACAAAAAACAAAAACCTTTTTTTCCTCTGCATATAGAAAAGATACCCTCTGGAGTTCTTTAGGTATCCTACAAACTTACACAGTACTGAGCGTGCCTCGAGCTTATCCGCATACTGCTTTTTTACAAAAGTTGGGCATCCCCATATCTTCAGATACTGAAGATAGGGTTTCTTTCCACTCCCCATCTGATATGGTGTGGTCAGTCTTGGTAGGAATCTTGTTCAAAATATATGCAGCTGATTTTAATGCATAACCACAGAAGGATCGCGGTAACTCAGCGTTACTCATCATGAAACGTACCATATCGAATAGGGTTCTGTTCCGCCTTTCTGATACACCGTTGTGTTGTGGTGTGTATGGAGGAGTAAGCTGAGAGAGAATTCCATTCTCTTTTAAGTAATCCAGGAACTCAGCACTTAAGCATTCACCACCTCGATCAGATCTCAATGTCTTGATACTTTTGCCGGTTTGTTTTTCCACTTTATTCTTATATTCTTGGAATTTCTCAAAGGTCTCGGATTTATGTTTTATCAAGAAGACATGTCCATACCTAGAGAAATCCTCCATAAAAGTAATGAAATAGAAATAACCACTTCGTGCATGTGTAGACATTGGACCACACACATCGCTGTGTATGAGTCCCAAGAGCTCGCTCGCTCTTCTCCGTGTCTAGTGAACGGAGTCTTTCTCATCTTTCCTATAAGAAAAGAGTGAAAAGTTGCATAAGACTGATATTCGAACGGATCCAAATATCCCTCTCTATGTAACTTCGTCAATTGTGTTTCATTGATGTGACCCAGTCTACAATACCATAAGAAATCCTGATTTAATTCTGGAGACTTTCTTTTAAGTGTGTTCTGAACGTTGAAAATTTGAGCTTGATTTAATACGTATATTCCGTTATTTAGTGTACCTGACCGAATCAAAGCTTAATTTAGGTGGATGTGAACATCACTTACAAAAGTAAAATCATATCTTTCCTTAGAAAGTAATGATACAGATATGATATTACAAGCTAGACTAGATATACACAAACAGTTAAGTAAAATCAATATCTGCCCGCTTATCAATCCTAGGTGATATTCCCCTACGAATACAGCATCCACGCTCATTCCATTAGCAACCCTGAGAGTCATATCACCTGCCCTAATTACTCTACGGTTTCTCAAAGCCTGTAATAAATTATAGATATAAGATCCTGATCCGGTATATAGTACCCAGAAAGTAGAGTTAATTGACATACAGTTTTCAATCACAAAAACACCCGAAGTCGAAACCACAGCGTGCTTCGGATCCTGGATTCCGTCTTTCCAAGCCCTGCATTCCTTCTGCCAATGCCCTTTCTCGTGACAATAAGAACATATCTCCTTCCCTACTGTTAGCCCCGAAACTTTTTCCCTACCCTTTCCTTCTACCTTACTGACACCGCTTATCGGCTTTGTGGAGGTCTTCTTTTTCTCACCCTTGGCTTTCGCCTTGGATCCAGAAGAGGAAAATTCCCCAATAAGCAGAGAGGGTGTCTCCTTGGTTTCCTTTAGGGTACTCTCAACTGGAAGTATAACTTTCTTCTCCTGGGCATAAGTAGAAAGTATGGACTGTAGAATCAATTTAGTACATAACTCGTTCTCCAACGTGGTCTCCAGGTCCGTGAGCTCTTTAATATAACTGATCATTGTAGGTACGTGGTCCCCTACAGATGACCCGACAGCCAACCTCGCTTGAAGCAATTCCTTCGAGGTCTCATATCTTACGATACGAGATTGCTCTCTATATAAATCTTTGTTATGGAGGAAGATGGATGCTAAGTCCATCTTCTCGTGCTGCCTATGGTTTACACCATCTACTGAGGCCAACACGAGGCACTTGGCATTTGCACAGTCTTTTTCCGATGTCTTACGGATATCAACATTTGCGACGGTGGAAACTGGACCTGGGACAGCGGGGGCTTTAGTAGTAAGGAGGTTGCCCAGCTTGTCATAGGTAATGGACGTCTGGACAAAACTTTGCCTATCAATATAGTCTAACTCAGTCAATTTATTATCTAGCTGTAACCTAAGTCTAGTCACCTGGTCGCTGCAATTAAGAGAGAGAAAGAGATAGAACACTTAACATGATGCTCTTGCAAGTTTAGATTGGTTTTTAGTTTATCTAAACAGGATGGCTCCCACTGTATCTCGAATCCTTCCTCAAACCATAAAAGAAGCATTAGTCAGAATTAATCTCACTCTTACAATACTTGCTTAACCTTTCGGCCAGGCTGGTGTTGGTACTTCGAGGGAGATTTTCCAACGCTTTTGTGAAGTTCCTTAATTACATAATCTCTTTTCCCTGGAGGCGTAGCCCTGCTAACACCGTTCTAGATACCTACTTGGTTTATAGCATTGATTGTTTTAATGAAAAAATCTCCCTAGGAGTAGCGGATACTCACAGTAGGATCGGGATCCAAATATCATTGTGTGGTAATCCTAAAGGAATCCTACCAAAATTATCACACTCCAAATAGTATGCAACACTAGCAAGTTTCAGTTTCTTTAGAAACTCTCGATGTGGATTTTTGCCCCAAGCTCTTATGACCTTGACGAAGGCCAACATATCATAAGTTGCATGTCAAGTTCTACCCGTCATTGTCCAGGTTAATTTGAACACATCCGTACATACTCTTGACGAAGGCCAAAATAGTAGTATGACTGTCCCAAACCAACGCATCTATCTATGCTGCAGATGAATATTCAGCAGCTACCAATCACCATGCCTTGACGAAGGTCAAAATACATAGCTTGAATACTACTGAATACCCAACTGAAATGACGGAGGGCTACGAATGGTTTTGGCGAAACCGTGAACGTAATGAACTTGATATAATCGAAGGAACCATGATAGCTTTTAAAGGAGTGGTTTAAGCTCCGCATTTTAAAAGTTTGCTTTTTGAAAAAACCGAGTGGTTTTGAAATTGTTCCAACGATTCAGCTTTGATTTGTTTGCTTTGCATTAATCTAATGCAGTCCCATCATTTACACCTACCATTGCAAAAAGAAACGAAAATACCACGTACGCTTATACCATCCGCATTCGCCACTGGGCCCTTTCTAACATCGTTAGGTTACTTAACTAATGCCAGAGTGGGGGCTGGACTAACGCGGATGCGAAATATAAGCAACGTCTATTATATAACATATATAATATATCCATTCATCTCATGCAATAATAGGCATTCCGGATCACAAATGAACATATTAGATATACTAGGAATTTCGCCTTTCGTTTAAGTCTGTAACGAAAGACGGATTCCACAGTCGTGATGAATAGCCAAAACCCACCCTAGACCCCCTACGAGTGCGGCAAACTACTCGCCAAATTCCCGAAGTGAAGCAGCATCTCTCAGTAAAATGAGTAGATCACTCGGCACTTCAAAGAACTCAGTAGTTTGTGCACCCCACCTTGGGTCTATCCCGGGAGCAAAAACAGTAAAAGAAATAATACAACGGCAGCTACAACCTCAACTCAGATGTGCCCCACAAAATAATATTGTATCACTTTACAATTTACATCGACTGAAAGAAACTCTCTTCTCACATCCCCCGGCTATTCATCCACGATGATCCAACATATCCATATACACAAACCAACATCACAGATATGTGTAACCCCCAACTAACCAACATATAGCAATTAGCGGAAGTTTACGAACACATATATCCAAACACAAAAAACTTGATAGCCAAGAACTTTAGAATTTCAATCGACACATATATTCCTTGTCTACCCCAAGTGCAAATCAGCACACAAACAATACTGGGTAGAAACAAAATATACCAGAAAACAAAACACTAAAAATAAGAATCACAAAAGAAATACGAGTTGAATAGCCCTCGACTCGGCCGCGGAACGGCGACGAAACACACTGTTTCGCCGCGCTTCCACGGTCGTCTTGGAGATTCAGTGACTCGTTTTTCTTGAGTGATTTTAGAATACCCTGCTTGCAATTTTTAAGGCCTCTGAAATAATTTTTTTTATCAGATTTAAAAAACGATAGAAAGCAAGGGTTTGAAATTGTTATTTCGGGATTTTCCAACATCGAACTTCTAACTACTTGCTAACTAGCTAGTAAAGGTTTAATAAGCTCTGATACCACTATAAGTCAATGTCGTGCACCCCGCGGGTTCACGGGGAGGAGAAATACGCAAAAAATGATTTTTACGGGCTTCGCAACACCGACTTGAACTCCAGGATCGATACTAAACCCTAACTAGCTAAACCGTATGAGGTTAACTACTCAAATAGGAAGTTATACCTCACGTTACCATGTCCTTTGGGTCTTCTTGTCACTATCTTCCTCCTCGTCAAAAGCTCCAAGGATCGTATGGATCAATGCCTCCTCGTTGGCCTCCTCGAGTCAAAGACGATCCACCCGAGAGTATATACTCCGAGCTTCAACCTCAATCCGAGATAACTATGGCATCTAGTTCGCTAAACTAGATGTCTTAGATGATGTAGAAAGTGTAGATGGATTAGTATGTCTCTAAGTACCCTAAGATTCTCAACACATGAGAGATTTTGGGTTAAAGGAAGAAGAAGGGGAGCTTGAGGAAAAGAGAGTGTAGTAAAAGATTAGAAGGAGAATGGCTTCAAGTTGTGACCATTTGTGATGAATAATGTATACTAATAATGCAACCACAAAATATCTAGCATCTATCAAAATATCACAATGTGAATCACCTGGTGAGTCATGCCATGAGTCACCAAGTAGCCATGCCTCATTTAAAGCAAAGCTCTACTTCATTTCCTCCACTTCATAACCATTTAATCTAAATGGTCAATACAAAAATGAGGTGTCTTCTTCTAGAAACAATCTTGAGTAAATTATAAGAACGCCCCTCATCCATATATACATACCCGTATCTGTATTCCGAAAAATACGAATACAAAAAGACGAAAAGAATCCATCAATATAATACTAGGATCTGGCTTAAACCAAAACCCACTAGTATTATCCGCCCGAACATCATACGTGCACAAGTACACGTATATGATCGAAGCCCTGCCGTAAAACCATACGGCTCCTCCATCTTTTGCTCGATGCAGGGAAACCCTCTGTGTGGGACTTTAAAGACCCGACACTACGCTGGCAGTGGGTTTAACTATTAGACGTCAGCGGTACTAGCTGCACGTCACGGCTACTCAGGTATCTGTCGATAAGAAGGCCAATGAGCAAACTTATCCGAACTCCTATTGAGCCTATCTGTGACAATTTCCATACAGTCCGGTCTGTTCGTCGAAGAGTATCGCATATCGGTCCTAGGGGCGGTATTCGTCAGACCCCTAACAGCACAATAAGTCGTGCCAGAGTGTAGCCCAAAACACCCTGAGAAACTACTGGGGTACCTACTAGTAAATCTCGCTTGCCCTGGCCAGGTACTTTGTGTAATGGCTTTCCGAACACAGCACGATATCAACCCACAATACCGGGAGAGACGAATCCTATCTAACCGCCACTGCCTCCAAGTGCTTCGAGACTGCACCCAACTACTATCTGTTTGCACAACTCCTTTGAGCTGTGGTAGGGTAGTAATCTAAGAACAGTGGGAACACACTCGAGGCGAAGTAGCAGCGTCAAGTCGACGGACTAAACTGTACTCATGTCACCTGGGAACTGCTACCCGACAATAGGTATAATACCCATCAGCAGCTCCCTACGAGTCCTGTCTAGTGTACTCATAACCCAATGAGCACCTGCATACTTGTAAGTCTACGGTAGCGCCCCGGCCGTCTGTCCGAGGCCAAAATGCAGAAACAAAAACTTTTTCTAAACTAGAAACCGGCGCAATCGTATACTTAAAACCCAGATCGAACTATTAACCTATAACTATCAACTAGAGAAAGGATTGGAAAGCTATACCGATCGATCCGTATCCTTCGGTCTTTGGCCACCATCCCAAGCACCTCGCGGCATCTCCGATCTCCGGTCTTCTCGTCGGAAAGGGCACCACATCTTCAAGTCCTTTTACGAGCTCCCGCTTCGTCCGAAGCAACTCGGGCACAAAGTTCGCTAGCCGACGTGTCCAAGGCGAAGTAGAGAATGTGTGTGACAACTTTGTCTCTTGCATCCATTGCATGGATGGAGGTTGAAGATGAAGCCATCAATGGAGGTTGTGAGCTAGAGGATGAAGAAGAAGAAGAAGCTTTTCTTTCTTTTGTTATCCATGATAAAAATGAGAGAGTGAGAATGTAATACAAGAGCAAACTCTATCATGGCTGCCTTTCTCTCTCTTCCTCTCATTTCAAATCACAAATCAATTACATAATGTGACATTAGCACAAGAAAAGAGACCATGAGTCACTAATGAAGTCCATGTCACACTAATTGCACCTCATGATGATTTAAGCTCACAATTTCCATTTGTAAACATTAATCCAAATGTTTACAACAATAAAAAGATACGGCAACATCTAAAGTAAACTCGTGACGGATCACAAGGATACCCCTCACCTGTATATACATACCTGCATCCGCATTCTGACTGAGTGCGAATACGATGAGACTAAAGTAATCCAACAAATCTAATACTAGGATCCGGCTTAAACCAAAGCCCACTAGTATGATCCTCCCGATCATGATCCGTGCACTACTGCATGTATATGATCGAAACCTGCCATATATCATATGGCCTTTACAATGTTTCGCCCGAAACTTGAGAAACTGCCTGTGGGGGACTCTAAAGACTCGTCAATATTTTGGCTGTGGATTTAACCACTAGCACGTCAGTGGTACTAGCTGTACGTAACGGGCTACCAGGTATTGACCAAAAGGGAGGTCGATGAGCGAACTCATCCTGACACCCTACTGAGCCTGTCAGTGACAATATCCGTACGGTCCGGTCCGTTCGTCTATGAGCATCGCATGGCGGGCCTAGGGGGTTGGTAAAATTCAGGCCCCCAAAAGTGGTACAAGTCGTGTCGGAGTGTAGCCCAGAACACCCTGAGATACTACTGGAATACCTACCAGTAAATCTCCTGCCTTGGCCAAGGACTTCGTGTAATGGCTCTCCTAGACACAGCGCGATCTCACCCCCAATACCGGGAGAGATGAAACCCCTGCCGATCCGCTCACTGCCTCCATGTGGCTCGGGACTGTACCCAACTAAAACCTGTTTGCACGACTCTTTTGAGCCGTGGTAGGGTAATAATCAAAGCACAGTGGGAACTCACATGAGACAAATGACGATCTCAGGTCGATGAACTAATTTGTACACATGTCACCAGGGAACTGCTATCTGACGTCAGGTATAATACCAACTAGCATGTTCCCGGCGAGTCCTGTCCGGTGTACTCATAACCCAATGAGCACCTGTATACATCTTAGGTGATCCAACTAACACCAATGGCTTGTGAGACCGGCAACCGCCCCTCGTCGGGTTCTCGACTGTATACACTAGTCTACTAATGGAGTATCGATGCCCAGTCTCGAAACTCCCACGACTAGGGACCATTTAAGGATGTGCTTATAGACCCTAGCTCCCACGTACATGATCTCCATCATACTGCTGGCCGTCAAGCAAGAATCCTAAGGGCTCTATCAATATGTAATAGCGACCTGTAAGGTCACCTAAAGAAGTACACGATGATAAAGACAAATCAGATAGCATACTATCATCTTGAGTAAGACTGTCCTACCGGTATAGGTCCTCCCTCAATCATTGCAATCACGTGCCTGTGATCCAATAATTGACTTTGAGGGCACTATATCCAACAATCTCCCACTTGCACTTAAGGCTAATTATTGCGATGTCCCATACTCACAGCCCGTGTGATACCGAACACCCAACTCCTCTACTAATCAGTCTCTCAAAGCCCGTTTGCGAAACTATTGCGTTCGAGGAATAGCCTCAGTGAGTGGATCCGCCCTGATGTTTCTTTCTATGTCTCTCTTTATCTCAAGTTCGTGGAGAAAGCCATCTCCCGAAATGAGCAAAACCTGTCTTAGAATATGTCTGGATATCTGATGGGACCTAGTTCATAAATGAACTCCAAATCCAAACTTCTTAGACTGTATCGTCAACTGAAATTAATCAGTATCCTATGCCACACCTCCCTCAGTATCCGCTTGGACCACCTGTCCAAAATACTGCCCCTCGCCAGAGGGAAAACTATAACTCTGACAACCACTCTGTCATCCAGGTCACCTTGGAAGCCTGAAATGATAACTGTCTCCCGAAGGAGCCTGCCGTTATCATTTCCCTAGAACATCTACTTATGTTCTAAAACTGCTTCCGAACGTTTCTCCAGGACAGGATTAATATCAATTTATTGCATCTAGTGCAAAAAACAACGTCTGGTGTGGTACTTGACATCTCATGATTGACTCAATTGCCTAAGCAAGTGATCTGCTAATCATGCACATCCCTCTCCTCTTTAGTCTGTAAGACACCTTTAGAGAGGGTGACTCCATCACCTGCAGGTACACTACCGTGCCAGGAGTCGTCCATTCTAAAACACCTTTAGAATGCTGTCAAGTACCCTGATTGGGAAACTACCCAAATCTAGATCTAAAACCATAGATCTAGTAACCAGAATGTCTGATATTATATCTATATCCTATGTGGAGAAACCACTGTGTGACAACCAAAATACAACCGATCGTAGTATAGGAATTTCACTTCCTACTCTGTGTATGTCATCCATGTACCAGGACATCACACCCTACTACCTTCTTAACAGATCCATCCCCTATTCTGATGAAGTCAAACCTATGATTGTCATATCAGAAATAGATGATCTATCTCCGCTATATCTGCTTTAGTCTATAAATAGACATAAGCTACTTGTCCACTATGCTTCCACTGCTCCCACTGACTACGACAACCCTCTGGCAGAGTCATATACACGTACACCTCTAAAGCTAGTTTAGTACGACGCTATATTCATCCTCCTGCCGGGTCTCACGGTCTGGAACAACAGCAACAGTAAGTATGGGTAAACAAGAACCTCCATGTCACCGTCCTTGAGGCTACTGGAGTACCTCTCGGGTGCTTGAGGTTACCCACCATGTCTGCGAAGTGGAAAATAGAATGTCAAACCAGATTGAATTTTTAAGTTCTATTAAATTTTCAGTAATCGTTTGCGGTTCTGGAAACACTTCCAGTTCTACCATACTCCCACTACTGTTTTCTGAAAAAAATCCATTTTTATTATAACTGTGGCGAGTCAAGAACAATATCACTATTGATCTTCCAGATGGTAGAAAGTCAACCCTCGTCATAGCCCGGGTCAACGCACAAACTGCCATTACAGAAACGTGCCTTGAGTTATCCAGAATATGATTTTAAGCATAAGCCGGAAAACTCCCCGTACCTTAACAATGTTAAGATATGAATATTCTATATCCAATATAGAAAAAGAGGCACTGATTTAATTGGAACCAGATTCAAATCATGCAGCTGTCACCAGTGCATGTCAACTAAATGGAGATATGCCGATCAGCATTACTCAACTTAGGAGTGCTTCCAATTATGAGTAACCTGAAAGAGAAGCAAATTCTCTTAATCATTACTATTAACTGAATACCATACACAAGTATCTACATCTTCGATCACCTTGAAAAATCCTGATACTTGCAACGCCTGGTTCTCTATTTTATTCTTATACCTATAACTTTTCAAAACTTAGACCTTGCATTTGTGCGAAACACATGTCCAAGAACTAGAGAAGTCATAAGTAAACAGAATATAGTACGAGTACCAACCCCTCTGTCCTCATGGACACTGGACAACATACAATACTCTGTATAAGTCCCCTGAGTCTAATAACTCATTCCCTGTGAGTCGTAGGTTGATGAAAACTATACTTATGGTTAAGAAGAATTACACCGCTGTTTAATGCTCCTTACCTAACTATCCACTGATATAGGTAAATGTCATAGACATAATTTCAAAAAGTTATATCTCACTTTATAAAATAAACGTACAGATATATCAATTTGAAATTGGTGCATAACAACGGATATTCAAAACCAAATATTTGCCGTCCGGCAAACAACCCAGGCGATTTTCTCAAATATCACCAATTACAACGAATCCCGATATAATGAGGATGATCACCCAATTCCCAATAACTTACTCCCACTCATCATCTGTAAAACCATACAGATGTGAGAATCAAACCTGGTAAATACATACCCTGGAGCAAGGGCTAATTGGGAAATCAGTTTTCTTTTAACAATACATAGTGAAACTGAAACATGTAAATGTTTCGGAGGGGTATCCGGGTATTCCTAGTAATGCCTCTTCCATTATCATATTCACAACTGTAACCGTATATTTTTTTGCCATCTCTCCAAATCCCTTTATATGTCTTTAGTCATTACCTTCTGTACACCCCTTTAGGCTAAATGGTTTTCTTCCTTCCCTACCGTTCGGCACCAGCTTATGGTTTGGAAGAAGACTATCCAATAAGCGTAATAGGTGTACTGTCCTAATCCTAGGAGCACTTGCAACCTGAGAGAAGGTAAAGATAAAAGACAACTGAATAAAACCTTATTCCTATTTCTCCTGAACCAGAATCCATCCCCGAACTGGAACAAGTTCCTTCGAGTTCGTATATAACCATACAATGGAGTATCCAATAGACTGTGGATCTTCGTAGTGATACGGAGTGTTCTGGAGAAATACAAAGATGATGTAGGAGTGGCGATGAAATACTTGGTTTTGGTCGTGAATAGCAGTCGCAGTTTACTTTGCCCTCTTACTAATCCCTTTATTTGTCTTAACTTATTACCTTCTGTACACCATCGTTAGGTTAATTGGTTTTCTTCATTCCCTACCGTTCGGCACCTGTCTATGGTTTGGATGAAGACTATCCAATTTGCGTAACAGGTGTACAGTCCTAATCCAAGGAGCACTCGCAACCTGAGAGAAATTAAAAGGAAAAGACAACTGAATAGTCCTTTTCATTTTCTCCAGAATTGGAAACCATCCTCGAATCTGGAACAAGTTCCTTCGAGTTCGTATATAACCATACGATGGTTTTATCCAATGGAAGTGGATGTTCGTAGTAATACGGGGTGTTCTGGAAAAAAAGGGTAAAAGTAGGAGTGGCAATGAGGTATGAAACTCAGACAATCAAAAGGCCAGTGTTTTAAGAAAGTTCGGTTAACTTGGTCACTGAGTTATAGTCTAGGGTCGAGTCATGGTCGCTTCCAAAGAGAGAGAGAAAAGAAACACTCAGCGTGCACTCTAACCATGATCAGAATGGTTATCAATTTATCTAATCAGGAAACCTCACACTGTAACCTCAAATTCTCATCCAAACCTGAAAGAAGAATTAGTCGGGATCACCCGAGGAGTAAACCAACTCATCAGTGGTTGGGATCCAACTATCATCACATGATAACGTGATGGAATCCACTCACGTTATCACACTCCAGAAGGTATGCGCATATCTGGCAAGTTTCAGTTTCTTTAGAAACTCCCGATGTGATTTTTACCCCATGCTCTTATGACCTTGACGAAGGCCAACATATCATAAGTCACATGTCAAGTTCTATCCGTCATTGTCCAGGTTAATTTGAACCCACCCGTACATACCCTTGACGAAGGACAAAATAGTAGTACGACTGTCCTAAACCAACGCATCTATCTATGCAGTAGAAAAGTAACAAATAGCTACCATACACTATGCCATGACGAAGGCCAACAAACATAGCATGAATACTAAGTGATACCCGTCTGAAATGACGGAGAGCTACGAATGGTTTTTGGCGAAAAACCTTTAACGTAATGAACTTGATATCGTTGAAGGAACCGGATAACTTTTTATAAAAATATAGTGGCGAAAACCTTTGCTAAAGAGGTCACTCCCGGTGAAGGGATCTCGGCTCTTTCCCCATAGAATGAAGTGCAAGATATTCCAACTGAATACCACGATGCAAAGCAAAAAGTAATCGGCTATAGTGAAGTTATTACCCTGACGCAAACTTCTGTCCAAGGGGTCACTCCCGGTGAAGGGATCTCGGCCTTTGCCTCGTCGACTGAGATGCTGGATATTCATAACCGAATACCACTGTGCAAAACAAAAGAGAACGTCCTAGCAATAACAGCTTTTTGAAAAATGTTCCAACAACATCGGAATAGGTTTTTTTAGCTTGCATTGATCCGAATCAATGCAGTCTCATCAATTGATCACACCACAAAAGAACGAAAATATGATGTACGTATATGCCATCCACATTTGCCACCCGGTCCCTTCATCACCCGTTAGGTTACTTAACTAACGATAGAGCGGGGACTGGACTAGCGCAGGTGTAAAACATATACAACATCTACTAGTATATATATCAATATATAATATTCGCTCATGGCATGATAAAATGCAACATCACAGAAATGTAATAAGCATCACAGAACAATACAGATAATCTGGGATCCCCGGGTTTCATAGAGCCGCTACTGAAGCCCGACGTTTCCCTGGTCGTGTGGATAGCCTGTGCAATGAAATCCTAGACCCCTACGGGCGCAGCAAGTTACCCGCCAAAACCTGAAGCAAGGCAGCCCCCTTCAACAAAGTGAATGGACCACCCAGCACTTCACGGAATCCGGTAACTTGAGCACCCCTCCTTGGGTCAACCTGTACCCCCTACGAGTGCGGCGAATAGCCCGCCAATTCTAGAGTGAAGCCCCCTCCGTCTCAAAGCCATGAGATGCGGGCCCGTTGCCCTCTACAACTCGGCTATCCGTGCACCCCTCCGCGGGGTAATCCTAGTACAGAAAGTAAAATATATACAACGAGTACATCGACCTCAGCCCGGTCGTGCCACAAAAGAATAATATACAAACAGGTAGTGATGGCAGTCCACATGTCGGACGCTCGTCCCGCAATATCAAATGTACAAATACAACCAAACTGTACTACCATTGCATCCAGACTATCCACCACGACAAATCTGCAACATCACAGCACAACACAGAACATCAACGTGAATGTCACGTTCGCAAATCCGTCTAAAAGGGCTATAGCAATTAGACAAGATTTACCGATCAAATGACATTCACGGTCGCAGATATAATGTAAGTACTGTAAACTAACATATTTAAAAATTTTGATTGACAAAATTTCCCGAAGTGGGCCCCAAGTACAATTCCCAGTACTCAAAATAATTTGGGCCAAAACGAAAATTACCAGAAACCCCAATTCCAACCCAGAGACCACTGCAGAAAGTTTGGTGCATTGATGCTATAGGAGTGCGGTGGAACCGCGGCCAAAACAAGGGTAATGCCGCGGTTCCGCGGCGCTACAGTGTGATCACTTCACTAAATTTCAGCTGTGGTCTTAGAAAAGCCTGCCTGATTTTCTGACACACTCAAAAAAAAATTTCGACGACAAAAAAATTTCGACAGAAACTGCATAAATTGGAATCGCGGTTTTGGAAATTTTGTTCGATCGATATTTTAAATACGTTAGAGAAAGCTAGTAAAGGTTAATGGCATGGCTCTGATACCATGTAAGTCTACAGTAGCGCCCCAGCCGTCTGTCCGATGCCAAAATGCGGAAACGAAAACTTTTTCTAAACTAGAAACCGGAGCTATCGTATACTTAAAACCCGGATCGAACCATTAACCTATAACTAGCAACTAAAGAAAGGGTTGGAAAGCTATACCGATCGATCCGTGTCCTTCGGTCTTTGGCCACCATCCCAAGCTCCTCGCGGCATCTCCGATCTCCGGTCTTCTCGTCAGAATGGGCACCACATCTTCGAGTCTTTTTACGGGCTCCCGCTTCGTCCGAAGCAACTCGGGCACGAAGTTCGCTAGCCGACGTGTCCAAGGCAAAGTAGAGAATGTGTGTGACAACTTTATCTCTTGCATCCATTGCATGGATGGAGGTTGAGGATGAAGCCATCAATGGAGGTTGTGAGCTAGAGGAAGAAGAAGAAAAAGAAGAAGCTTTTCTTTCTTTTGTTATCCATGATAAAAATGAGAGAGTGAGAATGTAATACAAGAGCAAACTCTATCATGGCTGCCCATCTCTCTCTTCCTCTCATTTCAAACCACAAATCAATCACATAATGTGACATTAGCACAAGAAAAGAGACCAAGAGTCACTAATGAAGTCCATGTCACATTAATTGCACCTCATGATGATTTAAGCTCACAATTTCCATTTGTAAACATTAATCCAAATGTTTACAACAATAAAAAGATACGGCAACATCTAAAGTAAACTCGTGACGGATCACAAGGATACCCCTCACCTATATATACATACCTGCATCCGCATTCTGACTGAATGCGAATACGATGAGACTAAAGTAATCCAACAAATCTAATACTAGGATCCGGCTTAAACCAAAGCCCACTAGTATGATCCGCCCGATCATGATCCGTGCACTACTACACGTATATGATCGAACCCTGCCATATATCATACGGCCTCTACAACGTTTCACCCGAAACTTGAGAAACTGTCTATGGGGGACTCTAAAGACTCGTCAATACTTTGGCTGTGGATTTAACCACTAGCACATCAGTGGTACTAGCTGTACGTAACAGGCTACCAGGTATTGACCAAAAGGGAGGTCGATGAGCGAACTCATCCTGACACCCTACTGAGCCTGTCAGTGACAATATCCGTCCGGTCCGGTCCGTTCGTCTATGAGCATCGCATGGCGAGCCTAGGGGTTGGTAAAAGTTAGACCCCCAAAAGCGGTACAAGTCGTGTCGGAGTGTAGCCCAGAACACCCTGAGATACTACTGGAATACCTACCAGTAAATCTCCTGCCTTGGCCAAGAACTTCGTGTAATGGCTCTCCTAGACACGGCGCGATCTCACCCCCAATACTGGGAGAAACGAAACCCCTGCCGATCCGCACACTGCCTCCATGTGGCTCGGGACTATACCCAACTAAAACCTGTTTTCACGACTCCTTTGAGTCGTGGAAGGGTAATAATCAAAGCACAGTGGGAACTCACACGAGACAAATGACGATCTCAGGTCAATGAACTAATCTGTACACATGTCACCAGGGAACTGCTATCTGACGTCAGGTATAATACCAAATAGCATGTTCCCGGCGAGTCCTGTTCGGTGTACTCATAACCCAATGAGCACCTGTATACATCTTAGGTGATCCAACTAACACCAATGGCTTGTGAGACCGGCAACCGCCCCTCGTCGGGGTCTCGACTGTATACACTAGTCTACTAATGGAGTATCGATGCCCAGTCTCGAAACTCCCACGACTAGGGACCATTTAAGGATGTGCTTATAAACCCCATCTCCCACGTATATGATCGCCATCATACTGCTGGCCATCAAGCAAGAATCCTAAGGGCTCTATCAATATGTAATAGCGACCTGTAAGGTCACCTAAAGCAGTACACGATGATAAAGACAAATCAGATAGCATACTATCATCTTGAGTAAGATTGTCCTACCGGTATAGGTCCCCCCTCAATCATTGCAATCACGTGCCTGTGATCCAATAATTGACTCTGAGGGCACTATATCCAACAATACTATCTCCAGTACAACGTACTAATTGATGTGGGACGGACCATCTTCCCTGCTGGGATAAGAAGCGTATACACTAGTCTACTCTGGAGTATCGATGCCCCGTCTTGATAATCCTATGACTAGGGACCTGTATAAGGATGTGCTTATAGACTACCCAGCCCCCACTAGTGTGACTGTCATCACAACGCAGCTAATCAAGCAAAGATCCTAAGGGCTCTACCAATATGTATAAGCGATATGCTAAAAGAAAGACATGCACATATTGAGGTAGAAACAAACCAGGTAGCATACTACTATTTCGAGCAAGACTGTTACTATATCTGTGTATATCCCAAGCTTCTAATATGTAATATACAAACCAGTATGATACAATAATGGTCTCTAGGGCATATATCGCTAACATTCAGCAGGGGTTGGACTAGGAAATCCAAGCTGATTTAGCTACAGGGGATTTTCCAACCTTCGACTTAGCTCTGAAGGTTGCCAGTTGATACGAGGCAGTAGTGAAGAAGAATGGCATATCTCAATCTGCCGGTATAAAGTGCCCTGCTACTCAGATAGCAAGAGGAGCCTCTTCCTGGCCACCGTTTGTAATTAGGGGACCGGAAGTACCATTCAACCGGCCCGGTCCAGACTTTATTTCTACTGCAAAAGAAATGGACACCTGGCAAAGGATTGCAGGCGTGCTAATCGCCTATGCTTAGTCTGTGGCTCATCCACACATGATATTGGGTCTTTTCCTCATAGACTCAATCAGAATACTGCACCCATACCAGCAATCACCTATCCGCCGCGGCTAGCTATCCAGACACTTGCACCACGTCTTGCTCTCCCAGCTCCACCCCCTCATAGACTTACTGCACCTCCTCCTCTTCAATTCCATCAAGCATAAAGGAACCTACTTCAGGGACAAAGGAACGGACAGAGGAATGTGCCTCCCGCAAGGAGGAATGTATCTAGGCGTCAGGCTTTCACAATGACTGTGGAAGAAACTGAAGCCACTGGCCAAGTCATCACTGGTAACTTCCCATCTTTCAAATCTGTTCAATACTTGTTTACATCCATATATTGTTTTCCATACCTAAACATGTCCCACATAACTTAGGTACAATCTTAGTAGCCTCACTTCCTGCACTAGTACTCTTCGATACTGGAGCATCTCATTGCTTTATGTCGCAACGGTTTGTCCGAACTCATGTGATTCCAGTCACACCACTCGTATCCAGCTGGAATGTCAGTTCAAGGAATGGCATTCTAAAAGCAACAATGGGATACGACCTGTGTCCAGTGGTCGTCTGCAGCAGAGAATTTTATGTTGACTTCAAGGTGCTGGACATACTGAACTTCGATATAGTTTTGGGTATGGATTGGCAAGAAACTTTCTACGCTACCATCGACTGTCGTCAAAGGATGGAAGTATTTAAGATACCAGATAATCCAGTCATTTGTTTCAAAAGTGGAGACTATACCCTGGAGCCTAGCACATACAAGGCAAAACCGAAGAAGGCAGTGATTACAACTCTACGGGCGGAAGAAGACAAGCCAGATGTAGTTCGAGAGTTCGATGATATATTTCCTGAAGACATATCAGGTTTGCCTCCTGATCGAGCTCTTGGATTTGGAATTGATTTGGTACCTAGAGCTCAACTGGTGATCAAAGCACCATACCGATTAAGTCTTGAAGGTTTGAAGGAGATCCGTACTCAGCTAGACGAACTTTTGCAGAAAAGATGGATTCGTCCCAGTACTTCAAGTTGGAGATCTCCAGTTTTGCTTGTAAAGAAGAAGGAAGGTTCATACAGAATGTGCATTGATTATAGAGTTTTGAATGAAATCACGATAAAGAACAAGTATCCACTACCGCAAATCGACGATCTGTTCGATCAGCTAAGTGGGTCTTGCGTTTTCTCTAAATTAGATCTTCATTCGGGTTATCATCGGGTGAAGGTCAAAGAGTCTGATATTCCGAAGACGGCATTTAGAACTCGTTATGGTCATTATAGGTTTCTCTTGATGCCATTTGGAGTGACCAATGTGAAAGGTTCCTTAGCACCCTCACTATGTTTTCTAGGGCATCAAGTATGCAATTTTAAAAAACCTAGAGTGCTAAGCAACCCATAACCAAGGATCTAACTAGAGGATTAGGGTTTAACTAACATGTAAACTATTTTACACTAAGTGAACAAGGAATACAACCTTTGTAGACCGGTCCTTCACTTCAATAGCTCTGTGTAGTAGTCTTTTCGCTCCAAGTAGTGGTATCCCGGACTCTCGTTAGGCTCCATAAGGCGAAAGGAACAAACTTGCTTGAAGTCTTCGAGGTCGAAGATGATCTACGTCGAGGAATCTCTAACCCAAGCTATCTCTTCACTAATTAAGAATTAGTGAAGCAAACAGTCTATACTAAATGGCTAGTTTAGTGTAGAATGATGAAATAAGAATTTTGCTCACTTTAGAATAATATTTCTCACTCTCTTTTTCTTCTCACTCAAAGCTAGAGAGCAATCAAGGAGATGAAGAAAATGAACTCAAGAATGATCTCAAGTCTAGAATGGGAACCATGGGTGAGAAAATATCATATATAACTCATGTAAAGACTAAACCATGGCTAAAGATAATGGTTATGTTAATAAATATCTAGAGTAAAACAAAATTAATGGACTAAGTCAATGGTTTCCACAAGCTTCTCCAAACTTCAAGCCATGACTAATTTCCACCTAATTTTGATTTACCCTTAATAATTAAAACCCCATATTATTTTAAGTGTGGTGTGAGTCTCATACACCCATGTCCAATTATCATCTAGCATGATACAAAACAAATACATTAATATATATCACATATATATTAAATGTATAAAGAGAAAATATTTTCTTAAGTGTGCTAATATTAGTTAATGTATATTAATATATCAAATATATAATTACACATTAAATTATTAAATCAACACTTGATTTAATAACCCGGCTATATCACATACAACTGACTAATATCATTTATATGCATATCACATATACATATAATATATCATTGAATCAACACTTGATTCAATAATCCGGTTATATCACATATAACCTGTATCGCGAGATTGGAATACGATATCACATACACGTATTAATCTCGGTCACACACATATCACATATGTGCCCTACTTCATTTCGCATGAGCTAGGAAACCTCTGTGTAGAACTCTAATGACTCGTCAATACGCTGGCAGTGGGTGATGATCATATCAGTCACCCATAAGCCGTCAGCGGTACTAGCTAGACGTAACGGCTACCCGGATATTGAGCGATCAGAAGATTAACAAGCAAGCTTGTCCATACTCCTGTGAATCCAACAGCAACACTACCGTACAGTACGGTCTTTTCGTCTGATATTTCGTATATCTAGTCTAGGGGTGGTAAACGTCAGACCCCAGTAACTTGATAAGTCATGCCAATTTGAGGCTCATAACAGGTCGAGAAACTACTGATAACACTTACCAGTAAATCTCCGTATCATCCCTGGCCAGAGACTTCCTGTTATGGCCAATCGAGCACAACGCAACATCAACCCCTAATACCGGGAGAGACGAATCCCATCCTATCGCTCATTGCCTCCATGTGACTTGGGACTGTACCTAAAAACCACCATTTTGTACGCTCTCTTGAACGTGGTAAGGTGGAAATCAAAGCACAGTGGGAATCACACAAGACTCTATGACGATCTCGGGTCTACAGACTAACCTGTACCAGTGTCACCAGAGAACTGCTATCTGACGTCAGGTATAATACCATCTTGGAGTTCTCGGCGAGTCCTGTTCAGTGTACCCAGTCTCCACTGAGCACCCGTATACCATCTTTGATGTCAAAACACCATTGGATATGGGATCATCCACCGCCCATCATATGGGTCAAGAAGCGTATACGCCAGTCTACTCTGGAATATAGATACCCCGTCTCGATACACCCTCGACTAGGAACAATTAAAGGATGAACTTATGGACTACCCTGGCCCCACTAGTATTATCTCCATCATAGTCCTGATTGTCAAGTACATGTCATAAGGGCTTTATCAACATGTGAGAGAAAGACAGTATCACAATAGTAGTCTACTTGTTAAGATAAGGAGCAACCAGATAGCATACTATCATGTCGAGAAAGAAAGTCCTCCCTATATATGTCCAAGCATCCATTGTAATATACAATCATGTACAA
The DNA here is from genome assembly GCA_030015575.1 of Agapanthus africanus. Taxonomy (NCBI): domain Eukaryota; kingdom Viridiplantae; phylum Streptophyta; class Magnoliopsida; order Asparagales; family Amaryllidaceae; genus Agapanthus; species Agapanthus africanus. The sequence continues at coordinate 483,053,122 of JASDDO010000010.1, read as the reverse complement.
CAATGGCCTCTAGGGCATACATATAACTAACAATCTCCCACTTACACTAAGACCAGTTGCTGTAGTATCTCATACACAACGTCCCAAAAACTCTCAAACTATATCTGGGGTTTTGGCCTCTGTGAGTGGATACTCCGTGTCATTCTTCCTATCAACTATCCTGACCTCGATCGCCCGGAGATCAACCATTTCCCTGATCAGGTGATACTGCCTAAGAATATGTTTGGATCACTGATAGGACCGGGGTTCCTGGACTAAAGCCACAACTCCATTGTCACTACAATGGTAGGAACCTAGTTCATCTCATGAACATTTTATACCCAGACAACCTTTTCGGTAGCATCGTTAGTAGCTATGTATTCACCCTTTATCGTCGAGTCTGCCACAGCATCTAGTTTGGAACTCTTTCAACATACCGTCCCTCCACCGAGGGTAATGACAAAACCCAAGGCTGTCTTATAGTCGACCTTATCACACTGGAAGCTCGAATCAGTAAAGGACTCCAATTGGAGTTCATCATTACCAAACACCAAGAACGTTTCTTTAGTGCTTCTCAAGTACTTAAGAATGTTCTTCACAGCTATCCAGTGTTTCTTCCCAGGTTCTGATTGACAACTACTCACTACACCTAGTGAATATATTACATCCTCTTAGATCTATCTCTATAGATCTTAATCACTGGATGTAGGAGGTATCATCCAGATCCTCCATGGAGAAACATTGTTATAAGAGGAGCTTGACCGAGTGTAGCATAGGAACACCATTTCCTATCAAGAGTATGTCATCTACGTACAATACGAGGAAGACAACCTTACTCTCTATAACATTCTTGTATATACAAGGTTCGTCTACCATTTTGATGAAGTCAAACTCTTTGACTGCCAGATCAAAACAGATGTTCCAACTCCGTGATACCTGCTTTAATCCATATATTGATGTAAGCAACTTGCACACCTTTCCGCCGCTCCCACTATCTTCGAAGCCCTCTGGCAGTGTCATGTACACGCTCTCTTCTAAATCACCATTTAGAAAAGTGGTCTTGACGTCGATCTGCCAGATTTCGTAGTCATGGTATGCATCAATGGCAAGTAGGATCCGGATGGTCTTAAGCATAAGCACTAGAGAAAAGGTTTCATCAAAATCCGCACCTGGTTATTGACGACAACCTTTTGCAATAAGACTAGCTTTGAAAGTCTCAACTTTTCCATCTACACCAAGAATCTTCTCAAGATCCACTTGCTCCCGATGGGTTTTACCCCTACAGGTGCAACTGCCAAAGTCATACTTTGTTGGTGTATATGGATTCCATCTCAGATCGCATAGCATCCAGCCATTTCACAGAGTGCCCACTTGTGATGGCCTGCTCGAAACTAGTCGGGTCATCATCTTCCATGATGCAATCCTCGCTTCCACTATCATTGAGAAAACCGTAGAATCTCTTAGGCGAATGAGGAACCCTACTAGATCTGCGGAGAGGCTGAGGTTCATCGGGAACTATTGAATCCTCTGATTCTACCAAATCATCAGCTGTTAGTTTGTCTAACTGGAACTCCTTCTAGTTCAACCTCATGACCACTAATTTCTTCCAAAAGAAATTTCTTTTCTAAAAAGGTGGTATGCTGAGAAAACAAAACACCTTTTGCTCTTCAGTTTGGTAGAAGATGTACCATCGCGAATGTTCGGGATATCCAACAAACTTATACAGTACTGACCTTGTCTCGAGCTTGTCCGGATTTTACTTTTCAATATAGGTCGGACAACCCCATATCTTAACTCATTTAAGACACGGTCTCTTCCAATACCATATCTCATATGTAGTAGTAGGCACTGATTTGGATGGAACCCTATTCAATAGGTATGCGGCTTCTTAAGTGCATAACCCCAAAAGGAAACAGGCAACTCAGCAGTGCTCATTATAGAACGCACCATATCTAATAGGGTGCGGATCCCCCACCCCGATACACCGTTGTTCTGTGGTGTATACTTAGGAGTAAGCTGAGAGAGAATCTCATTCTCTTTTAAATAATCCAGGAACCCCGTGCTCAAGTGTTCTCCTCCCTAATCATATCGAAGGACTTTATTACTTCTACCCGTTTGGTTCTCTACTTCGCACTTATATTCCTTGAATTTCTCAGAAGCTTCAGACTTGTGTTTCAACAGGGACACATGTCTGAACCTTGAGAGATCATCGATGAATGTAATGAAATATAAAGAACCAACCCTGGCATGTGTAGTGTTAGGGTTACCTAGCACCTAAATGTGTAATGTTTCCATAACTACAGTAGGTGTTAGGTAACCCTAACAATGGTATCAGAGCCAAGCTAGAATTCTGGACACGGTATTAGAACTATCTCAAAAACGAAATCGACTCCGAAAATACGATATTACGGAACCCTAAACTTGCTCTCTGTAAATTTTTTTAAACAGTCGTCTAAAAATTTTTTAAACAACAGCAGAGTCATATTTGGGACAATATAAGAACACTGGGGAAATACGGAGGGGGGTGCTCGGAATTTGGCCGAGCCCTAGGCCCCCAAAACCGAGCAGGCCGGCCCCCTAGGCTCCATTCCTCCCCGTATTGCTACAGTGCTCTATTGTCTTCATTTTGGGGTTTCTAGTATTGTTTGCTTAGCCCAATTTTCATGTGATGATTATTTTGACTTGGGGCTAATTCGTAGTGCTTCGTAGTCGTAAATTCTAGCACTATATTGGTAATCTTGACAATGTTTAGCAGTTCGAACGAACTTCAAAACCCCACATCTTGACCCCGTTGAAATTTCCAAGTGTTGTGTTTTTCCTAAGTTACTTTTGTATTCAATAGTCACGCAAGTGTTCCTATGGGCCCTCTACAAGAACATAATAACCTTAACTCGATTCTTTGCCCACGGAACCGCGATCGAACCTTCGGGTTTGTCGTAGTTCCGTGATGTCATAGGTGAGGCGTTGGTTAACCCCTTCTACGGTCGGACCATAGACACTGTGGTGCGATTTTGGGTATTTGTAACTTTGTTCAAGTGTTGAGCTCTTGGGGTAAAATGTGGGTGTATGTTGATTCGATCGAAACGTTAAACATCGTCTTGATATTTGAGATTGTGATAATTGCAATTATTGTTATTCACTTTCTTTTCTACAACCGTAAGTGTAGTATGTGGTGTATCGCCGGTTTCGTTGCTATACATCAAAGACAGTCGGGATACGCATACTTGCTTACGTTGATGATATGAGATATTATGTGTTGCTGAGATATGATTTGCAGGATTGTCGCGATCGAATAGCCGGGGGTTTTATGTGAGATGAGAGTGTTTACTTTCATTCATGTAAAAGTCAATTGTATGTAATATTCTTTTATTTGGGGCACTTCCGGGTTGAGGATGTGATTAGTCCAAAAACTTGTATTTACCATAATCAGAAACGGCGTCGCTTTGCAGCTAGCCGGTGAGAACGGGTCGATCCACAGAGATGGGTAATTATCTTAATGTGTTTTTACGAGTTGATTCCAAATGTTGTTTGGATTGATTAAATCTAAAACCTAGATCTATCACTAAACTAAATTAATCTAAATTAAAGTCTTGTTAGGGTTAGGCTTAGGGGAAGTTTAGAGATTAAAGTTTTCCTCACCGCTTTCGATGCCTTTATTTTAGATCTATTAGATATTATAGTAATTATCAATAAAGTGGATTGGAATCTTTTGGGAAGATGTTTCTTCCTCTAGATTCGTGTCATTCCTTTATCGATCCTTACCCTAACCTCCATGGAAAACGCGTGCAACCGGCCCTTTATACTACGGTTCACCGTTACCTCGAGGGGTAGGGTGCCGTAGGGAGCGGTTGTGCGCGCATGTATGGAGTTCTAATTTTTAGGTGTGAGTGGCATGAAAGGGGTGAGAGATTTCATCTCTCAAACCTTTCCCTAAGGCTAAACCCTAACAAGCGAGGAGATTACTCGTTCATTAGGGGATTAAAAGACATTCAAAATTAAAAGTGAACAAAGCAAAGAAATAAATTAACTTACTAATTTGATGGCTCCCTCCAAGCAATAATACAGAACAGATCTGAATTTTATTTATTGAAAAGAGGCATGAGTTTTACAGATCTGTGATTACAATTTATAGGAAAACATGAAAACTAGGGTTACAGAGTCTCGCGCATGTGCAATTACAGATATGCCCATGAAAAATCCCAACACCCGCACCGACGCACCGACACGGGAAAAATCCACCGACACGGGCACTTAATGGCCGCGGAACCGCAGCAATGATGGGCTTGGGCCGCGGTTCCGCGGCCCTTTGGTGGGCTTGGCTCACCATCTTTTCTGAGATTCATTGTGCTTGTCTGGGCTTGTTATTTCTTCGTCCTATTTCTTTGTTTGGCTTCTTATTCTTCTCCAGATCTTCAGTGAAAATTTCTATTGGTCTTTTAACCATTTCACTTTGACATGTTTGGACCTTGCGTTGCCTTGTACCTATGTGAACTGTGATTAGTCTCGGCTTGACTAGGATCCGTCTATTTGTTGGTAAAAAGTCCCTTTTCTGTTGTCTTGTGTCTTTTTCACTGTTTTCGCTCCAAAAACCTGTATCCTGTAATATGCAACAAACGTGCGTCAAGAGTACCTGTTTATTTATAAAACGGATAAGAATAGGGGAATGAAAAGTGCAATATTATGGTTTTAACAAATACCCCCAAACTTATCTTTTGCTCGTCCTCGAGCAAACTTATTTTTTTATTCACTGAAATCCTAACCACACTTTCGCAGGGAAACGCGATTGCACTGAGCACATGCAACAAGCCGTTAAACCTCTAGGTGTCCCTAGTAGGAGGAGTGTTGTCTCCTGAGGGTTTTCAGCGGATTACACCCACAAAATCCTATCAACTCAGCCCATTGACTTTTGTTCTCCAATTAGGTTTTCTAAGAAGGAATTCTATTATCTTTTGACTCGCAAATTATCCACCGACATTCTTCACGCTTCCTCATTATTTAACTTAAGATTATATATGTTATGTAGACCTACTTAGCTTTCGGTATTTCTTAAGTTTTCCTTCTAGGGTTCCATCTCCACTTAGGAATTTCTATCAACTCTACTAAAGATACAAGTTCTATTCTTCATCCTTTTCTCTCATCTAAACTCCAATCATATACCCCACGTGTGTGTATAAATCACCTCTACACTCGGAAATTCAAATCAAGCAACATACTCTTGTCCGTTGTCCAAAGCACTTCTTAATTGGTGAATTTTTAAATGAATTTTGCTTACACATCCTTCATGCGATAGTTAATACTTCTTGAGGTACCAACGACCGATTACAAAATGTGTTTGCACATTAAAGCGTAATTCCTAGTCTTGCAACACCCAAGGCTTTTTAGCAGTGACTCCCAAACCAGTTGGTCTAAGGCACTAGGTGATGAAGCACCCTCGCTAAATATTTTTCTATTTTTACAGCCTTAAGTAATCACAAAGATCAGTGTTCATTTTTTTCTTTTCTTTATTCACTCTTTTTTTTATTTTCTTCGTACTAAGGACTTTAGACAAGAGCATTTCAAGGTCTCTTCTACTATTCCAAGTTTCAAGGTGCGTGATTGTGCAAATTGTAGGGTATACATATTCAGAATCTAGACTTAAGCTAGGAACTATTTTTCAAACTTATACTCTAATAAAAGCTTCAATATTTTTCCTTTGTTTCGACTTAGCCCAGGAAGTGAACTCAAAATTTGCCTATTTCTAAATAAACTATAAAGCATATACTTTCTACCGTTAAACTTTAAGGAAGGTTATTTTTAGGGTTTTTAATTTACTAAGTCTAAGATCTAGTTGTTCCTAGCCAGTTAACCTATTTGTCAAACTCAAGTCAAATAAGGCCAAAATTGAATACAATAATTTTTATAATTTTTGAAAATTTTCAATTTTTATGGGTTTTCAAATAAATATGCAAATGCAAAAATATACATATGAATGCGAAGGAAGAAGACGTGCCGAGCATACCCCCAAACTTGAACTTGACAGTGTCCTCACTGTCATGCTAAACCAAGAGGGTCAAAATACCGGCACTTCCCTGTTTATTTATTTATAATTTTTTTATTGTTAAGGAAAACAAATATATACAGAAAGGCTCTCCCCCAAACTTCATTTAAACTATGTTAGACATTACTGCCAAATCTTGCATAGACCAAACGTTAACACCAACCAGTTGAAAAATTTATCAGTAAAGAGTATCAGTTGGTGGAAGAATAAGCCGTAGCGATCCATAAAGAATTGGGGAAGATAGAAGTGGTGGTATGGAAGGTATGGAGGTGAATAGACAGGAGGTGGTGATGAATCAAAACGAGAATGCGAATGATCAGCAATCAGTGGAATGTTGGCATTCTCGTAGCTTCTTAAGAGAAATGGGGGTGGTTCAACTTCTAAAGGAGGAGGTTGACTAACCATAATACCCCCAAAATGTTCCTGTGGGTCCTCTATTGACTTGGCATCATCCATCAATTTCATATGATATTCAATTATAAGGGAACTGATCTCCTCGATGCCCGCCATAGTCCAACCGAAAACTTGCCGCCTATCTTGTAAGACCATTAAAAGGGCGTTCTCTTGCTCGAGGGCTAGAGAGGCCGATATGATAACGGGAAAGGTCTCATTCTCACCAATGTAAGCATATTTAAGGTGAGACAGCAAGGGCGTGAGTTCGAGTTTCGGAGGTGAAACAATCATAGGCAAAATTGGGAACTCTACCTCAAACTCAAAGGACTTCAACACAGGTTCGAAATCACTGCAAACAACCGATTCGGATGGTTCAACTAACTCATCCAAAAATTCAAAAGACTCATATTCGGGCTGTGAGTCGTCATCATCCGAAAAAGTGAAACATTCATAATCCATATCGGTTGTGTCAATGGTGGTAGGCTCAAGGAGGGACGCACTAGTGGCGTCAAAACTGTTTTCATCAAACAAGAATCCTTCAAGCTCGCAGTCCTCCTGCGTGATTTCGTGAACAGAGCAAACTTCTCATGTACTAGTTTTAGGCACGGGGGGCAGACTTCACATCTTATAAATATTGAACTCACTAGACATCTTCCCAAAGGATAGAGTCATTGAGCCATTGCGACAGTTTATCACAGCATTGGAAGTGGCCAAAAATGGTCGACCAAGGATCACCGGAATTTGGTTCCGTGGGTTAGCAACAGGTTGTGTATCATAACAATAAAATCAACGGGGAATATAAACTCCCCAATTTTGATCAACACATCCTCTAGCTCACCCCTTGGATGGGTGATTGATCGATCAGCCATTCGGAGAGTACAACGAGTGGGTTTCAACTCTCCAACCCCTAATTGTTCGTACACGGAGTAGGGAAGCAGGTTAACTCTAGACCCAAGATCTAAAAGTGCTCGATTAATTTTCTTATCCCCAATTGTTATTGAAATCGTAGGACAACCGGGGTCCTTTCGTTTTTGGGGTAAGGTTTGATGGTGGTTAATAGCATTGCTCACTGCACTAGCCACTAGCACTTTCTTGGGTACTTGAGATACCTTTCTCTTCGAGGTGCATAAGCCCTTTAAGATTTTTGCGTATGAAGGGACTTGTTGGATAGCATCCAAGAGAGGTATATTTATGTTAACCTGCTTAAATAATTCCACAATCTTCTCCACTTGTGCAGTTGGTTTATTGGGACTCAACCTGTTTGGAAATGGAGCATTTTGAAAATTTGTTGAGTCAAATGTCTGTGGAGTAAAATGTGGAGTAGGAACGGATCCCAGTGTGGATGTGTTCGTGTTGTGAGAAATGGGTCCGTTAGAGTTAGAAGAAGTAGAGCCGTGTGAAGGGTGGAGAATAGGCTCTAAAGAAAAAGGTGAAGAAGAAAGTGAAGAAAATGAAGAAGGGGAAGATGACGATGGAGAAGAAGAAGAAGAAGAAGAAGAAGAAGAACCACCGGAAGGGATGTCATCATTAATTCCCATATTATTTTGCAACTCTTTTCCGGATCTCAACGTGGTCACCGCATTTACATTGTGATTGTGATATGCGTTTTGTGTGTGACCGGGATTTGGCATTGGTTGAGACGGAAGCTTTCCCTTTTCTCTCTCGCTCAACGCAGCAGTTAATTGTGCAATTTGTGCCTTAATAGATTTGATACTTTGATCGTGTGAGGCATTGTTATGCATCAAAGATTGAACATAATTTTCGAATCTTGCTGCGGATTCTGTAGATTGCTTGAGAAATGCATCTAGACTTTTTTCTAGCGAGATAACCTTATCATCATTTGGTTGAACCAAATTGTTCGTTTGATTTGTATAAGATTGTTGTTGGAAAGATTGCTGGTTTTGAGTTTGTGAAGGTGCTTGTTGTTGTTGTGGAGGAGGAGGTCTTTGAAAATTGTTATTTCCTTGGACTTGTTGATTTTGGTTCAACGAAATTTGGGTGACTCCTCCACCCCGGATTGTATGTCGAAGAGTACGGATCATTTCTTTGTCGTTGCTGAAAAGCAGCATTGACTTGATCTTGTCCTTGAATAGGTGCATTATAAGGACACTCTTTGGTTAGATGCGACGGATTCGAACAACAAGCACAAACAGTTCGTGTGGGTAAGGCAGGGGCAAGAGAAGACGACGAGATTTTGGTCTCAATGGTTTCTAGCTTTTTCATAAGTGCGGCCATCTCGGCCTTCATAACAATTGACATATCTACTTGATGTATGCCTGCCCTAGATTGACCAGCAGAAGAAGAAGATGTGGTCTTGGTACTCTCCCACTGAATTGTTTGCTCACTAAGATCCTCAAGAAACTGCCACGCTTCGTCGCTAGACTTAGAGAGAAAATGACCTTGACATATGGTTTCTAGCAACTGCTTCGTTGCCGAGTTCAATCCCTCGTATAATGTTTGGCAAAGTTGCCAACTTTCGATCCCATGATGAGGGCATTGAACGAGTAGGTCTTTAAATCTCTCGAAGCACTTCCAAAATGGTTCGGAAGGAAGCTGTGAAAATTGTATTATCTCGTTACGGATTCTAGCAGTTTTGTGATGAGGATAGAACTTTTTCAGAAAAGCTCTCACAAACTCGTCCCAATTTCTAATGGAATGTGATGCGGTGCTGTATAGCCACTTCTCGGCTAGGTCACATAAGGTAAAAGGAATGACCCTTAGCCTTATACCGTCATCACTTAATTGGGTCGTTTTTATCATAGCGCACACATTTTGGAATTTATTGATAAAGATATATGCATCTTTAGATTCCAAACCATGAAATTTTGGCAGCATATTGATGAAATGTGGTTTTATTTCAAAATTGTCCCCATTTGCCGGTGGGGGTGAAAGACAGGTAGGTAAAGAAGTGCGGACGGGGTAGAAGAGATCTTGGAGCGCAACTCGTGCGGGCGCTACAACAGGCGGAAGATTCGGGTTATTCGCACCTAACGGAGGTGGAATCATTCCCGTCGGTAAGGTATCGTTGGGGTCGTGTCCCGACATACCTTCGAAAGAAGAATTTGAAAGTGGAGGTAAGGAAATGGAGGGAATTTCGACTTCGGTGTCGAAAGGTTCGTCGGTCGGTACCAACGAAACACGGACTAATCGGGCGTTAGTATCCCTAGTCCAAAGTGACATACACTAAAAGGTAGTGTAGTCAGAAAAAAGAAAAAACAGAATGTGGGGGTAAGATAACGTCAATGAGAAAAATGGTGGAAGTGAGGTGCAAGATTTCTTTAGCGACAAGTTGCAAGTTTTGAAAAGATTTTCCCTTTTTTTTATTTATGTGAGAATTTTGCAAAGAGATTTTTGAAAAGGGACTTGTGACACAAATGTATCAACCACACATGCACAATCAGGCCTAGATCTAGGGTCGCCTAGGTCTGCTATACAGCTCCTAACTAGGGCTAGAGATAGGACCTCAAACCGCCTCTTCACCGACAAGTACGGCCAGGTAAGTGGGAAGGAACCACAATAGTGGGCCTAATTAATAACCACTAGCCTAGACACCGCAAAGTCAGTTAGGATAAACGGTCGATGCTTATACTAGTCCTTTTCCTATTGAGCTCGATGTCCTTAGGTCTGAGTCTAATATTTTTTAATTAATTGTGGTCAATGCACAAGCTTTAGGTGTTTTCTGGGGTCCTGGGAAGGGTGATGAAATCCCCACCCAATCTGAGTTTGGTCAATTAGCCCCTTAAAGTCCGATTAAATTATGCAAAACAATAAAATTCACTTGCAATCAATTTTTAGCGCGGCGCAAAGAAACCTGCAGAAAATCTGTTATTTAGAAGGGGGAGAAAGAATTTTTAGCGCAAAGAATTCCTGCAGAAAATTTTTACAAAGAGATATATGGAGGTTGACAGAGGGGAGAAGGAGAAAACAAACGATGCTAATTTGAGGTGCTGACGTGGCTAAATAGCCGTGGTTCCGCGGTCTGGGGCGCTCCTTGGCCGCGGTTTCACGGTCTGGTGAAGAGATCAGGCTCTGAAAAAAAATTGTAGCTCCTGTTCACCAATTCTCCTCTGTTCTGATGTTCACTTTTCTGATTTGACCTCTGTAAATTTCCAGATCCACGATTCTTCGCCGTTCCTGCAAGATTCTAACAATAAACCCTTCAAACAGATAAAAATGGATAAAAAATTCTGTACTTTTTTATATTTTCAGATTTTTATAATTTTAGAATTTATATCAACCCGAATTTACACAAAAGAAATATTACGCCATCCCCGGCAACGGCGCCATTTGATTAGTCCAAAAACTTGTATTTACCGTAATCAGAAACGGCGTCGCTTTGCAGCTAGCCGGTGAGTACGGGTCGATCCACAGAAATGGGTAATTATCTTAATGTGTTTTTACGAGTTGATTCCAAATGTTGTTTGGATTGATTAAATCTAAAACCTAGATCTATCACTAAACTAAATTAATCTAAATTAAAGTCTTGTTAGGGTTAGGCTTAGGGGAAGTTTGGAGATTAAAGTTTTCCTCACCGCTTTCGATGCCTTTATTTTAGATCTATTAGATGTTATAGTAATTATCAATAAAGTGGATTGGAATCTTTTGGGAAGATGTTTCTTCCTCTAGATTCGTGTCCTTCCTTTATCGATCCTTACCCTATCCTCCTTGGAAAACGCGCGCAACCGGCCCTTTATACTACGGTTCACTGTTACCTCAAGGGGTAGGGTGCCGTAGGGAGCGGTTGTGCGCGCATGCATGGAGTTCTAATTTTTAGGTGTGAGTGGCATGAAAGGGGTGAGAGATCTCATCTCTCAAACCTTTCCCTAAGGCTAAACCCTAACAAGCGAGGAGATTACTCGCTCATTAGGGGATTAAAAGACATTCAAAATTAAAAGTGAACAAAGCAAAGAAATAAATTAACTTACTAATTTGATGGCTCCCTCCAAGCAATAATACAGAACAGATCTGAATTTTATTTATTGAAAAGAGGCATGAGTTTTACAGATCTGTGATTACAATTTATAGGAAAACATGAAAACTAGGGTTACAGAGTCTCGCGCATGTGCAATTACAGATATGCCCACGAAAAATCCCAACACCCGCACCGACGCACCGACACGGGAAAAATCCACCGACACGGGCACTTAATGGCCGCGGAACCGCGGCAATGATGGGCTTGGGCCGCGGTTCCGCGGCCCTTTGGTGGGCTTGGCTCACCATCTTTTCTGGGATTCATTGTACTTGTCTGGGCTTGTTATTTCTTCGTCCTATTTCTTTGTTTGGCTTCTTATTCTTCTCCAGATCTTCAGTGAAAATTTGTATTGGTCTTTTAACCGTTTCACTTTGACATGTTTGGACCTTGCGTTGCCTTGTACCTATGTGAACTGTGATTAGTCTCGGCTTGACTAGGATCCGTCTATTTGTTGGTAAAAAGTCCCTTTTCTGTTGTCTTGTGTCTTTTTCACTGTTTTCGCTCCAAAAACCTGTATCCTGTAATATGCAACAAACGTGCGTCAAGAGTACCTGTTTATTTATAAAACGGATAAGAATAGGGGAATGAAAAGTGCAATATTATGGTTTGAACAGGATGATGTCACCATTATTGTATATTATTTACTTTTCCGCATTAGGATAGACCCAAGGAGGGGAGCACAAGTGATCGGGTTCTAGGGTTCAGTGGGAGGCCATCTTGAGGAGTCGAGACCGGGTCTCCTAAACTCTAGAATTGGCAGGATCACTTGCCGCTCTCATAAAGGTCTAGGGGTGTGGGCTTGGCTATTCATCGCGACCGTGGAATCCGTATTTTCTATTACTGGTTGAATACACGGACCTCCTTGATATCCTTTTTATTTTCATATATGCTTCTGTTGCTGTTGATATTCTGTAATGTGATTACTTAGTATCTGAGACGAATGGATTATTATTATATATATGATATATAATAAACGTTGCTTATATTTTACATCCGCGCTAGTCCCGCCCCGCTATGCCGTTAGTTAAGTAGCCTAACGGTGTATAATGAGACACTATGGCGAATGCAGATGGTATAAGTATACGTTCTATTTTCATTTCTTTTCTGTGATGGCTTAGGAACTTAAATGATGGGACTACATTAATAAGATTAATGTAAAGTAAAAGAAACCTAAAAGATGTTGTAGAATCGAATTTGAAACCCACTCGGCCTTTTTATGAAAAATGCAAGTTTCAAAAGATGCGGAGCTTAAGCCACTCCTTTTCTAAACTGTTTTGATTCTACAACGAGATCAAGTTCAAAGCGTTAAAGGTTTTCGAAAAAACCATCCGCAACCCTCCGTCATTTTAGGAAGCAGAGTACTTAGTATTCGTGCTACGTATTTTGATCATAGTCAAGGCGTAGTGTCCGGTAGCTAAGTGATGTCTTCCTACAAAGCATATGATGCGATCAGTTAGGACATTCATGTGATTATATTGACCATAGTCAAGGGTCATATGGGTAGGTCTAGTTAATCTCGAAATGACGGGTAGAACTTGACTAGTACTTATGATATGTTGACCATAACCAAGGTCATAAGTAATTAGGGGTAAAAACCATATCGGGAGTTTCAAGAGTTGAAATTTGCAATGAGATTGCATACTATCTATATGATAGTTAGATCCCGATCCCACTGTGAGTAAGAGTTACTCACAGGAGAGTTTTGCACTTTACAATTAGTTAATCCAGTAGGTATCTAGAAAGGTGTCAACGGGGTTTGACCTCTAGGAAAACGAGGCTTATTTTAATTAGGTCCGTGCGAAAGCACGGGGAACCTCTCTCAAAATACCGACACGAGCCTGGCTGACCGGTTAGCGAAACTGTAGAATGTAATTAATCCTGGCTAGTTTTCTTTCTAGGTTTTGAAAGAAAATTTGATAAAAGCAGTGGGAGACATCGATTTGATAAGATAATAACCAATCTAATTCTTTGCAAAAGCATTTCGCTGAGTGTATTCTTTTCTCTCTCCTAATGGCAGATACCGATGACGGGACTTAAGCTTCTACTAGAGAAAAACAAACTGATAGGACCGAATTATAAAGAATGGTTGAGGAACTTGAACATTGCACTCACATATGATAAAGTATCGTATATCCTCACTACCAAAGCCCCACCCGTCCCAGGACCTGAATCATCTGTTTCGGATAGGGAGATCCGAAAAATATGGGATATTGACTGCAACACGGCCAAGTGCCTCGCGCTTGCTTCTATGGACAACATCCATCAGAAACAGCACGAGAAGATGGATGTGCAATCCATCTTTCTTCATACAAAGGAGTTGTATAAAGAGCAATCTAGTACTTTGAGATACGAGGTGTCTCGAAAGTTGTTTTAGATGCAAATGGCCCCTAGTGCATCAGTAAGAGACCATGTCCTGAAGATGATTGGTCTTATAGAAGAACTTGAGGAACTGGGATGGACTATGGATAATGAGCAATATACAGATGTTGTTCTGCAGTCTCTCTCCCCCGTCTTTGCTCCGATCATAGTGAATTTCAATATGAAAGATTTGGAGAAATCATTGCCTGAACTTCTCAATATGTTGAGAAGTGCAGAGAGCACACTGAAAACAGCGAAGACTCTCGCTCTGCTTGCTGGGCCATCTTCCTCTTCCGTCCTAACAGCCAAGGCCAAGGGAAAGAAGAAGAACAAACCCAACAAACCGAAAGGTGGAGTTAAAAAGGCGAAGGGTAAAGACACATCTGGGGCCATGGGAAGTGGAAAAAGGGAATATTTTTACTGCCATAAGTCGGGACATTGGAAATGCAACTGTGCTGTGTATCTTGCTGATCTCAAGAAGAAGAAGCATGGTGATACTTCCGCTTCAGGTGTGTTTGTAACTGAGAACTGTTTTTCAATTAACTCTGCATCTTGGGTATTAGATACCGGTTCTGGTTCTCACATCTGCAATTGTGTGCACGGGTTGAGAAACAGTGGAGTTTTGAAGACTGGAGACCATATTCTGTGGGTTGGAAATGGTTCCAATATACATGCTGTATCCGTAGGAGAGTATCATCTGGGGTTGCCTTCGGGTTGTATTTTGGTTTTGATCCCTTGTTATTTTGTGCCAAATATGCTATGTAATATAATATCCGATTCTTTGTTGGACAATGAAGGATATCATTTTGTGTTGCAAAATAATATTATAAACATTAACTTGAATCAAGAGTTGATTGGGTATGGTATATTGAATAACGGTATTTACGTCCTGAACCAACACACAGTTTTCAATATACAACATACTAATAAAAGAAATTTTTAGATATAAATGAAGCTTTTCTTTGGCATTATAGACTTGGTCATATTAATGAAACAAGACTAAGCAAGCTACATAAAGATGGATATTTAAATCCTTTTGAACATAAATCTTATGCAACTTGTCAGTCCTGTATCAAAGGTAAAATGACCAAAACTCCGTTTACTGGACACGGAGAAAGAGCTGTGGAACTCTTAAGCCTCATACACAGTGATGTATGCGGACCAATATCTACACATGCTAGAGGCGATTTTTCATACTTCATTATTTTTACTGATGATTTCTCAAGATTTGGACACGTGTTTTTGATAAAGCACAAATCCGAAGCTTTCGAGAAATTCAAGAAGTATAAACTTGAAGTAGAAAAACAAACAGGCTTGAGCATAAAGAAACTTCGATCGGATCGAGGTGGAGAGTACTTAAGTACAGAGTTTTCAGACTTCTTAAAAGAGAATGGGATTCTCTCTCAGCTCACTCCTCCTTACATACCACAGCACAACGGTGTGTCAGAACGGAGGAATCGTACCCTATTAGATATGGTACGATCATGATGTGTGATGCTGAGTTACTGCTTTCCTTTTGGGGACATGCATTGGAGACAACAATATATCTGTTAAACAGGGTTCCAACCAAGACCGTGTCTACCACTCCATATGAGATATGGAGTGGAAAGAAACCATCTCTTAAAAGAGTTAGGATTTGGGGTTGTCCGGCTTTTGTTAAAAAGCAGAATCCAGACAAACTTGAGACCCGATCGGTCATGTGTAAATTTGTGGGATATCCAAAACAATCGTATGGATATCTATTCTACCACAAGGAGGAACAAAAGATGTTTGTTGCTCAGCATGCCACATTTTTGGAAAATGAAATCTTTACAGACAGTACTGATGGCAATGCGGTAGAAGTAGAAGAGGTTCTAGAGACACAAATTACTCAGGACGAATTGGTTGAAACTGATGTTGCAGTAGAACTTCAAGAACCTCAGCCACTCCGGAGATCTAGTAGAACTTCTCGCCCACCAGAGAGATACTATGGGTTTCTCATTGATGGTGATTGAGAAGATTGCATCATGGATGATGATGAACCTACTAGTTTTCAGTAAGCTATCACGAGTGGTGACTCTGTGAAGTGGCTGGAAGCCATGAGATCCGAAATGGAGTCCATGTACACCAAAAAAGTATGGACTTTGGACGTTGCACCTCCTGAGATAAAACCCGTTGGGTGCAAATGGATCTTTAAAAGAAAGATTGGTATAGATGGACATGTAGAGACCTTTAAAGCAAAGTTTGTAGCGAAAGGTTTTCGTCAAAGACCAGGACTGGACTATGATGAAACTTTCTCTCCAGTAGCAATGCTTAAATCCATTCGGATCCTACTTGTTATTGATGCTCGCTATGATTATGAAATCTGGCAGATGGACATTAAAACTGCATTTCTGAATGGTGATTTAGAAGAATGCGTTTATATGGATCAGCCAGAGGGCTTCATTGACAGTGGGAGCAGCGGGAAAGCATGTAGATTGCTTAAATCCATTTATGGATTAAAGCAGGCCTCACGAAACTGGAACATCTGTTTTGATGATACAATCAAAGAGTTTGATTTTATCAAAAATATAGATGAACCATGCATTTATAAGAAATTGTCACATTCCTCGTACTGTACATGGATGACATTCTCTTGATAGGAAATAACATTTCTATGCTACAATCGGTCAAACTATTCTTATCACAAAGGTTTTCCATGAAGGACCTGGGTGATGCCTCGTGCATTTTGGGCATAAGGATCTATAGAGATAGATCCAAAAGGTTATTGGGATTGTCCCAATCAAAGTACATTGACACCATCCTAAAAAGGTTTAGTATGGAAGATTCCAAGCGTGGTGCCTTGCCCGCTTGTCATGGAATCACTCTCTCCAAGAACTTCTGTCCGAAAACTGATGAAGAGAGGGCTCGCATGAGCATTATACCCTACGCTTCAGCCGTAGGATCTATAATGTATGCGATGTTATGTACTCGTCCTAATGTAGCTTATGCACTAGCTGTTGTAAGCAGGTATCAATCCAACCCAGGGGAGAAACATTGGATAGCAGTGAAGAACATTCTTAAGTACTTGCGAAGGACTAAAGAATTGTTCTTGGTGTATGGTAATGGAGATCTCCAAATAGAGGCCTTTACCAATTCCAGCTTCCAAAGTGATAAGAATGACAGCAAATCTATCTCAGGGTTTGTATTTACCCTCAATGGAAGGGTGGTTAGTTGGAAGAGTTCCAAACAGGATACCGTTGCAGACTCAACGATGGAAGCTAAGTATATTGCTGCTAATAATGCTACCAAGGAAGCAATTTGGATAAGAAAGTTCGTCGCGGAATTAGAAGTAGTTCCAACCATTGTTGATCCAATACCATTGTATTGTGATAATAATGGGGCTATGGCATTAGCCAAAGAACCAAGGTCCCATCAGAAATCCAGACACATCCTCAGGCGATATCATTTGATCCGGGAGATAGTAGATCGCCACGAGATCGAGATTCGGAGAGTAGATACAAAGAATAACACCGCGGATCCACTCACCAAGGCCCTTCCAGAGCCGCAGCATGAGCGACTTTTTGAGATGTTGGGTATGAGATACGCCAATAATTGGCCTTAGTGCAAGTGGAGATTGTTGGATATATGTATGCCCTAGAAGCCATTATATGTATAGTGGATGCTTGGACATATATATATATGGATTACTTTCTTGCTCGACATGATAGTATGCTATCTGGTTTACTTTATCTGACATGTTGACTTGATCATGCTTTTATTCATTTTCACATGTTGATAAAGCCCTGAGGATATTTTCTTGACTACTGTGACTATGATGCAGATCATACTAGTGGGACACGTGTAGTTTATAAGCATATCCTTGAATTGTTCCTGGTCGTGGGTGTATCGAGACGGGGCATCGATATTCCAGAGTAGACTAGCGTATACCATTCTTGTCTCGTGTGATGGGCGATGGATGATCCCATATCCATCTGGTGTGCTGACACCAAAGACTGTATGCGGGTGCTCAGTAGAGACTGGGTACACTAAACGGACTCGCCGAGAACTCTTATGTGGTATTATATCTATCTTCGGATAGCAGTTCTCAGGTGACACTGGTATAGGTTACTCTGTAGACCCAAGATCGTCATCAGAAGAACGAAATTCCTCTTGTTCTGAGAATCAGATCAGTTCTATTAAGGGCAGGTGTGTGTCCTCCCACTGTACTTTGATCTCCATCCTACCACGGCTCTACTGAGTCGTGCAAACAGGTGGACTTTGGGTACAGTCCCGAGGCACATGGAGGCAATGAGAGATAGGAGGGGTTTCTTCTCTCCCGATATTGGGGTTTGATGTTGTGCTATGCTTGATTGGCTATAACAGAAAGTCTCTGGCCAGGGCTACTGAGATTTACTGATAAGCATTATCAGTAGTTTCTCGATCTGTTATGAGCTATACACCGGCATGACTTATTGAGTTATTGGGATCGACGATACCATCCCTAGATTCGATATGCAACATATCTGACAAGAAGACCGGACTATACGGTAAGTGTTGCCAGATGGCTCGACGGGAGTTTTGACAGCTTTGCTGGTTTTCTTCTAATCACTCAATACCCGGGTGGCCGTTACGTTTAGCTGACCACTTGCGGCTTGTGGATATTTGATATGATCATCACCCACTGCCGGCGTATTGACGAGTCTTAGAGTCCCACACAGAAGTTTTCTAGCCCAGGCGAAAAGATGTGGTGTGCATATGAGATATGCGCGAGGACCTGATTGAATACGACTATGTGATACCGTTTGTTAATCGGGCGTTTTTCTATTGGTCGGGTCGTATATGATATGAATGGATTGTTAAATCAATTGTTGATTTAGCATTTTGACTTTTAGTGTTATTCTTTATTCAAACCCTTTTTATTAAAGATGAAGAATGCATGCATGTATGCACATGTTGATGTGCATGTATGCACATGGTGATGTGCATGGATACATACATGCAAAAGTATCATGGTTGATGATACATCTTTGAAGGCAATATAAGACTCACATGGAACTATAATATATGGATATATATATATATATATATATATATATATATATGTATTTGTTTTAAAACAAAAGGAAAAGAAAAAAGATTAATCCATGGTTATCTTTCTACACTCTTCCAAATTAAACCACACTTCACCTACCTTTTAACCTTGGATTAATCTTTTCTTTTGGGTTTTAACTCACTTACTAAATATCTAGATATTATTAGAACCATGGTTTGAATGGAGATAGAAAATATATATTCTATCTTTTCTATTTTTCATTCAAGCTTTATCATTTCATTTTAGAAAAAAGCTTTTGCCTTCATCTTCTTCTTCCTCCAAGCTCTCTTGATTTTTCCAAAGTGAGAGAGAGTTAAAAAGAAAGGGTTTTGACAAAAGAAAACACATCACTTCATCATTCTACTTTAATCTATCCATTTAGTTTAGAATGTTTAGCTTCATCTTCTTCTTGCATCAAGTAGAGCTAGAAGTTTAGACCTAGTGAACTTCGGGTGGATAATCGTGGACGTAGGAGCTTACTAGCAAGCCTTTCCAACCTCTCAAGGATCCTAGGAGTTATAACAAGAGGACTACAAAGGTTGTATTCTTTTCACTTAGTGTTTATTTGTTATTTGTAAGAGATACAAGTGTTGTTACCCTAGTATTCTAATTAAAAATCCTTGCTTTGTTTGCTCAGCACCTCTATATTTTTTTAAGTGGCATGTGTGATGTTTCCATAACTGCAGTAGGTGCTAGGTAACCCTAACATGTAGACATAGGGCTGCATACATCACTATGCATCATTCCCAAGAGTTCAGTAACTCTATCTCCGTGTCCAGTAAACGGAGTTTCGGTCATTTTGCCTTTGAGACATGAGTGGCAAGTATTATAAGATGTAAATTTAAACGGATTCAAATATTCATCCTTATGTAACTTAGCTAGTCGTGTCGCGTTGATATGACCTAGTCTACAATACCTCAGAAGGATTTGTTCATCTCTGAACTCTTTCTCTTGTGTGTTCTGTACGTTAAGAACTATAGTTTGATTTAGAACGTATATGCTATTATATAACGTGCCTGATCCAATCAAATTTTGATTCAAGAAAATGTTCATAACATTATCCTGCAATATAAAATTATATCCTTCCTTACTCAATAATAAAACAGATATAATATTGTATATTAGGTTCGGTATTTAATAACATTCGTTCAGAATAAATGTATTTCATTTGGTAATACAAGATGATATTCAACAACTCATTTCGCTGCAATACTTGCACCATTCCCTACTCTTAGAGAATGATCACCTTTTCTCAGTTCTCTACCTTTCTATAGCCCATATAACATATTACATATATGGGATCCTAATCCGGTATCTCATACCCAGGACGTAGAGTGTATTGAGAAACTGTAAATCCCCGCTTCCTTTCTAAATGAAGTTTCCTATTTTCTGAGTTCTAGAGATTACCTTATTCTGGTCCTCGTATATTTTTCTATTTGGTTGTTAGGCTTAATATTTATATTTTCCAAACCCTCAAAGCCTAAACCCAGGATTTAAATTAAAGCCAGAGTAAATCGAAACCAAAATTTTATCAATAAAATCCTAATCCATTATTTAAAACCCTAAGTTTTATTCAGCCACTTATGTTTTATTTTAAAGGAAAATTTTTAGCCCAGCCCTCACAAATCCCTCAGCCCACACATTATTTTAAATAAATTCCCTATAATTTTTCCCCTGGCCCGTTCCCTTTATTATTCCCTCAGCCCAAATATAAAAAAAAAATCCTTTAATAAGATTTAGCCGGCCCCTCTCTATTTTCCTCAGCCCACTAGGATTTAAATAAATCCTTTAATCCCTCGGCCCACACTTTCCATTCTCAGCCCACATCTCATAATTCTTTAATTATTTTTGATCCCGGCCCACTCCCATAACCCGTACCCGCCTCCTCAGACCCGACCCGACCTCACTCCCCTGTTCCTCTTCTTCAAAAAAATTCCCAACGGTAATCTCCACTATTCACGCGTGCGATCCCAGCTCCTCGCCGCGCTTCACGTCCACGCCCACGCTCTCATTCCTGCCGTTATGACTGCGACGCGCAACCCCTCGTCTCCATTATCTTCTTCGCCCTAGTTTTCTCCCTCTTTTTCAGAATCCCTCATCTCTCCCCCACAAGAAACCCACCGAGCACCAAATTTTCCTCACCTCGCCGCCGGCGACGACCCTCGACAGCCCCTCAGCAACCCTCAAATCACTCCTCTACCAACCCTCTCCCTTCACGACGCCGCCGGCGACGACCCTCGACAGCCCCTCAGCAACCCTCAAATCACTCCTCTACCAACCCTCTCCCTTCACGACTCCACCTCCACCAACTCGAGTCACACCTGCACACCCACCCTCTGCACACAACCCCCACTACCGAACTCGGCCACCTTACACCCCTCGACGCCGGCGAACTCCCCACCACATCGCCGATCTCCCTACGACCCCCTCAGCATCATCACCATCACCGTAATCCACTAGCCCACTGCCTAAACCTCTCCTCTTCAAAATCTCAAAAACCCATTTTCAACTTTTTTCCCCCTCACTGTGAAACTGCACTGTACACATAGCCGGAGCGCCGCCAACCGACGCCGACCCCAGCACACCCCGGGAGACCGACAGAGCACCATTCTAGACTTCCAGCAAGCACAAAGACGACTCCGGAAACTCCGACGTCGAACCCGTGTCTCGAGCCAAACTCGCGCGAACTTGTTTAGCGGCGTACAACGCGCGTTCGTGACATCGTTGATGCCGTGCGACCCCGAGGCGTGCTCCAGGCAAGTATTTACTTGCTTCATGCTATAATAATAGGGTTACCAACCTAGATCATGTAGTTTACAAACTTACCGATTTCCGATACGTATCATGACCTAAGTGCTCGATGTTAGTTACCTATGGAAATAATTGTCTAATTTGACGGAAATCGATATTTTATGTTGGCCCTTATAATGATGAATATCTTGTGTGAAATTCGCTGGAAAACACGATTGTTCGTAACAAAAATCGATACCCCCAAACATGTCGTTAAAACTAGAATTCTCTCGTAACTGAAAACGAATAAAAACACCATAAATCATACACATATTGGAAATATGCGTTCGAGGGCTTAAATCGAAGCCGACTTGACGAACTTTAATCCTATGTAAATTTCTGATCATTTCTGTTATGTAACCATGAAGATAATTGGATTGGAACACGACTCTGGACTGCAGTCCAGAGCGTTTCTGATTAGTGTGTTCTGTCCAAAGACCTGCGTCCCCATGTTTCCTGAAATAGTATGATACGGAACCTTACAGTAGTTATAAGATATTTCTTTTTTTGAAAGAAAACAAGTGGTTTCATTCCGATTCATCGCCGTTTGTTATTTTAAACTATATTTAAAAGGGCAGAACGTAAAGCTGTTCAGAACAATTTCTGAAATGACATATTGAGATTAAACTGTGTATAACTTTCAACGTACAGATGCGATTGAGGATCCGTCTATTGCGTTGAATACTTTATCGAAAACCCTAAATTTCATTTAACTGTGACATCGCTAAATTTTGAGCCCAACTGGGTGCAATTCGTGTCGCGAAACAGACGTTCAGTTCTGAAATTGAAATTCCAGCCGCGAGCACTTAAACTGAAACAGTTATATCTTGAAAACCGAAACTCCGATTGAACTGAAACAAATTTTGATGAATTACTGACTGATTGTTCTATATATCTTACTTACATCATTTTTGCTGAATTCGTAACATATTAATTTGTGCAATTTATTTTAGTTCATGACATGCATGTTAATTCATAACATACAGAGCTTATTGGTAGCATACAATACATATATCATACCCTTGTCATATACACAGTGTTAGTGCGTGTGGACATTGCATTATCGTGCGTGACAGATGTTGGTTTAGGAGTGACGAGTACACCAATGGAAAGTGAATATTCGTGACAGTGATTGATACAGTGGACAGTGATGAAACCGTGCCATTGGTATACTTGTACACAACTAGATCAATATCATAAATAGTGTAACCTGGGGAAAAAGGGGAAATCAAAGTGGAAAGAGTATCGTATTTAGCGGGACCGTGTTTAGAGGATGATCATTCGAACCGTGATACTTATACGTGTAGGACAGGATCTAGCGATCCGGCTGACAGGGTTATGTCCCGGGCATGTGGGCCGTTGTCTCGGGTATGTACGAGACTCCTGTTAAACATGATCCTCCTTCCACTATGTGATTTCAAACATGACCTAGAGGCCGATAGGGACACATAACATATTCTGCATCATATTGTGACATAGTGTTTACTTGCATTATTCTCATACCAGTATTACCTCATTTACCTGTTTCATCTGATTATAATAATATTATTATTTGTGTCGCTCTGACGACCTGAGTATGCATGCTCAGATTCCGTGGGAGGACCAGCACAGGAGACGGATCTATCTTTTGAGTTCACGGAGATATAGTTTGGTGTACCTTCTTCATTTACTGCTTTCCATAAAAGAGATTGTGAGATTGAACTTGGTTAGTTATCGTTCTTATTATCTGTAATCTGTGAACAATGAAATTTTAATGTAATAAATTAGTGATGTGATTCCTTTAATACTGTGCTTTATTACTGATTACCATGTAGTGCAAGAAGCTGAAGTGTGACTACGGCGGGACGATCCCTTGACCGTAGGAGCATGGCTGGCCTAGTCATACATCGTATTCCGTATATTGGGAAGCGGGGCGTGACATGGTTTAGTTGGTATCAAAGCCAGGTTTTAGTATCAAGGGATAACATTAACTAAACTGTATTACGTTATTCTTGTTCCACTACTCTTGATTTCTATCCTCGAATCTGATCCTATTCTTTTGAATCTTCCAGTGATATGACGTCCCCGAACGACCCCTCCTCGGACTCCAGCTCTCAGGACCGCACGGAAAGAATACTCAGTGCACTGACCACTCTTGCGGAAGCTCAGGAGAGGAAGACAGATTTGCTTACTGAGGGACTCAGGGCGATTACCGCTGCAGGAGGACCCTCCGCACTTATTACCGCCCCCGAGGGCGCTACTCCACCAGCTTATCAGACTAGGGCTGGTACTGTGTCAGACTTCCGACGGTTACACCCAGCTGCGTTCATAGGGCTAGCTGAACCCCTTGAGGCTGAACAATGGCTGGTAAACATGGAAAATTTATTGACAGCCGCCAGGGTTCCAGAGGAAGACAGAGTGGATGTGATAAAGATACAATTAGAAAACGAGGCCCGTACATGGTGGTCGGTGGAAGAAAGCAGACTTGAAGGGTCGATCGAATGGAGCAAGTTTAAGGAGTGCTTCTTAGATCATTATTTTCCTCCCACAGCCAAGGCAGAAATGGAGGAAAAGTTTATTCTTTTAAAGCAGAATGGACGCCCAGTGGACGTTTATGCGGCAGAGTTCAACCGTCTGAGCCGCTTTGCTCCATACATGGTCAAATCAGAAGTCACCAGGGCTAGGCGTTTCCTTCAGGGGTTAGATTTTGAGTTGCAGCAGCTGATTGCATCGTTGGATCTACAGACTTTCGCACAGGTACTCAACGCGGCGAGAGTTCAGGAGCAATTGATTAACAAGTTCAGGAGACCCCCAGTCGTTCCAGCACGTACCCACGCGCCTTCTCGAGGAGCCATACCGGTTCACAGAGCAGGGACGACGCAAATGAAGCGCCCGTTTGTACCACAGCATCGCCCCCAGAGACAGGGCGTAACTTGCGGCTATTGCGGTAGAGGAGGACATACTCAGAAGGACTGTCGCCGTGCCAAGGGACAGTGCTTGATTTGCGGTTCCAGTCAACACAGGATTAACAGTTGTCCTGAGCGAGTAGAAATACAGGGAGGTTCTGGACCGTCACAGCAGAGGCCGCAGGAACAGAGACAACCATTTACAGGTCGCGGTCAGGGACGGGCTTTCACCTTGACCGCCGAGCAGGCAGAAGCGTCAGGAGATGTGGTTACAGGTACTCTGCTCGTACATTCCTTGCCAGCTAGAGTACTATTTGATTCAGGAGCATCGCATTGTTTCTTGTCTGAGCATTTCACCAATACACACTCAATACCACATGAACCACTAACCAAGGGATGGGAAATTCATACGGGTAATGGCATTATTATATCTAGTCGAGAATGTAGATTATGCCCGGTTGTAGTGTGTGGTAGGGAATTCTATGCGAATTTCCTCCTAATTGGGACAGGCAGTTACGACGCAACTCTTGGGATGGATTGGATGAGCACTTTCCACGCAGTTATCGATTGTCGTGCAAAGAAGGTGATCTTCCGCATCCCTAATCACCCGGAGTTCATTTTCGAGGGCGGAAGCGAATCTTTGGAGCCAGCTAAGTATAGAGCCAAGCCCAAGGAACTGACAGCTATGGAGATTGATAAGAGCCCAGCCCCAGAAATTGTTCGGGACTTTCTAGACGTATTTCCTGAAGATCTACCAGGTCTACCACCTCCTCGAATTTTGGAGTTCTCAATCGATTTGATTCCAGGTACAGCCCCAGTATCCAGAGCCCCCTACAGGATGGCACCTGTGGAGTTGGCGGAATTGAAGAAACAGGTTGAAGAATTATTGGAGAAGGGATTTATTCGGCCAAGCGCTTCACCGTGGGGTGCACCAGTTCTATTAGTAAAGAAGAAGGATGGATCGCTGCGAATGTGTATAGATTATCGGGAACTGAACAAGGTCACAATAAAGAACAAGTACCCAATCCCGCGTATCGATGACCTATTCGATCAGCTAAGTGGAGCCAAGGTTTTCTCGAAGTTGGACCTCCGTTCTGGATATCATCAAATCAGAGTAGCAGCCGAGGATGTATGCAAGACGGCTTTCAGGACCCGATATGGACATTACGAGTTCCTTGTGATGTCGTTCGGTGTTACCAATGCCCCAGCAATATTCATGGATTTAATGAACAGGGTGTTCGCAAAATACTTGGACACGTTCGTTGTTGTGTTTATCGACGACATACTTGTCTACTCGAAGACCTGGGAAGAGCATGCTGAGCATTTGCGCACGGTTCTACAAATTCTTCGGGAAGAGAAGCTGTATGCGAAGCTGAGCAAGTGTGAATTCTGGCTCGATAAAGTTCAGTTTTTGGGACATATTGTTTCGGGCGAAGGCATCTCGGTGGACCCGGCAAAGATAGAATCTGTCAGAGATTGGCCAACGCCGAAGTCAGTGGCCGAGATCAGGAGCTTTCTGGGATTGGCGGGTTATTATCGGAGATTCGTCCAAGATTTCTCAAGAATCGCGGAACCATTGACGAGGCTGACACGGAAGGATGTGCCGTTTACATGGACAGAGGAGTGCACTCAGGCATTCGACACACTAAAGCAGAAACTAACCACGGTGCCTATTCTTACTGTACCAGATAATTCAGGTGGTTTGGTGATACACAGTGATGCCTCAGGAAAGGGTTTAGGCTGTGTTTTGATGCAGCACGGCCGTGTGGTTGCTTACGCCTCTCGACAACTGAGAAACCATGAAAAGAACTACCCCACGCATGACTTGGAGTTAGCCGCGGTAGTCTTTGCGTTGAAGATTTGGAGGCACTATCTATTGGGTGAGAAAGTAGAGGTTTACACGGATCATAAAAGTTTGAAGTATATTTTCACCCAGAAGGAACTAAACATGAGGCAGCGCCGATGGTTAGAGCTGATGGCAGATTATGACTTGGACCTTCAGTATCACCCGGGGAAGGTCAATGTTGTACCAGATGCGCTCAGTCGCAAGCCAGCGGTCATGATGTTGACCGATCAGAGAAGCATTATTGAGGATTTTCAGAGACTTGAACTTGAGGTCGTTACGCCGAACGCACTCAGTCAATTTTGGCAACTACAGGTGCAATCTTCCCTGGTGGATCGTATCAAGATTGCACAAGCGGATGACCCCCGATTGCAAAAGTTCAGAGAGCAAGTGGAAGCTGGATTGAGAACAGATTTGATTATACATGAAGATAGCTCTCTGAGATTCGGTAGCAGACTCTGCGTACCTAAAGGAGATGTTCGAGAAGAAATTTTGGCTGAAGCACACAGTTCAGCTTATTCTGTGCATCCAGGAGGTACAAAAATGTATCAGGACCTAAAGCAACACTTTTGGTGGAACGGAATGAAGCGGGAAATTGCGAGGTTCGTATCCAGATGCTTGGTATGTCAGCAGGTGAAGGCGGAACATCAGAGGACAGCAGGATTGTTACAACCATTGCCAATACCTGAATGGAAGTGGGAGCACATTACTATGGATTTTGTGACGGCCTTACCACGGAGCACTAGAGGCAATAACGCCATTTGGGTTATCGTCGATCGCCTCACAAAAGCTGCACACTTTCTACCTTTCCGAGTGGGACAGTCGACAGAATCACTGGCAGAAAGATATATGCAGGAGATTGTGCGACTTCACGGTGTTCCAGTCAGCATTGTGTCAGACCGGGACACGAGATTTTTGTCGCACTTTTGGAAGAGCCTATAGGAGAGTTTGGGAACCCGCCTTAAATTCAGCACAGCTTATCACCCACAGACGGATGGACAATCTGAGCGTACGATTCAGACGCTCGAGGATATGTTGAGAGCCTGTATGTTGGACTTTCAGGGTTCCTGGGAAGACCATCTGCACCTAGTCGAGTTCTCTTATAACAATAGTTATCAGGCTAGTATTCAGATGGCTCCTTTTGAGGCACTATACGGACGGAAGTGTCGATCCCCAGTATGTTGGGATGATGTGGGAGAACGAAGATTACTGGGCCCTGAACTCATTGTTCAGACGGTCGACAAGGTTCAAATGATCAGACAACGTATTAAGACGGCTCAAGATCGACAGAAGAGTTGGGCAGATACCAGCAGAAGGGCACTTGAGTTCGAAGTTGGAGATCATGTGTTCTTAAAGATTTCCCCTACTCGTGGAGTTATCAGGTTCGGAAGTCGGGGAAAGCTTAGTCCCCGCTTTATCGGACATTTTGAGGTGCTAGAGCGAGTAGGAGAGGTGGCCTATCGACTTGCCTTGCCTCCATCGCTAGCTGGGGTGCACAATACCTTCCACGTGTCACAGTTGCGGTGTTATGTCCGGGATGAGAGCCACGTCCTGGACCATTCGGAACTAGTTTTGGGAACCGATCTGTCATACGAGGAGCAGCCTACTACCATCCTCGACCGCAGAGAGAAAGTGCTGAAGAATAAGGTCATTCCGTTAGTCCGAGTGTCTTGGGGCGGTCGTTCCCCAGGGGAATCCACCTGGGAGCGGGAGGAAGACATTCGTGATCGTTATCCACATCTCTTTGTTTAGTACATTGTTTCTTTGTATCTTTGTTAAATTTCGAGGACGAAATTTTTGTTAAGGGGGGTATGATGTAAATCCCCGCTTCCTTTCTAATGAAGTTTCCTATTTTCTGAGTTCTAGAGATTACCTTATTCTGGTCCTCGTATATTTTTCTATTTGGTTGTTAGGCTTAATATTTATATTTTCCAAACCCTCAAAGCCTAAACCCAGGATTTAAATTAAAGCCAGAGTAAATCGAAACCAAAATTTTATCAATAAAATCCTAACCCATTATTTAAAACCCTAAATTTTATTCAGCCACTTATGTTTTATTTTAAAGGAAAATTTTTAGCCCAGCCCTCACAAATCCCTCAGCCCACACATTATTTTAAATAAATTCCCTATAATTTTTCCCCTGGCCCGTTCCCTTTATTATTCCCTCAGCCCAAATATTTAAAAAAAAAAAAATCCTTTAATAAGATTTAGCCGGCCCCTCTCTATTTTCCTCAGCCCACTAGGATTTAAATAAATCCTTTAATCCCTCGGCCCACACTTTCCATTCTCAGCCCACATCTCATAATTCTTCAATTATTTTTGATCCCGGCCCACTCCCATAACACGTACCCGCCTCCTCAGACCCGACCCGACCTCACTCCCCTGTTCCTCTTCTTCAAAAAAATTCCCAACGGTAATCTCCACTATTCACGCGCGTGATCCCAGCTCCTCGCCGCGCTTCACGCCCACGCCCACGCTCTCATTCCTGCCGTTATGACTGCGACGCGCAACCCCTCGTCTCCATTATCTTCTTCGCCCTAGTTTTCTCCCTCTTTTTCAGAATCCCTCATCTCTCCCCCACAAGAAACCCACCGAGCACCAAATTTTCCTCACCTCGCCGCCGGCGACGACCCTCGACAGCCCCTCAGCAACCCTCAAATCACTCCTCTACCAACCCTCTCCCTTCACGACTCCACCTCCACCAACTCGAGTCACACCTGCACACCCACCCTCTGCACACAACCCCCACTACCGAACTCGGCCACCTTACGCCCCTCGACGCCGGCGAACTCCCCACCACATCGCCGATCTCCCTACGACCCCCTCAGCATCATCACCATCACCATAATCCACTAGCCCACTGCCTAAACCTCTCCTCCTCTTCAAAATCTCAAAAACCCATTTTCAACTTTTTTCCCCCTCACTGTGAAACTGCACTGTACACATAGCCGGAGCGCCGCCGACCGACGCCGACCCCAGCACACCCCGGGAGACCCACAGAGCACCATTCTAGACTTCCAGCAAGCACAAAGACGACTCCGGGAACTCCGACGTCGAACCCGTGTCTCGAGCCAAGCTCGCGCGAACTTGTTTCGCGGCGTACAACGCGCGTTCGCGACATCGTTGCTTCCGTGCGACCCCGAGGCGTGCTCCAGGCAAGTATTTACTTGCTTCATGCTATAATAATAGGGTTACCAATCTAGATCATGTAGTTTACAAACTTACCGATTTCCGATACGTATCATGACCTAAGTGTTCAATGTTAGTTACCTATGGAAATAATTGTCTAATTTGACGGAAATCGATATTTTATGTTGGCCCTTATAATGATGAATATCTTGTGTGAAATTCGCTGGAAAACACGATTGTTAGTAACAAAAATCGATACCCCCAAACATGTCGTTAAAACTAGAATTCTCTCGTAACTGAAAACGAATAAAAACACCATAAATCATACACATATTGGAAAGATGCGTTCGAGGGCTTAAATCGAAGCCGACTTGACGAACTTTAATCTTATGTAAATTTCTGATCATTTCTGTTATGTAACCATGAAGATAATTGGATTGGAACACGACTCTGGACTGCAGTCCAGAGCGTTTCTGATTAGTGTGTTCTGTCCAAAGACCTGCGTCCCCGTGTTTCCTGAAATAGTATGATACAGAACCTTACAGTAGTTATAAGATATTTCTATTTGTGAAAGAAAACAAGTGGTTTCATTCCGATTCATCGCCGTTTGTTATTTTAAACTATATTTAAAAGGGCAGAACGTAAAGCTGTTCAGAACAATTTCTGAAATGACATATTGAGATTAAACTGTGTATAACTTTCAACGTACAGATGCGATTGAGGATCCGTCTATTGCGTTGAATACTTTATCGAAAACCCTAAATTTCATTTAACTGTGACATCGCTAAATTTTGAGCCCAACTGGGTGCAATTCGTGTCGCGAAACAGACGTTCAGTTCTGAAATTGAAATTCCAGCCGCGAGCACTTAAACTGAAACAGTTATATCTTGAAAACCGAAACTCCGATTGAACTGAAACAAATTTTGATGAATTACTGACTGATTGTTCTATATATCTTACTTACATCATTTTTGCTGAATTCGTAACATATTAATTTGTGCAATTTATTTTAGTTCATGACATGCATGTTAATTCATAACATACAGAGCTTATTGGTAGCATACAATACATATATCATACCCTTGTCATATACACAGTGTTAGTGCGTGTGGACATTGCATTATCGTGCGTGACAGATGTTGGTTTAGGAGTGACGAGTACACCAATGGAAAGTGAATATTCGTGACAGTGATTGATACAGTGGACAGTGATGAAACCGTGCCATTGGTATACTTGTACACAACTAGATCAATATCATAAATAGTGTAACCTGGGGAAAAAGGGGAAATCAAAGTGGAAAGAGTATCGTATTTAGCGGGACCGTATTTAGAGGATGATCATTCGAACCGTGATACTTATACGTGTAGGACAGGATCTAGCGATCCGGCTGACAGGGTTATGTCCCGGGCATGTGGGCCGTTGTCTCGGGTATGTACGAGACTCCTGTTAAACATGATCCTCCTTCCACTATGTGATTTCAAACATGACCTAGAGGCCGATAGGGACACATAACATATTCTGCATCATATTGTGACATAGTGTTTACTTGCATTATTCTCATACCAGTATTACCTCATTTACCTGTTTCATCTGATTATAATAATATTATTATTTATGTCGCTCTGACGACCTGAGTATGCATGCTCAGATTCCGCGGGAGGACCAGCACAGGAGACGGATCTATCTTTTGAGTTCACGGAGATATAGTTTGGTGTACCTTCTTCATTTACTGCTTTCCATAAAAGAGATTGTGAGATTGAACTTGGTTAGTTATCGTTCTTATTATCTGTAATCTGTGAACAATGAAATTTTAATGTAATAAATTAGTGATGTGATTCCTTTAATACTGTGCTTTATTACTGATTACCATGTAGTGCTAGAAGCTGAAGTGTGACTACGGCGGGACGATCCCTTGACCGTAGGAGCATGGCTGGCCTAGTCATACCTCGTATTCCGTATATTGGGAAGCGGGGCGTGACAGAAACGGTTCTTGGTAACGAACACACCCGCAGAAGATGCATCAACATGCTTATTCTTCGTTTGGGTCGCGTGGGAATCCAAATATTTCCCTATTTCCTGCTCAGACTTATAACAAGTATAAGATAGAGCGGAACCGAACCAATGTTCCCCAGCTCAGTATAACAAGCGGGTTTGGTCAATACATCCATATTATTATCTTGATTAAGGCATGACATGGTCGCTACCTGGAGAGAGAGAGAAGAAAACACTTAGTGTATACTCTTGTAAGATTAGATTGGTTATTATCTTATCTAATCAGGATGGCTCCCACTGTTTTTATCAAATCTTCCTTCAAACCTTAAAAGGTAAGATTAGCCGGGATTAATTACACCCTATAAGTTCGCCAATCTTTCGGCCAGGCCAGTGTCAGTATTTTGAGGGAGGTTCACCGTGCTTTCGCACGGACCTAATTAAAATAAACCTAGTTTTTCCAGGGGTATAACCCCGTTAACACCTTTCTAGTCACCTACTTGATCGGCTAATTGTGATATGTAAAACTCTCCAGGAGTAACTCTTACTCGCAGTGGGTATCGGGATCCAACTATCTCATAGAAGGTATGCAATCTCATTGCAAACAACATTTGAAATTCCCGATAATATTTTACCTCTAGCGTTCTATGACCTTGACGGAGGCCAACAAACCATAGGCTGCTAGTCAAGTTCAACCCATACATTTCATAATTGAATTAAACCCACCCGCACGACCCTTGACGGAGGCCAAAAAAATCGCACAACTAGCCTAATCCAATCGCATCATATGCTGCAGATAAGCACTAGTTAGCTACCGCACACTACGCCTTGACGGGGGCCAACAAACATAGCACGAATACTAAGTAGTACTTATCTGAAATGACGGAGGGCTACGACAGCTTTTTAAGAAAACCTTTTGCGTAATGAACTTGATATCGTTGTAGAATCGAGTGATTTTGAAAAGGAGTGGTTTAAACTCCGCTTTTAAATCAAGTTTTTCAAAATAAACTGAGTAGGTGTAGCATCTGCTAGCTTTCTCTAAAGAAGTCATTCCCGGTGAAGGGATCTCGACTCTTTCCTCATTGAATGAGGTGCTGGATATTCATCAAGGAATACCGCTATACAAAGTAAGAACTAGAGCTACCTTTTTGAAAATTTGATTCTACAACATCTTTAAGTTTCTTTCTTTTTCATTAATCTCATTAATGAAGTCCCATCAACTATACTTCCTAAGTATTATAGAAGAAACGAAAATACAACGTACGCTTATGCCATCCGCATTCGCCATGGGGTCCCATCATGCACTGTTAGGTTAGATAACTAACGGCAGAGTGGGGACTGGACTAGCGCGGATGCAAAACATAAGCAGCGTTTATTATATATCATATATATAATAATAAAGCAATCGTCTCAGGCATATAAAGTGATCACATCACAGAACATTACAGCAGAAGTCAACATATGAAATATTGGATATACTAGGGGATCCGTGTTTTAAATAAAGTCAGTTAAAAACACGGATTCCACGGTCGCGATGAATAGCCAAATCCACATCCCTAGACCCCTACGAGAGCGGCAAGCAACCCTACCAATTCTAGAGTTAGGAGATCCGGACTCGACTCCTCGAGATGGTCTCCTACTGGACTCCAGAACCCGGTTACTTGTGCTCCCCGCCTTAGGTCTATCCTAATGCGGAAAAGTAAATAATATACATCAATGGTGACATCATCCTCAACCCGAAAGTGCCCCAATAAAAGAATATTATATACAAATTTTTACATGAATGAAAATGGAAAACTCTCATCTCACGCAAAAACCCCCGGCTATTCAAAAACGACGATCCAATATAATATATCCCAGCAACACACAATATCACATGTCATCAACATAAGTAAATATGTGTATCCCAATTGTCACTGACATATAGCAACGAAACCGGCGATACACCACATATTACACTCATAGTCGCAGAAAAGAAAGTGAAAACTACAACAATTGAAATCCGCAACTACCTTAGACATCATAAACCTGAAATATCACATACCTCGGATTTCATTCCTAACCAAATGAATTCCTTAGACATCATAAATCTGGAATATCTCATATTCCGAATTTCATGCCAAACCTTATAAACCCTGCATTTTAGTCCCAATATTGAAAACACTTTTCAATAACCAGTCGGGTAATTCAACAAGATTCTCGACAACCTGATTGAATGCTAATCGGAAACTTTAGTAAACGGACGCATCCCCCGATATCGTCGACGAAGTGCACTTAGGCGGAACACCATGGTCGTGAGCACCCAGGGAGATGCTTTTGGCAACGGGGTTCTCCTATAGTCACTTGGTCGAGGCTTTGGGGCGTAACTATCTAGTAATGTTACCCGGCGAGTATTCATGTACACTACGTGATTGCGACGGAGTTTTGATCCATATCAAAACCCTATGGCAACCGATCAAATGAGACTAAATTGCTAGGTTTATAAAATTCAAACTAGTTTTCACAAAACTAGTTATTGTGGATTCCAAATATTGTATCACATTCATGAAAACTAAGCGATGTTAAACTTTTCGATCGATCGATCAACCATCCAAAATTCTCAGAAGACCCAAAATGTTTTCACTTTATATATTTAATATATATGTGATATATATTAATGTATTTATTTTGTGTCATGCTAGATGATACATTGGACATAGGTGTATGAGAATCACACCACACATAAGATAATATAGGGTTTTTATTATTAAGGGTAAATCAAAATTAGGTGGAAATTAGTCATGGCTTGATGCTTGGAGAAGCTTATGGAAACCATTGACTTAGTCCACTAATTTTGTTTTACTCTGAATATTTATTAACCTAACCATTATCTTTAGCCTTGGTTTAATCTCTAAATGAGTTATATATGATATTTTCTCACCCATGGTTCCTATTTTAGACTTGAGATCATTCTTGAGTTCATTTTCTTCATCTCCTTGATTGCTCTCTACCTTTGAGTGAGAAGAAAAAGAGAGTGAGAAATATTATTCTAAAGTGAGCACTACTTCATCATCCTACACTAGACTAGTCATTTAGTATAGGTTGTTTGCTTCACTAATTCTCAATTAGTGAAGAGGTAGCTTAAGTTGGAGATTTCTCGATGTAGATCATTTTCGGCCTCGAAGACTTCAAGCAAACTTGTTCCTTTCTCCTTGTGGAGCCTAACGAAAGTCCGGGAAACCACTACTTAGAGCTAAGGGACTACTACACGGAGCTATTGAAGTGAAGGACCGTTCTACAAAGGTTGTATTCCTTGTTCACTTAGTGTAAAATAGTTCACATGTTAGTTAAACCCTAATCCTCTAGTTAGATCCTTGGTTATGGGTTGCATAGCACTCTAGATTTTTTAAAATTGTATATTTGATGCCCTAGAAAACATAGTGAGGGTGCTAAGGAAATTTTCAGTGGTATCAAAGTGGGAATCACACAAGACTCTATGACGATCTCGGGTCTACAGACTAACCTGTACCAATGTCACCAGAGAACTTCTATCTGACGTCAGGTATAATACCATCTAGGAGTTCTCGGCGATTCCTGTTCGGTGTACCCGGTCTCCACTGAGCACCTGTATACCATCTTTAATGTCAAACACCAATGGATATAGGATCATCCACCACTCATCATATGGGTCAAGAAGCGTATACGCTAGTCTACTCTGAAATATCGATACTCCGTCTCGATACACCCTCAACTAGGAATAATTAAAGGATGAACTTATGGACTACCGTGGCCCCACTAGTATGATCTCCATCATAGTCCTGGTAGTTAAGTACATATCCTAAAGGCTTTATCAGCATGTGAGAGAAAGAAAGTATCACAATACTAGTCTATATGTTAAGATAAAGAGCAACCAGATAGCATACTATCATGTCGAGCAAGAAAGTCCTCCCTATATATGACCAAGCATCCATTGTAATATACAATCATGTACAACAATGGCCTCTAGGGCATACATATAACTAACACAATGCGCCAGCCATATTTATGAACCTGATGAATCAAGTTTTCCGAGAGTACCTAGACAGGTTCGTTGTCATATTCATCGACGACATCCTGGTGTATTCTAAGAATCGTAAAAAGCACGCTGAACATTTAAGAATTGTCCTGGAGACTTTGTGATATCAAAAACTCTATGCCAAGTACAGCAAGAGCGTGTTTTTGCTAGAACCAGTCGGATTTCTCGGACATATCATTTCAGGTGAAGGAATCTCTGTGGATCCAGCTAAAGTATCCGCAGTAAGTGAATGGCTGACACCAAAGACAGTGAAGGACATTCGAAATTTCTTAGGATTAGCGGGATACTACCGAAGATTTATTGAAGCATTTTCGAAGATTACAACACCCCTAACCAAGCTCACACGTAAAGATGAAGAATTCGTGTGGTCAGAAACATATGAACAAGCTTTCGTAGAATTTAAGTCAAGATTAACAACATCGCCTATTCTTATAATACCGGACAAATCTAGAGGTTTCGTAGTGTATTGCGATGCATCTGGTAAGAGATTAGGATGTATTCTACACCAGCACAGTAAACTTGTAGCTTATGCATCAAGATAGCTGAAAGTTCATGAGCGCAACTATCCGACGCATGATCTGGAGTTGGCAGCCATTATCTTTGCACTCAAGATTTGGCATCATTATCTTCTTGGAGAATGGGTAGATATCTACATAGACCACAAAAGTTTGAAGTATTTGTTTACTCAGAAAGAGTTGAATATGCGGCAGAGAAGATGGTTAGAACTTATGGCAGATTTCGACATCAACCTAAAATATCATCCAGGGAAGGTGAATGTAGTACCTGATGCACTTAGTCGTCTACCACTATCAATGAATCTCACCGCACAGTGGAAGCTACAGCAAGATTTGCATCAGATGGAGATAGAAGTGATCGTGCCAGGTAACGCTTCAAGTTTGATAAACTTACAATTTCAGTCTATAATTTTCAATCAGATCAAAGCAGCTCAAGCAAATGATGCCAAGTTGCAAAATATCAAAGAACAAGTAGAAAGTGGACTTCGAAAAAACTTCATCATCCATGAAGACGGATCTTTGAGATACGAAAACAGATTGTGTGTACCACAAGGTCCTGTTCGGGAAGAGTTGATGAAAGAAGTACACAACTCCCCATACTCAGTACACCCTGGTGGTAAAAGGCTGTACAAAGATCCGCGGCAACATTACTGGTGGCATAGAATGAAATGTGGAGTGGCCAGAAGCGTAGCCAAATGTTTGGTGTGTCAGCAAGTAAAAGCTGAACACTACAAGACTGCTGGTTTACTTCAACTGTTACCTATCATAGAATGGAAGTGGCAACACATTACCATGGATTTTTTGACTACTCTTCCTCGCAGCACAAAAGGTAGCGATGCAGTATGGATTATTGTGGATCAACTCACAAAATCGGATCACTTTATTCCCTTTTGAGTTGGCCAATCTACCGAGGCATTAGCAAAGAAGTACAAAGAAGTAAGTTTGAATCTAAGTAAGATTTAACTCTTCAATGTGTACTATCTCTGATACCCATGAACTCATGCAGGAGATTGTGAGATTACATGGAGTACCGGTTTGCATTGTCTCCGATCGTGACACCAGATTCTGATCACAGTTTTGGCAGAGTCTGCAAACTTGCTTGGGAATGAGTCTGAACTTTAGCACAGCTTACCATTCACAAAAAGATGGACATTCTGAGCGAACAATTTAGATCCTTAAAGATGTGCTAAGAGCGTGTATGTTAAACTTCGGAGGATCGTGGGAAGATCATCTACACCTTGTGGAGTTTTCATACAACAAAAGATACCAAGCGAGTATTGGAATGACACCATTTGCAGCTCTTTATGGAAGGAAGTGTCATTCACTATTAAGTTGGGACTACATCGGAGATAGGAAACTCGTTGGACCTGAGATGATAGTGGTGACTGCATATATAGTTCGCACTATCAGAGAATGAATGCGCATAGCCCAAGACCGACAGAAGCATTGGGATGATACAAAATATCGTCACTTGGAGTTCCAACCGGGAGATCATGCCTTTCTAAAGATCTTTCCAAACCGTGGAGTGATTCACTTTGGAAAGATGGGTAAGCTAAATCCGAGATACATTGGACCGTTCGACATACTCGAACGAGTCGGAAAAGTGTCATATCGCTTGGCACTTCCACTTTCATTGGAAGGAGTGCACAATGTATTCCATATATCCCAACTCTGAAGATATGTGAGTGACCCCAGTCACATTCTTGATCATTCAGAGCTCACTGTACAGACGGATTTATCTTGTGAGCAACAACCCGTTGAAATCCTGGACAGAATGGTAAAGTTACTTCGGAACAAGAAAGTAAATTTGGTTCGAGTGATGTGGAGAAAAGACTCACCAGGAGAATCAATATGGGAAAGAGAAGACGACATGCGTGCAAGATATCCTTTATTATTTGTAAATTAGTCCTTAAATAATTGTAAATTTCGAGAATGAAATTTTTGTAAGGAGGGTAGAATGTAACGACTCTGTTTATAATGTACAAAATTTGTTTAAAGTTTGTCACGCCCTGCTTCCCAGCGTACGGTAAGGAGATGCGACAGGTCACGCAGCGTATTTACTCAGAATTAAACACGCTAAGCGTATCTAAGCAATATAAAGTAAAGTACACAAGAGACAGGAATGTAAATGAACGGCAATTTTATTTATTAAATATTCTTTTATAGGTACAACTGAAATGTAAATACATGAGTAGAAAGTGATGCCTCAACAATGGCATAACTGAAATGAAATAAATATGTACAAGTGTCTAAAGCTCCGAGTCAAAAGCAAACTGCTCCAAATCCTCAGTGCTGGGCTCGGTCTCTAAAGCGTCCGAAACACCTGACAATATTCCAAAGAAAGAAGAAAAGGAATGTCGTCAGTGAACAATCGCTCGGTAAGTCCCAAAGGTGAGTAGAGATAGAATAGACAGAAAAAGAATATATCTTATAATGTTTGATTATACTATTAACGTTGTTGTTTGTAACTTGGTACAGAAAATGCCAATGTATACGAGAGGAGTCCCACTATTCCGGAGACTAGGGTATATGGAGCACAAAGAACCGTTCAGCTACGGTACAACGGCAATTGATATTCAGGTTAGGTGTATTACGATTACAGTCTCAGGCTACTTCTAACACCTTTCGTACCAATCTACCCTTTATAAACCCCGTGATATCTTTTGTATTGATTGTATTGTTTTTTATATAGATGGATGACTTACCGAAACCATGATATCCGTAAACAGAATGGGTATAAATGGAGAGTCATGTAGACGGAGTATATCCATGGTTCGTTCGGTCAAGATAGATTGATATAGATTAAATAAACGGATTCATGTTTTAAACTTGAATTACATTCAAATCAGATTGATCAGATTGAGACTCAATCTGAGTTGGACACTTTTAAAAGAACTTGAAATCCTGAATTAGTTTTGATGTTATCGGTAACTGCTGCACATGGACGGCAGGATTTATGTCTTTTTCCAAGACAATTACCGTATTGATAACACCGTTTGTTAAATTGTCTACCTTAGATAGGCAAGCACCCATATTCTCCGGCTCCCTGAGGCTCAAGAGAACTGGTCCCGCTTAAACCTATGTTTACTAGGGTCATTATTGTAATTTAGTATAATTTGAGGGGGTTTTATGTAAAAATAGCTTGATATAATTTTCAAAATACACCTCAAGCATTTAATTATCATCTTTAGGGTTTTTATAGATGTATATTTTATAAAAGTGAAATTTCTAGTGAGTAGAATCTAATTTTCATAATGTATGGTATTTTATGGAAATATTTGAATTATTTTGTATTTGGATGGTATTTTCATGTAATGGTGATCCCTTTGATTTGGAAAACTTGGAATATTTACATAATATAATTAGAATAGATATTTTGATAATAATTATATATTTAATAAAAATAAATTTTATTTATTCTTGTAGAAATCTCATTTTCTAAAGAAAAATGCATTAAAAATTCTATCGAGTTCGAATGCTCCTTTCGGAGGTCGCATCTTGCTCTACTAGGCCCGAGAACGTACGATAACCCGCACCATCCTGATCGGGGTCTCTAAAATGGGTTGTAGAGGCACAATTGCAAGGAATTGATTAATATATCTTTTGGTTTTGTAAGTTGATGGTATTTATTTGTAAAGTCGTGTTATCCCATGAATATATTCCTAAAACTTCATCGCGCTATGTCAAAGATGTATGTTATGATGAGGTAGGTCATTATCTCGTGAGTTATCTAAAAGTAATACAAGTTTTATGTTGTTTTATGTCGTAAATGAAATATGTGGTATTTTACCGTAAAAATACAATAAAAATTGCATAAAAGAATATTTTGAGATGAAATTTATTTTGAAGTGTTTGTTAATATTTGTTAAACATTATGTGAGAGTATGATATTTTGTTGATTAATAAAAATAGAGTTTTAAAGAAAAACCGAATCGGAAGTCGGATTAACTCCGCTTCCGTCGGGTTTTAGAATTGAAAGTTTTTAAAATAGAAGAAGAGAGGGGGAAAGGGGACTTACTGGCTTTTGAAGAAGAGGAGAGGGAGAGGAAACTACAGAAGGCTTCTGGGCGTCATTTCGTCGCCGGAAACTTCTTGGAACTTCGCCGGAACTTCGCCCTTCGCTAACTCCACTTACACACTATTAGGACTTAGGAATTTTTGAGAGTTTTGGTAGGGAATTTCTGAGTGAGGAGGGATGAAATATGGTATGGTATTTAAAGGGAAAAATTAGGGTTTAGAGGATTAAAGATTGCATTGAAATTTGCATTAAAAATGGGATTAAATGGTATTTTATTTTGCTCTGGATGAATACAGAGAAAATAAACAATTTAGGGTTAGTGGGGTAGCTGAAGAGGTGCTCGAGCAAAAATATGAGGGCATTACCTACGGTCGTGCCCGGCGGTACCGGTCTTTATGGAGATCTCGTCGGTCTTGAACCGGTGGAATGCCTTGGATTTATGCCATGTGTCCCTCACGCTTCACATACCCTCGTGCACATGTTTGATTAATCTGTAACTTATCATTCTACGTGTAGTGCACGTGTGAACTCTTAGACTTCTAAAAGATTAAAAGAAAATTAATTAAAAAGATAATGTGGCTGGGAGGATTCGATCACAGGAGCTACGTCACAACAGTGTAAGGCTTTACCAATGAGCTACAAGTTGTTTCTTGTTGTTCAAAAGTAAAACAAATATTTATAGAATGCATAGGATTGCAATTACCTCAATTGTACATTAACTTTTAAACAATTTTCTGTACATTGAAATTGGAGTTGTTACAAAGTTAAAGTATTAAATGGAGTATTTGCAATCCAGAGTATGCTATAAGTATTTAATTTGTTTTAGAATAGCAAGAAAGCATTTGTAGCTCATTGGTAAATCCTTGCACTGCTGTGATGTAGCCCATATGTTCAAATCCCCTCAGCCGCATATTATTTTATTGATTTTTCTTTTAAACATATTGGAAGCTCAAAAGTTTACACGTGCAACATACGTAAAATTGAAAAGTTACTAAAATTAAACATGTGGAAAATGTTGTACACACAGACCCCAACACGTGTCATTCATCCAAGCCTCGCCCCATTCATGATGGCCGACGAGATGAGCCTCTGGGTCGGCGCCGCCGTGCCCCCCCCGGTAGGAAATGCTCCTAAATTTTCCCCAACACCTCTTGGCCTTCCCCCCACTACTCTTCTTCTGTTTGTTTTTCCTGCAAATTAACAGAGGATTAAAATCACCCATTAATCTAATGTTAACTGCATTTTAATTCTCATTTTTAATTCCCTAAACCCTAATTCAATCCTATAAATACCACATCACACCCTAGCCCTCTCTATTCTAAAATCTATCATCAAAACTCTCAAAATTTTCCAAGTCAAATAAGATGTACAAGTGGAGTTAGCCCAAGGTCATCTTCCGGCGACGACTCGGGACAAATCCGGATACACCACAACTCCACGACACTTTCAAACCATTCCTATACCTCTCATCTCTCTTCTCAACCAGTAAGTTGTTAGTGATACATGCCCTAGAGGACATTATTGTATCATACTGGATTGTATATTACTTAATAGAAGCTTAGGATATACACGGATATAGTAAAAGTCTTGCTCGAAATGGTAGTATGCTACCTGGTTTGTTTATACCTCAATATGTGCATGTGTTTTCTTAGCATATCACTTATACATATTGGTAGAGCCATTAGGATCTTTGCTTGATTACCAGCGTTGTGATGGAAGTCACACTAGTGGGGGCTGGGTAGTCTATAAACATATCCTATACAGGTCCCTAGTCGTAGAATTATCGAGATGGGGCATCGATACTTCACAGTAGACTAGTGTATACGCTTCTCATCCCAGCAGGGGAGATGGTCTGTCCCACAGCTATCAGTACGTCGTACTGGAGATAATATGCAGGTGCTCATTAGGTTATGAGTACACTGGACAGGACTCGTTGGGAACTGTTGGTGGGTATTATACCTATCGTCGGGTAGCAGTTCCCAGGTGACATGAGTACAGCTTAGTCCGTCGACTTGACACTGCTACTTCGCCTCGAGTGTTTTCCCACTGTACTTTGATTACTACCCTACCACGGCTCAAAGGAGCCGTGCAAACAGTTAGTAGTTGGGTGCAGTCCTGAAACACTTGGAGGTAGTGGTGATTAGATAGGATTTGTCTCTCCCGGTATTGGGGGTTGATATCGCGCTGTGTTCGGAAGGCCATTACACAAAGTCCTTGGTCAAGGCAAGAGAGATTTACTTATAGGTACTCCAGTAGTTTCTCAGGGTGTTTTGGGCTATTCTCCGACACGACTTATTGCGCTACTAGGGATCTGATGATTACCACCCTTCAGGCCCGATATGCGATACTCTTAGACGAACAGACCGGACTGTACAGAGATTGTCACATACAAGCTCGGTAGGAGTTCGGATGAGTTAGCTCATCGGCCTTCTCATCGACACATACCTGGGTAGCCGTTACGTGCAGCTAGTACCGCTTGCGGCTTATGGTTAAACCCATCGTCAACGTAGTGTCGATTCTTTAGAGTCCCACATAGAAAGTTTCCCTGCACCGGGCAAAAGGTATAGAGGTCGTATGGTTTTACGGCAGGGTTTCAATCGCTTACGTGTACTTGTGCATGTATAATGATCGTGCGGATAATACTAGTGGGCTTTGGTTTAAACCGGATCCTAGTTGTTGGGGTCAAAATTTACACCTCGGTTGACCAAGTCAAAATCAAAGTCAACCCCAAGCCATGTGGGCCCAAGCCCAGGTCAAGTGGGACAATGCCCGAGTCGAGCCCGAACATGAAGCCGCCGGCCTCCCCATGCCAAAATAAAAATTTTGTAATAAATAATTTTGGTGTATTTTTTTTATGAATAAATGTAAGAAAAATGGGCATAAAACCAAATTTTTGTAAAACCCATGGAACTCATGTGCAAAAGAAACGAGCACATGAGGAATGGGATGGGCAAAATGCCATTTTGTAAAGCCAAAAGGGCTATATGTAAAGTTTGTAGCCTATAAAGGCAAACATGATGAAAATATCTCAACAACTTTTTCAATCTCTAAAATCTCAAGGGTTTTTATGCCTCCTTCTCCTTCCTCAAGGTTCTAAACCTTCTTTTTTTTTGAATTAAAT
This sequence comes from Agapanthus africanus, assembly GCA_030015575.1. Taxonomy (NCBI): domain Eukaryota; kingdom Viridiplantae; phylum Streptophyta; class Magnoliopsida; order Asparagales; family Amaryllidaceae; genus Agapanthus; species Agapanthus africanus. The sequence continues at coordinate 483,009,986 of JASDDO010000010.1, read as the reverse complement.
CAAGAGTTTAACTCTTCCTCTTCCAAAAATAAATAGGTTTCCACCACAAAACCCACAAAAATGAGCTCAGATCTTCCATTAGATCTCAAAAAAGGGAGATTTTTAAAATCTCACCTCTCTTGTTCTCCAAGTTCCGGCCAACAAAAGAGGAGGAAGGAGACTCATCTCCAAATATCCCATTTTGGGAAAGATCCAAGGCTCAAGGGAGAAGAAAGAGGTCCCCTTGAGCATTTACAATGATTTCTTGGAGTTTAACTCCACAAATCAAAATTTCTGGGAGTTTAACTCCATAAGAATAAATTGACAATAATAATACATCTTTTTTTAAGGAGTTTAACTCTCAAAAGTCAATTGGAGTACAACTCCCAGTACGGGGGGCTGAGCTCCCCCTTTACTAGTACGGGGGGCTGAGCTCCCCCCTTTACTTGCACCCAGCGCCCGCGTGCCGCACACGTGAGGCGCTGGCGCCATGCGTCCAGCGCCCGCGTTCCGCGCACGTGAGGCGCTGGCACCTTGCGCCTTACGCCCAGTGCCCGCGTACCGCGCACATTAAGCGTGGCGCCTTGCGCCCAGCGCCGGCGTGCCGCGCACATGAGGCACTGGCGCCTTCTCCCACGCATCCTTTGGATGCCTTCCCTCACACACACACACACACACACACACACACACACACACACACACACTCCACAACATTGTCCCTGTTAGAAAAAATTTCTAACGGGGCGCTCCCCCACAACCCGCAAGGGGGCAGCTAACCCACTTGACCCCCGGCCCGCTATCCAGATAGCGGGACCCCATAAAAACTCTGCGGAGCCCCCGATATATCCAAAACCCATTCAAAACACCACACTACACATTGAGTTTGCATGACCTGTTTGACCCGTCAATCGGAGGTTCTTTCGCTCCAAAGGCGAGGGGTAATTAACGGCTGCTTAGTCCGTGGCTGCCGGAGATTCGGATCCCCACAATCAATAAACCCCAGCCTGCCTACCCTAGGCAGAGGGAATCTGTAATGCGCTTGACAAGCTCGTGAGTATTCCCATCTCAATGGGGTGACAAAAAACACCCTACACTAGTATTATATTGATGGATTATTTTCGTCTCTTTGTATTCGTATTCTTCGAAATACGGATGCGGGTATGTATATATGGATGAGGGGCGTTCTCGTAATTCTTGCGGGAAAGTTTCTAGAAGAGACACCTCATTTAGGGTTTATTTTCTTTATGGATTAAACATAATAAGGTGTAGAAAATGAGTGGAGATATTTTTTGGATGGCTATGACTCATCACTTGACAAAATAGATATTTGTGAACCATAGATATTTTTGGTGAGATATTATCTCATCAATAATTCATTTGGTTCAACTATTCATGACAAATGAGAAGCCATTTTTCATCTAAGCTTTCTTCTCCTCTCTCATTTTTTCTATTGTGGCCTTCTTCGTCATCAAAACTCTAGACCTCTTATGTGTTGAGAATTCTAGGGTTCTAAGAGACAAATCTCTCCATCTTCTCACTCTACACAACCTAGGACTTCTAGTTTAGTGAACTAAAAGCCGTAGTTACCTCAGATTTAAGGTAGGAGCTCGGACTATAGACTCTCAGGTGGATCGTCTTTTGACTCGAGGAGGCCATCGAGGTTGCGTCGATCCCTTCCGGTCCTTAGAGCCTACGAAAACGAGGAGGACAGCGATGAAGACCCGAAGGATATGTATAATGAGGTATAACTTCGTATCCGAGTAGTTAAACCTCATGTAGTTTTCTAGCTATGGTTTATGTTCGATCCTTGGTTCCAGTTGGTGTTGCGAAGCCCGTAAAAATCATTTTTTGCAATTTCCGCCTCCTCGCGAACACGTGGAGTGAGCGATATCGACTTAAAGTGGTATCAGAGCCTCTCATAAACCTTAGACAGCTTGTAGCGATGTTAGAATTACGTCGTTTTTGTCGCGCAAATACTGCCGAGAAAACAGTTTCCAAAAAAGAAGTTTTGAGTTGTTTGCACACCCCGCGGGGTCACGATTTGAACCAAGAAGCCACGGGGTGAAGCGTATGCACCCCGAGGGTGAACAACGGCCAGGACCACCCCCCCAAGACCACCACAAGGTGGCCTTGGGGGCTGGTGACCCGAGAGCACCAAGAATTAGTGCTCTCGGGTCTACCTCCCCTTAGAGGCCACCTCGTGGTGGCCCCCAAGGGTGGGTATCCCCCCAAAGCCCCCCGTTCGATAGTTTATTTCATGTCTTCACCTTCGCGAAGATTCGGACGGGTTTCGAGCTCGTTTCGACTCCCGGATTGGCTCAAAACGATCGGTTTTGGAACTTTAGCTCACTGGATTTTCATGTCTTGGAAAATTGGTTATGTTTGATAATTGCATGCGGAATTCTAATGTCGCGGTTACTTTACAAGCTTTGTAATGTATATATGTTTTTGGAAATGTCGACTAATTGCTATACGTCTATTAGTCAGAGTTGCACATATCTGTGATGTTGTGATGTTGGTTTGTGTACATGAACAATATTGGATCGTCTTGGATGAATAGCCAGGGATGTGAGATGAGGGTTTTCATTTTTTCATTCGATGTAAATTTGTAAAGTGATGTAATATTATTTTGCGGGGCACATCCGGGTTGAGGTTGTAGCCATCGTTGTATTATTTCTTTTACTATTTTTGCTCCTAGGAAGACCCAAGGTGGAGTGCACAAACTACCGGGTAGTTTGAAGTGCCGAGTGGCCTACTCACTTTGTTCAGAGAGCTTGCTTCACTTCGGGTATTTGGTGGGTAGTTTGCCGCACCCGTAGGGGTCTAGGGTAGGGTTTGGCTATTCATCACGACCGTGGAATCTGTCTTTCATTACAGCTTCAAACGAAACGCGGAATTCCTAGTATATCCAATATGCTCATCTGTGATCAGGAATGCCTATTATTGCGTGAGACGGGTAGAACTTGACATGTGACTTATGATATGTTGGCCTTCGTCAAGGTCATAAGAGCATGGGGCAAAAATCCACATCGGGAGTTTCTAAGGAAACTGAAACTTGCTAGTGTTGCATAACATTTGGAGTGTGATAATGTTGGTAAGATTCCTTCAGGATTATCACACAATGATATTTGGATCCCGATCCTACTGTGAGTATCCGCTACTCCTCGGGAGATTCTTCACTTAACGATCAATGCTCTAAACCAAGTAGGTGTCTAGAACAGTGTTAGCGGGGCTACGCCTCCAGGGAAAAGAGGTTTTTTAATTAAGGAACTTCGCGAAAGCGTCGTAAAACCTCCCTCGAAGTACCGACACTAGCCTGGCCGAACGGTTAAGCAAGTATTGTACGGTGAGATCAATCCTGACTAATTCTTCTTTTATAGTTTGAGGAAGGATTCGAGAAACAGTGGGAGCCATCCTGTTTAGATAAATTAAAAACCAGTCTAAACTTGCAAGAGCATCATACTGAGTATTTTCTTCTCTCCCTCCTAATTGCAGCGACCAGGTGACCAGATTAGGTTATAAATAGATAATAAAATGAATGAGTTATACTATATTGACTGGAAAAGGTTTGTCCAGATGTCCATTACCTATGACAAGCTGGACCACCTCATTACTATTCATAGCCCCCGCCGTCCCAGGTCCAGTTTCCACCGTCGCGGATGTTGATATCCGTAAGACAAGGGAAAAAGACTGTGCGAATGCCAAGTGCCTCGTGTTGGCCTAAGTAGATGGTGTATACCAGAGGCAGCATGAGAAGATGGACTTAGTTTCCATCTTCCTCCATAACAATGTTTAATATGGAGAGCAATCTCGTATCGCAAGATATGAGACCTTGAAAGAATTGCTTAAAGCGAGGTTGGCTGTCGGGTCATCTGTAGGGAACCACGTCCCTACAATGATTAGCTATATTAAAAAACTCACAGACCTGGAGACCACGTTGGAGAACGAGTCATATGCTGACTTGATTCTACAGTCCCTACCTCCTATTTAAGCCCAGGGGAAGAAAGTTATACTTCCAGTTGAGGGAACCCTAAAGGAAACCAGGGAGACACCCGCTCTGCTTATTAGGGAATTTTCCTCTTCTGGATCTAAGGCGGATGCTAAGGGTGAGAAGAAGAAGACCTCCACAAAGCCGATAGGCGGTGTCGGTAAGGTAGAAGAAAAAGGAAGGGCAAAAGTTTCGGGGTTAACTGTAGGGAAGGAGGGATGTTCCTATTGTTATGGGAAAGGGCATTGGCAAAAGGGATGCAGGGCTTGGAAAGCCAGAATCCAGGGTCCGAAGCATGTTGTGGCTTCGACTTCAGATGTGTTTGTGATTGAAAATAGTTTTTCAATTAACTCTATTTCCTGGGTACTAGATACTGGAATAGGATCTCTTATCTATAATTCATTGCAGGTTTTGAGATACCGTAGAGTTATCAGGGTAGGTGATATGACTCTCAGAGTTGCGAACAGAATGAGCGTAGACGCTGAATCTGTAGGGGAATATCATCTAAGATTGACAAGTGGGCAGATATTGATTCTACGTAACTATTTGTATATATCTAGTCTAGCTTGTAATATCATATATGTATCCTTACTTTCTAAGGAAGGATATGATTTTACATTTGTAAGCAATGTGGTCTACATCCACCTAAATCAATGGGTCGGGTACATTAGATAACAGAATATACGTATTGAATCAAGCTCAGGTTTTCAAACGTCCGGAACACACTTAAAAGAAAGTTTCCAGAATTAAATAAAACTTTCTTATGGCATTGTAGACAGGGTCACATCAATGAAACACTGTTGACGAAGTTACATAGAGAGAGAGAGATATGGATCCGTTCGAATATCAGTCTTATGCAACTTGTCAATCTTGTCTCATAGGAAAGATGACAAAGACTCCGTTCACAGGACACGGAGTAAAAGAGAGCGAGCTCTTAGGACTCATACACAGCGACGTGTGTAGTCCGATATCTACATATGCACGAAGTGGTTATTCCTATTTCATTACTTTTACGGATAATTTCTCTAGGTTAGGATATGTCTTCTTGTGAAAGCATAAATCCGAACCCTTTGAAAATTCCCGGGAATATAAGAATGAAGTGGAAAAACAAACAGGCAAAAATATCAAGACACTGAGATCTGATCAATGTAGTGAATACCAAATTGCCGAATTCCTGAATTACTCAAAAGAGAATGGAATTCTCTCTCAGCTTACTCCTCCATACATACCACAACACAACGGTGTTAGGAAAGGCGGAACAGAACCCTATTGGATATAGTTCGTTCCATAAAGAGTAATGCTGAGTTACCGCGATCCTTCTAAAGTTATGCACTAGAATCAGCTGCATATCTTTTGAATAAGGTTCCTACCAAGACCGTGCCTACCACATCATATCAGATGTAGAGTGGGAAGAAACCCTATTTTCAGTATCTGAAGATATAGGGATGTCCAGCTTTTATCAAAAAGAAGTATGCGGACAAGCTTGAAACACGCTCAGTACTGTATAGGTTTATGGGACACCCAAAGAACTCCAGGGGGTATATTTCCTATTACGCAGAGGAATAAAAGGTTTTATTCCTCGTTATGCCCATTTTTTAGAAAATCAATTTTTTGTAAAAGGAAATAATTGCAGAACAATAAACTATTACTGAAAGCATGGTAGAACCAGAGGTTTCAAAAGAACCGGACGTCCCTGCACCACTCCGCAGAACTACCAGGCAGTCTCACCCCCCGAGAGATACTACGGCTTTCTCATAAACGGGGATAGAGAGGATTGCATCATTGACAATGATAAACCAACTAGCTTCCAGTAAGCCATTAAGAGCGTCGGCTCGGTAAAATGGCTGGATGCAATACGGACCGAAATGGAGTCCATGTACACCAATAAAGTATACACTTTGAACATTGCTCAAGAAGGGGTAAAACCCGAAGGATGCAAATGGATCTTCAGAAAGAAGATTAGTATAGTTGGATAGGTTGAAACCTATAAGGCTAGACCTGTTGCAAAAGGTTTTCGTCAAAGACCTGGTTTGGACTATGATGTGGCTATGCTCAAATCCATTCAGATCCTTCTTGCCATTGCTGCCTTCCAAGATTGTGAGATCTGGCAGATGGACGTAAAGACGACTTTTCTAAATGGTTATTTGGAAGAGTGCGTCTATATGGATCAGCCAGAGGGTTTCAATCAGAGTGGGTGCAGCGGGAAAGTGTGCAAGGTGCTTAAGTCCATTAATGGACTAAAGCAGCCATCGCAGAGTTAGAATATCTGTTTTTTTATTGAGACAGTCAAAGAATTTGACTTTAGCAAAAATCCAGATGAAACCTTGCATTTATAGTAAGATTGTAGTAAGAACTATGAAATTCCTCGTTGAGTATGTGGATGACATTCTATTGATAGAAAATGACATTCCAATACTATAATCAGTCAAAGGATTTTTGTCATAGAGGTTCTCCATCAAAGACCTGGGTGATGCCAACTGCATTCTGTGGATCCACATCTATCGCAATAGATCAAAAAGGATAGTGGGACTTTCACAGTCAAGGTACATCAACACCATACTAAAAAAATTTAGTATGGAAGATTCAAAGCGCGGTAGTCTACCGACTTGTCACTGAATCACACTCTCCAAAGAGATGTCTTCCAAGACTGATTTGGAAAGGGCTCGCATCACGTCTATACCCTACGCTACTGCGCTACTGCGGTAGGCTCTATAATATATGTGATGTTGTGTACCAGACCAGTTGTTGCTTACGCACTCAGCGTGGTAAGCCGGTATCAGTCAAACCCAGGGGAGAAACACTGGATAGCAGTAAAGAACATTCTTAAGTACTTGAGAAGGACTAAGGAGATGTTCTTGGTGAATGGAAGAAAAGTACCTCTAGATCGAGGCCTTTGCTAACTCCAACTTCCAGAGTGATAAGTATGACTCCAAGTCCATGTCAGGTTATGGCTTTACCCTCAGTGCAGGGGCGGTCTGTTGGAAGAGCTCCAAGCAGGACACCGTTGCATACTCGACGATGGAAACAGAGTAGTTCGTTGCATGAGACACCGCAAAAGAGGCAGTCTGGATGAAGAAGTTCTTAATTGAACTTCAGATGGTTCCTTCCATTTGTTGGTCCAATACTTTAGTATTTTGACAACATACGGCACTATAGCTTTAGGGAAGGAACCCAGGTCCCATCAGAGATCCAGACATATCTTGAGGCGGGACCACCTGATCAGGGAGATCATTGATCTCCAGGAGATCCAGGTGAGGCGAGTAGATACAGAGAAAAACACTGCAGATCCACTCACAGAAACCATCCCTCAGACAGTGTTCGAGAGACTATTCGAGATCTTCGGTCTGCGATATGCCAGTATATGGCCTTAGTGAAAGTGGGAGATTATTAGTGATATATGCCCTAGAGGCCATTATTGTATCATACTGGATTGTATATTACTTAATGAAAGCTTGGGATATACGCGGATATAGTAACAGTCTTACTCGAAATGGCAGTATGCTACCTGGTTTGTTTCTACCTCAATATGTGCATGTGTTTTCTTAGCATATCGCTTATATATATTGGTAGAGCCCTTAGGATCTTTACTTGATTACCAGCGTTGTGATGGCAGTCACGCTAGTGAGGGCTGGGTAGTCTATAAGCACATCCTATACAGGTCCCTAGTCGTAGGATTATCGAGACGGGGCATCGATACTCCACAGTAGACTAGTGTATACGCTTCTCATCCCAGCAGGGGAGATGGTCTGTCCCACAGCCATTAGTACGTCGTACTGGAGATAGTATACAGGTGCTCATTAGGTTATGAGTACACTGAACAGGACTCGTCGGGAACTGTTGGTAGGTATTATACCTATCGTCGGGTAGCAGTTCCCAAGTGACATGAGTACAGCTTAGTCCTTCGACTTGACACTGCTACTTCACCTCGAGTGTGTTCCCACTGTACTGTAACATTTCAGAAAAATAAAATATTATTTTTGGAAATTTTTATAATTAAATAATAATTATTATGATTATTTTAATATGGCGGTATAATTAAATACCGACAAATTGGGAAAAAATTTGGAAAATTATAGAAATTATTGAAATGAGGTTGCTTTATGTGATTTATGCAAATTATAAATTTTTATGATTAATTATACACTATTTTATTATACACTATTTTAACGCTAATCACGATTAAATATCGCTAATCGCGTATTAAGCCGGATTTTTGTGCACATGACATGCACCATGTCAAATTACACTTGTTACATTTTCTTTCATGGTTTCTTTCTTTTTAGCATGCATGGTTTTAAATTTTAAAGAGAAGAGAAAAGATAAGAAAAGAAAAGAAAAAGGAAAAATGTTAAAGAAAAAGGTATGGGCATAAGAGAGAAGAGTGAGGTGAGGGGTCAAACCTTGGTCTTGGTTATTCCCTCTTCATTATTTTCTTCATCCTTCTTCCTCCTTCACTTCCATGGCAGCACCCCTCCTCCACCTCCACTACACACTTCAAAACACCCTCAATTTTACATCAAAAGTTCATTTCCACTTCACAAAAAACATGCACAAGCTCCTCACAAGCACTTTGGACCAAGAAAAATTGAGTTTTGAGCTCTAGAGGATTATAGGGTGTTCCTAATGAGGTAATTCCTTCACACTTAGTGTAGTTTTTCATTCACTTTAACACATATTCATGTTTAGAATTGTTTTAGCAAGGTATTGTGAGCTTTGAAAATTCCTAGATGAGGTTATGTGGAATTCTTGAGTTGTGAAAGTGTAAGTGAGGTTAGTACTGACCTTAAAACCCCCATGGTGTTAGAAACCCAGACCATGCTTGAAATAAAACCCGAAACCCAAAAACAGAAACTTTTCATGTCGGTTTGTGTATGATATAGTGGATGCAGGGAAATCTGGAGTGACCCGAGACCAATACTAGAAAAGCAAACAACTCTAAAGACTAAATTGGACCACTACGAGACCACCCTATGAAAACGAGACCCCAACTCCCCATACAAACCGAGCAGGCCGGATTTTATCTGTGTGTGGCCGGCCACTCTGTAGGATTGGGTGCCCAGGTTGCTTTTGTAGCTCATATACACCCTATACATCACCCCAGTACTGTTTGTGCACCTTTATTTCACCTGAACCAAAATCTGGGACCATTTTCTTGAGTTGCTGCATTGTTTTGCGACTTTGTTTTAAATTGGGAAGTGGTATTTGATATTGTATTCCGTCGTCTGATGTTTGTACGTCAGCGACGGGGGTTGTTTGGTGGTTTTGCAGGCGAAAGCTATAGGTTCTAACCTATAAGCGATTCGCATGCCGTTTTGGTTTTCCGCCTTAATTTTAATATGCGTTTGCGATTGTGTATTGGTTGTAGGTACCCCACGTGGAATTCGAGACGACGATGAGAGCGTGGCGTCATCGACTCCAGCAAGCGAGGATCAAGATGAGTAGATCTATATCTACGTGGGAAGTCGGGTGGATGGCGTCTAACACCCCCGCAAGTTTTTGATGGAAACCAATTCATAGATTAGGGTTAAGGAAAGCTAGATTAGAAAACTATGGATATGGTTAAAAAGATAGTTAGAGATGATATGAAGGTTTAAATATGTATTTTGAGATATGAGATGAGAGCTTTAAGGATATGAAAGGTGAATGTGAATCATGACTTATAGCTATTTAGTAGCACTAGACTAAGTATGAATTTTAGAGTAATGTAACATTTGGTGTATATGGTAGAATGTATATATAAATGACTCGATATGAGATATAAATGTGATGAAATGAATGTATGATACGATATGATGACTTGATGATATGTCGATATACGGATGTGAGTCGATATGATGATAGATACATTTGCTGGTCCCACGATCTGAGATTGATACGGATGCGACCTGGGACATAGGTATATAGATACATATATATATAATGTTGTGAATCATGAGTGATTGTTGTACGTGACGTTAGGTCCGTACCCTCTTTGTCGTAAAGGTCGATAGGATCCCTACCGGTTTAATGCCGCCGTACGATAATTTTCCGTACGTGATGAGTTTGACTTGATGATTGATCCATACCCTTGACTAGAGGTTGCCGTACGATGGATTATACCGTACGTGGTGTTGTGGCTGGGTGCCGATTGATTGATTCACCGATTCGATCATGTAGATACGTATACCCTATAGCTTTTAGCTGATGATTTACATTATGCTGCATTCATGCTATTCTTATGGCATTGCTTATACCTGTGCTAGTACACTTACACCATTATTGATGATACGTATGTTACATTTACACAGATTTGCAGGCTCACACACTTCATCATCGATAATTGCCATGTCACTACACAGTAGGATTGCTGCATCATGATATGACCCCCTTGCATAGTTTACTTGCTATAGTTACATATGCACCTTATACGATGTTGCATTTGACTTGGGAGAAATTGGGAACCGCAAGATATATTTTAAAACTGGATTCATTTAAAAAGGCGGCTTTCCCTCGACATGTGCATATTACTGATTCCATGTTGCATGATATACTGATATGCTTATATTTCTTTATTATGTCGCATACATCATGCTTTACGATTATACGCATTGAGATATGCTGTTTTCATGAGATTTCTGGATTTGAGAACTGTGGTTATTTCAAAAGAAAATATTTATTATTTTAAAAACCTGGTTTCTCTTCATATGATATTTCAGTATGTCCACCATGCGTTTTCTCGGTTCTGAGACGTGTGATATGTGAAACCTGATTCGAGGAGGCGGATGATCCGTTTGCGGGTTCATGGTGGACCCGGTATGGTTCCCCGGGGCGAGAAATGTTTTTCATGGAGTAAACGATGAGCCTGGCAGGGTGGCTAGTACCTACCGGAGATTGGTTGGACCTGGCGGCTATCCGGAGGATACCGACCGGAGTCGAGAGATGATATGGGCCGATTCGGACTGATGGAGCCCGAGAGATATGAGGATTTACGTGTCAATACTGGGCACGGGTTTCATGATGTTTCGAGTGTCGATGCTGGACACTCAGTTTCCATGATTTGTTGTGTCGCGAGGGACACACGTTGATTATATCCTCATATTTTCATGCATATGCTTTTATGATATTTACATGCATGATATTGTTGCCATTGGTTGATACGTGGACGGGATCCGCTTGCATACTTACGTTGATCGTATGGTTGGACGAGATCCATATGCATGCATACATTGATTATATTGTTAGATGATATCCATATGCTGTAGGCATTTACTTATAGTGCTGGCACATATACAGATACGGTCACCTTAGATAGCATAGTATTACCTTTATGATATAGTTGACCTAGAAAATCGTTATTTTATTCGATTTCTACTTGTTCATGTTTTTCTACTCACGAGTTGGCAACTCACCCCCGTTATGCCACAGTTCTTGCAGGTTGACCGCTTAGATCAGCAGCGGCATCGTTGGCACGCAGTTGCTTCGGGTGATTGCTTCGGTAGGTGGTATATATTGGATCGTACCACTATTGTATTCATTATTCATATTGTATCTAGTCAACTCCATCAATCAAAATAGTATTTGTAAAAGTAATGAGACTTGTTGAGACTTGTGGTTACGAGACTTAGAGCGGGGTGTATTCCGCTACTGGTGGTTTTGTTATCTTGCATATTTTCTTTATCTCTTGTGGTGAACTTCACCGTTGGGCGTCGTATACTTATATTTATGCTTTCCGTGATTGTGGATCCGCCATTTGGCGAAGAGCTAGCTCCCATTTGGGGATGCCTTTTATTATTATCATGTATTGTGGTTTTGGATCAAAAAATACAAAAGAGGTGCTGCCCAAATATTTCAAAAGACGAAACATGTTTTCAAACTAGTAAATTTCACTTGCATTATTCATGTTCCTTTCCTATGCATTTAAGAAAATGATTTCATTATACCTTATTTCAAAACTCTACCTCCTTTATTTTCTTAAAAAGGTTTAGATTTCTGGGTTTCGGCTTACTTGAATTACGTTACGCTTTCAGACGTTGCGTGATTTAAGTGCCGGTCACGAGCTAATATTTTGGGCCGTAACATGTACTTTGATTACTACCCTACCATGGCTCAAAGGAGCCATGCAAACAATAGTAGTTGGGTGCAGTCCAAAGTACTTGGAGGCAGTGGTGGTTAGATGGGATTCGTCTCTCTCGGTATTCGGGGTTGATATCGCGCTGTGTTCGGAAGGCCATTACACAAAGTCCTTAGGCAAGGCTAGCGAGATTTACTAGTAGGTACTCCAGTAGTTTCTCAGGGTGTTTTGGGCTATTCTCCGACACGACTTATTGCGCTACTAGAAGTCTGACGATTACCGCCCCTCTAAGCCTGATATGCGAAACTCTTAGACGAACAGATCGGACTGTACAGAGATTGTCATATACAGGCTCAGTAGGAGTTCGGATGAGATAGCTCTTCGGCCTTCTCATCGACACATACCTGGGTAGCCATTACGTGCAGCTAGTACCGCTTACGGCTTGTGGTTAAACCCACTGCCAGCATAGTGTTGAGTTTTTAGAGTCCCACATAGAGAGTTTCCTTGCACCAGAAAAAAGGTGTAGAGACCGTATGGTTTTAAGGAAGGGCTTCGAGCACTTACGTGTACTTGTGCACGTATGATGATCGGGCGTATAATACTAGTGGGCTTTGGTTTAAACCGGATCCTAGTATTATATTGATGGATTATTTTTGTCTCTTTGTATTCGTATTCTTCGGAATACGGATGTGGGTATGTATATACGGATGAGGGGCGTTCTCGTAATTCTTGCGGGAAAGCTTCTAGAAGAGACACCTCATTTAGGGTTTATTTTCTTTATGGATTAAACATAATGAGATGTAGAAAATGAGTGGAGATATTTCTTGGATGGCTATGACTCATCACTTGACAAAATAGATATTTGTGAACCATAGATATTTTTGGTGAGATATTATCTCATCAATAATTCATTTGGTTCAACTATTCATGACAAATGAGAAGCCATTTTTCATCCAAGCTTTCTTCTCCTCTCTCATTTTTTCTAATGTGACCTTCCTCATCAAAACTCTAGACCTCTCATGTGTTGAGAATTCTAGGGTTCTAAGAGACAAATCTCTCTATCTCCTCACTCTACACAACCTAGGACTTCTAGTTTAGCGAACTAGATGCCGTAGTTACCTCGGATTTGAGGTAGGAGCTCGGACTATAGACTCTAGGGTGGATTGTCTTTGACTCGAGGAGGCCGTCGAGGTTGCATCGATCCGTTCCGATCCTTAGAGCCTACGAAGACGAGGAGAACAGCGATGAAGACTCGAAGTATATGTATCGTGAGGTATAACTTCGTATCCGAGTAGTTAAACCTTATGTAGTTTGTGTCACGACCCGCAGGGTACGGAACGTGACCGGCACTTAAGTTACGAAACGTCTCAAGGCGTCCATAGAATAAGTAAGCCGAAACCCAGAAATAAAAACCTGATTTAGAAATAGAGTGAAGGAAGAACCAATTTATTTAAAGCAGTTTGTTCCATTAAATCACATCAAGTCTTTTTAAAAGCAACATCTCTTTTTCCAAAAATTCTGGTAGTGTCTCCTTTGTAAAACAAGCCCCCCAACGGGTACAAAACAGGAATATAAATGAATAACATGAATATGTGTAACACCCGAGCCCAATAATACTATGAATATTACTAGTTGAGGGTTATTTATTGCTCTTTCCAATTTTCCTGATTTTCTGGTGTTTATTGCTAAATTTTACCCTGTTTATTACTTCTTATTGCTGCTTTATTCATGTTCATGCTTGCATTGTTTATTACCATGTTTATGCTATATACTCGATATCATGACGCGCTGACGTCTGGGTTTTGCATGGCCCAGATTCCATACCTTTGTCGTCGACCGAGCAGGAGTACTTCAGCCAGCAGGCTGAATTGTGAGTTCTTTAGAGTTTAGTTTATTTATGTCATTTCATTTCCAGATGTGAGCCCGCATTATGGAACGTACTGTTTATTCATTGTATTGGATCATTAGCTTCCGCACTTATTGTTTATTGATTCTTGTTATTATGGATTTGGACATGTATTAGTTTAGTTTATTTTTACTGTTCTTGATATCTTTACAACCGTAATGTGACTGTGGATGGATACTTCCTACCCACAGGTAGCATGGTTGGCTATGTCACGTGCCCAAATCTTGCGTACTCTGGGAAGCGGGGCGTGACATGGTTTTATGGTATCAGAGCCATAGGTTAATTGGGTTGATTCTTTGTAGTTGGGTATCGCACCCGATACACGAATCAGAATACCCGTGATTAGGAAACATGTCCTTCCACCTTGACCGTTTTACCATCCTTGAATCATTCTTCCGGATCATGTCGGCATGCAAACTTACTTTGCATTGTCAAACTTGAAAACCTAACTTCTTGTTATCTCTAGGACTTAGGCGACTTGGGTGGAGTTAAGTAATTGCGGCTATGATACCGCGGCATAGCTATAATGCGGCACTCTATTTAAGTATCTTGGAGTTCTAGCCTTGATCTATACTCGAAAACCATCATCATGCTAACGTTGGGTACTTTGATTTCCAGGGATATGGCCGATCAGAATTTGGAGGTGGACCCCGGGCATGCGGTCTTAGCCGCCAGGCGAAGAGTGATAAGGGGATTGTTGGAGAAACTAAAGGAACAACTCGAGCTGGAACCAGCATTTGCACTGGACCCCACGTCCGTACGTAGAAGTATTCCAGTGAACAGGCGCAGCGTGGCACCAATGAAGAAAACAAGTATGGGTGATCGGAAGGGGAGCGTGATCTGTAGATACTGCCATAAACCCGGACATGTGCGAAGGGAGTGTCGTATGAGGCTGGGACTCTGTTTTAGATGTGGAGCGGCAGATCACACCGTTGATGTTTGTCCGTCGAAGCCTCGCACAAAGGATGATACACAGAAGCCTCCGCAGGGACCGTTCCAAGGACAGGAACCGCTTACTCAAGGACCACAGCAGGCTCGAACGTTCACGTTGACAGCTGAAGAAGCTAAGGCATCGGGAGAATTGGTTTCAGGTAATTTACTCGTTCATGGTTTTCCCGCTTTGGCATTACTTAATTTTCGAAGCATCCCATTGTTTATGTCATCCAAATTTATAACTACACACTCGATCACCTGCACGACCCTGTCTAGTTCTGGGACATACACACTGGGAATGGGAAAATCATAGCTAGTAAGGAATGTAGAGATTGTACTGTTGTTGTTTGTGGAAGGGAGCTTTTTTCGGATTTCTTGGTGATTGATACGGGCAGTTATGAGGTTGTCTTGGGGATGGATTTTTCTTGGCACTTTCCACGCCCACATTGACTGCAGGGCAAGGAAGGTAATTTCCAGATTCCCGGACATCCTAAGTTTACTTTCATTGGAGAAAGAGATTCTGTCGGGTCAGTCGAGTTTAGGGCTAGGCCGACGAACAGTGTTCTTGCGGCTATGGTAGTGGAGAGTGATGAGGAGCCGGTAGTTGTCCGCAACCTCATGGATGCGTTTGAAGACATTTCGGGCTTACCACCGAAGCGAGTTATGGAGTTTGCGTTTGACCTTACTCCTGGTGCAACGCCAGTATCAAAAGCTGACTATCCAATGGCACCAGTAGAGTTGGAGGGAGTTAAGAAACAAGTAAGTGAATTACTCGAGAAGGGATGGATTCGAAGCAGCAACTCACCGTGGGGAACTCCAGTTCTCTTAGTGAAGAAGAAGGATCGCACTGCCGACGCTGAGACAAGAGAAGTTATTTGCGAAGATGAGTAAGTGCGAATTCTGGTTGGAAGAAGTGAAGTTTCTGGGGCATGTCGTGTCGGGCGATGGAATCGCCGTTGACCCCGAGAAGATTGCAGCAGTTCGAGATTGGCCTGTTCCAAAGAATGTTGCAGAGATAGGAAGTTTTCTTGGACTCGCCGGTTACTACAGAAGATTTGTGGAGAACTTCGCTCGTTCAGCTGAGCCGTTAACCAAGCTTAGGCGTAAGGAGGTACCGTTTGTTTGGACAGATGGATGTGCATTGGCCTTCGAGACGTTGAAGCAGAAGTTGATAACCGCCCCTATCCTAACCGTACCGGATGATTCAGGAGGACTGGTGATTCACAGCGACGCATCTGGAAAAGGATTGGGATGTGTCTTAATGCAGAATGGGAAAGTCGTCGCTTACGCATCGAGACAACTGAAGACTCATGAAAAGAACTATCCGACTCATGACTTGGAGCTTGCAGCCGTGATCTTTGCCCTGAAGATTGGGAGACACTACCTTTTGGGCGAGAGAGTTGAAGTCTTTACGGATCACAAGAGTTTGAAGTATGTGTTCACTCAGAAGGAGTTGAACATGAGGCAACGCAGATGGTTGGAGCTGATGGCCGACTACGACCTTGATCTTAAGTACCATCCGGGAAAAGTTAACGTCGTGCCAGATGCGCTAAGTCGGTTACCAGCAATTCAGTTATTGACTGCACAGAGAGAGATCATTGAGGAGTTTCGGAGATTTGACTTGGAGGTTGTGCTACCGCGTGCTACAGGACAGTTAATGCAGTTGCAAGTACAATCGTCCCAAGGTAAGAAGATTAAAGCGGCACAATCGCAGGATCCTAGACTGCAGGAGTTTCGAGAGCAGGTTGGAGCCGGACTACGAACCGATTTACGGATCCATGAAGATGGTTCGTTGAGATATGGTAGCCGTGTGTGTGTGCCAAAAGGAGATGTACGTGAAGAGCTTATGAAGGAGGCACACAGTTCAGCTTACTCTGTACATCCAGGAGGGACGAAGATGTACCGAGATATTCGACAGCATTTCTGGTGGGAAGGTATGAAACGGGAAATCACTCGCTTTGTGGCTAAGTGCTTAGTGTGTCAGCAAGTCAAGACTGAATATCAAAGGGTTGCCGGTTTGTTGCAACCACTTCCGATTCCTCAAAGGAAGTGGGAACATATAACCATGGATTTCGTGACGGCTTTACCGCGGAGTCCAAAGGGCAACAATGCTGTATGGGTGATTGTCGATCGGTTGACCAAGGCAGCTCACTTTATTCCTTTTCGGGTTGGTCAATCTACGGAGACTTTGGCAGAGCGGTACATGCAGGAGATTGTCAGATTGCATGGAGTACCGGTAAGCATCGTGTCCGATCGGGACACTCGGTTCTTGTCACACTTTTGGAGGAGTTTACAAGAAAGTTTGGGGACTCGATTGAAGTTTAGCACAGCTTATCATCCTCAGACTGACGGACAATCAGAGAGAACGATCCAGACCCTTGAAGATATGTTGAGGGCTTGCATGTTGGACTTCAAAGGTTCTTGGGAAGATCATCTACACCTGGTGGAGTTTTCGTACAACAACAGCTTTCAAGCGACAATTCAGATGGCCCTGTTTGAAGCACTGTATGGTCGTAAGTGTCGTTCACCTGTTTGTTGGGATGATGTTGGTGAACGAAGGTTACTAGGACCAGATTTGGTGGTGCAGACAGTCGAGAAGGTGGCAGCTCAAGACAGACAGAAGAGTTGGGCCGACACGTCAAGAAGACCTCTAGAGTTCGCCGTGGGCGATTTGGTATTCCTGAAGATATCACCGACTAGAGGGGTGATTCGCTTTGGAAGTCGGGGAAAGCTTAGTCCCCGATTCGTTGGACCCTTCGAGATATTGGAGCGTGTCGGAGAGGTATCGTACCGGTTGGCGTTACCATCATCATTAGCAGGAGTTCACGATGTGTTTCATGTGTCTCAACTACGGAGGTATGTTCGTGATGAGACTCATGTCTTGGATCATTCGGAGTTGACCGTTCGGGAGGACCTGACTTTCGAGGAGCGACCAGTCGAGATCAAGGATCGAAGAGAAAAGGTTCTTAAGAACAAGGTTATCCCTCTTGTGCTAGTTTCTTGGGATAACCGATCGCATGGAGAATCTACTTGGGAGCGAGAAGACGAGATCCGGCAGAAATTCCCTCATCTTTTCCAGTAGAGAGTTATCTTGTATTCTTGGAATTTCGAGGACGAAATTCTTTTGTAGTTGGGTATGATGTAACACCCGAGCCCAATAATACTATGAATATTACTAGTTGAGGGTTATTTATTGCTCTTTCCAATTTTCCTGATTTTCTGGTGTTTATTGCTAAATTTTACCCGGTTAAGTCATTTTGGCACATAACAAATTTTAACTCCGAAAATGAAATTTAAGATGTCCATCTTGGCCTACTCGTCACCACTAGTCGCGTGGTAGCGTCCGCGTGTCGAGATTCCGTTCCGTTTGGCTAAACAGGCAAGTTTGGGCGACTACGCGCGCGTGCAAGTGTCCGACTTGGGGGCATGCATTTTAATCATTAAACACCTCTTTTCAAAATTTGGAACTCGCTTAAAATCATATAATTTGAATTTGGAACATTTGGGCGCGACCCGGGCTCGATTTGGAAATATTTCATTTCGCGCCAAAATGGCCCATTTAAATTTAATATCTAATATATTTATATTCTAATCTATAGTTTTTCCTAACAGCAAATCTACGCAATTTCCATTCAAATCCTTCTCAAAAATTTTCCTCTATCATTTCGTGGCCAATCACGAGCTCTTATTGAGCTCGTGGGCCCCCTCCCTTCCATCTCTCTCTCTGCCTCTCTCCTCTTTCTCTCTCTTCTCTCAAATCTCTCTCTCTCTCTCTATCTCAACAACTCTCTCTCTCTAATCCCTCTCTCTCTCTTCCTCTATTTATTAATCGCATGCAGCAGCCTCCGCCTCCTCTTCTCCCATCGCGAGAAACCCCCTCAACCCTAACCCTAGCTCACCGCAATCTCACCGCCGGCCTCCTCGCGACCTCGCCGTCGCCGCCCTCACCACCACGACCTCCACCGCACCCACCTACATTCCTCCTCCCGTTCTCCCGCTCCTTCCCCTGCCTGCAACCCATCTCCCCGACGCCTCCATCCCCTCGCAAACCTCACCGTCGACGTCGCCCATCGTCGTCGACGACCCCACGACTCCCTTTCACCCTACTCGACCCGACCTCGTCGTCGTTCCCTCCTCTCCTCGCTGGACCACGAGCAAACCCGAACCGACCCTGCACCATCTCCCGCTGCTCACCGGAGAACGCACCGGCGACCTCACCGTCGTCACCAGGGCCGCCTACTCCTTCCCCTCGACCACCAGAGCCGACCCCCTCTCCTCCAGCTCGCCGCAGCACACTATTACGCACACCCCGAAGCTTTCAACCCTCGCTGCAGCCGCTGCCGTCGCTTCGCCGGCGTTCCAGTGCCGTCGAACCCGCCGTGGTCACCCCCTGGTGTCTCCCTGTAAGTTCCTTCTCCTTCCTTTTGGTACAACCCCCGCTGGTCCGTATCGTGAATGCGTAGTTTTGTTTGCTAACTTTGTTGTTCTGTTTGCTGCTGGATCCGACCGTGCCGTCTGACGAACCCGACGCTCCAGCGAAGTCCCCTGGTCCGTGTGATCCCGTTGACCTCTGTTGGGACTCGATCCGTGGCCCGTGCTTCCGTATCGTGGTTTCTATCGACATCGCACCCGTGTTCGGTTTGCGGAACCGCCGAGGCAAGTATCCGAATACTTGCTTAACATGCTACAACTTAATCATATTATAACCACACAACTATCATGACATCGATACCTTTTATAACTTAGAATTGCAAGTCACGATTATCCGTAACTTTAAATCAATGAAAACATTGCTCGCTTTAACCGGTCTGCTATTAATTCATACTTAACTAATCAAACCAAGTAGATCATCCCCAATTCATTTGTTAAATCACTCATGAGACAATTATTGTGCTTAGTTCAGATTCATGTAACTCCATTACGTATATTATCGATATTGTTCGTCTTGTGGCTTTTGCACCTCAAAGGTGCGTGAACCGGATTAATAAGAGAATACAAACATCACTGTGTTCACATAGAATAATATTTGTTATTTACTGTTTCCTGCTACCGTTCATTATTTGTTACTATACCTGTTATCATCATATACCTGATTGCATTACATATTGACCGATCTTGATACACATGACACATGTACTGATACACCGGACATGACACCCTGTACATATCGACTCTACCTGTTGAAAGTAACCTGACCTGTTACCTGATCTCAGGCCTAATGCCGACAAACCTAACCATTCCTGCTGTCGACCCAGACAGACCTACCTTTACTTGACTTGTGTTGGCATTAGTCCGTGACTACTGAATACCTGACCTGACATACATAGCTTGGGGGTATGGGGAAATCAAAGGTGAAACCGACTTGTAAATCAACAGTTCGACACATTGTTCTGATCAGTCTTCCGGGCTTGGCCAGCTCCGGAGTGTTGATGCTGACATCACTCATCTATCCTACTACCTTTTACTGCTTAGCGGCACGTCTCGGATTCAGCCCCGAGAATCATGACCGTGGTCCCGGGCACGCACGGGATACTATTGAGTTACATCGACGATTCATCAATTGGTTTCAAAGACTATAGAGTAGAAAACCTGATAGGACAGTTTAGTCACTACTGCACATTACCCTGTTTATTACTTCTTATTGCTGCTTTATTCATGTTCATGCTTGCATTGTTTATTACCATGTTTATGCTATATACTCGATATCATGACGCGCTGACGTCTGGGTTTTGCATGGCCCAGATTCCGTACCTTTGTCGTCGACCGAGCAGGAGTACTTCAGCCAGCAGGCTGAATTGTGAGTTCTTTAGAGTTTAGTTTATTTTCGGAGTTAAAAATTGTTATGTGCTAAAATACTGAATACCTGCAGCCCGAGAGTGGTGGCTTGTGGAGGAGACCCGCCTGTCCAAGCCAATCAGTTGGGCGGATTTCTCCAAAAGTTTCTTGGAAAAGTTCTTCCCGCGGACTGCACGGGAGGAAATGGAGGAGAGATTTATTGGGCTGAAACAAAATGGAGCAGCTGTAGATGTGCATGCAGCGGAGTGGACGAGACTTAGCCGTTTCGCTGGACCCTTAGTCGCCAAGGAGGCAGACAGGGCGCGAAGGTTCTTGCGCAGTTTGGATGTGGACATCCAGAGGCAGATTGTCTCCCTGGGTTTGACCACTTTCTCGCAGGTTCTTACGGCAGCCAGAGAGCAACAGACTTTATCAGGATCGAAAGGGAACCTTCACCAGACAGCAGTTGCGGCCAGGAAGCCTGCATTTGTACCTAACCGAGATGATGGGCGCAGAGGTATTCCAGTGGACCGTCGAGGTGTAGCGCCAATGAAGAAGCCTGTGATCGTTGATCGAAGGAAGAGCGTGATTTATGATTACTGCCGATTACCTGGGCACGTGCAGAAGGATTGTCGAAGGAGACTAGGACTTTGTCTGGTTTGTGGGGCAGCCGATCACGCAGTTGGTACTTGTCCGCCGAAGCTTCGCACGAGAGACGATATACGGAAGCCTCCGCAGAGACCGTTCCAAGGGAAGAAGCAGCTGACACAAGGACCCAACCAGGGTCGAGCTTTCACTTTGACAGCTGAGGAAGCCAAGGCATCAGGAGAAGTGGTTTCAGGTACTGTACTCGTTCGTGGTTTTCCCGCTTTGGCATTATTTGATTCCGGAGCATCCCACTGTTTTATGTCATCCAAATTTATAACTACACACTCGATCACCTGCACGACCCTGTCTAGTTTTTGGGACATACACACTGGGAATGGGAAAATCATAGCTAGTAAGGAGTGTAGAGATTGTACTGTTGTTGTTTGTGGACGGGAGCTTTTTGCGGATTTCTTGGTGATTGATACGGGCAGTTATGAAGTCGTCTTGGGAATGGATTTTCTTGGCACTTTCCACGCACACATTGATTGTAGGGCAAGGAAAGTAATTTTCCAGATTCCCGGACACCCTGAGTTTACTTTCATCGGAGGAAGCAGTTCTGTCGGGCCAGTCGAGTTTAGGGCTAGGCCGACGAACAGTGTTCTTGCGGCTATGGTAGTGGAGAGTGATGAAGAGCCGGCAGTTGTTCGCGACTTTATGGATGTGTTTGAAGATATTTCGGGCTTACCGCCGAAGCGAGATGTGGAGTTTGCGATTGACCTCATTCCTGGTGCAGCGCCAGTATCAAAATCTTATTATCCGATGGCACCGGTGGAATTGGAAGAAGTTAAGAAACAAGTGGGTGAATTACTCGAGAAGGGATGGATTCGAAGCAGCAACTCACCTTGGGGAGCTCCAGTTCTTTTAGTAAAGAAGAAGGATGGCACGAGAAGGATGTGCATCGATTACCGAGAATTAAACCGGGTGACTATTAAGAACAAGTACCCGATCCCTCGCATTGGAGAACTTTTTGAGCAGCTTAGTGGCGCGAGGGTATTCTCGAAACTGGACTTGCGATCAGGATATCATCAGGTCCGAGTGAAGGCAGAAGACATTTGCAAGACGGCGTTTCGAACTCGGTATGGGCATTTCGAGTATTTAGTGATGCCCTTCGGAGTGACTAATGCGCCGGCAATATTTATGGACTTGATGAACAGGATCTTTTCACCGTTCTTGGACCAGTTTATTGTGGTATTCATTGACGATATTCTGGTGTACTCGAAGAGTCCGGAGGAGCATGCTGAGCACTTGAGGATCGCACTCCAAACGCTGAGACAGGAGAAATTATTTGCGAAGATGAGTAAGTGCGAATTCTGGTTGGAAGAAGTGAAGTTTCTGGGGCATGTCGTGTCGGGCGATGGAATCGCCGTTGATCCCGAGAAGATTGCAGCAGTTCGAGATTGGCCTGTTCCAAAGAATGTTGCAGAGATAAGAAGTTTTCTTGGACTCGCCGGTTACTACAGAAGATTTGTGGAGAACTTCGCTCGTTTAGCTGAGCCGTTAACCAAGCTTACGCGTAAGGAGGTACCATTTTTTTGGACAGATGGATGTGCATTGGCCTTCGAGACGTTGAAGCAGAAGTTGATAACCGCCCCTATCCTAACCGTACCGGATGATTCAGGGGGACTGGTGATTCACAGTGACGCATCTGGAAAGGGATTGGGATGTGTTTTGATGCAGAATGGGAAAGTCGTCGCTTACGCATCGAGACAGCTGAAGACTCATGAGCAGAACTATCCGACTCACGACTTGGAGCTTGCAGCCGTGATCTTCGCCCTGAAGATTTGGAGACACTACCTTCTGGGCGAGAGAGTTGAAGTCTTTACGGATCACAAGAGTTTGAAGTATGTGTTCACTCAGAAGGAGTTGAACATGAGGCAACGCAGATGGTTGGAGCTGATGGCCGACTACGACCTTGATCTTAAGTACCATCCGGGAAAAGTTAACGTCGTGCCAGATGCGCTAAGTCGGTTACCAGCAATTCAGTTATTGACTGCACAGAGAGAGATCATTGAGGAGTTTCGGAGATTTGACTTGGAGGTTGTGCTACCACACGCTACAGGACAGTTTATGCAGTTGCAAGTACAGTCGTCCTTAGTTGAGAAGATTAAAGCGACACAATCGCAGGATCCTAGACTGCAAAAGTTTCGAGAGCAGGTTGAAGCCGGACTACGAACCGATTTACTGATCCACGAAGACGGTTCGTTGAGATATGGTAGCCGTGTGTGTGTGCCAAAAGGAGATGTGCGTGAAGAGCTCATGAAGAAGGCACACAGTTCAGCTTACTCTGTACATCCAGGAGGGACAAAGATGTACCGAGATATTCGACAGCATTTCTGGTGGGAAGGTATGAAACGGGAAATCGCTCGCTTCGTGGCTAAGTGCTTGGTGTGTCAGCAAGTCAAGGCTGAACACCAAAGGGTTGCTGGTTTGTTGCAACCACTTCCGATTCCTCAATGGAAGTGGGAACATATAACCATGGATTTCGTGACGGCTTTACCACGGAGTCCAAAGGGCAACAATGCTGTATGGGTGATTGTCGATCGGTTGACCAAGGCAGCTCACTTTATTCCTTTTCGGGTTGGTCAATCTACAGAAACCTTGGCAGAGCGATACATGCAGGAGATTGTCAGATTGCATGGAGTGCCGGTAAGCATCGTGTCCGATCGGGACACTCGGTTCTTGTCACACTTTTGGAGGAGTTTACAAGAAAGTTTGGGGACTCGATTGAAGTTCAGCACAGCTTATCATCCCCAGACTGATGGACAATCAGAGAGAACGATCCAGACCCTTGAAGATATGTTGAGGGCTTGCATGTTAGACTTCAAAGGTTCTTGGGAAGATCATCTACACCTGGTGGAGTTTTCGTACAACAACAGCTTCCAAGCAACTATTCAGATGGCCCCGTTTGAAGCACTGTATGGTCGTAAGTGCCGTTCACCGGTTTGTTGGGATGATGTTGGTGAACGAAGGTTACTAGGACCAGATTTGGTGGTGCAGACAGTCGAGAAGGTGAATACAATCAGAAAGCATATGAAGGCAGCTCAAGACAGACAGAAGAGTTGGGCCGACACGTCAAGAAGACCTCTAGAGTTCGCCGTGGGCGATTTGGTATTCCTGAAGATATCACCGACTAGAGGGGTGATTCGCTTTGGAAGTCGGGGAAAGCTTAGCCCCCGATTCGTTGGACCCTTCAAGATTTTGGAGCGTGTTGGAGAGGTATC
Source organism: Agapanthus africanus (assembly GCA_030015575.1). Taxonomy (NCBI): domain Eukaryota; kingdom Viridiplantae; phylum Streptophyta; class Magnoliopsida; order Asparagales; family Amaryllidaceae; genus Agapanthus; species Agapanthus africanus. The sequence goes on along the minus strand of JASDDO010000010.1, from coordinate 482,985,486 downwards.
GTACCGGTTGGCGTTACCATCGTCATTAGCAGGAGTTCATGATGTATTTCATGTTTCTCAACTACGGAGGTATGTTCGTGATGAGACCCATGTTTTGGATCACTCGGAGTTGACCGTTCGGGAGGACCTGACTTTTGAGGAGCGACCAGTCGAGATCAAGGATCGAAGAGAAAAGGTTCTTAAGAACAAGGTTATCCCTCTTGTGCTAGTTTCTTGGGGTAACCGATCGCATGGAGAATCTACTTGGGAGCGAGAAGACGAGATCCGGCAGAAATTCCCTCATCTTTTCCAGTAATTAGTTATCTTGTATTCTTGGAATTTCGAGGACGAAATTCTTTTGTAGTTGGGTATGATGTAACACCCGAGCCCAATAATACTATGTATATTACTAGTTGAGGGTTATTTATTGCTCTTTCCAATTTTCCTGATTTTCTGGCGTTTATTGCTAAATTTTACCCGGTTAAGTCATTTTGGCACATAACAAATTTTAACTCCGAAAATGAAATTTAAGATGTCCATGTTGGCCTACTCGTCGCCACTCGTCGCGTGGTAGCGTCCGCGTGTCGAGATTCCGTTCCGTTTGGCTAAACGGGCACGTTTGGGCGACTACGCACGCGCGCAAGTGTCCGACTTGGGGGCATGCATTTTAATCATTAAACACCTCTTTTCAAAATTTGGAACCCGCTTAAAATCATATAATTTGAATTTGGAACCTTTGGGCGCAACCCGGGCGCGATTTGGAAATGTTTCATTTCACGCCAAAAAGGGCCCATTTAAATTTAATATCTAATATATATATATATATACTCTAATCTAAAAATTCGTAACAGTAAATCCCCAAAATCCTACGCAATTTTTCCTCGCCAGCCAATCCTGGGCTTGGATTTCCCCCGCGTGGGCCCCGCTCCCATTCCCTATCTCTGCCTCTCTCCTCTTTCTCACTCTCTCTCTATCTCAACAACTCTCTCTCTATCTCAACAATCTTTCTCTCTCCCTCTTCTTATATATTACGAAGCCTCCATCCCTGCATGCAGCCGCCTCCCATCGCGAGAAACCCCCACGCAAACCCTAACCCTAGCCTCGCGATCCCACCGCCGGCCTCCTCGAGACCTCTCCGTCGCCGCCCTCACCACCACGACCTCCACCGCACCCACCTACCCTCTTCCTCCTGTTCTCCCGACAACACCCGCGCCTGCACCCAACCCCGACCTCGCCTCCACCCTCGCAGACGTCGCCGTCGACGTCGCCTCCCACCGTAGACGCCTCCCACGACTCCCTCTCACACCCCTCGTCGAGACCTCGTCGTCGTTTCCCTCCTCCCCCTCACCGGAACAGTAAACCCGAGCCCTAACCCATCGCCTACCCCGCTGTTCGCCGGAGGAACGTGCCGGCGACCTCGTCGACGCCACCTCCGACCACCTCCCTCTCTCCCACGACCACCAGAGCCGACCACACTCCTCTCCAACTCACCGCAGCACACTACCCTGCACACCCGAGGCCTTTCCCCTTGCTGCAGCCGCCGCCGTCGTTTCGCCGGCGATCCAGTGCCGTCGAGCCATCGTGTTTGCACCCTGTTTCTTCCCTGTAAGTTTCCTTCTCCTTCCTTTTGGTACAACCCCCGCTGGTCCGTGTCGTGAATGCGTAGTTTGGTTTGCTAACTTTGTTGTTCTGTTTGCTGCCGGATCCGACCGTGCCGTCTGACGAACCCGACGCTCCAGCGAAGCCCTCTGGTCCGTGTGATCCCGTTGACCTCTGTTGGGACTCGATCCGTGGCCCGTGCTTCCATATCGCAGTTTCTGCCGACATCGCATCCGTGTTTCGGTTTGCGGAACCGCCGAGGCAAGTATCCGAATACTTGCTTAACATGCTACAACTTAATCATCATGTTATAACCACACAACTAATATAACATCGATACCTTTTATAACTTAGAATTGCTAGCCACGATTATCCGTAACTTTAAATCAATGAAATCATTGCTCGTATTAACCGGTCTGCTATTAATTCATACTTAACTAATCAAACCAAGTAGATCATCCCCACTTCATTGGTTAAAATCACTCCTGAGACAATTATTATGCTTAGTTCAAATTCATATAACTCCATTGCGTATACTATCGATATTGTTTCATCTTGTGGCTTTTGCACCTCAAAGGTGCGTGAACCGGATTAATATGAAAATACAAACATCACTGTGTTCGCATAGAATAATATTTGCTATTTACTGTTTCCTGCTACTGTTCATTACTTGTTACTATACCTGTTATCATCATATACCTGATTGCATTACATATTGACCGATCTTGATACACATGACACATGTACTGATACACCGGACATGACACCCTGTACATATCGACTCTACCTGTTGAAAGTAACCTGACCTGTTACCTGATCTCAGGCCTAATGCCGACAAACCTAACCATTCCTGCTGTCGACCCAGACAGACCTACCTTTACTTGACTTGTGTTGGCATTAGTCCGTGACTACTGAATACCTGACCTGACATACATAGCTTGGGGGTATGGGGAAATCAAAGGTGAAACCGACTTGTAACTCAACAGTTCGACACATTGTTCTGATCAGTCTTACGGGCTTGGCCAGCTCCGGAGTGTTGATGCTGACATCACTCATCTATCCTACTACCTTTTACTGCTTAGCGGCACGTCTCGGATTCAGCCCCGAGAATCATGACCGTGGTCCCGGGCACGCACAGGATACTATTGAGTTACATCGACGATTCATCAATTGGTTTCAAAGACTATAGAATAGAAAACCTGATAGGACAGTTTAGTCACTACTGCACATTACCCTGTTTATTACTTCTTATTGCTGCTTTATTCATGTTCATGCTTGCATTGTTTATTACCATGTTTATGCTATATACTTGATATCATGACGCGCTGACGTCTGGGTTTTGCATGGCCCAGATTCCGTGCCCTTGACGTCGACCGAGCAGGAGTACTTCAGCCAGCAGGCTGAACTGTGAGTTCTTGAGAGTTTAGTTTATTTATGTCATTTCATTTCCAGATGTGAGCCCGCATTATGGGACATACTGTTTATTCATTGTATTGGATCATTAGCTTCCGCACTTATTGTTTATTGATTCTTGTTATTATGGATTTGGACATGTATTAGTTTAGTTTATTTTTACTGTTCTTGATATCTTTACAACCGTAATGCGACTGTGGATGGATACTTCCTACCCACAGGTAGCATGGTTGGCTATGTCACGTGCCCAAATCTTGCGTACTCTGGGAAGCGGGGCGTGACATGGTTTTATGGTATCAGAGCAATGGTTGTAAAGATATCAAGAACAGTAAAATAAACTAAACTAATACATGTCCAAATCCATAATAACAAGAATCAATAAACAATAAGTGCGGAAGCTAATGATCCAATACAATGAATAAACAGTATGTCCCATAATGCGGGCTCACATCTGGAAATGAAATGACATAAATAAACTAAACTCTAAAGAACTCACAGTTCAGCCTGCTGGCTGAAGTACTCCTGCTCGGTCGACGTCAAGGGCACGGAATCTGGGCCATGCAAAACCCAGACGTCAGCGCGTCATGATATCAAGTATATAGCATAAACATGGTAATAAACAATGCAAGCATGAACATGAATAAAGCAGCAACAAGAAGTAATAAACAGGGTAACGTGCAGTAGTGACTAAACTGTCCTATCAGGTTTTCTACTCTATAGTCTTTGAAACCAATTGATGAATCGTCGATGTAACTCAATAGTATCCCGTGTGTGCCCGGGACCACGGTCATGATTCTCGGGGCTGAATCCGAGACGTGCCGCTAAGCAGTAAAAGGTAGTAGGATAGATGAGTGATGTCAGCATCAACACTCCGGAGCTGGCCAAGCCCGTAAGACTGATCAGAACAATGTATCGAACTGTTGAGTTACAAGTCGGTTTCACCTTTGATTTCCCCATACCCCCAAACTATGTATGTCAGTCAGGTATTCAGTAGTCAAGGACTAATGCCAACACAAGTCAAGTAAAGGTAGGTCTGTCTGGATCGACAGCAGGAATGGTTAGGTCTGTCGGCATTAGGCACGAGATCAGGAACAAGTAATGTCGTGGTACAACGGGATGAGTCGGTAAGTATGTATATGTCAGGTGTAGCAGGGTCAGGCTAATATGTCGTGCAATCGGTAAGTGCTCACAACAGGTACACAATCAATAATGAACAGTAGCAGGAAACAGTAAATAACAATATTAATCTAGGTAAACACAGTGATGTTTCGTATTCTCTTATTAATCCGGTTCACGCACCCTTGAGGTGCAAAAGCCACAAGACGAACAATATCGATAATATACGTAATGGAGTTACATGAATCTGAACTAAGCACAATAATTGTCTCATGAATGATTTTAACAAATGAATTAGGAATGATCTACTTGGTTTGATTAGTTAAGTATGAATTAATAGCAGACCGGTTAAAGCGAGCAATGATTTCATTGATTTAAGGTTACGGATAATCGTGGCTAGCAATTCTAAGTTATAAAAGGTATCGATGTTATATTAGTTGTGTGGTTATAGTATGATGATTAAGTTGTAGCATGTTAAGCAAGTATTCGGATACTTGCCTCGGCGGTTCCGCAAACCGAAACACGGATGCGATGTCGGCAGAAACTGCGATATGGAAGCACGGGCCACGGATCGAGTCCCAACAGAGGTCAACGGGATCACACGGACCAGGGGACTTCGCTGGAGCGTCGGGTTCGTCAGACGGCACGGTCGGATCCGGCAGCAAACAGAACAACAAAGTTAGCAAACAAAACTACGCATTCACGATACGGACCAGCGGGGGTGTTGTACCAAAAGGAAGGAGAAGGAAACTTACAGGGAAGAAACAGGGTGCAAACACGATGGCTCGACGGCACTGGATCGCCGGCGAAACGACGACGGCGACTGCAGCAAGGGGAAAGGCCTCGGGTGTGCAGGGTAGTGTGCTGCGGCGAGTTGGAGAGGAGTGTGGTCGGCTCTGGTGGTCGTGGGAGAGAGGGAGGTGGTCGGAGGTGGCGTCGACGAGGTCGCCGGCACGTTCCTCCGGCGAACAGCGGGGTAGGCGATGGGTTAGGGCTCGGGTTTACTGTTCCGGCGAGGGGAGGAGGGCAGCGACGACGAGGTCTCGACGAGGAGGGTGAGAGGGAGTCGTGGAGGCGTCGACGGTGAGAGGAGACGTCGACGGCGAGGTCTACGAGGGTGGAGGCGAGGTCGGGAATGGGTCGCAGGCGCGGGGAGGAGCGGGAGAACGGGAGGAAGAGGGTAGGTGGGCGCGGTGGAGGTCGTGGTGGTGAGGGTGGCGACGGCGAGGTCTCGAGGAGGCCGGCGGTGAGACTGCGGGAGGCTAGGGTTAGGGTTGAGGGGGTTCTCTCGTGGTGGGTTAATGAGGAGGAGGCGGCTGTTGCATGAGAAATATTAATAGAGGAAGAGAGAGAGAGAGAGAGGTTAGAGAGAGAGGGAGATTGGAGAGAGAAAGGAAGAGATTGAGGGAAGAGAGAGAGAGAGATAGGGAATGGGAGAGGGGCCCACGAGCTCGATTGTGAGCTCGTGATTGGCTGAAACAAAACGGAAGGGAAAATTTGAAGGATTTTTGGGGATTATGCTGTTAGGAAATATTTCGTATGAAATTATTTTAGTTTTATATTAAATTGAAACGGGCCCTTTTTGGCGCGAAATGAAACATTTCCAAATCGCGCCCGGATTGCGCCCAAATGTTCCAAATTCAAATTATAGGATTTTAAGCGGGTTCCAAATTTTGAAAAGAGGTGTTTAATGGTTAAAATGCATGCCCCCAAGTCGGACACTTGCACGCGCGCGTAGTCGCCCAAACTTGCCCGTTTAGCCAAACGGAATGGAATCTCGACACGCGGACGCTACCACGCGACTAGTGGCGACGAGTAGGCCAACATGGACATCTTAAATTTCATTTTCGGAGTTAAAAATTGTTATGTGCTAAAATGACTTAACCGGGTAAAATTTAGCAATAAACACCAGAAAATCAGGAAAATTGGAATGAGCAATAAATAACCCTCAACTAGTAATATACATAGCATTATTGGGCTCGGGTGTTACATCATACCCAACTACAAAAGAATTTCGTCCTCGAAATTCCAAGGATACAAGATAACTAACTACTGGAAAAGGTGAGGGAATTTCTGCCGGATCTCGTCTTCTCGCTCCCAAGTAGATTCTCCATGCGATCGGTTACCCCAAGAAACTAGCACAAGAGGGATAACCTTGTTCTTAAGAACCTTTTCTCTTCGATCCTTGATCTCGACTGGTCGCTCCTCAAAAGTCAGGTCCCCCCGAACGGTCAACTCCGAGTGATCCAAAACATGAGTCTCATCACGAACATACCTCCGTAGTTGAGACACATGAAATACATCATGAACTCCTGCTAATGACGATGGTAACGCCAACCGGTACGATACCTCTCCGACACGCTCCAATATCTCGAAGGGTCCAACGAATCGGGGACTAAGCTTTCCCCGACTTCCAAAGCGAATCACCCCTCTAGTCGGTGATATCTTCAGGAATACCAAATCGCCCACGGCGAACTCTAGAGGTCTTCTTGACGTGTCGGCCCAACTCTTCTGTCTGTCTTGAGCTGCCTTCATATGCTTTCTGATTGTATTCACCTTCTCGACTGTCTGCACCACGAAATCTGGTCCTAGTAACCTTCGTTCACCAACATCATCCCAACAAACAGGTGAACGGCACTTACGACCATACAGCGCCTCAAACGGAGCCATCTGAATAGTTGCTTGGAAGCTGTTGTTGTACGAAAACTCCACCAGGTGTAGATGATCTTCCCAAGAACCTTTGAAGTCTAACATGCAAGCCCTCAACATATCTTCAAGGGTCTGGATCGTTCTCTCTGATTGTCCATCAGTCTGGGGATGATAAGCTGTGTTGAACTTCAATCGAGTCCCCAAACTTTCTTGTAAACTCCTCCAAAAGTGTGACAAGAACCGAGTGTCCCGGTCGGACACGATGCTTACCGGTACTCCATGCAATCTGACAATCTCCTGCATGTATCGCTCTGCCAAGGTCTCTGTCGATTGACCAACCCGAAAAGGAATAAAGTGAGCTGCCTTGGTCAATCGATCGACAATCACCCATACAGCATTGTTGCCCTTTGGACTCCGCGGTAAAGCCGTCACGAAATCCATGGTTATATGTTCCCACTTCCATTGAGGAATCGGAAGTGGTTGCAACAAACCAGCAACCCTTTGGTGTTCAGCCTTGACTTGCTGACACACCAAGCACTTAGCCACGAAGCGAGCGATTTCCCGTTTCATACCTTCCCACCAGAAATGCTGTCGAATATCTCGGTACATCTTTGTCCCTCCTGGATGTACAGAGTAAGCTGAACTGTGTGCCTCCTTCATAAGCTCTTCACGCACATCTCCTTTTGGCACACACACACGGCTACCATATCTCAATGAACCGTCTTCATGGATCAGTAAATCGGTTCGTAGTCCGGCTCCAACCTGCTCTCGAAACTTTTGCAGTCTAGGATCCTGCGATTGCGCCACTTTAATCTTTTCAACTAAGGACGATTGTACTTGCAACTGCATCAACTATCCTGTAGCACGTGGTAGCACAACCTCCAAGTCAAATCTCCGAAACTCCTCAATGATCTCTCTCTGTGCCGTCAATAACTGAATTGCTGGTAACCGACTTAGTGCATCTGGCACGACATTAACTTTTCCCGGGTGGTACTTAAGATCAAGGTCGTAGTCGGCCATCAGCTCCAACCATCTGCGTTGCCTCATGTTCAACTCCTTCTGAGTGAACACATACTTCAAACTCTTGTGATCCGTAAAGACTTCAACTCTCTCGCCCAGAAGGTAGTGTCTCCAAATCTTCAGGGCGAAGATCACGGCTGCAAGCTCCAAGTCGTGAGTCGGATAGTTCTGCTCATGAGTCTTCAGCTGTCTCGATGCGTAAGCGACGACTTTCCCATTCTGCATCAAAACACATCCCAATCCCTTTCCAGATGCGTCACTGTGAATCACCAGTCCCCCTGAATCATCCGGTACGGTTAGGATAGGGGCGGTTATCAACTTCTGCTTCAACGTCTCGAAGGCCAATGCACATCCATCTGTCCAAAAAAACGGTACCTCCTTACGCGTAAGCTTGGTTAACGGCTCAGCTAAACGAGCGAAGTTCTCCACAAATCTTCTGTAGTAACCGGCGAGTCCAAGAAAACTTCTTATCTCTGCAACATTCTTTGGAACAGGCCAATCTCGAACTGCTGCAATCTTCTCGGGATCAACGGCGATTCCATCGCCCGATACGACATGCCCCAGAAACTTCACTTCTTCCAACCAGAATTCGCACTTACTCATCTTCGCGAATAATTTCTCCTGTCTCAGCGTTTGCAGTGCGATCCTTAAGTGCTCAGCATGCTCCTCCGGACTCTTCGAATATACCAGAATGTCGTCAATGAATACCACAATAAACTGGTCCAAGATCGGTGAAAAGATCCTGTTCATCAAGTCCATAAGTATTGCCGGCGCATTAGTCACTCCGAAGGGCATCACTAAATACTCGAAATGCCCATACCGAGTCCGAAACGCCGTCTTGCAAATGTCTTCTGCCTTCACTCGAACCTGATGATATCCTGATCGCAAGTCCAGTTTCGAGAATACCCTCGCGCCACTAAGCTGCTCAAAAAGTTCTCCAATGCGAGGGATCGGGTACTTGTTCTTAATAGTCACCCGGTTTAATTCTCGGTAATCGATGCACATTCTCCTCGTGCCATCCTTCTTCTTTACTAAGAGAACTGGAGCTCCCCAAGGTGAGTTGCTGCTTCGAATCCATCCCTTCTCGAGTAATTCGCCAACTTGTTTCTTAACTTCTTCTAATTCCACCGGTGCCATCGGATAATAAGATTTTGATACTAGCGCTGCACCAGGAATAAGGTCAATCGCAAACTCCACATCTCGCTTCGGCGGTAAGCCCGAAATATCTTCAAACACATCCATAAAGTCGCGGACAACTGCCGGCTCTTCATTACTATTAACTTCCATAGCTGCAAGAACACTGTTTGTCGGCCTAGTCCTAAACTCGACTGGCCCGACAGAATTGCTTCCTTACCGCAACTGCTGTCTACATCGTTGGCCGCGAAAGGTCCAGCGAGACTACTGAGTCTCGTCCACTCTGCTGCATGCACGTCCACAGCTGCTCCATCCTGCCTTAGTCCGATGAACTCCTCTTCCATTTCCTCCCGTGCGGTCCGCGGGAAGAATTTCTCCAGGAAACTTTTAGAGAAATCCGCCCAACTGATCGGCCTGGGCAAGCGGGTCTCCTCCATAAGCCACCACTCTCGGGCGTAATCCACTAGTTGAATGCGCACTACATCAACTCCTTTGTCCTCTGGAATCTGTGCCGCAATCAGCAAATTCTCCGTGTCACTAGCCACTGCTCGGCTGGCAACGGCTCCTCCAAACCAGTGAAGGTAGACGGACCCAAAAGTCTGAAATCGGCTACAGTCCCTACTCGTTCGACTGGTCTAGTTCCATCGTTGTTTACAGACTGCTGAACGATCTGTAAACCTTCCTGAAACGAATCTGCTATTGCTGGATCAGCTCAGTCTGTCTCTTTGATTTCCAGCATTCCTCTTATCACTCCAAGCATGGCGGCTTCGTTCACACGCCTCTGGTAAGTCTTCAACTTCTTACCTGTCATAATCCTGAACTCAAAACACCCAACATTAGCATGATGATAGATTCTGAATGTGGATCAAGGCTAGAACTCCAAGATACTTAAATAGAGTACTGCATTGTAGCTATGCCGCGGTATCATAGCCGCAATTACTTAACTCCACCCAAGTCGCCCAAGTCCTAGGGATAACAAGAAATCAGGTTTTCGAGTTGACAATGCAAAGTAAGTTTGCATGTCGACATGATCCGGAAGAATGATTCAAGGATGGTAAAACGGTCAAGGTGGCTGGACATGTTTCCTAAACACGGGTATTCTGATTCGTGTATTGGGTACAATACCCAACTACAAAAGAATCAACCCGACTAACCTATGGCTCTGAACTAAGAACAAGGTTATCCCTCTTGTGCTAGTTTCTTGGGGTAACCGATCGCATGGAGAATCTACTTGGGAGCGAGAAGACGAGATCCGGCAGAAATTCCCTCATCTTTTCCAGTAGAGAGTTATCTTGTATTCTTGGAATTTCGAGGAAGAAATTCTTTTGTAGTTGGGTATGATGTAACACCCGAGCCCAATAATACTATGAATATTACTAGTTGAGGGTTATTTATTGCTCTTTCCAATTTTCCTGATTTTCTGGTGTTTATTGCTAAATTTTACCCGGTTAAGTCATTTTGGCACATAACAAATTTTAACTCCGAAAATGAAATTTAAGATATCCATCTTGGCCTACTCGTCGCCACTAGTCGCGTGGTAGCGTCCGCGTGTCGAGATTCCGTTCCGTTTGGCTAAACAGGCAAGTTTGGGCGACTACGCGCGCGTGCAAGTGTCCGACTTGGGGGCATGCATTTTAATCATTAAACACCTCTTTTCAAAATTTGGAACCCGCTTAAAATCATATAATTTGAATTTGGAACATTTGGGCGCGACCCGGGCTCGATTTGGAAATGTTTCATTTCGCGCCAAAATGGCCCATTTAAATTTAATATCTAATATATTTATATTCTAATCTATAGTTTTTCCTAACAGCAAATCTACGCAATTTCCCTTCAAATCCTTCTCAAAAATTTTCCTCTATCATTTCGTGGCCAATCACGAGCTCTTATTGAGCTCGTGGGCCCCCTCCCTTCCATCTCTCTCTCTGCCTCTCTCCTCTTTCTCTCTCTTCTCTCAAATCTCTCTCTCTCTCTCTATCTCAACAACTCTCTCTCTCTAATCTCTCTCTCTCTCTTCCTCTATTTATTAATCGCATGCAGCAGCCTCCGCCTCCTCTTCTCCCATCGCGAGAAACCCCCTCAACCCTAACCCTAGCTCACCGCAATCTCACCGCCGGCCTCCTCGCGACCTCGCCGTCGCCGCCCTCACCACCACGACCTCCACCGCACCCACCTACATTCCTCCTCCCGTTCTCCCGCTCCTTCCCCTGCCTGCAACCCATCTCCCCGACGCCTCCATCCCCTCGCAAACCTCACCGTCGACGTCGCCCATCGTCGTCGACGACCCCACGACTCCCTTTCACCCTACTCGACCCGACCTCGTCGTCGTTCCCTCCTCTCCTCGCTGGACCACGAGCAAACCCGAACCGACCCTGCACCATCTCCCGCTGCTCACCGGAGAACGCACCGGCGACCTCGCCGTCGTCACCAGGGCCGCCTACTCCTTCCCCTCGACCACCAGAGCCGACCCCCTCTCCTCCAGCTCGCCGCAGCACACTATTCCGCGCACCCCGAAGCTTTCAACCCTCGCTGCAGCCGCTGCCGTCGCTTCGCCGGCGTTCCAGTGCCGTCGAACCCGCCGTGGTCACCCCCTGGTGTCTCCCTGTAAATTCCTTCTCCTTCCTTTTGGTACAACCCCCGCTGGTCCGTATCGTGAATGCGTAGTTTTGTTTGCTAACTTTGTTGTTCTGTTTGCTGCTGGATCCGACCGTGCCGTCTGACGAACCCGACGCTCCAGCGAAGTCCCCTGGTCCGTGTGATCCCGTTGACCTCTGTTGGGACTCGATCCGTGGCCCGTGCTTCCGTATCGTGGTTTCTATCGACATCGCACCCGTGTTCGGTTTGCGGAACCGCCGAGGCAAGTATCCGAATACTTGCTTAACATGCTACAACTTAATCATATTATAACCACACAACTATCATGACATCGATACCTTTTATAACTTAGAATTGCAAGTCACGATTATCCGTAACTTTAAATCAATGAAAACATTGCTCGCTTTAACCGGTCTGCTATTAATTCATACTTAACTAATCAAACCAAGTAGATCATCCCCAATTCATTTGTTAAATCACTCATGAGACAATTATTGTGCTTAGTTCAGATTCATGTAACTCCATTACGTATATTATCGATATTGTTCGTCTTGTGGCTTTTGCACCTCAAAGGTGCGTGAACCGGATTAATAAGAGAATACAAACATCACTGTGTTCACATAGAATAATATTTGTTATTTACTGTTTCCTGCTACCGTTCATTATTTGTTACTATACCTGTTATCATCATATACCTGATTGCATTACATATTGACCGATCTTGATACACATGACACATGTACTGATACACCGGACATGACACCCTGTACATATCGACTCTACCTGTTGAAAGTAACCTGACCTGTTACCTGATCTCAGGCCTAATGCCGACAAACCTAACCATTCCTGCTGTCGACCCAGACAGACCTACCTTTACTTGACTTGTGTTGGCATTAGTCCGTGACTACTGAATACCTGACCTGACATACATAGCTTGGGGGTATGGGGAAATCAAAGGTGAAACCGACTTGTAACTCAACAGTTCGACACATTGTTCTGATCAGTCTTACGGGCTTGGCCAGCTCCGGAGTGTTGATGCTGACATCACTCATCTATCCTACTACCTTTTACTGCTTAGCGGCACGTCTCGGATTCAGCCCCGAGAATCATGACCGTGGTCCCGGGCACGCACGGGATACTATTGAGTTACATCGACGATTCATCAATTGGTTTCAAAGACTATAGAGTAGAAAACCTGATAGGACAGTTTAGTCACTACTGCACATTACCCTGTTTATTACTTCTTATTGCTGCTTTATTCATGTTCATGCTTGCATTGTTTATTACCATGTTTATGCTATATACTCGATATCATGACGCGCTGACGTCTGAGTTTTGCATGGCCCAGATTCCGTACCTTTGTCGTCGACCGAGCAGGAGTACTTCAGCCAGCAGGCTGAATTGTGAGTTCTTTAGAGTTTAGTTTATTTATGTCATTTCATTTCCAGATGTGAGCCCGCATTATGGAACGTACTGTTTATTCATTGTATTGGATCATTAGCTTCCGCACTTATTGTTTATTGATTCTTGTTATTATGGATTTGGACATGTATTAGTTTAGTTTATTTTTACTGTTCTTGGTATCTTTACAACCGTAATGTGACTGTGGATGGATACTTCCTACCCACAGGTAGCATGGTTGGCTATGTCACGTGCCCAAATCTTGCGTACTCTGGGAAGCGGGGCGTGACAATATGGCATCCCCAAGCGAGAGCTAGCTCTTCGCCTCAAGGCGGTCACAAATCCCACGCAATGTAAAATAACAATGTGCATAAATAAGCATGGAAAGCAAAAGTAAAATAACATGTCGACTCAAGTGAGCTCGACCCCAAATAACATAAAATCCACAAGTCTCACAGCCTCATCTCTAGGTCAATATACAATAATCCAAGTAACTGGTACAGCTGAAATAGTAGATGGAGTACTCTAGATACAATAAATATATAAGGTGGTACAAAAAGATAACATAACCCACCTATGAGCAAAAGCCTCGGGTCCAAGCAAAATGGGCAAAATAAGCTAATGTGTCCGCCGCTACAGTACTGACAGAACGGACCTGCAGAAAAGCTATGGCACAACGGGGGTGAGTTGCCAGCTCGTCAGTAATAAATAACATCTACAAAGGCTATCACATGCATGCACACAAGTATCCTAGCATCTCTAAAACAGGTATGGCTGGATGTACTAGCAGGTGTGTATGCAATATCAGTGTACTAGCAGGTATGTATGCCACATGAATGTACTAGCAGGTATGTATGCCACATAAATGTACTAGCATGTATGTATGCCATATAAATCAACTCAAGATCTCAACATGTAAGTATAAGAACTATTCTTTCTTTTGTTTTTGAAACTCTTTTTAAATATCAGCATAAGATCCATAGAATCAACAAAATCCGTGTCCAGCAACGACACCTCAAAACTGTCTCAATCTCATATATCAATGTCACAGTATCTCTGGCCTCAGCCGTTCGGCTGACCCATCTCAAATATCAATATCTCATCATTTCGCGGCCACGGTCGGTATCCTCTGGATATCCGCCGTGCCAAATGAAGTCACCGGTAGGTAATCCATCCCCTGCCAGGCTCAACGCCATCTCCTGCGATCTTTTTGCCCCGGGGTACCTTACCGGGCCCACCATGTACCCGAGACGGTTCATCCACCTCCTCGAAACGGGTCTCGAAAACCACAGCAAACTCATGGTGGACAACACTTTACATCGCTAGAAACCACAACTTTTCATATTTTAAAAGATAATAAGTTTGTAAATCTTGCGGCTTTCCCCCGAAATCTAGAAATATCATAAAATCTCAAGAAACCATCATGGGTGCATATGTAAATGATAATGAATGCATATGGTATCAATGTTCAAGTTGCAATGTATGATTAATAACTAGGCATGAACAAATGATATACTGATGTATATGCACATGAATAGCAATTCTACGATTTTATTTTAAAGATTTCTTGCAATAGCACATGTCTAAGCATCAATTATTAACATGTTTCAGATTATAAGTTATCTAGTGTCGTGACATGGTAATTACCAGGGCGTGTGTGTACACATGAATAGTGCTCATGCAGCATATAAAAACCCTGGTAATGGTGCATGTGTCCTACAGATTGATTTCGCACATGTAGGTACAGCATATAGATCCTGATTGTAGAAAATATCATGCAAATATTATGATTTCTAATGTCACAAGCAATTTTAAGTTTACTAAATCTATCGGCCGACTTGTGCCATCCAAACAATCGTCCCCCGTAGATGTTACATCTACTCACCCGTGATCTCGCGCTAGGTGTGTCCGACCACCTGCTTTCCTTTCTCCGCGGCGCTCGAAGTCTCCGACGGCGAATCTAGAATTTACAAAAGTCACATACATAAGGCAAATCCTGCAAAAACGTGTTAAATCGATAAAAAGGATACGCGTGCGTGAAACTAAACGCGCGTGCACACGATACGTCGCGACGTGCGTACTCACCAGAACCTACTCCGACGCGCTGTGTCGCACAGCGCGCCATAGAACCACGTGGATCACGCGCGTGTCGCACAAGTTTTAAAAACGTCGATAAATCGTTTTACGCTCCAGATTTTGCCTTTGGGCCAAACTCAAAAAGTTACAGATACCAACACCCTAATCTACCTAACAGACACCTACAGGCAAAACCCCAGCACCCCAGCCCCTACTCTGGCCGCAATTTGCGGCCAGATGGAATAAATCGGCGGCCAGGGATGGAAGGTGGGTCCCCGTGTTTTGTGTGTGTGTGTCTGACATGGTCACTGTGCTACAGTCTTCACAATTTTTAGCTGAGTGGATCGGGTTAAAAGCAGATTCCAGAACGGCTAAAAAGTCGATAAAAACGTTAAATTACGCCAACTCGAACAAATCGGGTATTTTTGTGAAATCTGGGACAAATCTTGGTTTCACTAGTCTCAACAACACCTAATTAGGTTATACTAACAATTAAAACCATCACTTGGCTATATCTCACTCAAAATCGCTAAAACTAGCACTAAACTATATAATATAAACACTAAATTACACTAACAACCATAACTTAGCAAATAGGAGTCGAGTTAAGGGGTTATACCTCTAGAGATCCTAGATGAAGGAGAAGAGAAGAAGAAGAAGAAGATGAAGAAGAGGCCACTGCTGCTGAAGTGCTGCTACTGCTATTGCTGCTACTGAAGTTGTTGTTGCTGATGCTTGTTGTTGCTGATGTTTGCTGTGCTGATGCCTGCTGTTGTTATTGTTGTTGTGTTGTTGCTGTTGTGTTGTTGTGGCTGTTGTTCTAGCTGTTGTTGTGGCTGATGCTGTTGTTGTGTTGGTGTTGATGATGTTGCTGCCACTACAGCTGTTGCTGCTGTTTATTGCTGCTGCTGTGCTGTTTATTGCTGCTGCTGTGCTGTGCTGATGATGGTTTGGTGGCTGATGCAGCTGATGTTTTGGCTGATGTTTTGGCTGTGTGAGTGAGAGATGTGAGGGATGTGAGTGAGAGGGAGAGTGTGAAGGATATGAAAAAGTTTTGAAATGAAAAGGAGGTGACATAAGCTTAGCCACCTCTCTCTCTCTCTCACATTAAATGCTTGCTTGCACAAGCCATCATAACCCTTTCTCTCACCACAAGTCAACCCTAACCCTAATCACCCTTAAACAAAACCAAAACCCCTAATTAAAACTAATTAGCTTAACAAAAGGGCTTAGACCACCATGGTTGCCCAAACATGGTTAACCCACATGCACATCTAACATGGGAACCCTAGACTTAACCCTAGTTAACATGCACAAGTGTATGCGGTCGAGATAAAATTCTAATAAAATATTCATAAAACCAGATAAATTATTAGAAACCCATTTTGGTAAACTTTTTACCAAAAACCCCACATTAACACACAATTACCACTAAACACAAACTCAGGTGTTACAGTTTGCTAGCTATGATTTATGTTCGATCCTTGGTTCTAGTCGATGTTGCGAAGCCCGTAAAAATCATTTTTTGCAATTTCCGCCTTCCCGCGAACACGTGGGGTGCGCGACATCGACTTACATAACTTCCCTCTCCTCTTCTCTCCTTCCATTCTAAAAAGATCTCTTTTCAAAACTCGTCGGAAGTGGAGTTATTCCAACTTCCGATTCTAAAATTGTTTAAAACCCAACTTTTCTTAATAAAAAATTAACCATTTCTTTATATACTGTTTAGAAACCATAAAACAACATTTAGAACAAGTTTCAATTCAAAATACAATATTATACAACTTTTATTTCACTTTTTCGTTTAAATACCACAAGGTTTACCTAAGACATTATTTCATATATTTGCTCATATTACCTTTAGAAAACTCATGAGGTAATGACCTACCTCATCACAACACTCATCATGACATAGTATGATTGCCTCTCTATAATATTTTGGGATAAATACAATTTTACAACAAAATACCTTAAACTAATAAAACCGTATTCTTTAAGATTGTTTTAAATTAAATTCCTTGCAATTAAGCCTCTACAACCCATTTTGGGGAACCTGATTTGGATGGTGCGGGTTATCGCATATTCTCGATACTAGTAGAGCGAGATGCAGACCTCCTTACGGAGTATCTGATGTCGATGGAATTTTTATTTAATTTTTAAGAAAACGAGATTTCTATTTAATAAATAAATTTATTTTTCTATAATTATTTATAACTTTATCAAATTATCTATTTTAAATACATATAATAAATTCCATGTTTTCTAAACAAAGGAATCACAAATTTCATGAATATACCATCACAAATCCATACAATTCCAATTTACATTAAAATACCATATACTATTCAATCTAGGTTTATATTCACTAGAATACTTTACATTTAAAAATTACATCCATGAAAACCCTAAATACGATAAATAATACTTGAGGATTATTTTGAAAGTATACTAAACTATTTTTCATAAAAGCCCCTCAAGTTTATTAATTTACAATAAGGACCCTAGTAAATATAGGTTTAAGCGAGAACAATTCTCTTAAGCCTCAGGGAACCGGAGAAAGTGGGTGCTTGCCTATTTAAGGTAGAAAACTAAAACGGGGTTATCAATGGTTATTGGCTTGGAAAAAGTCATAAATCTTGCCGTCCATATGCAGCAGTTACCGATAACTCCAAAACCTAATTCAGGAATCCAATTCTGTTTAAGCATCTGACTCAGACAGAGTCTCAGTCTAATCGGAATACAATCCATACATGATGACAATCCAAATATAACTCCAATACAACATGAATCTATATATACCAGAATATAATCTATATCAACATGACTTAATTTGACCGATCCATGGATATACATTGACTTGTCTACATGACTATCCGTTTATATCTTTATCCATTTACATGAACAATTGATATCATGGTTTCGGCAAGTCTTATATCTGCAAATCATTTATAAACAACACAATATGCATTACGGGGTTTTTTTAAGGGGTAGACTGATATGGAATGTGTCAAAAGTGGCACAATGATGGTCACTATAATACACCTAACCTGAACATTCCTTGTCGTTGTCCCGTGGGTTTTGACGAGGCCTTGTACTCCATATACCATAGTCCACTGGGTATGTTGGACTCCTCTCATATACACTAGCACGTTCTGTACCAAGGTACAAACAACTGCGTTAACATAATAATCATACATTATACCAGATATATTCTCTTTACCTGTTCAGTCTATTTCTATCTCTCTTTGGGAGTTACCGAGCGATTGTTCACTGACGACATTCATTTTCTATTCTTTCTTTGGAATGTTGTCAGGAGGACCCGACTCTTTGGAGATCGAGCCCAGCTCAAAAGACTTGGAGCAGTTCGCAGAAGACCCAGAGCTTTAGTCACTTGTATATACCTTTACTTTCTGTTCATGCCATTGTTTAGGCATTGCTTTCCACATTGTATTTACTTTCCAGTTGTATTGTAAAGAATATTTAATAAATAAAAAGTTGTTGTTCATTTACATCTCATGTCATTCTTGTGTACATTTATATTATATTGCTTATTTACGCTTAACGTGTTTACTTCTGAGCAAATACGTCATGTGCCTCGTCGCGTCTCCTTATCCGTATACCGGGAAGTGAGGCATGACAGTTGAAAAATCTTAGGCGACAGGTCTAAACATGTTTCTTAAACTATCGATGCCCTACAAGAAAGTCCAAACTAACTCTTGTATACTATCCACGGGCCACATTCTCCAAAGTCGTATACCGATGAGGAGTAAAAACAACTTACGAATTCTCTCAACTCGCACGAAGAAAATTCTCTTGTGAGATCCTTACGACTCTCAAGAGAAAACGCACTTAGAAGTCCACACGACTTCTAAGAGAAAATACACCTACGAGATCCTATTGACCCGTAGGGAGAAAAATCTTTATGAGATTCTCACGGCTCATAAAATTGAAAAGTTTCAGACGAAAAATCTAAACCTATTTCTTAAGCCATCGCTGCCCTACAAGAAGGTCCAAACTAACTCTTGTATACTATCCACGGGCCACATTCGCCAATGAAATGAAGAAGCTACTTACGGGACCTCACGATTCGTAAGGAAAAAAATACCCGAGTGAGATCATTATGACTCACGAAGGCGATGAACACTTAGAAATCCTCACGATTTTTAGGGAGAATACACATCTATGAGATCCTCAAAACTCATAGAGAAAAAAAAACCTTCTTGAGACCCTTATGGCTCATGAAGATAAAAAAAAAATCTTAGGCTACATGGATCGTAATCTTGTCTTCTAAGCCATCAATTGTATGGCCATGCATAACTCTGCACTACTTCACCCACGTACATACTTACGTAGACAAAATAGTGGGTGGTATTTGTTCCTGCCAAAATTTTTGGCAAAGAGCTATTTGTTCCCTTATAAAAAAAGGGAGAGAAAAGAAAGAGGAAAAGAATCCTCATAGTTTGGTAGCACATATTAAACACGTAAGTACTTATATGCTAAGCATATAAGCGCTGAAAATAAATAACTAAGAGTTAAATTGGCCTCGCTTGTTAAACACGTGAGCGCTCATATACAAAGTATATGAACGCTGAATAAAATAAACTTAAAGGCCAAACTGGCCTCACGTGTTAAACACACGAGCGCTCATATGCAAAACATATGAACGCTGAACATAAATAACCAATGGCCAAGCAGGCCTCACGTGTTAAACACGTGAGTGCTCATATGCAAAGCATATGAGCACTGAAAATAAACAGGCTAAAACACACACTAGGGGTCACGTGTTAAACACGTGAGTTCTCTTGCCGCATTCTTTGGCAGCACTCACATGCAAAGCATGTAAGCGTCCCAATTTAAAATGATCCAATCTGATAGAATTAAATTCTATGTGATAGAATTAAATTCTATCTGAGAAATATTTTCCCTGGTCTTTCTAATATGGAAAGATCTTTTTCTAACAGAGAATCTTGGATTTAGAATCCAATGATGATAAAATATCACCAATTAAACTATCTGATAGGATTAAATTCTATGTGGGAAATATTTTCCTGATTTTTCTCAAACTAGAAAGATCTTCTCTGTTAAATGGAGGACCCTTGGATCAAAGATCCAACGGTGTTGATGTGATAGAATAAAATTCAATTTTAGAAAAATATTTTCCTAATTTGTTTAAACTAACAAGATATTCACATAACAAAATTATATTCTATGTTAAGGAAATATATTCCTAAACTTGTTAAACTAACAAGATATTCATTTATATAACAGAATTAATTCTATATTAGGAAAATATATTCCTAATCTTTTTAACTAACAAGATATCCATATGATAGAATAAAATTCTAATCTTGTTAAACTAATAAGATATTTATATGATAGAATAAAATTCTATCTTAGGAAAATATTTCCTAATCTTTTTAAACAAATAAGAAATCTTCTTTGTTAAATAGATAGCTTTTGGATTAAAAATCCAATGGTGAATAAAATTCACCGATTGATCTACGAGATCATTTTGATTTATCATGAAATCAGTCATAATTTTTCAATGAGAGATTTTCTCAACAAATTAATTTTTTTCTTCTCCTATAAATAGGAGCAAAGGGATTAATCAGAAGAGGAAAAAAGGAGAGGAGACCATGTTAGTAATATGTATGCCCTAGAGGCCATTACTATACATACGATGTATATTGTAGTGGATACTTGGACATATATAGGAAGGACTTTCTTGCTCAAAATAATAGTATGCTATCTGGTTGCTCTTTATCTTAACATGTACACTGATTGTCTCTATAATACATGTTGATAAAGCCCTTAGGATGAGTACTTAACTACCAGGACTATGATCCAGATCATACTAGTGGGGACAGAGTAGTCATTAAGTACATCCTTCAAATGTTCCTAGTCGAGGGTGTATCGAGAAAGGGCATCGATATACGAGAGTAGACTAGAGTATACGCTTCTCGACCCATATGATGGACGATGGATGATCCCATATCCATTGGTGTTTGATATCAGAGAGGTATGCGGGTGCTCAGTGGAGACTAGGTACACTGGACGGACTCGCCAAGAACTCCTAGATGGTATTGTACCTATCGTCGGATAGCAGTTCTCTGGTGACACTAGTACAGGTTAGTCTGTAGATCCGAGATCGTCATGGAGTCTTGTGTGATTCCCACTGTGCTTTGATTTCCACCTTACCACGTTCAAGAGAACGTGCAAAACGGTGGATTTTGGGTACAGTCCCGAGTCACATGGAGGCAATGAGTGATAGGAGGGGTTTCGTCTCTCCCGGTATAGGGAGTTGATGTTGCGCTATGCTCGATTGGCCATAACAGGAAATCCCTGGCCAGGGTTGCTGAGATCTACTGGTAAGTGTTATCAATAGTTTCTCGAACCGTTATGGACCTTGCATCGGCATGACTTATCAGGCTATGGGGGTCTGACGTTATACCACCCCCAGGCTGTGATATGCGACATATCAGACGAAGAGACTGGACTGTACGGTAGTTTACTGATTGGATTCACGGAAGCACGAGCAGGCTTGCTTGTTGATCTTCTGATCGCTCAATATCCGGGTGGCCGTTACGTTTAGCAGACCGCTTGTGGCTTGTAGGTGTTTGATATGATCATCACCTACTACCAGCGTATTGACGAGTCTTTAGAGTCCTACACAGAGGTTTCCTGGCTCAAGCGAAATGGAGTAGGAGCGCATATGTGATATGTGAGGGACCGAGATTAATACGATATGTGATACTGTATTCTATTCTCGCAATATGTGATATCGGTCGGTTATATATGATATAGCCGGGTTATCGGATCAAGTGTTGATTCGATAAGTTGATTCATATAGTATTAGTCGGTTGTATATGATATAGACGGATTATTAAATCAAGAGTTGATTTGATAATTTAATGTATAATTATATATTTGATATATTATATTACATTAACTAATATTAAGCTCACTTATGATTTCTTTTCTCACTAGATGTACACATTGTATATATGTGATATGTATATTTGTGTACATGTATTGTGTCATGTTTGATGATACATACAAGATGGGTGTATGAGATTAATACCATGCTAGGGTTAAGTTAGGGTTTCTATTTATGTTAAGCTAATTCAAAAAAGATTGAGTTTGTCATGGTAAAGCTTGGACAAAAGTTTTTGGATAAGCTTTGACAAAGTCAACTCTTTTGTCTAATTAAAGATATTTATCAAACCCAACTCTTAACCATAGTGTCTGGTTATTCTCTACATGAGTTAAGCATAATGGTTTTAACTCACCCATGGTTGCAATAATTCATTTGGATGAATAATTGATGAGATATTTTCTTCATCTTCTTCTTCTTCTTCAAAAGCTTCTAACTTCAATGGAGTTTTGAGAAAAAAATGTGAGAAAATGAAATCTAAAGTGAGCCCACTTCCTACTTCATCATCCTCTACTACTTGCCATTTAGTAAAGTGTGTTTGCTTCACTAATTATATGATTAGTGAAGAAATAGCTTGGGTTAGTGTCTCCTCGACGTAGATCATCTTCGGCCTCGAAGACATCAAAGCAAGCACGTTCGTTTCTTCAAGGGATCCTCTCTAGAGTCAGGAGATTGCAATCGCAGCGAAGGGGACTACTACATGGAGCTATTTGAAGTGAAGGACCGGTCTACAAAGGTTGTATTCCTTTCTCACTATAACTTGCAAAGTATTTGCATATGTTTTCCGTATTATTTCTAGTATACGATTCATGGTTAGGGTTAGCTAGAACGGCAAATTTTTGAATTTGGCATGGACGAAGCCTCCCAAAATCTTACTGTCGTTATAGACAACCTTTCAGTGGTATCAGAGCCATACTAAAAATTTATACGGATTTTGTTAAGATCACGAAACCGAAACAACTCCGAAACTTGAAACACAAAACTATAGTCTCTGTCGATTTTGAAAAGAGTTCAAAAAATTATTTAAATAAGTGCAGAATGTAGTATGTGATACCACATGAACACACAACAAAATACAACCCAGGAGCTCGGATTAAGGCCGGTGATCTAGCTTCATTTTCCGGCGTCGCCGGATTCCTTAAGGGTTTTGGGGTTAATTTTTGGGGGGGTGTTCCAGTTGCTGGGTGTTGGTGTTTTAGGTGTTATTTATTTTTGCTAATTTTGCATGTGATATAATCTTAAACTATAAGCAATTCGGAGTATTTCGTATTCATAGTTTTAATATTGTTTCGGGTTTTTCGCATGTTGTCTAGACGAAGTTAGAAAGTTCGATCGAATGTCAAAAACCCATTTTTCCAAGTTTAACGTATTCGGAATTATATGCAAGTGATTCTGTGGACCCTCTAGAAGAACGTAAACCTTAACTCGATTATGTGGCCGTCAAACGACCACTTGAACCCTAGGGTTTGTGGTAGTTTAGCGTTGTCACGTGTGAGGCGTTGGTTTGACCCTTCTATGGCTGGTTCATAGGTACTGTGGTATCTTCTGGGTATTATTAAAACTGTGCTCAAGTGTTGAGCTGTCGGGAAATTGTGGAACTTTGATGAATCGATCGAAGAATTTAACGTCGTCCGGATATTATGTGATGGGATACAATATTTGGAATTCACAAGTAGTTATGAGATAACTAGTTTGAATGTTATAAATCTAGCAGTTTAGTCTCAGATGATCGGTTGCCACGGGATTTCGATGAGATTGAAATTCCGTCGCAACCACGTAGCGTACGTGGATACTCGTCAGGTAAACTTAATAGATAGCCACACCCCATAACCCCGACCAAGTGACTGTAGGAGAACCCCGTCGCCAAAAGCATCCGTTCGGATGCTCGCGGCAGCGGTGTTCCGCCTTAGTGCACTTCGTCGACAGCATCGAGGGGTGCGGCCGTCTACTAAAGTTTCCGACGAGCATTCGATCAAGATATCGGGAATCTTGTTGAATTGCCCGACTTGTTATTGAAAAGTGTTTTCGGTATCGAGACTAAAATGCGGGGTTTATAAATGTTAGGCATGTGATGTCTAAGGAATTCATTTGGTTAGGCATGCGATGTCTTAAGTGGTTGTGGATTCCAACTGTTGTAGTTTTTCACTTTCTTTTCTACAACCGTAAGTGTAATATGTAGTGTATCGCCGGTTTCGGTGCTATATGTCAACGACAATTAGGATACGCATATTTACTTACGTTGATGACATGTGATGTTATGTGTTGCTGTGATATGTTATATTGAATCGTCGTGATTGAATAGCCGAGGGTTTTATGTGAGATAAAAGTTTTTCATTTTCATTCATGTAAAATTCATTGTATGTAATATTCTTTTATTGGGGCACTTCCGGGTTGAGGATGATGTCACCATTGTATATTATTTACTTTTCCGCATTAGGATAGACCCAAGGCGGGGAGCACAAGTATCCGGGTTCTAGGGTCTAGTGGGAGACCATCTCGAGGAGTCGAGATCAGGTCTCCTAACTCTAGAATTGGTAGGGTTGCTTGCCGCTCTCGTAAGGGTCTAGGGGTATGGGATTGGCTATTCATCACGACCGTGGAATCCGTGTTTTATACAGGCTTAATATAAAACACGGAAATCTTAGTATATCCAATATTTCATATATGTTCTTCTGCTGCAATATTCTGTGATAAGATCATATTACTGTCTGAGACGAATGCATATATTATATATATGATATATATTATATATTGTTGCTTTCGTTTCATATCTGATGCTTGTGAAGCATAATAAATGGGACTTCATTAATGAGATTAATGAAATAAAAGAAACCTAAACATGTTGTAGAAACTTGTCTCGAAAACTGGTAGCTCTAGTTCTTGCTTTGCATAGCGGTATTCCTTATAGAATATCCAGCACCTTATTCGATAAGGAAAGAGCCGAGATCCCTTCACCGGGAGTGACCTCTTTAGCGAAACTAGCAGATACTACAAACTCGGTTTTTCTTTTAATTGCTTTTATAGTTTTTGCTTTGCATAGTGGTATTTGTGAAATATCCTGCACCTTATTCGATAAAGAAAGAGCCGAGATCCCTTCACCGGGAGTGACCTCTTTAGAAAAACTAGTAAAAACCTCAAAAACACTCCTTTTCAAATTCACTCAATTCTACAACGATATCAAGTTCATTACGCAAAGGTTTTTCTTAAAAACTTGTCGTAGCCCTCCGTCATTTCAGATAAGTAATAGTTAGTATTCGTGCTGCGTTTGTTGGCCTTTGTCAAGGCGTACTGTGCGGTAGCTGATTACTGCTTATCTGCATAAGCATATGATGCGATTGAGTTAGGGTAGTCGTGCGACCTTATTGGCCTTTGTCAAGCGTCGTGCGGGTGGGTTTAATTCAATCAGGAAATGATGGGTTGAACTTGACTAGCATCCTATGGTTTGTTGGCCTTTGTCAAGGTCATAGGAGGTTAGGGGCAAAACATTATCGGGAATTTCAAGTGTTGAAATTTGCAATGAGATTGCATACCTCCTATGAGATAGTTGGATCCCGATACCCACTGAGAGTAAGAGTTACTCCTGGGAGAGTTTTACACATTACAATTAGCCGATCAAGTAGGTGCCTAGAAAGGTGTCAACGAGGTTATGCCTCTGGGAAAACGAGATTTATTTTAATTAGGTCCGTGCAAAAGCACGGGGAACCTCCCTCAAAGTACCGGCACTGGCCTGGCTGAAAGATTGGCGAACTTGTAGGGTGTAATTAATCCCGGCTAGTCTTTCCTTTTAGGGTTTGAAGGAAGATTTGACTAAAACAGTGGGAGCCATCATGATTAGATATATTAATAACCAATCTAATCTTACAAGAGCATATGCTGAATGTTTTCTTCTCTATCTCTCCAGGTAGCGACCATGTCACGCCTTAATCAAGATAATAATATGGATGTATTGACCGGACCCGCTTGTTATACTGAGCTGGGGAATATTGGTCCCGCTCCAACTTATAATTGTTATAAGACAGAGCAGGAAATAGGGGATTACCAGAATTCCCGTACCGCCCAAATGAAGAAAGTGCATGCTGATGCATTTTCTTCGGGTGTGTTCATTACAGAGAACTGTTTTCTCAGTATCCTTTATGTCCTGGGTATGGTGATACCGATTCAGGATCCCATATATGTAATATGTTACATGAGCAACAGATAGGTAGAGAACTGAGAACAGGTGATAAGTTTCAAGAGTTGGAAATAGTACAATTGTTGCAAGCCAAGAAGTTGGCAGTTATCACCCTGTATTACCAAATACATTGATTCTGAACGAATGTTATTAGATACCGAACCTGATATACAACATCATATCGGTCTCTTTATTTAGTAAAGAAGGATATAATTTTGTATTATTGGATAATGTTTTGAACATTTCCTATATCAAAAGTTGATCGGTTCAGACACGTTATCTAAAAGCATATATGTTCTGAATCAAACCACAGTTCTTAACGTACAGAACACACACAAGAGAAAGAGTTCAGAAATGAACGAATCCTTCTTGAGGCATTGTAGACTAGGTCATATCAATGCGACCCAACTAGCTAAGTTATATAAAGATGTATATTTAAATCAGTTTGAATTTACATCTTGTAAAACTTGCCAGTCATGTCACAAAGATAAGATGACCATAGCTCCGTTTATTGGAAACAGAGAAAGAGTTACTAAACTCTTGGGATTGATACATGTTGATGTATGAAATTTTCCTGTCTACACATGCCAGAACTGATTCTTTGTATTTCATTACATTCACTGATCATCTCTCAAGATTCGGACATATGTTCCTATTGAAAACCAAGTCTGAATCTTTTGAGAAATTCAAAGAATATAAGTTAGAAGTAGAGAACCAAAAACAGGTATAAGTATTATGTCCTATGATGAGATCAGGGAGGAGAATACTTGAGCACGGAATTCTTGGACTATTCTAAAGGAGAATGAGATTCTCTCTCAGCATTACTCCTCCGTATACACCATAGCACGTCGGTGTATCGAGGTGGAGCAAATCGCACCCTATGTGATATGGTGTGCTCTATGATGAGTACTACTGAGTGGCCTATTTCCTTTTAGGAGTTATGTACTTGAGAATCTGCATACCTATTGAATAGGGTTCCAACCAAATCAGGTGCCTACCACTCCATATATGATATGGTATGGGAAGAGCCCATCTCTTAAGGATGTTAAGATTTGGGGTTGTTCGGCCTATATCTAAAAGCAAAATCCGGACAAGCTCGAGGCAAGGTCAGTTCTGTGGAAGTTTGTTGGATATCCCAAGCATTCATAAGGAAATATCTTCTACTACACCGAGAAACAAAAGGTGTTTTGTTTCTCAGCATGCCACTTTTTTAGTGGTCATGAGGTAGAACTGGATGGAGTTCCAGCTATACAAACTACAGCTGACGATTTGGTAGAACCGGAGGATTCAATAGTTCCCGACGAACCTCAGCCACTCCGTCGATCTAGTAGGGTTCTTCATCCACCTAAGAGATACTTTGGTTTTCTCTATGACAGTGGGAGCGAGGATTGCATCATGAGATGATGACCCAACTAGTTTCGAGCAGGCCACCAGGAGTGGGGACTCTGTAAGAATGGCTGGATGCTAAGCGATCTGAGATGGAATCCATATACATCAACAAAGTATGGACTTTGGTTGCTATATCTGAAGGGTTAAATCCCCATCAGGAGCAAGTATATCTTGAGAAGATTACTTGGTGTGCATGGAAAAGTTGAGACTTTCAAAGCTATGCTTAAGTCCATCCAGATCCTACTTGCCATTGCTACATACCATGACTATGATATCTTGTGGTTGGGTGTCATGACTGCTTTTCTAAATAATGATTTAGAAGAGAGCGTCTATAAGTACACAGCCAGAGGGCTTCGTAGACAGTGGGAGCAGCGGAAACGTGTGCAAGTTGCTTTATGGGATAAAGCAGGCATCGCGGAGTTGGAACGTCTGTTTTGATGTGGTAGTCAAAGAGTTTGACGTCATCAAAAGGGTAGATGAACCTTGTATATACAAAAAGGTAGTAGGGAGTATGGTGGTGATCCTCGTTTTATACGTGGATGACATACTCTTGATAGGAAAGGAGTTTCCTATGCTACACTCGGTCAATCTCCTGTTATCACAAGGATTCTCCATATAGGATCAAGGTGATACCTCCTAAATCCTAGGTTTTGGATCTATGAGATAGATATAAGTGGATGTTAGGATTCTCAATAGGTGTAGTGAGTTATCAATCGATCCAGGGGAGAATCACTGGATAGCTTCCAGGGTGATAATCTCGACTGAATGCCAGTCGCAGGCATTGTCTTTACCCTCGGTGGAGGGACGGTATGTTGGAAGAGTTCCAAACTAGATACCGTGACATACTAGACGATAAAGGTTGGATACATCACTACCAAGGATGCTACCATAGAAATAGTCTGGATGTACACTAGTTCATGAGAAGAATTTCGTTCCTACCATTGTGTGACAATGGAGTTATGGCTTTGGCCAAGGAACACCCGTCCCATCAGTGATCCAGACATGTTCTTAGGCAGTATCACCTGATCAATGGAGATGGTTGATCTCCAGTAAGATCCAGGTTCAGGAGAGTAGACACAGAGGACAACACGGCGGATCCACTCACAAAGGCCTATTCCCAGGAGAGACTTTTATGGGATGGTTGAGTATGAGATACTTCAATCACTGCAGATTGTTGGGTATAAGATACTACAACAGATGGCCCTAGTGCAAGTGGGAGATTGTTAGTAATATGTATGCCCTAGAGGCCATTACTGTACATACGATGTATATTGTATTGGATGCTTGGACATATATATAGAGGACTTTCTTGCTCGACATGATAGTATGCTATCTGGTTGCTCTTTATCTTAACATGTACACTGATTGTCTCTATAATACATGTTAATAAAGCCCTTAGGATGAGTACTTGACTACCAGGACTATGATGCAGATCATACTAGTGGGGACAGAGTAGTCGTTAAGTACATCCTTCAAATGTTCCTAGTCGAGAGTGTATCGAGACAGGGCATCGATATACCAGAGTAGACTAGCGTATACGCTTCTCGACCCATATGTGGGCGATGGATGATCCCATATCCTTGGTGTTTGACATCAGAGAAGGTATGCGGATGCTCAGTGGAGACTAGGTACACTGGACGGACTCGCCGAGAACTCCTAGATGGTATTGTACCTATCGCCGGATAGCAGTTCTCTAGTGACACTGGTACATGTTAGTCTGTAGACCCGAGATCGTCATGGATTCTTGTGTGATTCCCACTGTGCTTTGATTTCCACCTTATCACGTTCAACAGAACGTGCAAAACGGTAGCTTTTAGGTACAACCCCGAGTCACATGGAGGCAATGAGCGATAGGAGGGGTTTCGTCTCTCCCGGTATAGGGAGTTAATGTTGCGCTATGCTCGATTGGCCATAACAGGAAATCCCTGGCCAGGGTTGCTGAGATCTACTGGTAAGTGTTATCAGTAGTTTCTCGAACCATTATAGACCTTGCATCGGCATGACTTATCAGGCTATTGGGGTCTGACGTTATACCATCCCCAGGCTGTGATATGCGATATATCAGATGAAGAGACCGGACTGTACGGTAGTGTTACTGATTGGATTCGTAGGAGTACGAGCAGGCTTGCTTGTTGATCTTCTGATCGCTCAATACCAGGGTGACCGTTACGTTTAGCAGACCGCTTGCGGCTTGTGGGTGTTTGATATGATCGTCACCTACTACCGGCGTATTGACGAGTCTTTAGAGTCCTACACAGAAATTTCCTGGCTCAAGCCGTGTCTACAGTCTTTGCCATGAATATCTTCTTGGGCACTTGAGTCTTCCTCTTCCTAGTGCACAAGTTCTTAAGAGTTTTCGCATAGGACGGAACTTGTTAGATGGCATTTAGGAGAGGGATGTTGATGTTAACTTGCTTGAACATGTCCATAATCTTCTCCATATGTGGACTCGATGTGTTAGCCCTTAACCGATTAGGATAAGGTGCTTTAGCAATAAGCGCTGGGTCCATCATAGGATAAGGAAGTGTGTGTGGCCCCGATCACAAAATAGAAGTGGGGATCGTCTGTGGAGGAGTAGAAGAGGTGGGCTGAGGTGGCGAGCCTTTTGGGAAACGAAGAATAGGCTCGCAAGAAGGTGGTGGGGTAGAAGAACTGGGGTTAGAATTAGAAGTGTGTGTGTGAGGAAAGGTCTCAGCCGGGGTATTATTGATTGATTTATCAGTATCATCAAACTCTTCCCCAACGTGTTTGTCAAGCACTCTTCCAGATCTCAACGTGATTGCATCCACATGATGTGAATAGCCAGGATTGGGTAAGGGTTGAGCTGGAAGTTTCCCTCTCTCTCTTGCACTCATTTCAGCTTTTAAACGTGCAATTTCTTCTTCCATCGATTTAATAGTCTCGCTCTGGGACACAGAGTTTCTTTTTATGTCATCGACGGAAGTTTTTATTGTCAAAAGCAAGTTCATGAATGAAGAGGATTCATCTGAACCGATCAACTGCAACGGATTGGACGGTGCAGGTGTGTTGACCGGATTTTGGAAGTTTTGTGCGTGAAAGGGGTGCTGACTCAATTGTGGTTGCTGTTGTGGTGGAGGGACCCTTTGGAAATTGATTTGGGTTGGAACCGTGTTTTGAGATTGTGATTGGTTCCAAGCAAAGTTCGGGTGATTCCTCCAACCCTGATTATGTGTGGAAGAAAATGGGTCGTTTCTAGGTCCTTGTTGGTAAGCAGAACTGATATGCTCGTGACCTTGAAATGGAGAATTTCGTGGACATTCTTTCGTGAGATGTGATGGATCAGAACAGCATCCACATACAGTTTTGGAGAGTAACATTTGGTTTAGGGCGGCAGCTAAAAATATGTTTTCCATAGTCCCAAGTTTCTCTTGCATAGCTGAAATTTCAGCCTAACTCCTATGGAAACTTCCGATTGGTTATTGCCAGCCCTAGATGATTAACTCACACCCTCCCACTGTAAAGATCTTTCAGCGAAATCTTCTAAAAATTTCCAGGCTTCCCCATCATCTTTGGTCATGAAGTTGCCTTGACACATTAATTCAAGGGTCTGTCTTGTGTTAGGATTAATTCCCTCATAAATGATTCGGCACAGATCCTATCTGGGGATACCGTGATGTGGACATTGAACTAGCAGATCCTTAAAGCGTTCTAGACATTGTGAAAATGTTTCATTTGGAAGCTGGGTGAATTGATTGATTTCGCTACGGACTCGAGCTGTTTTGTGATGTGGGTAAAATTTCTTAAGGAATGCTTTGACGAATTCGTCCCAATTTGAAATGGAATGTGCGGTAGTGTTATATAGCCACTTCTCGGCTAAATCACACAAAGTGAATGGGAGAAGACGAAAACGCATAGCATCCACAGACAGCTGTGAAGTACCCATCATTGCGCATACATTTTCAAATTTCGTGATAAACACGTATGCGTCCTCAGACTCGAGACCGTGAAATTTTGGTAGAAGGTTGATGTATTGGGGTTTAATCTGAAAATTTTCCCCGTTGGCTGGTGGAATGGAAAGACAGGTGGAAAAGGGGCCTCGTGTTGGATAGCACCTCTCTTGGAGAGAGATGCGAGGTGGATTCTGCGCACCAACGGATGGCGGCAGGGTAGTGGAAAAGAAGTTCGATGGAGACGGATCCATCGATGTGGGTGTGGTGGTGGTGGGTAAAAGAAAGGTAAATGGAGAAATACCGACTTCGGAGTCGATCGAGGGGACGCGGACAAGCCGGGCACTAGAATCCCGTGTCCAGCCTATCTTGCACTAAAAGGGGGTAGTACAAGTGGAAGCGTGATTTATAATTAGGGGGATGAAATGAATGCGGTGTTTGTTTTGAAAAGTGATACGGATTTTGAAAATATGATGCGATCACAACAAATGCAACAAGCAGCCCTAAAATCTACGGTCACCTAGGTCAAAGCTCTAGACCGCTCCTAACTTCCAAAAGACAAGTCGCAGGATAAAATCCTCCACTGCTTCTTTGTTTCTCCTGTGGCCAGGGAAGTGCCAGGTAAGTAGGAGGTTCTCCACTACGTAAGTAGTGGGCCTAATTAAGTAACCACTAGCATTCGACACACTTGCCTTAGACACCACAAAAGAAACGCGGATAAGCAATGAATTACCCACGGCCTTCTCTTGTCCTAAGTGAGCGCGACAGTCCTTAGAGCCATCTCTAGATTTCTTTTAATTAATGAGGGTAAATGCGGATGCAAGTTTGTGATTTTCGGGGCTTAGGAAAGGTAATGAATTCCCCACCTAATCTGGATTTGGTCTTTGCCCCTTAATATCCGTATTAATTATGCAAACGACCACAAAATCAAAACACGCACAAATTTAATTTTGTTATTTTGCGCGCTGCGATTTTTGCAAAGAAGCCTGCATAAATTTGTTAGTTGGAGCTAAAAAGAGGAGAGAGGAGAAGGTAAAAAGGCACCTGAGACAAAAATTTCACAGAGAAGCCTCCAAGATACCGCGGTTCAGCCGCAAATGAGTACTTAGACCGCGGAATCGCGGTGGAGTGAGGAGATCTCTGCACAAAAATTCCTACAGAGGTTTATGTTCACCTCAAGAGCTCTCTAGACTTCTCAGAAAAAAATTTCTACAGCTCCAATAATTCTAGATTTCCTCGCAATCAAATCACAACACACGTATTAGGGTTTGTGTGAGTTTAGATCTAAAAAGATGGAATAAACTTTTCAACTCAAATTTCAAAATACAAACAATTAGCGCACTATCCCCGGCAACGGCGCCATTTGATTGATCGATATTCTTGATGTGTATGGTTTTTAGAAAATTGTATTTAGAAATCATAACCAAAAATATTTTGAACGCAATCAATAACGGTGTCGAATGTAGCGCGTTAGTAAGTGCGGATCGTCCACAGGGAAAGTGTAATCGTTCATGTTTCGAATTAGATGAGTCGAAAATTTAAGGAAAAGAAAAGAAAACAATTCATGATTTAAAATTGCATTTCAAGAAAGAGAAAATTCTAGATCTAAGAAAGCATTAAAATCAAGAAATGATAATTTGGGATGATTTCCAACCAACAATCAAGATTCGAAGTGTAGCTCGTAGGAGTAGATCGGATCTATAGATGTGATGAGATCTATTGATTTCATGTTCTTATCCTTTAGCGAATTGATACTAGATCGATGATAATTCATCGAGGTTAAGGATTTTTGCGAAGAAGCTAAGGTTTCATCGTCTTATCCTTTACCCTTTCAATGAATCTCATTCAAATTCTAGCTTCTAGTCAATCAAATGATCAATCGTTGTTCCCTAGTTTCGAGTGAACACAATCAAGAAAGGATCATCCCGAAACTAGGTCATTAATCATTTGATGCACTAGAATTTCAAAACATTATAGGATTTAAGAATTGTAAAAGTATATAAATCATCATCATCTAAAGATCGTCACAACTCCTACATGAGCGGAGATTACTCAAACATCATGATATCAAACGCAATCACAAATTGAGATCGAATCATAATGTTGAATCAAAGATAAGCAAGATATAGAAATTTCACCTTTATTTATCGACAATTTTCGTTACAACTCTCTTGAATTTACAAAAGGAAGGAACTAGATCGTCGATTTCGGC
This sequence comes from Agapanthus africanus, assembly GCA_030015575.1. NCBI lineage: Eukaryota > Viridiplantae > Streptophyta > Magnoliopsida > Asparagales > Amaryllidaceae > Agapanthus > Agapanthus africanus. Next base: position 482,951,890 of record JASDDO010000010.1, on the reverse strand, counting down.
TTCGCTCGGCTTCTTGAGTCACGGATCGGCGTGGATCTCTTGCTCCGTTGAAATCCGGCATCACTTCTAAAGGTTGAAGGGTTTCTTGCTTGAATTGATCTCGGGATCTTGATCTTGAAGTTGAATTGGAATTTGGCACAAGTCGTGTTACTCAACTTGTGGGGGGAAGAGGGAGAGATGAAGAATTGAACAACTTGCACCCTAGATCTAGGCTTCTTTTTATAGCCCTCCAAATTCTAGATCTAGGATTGAATTTTGAATTCTCCCTCCACAAGTTAGTTAACCCAAAGTTTGGATTTCCCTCCAAGAGTTTGTTAAGCCAAAATTTGAATTTCCCTCCAAGAGTTTGTTAAGCCGAGCCTTCTAGATGTGCCACGTGGAGCTTCTGGGGTCTTCTGGAAGCTCTGGCTGTTATAGGTAAGCATGTGCCAAAATTTGAAGCAATGATCTCATTACATTGCCGCGGATCCGCGGCTCCAAGGGGGTTTGGGCCGCGGATCCGCGGTCCTTTAAGGGCCTTGGTGATTTATTTTTTAATGGTAATTCTTGGGCTTCCAGGTGGGCCTTTATTCAATATGTGGAATCATATTTGGCCTTCTGTATCACTGCCAGATCTTGCATCTTGAGTTGGCTTATCTTTTATCAGCTCTTTTTCCCAATTTTGGGCTTTTGCTTCTGGAATTTCCTGCATTAGACCCCAGACAAGAGTTGCGCAATACAAGGATGATGCGATGCCATGAAACACAGTCAATTTCCCTAAAAGTGCCGGTTTTAGTACACAGTACAAGTAATTCAGTATTTTACATGTGTTTTGCAAATATGTGTGATATGAATACCGGATACCTCTACTTGACTGCAAAAGGTAGGGAAATTGCCGTGTTAGAAATGCAGTATTTTCGACTGATCACCGGGTTATCGGATCAAGTGTTAATTCGATAAGTTGAATTATATAGTATTAGTCGGTTGTATATGATATAACCGGATTATTAAATCAAGAGTTGATTTGATAATTTAATGTACAATTATATATTTGATATATTATATTACATTAACAGATATTAAGCTCACTTATGATTTCTTTTCTCACTAGATGTGCATATTGTATATATATGATATGTATATTTTTGTACATGTATTGTGTCATGTATGATGATACATACAAGATGGGTGTATGAGATTAATACCATGCTAGGGTTAAGTTAGGGTTTCTATTTATGTTAAGCTAATTCAAAAGAGATTGAGTTTGTCATGGTAAAGCTTGGACAAAAGCTTTTGGATAAGCTTTGACAAAGTCAACTCTATTGTCTAATTAAAGATATTTATCAAACCCAACCCTTAACCATAGTGTGTGGTTTATTCTCTACATGAGTAAAGCATGATGGCTTTAACTCACCCATGGTTGCAATAATTCATTTGGATGAATAATTGATGAGATATTTTCTTCATCTTCTTCTTCATCAGAAGCTTCTAGCTTCAATGGAGTTTTGAGAAAAAGTGTGAGAAAATGAAATCTAAAGTGAGCCCACTTCCTACTTCATCATCCTCTACTACTTGCCATTTAGTAGAGTGTGTTTGCTTCACTAATTATATGATTAGTGAAGAAATAGCTTGGGTTAGTGTCTCCTCGACGAAGACCATCTTCGGCCTCGAAGACATCGAAGCAAGCACATTCGTTTCTTCAAGGGATCCTCATTAAAATTTGGAGTTTGAAATCGCGGCGAATGGGACTACTACATGGAGCTATTTGAAGTGAAGGACCGGTCTACAAAGGTTGTATTCCTTGCTCACTATAACTTGCAAAGTGTTTGCATATGTTTTCCATATTATTTCTAGTATACGATTCATGGTTAGGGTTAGCTAGAACGGCAAATTTTTGAATTTGGCATGGACGATGCCTCCCGAAACCTTGCTGCCGTTGTATACAACCCTTCAGACTACCCATAAGCTTCTGTAAAGATACAGAAGACTAAAAAAAAAACAGAGAATTTAATTCTCTTAAAGAAGATCTCCCTCCAAAAAACCCTAGATAAAGAACAAGAAGAGATCAAAATATCTCATTTACCTAACATACCATATCTGAGAGTTTAACCCTTTTACAAGAACTTAGTTCTTTCTCTGGATCTGAGATCCACAAGCCAAGTCTTCCACAGGTTGAGAATTTAATTCTCATCGGGAAGATCTTTTTCTTGATAATCAAATATTCAGAGGGGAATATGGATCAAGAACGTGGAGAAAATAGAGTCCATAATACTCTAGGAACTTAGTTCCTCCAAATCAAGAACTTAGTTCTTTAAACAACCCGATCCAAGATCCTCAAAATAGTGATCTTGGTGATCCTTAATAGTCATAAAACCATTAAAAGAGATTTAATCTCTCTGAAAACATGAACATGGAAAATATGGAATTCATAATACTCCAAGAACTTAGTTCTTTCAAATCAAGAACTTAGTTCTTAAAGAACATGATCTAAGATCCTCAAAATAATGATCTTGATGATCGTTAATTGTCAAAATGCCATTAACAGAGATTTAAGTTCTCTAAAAATATCAACAGAGATTAAATCTTCAAAAGAACTCAGCACCTCACGTGAAAAGCACGTGAGCGCTCAAGGCCAAGTTATATAGCGTCTCACGTGAAACACACGTGAGCGCCGGGAAAAGTTAGTGCTTAGTACTATTGGAGCGCCTCACGTGAAACACACGTGAGCGCCATAAAAGTTAGTGCTTAGCACTATTGGAGCGCCTCACGTGATATACACGGGAGTGCTATATACAACTAAGTGCTTAGCACTGCTGAAACCCAATCTTAGCCCAAGCGAGCCCATATGCTCGTGATTTCCAAACTGGTCTTAGTCTCAAATATGACTAATGATCTCTCATCAATGATATCCAAAATGATATACATCCCATATATTCTAAGTTAATCTTAGTCTCAAATAAGGCTAATGATTCTTAGATGATCCATCACGATCTTTCCCTCAAAATACGGGATTTGGTTCAAAGTTATATCTCTTCACACTTCTGATATATGTCATTGTAATTCCTCAACATCTTCAAAGAGATGGCGGGTCTCGACAACCAACAACAACTTCTCATCCCAACTTGATGTAAAATTTCATCAAGATAAGAAATTATACACCCCACATTGATGCACTTCCAAACTGTCGTGCACAACTCAAATCAGATCGCATCCCAAATTGGTCGCATTCCATGTCACCATCGTTCACTCTGCCACGTAACAAAAACGCGTGCGCACAAGATGAATGATGGGCCGAAATGTCCCTAAACTAACATTCTCCCCCAAATACGGCGATAATGGATCAAAATGTCCCTAAACTAATATTCGCCCCCAAATACGGCGATAATGGATTGAAACGTCTTTAAACTAACATTACGCCTCAAATATGGCGATAATGGACCCAGATTAACGATTCTTGAACTAAAATACTTGAGCCTGAACACTCATACGTTTTAAATCGATCTTAATCTCAAACCAGATTAACGATTCTTAAATCAACCCAAACCCAAATATCAAAATATATGGATTTGGACTAATCCACGTCCTACGGGCGACGACAAAAATTAGTCTCCGTATACAATCCATGGGAAACCGAAACCAAAACAAAACACACGACACAAAGTGAACTTCCGGAGTAGAAAAAGTGGTTACCGCGATGCGGTAACATAATTAACTGCAGGGGCTTGCGCCTGCAGGGAAGAGCATCCCCATAATTCAAAAAAACCTCGCAAATGAGGGAGAATCTGATAAAGTCTGATGCAACGGTCGCGTCTGTCCAAACCTCCGATATATGGTGCCATAAATCAACTTGGTATTTTCGGAGAGGTGGACGGATAAATCCAAATAGCATCTGCCCCCAAATTCAGGCAAGACGATCCATCCCAGTTCGTCTCTGTTTTCGGCGGTGAACAAGCACATCCTTAAATATTCCTAGTCATGCGAGTATCAAAACTGAGCATCGATATTCTAGAGTAGACTAATGTATACGTTTCTTGACCCCGACCGATGCGGTGGTTAGTCTCATAGCCATTGGTGTTTGACACCAAAGGTTGTATACAAGCGCTCATTAGGAAATGAGTACACTGAACGGACTCACTGAGAACTCCTAGATGGTATTATACCAATTGTCATATAGTAGTTCTCTGGTGATAGAAGTACAGGGTAATCTGTAATCCTAAGATCGTCATAGTGTCTTGTGTGTGTTCCCACTGTACTTTGATTACTACCCAACCATGACTTTAAAGAGCTGTGCATACAGGTTTTAGTTGGGTACAGTTCCGAAGCACATGGAGGTAGTGAGCGGTCGAAAAGATTCGTCTCTCCCCAGTATAGGTAGTTGATATTGCGATATGCTAGATTGGCCATAATCATAAGTCCTTGGCCAGGGCGGTTGAGATAAACTGATAAGTGTTATCAGTTGTATCTCAGGTGGTTATGAGTCAAACATCAGCATGACTTATCGGGTTATTGGAGTCTGACGGTTTCCACCTTCTAAACCCGGTGTGCGACACTCTCAGACGAAGAGACTGGACTATATGGTGAATGTCACTGATACTCTCTGCAGGATACGAATGGGCTTGCTTGTTGACCTTTCTTTCATTCAATACCTGGGTAACTGTTACGTACAGCTAGTGCCATTAACGTGCTTGTGGGTTATGGATTTGATCCAGTAACTCACTGCCAGTATATTGCCGAGTATTTAGAGTCTCATGCAGAGGGTTTCCCGGCTCAAACCAAACGATGTAGAATGCGTATGATGATACATGCAAGAGTTTGATTAAACGCGTGTATTTGATACACGTACATAAATCAGACGTTTGATAATACTAGCCGGTTTGAAAAATGGTCAAATTATTAAATCAAGTGTTGATTTAATATTACATATATGATATGTAAACTAGTATTATGATATATTCTTTTTACACATCTCTTTTAGTATTTATATTAGATATAAATGCTTATATATATACGTGTGTGTGCGCGCGCGCTTTTATTTATATGTATACACACACATATTCTTTTTTTGTTTTTAAGAAAGAATAAGAAGGATGTAGGCTAATGACTCACTAGCTAAGTCATTTGCAAACATCCCCCTCTCCAGGATCCTTATGTTTTCTCAGTAGTTGTTGGGGGAAAGCCGTGTCTACAGTCTTTACCATGAATATATTCTTGGGCACTTGAGTCTTCCTCTTCCTAGTGCACAAGTTTTTAAGAGTTTTCGCATAGGACGGAACTTGTTGGATGGCATTTAGGAGAGGGATGTTGATGTTAACTTGCTTGAACATGTCCATAATCTTCTCCATATGTGGACTCGATGTGTTAGCCCTTAACCGATTAGGATAAGGTGCTTTAGCAATAAGCGCTGGGTCCATCATAGGAGAAGGAAGTGTGTGTGGCCCCGATCACAAAATAGAAGTGGGGATCGTCTGTGGAGGAGTAGAAGAGATGGGCTGAGGTGGCGAGGCTTTTGGGAAATGAAGAATAGGCTCGCAAGAAGGTGGTGGGGTAGAAGAACTGGGGTTAGAATTAGAAGTGTGTGTGTGAGGAAAGGTCTCAGCCGGGGTATTATTGATTGATTTATCAGTATCATCAAACTCTTCCCCAACGTGTTTGTCAAGCACTCTTCCAGATCTCAACGTGATTGCATCCACATGATGTGAATAGCCAGGATTGGGTAAGGGTTGAGCTGGAAGTTTCCCTCTCTCTCTTGCACTCATTTCAGCTTTTAAACGTGCAATTTCTTCTTCCATCGATTTAATAGTCTCGCTTTGGGACACAGAGTTTCTTTTTATGTCATCGACGGAAGTTTTTATTTTCAAAAGCAAGTTCATGAATGAAGAGGATTCATCTGAACCGATCAACTGCAACGGATTGGACGGTGCAGGTGTGTTGACCGGATTTTGGAAGTTTTGTGCGTGAAAAGGGTGCTGACTCAATTGTGGTTGCTGTTGTGGTGGAGGGACCCTTTGGAAATTGTTTTGGGTTGGAACCGTGTTTTGAGATTGTGATAGGTCCCAAGCAAAGTTCGGGTGATTCCTCCAACCCTGATTATGTGTGGAAGAAAATGGGTCGTTTCTAGGTCCTTGTTGGTAAGCAGAACTGATATGCTCGTGACCTTGAAATGGAGAATTTCGTGGACATTCTTCCGTGAGATGTGATGGATCAGAACAGCATCCACATACAGTTTTGGAGAGTGACATTTGGTTTAGGGCGACAGCTAAAAATATGTTTTCCATAGTCCCAAGTTTCTCTTGCATAGCTGAAATTTCAGCTCTAACTCCTATGGAAACTTCCGATTGGTTATTGCCAGCCCTAGATGATTAACTTACACCCTCCCACTGTAAAGATCTTTCAGCGAAATCTTCTAAAAATTTCCAGGCTTCCCCATCATCTTTGGTCATGAAGTTGCCTTAACACATTAATTCAAGGGTCTGTCTTGTGTTAGGATTAATGCCCTCATAAATGATTCGGCACAGATCCTATCTGGGGATGCCGTGATGTGGACATTGAACTAGCAGATCCTTAAAGCGTTCAAGACATTGTGAAAATGTTTCATTCGGAAGCTGGGTGAATTGATTGATTTCGCTACGGACTCGAGCTGTTTTGTGATGTGGGTAAAATTTCTTATGGAATGCTTTGACGAATTCGTCCCAATTTGAAATGGAATGTGCGGTAGTGTTATATAACCACTTCTCGGCTAAATCGCACAAAGTGAATGGGAGAAGACGAAAACGCATAGCATCCACAGACAGCTGTGAAGTACCCATCATTGCGCATACATTTTCAAATTTCGTGATAAACACGTATGCGTCCTCAGACTCGAGACCGTGAAATTTTGGTAGAAAGTTGATGTATTGGGGTTTAATCTGAAAATTTTCCCCGTTGGCTGGTGGAATGGAAAGACAGGTGGAAAGGGGGCCTCGTGTTGGATAGCACCTCTCTTGGAGAGAGATGCGAGGTGGATTCTGCGCACCAACGGACGGCGGCAGGGTAGTGGAAAAGAAGTTCGATGGAGACGGATCCATCGATGTGGGTGTGGTGGTGGTGGGTAAAAGAAAGGTAAATGGAGAAATACCGACTTCGGAGTCGATCGAGGGGACGCGGACAAGCCGGGCACTAGAATCCCGTGTCCAGCCTATCTTGCACTAAAAGGGGGTAGTACAAGTGGCAGCGTGATTTATAATTAGGGGGATGAAATGAATGCGGTGTTTGTTTTGAAAAGTGATACGGATTTTGAAAATATGATGCGATCACAACAAATGCAACAAGCAGCCCTAAAATCTATGGTCACCTAGGTCAAAGCTCTAGACCGCTCCTAACTTCCAAAAGACAAGTCGCAGGATAAAATCCTCCACTGCCTCTTTGTTTCTCCTGTGGCCAGGTAAGTGCCAGGTAAGTAGGAGGTTCTCCACTACGTAAGTAGTGGGCCTAATTAAGTAACCACTAGCATTCGACACACTTGCCTTAGACACCACAAAAGAAACGCGGATAAGCAATGAATTACCCACGGCCTTCTCTTGTCCTAAGTGAGCGCGACAGTCCTTAGAGTCATCTCTAGATTTCTTTTAATTAATGAGGGTAAATGCGGATGCAAGTTTGTGATTTTCGGGGCTTAGGAAGGGTAATGAATTCCCCACCTAATCTGGATTTGGTCTTTGCCCCTTAATATCCGTATTAATTATGCAAACGACCACAAAATCAAAACACGCACAAATTTAATTTTGTTATTTTGCGCGCTGCGATTTTTGCAAAGAAGCCTGCATAAATTTGTTAGTTGGAGCTAAAAAGAGGAGAGAGGAGAAGGTAAGAAGGTACCTGAGACAAAAATTTCACAAAGAAGCCTCCAAGATGCCGCGGTTTCGCCGCAAATGGGTACTTAGACCGCGGAATCGCGGTGGAGTGAGGAGATCTCTGCACAAAAATTCCTACAGAGGCTTATGTTCACCTCAAGAGCTCTCTAGACTTCTCAGAAAAAATTTTCTACAGCTCCAATAATTCTAGATTTCCTCGCAATCAAATCACAACACACGTATTAGGGTTTATGCGAGTTTAGATCTAAAAAGATGGAATAAACTTTTCAACTCAAATTTCAAAATACGAACAATTAGCGCACTATCCCCGGCAACGGCACCATTTGGTTGATCGATATTCTTGATGTGTATGGTTTTTAGAAAATTGTATTTAGAAATCACAACCAAAAATATTTTGACCGCAATCAATAACGGTGTTGAATGTAGCGCGTTAGTAAGTGCGGATCGTCCACAGGGAAAGTGTAATCGTTCGTGTTTCGAATTAGATGAGTCGAAAATTTAAGGAAAAGAAAAGAAAACAATTCATGATTTAAAATTGCATTTCAAGAAAGAGAAAATTCTAGATCTAAGAAAGCATTAAAATCAAGAAATGATAATTTGGGATGATTTCCAACCAACAATCAAGATTCGAAGTGTAGCTCGTAGGAGTAGATCGGATCTATAGATGTGATGAGATCTATTGATTTCATGTTCTTATCCTTTAGCGAATTGATACTAGATCGATGATAATTCATCGAGGTTAAGGATTTTTGCGAAGAAGCTAAGGTTTCATCGTCTTATCCTTTACCCTTTCAATGAATCTCATTCAAATTCTAGCTTCTAGTCAATCAAATGATCAATCGTTGTTCCCTAGTTTCGAGTGAACACAATCAAGAAAGGATCATCCCGAAACTAGGTCATTAATCATTTGATGCACTAGAATTTCAAAACATTATAGGATTTAAGAATTGTAAAAGTATATAAATCATCATCATCTAAAGATCGTCACAACTCCTACACGAGCGGAGATTACTCAAACATCATGATATCAAACGCAATCACAAATTGAGATCGAATCATAATGTTGAATCAAAGATAAGCAAGATATAGAAATTTCACCTTTATTTATCGACAATTTTCGTTACAACTCTCTTGAATTTACAAAAGGAAGGAACTAGATCGTCGATTTCGGCTTCGCTCGGCTCCTTGAGTCGCGGATCGGCGTGGATCTCTTACTCCGTTGAAATCCGGCGTCGCTTCTAAAGGTTGAAGGGTTTCTTGTTTAAATTGATCTCGGGATCTTGATCTTGAAGTTGAATTGGAATTTGGCACAAGTCGTGTCACTCAACTTGTGGGGGGGAGAGGGAGAGATGAAGAATTGAACAACTTGCACCCTAGATCTAGGCTCCTTTTTATAGCCCTCCAAATTCTTGATCTAGGATTGAATTTTGAATTCTCCCTCCACAAGTTAGTTAACCCAAAGTTTGAATTTCCCTCCAAGAGTTTGTTAAGCCGAGCCTTCTAGATATGCCACGTGGAGCTTCTGGGGTCTTCTGGAAGCTCTGGCTGTTATAGGTAAGCACGTGCCAAAATTTGAAGCAATGATCTCATTACATTGCCGCGGATCCGCGGCTCCAAGGGGGTTTGGGCCGCGGATCCGCGGTCCTTTAAGGGCCTTGGTGATTTATTTTTTAATGGTAATTCTTGGGCTTCCAGGTGGGCCTTTATTCAATATGTGGAATCATATTTGGCCTTCTGTATCACTGCCAGATCTTGCATCTTGAGTTGGCTTATCTTTTATCAGCTCTTTTTCCCAATTTTGGGCTTTTGCTTCTGGAATTTCCTGCATTAGACCCCAGACAAGAGTTGCGCAATACAAGGATGATGCGATGCCATGAAACACAGTCAATTTCCCTAAAAGTGCCGGTTTTAGTACACAGTACAAGTAATTCAGTAGTTTACATGTGTTTTGCAAATATGTGTGATATGAATACCGGATACCTCTACTTGACTGCAAAAGGTAGGGAAATTGCCGTGTTAGAAATGCAGTATTTTCGACTGATCACCGGGTTATCGGATCAAGTGTTGATTCGATAAGTTGAATTATATAGTATTAGTCGGTTGTATATGATATAGCCGGATTATTAAATCAAGAGTTGATTTGATAATTTAATGTACAATTATATATTTGGTATATTATATTACATTAACAGATATTAAGCTCACTTATGATTTCTTTTCTCACTAGATGCGCATATTGTATATATATGATATGTATATTTTTGTACATATATTGTGTCATGTATGATGATACATACAAGATGGGCGTATGAGATTAATACCATGCTAGGGTTAAGTTAGGGTTTCTATTTATGTTAAGCTAATTCAAAAGAGATTGAGTTTGTCATGGTAAAGCTTGGACAAAAGCTTTTGGATAAGCTTTGACAAAGTCAACTCTATTGTCTAATTAGAGATATTTATCAAACCCAACCCTTAACCATAGTGTGTGGTTTATTCTCTGCATGAGTTAAGCATGATGGCTTTAACTCACCCATGGTTGCAATAATTCATTTGGATGAATAATTGATGAGATATTTTCTTCATCTTCTTCTTCTTCATCAGAAGCTTCTAGCTTCAATGGAGTTTTGAGAAAAAGTGTGAGAAAATGAAATTTAAAGTGAGCCCACTTCCTACTTCATCATCCTCTACTACTTGCCATTTAGTAGAGTGTGTTTGCTTCACTAATTATATGATTAGTGAAGAAATAGCTTGGGTTAGTGTCTCCTCAACGAAGACCATCTTCGGCCTCGAAGACATCGAAGCAAGCACATTCGTTTCTTCAAGGGATCCTCATTAGAATTTGGAGTTTGCAATCGCGGCGAATGGGACTACTACATGGAGCTATTTGAAGTGAAGGACCGGTCTACAAAGGTTGTATTCCTTGCTCACTATAACTTGCAAAGTGTTTGCATATGTTTTCCATATTATTTCTAGTATACGATTCATGGTTAGGGTTAGCTAGAACGGCAAATTTTTGAATTTGGTATGGACGATGCCTCCCGAAACCTTGCTGCCGTTGTATACAACCCTTCAGACTACCCATAAGCTTCTGTAAAGATACAGAAGACTAAAAAAAACAACAGAGAATTTAATTCTCTTAAAGAAGATCTCCCTCCAAAAAACCCTAGGTAAAGAACAAGAAGAGATCAAAATATCTCATTTACCTAACATACCATATCTGAGAGTTTAACCCTTTTACAAGAACTTAGTTCTTTCTCTGGATCTGAGATCCACAAGCCAAGTCTTCCACAGGTTGAGAATTTAATTCTCATCGGGAAGATCTTTTTCTTGATAATCAAAAATTCAGAGGGGAATATGGATACAAGAACGTGGAGAAAATGGAGTCCATAATACTCTAGGAACTTAGTTCCTCCAAATCAAGAACTTAGTTCTTTAAACAACCCGATCCAAGATCCTCAAAATAGTGATCTTGGTGATCCTTAATAGTCATAAAACCATTAAAAGAGATTTAATCTCTCTGAAAACATGTACATGGAAAATATGGAGTTCATAATACTCCAAGAACTTAGTTCTTTCAAATCAAGAACTTAGTTCTTAAAGAACATGATCTAAGATCCTCAAAATAATGATCTTGATGATCCTTAATTGTCAAAATGCCATTAACAGAGATTTAAGTTCTCTAAAAATATCAACAGAGATTAAATCTCCAAAAGAACTCAGCACCTCACGTGAAAAGCACGTGAGCGCTCAAGACCAAGTTATATAGCGTCTCACGTGAAACACACGTGAGCGCCGGGAAAAGTTAGTGCTTAGTACTATTGGAGCGCCTCACGTGAAACACACGTGAGCGCCATAAAAGTTAGTGCTTAGCACTATTGGAGCGCCTCACGTGATATACACGGGAGTGCTATATACAACTAAGTGCTTAGCACTGCTGAAACCCAATCTTAGCCCAAGCGAGCCCATATGCTCGTGATTTCCAAACTGGTCTTAGTCTCAAATATGACTAATGATCTCTCATCAATGATATCCAAAATGATATACATCCCATATATTCTAAGTTAATCTTAGTCTCAAATAAGGCTAATGATTCTTAGATGATCCATCACGATCTTTCCCTCAAAATACGGGATTTGGTTCAAACGTATATCTCTTCACACTTCTGATATATGTCATTGTAATTCCTCAACATCTTCAAAGAGATGGCGGGTTTCGACAACCAACAACAACTCCTCATCCCAACTTGATGTAAAATTTCATCAAGATAAGAAATTATACACCCCACATTGATGCACTTCCAAACTGACGTGCACAACTCAAATCAGATCGCATCCCAAATTGGTCGCATTCTATGTCACCATCGTTCACTCTGCCACGTAACAAAAACGCGTGCGTACAAGATGAATGATGGGCCGAAATGTCCCTAAACTAACATTCGCCCCCAAATACGGGGATAATGGATCAAAATGTCCCTAAACTAATATTCCCCCCCAAATACGGCAATAATGGATTGAAACGTCTTTAAACTAACATTACGCCTCAAATATGGCGATAATGGACCCAGATTAACGATTCTTGAACTAAAATACTTGAGCCTGAACGCTCATACGTTTTAAATCGATCTTAATTTCAAACCAGATTAACGATTCTTAAATCAACCCAAACCCAAATATAAAAATATATGGATTTGGACTAATCCACGCCCTACGGGCGACGACATAAATTAGTCTCCGTATACAATCCATGGGAAACCGAAACCAAAACAAAACACACGACACAAAGTGAACTTCCGGAGTAGAAGAAGTGGTTACCGCGATGCGGTAACGTAATTAACTGCAGGGGCTTGCGCCTGCAGGGAAGAGCATCCCCATAGTTAAAAAAACCCTCGCAAATGAGGGAGAATCTGATAAAGTCTGATGCAACGGTCGCGTCTGTCCAAACCTCCGATATATGGTGCCATAAATCAACTTGGTATTTTCGGAGAGGTGGACGGATAAATCCAAATAGCATCTGCCCCCAAATTCAGGCAAGACGATCCATCCCAGTTCGTCTCTGTTTTCGGCGGTGAACAAGCACATCCTTAAATATTCCTAGTCATGCGAGTATCAAAACTGGGCATCGATATTCTAGAGTAGACTAATGTATACGTTTCTTAACCCCGACCGATGCGGTGGTTAGTCTCATAGCCATTGGTGTTTGACACCAAAGGTTGTATACAAGCGCTCATTAGGAAATGAGTACACTGAACGGACTCACTGAGAACTCCTAGATGGTATTATACCAATTGTCATATAGTAGTTCTCTGGTGATATGAGTACAGGGTAATCTGTAATCCTAAAATCGTCATAGTGTCTTGTGTGTGTTCCCACTGTACTTTGATTACTACCCAACCATGACTTTAAAGAGCTGTGCATACAGGTTTTAGTTGGGTACAGTTCCGAAGCACATGGAGGTAGTGAGCGGTCGAAAAGATTCGTCTCTCCCCAGTATAGGTAGTTGATATTGCGATATGCTAGATTGGCCATAATCATAAGTCCTTGGCCAGGGCGGTTGAGATAAACTGATAAGTGTTATCAGTTGTATCTCAGGTGGTTATGAGTCAAACATCAGCATGACTTATCGGGTTATTGGAGTCTGACGGTTTCCACCTTCTAAACCCGGTATGCGACACTCTCAGACGAAGAGACTGGACTATATGGTGAATGTCACTGATAGGCTCTGCAGGATACGAATGGGCTTGCTTGTTGACCTTTCTTTCATTCAATACCTGGGTAACTGTTACGTACAGCTAGTGCCACTAACGTGCTTGTGGGTTATGGATTTGATCCAGTAACTCACTGCCAGTATATTGCCGAGTATTTAGAGTCTCATGCAGAGGGTTTCCCGGCTCAAACGAAACGATGTAGAATGCGTATGATGATACATGCAAGAGTTTGATTAAACGCGTGTATTTGATACACGTACATAAATCAGACGTTTGATAATACTAGCCGGTTTGAAAAATGGTCAGATTATTAAATCAAGTGTTGATTTAATATTACATATATGATATGTAAACTAGTATTATGATATATTCTTTTTACACTTCTCTTTTAGTATTTATATTAGATATAAATGCTTATATATATACATGTGTGTGCGCGCGCGCTTTTATTTATATATATACACACACATTCTTTTTTTGTTTTTAAGAAAGAATAAGAAGGATGTAGGCTAATGACTCACTAGCTAAGTCATTTGCAAACATCCCCCTCTCCATATAAGAGAATGAAAGAGATATGCTTAGTATTCTTTCCAATCTCATTATTCTCTCTCTTATTTTGAAGAGCTTTCTAAGAGAAAAGAAAGTGAAGAAAAAAAGAGAGCTAATATCCTCACTACATCACTAGATCCCTCATCTTAGCAAGTTTAGTGACCTAGTTGCTTCTTCAAAGATTATATAAAGAGAAGCCAAAGCTTGAGTACGGTTTCTTCGCGTGGATCTTCTTCGACAAGCAAAGATCGTCGATCAAGCTCGCTACCGATGTCTAGGAGCTTAGGAAGAGTCTACTACAGTTTAAAACACGCTACAAAGATTGTAGTCACAAAAACCCTTCACTTGCTCCCTCTTTACTCTCTATCTGTTACAAGTTTTAGTCTTTTGGATGTATTCTAGGTTATGGAGGCTTTGCTCTCTTGAAAAGTTTTTAAAATACCTTCCGTCTTGTTTTTAAATACTACTTGGTGAGCAAAATATCCTAACATGGTATCAGAACCACTCCAAGGAATTTAACTTGGTTTAATGATGTTTTAGTTTCGGATCATGAAGTTTCGATTCCGTTTTTGGTGTCCAAAAATTAAGCCTCTATCCATTTTTTCAACCTCGACCTGAGAATATTTTAAATGGTATTTTTTAGCCGTATACTTGATGCAAACTCTACTGGAGATGCAGGGAACAAAACAATTGTTCCCTGGCCGACCAAATAAGCCTTTTGGCTAACCTGGTTGGCCAGAGAACAATGTTTTGGCCCCTGGTTCGTCCAGGGGCTTATATTCATGGAAACTAGATTTTTTTTTGATACTTCATTTTCCCGATATCATAGTTTGTTTATCTTAGTGATTATGGGATTCACGGGAAACTTCTTGATCGAAACTGTAACATCGTTTTTGATTCGTGATCAAAGAGATGTGTTGGTAAACATCGCCGCATTGATTTTGATCAATTCTATGAGGTTACACAATAGTTTTTGCGATGTTGATGTTGTTGTGATGGTTAAACGGATCGTCGAGCGAATAACCCCTCGTGTGAGATATTTGTATATAATTTGTTATATGTAATTTATGGTTCATTTGATGTAAATTGTATATTCTTTATTGGGGCACTTCCGGATTGAGGTTCATGTCACCATTTGATATATATTTTTCATTTATTGCATCTGGGATAGATCTAAGATGGAGTGTTCAAGTTACCAGGTCCTAGAATGCGCTAGGTGATCCTCTCATGTTATTGAGGAGTGTTGCCTCGCTTTTAGAATTGGTGGGTAGCCTGCCGCACTCGTAAAGATCTAGGATCGATGATGTACGGGTTATTCACACGAACATTGAATCTCTTGTTTCGTTTATGGCTCAAACGAAAAGCGGGATTTCTAGTATATCCGCTTTTCCATTTTTATTAATGCTTATGATGTTTTTATCATGCCTAGGATGATTATATATATATATATATATATATGCTTCTATATGTTCTATATATTTTACATCCATGCTAGCCCTTCGTCCGTCCTGCTGTAAGTTAAATAACCTTATGGTGAAAACCCGATGCCCCGTGGTGAATGCGAATGGCATATAATTGCAATGTATTTTCGTTATTTCTGGGGTGATAAGAAGTTAAATGATGGGACTACATAAATACGATTAATATAAAGAAAATAAACCTAAAAAATGATGCTGTTGGAACTAGATTTCAAAACCACTCAGTTTATTTTAAAACTATTTGTTTTCTAAACGGAGCCTAAACCACTCGTTTTCAAAACTACTCAGTTCTTTCAACGATATCAAGATCATTATGTTAATGCTTTTCATCAAAACTAGTCGTATCCCTCCGTCATTTCAGATGGGTAGAGTACTTAGTATTCGTGTTGCGTTTGTTGGCCTTCGTTAAGACGTAGTGTATGGTAGCTAAGTGATGCTCATCTACCGCATAAGATGCGGTTAGTTAGGACATTTGCATAGCCTTGTTGGCCTTCATCAAGGTCTTATGCGGGTGGGTTTAAATTAGTCATGAAATGACGCATAGAACTTGACTAGAGGGCTTATGGTTTGTTGGCATCCATCGAGATCATAAATCGTTAGGGGTAAAAACCATATCGGGAGTTTCAATTGTTGAAATTTACAATGCGATTACATATCTTCTATGTGATAGTTGGATCTCGATTCCCACTGTGCGTAATAGTTACTCCCGGGAGATTTCACTTCATAATTAGCTAATCCGGTAGGTGTTTAGAAATGTGTTAACGAGGTTATGCCTCTATGGAAATAGGGTTATTTAATTAGGTTCGTGCGAAAGCACAGAGTGCCTCCTTCGGAGTACCAACACTGGTCTGGCTGAACAGTTAACGAACTTATAGGGTGCAATTGATCCCGACTAATTCCCCTTTAAAGTTTGAAGAAGAGTTCGACGAAACTGTGGGAGTTATCCTGATTAGATAAGATAATTAACCAATCTAATCATGCAATAGCGCACACTGGGTGTTCCTTTTTTCTCTCTCCAGGAAGCAACTCTCGGGCCCTGGTCCTTGCTCACGGCACAAACTGACACGCGGAACAAAATACCACGCCAAGGGGCAGGTGCCACCTCATGAATCCGTAGGGATCACCTCTTCAATCCGTGGGACCTAATATAGAACAATGGGATCGGTTCCCTGAATCACATTTCGAAAGAGGACCGAACTGCATTATAAATGTAATGATGACACTCTCAATTACAAAAACTCCTTTAAAGTAAAACGACACTACAGGAGCTTGAGAACTCTGTAGTTAAGCGTGCTCGAGCCAGGGAAATTCTGGAATGAGTGACCTCCTGGGAAGTGTTCCCTGGCCGGATCCAATTCACTCCAAAGGACAAATCCGTGTTGTTTCGGCCAGAGCGGACAATATCATCCATACTGGGGCGTAGGGCGTTACATTTATGGTGGCCCATTGAGGTCTCTCAGTAGTAGTTCTGTGGTTCGAGGACGAACCATTGTTCTTAGGTGGGGAGGATGTCGGGGTCTCGGTCCTTGCTCACGGCACAAAGTGCCACACGGAACAATATGACACGCCAAGGGACGGGGGCCACCTCTTGAATACGTAGGACCTACTCTAGAACAATGGGATCAGATCCCTGAATCACATTCCAAAAGAGGACCGAACTGCATTATAAATGTAATGATATCACCCTCAATTACAGAAGCTCCTTTTAAGTGAACCGGCACTACAGGACCTTAAGAACTCCGTAGTTAAGCATGCCCAAGCCAGGGAGTTCTAGGATGGATGACCTCCTGGGAAGTGGCCCCTGGCCGGGTTCGGTTCGCACCGATAAACAAAACCGTGTAATTTCGGTCAGAGCGGACAATAACATCTATACTGGGGCATAGGGTGTTACAGCAATCATGGCGAGACTTAAGCTTTTATTAGAGAAAAATAAACTCATGGGACCTAATTATAAAAATTGGCTGAGGAATATCACCATTGCCCTTACCAATGATAAGGTCGCATATGTCCTCATCGTTTCTGCCTCCCAGCTCCCAGGTCTAGATTTCTCAATTGCGGATATTAAGATCTGCAAAACGTGAGATCAAGTCTTAAGTCTGGGCCAAATGCCTCGTGCTGGCCTCGATGAAATAATGAACTTCAGAGGCAGCATAAGAAGATGGATCTTCATTCCATCTTTCTCCACTGCAAGGACTTATATGGAGAGCAGTCTGTTGGATATAGTACCCTCAAGGCAAATATTGTAATTGTATGTAGGCGATTATGATAATTGAGAGAGGACCTATACAGGTAGAACAGTCATACTCGAAATGATAATATGCTATCCGGTTTGTCTTTATCATTGATATGTATATATTTTACTTGTTATTACATGTCGCTAATATATAATGATGAAGCCCGTAGGATTCGTGCTTGACTACCAGCATTATGATGACGATCATATACGTGAGAGCTGGGTAGTCCATAAGCACATCCTTAAATGTCTCTAGTCGAGAGAGTATCGAGACTAGGCATCGATATTCCAGAGTAGACTAGTGTATACGTTTCTAGACCCCGACTAGGGACGGTAGCCGGTCTCACAAGCTATTGGTGTTTTGTCAGCTAAGATAGTATACAGGTGCTCATTGGAGGTGAATATATCGGACGGACTCACTGAGAACTTCTAAATGGTATTATATCTATCGTCAAATAGAATTTCTCTAGTGGCATGAGTACATCTTAGTCTTTTGACCTACAATCGTCATTTGTCTCGTTTAAGTTCCCACTGTACTTAGTGTTGGATATAGTGCCCTCAAGGTAATTATTGTGATCGCAAGTAGGCGATTATGATAATTGGGGGAGGAACTATACAGGTATAATAGTCTTACTCGAGATGATGGTATACTATCTGGTTTGTCTTTATCATTAATGAAGCCCGTAGGATTGTTTCTTGACAACCAGCATTATGATGGCGATCATATATGTGGGAGATGAGTTGTCCATAAGCACATCCTTAAATGTCTCTAGTTGTAGGAGTATCGAGATTGGGCATCGATATTCCGGAGTAGACTAGTGTATACGCTTCTAGACCCCGATGAGAGGCAGTAGTCGGTCTCGCAAGCCATTGGTGTTATGTCACCTAAGATACTATACAGGTGCTCACTGGAGGTGAATACACTGGATGGACTCGCCGAGAACTTCTAGATGGTATTATATCTTTAGTCAGATGGAAGTTCTCAGGTGGCATGAGTACAGGTTAGTCCTTTGACCTGAAGTCGTCATTTGTCTCATGTGAGTTCTCACTGTACTTTGATTACTATCCTACCATGGCTTAAAGGAGTCGTGGAAACAGGTTTTAGTTGGGTACAGTCCCGAGCCACATGGAGACAGTGGTCGACTGTCAGGGATTCGTCTCTCCTGGTATTAGGAGTCAATGCCGCGCTGTGTTCAGATGGCTATCACCAGAAATCCGTCGCCACTGTAGATGAGATTTACTGATAGTTGATTAGTGGTATCTCCGTTGGTGATGAGCTTGACTCAGATACGACTTATCGGGTTAGTAGGGGTCTGACATTATCCACCCTCTAGACCTGATATGTGATACTCTTTAACGAAGAAACCGGACTGTACGGAGATTGTCACATTTAGGCTCAGTTGGGTAAGGACGTACTTGATTGTCGACCCCCCTTTCGACAAGTACCTAGGTAGCCGTTATGTACAGCTAGTGCTGCTGACGTGCTTATGGTTAAACTCACTGTCATCATACTGTCGAGTGTTTAGAGTCCCACACAGAGGGGTTTTCCCGATTCAGGCGATAGATATAGGAGTCGTATATTGGTACGTGCAGGGGTGTGCGGGATACACAAACTTTAATCGAACGGTTGATAATACTAGTCGGCTTAGGATTAACCCGGATTATTAAATCTGGTTTTGATTTAATAATTTATATATGTATTTTGATACATATATTTTAGTATTATTGTTCACTATTCATTTTCTCTCTTTGGTGCTATCCGTATTTTTATACGGATACGCGTATATGTAGCGATACATATACCGAGTAAAGTATTCCGTATTTATACGGGAATACTTCTAAAAGAATGACACCTCATATTTATTTTTCTATTTAGAAAAATAAATGGGAAATGATGTGGCATGAAGCATGCTTGTGATTGTAGAGTGGAATGTCTTGGATTGTGTGCATTTATTTGATGCGCTATTGATGCATGGTTGCTTTGATGTAGCCATTCCTTTTTATTTTAACACTTGATCATTTTCTTCATACAAACATGATGCTTCAAATGACAAGCTTCATGCTTCATGAGAGTGATACTAAGCCATTCCTCACTTCCTTCTCCTTCTTCTTCTTGCTCTTTCTTGAGCATGGTTATGAAAGTAATTATTAGTGAAAATTCCTACATCACCCACCATCCACACCTAGCAAATTTAGATCATTGGTTGGAGGCTCTTCCGATTTCCCTCGGGTGGATCTTCTTCGGCGAGGGTGGTCGACTTTAAAGAACAATCCCGGCGGTTACGAGTTTGGAGGGGCCTTCCACAATTGGGTGGACACGCGTTGAAAGTTGTATTTTCTGCACCCTTGCAATTCTAATTAACTAATTTAGGTTTTTGGATCGTATTCTAGGTTTTACAGGTGTTTGGTGCTTATGTAAATTTTTGTTTTCGCTTCTGTCTCGGCTGCGACCTCCGCGGCTCGGGCACCGAACCTCAACAAGGTATCAGAGCCACTCCATAAACCTTAACCAGCTAGTTTGCACTAGTTTAAAGGTTCGATCGACGGAATTTTCCGATTCGCATTTCCATTCCATTGCCCGCTGTTCGAATTTTAAAGTTGTTCAAAAAATTATTCAGATTGCCTTAAAATTATGTGCAGGCAGTAGTAGAGACCACAAAGAAATTTGGGCACATGAGCCCAAATTTTGGCCGCGGAACCGCCGCCTAACATGCCATTTGGCCGCGGTTTCGCAGTCCAATTTGGGCCGTTGTGCCCCAAATTTCTTCTAGTGCTCTGGGTTATGGAAATTTGATTTTTAGGATATTTGGTTTTGGCCCAGATTTGTTTGAGTGCCAGTTTATGCTTGGGGCCAATGCGGAAAGTTTTAATTGATCGAAATTTTGAATTCGTGGTTTTCAGTGCGTTTGTTAATTTCTGCGACCGTGAATATTATAGCGCGGTATAATCCAACTGGTTGCTATATGTACAATCAGACAGGTTTACGAATATGATATTCACGTTGATGTTCTGTGTTGCACTGATATTATGAATGGATTGTCGTGATGGATAAGCTTGTGTGCAATGTTAGATGTACAGTTCAGATTCATTTGTATATTCATTATTGCGGGGCGAGCGTCTGACGTGTGGACTGCCGAGTTTGTATATTCTTTTATTGGGGCACGACCGGGTTGAGATCGATGTCACCGTTGTATATATATTTTATTTTCTGTATTAGGATTACCCCACGGAGGAGTGCTCGGATAGCCGGGTTCTAGAAGGCAACGGGCCCGCATCTCATGGAGTTGAGACCGGAGAGCCTTACTCTAGAATTGGCGGGCTATTTGCCGCACTCGTACGGGGTATAGGTTGACCCACAGAGGAGTGCTCAAGTTACCGAATTCCGTGAAGTGCTGGGTGGCCCATTCATTTTGTTGATTGGGGTTGCCTCACTTCAGGATTTGGCAGGTAACTTGCCGCACTCGTAGGGGTCTAAGTTCTTCATTGCTCTAGCTATCCACACGACCGGAGAACGCCGTGTCTCATTTATGCTTCAAATGAAGCGCAGGGCTCCTAAATTATACGCTATTGCATATTGTTGTTCGCATGCTTATGATGATTTGTATCTGCCTGTGATGACTATTATCTGCTTGTGATATATATATATATATAATAGATACTTCTATATGTTTTGCATCCGCGCTAGTCCTGCCCCCGCTCTGCCGTTAGTTAAGTAACCTAACGGTGCATGCGGGGCCCCGTGGGGAATGCGGATGGCATATAAATAGCATGTTATTTTGGTTGTTTCTTTTGTGGTTTGGAAACTTAAAATGATGGGAACGCATTATCTGAATAATGCATGAAAAAATAAAGTTAAATGATGTTGTCGGAACCGATTTTAAAACTACTCGGTTTTCTTCAAAACTCATAGTCGTATTCTTTTGCTTTGCATAGAGATATTCGGTTAGGAATATCCCATACCTCATTCTATGAGGGAAGAGTCTTAATCCCTTAATTGGGAGTTCGCTCTTAAGAAAAAATTTATGTCACTAGTTTTAAAAAGCGGGGCTTAAACCACTCCTTTTCAGAACCACTCGAGTTTCTTCAACGATATCAAGTTCATTGCGTTAAAGGTTTTTCGCCAAAAACCAGTCGTATCCCTCCATCATTTCAGAAGGGTAGCGCCTAGTATTCATGCTATGTTTGTTGGCCTTCGTCAAGGCATAATGCATGATAGTTATGTATTACTTTTCTGCAGTATATAGATGCATTAATTTAGGACAGTCGTACAGCCTTTTTAGCCTTCGTCAAGGGCGCATACTGGTCGGTTTAGATTAATCAGGACAATGATGGGTAGAACTTGACTTGCGACTTATGATTTGTTGGCCTTCGTCAAGCTCATAAGACGCTTGGGGTAAAAACCATATCGGGAGTTTCAAACATACAGGAAATCTGTCAGGCATGCGCATACCTTCTGGAGTATGGTAATTTTGGTCGGCTTCCGTCAAAGTTAACACACAATGATAGTTGGGTCCCGATTCTCACTGAAGAGTATGTATTACTCCTCTGGAGATTTTTCACTTCACAATTAGCTAACATATTAAGTGTCTAGAAAGCGTTGATGAGGTTACGCCTCTGCGGAAACGGGGTCATTAATTGGGTCCGTACGAAAGCACGGGGGACCTCTCTCGGAGTACCAATACTGGCCCGGCTGAACGGTTAGTGAACTTGTAAAGTGTAAATGATCCCGACTAGTTCTCCTTTTAGGGTTTGAAGGAGAATTCGAGAAAACAGTATGAGCCACCTGATTAGATAAACTGAAAACCAATCTAATTTTAATAGAGTGCACGCTGAGTGTTTCTTTTCTCTCTCTCTCTCTCTCTTTCTGGTACAGCAGCTCATGAATTACCTTAAAAAAACTCATGAACCAAGTTAACCGAATCTTCTTACACCTTTTGGTTTTGGCTTGTCTTGATTCGCGATAAAGTCGCATATATCCCTGTCACTCCTAATTTACCTTTTGCTTTTTTTTAGAACACTTCATATCACTAAGATGATCCATATCGCTTAGAACGGCCATTGTATAGTTACATACGAACTCGAAGAAGTTACTTCAGTCGAGAATGGCCACAGGTTCTAAAGAAGTTGAATAGGATTATTCGGTCGTCTCTTCCCATTACCTTCTCTCAGGTTGCGAGAGCTCCTTGTACTAGGAGAGTACAGCTATTACGCTTATTGGATGGTCTTCTTCCAAATCTTAGGCTGGTGCTAAAAGGTAGGGAAGGAAAAAAACCAGTTAGCACAGGCACGGTATGCAGAAGGTAAAATGTAGAGACATATAAAGGGATTGAAGTGAGGGCGAAGGAAATTGCGACTACTGTCATGAATCTGGATAATGAAAAAAGCATTATTAGGAATACCTGACTACTCCCTATGAAACATTTTCATGTTTCGGTATTTCTGTGTACTTGTAAAAAAGAGAACTGTTTTCCCAATCAAATTCTGACTCCAGGATATGTATTTACCAGATTTGGATCTCACATATATACGGTGTTGCAGATGATGAGTGGGAGTAGAATATTGAGAAATGGGCGATCTGATCCTTAATATCAGAATTCGTTGCAATTGGTGATATTGGATTAAATCGTCTGACTTTAACTGACGGCAAAATTTTGGTCTCGAATAACCGTTGTTATGCACCAAATTTTAAAATAAAATATCTGTACCTTTATTTTATAAAGTGAGATATACATTTTGAAAATTGTGTTATAAACATTTACCTTTATCAGTTGAAGGTAAGGTAAGGTGCATTGAATAACGGTGTAAGGCATTCTCGACCAAAATACAGTTTTCAATTTACAAAACACAGAATTTCAGTTGGTATACTCTTGGGACTTATACATAAAACTGTATGTTGTACAGTGTCCTTCGGGACAAGAGGTTGGCACTCTTACTTCATTCAGGTTTACCTATAAGTTCTCTGTTTTTGGACACGCATTCGTTGTAATACAAGGTCCAAAGATTTTGAGAAATTTATAGGTATAAAAATAAAGTAGAGAACCATATGTTGGAAGTATTTGGATTCTTCAAAGTCGTCGAAGATGTAAATATTTATGTGAGGTATTCCATCATAGTAATATCGAGAACTTGATTCTCTCACAGGTTACTCATCTGTGGACGCGCAACATGATAAGTAATGTTGTATTGGCCCTTTTCCATTAGGTAATATGCACTGAAAACAGCTGCATGACATTTGAATCTGATTCCATCTAAATTAGTACCTTGATTCTATATGGATATAGAATGGTTGTATATCTTAAGGTTGTTAAGATATAGAGTTATCTAATTTCTATTTAAAAGAAGAATCCGGACAAACTCAAGACACGCTTCGGTAATGGCTGTTTGTGGATTATCCCAAGTGTTCGCTAGGATTTTGTTTTCTACCATTTTCAAGATCAATAGTTATATTGTTTTTAACTCGCTACCTTTTTATAAAATGAATCTTTTTATAAAAGAAGCTAGTAGGGGTATGGTAGAATTGGAAATGATTCCAAAACCACAAACGGTTACCGAAAATTTATAGTAGAACCTAAGAATTCAATTGGACTTGAAAAACCATTATCCACTCCGCAGAGTTTAGTAGGTGACATCAGACACTCGAGAGATACTTCAGTTTTCTCGTAAACGGTGGCAGGGATGTCAGCATCATGGTGATGATGACCCTACTAGTTATCAGTAGGTCATAAGAAGTGATAACTTTCAGGTGACCAGATACTTATATCCAAGATGGACTCCACGCACTTCAGCAAAATTATGAATTCTGGACTTTGCTGGGTGCTCCTGAAGGGGTAAAACCCATAAGGATCAAGTAGATTTTTCGAAATATGTGCAGGTGGAAAGGTACTAACTTAATAAGATTAGATTTATTGTAAAGAGTTTTCATCAAATGCCCATTGTGAATTGTGATGAGACTTTTATTTCAGTGTCTATGCTGAAGTCCATGCGGATATGACTTGACAATATTGGTCCTCCTACTTGTTATTAGCAGGTCATAGGAAGTGGCAATTTCTAGGTGACCAAGTATTTCATACCGAAGATGGACTCCACGCACTTCAGCAAATCAAAGATTTTAGACTTTGCTGGGTGCTCCTGAAGGGGTAAAATCCATTAGAAGCAAATAGATCTTTCGAGATCTGTACTGGTGGAAAGGTACTAACCTAATAAGGCTGGACTTATGATAAAGAGTTTTCATCAAATACCCGTTGTGGATTGTGATGTGATTTTTACTTCAGTGTCTACGCTGAAGCCCATATGAATATGATTTGCCGCTGATGCAGTTCATGGTTATGATATCTGGCAGGGGATGATTATAACGTCTTTCCAAATGGGAATTTGGAAGTGCACGTATATATGACTCTGCCAGAGGGTTATTGTAGTCAGTGGGAGCAGCGGAAGGTGTGCAAGTTGCTTACGTCTATTCATAGACTGAAGCATGGATAGAGGAGATGGATCATCTATTTTGATGTGACAGTCAAGGTGATTGATTTTATCAAAACAAAAGATGAATCTACTAAGGATGTAGGGAATGTAGGGAGTACTATCCTGAGATTTGGATGACATACTCCAGATAGGAAGTGGTGTTCCTATAGTAAATCGGTCAACTTTGGTTGTCACATAGTGTTTTCTCCACGTTAGATGTGGATAGTATATCAGGAATTATGATAAGTAGATCTAGATTTGGAATATTTCCCAAATCGGGTACTTAGACAACATTCTAAAAGTATTTTAGAATGGACGACTCCTGACGTGGTGGAGTACCCGCAGGTGATGGAGTCACCATCTCTAAAGAGATGTCTTCTAGACTGATGAGGAGAGGGCCTAGCATAAATAACATATCATTTGTTTAGGCAATTGAGTCAATCATGCAATGTCTTGTACAAAACCAATGGATAATTTTGGTTTTAGATCTAGATTTAGGAAGTTTCTTAATAAGGTACTTAGACAGCATTCTAAAAGTATTTTAGAATGGACGACTCCTGACGTAGTGGTGTACTCGCAGGTAATGGAGTCACCCTCTCTAAAAAGGATGCCTTCTAGACTGATAAGGAGATGGGCTGGCATGAATGACATATCATTTGCTTAAGCAATTGAGTCAATCATTCAAAGTCTTATACATCACCAGATATTGTTTTTGTACTAATTGCAATAAACATATATTAATCCAATTCTCGAGAAACAAAGGGAAGCTATCATGAACATAGGAGGATGTTCTTGGTATAAAGTAACGGCAGCCTCATCTGGGAGGAAGTTATCGGTTCAGGCTTCCAAGGTGACCTGATGACAGAGATGCTGTCAGGGTTTTAAGTTTAGTCTCTTCTGAGGATCGGTATATCGGATAGTGTTCCAATAAGGATACTGAGGTAATCATGGTACAGGATACTGGTTATGGCTCAACCAAGAATACAGCCTAAGAAGTTTGTTAGATGGATTTGTTCGATGATGAATTTGGTCCCATCAAGTATCCAGACAAATTCTTGAGGCAGGGTATCGCTCAGTTTGAGAGATTGTTGATCTCCGCAAAGTGGAGATATAGAGAAATGAAGTTGGAACATTATAGCGGAACCACTCACTAAGGTTATTTCTCGAAAAAATTAAGTTTCAAATATAGTTTGTGAAACTGATTAGTAGAGAACTTGGGTATTCGGTAGCATACGAGCTGTGGGTACGCGATACCGTAATAATTGGCCTTAAGTCCAAGTGAGAGATTGTTGGATATAGTGCCTTCAAGGCAATTATTGTGATCGCAAGTAGGCGATTATGATAATTGAGGAAGGGCCTATACAAGTATAACAGTCTTACTCAAGATGATGGTATACTATCCGGTTTGTCTTCATCATTGATGAAGCACGTAGGATTGTTGCTTGACAACCAGTATTATGATGGCGATCATATATGTGGGAGCTGGGTTATCCAAAATCACATTCTTAAATGACCCTAGTCGTGGAAGTATCAAGACTGGGCATCGATATTCCGGAGTAGACTGATGTATACGCTTCTAGATCCCGACAAAGGGCGGCGGCCGGTTTCATAAGCCATTGGTGTTGTGTCTTCTAAGATAGTATACAGGTGATCACTAGAGATGAGTACATTGGACGGACTCGCCAAGAACTCCTAGATGGTATTATATCTATCGTCATATGAAAGTTCTCAGGTGGCATGAGTACAGGTTAGTCCTTTGACCTAAAGTCGTCATTTGTCTCGTGTGAGTTCCCACTGTATTT
The DNA here is from genome assembly GCA_030015575.1 of Agapanthus africanus. Classification (NCBI taxonomy): domain Eukaryota; kingdom Viridiplantae; phylum Streptophyta; class Magnoliopsida; order Asparagales; family Amaryllidaceae; genus Agapanthus; species Agapanthus africanus. Next base: position 482,924,837 of record JASDDO010000010.1, on the reverse strand, counting down.
TGATTACTACCCTACCACGACTCAAAAAAGTCATGCAAACAGGTTTTAGTTGGGTACATTTCCGAGCCATATGGAGGCAGTGGTCAACTGTCAGGGATTCGTCTATCCTGGTATTAAGAGTCGATGTCGCGCTATATTCAATTGGCTATCACCAGAAATCCGTGGCCACGATGGGTGAGATTTACTGATAGTTGATCAGTAGTATCTCTGTTGGTGATGAGCTTGACTCAGACATGTCTTATCGGGTTAGTAAGGGTATGACATTATCCACCCCTAGACCCGATATGTGATACTCTTTAATGAAAAGATCGGACTGTACGGAGATTGTCACATTCAGGCTAAGTAAGGTAAGCACGTACTTGATTGTCGACCCCCCTTTCGATAAGTACTTGGGCAGCCGTTACATACAGTTACTGCTGCTGACGTGCTTGTGGTTAAACCCACTGCCAGCGTATTGTTCAAGCGATAGATATAGGAGCCGTGCGTTGGTACGTGCAGGATCCGATTAAATACGTGTGCGAGATACACGGACTTTAATCGGGCGGTTGATAATACTAACTGGCTTAGGATTAAAGCAGATTATTAAATCAGGTTTTGATTTAATAATTTATATATGTATTTTGATACATATATTTTAGTATTATTGTTCACTATTCATTTTCTCTCTTTGGTGCTATCCGTATTTTTATACGGATACGCGTATATATACCGATACATATACCAGGTGAAGTATTTCGTATTTATACGGGAATACTTCAAGAAGGACGCCTCATATTTATTTTTCTATTTAGAAAAATAAATGGGAAATAAGGTGGCATGAAGCATGCTTGTGATTGTAGAGAGGAATGGGTTGGATTGTGTGCATTTATTTGATGCGCTATTCATGCATGGTTGTTTTGATGTAGCCATTCCTTTTTCTTTTAACACTTGATCGTTTTCTTCATACAAGTTTGATGCTTCACATGACAAGCTTCATGCTTCATGAGAGTGATACTAAGCCATTCCTCACTTCCTTCTCCTTCTTCTTCTTGCTCTTTCTTGAGCATGGTTATGAAAGAAATTATTAGTGAAAAATTCCTATATCACCCACCAACCACACCTAGCAAGTTTGGATCGTCGGTCGAAGCCTATTCCGGTTTCCCTCGCGTAGATCTTCTTCGGCGAGGGTGGTCGACTTTCAAGCGTGATCCCGATGGTTACGAGCTTGGAGGGGTCTTCCACAATTGGGTGGACACGCGTTGAAAGCTGTATTTTCTGCATCCTTGCATTTCTAGTTAGCTAGTTATGGTTTTTGAATCGTATTTTGGGTTTTACGGGTGTTTGATGCTCATGTAAATTTTTGTTTTCGCTTCCGCCTCGGTCGCGGCCTCCGCAGCGTGGGCACCGAACCCCAACACTTAGATTACTACCCTACCACGGCTTAAAAGAGTCATGAAAACAGGTTTTAGTTAGGTACAGTCCCAAGCCACATGGAGGCAGTGAGCGATTGTTAGGGATTCATCTCACCTGGTATTAGGAGTCGATGTCGCGCTGTATTTGGTTGGCCATCACCCTAAATCCGTGGCCACGGTGGATGAGATTTACTAATATGAGTTTAGTAGTTCTCGATTGGTGATGAGCTTGACTCCGGCTCAACTTATTGGGTTATTAGGGGTCTAACGTTATCCACCCCTAGACCCGGTATGAAATACTCTTAGACAAAAAGACCGGACTGTACGGAAATGATTGTCATTAGGGTATGAGATACTCTCGGTTGGTGATGAGCTTGACTCCGACTCAATTTATTAAAGTTCGACTCGACTTATTGGGTTATTCAGGCTCAGTAGGGTATGGACGGACTTGATTGTCGACTTCCCTTTTGGTATATACCTGGGTAGCCGTTACGATTAGGTAGTGCCGCTAACGTGCTTGTGGTTATGGATTTATCCAGAAACGCACTGCCATCGTATTGTCGAGTCTTTAGAATCTCACACAAGGAGTTTTCCCGGTTCAAGCAATATGATGTAGATGGCGTATGTTGATATATACAGGTGGCCGATTAAATATGTGTACAGGCTACACGGAATTTAATCGGACGGTTGATAACACTAGCCGGCTTAGGATTAAACCGGATTATTAAATCAAGTTTTGATTTAATAATTTATATATATATATTTTTTAATATATATATATATATTCTAGTATTATAGTTCACTATTCATTTTCTCTCTCTTGGCTATTCGTATTTTTATACGGATACGCATATATGTATTTTGATACATATACCGAAAAGTATTCCGTATTTATACGAGAATTCTTCAAGAAGGAAGACACCTCATTTGTTGATTTTCTTTTTAAGAAAATCAAATATGAGATGGAGGGTGAGGTGACATTTTTGTATGGTTGAGGACGTGTAGAGAGTCATGGCTTCATTTGTTTATTTGAAAATGGTGAGATATTTTATTTTGATGGTTGTAAATAAGGATTATGAAGCCATTCTCTCTCTCATTCTTTTGAACACTTAGCTCATTTGCCATAGCTACCTCTTCATCCTCTTCCTCCTTCATTTACTCTCTTAAGCATTAGTTTGAAAGTGAAAATGAGAGTGGAAAATTCCCAGATCCCCACTTTCCATTCCTAGCGAGCTTGGAGCATTGGTTACTTCACTGGGTGAAGTTAAAACTTGGATCGGTTCTCTCAGGTGGATCATCTTCGGTAAGGACGGCCGTCTCTCAAGCTTTTTTCCGACAGCCTACGAAGAGCTTAAAGGAATCTTCCATGATTGGGTGGACTCACATCGAAAGTTGTAATCCCTAAACCTTGCATACTTGTTTTCTAGTTTAGTGTTTGGATCGATCACTAGGGATTAGTTTCTAGCGTCCTCTTGAATTTTTTTTGTTTTTCGGTTCCGCATTCGCCGTGGTTGCCGGCGAGGGCATTGGGAACTTTCAATGGTATTAGAGCCAACCCAAAAACTAGAACTAATTTAGACAATGCGATAGTTTCAAAGCCGAAATTTTTCCGTAACTAATTCCACACATCCAAATTTCTGTTGGGATTTTCAAACTCTTTTAAAAAAAATTTAAACTGGTGCAGAAGTCTCTTCTTGATGTGAAAATAACCCGGAGCAAAAACGAGATCAATCCATCAATGAAAAACCGCCAGAAAGTGAGTTTTCCCCGACATGGTCGGTTCTTCCATCTTGGGTTGGCTCCATTTTTCTTCGATTTATATGTATGTTGTTAAATGTCTAATTTTTATATGTTCAAATAGACAGGTTTTCACACTTGCTTGTGTTACATGTTCTGTGATATGTGTGTGTGTGTGATGGTTTAAACGAATTGTCGTGACGGATAGCCCCTCGTGTGTTTGCTTGTACAATTTTGATTTACTTTGTTATATTTATTTATTCGGGACGAGCTCCAACATATGGCCGCCGTTTTCGTATTATGTATATTCTTTTATTGGGGTACGACAGGATGCAATCGATGTCACCGCTGTATTTTTTCATTTCTATACTAGGATTAACCCAGAAGAAGTGCTCGATTAGCCAGGTTCTAGAGTGCGCTAGGTGGCCGTCTCATGGTGTTTGAGATCGGACCACCTCGCTCTAGAATTGACGGGTTGCTCGTCGCACTTGTAGGGGTTATAAGATCGACCCACGGAGGAGTGCCCGAGTTACCGGATTCTAGAAAGCAACGGGTGATCGACTCATATTATTGACGGTAGGTTACACAATTTATAGAATTGGCAGGTAGCTAGCCGTACTCGTAGAGGTCTAGGATCGATATTGTACGGGCTATCCACACGACTGGGGAACGTCGTGTCTTATTTGCGGCTCAAATGAAAAGCAGGACTCCTACTTTATCCACTATTCCATATTGATGTTTGCATACCTATGATGATTATTATCTGCCTGCAATGCTGATATATATATATATATAGTAGATATTTCTATATGTTTTGCATCCACACTAGCCCTGTCCTCGCCCTGCCGTTAATTAAGTAACCTTACAGTGAAGACCCGGGACCCCGTGGAGAATGCAAATGACATATAAAAACATATTATTTTGGTTGTTTCTGGTGAGGCTTAGAAACTTATTTGATGGAACTGCGTTATATATTTAATACAAGGAAAACAAACCTGTTTGATATTGCTGCAACCAATTTTTAAAACTATTCGGTATTCTTCAAAACCATAGTCATATTCTTTTGCATTGCATAAAGATATTCAGTTAGGAATTTCATGCACCGCATTCTATGAGGAAAGAGCATTAATCCCTTCACGGAGAGTACACTTTTAAGTAAAATTCTATCTTACTAGTTTTAAAAGCGGAGCCTAAACCACTCCTTTTTAAATCCACTCGAGTTCTTTCAACGATATCAAGCTCATTACATTAAAGATTTTTCGCCAAAAACCAGTCATAGCCATCCGTCATTTCAGATTGGTATTGCTTAGTATTCGTGTTACGTTTGTCGACCTTTACCGAGGCGTGTATTCGGTAGCTCTGTGATGCTTTCAGCTGCATGGTGATGCGATTAGTTAGGTCGTATGACTTTGTTGGCCTTTACCAAGGGTCATACGGATGGATCTAATGTAATCCAGGATAATGACGGGTTGAACTTGACGTGTGACTTATGATTTGTTGACCTTTGCCAAGATCATAAGTTGCTTGGGGAAAAAACTATATCGGGAGTTTCAAATATAAGGGAAACATGCTAAGTTTGCGCATACCTTCTGAAGCGTGGTAATTTTGGTCGACTTCCGTCAAACTTATCACACAATAATAGTTGGGTCCCGATTCCCACTGATGAGTAGGTATTATTCCTCGGGAGATTTTCACTTCACAATTAACTAACCTATTATGTGTCTAGAAAGTGTTAACGAGATTACGTCTATGTGGAAACAGAGTTATTTAATTAGGTCCGTGCAAAAGCACGGGAGACCTCCCTCAGAGTACCAATGCTGACATGGCTGAACGGTTAGCGAACTTGTAAGGTGTATATAATTCCAACTAGTTCTCCTTTTAAGATTTGAAAGAGAATTCGAGAATATAGTGGGAGCTATCATGATTAGATAAAGTGATTAACCAATCTAATCTTGATAGAGTGCGCGCTAAGTGTTTCTTCTCTCTCTCTCTCTCTCTCTCTCTGTGTGTGATTACAGTGACCCATGACTTACCTTAAACTAAAACTCATTAACCAAGTTAACCGAACCTTCTTACATATTTTAGGTTTGGATCGTCATGATTTACGACAAAGTCGCATATTTCCCTGCTACTTCTACTTTCCTTTTGTATTTCTCTAGAACACTCCATATCACTACGTTATCAATATTTTTTGGAACGGCTATCGTATAGTTACATATGAATTCGAACAAATTATTTCAATTGAGAATGGCCACAAGTTTTGAAGAATTTGGATTGTATAATTCTGTTGTCTTTCCTACTTTACCTTCTCTCAGGATGCGAGAACTCCTTGTATTAGAAGAGTATACCAGTTATGCTTATTGGATAGTTTTCTTCCAAACCTTAAGCTGGTGCCGAAATATTGGGAAGGAAGAAAACCAATTAGCCTAAGTGCAATGTACAGAAGGTTAGATGTAGAGACATATAAAGGGATTGAAGTGAGAGGCAAAAGAAATTGCAACTACCGTCATGAATCTGGATAGTGGAAGAAGTATTACTAGGAATACCCGGCAACCCCCTTGAAACATTTTCATATTTCAGTTTTTATGTGTAGTTGTTACTGAAAACTGTTTTTTTAATTAATTCTGACTCTAGGGTATGTATGTACCGTATTTGGTTCTCACATCTGTACGGTGTTACAGATGCTGAGAAGGAGTAGAATATTAGGAAATGGATGATTTGATCATTAATATCAAAATTCGTAGCAATTGGAGATATTGGATTAAATCGTCTGGTTTTACCTAACGGAAAATATTTGGTTTCGAATACCCGTTGTTATGCACCAATTTTTAAAATTGAATATTTATATCTTTATTTTATAAAGTAAGATATAAATTTTGAAAATTAAGTTCTAAACATTTACCTTTATCGGTTGTGGATAAGGTAAGATACATTGAATAACGGTGTAAGATATTTTTGACCAAAATACAGTTTTCAATTTACAACACACGGAATTTGAGTTAATATACTCTTGAGACCTATATATGAAAATGTATGTTGTCCAGTGTCCTTCGGGACAAGAGGTTGGTAATCTTATTTCATTTAGTTTACCTATGAGCTCTCTGTTTTTAGACGCGCATTCGTTATAATGCAATGTCCAAAAATTTTGAGAAATTTATAAGTATAAGAATAAAGTAGAGAACCATACGTTGGAAATATCAGCATTTTTCGAGGTGATCGAAAATATAGATACTTACGATAGGTATTCCATCATAGTAATATTGACAACTTGTTTCTCTCACAGGTTACTCATCCATGGATGCGCTCTTTGATGAGTAATGTTGTATTGGATTTTTTCTGTCATGCCCCGCTTCCCAGTATACGGGCAGAGGACGCGACGAGACCACTACGTATTTACTGTGAAGTAAATACGCTAAGTGTATCTAAGCAATATAAATAAAATACACAAGAGACAAGATATAATAAAACAGCAACTTTATTTATTAACATTCTTTTGTACAATGCATGAAAAAGTAAATACGTCTGAATGAAAGCAATGCCTAAACAATGGCATAACGGAAATGGAAAGTACTGAAATAAATGTGTACAATGAAGCTAGAGCTCTGGGTCGTAGGCAAGTTGATCCACTTCTCCAGCTCGCTGAGGCTCAAGAGATTAGTCCCGCTTCCCTATATTTACTAGGCTCCTTATTATAATTTATAAAACTTAAGGGAGTTTTATGTAAAAATAATTTTGTATACTTTTCAAAATACATCTCAAGTATTTTATTATCGTCTTTAGAGTTTTCATAGATGTAGTTTTTATAATTTTGATATTTCTAGTGATTAAAGCCTATTTTTCATAATACATGTTATTTATCTGTAATATTGAACTTGTACGGAATTGCATGGTATTTTCATGTAAGGTGATTCTTTTGACTTAGAAAAGTTGGAATATTGATATTATAACAAAATTAGATATTATGATAATACAAATATATTTATATATTTATAAAAATAATTTTAATTTATTACTTTATAGAAATCTCATTTTCTTAAGATATTTGTATTTTAAATCTCTCGAGACCAAATGCTCCTTACGGAGGTCTGCATTTCGCACTACTAAGCTCGAAGATGTGCGATAATCCACACCATTCCGAACGGGTTCCCCAAATGGGTTGTAACGGCGCTTTGCAAAGATTTATAAAAATACGTAATCTTGTAGAAAACGGTTTTAATAGTAAATGATATTTATATGTAAAGTTTCGTTTTTTCAGTATTCTATGTTCCCGAAAGTTATTGTGCTATATTACATATGAGTGTTGTAAGGAGATACGTCATTATCTCGTGATCTAATTAAAGGTATAACAAGATTAATGATATTTTAAAGTCGAAAGTATACTACATGGTATTTTACTGAAAAAGAGCGGTAAAAGTTACAAAATGAAATATTTTACTATGAAATTTGTTCAACATGTTTTGTTAATGATTAATAGTAAAAATGTAAGAGTTTTGTATGGTTGTGTTAAGGAAAATTGAACTTTACAAAGAAAACCGAATCGGAAGTCGGATTTAACTCCGCTTCCGTCGGGTTTTAGAAATACGTGTTTTAAGAATAGAAAAGAGGAGAGGGAGGAGGGACTTACTGTCTTAGAGTCAAGAGAAGAGGGAGAGGAGGAAATAGGATTTACCGGTGCGTCGTTTCGCCGCCGGAAGCTCCTAGAGTCGTCGGAAGTTCGCCCTTCGCTAACTCCACTTGTACACAAAATTCTAGAGAGTTTTCTTGAGAGTTTGGACGGAATTGTGAGTGAGGGATGTGTTTAGGGATGGTATTTATAGGGTAAAGCTAGGGTTAGGGTAGGTGAAAGGGTATGAAGAAAAAATGTATTAAATTGTATTAAAAATATGGTTTAATGGGATTTTAAAGAGCTCTATTAAATTTCAGGAAATTTAAAGTATACAGGGGTAATAGGGAGGCCAAAAGACACTTTTCCTGTTGACAACTCGGCGATCCTCCCGAGTTCGACCGGCGGCGACGGGCCGAGTCGCCGGCCGGAGTCGGCCGAGTCGGACCGGGGCTCGCCGCCACGTGTCCCTCGTCGCTTGGTCTGCACAGTATGGTAGTTTGTTTTTAGTGTGACCTTTGGTTTTACGGGTTTAGCACATGTAGACTCTTGGGATTCTAAAAATTTAAAAAGAAATTAATATTAAAAATAATGTGGGGGATGGGATTTGAACTCTGGTGTTTTGGTTCAGCAATGCAAGGTATTACCAATGAGCTACAAGCTCTTTCTTGCTATTAAAAAGCAAAAAAAAAACTTATAACTTGTGCTCAGGAAAAAGTACTCCTTTCTGTATTTTTTGAAAAGTTGTATAGAAAGTTTAGGGTTGTTACATTCTACCCTCCTTATAAACAATTTCATTTTCGAAATTTGTAAAAGGAAAGTGTAACAGATTCAAGAAAAGTTTGGTGATAGAACTATTGGTAGTGTATGAAAAATATGTAAAAGAACGAAAGAATGTGAAGGTTTTGGTAAGATTGTAAAAGAGGTGAGGGAATTTTGGGTTAGGACAGATTCAAAGTATATGAAATAATAAGATTCAAGGATGTGAATTGTAAGGAATGTTTTAGTTGCTGGTTCTTATGTTATATTTCTTAGGTTGTTCACGCAGAGCAGAACTGCATAATAGAGTTCCATACAGCTCAGACCTGCATGGACCACCAACAAAACCTGTCACGTCCCGCTTCCCAGTTTACGGGCAGAGGACGCGATGAGGCCGCTACGTATTTACTGTGAAGTAAATACGCTAAGCATATCTAAGCAATATAAATAAAATGCACAAGAGACAAGATATAATAAAACAACAACTTTATTTATTAACATTCTTTTGTACAATGCATGAAAAAGTAAATACATCTGAATAAAAGCAATGCCTAAACAATGGCATAACGGAAATGAAAAGTACTGAAATAAATGTGTACAATGAAACTAGAGCTCTGGGTCGTAGGAAAGCTGATCCACTTCTCCAGCTCACTGAGGCTCAAGAGATTGGTCCCGCTTCCCTATATTTAGTAGGGCTCTTATTGTAATTTATAAAACTTGAAGGGATTTTATGTAAAAATAATTTTATATACTTTTCAAAATATATCTCAAGTATTTTATTATCGTCTTTAGAGTTTTCATATATGTAGTTTTTATAATTATGACATTTCTAGTGATTAAAACTTATTTTTCATAATACATGGTATTTATCTGTAATATTGAACTTGTATGGTATTTTCATGTAAGGTGATTCTTTTAACTTAGAAAAGTTAGAATATTGATATTATAACAAAAATAGATATTTTGATAATACATATATAATTATATATTTATAAAAATAATTTTAATTTATTATTTTCTAGAATTTTCATTTTTTTAAGATATTTGTATTTTAAATCTCTCGAGACCGAATGCTCCTTGCGGAGGTCTGCATCTCGCACTGCTAAGCTTGAAGATGTGCGATAATCCACACCATCCCGAACGGGTTCCCCAAATGGGTTGTAACGGCGCTTTGCAAAGATTTATAAAAATACGTAATCTTGTAGAAAACATTTTTAATAGTAAATGGTATTTATATGTAAAGTTTCATTTTTTCCGTATTCTATGTTCCCGAAAGGTATTGTGCTATGTTGCATATGAGTGTTGTGAGGAGGTAAGTCATTACCTCGTGATCTAATTAAAGATATAATAAGATTAATGATGTTTTAAAGTCGAAAATATACTACATGGTATTTTACTGAAAAAGAGCGGTAAAAGTTACAAAATGAAATATTTTACTATGAAATTTGTTCAACGTATTTTTTAATGATTAATAGTCAAGATGTAAGAGTTTTGTATGGTTGTGTCAAGGAAAATTGAACTTTACAAAGAAAACCGAATCGGAAGTCGGATTTAACTTCGCTTCCGTCGGGTTTTAGAAATACGTGTTTTAAGAATAGAAAAAGGGAGAGGGAGGAAGGACTTACTGGTTTAGAGTCAAGAGAAGAGGGAGAGGAGGAAATAGGATTTTCCGGTGCGTCATTTCGTCGCCGGAAGCTCCTAGAGTCGTCGTCGAATGTTCGCCCTTCGCTAACTCCACTTATACACAAAATTCTTAAGAGTTTTCTTGAGAGTTTGGCCGGAATTGTGAGTGAGGGGGTGTGTTTATGGGTGGTATTTATAGGATAAAGCTAGAGTTAGGGTAGGTGAAAGGGTGTGAGAAAAAATGTATTAAATTGTATTAAAAATATGGTTTAATGGGATTTTAAAGAGTTCTGTTAAATTTCAGGAAATTTAAAGTATACAGGGGTAATGGGGAGGCCAAAAGACACACTTTTCCTGTTGACAACTCGGCGATCCTCCCGAGTTCGGACGGCGGAGGCGGGCCGAGTCGGCCGAGTCGCCGTCCCGAGTCGGCCGAGTCGGGCCGGGGCTCACCGTCACGTGGCCCCCGTCGCTTGTTCTGCACAGTGGGGTAGTTTATTTTTAGTGTGACCTTTGGTTTTACGGGTTTAGCATGTGTAGACTCTTGGGATTATAAAAATTTAAAAAGAAATCAATATTAAAAATAATGTGGGGGATGGGATTTGAACTCTGGTGCTTTGGTTCAGCGGTGCAAGGTATTACCAATGAGCTATAAGCTCCTTCTTGCTATTAAAAAGCAAAACAAACTTATAACTTGTGCTCAGGCAAAAGTATCCCTTTCTGTATTTTTTGAAAAATTATACAGAAAGTTTAGAGATGTTACATTTTCTATTTAGGTGATATGCAATGGAAACAGCTACATGACTTTTGAATCTGATTCCATCTAAATCAGTGCCTTTGATTCTATATGGATATAGATTGGTTGCATATCTTAAGGTTGCTAAGATATGGAGTTATCCGGTTTCTGTTTAAAAGCAGAACCCGGACAAACTCAATGTACGCTTCGGTAATGGCAGTTTGTGGATTATCCTAAACATTCGCTGGGGTTTTACTTCTACCATTTTCAAGATCAATAGTTACATTGTTCTTGACTCACCATTTTTTTTATAAAAGAATTTTTTTTGCAAAAGAAACTGGTGGGGTATGATAGAACTGGAAGTGATTCAAGAACCACAAGCGGTTGATGAAAATTTAGTAGATACTAAGGATTTAATTGGACTTGACAAACCATTAACCACTCCGCAGATTTTAGTAGGTGATCTCAACCACCTGAGAGATACTTTTATTTTCTCGTAGATGGTGACAGGGAGGTCAGCATCATTATGATGATGGCCCTACTAATAATCAGCAAGTCATACGAAGTGGTGACTTCTGGATGATGGCTGGATACTATATATCCAAGTTGGACTCTACGCATTTCAGCAAATTATAGGATTTGCTGGGTGCTCCTGAAGGGGTAAAACCCATTAGGAGCAACTAGATCTTTTGAGATCTGTGCAGGTGGAAAGATATTAACCTAATATGGCTAAACTTATTGTAAAGATTCTCATCAAATACCCGTTGTGGATTGTGATAAGATTTTTACTTCAGTGTCTATGCTGAAATCCATACGGATATGACTTGCCACTATTGCTATTCAAAACTATGATATCTGGCAAGAGTATGACTATAATATCTTTCTAAATGAGAATTTAGAAGTGCACGTGTATATGACTCTGCTAGAGAGTTATCATAGTTAGTGGGAGCAGTAGAAGGTATGCAAGTTGCTTAAGTCTATTCATAGACTAAAGTATGCATGGCGGAGACGGATCATCTATTTTGATGTGACAGTCAAGGTGATTGACTCCATCAAAACAACAGATGAACCTAATAAGAAGGATATAGAGAGTACTGTCCTGGAATTTTGATGACATACTCCATATAAGAAGTGATGTTCCTATACTATAATCGATCAAATTTTGCTTGTCACAAGGTTTTTTCTCCATAATAAATATGGATAATATATCAGGAATTCTGATGACTAGATTTATGGTTTTAGATATAGAGTTGAGAAGTATCACAATCCGGGTGCTTAGACAGCATTCTAGAAGTATTTTAGAATGGACGGCTCCTGGCGTAGTAGGATATCCGTAGGTAATGGAGTCACCTTCTCTAAAGAGATGTCTTTCAGAGTAATGAGGAGAGGTACTCGCATAAATGACATATCATTTGCTTAGACAATTGAGTCAATCATGCAATGTTTTGTACCAAACCAGATATTGCTTCTACACTTGTTGTAGTAAGCAGATATTAATCGAATCACGGAGAAACAAAAGGAAGCGGTGAAGAACATAAGAGAATTTTCTTGGTATATGATGATGGCAGCCTCCTCCAGGAGGCGGTTATCGGTTCAGGCTTCTAAGATGACCTGGATCACAAAGATGTTGTTAGAGTTTTGAGTTTACCCTCTTCTGAGGAGCAGTATATTGGATGGGGTTCCAATAGGGATACTGAGGTAGGCATGATGCAGGATGCTGGTTATGATTCCATGGAGGATGCAGCCCAAGAAGTTTGTTAAATAAAGTTGTTCATTTATGAAATTGGTCTCATCAAGTATCCAGATAAATTTTTGAAGCGGGGTATCGCTTTGTTCGGGAGATTGTTGATCTCCACAAAGTTGAGATATATAGAGAAGAAGTTGGAATATTGTACCAGATCCACTCACTGAGGCTATTTCTCGAACACGAATGTTTCACAAACACGGTTTTCGAAACTGATTAGTAGAAAAATTGGGTATTCTGTAGCACATGGGATGTGGGTATACAATACCGCAATAATTGGTCTTAAGTGCAAGTGAGAGATTGTTGGATATAGTGCCCTTAAGGCAATTATTGTAATTGTAGGTAGGCGAATATGATAATTGAGGGAGGACATATACAGGTAGAATAGTCTTACTCGAAATGATAGCATGTTATCTGGTTTGTCTTTATCATTAATGTGTATACGTTTTACTTATTATTACGTGTCACTAATGCATAATGATGAAACCCATAGGATTCTTTCTTGACTACTGGCATTATGATGGCGATCATATACGTGAGAGCTGGGCAGTGCATAAGCACATCCTTAAATGTCCCTAATCGAGCGAGTATCGAGACTGGGTATCGATATTCCAGAGTAGACTAGTGTATATGTTTCTGGACCCCAATGAGGGGCGGTGGCCGGTCTCACAAGTCATTGGTATTTTCTCACCTAAGTTAGTATACAGGTGCTCACTGGAAGTAAGTACACTGGACGGACTCGCCGAGAACTTCTAGATAGTATTATATCTATCGTCAGATAGAAGTTCTCTAGTAGCATGAGTACATATTAGTCTTTTGACATGAGATCATCATTTGTCTCATATGAGTTCCCATTGTGCTTAGATTACTACCCTACCACGGCTCAAAAGAATCTTCAAACATGTTTTAGTTGGGTACAGTCCCGAGCCACATGGAGGCAGTGAGCGATTGTCAGGGATTCGTCTCTCCTGGTATTAGGAGTCGATGTCACGCTGTGTTCGGTTGGCCATCAACCTAAATCTGTGGCCATGGTGGATGAGATTTACTGATATGAATTCAGTAGTTTCTCGGTTGGTGATGAACTTGACTCCGATATGACTTATCGGGTTATTAGAGGTCTAACGTTATCCATCTCCTAGACCCGGTATGTGATACTCTTAGACGAAGAGACAGGACAATACGGAGATTGTCACATTCATGCTCAGTACGGTACGGATGAACTTAATTATTGACCTCTCTTTTGGCATATACCTGTGTAGCCGTTACGTACAACTAGTGCCGCTGACATGCTTATAGTTATGGATTTATCCAGTAACTCACTGCCATCGTATTGTCGAGTATTTAGAATCTCACACAGAGGGTTTTCCCGATTCAGGCGATATGATGTAGATGACGTATGTTGATACATACAGGTGTCCGATTAAATATGTATACAGGCTACACGGACTTTAATCGGATGGTTGATAATACTAGCTGGCTTAGAATTAAGCCGGATTATTAAATCAAGTTTTGATTTAATAATTTTTATATATTTTTTTAATATATATATTCTAGTATTATTGTTCACTATTCATTTTCTCTCTCTTGGCTATTCGTATTCTTATACGGATATGCGTATATATATTTCGATATGTATACCGGAAAGTATTCCGTATTTATATGGGAATTCTTATAGAAGGAGGACACCTCATTTGTTGATTTTCTTTTTAAGAAAATCAAATACGAGGTGGAGGGTGAGGTGGCATTTGTGTATAGTTGAGGACATGTAGAGAGGCATGGCTTCATTTGTTTATTTGAAAATGGTGAGATATTTTATTTTGACGGTTGTAAAAAAGGATTATGAAGCCATTCTTTCTCTCTCATTCTTTTGAACACTTGGCTCATTTGTCATGGGTACCTCTTCATCCTCCTCTTCCTTCTTCTTCATTTGCTCTCTTGAGCATTAGTTTGAGAGTGAAAATGAAAGTGGAAAATTCCTACATCCCCACTCCCTATTCCGAGCAAGTTTGGAGCGTCGGTTGCCTCACTAGGTGAAGCTGAAGGTTGGATCGGTTCTCTCGGGTGGATCATCTTCGGCAAGAGCGGTTGTCTCTCAAGCTTGTTCCCGATGGCCTATTAGGAGTTTAGAGGGGTCTTCCTCGATTGGATAAACACGCATCGAAGATTGTAATCCCTAAACCTTGCAAGCTTGTATTCTAGTTTAGTGTTTGGATTGATCGCTAGGGATTAGTTTCTATTGTCCTCTTGAAATTTTTTTTGTTTTTCGGTTCCGCATCCGCTGCGGCAACCGCTGTGAGAGCACTAGAAACTTTCACAGTCTCGTATCGTACGAGAACTCAAAGAAACTGTTTCGAATGAGGATGGCTGTCAGATCATCTTTCGGAGACCACGTCCTGAAGATGATCACTCTTATAGAAGACCTCGCAGACCTGGGATGAATGCTAGACAACGAATTATATATTGATCTAATTATCCAGTCCCTTCCCTCCGCCTATACTCAGTTCATATTGAATTTCAATATGCACAAGATGGAAGTTGATCTTCCTGAGAGCACCTTAAAGAAGGAAAAAACACATGTTCTTCTTGTTGGGCAATCTTCTTCTTCTGTCCTCAAAGCTAAAACCAAGGGGAAGAAGAAGAAGAACCCCACCAAGCAGAAAGGAGATGTAAAAAAGGCGAAGGGAAAGGAGAAGACTGGGGAAGCGGAAGCAGGAAAAGGATAATGCTTCCATTGTCACAAGATCGGGCACTGGAGGAGGAATTGCAGGGCTCACCTAGCCACCCTCAAGGACAAGAAGCATGGTGATGTTTCAGCATCATGTGTGTTTATAATTGAAAACTGTTTTTCAATAAATTTTGTCTCCTGCGCATTAGATACCGGTTTAGGTTCTCACATCTGTAATTATATACAGGCGCTGAGAAGTAGCAGAGTTTGAAGAAAGGAGATATGACCCTCATAGTCGGAAATGACGTAAGTATTGACGCTATTGCTGTAGGGGAGTATCACCTTGGATTGCCAACCAGCAAAATTTTGATTTTACAAAACTATTATTTTGTACTGACAATGCTATGTAATATTATCTATGTATCTTTGTTAGATAAAGAAGGATATCATTTTGTATTGCAAAGTAATATTATGAACATTCACCTGAATCAAGAGCTGATTGAGTCTGGTACATTAAATAACGGTATTTGCGTTCTAAATCCACACAATTTTTAATATACAAAACACTCATAAAAGGATGACTTTAAAAATGAATGAAGCTTTCTTATGGTATTGTAGATTTAGTCAAGTTACATAAAGATCGATATCTGAATCCGTTCGAGTATCAATCTTATGCAACTTGTCAGTCATGTCTAAAATGTAAGATGACCAATACTCAATTTACATGACACGGAGAAAGAGCTACTGTACTATTAGGACTCATACATAGTGATGTATGTGGTCTAATGTCTACACATGCAAGAAGCGGTGACTTATACTTCATTAATTTTACCGATGATTTCTCGAGATACGGACATGTGTTCTTTTTGAAACATAAGTCCGAACTTTTCGAAAAAATTCAAAGAATACAAGAATGAAGCGGAAAAACAAACGGGCAAAGGTATCAAGTTACTTCGATCAGATCGAGGTGGGGAATACTTGAGTACCGAGTTCCTTAGGTTCCTAAAAGAGAATATGATTATTTCTCATCTTACTACTCCGTATACACCACAGCATAACGGTATGTCGGAGTGAAGAAATCGCACCTAATTAGATGTGGTACGCTCTATGATGAGTAGTGCTGAGTTGCCGCTTTCCTTTTGGAGTTATACGTTTGAATCAGCTACATACCTATTGAATATGGTTCCAACCAAGTCCGTGTCATCCACTCCATATGAAAGATGGAGTGGAAAGAGACCGTGTCTTAAATTTGTTAAGATATGGGGTTGTCCTACTTATATAAAAAAAAAGCAGAATCCAGAGAAATTCGGGACACGGTCAATTTTGTGCAATTTTATGGGATATCTCAAGAATTCATGGGATATCTCTTCTACTACCCTGAGAAACAAAAGTGTTTGTTTCTCGGCATTCCACCATTTTAGAAAAAGAATTTCTTGAAAAAGAAATTAATTGAAGCGCGGTAGAATTGGAAGAAATTCCAGAACCACAAACTGCTACTGAAGACTTGGTTGAACCTGAAATTTCAATAGAATCAGATGAAGCTCAGCCATTCCACAGATCTAGTAGGCCGTCTCATCCACCCGAAAGATACTATGGTTTTCTCATAGACGGTGATAGAGAAGACTGCAACATAGAAGATAATGACTCTACTAGTTTTCAGCAGACTATCACGAGTAGGGACTCGGTGAAATGGATGGATGCTATGAGATCCGAAATGGAATCCATGTACACCAACAAAGTATGGATTTTGGATATTGCTCCTTCAGGGGTAAAACCCGTTGGATGCAAATGGATTTTCAAAAAGAAAATTGGTGTAGATGGACAGATGGAGACCTATAAGGCTAGACTTGTTGCAAAAGGTTTACGTCAAAAACCAGGTGTAGACTATGACGAAACTTTTTTTTCCAATGGCTATGCTTAATTCCATACGAATCCTACTTGTCATTGTTGTCTTCTACGACTATGATATCTAGCAGATGGACGTTAAAACCGCTTTTCTAAATGGTGATTTAGAAAAGTGTATTTATATGGATCAGCCAGAGGGTATCATTGACAGTGGGAGCAGCGGGAAGGTGTGCAAGTTGCATAAATCCATTTATGAATTAAAACAGGCATCACGGAGTTAGAACAGCTGCGTTGATGATGTCACGTCCCGCTTCCCAGTAGACGAAAACGATAACGTGGTAAGCCCGCGGCATATTTATCCAGAGAATGTCAATTCCTAAATAAATATACTAAACGTATTGAAACAATAATACACAATGCAAGAATAAATGGAGGCTGTAAAATTTTCAACAAAATATTTTTATTTATATTCAACTTCAAATATTTACAAGTAAATGAGATTCAGCTGGAAAGTAAATACAATAAAAGAAAATGCCTAAACATGTGGCATACATAAGCTGAAATAAAAGTGAAGCTAAACTAATTCTGAGTAGCAATCCGGTTGTAGTCCTCCTCTGTAGCCTCCACTTCCTCCGTCTCGACCGTATCTGACGAACATTCCAAGAAAACAAGGATGGGTGGAATGCCCGTCGGCGAACTAGCGCTCAGTAAGTCCCAAGAATAAAGAGTAAAAATGGCAAGTGTAGAATATATATATATATATGATGAGTAAAAGTATATATTCATAGGTAAATATATACTATAGGTCTCTATATGGTCAATATGTTAACGTTAAGTTCTAAGTGTGAATGTCTACGCAACCGTAGAAATATTCATGAGCTCAAGAGTGAGATACCAAGAGTAAGGAAATACGGGCCCATTTCATATGTTAGCATCAGGACTCTAAGTTGTGTAGGAGTCGATCTGATTGATATTCGAGTAAAATAAAAAAGAGATTAATACAGGACTCTTGAAACTCCGTTGGATTCACATAAGAAACTATCCCAAACATCCCGAGTATAAATAGTCTATAATTGTATAATATACTTAATTAAATTAATTGATTATAATATGTTTTGATCGAAACCATAAATTGCAGAGGTGTAGAATGAAGTCAAGTGAGTTAAGTAAAATGCGAGTCATGTTAATTGCAATCTTGGTTCGAGTCAAGTTAGTTCGAGTAGACTGGGTTCGAGTTCATGTTCAAGTTTGGATTCGAGTTCAGATTCGACTTCAAGTTCAAGTTTAGATTTGGTTTATAGTCTTTTTCATATAAATTGATTTAACGGTTAAAGATTTTATATTCGGGAGAAATTGGTAACTGCTGCACATGAACAGCAGGATTTGTGTATTTTTCCAAGACGATTACCACTTGATAACTCCGTTAAGTTGTCTAACCTGAATAGATAAGCACTCACTTTCTCCGGTTTTTCGGAGCTCAAGAGAAATGATACCGCTTAAGTCTATATTAATCTAGAGTCTTTAAATATTTATTATTGTTGTTTACTTTGTATTTATATTATTTGCATTTCTCGAGGGGTTTTGTGAAAAATACTTTAATATGGTTTAAAATAAACCTCGAAGATGATTTATAATATTTAGGATTTTCATGAACATGTATTTTTAATTGTTGTGATATTTTAGTGATAAAACCTAACTTTTAAAAGTTTATAGTAGTTTTATGAAAACTACTACTTTTGGAAACTTATTGGTATTTTAGTAAAATTCTAATCTTCATTTAAAAATATATATTTTCACAAGTTGTTTTTATTGAAAATACGGATTTGTAGTTTTATATAAATTTTTTAAAGTTTGTTTTGTTTAGAAAAGTCGTATTTCTTACAAAACCGTATTTTTATTTTTTTTTCGAGACCGAATACTCCGTGAGAAGTTCTGCATCTCGCTCTACTATCCCAAAAATATATGATAATCCGTACCATCCATTAACAGGTCTCCTAACGAAGGTTGTAGAGGCACAATTGCCAAGGATTCCAAATATATTGATTAAAAGAAACCTTTTTTGTAAAACTGTGGTATTTTAATATAAAACATATTCTTTGAACCAACCATATATTTAGAATATCGTGCTATGCAACCATAGTGTGCATATGGGGTAGGTCGTTACCCCGTGAAGGTTTTATAGGTAAGTAAACTAGTTATCAAAATAACGGTTATACTAAAATTCATGGTATTTTAATGAAAAGTTTGTTATATAATTATTTCACATAAAATTTTGGTTACACAAAAAGGCAAAAAATATGAATTTTGTTTTAAAAAGATATTAAGATGATTATGTGACATATAAACCTATCAAGTATGATAAAATATTTAAAAGAGAAGATTATTACATGTTAACTCCACTTTGTCGGTATGATTTTAAAATATGATTTAGATTGAAAAAGAGTTAGAAAGAGAAGAGACATACTGGTTTATATTGTTAACAAGAGAGGGGGGAAGCCTTCGGGGGTCGTGGTTTCGTCGGAAAGGTTTCGGTCGTCGAGCTTGACTTGCTACTCTACTTGGGTGCTTAATTCCACTTTGTACATAGAGAATTTGAAAGAATTTTGATAGAAATTTCAGAATGGGAGAGCTAGGGAAAAGATGTGGTATTTATAGAGATGACATGAAGGTGTAAGGTGAATTAAAACAAGATTAATGATATTAAAAATTGTGATTATAGAGGAAATGAAAGGTCTGTAGGTCTTTATTTAATTTCCGAGAAATCAAATAATAAAATAGGGTAGAGGGGGGTTGAAGGGACTTGTGCACGGAGTCATTTGAAACAATATGGACAGTCGGCGGTGGGGATTTGATGGAAACAGGCGGTCGGGATTTGTCCTCTTGCCTCGAGATTCATGCGACGTGCTTTAATCAGTGTTTACTTCTCATTGCGCCTGTTTGATTTTTCTGAAACCTTTTCAATTCTCTGTGAATTGCACGTGTAACTCTTGGGCTTCCGAAAAATTAAAAAGAAAAATCTTAAAAATAATTAGGACTGATGGGAATCGAACACACAAGCTATATCACAACAGTGTAGAGGCTTTATCAGTAAGCTACAAGTTGTTTCTTGCTTTTGTTAAACAAATTTAACTAATAACTCTACAACAGGCTGAAATATCCTTTCTATACAATAACCAAATAATTTTGTACAGGGATTTCAGAGTCGTTACAGATGAGACGATCAAAGAGTTTGATTTTATCAAAAATGTAGATGAATTTTATATTTATAAAAAGATTGTGTGTAGTGCGGTCACATGCCTCGTATTATACGTGAATAACATTCTCCTGATAGGTAAAGACCTTCCTATACTACAGTCGGTCAAACTCTTATTTTCACAGAAGTTCTCCATGAAAGACCTGAGTGATACTTCCTACATTCTGGGAATTAAGATCTATAGGGATAGATCTAAAAGGATGTTGGGACTGTCACAGTCCAGATACATTGACGCCATACTAAAAAGGTTTAATATGGAAGATTCCAAGCGCGGTAATTTACCCGCTTGTCGCGGAATCACTCTTTTCAAAGATATGTATCCCAAGACTGATGAGGAGAGGGCTTGCATGAGTGTTACCCTACGTTTCAACAGTGGGGTCTATCATGTATGCGATGTTATGTACTGGACCAGATGTAGCTTACACACTTAGTTTAGTAAGCAGATATCAATCGAACCCAGGAGAGAAACACTAGATAGCTATGAATAACATTCTTAAATATTTGCGAAGATGTAACATTTCAGAAAAATAAAATATTATTTTTGGGAATTTTTATAATTAAATATTAAATATAATGAATATTTTAATATTGTGATATAATTAAATACCGATAAATGGGGAAAATTTGAAAAAAAAATGAAAATTACTGAAATGAGGGTGCTTTATGAGATTCATGCAAATTATGAAAGTTTATGATTTATTTGACACTATTTTAGTGTTAATCGCGATTACAAATCGCTAATCGGGCTTTAAGCGTGCTTTGTGCAAAACATGCACCATATCATTTCTACTCTTGTATTACATTTTCCTATATGCTTTCTCTTTTATCATGCATGGTTTGGGTTTATCTTGAGAGAAGAAAAGAAAAGAAAAGGAAAAAGAAAAGAATAGAAAATGTTGCATAGTGAAAGGTATGGGCAAGAGAGAGAAGGAAAGGGTGAGGGGGTCAACCTTGATCTTGGTCCTTGTTTCATTCACCATCTTCATCATTATCCTCTCCTTCGTTAGCCCCATGGCAGCACCCTCCTCCACCTCCACTTCAAAACCCCAAAAACTTCATCAAAACAAACCCAAAACCCCATCTCCTCTTCACAAAAATTGTACACAAGCTCACAAGCTACACTTTGGACCAAGAAAGTTTGTGTTTTGGTGCTGTAGGGGGATTCATGAGTGCCAAATGAGGTAACCCTTTCACAATTAGTGTAGTATTTCAAGTGCTTTAGCCTCTTTTCAAGTTTGTTTTCGTTTTGGCGAAGTTTAGTGCATTTTGAGAAATTCTAGAGAGGGTTAAGATTAATTTGAGTTGTGATTGTGCAATTGAACTCTTGTTGTGACCTTAAACCCCCCAATTACCAGAAACTCAGACCTAACAAACCTGAAAACCAAAATACGGAAAAACAGAACTTTTCATGTCGGTTTGTGAGAACTTAGAGTGTGCAGGGAAATCTGGAATGACCTGGGTTAAGTACGAGTTAAGCAAACAATACCAGAGGACTAGAATTGACCCTAAGAACCCCCTGTAGCAAGACGAACCCCACTGGAGCATGCATGGATGGCGAGCTCGGATTTCTGGGGATGGGGCTCGGCCACTTGGTGAGGGGTAGGGTCCAAGTTGCTTCAGTAGGTCACATACATCCTATATATCACCCTAGTGTTGTTTTGGAACATTGTTTTCACCCTAGACAAAATCTGGGACTATTTCCATGTGTTGCTGCTTTGATTCGAGTTATGGTTTTGCATGTTTTAAATTCTGAATTTTAGTATTTGTGCTTTATCTCGATCACGTGACGTTTGTACGTCTATATCGAGTGATATCGGGTTGATTTGCAGGAGTAGACCATAGGTTTTGACCTATGTGAGTTCCGCGTGTCGTTTTGGTTTCGATTTGGTTTTAATGCGATATGATACGTGTGACATGGAGGTACCCCCACGATGATTCGAGACGATGAAGAAGATGGTGGCGACATCGACATCGGCAAGCAAGATTAGGTGAGTAGATATATATCTACGGGGAAAGTTGGGTGGATAGCGTATAGCATCCCCGCAGTTCGATGTACAGTATGCTATATATATATTATATATATATGATATCTTTTATGTGAGACACGGATATTCAAGATATGGTTATGTGTTCATGGATTAGTTTAGTGTTAGTTGCGAAACCCTAGAGTAGTTGTTACACCCACACACGCACGCACACACTAGCATACATTTACTTTATTACCTGTGCGTATATGGGTGTGTGTGTGCGCGTATATACACACACACACACATATGGGTATGGGACTATATATATATATATATATATATATATATATATATATATATATATATATACACACACATATACCCGAGATTATGAGGATAGTACTTGGGATTGGAGATGAGTCGATGAGTTTGGGCTTGAGGCCGTGAGATCGGTGATGTGACGTGGATCGTATTTTGAGATACGACACGATGTTTTAGCGGGTCCTTTGACGTGGTCTTTTCATACACACGCATGCATATACATATATGGTATCAGTATTGTACTAGACGTAGATCAGTACCCCCGATCATGATATTTGATAAAGAGATACCAGATGAATAATGTGATAGATGTGATATTGACCCGTACCCAGATTTAGGATGCCGTACGATGGATTTACCGTACGAGCTATATTGATGATAGATCCGCACTCTCGGATTTCTGGGGATGGGGCTCGGCCACTTGGTGAGGGGTATACTTATTTCAAAACTAACGAATCGTGAGTATTTTAAAGACAGGCCAAGAGATTCTACGGATATTTCAAAGAACGTATCTTTTCTTAAAACACCGTAGCCCTTATTTTCAAAACACCACGATTCGTATTATTTCAAATGGCAAAACTGTATGACTCATATTTATATATAAATGCAGATTAGTTATCATTGTGTTTTCTTTTCAGCTCCCGCATATTCTTGCTGCTCGCATCGCACCGCATGCTTATATTGTATTTTAATATGCCATTATTGAGATCATGCTGTCAGGACACCAGCACCATTACCGATGATGCGTATGTTCCACATACACTTACTTGCCGGCTCACACACATCATCATCGGTAATTGCTATGTCACGAACACTTTAGAGAATATTACTCATTGACATAGCTTGTTAACTGATAGTTCGACATGGTATTAGCGTACTTGTCTTTATATGCTAGTTTAGACATTGCAGTTATTACTTGCTACTGCATGCATATTATTATTCACTGTTATGCAGTATTATGGAGTTTTATGCCGATATTCACTGTTTACTTGCTATTGATGATTGGATTTCGGATTTTCATGAGATTTCCTGGATTTGGAAGAAAACCGCAAGAATATATATAAATTTCTCTCTCTCTCTTTTTAAAATGAAAAGTGCGGTTTTCTCGTGATGTATGAGTCGTCCACCATGATGTTTTCTCGGTTATGAGATGGATTTCGAGACCCGATTCGAGGAGTTGGATGAACCGTCTGCGGGTACATGGTGGACCCGGTAAGGTACCCCGGGACAAGAAGCTCGAGGTGTAGACGATGAGCCCGGCAGGGGCAGACTGCCTACCGGTGATTTTACCTGGCGCGTCGGATATCCGGAGGATACCGTTCGTGGTCGTGTGATTGATGATAGGGGCCGATCCGGACTGACGGAGCCCTAGATAGTGAGATTTGAGACACTGAGATTTTGAGATTTGAGATATTTAGGTATTGAGATTTGATGATACAGGCCAGTCCGGATAGCCGGAGCCTGAGATATTGAGATATTGGGATTTATGTTTTGTGTCGATGCTAGACACTGATTATGTTGATTTCATTGATGATACCTCGTTTTAAATATACAGAAATCTCACTAAGTTATGAAAGCAGTTTCTTCATTTACATGTATTCTGTTTTCATGCATTCATACCTCATTCATATGATATGTTGCTACCTGAGGCACTGACACGAGCATATGGGATTACACTTATGTATAGATGTTTACCCTTTCCACATTTTCTTGCTTCAGACTTATCATTTGAGGTTATATATGTATTGATCGTATTGACCTAGGATTGTGTCATACATACGATTTCTGCTCGGTGATATTTTCTACTCACGAGTTGGCAACTCACCCCCGTTGTGCCACAGTTTCGTGCAGGTTTTGCCGTACAAGTTCTGTTACGGCTTTACTAACACACCGCTTCCTTTCCGGGTGATTGCTTTGGTAGGTGGGTTCACTTGTATCGTGAGCACTATTGTACCTTTATTTTATTCAGTTGTATCTAGTAACTCCATCAACCAAACTTGTATATTTATTCAGATTTAGAGACCAGTGATGTATATTCTTTCGACCTTAGAGTCGCGCGTTGTATTATTGTGGATTTCATGTTGTTTGAGTTTTCTTTTCAGTTTTGATCCTCGCCCTTCGGCGTTGTATATTATATTGCTTGCGTGGTTGTGACCGTCGATTGACGAAGAGCTAGCTCCCGCTTGGGGATGCCTTTTATCATTTATGTAAATATTTATTATGTTGTACCCCGTTCGGGGCCAGTATTTACAAAGGAAACTGTGCCGAAATTTTCAAAAAAGACTTATGATTTTAAAAATGCATATTTCGGCTTATATTGATAAACTACTTGATTTAACTTGGTTTTTCCTTCACTCTACTGCTTTACTTGGTTTTGATTTCTGGGTTTTGGCTTATTTAGATTACGTACGTCTCGAGACGTTTCGTAATTTAAGTGCCGGTCATGTTCCGTACTTTTCGGGTCGTGACAGAAGGACTAAAGAAATATTCTTGGTGTATGGTAACAGCGACCTCCAGATTGAGGCCTTTACCGATTCAAGCTTCCAAAGTGACAAAAATGACAACAAGTTTGTCTCGGGTTATGTGTTTACCCTCAACGGAGGGACGATCTATTGGAAGAGTTTCAAACAGGATACCATAGCAGACTCGACGATGGAGACTGGGTACATTGCTGCCAACGATGCTGCCAAGGAAGCAGTCTGGATGCAGAAGTTCATCTCAGAGCTTGGAGTGGTTCCAACCATTGTTGATCTAATACCCTTGTATTATGATAACAATGGTGCTATGGCGTTAGCCAAGAAACCCTGATCCCATCAGCGATCAAGACAAATCTTGAGGATGTATCACCTGATCTGGAAAATAGTTGCGCCGCGAGATCGAGGTTCGGAAAGTGGACAAGAAAGATAACACAACGAATTCATTCACCAATGCCCTCCCTCAGACTCAGTTCGAGCGACTTATTGAGATGTTGGGTATGCGATACGCCAATAATTAACCTTAGTGCAAGTGGGAGATTGTTAGAGATGTATGCTCTATAGGCAATTATTGTAATTGATGGACATATATATGTACAGAACAGTCTTGTTCGATATGATAGTATACTATCTGGTTTGTATTTATCATTCATGTGTATATATTTTACTTGTTATTAAGTATCGCTAATACATGTTGATAAAACCCGTAGGATTTTTGCTTGATTACCAGGACTATGATGTGATCATACTTGTAGGGTATGGATAGTCCATAAGCACATCCTTAAATGTTCCTAGTCGTGGGAGTATCGAGACTGGGCATCGATATTCCAGAGTAGACTGGTGTATACGTTTCTTGACCCCGACCGGGGCGGTGATTGGTCCCATAGCCATTGGTGTTTGACACCAAAGATTGTATACAGGTGCTCATTAGGAAATAAGTACACTGAACGTACTCACCGAAAACTCCTAAATGGTATTATACCTATTATCAGATAGCAGTCATCTGGTGACATGAGAATAGGGTATTCTGTAGACCTAAGTCGTCATAGTATCTTGTGTGTTCCCACTGTACTTTGATTACTATCCAACCACGGCTTTAAAGAGCCGTGTATAAAGGTTTTAGTTGGGTACAGTCCCCAAGCGCATGAAAGCAGCGAACGATCAAAGGAATTCATCTCTTCCCGATATAGGAAGTTGATGTTGCGCTGTGCTAGATTATCCATAACATAACCATAAGTCCTTGCCCATGGCGGTTGAGATAAACTGATAACTATTATCAGTTGTATCTCAGATGGTTATGAATCAGATATCAGCATGACTTATCGAGTAATTGGGGGTTTGACGGTTTCCACCTTCCAGACCCGATATGCGACGCTCTCAGACGAAGAGACTGAACTATACGGCAAATGTCACTGATGGATTCTGCAGGATACAGATGAGCTTACTTGTCGACATTTCTTTCATTCAAAATCTGGGTAGCCGTTACATACAGCTAGTTCACTGACGTGCTTATGGGTTATGGATTTGATCCAGTAACTCACTGACAGCGTATTGTCGAGTATTTAGAGTCCCACACGGAGGATTTTCCGGCTCAGGCGAAACGATGTAGAGTGCGTATGATGATATGTGCAGGAGCTTGATTAAACGCGAGTATTTGATACACACACATTAATCAGACGTTTGATAATACTAGCATGTTTGAAAAATAGCCGGATTATTAAATCAAGTATTGATTTAATATTACATATATGATATGTAAACTAGTATTATGATATATTCATTTTACTCTTCCCTTTTAGTATTTATATTAGATATAAATACTTATATGTGTGTGTAGCACACATATTCTCCTTTTTTTAAAGAAAGAATGAGAAGGATGCAAGCTAATGACTCACTAGATGAGTCGTTTGCTAACATCCCCCCTCTCCACATAAGAGAAAGAAAGAGATATGCTTAGTATTCATTCCAATCTCATTATTCTCTCTTATTTTGAAGAGCTTTCTAAAAGAACAGAAAGATTAAAGAAAGAGAAGAAAATGAGAGAGCTAATATTCTTACCACATCACTAGATCTCTCATCTTAGCAAGTTTACAGACCTAGTTGCTTCTTCAAAGATCATATCAAGAGAAGCCAAAGCTTGAGTAGGGTTCCTTCGTGTGGATCTTCTTCGGCAAGCAAAGATCGTCGATCAAGCTCGTTCCCGGTGTCTAGGAGCTTAGGAAGAGTCTACTACGGGATTTCAAACACGCTACAAAGGTTGTAGTCACAAAAACCCTACACTTGCTTCTTCTTTACGCTCTATTTGTTACAAGTTTTAGTCTTTTGGATGTATTCTAGGTTATAGGTCCTTTGCTGCATTAAAAATATTTAAAATACCGTTCGCTTTGTTTTTAAATACCACTTGGTAAGAAAAATATCCTAACCACCTTTTTTCCGACGGTCTTCTCCCCCACATTTGTTTCAACGACCTCCTCAACATTTTCAATCTCAGGAAATTTAGTCCCGACATTTTCATCCATTTTTGAGGCTTCATCCCCCTTCTCATCAATCTCACTCTTTAGAACTAGTTTGATCACTTCGTGTAATCTCTTAAAATTGTCGTCATCCAACAAAAATGTATTAAGTTCAACCGAGTTCACCTACAAATAATAAGTAATAAATATCAATAATTGGAATTAATATATTAAAGGTGATATAAAACAAAATAAAATATAAACATAAACAATACTTACATAATCGAGAAGTAACTGACGGTTGATCTCAATATTAAGCTCGTATATCGTAGTTGGTTGACTGTGGGGGTGTATTACCTTCTTGGTAATAGCAGTGTACCAAGCGAAGTAATCACTAACCACATCCTGACCTTCTCCTGTACTTGCATCAAATTCAACTCCATTTTCTTAGACATGTAGACATCAATTTGGGTTTCGTCCCACAAATTGATATACTCCAAAATCATAGTGTATACTGGTTTCTTCTTGGTTGCCTTTTCCTTCTCAGTTTGTCTAGATTGAGCGTTAATGGGTACACTCTGAATACCGCCAAACTGTAGTATTATCCTTTCAGGACATTGTTACTAGACAATATCGAAACAAATGAGAGAAACTCGTAATAGTCCAGAATATTTACTAAGAAGGAAAAGTCTTCGAATGCACCACCATACTCAGTATATGGATCCTATGTGAAGCATCATTAAAGATAAAATTGAAAATATTTATCATTTTTCATAAAGAATTAAACAAATGTCTTTAAATTAAGTAATGAAATAGTAATTACATGTAATTCATTTAAATTATCAAGCATATCCAGGTAAAAAGTTTTATGATGATGAGGAAATCGATGTGTACATACACCCCATTGTCTAGCAAGGGGTCTACTCTCCTTGATACTAATATCGAAAATAAGCTAAATGACTGAAATCTAGTATATGCCCAACAGTGAATAAAAATTAATTATTGGATTCGCTACAGTTATCTTTACAATAAAAGAAAATAATTATACAACTAATACGATACGTGCAAAACTGTAAGATTGTCCTTTATCGCTCTCGCATTTAACAGTGTCGCTTCGTCCAATCTATTTATCAAATATGACAAAAAAAACCGCCCCAAGCGTATGTGGATATGAGTTCCTCATCGCTCAATAATTAAAGCCATTTTCGATGAACTAGGTTCTTGGAGTGTGTAGGGAATAATGCCATGCAAATGGTGTACAAAACATAAGCTTTTGTACATTGAATCATTTTCTCTCGATCGGCATTAGTCCCGAGACTACTAAAAGTCTCATACACCCACGTCACAAGTACGACACCGTTTTTCCTCTTCTCCTTCGGAGGGTCAACTCCTAATGCGTCACAAAAATGTATGAAGGCATTCATACATGCTTCAAAAACAATTGGAGAACATGTGACCGAAAGGCCGAGAATACATGATACGTCTTCAAGAGTGGTTGACGCCTCTCCAATGGGTAAAATGAAAAGTGTTTATCTCGGGTCGCCATCTCTCAACTAATGCAGATATCAATGGTAGGTCATATTGTTGGTGGCCAACTTTACGATACTCACCAAAACCTTATTCGTCTAATAATTCAATTTGTTGATCCGTCAAAGGCCATTGCACAGACATGCTCGTAAATTCAAACGCAACAAGATTTCCTCTATCTTTACCACTCCAAATAGTTCGGGAAATATGATTTGCTTGATTAACATTACAACATTTTTCATGGGATCAGGGTTGTATTGAATAGATAATATCTGAGATGCTGATAGCTGGATAGGATTGACTGCATTCACCTTTAATATTATATTCCTTTTTTTCGCTACGTTCTTGGAGTTCTTCTTTACGAATATTTTTTGGCGGACGAGAAGGTGGAGGAGGAGTCGGTTTAGCCCTCTTTTGCGTAGCCCTTTTCGGTGTAGCCCTCTTCGGTGTATATTTACGTTTATTGGCCATTATAACTACATGATAAACATCAAAAATACTAAATATATTTATATATAAAAAACTACATAAATAAGACCAACGCCTAAACTAATAAAGTAATTGATATATGTTATAAAATCAATCCAAGAAAAATGAAAATACCTAGCAATAATCGCAATTAAAATCACAGGAAAAAGTCCCAATTTACATCTGAAAACCTTAATAAAAATCCCCCAAAAAATAACAAACTCTATACTGATTAAAGTAATTAATTTAGCTTATGAGATCGATCCACGAATCAAGAGAATGCCAGAGAGAATCGCAGTTCAAATCACAGCAAAAATCGTCCAATTTCGATCTCTAACCCTTAAACCACTCAAACTGTATTGAAGCGGTTCGGGCAGAGAAAATTTTTATTAAATAAGAACCGCTACTCGAAGTAGAGGTTAAATGTGAATTGGTCGATTTTAACCGCTAGTTAAAGTAACGGTTCAAATTTATTAAATACATCAGTTAAACTGTATAAGGTTCCGTTCCGTACAAAGAATAGATTAAATACAGCTCCACTAAAATTAACTATGATAAATTCTGCACCCAAACAAAGTCAGACATGAGAGTAACTTCTTTGCCCCTTTGATTGGACTGAGAAAGGCCCCACTGCAACTCAGTTGTAATGAAAGTTTGAAACAGTAAAGATGCAGAGCATCCAGCATATGATGAATCGAAAAGAAATTGCAGCATTTATGCAGACTTGTCTCTACAAGATGCTTTCCCTATGCTTGTGGGCTTAATTAGTGGAGCAAAGACACTCTAATCAGTATGATTTAACAACCATGACACTAGCTAGCTACAGTAGCTAGTAGACAAGTATACATATAGTAGAACTCATAGAGGCAGAACTTAATCCTCTTCAATGTGTATCAGGATTAGAGTTGAGCATTTTTAGAAAATTAACTATAAATAGTAGGGCACTGTTTGATGTCAGCATAATTGTAATTATCTTAATCAGTGCATTTAAGTGGACATCATTTCATTTGTTTGATGTTGACATGATGGCACACGTAATTATTATGTTCTTCGATGCTGCACCTGTATATTTAGGGTCGGTTTGGTCACAAAGAATCAATATTAGGAATACATTGAGTGTCAAAATTCATAGGGGTTTTGTTCTCAAGAAATTCTAATAATTTGTGTTTAATACATAAGAATCAAGTAACTCTAAGAATTACCCATGAGTAGAATAAAAATACATGGGGGTTTTGTTCTCTAGAAATTCTAATAATTTGTGTTTATTACATAAGAATCGAGTTACTCTAAGAATTACCCATGAGTAAAATAATCTCTACATATATACTGAAACACCTAGCAGACAAGGATATAAATAAACCTCAAGTCATAGCATTTGCAGCTATAATGCTATCCATATATTCATGATTGGCCCTATCAAATAATCCTTTTTGTAACCTCATACACCTTTATTTTTCAAGTGCAAGACTTGAGCGTTTGTTTCCAACTTCCTCAAAAAATAAAATACCCCCTTGGTTGAGGTGGACACCTTCTCCATTCTCCAAAATTCAAACCAAAAAAAATACTCTTTAGCTGGGGCCTCCATCTCATCATCCTAGGGCCTCCATCTCGTCAAGGAAGAGGAATAAAAAAACATCGCCTTGTAATTTAAATTTACATATAAACCCTCAATATTTACAAATTTACACATATACCATTCTCACTAATATGAAATGTACATTTACACATAAACCCTCATTATTTACAAATTTACATAAACTCATGCTCACAAATATGAAATCTCACTTATGGGCACGGTTCGGACCATATATCTATTCTATTATATATCTTTTTTTATAATGCAAATACCCTCTTGGTGAAGTGGGCACCCTCTCTTTTCTCCAAAATTCAAAGAGAAAGGAGAACGATCCTTTCTCCTGGGACCTCCACATCCTCCTCCTTTTCTCCTAGGGCCTCCGCCTCATCAAGGAAGATAACAAAAAAAATGATGTCTTGCAATGTAAATTTACACATAAACCATCAATATTTACACCTATACTCATTCACTTATATGAAATGCATATTTACACAAACCCTCATTATTCACAAATTTACATATATACTCATTCTCACAAATATGAAATCTCACTTATGGACATGGTTCGGACCGTGCATCTATTCTATTATATAATGCAAATACGCTTGATTAGAAGGGGCCCTCCCCTTTTTTTTAAGAAAAAACCTTATGCCCTCCACATCATCTCTCTCTTTATTCTCCCAAAAAACAATTAATTGTTTATCTCAAAACCCTCCACATCATCTTTCCTCATACACACACTAGCATTTTGCACGTGTAATGCACGTTTGTAGTTTTATCCTATTTAGAGTCCAAAAAAAATTTTTAAGCTCATGGATAAAATATAAAATGGGGCTTTTGGTTTAAAATCATTTTGAATGTTAATAAGTGAATAAAATAATTATTTTAGTAACTTGGATCAAGAGTATTCTAGAAAATATTATAATATGTTATTTACCATATTTATGTAAAAGAAGCTAGTTATAAGTAAATGAAAGTAGAATATGAAAAATGATAAGAATAAAATAACTTCTAGAAAGTTTTTTTTTAGCTTAAATTTGAGTATAATATAGATTGAATTTGGAATTCAAACTAATTTCTACAAAGTTTTATTTTTGTCTCAAGCTTTAGGAAGTTCATTTTTTCTTTGTTTTTCAAAAAATGGAGAAATTTAATTATTTTTGTCTTTTTTTTTTATGATGTGGAGGCTTTAAGATTTGTTTTTTATTTTAATATAACAATTAATTATTTTGTCTCTTTGTATGATGATGTGGAGACCCTAAGAATGAAGGATTTTTCTCATTTTTTCTTTATTTTTTTTTTTTTTAAAAAGACGGTGGTTTCTAACCAAGTCTATTTGCATTATATAATAGTATAGTCCATTTGCATTATATAGTAGTAATATAGATATATATCTATCTATACTGCTATATAATGCAATTAGACTTGGCTAAAAACCACCCTCTCCTTTTCTTTAAAAAACAAAGAAAGAAGAAGAAAAATCCACAATTCTTAGGGTATCCACATCAGCATACAGAGAGACAAAAATAATTAATTGTTATGTTAAAAAAACAAATCTTAGAACCTCCACATTATCAAACAAAAAGACAAATAATTAAACATCTACATTTTTTGAAAAACAAAGAAAAAAGGAACTTTCTATAACTTGAAACAAAAAATGAACTTCGTAGAAATTAATTTAAATTACAAATTCAATCTGCATTCTACTCAAACTTAAGACAAAAAAGAACTTTCTAGAATTTATTTTAATTTTATCATTTTTCAAATTCTACTTTCATTTACTTATAACTAATTTCTTTTACTTAAATATGGTAAATAATATATTATAATATCTTCTAGAATACTCTTGATCTAAGATACTCAAATGACTATTTTATTCACTTATTAACATTCAAAATAATTTTAAACCAAAAGCCCCTATTTTATATTTATACATGGGATCAAGAAATTTTTTTGGACTCTAAATAGGATTTCGTTACAAACGTGTATTGCACGTGCAAAATGCTAGTTCTATTATATAATGCAAATACCCTTGGTTGGAGGAGGGACCTCCCTTTTTTTTAAAAATGAAAAGAAAAAAAAGGAGAAAAAACCTCAGCTCTCAAGCACTCCACGTCATCTCTCATCTCCCAAACAATATTTATATGTTTTGTTTATCTAGAACCCTTCACATCATATATATATAACCCTCCGCATCATCTCTCTCTTCTCCCAAAAAATAATTAATTGTTTAATTAACGCGTGCAATACACGTGCACAAAATATGTCTATATATAATACAAATACCCTTCTCTATATATAATACAAATACTCTTGGTTAGAGGTCCACCCTTTTTCTTTTTTTTAGAAAAAATAAGAAAAATCATCTCCTTTCGAGTTATCCACATCATCTCTCTCACCTCTCAAACCCTCCACATCATCTCTTTCTCTCCCCTAAAAAACAATTAATTGTTCATTTAGAATCTTCCATATCACCTCTCAATTTTTTTAAACTAACACGTGCAACGCACATGCATAAATTCTATTTTTTTATAATGCAAATAGACTTAGTTAGACTCAACTTCTCCTTTTTTTTAAAAGATAAAGAGAAAAGAAAAAATTCCTTCATTATAATTCTCAAGGCCTCTAGCGTCATCAAAGAAAAAGACAAAAAGTAATTAATTGCTACACACACACTTTTATAACTAGAACTCATGGTGGCATGCCAAAATGTATATCATTTTTTCATTTAAAAAATGCAAAAAAGAAGAAAAATTCATATGAGTATTATAGAGCAAGAACATGTCATATCATCCTCTCATATGCATGTAATTATTTTTATACTCTTCAACAATTTTCAATAGAAAATATTTTCTTTTTGAGAAATGAACAAATTTGGTCAAAAAGTTCTTCCATAATTTTTTTCTCAGGACACATGTGCATGTTTCTAGTCTAGTATAATGCAAATGACATTGGTTAGAGTCCACCTTCTGCATTTTTTGAAAAATAAAGATATAAGAAAAAAAAAATCAAATCTTCGAACCTCCACATCAAAGAAAAAGACAAAAATAATTAACTATATTATGAATTTAAATTTCAAATTCTCTGCACATTCTCTTAAACTTAAGACAAAAAAGAAGTTTCTTGAAATTAGTTTGAATTCCAAATGCAATCTACATTATACTCAAACTTAAGACAAAAAAGGACTTTCTAGAAGTTATTTTAACCTTATCATTTTTCAACTTCTACTTGCAATTACTTAAAACTTACTTCTTTTACTTAAATATAGTAAATAACATATCATAATATTTTCTAGAATACTCTTGATTCAAGTTACTAAAATGACTATATTCTTCACTTATTAACATTCAAAATAATTTTAAACTAAAAACGCCCATTTTATATGTATCCATGGTCTCAAGAAATTTTTTCAGGAGATAAAGTTACATATTTCATTTAGATTTATATAAGTATTATACATTTTATTAATAAATCGTGCGTGCAAAATGCTGGTATGGATGGTCTAACTAGCATAAGCGGATATAGATACAGGATACGGATACGGATACGACACGAGTCAGATTCGCAATAACAACATTTCTCAAAATCTAGGCTACGATTCAATTCATGGGAGACGCTGATCTTTTTTGATTTAAATATATATAAAATAACACACAAAAATCATCATTTTCAACATAAACTAAGAACACAATCCACTTTTTAGTGTTGGTACACAGATTGTTGATGTTTAAGACATTAATACAACATAAAATTTTAGAAAGTGTTGAAAAGAGTTCAACATATCTTCTCAATGTATCCAAATGACTCCGATATGGATACAAATCCGATACGTACCCAATACGGGTACGTCTCCTCAAAAGAAGTTAGAAGCATAGATCTAAAGTAGTAAAACTATAAAAGTGTCCGCGTCTTTGTTACACTTGCAATAATATCAAATCAAATGCGCATATCAATTTAGATAAATCCATTATATGCATTTAGACAGTCAGCAACATGTCAATGTTTTGAGTCGAGATGACTCCCAGGCCACAGCCAAAATGCATGAATTGATGTCCACTTAAATCCTCGAGAGATGTGGGGAAACCCAAAACAACTACTGTCGATATAACAGCAAAAATCCCAGCCCCCAAACAACACAAAATAACTAAACCTCGCACTAAGGAATGGTGTATATAAGTATTGTTCTGACCACTCCCACCAGATGCAGAAACCACATCCATATCGCCTGTCCAAAATTTGGTATAGGACTCGATAAGCTAGCAGCTGTGAATATTTCCCTGCTTAATGACCCAATTTCGAGCAACCTAAGGCAAAAATTTGCAGTCGTCTTTATGTAGACATACCTTCGTGATTATCATCATCAAAAACACCCTAACACAAATACTATCAGCCTCTCTATGTCGAAGAATTCATGAGAATCATTTTCATCAGCGACATCGACAACCTAATTCTTTCTCTATAAGTAGGTCATTATCTATGGAGAGGGCTTAAGTTGAAAACTCTATCAAAGAATTGGCCAATATTTTATTGATTGGTTAGAACTGGAGCAAAGCATTGTCCAATTCTTGTCTAAAACTTGAGGTTGTGAAGAGGAAGGCTCAAATTTCCTATCCAATAAACCTCTCTATGTCGAAGAATTCATGAGAATCATTTTCATCATCACCATCCGCAACCTGATTCTTTCTCTAAAAGTAGGTCATTATCTATGGAGAGAACTTACAAGTTGAAAATTCCATCAAAGAATTGGCCGATGTTTTTTATTGATTGGTTAGACCTGGGACAAAGCAGTGTCAAATTCATGTCTACTACTTATGGCAGTGAGGCTCAACTCAAATTTCATATCCAATATAAACTAGTTGAGGACAAAAAGGTATAAACCTACAAAGCTGAGTTGAGAAACAAGAAATATTTTGAAGATGAGACAATTAATGCTACATGCCATTGCATGCCTCAAGCGCGCGCGCGCATATAGGGAGGTGGTCAATAGAGGCCGGTTCTCCTTTTTTAAAATGAGATCAACTCCTCAAACTCCTAAACAATCGTGTGTGTGTGTGTGTGGGTGGGTGGGTGTGGAGAGACAGGGGGGGCTGGGAAGCTCCCAAGGGGCCTGCGAAGGCAGACACAAGTGGGCAGGTGGATCAAGAGCCAAAATGGAATCACCAATGCTTTGTTCAATGCATTAAAATTAATACAGAAGATACTTTTTCTTAGTACTTTTTCTTAGAGATCTATCTTATGAAATCACTTTATTTTCTTTTAGTGAATAGAATATGAAGAAGAGTGTTTAAGAGAATATCTGGAAAATTAACCAAAATAAAAAACATTGTACAGTGTCAACAGATACTTACTGTCATTTCCATAACTAAGAAGTTTGCCCTTAATAATGTATATTAGGTTAAATTGTTTTAGAAAACAACCTAAACAGATTGTTCGACTGCAGGTTTTTTGAATTTTCCATGAACCCAGATCCTTTGCATCTTTTCCCCGCTTCGACGGTTCACTGTCCTCACGCAGCAATTATCAAGCTCCACCTGCATTGTTACCCAAAAAACCTAAATTAAGAAAATTTTCTGCAAGATTCAATCAGAATACTAGAGAATCAGAGATGAAGAGAGTATACTTATTTTACCTAAATCTATTCATAATTCTGAAGGAAACACGTCTATTTACTGAAAAGTTTACAAACGGCCAAAATAATTAAGATTAGAAAAATCGTTAGAAACCTCTAATTTCTGAAGTGAGATACAG
The DNA here is from genome assembly GCA_030015575.1 of Agapanthus africanus. Lineage (NCBI taxonomy): Eukaryota > Viridiplantae > Streptophyta > Magnoliopsida > Asparagales > Amaryllidaceae > Agapanthus > Agapanthus africanus. The sequence goes on along the minus strand of JASDDO010000010.1, from coordinate 482,887,947 downwards.
TTTCAGTCAAAATAATTGTTAAGGATACAAAGGAAAGCCTTCACATTATGATCTCAAATTGCAAAAGAGATTAAAAGGATAATGTTATAATATACCTGATATATTTTGTACAGGTGCATGAAACTAGTAAAACCAGACCCCCCTTGATGAAATTATGGAGTCTTCTTATGAAGGAATATACATAGAGCCTTAACAAAGTTAGGAAGGGGAATTTTCTGAACCACCTTTTCTCAAACAATAAATATAGAGCATAGTTTTTTTTTTTTAAAATCAACCCCCCTTTGGGAATCGATATAGAGCATAGTTGCTGTCAATGTACTATGGTACATGCATTTAGATGATGTTTCCATCAAGTTCCTTTAAAATCTTACAAATATTTTTCGGTTCAATTTCTTTCCTTTCTTTCCTTCCTTTCGTTTCTTTTTTTCTTGCTTATTTTCCCTGTGTGTGTGTGTGTTTTGCAGGATTCTTCTGGTTCCAGAGGACTAATTATAAATCAACAATTGACGCACAGCTGCAAATAGGGACAAAATACGAGTAAAAGAGAACGATGATTATTACAAAGTCACATTGAACTGCAATAATATAGACCGCTGTGACGGCAAATGCAAAGATAATATACTAAATAAGACGAACTGATGGGATGGGATGATACAATAGAAATTGCTGCTCCTCAAAAGCTGATAAGCATGCTTAATAAGCAAACACTAATCAGTAATATAGCCAAGAAAGCATGTCACATACTCAGAATAAAGAATTATATTGTGATTTTGATTTCAAAATGATGCTACCTCAATGAATCCAGCACGAACAAAAAGGTCTCTCACAATATCCAGTGAAAAGAAATAAGAAAGAGTGCCATCTGACCGCATATACTCCCTGAATCCAACTCTTTGTTCAGGTAGAAACCGAAGCATCGTCATGTCATAAAGTCCTGAGATTGTAAACCATTTCTGAGCTAGCATCCAAGTATATCAAATTGAAAATCTGGAAGAAACTGATACAGTTTTGTAGTAGCCGGTCCAATATATATTAGATATATGCAATTAAAAATTATGGTCCAAGATAAACATGTTTCAGGCACTGAATAATCAATGAGTAGAATATTACCATAGTCTCTGAATAAGAGCAAACCCCCAGGCTTTAGAACTGAGAAGCATTTTCAATGACAAAGGACATCTTTTTGGCCGGTAATGCTGACACAGTGAATATCTGCAAATTCAATCAGATTTGGAGCATTACATTCCACAACAGAGTGGTTACCCTTCTATTGTAAGGAAATACAGAAAGTCTCATGTAGAATGGTTCTACGATATCATTTATTGGTAAGGGTATAATTATTGATGCAGTAACTTACTACGTACAAAGAAAGACCTGTTCATTGGTCAATTATGAACTTCATCCACAAATGTGTCAACAATCTGTACGTAGAATATATTTCTCATGTGTTGCCATATGCCTCTCTAACTGAGTGTAGAATTCTCAACTTAAGGGGAAAATAGTGACTGCTATATGCTACTAAAGAACATGATATTGAACAGATTATATGCAAAGTAACAAGTCCTGATCAGGTAGAATTGTTGTTTGGTGATTTGCTCATATGAAAGCCATGCCACATTCCAGGCTCAAATAAATGTCACGAACACATAGATTCTACACAATGACCAGCATATGATGATATATGATGGTATGTTTTCAAATGCCTGGTTATAACATGCCCTTTACTTGAGTGTCGGTAAACAAAACTCTCAACTTTCGGGCAGAAACTGAATTATACTGATTTTTACAGTAGAGATTTGGACCAATTCCTAAAGGAATCTTAATCTCTTGTCTCTGTTGGAGATTTTGACAGAGCAATAATGAAAAATTGTAAGCAAAAGTGATTCTGCAGATGATCTTTATTAGAGTAAAAAACAAAGCCTTTAAATAGGCATTACAAGCTAAACATGACTTGAAAGCAGAGTAAATTCTTAGCCTAGAAAATCTCAACTGTTTAACTACTTCCATCGGCACATAATCTGCCTAGGAGATTTATTCAACTTGACTACTAACAAACTACTAACAAATCTGCCTAGGAGATTTATTCAACTTGACTACTAACAAACTACTAACAGAAACATTCGAATTACTCTAACTTCAACACTCCCCCTTTATTCGAAAGTTGAAACTCCCAATTGTGTACTGAACTCTTCATGTTTTGCTTGTGGCAAACTCTTGGTTAATAAGTCTGTAATCTGTTCATTGGTTCCACAGTTATCCAACCGAATTTCTTCTTTAGCAATCAGCTCCCTTATAAAATGATGCTTGATTTCGATGTGTTTCGTCCTGCTGTGGTGCACCGGATTCTTTGCTAACATCACTGCTGACTTGTTATCACATTTCATACTAGTAGCTTTGATCTGTTCTTGCCCCAAGTCGCTTAGAATCCTCCTTAACCAGACTGCTTGACAACTTGTTGCAGCAGCTGCCACATACTCGGCCTCTGTCGAAGATAAAGCCACTGAGGCATGTTTCTTCGAACTCCAGGATATGGCTGCAGTACCTAGGACGAAACAATTGCCGGATGTGCTTCTCCTATCTTCCACAGAACCGGTCCAGTCGCTGTCGGTGAAACCTTTTAGGCTGAAGTCATCAGTCTTGCAAAACCAAATACCATAACCTTTAGTTCCTGCCAAGTAGCGGAGAGCTCTCTTGGCCGCTCCAAAATGATGGCTTGTTGGACTGTGCATAAAACGAGATAAGACACCAACAGAATAAGCTACATCAGGTCGAGAATGAGTAAGATAAATTAGTCTTCCAACCAAACTTCTGTAGAGTCTTGCATCTGTCAATCTCGTACTGTCATCCGAACTCAATTTCTCATTTATATTCATTGGTGTCGCAGCAGGCTTGCAACCTTGCATATTAAATTTCTTCAATGTGTCATCCACATATTTCCTCTGTGACATGAATATCCCTTTCTGAGTTTGAACGATCTCCAGCCCCAAAAAATATTGTAACTCTCCTAAATCAGTCATCTCAAACATCTTTTTCATTGATACTTGAAATTCATGTATAAGCTGCAAGGACGAGCTGGTATAGATCATATCATCCACGTAAAGACTTACTATGAGTAAGTCATTCGTACCTTGATTCTTTACATAGAGAGTTGGTTCGTGAAGGCTCCTTTCAAATCCATTCTTGAGGAAGAAATCGTCGATCTTACTGTACCAGGCACGTGGTGCTTATTTGAGCCCGTAGAGAGCTTTCTGCAACCGAAGTACCTTGTCTTCCTCTGTCTTGCTTTCGAAACCTAGTGGCTGACTTACATAGACCTCCTTCTTTAAATCGCCATTTAGAAATGCGGATTTAACATCGAACTGAAAATTTTCCATTGCTTTTGGGCTGCTACCGCCAAGATTATCCGCACGGTTTCAAAATGAGCCACCGGAGAGAATGTTTCTTCGTAGTCGATTCCCTATTGCTGCGTGAAACCTCTAACCACCAGCCTAGCTTTGTGTTTCTGAACACTTCCATCTGCCAAATACTTTGTCTTGAAGATCCATTTTAAACTAATAACATTTTTACCTTCTGGAAGATCGACTAACTCCCACGTTTGATTTCTTTGGATTGCTGACAGTTCTTCTCTCATTGCAAGTCTCCATTCTTTTCTTTCCATGACTTCTTCCATAGTGATTGGGTCCCCAGCAAATAGAACCAGTGCTGAAGTTGTGTTCCCCTCAATCTCAAACCGACGTCGAGGAACTCTCCCCCACTCACTTCTACGTAGCTGAGCTGACTCTTTCGGCGAAGATTCTTCAGATGTTGAGACTGAGCTTGATTTCTCCGGAGTTGAAGACCGTGAACCTTCCGAACCATCATTTTCGAGCTCGACTTGTTCAAGGGCATTTTATTCTTCTTTAGTCTGAACGTGAGGGATTTGGCTGTTGTCTTTGGCTTCCCAATCCCAACTGGCCTGTTCGTCAAATACAACATTGCGACTAACAGTAATCTTTTTACTCAAGGGATCATATACTCGGTAAGCCTTTGATTTAGTGCAATAACCAATAAACACATGCTTTTGTGATTTCCCATCTAGTTTATGTCGTCCTGTTGTAAGCAAGACATAACATATGCACCCGAACACTCGAAGATGACTTACGGAGGGTTTACTTCCGCTCCATGCTTCATACGGAGTTTGGTTCCATACTGCTTTGGTCGGTGAGATGTTGAGAATATGAACAGCTGCTGCAACTCGTTCAGCCCAAAAAGAATTTGGTATTCCATTCTGTTTCAACATCGATCGAACCGTTTCCACAACCGTCCGATTCTTGCGTTCAGCCACGCCGTTCTGTTCGGGAGTATACGGTGCTGTGAGCTGCCTTCTTATTCCTTGTTCATCGCAGAAGGCATCGAAATCTTTTGAGGTAAATTCATCTCCACGATCGGTACGGAGTATTTTTACAACTTTCCCACTTTTTTTTTCCACAAGTGCCTTGAACTTCTTAAAGCACTCGAAGCTTTCTGATTTGTGCTTCAAGAGATATACCCAGCTCATTCTACTAAAATCATCAATAAATAGGAGAAAGTACTTACTGCCAGCTAATGATTATGTTCTCATGGGACCACACAGATCGGCATGGATGAGCTCGAGAATATCTTCAGCTCTCTTTGATTTTCTTATCGGAAAAGATTGTTTTGCTTGCTTTTCAATCATGTACCCTTCGCAAACTTTCTCTAATGACTTGATGACAGGAAGATCATTCACCATTTGCTTGTTCTTTAGCAGCTGCAGTCCTTTAATGCTTAGATGGCCATATCGCTGATGCCATAGCTCGTTTTCCGCAAGAGTCTTGCTCACCATGGCTCTTTCTGTTATTTTAGCAAAAGCAAGAGCATACATACGATTTGATCACATACGAGCACAAGCAAGAATTTTACCAGTGATTTTGTGTTTCACCATGCATTTAAAATCATCAAATACCATCATGTAACCAGATTCATTCAATTGTCCAACGCTCAGCAAGTTGTGTGCTAAAGATGGAGCAAAATGAACATCCTTAATAAATTTTTTCTGGTTACCTACTGAGATCTCAGCTATGTCCTTGCCTTTAATCTGTAGTTGTTTATCATCTCCAAGCCGTACTTGTGATTTGACAGTCTCATCGAGCTCTTTGAATTTGGAGCGATCTCCAGTCATATGATGAGAGCAGTCGCTATCAATGTACCAGATGTCATTCTTCTTTGTTGTTGTTGCTACTGTCATAAACATGAAATTATCTTCCTTTTCTTCAGCATAATTTGCATCTTCTGGTTTGGACCAAAAATATCTATCAGAGTGCCCAAATTTATTACAGTATGAGCACTTGACAATATTTTTTCTGCCTCGGCCCCTGCCTCTATGGCCTCCTCGACCTCTTCCTCTTCCATATTGATTTGAGGATTCAGACTCCCCCTTGGTCTGAAAGGCTATTTCTTCTTCCTTCCCATTAGATCAGTTGATTCGCGTCTCATGAGCTTGAAGTGATCCTTTCAGTTCATCAAATGAGAAGGTGGGCAGGTCATTAGATTCTTCGATTGCAGTCACCACATGATCGAACATGGATGGCAGACTCCTTAGAACCTTGGCAACGACTGTTTCGTCTGATATCTGATCTCCGTAGGATCTCATTTGCCCTACAACCGACGAAACTCTTGCCAGAAAATCTTGCACAAACTCATTATTTTTCATGGAAGAAGTTTCAAAATCACGCCTTAGGGATTGCAACTTTACCCTTATTACCTTGGAGGAACCCTGATATTCAGTCTTGAGCGTGGTCCACGCTTGCTTGGCCGTGGTAGTTGCAGCTATCCTGGAAAAAATTGACCCATCCACTGCCTGCTGGATGAAGAAGAGAGTTTTGGCATCCCGTTTTAGATGCTCTTTGTTGCGAGTCTCGTCTTCTTTATTTTCTTCATATCCTGTTTCGACATAATCCCATAGATCTTGAGATCGAAACAGTGTCTTCATTTTGATACTCCAAAATTCATATGAATCTCTTTTGAACAGCGGAATTTGTGGCTGTGAAGTACTGACACCGACGTTAGCAGCCATGTTTGCGAGTGAGGCAGTCAAAGAAAATTCCCAGTTCTGAAAGAACCTTGCTTTGATACCACTATTGTTGGAGATTTTGACAGAGCAATAATGAAAAATTGGAAGCAAAAGTGATTCTGCAGATGATCTTTATTAGAGTAAAAAAACAAAACCTTTAAATAGGCATTACAAGCTAAACATGACTTGAAAGCAGAGCAAATTCTTAGCCTAGAAAATCTCAACTGTTTAACTACTTCCATCGGCACATAATCTGTCTAAGAGATTTATTGAACTTGACTACTAACAAACTACTAACAAACCTGCTTAGGAGATTTATTCAACTTGACTACTAACAAACTACTAACAAACTACTAACAGAAACATTCGAATTACTCTAACTTCAACAGTCTCGGTCTGAACTTAGATTCGAAATGTTATATATAGCAGATCAGCAACGTATATACTGGTTGGGTGCAACTTTTTTTATCCTACATGGAGCCTTGTCTATATAGTGAGCTAAGTAAATAACGTCTAAATTATGCATATTCAAATATAGACTGTTACCTTATATAGCCCTACCCCGTTTTAACATCCTCTATGAGTAGAAGTAAACTAAATCAATTAATTGAGCAGGTGTGACAAGGCAAGCGGAATAGCCGAATATTTTAAACAGGTTTAAAAAATTTCAAATGTAACAGAGTCAACTCTGCCAACACAACAATGGGCACCTCTCAGGAGGGCAGGCTCATTACATTGTGCCATTTCTTTTGGATTAGCATCTTCATAACAACATAGAATCATTAATCTATTCTGTATGAGTTTACAACAACATCAAACAAATAGAAACAACATATAAGTTAATTCAGTACCCGATGCAAAGCCGCCCGACTTCGTCGATGTTTTCTTCCGACAATCAGTACTGAACAACCAATTCGGAAACGCATTTACAGAAAAGTCTAGCGCAAACGGGTGAAACAGATGCTTCATAGACGGCAAACTCGTTGAAGTCACCATCTCCTTTGCTATTTTAAGAACCTCTGAACTGCAGTCACAAGCATATACGACAATGTCCTGTTTCGCCCTAAGGTATAAACTTTCCTCAATATTAGTACCATGGTGAAAAATATATAGCTACAAGCATTTTCACTCAATAAAGATCCGAAATTTATCGCGAAATGGGAATGGCGGTGCTCCCATTCCCACACCCAACTTCCAAAACCCTAGCGGAATCACCATAGCTCACCATTTCAGGAAACTCTTTCAAAAGATACCTCCTTTCCTGCAAAATCTCGATCAAAATCCAACCAAAATGAATTTTTTAATAAACAAAAGAAGATTGAAGAGAAAAGAGAGAGAACCTTGAAGAATTTGCCCTTCGAATGGCGGCGGTGAAATCTCCGCCATGGCTCAGCCGACGATGATGAGGGATTTGAAGAAGAAGAAGAGAAAGGAGTGAGATGGTATTTGAGCGATGGATGGATGATGGAGGTCCTTTTCGGGTCTCCGTTAGATGTTGTCTTCCGTTGATCTCCCGGTGGACTTTGTTAGTTATCTCCTGTTGCGTGTTGGTCTCAATGGGTTTTGGTGGGAGAGGTGGTGTGAGGAGTTTGGTGCCGAGTACCTGCAAAGAAGTCCCGGGGTGGTTTGGTACCACCAAGAACCCTCCGACGATCAAGTTAGTGATGAGATCCGGGCAGAATAACGGCTTAGAGGAGGAAAGAATGGCTTACTTGACCCCTCTGTGATGGGGGTTTATATAGCGGTGGTGGCATGCAGCAACAGGCGCGAGAATCTCGCCGACAGTTACGCCCCCGACGTCATGCCGGCGTAGAGAACGGATCGCCCATTAATGGGGATTGTAATGGCGTGGAACGTGGGATATTGCTGGCGTAGAATCTGCACATGGCGAGATTCGCGGAGCGGCGGTTACGCCTGTGAGCGGTGGCCTTGGTCGGAGGGCCGAGGAAGACGGCCTCGGCCAGGAGCTCGGGACGAGGGAGGAGGCCGAGGAGTCCAGGTCTTGTGGCAGCTCGCCGCGAGCTATGGGGCCGAGGAGGCCAATTTGTAGGGGGCCCTGAGGAGGGCCAGCTTGTGTTTGCAGGTCGGATACAGGGTGGCCTGGTCGGCCCCTGTGGGCCCTTTCTTCTGAGTTCTGGGACACGTCATCTGCCACGTGTCCTGATCTTGGAGATCGCCAATATTGAGCATCATCATTAACCCCCCACTTTTGTCCCGACCAGCTAACGGGTCGGGCCAGGAGTGGACTGCCAGGTCTCCCGGGATGAGCTCCTTTCTCGGGCTTAGTCGGGACGAGTCCTCAGGCCGTCGGTTGTCTTTTCCGCTAGCGAATCAAGGCGAGATCACTGTATTTAAAGAAGGTACGCCGGTTCGTGCACTCTGCAACTGAAGCGACGGTCCACGTGTCAAGCGTCGACTGGCTGACGCGGCGTATGCAGGCCTGCGGCGTCTGATGGGACGCGGTTCAGCGCAGGATCGACACGTGGAGCGATCGGAGCCACTGGGCTAGAGGAGTCGTTTCGGCGGGAGATGACGGGCGCCGTTGGATGAGGCCATATGCCGCAATAAACAGGGGTAGGGTCCGCCCTAGGGCCCCTACTCCTCTATATTTCCCCCTCTTAAGTCGTTGTTGCTCGGCGCTCGTCTCCCTTCTCCCGCTTTCAGCCCCTGAAGATTCTCTTCTCCAAGGTTAGATGTCTTCCTCTGTAGAATCAGTAGACGTCGTAGGAGTAGGTTTTAGGGTCCCTTTAGCTGTGTCTGAGTCTCCTCGGGGAGCAGGGGTTGGATCCTCTCCCCGGGATCGTGAGGCGGAGGCCGCCTCCAGGGGGAGGCGGCAGGTGTGGCCCCTGGCTCCTCTTGCTGGGTGAGGCATGAGGACGAGCTCGCCAATGCTCGGGCTCGCTTCCACATCCCTTCGCGCTACACACTCCGCCTGGCCAAGGAGGGAGAGAGGGCGGACCAAGTACGGGGTAGGGAAATTGCCCTGTATTTGGAAGCGTTCTGGGGCGGAATGCGTCTGCCCTTCTCTCCCGAGGTCATCGTTGCGCTGAATTTCTTCGGTTTGGCCCCCGGCCAGCTAGTGCCGAACTCGTGGAAGATCCTCCTCAGGTTCTTGATCCGCCTGAAGTTACAGGCGGTTCCTTTCAATCTTTCCCTTCTCGATTCTTCTCTCGCCTTCAAGAGTCACCCTGGTGGTCGAGCGGGCGACCCGAGATGGGTTTATCTCACTTTCAGGAAGCGGCCGGGGTGCGCGGCCGGGGTGCGCTGCCGAGATCGGGGTCGTGGCCTTGCATTCCTCCATTCATGATTGGAAAAAGAAATTTTTCTTCGTTTCCCCTCCCGAGGGCGAGGACTGGCCCGTGCCTACCAAGTGGTCGAGGGAGAAATGTCTGCCGAGAAACCAGTCCGATGACCCCGCCGCGGTGAGAGTGGCGTCGTGGGAGCCCATCCCCGACCTGACGTGCTGCTGTCCGAGAGGGTCTTGAGCCGGGCCGGGCTTAGCCCCATCGAGTTCGTCGGTAAGTTAGGCTTGCTTTTTGGGTTTGGGTTTTACTCGTGTCGCTGATTTGTTGGGTATTTGTTTCGTGCAGGATCCATAGACTTCGTCTCCCTCAGAGCCTCCAAGCGCCAGCCGAGGCAGCCTACGAAGGCCGGGGGCGCCAGTTCTTCTCGTGCGAAGCCCGCCCCGGCTCCTACCGCTCCGGTGGTGGTGTCCCGCGAGCGCCCGGGGCGGATCCCGCCCCGGGTCCCAGCAGAATATCGGGACGGAAGCGGGCCCTGATCCAGGAGGACCTGGCCTCGGAAGAGGAGATCGGCTCTCCCTTGGAGTCGCTCAAGAGGAGCTCCCGGAGGCCCTCCCGGGGTCGGTCCTCACCGACCATGGTGGAGGAAGGGGGCCTCCGGTTCGCGGTGCCGTCGGGGCTGTCCGTTGCGGATATCCTCCTGCATGAAATAGAGACCTCGGCCGGGGGCAGAGTTCCCGGGGGGGGGCCTTCAGGGCCCAGCTGGCGTCCATCGCCCAGGAGTCCGTGCAGGTAAGTTTTTCTTTGGTTCATTATGATGTTCAGTGCCCCCTTCATCTTTCTGATCTTTTCCGTGTCTCCCAGGTTCTCGAGCACGTGGCCCTCGCCCTGCACATGGAAGCCGAGGTGGTAGCCCCGGCGCTGGAGGCTGCGGGTCAGCTCGCCTCGCTGCAAGAGAGCTCCAGGCGGGAGTTGGAGACGATGTCGGCGAGGGTCGCCGTCTTGGAAGGCGAGGTGGAGGCCTGGAAACGGGAGGTGGCCCGGCACCGCGATGCTGCGGTGATTGCCGAGGTCAAGCTCGAGGACGCCCAGGTGCTCGCCGGCAACCTGAAGAGGACGGTGAAGGCCCTCCGGAAGGAGCTGGGGGCGGCGGCCGAGGCGACCGAGGCGGCTGAATCGAGGGCGGTGGAGGGCTATAAGAATTCGAAGGACTTCTATGACGACTTGGTCGTGGCCACGACCCGCATTTGGCACGACGCCCTCGATGCCGTTAAGGCCCGGATGCCGGAGTTCGCCGACGCAGATCTTCGGGCCGAGTTCCCCCTCGTGGGCGCCGACGAGCAGGGGAAAGAGGTTCCTAGCGAGGAGGTCGCCGAGGACCCCGCGCGCCACGTGGTGGAGATCGAGGACCTCGAGGTCGTACCTAGCCCCGAGGTGTAGAGCCCCCGTTTTCCTCCTTTTATTTTGTTTTTTGAATTTTGTAAGGCTGGGGAGCCCCGAAAAATACCCTCTGTAAAGTCTCTGTTTTTTGGCAATAAAAGAAAATCCTTGTTTTCATCGGTTTGCATTTCATCTTCTGTGTGAAGAATGCCCGTAAGATGTCTTTGCTTGTACCGTTGTCTTTCATGTCAGGTTGGCCATCTGTCTGGCGATCGTCCGTCGAGTTGACTTCAATTACTGGCCGACGAGTATGCCAAGCGCTGCCGAGGAGGTATCCCTATGGGCCCCGGAGTCGAAGGGAGATCGTTCAGACTTGGATAGACCTGACGCCCCTCACTGGGGTCTCGGATCCTCCGCGGGCCACAGGGTATCTTTGACTTCGAGTATCGACCACCATCTGGGGGTGACTGGGCAGGGTAGCTGCTCAGTTGCCTCTTGCAAGGGCTTTCTGATCTCTGGCATTGTGGTAGGGGAGCTACCCTCCATGGATGACCGTGCAGGGTAGCTGCTCGGTCGCCCCTCGATCGTTAGCGTTGGGGGTGCCGTAAGAAGCCAACTAAGGATGACCGGGCAAGGAAGCTGTGCGGCCGTCTCGTAGTGAGGACTTTGACCTCTGGCGTCGGGGTAGGCAACTACCAGCCTGGGACGGTCGAGCGGGGTAGCCGCTCTGGTGCCTCTTGCGAGGGCTTTGATCCCTGCCGGTTGTGGTAGGAAGCTACCAGCTGGGGATAGCCGACCAAGGACTCGACTGCCTCTTGGAGGACTTTGGTCCTTAGCACTGGAGGGGCTGTAAGAAGCTCGCTAAGGATGACCGGGCAGTGAAGCTGCGGTTGCCTCTTGGCGAGGGCTTTGACCTCTGGCGTCACGGGTAGGCAACTACCATCCGGGGACGACCGAGCAGGGTAGTCGCTTGGACGCCTCTTGCAAGGGCTTCGATCCCTGGCGTCATGGGTAGGGAGCTACCAGCCGGAGATGACCGAGCAAGGTAGCTGCTCGGTTGCCACTTGCGAGGGCTTTGATCCTTCAGGACGGGGACCGAGCAGGGTTACTGCCCAGTGCCTCTTGGAGAGGACTTTGATCCCTGTCGGTTGTGGTAGGAAGCTACCAGACGGGGATAGCCGAGCAAGGACCCGACTGCCTCTGGGAGGACTTTGGTCCTTGGCGCGGGAGGGGTTGTAGAAGCCTACCAAGGACCCTTGTGTTAGTGTATATGCCCTAGGGGCCATTATTGTATCAAACTAGTTTGTATATTACTTAATGGAAGCTTGGGATATTCACATGTATATAACAGTCTTGCTAAACATGGTAGTATGCTACTTGGTTTTTCTATCTTAATACGTGAGTATACGTATTGATAGAGCTCTTAGGATCTTACTTGACTACCAGCGTTGTGATGGCAGTCACACTAGTGGGGGCTGGGTAGTCTACAAGCACATCCTTATTCAGGTCCCTAGTCGTTGGATTATCGAGACAGGGCATCGATACTCCGGAGTAGACTAGTGTGTACGCTTCTCATCCCAGTTGGGGAGATGGTCTGTCCCACAGCCGTCAGTACATCGTACTGGAGATAGTATGCAGGTGCTCGTTAGGTTACGGGTACACCGGACAGGACTCACAGGGAACTGTTGGTTGGTTTTATACCAGTCGTCAGTGAACAGTTCCCAGGTGACATGAGTACAGCATAGTCCGCAGACTTGACACTGCTACTTCGCCTCGAGTGTGTCCCACTGTTCTTAGATTGCTATCCTACCACGGCTCAAAGGAGTCGTGCAAACAGGTAGCAGTTGGGTGCAGTCCCGAGCACTTGGAGGCAGTGGCGGTTAGACAGGATTCGTCTCTCCCGGTATTGGAGGTTGATATCGCGCTGTGTCAGAGAGCCATTACGCAAAGTCCCTGGCCAGGGCAAGCGAGATTTGCTGGTAGCTTCCAGTAGTTTCTCAGGGTGTAATGGGCTTCGCTCCGACACGACTTATACCGCTATTAGGGGACTGACGCTTGCCGCCCCCCTAGGCCCGATATGCGATAGTCTTAGATAAACGGACCGGACTGTATGGAGATTGTCACATCAGACTCAGTAGGAGTTCGGATGGGTTTTCTCATCGGCCTTCTTATCGACATCTACCTGGGGACCGTTACGTACAGCTAGTGCCGCTTGCGGTCTGTGGTTAAACCCACTGCCAGCGCAGTAGTCGAGTCTCTAGAGTCCCACACAGAGAGTTTCCCTACTCCAGGCGAAACGATATAGAGGTCGTATGGTTTTACGAAAAGGGTTCGGACGCATATGTGTGTTTACGCACGTACGACTTTCGGACAGTTTTTACTAGTCGGCTTTGGTTTAAGCCAGTTACTAGTATCCGGTTATTGGATTATACAGTCTAAAGTTTTTCCGTATTTTCACGGATAGGAGGGGCGTTCTCATAATTGCGCGAGAAGCTTCTAGAAGATGGTGACTAAGGAGGTTTAGGTGGCATATACATTAAATGAGATTAGTGAGTCATATGGATGATTCATCCATGTCATTAATGCTTCATAATTGCTTAATGACTCATGGAGATGAATCACCAAAAGATATTTATCAAGCATGGTTGTAAATGATTTTCTTTTCTTTTCTTGAAAAACAATAATGCTTGATATATATTATGATAACTCATTTTCTCATTTCATTATTCTTCTCACATTCTCTCTCCTCAAGCTCTCTCTCTTCAAACTCTAATCCTCCTCTCTCATGTGTTGAGTACAAGGATTAGTTAGACTACTTAATTCATAACCATACTCTATTTCATCTAGGTACTTTGATTAGCACTTAAAGATACCTCGTTGCCTCAAGTTTAGAGGCAAAGCTTGGAGTTTAGCTCTCGTGGTGGATCGTCTACTACTTGGAGAAGGCCGAGGAGGAGGTGGAGTTCGTAAAGACGAAGGACACGGTTCTTTAGGTATAATCTCTTCACATAGTAGTTTAGAACTTCTATATTTGATGTTAGTTATCGTTTAGCTTCGATTCATACGGTTAGTCGATGTTTAAGCAAAGAACAAGATCGTTTTTCATATTTCCGCCTCCCCGCAAGTCGTGGGTTGTTGTACATTGACTTACAGTGGTATCAGAGCCTCGCTAAACAATAAATAACTCACTTGCAAAATTGTATGAATTTCGAACGGAAAAAACAAAACCGGAAAACCCCGATATCATGGTATTCTGTCGATTTTTAAATGTGGTCCAAAAATTTTTCAGGGACCTTCAGAAAGCCCTAAATGATAGTAGTAGAACACCAAGAAAATTGGGCACATGAATCGACCAAATCGCCGCGGAACCGCGGCGGATCCCACCGATCCGCCGCGATTCCGCCGCCGAGTTGCCGATTCATCAGCCCAGATTTCCTGTGTGGGTTCTATGTGATATTTGGTATTTTCTGGAATTTTTTAATTTTTGCTCAGGTTTCAGATTTACAGAGAAGTATTGGAGCAAAATTAAATGTGTTTAATCGATCGAAATTATACGGTATTTGCTTGTAGGATTGTATCTGTGTTTGTATAATGTGTTCGTAAACCTCCCATAACTGCTAGTATGTCGGTTGGCAGGGGGTTGCACATTTCTGTAATGGTTTTTACTGTTTGTGGATATGAACTGTGTTGGACTGTTGTGATGTATAGCCGGGGTTATGTGATGGGTTATTCTTTAATTCATTTGATGTAAATGTAATTTGTTGTAATATTATTTTGCGGGGCACATCCAGGTTGCGGTTGTAGCCACCGTTGTATTATTTCATTTTACTGTTTTTGCTCTTATGACAGACCCAAGGTGGGGTGCACAAACTGCCGGGCGGATAGTTTGCCGTACCCGTAGGGGTCTTGGGTGGGGTAATGGCTATTCATCACAACTGTGTAATCCGTCTTTCCTTGCAGGTTCAAAAGAAATACGGATTGCTTGCAAATCCAATAAAGTTCATATGAGATCTGGAATGCCTATTATTGCGTCTGACGAATGTACAATATCTATATATGATAGCTATTTAGATGTCACTTATGTTTTACACCCGCGCTAGCCCAGCCCCCGCTCTGTCGTTAGTTAAGTAACCTAACGGGTGATGACGGAACCCCGTGGCGAATGCGGATGGCATAAGAGGACGTTGTATTTTCGTTGTTTTCTGCAATGATAGGTTAATGATGGGACGCATTATTTATAATGAAAAGAAAATAAACCAAAAGTTTAATCGTTGGAACAATTTAAAAAAAACCACTCGGTTAATTTTAAAACAGATATTTTTAAATGCGGAGCTTTAACCACTCCTTTTAAAAGCTATCAGGTTCCTTCGATTATATCAAGTTCACTACGTTCACGGTTTCGCCAAAATCATTCGTAGCCCTCCGTCATTTCATCTGGGTATTCAGTAGTATTCAAGCTATATATTTTGACCTAACGCCAAGGCATAGTGTTTGGTAGCTACTGGATATTCATTTGTTGCATAGATAGATGAGTTAATTTGGGACAGTCGTATTATCATTTTGGCCGAACGTCAAGGATATATACGGATGGGTTCAAATTGACAAGATAATGATGGGTAGAACTTGACATGTGACTTATGACATTTTGACCTAACGCCAAGGTCATAAGAGCATGGGGCAAAAATATATATCGGGAATTTCTAAAGAAACTGAAATTTGCAAAGAGTTGCATACCATTTGAAGTTTGATGAATGTTGGTAGGATTCCTTCAACATTATCATACAATGATATTTGGATCCCGATCCTACTGTGAGTATATGCTACTTATCAGGATATTCGTCACTTAACGATCAATGCTATAAACCAAGTAGGTGTCAAGAAAGGTGTCAGCGGGGTTAAGCCCCCAGAGAAAAGAGGTTCTTTAATTAAGGAACTTCGCGAAAGCGTTGGAAAACCTCCCTCGAAGTATCGACACTAGCCTGGCTGAACGGTTAAGCAAGAATTGTACAGTAAGAATAGTCCTGGCTAATTCTTCTTTTATGGTTTGAGGAAGGATTCGAGAAACAGTGGGAGCCATCCAGTTTAGATAAACTAAAAACCACTCTAAACTTGCAAGAGCATCATGTTAAAGAGTTTTCTTCTCTCTCTCCTAATTGCAGCGACCCTGAAAATGACTGGACTTAAGTTACTTTTAGAGAAAAATATACTGACAGGGCCAAATTATAAAGATTGGCTGCGGAATGTCAAAATGGCTTTGACCTATGACAAATTGGGGTACGTCCTCACCGCTACGGCACCTGCTGTCCCTGGTCCCAAATCCAGTAATGCGGATAAGGAAATCCGCAAAACCTGGGATTTCGATTGCGCGAAAGCCAAGTGCATCGTGCTTGCCTCAATGAACAATGAACATTAGAGGAGGCACGAGGATATGGAACCAGATGCCATATTTCTCCATACAAAGGAACTTTATGAAGAGCAATCTCGTATAGCAAGATACGAGACCTCTAAGAACTTGTTTCGAGCGAGGTTGGCTGTCGGGTCATCGGTAGGAGAACATGTCCTAAAGATGATCGGCTATATAGAAGAGCTCGCAGACCTTGGGACGACTTTGGATAATGAGCTCTATACAGACCTTATTCTCCAGTCCCTTCCTTCCACCTACGTCCAGTTTATCCTGAACTTCAACATTCAAAGAAAAGAAGTTGAACTTCCGGAACTCCTGAATATGTTAAGGAGTGCAGAGGGCACCTTGCAGAAAGCAAGGGAAACACCCGCTATGTTTGTTAGCGGTGCATCTTCTTCCGGGTCCAAGACTAGGGCCAAAGGAAGGAAGAAGAAGGCCGCCACCAAACCTAGAGGAGGTGTTAGTAAGGTGGGAGGGAAGGGAAAGAAAAAGTTTGCAGTACCGGTAGTGGGCCAGGATGAATGCTTCCATTGTCACAGGAAAGGGCACTGGAAGAAATATTGCAAGGCGTGGAACGCCAAGAACCAGGAACCGAAGCAAGCTGTGGCTTCGACTTCAGGTGTGTTTGTAATTGAGAATTGTCTGTCAATTAACTCTACTTCCTGGGTATTGGATACCGGATCAGGATCTCATATTTGCAATTCATTGCAGGCACTGAAAAACCGTAGAGTGCTGAAGGAAGGTGATATGACCCTAAAGGTTGCTAACGGAGCTAGCGTGGAAGCTGCGTCCGTCGGGGATTATCACCTGGGATTGACAAGTGGACACATTTTGGTTTTACATAACTGTTCTTTTGTACCAAGCTTAACGTATAATATCATATCAGTTTCCTTGTTATCAAATAAAGGTTATGATTTCACGTTTGTAAGAGATGTTGTTAACATCCACCTTAATCATGGTTTGATTGGGTCCGGTACACTAAATAACGGTATATATGTTTTAAACCAACTCCAAATTTTCAATGTCCAGAACACACTAAAAAGAAAGTCTCCAGATTTAAATAAAGCTTTCTTATGGAATTGTAGACTGGGTCACATCAATGAGAGAAGGTTGACTAAGTTGCATAGAGAAGAATATTTGGACTCGTTCGAATATCAAAGTTATGACACTTGTCAATCTTGTCTCAAAGGAATGATGACAAAGACTCCATTTACTGGACATAGAGTAAGAGCGAGCGAGCTCTTAGTACTCATACACAGCGATGTATGTGGTCCTATGTCTACGCATGCAAGAGATGGTTTTTCCTATTTCATTACTTTCACGGATGATTACTCAAGGTACGGATTCATTTATCTGATGAAACATAAATCCGAGGCTTTTGAGAAATTCCAAGAGTATAAGAATGAAGTAGAAAACCAAACCGGCAAAAGTATCAAGACACTAAGATCTGATCGAGGTGGTGAATACTTGAGTGCCGAGTTCCTAGGTTACCTAAAAGAGAAAGGAATTCTCTCTCAGCTTACTCCTCCATACACTCCACAGCATAACGGTGTATCGGAGAGACGGAATCGAACCCTATTGGATATGGTACGATCCATGATGAGTAATGCTGAGTTACCGCGATCTTTTTGGGGTTATGCGCTAGAATCAGCGGCATATCTTTTGAACATGGTACCTACCAAGACTGTGCCTACCACTCCATATCAGATGTGGAGTGGGAAGAAACCCCATCTAAAGTATATAAAGATTTGGGGATGTCCAGCTTTTGTTAAAAAGCAGCATGTGGACAAGCTCGAGGCACGATCAGTAAAGTGTAAGTTTGTGGGATATCCAAAGAACTCCAGGGGATATCTATTCTATTACGCAGAGGAACAAAAGGTATTTGTTTCTCGTAATGCCCATTTTCTAGAACATCAGTTTTTAGAAAAGGAATCAAGTGGGAGCGAAATAGAACTGGAAGAAATTCCAGAACCACAAACTGCTACTGAAAGTTTGGTAGAACCGGTAGTTCAAGAAGAACAGGACATTCCCGCACCCCTCCGCAGGAGTAGTAGGCCGTCTCATCCGCCTGAGAGATACTACGGTTTTCTCATAGATAGGGATAGAGAGGATTGCATCATAGATGATGACGAACCTACAGACTTCCAGCAGGCCATCCAGAGCGGCGACTCGATACGATGGCTAGATGCAATGCGGACCGAAATGGAGTCCATGTACACCAACAAAGTATGGACTTTGGACTTTGCTCCAGATGGGGTAAAACCCATAGGATGCAAATGGATCTTCAAGAAAAAGATTGGTGTAGATGGACAGGTGGAAACCTATAAGGCTAGACTTGTTGCAAAGGGTTTTCGTCAAAGACCTGGTTTGGACTATGACGAAACTTTTTCTCCAGTGGCTATGCTCAAATCCATTCGGGTCCTTCTTACTATTGCTGCCTTCCATGATTATGAAATCTGGCAGATGGACGTAAAGACGGCTTTTCTGAATAGAAATTTAGAAGAGTGCGTCTATATGGATCAGCCAGAGGGTTTCAATCAGAGTGGGAGCAGCGGGAAAGTATGCAAGCTGCTTAAGTCCATTTATGGACTAAAGCAGGTATCGCGGAGTTGGAACATCTGTTTTGATGAGACAGTCAAAGAATATGACTTTATCAAAAATCCAGATGAACCGTGCATATATAGTAAAGTTGTAGCCAGAAATGTCGTATTCCTCGTCTTGTACGTGGATGACATTCTATTGATAGGAAATGACATTCCTATGCTACAATCTGTCAAAGGATTCTTGTCACACAGGTTCTCCATGAAAGACCTGGGTGATGCTTCTTACATTCTGGGGATCCGGATCTATCGTGATAGATCCAAGAGGATGTTGGGACTTTCGCATTCCAGGTATATCGACACTGTACTGAAAAGATTCAGTATGGAAGATTCTAAGCGCGGTAATCTACCAGCTTGTCACGGAATCACCCTCTCCAAAGAGATGTCTCCCAAGACTGATTTGGAAAGGGAACGCATGTCTATTATACCCTACGCTTCTGCGGTAGGCTCTATAATGTATGCGATGTTGTGTACCGGACCAGATGTAGCTTACGCACTGAGCGTGGTAAGCCGGTATCAGTCAGACCCAGGGGAGAAGCACTGGATAGCAGTAAAGAACATTCTCAAGTACCTAAGGAGGACTAAGGAGATGTTCTTGGTTTACGGCGAAAAAGACCTCAGGTTGGAGGCCTTTGTTGATTCCGGCTTCCAGAGTGATAAGGACGATTACAAGTCCATGTCAGGTTATGTCTTTACCCTCAATGGAGGGGCGGTGTGCTGGAAGAGTTCCAAGCAGGACACCGTTGCTGACTCGACTATGGAAGCAGAGTATATTGCTGCTTGCGATGCCGCAAAAGAAGCGATCTGGATGAAGAAGTTCCTAACAGAACTTCAGGTGGTTCCTACCATAGTTGATCCAATACCTCTGTATTGCGACAACAACGGAGCTATAGCTTTAGCGAAGGAACCAAGGTCCCATCAGAAGTCCAGACACATCTTAAGGCGGTATCACCTGATCAGGGAGATCATTGATCGTCGGGAGATCGAGGTTCGGAGAGTTGCTTCTGAAGAGAACATTGCTGATCCATTCACAAAGGCCCTACCTCAGATTCAGTTCAAGAGGCTACTCGAGATCATCGGTCTTCAATATGCCAGTACATGGCCCTAGTGCAAGTGGGAGATTGTTAGTGTATATACCCTAGGGGCCATTATTGTATCATACTAGTTTGTATATTACTTAATGGAAGCTTGGGATATTCACATGTATATAACAGTCTTGCTAAACATGGTAGTATGCTACTTGGTTTTTCTATCTTAATACGTGAGTATACGTATTGATAGAGCTCTTAGGATCTTGCTTGACTACCAGCGTTGTGATGGCAGTCACACTAGTGGGGGCTGGATAGTCTACAAGCACATCCTTATTCAGGTCCCTAGTCGTTGGATTATCGAGACAGGGCATCGATACTCCGGAGTAGACTAGTGTGTACGTTTCTCATCCCAGTTGGGGAGATGGTCTGTCCCACAGCCGTCAGTACGTCGTACTGGAGATAGTATGCAGGTGCTCGTTAGGTTACGGATACACCGGACAGGACTCACAGGGAACTGTTGGTTGGTTTTATACCAGCCGTCAGTGAACAGTTCCCAGGTGACATGAGTACAGCATAGTCCGCAGACTTGACACTGCTACTTCTCCTCGAGTGTGTCCCACTGTTCTTAGATTGCTATCCTACCACGGCTCAAAGGAGTCGTGCAAACAGGTAGCAGTTGGGTGCAGTCCCGAGCACTTGGAGGCAGTGGCGGTTAGACAGGATTCGTCTCTCCCGGTATTGGGGGTTGATATCGCGCTGTATCAGAGAGCCATTACGCAAAGTCCCTGGCCAGGGCAAGCGAGATTTGCTGGTAGGTTCCAGTAGTTTCTCAGGGTGTAATGGGCTTCGCTCCGACAAGACTTATATCGCTATTAGGGGACTGACGCTTGCCGCCCCCTAGGCCCGATATGCGATAGTCTTAGACAAACGGACCGGACTGTATGGAGATTGTCACATCAGACTCAGTAGGAGTTCGGATGGGTTTCCTCATCGGCCTTCTTATCGACATCTACCTGGGGACCGTTACGTACAGCTAGTGCCGCTTGCGGTCTGTGGTTAAACCCACTGCCAGCGTAGTAGTCGAGTCTCTAGAGTCCCACACAGAGAGTTTCCCTACTCCAGGCGAAACGATATAGAGGTCGTATGATTTTACGACAAGGGTTCGGACGCATACGTGTGTTTACGCACGTACGACTTTCGGACAGTTTTTACTAGTCGGCTTTGGTTTAAGCCAGTTACTAGTATCCGGTTATTGGATTATACAGTCTAAAGTTTTTCCGTGTTTTCACGGATAGGAGGGGCGTTCTCGTAATTGCGCGAGAAGCTTCTAGAAGATGGTGACTAAGGAGGTTTAGGTGGCATATACATTAAATGAGATTAGTGAGTCATATGGATGATTCATCCATGTCATTAATGCTTCATAATTGCTTAATGACTCATGGAGATGAATCACCATAAGATATTTATCAAGCATGGTTGTAAATGATTTTCTTTTCTTTTCTTGAAAAACAATAATGCTTGATATATATTATGATAACTCATTTTCTCATTTCATTATTCTTCTCACCCTCTCTCTCCCCAAGCTCTCTCTCTTCAAACCCTAATCCTCCCCTCTCATGTGTTGAGTACAAGGATTAGTTAGACTACTTAATTCATAACCATACTCTATTTCATCTAGGTACTTTGATTAGCACTTAAAGATACCTAGTTGCCTCAAGTTTAGAGGCAAAGCTTGGAGTTTAGCTCTCGTGGTGGATCGTCTACTACTTGGAGAAGGCCGAGAAGGAGGTGGAGTTCGTAAAGACGAAGGACACGGTTCTTTAGGTATAATCCCTTCACATAGTAGTTTAGAACTTCTATGTTTGATGTTAGTTATCGTTTAGCTTCGATTCATGCGGTTAGTCGATGTTTAAGCAAAGAACAAGATCGTTTTTCATATTTCCGCCTCCCCGCAAGTCGTGGGTTGTTGTACATTGACTTACACCTTGGCCGGACAGGGTTACTGCCCAGTGCCTCTTGGCGAGGGCTTTTGTCCTGAAGGATAGCCGAGCGAGGGATCCCCGGGCTCGACTGCCTCTGGAAGGGCTTTTTGATCCCCGACGTTGCGGCAGGGAAGCTGCCCGCTGGGGATAACCAAGCGAGGGATCCTCGGGCTCGACTGCCTCTGGGAGGGCTTTTTGATCCCCAGCGTTGTGGCAGGGAAGCTGCCTGCTGAGGATAGCCGAGCGAGAGATCCTCGGGCTCGACTGCCTCCGGGAGGGATTTCTAATCCCTGGCATTGTGGTAGGGAAGCTACCCGCCAGGGGTGACCGAGCAGGGTAGCTGCCGGGTTGAATCTTGGTGTGGTTGAGCCCGACCGTCCAGCTGTAGGCATGGGGAATAGGAACAGTCGAAGCAGCAGTGCGCATAGCATGCGCATTAAATGCGGGGGAAGGCGAAGCGCTAGGGGCGTGTCGCTTCGACTCCATCAGAGAAGGCTTGATGACCGCCGCGTGGCGGCGCCCTTTTGGGTGAAAGCGGGCGACTGTTGAGCTGCGCAGTGGGCTATATAAGGTTGAAAAGGTACTGGTCCTTTCATCCTTCATAAACAGGTCTCCGAAAATGCAAGACTTCCCGTTTACCATTCCCGACATCATCCACTTCGAAGAAGTGTATCTTTACGATCAGAACTGCACCGAGGACACAGTGCAGCTGGTCTATGGGAGCATTGAGGACCGCTTCGGTCGGCTGCTCCCTCGACGCTCCCCCCTGCTGCAACTGCTGATGTACTCCATCTGGAGGGCGTCACCGGGGCTTTACAACCCCCTGTCCGAGCAGCTCAATGACGAGGCCGTGGGCAAGCTGCGGTCTTTGAGGCGCTTCGGCCTGATCTCCGCGAACCGGCTGGCCCGCTCAGAGGCGCTCGTCCACGAATGCTACGAGTTGAGGCTTGGGGTCAACGCTCGCGGGAGAAACCGGGGACAAAGGCTGGACCTTGCCAGGCTCCGGCTGGCGGAGATCTTTACCGAGTACCACGAGCAGTGCTCGTTGCACCCCCTTCCCCCACTGTTGTAATTTCCTTTTCTTTTTGCATGTATGGCTGAGGAGCCTATAATACCTTTTGAATAAACAAAGCTCTTCTTTCTTTTTCGCAATGTTCCCTTGATCTTTATTAAATTAACAATAGATCCTAGGAAGAGTTTACACCGCTCTAAAAGAAAAGTACAAGCTAGTAAATGACTTTATTGGCTCGGCCCGAGCTCCTTGAAGGACTGTTGGCCCCCGCTCCTGGCACAGGGTTCGGGGCTCCCTGAGTTCCGGGCTGGCCGTCCGCTGAAACGAGCATGATCTGACCGACGGTCAGGTCGGCGGTAGGGCGATGCTGCTCTTGCTCGCGGTCAGTATGCCGTTTGTCCCTAAAGTAAACGGCGAGGTGCCCAGATCGGATGAGCTCTTCGATATAGTCCCTGAGTTGCTTGCAATCCTCTGTGGCGTGGTGGAAAGCGCAGTAGGGGCCCCGGGTTCGCTTTGCGGCCTGACGCGGGATCGGAGGGAATTTGAAGAACCCCTCGTTCTGGGCCTCCTCCAGCAATACTGCGAGGGAGAGGTTGAAGGGGGTATACTCCTGGAACTTCGGGTGGTAGGATTGCTGACGCTCCGGCCTTTCCTCCCGAGTCCTCTTCTTCTGGTCGGATCTTTCCGCGCGGGGGAGGTTAGCGTTCACCTCGGATTCCAGCTGAACCCCGCGCTCGGTCCACGCCTTGACCTCGGCCATGGTCTTCGGTTGTGCCAACGCGAAGGAGCGCAGCCATTCCTTGTGCCTCAGGCCAGATCTAAGCGCCGCGATGACGGTTTCGTCCCGGTGCTCGGGCACCTCGAGAAGGACGTTGTAGAAACGGGTAATGTAGGCCTTGAACGTTTCCTTGTCCCCACTCTTAACCGTGAAGAGGTAGTCGACCGTGCGCTTCTGTCGACGGTTCCCAACGAAATGGCCGAGAAACTGAGTAGCCAACTCGTCGAAGGTCGAAATCGAGCGGGGCTCGAGCCCCCGGAACCAGTCCCGACTTGCGCGGATAAGGGTGGCCGAGAAGGCCCTGCACTGGACGGCGTCGGAGTGGTCCTGGAAGCTCATCCCTGCGGTGAAAGCGTCCAAATGGTCCTTCGGGTCGGTCTTCCCGTCGAACGACCTTCGGGGGCTTGTTGCGCGAGGAGACGTGGACGGCGAGCAATTCCTTGGTGAACGGCTTTGTGAGCGAGTCGGAGGCGTACTTAGCCCCGTCGCTCGAGAGGTGAGCCTCCCGGCGCATGCCCTCGATTTTCTTCTCGAGGGCGTCGAGCCGACCGTGATATCCCGAGGAATCGGCGCCTTGGGATCCCTGGTCTCCGCTGCGGGTGACCTGCATCTGGGAGCGGCCCCGGTTCCTCTCGATGAGGTGCCTCAGATCCTTGGGCGAGGTGGCTCTCGAGCCGCCGAGGTGAACTCCTTCTGTGCAGCCCCGCCGAGTGTGGCGGTGTCGACCATGCCTGTGGATAGGCAAGGTGACTGACATCTCCTCAGGGGATAGGGGTCGCGAGGAGGCTCAAGGTGAGGCGTTCTGGCGGCGGACCTTGGTGTGGAGCCGTGAGGCGCCCAGCGGGCCTCAGGGAGCACCGGCTCGGGAGATCAGTGGCGAGGAGTCGCAGCCTGCTGGTAGTCAGCCATCCAGATAGGGGCTGAGCCTTCTGGAGGTGGTGGAGCGACGATCTGGGGCCCAGGCCCAGCCGTTTTGACGCGGACGAGCGCCTCCACGAGGGACTGCAGCCGATCTATCCGGCCTGCGAGGGCGCTGATGACGGTCGCTGGAGGAGGCTCATCCCCGCCTTCGGTGAGTGGAAGGCGGCGGCTGGTACCGGGATCTTCAGGATGGTTGCTCTCCATTTGGGCGGGGATCGGAAGGCCAACTTTGTGTTTTGTGGAGTTATTTCCTACAGACGGCGCCAACTGATGGAGGTCCTTTTCGGGTCTCCGTCAGATGTTGTCTTCCGTTGATCTCCCGGTGGACTTTGTTAGTTATCTCCTGTTGCGTGTGGGTCTCAATGGGTTTTGGTGGGAGAGGTGGTGTGAGGAGTTTGGTGCCGAGTACCTGCAAAGAAGTCCTGGGGTGGTTTGGTACCACCAAGGACCCTCCGACGATCAAGTTAGTGATGAGATCCGGGCAGAGTAACGGTTTAGAAGAGTAAAGAATGGCTTACTTGACCCCTCTGTGATGGGGGTTTATATAGCGGTGGTGGCATGCAGCAGCAGGCGCGAAAATCTCGCCGGCAGTTACGCCCCCGACGTCACGCCCGCGTAGAGAACGGATCGCCCATTAATAGGGATCGTAATGGCGTGGAACGTGGGATGTTGCTGGCGTAGAATCTGCGCATGGCGAGATTCGCGGAGCGGCGGTTACTCCTGTGAGCGGTGGCCTTGGTCGGAGGGCCGAGGAAGACAGCCTCGGCCTGGAGCTCGGGACGAGCGAGGAGGCCGAGGAGTCCAGGTCTTGTGGCAGCTCGCCGCGAGCTACGGGGCCGAGGAGGCCAATTTGTAGGGGGGCCCTGAGGAGGGCCAGCTTGTGTTTGCAGGTCGGGTACAGGATGGCCTGGTCGGCCCCTGTGGGCCCTATCTTCTGAGTTCTGGGACACGTCATCTGCCACGTGTCCTGATTTTGGAGATCGCCAATATTGAACATCATCAATGGCTCTCGACTTCTTCTTCGACCTCTCGCCATTCGAAATCCTTGGAGTGATATTCTTCTGCTTCCTTTGAGTTTGCCATTTTTTTCTGCCCTCCTTTCTTTGTGGGAACAGACTTTTATAAAAGCTTTTTGGGCCCTTCGGGCCTTTAATAGGCCCCCAGTCACTAGCAATAGCCTCTTTAGTTTCATCGAAGGCCCATGGGCCCTCCATACCTTTAACTGGAGAAACTATTGTGCATAGATATAGAAGAGAAGTGGAGGCTTTCCAAATATGTGCACCAGGTGACATAACGTGATTGGGATCCCCTTCCACTCAAACAAGCATGTCTGTCCAGAATACTGACAAGATTTCTATTATCTCAACGATTACCTTTTGCATTTGTTCTATCAATATCTCTTCGACGGAAGCTGCGGAGAAAGTAATTTTCGGTTAAAAGCCATTGTTGCGTAGGTTATGCGTAACTTTTAGGCCTCATTTGGCAAAGTAGTTACGGTTTCCAAAAGCCTGGTTTTGTAGGGTTTGGATGTTAAACTCTGAGTTGAAATTATTGTTCGAACTCATGGTTTCAAGGGGTTTTGAGAGCTCAAAACCCCTTGTTTAAACTCCAAAAACAGTGTAGTTTCGCAAGGTTTTCGTGACGTCTCTCGAAATTCTCTCTTTTGCCCTTAAAAATAAGTTGCTAAGTTAAACGGTTCCTTGGTTTCATAAACTCCATAGCCAAACAACCCTAAACTGTACAGAATCACGGATTGTATACATGCACCATGGTTTCGTTCTTACTTAATCAAAATCATGATTTCGGAAACCTTTTATGCCAAACTAAACCTCTGTATGTTTCATTTGTGGAGCTTTAGTTATCATGTGGAAAGACACGAGGCTCTTCAATGTTTGAGTAGGACATGCTCAGCTCAAGTGATTATCAATGTCCTAGTTATAAGTTGAAGCTTCCCTTTCATAAAATGCAGTAGTTAGTCCTAATCCACAAGCAGACATTTTTGTCTTTAGGAAGAAAATGATCTAAAATGGACAATACCAACAATTTGAAGTGGTTATCGTTATGCCCTTGTGCTGTCGGATGACATGAGTTTACTCTTTGTCCATGCATGGATAATAAATTAATAAGGGAAAGCTTAATTAATTAGTAGTCTAATATATCACGTTTCAATAAAAACTTTCACTTATTTTTAGATTATATACGCATATCTTCGCAAAAGATTGGATTTGGATTCTAGAAACATATCGTCACAAAGATAAGGCGTTCACGTTTTGAAATTTTTGTATACCAAAATTTGTGGGGTAGAGTGTAATAATTAGATGGTCTTGGTGCAATGAATTTATAAGGTATGTTGTCACTGTGAAAGAAAAGTGGTCAGTGCTTAGAGATATGCTTGATCTTTATTACAAGTCATTGTCATCCTTGTCATTAAATTTCAAAGTTACTATGAGAATTGGATAAAACTACTTCATGCTCTGACATCAATATTTTTTCTAAAATGCGTTTAAACTCGTGTCCGTTTAAATTCCGTTTTGAATCGCTCTGATATCATAACAAGACATTGGGAATACCTCCAGTTCAACAAATTGTTTTTCAACACCCAAGGCCAAAACATTCACACACAACCTAATGTTTCCAGCGAAGCTCTCAATCTTACATTTAGTTCTTATCAAAATCAAAGCCAAAGGATCATGTTCTTTTCACATTCCTTTCAAATTACACAAAGCATTGCCAATAAAAACTAGCAGCCATACCCTAGTTTCATCAGTTTCTGTTACCTCACAAGTTAAACAAAAATGAATCATGTTATGTTGTCAACAACAAAATCTTGAATACTGAATAATCACTATCTTGAAAATTCCTGTATACATAAGTTTAATATGCAATGAGATTAACAATGGATAAAATAGATATTTTACCAAAACCTGAAAGAATTACTTCTCTGGTCTAAGTATTATGCAAAACCCTATAAAGCTCGTCTCTCAAACTTTGCAACACCACCGGCTTACGAATCAACCCGTTCATCCCCAACTGCAGACACCTCTCCCAAATTCCATCTTCCGCACTCGCCGTCAAAGCCAAGATCGCAGGCCAAGACCCGCTCTGAAGCTTCCGGATCTTAACTGCAACCTCAAACCCATCTAGTTCAGGCATGTGAAGATCTAAAATTATCAGCTGAAACGGTGGGGTCCCCAATGAGCCCAGGGAGCTGAGGCATTGGATTCCGGAAGAGACGGAGATGACGTGGCAGCCCAGTTTCTCGAGGAGCTTTCTGGTGACGGCTTGGTTTACGACGTCATCGTCTGCAAGTAGGACCCGCAGGCCTTTGAAGTGGGGAGTGGAGGCTATTTGGTGGTGGTGGTCGAAAGAGCCGCCGAGTTTGGATATTGGAGTTAGAGGCTGAAGCTGGAACTGAAGAATGAGAATAATTGTTTCAGGGAGACCTTGAGAATTGGGGATAGCCCAGATGTTCCCTTGCATCATCTGCATAAAGATAGGATTTTTCAATAATTAACACGTTGGATCGTGTTCGGTTAAAATTGAGCAGACAGACTTTAACAAAGCAAATCGAAGAAAGGGACTTAGATGTCCCTCCATTGTAACAACCCCGCACCCCACCCACCCCCACCCCGGGCCGCCGTTTTGTGCACCAATTTATAGGCGTAAACCTGAAGCTTCTCAGCGGTATTTATCTGTTGATAAAACTGCTTTAAATACACCCGCGTTGGGATTTGATTTAATGGTTGCCCTGATATCAGGGATGTGAAGAATACAAATAATTCAAACTGATTCCATATCCATATCCGGTTTTTATCAAATACAACTAGCAACTTTTTACTTCGAATGACTAACTGCATTTGTATTTACATCCGCCAACAGCCCTCAATTAGGAATATGGTAACACCTATATCCACTCCATGTCTACGTTAAAATTTATAATAGGAGTTGTGAATGTCGTATTTTTTTCCTGAGTGGGTAACATACTAGTTAAGTTACTTTTCAGATCAGAATTCATGCTATATTTTTTTCTGAATTGGTAAATATTAGACATGTTATTTTCCAGATCAACATCTAAATGCTATTAATGATATCTTTTCTAAGAATGTACTAACAGTCATTCGCCCAAGAGGCTGAACTATGACTTAAATTTGAAAGTCTGGAAATAAGTACCATATCAGAAAATTTGTGCTTTCTCAAATCCACATCAGATTGGCTGTATTAAATGCAGATATGAGAGATGCAAATATAAATGTTTGATTGTCGTGAGGATAGTTATCCAATATCCATAACATATTCATATCTCTATCTGATTTTATCAAATACGATTAATAAATTTTACTTCCAATAACTATTTGCACACATTTGTATCCATCAACGACAACCGATACGGTTATACCTATATACCTACATATCTATAGACTTAGATGCCCTTAACACTGCATCAAAACTTCGAAGTTGTGGTGCGGGTCGAGAGATATAAATCTATATTCTAACAACAAGATTAATATAGCCAACCCAAAAGTTTGGGATAAAGGCTTGACATTGTGGGAGACATTATACATCACGTTTTCGACGCTGAAGGAAAAGGTCAACATATAAGCCGGCATAAGATTATTCATATTTCTTGTTCGCAAGATGCCTTTTAGATTTTATGGATATGGTTCTATTTGACTTTGTGGGACATATTTATTTCCTTGCGCTCAAATGCAGTACCCCAATAACAAAGAACTGCCTTATTTTCTTTCTTCTGACTCACTTATCATCTTGAATGAGAATTGCTGCTTGACCACATGAGCATAAACAACATAATTGATATGGCATGTCGGGCAATTGGTGAAAAAAGTTGATTTTAGGGTTTCTTCCAATAATTCAGGGCTTCATTAAAAAAAATTCCTTTATTTAATATTAAGAAGCCACAACAACAGCAACAACAATAACACTTTATCACAAACTTTTAAGGTCGGCTATAGGAATTTTCTTCTTCTGCCCTGGTTAGTTAAGGGTCGCCTTCTGGATTGAAAATTGAGCAGCTTTTTTTTTTTTTGCAAATGTGATGGTTTGTAACGGATGTCAAGCAACATGTCATAACTTGAGGTAAATAGGAGGCAGTATACTAGATGAAAAATATATATCTCAGATATAAATAAGAAAGATATAGGCATAAGTTTAGTTTCATAATCCCCGTATATTTGGTAGAATAGGAGTTAATGAAGCGTGTCATGCGATCGTATAACTGCACAATGGATCCATACATGATGTGATATAACTTTTTTATAGATAAACATGACAGGAAAAAATATACAAACTAGTAAAGAACAAGAAACCACTCAGGTGCAATGCTCGCATATAATAACAATTCCCAGTACATCGTCCTAGAATGAGGCATGGAATGCTCACATATAACTGCTTTTTCCAGTACATACTTCCAAAAAGTTGACATCGAAAATCACTACTCGTGTTGTAAAAAGACATCAAAAATACTACTAGCAATTCATACAAAATTGGCATATTATGGAGATTAAGATGTTCTAGATTCAAGCTTTCATATGACCTTTTAATTAAAATTTAGCAATCTCAAAGAGCAAACACCTAAGATACTTTTAGGTTAAACAAAATTGACATAATTACAGGAAGTTCAGAGGTTTTTATATTCAAGCTTTCCTTTTTCCCTTTTGATTAAAACAATCCCAATGAGCGAATCACCACCTACTTCAAGCGCAATCACGATTTGAGAGTGTTGGCATAAATGTAACTGTGAATAAAAGGTGTAGGCTTTGATTTGTTGGTGAGGAACAAGTAACACGACTACTAGAAACAATGTAGTATTTATTCTGATGGGTAATAATTTGGATAAAGTTTGCTTGAGATAAGTGCATTTACTACCTCTAGTGTCAAAGAAAGCTGTGAAGGAAACTGCATATGAAATTAGCCATACCTGCACAATCCTCTTGCACATGTTGAAGCTGAGGCCAATGTCAAAACCTTCAGAATTCGGACGCCGAGCAATCTGCAGCAATGAACTCGAATCGCTATTTTCTGGTTTCTTGACCCCGATCTCAAACTTCACACAAGAAAACCCATCTGAGAAACTTGATTTCCACGGAATCCATCCTTGATCTAGCCTATCTTTATCCTCATTATAGCTACAAACCCGAAACGATACAGATCCTTCATCGCAACCATTCAATAAATTCCCTACCATATGCAATATCACTTGAAAAATTCTCTTCTCATCTCCAACAACTCGATCAGGCACAACATTTTCAACCTGAAACCCAAAACCAAAACCCCTACTATCACAAAGACATCTCGCAACGCTGGCAGCCTCTTTAATCATAGAATGTAACCGAAACGACCTCATCTCCAAAGTTAATCGGTCATGAGTGATGGTAGATATTTCCATCACATCATTTATTAGTGTTGATACTACACCGCTAGTTTTTGCCATAGTATTGACAACGAGCTTTTGCTCAGGACTCAGTTTATCTTGTTGCAACATTGACAACAAGCCGAGAATGGAATGAATTGGCCTTCGCATTCCCTGACTCATTACCTTTTGAAAAGAGTTTCTTGCTTCGCTAGCCATCATGGTGTTTCGCTTCTCCATCAACAAAGCTCTATTTTGCTCGGTCAATTTGTCTCTCATCAGTTGGGATTCCTCTAAAACTGCAGCATGCGAGAGAGCCACGGCTACTTGATCAGCCACAACTTCAACAATATCTAGCTCATGGTAGCTCCAAGCCCTAGAATTATCGCCAGGGAGAACTAAGACCAAAATCGCATAATGGGTTTGGATGATTTCCGGTGTCCCACCTTTGAAATTCGAAACCTTTAGCATGGGCATTCGAATCGCAGCCACGGGTCCAGGCTCGGTTGCAGATCCTTCGCAACTAGCAGAGGCAAGCATGGAATCTGGCCTTAAAATCTTCACGCCCTTGGCTTCTTTGATCTCCAAAACATCAGGGTCATCAATAGGAATCGTATGGCTATACAAATCCGATGGGTTCCTGGGTCTCAACTCATGAGTTAGGTTCATCTCCTTTTTATCCTCGCTCGGCATCCACACCACACAATTTTGCAACCCTAAAGTATTTGAGAGCTCCACCAAAGTCGTGTATAGAATCGTGTGCCTATCGAGCGATTTTCGAATCTCTTGAGTGAGCATCCTCACATGCCAACTCGTTTCTTCTTGCATTTTCATCATTCCAACTTCTCGATCCAGCTCCCGAGCTTTTATTCTCAAGAAATTCTCTCTCACCTTGATTCTCAACAACTGAGGGATCAAAGTTAAGAGGGTGATCGCCGTTGCAAATGATACAAGGGCAGTGAAGAATTTGGAGATTGTCAAGCTCAGCATCAATAGAAACGAATGGGGCTCGTAGGTGAACACATTGAGAAGGTGGGTTAGCCCACAAAGAACTATAAAGGCTCCAAATTGAATGACGATCCATTTGAATGGGAATAACTTGGAGCAAGTGGCAAAGTACAAGAGCTCTAAGGGTATGGAGAAATAAGCCGTGGCGATGAAAAAGTCGCTAACTTTTTGGCATTGGAGGATGAATTCGATGCTCCAAAAGCTATCGATGTCGCAATTACAGCGTGGGTAGCCAATATCTAACGCAGTTGCAGGAAGAAGAAGAAGAGATGAAACCAGCAAGCCATGGCACAATGTTCTTATCATTTGCATTAAGAGCCTTCATTCAATCTTATTCAAATGAAAGAAAATAATCTAAGAAATTTCACAAGCTTCAGTGAGTAATTTAGGGTTTGAGCACCATAAACCCTAGCTCCCAAGCTTCAAGATCCCTTTGCCAGACCTAATTTCCATCAAAGAGAAGAAAGTTACCAAATTGAGGAATGAAATAGCAGATCCTACAAAAAATCCCTAAACCCCAGAATTGGGTTTTCTCCCAAATTAGGTAAAACTAACAAAAAATTTTAAAAATCCAAAAAAAGACCCACTAGTCAAAAATTTCAGATCAAGCAAGTTGCAATCGATAAAAGTGATCAAGATCCCCTGGATGGCTAAAATCAAACATACCCATCAACCCAAATCCACAACAGAGAGATCCCTTCTCATCAAAATCTCACCTTTTGCTTTTCTTTAAAAACCGGTACCTATAAAACCGCCATCTCCGTTCTCCAATCCACAGAAGAAGATGAAGAGCAAATCCCCAGGAATTCCTCGATCCGAGGTCCCATTTGAAAAATATTTTGAAAAAACAAAGCACAAAACAGCGGCAGCAGTAGCTTTTGATGGCTGCTAGGTTGTTAAGAGACTTTTACAGCTCCCATGGCATTTGAAAGTTCGAAGGGGCGAGGGCCATTGAAGGTAAAGTTTGGATCTTTCCGAGCTTTGCGGGAGCCATTTTTCCTCTCTCTCTTCTTTGCTTTCCTTTTTTTAATAGCGGAGATGGGATCGAAGAGGGAAAAGTGGGGAAGCAGGCGAGAGAGGGGAGCTGCAACGAATATAGCAAGCGGAACCAAAAAACAATAGGAGTTTGTTATTTTCACCCTCTTTTTCTACTTGCACACTGTGTTATATAATTAGCCGTAGTCGTCCACAACCAGACAGTGATGGGTCATAAACCACATAATACTACTAACGTTGGACCCTAACCTCTTATTTTCCCTACCGAGGATGCCAAGGTAATCGCGGCTAGTAAGTTAGGGTCGATCGCAGCCGCGTATTTCACAAAGAGTGGAATAGTAGATGTTCCATTTGATCAGTTGTTGTTTATATAAAGTTCTCTTTATTGTTTTTTACCTTTTTAGTTCGTACTCATGTAATCTTCTTCTTCTTCTTTTCCATATGCTATTTTGTTCGGACTTTTGCTTGGGCATTGTATCAACAATCAACAATAAACGTAAAATTATGTAAAGAATTTAGCAACGGAAGGAACATATTTTTTCCCTAAATTTGATGACAGTAACTTGATTTTTGTACAACTGTGTTGGAAATAGACATTTATTAATAAAATATAATATCATAATAAGATGATTTGGTTAAAGAAAACTAGTTTTGTGCATGTCACGGATGTGTAGTAATAATGTATGGGAAAAATCAATTCTACCTGGTTTGAATATTGTAATTCAATATGAAGTTTTAGAGATGCCTCTACTAATCTAAATTTTAAAGAGTCAATCAAGATGTTTATATTGGATCGATGATTTTGGATTGCTTGAAATGAAAAATAGATTGAAATATTTTTTTCTTATTCTAAAATTCTTTTAATAAGAAAAAAAGACCATCAATTAATGAATACACCTTGAAGTTTTCATTATAAGTAAAGCATCTCCTTCGCATTGTTGCTAGATATATGAATCAAAATAGGTTTTATAAACGCGCATATATGTAGCGTAAAAAAAAAACTCATAAAAATTTCTTTGCAAGCAACCAAAGATTAAGGGATAAAAACCTCATTCTAAATTCTAAATAGGCTCAAATTTGTCGTTTATTTTGCTCCATTCATCCCTTCGAAACATGAAAATGTTAGAGTTGAAGTTTGACTTGTAGTTTTAAAGACCGCAGGCGTCTGCCCCAGAACTACAAATGTCTGTGAAAACGGTCAACAGAAATGTAGATTGAGCTACAGACGTCTGTCCATTTATGAGATAGACGTCTATATCAGTCAGCCGCAGATTATTGGAAAGATTCGTTGAAGATTCGTTTGAAACTTAATTAGGAAAGTTTGTTTGGAAAGACATTTGAAATTTTGTTTGGGGGATTTGATTAGATCTAAATTAGTTGAATTAGGTATTCTAGTATAAATATAGTTAGGGTTTTATAGGTCTATAAATTTAGATTGATTAGGATATTTTGTATGGTATGAAGAAGAAGAATTGAAGAGAAAAGAATTTTGTATTTCGTATTGAAGTTGAATAAAGAAGAGAAGTTTGAAAATAATTTCTTTGTGTTTTGATTGTGCTTTATATTTTCTTTTCTTCTCAAAAATCCTAACAATTTGGTATCAGAGCTTGGTTGAGAGAAGAAATGTTAAAGATGAAGACAACTCAAATCGCAACGAAGATAGTATGTTTGAATAGCATAAATTGGTCAATATAGAAGTCGAGAATAGAGGACATGTTATGCCTATATAACATCTCTGTTTTCAGTGTACAGAAAATGGTTTAAAAAAATTAATGTGCAAATAGAGTATTTGTAATCATGTGAATGCTATAAGTATTTGATTTGCTTTTGAACAACAAGAAACAAATTGTAGCTCATTGGTAAAGCCATTGCACTGCTGTGATGTAGCCTCTGAGTTTGAATCACTCCAGCCACATTACTTTTTGTTAATTTTTCTTTTTAAACTGTTAGAAGCTCAAAAATTGCACGTTCACTGCATGTAAAATAAAGAGTTACACAGAAAATAAACATGTGCACTAAGGTAAACCAAGAGACACCAACACGTGTCACCAAACCCAAGCCCATCTCCCCGGTTTGGACCGGCGAGATTCAATAGAGGGGCCGGCACTGCCGGTCGTGCCCGCAGGGAATGCTCCAAGATTTTTTTCCTGACACCCCTTCGCCTACCCCACTAATCACATATTGTTTGTTTACTCTGAAAATATCCAGAGAGTGATAATTCCTCTCTTTATTTCATTTTTAATGCACATTTTAATTCTATTCTTCATTACCCTAAACCCTAATTTTCTCTATAAATACCACACCACATTTCACCCCTCCTCATTCAGAATTTCATTACAAAAACTCTATAAAATTTCCAAGTCCCAAGTGATGCAAGTGGAGTTAGCAAAGGTCAAAATTCCGATGATGTTTCGGGAAGATTCCAGCGATGAAACGACACCCCGACGGTTCCGATAGCTTCCTCTCTCTCTCTTCTCTTTACGATCAGTAAGTCCCCACTCCCCTCCTCCATCTCTATTCTAAAACAATCTATTTTTAAAACTCGTCGGAAGCGGAGTTATTCCGACTTCCGATTCGTTTTTCTTTAGAAACTCCATTGTTCTTAAACAATAAAATACCATATTCCCTCATAATGATCAATAAATATAAGTAAAGATATTAGAACAAGTTTCATCTCAAAATAATAAATATTGTAATTTCTATTTCACTTTTACAGTAAAATACCATCATGTTTGCATACGGCTTTTATTTAATGTTCTGCCCTATTACCTTTAGAAAACTCACGAGGTAATGGCATACCTCCTCACAACACACATTTTTGATATAGCACGATAACTCTTGGAACATTATTTTATGGGAAAATACGAGTTTACATTTAAATACCTGAAACATTCAAAAACCGTTTTCTTTAAAAGTATATTACTTAATTCTTTGCAAACACGCCTCTACAACCCATTTTGGGAAACCCCCGA
Organism: Agapanthus africanus; assembly: GCA_030015575.1. Classification (NCBI taxonomy): domain Eukaryota; kingdom Viridiplantae; phylum Streptophyta; class Magnoliopsida; order Asparagales; family Amaryllidaceae; genus Agapanthus; species Agapanthus africanus. The sequence goes on along the minus strand of JASDDO010000010.1, from coordinate 482,852,184 downwards.
TCGAGATGGTGCGGGTTATCGCACGTCTTCAGGCCTATTAGAGCGAGATGCAGACCTCCGCAAGGTGCATTCGATCTCGATGGAATTTTTAATGCATTTTTTAAGAAAATGAGATTTCTACAAAATAAATAAAATTATTTTTATTAAATATATATATATATATATATATATATATATATAGATATAGATATAGATATTATCAAAATATCTATTTTAAATATATTATATAAATATTCCATGTTTTTCTAAATCAAAGCAATCACAAATTTCATGAAACTATCTTTACAATTCAATGCCATTTCAAGATTTCACTAAAATACTATATATAATGAAAACTAGGTTATATCCACTAGAATATTTCACTTTATAAAAAATTACAATTATGTAAACCCTAAAGACGATAATTAAATACCTGATGTATATTTTGAAAATATATCAAAACTATTCTTCATAGAACTCCCTCAACTTATATTAATTTACAATAAGGACCCTAGTAAACATAGGTTTAAGCAGGACCGGTTCTCTTGAGCCTCAGGGAGCCGGAGAATATGTATGCTTGCCTATCTAAGGTAGACAACCTAACAACAATGTTATCAACACGGTAATTGTCTTGGAAAAAGATACAAATCCTGCCGTCCATGTGCAGCAGTTATCGATAACATCAAAACTAATTCAGGACTTCAATTTCTTTTAAAGTGTCTGACTCAGACAGAGTCTCTGTTTAAAATGAAATCAATCTGACTTGAATCCAATTCAAGTATAACTACAATACAACATGAATCAGTTTATACCAGAATTCCATTTATATCAACAGGACTCGACTGAACCGAACCATGGATATACTCTGATTACATGACTATCCATTTATATCCATTCTGTTTACATGATATCATGGTTTCGGCAAGTCATCCATCTATTTAAACAAAACAATACAATCAATATAAAAGACATTACGGGGTTTTAAAGGGGCAGAATGGTACAGAATGTGTTAAAAGCTGCACAAGACGGTCACTTTAATACACCTAACCTGAATATCCATTACTGTTGTTCCGTGGCTTAACGGTTCCTTATGTTCCGTATACCTTAGTCTCCGGAATAATGGGTCCCTCTCGTATACACTGGCATATTCTATACCAAACTACAAACAACTGCGTTAACAGAGCAAGAGATAACATTATACAGTTATATTCTCTTTTCTGTCTATTCTACTTCTTTCTTTCTTTGGGGCTTACCGAGCGATTGTTCGCTGACGACATTCCTTTTCTTCTTTCTTTGGAATGTTGTCAGGTGGATCCGACTCACTAGAAATCGAGCCCAGTACTGAAGACTTGGAGCAGTTTGCCATCGACCCAGAGCTGTAGGCATTTGTATATACTTTTCATTTCAGTTATGACATTGTTTAGGCCTTTCTTTCTACTCCTGTATTTACATTTCCAGTTGTACTTGTAAAGAATTGTTAAATAAATAAAAGCTATCATTCATTTATATTCATGTCTCTTGTATACACATTTTACTTTATATTGCTTAAATACGCTTAGCGTGGTTACTTCTGAGTAAAAACGTAGCGGACCTCGTTGCATCTTCTTACCCTACACCGGGAAGCGGGACGTGACAGGTTTTGTTAGTGGCCCATACAGGTCAGTTCTGCGTGGACATGTATGTCAATTCTGCATGAAGTCCTGAGCAATATAACACGAGAATCAACAACTAAAAAACATTCTTTACATTTCATATTTCTTAAATATTACAATTTCATATACTTTGAATCTATCCTAACCCTATTTTTCTTTCAAGGTTATGGATTCTCCAAACAATACAAGCACCAACTTTAACAACACACCACCACCTCTACCGCTTACGCCTACCGTTACTGTGCTGATCAATGAGCAGACGGTACTGCTTGAGATAATCCGAAACCTCCTGGAAGGACAGCAGCAACAGACTGCTATATTACTGAACCGTTCAGAAATGGAAGCACTCGGAGTGAAGCAATTCCGGGTATTGCACCCAAAGCAATTTTCGGGGAAAGAGAACCCTTTAGAAGCTGAAGAATAAACTCAGAGTATCAAGGACGATCTGGCAGCAGCACAAGTGCCAGAGATCGCTTGGGTACGAGTTGCGAAGCTACAACTCACCGACAACGCCCGAGTTTGTTAGAAGGCGGAAGAAAGTCGTCTTGACCAACCGATCGAATGGAAAACCTTTCGCGACATGTTCGACGCAAAGTACTTTCCAGAGACTGCCCGATTTGACATGGAACAGCAATTCATCCACCTAAAATAGGGTTCGATGTGGACCAAATCAGTGAATGAGTATGATGCTGAGTTTACCATGCTCAGTAGGTAAGATATGTCTCAATATTCGATTTTCTAATATCACATACTACACAGTTAACATAAGACATTAACAGGTTCACGGTACACTTGATACCGACTGCTAAGATCACGTCCAGACGATTTCAACAAGGGTTAGATCCGGAGATCCAAGCTGCCTTAGCTACAGGGGATTTCCTAACCCACGAACTGGCCCTGAAAGCTGCCCGTCGATATGAGGCAGTGGTGAAGATGAAGGGTAGACCCAATCTGCCGGAGTGAAGCGCCCTGCCACCCAGATGGCGGGAGGAGCCTCTTCAAGGCCACCTTTTGTGCCAAGGAGACCAGGAGTACCAACCAACCGGCACAGCACAGCATTTTGCACCTGCTGCAGGAGGGATGGACACCTAGTGAAGGACTGGCGGTGTGCAAATCGTCTTTGCTTAGTCTGCGGCTCAGCCACACATGATACAGGGTCTTGTCCTCGGAGACTGTCATGCCCCGCTTCCCAGTGTGCGGGCAGAGGACGCGATGAGGCCGCTACGTATTTACTCTGAAGTAAATATGCTAAGCGTATCTAAGCAATATAAATAAAATGCACAAGAGACAAAGTCAATAGATATAATTGAACATCAACTTTATTTATTCACATTCTTTTTACAATACATCTGAAAGTAAATGCATGGAATGAAAAGCAATGCCTAAACAGTAGCATAACAGAAATGGAAAGTACTGAAATGAAATGTACAAGTATCTAGAGCTCCGGGTCGAAGGCTAGCTGATCCAAGTCCTCGCTGGTGGGCTCGATCTCCTGAAGGTCCGAATCGCCTGACAACATTCCAAAGAAGAAAGAGAAGGAATGTAGTCAGTGAACAATCGCTCGGTAAGTCCCAAAGATAATAAAGAAGTATAATAGACAGAGAGAAAGTGTAGCTTTTAAAGTTGTATTATATGGTTATAATGATGTATTTATTGTTAACGCTGTTGTTTGTAGCTTGGTACAGAAGAGGCCGGTTTATACGAGAGGAGTCTCGTTAGACCAGAAACTACGGTGGACGGAATACAAGGAACCGTCCAGCCACGGTACAATGGCAATTGAACTGAGGTTGGGTGTCTTAATGGTTGCAATCTCATGCCACTTCTAACATCTTCCGTACCAATCTACCCCTTAAACCCCGCGATATCTTGATTGTATTGTCTTGTAAATTAAATTGTATAGATGGATGACTTGCCAAAACCATGATATTAGTAAATGGATGTAACTGGAGAATCATGTAAATGGATATATATCCATGGTTCGGTTCAGTCAAGTTGTATAGACTGATAGCTTGAACAGATTGAATATATGAATTCATATTGAATTGTTATATATACTTAAATCTGATTCAAGTCAGATTGATTATATTGAGACTCAGTCTGAATCAGACAATTAGAAAAGAAATTGAATCCTGAATTAGGTTTTGGTGTTATCGGTAACCGCTATACATGGACGGCAGGATTTGTGTCTTTTTCAAAGATGATTACCGTGTTGATAACACCGTTTGTTAAGTTGTCTACCTTAAATAGACAAGCACCTATATCTCCGGCTCCCTGAGGCTCAAGAAACTGGTCCCGTTTAAACCTATGTTTAGTAGGGTCCTTATTGTAATTTAGTATAACTTGAGCGGGTTTTATGTAAAAATAATTTTGTATAATTTTCAAAATACACCTCAAGTATTTTATTATCGTTTTTAAAGTTTTCATTGATGTATATTTTATCATTGTGACATTTCTAGTGAATAAAACCCATTTTTCATAATATATGGTATTTATTTGTAAAGTATTGAACATGTATGGAATTGCATGGTATTTTCTTATAAATAAGTTGTTTTTCTTAAATTTTGGAAATGTGGAATTTTTTTTATAACTATTAAAATAGGTATTTTGATAATATTTACATATTATTTATTTATAAAAATAAGTTTTATTTATAATAGAAATCACATTTTCTAAAGAAAATTGTATTTTTTAAATCTTTCGAGACCGTATTGTCACGCCCCGCTTCCCAAAATACGGAATGCAAGGGGTTGACAAGGCCAGCCATGCTCCTACGGTCGAGAAAATATCCCTCCGTAGTCACACTTCGGCTTCTAGCTTTAAGTGGTAATCAGCAATCAATGCACAGGTAATGAGAAATGCAGTAACTAAACCAAAACAAATACAAAAGAACTAACCCGATGGAGATCAAGAGAGTATAGCTCTGGGTGGCTGATCAAGATGTCCGCGATGTCCTCGAGGTACGTCAGGTCCTGGTCCAAGTTAGACCCACCTCTCACTCTGAGCATGCATACTCAGGTCGTCAGAGCGACACGATAGCAATATATATATAGATATAACTGGTAACTCGTATAGTAATAATGAATATGTAACAGTAAATCAAGAGAGTAAAGATATGAACATGAAGTAGCCAAGGCGGGTGTCTAATAGAGCGGGTGAACAGTGAAGCAGTAAAATAATATGTCAGGTGTGTTGATTCGTAAGTAATGCATGTCAATGTCACTATCCTTATCAGTCTCTAAGTCTCACTGTACGGGTCACTAAGCCTATCGTCAGTCTAAGTGTGAGAGTCAACCACGCAGGAGTATCCCCCACCCAAGGGTAGAACCCAAGGGCAAGGGACCACGGGCCCGAAACACGCACGGTAATAATCAGTAATATCCCTATATATCTTCATATATCTCCATATATGCCGGCATGGGACTCCCGAGATTCTGTTGATCTCACACTCAAACTATCCCACACCCCGTGGTCTACATCAAACGCCAACCATAAACTCAAATACCAGTCGGTCCATGACGAGTCTACGCGAGAACTGAAGACAGGGTCTCCATCAAGCATGTCTCGACTGATACCCAAGATAAATGGACAGTGTTTGGTGCCATACCTGTGACACCCATACAAGTGCTTCCATAATTTTCCCATACCAATTATAGTCACACTTATACACGTCCTACAGACGTCGACAATGCAATAAATCAATAGGGTCCACTGATTGTGTACAAGTACGTGTCACTTTCACTTATCCATTCATGCTCAAACACTAACGAACTTGCCACAATCACCACTAATACCTAACACTGAGGAATGCACATGATCACTACGTTACCAATGCAATGAAATATATATATAATGTGGTGAGAAAACAGTATTTAAGGCATGATTAAGGTGTCATCAAACGATGTCCTACCACTTGCATAAATCTTCATAAATCACACATACAAAATTTAGCGAAACAATGAACATGGGATAAGTAGTACATTTGATTATCTATCCAGCAAATTTGGTTTCACGTCAATCGGGTTTCAGGATCACTAGATATGGCCATTTCATTTTAAGCATTCACTGCTGGAAATCCGGTTTCAGAATTGGAAGTCCGTTTCGTAACGCATTTTAATCCCTGTTGGAATCAGAATTAAGCAATTCTACAGTTGAATGAAATTTAGGTTTTTCAATAAGGTTTCTAACGCAATTGGCTGATCAGTATTATATTACACCAACAGAGAGTTATGGCCAGATTAAGTTGGGGTGTAAAATCTGCTTCTGCAGAATTCAGCAAGACATGTCGACAAGGTAAAATGAATTAAAAATACCAAACAGTTGAGGAATCCAGTGAAGCCAGTAGAGTAAGAAAGTTAATCCAATTTCCTGCGTAACTATATAGGATTCCGTGCATTCTCTTATATGAACAGTGATGTACAGGGGTTTAGCAACAGGGGTTATCCTGGATTTCCATTCTGGACTGCAGTCCAGAATTATAATCTACGGCAGTTATCTCTATCCTAATGTACTAAAATTCAGTGATCAACAATATTTTACAGTATGTTAACCAGTTAGCTTCGTTACGAGCCATCAAACGCTAAAATCCGGTTTATACACAATTTAATATAAATTTTATAGTTTGACATGTACGAAGTTGTCAGGTTTTACAACAGAAACCGAGACCTCATTTTATATGAGTAAACGACATAGTTTTGGAACCAAAATCTCAAGAAACATTCGTAACTACTCGGTCCATCACACTTTTATATTTTGCCGTCAATTTAACGTGAGCTTCCCGTTCGGCCGTGCATCGAGTACTTGAATTATACGGTTCACGTAAAAGGGTATGCGACAAATATAGTAACTAGAATTGTAACATATACAAGTAGCATGAAACAAGTATTTAACTTGCCTGGAGGCGTGTCGATGATGGTCCGGCAGCGGCAACAGCACGATCGCGTCACGGCGCAGCACAGGTTCGGCCTTTGGACTCAGATAATTGTACTCAATCCAGTTAATCTCCGTGCACTCATTTTCATCACTGCTTCAAGTTGTTTCTTGTTTTGATGCGAGGGAGGTAGAGATGCTGTGAGAGAGAGAGAGAGAGAGAGAGGTTTGGAGAGAGATAGAGAGAGAGATGCAGAGGGAGGGAGAGAGAGAAAGGTGCTGTGATAAGGAGAGGGGGGATTGGTGGTGACGAGGGAGACGCGAGGGGGACGAGGCGGTCGTAGTTGTCGTCGACGTCGTTGGCGTCGGCGGTGGTGGTGAGGGATGGAGCTGGGAGCGGGGTTTGACTGTCGATGGTGTGATGGAGGAGATTTTGAGAGGGAGAGAGATAAAGAGGTTGGAGGGAGAGAGAGAGTGAGGAGGAGGAGGGGCCGTTGAGGGGAGCGGGTCTTCGGGGGAGTGTGCGCGTCGTGATCGTGAGAGACGTGGTCGCGAGAAGACGGGGTCGCGACGTGGGGGAAGGAAGCGAGCGGGAAAGAAAGGAGCGTGAGGAAGAAGGAGAGATACGGATCGGGTCGGGTTAGGAATAAGGGGTTAGGGGGTTTGGGCCGGGCCGGAAGAATGGATTAAAATTAATCGGGAAGAAATTAAATGGAAATAGAGGAGTGGGCCGGCTGGGTATTAAAACTAAAAAAATGGGGAAATAAAGAGAATGGGCTGGGACGGGGGAGTAGAAAATAAAGAGAATAAGGTTTGGGTTAGGAGTTTAAATAAAATAGAAAAGGGATATGACGAAGTGGGTCGGAACAGTACGAGGAGAAGAAGGGTGAAAGGAAAGGGTTTAGGGTTTTTAAAATAATAAATGAATAATAATAATAATATAAGTAAATTTAAGAGTAATAAAATTCGGATGTTGATATACAAAAGGACTGGGTATTACGCGTATACTCCTTGCGGAGGTCTGCATCTCGCACTACTAAGCCCAAGAATGTGCGATAACCTGCACCACCCCGAACGGGTTCCCCGAAATGGGTTGCAGCGGCGTATTGCAAAGATTTGTTAAAAATACATATCTTGTAGAAAAAGTTTTTTATAAGTTTGAGGTAGTTTTGTGTAAAATCGTATTTTTCCATAACTATGTTCCCAAATATCATCGTGCTATGTTACATATGTGTGTGTTGTGAGGAGGTAGGTCATTATCTCGTGAACTATCTAAAGGTATAGTAAGGGGTAATGATATTTTATGTCGAAACTAAACTATATGGTATTTTTCTGTAAAAATGCTATAAAAATTGAAATATGAATTCTTTTGATATGAAACTTGTCAAGATATTTTGTTAATGTTTAATGATCATGATGTGAGAGTTTGGTATTATTGTGTTTAAGAAAAATATGATTTTTAAGGAAAAACCGAATCGGAAGTCGGATTAACTCCACTTCCGTCGGGTTTTAGAATTCTAAGTTTTTAGAATAGTAAAAAGAAGGGGGATGATTTGTAGAGAATTTTGCGTGCGTATGGGCTTTTAAAAGATAAATCAAAGAATATTAACCGCAATCAAGAACGGTGTCGCTTGGTAGCTAACCGGTTGAGTACGGGTCGGTCCACAGGGATTTTGTGTATTTTCTATTTGTTCTAACGAGTTAATTCCAATTGTGGTAGGATGGATTATCACTAAAAAACTGAAATGAGTTTGATTGGGATTAAAATCTTGCTAGGATTAGGTTTAGCTTATGTTTGGAAACTCAACATGTCTCACCGCTTTCTATGCCCTAATTAAGAACTATTTAGGTGTTAAGGTAATAATTAACAAAGGAGATTAGCACGATCGGGAAGAAACTAGCTTTCTTCCTCTAGGTCCTTGTCCGTCCTTTCTTAACTCTTACCCTAACTTCCATGGAAAACATACACAACCGGTCTTTAACTATGGTATCACAGCTACCTCGTGGGATAGGGTGCCGTAGTGAGCGGTGTATGTATATATGCATAGAGTCCTATTTAAAATGTATAACGGGCAAGAAAGGGGTGAGAGGTTTTCATCTAAACTTTTCATATTCCCAACCCTAACAAGTGAGGAACTACTCACTCATTAGGGAATTGATAAAAGATTTCATTTTTATGATTTTAATTTAACAATTACGGCAAATAAATAAAAGTTATAACTACAGCAAATAAATAAAATTTATACTAGGGCAGAAAAGAAAATTAACTAAGGCAAGGTAAAGAAAAAAGACTTACTTTTTATTTGATACACTCTTCAAACATTACAGGAATTGAAATTCTAAAATAGATAAATAAAAAGAGGCATAAGAAGAGGCATCCAAAAGAGGCACCCAAAAAGAGACGTAGGGTTCCTATTTATAGATTATAGAAACCCTAGGGTTTACATCCGATCCCTATCTATATTTACAAAACTACCCTGAGAAGCCTGATCAACGCACCGCCACCCACCAACAATTTGCACCGACACGTGCACAGTATGGCCGCGGATCCGCGGCCATATGCCCTGTTTGGCCTTGGATCCGCAGCCATATGGTGGAGTCTTTGGCTCTGTTTCTCAGGTATATTTCATGTTGCTTTTTCCTTAACTTTTCATTTGATGCACTCTTCAAACATTACAGGAATTAAAATTCTAAAAACAAAATTATGATATGAACAGGGGAGAAGGGACTTACTGGATTGATTGTGTAGAGGAGAGGAAAAGGAAGAAGTAGGAGGTGCCGGTGCATCGTTTTCGTCGCCGGAATCTCCTCGGGACGTCGTCGGAAGTTCGCGGAGCTTTGCCTTTCGCTAACTCCACTTGCATACAAAAAGTCTAGGGAATTTTCTTGAGAGTTTGGACAGGAATTTCAGTGTGAAGGGTGTGAAAAATTGAGTGGATATTTATAGGAAAAACTAGGGTTATGGTAGATGAAAGGGTTGTTCCCTTCCGAAAGACGGCGCGACAGGGACGTCTAGCCTGAAATTCGGGGCAGATGCTAATTGGTGCTATCCGTCCACCTCTCCGAAGATGCCAAGTTGATTTATGGCACCGCATATCGAAGGTTTAAACGGATGCATCCGATATAGCAGACTTCGTCAGATTCCCCCTCGCTTGAGGGGTTTTTGATTGTGGGGACGCTCTTCCCTGTTGGCGCAAGCCCCTGCAGTTAATTACGCTATCGCATTGCGGTAACAACTTTCTCCTTCTCCAGATGATCACTTCGTGTCGTGTGTGTTTGTTTTGTGTTTGGTTGCCCGTGGATTGTATACGGAGACTGAGTTATGTCGTCGCCCGTAGGGCGTGGACTAGTCCAAATCCGTATTATCTTAGATTTGGGTTTGGGGGTTTGGATTTAAGGGATACGTTAGTCTCGTTTGAGACTAAGATCGACTTAAACATTTGTTAAGGATACATCAGTCTAGTTTTTAGACTAAGATCAACTTAACGGGATCGTTTAGATCCGGCAAGAGAGCAATTAAGGGAGCCCTGTTGTTTAGTTTAGTGACGTTGCGGTCAATAGATAGTTTAAGGACATTGCGGTCCAATGTTAGTTTTAAGACGTTGCGGTCAAGGTTAAGGACATCATAGTCCGTGGATTTAAGGACTCCACAGTCCGGCATTAGTTTTAAGACATCACAGTCAAGGTTAAGGACATCATAGTCCGTTGTTAGTTTTAAGACATTCCGGTCAAGGTTAAGGACATCATAGTCCGAGGATTTAAGGACTCCACGGTCCGGCATTAGTTTTAAGACATCACGATCAAGGTTAAGGACATCATAGTCCATGAGTTTAAGGACCCCACAGTCCGTATCAATGTGTGGTAATCGGGACCCGTCACCTCTTTGAAAACGTTGAGGGATTACAACGCCAAGTATCAAAGGAGTGAAGGGATGTACCCTTAAACCAAGGTAGATTAAATGATATTTGGCCCAATTTAGAACCAAGACCGCTTAATTATATTATGAGCCCATTAGCCCAGCTAAGTTTGAATTGAGGACTTATGGCCAGCTTGGGCTAAGTCCAATCATATTTGGAGTATTGGCCTTCTGTTGGTTCATTGAAGGAGAGGCTTTGCCTCTAGATACTTAGCCAATTGGGCTAAAACTAGTGTTAAACACTAAAGACCAACAATGTTGAACGCTGAGATCAAGATTAGCAAGTTAGTGTTTAACACTAAAAGATAGTCAGTATTAAACACTAGCAACAAGGCTTTCAAATTAGTGTTAAACACTAAAGCAAATCAGTGTTAACACTGGTTACAGAGATTTTAATTTAGTGTTAAACACTAAGGCAAGAGGGGTCACGTGGTAGCACGTGAGAGCGCCCTGCTTCCCTTTATTTTGTTCTGTCAAAAGTATTGAATACTTTGAAGTATCACGTGCTGTCACGTGATGGGAATTTGGGTGTTTGTCTGTTAGAGCTTCAGCCAAGGGGTCACGTGGTAGCACGTGAGAGCGCCCTAGAGCTCTTTTCTGTTTCTTTTGCCTTTTTCTCTGTGTGCTCCACGGGTCACGTGGGGCACGCGAGGCGTTGCCTCAAAGCTCTTTTCTGTGGATCTTTGCAGGGGTCACGTGGTAACACGTGACTCTGGTTCTTTGCATGTTTTAAAGATCTGTTCATCTTTTAAGAATTAAATTCTTCATAGGGTTAAACCCTAGCAATAAACTTTAGAGGAATTAAATTCCTATTTTCTTCTGAAAAATTATATTCTTAGATAGGGTTAAATCCTAATTTCTTTTCTGTAGGAATTAAATTCCCCATATATGTAAAGAATTAAATTCTGGCATAGGGTGAAACCCTAATTTCTTTTTTTTTAGGGAATTAAATTCCTGTGATTTTGAGAGAATTAAGTTCTCAACTAGGGTTAAACCCTGGTTCTGTCCGTTTTGAAGGAATTAAATTCCTATAACATAAGGTTAAACCCTAATTTTATCTCAAAGGAATTAAATTCCTATAATTCTGTGAGAATTAAATTCTCAAAACTCAGTTCCTCCTCTATGTTTTAGATCTGCATGGCAGGATCTCAACCCAATGAGAATTAAATTCTCAATTCATGGGGAGATGTGCACTTTGCAGATCATCAACCAGAGAGAGAACTAAGTTCTTTTATATAAGAGTTAAACTCTTTTGAGAATTAAATTCTCTTTTTTAGCCTCCCTTTTCTTACCTAGGGTTTTTTCTTTTGCAGAGAATCAAATTCTTTTTTCTGAATTTTCTAGATTCCAAGGCGCTCTCTCTCTCTCTGTGTATGTATGTATCTCCCCCCAAACTCTCTTTTTTGGCTCCTATATATAGGAGAAGGAAAAGAATCAATCTGTTTTAGTGAATTTTTCATTGAAAGATTTGATTTTTTTATTAAGAGATTTGATTTATCTTCATCATTAATCTGGGCCTTTAGATTATTAGGTGAATTTTATTCACCATTGGATTTTAAATCTAAAGATATCTCTTTGTTATTTCGATTAGATTTAGGGATAAATCTTTCCAAGTCCAAGATTTTTCCATAAATTGGTGATATTTAATCACCTTTAGATTTTTAATCCAACGGTTTCAGATAATCCTTTTTCATTTTGGAAAGATTTGAAAGATCTTTCCTCAGAATTTAAATCTGTCAAAGAACAAGGCTTTTGAAGTCGGTCACGTGTGGCCACGTGACCGTTGGTCACGTGTGCGCACGTGACCCCTGGTCACGTGTAAGCACGCGATCCCTGGAATGAGCTTCTCTTCTTCTGCGCTCTTTTTTCTTGCCGCTGCTTAACCATCACGTGCCAACACGTGACCACTGGTCACGTGTGAGCACGTGATGCCTCTTCTGAAGCTTCTTCTTGACTTTTAATTAGAGAACAAATATGCTCTGTGCCGCTGCTTAACCATCACGTGCCAACACGTGACCACTGGTCACGTGTGAGCACGTGATACCTCTTCTGAATCTTTTCCTGATTTTTAATCAGGGAACAAATACCCCCACAGCGTTGTTCTCACGTGTCTGCACGTGAGTGCAACGCTGTCACTTTTATGACCGTCGGATCTGTCTTGGGAGTAGGGTAGATGAAACGTTTTCCATCCCATCCTATAAATGCCCATGTTCTTTCAGAAGAGCCTCCACTTTTGCTCATCTTCTTCCTTTGAGAACTTTTCCCTTGAGAATTTAATTCTCGTTCCTCAGAGCTTAGTTCTCTGCTTCAAACTTTTCAGAGTTTAACTCTGATTGAGAGACCCTTTCTTCAGGTAATGATTTTCGAACGATTGAGGAACCCTTATGTATACTTTTTCTAAAAACTCTCTGGATTTTAAATCCACACCAAGGGTTTCACCCCTTTTAACATGAACCCATTTTTCAAGTTTATCAACGAAAATAGAAAACCATTTAATCTTCGAACAGTAGATTTCTTAGGGTTCATTTGATCTTTAGGGAGATGATGAGATCCGTTGCCTTTTCCAAGGAATTTAATTCCGTTTAAAGAAAATGTTTCTAGGAATTTAATTCCCTTCTCTTAATAAGGAATTTAATTCTTATGAAGAACTCAGTTCTTCCCATGGAGGCTTCTTAGGGTTTTCTTGCCCTGGGTTGTCCTTCTATAATCAATGAAGAAGAAGCTTGCAATGATGTCTTTTGTAGGAATTTAATTCCCTTGATCCTGTTTGATTTGTTGTAGAGTCCAAGGTGGATTTCTTTTAGGGGAGTGTGTAGGGTTATTTGAAGTCCCCTGTTTATTTAATGAGAATATTCCCTTTATCTCATTATAATTGCTTGGCCTCATTATTAACGAGCCGTCAACCTGATTCTGTGGGGGCCATGTGTTTTGTAGTCAATGGTCCCATAAAAAGAGTCTGCTGTCGCTTTCTTCAACTGTCTTCATATATATAGTTATGCTCATATATATATATATATATATATATATATATATATATTGCTGGTTTCGCTTTTGACAGTTTTCCTTTATTTGATTTTAGGTGCGATGGCTTCTGTTCCGTATTTTCCCTTCACCCGCTCGGAGGCCGCTTCTCCTCAATCACTATCCGACGAGGAAGCGATGGCGATGATCCGGGCTCATGACCCGAACTGCACCAGCCTACTTCTATAGGGAACTTAGTACAGTCATATCATCCGGGGTCGCCGGATTTTCCTCTGTGAAGTGCCGACAGAGCCCACTTTCCCGTTCTTGCCGATGGACCCTCCGAGGACGGTTTTCGCTGTGGAAATGCCAAATTGGACTCCAACGGGATGGCTCGAGCCCTCAACAACCGGTATCCCGAACCATCCGGTCCCCGCTATAGATATCCTAGGACGACGCATTTGTCAGGGTGAGGCCCACCCATGGGGACAGATTTATAAGATAGGGCTCACTCCTCGACACCCCATGGGCTACCTCCTCTGGGCTCGCTATATCCTTGCCACCAATCGTGCGCGGCTGCAGAAGGTTGGACTCTACCAGGCGATATATGCGTCGCTCTTCCATTATCAATCCCCGCATGTCTGGTGGGTTAAGGCGTTCTTGAATCAATGGAATCTCCCCACCAACACTTTTCTCCTTGGGGACAGAGAGGTTTCGATCACTTTGGGGGAATTTTATGAGATCTCGGGGCTGCCAATTCGAGGGACGCTTTATAAGGAGTTGCTGCCCTCTGATGAATACGTCTTTGAACCCGAGTCTGCACCGCTTGACGGCTTGTCCGTCGAGAACGCCGTCCGCCACAAACGTCCCAGCTTGATCAAGGTGCTAAGTATCTTTGATCGATTGTTCACCGAATCTAAGGAGCAGGGCATTACTTTCAAGAGCTTCATTGCCTGTTTCCTTCGCGAGGGCGTCTTGTCGAAGACAGCTCCAAAAGTTTGCAAACATTAAAGACCCCTTTGGGTTTGGTCCGAAGAAGCCGCCGACTAATGAATCGGATCTACCGCAATACTACATCCCCATAATGTCGCCGATGTCTTTCGAATCCATCGCAGCTTCCGGCATGGATGAGGAGACGTTCTTCGTTGGGTTTATCAGTGTCTGGCTCAGCTGGTTTGTCATCCCTATGCATCGCCGCTTTATGAGAGTTTCGGTCATCTATCCGGCTCACCGTATAGCTGAGGGAACGCGGCTGGCCATTGGCATCCCGGCATTGGCGCATCTCTATCACGGGTTGGGCGCTGCAGCTAATACTTCCACCCCTGGCGTAGATATGGTAAATTTTTCGCTTCACTACTTTACGTCTTGGATCGAAATGCACGTCTCGGGTGCTTTCGCTATGCATCAAAGGCCCTCATTCTACAATGCCTATACTTTCCCCCAGCTTATGCGATTGGTGGATACTTCTGCCGCTGACCCGACTCAATTCGGGGCTATTCGGGCGTTGATTTCTCCTTACGCTACTGCTGGCGGGTTAGTATTTAATGATCAGGTCTTATCTTCTTCCGCGGGTTCAGCCCAGCCGCTTTGGAATCGGTTAATAGATAACGCGCCCTCTTTGAAGCCCCGGGAGGCCGCGCGCTTATACGCAATCAGACCGGGTTACCTGGTATTCCATCAGGATAGCGCGACCCTCTTCATGCGGTACAATCCGCATCGCTTTGCCTGGCAATTCAGCTACGATCAGGGCGTCCCGTTTGAAGCTTTCATAATCGCGCCGGTTCCTTCGCTCGAGGCCGTTCGAGATGCCGCCCATCATTTTGTGAGGCTGAACACCGGTTCTCAGTTCATGATCCCCGATGGTGATTACATGCCCCGATGCGTTGGGTCGTTCACGGGCTGGTATCTCCATTGAGTCAACCCGATTATTATTGAGGAAATAAGGGTGCTTCTTGGTCATGGTGCCCCTACTCAGGTTCCGGCCACGGGAGCTACGCTGCGACCACGCACCCCGGTCCGCTTTCCTCTGAGGGATACCGGCACCGCGCTTATTCTGGGGGAGTCGGGGGTGGATCTTACTCCAACAGCTGGAATGCCCCTGGGTACTCAGTCACGGGGTAGACGGGCTCCGGTAACAGCACCACCACCCGAAGCAGCACCGCCCTCCATGGCATCGACAATGGCGGTGTCATCCCCGGTTGTGGCACCAAGTGAGGGTGACAGAGATGAGGGTGTTGAGGGCGATGTGGGCCAGCGCCGCACTAAGGCTCCGCAGGGAAAGAAGCGGTCGTCCTCGGCTACCGGCTCTGGGTCCAAGCATCGCAGGAAGGTTGCTACTAACTTGCTCGACTCTTTAATAGAGTCTGAGCTTATTCTTGAGGATGAACCGTTGGCCCTGCAGGAATCAGACGCTGGACTATTTTTCCCGAGTTCGGCCGCCGAGGAGGCCGCACAGTTGGCTGAGGCCATACGGCGTTCTAAGGATGAGTCTCAGAACGCAAGTGTTCCCCTCCGAAAGACGGCGCGACATGACGTCTTGCCTGAGATTCGGGGCAGGTGCTAATTGGTGCTATCCGTCTACCTCTCCGAAGATGCCAAGTTGATTTATGGCACCGTGTATCGAAGGTTTAAACGGATACGTCCGATGTAGCAGACTTCGTCAGATTCCCCCTCGTTTGAGGGGTTTTTGATTGTGGGGACGCTCTTCCCTGCAGGCGCAAGCCCCTGCAGTTAATTACGCTACCGTGTTGCGGTAACAACTTTCACCTTCTCCAGATGGTCACTTCGTGTCGTGTGTGTTTGTTTTGTTTTTGGTTGCCCGTGGATTGTATAAGGAGACTGAGTTATATCGTCGCCCGTAGGGCGTGGACTAGTCCAAATCCGTATTATCTTAGATTTGGGTCCAGGGGTTGTGTTTAAGGATACGTTAGCCTCGTTTGAGACTAAGATCGACTTAAACGTTTATTAAGGATACGTTAGTCTAGTTTTAGACTAAGATCAACTTAACGGGATCGTTTAGATCCTACAAGAGAGCAATTAGGGGAGCTCTGTCGTTTAGTTTAGTGACATTGCGGTCAATAGGTAGTTTAAGGATATTGCGGTCCAATGTTAGTTTTAAGACGTTGCGGTCAAGCTTAAAGACGTCGTAGTCCGTGGATTTAAGGACTCCACAGTCCGATGTTAGTTTTAAGACATCACGGTCAAGGTTAAGGACGTCATAGTCCGTTGTTAGATTTAAGACATTCCGGTCAAGGTTAAGGACGTCATAGTCCGTTGTTAGTTTTAAGACATTCCGGTCAAGGTTAAGAATCTCATAGTCCATGGGTTTAAGGACCCCACAGTCCGTATCAATGTGTGGTCATCGAGACCCGCCACCTCTTTGAAGACGTTGAGGAATTACAACGCCAAATATCAAAGGAGTGAAGAGATGTAACCTTAAACCGAGGTAGATTAAGTGATATGTAATCCAATTTGGAAACTAAGATCAATTATTATATTATGAGCCCATTGGCCCAGTTGAGTTTGAATTAAGGACTTATGGCCAGCTTGGGCTAAGTCCAATCATGTTTGGGATATTGGCCCTCATTGAAGGAGAGTCTTTGCCTCTGGAAACTTAGTCAATTGGGCTAAACCTAGTGTTAAACACTAGAGACCAACAGTGTTGAACATTGGGAATAAGATTAATAAGTTAGTGTTAAACACTAAAAACATAATCAGTGTTGAACACTGGGAATAGGGTTTTCAAATTAGTGTGGAACACTAAGCAAATCAGTGTTAAACACTGGGGACAGAGTTTTCAAATTAATGTTAAATACTAAGCAAATCAGTGTTAAACACTGGGGACAAAATCTCTAGACTAGTGTTAAACACTAAGGATAGAGGGGTTACGTGTGGACACGTGAGAGCGCCCTGATTCCCCTTATTTTGTTCTGCAGATAAGTGTTTAACACTTTTAATTCTGAAAGCCATCACGTGCGGGCACATGATGGGGGCTCACGCTTTGATCTGTTAGAATGTTCATTAGGGGTCACGTGTTGACACGTGAGGGCGCCCCAGAGCTCTTTTCTGTTTCTTTTGCCTTTTTCTCTGTGTGCTTTAGAGATCACGTGGGGCACGTGAGGCATTGCCTCAAAGTTCTTTTTTATGGATCTTTGCAGGGGTCGCGTGGTAACACGTGAGGTGCTGCTTCAAAATTCTTTTCTGTGGATCTTTGCAGGGGTCACGTGGTAGCACGTGACTCTGGTTCTTTGCATGTTTTAAAGATCTGTTCATCTCTTAATAATTAATTTCTTCATAGGGTTAAACCCTAACAACAAACTTTAGAGGAGTTAAATTCCTGTTCTGAAGAATTATATTCTTAAATAGGGTTAAACCCTAACTTCTTTTCTTAAGGGAATTAAATTCCTGTGAGTTTGAGAGAATTATGTTCTCAATTAGGGTTAAACCCTAGTTCTGTTCATAGGGTTAGACCCTAATTTTATCTCAAAGGAATTGAATTCCTATCATTTTGTGAGAATTAAATTCTCAAAACTCAGTTCCTCCTTTGTGTTTTAGATCTGCATGGCAGGATCTCAACCCAATGAGAATTAAATTCTCACTTCATGGGGAGATGTGCACTTTGCAGATCCTCAACCAGAGAAAGAACTAAATTCTTTTCTTTTATATAAGAGTTAAACTCTTTTGAGAATTAAATTCTCTTTTGAAGCCTCCCTTTTCTTTCCTTACATAAGGTTTTCCTTTTGCAGAGAATCAAAGGCTCTATATCTCTCTCTCTATGTATCAAAAGAAAAGGTCCAAAGGTCTGATCTCGGTCTCCTCTCTTCTCTTCTTGGCTCCTATTTATAGGAGAAGGAAAAGAATCAATCTGTTTAGTAAATCTCTCATTGAGAGATTTGATTTATTCACTGAGAGATTAGATTTATGTTTATCATTAATCTGGGCCTTTAGATTGTTAGGTGAATTTTATTCACCGTTGGATTTTAAATCCAAAGATATCTCTTTGTTATTTCGGTTAGATTTAGGGGGAAATCTTTCCAAGTCCAAGATTTTTCCAAAAATTGGTGATGTTTAATCACCTTTAGATTTTTAGTCCAACGGTTTTAGATAATCCTTCTTCATTTTGGAAAGATTTGAAAGATTCATCCTCAGAATTTTAATTCTGTTAAAGAATAAGGCTCTTGAAGCCGGTCACGTGTGGCCACGTGACCCCTGGTCACGTCTGGGCACGTGACCCCTGGTCACGTGTGGGCACGTGACCCCTGGAATGGGCTCCTTCTGCGCTCTGTTCTCTGGCCGCTGCTTAACCATCACGTACCAACACGTGACCACTGGTCACGTGTGAGCACGTGATGCCTCTTCTGAAGCTTCTTTTTGACTTTTAATCCAGGGATGAATGTGATTTTTGCCGCTGCTTTAAGCGTCACATGCCAATATGTAACAACTGGTCACGTGTGAGCACGTGATGCCTTTTCTGAAGCTTCTCCCGATTTTTAATCAGGGAACAAATGCCCCCACAGCGTTGCTCTCACGTGTCAGCACGTGAGTGCAACGCTGTCACTTTTGTGACCGTTGGATCCATTTAGGGAATCGGGGAGATGAAGCGTCTCCCTCACATCCTATAAATATAGGGGTCTCTTTAGAAGCACCTCCACTCTTGCTTGTCTTCTTCCTTGCAACTTTTTTCTTGAGAATTTAATTCTCATTTCCAGAGCTTAGTTCTCTGCCTCAAACTTTTTCCAGAGTTTAACTCTGTTAACTGATTCCACTTCCTCAGGTAATCATCTCGGGCGAACGAAGAACTTTTATACATAAAATTCTCTGGATTTTAAATCCACCTCAAGGGTTTCACCCTTTTAATATGAACCCATTTTTTTCAAGTTCTTCAACAAAGAAATAGAAAACTACTTAATCTTTGAACAGTAGGTCTCTTAGAGTTCACTTGATCTTTAAGGAGATGATGAGATCCGTTGCTCTTTCCAAGGAATTTAATTCCATTTAAAGAGAATGTTTCTGGGAATTTAGTTCCCTTCTCTTAATAAGGAATTTAATTCCCATTAAGAACTCGGTTCTTCCCATGGAGGCTTCTTAGGGTTTTCTTTCCCTGGGTTGTCTCTTTCACATCCGAGAGGAAAATGTTTGTAATGAATTTTTCATGCTCGTTATTTCAGGTGTCATGGATGCCTATTTGTATGATCTTGACGAAATCATTTCTTACGGGAATATTCGTGCACTGGGCCGCAGCCAAAACCAGGAGTTCACCAACACTCAATGCGCTGAGATCATGAGCCGCATTGACGAGTATAACCATCGGCTACTCCCCCGTCGCTCCTCTCTTCTAAGACTCATCGTGCTGGCGATCTGGGAGGCGCTTCCTCTCTTCTGCACCGGTGTACCGCTCGGGGCATTGGACGCTGCCGAGGATAAGATACATTCGGTGTATCTGATGAGCCAAATCTCGAAGAGAAGGCACGGCAACCTCATTGATCTCTTGCACTAGGCTTTTCAGCAGTCGGCTATACTTGCTGCCTATCGGAGGGTGGAGGACATTCGCGAGGACCTCGACGCTTGCGACCGCGAGAGAAAACATACTAGGATGGTTCGAAATGCCTGGAAGATCTTGGACAAAGTTACGTTCGAGTTTCGCAATCCATGCCACGCGTCCGAGGTCTTACCGTTGTAAACGTTTTCTTTTTATTTTGTATGAACCTTTTAAAGCATGAATGATAAATCATATCGTGTCCTTCTGTATTTGCATGCCCCTTTTTTTGATTTTGTCATTTTGCTATTGTTGCTGATGATGTTTTTAACGTGTAGGGCACTATTTCACTTTCTAGTACACACCAAGCATGGTGCTCACGTGCTCCACACGTGAGGGGCCTTTTATGGGGCTATTCAATTTTTCATGCCACATTTCTGTGCATGGCCTTATATGCAGAGAAGGCGCCTTGGAAATCGCTCCTTTTCCTGATTTCCAATGTCTTCCCTTTTTTGGGCCTTAGAATGGGTTCCATCATGCAATTTTTTTCGCGCACAGCATTTAATGCTCCCCTTTATAGTCTTGAGGCCATAGCCTATTTCCTCTTCACAGAGAAATTTATTCCCGTTTTGACGTGATTTAATTTGAGAAACAACTGAGTGCCATGGCCTGCAACCGTCCACACGCTCGTCGACAGCCATGGAAAGTGCCTATCGAGGAGATGATTCCTCGCTTTGCTGCACGATTGGTGGACCCTCTCCTTACCGAAGACGAATGCGACTCAGCGATATATGAACTCTCGACTCGTAGGGGGTTCTCCCTCCCAATGGGTTCCCTCTGGCTCCGGATGATCCTCACTGCTGTACTTGCCGACGTCCCTCCTCACCCGACGGAGATGACCCTGGCGATGCTTGACGTAGCTGAAGAAAAGCTTGAGGGTTTTCACGAGGCGTGCCTGATTACTCAGGCTTTGAAAGATCGCTTAGTTCACCTCTTGAGCGAAATAAGAGCTCGGCGGGCGGTTATGTCCGCTTTTGCGGACGAACATGGCGCCAATCGGTGGGGAGCGACTCCTCGCGAAAACCGTCGCTTTGATGTGTTGGAGAAAGCACAGAGAGAGAGAAAGATGGAGAATTTTGTTCTTTGTTTTGTTAACCCTTGTGCTACCGATCGTTTGTTTGGCGACCTTTTCCCGCTAGCGTAGTGTATTAGTTTTCGCATGCTTTATGTTGAACTTTCATATATGCTGGGTACTCGTATGTATGTTTTTGCTTGCATAAATGAACTTTGTGTTTTTCCCATGAGAACTTTCTTTAATTGCGAACGCTATCACCATGTTGCATGCACATCAGAGCTTCGGGTATTATTTCTTTTCGGATATTCATATAGTTGCGAATGCATGCTTGATAGGATATACATCGAGAATTTTTTGTTGCTTCCCATACCAGATGATGTGCGCGTGCTTTAGATCGACTATTGCTATCGACTGGAGGCTTGTTTATACGGTCTTGAGCGTATATGTCATGTTTCAGAGGATGCGGTCGCGAAAGCGGGCTTGCGTGGTATGATAGAGCGACGTGTGGCGAACATATTGTTGTGCGAGAAGAGGCTCGGCCGCAAATTCTCGGAGAGGGAACTGGCTTCTAAGGCGCTGAGCGAGCTTCAAACCAGCCTTACCGCCAAGGCCAACAAAGCGTATGAACTCTGGCGAGTGCTTCAAGAGGCTATTAAGGAAGTGGTGGCCATCGACAAGGCCGCCGAGTTTACTCGCGAAAGAGTTGAGGCCCACAAAGCTACCGAGAAGGAGCTCGAAGGTCGACTTGCCTCATATCAGGCCCAGCAGGCTCAGGCGGAGGCCCGTCTTCTGGCGATTCTGAATCATGAAGCCATGGCCCAGAAAAAACAGGATGAGCTAGCGAAATTGCTAAATCGCCCGCCGGCTTGAAAACTTGTATCTTTTTCCTTTTTTTTGTACACACTCCTGAATAAGAGTATCCTCCTTTTGTTCTTCCATAAATTGTACTTTGTAGTCATTTTGGTTTATGAATAAAGACATATTTTTCTTCTCAGTGGTGTGTCCCTTTTTTATTGAATGTGTTCTGCGGACGATTTATCTTGGCCTACTTGCAGGGTAGCGATGGCTTAGGATTCAGGGTTAAGATCCGCCTCCTAAGACTTTTAAGCTTTATGAGCCGTGAGGGTCTCATAAAGAGTTTTTCTCCCTACAGGTCGAGAGGATCCCGTAGGTGTAAGTTTTTCTTAAGAATTGTGAGAATTCTTAAGCGGGTTTTCCCTTGGGAGTCGTAAGGATCTCATAAGAGAGTTTTCTTCCTTGCAGGTCGTGAGGACCCGCAAGTGCTGGGTGCGGTCACCCTTATCCGTATTTCACGGGGTCAGGGGTTAGTTTGGGATGGTTTCCAGGGTATCGTAGTTTAAAGACATCACGGTCAAGGTTAAGGACCTCATAGTCCGTGGGTTTAAGGACTCCACAGTCCAATGTTAATTTTAAGACGTCACAGTCAAGGTTAAGGACCTCATAGTCCGTGGATTTAAGGACTCCACAGTCCGATGTTAGTTTTAAGACGTTACGGTCAAGGTTAAGGACCTCATAGTCCGTGGATTTAAGGACTCCACAGTCCGATGTTAGTTTTAAGACATCACGGTCAAGGTTAAGGACCTCATAGTCCATGGATTTAAGGACTCCACAGTCCGATGTTAGTTTTAAGACATCACGGTCAAGGTTAAGGACCTCATAGTCCGTGGATTTAAGGACTCCACAGTCCGATGTTAGTTTTAAGACATCACGGTCAAGGTTAAGGACCTCATAGTCTGTGGATTTAAGGACTCCACAGTCCGATGTTAGTTTTAAGACATCACGGTCAAGGTTAAGGACCTCATAGTCCGTGGATTTAAGGACTCCACAGTCCAATGTTTGCTCTGGATGCTTCATACGGGTTCACTGCCGTGCTTGGCGAGGACCAGGCTCCGCTCTGGGTGCTTCACACGGGTTCACTGCCGTGCTCTACGAGGACCAGGATCCGCTCTAGACATTTTCCATGGGGTCAAAGAGTGACGTTATCCGCGTTCCATGTAACCAGGAATTTTGCTCTAGATGCTTCACACGGGTTCACTGCCGTGCTCAGCGAGGACTAGGCTCCGCTATGGATGCTTCACACGGGTTCATTGTCGTGCTCTGCGAGGACCAGGATCCGCTCTGGACGTTTTCCACGGGGTCAAAGAGTGACGTTATCCGCGTTCCACGTGACCAGGAATTTTGCTCTAGATGTTTCACACGGGTTCACTGCCGTGCTCGGCGAGGACTAGGCTCCGCTCTGGATGCTTTACATGGGTTCACTGCCGTGCTCTGCGAGGACCAGGATCCGCTCTGGACGTTTTCCACGGGGTCAAAGAGTGACGTTATCCGCGTTCTACGTGACCAGGAATTTTGCTCTAGATGCTTCACACGGGTTCACTGCCATGCTCGGCGAGGACTAGGCTCCGCTCTGGATACTTCACATGGGTTTGCTGCCGTGTTCTGCGAGGACCAGGATCCGCTCTGGACGTTTTCCACGGGTTCAAAGAGTGACGTTATCCGCGTTCCACGTGACCAGGAATTTTGCACTAGATGCTTCACACGGGTTCACTGCCGTGTTCGGCGAGGACTAGGCTCCGCTCTGGATGCTTCACACGGGTTCACTGCCGTGCTCTGCGAAGACCAGGATCCGCTCTGGACGTTTCCCACGGGGTCAAAGAGTGATGTTATCCGCGTTCCATGTGACCAGGAATTTCGCGCTAGATGCTTCACACGGGTTCACTGCCGTGTTCGGCGAGGACTTGGCTCCGCACTGGATGCTTCACACGGGTTCACTGCCATACTCTGTGAGGACCAGGATCCGCTCTGGACGTTTTCCGTGGGGTCGAAGAGTGACATTATCCGCGTTCCACGTAACCAGGAATTTTGTTGAAATATCCGCATTTCATGGAGTTGGGATTTGACTCTCAGTGGGAGTAGATCGCCGAGTCATGGAACTGGGAGTTGTCGCTATTCCGCTTTGCTTGGTGTTGTGTCCGTTGCAACGAGACGAGTGCTGAGACGATCTCTAGGTCACTTGCGGTCCGTCGAGATTTGTCTTCTTTCTTATGATGAAACTTGGGGGAGGAGTATCATCCCTTCTTTGTTTACGCCCCTGGATTGTATACAGGGATAGATGTGACCTCACCTGTAAGGCATAAATTTCATTTTTATTTTATTTCTTTTTCCGCGATGCTCTATCATTTCAGCTTTATATCGCGAAGGTCGCGATTGTCCAACCATTTCGGCTATTTTTCGCGGTGCCCAATCATTTCGGCTATTTATTTTATTTTTACTCACTGCTTTTTATTGCGAGTTGCCTAATCATTTCGGCTATTTATTTTATTTTTACTCACTGCTTTTTATTGCGAGTTGCCCCATCATTTCGGCTATTTCGTATGCATGTGCGGTTTCGCTAGCCTTTTCGCTGCAAGCTTGGATTTTAGACACCGATTTCGGCATCAGCACCGCTACAACTGGGATGTTACCAGGAGCGAATCATCATTTGCCTCTGTCAATGTTGAACAAAGGTGGCTTAGTAAACAGGGTTAAAGGTCCTGTCGACTAAGGCTTTTGACTTCATGAGCCGTAAGGGTCTCACAAAGGTATTTCTCCCTACAAGTCGTGAGGATCTTGCAGGTGTGTTTTCTCCTTGGGAATCGTGAGGATTCCTAAGTGCGTGTTCCCCTGTAAGTCGTAAGGATCTTACAAAAGGGTTTTCTCCTTATAAGTCGAGAGGACTCACAAGGGCTGTTCACCGTGCGATCATATCCCTAGCCACGGGTGGGGCTTTTGTTAGGGAGATGTTTATTCGCGCCCGTGGATTGTATACAAGGGTCAGTATTGAGCCGCTTGTAGGGTAATATCGAGGGTTGTGGGGGGTTTGCTTAAGAACAGATTCAGGTTTCTGTAACTTAAGACTTTCAAATCTTATGAGCCGTGAAGGTCCCATAAGAAAGTTCTCCTTAGTCGTGAGGATCTCGCAAGTGTAATTTCTCCTTAGGAATCGTGAGGACTCCTAAGTGTGTTGCTCCCTTGTGAGTCGTAAGGATCTCACGCGGGTGATTTCTCCTTCCAAGGTCGTGAGGACCCTGCAAGTGCCCTTTAACGAGATTGCGCCCTTTCGGGTTTTCACAAACACTCGCCGGTAGCCCTGCTGTTTTTACTCACGGAGCCCTTTCGGCTTTTCATCCGTGCCCATTTTGCTTATGGACATACCATTTTTATTATTATTATTTTTATTTTTTTTATCGGCTTTGAGATACTGCAATCTACCGTAGTTTACCGACATCTCAGTCAACAGCTAGTTTTAGGACATAGTGGTCCATTGTTAGTTTAAGGACATTTCGGTCCGTTGTTAGTTTAAGGACGTTTCGGTCCGTCGTTAGTTTAAGGACGTTTCGGTCCGTCGTTAGTTTAAGCACGTTTCGGTCCGTCGTTAGTTTAAGCACGTTTCGGTCCGTCGTTAGTTTAAGGACGTTTTGGTCCGCCCGTTAGTTTAAGGACGTTTTGGTCCGTCGTTAGTTTAAGAACGTTTCAGTCCGTTGTTAGTTTAAAGACATTTCGGTCCGTCATTGAAGAAGGCCGGTTACTACTTATAGAGTTCGGTCTTAGGAAGATAGCGAGCGGACATGGTCGTCATCATCTATCATTGACCTAAGCCTTGACCTGTCAAGCGCAGTATTCCTTCAGGAAGCGACCGTTTATTGGCCTGAAAGGTCTCTCACATGCATGTCCATGAGTAGATAGGCTCCACCCTGGTAGACCTTGTCTATGATGTACGGGCCTTTATAGTTCAGCTCGAATTTTTCCCGCTTGGTGCGATTGGGAATCATAGGTCTTTTGACCACTAGCACGAGTTCGCCTTGGTGGAATGTTCTCGGCCTGATCAATCTTTCATATGAGCATGTCATCTTTGCTTTATAAGCCTCCAGATTTTGTTGCGCTATGAGCCGGGTTTCATCAAGGGCATCAAGCTCCTCAAGCCGAAGGTGAGCGTTTTCTTCGTCCGTCAGCTCGTAATGAACTGCCACTCGTAGAGAGGGTAACTCTATCTCGAGGGGGAGTACTGCTTCTGTACCGAATACCAACGCGTACGGCGTTGTGTTCGTGGCTGTCTTGAACGTAGTCCGATACGCCCAAAGAGCTTCTTGCAGTCTCTCGTGCCAGTCCTTTTTGTTTCGGGACACCGTCTTCTTCATGATCTTTGTCAAGGTTTTGTTGAAAGCCTCGGCCAGACCGTTAGCTCGGGGATTATAAACTGAGGAATATCTCCAGTCTATATTATGCTGTTGCGCAAAGCGACTGATCTTGTGGCTTCTATAGGCTGGCCCATTATCGGAGATGATCCGTCGCGGAGTTCCGAACCGATAAATGACGTGCGTCTTGAAGAAATGGAGGATATTCTCCGTCTTCACTTCCCTCAGGGGTACTGCTTCTACCCATTTTGAGAAGTAATCAGTCGTCGCCAGGATGAAACGATGTCCCCTGGATGATGCTGGTTCGATAGGGCCAACTATGTCAGTTTCCCACATTTCGAACGGCCAGCTAGCCACCGTTGGATGTAGAGGATTTGGATGCTGATGGATAAAGTCTCCATGGATTTGGCACGAGTAGCATTGCTTCGCATACTCGAGGCAGTCTTGAATCATTGTGGGCCAATAGTAACCCATCCGCTTAATCTTCAACTTCATCTTCGGGCCTGCTTAGTGAGAACCGCAGAGCCCGTCATGAACTTCCTGAACGACTCTCTTCGCCTCTTCAGGTCCCAGGCATCTCAACCACAGAGAATCAAATGACCTCTTGTACAAAGTGTCATTGACGAAGGCAAAAGATAGGGCTCGCTTCATGAGCTGATGTTTTGAGGACGCATCTTCAGGCGTTCGACGGGATTTGAAGTAGTCTATAAAGACTTCTCTCCAATCCTCAGCCTTTTTCTGGTCTTTTATTTGCAGAGCCATTTGCTCAGTCGCTCTCCTTTCTTCGGGTGATTCCGGAGATATTTCTGCAGGGGCGAGTACTCGACGGCTTTGTACCACGATCCTAACGTCATCGAGGTTCTCATCAGCCAGTTCTTTAGCAAGCTTGGCTAATGCATCCGCTTTGCTATTTTTCACGCGCGGTATGTTTTCCAAAATGTAGGAAGGGATTTGAGTCAGCAGTTGCTGTACTCTCTCTCCATACTTCAGCAGCTCTGGCTTGCATGTCTGGTAGTCGCCGTTTACTTGACTAACGACCAGTTGAGAATCTCCGTATATGAGAAGGTTTTCAATTTCCATGTCGATGGCGATCTCTAGGCTTGCTATCAAAGCTTCATATTCGGCTTCATTGTTCATCCTCGGCTCCGTTAAGGAGAAAGCAAAGTGCATTATCCCTCCTTGTGGAGTTACGAAGATAAGGTCTACCCCCGATTTGATTATGGGCGTACTTTGCTTGCTCTTCTTCATAGAAGATGCTCCATCGAAATAAAGTTCCCATCGGGTATCATCGCCGTCGATCGCGTCAAACGCATGTTTGTCTGGCAGCTCACAATTCAAAGGAGAATCAGCAGGTATCGGATGCTCGGCGAGGAAGTCGGCGATGGCCTGGCCTTTCACTGCCTTGAGAGGTCGATAGGTTATCGAGAACTCCATCAAGAGCAGAGCCCATTTAACGAGCCGACCAGTCAATATGGCTTTTGACATCAAATATTTGAGAGGGTCCACCTTCGAAACGAGACGGACTTCATGCGCCAACGCATAGTGCCTGAGCATTGTTATCACAAAGATTAACGCCAGGCAATATTTTTCGATAGGGGAGTAGTTGCTTTCTGCCCCCAACAGAACTCGACTTAAATAGTAGAGTGCTCTTTCTTTCCCTTGATCGTTCTCTTATGCCCATAATGCGCCTAAGTAACCTTCGAGGGCGGTTGTATAAAGAATGAGGGGTTTTCCCTTGACCGGAGGAGCCAGTACTGGCGGGTTCTGCAGGTACTGTTTAATCTTGTCTAGTGCGCTTTGGCATTTTTGGTCCCAGACGAACGGGGTTCCCTTCTTCATCAGGTGACTGTAGGGGCGGCATTTGCCTGAAAGGTTGGCTATAAATCGCCGGATGTACGCGAGCTTCCCCTGGAGAGACCGCAATTGTTTGAGAGTCCTTGGCGGTGGCATTTCTATGAACGCCTTGATCTTCAACGGATCTATCTCGATACCCCGGTGCCAGACAATGAACCCTAGGAATTTACCTGAGGACACCCCGAACGCGCATTTGAGTGGGTTCATCTTCAAGTTATATTGCCGAAGGCGTTGAAATACGATCTTCAGATGCTCAAGATGTTCCTCGTATGATTTGCTTTTCACTACGAGGTCGTCGATATAGCATTCGACGATTTCATGTATGAGGTCATCGAAGATCTTCGTCATGGCCCTCTGATAGGTGGCACCGGCGTTCTTTAAACCGAAGGGCATAACTTTGTAGCAGAATATACCCAGAGGAGTCCGGAAAGCGGTGTGCTTCTGGTCTTCGGGATGCATCTTTATCTGATTGTATCCTGATGAGCCGTCCATGAAGGAGAAAACTTCGTGAGTGGACGTATTATCTATCGTCAGCTCGATGACAGGCAGTGGGAAATCGTCCTTCGGGCAAGCTTTATTGAGATCCCGGAAATCCACGCATATGCGCACTGTCCCATTTTTTTCATTACCGGGACGATGTTGGCGATCCAGTCAGGATATTGAACTTCCTGGATAAACCCAGAATCAATTAGCTTCCTGACTTCGGCGTTGATACTCATCTCAAGCTCAAGCCGCATTCTTCTCGGCGCCTGTTTGACTGGCTTGACGTCTGGGGATATTGCCAATTTATGCACAGCAATTTCTGGATCTAGTCCTGGCATTTCGGAATAGTTCCATGCGAAGCAATCTCTATGCTGCATAAGCACGCCTTTTAACACGGCCACCCTTTCTTCAGATAGCAACTCACTGACGAATGTCGGTCGCGGGTCGTTCATCGTTCCCGGCTCAATTTTCCTGAGGTTATCTGCAGTAGTATGTATGCCATCTTCCAGTTCTTTCGGCGCTGGCGGAAATTCCGAGATTACCTCGTCATCGTTGTTTTCGAAGCACCAGTGAAAGTCATCCATACTCTCGGGCTCTTCTTTTGATACCGTTGTCATACGACAGGTACGAGTTCACTTCCAAGACCGATGTGGATCTGGTTCTGCTCTTGTGGCTTTGGGTTCGTGCTTTTGTGGTGGCGTTACCTTCCAGCTATCGGATAGAGCAAATCTGCCTTGCTGGTATTGGTCTTCGACCCAGTTCTTCAAGGTGAAGCAGTCTTCGATAGGGTGTCCTATGGCTCGGTGATAAGAGCAATAGCCCGGATGAGAGACCTCATTAGCTTGCTCAGGGTGTTTAGACTTCGGAAGTGTAATCATTCGATGTTTTAAAGCGAGGTCAAGCATCTTCCGTGTTTTATCCTGAGGAAAAGAGTATGCCTGACTCATCTTTTTCATAAGGGACAAATCTGGACCGCTCGATTTCCGCTTGCGTGGCTCCTTAGTCCCGCTTTGTTGCTGTCGAGCGCTTTTTTCGCTTTTCGACCTGTTTCTACCTCTGCGTCGAGCTTTTTGCACAACAGGTTGACAGGGAGGAGTATTTTCGTCTTTGGCAGCCCGTTGAAGAAGACGTTGCGTCCTGGCTTTCTCGTAGATGGACATTTCGCGGTTATGGTCGTCCCGAGCTTTTTGACCCGCTTTCCTGATAAGCTTGTCCATTCGCTCTTCAAATAACGGACTCGGCACTTTGATCGCGGGATCCAGTTTTGATAGGGGGTTGGCGTTTCCCGACAGGGCGCCCTCCTCTTCATCGAAGTTATATACGGCGTAGCTACCGTGGACTCGTTCTCGTTTCCCGGATTTCACATATCCGAGCCCAAGCGTTTCCATTTTCCCGTTGGGCAACTTGCGCTGAGTCACAGGGACATCCCAAATCCTGTTATAAAATCGAGCTTGTCGAATAGTCTATTTTAAGGGTACCCCTTGGCGCTTCAATAGCCTTTTTAGTCCGTTTGTGTAATATCTGGGCAAACGGATGGGTTGGAGTCTGTCAAGTGTAGAATCCGCGCCATGCCAGATTTCTTTCTCCACTCTTGTTTCCGTGGATCGGTAAAATAAGATCGCCTTTTCCCCCGGGAGGAACGTAAAACGTCTGCAGGTCTTGTACATTGTAAGGCTTAAAGCACGTCAAGATCTTTGTAGTGCTCCCGCGGAACCATGGTGATTTGTAAACTCTGATCATTGCCAGGGGATGCTTGTATTGACGACCGACTGGAGAACACAGCATTAACCTCATCTTCTGAGTCGCTTCCGAAGACCAATATGGGGGCGGACGGTCCCGGGTTGTTGCGTCGAGACGGCCCAGCGTAAATTATCTTCTCCTCTTCTTCGGTATCACTCCCGAAAACAGGAATGGTGGTGGCGGCTTCGTTCTCCGGTTTTCGACACCTCTCTGTATCCTCGAAATCTGGCAAAAAGTACTTTGCATCTTCGTATTTGCGGACTTCGTTTACGGAGAACGGGTTCAGCTCCCCTGTTACGGTATACTCGAGACCATCCTTAAAATACTTCATACACTGATGTTGTGTAGAAGGGATGATATTGTACTCGTGTAACCAAGGACGACCGAGCAAGGCGTTGTAGCAGGTCTTGGCGACAATGACGTGAAACTTAATATCTGTGACGAGCAGTCCAAAGCGTAGCGTCAGTATCACAGACTCAAGAGTTCTTGATGATTGGGAGTCGAACCGGGAGATGGTAATTTTGTCACGAGCGAGGTGCTGAACGCTCATGCAGATTTCCTTCAACACCCGCACGTTGAGGAGATTAACGGAAGACCCATTGTCAACCAAGATTTTTCCTATCTTTATATCGTGGCAATATCCAGAGACGTATAGAGGGCGGTTGTGGTCGCACGTCCCAAGGAGAAGGTCTTCATCACCGAACGTGATATCGGCCGTGTGCACTTCTTCCAGTTCATCCTTCATCCTTTCTTCGGCGAGGAAGGCTTGGAATTGTTCGGGCTCTTGTAGCGCCTTGATTAATGAATCTCTCGCCTCCTTTGATAACAGGAGAGCGTCGAGAATGTTGAGCTGTGAGGGTAGCTTCCTCAGGTGCGCTAGGATGTTGTAGTCCACCCTACTCTTCTTGGGCGGGTCCTTGGCAGTCAGCTCTTTCATAACTTGGTCATCTAAGGTAATATCCTCAGCGACCTTTTCCTTTCCCTTATTTTTTCTAGTTGCGGGTCCGAGATTCTTTTCCGGAAGCGTGCGATTGCGCAGCTGAATGTTTTCACAGGCTTCTGGTTCTTCCTCTTTTCCCGAGGTGGACTCTTTAAAGAGAGGGCTAAGAGCCATTTCCTCGTCAGAATCGCTCCCGAATGTGAGCACTTGCGGTCTCCCGGCGTTGACCATGTAACAATTACCGGTAGTTCCTTTGTGTCCTTCGGTCGTACTTCTCTGCTCCCGACGAGTTCTGCATTTCACTCGCTTAAAATGTTGCCGATGAGCAACATATTCCTGCCACCAAGTCTTAAAAGCGTCGCACTCCTCAATGGGGTGTGTAATCTTTCGATGATATGAGCAGTAATTAGGGTGTCTTTCCGCCGAATTAAGCGTGTTTTCTTCCGAGAGTGGTAGTTTCATTCCCATTGACACGGCTTTGGCAAACCTTTTCCTCGTCTTGAATACGTTTTTATCCGTGTCGGGTGTCTTTCGATCTGGCGGGAGCGCTTCGACTCTTTCGTTTAGTCGCCTGCGTTTGGCTCCTTCTGATATGGCTATCTCACGCTCCTGGTCAGCTTTACTTTTCAAACGAATTTCGTCTAGAAAGGCGTCGATCATTTCGTCTGTCGGCCACATAAGCTCCGGTTCAGGCTCTGCCCCCAGTTTCTTATTGCCAGGAGTTTTTTCATCATCGGTAAACAAGTGGGAGATCACATTACAACTCGCCACGTATCCTTCGGATTCATCCGACGAACTTTCCCCCTCATCTTCCTCTTGAAAGACGTGGTTGAGGAACTCTTAGAGTGTGATGGGAGTCCGTGCCTTTTGATTGTACTCTTCCAGCATGTCGATCTGTTTCTGTAAGTCTGTGCACTTGTCACCAGGCTTCACGGGCTTCTTAGACTTCTTCTTCTTTTTCTTTGAAGATTTCGACGGCCGGTTGTGAGTGTTCGGACCATCACCACTGATCTTCGGAGTTGGGTGCGGCTTTAGCATCCCTTCAATGATCTGAGGTTCCAGCGGGTTCTTCCACCTGATCGCCGGGCATGTTTTAAGATCGTTCAGCATCCTCTTGGTTTTTGCTGAAAGCACGATTTCCCATGGAGCTTCTTCAATGAAAGAACAAGTTGCCCCCGGTGTATCCGTCTTCTTAGGAGTGTGAGGTTGTGGCGGGTTCACCCTCTACTTCTCAGACAGCGTAAACTTACCCTATAGATATTGATCTTCAATCCATCCTTTGAAGACGAAGCAATCATCAATCGGATGGCTTACCGTTTGATGGTAAGGGCAGTAGTTGGGGTTATTCACCTCACTGGGTTGCGGTGGTCGCCTTGGGTTTGGCAAGTTGATAAGCCTGTTGCGTATTGCCAGCTCGAATAGCCTCTTCGTCTTATCCCGCGGGAATGAGTAGGGGCGCTTCATTTTCTCATTGTAATACCGCCGTCTTTCTTCCAGTTAATCCGCCAGCTTTGGGGCACTGGGTTGCTGCTGAGCGTTTGCCATGAAGGTTGGCTTCCCTTTACCCTTGTCATTCCGAGGTTCTGGCTTCGGGGGAGACGGTCTGTGACCCATCTGGTCCATCTGGGCCAACTTGTCGATCAAAGCCTGGAACATGGTTGGCTTAAAAAACATCATGAACTATGAGATAGTTGCATGAGGATCTAGGGTATCCACGAACATGCCCACCGCGGGCGCCTCCTCAATGCGTTGTTCGCATTTCGACCACAAGTTTCGCCAGCGTATAGCATACTGGACCCACGTCTCGCCTGGTTTCACCCTGGCATTAATTAACGCCGTTATCAGAGTACGTTCGCTGGCGCTTGCGAAACGCTGGGTAAACAACAGCTCCATCTCCGCAAATGTTTTAATAGAGTCGTTTGGGAGCTCAGAGTACCACTCGAACGTCATTTCTGACAAGCTACCGACGAACTGGCGAAGCAACAATTTATCATCACCGCCGGTGTTGCCGCAAAGCGCCCTGAACTGAGCAACATGCTGGTGGGGATTGCCCGTCCCCTTATAGACATGAAATTTCGGTATTGTATAGCCCGGCGGGTACTTGATCTGATCATACCAGCTCGGATATGGTCGCCCTATTCTGACAACTTGACCAGCTGCCTCAGTCGCTTGGTGAACCCGTATCTACTGAGCTATATATTCGTCTAGGTCAGCTTTGGAAATTGTCTCCTCCTTGGCTGTTGACAGAGCCGGTGGAAGATTTGACGTTTCTCCCCTGTCATCTTCAAGAACGATTGGAGGATCTTTAGCAGGAGAATCTTGTTGGATCATCATTCCCACCATGTACTGGAACAGGAGGGCTATTCGTTGTATATTGGCCGCTTGTTCGGCAGCCTCTTTATCCTTCTTCTCCAATATCCTGCGAAGGAATTCGGCGTCAGTTTCTTGCTCCTGGCGTTGATCAGATGACGCTTCGGGGCTTTCTTTCGGCCCAGTGAGTGCGGCCATCGCGTTCATCATTTCCTGGAGCTTTTGCTGTTGCTCCTGAGCTTTGGTCACTGACCGTGTAAGCGGTCTATGACCTGTGGATGCACGGCTGTCCTCTTTACCAGACGCCATGTAGACGGTATGCACCATCATGCCCCCAGACTTAGGGCGTTTAGGCTTACTATCTTTGACATTTGCTGCAGGAGTAGGGACTTTCTCCGGCCTTCTTATCTTTTGAGTAATCGACGTGGAGGGAGCCGTTGCAGCGGGCACTCAAGCAGTTGTCGTCCTTTGTTGTTTGACATGACGGTTCTTTTCTTCCTGCACTTTCGTCTTTTCCTGTTGACGAGAGTGATCTTGGACAATTACCGAGTCTTGAACCTTCCGCCAGACTTTATAAATTTTGGAGGACAGCCGTTAAGGAGGCTGCTCCGGCTTTGTTTCTATAACATTCTCCGCAGATGGAGGGGATCTTTTGAGACCCGCAGTCGGCGAATTTCTGCGTACCCTGTTTAGCAGCTCGAAGCTGTTCCCGGTTGGAACAACAGCCTCAATTTCCACCGTTGGAGCTGGTGGAGTTAGTCCGGAGGGGGAGTTGCCCCCAGTCTTCCTTATCCGGCGCCAGTGGCGACGTCGGGCATGACGGGTTGTTGGGATTGATTCAATGACGGCTTCGTCTTTCCCCCTGTCCTGGGGAGGGGCTGCTACCGGTGTCAGCCTCTTGAAGACTGACGTCTTTTGAGTGGCAGTATCCAATCTGTCAAAGACAGACCTTCGAACCGGAGCGGGAGCTGGGACAGTCAGTCTTGCAAAGACCGACTCTTTGGCAGTAGAAGCCGCCTTGACGACTTCGGGAGCGGCTGTCTTCTTTGGGATGGCCTTCTCAGGTACCATGGGCTTTTTGGCGTGCCGTTTGGAGTTCAGGCTCAGTCTAGTGAAGACCGAGGAGTTGGACGACCCGCTGAGAGGGGCCGCGGGAGTAGCAAGTCGATCAAAGACCGACTTCTTTGACGCTTCCAGAACTGGCATTGGGATTTTAATGTTCACCGGCGGGAGCATGGTCCCAAAGAATAGACCGGTGGTAGCTTGAGTCACTTGCTCCATAGGCATAGTGAATAGGGAAGCAGCCTGCGGTCCATATGCTACACCTCCAGGTGAGGCGGAGCGTCGGTTGCATTTGCAGTTAGAGCAGTTCAAGCAGTTGCCAGCCATTGATCCTTTCGCTTTCTGCAGCAAACGAAACACCAGATCTTAGTACCTCGAAACCCAAGGGCAACCATTAGCGAACCGCGTTTGATTCGCGAATCACGACACACGAAGTGTGGAGTGGAAAGAAGAAAAGGTCCCACTGGGCGTGCCAGAATCTGTTCCCCTCCGAAAGACGGCGCGACATGACGTCTTGCCTGAGATTCGGGGCAGGTGCTAATTGGTGCTATCCGTCTACCTCTCCGAAGATGCCAAGTTGATTTATGGCACCGTGTATCGAAGGTTTAAACGGATGCGTCCGATGTAGCAGACTTCGTCAGATTCCTACTCGTTTGAGGGGCTTTTGATTGTGGGGACGCTCTTCCCTACAGGCGCAAGCCCCTGATGTTAATTACGCTACCGCGTTGCGGTAACAACTTTCTCCTTCTCCAGATGGTCACTTCGTGTCGTGTGTGTTTGTTTTGTTTTTGGTTGCCCGTGGATTGTATACGGAGACTGAGTTATGTCGTCGCCTGTAGGGCGTGGACTAGTCCAAATCCGTATTATCTTAGATTTGGGTTTGGGGTTGTGTTTAAGGATACGTTAGCCTCGTTTGAGACTAAGATCGACTTAAACGTTTGTTAAGGATACGTTAGTCTAGTTTTAGACTAAGATCAACTTAACGGGATCGTTCAGATCCGACAAGAGAGCGATTAGGGTAGCCCTGTCGTTTAGTTTAGTGACATTGCGGTCAATAGGTAGTTTAAGGACATTGCGGTCCAATGTTAGTTTTAAGACGTTGCGGTCAAGGTTAAGGACGTCGTAGTCCATGGATTTAAGGACTCCACAGTCCGATGTTAGTTTTAAGACATCACGGTCAAGATTAAGGACGTCATAGCCCGTTGTTAGTTTTAAGACATTCCGGTCAAGGTTAAGGACGTCATAGTCCGTTGTTAGTTTTAAAACATTCCAGTCAAGGTTAAGAACCTCATAGTCCATGGGTTTAAGGACCCCACAGTCCGTATCAATGTGCGGTCATCGGGACCCGCCACCTCTTTGAAGACGTTGAGGAATTACAACGCCAAATATCAAAGGAGTGAAAAGATGTACCCTTAAACCGAGATAGATTAAGTGATCTGTAGTCCAATTTGGAAACTAAGATCAATTATTATATTATGAGCTCATTGGCCCAGTTGAGTTTGAATTAAGGACTTATGGCCAGCTTGGGCTAGGTCCAATCATGTTTGGGATATTGGCCCTCATTGAAGGAGAGGCTTTGCCTCTGGAAACTTAGCCAATTGGGCTAAAGCTAGTGTTAAACACTAGAGACTAACAGTGTTGAATATTGGGAATAAGATTAACAAATTAGTGTTAAACACTAAAAATATAATCAGTGTTGAACACTGGGAACAGGGTTTTCAAATTAGTGTGGAACACTAAGCAAATCAGTATTAAACACTGGGGACAGAGTTTTCAAATTAATGTTAAACACTAAGCAAATCAGTGTTAAACACTGGGGACAAAATCTCCATACTAGTGTTAAACACTAAGGATAGAGGGGTCACGTGTAGACACGTGAGAGCGCCCTGATTCCCCTTATTTTGTTCTGCAGATAAGTGTTTAACACTTTTAATTCTGAAAGCCATCACGTGCGGGCACGTGATAGGGGCTCACGCTTTGATCTGTTAGAATGTTCATTAGGGGTTACGTGTTGATATGTGAGGGCGCCCCAGAGCTCTTTTCTGTTTCTTTTGCCTTTTTCTCTGTGTGCTTTAGAGATCACGTGGGGCACGTGAGGCATTGCCTCAAAGTTCTTTTTTATGGATCTTTGCAAGGGTCACGTGGTAACACGTAAAGTGCTGCTTCAAAGTTCTTTTCTGTGGATCTTTGCAGGGGTCACGTGGTAGCACGTGACTCTGGTTCTTTGCATGTTTTAAAGATCTGTTCATCTCTTAAGAATTAATTTCTTCATAGGGTTAAACCCTAACAACAAACTTTAGAGGAGTTAAATTCCTGTTCTGAAGAATTATATTCTTAAATAGGGTTAAACCCTAACTTCTTTTCTTAAGGGAATTAAATTCCTGTGAGTTTGAGAGAATTATGTTCTCAATTAGGGTTAAACCCTAGTTCTGTTCATAGGGTTAGACCCTAACTTTATCTCAAAGGAATTGAATTCCTATCATTTTGTGAGAATTAAATTCTCAAAACTCAGTTCCTCCTCTGTGTTTTAGATCTGCATGGCAGGATCTCAACCCAATGAGAATTAAATTCTCACTTCATGGGAAGATGTGCACTTTGCAGATCCTCAACCAGAGAAAGAACTAAGTTCTTTTCTTTTATATAAGAGTTAAAACTCTTTTGAGAATTAAATTCTCTTTTGAAGCCTCCCTTTTCTTTTCTTACCTAAGGTTTTCCTTTTGCAGAGAATCAAAGGCTCTATATCTCTCTCTCTGTGTATCAAAAGAAAAGGTCCAAAGGTCTGATCTCGGTCTCCTCTCTTCTCTTCTTGGCTCCTATTTATAGGAGAAGGAAAAGAATCAATCTGTTTAGTAAATCTCTCATTGAAAGATTTGATTTATTCACTGAGAAATTTGATTTATCTTTATCATTAATCTGGGCCTTTAGATTGTTAGGTGAATTTTATTCACTATTGGATTTTAAATCCAAAGATATCTCTTTGTTATTTCGGTTAGATTTAGGGGGAAATCTTTCCAAGTCCAAGATTTTTCCAAAAATTGGTGATGTTTAATCACCTTTAGATTTTTAGTCCAACGGTTTTAGATAATCCTTCTTAATTTTGGAAAGATTTGAAAGATTCATCCTCAGAATTTTAATTCTGTTAAAGAATAAGGCTCTTGAAGCCGGTCACGTGTGGCCACGTGACCCCTTGTCACGTGTAGGCACGTGACCCCTGGAATGGGCTCCTTCTGCGCTCTGTTCTCTGGCCGCTGCTTAACCATCACGTGCCAACACGTGACCACTGGTCACGTGTGAGCACGTGATGCCTCTTCTGAAGCTTCTTTTTGACTTTTAATCCAGGGATGAATGTGCTTTTTGCCACTGCTTTAAGCGTCACGTGACAACACGTGACAACTGGTCACGTGTGAGCACGTGATGCCTCTTCTGAAGCTTCTCCTGATTTTTAATCAGGGAACAGCAAGGATTCCCAAGAAAGCTTATCCTGCTGTGATCTTCTACGAAGACCCTTCATGGATCCGGCGGCGGTTCATTGCCCCTTTGGAGGAGTGGGGAGAAAGAGCGCTGAAGCGGGCCGCTTCGGAGGATGCTGTGGACGCGCTTTCCTTATGGACTGGCGGCCACGAGTCCACCCTCGAACCCCGGTGAGCATGCCTCCTTGAAAAGGAGAACCGGCTTGAAGAATCCATATTGAAGGCATCCCTGCGCATTGGTATGTTTTTTTTATACTTCTTTGCGGTTTTTTCCAGATTGTTTATGCTCGTATATATGTATTCTGATTTTTTCTGTGGATTGTACAGAGTCCTCGGCGATGGGGGAGGTCCCTACGGGCTTGTTGAAGCTAAAGCCCGCTGACGTTCCCGATGCAGCCTTGCTCAATGTAGAGGGGGCTGACGAGGCCGTTCCTCTTGCCATAGAGCCTCCAGTGGCGGTTCCTGATCACGGAGCGCTTGTTCCTTTGGAAGAGGCTCCTTTGGGGGTTGTCGTCCCAACGACTCTCCCTGCGGGGGGCCCAGAGGCTGGAGGAGAAGTAGCCGGGACTACTCTTCCTTTGCTGGAGCCGGAGATCACGGCGGAGGCCGTTGAAGTCGCCATCCTCCCGACTCAGAATGGGAGGAGTATTGAAGGTAACCTTCAATATTTTAAATTAGCAATCTTTCTGTCGTCTAAACTCTTTTGCTTTCCCAGAATTGCGCGGGCTGGAGGCTTCTATCACTGATTTGTCTCCCCGGCAATCGATTCAGCGTCTATTGGAGATGGCAGCTCCGCAAGCGATCTCCCCTCAGCGCATCGTCCTTTCCTCTGGGCAAGGTTAACGTTGTTCGCCATTTTTTTATTATAGCATTGTCGCTATTTTGCGAAATGACATTGATGTCTCTTACAGTTTTGGAAGCCGACGACGAGGTCAAGGTCGTTGAAGGGCCAAGGGAACCTTCAGCTCCTACTTGCATGACCGTGGGTAAGTGAAATTTCATTATAGTCCCACTTGTTCTTTTGCTTAAGAGTTTTACTGACATTTTTCAAATCTGAACATTCCTGCCAGCCCCCATAGCGCTGGACTCACGCATCGCCGTGCCGCCCGGCCGTTATGCTTTGCGAGCCTCAGAGCGTTTGGCCCAGTTAAGCCTTGTCTCATTGTCGTCTTTGATCGAGGAGCTTCGTGCTGGCAGCGCAACTACAGCTGAAGCATTTGTCGCCGAAGCTAACGGTTCTCTTCCTTTTCTTGCCACCTACCATAGCGAAGAGGTGGTGCGAGTCTGGATGGAGTTCTGTCGGCAGGTGGAGGCTTGCTTGCACGCCCTTGAGTGTTCCCGCCTTTCCTCGGAGGCCGTGGCTGCAAAGGCGGAGTTGCAGGGGCTGATAGCACGGTGCGCGGCAAACATGGCATCACGCGAGAAGAGGCTCGGCCGAAAATTCTCGAAAAGGGAGTTGGCCTCTAAGGCATTGAGCGAGCTTCAAACCAGCCTTACAACCAAAGCCAATAAAGCGTATGACTCTGGAGGGTACTTCAAGAGTCTATTAGAGAGGTGGTGGCTCTTGATAAAGCTGTCGTATTCACTCGCGAAAGGGTCGAGGCTCACAAGGTCACTGAGAAAGAGCTCGAAGGCCGGCTCGCCTCGTATCAGGCCCAGCAGGCTCAGGCGGAGGCTCGTCTTCTGGCGATCCTGAATCATGAAGTTATGGCCCAGCAAAAGCAGGATGAGCTAGCAAAATTGCTAAATCGCCCGCCGGCTTGAAAAACTTATATCTTTTCCTTTCTTTTTGTACATATTCCTGAATGAGAGTATTTTCTTTTTGTTCTTTCATGAATTGTACTTTGTATCCATTTTGGTTTATGAATAAAAGACATATTTTTCTTCTCAATGGCGTGTCTCTTTTTATTGAATACGTTCTGCGGACAATTTATCTTGGTCTCCTTTCAGGGCAGCGGTGGCTTAGGATTCAGGGTTAAGATCTGCCTCCTAAGACTTTTGAGCTTTACGAGCCGTGAGGGTCTCATAAAGAGTTTTTCTCCCTACAGGTCGAGAGAATCCCGTAGGTGTAAGTTCCTCTTAAGAATCGTGAGGATTCTTAAGCGGGTTTCCCTTGAGAGTCGTAAGGATCTCACAAGAGAGTTTTCTTCCTTACAGGTCGTGAGGACCCGCAAGTGCTGGGTGCGGTCTCCCTTATCCGTATTTCACGGGGTCAGGGGTTGGTTTGGGATGGTTTCCAGGGTATCGTAGTTTAAAGACATTGCGGTCAAGGTTAAGGACCTCATAGTCCGTGGGTTTAAGGACTCCACAGTCCAATGTTAGTTTTAAGACATCACGGTCAAGGTTAAGGACATCATAGTCCGTGGATTTAAGGACTCCACAGTCCGATATTAGTTTTAAGACATCACGGTCAAGGTTAAGGACCTCATAGTCCATAGATTTAAGGACTCCACAGTCCGATGTTAATTTTAAGACATCACGGTCAAGGTTAAGGACGTCATAGTCCGTAGATTTAAGGACTCCATAGTCCGATGTTAATTTTAAGACATCACGGTCAAGGTTAAGGACCTCATAGTCCGTGGATTTAAGGACTCCACAGTCCACAAAACGTGTGGTTACTGGGACCCGTCACCTCTTTGAAGAAGTTGAGGAATTACAACGCCCAATATCAAAGGAGTGAAGAGATGTACCTTTTAACCAAGGCAAAATCAGTCTAGAATCATCATGGTTGATCGTTAGTTTTAAGACATTACGGTCGAGGTTAAGGACATCATAGTCTGTGGATTTTAAGGACTCCACAGTCCGATGTTTGCTCTGGATGCTTCACACGGGTTCACTGCCGTGTTCGGCGAGGACTAGGCTCCGCTCTGGGCGTTTTCCGCGGGGTCAAAGAGTGACGTTATCCGCATTCCACGTGACCAGGAATTTTGCACTAGATGCTTCACACGGGTTCACTGCGAAGTTTTGGCGAAGACTAGGCTCCGCTCTGGATACTTCACACGGGCTCACCGCCGTGCTCTGCGAGGAT
The DNA here is from genome assembly GCA_030015575.1 of Agapanthus africanus. NCBI lineage: Eukaryota > Viridiplantae > Streptophyta > Magnoliopsida > Asparagales > Amaryllidaceae > Agapanthus > Agapanthus africanus. The sequence continues at coordinate 482,811,178 of JASDDO010000010.1, read as the reverse complement.
TTTCCACGGGGTCAAAGAGTGACGTTATCCGCGTTCCACGTGACCAGGAATTTTGCTCTGGATGCTTCCCACGGGTTCACTGCCGTGTTCTGCGAGGACCAGGCTCCGCTCTGGACGTTTTCCACGGGGTCAAAGAGTGACGTTATCCGCGTTCCACGTGACCAGGAATTTTGCGCTAGATGCTTCACACGGGTTCACTGTCGTGTTAGGCGAGGACTAGGCTCCGCTCTGGATGCTTCACACGGGCTCACTGTCGTGCTCTGCGAGGACCAGGATCCACTCTGGACGTTTTCCACGGGGTCAAAGAGTGACGTTATCCGCGTTCCACGTGACCCGGAATTTTGCTCTGGATGCTTCCCACGGGTTCACTGCCGTGTTAGGCGAGGACCAGGCTTCGCTCTGGACGTTTTCCACGGGGTCAGAGAGTGACGTTATCCGCGTTCCACGTGACCAGGAATTTTTCACTAGATGCTTCATACGGGTTCACTGCCGTATTTGGCGAGGACTAGGCTCCGCTCTGGATGCTTCGCACGGGTTCACTGCCGTGCTCTGCGAGGACCAAGATCCGCTCTGGACGTTTTCCACGGGGTCAAAGAGTGACGTTATCCGCGTTCCACGTGACCAGGAATTCTGCTGATTATATCCGCATTTTACGAAGTGGAGGTTTGACTTTTGGTGATCTGTATATCGCCGAGCCATGGAACTGGGAGTTGCCGCTGTTCCGCTTTGCTTGATATTGTGTCCGTCGTTACAAGACGAGTGTTGAGACGATCTCTAGATCACTTGCGGCCCGTCGAGATTTGGCTTCTTCTTATGATGAAACCTGGGGGAGGAGTATGATCCCTTCTTTGTTTACGCCCTTGGATTGTATACAGGGATTGATGTAACATCACCTGTAGGGCAAAAATTTCATTTTTATTTTACTTCTTTTTCCGCGATGCTCTATCATTTCAGCATTTTATATCGCGAAGGTCGCGATTCCCCCATCATTTCGGCTATTTTTTCGCTGTGCCCAATCATTTCGGCTATTTTTCATGCATACATTTTTACTTGCTGCTTTTTATTACAAGTTGCCCCATCATTTCGGCTATTTCGTATGCGTGTGTGGCTTGCTGGTTTTTCGCCGCAAGCTCGGGATTAGACACCGATTTCGGCATCAGCACCGCTACAACTGGGATATTGCCAGGAGCGAATTATCATTTGCCTCTGTCGATGTTGAACAAAGGTGACTTAGTAAACAGAGTTAAGGGTCCTATCGACTAAGGCTTTTGACTTCATGAGCCGTAAGGGTCTCACAAAGGTATTTCTCCCTACAAGTCATGAGGATCTTGTAAGTGTGTTTTCTTCTTGGGAATCGTGAGGATTCCTAAATGCATCTTCTCTTGTAAGTCGTAAGGATCTTACAAAAGGATTTTCCCCTTATAAGTCGAGAGGACTCACAAGGGTTGTTCACCGTGCGATCATATCCCCAGTCACGGATGGGACTTGGTTAGGGAAATGTTTATTCGCGCCCGTGGATTGTATACAAGGGTCAGTATTGAGCCACTTATAGGGCATTATCGAGGGTTGTGGGGGGTTTGCTTAAGAACAGGTTCAGGTTTCTATAAATTAAGACTTTCAAATCTTATGAGCCGTGAGGGTCCCATAAGAGAGTTCTCCTTACGAGTCGTGAGGATCTCGCAAGTGTAATTTCTTCTTAGGAATCGTGAGGACTCCTAAGTGCGTCGCTCCCTTGTGAGTCGTAAGGATCTCACACGGGTGGTTTCTCCTTACAAGGTCGTGAGGACCCTGCAAGTGTCTTTTAACGAGATTGCGCCCTTTCGGGTTTTCACAAACACTCACCGGTAGTCCTGCTGTTTTTACTCACGGAGCCCTTTCGGGTTTGCATCCGTGCCCACTTTGCTTATGGACATACCGTTTTTATTTTTATTATATTTCTTTTTATTTTATATATATTTTTTTTGTCGGATTTGAGATGCTGCAATCCACCGTAGTTTATCGACATCTCGGTCAACAACTAGTTTTAAGACATAGTGGTCTGTTGTTAGTTTAAGGACGTTTCGGTCCTTCATTAGTTTAAAGACGTTTCGGTCCTAAGTTGAAGAAGGCCGGTTACTACTTATAGAGTTCGGGCTTAGGAAGATAGCGAGCGGACATGGTCGTCGTCATCTATCATTGACCTAAGCCTTGACCCGTCAAATGTAGTATTTCTTTAGGAAGCGACCGTTTATTGGCCTGAAAGGTCTTTCACCGTGCATATCCATGAGTAGATATGCTCCACCCTGGTAGACCTTGTCTATGATGTACGGGCTTTCATAGTTCGGCTCGAATTTTTCCCGCTTGGCGCGATTAGGGATCATAGGTCTTTTGACCACTAGCACGAGTTCGCCTTGGCGGAATGTCCTCGGCCTGGTCAATCTTTCATATGAGCACGTCATCTTTGCTTTGTAAGCCTCCAGATTTTGTTGCGCTATGAGCCGGGTTTCATCAAGGGCGTCAAGCTCCTCAAGCCGAAGGTGGGCATTTTCTTCGTCCGTCAGCTCGTAGTGGACTGCCACTCGTAGAGAAGGTAGCTCTATCTCAAGGGGGAGTACTGCTTCCGTACCGAATATCAACGCGTATGGCGATGTGTTCGTGGCCGTCTTGAACGTAGTCCGATAAGCCCAAAGAGCTTCTTGCAGTCTCTCGTGCCAGTCCTTTTTGTTTCGGGACACCATCTTCTTCACGATCTTTGTCAAGGTTTTGTTGAAAGCCTCAGCTAGACCGCTAGCCCGGGGATTATAAACTGAGGAATACCTCCAATCTATGTTGTGTTGTTGTGCGAAGCGACTGATCTTGTGGCTTCTGTAAGCTGGACCGTTATCGGAGATGATCCGTCGCGGAGTTCCAAACCGATAAATGACGTGTGTCTTGAAGAAATGGAGGATATTCTCCGTCTTCACTTCCCTTAGTGGTACTGCTTCTGCCCATTTGGAGAAATAGTCAGTCGTCGCCAAAATGAATCGATGTCCTCTGGACGATGCTGGTTCGATGGGGCCGATTACGTCGGTTCCCCACATTTCAAACGGCCAGCTAGCCACCGTTGGATGTAGAGGATTTGGGTGCTGATGGATAAAGTCCCCATGAATCTGGCATGAGTGGCATTGCTTCGTATATTCGAGGCAGTCCTGAATCATCGTGGGCCAATAGTAGCCCATCCGTTTAATTTTCAACTTCATTTTCGGGCCTGCTTGGTGAGAACCGCAGAGTCCGTCGTGAACATCCTGAACGACTCTTTTCGCTTCGTCAGGTCCCAGGCATCTCAACCACAGAGAGTCAAATGACCTCTTATACAGAGTATTATTGACGAAGGCGAAAGATAGAGCTCGTTTCATAAGCTGATGTCTTGAGGACGCATCTTCAGGCATTCGACGGGATTTGAAGTAGTCTATGAAGACTTCTCTCCAATCTTCAGCCTTCTCTTGGTCCTTTATTTGCATAGCCTTTTGCTCGGTCACTCCCTTTTCTTCAGATGATTCCGGAGACATTTCTGCTGGGGTGAGGACCCAACGGCTTTGTACCACGATTCTGACGTCATCGAGGTTCTCATCAGCCAGTTCTTTAGCGAGCTTGGCTAACGCGTCTGCCTTGCTATTTTCTGCACGCAGTATGCTTTCCAGCATGTATGAGGGAATTTGAGTCAGCAATCGCTGTACTCTCTTGCCATACTTCACCAGCTCTGGCTTGCACGTTTGGTAGTCGTCGTTTACTTGACTAACGACCAGCCGGGAGTCTCCATATATGAGGAAGTTTTCAATTCCTATGTCGATGGCGATCTCAAGGCCTGCTATCAAAGCTTCGTATTCAGCTTCATTGTTCGTCCTCGGTTCTGTTAAGAAGAAAGCAAAGCGCATTATCCCCCCTTGTGGAGTTACGAAGATGAGACCTACCCCCGACTTGATTATAGGGGTGCTTTGTCTACGCTTCTTCATGGAAGAAGCTCTGTCAAAGTAGAGTTCCCACCGGGCACCACTTCCGTCGATCGTGTCAAACATATGTTCGTCTGGCAGCTCGCATTTCAAAGGAGAGTCGGCAGGTATTGGATGCTCAGCGAGGAAGTCGGCGATGGCTTGGCCTTTCACTGCCTTAAGAGGCTGATAGGTTATTGAAAACTCTATCAAGAGCAGGGCCCATTTAGCGAGTCTTCCTGTCAATATGGCTTTTGACATCAGATATTTGAGGGGGTCCACCTTTGATATAAGACAGACTTCATGCGCCAATGCATAGTGCTGGAGTTTTGTTATCGCAAAGATTAACGCCAGGCAATGTTTTTCGATAGGGGAGTAGTTGCTTTCTGACCCCAGAAGAACTCGACTTAAATAGTAGAGCGCTCTCTCCTTCCCTTGGTCGTTCTCTTGTGCCCATAATGCGCCTAAGGAACCTTTGAGGGCTGTGGTATAAAGAATAAGAGGCTTTCCCTTTACTGGAGCAGCTAACACCAGCGGGTTCTGCAGATATTGCTTGATCTCGTCCAGCGCGCCTTGGCATTTGTGATCCCAGACGAACGGGGTTCCCTTCTTCATCAGGTGACTGTAAGGGCGGTACTTGCCCGAAAGGTTGGCTATAAATCGCCGGATGTACGCGAGCTTCTCCTGGAGAGACCGCAATTGTTTGAGAGTCCTTGGCGGTGGCATTTCCATGATCGCCTTGATCTTCGACGGATCTATCTCGATACCCCAGAGCCGGACAATGAACCCTAGGAATTTACCTGAGGACACCCCGAACGCGCATTTAAGTGGGTTCATCTTCAAGTTATATTGTGGAAGGCGTTGAAATACAATCTTCAGATGCTCAAGATGTTCCTCATATGATTTGCTTTTCACTACGAGGTCGTCGATATAGCATTCGACGATTTCATGTATGAGGTCGTCGAAGATCTTCGTCATGGCCCTCTGATAGGTGGCACCGGCGTTCTTTAAACCGAAGGGCATAACTTTGTAGCAGAATATACCCATAGGAGTCCGGAAAGCGGTGTGCTTCTGATCTTCGGGATGCATCTTTATTTGATTGTATCCCGATGAGCCGTCCATGAAGGAGAAAACTTCGTGAGTGGACGTATTATCTATCATCAGCTCGTGACCGGCACTGGGAAATCGTCCTTCGGGCAAGCTTTATTGAGATCCCGGAAGTCCACGCATATCCGCACTGTCCCATTTTTCTTCATTACCGGGACGATGTTGGCGATCCAGTCAGGATATTGAACTTCTTGGATAAACCCAGAATCGATCAGCTTCTTGACTTCAGCGTTAATGCTCATCTCAAGCTCGAGCCACATTCTTCTCGGCGCCTGTTTGACTGGCTTGACGTCCGGGGATATCGCCAATTTATGTACAGCAATTTCTGGATCTAGTCCTGGCATTTCAGAATAGTTCCAAGCAAAGCAATCCCTATGTTGCATAAGCACGTCTTTTAATGCAGCCACCCTTTCTTCAGATAGCAGCTCGCTGACGAATGTCGGTCGCGGGTCGTTTGCTGTCTCCAACTCAATCTTCTTGAGGTTATCTGCAGTAGTATGTATGCCATCTTCCAGCTCTTTCGGCGCTGGTGGAAATTCTGAGATTACTTCGTCATCGCTGTTTTCGAAGCACCAGGGAAAGTCATCCATATTCTCGGGCTCTCCTTTTGACATTGTTATCATATGACAAGTACGAACTCGCTTCCAAGAATGATGTGGATCTGGTCCTGCTCTCGCGGTTTTGGGTTCGTGCTTCTGCAGCGGTGTTACCCTCCAACTGCTGGATAGAGCGAATTTGCCGAGCTGATATTGGTCTTCGACCCAGTTCTTGAAGGTGAAGCAGTCTTCGAAAGGGTGTCCTATTGCTCGGTGATAAGAGCAATAGTCTGGATGAGAGACCTTGTTGGCTTGCTCGGGGTGCTTGGACTCCGGAAGTGTGATCATTTGATGTTTTATAGCGAGGTCAAGTATCTTCCGTGTTTTATTCTGAGGAAAAGAGTATGCCTGACTCATCTTCTTCATAAGGGACAAATCCGGACCGCGCAATACCTGATCACATGACTTTTTAATCCTGCGTTGTCGTTGTTGACTTCCTTTTCCGCTTTTTGACTTACTTCTGCTTCTGCGTCGGGCCTTTTGCGCAACGGGTTGACAGGGAGGAGCATCTTCGTCTTTTTCAACCTGTTGAAAAAAACGTTGCGACCTGGCTTTCTCGTAGATGGACATTTCGCGATTATGGTCGTCCCGAGCTTTTTGACCCGCTTTCCTGACAAGCTTGTCCATTCGTGCTTCAAATGACGGACTCGGCACTTCGATTGCGGGATCTAGTTTTGATGAGGGGTTGGTATTTCCCGACGGGGCGTCCTCTTCTTCATCGAAGTTATATATGGCGTAGCTAGCATGGACTCGTTCCCGTTTCCCGGATCTCACATATCCAAGCCCAAGCGTTTCCATTCTCCCGTTGGGCAATTTGCGCTGAGTCCCGGGGACATCCTAAATCCTGTTGTAGAATCGAGCCTGCCGAATAGTCTGTTTTAAGGGTACCCCTTGGCGCTTCAATAGCCTTTTTAGTCCGTTTGTGTAATATCTGGGCAAACGGATGGGTTGAAGCCTGTCGAGTGTAGAATCCGCTCCATGCCAGATTTCTTTCTCCACTCTTGTTTCCGTGGATCGGTAAAATAAGATCGCCTTTTCGCCTTTTCGCCCGGGAGGGACGTAAAACATCTGCAGGTCTTGTACATCGTAAGTTTCAATTGCGTCAAGATCTTTGTAGTGCTCCCGCGGAACCATGGTAATTTGCAAATCCTGATCATCACTGGGGAATGCTCGTATTGACGGCCGACTGGAGAATACAGCATTAACCTCATCTTCCGAGTCACTTCCGAAGATCAATACGGGGGTGGACGGTCCCGGGTTGTTGCGTCGAGACGGTCCAACATAAACTATCTCCTCTTCTTCTTTGGTATCACTCCCGAAAACAGGGATGGCGGCGGCGGCTTTGTTCTCCGGTTTGCGACACCTCTCTGTGTCCTCGAAATCTGGCAAAAAGTATTTTGCATCTTCGTACTTGCGGAATTCGTTCACGGAGAACGGGTCCAGCTCTCCTGTTACGGTATACTCGAGACCATCCTTGAAATACTTCATACACTGATGTTGCGTAGAAGGGATGATGTTGTACTCGTGTAACCAGGGACGACCGAGTAGAGCATTGTAGCAGGTCTTGGCATCAATAACGTGAAACTTAATATCCATGATGAGTAGTCCGAAGCGTAATGTTAATATCACAGATCCGAGAGTTCGTGACGACTGGGAGTCGAAGCCGGAGATGGTAATTTTATCACGAGCGAGGTGCTGAACGCTCATGCAGATTTCCTTCAACACCCGAACATTAAGGAGATTGACGGAGGATCCATTATCAACCAGAATTTTGCCTATCTTGATATCATGGCAATATCCAGAGACGTACAGGGGACAGTTGTGGTTGCATGTAACAAGGAGAAGGTCTTCATCACCAAACGTGATATCGGCTGTGTGCACTTCTTCCAGTTCATCCTTCATCCTTTCTTCGGCGAGGAAGGCTTGGAATTGCTCGGGCTCTTGTAGCGCCTTGATTAATGAATCTCTCGCTTCTTTTGATAACAAGAGGGCGTCAAGAATGCTGAGCTACGAGGGTAGCTTCCTCAGGTGCGCTAGGATGTTATAGTCCACCTTACTCCTCTTGGGTGGGTCCTTGGCAGTTAGCTCTTTCATGACTTGGTCATCTAAGGCGATATCCTCAGCGACCATTTCCTTTCCCTTATCTTTTCTAGTTGCGGGTCCGAGATTCTTTTCCGGGAGCGTGCGATTGCGCAGCTGAATGTTTTCGCAGGCCTCTGGTTCTTCCTCTTTCCCTAAGATGGATTTTTTAAAGAGAGGGTCCAGAGCCATTTCCTCGTCAGAATCGCTCCCGAATGTGAGCACTTGCGATCCCCCGGCGTTGACCGTGTAACAGTTACCGGTAGTTCTTTTGTGTCCTTCGGTCGTAAATCTCTGCTCCCGACGAGTTTTGCGTTTCATGCGCTTAAAATGTTGCCGGTGAGCAACATATCCCTACCACCATATCTTAAAAGCGTCGCACTCCTCAGTGGGGTGTGAAATCTTCCGATGATATGAGCAGTAATTAGGGTGCTTCTCTGCCCCATTGAGCGTGTTTTCTTCCAAGGGTGGTAGCTTCATTCCTATTGACATGGCTTTGGCAAACCTTTTACTCGTCTTGAATATGTTTTTATCCCCATCGGATGTCTTTTGATCTGGCGGGAGTGCTTCGACTTTTTCGTTTAGTCGCTCGCGTTTGGCTCCTTCTGATGCGGCCATCTCACGCTCCCGATCGGCTTTACTTTTCAAACGAATCTCGTCTAGAAAGGCGTCGATCATTTCGTCTGTCAGCCACACAAGCTCCGGTTCAGGCTCTGCCCCCAGTTTCTTAGTGCCAGGAGTTTTTTCACTGTTCGTAAATGAGTAGGAGATCACATTACAACTCGCCACGTATCCCTCGGATTCATCCGACGAGCTCTCCCCGTTATCTTCCTCCTGAAAGAAGTGGTTGAGGAACTCTTGGAGTGTGATGGGAGTTCGCGCCTTTTGATTGTACTCCTCCAGCACGTCAATCTGTTTCTGCAAGTTCGTACGCTTGTTGCCAAGCTTCACGGGCCTCTTAGATTTCTTCTTCTTTTTTTTTGAAGATTTCGACGGCTGGTTGTGAGTGCTCGGGCCATCACCACTGATCTTCGGAGTTGGGTGCGGCTTCAGCATCCCTTCAATGATCTGGGGTTCCAGCGGGTTCTTCCACCTGACTGCCGGGCATGTCTGGAGCTCATTCAGCATTCTTTTGGTTTTTGCTGAAAGTACGATTTCCTATGGAGCTTCTTCAATGAAAGAACAAGTTGCCCCCGGTGTGTCCATCTTCTTAGGAGTGTGAGGTTGTGGCGGGTTCACCTTCCACTTCTCGGACAGCGCAAACTTGCCCTGTAGGTATTGATCTTCAATCCATCCTTTGAAGACGAAGCAATCCTCAATCGGATGGCTTACCGTTTGATGGTAAGGGCAGTAGTTGGGGTTATTCATCTCACTGGGTTGCGGCGGTCGCCTTGGATTTGGCAAGTTGATAAACATGTTGCGTACTGCCAGTTCGAATAGCCTCTTCATCTTATCCCGCGGGAATGAGTAGGGGCGCTTCATTTTCTCATTATAATACCGCCGTCTTTCTTCTAGTTGATCCGCCAACTTTGGGGCACTGGGTTGCTGCTGAGCATTCGCAACGAAGGTTGCCTTCCCTTTACCCTTGTCATTCCGAGGTTCCGGCTTCGGGGGAGGCGGTCTGTGACCCATCTGGTCCATCTGAGCCAACTTGTCGATCAAAACCTGGAACGTGGTTGGCTTAAAGAACATCATGAACTGTGAGATAGTTGCATGAGGATCTAGGATACCCACGAACATGCCCACCGCGGGCGCTTCCTCGTTGCGTTGTTCGCATTTTGACCACAAGTTTCGCCAGCGTATAGCGTACTGGACCCACGTCTCACCTGGTTTCACCCTGGCATTAATCAATGCCGTTATCGGAGTGCGTTCGCTGGTGCTCGCGAATCGCTGCGTAAATAGCAGCTCCATCTCCACAAATGTTTTGATTGAGTCGTTCGGGAGCTCAGAGTACCATTCGAACGCCGTTTCTGACAAGCTACCGACGAACTGGCGAAGCAACAATTTATCATCACCGCCGGTGTTGCCGCAAAGGGCCCTGAACTGGGCAACATGCTGGTGGGGATTGCCTGTCCCCTTATACACATGGAATTTCGGTATTGTATAGCCCGGCGGGTACTTTATCTGATCGTACCAGCTTGGATATGGTCGCCCCGTTTTTACGACCTGACCAGCTGCCTCAGTTGCCTGATGGACCCGTATCTGCTGAGCTATATATTCGTCCAAGTCAGCTTTGGAGATTGTCTCCTCCTTGGCTGTTGATAGAGTCGGTGGAAGGTTTGACGTTTCTCCCATGTCGTCTTCAAGGACGATCGGAGGATCTTCAGCAGGAGGATCTTATTGGATCATCATTCCCACCATGTCCTGGAATAGGAGGGCCATTTTCTTTATATTGGCTGCTTGTTCAGCAGCCGCTTTATCCTTCTTTTCCAATATCCGGCGAAGGAATTCAGCGTCAGTTTCTTGCTCCTGGCGTTCATCCGAAGACGCTTCGGGACTTTCTTTTGGCCCAGTGGGTGCGGCCATCGCATTCATCATTTCCTGGAGCTTCTGCTGTTGCTCCTGAGCTTTGGTCACTGACCGTGTAAGCGGTCTATGACCTGTAGATGCACGGCTGTCCTCTTTACCAGACGCCATGTATTCCGTGCGTACCATAATGCCCCCGGACTTATGGCGTTTAGGTTCACCGCCTTTGACATTTGCCGCGGGTGTGGGAATTTTCTCCAGCTTCTTTCTCTTGTGGGCCGTTGAAGTTGAAGGGGTAGTTGCAACGAGCACCCTGGTGGTTGTCGTCCTTTGCTGTTCAACAGGACGGTTCTGCCGACGAGAGTGACCTTGGTCGATTACAGAATCTTGAACCCTCCGCCAGACTTTATAAATTTTGGAGGACAGCCATTGAGGGGGCTGTTCCAGCTTCGTTTCTGTAACCCTCTCCGCAGGTGGAGGAGATCTTTTTAGCGTAGCAGTCGGAGAGTTCTTACGTACCCTCCTTAGCGGTTCAAAGCTGTTCCCAGCTGGAACAGCAGCGTTAACTTCCACCACTGGAGCAGGCGGAGTTAGCCCTGAAGGGGAGTTACCCCCGGCTTTCCTTATTCGGCGCCAGTGGCGACGTTGAGCATGTCGAGCTGTCGGGACTGGCTCGGCGATAGGGATAATTTCGTTTTGCCCCCTGTCCGGATGAGGCGCCGCTGGTGCCAGCCTCTTAAAGACTGATGTTGTCCTTTGAGTGACGATGTTCAATCTGTCAAAGACAGATCCTTGAGTAGGAGCAGGAGCCGGGATGGTCAACCTTGAAAAGACTGACTCTTTAACAGGAGAAGCCGCCATGACGACTTCAGGAGCAGAGGTGGATAACTTCCTCGGGACGGCCATTTTAGGGTTCATGGGCCTCTTGGCGGGCCCATCAGGGTTCTAGTTCAGCCTTGCAAAGACAGAGGCTACCAGTTTGATATTGGACGACCCGTTGAAAGGGGCCGTTATAGCAGTGAGCCGATCGAAGACCGACTTCTTGTGCGCTTCTGGTGCGGGCACTGGAATAGTGAAGCTTGCAGGCGGGAGCATGGTCCCGAAAAACAGACCGGTGGTGGCCTGGGTCACCTGTTCCACCGGCATAGCAAGGATGGAGGCCGCTTGAGGCCCATAGGCTACACCTTCAGGTGAGGCGGAGCGTCGGTTGCACTTGCATTTCGAGCAGATCGAGCAGTTGGATGCCATTGATGCTTGATTTCTGCGCCAGGCAAAAGACCAAATCTTAGTAACTTGAAACCCGAGGGCAACCATTAGCGAACCGCGATTGGTTCGCGAATCACGACACACGAAGTGTGGAGTGGAAAGAGGAAAAGGTCCCACCGGGCGTGCCAGAATCTGTTCCCCTCCGAAAGACGGCGCGACAGGGACGTCTTGCCTGAAATTCGGGGCAGATGCTAATTGGTGCTATCCGTCCACCTCTCCGAAGATGCCAAGTTGATTTATGGCACCGCATATCGAAGGTTTAAACGGATGCGTCCGATGTAGCAGACTTCGTCAGATTCCCCCTTACTTGAGGGGTTTTTGATTGTGGGGACGCTCTTCCCAGCAGGCGCAAGCCCCTGCAGTTAATTACGTTACCGCATTGCGATAACAACTTTCTCCTTCTCCAGATGATCACTTCGTGTCGTGTGTGTTTGTTTTGTGTTTGGTTGCCCGTGGATTGTATACGGAGACTGAGTTATGTCGTCGCCCGTAGGGCGTGGACTAGTCCAAATCCGTATTGTCTTAGATTTGGGTTTGGGGGTTTGGGTTTAAGGATACGTTAGTCTCGTTTGAGACTAAGATCGACTTAAACGTTTGTTAAGGATACATCAGTCTAGTTTTTAGACTAAGATCAACTTAACGGGATCGTTTAGATCCGACAAGAGAGAAATTAAGGGAGCCATGTTGTTTTGTTTAGTGACGTTGCGGTCAATAGATAGTTTAAGGACATTGCGGTCCAATGTTAGTTTTAAGACGTTGCGGTCAAGGTTAAGGACATCATAGTCCGTGGATTTAAGGACTCCACAGTCCGGCATTAGTTTTAAGACATCACGGTCAAGGTCAAGGACATCATAGTCCGTTGTTAGTTTTAATACATTCCGGTCAAGGTTAAAGACATCATAGTCCGAGGATTTAAGAACTCCACAGTCCGGCATTAGTTTTAAGACATCACGGTCAAGGTTAAGGACATCATAGTCCATGAGTTTAAGGACCCCACAGTCCGTATCAATGTGTGGTCATCGGGACCCGTCACCTCTTTGAAGACGTTGGGGGATTACAACGCCAAGTATCAAAGGAGTGAAGGGATGTACCCTTAAACCAAGGTAGATTAAATGATCTTTGGCCCAATTTGGAACCAAGACCGCTTAATTATATTATGAGCCCATTAGCCCAGTTAAGTTTGAATTGAGGACTTATGGCCAGCGTGGGCTAAGTCCAATCATGTTTGGAGTATTGGCCTTCTGTTGGTTCATTGAAGGAGAGGCTTTGCCTCTAGAAACTTAGCCAATTGGGCTAAAACTAGTGTTAAACACTAAAAACTAACAATGTTGAACGCTGAGATCAAGATTAGCAAGTTAGTGTTTAACACTAAAAGATAGTCAGTGTTAAACACTAGCAACAAGGCTTTCAAATTAGTGTTAAATACTAAAGCAAATCAGTGTTAACACTAGATACAGAGATTTTAATTTAGTGTTAAACACTAAGGCAAGAGGGGTGTAAGTCCATGCTACCTCTCCCAGTACTTACGGGCTTGCGGAATTTGATGAAAAACAATTTTCTAGAGGCGGTAACATGGACTCAAACGGATCTTTGTTAAACTATCTACCTAACAACCTAACTAGGAGTTGTTAACTATTCGGTTAGGAGGTTATACCTTTCTTTCTTGAACTCCTTCGTCTTCAACTCTTGATGGTGTACGGATCGGCTTCACCCCGTCGTCTCCTTGCGCCGAAGATCGAACCACCCGAAAGCTTCTACCTTTGGCTTCTTCTTCGAACTCTAAAGAAACTAGTTCACTTGGTTTGCTAAACCTTGTGAACTAAAGTGAGTAGAGAAGAGTGTGTTGGGATTTTTCTCTATGGTTCTTGCTTTTCAACACATGAGACAAGTGAACCATAGACTAGAGAGAGGGAGAGCAAGAGGAAGAGGGTGAGAGCTCAAGCAAGAGAGAGAATGGAAATGAGAGAATGAGCAAGACTTTTCTCTCTTGGCTCTCATAATCCAAAGCTATCATAACCAATAATAGCAATCAAGTATTATGTGATAGTTTAAGTCAAAATAGCCATATCATTTCATGCACTCATTTTGCACAAGATAAACAAGCAAGCAAAAGTCTTTGCCATGAAATGATAGCTATTGTCATGATGATGGTCAACTAGTCCAACCTAGTCAACCGGTCAACAAAGTCAACAAGTAAACAAAGTCAACCCCTCAACAACCATGTCACTATAATACTTAATTAATATTATTGTTAATCACATATCATATTCTCATTAGGGTTTAGCAAAAAGTCAATAGTCAACAGTCAACAACCCTAATGAGAATCCTCTGCCTCTGTCTCTCCGTCAACTGTGCATACACACCCGCATCCGCGTTCCGAGGAATATGAATACATACGAGATAAAACCAATCCCAAAACGTACACTAGGATCTGGCTTAAACCAAAGCCCGCTAGTGTTAACTGTCCGGACACTAAACGTGCACAAGTGTACGGATGTGACCGAACCCTGTCGCAAAACCATGCGACCTGTCGCAAAACCATGCGACCTCTACTCTTTTGCCTAAAGGCGAATAGCTTTCTGTGTGGGACTCTAAAGACTCGACACTACGCTGGCAGTGGGTTTAACCACAGACCGCAAGCGACACTAGCTGTGCGTAACGGTCCCCAGGTAGATGCCGACAAGAAGACTGACGAGGTGAAACCCATCTGAACTCCTACTGAGCCTGAATGTGACAGTCTCCGTATAGTCTGGTCTGTTCGTCTGATACATCGCATGGCGGGCCTAGGGGGCGGTAAACGTCAGTCCCCTAATAGCGGTACAAGTCGTGTCGGAGTGAAGCCCTAAACACCATGAGATAACACTGGAAGCCTACCAATATATATCGCTTGCCCTGGCCAGGGACTACTCGTGTAATGGCTCTCCTAGACATAGCGCGATGTCAACCCCCAATACCAGGAGAGACGAATCCTGTCTAACCGTCACTGCCTCCAAGTGATTCGGGACTGCACCCAACTACTACCTGTTTGCATGACTCCTTTGAGCCTTGGTGGGGTAGTAATCAAAGTACAGTGGGAACACACTCGAGGCGAAGTGACAGTGTCAAGTCAGCGGACTAAGCTGTACTCATGTCACCTGGGAACTGGCAACTGACAATAGGTATAATACCAACCAGTCAGTTCCCGACGAGTCCTGTCCAGTGTACTCGTAACCTAACGAGCACCCGCATACTATCTCAAGTACGACGTACTGACGGCTGTGGGACAGACCGTCTCCCCTGCTGGGATGAGAAGCGCATACGCTAGTCTACTCCGGAGTATCGATGCCTTGTCTCGATAGTCCTGCGACTAGGGACCTGTATAAGGATGTGCTTATGGATTACCCAGCCCCCACTAGTGTGACTGCCATCACAACGCTGGTAATCAAGAAAGGATCCTAAGGGCTCCACTAATGCGTATAGGTGATATAATAAAATAAACACATGTACACATTAAAGTAGAAACAAACCAAGTAGCATACTACCATTTTGAGCAAGATTGTTTATACAACTGTGAATATCCCAAGCTTCCATTAAGTAATATACAAACTAGTATGATACAGTAATGGCCTCTAGGGCATATATACTAACAATGGGTCACGTGGTAGCACGTGAGAGCGCCCTGTTTCCCTTTATTTTGTTCTGTCAAAAGTATTGAATACTTTGAAGTATCACGTGCTGTCACGTGATGGGAATTTGGGTGTTTGTCTGTTAGAGCTTCAGCCAAGGGGTCACGTGGTAGCACGTGAGAGCGCCCTAGAGCTCTTTTCTGTTTCTTTTGCCTTTTTCTCTGTGTGCTCCAGGGGTCACGTGGGGCACGTGAGGCGTTGCCTCAATGCTCTTTTCTGTGGATCTTTGCAGGGGTCACGTGGTAACACGTGACTTTGGTTCTTTGCATGTTTTAAAGATCTGTTCATCTTTTAAGAATTAAATTCTTCATAGGGTTAAACCCTAGCAATAAACTTTAGAGGAATTAAATTCCTATTTTCTTCTGAAGAATTATATTCTTAGATAGGGTTAAATCCTAATTTCTTTTCTGTAGGAATTAAATTCCCCATATATGTAAAGAATTAAATTCTAGCATAGGGTGAAACCCTAATTTCTTTTTTTTTAGGGAATTAAATTCCTGTGATTTTGAGAGAATTAAGTTCTCAACTAGGGTTAAACCCTGATTCTGTCCGTTTTGAAGGAATTAAATTCTTATAACATAGGGTTAAACCCTAATTTTATCTCAAAGGAATTAAATTCCTATAATTCTGTGAGAATTAAATTCTCAAAACTCAGTTCCTCTTCTGTGTTTTAGATCTGCATGGCAGGATCTCAACCCAATGAGAATTAAATTCTCAATTCATGAGGAGATATGCACTTTGCAGATTCTCAACCAGAGAGAGAACTAAGTTCTTTTATATAAGAGTTAAACTCTTTTGAGAATTAAATTCTCTTTTTTAGCCTCCCTTTTCTTACCTAGGGTTTTTTCTTTTGCAGAGAATCAAATTCTTCTTTCTGAATTTTCCAGATTCCAAGGCTCTCTCTCTCTCTCTCTGTGTATGTATGTATCTCCCCCCAAACTCTCTTTTTTGGCTCCTATATATAGGAGAAGGAAAAGAATCAATCTGTTTTAGTGAATCTTTCATTGAAAGATTTGATTTGTTTATTGAGAGATTTGATTTATTTTCATCATTAATCTAGGTTTTTAGATTATTAGGTGAATTTTATTCACCATTGGATTTTAAATCCAAAAATATCGCTTTGTTATTTCGGTTAGATTTAGAGGGAAATCTTTCCAAGTCCAAGATTTTTCCATAAATTGGTGATATTTAATCACCTTTAGATTTTTAATCCAACGGTTTCAGATAATCCTTTTTCATTTTGGAAAGATTTGAAAGATCTTTCCTTAGAATTTAATTCTGTCAAAGAACAAGGCTTTTGAAGTCGGTCACGTGTGGCCACGTGAAGTCGGTCACGTGTGCGCACGTGACCCTGGTCACGTGTAAGCACGTGATCCCTGGAATGGGCTTCTCTTCTTCTGCGCTCTTTTTTCTTGCCGCTGCTTAACCATCACGTGCCAACACGTGACCACTGGTCACGTGTGAGCACGTGATGCATCTTCTGAAGCTTCTTCTTGACCTTTAATTAGAGAACAAATATTCTATGTGCCGCTGCTTAACCATCACGTTCCAACACGTGACCACTGGTCACGTGTGAGCACGCGATACCTCTTCTGAATCTTTTCCTGATTTTTAATCAGGGAACAAGGGTGTGATAAAATTTTATTAAAAAATAGATTAAATGGGGTTTTAAATTGCTCTGTAAATGTGCAGAAATTTTAAATAGTACAAGGGTTATGGGGTAGTCCAAACGTTGCATACGGGTCAAGAAAATCGGAGTTTGGAGCCGATTCGGCCGGCGGCGCCGGCCGATTCACACCTCCCGCCGGCCCGAGTCGGGGCTCCCCTCGACGCCACATGTCCCCCGTAGCTTGGTCTACATCCTGGACTCGTTTGTTTTTATTGTGACCTTTGGTTTTACGGGTTATGCACGTGTAGACTCTTGGGCTTCTAAAAAGATTAAAAGAAATCAAATTAAAAAGATAATGTGGCTGATGGGATTTGAACTTTGTTTCTATGGATCAGCAGTGCAAGGTCTTATCAATGAGCTACAAGATCTTTCTTGTTGTTCAAAAGCAAAACAAATTTATAACTTGTGCTCAGGCTCAACTACCCCTTTCTGTATTTTTGAAAAAAAAATTGTACAGAAGTTTATGGTTGTTACATTCTACCCTCCTTATAAAAATTTCGTCCTCGAAATTTGTAAAAGGAAAGTATAACAGATTCAAGAAAAATTTGGTAGTGTATGAAGAATAACAAAATGATACAAGGATTTGAGAATGGGAAAGAGAATTACCAGTGTTACCTTGACCTACGGCCTCGGCTTCTACGGCTGCTAATGTGAAAGTCTGACACCGTGGTACATTCCTTCTTGCTGAAGGCATATTCTGTCCTTGGGGCATGTTTCTCTGCCCTCGAGGCATGTCCCTTATTGCCTGTTGGAATTGGTGAGTAGGTTGTGCAGGTGGTGGAGCTGTGAGTGCAAGACGAGGTGCAGGAGCCTGGATAGCTGGCCGCTACGGGTAGTTGGTGGGTGTATGATCTGGGTTGCATCTATAAGAACAGTTTCCGATTCCGTGATTGGATGGGCCATAAACTAAGCATAGGCATTTTGCACGCCTACAGTCCTTCCACAAGTGTTCTCCCCTCTTGCATTAGAAGCAAAATTCGGGACTTGGCTGATTATTGGGTTCTTCCTGTCTCCTAGGTTCAACAGTTGGCCTTAAAGAGGCTCCTCCTGCCATCTGATTGGCAGGGCGCTTCAATCTGGAAGATTGAGGTCTGCCCTTCCTCTTTACCACCGCCTCATATCGTCGGGCAGCTTTCAAAGCCATATCATGTGTTGGGAAATCCCCTGTAATTAATGCAGCTTGGATTTCCGGGTCCAACACTTGCTAAAATTTTCTAGTTCTGATCTCAGCAGTCGGTATGAGATGGGCCGCAAACCTGTTATGGTCTTGTGTTAGCTGTGTACTATGTGATATAAAATCGAACATTGAGACATATCTTACCTGCTGAGCATGGTAAACTCAGTATCATACTCATCTACTGATTTGGTCCACATTGAACCTTGTTGCAGATGTATGAACTGCTGTTCTATATCAAAGCGGGCAGTCTCAGGGAAATACTTTGTGTCGAAAATGTCGCAGAAAATCTTCCATTCGATAAGCTGATGAAGACGGTTTTCTTCCGCCTTCCACCAAACCCATGCATTATCAGTGAGCTGCAGCTTTGCAACTCGTACCCAAGCGACCTCTGGCACTTGTGCTGCTGTCAGGTCATTTTCAATATTTTGAGCCCATTCTTCCTCTTCTAGAGGGCTCTCTTTTCCCAAAAAGTTCTTGGGGTGCAGCGTCCGGAATTGCTTCACTCCGGGTGCTTCCGCTTCTGGACAGTTCAAGAGAATAGCAGTCTGCTGCTGCTGTCCTTCCAGGAGGCTGCGGATCGCCTCGAGCAAAATCGTCTGCTCATTGATCGGAGCGGCTACGGCAGGTGTATGTGGTAGTGGTGGGGGAGTGTTGTTGATATTCGTACTGGTGTTGTTTGGGGAATTCATAACCTTGAAAGAAAATTTAGGTTAGGACAGATTCAAAGTGTATGATGAGATTCAAGAAGTATGAATTGTAAATAATATTTTCAGTTGCTGGTTCTTGTGTTTTATATTGCTTAGGTTGTCTGAGCAGAACTGAACTGCATGGTAGTGTTCCATACAGCTCGGACCTGCATAGGCCACCAACAAAACCTGTCACGCCCCGCTTCCCACTGTATGATGAGATTCAAAAAGTATGAATTGTAAAGAATATTTTCAGTTGTTGGTTCTTGTGTTTTATATTGCTTAGGTTGTCCACGCAGAACTGAACTGCATGGTAGTGTTCTATACAGCTCGGACCTGCATGGGCCACCAACAAAACCTGTCACGCCCCGCTTCCCAGTGTACGGGCAAAGGACGCGACGAGTCCGCTACGTATTTAATCTGAAGTAAACACCCTAAGCGTATCTAAGCAATATAAATAAAATGCACAAGAGACAAAGACAATAGATATAATTGAACATCAACTTTATTTATTCACATTCTTTTTACAATACATCTGAAAAGTAAATGCATGGAATGAAAAGCAATGCTTAAACAGTGGCATAACAGAAATGGAAAGTACTGAAATGAAATGTACAAGTATCTAGAGCTCCGGGTCGAAGGCTACCTGATCCAAGTCCTCGCTGGTGGGCTTGATCTCCTGAAGGTCCGAATCACCTGACAACATTCCAAAGAAGAAAGAGAAGAAATGTCGTCAGCGAAAAATCGCTCGGTAAGTCCCAAAGATAAGGGAGAAGTAGAATAGACAGAGAGAGTGTGTTGTTTTTAAAGTTGTATTATATGGTTATAATGTTGTATTATTGTTAACGCTGTTGTTTGTAGCTTGGTACATAAGAGGCAGTGTATACGGGAGGAGTCTCGTTAGACCAGAGACTACGGCGGACGGAATACAAGGGACCTTTCAGCCACGGTACAACGGCAATTGAATTCAGGTTAGGTGTCTTAATGGTTGCAATCTCGTGCCACTTCTAATATCTTCTGTACCAATCTACCCCTTAAACCCCGCGATATCTTGATTGTATTGTATTGTAAATTGAATTGTATAGATGAATGACTTGCCGAAACCATGATATCAGTAAATAGATGTAACTGGAGAATCATATAAATGGATGTATATCCATGGTTCGGTTCAGTCAAGTTGTATAGATTGATAGATTGAACAGATTGAATATATGGATTCATATTAAATTGTTATAAATACTTGAATCTCATTCAAGTCAGATTGATTATATTGAGACCCAGTCTGAGTCAGATAATTAGAAAAGAAATTGAATCCTGAATTAAGTTTTTATGTTATTGGTAACCGCTGCCCATGGACGACAGAATTTATGTCATTTTCAAAGACGATTACCGTGTTGATAACACCGTTTATTAAGTTGTCTACCTTAAATAGGCAAGCTCCCATATTTTCGGCTCCCTGAGGCTCAGAGAGTGGTCCCGCTTAAACCTATATTTACTAGGGTCCTTATTGTAATTTAGTATAATTTGAGGGGGTTTTATATAAAAATAATTTTGTATAATTTTCAAAATACACCTAAAGTATTTTATTATCGTCTTTAAAGTTTTCATTGATATATATTTTATCATTGTGACATTTCTAGTGACTAAAACCTATTTTCCATAATATATGGTATTTATTTGTAAAGTATTGAACTTGTATGGAATTGCATGTTATTTTCTTGTAAATAAGTTGTTTTTCTTAAATTTTGGAAATGTGGATTTTTTTTATAACTATTAAAATAGGTATTTTGATATTATTTACATATATATTTATTTATAAAAATAAGTTTTATTTATAATAGAAATCACATTTTCTAAAGAAAATTGTATTTTTTAAATCTTTCGAGACCGTATGTGTTTCCCCCAATCTGTAACAACTCCAATTTTTGTATACCTAAATTTGATTTAAATTTGAAGTATACTTGGAGTATTAATTTTGCTGATAACACTTTAAGTATCTATTTCCCTGCAATAATTACAAGAAGGAGCTTGTAGCTCATTGGTAATACCTTGCACTGCTGAACTAAGCCATCAGAGTTCGAATCCCATGCCCCACATATTTTTTATATCATTTTTGTTTTAATTTTTTTGGGAAGGTCAACAGTCAAACAGCCATAACTCTCAAAATTTATACTGAACCCAAAAAGTTAAGTATACCAAAAATCCCCCCATGGAATTACCCCCCCAACGGTGTCTCGACTCGGCCGGACGGCCGAGTCGTCAACACAGATTTTCTCCGTGTTGACTTGGTCAACCCCCCTGTATACACTAAATTTTCAGATCATTTATCAATTTCCCATTAAATCTCTTTTATTCCAAAATTTAATGAATTTTTATATTTTTCTTAATTATTTTTATATTTTTTTAATTAAAACCCTAACCCTAGCCTAGCCCTATATAAACACCCCTACCTTCTACCATTTCACCCTACAATTCTAAGTCCACTCTCTAAAATTCTCAAGAGAACTCGGTACGTTAGAAATAGAGCGAAAAGCGAAGCGCTGCCGAAACCGACGACGAATTCCGGTGATCGTGCTAGAACCCTTCACGACGTTTCGACGCACCGACAACCCACTACTTTCTTAGCCTCCCTAGCTTGTCCAAACTTGTAAGTCCCACTTTTTCTATTTCTCTTTTCTTTTAAGAAAAAAATACGACTTTTTGAAACCCGACGGAAATCGGAACAAACCGATTTCCGATTCGGTTTTTCTACAAAATTCCACTTGTCATCTAATCCATAATACCTAAACATATTCATGATGACTATTAATCACATAAAAATCAAATTGGACAAAGTTTCTCACATGAAATGATAACTTTCTTGTAATATCGTATTCCTTTCATAAAAATACCATAAAGTTTATTTTTCCTCTTCTAATTAATTCCCTCATTCCTAAACATGTTCATCTTGATCACTAAACTTGTCAAAATCAATTTGAATGAGTTTTCACACATGAAATGATAACTTTTACAAATACCGTATTTTTACACTTAAATACCCTCATGTTTAATTTATCATATTTAACCTCTAAACTTCACTGAATCTTAAAATAAGTCACAAGGTAATGACCTACCTCTACATACACACAAATATAACCCTAATTGATAACGTCAAAACATAGAATTCGAAAATACAAGACTTTTCACTAAAATATCATTTTTTCTTTATAAACCTTTCTTGAAATTCTAAGTTGAATACAATTCTAAACAAAATCTTTTAAAAGAAAATACGATGTGTCATGGACATCGATCGTTTATCTAAACCTGACTTTGTGGTGTCTAGGCAAGTGTGTCAAGGCTAGTGGTTTTTAATTAGGCCCACTACCGTGGTTCCTTCCCACTTACCTGGCACTTACCTGGCCGCAATTGGCGGTGAAGAGACGATTTGAGACTTCTAATGACTTATCGTTTAGACCTTAGAAATAGGCTAGTTGGCTTAGGAAACCCTAGAAACTAAAATACGGAAATTTACAAATAAATACATTATAATTATAAAACCGTTTTCTAAATGAATAGTATTTATTAAACCTATGCAAAGCGCTACTACAACCCACCTTTAGGGAACCCGTTAGGGATAGTACGGTTCATCGTGCACCCGCGGGCTAGTAGTGCGAGATTCAGACCTCCGCAAGGAGCATTCGGTCTCGAAAGGTTTAAAATACGACATTTAAGAAAAATGATATTTTTGGAAAATAAATATTTATTTTAAATTACTCTTGTATTATTATATATCTAATTATCATTTAAACGCCTATTTTATTATAAGATAAAGTTTCCACCTTTTTCTAACAAAAATTACAAGAATAAAAATTACATTAAAATACCATGAAATTTCAAATAAAACAATTAATACTTTTATTAGGATATATCCACTAAAATAACACAAATAAAACTCACACTCATTATAACCATAAAGACGAATAATAGATACTTGAGGTGTATCTTGAAAACTATACAATAGTACTTTTTACATAAAACCCCCACAAGTTTATAAATTACAATAAGGACCCTAACAATTATAGAACTTCAAATTACCTTTCTTTTAGTCTGACTCGGGTTAGAGTCTGACGATTTCTGACTTGAATATGATTCAAGTCAATCTATATTCTTTTATATTCCAACTCAATATGAATACATGAATTCCTGAATCCAGTTAACATTTTACATAATTTGACTGAAACAAACCATGGATATACATCCATTATCCTGTTATTCTATTTACCTGATTATGCAGTTACAACATGTTTACTGATATCATGGTTTTGGTCAGTCATCCAACTTACACAATGCAATACAACAATACTGTTAAAACACTACGGGGTTTAAGGGGTAGATTGGTACGGAAGGTGTAAAGGTGGCACGAGGTGGTCAGATTAAGACACCTAGCCTGAATCCCATTGCTATTGTACCGTGGCATAACGGTTCCTTGTACTTTCCTTTTGCCCTGGTCTCTAGCATATAGAAACCCCCCTCGTATACATTGGCATCCTTCTGTACCAAGCTACAAACAACAGCGTTAACATAACATTGCAACAATAGCTTACACTTTAAAAATGTACCTTCTTATTCTGTCTTCTCTACTTCCATCTTATCTTCGGGACTTACCGAGCGACCTGTTCGCTGACGACATTCTATTTCTTTCTTCTTTGAATGTCGTCAGGTGCGTTGGACTCAGCAGAGATCGAGCTCACCGGTGAAGACTTGGAGCAGTTTAACGAAGACCCTGAACTCTAGATATTGTACCTTGTTCTTTTTAGTATTTTCATTTCCTGTTATGCCACTGTTTAGGCATCGCTTTTCATTTCAGTTGTATTTTATTTTCATGCATTGTACAAAAGAATGTTATTAATAAAGTTGTTGTTCTTTTTATACTCTTGTCTCTTGTGTATTTATTTTATATTGTTTAGCTACGCTTAGCGTATGTACTTCTAAGTACATACGTAGCGGACCTCGTCGCGTCCCCTTCGCCGTACACTGGGAAGCGGGGCGTGACACAATCAGAGCAAAGCTCTGTTTTGAATTTCAAAATTCAAAAAAATTGAAGCAACGCTTCAGGTTCTGTACGCTGCGAGCTGCGCCACGTGTCAAACGCAGACGCTCTAGCGCCAGGTGCGCTGCGCCCTAGACAGCGCACCCCCAATCAGAGCAAAACTCTGTTTTAAAATTCAAAATTTAAAAGTTGAAGCAACGCTTCAGATCCAGCGCTCTGCGCGGCGCGCCACGTGTCAAACACGGATGCGCTAGTGCAGTTGCGCTGCGTGCCACGTGTCGAACGTAAGTGCGCTAGCGCAGTTGCGCTGTGCGCCACGTGTCGAATGTAGGTGCGCTAGCGCAAGGTGCGCCAGCGCTGAAATTAAAAATTCCCCATCGTTAGATCAAAAGATCTACTAATAATAAATTATTAATTAATCAGAACTAAAATTCTGTTATGAAAAGATTTTTCAATCTTATTGAAATAAGAAGATTATCTTCTGTAAAACAGAAACCTTAGGATCAAAGATCCAACGGTGGTAAGTATTCCCAAATCAATCAGAGAAAAATCTCTTAAAACTGATTCAACAAATCAATTGGCCCTATATAAAGGCCCCAAAACTTCAAGTCTAAAATATACAGAAATATAGAGAAAACCCTCTGCAAATTTTGAGAAAACTCAAAGAGAAAGAAGAGCAAGCTCTTAGAAAAAAAAGAAGATTTTTCTTCATCTTCAAGGTAAAGAACTATGTTCTTGAATAACAGAGATGAAACCATCTCATAAAAAGAAGAACCATCTTCTAAAAAGATCATAGATCTAAAAAAAGACCAAGGTTTTTTTGATAAAAAGAAAAAGATCAAAAGATCTAATCATAAAAAAATAAAAGAAGTATTTTATTTCATTCATATATCTTTGATCTATAAAGGCAGAGCCCTTTTATAAAAATAAGAACTTTTGTTCTTGAATCTTGAGGCAAAGTCTCCTTTAAGAAGAACATAAAATTTGTTCTTTGATTTTAAAATTGATCAGATGCGCTTTGCGCTATTGAAAAGTGCCTTGCACTCATGAACTGCGCTCTTACGCTCCTTGGATCGGCGCTCAGCGCCAAAACATGCCACGTGTCAACTATAGACACCACTTGCACTTTGTACTTTTAAAACAGCGCAATGTGCTCATGAGCTGGCGCCAAGTGCGTCATGTGTCACTCACTGGCGCGCCAACAGACTAGCGCAGAGCGTTCACAAATTAAAAAGCGCAATGCGCTAAATGAACTAGCGCTTGGCGCTAAGCGCGACACGTGTCCTCTTCGTTTGCGCTACCTGACAGAAGCGCAATGCGCTCTTTAGCTGGCGCAAAGCGCCTGGTGCGCCACGTGGCGCATTGTCAGAGCACAATTTGTTCTGATGAAGACAAAAAATGTCAGAGCCCAATGCCTAGTATTATTAAAAGGGCCGAGCCCAAACAAAGGCTTAATAGCCAGAACAAAAAATAAAATGTTAAACATTTTTTCAATTGGACTTAGCCCAATTCTGGCCATAATCCTCAACTTATCTTGAATTGAGCACATCTGCTCTCTCAACCAACTCACATCGGTTCGAGAGTACATCTCGTTACTGCTCTGATATTTGTCGTTGTAATCTTTCAACGTCTTCAGAGAGGTGACGGGTCCCGACGACCACACATTTCTATGGACTGTGGGGTCCCTAAACCCATGGACTATGATGTCCTTAACCTCGACCGTGATGTCTTAAAACTAACAACGGACTGTGGGGTCCCTAAACCCACGGACTATGATGTCTTTAACCTCGACCGTGATGTCTTAAAACTAAAAACGGACTGTGGGGTCCTTAAACCCACGGACTATGATGTCCTTAACCTCGACCGTGATGTCTTAAAACTAACAATGGACTGTGGGGTCCCTAAACCCACGGACTATGATGTCCTTAATCTCGACCGTGATATCTTAAAACTAACAATGGAATGTGGGGTCCCTAAACCCACGGACTATAATGTCCTTAACCTCGACCGTGATGTCATAAAACTAACAATGGAATGTGGGATCTCTAAACCCATGGACTATGATGTCCTTAACCACGACCGTGATGTCTTAAAACTAACATTGGACTGTGGGGTCCCTAAACCCATGGACTATGATGTCCTTAATCTCGACCGTGATGTCTTAAAACTAACAATGGATTGTGGGGTCCCTAAACCCATGGACTATGATGTCCTTAACCTCGACCGTGATGTCGTAAAACTAACATCGGACTGTGGGGTCCTTAAGCCATGGACTATGATGTCCTTAACCTGGACCGAGATGTCCTTAAACTAACAATGGACCGTAATGTCCTTAAACTAATCGACCGCAATGTCCCTAAACTAAACAATAGAGCCCAAACGCTCTCTTGTCGGATCTAAATGATCCCGTTAAGTTGATCTTAGTTTAAAGTTAGACTAACGTATCCTTAACAAATGTTTAAGTTGATCTTAGTCTCAAATGAGACTAACGTATCCTTAAACCAAACCCCCAAACCCAAATCTAAGAAGATACGGATTTGGACTAATCCACGTCCTACGGGCGACAACATAAATTAGTCTCCGTATACAATCCACGGGCAACCATAAACAAAACAAACACCAACGACACGAAGTGACCATCTGGAGAAGGAGAAAGTTGTTACCGCGATACGGTAGCGTAATTAACTGCAGGGGCTTGCGCCTGCAGGGAAGAGCATCCCCACAATAAAAAAAACCCTCAAACGAGGGGGAATCTGACGAAGTCTGTTACATCGGCCGCATCCGTTTAAAGCTTCGATGCACGGTGCCATAAATCAACTTGGCATCTTCGGAGAGGTGGACGGATAGCACCAATTAGCATCTGCCCCGAAATACAGGCAAGACGTTTGTCGCGTCTCCGCCGCGTCTTTCGAAGAGGAATAGATTCTGGCATGCCTGGTGGGACCTTTTCCTCTTTCCACTCCACACTTCGTGTGTCGTGTTCGCGAACCAATCGCGGTTTGCTGATGGTTGCCCTTGGGTTCGAGGTACTAAGATTTGGCGTTTTGCTTGGTGCAGAAAGCGAAGGATCAATGGCGTTCACTTGTGCAAAATGTTCCAGCTGCAACTACAACGTACGCTCCGCCTCATCTGGAGGCATAGCCTACAGGCCTCAAGCGGCTTCGCTGTTCACAATGTCGGTGGACCAGGTGACTCAGGCCACTACCGGGTTGTTTTTCGGGACCATGCTCCCGCCAACGAGCTTCACCATTCCTGTGCCAACGCCGGAAGCTCCCAAGAAGTCGGTCTTTGATCGGCTTACAACTACTGCGGCCCTTTTCAACGGGTCGCCCAGCTCCAGCACCTCGGTCTTCTCCAGATTGGGCCGAAGTTCCTGTCGGCCCATGTTGAAGCTTGCAGTCCCAGAAAAGGTTGTTCCGAAGAGGATAGCCATCCCTGCTCCTGAAGTTGTCAAGGCGGCTTCTCCTACCAAAGGGTCAGTTTTTACAAGACTGGTTGTTCCGGCTCCCACTACGGTTCCCGTCCCTGCTCAGAAGTCTGTTTTTGACCGGTTGGATACCGCTTCTCAACGGACATCAGTCTTCAAGAGGCTGACGCCAGCAACAGCCCCTCACCTGGATAGGGGCAAGATAAAGCCGTCCCCGTCACTGAACCAACCCCAACAGCTCGACATGCTCGACGTCTCCACTGGCGCCGAGTGAGGAAGGCTTGGGGCAACTCCCCCTCTGGGCTAACTCCACCAGCTTCAACGGTGGAAGTCAATGCTGCTGTTCCGACCGGGGACATCTTTGAACTGCTGAACAAGGTGCGTAGGAACTCGCCTACCGCCATACTGAAAAGATCTCCTCCATCGGTGGAGATTGTCGCAGAAGAAAAACCGGAACAGCCCCCTCAGCGGCTGTCCTCCAAAGTTTACAAAGTCCGGCGACATGTCTAAGAGTCAGTGATCGATCAAGACTACCTCCGCCGACAGAAGAAGCTGAAGGTTCAGCCGGAAGGGAACCGTCCTAGTAAGCCGCAAAAGACGACAACCACTTGGGTGCCCGCTACAACGGCCCCCTCCACGTCGACTACTCAAAAGAAAAGGAGGCCAGAGAAAGCCCTTTTAAACATGGCAGACCACAAAAACACCGAGCCCAAACGCCCTAAGTCTGGGGGCATGGTGGTACATACCGTTTACATGGCTTCCGGAAAAGAGGAAAGCCGCACTTCGACGGGCCACCGAACGCTCACCTGATCAATAACAAGGGCTCAGGAACAACAACAGTAGAAGCTTCAGGAGATGCTAACTGCAATGGCCGCACTTACCGGGCCAAAAGAAAGCCCGGAGGCGTCATCGGAACAACGTCATGAACACGAGACTGATGCTGAATTCCTTCGGAGAATGCTCGAAAAGAAGGACAAGGAGGCTGTGGAACAAGCGGCCAATATAAAGCAAATGGCTCTTCTGTTCCAAGACATGGTGGGTATGATGATCCAGCAGGACCCTCCAGCAGAAGATCCTCCGATTATCCTCGAAGACGACAAAGGAGAAACATCAAATCCACCTCCGGCTCTTTCAGCAGCCAAGGAGGAAACTATTTCCAAGTCCGCCCTGGATGATTATATCGCTCAGCAAATACGAGTTCACCAGGAAAATGAAGCAGCCGGCCAAGTCGTCAAAACTGGACGACTGTATCCAAGCTGGTATGATCAGATAAAGTACCCGCCGGGCTACACGATCCCCAAATTCCACATGTACAAAGGGACAGGCAGTCCCCATCAACATGTCGCTCAGTTCAGGGCTCTCTGTGGCAATACTGGTGGCGATGACAAGATTTTGCTCCGCCAATTCGTCGGCAGCTTATCGGAAACGGCGTTTGAGTGGTACTCCGAACTCCCAAACGACTTCGGCAAAACTTTCGCAAAAATGGAGTTGTTGTTCACCCAGTGATTCGCAAGTACCAGTGAACGCACCCCAATAATGGCATTGATCAATACCAGGGTGAAGCCGGGCGAGACGTGGGTTCAGTACGCGATCCGATAGTGGAATCTGTGGTCGAAATGCGAACAGCGCATCGAAGAAGCACCAGCGGTGGGCATGTTCGTGGGCACCCTAGACCCTCATACAACTATTTCACAGTTCATGATGTTCTTCAAACCGACCACGTTTCAGGCTCTAATTGACAAGCTAGCCCAAATGGACTAGATGGGGCATAGACCGTCTCCTCTGAAGCCGGAGTCGCGAAACGAAAAAGGTAAAGGGAAGGCGACCTTCGTTGCGAATACCCAACAGCAGCCCCGTGCCCCAAAATTAACGGATCAAATGGAAAAGAGACGTCGCTATTATAATGAGAAAATGAAGTATCCTTACTCGTTCCCACGGGACAAAATGAAGAGACTCTTCGAGCTGGCGATGCGCAACCGGCTTATCAATCTGCCGAATCCAAGACGGCCATTGCAACCCGGCGAAGCGAATAATCCCAATTATTGCCCTTATTACCAAACGGTAAGCCATCCAATCGAAAATTGCTTCGTCTTTAAGGGATGGATTGAGGATCAGTACCAACAAGCTAAGTTTGCGTTGTCTGAGAAGTGGAAAGTGAGCCCACCACAACCGCATACTCCTAAGAAGATGGACACACCGGGGGCAACATGCTCTTTTGTTGAAGAAGCTCCATGGGAGGTCGTTCTTTCGGCCAAAACCAAAAGGATGCTGAATGATCTCCAGACATGCCCGGCGATCAGGTGGAAGAATCCGTTGGAACCTGAAATCATCGAAGGAATGCTGAAGCCGCACCCAACTCCAAAGGTTGGTGGTGATAACCAAAGTGTTCATATCCAGCCGTCGAAATCTTCGAAAAAGAAGAAGAAATCCAAAAAGCCCGTGAAGCCTGGCGACAAGAGCACGGACCTGCAGAAACAGATCGACGCGCTGGAAGAGTATAACCAGAAGGCGCGGACTCCAATCACGCTCCAGGAATTTCTTGGCCACGTCCTTGAAGACGGAAATGATGGAGAAGACTCATCAGATGAATCTGAGGATTACATAGCAAGTTGCCATATGATCTCTCACTCGTCTACAGACGATGAAGAAGCTCCTTACACAGAGAAACTGGGGGCAAATCCCAAACCGGAGCTTCCAGGGCCATCAGATGAAATGATCGACACATTCCTAAACGAAGCTCTTTCGAAAAGCAAACCTGATCGAGAGCGTGAGATGGCCATATTTGAGAAAGCTAAACGCCGGCGGCTGGACGAAAGAGTTGAAACACTCCCGCCAGATCAAAGTACATCCGTCATGAACTAAAACAAGTCCAAGACGAAGAAAAGGTTTGCTAAAGCCATATCAATGGGGATGAAGTTGCCATCCTCCGAAGCGAACGCTCTTGGTGAAGGAGAAACACATCCTAGCTGCTGTCTATATCATCGAAAGATTTCGCACCCCGCCGAAGAGTGCAACGCTCTTACAAGATGGTGGCAGGGATATGTTGCTCACCGGCAGCATTTCAAGCGGATGAAACGCAAAACTCGTCGGGAGCAGAGAAGTACGACCGAAGAGCATAAAGGAACTACCAGCAACTGTCGCATGGTCAACGCTAGGGGATCGCAAGTCCTCACCTTCGGAAGTGACTCCGACGAAGAGATGACTCTTTGCCCTCTTTTCAAAGAATCTACCTCGGGAAAAGAGGAAGAACCGAAGACCTGCGAAAACATTCAGCTACGCAATCGTACGCTACCCGAAAAGAATCTTGGGCCCTCGAATAGTAGGTCAAACAGGAAAGATAAGAGAAAAGAAAAGGTCTCCGAGGATATCGCCCTAGATGACCAAGTCATGAAAGAGATGACCGCCAAGGACCCGCCAAAGAAAAGTAAGGTGGACTACAACGTCCTAGCGCACCTAAGGAAGTTACCTTCGCAGCTCAGTATTCTCAATGCCCTTTTACTATCAAAAGAAGCAAGAGATTTATTGATCAAGGCGCTGCAAGAGCCAGAGCAATTCCAAGCTTTCCTCGCTGAAGAGAAGATGAAAGACGAGCTGGAAGAAGTACACACAGCCGATATCACCTTCGGCGATGAAGATCTCCTACTTTGGACATATGAACACAACCGTCCCCTATATGTCTCCGGTTACTGTCACGATATCAAGATAGGCAAAATCCTGGTCGACAATGGGTCCTCCGTCAACCTCCTTAACGTGAGGGTGTTAAAGGAAATCTGCATGAGCGTTCAACACCTCGCTCGTGACAAAATCACCATCTCCGGGTTCGACTCCCAGTCATCACGGACGCTTGGGTCCGTAATACTGACGTTACGCTTTGGGATGCTTGTCACGGACATCAAGTTCCATGTCATTGACGCCAATACATGCTACAACGCTTTGCTCGGCCGGCCCTGGTTACACGAGTACAACATCATCCCCTCTACACAACATCAGTGTATGAAATACTTCAAGGATAGTCTTGAGTATACTGTAACAGGAGAGCTGAACCCATTCTCCGTGAACGAAGTTCGAAAGTACGAAGATGCAAAATACTTTTTACCAGATTTCAAGGACACGGAGAGATGTCACAAGCCGAAGGACAAAGCTATCCCTATCATTCCGGTCTTCGGGAGTGATACCGAGGAGGAGGAAGAGATAGTTTATTTAGGTCCGCCCCAGTACAACAAGCTGGGACCCTCCGCTCCTATGCTTATCTTTGGCAGCGATTCAGAAGATGAGGTCAACACCATATTCTCTGCTCGGCCATCAATACAAACCATCGCCGGTGAAGGTCAAAGTTTGCAAGTTGCCATGGTTCCGCCAAAACATCATAAAGAACTAGACTCGCTTGATACCTACAGTGTGGAAGAGCTGTAGACGTTCTATGTCCTTCCCAGGCGAGAAGGCGAAAAAGTAATCCTATTCTACCGAGCCGGGGAGACCAAAGTGGAGAAGGAAATATGGCATGGCGCGAATTCTACACTTGATAAGCTCCAGCCCATCCGTTTGCCCAGATATTACACGAACGGACTAAAAAGGCTGTTAAGACGCTAAGGCGTACCTTTCAAACAGACCGCTCGGAAAGCTAAGTTCTACGACAGGATCTGGAACGTCCCTGGAACTCAGTGAAAATTGCCCAACGGGAGAATGGAAACAACCGGACTTGGGTATGTTCAATCCAAGAAATGGGAGCTACTCCGCGACTGCTATGTCATACACGACTTTAATGAAGAGGGAGATGCTTTGTGGGAAGATGCTAACCCTGAACCAGAAAGAGCTCCCGACGTAAAAATGCCCAGTCCGTCGTTCGAACAACAAATGGACAAGCTTATAAGGAAAGCGGGTCAAAAGGTCCGAGACGACCATAACCGTGAAATGGCCATTTACGAGAAAGCCAGGACGCAACGCCTCCTTCAACAGGCTGCGGAAAATGAAAATGCTCATCCTTGTCAGTCCGTTGTACAAAAGACCCGACACAGAGGCAGAAACAAACCAAAGAATGGGAAAGGCGTTCGACAGCGACAAAGCGGGTCCAAGAAGCCACGCGGTCAGGAATCGAGCAGTCCAGATTCGTCTCTTATAAAAAAGATGAGTCGAGCATATTCTTTTCCCCAAGACAAGACAAGGAAGATATTTGATCTTGTCATAAAACATCAGATGATGACACTGCCGGAGTCCAAGCACCCCAAACAAGCAGGCGAAATCTCTCACCCGGACTATTGCTCTTATCACCGAGCAATAGGGCATCCCCTCGAAGACTGCTTCACCTTCAAGAACTGGGTCGAAGACCAATATCAATAGGGCAAGTTCGCGCTATCTAGCAGTTGGAGGGTAAGCCCGCCACAGAAGCATGAACTGAAAGCCATGCATACAGCGAGAGTAGAACCAGATCAACATCGGTCTTGGAAGCGAGCTCGTACTTGTCATATGATAACGCTATCAGAAGAAAAGCCAGAGAATATGGATGACCTCCCCTGGTGCTTCGAAAACAATGATGACGAGGTGATCTCGGAGTTTTCGCCAGCGCCGAAAGAGCTGGAAGATGGAATACATACCACTGCAGATAAGCTCAAGAAAATTGATTTGGGGACGGCAAGTGACCCTCGGCCGACGTTCATCAGCGAGTTGCTGTCTGAAGAAAGGGTGCTACACTAAAGGAAGTGCTCATGCAGCATAAAGACGGCTTCACATGGAATTATTCCGAGATGCCAGGACTACATCCAGAGATTGCTGTCCACAAACTGGCCATATCCTCGGACGTCAAGCCAATCAAACAAGCACCGAGAAGAATGCGGCTCGAGCTTGAGATGAGTATCAACGCCGAAGTCAAGAAGCTGATCGACTCTGGCTTCATCCAAGAGATTCAGTATCCTGACTGGATCGCCAACATCGTCCCGGTAATGAAGAAAAATGGGACAATGCGCATATGTGTAGACTTTCGGGATCTCAATAAAGCTTGCCCGAAGGAAGACTTCCCAGTGCCAGTCACCGAACTGATGATAGACAATACGTCCACTCACGAAGTCTTCTCCTTCATGGACGGCTCATCAGGATATAATCAGATAAAGATGCATCCCGAAGACCAGAAGCATACCGCTTTCCGGACCCCTTTGGGTATATTCTGTTATAAGGTGATGCCTTTCGGTCTAAAGAACGCTGGTGCCACCTATCAGAGGGCCATGACGAAGATCTTTGATGACCTCATACATGAAGTCGTCGAATGCTATATCGACGACTTTGTGGTTAAGAGCAAATCATACGAGGAGCATTTAGAGCATGTGAAGGCTGTATTTCAACGCCTTCGTAAATACAACTTGAAGATGAACTCTCTTAAATGCGCGTTCGGAGTCTCCTCGGGCAAATTCCTGGGGTTCATCATCCGACACCGAGGCATCGAAATAGATCCGTCGAAGATCAAAGCGATCATAGAAATGCCTCTGCCAAAGACTCTCAAGCAATCGCGGTCTCTCCAAGGGAAGCTCGCGTATATGCGGCGATTTATAGCCAATCTCTCCGGCAAGTGCCGCCCCTACAGCCACCTAATGAAGAAGGGAACCCCGTTCATCTGGGATCATAAATGCCAAAGCGCGCTGGATGAAATCAAGCAATACCTGAAGAATCCACCAGTGCTGGCTGCTTCGGTCAAGGGAAAACCCCTCATTCTGTATACAACCGCCCGTGAAGGTTCCTTAGGCGCATTATGGGCACAAGAGAATGACCAAGGGAAGGAGAGAGCCCTCTATTATTTGAGTCGAGTTCTGCTAGGAGCAGAAAGCAATTATTCTCCCATCGAAAAACACTGTCTGTCATTGATCTTCACGATAACGAAGCTCAAGCACTATGCGTTGGCGCATGAAGTCCGTCTCATATCGAAAGTGGATCCTCTTAAATATTTGATGTCAAAGGCCATATTGACAGGGCGGCTCGCTAAATGGGCCTTGCTCTTGATGGAGTTATCAATAACTTATTAGCCTCTTAAGGCAGTAAAAGGCCAGGCCATCGCCGACTTCCTCGCTGAGCATCCGATACCTGCCGATTCTCCTTTGAATTGTGAACTGCCAGATGAGCATGCGTTTGACACGATCGACGGTAATGGCACCCGGTGGGAACTTTACTTCGATGGAGCATCCTCCATGAAGAAGCGTAAACAAAACACCCCCATAATCAAATCAAGGGTAGGCCTCATTTTCGTAACTCCACAAGGAGGGATAATGCGCTTTGCCTTCTCCTTAACAGAGCCGAGGACAAACAATGAAGCCGAGTATGAAACTTTGATAGCAGGTCTCGAGATCGCTATTGACATGGGAATTGAAAACCTCCACATATACGAAGACTCCCAACTGGTCGTTAGTCAAATAAACGACGACTACCAAATGTGCAAGCCAGAGTTGGTGAAGTACGGTGAGAGAGTACAACAACTACTGACCCAAATTCCTTCCTAAACCTTGGAAAGCATACCGCGTGCGGAAAATAGCAAAGTGGATAAAGTGGATTCATTAGCTAAGCTCGCTAAAGAATTGGCCAATGAGAACCTCGATGACGTAAGAATCGTGGTACAAAGCCGTCGGGTTCTTGCACCGGCAGAAATATCTCCGGAGTCGTCCGAGGAAAAGAGAGCGATCAAGCAAACGACCCTACAAATAAAAGACCAAGAAACGGTTGAGGATTGGAGAGAAGTCTTTATAGACTACTTCAAATTTTGTCGAACGCCCGAAGATGCGTCCTCAAGATATCAGCTTATGAAACGAGCCCTATCTTTTGCCTTCGTCAATGATACTCTGTACAAGAGGTCATTTAATTCTCTGTGGTTAAGATGCCCGGGACCTGAAGAAGCAAAAAGAGTCATCCAAGAAACCCATGACGGACTCTGCGGTTCTCACCAAGCCGGGCCGAAGATGAAGCTAAAGATTAAAAGGATGGGCTACTATTGGCCCACGATGATTCAGCATTGCCTCGAATACGCGAAGCAGTGCTATTCGTGCTAGATTCACGGGGACTTCATCCATCAGCATCCAAATCCACTACATCTGACAGTGGCTAGCTGGCTATTCGAAATGTGGGGGACT
This sequence comes from Agapanthus africanus, assembly GCA_030015575.1. NCBI lineage: Eukaryota > Viridiplantae > Streptophyta > Magnoliopsida > Asparagales > Amaryllidaceae > Agapanthus > Agapanthus africanus. Next base: position 482,775,962 of record JASDDO010000010.1, on the reverse strand, counting down.
GACATAATCGGCCCCATCGAACCAGCATCGTCCAGAGGACATCGATTCATTTTGGCGACAACTGATTACTTCTCTAAATGGGCAGAAGCAGTACCGCTGAGGGAAGTGAAGACGGAGAATATGCTCCATTTCTTCAAGACGCACGTCATTTATCGGTTTGGAACTCCGAGACGGATCATCTCCGATAACGGGCCAGCCTACCGAAGCCATAAGATCAGCCGCTTCGCTCAACAACACAACATAGACTGGAGATACTCCTCGGTCTATAATCTCGAGATACTCCTCGGTCTATAATCTCCGAGCTAACGGTCTAGCTGAGGCTTTTAACAAGACCTTGACGAAGATCATGAAAAAGACGATGTCCCGGAATAAGAAGGACTGGCACGAGAGACTGCATGAAGCTCTCTGGTCGTACCGGACTACGTTCAAGACGGCCACGAACACAACGCCGTACGCATTGGTATTCGGTACTGAAGTGGTACTCCCCCTCGAGATAGAGCTACCCTCTCTACGAATGGCAGTTCATTACGAGCTGACGGACGAAGAGAATGCTCACCTTCGGCTTGAGGAGCTCGACGCCCTTGACGAAACCCGACTCATAGCGCAACAAAACCTGGAGGCTTATAAAGCAAAGATGACGCGCTCATACGAGAGATTGACTAGGTCGAGAACATTCCGCCAAGGCAAACTCGTGCTAGTGGTCAAAAGACCTATGATCCCCAATCGTGCCAAGCGGGGAAAATTCGAGCCGCACTATGAAGGCCCGTATATCATAGACAAGTTCTACCAGGGTGGAACCTATCTACTCATGGACATGCATGGCGAAAGGCCCTTCAGGCCAATAAATGGTCGCTTCCTGAAGAAATACTATGCCTAACGAGTCACGGTCTAGGTCAATGATAGACGACGACGACTATGTCCGCTCGCTATCTTCCTAAGCCTATACTCTGTAAGTAGTAACCGGCTTGCTTAACAATGGACCGAAATGTTCTTAAACTAACAACGGACCAAAATGTCCTTAAACTAACAACGGACTGAAACGTCCTTAAACTAATGATGGACCGAACCGTCATTAAACTAATATCGGACTGAAACGTCCTTAAGCTAACAACGTACCGAAATGTCCTTATACTAATGACGGACCAAAATGTCCTTAAACTAACAACGGACCACTATGTCCTAAAACTAGCCGTTGACCGAGATGTCGATAAACTACGGTGAAATGCAGCATCCCAAAACTGATACAACGAAAAAAAGAGAATAAAAAGAAGAAGAGAGAAAAAAGAAAACGGTATGTCCATAAGCAAAATGGGCACGGATGAAAACCCGAAAGGGCTCCGTGAGTAAAAAAAGCAGGGCTACCGGCGAGTTTTGTGAAAACCCGAAAGGGCGCAACCTCGTTAGAATAAAAAAAAGAGAAAAAAGAAAACGGTATGTCCACAAGCAAAAAGGGAACGGATGAAAACCCGAAAGGGCTCCGTGAGTAAAAACAACAGGGCTACCGGCGAGTTTTGTGAAAACCCAAAATGGCGCAATCTTGTTAAAAAACACTTTCAAGATCCTCTCGACTTTGTAAGGAGAAACCACCTGCGTGAGATTCTTACGACTCACAAGGGAGCAATACACTTAGGGATCCCCACGATTCCTAAGGAGAAATTACACTTGCGAGATCCTCACGACTCGTAAGGAGAATCCTCTTATGGGACCCTCACGGCTCATAAGATTCAAAAGTCTTAAGCTACAGGGATCTGAACCTGTTCTTAAGCAGCCCCCACAGCCTCCATTACCGCCCTACAAGCGGCTCAATGCTGACCCTTGTATACAATCCATGGGCGCAAATAAACATTTCCCTAACGAAGTCCCATCCGTGACTAGGGATGTGTCTATATGGTGAACAACCCTTGTAAGTCCTCTCGACTTATAAGGAGAAAACACTCTTGTAAGATCCTTACGACTTACAAGAGAACATGCACTTAGGAATCCTCACGACTCCTAAGGAGAAAACGCACCTACGAGATCCTCACGACTCGCGGGGAGAAATACCATTATGAGACCCTTACGGCTCATGAAGTCAAAAGCCTTAGTCGACAGGATCTTAACCCTGTTTACTAAGCTACCTTTGTCTGACATCGACAGAGGCAAATGATGATTCGCTTCTGGAAATATTCCAGTTGTAGCGATACTGATGCCGAAATCAGTGTCTAATTCCAAGCTTGCAGCAAAAAGCCAGCAAGCAACACATGCATACGAAATAGCCGAAATGATGGGGCAACTTGCAAACAAAATCAGCAAGTAAAAGTGTGTGCATACAAAATAGCTGAAATGATTGGGCAACTCGCAATAAAAAGCAGCGAGTAAAAATAAAAAAAATAATAATAGCCGAAATGATTGGGCACCGCGAAAAATAGCCGAAATGATTGGGCAATCGCGACCTTCGCGATATAAAAGCTGAAATGATCCAGAAATAAAAAAAATGAAATTTATGCCCTACAGGTGATATCATGTCAATCCCTGTATACAATCCAGGGGCACAAACAAAGAAGGAATCACACCTTTCCTCCCCAGGTTTTCATCAGAAGGAGAAGCCAAATCTCAACGGCTCACAGATAGCCTAGAGATCATCTCGACATTCGTCTCATTACAGCAGATACAACATCAAGCAAAGAGGAACAACGACAACTCCCAGTTCCATGACTTGGTGGTGCACAGATAACCGAGAGTCAAACCCTGACTCCGTGAAATACGGATAAAGTCAACCCTTCCTGATTACGTGGAACGCGGCTTATGTCAATTCTGACCCCGTGGGAAACGTCCAGAGCGGATCCTGGTCCTCGCAGAGTACGGCGATGACCCCATATGAAGTATCTAGAGCAGAGCCTGGTCCTCGCAAAACACTGCAGTGAACCCGTGAGAAGCATCCAGAGCAAAATTCCTGGTTACGTGGAACGCGGCTTATGTCAATCCTGACCCTGTGGGAAACGTCCAGAGCGGATCCTGGTCCTCGCAGAGCACGACAATGACCCCGTACGAAGCATCCAGAGTGGAGCCTGGTCCTCGCCGAACACGGCAGTGAACCCGTGGGAAGCATCCAAAATAAAATTCCTGGCTACGTGCAACGCGGCTTATGTCAATCCTGACCCCGTGGCAAACGTCCAGAGCGGATCCTGGTCCTCGCAGAGCACGGCAATGACCCCATGCGAAGCATCCAGAGTGGAGCCTGGTCCTCACCGAACACGGCAGTGAACCCGTGGGAAGCATCCAGAGCAAAACTCCTGGCTACGTGGAACGCGGATAATGTCAATTATGTCCCCGTGGGAAACGTCCAGAGTGGATCCTGGTCCTTGCAGAGCACGGCAATGACCCCGTGTGAAGCATCCAGAGCGGAGCCTGGTCCTCGCCGAACACGGCAGTGAACCCGTAGGAAGCATCCAGAGCAAAATTCCTGGCTATGTGGAACGCGGCTTATGTCAATCCTGACCCCGTAGGAAATATCCAGAGCGGATCCTGGTCCTCGCGGAGCACGGCAATGACCCCGTGTGAAGCATCTACAGCGGAGCCTGGTCCTCGCCGAACACGGCAGTGAACCCGTGGGAAGCATCCAGAGCAAAATTCCTGGCTACGTGGAACGCGGCTTATGTCAATCCTGACCCCATGGGAAACGTCCAGAGCGGATCCTGGTCCTCGCAGAGCACGGAAATGACCCCATGTGAAGCATCCAAAGCAGAGCCTAGTCCTCGCCGAACACGGCAGTGAACCCATGGGAAGCATCCAGAGCAAAATTCCTGGTTACGTGGAACGCGGCTTATGTCAATCCTGACCCCGTGGGAAACGTTCAGAGCGGATCCTTGTCCTCGCAGAGCATGGCAATGACCCCGTGTGAAGCATCCAGAGTGGAGCCTGGTCCTCGCCGAACATGGCAGTGAACCCGTGGGAAGCATCCAGAGCAAAATTCCTGGCTATGTGGAACGCGGCTTATGTCAATCCTGACCCCGTGGGAAACGTCCAGAGCGGATCCTGGTCCTCACAAAGCACGGCAATGACCCCGTGTGAAGCATCCAGAGTGGAGCCTGGTCCTCGCCGAACACGGCAGTGAACCCGTAGGAAGCATCCAGAGCAAAATTCCTGGCTACGTGTAACGCGGCTTATGTCAATCCTGACCCCGTAGGAAACGTCCAGAGCGGATCCTGGTCCTAGCAGAGCACGGCAATGACCCCGTGTAAAGCATCCAGAGCGGAGCCTGGTCCTCGCCGAACACGACAGTGAACCCGTGGGAAGCATCCAGAGCAAAATTCCTGGTCACGTGGAACGCGGATAATGTCAACCCTGACCCCGTGTGAAGCATCCAGAGCGGAGCCTGGTCCTCGCCGAACACGGCAGCGAACCCGTAGGAAGCATCCAGAGCAAAATTCCTGGTCAGGTGGAACGCGGATAATGTCAACCCTGACCCCGTGGGAAACGTCCAGAGCGAAGTCTGGTCCTCGCAGAACACCGCAGTGAACCCGTGGGAAGCATCCAGAGCAACTCCTGATTCCGTGAAATGCGGATAAGGACAACTTCACCCATCACTTGCGGTTCCTCACGACTCGTAAGGGAGTAAATTCTCTTGTGAGATCCTTACGACTTTCAAGAGAAAACACACTTATGAATCCTCACGATTCTTAAGGAGAAATTACACCTACGGGATCCTCTCGACCAGTAGGGAGAAAATTCTTTATGAGACCCTCACGGCTCATAAAATTAAAAAGTCTTAGGTGACAGATCCTAACCCTGTTTTGTAAGCCATCACCACCCTACAAAGAGCCCAAGATTGACAGCTATATACTATCTACAGACCGTACTTGCTAAAATCACATGGCAACAACACAGCAAGGAGAAGAAAGCGACGGAAAGGACATCTGATTTGCATTTAATTAAGCGTTTGAAGCATACCCATTCATGCATGTGCAAAATATTTGATACATAAAATAAAACACGCTGAAATGAGAAATTTTCCATTCATACTGCGAAAAAGTTCTTACAATTATGAAAGCAGGAAATAAAAACATTATCAAGATGATTACAATGACAAAACCTCAGATCCAGGGCATGGATTGAGGAACTCAAAAGTGACTTTGTCCAGAATTTTCCAGGCCTTTCAAACCATCCTAGTGTGCTTTCTTTCACGGTCACAAGCGTCGGGATCCCCACGGATGTCCTCCACCCTCCGATAGGCAGCAAGTATGGCCGACTGTTGAAAAGCCTGATGCAGGAGATCGACAAGATTGTCTCGCCTTCTCTTTGAGATTAGGCTCATCAGATACACCGAGTGCACCTTATCCTCGGCGGCATCCAATGCCCTAAGCGGCACGCCGGTATAGAATAAAGGAAGCGCTTCCCAGATCGCTTCCACAATAAGCTTCAGGAGAGAGGAACGTCGAGGAAGCAGCCGACCATTGTATACGTCAAAGCGACTCATGATTTTGGCACACTCAGCGTTTGTGAATTCTCAATTTTGAGAACGGCCAAGTGAGCGGATGTCTCCGTAAGAGATAATCTCGTCGAGGTCATACATATGAGCGTCCATTACTCCTAAAAAAGAAAATCAACAAGAATTAGCGGACAGACTGATTAAGCGAATTCTTATTAAAAACAAGCACAGGGATTTAAACGGCTCTTGATATCCCCATGAAGAAAACGAATTCTAATTATAACACCTAATAAACTCGAATTTTTGAGAAATCCTAAAAAGGGAATCTTATTTAATAAGCGACCTCTCGGGTCGAGAAGTTAAACTCTTTGAGAGTAATGCTCTACAGACAGGAATGACATATGTCAAAGTCAATTATGAAAAGAATTTGAGAAGATTCCCCGAGAAGGTTAAGAGCCTGGCTCTGTAATGATGATGGAAAATCCATCAAAGATTAATTAAAATTAATTTTTGAGAATTAAAAATTCTGGGATCTTCAAGATCCATGAAAAAACTCTTAAGAGTTCTTCATCAAAGATCAAAAGATCCACATATTATCAAAGAGCAGAGCTCTGATTCATGGGATAAGAAACCCCAAGAAAAGATCTCTTTAGATCCATGGGTTCATGAGAGCAAGGCTCTATTAATGAAACCCTAAAAGGGTTTTCTTTAGATCAAAAATCTATGAAGAGCAAGGCTCTATTAATGGGTAAAAAACCCTAATTTATTAAAAAAAAAATTCACCTAACTTTGGAAAGAGTTCTGACTCTTGAAAATTCTTAATTGAATAGCAAGGCTCTGAATAAAATTCTCAAGAAAGAAGATGATAATCATCTGAGAGACCAAAGGTCCTATTTATAGGCACTGAACCGCCTCTTCAACTTCTGAGTTGATCCAAGGGCTCAGATGTTGCCACCGCTGTATTCACGTGTGCGCCACATGAGCACAACGGTGGGGGGCATTTGTTTCCCCAATCAGAGCAAAGCTCTGTTTTGAATTTCAAAATTCAAAAAAATTGAAGCAACGCTTCAGGTTATGCGCGCTGCGCGCCACGTATCAAACGCAGACGCGCTAGCGCCAGGTGCGCTGCGCCCTAGGCAGCGCACCCCCAATCAGAGCAAAGTTCTGTTTTAAAATTCAAAATTTAAAAGTTGAAGCAACGCTTCAGATCCAGCGCTCTACGCTGCGCGCTACGTGTCAAACACAAGTGCGCTGCGCTCTGCGCTGCGCGCCACGTGTCAAACACGGGTGCGCTAGCACAGTTGCGCTGCGCTCTGCGCTGCGTGCCACGTCTCGAATGTAGGTGCGCTAGCGCAGTTGCGCTGCGCTCTGCGCTGCACGCCACGTGTCGAACGTAGGTGCGCCAGCGCTGAAATTAAAAATTCTCCACCGTTAGATCAAAAGATCTACTAATAATAAATTATTAATTAATCAGAACTAAAATTTTGTTATGAAAAGATTTTTCAATCTTATTGAAACAAGAAGATTATCTTCTATAAAACAGAAAGCTTAGGATCAAAGATCCAACGGTGGGAAATATTCCCAAATCAATCAGAGAAAAATCTCTTAAAACTGATTCAACAAATCAATTGGCCCTATATAAAGGCCCATAGATTTCAAGTCTAAAATATACAGAAATATAGAGAAAACCCTCTGCAAATTTTGAGAAAACTCAAAGAGAAAGAAGAGCAAGCTCTTAGAAAAAGAAGAAGATTTTTCTTCATCTTCAAGGTAAAGAACTATGTTCTTGAATAACAGAGATGAAACCATCTCATAAAAAGAAGAACCATCTTCTAAAAAGATCATAGATCTGAAAAAAGACCAAGGTTTTTTTGATAAAAAGAAAATGATCAAAAGAACTAATCATAAAAAAATAAAAGAAGTATTTTACTTCATTCATAGATCTTTGATCTATAAAGGCAGAGCCCTTTTATAAAAACAAGAACTTTTGTTCTTGAATCTTGAGGCAAAGCTTCCTTTAAGAAGAACATAAAATTTGTTCTTTGATTTTAAAATTGATCAAATACGCTTTACGCTATTGAAAAGTGTCTTGTACTCATGAACTGCGCTCTTGCGCTCCTTGGATCGGCGCTCAGCGCCAAAACATGCCACGCGTCAACCATAGACACCACTTGCGCTTTGCGCTTTTAAAACAGCGCAATGCGCTCATGAGCTGGCGCTCAGCGCCAAGTGCGCCACGTGTCACTCACTGGTGCGCCAACAGACTAGCGCAGAGTGCTCATAAATTAAAAAGCGCAATGCGCTAAATGAACTAGCGCTTGACGCTAAGCGCGACACGTGTCCTCTTCGTGTGCGCTACCTGACAGAAGCGTAATGCGCTCTTTAGCTGGCGTAAAGCGCCTGCTATGCCACGTGGCGCATTGTCAGAGCACAATTTGTTCTGATGAAGACAAAAGATGTCAGAGCCCAATGCCTAGCATTATTAAAAGGGCCGAGCCCAAACAAAGGCTTAATAGCCAGAACAAAAAATAAAATGTTAAACATTTTTTTAATTGGACTTAACCCAATTCTGGCCATAAGTCCTCAACTTATCTTGAATTGAGCACATCTGCTCTCTCAACCAACTCACATCGGTTCGAGAGTACATCTCATTACTCCTCTGATATTTGTCGTTGTAATCCTTCAACGTCTTCAGAGAGGTGACGAGCCCCGACGACCACACATTTCTACGGACTGTGGGGTCCCTAAACCCATGGACTATGATGTCCTTAACCTCGACCGTGATGTCTTAAAACTAACAACGGACTGTGGGGTCCTTAAACCCATGGACTATGATGTCCTTAATCTCGACCGTGATGTCTTAAAACTAACATCGGACTGTGGGGTCCTTAAACCCACGAACTATGATGTTCTTAACCTCGACCGTGATGTCTTAAAACTAACAACGGACTGTAGGGTTCTTAAACCCACGGACTATGATGTCCTTAATCTCGATCGTGATGTCTTAAAACTAACAATGGACCGTGGAGTCCCTAAACCCATGGACTATGATGTCCTTAACCTCGACCGTGATGTCTTAAAACTAACAACGGACTGTGGGGTCCTTAAACCCACGGACTATGATGTCTATGATGTCCTTAACCTCGACCGTGATGTCTTAAAACTAACAACGGACTGTGGGGGTCCTTAAACCCACGGACTATAATGTCCTTAATCTCGACCGTGATGTCTTAAAACTAACAATGGACTGTGGGGTCCCTAAACCCACGGACTATGATGTCCTTAACCTCGACCGTGATGTCTTAAAACTAACAATGGACTGTGGGGTCCCTAAACCAATGGACTATGATGTCCTTAACCTCGACCGTGATGTCTTAAAACTAACATCGGACTGTGGGGTCCCTAAACCCATGGACTATGATGTCCTTAATCTCGACCGTGATGTCTTAAAACTAACAATGGACTGTGGGGTCCCTAAACCCATGGACTATGATGTCCTTAACCTCAACCGTGATGTCTTAAAATTAACATCGGACTGTGGGGTCCTTAAGCCCATGGACTATGATGTCCTTAACCTGGACCGAGATGTCCTTAAACTAACAATGGACCGTAATGTTCTTAAACTAATCGACCGCAATGTCCCTAAACTAAACAATAGAGCCCAAATGCTCTCTTGTCAGATCTAAATGATCCCGTTAAGTTGATCTTAGTTTAAAGTTAGACTAAAGTATCCTTAACAAACGTTTAAGTTGATCTTAGTCTCAAATGAGACTAATGTATCCTTAAACCAAATCCCCAAATCCAAATCTAAGAAAATACGTATTTAGACTGATCCACGTCCTACGGGCGACAACATAAATTAGTCTCCGTATACAATCCACGGGCAACCATAAACAAAACAAACACCCACGACACGAAGTGACCATCTGGAGAAGGAGAAAGTTGTTACCGCGATACGGTAGCGTAATTAACTGCAGGGGCTTGTGCCTGCAGGGAAGTTGTTCCGATAAAACTGCACATTTGTAGTACATTTTTCCTACCATTTTTATATTAAAAAAAGGACTTTAATATGATATATTATACATATGAGGGTTTATGTGTAAAAACATTATTTTCCATGTGTTAATATATTTTGGTAGGAAAATGTATGCAAATAATATTATTGACCTAATTCTAGTAGAACAAAGTCTACTAAAATCTTATTTGAGTTGTTGTGCAAAATATTTCCAAGTTGTGCAGAATTTTCCAAGGCTAGAATCAAGCAAATCAAGTTGTTGAAGAAATCTTGCCAAATTAAGAAGCAAAACTTGGAGACCAAGTCTGGAAGCAACCGAGAAAAGATTTTCAGATTCTGAAGATGCCTAGGATTGCTAAATGTCACCAGATGAAAGCACAAGAAAAATCATTAAATGATCCCCACCCTTGAGCGCGGATCCGCGGCCAAACCCACCCTTGGGCCGCGGATCCGCCGCAATAATAGGGAGTTGGAAGGCAAGATTTTTGGAGATCAACCTCTGCTATATTTTACCAACTTTTGAAGCAAAAGATTCTGGCTTTGCACTATAAAAAGATACCGAGTGCCTCTTGGAAAAGCTATCAAGCCGAAGAGATCACGAAGCCCCTGACGCTCACGCATCCAGGCTGATCATCAACTGTTCATCTACCTCCTTAGGAAAGATCGAGAAGCAACTAGTTTGTAATCATTTTCTACGGAATAAAATTGTAGATTGTTCAGTTGATTAATAAAGGTAGTTATTTTATTTAATTCTTTTTGCATTTTACATTATGTTTTCCCTCTCTTTCTTTTCATCTTCTTCTCCCAACATGCGCATGTAATTCTCCGCTTGTTAGGGTTTGTAGGATTAGGGTAGGCTAATGTACGATGAAATAATTAAACCCTTTTTAAGTCCTATAAAGTTTAGGAACTTTATCAAAAGAATTATTAACATCCTAATCGGGCGCGCTAGCAATTCTTTGCTAGTTCCGACCGTGATTAGAGATTAGATTAATGATTGTTTTGGTAAAGGCTAGATATGAACGGAGTTCCGTGTCGAGATAAGGGTTAAGAGTGGGATTCCTTTTCCCTCCAGAAACCCTAATCTACACGCATCACCGTCGATCTAGTTCTAAATCTATTAATGGATAAAAAGGGTAACTTTTAATTAATTGTCCATAACTACTAAATCCTAACGAACCCTACAAGCCCTCTTATTATATTAATTATATCTTTAGATTAATCTAGATCTATATTTTACATTCTTATTTAACGTAGATCTAGAAATCTTTCTATAAAATTCTTTATCCCTCCTCTCTTTCTCAACACATCTAAAGTAAAAGTAAAAGGTTCCACGTTTCCCAGGGGACGACCCGTACTCATCTCGGTCTAGCTACGTGTGACACCGTTATTGATTGCGGTTAAACTACAAACACACACTTTTTCGTGTCAATCAAATGGCGCCGTTGCCGGGGATACGTGCGTAATTTTTTTATTTTTACTATTTGTGTTGAATTCTTAGACGAGCCATATCATTATTAAAACAAAACTGCAAATTACATATTTAACGATTTGTGCGTGGATTTTTTGCAAGGAGATCTGGAGTCACAGAATTGAGGAAAACAGGAAACAGAGACATTTTTAGAGATCCAGAGGAGCAAAGGAGATCGCAGAAAAATTTTCAGCAAGCGATCCATCCACCTCGCGGCGGAACCGCGGCACAAAGGTGCTTCCTGCGGCGGAAACGCGGCTTCTTGGAGGGATTAGGGCTACAGAACTCTCTGGTAAGATTCTCAACTCTTCCTCTCTCCCCTCAAATCCAATAAAATCTATTTTCTGCAGAATTCTTTGCAAAATAGCGCCGCTCAAAAATCTTTTTGCAAAAGTTTTGTGATTGGTTTTGTTTTGCATATTTAATACGGACTTTAAGGGGCAAAGACCAAATCAAGATTAGGTGGGGATTTCATCACCCTTCCTAAGCCCCACAAATCACAAACTGAGCATATAGATCAACCCTTCATTAATTTAAAAAATATCTAGACCAGACTCTAAGGACTGTCGCGCTCAATAAGGACAGAGGAAGGTCATGGGTAATCTATCGTTTATCCGCATTACTTTTGTAGTGCCTAGGCAAGTGTGACAAAGGCTAGTGGTTTTTAATTAGGCCCACGACGTGGTTCCTTCCCACTTACCTGGCACTTACCTGGCTACAAGGGTAGTACGGAGGCGGTAGAGGATTTATCCTGCGGCTTGTCCTTTGGAAGTCTAGGAGCGGTCTAGAGACTGGACCTAGGTGACCTTAGTTCTAGGGTTGCTTGTGCATCTTAGGGAGATTTGTCTTGAGTCCCACTTTTTCAAAACAAGCCAATTTTAAATCACACACACGCTGCCACTTGCACTAAACCCACTTAGTGCATGCTCGGCTGGACACGGGATCCTAGTGCCCGTCTTGTCCGCGTTCCTGCTATCGTGCCGAAGTCGGTACTTCTTCATCTTCTTTTCCCCCACCACACACCACATCGACCGTGATGGACGGCACTCCATCTAATTATAACACCACGCTGCCACCGCCCGTAGGTGCGCAGAATCCACCGCGCATCTCTCTCCAAGAGAGATGCTATCCTATTCGTGGTCCCCTTCCTACTTGTCTATCTCTTCCTCCACCGAACGGGGATAATTTCGAAATCAAACCCCACTACATCAATCTGCTGCCCAAATTTCACGGGCTTGAGTCGGAAGACGCGTACGTTTTCATCACCAAATTCGAAAACGTATGCGCAATGATGGGTACTTCACAATTGACTTTAGATGCTATGCGCTTACGCTTCTCCCATTCACACTGTGCGACTTGGCAGAGAAATGGCTTTATAATACTGCCGCACACTCTATCACTAATTGGGATGAATTCGTCGTAGCATTTCTTAAGAAGTTTTACCCAAATCATAAGACTGCACATATTAGGAGCGAGATCAACCAGTTCACCCAGCTTCCCAATGAACCATTTTGGAAGTGCTTTGAACGTTTCAAAGATCTGCATGTCCAATGCCCCCATCACGGAATACAAAGATGGGATTTATGTCGGATTATATATGAGGGCATTAATCCAGCGACAAAACAGATGCTTGAAACAATGTGTCAATGCAATTTCATGTCTAAAGATGACGGTGAAGCATGGAAATATCTAGAAGATCTCGCTGAACACACGTTGCAGTGGGAAAGCGTAAGACCACCTACAACTAAGGGAGGTATTCACCAGCTCGACGTTTCCATCGCAGTGAAAGCCGAAATGGCAGCGATACAGAAGAAACTCGATGCTATTGAGAACAAATTTTCATCATTCTCCCTAAATCAGGTCACGCTTCCCAAGACTGTCTGTGGTTGCTGTTCGGATCCTTCACACTTAACGGAAGAATGTCCTATGAATGCATCGTTTCAAGCAAATGCTGCTTTTCAGCAGCGACCTAGAAACGACCCTTATTCTTCCACGTACAATCAAGGATGGAGAAATCATCCTAACTTTGCTTGGAATCAAAACCAACAAAGTAATTATCAAAGACCTCCTCCGCAGCAACCACAACCACAGAATCAGTCCCCCTTTCAGTCACAGAATTTCCAAAATCCGGCCAACATTTCTACACCACAAGTGGCCGGTATTGACAACTCACTTGCACAAACTTTGGATATGTTCATGAAACAATCCATGCAAAATTCGGCTGAGATGAGGTCTTCTATTGATGCCCTAACGAAAAACTCCTCCTCCCATGGTGAGAGTATTAAATCAATAGAAAACCAAATCGCACAGTTAAACGCCGCAATGAGTGCGAGAGAGAAAGGGAAACTCCCATCTCAACCCCTACCGAATCCTGGCCATTCACAAAGTCATAATGTGAATGCCGTCACTACGTTGAGATCGGGGAGAGTGCTGAACAACCAAGTGGGTGAGCAAGTTGATGATAGTGACACATTTGATACCCCTTCTTCTTCTTCTTCTTCCCCTAACTCGTCTAGTCTTCCACCTTCGTCCGAGCCTATTCTCCGTTTTCCCCAAGGCTCGAACCCTTCGCCTATTTCGCCAAATCTATCTAAGTCGATTCCCACTCCAGTTTTGGGATCGAATCCATCCCCACAGTCTTCTCCACAAACGTTGGACCCAAAACTTATTGATCAAGCACCTTATCCAAACAGGTTAAGGGGCAACAGACCAAGTCCACAAATGGAGAAGATTATGGAAATTTTTAAGCAAGTTAACATAAACATTCCTCTCCTAGATGCTATTCAACAAGTTCCGTCATATGCGAAAATCTTAAAGGACTTGTGCACTAGGAAGCGAAAAGTTCAAGTACCTAAAAAAGTTTTCCTTGCGAGTAATGTGAGCACTGCTTTTACACAACAACTACCCAAGAAACGAAAGGACCCCGGAAGTCCTACAATTTCAATTTCTATTGGGGGTAAAAATATCAATCGTGCTCTACTCGATCTTGGCGCTAGTGTTAACTTACTTCCGTATTCTGTTTATGAGCAATTAGGGATCGGAGAATTAAAACCTGCGCATTGCACTCTTCAGATGGCCGATCGATCTATCACCCAACCTAGGGGTGAGCTAGAGGATGTGTTAATCAAAGTCGGGGAATTCATATTCCCTGTGGACTTTATCGTTATAGATACACAACCTGTAGCAAACCCACGCAATCAAATCCCGGTGATACTCGGTCGACCCTTTTTGGCCACTTCCAACGCAGTAATTAATTGTAGAAACGGCTCTATGACCCTATCCTTTGGAAAGAAATCAACTGAGCTTAATATTTACAAGTTGGGAAGTGAACCCTCCGAACCCTATGCTCATGTGTGTTCTGTCGAATTAATGGATGTCGACAGCAGCGAATTTGATCAACCTCATGATACAGACTCTTTTCATATGTTGTTGTTTGACCCAACCATTTACTCTTCCACCGAGTTGTCCGGGTCAACATCTAATGAGGAACCTTATATTGAGTCTGACGATCACCCCATTTTTTCTGATGACATTATTTTTCGGGGTATCGATGAAAGCTTTGAGGAAATTTTCGCTGATGAACTCGCATTTTTACAAGACACGGGTGTTGAGATGAATCAACTCCAAGATGAAGAAATTGGACCTCCACCCCCTCTTTTGGACAATCATGATAATGCGAGTAATCCATCATCACTATCACTGTGTCGTCTCTCCAAATTGAGACGCAATCCTTTTCCATTACACCTCTTATCACCTCCCCACTTCTTCACGTCGAAAGGTGACATGTTCTTCCACCAACCTTGGTGCTTCATTGATAAAATTTTTGAATGGTTGGTGTTGACCTTCGGTCTTTGCAAAGCTTGGCATTGACCAATAACCTTGACCCCCTCGTGTGATTTTAAAAGATTAAAATTGTTTAAAGTTTGGGGGGTGGTATATTTTGGCTCTTGAAAAGAAAATGATTTTTACAAATTTGTGAGCCTAAAATAAGTTTGGGGAAGGATTTTCACTTTCATATATTCTTGCCCCCATTAATAATTTCCTCCCAAGTCTACAGGTTTTTGAGCTTAACGGATGACATCAGTGAGGACATTGCTGTAAACAGGTTTGGGGGGAGGTTTGTGCTTATTTACACATCAATTTGCATCATATTTTGCATAAGCACAATATTTTCAAAAAAAATTCAAAAATTTTCTTTTATAACAAAAGAGTAGAAAGTGAAAAATTACATCCAAAATATAGGAATAGTTTAAGAAAACCAAGAAAATTAGAAGTTTTCTTACACGAACTGGTAATAAGTAGTTATGAGCTGTTGTCCCAAGGGTTAGTAAAATGAAGGAAGTCACTAATCTGAGGATAAAAATAAGTCTGAAAAATAGTTTCTATTCTGGAAACCGAACATTTGAATGTTGATACTCTATTATATGCACTTACACACGTCTTGAAACTCGGGATAGTAGAGGATACCTTGAAATGCTCTTGTCTAAAAGCCAAAGTATGAAGGAAATGAAAAAAATAAAAAAAAATGAAGAAAATATAAAAATGGTGAAAAGAAAAAAAATGAACACTGGTTTTGTTATCGCCAAGGCAGCAATAAAAAAATATAGCGAGGGTGCCTCTTTACCTAGTGCCCTAAGGCCAACTGGTCTGGGAGTCACTGCTAAGCCTTAGGTGGTGCAAGACGAGGAAAATATTATCACCTAATTAGCAAGCACATGAGTAATCGGTTGGTTAGTACCTCAAGAAGTATTAACGGTCGCATGAAAATGTGTGAGCAAATCTTTAATATTCATTAAATTAAAAAGTACTAAGGTAGATGGACAAGAGTATGATAGCTTGAATTGAATTCTCCGAGTGTAGGGATATTCTTTACACACACGTGGGGTATATAATCAATGTTTGGAAGAAAGATAGGAATGAAGAATAAAGACGATGTTTTATTGAGAGATGATGTGATTTCTAACATTTTTTCATGACTATTAAGATAGGGCTCATGACAACTGAAAAGCTAGCATAGTTGGAAACTCTTCTTTTCAAAGTCTTTCTTTTATGGTTCTTGTCTTTATATGTAAATTTCACCTTCTCTCTTTTGTTATAGGATTTTGTGGGTGTAATCCGCTGAAAACCCTCAGGAGACAACACTCCTCCTACTAGGCACACCTAGAGGTTTAACGGCTTGTTGCACGTGCTCAGTGCAATCGTGTCTGCCTACGAAAGTGTGCTTAGTTTTCTCCTTTCTTTTTCTCCTCTTGAATAAACTAGTTTGCTCGGGACGATCAAAGATAAGTTTGGGGGTATTTGTTCAGTCGATAAAACTGCACATTTGTAGTACATTTTTCCTACCATTTTTATATTAAAAAAAGGACTTTAATATGATATATTATACATATGAGGGTTTATGTGTAAAAACATTATTTTCCATGTGTTAATATATTTTGGTAGGAAAATGTATGCAAATAATATTATTGACCTAATCCTAGTAGAACAAAGTCTACTAAAATCTTATTTGAGTTGTTGTGCAGAATATTTTCAAGTTGTGCAGAATTTTCCAAGGCTAGAATCAAGCAAATCAAGTTGTTGAAGAAATCTTGCCAAATTAAGAAGCAAAACTTGGAGACCAAGTCTGGAAGCAATCGAGAAAAGATTTTCAGATTCTGAAGATGCCTAGGATTGCCAAATGTCACCAGATGAAAGCACAAGAAAAATCATCAAATGATCCCCACCCTTGAGCGCGGATCCGCGGCCAAACCCACCCTTGGGCCGCGGATCCGCCGCAATAATAGGGAGTTGGAAGGCAAGATTTTTGGAGATCAACCTCTGCTATATTTTACCAACTTTTGAAGCAAAAGATTCTGGCTTTGCACTATAAAAAGATATCGAGAGCCTCTTGGAAAAGCTATCAAGCCGAAGAGATCACGAAGCCTCTGACGCTCACGCATCCAGGCTGATCATCAACTGTTCATCTACCTCCTTAGGAAAGATCGAGAAGCAACTAGTTTGTAATCATTTTCTACGGAATAAAATTGTAGATTGTTCAGTTGATTAATAAAGGTAGTTATTTTATTTAATTCTTTTTGCATTTTACATTATGTTTTCCCTCTCTTTCTTTTCATCTTCTTCTCCCAACATGCGCGTGTAATTCTCCGCTTGTTAGGGTTCGTAGGATTAGGGTAGGCTAATGGACGATGAAAATAATTAAACCCTTTTTAAGTCCTATAAAGTTTAGGAACTTTATCAAAAGAATTATTAACATCCTAGTCGGGCGCGCTAGCAATTCTTTGCTAGTTCCGACCGCGATTAGAGATTAGATTAATGATTGTTTTGGTAAAGGCTAGATATGAACGGAGTTCCGTGTCGAGATAAGGGTTAAGAGTGGGATTCCTTTTCCCTCCAGAAACCCTAATCTACACGCATTACCGTCGATCTAGTTCTAAATCTATTAATGGATAAAAAGAGTAACTTTTAATTAATTGTCCATAACTACTAAATCCTAACGAACCCTACAAGCCCTCTTATTATATTAATTATATCTTTAGAATAATCTAGATCTATATTTTACATTCTTGTTTAACGTAGATCTAGAAATCTTTCTATAAAATTCTTTATCCCTCCTCTCTTTCTCAACACATCTAAAGTAAAAGTAAAAGGTTCCACGTTTCCCAGAGGACGACCCGTACTCATCTCGGTCTAGCTACGTGCGACACCGTTATTGATTGCGGTTAAACTACAAACACGATTTTTCCAACCAATCAGAAGTGCGTCCCCACAATCAAAAAACCCCTCAGACGAGGGGGAATCTGACGAAGTTTGCTAAATCGACCGCATCCGTTTAAACCTTCGATGCACGGTGCCATAAATCAACTTGGCATCTTCGGAGAGGTGGACGGATAGCACCAATTAGCATCTGCCCCGAAATACAGGCAAGACGTTTGTCGCGTCTCCGCCGCGTCTTTCGGAGGGGAACAGTATGCTCCTTGCGGAAGTTTGCATCTCGTACTACTAAGCCTGAGGATGTGCGATAACCCGCACCATCTCGAATAGGTTCCCCGAAATGGGTTGTAGCGGCGCATTACAAAGATTTGTTAAAAATACATATTTTGTAGAAAATATTTTTTATAACTTGAGGTAGTTTTGTGTAAAATCGTATTTTCCCAAAACTATGTTCCCAAATATCATCATGCTATATTATATATGTGTGTTATGAGGAGCTAGGTCATTATCTCGTGAACTATCTAAAGGTATAGTAAGGGATAATGATGTTTTATGTTGAAACTAAACTATATGATATTTTCTGTAAAAGTGCTATAAAAATTGAAATATGAATTCTTTTGATATGAAACATGTCAAGATGTTTTTTTAATGTTTAATGATCATGATGTGAGAGTTTGGTATTATTGTGTTTAAGAAAAATATGATTTTTAAGGAAAAACCGAATCGGAAGTTGAATTAACTCCACTTCCGTCGGGTTTTAGAATTCTAAGTTTTTAAAATAGTAAAGAGAAGGGGGAGAAGGTACTTACTGGATTGATTGTGTAGAGGAGAGGAAAAGGAAGAAGTAGGAGGTGCCGGTGCATCGTTTTCGTCGCCGGAATCTCCTTGGAACGTCGTCGGAAGTTCGCCGGAGCTTCGCCCATCGCTAACTCCACTTGCACACAAAAATTCTAGGGAATTTTCTTGAAAGTTTGGATAGGAATTTCAGTGTGAAGGGTGTGAAAAATTGAGTGAATATTTATAGGAAAAACTAGGGTTAGGGTAGATGAAAGGGTGTGATAAAATTATATTAAAAATGGATTAAATGGGGTTTTAAATTGCTCTGTAAATGTGCAGAAATTTTAAATAGTACAGGGGTTATGGGGGTAGTCCAAACGTTGCATACGAGTCAAGAAAATCGGAGTTTGGAGCTGAGTCGGCCGGCGGCATCGGCCGATTCACCCCTCCTGCCGGCCCGAGTCGGCCGAGTCGGGGCTCCCCTCGATGCCACGTGTCCCCCGTCGCTTGGTCTACCTCCTGAACTCGTTTGTTTTTAGTGTAACCTTTGATTTTATGGGTTATGCACGTGTAGACTTTGGGCTTCTAAAAAGATTAAAAGAAATCAAATTAAAAAGATAATGTGGCTGGGGGGATTTGAATTCTGGTGCTATGGATCAGCAGTGCAAGGTCTTATCAATGAGCTACAAGCTCCTTCTTGCTGTTCAAAAGCAAAACAAATTTATAATTTGTGCTCAGGCTCAAGTATCCCTTTTTGTATTTTTGAAAAAAAAATTGTACAGAAGTTTAGGGTTGTTATAGAGACTCAACCCAAATGCTGTACCCAGACCAGCAATCACGTATCAGCAGCGACCAGCCATCCAGGCACCTGCTCCACAACTAGCTCTCCCAGCTCTACCACCTTGTGGACCGATTGTATCTCCTCCTCGTCAGTTCCATCAAGCTCAAAGGAACTTACCTCAAGGACAACGGAACGAACAGAGGAATGCTCCTCCAGCAAGGAGGAATGTACCGAGGCGACAAGTTTTCATAATGACTATGAAAGAAGCTGAAGCCACTGGCCAAGTCATTACTGATAAACCTTTCAAATCTTTCAAAGCTGTTCAATACTTGTTATATCCATATATTTTTCTATACCTAAACCTATCCCACATAACTTAGGTACAATCTTAGTAGCCTCACTTCCTGCACTAGCACTCTTCGATCCTGAAGCATCTCATTGCTTTATATCGCAACGGTTCGTCCGAACTCATGCGATTCCAGTCAAAGCTCTCGTATACAGATGGAATGTCAGTTCAGGGAACGGCGTTCTAAAGGCAATAATGGGATACGACATGTGTCCTGTGGTCTTCTGCAGCAAAGAATTCTATGCTGACTTCAAGATGCTGGACATACCGAATTTTGATGTCGTTTTGGGTATGGATTGGCTCGAAACTTTTTATGCTACCATCGACTGTCGTCAAAGGAAGGTAGTGTTCGAGATTCCAGACCATCCGGTCTTTTATTTCAAAAGTGGAGACTGTACCCTGGAGTCAAAAACATACAAGGAAAAACCGAAGAAGGCATTGATTGCAACACTTCAAGCAGAGGAAGGATCGAAGCCAGAGATAGTTCGAGACGACGATGTATTTCCTGAAGATATGTTAGGTTTTCCTTCCGATCGAGCTTTTGAATTCAGCATTGATTTAGTACATGGAGCACAACCAGTGATCAAAGTATCGTATTGGTTAAGCCCTGAAGGTTTGAAGGAGGTCCGTACTCAGTTGGACGAATTATTGACGAAAGGATGGATTCGTCCCAGCACTTCAAGTTGGGGATCGCCAGTTCTACTTGTGAAGAAGAAGGAAGGTTCATATCGAATGTGCATTGATTATAGAGCTCTGAACGAAATAACTATAAAGAGCGTATCCCCTTCCGCGAATCGACGACCTGTTCGATCAGCTAAGTGGGTCTTGCGTTTTCTCAAAATTAAATCTTCGTTCGGGTTATCATTAGGTGAAGGTCAAAGAATCTGATATCCATAAAACGACATTCAGAACTCGCTATGGACATAAAAGTGTATTACTTAATTCCTTGCAAATACGCCTCTACAACCCATTTTGGGGAACCCCGATCGGAATGGTGCGGTTTATCGCACATCCTCGGGCCTAGTAGAGCGAAATGCAAACCTCCGCAAGGTGCATTCGATCTCGATGGAATTTTTAATGCAATTTTTAAGAAAATGAGATTTCTACAAAATAAATAAAATGATTTTTATTATATATATATATATATTATCAAAATATCTATTTTAAATATATTAAATAAATATTCCATGTTTTCTAAATCAAAGGAATCATAAATTTCATGAAACTACCTTTACAATTTAATACAATTCCAAGATTTCACTAAAATACCATATACAATGAAAACTATGTTATATCCACTGGAATATTTCACTTTATAAAAAATTACAATTATGAAAACCCTAAAAACGATAATTAAATACTTGAGGTATAATTTGAAAATATATCAAAACTATTTTTCATAAAACCCCCTCAAGTTATATCAATTTACAATAAGGACCCTAGTAAGCATATGTTTAAGCGGGGCCGGTTCTCTTGAGCCTCAGGGAGCCGGAGAATAAAGGTGCTTGCCTATCTAAGATAGATAACCTAACAACGGTGTTATTAACACGGTAATTATCTTGGAAAAAGACACAAATCCTGCCGTCCATGTGCAGCAGTTATCGATAATATCAAAACTAATTCAGGACTTCAACTTCTTTTAAAGTGTCTGACTCGGATAGAGTCTCTGTCTAATATGAAATCAATCTGACTTGAATCCAATTCAAGTATAATTACAATAAAACATGAATCCGTTTATACCAGAATTCCATCTATATCAACAGAACTCGACTGAACGGAACCATGGATATACTCTGATTACATGACTATCTATTTATATCCATTCTGTTTACATGATATCATGGTTTCGGCAAGTCATCCATCTATTTAAACAAAACAATACAATCAATATAAAAGACATTACGGGGTTTTAAAGGGTAGACTGGTACGGAATGTGTTAGAAGTGGCACAAGACAGTCACTTTAATACACCTAATCTGAATATCCATTGTTGTTGTTCCGTAGCTTAACGGTTTCTTATGCTCCGTATACTTTAGTCTCCGGAATAGTGGGACTCCTCTCGTATATACTGGAATATTCTGTACCAAGCTATAAACAACTGCGCTAAAAGAACAAAAGATAATATTATACAGTTATATTCTTTTTTCTGTCTATTATACTTCTTTCTTTCTTTGGGACTTACCGAGCGATTGTTAGCTAACGATATTCCTTTTCTTCTTTCTTTGGAATGTTGTCAGGTGGATCCGACTCACTAGAGATCGAGCCCGGTACTGAAGACTTAGAGCAGTTTTCCATCGACCTAGAGCTGTAGGCATTTGTATATACTTTTTATTTCAGTTATGCTATTATTTAGGCATTGCTTTCTACTCCTGTATTTACATTTCTAGTTGTACCTGTAAAGAATTGTTAAATAAATAAAAGTTGTTGTTCATTTATATTCATGTCTCTTGTGTACACATTTTACTTTATATTTCTTAGATACGCTTAGCGTGTTTACTTATGAGTAAATACGTAGCGGACCTCGTCGCGTCTCCTTACCCTACACCGGGAAGCGGGGCGTGACATCCTCAAAAATTTAGATACGCCTCTTTATGGGATTAGCGCCAAACCAGAGAAGATGCCTAATGAAGATTGAGCGAGAATGAATCGAAAGGCGAGAATTCTTATTCGCGGTTGGATAGAAGGTTCGATGTTCCATTATGTATCATTAGAAAGCATTGTAGAAATTTTATGGAATAAACTGACAGATCTTTGTGAGAGAAAGACAACTACAAATAAGGCTTTTCTAATGAGAGAATTGATGAATTTGAAGCTCCAGGAAGGTTCCTCAATAGCATACCACTTGAACGAAATTCAGAATATAGCGAATCGACTTGCAATCATGAAGATGTCGATTGAAGATAAGATACAAGCACTTATCGTATTGAGTTCCCTTCCGAGCAGTTGGGACACTCTGATAGTTTCTTTGAGCAATTTGTCTCCTCACGGAATTATTTCTGTGAGCGCAGTAACAAACTGTCTCTTAAATGAATAATTAAGAAGGAAATTATTTAATAGATCATCTGATTCATCTGCACTTATTACAAGAGAAGCTTTGAAGCGGAGGAAGAAACATAGCAACTATGGAAGAAAGCAAAGATCGTGGCCTGCAAAAAATGTTTCGAAGATAATATGTCATCATTGTAATAAGATGGGTCATATGTCTAATTGCCTCAAGATGAAGAAGGATTTTAGATGATCTGAAGAGATGTAGAGAGGAAGGGCATACGAACGTGGTCCACGATGTCGAGATAGAAAACGACTTGCTTATGACCAATGATGATAAAGTCAAGAAGGAAGATATATGGAATATGGTTTCGGTAACATCCTTGCACTTATGTTCAAAGAAGGAGTGCTTCGATGAAATCAAGGAGAAAAAGGAGACGGCGACGTTAGCGGATAATCTCGAATTAGAAGTAAAAGGCGTAGGCACCGTGAAGATAAAGATGTTCGATGGGAAGCCGAGAGTTCTTGGTGATGTCAGGTATGTCCCAAAATCTGAAGAGAAATTTAATTTCGCTTGAGAGATTGGATATAAGAGATTACACAATTATTGCTCAAGGTGTAGAAGAACTGTATCGTGATGAAAGGAGTCAGAATTTCAAACGATATATATCAAGTTGTTGGGAAGCCTGTGTATGAAAGAACAACTTTGGAGTAAGGTGGAGATTTGAACAGAACTCAAAAGATGTCATGGGCGGAGGTTATGAAGAGAATATAGAAATCGGCTTGGAGAGTACAAATTAAGGTGGAGATTTTTTGAAATTTGATTTGTAGTTTTAAAGACCACAAACGTCTGAGAAAGCGATCAACGGAAATCTAGATTGAACTAAAGACGTCTGTCCATTTCTGGGGCAGACGTCTGTGTCGATCAGCTGCAGATTATTGGAAAGATTAGTTGAATATTCATTTGAAACTTAAATAGGAAAGTTTGTTTGGAAAGATGTTTGAAGTTTTGTTCGGGAGATTTGATTAGATCTAAATTAGTTGAATTAGGTATTCTAGTAGAAATAGTTTTAGGGTTTTCTAGGCCTATAAATTTAAATTGATTATGGTATTTTGTTTGGTATGAAGAAGAAGAATTGAAGAGAAGAGAATTTTGTATTTCGTATTGAAGTTGAATAAATAAGAGAAATTTGAAGATAATTTCTTCGTATTTTGATTGTGCTTTATATTTTCTTTTCTTCTAAAAAATCCTAACAATTAGCTAGAGCAAGCAATTAACTAATGAACATGAAGTAGATATTTAAAAAGAAATTGGAACATTCACCTTCAAACCACATGGTTAGTTTTATCCTCGTCGTTCTAGATAATCTCTACCATCACAATCAAAGCACCACGACTTTGAAATGTTTCAAGACCGCTCTTGTAATGGTCATGACATGTGTAGTCACCTTCACATCTTTTCCGATGATACCAAAAAAAAAATTTCGAATAAGGTGCATGTTGATACAAGAAGAATTAGTGACATAAGGAATTTCTAAGAGTTATTTAAAATACTGTATCTGGAAAAAAAATCATATATTTAGTACTGCTTTGGTTGCATCACATATGGAAGACATAAAAGATTTCAATTTCTAGCTGAGTTAAATGGTGTTGTATTCGACCGCGATCTTATAGCTACGTGATAGAACGTACAACAAGTACGGTGGGCTATACCTCTCTCAAGGGCTAGGTCATTCGAGCCCAACCCCATTTTTGATATTCTAAATAAAGTGGTAGCTTAACATATCATTAAGAAAACAAAACAATTAAGAAGGATGAGAATAGCAACCTCACAATAAAAAAACAATAATTCAAACCTAGAATGGGAAGAGAGAGTGGGGAGATCATTGGGGGGTCAGCACAGTGTGGGTCCCAAACACGTGTGCTTTTTATGAATTCCTTCTGGCTTTTCTTTGTTTGCAAAATTAATAAATTAAATCTTTTAAATATTTTTATATAAATTTCCAAAGTGAAGAGAACCTGGACATCCCCTTGGCAGCCGTCTCAATCTCACAGATATTTTTTTCTTATAAATTTCTAGCAACAAGAAGGAGCAGCGCAGCAACGCCTTTTCCATTTTGACCCTCGTTATGCGGACAGCGTTTTTTGTTTCACCCAAAAGTCACCCCACAGTTTTGCCCCCATATTTATTTGGAGGAGGGTCCCATGCTAGGGTTGGATTTTGTGGTGGACAGTCCGGTGCATAGAGGGTGCAGACATGTGTCTAGAAAGAGCGAGTGGGCCCCCACAAGGACTGCATCCCAAGCTGTAGCTCTTGCTGCTGACGTCATCCGTCAATGAAGTCCCTATTGGGCTCTCTCTCTTGATTATTGTAACTTTTGTTTTAAAATAAGTTTTTTGTAGATTGAATTTTTGGAAGTCCCTTGTCTTAAAAACCTTCACCAAAACCCTAATACATATTTTTCTTATATTGGGATCGTCTTAAAATTTCAAGCATTTTTGATCGATCTGTTAAATATCCATAATACTCTTCCCCATTGCTTTATTTACGTTCACGTCATGTTTTCTCAAACACCTTTTCAAATTGTCTTTTTTCAAACTGTGCTTTTTAAACCGCTATAGATGATAGTTAATTTCTACACAGTCCGTAGTCGTTAGGTCAGTGTTATATTCTATGTTTTTAAAGCGTAGCATATTAGGCTACCCGGATACATTGTATATACAAAGAGGGGTCGATTTTACGGTGAATGTGAAGTCTAGGGAACCTAGACTTTATTTGGAAGTTCTTGTGCCAACCTTTAAAAGAGTAACATCTTTCCTTGCGGCCCACAGGAAGGACAAATTACAATTACATCAGATGGTTGTGTAAAATTTAGTGATGATACATGGATACTGCTAGAACTTTTTTAAAATATTATATTTTATCAAAAAATTAATAAATTTGCACTGCTTTGGGCCTTTTAGTTCTATGCTGGAGTTTTGAAATAGGCTTCCGCAGATGTATCTATCAAATTTCACGTTTTTTGGCCCTTAATATCATAAACCTTAATAATTAAAGATAAACATCATTAACTATTTTTTTTACAGAACTACCATACGACATTAACTTTTGTGCCTCAATGGACCATTATACCCCTCGAAATTTTAGGGGTTGACTGAGAACATAAGAGGAAAATGGGGAAAACAAGTCAAATATTGATGACATGGCAGTTAAATATAACGTTTGCAGACGGAAGAAAAGTGGATTAGTTGCTGAATAATACCTCAATATTTCACCTATTTTGCACTTATATATCTTATTGTTTTTTTCGCTGCGCTTATATACCTTAAAGTTCAAATCGTTAATGGGTTGATGCCTTCAGTTGCGTGGTTGTTAGAAAATATTCCAACGGGCTTCACACATGACTAATTTTGGACATTTATGCCTTCAGTGAAAAATAAAAATCTTTATAAAACTAAATATAACCCAAATGCCCCAACCAAAAAAATAGGGTTCTTCTTCCTTTAGCCTCTTCCCTTCCGTGCATGATCCATTTTACTTAAATTTAGGGATCAATTTCCTTTAATTTCTGGAGTTCTTCTTCATTTTCTTTCTAAATCCCTAGCAATTTGTTCATATCTTCTTTTTCACAAAGGTCATATGCTAGCAAAGGGGAATTTAGAATCTGTGGGTGCAACTTGAAACGCCCTATGAAAATCTCATGGACTGAGTAAAATTATGGAAGAAGGTTTTTTGGATATCCTAAATACTTCTATGATCCCGACAATAAGTGTTTATCTTTTGAGTGGAAAGATGAATTTTCCGATCAAATGACATTTGTAATCAACAAGTTTTTTTTACGAAAAAAAGGCACTTGAGGGACAACTTTTGGATATCAAGTCACCGAGGGAAAATGAAGCTGCAGCTAGGCTCAGGCTTGAAGAGTGATTAACATCGAAGAAAGAAAAGTTGAAGGAGAACAAAAAGAAAATGAAGCTTATGGAGGAAGATTTGAAGAAGATGGAGAGAAATTTGAGGAAGCTACAATGTATATTAATGGTTGCTGCAGTCTTTTTTACTGTTTTCTATTGCTATGTTATGTAACACTACTTTTTATCAATTAGGCTAGTATTATATGTTTGAAATGTTATGTGTTTTAATGGCAGGTTTCAGAAAACGCTATGTGTTTGATGCAATATTTTAGTGTATTTTTCAAACAATACCAAAGGCATTCATTCTTGCGATATTTGAGTGTTTAGTGCAGGTCTTAGTGTAGTTTTTTGCTGCAGGTCTGAGTGAAGTTTTTCCAGAGAAGATTAAGGGGGTTTGATGCAAAAACCTTGCAATATTTGAGTGTTTACTGCTGGCTTTAGTGCATTTTTTGCTGTAGATTTTAGTTCAGTTTTTTCAGAAAAGATTGGGGGGGGGGGGTTAGTTTGTATTTGTAGTTTTCTTAGCGATTTTTTGGGGTTTCTTTTTGGTAGAATATAATAGATGTTTATTGGAAGATAATGTAGTTTATCTTTTTTATGAATGTTCTGTTAGGAATGTGTATGCCCTAGAGGCCATTATTGTATATTATAGTGGATGCTTGGACATATATATAGAGAACTTTCTTGCTCGACATGATAGTATACTATATGGTTGCACTTTATCTTAATATGTGCACTTGTTTCAGTTTTCTGTCTCTTTGATACATATTGATAAAACCCTTAGAATGTTGGTTTGACTGATAGGACTATGATGCAGATTATACTAGTGGGGCTTATGTAGTCCACAAGCACATCCTTAACTGTTCCTAGTCGAGCGAGTATCGAGAAAGGGTATTGATATTCCAGAGCAGACTAGTGTGTACGTTTCTTGACCCTGTATAAGACGATGGTTAATCCCATAACTATTGGTATTTGACATCAAAGATTGTACACATGTGCTTATTGGAGAATGAGTACACCGAACAGGACTCGCCGAGAACTCCTAGATGGTACCATACCTATCGTCAGATAGCAGTTCTCTAGTGGTACTTGTACAGATTAGTCTGTCGACCCGAGATCGTCATAGTGTTTTATGTGGTTCCAACTGTGCTTTGATTTCCTCCCTACCACGGCTCAAATGGGACGTGCAAACATGTGGTTTTTGGGTACAGTCCCGAGTCACATGAAGGCAGTGAGCGATAGGAGGGGTTTCGTCTCTCCCGGTATTGGGAGTTGATGTTGCGCTATACTCGATTGGCTATAACAGCAAGTCCCTGGTCAGGACTGATGAAATTTACTGATAAGTGTTATCAGTAGTTTCTCGAAAGGTTATAGGCCACACATTGTCATGACTTATCGAGTTATTGGGGTCTGACGATTCCACCCCAGACTTGATATGCGACATATCAGACGAAGAGACCGGACTGCATGGTAAGTGTTGCTTATAAGCTCTATAGGAGTTTGGACAAGTTTGCTTGTTGATCTTTTATTCATTCAATACCTGGGTAGCCATTATGTCCAGTTAGTACCGCTAACGGTTTGTAGATCTCTGATGTGATTATTATCTACTGCTGGCGTATTGACGAGTCTTTAGAGTCTCACATAGAGGTTTTCTAGCTCATGTGAAACAAAGTAGGGCACGCATGGAGATATGTGCGAAATCTTGATTAAATACGAGTATATGATACCGTATTCTAATCCAGCATTTTTTGTATCAGCCGGGTTATATATGATATAACCGGATTATTGAATCAAGTGTTAATTCAATGATTTGATTTATATATATATATATATATATATATATATATAAACTAATATTAAATATTAGCCGGTTATATGTGATATAACCGGATTATTGAATCAAGTGTTGATTTAATAATTTGATATGCGCGCGTACACACACACACACACATATAATATTAGATGTGTTATATATGATAAAACCGGATTATTGAATCAAGCGTTGATTTAATAATTTGATATATATATTTGTGTGTGTGTTTATTAATTAATATTAAGCCCACTTAAGATTTTCTTCTCTTTATATATATATATATATATATATATATATATATATATATATATTGTGTATCATAGTTGATACATAGAACTGGAATGTGTGAGAATCATATTAGGGAAAAGATGATGAGATAATGATTTAAATATATAAGATAAAGAAAAGGAGAATGAGTCATGGTTCTTTAGGTGCTTTGAGAAATATTGAGAAGTCATGACTCATCTTTTCTTCTTATTTTATTCATAGATATTTATCATTATCTTAATCTCATCCTTATTCTCATGGTTCACTCACTCACTTCAAGTTCATCTTCTTCTTCATCTCCTCACTAGTTATTTTAGGGTGAGAAAATGAAAAAGAAAAGCAAGATTTTTTGTGAGCGAAATTCTACTTCATCAAACTACACTACTCTAGCAAATTAATTTAGGTTGTTAACTTCACTAATATTTTGATTAGTCAGTTATAAGCTTGAGTGTGAGTTGCCTCAAGGTGGATCATCTTCGACGATGAAGATTTCGAGCAAGCTCGTTCCAACCTTCAAGTGGAGTTAAAGAAGAGTTTTAGAACTACTACTCGGAGCTTTTGAAGTGAAGGACTAGACTACAAAGGTTGTAGCCTCTCTTCACTTAGGCCAAAAACTTGTTTGCTTACTTTGAAACCCTAATTCTCTAGTTCGATTTTTATTTAGTATATTTAGACCTTTAAATTTTTTTAAATTGCATACTTGATGCTCATTGAAACCTTGTAGAGGTGTTAAGATATACTTTCATTTTCAAGTTTAATGAATGAATGATGCAACTTTATCTTTTTGATTGCTTTATTTCATTGTTGTAAAAGAGATTTATCTGCTTAATTTATGAAATATGTTGTTGAATTTTTTATCAGTTCAATAGCTTTCGTTCATAGTTCTTAAATTAGGATTATAAAAGTTCACATAACAACCACAATGTTTGCTGGAAGATCATGTAGCTATAAGAATTTCATGCAACACGCATAAAGAAAGTTAACCCTTTTTGCAGAATTAGATTTTTCATATCAGTTACACATACTTGTATAATAATTTAGTATAATGACACATAATTTCCAAGATCAATCAAATAACAATCATCTTATTTTCTCAGTTTTCATGAGAACGCTAATATCAACATATATCAATTAGCTCACTACAACATATACAGTGCTTCAATCACATATATCAAATATACCAAGCAAAGAAAAATACATCAATTAGATGTATGTATCTTTGACCTATTACAAACACTGAAACATACATATATTAATACCCCCACAAAGCTGCAACATATATCTTTCTCAAATACACGGGATCACTAAAATAATGTTTCAAGATTATCTCATACCATTCCAACTAAAACACATCTTAAGTTACCAAACTACCATAACTTTCATATCTTATAACCATTAGAACTTCTTCAAAATATCTTACAAGTATCTCCACAATCCAAAATATCTCATCACTAACATAAATAAATGTAACGACCATGTACTCTAGATACGTAATAAAAACGTTTTATAATCTTTCTCGAGGTCAAAATAATTATTTTACTACTTCTATTGGTAGAAAACACTTTGAAAATATTTTTCCATGATTAAAATGAATTAATATGATTTTTAGGAATTTTTATGAATTTTTGGGAATTTTTAAGAATTTAAATGGATTTTTTTATCGAAAGGAAAAGTTTTTAAAACCGACAAGGGGAGCTATTTTGGACCAAATTTGGTTCCAAAGAATTTAAAACATCAAAATACATTTTCTATAATTTCCCGGATTTGTATAATATTTTTAACTATTTTAAAGTAATTTTTAGAAGCCAAAAACAGTTTTTAAAACATTTTTAAATATTAAAAACAAATTTTATTCAATTTTAAGAGCGGGAATGAATCTGGGCCGTATGATCTGGAAACAAACGTTCCAGTTTCTGCCGACAGTTTTAAATAAAAGAAAAAGAAAATAAAAAAATATATTGGCGTCTTTGATATGTACCGTTGGATCAAAAATCCAACGACCCAGATTTTTGATCCAACGGCCCATATCAGCAGCGCCAGCGCCAAGCGGGGGCCGTGCCAGCTCACCAGCGATATGATGGGAGTTGTTGGATCTGTTCGAGCGACGGTCCGGATCTGGTCGGTTCGTGGGTGCGACTCCTGTAGCCGTGATGGAAAAATAAGGATTTTTTATTCTAAAAATCCCTATAAATATCCCTTGGCTTCTAAAATCTCCAAAAAATATCTGTTCAAAAAAAAATCTTAAAATATTTTCAGAGCCTTCTCTTTGAGTTTTCTACACTCTGGATCAAGTCCCAGAGGCAAAAAAAATTCTCGGCTTCAAGTTATACCCGTTCTTGTACAACCCAATGTTCACCGACTTTCATTTTCCTACCTCATTTCAGATAGAATCTCTCAACACTTGACCCTCTGGTTTCTTCATTATGAAAATATCTATCTGTGAAAAAAATTCCAGGATCTAATTATGATTTTTTAACTAGATTATTGATTATACGGGTTTTGACGATTAAAAACGATATTAAACCCTAATAAAATAACGAACTTTTAGCAATTATCCTTCACGATAAAATTACGGGGTAACGGACAACCCCAAATTCAATTTTGGACATATGGAACTAAGTCGTGAAGCGACTATCATGTGTAACGACCTTGAATTTTCTGTACAAAATTTTTCTTCTTAAAATACAGAAAGTAGTTTGCAAGGCTGAGCACAATTTAAAAGTTATACTTGCTTAAGAACAGCAAGAAAACACTTGTAGCTCATTGGTAAAACCTTGCACTGTTGTGACGTAGTCCTTGTGTTCAAATTCTATCAGCCACATATATTTTTCTGAATTTTTATTTTAAATTTTTTGGAAGCCTAAAATTTTACACGTGCAATACACGTAAGAAATGAAAATATAGAAAATCAAACATGTGCACAATGTTGTATGAATAGACGAGGACACGTGGCAATGATCTAAGCACCCACCCCTTCAATTAGACCGACGAGATTCGTCATAGGGTCGGCGACGCCGGCGGTTCGTAGGGGATAGTCCCCCGTGCTTTGCATACTAAACCCTTGGCCTACCCCCTTAACCCCTGTTCTGTTTGTTTTTCCTGCATTTATCCAGAGAATTGATTTTCCATCATAAATCTCATTTTTAATGCATTTTAAATTCACTCTTCAATTCCAAAACTCTAATTTTATCCTATAAATACAACCCCATACTCTATCTCTCTTCATTCTGAAATCTCTTGTCAAAAATTTTCAAAATTTCCTAACTCGAAGAAGAGTACAAGTGGAGTTAGCCCTAGTTCCATTTCCGGCGAGGAGTCGAGACATTTTCGGCGACCACATGACTCCATGAAACTACCAGATTCTTCCTATACCTCTCCTCTAATCTTCTAGCAAGTAAGTCCCACTTCTTATTCTATTCTTTCAACTTAAAAGTTCTCTTTTCAAAACTTATCGGAGGTGGAGTTATCCCGACATTCGATTCTAAAATCGTTAAAATCACAATTTTTCTTAAGAATCACTCATCCATAAGACTATATCTTGCTTAGTAATCATAAAACAAATATCGAGAACAATTTTTATCTTAAAATATCATATTATGTATCTTTAATTTGCGTTTTTCGTTTAAATACCACAAACTTTACATATGACATTTTTTTAAATATTTAACTTAGCATACCTTTAGAATATCTCATAAGGTAATGATCTACCTCTTACATACACACATCTTGACATAGCATGATTCTCTTGAAACCAATATCTTGTGGAAAATACGACTTTTCAATAAAATATCTCGAACTATAAAAACCCGTTTTCTTGTAAATAGTATTATTTAAATTTCTTATGATTATGCCTCTACAACCCATTTTAGGGAACTCGGTCGGGATAGGGTGGATTATCGCACATTCTTGGGACTAGTAGAGCGAGATACAGACCTACTCACGGAGTATACGATCTCGATGGAATTTTAATACAATTTTTTAAGAAAAAACGAGAATTTCTATTTAATAATAAAAATTAAATTTTAATAATTATATAAATATTATCAAACCATATATTTTTAATATATAATAAAATTCCATGTTTGTTAGAATATAAAAGAATTACAAGTTTCATGAAAATACCATCAAGAATCAATACAAGTCAAACTTTAAATTAAAATACCTTGAACTATTTAAGTTATATATATATATATATATATATATATATATATATATATTCACTAGAATACCTCACTTTTTAAAAGTTACATCCATGAAAACCTTAAATACGATAAATAAATACTTGAGGTTTATTTTGAAAGTATATTTAAAATATTTTTCATAAATCCCCTCAAGTTATATTAAATTACATTAAGGACCCTAGTAAATATAGGTTTAAGCAGGACCAATTCTCTTGAGCCTCAGGGAGCCGGAGAAAGTGGGTGCTTGCCTATTTCAGGTAGAAAACTAAAACGGGGATATCAATGGTATTTTTTTTGGAAAAAGACACAAATCCCGTCGTCCATATGCAACAGTTACCGATAACACTAAAATCTAATTCAAGATCCAAATCTGTTTAAGTGTCTGACTTAATCTAAGTCTCAGTCTAATCTGAAACAATCCAAACATGAATCTAATCATAACTCCAATTCACATGAATCCAATATACCAAACATGAACACTTGAACCTGAACATGAATACCAGAACAATATCAACATGACTTGACTTGACCGAACCATGGCTATATTTTGACTTGCTTACATGACTACCGTTTACCTCCTGAATCCGTTTATATGAACAACTTATACCATGGTCTCGGCAAGTCTGATAACTACAAATCAATACAATCAATACAATATACATTACGGGGTTTAACGGGGTAGACTGGTACGGGATGTATTATAAGTGGAATGAGATGGTCACTAAAAGACACTACATGAACATTCGTGCCATTGTCCCGTAGTTTTGTCGACGGGGTCTTTTACTACGGGTTACCATAGTCCACGGGATAAGTTAGACTCCTCTCGTATACATTGATATCTTCTGTACCAAGTTACAAACAACTATGTTAGCATAACAAACAGATAATTTACCAGTTCTTTTCTGTTTACTTGTCATTTCCATTCTATCTTTTGGGACTTACCGAGCGCTAGTTCGCTGACGACATTCCTGTCTCTTCTTTCTTTGGAATGTTGTCAGGAGGACCCGACTCTCAGGAGACCGAGCCCAGCCAGGACGATTTGGAGCAGATCACCGAACAATACGAATTCTAGGCTTTTACTTGTACTACTTTTCTTTCAATTCATATGCCATTGTTTAGACATCACTTTCTATTATTGTATTTTACTTTTCAGTTGTATGTAAATAATGAATATTAATAAAAAGTTGCTATTTATATTACATCTCTTGTCATTCTTGAGTTTTACATTTATATTGCTTATTTACGCTTAACGTGTTTACTTCTGAGTAAATACGTCGCGGCCTCGCCATGTCTCCTTTCCCGTACACTGGAAAGCGGGGCGTGATAGGTTTTATTGGCGACCCATGCAGGTCAGTCCTGCATGAAGACTTACCATGCAGGTCAGTTCTGCATGGAATCGTAAGCAATATAACACAAGAATTATAAGAATCAGCAATTATACATTCTTTACATCTCAACTCCTTGAATCTATCCTAATCCTTTCTTTTCTTTCAAGGGTATGCATCCTTCCAACAACATGAGCACCAACGTGAACAGTAACACTCCACCACCTACACTACCACCCATTACCATTGAGAACTTACTGATAAGATCAATGACGTTTCTTGAAGCAACCAGGAGTCTAGTTGAGGGACAGCAGGAGCAGACTGCTCTCTTTCACTAAGGACTGGTTCGCCCTAAGACCGTTTTGAGGGCCGTTCCCGCCAAAATTTTTGGAAAAGAGATATTTGTTCCTTTATAAAAAAAGGAATGAGGAAAAGAATCCTCATAGTTTGGCATCACGTGTTAAACACGTGGGCGCTTATATGCAAAGCATATAAGCGCTGAAAACAAATAACTAAGGGTCAAATTGGCCTCACGTGTTAAACACGTGAGCGCTCATATGCAAAGCATATGAGCGCTGAATAAAATAAACTTAAAGGCTAAACTGGCCTCACGTGTTAAATACGTGAGCGCTCATATGCAAAGCATATAAGCGCTGAAAACAAATAACTAAAAGTCAAATTGGCCTCACGTGTTAAACACGTGAGCGATCATATGCAAAGCATATGAGCGCTGAACATAAATAACCAATGGCCAAACAGGCCTCACGTGTTAAACACGTGAGCGCTCATATACAAAGCATATGTGCATTGAAAATAAACAGGCTAAAACCCACATTAGGGGTCATGTGTTAAACACGTGAGTCCTCTTGCAGCATTCTTTGGCAGCGCTTGCATGCAAAGCATGTGAGCGCCCCAATTTAAAATGATCCCATCTGATAGAATTAAATTCTATTTGGAAAATATTTTTCCTGATCTTTCTAATATGGAAAGATCTTTTTCTAATAGAGAATCTTGGATTTAAAATCCAATGGTGATAAAATATCACCAATTAAACCATCTGATAGAATTAAATTCTATGTGGGAAATATTTTTCTGATCTTTCTCAAACTAGAAAGATCTTCTCTGTTAAATAGAGGACCCTTGGATAAAAAATCTAACGGTGATTATAAAATCACCCATCAATCATTTGATAGAATAAAATTCTATCTAAGGAAAATATATTACTAATCTTGTTAAACTAACAAGATATTCATATGATAGAATAAAATTCTGATCTTGTTAAAGTAACAAGATATTCATATGATAAAATAAAATTCTAACAAGATATTTATATTATAAAATAAAATTCTCTATTAGGAAAATATCTTCCCATTCTTGTTAAATTAACAAGATATTAATATGATATAATAAAATTCTAATCTTGTTAAAATAACAAGATATTAATAAGATAAAATAAAATTCTAAACTTGTTAAACTAACAAGATATTTATATGATAGAATAAAATTCTATCTTAGGAAAATATTTCCTAATCTTGTAAAACAAACAAGAAATATTTTCTATTAAACAGAGAGTGTTTGGATTAAAAATCCAACGGTGAATAAAATTCACCGATTGATCTAAAAAATCATTTTGATTGATTATAAAATCAATCATGATCTCTCAATGAGATAATTTTTTCAACAAATTGATTCCTTTCTTTCTCGTATAAATAGGAGCAAAGAGATGAAAAAGGAGTAAAAGAAAAGAGGAGACCCCCCATAAATTTCTATAAAAATACAGAAGTCTCTCAAAACAACAGAGAATTTAATTCTCTCAAAGAAGAAGATTTCCCTCCTAAAAATCTTAGGTAAAGAAAAAAGAAAAGATCAAAAAATATCTCCTTTACCTATTAAAAGTGTTTAACCCTTCTCAAAGAACTTACTTATTTCTCTGGATCTGAGATCCACAAGACAAGTCTCGCATAAGTTGAGAATTTAATTCTCATCGGAAAGATCTTATTCTTGAGAATTAAAAATTCAGGGGAGAACACGGATACAAGAACATGAAGAAGATGGAGTTCATAATACTCCGGGAACTTAGTTCCTTCAAATCAAGAACTTAGTTTTTAAAAGAACCTGATCCCAGATCTTCAAAATAGTGTTCTTGGTGATCCTTAATGGTCAAAACACTATTAAAAGAGATTTAATCTCTCTGAAAACATGAACATGGAAAATATGGAGTTCATAATACTCCAGGAACTTATTTCTTAAAGAACATGATCCCAGATCCTCAAAATAATGATCTTGGTGATCGTTAATGGTCAAAATACCATTAATAGAGATTTAAGTTCTCTAACAATATCAACAGAGATTAAATCTCCAAAAAATATAGCGCCTCACGTGAAACACACGTGAGCGCTGGGAAAAATTAGCGCTTAGCACTATTAGAGTGCCTCACGTAAAATACACGTGAACGCCACAAAAGTTAGTGCTTAGCACTATTGGAGCGCCTTACGTGATATACACGTAAGTGCTATATGCAGCTGAGTGCTTAACACTGCTGGGTGTTACATAAACCCAATCTTAGCCCAAATTGTCTGAACTTATATTCATGATATCTAAAGTCTCAAACATGACTAATGATCTCTCATTGATGATATCCAAAATGATATTCATCCCATATCTCCTAAGATAATCTTAGTCTCAAATAAGGTTAATGATTCTTAGATGATCCACCATGATATTTTCTCTCAAATACGGGATTTGGTTTAAGGGTACATTTCTCTACACTTTGATATATGTCGTTGTAATTTCTCAACGTTTTCAGAGAGGTGGCGAGTCCCGACGACCAACAACTTCTTTCGTTGATACACTTCCAAACCAACATTCATGCCTAAAATCGGACCGTGCCCTAAATCGGGCACATTCCATATCACCATTGATCACTTCATCACGTAACAAATACACATGCACGCAAGATGGATAGTGGACCGAAATGTCGCTAAACTAATATTCGCCTCCAAAATGGCGATAAAGGACCAAAACGTTCTTAAATTAACATTTCGCCTCAAACACGGCGATAATGGACCGAAAAGTCCCTAAACTATATTCGCCTCTAAAATGACGATAAAGGACCGAAACATCCTTAAATTAACATTTCGCCTCAAATATGGCGATAATGAACCGAAATGTCCTTAAACTAATATTCGCCTCAAAAATGGCGATAAAGGACCGAAACGTGCTTAAATTAGTATTTTGCCTCAAATATGGTGATAATGGACCGAAATGTCCTTAAACTAATATTCACATCCAAAATGGCGATAAAGGACCGAAACATCCTTAAATTAACATTTCGCCTAAAATATGACGATAATGGACCGCGACGTTCTTAAACTAAAATAATCGAACCCAAATGCTCATATGTTTAAGATGATCTTAATTTCAAACCAGATTAACGATCCTTAAATCAACCCAAACCGAAATCTAAAAATATACGGATTTGGACTAATCCACGCCCTACGGGCGACAACAGAAAATAGTCTCCGTATACAATCCACGGGCAACCAAAATAAAACAAATATACACACGACACGAAATGAACCTCCGGAGCAGGAGAAAGTGGTTATCGCGATGCGGTAACATAATTAACCGTAAGGGCTTGCGCCTATAGGGAAGAGCGTCCCCACAATCAAAAACCCCTCGCAAACGAGAGGGAATCTGATAAAGTCTTCTACAACGATCACATTCGTTCAAACCTCCGATATATGGTGCCATAAATTAATTTGGTATCTTCGGAGAGGTGGACGGATAAATCCAAATAGCATCTGCCCCCAGGATTCAGGCTAGACGTCTCAACGTCTTGGTTCGTCTTTCGGTGGTGAACAGATTTTGGCGCGCCTGGTGGGACCTTTTCCTCTTTCCACTTCACACTTCGTATGTCGTGTTTCGCGAAAAAAATCGCGGTTCGCTATTGTTGCCCTTGGATTCGAGGTACTAAGATTTGGTGTCTTGTTCCTGTGCAGAAGAAGAGAATATCGATGACTTCCAGCTGCACAAATTGCAACAGCAACTCCCGCTCCACCCCAACTGGAGGAGTGACTTACAGGCCCAACGCGACCTCTATCTTTTCAATGCCGGTGGGGCAAGTTACGCAAGCCACTACGGGATTGTTCTTGGGACTATGCTCCTACCAGTGGGTGTCGGTGCCTCAGCGCCGTAGGAAGAAGCTCCCAAGAGGTCGGTCTTCGATCGACTTTCAACCACAACGGCCCCTCTCAACGGGCCGTCCAAATCCGATGTCTCAGTCTTCGACAGATTGAGCTGAAACTCAGACGTCTCAGTCTTCAGCAAGCAGAGCTAGAACCAAAACGGGCTCGCAAAGAGGCTCATCACATCTGAAGGGGCTACCCTAAAACGGATAGCCCCCCAACTCCTCCTGCTATAGGTGAAGTCGTCAAAGATGCTTCCCCTACCTAAAAGTCGGTCTTTGAAAGATTGGACGACCATCCTCAATCCCTGCCAACAGGTTGACACCGAAAACAGTCCCTCACCAAAGCCTGTGATATGAAGAAGCCGCTTCCCAAACTGAGGCAGTCCCGTCTGCAAGAAACGCTCAACGTCGCCACTGGCACCGGGTGAGAAAAGATGGGGACAACTCTCCCTCTGGACTTACTCCACCAGCTCCAATGGTGGAAGTTAATGCTGCTGATCCAACTGGGAACGACTTTGATCTGCTTAGGAGGGTGCGATAAAACTTTCCAACGGCGGGCCTAAAAAAATCGCTCCTGCCTGCAGATACCACAGTGCAGGCAAATACGGAGCAACCCCATCAGCGATTCTTCTCGCAAATTCACAGGGTCTGGCGGAAAGTCCAAGACTCTGTGATCAACAAAGATTACTTTCATCGACCGAAGAATTCGAAGGCTCGGTAAGAGAAAGACCATCCCTCCACCGTATAGAGAGGGACTTCTTCCACATGGGTGCCTGTTACAACGGTTCTTTCAACTTTGACCTCCCACAAAAGGAGGAGGCCGGAGAAAGTCCCACCGCCTGCGACAAATTCCAAAGGCGATGGACCTAAACGTCCTGAGGCTGGAGGTATGATCTTGCATACGGTTTACATGGCTTTCGGAAAAGAAGAAAGCCGTGCTTTCGTGGATCATCGACCGCAAACTCGGTCGTTAACAAAAGCTCAGGAGCAACAACAAAAGCTCCAAGAGACGTTGACCAAAATGACAGCACTCACCGGGCAGAAAGAAAGTCCAGATTCAACAGCCGAACAACGCCAAGAACAGAAGACCGATACAGAGTTCTTGCGAAGGGTGCTTGAAAAAAAGAACAAAGAAGCCGCTGAGGAAGCCGCCAACATAAAGTAGATGGCGCTCTTGTTCTAGGATATGGTTGGAATGATGATCCAGCCAGAATCCCCAGCTGAGGATCCACCAATAATCATCAAGGATGACAGAAGGGAAATATCAAACTCTCTTCCGTCTCTATCAGTGACCAGGGAGGAAACAATCTCTAAGGCTGCTCTTGATGATTACATCACTCAATAAATACGAGCTCATCAAGCGAATGAAGCGGCTGGCCAAACTGTCAGAACTGGGTGACCGTATCCAGGCTAGTATGACCAAATCAAGTACCCGCTGGGATATACGATCCCCAAGTTCCATGTGTACAAGGGGACAGGCAACCCACACCAGTACGTCGCTCAGTTCGGAGCTTTGTGCGGCAACACTGAAGGCAACGAAAAATTGTTGCTTCGCCAGTTCATTGGCCGTCTGTCAGAGAAAGCCTTTGAATGGTACTCGGAGCGCCCAAATGACTCCGTGAAAATATTCACAGAAATGGAACTGCTGTTCACACAGCGGTTCGCCAGTGCAAGCGAGTGCACCCCCATCATGGCTTTAATCATTGCCGGGGTAAGGCTGGGAGAAATCTGGTTCCAATATGAGATCCGGTGGCGGAACCTGTGGTCAAAGTGCAAACAACGCATTGAAGAATCCCCCGCTGTGGGCATGTTCATCAAGACCTTATATCCGCAAACGACTGTGTCCCAGTTCATGACGTTCTTCAAACCGACGACCTTCTAGGCTCTGATTGATAAACTAACCCAAATAGAACAAATGGGTCACGAACCTTCCTCCTCAAGTAAGGACCCTCGAAATGCCAAGGGTAAAGGGAAAGAGGCCTTCGTCTCCAACACTCAACAACAACCGAGCGACCCAAAACCGGCTGTTCACCAAAACAATGCACGTCCACGCCTATCCCTGGAAGAAAGGCTAGGACGCGCTTACTCGTTTCCCCGCGATAAGATGAGCACATTGCCAGACCCACGGCGTCCACCGCAACCTGGCGACGTCAACAACCCCAACTACTGCTCCTATCACAGAATGGTGAACCACCCAATTGAGTATTGCTACGTCTTTAAGAACTGAGTCGAGGATCAGTATCAACAGGGGAAGTTCACGCTGTCTAAGAATTGGAGGGTGAACCCGCCCCAGAAGCACACTCCCAAAAAGGTGGATGCACTGGGGGCATCATGCTCGCTCATGGAAGAAACTCCATGGGAAGTCGTTCTTTCAGCAAAGACCAAACGAATGCTGAAGGATCCACAGGCATGTCTAGCAGTCAGGTGGAAAAGCCCACTTGAACCCGAAATCATCGAAGGGATGCTGAAACTGCGTCCCGTACCGAAAGTTGTTGACAAAGGGCAAAATCCCCAAGTCAATCCTTCAAAGTCTTTGAAGAAAAAGAAGAAGACCAAGAAGCCTGTGCAGCCTACCGAGTATGACGACAAGTGCGCAAACCTACAAAAGTACATTGACGCGCTGGAGGAATACAACCAGAAGGCGCGGAAACCGGTCACGCTCGAAGAGTTCCTCAAGTATATTCTTGAGAACGAAGATAGTGACAACGATGAGGAAAATGACTCATCAGAAGAAACCGAAAATTATATAGCAAGTTTCCATATGGTCTCCCATTCGTTGTTAAATGAAGAAAAAACTCCCTCAGCATCAGAATACAACGCAGAGAAACTGGGGGCAGAATCGGCGCTAAAATCCCCGGAACTGCCAGAAGACCCGATCGATAGGCTGTTAAACGAAGCCTTTCGAAAAAGCAAAGATGACTGAGAACGCGAAACAGCCATATACGAAAAGGTTAAGCGTCAGCGTCAGGATGAAGAAGCTGTGGAAAGGTGGAGTCGTAAAGTACTCCAACCAAACTAAGGCATACCTGCGAAAAATAAGAGCAGGATCATGGCAGAGAAGCGGTTCACCAAAACCCTCTCAATGGGAATGAAACTGCTACCTCTCGTAAGAAATACTCCCGGGGTCATATGCCTCGACGGAGAGGATTCACATCCAAACTACTACTTATATCATCGGAGGGTTACCCACCCCATCGAGGAATGCAGTTCTTCAAGAAGTGGTGGTAAGGATACGTTGCCCATCAAAAACACTTCAAGAGGATGAAGCGCGAAACTCGTCGACAGCAAAAAGGTGCGACAAGTACGCGTGAAAAAACGACTGGCAACTGTCATATGATTGATACCAGTTCGGAAAGGAAAAAACCCCAAGTTCTTAACTTCAGGAGCGATTCTGAGGACGAAATGACCCTCAGTCCACTCTTCAAAGACTCCACCTCCGAAAAAGAAGAGAGGGAGAAGAACTGTGAGGACATTCAGCCGCGTAGCCGCACGCTGCGTGAAAAGAATCTCGGACCTACAAATAAGGGTTCGAGCAAAAAAGACAAAGGGTGAGAAAAACTCCCTGAGGATATTTCCCTCGACGAAACTCGCCTTATAGCACAGTAAAACCTGGAGGCTTATAAGGCAAGGATGACACGGTCATACGAAAGACTGACTAGGTCTAGAACATTCCGCCAAGGCGAGCTCATGCTAGTCGTCAAAAGACCAATGATCCCCAATCGTGCAAAACGGGGAAAATTCGAGCCGAACAATGAAGGCCCGTACATCATAGATAAAGTCTACCAAGGCGGAGCCTATCTGCTCATGGATATGCATGGTGAAAGACCCTTCCGGCCAATAAACGTCCGATTCCTCAAAAAATACTACGCCTAACGAGTCATGACCTAGGTCAATGATAGATGACGACGCTCATATCCACTCGCTATCTTTCTGAGTCAAAAACTCTGAGAGTAGTATACAAAGAAGCCCTGTTGCCTCAAACATGGCAACATCAGACCGAAATGTCCTTAAACTAAAAATTCGCCTCAAATATGGCGACATCGGACCGAGATGTCCTTAAACTAAAACTTCTTCTCAAAAAACGGCGATACATGATCGAGATGTTCTTAAATTAGAAATTCGCCTTAAACATGGCGACAAAAGATCGAGATGTCCTTAAACTAGAAATTCGCCTCAAATATGGTGACACCAGACCGAAATGTCCTTAAACTAAAAATTTGCCTCAAATATGGAGATATCGGATCGAAATGTCCTTAAACTTGCCTAAAATATGGCGACATCGGACAGAAACGGCCTTAAACTAAAAATTCGCCTAAAATATGGCGGCATCGGACCGAAACGTTCTTAAACTAAAAATTCGCCTCAAATATGGCGACATCGGACCGAAACGTCTTTAAACTAAAAATTTGCCTCAAATATGGCGACATCGGACCGAGATGTCCTTAAACTAAAGATTCGCCTCAAATATGGCGATAGTGGACTGAGAAGTCTTTAAAACTAAAAAATTGCCACAAACATGGCGATAACGGACCGATATGTCCCTAAACTAGCACATTGCCTCCAAAACGGTGATATGCTCTCTTGAGATCTATATTGCAAACGAAGCCCCAATGGCGAAGACTACAACTCAAGTCTCACTGGCTACACAGCTACTCTAGCAGTGAAGTCACCCCCAAGTCCCACTGGCAAACAGATGGGTCATTAAAAAAAACGATATGTTCACAAGCAAAATGGGCACAGATGAAAACCTGAAAGGACGCCATTGTAAGGTGTTTTTCGTCACCCCATTGAGATGGGAATACACACGCGCTTTTCAAGCGCATTACAGATTCCCACTGCCTAGGGTAGGCTAGGGTTTATTGATTGTGGGGATCCGAATCTCTGGCATCCGCAGACTAAGCTGTCGTTAATTACCCCTCGCCTTTGGAGCGAGAGAACCTCCGATTGACGGGTCAAACAGGTCATGCGAACTCAATATGCAGTGTTGTGTTTTGAAGGAGTTTTTGATATATCGGGGGCCCCGCAAAGTTTTTACGGGGGTCCCGCTATCCGGATAGTAGGATGGGGGTCAAGGGGGCTAGCAGCCCCCTTGCGGGGTGTGGGGAGGTATTTTTAGTGTGGAGTACATGTAAAATGAGGGAAAAATGGCGTCCAAAGGACACGTGAGCGCCAGCACCTCACTTGCCTAGCACACTGACACTGGGTGCTGGACGCTAGCGCCTCATGTGCCTGGCATGTGGGCGCTTGGACGCTGGCACTAGCGCTTTGGGCGCGGGCGCTATACGTGTCCGGCACGTGGGCGCTGGCGCTGGCACGGGCGCCTCACGTGTCCGGCATGTGGGCGCTTGGGCGCTGGCGCGGGCGCTTTGGGCGCTGGCGTAGGCGCTTTGGGCACGAGCGCCTCACATGCCCGGCACGTCGGCGCTTAGGCGTCGAGGAAAAGAAGGGGGTTTTACCCCCGGAAATAGGAGTTAAACTCCAAAAGAGGATTTTGAGTGGAGTTAAACTCCAAAAGATTTAGATTTGGAGTTAAACTCCTAAAGGATCTGGATTAGGAATTAAACTCCTTTGAGAATTTGGGTCTTGGAGTTGAACTCCCTAAAGATCTTCAGAGGTTCTTCTCTTTTAAGCCTTGGATCTTCTCTTGAGCCTTGGATCTTTTCCTAAGTGGGATTTTCGGAGATGGGTCTCATTCCTCCTCCTCTTTGTTGGCTGGATCTCGGAGGAAAAAGGGGGGTGAGATTCAAAATCCCCCCTTTTGAGATCTAATGGAAGATCCGAGCTCCCATTTATGGGTTTTATGGTAAAAAACTATTTATTTTTGGAGAAGGAAGAGTAAAACTCTTAATTTTATTCAAAAGAGGAAGAAGGTTTAGAACCTTGAGTAAAGAGGAGAAGGAGGCACAAACCCTAGAATTTGAGAGAATAAATTGTGTCCTTTATTTCATCATCATGTTGCCTTTTATAGGCTTACAAATTTTCATATAGCCCCTTGGGCTTTACAAAATGGTATTCTGCCCATCCCATGCCTCATGTGCTCATTTCTTTTGCACATGAGCCATGGGTTTACAAAAATTTGGCTTTATGCCCATTTCGCTTACATTCATGCATAAAAAAATTACATCAAAATTATTTATTACATGATTTCATTTTGGCATGGGGAAGGCCGGCCGCGGGGCTCGACTGGGCATGGGCCCACTTGACCTGGGCTTGGACCCACCTGGCTTGGGGTTGACTTTGACTTTGACTTGGTCAACCGGGGTACAATTTTCGACCCCAACAAAGTGCTCCCCATCAATAAATGCACACCACATATGTGGGTCGTGTGCATGAAATTGATGGATCTTCTTTCGCATGGAAGCGACTTGCTTTGGTTCCCACTTTTTGGGATGCACTGTCCTTTTAACGACATGGACGGTCGACGCTTGACGCGTCTCCGAGACGGAGTGTCCATGGTAGACATTTTCCTGGTTCAGAGTGATTTGGTTCCCGCTTTGTAGAAAGCCTGCACTGCCTTTTTTACGACATAGACGGTCAACGCTTGACGCGTCTCCGAGACGGAGTGTCCATGGTAGACGTTTCCCTGGCCTGGAGTGATTTGGTTCCCGCTTTGTGGGAAGCCTGCACTGCCCTTTTTACGACGTGGACGGTCGACGCTTGACGCGTCTCTGAGACGGAGTACCCGTGGTAGACGTTTCCCTGGCCCGGAGTGATTTGGTTCCCGCTTTGTGGGAAGCCTGCACTGCCCTTTTTACGACATGGACGGTCGATGC
Organism: Agapanthus africanus; assembly: GCA_030015575.1. Taxonomy (NCBI): domain Eukaryota; kingdom Viridiplantae; phylum Streptophyta; class Magnoliopsida; order Asparagales; family Amaryllidaceae; genus Agapanthus; species Agapanthus africanus. Next base: position 482,731,010 of record JASDDO010000010.1, on the reverse strand, counting down.
TTGACACGTCTCCGAGACGGAGTGTCCGTGGTAGACATTTTCCTGGCCCGGAGTGATTTGGTCGACGTGCCCCCAGCACGGAGTGTCGCTGGTCGACGTTTCCCCGAGGCGGAGTGTCTGTAGTCGACGTGCCCCCGGCATGGAGTGTCTGCTTGACGTTTCCCCGTTACGGAGTATCGACTGTTTGACGCAGAGGTCGATTTTGGAATTGGTTGGTGTGATTTGTGTTGATATCAGCATCGCTACACTGGAATATGGTACCAAGAGAGAATCCTCATTTACCTTTGAGAGGATTTGGGGATTTTTTTTTTGTCGGCATCTGCATTACTGCACTGGAATAATGCCAGGAGCAACTCATCATTTGCCCTGGGAGGATTTGGGAATTGGTTTTTTGGGTCGGCATCAGCACCACTACACTGGAATATGGTACCAGGAGCGAATCATCATTTGCCTTTCCCTGTTGGGAAGCGATGGCTTAGGAGACAGGTTTAGATCCCTATCACCTAAGGCTTTTCAATTTTATGGGCCGTAAGGGTCCCATAAAAGCATTTTCTCCCTACGAGTCGTAAGGACCCCGTCGGTGCATTTTCTCCTCAGGAGTCGTGAAGACCCCCAAGTGTGTTTTTCCTTTGTGAGTCGTAAGGATCCCACGAAGGCGTTTTCTTATGAGTCGTAAGGATCTCGCAAATTTTGTTCTCCTCATGCATCGTGAGGACACATGAGTGGATTTCCCTCGTTCCCAGTTTAATGACTTAGGGGTCATCTGTTTCCAGTTTAATGACTTAGGGGTCATCTGTTCCCAGTTTAAAGACTTAGGGATCTATTATGTCCAGTTTAACGACTTAGAGGTCATCTGTTCCCAGTTTAACGACTTAGAGGTCATCTGTTCCTAGTTTAAAGACTTAGGGGCTATTGTGCCAAGTTTAAAGACTCAGGGGTCTATTGTGCCAAGTTTAACGACTTAGAGGTCATCTGTTCCCAGTTTAATGACTTAGAGGTCATCTGTTCCCAGTTTAACGACTTAGATGTCATCTGTTCCCAGTTTAAAGACTTAGGGGTCTATTGGATCGGAAGCTTGGAATTTTGGGGTAGGGGTCAGTATCAGCGTTGCTAACACTGGAGTACAGATGCCAGGAGCAATTCATCATTTGCCTTTGCCTGTTGGGGAGCGATGTCTTAGGAGACAGGTTTAGGTCTCTATCACCTAATACTCTTTCAATTTTATGAGCCGTAAGGGTCCCATAAAAGCATTTCTCCTTACGAGTCGAAAGGATCCCGCAAGTGTATTTTCTCCTTAGTAGTCGTGAGTACTCCCAAGTGTGTTTTTCCTTTGTGAGTCGTAAAGATCCCACGAAGGTGTTTTCTTACGAGTCGTGAGGATCCCATAAGTTTGTTCTCCTCATGTATCCTGAGGACACATGAGTGGGTCTTCCCAATGGAGTATAATTCCAAGGGCGGAGACCGGCTGCTGGACTGGTGATTGCGGTGGGGCATGAGTATGATGAGAATTATTTGAGCCCGTGGATTGTATACGGTAGTCAATTTGGGGACTAACCATAGAGCCGGAAGAATTTTGGAAAATTGGATTTTGGTTGGCGTCTGCATTGCTGCACTGGAATATGGTACCGGGAGCGACTCATCATCCGCCGTTTGAGAATTTGGATTTTGGTTGGCGTCTGCATCGCTGCACTGGAATATGGTACCAGGGGCGACTCATCATTCACCGTTAGAAAATTCAGAGTTCGTTGGCGTCTGTATCGCTGCACTGGAATATGGTACTAAGAGCGACTCATCATTCGCCGTTGGGGATTTGTGTTTTGGACGGCATCTGCATCGCTGCACTGGAATATGGTACCAGGAGCGACTCATCATTCGCCGTTGGGGATTTGAGTTTTTTTTACCGCGATTGCTCTATCATTTCAGCTTTTCTTATCTCGAAGGTTGTGATTGCCCTATCATTTCGGCTATTTATTCGCGGTTGCCCTATCATTTCGGCTTTATTTTCATCTTTATTTTTACTCGCTGATTTTTATTGCGAGTTGCCTCACCATTTCGGCTTTTCCTTTGTTTTTATTCACACATTTTTTACATTCCCAGTTTAACGACTTAGAGGTCGATTATTCCCAGTTTAATGACATGGTGGTCAGTTTGCTGGTCCCAGCTCCTCGAACTTTGATCTTGGCGGAGTTGTGTTGATGACCGTAGTTCTGTGGCTTGTCGGTACATCAGACGACCGTGGGGCTTTCCCAAGTTTGTATTGGTTTTCCACCCAATCTTTGAAAATATAGCAGTCTTCGATGGTATGACTCACCATTCTATGATATGGGCAGTATATAGGATTGCCGGTCATGTTCATTTCATGTGGCCTCTTTGGAACAGGCAGTTGCAGACCGTTGTTGAAGGCGTCCGCGAATAATTTACGGACTTCATCCTTCCTGAAGGAGTATACCTTCTTCTTTCTCTCCATCGGAGTAGGTGCCTTTACTGATGCTGGTCTTTGAGGCCGATCAGTCTTTGGTTCGCCCTTTTTAGATAATGGCACATGTCTGAGAGAATCAGATTCCCGAAGGGCTTCGGTCTCCATTCGTATGAAATCGGCGGTCATAGCTTGACTGTTAGCTAACACGCCTTTAGATAGTTCTATCTCTCCCATCTTGTATTGCTTTTCGACCCAATCTTTAAAGACGAAGCAATTCTCAATGGCATGACTTATCACTCTGTGATAGGGGCAATATTTTGGGTCGTCGGTCATATTCACTTCTTGCGGTCTCTTTGATTCCGGCAGTTGTAGACCGTTTCTTAGGGCGTCCTTGAATATCTTGTGGACTTTGTCCCTTTTGAAGGAATAGACCTTATCTAGTTTCTCTTTCAGAGGCGATTCCCCTTCGGTGTATGTATTGGAGGGACTGGAGGCTGATCGCGGCCGTTTTTCGTGAAGGCGCTCCGCTCTTAGGCTGAAGGGGGTATCAGTTGTCTGCCTCCGGGTATCAATCTCTGGCTCATGAACAAAAATTTAATTCTGCTGTAATTGCAATCGGGCGACTTGGGTCACGAGATCTGCCGCGACGTTTGCCAATTTGTCGACCTTAGACTGTACCTTGGCTAACTTCTCATCCCTTTCCTGAAGCTGCCTCTGATGCCATCGGAATAATGCTTGTTCTGTAGTTCCGGTTATGACAACCGGGTCATCCTTATTGCCTGAGCTCAATTCCACAGGAACCCCGGGCTCTTTTGGCTTATCGGCCAGAGCGAGCTCTTCATCATTTAGACCGAGTCGACATTGGGTAGCGTCCACCATATCATCACCATGGCTGTAAAGCATAGGTAGGTTCGTTACTTCATGACCGACTATGTAGATAGTGTGGACCACATATCCAGTCGTCTCTTTATCATTGGTGGGGTAACCCCGTTCTGGGAGCCTCATGAAGCTCAGCCTAGAATGAGCCCTAGCCTTTTTGTTGGCTCTGTATCTGAGCCTATTCTGCCTTAGCTTCTCGATTTTTAGGGCTTGGCGGGCATCCGTTTTCTGGGAAGCTACCGTGAGTCGATTGACAAGGAGCTCAAAGAAGATACCCGATCGAGCAGTTGTCGAGGGTACCGCTGGAGCTTGCCCGAGATGCCCCGTTGCTTCGTTGACATTGATGGCCTTGCCCCCAGCTGGAGCGATGAAGAGTCGTTCGGAAACGGATTTGTGCTTGGGCTGAGGTGCCCTCGCGACCATGACATTCGGCCTTTTCCCTTTTGAGACCGGTTTGTCTGTTACCGGGTACAGTTGGTGTAGCACCTGTGGAGGAGAAGATGCGGGAAAACCAGCTAAGATGGTTTGGTCATGTGCGACGCAGACCTATGGAAGCACCGGTTTGACGAATGGATACTCTCGATATGGGCAATGGCAAAAGGGCAAAAGGGAGACCGAAGAAAACATGGATGGAGGTGATACGAAACGATATGGTTGCCAAAGGACTCAATGAAAGTATATTGTTCGATAGGAGTGAGTGGAGGCGGAGGATTCATGTGTTGGACCCGGCGTGATTCTCATGTTGGTTCATGTAGCATACCCCATATGCTTGGGATAAAAGGCTCAGTTATTGTTGTTGTCTGTTACCAGAGCTTGAGGAGCTGGGACGACGTTAATTGACATGAACATAATAGAGCCAAATAGTAGCGGCAGCTCCTCCCATTGTCGCCCGAGACTGGCCGGGAGAACCGTCCTGGCGTCCATCTTCATCGTGTAGGAGATGGGAGTTGTGTTGAGAGCCGAGCTTGCCCTTGGAGACATTTTTTTGCGTCCGAAGATTGCAGTCGAAAGTCGTTAACTTGCAAATAGAAGCATGATTTCAGTACAGGCAATAAACGTATATGTTGATTGAGTTCTCATGGATATTTGACCCGAAATATGGGAGGAGAGATTGGTCCCACCGGGCGTGCCAGATTCTATAGGGTGTTTTTCGTCACCCCATTAAGATGGGAATACGCGCGAGCTTGTCAGGCGCATTACAGATTCCCCCTGCCTAGGGTAGGCTGGGGTTTATTGATTGTGGGGATCCGAATCTCCGGCAGCCGCGGACTAAGCTGCCGTTAATTACCCCTTGCTTTTGGAGCGAGAGAACCTCCGTTTGACGGGTCAAACAGGTCATGCGAACTCAATATGCAGTGTTATGTTTTGCAGGGGTTTTGGATATATCAGGGGCCCCGCAGAGTTTTTACGGGGGTCCCGCTATCCGGATAGCGGGCTGGGGGTCAAAGGGGTTAGCAGTTCCCTTGCGGGGTGCGGGGCAGCGCCCCGTTAGAAATTTTTTCTAACGGGGACAGTGTTGTGGAGTATGTGTGTGCGTCTATATATATACACATATATACATGTATATAAGAAGGAGAAAAAGCGTCCAAAGGATGCGTGGGGGCCAGCGCCTCACGTGCCTAGCACGCTGGCACTGGGCGCTGGCGCTAGCGCTCACATGGGCGCTTGGACGCTGGGCGCTAGCGCCCCACTTGTCCGGCATGTGGGCGCTTGGGCGCTGGCTCTAGCGCTTTGGGCGCTAGCGCCTCACGTGTCCAGCACGTGGGCGCTGGACGCTTGGGTACTGGCGCTAGTGCTTTGGGCGCTAGCGCCTCACTTGTCCTGCACGTGGGCGCTTGGGTGCTGGCGCTGGCGCTTTGGGCGCTAGTGCGTCACGTGCCTGGCACGTGGGCACTTGGGTACCGGCGAAAAGAAGGGGTTTTTACCCCCGGAAATAGGAGTTAAACTCCAAAAGAGGATTTTGAGTGGAGTTAAACTCCAAAAGATTTAGATTTGAAGTTAAACTCCTAAAGTATTGGATTAGGAGTTAAACTCCTTTGAGGATTTGGGTCTTGTAGTTGAACTGCCCAAAGATCTTCAGAGGTTCTTCTCTCTTAATCCTTGGATTTTCTCTTAAGCCTTGGATCGTTTCCAAAGTTGGATTTTCGGAGATGCGTCTTCTTCTTCCTCCTCTTTGTTGGCCGGATCTCGGAGGAAAAGGGGGGTGAGATTCAAAATCCCCCCTTTTGAGATCTAATGGAAGATCCGAGCTCCTCTTTGTGGGTTTTGTGGTAAAAAACTATTTATTTTTGGAGAAGGAAGAGTAAAATTCTTGATTTTATTCAAAAGAGGAAGAAGGTTTAGAACCTTGAGCAAAGAGGAGAAGGAGACACAAACCCTAGAATTTGAAAGAATGAATTGTGTCCTTTTTTTCATCATCATGTTGCCTTTTATACGCTTACAAATTTTCAAATAGCCCCTTGGGCTTTACAAAATGGCATTTTGCCCATCCCATACCTCATATGCTCATTTGTTTTGCACATGAGCCACGAGCTTACAAAAATTTGGCTTTATGCCCATTTCGCTTACATTCATGCATAAAAAATTACATCAAAATTATTTATTACATGATTTCATTTTGGTATAGGAGAGGCCGGCCGCGGGGCTCGACTTGGGCATGGGCCCACTTGACCTGGGCTTGGGCCCACCTGGCTTGGGGTTGACTTTGACTTTGACTTGGTCAACCGGGGTACAATTTTCGACCCCAATAGCCATGAGTAAAAACAACAGGATTACCGATGAGCTTGTGAAAACCAGGATGGGCGCAATCTCGTTAAAAAAACGGTATGTTCACAAGCAAAATGGGCACGGATGATAACCCGAAAGGGTGCCGTGAGTAAAAACAGCAGGATTACCGGCGAGCTTGTGAAAACTCAGAAGGGCGCAATCTCGTAAATTTGTTTTATACACTTACGAGATCCTTACGACTCGTAAGGAGAATTCCCTTAATGAGACCCTCATGGCTCGTAGGGTTCAAAAGCATTAAGCTATAGGGATCTAAACCTGTTCTTAAGCCATCGTATCCCCCAAGTCGCCCTACAAGCGGTCCAATATTGACCCTTGTATACAATCCACGGGCACGAATAAATATTTCCCCACCAAGTTCCACTAATGGTGAGAAATGTCCCCATATGATGAACGACACTTATAAATCCTCTCGACTTATAAAGAGAAACACTCTTGCAAGATCCTTACGACTTACAAGAGAAATTATCACTTGGGAATCCCTACGATCCCTAAGGAGAAAATACACCTATGAGATCCTCACGACTCGTAGGGAGAAATAACCTTATGAGACCCTTACGACTCTTAGAGTCAAAAAGTCTTGTTGACAGGAGCCTAACCCTGTTTGCTAAGCCATCTTTGTTCAAATAAATATAGGCAAATGATGATTCGCTCCTGGCAATATCCCAGTTGCAGCGATACTGATACCTAAACAGGCGTCAAACTCCAAGTCCTTTCACGGCAAATGATGATTCGCTCCTGGCAATATTCTAGTTGTAGCGATGCTGATGCCAAGGTTGGTATCAGATTCCAAACCCGCAATAAAAACAGCTGCGAGTAGAAAAAAAAATGCATATGAAATAGCCGAAATGATGGGGCAACTCGCAATAAAAAGCAGCGAGTAAAAAATATGCATATACAAATAGCCGAAATGTTTGGGCAACTCGTAAGAAAAAGCAGCGAGTAAAAATATAAAAACGGCCGAAATGATTGGACACCACGAAAAATAGCCAAAATGATTGGGCAATCACGACTCTCGTGATATGAAATGCTGAAAAGATAGAGCATCGCGGCAATGAAAAATAAAATAAAATTTCCTCTGCCCTGCAGGTGAGTCTACACTGACCCTTGTATACAATCCATGGGTACAAATGAAAAAGGGAACCATAAAAAAAGGGTATGTCCACAAGCAAAATGGGCACGGATGAAAACCCGAAAGGGCGCCGTGAGTAAAAACAACAGGATTACCGGCGAGCTTGTGAAAACCCGGAAATGCGTAATCTCGTAAAAAAAGGTATGTCCACAAGCAAAATGAGCACAGATGAAAACCCGAAAGGGCGCCTTGAGTAAAAACAATAGGATTACCGGCGATCTTATAAAAACCTGGAAGGGCGCAATCTCGTAAATATTTTTACACTTACGAGATCCTCTCGACTCGTAATGAGAACTTCCCCTATGAGACCCTCACGGCTCATAGGATTCAAAAGTCTTAAGCTATAGAGATCTGAACCTGTTCTTAAGCCCTTATATCCCCCAAGTTTGCCTACAGACGGTCCAATATTAGCCTTTGTATACAATCCACGGGCACAAATAAATGATTTCCCCACCAAGTTCCACCAATGACGAGAAATGTCCTCATATGGTGAGCGACACTTGTAAGTCCTCTCGACTTATAAGGAGAAAATACTCTTATAAGATCCTTACGACTTATAGGAGAACATACACTTAGGAATCCCCACGATTCCTAAGGAGAAAATACGCCTACGAGATTCTCATGACTCATAAGGAGAAATATCTTTATGAGACCCTTACGGCTCATAAAGTCAAAAAGCCTTAGTCGACAAGATCCTAACCCTGTTTGCTAAGCCATTTTTGTTCAAATCAACAAAGCCAAATGATGAGTCGCTCCTGGCAATATTCCAGTCGCAGTGATGCTGATGCCTAAAAAGGTATCAAACTTCAAGTCCTTTCAAAGCAAATGATGATTCGCTCATGGCAATATCCCAGTCGCAGCGATGCTGATGACAAACTGGTGTCAAAGTCTAAGTCCTTTCACGGCAAATGATAGTTCGGTCCTGGCAATATTCCAGTCGTAGCGATGCCGATGCCAAGGTAGGTATCATATTCCAAACTCGCAATAAAAACAGCAGCGAGTAGCAAAAAATGCATATGAAATAGCCGAAAAAAGAAATCCAAGAAGCCTGTGAAGCCTAATGACAAGCGCACGGGCCTGCAGAAACAGATCGACGTGCTGGAAGAGTATAACCAGAAGGCGCGGACCCCAATCACGCTCCAAGAGTTCCTCAACCACGTCCTTGAAGACGGAGATGATGGAGAAGACTCATCGGACGAATCTGAAGATTACGTGGCAAGTTGTTATGTGATCTCTCACTCGCCGACAGACAAGGAAGAAGCACCTTGCACCGAAAGACTGGGGGCAGGACTTGAACCAGAACTTCTGTGGCCGACAGACGAAATGATCGACGCCTTTTTAAATGAAATTCATCTGAAAAGTAAAGCTGATTGGGAGCGTGAGATGGCCATATTTGAAAAAGCCAAACACTGGCGACTGGACGAAAGAGCCGAAACACTTCTGCTGAATCAAGGGACATCCGTCGCGAATAAAAACAAGTTCAAGATGAGGAAAAGGTTTGCTAAAGCCATATCGATGGGAATGAAGCTACCACCCTCCGAAGGAAACACTGTCGGTGAAGCAGAGATGCATCCTAGCTACTGCTCATATCATCGAAAGATTTCGCACCCCACCGAAGAATGCGACGCTTTTAAAAGATGGTGGCAGGGATATGTTGCTCACCGGCAACATTTTAAGCGGATGAAACGCAAAACTCGTCGGGAGCGAAGAAAGATGACCGAAGAGCGTGGAAAAACTACCGGCAACTGTCGCATGGTTAACGCTGGGGGATCGTAAGTTCTCACGTTCGGGAGCGACTCCGATGAAGAGATGACTCTTGGCCCTCTATTCAAGGAATCCATCTCGGGAAAGGAGGGAGAATCGAAGACCTGTGAAAATATCCAGCTGCGCAATCGTACGCTGCCCGAAAAGAATCTCGGATCCGCAAACAAAAAAGATAAGGGAAAAGAGAAGGTCTCTGAAGATATCGCCCTAGATGACCAAGTCATGAAAGAGCTGACCGCCAAGGATCCGCCAAAGAAAAGTAAGGTGGACTACAACGTTCTAGCGCACTTGAGAAAGTTACCTTCGCAGCTTAGCATTTTTGATGCCCTTTTACTATCAAAAGGAGCAAGAGATTCATTGATCAATGCACTACAAGAGCCAGAGCAATTCCAAGCTTTCCTCGCCGAAGAAAAGATGAAGGATGAGCTGAAAGAAGTGCACACAGCCGATATCACCTTCGGCGATGAAGATCTCCTCCTCGGGACGTGTGAGCACAACCGTCCCCTATATATCTCCGGGTACTGTCATGACATCAAGATAGATAAAATCCTGGTCGATAATGGATCCTCCGTCAACCTCCTTAACGTGAGGGTGTTGAAGGAAATATGCATGAGCGTTCAGCATCTCGCTCGTGATAAAATTACTATCTCTGGCTTTGATTCCCAGTCATCACGGACCCTCGGGTCTGTGATACTGACGCTGCGCTTCGGACTACTCGTCATAGATATTAAATTTCACGTCATCGATGCCAAGATATGCTACAATGCTTTGCTTGGTCGGACTTGGTTACACGAGTACAACATCATCCCTTCTACACAGCATCAGTGTATGAAATACTTTAAGGATGGTCTCGAGTATACCGTAACAGGAGAGCTGAACCCATTCTCCGTAAACGAAGTCCGAAAGTACGAAAATGCAAAATACTTCTTACCAGACTTTGAAGACACAGAGAGATGTCATAAACCGGAGAATAAAGCTATCACCACCATTCCGGTCTTCGGGAGTGATACCGAGGAAGAGGAAGAGATAGTTTATTCAGGGCCGCCCCAGTATAATAAACCAGGACCGTCCGCTCCTATGTTGATCTTTGGCAGCGATTCGGAAGATGAGGTCCATACTATATTCTCTGCTCGGCCTTCAATACAAACCTTCGCTGATGAAGAGCAAAATTTGCAAGTTGCCATGGTTCCGCCCAAGCATCAGAAAGAGCTAGACGCGCTTAATACTTACAATGTGGAAGAGCTGCAGACGTTCTATGTCCCTCCCAGGCGAGAAAGTGAAAAGGCGATCCTATTCTACCGATCCGGGGAAACTAAAGTGGAGAGGAAAATCTGGCACGGCGCGGATTCCACGCTCAACAGGCTTCAGCCCATCCGTTTGCGAAGATACTACACAGACGGACTAAGGAGACTCTTGAGACGCCAAGGTGTAGCCCTTAAACAAACCGCTCGACAAGCATGGTTCTATAACAGGATCTGGAACGTCCCTGGAACTCAGCGAAAGTTGCCCAACGGAAAAATGGAAATGATCAGGCTTGGATATGTTCAATCCAAGAAACGGGAGTTACTTCGCGACTGCTACGTCATACATGACTTTGATGAAGAGGGAGATGCTTTTTGGGAAAATGCTAACCCTGAATCAGAAAGAGCTCCCGACGTAAAAATGACCAGTCCGTCGTTTGAAGAACAAATGGACAAGCTTATAAGGGAAGCGAGTCAAAAGGTTCGAGACAACCACAATCGCGAAATGGCCATCTACGAGAAAGCCAGGACGCAACGCCTTCTTCAACAGGCTGCGAAAGATGAAAATGCTCCTTCCTGTCAACCCGTTGTACAAAAGGCACAACGCAGAGGAAGAAACAAACCAAAGAACAGGAAAGGCGTTCGAGAGCGACAAAGCAGGACCAACAAGCTACGCGATCGGGAATCGAGTAATCCAGATTCGTCTCTTATAAAGAAGATGAGTCATGCATACTCTTTTCCTCAGAACAAAACACGGAAGATACTCGATCTCGCCATAAGACATCAACTGATTATACTCCCGGAGTCCAAGAACCCCGAGCAAGCAGGCGAAGTCTCTCATCCGGACTATTGCTCCTATCATAGGGCAATAGGACATCCTATTGAAGACTGCTTCACCTACAAGAACTGGGTCGAAGATCAATATCGACAGGGCAGGTTCGCTTTATCCAGCAGCTGGAGGGTAACCCCGCCGCAAAGGCATGAACCCAAATCCACGAGGGTAGAACCCGATCAACGTCGGTCTTGGAAGCGAGCTCGTACCTGTTACGTGATAACGTTATCAGAAGAAAACACCGGCGGTATGGATAATCTCCCCTGGTGCTTCGAAAACAATGATGACGAGGTGATCTCAGAGTTTCCACCGGCACCGAAAGAGTTGGAAGATGGAATACATACCACTGTAGATAACCTCAAGAAAATTGATTTGGGGACTGCAGGAGACCCACGGCCGACGTTCGTCAGCGAATTGTTGTCTGAAGAAAGGGTGGCTACACTAAAGGACGTGCTCATGTAGCATAAAGATTGCTTCGCATGGAATTATTCCGAGATGCCAGGACTAGACCCAGAGATTGCGGTTCACAAACTGGCCATATCCCCAGACGTCAAGCCAATCAAACAAGCACCGTGAAGAATGCGGCTCGAGCTTGAGATGAGCATCAACGCCGAGATCAAGAAGCTAATCGACTCTGGTTTCATCCAAGAGGTTCAGTATCCTGATTGGATCGCTAACATTGTCCCAGTGATGAATAAAAACAGGACTGTACGCATATGTGTGGATTTTTGGGATCTCAATAAAGCCTGCCCGAAAGATGACTTCCCAGTACCGGTCACCGAGCTAATGATTGAAAATACGTCCACCCATGAGGTTTTCTCCTTCATGGATGGCTCGTCAGGATACAATCAGATAAAAATGCATCCTGAAGACCAGAAGCACACCGCTTTCCGGACCCCTTTAGGTATATTCTGCTACAAGGTGATGCCCTTCGGTCTAAAGAACGCTGGCGCCACCTATCAGAGGGCCATGACGAAGATCTTCGATGACCTCATATATGAAATCGTCGAATGCTATATCGACGATCTCGTGGTGAATAGCAAATCATACGAGGAACATTTAGAGCATCTGAAGATCGTGTTTCAATACCTTCGGCAATACAACTTGAAGATGAACCTTCTCAAATGCGCGTTCAGAGTTTCCTCGGGCAAGTTCCTAGGATTCATCGTCCGACACCAAGGCATCGAGATAGATCCGTCAAAGATCAAGACAATTATGGAGATGCCCCCGCCAAGGACTCTCAAGCAATTGCAGTCTCTCCAAGGAAAGCTCGCGTATATTCGGCGATTTATAGCCAATCTCTTAGGCATGTGCCGTCCTTACAGTCACCTGATAAAGAAGGGAACCCCGTTCGTCTGGGATCACAAATGCCAAAGCGCACTGGACGAAATCAAGCAATACTTGCAGAATCTGCCAGTACTGGCCGCTCCAGTCAAGGGAAAACCTCTCGTTCTTTATACAACAGCCCTCGAAGGTTCCTTAGGTGCATTATGGGCACAAGAGAACGACCAAGGGAAAGAGAGAGCCCTTTACTATTTGAGTCGAGTTCTGCTGGGGGTAGAAAGCAATTAATCTCCCATCGAAAAACATTGCTTGGCATTGATCTTCACGATAACGAAACTCAGGCACTATGCGTTGGCGCATGAAGTCCGTCTCATATCGAAAGTGGATCCTCTTAAGTATTTAATGTCAAAGGCCATATTGTCGGGGCAGCTCGCTAAATGGGCCTTGCTCTTGATGAAATTCTCAATAACGTATCAGCCTCTTAAGGCAGTGAAGGGACAGGCCATTGCCGACCTCCTCGCTGAGCATCTGATACCTGCCGATTCTCCCTTGAACTGCGAATTGCCAGACGAACATGCGTTTGACACGATCAACAGAAGTGATACCCGATGGGAACTTTACTTCGATGGAGCGTCTTCCATGAAGAAGCGCAAGCAAAGCACCCCTATAATCAAATCAGGGGTAGGCCTCATCTTCATAACTCCATAAGGAGGGATAATGCGCTTTGCCTTCTCCTTAATAGAGCTGAGGACAAACAATGAAGCCGAGTATGAAGCGTTGATAGCAGGTCTCGAGATCGCCATCAACATGGGAATTGAAAACCTCCTCATATACGGAGATTCCTAACTGGTCGTTAGTCAAGTAAACGGCGACTATCAAACGTGCAAACCAGAACTGGTGAAGTACGGCGAAAGGGTACAGCAACTGCTGACCCAAGTACCTTCCTACACCTTGGAAAGCATATCGCGTGCGGAAAATAGCAAGGCGGATGTATTAGCCAAGCTTGCTAAAGAATTAGCCGATGAGAACCTCGATGACGTAAGAATCGTGGTACAAAGCCGTCGGGTTCTTGCACCGGCAGAAATATCTCCGGAGCCGTCCAAGGAAAAGGAAGCGACCGAGCAAATGACTCTACAAATAAAAGACCAAGAGAAGGTTGAAAATTGGAGAGAAGTCTTCATAGACTACTTCAAATCCCGTCGAACGCCTAAAGATGCGTCCTCAAAACATCAGCTCATGAAGTGAGCCCTATCTTTCGCTTTCGTCAATGATACTCTGTACAAGAGGTCATTTGATTCTTTATGGTTGAGATGCCTGGGACCCGAAGAAGCAAAAAGGGTCATCCAAGAAACTCATGACGGACTCTGTGGTTCTCACCAAGACGGGCCGAAGATGAAGCTAAAGATCAAACGGATGGGTTATTATTGGCCCACGATGATCCAAGACTGCCTTGAGTATGCGAAGCAATGTCACTCGTGCCAGATCCATGGGGACTTTATCCACCAGCATCCGAATCCGCTACATCCGACAGTGGCTAGCTGGCCGTTCGAAATGTGGGGGACTGACATAATCGGCCCCATTGAACCAGCATCGTCCAGAGGACATCGGTTCATTTTGGCAACAACTGATTACTTCTCCAAATGGGCAGAAGCGATACCGCTGAGGGAAGTGAAGACGGAGAATATCCTCCATTTCTTCAAGACACACGTCATTTATCGGTTTGGCACTCCGCGACGGATTATCTTCGATAACGGACCAGCCTACAGAAGCCACAAGATCAGCTGCTTCGCACAATAGCATAACATAGACTGGAGATACTCCTCAGTCTATAATCCTCGAGCTAACGGTCTGGCTGAGGCTTTTAACAAGACATTAACGAAGATTGTAAAGAAGACGGTGTCTTGAAATAAAAAGGACTGGCATGAGAGACTGCACAAAGCTCTCTGGGCGTACCGAACGACGTTCAAAACAGCCACGAACACAACGCCGTATGCATTGGTATTCGGTACAGAAGCGGTACTCCCCCTCGAGATAGAGCTATCCTCCCTACGAGTGGCAGTTCAGTACTAGCTAACGGACGAAGAAAACGCTTACCTTCGGCTTGAGGAGCTCGATGCCCTTGATGAAACCCGGCTCATGGCGCAACAAAATCTGGAGGCTTATAAAGCAAAGATGACGCGCTCATATGAGAGATTGGCTAGGCCGAGAACATTCCGCCAAGGTGAACTCGTGCTAGTAGTTAAAAGACCTATGATCCCTAATCGCGCTAAGCGGGGGAAATTCGAGCCGAACTATGAAGTCCCATATATCATAGACAAGGTCTACCAGGGTAGAGCCTATCTACTCATGGACATGCATGGTGAAAGGCCCTTCAGGCCGATAAACGGTCCCTTCCTGAAGAAATACTACGCCTAACGAGTCACGGCCTAGGTCAATGATAGATGGCGACGACCATGTCCGCTCGCTATCTTCCTAAGCCCAAACTCTATAAGTAGCAACCGGCTTCCTTTACAACGGACCGAAACGTCCTTAAAACTAACAGCGGACCGAAACGTCCTTAAACTAACAACGGACCGAAACGTTCTTAAACTAACAGCGGACTGAAACGTTCTTAGCGGACCGAAACGTCCTTAAACTAACAACGGACCGAAACGTTCTTAAACTAACAGCGGACCGAAACGTCTCTAAAACTAACAGCGGACCGAAACGTCTTTAAACTAACGACGGACCGAAACGTCCTTAAAACTAACAACGGACCACTATGCCCTAAAACTAGCCGTTAACCGAGATGTCGATAAACTACGGTGGATTGCAGTATCCCAAAGCTGATACAAAAAAAAAGAAATAAAAAAAAGAAATAAAAAAGAAAACGGTATGTCCATAAGCAAAATGGGCACGGATGAAAACCCGAAAGGGCTCCGTGAGTAAAAACAGCAGGGCTACCGGCGAGTCTTGTGAAAACCCGAAAGGGCGCAACCTCGTTAGAATAAAAAAAAGAGAAGAAAAAAAACGGTATGTCCATAAGTAAAAAGGGCACGGATGAAAACACGAAAGGGCTCCGTGAGTAAAAACAGCAGGGCTGCCGGCGAGTTTTATGAAAACCCGAAAGGGCGCAATCTCGTTAAAAGACACTTGCAAAGTCCTCTCGACTTTGTAAAGAGAAACCACCTACGTGAGATCCTTACGACTCGCAAGGGAGCAACACACTTGGGGATCCCCACGATTCCTGAGGAGAAATTACACTTGCGAGATCCTCACGACTCGTAAGGAGAACCTTCTTATGGGACCCTCACGGCTCATAAGATTTGAAAGTCTTAAGCTACAGGGATCTGAACCTGTTCTTAAACAGCCCCACAACCTCCAATACTGCCCTACAAGCGGTTCAGTACTGACCCATGTATACAATCCACGGGCGCGATTAAACATTTCCCTAACAAGGTCCCATCCATGGCTAGGGATATGTCTGCACGGTGAACTGCCCTTGTAAGTCTTCTTGACTTATAAGGAGAAAACACTCTTGTAAGATCCTTACGACTTATAAGACAGCATACACTTAGGAATTCTCACGACTCCTAAGGAGAAAACACACCTACGAGATCCTCACGACTCGCAGGGAGAAATACTTTTATGAGACCCTTACGGCTCATGAAGTCAAAAGCCTTAGTCAACAGAATCCTAACCCTATCTACTAAGCCACCTTTGTTTGACATCGACAGGGGCAAATGATGATTCGCTCCTGGCAATATCCCAGTAGTAGCAGTGCTGATACCGAAATCGGTGTTTAACTCCGAGCTTGCAGCAAAAAGCCAGCAAGCCACACATGCATACGAAATAGCCGAAATGATAGGGAAACTTGCAAACAAAATCAGCAAGTAAAAATATATGCATGCGAAATAGCTAAAATGATTGGGCAACTCGCAATAAAAAGCAGCGAGTAAAAATAAAAAAATAGTCGAAATGATTGGGCACCGCGAAAAATAGCCGAAATGATTTGGCAATCGCGACCTTCGCGATATAAAAGCTGAAATGATAGAGTATCGCGGAAAGAAATTAAAAAAATGAATGAAATTTATGCCCTACAGGTGATATCATGTCAATCCATGTATACAATTTAGGGGCGCAAACAAAAAGGGAATCACACCCGTCCTCCCCAAGCTTCGTCAAAAGAAGAGGCCAAATCTCAATAATTCATAGACAGCCCAGAGATCATCTCAACATTCGTCTTATTACAACGGACACAACATCAAGCAAAGCGGAACAGCGGTAACTCCCAGTTCCATGACTCGGCGGTGTACAGATGACCGAGAATCAAACTCCGACTCCGTGAAATGCGGATAAAGTCAAAATTCCTGGTTACGTGGAACGCGGATTATGTCACTTCTGACCCCGTGAAAAATGTCCAGAGTGGATCCTGGTCCTCGCAGAGCATGGCAGTGAGCCCGTGTGAAGCACCCAGAGCGGAGCCTGATCCTCGCCGAACACGGCAGTGAACCCGTGGGAAGCATCTAGAGCAGAATTCTTGGCTACGTGGAACGCGGATTATGTCACTTCTGACCCCGTGGAAAATGTCCAGAGCGGATCCTGGTCCTCGCAGAGCATGGCAGTGAACCCGTGTGAAGCATCCAGAGCGGAGCCTGGTCCTCGCCGAACACGGCAGTGAACCCGTGGGAAGCATCCAGAGCAAAATTCCTGGGTACGAGGAACGCGGATTATGTCACTTCTGACCCGTGGAAAACGTCCAGAGCGGATCCTGGTCCTCGCAGAGCACGGCAGTGAACCCGTGTGAAGCATCCAGAGCGGAGCCTGGTCCTCGCCGAATACGGCAGTGAACCCGTGGGAAGCATCCAGAGCAAAATTCCTGGCTACGTAGAACGCGGATTATGTCACTTCTGACCCTGTGGAAAACGTCCAGAGCGGATCCTGGTCCTCGCAGAGCACTGTAGTGAACCCGTGTGAAGCATCCAGAGCGGAGCCTGGTCCTCGCAGAACATGGCAGTGAACCCGTGGGAAGCATCCAGAGAAAAATTCCTGGATACATGGAACGCGGATTATGTCACTTCTGACCCCGTGGAAAACGACCAGAGCGGATCCTGGTCCTCGTAGAGCACGGCAGTGAACCCGTGTGAAGCATCTAGAGCGGAGCCTGGTCCTCGCCGAGCACGGCAGTGAACCCGTGGGAAGCATCTAGAGCAAAATTCCTGGCTACGTGGAACGCGGATTGTGTCACTTCTAACCCCGTGGAAAACGTCCAGAGCGGAGCCTGGTCCTCGCAGAGCACGGCAGTGAACCCGTATGAAGCATCCAGAGCGGAGCCTGGTCCTCGCCGAACACGGCAGTGAACCCATGGGAAGCATCCAGAGCAAAAATTGGACTGTGGGGTCCTTAAACTCATGGACTATGATGTCCTTAATCTCGACCGTGATGTCTTAAAACTAACATCGGACTGTGGGGTCCTTAAACCCATGGACTATGATGTCCTTAACCTCGACCGTAATGTCTTTAAACTAACATCGGACTGTGGGGTCCTTAAACCCATGGACTATGATGTCCTTAATCTCGACCGTGATGTCTTAAAACTAACATTGGACTGTGGGGTCCTTAAACCCATGGACTATGATGTCCTTAACCTCGACCGTAATGTCTTTAAACTAACATCGGACTGTGGGGTTCTTAAACCCATGGACTATGATGTCCTTAACTTCGACCGTGATGTCTTAAAACTAACATTAGACTGTGAGGTCCTTAAACTCATGGACTATGATGTCCTTAACCTCGACCGTGATATCTTAAAACTAACATTGGACTGTGAGGTCCTTAAACTCATGGACTATGATGTCCTTAACCTCGACCGTGATGTCTTAAAATTAGCAACAGACTGTGGAGTCCTTAAATCCACGGACTATGATGTCCTTAACCTCGACCGCGATGTCTTTAAACTACGGTATCCTGGAAAACGTCCAAAGCGGAGCCTGGTCCTCGCAGAACACGGCAGTGAACCCGTGGGAAGCATCCAGAGCAACCTCTAGCTCCGTGAAATGCAGATAAGGACAACTTCATCCATCACTTGCGAGTCCTCACAACTTGTAAGGGAGTAAATTCTCTTGTGAGATCCTTACGACTTTCAAGAGAAAACACACATAGGAATTCTCACGATTCTTAAGGAGAAATTACATCTACGGGATCCTCTCGACCGGTAATGAGAAAATTCTTTATGAGACCCTCACGGCTCATAAAGTTGAAAAGTCTTAGGTGACAGATCCTAACCCTGTTTTCTAAGCCATCACCACCCTACAAAGAGCACAAGATTGACAGTTATATACAATCTACAGACCGCACTCGCTAAAAATCACATGGCAACAACACAGCAAGGAGAAGAAAGCGACAAGGAGAACATTTGATTCGCATTTAATTAAGCGTTCGAGACATACCCGTTCATGCATCCGCAGAAGATTTAGTATGTAAAATAAAACAAGCTGAAATGAGAAACTTGCCATTCATACTGCGAAAAAGTTTTTACAAATATGAAAGCAGTAAACAAAAACATTATCAAAATAATTACAATGGCAAAACCTCAGATCCAGGGCATGGATTGAGGAACTCAAAAGTAACTTTGTCCAGAATCTTCCAGGCATTTCGAACCATCCTAGTATGCTTTCTTTCGTGATCACAAGCGTCGGGATCCCCACGGATGTCCTCCACCCTCCGATAGGCAGCAAGTATGGCTGACTGTTGGAAAGCCTGATGCAGGAGATCGATAAGATTGTCTCGCCTTCTCTTCAAGATTAGGCTCATCAGATACACCGAATGCACCTCGGCGGCATCCAATGCCCTAAGCGGCACGCCTTTACAGAATAGAGGAAGCGCTTCCCAGATCGCTCCCACAATAAGCTTCAGGAGAGAGGAGCGTCGAGGAACCAATTGACCATTGTATGCGTCAAACTGACTAATAATTTCGGCGCACTCGGGGTTTATGAATTCTCAATTCTGAGAACGGCCGAGTGAGCGGATGTCTCCTTAAGAGATAATCTCATCGAGATCATACATATGGGCGTCCATTACTCCTGAAAAAGAAAATCAACAAAAATTAGCGGACATACTGATTAAGCGAATTCATATTAAAAATAGGCACAAGGAGTTAAACTCCTCTAGAGCAATGCTCTGTAGATAGAAGTGACACCTGTCAAAATCAATTATGAGGGGAATTTAAAGAAATTCCCTGAGAACATTGAGAGCCTTTCTCTGAGAAGATGATATAATTCGTTAAAGATAAAATTCCATTTTTAATCTTCAAGATCCATGAAAAAGTCTTAAGAGTTCTTCTATATGATTTGAAAGGAGCAAAACTCCATTAATGAATTAAGAAATCATGAGTAAAATCCTTTTGGAGAGCGAAGCTCTATTAATGGAACCCTAAAAGGGTTCTCTTTAGATCAAAGATCCATGGAGCAAAGCTCTGCTAGTGAAAACCTAAATGGGTTTTCTGTAGATCAAAGATCAATTAAGAGTAAGGCTCTGTTAATGGGTAAAACCCTAACTCATTAAAATTTATTAAAATTTTTACCTAAGTTTGAAAAAAATATTTACTCTTGTGAAGTTCTTAAACAAAAGAGCTGCGCTCTGAATAAAAATTCTCAGGAAAGAAGATGATAATAATCTGAGGACCAAAGGTCCTATTTATAGGCGCTAAGACGCCTCTTCAACTTCTGAGTTAATCCAAAGGCTCAGATGTTACCACCGCTGCGCTCACGTGTGGACCATGTAAGGGCAACGGGGGGGGGCATTTGTTTCCCCAATCAGAGCAAAGCTCTGTTCAAATTCCAAGGTTCGAAATGAAGCGACGCTTCTGCTCCCCCTAATCAGAGCAAAGCTCTGTTCAAGTTCCAAGATATGGAATGAAGCGACGCTTCCTTTCCCCCCAATTAGAGCAAAACTCTGTTTCAAAATTAAAAATTTAAATTGAAGCAACGCTTCAGATTCTGCGCGCTGCGCGCCACGTGTCAAACACAACTGCGCGCCACGTGTCGAATTCGGGTGCGCTAGCGCAGTTGCGCTGCGCTCGGCGCTGCACACCACGTGTCGAACACGGATGCGCTAGCGCAGTTGCGCTGCGTTCTGCGCTGCGTGCCACGTATCGAACGTAGGTGCGCTAGCGCAAGGTGCTCCAGCGCTAGGAGTAAAAATTTCCCCACCGTCAGATCAAAAGATCTACTAATAATAAATTATTAATTAATCAGAACTAAAATTCTGTTATGGAAAGATTTTTCAATCTTATTAAAACAAGAAAATTATCTTCTGTAAAATAGAAGGCTTAGGATCAAAGATCCAATGGCGGGAAATATTCCAAATCAATCAGAGAAAGATCTCTCAAAACTGATTTAACAAATCATTTGGCCCTATATAAAAGACCCTAGACTTCAAGTCATATATACAGAAAAAAGAGAGAAAAAACCTCTGCAAAAGAAGAGAAAAATCTTAGAAAAAAGAAGATTTTTCTTCATCTTCAAGGTAAAAAGAACTATGTTCTTGAATAATAGAGATGAAACCATCTCGTAAAAAGAAGAACTATTTTCTAAAAAGATCAAAGATCTAAGAAAAAGACCAAGGTTTTTAATAGAAAAGAAAAGATAAAAAAGATCTAATCATAAAAAGGCCAAAAGAAGTATTTTATTTCATTCACAGATCTTTTGATCTATAAAGGCAGAGCCTTTATAAAAAACAAGAATTTTTGTTCTTGGATCTTGACGAAAAAGCCTCCTTTGAAGAACATAAATTTGTTCTTTGATCTTAAAATTGATCAAATGCGCTTTGCGCTATTGAAAAGTGCCTTGCACTCATGAATTGCGCTTCGGCGCTCCTTGGACCGGCGCTCAGCGCCGAAACCCACCACGTGTCAACCAGAGACACAATCTGCGTTTTGCGCTTCTAAAACAGAGCTGCGCTCATGGGCTGGCGCTCAGCGCCAAGCGCGCCACGTGTCACTCACTAGCGCACCAACAGACTAGCGCAATGCGTCCATAAATTAAAAGCGCAATGCGCTAACAAACTGGCATTTAGCGCTAAGCGCGACACGTGTCCTCTTCATGTGCGCTACCCGACAGAAGCGCAGTGCGCTCTTTGATTAGCGCAACGTGCCTGGCGCGCCAAATGGCGCACTGTCAGAACAAACTTTGTTTCTGATAAATGCTATGCATTCAATACAAGACAAAAATGTTAGAGCCTAATGCCTAGCATTATTAAAAGGGCTGAGCCCAAATAAAGGCTTAATAGCCAGAACAAAAATAAAATGTTAAAACATTTTAATTGGACTTAGCCCAATTTTGGCCATAAGTCCTCAACTTGTTTTGAATTGAGCACATCTGCTCTTTCAACCAACTCACCTCGGTTTAAAGGTACATCTCTTCATTCCTTTGATATTCGTCGTTGTAATTCCTCAACGTCTTCAAAGAGGTGATGGGTCCCGACAACCACACATTTCATAGATTATGACGTCTTTAAACGGACTGTGGGGTGTTCCCCTCCGAATGGCGGCCTGGACGTTAGGTCTGTGCCTGAGGTTCGGGGCAGATGCTATTTGGTTTTATCCGTCTATCTCTCCGAAGATGCCAAGTTGATTTATGGCACCGTGTATCGGAGGTTTAGACGGATGCGGCCGATGTAGCAGACTTCGTCAGATTCCCCCTCAGGGTGAGGGGTTTTTGATTGTGGGGACGCTCTTCCCTGCAGGCGCAAGCCCCTGCAGTTAATTACGCTACCGCATCGCGGTAACAACTTTCTCCTTCTCCAGAATTTCACTTCGTGTCGTGTGTGTTTGTTTTGTTTGCGGTTGCCCGTGGATTGTATACGGAGACTGAGTAATGCCGTCGCCCGTAGGACGTGGATTAGTCCAAATCCGTATTTACTTAGATTTGGGTTTGGTGTTTTTAGTTTAAGGATGCATTAGTCGCATTGCGGCTAAGATCAACTTAAACCTTCGTTAAGGATACATTAGTCATGTTCTAGACTAAGATCAACTTAACATAGTGATTGATTTAATTATCTGGCCGTCGGGACTCGTCACCTCTCTGACGTCATTGATGGATTACAACGACAGACGTCTGAGGAGTTCAGAGATGTACCCTTGAACCAAAGTTGATTTGGGGTTTTATTGTTTATTTAAAGATCTAAGGACACATTAGCCGTAGCTGGGGCTAAGGTCAACTTAGACGGGACCGTTTAGATCCGACAAGAGAGCATTTGGGCTCTATTGTGCCAGTTTAAGGACGTGGCGGTCCATTGCCAGTTTTAGGGACGTGGTAGTCCATTATTAGTTTAGGGACGTTTCGGTCCGTTGCTAGTTTAAGGACGTAGTGGTCCATATTCTAGTTTAGGGACGTAGTGGTCCATCGCCAGTTTAGGGACGTGGTGGTCCGATATTAGTTTAGGGACGTTTCGGTCCGTTGCTAGTTTAAGGACGTAGTGGTCCATATTCTAGTTTAGGGACGTAGTGGTCCATCGCCAGTTTAGGGACGTGGTGGTCCGATATTAGTTTAGGGACGTTTCGGTCCGATATTAATGTGTGGTAGTTGGGACCCGTCACCTCTTTGACGTCGTTGAGGAATTACAACGAGAGATGTCAAAGGAGTTCGGAGATATACCCTCGAACCGGTCGTGAATTGGTTTGGGAGAGCTATTTTGCTCAATCAATTTAATTTAAGGACTTACAGCCAGGATTGGGTTAAGTCCAAATTTTTTTTTTATTTATTTTAGGCTCTGCCTGACTAACGGAATCTATCCGAACAGAGCTCTGCTCCTTTATTGTTTTGCAATATGATTTGGGCCAGGACCTTTTAAATAATGAGTTGCAGAAACTCAAGAATTTTCCAAAACAGGGCTTTGCCCTTTTGCAATTTGATTTGGGCCAGGCCCTTTTAAATAGTGAGTTGCAGGAACTCAAGAATTTTCCAATTTGATTTGGGCCAGACCCTTTTAAATATTGAGTTGCAGAAATTCAAGAATTTTCCAAAACAGGGCTTTGCCCTTTTGCAATTTGATTTGGGCCAGGCCCTTTTAAATAATGAATTGCATTTATATAGAACAGGGCTCTGCCCCTTTATTATTCTGCCATTTGATTTGGGCCAGGCCCTTTTAAATAATGAGTTGCATTTATGCAGAAACTCAAGAATTTTCCAGATTTAAGAACAAAAGTGCATAGCACTTTTGATCTAAATTTGGATCAAAGGAAAGCAAGTTTTTCTTCTTGTTTTCCCTGATTTCACAGAACCAAGGGTTCATATCAAGGGCAAGACACTATTTATCTTCTTTTTTTTTGTTATTCCCTTTCTAATCTTCTGTTCTTCAGAAATTTTTACCTCTTTTTTTCTGTGTCTTTGATTAATCTTCAAGAGTTCTTTTTTTTTTCAGAAGTTGATCATTATGCCTTTGAATGAGGTCTGAGGTCTTATTTATAGTGCTCACAAATTTGTTGAATTTGTTACCAAGATCTTTCCTGAATAATTTTGGGAATTTTCCCACCATTGGATCTTTGATCCAAGGGTCCCTGTTTTACAGAAGAAATCTTCTTGTTTTAACAAGAATCAGAAAAGATTTACTTAAATTTTCATTCTGTTGCTGTGCAACTCACCAGCGCGTGACACGTGTCGCGCAGCCGTGCGCTTGCGCAGTCGCGATTGCGCAACTGCGCAGACACGTGTCGCGCAGCCGTGCGCTTGCGCAGTCGCGATTGCGCAACTGCGCAGACACGTGTCGCGCAGCCCTGCGCTTGCGCAGTTAAGTCTTACTTATGTTTTTTAAAGAGCCTTGCTCTGATTAGACGCACTGCCTTGGGCGTTACGCTGCCGAATCAACTTCCGCCATGTGGCAAATTGCGCGCTGCGCACGGGAACCGAAGCGTTGCTTCGAAATTTGAATTTTCAAAATTCAAGTAGAGCCTTGCTCTGATTGGGGGAAACAGATGCCCCCCCACCGTTGCGCTCACGTGGCGCGCGCGTGAGTGCAGCGGTGGCAAGATCCTGACCGTCGGATCGAAGGGCCAAGTGAACAGGCGCAGGCGCCTATAAGTAGGACCCTTGGTCCTTGGTAATTCTTTACCATTTCCAAGAATTTGAATTTTAGAGCCTTGCTCTTGCTTGAGAACTTCCAGAGCCTTGCTCTTGTGATTTCCCTAAGAACTTCCAAGTTCTAATCTTAGAACCATTCTAGGTAAAATTAAATTAATTTAAATTAAATTTAATTAACAGGGCCTTGCTCTTATAGATCTTTGATCTAAAGGAAACCCCTTTGGGGTTTCTTCAACAGAGCCTTGCTCTTATAGATCTTTGATCTAAAGAAAACCCCTTTGGGGTTTCATCCACAGAGCCTTGCTCTCAAAAATTTACAGAGACTTTGTTCTTGGGTTTTAACCCATGAATAGAGCCCTGCTCATAGATCAACTAGAAAACTTTTTAAAAGTTTCCATGGATCTTTAAGATCCCAAAATTTTAATTCTTAGGAGTTATAAATTTTTTATTACTACTACAGAGCTAGGCTCTTTTTAAGAAGTTTTATTCCTTTGAGACAGGAGTTTGACAAATGTCACTCTGTGGCAGAGCTTTGTTCTAAAAGGAGGAGATTTTCTCCTTGTCTCTAGGGATTCCCCCAATGAGGATATTCTCTTGGGGGTCTTTTTGTTGACTGACAGTCTCATCCAATGGTGGGATTGTCTTATCAAATGATGCGCCGTCATCTTGATTTTGTGGGTCCCCCTTTGGTCCCCTACCCACTGCATCACAGTGTGGAGCAAGATTTTTATTTATTATTATTATTATTTTAATTTTTTTTATTATATATATATATATTTTTTAATGTTAAGCGTCAGGCCACTAATGATATATATATTTTTATACAGAAAAGATGTCTGACGACTTGTCTTTTCCCTTCGTTCGCTCGGAAGGAGGGTTCCCCCATGCGCCAGTGGATCGGGTGGCGTTCGCTCTTATTAAGGATCATGATCCTGAATGCAAGAAGCTTCATCTGTGGGGAAGGTGGTATAGCCAAATCATCCAGGGTCGTCGCAGTTTCAGTTCCGCCTCGCCCTCCGAACCTATAGTTACGATCCCCTATGCGGACAAACCCCCGGTGGAGTATGCCGTGGAGGTTAAAAATTGGAATTCTGACGACCTCCTCCAGCCTGCAATCGGCGCTATTCCGGTGCAGCCGCCGCCGGCCATAGATATCTTGGGAAGGCGAATCTGTCAGGGTGAAGCACGCCCTTGGGGACAGGCTTACAACATTGGATTGAATCCGCGACCGCTTGCTGGATACCTGCCATGGGCCCGGTACATTTTAGCGGCGAAAAGAGCTCACCTGACGAAGATTGGTTTATACTCCGCCGTCTACGTCTCGCTTTTCGAGTATCCCACTCCTCCAACGTGGTGGACAAAGGCCTTCATTGAACAATGGAATATCCCTACACATACTTTCCTGACAGCGGATAGGGAAGTCTCCATTTCTCTAGAGGAATTCGTTGAGCTTTCAGGTTTACCGGCGAGGGGGGAGCACTACGAAGAGCTGCTTCCTCCTGATGAGTACGTCTTTGCCACCAAGCAGATGGTATTCGATTTAACTCCGGAAAATGCCATTCAGCATCAGCATCCGGGCCTGGTGAAGGTATTGGAGATTTACGAGGAGCTCCATTTGGAATTGGGCGACCGAGGCGTTAGTTTCGCGGACTTCATTGCTCGTTTTATTCGCCCGGAGTTTTTATCAGAGCAGGGTGAGAAGTTCGCCCAGCTTACTGACCCCTTTGGTTTCGGCCTGGACCGCCGACCTTCATCGGAAATTGATCAGCGGGGTTTTTACGTCCCCGGCACTGCTAGCGTCCCTTTCTCAGAGATCGCCGTTCCTGGCATGGATGAGGAGACCTTTTTCATAGGGTTCTTGGGTCTGTGGCTATGCAGCTTCACGCTTCCCATGCACCCCCGCCTTATGCGGTCCTCTGTCTTCTACCCGGCGCATCGAATGGTGGCGGGTTTGGAGTTATCAGTAGGGATCGCCGGGTTGGCTTATCTCTACCATGGACTTAGCGTAGCGGCGGATGCTAATGAGCCTGGGGTACAGCCTGCTAACTTCCCGATGCACTACTTCACCTCTTGGATGGAGCTGCATGTCCGAGGAGTGTTTGGTGCCCATAAAACTCCCTCGTTCTTTGAGAAATTTAAACTTCCAAGAATCATGCGATTGGTCGGGGCTTCAATTGTGTTTGCACCTCCGCCGGAGTCTAGGGGACTACTCCTGCGTTCACATCTAGTCGGAGCGAAGACCTCTTTTGTGGATAAGGTCATCACCATAGGTTCTGAGACCACTAAGTCAGTGGTGCCGCTGCGTGATGACTTTAAGGGCGGTGTTTCTGTGTTGAAGGCTCGGGAAATCCTCCACCTTTACTCCATTCGGCCGGGCTACTTAGTATTTAGGCAAAATGAAACGGCTCTCTTCATGAGGTATAACCCGCATCGATTTGCCCGGCAATCGAGTTACAACCAAGGGATCCCGTTGGAAGCCTTCTTGGGAACACCTGCAGTCGGCCCGGAGGGGGTACGGAATGCGATGCATCACTTCATCCGGCTCAATACAGGCTCCTATTTTTTTATCAGTGAGCCCAGCTGTACCCCTCAGATACTTAATTCATATGTGGCCTGGTATGCGCACGCGATGGGCCCAATCATCTTGATGGAGAAACGCCTGCTGGTCGATCGTAGGGCTGCGCCTCCCGGCGGCGATCGCAAGGCTCCCTTGCAGCCCAGGGTTCAGGTTATCCCTCCGATGAAAGATGCCGGAGCTGATCGACCACGCGTGTTGCCCCCTCCGCGTGGATTGCCACTGTCTACTACGGTGGATGCACCGACGGCGCCCCGTGCTCCGACAAAGACGGTTAAAGCGGTATCGCCAGAGTCGGGCGCAGGAGTGGACATCGGGACTCGCCGCCCGAAAGTGACTGCCAAAACTGGCAAGCGCAAAGTTGTTCCGAGTGGATCCAAGGCTGGCGGACAGAAGAAGAAGAAGTCCACCTTATCCCTCGACGCGATCCTTAACTTAGAGCCCGCGGCTCATCCTGCCGGGGCCATATGCGAGTACGGTAGCAATGAGGGCTTTGTGGTGGACCCTGCGGACACCAATTTGGCTGCCGCCATTGCAGCTTCAGAGCGATCGGCGAGGCTTGAAGCGATGTTGAGCAAACTCGCTGAGTCCGGTAATTATCAAACGCCTTATTTGTCATTTTATTGCATTTTATATTGTTATCCTTAACTAATATTCGCTCCATTTTCAACAGGTGTCTCCGCTGAAGAGGCTATTGCTGCCTCCCTGAAAACCTTTCAGGAGGAGGAGGAGAAGCGTGCCCTAGCAGGCGTTGGTATGTTTCACCCCTTTCTCTTTTACAAGGAAAGTTTGTTGTCTTTTTTCTGATAGTCAACCTGACCTTCTTTGTTTCTTTGTAGGCGCTGTATCAATTGACGCAGGGGTCCCTCCCAAGTCCGTTATCGAAGTCCCGGCTTCGTCAAAATTGCCACAAGAGCCTCGGCTTGACAAGACGATGAGGGATGCCTTGAAGAATCTAGAGGCATCCTTATATACGGACGAGGGAGCCTCACTCAAGGAAGCCCTAGTGGCATCCGTCTCAACGGCTCGAGAGGAGCGGAAGCGGTTGAGACGCGAAGCAAGGGCACGCAGAGCTGCTTTGGCCGCGGGAGCGGGCCCTAGCACTCTTCCTCGTGCCGACACTCCTCCTGAAGCAGAGGCGAGCAGAGCTGTTTTGGCCACGGGAGCGAGCCCTAGCACCATTCCTCGCGCTGACACTCCTTCTGAAGAGGCCCCTGTCGCCCTATCTACTGCTTATAGGCGAGCGGCGCGCGCGGCCCGAAGTGCAAATAATAAATCCCCTTCAGGTAACATCTCTTTCAGAACCTTGTTGTTATTATAAAACTATTGGCTCATATGCATTCCATCTTGCAGGACCAAGTCCGACTGAGGGGGCGGCGGAGACCGTCGGACCCCAGGAAACGGCGGAAGCGGCGCCTGTCGAACCTGAGCCGACGGTGGGCACCATCGTTGGGGCCACGGTGCCTGAAACAGAAGTTGAAGGACCCGCCGCCGAGAAGGTCATGGATGCCGCGTCTGAAGTGGCGGCAGATGAGATGACTGTCGAGCCGAAGGCAGTAGAAGTGGAGGCGCTTGAGGCTGGAGGCGTCACGGTGCCGATGGATGAGACGACCGTGACCGCAGAAACCGAGGGAGTATCGGGTGAGGCGGCCACGATTCCTGAGGAGGAGCGAACCGCTCTTTCTCAGGAATCTGGTAATACTCCAATCATAGCCCTCCCCGCGTATGGTCTCTTGCCGTCTCCCGGGCTCGCGAGCACAACAACGGTTCCCATCGAGTCGGGTGATGAGGCTACGGGCGGTGGTCTCATGTCGATGGATGAGGGAATCGCCTCCGTCTCGGCTGGCAGTTCATCGGGTAAGTTTCGGGTTATTATCGTTTCCCCCTTTTTTTATATATATCTTGCAATCTCTTCTAACAAGCTTGCCTTTACAGGTGCGGCCAGTGCCGACGCTCCATTGCTTGAGGGAGCACCGTCAACTACTGCTTTGGCGGTGGTCACTTCCTCGTCTTCTCTCGTGCCGTCGCGGATGTTGGAAGGTATGGGCCTGCGACTCACAAGTTAATCTTTTAAACGTATAGTTCATGGACTAATGCCATACCACCGCGTCTTTTCAGGAGTGCTTTTTGATCATTTATATCAAGTGTTGCTCCCACACTTCTCTTTCCCATCCGAGCTTACTTCTCCCTCTAGTGGCGCTGGTGAGTGTACGTTCAATATAATATCTTCGTTCATCCCCTTTTCCCAGTAATTAAATGATTATTGACCCTTCCCTTTCTTTATTGCAGTGTCACAAATCGAAGGAAGGGATGCCAGACTTGCCGCGCTACCGGCCCTCCCGGCTCTGCCGTCCGTTGCTGCTGGTATAGCAAACACCCTTCCTTTTTAACCCTTAAATATCTCTTGAACCACCGTTTAACCCTGTTTTGTTTTGCAGCTATTGTTCCGGCTCCGGTCCCCTTTGAGTCGCGCGTCCTTGTACCGGCAGGCCCTTTCTTGAGGCGCCCGTCTTCAAAGGGTGCTGTGATGAGTCTAGGCATGCTGAGCGGGTATATCGAAGAGCTCAGCATGGATGCTCTCCCTTCTGCTGTAGATTTCGCTGTGGATGTTAACCCAATGTTAGCGGCGCTCGTAACTTTTCACAACGAAGGCGTTGTTGAATCTTGGGTTAATCACTGCAGGGAGATCGAGGCCTGTCTATACCGGCTGGAGTTGACGCGACCTTCTCCCGAAGTTTTAGCCCTGAGCTCCCAACGCACAACTTGGCTCGAGAAAAGCACTTCGCATTCCCGCCACTTGGAGCAAGAAGCGGCTCAAAGACTAAGGGAATGCCAAAAGACCTCGAACGAAACGGCCCATCTGCGCGCTGAGGTGGAGGCAAATGCTGCCCAAGTGAAGACTATCTTTGAGGGTCTCTTGGAGCGCATCTCCCACGGGCTAAACTTAAAGCGGAAGCTTGACGTGGCTGAGCATAATATCCCAAGTCGGGAGGCTGCTTATCAAGTCGTGAGGGAGCAGCTTGCATCGGTCTTGCAGCAACGAGCCCAAGTGGAGGCAGAGTTGACGGTGGTAGCCGAGCAAGAGAAGACGTGGAAGGACATATGCGAGCGATTGCTACATCTGTGCAAGACGCTCCCTTCCCAGTAGCTGCCTCTGTATCAATATATTTGTAATTTTCTTTTTTGAATAAGATGTATACATTCTTTATTCTTTTGTACGATTCGCCGTGTACTTGATCGAATTAATAAATAAAGATACACACATTTTTTTTTAATGTCTCGTATCATTTCTTTGCTTTCTCCCTTCTCTTATTATCAGCATGCTGTCTTGATAAACATGATTGACAGGTAATAGAGTAAGCATCTTGGTTTCTTCGAGAGATAGTGATGGCTTATGCCGCAGGTTCGGATCTGCTGCCTAAGACTTTTCAACTCTATGAGCCGTGAGGGTCTCATAGAGACTTTTCTCCCTACGGATCGAGAGGATCTCGTAAGTGGATTTTCTCCTTAGGAATCGTGAGGATTCCTAAGTGTGGTTTTCTCTCATAAGTCGAAAGGATCTTATGAGAGAATTTCTCCCTCTTACGAGTCGAGAGGGCTCGTAAGCGGTTGTTTCCCTCTTTGTCGAGAATCGACTTCAGAGAGTGAGACCCGTGAATAGTATGCAAGAGACCATTTAGGATTGACTTGTAGGGTCCCATTGCCCTCTTACGAGTCGAGAGGGATCGTAAGCGGTTGTTTCCCTCTTTGTCGAAAATCGACTTTAGAGAGTGAGACCCGTGGATAGTATGCAAGAGACCATTTAGGATTGACTTGCAGGGTCCCATTGTTTCAGGAAGCAAGTTTTTGAATCCTTACTGCCTGAGATGTGAGTCAAAGAAGCTCTCGCCACGGAGTGTTTGTATCCGTGAGTTGAGAAGTTTTGCGAGGGATTATTTGTTTCCCAAGCGCCAAGGATTATTTGTGTCCTTGGGATTTGAAACGAGTCGATGGTTCCCACGGAGGCGCTGGTGGCTCTGCGAGTCGACGCGGATCAGAAGGCTCTCATCAAGGAATGTTTGTATCCGTGAGTTGAGAAGTTTTGCGTGGGATTATTTGTTTCCCAAGCGCCAAGGATTATTTGTGTCCTTGGGGTTTGAAACGAGTCGATGGTTCCCACGGAGGCGCTGGTGGCTCTGCGAGTCGACGCGGATCAGAAGGCTCTCGTCAAGGAGTGTTTGTATCCGTGAGTTGAGAAGTTTTGCGAGGGATTATTTGTTTCCCAAGCGCCAAGGATTATTTGTGTCCTTGGGGTTTGAAACGAGTCGATGGTTCCCACGGAGGCACTGGTGGCTCTGCGAGTCGACGCGGCTCAGAAGGCTCTCGTCAAGGAGTGTTTGTATCCGTGAGTTGAGAAGTTTTGCGAGGGATTATTTGTTTCCCAAGCGCCAAGGATTATTTGTGTCCTTGGGGTTTGAAACGAGTCGATGGTTCCCACGGAGGCGCTGGTGGCTCTGCGAGTCGACGCGGATCAGAAGGCTCTCGTCAAGGAGTGTTTGTATCCGTGAGTTGAGAAGTTTTTGTCGAAGTCATTGGCTTCTTCGGTTGAAATGAACCTTTGAGGTTTGGCTTCGTCGTTTGACGGAATCCGCTGGGGAAGTATGGTTCCTTCTTTGTTTACGCCCTTGGATTGTATACAGGGATCGATGTGACCTCGACTGTAGGGCCAAAGTTTTATTATTTCTTCTTTTTATTTTATTTTATTTCCGCGATGCTCTATCATTTCAGCTTTTATATCGCGAAGGTCGCGATTGCCCAATCATTTCGGCTATTTTTCGCGGTGCCCAATCATTTCGGCTATTTATTTTATCTTTACTCGTTGCTTTTTATTACGAGTTGCCCATTCATTTCGGCTATCTCTTCATGCATATATTTTTACTTGCTGCTTTTTTTTTTATTGCAAGTCGCCCCATCATTTCGGCTATTCCGTATGCATGTGCGGCCTACTGGCTTTTCGCTGTAAACCTGAAATTGGACACCGATTTCGGCATCAGCACCGCTACAACTGGGATATTGCCCTGGGCGAATCATCATTTTCCTCTGTCGTTGTCAAACAAAGGAGGCTTAGCGACCAGGGTTTAGGTCCCGTCGACTAAGGCTTCTGACTTCATGAGCCGTAAGGGTCTCACAAAGCTATTTCTCCCTACAAGTCGTGAGGATCTTATAGGTGTATTTTCTCCTTAGGGATCGTGAGGGTTCCTAAGTGTTTTGCTCCTCTGTAAGTCGTAAGGATCTTACAGGAGGGTTTTCTCCTTATAAGTCGAGAGGACTTACAAGTGTTGTTTGTTGTACAAGTATATCCCTAGTCATGGATGGGACTTTGTTAGGGAAATATTTATTCGTGCCCGTGGATTGTATACAAGGGTCAATATTGAACCGCTTGTAGGGCAACATTGGAAGTTTGTGGGGGTTTGCTTAAGCACAGGTTTAGGTCTCTGTGACTTAAGGCTTTCAAATCCTATGAGCCGTGAGGGTCCCATAAGAGAGTTCTCCTTACGAGTCGTGAGGATCTCGCAAGCGTATTTTCTCCTTAGGAATCGTGGGGATCCCTAAGTGTGTTGCTCCCTTGCGAGTCGTAAGGATCTCACGCGGGTGGTTTCTCTTACAGGGTCGAGAGGACCCTATAAGTGTCTTTTAACGAGGTTGCGTCCGTTCAGGTTTTCACAAACACTCGCCGGTAGCCCTGCTGTTTTTTACTCACGGAGCCCTTTCGGGTTTTCATCCGTGCCCATTTTGCTTATGGACATACCGTTTTTTTTTTTGTTTTTTTTTTACGAGGCCACGCCCTTTTGGGTTTTCACGAACACTCGCCGGTAGCCCTGCTGTTTTTACTCACGGAGCCCTTTCGGGTTTTCATCCGTGCCCTTTTTGCTTATGGACATACCGTTTTTTTTTAATTTTATTTTTATATATTTTTTTTACATCTCGTCAGCCTAGAGGTGCTGCGGTAGTAGTTTAAAGACGTCTCGGTCTGCTATTAGTTTAAGGACATTTCGGTCCAACGTTGAGAGGGCTGGCTACTGCTTATAAAGCTTGGGCTTAGGAAGACAGCGAGCGGACATAGTCGTCGTCATCTGCCATTGACCTAGGCTGTGGCTCATTAAGCGTAGTATTTCTTCAAGAAGCGACCGTTTATTGGTCTGAAAAGCCTTTCACCGTGCATGTCCATGAGTAGATAGGCCCCACCCTGGTAGACCTTATCAATGATATACGGTCCTTCATAGTTTGGCTCAAACTTTCCCTGCTTGGCGCGATTGGGGATCATGGGCCTTTTGACCACTAGTACGAGTTCGCCTTGATGGAATGTCCTCGGTCGGGTCAATCTTTCGTATGAGCACGTCATCTTTGCTTTATAAGCCTCCAGATTTTGTTGCGCTATGAGCCGTGTTTCTTCAAGGGCATCAAGCTCCTCAAGCCGAAGGTGAGCATTTTCTTCATCTGTCAGCTCGTAGTGAACTGCTACTCGTAAAGAGGGTAATTCTATTTCGAGAGGGAGTACTGCTTCTGTCCCAAACACCAACGCGTATGGCGTTGTGTTTGTGGCTGTCTTGAACGTAGTTCGATACGCCCAAAGAGCTTCTTGCAATCTTTCGTGCCAATCTTTTTTATTTCGTGACACTGTTTTCTTCATGATCTTCGTCAAGGTCTTGTTGAAGGCCTCAGCTAGACCGTTAGCTCGCGGATTATAAACTGAGGAATATCTCCAGTCTATATTGTGCTGCTGTGCGAAGCGGCTAATTTTATGACTTCGGTAGGCTGGCCCATTATCAGAGATGATCCTTCTTGGGGTTCCGAACCGGTATATGACATGCGTTTTGAAGAAATGAAGGATGTTCTCCGTCTTCACTTCTCTCAACGGTACCGCCTCTGCCCATTTGGAGAAGTAATCAGTCGTCGCCAGGATGAAACAATGTCCCTTTGACGATGCTGGTTCGATGGGGCCGACTATGTCAGTTCCCCACATTTCGAATGGCCAACTAGCTACTGTTGGGTGTAGCGGATTTGGATGTTGATGGATGAAGTCCCCATGAATTTGGCATGAGTGGCATTGCTTCGCATACTCGATGCAGTCTTGAATCATCGTAGGCCAGTAGTAGCCCATCCGTTTTATTTTCAGCTTCATCTTAGGGCCTGCCTGATGAGAACCGCAGATTCCGTCATGAACTTCCTGAACGACTCTTTCCGCTTCGTCTGGTCCTAAGCATCTCAGCCACAGAGAATCAAATGACCTCTTGTATAGAGTATCATTGACGAAGGCGAAAGACAGAGCTCGTTTTGTGAGCTGATGTCTTGCGGACGCATCTTCAGGCATTTGGTGGTACTTGAAGTAGTCTATAAGGACTTCCCTCCAATCCTCGACTTTCTCGTGGTCTTTTATTTGTAAGGTTGTTCGTTCAGTCACCCTCTTCTCTTCGGGTGACTCCGAAGGTATTTCTGCGGGGGCGAGCACTCGACGGCTTTGTATCACGATTCTAACGTCATCAAGGTTCTCGTCAGCCAGTTCTTTAGCAAGTTTGGCTAGTGCGTCCGCTTTGCTGTTTTCCGCGCGCGGTATACTTTCCAATGT
Source organism: Agapanthus africanus (assembly GCA_030015575.1). Taxonomy (NCBI): domain Eukaryota; kingdom Viridiplantae; phylum Streptophyta; class Magnoliopsida; order Asparagales; family Amaryllidaceae; genus Agapanthus; species Agapanthus africanus. Next base: position 482,696,438 of record JASDDO010000010.1, on the reverse strand, counting down.
GTAGGAGGGAATTTGGGTTAGCAGTTGCTGCACTTTTTCACCGTATTTTACCAATTCCGGTTTGCATGTTTGGTAATCGCCGTTCACTTGACTGACGACCAGTTGGGAGTCCCCATATATGAGGAAGCTCTCAATTCCCATATCGATGGCGATCTCGAGGCCTGCTATCAAAGCCTCAAATTCAGCTTCATTATTCGTTCTCGGCTCTGTCAAGGAGAAGGCGAAGCGCATTATCCCTCCTTGTGGAGTCACGAAGATGAGCCCCACCCCCGATTTGATCATTGGCGTACTTTGTTTGTGCTTTTTCATCGAAGACGCTCCATCGAAATAAAGCTCCCAACGGGTATCACCACTGTCGATTGTGTCAAACGCATGTCTGTCTGGCAAATCGCAATTTAAAGGAGAATCGGCAGGTATGGGATGCTCAGCAAGGAAGTCGGCGATGGCCTGGCCTTTTACTGCCCTGAGAGGTTGATATGTTATCGAAAATTCCATCAAGAGCAGGGCCCATTTAGCGAGTCGCCCTGTCAATATGGCTTTTGACATTAAATATTTGAGAGGGTCCACCTTTGAAATCAGACGGACCTCGTGTGCTAATGCATAGTGCCTAAGCTTTGTTATTGCGAAGATCAACGCCAGGCAGTGTTTTTCAATGGGAGAGTAATTGCTTTCTGCCCCCAGCAGAACTCGACTTAGGTAGTAGAGTGCTCTTTCTTTCCCTTGATCGTTCTCTTGTGCCCATAATGCGCCTAAGGAACCTTCGAGGGCGGTTGTATAAAGAATGAGAGGCTTCCCCTTAACCGGAGCAGCCAGCACTGGTGGGTTCTGCAGGTATTGCTTGATCTCATCCAGTGCGCTTTGGCATTTTTGGTCCCAAACGAATGGGGTTCCCTTCTTCATCAGGTGACTATAAGGTCGGCACTTTCCTGAAAGGTTGGCTATAAATCGCCGTATATACGTGAGCTTCCCTTGGAGAGATCGCAACTGTTTGAGAGTTCTTGGCGGAGGCATTTCCATGATCGCTTTAATTTTTGACGGATCTATTTCGATACCTCGGTGTCGAACAACGAATCCCAGGAATTTACCCGAGGAGACCCCAAACGCACATTTAAGAGGATTCATCTTCAAGTTGTATTGCCGAAGGCGTTGAAACACGGTCTTCAAATGCTCGAGGTGTTCTTCGTATGATTTGCTCTTAACCACGAGATCGTCGATATAGCATTCGACGATTTCGTGTATAAGGTCGTCGAAGATCTTCGTCATGGCCCTCTGATAAGTAGCACCGGCGTTCTTCAAACCGAAAGGCATTACTTTATAACAGAATATACCAAGAGGGGTCCTGAAAGCTGTGTGCTTCTGATCTTCAGGATGCATTTTTATTTGATTATACCCCGATGAGCCGTCCATGAAGGAGAAAATCTCATGAGTGGATGTGTTGTCTATCATCAGTTCGGTGACTGGCACTGGGAAATCATCTTTTGGGCAGGCTTTATTAAGATCCCGAAAGTCTACGCATACGCGCACTGTCCCATTTTTCTTCATCACTGGGACAATGTTGGCGATCCATTCAGGGTATTGAACTTCCTGGATGAAGCCAGAGTCTATCAGCTTTTTGACTTCGGCGTTGATGCTCATCTCAAGCTCGAGTCGCATTCTTCTTGGTGCCTGTTTGACTGGCTTGATGTCCGGGGATATCGCCAATTTGTGTACAGCAATTTCTGGATCTAGTCCCGGCATTTCGGAATAGTTCCACGCGAAGCAATCTTTGTGCTGTAGAAGCACATCCTTTAACGCGGCCACCCTTTCTTCAGATAGCAGCTCGCTGATGAATGTCGGTCGCGGGTCATTTGCCGTCCCCAACTCGATTTTCTTGAGGTTATCTGCAGTAGTGTGGATTCCATCCTCCAGTTCTTTCGGAGCTGGGGGAAATTCTGAGATTACCTCATCGCTGTCGTTTTCAAAGCACCAAGGGAGGTTGTTCATGTCCTCGGACCCTTCTTTTAATATTGTTATCACATGGCAGGTGCGAGTTTTCTGCCAATCCCAATGCGGGGTTGGTTTTATTCTTGTGTTTTTGGGTTCGTGCTTTTGCGGCGGCGCTACCTTCCAACTGTCAGACAATGCGAATTTGCCAAGCTGATATTGGTCCTCAACCCAATTCTTAAAGGTGAAACAATCTTCAAGCGGATGCCCTACTACTCGATGGTAAGAGCAATAATTTGGGTTGGAGACTTCGCCTGCTTGCTCAGGGTGTTTAGACTCTGGCAGAGTAAGCATTTGATGTTTTAGAGCAAGATCAAGTATTTTCCTTGTTTTGTTCCGAGGAAATGAGTATGCTCGACCCATTTTCTTCATAAGGGCTAGGTCAATAACGCTCGACTCTCGGATGCGTGGCTTCTTAGCTCTGTCTTGTGGTTGTCGAGCACCTTTTCGGCCCCTCGACTTGTTTTTGCTTTCGCGTCGAACCCTTTTTGTAGCAGGCTGACGTGGGGCAACATCTTCGTTCTTTACTGCCTGTCGAAGGAGACGCTGTGTCTTGGCTTTCTCATAGATTGCCATTTCACGATCGTGATCATCTCGGGCTTTTTGACTCGCATCCTTTATAAGTTTGCTCATCTGGTCTTCAGACGATGGACTGGGAGGTCTTGCATCAGGAACTCTTGCTGATTCAGGATTAGCGTCTTCCCATTGAGCGTCCGCTTCTTCATCAAAGTTATACATGGCATAACAGCTGTTTATTAGCTCCCGTTTCTTTGAGCGAACATACCCGAGCCCTTTCGTTTCCGTTCTCCCGTTAGGCAGTTTGCATTGAGTTCCGGGAACGTTCCAGACCTTGTCATAGAATTTGGATTTTCTGACGGTCTGTGTGAAGGACATCCCTTGGCGTTTCAGCAGTTTCTTCAAACCTTCGGTATAATATCTGGGAAGAGGGATAGGCTGAAGCCTGTCGAGCGTGGGATCCGCGCCATGCCAAATTTCTTTTTCCACCTTGTTTTCTTCAGAACGGTAGAATAGGATTGCCTTCTCGCCTTTTCGTCCGGGAGGGATATAGAGTGTCTGCAATTCTTCTACGCTGTTGGTGTCGAGTGCATCCAGTTCTTTGTAATGTTCAAGCGGCACCATGGTTACCTGCAAACTTCGCTCTTCATCAGTGGATATCTGTATTGAAGGCCGAGCGGGGAATACAGCATGAACTTCATCCTCTGAATCACTACCGAATATCAATGAAGGAACAGATGGTCCTGGCCTGGTGGACTGGGATGGACCTGAATAAATTATATCCTCCTCCTCCTCGGTGTCACTGCCGAAGACAGGGATGGTTGCCTTAGTTTTGTTCTCCGGTTTGTGACACCTTTCCGTGTCTTCGAAACTCGGTAAGAAGTATTTGGCATCTTCATACTTGCGAACTTCGTTCACGGAAAACGGATTCAACTCTCCTGCCACTGTGTACTCGAGGCCGTCCCTAGAATACTTCATGCACTGATGCTGTGTAGAAGGGATGATATTGTATTCGTGTAGCCATGGTCGGCCGAGCAGAGCATTGTAGCACGTCTTGGCGTCTATAACATGGAATTTGATGTCTGTGACGAGCACCCCGAAGCGTAGCGTCAATATCACAGATCCAAGAGTCTTTGAGGATTAAGAGTCGAAACCGGAGATGGTGATTTTGTCCCGGGCGAGGTGTTGGACACTCATGCAAATCTCCTTTAACACTCGCACATTGAGTAAATTGACAGACGATCCGTTATCGACCAAGATTTTTCCTATCTTTATGTCATGGCAGTATCCTGAGACATAAAGGGGGCGATTGTGTTCACACGTCCCGAGGAGAAGGTCTTCATCACCAAAAGCAACGTCGGCTGTGTGCACCTCTTCCAATTCATCCTTCATCTTTTGTTCGGCTAAGAAGGCTTGGAACTGGTCCGGATCTTGTAGGGCCTTAATCAAAGAATCCCTCGCTTCTTTCGATAGCAATAAGGCATCGAGAATGCTGAGTTGTGAGGGTAGCTTTCTCAGATGCGCCAAGACATTGTAATCTACTTTATTCCTTTTTGGGGGATTCTTGGCGGTTAACTCTTCCGCAACTTGGTCATCCAAAGCGATATCTTCAGAGACCTTCTCTTTCCCTTTGTTTTTCTTATTCAAGGGTCCGAGGTTCTTTTCGGGTAATGTTCGATTGCGCAGCTGTATATTCTCGCAGGCCTTCAGTTCTTTTTCTTTTCCCGAAGTGGATTCTTCGAAGAGGGGGCCAAGCTCTAGCTCTTCATCGGAGTCGCTCCCAAATGTAGGCACTTGTGACCCGGTAGTGTTAACCATGTGACAATTGCCGGCAGTTCTTTCAAGTTCTTTAGTCGTATTTCTTTGCTCTCGGCGAATTTTACGTTTTTCCCGTTTAAATCGTTGTCGATTAGCGACGTATCCTTGCCACCATCCATTGAAAGCTTTGCAATCTTGGGTGGAATGCGAGACCTTCTGATGGTATAAGCAATAAGAGGGGTGCATTTCTACCACGCCAGTAACTTTTTCTTCAGAGGGTGGTAGCTTCATGCCCATCGATATGGCCTTAGCAAATTTCTTTTTTATCTTGAATTGGCTTTTGTCAGCGGTGGAGGCATTTTGCTCCAACGGGATCATTTCAGCTCCTTCCTCAAGTCGCTGACGCTTAGCCCTTTCGAATATAGCCGTCTCGCGTTCTCGATCAGCCTTGCTTTTCAACCGAGCTTCATTAAGAAACGCGCTAATCATTTCAACCGGTAACCCTGGGGTTCCTGATTCGGCATTTGCCCCCAGCGTTTCAGTGCCAGAAGTTCCTTCATCGTTCGTGGTCGAATGGGAGATCATATGACAGCTTGCCACATATTCGTCAGATTCATCCGATGAACTTTCTCCTTCATCTTCTTTTTGGAAGACGTGATCAAGGAAATCTTGGAGCGTAATGGGAGTTCGCGCCTTTTGGTTATATTCATCCAGCGCGTCGATTTGCTTTTGTAAGTCCGTGCGCTTGTCATCAGGCTTCACGGGCTTCTTAGATTTCTTCTTCTTCTTTTTCGAAGATTTTGACGGCTGACTATGAGCGCTTGAACTACCACCATCGGTCTTCGGAATTGGTCGTGGCTTCAACATCCCCTCAATAACCTGCGGTTCCAAGGGGTTCTTCCACTTGACCGCTGGATAGGTCTGAAGATCATTTAGCATTCTCCTCGTTTTGGCTGATAATACAACCTCCCAGGGGGTTTCTTCAATAACGGAGCATGTTGCCCCCGGCGTATTCGTCCCCTTAGAGGTGTGGGGCTGCGGAGAATTCACCTTCCATTTGTCAGATAGCGCAAATTTGCCCTGACGGTACTGGTTCTCAAGCCAATTCTTGAAAACGTAGCAATCCTCAATTGGATGGCCTAGCACTCGATGATAAGGGCAGTAATTGGGCTCGTTGACGTCACTCGGTTGTGACGGACGTTTTGGATCTGGCAGATTTATGAGCCTGTTGCGCAATGCCAGCTCGAATAGCCTTCTTGTTTTATCACGGGGGAAGGAGTAAGCACGTCCCATCCTGTCCTCAAGGGGTACGTATGGGCGTGTATTGTTTGGACGAGCAGCCGGCTTCGAGTCGCTCGGTTGTTGTTGGGCATTAGCGACAATGATCGCTTTTCCCTTTCCTTTATCGTTTCGGGGGTCCGGTTTCGGGAGAGGGGGTTTATGGCCCATCTGGTCCATCTGCGCTAATTTGTCGATCAAAGCCTGGAAGGAGGTCGGCTTGAAGAACATCATAAACTGTGAAATGGTTGCTTGTGGATCGAGTGTTCCAACAAACATTCCCACTTCTATGCGCTGTTCGCACTTTGACCATAGATTTCGCCACCGTATAGCATACTGAACCCATGTCTCGCCGGGTTTTACCCTGGCGTTGATCAGTGCCGTCATCGGGGTACGCTCACTGGCACTTGCAAAACGTTGGGTGAAGAGCAGTTCCATCTCCGCAAAGGTTTTAATAGAGTCATTGGGAAGCTCAGAATACCATTCAAACGCTGTGTCTGATAAGCTTCCAACAAACTGGCGAAGTAACAACTTGTCGTCGCCGCCTGTATTACCGCAAAGCGCCCTGAACTGGGCAACATGTTGATGGGGATTGCCGGTCCCTTTGTAAACATGAAACTTGGGAATAGTGTAACCCGGCGGGTACTTGATTTGGTCATACCAGCCCGGATATGGCCGCCCCGTTTTCACGATCTGACCGGCTGCTTCAGTCGCCTGATGCACCCGTATTTGTTGGGCAATATATTCATCCAAATCAGCTTTTGATATGGTATCCTCTTTAGCTGCGGATAGAGCCGGTGGAGGATTCAATGTCTCTCCCCTATCATCTTCAAGAATGATCGGGGATTCTCCGGCAGGTGGATCTGGTTGAATCATCATACCCACCATATCCTGGAATAGGAGGGCCATTTTCTTTATGTTGGCTACCTGTTCCGCAGCCTCTTTATCTTTCTTCTCTAGCACGCGCCGAAGGAATTCGGCGTCCGTCTCTTGTTCGTGACGTTCTTCTGAGGATGTTTCCGGGGTTTCTTTCGGCCCAGTGAGTGCAGCCATTGCGGTCATCATCTCCTGGAGCTTTTGTTGCTGCTCCTGAGCCTTGGTCACTGATCGGGTAAGCGGTCGGTGACCCGTAGAAGTACGACTTTCTTTCTTTCCCGCAGCCATATAGACCGTATGAACTGTTATGCCCCCTGACTTGGGGCGTTTAGGTTCACCGCTTTTAAACTTTGTTAGTGTCATGGGAGCTTTTTCTGGCCTCTTCCTTTTATGGACCTTTGAGGTTGAAGGAGCCGTTGAAGCGGGCATTCTAGCATTTGTTGCCCCCTGCTGTTTAATGGGGCGGTTCTTGTCTTTTTCCACCTTTGCCCCTTTCTGGCGACGGAAGTGGTCTGAGTCAATCACGGAGTCTTGAACCCTCCGCCAAACTTTATAAATTTTTGACGACAGCCGTTGAGGGGGCTGTTCATGCTTCGTCTCCGGAGCTTTTTCCATGGGCGGAGGAGACCTTTTCAATGTAGCAACCGGAGAGTTCTTTCTCACCTTCCTCAGCAATTCGAAGCTGTTCCCAGTTGGAACAGCAGCATTGACCTCCACCACTGGAGCAGGTGGGGTTAGCCCTGAGGGGGAGTTGCCCCCTGCTTTCCTTATTCGTTGCTAATGGCGACGTCGCGCACGACGAGCCGTTGGGACTGGCTCAGAAATCGAGATGGTTTCTTGCTGCCCCCTGTTTGAGTGTGGGGTAACTGCTGATGTCAGCCTATCGAAGACCGACGCTTTTTGACCAGTTGGTGGCGGAGTGGGAACAGTCAATCTTGTAAAGACCGACTCTCTGATGGGAGAGGCCGCTTTAACGACTTCCAAAGCAGCGGCCGTTGCCCTCTTTGGGACAGCCACTTCATAGTTCTGACCTAGCCTGGTGAAAACGGAGGCTGTCGGCTTAGTAGCGGGTGACCCGTTGACAGGGGTCGTGGTGGCAGTGAGCCGGTCGAACACTGACTTCTTGTTAGCTTCAGGTACGGATATCGGCATAGAGAAGCTTGTAGGTGGGACCATGGTCCCGAAGAACAAGCCGGTGGTGGCTTGGGTCACCTGGTCTACCGGCAGGGTCAGGAAAGAAGCCGCTTGGGGCCCATACATCACCCCTCCTAGTGAAGTGGAGCGTCTGTTGCAGTGGCATTTCTAGCAGCTGGTGCAATTGGAGGCCATTGAATCTCGAATTCTGTGCCAGACAAAAGACCAAATCTTAGCAACTTGAAATCCGAAGACAACCATTTAACAAACCGCGATTGGTTCGCGAAGACGACACACGAAGTGTGGAGTGGAAAGAGGAAAAGGTCCCACCGGGCGTGCCAGAATCTGTTCCACTCCGAACGGCGGCCTGGACGTTAGGTCTGTGCCTGAGGTTCGGGGCAGATGCTATTTGGTTTTATCCGTCTATCTCTCCGAAGATGCCAAGTTGATTTATGGCACCGTGTATCGGAGGTTTAGACGGATGCGGCCGATGTAGCAGACTTCGTCAGATTCCCCCTCAGGGTGAGGGGTTTTTGATTGTGGGGACGCTCTTCCCTGCAGGCGCAAGCCCCTGCAGTTAATTACGCTACCGCATCGCGGTAACAACTTTCTCCTTCTCCAGAATTTCACTTCGTGTCGTGTGTGTTTGTTTTGTTTGCGGTTGCCCGTGGATTGTATACGGAGACTGAGTAATGCCGTCGCCCGTAGGACGTGGATTAGTCCAAATCCGTATTTACTTAGATTTGGGTTTGGTGTTTTTAGTTTAAGGATGCATTAGTCGCATTGCGGCTAAGATCAACTTAAACCTTCGTTAAGGATACATTAGTCATGTTCTAGACTAAGATCAACTTAATATAGTGATTGATTTAATTATCTGGCCGTCGGGACTCGTCACCTCTCTGACGTCATTGATGGATTACAACGACAGGCGTCTGAGGAGTTCAGAGATGTACCCTTGAACCAAAGTTGATTTGGGGTTTTATTGTTTATTTAAAGATCTAAGGACACATTAGCCGTAGCTGGGGCTAAGGTCAACTTAGACGGGACCGTTTAGATCCGACAAGAGAGCATTTGGGCTCTATTGTGCCAGTTTAAGGACGTGGCGGTCCATTGCCAGTTTTAGGGATGTGGTAGTCCATTATTAGTTTAGGGACGTTTCGGTCCGTTGCTAGTTTAAGGACGTAGTGGTCCATATTCTAGTTTAGGGACGTAGTGGTCCATCGCCAGTTTAGGGACGTGGTGGTCCGATATTAGTTTAGGGACGTTTCGGTCCGTTGCTAGTTTAAGGACGTAGTGGTCCATATTCTAGTTTAGGGACGTAGTGGTCCATCGCCAGTTTAGGGACGTGGTGGTCCGATATTAGTTTAGGGACGTTTCGGTCCGATATTAATGTGTGGTCGTTGGGACCCGTCACCTCTTTGACGTCGTTGAGGAATTACAACGAGAGATGTCAAAGGAGTTCGGAGATGTACCCTCGAACCGGTCGTGAATTGGTTTGGGAGAGCTATTTTGCTCAATCAATTTAATTTAAGGACTTACAGCCAGGATTGGGTTAAGTCCAAAAATTTTTTTTATTTATTTTAGGCTCTGCCTGACTAACGGAATCTATCCGAACAGAGCTCTGCTCCTTTATTGTTTTGCAATATGATTTGGGCCAGGCCCTTTTAAATAATGAGTTGCAGAAACTCAAGAATTTTCCAAAACAGGGCTTTGCCCTTTTGCAATTTGATTTGGGCCAGGCCCTTTTAAATAGTGAGTTGCAGGAACTCAAGAATTTTCCAATTTGATTTGGGCCAGGCCCTTTTAAATAGTGAGTTGCAGAAATTCAAGAATTTTCCAAAACAGGGCTTTGCCCTTTTGCAATTTGATTTGGGCCAGGCCCTTTTAAATAATGAATTGCATTTATATAGAACAGGGCTCTGCCCCTTTATTATTCTGCCATTTGATTTGGGCCAGGCCCTTTTAAATAATGAGTTGCATTTATGCAGAAACTCAAGAATTTTCCAGATTTAAGAACAAAAGTGCATAGCACTTTTGATCTAAATTTGGATCAAAGGAAAGCAAGTTTTTCTTCTTGTTTTCCCTGATTTCACAGAACCAAGGGTTCATATCAAGTGCAAGGCACTATTTATCTTCTTTTTTTTGTTATTCCCTTTCTAATCTTCTGTTCTTCAGAAATTTTTACCTCTTTTTTTCTGTGTCTTTGATTAATCTTCAAGAGTTCTTTTTTTTTTTCAGAAGTTGATCATTACGCCTTTGAATGAGGTCTGGGGTCTTATTTATAGTGCTCACAAATTTGTTGAATTTGTTACCAAGATCTTTCCTGAATAATTTTGGGAATTTTCCCACCATTGGATCTTTGATCCAAGGGTCCCTGTTTTACAGAAGAAATCTTCTTGTTTTAACAAGAATCAGAAAAGATTTACTTAAATTTTCATTCTGTTGCTGTGCAACTCACCAGCGCGTGACACGTGTCGCGCAGCCGTGCGCTTGCACGGTTGCGATTGCGCAACTGCGCAGACACGTGTCGCGCAGCCGTGCGCTTGCGCGGTTGCGCTTGCGCAGTTAAGTCTTACTTATGTTTTTTAAAGAGCCTTGCTCTGATTAGACGCACTGCCTTGGGCGTTACGCTGCCGAATCAACTTCCGCCATGTGGCAAATTGCGCGCTGCGTACGGGAACCGAAGCGTTGCTTCGAAATTTGAATTTTCAAAATTCAAGTAGAGCCTTGCTCTGATTGGGGGAAACATGGGGTCTTTAAACTCATGGACTATGATGTCCTTAACTTCGACCGTGATGTCTTTAAACTAACATCGGACTGTGAGGTCCTTAAACTCACGGACTATGATGTCCTTAACCTCGACCGTGACGTCATAAAACTAACATCGGACTGTGAGGTGCTTAAACTCACGGACTATGATGTCCTTAACCTCGACCGTGACGTCTTTAAACTAACATCGGACTGTGGAGTCCTTAAATCCACGGACTATGATGTCCTTAATCTCGATCGCGATGTCTTTAAACTAACAATGGACCCCTATGTCCTTAAACTGGCAATCGACCGTAATGTCACTAAATTAAACAATAGAGCCCAATTGCTCTCTTGTCGGATTTAAATGGTCCCGTTAAGTTGATCTTAGTCTAAATTTAGACTAACGTATCCTTAATAAACGTTTAAGTTGATCTTAGTCTCAAATGAGGCTAACGTATCCTTAAACCCAACCCCCAAATCTAAATCTAAGAAAGATACGGATTTGGATTAGTCCACGTCCTACGGGCGACAATATAACTTAGTCTCCGTATACAATCCACGGGCAACCACAAACAAAACAAACACCTACAACACGAAGTGACCATCTGGAGAAGGAGAAAGTTGTTATCGCGATGCGGTAGCGTAATTAACTGCAGTGGCTTGCACCTGCACGGAAGAGCGTCCCCACAATCAAAACCCCTCAGATGAGGGGGAATCTGACGAAGTCTGCTATATCGGCCGCATCCGTTTAAACCTTCGATACATGGTGCCATAAATCAACTTGGCATCTTCGGAGAGGTGGACAGATAGCACCAATTAGCATCTGCCCCGAATTTCAGGTAAAACGGACCTACGCGGTCGCGTCTCCGTCTTTCGGAGGGGAACAACCACAATCTCTATAATAAAAGATAATTTATGTTAATATACCATATTAATACCATACTCTTTTATAAAGGGTTATTCTTATTAAAGCGTCACAATCTTTACCCTAAAATACCATGGCATTTCATAAAACAATATTCTGCCCTAAAAATACCATTGTTTTATATAAACAATAATTACGATAAAATACCATAGTTCATTATAAATTAAGGTTTCTATAAAATACTATATTCACCTTATAAAATATAATGGAACGAGATATAATCCACGACTGTGGAAGTCCATATCGATTGAGATATTATCTACTTAAATCCAACTTTAATCCAACTTTTGATACATCACACGACATGACCTACGATACGGTTAGGATTAGAATGCGCAAACTTAGATATTGAATACTATTATAAATGAAGATCCCTGCAGATAGGATGAACTGTCCTAACATGAAGGACTATTAAGAATGAATTGAACAGTCCCAATATAGACAAATGACATTCCATGCCTAGATAATATACGCACTAACTCTAATTCGCAAAACCTTCACACTGAATAAAACGGGGCTGGATAGTTTGATTTGACAAGATAGTATACAGAATCGGATTCCCCTATCACTCGATCAGATTCGGGAAAGTGGAATAGTATATTTCACCTTCCCTAACCGTGTTCCATAGTTAGAATGGAATAATCTTAAGAACCCGCTACCCTTTTCTAACAAACTAAATGAACATATTACTTGTAGTTACCGTACGCAGTATACTATAATTTACCAAATACCTACAACATATATATCATATCTCTACACAAATATAACATCATACATTACACACACTTGTTCTCGTTATCATTACTTCTATTGAGAAAATCCTATCCGAGTGTAATTCGCTGACGGGCTTCCTTTTTCCTTCTTTATCTCTGAAACGTCTGTTAGATGAGAACGAGATTGCTGAAGAAGGAGACTATGGATTAGAGCCTACTAATAAAGACTTCGCAGAGTTGACGCAAGAGTATTAGGATTAGTTCTTTTATTGCCCACCTGTTTAGGGCTTGCTTTGTTTTAATCAATATAATCAAATTGTTTAGTTTGCTTTTAGTATTTTGGGATGTAATAATTTTAGTTAATGGAAATAAATGCCTCTGCTTTTATTATCATTTTTGGTATATTGCATGCATGATATATTTATACGTTTAACGTAACTGTATCGAGAAAAGACCACTCTCGACACAGTTAGGTTGCGGACTTTGCCACGTCACTGTTTCCGTACTTTTACAAAGCGGGGCATGACAATAAATATTTAAAGTCAAACAAAAAAATATTCAGTCAGAGATCAAAATAGTCATTTTCTTTGCCATCTAACAGCAACATTCATCTCAGAATCTTCTCATTTTGCATTCGTACACTTTGTAATAATCTGCATTTTAATAAGGGTTAAGAATTAGTCGTTCTGAAGTTAAAAATATGGATTCATACATAAATGACATTGAGTAAATCAAAGTTACATTAGTGAAAAGTCCAGTAAGGTTAGGAAAAGCTGCTGATTGTTGATTGCCTAAATAACATTGAAGAGCATCCGGTGGTTGTCTTGGCTTTTGAAAGTTGGAATTTCTTGCATTCTATAAGTTATTAAATATAAGATATGAGTTTAGTTTAGAAAAATAAAATGATTGATAATTGTATGAAATAAAAGATTTAAAAACCAATACCAGAGGTGCAGCTGCTATTATACACACAGAATCTATAAACAACATTTGTTTGACTTTGAACTGAAATAAACAATATATAAATTTAGAATTATGACTCACATTAGTAGTATTCTATGTAAACAGTAATGCAAAATTAAAAAGTAAAAAATGGATCTCTTGTTTACTAGTTAACGTCGGAATCATTGGGTCATAGTTTTTGGTGCCTCTACTTTTGAATTCATAAAAGATGATCCAATGATAGTATTCTAAGAGAAAGAGTAATGCAAACATAGATGGCAATATATAGTGTGAAAGTTAGACATAGATTAGATATTCATGAATTGCATTATAGAAGTAAACTAAAATAAACTTTAAATAAATTACTTGTTGTGCAGTAGTTGAGATGGATGGTGTTACTACCTTTGGGTGATGTGGTGTTTTTGCAACTTATAATGAAATGACATTAAACTCGGATCACATGAGTAGCTAAAATTTAACAAATATCATGAATATGTAAATATAAGTGCTCACCCCTTGCATATATCTTAAAGCTATTACTTTCACATCCCTTCTAATTGCTAGTTTGCTTTGCTTTATCTTGCATGCAAAAGCACCTAGAGGTATCATAGATGGCCCAACATTATCACCCCTTATTGCTTGAACATTGGAGGTTTCATCAAATGTTCTTCTTACATCATGATCCCTTTGTACCGAATCAAGCTCTCTCATAACTGCTTCAACTTCATCTTGGTTCTCTATCACCCCATCATCAAACCATTCCACATTTTGTACTCCTCTAACGCCACATCATGCACCACCTGTAGCACTTCCTCTGCCCCTCTCTTTTGCTTGAGGATCCTCTTCTGCTTGAGGATCCTCTTCCACCGTTTGTTGCATTTATTTGACTTACATTTGTATCACATTGACCTCGTTTCTTCAATGGAGGCATTCCTCTAACACTTCTTTCTTAACCGAACCATTTTTACAGCTTCTAGCTTTATATTCCAAAACACGTATTGGCTTGCCCAAATCTTCTCATTTGTAATGAATTCTTCAACTCATGAGCCACTCTTCTTCTTTTTTCCTTTTGTCTGCCTGGTCTTGTTCACACCAGAATATTGCATTTAATACCGTCCATTCTTATGCTCGTTTGTTTATAGATAGGTTCTTTTAATCCATGTTTGCTATATATTTACAGGCTATAGGTTTCTAGTCCAAAATAACGCAAATGATACAAAATCTCCACTGTTACGTCAAAATCCAGAACATCTGTTGCCAACAGATAAAAGCCGGGTTCCGGTCATCCGTATCCGTCCAGTGCCGCTTACCAGTTCCAGAGATAAGACAAATGACAGTGGTCATTCGTGTCTCGAACAAACACAGAGCACGAGAGGGGCAGCACAAGAATCAATGGGTGCGCAGAGCTCGAGAGAGATGAGGTCAAAAGAATTAATTTTGATGCCATTTTGGACTGTTGCAGATCTGAAGAAATTGTGGAGGCAATTGCAATTTGGAGCATGAAGAACAACAGAAGAGAGCAATACAAGAAAACCCAGAAAAAACGACAACCCAACTCCCTCAAAGAAGCGCAGATCCGCGGCCAAAATGGCCGATTTGCGGTGGATCCACGGCCGAGTTGACTCAGTGTCAACTCGGATTTTGGGGGTAGTTTAGACATTTCATTTGGGCTCAGAATCTTTCCCTAGGGTTTCAGCGCTCAGCCTATAAATAGCCCAGTTTTGTGCCAAGCCAAGGGTCTTCTTTTTATGCTTCTTTTTGTTAGGAATTAGTGTAGTGTTAGTTCTTCTTCTTCTTCTTATTCATGTATTCTTTCATTAAAATGTAGTGAGAGTATTGAGTGGATTATGAAATGAAGATGAAGGTTTTTTATTTAACTTGTATCTTTTAATTCTTGCATTGTTATTTTAATTCTAGTGTAATTTTATTTCTTGTTGTTAATTAGTTGTTGTTATTTCTTGCTCTCTTCTTTTCTTCTTTTCCGTATTATTTTCAATCGATAATATTTCGACGGAGTTCCTTGCTTAGGTGAGGACCCAAGAGTTAGCTTGTAAAACCATATTTTTTTCCTTTTCTTCTTTCTTGTTTTGTTTTATTTTCTCTTATAATGTGTGAATAATTCCACACTTGTTAAGGCTAAGGAAGGTGGTATGAGGGAAGAAAAAATCCCTTGTGCTTGTCTTCACCAAACATCTTGAAACGAACCCCGACCAAACAAATGCAACCCCCTCACTTAGGCGCGCTATACGTGACGTGTAGCCGCGACCTAAGTCGAGAAGTCCTTTAAGCGCACTACAACGTGACATGTAGTTGTGACTTAATTGGATACATGGTTGCGGGTGTTTGGCCGATGATTGGAAATAAGCGTATTTAGCGGACGGACAAGGGGCACTAGGAATGGATTTAGCATTGGAAAACTCGCTAAAACTCGCAAATCCCATTCCTATGTCCTCCTAATCCCCGCTAATTTCGATTATCCCAATATCGTCTTAAGAATGGCAAAAGAAAAGAACAAGATTAATCCTAACTCTACTAACCAAGCTTAACCTTAACAAACTTACTTGAACATAAATACGAACACTTAAGATAGAACTGAACATATACATATACATTCTTTATTGACTCGTCTAAGACTCGAACGGACATACAACTGTAAGTCCACGTTGCCCACCCCGGTGCTTACGGGGAGGCGGAAAACGGAATAAAAATCGAATTTTTATGAGCTTAGGCAACATGGACTACACTATGAAGGATCTTTGCTAAACAAAAACAAGCTAAAGCTAACTAGAAACTAGCTAAGTGCTAGAAAGGTTATACCTTGGGCTTTATGTCCTTCTCTCCTTGCTCCTTGGAGTGGTGGAAGGAGGTCACCTTAGTCGTCTTCTCACGTCGAAAAAAGATCCACCCGAAAGCCTCGACCTTTGGCTTCAACTCCAAGCTAGAAGTAACTAGGGTGCAAGAAGTGCTAATCCTTGAACCCTAGATAAGAGTAGAGATTATCAAGAAAGGGTTTTTCTCAAGCTCAAGTGTTTCTCAACACATGAGAGGGGAGAGCTTGAGGGAGAGGAAGAACAAGAGAGAGAAAGTGAATAATAGAATGAGAGAAAATATGAAGCATTCTCTCATATATGTGTGAATTATTGTAATTAGATAATTAGCTAGATAATTGTCATAGTTAATCAAGACATGACCATTATCATTTCATTTTTAATGCAATTTGCAAGGATCAAAGAGCATCTTCCAAATGAAATGATGATGGTCAAAGTGTCAACCTAGGTCAACAAGTCAAGGAGGTCAAATGGTCAACAACCATAACCATGCACAATTATTTAAACTAATATCAATTAACCATAATACACACATAAGCATTAGGGTTAATAAAATGACAATAGTCATTAACCCTAATCAAAGTCCTCTCCCTCTGTCTCAAGTAACTGTGCATACACACCCGTATTCGTGATCCGAGGAACACGAATACAATGAGAAAAAACCAATCCCAAATCTATAGCTTAAACCAAAGCCCACTAGTATAAGCTGTCCGGACAGCAAATGTGCACAAGTGCGCGGATGTGAACCGAACCCTGTCGCAAAACCATGCGACCTCTACTCATTTTGCCTAAAGGCGAATAGCTCTCTGTGTGGAACTCTAAAGACTCGACACTACGCTGGCAGTGGGTTTAACCACAGACCGCAAGCGGCACTAGCTGTACGTAACGGTCCCCAGGTAGATGTCGATAAGAAGACTGACGAGGTGAACCCCATCTGAACTCCTACTGAGCCTGTATGTGACAATCTCCGTGCAGTCCGGTCTGTTCGTCTGATACATCGCATGGCGGGCCTAGGGGGCGGTGAACGTCAGTCCCCTAATAGCGATACAAGTCGTGTCGGAGTGTAGCCCAGAACACCCTGAGATAACACTGGAAACCTACCAGTATATCTCACTTGCCCTGGCTAGGGACTACTCGTGTAATGGCTCTCCTGGACACAGCGCGATGTCAACCCCCAATACCGGGAGAGACGAATCCTGTCTAACCGTCACTGCCTCCAAGTGCTTCGGGACTGCACCCAAAAACTACCTGTTTGCACGACTCCTTTGAGCCGTGGTAGGGTAGTAATCAAAGTGCAGTGGGAACACACTTGAGGCGAAGTGACAGTGTCAAGTCAGCGGACTAAGCTGTACTCATGTCACCTGGGAACTGATAACCGACGATAGGTATAATACCAACCAACAGTTCCCGACGAGTCCTGTCCAGTGTACTCGTAACCTAACGAGCACCCGCATACTATCTCAAGTACGACGTACTGACGGCTGTGGGACAGACCGTCTCCCACGCTGGGATGAGAAGCGCATACACTAGTCTACTCCGGAGTATCGATGCCCTGTCTCGATAGTCCAACGACTAGGGACCTGTATAAGGATGTGCTTATAGATCACCCAGCTCCCACGAGTGTGAGCGCCATCACAACGCTGGTAATCAAGCAAAGATCCTAAGGGCTCTACTAATATGTATATCAGCAATATGCTAAAAGAAACACATGCACATATTAAAGCAGAGACAAACCAAGTAGCATACTACCATTTCGAGCAAGATTGTATATACAACTGTGAATATCCCAAGCTTCCATTAAGTAATATACAAACTAGTATGATACAATAATGGCCTCTAGGGCATATACACTAACACAACCATCTCCCTGTGTATCGACCCGTGCTCAACCGGCTAGCTACAAAGCGACACCGTCCTTGATCGCGGTTAACTTTAGAATTTTTAATACGCGACACGCGAAAAGCATGCGATCAAATGGCGCCGCTGCCGGGGAGACGGTAACGTATTTTCTTTCTTGCTATTTGGGTTAATTTTTTTTGTATATATATAAAATTATAAATATAATATAAAAAGAAAATCTTTTTGTTAGTTTTGATATTTTTTGTATGCAAGTGTGCAGGCTATCTGGAGCAAGTACAGTAATCAAAAAAGAAAACAGAGTATTTTATTTTGGAGTAGAGAGCAAGTGGAGTGCGGGGACAAATTTTCATGCCCCAAGTCCAATGTTTGACCGCGGAACTGCGGTCAAACCTTGAGTTGTGCGGCGGTTCCGAGGCTCAATTGAGTCTTCTTAGCCTCAATTTTTTTTCACCCACTCTCTTTCTTTTTATCTCTCTGTAAACCACCTAACTGTATTTTCTGCAGGTATCTTTGCACAGAATTGTGCCGCCGCCAAATAAATTTTTTGTTGTTTTAGATTTTTGTTTGTTTACGCGCTTTGCATATAATAAATACGGATTTTAAGGGGCTATAACACCAATTCAAATTGGGTGGGGATTTCATCACCCTTCCTAAGACCCCACAAATCATAAAACGCATACGCATCACCTTGAGTTAATAAAAAATATCTAGACCAAGCCTTTTAAGGACATGTCGCACTCAATTAGGACAAGTGAAGGTTGCGGGGAATCAGTCGTTTATCTAAACTTGATTTTGTGGTGCCTAGGCTAGACAAGTGAGGAGGTAATTCTAAAAGGCCCGTCTCACGGTGATTCGTGAATGGAACCCTCCTTACCTCACTTGTGCTTACCTGGCCACAATTAGCAGTGATGAGGCGAATCGAGGGTCATCTTGCAACTTGTCGCTTGGAAGTCTAGGAGCGGCCTAGTTGGATTTTGAAGACCCTAGCTCTAGGTGTGTTTGTGCATATTGTGATTGTGATTGTGCTTGTATAAGGTTTAGTCCCATAATTCCGTATTCTTTCAAAAACCAAACAAACAATTTTTAAAACTCCAAAAACAAACAATTTTTTTTAAACTAGAAAAAAATACCACTTCCTTCCCTCTTTACCTTTTCACTCTTCTAACATGGGTACCCCACCTCGAAAAACTCTTGCCGAATTTTGGTACCCACAACCAGACATTTCTTCTTACGGTTCTTGCTTTGGCCGAAACTCGAATGATCCCTCCATGCCTAAAATTTCTTTGAAAGATCGGATAGACGTGTCTAGAACAAACAATTGGACTCCGCAATCCACTTCGTATCAACCGTTCCAAACATTCACCCCTTCTTACGTTGATACCCCTTTTGAGAGTCCGGTTGTAACTTCGAAACCCATGTCTATTGCTGAACGTATTGAACAATCTCGTAGCCGATCTTTCACTCCTTTCACCACTTCCAATTCGCAGGATCAACAATTCCATTCACCTTCTTATCCAAATGTTGATCCTACTCCTGTCAAACCATTCAATTCCTATCCATCCTACCCAACTGTTGCACCTTCCCTAGACATTGCTTCTACACAGCCATTTGAGAGTTTCACATATCCAGATAACTTTGAATTTTTTACTAAAACCCCTTCACAACCTATGTCTAGTCTAGAACAGTCATTGGAAGACTTTCGGGTAGCGTCGTACCAACAGATGATGAATTTGAATGCGTCCATGGTCGCCCTCATACAACCTAGTGATCCGGTAGCTAGTTTCCAACTAGCTCCAAATTTTCCAATGTATGATGAGGCGATAGGACAGGTTGAGAATTTGAGCGGTGAGAGTGAGCAGTACACCCTTCCAAATCAAACCTACCCATTACAAATTGAATCCCACAACTCCGGTTTTGAATGTCTATCGAGTGTCCTAAATGAATCATAAATAGCCGATATAACGTTTGACGAGTTGTGCAACTTTGTAGTATTTGATTTACCAGATTGTGAAGGGACCTTTCGAGTGAAACCAATTCCAAACCTTTTGACCTCTACACCTCCATCTTAGAACCTGAATTGATTAATATCCATGCTTTTGATGAGGTGTCTGAGAATATTGATTTTCACTTGATTGAGGATATCGACGCCAGGAATATTTCGGATGATGAACCCACAACTTTGGATGAGTTTGTCTCTCAAATTCATCATTTACTTTCACATCCGTGTGGACATCATCCCGAGTCATTAAATGTTTTTCCCGAACTCCATATGCGTCTTGATATATTGATGATAAATGCATGTATGAGCTTAATTTTGAGGAAAATTTTGAGGATGAACCAGTTTGGCTTGATGAGTCGGATTTTCTAATTCATTATATCCCTTCCATTGACTGTGTACACTCTCATGAACCTTTTACCCCTCCTCGATCACTTCCCTCCGTCCTTTCCATCGTTCTGACCTTGCAAGACACTGTATCACTTTCATTTCTTGTGTCTGGTTTACCAAGTTCGGCGTACCCATGTTTTCGCTCGAATCTTGAGGGATTTGACCTCATTTCTCAACGGGTTGAGAGATTAGTACAATCGCTTTTTTCACATCAGTCATTACAAATTGTAGTAATTTATTCACTCCATTTCCACTCTCAAGTTCGTATTCCACTTCTTTCTCCCTTCCGCCATTCTTCTCCTCATATACCGGGACCGTATACCACTTCTATCACCATATGGTCTTGCGTATTCTCCATTTCTTTTCTCACCGTATTCTTTCACCAACCTGCACATTATAACGATAAAATTTTTGAATGGTTGGTGCTAACTTTTGGCCTATGTAAGGAGTTGTATAGATTCATATTGTTCTCCCCCTAACTCTGAACTTTAATGCTTAAACAGTGAAAACACTGTTTCACTTAAGTTTGGCGATGACCTTTTTGTGTATACATTTTTTTTGGTTTGCCTTTTGTTTTGTATAAAATAGCCAAAAAAAGGGGAAGCGCCGACAATTTTGACCCTCTTGGTGTAGCCTGACAGTGAGGGCACTGTCAAGTTTAAGTTTGGGGGTGTGCTCGGTAAGCTTTCTACCTTCGCATTCATGTCTATATATTGCATTTGCATACTTATTAAAAACCCACAAAAATCGAAATTCTTTCCAAAAATATAGAAACTTTGTCGTCAAGTTAGCTAGTAGGATAATTTAGATTTTTATTCCGAAAGCTTAGTTGATATGTTAGAGATAATTAAATCCTAGGCTTAAGAATTGAAAACCCTAAAAATAACCCTCCTTCCGTTTAACCTTGGTAATTATACATCCTTGCAGTTTTTTTTTTGAGAAATAGGTAATCTTGAGTTCAGTTCTTGAGTTAAGTCGAGATGAAGGGAAAGTATTGAAGCTTTACTGAAGAATAAGTCTGAAAAATAGTTTCTATTCTTGAGTTCAAATTTAGAAAGTATATACCCAACAAATCGCACTTACACGCACCTTGAAACATGGGATAGTAGAGGATGCCTAGAAATACTCTTACCTGAAAGCCTGGTATGAAAGATAAAACCGTATTTAAAGCTAACCACCAAAAGAGCATCTTTGAAAAATATATCCGGTCTTGAAAAAGAAAAAATAAAGAAAAGAAAAATAAATAAATAAAGTCAAGATCTTGAAACTGCTATTTACACTTTAAACTCACACATTCAATAATCGGCTGTTAGTGCCTCAAGAAGCATTAATAGTTGCATGAAAGGTATATAAGCAACACCGTCCATTATTAATAAAAAGAAGTAGTATTAGGTATGAAGGTAAGGGTACCATAGCTTGAATTGAATTCTTAAGTGTAGGGGTAAAGTTTTACACACACGTAGAGGTATACGATCGATATTTAGAGGAAAGATAGGAATAAAAAATAAGACTTATGTTTTCTTTAAAGATGATAAAAATCCCGGATTGGAGACCGTACTTTAGAAGGAAAACTCAGGAGAGACCGAGATCTTTCTAAACTGTAAAACGTATAGGATCTGGGGTTGAATAAAAAGGAGGTGTGAAACATAAGGGTTGAATATTTCTAACCTAGGATGATAGAATTTTTAACTTTGATACTGAACTGTAGGAATAGAATCAACGTTAACTTATGAAACTAGCTTGATGGGATTTTGTTGGTGTAATCCGCTGAAAACCCTCAGGAGACAACACTCCTCCTACTAAGAACACCTAAAGCTTTAACGGCTTGTTTCACGAGCTCAGTGCAATCGTGTTCCCTGCGAAAGTGAGGTTAGGACTTTTTGTGCATAATTGGTTTTGCTCGGGACGAGAAAAAGTTAAGTTTGGGGGTATTTGTTCACACCAGAATATTGCATTTAATATCACCCATTCTTATGCCCGTTTGTTTATAGGTTGGTGCTTTTAATCCGTATTTGCTATATATTTACAAGATATATGTTCCTAGTCAAAAATAACGCAAATGATGCAAAATCTCCACTATTACGCCAAAATCTAGAACATCTGTTGCCAACAGATAAAAGCCGGGTTCCGGTCATCCGTATCCGTCCAGTACTGCTTACCAGTTCCAGAGACAAGACAAATGACAGTGGTCATTCGTGTCTCGAATAAGCACAGAGCACGAGAGAGGCAGCACAAGAATCAATGGGTGCACAGAGCTCGAGGGAGATGAGGTCAAAAGAATTAATTTTGATGCCATTTTGGACTGTTGCAGATCTGAAGAAATTGTGGAGGCAATTTGCAATTTGGAGTATGAAGAATAACAGAAGAGAGCAACACAAGAAAACCCAGAAAAAACGACAACCCAACTCCCTCAAAGAAGCGCGGATCCGCAGCCAAATTGGCCGATTTGCGGCGGATCCGCGGCCGAGGTGACTCGGTGTCAGCTCGGATTTTGGGAGTAGTTTGGACATTTCATTTAGGCTCAGAATCTTTCCCTAGGGTTTCAGCAGCCTATAAATAGCCCAGTTTTGTGCCAAGCCAAGGGTCTTCTTTTTATGCTTCTTTTTGTTAGGAATTAGTGTAGTGTTAGTTCTTCTTCTTCTTCTTCTTCATGTATTCTTCCATTAAAATGTAGTGAGAGTATTGAGTGGATGATGAAATGAAGATGAGGGTTTTTTATTTAACTTGTATCTTTTAATTCTTGTATTGTTATTTTAATTCTAGTATAATTTTATTTCTTATTGCTAATTAGTTGTTGTCATTTCTTGCTCTCTTCTTTTCTTCTTTTCCGTATTATTTTCAAGCAATGATATTTCGACGGAGTTCCTTGCTTAGGTGAGGACCCAAGAGTTAGCTTGTAAAACCGTATTTTTTCCTTTTCCTTTTTTTCTTCCTTCTTGTTTTGTTTTGTTTTCTTTTATAATGTGTAAATAATTCCACACTTGTTAAGGCTAAAGAAGGTGGTATGAGGGACGGAAAAATCCCTTGTGTTTCTCTTCGCCAAATATCTTGAAACGAACCCCGACCAAACAAACGCAACATCCTCACTTAGGCGCGCTATACGTGACATGTAGCCGCGACCTAAGTCGAGAAGTCCTTTAAGCGCACTACAATGTGACATATAGTTGTGACTTAATTGGATACATGATTGCGGGTGTTTGTCCGAGAGTTGAAAATAAGCGTATTTAGCGGATGGATAAGGGGCACTAGGAATGGATTTAGCGTTGGAAAGCTCGCTTAAATTCGCAAATCCCATTCCTATGTCCTCATAATCCCCGCTACTTTCGATTATCCCAACATCGTCTTAAGAATGGCAAAAGAAAAGCACAAGACTAATTCTAACTCTACTAACCAAGCTTAACCTTAATAAGCTTACTTGAACATAAATACGAACATTTAGGATAGAACTGAACATACACATATACATTCTTTATTGACTCGTCTAAGACTCGAATGGACATACAACAATCTCCTTGTGGATCGACCCGTGCTTAGCCGGCTAGCTGCAAAGCGACACCGTCCTTGATCGCGGTTAACTTTAGAATTTTGAATATGCGACACGCCAAAAGCGTGCGATCAGATCTCTTCTTGAATAGAGGATGCAAAACCTTTTCATATCCGGTTGATTTCCAAAACCTAGAGTCTGGTAAGGGTGAAATATGACTAGCATATGATTTCATATAATTATCTTTATTGTAGGATAAATCGAATCCTTCTAAAGGATTCATTCTTGCATCTCGTAAAGCTGCAATTCCATGAGTACATGGGATTCCAGTTAAGTCCCATACCCTACAATCATATGTATTTTTATTTATGTTGCATGTCACCCTACCATTGTCATCCTCAACCTCGTAGTCAAACCCATTTGCATATTCTGCCCAACATTTTCTCTTTTCTCTTGTAAATATTCAATTTTTGCTACAATCTTTGGACAAACAAGTCCCTCCCACTTACCTCCTATTACTTTTTTTGTTTTGATGCCTCTTCATTAATTGTCTCCTTATCATCTCCATCATGGTTATTATTGGTTTCTTCCTTGCCTCAAGTATAAACTTATTGAAGGACTCACAAATATTATTGCACATAAGATCACATTTAACATCACCATTAAAATATGATCTAGTCCAAGATTTCTTATCAACTTTATCAAGATAATTTTCATCGTGTTCATTTTCATCTTTGATAAGATTCATGGCCGGCAAAAAATTAATATTGCAGTGTTTAAGAATATTAATTGGAAACTAACATACCTATGTAAACTGCAAACTATCAATAGTAGCTTTGCAGATTGATAAGATTCAATACCTTAAGAAAATCAAACTTGGTGTATGCAGTTGCAGCTTGCCACATTATGCCTTTCAACTCCAAACATTTGTAATCCTCTTGAAAATTTGCACATAAATGTCTTACACAATATCCGTGTATGTCATTTGGAACTAGTTTTTTGATTGACTCATTCAATCCCTGTAAAAAAACATAAATATATCTACTATTAGATACTTAAAGTAAACATATAAACTTATAATAAAATTTAAAATATAAAGTCAACTAAACATATGCAAAGCTTATTAACACTGATATTGAAAACTGAAATTTGATCATATTCTCTAAAGATATGGATCAAAGGTTAACACTGATAATGAAAAATAAAATTTACCTTCTGCCTATCACTTATGAAGACTAACTTTGGAAACTTATGTTCTTTTACAGCTTCAATGAAGTATGTCAAAAACCAAGACCAAGTGCTCTCACATTCATTCTCCACAACCGTCATAGTTACTGGAAACATCTGGTTGTCTGAGTCCCTACTAACCGCACTCAACAATACTCCTCCTGCAGGGCCTTTAAGGAAACAACCATCAAGACCAATAACTGGTCTGCATCCATCAATAAATCCATGAATCTGAGCTTGATATGACACAAAGAAGCCAAAGAACTTGTTCCTTTCACTCTTGTATCGCCTCTTAGTTTTCACTCTCACATAACTTCCAGGGCATTTCTTTAGTATCATATGTGAATAGTCCCATAATTTCCAATACTGGTCCTTATAACTCCCCTCAATTATTTCTATAGGTTTCCTCCTAGCTCCGTACACCTGAAATAGATGAGGATCTGTCACTTCCCGCTTCCCAAAATATGGAATATGAGGGGTGACTAGACCAGCCATGCTCCTACGATTAAAGAATAATTTTGCCGTAGTCACAATCCGGCATCTGGTAGCATATGGTAGCAGTAATCTAACATAGATAATGAGATAATACAGTCACTAAAACTACTAGGAAAAAAGGAAACTGAGCGCAACAAATACAAAAAACTAACCAGTGATAATGAAAGGAACGATAGGGCTGGCTCACTGACCTAGATATCCACGATCTCCTCTAAATCAGATGGGTCCACTTCTTTCTCTGAGCATACATACTAATGTTATCAGAGTGACAAAAAAGTAATATATAATACGTGCAATAATAATAAACATGAAGTAGTAAGAATAGGTTAAAGACATAAGCATGAAATAGCATACACGGTAAACTCAATAGCATGAGTATCAAGTCAGTAAATCGATGCAAGTCCATATTACTAATCATATCAGTCTCTAGTTCTCAATGTCCATATCACTATCTTATCGTCGGCTTGAGCATAGGAGTCGACCATTGGAAATACAGGGCCCTCTCCTATACTCAGTAATAATCAATAACACGTGTTCATATAATAGGACCCTGAAGGACCTTCTCCTGTAGTCAGTACACGCTCATGTAATGGGACCCTGAGATTCCGTTGATCGACATACACTCAAACTATCCCAACACTCACTGTCTACATCAAGGTCCAACCATGAACTAAAATACCGATTAGCCATGACAAATCTACTCGAGAATTAGAAACTGGTCTCCATCAAGCATGACCCGCCAGTACTTTAGACAAGTGGGAAATCGCCAATGTCTTATCTATGATACTAATATCAGTGCTTTCATAACCATCCCATTCCAGTTATAGTTACACTTATATACGTCCCACAGACGTCGACAATGCAACAGTTAAATGGTTGCACCGATTGTGTACAAGTACGTCTCATGATCACTATTCGTTCACGCTTTTATGCTAATGTACTTGCCACAATCTAATCACTAATATTTCGGTAATCTAAAACAGTCGTTAGGGTATCGATGCAAATGACCACTAGTTACTGAGGGTATAACAGTCATGCAGTATGATGGAGATGCAGTAAAGTGCACTACTAATAATATATGAGCAGCCGGTGTCGTTTGGATTAGGAAAATTGCATTAAATCACACGTGCATAATTTGGCGAAACAATATAAAATGTGTAAATAGTATATTTAATTATCTGTACAGCTAAATTGATTTCGAGTCAATCAGGTTTCTGATTTTGGAGATAAGGTTGTTTAAATGTGGGTGTTCGCTGCTGGAATTACAGTTTCTGAACTGAAAGTCCATTTTAAAACGTGTTTTATCCCTAGTTACAATCATGATTCGGCATCGTTATAGTTCAATGTATTTTATGGTTATTAGTCAGAAGTTCAGCACAGAAGACGGATCAGAAATAGCCATCGTTTTCTAGGAGTTATGCTCAGTTTACTGTTGCTACGTAAAACTGATAGTGCCGTAATCAGCCGTACCTATCAACAGTGTAAAATATGTTATAAATATCAAACAACACTAGAATTTTGTGAAACCAATGTCACTAGAAAGCTAACTTAAATTCCTATGCCTCGATGTATGTTTCTGCATACTTTTGCACTTAGACAGTGGGATATATGCGTTCTAAAATAGATAAATGCAGAGATTCCTGATCTGGACTGCAGTCCAGAGACATGAATCACCTCAGTTTTTGTTGTCATAATTTATTAAAATTTATAGATCAATTATGGGGTGCTGTGGGTTTATCTATTGTCTTGAGTCCTAGAACATTAGCTTATGAGTTGTATTCAATTTAATATAGATATTAGAACGCGACATGTGCGGTAAATTTCAGATTCAACGTCGTCTTTTAGGGGCGTCATTACATGATGTAAACTTAACTATTTTCAACCCAAATTCCTACATGATATTCGTTACCAGTAAATAGATCTATCTATAACAAGTTTTGTTATTTTAAAGTAGATTTTCGTTTAAGGTCTAACGTCAAACACTTGATTATATAGCAATCGAAACTTTGGTTTCGTTTAATCAATCAAAGCGGGGTTTATTTCATATAAATTCTTAACGATGTTAAACTCGGATAGTAAACCCGATTCATGTTCCACGTCATGCTACGCACAATCACGAATCGTAATACTTGTCCGAATCTATGATATTATAACTAATCTTGATTAATTAAAGCAATGTAAATTTATATATAAATGTGTGTATCAGTATATAGCATATTAGCATGTAAAGAAAGTCTTTGGACTTGCCTAGAGACGACTACAACCACGATGGGACACGACATCGACGGCAACGACAGCGACAACGACACGATCAAGACACAGGCTCGTCCACACACCGCTAAGCTTTGGCCACGGGTAGGCATGGCGATATTGAAGATGGTGGAAGTTGCCGGCGAGGAGAGGTGATTAGCGGCGAAGCTCTGGGGTAGTAAGGCTCGGTCGATTTAGAGGTGTAGCCGGAGTGCTGGGAGGTGGAGCGTGGTGGTCACAGTGATGTCGAGGGGTTACGGCGGTTGTTATTGCGGTGAGGTGGAGGAAATGAAGAGGGTCTTAGCGATAACGTTGGAGGTTGGTTGCAGTGAGCGCCGGCGATGAGAGGGTTGGGTTGAGGAGTTCGGTGGGGTTGTGAGGGGGAAAGGTAGAGATGTCAAGGGTGCTGTGGTGGTCTTGGGGAGGTGATGAGGGGTCTCGTTGGTGGTTCAGGTCACTGGCAGCGAGGTGGTAGAAGGAAGAGCCCGGTGCAAGTGGAGGCAGAGCTATTTGATAGGGAAGGTGGCACGTGGGAAGCTTGGGGTGTAACTGTGGGTGCTCGTCGGACATGTGAGGGAGAGTGGGGGTTTTGATGATGATGGTGAGGTCGGCGGCTGTTCAGGGTGGCGGTTGTTCAGGGTAGCGTCAGTGATGGTTGTTGAGGTGGCAGTGGTGTTGGTGGTGTTGTCGGCTGCGGGTTTGATAGAGGAGAGAGAATAAGAGAGAAGGATACAGAAAGATTAAGAGAGAGAGAGAGACGTTAGGGATGAGGGGCGAGAGCACGGAGGCGGCCCGGATTTCATGGGGCAGGTAACGAGGAGGCGCGGGTCATGGGGAGGAGGGAGCGGAGGGAGCGGGAGCCGTTAGGATGGAGGAATTAAGAATAAAGAAGAGAGAGAAAAAGAGAGAGGAGAAAAGGGAAGAATGGGGGAGCCGGGTCGGGTCAGGTATGGGTTTGGGTTAGGTGGGATTAAGAGTGGGGCTATGGGTTTGGGTTTTAGGTTAAGATTTAGGTTTTAAGAATTAGAGATTATTGTTAGAAAAATATAGGAAACTATTTATAGAAAATATTTAAATAGAAAAAAATAAAGAAATATTTATTTATAAATATGGAAAATATTTACAAAGGAACTAGGTATTACAGGATCTATCGTTAACTCTATGGAAATTGTCTTCTTAAACGTGGCTACACTCAACTTAGGATTATCTTTAATTCTGATCAAGTATCTATGAGCGAACCAGGTTGAAGTGGCTTGGGAATTTATAAAAACCCTACTACATGTATGTTTGCCATTCATTGAAACAATCTGCCACATGGTTTTACCTTGATCATATCATCCATATATCCTCCAAAAGCATATGTAAGCTTTGCACCATACTGTTATTCTGTCCCCCTCATTCTTTTAAAAAATAAGATCATATACCTTCAACACTGCTTGAGTTCTTAGCATCCTTCAAAACTCACATGGCTTAGTAAACCTGTTCCTATCTCAAAATGAGGGTTCTCTATATCCTTATCTTCTCTAAACCGATAATTTCTTTTCTTATTTCCAACTTGTTCATCTTCATTTGATAATGCCAAGCTTCTCAGTTTATCACTTGCTTCATATTCTGATTCCACCTCTCTAGTAGGCACTGCATTTTCACCACCAACAACATATAGACCGTCAGCTCTTTTTGGCCTTCCTCTGTTTTCATATTCATGTTCTTCATCTTCACTGGCATCACCATCCTCTATTTCATCTTCATCTCTTCTTTTGAATGCAATAAGTGCTGCATTATTATCATCTGCATTCTCATGTTCATCATTAGTCATTGAATTTTCATCTTCATAATCATCCTTTGCATTGTAAATGAAACAAAAAAGATAAGTTGTAAAGTTGGTTGAAGGCTTTCTAAAAAAATTAAATAAGTAAATATTCAAAGGATTATCATTACTTGAGCCATCATTACCACCATTGACCCTATCACATTCAGCTTGTGGATCCCAATCTTCATCTGAGTCATTATCCTCATCAAGGTCTCCAAACAGTATTCTCTTTTCACCATTTGCTACAACATTATCACATGCAGCCTCTAAGTGTGGAGCCACTTCATTTGGGACCATTTGTACATCAACCTGAGTAACACATGATGCATCATCTTGTGTTTGGGGAAATTTCGGTCCAACATTCCCATTTTGGGGACGAATGTTAGTTTAGGGACATTTCGGTGCATTATCGTCCTGTTTGAGGCGAATAATTAGTTTAAGGGCTTCTCGATCCGACATTCCCATTTTGGGGACGAATGTTGGTTTAGGGACATTTCGGTCCATTATCGCCATATTTGAGGCGAATAATTAGTTTAAGGGTTTCTCGGTCCGACATTTCCATTTTGGGGACGAATGTTAGTTTAGGGGCATTTCGGTCCGTCATCACCATATTTGAGGCGAATAATTAGTTTAAAGGCTTCTCGGTCCGACATTACCATTTTGGGGACGAATGTTATGACATTTCGGTCCATTATCGCTTTGTTTGAGGCGAATAATTAGTTTAAGAATTTCTCGGCCCGACATTCCCATTTTGGGGACATCTCGGTCCATTATCGCCATATTTGAGGCGAATAATTAGTTTAGGGACATCTCGGTCCAACATTCATCTGGCGCGCACGCGTATTTGTTATATGACGAAGTGAATAATGTTGATATGGAATGTACCCAATTTGGGACACGATCCGATTTGATGCATGTACGTCAATTTGGAAGTGTATCAACGAAAGAAATTGTTGGTCGTCGGGGCCCGCCACCTCTCTGAAGACGTTAAGAAATTATAACGACATGTATCAGAGATATAAAGAGATATACCCTTGAACCAAATCCCGTATTTGAGGGAAAAGGGGTTATTGTGGACTTAAGAATTTTTGGTCATATTTGAGACCTTGGAAATCAAGAGCATATGGGCTCGATTGATTTTAAAACAAAGAGGTTTAACCTCAGGGAACTTAGCGAATTTTGGGCTGAGATTGAGTTTCCATAATTACCCAAAAGTGCTAAGCGATGGGGCATACAACACTCACATGTGAAACACGTGAGGTGTTGGATTAGTGCTAAGCACCAGAGTCCCACGGCGATCACATGTGAAACCCGTGAGGCGCTCAGATATGAGCGTTGCCCCAATCAGTGCGAAGCACTTTTAACATTTTGACTAATCTTAAAATGCTGAGCACTTTGCATGGTACTCACGTGGGAAGCACATGATGCTCTATAACAGTGCTAAGCACTAATGAGATACCAAATTATTCTTGTTGTTTGTTTTCAGAGATATCGATCTCTGTTAATGACAATTTTAGTCATTGATGATCATCAAGATTTTAGTTTTGATGATCTTGGATCATCTTCATTGTTTTTATTGAAGAAATGGGTTCTTTTATACTTTTATAAGAACCAAGTTCTTTATATAGGGTTAAACCCTAATTTTTCTTTTTTGAGGAATTAAATTCCCATATGTTCTTGTTCATTCTCTTTCTTTCATTTTTTTTGAACCTAATTCTTTTCCCCTAAGTTTTGAATCTGCAGAACAAAATCTTCCCGATGAGAATTAAATTCTCAACTTGTGGGGAGCAAATCTCAACCAGAGGAAGAACTAAGTTCTTATATGAAGGGTTAAACCCTTATGCAGGAAAAGGAGAGACAATATGATCTCTGTGTTTTCTTTACCTAGGGTTTCAATAAGGAAAGTCTTCTTCTATGAGAATTAAATTCTCTCTTCTCTCAAGAGCTCACTGTATTCTTTTTTGCATAAGCTTGTGGGGAGTTGATTGATTCTGTATTTGGAAAGAAGTATTTTGTAAGTAACCGCAATCGATAACAGTGTCGCTAGTAACTAGCCGAAATGAGTACGGGTCGTCCTCAGGAAAATATCGAATCTTTTATTTGTTTTAGACGAGTTGATTGAAAGAAGAGGTGATTGGTTGAAGATCTATGATATACGGATGTAGAATCTATAAAGAAGAGGTTTGTAGGGTTCATAGAATTTATTAGTAATGGATGATTAATTAAAGAAAACTCCTTTTATGTTTCAATAGATTTAAAACTAGATCAATAGTGATGAATGAAGATTAGGGTTTTTGGAGGGAATAGGGTTTCTACTCTTAACCCTTATCTTTTCATTGACCTCTACTCATAACTAGCCTTTACCAAAAACAGTTGTTAATCTAATCTCAAATCGTGGTCGAGACTATCAATAAATTGATAGCGCACCCGATTAGGATCTTAACAATTACTTTGCTAATGTTTATAAACTTTAAAAGATATAAAAGGAGTTAAGAGATTTTATCATCTATTGATCTACCCCAATCCTACGAACCCTATCAAGCATAGAATTACTCACTCATGGTTGAGATAGAAGAGAAGATGAAGAGGGAGATCATAATGTAAATGCAGAAAGTAAATGCAGAATGCAAAGAACTAAACTAAAGATCTACATTTTTATTAATCAACTATCATTTACAAATCCGTCGAATTTAGAGTACAAGAACCTTAGTTTATGCTCCCGATCTCTGTTCTCGTTGGAAGTAGATAATGCGTCGAATGATCTCCTGGATTCGTGGATCGCTGTGGACCTCTTAATCGCTTCGGATAGATCTATTATGTGATGCTTTTAGTGATCTATTTTCGAGATTAGATAGATAATTTTCATATGAAACTCTCGGTCCTTTAAATTGCATTAGAAGCAGAAACCCTAGATCCCATGTGTTAGGATTTATTGTTGTGGTCATCCCCAAATTATCCCAGATCCAATGGCCATAATATGGCTACGGATCCGCCGCAAATGCATGCGTTTGGCCGCCCAACCGCGGCATGTTGGTGAGATCAGGGTATCAAAATTCTTGTGCTGCCTTATGTTGACACCTGGAGATTGTTGTGATGCCTGATTTCTTTAAATCTTTTCTGAGTCTCTTCCATTTACGATTTTACGATTTGATTAAATTTTATCGGCAGATTTTATTCTCGACATCTCGAATATTTCGATCTCCAGACCTGAGCTACATCTGCACAATATCTCAATTCATAGTATTAGTAATATTAGTTATATTTGAGATATTATCATAATCATTTTATATATGATGCAATATTTTAAGAATATTGATTTGCAATATTTGATATGATATGCATATTTAAATTATCAAAATATCATATAAATATAATATGCATATATTTTCTTTCATAATATTAAGTATAGTGTATAACATATGATAAAGAGTATTTTGCATATAAACCCACATATGTTTCATGTTTACGATAAACACCTTTAAGTACTTAACAAAAGTAAGGAAAATGTTTTATCAAATGTGCAATATTTTCGATGAACAGGAGTTCTTCCCTCTGTCGATGTATCTCTCTCTGTCTATCGAGACTTGAAGTCTCAGGTCCTTTATATAGGTAAGGTAGATTGTTAATTAGTTTTTTGAGAAAATCTCTCATTTAGAGATTCCAATTGATTTAATTGGTCTCAAATTTGATTTGGGTAATTTTACCCACCATTGGATCTTTGATTCAAGGGCTTCCGTTTTTACAGAATATTATTTTTGGTTTTTAACAATATTGGGGAAATATTTTCTCTATACAGAGTTTATTCAGTTAGATGGTGATTTTTTTAATCACCATTGGATTTTTAATCCAAGGGTTCTCTGTTTTACAGAGAGCAATCTTTCTTATTTAGAAAGATCAAGGAAATATATATTCCAAAAATAGAATTTTATTCTGCCATTGGACCTTTGATCCAATCGAGAGTATCTTCCTTATTTTACAAAGATTTGGGCAATGTTTTCTCCCAACAGAATTTAATTCTGTATTTTGATAATTTATCATCTCCGTTGGATGTTTGATCCGACGGCTCTGTTTGACAGAGTAGAATGTAATTCTACTTGGGCGCCGACGCTCACGTGTTGTACATATGGGCGCCATTTAAGATTTTAATTCTAAAGTTGGGTATTCCTGTGTTTTGCACATTGGTGCCTACGTGAAGAGCACATGAGGTGCTGGGCGTCCTCGTGAGGGGCACGTGAGGTGCTGCCTTAACAAAATTTTAACAGAGCTCTTTTATTATATTTAAATATTAGGGAAACAGACGCTCCAGTGCTTTGTACATTGGCGCCCATGTGAACTTCATGTGCGACGCTACCTGAGGTGATAATCACATGCTTTGCATATGGGTGCATGTATTTAACACGTGGAGCTTTCCCTTTATTTTTATAAGGGAACAACAAGTTTTGAGCCAAAAAATTTTGGCAGGAACCATTGGGTTATGGCAGCGCCCCGGCCATCAATCAGTGGCCAAATGCGGAACAAAAATTTATCAAAGCCGGCGCTACCGCAACCTTGAATACAGATCGACCTTAAACCCTAAAACTAACAAGAAATATAAAGAGATGAGAATGTTATACCGAATGATCTGTGTCCTTCGGTCTTTAACAAGCTTCCCAAGATCCTAGTGGCCACCATGATTTAGTTTGGTCATCGGTCTCCCTCCATCGAAGGTGATATACCCGAGAGTCTATGAATCGAGCTCCTACTCCAAAACCGAAGTAACTAAGGTATCTAGTTTGCTAGACTTGATAGCCTAGGAGATGTAGAGTCTAATGAGGGATTAATTTGTCTCTAAACACCCTAAGTTTCTCAACACATGAGAGGGTTGGGGTGGAGGAAGAAGAAGAAGCCATTGGAGATGAGTGTGTGAAGCAAAGAGCAAAGCAAGAATGAATCCATGTTGTGTGTGTGAGAGAGAGAGATAAATCAACTCAAGAAATAATATCTCATGAGCTCATAAAAATATCGCACACCACAAACAAAAAACCAAGCATGATTCAATAGTGTTTTTCCATGACTCGCCACCATGAGTCATGCCTTGAACCATGCTTCAATCAATGCCAAACCCACTCATCTCCCCACCTCATTAAATCTTCAATAGTGTTTTTCCATGACTCACCATCAATGCTTCAAAAATCTATTCTTGTAATAAATTAAAAGAATACCTCTCATCCGTATATACATACCCGCATCCGTATTTCGAAAAATATGAATACCATGAGACGAAAATAATCCAACAATATAATACTAGGATCCGGCTTAAACCAAAGCCCACTAGTATTATCCGTCCGAATCATGATACATGCACAAGTGCACGTATATGATCGAACCCTGCCGTAAAACCATACGGCATCTACATCGTTTCACCCGAAACAGGGAAACCCTCTATGTGGGACTCTAAAGGCTCGTCAATATGCTGATAGTGGGTTTAACCATAAGCACATCAGCAGCACTAGCTGTACGTAACGTCTATCCAGGTATTGAGCGAAAGGAAGGCTGACGAGCAAACTCATCCTGACCACTACTGAGCCTGTCCTATGACAATATCCGTACAGTACGGTCTCTTCGTCTAAGAGTATCGCATATCAAGTCTAAGGGGTGGATAAAGTCAGACCCCTAATAACGCTATATTTAGTGTCGGTATGAAGCCTGTCACAAACTAAGAAATTACTGATCCTAGATCAGTAATTCTCAACTACCTTGATCAAGGGTTTCTGGTGATGGCCGCCAATGCACAACTCGACATCAACCCCCAATACCGGGGGAGAAGAATCCCCGACGATCCGCTCACTGCCTCCATGTGGCTCGGGACTGTACCCAACTAAAACCTGTTTGCACGACTTCTTTGAGCCGTGGTAGGGTAGCAATCAAAGCACAGTTGTAACTCACACGAAACAAATGACGATCTCAGGTCAACAGACTAATCTGTACACATGTCACCTGGTAACTGCTATCTGACAATAGGTATAATACCAACTAGTATGTTCCCGGCGAGTCCGTCCAGTGTACGCATAACCCAATGAGCACCTGCATACTATCTTAGGTGAACAAACTAACACCGATGGCTTGTGAGACCGGCCACCGCCGCTCATCGGGGTCTCGATCAGTATAAACTAGTCTACTATGGAGTATCAATACCCAGTCTCGATACTCCCACGACTAGGGAAATTTAAGGATGTGCTTATAGACCACCCAGCTCCCACGTATACGATTTCCATCATAATACTGGTAGTTAAGCAGGAATCCTATGGGCTCTATCAACATGTAATAGTAAACTGTAATGTCACCTAAACTATGTACATGATGATAAAGGTAAACCAGATAGCATATTATCATTTTGAGTAAAACTGTTCTACCCGTATAGGTCTTCCCTTAATCATCTAATCACGTGCCTGTGATTACAATAATTGACTTGAGGGCACTATAGCCAACAATCTCCCACTTGCACTTAAGGTTAATTATTACGGTGTCGCATACTCACAGCCCGTGTGATTCCGAACATCCAACTCCTCTACTAATCAGTTTCTCAAAGCCTGTTTGTGAAACTATTGTGTTCGAGAAATAGCCTCAGTGAGTGGATCCACTCCAATGTCTCTTTCTATATCTCAACTTTGCGGAGAACCACTATCTCCCGAAATGAGCAATACATGTTTTAGAATTTGTCTGGATATCTGATGCGACCTAGTTCACAAGTGAACTGCAAATCCAACAAACTTCTTAGACTGTATCATCCATTGAATTTAATCAGTATCCTGCACCAAGCCTTCCTCAGTATTCGCTTGGACCACCTGTCCAACATACTGCCCCTCAAAAAAAAGGAAAACTATAACCCAGACAGTCTCTCTGTCATCCAGGTCACCTTGGAAGCCTGAACTGATAACCGCTTTCCGAAGGAGGCTACCGTTACGAATTGCCGAAGAACATTCACTTATGTTCAAAACTGCTTCCTACCGTTTCTCCAGGATTGGATTAATATATATACTTATTGCAACTAGTGCAAAAATAATATCTGGTGTGGTATTTGACATCACATGATTGACTCAATTGCCTAAGCAAGTGATATGCCGGTCATGCAAATCGCTCTCCCCTTTAGTCTGTAAGACATCATTTAGAGAGGGTGACTCCATCACCTGTAGGTACACCACCATGCCAGAAGTCAACCATTCTAAAACACCCTTAGAATAATGTCAAAGTACCCAGATTGGGACACTTCCCAAATCTAGATCTAAAACCATAGACCTAGTTACCAGAATCTTGATATTTTATCCAGATCCTATGTGGAGAAACACTTTGTGACAACCACAGTATATAACCGATCATAGTATAGGAATTTCACTTTCTATTAAGTGCGTGTCATTTAAAAACTAGGACATCACACCCTACTACTTTTTTACCAGATCCATCTCTTATTCTGATGAAGTCAAACTCTATGACTATCACATCAAAATAGATGACCTAACTCCGCTATACCTGCTTTAGTCTATAAATAGACATAAGCTATTTGCCCACTATGCTTCCGCTGCTCCCATTGACTACAACAACCTTCTGGCAGAGTCATATAGACGTGCACTTCTAATACTAGTTTAGAACGACGATATACTCATCCTCATGCCGGATATCATAGTTTAGAACAACAGTAGTGGCAAGTTTGGGTAAACAAGAACCTTCCTGTCACCGTCCTTGAGGAGACCGAAATACCTCTCAAGTGTCTGAGGTTACCCACCAAATCTGCGGAGTGGCTAATGGAATGTCGAATCCAGTTGAATCTTTAAGTCCTACTAAATTTTCAGTAACCGTTTGTGGTTCTGAAATCACTTCCATTTCTATATACTCCCACTGATATTTTCTGAAAAGAATCCATTTTGCTAAAACTGGTGGCGAGTTAAGAACAATATAACTATTGATCTTGCAGATGGTAGAATGTTAACCCCCGTTAAAGCCCGGGATAACCCACAAACTGCCATTACTGAAACGTGCCTTGAGTTTATCCAGATTCTGGTTTTAAGCATAAACCGGACAACTCCATATAGCTTAACATTCTACCATCTGCAAGGCACGTTTAGAAGGAGGCCAATCAGCAAGGATGCACTCCTAGGATAACCCACAAACTACCATTCTATATCCACAATAGAAACAAGGGCACTAATTTAATTGGAATCAGATTCAAAATCATGCAGCTGTCTCCAGTGCATATCAACTAAATAGAAGGAGGCCAATCAGCATTACTCATCTAGGAGTGCATCCACATATGAGCAACCTGAAAGAGAAACAAGTTCTCAAAATTATTACTATCAACGGAATACCTAACACAAGTATCTACATCTTCGATCACCTTGAAGAATCCTGATACTTTGCAACACATGGTTCTCTACTTTATTCTTATACCTATGACTTCTCAAAACTCGGACCCTGTATTTCTACGAAATTCATGTCTAAAACTAGAGAAGTCATAAGTAAATAGAATATAATACGAGTACCAACCCCTTTTTCCTAATGGACACTGGACAACATACAATATTTTGTATAAGTCTCCTGAGTTTTAATAACTCAAATCATGTGCGTCGTAATTTGAAAACTGTACCATGGTTAAGAAGAATTACACCGCTGTTGAATGCTCCTTACCTAATTATCAACTGATATAGGTAAATGTCATAGACATAATTTCAAAAAGTTATATCTCAATTTATAAAATAAACGTACAGATATATCAGTTTGAAATTGGTGCATAACATCGGATATTCAAAACCAAATATTTGTCGTCAGGAAAAACCCAGGTGATTTCCTCAAATATCACCAATTACAAAGAATTCTGATATGATGAGGATATAATCACCTAATTCCCAATATTCTACTCCCACCCATCATCTATAACATCCTACAGATGTGAGAATCGAAACTGGTAAATACATACCCTGGAGTCAGAATCTAATTGGGAAATCAGTTTTCAATTAACAACGCACTGTGAAACTGAAACATGAAAATGTTTTGGATAGGTATCCGGATATTCCTAGTAATGCCTCAGGTTGGAAATTCATTCACCATATCACATGGAAATTGATGAAGTCTCTATGAAAATTATTCAAAACTCAAGCTAAAGCCAATACAACTTCAAGAAACTTCAAGTGTGCACTTCATGAACTTGGAAATTCTTTGACATCCATCTAAATAGATAAAAAAAAAAACCCATCTTTTACATGTTATCTATGTGTTTAAGTCTCAAATACTTTGTTTGATATTAGAAAAATAAGGTTTTTTGTAAGATTTTAGTACTAAAATGGATTCTGTTGTAACTTGAGAACTCTGAAAAAATTTCTGAGAGTTTTTATGAGATGGTGAGAATAACTAGAGACCATACCCAAAGCTCGTACCCATCTGGAGATTTCCTAGCCGTAGATTTATTAGTTATGGCCTGAGATTTCTTCAGTAGCTCCTATACATCCCAATTAGACTATTGTATACTTGTTTTTGCCCCAGATTATCTGTAGCAAAATCTGGAGCACATATCCTATAAAAGTTTGATATTTTATGTTTTAAAAACTTATGTTTTGGTTTTCTTTATTGCCGGAGAGTAGTTCGATATAGATAGCACGCGTTAAAGTACGTCGATCATACGTTCTAGTATATGTGCGTTAGAATTTTAGTAACATTTGCGTTTCGATTCTTATATGTATCTTGGTTTAATGTATAGGATCAGTCGCGGAGATGTCCGATGCGACGAAGAAGGGCAAAGCATTTGCGAGTTTCATCTAGCACGTGTCGATTTTTGGTGAGTAGGGGGACATCTACAAGTGGGAACTCGGACGGATGGCGTATAGCACCCCGACTACCAGAAGCTTTATAAAACTCCGTATCAGTTTTTGAACTCTAATTACGATAGTTAATTGCGTTTCCATGCCATACACATACATTGAGTACTATGACATTCTTAGTGTATGATTATACTTGCTAGAATAGATACATTGGATAGAACACAAGCACAATACTAATGATTCTATATTGCACAGTTCACAGACTCGCATGCTACACCACACATCATTAGTACTGTCATGACACGTAGAATTGCTATGTTTAACTGTATTACCATATTTCATGATAGTATTAGTTGCTAGTTACCATGTTCCATTATTTGAATGCTATAGTCCGTTTAATTACATGTTATAATTGCCAAATGTTGCATGAATGAATCATTCTCTATTGATATCATATCTTTGATATTTCTATGGATTTGAGAAACCGTGAGTATCTTTTATAAAACAGATTATGTTTTCAAAAGTACGGTTTTCTCGTGATATGATGATTTGATGTCCACCATGAGTTTTGGTTTTTATGATGAGATATCCGAATTGAGGGAGGGGTTAATCGATTACGGATATATGGTGGACCTGGTACGACTCTAAGGGGCAGGAGACCGTAAGGAGGTACGGGGAGCCTAGTAAGGATGATCGATACTGGAAGTGATATTGGAGCGCGGCGGATATCTGGAGGATTCCGACCGTGGCTGAGTTGATATGTCACGATCAATCCCTAAACACAGACGATATTGTCTGTTCTGAGCGAAACCACACGGTTTTGTCCCTTGGAATGAACCGGACTCAAAAAGAGGCCACTTCCTAGGAAGTCACCCATCCCAGAATTTTCCTAGGTCGAGCATGCTTAACTACAGAGTTCTTCAAACTCCGGAGTTCCGATTCATCCAAAAGGCGCCTCCATATTATAGGAGTGGTATCATTCCATTTATAGTTCTGATCGTGCTCTCTTTCGGAATAGAATTCGATACTCTCCATTGTTCTACAGTGGGTCCCCGTGTGTATCCATATCGGTTACATCCCCACCTCGATACCGGATAACACCTCACTTCTCATGGGGTAGGTGGTATTCATTCCCAACTCCACCTGGGGTATTACATTCCCTCCACTTAGAACAATGGTTCGTCCTCGAACCACAGACCTACTTTTTGAGGGACTGGCTCCGATACTATATTTGTCACGATCCACCCCCAAACACAGACAATATTGTCCGCTCTGGCTGAAAACGCACGGTTTTGTCCCTTGGAATGATCGGACTCAAGAAGGGGCTACTTCCCATGAGGTTACCCATCCCAGAATTTCCTTAGCTCGAGCACGCTTAACTACGGAGTTCTTCAAACTTCGGAGCTCCGATTCATCCAAAAGGTGCCACCATGTTATAGGTGTGGTATCATTACATTTATAATTCTGATCGTACCCTCTTTTGGAATAGAATTCGATACTCCCTATTATTCTACAGTGGGTCCTCGTGTGTGTCCGTATTGGTTACATCCCCGTATCGATACCGGATAACACCTCACTTCTCACGGGATAGGTGGTATTCATCCTCAACTCCACCTGGGGCATTACATGTTATTAGGAGAGGGTCGATCGGTTAGATGGTGCCTACAATATCTAGATTTTTAGTGTCGATAATGCACGCGAGTTTGATGATGATTGATATTATTCTTATGCGACTTTATTTATATCGCACTTGCATTCATTATTACACATATCATATTATATCTTGTAATGTATACTTCTATTCACTGAGTTGGCAACTCACCCCCGTTGTGCTTTAACTTCTTGTAGGACAGACCGTATGGATACTTAGCGGCATCGCAAACATATACTTTGGGTTTATCGCATATTTTGCTAAGTGGGTTACACGCATAGTAACCGCCTCTTTTGTATATGTTGTACCTTGTATCTTGTGTCACTCCATCAGACCATCTGTATTATTTGATTTAGATCGAGTTATGACTTTATGTGTATTCTTTTGGGTCGAACTTGAGTAGAGTCGATGAGTTCGCTTTACTTATGTAATTATTTATATATTTACTTATGATCCTTCGCCTTCGAGCGTCGTATATACTGCGTGGTAGTAATTCCGCCGATTGACGTTGTGATAGCTCCTAAGTAGGGATACCGTTATATTTATATGTTTATGTACTTGTTTTTATCAAAAATTACAAAGAAGGTACTGTCGAAATTTCAAATGACGAAAGCATTTTCAACCCCATTTCAAAATACTTGACACTTGCTTTAAAACAAACAATCCTTATAAATAAAAATTTTGTTTCATGTTAAATACCATTTTTGAAAACCTCACCTTCTTTACTTTTTAAAAAGTTTTAGATCTTGATTTTTGGCTTACTTAGATCGCGTCAACATTTTTAGACGTCATGTGATCTAAGTGACGATCACTTGCCAATTTGGGTCGTGACAATTAGTTATGTAAAACATAGGTAATTTTAATGTAGTAGTTTCTAATTATATGTAGCAACCATCATGTATAATTTGTACTTCGCTTCGCTAAAATGCAATGGTTTAGCTGGACACAACTTTTTTGTCTTGAGGGTAACGAATAAAGTTAAAGGAAATATAGAGATATTTTGTTTTTTGAACTAGCTCGTAAACCTATCCCAAGTACACAACACACGCACTAACAAAATCGCACACGCATGCACCCAGGGGACTCATGAATAGGAAATATAAAGATATTGAAAAATACAAAGAGGCTGCAATAACTGGGGATTTAAATCGATGCTTTTTGGTCGAAAGGAGACTGTCACAACTTTTTTTTAGGTAAATTGTTAAAAACCCTCGGCCCACTCTAATAATGTCAAAAAAAAACCTTGCCTTTTTCCTTTACATAAAAACCCCTTGCCCCACTAAAAAATCTCAGCTGTGTCTTTTGACTTTATTAATTTCCTATATTTCAAAATTGTCCATGCCCATGTGCACTGTCAGTTTATACAGCTATCACAATACTAAAGATTAACATATAATATATGAAGACTTGCCTTTAATATCTTAAAACTTGCCTGTAATATATATCTTGTTTTCGGTCCATTCATGAAAGTGCAAGCATCAAATGATCCTAACAACTTTTTGCCTGAAAAATCTAAGCAGTTTCCTGTAATATCTAATTACTTTTCTGTAACATCTAAGTGGTTGCCTGTGAAATCTGATCATTTTCCTGTAATTGTTGAATGTATATTCCCTAGAGGCCATTATTGTATAGTACAGGATTGTATATTACATATGAATACTTAGGATATATGTGTACAGAACAATCTTGCTCAATATGATAGTATGTTATCTGGTTTGCCTCAACATGTGTATATGTTCTATTTTTATATTACGTATACCGATTACATGTTGGTAAAACCCGTAGGATTTTTGCTTGACCGCTAGAGTTGTGATGGAAATCATACTCGTAAGGTCTATGTAGTCTATAAGCACATCCTTAAATTATCCATAGTCGTTAGAGTTTCGAGATAGGGTATCGATACTCCGGAGTAGACTGGTTTATACGTTTCTTATTCCCATGAGGGAAGATGGCCTGTCCCACAGCCGTTGGTGTTCGGCACCAAAGATAGTATACAGGTGCTCATTAGATTATGAGTTACACTGGACAAACTCGCTGA
Source organism: Agapanthus africanus (assembly GCA_030015575.1). Classification (NCBI taxonomy): domain Eukaryota; kingdom Viridiplantae; phylum Streptophyta; class Magnoliopsida; order Asparagales; family Amaryllidaceae; genus Agapanthus; species Agapanthus africanus. Next base: position 482,653,748 of record JASDDO010000010.1, on the reverse strand, counting down.
GAACTTTTAGATGGTATTATACATATCGTCAGATAGTAGTTCCCACGGAGAAGTGCACGAATAGCCGGGTTTTAGAGTGTGCTAAGTGGTCGTCTCGCAGCGGCGAGTTCGAGCTGCCTTGCTCTAGAATCGACGGGTTATTCGCCGCACTTGTAAGGATATAGGATAGACCCAAGGTAGAGTGCTCAAATTGCCAGATTCCTTGAAGTGCCGGGTGGCCCACTCATTTTATTGAGTGATGGTTGCCTCACTTCTAGAATTGACGAATAGCTTGCCGCACTCGTAGGGGTATTTGGTACAGGTGATGTTCGAGCTATCCACACGATCAGGGAATATTGGTTTTCGTTTGTGGCTCAAATGAAACAGGGGCTCTTAGTTTATCCACTAATTCCATCTTGTTTATCGCATGCCTGTGATGTTTACTAACTACCTGTGATCTGTGTTGTTTTATCATTCCTTGAGACGAATGACTATATATATATTGTATATGATAAATGTTGCTTATGTTTTGCATCTGCGCTAGTCTTGTCCCTACCCTGCCGCAAGTTAAGTAATCTTACGGTGAAGACTCGGGATCTTGTGGCAAATGCAGATGGCATAAGCATATGTTCTATTTTTGTTTCTTCTGCAATGATAGTGGTAATTGATGGGACCGCATTAATTCATATTAATGCAAGAAAAAAAACCTAAAAGAAAACGATGTTGGAATCAAATTTCAAAACCACTCGGTTCTTTTCAAAACTACTCAGTTTTTTACAAAACCAAAAGTTTTCAAAATTGAGCTTGAACCGCTCGTTTCGAAATCACTAGTTTCCTTCAATGATATCAAGTTCATTACGTTAAAGGTTTTTTGCAAAAAACCAGCCGTAGCCCTCCGTCAATTCTTTCGAGTAGTATTTAGTATTCGTGCTGTGTTTGTTGATCGTGTCAAGGTGTAGTGAACGGTAGCTAAGTGGTGCTTGTTTGTAGCATGTAAAGTGATTGGTTAGGATACTCGTATAATCTTGTTGACTGTGTCAAGGGTTATGCGAGTGGGTTTAATGCAATCAAGATAATGACGGGTTGAACTTAACTGGGACTTTTTGATTTGTTGTCTGTGTCAAGGTCACTAAAGTCTTAAGGGTAAAAACCACATCGGGAGTTTCAAACATACAGGAAACTTGCTAGTGTTGCATACTTTCTGGAGTGTGGTGACTAGAGTGGTTTCCATCGAGATTATCACACGATGATAGTTGGGTCCCGATCCCACTGATGTGTAGGATTACTCTCGAGAGATTTTCAGTTCACAACTAGCTAACCCATTAGATGTGTAGAAAGTTGTTAACGGGGTTATGCCTCTGCGGAAACGAGATTATTTAATTAGGACCATGCGAAAGCACGGGGAGCCTCCCTCGGAAAACCAACACTTTCCTGGCTGAACGGTTAGTGAACTTGTGGAGTGTATATGATCCCGACTAGGGTTTGAAGGAGAATTCGAGGTAACAGTGGGAGCCATCCTGTTTAGATAAACTAATAACCAATCTAAACTTGTAAGAGCATATACTGAGTGTTTCTTTTCTCTCTCCTAATTGCATCTACCATATCAGGCCTTTATCAAGATAATAAAATGTATGACTTAACCGACCCGAATTCTTATTCAGGGCCGGGGAACGTCGGTTCGGCTCTGAGTTGTGACAGATGTCATGGACATGAGCATAGAAAAGAGGATTGCACGAATTCCTTGATAACCCCGTTGAAGAAGAAATATACTATTGCATCTCCTTCAGGTGTCTTTGTAATTGAGAACTGTTTTCCGGTCAGTCCTACCTTCTGGGTACTAGATACCAGATCATGATCTCATATCTTGTCATGCCCCGCTTCCCAGTGTATGGGAAAGGAGACGTGATGAGGCACGCGACGTATTTACTCAGAAGTAAACACGTTAAGCGTAAATAAGTAATATAAATGTAAAGCACAAGAATGACAAGAGATGTAATATAAACAACAAATTTTTATTAATATTCATACTTTACATACAACTGAAAGAAAAGTACAATGATAGAAAGCGATGCCTAAATAGTGGCATATAAACTGAAAAGAAATAAGTACAAGTAAACCTAGATGTCTGCCTCCTCTGTGAATTGCTCCAAATCATCCTGGCCGGGCTCGGTCTCGTGAGAGTCGGGTCCTCCTGACGAACATTCCAAAGAAAGAAGAGACAGGAATATCGTCAGCGAACTAGCGCTCGGTAAGTCCCAAAAGATAGAATGGAATAGACAAGTAAAGAGAATAGAACCGGTAAATTATCTGTTTGTTATGCTAACGTAGTTGTTTGTAGCTTGGTACAGAAGGTATCAGTCTATACGAGAGGAGTCCAACTTTTCCTGTGGACTATGGTAACCCGTAGTACAAGGCCCCGTCGACAAAACCACGGGACAACGGCACGGTGGTTCATATAGTATCTTTTAGTGACCATCTCGTTCCACTTCTAATACATTCCATACCAGTCTACCCCGTTAAACCCCATAATGTATATTGTATTGATTGGTAATTATCAGACTTGCCGAGACCATGGTATAAGTTTTTCATGTAAACTGATTCAGGATATAAACGGTAGTCGTGTAGTCAAGTCAAGATATAGCCATGGTTCGGTCAAGTAAAGTCATGTTGATATAGTTATGGTATTCATGTTCAAATTCAAGATAGTCATGTTGATATATTGGATTCATGTTTGGATTGGATTCAGATTAATATTTGGACTCAGACTTGAGTCAGACACTTAAACAGATTTGGATCCTGAATTAGGTTTAGGAGTTATCGGTAACTGTTGCACTTGGATGGCAGGATTTATGTTTTTTCCAAGACAATTACCATTGATAACCCTGTTTTAGTTTTCCACCTTAAATAGGCAAGCATCAACTTTCTCCGACTTCCTGAGGCTGAAGAGAATTGGTCCTTCTTAAATCTATATTTACTGGGGTCCTTATTGTAATTTAATATAATTTAAAGGGTTTTTATGAAAAATATTTTTAGTATACTTTCAAAATAAATCTCAAGTATTTATTTATATTATTTAGAATTGTCGTGAATGTGAATTTTAGAGAATGAGGTATATTAGTGAAAATAAACATTGCTTGAATAATTCAAGATATTTTAATGTAAATTTTGTCTTGTATTAATACTTGATAGTATTTTATTGAAACCTGTCATTCGTTTATTTTCTAAAAAACATGGAATTTTATTATATATTAAAAATATATAATTTGATAATATTTATATAATTATTTTATTAAATAGAAATCCTCGTTTTTCTTAAAAATTGTATTAAAATTCCATCGAGATCGTATGCTCCGTGAGAAGGTCTACATCTCGCCCTACTAGTTCCGAAGATATGCGATAATCCACACCATCCAAGCCGGGTTCCCCGAAATGGGTTGTAGAGACACAATCGTAAAGAATTAAGTGACACAATTTAAAGAATCCGGGTTTTTAATAATTTAAGATATTTTGATTAAAAGTCGTATTTTGCCACAAAAATATTGTTCAAGAGAATCGTGTTATGTCAAGATGTGTGTATGGGAGAGGTAGGTCATTACCTCGTAAGGTTTTCTAAAGGTATACTAAGCAAAATAATTAGAAGATGTTATATGTAAACTTCATGGTATTTAAACGTAAAAGCTTAATTAAAGTTATTTAACATGGAGTTTTAAAGTGAAATTGGTTTCTAAACATTAGTTAAATGATTATAAGTAAAGTATATACATGAGTACAAGTGATTCTTAAGAAGAATTATGGGTTTCAAAGGTTTTAGAAACAAATGTCGGTTTAACTCCATTTACCGATATATTTTGAAAAAGAGAAGTTTTATAGTAGAAAGAGAAAAAGGGATATGGGACTTACAAATTTCAAAGAGAGAGGAGAGGTAGAGGATGAGGGTAATAGCCTTCGTGGAGTCGCGGGGTCGCCGGAAACGTCTCGAATCCTCGCCGGAATTTGACCTAAGGCTAACCCCACTTGTACTCTTCTTAGACATAGAACTTTTTGATAATTTTGGTAATAGATTTCAGAATGAAGAGGGCTAGGGTATGGGGTTGTATTTATAGTGTAAAATTAGGGTTTTGGAATTGAAGAAAAAAATTAAAATTGCATTAAAATGGGATTTAAAGCTAAATTTTAATTCTATGGATAATTGCAGGGAAAATAAATAGAACATGGGTAGTGGGGGTAGGCCAAGGGTTTAGTGGGCAAAACACGGAGACCATCCCCTACGAGGGGCCGGCGGTGCCGGTCCTATGAGGCATATCGCCGGCCACTTGGTGGAGGTGAGCCGTTGGATTGGTGCCATGTGTCCTACTCTGTTCATACAATATTTTACATATGTTTATTTTTTCTGTCTTTTCACTTTTACGTATATTGCACGTCTAAACTTTTGGGCTTCTAAAAAGTTTAAAGGAAAAATCAGTAAAAAATATATGTGGCTGATGGGATTCGAACACAGGGGCTATGTCATAGCAGTGTAAAGCTTTACCAATGAGCTACAAGTTGTTTCTTGTTGTTCTTAAATAAGAATAATTTTTAAATTGTGTTCAAGCTTGCAAACTTTTTTCTGTACTTTAAGAAGAAAAATTTTGTACAGAAAATTCAGGGTCGTTACATTCTACCCTCATTATAAAAATTCCGTTCTCGAAATTTATAGAAGGAAGTTATAACAGATTCAAGCAAAATTTGATGACAGTGATAGTGAAAAGAACTACTGAAAGTGCATGAAAAATATATTTAAAAGAACGAAAGGATGTAAGGGTTTTAAAAAGGCTGAACAGATGGGAAGGGATATAAGTTAACTAAGAAAATATGGTTCGATAATATACGTAAAACTAAATTAAGAAGAAAGAGAATCAAAGGTAGAATTCTAAGTCACTCAAGTAGAGTACCGCATTGTAATTATGCTACAGTTCATAGTTACAATTACATAACTCCTTTTAAATCACCCAAATCTTACCTTCAGAGTCAAGATGATAAGGTTTAAGAAACTGTCACGCCCCGCTTCCCAGAGTACGCTAAGATAGGCACGTGACATAGCCAACCATGCTATCTATGGATAGGAAAAAATCCCTCCACAGTCACATTACGGCTGTAGAGATATCAAGAACAGGAAAGTAAACTAAACCATCTAGTACATGTCCATGAGCCAGAATAAATGAGTCAAGAAATGATAATATGCGAAAGCAAAAGATACAATGAATGAAACACCTGGAAGTTAAAACTGCATACCAACAGGATCTTCACCGCTCGGTCTAACAGCGGAAATACTCCTGATCAGTCTGCAACAAAGGTAGAGGATCTGGGCCATGCAAAACCCAGACATCAGCGCGTCATAACATCAAGCAATAATATAAACAGGAGTATCAATATATGCAAGTATGAGCATAAATGGTAAGCAAGTATGAGCATAAATGGTAAACAAGCATAACAGTGATATAAGTAAGGACAGTGGGGTAATGTATAGTGAGTTATCTAAACTGGTCTATTGGGTTAACTACTCTCAAGTCTTTGAAATCAATTTGATGAATCATCGATGTAACTCAATAGTATCCCATGCATGCCCGGGACCACGGTCTAAGACTCTCGAGCTGAAACCGAGACATGCCGCTAGGCACTAAAACAGGAATTGTGTAAAGACGAACGATGTCAGCAGCATCATCCTAAGGCTGGCCTAGCCTCTAAAACTGATCAGTATAAGCAAGCAACTGTCGAGTTACAAGTCAGGTTTCATCATTGATTTGCCCATACCCCCAAGTTATATGTGTTCAAGTCATGTATTAAATAATCTAGAGCTAATACCAACACAGGATCAGGCAGGTACATGTTTGTCTGGATAGACAACAGGAATGGTTCGTAAGGACAACAGGTCAGGTTTGTTGGCATTAGACACAATATCAGGTAACAGGTAAGACCATGGTATATCAGGTCAAGCCAGGTAATGTATAAAGATGTCATGTCATGTCGAGAGGTGCATGGTACCATGTCGTGTCAAGTAGGAAGTGTAACAAGTCAAGTCAGGATGCACAAGATATCATGTGGGTGCTCATAATCCAACTAGCATAAGCATGGGTATAAATAAACAAGCATGGGTACTAACAGAACAATAAACTGGAACATGTAATATGATATGCAAATAGGTACAGAATAAACTATATGGATGTACGGTTATCGATTAGAGTTAGGATTATAGTTCCAAAATTAAATATCATACACTTAAATGAAGATAGAATATTAAAATCACACTAACATGTATTAAAAGACCGATTGATGCAATTATATATAAAAGGGTTAAATGGATGCAATAATATGTATACTAGACGAGATGGGTGTTTCCCCCAATCAGAGCAAAGCTCTGTTTGAATTTCAAAATTCAAAATTCGAAGCAACGCTTCAAATTCTTTGCGTTGCGCGCAACGCGCCACGTGTCAAAAACTGATACAGCAGCGCAGCGCCCAAGGCAGCGCGCCCAATCAGAGCAAAGCTCTATTAAAAAACAAAATAGAAGCAAAGCTTCAGTTGCGCAACCGCTGCGCTGCGTGACACGTGTCAGCGCAGTCGCTTTTGCGCAAGCGCTGCGCGACACGTGTCAGCACAGTTGCGCAAGCGCAGCTGCGCTGCGCTACACGTGTCAGCGCAGTCAGGCGTTTAAGACCACTCACGTGTAGCACGTGACCCCACAAAGTTAAAATCATTCGCTTATGTGCAACAGCCCAAAAAGGGCATCACGTGCTGACACCTGAGCTTCTCTGGCCTGTTATTTGTTTTAAAAAGACGCCTTTATACTTTGTATATAAATGCTCACGTGCTTGCACGTGAGGCTCAATTTCAGCCTTAATTGTTAAACGCAATGCCTATAATATTTATTCATAGACGCATCACGTGTGGGCACGTGATGCTCCATTAGGGGAATTTCTTCCCATCGCTTTTTCTCTCTTTCTTTTCTTTTTGTTATAAGGGAACAAATGCCCCCCAGCGTTGTTCTCACGTGGCTTGCACGTGAGTGTAACGCTGTCACCTTTTCTACCTTTCGTGAACTGCTGGGATCGGTTCTCTTTCTTACTCTGATTCCTATGGGTCAACTATCTTTTTCCCCATACCCCTTTTTCCGGCCTTGGAAATAGTTCCACCATGCACAAAATTTTCCGTGTCTAGACTTGAATGCTTCTCTTTATAACCTGAAGCTACGTCTTTCTCTTTATTCACAGAGAGAGACCCATTCAGACCTTAGGGTGATCATTTTAGAAACAAACCAAGAGTTATGGTTTACTATCGTCCCCACGGTTGTCGGCAACCCTGGGAGGTGCCTAACGAGGAGATTATTCCTCGCTTTGTCGCGCGGTTAGCAGATCCTCTTCTTACTAATAACCAATGTGACGCAGTATTGTACGATCTGCTATCTCGTAGGGGCTCTCCTCTTCCTATGGGTTCCATTTGGCTCCGGATGATTTTCTTGTCCGTGCTTACCGATATCCCTCCTCATCTAGTGCAGATGACTCCGGCGATTCTCGATGCGGCGGAGGATAAGATTGAGTGTTTCCACGAGCCCCACTTGATTACTCAGCCTCTAAAGGATTGTTCGGTTTATTTACTGAGTCAGATACGAGCTCGGCGGGCCATCATGTCTGCCTTCACCGATGAGCATGGTGCTAATCGATGGGGAGCAACTTCCCGCAAAGACCGCCGCTTCGACATGGTAGAGAGGGCAGAGAGAGAATCGGAGAACTTTATTTATTGTTTTGTTAACCCTTGTATCTCTGATCCCATATTTGGTGATCTCTTCCCTGTACAGTAGTATATTTGTTTCAATGTATTTATCTTATTATTTCTTGTTGAATGTTTTCTGTTGAATTGTTTCTGTTCATCATATATTCGTATGTGTATCTCGCCTCTGTACATGAGCTTTATATTTTACCCGTAGGAATTTTTGCTAAGTGTGAGCGCCACTGTAGTGTCGTATATAAATCAGCATGTTTTGGACACTATTTTCATTTAAGCAGGCACGCAGTCGTGAATGCATCCTTAGTGGGGCGTGAACCAAAAACTCTCCTTACTTTCTTGCACAATACATGGTTAGTGCTCGTGGGTTGCACCTTTCTGTCTTGACTGAACGTGAAGTAGTTTATATACTCATTTCGGAGTTTGTTTAGTTCACCTCCCTTGGGCTTATAGGCAAACATGTCCTAACGTCATAGTTAACCCTTGCTTTTTACAACAGAGGTCCGTTAGGGTGTGTGGTACTAAGGCATTCCCGATACGCAATCTTGCTGTCGTGTCTCTGCTCCCTTCGGGGCTGGACAAGGCATCCTCAAATAATTTCCTAGGTTATATTACCGTCATGAGAGTACATCCTCCCTAAAAATCGTGAGGATTTCCAAGCGTTCATCGCCTCTTTGAGTTGCCAGGATCTCGCTCGGATATATATATATATATATTTTTTTATGAATCTTGAGAACTCATAAGCAGCTTCTTTATTTCAGTGGGATGTAACTTTGGCAAATGTGGCCCGTAGATAGTCCATCTTGATTTCCTTGAAGGGCAGTGATGGCTTAGGAAACAGGTTCAGATTTACCGCCTACGACTTTTCAACTTTATGAGCCGTGAGGTTCTCATAAAGACTTTTCTCCTTACGAGTCGAGAGGATCCCGTATGTGTATTTTCTCCTTAGGAATCGTAAGGACTCCTAAGTGTGTTTTCTCTTAAGAGTCGTAAGAATCTCACAAGAGAATTTTTCCCCTTTACAAGTCGGGAGGACTCGTAAGTGGTTTTTTCCCTCCTTGTCAATATTCGACTTTGGAGAGTGTGGCCCGCGGATAATATACAATAGTCCATCTTGGACCTACTTGCAGGCCCTAGTGCTTAAGAAACAGGTTGATATCCCCGTAGCCTAAGACTTTTCCCTACGAGTCAAGATGAATCGAGAAGTTCTCGCAGGAACATTTTTTTCCCTACGAGTCGAGACGAATCGAGAAGTTCTCGCAAGGATGTCCTAACGTCCCAGTTAACCTCTGCTGATAGAAGTCCATTAGGGTCTATGGTACTAGGGCTTTTATTCGTCGTACCGGCGCGTTGGCCGATATATTCCCCGATACGCAATCTTGCTGTTCGAGTAGCCCTGTGACTGTCGTGTCTCTATCCCTTCAGGGGCTGGACAAGACGTCTTCAAGTAATCTTCCAGATGATATTACCGTTGGAAGAGAAAGCGTTAAGGATATTCCATGCCGCTTTTTACTTGAGGTTAGGCTCAGTTTGGGAGTCCCGATGAGTCATAACCACTCTGCGCTGGTGTGGGATGATCTTCAATAGTCTTTCAGGTCTCATTTGAGTTACCGTCAAGACCCTGAAGTTAGGGATCTTCCTTTGCTTCGTTTGTTGACATTGTGTCTGCAATATTGCGACGAATGTCAAGATTGCCTCTAGGTTGTCTGTGAACCGTCGAGCTTTGGAACTAGGGACTTTGCCATGGCTCCATTGTTTTGACCCTGGGGTCGGTCATTGACGTTGTGTCTGCATCCTGCTGGAGTGAGAAGGAATGCCGTTGTGATCTCTAGGCTGTAGATATTGCCGTCAAAACCCTGAAGCTCGGGATCTTCCTTCGCTTCGTTTGTTGACATTGTGTCTGCAATATTGCGACGAATGTTGAGGTTGCCTCTAGGTTGTCTGTGAACCGTCGAGTCTTGGAACTAGGGACTTTGCTATGGCTCCTTCGTTTTGACCCTAGGGTCGGTTGTTGACGTTGTATCTGCATCCTACTGGAGTGAGAAGGAACACCGTTGTTGATCTCTTGGCTGTAGATGTTGCCATCGAAACTCTGAAGCTAGGAATCTTCATTTGCTTCGTTTGTTGACATTGTGTCTGCAATATTGCAACGAATGTCGAGGTTGTCTCTAGGTTGTCAGTGAATCGTCGACGCTCAGAACAAGGGACTTTGCCATGGCTCCATTTTTTTACCCTGGGGTCGGTTGTTGACTTTGCGTCTGCATCATGTTGGAGTGAGAAAGAATGCCGTTGTTGATCTCTTGGCTATAGATGTTGCCGTCGAGATTTGTCTCTCTTTCTGATGGCGCCTGGTGGGAAAATGTGGTTCCTTTTTTCGTTTGTGCCCATGGATTGTATACAGAGGTCGATATGGAATCACCTGTAGGGCAGAAGTTTCATTCATCATTTTTGTTTCTTTCCGCAATGCTCTATCATTTCAGCTTCTATATCGCGAAAATCGCGATTGCCCAATCATTTCGGATATTTTCGCGATGCCCAATTATTTCGGCTATTTTTTTTTTTACTCGCTACTTTTTATTGCGAGTTGCCCAAACATTTCGGCTGTTTTTATATGCATATATTTTGCTCGCTGATTTTTATTGCGAGTTGCCCCATCATTTCGGATATTTCATATGCATTTTTATGCTCACTGATTTTTTATTGCGAGTATGGAACTCGAGATATGATACCAATCTTGGCATCAGCACCGCTGCGACCAGAATATTGTCAGGAGCGAATCATCATTTGCCTTGAAAGCACTTGGAATTTGATACCGGTTTAGGAATCAGTATCGCTACAACTGGAATATTGCCAGGAGCGAATAATCATTTTCCTTTGTCGATTCGTACAAAGGTGGCTTAGCAAACAAGGTTAGGATCCTGTCGACTAAGGCTTTTTGACTTTATGAGCTGTAAGGGTCTCATGAAAGTATTTCCTCCCTACGAGTCGTGAGGATCTCGTAGCCGTATTTTCTCTTTAGGAGTCGTGATGACTCCTAAGTGGTATCTTCTCTTATAAGTCGTAAGGATCTCACAAGAGTATTTTCTCCTTGCAAGTCGAGAGGACCTACAGGTGTTGTTCACCAAATGGGAAAATTTCGTGCCATTGGTGGAACTAGGTGAGGGAAAATTTATTTGTGCCCGTGGATTGTATACAAGGGCCGATATTGGGCCACCTGTAGGGAACATGGGGAGTGTGATAGCTTAAGAACATGTTCAAGTCTTTGTATCTTAAGACTTTTGAATCCTATAAGCCGTGAGGGTCACGTAGGGGGAATTCTCCTTACGAGTCGTAAGGATCTTGTAAGTGTAATTTCTCCTTAGGAATCATGTGGATCCCTAAGTGTGTTGCTTCCTTATGAGTTGTAAGGATCTCATGCAGGTGTATTCTCCTCGCAAGGTCGAGAGGACCTTGCAAGTGCACATAATTTTTTTACAAGTCTGCGCCTTTTCGGGTTTTCACAAACTCGCCGGTAGCCCTGCTGCTTTTACTCACGGAGCCTTCTCGGGTTTTCATCCGTGCTCATTTCGCTTGTGGACGTACCATTTTTTTTACGAGTCTGTGCCCTTTCGGGTTTTCACAAACTCGCCGGTGGTCCTGCTATTTTTACTCACGGAGCCCTTTCGGGTTTTCATCCGTACCCATTTCACTTGTGGACGTACCGTTTTTTAGTGATGAAACTCTCGAAAATAGTTTCGCCGCAGGTGACCTATCTGTTTGCCAGTGGGACTTGATTTGCAGTCCTCGCCACTGGGGCCTGTGGACTTGAATTTCACTGTCGCCGTGTTTGAGGCGACGTACTTAGTTTACGGACATTACGGTCCGTTGTTAGTTTAGGGACATCTCGGTCCATTATTAGGTTTCGTTTAGCAACCTGTTTATTTGGTCTTTTGGCAGCTATGGGGATTTTGGCATCGGTCCTGCCTCCAGTTCCTCTGTGCTGCTTTCAGATGCCGAGGGAGCTTCTTTGCCATTTAATGACGCATGGGAGACCATGTGGCAACTTGCCATTTAGTCTTCGGTTTCTCCCGACGAGCCATTTCCCTCATCATCGTCACTATCTCCGTTCTCAAGCATATGGTTGAGAAACTCTTCGAGGGTGACTGGGGTCCGCGCCTTTTGGTTGTATTCCTCCAGCGAGTCAATGTATCTTTGCAGGTCTGTGCGCTTGTCGTCAGGCTGTGTGGGCTTCTTGGTCTTCTTCTTTGCCTTCGAAGACTTTGAAGGCTTGGCCTGGAGGTCTTGCCCATCGTTACCAGTTTTCGGTGTTGGGCGCGGTTTAAGCATCCCCTCAATAATCTCGGGCTCCAGCGGGCTTTTCCATTTGATCGCCGGGCATGCTTGAAAGATCCTTCAGCATTCTTTTAGTTTTAGCCGAAAGACAACTTCCCACGGAGCTTTCTCTATAAATAAGCACGATGCCCCCGGCGTATCCACCTTTTTAGGAGCGTGCTGTTGTGGCAGGTTTACCTTCCAGTTTTCGAATAGCGCGAATTTGCCTTGCTGGTATTGGTCCTCAACCCGGTTTTTGAAGACGTGGCAATCTTTGATTGGGTGGCCCATTACTCTGTGGTAGGGGCAGTAGTTGGGACTGTTGACGTCACCAGGCTTCAGTGGGCATCTCGGATCCGGTAGAATGATGAGCCTGTTGTGCACCGCCAGTTCGAACAGTCTCCTCATCTTATCTCGGGGAAACGAGTAAGGACGTCTCAACTTCTCTTCGAGAGATCATGGTTGGTTTCTTTGGCAAGCAACCGGTTTCAGGACACTTCGTTGTTGTTGGGCGTTGGCAATAAAGGTCGCGTTCCCTTTACCTTTTGCATTCCGAGGGTCCATTTTTGAAGAGGGAGGTCCGTGGCCTATCTGGTCCATTTGGACCAGCTTGTCGATCAAGGCCTGGAAGGTGGTCGGCTTGAAGAACATCATAAATTGGGATATAGTCGCCTGAAGATCGAGGGTCCCTACGAACATACCCATGGCAGGAGCTTCTTCTATGCGCTATTCATATTTTGACCATAGGTTCCACCACCGAATTGCGTAGTGAACCCAGGTTTCTCCCGGCTTCACCCTGGCATTGATTAATGCGGTGATCGGAGTGCGCTCGCTTGCGCTTGCGAAACGCTGCGTGAACAGTAGCCCCATTTCTGTAAATGTTTTGATGGAGTCATTCGGAAGCTCCGAGTACCATTCAAATGATGTCTCCGCCAAGCTGCCGACGAATTGGCGAAGCAGCAGTTTGTCGTCGCCTCCAGTATTGCCACTTAGAGCTCTGAACTGATTGACGTGCTGATGGGGATTGCCTGTCCCCATATACACGTGGAATTTAGGGATCGTATATCATGGCGGGTACTTGATTTGATCATACCAGTCTGGATAAGGTCGCCCAGTTCTGACGACTTGGCCAGCCGCTTCGCTTGCCTGATGAGCTCGTATTTGTTGAGCTATGTAGTCATTAAGGGTAGCCTTGGAAATTGTCTCTTCCAGGGCTGTTGAGCCGTTCGGAGGAGGGTTTGAAGTTTCCCCTCTGTCGTCTTTGATGATTATTGGAAGGTCTCCGGCTGGATCATCATCCCAACCATGTCTTAGAACAGAAGCGCCATCTGTTTTATATTAGCGGCCTGTTCTGGGGCCTTCTTATCCTTCCTTTCCAGCACCCTTCGCAAGAACTCCATATCAGTCTCCTACTCCCGGCGCTGTTCAGACGATGCTTTCGGATTTTATTTTTGCCCAATGAGTGCTGACATCCTCATTAGCATCTCTTGGAGCTTCTGCTGCTGCTCTTGAGCTTTTGTCACAGACCGTGTGAGTGCTCGATGACCTGTGGAAATACGGCTTTCCTCTTTTCCGGAAGCCATGTACACCGTGTGAACTACCATACCCCCAGACTTAGGGAGTTTGGGTCCACTGCCTTTGAAATTTGCCGCAAGCATGGGGATCTTCTCCGGCCTTCTCCTTTTGTAGGAGTCGAAGTTGAAGGGGCCGTTGCAGCAGGTACCCATGTGGACGATACATTCCGTGGTCTAACGGCGAGGTGGTCCTCCTCCTGCCAAGCCTTATTTTTCTCTAATCGGCGAGAGTAGTCTTTGTGAATTACAGAGTCTTGGACTTTCCACCAGACCCTGTGGATTTTGGAGGACAGGCGCTAAGGGGGCTGCTCCAGCTTCACCTGTGTCATGTTTTCAGCAAGTGGAGGCGACTTCTTCAGTACAGCGGTTGGAGAGTTCTTTCGCACCCTCCTGAACAGCTCGAAGTTGTTCCTAATTGGAACAACAACGTCAATTTCCATCATTAGAACTGGTGGGGTAGTCCAGAGGGGGAACTGCCCCCAGCTTTTCCTCACTCGGTGCCAGTGGCGACGTCGATTATGTCATGCAGATGGGATTGCCTCCGTTATGGGGATGGCTTCGTCATGCCACCAGCTCTGATGAAGGGCTACAGCTGGTGTCAGCCTGTCGAAGACTGGCGTCCGTTGGGAAGGGACGGTCAATCTTTCAAAGGCCGACCATTTGATAGGGGAAGCAGTCTTAATAACTTTGCCGGAAGCAGGAGTTGGAACAGCCAGTCTTGCAAAGACCGGTCCTTTAATAGGAGAAGCCCCTTTGACAACTTTATCCGTCGGAACTGGAATGGCTATCCGCTTCGGAATAACCCCTTCAGGTATCGCGAACCTTTTTGTGGGCCTACTTGAGCTGTAGCTCAGCCTGTTAAAGACTGAGGCATTAGAATTGGACGACCCGTTGAGTGGGGCCATGGTGGTTGCAAGTCGATCAAAGACCGAATTCTTTGAAGCTTCTTGTGGTAGCATCAGAGCGTTGAAGCTTGCTGGTGGGATCAAGGTCCCAAAGAACAATCCAGTGGTAGCCTAAGTCACTTGCTCCACTGGCATTGCAAAGATGGAGGCCGCTTGGGGCCCGTAAGTCACTCCTCCGGCGGGGACGGAGTGGGAGTTGCTGTTGTAGGTAGTGCAGCCGGAATCCATTGATTTCTCTTCTCTTCTGCATAGGAGCAAGACACTAAATCTTAGTATCTCGAATCTAAGGGCAACCATATTAAACCGTGATTCATTCGCGAACACGACACACGAAGTGTGGAGTGGAAAAAAGAAAAGATCCCACCGGGCGTGCCAGAATCTGTTCACCGCCGAAAATCGGGAAGACAAACGTCTTGCCTGAATTTGGGGGCAGATGCTATTTGGATTTATCTGTCCACCTCTCCGAAGATGCCAAGCTGATTTATAGCACCGTGTATCGGAGGTTTGGACGGATGCGGCCGTTGTAGCAGACTTTGTCAGATTCCCCCTCATTTGCGAGGGTTTTTTGATTGTGCAGACGCTCTTCCCTACAGGCGCAAGCCCCTGCAGTTAATTACGTTACCGCATAGCGATAACCACTTTCTCCTGCTCCAGAAGGTCATTTCGTGTCGTGTGTGTTTGTTTTATTTTTGGTTGCCCGTGGATTGTATACGAAAACTAATTTATGTTGTCGCCCGTAGGGCGTGAATTAGTCCAAATCCGCATATTCTTAGATCTGGGTTTTTTTTAAGGATCGTTAATTTCGTTTGAGATTAAGATCAACTTAAATGTTTGTTAAGGATACGTTAGTCCGATCTTGGACTAAGAACTACTTAACGAGGGTTTAGGATCATTTTGATCCAACAAAAGAGCATTTGGGCTCTATTGCTTTAGTTTAAGGACGTTACTGTCCATTGATCACCATTTTTGGGATGAGGGTTTAGTTTAAGGACGTTGCGGTCTGCAGCTAGTTTAAGGACGTTGCGGTCCATTGTTAGTTTAAGGACATTTCGGTACACAGCTAGTTTAAGGACGTTGCGGTCCATTGGGGTGTGCTCATCAGTCTGGGAATGCACCAAAGCGTCATTGGTTGTTGGGACCCTCTACCTTTCTGAAGACATTGAAGAATTACAACGGCATGTATCATAGGTGTGGAGAGATGTACCCTTGAACCGAATTCCAGATTGAAAGGAGATCATGGTGGAGTGAACATCATTTTAGATACCATCTGCTAGGAGATCATTAGTCATCTTTGGAACTAAGATCTATTTGGGGAGACCTGAGCATAGGAGGGCTCGGTTGACTGGTGATCAAAAGGGTTTTGGTCTCAGGAGACTTGACTAATTTTGGCTGAGGTTGGCCTCTCATAGTGTTAAACACTAATATCTTCTCGGTGCTCACGTGCTCCCATGTGAGACTCTAAAGCAGTGTTAAACACTGAAATTTGGAGCGCTCACGTGTGGCACGTGAGGCGCCTGAAAACTGGGCACTGTTTCTTTGGGTTTATTCTCTTATTCTTTTATAAGTGCTAAGCACTATTGGGGGTCACGTGGGATGCCCCAAGAATGGGAACTGTCTTTGATTTATTCCCTTTTCCTTTTATAAGTGCTAAGCACTATTAGGGAATCACGTGGGATCACGTGAGGCGTCCTAAGAATGGGAACTGTCATTGATTTATTTCTTTTCCTTTTATAAGTGCTAAGCACTATTAGGGGGTCATGTGAGATCACGTGACTCGATCTCAGTCGTTCTTTTTTGTTCATCAGAGGTGCTCACGTGGGAACACTAGATCTATCATTATAGCGTTAAACACTAATATGTATGGGGATCTTGATCTGAATTTTGAAAGTTTCACATCCCTTATTTTTATAAGAATTAAATTCTTTTATAGGGTTAAATCCTAGTTTTATCAGAGGAATTAAATTCCTATATCTTTTGGTAAGAATTAAATTCTTTGAACTTAGTTATTTCCCCTGTGTTGTGAATCTTCATGACAGAATCTTCCCGATGAGAATTAAATTCTCAACTTGTAGGGAGATCTGCTTCTGCAGTTCTCAACCAGAGGAAGAACTAAGTTCTTTTTAGAAAAGTTAAACTCTTGGAGTGACGAAGAAGAGATAAAATAATCTCTATATTTTTCTTCTTACCTAAGGTTTCTTTTTCTAAAAGAGAGATCTTCTTTTTTTTGGAGAATTGAATTCTCTTTTTCTCTTTTTCTTTTGTTTCTCAAAGCTTACGGGGGGTCTCCTCTCTATCAGACTTGAATTCTTGGGTCCTTTATATAGTAGAGCCTAGTCTGTTGATTTAATTAAAAAAAATCTCTCGTTGAGAGATCCTGATTGATTTGGAGATTTTATCCACCGTCGGATCTTTGATCCAAGGACTTCTGTTTTACAGAAGATATCTTTTTTATTTTTAATAAGATTAGGGAAATATTTTCCCATACAGAATTTTTTCTGTAGATAGATGAATTTTAATCACCATTGGATTTTTAATCTAACGGTACTCTGTTTTTACAGAGCGTAATCTTTCTTGTTTAGAAAGATTTAAGGAAATATTTTCTAAATAGGGTTTTGATCCCTTTATTTAGAATTTAATTCTATCAGTTCAGAAGGCGTTTAAAACCACTCACGTGTAGCACGCGACCCCACAGAGTTAAACTTGTTCTCTTATGTGCAACAACCCAAAAAGGGCATCACATGCTGACACGTGAGCTTCTCTGGCCTGTTATTTGTTTTAAAAATGCACCTATATATTTTGTATATAGATGCTCACGTGCTTGCACGTGAGGCTCAATTTCAGCCTTAATTATTAAGCGCAATGCCTATAATCTTTGTTTATAGGCGCATCACGTGTGGGCACGTGATGCTCCATTAGAGGAATTTCTTCCCATCGCTTTTTCTCTTTTTCTTTTCCTTTTTTTTATAAGGGAATAGTGAGGTTTTCTAAAGGTATGCTAAGTAAAATAATTTTAAAATGTCGTATGTAAACTTCATGGTATTTAAACGTAAAAGCTTAATCAATGTTATTTAACATGGAGTTTTAGAGTGAAATTGGTTTCTAAACATTAGTTAAATGATTACAAGTAAGGTATATACATGAGTCCAAGTGATTCTTAAAAAGAATTGTGGTTTTCAAAGGTTTTAGAAACAAATGTCGGTATAACTCCACTTACTGATATATTTTGAAAAAGAGAAGTTTTATAGTAGAAAGAGAAGAAGAGATATATGACTTAAAAGTTTAAAGGAGAGAGGGGAGGTAGAGGATGAGGGTAGTAGCCTTCGTAGAGTCACGGGATCGCCGGAAACGTCTCGAATCCTCGCCGGAATTTGACCTAGAACTAACTCCACTTATACTCTTCTTAGACTTAGAAAATTTTTGAGAATTTTGGCAATAGATTTCAGAATGAAGAGGGCTAGGGTATGGGGTTGTATTTATAGTGTAAAATTAGGGTTTTGGAATTGAAGAAAGAATTAAAAATGCATTAAAAATGGGATTTAAATCTAAATTTTATTTTTCTGAATAATTGCCGGGAAAATAAACAGAGCAAGGATAGTGGGGGTAGGCCAAGGGTTTAGTGGGCAAAACACGGAGACCATCCCCTACGGGGGGCCCGGCGGCGCCGACCCTATGGAGCATCTCGCCGGCCACTTGGTGGAGGTGAGCCGTTGGATTGGTGCTATGTGTCCTACTCTGTTCTTACAAAATTTTACATATGTTTATTTTTTCTGTCTTTTCATTTTTACTTGTATTCCATGTGTAAACTTTTGGGCTTTCAAAAAGTTTAAAAGAAAATTCAGTAAAAAATATATGTGGCTGATGGGATTCGAACACAGGGGCTATGTCACAGCAGTGCAACGCTTTACCAATGAGCTATAAGTTGTTTCTTGCTGTTCTTAAACAAGAATAACTTTTAAATTATGCTCAGGCTTGCAAACTCGTTTCTGTATTTTAAGAAGAAAAATTTTGTACAGAAAATTCAGGGTCATTATATATCTGTAATTTATTACAGGGACTAAGAAAAAGTAGGATGGTTGCACCCGGTGATATGCCCTCTCGGAGTAGGGAACGGAGCACAAATTGATGCTGCAGCCGTCAGTGAATATCAACTGGTATTGCCAAATGGCGGTACTATAATTTTGAACAACTGCTATTATGTACCTTCCATGCTTTGCAACGTAATATCATTTTCTTTACTTAATAAAGATGGATATAAATTTGTTCTAAATAGAAATATCATGAGCATTTACCTTGATAAGGTATTGGTTGCATAAGGTGCACTGTGTAATAGTATCTATGTTCTAATTCAAAACACAGTTCTTAATGTATAAAACACACGCAAGAGGAAAAGTTAAGATCCGAACGAAACCTACTTGTGGCATTATAGATTGGGTCATATCAACGAGAAAAAATTAGCAAAGTTGCATAAGAATGAATATTTGGATCCATTCGAATTTACATCTTATGAAACTTATCAATCTTGTCTCAAAGGTAAGATAACCAAATCTCTGTTCACTGGATATGGAGAAAGAGCTACAGAGCTCCTAAGACTCATACACAGTGATGTGTGTGGTCCATTGTCTATACATGCAAGGGGTAGGTTTTCCTACTTCATTACATTCATCGACGATCTCTCTAGATTTGGATATGTGTATTTTATGAAACATAAATCTGAAGCTTTTGAGAAATTCAAAGAATACATAAACAAATTAGAGATCTGGATTGGCAAAAGTAACAAGATCCTCCAATCGGATAGAGAAGGGGAGTACTTAAGCACGGATTCCTTGACTACTTAAAAGAGAATGGTATTCTCTTTCAGTTTACTCCTCCGTATACACCACAGCACAACGGTGTATCGGAACGGAGGAATCGTACCCTATTGGATATGACTCGCTCAATAATGAGTAATGCTGAGTTACCTCTTTTTCTTTCTAGGGATATGCGCTTGAGACAGCCGCATACCTATTAAATCAGGTTCCATCTAAATCCGTGCCTAAGACTCTTTATGAAATATGGAGTGGTAAGGAGCTATATCTTAAGCGAGTTAAGATATGGGGTTGTCCGGCTTATATTAAAACACGAAATCCGAACAAACTGCATGTACGATCAGTTCTATGTTTGTTTGTGGGATATCCCAAGCAAACAAATGTTTATCTATTCTACCACGCAGAGAAACAAAAGATAGTTGTTTCTCGGAATGCTACCTTTTAAGAAAAGGAGTTTCTTGCAAAAGAAATCAGTGGGAGCGCTGTAGAACTGGATGAAGTTCCAGAAAAACAAACTCAAACTGAAGATTTGGATGAACTTCAATATTCAATAATCCCTGATGAAGCTCAGCCACTCCGCAGATCTAGCAGGATTTCTCGTCCGCCCGAGAGATACTGCGGTTTTCTCGTAGACGGGGATTGAGAGGATTGCATCTTAGAAGAAAATGATCCTACTAGTTTTGAGCAGGCCATTACCATTAGGGATACTGTGAAATAGCTGGATGCTATGCGATCCTAAATGGAGTTCATGTACATCAACAAAATTTGGACTTTGGACTTTGCACCGCCTGGAGTAAAACCCGTTGGCTGCAAATGGATCTTCAAGAAGAAGATTAGTGCAAATGGACATATGGAAACCTATAAGGGTAGACTTGTTGCAAAAGGTTTTTGTCAAAGACCAGGTGTGGACTATGACGAAACCTTTTCTCCAGTGGCTATACTCAAATTCATTCGGATCCTACTTGTTATTGCTGCCTTTCATGACTATGAGACCTGGCAGATGGACGTAAAGACGGCTTTTCTAAACGACGCTTTAGAAGAGTGTGTCTATATGGATCAGCCGGAAGGTGTAAAAATTGCTTAAATCTATTTATAGATTAAAACAGGCATCGTGGAGTTAAAATATCTGTTTCGATAAAACAGTCAAGGAATTTTACTTTATCAAAAATATAGATGAACCTTGTATATAAAAGAAGATTGTAGGGAGAATGGTCGTATTTCTCATTTTATACGTCGATGACATTCTCCTAATAGGAAATAATATTCATATGTTACAGTTGGTCAAATTGTTCTTATCTCAGAAGTTCTCCATGAAGGACCTGGGTGATACCTCCTATATTTTGGGGATCAAGATCTATCATGATAGATCTAAAAGATTCTTGGGATTTTCACAGTTCAGATATATTGACACCATACTAAAGAGACATAGTATGGAAGAATCTAAGCGTGGTAATCTACCGGCTTGTCACAGAATCACCCTCTCCAAAGAGATGTCTCCCAAGACTGATGAGGAGAGGGCTCGCATGAGCATTATACCTTACGCTTCGGCTGTAAGATTTATAATGTATGTGATGTTTTGTACCAGACCAGATGTAGCTTACGCACTTAGCGTAGTAAGCCGGTATCCGTTAAACCCAGGGGAGAAATATTAGACAGCTGTGAAGAACATTCTGAAGTACCTGAGAAGGACTAAGGATATGTTCTTAGTGTACGGTAATAGAGACTTCCAGATGGAGTCTTTTACCGATTCAAGTTTCTAAAGCGACAAGGATAACAACAAGTCTGTCTCGGGTTATGTGTTTACCCTTAATGGAGGGACGGTCTGTTGGAAGAGTTCCAAACAGAAAACCGTAGCAGACTCAATGATGGAGGCTGAATACCTTGCTGCCAGCGATGCCACAAAAGAGGCTGTCTGGATGAGGAAGTTCATTCCTGAACTTGAGGTAGTTCCATCTATTGTTGATCCAATACCTTTGTATTGTGACAACAATAGGGCTATAGTTTTAGCGAAAGAACCACAGTCCCATCAGAAATCCAGATACATCTTAAGGAGGTATCACTTGATCAGGGAGATCATTGATCACCGAGAGATCGAGGTCAAGAGAGTAGACATAAAGGACAACACGGCGGACCCACTCACGAAGGCACTTCCTCAAACTCAATTGGAGTGGCTATTGGAGAAGTTTGGTCTTCAATATGCCAATACATGGTCTTAGTGCAAGTGGGAGATTGTTGGATGTATGCCTTAGAGGCCGTTATTGTATAGTACAGGATTGTATATTACATATGGATACTTGGGATATATGTATACAGGACAATCTTTCTCAATATGATAGTATGCTATATGGTTTTTCTTTACCTCAACAAGTGTATATGTTCTATTTTTATATTACGTATCATGATTACATGTTGGTAAAGCCTGTAGGATCTTTGTTTGACTGCTAGAATTATGATGGCAATCATACTCGTGGGGTCTAGATAGTCTATAAGTACATCCTTAAATTATCCATAGTCGTTGGAGTTTTGAGATAGGGCATCGATACTCCGGAGTAGACTGGTGTATACATTTTTTATTCTCATGACGGAAGATGGCCTGTCCCACAACCATTGGTGTTCGGCACCAAAGATAGTATACAGGTGCTCGTTAGGTTATGAGTTACATTGGACAAACTCGCCGAGAACTTTTAGATGGTATTATAACTATCGTCAGATAGTAGTTCTCTGGTGACATAGGTACATGTTAATTTTTAGACCTGACATGGTCATTCGTCTCGAGTGTGTTTCCACTGTACTTAGATCACTACACTACCACGGCTTTAAAGAGTCGTACAAACAGGTTTTGGTTAGGTACAGTCCCGAAGCACTTAGGGGCAGTGAGCGATAGAGTGGATTTGTCTCTCCCGGTATTGGGAGTTCATGTCGCGCTGTGTTCGATTGGTCATCGCCATAAGACTTTGGCTAAGGTAGTTGAGATTTACTGATTGTGATATCAGTAGTTTCTCGGGATGGTTTTGGGCCACATCGACATGACTTATTGGGTTATTAGGGGTTTAACGTTTTCCACCCTAGACCCAGTATGCAATATTCTCAAACGAAGAGACCGGACTGTACTAAGATTTTCACTTTCAGGCTCAGTAGAGATACGTACAAGTTTGCTTGTCGGCCTTCTTTTCGATCAATACCCGGGCAGCCATTACGTACAGCTAGTGCCGCTGATGTGTTTGTGGTTAAACCCACTGCCTGTGTATTTTTGAGTCTTTAGAGTCCACACAGAAGGCTTCATTTCTTTTTATTCTTTCTTGAGTTTGTGAGAAGAGTGTGGGCTTGTGACTCACTATGGTGAATCACAAGTCCACTCACTCTCGCAAATAAAAGATAGAGATGAGATAGAAATGAGTAGAGATTTTTCTTGAGTTTCCATTCTCTACCTCATCACCATGGTCTTCTTCTTGATCTCTTCTTGAGTTTTAGTGAGTGGAGAAAGAAAATAAAAAGAGAAAAAAGATTAGATTACTACATCATCTAGTGAACCATTCTTAGCAAGTCTAGTTCACTAGTTTCTTCACTTGGTTTACTAGTGTGAAGATATAGTATATTCTTGGGCTCTCTCGGGTGGATCTTCTTTGACAACGAAGGACGGCTTCCAAGCTCGATCCCGGAGTCCCTAGGAGCGTACGAAAAAGGAAAGAAGACGAAGGACACGACTGCAAAGGTAGTTAAACGTCTATCCGAGTAGTTAACCTTCTCTAATTCGCTAGTTTAGTGTTTGGTTTCGATTATAGCTCGTAGAAATTCGTGTTTTAGTTGTAGAAATTTTTGTTTTCTAATCCGTCTTGGTCGCTGGTTTGCGACACGAGTACGAATATCTACCTACAGTAATATCGATGTAGATTTTTTTCGCCATCCATTGGGATGGATGCGCTCGTTTGCCAAGCGTTGTATAGATCCCTCACTCGATGGTGGACGGGGGTTTATTGATTGTTGGGATCTGAATCTCCGGCAGCTGCAGACAGACTGTCGTTAATTACCCC
The DNA here is from genome assembly GCA_030015575.1 of Agapanthus africanus. Lineage (NCBI taxonomy): Eukaryota > Viridiplantae > Streptophyta > Magnoliopsida > Asparagales > Amaryllidaceae > Agapanthus > Agapanthus africanus. Next base: position 482,630,385 of record JASDDO010000010.1, on the reverse strand, counting down.
TTGTTTTGAGGCGAGAGAATCTCCGATTGACGGGCAGTACAAGTCATGTGAACTCAATATAAAGATGTATGCATTTGAAAAGAAATGCAAGTTTGTTCATTCAATTTTTTGTTTTATATATATATATATATATATATATATATATATATATATATATATATATATATATATATATATATATATATATATATATATATATATATATATTAAGGATAAAAGTCCGGATGCTCCCGGATCCGGATACCTTAGGGACACCCGGGATGGCTCCTCCCTTTGGGAGGAGATCCAGGGTCGGCTCCCTTCTATTAGAGGGGCCGACTTCCCAAGCGGTCGGCTCCTCTAATGGGGTTGGCTCCCTCCTGGGGGGTGGCGGCTCCCCTAAGGGTTGGCTCCTATTTTGGGGAGGGGCTGGCTCCCTTAAAGGGTAGCGGGTATCCCGTTTTGGGGTACCCGGCGGCTTTTGGAAAGAGAAGGGTGCCCGGGTCAAACGCCTCCTCGGATGCTGAAGTTTATTTATTTATTTATTATTATTATTATTATTTATTTTTGTTTTTATTTTTTGTTTTCTATTCTAAACTTATTTTCTTTGAAAAGACTAAGTGTGTGGATTTCAAAGATATTTCGGTGGCATAACCGCTTGATTTCGTCAGTTTTCATTCATTGAAATATAGGCTCGAGCCTATGTTTCCATTTGGATAAAGCACGGATCTGCGTTCAAGAGTGGAGTACAGATCGAAATCCGCGTCCTCGAAGGTTTCCCTATGAGAGAAGCCTCAAGGCCATCCCTTTGTTGGGATCACCTTCAAACTTCTCTCTATTTTGTCAAAAAGGCTCATTTTCGTTCTTTTATACCTTTGATCTAGAAGAGGTAATGTTTTGAGAGATGGGTTCCTTTAGATTCTTCCTCTTTTCTTTCGATTTGAGGAAGAAGATAAAGGAGAAGACCTAAAAGCTTTCCTTTATGAGATTTGATGGAAGATAGAGACTTCCATTCAATGGATCTATAGGGTTTTGTTGTTTATTTTAAGAAAAAGAAAGGTTCTCCTCTTAATTTGTTTGAAGAAGAAGAAGAAAGTGAGAAGATAGAGTCACAAACCCTAGTATTTTGTAGGAACGAGAAAACTTAACATTTCATCATATGATTGGGTTTAAATACCCATTATATTTTGCAACTTAACCTTGGGCTTTACATAATTGCCTTTTGTTTCTTTCATGTCCATGTGCTCATTTCTTGATGCACATAAACCATGCGTTTTACATAATTTTTGGCTTTTTGTCTGTTTGTATTACATTTTTACACTTATCTGCATATAAAATTTATTTATTACAAATTTCTTTCTTTTTCTTCTTCTTCAATGGCCGGCCGGTTCGTTTGGACTTGAGACGGTTTGGGCGTAGGCCCACCTGTTTGGACTTAAGCCTGGAATGGTTGGACTTGGATCCACTTGTTTGGATGCTGACTTTGAATTTTTTTATTTTTAATGTCGGCAATGGGATGTAAATTTCAACCCCAACAATCTAAACACCACAATCCTCCGCCGCGAAACCATCTTGGAGTGATATGAAGGAGAAGAAAAAGGAGGAGCGGCGGGGGAGGAAAAGGAGGGAGGAGGAGTGGTGTGGGGAGGAAAAGGAGGAGGTAAAGGAGGAACGAGAGGCGTAAAGAAGCGGCGGAGAGCGGAGGAGTGGTGGAGCAACAATGGAGGAGGGCGAAGGAGCGGAGGGAGGATAAGAGCAATGAAGGAGGGAGGAGTGGAGAGAGGAGTAACGGATGAAGAAGAAGATGCTGTGGTTTTGTGAAGAGAGTAAAAAGGAGAATGAACCGTCGGAGGGAGGGGGACCACTTTGGAAATGTATCTAAAAGGCAATACATGGCCTAAATGAAATATTGTCCATTGATTTTTTCCAAACACATCTTGTATCAGGTGTTTCCTAACCATTTTCAGAGTAGCACAGGTTTTTAACATGCCAAAAGTGGGCCAGGAGTGTTTTAACAATTTACCCCCTTTTTTTATAGCCACCTAGACCAATTGGTTCTTAGGCCCGGGGGACAGGACCATTTTTCCTATAATTCTTCCCTTTTCTATATCTTACCCCCAAATTTTTAGATATTTCCGAATTTTTTCTTTAGAAGTTATTATTTCCATATTTCGCCCAAAAAATTCTGTATATTCAATTTTATTGCCTAAAATCTGTAAATTGTTTAAAATTCTATCATTGCAAGAGACACATTACTCTCCAAGTTATAAGCATGGAGGAGATTTATGATAATATTTAAAAGTCTTAAGGATGAAATATGAAAACACATATTTCTTAGGGTGAAATATGAAAATATCTTTATGAAAATATCAAAGATAAGAGGGTAAAATATGAAAATGTCTACTTTTTGCGAGAAATACCAAAATTTTGAGGATGAGATTTATTTAATTTTTAAAAAAAATCTTTTTAAAGCAAACAAGAAAACCACCGTTGTCTTGTAGGTATGTTTCCAAGGACGATCAGATTAATCCTTCTATATGCCTTTAATGTCTGAACAATGTCAACGACACTAATGCGTTTATAAGACGCCTTACGGATAAGATATAAGTTAGTAAAAAAGCATTGCTCTGCAAGTAAACAATCTATCATTTTCGATCACAACCTCGAAATTGTACTGATACTAAACCCCATGCACAGTCTAGTCAGCTTCTGTTATATCTATTTTCATATTTTTATCTAATATGACATTTGATATAAAAATCAATATTAACGTATCGATATACATAGTTGTTGGTTGTTAAAAAGTCGACGGATGACACATATAGGTGCTCATTGCTCTTAGGAATATTTTCAGTTTTCGAACATATTTTCGAAGCGCGTGCATGATAAGTTGGTCTTATTCCAAAAGAATCATTCGTGGCTATGGTGTAAAAAAACACCAACAAAAAAGATGAAGGGAACAAATTTTGGAATCTCTTGGGCTACTATTAAGGATGCTCACATTAATGCTCAAATTTCATAATTTAAAAGATAATTAAGCCTGTGCTAAACACCAAGCCCTTCACGTGCGTGAGCTCAAGTGGGCATGCCGTCACTAAAAAGCCATCGCATGATGCACCTCCATTCATCATTGATCATGCTTTCCACAGTTTATAAAAAAAAAAAAAAATCATATATCAAATTTGTTCTTTGATGATTTAATTTAATGAAACTTACAAGACCTGACACAGTTCATGCATGGGATTAAGATATATATAAATCATAAAAGAGTATTGACAGCAGGTGAAACCAAACGGAGATAACGGCCTGATTGGCAGGATGCAGTTGGTGCCGGTTTTCAATAATGAAAATAAGTGTTTGTTATTAGTTTACTTTGTTTTCTTTATGTACAACAATTTAAGTTAGAAGCCAAGCACAATTAGAAGTGATGTGACAAAAACACAAGAAAAGATGCTAGTGCATAATTGCACTGCACCTACATTTATATTCAACAGCGTATTTTATAAATCATGTTGTTAGAATTGCATTTCAACCACCGAATGAATACTATTGTAAATGTTGTATCAGGATTTGCATATAGTTGCAGATGCAATCATTTTCGAGCTACAAACCAAACATACACATTTAACTGCTATGCATTTGCCATTTTGGCCTTTAATAACACACTATTTTGATGCATTGCCATTTTGGCCTTTAATAACACGCTTGATCTTTGGCATCTTGTTTACCAAGGCAATTAAATATTTCTTGGATTATCTTTTCCGCCGCGTACACACCACACTTTACAAAAAAACCTTTACAAAAAAACTTTTCAACTCAAATTAATATAGCAGATACGAATGGCACAATAGCCTAGATTATTATTTAGGTAAGAAAAAAGATTTTGCTACCCAATTAATACGCGGGACGCCGTATATAATAAAAATAATCAATGAAGAGGATCCTAATTATCCACATACCTTCCCCTTTGGCCATATAGTGCAAGCAGCAACTTATATGTTTGTTTAAGATTGTCTGCAAAGGTTCTTGCAATGTCCCCTATCCACATACATTCCCCTTTGTCAATTGATGCCCCTTTTTTGGTACTATCTCAAATAATTTCAATGTGATGTTGAGATATTACAAGACAATTGTAGGTCCACAGCATGAGTCGTTCATTTAAAGTTCTTTATGTTAGTCCTTTGGTTTAATTTGAAATTTTGAACTCGTGTGGAGTAATAATTAAAAAATATAGAGAAATTGCAATTTATTTGAATGAAAACACAATAAATGGGTTTTGTTCCCCTCTGAGGAAAAGTTGAGAAATTTGAGATGGAGGAATACAAAATAAATATCTAGATTAATAAATTGTTTAGCAGCACCGTACAATTTGAGTAGTGATTATATTTACAAAGAGTACAAAATATGTTTTTAGGGTTTGAAATTGGTTTTTTTTTTTTCCGAAACAGGGTGTTATAACATTAAAATTATTAAAATAATATCATTTATTTTATATTTAGCAGAGTAGGACGGTTTGCACCCTGCCCACACCAAAAAGCGGGTGAATAGAACCCGTTTCCGCCCTCGTTAAAAAGAGGGCGGGTTCTAGGAACCCGCCCTCTCCTTTATAAAGGAGAGTAGAACCCGCCATATATATAAAAAAAAATTTAAATTTTAAAAATTGAATTTTAAAAATATCGTTTTAAAAACCGGAATAAATAATAAAAAACCTAAATAAATAATAAGATTGATGTTTTTGTTAAGGACGGATGACAATTGTTATTACAGTTCATATAGAATTACTATAAATATGAATCTTCTATACACTACATTAACAAAATGAATCCGTCAAAATTATAATACAATTAGACATTCATTTGTAAAAGTATACAATTATCGCTTTCCCTTTCCCTTTCCTTTTCCGTTTCCCAATTCGAGGAGACTTGACATAAGTTTATGCCTCTTGGGATAACTAGACGACCCTCCCGTTTCTTGGGTATATGACGGCGGCGGTGGCATCTGCTCTTCTGCTTCGTCTTCAGTATCGTCTTGGACAGGCTGTTCTTCCGCAAATCCTGAATGTTGGACAGGTGTCGGATATGTGATGCCTCCCAACAACTGTATGTAGGACGAAAAATCCGTCTCCCAACTGGGCTGTTGTTGCGAAGAACCTGTCCTGGTTTCGTGCTGCTGCTGTTGCACAAAACCTGGCCCTCATGGCTGCGCAAAACCTGTTCCCCAAGACTGTTGTTGTTGCGCAAAACCTGACCCCCAAGACTGCCGTTGTTGTGCAAAACTTGTTCCCCAAAACTGTTGTTGCTCTGGTTGTTGCGCTTATTCAATATGCCAGGGTTGCTGCTGACAGTATGTTGTTCCGAACCACTGATCCTGCTGCTCTGGATCTCCCTGATACTGCGGCTCTGGTTCCGGATCATACTGCTGCTCTGGTGCTGGCTCATGTTGCGGCTCTGGTGCCGGCTCATGCTGCTGCTCTAGTGATGGCGATAAATATGGAAGCATATTATATGAACTGAATATACCACTGATATATGAGTCTACAGTAGAAAATAAAGCATGAGTATCTGGACCAGTATCAGTCGGATATGGATCCTGTATCAATGATTGTATATGATGCAACCCACGAGCCTGTCGTTACATTAAAAAGAAGATATAATTATTGATATATACCGCCAGATGTTAAAAACTAATATAATTTAAAGAATTTAACTTACCATTTCTCGTTCCACGTGGCTTCTAGGCTCGTACTGCCGGATGTTTGGAAAGTCGTTAGAGAGAGTAGAAAGATATCTTACAGAGACACGCTTATACCATTGTAGATATGTTACTGTAGCGTCGATAGTTGTTTGGTCACCTATTTGCTGTAAGGCAATATTACGCTGCCTATCCTCCCATCTCAGCAAATATTGATGATAATGCTCCTTCCAATCACGCTCCGCCTTTCCTCCTCGCATGTCTCTCTCTATTGTCATAGGCGCAGACGGCGGAACAGGAATATGTTGCAATCTACTGAACTGTCGCAACACCCGGTCCGGTAGGTGCATAACCACGATATTAATGCATAGTAGTGGGCATCGAGCCCGCTAAACCGGCTCTCCTTCGATACAGATGCCAGGTAATCCTTGCAGACGATCTGCTGTATAAGGCGTCCACGTGAACTGCACAAATAACATAGTACATAAATTGTAACGAAGCTAATTTAAAATTTTTAAACAAAGTTAATGACCTAATGTATGGGTACCTGAGTCGTCTCCATGCGATCCAACTCATCTCTATAATACTTAAGTACTCGACGAGAAGCCTTATAAGATTTCTTGCCACTCCACCAAGAGCCGAAAGACTTTCCAGGGATATTCACGGCAGAAATATTAATGCAATCTGGTCTTTCCATTCACATGTGCTCCCATGACCAAATCTATATGTAACAATCCTAAACTTTCTGTACAATTTTTTTTCAAAAATAAATACAGAAAAAGGTTACCTTAGCCTGAGCACAAGTCATAAGTTTGATTTGCTTTTGAACAGCAAGAAAGAGCTTGTGGCTCACTGGTAAAGCCTTGCACTGCTGTTACAAAGCACCAGAGTTCGAATCCCATCAGCCACATTATCTTTTTGTTTTATTTTTTTAATCTTTTTAGAAGTCCAAAGGTCTACACGTGCACAACACGTAAACTGAAAAGTCACACTTTAAACAAACATATACACTGAAGAATACCAAACGACTCCAACACTCTGCACAAAACCCAACCCATTCCCGACGGTAAAGACCCGGCGACAAGTTCAAATAGGCCGGCGTCACCGGTCATACCCGTCCCTAATACTCCCAATTCTTTTCCCTGCAACCCTTGGCCTACCCCACTTCCTTTCACACCGCTTGTTTTCACTGCATTTACACAGAGAATTTAAATCACCCATTTAAATCCTATTTTATTACAAATTTTAATGCACCTATTCACTGCCCTAAACCCTAGCTTTTCTTATAAATACTACCCCTCATTCCACACTTCCTCACACACAAACCCCTGCCAAAACTCTCAAGAATTCCCAAGTCTTTATATTGTGCAAGTGGAGTTAACAAAGGGCAAAGCTCCGACGAAGTTCCGGCGACGATACGAGAAGATTCCGACAACGAAACGAAGCACCGACGAATCCTAGACCTCCCCCTCTCATCAAAGCCAGTAAGTCCCATCTCTCCCTCTCTTCTTCTTCTTTAAAAATTTACATTTCCAAAACCCGACGGAAGCGGAGTTAGTCCGACTTCCGATTCGGTTTTATTTAAAAACTATAATTTTCTTTAATAAGATCTAACCATATTCTCATATATTGTTTAATAAACATTAACAATCTCAATAAAACAACTTTCACATCAAAATAATCATTTTTGAGATATTTATCGCATTTTTACATAAAATACCATAAACTATTCATTGCGACATTATAACTTTATTCCTTGCTATACCTTTAGATAGTTCACGAGATAATGACCTACTAACACACATATCTATCATAGAACGATGAATTTTGGGATAATAGAATACGGGAAAATACGACTTTACAAATAAATATCCTAAACTTACAAAACCGTTTTCTATAAAAAGATGTATTAAACATTTTCATGCAATTACGTTTCTACAACCCATTTTGGGGACCCTGTTTGGGATGGTGCGGCTTATCGCACATCTTCGGGCTTAGTAGAGTAAGATGCAGACCTCCGTAAGGAGCATTCGATCTCGATAGAATTTTTATACATTTTTTCTTTAGAAAATGAGATTTTTACAAGAAAATAAATAAAATTATTTTCATTAAATATGTATATATAATTATTACCAAAATAATTATTTTAAATATATATAATATTCTATGTTTCCAAAACTCAAGAAAAGAATTCAAATATTACATGAAACTACCATGATAATTCAAAACAATATCCATATTACAAATAAATACCATATACTATGAAAATCAGGTTTTTCTCACTAGAAATTTCACATCTATAAAATATACCTCTATGAAAACTCTAAAGACAATAATTAAATACTTGAGGTGTATTTGAAATTATACTAAAACTATTTTTACATAAAACCCCCTCAAGTTATACTAAATACAATAAGGGCCTTAGTAAACATAGCTTTAAGCGGGACCGGTCTCTTGAGCCTCAGGGAGCCGGAGATATGGGTGCTTTCCTATTTAAGGTATACAACTTAACAAACGGTGTTATCAACACGGTAATTGTCTTGGAAAAAAACACAAATCCTGCCGTCCATGTGCAGCAGTTACCGATAACGCCAAAACAATCAGGATTTCAAGTTCTTTTAAAAGTGTCTGACTCAGACTGAGTCTCAATATAATCAATCTGATTTAAATATGATTCAAGTACAAATTAAAATACAACATGATTCAATATGAATCCATCTATTCAATCTATATCAATCTGTATTGACCGAACCGAACCATGGATATATTCCATTTACATGTTCTTCCATTATATCCGTTCCATTACTGATATCATGGTTTCGGTAAGTCATTCATCTATACAATTTACAATACAAAACAATACAAAAAATACAACCAAGACCTCGTGGGGTTTATAAGGGGTAGATTGGTACGGAAGGTGTTAGAAGTGACACGAGACTGCAACCATAAGACACCTAAGCTGAATCTCCATTGCCATTGTACAGTGGCTGAACGGTTCCTTGTACTCCGCATACCTTAGTCTTCGGGATAGTGAGACTCCTTTCGTATACACTGGCCTCTTCTGTACCAAGCTACAAACAACAGCGTTAACACTAAATAACAACATTAAACAACTATACTCTGTTCTGTCTATTCTATTCTTATCTATATACGGGACTTACCGAGCGACTTGTTCGCTGGCGACATTCTCTTTCTTCTTTTTTGGAATGTCATCAGGTGTTTCGGACTCACTGGAGATCGAACCCAGCAGCGAAGACTTGAATCAGTTTACTGAAAACCCGGAGTTTTAGATTCACTTGTACATTACATTTCATATTCATTTCTGTTATGCCATTGTTTAGGCATTACTTTCATTCCATGTATTTTCATTCCAGTTGTATTGTAAAAAGAATGTTTAATAAATAAAGTTGTTGTTTATTTACATCTTGTCTCTTGTGTACTTTACTTTATATTGCTTAGATACACTTAGCGTGTTTACTTCTGAGTAAATACGAAGCGGCCTCGTCGCGTCCTCTGCCCGTACACCGGGAAGCGGGGTATGACAGGTTTTGTTGGTGGCCCATGCAGGTCAGCTTTATATGGACATGCAGGTCAGCACTGTATGGACATGCAGGTCAGCTTTGTGTGAACAAACTAAGCAATATAACACAAGAACCAGCAACTAAAAACATTCTTTACAATTCGTATTCCTTGAATCTTCCAATTTCATATGTTTTGAATCTGTCCTAACCCAAATTTTTCTTTCAAGGTTATGGATTCCCCAAATAACACCAGCACCAACTTCAACAACACTCCACCACCCCTACCAATTACACATGCCGTCGCTGTTATGATCAACGAGCAGACGGTCTTGCTTGAGGCGATCCGCGGCCTCCTGGAGGGACAGCAGCAGCAGACTGCTATATTGATGAACCGTCTCGAGGCAGAAGCACCTGGAGTGAAGCAATTCAGGGCCTTGCACCCCAAGCAATTCTCAGGAAAAGAGAGCCCTCTAGAAGCCGAGGAACGGGCTCAGAGTATTGAAGATGACCTGGCAGTGGCACAAGTGCCAGAGATAGCTTGGGTTCGAGTTGCGAAGCTCTAGCTCACTGATAATGCACGGGTCTGGTAGAAGGCGGAAGAAAGCCGTCTTGACCCACCGATCGAATGGAGGACTTTTCGCGATATGTTTGACGCGAAGTACTTCTCTGAGACTGCCAGATTCGACATGGAACAACTGTTCATTCACTTACAACAAGGTTCGATATGGACCAAATCCGTGGATGAATATGATGCTTAGTTTACCATGCTCAATATGTAAGATATGTCTCAATATTTTGATTTTCAAGTATCACATACTACAAAGCTAACACAAGACCGCAACAGATTCGCGGCACACTTGATACCGACTGCTGAGATCAGGGCCAGAAGATTTCAACAAGGGTTGGACCAGGAGATCCAAGCCGCATTAGCTACACGGGATTTCCCAACCCACGATTTGTCTTTGAAGGCTGCCCGAAGATATGAAGCAGTGGTGAAGAGGAAGGGCAGACCTCAAACTGCCGGAGTGAAGCGCCATGCCACTCAGATGGCAGGAAGAACCTCTTCAAGGCCAACTGTGGAACCCAGGAGACCGGAAGAAACCAATAACCAGCCAAATCCAATTTTTTGCTTCTATTGCAAGAGAGAAGGACACTTGTGGAAGGACTGTATGCGCGCAAAAGGCCTGTGCTTAGTTTGTGGTGCATCCAATCATAGAATTGGGACATGTCTTTATAGATGCAACTCATCTCACATACCCACCAACTACCCGCGGCGACCAGCTATCCAGGCTTCTGCACCTCGTCTTGCACTCCCAGCTCCAGCTCCTGCACAACCTACTCGCCAATTCCAACAAGCACTGAGGAACATGCCTCAAGGGCAGAGGAACATGCTCCAAGGACAGAGGAATGTGCCTCCAGCTAGGAGGAATGTACCGTGGCGTCAGGCTTTCACATTAGCATCCGTAGAAGCCGAGACTGTAGACCAAGGTAACATTGGTAATTTCTCTTCAACCTTTTCAAACCCTTGTACCACTTTGTTATTTTTCATACACTATCAGTATTTCTATGACCAAACTTTCCTTGAATCTGTTACACTTTCCTTTTTCAAATTTCGAGGAAGAAATTTTTATAAGAAGGGTAGAATGTAACAACCCTAAACTTTCTGTATAATTTTTTTCAAAAAAATATAGAAAAGGGGTATCTTAGCCTGCACACAAGTTATAAGTTTGATTTTCTTTTGAACAGCAAGAAAGAGCTTGTAGCTCGCTGGTAAAGCCTTACACTGCTGTTACAAAGCACCAGAGTTCGAATCCCATCAGCCACATTATCTTTTTGTTTTATTTTCTTTTAATCTTTTTAGAAGCCCAAAGGTCTACGTATGCACAACACGTAAACTGAAGAGTCACACTTTAAACAAACACATACACTGAAGAATACCAAACGACCCCAACACTCTGCACCAAACCTAACCCACATCCGATGGTAAAGACCCGGCGACAAGTTCAAATAGGCCGACGCCGCCGATCATACCCGTCCCTAATACTCCCAATTCTTTTCTCTGCAACCCTTGGCCTACCCTACTTCCTTTCACACTGCTTGTTTTCTCTGCATTCACACAGAGAATTTAAATCACCCATTTAAATCCCATTTTATTACAAATTTTAATGAACCCATTCACTACCTTAAACTCTAGCCTTTCCTATAAATACCACCCCTCATTCCACACTTCCCCATATATAAACCCCTGCCAAAACTCTTAAGAATTTCCAAGTCTTTATATTGTGCAAGTGGAGTTAGCAAAGGGCGAAGCTCCGACGAAATTCCGGCGACGATACGAGGAGTTTCCGGTAACGAAACGAAACACCGACGAATCCTAGACTTCCTTATACCTCCCCCATCTCATCAAAGCCAGTAATTCCCATCTGCCCCCCTCTTCTTATTCTTTAAAAATTTACATTTCCAAAACCCAACGAAAGCGGAGTTAGTCCGACTTCTGATTCGGTTTCTTTAAAAACTACAATTTTCTTTAATAAGATATAACCATATTCTCATATATTGTTTAATAAACATTAACAATCTCAATAAAACAACTTTCACATCAAAATAATCATTTTTGTGACATTTATCGCATTTTTACATAAAAATACCATAAACTATTCATTGTGACATTATAACTTTATTCCTTGCTATACCTTTAGATAGTTCATGAGGTAATGACCTACCTCATTACAACATATATCTCTATCATAGCACGATGAATTTTGGGACAATAGAATACGGGAAAATACGACTTTACAAATAAATACCCTAAACTTACAAAACCGTTTTCTATAAAAAGATGTATTAAACATATCCATGCAATTACGCCTCTACAATCCATTTTGGGGACCCCATTCGGGATGGTACGGATTATCGCACATTCTCGGGCTTAGTAGAGCGAGATGCAGACCTCCGCAAGGAGCATTCGATATCGATGGAATTTTTATACATTTTTCTTTAGAAAATGAGATTTTTACAAGAAAATAAATAAAATTATTTTCATTAAATATGTATATATAATTATTACCAAAATACTTATTTTAAATATATATAATATTCTATGTTTCCAAAAATCAAGAAAAGAATTCAAATATTATATGAAACTACCATGATAATTCAAAACAATATCCATATTACAAATAAATACCATATACTATGAAAATTAGGTTATTCTCACTAGAAATTTCACATCTATAAAATATACCTCTATGAAAACTCTAAAGACGATAATTAAATGCTTGAGGTGTATTTTGAAATTATACCAAAACTATTTTTACATAAAAACCCCTCATGTTATACCTTAGTAAAAATAGGTTTAAGCAGGACCAGTCTCTTGAGCCTTAGGGAGCTGGAGATATGGGTGCTTGCCTATTTAAGGTAGACAACTTAACAAACGGTGTTATCAATACTGTAATTGTCTTGGAAAAAGACACAAATTCTGCCGTCTATGTGCAGCAGTTACCGATAACACCAAAACAATCAGGATTTCAAGTTCTTTTAAAAGTGTCTGACTCAGACCGAGTCTCAATCTAATCAATCTGACTTGAATATGATTCAAGTACAAACTACAATACAATATGATTCAATATGAATCCATCTATTAAATCTATATTAATCTGTATTGACCGAACCGAACCATGGATATATTCCATTTACATATTCTTCCATTATATCGGTTCCATTATTGATATCATGGCTTCGGCAAGTCATCCATCTATACAATTTACAATACAAACAATACAACCAAGACATCGCGGGGTTTATAAGCGGTAGATTGGTACGGAAGGTGTTAGAAGTGACACGAGACTGCAGCCATAAACACCTAACCTGAATCTCCATTGCCGTTGTACCGTGGCTGAACGGTTCCTTGTACTCCGTATACCTTAGTCTCCGGGATAGTGAGACTCCTCTCGTATACACTGGCCTCTTCTGTACCAAGCTACAAACAACAGTATTAACACTAAATAACAATATTAAACAACTATACTATGTTCTGTCTATTCTATTCTTATCTATCTAAGGGACTTACCGAGCGACTTGTTCGCTGACGACATTCTCTTTCTTCTTCTTTGGAATGTCGTCAGGTGTTTCGGACTCACTAGAGATCGAACCCAGCAGCGAAGACTTGGATCAGTTTACCGAAGACCCGGAGTTTTAGATTCACTTGTACATTACATTTCATATTCATTTCTGTTATGCCATTGTTTAGGCATTGCTTTCATTCCATATATTTTCATTTCAGTTGTATTGTAAAAAGAATGTTTAATAAATAAAGTTGTTGTTTATTTACATCCTGTCTCTTGTGTACTTTACTTTATATTGCTTAGATACGCTTAGCGTGTTTACTTCTGAGTAAATACATAGCGGTTTCGTCGCGTCCTCTGCCCGTAGACCGGGAAGTGGGGCGTGACACTATATATAAAGTGTCAGATGTTAAGAGAAAGAACCAATATTACAATTTTGCAAATGTCTAGCCGTTAAAAAATATTATGTACCTGAAGTAATGTTATGTAGCCACAAATTTTATTTTTCATAGGAGCACATGCCTTATCTAGTTCCTTGTAAAGATAGGCAAGGACCCCTGCTCTCCAAGCATACTGGCCACACACATCAAAGTCCATAAGAAACCCAAGGTATAAAAAATGGACATGCGTTGCCGATTGGTCCGGTATCAACCAAGAACTGATCATGTACAGAATGTAGGCACGTGCATGTCTATCCAAGACATCATTGGTATCTTCATCGGGAATATTAGTAAATGTATTTTTGAGCCAGTTTAAACTGATCTTATACTCCTTGGTATAGTCTCCTGGTACCTGAATTTTACAAATAATTGTTAATTAATATCACTGTAACATACTTAAACTTTTGATTAACGAATTATATCTGTACGAGAGCAGACTCAATATATGTATCCCAATATGGGTGCTCGGTATCTGGACCCACAATTATACCTCCGACCAATCTAAGGCCATTCACTCGTAAACCAAGTAAAAGGTAACGAGACTGTGGTCGATTTAAGAGAGGTAACGAGACTGTGGTCGATTTGAATATGACGAAGCAATGAAGCTTCAAAAATCCGGCTTTTCGAATCCGCTTGATTATACGATAATCAGTAACTTGCCACTTGTCAGAACTATAACTGACGACTGTAAGATTATCTCTACCGTGCAAAATTTAATCATATTATTTTCAACTATTAGAATTAAAAGAAATGGGGAATTAAAACAAATTTAATAAGTTTTGAATTTTTCCTCCCCGTGTAATATACGGAAAGATCTATGGTCGTTTTGATTGACGAGCAGCGATTTGTCGAATGGTTGATTCTCCATTGAAATTATTTTGATATTACAATTATTGAAAGATTGAGACAGTTGGTGGGTTTAGAATGGAATTTGGATAGAGATAGTGAAAATCAGAGCGAAGAGGGTGGGGTTTTATAGGGAAAGGAGGACGTGTTCTAAGAACCCGCCCTCATCTTTGCCCACAGAAAGCTTCTGTTTTTTCCTAAAATATAATGCCAAGTGTGTTGTCAAATCATGCTTTTGTTTTTTTCTTAAAACATATTGTGTTGTCAAATCTTACTTTTTAAAATTAATCATAGGTGTGTTGTCAAATCATACTTTTGTTTTTTTTAAAAAGTAATCATATGTGTGCTGTCAAATCTATTCCCTGGTCCCGCTCTTTCATTTTGCAAAGGAAAAGGCGGGTTCATAGAACACGCCCCCTTCAATAATTTTATACCAGCGGGTTCCTAAAAACCACTCTCTAAACTAGAAATAAGGAATGTAAATAGCCCGTGACTCTTAACCCAATAGCCCGTGACTCTGACCCATTGTATTGTCAAATCGAATTTGTCACAAGGAAATAGCGGGTTACAAGAACCCACCCTCTCATTTAAAAAGGAGATAGCGGGTTCCTAAAACCTGCCCTCTAAATTAAAAATAATGAATGTAAATAGCCCGTGACTCTTAACCCAATAGGTCGTGACTCTGACCCATTGTATTGTCAAATCGAATTTGTCACAAGAGAATAGCGGGTTACAAGAACCTGCCCTCTCATTTAAAAAGGAGATAGCGGGTTCCTAAAACCCGCCTTCTAAATTAAAAATAAAGAATGTAAATAGCCCGTGACCCTTAACCCAATAGGCCGTGACTCTGACCCATTGTATTATCAAATCGAATTTGTCACAAGTGAATAGCGGGTTACAAGAACCCGCCCTCACATTTAAAAAGGAAAGGGCGGGTTCTTGAAGAAAGGCCCTCCTTAATATTTTAAATAATTTTACTTAATCCAAGACAAACCCATGATCCATTTATCTCCCGTCAAATTTAAAAGGGGATAGCGGGTTCCTAGAACCCGTGACCCCTTTACCATCAAACACCTATAAAAACCTCTCTATCTCCTCCCATTTGCTCTCCATTCTGCTCCGATTTGCATCTGCACCTCCTACAAAATCTCATCTGCACCCCTTCAAATTTATGTAAATTTAATTTAACGTTTATTTATTTTTCAATGAATATAATCATTATATAAGTTGTTAATGCTTTTTTTATTGTTGGGTTGATATTGTTTGATGCAGATAATGGCAAGTTCAAGTTTATTTGTTGTATGTAAATACGATGGCCAGATTGTGACAAGTGCACAAGATCCCAAGTATATGGGTGGGTGCGCAAGAATTATGCGATTAGAACTATCAACGACTTATAATGAAATCAAGAATAAAGTGTTTAAAATCACGAAATACGATCCCCGTGAAATTAAGCTTAAGTTAAGTTGTATATGGCTTATGTTTAGTGGAAATGCATTGGTTGAAATTATAAACGATATATCAATATCTTCGATGATAGACTTCGGTCTGGCAAACACCCAGCATTCTTTTGAACTTTTAGTTCAAAAGGAACAATTGGAAGTATCAGATGTCGCTGTAACGGGTAATTTTGATTATAATGCTGGAGGTAGTTCCTGGGGATACGGTCCCATGGTTAACGATGATACCGTTAGTCTCAGTGGATACGACTATACACAAGATTATTCAAACCTTCAAACTCAAGGGTAAACGTTTTATAAATCCACTTTTTGTAATACCAAAATACTAATATATTTTATATATTAAATATAGATTGTCCCAATCGACTGCTGCAGTTGCATGCACCCCTGAAGAACAACAAAGATTACCATATACAACCTTCCAAAGGTAAATCAATCTGAAACAGGTGGTGATTATGTTTATATTCTTCGTAATACGAAAATATTAAGGAAAAATTATATAAGAACAATTTATATACTAAACGCAGATTTTACCATACCTCCGCATCATTCCAACACAATCCAAGTAGCGCATTCCAAGCATGTCCGTCCATATCTTTCCGGTCTTTTCACCCCGAACCGTCCACATTATACCGACCTCAACCATCATATATTGCACCCGAGTCTTATGTTTCTACATGTGATATTGATATGGATGACAGTGATGATGATGAAACTGGTGAAGGTCATCAAGGGGAGGATAGAGTGGATTATGCCGCTGAATTGAATGAAGTAGTATTGATTGAGGGCATGGCTGCGAATAATGATTTTGTCGAACTAGAATATCCCGGTCTCGATCCGCTGGAAGATGATAGTTGGGTAGACTTAGTCATGTCAAAAGTAAATACTGAACCCTATCTGGAAGTGACTGTAGCAAGCGAAGATTGCGTCACTGTTGGAGATATGTTTAAGGAAAAAGGAGATCTTATTTGTAAACTGAAATCGTGCGCTATTCAAAAAAATGTTATATTTAAAACCGAAGATTCAAATAAGACGTACTATACCGTGGTATATACGAAAGCTCCTGAATGTATGTGGAGATTGCATGCATGTTGTTCCAAAAGAACCAAAGCTTGGAAGGTCACGAAATACAACCAAGAACATACTTGTATCAATTCTGTTATATTAAAAGATCACAGGAATTGCACTCCATCTTACATTTTCTCACTAATCATGCCACTAATCCGTATAGGTGTGGCCATGACTCCCCGAGAGATACGGCTCTACGTCAGCGGAGAGCATAAAATTCAGATTTCATATGTGAAGGCATGGGATGCTCATACAAAGGCAGTATGCAAGATATTTGGGGATTGGGAAAGCTCATACAACTCACTAGTCCTTTTTATGGAAGCCATGAAAGCATCAAATCCGGGGTCCGTATACAGATTAAAAACCACATAAACAAGTGTCGACGGCTGTGTCAAGTTTCAAAGAATTTTCTGGTGCTTTGCTCCTTGTGCGGATGGTTTCACACACTGTCGTCCGTGTTGGGGTAAAAATTTACACCCCGGTTGACCAAATCAAAATCAAAGTCAACCCCAAGTCAAGTGGGCCCAAGCCCAGATCCAGTGGGCCTATGCCCGGGTCGAGCCCGAACATGAAGCGGCCGGCCTCCCCCATGCCAAGATAAAATTTTTGTTACAAATAATTTTGTTGTATTTATTTTATTTTTATTTTATGGATAAATGTAAGAAAAATAGGTATAAAGCCAAATTTTTGTAAAGCCCATGGCTTATGTGCAAAAAGAAATGTCACATGAGCCATGGGATGGGCAAAATGCCATTTTGTGAAGCCCAAGAGGCTATGTGTAAAGTGTACAGCCTATAAAGGCAAAGATAATGAAATATCTCAACAACTTTTTCTCTCTCTACAATTTTTCAGATCTGAGATCTTCTCTCCTTGTTCAAGATTCCAAAACCTTCTTCTTTCTCTTGAATTAAATCAAGAGTTTTACTCTTCTTTTTATAAAACAAATTAGTTTTTTACCACAAAACCCATAAAGGGGAACTTGGATCTGTCATTAGATCTCAAAAAGGAGAGATTTTGAGATCTCACATCTCTTGATCTTCAAGATCCAGCTAACGGAGGAGGAAGAAGAAGAACCCCTTTCACTAAACCCAAAAAAAAAACACACTCAGGAGTCCAACTCCTCTCTGATTTCTCTTCCGAGAAATCTTTTTTTTAGGCTAAAAGCCTCCTTTTCTCGCCGGCGCTCGA
Organism: Agapanthus africanus; assembly: GCA_030015575.1. Taxonomy (NCBI): domain Eukaryota; kingdom Viridiplantae; phylum Streptophyta; class Magnoliopsida; order Asparagales; family Amaryllidaceae; genus Agapanthus; species Agapanthus africanus. The sequence continues at coordinate 482,612,128 of JASDDO010000010.1, read as the reverse complement.
GCGCAGAGCGCCCGCGTGCCGACACGTGGCGCACTTGCGCTCAAGCGCTCAGCGCTCGAGCGCAAAGCGCCTACGTGCCGACACGTGGCGCGTTTGCACTACAGCGCCTTGCGCTCAAGCGCAGAGCGCCCACGTGCCGACACGTGGCGCGCTTGCGCTCAAGCGCAAACGCTCGAGCGCAAGTCGCTCCGGCGCTGACACGTGACGCGCTTGCGCTCAAGTGCAAGCACTCTAGCGCAAGTCTCCCCCGTGCCAACACGTGGCGCGCTTGCGCTCAAGCCCAAGCGCTCAGACGCAAGTCGCCCCCTTGCCGACACGTGGCACCCTTGCGCTCAAGCGCCCAGCGCTCAGGCGCAAGTCGCTCCCATGCCAACACGTGGCGCACTTGCGCTCGAGCGTCAGGCGCTGAAGCGCAAAGCGCCCACGTGCCGACACATGGCGCGCTTGTGCTCAAGAGCCCGACGCTCAACCACAGAGCGCCCACGTGCCGACACGTGGCACTCTAGCGCCTGAGCGCACAGCACCTAGGCGCACAACGCTCAAGGTGCTGCCCCCACACATCCCTTGGATGCCTTTTCCCCCTCTTTTTATGTACATACATATACATATACATATGTATACATATTTGCACACACACGTGCTCCACGACACTGACCCTATTAGAAAAAAATTTCTAACGGGGCGCTGCCCCGCACCCCGCAAGGGGGCTGCTAGCCCCCTTGACCCCCAGCCCGCTATCCTGGTAGCGGGACCCCCGTAAAAAAAACTCTGCGTGGCTCTCGATATATTCAAAACCCTCCTTTCAAAACACAACACACGTACACTACATATTGTGTTCGCATGACCAGTTTAACCCGTCAATCAGAGGTTCTCTCGCTCCAAAGGCGAGGGGTAATTAACGGCAGCTTAGTCCGCGGCTGCCGGAGATTCGGATCCCCACAATCATTAAACCCCCGCCCTACCATAGGCAGGGGGAAGCTGTAGTACGCCTGACAAGCATGCGCGTATTCCCATCTCAATGGGGTGACGAAAAACACCCTACAGATTTTGGCACGCCCGGTGGGACCAATCTCTCCTCCCATATTTCGGGTTAAACGTTCATGCGAACTCAATCAATATACATATCGATTGCCTATACTGAAATGATGTTTTTTTTTCCGTGCAGCAATCAACCTTCGACGACAATGTCTCCCCAGACGAATTCAGCTTCCAACGTGACCCCGATTCCGTACGTGGTCAAGATCAACGCTCGTGTGGTTCTCCCCGCAAGCCTCAGTCGACAGTGGGAGGAACCGCCCTGCCAGTTTGGCTCCGTCATCATCTACCCTGCCGGAAGCGCTCATCTGGCGGAAATCCCGGCGGAACAGGTGGCCAAGCCGGTCCCAAGGGGCAAGAGGCCGAATGTTGTGATTGCTAAGGCACCACAACCGAAACTTAAGATGGTGTCTGAACGACTCCCTGGCGCTCCAGCTGGGGGCAAGACTTCCGGTGCGAAGGGCAACATCAAATGTCGCGGACGAGCTCAGGCGATGACTCTAACAAATGCGCAATCGAGCGTATCTCCAAGGCCCTCCATCGCCCGGTCTGCGGCGTCTTCCCAAAGAGCTGAAGTCCGCCAGGCGCTTAGAACAGAAAAGTTAAGATAGACGCGGCTCAGGTATTGAGCCAACAGGAGGGCCAGGGCTTCGGCCAAATGGAATCGTGTGAAGTTCCAAGTGCAGGGCTGCCCTGCGACGACGACTGAGTCGGACGTAAGAATCAACAATTCCTTCGAGCCTCTGAAGTGGGTTCAGAAAAATGCCATGACCGCCAGAATCAAGAAGATAGCGGTCCGAACAGTGCTATAAAGAGACGTGTCCCGGCCCCAACAGAAAAAGTATGACACTGTCTCTTCAAGGGTCTATCAGGCGCTCTGTGCCGCACGAAAGCAGCGGGGCAAATCCAGAAAAGAAGCGCCAGCACCATTCAAGAACCTGGTTAGGCCAGCCGCCTTCAATCGACCACCAGCTACCGAAGCAAGGGGGTCAAGACAGCGATCCGTGAAATCAGCCACCAATGATAGAAAGACGGCCGGATATATCATCCATACGGTCTATATGGCGGGCGGGCGCCCCAGCGACAACCTTCGCAGCAAAAGCAAGGATGGGGCAACCACATCCCAAGCCCAATCTAGCCTAAATGTGGTTGCCGCCGCCCAAGAACAGCCGCCCCCGCTGGATGAAGAAAACCCTCTCAATGAGGATGATAAGCAGAAAGACCCCTCGGTCCATGCAGAGTCAAGCTCGGACAGCGAGGAAGAGCAACTTTCCGCCCCAGGACTGCGGAGCAAGAGCTACTTCAAGAGCTTCGAAAACAGCTCAGGAGCAAAGATAAAGAGATGGCCAAGCTCTATTCGAAGATTGACGACTTAACGAACGTGGTGATGCACCTTACGGCTCAAATTGCTCGAGCGCCTCCCAATCAGGCACAAGCCGCTACTAATCAGCCGGGTGATGACAATCTGAGGCAGCCAATGCCTGTTCCTTTGGGACCAAGACTGGTCGAGCCGCATGAAAGCCGACCACATTCCGCTTCTGGGGACGCCTTGGCCCCAGATAGCACTATCCCGCTAACACAGGATCGGATAATGGATCTGGTCACCAGCAAGGTTAAAACATTGGTGACCGAAGCTGAAGCTCAGAAAGAAATTGGCAGTAGTGGGCGACCATATCCCGCGCAGTACGATCTGATTGAGTTCCCAAGCGGCTACGTCATTCCTAAGTTCGGAAGATTTGATGGAACGGGGAATGCAAATCAGCACGTCGCCCACTTCAAAGCATCGTGCGGAAATACAGGGGGCAATGACGCGCTCCTTCTTCGTCAGTTTGTCAACAGCCTGACCGGCGTCGCCTTCGACTGGTATGCGAGTATACCGGACGGGTCCGTCATTACCTTTGCCCAAATGGAGTCCCTATCTCGGCAAAGGTTCATGAGTGTCAGTGATAAAATCTCCATTGCCGACCTTGTGAGGACCAAGCCGGGGAAGAATGAAAGCAACACCGACTTTATCGCTCGATGGCGTAATCTCACAGTCAAGTGCGAACCGCCGCTGGAGCAGGACCAGTCCGTCAGCCTTCTCATTGGGAACCTCAGCAATTGGATGGTCCCATTCTTGTGTACGGCGGGCCTCAAGACATTTCAGGAGCTAACCAAGAAAGTCCAAATGCTGGAACGCTCGAAGCAAGAGTCCCCGTCGGATTCTCAGAAAGACAAAACTTGGAAAAGCAAGCGGGACGACAACCGTAGAAGCGGGAGTTCCAGCAGTACCAATGTCTTCAATGCGTCCGACAATGAAGAAAAGCGAAGGGCGGGCGAATCCAAAACCAACCGGTCTCGAAAGCCATTGCTGGGAGGAGATGGGCCTTCCCTAGAGGAGAAAAAGAACAAGATTTACTCTTTCAGAAGGGACAAGGTCCGCAAGATATTTAAAGATGCCTTGAACAACGGCCTATAATTGCCAGAGTCGAAAAGACCCCAAGAAGCAAAAATGACCGACAATTCTCTGTATTGCCCGTACCACCGAGTAGTGAGCCATGCGATCGAGGATTGCTATATCTTCAAAGACTGGGTCGAGAAGCAGTACAAGGCTGGAGAGATCGAGCTGTCCAAAAGTGTGTTGGTGAACAATCAAGTTGCAACCACCAACTTTATACAGACAGAAACTGAAGCCTTCTGGGAGCAGACAGCCGAACCCGCTGCCCTGAGAAATGAAACGGACTCATCGCGACCTCCGTGGAGTACGTACATATCTAATAAGACGAAGAAGATGATAAAGCTACTTCGGAAAGAACCCAGGATGGAATGGGAAGGGCAGAAGAAGCCTACCAGTCCAGCTGCCAATGCGGCTCCATCAGGCTCAAAATCCAAGAAGCTCAAGAAGAAGAAAAGTGCAGCTCGGCGCGAAAAAGAGTCTGCAGGGAGATCGACCATTCAAAAATATATCGATTCCCTTGAAGAATATGAACAAAAGGAAAGAACATTGATTCAATTGAAGGAATTCTTCCCTGTACAAGCGGCTGAAATTCTGGAGGAGTTAGAAGAAGACTCCAATGAAGAGATCCCAGTAGTAACCTGCTACGCCATCCATCTTGGTAGCGACTCTGAGGATGAGCTCTGTTTTCCTGAAGAGGACGAGGAGCTCGCCACAAAGGCCAACCAAATCCAGCTCAGAAGCGGCAAGGCTCTACCGCCAAATCAGGGCAATGCCCCAAAAGGAAAGGGAAAACAGGTGGCTAATGATGAAGATGGCGGAGAACCGGCTGATGAAAACTCGAGTCCTTCCCCAGTAGACTATAATGTCTTGGCTCACCTTCGAAGGCTTTTGTCTCTCCTGAGCATCTACGACACCTTGGTCCTATCTAAGGAGCTTAAAGATGTTCTTATTCACGCTCTACAAAACCCCGAGCGGTATCAGGCTCACTTTGCGGAAATTAATATGAAAGAAGCTCAGCACGCTTTGCATGCCGTCATATTTAAGGATGAAGACTTGCTACTGGGAATGGATGAGCACAATCGGCCGCTTTACGTGACCGGGTACAGCGACGGAGATCGAATTAATCGCATATTGATTGATCCGGGGTCCTCAGTGAATATCATGAACTTGCGAACTCTGAAGAGTTTATCAATGGACGTCCGACACCTGTCAAGGGAAAGGATTGTCATTCAAGACTTCAACCAAAATTGCCAGCAAGTTCTGGGGTCTATAGCATTGCCAATTAAATTTGGGGATCTGCAAACTAAAGCTAAGATATACATGATCGACGCCGACACATCTTATAAGATTCTCTTGGGACGGCCGTGGCTCCACGATTACGGCATCTTCCCGTCAACTCTTCATCAATGCATGAAGTATACTAAAAATGGCAAAGAAAAACGCATCAACGGAGACATCCAGCCGTTCGGTGTGCATGAAGTCCGCTATGAAGATTCTCGGTACTTTATGAATCACCAAAATGCTAAGCCACAACTGACTGAGGATAGACCGGCCCCAAGACTCAAAAGCAAATCTGCGCCGGCTGTCTCTTTCAAAAGCAAAAACGCCCAAGTGCGCCCGCATTTTGGCAGCGACACTGATGAGTCCGACGCTGGAAGCCCGTCCTTTCATAAAACTCGCCCTCGTTTCGGCAGCGATACGGACGAATCTGTTACTGAAGGCCCATCTAGCAGCAAAGTCCGCCCTCATCTTCGCAGTGACACTGAAGTGTCAGAAGAAGAGGACCTGCCGTGCAACAGCTGTGCAGATTAGACCCCCATGCAGCAAGCGAAACTACGAGAGACCTTCGAAGTCGCAGAAGGGTCCCTGGCCATCACAAGGGTGCCGGAACGGATTTGCAAAGAGCTCGACGCATTGTCAGTCTCTACTGTGGACCAGCTGAAAACTTTCTACGTGCCCGGGAGGAAAAATGGACAGAAGGGCATCCTGTTTTACAGGTCAAACCCTGTTGTGCACCCGGACGATCTTTCCGTCGCGTGCCTTCCCTATGAGAGAGGCATAAGAGCCGTCCTCAATCCCAGATACTATGCGCCCGAGATGCGGGAATACTTTAAGAAGTGCAGATGCCGGTTATATCAAACGGAGTCCGAAGCAAAGTTTTACGAAGGGCTATGGTATCCGCCCCAGGTCCGAGCACTCATCGATGGACGAATTCCAGATAGACGGGGCATAGGCTACATTCAACCTGATTCCAAAGCGTGCTACATGATCCATGTTGGTGAGGCCAGCGAAAGATCAAATGAGGATAACGAAATAGCCGAGCCAGAAGAAGCTCCTCAAGAGCTCGAAGATGGCGGACAAGCAACCTTCGACGAGCTAACCGAGATTGACTTAGGAACGCCCGATAATCCAAGGCCGACCTACATCAGCTCGCTCTTGTCAGAGGAAATAAAAGCGCAGATAATTGCCCTGCTGCATGAGTTCGTCGACTGCTTCGCGTGGACATACAAAGAAATGCCTGGCCTTTCCCCTGAAGTGGCCGTACATAAGTTGGCTATATCTCCTGATGCTAAGCCAGTCAAACAAGCTCCTCGAAGAATGAGAAGGGAACTAGAAGAAAAGGTCATCGAGGAAACTAAGAAGCTCATCGATGCCAGCTTCATCAGGGAAGAGAAATATGCGGACTGGATCGCATGTATAGTCCAGTGAAGAAGAAAAATGGGCAGATCCGAGTTTGTGTCGATTTCAGGGACCTCAACAAGGCATGTCCTAAAGACGACTTCCCGCTACAGGTCATGGAAATGATGGTCGATGACACCTCAAATTACGAGCTGTTCACCTTTATGGATGGCTCGTCTGGATACAATCAGATCAAGATGTCGCTTGAGGATGAGAAGCACACAGCATTTCGAACCCCGATCGGAATATATTGCTACAAGGTGATGCCGTTCGGATTGAAGAACGCAGGTGCTACATATCAAAGGGCAATGACCAATATCTTCGATGACCTAATTCATAAAGTCGTCGAATGTTATGTTGATGATCTGGTCGTTAAGACTAAAACCAAGGCCGATCATATCCAGGATCTTAGGACCGTTCTCACCAGACTGAGGGAATACGATCTGAAGATGAATCCTCTGAAATGCGCTTTTGGCGTGTCATCGGGAAAATTCCTGGGCTTCATAGTCCGACATCGAGGGATCGAAGTTGACCCATCAAAGATAAAGGCCATCATGGAGATGCCCCCTCCGAAGGGTCTGACGCAGCTAAGATCTTTTCAAGGCAAGATTGCTTATATACGGAGGTTTATCTCAAATTTATCGGGGAGATGTAGGCCCTTCTCAAAGCTCATGAAGAAAGGAGCCCCTTTTATCTGGGATGCCGAATGTCAAGCAGCGTTCGAAAGCATCAAACAATACTTGTTGCAAGTGCTGGCCGCTCCAATTCCAAATAAACCGTTGATTCTCTACACTGCCGCGCTGGATGAGTCATTCGGTGCACTCCTTGCCCAGAATAACGAGGAAGGAAAAGAAAATGTCCTCTACTACCTCAGTCGAACTCTAGTCGGGGCGGAACACAACTATTCCCCAATCGAAAAGCAATGCCTGGCTCTGATATTTGCTGTGAAGAAGCTGAGGCACTATCTGCTTGCTCATCGGGTTATGCTGATCTCCAAGGTCGACCCGCTCAAACACTTGATGACCAGAGCGAGCCTAGCCGGCAGAATGGCAAGATGGGCTGTTATGCTACTTGAGTTTGACATAGTTTATACTCCTCAGAAAGCAGTAAAAGGGCAAGCTCTTGCAGACTTTCTCGCTGCTCATCCCATACCAGAAGGGTCACCGCTAAATTGTGAGTTACCCGACGAACAAGTGCTGCACCTCGAGGAAGACGAGCCATATTGGGAGCTCTACTTCGATGGGGCTTCATCAATAAGGAGCTCCAGCAGATCAAGCGTCCCGGAGGTAAAAGCGGGGATAGGATTGGTGTTCACCACGCCATCAATGGGAACCCTACGGCGTTCTTTCGCTTTCACCGAGCCTCGGACAAATAATGAAGCTGAGTATAAAGCTCTGATAGCTGGTTTGGAGCTCGCCATAGAAATGGAAATCCTTCGGCCACGTGTTTACGGTGACTCCCAGCTTGTCGTCAGCCAAGTAAGTGGCGACTATAAGATATACAAACCCGAGTTAGCTCAGTACAGAAGCCGGGTGATGGAACTCATGAAACGGTTCACCCACATTGAACTAACGAGAGTCCCGAGAGCGTTGAACGGAAAGGCTGACGTACTCGCTCGCTTAGCCAAGGAGCTGGCTGATCCTGACATGGATGAAATTCTGATCACAGTCAGGAGCCGGCAAATTCTACCCCCAGTCTCTCTACGAGAAGAGGAAAGCGCGGAACAGAAGAGCGGTCCTGCCGAAGAAGCTTCGATCATCCAAGACGAGCCCGATTGGAGAGAACCCTTCATAGAGTACATCCGATACGATAAGCTGCCCGAAGAAAAATCTGCGAGGAATCAGCTGAAGAAAAGAGCTCTCCGATACGTGTTTGTAAATGACACGTTATATCGCAGATCATATGACCAACTCTGGCTCAGGTGTCTGTCATTGGCCGAAGTCCAAAAGGTAATGAAAGATGTCTACTCGGGCGTTTGCGGTGCTCACCAATCTGGCTCCAAGATGCGACTTCAAATCAAACGGCTCGGGTATTACTGGCCCACCATGATACGGGATTGCGGAGAGCATGCAAAGAAATGTCAGATCTGCCAAATCCATGGTGATTTCATTCACAAGCATCCCAATTCGTTGCATCCTACGGTGGCGTCGTGGCCCTTCGAAGTCTGGGGCACCGACATTGTTGGCCCAATTGATCCTCCGTCATCCAAAGGCCACCGGTTCATACTGGCCGCGACAGACTACTTCTCCAGATGGGCTGAAGCTGTCCCGCTAAAAGAAGTCAAGACAAAAGATATTCTGACATTCTTCCAGCATAATATTCTATACCGTTTCGGTACACCAAGAAGAATCATTTCTGACAACGGGCCTTCTTTCAAGAGCTTCAATGTCTCAAGGTTCGCTACTCAGCACAAGATAGACTGGAGATATTCCTCCATCTATAATCCAAGAGCCAATGGGCTAGCCGAAGCCTTCAATAAGATTCTATGCAAGCTCCTGAGGAAAAATGCCTCAGCCAACAAGAGAGACTGGAATCTCAAACTTCACGAGGCATTGTGGGCATATCGTACCACGCACCGTACTCCAACTCAGTCCACTCCATACTCATTGCTCTTTGGAGTGGAGGCGGTCCTCCCCCTCGAAGTCGAAGTTCCAAGCTTAAGAATGGCCATTCAGCATGAGTTGACGGAGGAGGAAAATGTGCTCCTTCGACTTGAAGAACTCGATGCCCTCAAAGAAAAGAGGCTCGCGGTGCAGCAAAATCTGGAGCTATACCGAGCCCAAATGTCACGGGCTTATGACAAGATAACCCGTCTTCGCGCTTTCAAGAAAGGTGAATTGGTGTTGGTCCTCAAAAGACCGATCATCCCCAATCGACATGCCAAGGGAAAATTCGAGGCAAACTGGAAAGGACCATACGTCATCGAGAAAGTGTTCGACGGGGGATCCTACCAACTAATAAGTGCCGAGGGAGAAAGGCCCATGTCACCCATCAATGGCCGATATCTCAAGAAATACTACGCGTGAATGCTCCAAGTCGCAGGCGAATTGAGCACTCCAGCCCTACGGTCTAGATCATACATCTTGCAAAACCATATACAATCCACGGGCGTAAATGACCCCTATCTCTCCCAAATCCTGCCGGTGAGACTACTTTTAAAGTCCCACCAGCGGCAAAAAAAAAGAAGAAAAAAAAAGAAAAAAGAAGAGGAAAAAAAAGAGAAAAAAAGAGGAAAAAAAAGAGAAAAAAAAGAAAAATAAATAAATAAAATAAACGGTATGTCCACAAGCAAAACAGGCACGGATGAAAACCCGAAAGGGCTCCGTGAGTAAAAACAGCAGGACTACCGGCGAGTTTGTGAAAACCTGAAAGGACGCAAACTCGTAAAAAAAAAGATGAATACACTCGCAAAGTCCTCTCGACCTTGTGAGGAGAAAACCCCTGCGTGAGATCCTTACGACTCACAAAGGAGCAACACACTTAGGAATCCTTACGATTCCTAAGGAGAACATACACCTGCGAGATCCTCACGACTCGTAGGGAGAAAATGCTTTTATGGGATCCTCACGGCCCATAAAATTGAAAAGCCTTAGGTGATAGGGACCCAAACCTGTCTCCTAAGCCATCGTTCCCCAACGGGCAACGGCAAATGATGAATCGCTCCTGGCATTTCGTTTCAGTGTTAGCGGTGCTGATGCCGACCAAAAACCCAAATCCCAAATCCTAAGTCCTCCCAAGGCAAATGATGAGTTGCTCCTGGTATTATTCCAGTGCAGCAATGCTGATGCCAAACAAGATCCAAATTCTAAGTCCCCAAACGGTGAATGATGAGTCGCTCCTGGTACCATATTCCAGTGTAGCGATGCAGATGCCAACCAAAATCCAATTTCTCAAAATTCTCCAGCCCTACGGCCAGTCCCCAAATCGACTATCGTATACAATCCATGGGCTCAAATAATTCTCGTCATACCCATGCCCCACCACAATCACCAGTTACGCGGCTGGTCTCCGTCTTTGGAATTATGCTCCATTGAGAAGACCCACTCATGTGTCCTCACGATACATGAGGAGAACAAATCTTTGTGGGATCCTTACGACTCATAAAGGAAAAACACACTTAGGAGTCCTCACGGCTCCTAAGGAGAAAGTACACCTGTGGGATCCTTATGACTTGTAGGGAGAAAATGCTTTTATGGGACCCTCACGGCCCATAAAATTGAAAAGCCTTAGGTGATAGGGACCTAAACCTGTCTTCTAAGCCATCGCTCCCCCCCCAACAGGAATAGGCAAATGATGAATTGCTCCTGGCACGTGTGCTTCAGTGTTAGCAACGTTGATGCCTACCCTAACCCCAAAATCCCAAACTCCAATCTAATAGACCCCTAAGTCTTTAAACTAGGAACAGATAACCCCTAAGTCGTTAAACTAGGAATAGATGACCCCTAAGTCGTTAAACTGGGAACGAGGGAAATCTCCTCATGGCAGATGATGATTCGCTCCTGGTACCATATTCCAGTGCAGCGATGCTGATGCCAAACCAAAAATCAAAATTCCCAAATCCTGTCATGACAAATGATGATTCGCTCCTGGTACCATATTCCAGCGTAGCGATGCTGATGTCAACCCAAATCACATTAAGTCAGCAAAGCAACCAATGACCTCTCTGGCAGAATCAAATTCCACCTCGGAAACAAGTCAACTTCATCCCTGACACCGCAAGAAGCGGGGCAAGTCAAATCCAGCACCGACCATCCAAGTCGCAAAAAGGGCAGCATCGACCGTCCACGTCGCTAAAAGGGCAGCATCGACCGTCCACGTCGCAAAAAGGGCAACATCGACCGTCCACGTCGCAAAAAGGGCAGTATCGACCGTCCACGTCGCTAAAAGGGCAGCACCGACCGTCCAAGTCGCAAAAAGGGCAGCAACGACCGTCCAAGTCGCAAAAAGGGCAGCACCGACCGTCCAAGTCGCAAAAAGGGCAGCATCGACCGTCCACGTCGCAAAAAGGGCAGCACCGACCGTCCACGTCGCAAAAAAGGCAGCACCGACCGTCCAAGTCGGAAAAAGGGCAGCATCGACCGTCCAAGTTGCAAAAAGGGCAGCACCGACCGTCCAAGTCGCAAAAAGAGCAGCATCGACCGTCCACGTCGCTAAACGGGCAGCACCGACCGTCCAAGTCGCAAAAAGGGCAGTATCGACCGTCCACGTCGCAAAAATGACAGCACCGACCGTCCAAGTCGCAAAAAGGGCATCATCGACCGTCCACGTCGCTAAAAGGGCAGCACCGACCGTCCACGTCGCAAAAAGGGCAGCACCGACCGTCCAAGTCTCAAAAAGGGCAGCATCGACCGTCCAAGTCGCAAAAAGGGCAGCACCGACCGTCCAAGTCGCAAAAAAGGCAGCATCGACCGTCCACGTCGCTAAAAGGGCAGCACCGACCGTCCAAGTCGCAAAAAGGGCAGTATCAACCGTCCACGTCGCAAAAAGGGCAGCACCGACCGTCCAAGTCGCAAAAAGGGCAGCACCGACCGTCCAAGTCGCAAAAAGGGCAGCATCGTCCGTCCACGTCGCTAAAAGGGCAGCACCGACCGTCCAAGTCGCTAAAAGGGCAGCATCGACCGTCCAAGTCGCAAAAAGGGCAGCATTGACCGTCCATGTCGAAAAAGGGGCAGCGCAGGATTCCTACAAAGCGGGAACCAGATCACTCCGGGCTAGGGAAACGTCTATCACGGACACTCCGTCTCGGAGACTTGTCAAGCAACGACCGTCCATGTCGTAAAAAGGGCAGTGCCAGCTTCCCAAAAAGCGGGAACCAAATCAGGTCGCCTCCAAGTAAAAGAAGATCCATCAATTTCATGCACACGACCCACATATGTGGTGTGCATTTATTGATGGGGGGCAATTTGTTGGGGTAAAAATTTACACCCCGGTTGACCAAGTCAAAATCAAAGTCAACCCCAAACCAAGTGGGCCCAAGCCCAGATCCAGTGCGCCTATACCCGTGTCGAGCCCAAACATGAAGCGGCCGGCCTCCCCCCATGCCAAGATAAATTTTTTGTAATAAATAATTTTGTTGTATTTCTTTTATTTTTATTTTATGGATAAATGTAAGAAAAATAGGCATAAAGCCAAATTTTTGTAAAGCCCATGGCTTATGTGCAAAAAGAAATGGCACATAAGCCATGGGATGGGCAAAATGCCATTTTGTGAAGCCCAAGGGGCTATGTGTAAAGTGTACAGCTTATAAAGACAAAGATAATGAAATATCTCAACAACTTTTGCTCTCTCTAAAATTTTTCAGATCTGAGATCTTCTCTCCTTCTTCAAGGTTCCAAAACCTTCTTCTATCTCTTGAATTAAATCAAGAGTTTTACTCTTCTTTTTATAAAACAAATTAGTTTTTTACCACAAAACCCATAAAGGGGAACTTGGATCTGTCATCCGATCTCAAAAAGGAGAGATTTTGAGATCTCACATCTCTTGATCTTCAAGATCCAGCTAACGGAGAAGGAAGAAGAAGAACCCCTTTCACTAAACCCACAAAAAAAACACACACACACACTCAGGAGTCCAACTCCTCTCTGATTTCTCTTCCGAGAAATCTATTTTTTAGGCTAAAAGCCTCCTTTTCTTGCCGGCGCTCGAGCGCAGAGCGCCCGCGTGCCGACACGTGGCGCGCTTGCGCTCCAGCGCTCAGCGCTCGAGCGCAAAGCGCCTACGTGCCGACACGTGGCGCGCTTGCGCTCCAGCGCAAACACTCTAGCGCAAGTCGTCCCCGTGCCGACACGTGGCGCACTTGCACTCAAGCGCAAGCGCTCAGGCGCAAGTCACCCCATTGCCGACACGTGGCGCACTTGCGCTCAAGCGCCGAGCGCTCAAATGCAAGTCGCTCCCGTGCCGACACGTGGCGCACTTGCGCTCGAGCGTCAGGCGCTGAAGCGCAAAGCGCCCACGTGCCGACACGTGGCGCGCTTGCGCTCAAGTGCCCGGCGCTCAAGCGCAGAGCGCCCACGTGCCGACACGTGACACTCTAGCGCCTGAGCGCACAGCACCTAGGCGCACAACGCTCAAGGTGCTGCCCCCCCACATCCCTTGGATGTCTTTTCCCCCTCTTTTTATGTACATACATATATATATACATATGTATACATATTTGCACACACACGTGCTCCACGACACTGTCCCTGTTAGAAAAAAAATTCTAACGGGGCGCTACCCCGCACCCCGCAAGGGGGCTGCTAGCCTCCTTGACCCCTAGCCCGCTATCCGGGTAGCAGGACCCCCGTAAAAAAAACTCTGCGTGGCTCCCGATATATCCAAAACCCCCCTTTCAAAACACAACACACGTACACTGCATATTGAGTTCGCATGACCAGTTTAACCCGTCAATCGGAGGTTCTCTCGCTCCAAAGGTAAGGGGTAATTAACGGCAGCTTAGTCCACAGCTGCCGGAGATTCGGATCCTCACAATCATTTAACCCCGGCCTACCCTAGGCAGGGGGAAGCTGTAGTACGCCTGACAAGCATGCGCGTATTCCATCTCAATGGGGTGACGAAAAACACCCTACAGTCCGGTATTGTACGTGGATGGGACATATCTATATGGTAAGTACAGAGGTTGCATGTTAATTGCTACAGGTGTTGCTGCTAATAACGGTATATTTCCGTTGGGAATTTCTATTGTCGAGAGTGAAGATACATCATCCTGGTCATGGTTTTTTCATCAACTCAAAAGTATCCCATCTGTTATTGATAAAACAGATTTATGCATCATATTTGATAGACATCTAGGAATACTAGCTGCAATGAGAGCTGTCTTTCCGACGACCCCACATAGGTTTTGCCTGCGGCACTTCAGACAAAATTTTGATTGAAAATTTAAAAATTCAGATCTACATAAGCTTATGTACAAAGCCGGTGAAGCATCTGACCCTAATAACCATGACATGTACATGACGCAAATTGGAGAGATGAGTCAAGCAGCGAAAGCGTGGTTAGATGAGTATCCAGTACGCATGTGGTCACAAGCACATGATAATGGATGCAGATATCTACTAATGACTACTAATATGTCTGAAAGTTTCAACGGGGTCCTTAAAGGTGTTAGAGGCTTACCGATATAGAGGTTGATTGTTCGAACTTTTTTCAGAGTGAATACTTTGTGTAAAGAAGGGAAAAGTCTTTGGCGATGGAGACTCCACTCACCGCGTATTACGAAGATATATTCCGGAAAAGAGAGGGCAGATCACAATACTACAGATCTGAAAGGTTTGATACAGCGGAGTTTCAAGTTACAGGGAGTAATGAGAATAAATATACCGTAAATTTTAGAGATGAAGGGCTCTCTTCGCGCACATGCGGTGTTTTCCAGCAACAACATTTATCTTGTGCCCATGCAATTGCTGCTGCGAGCAGCATGCATAACTCAGACTACAATTTTGCTTTCCGTTACTATACAGTTTCCAATTACCAAGGTGCATACGATCTAAAATTTCATCCTATACCAGACAGTCGCTATTGGCACTATTATACTAGGAACAGACAAACACCAACTGTATTACCGCCAGACAAAAATATAGGACCCGGAAGACCTAAGGTGCGTCGAGATCGAATGACAATGGATGACGATCCTCAGCAAAGACACGGCAGATGTAGCCTATGCAAACAATCAGGTCATTACAGGACCAGATGTCTAGGACAGTCAACAGAGGCGGGACCTTCGAGATCGTGACAAGTGCACGGGAGGAAAATCGGTTAGCGCTTGTAAAGAAACTTGTACAATTTATATTTTAGTATGATATGAGTTTTTGTATTATAATTTTGACGGATTCATTTTGTTAATGGAGTGTATATAAGATTCATATTTATAGTAATTCTATATGAACTGTAATAACAATTGTCACCGGTACTTAACAAAAACATCAATCTTATTATTTATTTAGGTTTTTTATTATTTATTCAGGTTTTTAAAACGATATTTTTAAAATTCAATTTTTAATTTAATTTTTTTTTTATTATATATGGCGGGTTCTAAGAACCCGCCCTCTTCTTTACGAGGGTGGGGGCGGGTTCTATTAACCCTCTCTCTTGTGTGGGTGGGGTGCAAACCGTCCTGCTCTGCTAAATATAAAATAAATGATATTATTTTAATAATTTTAATATTATAACACCCTATTTCGAAAAAAACCTTTGAAATTTGAGATCCATTGTATATGCATGTTACATGTGTGATAAGCTTAAATCCTGCAACGAGGACAAGAATTGAAGTCTAAATTGCTGATAGAAGTATATTCTAAAGAAAGAACGTCACAATCGATAAATTACTAATTTGAATTCGGGATTTTCAATCTAGAATCATACGCACTTTACTGAAATCATACAAATAGAAATGCCAACTCAGATGCCGGGTTGAGATCAAAGAAACTCTCGGAGGCGATGTTCGTCCGAACCGGGGAAACACATGCTCTTTGGCAATGCTCGTGATGATGCTCATAAGTGGGAATTTCTCAGATCATGACATGTGGCACATGGCATGTCATCCGCGTAAAGCCCACTAGGTTCCTGGGGGCTGCGGAGGTAAAATCGGTGTGGAGCATTGGTGATTTTCCTCGGATGGTCTACGAGCTTACACCCCCACTTCTTGCCCCAGAGCAATCCAGCAGCCGAACCATTACCCACTTTTTTCTCGTCTCCAAGCTATTGCAGAGCTGAGCTTCCACAGCCTCCCTGCTCATCTCCAAGCTGATGCAAGGCCTGAGGTTCCTCGGCCTCCCAGTTCGTCTCCGAGCCATCGGACAGGCCGAGCTTCCTCGGCTTCCCCGATCAACCAAGAGTGCGGAGCCCATCTGCCCCCTTAACGGCTTCGCGTATCTCGCTAAAGTGAGATATCCGCCGCCCCATGTTCTGCATCCTACGCAGGCACGTCCCACCATTAATGAGCGGATCCTGACATCAACGCGGGCGTAATGAGGGGGCGTAACTGACGACGAGAATCTCGCGCTGGCTCACTCCACACAACCACTATATAAACCCCTCTTTCAGATGAGTCAAGTAACTCAAACTCATTCCAATAGGCCGCTACGCTGCTCTAATTCCCCGATACTAACTTGATCGTCGGAGGGTCCAACAGTGGTTTCCCCCCCCCCTCCCCCAGGACTTCCCTTGCAGGTAGCTCGGCCTCAGCAACTTCCAATAACCGATTGAGATCCACATGCTCAACAATCCCCAAACCTGTAGGGTTACTAAGCACTCTAACAAGGGTTAAGAAAGCATCAACCATGCCCGATTAAAATTTTAGCCGTGCCTAACAACCCTAAACAAGATCTTTGCTAGATAATTAGGGTTTCACATGCTAGTA
Source organism: Agapanthus africanus (assembly GCA_030015575.1). NCBI lineage: Eukaryota > Viridiplantae > Streptophyta > Magnoliopsida > Asparagales > Amaryllidaceae > Agapanthus > Agapanthus africanus. The sequence goes on along the minus strand of JASDDO010000010.1, from coordinate 482,595,620 downwards.
AATAACATTTACTACTAAGTGAATACGAAATACAACCTTTGTAGATCGGTCCTTCACTTCTAAAGCTCCTTGTCGTAGTCCCTTCGCTGCAATCATTGCTCTCCCGGGCTCTTACATGGCTTCACGAGGCGAAAGAAGCGTCCTTGCTTGAAGTCTTTGAAACAGAAGATAATCTACATCGAGAGAATACCAACTCAAGCTACTACTTCACTAACTAGAGAATTAGTGAAGCAAACACCCTAAACTAAAGTGCTAGTCTAGTAGAGGATGGAGAAATAGGAAGTGGATTCACTTTAGAATTTACTTTCTCACAATGTTTCACTCTCTTTTGAAAACCCTAGCAAGCTTTTCTTTTGCTCAAAGAAGAAGAAGATGAACAAAAGAAAAGATGAAGATAATTATCAAGTGAGTGATCTAACCATGGGTGAGTGAGTATCATATACTAACTCATGTAGAGACTTAATCATGGCTAAGTGTGATGGTTAGGTTAACAAAAATCCAAAGTAAAAACAAACTTAGTGGACTTAGTCAATGCATCCACAAGCTTCTACAAGCTTCATGCATTTTTCTAATCTTCCACTAATTTTGTAATTACTTTAAATATTAAACTCAACATAACAAATAGCCTGGTGTAAGTCTCATACACCCATGAATGTTGTATCAACAACCATGATACAATATGAAAACACATTTTAATATATATATATATATCTCATATATACTAAAGTTGTGCACATGTGAGAAAAATCCTTAAGTGAACAAATATTAGTTAATGTAAATTAGTATATCATATATACAATTATACACTAAATTATTAAATCAACACTTGACTTAATAATCCGGTTATATCTCATATAACCGACTAACATCCAATATATCGACTTATCGAATCAACACTTGATTCGATAACCCGGCTATATCATATATAACCGACCGATACAAAAAGTCGCGAGAATAGAATACGGTATCACATACACGTATTATTCTCGGTCCCGCACATATCACATATGCGCTCCTATTTCGTTTTGCCTGAGCCAGTAAAACCTCTATGTAGGACTCTAAAGACTCGTCAATACGCCGGCAGTAGGTGATGATCACATCAAGCACCCACAAGCCGTCAGCGGTACTAGCTGGACGTAACGGCTACCCGGGTATTGAGCGATCAGAAGATCAGCAAGCAAGCCAACTCCAACTCCTGTAAAAGCCTAACGGTAACACTTCCCATACAGTCCGGTTTCCTCGTCTGATATGTCGCATATCAAGTCTAGGGGTGGTAAACGTCAGACCCCAATAACCGATAAGTCGTGCCGATGTGAGGCTCATAACGGGTCGAGAAACTACTGGTAACTCTTACCAGTAAATCTCTAAATCAGCCCTGGCCAGGGACTTCCCTGTTATGGCCAATCGAGCACAGCGCAACATCAACCCCCAATACCGGGAGAGACGAAACCCCTCCTATCGCTCATCGCCTCCATGTGACTCGGGACTGTATCCAAAAACCACCATTTTGCACGCCCTCTTGGACGTGGTAAGGTGGAAATCAAAGCACAGTGGGAATCACACAAGACTCTATGATGATCTCGGGTCTACAGACTAACCTGCACAAGTGTCACCAGAGAACTGCCATCTGACGTGAGGTATAATACCATCTGGGAGTTCTCGGCGAGTCCGTCCAGTGTACCCAGTCTCCACTGAGCACCCGTACACCATCTCTGATGTCAAACACCAATGGATATGGGATCATCCATCGCCCATCTCATGGGTCGAGAAGCGTATACGCTAGTCTACTCTGGTATATCGATGCCCTGTCTCGATACACCTACGACTAGGATCATTAAAGGATGAACTTATGGACTACCATGGCCCCACTAGTATGATCTGCATCATAGTCCTGGTAGTCAAGTACACATCCTAAGGGCTTTACCAACATGTAACTATAAGACAGTATCAAGAGACAAGTATACTTGTTAAGATAAAGAGCAACCAGATAGCATACTGTCATATCGAGCAAGAAAGTCCTCTCTATATATGTCCAAGCATCCAATATAATATACATCATCTGTACAAAACTGGCCTCTAGGGCATACATACAACTAACAATCTCCCACTTGCACTAGGGCCAGTTGCTGTAGTATCGCATACCTAGCATCCCGAAGAGTCTCTCAAACTGTATCTAGGGAATGGCCTTCGTGAGTGGATCCGCAGTGTTGTTCTTCATGTCAACCCTCCTGACCTCGATCTCCCGGCGATCAACTATCTCCCGGATCAGGTGATACCGCCTCAGAATATGCCTGGATCGCTGATGGGACCTGGGTTCCTTGGCCAAAGCCACCGCTCCATTGTTATCATAATACAAAGGTATTGGATGCTCAATGGATGGAACCACTCCAAGTTCAGTAATAAACTTCTTGATCCAGATAGCCTCTTTGGCAGCATCGTTGGCAGCGATGTATTCAGCCTCCATCGTCGAGTCTGCCACGGTTTCCTGCTTGGAACTCTTCCAGCTAACCGCCCCTCCGTAAAGGGTAAAGACAAATCCCGAGTGCGACTTAGATTCGTCCTTATCACTCTGGAAGCTCGAATCGGTAAAGGACTCCACTTGGAGTTCTCCGTTACCATACACCAAGAGCATCTCTTTAGTCCTTCGCAAGTACTTGAGAATGCTCTTCACAGCTGTCCAGTGACTCTCTCCAGGATCAGCTTGATACCTACTCACTACACTTAGTGAGTATGCTACATCGGGTCTGGTACATAGCATCGCGTATATGATAGAGCCTACAGCCGAAGCATAGGGTATCTCTTGCATGTGAGCTCTCTCCAAATCAGTCTTGGGAGACATCTCTTTGGAGAGAGCGAGTCCAGAGATTGTGGGTAAATTCCCACGCTTAGATTCTTCCATACTAAACCTCTTTAGTATGGTGTCAATGTACCTGGATTGGGACAATCCCAATATCCTTTTAGATCTATCTCTATAGATCATAATTCCCAATATGCAGGAGGCATCACCTAGATCTTTCATTGAGAATCTTTGTGATAAGAAGAGCTTGACCGATTGCAGCATAGGAATGTCATTTCATATCAAGAGTATGTCGTCCACGTACAATACGAGGAAGACAACCTTACTCTCTGCCACCTTCTTGTAGATACAAGGTTCATCTACGTTTTTGACGAAATCAAACTCTTTGATAACGACGTTAAAGCAGATGTTCCAACTCCGCGATACTTGCTTTAATCCATAAATGGATTTAAGCAGCTTGCACACCTTCCCGTTGCTCCCATTATCTACGAAGCCCTCTGGCTGAGTCATGTACACGCACTCTTCTAAATCACCGTTTAGAAAGGCGGTCTTAACATCCATTTGCCAGATTTCGTAGTCATGATATGCAGCGATGGCAAGCATGATCCGGATGGATTTAAGCATAGCAACTGGAGAAAAGGTTTCGTCATAGTCCACACCTGGTCTTTGACGAAAACCCTTTGCAACAAGTCTAGCTTTGAAAGTCTCCACTTTCCCATCTATACCAAGTTTTTTCTTGAAGATCCACTTGCTCCCAATGGGTTTTACCCCTTCAGGAGCAACTTCCAAAGTCCATACTTTGTTGGTGTACATGGATTCCATCTCGGACCGCATTGCATCCAGCCATTTCACTGAGTCTCCACTCATGATGGCCTGCTCGAAGCTAGTTGGGTCATCATCCTCCATGATGCAATCCTCTCTCCCACCATCCATGAGAAAACCGTAGTATCTCTCATGTGGGTGAGGAACCCTACTAGATCGGCGGAGTGGCTGGGGTTCATCGGGAACTACCGAATCCTCTGGTTCCACCAGATCTTCTGTTGCAGCTTTTGTAGCTGGAACCTCTTCCTGTTCTACCTCATGACCACTAATCTCTTTTGCAAGAAATTCCTTTTCTAAAAAGGTGGCATGCCGAGAAACAAACACCCTTTGTTCCTCAGTGTGGTAGAAGATATACCCTTGTGAATCCTTGGGATATCCTACAAATTTGCATAGAACAGACCGTGCCTCGAGTTTGTCCGGATTTTGTCGCTTGACATAGGCTGGACAACCCCATATCTTTACATAGTTAAGACATGGTCTCTTCCCTTTCCATATCTCATATGGAGTGGTAGGCACAGATTTGGTGGGGGCCATATTCAATAGATGTATGGATGTCTCTAGCGTATACCCCTAGAAGGAAATAGGTAACTCAGTTGTGCTCATCATAGAGCGCACCATATCTAATAGGGTGCGGTTCCTCCGTTCTGATACACCGTTGTGCTGTGGTGTATATGGAGGAGTCAGCTGAGAGAGAATCCCATTCTCTTTTAGGAAGTCCAGGAATTCATTGCTCAAGTATTCACCTCCTCGATCAGATCGAAGGATTTTAATACTTTTCCCGGTTTGGTTCTCGACTTCTTGTTTATATTCTCTAAATTTCTCAAAAGCTTCAGACTTGTGTTTTATCAAGAACACATGTCCGTATCTTGAGAGATCGTCAGTGAATGTAATGAAGTACGAAGAACCATCCCTGGCATGTGTAGACATGGGACCGCATACATCGCTATGTATCAGTCCTAAGAGTTCAGAAACTCTTTCTCCGTGTCCCGTAAACGGAGTTTTGGTCATCTTGCCTTAGAGACATGACTGACAAGTGTCATAAGATGAAAATTCGAACGGTTTCAAGTATCCATCCTTATGCAACTTAGCTAGTCGTGTCGCATTTATATGACCGAGTCTACAATACCACAAGAAGGATTCGTTCAGTTCTGAACTCTTCCTCTTGTGTGTGTTTGTTATGCTCAGAACTGTTGATTGATTTAGAACATAAATGCCATTGCACAACGTGCCTGATCCAACCAACTTTTGGTTAAGGAAAATGTTCATAATATTATCCTGTAATACAAAATTATATCCCTCTTTACTCAACAAAGAAACCGATATAATGTTGCATATCAGGTTCGGCATGTAATAGCATTCGTTCAGAATCAATGTATTACCAGTTGGCAATACAAGGTGATATTCCCCGACGGTTTTAGCTGCAACAATTGCACCATTTCCAACCCTTATGTCTTTATCACCTTCTCCAAGTTTTCTACCTTTCCTAAGCCCATGTAACTGATTACATATATGGGATCCTGACCCGGTATCTAATACCCAAGACGTAGAGCAAATGGAGAAACAGTTCTCTATAACGAACACACCCAAAGAAAATGCATCTACGTGTACTTTCTTCATTCGGGTGGCTTGGGAATCCTGGTATTCCCTTATATCCTGTTCAGTCCTATAACTCTTATAAGAAAGAACGGAACCAACGTTCCCCAGCACAGTATAACATGCGGGTTCGGTCAATACATCCATATTATTATCTTTATTAAGGCATGATATGGTCGCTACCTGGAGAGAGAGAGAAGAAAACACTTTAGCGTATGCTCTTGCAAGATCAGATTGGTTATTATTTTATCTAATCAGGATGGCTCACACTGTTTTTATCAAATCTTCCTTCAAACCCTAAAAGGAAAAGACTAGCCGGGATTAATTACACCCTACAATTTAGCCAATCTTTCAGCCAGGCCAGTGTCGGTACTTTGAGGGAGGTTCCCCGTGCTTTCGCACGGACCTAATTAAAGTAAACCTCGTTTTCCCAGAGGCGTAACCCCGTTAACACCTTTCTAGACACCTACTTGATCGGCTAATTGTCCTGTGTAAAACTCTCCCAGGAGTAACAATTACTCGCAGTGGGTATCGGGATCCAACTATCTTATAGAAGGTATGCAATCTCATTGCAAATTTCAACACTTGAAATTCCCAATAATATTTTTCCCCTAACGTGCTATGACCTTGACGAAAGCCAACAAACCATAGCCCACTAGTCAAGTTCAACCCGTACATTTCTTGACTGAATTAAAACCACCCGCACGACCCTTGACGAAAGCCAACAAAGCCGTACGACTACCCTAATCCAATCGCATCATATGCAACAGATAAGCAGCATATAGCTACCGCACACTACACCTTGACGAAAGCCAACAAATGCAGCACGAATACTATATACAACTTATCTGAAATGACGGAGGGCTACGACAGATTTTTCTGAAAACCTATTGCGTAATGAACTTGATATCGTTGTAGAATCGAGTGAATTTTGAAAAGGAGTGTTTTTGAGGCTTTCACTAGTTCGCTAAAGAGGTCACTCCTGGTGAAGAGATCTCGGCTCTTTCCTCATCGAATAAGGTGCAGGACATATCATATATATCACTATGCAAAGCAAAAACTCCAAAAGCAATCAAAAGACAAACCGAGTGTTGTAGCATCTGCCAGTTTTGCTAAAGAAGTCACTCCCGGTGAAGGGATCTCGGCTCTTTCCTCATCGAATAAGGTGCAGGATATATCATATATATCACTATGCAAAGCAAAAACTGTAGCTACCCTTTTTGAAAAATTTGATTCTACAACATCTTTTAGGTTTCTTTTCTTTCATTAATCATATTAATGAAGTCCCATCATTTAAATCACCTAAACATCACAGATAAATACGACGTACACTTATGCCATCCGCATTCGCCTCGATGTCCCCTCGTGCACCGTTAGGTTAGGTAACTAACGGCAGAGCGGGGCAGGGCTAGTGCGAGTGTAAAACATAAGTAATGTCTATATAATATATCATATATACTATATACAGTATCCATCTCAACATATCAAATAATCAAATCACAGATATCGCAGCAGAAGAAACATATGAAACATTGGATATACTAAGACGTCCGTGTTTTATTTTGAACCTCTATAAAACACGGATTCCACGGTCGTGATGAATAGTCAAACCCACACCCCTAGACCCCTACGAGAGCGGCAAGCAACCCTTCCAATTCTAGAGTTAGGAGACCCGGACTCGACTCCTCGAGTTGGTCTCCCACTGGACTCTAGAACCCGGTTATTTATGCTCTCCTCCTTGGGTCTATCCTAGTGCAGAAAAGTAAATAATATACAAATGGTGACATCAACCTCATCCCGGAAGTGCCGCAATAAAAGAATATTACATACATTTAATTTTACATGAATGAAAATAAAAACCCTCATCTCACATAAAACCCCTGGCTATTTAAAACGCGACGATCCAATATAACATATCCAGCAACACATAACATCACATGTCATCAACGTAAGTAAATTTGCGCATCCCAATTGTCGTTGACATATAGTAACGAAACCGGCGATATCACATATTACACTTACGGTCGCAGAAAAGAAAGTGTAAAACTACAACATTTGGAATCCACAATCTCTTTAGACATCGTAAATCCGAAATATCACATATTTCGCATTTCATGCCTAACTATATGAATTCCACATATTGTATCACATTCCAGATAAATAGACAGTATTAAACTTTCCGATCGAATAATCAAATACCCAAGATTTCCATAATAGCTCAACACTTGAGCGGAGTTAAAAAATTTCAGAATACGTCACAGTAGCAACGGTCCAGCCGTAGAAGGGTCAAGCCAACGCCTCACATGTGGCACGCCGTACTGTCCCAAACCTAAAGGTTTAGAGGCGGTTCAGACGGTCACATAATCGAGTTAAGGTTTGTGTTCTTCTAGAGGGTCCATCGCGTTACTTGCACGTTTTTTCCGAAAGATCTAAACTCAAGAAAAATTCAACACTTGAAAGTTTTTCGTGCCGGGAAATAATGAGTTAATAATATCCGTTCGAACATTTTAATACTTTCTAAATTATCCGGAAAAAGAACGAAATTAAATTTTTCGATCGAATCAACGAATACAAAATAAACCCCAGAACACTCAACACTTGAGTCAGTTTAAAAATACCCAGAAAATATAACTCACAGAAATAGAGATTACAGTGCAAAAATGAGTGCATAAATCCTCTGTACTGCCGCGGATCCGCGGCCCAAGCGCAGTACGGCCGCGTTTCCGCGGCGGTTTGTACGGATTATGAGCTCGTTTTCACTACAATTCTTATATTTCCCTGCTGATTTTTAAGGCATTTTTAATACAAAAAAAACACAGTTTTTAAAAATTGTCCAAAGAGGGGTTCGTTTTGACGTTTCGGGGTTCGTTCGAAGTTTTAATTTCGTATACACGTTGCCTAATGCTCTAGCTAGGCTTTGATACCACTATAGGGTTACTAGGCACTCTAACAAGGGTTAAGAAAGCATCAACCATACCCGATTAAAATTTTAGCCGTGCCTAACAACCCTAAACAAGATCTTTGCTAAATAATTAGGGTTTCACATGCTAGTAAATAACATTTACTACTAAGTGAATACGAAATACAACCTTTGTAGATCGGCCCTTCACTTCTAAAGCTCATTGTCGTAGTCCCTTCGCTGCGATCATTGCTCTTCCGGGCTCTTGCATGGCTTCACAAGGCGAAAGAAGCGTCCTTGCTTGAAGTCTTCGAAGCCGAAGATGATCTACGTCGAGAGAATACCAACTCAAGCTACTACTTCACTAACTAGAGAATTAGTGAAGCAAACACCCTAAACTAAAGTGCTAGTCTAGTAGAGTATGGAGAAATAGGAAGTGGGTTCACTTTAGAATTTACTTTCTCACAATGTTTCACTCTCTTTTGAAAACCCTAGCAAGCTTTTCTTTTGCTCAAAGAAGAAGAAGAAGAACAAAAGAAAAGATGAAGATAATTATCAAGTGAGTGAGCTAACCATGGGTGAGTGAGTATCATATACTAACTCATGTAGAGACTTAATCATGGCTAAGTGTGATGGTTAGGTTAACAAAAATCCAAAGTAAAAACAAACTTAGTGGACTTAGTCAATGCATCCACAAGCTTCATGCATTTTTCTAATCTTCCACTAATTTTGTAATTACTTTAAATATTAAACCCAACATAACAAATAGCATGGTGTAAGTCTCATACACCCATGAATATTGTATCAACAACTATGATACAATATGAAAACACATTTTAATATATATATCTCATATATACTAAAGTTGTGCACATGTGAGAAAAATCCTTAAGTGAACAAATATTAGTTAATGTAAATTAGTATATCATATATACAATTATACACTAAATTATTAAATCAACACTTGACTTAATAATCCGGTTATATCTCATATAACCGACTAATATCCAATGTATCGACTTATCGAATCAACACTTGATTCGATAACCCGGCTATATCATATATAACCGACCGATACAAAAAGTCGCGAGAATAGAATACGGTATCACATACACGTATTATTCTCGGTCCCGCACATATCACATATGCGCTCCTATTTCGTTTTGCCTGAGCCAGTAAAACCTCTATGTAAGACTCTAAAGACTCGTCAATACGCCGGCAGTAGGTGATGATCACATCAAGCACCCACAAGCCGTCAGCGGTACTAGCTGGACGTAACGGCTACCCGGGTATTGAGCGATCAGAAGATCAGCAAGCAAGCCAGCTCCAACTCCTGTAAAAGCCTAACGGTAACACTTCCCGTACAGTCCGGTCTCCTCGTCTGATATGTCGCATATCAAGTCTAGGGGTGGTAAACGTCAGACCCCAATAACCGATAAGTCGTGCCGATGTGAGGCTCATAACGGGTCGAGAAACTACTGGTAACTCTTACCAGTAAATCTCTAAATTAGCCCTGGCCAGGGACTTCCCTGTTATGGCCAATCGAGCACAGCCCAACATCAACCCCTAATACCGGGAGAGACGAAACCCCTCCTATCGCTCATCGCCTCCATGTGACTCGGGACTGTACCCAAAAACCACCGTTTTGCACGCCCTCTTGGACGTGGTAAGGTGGAAATCAAAGCACAGTGGGAATCACACAAGACTCTATGACGATCTCGAGTCTACAGACTAACCTGCATAAGTGTCACCAGAGAACTGCCATCTGACGTGAGGTATAATACCATTTGGGAGTTCTCGGCGAGTCCGTCCAGTATACCCAGTCTCCACTGAGCACTCGTACACCATCTCTGATGTCAAACACCAATGGATATGGGATCATCCATCGCCCATCTCATGGGTCGAGAAGCGTATACGCTAGTCTACTCTGGTATATCGATGCCCTGTCTCGATACACCTACGACTAGGAACATTAAAGGATGAACTTATGGACTACCATGGCCCCACTAGTATGATCTGCATCATAGTCCTGATAGTCAAGTACATATCCTAAGGGCTTTACCAACATGTAACTATAAGACAGTATCAAGAGACAAGTATACATGTTAAGATAAAGAGCAACCAGATAGCATACTATCATATCGAGCAAGAAAGTCCTCTCTATATATGTCCAAGCATCCAATATAATATACATCATCTGTACAAAACTGGCCTCTAGGGCATACATACAACTAACAAAACCAATCTCAACCGTTCAAAACCGCTCGCTACCAGATCGACGAAGGACAACATCTGAGGGAGATCACAACCTCCATCAGTTGGCGCCGTCTGTGGGAACCCTTTCAGAAGCTTCTCCACCCATAAAGTTGATCTTCCGCCCTCGACCCAATTGCTAGCGACAACCGCAATGATCTAGATATGAGCCGCCATACCCACAACGGAGGCAGGTCCGGCTTGTCCCCATCCTAACGTCATCAACGCCTTATCCGCTCGAATCGACAGGCTCACATCAATGGTGAATGCACTCGTCCACGTTCAAGCGGCGGGCCCTACCCACCAGACCGCAGTTCCCCCTCCCCGGGATAACGACGTCCACAGAAGGACGGATGACCATGCTCAGACTCTTGATGTCACTCATGCTCATCTCAGCGTCACCGAGCGCCGGCGTGTCGACTCCGGCTACCATGACCCACATGCGGCGAATGATTCCATGACCCGCTAGGCGCCAGACAGCTCCACATCCCGATCTTGGGGAAGATTAGGCCGTCGCCCCAACACCCGCCGCACGCACACACTCCCCTGAGGAGATGTCGGTCAGTTCGCCTGCTTCCAGGCACGACCGACACCCCCAATCCCGTCGAGTCCGTGAAAACGGAGAACGTCGAGACTACTCAAGAAAGACCTCGCTCGAGAATTTAAGAAATTTGATAGTGTGGAATCGAAGCCGCACCATCGCGTAGACCCGGTGTGGGGATAGCCACCACTCCGACTGTGCAGAATTCTCGGGGTACCACCACCAGCTTGAAGCCCTCAAAAAGAAAATAGAAGGCATACGATGAGATGACCACATGTCCGGCGAAGGGGCCATGTATTCTGCAGATTCGCTCACAAAGCTCTTTACAGAAGCGCTGCTGGCCGAGCACGTCTCGTCCAGGAACAAACCGCCCAAAGTGGCCCTCTTCGATGGGAAGTCCGACAAGAAGGACCACTTAGACGCATTTACGGCGAGCATGAGCTTCCAAGATAACTCGGACGTGGCTTAATGTTGAGCTTTCCCCACTACCTTAATCCGGGCTGGCCGGGATTGGTTCCGAGGGCTCGCGTTGCACTCCATCTCAACCTTCGACGAGCTGGCTACCCAATTCCTCGATCATTTCATCGAAAACAGACGACAGAAAAGGACGGTCGACTATCTGTTCACTGTCAAGAGCAGAGACAAGGAATCCTTAAAAGGCTATGTCACTCGCTTTTACAATGCCCTCCTGGAGGTTCCCGAGCACCGCGATGAAACAGTTATCATCGCGCTGAGGTTGTGTCTTAGGTACAAAGAGTGGCTCCACTCTTTTGCGTTAGCGCAACCTAAGACTATGGCCGAAGTGAAAGCCTGGACCGAGCGAGAGATCCAACTCGAGTCGGAGGTGAATTCAAATCTGCCCCGAGCCGACCAAATGGACCGAAAGAAAAGGGACAGGGAGGAGAAAAAGAAAGTCGGTCGTCCGAAACCTTATTCCCCGAGGTTCCAGGAGTACACTCCACTAAACATTTCCCAGACCGAGCTGCTAGAGAAAGCTAAGGGCGAGAGGTTCTTTAAGCTCCCTCCAGTTACCTAAAGAGCGGGCAAGCGCCTCCGCGGCCTGTACTGCGCCTTCCATAGGCCGTAGGGTCACCCAACTGAGAACTGCAAAAAACTCCGTGACTATATCGAGGAGTTGATCCGCTTCGGCTACCTGGCAAAATACTTACGGGACAAGCAGCAGGCGGAGCGGGAGCAAAGGGACCAAACTCCTCTCGGGGAATTAATGATTGGGCAAATTATGGTCGTTACCTCGGATCAAGCTCGGGAAAACGAGGAGAACCGCCGCCTCCTCCCAGTCGAAGGTTTAAGAGATCCATCTCGTAAAAGGTGCAGGAAGGGCGAACCGATCATCTTCACCGATGAAGACCTCCATGGCATATCGCTTCCTCACAATGACCCTCTCGTGATAACGGCCCGAGTCCACCGTTACGAGGTCCAGAGAATTTTGGTCGATTCAGGGAGCTCGGTGAATATCATGTTCCATGACTGTTTCCAGCATATGGGGCTAGGATCATCCAACCTTCGGCCAACCTCCCATGTCCTCTGTAGGTTCATAAACCACTCCGTCCCGGCCGAGGGGTTGGTCACCCTCCTCCTAAACATTGGGGGAGTGGGCATTACGCGAATCATACCGGTGAACTTCCTCGTCGCTAAGATCCCTTCATCCTATAACATTCTCATGGACACTTTCTCTGGTTACAATCAGATCCGGATGAACCCGGCCGACGAAGAACTTACCGCCTTCACTACGGATCGGGGGGTATACTGCTACAAAGTAATTCCCTTCGGACACAAGAATGCTGGGGCTACGTATCAACGCCTGGTCAACAAACTGTTCAAACCACAGATTGAGAGAAATATGGAAGTCTACGTCGACGACATGCTCGTAAAATCCGTCTCTTCAGCCAGGCACACTAAAGACCTCGGCGAGACATTCAATATCCTGCGCAAGTACAAAATGAAGCTGAACCCAGCTAAGTATGCGTTCAGAGTCACTAGTGGGAAGTTCCTCAGGTTCATGGTTACCCATTGAGGAATCGAAACAAACCCAGAAAAGATCAGCGCCATCCTCAACATGGCAACGCCCAAGAGCAATGTAGACATCATGCGCCTCACGGGGAGGGTGGCTGCCCTGAGTCACTTTATATCCAAATCCGGGGAGAAGTGCCTCCCGTTCTTCAAGGCCCTAAGGAAAATTCCTAAGTTCGAATAGTCTGAGGAATGCCAGAACGCTTTCGAACAACTCAAGGCACACCTAGCGATTCTCCCTCTACTCGCTCGACCGGTCGAGGGCGACGAGCTATTATTATATCTAGTCGTCTCCGACCAAGCTGCAGGCTTGATGCTTGTCACAGAATGCGAAGGCATACAGAGGCCGGTCTACTACGTGAGCCATGTTTTCAAGGATGCAGAAACAAGATATCCGGCCATAGAGAAAATAGTCCTAGCACTTGTCGTCGTCTCCAGAAAACTTCGACACTATTTCCAAGCGCACACAACCCTCTTCCTCACCGAGCGACCTTTAGGGTCTATTCTCGCCTCCCCCGAGTCGTTAGGTCATCTGGAGAAATGGAGGTGGGAATTGCCCCAATTCGACATCAAATACCGCCCCAGACAAGTTATCAAAGCACAGGTCTTAGCAGATTTCTTTATCGAATGCACTATTCCCACTAAAGAAGGAACGGCAGCGCAATGCCCCAAACCACGTCCCTCAGTCGAAGAGGTACCCGACCCTATCCAGGACTGGGTGCTCTACATGGATGGATCCTCTACCCAGGAAGGGAGCGGGGCTGGCCTGATCATCCACGGCCCGGACGAAGCAGAAATGGAATACTCTTTAAAGCTCGGGTTCAGAGCGTCGAACAACGTCGCAGAATACGAGGCTTTGTTGGCAGGACTGTGAATCGCCTCCGGGATAGGGCTGAAGACCATCAGAGTTCCCAGCTACTCTATACTGGTCGTCAGCAAAGTAACCGTGTGTTTCGAAGCCCGGGAGCTACTCATGATGAAATACCTGGTTGAAGTAAAAAGGCTTCGAAAAAATTTCGACGAAGTCCAAGTGGAGAAGATTCCCAGGAACTTGAACACCCAAGCTAACGCCTTGAGCAAGCTCGCCTCTTCCTATTCGGCCAACCATAAAAAAAATATCCTCTTCGAAGTCTTGCCACAGCCCAGCGTGGAAGACGGAGACGTAACACTCCAGATCTACACAACTCAAGAAGAAGGCCGGGATTGGAGAAAGCACCTCGTGGAGTTCCTAAAGGACGATGTACTTCCCGAAGACCGAGGAGAAGCTCGTCGGCTTCAGGCCAAAGCACACCATTTCATCTGGAGCAATGGAAACATGTACGAGAAATCATGCACTCAACCTCTGCTCCAGTGCATCGACCCCCACGAAACTGACTACGTTCTACGAGAAATACATGAAGGGGTCGGGGGAGCACATCAAGGGGTCCGAACTCTGGTCCAAAATGCACTACAGTAAGGGTACTATTGGCCGAGAATACACCAGGATGCCGAGAAGCTGGTCAGAAGATGCAAGAACTGCTAACTCTTCGGCAGCATACCTCATCTCCCCGCCACCGAACTAACTCCACTCAGTTCCCCTAGGCCGTTTGCACAATGGGGGATGGATATGGTGGGCCAACTCCCCACCGGCACGAGCAGGCATAAATACATCCTTGTCGCTGTGGACTACTTCAAGAAATGGATAGAGGCCATACCCATCAGGAAACCGGACGCTACCTCTACGATAAAGTTCCTGCAGAACAACATAATTTCTCGATTTGGGATCCTGAGGTGCATAGTTATCGACCATGGGACCAACTTTGAAAATGATAAAGTCAAAGAGTTTTGCTGCGACTACCACATATTGATGAAGTTTGCCGCGGTCGCACATTCTCAATGCAACGAGCAGGCCGAGGTAACGAACCGAGGCGTCATCCGCGGTCTCAAAGCCCGTTTGGAAGGAAGGGAAGGCGGCTGGGTCAAGGAACTGCCACAGGTGCTATGGGCGTTGCGGACGTCGAAGAAAACACCCACGGAAGAAACCCCATTCAGCCTCTGCCACGGTACCGAGGCGATGGTCCCCGCGGAGATTGGACTATCCAGTTATAGGGTCGAACACTTCGACGATGAAGCTAACACCTCGGCGCTCCGAAATAACTTAGACGTCCTATTGGAAAAGCAGGATCGAGCGCAAATCAGAGCGGCCGCTTATCAACAGCAAACCGCTCGCTACTACAATACCCGAGTTAAACATCGGGCCTTCAATACGGGAGATCTGGTCTTGTGAAGAAACGGGTTTGTAGACCAAGGGAGACTACATAAGTTCTCTCTGAAGTGGGACGGACCATTCCTCGTAACAGAAGCATTGCCCGGTAGAGCATACCGCCTACAGGACGCCGGGGGGCGTAATTTTCTTCGGCCGTATAACGCCGAAAAACTTAAGTTGTATAAATAAACATGTACCCTCTTTTGAAATAATTTAATTCCTATTGGCGGCATTTAATTAAGTCTCCTGAGCTAGGTCCTCTCACAGAAAAGACCTTTTACACCGTCATGGGACTCTAGCCCTTTGTTTCTTTTCTCGGTTCCGAGACTCCAAGGTTTTTTAAGAAAAAGTATAAAATATACCGAGGAGATAAAAAGAGACAATGCACCTCAATAAAGGAGAAATTTATTCATTAAGAGGTATTATGGGCTCCCCAGCCTTATAACAAAGGAGGGTGAGCATTAAGGAAATATTGTCGGTGATACACTGAAGAAAACTCCTCCAGCCGAGCCCAAGCAGCCTCGACCCGCTTCGTCCGATGGTATTCGCGGACCCTAGAAGCCACGGACTCCCCGGCGACCCCGTCAGCCGAGCAAGATGCGACGACCAACCTTTGCTGGAAACTCTCAAAAAGTAGGTCCGCCGAGCAATCCCGCCTACCTTTTGAGATCAGACCAAACCCGTGAACAGTGTGCATTTTGTCGAACATCTAGTCCATCAACTGCGGAGATAGGGTGTTGTACAGACCCGGGAAAGTCCTCCATATCGTATAAATCAACACCTGAAGAAGAGGAGATCGCCGGGGAAGCAAGCGGCCACAGTGGCCCTCTAGGCGGCCTATCACCGCCTCGTACGTCTCCTCGGAACGATCGAGATTATAAAAGTATACATCATCACGAGAAACGATCTCCCTGATGGTATACACGCGGCCAGTCATCTTCAGGGAATGCAAGCCTAGGAAGAAACCAATATGCCTTCGTTATTTATAGCCTTAAAAAATTCTTCCAATGGCCGAGATTTACTCGCACGGCGACGCAAATCACGGAATAGCGCACTTTCCCGATATGGTGCTGCCACGTGTCATCCGTGACGGTCACCATTCCCGCCTATATGGGTCATGGAAGGTTGAACGACGCCCTAAAGAGATACTAGAGATATAATAAAGCCCTCCTCATGAGGCCGCCGAGCAGATTCCTGCTCGCCCCATCCACTGCGGGTAGGTTCCTGTCCAACAACGTTTTGAATCCAAAGCCCTCATCGCGAGGCCACCGAGTAGATTTTTGCTCGGTCCATCCACAGCGGGTAGCTTCCTGCCCAAAGACGTTGTGGATCTAAAGTCTTCCTCATGAGGCCGCCGAGCAGATTCCTGCTCGGCCCCATCTGCAGTGGGTAGCTTCCTTCCCAACAAACGCTATGGATCTAAAGCCCTCTTCACGAGGCTGCCGACAAGATTCCTGCTCGACTCCATCCGCAGCGGGTAGCTTCCTGCCCAACAAACGCTGTGAATCCAAAGCCCTCATCGTGAAGCAACTGAATAGAATCGAGTGACGTCGACCTATTCAAACTTGGCAATTGTTCAATTCATACTCGATGCGTGATCGCCCCTCGACTCCGAGGAAAGGGAGGATACCGACCTTTCTACACTTAGGTATCGTTCGATTCATACTCGATGCGCGATCACCCCTCGACTCCGGAAAAAGGGAGGGTACCGACCATCCTACACTTGGCTATCCTTCGACTCATACTCAATGAACAATCGTCGCCTAGAAAAGGTGGACACCGGCATTACCCTAGCAAGATAAAGAGACTTACGAGCTAAAAGTACTTGTAAGACAAAAAGACTTATGAGCTAAAGTGCTTGCAAGATAAAAAAGACTTACGAGCTAAAAGCACTTGCAGGATGATCAAGCATTTGAGCAAAGGAAAATGTATACTTTATTTATAATCAAAGTTATATATACAAGGTATTGTGGGCTCCTCAGCCTTACAAAAATGCCCGGAGGCTTACAAAATTCTAAAAAAAAATATATATGCAAGAAAAATCGTGAAGGGGGATAGCTTAGACCGCCCGATCGGCTGGGATCTCACCATGATTGACCCCACCATCGGAGGCCAAAACGGCGACCTCAGGGTCGGCGCTTCCACCGACAGCCTTGCCTCCCACAGCCAGCTCGATGCCTCCCCCCTGCAGCGCTTCCTCGGCGAGGAGGAACTTAGTACGGAGCTCGCCCTCGACGGACTCCAGCATAGATTCCTTAGCGGCGTCGAGGGCTTTGTGCCACCCGATGGTCGCGGATTCGGCGAGATCAAGGTAAAATTGATCAGACACTTTGTATTCCTCCATGGCCTTCGCCGCCCGGCTCATAGCAAGCTTCGCCACGTCTAAAGTCGCCCGGGCATCCTTCTTGATGGTGTCCATCGACCTTTTCATAGCGTTGTAGAGACCATTCGTCTCCTCCATCTTGGGTTAGATAGCCCGGTTGGACTCGTTTAGAAGCCAATGGGACTCCTTCAGCTTTGAGATCGTCATCCCCTCAGTGACCAATCTCGAGTCAAGGATGGCCGCCTTCTCCTCCGCCTGCTGCAATAGAAGGCGAAGCTCTTCCTCCCACGAAGAGGATTTGCCCGCTTTCTTCATCGCCGGGGCTATTTTCTCGGACTCCATGGCGACAAGGAGAGCGCAGTGCTGAAGGACCTAAGGAAAACAGCAAGCGTGTTAAAAAGCTAAAACAAAGGGAATAAAACTTAAGGAATTTTCGAAGAAAGCTAAATACCGACCTGAACCACCTCCTGCGCTATTGTGGCTACCTGGGCCTTCATGGTTCCCCGGGGAATCTTGGCCCCGACTGCCTTCTCCATGTCCGCCAGCAAGCTGTCGGCCATAGATAGCCCCGAGGGCACCTCAATGCAGAAGTCGCCCTCCTGCACTTGGATCCCGGTAGGGGGTGACCGAGAGACCACCCGCTTCTGTCTCTTAAGGGGGACTTCCTCGGCAGGGGGAGACTCCTCCTCCCTCGCCCGGGGCGTTGGGTCCCGCACGTGCTTCTGACCCTCCCGGCACTCCTCCGGGACTGGGGGTGCCGCGGAAGACTTGGCCGGAGGAGTTTACCTCGGGGCCGCGCTTGGACCGGATCGGGATGAGCTTGCGCCACCGGGCTTTCTTTCATGGGCCTTAGCGGCCATGGCAGCCATGATTTTTGATCGGTCCATGGGCTCTGCAAAAAGAACACACAGGAGAAAAGATCAGCGAAGTGGAAACGGCGAAGAAAATTTAGCAAAGTTTAAGTAGATCGTCAAAAACCCTAACTTACCCAAAAAACGCGCAGAACTGAGCCCAGCCCAGCTCAGTACCTGCTCGGAAAGCAAGACATCAGCCCACTGGATCAGTTCCTACTGGGACACCACCCTCGCCTCGGGGGAGGTTGACTGATTCACCCTTGGGCAGTCGGTCATGTGCCACTATGTGGGCATAGGCCAATCCTCGCCCTCCGGTAGCCCGACGAAAATGTACTTCTCCTTCCATTCATGGATGGAAGAGGGGACGACCACTACCCCCGACCCGGTCGCCCCACCGTTACGTTTTTTAAACAAAAAGTACACCCAGCTCGGCTCTTCCTTACTGGTACCGGGGTGATTTTTATAGCAAAGAAAAGATAAAAGGAGGGTCAAATTGAAGGGGATCCGATCAAATTTTAACCGGACCAGAAACCCGAGGAGGATTCTCCACGAGTTCGGCGCTAGCAAGCCCGGGGAAAGACGGAAGCAATGAAGCATCGCACGAACCTCGAGTGAGAAGGGGAGACGCATTCCTGCCAGGAATGCTTTCAGATACAAACAATCTCCTTACCCCGCACCTGGTCTGCCCGCTCACCCTCTCTGGATAAACGGAGTGAATAGATAAAGGGGATATGGAATCGAGTCCGGATGTCGGAAAGCTCGTCCAGATGATTCAAGACGGAGGGCACATCGCGGGTGTTCTTGATGCGCACCTTGGAAGCCCTTGTCGCCGCCCGACGGCGAGTGACTATAGCGGCCCTAACTCTAGGGGAGAGCCCAACGCAGAAGACGCAAAAGAAGAACCCCCTCGGCTGTATGAAGCCGAAGAGGAGGAAAACCCACTGGACTCAGCCCCAGCAACCGGAGCCTCATCGTCCGACTCTACCCCTACTATATCTATATACTCCTCGGAGGAAGACATCTAACCTGATTCAAAGAAAGGAACTCGCCGAGGAAAACTCAACAGAAGATCCGATCTAAATGGAGGTGCGCCGGGCAATCTTCAAATAACGAAAGAGAATTAAGGCAAAGTGTTGGCCCTACGATGGTCCTCTCCTATTTATACTCCCCAAAGAGAGTGTCCTACGGACCAGATCGATTCCCGCCAAAATGAAGCGTCACGCCTAGCGGCCGTCGAGGCTCCACGTGACGGTCGACCATTGGGGACGTCTCTTCGTTGCAGGAGTCAGAGACAGCCTGTCACGCCCGCCAACCGACCCAACTGACAATCGAGTGAAACAGCGCCCCCTCTTTAAAGCGCAATCATTTCACCGATCCGCTGATGTCATTGGGGATACGCGTGAAAACTTAGACGCGCGGTGAGACGACTCGTAGACTCAAAGATCGAAACGACGCAACTGCCCTAAGCCATGTCGTCCCCGGACAATCCACATTATGATTCTCGGCACCAAACTGAGCAGAAGTAAACCAAGCAGGCCACTCTCGACCCGACCCATAAATAGGTCGGAACGAGAGTGGGGGGCTAATGATGATGCTCATAAGTGGAAATTTCTCAGATCACAACACGTGGCAGATGGCGTATCATCCGCGTAAAGCCCACTAGGCTCCTGGAGGCTGCGGAAGTGAAATCAGTGTAGAGCATTGGTAATTTTCTCGGATGGTCTCCGAGCTTACACCCCCACTTCTTGCCCTAGAGCAATCCAGCAGCCGAACCTTCACCCCCTTTTTGCTCGTCTCCGAGCTATTGCAGCTGAGCTTCCTCGGCCTCCTTGCTCATCACCGAGCTGATGCAAGTCCTGAGCTTTCTCGGCCTCCCGGCTCGTCTTCGAGCCATCGGACAGACCAAGCTTCCTCAACTTTCCCGATCAACCGAGAGTGCGGAGCCTATACGCTCCCGCAATGGCTCCGCGTATCTCGCCAAAGCGAGATATCCGCCGCCCCACATTCCGCGTCCCACGTGGGCGCGTCCCCTCATTAATGAGCGGATTCCGCCATCAACGCGGGCGTAACGAAACGGCGTAACCGACGGCGAGAATCTCACGCTGTCTTGCTCCACGTGACCACTATATAAACCTCTCTTTCAGACGACTCAGGTAAGTCGAACTCATTCCAATAGGTCGCTACGCTGCTATAATTCTCCGGTACTAACTTGATCGTCGGAAGGTCCTACGGTGGTTTCCCATCCTGGGACTTCCCTTGCAGGTAGCTCGGCCTCAGCAACTTCCAGTAACCCATTGAGATCTACACGCTCAACAATCCCCAAACCAATCTCAACCGTTCAAAACCGCTCGCTACCAGATCGATGGAGGACAGCATCTGAGAGAGATCACAACCTCCATGAGTTGGAAAACAAGGAATGGCTTCCGATTCGGTCCAGATTTATTAGAAATCAGGAAGCGGATATACTCTAGTTCGGTGTTACAAATTGAAATACATCTAAGTTCACTATTGTTTCCGATTAGACGCACATGTTGATTTAGGTCCATAATGTGTAGGCCTCTAGGATTTAAGTATATTTGCATTCAGTCCCCATGCATGGCACAGTCGCTAGTTTTTATGTATAGTAGCACCAAACATCCCTCAAGGGACTTCATGTGAATGAGATGTTAATTGTAGGGTCACCCTCCGTACTATATTTAATATTTAATCAGACCTTATTATTAGGGAACATGCTCCCTGTTCATATGCCTAGGTTCTTTGGATTTTATCCTAATATTATGCCCATCTCATTAAGCCGCCTATGTTAATTTAAGCCCTTTACCATAAGATCCAAACAAATGCATGCTTCTGAGCCTTCCCGTTTTACCCTAATTTTTTTGATAATTTTTTGTTTGATTTCTTTGAATAAATATGAAGTCACGTCACCAACCAATTTCAAAATTAAATGACGCCTTTCCTTTTGCTCTGTAATAATAGAGATAGATACAAAAAGAAATTAATTAAAAAGGAAAACGGTCCCTCTTTCTTCAATTTTCAGCTCACTTTCTCAGGTTTTCTAAGGTTTTGGTGAGAATTAAAACTGGAAAGAAACGTGGCATTGCAAAAAAGTTAATACAGATAAGGAATCAACCACCTCTTTTCGGCTACTGCGTTCACTTTCTATCTACCAAGCAAATGCCCTTTGATCATTTTGGATCCACATATTTATGGACTGGGCTAACACGGTAATGGCCTCCAGGCCTTTGTTGATATGTTTTAAATGAAATTTGGGTCCTATACCAATAACTGAATGATAGGTTGAAGAAGAAGGAAGTGAGGTTAAACCATTCGGCCTTTTTTGTAACCATTTGTCCTATCAAGGCCCAGTTGATATATGCAGGCTGGATTTTAGCTCAGGCCTCTTGCTTGAACAATAGTATTGGCACTAATATTATACTCAAATGATTCGAGTTGGTCTCTAAATTTCAAAAGACTCTTTCCTTATATATGCCGTTAGATATACTTGATTTTGGATATTAATTGCAGGCCTTTTCGGTTTGGTAGCGCATGTATAAAAGACATAATTTTCTTATATGATATCCATTTGTTTTTACATATGATAAAAGATATTTCAAAACACCACCACCACCACCCACACACATACAAAGGAAAACATTACTGTACAGCGGCCTACTTATGCGGAGTTCTTAGAAACAAAAAAAAATCTATCATTCAACTCTTTAAAAGTATTAAGGATTTGGAGTAGCCTATTGGTAGGGCTTGAAGTAGCCCTTGAAAAAGACTCGGAATCGAGAACGGGGTCTCCTATTTATGAGAGGGTGACTAAGTTTGAGGCGTGGTGGTCGGTCCTAACCGTGGCCACACTTTATGCCTGCTTTGGTAGGAACTGGACCTGTGGAGCTCCGCAGGTTCATTTTAGGTATTTTTTCCCTTTTTTTGTCTGTGTGTGTGACAATATTAGTTTTCTTTACCTTTCATATTGGGTACCACATCTTACATCAAAAAATATAATGAAAAGTTTGAATGAAGTGCATAACTGGCTAGACCATTGACCAAATGCAACCCAACAAAGACTAGCAAATCATAAATGCAGAAAGTCGACCCTACACATCAAACTATTTAGTTTCTAGACATCATCCCCACAAAGAACAAATCTCAGCTGTTTCTGAGACAATAGCAAATATATAATCGATTCACTCACATTCTGTCAGCTTTCATAGAGATCAGAGAGAGCTGAGAGATGTTTGTTTGCAAGTTAATGGCGTTCCCTCTCTTTTGCTAAAGAATGACGTTGGTGCTCAGTTGACAAGTATGCTCAAAAACAGAGAATTACTCTGACTTCTTAACACAACCACTGACTCTCTCCCTCTCTCTCTCTCTCATGAAATATTGTAGTAGCACTAATATGTAATGATCATCTGAGATCTCTCTCTCTCTCTCTCTCTCTCTCTCTAGATCTCATTAGTGATGCCGTCGTATTCGGAGAGAGAAAGCCCGAAATGTAAAAGACTTGGCTTTTTAACTTGGACTGACATCGACACCACTTCTCTTCTAGTTATGGAAAAGGGCATCATGTTCCTGGGAGAAATTAATGGGTATACCTCTCATGACTCCAAGCATTGGGAACTGCTTCCACACCTATCCATTCATTACACACCCACCAATGGGAATCATCGGTTTACTCATCTGGTCATATGATATGTGTCCGTCTATAAAAGAGATATCAGAAAATAAAGAAAAGATAATTATCGGTCCCATACACCTGTCTGAAAATTATCCAAATCTCTCTCTCTCTCTCTCTCTATATATATATATATATATATATGCTGTGAGAATTATACTCAGAAGATTATAAGTTGAAAGACATGTACAAACATACCGTATGATATTATATTCGAAGCATATTCTAATTATCAAAATTTATTGCAATGGATTTGGCAGACCATGTATTGTTATATTTATATTGTTTCTTGTCACATATCGCATTAATTATATTTTCAACATTCCCACAGGTAGATCTTGATACCTCAATAGCAGATTTATAATTGGAAGTAGTAACCTTGGGAGTCATTAATGATTTTCCCTTTAAATTCAGCCGAAACAGTAGAGTTTCAGCAGTATGCTATTCCATGTTTTTGTTTTTAAGTAAGATAGAATATATCCGGGTTACGAGCATATTTCTAAGAGGAATATGTTCGTGTGCATGTGCATTTCAACATATCAACCCACCCCCGGCGATGTCAGTAAATGTTCCTGTGCAGGTGCACAGGAACACTTTCCTCTAACTAGATCATCTGAAACCATGATAATGGAGTTGGGGATTGTACGACTCTTTGTAAAATTAGATTGGATTTTCCAAAATCATAAATTCAGCAATTTTAATTGGAATTTCCAAAATCTGATTTGTGGAATTTTTTGGTTCCTGCACAAACCCTAATTTCATTATTTAGAAGTTTTGCATCCAAACATTATGAAACCATGATTTCCAGGAAACTTTAATGCCAAATCGCGGCCAGTTTAAGATAGATGTGTAAATAATGTGACAAATGCAAGTATAAGAGCCCTAACTTTGGAAGAGGAGAGGGAGAGAGAGAGAGAGGAGAGCGCTCCATTGCAAACCAGTCCGCGTTTTTTTATAAACGGGAACTCTCGGTCTACGACATATTTAAACGATCCGATTCGTTCAAGTTTATCATCCTACCCTCAAATGTACGTGGATAAAAAATCAATGGATTTAAAGACCTCTAACATATGTATCAATGGGTGTAAAAATGAACGTTTTTGGATAATGCAATATAAACTTCAACTAATGCATATATTAGAGATCTTTAAATCTTTTGATTTTTCATACACGTACATTTAAGGGTAGAGTGATCAACTTGAACGGATCGGATCGTTCAAATTTGTCATATATCGAGAGTTCCTGTTTTTAAAAAAACGCAGACCGGTTTACAATGGCTCACTCCTACACACACCTCAACCAATTCCTGGGACAGAAAAATTATTATCGATTAAAACAATTAATAATTTTCAATTTCATATGTATGTGTGTGTGTGTGTATATATATATATATATATATATATATAAACAACAACGAAAAATATCAAATAATAATTGCAGGAATATAGTCATGCATATATATACTTGGCAGTTGGCACAGATTTGAAGCATAAAATAGCTAGGCCAGTTTCCTCTGAGAGAACAGTAGTAGATTAAAATATTCATTATAAATGTAAGATTAATTTTAAACACGTTATTTTGCTAACTCCAAAAATAGCATATGATACATGAAAGTGCAATCACATAGCCTGAGTGTAAGTATAATAGTAAATACATGGAAAATTGATGAGCAGTAAATTAGTGCTCATATCTCTACTATTATAACAGAAGTGCTCTCCAATGTTGAAATTGATTATTTTCTTTTTTTGGCACTGACCCGTAAGCTCTAATCTAAACGCACACCACACACAACACATCTGCACACAAGCGCACACGCATCCAGAAAACCCATGAATTTGCGCCGAAAGCGTTGATTTTTTGCCACTTTCCCTCTTGGGTTTCCTGAGGTTCGAACCCCGCACTCTCCCCAAGAGGGGAAGTGAATTGATTGTTGATACGTCATTCCCATTTTTCAAAAAAAATCAATAAAAGAAACCATTAAAAAATCCAACCAAGATTTATAGCCGCAATCAACGCCATCATTTGTTATAGAAAAAACTAAATCTATCACACGGTAACTACCTGGTCTATATTATTACATATTTTATGAAAAAAAAAAAATCAAATTTGATATATACATGCATTGCACTAGTGTATATATCACGTCTATAAGCAGTGAATCAAAAAATGGGAAGCTTAATGGCTAAAGTATCTGAAACCGGCCATATCATACTATAATTCACTTAATATATATAGAAGTTCAGCTTCACCATTGACATCATAATTTGTGCAAAGATAACTAACATATGAACATATTTCATTAGTGAAGGAAAAAGACAATTAAAGAAGCAATTAAAACCTTACACCAATATTAAACTTGATACAAATTAAGAGAGCCGTACAGCATCTACATGTACCCAAGTCTTAGCTCTAAATCCAAATCTTCATCGACATCCCCATGCACTCCAAACTCCGAACCAAACCCAACCTTCTCTCTCTCATTCCTCTTCACCTCAAAAAAGTCCTTCACATCGCAACTTGAACGGAATGTCCAAGACGCAACTTTCGGAGACGGCGAACAAGCGACAGGAGAGAGAAATGAGTAGGTAACTGGGGAGGGTCTAGCTTCATTGGTACAAGGTGGTGGTGGAAAATTAAGGTTAGGAACATTAGGGTTTGAGCTAGTGTTAGAGCTAGAATTAGGGTTAGCGCTAGAGAGTGGAGGAGGATCCCATGGTGGGGACTGCCTGAGCCTAGCTCTATCTCTTCTGTGGACATTCATGTGGCCCCCAAGAGCTTGAGCTGACTTGAACTCTCTCTTGCAGAAGCTGCAGTTGTAAGATCTTGGGGGCCATGAGAAGCCTGCAGCAGCCATTAAATTACTAGAGACTGGCTCTTTAAATTTGCTGCTAGCTTCATTTTTGAAGATATTGCTACCATATCTCTCCATGGAGTAATGAGACAGGAAATTAGGCAAAGAAGAAGAAAGTCTCAGCTCCTGAAATTTTTTCAGAAATTAATATGATGTTAGAGCAGTGAAGAAGGAACTAGCTATAGCTATACCTGAGCAGTGCAATCATAATATATATAGTACATGTTAGAATATATATTAAAATACATTTTTTTGACGTTATTATAACTTCATAGTTGTAGTAATGTATAGTTCGACAATTTTAATATGGAATGCAAATGATACAGAACCTTTAAGCAAACAGCCGAGATTTCGATGGCCCACATAAAATGTACTTAATTTTAATGAAGTTGTTATAGTATGAAAATAATTTTCTCAAGCCTCAACACTGTTAGAATATATATGTGTGTGTACACAAATATATCATCAACCCTCACAACACAACAACTTGGGAGCTTGAGTGCAGAAGCAAGGACTTCAATTAACCTTTTAATATCGGTACAATATATAGAGTTTAAAACAAGCCAGTCAGATTTACATCATTAAATGTGTATTAAGAAAACCAATTATAAGAGAAAAACACCGATGCAAACAACAGGTCTGGGGTTCCAACTCTAAAAAATAAATGATTATTTTATTTGTCAATCCTCAAACCAGCTATATAGAACTTTTGAAGATTTTGTAACTGGGTCTTGCCCAGTTGGAATAACTTTTCTTTCTGCACTAAGAGGTTGCCGGTTTGATTATTGAAGGGATCAGAGATATTTCTCATTTTTTTTCTCTCTCTATGGAGAGAGAGAGAGAGAGAATATATATATATATATATATATATATATATATATATATATAGAGAGAGAGAGAGAGAGAGAGAGAGAAGATATTTCTCATTTTTTTTCTCTCTCTATGGAGAGAGAGAGAGAATATATATATATATTTATATATATATATATATATATATATATAGAGAGAGAGAGAGAGAGAGAGAGAATAATGGAGGAAATATGTCATAGGAGAGAATTTACTCTTATGACGTCTAAAAAATATAATCTCCATCGTGTTTTCCGACGATCGGCACCTATCATATTCATCATTATCATCTTAAGATATGGATACGCCAAATTTCATGTGATTCTACAATTTTTTCACCGTTGAAGAATCATATGAAATTTGGTGTACCTATCTCTTAGATGATAACGATGATGATGATGGGTTCCGATCGTCGAAAAAAACGATGGAGGTTGTATTTTTTTAATGTCATATGAGTAAATTCCCTCCCATGGTATCTTTACTCCATTATTCTCGTGTGTGTCTTTGTTGTTGGTATCACTTTCTAAGATTATGATTACACCTAACCATAGAGTAATGGGTGAGCAGGAGTGCCCATCAAAATTGCAAGCCCAAAACTGAAAATCCCTTTGTGGGTATAACCCCTGCAAATGTCTCTTTCCCTTAATGGTTAAAAACTCTTTGCCATGTGCACCCTGGCTAGCTCTCTACTGCCTTATACCCCTCTGCACTTTATTTTGTCACCGTGAACTCTTTTTTTCCACCACTTTGGATCTCTCTCTCTCTCTCTCTCTCTCTCTCTCGTTTGGCTAGCTCTGCACGTGAGTGGAATGGGCACTTTGTAATTGAGGAGAGCCAGCCAGCCACTGTATATAGATAGCTACATATATGTAGTTAATAATGCTAGGCTTTGAGATTGATACATATTAATATGGCTATATATATCACCAACACAACTTGGAAGTATTGAGAAGTATTTAGTCATTAGATGATGGATGATGATTTTTCTAGGCAAAATACTTTTACCCTATTATCTAGGTGTTGTGGGACCTACCATTTTGTATTTGGGTAATCTTTTGAGTAGCAAATTACGGTAGCAAAAGTATTGCTCTTTTTTGTAGGTTTTTGGAAAACTTTTTGGTCGCAGGATATCTTTCTCTGTCTGAAAAACCATGCATTAATTTATCTTTTTGTTCAATTGGTTTTGGAGTTGTTCTTATATGATTGGTTGTATGGTTTTTTATTGCACAGTTGTTCTTATGTGATTGGTTGCACGGGTTTTTTTATTGCACCTCACACAAATAATCTTTGTGCTAGTAGAGTAAATGAACAAGAACAATCTGGCAACAAAAATGTTGCCCAAATGAAAGAATGAAAGAAAAGGAAAATCTTGTATATATGTCAGATTAAAGGACAAACGGAAACTTTTTAAAATAGAGTAAGATATCATGCTATACATGTACCGCGAACGCAAGAGTTATAGTCTTGACAATTTAGCCTAGTTGTTTGAAATTAAGAAGTTTTGGTAATTAATAAATTCTTCATTTCAAAAAAAAAAAGGAGAGTAAAATTTATATATATGAGTCATAGTCATGGACAAAGGTTTGATGGGTAAAAGGTTGGGGATCATGATGTTGTTGATGCTGATGGGACCTCTTTGAAACTTGAAACCGAGTGTATGATCATACCTTTTTTCAGTTCCAAAGTTTGGATCATGAAGTCGCCTATCATGTGTGAAATACACACACATGATTTTCTATTTTCATCAAGTTTTCTTTAATTTGCCCAAAAAAAAAAGAACAGTCAAGAACAGCTGACTAGGATCTGTGTCAAGTGAATTATGTGTTTGTTACTTCTATTTTTTTTCAAATTTTTTCAACTTTATGTAACACTTTAAGTGTTATTTCTCTATATAACTACATCGGTTACAACAACAACAACAACACGATGATCACTATCGCCGCCAAGTTTTTAATATATAATTTTTCCGATAAACTACATCATACATGATCGCAATTCCTATACTTAGGCTTGTCAATGGGTCAGGTTGGATCCGGAATGATAAGTTCCAGATCCATATCCATTTATTTTTAATGGATCCAGATCTTTCAATTTATCCAATGAGTCTACACTGAATAGATCCATATCTGAATCCATTAATAATCAGGTCAGATCCATTTATCCGGATCCATTCAAGCATAAAATAAACCACAAAGGTTTTGATTTAAAACAAATAAAAGCAGAGAAAAAATAGCTTAGCAACATAAGAAGTCTAAAAGATCGAATCTTAGTTATGTGGATCCAAGGCTAAGGCTCAAAGAGGCTTAGAGTTCAACCCTTCGTTATAGAAAAGAAGAGAAAATTTAATGTCGGAGGAGTTGAAAAATTAAGGACATGAAGAAAAGAAATAGAGGGAAATCGAAGATGGTGATAGTTCAAGAGAAAATAAATTGAACTTGTGTAAACAATATTTTTTAGTCAACTAAATATTTTGTTGATATAATTTAGTTAGGTAATATTAGTGATACAGACCAGAGACCAAAAACAGAAGAAGACGTTTGAAGATATACGTGCAGACGTCTGTCAAAAGATCCAGACGTCTGCAATCGGCTGACCAAAGAACAGAGTGGAGCCAAACGTCTGAAGGAGAAGAGCCAGACGTCTGGCCTTGAGTCTTCGACAATAATAGTGAATACACAGGTGTTTGCAGATTTGGTGTTTAGACCTCTGGTGTCACGACCCGGAAGATACGGAACGCGACCGGCACTTAGATTACGAAACGTCTTAAGGCGTCCGTAAAATAAGCAAGCCGATGCCCAGAATACAAAACCCAATTAAGATCTTTAGAGTGAGGGAAAAACCAAATTATTTAAGCATTTACTTCATTACCTAATCAAATTGCCTTTTTTTAAAATAACTTTCCTTTTTCCAAAATTCCAGCAGAATCTCACATGTAAAATCAGTCTCAATGGTGCAAGCAAATATATAAAGGAATAACAGTACATAAGAAATAGCATGTCGGCTCAAGTGAGTTCGACCCAGATATATCACAAAGTAAAACCCCAAGTCTCACAATCTCACCTCTAGGTCAATATACAGTAATCCAAATAAAACAGGTACAACTGAAATGATAGTAGCAGTAGATGGAGTGTTCTAGATACAACAAATATATAAGGTGGTACAAACTGATAACAACCCACCTATGAGCAAAAGCCTCGAGTCCAGGCAAAAAGTGCAAAAGAAGCAAAAGTATCCGCCGCTACAGTGCTGACGGAGTGGACCTGCAGAAAAGCTGTGGCACAACGGGGGTGAGTTGCCAGCTCGTGAGTAATAAATAACATCTACTATGGCTATCGTATGCATGCACACAAGTGTCCTGGCATCCCTAAAGCAGGTATGGCTACATGTTCTAGCAGGTATGTATGCATCAACAATATGCAAGCAAGTATGTATATACGTGTCACATGGAGGTAATACGGTACGTATGTCACATGATGGTACTATCAAGTATGTATGAGAATTATTATTTCCTTTGTTTTGAAACTTTCCCTTTTTAACATCAGTATAATATCAAAGAAATCAGTAAAAACCGCGTCCAGCAACGACATCTCAAAACTGTCTAAATCCCATATATCCATGTCCAGTATATTTGGTCTCAGCCATCTGGCTGATCCACACCAGAATCCATGTCTCAATCCAGCGGCCACGGTCGGTATCCTCTGGATATCCGCCGTGCCAAATGAAGTCACCGGTAGGTAATCCGTTCCCCAGCTAGGCTCAACGCCATCTCCTGCGATCTTCTTGTCCTGGGGTACCGTACCGGGCCCACCATGCATCCGTGACGGTTCCTCCACTCCTCGACACGGATCTCGAAAACCACAGCAAACTCATGGTGGACGACACTTTACATCACTAGAAAACTGCAACTTTTATATTTTTAAACAGTTATCAGTTGAAATCTTGCGGCTTCCCCCAAAATCCAGAAATAACATAAATCCCATGATATCATCAAAAATGCATATGTCGACGACTATGGATGCTTATGGTATCAATTTGTAATGTATGATTTGCACTAAGCATGAGCAGATGGTATGATAATACATATGCACAGGTACGGCAATTCTTATGGTTTCATTTTGAATATTTAATGCAATATCATTTTGTAGGCAATTAACATGTATCAGGTTAAGGTTATCTAGTGTCGTGACATGGCAATTACCAGGGTGTGTGTCCACATGAATAGTGCTCGTGCTGCATATAAAACCTGGTAATGGTGCATGTGTCCTACAAATAAATTTGCGTACAAGGGTATGACATGTAGATATGACTGCGGTAATATTATGCCAGTTTTATTATTATCATTTTGTTGTCACAAGTACTATCAAGTTTACCAACATTAAGTTTATTAAATCTAACGGCCGACTCGCGCCATCCAAACGATCGTCCCCCGTAGATGTTAAATCTATTCACCCGTGATCCCGTGCTAAGTGTGTCCGACCACCTGCTTGCCTTTCTCTGCTGCGCTCGAAGTCCCCGCCGGCGAACCTAGAATTCACAAGAGTCACCACATAAGGAAAAGTCATGCAAAACGCGATATATTGATAAAAGGAAACGCGTGCGTGAAACCAAACGCGTGTGCACACGACACGACGCGACGTGCACGAACTCACAAGAACCTAAGCTGACACGCTGTGTCGCGCAGCGCGCCACAGAACCACGCGTATCACGGGCGTGTCGCACAAGACTTAAAACATCGGAAACACACAACTAGCTCCAGATTTCATCGAGGACAAAAACAAGGGAAATAAACAAGACCAAACACATAACCCAATCTACAGACACTACATACCCAAAAACCAGGGCAACCCTACCCTATTGGGCCGGTGAAAAAGGGGGTCAGGCCGGCCCAAATCCGGCGAAATGGGTCCAGGTTGCTACCCTATGGTCCTAGTACAGTTGTATATGTTTGCTTATTTAAAGTATTACCCTAAGTATAGCAGATTTTCAATATCCAAGAAGGCTAGTTAAAGCACCAAGTGTGCACAAAGGGTATTTTAAGGAACTAGGTAGGTTAAACAGGAAACAAGCGATACCAACAGCATACCTAGGGTTATCTTAACTTTAAACACCCTGAAATTCCCTGTTCTCCACAAAATCACCCAAGTTCGCATCAAGGTCCACCAAAATCACAATAATACGGCTACACAACTCCAGATTTGGTCTCAGGTGAAAACTTAACAAGTAAACAATGCCAACCTCAGGAAAATACCCACAGACACCCCTACACACAAACACACACACTCTCACTCACAGGTGGCCGGCTTCGCCGGTCAGGGAAGAGGAGGCCGCCGGCCATCCTCCGGCCAGAGGGGTTCGGGTCCCACACAAAACTCCAGAAAACCCTGCATACTAATCTAGTCTTGTTTGCTAATCTAGAACAAGTACCTTTTAATAGCAGATCCTAATATCACAACACAATTCTAACACTAACTAGCTAACAACTCAAAATCTAGCAACATGGACAGAGTTTAGGAAATATACCCCCTAGGAGTCTCACAAACAAGGAGAAGGAGGAGAAGAAGAGGGTAGGTGCATCAAAACGTGGCTGGAATGATCTGAACTTCACCAGAGCTGGTGCTGACGTGCTGCTGTTGTTGTTGCTGTGATGGTATGGTATGGTGTGGTGTGGTATGATGTGGTGTGTGGTGTGGTATGAGGTTGAGGGGCTGAAGCAGTTGTTGCTGCTGCTGTCTGCAGAAATTTAAAAGGCTGAAATGATGAAAAAAATAGGCTGAAGGCTGATGGTAACAAGTTGATGGTGTATTGCTGAGGTTTTTGGAGGCTGATTTGAGCTGGAGTTGGGCTGATGTGCTGGTGATGATGGTTGATGGTGTTGTGGTGCTGATGTGAGGGTTTAGTAGTTGTTGTAGAGTGGTAGGGGGGCTGGTGAGGCTGATGCAGCTGATGGGGCTAGCTTCAGCTGCTGATGTTGATGCCTACAAGCTGAAATTCTGCATCCGGAAGAAGTGGCTGCTGAATTTGGGCTGTAGGATTTGTTTTGGTGGCTAAAGGGTGATGATTTGGTGTGTGTGAGAGGAAGAGAAGAGAGGTAAGAAAAGTTTTGAAAAGAAGATAGTGTGACACATCCAAGAGCCATCATTCCCTCACTCTCATTAAATGCTTCAAGATCCCCATCACAATCTTTCCTTCAAATCACAAGTCAACCTTAAACCCTAATCTATGCTTATAACTAAAACTCCTTAATCAACACCAATTATTTTAACAAGGGTTGGACCACCATGGTTAACTCAAACATGCTAACCCACAAGCTCAAATATGTGGCAAACCCTAATCTTAACCCTAGTTAACGTGCACAAGTGTGTGTGGATGAGATAAAATTCCACAAAAATAACCACAAAACCAGATAATTTATAAGAACCCGTTTTTGGTAAACTTTTTACCAAAAACCCCACATTAACACTTAATCACTACTAACCCTAACCTCAGGTGTTACAGTCTTCCCCCCTTAAGAAAATTCGTCCCCGAATTTAAAATATGCAACTACGCATACCTTCAAAAAGATGAGAGAATTTCTTCCGCATCTCTCCCTCGGCCTCCCAAGTGATCTCCTCACTGCTCGGGCTGCGCCAAAGAACTTTCACGGACGGCAGGACCTTTGATCGAAGTTTCTTCACTTGCCGATCCAAAATCTCAACTGGCTGCACGGTGAACGAAAGGTCCGGCTCAAGCTGAACTGTCTGATACTGAATCGTGTGGAAAGGGTCATGAAGATAACGGCGTAGCATCAATACGTGGAAGACGGGATGAACATCTGAGAAACTGGGTTGAAGAGCCAAACGATAAGCAACGGTGCCGACACGCTCGAGGATCTCGAAGGGACCTACGAATCTAGGGCTAAGCTTCCCCTTTCGCCCAAAACGCATCACGCCCTTCATCGGAGAGACCTTCAGAAAAACATGGTCGCCAACTGCGAACTCTAATCTGCGACGGCACCTGTCTGCATAGGATTTCTGTCTGCTCTGAGCTGCTCTCATCCGGTCTCGAATCAACTGTACTTTTTCGGTCGTCTCCTGCACAATCTGCAGTCCAAAGATACTGCTCTCGCTCAACTCGGTCCAACAAATGGGCGATCTACATCTCCTCCCATACAACGCCTCGAAAGGTGCCATCTGGATAGTATCCTGGAAGCTGTTGTTATAGGAGAACTCCACTAGAGGTAAATGACGGTCCCAGCTACCGCCGAAGTCTAAAACGCACGCTCTGAGCATGTCCTCGAGAGTCTGAATGGTCCGCTCTGACTGTCCGTCGGTCTGCGGATGAAATGCCGTGCTGAATCTCAAACGAGTGCCCAAAGCCTCCTGGAGTCTCTGCCATAGTCGGCTGGTAAACTGAGTGCCTCGATCTGACACGATACAAGTCGGTACGCCATGTAGCCGCACGATCTCGTCAACGTAGAGCTGAGCATACTGAGCGAAGCTGAAAGTAGTCTTCACTGGCAGGAAGTGAGCCGCTTTCGTCAATCTATCCACGATCACCCAGATGGAGTCGTATCCTCGACTGGTCCTGGGTAGACCCACAACGAAGTCCATCGAAATCTGCTCCCATTTCCACTCTGGAATGGGTAACGGTTGTAGCTCTCCTGCGGGCCTCTGGTGCTCGGCCTTGACTTGCTGACAAGTCAGGCATCTCGATACGAACTCCGCAATGTCCCTCTTCATTCCGTCCCACCAGTAGGTCTCTCTCATATCATGGTACATCTTGGTGGAACCGGGGTGGACACTATACACTGATCGGTGTGCCTCCTCAAGAATGTCGCGCCGCAAACCATCAGCATCTGGTACACACAGTCTGGATCCAAATCGTAAAATCCCCTGATCATCAATCATGAACTCGGAAAATCTGCCCTGTCCCAGCTGTGCCATGATCTCTGAGCAACGGTCATCTCTGTGCTATGCCTCATATATACGGTCAAGCAACTGTGGGCGTGCACGAACATGCGCGAGCTGTCCTCCTGTCGGAGTGAACTCGAACTCGACTCGGCTGTCGCATAGAATCTGCCAATCCGCTGACGTCTGCCTCTGCACTGCGCGCAAATAGGATAGACTACCCCCGGGCCTCCTGCTCAAAGCATCCGCTACAACATTCGCCTTGCCCGGGTGGTATAAGATCTCACAGTCATAGTCCTTCACCAACTCCATCCAACGACGCTGTCTGAGGTTCAGGTCTCGCTGCTGAAATATGTATTTTAAGCTCTTGTGGTCTGTGAATATTTGGCATGACTCGCCATATAGGTAATGTCGCCATATCTTCAGTGCAAAGACCACTGCAGCCATCTCCAAATCGTGAGTAGGGTAGTTCTGTTCGTGCTTCTTCAACTGCCGAGAAGCATAAGCGATCACTCGGCCATGCTGCATCAATACGCATCCTAACCCCACTCGCGAAGCATCACAGTAGACCACAAATCCGCCTGATCCCGATGGTAAAGATAATACCGGTGCCGTAGTCAAACATGTCCGCAGCTGCTGAAAACTGCGCTCGCACTCCTTCGTCCAAACGAAAGGAACTCCCTTCCGGGTCAAACCGGTCAAAGGTGCAGCTATACGGGAGAAGTCCTGAACAAAACGCCTGTAGTAGCCTGCCAGGCCTAGAAAACTACGGATCTTGGTAACCGATGTAGGTCGGGGCCACTGCTGAACAGCCTCAATCTTCTTCGGGTCCACACAAATGCCGTCTCTCGTAATCACGTGACCCAAGAACCCAACGTTGTCCAGCCAGAATGCACACTTGGAGAACTTTGCGAACAGCTGGTGCTCCCTCAAAGTCTGTAACGTAATCCGCAGGTGCTGCTCGTGCTCCTCTCGGCTCCGGGAGTACACCAAAATATCGTCGATGAACACGATGATGAACAAGTCAAGATACGGCCTGAAGGTATGGTTCATCAAATCCATAAAGGCTGCGGGGGCGTTGGTGAGTCCGAACGACATCACCAGAAACTCATAGTGGCCATAGCGTGTACGGAAGGCTGTCTTCGGTATATCCTCCTGTCGGACTCGCAGCTGGTGGTATCCTGATCGTAAGTCGATCCTCGAAAAATAACCCACACCCTGGAGCTGGTCGAACAAATCATCAATGCGCGGCAACGGATATCTGTTCCGAACGGTCACCTTGTTCAGTTGGTGGTAGTCAATGCATAAGCGCAAACTGCCATCCTTTTTCTTGACAAACAGGACCGGAGCACCCCACGGAGAAACACTGGGTCGAATAAGTCCCTTATCCAACAAATCTTGCAGCTGAACCTTCAACTCTCTAAGCTCCGCCGGGGCCATCCGATAAGACGGTATAGAAATAGGCCCTGAGTCAGGAATTAAATCAATACAGAACTCGATATCGCGCTCAGGTGGCAATCCTGGCAGCTCGTCAGGGAAAACATCGGGGAACTCGCACGCAATCGGAACCTGGTCCAATGGAACATCCGTAGCTCTAGTATCACATACATAGGCTAGAAATCCCCGACATCCCTTCCTCATCAGTTGACCAGCGCGGAGAGAAGAAATCAAAATGTGAGGGGCGGCACCACGGTCCCCCTGCACAACAAAAGCCGACTCGCCGGGAAAATAAAACCTAACTGTCTTCTCGCGGCAGTCCACCGTCGCATAGCACGTGGCTAACCAATCCATGCCCAAAAGAATATTGAAGTCCAACATCTCCAGAAGGATTAAGTCAACAGGCAACTCTCGCTCGCCAATACGAACGGTACAGGATCGGAACACGTGCCTAGCAACAAAAGACTCTCCCATAGGAGTGGT
The DNA here is from genome assembly GCA_030015575.1 of Agapanthus africanus. NCBI lineage: Eukaryota > Viridiplantae > Streptophyta > Magnoliopsida > Asparagales > Amaryllidaceae > Agapanthus > Agapanthus africanus. The sequence continues at coordinate 482,559,078 of JASDDO010000010.1, read as the reverse complement.
CACAACCAGTGGCTGGTCAAGCAAACCGGACTCTCTACCCAAACTCGGCACGAAGTGGGTGGAAACGTAAGAGTGTGTGGATCCGGGGTCGAACAACACGTGTGCATCAATAGAACATACTGCTAGGGTACCTGTAACGACGGCATTGGATGCCTGCGCATCCTGGGGTGTCAATGTAAAAACTCGGGCCTGACCTCCTCCAATAGCGGGCTGACCTCGGCCTCGGCCTCCTCGTCCTCTCTGGGTCGGTGCGCCGCGCCCACGGCCTCTGGGTGCGCCTAACTGGCGTGGAGCATCGCCTGCGGCAGGTAGTAGAGCTCTCTGAGGAGGGGGCGGTGATGGAGGTAGAGTCACATGCGGAACTGTCGCCGTACCTTGTCGCCTCACTGGACAATCTCTAATACGATGGTGCAGACTCCCGCACCTAAAGCACCCTGGCGACGACTGCTGTCCCTGTGTATACGATCCGTACAACTGACCTCGTCCGAACTCTCTGCCGGCCCTATCTCTCGGAATGAATCTGGCATGCTGTCTCTGATCTGGTGTGCCGGTACGAATCCTCTTCGGCCCGGGAACGGCCGACGTCGCTGAAATACGTGTCTCCATCCGCAATGCTGTATCCATAGCTGCCGAGTAGGTATCGAAATGTTGAGCGCCAATGGCAAGATATAGCTGGGCATCCAGTCCCTGTATGAACCTCTTCACCCTTTTTGCTTCGGTATCTACCAGGTACGGGGCATATCGGGAAAACTGCGTAAACTGAACGTCATACCCAGACACCGTCATCCCAGGTGTCTTGACCAAGGCCTCGAAACTACGCGCTCTGGCGTCGCGAATGCTCTCCGGAAGGAAGCGGGCAAGAAAAACTGCTGTGAACTCGGTCCAGGTCATGGGCGGTAGGCCTGTAGCTCGACCTCTCAGAACTGACTCCCACCATGTCTGTGCGAGACCCTCTAGTCGGAAACTCGCAAGCTCTACCCAGCGATCATCAGAACATCTCAGCGATCGGCAGATCCTGGCCAAGCTATCAAGGAACGTCTGCGGGTCCTCCGCTGCATCGGTGCCCGTGAAAACTGGAGGTCTCAGTCTCATGAACTCCTGTAGTGAAACCGGGATGGTCACGGTGGTAGTGGTAGGAGCAGGTACCAAGGTAGTCTGGGATGTAGTAGGTGCGTCCTCCGGCCTCGGTGTACGGCCGGCTGCAACTAGGGATCCTACCATCTGACGGAGCTCCTGCATACTCCCCATCATCTGACGCAACTCCTCCATACCAGTCTCAAGCCTATCCATACGGCCTGGGGAAGGTGGATCGGTCTGTCCCTGTGGCGTAGGCATGCCACCCTGCTCAGTCCTAGTCTCGGATGAGCCAGCTCGAATCTCGTCTCGGGCAGCAGCCCTCTGTGCTCTGGTAGCCCTCTGTGGCATAGTGACTGGTACAGGAAACAGGATAATGAGAACAGCGCAAGAGAATCACAGGATACATGGAATCGAAGAAGGAATTTCAAGCAAGTATGTCCTAAAGTCACCTAGGCGGAGTACCGCATCGCAAGTATGCCGCGGACATACGTACGCTACGCTACTCTGCTTAAGTCACTTACTCCATCTACTAAGGCTCATCCTACACTCAGAAAGATGAAACCTATCGCTCTGATACCAACTTTGTCACGACCCGCAAGATACGGAACGCGACTGGCACTTAGATTACGAAACGTCTTAAGGCGTCCGTAAAATAAGCAAGCCGATGCCTAGAATACAAAACCCAATTAAGATCTTTAGAGTGAGGGAAAAACCAAATTATTTAAGCATTTACTTCATTACCTAATCAAATTGCCTTTTTTTAAAATAACTTTCCTTTTTCCAAAATTCCAGCAGAATCTCACATGTAAAATCAGTCTCAATGGTGCAAGCAAATATATAAAGGAATACCAGTGCATAAGAAATAGCATGTCGACTCAAGTGAGTTCGACCCAGATATATCACAAAGTAAAACCCCAAGTCTCACAATCTCACCTCTAGGTCAATATACAGTAATCCAAATAAAACAGGTACAACTGAAATGATAGTAGCAGTAGATGGAGTGTTCTAGATACAACAAATATATAAGGTGGTACAAACTGAAAACAACCCACCTATGAGCAAAAGCCTCGAGTCCAGGCAAAAAGTGCAAAAGAAGCAAAAGTATCCACCGCTACAGTGCTGACGGAGTGGACCTGCAGAAAAGCTGTGGCACAACGGGGGTGAGTTGCCAGCTCGTGAGTAATAAATAACATCTACTATGGCTATCGTATGCATGCACACAAGTGTCCTGGCATCCCTAAAGCAGGTATGGCTACATGTTCTAGCAGGTATGTATGCATCAACAATATGCAAGCAAGTATGTATATACGTGTCACATGGAGGTAATACGGTACGTATGTTACATGATGGTACTATCAAGTATGTATGAGAATTATTCTTTCCTTTGTTTTGAAACTTTCCCTTTTTAACATCAGTATAATATCAAAGAAATCAGTAAAAACCGCGTCCAGCAACGACGTCTCAAAACTGTCTAAATCCCATATATCCATGTCCAGTATATCTGGTCTCAGCCATCTGGCTGATCCACACCAGAATCCATGTCTCAATCCAGCGGCCACGGTCGGTATTCTCTGGATATCCGCCGTGCCAAATGAAGTCACCGGTAGGTAATCCGTTCCCCAGCCAGGCTCAACGCCATCTCCCGCGATCTTCTTGCCCCGGGGTACCGTACCGGGCCCACCATGCATCCGTGACGGTTCCTCCACTCATCGACACGGATCTTGAAAACCACAGCAAACTCATGGTGGACGACACTTTACATCACTAGAAAACTGCAACTTTTATATTTTTAAACAGCTATCAGTTGAAACCTTGCGGCTTCCCCCAAAATCCAGAAATATCATAAATCCCATGATATCATCAAAAATGCATATGTCGACGACTATGGATGCTTATGGTATCAATTTGTAATGTATGATTTGCACTAAGCATGAGCAGATGGTATGATAATACATATGCACAGGTATGGCAATTCTTATGGTTTCATTTTGAATATTTAATGCAATATCATTTTGTAGGCAATTAATATGTATCAGGTTAAGGTTATCTAGTGTCGTGACATGACAATTACCAGGGTGTGTGTCCACATGAATAGTGCTCGTGCTGCATATAAAACCTGGTAATGGTGCATGTGTCCTACAAATAAATTTGCGTACAAGGGTATGACATGTAGATATGACTGCGGTAATATTATGCCAGTTTTATTATTATCATTTTGTTGTCACAAGTACTATCAAGTTTACCAACATTAAGTTTATTAAATCTAACGGGCGACTCGCGCCATCCAAACGATCGTCCCCCGTAGATGTTAAATCTATTCACCCGTGATCCCGTGCTAAGTGTGTCCGACCACCTGCTTGCCTTTCTCTGCTGCGCTCGAAGTCCCCGCCGGCGAACCTAGAATTCACAAGAGTCACCACATAAGGAAAAGTCATGCAAAACGCGATATATCGATAAAAGGAAACGCGTGCGTGAAACCAAACGCGTGTGCACACGACACGACGCAACGCGCACGAACTCACAAGAACCTAAGCTGACACGCTGTGTCGCGCAGCGCACCACAGAACCACGCGTATCACGGGCGTGTCGCACAAGACTTAAAACATCGGAAACACACAACTAGCTCCAGATTTCATCTAGGACAAAAACAAAAGAAATAAACAAGACCAAACACATAACCCAATCTACAGACACTACATACCCAAAAACCAGGGCAACCCTACCCTATTGGGCCGGTGAAAAAGGGGGTCAGGCCGGCCCAAATCCGGCGAAATGGGTCCAGGTTGCTACCCTATGGTCCTAGTACAGTTGTATATGTTTGCTTATTTAAAGTATTACCCTAAGTATAGCAGATTTTCAATATCTAAGAAGGCTAGTTAAAGCACCAAGTGTGCACAAAGGGTATTTTAAGGAACTAGGTAGGTTAAACAGGAAACAAGCGATACCAACAGCATACCTAGGGTTATCTTAACTTTAAACACCCTGAAATTCCCTGTTCTCCACAAAATCACCCAAGTTCGCATCAAGGTCCACCAAAATCACAATAATACGGCTACACAACTCCAGATTTGGTCTCAGGTGAAAACTTAACAAGTAAACAATGCCAACCTCAGGAAAATACCCACAGACACCCCTACACACAAACACACACACTCTCACTCACAGGTGGCCGGCTTCGCCGGTCAGGGAAGAGGAGGCCACCGGCCATCCTCCGGCCAGAGGGGTTCGGGTCCCACACAAAACTCCAGAAAACCCTGCATACTAATCTAGTCTTGTTTACTAATCTAGAACAAGTACCTTTTAATAGCAGATCCTAATATCACAACACAATTCTAACACTAACTAGCTAACAACTCAAAATCTAGCAACATGGACAGAGTTTAGGAAATATACCCCCTAGGAGTCTCACAAACAAGGAGAAGGAGGAGAAGAAGAGGGTAGGTGCATCAAAACGTGGCTGGAATGATCTGAACTTCACCAGAGCTGGTGCTGACGTGCTGCTGTTGCTGTTGCTGTGATGGTATGGTATGGTGTGGTGTGGTATGATGTGGTGTGTGGTGTGGTATGAGGTTGAGGGGCTGAAGCAGTTGTTGCTGCTGCTGTCTGCAGAAATTTAAAAGGCTGAAATGATGAAAAAAATGGGCTGAAGGCTGATGGTAACAAGCTGATGGTGTACTGCTGAGGTTTTTGGAGGCTGATTTGAGCTGGAGTTGGGCTGATATGCTGGTGATGATGGTTGATGGTGTTGTGGTGCTGATGTGAGGGTTTAGTAGTTGTTGTAGAGTGGTAGGGGGCTGGTGAGGCTGATGCAGCTGATGGGGCTAGCTTCAGCTGCTGATGTTGATGCCTACAAGCTGAAATTCTGCATCCTGAAGAAGTGGCTGCTGAATTTGGGCTGTAGGATTTGTTTTGGTGGCTAAAGGGTGATGATTTGGTGTGTGTGAGAGGAAGAGAAGAGAGGTAAGAAAAGTTTTGAAAAGAAGATAGTGTGACACATCCAAGAGCCATCATTCCCGCACTCTCATTAAATGCTTCAAGATCCCCATCACAATCTTTCCTTCAAATCACAAGTCAACCTTAAACCCTAATCTATGCTTATAACTAAAACTCCTTAATCAACACCAATTATTTTAACAAGGGTTGGACCACCATGGTTAACTCAAACATGCTAACCCACAAGCTCAAATATGTGGAAACCCTAATCTTAACCCTAGTTAACGTGCACAAGTGTGTGTGGATGAGATAAAATTCCACAAAAATAACCACAAAACCAGATAATTTATAAGAACCCGTTTTTGGTAAAATTTTTACCAAAAACCCCACATTAACACTTAATCACTACTAACCCTAACCTCAGGTGTTACATCTGGCCATCGGAACATAGCAGCAGCGAATCTTTCCATAAGTTGTGATATTTGAGATTAGAAAAGATTTTATTTTATTTTAGCTTGCAATCATGTAAAGTGTATTATATATACACCTTTAATATTCAATACAATTACCAACTTAAAACCCTAAAACTATCTTTTCTAAAATTCCATATGGTATCAGAGCCTTACGATTAAAAGCTCAATTTCTGATCTATGGCCTCCTTTCAAAACTCAATTCACATCATCACCAAGTTACCTTTTCCAACAAAACTTTCCCACATAAATTTCACTGTATAGAGAACTCAAATCAAATCCGCTCTAATTGGCCACGATCTTCTTAGTCATATCGACGGATCCAAATCCTTTTCTATGAGGACCGCCGCCAATGTCAACGACTCCACCAAGCGTGTTGCAAATCCAGACTACCATCAATGGTACCGTCAAGATCAACTTATTCTTAACGCTATCCTTGGCAGCTGTGTTGAGACGATCTAACCACATATCTCCTATGTTCCTCCTCTAAGAAAGCATGTGATCGCCTTATTATTCTTCTTGTGAACAAATCTTGCTCACGAGTTATGTCACTCAAGGATCAACAATCAACGCGGTTCGCGACCTATAAGCGAGTACCTATAAGAGATGCGCTTTATCTCCGACGACCTCACTCTCGTCGACCACCTTTTTCCCAAAGATGGCTAAGTTCTTCACATCCTCGCTGGTCTTGGACCTGAATTCAAAGAGGTCGTCGCTGCTATCCAAGTTCGTGATAACGTCACATCTTTGACGAGCTTTATGACAAACTCATAGACTATGAACGCCATCTGAAAAAAGAAGACACGGGTGCGTCTCTCTCTGTAGCAACTGCCAACTATACCAACCAACTCAATCGCTCCTCCTATCGCTCTCTGCATCAGCGTAGAAGCGTCTCCTACAATCACAACGAGAACAAAAACTTCGCTCGCAACACCAACAACAATCAGTACTCTGGTGCACGCAAAAATAACTCGCCCCGCTCTAATTCCTACTGTAAGTTCTGCAAGCGTCACGGTTACAACACCAAAGATTTGTCAACTCGCTCCCTTTCTTCGTGAGAACGCGGTATAAACATATCCGCCTCAACACCCGGTATAGACGCTCCCTCAATCTGTGGTAAACAACATAAATACCAACCGGTCCGCTCCTCCTCTTGGATATTGGATACCGGTGCTTCTAATCACGTTACGTCCGATATTGGGACTCTTCACGGCTATACCGATTACAGTGGTCCCGATGAGATCAACATAGATAATTGTTCAGGTTTAAAAAAAATTCACATCAATAACATAACACTGCACTCATCCCAAAAACCCTTTCTTTTAGATAATGTCCTTTGTGCACCATCTATTACTCAAAATTTAATTTCTGTTGCTAAATTTTGCAAATCAAATAAAATCTCATTTGAGTTTTTCCTCTCTAAATTTTTGGTGAAGGATCTTCGCATGAGGCGTCTTTTCTTCGCGGGAATAGCCATAATGATGTCTACTATTTACCACTCTCCATCCAACCTCAAATTCACACTACTTCTAAGTCCGAAATAAATAAATGGCACTGTCGTCTTAGTCATCTCTCCATCCGAATCCTTCAGTTAGTCGTTAGAAAAAAAAGTTATTGTCTAATGTCTCGAAAGTTAATAATAATCAATGCAATTCGTGTGATTGCAATAAAAGACATAAAATTCCTTTTTCTGAAAATTCCCTTCGCGCTTCTAAACTTTTGCAATTAATTTACAATGATGTTTGAGGACCCACTGGATTGTCGTACGATGGTTTTCGTTATTATGTGATCATTGTTGATTATTACATAAAATACATCTGACCGTATCTTATGAGACGTATATTTGATGTTATCACCATCTTTCCCCAATTCAAAAATCTTGTCGAAAAATATTTTCAATTACCGCTCATATCAATATATTCTGATAATGACGCAGTAAATACACTATCTCTTACCTCCATACTCAGCTCATATGGTGTCTCTCATCTCACCACTCCTCCACACACCCTGAACACAATGGCACATCAGAACATCGCCATTGTCATGTTGTCGAAACCGGTCTCATATTCTTGCATACGGTTTTGCTTCCCTCTAAGTAATAAAGTCAAGTTTTTCAAACTGCTGTTATAAATCGTCTTTCTACACCGGTTCTTAACTTCCAATTCCCATTTGAAAAATCATTTCAACGTCCACCAAACTACAAACTTCCCAAGATTTTTGGATGTCTTTGCTATTCCTGATTAAGATCATACACCTCCTCCAAACTTCAACCTAAATTCACTCCATGCATTTTTTTAGGTTATTCAACATCTCAATCTGCGTATAAATGTCTAGATTCCGTCACTAACAAAATTTACATTTCTCGTCACGTCAAATTCGTCGAAACCAATTTTCTCATGTAGGTATCTAGTAGACATTAAGAAACTCTTCTGCAAGATTTGAACTCCCCTAACGTAATATCACAACCAATCACGTATACCCAACTTATCAAAATTCACATTCTACCCACCTTACCTAACCCAAACCCCACTGAACCCCAATCATTAAAATCTTACACCGTCGACCTCTCCACCTCCACTGACTCTTCATAATCTTCACCTTCCAATCTCGATAACATTGCCAACCTACCCGTCCCTACTTCCCCAAGCTCCTCCACAACCGCTCAATCGCATTTACCCTCTCCACAATTATCCCCTACTCCTCGACCCTCAAATCTCCGAACCAATAATGAATGAAAACCGAACTCGAAATACTTCAACTCCCAATATATCAACCATACCATTGTTCATCACATACCCCAAACTCTTGAACCAACATGTGTATCTCAAGCTGTGAAAGATCCCTGCTAGCATACTACAATGTTCGAAGAATTTAATGCCCTCATGAAGAATGGAACATGGGATCTTGTCCCAAAATCAAATCAGAATCTTATAGATTGCAAATAGGTTTTCCGAATCAAGCGAAACTCCGATTACACCATTGTCAGATACAAAAGCTTACCTTGTGGCCAAAGGCTTCCATTAACGGGCTGGCCTAGACTACTCTGCCACCTTCAGCCCCATTATTAAGCCAACAGCACTGTGGATAGTCTTATGCATCGCACTCTCATATGGATGGCCTCTTTATCAACTTGACATTAACAATACCTTCTCAACGGTACTCTCCATGAAGATGTGTATATGGTTCAACCACCAGATTTCCTCCACTCCCTACCTAACCTTGTTTGCAAACCATGGAAAACTCTTTATGGTCTCATGCAAACGTCCGAGGCATGGTATCAAGAACTCAAAGGTTGTCTCCTTCAAACCAGCTTCGCAAACTCTATGGTGGATATGTCTTTCTTTGTCTACTCCAAGGAAACAACCGTTGCTATTTCTAGGTGTATGTTGATGATATTATTTTCACTGGTAATAACATTCAGTTTATTCGGTGTTTTGTTCGTCAACTTGGGAAACGCTCTCTAAAGGACCTCGACGACCTTCATTACTTTCTTGGTGCAGAAGCTATTCCTATAACACAAAGATTTTTTTTATCTCAGTATCGCCACATCGCCGATCTCTTGAAAAATTTCTCCATGGAAGGAGCTAAAGAAATTACCACTTCAATGTGCAATACCACTCCTTTACTTCGCCATGACGGGTCATCTTCTGTCGATCCCACGCCTTACCGTCAGCTAGTTGGTGCTCTTCAATACCTCTCTCTTACTCGGCCCGAAATTTCCTTTGCCGTAAACAGTCTCTCCCAATTGATACACTCTCCCACAGCTTCACTGGATGGCCCTCAAACGTGTTCTTCGTTATCTCAAAGGTACGATACATCATAATCTTTACCTCCGCGGACGATCTCCTCTAACTCTTCAGGCCTTTAGTGACTCTGACTGGAGTGGAAGTCGCGACGATAGTCGTTCCACAATCAACTACATTATCTATCTAAGCACTAATCCCATATTATGGAAATCAAGTCGACAAAATACTGTTTCTCGATCCTCCTCCGAAACTGAATATAAAGCCCTTGTGAATGCCACGTCTAATATACTTTGGGTGAAAAATCTTCTATATGAACTCAAGATATTTCTGTGCAAACCGCTCTCTCTATGCTGTGATAACACTGGGGCTACTCATCTTAGGGTGAATCCAGTTTTCCACTCTCAGATGAAGCACATTGCACTTCACTATCACTTCATTCGGGAGTGCATTGAAGATGGAACCATTTGTGTACACCACATCAGCACTCATGATCAACTTGCGGATATTCTCACAAAAGCACTTGGAGGCACACAATTCCTCAAATTTCGATCCAAGATTGGAGTCTCCAACGAAGTCTCAATCTTGCTGGGGTGTATTAGCGACACAGACTAGAAACAGAAGCAGGCGTCTGAAGATATACGCGCAGACGTCTGCCAGAGGATCCAGACGTCTGCAGAAGGAGATCCAAACGTCTGCAATCCTCCGACCAAAGAACAGAGCGAAACTAGACGTCTGAAGGAGAAGATCCAGACATCTGGTCTTGAGTCTTCGATAATAATAGAGAATACATAAACGTCTGCACCATTGGTGTTCAGACGTCTGCCCATCGGAACGTAACAACAACGAAACTTTTCATAACTTGTGATATTTGGATCTTTCCATAACTTGTGATATTTGTGATTAGGAAAGATTTTATTTTATTTTAGCTTTCAATAATGTAAAGTGTATTATATATACACCTTTGATATTCAATACAATTACCAAGTTAAACCCCTAAAAACTATCTTCTCTAAAATTCCATTGGTAATTATATATCTTTTTTGATATGTTTTTGTTTATAATATATTATTTAAGATTTAATTAAATAAGTGGATCGGGTCTAGCGGGTCCGAATGAAGGTTATCCAGATCCGACCTATTAATTGAAGTTTTTAATGAATCTGGATCGGGTCTGGATAAATGGGTTGAGAATCAGAACCAAAACCTATTTTTTGAAGCGGGTTCGGGTCGGGACCGGGTCTAGACCCGATCCATTGACAAGCCTACCTACAGTCGGCTTTCCTAATGAGGGCCATCTACATATATATAATCAAACCACCCCAATTTACTTATTATTTTCTTTATGGAGTATCAAGGCGCACTCTGACTATTTTCTCTCATCGATCCATAATTGTGTTTTTAGTTTGACAAACTTGGTATGACCATCATGTATATAAAGATCTTTAGTTGGTATGACCATCATATGTATAAAGAATTTGTTTCTATTTTCTATGGGTTTGACAGAGAGAAACAACACAATAATTGAATTTTCCATTACTCCGTTGAACCCGACAACATAGTATATAGGCCATATGGAACATTTAGAAAATAGAATCTTTTCCATTACAACATTGAGTTGAGCCAAAACGTCGTAGAGTGTGTGTGGAAAGGGAGGGAGGGAGGGAGATCCCATGACTTATACTAGACTCGCTCGATCTACAGGTTGAACATCATATTTATAGAGCACAATTTACGGCATTTCGATCACCTTTTAAAATAAGCATTTGATATGAATTTGATATGAATGATGCTGATAGAATTTTAAATTTTATGCTTTTATACAAAAAAAAATGCGTAGTCATGAAGGCTTGAAAACTATGAATTTAGACTATCTACATATCATGTTCCACACAGTACATTCAAAACAATTTTCTAAACACGCTGCAACCTTTGTGACATGTGCTTTGCTTATGGAAGTTGAATTAATCTATTTAAACTTTGAGTAACAAAACTTTTTGTAATAGAATAACGTGGAACTCCTTGTTAACTGACATGTGTTAAGCACGTGCAAATAAAGTTGGATGGAAACATGGGAAGAAGATCATCAAAATCTAAACTCAAAATCCATGTGTATACTTCCTAGGATGCCAAATGGCCAATTTTGAAGATATCATAATAAATGTGATTGGTAAATCCTTTTTGTAAATTTACTAATTGATTGTGATATTAGAGCTTTTAGAATATATATAAACCCTTATGCATAACACCTTGATCACTCCTACATCCACCATTAATTGTGGAAAAATGGTAGCAGTTTTCTAAATATTTCAATACCTTCCTTGTTCAAATAAGATATCCATTTCATGAATTGAAATTTTAAAAGCAACCAAAAGAAATTAAGTCAATTACTCCAAGACAAAATGGTCATTCATTGCATGTGATATAGAGAACAAAAGAGAAGTGGATTTATTGTACAAAACTAAGATTCCAAAAGAGAAATATTCCCACCTTAGCTGCAAGTATGTGACTTACAAGAGCACATCACACGGCTACTTTTCTCTAGAAATGACACAGGAGAGACAAGAAGAAATCCCAACCCCCAAGCCCTAGATTTTTAGATTTTGGGGAGACAAAGATACCCAATTGCATGAACTCTTTGGTTGCTAATTCTAGGCCTCATTCAATGTTGCTGCATGGCCAAATTTGCAGATGTTTCCCTTTCAAAACTTGGCCATTTCTTCTCACTCACTCCATTTCAGAAGCCCCTTGCATTTTGCAAGCACATCTTGTACCCACAGTGCTGGACTTCTCCTAAAGCTTAAAAACCCTAGGCAACTCTGTCTTGTATGAGTGTGACAAGAATTCACATCAGGGCTTTTAGCTCTGTTTTCCTTTGCTGCTTATTCTTTATCTATTTATCGGTTTATTTTTCCATACACTATTAAAGTATTTTATGTAACGTGGTCAACAGATTCAGAGTTTTGATGCAGCCATGATGATCTTAAGATAATACATAAGTTTTTTTGAGTCAAATCTAGCCATTTACGTATTTAACAACTGTATGTTACACTACTAAAATAGGGGGTTGCCCCTACGGATAATGAAATCCGTAGGGGCAGATTTATTTTGACCCTACGGATTAGTCCGTAGGGCCAGACGGTTGCCCCTACGATCCCAGACGTTTAATTTAAAAATATTAAATCGTAATTTGTTGTTTGCCCCTACGGAGCCGAAAACTAAGGACGGACTAATCCGTAGGGGCTTCTAAATATAGATTTAATAAACAAGGCACCTAATTTCCTATGCTGATTCTTCTCTCTCTCGCTCGAGCGCGCGAAACTCCCAAATCCCTAAATCTATCGCCGCGTCGCCGATCTCGTCGCCGTTCTCTCTCTTTCGTCGCCGATCTCGTTCCCGATCTCGTCGCCGTTCTTCCTCGTCGCCGATGTCGATTGTCTCCTCCACCGAACAGGTAAGTAATTAAATCTTCAATTAAATAAATTTTTGATTATTTTAGGGCAAGGGTTCAGGGTTTGGGTACCGATGAGGATTAGGGTTAGGCATCGGTTGAGGTTAGGGGTTAGGGTTGCGGTTGCGGTTGGGGTTGGGGTTCGGCTAGGGTTGGGATTGGGGTTGGGGTGGGGGTGGGGTTAGGGTTGGGTTGTGATTTTTAGGAAAATTATATTTAATGTCTGAAAAATGGGAATTAAAATTAAAAATAGGAAAATTGAAAAAACATAAATGGCTTTGAAAACCAACCAAAATCTCTCCTACATGCATCAATATTTAACATAGTTTATGCCTCTCATCCTGAATTATTACAATTGGCCGTAAAAAATAAAAGGAAATTCAGAATGTTCGTAGGAATCGAACCTAGGTTGCTCCAATAGCATTTTAATGTCCTTGTCACGGCACTAAAACTCCAAAGTTTGAGTTTTCATATCTCAACATGCACCGACATAATGTACACTTCACCAAATTTCCTTTATTGATATCCTATTCTTCTAATTATTTTTCCTTGCCTTAATAACAGCTTACATGCACTACTATTGATGGGTTTCTATCAAGTCTGTGACTGCCTTCAGTAAAACATTTCATGTATACAAAAAGGCTTCTGAAAATACCCAAAACGCTAAAGTTACTCTTGGTAGAATTAATTAGGAAAAAAAAAACACATCCAAAATCATCTCTGCATCAACATTACTGTTACATTAGGCATATAAAGTTTATGATTTCGAACCTGAATTTTCAAATTTGTCCCAAATAAAAGCCATCTACATTATATAAGAAAAGAAAAGAAAAGAAAAACATGAATGCGGCTTTATATTGAGTGAGAGAGAGAGAGAGGCCTGAAAGAGGCTGATGTTGTTGTGGGCAACTGGTAATGCATGAAGAGATAGCAAGAGATTGCATTGCTGCCATCATATATCAATTTCCAGAGATGAGAGGGTGAGAGTTTGTGTTGTGTTTTGTGAGAGAGAAAAGAGAAGGAGACAGAAGTTGAAGAGGAAGAGGAAGAGAAACAAACTGATTGGGTGATGTTCGTTAATTTATTTGATCTTCGTTAATTTATTTGATATATATTCTTTCAACTTGAATTTATATTATATTCATCATGTTTATTGATTTCTTTTCTATGTTGAATGTATGTATCTCAATCTCAAGTCTAATACATCTTAGTTCTTTAATGCTCAATTCTTCATATATCTTATTCTCATGTTGCAACTTGCAAGTAATTAAACAAGTATTATTTCATAAGTTTAAAATCATGTTATATCAGTTATTTTATATTTTATTTAAATACTTCGTATAGTCTATGTGACGAGAAGATTCAATCGTATGATAACCGATAGAAACCTTACCCCCGACAGCCGAAACACACATATACAACAAGAATACACAACAAACGCATCATTAGAGAGTGATTCAAGATGCTCAAGTTAAAACCAATATATGATACTCGATGATAATATGAAACTTTCATATTCTCATCGATACTCATATATGAAACTAAAAGCGTCACTTAGCCCCGTCTATCGGTTAACATATGTTCGATGTTCGTCGTGACATAGAACTATACGAAGGTTGTTAAATATCGGACGGTATAGCTCGATACTAACAACCGTCGTATAGTCTATGTGACGAGAAGATTCAATCGTATGATAACCGATAAATTTGTCCCGTGTGGACAAGTTAGGAATGTATAAAGCAAACACCTTCATTCACTTGTGTTTTCATCCGTTTCGAGATATTTCATTGATATCTTTCCGTTGGTTCTCCATGTACAAAGATAGATTAGATGTTCATTTTAACGTTGTTTCACAGCTTTGAAATGATTATCTATTCTATTACATTGTACTCAGAGAACGGCAGGGAGGTGCTGCCGAAATTTACTCGAAACGGTTGAAAGCACAAGCGAATGGGTGTTCGCTCTATATATTCTTAATGAGATAGAAGCCTTACCCCCGACAGCCGAAACACACACATACAACAAGAATACACAACAAACGCATCATTAGAGAGTGATTCAAGATGTTCAAGTTAAAACCAATATATGATACTCAATGATAATATGAAACTTTCATATTCTCATCGATACTCATATATGAAACTAAAAGCGCTACTTAGTCCCCGTCTATCGGTTAACATACGTTCGATGTTCGTCGTGACATAGAACTATACGAAGGTTGTTAAATATCTGACGGTATAGCTCGATACTAACAACCGTTGTATAATCTATGTGACGAGAAGATTCAATCGTATGATAACCGATAGATTTGTCCCGTGTGGACAAGTTAGGAATGTATAAAGCAAACACCTTCATTCACTCGTGTTTTCATCCGTTTCGAGATATTTCGTCGGTACCTTTCCGCTGGTTCTCCGTGTACAAAGATAGATTAGATGTTCATTTCAACATTGTTTCACAGCTTTGAAATGATTATCTATTCTATTACAGTGTACTCGGAGAACAGCGGGGAGGTGCTGCCGAAATTTACTCGAAACGGTTGAAAGCACAAGCGAATGGGTGTTCGCTCTATACATTCTTAATGGGATAGAAGCCTTACCCCCGACAGCCGAAACACACACATACAACAAGAATACACAACAAACGCATCATTAGAGAGTGATTCAAGATGTTCAAGTTAAAACCAATATCTGATACTCGATGATAATATGAAACTTTCATATTCTCATCGATACTCATATATGAAACTAAAAGCGCCACTTAGTCCCCGTCTATCGGTTAACATACGTTCGATAATTTATTCTTTTTAACGACAAACGCACACACAAAGCATATACACGGATTTTCTCCTTTGTCAGTAACTATCCCGTCCTTAGATTTCTCAATATAGTCACCATAACCTACAATTTATATGTTATACAGTCTAACATGGCCCATGAGTACGTCAGAGTTGAGAACTGGATGTATGTGGATTGGCAACAACGTATGCAACCTAAGTTTGTCGCAGGAGTTGCTGCTTTTATTGAATTTGCACGCGCACATAATAAGATCGTGATAGAGAAGATTCTCTGCCCGTGCGATAGATGTGGAAATAAGTACTGGTAGAAGGTAGAATTGGCAGAGCTTCATATCGTAAAATATGATTTTACTAGACTTTATACAACTTGGAAATATCACGGGGAAGGAGAAGAACGCAGTAATGCGGCAGAAGAAGAAGGAGAATACGATAATGCGGCAGGAGAAGAAGGAAAAGACGGTAATGCAGTAGAAGAAGAAGACGGTAATTTATTTCCATCAGAAGAAATTGAGGATATGGTAGAGGTTGCCCTAGGTGAATCTATTCGTACCGAAGATGACATTCCTTCCGGTCAAGGACCGCGTGCGGATAAATATAAAAATTTCATGAATGATGCTAGAAAACCAATTTATGAGAATGCAAAGTATTCCACCTTCTCATGGTTTGTCCAACTTTTCCAGATAAAGTGCCTAAATGGATGAAGCAACAAGTCATTCACAATACTTCTTTCGTTCTTGAAAGATTCTATGCCCCCGGGAAATAACGTGCCCGACAGCTGGTACGGAGCCCAGAAGATGATGTCTGATTTGGATCTAAAGTACAAGAAGATTCAAGCATGTCCTAAAAATTGCGTGTTGTACCGGAAAGAGAATTCAGATTTAAAAGAGTGTCCAACAGCGGAGAGGCCAGGTATAAGCCGAAAGATTCTGATAAGAAGCCTGATATACCTGTCAAGATAGAACGATACTTTCCCATAACACAGAGGCTACAGAGGCTATTCAGGTGCAAGAAAACAGTCGAGACAATGATTTGGCATCACCGTGTTCCTCCAAGTGAAGATGGAAAAATGAGCCATATAAGAGATTCACCGGCATGAAAGGATTTCGATAGGAGGCACGCAATATTCAGTAGCGATCCTCGCAATATCCGGTTCGGACTGGCTAGTGATGGCTTCTGCCCATTCAACTATATGGATGGAAGTCACAGCACATGGCCCGTTGTAATGATAATTTATAATCTGTCGCCTTGGTTGGTTATAGACCAATCATACTTTATGATGCCTCTTCTTATCGACGGACCAAACTCACCAGAAAACAATATCGATGTCTATCTCCGACCTCTGATCGAGGAGTTAAAATCTTTGTCCATTGATGGTGTAGTGACTTACGATGCAAACACAAATACAACCTTCATACTGCGTGCGGCTTTAATGTGGACAATTAATGACTTTCCTGCGTATGGAATGCTATCAGGTTGGTCCGTACATGGTCAAAAAGCATGTCCTCATTGCCATCAACACACAACATCGAAATTCTTGAATTTTAGCAGGAATGTTTGTTATTGTGGCCATCGACGTTTCCTGCCTCTAGACCACCCCTACAGGTTAGACACTGTTCAATTTGATAGTCATCAGGAGCTTCTTGGACCTCCAGTCCCATTGTCCGGAGAGGACGTGACTGTTCAGTGGGATGGTTACAATAATGTGACCTTCGGGATGGATCCGACAAAACAGGTCAAACCACCATTTTGGAACAAGTTAAGCATTTTTTTCGAGCTTCCGTACTGCTCAACAAATTTAGTGCGTCATTGTCTGGAAGTCATGCATATAGAGAAGGGAGTATCAGAGTACATACTCAACTTGCTTCTTTGTAAAGACGGGAAATCGAAAGACAACCTGAATGCTCGGATGGATCTACAGGAGTGGGGAATAAGAAGTGAATTGCACCCTAGACCGGTAGCGGGTAAACCAGGCAAGTTTGTACTTCCCAATGCCTCTTATCATATGTCACAACCGTAGAAGAAAAGATTTCTGCAGGTGTTGCATGATTTGAAAGTTCCCATAGGTTTCTCAGGATCATTTAGCAAGAAAATAAAAATTGTGAAAGGCAAAATCGATGGGCTGAAAAGTCATGATCACCATGTTATCGTGGAGCACCTTCTTCCATTAGCCCTCAGGACTTCTCTCCCCGAATCGGCTGGTCTAGTAATCAACGACCTATGTTGTTTTTTCAGAGAGTTGTGTGCTAAAACACTGGAGGTTGTGACGCTGGATAAACTAGAAAATTCTATTGCGTTGATACTTTACAAGTTTGAGCGTATTTTCCCACCGTCATTCTTCAATATCATAATACACTTGACGGTTCATCTTGCAACTGAGGCTAAGTTAGCCGGACCGGTACAATATCGATGGATGTATCCCGTCGAGAAGTACGTGGAATTTTTCGTTTCGCGCAATTTTTAAAATTATTGTTGTCCTGTATACCCGTATTTATTTATTCAACATATTTTCTTTAGGTACCTCTACACTCTTAAAAATTATATATGCAATAGAAATCGACCAGAGGGTTCTATCATGCAAGGTTATCTTCTTGTTGAAGCAACCATATTTTGTTCCCGCTATCTGGACGAGAACATTGAGACGAGACTTAACCGGCCTCGAAGAATTCAAGACGGGCCATATGGTAAAGCCGATTATAAGAGGGTAGACACTATGTTTATCAACAAGATATACCGGTTTATCTTGCTTAATTGCGCATGTCTTGAACAAATTAGAGAGTAAGTTTTTTGGATTAATTGTTATATCTGTGTTTGTGTGTGTATGAAATGATATAATATTAATGTCACCCTTATTTGTTGAAAACATAACTCATTTTAACGAGGTACGTGAGGGACATCCTGATTAGAACGATGAACGATTGGAAAAATATCATCAGGATAATTTTTGTGATTGGGTCACAGATCATGTAAGTTATTCGAATAACATGTTATTGCTATTAGTTTTAATCTAAACTTATATCGTTATGTATTTGTCGTAAAATTTGTTTTGTTAGATCCACGATCCGAACTTGTCTGCATCATTTGAGAGTGATTCAAGATGTTTAGCTCAATTTCCTAGTATGGAGGTTGCATATTATAAAGGATTCGGTGTCCTTGGATACAAACTCGAAGTTAAGAACATAGAAACATCTAGAACCACATAGAATAATGGGATTGCGACGGTAGGATCGGACGGTGTGATTTATTATGGGTACTTAAATTGTATACTCGGCATCCACTATCATAGACGATCAGAACCCTTTTATATATTCCAGTATACTTGGTACGATACGCGAACCGATATGGATAAGTGGAGAAGCAATCTTGGGACTTGGAAAGATGAATATGGATTGACCAGTGTGAACACACTTCGATTTTACGGTCAGGAAGATCCGTTTATCTTTCCGAACCAAGCGTTCCAAGTATACTACTCACAGTGTATGAAGCATCCGGGATGGAGTGTCGTATACCGTTGGAAACCCAGAGATATCTACGATGTCCCAGAATTCGAGAACATCGATGAGAATGAAGAAGAGAGAAGGCTTAGAGTGCTCCGACCGTCTATTTCGAAAGACGGGTTGTCTTCGGCCGATCATGAAGTTACGTGGGTTAGAAATGATATCGATGATGAAATCCAAGTAGATATGTTTAATGCGCCCACGAAACGAAAAAGGTTATCAGTAATGTTATATTATTACTTCACATTTTACGATCTATACATATATAGTCAATCTTGTAATGATTGTCTAATGCGTCCACGAACCGTTTATCTAGATTTGATGACGATGACGGGAGCAGCGAGGGGCGGCAGGAGCTCCAGCCGCGGCACCGGCAGAGGCAGAGCGGTTCTGCCGCCCGGAAAGCTGCGTAGGGAGCTTCAGAGGGCCAGTCTTGCACCCAGATCGGAGACCCCTTCGGATGCCTTCTTCCGTGTGGACTTTGCCACACCTCCAGATATATTGCACGCATATCCATTTTGAATGTAATATTATAGATATTCATGCATGTTCATGTCAAAATTACTTATATTGTCAATGTTTGATTGTCTAGTTGTTGGTGATGCGTCCACATCAGGGACAGAGGCCACTCCCGCACCTCCAGGTATGTTTATATATCATATAGTGCATGTATATTGATTTAGAATGCTATATCATAAATACACACACATTCCTTTTGCTCTTACTTAGATAATCATTTTTTTATTGTTTAGCTGTAGGTGGTGACACCACCGCACCTGCGGATATGTTTATATATCCTATAGTGCATGCATATTGATTTAGAATGTTATATTATTGATCTACACATTCTTTTTGCAATTACTTATAAAATCTATTTTTAATTGTCTAATTATAGGTGATGCGTCCACATCTGACGCAGGGGCCTCTCCTGCCACTTCCGTACCCTCCGCTCAGTCTGTAGCTTAGTATGAATAAATATAAAATATTTATTCATTTTACATATCCTCTAAAAAATAAATATGAACTTCTTGGAAATTTAGCGTCAATGTTTATTTTCTAGTTGGAGGGGATGCATCCGCATCCGGGACACCGGCTGTTCCTCACCGGAGGAACTATCGTCCCGCTCATGCTGCTGCCCGGGCCCAGGCTCGTGCTTTAGTCACCGGAGGTATATATCACACTTCAATTTTCGTTTAATCTTGATTTCTTAATACAACTTTGTCTTAATATTGATTGTTTTGATATTTCTTGCAGACGCAGGGCCTCCCCATCCCCAGAGAGGGACTCGAGGCCTGAATCAGCCCCACAGGCTGAGGCCTGACGGAGTTAGGGGGCAGTATTCTCCCTCTTTTTTACCCCTGATTATCGCTATACCGGTGATCATGCCGAGAGGTTCGGCCGGTATATGGGGAATGAGATCCGGCTCGTGAAGAACTATCCACTTCACGTTGAGTGGGACGACCAGCACCGGCGCTCATTCGCCCTCTTCTTTGATCAGGCTCGGGTATTAATATATATTTTCATTTGATTTATCCAATATATTTATTATTAACACTTGCAATCTAATAACAATGTTTTTTTTTTGTATTTTCAGTTGGATTACGATTTTCAGCCTGTACCCGACCCTGATCACCCTGGGAGGGTGCTCGATCTTCATGCTCTGTACAATGGCCTGATGAAGAACATGCAGACCAAGCTCCGATACAACAGGAATGAGCTGAAGGCCGACTGCTACTCTCTGTGGATAGCGACCCCCAAGGCAGAGAGAGCACCCTATTGTGCGAGAGTCGACGTAGAGACATGGCCTCTATTGTGCGAATATTTCGATTCTCAACGCAAACATGTATGTATTTTAAATGTAATTCATTGTTTAGTATATAATTTATTTTTTTGTGTTCCTTAATTAGAAAACTAAATGTGAATGTGTTGTGCAGAAACAGACCGCTCAAAATATAGAGAATAGGATGTCGGCAAAGAGGGGTCGCCGTACTTATACAGGTGGCTCGAGGAATATTACTCGTGCCATGGAGTTATCGGTAAATTACAATAGACTGGCCTTTGTGATATAATGCAATATTAAGAGTTATTTTCTAATATATCTAATATTAAGAGTTATTTTCTAATATTGCAGAGAGCTCAGACCCTGGCGCAAGGTGGTACACCGAGCGTGCTGTCCGCATATCTTGCCGTCCACGGCACCTCGACAGATCCCGCCACGGGCGAGCTTCGATACCCCGACGTCGCTACCCAGGAGTATTGCGTAAGTGTTAATATTTATTCAACCCCTATTTGAAATTTTAGTTTTGAAAGGTTCAAATTTAAATGATATACTTATATTTTACTGGTTAATGTGTGTGTAGGAGCGGGTGGTTGAGCAGGCCGAGGTATCGGGGATCGATTTTACCGGACAGAACGATCCGATGCTGCTGACCACAGTCCTGGACGCCGCACACGGAGGGCACCACGGAGGTTGGGAGAGAGGCCGGGGACTGGGCCCTAGCAGGGCCCATATGAGGTTGGACTCCACTCCGGCGGTTACTTCCTCCATCTCCGGTGAGCGACGTTTCCAGCAGGAACTGGAGAGCTTGAAGGCCACCGTTCAGGAGTTGAAGGAGATGCTGGTATGTATACTACTTAATAGTAAAATATTATGTCATATTATAGATAGCAATATATCCAATATTAGTACCTAGCCTGAGCTTATTTGGTTGTAGACAGCTTTGATTAATCATACATACATATCTAATTAAAATAAACTACGGTTTTCCAAACTAGATATCCAAACGAGGCCTAAATCCCTAAGTATACATAGATTGGGGTTTCGAAATAACTTGATAATGATACGAATTTGAATAATACAAGTTCTTACTCGCTTATTACACACGTAGGTCCAGACGCGACAGGGTACATCGGCCGAGTCTCCACATGCATCTCCTTCGGCTGCGGCTCTGCAAGCCACTACATCGGCTGCGGTTCCGCAGACAGCTCCTACAGCTCCACTGTCCGCTCAGACTCCCGCAGCCACGGCTCCGCAAGCCACTACCTCGACGGCGGCTGCGCAGACCACTCCTACAGCTCCACAGCCCGCTCAGACCCCCGCACGCTCCACATTGCATGATTTATTGACTCGGGATATATCCGAGGAGCAGGCGCGCCTGATTCTGGCATTTATCAGAGGTGGAGCTGGACCGAGCTAGGGTAGCTTTTTTATTCTTATATTTTAAACATGTATTTATTTATATGATACATATTGTACTATATTTTGGACGATATTGATATTGGTGGTGTTTGCGTGTTTATATTGATATCATATTCTGCTTGTTGATTTGTTTTGTATATTATGCGTGAGATGTGATTATGAATACTGCGATATATGTTCTGCGTGATGATTAATTTTATATATGATGTATATATTATTGTGCACAGGGCGAGAAAAAAATAGGCAGCCCTTTTTAAAAAAAAATACCCTGATAATATGTACCTACGGATTAATCCGTAGGGCCCAACATTATCCCTACGGATTAATCCGTATGGCCCAACAATGTGCCTACAGATTTATCCGTAGGGACAAAATATCAGGATACCTGATATTTTGCCCCTATGATGTCAGTATTAGGGGTTACGCTTGCCCCTACGGATATATCCGTAGGGGCAAACAAATGTCCCTACACAGGCATCCGTAGGGACAATATTAGGATACCTGATATTTTGTCCCTACGGATTTATACCTACGCACTTATCCGTAGGGGCAAATACTGGGCCCTACGGATTAGTCCGTAGGGACACCTAATTTATTTTATAAAATCATAAATTAAATAAATTTTGTCCCTACGGCCTAATCCGTAGGGACAACTGGACCTACACATTATTCCGTAGGGGCAAGTTTTTGACCGTAGGGGCATGTTCAAGGCGGCGACTTGCACCTACGGCGTTTGTACCTACAGGATATTTTCTTGCCCCTATGGATATATCCGTAGGGGCAGTGGTTTGTCCTTACGGATATATCCGTAGGGACAACCCTTATTTATAGTAGTGTTAGTTGGAACAAGACTCACACGAGCTGGGTCACACGAGTGCATTTGCAGGTGTGGTCAACCCAACCCCATTATTGCCTTCAAAAAAAATTATTACATCTTGAGAGTAGTTTTTGTGCAAGTTAAGATTTCTATGGTGATGTGAGGGAATCTAGGATTAGGGTTTTTGATTGGCCATGAAGTGAGAAGGGCAGATGGCAGAGGCTTATGATTGGCTGAGGTGTCACTTCCACTAAGAACACATTCCATCAGTCATCTCATGAATGTCTCTCATATATGACTCCTTTTTAGCATCTAAATGAACCGCTTTGAATACTGTCATCAAAATATATAAAAAAAATATGTTGATCAGGTCATTCATGATCATCTGACTGATATCTCACTCTTTCATTTGTCTGCTATGTGAAGATATTGCATGTGATTGGTAGGAGATCAGATGATAGCATCAACTCGGAAACGAGATGAAAGTGAAAAAGTACAAACTCCTCTTACCATCAACTTTGTGTAAAAGACCATCCTACTCCTCAAACAATTTTCAGTCTTGGAACAGAGACAGGTTCATGTGTCAACAGTAGCAAGTGAATTTTTTTTTTAGCAAACTGAAGGAGAAATCAAATAGAAAATAAGTCATTGTTTGGTAGTTTCCGTCCGAGATAAAAGAAAAAGATGTCATATAACATAAAATATTTTGTGCAGTAGCACCTTAAGATGGACGAGCATTATTTTTTATTTCATTTAAAGGAAACAAATGATAATAAATCTCAGCATCGATTTTCTTTTTCTTCTCTTACCATTTCTTACACCAAAACTGCACTTATAGAAGACGTTCCGATATATCTTAATTTAACTATATTGGATTTTGTTTATTACCACGTAAGTTTTTCTTAGAAACATAGATATAGATAAATAAACATCTAAATTGAAACAAGTATATAATTACATCTCTCACAAATACAGTACAGTATCCGTATACAAAATCAGATTAATAAAAAAAAATACACATAAAAACAATACAGAGCATGATTGTGACAAATCTAATAGATTTGATAGGTTCATTTACAGAGGCACAGTATTCTTTACTTTTACAAACTTATTGATATCTCTTAAATAAATAGCAGGATCTTAACCAGCTTCATTATAGAGTATATAATGCATAAAAAACAAGTCCATCATCTCATGCTACCTACATCGGTAGCATCTTTTTCTAAACGCCATATCGCAAGCATAGAACAACACACATTTAGGGCATCACCACCATCGAAAATAATTCAGGTAAATCCGGCCAACTTTCATAGCAGAAACTGGTCACATCCTCGACCTGCTCTTGCTCGATAATGGATCTGTCCACAAACAAAAGCATAGTGTGAACATGTAGAATGAAAGTCAAGCAAGCACCAGTTAATTCTGTCTAGCCACGTACACCATAACATCGTCGTTCCAACTAAATGTAATTACCAGGAACAATTTTACTTTTAATTAGAACAAAATATTAATATGGGCAACACAAAAAACAAACGCTTGGGTTGTGCATCCCTGAATGAGCCGAGCTCTAATCGTCCATATCAATATCGGGCAAGCGTAACGCTTGCAACTAATCTACACATGTTGTTAATTTGATTTTGTCTGTTGGGAACCGCCACGACTCAATCACCTTCACCTTTTCTCTTGCGTTTGCAACGTGTCGCTTGGATAGCCTTCAATTTTCAGATTTCAAGTGGAGAGGATTTTGCATTATATACTTATAATAACAGAGATACATATACACAGTCACTGCTCAGCTATTATTCCCACAAGAATTTTAGCAGCCCATTCTCTCTTGTTATCAAACCCAGCAAGGCGCACCTGAAATCTCCCTTGGAATATGTTCCTATATATATAATGATATAATGGTGATTAATAATAAATATACAAAACCTAAAATTTTCTAATTAACTCAATATAGCAAATGATCACACTTCAGAATTTAGCACCAAACATACAACAGATTATATCAATACATACTAATTAACCTTTCCAGATGGTTTGAGGTGATGAAATGACATGATAAAGAGATTTCCATGTCGGATTCCAAGGATAAGAGTTGAAGAGGCACCGCATGTGTGATATAAGTACATGATCTTGAAGCTCCTCTGGCGTTAAACTGTCGATTATGTACTTCATAGCGGCATTATCGCCGCTTTTCGTAGATCTAAATTGTATAAATGATGTTTGGTTCCACCATTTGTCTAGGAAGTCCTCACTCCATTGTGATCTTCATAGAAAGAACACTCCTACATTTATATGACATAGATTAAATATAAGACATTAGTAAAGCTTTTAATTAAATGAATGGCCTAAGCTCAATTTTTAGCAAAACAAGGTTTACATATATAATGCCCATCATTGAAGAGTGTTGGAAAAAGGTAACAACGTTCAAATCAGTGGTCAAATTAATACCCAAAAATATATACATTCTTGGACACATTTTGATATCTAAGCTTCTTTAAAGGAAAAGGTTGCTTATTAAGTTCCACCTAAAAAGCCTTCGATGATATACAGATATACAAATTATCGTCCCTTAAAATAGATAGTAGTTATAAAAGATGAACGGTCCCTCTGGTTAGAACTCCAGCCAACTCCATAATTACCAGAGAAACGATAGTGCAGAAATACTAACTGGTGAAACAAAACTGTGCAATGCCTAAATTTTAACTCTAGTAACGTTCTATAATGCAAACCCATAGTTACACAATTTATCTAAGAAACTATTATCTTTCAAAATTCAAGTTGACTCGGTTGGACTAGGATCATACGTAATCATAGCTTCCGTAAGATCATGAATCATGATGGTTAATACACCAACAACTTAGATAGAAAGTACTCAAGCTATAATATATACGTAACATGCAATGCAACGACACCCACAAAGACATAATTTTTGACTTGTCAACAAGGCGGACTTACAACTCTCTTTTCTTTTGTGTGTGGCAAGACACATCGTGTATCCTGTATATATATAGTCGTTTTTCTCAAGAAGCAAGGCGAAGTATGTAACCTATAGTCTCTTTAGATAACAAGAAGTTTATGCTTAAGTTGCTTTTGTTTGCCAGAGAATATGCTGAACAGTAGAGTATATTTCCAAGAAAAAAGTGTCATAGAAAAAACTAGATGCACCCACTTATAGTAGGCTGACGAAAATCCAGTTAGGATTTGTGTTGCACGTCCTTCATGTAGCTAAAGTAGTGGAGGGGTTAATGATTAAGAGAGTGGTCTAGATCTACATCGGATACCATAATTGTTGGAGATGATAACTGTCATCAAATAAGATGAACCTGACACTCAAATAGAGAGTTCTCCTCTCGAGCAAATGGGTATTAAGTCTTTTACCTAGTCCACCCAAACCTAGTCCTTATGCTGCGCCAAAAATGTCACCTACTACAAATTGGTATCAGAATCCCTGGTTTGCATAAGCATATGTCAAGATTGCTGTTTGTTGTTTCAAGACTTTGTTAGAATGTGGGCTCCAGGGGAATACATCTGCTTGGCAAGTTCCGTACGTCCTTGCATTTGATGTCTTCGTGTAATCTATAGAAGTTTTGCTGAAAAGCTACCTATCTGGTTTCAGTTGGAGCAATTACGAAGGTAAATGTTCTTCTTCTCCTAACAAATTTAGTTCAGTATTTTTTATGTAATTTTATTTTTTATACTTAATAGGTAGACTACTTAGGGCCTGTTTGGGAATGGAGTTAAACTTTGTAAACTGTGGTTTCATAAAGTTAGCAAAAGTTAACTTTAGAATGCTAACTTTGGTCTGTTTGGCAACCATTTTGGAGTTGAGATAACTGCAATTTTTCAGCCTTAAAATGCAGTTATCTCAACTCCAATCTGAGCAAAGTTTACTAAACTCCATTTTCGGAGTCTGGGGCTTACAAACCATAGTTTGGATGTCTCCTGCCTCTACTTTAAAATAAACCATAGTTATCCTAACTTTGTATCCAAACACGGCCTTAATCCTCTCAGTTTTCATTTCTCGCTTAGGTATGTAACATATTGCATGCCTTGAACTAGTGACTTTCTTGTGATGATTTGCATGTCCTACCGACTCTTCCACCTCTTAGGGGAACTATAAGTTTAATATTAGATGAATTTGATAGAAGAAATCTACACCAATTAGAGAAGGATTACTTTATTTCCATCGCATGATCTATTTAATATAAATGGGCCAAATTAATTCATAAAGCTTGATAAAATGTTGGAACATTATGTACAATCAATGAGAAAATAAACACAGCCTGAGAACTAAGAAAATTTGACACGTCTACTAGATTCTAGGAAGTTCTCACCTGAATTAATGCCGTTAATGTCCTCGGTTACTACCAAACCTTGTGAAGAATGGAAGTCCAAGTGACCTATAGTGGCCTTCAAAATATTCTCCTACACGAGAAAAGATTTCACCTTTAGATTAATGATATGTTATCTACAAAGTATTTGGTGCGGGCGCAATCAGCTTCACAAAGGAAAACGAGAATTAAAGAAAAAAATACTGCTCTTACCAAAGACATATCGGAATTATCTACCAAGGTGTCCTACAAAATAAAGAGGGGAAAAGATTAATACTGAATAAAATTGCCTATGAGTCATATCGAACACATATTAACTAATACTGAAATATTGTTTTGAATCCTGTCAAAATATGCAAGTAAATGTATAAAATTAGTTAACCCTAGAAATAAAAATACAAGTACACTCTAATTTAGTTTCGGTAGATACTAGATACAAAATGAATTGCTTTCAGAAGTACAATTCACGGTATGTTAACAAGTAAGAATATTGTTGGCATAATGCATAACCACATGTAGTAACTGATATAAAAAAAACATGAATAATGTCCTTAATAGGGTTGTGATACAAAATGCGATATATTCACATGCAAGTATGCACAAATCTATTATTTGGTTGTTTTTAACTTTTGCTGCAGTGTTTCAAAGCAATCTAGTTTGGTTGAAGAAATAACGAATGGAACTACACCTTCGGTTACAATGTGATGACCAAATGAGGAAACGGTGACTCCTTAATAAATGCTATAAAAACCTTTACTAAAGTTGTGACATTATATTTCAAGTGTTCATCAAACCTGTCTTATAGTTTAGCACAATCTTGAGTAACCATACTATAGTAATTCCGTTAATCTAGAAACCCTTGATATTTCATTATGTTATCCTAGACCTCTTTGTAGTTAATCTATGCATCAAAAGACCAAACTACCTTTCTTCTTCCTCAACCAAAATCAACTTCTCCCTCTACCCGCTGCCTATCCAAAATCGACATATGGCACCCAAAATTCTCCCTTCTCACCTAAATTTTGAGCAACCCTGCTTAAGTTTTCTAAAGTTGTCCGAAAGGTCAGGATGTTATCAAGGGTAAAATTCGAATCATGGTAGAATTTTTGAGATGCTCACCTAGCTTACAACCCAAACACCTACCGTTCATTGTGTTCGTATGCAATTTACTCGTAATTAACTATAAGTTGTTGGTCTAATGATGAAGTGCAATTTGAGGATAAAAATTTAAACAACGGCTACATGATGATTTTAGAATGGGCTAAACAACATGGTTATTTGGATGGTCGAGGGGTCCCTAGCACGATTCAGAGCGCGTGCTGTTATTAGGCCTATGCTATTAAGAACTATCAGATCCAACGTGATTGAATAATAGCAAGGAAAGAAGCAAGCACTAAGAGAGCAGAAGTCTCCCTACGGTGGATATTAGGGTAAAACAAAAGCCCACAGATGCGGGGTGTTTTTGATTTGTGATCAAGGGCCCAAATATCCAAGTATGCAAAATCAGAGTGGGAAGGAAATTATTCCCTATGTGAGTTGTAATACATCCGAACATGGAGAGAGAGTAGGGGGAGCGGAATTTCGGGGCAGCCTTGGGCTGTATGCGGGACCCGCACTTCTATTTCTTCTCTGCTCGGACGTATATGGCCGGCATAAGGAATAAGTTTTGGGTTATTGCTAAATAATACCCCTCCGTTTCACCTGCTTTGCACTTACATACCTTATTGATTTTTTCACTGCACTTAGGACCGTTAATACTTTGCTTCCTTCATTTGACCATCAAATCCATCACTATTTTAAACAAAATTTATACGGTTTATACTTTAGAATATCTAAGTGCAGCGAAAGAATCAATAAGGTATTCAAGAACAAAGTAACTGAACATTGGGTGTTAATTAGCAATTTTTTTAGGATAACCCATAAATTTTAGTTATGGACCTTTGTTTAAATGACTTCCAACTAAACTTACCAAAATTGTCGTGATAAAAAAATGCAGTAAAAGTTCAAAGTACAGAAAACTTAAAGCGTGGTTCCAAGAAACCCAATCATGGTGACGCATAAAAAATTGAACGGCCAGGATCTTGCTCCAGTTAGGCGGACGGCTAGGATTGACATACGACCGCATGGATGAAATCATACCCATCTTCTCCGCATGGATCTTACCAAACCTCCCGCATGGATGAAATCATACCCATCTTCTCCGCATACGACCGCTTGTTCCCACCGACCAACTTCATCAACCCTTCGAACGACTGCCGACGCGGCGCCCTCTCGTTGCCCCCCTCCTCATCGGAGAAGCCCACCATCGCGATCCTAAGAGAGTGGGTGCCGCCGCTGGAATATTCCGCTGGCTCCGGCGAGCAGCTGCAGCGGAGGGCGTTGGGTCGGCGTAGGACGGCGGCGGCGAGGTGGAGGGAGAGGAGGAGGAGAGGGATCGAGAGGAGGAGGAGGAGGCACAGGGGTTTCTTGCGATTTTTAGGGGTTTATGTTCTTCGATGGCGCATTTTTCGGGAAAGGGAAAGGGTTTAATCAAAGAGGGTTTAGGGACTTGGCTCCTTTTTAAGAGAAACTCCCCTTTTAAGCCCGCAGGATATAAATTTATATGTTAATATTATTGGTACAAATTATTATTATTATAACCTGCCGAGAATTAAAGAGAGGTATTTATAGCAAAAACATTACTTAGATTTTTTGCACTTGCCACACGCCTGGCAGGTATCTACTTGCAAATATAAAATATCATCCATGGAGATAAGAATTTTATGGATGTTCTCAGGAAAACTAAATCAATCCTAAATTTAGTTAATACATGTCATTGCAAGTAGAGTCTTTAATTAAAAATAAAATAAAAAATAGAACAATGAAACAATGGTTTTCTTATCTTCTTAACTTTTTAAAAATAATTTAAAAAGTAATTAAAAATCATATCATATATTAAAAAAATGTAAATTGCCAAAACCCTCGGGATGTTTTCCTGCTGACAAAAAACCCTTGGATCCGAAGTGTTTGTCTAAATTCCTGAAAATTTTTCCTTCGGTATTCATAAAAAATACAATAAAATAACAGATAAAAAAATATATCAATTTTACCAAAATTAAATAAGGTAATCCTTTTTGGCCTATTCAACAACATGCTTTCTATCTTCTGCAAAATAATTAATTAAAATTTTAAATTAAGAATCATTTGATATTTGAAATAAGATGCAAACTTTTTAATAAAAATAACATATAAAAACGATATCAGATATCGGTTTTACATAAAATACAGATCCAAATATAAAATTACTAAATTAAATAAGGTTTTTAAATAGTAAATACGGAATCAGATAAAAATTTACTAAATTAAATAAGATTTTTAATTAGTAATTACCATATTAAGATGGGGGTAATGTTCCTAACTAGCTTTCTATCATCTTCAAACTTTTGGATAAAAATATAGCAGATAAAAAAATATATCTGTTTTACATAAAAAAAACAAATTGAAATAAAAAAAAATTACTAAATAAAATAATATTTATATTTATATTTATAATTTATAATAAATGGAATCGAATAAGAATAACAAACTATCTATCTTCTGCAAAAAAATAAAAATTTAATTAAAAATTAACGTATTAGATGAGAGTAATCTACTTGGTTTATACAATAATAGGCTTCTTATAATCTGAAATATACAAAAGGATGGAAAAAAGCAAACTTTTCCATAAAGGATAAATAAGCAACACATATAAAAATATATCTGATTTATGTAAAATATAAAACCAAATAAATAATTTATTCAATAAAAATTCTAATAAGTTCTTACCAAATTCAGATTAGTGTGATCTTTCTTAGCCTTACAAGAACCACCTTCATATCATCTGGAAAAAAATTATAAAATAAGGAAAAAGGTAATTTAAACACCGAATCTTTTCTAAAAAAAATATGAAAACTTTTCAATGATAGAGAATATATAAATAATAAATCATGTAGAATTAAAAGGAAATCATCATTATCATTATTGATCATATGTAAAATAACATAAACAGACGATGGGTGTTTATATAGTATATGGGTTTGTTTGAATAATCAAAACATGATTTGTAGATACGTTATAGGTATAGCAAAATATAAAAAAAAATATTATGTAAACTAAATAATTTAAATAAACTAATAATATTAAACATTATATCTAATTTTAAAAATTCAAAAATAAAAATTTAGCTTAATCATAACCTAAAGTAAAATAAAATAAATTTGCATTTAAGAGTAATATAAATATAGATGAGAATAAGTGTAGAAATAAATAGATTATAAATAAGAGAACATCAATAAATTTCACACATATTCCCATATGATTTATTTGTTTTGAAAAGATACTCTTTCATCGTAAAAAAGAAATTGCAACTTATAAATTTTTTCTAAATCTATGTTTTTTATTTTAATAAATCTTATATTTAAATTTTTTATGGTAAGAATATTTTTATTTATATCAAATCTTAACTAAACATATTGTCCCGTCCCGCTTCCTAAAAGAGCGGTAACGGCCAAATGACAAACCCGCGACGTATTTATTCTGAGAATGTCTTTTCTCGCAACAAATACACTAAGCGTTTATAAGCAATATAAAATATGATAAGAATAATAATGAAAATTCCAATAACTAAATTATTACATTCAAATTCACAGAATTTCAAACTGATAACAAGATATCTGAATACAAGAAAAGATAGCATAAACAAACCTTAAACATAAGACATACTGAAAATAACAACTGAAATGGAAACCAGTCGTCCACTTGTGATGCGAGTTGAGAGTACTTCTCTTCCGTTGTTTTTATTTTCTTTATTTCAAGGTCACCTGACGAACATTTTAAGGAAAGAAAAAAATATGGTGGAATGCCTGTCAGCGAACTTACGCTCGTGTAAATCCCTGAAAGAGGTGTGAATTATATAAATAAGGTGCAAGGTGACATGTAATATGGTATGAATGGAAATCATTATTACTCCATTTGGACAAGTTTGACATGGCAATATATATGGCAATCATATGATACATGAGTATGGCAATATAATATAGCATGTGTTGGTCAACGTAAGCATGTAATAAGTGTATATGGTGAACATGAAATGAATATCAATATGTCCTAACAGATCTCTACAAGGGTCATCTAACTTAACGACGGTTCAACCGTGAATATCAACCAATTTTAAGAATATTCTCAAACCCAAGGATAGGGCCCCAGGGGTAAGAAATCACGGGCTCGAATCAATAATGTTAGTAATGGGACTTCAATCGTCAATGAAGTATTCCAAACCCAAGGGTAGGGCCCCAGAGGCAAGAAAACACGAGCCCTCGTGATTGTATATTATGTCGGTATTCATGAATTCATGTACTAAGGGGACTCATGAGATTTCATTGGATTCACATTTAAACTAATCCAACACCCCGCATATCTTAATTTACAAATAATATCACAAGCCTAACTCGAAACCATGAATACATAGAAGAGTGTATGAGTTCATGTTTCAAATTGAGTTCATGTTTAGTGCCAAGTATTCATGTAAAATGCTAAGCATTCATGTCAAATGATATTTATGGGTCGAGTTAAGCCAAGTAGAGCATGCACTAGATTTTGTTCACATAAGGTATATAGGTTCAGCAATAGAGAGTATATAGCATGATATGAGACATATATGGGGTAGCAAAATAAGCAAGGTGGATGTATATCAGATTAAATCACATATCGGATATTGATTCAGTGTGAATATCAGTTTGAGATGGCTCAAGTATGCTTGAGAAGACTCGCAAGTCATCTACAATTATGTTTTGGATCTCTGGATGTAAGAGACGGATCAAAACGTTCTTGAGATGGCTCAACAACAATTTGAAACGGCTCAATAAGAATTGAGACGGCTTAACAATCACTAGCATGTCATGTTTTTCTTCCTGTTATCATGAGACGACCATGTTATGTTGAGCCAGCTCGACTTGATCTTGAGACGTCTCAAGTTCAAACTTGAGACGGCTTATGACATGTCAAAAGGTGAGTTTTAACTCTCTGGGTATATGTGACAGCTCAGGTTATTTTGAGCCGGCTCAAAACCTGTTCGTTCAGACAATCAGACTTATAGTTCAATTATATTTTCATATTAATACAACTTTTGTATAAAATCATTCCGTAGCATTAAATACATGTATTTTCAATGTCTATGGCATGTATGAGTTGTGGTTATCATGATAGGCAGAATTTGATATATATTTGAAAGAGAATGATAATTAATTCTAACCAATCATGTGTAACCAAATCTACGTATTTAAAGCCAAAATTAATTACGGATTTTTACAAGGTAAGAGCAACTGTTTTGTAGAGGAGTCCAGACAAGGAAAAGAGAAAAGTAGCCAAAGAGAGATCGACGGGAGGATTAGAATTTACTCACGTCGCGATTCAGCATAACAATCGAACCGCCGTTTGAAAAGGAAGAGAACTTGATCGAAATTACGACGTCTAGATGAAGGAATTTTCGATTGGGTTGTAGAGATTCTTGGAGTAGAATTTAAGAGAATATTGTTCAGAGGAGAAATATGTTTTGATGGTTATGGGAAAAATGAAAGAGAGAGATAATTTTAAGATTGATGAATTAAAAGAGATTTAAGGGCCATTTAAAAGGAAATTTAATGAGGAATTGAATGGGTTTGAGATTATCAGAATTTAATTGGCGGTTTAAAGAAATGAAAGGGTGGTTTTAATAGAGGAACTAACAATTACGAGATCAAGAAATTCATCAAATGGGTGTCTGGGATGTTTCAGTTTCGAATGAGGCATAAGCCGGTTCAAGAGTAGATTGAATCGTCTTATGTAGACAGTGAAAAAATATAGCGTTTTAGGCAAGGGTTGAGACGGCTTAAGGTATTTTTGAACCGGCTCAAGCGGACAAAGAAAGCATGATCATTGGAACTGAAACATGAGCCGGTTCACACTATTGTGAGCCGGCTCACACAAGTTTTCAAGAGTTTAAATATGATTTAGTTCTTGAAAAGAAACGACAATTTATTAATAACGATATTTACAAAAGAGTACACGAAATTTAGGGTCGTTACACATACAAAACAAAAAAAAATATCAATTTGATTATAGAAGTAGTGTGTGTGAATAAAATTTAATAAGTTAAATGAATTTCACAGAGTTGTATTGCTCAAAAGTAAATATCATCAAAAAATCATTACCATCGTCATCCCAGATCTATCTTCTATTTCAAGCTAAATCCTTAACATGTTCAGAACATAATTCATAAAAATCTTTAAAAAAAACTCATTCTCAATCGAAATCAATTATCATAAACTTTTTATTCATCCTCAATTTCAAACTCTGATCTAAAACTATTTAAAACATAATGCATTTAAAAATTGCGAAAATCCTAAATCGAAAACAACTTTTCATGAAATTCTTTATCTTGATAGTTGATATTGTACAAATCTCTTGCAAAAATCGTACCATAGGTTTGATTTGAGCAGGTTTAACTTTTTCTTGTATGTCTCACTCTGTGAAATATAATACCAACTGCAAAAAATAATCTACCAATGCATAGAATAAAGGAAACATAATAGCAATAGAATCATAAGCATGATTATTCATGTAATTAAAAGATTAAAATCTTATCAATAATGCCAAATATATATATATATATAAATATTAATAATTATTGCGGAGATATACATAGAAATAAAATATTAAATGACAAGAATATAAACAAGTATTAATGGCAATGTAGATATATAGATTTGAATTAATAGAATATATATTAACTAATTGCAAAATCAATTATTAAGACCATTTCATTTATTTTTTAATTTTTTTTATATACATGCGATATAGATTTATGGAAAAAAAACCCAACGTAATGAATTAGAGCTTTACATATATTAGGATACAAACTTAATTTAAATTGTTGCCCGTATTAGACACTCAAATAATATTGTACACATGGTTTAATATAGAATACAAAGAAGCAAGAGAAGAGACCTAACGGCAAAAATTATTGCGGAGATATACATAGAAATAAAATATTAAATGACAAGAATATAAACAAGTATTAATGGCAATGTAGATATATAGATTTGAATTAATAGAATATATATTAACTAATTGCAAAATCAATTATTAAGACCATTTCATTTAATTTTTTTTATATACATGCGGATATAGATTTATGGAAAAAAACCCAAATCTATATTTAAGGCAGGTATTATTATTATTGCTACTATTACTATTGTAAATGGCCTTATTATTATTATTATATTATTATTATTATTACTGTCACGCCCCACGCTTCAATACAGATGGTATTGTCCGCTCTGACCGAAACCGTATGATTTTGACCTTTGGAGCGAACTGGACTCGAGAATGGGCCACTTCCCAGGAGGTCACACATCCTAGGATTTTCCTAACCCAAGCACTCTTAACTACGGAGTTCTTCAAACTCTAGAGTACCTGTTGTTGGATATAGTGCCCTCAGAGTCAATTATTGGATCACAGGCACGTGATTGCAATGATTGAGAGAGGACCTATGCCGGTAGGACAGTCTTACTCAAGATAATAGTATGCTATCTGGTTTATCTTTATCATCATGTACTGCTTTAGGTGACATTACTGATCACTATTACACGTTGATAGAGCCCCTAGGATTCTTGTTTGACTGCCAGCAGTATGATGGCGATCATATACGTGGGAGCTGGGGTCTATAAGCACATCCTTAAAAGGTCCCTAGTCGTGGGAGTATTCGAGACAGGGCATCGATACCCCGGAGTAGACTAGTGTATACAGTCGAGACCCCGACGAGGGACGGTGGCCGGTCTCACAAGCCACTGGTGCCAGTTGGTTCACCTAAGATGTATACAGGTGCTCATTGGGTTATGAGTACACCGGACAGGACTCGCCGGGAACATGCTAGTTGATATTATACCTAGCGTCAGATAGTAGTTCCCTGGTGACATATGTACAGGTTAGTTCATCGACCTGAGATCGTCATTTGTCTCGTGTGAGTTCCCACTGTGCTTTGATTACTACCCTACCACGCTCAAAGGAGTCGTGCAAACAGGTTTTGGTTGGGTACAGTCCCGAGCCATATGGAGGCAGTGAGCGGATCTGCAGGGGTTCGTCTCTCCCGGTATTGGGGGTGAGGTCGCGCTGTGTCTAGGAGAGCCAGTACATGAAAGTCCTTGGCCAAGGCAGGAGATTTACAGGTAGGTATTCCAGTAGTATCTCAGGATGTTCTGGGCTACACTCCGACATGACTTGTACCGCTATTGGGGGTCTGACTTTTACCAACCCCCTAGGCCCGCCATGCGATGCTCATAGACGAACGGACCGGACTGTAAGAATATTGTCACTGACAGGCTCAGTAGGGTGTCAGGATGAGTTCGCTCATCGACGTCCCTTTTGGTCAATACCTGGTAGCCCGTTACGTATGGCTAATACCTCTGACGTGCTAGTGGTTAAATCCACAACCAAGGTGTTGACGAGTCTTTAGAGTCCCCCACAGACAGTTGCTCAAGTTTCGGACGAAACGCTGTAGAGGCCGTATGGAGATATGGCAGGGTTCGATCTTATACGTGCGGTATTGCACGGATCATGATCGGACGGATTATACTAGCGGGTTTTGGTTTAAACCGGATCCTAGTATTGTACAGTGTAGATTTTGTCTCATTGCATTTGTATTCGGTCGGAATACAAATGCGGGTATGTATATGCAGTCGCGGGGTTTTCCTGTAATTTATTACGGAATCAGTTTTTTGAAGTTGCCAGTTTGCATTCCGTTTCAGCCAGTTTTCCTTTTTTCCTTTCGTTGGCTGATAATTGATGGAGGGGCTAATTTGCATATTTGCAAATTAGCATTTGTGGAGGGGGTTATTTGTAAATGGAGGATTATGATGGTTCTAGCATCTTTGTTTTTTCATGCATCATTACTTGCATTAATGGTGAGGAGATTGAAGGGTTATTTGATGTGAGGTTCACTTTTGGTTTAGGATCACCCATTTCCTTTTACTACACTCACCTCCTTTCATGGATTTTTTTCCCACTCCCATTTTTGAGAGAGGCCGGCCACTACTAGGAGGTAGAGGGAATTTATTTTTGGTGTGGGAAAATTAGTTCATCTCATTTTTCTTTTGCTTACACCAAAAATCCCAAAGCTCATTTTCCTCTTGCTCATTATTCTTCACCTCCATCACATGGCAACTTCATAGCTGCTAGAGACAAGCTATTACACTTAGCCTAGAGCATTTCTTGGACACGTCGACTCGCCAACTTCGTGCCCGAGTTGCCTCGGTCTAGAGGTGGGAGCCCGTAAAAGAACCCGGTGATGTGGTGCTCGTTCCAACAAGGAGATGAAGACCGGAGATTCCGCAAGGAGATCGAAGTGGAGGCCGAAGACCGAAGGACACGGATCGCTCGGTATAGCTTCCTACTCATTCTCATGTTTGCTAGCATTAGGTTAATGGCCCGATCCGGGATTTATAGTGCGCGGTAGTGCCGGTTTAAAAGTTAAAGAAAAGTTTCGCTTCCGCATTCCGGCGTCGGATTGACTGCCGGGGCACTGCCGTGCACTTACATTGGTATCAGAGCCAGGCCATTAACCTAGTCTAGCTTGCTCTAACGTGCTTACAAGTTCGATCGAACGGATTTTCCAAAAACCGCGTTTCCATGTCGTACTTTCTGTCGAATTTTTCTGTGCTCTAAAAATTATTTGGTACATTGGAAAATTACGTGCAGGGTTTTTTATGAATTCTGTGAAAATTTGGTAGGCTGATGTTACTGTAGCGCGGCGGATCCGCGGCCAAAACCACATTTTGGCGGCGGATCCGCGGCCTTACTGTAGCTTCAGTTCACCAAATTTCTACAGTGGCTCTCTGACATGGAAATAGGGTTTTTGGTATGTTCTGTTTGGGCCCAGATTTATTTTGAGTGCTACAGTTGTGCTTGGGGCCCACTCCGGAAAATTTAGTCGATCGAAAATTTTAAACATATTAGTTCACAGTATTTACATTATATCTGCGACCGTGAATGTCACTTGATCGGTAAATCCTGTCTAACTACTATAGCCCTTTTAGACGGATTTGCTAACGTGACATTCACGTTGATGTTCTGTGTTGTGCTGTGATGTTGCGGATTTGTCGTGGGGATAGCCTGGATGCAATGTTAGTACAGTTTGGTTTATTATGTACATTTAATATTGCGGGGCGAGCGTCCGACATGTGGACTGCCGTTACTGCCTGTTTGTATATTTTTCTTTTGGGGCACGACTGGGCTGAGTTCGATGTACCCGTTATATGTATATTTTACTTTCTGTACTAGGGTTACCCCGCGGAGGGGTGCACGGATAGCCGGGTTCTAGAGGGCAACGGGTCTGCATCTCATGGCGTTGAGACGGAGGGGGCTTCACTCTAGAATTGGCGGGCTATTCGCCGCACTCGTAGGGGGTACAAGTTGACCCAAGGAGGGGTGCTCAAGTTACCGGATTCCGTGAAGTGCTGGGTGGTCCATTCACGTTGTTGAAGGGGGCTGCCCCGCTTCAGGTTTTGGCGGGTAACTTGCCGCGCCCGTAGGGGTCTAGGATTTCATTGCACAGGCTATCCACACGACCAGGGGAACGTCGGGTTTCAGTAGCGGCTCTATGAAACCCGGGGATCCCAGTTATCTGTATTATTCTGTGATGCTTATTACATTTCTGTGATGTTGTATTTTATCACGCCTTGAGCGAATATTATATATTGATATATATACTAGTAGATGTTGTATATGTTTTGCATCCGCGCTAGTCCAGTCCCCGCTCTGTTGTTAGTTAAGTAAGCTAACGGGTGATGACGGGACCCAGTGGCGAATGCGGATGACATATACGTACATCATTATTTTCGTTCTTTATTGGTGTAATCAATTGATGGGACTGCATTGATTCGGATCAATGCAAGCTAAACAAACCTATTTGATGTTGTTGGAACATTTTTTCAAAAAGCTGTTATTGCAAGGGCGTTCTCTTTTGTTTTGCACAGTTGTATTCGGTTATGAATATCCAGCACCTCAGTCGACGAGGCAAGGGCCGAGATCCCTTCACCGGGAGTGACCCCTTGGACAGAAGTTTGCGTCAAGGCAATAACTTCACTATAGTCGATTACTTTTTCTTTGCATCGTGGTATTCAGTTGGAATGTCCTGCACCTCATTCTACGGGGAAAGAGCCGAGATCCCTTCACCGGGAGTGACCTCTTTAGCAAAGGTTTTCGCCACTATATTTTTATAAAAGCTATCCAGTTCGTTCAACGATATCAAGTTCATTACGTTAAAGGTTTTTCGCCAAAAACCATTCGTAGCCCTCCGTCATTTCAGATGGGTAGCACATAGTATTCATGCTATGATTGTTGGCCTTAGTCAAGGTCTAGTGTATGGTAGCTGCTTGTTACCTTTCTGCTGCATAGATAGATGCGTTACTTTGGGACAGTCGTATAGCCTTGTTGGCCCTAGTCAAGGGCTTATACGGGTGGGTTCAAATTAATCTGGATAATGACGGGTAGAACTTGACATATGACTTATGATATGTTGGCCTTCGTCAAGGTCATAAGAGCATGGGGCAAAAATCACATCGGGAGTTTCTAAAGAAACTGAAACTTGCCAGATATGCGCATACCTTCTGGAGTGTGATAACGTGAACGGATTCCGTCACGTTATCATGCGATGATAGTTGGATCCCGATTCCCACTGATGAGTTGGTTTACTCCTCGGGTGATCCCGAATAATTCTTCTTTCAGGTTTGGGGAAGAATTTGACGTTACAGTGGGAGGTTTTCTGATTAGATAAAGTGATAACCATTCTGATATAGGTTAGAGTACACGCTGAGTGTTTCTTTTCTCTCTCTCTTTGGCAGCGACCATGGCCTAACCCTTGACTATGACTCAGTAACCAAGTTAACCGAACCTTCTTAAACACTGGCTTTTGGATTGTCAGAGTTGCAAATCTCATTGCCACTCCTACTTTTACCCTTTTCTCCAGAACACCCCGTATTACTACGAACGTCCACTTCCATTGGACAAAACCATCGTATGGTTATATACGAACTCGAAGGAATTTATTCGAGGATGGTTTCCGGTTCTAGAGGAAACGAATAGGACTATTCAGTTGTCTTTTCCTTTTACCTTCTCTCAGATTGCGAGTGCTCCTTGGATTAGGACGGTACACCTATTACGCAAATTGGATAGTCTTCTTCCAAACCTTAGGCTGGTGCCGACCGGTAGGGAATGAAGAAAACCAATTAGCATAACGATGGTGTGCAGAAGGTATTAAGTTAAGACAAATAAAGGGATTAGTAGAGGGCAAAGTAAACTGCGACTGCTATTCACGACCAAACCAAGTATTTCATTACCGCTCCCACTTCACCTTTGTATTTCTCCAGGACACTCCGTATCACTATGAAGATCCACAGTTATTTGGATACTCCATCGTATGGTTATATACGAACTCGAAAGGAACTTGTTCCAGTTCGGGGATGGATTCTGGTTCAGGAAAAATAGGAATAAGGTTTATTCGGTTGTCTTTTATCTTTACCTTCTCTCGCGTTGCGAGTGCTCCTAGGATTAGGACAGTACACCCATTATGCTTATTGGATTGTCTTCTTCCAAACCATAGGCTGGTGCCGAACGGTAGGGAAAGAAGAAAACCATTTGGCCTAAAGGGGTGTACAGAAAGTAACGACTAAAGACATATAAAGGGATTTGGAGAGATAACAAAGAAATATACGGTTACAGTTGTGAATCTGGATAATCAAAAATGCATTACTAGGAATACCCGGATACCCCATCGAAACATTTCAATGTTTCAGTTTCACTGTGTATTGTTAAAAGAAAACTGATTTCCCAATTAGTCCTTACTCCAGGGTATGTATTTACCAGGTATGATTCTCATATCTGTATGGTTTTACAGATGATGAGTGAGAGTAAGTTATTGGGAATTAGGTGATTATCCTCATTATATCGGAATTCGTTGTAATTGGTGATATTTGAGGAAATCACCTGGGTTGTTTGCCGGACGGCAAATATTTGGTTTTGAATATCCGTTGTAATGCACCAATTTCAAATTGGTATATCTGTACGTCTATTTTTATAGAGTGAGATACAACTTTTTGAAATTATGTCGATGACATTTACCTATATCAGTTGATGGTTAGGTAAGGAGCATTAAACAGCGGTGTAATTCTTCTTAACCATAAGTACAGTTTTCAACTTACGACACACAACGAATGAGGTTTTGGACTCAGGGGACTTATACAGAGTATTGTATGTTGTCCAGTGTCCATTAGGACAGAGGGGTTGGTACTCGTACTATATTCTGTTTACTTGTGACTTCTCTAGTTCTTAGACATGTGTTTCGTAAAAATGCAAGATCTAAGTTTTGAGAAGTTATAGGTATAAGAATAGAGTAGAGAACCAGGTATTACAAGTATCAGGATTCTTCAAGGTGATCGAAAATGTAGATACTTGTATATGGTATTCAGTTGATAGTAATGGTTTTGAGAAACTTGCTTCTCTTTCAGGTTACTCATAATTGGAAGTACTCCTAAGTTGAGTAATGCTGATCGGCATCTTTCCATTTAGTTGACATGCACTGGAGACAGCTGTATGATTTGAATCTGGTTCAATTAAATCAGTGCCTCTGTTTCTGTATTGGATATAGAACAGTTCATATCTTGACATTGTTAAGATACGGGGAGTTGTCCAGCTTATGCTTAAAACCAGACACTGGACAACTCAAGGCACGTTTCTGTAATGGCTGTTTGTGGGTTGACCCGGGCTATGACGAAGGTTGATTTTCTACCATCTGGAAGATCAATAGTGATATTGTTCTAGACTCGCCACAGTTTTAATAAAAAATGTATTTTTTCAGAAAACAGTAGTGGGAGAATGGTAGAACTGGAAGTGATTCCAGAACCGCAAACGATTACTGAAAATTTGATAAGAACCTAAAAATTCAATTTGGTTTGACATTCCATTGGCCACTCCGCAGATATGGTGGGTAACCTCAGGCACTCGAGAGGTACTTCGGTATGCTCAAAGACGGTGACAGGGAGGTTCTTGTTTACCCAGACTTGCCATTGTTGTTGCTCCAGGCTGTGAGCCCCGGCAGGAGGATGAGTATAGCGTCGTTCTGAACTAGCTTTAGAAGTGTACGTTTATATGACTCTGCCAGAGGGTTGTCGTAGTCAGTGGGAGCAGCGGAAGCATAGTGGACAAGTGGCTTATGTCTATTTATAGACTAAAGCAGATATAGCGGAGATAGATCATCTATTTCTGATGTGACAGTCATAGGTTTGACTTCATCAGAATAGGGGATAGATCTGTTAAGAAGGTAGTAGGGTGTGATGTCCTGGTATTTGGATGACATACACAGAGTAGGAAGTGAAATTCCTATACTACGATCGGTTATACTTTGGTTGTCATACAGTGGTTTCTCCACAAAGGACATGAATATTATATCAGATATTCTGGTTACTAGATCTATGGTTTTAGATCTAGATTTGGGTAGTTTCCCAATCTAGGTACTTAGACAGCATTCTAAAGGTGTTTTAGAATGGACGACTCCTGGCATGGTAGTGTACCTGCAGGTGATGGAGTCATCCTTTCTAAAGGTGTCGTACAGACTAAAGGGGAGAGGGATGTGCATGATTGGCAAAT
The DNA here is from genome assembly GCA_030015575.1 of Agapanthus africanus. Classification (NCBI taxonomy): domain Eukaryota; kingdom Viridiplantae; phylum Streptophyta; class Magnoliopsida; order Asparagales; family Amaryllidaceae; genus Agapanthus; species Agapanthus africanus. The sequence goes on along the minus strand of JASDDO010000010.1, from coordinate 482,516,071 downwards.
CACTTGCTTAGGCAATTGAGTTGATCGTGAGATGTCAAGTACCACACCAGATATTGTTTTTGCACGAGATGCAATAAGTTGATATTGATCCAATTCTGGAGAAACATTCGGAAGCAGTTTTAGAACATAAGTGGATGTTCTAGGGATATGATAACGACGGTCTCTTTTAGGAGACGGTTATCATTCCAGGCTTCCAAGATGACCTGGACGACAGAGTGGCTGTCAGAGTTATAGTTTTCTCTCTGACGAGGGGCAGTATTTTGGACAGGTGGTCCAAGGGGATACTGAGGGAGGCATGGCGCAGGATACTGATTAAGTTCAGTTGACGATACAGTCTAAGAAGTTTGGATTTGGAGTTCATTTATGAGCTAGGTCCCATCAAATATCCAGACATATTCTAAGACAGGTATTGCTCATTTCGGGAGATGGCTTTCTCCGCGAACTTGAGATTAAGAGAGAAATAGAAAGAAATATCTGAGCGGATCCACTCACTGAGGCTATTCCTCGAACGCAATAGTTTCGCAAACAGGGTTTGTGAGACTGATTAGTAGAGGAGTTGGGTGTTCGGTATCACACGGGCTGTGAGTATGCGACATCGCAATAATTAGCCTTGAGTGCAAGTGGGAGATTGTTGGATATAGTGCCCTCAGAGTCAATTATTGGATCACAGGTACGTGATTGCAATGATTGAGGGAGGACCTATGCCGGTAGGACAGTCTTACTCAAGATGATAGTATGCTATCTGGTTTATCTTTATCATCGTGTACTGCTTTAGGTGACATTACTGATCACTATTACACGTTGATAGAGCCCCTAGGATTCTTGCTTGACTGCCAGCAGTATGATGGCGATCATATACGTGGGAGCTGGGGTCTATAAGCACATCCTTAAAAGGTCCTTAGTCGTAGGAGTATTCGAGACAGGGCATCGATACTCCGGAGTAGACTAGTGTATACAGTCGAGACCCCGACGAGGGACGGTGGCCGGTCTCACAAGCCACTGGTGTCAGTTGGTTCACCTAAGATGTATACATGTGCTCACTGGGTTATGAGTACACCGGACAGGACTCGCCGGGAACATACTAGTTGGTATTATATCTAGCGTCAGATAGCAGTTCCCTGGTGATATGTGTACAGGTTAGTTCATCGACCTGAGATCGTCATTTGTCTCGTGTGAGTTCCCACTGTGCTTTGATTACTACCCTACCAAGCTCAAAGGAGTCGTGCAAACAGGTTTTAGTTGGGTACAGTCCCGAGCCACATGGAGGCAGTGAGCGGATCTGCAGGGGTTCGTCTCTCCCGGTATTGGGGGTGAAGTCGCGCTGTGTCTAGGAAAGCCAGTACATGAAAGTCCTTGGCCAAAGCAGGAGATTTACAGGTAGGTATTCCAGTAGTATCTCAGGGTGTTCTGGGCTACACTCCGACACGACTTGTACCGCTATTGGGGGTCTGAATTTTACCAACCCCCTAGGCCCGCCATGCGATGCTCATAGACGAACGGACCGGACTGTACGGATATTGTCACTGACAGGCTCAGTAGGGTGTCAGGATGAGTTCGCTCATCGACGTCCCTTTTGGTCAATACCTGGTAGCCCGTTACGTATGGCTAATACCTCTGACGTGCTAGTGGTTAAATCCACAACTAAGGTGTTGACGAGTCTTTAGAGTCCCCCACAGACAGTTGCTCAAGTTTCGGGCGAAACGCTGTAGAGGCCGTATGGAGATATGGCAGGGTTCGATCTTATACGTGCAGTATTGCACGGATCATGATCGGACGGATTATACTAGCGGGCTTTGGTTTAAACCGGATCCTAGTATTGTACAGTGTAGATTTTGCCTCATTGCATTTGTATTCGGTCGGAATACAAATGCGGGCATGTATATGCAGTTGCGGGGTTTTCCTGTAATTTATTACGGGATCAGTTTTTTGAAGTTGCCAGTTTGCATTCCGTTTCAGCCAGTTTTCCTTTTTTCCTTTCGTTGGCTGATAATTGATGGAGGGGTTAATTTGCATATTTGCAAATTAGCATTTGTGGAGGGGGTTATTTGTAAATGGAGGATTATGATGGTTCTAGCATCTTTGTTTTTTCATGCATCATTACTTGCATTAATGGTGAGGAGATTGAAGGGTTATTTGATGTGAGGTTCACTTTTGGTTTAGGATCACCCATTTCCTTTTACTACACCCACCTCCCTTCATGGATTTTTTTTCCACTCCCATTTTTGAGAGAGGGCGGCCACTACTAGGAGGTAGAGGGAATTCATTTTTGGTGTGGGAAAATTAGTTCATCTCATTTTTCTTTTGGTTACACCAAAAATCCCAAAGCTCATTTTCCTCTTGCTCATTATTCTTCACCTCCATCACATGGCAACTTCATACCCGCTAGAGACAAGCTATTACACTTAGCCTAGAGCATTTCTTGGACACGTCGACTCGCCAACTTCGTACCCGAGTTGCCTCGGTCCAGAGGTGGGAGCCTGTAAAAGAACCCGGCGATATGGTGCCCGTTCCAATGAGGAGATGAAGACCGGAGATTCCGCGAGGAGATCGGAGTGGAGGCCGAAGACCGAAGGACACGGATCGCTCGGTATAGCTTCCTACTCATTCTCATGTTTGCTAGCATTAGGTTAATGGCCCGATCCGGGATTTATAGTGCGCGGTAGTGCCGGTTTAAAAGTTAAAGAAAAGTTTCGTTTCCGCATTCCGGCGTCGGATTGACGGCCGGGGCGCTGCCATGCACTTACACCTGTTCATCCAAAAAGTGCCTCCGTAATTGAGAGTGGTATTATTATATTTATAATGCATCTCGGTTCTCTTTTGGAATGTGCTTCAGGGACCCGATCCCATTGTTCTGAAACGGCTTCACACTCAGATCACCATGTGTCCGCAACAGACTGCACTGAGTTTGGACAGAGCAGATCACCATGATATTTGAAGACCGCACTGCTCTGAGGTATTACATTCCTCCCCCCACCTAAGAAAAATGGTTCATTCTCGAACCACAGACTTACTACTGAAGGACCTGCATATGCAACTATAAATGTCATGCCCCATACCCCGGTATAAATGGTATTGTCCGCTCTGACTGAAACCGTATGGTTTTGTCCTTTGGAGCGAACCAGACTCGAGAATGGGTCACTTTCCAGGAGTCCACCCATCCTAGAATTTCCCTGGTCCAAACACGCTTAACTACGGAGTTCTTCAAACTCTGGAGTGCCGGTTCATCCAAAAAACACCTCCGTAATTGAGAGTGGCATCATTACATTTATAATGCAGTTCGGTTCTCTTTCGGAATGTGCTTCAGAGACCCGATCCCATTGTTCTGAAGCAGTTCTGTACTCAGATCACCATGTGTCCACAACAGACCACATTAAGTATGGAAAAAGCAGATCACCATAATGGCCGAAGACCGCACTGCTCTGGGTATTACAATTACCATTTCTATATTATTATTACTATATTATTATTATTATTATTTTAAGCCAAGAATATAAAGAAAGGTATTAATGAAAAAATATATATGTAAAAGATTACTATTACTATAATTACAATTACTATTGTTATTACTATTATTATTATTTTAACATGGCTTTATTAATTGTTACCATTTTTCAATATATATGTGGATATATAGATTTGAATTAATGTATTATATACTAACTAATTATAAAATATATTATTAAAACCTAAAGCTTATTATTCTCTATTACTATATATAGATATTAGTTTTTTGCACCTGCTACCCACATGGAAAATTGATAAATTCTTTGTTATTTGATAATTTCAAATATGATATAATTAAAAAAAATTTAGATGGTTACATTTCTAGAGAAACCAACTTAATGTTATTACTAAAATTTGTCAGTTTTTAGTTCTAACTTTAGAATTCAAAAATCTTTTACCCTTTTATTTTTTTGGACTTAATTGACTTTTCAAATGTTTCTGACTAATTCTATATTTTATTTTTAAATGCTGGAAAAAAATCATTTTCATTTCTTTTTAACTTTTATTTAATATTTTTTCTCAAATGTGTCACCTTATATTTTCTATTTTGAAATTTCTAAAATTTTCAAATCTTTTTATGTGTTTGGATTTTTAAATCTTGCAAATATTTCTAGACATTTAAATTTGTCAAATCTTTTTAATTTATTTAATTTATTTTTGTTAAAAATTTAAAATAATTTAACTTTTTCTATTATTTCGGACTTTACCATACACATAATTGTTGTCACAATAAATGTTAGAGAGTTTATTCTACTAATTACCCGTTAAAAAGAATTTCAAAGCATCCTTAAATTTATATTACTTTTTAAATATGTTTTATAACAAAGTTAATAAAAAATTCATATCTTTCACATCCTCTTAGATTTTTATATATTTTCTTAAATCTTTGTAAATCTTTTTAGTGTTTGCTTTTTTTATTTTTAAATCTTTGAAAATCTTGAATTTTTTGGTTTTCGGTAAAAATCTTTTTCAAGTAATTGTAACTATTTTTATATTTTTAGTTTTAATTCTCCTAGAAATAAAAAAAATTATATCTTTTTCAAATATTTTAAGCTATTATTTTTTTAATTTGTCTTTTTTTGGTTTATTTTTGGATTTTTATATCTTTAAAAATATTACATTTTTTCTTTATTTTTGGACTTAACAATCTCTTTAGGTTCTGGTATATTTGTAAAAATTGGCTTAAAAAATCATATTAGTTGTTATTTATTATTTTTTAAAATGTGTTTGTTTTTAGTTTCTATTTATGGATTTTATATTTTTTTTGAAAATATTTATAGATAGTTTCAGATCTCCTTAAATCTTTTTTTGTTATTATTGCTGAATCTACTAGATATTTAAAAATCTTTTTATTTTTTATATTTTCGAGCTTAGCCATATAAACAGAATTGTCGCTCATGCAGGAAAAAAACATGTAATTTTTCACAAATTTTTTTAGCGAGGTCAAGTCTCTTAATTAATTTTTAAAACGGACTTCTTATGTGTAGTTTATAAGAAAAACAATAAATAAATAATTTCATATCTTGCTAATCTCTTTAGAATGCTGGATGTAGTGTCATCAAGGCAATTATTATAATCGCATGCAGACGATTATGATGATTGAGGGAGCACCTATACGGGTAGAACGTTCTTACTCGAGATGATAGTATGTTATATGGTTTGACTTTATCATCATGTACATGCATCATGTGGTATTACAAATCACTGTTATATATTGATAGAGCTCATAGAATTCTTGCTTGACTACCAGTATTGTGGTGGTGATCATATACGTGGGAGCTGGGTGGTCTATAAGCACGCCCTTAAATGTCCCCAATCGAGGGAGTATCAAGACTGGGTATCGATACTCCGGAGTAGACTAGTGTATAATTTTTGAGACCCGGACGAGAGACGGTGGCCGGTCTCACAAGCCATTGGTGTCAGTTGGTCACCTTAGATAGTATATAGATACTCACTGGAGGTGAGTACACTGGAAGAGCTCGCCGGGTGTAAGGTGTTTTTCGTCACCCCATTGGGATGGGAATACGCGTCGCTTGTCAGGCATACTATAGATTCCCCTGTCTAGGGTAGGCTGGGGGTTATTGATTGTGGGAATCCGAATCTCCGGCAGCCGCGGACTAACCTTCCGTTAATTACCTCTCACCTTTTGAGCAAGGGAACTTCCGATTGACGGGTCAAACCGGTCATGCGAACTCAATGTGCAGTGTACGCGTGTTGTTTCCTGAGGGGTTTTGGATATATCGGGACCTTCGCAGAGTTTACGGGGGTCCCGCTACCCGGATAGCGGGCTGGGGGTTAGGGGGCTAGCAGCCATCTTACGAGGTGCAGGGCAGCGCCCCGTTAGAAATTTTTTCTAACGAGGGAAGTGTGTGTATATAAAAAACAAGGGAAAATAGCATCAAAAGAACGCGTGAGAGCCGACGCCGACGTGCTTGGCACGCGGGCGCCTGCGCCCCACGTGCTTGGCATGCGGGTGCTAGGCATCAGCAGAAAAAGATGCTTAGCCCCTACACTGGGAGTTGTACTCCCGGTTGACTTTTGGAGTTGAACTCCTAACAAAGAGGACAAAGGGGCTTAGCCCCTGCACCGGGAGTTGTACTCCCAAAAAGAAAGCTTTATTATATATATATATATATATATATATATTTTGAGAAATTAAACTCCTAAGATATTTTTGGAGCTGATGAAAGGGGACCCCCTTCTTCTCCCTTGAGCCCTGGATCTTTCTCAAAGCGGTGGTTTTTGGAGGTGGGTCTCTTTCTTCCTTCTCTCTATTGGCTGGATATTAGAGAAAAGAGGGTGAGATTTTAAAAATCTCCCATTTTGAAGATTTGATGGAAGATCCGCGCTCCTCTTCAAGTTTTTTGTGGTGAAAAACTATTTTTTTTTTGGAAAAGGAAGAATGAAACTCTTGATTTAATTCAAAAAAAAGAAGAAGCTTTAGAATCTTGAGCAAAGAGAAGGAAGCACAGAAAACCTAATTTTTGGGGAGAATGAATTATTCTTTCATTTCATCATCATGTTGCTTTTTATAGGCTTACAAATTTATATATAGCCTATTGGGCTTTACAAAATAGCATTTTGCCAATTCCATGCCTCATGTGCTCATTTTTTTTGCATATGAGCCATGGGCTTTACAAAAATTTGGCTTTATGACCAATTTTCTTACATTCATGTATGAAAATTTCATCAAAATTATTTATTACATAATTTTCATTTTGGAATGGGGGAGGTTGGCCGTGGGGCTCGACTTGGGCATGGGCCCACTTGGTTTGGGGTTGACTTTTACTTTGACTTGGTCAACCGGGGTGTAATTTTTGACCCTAACATCAGGAACATGCTAGATAGTATTATACCTATTGTCAGATAGCAGTTCTCAGGTGACATGAGTACAGGTTAGTCTGTCGACCTGAGATCGTCATTTGTCTCGTGTGATTTCCCACTGTGCTTTGATTACTGCCTTATCACGGCTCAAATGAGTCATGCAAATAAGTTTTAGTTGGGTACAGTTCCGAGCCATATGGAAGCAGTGAGCGGATCGTCAGGGATTTGTCTCTCCCGGTATTGGGGGTAGATGTCGTGCTGTGCACGGGTGGTCATCACCAGAAATCCTTAATCAAGGCGAACGAGAATTACTGATTTGGATCAGTAGTTTCTCAGTAGGTGATGAGCTTCACACCGACACGACTTATCGTGTTATTAAGGTTCTGACTTTATCCACCCCTAAACCCAATATGCGATACTCTTAGACGAACAGACCGGACTGTATGGAGATTGTCACAGACATGCTAAGTAGGGGTACGGATGAGTTTGCACGTCGGCCTTCCTTTCGTTCAATACTTGGTTAGCCGTTACGTGCAGCTAGTGCCACTGACGTGTTTGTGGTTAAACTCACTGCTAGCGTATTATTTAGTTTTTATAGTCTCACACAGAGGATTTTTCCGGTTCAGGCAAAATGATGTAGTGGTCGTATATTAATACGTGCGGGATTCCGATTAGGTATGTGTGCTAGACACACGGACTTTAATCGGGCGGATGGTAATACTAGCCGGTTTTGGATTAAACCTGATTATTAAATCAAGTTTTGATTTAATAATTTACATATATATATTTCGATATGTATATTCTAGTATTATGTTCATTATATTTTTCTATCTCTTGGGTATTCATATTTTGATACGAATACGAGCATGTATTTGCGGGGACGTATTCTTATATTTATACAAGAATATTTCTAGGAGGAGGAGGACACCTCATTTCTAAGATTTACTTTTCTTTTGTTTAAAAGAAATTGTGAAATGAGGCGGGAAAGAAAAATGGTGGAGGGTATGGGCAAACGAATTATTAATTCATTTGCATATACTATTCAAGTATGGTTGTAATTTTAAAATAGTAAAATTCTTTAAACAAAAGAAATGAAGCATGTTTGAATTTGTGATGAAGTTTTTTCATTCTACCATTTAGCTTCTCTCTCTTCCATAGCTCCTCCTCCTTCTTCATTATCTTCAATCCTCTCATGAGTTGAGAATCATGAAGATAAAGAGAAAGAAAAATACTAGAATACTCACATACATCACTAAGCATCCTAGATTAACAACCTAGGATTTTTAGTTACTTTATGGATGAAATTGAAGTTTGAACTTGGTTCTCTCGGATGGATCATTTTCGGTAAAGGAGGACTGGTTTGCAAGCGTGATCCGGAGCTCTTGAGTGCATACTAGAATCCAATTCAATTGGAGCAAATGAATACGCTATAAAGATTGTGATTTCTATCCTTTTGTGCTTGCTAGTTTAGATATTTGGTTAGATTCTTAGGTGTATATTTCTAGTGCCAAATTTTTTTGTTTGTTTTGTTTTGGAATTCTGCATTGGCTGCGGGTTAGCAGCGGGGACACTAGGAACCAACATAGAATTCTTTTATTCTTTAGATATTTATAAATCTTTTTAGTTTTCTTTCTTCTTTTTGATTTATTCATAACAAATCTAATAGAATAGAATAATAACAATTTAGGAGTTCAAAATTTTAACAAAATTCAAAACTTATTTAAAATGTTAAATAAATATGGAACATGAACACTAAAATTTTAATAAAGTTGTGTTTGTTTGTTTCCTTTCTTTATTATTCATCTCAAGACTGATCTCATGGGTTATTTTGTTCTTTCTATGATGTCATACAAAGAAAGAAGGATGGGTGCGTAGGCAAGCAAGTAGGGAACACTAAAGAACAAAGGGATATTAATTTATGGATTTAGAAGATAATAATGAGTAAATAGAAATTAGTGACTTAAATCATGGATTTAGATATGTAATAGTTTGTAAATCAAAATTAGTTACTTAAATTATTCCTTGATACAGTTGAGCATAGAGAAAAAACATTAAATTCTATCAAAAACCCAAATCTTACCTCTTAACAAACAATATAAATTCAACAAAAAATAATAAGATCAAAGTACCATCAATTCTAAACTGGAAAAAAATTCAAATTCAATGAACAGAGATTCCTACGAACAAAAATTTTCATTTAATCAAAAACCCAACCCTACTTCTCAACAAAAAATTGAAATCGAACAAAAAATAACAATAACAATTAATAAGATATAAGTATCCTCAATTCCAAATTGGTAAAGAATTTTCAACTTTGATTCTGGATATAATTGAGGAGATCCTGCAATCCAAAATTTCTATTCAATCAAAATTAACCAAACGTCACAGCAACAAATAGAAATTGAATAAAAAAATAACAAGAGATCAAAATAAAGATACGTACTCACACAATGGATCGAAAGGCTATAGTTACTATCAATCTTTTAGATACACCCCTTCACAATGCAACCTTTGAGATTTATCTCCTCCCCGTCTCCTATTTATAAAAGTAAAATATCGATTTTGATTTTGTTAAGCTTGTTTTATATCTTGATTTTGATTTTGTTGAGATTGTAACAAAATTGACAGAGACTAGATGAAAAAAATCGCACATGCCGAAACTCCTCGATGGATGTATGGATCGTGCTTGAATTTCGGCCTTCTTGTGTCAACGATGATCCACCTCGAGAGATCCAACCTAGAGCTTAACCTTCAAGATGAGGCAACTAGAACACTTGGCTTGCTAGACTAAGTGATTTAGAGTGAGTATAGAGTGGTTTTGGTGGCTTGGTCTCAATGACCCTTAATTTTCAACTCATGAAACACTAAGGCTTGAGAGAGAGGAAGAAAGAGAGAGAGTGTCCCTTGATCAAATGAAGAGTGAGCTCTCTTATGAGGAATAATAATAATTTTAATTAGGATAATTATGATGGTTCATTTGATTTGGCCATTATCATGTCACAATTAATACCAAGCAAAATATCTCGTGCTCAACAAAAATATCAAGATGAATGTTCATAATATTTGTATCAGTATGCATATATTTGCAATCCCAATAATAATGAGGTTACAAAACAAACCAATCTAGCTAAACATTTTCTACATTGAAAACAAATACTAAATTAAAACTCTAAATTATAACCTAAAGAGTAAGATAGCATTATTATCACCTTTAAATTATAGTTGCAAATTTGAGATTTTTTTTATAAACTCTCCGTGTACCGATGATGCATGCATGATTTAAGGGTCTAAATAGTAACAGGTTACAAACAAAAAAAATAAAAATAAATTAACCAATAAAACACTTTTTACATTGAAAACAAATCCAAAATTGAAGCTGGGAATTATTATCTAAAAAGTAAAATAACATTAGTATAATCTTTAAATTTATAGTTGTAAATCGGAGAATTTTTTATTTCACTCTCTGTATGATCGATCCATGCTTAATTTGAAGGCCTAAATTGATACGAGTTGTATCTATTATACAAGAGCACGAAGTAGTGGTCAATTGGAGTTAACCTTGTTCATTTTATCATCGATTTTAGATAGGAAGGACTTAATACCAAATCCATTAAAATAAAGAAGAGCCATCTGCATATTACACATAACCATAGTATGTATGTAAGGAAAATTAGGCAAAATAAAAGTAAGTATGTATATATTTGTGTGTTTATTGTCACGTACCGCTTCCAAAAAGAGCGGTAACGGCACGTGACAAGCCCACGACGTATTTATTTAGAGAAGGTCATTTCTCAAAACAAATACGTTAAGAGTAATATAAGCAGTATAACAATAACAAGAAAAAACAAGTGAAAATAAAATCCAACCATTTTATATATTTATATTCTTAACTTTACATAATTTAACTTATACAAGAAGTCTGAACATAAAATGGAAGTGTCTAAACATGTGGCTTACTGAAGAAGAAAAAGCAGGAAAGAAGACTAATGATCTGCTTCAGGTGCGAACTGAATGTAATTCTCTGCAGCGGATTCCACCTACTCTGATCCTAAGTCACATGACAAACATTCCAAGAAATAAAAGATGGGTGGAATGCCCGTCGGTGAACTTGTGCTCGGTAAGTCTCAAAAAGATGTGTAATATATAGATTGAGTGCAAGATGACATATAATATAGTATAAATAGAAATCGTAATATGTGAACAAGTATGGTAATGTATATGACAATTAGGTAAGCGTGGCAATATAATATGAGTATAGCAAACAAGTATGATAATGTATATGATAACTAGGTAAGCATGCCAGTATAACATGAGCATGGCAAACAAGTATGGTAATTTATATGACAACTAGGTAAGCATGACGGTATAACAAGAGTATGACAAACATGTATAACATGGACGTATAGTGTAGATATAGTGAACATGAAATGAATACAAGTGTCCTAAAAGGTCTTTAAAATAGTAAATTTAACTAATGTGAGTTCAAATGTGAATGTCAACCGAATCTTAAGAGTATTTTCGAACTCAAGGCCATCGTTCAGGAGCAAGGAATCACGGGCCCAAAATAGCAGGACTTCAATTATTATTGAAGTATTCCAAACCCAACAGGCTATCATTCAGGGGTTTGAAAACACGGGTCTTCATTCGTGAATTCGTGATGTACCGTTTCAGTCCGGTACCACAACAACGTTATTTGTACCGTTTCCGCTCGGTACCACAACGACGTTATTTGTAATAATAAGACTCATGAGATTCTGTTGGATTCATACTCAAACTACCCCAACACCCCACGTATATTGGTCTCTAATTAAAGTCACCGGCCTAGCCCGAAACCATGAACATAAGTGAGAATACAAGTTCAAAGTCAAATTGCAAGTCGATTTCAAGAATTTATGTCAAGTGTAAGTATTCATGTCAGATTCGAGTATTCATGTCAAGTTTCAAGTATTCATGGTTCGAATTAGGTTAAGTTTAGCATGTAAAAGGTTTATTCATATGATGTTGTATCTATGTTTCGAGACAAGTCAAGTCATGCACGTAACAGGGTGTTTAAATAATGTAATAAAACATATTGGATTCATATAAGAACTCTATATAGCATTCAATTTTTGATGTGACAGCTTAAACAATAACTTGACCAAAATAATCAGCAGTAAAAAGAAATGAATGCAGTTGATGAATTTGGATACTATTTAATTTTTTCACTTATAAAGAAGAGATAAATGTTATGGGTTAACTACTACAGTGGTTTTAAGAACTGAAGGCAATAACTAATTTAATAGAAATTGTTTTAGATATCTTGGTAAGTTACAAGAGTTATTGCCAAATAACAGAAGAGTTCAATTTAACCTTCAAAACAAGAAAATATAATAGATGTAGCTCAAACCCATATTATAACAGAAATAAGGACCATATGGAAAATTTCCATGTCTACATAAATTACCTATAGCTCATAAACCTTATTTTTACTAACATCTTACAGTTTACTAATAAATACAATTATAGATCGTTTCGCCACTTGTGGTTAAAATTAGTCATCGTAAGAATTAAATTTTTTTTTTGGTGACCATAAAGAATCAAGAACTAAACATAGATGATTATTCTTTTAGGTTGGTGACAGCCAATGCCAGTTTTGGTAAGTCATAGTATTAAAAGTTTCCGGCACTTATTTTAGTTTTGAAGTTATATGTGTGAAAATTAATTCATTATTTTTTTTGTATTATTGAATTTGTTTTAGTTTGTTTTAAATTCTGCATTTTCCTTTCGAGACCGTGCTCTATGAAAAGCTCTGCATCTCACCCACTAGATTAAGGAGGTGCGATAATCCGCACCATCTTCAACAGGGCTCTCCTAAGAGGGTTGTAGGGACGAAATTGCCAAGGAATAAAGATATTGATCAATTTTTAGGCTCCAATGGTATTTTAGCGAAAATTGATTCTTATATGAACGCTACAAACATAAAATTGTGCTATGATCAAAAGTGTGCGCGTGGTGTAGGTCGTTATCCTGTGTATATCTACATTAACATACCATAAAAACTAGTATTAGAAAAGTAAGAATAAATCATGGTATTTATCCGCTATGATGTTTCATATGATGATACAATTACAAAATATCATTGTTATCTGATAGCTCAATGGTTATTAGTGGTCCAGTAAAATTTAAATGTGTTAATTAAATTTAAGGTGTTTAGTTGATTAGATTATATAAGGGCTACTCCAACTAGCCAGCAGAAAATTAAATTCGTAAAAAAAAAAAATCTTCTATTAGGGCCTGTTTAGCTGCAGGATTATGGATTTGGAATTTGGATTGTGGAATTCTGGGATTCCATAATTTTGTGTTTGGTTGATGGATTTGGATTTTTAGGATTCCTTTGTTTTTTATGGGGGCCCACCACTAAATAAGGATTCTTGAATCCTAAAAAATTTCAAGGATTTTCAAGGATTTGGCACTATTTATTATACTTTTAGATGCCCGTGTACTTTATTTATTTAATAATCCTCTCCCTAATCTATCTCTCTCTAAAATCCTTAAATCCAAATCTCACTTTTTTTCACCAACCAAACAAAGATTACAAGGATCTACAAATCCAATATTAGGAATCCAAAACCAACCAAACAACAAATTATCAAATCCAGAAATTTCAACCCTACTATTTTGGAATCCAAATTCCATGATCCTGCAACCAAAGTATGGGTATAAATCATAAATGGATATAAACCATATATCCAAACATCAGAAGAAAATATTTCAAGTGCAATTAGTTATAATACTAAGTTTAGTCCAACCATCAAATCAAATCTGCAACCTGCTAATATCCCACAGTGTACAAAATTACATCTATATCAAAAAAGGATGATAGAAATCAAATAGAGCAAGTTTGTTCGATCTTGATACCAAAATCACTTGGAAACTTATGCTCACACACTAAAAATATAAATTCAATCACACAAACCATCTGTACAAAGAAAAACAATGCAGAATAGAACAATCCTACAAAATTGATGTTCAAAGATCAAATCTTAACAAATCAAAATATACCTACCACAAATCGATCTAAGAAAACCCGGCAATCGAATTGAATAGAGAGAGATAGAGAGGAAGGAGGAGAGGAGACTTATTCGCGTTTAGGATATGGGAAAATGACGGAACGGAGATCCGGAGTCGGCGAAACGATCGTGGCGTTCACGCCGTCTCGGGCCCTGCCTTGGAGCCTCGGTTCTCGGCCCGAAACGCATCGAAAAGACGAACGAAAGCCGAGGGTTGATGTCGTAAGGAAGAATGAGATGTTGGAGATGGAGGAAGAGGTGAGCTGGGCTAGGTGGGGAAAGGGGCCGGCTATGGGTTGGAGGAGGTGGGTTAGTTGAGAAAGCGAGAAAGAGACTTAGAGAAAGATATATATAGAAAGAGGGAGAGTCTACATGGGGAGAGAGAGACAAGGAATTGATGAGAGAAATAGTGGGGAGAGGAGAGGTCGGGTGGTTTGGAAAGAGGAAGAGTGAACAGTTTAAGGAATTTTGATCAATTAATGAAAGGGAAGAATGAGAAGAAGTGTAGTGAAGAGAAAGAAGTGAAAAGTTTGTTTGGGCTTGAGCTTGGGTTTGGGTTTGAGTCAAAAGGGAAAAAGAAAATAAAAGAAATGATTAGGTTTGGGTTTATATGAATAAAAATTGGTTAATGGATTTGGGCATTTGAAAAAGAATGGGTTAGGAAAAATAGTTGGAGTGATTAAATATAAATAATAATAATATGGAAACAGAAATATACGGGAAAAAAATAAGACAAATAAATACAACATTTGATTGAAGGAAGATAACACGGAAATAAAAAGATTTTGGGGTCGTTACATTTATACTTTATATGTCCAACTTTAAGAATAGACAAATGGGGTACATAATTGAATATGCGCGGACAAAAACTATACATTTTCGTGTTCAACCAAAAAAACTACACCGCTCCTATAAATTAAATCTCTGTAATAGTTGATTTTTAACTTTAAACTTGATTAGTTACATTAGATTTATGTGCCAAAAAGTCCTTCATTGTTATCTATATTCATAAATAATAAAACAATAAATATTTAATTGTATCTAAATCTATTCTTTAATCAATAAGTAAATTGGTAGATGTATATCAATACATAACATGCATATAAATTCTTCTTTTTTTTTTTTAACTATTTCATTATTTTTGCAATAAAACATGTAGGAGATTAAGTATTAAAATAAGAGGGTTACGGAGGTATATTCTAATCAAAATTTGAGCAGGCTGGTCATATTTAAATTTATCCTTAGAAAAGAGAAAAATAAAATATTTACAAAATATGAAAATTTGACTATGCGAACTTCATTGGATTATACCAAAATTTTAGCCAAATGCAATTAAATAATGAAACAATGGGAAATCCTTGCACTGTATATGACTTAATTTAAAGAACAAATAACAAAAAATTAATAGCTTTCGAAAATTATGTAACTGATCTCAAAATAGTAACGAATGCGGAGAGAACCTACAATCACAATTGAAAACCAAAATAGATATAGTTAAAAATATTATGCCAATATATATTATATATCATCATCATCAAATGTAAAAATATGATTTTTTTTAAAATAAAAATTTAAAATATCCTAAATACTCATACCCAAACTCTTAGCAGCAAGGTGGAAGTAACCTGAGCTTGATTTCAATTCTCTGGCTTTCAATATATTACACTACTCCCAGATTTTATAGTTCGGATATAGTATAATATATCTATAAAATCGACAATCCAAACAAACATTTGAATAGAGGATTTTTCCTTTGAAATTAGTTATATTTTCTTGTTTTTAATAAAAATAATTTAATCATGAAGAATATTTTTTTTTTTTGCATAATAACGGTCGTTTGTTGTATCTCAAATCTTCAAGAAAATATTTTTTCTCATGAATAGTTTCTCTTAATCTTTATTGGTTCTGATTTTTATTTCATATATATTTGTTGTATCTCAGAACTTGAAGAAAATATTTTTTCTTTTTTGGCATAATAATGGTCCTTTGCTGTGTCTATAATTTTCAAGAAAATAAATATTTTTTCTCATGGATATCTTTTCTCTCTTTGTATAATAAAGATAGATATACTGTTAAGATCTGGATTTGTCAATGAATTTGTTTTTATGTTCGTGATTTCAATCATCTCAATCTTTATTAGTTCTGGTTTTTTATTTCATGTTTGTTGTATCTCAAATCTTCATGAAAATATTGTTTCTCAAAATATTTTTTCTTAGGAATAGTTTTTTTTTTCCATAGTAATGGTCGTATCTCAAATCTTCAAGAAAATTGTTGAGTTTAACTCGAATTCTGTCACGTCCCGTTTTCCAAAAGGCGGTAACGGCACATGACGAGATTCGCGACATATTTATTTCGAGAATGGTCTTTCTCACAACAAATACGCTGAGTGTTTATAAACAACATAAATATAACAAGAATAAATAAAAGAATAAAATCCAACTACTAGCAATTACATTTAAGCTTCCACAGAGTTCAAACGGATAACAAGATATCTTAAACAAAATATAATAATAAGATGAGCCTTAAACAAGAGGCATATTGAAAGAAAAGATGAAATGAAATCTAGTAGTCGGCCTATGACGAGAGCTGGAAGTACTCTTCTTTTGTTGGCTCAATTTCCTCTGTCCCTAAATCACCTGACGAACATTTCCAAGAAAGAAAGAAAGCAAGATGGAATGTCCATCAGCAAACTTGCGCTCGATGAATCCCCAATAAGGATATGAATATAAACGTGATAAAGAACACGCATGTAAATAGAACATGAAATCTCAAGTAGTAGTGGACAAGTAAGAGTGTCAATTAAACACGGCAATTATATGAGCATGACAAAGTATCATAAGCATAGCAATGTATATTAGCATGACAATTCTATTATAAAGTGTTTGTTGTAGTGTGATAATGAAGTTATGCATGCATACGAAAGTAGTCCGTCAAACCCCACGGACCAACGGCACGTTCAGTTTAGCTCCATCAAACCCCACGTAATAACGCACACGAGATTCTTGTTAAGTGGTTTTTAGTGGACTTCCGTGTCACAACATACATTCATTACCCAACTACCTCTTATCCCCATGTATTTTAAATTATAGATAATAACACAAGTCTTGCCTGAATTCATGAATACATAAGAAGAGCACAAGTTCAAGTTTCAAATTGAGTTCAGGTATTTATGTCGAGTTCAAATATTCATGTCAGGTCATTATGTAATCATGGTACAGGTACAAGTCAAACATGCAATATATTTATTTACACAAGTCATGTAGATACAACAAAATGAGAAATTACATAATATGAGATGAGACAAGTATATTATTCAAGTTACGATCAGAAACAATGCTGTAAAAAAGTGTTATGTACGGCTAATTACTCAAGTCAAGTGAATTCGGAATATAAACGAAAAATATAGCCATAAGTGTTATGCAAATATGAGTTCAAGTCTTGCCTAAATACGACTACTGGTTTGGAAGATATGCCCGTTTCCGTATCATCGTGCAGAACAGATCAGAATTTGTCCAGCACCGTCACACATTTTTAAAAGACAGTTTGAGTTAATATCCGTCAGTTTTCAGATTTCAAAAATTATTATAAACTTGTAGGTCATTAGATTTACTTATCTAAACAACTAAGTTCTGGAAATTTAGATTCCTGAAGCTCCAGTTATGGTCATTTTAACATCAATGTTTAAAACAGGAATTCTGATTTCTGGATAGCAACTATAGGGTGTAATGCCGGGCATATATCAGGTCATTCTATTCATTTCTGGGTAACCAAGTATATAATAAAGTTATAGGTATGTTAATTGTGTATCTATACATCTAAAGTTTGTTCCGAATCGACATCGGAAACTCAAGTTATGTCGTATTTAAAACAGTGTGCGAATCATGACAGTTCTGTCTAGATTCGTCACTTAATTTTAAAACGCGGTTTTCAATATAACTAAGAAAATATAGATATTTCTATCTAAATATCCAAAACATTTGAAAACATTTAATTTAGATCACCGGTGACTGAGTTATGGCTTCTCGAAGAAAGCTTTTAAAAGAATTTTTCATATTTTTTTGGTACAAAACAACAACTAAAATGCCTAACCATTTCCATGAGATGGCTCACGTTCTGTTGAGCCGGCTCGAAACTACTTGAGACGGCTCCAATTTAAATTTGAGTCGGCACACGACATGTCAATAAAATGGATTTCCTCTCGGTGTATATGAGACGGCTCATATTATGTTGAGCCTACTCAAATCCTTATCGTTCAGACGATCAGATTTAAGGTTTCATTTACTTAATTGTATCACGATGTAATATTTGTTTAAACCTATATTGTAGTGTCACTATTTGGTGATATTTAAATCTACAGCATGCACGAGTTGTCATTAAACATAGTGAACATTTAAGCGAACATAAACGTTAACCAGAAACAACTATTTTAATCAAACTATATCAAAATATGTATTATCGGGAATTACAACGAGACGGAACAGTGGTGTTATGAAGTAATCACAACAAGGAAATGAGAGAGAGAGAGAGAGAACGAAGTAGAAGGAGAGAGAAAGAGTCAGAGGGGAACTTACTCGCGGTGTGATATGTATAACCACCGTATCGCCGTATATAAGAAAGAAAGGATTCTTTGGATCGGGGCTACGACCCCTATGAAGACCTTCAACCGGTTTGGGACGATTTTCAGAGGGGAAAAAGTTTTAGACAGCCATGGATTTTAGAAGGGAGAGACATTTAAAAAGATGTGCAAACAAAATTTAAAGAGTATTAAAAAGAGTTTAATGGGGAAAGGAAAGGATGGGCAGTTCTCGGTATTTAATTGGGAGTTTTGAGGAGTTGAAATGAACAGCTAAGAGACCAAGTGATGCGTGCTCACGGGCTGAGCACTTTTAGACTTATTCTGGCAGTTCGAACCATGCTCTAGGCCGCCTGGGGCGGTTTGATCTCGATCGATGGGTTTGAGCTTCGAACCCTAGGCTTGGGTCAACATTTGCAGTCCAAAAATATGATTTGTTTCTTTTATAAAGTTTCGAGACTCTGTGTTTCACTCCTAAAATTTCTGGGGCTTGAAAACGACAAAATAAAAATAAAATAAAAGAATTGGGTTGCAAAGATTCAAACATGTGAACTATAGGACAGCGGTGTAAAGACTTAACCAATAGGCTACAAGCCGATTCATGTATATATTCAACAAGTATTAAATATATACCAGATTATCAAAAGAAAATAAGGTTTTATTAAAGAATGATGATATGAAGGTATAGGAATTTTGGGGTCGTTAAATATTCTCGATCCCTAGAAGTTGAGACAGCCCAGTAAATTCTGAGATGGCTCACAATATGTCTGGAATTTCATATTTCTCTCTATTTGTATGATGTTTGTATGAGACAGCTCGATATAATTTTGAACCAGCTCAAACGTCTGTCGACGAGCCCTTCTAGATTTTTTAGTTTTGGTGGAGATTCGTTTTGAAAATTAATTAGGAAATTTTGTTGGAGAGTTATTTGAAAATTTGTTAGAGATTGTTTAGGAGATTTGATGAGATCCTAATTGAAATAGGTTTAGGAATTTTAGGCCTATAAATATAGATTGATTATGGTATTTTGTTTAGTAGAAAAAGAAGAGAAGAAGAAGATTTTGTAATTCGTATTAAGTTGAATAGAAGCAGAGAAGTTAGAAAAATTTCTTGTGTTTGATTATGTTTTCATATTATCCTTTCTTCTCAAACATTCCGTGTTTATTTTCTTAATTGTTTGGGGCCTAAAAATCCTTATAAATTGGTATCAGAGGTTGGTTGAGAAATGAACGACGAAGATGGAGACAACTCAAATCAAAACAAGGATGGTGCGCTTGAATAGCACAAATTGGTTGACATGGAAGCCAAGGATGGTGGACATGTTATGCCTCAACGATTTAGATGCGCTTTTTGCTGAGATTAGTGCCAAACCAAAGAAGATGTCTGATGAAAATTAGGCAAGGATGGATCGGAAAGCGAAGGGTCTTATTCAGGGATGGATAGAAGATTCGATGTTCTACTATGTATCTTCGGAGAAGACAACAGAGCCATTATGGAAGAAGTTGACAGATCTTTATAAGAGAAAGATGGCTATGAACAAGGCTTTTCTAATAAGAGAATCGATGAATCTAAAGTTATAAGATGATTCCTCAATAGCGGAGCACTTGAACGAAATTCAGAATATTGTGAATCAACTAGCAGCGATGAAGATATCGATTGAAAATGAGATGCAAGTGCTTATAGTGTTGAGTTCCCTTCCGAATAGTTGGGAAACTCTGGTAGTTTTTTTGAGCAAATCGTCTCCTGATAGAGTTATTTCGATGAGCGCAGTAACAAATTATTTCTTGAATGAAGAACTAAGAAGGAAATTATCAAGTAGACTATCTAATTCATTTGCACTTATTATAAGAGAGGGTCCGAAGTGGAGGAAGGAATAAAGCAACGATGGAAGAAATCAGAGACCGTGACCTGCAAGAGATATTTCAAAGATAAGGCGTTGTCACTGCAACGAAATGGGTCACTTTAAATTCGATTGTCCAAGTTGAAGGAGGACTTAGTTGATCTAAAAAGACTTAGAGAGGAAGAGCAAGCGAACGTGTCCCACGATACCGAACTAAAGTATGATATGTTTATAACTAGTAATGGAGAAGTTAAAAAGAAGATATGTGGTAGATGGATTCGGGAGCATCCTTTTACGTATGTTCAAATAAGGAATGGTTCGATGAGATTGAGGGAAAAAAAAGAGACACTGACGTTAGTGGATGACTCTGAAATATAAGTGGAAGGCGTGAGCACTGTAAAGATGGAGAGGTTCAATAGGAAGCAAAGAGTTCTTGGAAATGCCGGGTATGTCCCAAAACTGAAGCGGAATCTAATTCGCTTGGGAGATTGGATACAAAAGGCTACACAATTATTGCTTAAGGTGGAGTAATGAAGGTGTGCCAGAAGAACTGTATCGTGATGAAATGAGTCAAAATATCAAGCAATATATATCAACTTATGGGAAGCCTATGTCTGGAAGAACAACCTTGGAGCAAGGTAGAGGAAACTTGAATGAAGGTGGAGCTTTGTGCAGAATCCAGAAAATATCGTAGGTGGAAGTTGTGAATAGATGATAGAAGATAGCTCGTTGAATACAAATCAAAATGGAGATTTGTTGAGTTTTGCCTCATATTCTTGATCCTTAGAAGTTAAGACGGTTCAGTGAATTCTGAGACGATTCACAACATCTCTGAAATTACATATTTCTCTCTCTTTATATGAGACAGCTCAAGCTAATCTTGAACCGGCTCAAACGTTTGTCTACAAGTCCTTCTGGGTTTTTTGGTTTTGATAAAGATTCGTTTTGGAGATTAATTAAGAAATTTTGTTGGAGAGTTATTTGAATATTCGTTAGGCAATTTGTGAAGAAATTTGTCAGAGATTGTTTAGGAGATTTGTCACGCTCCGCTTCCTAAAATACGGAATACGAGGGGTGATAAGGCTAGCCATACTCCTACGGTCAAGGAAATATTCTGCCATAGTCATATTTCGGCTTTTAGCATTACGTGGTAATCGGTAATCAATACACAGGTAATGAGAAATGCAGTCACTAATTCTATCAAAACAGATAAAAGATATACCAGATAGAGATCAAGGAAAAGATAGCGCCGGCGTCGCTGATCTAGATGTCCGCACTATCCTCGATATAAGGCAGGTCTTACTCCTGGGCTGGATCCACTTCGTCTTCTGAGCATACACACTCAGGTCGTCAGGACGACGCATATAGCAATAGATATATATTATGGGTATGCAATATTATTAAACATGAGAAGGGCAACAAAAATGCAGAGCATGAGTATAATAAACATCAACTGAATATGAATAGTATAATATGGGTATCATGTCAATAAACTAGGCAATGTGCATGTCACTAATTATTGGTCACTTAGTCAATGAAATCAATTTGCGGAAAGGATGCTCGTATTTAATAAGGGTCTCGTGCATGCCCAAGACTACGGTCCACTGTGCCCGGGACATAACCCTGTCAGCCGTGCCGTTAGGCCCACGACCTAATGTATATATATATGTATATCATTAATAACGAATGATCATCCTCTAAATCATTGTGCCTTGCTAAATACGAGTTCAATTCCATCTTGATTTTCCTATTCCCCAGGTTATAGTATGCACTCAAGTATTAGATGGGTTGTGAACAATTACGTATCGCTGTCACTTTCAATCACTTTTCCACTTATCAGTATCACTGTCGTATTTGCCACAACCCAATCACTAACACTAATATATCGACAATGCAAATCAGTCATTAGGTCTTAATGTGAACGATCACTATGCACTAGGTATAAATCAAGCACGAAAATATGCAGAAATGCACTGAACAGGTATTCACTATTATATGACGGCCAATGTCATACAACTTGCAAAATTTACGATAAATCATACGCATAGAATCTACCAAAATAATAAAAAGGACGTACGAAGTACACTTGATTATCTAAACAGTAAAATTAATTTCATGTCAATCGGGATTCAAGCTAGGGAATTATCATCATTTGAAGGTAGCAATCTGAAATCCCAGTTTCAGAACTGGAAGCCCAACTTCGCGTGCGTTTTACCAGTAATTGTGTTCAGATTCAGGTATTTCCCCAGTTGAATAAAATATAGCTCTGTTAGTTAAGTTTCCAACGCATCAAACGAATTGTCAATAGCATCTCTGTATTAGAAGTTATGTTCAGTTTAGTGTGACAGTGTAAGGAACATTACTGCAGAAACTGCAGAACACAGCGACACTCTAAAATACAAATTAAATATCATACGACGGTGAAAATGCACGGGAACAAATTCATGTGTTAGATCATTAAATTATCTACACGACCCTATGAAGTTCCGCGCATTTTCAGTTTTATGCAGTTATGTACAGGTACTTAAATTCAGGTTTCCCCCGTAGAATGCTGTCCCGGACTACAGTCCAGAGCCGTATTTCCCTTCATTTTTCAGTATCATGAAATTGCAATATTCAATAACTAATTACATAGGGTTATAGGTTATCTAGTTAGGTTCAAGACGAGCCCTGGAACACCATGATTAGATTTATATTTAATTAATTACTAATTTTACAACGTGATATGTACGGTGATTTTCAAATTTAACGTAACCAATTGGGATGTCATTTTATATTCGATGCCTTAACTATTTGATCCCAATTTCTTATACGTCACTCGTTAACAGCAATCGAAACTTCTAATAATACAATTGGGGGATTTTTAATAGGGTCTTGGATAGGGTAATCACATCGAGCACTCGATGCGTGTAAGTGAACGCTATCTACTTTTACATACACTCATCATACATTTTACCAATTAAATTATTAGACTATATTTATTAAACTATATATGTACATAGAATGATTTGAATAAGTCAAGGAGGTTCACTTGCCTTAGGTCGCTGATATAGAAGCGACGAACGTGCAGAGTTTGTCTCGACACACAAGACGACGCGATTCTGGGCACGGTGCAGCGCGGGCGTGATGCGTGAAGATCCGGTACGGGGCACGGTGATGATGCGAGTGTGACACGATAGTGGGCGTGGTGATGATGCGGGCGCGACACGGTATTGGGCACCGTCTTGACATGGTACCGGGCACCGTCTTGATTCGGTACGTGGTCCGGGAGTGGAACAGCGTGTGCACTGAATCGGGCACGGCGTGGCACGGGGGTTGGCACGACGTGACATAGAGACTAGGTACGATATGGCACGGGGACTAGGTACGATATGGCACGAGGAGTGAGCACGGGGCGCGACATGTCTGGGTACGCAGTGGCACGGAGGCGGGCACGGTGCGAAGCTCGAGCGTGATACACACTACGATGGAAATGTGCGGTGTTGCGACGGCGACTGCGTTGATGACGGCGACTGACACAGAGACCGAGGCCACGGCTTGGACGGCAACAGAGGTGACGGGAACAGCGACTACGGCGACTGCAACAGGTGCTTGACAGAATGCCTATAGGAATTCGGCTCGAGATTGAGCTTGCAGTGGAGCTCTGGTGTTGCAACAGAGTAGACGATGGCGATGGTAGCCGGCGTTGGGTTGCACTCGGCTGTTGCAGTTGACATTGGTGTTAGGGTTTGATGGTGATCGGCAGTGAGGAATCTTGGTTGGAGGAGGAGCTAGGCGAGCTCAGTGTGGTGGTGTGGATGCGTTGGTCTCTGAAGGAGGTGCTGGTGGTGCTCAGAGAGGAGTCGATGATGGTAACGATCTTGATGGCAGCAGAAGTAAGTGTTGCCGGCTGTGGGGGTTCGGTGGTTGGTGTTTGAGAGATGAAGTGGGGAGTTGTGTTGTAGTTGGTGAGAGGAAGAGATGGCGGTACTCTGGTAGTGTGGGCGGTGAGAAGAGATCGTCGGTGATGGGGGGTTGCAGGTGGCGCCGGAGTCTCGTTGTGATGGGTAACGGCGGCGGCGGGTGTGCAGAGGTAAGGTGGAAATGGCGATCTGAGGGGGGTGGTTGCTTGGGGGCTTGTTGGGTTCGGTAGAGGTGACGACAAGCTCAAAGACGTAGGGGTTGCAGTGAAGGGGCTGGGATCGGAGCGTGGAAGCAAGGTCGAGGTGGTTGCTGAGGTGATGGAGCTCGGGCTCGTCGGCGAGGTGGAGCTGTGGGGTTGAGTTGGGACTGCTGGTAGCTCGCGTTCCCCGGCGGAGGTGAGGAGCTCGAGAAGTGGCGATGGCAAGGATGCTCGAGGAGGTGGTCGGCGGCAATTGCAAGCGGAGGGGGCAAGGGGAAGAGAAGACGAGGAGGAGTGGGGAGCTCGTTGTTGTAGTCGGTGTTGGTTTCTGGAGGAGCTCGAGAGAGGGCTTCGCGAGTGAAGGGCGAGGCAGGCGAGGGAGATCGTGGCGGCTGCGGGGATCTCGGGGAGTTTTGTTGGAGACGAGGGCGTGGTCGTGGGGAAGTGGGCGCGGCCGTTGGGGCGTGGGCGCGGTCTCGTGGCGTGGGTGCGAGGAGCGGGGGAAAGACGTGGGTTGTTAAGGGAGCGGGTCTTGCGGGAGTGTGGGGAAACGTCGCGGGAAAACGAGAAGAGAAGGTGAAGAAGAGGAGGAGGAAGTGCGGGTCGGGTGTGGGTTTTGTAGCCCAGGCTCGGGAAGAAAGAAAAGGAAAAGGAGAGTTGGGGTTTGGGCTAAGGGAGTGGGTTTGAAAAAAGAATGTGGAAAATTAAAAGGGGTTTAGGATTTAATTGAGGGAGTAGGCCTGGGCTAAGAAAAGAATTAGGAAAAATAATAAATAAAGGTTTGGGTTTGGGTTTAGGAAAAGAATTAGGAAATAGTTAGTTAAATAAAAGTTTAGTAAATTAATATTAGAAAGTGTAGGAAATTATTTATAGGGAATTTTTCTAATAGAAAAATTTCGAGAAACTTTTATTTATAAATACGGGAAATATGTTCAAAGAAAACTGGGTATTACAAGATTTAATGAGATCGTAATTGGAATAGGTTTAGGAATTCTAGGTTCATAAATATATATTTATTAGGGTATTTTGTTTAGGAGAAAAAGAAAAGAAGATGAAGATTTTGTAATTCGTATTAAGTTAAATATAAGCAGAGAAGTTGAAAGAATTTCTTGTGTTTGATTGTGTTTTCATATTATCTTTTCTTCTCAAAGATTCTGTATTTGTTTTCTGAATTGTTTGAGATCTAAAAATCCTTACAAAAATATTTACGAATATTTTTTCTCAATCTTTATTAGTTCTGATTTTTATTTAACGTTTGTTGTATCTCAAATCTTCGAAAATATTCTTTTTATGCATAATAATGGTCGTTGGTTCTGATTTTTATTTCACGTGATTTGATTTTATTGAGGAGTTGGATTTGGTATGCCAATCTTTATCAGTTTTGATTGCGATTACTGGATCGATTGTATGACGGGAGAGCTGGATTTGCTATGATGAAAAACAAAAAAAAACACCAATTTGCATTAAGGAGTATGTTTTTGGAATAGATTTTTATATCTTACACATATCTATATTTACAATTACTTAATACCTTTCCATATCTATAGATTACTGTTACTATTATATATTATTATTGTTATTACTATAACTATTACTATTACTATAATTACTATTATTAATACTTAATTTATATTATTACAATTATTATTATATTAACATGGCCTTATTATATTATTAGTATTTACCATAACTATATTATTATTATTATTATTACTATTACTATTATATTATTATTATTTTAACATGCCTAAGAATATAAGAAAATGTATTAATGGCTAAAACCTATATATGTATAAAAAATCAAAGGATTTAAAGATCTCTAACTCATGCATCAAATGAGTGCAAGATGAACGTCTTTCAATACAACACATCTAATATATTGGTTAGACGTCTTCAAATTCTTTGATTTTTCATACTCATAGACTTGAAGGGAGGGTGATCGACTTAAAGGGTTCGGATCGTTCAAATATGTCATAGATCGAGTGTTCCCATTTAAAAAAAATACGGACTGATTTGCAATAGAGTGCATATATATATATATATATATATATATATATATATATATATATATATATATATATATATAAGATTACTATTACTATTACTATTATTACTATTATCATTACTTTATATTACTACTACTACTACTACTATTTTAACACTGCCTTATAAATTGATACTATTTTTCAATAAATATAATATTTACTAACTAATATAAAATCTAATATTAAAACTTAAATCTATATCCAAGGTTTATTATTCTCTATTACTATATATAGATATGGAATAGATTTTTATATCTTACACATATCTATATTTACAATTACTTAATACCTTTGCATATATATAGATTACTATTACTATTGTTAAAACATTACTATATATTATTATTGTTATTACTATTACTATTACTATAATTACTATTATTAATACTTTATATTATTATTATTACTATTATTACCATTACTATATTATTATTACTATTACTATTATATGATTATTATTATTTTAACATGACCAAGAATATAAAGAAATATATTAATGGTAAAAACCTAAATTTTTCTTGATTAGGCATTTGTAACTATATTCTACAATCCACTATGTAGCTCTACTACTGATACCAAAATAACTCAATGATTCTTCTTTTCACTCAAAAGCTCACTCGATCGTTTCACGAATCTTAGTATTAAGCAATAAATCTCTTAACTTATACGATAATATTAACATGAAAAAGTTACGCCGTTGGTACACTACTACAAATAAGGATTGCCCCTACGGGCATATGCGTAGGGGCTACAAAATACCCCGTAGGTGCAAAGGCCGCATGTGCAAGTTGAAGTCCTGAACTTGCCCCTACGGGCAAATTCTTGCCCCTACGGATATCTGTGTAGGTCCTGTTACCCCTACGGAGTAATGCGTAGGATAAAAAAAGTTATATTATTTATGGTTTTTTTATTATACTGACTGTACCTACGGACATAACCGTAGGGGCATGCTCTAACCCCTACGGATAAAGGCGTAGGTACCTATCCGTAGGGGCCATATATCAGGATTCCTGATATTTGGCCCCTACGGATAACGCTGTAGGGGCTAGGCTGTTGGCCCTACGGTTGTGTCCGTAAGGGCACTCCCAACCCCTGATACTGTGATCAGGGGGAAAATATCAGTTACTGCTGTTATTGTGCCCCTACGGGCTTAGCCGTAGGGGCAACATGTGTACCTACGGATTAATCCGTAGGTACACAATATCTGTATTTTTTTTAAAAAAATGGGCTGCTAGATTTTTCCCCGCCCTGTGCACAATAATATATATATCAATCAAATATAAAATTAATCATCACACAACATATATCGCAGTATTCATATTCACATCTCACGCATATAATATACAAAAGAAACCAAAAAACTGAATATGATATAAATATAAACCAAAATCAATATCGCCCAAAATGTTTCAAAATGTAGTACAATATGTATCATATAAATAAATACATGTTTCAAAAAATAAGAATCAAAATGCTAGCCTAGCTCGGTCCAGCTCCACCTCTGATAAACGCTAGAATCTTGCGCCTACCCCGTCGCGTCTGGACCTAACGCATGCAATAAGCGTGTAAGAACTCTGTTTTATTCGAATTCTTATCATTATCGAGTTATTTCGAAACCCCATTTGGATATCTAGTTTGGAAAACTGTAGTTTATTTTAATTAGATATGTACATGTATGATTAATAAAACCTAAGTCTACAACCAAATAAGCTCAGGCTACGTACTGATATTGGATATGTTGATATCTATAATATGACATGATATTTTACTATTAAGTAGTATACATACCAGCATCTCCTTCAACTCCTGAACGATGGCCTTCAAGCTCTCCAGTTCCTGCTGGATACGTCGTTCACTGGAGACGGAAGAAGTAACCACCGGGGTGGAGTCCAACCTCATATGGGCCCTGCTAAAGCCCAGTCCTCGGCCTCTCTCCCAACCTCCGTGGTGCCGTCCGTGTGCGGCGTCCAGGACTGGGGTCAGCAGCCTCGAATGCTGCCTTCCCCCTAGCAACTGTCAGAACATTATATTTAGCACATACTGGTCTATAAAATTGACAAGAAACACCAAAATCAACAAATTCAAAGCCTTACCTACAGAGATAGAAGATGTGCTCCTCTGCTATTTGCATGTATCAAAATTTGAATAATATTAATTAATTTCAGTACATACATATTAACAAGGTAAACTCGCATATAGCGCTGCTTACACATATGACAGGGAGTGAACAAGCTCTTGTAGATCATTAGGCGCAAATCTAATCTCATCAAGTAGCCCATGATAATGAGTTGGACGACTAAACAAGATCCACGACTTACAATCATTCCCGCATGCGAGCACATATAAAAATCATAGTTTCTATGATGACAAATTTTATTGTCATTTTTTTCTTCTTCTGCCACATTACTGTCTTCTCCTTCTTCTTCTGCCACATTACTGTCTTCTCCTTCTTATTATGTGCGCGTGCAAATTCAATGACTATATTGAGAATATGGATTAATAGTGGGTAGGAAAAGTATTTCTCAAATGGCTTTTGCGTCTAAAAACCATAAACTACTAAGTAATAGCATACATAATTTTTTTAGTATAAAGCTTGTTATTTTAAGTGCGCGTGCAAATTCAATGAAAGCAGAAACTCCAGTGACAAACTTAAGTTGCATACGTTGTTGCCAATTCACATACATCCAGTTCATAACCCTGACGTACTCATGGGCCATGTTAGACTGTATTATATAAATTGTAGGTTATGATGACTATATTGAGAAATCTAAGAACGGGATGGTTACTGACAAAGGAGAAAATCCGTGTATATGCTTTGTGTGTGCGTTTGTCGTTGAAAAGAATAAATTATCGATAATTAAAGTTAGATTTGAGGATACCCATGTATGAGTTGTATTCTATATATGTGTGTTTCGATTTATGATTTCGCTTAAGTGTAGGGTTGTTTTTACTTAAAGAAGTATCACCATCTACTATATATAAAAAAATGTAGCAAACTAGGACTAGAACTCATTTAACATTATCAACTAGTGAGATTTCAATGTCGAAAACTCCCTAAAGACGAAAATTACTAAAAGGAAAAGACTCTTTGAACAAAACGCATCCACTAGCAATAATATGGAACTGAGACTCGATCAAGATTCTCTGGACTAAAAAATTTCAAGGAATTGCTATTTGAATTACGTTAATTTGGAACACGATCGTTGTAAGTTGTACTTTTCCCGACTTGTGTCTTGCCCATGAGCACACAAACTTCTCCCCAATCACAAATCCCAGTCCAGATTGGTATTCAAAATTTATTTAATTAGTTTGTGATCAACATCATTGATTCGTTGCTTGAGGCATCAATGTAGGCACAAATATCACTGAAGCAGCCTAAATCACCATATGAACCGGTTATCGGTTTCAATTCCACCAGAATTAGAATTTCATCCGAACAACTTTCACACAGTAATCGGAACCTGGTCAACAAATTTGTCATGCCCGTTGTGGTTTTACTTATGTACAGTACTTCCACAAAATACGTGTTGTCATTTCTAAATGGAAGTTTCTCAGTGCCACCATAGTAGTAGAAGATGGAATTGTTTATTGCAACTAGATTATGCTAAGTTTCGGATAGATTAGGCAAACATGATCTAGAAGAATATAATTAGCAGAGGAAAAATATAATAAAACAAAACAAAGCGTAGCAAATAAGATAAGATAAAATAAAGATATAGAAAATAAAAAAGAAATAAGTTTTCGAGAGGAGAGATGCAAGATATCATGTGCCCCGAAGAAAAGGAGGGCAAAAACAGTGTTGGCATTCATAAGAGGAAAGCTAGACTAACAAGAAAAAACATTACAAATATTACTATGTTTATGAATTATCACAGAAAATCAACCCAGAATCTGCAAGAAAATCAAAAGTATGGCTCAAATATGAGACGAACAAATATCTTTTCCTCTCTTATCTTTTCTTTGTGAAAACAAATACCAGAAGATGTTGACTTTCTGGATAGATAGGAGTGGATATGATAAAAACATGTAAAGGGTGCATGGAAGTGCTAACAGAGACTCTTTGTTGCAACTTTATAGTAAACGGAACAATAACTGGCATATTCAAGTTAAAAGAATTGAAAGAATAATGAACATGGCTTACAAACTTGGGTGAGAACGATGTGACACTCAGAAAAATATCTAAAAGACAAATTCCTACGGAAATGTGCAGAGTGATCTTTTACTATCTAACACAGTGAACTAAAACATTGGGCTTAGGATTTGTAAGCTAGAAGTACAAAATGAAAACAAGTAGTACCTTTCTAACTACGGCATAGTCTACAAGAGACAAGTTAAGCTCCACATCTGACTCAGCCTGATATGAATGTACAACATACAGAACTGGGCTTGGACATGATTCAATTCTTGGCCGCTCTGATGCCATTTGTTTATCAAACATAGAGATGTGCAAAAATTGTTGGCAAATTACTCGGCAGAACTTAACTTGCATTTATTTCTAATGCCTGCAAAAAGCAGCCTTAGTTTTGGGCTAAACAGAAAAGTGGTTTGTTTGATTACCTCAGCTTCAAGCTGGTCAAGGATTTGTAAGATTCTCTGATGGTAAGTCTGTTCTGATTCAGCCTTAACTGCACAAAGTGCAACAATACAAGTCAAATATGATAACCATGACATGCTAATTCAATGCAGGTAACATAACTAGTAAATGGTGAATTAAGTACCATTGCAAGTGGATGCGTTTTGTTGAATCAATATGATCCTGAGACTCGATCAAGAT
The DNA here is from genome assembly GCA_030015575.1 of Agapanthus africanus. Lineage (NCBI taxonomy): Eukaryota > Viridiplantae > Streptophyta > Magnoliopsida > Asparagales > Amaryllidaceae > Agapanthus > Agapanthus africanus. Next base: position 482,484,860 of record JASDDO010000010.1, on the reverse strand, counting down.
TTTCTGGACTAAAAAATTCCAAGGAATTGCTATTTGAATTACGTTAATTTGGAACACGTTTGTATGATTGAAGCAAAGAAACAAATATATTTCCATATTATATCATGCATTGTTTTATCAAAAATAATTTTATTGCATACCTAGCTATTTGCTGAAGTAGGCTATATATCTCAACAGAGAGAGAAATTTATATATCTCAACAGAGAGAGAAATTTATAACCAACATGCCACGAATATTGACATTGTATATATATATATATATATATATATATATATATATATAAGTAGACATTTGAATGTAGACAAATAGAAAACAAAACTTTATTGCTCCCTTGTCTCTTATCAAAATCATTAGAAATGTTCATTTTTTCGGGGCTCAAAATTTCCTTCACAAGCTTTAAAAGAAACCTAGAAAAATTCTCACCCCCTGCCGCAACCCCTTGCCCCAACCCTAACCCTAACCCTAACCCCAACCCGAGCCCCGGCCAGTACCCCAACCCCAACCCCAGCCCTAGCCGCAGCCCGAGCCCGAGCCCCAATCCCAACCACAGCCCTAGCCGCAGCCCGAGCCCTAGCCGCAGCCCGAGCCCCAGCCCTAGCCGCAGCCCGAGCCCGAGCCCCAACCCTAGCCCCAGCCCAGCCCTAGCCCCAGCCCGCAGCCCCAGCCGCACCCCCAATAAAAAATTTGATAAATTGAAGAATTCCTTACCTGTGCAGAGGCGACGACGAGAACTCCGATGAGCCAGCGCCGGCGACGACGAAAGCAAGTGGTGGCTACGACGAAAGCAGGCGGTGGCCACGATGAATCGGCGGCGCCGGCGATGACGAGAACGACGATCGATCGGCGGGAACGAGGGTTTGGGAATTTTTTGTTCGCGCGAGATAAATTGGGAATAATGAGCGTAGGGATCGATCTAGGCTTTTAATTTAAATCCTTGTTTAGATGCCCCTACGGATAAGTCCGTAGGTTCTTGGTTTGCGGCTCCGTAGGGGCAAACAACAATTTAAGATTTAATAATTTTTATATAAATATATAAGGACCGTAGGGGCAACCCTATAGCCCTACGGATTAATCCGTAGGGCCAAAATAAATCTGTCCCTACGGATTTCACTATCCGTAGGGGCAACCTCCTATTGTAGTAGTGGTATAACTAAAATTAAGCCTGCATGCCCATAAAAGTAAAATTAAGTGTATGTGGTTTTGTTGAATGGTAAGCCGAGAGAGAGGACCGTATCATATGTGTGAAATTAAAGTAATGGGTTCACAAATAAAAAAATGCAGCTAGTCACGGTAGCATAGACACAGAATTAAACAAGCCATGCGTACACATGCGCGTATGCTTATGAAGTTTTTTCCCTTCGGCAAGCATGCGCCTTTGCTCAACAGCTTGAAGCTTAATCTTGATGTTATCGCCAATATGTATGGATGTACGTACGTACATGACATTTGGTTTTGTGGTTCATACAGAAATATTCTTATTATTTGTCAATTTGGATAGTAGGTATGGATGGTGATTTTAACCTTTGATGTTTGCATACTACAATTGCAGTAGTCAATGACCTTTGTGAACTATAAATTTCCAAATATTATGGAGCTAGCTAATGTGGCATTTGCTTTTACATGCATGTTATTAAATAAAAGTAAGTTTAGGAATTAGAACAGGCCATTTAATAAAACAAGGAAGCCATCATCCTTTAATAATATAATTATGAAAGGAAGTCTACAGATGTGACCTTTTCCACCTTTGGATAAACATGCTTAAATGGGATTTATTTTTATTTTTAATTAATTGTTCAATCAAAGTAAAGATGCTGATTGCTTTATTGAGAATGATAGCTTATGTATTTGTTAATTCACCTATCAATATTTGGTTTTGAGTAGAAAGTTACCCTCCTACTCTCCAATTATCAATGCGCATTTGTAAGAAATTTGAGAGGTATTAATATTGTTAAGTTTAGAATTTTGGTTCGACGTGCATGTGCTATAAAAGGTTGACAGCTGTCAACAATCAGCACAGATTCGCAGCCCAGATGTTTAACTCTTGAAAAAGATAATCAATCTATCTGCTATATATGTCTCATATATATGCATCTCTTTGGTTAGATCTCCCGATTACAGGAACAACTAATGTGCAACCTTTACATTAATGATAAGCAGAAGGGATAAATATTGAATAAAGTACTACTAAAAGCCCATTGTTATTATTGTGTGCTAACTGGTGACTTTCATTGACTCAAACATTACAACCGTTTTATTCAATAGCACACTCTATATTAAGCCTCTTCCTTTGTACTCTAAGTCCGCAGACTATTTTCAACCTTCTCATGTTAAATATGTCTAATCTAAGGACCGGAATTACTTTGAGCGACAAATACTATTGCACAAACTTCAAATTTAGACGGAAAGAAGACACTCGTCCTGTAAAGACATGTTGATTAAGTATATCACTAATTATCATTGTAATATAAGAATCCGTCGAAGGTTTGAAAAGTTTTGCAAGTCGCCCTCTCCCTCACTACTATAATGAAGCTGTCTTCTTCCTCTCTCATACACCTGGCCTTCTTAACCAATCAATTGCATTAATATGATATCAATTATATATAAATCTTGTTCCATTTAAAGCCTATCCCTATCTAAAGTACCACTCAAATATTCACTACCTTAGTATAGAATGCTAGCCAATGGACACTCAATGCCTTTTATTGTTGTGTTAAATAAAGCAATAGGATAAGTTATTTAGAAGCCAGATGTAGAGTAGAAAAAATAGCTAGAACTTTAGAATCATTTTGATTACTACAACCCTAATATTATATTATGCTCAATTGATTTCTCTCTGTAGCCAATACAGTTTCTGTGTAGTGGTAGGTGTTGATTCCACTAGAGACAAAGGTAAGGTTCTAAAACTCTCCAGGAAATAACATGATTAAGAAATATTAGAGTACAAGAATTTACTAAATTATCATGAAGTTGTTTCATGTATCAATTAACATGGAAATATATAACATCGGTTTTTTAACATTAGGTATTAGGTGTGTTAATGTGTGTTGTGTGCGTAGGTTAGGACTTACGGGCCAGTGCTAAGGAAAAAAAAACAAAAAAATCATTAGATGATGTTTGAGCTCTCTCACAACTTAGACCAAATCCTTCTTAATTATGATCTTGGATGCTTAAATTAGGTTCAGTAGGGGAGTATAAGTAGGGGAGTATAAGAGCCGAGCGAAGAATATAAAGTGGAAAAGAAATAGAAGTTGTTCTTATTAATTGTTGTGTGTGTGTTTATTTTTTTGGATAGCATACACTACTACAATAAGGGGTTGTCCTTACGGATAAAATTATCCTTAGAGGCAATAAAATGTTGCCCATACGGATTACTCCGTAGGTCCCCATGGTTGTCCCTACGGTGCCATAAGAATTAATTTAAAAATATTAAAACGTAATTTGTCATTTGGCCATACAGACCCACAAAAGAAGGACCTACGGGTTAATCCGTAGGGGCATGTATATGGGTTATTGATAAAAAAAGCATAGAAAAGTCGTCGTTCCCAAAAAAATACTCTTTCTCATCACTGATCTCCCGCGCGCGCCTCTCGTCGCCACCGTCCGCGTCTCGTCGTCACCGCCCTCCAGTGCACACCTCGTCATCCCCGACATCACCGTCGGCTTCCTCGTCGCCACCGCCCGCGACTCGTCGCCGATTGCGTCGTCGACCATCTCCGGTCTTCTCCATTGCCGGCCTAGCTACGTACAGGTAAGTAAAATTCTGTTTTTTTTACTTCTAATTATTATTTTATTTCTGTTTTTGTTGATTAGGGTTAGTGTTAGGGTTCAGTTTAGCTTTATGGTTAGGGTTAGGGTTGGGTTAGGGTTCGGTTCAGTTAAGCTTAGGGTTAATTAGTTGCGGTTAGGGTTAGGGTAAGACTTGGGCTAGAGTTAGGGTTAGGGTTCAGTGTATGGTTAGGGTTAGGGTTTAGGGTAGGGTTTGGTTTAGGTTTAGGGTTAGAGGCTAGGGTTAATTTAGGTTAATTAGTGGTAATTTGAAAGGGTTAGGGTGTCGATTAGGGTTAATTAGATTAATTTGGGTAAATTGGGTTAAGTTTGGGTTAATTAGGGATAATTTGTGTTAGGGTAACGATTATGGTTAATTGTGGTTAATTAGGTTAATTTGGATTATTTAGGGTTAGGGTTTAGGGTTTGGGTTTATTGTGGTTAATTAGGTTAATTTGGGTTAGGGTTTAGGGTGCACTAGATCATTCAGTAGGATACTCGATGATAACGTAAACGTACAATTTTACCGTAAACGCAAGAAAAATTTACCCTAAACTAAAAACTTCGAACGTTTAATAACGAAACGTAAACATAAAACCTATTCAAGTTAAATGTTCAAGTTAAAACCAATATACGATACTCGATGATAATATGAAACTTTCATATTCTCATCGATACTGATATATGAAAATCAAAGCGTGATTTAGTCACCGTCTATCGGTTAACATACGTTCGATATTCGTCGTGACATAGAACTATACGAAAGTTGTTAAATATTGGACGGTATAGTTCGGTACTAACAACCGTCATATAGTCTATGTGATGAGAAGATTTAATAGTATGATAACCGATAAATTTGTCCAGTGTGGACAAGTTAGGAATGTATAAAGAAAACACCTGCATTCACTTATATTTTCATCTGTTTCTAGTTATTTCGTCGGTACTTTTCCGCTGGTTCTCCGTGTACAAAGATAGATTAGATGTTCATTTCAACGTTGTTTCACAGCTTTGAAATGATTATCTATTCTATTACAGTGTACTCGGAGAACAGCGGGGAGGTGCTGCCGAAATTTACTCAAAACGGTTGAAAGCACAAGCGACTGGGTGTCTGCTCTATAAATCCTTAATGGGATAGAAACCTTACCCCCGACAGCCGAAACACACACATATAACACGAATACACAACAAACGCACACACAACACATACACACTAACAACCCTACACTTAAGCGAAATCATAAATTAAAACACACATATATAGAATACAACTCATACATAGGTATCCTCAAATATAACTTTGATTATCAATAATTTATTCTTTTCAACAACAAACGCATACACAAAACATATACACGGATTTTCTTCTTTGTCAGTAACCATCCCGTTCTTAGATTTCTCAATATAGTCATCATAACCTACAATTTATATGTTATACAATCTAACATGGCCCATGAGTACATCAGAGTTAAGGACTGGATGCATGTGAATTGGCAACAACGTATACAACCTAAGTTTTTCGCAGGAGTTGCTGCTTTTATTGAATTTGCACGCGCACATAATAAAATCGTGTTAGAGAAGATTCTTTGCTCATGCGATAGATGTGGGAATAAGTACTGGCAGAAGGTAGAATTTGCAGAGCTTCATATCGTTAACCATGGTTTTACTAGATTTTATACAACCTGGCTATATCACGGGGAAGGAGAAGAAGACAGTAATGCGGAAGAAGAAGAAGGAGAAGACGGTAATGCGGCAGAAGAAGAAGGAGAAGACGGTAATACGGCAGAGGAAGAAGACAGTAATTTTTTTCCAGGAGAAGAAATGGAGGATATGGTAAAGACTGCCCTAGGTGAATCTATTCGTACCGAAGATGACATTCCTTCCGGTTAAGGACCGCGTGCGGATAAGTATGAAAATTTCATGAATGATGCTAGAAAACTAATTTATGAGAATGCAAACTATTTCACTCTCTTATGGTTCGTCCAACTTTTCCAGATTAAGTGCCTAAATGGATGGAGTAACAAGTCATTCACAATACTTCTTCGTTCTTGAAAGATTCTATGCCCCAGGAAAACAACGTGCCTGACAGCTGGTACGGAGCCCAAAAGATGATGCCTGATTTGGGTTCGAATAACATGTTATTTCTACCAGTTTTAATCTAAACTTATATCGTTATGTATTTGTCATAAAAAATTTTTGTTAGATCCACGATCCGAACTTGTCTGCATTATTAGAGAGTGATTCAAGATATTTAGCTCAGTTTCCTAGTATGGAGGTTGCATATTATAAAAGATTCGGTGTCCTTGGATACAAATTTGAAATTAAGGACATAGAAACATCTAGAATCACTTAGAATAGTAGGATTGCGACGGTAAGATCGGATGGTGTGATTTATTATGGATACTTAAATTGTATACTTGGCATCCAATATTCCGGACGATTAGAACCGTTTTATATAATTCAGTGTACTTGGTACGATACACGAACCGATACGGATAAGTGGAGAAACAATCTCGGGACTTGGAAAGATGAATATGGATTGACCAGTGTGAACACACTTCGATTTTACAGTCAGGACGATCCGTTTATCTTTCCGAACCAAGCGTTCCAAGTATACTACTCACAGTGTTTGAAGCATCCGGGATGGAGTGTCGTATGCCGTTGGAAACCCAGGGATATTTACGATGTCCTAGAATTTGAGGACAGCGATGAGGATGAAGAAGAGAGAAGACTTAGAGTGCTCCGACCGTCTGTTTCAAAAGACGGGTTGTCTTCGGCTGATCATGAAGTTACGTGGGTTAGAAATGATATCGATGATGAAATCCCAGTAGATATGTCTAATGCGTCCATGAAACGAAAAAGCTTATCAGTAATGTTATATTATTACTTCACATTTTACGATCTATACATATATAGCATGCATATATAATGATTGTCTAATGCATCCATGGACCGTTTTATCTAGATTTGATGACGATGACGGGAGCAGCGAGGGGCGGCAGGAGCTCCAGCCGCGGCACCGGCAGAGGCAGAGGCAGAGCGGTTCTGCCGCCCGGAGAGCTATGTAGGGAGCTTCAGAGGGCCGGTCTTGCACCCCGATCGGAGACCCCTTCAGATGCCTCTTTTCGTATGTACTTAGCCACACCTCCAGGTATATTACACGCATATTTATTTTGAATGTAATATTATAGATATATATGCATATTCATGTCAAAATTACTTATATAGTCAATGTTTAATTGTCTAGCTGTTGGTGGTGCGTCCACATCAGGGACAGAGGCCACTCCCGCACCTCCAGGTATGTTTATATATCATATAGTGCATGTATATTGATTTAGAATACTATATCATAAATATACATACATTCTTTTTGCTCTTACGTACTTACATCTCGGGTAGATGCTACCACCGCACCTGTGGGTATGTTTATATATCCTATAGTGTATACATGTTGATTTAGAATGTTATGTTATTGATATACACATTCTTTTTGCAATTACTTATATAGTCAATGTTTGATTGTCTAATTATAGGTGGTGCGTCCACGTCTGGTGCAGGGGCCACTCCCGCCACTTCCATACCCTCCGCTCAGTCTGCAGCTTTGTATGAATAAATATAAAATATATATTCATTTTACATATCCTTTAAGAATAAACATGAACTTCATGTAATTTTATCGATATTTATTTTCTAGTTGGAGATGTGTCCACGTCCGGGTCACCGGCTGTTCCTCACCGGAGGAACTATCGTCCCGCTAGTGCTGCTGCCTGGGCCCAGGCCCGTGCTTCTGTCGCCGGAGGTATATATCACACTTCATTTTTCGTTAAACCTTGATTTCTTAACACCACTTTTTCTTAATATTGATTGTCTTGATATTTCTTGTAGATGCAAGGCATCCCCATCCTGAAAGGGGGACTCGGGGCCCGAATCAGTCCCACAGGCTGAGGCCTGACAGAGTTAGGGGGGAGGCAGTATTCCCCCTCTTCTTTACCCCTGATTATCGCTATACCGACGATTATGCCGAGAAGTTCGGCCGGTATATGGGGGATGAGAGCCTCATCGTGAAGAAGTATCCACTTCACGTTGAGTGGGGCGACCAGCACCGGCGCTCATTTGCCCTCTTCTGGGATCAGGCTCGGGTATTAATATATAGTTTCATTTGACTTACCCAATATATTTATTGTTATTTAACAATTGCAATTTAATAACATTGTTTTTTTTTTGTATTTGCAGTTGGATTACGACTTTCAGCTTGTACCCGACCCTGATCACCCTGAGAGAGTGCTCGATCTTCACGCTTTGTACCATGGCCTGATGAACAACATGCAATCAAAGGTCCGATACAATAGGAACGAGCTGAAGATCGACTGCTATTCCCTGTGGATGGCGACCCCCGAGGCAGAGAGAGCGGCTCTCCTACATACTCGGCCTTTGCGTGAGTCGACGTAGATACATGGCCTCTCTTGTGCCAATATTTCGACTCTCAGCGCAAACAAGTTTGTATTTTAAATGTAATTTATTTTTTTGTGTTGCTTAATTAGAAAACTAAATCTGAATGTGTTGTGCAGAAACAGGTCGATCAAAATAAAGAGAATAAGAAGTCGGCGAAGAGGGGTCGCCCCACATATACAGGTGGCTCGAGGAATATTACTCGTGCCATGGAGTTATCGGTAAATTACAATAGACCTACTGTGATATAATGTAATATTAAGAGTTATTTTATAATATATGTAAATTTTTTGCGAATTGTAGAGAGCTCAGACCCTGGCGCAGGGTGGTACACCGAGCGTGCTGTCCGTGTATCTTTCCGTCCATGGGTGGTACACTTCGATTCCTTGACAGATCCTTCCACGGGCGAGCTTCGATTCCCCGACACCACTACCCAGGAATATTGCGTAAGTGTTAATATTTATTCTAACAGGTTTGAAATTTTTGTTTTGAAAAGTTCAAATTTAAATGATATACTTATATTTTAATGGTTAATGTGGGAGTAGGAGCGGGTGGTGGAGCAGGCGGAGGCATCGGGGATCGATTTTACTGGACAGAACGATCCGATGCTGCTGACCCTAGTTCCAGACGTTGCACACGGAGGGCACCATGGAGATTGGGAGAGAGGCCGGGGACTGGGTCCTAGCAGGGCCCATATGAGGTTGGACTCTACTCCGATGGTTACTTCATTTACCCCCTGAAAGCGGCGTCTAGAGCAAGATATTGCCACCTTGAAGATCACCGTCCAGGAGTTGAAGGAGATGATGGTATGTATACTACTTAATAGTAAAATATTATATCATATTATAGATAGTAAAATATCCAATATTAGTAGCCTGGACTTATTTGGTTGTAGACTTAACTTTGATTAATCTTAGATTGGGGTTTTGCAATAACCTGATAATGAAACTGTCACGCCCCGCTTCCCGGAATACGGTGAAGAGGACGCGACGAGACCGCTACGTATTTACTGTGAAGTAAATACGCTAAGCGTATCTAAGCAATATAAATATAAATGCATAAGAGACAAGATATAATAAAACAACAACTTTATTTATTCACATTCTTTTTTTACAATACATGGAAAAGTAAATACAACTGAATGAAAACAATGCCTAAACAGTGACATAACAGAAATGTAAAGTACTGAAAGAAAATGTGTACAATAAAGCTAGAGCTCGGGGTCATCAGCAAACTGGTCCAAATCTTCAGTGCTGGGCTCGATCTCTGGAAGATCCGAATCACCTAACAACATTCAAAGAAGAAATAAAGAGAATGTTGTCAGCGAACAAATCGCTCGGTAAGTCCCAAAGATAAGGAGAAGTAGAATAGACAGAGAGTAAGAGAGAGAGTGTAGCTTTTAAAGTTGTATTATATTGTTATATTGTTGTATTTAATGTTAACGCTGTTGTTTGTAGCTTGGTACAGAAGGATGCCAGTGTATACGAGAGGAGTCTCTATATGCTAGAGACTAGGGCAAACGGAATGTACAAGGAACCGTTATGCCATGGTACAACAGCAACGGAATATAGGTTAGGTGTCTTAATCTTGTAGTCTCGTGCCACTTCTAACACCTTCCGTACCAATCTATCCCTTAAACCCCGCGAAGTATTGATTGTATTATTTGTGTTGTATTGTAAATTGTATTGTATTGTATATATGGATGACTTGCCGAAACCATGATATCAGTAAATGGATGTAACTGGAGAATCATGTAAATGGAAGTATATCAATGGTTCGGTTCAGTCAATACAGATTGAATAGATTGAATATATGTATTCATGGATTAATGTTGGATTGTAGATTATAGTTTGTACTTCAATCATATTCAAGTCAGATTATTAATGAGACTCGGTCTGATTCATAACAATTGGAAAAGAAAATTGAAGACCCGATTGTTTTGATATTATCGGTAACCGCTGCACATGGGCGGCAGGATTTATGTCTTTTTCAAAAATGATTACCATGTTGATAACACCGTTTGTTAAGTTGTCTACCTTAATATAGGCAGGCACCCACTTCTCCGGCTCCCTGAGGCACAAGAGATTGGTCCCGCTTAAACCTATATTTACTAGGGTCCTTAGGGTAATTTATAGAAGTTGAGAGGGTTTTATGTAAAAATAATATTGTATAATTTTCAAAATACACCCCAAGTATTTAATTATCGTCTTTAGAGTTTTCATTGATGTAGATTTGATATATGTGACATTTCTAGTGGATAAAACCTAATTTTCATAATATAGGGTATTTATTTGTAATATTGAACTTGAATGGAGTTTCATGGTATTTTCATGTAAAATGATTCTTTTTTATTTAAAAAAGTTGGAATATTTATATTATCACAAAAATAGATATTTTGATGATACATACATACATATATATATATTTATATGAAAATAATTTTAATATATTATATTTCTAGAAATCTCATTTTCTTAAGATATTTGTATTTTAAATCTCTCGAGACCGAATGCTCCTTGCGGAGGTCTGCATCTCGCACTACTAAAGCTGAGGATGTGCGATAATCCGCACTATCCCGAACGGGTTCCCCAAATGGGTTGTAGCGGCGCTTTGCAAAGATTTGTGTAAATACATATTTCTTGTAGAAAAAGGTTTTATTAGTAAATGTTATTTATATATAAAATCTTGTTTTCCCGTATTCTATGTTCCCGAAAGGTATTGTGCTATGTTGCATATGAGTGTTGTGAGAAGGTAGGTCATTACCTCGTGATCTACTTAAAGGTATAGCAAGATTATGATGTTTTAATGTCGAAATTAAACTACATGGTATTTTACTGAAAAAGTACGATAAAAATTGCAATAAGAAATATTTTTCTATGAAACTTGTTCAACATATTTTTTTAATGATTATTAGCTAATATGTAAGAGTTTGGTATGGTTGTATTTGAGGAAAGTTGAACTTTTTAAGAAAAACCGAATCGGATGTCGGATTAACTCCGCTTCCATCAGGTTTTAGTTTTACAAATTTTTAGAATAGAATAGATAAGGGGGAGGAGGGACTTACGGGTTTGTAGTATAGAGTGGAGGGAGAGGAAGACGTAGGAGGTGCCTGTGCGTCGTTTCGTCGCCGGGAGCTCCTAAGGTCGTCGTCGGAAGATCGCCGGAGTTTTGCCCTTCGCTAACTCCACTTGTACACAAAAGTTTTATAGAGTTTTTTTGAGAGTTTGGACAGAATTGTAAGTGAGGGGTGTGTGTTTAGGGTGGTATTTATAGGGTAAAGCTAGTGTTTAGGATAGGTGAAAGGGTGTAACGAAAAATGTATTAAATTGTATTAAAAATATGGTTTAATGGAATTTTAAAGTGTTCTGTTCATATGCAGGAAATTTAAAATATACAGGGGTGTTAAGAATACCAAGAGACACAACTTTTGTGTTGGAGGATCGGCGATTCGGCCGAGTCCGGTCGGCTGCGGCGGGCCGAGTCGGCCGATTCGCCTGTCCGAGTCGGCCGAGTCAGGCCGGGGCTCACCGCCACATGTCCCTCGTCGCTTGGTGTAGCCCCTGGGTCAGTTTGTTTTACATGTGTAGTGTGGTTTTTACGAGTTATGCATGTGTAGGCTCTTGGGCTTCTAAAAATTTAAAGAAAATAATATTAAAAATAATGTGGGTGATGGGATTTGAACTCTGGTGCTTTGGTTCAGCAGTGCAAGGTCTTACCAATGAACTACAAGCTTCTTCTTGCTATTAAAAAGTAAAACAAACTTATATCTTGTGCTCAGGCAAAAATACCCCTTTCTGTATTTTTTGAAAAAATTGTACAGAAAGTTGTACAGAAAGTTTAGGGTTGTTACATTCTACCCTCCTTATAAAAATTTCGTCATCGAAATTTGTAAATGGAAAGTGTAACAGATTTAAGGAAAGTTGGGTGACTGAAGTACTGATAGTGTATGAAAAAAATAACAAAGTGATACAAGGGTTAAAAAAAATATGAAAAAAAGACTTACCAGTGTTACCTTGACCTACAGCCTCGGCTTCTACGGCTGCTAATGTGAATGTCTGTCGCCGTGGTACATTCCTCCTAGTTGGAGGCACATTCTGTCCTTGGGGTATGTTTCTCTGCCCTCGAGGCATGTCCCTCATTGCTTGTTGGAATTGGCGAGTAGGCTGTGCAGGTGGTGGAGTTAGGAGTGCAAGATGAGGTGCATGAGCCTAGATAGCTGGCCACTACGGGTAGTTGGTGGGTGTGTGAGCTTCGTTGTGTCTATAAGGACAGTTTCTAATTCCGTAATTGGATGCGCCACAAACTAAGCATAGGCCTTTTGCGCGCCTACAGCCCTTCCATAAGTATCCTTCCCTCTTGCAATAGAAGCAAAAGTCGGGACTTGGCTGGTTACTAATTTCTTTCGGTCTCCTGGGTTCAACAGTTGGTCTTGGAAAGGCTCCTCCTGCCATCTAATTGGCAGGGCGCTTCAAACCGGCAGATTGAGGTCTACCCTTTTTCTTCACCACTGCCTCATATCTTCGGGCAGCTTTCAAAGCCAAATCATGGGTTGGGAAATCTCCTGTAGCTAAGGCTGCTTGGATTTCCGGGCCCAACCCTTGCTGAAATCTTCTAACTCTGATCTCAGCAGTCGGTATGAGATGAGTCGCAAACCTGTTACAGTCTTGTGTTAGCTGTGTAGTATGCGATATAATATCGAATATTGAGACATATCTTACCTACTAAGCATGGTGAACTCAGCGTCATACTCATCTACTGATTTGGTCCACATTGAACCTTGTTGCAAATGGATGAACTGCTGCTCCATATCAAAGCGGGCAGTCTCAGGAAAGTACTTTGCATCGAACATGTTGCGGAAAGTCTTCCATTTGATGGGTTGATCAAGACGACTTTCTTCCGCCTTCCACTAATTTCGTGCATTGTCCGTGAGCTGCAGTTTCGCAACACGGACCCAAGCTATTTCTGGCACTTGTGCCGCTGCCAGATCATCCTCGATACTCTGAGCCCATTCCTCAGCTTCCAGTGGGCTATCCTTTCCTGAGAACTGTTTGGGGTGCAAAGCCTTGAATTGCTTCACCCTAGGTGCTTCTGCCTCGGGACGGTTCATTAAAAGAGCAGTCTGCTGCTGCTATCCCTCTAGGAGGCTGCGGATCGCCTCAAGCAGAACCGTCTGCTCGTTGAGCGGAGCAGGGATGGCAGGTGTGATTAGTAGTGGAGGTGGAGTGTTGTTGAAGTTGGTGCTGGTATTGTTTGAGGAATCCATAACCTTTGAAAGAAAGATTTAGGTTAGGACAGATTCAAAGTATATGAAATGATGAGATTCAAGAAGTATGAATTGTAAAGAATGTTCTAATTGCTGGTTCTTGTGTTATATTGCTTAGATTGTTCACGCAGAACAGAACTGCATGGTAGAGTTTCATACAGCTCTGACCTGCATAAGCCACCAACAAAACCTATCACGCCCCGCTTCCCGGAATACGGTGAAGAGGACGCCCGCTACGTATTTACTGTGAAGTAAATACGGTAAGCGTATCTAAGCAATATAAATATAAATGCCCAAGTGACAGGATATAATAAAACAACAACTTTATTTTTTCACATTTTTTTTTACAATACATGGAAAAGTAAATACAACTGAATGAAAATAATGCCTAAACAGTGGCATAACAGAAATATAAAGTACTGAAAGAAAATATGTACAATGAAGCTAGAGCTCGGAGTCTTCAGCAAACTGGTCCAAATCTTCAGCGCTGGGCTCGATCTCTGGAAGATCCGAATCACCTGACGATATTCAAAGAAGAAAGAAAGAGAATGTCGTCAGCGAACAAATCGCTCGGTATGTCCCAAAGATAAGGGGAAGTAGAATAGACAGAGAGTAAGAGAGAGAGTGTAGCTTTTAAAGTTGTGTTATATTGTTTTATTGTTGTATTTAATATTAACGCTGTTGTTTGTAGCTTGGTACAGAATGATACCAGTGTATACGAGAGGAGTCTCTATATGCTAGAGACTAGGGCAAACGGAATGTACAAGAAACCGTTATGCCACGGTACAACAGCAACGGAATATAAGTTAGGTGTCTTAATCTTGTAGTCTCGTGCCACTTCTAACACCTTCCGTACCAATCTATCCCTTAAACCCCGCGAAATATTGATTGTATTATTTGTGCTGTATTGTAAATTGTATTGTCTTGTATATATGGAAGACTTGCCGAAACCATGATATCAATAAATGCATGTAACTGGAGAATCATGTAAATGGAAGTATATCCATGGTTCGGTTCAGTCAATACAGATTGAATAGATTGAATATATGTATTCATGGATTCATATTGGATTGTAGATTGTAGTTTGTACTTGAATAATATTCAAGTCAGATTATTAATGAGACTCAGTCTGAGTCATAACAATTGGAAAAGAAAATTGAAGTCCTGATTGTTTTGATGTTATCGGTAACCGCTGCACATAGGCGACAGAATTTGTGTCTTTTTCAAAGACGATTACCGTGTTGATAACACCGTTTGTTAAGTTGTCTACCTTAATATAGACAAGCACCCACTTCTCCGGCTCCTTGAGGCGCAAGAGATTGGTCCCGCTTAAACCTATATTTATTAGGGTCCTTAGGGTAATTTATAGAAGTTGAGCGGGTTTTATATAAAAATAATTTTGTATAATTTTCAAAATACACCCCAAGTATTTAATTATCGTCTTTAGAGTTTTCATTGATATAGAATTGATATATGTGATATTTCTAGTGGATAAAGCCTAATTTTCATAATATAGGATATTTATTTGTGATATTGAACTTGAATGGAGTTTCATGGTATTTTCATGTAAAATGATTTCTTTTTATTTAAAAAAGTTGAAATATTTATATTATCACAAAAATATATATTTTGATGATACATATATATATATATATATATATTCATATGAAAATAATTTTATATATTATATTTCTAGAAATCTCATTTTCTTAAGATATTTGTATTTTAAATCTCTCGAGACCGAATGCTCTTTGCGGAGGTCTGCATCTCGCACTACTAAGCCTGAGGATGTGCGATAATCTGCACCATCCCGAACGGGTTCCCCAAATAGGTTGTAGCGGCGCTTTGCAAAGATTTGTGTAAATACATATTTCTTGTAGAAAAAGATTTTATTAGTAAATGGTATTTACGTGTAAAATCTTGTTTTCCCGTATTCTATATTCCCGAAAGGTATTGTGCTATATTGCATATGAGTGTTGTGAGAAGATAGGTCATTACCTCGTGATCTACTTAAAGGTATAGCAAGATTATGATGTTTTAATGTCGAAATTAAACTACATGGTATTTTACTGGAAAAGTACGATAAAAATTGCAATAAAAGGTATTTTGCTATGAAACTTATTCAACATGTTTTGTTAATGATTAATAGCCAAGATGTAAGAGTTTGGTATGGTTGTATTTTAGGAAAGTTGAACTTTTTAAGAAAAACCGAATCGGAAGTCGGATTAACTCCGCTTTCGTCGGGTTTTAGTTTTACAAATTTTTAGAATAGAATAGATAAGTGGGAGGAGGGACTTACGGGTTTTTAGTATAGATAGGAGGTAGAGGAAGACGTAGGAGGTGCCGGTGCGTCGTTTCATCGCCGGGAGCTCCTAGGGTCGTCGTCGGAAGATCGCTGGAGTTTTGCCCTTCGCTAACTCCACTTGTACACAAAAGTTTTATAGAGTTTTTTTGAGAATTTGGACAGAATTTTGAGTGAGGGGTGTGTATTTAGGGTGGTATTTATAGGGTAAAGCTAGGGTTTAGGGTAAGTGAAAGGGTGTAACGAAAAATGTATTAAATTGTATTAAAAATATAGTTTAATGGGATTTTAAAGTGTTCTGTTCATGTGCAGGAAATTTAAACTATACAGGGGTGTTAAGAAGACCAAGAGACAACTTTTGTGTTGGAGGATCTGCGAGTCCGGCCGGCTGCGGCGGGCCGAGTCGCCGGCCCGAGTCGGCCGAGTCAGGCCGGGGCTCGCCGCCACGTGTCCTTCGTCGCTTGGTGTAGCCCCTGGGTCAGTTTATTTTATATGTGTAGTGGGTTTTTTTATGAGTTATGCATGTGGAGGCTCTTGGGCTTCTAAAAATTTAAAAGAAAACAATATTAAAAATAATGTGGGTGATGGGATTTGAACTCTGGTTCTTTGGTTCAACAGTGCAAGCTCTTATCAATGAGCTACAAGCTCTTTCTTGCTATTAAAAATCAAAACAAACTTATATCTTGTGCTCAGGTAAAAATATCTCTTTCTGTATTTTTTGAAAAAATTATACAGAAAGTTTAGGATTGTTACATTCTACCCTCCTTATAAAAATTTCGTCCTCGAAATTTGTAAAAGGAAAGTGTAACAGATTCAAGGAAAGTTGGGTGACTGAAATACTGATGGTATATGAAAAAAATAACAAAGTGATACAAGGGTTAAAAAAAATGTGAAAAAAGGCTTAACAGTGTTATCTTGACCTACAGCCTTGGCTTCTACTGCTGCTAATGTGAATGTCTGTCGTCGTGGTACATTCCTCCTAGCTGGAGGCACATTCTATCCTCGAGGCATGTTTTTCTGCCCTCGAGGCATGTCCCTCATTACTTGTTGGAATTGCCGAGTAGGCTATGCAGGTGGTGGAGCTGGGAGTATAAGATGAGGTGCAGGAGCCTGGATAGCTGGCCACTGCGGGTAGTTGGTGGGTGAGCTTGGTTGCGTCTATAAGGACAGTTTCCAATTTTGTGATTGGATGCGCCACAAACTAAGCATAGGCATTTTGCGCACCTACAGTCCTTCCATAAGTGTCCTTCTCTCTTGCAATAGAAGCAAAAGTCGGGACTTGGCTGGTTACTAATTTCTTCCGGTCTCCTGGGTTCAACAGTTGGTCTTGGAAAGGCTCCTCCTGCCATCTGATTGGCAGGGCGCTTCAAACCGGCAGATTGAGGTCTGCCCTTCTTCTTCACCACCGCCTCATATCTTCGGGCAGCTTTCAAAGCCAAATCATGGGTTGGGAAATCCCCTGTAGCTAAGGCAGCTTGGATTTCCGGGTCCAACTCTTTCTGAAATTTTCTAGCTCTGACCTCAGCAGTCGATAGGAGATGGGTCGCAAACCTGTTACGGTCTTGTGTTAGCTGTGTAGTATGTAGGGTTCCTATGTTCGACAGCAAGGTTTCGGGAGGCATCGTCCATACCATTTTCAAAATTTTGCAGTTTTAAAGAACCCTAAACTAGAATCGATAACTAAAGAATCATACGAAAACCAAAGTAAACTACTTTACTTCTAAATGAACTAGAAATACAACCTTTGTAGATCGGTCCTTCACTTCATAAGCTCCTTGTAGTAGTCCTTTCGCTGCGTTGATAGAACTCCCGGACTCTTGCATGGCTTCTCAAGGCGAAAGGAATGTTTTTGCTTGAAGTCTTCGAGGCCGAAGATGATCTACGTCGAGGGGATACTAACACAAGCTACTACTTCATTAATGAGAGATTAATGAAGCAAACACCCTATACTAAACTGCTAATCTAGTAGAGGATGATGAAGTAGGAAGTGAGCTCACTTTAGTTTTATTTTTCTCACAATATTTTCTCTCTTTTAGAAAAGGTAGAAAGCTTTTCTCAAGGAGGAAGAAGAAGAGCTCAAGAGATGAGAATGAACTAATGAGGTGAGAGAAACAACCATGGGTGAGTTTTTATCATATACTAACTCATATAGAGACATAGCCATGGCTAAATTATATGGTTATGTTAATAAATATCTTAAGTAAAACAAAACTAGTGGACTTAGTCAAAGTATCCATAAGCTTCCACAAGCTTCATGCATGTGACTAATTATGCACTAATTTGGATTTACTATAAATATTTAAAACCAGACATTATAATTAGTATGGTGTAAGTCTCATACACCCATGTAGTGTGTATTAACAACCATGATACAAAATAAAATACAATTAATATATTTCACATATATATTAAGTGTGCACATGTGAGAATAATAAATGCTTAAGTGAGCTAATATTAGTTAATGTAAATTAGTATATCAAATATACAATTATACACTAAATTATCAAATCAACACTTGATTTAATAATCCGGCTATATCATATATAACCGACTAATATTAAATGTACCAACTTATCGAATCAACACTTGATTCGATAACCCGGCTATATCATATATAACCGTCCGATACAAAAATCGTAAGAATAGAAATCGGTATCACATACTCGCATTATTCTCGGTCCTGCACATATCACATATGTGCTTCTGCTCTGTTTTGCCTGAGCCAGTAAAACCTCTATGTAGGATTCTAAAGACTCATCAATACGCCGACAGTGGGTGATGATCACATTAAGCACCCACAAGTCGTCAGCGGTACTAGCTGGACGTAACGGCTACCCGAGTATTGAGCTATCAGAAGATCAACAAGTAAGCCCGCTCTAGCTCCTGTAAAGCCTGTCAGTAACACTACCCTACAGTCCGGTCTCCTCGTCTGATATGTCGCATATCAAGTCTAGGGGTGGTAAACGTCAGACCCCAATAACTCGATAAGTCATGCCGATATGAGACTCATAACTGGTCGAGAAACTACTGATAACACTTACCAGTAAATCTCTAAATCAGCCCTGGCCAGGGACTTCCCTATTATGACCAATCGAGCACAGCGCAACATCAACCTCCAATACCGGGAGAGACGAAACCCCTCCTATCGCTCATTGCCTCCATGTGACTCGGAACTGTACCCAAAAACCACCGTTTTGCACGTCCTCTTGAACGTGGTAAGGTAGAATTCAAAGCATAGTGGGAATCACACAAGACTCTATGACGATCTTGGGTCTACAGACTGACCTGTACCAGTGTCACTAGAGAACTGCCATCTGACGTGAGGTATAATACCATCTGGGAGTTCTCGGCTAGTCCATCCAGTGTACCTAGTCTCCACTGAGCACCCGTATACCATCTCTGATGTCAAACACCAATGGATATGGGATCATTCATCGCCTATCTCATAGGTCGAGAAGCGTATACGCTAGTCTACTCTGGTATATCTATGCCCTATCTCGATTCACCCACGACTAGGAACATTAAAGGATGAACTTATAGACTATCATGGCCCTACTAGTATGATCTGCATCACAATCCTGGTAGTCAAGTACACATCCTAAGGGCTTTATCAACATGTAACCATAAGACAGTATAAAGAGACAAGTATACATGTTAAGATAAAGAGCAACCGGATAGCATACTATCATGTCGAGCAAGAAAGTCCTCTCTATATATGTCCAAGCCTCCACTACAATATACATCTCATGTATAGTAATGGCTTCTAAGGCATACATATAACTAACAATCTCCCACTTGCACTAGGGCCATCATATAGCAGTGGTTGAAGTATCTCATACTCAACCATCCTATAAAAGTCTCTCTCTGGGAAAAGGCCTTTGTGAGTGGATCCGTCGTGTTGTCCTTTGAGTCTACTCTCCTAGCCTCGATCTCCCTGGAGATCAACCATCTCCATGATCAGGTGATACTGCCTTAGAATATGTCTGGGTCACTGATGGGACGGGGGTTCCTAGGCCTAAGCCATAACTCCATTGTCATACAATGGTAGGAACGAAGTTCATCTCATGAACATATATACACCCAGACTGCCTCTTCGGTAGAATCTTAGGTAGCGATGTATCCAGCCTTTATCGTCTAGTTTGCCACGGTATCTAGCTTGGAACTCTTCCAACATACCGCCCCTCCGTTGAGGGTAAAGACAATACCTGTGACTGACATTCAGTCAACCTTACCACCCTGGAAGCTATCCAGTGATTCTCCCCTGGATCTATTGATACCATCTCACTATACCTAGTGAGAACCCTAACATCCACATAGATCTATCTCATAGATCCATAACCCAGGATTTAGGAGGTATCACCTTGATCCTATATGGAGAATCAATGTGATAAGAGGAGATTGACCGAGTGTAGCATAGGAAACTCCTTTCCTATCAAGAGTATGTCATCCACGTACAATACGAGGATCACCACCATACTCCCTACTACCTTGTTGTATATACAAGGTTCATCTACCATTTTGATGAAGTCAAACTCTTTGATTACCACATCAAAACATATGTTCCAACTCCGCGATGCCTGCTTTAACCTGTAAAGCAACTTGCACACATTTCCGCTGCTCCCACTGTCTATGAAACCCTCTGGCTGTATACTTATAGATGCTCTATTATAAATCGGTATTTAGAAAAGCAGTCATGACACCTAACCACCAGATATCGTAGTCATGGTATGTAGCAATGGCAAGTAGTATCCGGATGGACTTAAGCATAGCTTCCAGAGAAAACATTTTATCATAATCCACACCTGGTCAATGACGAAAACCTTTTACAACTAGTCTAGCTTTGAAAGTCTCAACTTTTCTATGTGTACCAAGTAATCTTCTCAAGATATACTTGCTCCTGATGGGGATTTAACCCTTCAGATATAGCAACCAAAGTCCATACTTTGTTGGTGTATATGGATTCCATCTCAGATCGCATAGCATTCAGCCATTCTTACAGAGTCCCCACTCTTGATGGCTTGCTCGAAACTAGTTGGGTCATCATCTTATGATGCCATCCTCGCTCCCACTGTCATAGACAAAACCGAAGTATCTCTCAGGTGGATGAGGAACCCTACCAGATCGGCGGAGAGGCTGAGATTCGTCGGGAACTATTGAATCCTTTGGTTCTACCAAATCATCAGCTGCAGTTTGTATAGCTGGAACTCCTTCCAGTTCTACCTCATGACCACTAATTTCTTCACAAGAAATTCCCTTTCTAAAAGGTGGCATGCTGAGAAACAAAACACATTTTGCTCCTAAGTGTGGTAGAAGATATTCCCTTGCGAATGCTTGGGATATCCAACAAACTTTCACAGAACTGACCTTGCCTCGAGCTTGTCCGGATTTTGCTTTTAGACATAGGCCGGACAACCCCAAATCTTAACTTACTTAATACATGGGCTCTTCCCATACCATATCACATATGGAGTGGTAAGCACCTGATTTGGTTGGAACACTATTCAATAGGTATGCAGCTTCTCAAGTGCATATCCCCAAAAGGAAATAGGCAACTCAGTAGTACTCATCATAGAGCGCACCATATCTCATAGGGTGCGATTGCTCCGCCCCGATACACCGACGTGCTGTGGTGTATACGGAGGAGTAATGCTGAGAGAGAATCTTATTCCCCTTTAGAATAGTCCAGGATCCCTTGCTTAAGTATTCTCCTCCCTGATCACATCAAAGGACATAATACTTATACCCGTTTTGGTTCTCTACTTCTAACTTATATTCTTTGAATATCTCAAAAGGTTCAGACTAGTGTTTCAACAAGAACACATGTGCGAATCTTGAGAGATCATCAGTGAATGTAATGAAGTAAAAAAAAAAACCAGTCCTGGCATGTGTAGATAGGGGACGTACATACATCATCATGTATCTATCCTAAGAGTTCACTAACTCTTTCTCTGTTTCCAGTAAACAGAGCCATGGTCATTTTATCTTTGTGACACGACTGGCAAGTTTCACAAGGTGTAAATTCAAACTGATTTAAATATGCATCTTAATGTAACTCAGCTAGTCGGGTCGCATTGATATGACCTAGTCCACAATGCCTCAAGAAGGATTCGTTCATTTCTGAACTCTTCCTCTTGTGTGTGTTCTGTATGTAAAGAACTGTGGTTTGATTTAGAACGTATATGCTTTTAGATAACGTGCCTGAACCGATCAACTCTTGATATAGGAAATGTTCAAAACATTATCCAACAATACAAAATTATATCCTTCTTTACTAAATAAAGAGACTGATATGATATTGTATATCAGGTTCGGTATCTAATAACATTCGTTCAGAATCAATGTATTTAGTAATACAGGATGATATCTGCCAAGTAGCTTGGCTGCAACACTTACACCGTTTTCAACTCTTGAAACTTATCACCTATTTCTAGTTCTCTACCTATCCGCAGCCTATGTAACAGATTACATATATGGGATCCTGATCCGGTATCATATACCCAGGACGTAGAGGATACTGAAAAACAGTTCTCGGTAATGAATACACCCGAAGAAGATGCATCAACATGCACTTTCTTCGTTTGTGCGGCACGGGAATTATGGTAATCCCCTATTTCCTGCTCGGTCTTATAACAATTATAAGTTGGAACGAGACCAGCGTTCACCAGCTTAGTATAACAAGCGGGTTTGGTCAATACATCCATATTATTATCTTGATTAAGGCGTGACAGGTCGCTACCTGGAGAGAGAGAGAGAAGAAAACACTCAGCGTATGCTCTTGCAAGATCAGATTGGTTCTTATTTTATCTAATCAGTATGGCTCCCACTGTTTTTATTAAATTTTCCTTCAAACCCTAAAAGGAAAGACTACCCGGGATTAATTACACCCTATAACTTCGCCAATCTTTCAGCCAGGCCAGTGCCGATACTTTGAGGGAGGTTCCCCGTGTTTTCGCACGGACCTAATTAAAATAAACCTCATTTTCCCAGGGGCGTAACCCCGTTGACACCTTTCTAGATACCTACTTGATCGGCTAATTGTCCTGTGTAAAACTCTCCCAGGAGTAACTCTTACTCGCAGTGGGTATCGGGATCCAACTATCACATAAAAGGTATGCAATCTCATTGAAAATTTTAATACTTGTAATTCCCGATAATATTTTGCCCCTAGCGTCCCATGACTTTGACGCAGGCCAACAAACCATAGTCCGCTAGTCAAGTTCAACCCGTCATTTCTTGATTGAATTAAACCCACCCGCACGACCCTTGACGCAGGCCAACAAAGTCGTACGATTACCCTAATCCAATCTCATCTTATGCTGCAGATAAGCACTAGTTAGCTACCGCACACTACGCCTTGACGCAGACCAACAAACGTAGCACGAATACTAAGTAGGACTTATCTGAAATGATGGAGGGCTACGAGAGGTTTTTCAGAAAACCTTTTGTGTAATGAACTTGATATCGTTGTAGAATCGAGTGAATTTTGAAAAGGAGTGTTTTTTAGGCTTTTCCTAGTTTTGCTAAAGTGGTCACTCCCGGTGAAGGGATTTCGGCTCTTTCCTCATCGAATAAGGTGCAGAATATATCACATATATCACTATGCAAAGCAAGAAACTCTAAAAGCAATCAAAACACAAACCAAGTGTTGTAGTATCTGCCAGTCATTGCTAAAGAGGTCACTCCCGGTGAAGGGATCTCGGCTCTTTCCTTATCGAATAAGGTGCGGGATATATCACATATATCACTATGCAAAGCAAGAAACTGTAGCTACCCTTTTTGAAAATTTGATTCTACATCATCTTTTAGGTTTCTTTTCTTTCATTAATCATATTAATGAAGTCCCATCATTTAAGCTTCCTAAGTATCACAGAAAAATGAAACGAAAATACAACGTACGCTTATGCTATCCGCATTCGCCACAGTGTCCCGTTATGCACCGTTAGATTACTTAATTAACGGCATACCAGGACGGGACTAGCGCGGGTGCAAAACATAAGCAACGTCTACTATATATCTCATATATAATGTATATCCATTCGTCTCAGAATCCACAGTGATCACATCACAGAGCAGCAGAAGAAATATATGAAATATTGGATATTCTAGGAGGTCCGTGTTTTATTTTGAGCCTGTATAAAACACGGATTCCACGGTCATGATGAATAGCCAAACCCACATCCCTAGACCCCTACGAGAGCGGCAAGCAACCCTACCAATTCTAGAGTTAGGAGACCCAAACTCGACTTCTCGAGTTGGTCTCCTACTGGACTCTAGAACCCGGTTACTTGTGCTCCCCTCTTTGGGTCTATCCTAATACGGAAAAGTAAATAATATACAACAATGGTGACATCATCCTCAACCCGGAAGTGCCCCAATAAAAGAATATTACATACATTGAATTTTACATGAATGAAAATAAAAACTCTCATCTCACATAAAACCCCCAGCTATTCAAAACACGACGATCCAATATAACATATACAGCAACACATAACATCACATGTCATCAACATAAGTAAATATGTGTATCCCAATTGTCGTTGACATATAGTAACAAAACCGGCGATATATCACATATTACACTTACGGCCGCAGAAAAACTAGACGATGTTAAACATTCCGATTGAATCAACAAACACCCACAATTACCCAGAAAGTTCAACACTTTAGCGTAATTTAAAATTATTCAGCACATGCTACAGTACCAATGGACCAACCGTACAAGGGTCAACCAACGCCTCACATGTGGCACCGCTGAACCACCACAAACCCGAGGGTTCAGTGGCGGTTCTGACGATCACATAATCGAATTAAGGTTTTGTTCTTCTAGAAGGTCCATCGCATAACTTGCATGATGTTTGAATGCTTTTTAACTACGGAAAAAAATCCAACACTTGGAAAATTTTCCGGCAAGGGTTAAAGTGGGTATTTGTTATCCGATCGAACATTTTAATACCGTCTAAAGTAACCCGAAAACAGTCAGAATTACGACTACGAAACACTCCGAATTGCCATTTCAGTAAGTTAATCATCACATGAAAAATTAGCAAAAACAAACAACACCTGAAACACCAAAACCCAGAGCACAAAACATGAAAATAATTTGGGACCAGAATACCCCACTGGGGCCGGCCTGCTCGGAAATTCCCCCCATGTGCTCTGCCAAAATCCGAGCACTGGGTCCTAATTTTCTTCCATGCTCCTATATTCACTCAAATATGATTCTGCACCTGTTTGAAAAATTTTCAGAGCTCATTTAAAAATCGACAGAATGCAGGTTTTAATGTTTCAAGTTTCGGAGTTCGTTTCGGTTTCGTAATCTAACACAATGCGTCTAATTCTCTAGCTAGGCTCTGATACCACTGTAGGGTTCCTATGTTCGACAGCAAGGTTTCGGGAGGCATAGTCTATGCCATTTTCAAAATTTTGCCGTTTTAAAGAACCCTAAACTAGAATCGATAACTAGAGAATCATACGAAAACCAAAGTAAACTACTTTACTTCTAAGTAAACTAGAAATACAACCTTTGTAGATCGGTCCTTCACTTCATAAGCTCCTTGTAGTAGTCCCTTCGCTGCGTTGATGAAACTCTCGGACTCTTGCATGGCTTCTCAAGACGAAAGGAACGTTCTTGCTTGAAGTCTTCGAGGCCGAAGATGATCTACGTCGAGGGGATACTAACATAAGTTACTACTTCACTAATGAGAGATTAGCGAAGCAAACACCCTATACTAAAGTGCTAATCTAGTAGAGGATGATGAAGTAAGAAGTGAGCTCACTTTAGTTTTATTTTTCTCACAATATTTTCTCTCTTTTAGAAAAGGTAGCAAGATTTTCTCAAGGAGGAAGAAGAAGAGCTCAAGAGATGAGAATGAACTAATGAGGTGAGAGAAATAACCATGGGTGAGTTTGTATCAGATACCAACTCATGTAGAGACATAACCATGGCTAAATTATATGGTTATGTTAATAAATATCTTAAGTAAAATAAAACTAGTGGACTTAGTCAAAGCATCCACAAGCTTCCACAAGTTTCATGCATATGACTAATTGTGCACTAATTTGGATTTACTATAAATATTTAAAACCCAACATTATAATTAGTATGGTGTAAGTCTCATACACCCATGTAGTGTGTATCAACAACCATGATACAAAATAAAATACAATTAATATATATCACATATATATTAAGTGTGCACATGTGAGAATAATAAATGCTTAAGTGAGCTAATATTAGTTAATGTAAATTAGTATATCAAATATACAATTATACACTAAATTATCAAATCAACACTTGATTTAATAATCTGGCTATATCACATATAACCGACTAATATTAAATGTACCAACTTATCGAATCAACACTTGATTCGATAACCCGGTTATATCATATATAACCGTCCGATACAAAAATCGCGAGAATAGAATACGGTATCACATACTCGCATTATTCTCGGTCCCGCACATATCACATATGTGCTTCTATTTCGTTTTGCCTGAGCCAGTAAAACCTCTATGTAGGACTCTAAAGACTCGTCAATACGCCGGCAGTGGGTGATGATCACATCAAGCACCCACAAGCCGTCAGCAGTACTAGCTGGACGTAACGGCTACCCGGGTATTGAGTGATCAGAAGATCAACAAGAAAGCCCGCTCTAGCTTTTGTAAAACCTGTCAGTAACACCACCGTACAGTCCGGTCTCCTCGTCTGATATGTCGCATATCAAGTCTAGGGGTGGTAAATGTCAGACCCCAATAACTCGATAAGTCATGCCGATATGAGGCTCATAACGGGTCGAGAAACTACTGATAACACTTACCAGTAAATCTCTAAATCAGCCCTGGCCAGGGACTTCCCTGTTATGGCCAATCGAGCACAGCGCAATATCAACCCCCCAATACCGGGAGAGACGAAACCCCTCCTATCGCTCATTGCCTCCATGTGACTCGGGACTGTACCCAAAAACCACCGTTTTGCACGTCCTCTTGAATGTGGTAAGGTAGAAATCAAAGCATAGTGGGAATCACAGAAGACTCTATGACGATCTCGGGTCTACAGACTAACCTGTACCAGTGTCACCAGAGAACTGCCATCTAACGTGAGGTATAATATCATCTGGGAGTTCTCGGCGAGTCCGTCCAGTATACCCAGTCTCCACTGAGCACCCGTATACCATCTCTGATGTCAAACATCAATGGATATGGGATCATCCATCGCCCATCTCATGGGTCGAGAAGCGTATACGCTAGTCTACTCTGGTATATCGATGCCCCGTCTCGATACACCCACGACTAGGAACATTAAAGGATGAACTTATGGACTACCATGGCCCCACTAATATGATCTGCATCACAATCCTGGTAGTCAAGTACACATCCTAAGGGCTTTACCAACATGTAATCATAAGACAGTATAAAGAGACAAGTATACATGTTAAGATAAAGAGCAACCAGTAGCATACTATCATGTCGAGCAAGAAAGTTCTCTCTATATATGTCCAACCCTCCACTACAATATACATCTCATATATAGTAATGGCCTCTAGGGCATACATATAACTAACATAGTATGCGATATAACATCGAACATTGAGACATATCTTACCTACTAAGCATAGTGAACTCAGCGTCATACTCATCTACTGATTTGGTCCACATTGAACCTTGTCCATATCAAAGCGGGCAGTCTCAGGGATGTACTTTGCATCGAACATGTTGCGGAAAGTCTTCCATTCGATGGGTTGATCAAAACGGCTTTCTTCCGCCTTCCACCAATTCCGTGCATTATCCGTGAGCTGCAGTTTCGCAACATGGATCCAAGCTATTTCTGGCACTTGTGCCGCTGCCAGATCATCCTCGATACTCTGAGCCCATTCCTCAGCTTCCAGTGGGCTATCCTTTCCTGAGAACTGTTTGGGGTGCAAAGCCTTGAATTGCTTCACCCCAGGTGCTTCTGCCTCGGAACGGTTCATTAAAAGAGCAGTCTGCTGCTGCTGTTCCTCTAGGAGGCTGCAGATCGCCTCAAGCAGAACTATCTGCTCATTGAGCGGAGCAAGGACAGCAGGTGTGATTGGTAGTGGAGGTGGAGTGTTGTTGAAGTTGGTGTTGGTGTTGTTTGGGGAATCCATAACCTTTGAAAGAAAGATTTAGGTTAGGACAGATTCAAAGAATATGAAATGATGAGATTCAAGAATTATGAATTGTAAAGAATGTTCTAATTGCTGGTTCTTGTGTTATATTGCTTAGCTTGTTCACGCATAACAGAACTGCATGGTAGAGTTTCATATAGCTCTGACCTGCATAGGCCACCAACAAAACCTGTCATGCCCCGCTTTCCGGAATACGGTGAAGAGGACGCGACGAGGCCGCTATGTATTTACTATGAAGTAAATACGCTAAGCGTATCTAAGCAATATAAATATAAATGCACAAGAGATAAGATATAATAAAATAACAACTTTATTTATTCACATTCTTTTTTTATAATACATGGAAAAGTAAATACAACTGAATGAAAACAATGTCTAAACAGTGGCATAACAGAAATGTAAAGTACTGAAATAAAATGTGTACAATGAAGCTAGAGCTCGGGGTCTTCAGCAAACTGGTCCAAATCTTCAGCGCTGGGCTCGATCTCTGGAAGATCCGAATCACCTGACGACATTCAAAAAAGAAAGAAAGAGAATGTCGTCAGCGAACAAATCGCTCGGTAAGTCCCAAAGATAAAGGGAAGTAGAATAGACAGAGAGAAAGAGAGAGAGTGTAGTTTTTAAAGTTGTATTATATTGTTATATTGTTGTATTTAATGTTAACGCTGTTATTTGTAGTTTGGTACAGAAAAATGCTAGTGTATACGAGAGGAGTCTCTATATGCTAGAGACTAGGGCAAACGGAATGTATAAGGAACCGTTATGCCACGGTACAACAGCAACGAAATATAGGTTAGGTGTCTTAATTTTGCATTCTTGTGCCACTTCTAACACCTTCCGTACCAATCTACCCCTTAAACCCCGCGAAATATTGATTATATTATTTGTGTTGTATTGTAAATTGTATTGCCTTGTATATATGGATGACTTGTCGAAACCATGATATCAGTAAATGGATGTAACTGGAGAATCATGTAAATGGAAGTATATCTATGGTTCGGCTCAGTCAATACAGATTGAATAGATTGAATATATGTATTCATGGATTCATGTTGGATTGTAGATTGTAGTTTGTACTTGAATCATATTCAAGTCAGATTATTAATGAGACTCGGTCTGATTCATAACAATTGGAAAAGAAAATTGAAGACCTGATTGTTTTGATATTATCGGTAACCGCTGCACATGGGCGGCAGGATTTATGTCTTTTTCAAAGACGATTACCGTGTTGATAACACCATTTGTTAAATTGTCTACCTTAAAATAGGCAAGCACCCACTTCTCCGGCTCTCTGAGGCTCAAGAGATTGGTCCCGCTTAAACCTATATTTATTAGGGTCCTTAGGGTAATTTATA
Source organism: Agapanthus africanus (assembly GCA_030015575.1). Taxonomy (NCBI): domain Eukaryota; kingdom Viridiplantae; phylum Streptophyta; class Magnoliopsida; order Asparagales; family Amaryllidaceae; genus Agapanthus; species Agapanthus africanus. The sequence continues at coordinate 482,455,576 of JASDDO010000010.1, read as the reverse complement.
GAACTTGAGGGGGTTTTATATAAAAATAATTTTGTATAATTTTCAAAATACACCCCAAGTATTTAATTATCGTCTTTCGAGTTTTCATTGATGTAGATTTGATATATGTGACATTTCTAGTGGATAAAACCTAATTTTCATAATATAGGATATTTATTTGTAATATTGAACTTGAATGGAGTTTCATGGAATTTTCATGTAAAATGATTTTTTTTTATTTAAAAAAGTTGGAATATTTATATTATCACAAAAATAGATATTTTGATGATACATATATATATATATATATATTTATATGAAAATAATTTTAAAATATTATATTTCTAGAAATCTCATTTTCTTAAAATATTTGTATTTTAAATCTCCCGAGACCGAATGTTCCTTGCGGAGATCTGCATCTCACACTACTAAGTCTGAGGATATTCGATAATCTGCACCATCCCAAACGGGTTTCTCAAATGGGTTGTAGCGGCGCTTTGCAAACATTTGTGTAAATACATATGTTTCCCCCAATCAGAGCAAAGCTCTGTTCAAAATTTCAAATTTTGAAATGAAGCAGCGCTTCATAGCAGCGCCAGCGCTTAGAGAGTCAAAGATTCTGAAGCAGCGCTTACGTGCAAAGCATATGAGCGCTAGCGCTAAGAGCGTTGCACTCTAAGCAGTGCAGCGCACCACGTGCAAAGCACGTAAGCGCTAGCGCTATGTGCGCCGCACTCTAAGCAGCGCACCACGTGCAAAGCACGGGTGCGCTAGCGCTAGACCTAAAAGCTCCTCACCGTCGGATCAAAAATCCATTAAAGATGATAAATTATCAATTAATCAGAATAAAATTCTGTTAAGGAGAGATTACTCAAAATCTTTCCAAACAAAAAGATTGTGCTCTGTAAATCAGAGCACCGTCGGATCAATGATCCAATGGTGATTAAAAATCACTAAAATACAGAATAAATTCTGTGTGGGGAAATATTTCCCAATCTTGTTAAAAACAAAAAGACTGCCTTCTGTAAATCAGAAGCCCTTTGATCAGTGATCCAACGATGGGGAAATCCCCAAATCAATTGGAAAAAAAATCTCCTTAACCGATTGAACAAATTAGCCTTCCCTTATATAAAGGCCCCAAGACTTCAAGCCTCATATAGAGGAACCCCCCCCATAAACTTTGAGAAATCTCAGAAAGAAGGGCAAGCTCTCGGTAGAAGAAGAAAATTCTCTTCAAGGTAAAAAGAACAGATAGACGAAATCGTCTCATATCAAAAGAAGAATTCGCTTCTTTCTTTAAGATCATAGATCTACAAGACCAAGGTCTTTCACAAAGAGATCAAAAAATCTCATCATAAAATAAGAAGAAGAACATAATTCTTCTCACATATCATAGATGTATAAGACTAAGGTCTTTTCACAAAGAGATCATGAACATCTCATTATAAAAGGGGGGAGAATAATTCAATTCTCTTAGGATCACAGATCCATATAGGCAAAGCCTTTCACCAAAATAAAAGATTGAAACTTCTCCTATAAAATAAGAACTTTGTTCTTAGAACCTTGAGACAAAATCTCTTATAAAAAGAGAATTTAATTCTCAGGGTGCAAAACTGATTTTAAGTTGCATAAAATAAGAGCCTTAGAGCTCTTAATTTAAAAGAGCTTCAGCGCTCCACATCTAGCGCAAAGCGCTCTTAATTTAAAAGAGCTTCAGCGCTCCACATCTAGCGTAAAGCACTGCGGAGCCTTGGTGGTCTTAATTTTAAAGAGCCTTAGCGCTTCAAATATAGCGCACTACGCTCATTGACTGGCGCTCGGCGCCAACCGCGCCACGTGCTCCTCACGTGAGCGCTATGTAACAACTCCATTTTTAGTGTACATAAATTTGATTTAAATTTGAAGTATATTTAGGGTATTTAATGTTGATGTTACCACTTTAAGTATTTGTTTCACATAAAAATTACAAGAAGGAGCTTGTGGCTAATTGGTAATATCTTACACTGCTGAACCAAGCCACCAGAGTTCAAATCCCATACCCCACATTATTTTTAATATTGATTTTTTTAAAACCTTTAGAATACCAAGAGTTTGCACGTGCATATCTCACAAAACCCCCCACTACACCCAAAGATGTAACATTTTTAGGAGTTAGATGAACCATCGGGGGGGATCCCGGCCGCCTGACTCGACCGGGAATCGGCCAAATTGGCCTTGACTCGGTCTGACTCCGTCCTCAGACCGAGTCACGGCCGAGTCGGCCGATTCCAGCGACGGCCCCAACATGAAAGTTGTGTCTTTTCATATTCCCTATGCACCTGCAAAATTTCAGTCTCAGACCACTTCCAGAGCTCTTTTAAAACCCTAATTACTCTACTTTTAATACATTTTTTATACATTTTATCACATTTTTTATTTTAACCTTTCATCTACCCTAACCCTAACCTACCCTATAAATACACCCCCTACCCTCTACCCTCTCACCCCAAAATCCTGAGCCCACTCTCTCAAAAATTTTCCAAGAGTCGTGTACTTTAAAAACAAGCTCAGGGCAAAGCTCCGACGAATTCCCGGCGGAACTTCCGGCGACCGTTTTAAGGAACTACCGGCGACGACGCAATACATCGGCGATCCCTCTAGTTCCATCTCACTCCCTTGTTTAATCTAAAACCCGTAAGTCCTTTTCTATCTCTCTTTTCCATTCTCAAAATACGAATTTACAAAACCCGACGGAATCGGAACAAATCCGATTTCCGATTCGGTTTTCTATAAAATTTCACTTCTCACTAATACAATCATACTTAAACATCCTTATGTTGACTATTAAACACTAATCAAACAATTTGAACAAGTTTCATCACATGAAATGATAGTTTTCTCAAATTATCGTATTTTTCACTTAAATACCACATTGTTTCATTCCTTCATTTAACTCCATCAAACTTGTTATACACTTAAAGTAGAGCACGGGGTAATGACCTACCTCCCCACACACTCATATACAAGCTAACACGAAACCATCAAAAACTTAGAATACGAGAAAACAATATTTTCATTTAAATACCATATACTTAATAAAACCATTTCTAAAAGATTTAGTTTTGATACACTTTTTAAAGAAGCACCACTTATTATGAAAATACGATAAGTTGTGAACATCGATCGTTTATCTAAACCTGACTTTGTGGTGTCTAGGCTAGGCAAGTGAGAAAGGTAACTTTAAAAGGCCCATCTCACGGTGATTCGTGAGCGGATCCCTCCTTTCCTCACTTGTACTTATCTGGCCACAATTGGCGGTGAAGAGGCGATTTGAGGCATCTCACAACTTGTCGTTTAGACCATTTAGAAATAGTCTAGTTGACTGAGGAAACCCTAGAACCTAAAATACGGAATATTGACATTTTTACCAATAAATACCATTTACTTTATAAAACCGTTTTCTAAAGGATTTAGTATTTTACAATCTTTGCGAAGCGCCGGTACGACCCACTTTGGGGAACCCGTTCGGGATGGTGCGGTTTATCGCACACCCTCGGGCTTAGTAGTGCGAGATTCAGACCTCCGCAAGGAGTATTCGGTCTCGAAAGATTTAAAATACGACATCTTAAGAAAATGAGATTTTCTAGAATATAAAATATTTATTAAAATTATTTTTGTATAAATATATGTATATTTATCATTAAAATATCTATTTTGTTATGATATAAATATTCCACTTTTTCTAAAAAATCACAAGAATCAATTTTACACTAAAATACCATAAATTCCACATAAATCAATATTACAAATAAAATACCTTTATTTCTGAAACTAGGATATTTTCACTAGAAATATCACAATATAAAATCCACTTTCATTACAACTCTAAAGACGAATAATGAATACTTGAGGTGTATTTTGAAAAGTATATAAGTATTTTTTACATAAAACCCCCTCAAGTTTTATAAATTACCCCGAGGACCCTAGCAATTATAGGTTTAAGAAATAATCATGATTTCAATTTACATTTCTAATTGTCTGACTCGGGTTTGAGTCTGATTAATCTGATTTGAATATGATTCAAGTCAATCTACAATCTACAAACTTCAAAATGAATCCAGGAATCCAATTATCAATCTATACGACTTGACTGAACCGAACCATGGATATACATTCCATTTACATGGTTCTCCAATTATTCCATTTACATGATTCTACGGTTATATCCGTTTACTGATATCATGGTTTCGGTCAGTCTTTCAATTATACACTCAATTCAAATTACAGTACAAAACAATACAAATAAAACACTACGGGGTTTAAGGGGTAGACTGGTTCGGAAGGAGTTAAAAGTGGAACGAGCTGGTATGATTAAGACACCTAACCTATATTCCATTGCTGTTGTACCGTGGCTTAACGGTTCCTTGTACATTCCGTTTGCCCTGGTATCTAGCATATAGAGACCCCTCTCGTATACACTGGCATTCTTCTGTATCAAGCTACAAACAACAGCGTTAACACAACATTACAACAATATTATACAACTTTAAAAGATACTCTCTTATTCTGTCTATTCTACTTTTCTCTTATCTTTGGGACTTATCGAGCGATCTGTTCGCTGACGACATTCTATTTCTTCTTCTTTGAATGTCGTCAGGTGGTTTGGACCCGGCAGAGATCGAGCCATCTGCAGAAGACTTGGAGCAGTTTGCTGATGAACCAGAGCTCTAGTTTCATTGTACATTTCCATTCAGTACTTTTCATTTCCTGTTATGCCATTGTTTAGGCATCTTTTTATTTCAGTTGTATTTCCTTTTCATGTATTGTACAAAAGAATGTTAATAAATGAAAGTTGCTGTTTTTACTATATCTTATCTCTTGTGCATTTATTTTTATATTGCTTAGATATGCTTAGCGTATATACTTCTGAGTATATACGTAGCGGACCGGTCTCGTCCCCTTCGCCGTATACCGGGAAGCGGGGCATGACAGGTTTTGTTAGTGGCCCATGCAGCTCAGAGCTGTATGAAACTCTATCATGTAGTTCTGTTCTGCGTGAACAACCTAAGCAATATAACACAAGAACCAGCAACTAAAATATTCTTTACAATTCATGTTCCTTGAATCTTACAATTTCATATTCCTTAAATCTTATCACTTCATGTACTTGAATATGTCCTAACCCAAATTTTTCTTTAAGGTTATGGATTCCCCGAACAACACTAGCACCAACATCAACAACACACCTCTACCCCCACTACCAATCGTTCCTGCTATTCCTACGCCACCCATCGAGCAAACAGTGCTACTTGAGGCGATCCGGAGCCTCCTTGAGGGACAACAACAACTCCTGAACTGTCCCGAGACTGACGCACCTAGGGTAAAGCAATTCAGGGCTTTACATCGCAAGCAGTTCTCCGGAAAGAGAAGCCCACATGAAGCTGAGGAATGGGCACAAAGTATAGAAGATGATCTGGCGGCAGCATAAGTGCCAGACATAGTTTGGGTCCGTGTGGCGAAACTACAGCTCACGGACAATGCTCGCAACCGGTGGAAGGCGGAAGAAAGCCGTCTTGTACAGCCTATTGAATGGAAGACTTTTCGCGAGATGTTCGACGTGAAGTACTTCCCTGTGACTGCCAAGTTTGCCATGGAGCAGCAATTCATTCATGTACAACAAGGTTCAATATGGGACAAGTTAGTGGATGAATATGACGCTGAATTCACCATACTAAGCCGGTAAGATATGTCACAGTAATTCAATTTTTGAATATCACATACTACACAACTAACACAACCCTTAAACAGATTCGCAGCACACTTGATACCGACGGACGAGATCAGAGCCCGTCGTTTTCAACAAGGTTTGGACACAGAAATTCAGGCTGCACTAGCCACAGGGAAATTTCTGACGCATGAGGATGCTCTGGAAGCTGCCCACAGTTTTGAGGCAGTGATAAAAGCAAGGGGCAGACCCCCGTCTGCAGGACTTAAGCATCCTGCCAACCAGATGGCAGGAGGAGCCTTGTCCAGGCCACCTTTTGTGCCAAGGCGACCCGGAGTACCGAACCATCGTCCCAGCCCAGCCTTTTGTACCTACTGCAAGAGAGCCGGACATATGATGAAAGACTGTCGGCGAGCCAACCGTCTTTGCTTAGTCTGCGGCTCAGCTACTCATGATATTGCGTCTTGTCCCCAAAGGCAAAATCTAGTTGCTGCACCCAGGCTAGCAAACAATTACCCACAGCGCCCAGCCATCCAAGCTCCTGCTCCAAGACCTGCACTACCTGCACCACCCAGAGGACCACAAGCTGCACCACCTCCTCGTCAGTTCCATCAAGCTCAAAGAAACGTTCCGAGGAATGCTCCTCAAGCCAGGAGGAATGTACCAAGGCACCAGGAGGAATGTACCAAAGCGCCAGGCTTTCACTATGTCAGTGGAAGAAGCTGAGGCCACTGGCCAAGTCATCACTGGTAAGCTTTTCTTCTCAAACTTTTCTTTTAGTCTTGTTTAGCTACACACTTTCCTTATACTTAAAACATATCCCACATACCTTAGGTACAATCTTAGTAGCCTCACTACTCGCACTAGCTTTATGTCACAACTGTTTGATACTGGAGCATCCCACTGCTTTATGTCACAACGGTTCGTCCGAACCCATGCGATTCCAGTCTCACCGCTTGTATCCAGCTGGAATGTCAGTTTAGGAAATGGCGTTCTAAAGACAACCATGGGATGCAGCTTGTGTCCAGTCGTCATCTGCAGCAGAGAGTTTTATGCTGACTTCAAAGTACTGGACATACCGAACTTCGATGTGGTTCTAGGAATGGATTGGCTTGGAACTTTTTATGCTACCATCGACTGTCGTCAAAGGAGGGTAGTATTCGAGATTCTAGACCACCCGGTCTTCTATTTCAAAAGCGGAGACCGTACCCTGGAGCCAAGTACCTACAAAGCGAAGCCAAGAGAAGCAGTAGTTGCAGCAGCTCAAGCGGAAGAAGAATCAAGACCAGAAGTAGTTCGAGAGTTCGACGATATATTTCCTGACGATATATCAGGTTTGCCTCCCGATCGAGCTCTTGAATTCAGTATTGATTTAGTTCCAGGAGCACAACCGGTGATCAAAGCACCTTATAGATTAAGCCCGGAAGGTTTGAAAGAAGTCCGAACACAGTTGGACGAATTATTTGAGAAAGGATGGATTCGTCCTAACACTTCAAGTTGGGGAGCACTTGTACTACTTGTGAAGAAGAAGAAAGGTTCATACAGAATGTGCATCGATTATAGAGCCTTGAACGAAGTCACTATAAAGAACAAGTATCCACTCCCGCGCATCGATGATTTATTCGATCAACTAAGTGGATCTTGTGTTTTCTCTAAATTGGATCTTCGTTCAGGTTATCATCAAGTGAAGGTCAAGGAAGCTGATATTCATAAAACAGCTTTCAGAACTCGCTATGGACATTACGAATTTCCAATGATGCCATTTGGAGTGACCAACGCACCAGCAGTATTCATGAACCTAATGAATCAAGTTTTCTGGGAGTACTTAGACAGGTTTGTTGTCATCTTCATCGACGACATCCTGGTGTATTCTAAGAGTCGGAAAGAGCATGCAGAGTACTTACGAATTATCCTGGAAACTCTTCGACAATATAAGCTCTATGCCAAGTACAGCAAGTGCGAGTTTTGGCTAAAACAAGTTGGTTTTCTTGGACATATCGTATCAGGAGAAGGAATTTCTGTGGATCCAGCAAAAGTTTCAGCAGTTAGCGAATGGCCTACACCAAAGTCAGTGATGGACATTCGAAGTTTCTTGGGTTTAGCTGGATATTACAGAAGGTTCATTGAAGGCTTTTCAAAGATAGAAACACCCCTGACCAAGCTCACACGTAAAGATGAGGAATTTGTATGGTCAGAAGCATGCGAACAAGCTTTCGTAGAACTCAAGTCAAAGTTGACATCAGCACCTATTCTCGTAATACCGGATCAATCTGGAGGATTCGAAGTGCATTGTGATGCATCCGGTAAGGGATTACGATGTGTTCTACATCAGCACGGTAAGGTTGTTGCTTATGCTTCAAGACAACTGAAGACTGATGAGCGCAATCATCCGACGCATGATCTGGAGTTGGCAGCCGTCATCTTTGCTCTCAAGATTTGGCGCCATTATCTACTTGGTGAACGAGTGAACATCTACACAGATCATAAGAGTCTGAAGTACGTGTTTACTCAGAAGGAGTTGAATATGCGGCAGAGAAGATGGTTAGAACTCATGGCGGACTTTGACATCAACTTGCAATATCACCCAGGAAAGGTGAACGTGGTACCTGATGCTCTTAGTCGCCAACCATTAGAATGAATCTCACCGCTCAGTGGAAGCTTCAACAAGACTTGAATAAGATGGAGATTGAAGTAGTCATGCCAGGTAATGCTTCAAGTTTGATGAATTTACAAGTTCAATCAATCATTGTCAATCAGATCAAGGCAGCTCAAGCAAGTGATGCTAAGTTGCAAAGGATCAGAGAACAAGTGGAGAATGGACTCAGAACAGATTTCATCATCCATGAAGACGGATCTTTGAGATACGGCAGCAGATTGTGTGTACCAAAAGGTCCTGTACGGGAAGAGTTAATGAAGGAAGCTCACATCTCTCTCTACTCAGTATATCCTGGAGGTACCACAATGTACAAAGATCTATGTCAGAATTATTGGTGGCATGGAATGAAGCGTGAAGTAGCCAGAAGCGTCGCAAAATGTTTGGTGTGTCAGCAAGTAAAGGCTGAACATCACAGGACAGCTGGACTACTTCAACCGTTACTAATCCCAGAATGGAAGTGGCAACACATCACGATTGATTTTGTGACTGCTCTCCCTCGCAGCACAAAGGGTAACGATGCTATATGGGTCATTGTAGATCGACTCACGAAGTCGGCTCACTTCATCCCATTTCGGGTTGGCCAATCAACTGAGACACTAGCAAAGAAGTACACGGAGATAATAATCTATTTAAGATTTAAACTCTTCATAATGTACTATCTTTGATACCCATGAACTCATACAGGAAATTGTGAGACTTCATGGAGTACCGGTCTGCATTGTCTCCGATCGTGACACCAGGTTCCGATCGCAATTTTGGCAGAGTCTGCAAGCAAGCTTGGGAACAAGTCTAAATTTCAGAACGGCTTATCATCCACAAACAGATGGTCAGTCGGAACGAACTATTCAGATCTTGGAGGATATGCTCAGAGCGTGTATGCTAGACTTTAAAGGATCGTGGGAAGATCACCTGCATCTTGTGGAGTTCGCGTACAATAACAGCTACCAAGCAAGCATAGGAATGGCACCTTTTGCAGCATTGTATGGAAGGAAGTGTCGATCACCATTAAGTTGGGACGATATCGGAGATAGGGAACTTCTTGGACCAGAGATGATAGTAGCGATCGTTGATGTGGTTCGTACTATCAGGGAAAGAATGCGCATAACCCAAGATCGACAGAAACACTGGGCTGATGCGAAGAGACGACACTTGGAGTTCCAGCCAGAAGATCACGTATTCTTGAAGATATCTCCGAACCACGGAGTGATCCGATTTGGAAGACGGGGTAAATTAAGTCCGAGATACATTGGACCGTTTGACATACTCGAACGAGTCGGTGAAGTGGCATACCGCTTAGCGCTTCCACCCTCATTGGAAGGAGTGCATAATGTGTTCCACATATCCCAACTCAGAAAATATGTGAGTGACCCCAGCCATGTTCTTGATCATTCCGAGCTCACTATACAGCCCGACTTGTCTTGTGAGCAACAGCCTGTGGAGATCCTGGACAGGAAAGTAAAGAAACTTCGGAACAAGGAAGTTAATTTGATCCGAGTAATATGGAGGAAAGACACTCCAGGAGAATCCACTTGGGAAAGGGAAGATGAAATGCGTGACAAGATATCCTCACCTCTTTGTAAACTAGTCCTCAAATAAAAGTTGTAAATTTCGAGGACGAAATTTTTGTAAGGAGGGTAGACTGTAACAACTCCATTTTTAGTGTACATAAATTTGATTTAAATTTGAAGTATACTTGGGGTATTTAATGTTGCTGTTACCACTTTAAGTATTTGTTTCACACAATAATTACAAGAAAGAGCTTGTGGCTCATTGGTAATACCTTGCACTGCTTAACCAAACCACCAGAGTTCAAATCCCATACCCACATTATTTTTAATATTGATTTTTTTAAAAACCTTTAGAATACCAAGAGTTTACACGTGCATATCTCACAAAAACCCCTACCACACCCAAAGATATAACATTTCCAGGAGTTAGATGAACCGTCGGGGGGAATCCCGGCCGCCTGACTCGGCCGGGAATCGGCCAAATCGGCCTTGACTCGGTCTGACTCCGTCCTCAGACCGAGTCACGGCCGAGTCGGCTAATTCCGGCGACGACCCCAACATGAAAGTTGTGTCTTTTCATGTTCCCTATGCACCCGCAAAATTTCAGCTTCAGACCACTTTCAGAGCTCTTTTAAAACCCCAATTACTCCACTTTTAATACATTTTTTAATACATTTTATCATATTTTTTATTTTAACCTTTCATCTACCCTAACCCTAGCCTACCCTATAAATACACCCCCTACCCTCTACCCTCTCACCCCAAAATCTTGAGCCCACTCTCTCAAAATTTTTCCAAGAGTCGTGTACTTTGAAAACAAGCTCGAGGCGAAGCTCCGACGAATTTCCGGCGGAACTTCCGGCGACCGTTTTAAGGAACTACCGGCGACGACGCAATACATCGGCGATCTCTCTAGTTCCCTCTCACTCCCTTGTTTAATCTAAAACCCGTAAGTCCTTTTCTATCTCTCTTTTCCATTCTCAAAATACAGATTTACAAAACCCGACGGAATCGGAACAAATCCGATTTCCGATTCGGTTTTCTATAAAATTTCACTTCTCACTAATACAATCATACTTAAATATCCTTATGTTGACTATTAAACACTAATCAAACAATTTGAACAAGTTTCATCACATGAAATGATAGCTTTCTCAAATTATCGTATTTTTCACTTAAATACCACATTGTTTCATTCCTTCATTTAACTCTATCAAACTTGCTATACACTTAAAGTAGAGCACGGGGTAACGACCTACCTCTCCACACACTCATATACAACCTAACACGAAACCATCGAAAACTTAGAATACGAGAAAACAATATTTTCATTTAAATACCATATATTTAATAAAACCATTTCTAAAAGATTTAGTTTTGATACACTTTTTAAAAAAGTACCACTTATTATGAAAATACGATAAGTTGTGGACATCGGTCATTTATCTAAACCTAACTTTGTGGTGTCTAGGCTAGGCAAGTGAGAAATGTAACTTTAAAAGGCCCGTCTCACGGTGATTCGTGAGCGGATCCCTCTTTTCCTTACTTGTACTTACCTGGCCACAATTGGCGGTGAAGAGGCGATTTGAAATATCTCACAACTTGTCGTTTAGACCATTTAGAAATAGTCTAGTTGACTGAGGAAACCCTAGAACCTAAAATACGGAAAATTGACATTTTTACCAATAAATACCATTTACTTTATAAAACCATTTTCTAAAGGATTTAGTATTTTATAATCTTTGCAAAGCGCCGGTACGACCCACTTTGGGGAACTCGTTCGGGATGGTGCGGTTTATCGCACACCCACGGGCTTAGTAGTGCGAGATTCAGACCTCCGCAAGGAGTATTCGGTCTTGAAAGATTTAAAATACGACATCTTAAGAAAATGAGATTTTCTAGAATATAAAATATTTATTAAAATTATTTTTGTATAAATATATGTATATTTATCATTAAAATATCTATTTTTTTATGATATAAATATTCCACTTTTTCTAAAAAATCACAAGAATCAATTTTACACTAAAATACCATAAATTCCACATAAATCAATATTACAAATAAAATACCTTTATTTCTGAAAATAGGATATTTTCACTAGAAATATCACAATATAAAATCCACTTTTATTACAACTCTAAAGACGAATAATGAATACTTGAGGTGTATTTTGAAAAGTATATAAAAGTATTTTTTACATAAAACCCCCTTAAGTTTTATAAATTACCCTGAGGACCCTAGCAATTATAGGTTTAAGAAATAATCATGATTTCAATTTACATTTCTAATTGTCTGACTCGGGTTTGAGTCTGATTAATCTGATTTGAATACGATTCAAGTCAATCTACAATCTACAAATTTCAATATGAATCCAGGAATCCAATTATCAATCTATACGACTTGACTGAACCGAACCATGTATATACATTCCATTTACATAGTTCTCCAGTTATTCCGTTTACATGATTTTACGGTTATATCCGTTTACTGATATCATGGTTTCGGTCAGTCTTTCAATTATACACTCAATTCAAATTACAGTACAAAATAATACAAATAAAATACTACGGGGTTTAAGGGGTAGATTGGTACGGAAGGTGTTAAAAGTGGCACGAGATGGTAAGATTAAGACACCTAACCTATATTCCGTTGTTGTTGTACCGTGGCTTAACGGTTCCTTATACATTCCGTTTGCCCTGGTCTCTTGCATATAGAGACCCCTCTCGTATACACTGGCATCCTTCTGTATCAAGCTACAAACAACAGCGTTAACACAACATTACAACAATATTATACAACTTTAAAAGATACTCACTTATTCTGTCTATTCTACTTTCCTCTTATCTTTGGGACTTACCGAGCGACCTGTTCGCTGACGACATTCTATTTCTTCTTCTTTGAATGTCGTCAGGTGGTTTGGACCTGGCAGAGATCGAGCCATCTGCAGAAGACTTGGAGCAGTTTGCTGACGAACCAGAGCTTTAGTTTCATTGTACATTTCCATTCAGTACTTTTCATTTCCTGTTATGCCATTGTTTATGCATCTTTTTATTTCAGTTGTATTCATTGTACAAAAGAATGTTAATAAATAAAAGTTGCTGTTTTTACTATATCTTGTCTCTTGTGCATTTATTTTTATATTGCTTAGATACGCTTAGCGTATATACTTATGAGTATATACGTAGCGGACCGGTCTCGTCCCCTTCGCCGTATACCGGGAAGCGGGGCGTGACACGCTACTTAACAGAAGTGCCTCAGCACTCCACAGCTAGCGCAAAGCGCTGCAGCGCTCCAAATATAGCGCACTGCGCTCATTGACTGGCGCTAGCACCAAGCGCGCCACATGTTTCCCACGTGTGCGCTGATAGAACGTAAACTGTTCTTTAAAATAAAACCCTATAGCTATGATGAATGCTCACCATTCAATAAAAGACAAAAATATTGTCAGAATTCAAATCAATGCTCAGCATTGTCAAATGTTTACCATTTTAACTGAGTGGGCCGAGTCCAAGTTGGACATAAACCCCTCATTCAGGTTAATTGAGCCCATATGCTCATGAATCTTTGATCTTAGTCCCAAATTGGACTACAGATCCCAACCAATATCGGTTCAAGGGTACATCTCTTCACTCCTTTGATATTTGTCGTTGTAATCCTTCAACGTCTTCAGAGAGGTGACGGGTCCCGACAACCAGACATTCTATAGACCGTGGGGTCCTTAAACCCATGGACCATGATATCCTTAACCTTGGACTTTGGGGTCCCTAAGCCCATGGACTATAATGTACTTAACCTTGGACCGTAATGTCCTTAAACTAATTATCGACCGCAATATCCCTAAACTAAACAATAGAGCCCAAATGCTCTCTTGTTGGATCTAAACGATCCCGTTAAGTTGATCTTAGTCTAAAATTAGACTAACATATCCTTAACAAACGTTTAAGTTGATCTTAGTCTCAAATGAGACTAATGTATCCTTAAACCCAACCCCAAACCCAAATTTAAGAAGATATGGATTTGGACTAATCCACACCCTACGGGCGACAACATAAATTAGTCTCCGTATACAATCCACGGGCAACCAAAAACAAAACAAACACCCACGACATGAAGTGATCATCTGGAGAAGGAGAAAGTGGTTACTGCTATGCGGTAGCATAATTAACTGCAGGGGTTTGCGCCTGCAGGGAAGAGCGTCCCCACAACCAAAAACCCTTCAATGAAGGGGAATCCGACGAAGTCTGCTACATCGGCCGCATCCGTCTAAACCTTCGTTATACGGTGCCATAAATCAACTTGGAATCTTCGGAGAGGTGGATGAATAGCACCAAATAGCATCTACCCTCGAAATTCAGGCAAGACGAACCTACGCGGTCTCGTCTCTTTGTTCGGCGGAGAACAGATTCTGGCATGCCCGGTGGGACCTTTTCCTCTTTCCACTCCACACTTCGTGTGTCGTGTTCGCGAACGAATCGCGGTTTGATATGGTTGCCCTTGGGTTCGAGGTACTAAGATTTGGTTTTGCTCCCGTGCAGAAAAAAAAGAACATCAATGGCCTCTAACTGTTCAAGCTGCAACAACAACTCTCATTCCGTCCTATCCGGAGGAGTGACATACGGGCCCCAAGCGGTCTCCCTTTTCACAATGCCAGTGGAACAAGTGACCCAAACCACCACTGGGCTTTTCTTCGGGACCATGATCCCACCCATAAGCTTCAACACACCACTGCCATCCCCAGAAGCTAAGAAGAAGTCGGTCTTTGATCGGCTCACAACTACTGCGGCCTTTCTCAACGGGTCGTCCAAGTCCACTGCCTCAGTTTTCAACAGACTGGGCCGAAGCTCAGATGGGCCCATGATGAAGCCCACAATTCCTGAAGAGGTTATCCCGAAGCGGATAGCCATTCCTGATCCTGAAGTCACCAAGGCGGCTTCTCCTGCTAAGGGGTCTTCACAAGACTGACCGTTTCAGCTTCCGTTCCAGACAAAATCATGAAGGTTGTTTCCCCTATTCGAAAGTCGGCCTTCGCAAGACTAACTACCCCCTCTCAAAGGGTGTCAGTTTTCGACAGACTAACACCTATAATAGACTCTCCTCAAAGCAGGGGGCATGAAGAAGCTCATCCAATGACGGAGGTGATCCCGGCCGCACGACATGCTCGACGTCGCCACTGGCGCCGAGTGAGGAAAGCTGGGGGCAATTCCCCTTCTGGATTAACTCTGCCAGCTCCAACGGTGGAAGTCGATACTGCTGTTCCAATTGGAAACAGCTTTGAACCACTCAGGAGGGTCCGCAAGAACTCTCTGACCGCTGTTCTGAAAAAGTCTCCTCCACCTGTAGAGAATGCCACAAAGGCGAAGCTCGAACAGCCCCCTCAGCGGCTGTCCTTTAAAATTTATAAAGTTTGGCGACAGGTCCCGGACTCCTCGATAGATCAAGACTATCTCCGCCGACAGGAAAAGATGAAGGTTCGGCGAGAAGAGGACCACCCTGTCAAGCCACGAAAGGCGACCGCTAATTGGGTGCCCACTGCAACGGCCCCCTCAACTTCGACCGCCCACAAGAGGAGAAGGCCAGAGAAAATTCCCATGTCTGCGACAAATGTCAAGGGCACTGAGCCTAAACGCCCTAAGTCTGGGGGCATGGTGGTGCATACCATTTATATGGTATCCAGAAAAGGGGACAGCCCTATCTCCACAAGTCATCGACCGCTTACGCGATCAGTGACTAAGGCTCAGGAGCAGCAACAACAAAAGCTCCAAGAGATGCTAACAGCTATGGCCGCACTCACGAGACCAAAAACAAGCCCGGAGACATCCTCGGATCAACGTCATGAGCAAGAAACTGATGCTGAATTCCTTCGGAGAATGCTTGAAAGAAGGACAAAGAGGCTGCGGAACAAGCAGCCAAAATAAAACAAATGGCCCTTTTATTCCAAGATATGGTAGGCCTGATGATCCAGCCGGACCTTCCAGCCGAAAATCCTCCAGTAATAATTGAAGATGATAGAGGAGAGATATCAAATCCTCTGTCAGCTCTGTCAGCAGCCAAAGAGGAGACCATCTCCAAAGCCATGCTCGATGATCATATAGCTCAGCAAGTATGGGCTCATCAAGCGAATGAAGCAACCAGTCAAGTCGTCAGAACTGGACGACCATATCCAGGATGGTACGATCAGATAAAGTACCCGCCAGGATACACGATTCCTAAGTTTCACGTATATAAGGGGACAGGCAATCCCCATCAACATGTCGCTCAGTTCAGGGCTCTCTGCGGCAACACTGGAGGGGATGATAAGTTACTGTTTCGCCAGTTTGTCGGTAGCTTGGCAGAAACGGCCTTTGAGTGGTATTCGGAGCTTCCCAATGACTCCGTCAGAACTTTTACGGAGATAGAGCTGTTGTTCACCCAACGTTTCGCAAGCGCTAGCGAACGTACCCCAATCACGGCGTTGATCAATGCCAGGGTGAAGCCAGGAGAGACATGGGTGCAGTATGCAATACGGTGGCGGAATCTATGGTCGAAGTGCGAGCAGCGCATCGAAGAGGCACCTGCGGTAAGCATGTTCATGGGTACTCTCGACCCTCAGGCGACCATTTCCCAATTTATGATGTTCTTTAAGCCAACTACTTTCCAGGCCTTGATTAACAAGTTGGCCCAAATGGACCAGATGGACCACATGCCTTCCTCTTCGAAGCCGGAGCCACGGAATGAAAAAGGGAAAGAGAAAGCGACCTTCGTCGCCAATGCTCAACAGCAGCCCAGTGACCCAAAACTAACCGATCGCCTAGACGAGAGACGGAGATTCTTTAATGAGAAAATGAAGCGTCCTTATTCGTTTCCCCGGGACAAAACGAGGAGATTGTTCGAGCTGGTGGTACGCAACAGGTTCATCAATTTGCCGAATCCAAAACGCCCATTACAACCCGGTGTGGCTAATAATCCTAATTATTGCCCCTATCACCAAGCGATAGGCCATCCAATTGAATATTGCTTCGTCTTTAAAGGCTGGATTGAAGACCAATACCAACAGGGCAAATTCGCATTGTCCGAGAATTGGAAAGTAAGCCCGCCTCAGCCGCACGCTCTTAAAAGGGAGGACACACCGGGGGCATCGTGCTCTTTTATCAAAGAAGCTCCAAGGGAGGTCGCTCTTTTAGCTAAAACAAAAAGAATGCTGAAGGATCTCCAAACATGCCCCAAATGGAAAAGTCCGTTGGAGCCCGAAGTCATCAAGGGAATGCTGAAGCCGCGTCCAACTCCAAAAATTGGTGGTGATAGTCAAAGCGCCCACACCCAGCCGTCAAAGTTTTCGAAGAAGAAGAAAAAGACCAAAAGCCCGTGAAGCCTGATGACAAGCGCACGGACTTGTAAAAACATATTGACGCATTGGAAGAATATAACCAGAAAGCGCGGACTCCAGTCACACTCCAAGAATTTCTCAGCCACGTCCTTGAGGACGGAGATGATGATAATGGAGAAGACTCGTCGGATGAACCTGAAGATTATGTGGCAAGCTGTCATGTGATCTCTCACTTGTCGATAGACGGTGAAGAAGCTCTGGATGCAGAGAAACCGGGGGCAGAACCTGAGCCGGAACTTTTAGGACCATCAGATGAAATGATTGATGCATTTCTGAACGAAGCTCTTCTGAAAAGCAAAGGTGATCGAGAGCACGAGATGGTCATATTTGAAAAGGCCAAACGCCGGCGACTGGACGAAAGGGTTGAAACACTCCCACCATATCAAAGTACAACCACCGCAAATAAAAGCAGGTTCAAGACAAGGAAATTCGCCAAAACCATATCGATGGGAATGAAGCTGCCCTCTTTCAGAGAAAATTCTCCTGGCGGTATAAATCTTGATGAAGCGGACGTACATCCTAACTTCTGCTTATATCATCAGAAAATTGCATACCCTACTGAAGAATGCAACGATTTTAAAAATTGGTGGCAAGGGTATGTCGCTCACAGGAGCATTTCAAGAGGATGAAGCGTGAAGCTCGTCGACAGCAGAAAAATATGACAGACGAACGAGGAAGAGCTGCCGGTAACTGTCACATGGTTGATAACAGGGGACCACAAGTTCTCACCTTCGGGAGCGATTCGGAAGAAGAAATGACTCTCAGCCCTCTCTTCAAAGAATCCACCTCAGGAAAAGAGGAAGAAATGAAGACCTGTGAGAACATTCAGCTGCGCAATCGTACGCTGCCTGAAAAGAATCTCGGACCTGCAAATAAGGGATCGAACAAAAAGGATAAGGGGAAGGAAAAGATCCCTGAGGATATCGCTCTCGATGATCGAGTCGTCGAAGAGCTGGCAGCCAAGGACCCGCCCAAGAAAAATAAGGTGGATTACAACGTTCTGGTACACTTAAGGAAGATCCCCTCATAGCTAAGCATTCTCGACGCCCTTCTGCTATCTAAGAAGGTGAGAGATTCCCTGATCAAGGCACTACAAGAGCCCGAACAGTTCCAAGCTTTCCTAGCCGAAGAAAAGATGAAAGATGAGCTGGAAGAAGTGCACACGGCCGATATCACCTTCGGTGATGAAGATCTCCTCCTCGGGACATGCGAGCACAACCGTCCCCTTTACGTCTCCGGCTACTGTCATGATATCAAGATAGGCAAAATCCTGGTTGACAATGGGTCCTCCGTTAACCTCCTCAATGTAAGAGTGTTGAAGGAAATCTGCATGAGCATTCAGCACCTCGCTCGTGATAAAATCACCATCTCCGGGTTCGACTCTCAGTCATCACAGACGCTCGGGTCTGTGATATCGACGTTATGCTTTGGGCTGCTCGTCACAGACATCAAATTTCACGCCATTGACACTAAGACATGTTACAATGCCTTGCTCGGCAGGCCTTGGTTATACGAGTACAATATCATCCCTTCTACACAACATCAGTGTATGAAGTATTTCAAGGATGGTCTCGAGTATACTGTGACAGAGGAACTAAATCCATTCTCCGTGAATAAAGTCCAAAAGTATGAAGATGCAAAATACTTCTTACCAGATTTCGAAGATACGGAAAGATGCCATAAACCGAAGAACAAAGCTATCACCATTATTCCAGTCTTCGGGAGTGACAGTGAGGAGGAAGAAGAAATAGTTTATTCAGGGCCGCCCCAATGCAACAAGCCAGGACCGTCCACCCCTATTCTGGTCTTCGGCAGCGACTCGGAAGATGAGGTCAATGCCGTATTTTCTGTTCGGCCATCAATACAAGCCTTCGCTGGCGATGATCAGAGTTTGCAAATTGCCATGGTTCCGCAAGAGCACTACAAAGAGCTTGACGCACTTGATACCTACAGTGTGCAAGAACTGCAGACGTTCTACGTCCCTCCCAGGCGAAAAGATGAAAAGGCGATCCTCTTTTATCGATCCACGGAAACCAAAGTAGAGAAAGAAGTCTGGCGTGGTGCCGACTCGACACTTGACCGACTTCAGCCCATCCGTCTACCTAAATACTACACAGAAAGATTGAAGAGGCTGTTGAGGCGCCAAGGCGTACCCCTTAAGTAGACTGCTCGACAAGCTCAGTTCTACAACAGGATCTGGAACGTCCCCGGAACTCGGCGAAAATTGCCCAACGGGAGAATGGAAGCTCTCGGGCTTGGGTACATCTGATCCAAGAAATGGGAGCGATTCTATGGCTGCTGCATCATACATGACTTCGATGAAGAAGGAGATGCTCTGTGGGAGGATGCTAACCCTGAACCATGACGAGATCCCACCGTGAAAATGCCAAGTCTGTCGTTCGAAGAACAGATGGACAAGCTAATAAGGGAAGCGGGTCAAAAGGTCCGGGATGATCATAGCCGCGAAATGGCCATCTACGAGAAAGCCAGGACGTAGCGCCTCCTTCAGCAGGCTACGGAAAATGACGATGCCTTTCGTCTCCAGCCCGTTATACAAAAGACCCGGCACAGAGGAAAAAATAAACCAAAGAACGGAAAAAACGTTCGACAGCAGTGTAGCAGATCTAAGAAGCCACGCGATCGAGAATTGAACAGCCGGGATCCGTCTCTTATAAAGAAGATGGGTCGAGCATATTCTTTTCCCCAAGACAAGACAAAGAAGATATTCGATCTTTTCATAAAACATCAAATGATGACGCTCCCGGAGTCCAAGCACCCCGAGCAAGCAGATAAGGTCTCTCACCCAGACTATTGCTCCTATTATCGAGCAATAGGACATCCTCTCGAAGACTGCTTTAACTTCAAGAACTGGGTCGAAGACCAGTATCAGCAAGGCAGGTTCGCTCTATCCAGCAGTTGGAAGATAATCCCACCACAGAAGTATGAACTGAAAGCCACGTATGCGGCGGGAGTAGAACCAGACCAACATCGGTCTTGGAAGCGATCTCATACCTGTCACGTGATAATGCTGTCAGAAGAAGAACCCGGGAATATGGATGACCTCCCCTGGTGGTTCGAAAACGATGATGACGAGGTGATCTCAGAGTTTCCACCGGCGCCAAAAGAGCTGGAAGATGGGATACATACTACTGCAGATAACCTCAAGAAAATTGACTTGGGGACGGCAAGTGACCCGCGGCTGACATTCGTCAGTGAGATTTTGTCTGAAGAAAGGGTGGCTACGCTAAAAGACGTGCTCATGCAGTATAAAGACTGTTTTGCATGGAACTATTCCGAGATGCCCGGATTGGATCCAGAAATAGCCGTCCACAAATTGGCGATATCTCTGGACGTCAAGCCGATCAAACAAGCACCGAGAAGAATGCGGCTCGAGCTTGAGATGAGCATCAATACCGAGGTCAAGAAGCTAATCGACTCCAGCTTCATCCAAGAGGTTCGGTATCCTGACTGGATCGGCAACATCGTCCCAGTGATGAAGAAAAATGGGACGGTGCGTATCTGCGTAGACTTTCGGGATCTCAACAAAGCTTGCCCGGAGGACGACTTTCCAGTACCGGTCACCGAGCTGATGATAGATAATACATCCACTCATGAAGTTTTCTCCTTTATGGACGGCTCATTGGGATACAATCAGATAAAGATGCATCCTGAGGATCAGAAGCATACCGCTTTCCGGACCCCTTTGAGCATATTCTGCTACAAAGTGATGCCTTTCGGTCTAAAGAACGCATGCACCACCTATCAGAGGGCCATGATGAAAATTTTCGATGACCTCATACATGAAATCGTCGAATGCTATATTGACGACCTTGTGGTGAAAAGCAAATCGCACGAAGAGCATTGGGAGCATCTAAAAATAGTGTTCCAATGACTTTGAAAATACAATTTGAAGATGAACCCTCTGAAATGCGCGTTCGAAGTCTCTTCGGGCAAATTCCTAGGATTCATCTTACGATATCGAGGCATCAAGATAGACCCGTCGAAGATCAAGGCGATTATGGAAATGCCCCCGCCAAGAACTTTCAAACAGCCGCGGTCTCTCCAAGGAAAGCTCGCGTATATCTGGCGATTTATAGCCAATATTTCTGGCAAGTGCCTCCCCTACAGTCACCTGATGAAGAAAGGAACCCCTTTCATCTGGGATCGCAAATGCCAAAGCGCACTGGACGAAATCAAGCAATACCTACAGAATCCTCCGGTGCTGACCGCTCCAGTCAAGGGAAAGCCCCTCATTCTGTATACAACCGCCCTTGAGGGTTCTCTAGGCGCATTATGGGCACAAGAAAACGACCAAGGGAAGGAGAGAGCCCTCTAATATTTGAGTCGAGTTCTTCTGGGGGCAGAAAACAATTACTCCCCCATTGAAAAACACTGTCTGGCGTTAATCTTCACGATAACGAAGCTCAGGCACTATGCGTTGGCGCATGAGGTCCATCTCGTATCGAAAGTGGATCCTCTCAAGTATTTGATGTCAAGAGCCATACTAACGGGACGACTCGCTAAATGGGCTTTAATCTTAATGGAATTCTCGATAACATATCATCCTCTCAAGGCAGTGAAAGGTCAGGCTATCGCCGACTTCCTCGCCGAGCATCCGATACCTGCCGACTCTCCCTTGAACTGCGAATTGCCAGATGAGCACACGTTAGACACAATCGACGAGGAGAAAGGAGGGAGTGATACTCGATGAGAACTCTACTTCGACGGAGCATCTTCTATGAAGAAGCGAAAACACAGTATTGCCCCCATAATTAAATCAGGGGTAGGCCTCATCTTCGTGACTCCACAAAGAGGGATAATGCGTTTTGTCTTTTCCTTGACGGAGCCGAGGATAAACAATGAAGCCGAATATGAAGCTTTGATAGCAGGTCTTGAGATCGCTGACAACATGGGAATTGAATACCTTCTCATATATGGAGATTCCCAGCTGGTCGTTAGTCAAGTAAACGGCGACTATTAAACATGCAAACCAGAGTTGGTAAAGTACGGTGAGAAAGTGCAACAATTGCTGACTCAGATCCCTTCCTACGCCCTAGAAAGCATACCGCGAGCAGAGAATAGCAAGGCAGATGCGTTAGCCAAGCTCACTAAAGAACTGGCTGATGAAAAATTCGATGATGTGAGGATCGTTGTGCAAAGCCGTCGGGTTCTCGCACCGGCAGATATGTCTCCGGAGTCATCCAAAGAAAAGGAAGCGACCGAGCAAATGGCCCTACGAATAAAAGACCAGGAAAAGGCTAAGGATTGGAGAGAAGTCTTTATAGACTACTTCAAATCCCGTCGAACACCTAAACATGCATCCTCAAGACATCAGCTCATGAAACGAGCTCTGTCTTTCGCTTTCATCAATAATACTCTATACAAAAGATCATTTGATTCTCTGTAGCTAAGATGCCTGAGACCTGAAGAGGCAAGGAGAATCGTCCAAGCAACTCACGACGGACTCTGAGGTTCTCACCAAGCCGGGCCAAAGATGAAGCTGAAGATCAAAAGGATGGGCTACAATTGGCCCACAATGATCCAAGACTACCTCAAATACGCGAAGCAATGCCACTCATGCCAGATTCATGGGGACTTTATCCACCAGCATCCAAATCCGCTACATCCAACAGTGGCTAGCTGGCCATTTGAAATGTGGGGAACTGACATAATCGGGCCCATTGAACCAGCATCGTCCAGGGGACATCATTCATATTGGCGACAACGGATTACTTCTCCAAATGGGCAGAAGTAGTACTACTAAGAGAAGTGAAGACGGAGAATATCCTCCATTTCTTCAGGACACACGTCATCTATCGGTTCGGCACTCCGTGACGGATTATCTCCGATAACGGGCCAGCCTACAGAAACCACAAGATTAGCCGCTTCACACAACAGCATAATATAGACTGGAGATACTCTTTGGTCTATAATCCCCGAGCTAACGGTCTAGCTGAGGCTTTCAACAAGACCTTGACGAAGATCGTGAAAAAGACGGTGTCTAAAAAGAAGAAGGACTGGCACGAGAGACTGCATGAAGCTCTCTGGGCGTATCGAACTATGTTCAAAACGGCCATAAACACAACGCCGTATGCATTGGTATTCGGCACAGAAGCGGTACTCCCCTTCGAGATAGAGTTACCCTCCTTGCGAGTGGCGGTTCATTACGAGCTAATGGGCGAAGAGAATGCTCGTCTCCGGCTTGAGGAGCTTGATGCCCTCGACGAAACTCGGCTCATAACGCACCAAAACTTGGAAGCGTACAAAGTAAAGATGACGCGCTCATATGAAAGATTGACTAGGCCGAGAACATTCCGCCAAGGCAAACTTGTGCTAGTGGTCAAAAGACCTATGATCCCCAATCGTGCCAAGTGGGGGAAATTCGAGCCAAACTTTGAAGGCCCGTACATCAATAGACAAAGTTTACCAGGGTGGAGCCTATCTACTCATGGACATGCATGGTGAAAGACCTTTCAGGCCAATAAACGGTCGCTTCCTGAAAAAATACTACGTCTGATGAATCATGGCCTAGGTCAACGATAGATGACGACGCTTATATCCACTCGTTATCTTCCTAAGCCTAAACTCTATAAGTAGTAGCCGGCGCCACGGACCGAAACATCCCTAAACTAACGATGGACCACTATGTCCTAAAACTAGCTGTTGACTGAGACGTCTATAAACTACTACTGACCGCAGCATCCCAAGGCTACCAAAAAGAAAAAAGAAAAAAAAAACGGTACGTCCATAAGCGAAATGGGCACGGCTGAAAACTCGAAAGGGCTCCGTGAGTAAAAACAGCAGGGCTACCGGTGAGTTTTGTGAAAACCCGAAAGGGCGCAATCTCGTTAAAAGACACTTGCAAGGTCCTCTCAACCTTGTGAGAAGAAAATACCCACGTGAGATCCTTACGACTCACAAAGGAGAAACACACTTAGAAATCCTCATGATTTCTAAGGAGAAATTACACTTGCGAGATCCTGATGACTCGTAAGGAGAACCCTCTTATGAGACCCTCACGGCTCATAAGATTCAAAAGCCTTAAGCTATAGGGATCTGAACCTATTCTTAAGCAGTCATACACCCTGATTTTGCCCTACAAGCGGTTCAATACTGACCCTTGTATACAATCCATGGGCGCGAATAAACATTTCCCTAACAAAGTCCCACCCGCGACTAGGGATATGTTTACACCGTGGACGGCCCTTGTAAGTCCTCTCGACTTATAAGGAGAAAACACTCTTGTAAGATACTTACGACTTATAAGAGAACACACACTTAGGAATCCTCACGATTCTTAAGGAGAAAACACACTTACGAGATCCTCACGACTCGTAGGGAGAAATACCTTTATGAGACCCTTACGGCTCATGAAGTTAAAAGCCTTATATAGGGTGTTTTTCGTCACCCCATTGAGATGGGAATACGCGCGCGCTTGTCAGGCGTACTACAGATTCCCCCTGCCTAGGGTAGGCTGGGATTTATTGATTGCGGGGATCCGAATCTCTGGCAAACGCGGACTAAGCTGCCGTTAATTACCCCTCGCCTTTGGAGCGAGGGAACCTCCAATTAACGGGTTAAACTGGTTATGAGAACTTAATGTGCAGTGATGTGTTTTGGATATATCGGGGGATCCGCAGAGTTTTTACGGGGGTCCCGCGATCCGGATAGCGGGCTGGGGGTCAAGGGGGATAACAGCCCCCTTGCGGGGTGCGGGGCAGCGCCCCGTTAGAAGTTTTTTCTAACAGGGACAGTGTCATGGAGTGTGTGTGTGTGTGTGTGTGTGTGTATACATATATAAAAAAAGGGAAAGGGTATCCAAAGAATGCGTCGGCGCTTTGGGTGCTAACGCTCTGAGCGCAAGAGCGCTAGCGCCCTTCGTGCCAGGCACGTGGGCGCTCGGGTGCTAGCGCTTTGAGCGCAAGGGCGCTAGCGCCTCACATGCCAGGCACGTGGGCGCTCGGGAGGCAAAAGGGACTTGGTCCCTGTAATGAGAATTGTACTCCCAGAAAGGGGCACTTATTATTTTGTATATATGTGTGTGTGTGTGTGTGTCTATATATATATATATATATATATATATATATATATATATATATATATATATATATATATATGAGGAGTTAAAACTCCTCGGATATTTTGAGGCTGATGAAGGGGCTTCTCCCCTTGAGCCCTGGATTTTCTGGAGATGGGTCTCCTTCTTCTTCCTTTGTTGGCCGGATCTTGAAGATCAAGAAGAATGAGATTTTAAAAATCTCTCCTTTCTGAGATCTAATGGAAGATCTGAGTTCTCCTTTGTGGGTTTTGTGGTGAAAAACTATTTAGTTTTATAAAAGGAAGAGTGAAACTCTTGATTTAATTCAAAAGAAAGAAGAATGTTTTAGAACCTTGAGGAAGAAGAAAGAGGCAAAGGCTCTAATTTTTGGGGAATGAAAAGTCTATGCTTTATTCATCATCATGTTGCCTTATATAGGCTTACACATTTACATATAGCCCCTTGGGCTTTACAAAATGGCATTTTGCCTATCTCATGGCTCATGTGCCATTTCTTTTTGCACATAAGCCATAGGCTTTACAAAAAATTTGGCTTTATGTCCATTTTGCATACATTCATGCATAAAAAATTACATAAAAATTATTTATTACATGATTTATATTTTGGCATGGAGGAGGCTGGCCGCGGGCTCGATTTGGGCATGGACCCGCTTGACCTGGGCTTGGGTCCACCTGGCTTGGGGTTGACCTTGACTTTGACTCGGTCAACCGGGGTGCAAATTTTGACCCTAACAAAGTGCCTCCCATCAATAAATGCACACCGCACATTTGAGTTGTGTGCATAAAATTGATGGATCTTGAAGCTGGACTTCGAGGTGGAACATCATTCCGAGGGCGGAGCATCCCTCGGGGAGCATGATTCCCGGGGATCGGAGCATCATTCTGATTTGCGGAGCATAATTCCATAGTCGGAGTATCATTCCGAGGAGTCAGAGCATAATTCCAGGGATCGGAGCATCATTCCGAAGGCCAGAGCATGATTCCAGAGATCGGAGCATCATTCCGAAGAGCGGAGCATGATTCCAGGGATCGGAGCATCATTCCGAAGGGCGGAGCATGATTCCAAGGATCAGAGCATCATTCTGAAGAGCGGAGCATGATTCCAGGGTTCGGAGCATCATTCCGAAGAGCGGAGCATTATTCCAGGGTTCGGAGCATCATTCCAAAGAGCGGAGCATGATTCCAGGGATCGGAGCATCATTCCAAAGGGCGGAGCATGATTCCAGGGTTCGGAGCATCATTCCGAAGGGCGGAGCATGATTCCAGGGAACGGAGCATCATTCCGAAGGGCGGAGCATGATTCCAAGGATCAGAGCATCGTTCCGAAGAGCGGAGCATGATTCCAGGGTTCGGAGCATCATTCCGAAGAGCAGAGCATGATTCCAGGGTTCGGAGCATCATTCCGAAGAGCGGAGCATGATTCCAGGGATCGGAGCATCATTCCGAAGGGAGGAGCATGATTCCAGGGTTCGGAGCATCATTCCGAAGACGGAGCATGATTCCAAGGATCGGAGCATCATTCCGAAGAGCGGCAGATATTCTGACTGAAACATAATTCCCAGGCGAGGTAGATTCCCAGGCGAAGTATAATTCCGACAGGGAAGGCAAATACTCCGAGGCGAGGCTTGATTTCGACGCGGGGTACACTCTGAGACGAAGCATGATTCTGGCGCAGAGCTTGTTGGCTGACTTGATTCCGAGACGAAGCATAATTTTGACAGGGAAGGCAAGTACACCGAGGCGAAGCATGATTTCGACACGGGGTGCACATTCTGAAACAAAGCATGATTCCGACGCAGAGCTTGCTGGTTGACTTGATTCCGAGGCAGAGCATAATTCCGACGAGGAGGTCGTTGGTTGATTCCGAGCAGAAGCATAATTCCGACAGGGAAGGCAGATACACCGAGGCGAAGCTTGATTTCGACGCGGGGTGCAGTCTGAGACGAAGCATGATTCCAGCGCAGAGCTTGTTGGTTGATTCCGAGCCGAAGCATAATTCCGACAGGGAAGGCAGATACACCGGGGCGAAACTTGATTTCGATACGGGGTACACTCTGAGACGAAGCATGATTCCGGCGCAGAGCTTGTTGGTCGACTTGATTCCGAGGCGGAACTTAATTCCGACGAGGAGGTCGCTGGTTGATTCCGAGCCGAAGCATAATTCAGACAGGGAAGGCAGATACACCGAGGCGAAGCTTGATTTCGACGCGGGCTGCACTCTGAGACGAAGCATGATTTTGGCGCAGAGATTGGTGGTTTGATTTTATTTGGCTTGATATCAGCATCGCTACGCTGGAATATGGTACCAGGAGTGAATCATCATCTGTCATGAGAGGATTCGGGGTTGGTTTTCTGTCGGCATCTGCATTGCTGCACTGGAATAGTGCCAGGAGCAACTCATCATTTGCCTCGGAAGGATTTGGAAATTGGTGGCTCAGGAGACAGGTTTAGATCCTTATCACCTAAGGCTTTTCAATTTTATGGGCCGTAAGGGTCCCATAAAAGCATTTTCTCCTTACGAGTCGAAAGGATCTCGTAGGTGTATTTTCTTCTTAGGAGTCGTAGGGACTTCTAAGTGTGTTGCTCCTTTGTGGGTCGTAAAGATATCACACGGGAATTTTCTCCTCACAAAGTCGAGAGGACTTTGCGAGTGCATTTCATCTCTTGTTTACGAGTTTGCGCCCTTTCGGGTTTTCAGAAACTCGCCGGTAGTCCTGCTGTTTTTAGTCACGGAGCCCTTTCGGGTTTTCATCCGTGCCCATTTTGCTTATGGACATACCATTTTTTTTTCTTTTTTTCTTTTTTTACTTTTTTTTTGGACTTTGAATGTGGTCTCACCGGTAGGACTCGGGAGAGATTGGGATTGTTTTATACCCGTGGATTGTATATGGTTTTGCAGGATGTATGATCCAGACCGTAGGACCGGAAAAATTTCGGGACTTTGTTGGCGTCTGCATCGCTGCACTAGAATAGGGTACCAGGAGCGACTCATCATTCGCCGTTGGGGTATGAGATTTGGAATTTGGTTGGCGTCTGCATCGCTGCACTGGAATATGTTACCAGGAGCGACTCATCATTCGCCACTTGGGGATTGGGGAGCGATGGCTTAGGAGACAGGTTTAGATCCCTATCATCTAAGGCTTTTCAATTTTATGGGCCGTAAGGGTCCCATAAAAGCATTTTCTCCCTACGAGTCGTAAGGATCCCGTAGGTGCATTTTCTCCTTAGGAGTCGTGAGGATCTCCAAGTGTGTTTTTCCTTTGTGGGTCGTAAGGATCCCACGAAGGTTTGTTCTCCTCATGTATCGTGAGGACACATGAGTGGGTCTTCCCAATGGACCATAATTCCAAGGGCGGAGACCGGCCGCTGGACTTGTGATTGCGGTGGGGTATGGGTATGATAAGAATTATTTGAGCCCATGGATTGTATATGGTAGCCAATTTGGGGACTGGCCGTAGGGCCGGAAGAATTTTGGGAAACTGGATTTTGGTTGGCGTCTGCATCGCTGCACTGGAATATGATACCAGGAGCGACTCATCATTCGCCGTTGTTTTTTTTTTTTCCGTTTTACCGCGATTGCTCTATCATTTCAGTTTTTCTTATCGCGAAGATCGCGATTGCCCTATCATTTCGGCTTTTATTCGCGGTTGCCCCATCATTTCGGGTTTATTTTCATCTTTATTTTACTCGCTGATTTTTATTGCGAGTTGCCCCATCATTTCGGCTTTTCTTTATTTTTCTTTTATTTACACATTTTTTTTGTTTATTTACATTTTTTTTACATTCCCAGTTTAACGACTTAGAGGATGACTGTTCCTAGTTTAATGACATGGTGGTCGATTGTTTTCAGAGAAAGGCAGATGCCTAAGAGAATCAATTTCACGAAGAACTTCGGTTTCCGTTTGTATGAAATTGGCGGTCGCGGCTTGACTGTTTGGTAACACGCCTTTGGACAGTTCTATCTTTCCTGCCTTGTATTGCTTTTCGACTCAATCTTTGAAAACGAAGCAGTCCTCAATGGCATGACCTATCACTCTGTGATAGGGACAGTATTTGGGGTCGTCGGTCATATTCTCTTTCTGCGGTCTTTTTGACTCTGGCAGTTATAGACCGTTCCTAAGGGCGTCTTTGAATATTTTACAGATTTTTTCCGTTATGAAGGAATAAACCTTATCCAGCTTCTCTTTTAGTGGAGGTTCTCCCCCCTCTCCGAACACTGGCTTCCGAGGCTGGTTGGCATTAGGCCCGCTCAACCCTTGCTTATTTCGGTTAGCCGAGGCATTGAAAGATTCAGAATTGTTGGAATTTCCGCCTTTGTGATTATAGTCCTTTCGGTTTCTCCAGGGCCTATTGTTATTTTAGGAATCCGAGGAGGACTCCTGCTTTGAGCGCTCCAGCATCTGAATTTTCCTGGTCAACTTTTGGAATGTTTTGAGACTCGTGGTACATAGAAATGGGGCCATCCAATTGTTGAGATTTCCGACAAGGAGACTGATAAATTGGTCCTGCTTTATCGGCGGTTCACATTTGACGGAAAGATTGCGCCATCGGGTTATAAAATCCGTGCTGCTTTTGTTGTTCTTAGGTTTGGTCCTTACGAGGTCGGCGATGGTGATCTTATCGCTGACGTTTATGAACCTCTGCCGAAACAAAGATTCCATTTGGACGAAAGTTGTGACGGAGCCATCCGGTATGCTCGCGTACCAGTCGAAAGCAACGTCGGCCAAGATATTAACGAACTTATGGAGGAGAAGCGCATCATTGCCCCCAGTATTCCCGCATGAGGCTTTAAAGTGGGCGATGTGCTGATTCGCATTTCCTGTCCCATCGAATCTTCCGAATTTTGGGACGACATAGCCGCTAGGAAATTCTACCAGATCATTTTAAGCAGGATATGGTCTCCCGCTACTGCTAACATCTTTTTGCGCTTCAGCTTCGGCTACCAATGTTTTGACTTTGTTGGCAACAAAATCCATGATTTGATCTTGAGTTAGCGGGCTACTGTCATCGGTAGCTAAGACATTTCCCAAGATATGATGTGACTGACTTTCATATGGTCC
Source organism: Agapanthus africanus (assembly GCA_030015575.1). NCBI lineage: Eukaryota > Viridiplantae > Streptophyta > Magnoliopsida > Asparagales > Amaryllidaceae > Agapanthus > Agapanthus africanus. Next base: position 482,425,245 of record JASDDO010000010.1, on the reverse strand, counting down.
GCCCACCTTTGGATTTGAAGGAATAGGCGTCGGCTGCCTTGGGACACCGTTTTTCGGTTCACGAACAGAGCCCTGCGCTTGATTGGGCGGCTGAGAGGCAAGTCGGGCCGTGAGCTGCATCACGACATTGGTCAAGTCGTCAATTTTGGAGTAGAGTTTGGCCATTTCCTTGTCTTTGTTCCTGAGCTGCTTTCGGAGCTCTTGAAGCAGCTCTTGCTCCGCGGTCGAGACGGAAAGTCGGCTCTTCCTCGTAGTCCGAGCTTGACTCTACATGGACTGAGGGGTCTTTCTGCCTATCATCCTCGTCGAGAGGGTTTTCATCATCCAGCAGAGGTGGCTATTCTTGGGAAGCGACAACCACATTCAAGTCATATTGGATTTGAGATGCGGTGGCCCCGTCCTTGCTCTTGCTGCGCGTGCCCACTATCTAGACCGTGTGGACCACATATCCAGCCATTTCCTCATCTTCGGCAGGTAACCCTGTTCTTCGAACCTCATGAGGTTCAGCCTAGCAGGAGCCCTAGCCTTTTGGTTGGCTTTATATCCGAGCCTTTTCTGTTTTAGCTTCTCAATTTTAAGGGCTTGGCGGGCATCTGTTTCCTGGGAAGCCACCGTGAGTCGATTAGCGGGGAGCTTAGAGAAGACACCCAATCGAGCAGTTGTCAGAGGCACCGCTGGAGCTTGCTCGAGACACCTTGTTGCTTTGTTGGTGTTGATGGCCTTGCCCCCAGCTGGGGCCAAGGAGAGTCGTTCAAACACCGACTTGCGTTTGAGTTGGGGCACCTTCGAGACCACTACATTTGGCCTCTTACCTTTCGAGACCGGTTTGTCTGTCACCGGGGCTTGAGGAGCTAGGATGGCGTTAGCTGACACGAACAGGATAGAGCCGAATGGTAGCAGCGGCTCTTCCCATTGTCGCCCGAGACTGGCCGGAAGGACCGTCCTGGAGTCCATCTTCATCGTGTATGAGATGAGAGTCGTGTTGAGAGCTGAGCTGGTCCTTGGAGACATGGTTGAGGCTTGATCGCTTGAAGTCCTGCATGAAAGAGCATTATTTTTGTATAAATATCGATATGTATATTGATTGAGTTCGCATGAATGCTTAACCCGAAATATGGGAGGAGAGCTTGGTCCCACCGGGCGTGCCAGAATCTGTAGGGTGTTTTTCGTCACCCCATTAAGATGGGAATACGCGCGCGCTTGTCAGGTGTACTACAGATTCCTTCTGCCTAGGGTAGGCTGGGGTTTATTGATTGCGGGGATCTGAATCTCCGGCAGCCGCGGACTAAGCTACTGCTAATTATCCCTCACCTTTGGAGCGAGAGAACCTCCGATTAACGGGTTAAACTGGTCCTGCGAACTCAATGTGCGGTGTTGTGTTTTGGAGGGGTTTTGGATATATCGGGGGCCCCGCAGAGTTTTTACGGGGGTCCCACTATCCGGATAGCGGGCTGGGGGTCAAGGGGGCTAGCAGCCCCCTTACGGGGTGCGGGGCAGCGCCCCGTTAGAAGTTTTTTCTAACAGGGACAGTGTCGTGGAGTATGTGTGTGTGTGTGTATGTATATCTTCATATATAAAAAAAGGGAAAGGTCATCCAAAGGATGCATGGGCGCTTTGGGTGCTAGCGCTTTGAGCGCAAGGGTGCTAGCGATTTGGGCGCTAGCACCCCACGTGCCAGGCACCTGGGCGCTTGGGCGCTAGCGCTTTGGGCGCTAGCGCTATGAGCGCCAGAGCGCCAGCGCTCTGAGCACAAGAGCGCTAGCGCTAGTGCCCCACGTGCCTGGCACGTGGGCGCTCGGACGCTAGCGCTTTGAGCGTGTTCACACCATAATATTGTATTATTATATTTCCCATTCTTATTCTTTTTATAAATAAACGGGTGCTTTTGACGCATGTCTGCTACATATTACAGGTTACAGGTTCTTGGACAGGAAGCAGTGAAAACGATGAAAAGACGATGCAAAAGTGGATTTTGACCGACAAACAGAGAATCTTGATCAAGCCTACATAAAGAACAATTCATAAAGCAAGATTCAAGACATCGACTCAAAGCGAACGGTTAAAAATCCATTGCAAATTGTTCACTGAAGATCTGGGACCAACCTAGAAGCCCAAATGGAAAAAGATATATAGATACAGAAAGCCCAAAATGACCAAAAGCTGCAGCCCAAAATTCAAAGCCCAATCTTCTTAGTTGACCGCGGAACCGCGGCCAAACAGGGCCTTGGGCCGCGGTTCCACGGTGGAGTGGAGCAGTTAGAGAATAAAATTTTTACCATAATTCTTTATGTCTTTGACCGGTCTTCCTAAGGGCTATTTTTGTAATTGTAGACATGCGAATCAGATGTAACCCTAGGGTTTCCTATTCTTTATAAATAGGAACTCTAACCATTGTAATTCTTTATGCCTCCTTTTAATAAAAATTCCAAAATTCTTTATGGAGAGCATCGGTGCCTCTCTTTAATTCTGAAATTCAGATCTAACAACCCTGCATGGATGATTGGAGAAATGCATCTGTAAAGTAAGTAGATTTGTTTATTTTCTTGCCCTAGATAATTTCAATTCATGCCCTAGATTAAATTTATTTTCCTGCCCTAGTTATAACTTTCAATTAATTGCCCTAGGTAGAATAATTTAGGATTTTAGATTTAATAATCAATCCGAACACCCTTCGGAATTAACTCGTAAGAACGAATCAGAAATTCACAAAATCCCTGTGGACCGACCCGTACTCACCGGTTAGCTACCAAGCGACGCCGTTCTTGATTGCGGTTTAGAAATAGTTTTTGACACATCAATCAAATGGCGCCGTTGCCGGGGATGGCGTAGAATTTTCTTTTCGCGATTTCGGGTTAATCAAAATTAAAAAAAAATAATAAAAATCTGAAAAATCACAAAAAATATAAAAATATATCATCTGTTATTTTTGGAAGGGATACTTTGTTGTTTGAATTTTGCAGGATATACGAAAATCGGATCTGAAAATCTACAGAGATCAAAACAGGAAAAAACAGATCGGAACAATAGAAGATCATAACAACAGAGGAACAGAAGAAATTTGGAGGACCGAGTCTACAAGTTAACCGTGCTGATCTGTTCCAGCAAAAAAAAAAAAAAAAAAACCTTGCCGAACCCACCAACGCGCGGCGGAACTGCCGCGCCAGCCCCCTTTCGGCCGCGGAACCGCCGCGGCCCGGTCGATTCAGGGCTTAGAAAAAGGCTGAAGCGGAAAAAAAAAGTTTCACCATTGCAAATTTATGTGAGTTTTCTCTCTCCTCCTCTGCAAATCTTGATATATCTTCTGTAAATTTGCCTGCAGGATTTCTTTGCGCTCAAAAATATATTCCCTTCCATATAACAGTGTTGTGCAGGATATTTGGGCCCCGCTTGAACTAAATTGATTGCAAGTAATATTTTGCTGTTGCATATCTTTTTTATAAAATATTTTACTGTTGCATATCTTTTCTCTAAAATCTTTTTGCAACAAAATTTTTCCAAATAAAGAGAAAGAAAAAATCAATGAAAAATGAAAATAAAAAGGACAAATATTTTTTAGAACTTGCAAAATTTTTTTAGCCCCAAATAAATCCTTGCACCACCCAACCTTCCTTCTTGTCACCTTTCTTCTTTTAACATGGGTACCCCACACAATAAATCATTAGCCGAACTTTGGTATCCCGAACCTAATTTTGCGTCGTACGTTAATTTGTTCGGTCAATTTAAAAACGATCTTTCCTTGCCAAAAATTTCGTTGAAAGATCAAATAGAGGCGTCTAGGAGAAACAGTTTGACTTTTCAACCCACCTTGTGTCAACCGAGTCAACCTTTACCACCTACATATGTTGATACCACTTCTTCAAGTCCTTCTGTCACTCCTAGGCCGATGTCCATTGCTGAGCATATCGCTCAATCTCGCAGTCGATCTTTCACCCCTCTCCACTCATCTAGTTCTAGGGATCAACAAGACTATTCACCTTTTTATCCACATGTTGACCCTGCCCCTGTCCAATCACCCACTTCCTACCAGTCATACCCGACCTTCCCACCTTCACTAGACACCGTTTCTACACAGCCATTAGGGAGTTTCACATATCCACACGATTTTGAATCTTTTACCGAAACCCCCTCACCACCCAAGTCTAGTTTGGAAGAGTCGTTGGAGGCATATATTGCTGCAACAAATAAAATGATGAGGAATGTGGAAGCGTCCATGGCCGCCCTTATGCAACCTAGTGAACCAGTAGCTAGTTTCCCGCTAGCTCCAAATTTTTCAATGTATGAGGCGGCGGTTGGACAGAATGAGAATGTGAGAGAATTTCCAAATCAAACCTACTCTTACCCAATTGAAGCCCACAACTCCAGTTTTCCATCGAATGTCCTAAATGATTCACAAGTTCAAAATAAAAATGAGTTGTGCGACTTTGAAGTGTTTGATTTGCCAAATTGTGAGGAACCCCTTTCGAGTGAAACCGCACCTAATCCTTTCGACCTTTACACCTCCACTCTAGAACCTAAATCGATAGATATCTATGCTTTTGAGGAGGTGTCTAAAGAAATTGATTTTCACTTGATTGAGGATATAGACGCCGGGAATATTTCGGATGATGAACTTGTCGATTTAATTGAAATTTTATGTTCAAATTATCATCCTGGGTTATTAAATGTTTCTCCCGAATCTCATATGCGTCAAGATTTTGATGATAATGGCATGGATGAGTTAAATATTGAGGATAGTATTGAGGAGAGTCTTGAGGATAATATTGAGGTTGAATCATTTTTGTTTGATGTGTTTGATTTTTCAATTCATCCTCCTGAACCTTTGACTGTTATATCAGCCTCCTTCCTTCCCATCGTTCCGACCCCGCTTGAAGACTGTGAGCTTGAAAGATTTTCCTTTGAATCAGATACTGTTCTCACAGATAATAACACTTACGAGTGTTTCACTTTTTCGGACGATATTGATGACTCACCGCCCGAGTTTGAGTCCTTTACATTTTCAGATGAGCCATCAAACTCGGTTGATTATAGTAGTTTCGAACCATTAATGGAATCTTTCAAGTTCGAAACAGTTTACTACGGTGAGAAAGATACTATCCCTAATTCACTCTCTTTCGTCTCTCCTATTGTCCCGACCGTACAAATGACCGTTACACTTTCATCTCCGATACCAAGTTCGGCGTACCCATGTTTTCTTACGAATCTTGAGGGATTTGACCCCATTTCTTGACGGGTTGATAGGTTAGCGCAATCGCTTTTAACACATCGGTCATCACAAATTGCGCTAATTTATTCACTCAATTTACACCCTCAAGATCGCACTCCACTTCTTTCTTCTTTCCGTCTTTCTTCTCACCCACTGAGACCATATTCTACCATTCTTCTTTCCACACGGTCTCGCGTGCTTTTCATCTCTTTTCTTTCCATCCCATTCTTGCACCAACTCTACCTTTACCATGATAAGATTTTTGAATGGTTGGTGCTAACCTTTGGCTTGTGTAAGGCCAAGCTTAAGTTTGGGAGGACCTTTGTATATATGTACATATATTTTTGTTTTCTTTTTCTAAATAAAAAAAAATAAAAAAATTCAAAACATTAAATAAAAAAAATTGTAAATAACTAAATAGGGGAGTGCCGACATTTTGACCCTCTTGGTTTAGTATGACAGTGAGGACACTGTCAAGTTCAAGTTTGGGGGTATGCTCGGTACGTCTTCTTCCTTCGCATTCATTTGTATATATTTTTGCATTTGCATACAATTTTGAAAACCCATAAAAATTTGAAAAATTTTCAAAAAAAATTTATAAATATTATTGTATTCAATTTTGGCTAATTGACTTGAGTTTGACGAATAAGTCAACTGGCTAGGAACAACTAGATCTTAGACTTAGTGAATTAAAAATCCGAAAAATAACATTCCTTAAAGTTTAACGGTAGAAAGTATATGCATTGTAGTTTATTTAGAAATAGGTAAATTTTGGGTTCACTTCTTGGGCTAAGTCGAAACAAGGGAAGAGTATTGATGTTCTTATTAGAGTATAAGTTTGAAAAATAGTTCCTATCTTAAGTCTAAATTCTGAAAATGTATACCCTACAATTTGCACAATCACGCACCTTGAAACTTGGAATAGTAGAAGAGACCTTGAAATGCTCTTGTCTAAAGTCCTTAGTACGAAGAAAATAAAAAAAAAATACATAAGTGTGAATGAAGAATAAAAAAAATGGACACTGGTTTTTGTGATTACTTAAGGCTGCAAAAATAAAAAAATATTTAGCGAGGGTGCTTCATCACCTAGTGCCTTAGACCAACTGGTTTGGGAGTCACTGCTAAAAGCCTTGGGTGTTGCAAGACTAGGAATTACGCTTAAATGTGTAAACACATTTTGTAATCGGTCGTTGGTACCTCAAGAAGTATTAACGGTCGCATGAAGGATGTGTAAGAAAAATTCAATTAAAAATTCACCAATTAAGAAGTGCTTTGGACAACGGACGAGAGTATGATTGCTTGATTTGAATTTCCAAGTGTAGGGGTGATCTATACACACACGTAGGGATATGTGATTGGAGTTTAGATGAGAGAAAGGAATGAAGAATAGAACTTGTATCTTTAGTAGAGTTGATAAAAATTCCTAAGTGGAGATGGAACCCTAGAAGGAAAACTTAAGAAATGCCGAAAGCTAAGTAGTTCTGCATAACATATATAATCTTAAGTTAAATAATGAGGAAGTGTGAAGAATATGGGTGGATAATTTGCGAGTCAAAAGATAAGAGAATTCCTTGTTAGAAAACCTTATTGGAGAACAAAAGTCAATGGGCCGAGTTGATAGGATTTTGTGGGTAGTATCCGCTGAAAGCCCTCAGGAGACAACACTCCTCCTACTAGGGACACCTAGAGGTTTAACGGCTTGTTGTACGTGCTCAGTGCAATCGCGTTTCCCTGCGAAAGTGCGGTTAGGACTTTAGTGAATAAAAATAAGTTTGCTCGAGGACGAGCAAAAGATAAGTTTGGGGGTATTTTTTCACACCATAATATTGTATTATTATATTTCCCATTCTTATTCCTTTTATAAATAAACGGGTGCTTTTGACGCATATCTGCTACATGTTACAGGTTACAGGTTCTTGGACAGGAAGCAGTGAAAACGATGAAAAGACGATGCAAAAGTGGATTTTGACCGACAAACAGAGAATCTTGATCAAGCCTACATAAAGAACAATTCATAAAGCAAGATTCAAGACATCGACTCAAAGCGAACGGTTAAAAATCCATTGCAAATTGTTCACTGAAGATCTGGAACCAACCTAGAAGCCCAAATGGAAAAAGATATATAGATACAGAAAGCCCAAAATGACCAAAAGCTGCAGCCCAAAATTCAAAGCCCAATCTTCTTAGTTGACCGCGGAACCGCGGCCAAACAGGGCCTTGGGCCACGGTTCCACGGTGGAGTGGAGCAGTTAGAGAATAAAATTTTTACCATAATTCTTTATGTCTTTGACCGGTCTTCCTAAGGGCTATTTTTGTAATTGTAGACATGCGAATCAGATGTAACCCTAGGGTTTTCTATTTTTTATAAATAGGAACTCTAACCATTGTAATTCTTTATGCCTCCTTTTAATAAAAATTCCAAAATTCTTTATGGAGAGCATCGGTGCCTCTCTTCAATTCTGAAATTCAGATCTGACAACCCTGCATGGATGATTGGAGAAATGCATCTGTAAAGTAAGTAGATTTGTTTATTTTCTTGCCCTAGATAATTTCAATTCATGCCCTAGATTAAATTTATTTTCCTGCCCTAGTTATAACTTTCAATTAATTGCCCTAGGTAGAATAATTTAGGATTTTAGATTTAATAATCAATCCGAACACCCTTCGGAATTAACTCGTAAGAAAAATTCACAAAATCCCTGTGGACCGACCCGTACTCACCGGCTAGCTACCAAGCGACGCCGTTCTTGATTGCGGTTTAGAAATAGTTTTTGACACATCAATCAGAGCGCAAGGGCGCTAGTGCCTCACGTGTCAGGCACGTGGGCGCTAGTGCCTCACGTGTCAGGCACGTGGGTGCTCGGGAGGCAAAAGGGACTTGGTCCCTGCAATGAGAGTTGTACTCCTAGAAAGGGGTACTTATTATTTTGTATATATTTGTATATATATATATGAGGAGTTAAAACTCCTAGGATATTTTGAGGCTGATGAAGAGGCTTCTCCCCTTGAGCCCTGGATCTTTCCCAAAGTAGGGTTACTGGAGATGGGTCTCCTTCTTCTTCCTTTGTTGGTCGGATCTTGAAGATCATGAAGTATGAGATTTTAAAAATCTCTCCTTTCTGAGATCTGATGGAAGATCTGAGTTCCCCTTTGTGGGTTTTGTGGTGAAAAACTATTTAGTTTTATAAAAGGAAGAGTGAAACTCTTCATTTAATTCAAAAAGAAGAAGAAGGTTTTAGAACCTTGAGGACGGAGAAAGAGGCACAGGCCCTAATTTATGGGGAATGAAAAGTCTATGCTTTATTCATTATCATGTTGCCTTATATAGGCTTACACATATACATATAGCCCCTTGGGCTTTACAAAATGGCATTTTGCCCATTCCATGGCTCATGTGCCATTTCTTTTTGCACATAAGCCATGGGCTTTACAAAAAATTTAGCTTTATGCCCATTTGCATACATTCATGCATAAAAAATTACATAAAAATTATTTATTACATGATCTATATTTTGGCATGGAGGAGGCTGGCCGCGGGCTCGACCTGGGCATAGGCCCGCTTGACCTGGGCTTGGGCCTACCTGGCTTGGGGTTGGCCTTGACTTTGACTCGGTCAACCGGAGTGCAAATTTTGACCCCAACACCTTAGTCGACAGGATCCTAAGCCTGTTCGCTAAGCCACCTTTATTCGACATCGACAGAGGTAAATGATGATTCGCTCCTGGCAATATCCCAGTTGTAGCGATGCTGATACCTCAATCGGTGTCAAATCCAAACTCGCAGTGAAAAGTCAGCGATCCACAAATGCGTATGAAATAGCTGAAATGATGGGAAAACTTACAACAAAATCAGCAAGTAAAAAAAATATATGCATATAAAATAGCCGAAATGATTGGGCAACTTGCAATAAAAAGCAGCGAGTAAATAAAACAAATAGCTGAAATGATTGGGCACCGCGAAAAATAGCCAAAATGATTAGGCAATCGCGACTTTCGCGATATAAAATCTGAAATGGTAGAGCATCGCGGAAAGGAAAATATATAAAATGAAACTTTTTGCCCTACAGGTAAGATCACATCGATCCATGTATACAATCCAGAGGCACGAACAGAGGGAACCATACCTTCCCCTAGGCACCATCCGAAAGAAAACCAAGCCTTGACGGTTCACAGACAACCGAGAGAGCAAATCCTGGTCCCGTAGAACACGGCTAATGTCAATCCTGACCCCGTGATAAACGCCCAGAGCACCTCCTGGTCCCTTGGAACACGGTTAATGTCAATCTTGACCCCGTGGGAAATGCCCAGAGCAAATCCTGGTCCCGTGGAACACGACTAATGTCAATCCTGACCCCGTAGGAAACGCTCAGAGCAAATCCTGGTCCTGTGGAACACGGCTAATGTCAATCCTGACCCCGTGGGAAACTCCTAGAGCACTTCCTGGTCTCATGGAACACGGCTAATGTCAATCCTGACCTCGTGGGAAACACCCAGAGCACCTCCTGGTCTCGTGGAACACGGCTAATGTCAATCCTGACCCCGTGGAAAACGCCCAAAGCAAATCCTGGTCCCGTGGAACACGGCTAATGTCAATGCTGACCCCATGGGAAATGCCCAGAGCACCTCCTGACTCCGTGAAATGCGGATAAAGTCAACCCCCTGACCCCGTGAAATGCGGATAAAGTCAACCCCCTGGCCCCATAGAACACGGCTAAGGTCAATCCTGACCCCGTGAGAAACAGCCAGAGCAATCCCTCGACCTCCCCGCCGAAAGCAATGCTTTGACTCGAAAGTAGGTCAACTCATCAATCACTTACGAGTCCTCTTGACTTGTAAGGAGAAAATTCTCTCGTGAGATCCTTACGACTCTCAAGAGAAAACGCACATAGGAATCCTCACGATTCCTAAGGAGAAAATACACCTACGGGATCCTCTCAACCTGTAGGGAGAAAATTCTTTATGAGACCCTCACGGCTCATAAAGTTGAAAAGTCTTAGGTGACAGATCCTAACCCTGTCTCCCAAGCCATCATTGTCTTGCAGAAAGGTCAAGATAGATTTTCTACAGGCCACACTCTCCGACAAGAAAGGAAACAATCACTTACGAGTCCTCTCGACTTATAAGGAGAAAATTCTCTTGGGAGATCCTTACGACTCTCAAGAGAAAACAAAATTAGGAATTATCACGATTCCTAAAAAGAAAATACACCTACGAGATCCTCTCGACTCGTAGAGAGAAAAGTCTTTATGAGACTCTCACGGCTTATAAAATTGAAAAGTCTTAGGCAAGCAGACCTGAACCTGTTTCCTAAGCCATCGTTACCTTGCAAAGAGTCCAAGATAGACCGTCACTTACTATCTACAGGCCACACTTGCTAAAATCACATAGTATGACACACGAGAAGAAGAAAGCAACAATAGAACAAAAAATGTGTATCTTTTATTCATGAATTCAATCAAGTACAAGTTGAATCATATGAAAGAATTAAAAAAAATAGATACATGTTATTCAAAGATTACAAGTGTTCAATCTATACAAAACAGCTACTGAGAAGAAAGCGTTTTCAATAAGTCAGCAAGTTGCTCACGCACTCCTTTCAGTGCCTTCTCGTGATCAGCCACCGCGGCCAGCTCTGCTTCAATTCGAGCCCTTTGCTGCAAGCATGATGAAATCTTCTCATCGATTTCCCGTTGGGCAGCTTCGCGACTCTGCGTAACCCACTCAATAGAGTCGAGGTTCTGCCTCAATGCCATCCCGTTCGAAATACATCGCTGCAAATTGTCAAAGGCGGCTCTCAGTTGCGCGGCATTCGCTTCAACTTGGGTGCGCAGCCGGGCGGATTCACCTGAAGCTTCCTCGCGTTCCTTCCGCCTCAAGGTCGCTTCTTGTTCAAAATGGCGGAGGAAGGACACACTCTGCTCGACCCATGCAGTTCGCTGGGAGTTCAAAGCCAACATCTTAGGAGAAGGACGCCTAAGCAAGCTCACACAGGCAGGCCTCAATCTTCCCGCAGTGGTTAACCCAAGACTCAACGATTCCTTCATTATGGAAGTTCACAAGAGTCGCCAACATTGGATTAATCTCGGCAGCAAAATCTACGGCGAATGTCGGGGCCTCCGCATCAAGCTCCTTGATGTAATCACTCAACATACGCAGACTGGTCACGACGCTTTTTGAAGATGGACGTCTAGAAAAGAGCCATGCTGGCATTATGATTCGAGACTCGAACGGAGCTGGAGATGGTGTCACCGCTGCAAAACAAATCATAATCAGATGTCGGCTTAAGAAATAAAGAAGATACACGAACAATAGAGTTTACTATACCGGCTGCAACAGGGGGCAGAGCTGGGAGTACCGGTGGCGCGACGATACCCTCGTCGCCTCCTTCAATTTACAAGGCTACAAGTAATGCAAAGAAGAATTAGCAATAACATGGCTGCCCGTTAAATAAAAGAAAAGACGCCGGTTAGAAAAGATACTCACCGACACCAATGGGCGGACTAATCTTTGACTGGAAGGAGAAGTGCGGGTTCAGCACTTGATACAGATGATCAAAGAGAACTCCTGCAAGATTACGATGATACATGGTTAGTATACGAAAGATGCTATCCCCGATTTAAATTGATCACTAACCCATACCTTCCAGCAGTTGAGAAGATATAAGAGGAGACGAAGGGGCAACGACCGTCAGAGCGGCAACTGGTAGTGCTTCTTCAGGTGTCGCAACCTCAGCGCTCGCCACACCTACATTCGAAAGGAGCAGAATGTCATTAGAAAGGATTGCAAAACAAAAAGAATGCAGCAACCCGAGAACTACCTGACAGGTCATCAGCCAAAACTATGACGGGAGCATCGCCAAGCATCACAAATTCTTCGATCTCATTTGGGGGGATGGTTTCGCTGCCCGTAGCTTCATCCCCTGATTCCACAAGAGCCGTCGTGACACTCACGATGCCAGGAGATGGCAGGGAACTGTAAGCGGAAAGAGCGGCAATGGGAGCAGTCCCGGACTCCTGGGAAAGAGTAACCGCTTCGGGCTCAGTGGTTGCCGTCATCTCATCCGCCACCTCCTCACCAGGACTTGGCCCTGCAGGATAAGATCTATGAGAATCTGAAGATTAAAGCTTTGACAAAAAGACTCAGTGTTACGTTACCTTGGGTCGGTTTTTCAATTGCTCCCCGAGCCGCGCGTGCCACCTGTCTATGAGTGGTAGACAGGGTGATTGGAGCACCCTCTGAAGAAGCAGGGACAGGGGAAGCAACGCTCGATCCTGCACCTACAGCCAAGGCGGCATTACGTTCTCTTACTGCATGCCTCCTGCGCTTCCTTTCTGCCTGGGCCATGAGAGATGAGCTCCTTAAGACCTCCGACAAGGAGACGACATCGTCCGAGCCAGGAGCTACCTCTGGAGCCGTTGTGGCGTCCTTCATCGGTTGCGTAAGTGAAACTTCTTTCGGCAATACTGGCGGAACTGAGACTTCGGTAGCCGTCTTTGGAAGCGTCTCCGCACCGCCCTGCGAAGTCGGTACTGCACCTGGGATAACTTGAGTAGAGGTAGTCCCTGCAATAAGATGAAAAGGAGGGGTCAGATTACCCATAAGAAAGGGGAATGAAGACACAATGAGCCGAAATATACCAACGCCCAGCGAAGCGCGAAGCCTCTCTTCCTCCTCAAAAGTCTTGAGGGAAGCCGCGAGTGCCTCTTCAGTGGAAACGGCTATTGAAGAAAAAGTGTCAGTCAAAACATGATAATAAAAATGTAATGCAATGACAAAAGATACGGCTGAAGTTTACTTGATTGTGCGAGGATGATCAGTCCTGCTTTGTGGCTAGCGAGTCGCTCGGAAGCTGCGATGGCGGTGGCCAGATCAGTATCATCCGACGCCATAAATAAGCCCTCATTAGTCCCATATTCGCTTAGGCCCTCGCTATAAGGAGCATGAGGCTCCTGGCCGAGTACAACGTCTGCAGAAAGAATCGACTTCTTCTTTTTCTTCTGCGAGTGAGTACCGGTCGCCGCTAGCACAAGCTTATGCTTGGTAGGCACCTTGGGACGACGAGTCCCGATATCTGAAACCACGCCAGACTCGGGAGACGCCACAGTCACCGCTTCAATGGGAGCACGAGGCATCGGTAGCTCAGGAACATCACGTGGCGCCACAGCCACAGCAGCTTCCCTTAAGGGAGGACGGACAATGGTCCGTAGCTTTAAGGGAACAGCGGAGTTACCAGCCGGCGCTGCACCCTTGTGATCAAGCAGCAATTGCTTTTCTTCCCTAATGACGGCGCCCATCGAATGTTGATACCACGCCACATACACATTCAGGGCCTTCGGAACACAGCTCGGTTCACTGATGAAGAAGTTGGACACTGTGTTTAGGCGCATAAAATGGTGCAATGCGCTCCAGATACCTTCTTCGGTAGCAGCGGGTTCTGCCAAGAAAGCCTTAAGCGGGACGCCCTGATTATAGCTTAGCTGCTGGGCGAAATGATGTGGGTTGTATCTCATGAACAACTCCGCATCATTCTGCCTAAATACGAGAAAGCCCGGCCTGATGGAGTACAGATGAAGAATCTCCCGAGCTTTCAACACAGAGGCCCCGTCTTTAAAAATGTCCTGCAATGGCAGCACTGTTTTTGTAGATTCCTGGCCGACGGTCAAAATTTTATCGGTGAAGGACATACCATCTCTAACCATGCGTGGACGAAGAAGCAAACCCCTAGCTTCCCGTGGTGTCGGATTTACGATGGATGCGTCGACTAGCCGCATTATCCGAGGGATCTTACATCTGTCAAAAAAGGAAGGTCTTCTGTAGATACTGAAGACGCCAAGCACATGCTACTCGAGCTATGAGGTGAAATAATGCATTGAGAAGTTGGCAGGCTGCACCCCTGGCTCAGTAGTATCCGCTGCCAAGCTGAGGTCGTGATACAAGTGGGCCAACCCAGCGATCCCGACGGCCACTTGTATCCCAGCAACCATTCGATGCGCTGGGTAGAAGAAGGACGGCCTCATATGGCGAGAGTGCATCGGAAGCGCAAACCAGCTCAGCCATAACCCGAAAAACTCCAAAAAGAATATTTCTTCGTCGATCCCAGGAGCTGCCATCTCTGCAAAAGGGACGACCGGGGTGTCGGGGAGAAAGAAGTTCTTCTGATCCGCCTATGCCGTCGACAAGTTGCCCAAACCTAAGCCAAAAGGATCGTCGAGTTTGGCGAACTTCGCGGCTTCCTTCGATAGTACTTCCGTACGGAGAAAACGGGCGATGAAATCGGTGAAATTAACCCCGCGGCCTCCGGATTCGAGAAAGAGGCTCTCATAGATATTCAACACCTTTATCAAATTTGGGAATTGGTGTTGAATGGCGTTCTCTGGGGTAAGACCCATTACCATTGATTTGGTAGAAAAAATATACTCATCCGAAGGAAGCAGCTCCTCATAATGTTCTCCCATAACGGGTAAACCAGAGACCTCGACAAATTCCTCTAAAGAAACGGAGACTTCTCGATCCAATAAGAGGAAGGTGTGGGTCGGAATGTTCCACTGCTCCAAAAATGCCTTGACCCACCATGTAGGAGATGCGGAATACTGGAACAAAAAGCATAGATTGCAGGGTATAATCCGAGCCTTAACAGCTGTGACTTCTTCCCCGATAAGATGTATCGGACCCACTGCAGATATCCGGCTGGGTGACGAGGAGTTAGTCCTATGTTGTATGGCTGTCCCCAAGGACGCGACTCGCCCTGACATATGCGCCACCCTAGAGTGTCCAAAGCCACCAGCGGCTGCACGGGTAATGCGGCCATAGAAGGCCGAAGGAGACCCTCTAAAGTCCAATTCACCTCCTCCACAATATAGTTTATCGGGGGCGTATCTGCATAAGGGATCGCCGAAATAGGATCCGAAAGTGTCGCGCAAGAAAAGCTCCACCGACCCCCGATGATTTGGTTGTACCATGTTCCCTATAGATGAAAATTCTTGTGCCCCGGGTCATGGTCTTTGATCAGCGCAAAAACTTCTCGGTCTACGGGCGCTTCGGGGAATCCGCTTTCCGAACGGACGAACGGGAAGGAAGTGTTGAAAGACATAGTACCTGCACGGAAAAGAACAAATTTTCAGCCGCCAATACTACAGTTTATGTTCTGTCACTAGGTACTTAAAATCTGTACCACATTGCAATGTAGTGAAAAGGGACCAAAGGGGACCCATATAATCTAGATGACAGTTCATCATTAATAAAACAGTCTCATCATTTGATGATACTGTCATTAAATGAGGAAATCCTCAATTGATTCTCAATCAATGAGAACCCCCCGGGCAGAGGAGTAAATCTCCCAGAGCAGTGCTCTGTGATAGAATGACACCTGTCAGATTCTAATGAAGAAGGAATAAAATTCCTCAAGAAAATTCTAAGAGCCTTGCTCTGTAAAAATGATGGAATAACCCATCAGAGAACTTGAAGTAAATTTTTAATGGAATAAAATTCCATGATCTTCAAGATCCATGAACAAACTCTTAAGAGTTCTTTATGACAAATTAATAAATCTATATGATTTGAAAAGAGCAAAGCTCTGTTCATGGGTTAAGAAACCCTGAAAAAGATCTTTTAAGATCTAAGATCTAACAAGAGCAAAGCTCTGTTGAGAAACCCTACAAAGGTTTTCTTGAAGATCTACGATATAAAAAGAGCAAAGCTCTGTTAATGGGTTAAGAAACCCTAAGAAAGATCTTTTTAGATTTATGATTTCAAGAGAGCAAAGCTCTGTTAATGAAACCCTAAAAGAAGGTTTTCTTTAGATCGAAGATCTATGAAGAGCAAAGCTCTGTTAATGGGTAAAATCCTAGATTATTAAAAGATCCTTTAAAAAGATTTAATTTTTACCTAAATTTTGACAGAGTTCTGTCTTTTAAGAAAATTCTTAAGATGAAGAGTTATGCTCTAAAGGAGAATAAAAATTCTCAGAAAGAAGGAAGATGAACTTAAATCATCATAAGGGCTAAGGATCCTATTTATAAGCGCTGAGAGCCATTTCAACTTCTGAGTTGATCCAAGGGCAGAGATGCTGCCACCGCTGCACTCACGTGTGGACCACATAAATGCAACGGTGGGGGGGGCATTTGTTTCCCTCAATCAGAGCAAAGCTCTGTTCAAAATTTCAAATTTTGAAATGAAGCAGCGCTTCATAGCAGCGCCAGCGCTTAGAGAGTCAAAGACTCTGAGGCAGCGCTCACGTGCAAAGCACATGAGCGCTAGCGCTAAGAGCGCTGCACTCTAAGCAGCGCACCACGTGCAAAGCACGGATGCGCTAGCGCTAAGTGCGCTGCACTCTAAGCAGCGCACCACGTGCAAAGCACGGATGCGCTAGTGCTAGAACTAAAAACTCCCCACCATCAGATCAAAGATCCAATAAAGATGATAAATCATCAATTAATCAGAATAAAATTCTGTTAAGGAGAGATTCCTCAAAATCTTTCCAAACAAAAAGATTGTGCTCTGTAAATCAGAGCACTGTCGGATCAATGATCCAATGGTGATTAAAAATCACTAAAATACAGAATAAATTCCGTGTGGGGAAAGATTTCCCAATCTTGTTAAAAAAAAGAAGATTGCCTTCTATAAATCAGAAGCCCTTGGATTAAAGATCCAACGATGGGGAAATCCCCAAATCAATTGGAGAAAAGATCTCCTTAACCGATTGAACAAATCAGCCTTTCCCTATATAAAGACCCTAAGACTTCAAGTCTCATATAGAGAACCCCACTTAAACTTTGAGAAATCTCAGAAAGAAGAACAAGCTCTCGGTAGAAGAAGAAAATTCTCTTCAAGGTAAAAAGAACACGAAGACGAAATCGTCTCATATCAAAAGAAGAAATCACTTTTTTCTTTAAGATCATAGATCTACAAGACCAAGGTCTTTCACAAAGAGATCAAAAGATCTCATCATAAAATAAGAAGAAGAACATAATTTTTCTCACAGATCATATATCTATAAGACTAAGGTCTTTTTACAAAGAGATCATGAACATCTCATTATAAGGGGGGGGGGGAGAATAATTCAATTCTCTTAGAATCACAGATCCATAAAGGCAAAACCTTTCATCAAAATAAGAGATTGAAACATTTTCTATAAAATAAGAACTTTGTTCTTAGAATCTTGAGACAAAGTCTCTTACAAAAAGATAATTTAATTCTCAGGGCGCAAAACTGATCTAAGTTGCATAAAAGAAGAGTCTTAGCGCTCATAATTTAAAAGAGCTTCAGCACTCCACATCTAGTGCAAAGCACTCTTAATTTAAAAGAGCTCCAGCGCTCCACATCTAGCGCAAAGTGCTGCAGAGCCTTGGCGCTCTTAATTTTTAAGAGCCTTAGCACTCCAAATATAGTGCACTGCGCTTATTGACTGACGCTCAGCGCCAAGCGCCCCACGTGCTCCTCACGTGTGCGCTACTTAACAGAAGCGCCTCAGCGCTCCACATCTAGCGCAAAGCGCCTCAGCGCTCCAAATATAGCGCACTGCGCTCATTGACTGGTGCTAGCGCCAAGCGCGCCACGTGTTTCCCACATGTGCGCTGATAGAACATAAACTGTTCTTTAAAATAAAACCCTAGAGCTATGATGAATGCTCAGCATTCAATAAAAGACAAAAATATTGTCAGAATTCAAATCAATGCTCAGCATTGTCAAATGTTTAACATTTTAACTGAGTGGGCCGAGCCCAAGTTGGACATAAACCCCTCATTCAGATTAATTGAGCCCATATGCTCATGAATCTTTGATCTTAGTCCCAAATTGGACTACATATCCCAACCAATATCAGTTCAAGGGTACATCTCTTCACTCTGATATTTGTCGTTGTAATCCTTCAACGTCTTCAGAGAGGTGACGGGTCCCGACAACCAGACATTCCATGGACCGTGGGGTCCTTAAACCCATGCATTATGATGTCCTTAACCTTGGACTGTGGCGTCCCTAAGCCCATGGACTATGATGTTCTTAACCTTGGATAGTGGGGGTCCTTAACCTTGGACTGTGGGGTCCCTAAGCCCATGAACTATGATGTCCTTAATCTTGGACCGTAATGTTCTTAAACTAATTATCGACCGCAATGTCCCTAAACTAAATAATAGAGCCAAAATGTTCTCTTGTTGGATCTAAACTATCCCGTTAAGTTGATCTTAGTCTAAAATTAGACTAACGTATCCTTAACAAACGTTTAAGTTGATCTTAATCTCAAATGAGACTAACGTATCCTTAAACCCAACCCCAAACCCAAATCTAAGAAGATACGGATTTGGACTAATTCACGCTCTACGGACGACAACATAAATTAGTCTCCGTATACAATCTACGGGCAAAAAAAACAAACAAAACAAACACCCACGATATGAAGTGATCATCTGGAGAAGGAGAAAGTGGTTACCGCTATTTGTATTTTAAATCTCTCGGGACCGAATACTCCTTGTGGATGTCTGCATCTCGCACTACTAAGCCTGAGGATGTGCAATAATCCACACCATTCCGAACGGGTTCTCCAAATAGGTTGTAGCGGCACTTTGCAAAGATTTGTGTAAATACATATTTCTTATAGAAAAAGGTTTTATTAGTAAATGGTATTTATATGTAAAATCTTGTTTTCCCGTATTTTATATTCCCGAAAGGTATTGTGCTATATTGCATATGAGCGTTTTGAGAAGGTAGGTCATTACTTCGTGATCTACTTAAAAGTATAGCAAGATTATAATGTTTTAGTGTCGAAATTAAACTACATGGTATTTTACTGAAAAGTACGATAAAAACTGCAATAAGAAATATTTTTCTATGAAACTTGTTCAACATATTTTATTAATGATTAATAACCAAGATGTAAGAGTTTGGTATGGTTGTATTTGAGGAAAGTTGAACTTTTTAAGAAAAACCGAATCGGAAGTCGGATTAACTCCGCTTTCGTCGGGTTTTAGTTTTACAAATTTTTAGAATAGAATAGATAAAGGGGAGGAGGGACTTACGGGTTTGTAGTATAGAGAGGAGGGAAAGGAAGACGTAGGAGGTGCCGGTGCGTCGTTTCGTCGCCGGGAGCTCCTAGGATCGTTGTCGGAAGTTCGCTGGAGTTTTGCCCTTCGCTAACTCCACTTGTACACAAAAGTTCTATAGAGTTTTCTTGAGAGTTTGGACAGAATTGTGAGTGAGGGGTGTGTGTTTAGGGTGGTATTTATAGGGTAAAGCTAAGGTTTAGGATAGGTAAAAGGGTGTAAAGAAAAATATATTAAATTGTATTAAAAATATGGTTTAATGGGATTTTAAAATGTTCTGTTCATGTGCAGGAAATTTAAACTATACAGGGGTGTTAAGAAGACCAAGAGACACAACTTTTGTGTTGGAGGATCGGCGATCCGGCTAAGTCCGGCCGGCGGCGACGGGCCGAATGGCCGATTTGCCGGCCCGAGTCGGCCGAGTCGGGCCGGGGCTCGCCGCCACGTGTCCCTCGTCACTTGGTGTAGCCCCTGGGTCAGTTTTTTTTACATGTGTAGTGGGGTTTTTATTTGTTATGCACGTGTAGGCTCTTGGGTTTCTAAAAATTTAAAAGAAAACAATATTAAAAATAATGTGGGTGATGGGATTTAAACTCTAGTGCTTTGGTTTAGCAGTGCAATGTCTTACCAATGAGCAACAAGCTCCTTTTTATTAAAAAGTAAAACAAACTTATATCTTGTGCCCAGGCAAAAATACCCCTTTTCTGTATTTTTTGAAAAAATTGTACAGAAAGTTGTACAGTTTAGGGTTGTTACAGAAATTAATTCGACCAATACACAGTTCTTACTCGTTTATTATACATAAAATTGAACAGATGCGACAGGATATTTCGGCTGCGGCTCCACATGCATCTCCTTCGGCTGCGGCTCCGCAAGCCACTCTCTCGGCTGCGGTTGCGCAGACCACTCCTGCAGCTCCACAACCCGCTCAGACTCCTGCATAGTCCGCTACTTCATTGGTCGAGTTTTTGACGACTCATGGCTGCACCGAGGAACAGATGCGCCAGATTACGTCGATTATCAGAGGTGGAGGAGCTGGACCGAGCTAGAGTAGCTTTATTTATTTTTTTGAGAATGTATATACTTATCTGATACATATTGTATAAATTTTGGACGATAATAATTGGTGGTTGTTTGTTTGTTCATGATGATTTATCCTGATATCGTATTCTGTTTGTCTATTTCTTTTATATATTATGCGTGAGATGTTGCTTATGAATATTTCTGTATTTGATTATATGATGTATATATTATTGTGCACAGGGCGGGTTAAAAACAGTAAGCCCTTTTTTTAAAAAAAACCATGATATTATGTCCCTACGGACTAATCCGTAGGGCCCTCTGTTGCACCTACGGATTACTCCGTAGGTTCACAGTTTGTCCCTACATATTTATCCGTAGGGACAAAATATCAGGATAACTGATATTTTGCCCCTATGGACTCAGTAACAGGCTGACATTTCGCCCCTACGGATATATCCATAGGATCTTATAGCTAGACCTACGGCTAACTCCGCAGGAGCTGTAGTTGCCCCTATGGACTAACTCCGTAGGGGCTGTAGTTGCCCCTATGGACTCAGTAACAGGCTGACATTTTGCCCCTACGGATATATCCGTAGAGGATTATATCTTGATCTACGGCTAACTCAGTAGGGGCTGTAAGTTATCCCTACGGATAGCACCGGAAGGGCAAGTATTTTATTTTATAAATCACTAAATTAAATAAATATTTTGTCCTGACGGAATACACCGTAGGTACATAGTCCCCTACGCATTAAACCGTAGGGGCACGTTTTACTCTGTAGGGACAAAATCAGGGCGAAGACTTGCACATGCGGCTGTTGCACCTATGAAGAATTTTCTAGCCCTTACGAATATATCCGTAGGGGCAGTGATTTGCCCCTACGGATAAAGCCGTTTGGGCAACCCCTTATTGTAGTAGTGATAAATCTGTATTATAGCTTGCCGATACGACCATTCTTATTGTTTTATTGTTGTGTATGAAGCAGACCTTGGGCTGATTAGATTTTACAATTGTTGATCTTACGGTTAATCCACTTTTGATTAGTATCGTTTTGCTCTAAAACTATGGACAAGAGGGTGTAAAGATCAACAGCGGTGGATCCACAAATTCTGGTTAGAGAGGACACAAGCTACAGCTAAAGAACATATAAAAAATAAATCATAACACAAATTTGAAATTAAGATATAAGAGGAGAGAATATGGAGAGCATGAAGATGGAGTCTAGAAACTACAATGGTGATGAGAGAAGCTTAGAGTCAAATTTATCAAAGGGTTTAAAACTTGTTAACTTGCCTGCAAGTCGCGACTCTTCCGTTATCAAATCGACAAAAAGAAGACAAGGGAAAATGGCAAAAGGCTTTTTTTTAATGTAATTTGGGGTCAAAATAAGTAGACAAGTCTACCCATGGGCAAGTCATTGAGGATGATGGATCAATGAGTAAGAGTAATATTTTCAGAGTTTAAACTTTAAAGGTGTCATTAATCATGCATCCATCACCCGCCATATATACAAGTAGTGGATGTGAATGTATTATGTATATTGATAAATCAGTCTGATTTGCAAGTAAATGATGAACTGTATAGATCATTGTATTTATTTGCGCGAGAAAAAAATTCAATCATTCTAACTAATCATAATAACGGCAACGGTGATAGTTGCAACCGGACTATTATTTGGATAGTGTTTACATGAAGTAATCTTTCACTTCATGGAAGATATGATTCATGAATGAATATATACATTCTATGTATACACAATAAATCGCAAAGGTTGACATTATGTATGAAACTTGCAAGCGAAATAAAACTAAACAGGCGCGCCAGACAGTGTAAAATGATTAATTGGTAGAATTAGTTTTAGATTTTTTTTACAAACTCAGCAGGGTTATTGAGTTAATACATGATCCGACCAATGCATACCAAGATAGCCAAGTGGTTGGCGTTCTTCGAATCAAGTTTATATTTGTAAAATAAAATTCTAATCAAGCTTACCTCCATTTTTGAAGTTAGGATTTTGTATCTTGGGTTCAATAATTGGACCCTCCATCCAGTTGACCATATTCGCACCGTAGTCAATACTTCGGGCCCCACATAAGCGATGACATGGGCATCTAGAGAACCTAGGTGTAGGACTGCAGGTGTACAAACTATTAAGATCATTACATGTGGATCCTAAGATCATTACACGTGGATCCTAAGAGGACGAAGATTCGCATGGCAAACTTTGCTGGAGCTTACGTGGCAGATCAGCAGCAGGAAAAATAAGTACTTACGTACCACGCTCCCTCTGCTATTGGCCGCCACGTGCTTGTTGAGGAAAAGTTCAGAGACGGGGACGAGGGCGACTCGTGAGCCCCACGTGCCTGTCGCTTTTCCATTTGTCGTGTTGCAATTGAATGCGGCGGACACGAGTTGGGTTCGCAGGCGCCGGATAAAAATATCTACTCTAGAAAGACTTGCATGGTGCAAGCCCCACTAGAGCCCTTGAATGGGCTCCTCTTGCATGTGGGAGAAGCCCATCCAAAAGCTATGCAAGGACTTGCACCCTGCAAGTCCTTGCATAATCGATTTTCTTAAATTTTGCTTTATTTTTTTTATTTAGGTTATGATTTGTTTAAATGGTAGATATGTTTATCCGACCTGACCTGTATATATGCCCGTTATGGTGTTAGATTATATATTTATTAAAATTTTATCCGTAAACTAAATCCATATGAATCTACAAAAACAGATATATATAACATTTGAATTATATGCATATATCTTCTGATAGCCACACGTTAGGAATATGTTATATTATTAACTATAATCAGGTTAATTAAGCATCTCATGTTTTATATTGATATTTATCTATTACGTTTAAATTTCAAACTACCTAAATATCCGATATATATTACATTTGCATATATTATTTTAACATCTAAATTATGGTTAAATGGGTTAAATATGTATATATTACTTTTAATATATATTTTCAGTAAGATTTTGATAAGACGGATTGGAGATTGTATTATCTTTTATACTATTAGTTATATACCAAACTTTATTTATATATATGATAAGTATATTATATATGTATGATATTATTTATATATATATATATATATTTTGATTCAAAATTCAACTCTCTCTCTCTCTTATTTCTCTCTTCGTTCTCTCTTTCCCGCTCACCTCCTTTCTCCTCTCGTCGCCACCACCTCCCCCTCCTTCTCTTTCGTTCTCGATCCCAATTCTTGTCCCCGACTCCAGCACCCATCACCAACACCATCGCCTGCATCTTCTCCCGAACAACCTCCTCCACCATCACCGAGTCGCCGACTCTCTTTCCTTCCTCGGCTCGTCGTCGTCACTATCACCGACTCCACCTTTGAATCCATCTCTCTCGGCCCTCCTCCTCACACCAAGTCATCACCATCATCGTCTTCATCTTGCCTCCACCAACATCCTCCGAGAAACCAACCCCGATCACTTTCGAACCCATCTCCTGCACTTCCTTCTTCTCATCTCGCCAGCGACTTTTTCCTCAACTCCGAGCACCCCAGTGACCTAGCACACCCATTGCCAGCCTCCTCCTTCCTCAAGACCAATCGCCTCCATCTTTCTTCATCTTCTCCTTCGACCCAACCATCAAGGCCGAGAACCTAACCCATCAGCACCGCCGTCGAACCCATCGCCTCATCACTTTCCACCTCGTCGGAGCATCATCATCATCATCATCATCATCGATTTCATCGTCTTAATCTTCTCATCTCAGAATCCAAAGACCCGAGTGCAACCTAACACCACCGCCGGCCTTTACAGTCTCCTACACCCCCTGCAAACCTCTGCCGAACAAAGCTCTGGCCGAGCGTCCAATCCAGCCTTAGCGTCAACATCATCTTCTTATGTTCTTCATCGTTAACAGCCTTCTCCGTGCAACCCAGATCTCAGAGT
Organism: Agapanthus africanus; assembly: GCA_030015575.1. Classification (NCBI taxonomy): domain Eukaryota; kingdom Viridiplantae; phylum Streptophyta; class Magnoliopsida; order Asparagales; family Amaryllidaceae; genus Agapanthus; species Agapanthus africanus. The sequence continues at coordinate 482,401,053 of JASDDO010000010.1, read as the reverse complement.
CGAGCAAGCTTGGGTTTTTGCATTGTGTGTCGTTATTCCGCGTCCGTATTACTCCGTTCGTAGTTGCATTCATCACGACCAAAGCAAGTTTACAACTTGCCACATGTTGTATTTCCTATTTATCTAGATATCGTAATATTAATCATTATTATTATATGTTTATAGAATTTGCATGTCGTTAATTATAACAAGTTTATAATTTGCAGTTTATAACATTATTTAAATTATATTTATAATCTGAAAATTTAGCAAACTAATCTAGTTGGCTCAATTGGTAAATCGAAGAGTAGAAATTAATATAGTCTAATTTATAATACTTGATAGTCGTGAAACGCTATTGTAAATACGATTATATATATATTTACAATTAATAATGGATACATCATTTTCGTTACATTCGGTATCACGGCTAGATAACTGTGATAACTATAATCCTGTTATTTATTATGATTTGTTTATGCAATTAAATACTTCACCTGTTTAGTATACAATACCTGACATGCTTGCGACCTGCTATCTTATTACTGCTATTGCTATATTGTTTATACCTGTTACCTGTGTTATTTACCGATACCAACAATTCTGACTTGTTGTCTTGATAGACGTGACGTGTTGTCTAGATAGACATAACATGTACCTACATATTCCTGTGTTGGCATTAGGTAGATATTACTCATACCAGACTTGGGAAACGAAATCTGGAGAAATAGGAAAATCAAAAGTGTAACTGAAATGTAACTTAAAAGGATACTACTTGATCCGTGGTTCCGGGGGAGGGGGGGGGTAAGGGAACGGAATCATTCATGATTCTTACTACTTGATCCGTGGTTCCGGGAGAGGGGGGTTACGGAACAGAATCATTCATGATTCTTACTACTTGATCTGTGGTTCCGGAAGTAAGGGAACAGAATCATTCGTGATTCTTACTACTTGATCCGTGGTTCCGGAAGATCATGGAACGGAATCATTCTTAATTCATACATCTTGATCCGTGGTCCCGGGAGGTAACGAGATATATACTTTTGAGCTACATAGAGAAATACATTCATTGGTTTCAAATACTTTGTAGAGTGTTTTTCGTCACCCTATTGAGATAGAAATACACGTCGCTTGTCAGGCATATTACAGATTCCCCCTGCCTAAGATAGGTTGGGGTTTACTGATTGTGGGGATCTGAATCTCCGGCAGCCGCGGACTAAGCTGTCATTAATTACCCCCCCTCTGCCTTTGGAGTGAGGGAACCTCTGATTGACGGGTAAAACTGGTCATGCGAACGCAATGTGCAGTGTGCGTGTGTTGTGTTTTGAAGGGGGCTTGGACATATCAGGGGCCTCACGGAGTTTACGAGGATCTTAGACATATCAGGGTCTAGCGGTTCACGTGCTTGGCGTATGGGGGCTGGGTGCCAGCGGGTCACACGCCCTGCACGTGGGCGCTGGGAACCGGCGGAAAAAGGGGCTTAGCTCCTAGAATGGGAGTTAAACTCCTAAAAAAGGGGATTTTTTTATGGAGTTAAACTCCTAAAAGATCTGGATTTTTATGGTTCAACTCCTTCAAAGATTTGGATCTTGGTGTTGAGCTTCTTGATTGGTTTGGAGTTAAACTCCTAAATAAGAGATTTTTTGTTCGAAGTTAAACTCCCAAGAGATTTTCAGAGATGATGGAAGGGGGCCCCTTTCTTCTCCCTTGAGTCCTGGATCTTCTCTTGAGCTTTGGATCTTCCCAAAGTGGGATTTTTGGAGACGAGTCTCCTTCCTCATCCTCTCTGTTGGCTGGATCTTGGAGAAAAAAGGAGGCGAGACTTAAAAATCTTTCATTTTAGAGATTTGATGGGAGATCTGAGCTCCCCTTCAAGGGTTTTATGGTGAAAAACTATTTTTTTTTAAAAGGAAGAGTTGAACTCTTGATTTAATTTAAAGAGAGAAGAAGGTTTACAACCTTGAAGAAGAAGAGAGAAGCACAAAACCCTAATATTTTTTTAGGGGAATCAATTATTTCTTTCATTTCATCATAATATTGTCTTATATAGGTTTACAAATTTACACATAGCCCTTTGGGCTTTACAAAATGCATTTTTCCCATCCTATGTCTCATGTGCTTATTTCTTTTTGCACACGAGTTATGGGCTTTATAAAAATTTGGTTTTTTGTCTATTTATTTTACATTCATGCATGAAAATTATATCAAACTTATTTATCACATAATTTTCTTCTTAGCATGGGGGAAGCCGGCCTTTTCATGTTTAGGCTCGACTTGGGCTTGGGCCTACTTGGTTTTGGTTTGTGCCCACTTGACTTGGAGTTCACTTTGACTTTGACTTGGTCAACCGGCATGAAATTTTTGACCCCAATAAAGTGCCCCCATCAATAAATACACACCGCATATATGGGTTGTGTGCATGAAATTGATGAACCTTGTTCCGTGGGAAGTTTGACTTTGAGGTGGAGCATCATTCCGAGGAGTATAATTCCATGGTCGGAGCATCATTCCGAAGAGCGGAACATAATTCCATGGGGAGGATATATTCTGAGATGAAACATAGTTTTGGTGCAGGGTTCCGCGGCGAAGCATAATTCCGACGCGGGACGGGTATATCTTGAGACGAAGCGTGATTCTGGCGCATGGTAGAAATTATGAACGAAGTATAGTTTCGATGCATAGGTTGATTTCGAGGTGAAACATAATTCTAACAGGGAAGGCAGATACTCCGTGGCGAAGCGTGATTTCGACCCTGGATATATTCTGAGACGAAACATGGTTTTGACACAGAGGTGGACATTTTGAACGAATTATAGTTCCGATGCAGAGTTTGATTTTAAGATGAAGCATAATTTCGACATAGAAGGCAAATATCCGAGGCGAAGTAAGATTTCGACATGGGGTATATTCTGAGACGAAGTATGATTCTGACGCAGATGTTGATTCTAAGGCGAAGCATAGTTCCGACAGGTAAGGTAGATACTCCAGAACAAAGTATGATTCCGATGCGGGGCATATTCTGTGGCGAAGCATGATTCCGATGCAATGATTGTTGGTTGAGTTGATTCCGAAGCAGAGCATAATTCCGACAGGGAATGCAAATACTCCGAGACGAAACATGATTTCGACACGGGGTACATTCTGAGACGAAATATGATTCAGACGCAGAGGTTGTTGGTTGATTTGATTCCGAGGCGGAGCATAATTCCGACAGGGAAAGCAGATACTCCGAGGCGAAGTATGATTTCGACAAGGGGTACATTCTAAGACGAAACATGATTCCGGCGTAGAGGTTGTTGGTTGACTTGATTTCGAGACGGAGCGTAATTCTGACAGGAAGGTCGTTGGTTGACTTGATTCCGAGGCGGAGCATGATTCCGACGGTGAGGTCATTGGTTGATTTGATTTGATTTGGGAGTTTCTTATCCGTCCGACGGGCTTTTGAGCCTGGGACTTGAAATTTGGGTTTTTGTTTGGCGTCAGCATCGCTACAATGGAATATGGTTTCAGAAGCGAATCATCATTTGCCGTGGAGAACTTGGGATTTGGGTTGACATCAGCATCACTACACTGGAATATGGTATCAAGAGTGAATCATCATTTGCCATTAGATGATTTGGGGATTTTGGTCCTGATTTGGCATTAGCACCACTACATCGGAATATGATACTAGGAGTAAATCATCATTTGCCGTGAGGGGATTTACCTTGTTCCCAGTTTAACGACTTAGAGGTCTAAGGATTCAAAAGTTTAGAATTTTGGGGTTAAGGTCGACATCAACATTGCTAATACTGGAGCACAGGTGTCAGGAGCAATTCATTATTTGTCTTTGCCTGTTGGGGAGCGATGGCTTAAGAGACAGGTTTATGTCTTTATCACTTAAGGCTTTTCGATTTTATAAGCCGTAAGGGTCCCATAAAAGTATTTTCTCTCTACGAGTTGAAAGGATCTCATAGGTGTATTTTCTCCTTAGGAGTCGTGAGGATCCTCAATTGTGTTTTTCCCTTGTGAGTAGTAAGGATCTCACGAAGGTGTTTTCTTACGAGTCGAGAGGATCTCCTAAGTTTTGTTCTTCTCATGTATCATGAGAACACATGAGTAGGTCTTCCCAAATGGATCATAATTCCGATGGCGAAGACCGGCCGCGTCGCTGGTTGTCACGCCCCGCTTCCCAAAAGAGCGAAAACGGCACGTGATAAGTCCGCGACATATTTATTCCGAGAAGGTCCTTTCTCGAAATAAATACGCTGAGCGTCTATAAGAAACATAAACTAACAAGAATAAACAATAGAATGAAATCCAAATTTAATTTATTACATTTAAGATTCACAATTGACAAAATATCTGAATACAAAATACGATAACATGATAACCCTTAACAAGGAGGCATACATAAATAAGCTGAAATGAAATGAAATGAAAAACTGAATGAAACTAGTCGTCTGGTTGTGATGCGAACTGGTTGTACTCTTCTTCGACCGCTTCTATCTCCTCTGTCTTAATACCACCCGACGAACATTCAAAGAAAGAAAGAAAAATGGGTGGAATGTCCGTCAGCGAACTAACGCTCGGTAAGTTCCCAAAAGGATGGTGTGATGTATATAAATGAAATGCAAGATATAATTTGATATATGGTATAGCATGGATATAAATCATGAACATGTAAACAAGTATAGTAGCGTGTATGGTAATGTGTATGTCAACTATATCAGCATGGAAAACAAGTATAACATGGCCGTGGAGTATATGTATAGTGAATATAAGTTTCCTAAAAGGTCTCTAAAAGGGTAAAAGTAACTAACGTGAATTCAAGTGTGAATATCAACCAATCTCAAGAGTATTCTCGAACCCAAGGCAATCGTCCAGGGGTAAGGAATCACGGGCCCAAAATAGCGGGACTTCAATTGTTATTGAAGTTTTCCAAACCCAACAGGCTATCATCCAGGGGCTTGGAAACATGGGCCCTCATTCGTGAATTCATGATTTGTACCGTTTCAGTCCTGTACCACAGCAACATGATTTGTACCGTTTCAGCCCGGTACCACAGCAACATGATTTGTATTAATGGGACTCATGAGATTCTGTTGGATTCATACTCAAACTACCTCAACCCCCCGTATTTATTAGTCTATGATTAATGTTTTGAGTCTTGATCGAATCCATGAATTTAAAAGGTGATGTATGTGTTAGTTATGTATATGCCCTAGAGTCCATTATTGTACATATGATGTATATTATAGTGGATGCTTAGACATATATAGAGAGGACTATCTTGCTCGACATGATAGTATACTATCTGGTTGCTCTTTGTCTTAACATATAAACTTGTATTGTGATACTTTCTTGCTCTCACATGTTGATAAAGCAGGATGAGTACTTGATTACTAAGACTATAATGGAGATCATACTGGTGGGGCCAGGGTAGTCCACAAGTACATCCTTTAATTGTTCCTAGTCGAGAGTGTATCGAGACAGGGCATCGATATTCCAGAGTAGACTAGCGTATACGCTTCTTGATCCATATGATGGGCGATGGATGATCCCACATCCATTGGTGTTTGATATCAAAGATGGTATACGGGTGCTCAGTGGAGACTGGGTACACTGAACGGACTCGCAGAGAACTCTTAGTTGGTATTATATCTATCGTCAGATAGCAGTTCTCTGGTGACACCGGTACAGGTTAGTCTGTAGACCCGAGATCGTCATAGAGTCTTGTGTGATTCCCACTGTGCTTTGATTTCCACCTTACGACGTTTAAGAGAACATGCAAAACGGTGGCTTTTGGGTACAGTTTCGAATCACATGGATGCAATGAGCGATAGGAGGGGATTCGTCTCTCCCGGTATTGGGGGTTGATGTTGAGCTGTGCTCGATTGGCAATAACAGGAAGTCCCTGGCCAGGGCTGATACGGAGATCTACTGGTAAGTGTTATCCGTATTTTCTCGACCCGTTATGAGCCTCACATCGGCACGACTTATCGGTTACCGGGGTCTGACGTTTACCACTCCTAGACTAGATATGCGACATATCAGACGAAGAGACCGGACTGTACGGTAGTGTTACTAACAGGCTTTACAGGAGTATGAGCAGGCTTGTTTGTTGATCTTCTGATCGCTCAATACCCGGGTAGCCATTACGTCCAGCTAGTACCGCTGACGGCTTGTGGGTGCTTGATATGATCATCACCTACTGCCGGCGTATTGACGAGTCTTTAGAGTCCTACACAGAGGTTTCCTGGCTCAGGCGAAATGAAGTAGAAGCACATATGTGATATGTGCGGGACCGAGATTAATACGTGTATGTGATACCGTATTCTATTCTCGCGATATGTGATATCGGACGGTTATATGTGATATAGCCGGGTTATCGAATCATGTGTTGATTCGATAAGATAATACATATTATATTAGTTGGTTATATGTGATATAGCCGGATTATTGAATCAAGTGTTTATTTAATAATTTAATGTATAATTATATATATTTGATTTATTGATTTACATTAACTAATATTAGCTCACTTAAGCATTCTTTTTTCTCACTTTTGCACACTAAATATTTATATGGTATATATTATTGTGTCATGCTAGTTTATATATGCAACATGGGTGTATAAGACTCATACCATGCCATTAGATTATTAGGGTTTCATTTATTTAATGCAAATATAAATTGATGGAAATTAAGCATGGTTGCAAGCTTTGGAAGCTTGTGGAAATCATTGACTCAGTCCACTAAATTCGTCTTGCATTAGATATTTATTAACCTAACCATTATCTTAAGCCATGGATAAGTCTCTACAAGAGTCATATATGATATGAACTCACCCATGGTTGCCATTCACTCTCTCATCCATTATTTGCTTCATCTTCTTCATTGAGCTCTCTAGCTTTCTCAAGGTGAAGTAATAGAGTGAGAAAATTAATTCTAAAGTGAACAAAATTCCTACTTCATCATCCTCTACTAGATTAGCCATTTAATTTAGGGTGTTAGCTTCACTAATCCCTAATTAGTGAAGAGGTATCTTGGGTTGGTGTCTCCTCGATGTAGATCATCTTCGGCCTCGAAGACTTCGTGCAAGCTTGTTTCTTTCATCTTGTGGAGCCATTCAAGAGTCTGGAAGATCACTACTTGGAGCGAAGGGACTACTACAAGGAGCTATTGAAGTGAAGGACCGGTCTACAAAGGTTGTATTCCATATTCACTTAGATGTAAAGTTGTTTACATGTTGTATTGTCTAATTCTCATATTAAGATTCTAGGGTTAGGGTTATGTAGCATGACAAATTTTTTAAAATGGCATGGACGATACCTCCCGAAATCTTGCTGTCGTGCTAGGTAATCCTACATTGGTATCAGAGCCAAACTAGAGAATTAGGCAATGTTCGTAGAATTACGAAACCGAAACAACTCCGAAACACTCGAAACAAAAACCTAGTTTCTGTCGAAATTTTTAAGTCATCTAAATTTTTTTAAGCAACCGCAGAATGTTATATGAGATGTAACATGAACACTGGAAAAACACAAACCCAATTGACCGGATTTCACCCGGCGACATGCACAATAAATCCGGCCTGGCCGGTCCAGAAGAAGTTTTTGGGGTTCGTTTTTGTTTTGTGTTCCAGTCTCTAGGTTTTGGTATTTCAGGTGTTGCTTGTTTTTTCTAAAATTGCATGAGATGTTAATTTTCTATAAAGGCAATTCGGAGTGTTTCGTAGTCGTAATTCTAACATCGTTTCGGGTTATTTAGACGGCGTTAAAAAGTTCGAACGAATGTCAAATACCCAATTTTTCCCTCGATGGAAATTTTCCAAGAATTGGATTTTTTCCAAGTTTGAAACATTCAAATATCATGAAAGTGATTCGATGGACCCTCTAGAAGAACGAAACCCTAACTTGATTCTATGACCGTAAGAACCGCTGCCAAACCCTAGGGTTTGCGGTAGTTCCGCGGCGCCATAAGTGAGGCAAGGGTTGGCCTTTCTACGGTTGGTCCATAAGTACCGTGGCATGTTCTGGGTACTTTTAAACTACGCTCAAGTGTTGAGCTCTTTGGAAAATTTTGGGTGTTTGTTGATTCGATCGGAATGTTTAAAATCGTCTAGCTATTTGTGAAATGTGATACAATATTTGGAATTCATATAGTTAGTCATGAAATCCGAAGTATGTGATATTTCAGGTTTATGATGTCTAAGGTGATTGTGGATTCTAAATGTTGTAGTTTGACATTTTCTTTTCTGTGACCATAAGTGTAATATGTGGTGTATCGTCGGTTTCGTTGCTATATGTCAACGACAATTGGGATACGCATATTTACTTACGTTGATGACATGTGATGTTATGTGTTGCTGGGTTATGTTATATTGGATCGTCGTGTTTAGAAAAGCCGGGGTTTTTATGTGAGATGAGAGTTTTTTTTATTTTCATTCATGTAAAAACTTGTATGTAATATTCTTTTATTGGGGCACTTCCGGGATGAGGATGATGTCACCATCGATGTATATTATTTACTTTTCCGAATTAGGATAGACCCAAGGTGGGGAGCACAAGTAACCGGGTTCTAAAGTCCAGTGGAAGACCATCTCGAAGAGTCGAGACTGGGTCTCCTAACTCTAGAATTGGTAGGGTTGCTTGACGCTCTCGTAGGGGTCTAGGGATGTTTGTTTGGCTATTCATCACGACCGTGGAATCCGTGTTTTATACTGGCTTAATTTAAAACACGGAATTCCTAGTATATCCAATATTTCATATGTTATCTTCTGCTGCTGATATTCTGTGATGTGATCACTTTATATGCATGAGACGAATGCTTTATTATTATATATATGATATATAATAAACGTTACTTATGTTTTACACCCGTGCTAGTCCCGCCCCGCTATGCCGTTAGATAAGTAACCTAACGGTGCATAACAGGACACTGTGGCGATATGGATGGCATAAGCGTACGTTATATTTTCATTTCTTCTATGATGCTTAGGAAGTATAAATGATGGGACTTCATTAATGAGATTAATGAAAGAAAAGAAACCTAAAAGGTGTTGCAGAATCAAATTTTCAAAAAGGGTAGCTCTAGTTTTTGCTTTGCATAGCGGTATTCCTTGTAGAATATCCAGCACCTTATTCGATAAGGAAAGAGCCGGGATCCCTTCACCGGGAGTGACCTCTGTAGCGAAACTAGCAGATACTACAACCGACTCGGTTTTGTTTTTTGATTTCTTTTTAGTTTTTGCTTTGCATAGCGGTATTCCTTGTAGAATATCCAGCACTTTATTCGATAAGGAAAGAGCCGAGATCCCTTCACCGGGAGTGACCTCTTTAGCAAAAATGATATAAGCCTAAAAAACACTCCTTTTTAAAAATCATTCGATTCTACAGCGATATCAAGTTCATTACGCAAAAGGTTTTCTTAAAAACCTGACGTAGCCCTCCATTATTTCAGATAAGTACTACTTAGTATTCGTGCTGCGTTTGTTGACTATGTTAAGGCGTAGTGTGCGGTAGCTAATTAGTGCTTATCTGCTAAAGCATGGGATGCGATTGGATTAGGGTAGTCGTACGACTTTATTGACTATGTTAAGGGTCGTACGGGTGGGTTTAATTCAATCAGGAAATGACGGGTTGAACTTGGCTAGCGCTTATGATTTGTTGACTATGTTAAGCTTATAAATTGCTAGGGGCAAAACTATTATCGGAAATTTCAAGTGTTGAAATTTGCAATGAGATTGCATACCTTCTATGAGATAGTTGGATCCCGATACCCACTGCGAGTAAGAGTTACTCCTGGGAGAGTTTTACACATCACAATTAGCCGATCAAGTAGGTGTCTAGAAAGGTGTTAATGGGGTTACGCCCCTGGGAAAATGAGATTTATTTTAATTAGGTCCGTGTGAATGTACGGGGAACCTTCTTCAAAATACCGAAATTGCCCCGGCCGAAAGATTAGCGAACTTGTAGGGTATAATTAATCCCGGCTAGTCTTACCTTTTAGGGTTTGAAGGAAGATTTGATAAAAACAGTGGGAGACATCCTGATTAGATAAGATAATAACCAATCTAATCTTGCAAGAGCATACGCTAAAGTGTTTTCTTCTCTCTCTCTCTCCAGGTAGCGACCATGTTAGGCCTTAATCAAGATAATAATATAGATGTATTGACTGAACCTGCTTGTTATACTGAGTAGGGGAACGTTGGTTCCGTTCTTTCTTATAATTGCTATAAGACTGAGCAGGAAATAGAGGAATATCCGGATTCCCACGCCACCCAAACGAAGAATAAGCATATTGATGCATCTTCTTCGGGTGTGTTGGTTACCGAGAACTGTTTCTCAGTACACTCGATGTCCTGGGTATTAGATACTGGATCGGGATTCCACATATGTAATATGTTGCATGGGCTAAGGAAAGGTAGAGAACTGGGAATGGGTGATCATTCCGTAAGAGTAGAGAATGGTGCAAATGTTGTAGCCAAAACAGTTGGTGAATATCACCTTCTATTACCAAATGGTAATACATTGATTCTGAACAAATGCTATTACATACCGAACCTGATATACAATCTTATATCAATTTCTTTATTAAGTAAAGAAGGATATAATTTTATAGTACAGGATAATGTTATGAATATCTTTCTGAATCAAAAGTTGATTGGATCAGACTCATTAAATAATGGCATATACGTTCTAAATCAAACCACAGTTCTTAACGTACAAAACACACAAGAGGAAGAGTTTAGAAATGAACGAATCCTTCTTGTGGTATTATAGACTAGGTCATATCAATATGACACGACTAGCTAAGTTACATAAGGATGGATATTTGAATCTGTTCGAATTATCATCTTATGAAACTTGCCGGTTATGTCTCAAAAGAAAGATGACCAAAACTCCGTTTACTGGACACGGAGAAAGAGTTACGAAACTCTTGGGACTGATACATTATGATGTATGCGGTCCCATGTCTACACATGCCAGGAATGTTTACTCGTACTTCATTACATTCACTGACGATCTCTCAAGATACGGACATGTGTTCCTGTTGAAACATAAGTCTGAAACTTTTGAGAAATTCAAAGAATATAAGCATGAAGTCGAGAACCAGACGGGTAAAAGTATTAAAATCCTACGATCTGATCGGGGAGGAGAATACTTGAGCAATGAGTTCCTAGACTATTTAAAAGAGAATGGGATTCTCTCTCAGCTTACTCCTCCGTATACACCACAGCACAACGGTGTATCGGAGCGGAGGAATCGCACCCTATTGGATATGGTACACTCTATGATGAGCACCACTGAGTTACCTATTTCTTTTTAGGGTTATGCGCTTGAGACAGCAGCATACCTATTGAATCAAGTTCTATCTAAATCTGTACCTACCACACCATATGAGATATGGAGTGGGAAGAGCCCGTATCTTAAACGAGTTAAGATATTTGGTTGTCCAGCCTATGTCAAAAGATAAAATCCGAATAAACTTGAGGCACGATCAGTTCTTTGCAAGTTTGTGGGATATCCGAAAAATTCACAAGGATGTGTTTTCTACCACGCTGAGGAGCAAAAGGTGTTTGTTTCTCAATACACCACTTTTTTAGAAAAGAAATTTCTTGTAAAAGAAATTAGTGTCGAAGAGGTAGAGCCGGAAGAAGTTCCAGCGGCATAAACTACAACTGATGATTTATTGTAACCAGAGGATTCGATAGTTTCCAACGAACCCCAGCCTCTCCGCCGATCTAGTAGGGTTCCTCATCCACCTGAGAGATATTACGGTTTTCTCATTGATGGTGGGAGCGAGGATTGCATCATGGAAGATGATGACCCAACTAGCTTCGAGCAGGCCATCACGAGTGGGGACTCTGTGAAATGGCTGGATGCAATGCGATCTGAGATAGAATCCATGTACACCAACAAAGTATGGACTTTGGAAGTTGCTCCTGAAGGGGTAAAACCCATTGGGAGCAAATGGATCTTTAAAAAGAAACTTGGTGTAGATGGAAAAGTTGAGACTTTCAAAGCTAGACTTGTTGCAAAAGGTTTTCATTAATGACCAGGTGTGGATTACGATGAAACCTTTTCTCCAGTGGCTATACTTAAGTCCATCCAGATCCTACTTGCCATCGCTGCATACCATGACTACGAAATCTGGCAAATGGATGTTAAGACCGCATTTCTAAATGGTGATTTAGAAGAGTGCGTGTACATGACTCAGCCAGAGGGCTTCGTGGACAGTGGGAGCAGCGGGAAGGTATGCAAGCTTCTTAAATCCATTTACGGGTTAAAATAGGCATCGCGGAGTTGAAACATCTGTTTTGATGTGGTAGTCAAAGAGTTTGACTTCATAAAAAACATAGATGAATCTTGTATATACAAGAAGGTAGCAGAGAGTAAGGTTGTCTTCTTCGTATTGTACGTGGATGACATACTCTTGATAGGAAATGATGTTCCTATGCTGCACTCGGTCAAGCTCTTCTTATCACAAAGATTCTTAATGAAAGATTTAGGTGATGCCTCCTACATCTTGGGGATTAAGGTCTATAGAGATAGATCTAAACAGATACTGGGATTGTCCCAATCCAGGTACATTGACACCCTACTAAAGTGGTTTAGTATGCAAGGGATACCCTATGCTTCGGCAGTAGGCTCTATCATGCACGCGATGCTATGTACCAGACCCGATGTATCATACTCACTAAGTGTAGTGAATAGGTATCAAGCAGATCCAGGAGAGGATCACTGGACAGCTGTGATGAACATTCTCAAGTACTTGAGAAAGACTAAAGAGATGTTCTTGGTGTATGGTAACGGTGAACTCCAAGTGGAGTCCTTTACTGATTCGAACTTCTAGAGTGATAATGACGACTCTAAGTCGGTCTCGGTATTTGTCTTTACCCTCAATGGAGGGACGGTTTGTTGGAAGAGTTCCAGGCAAGAAACCGTGGCAGACCCGATGATGGAGGCTGAATACATCGCTGCCAATGATGCTGCCAAAGAGGATGTCTGGATGAAGAAGTTCATAAACGAACTTGGTGTGGTTCCGTCTATCGAGCATCCTATACCTTTGTATTGCGATAACAATGGAGCAGTGGCTTTGGCTAAGGAACCCAGGTCCATCAGCGATCCAGGCATATTCTGAGGCGGTATCACCTGATCCGGGAGATAGTTAATCGCCGGGAGATCGAGGTCAGGAGAGTTGACATGAAGAACAACACCGCGGATCCACTCATGAAGGCCATACCCCAGATACAATTTGAGAGACTCTTCGGGATGTTGGGTATGGGATACTACAACAATTGGCCTTAGTGCAAGTGGGAGATTATTAGTTATGTGTATACCCTAGAGGTCATTATTGTACATATGATGTATATTATAGTGGATGCTTGGACATATATAGAGAGGCCTTTCTTGCTCGACATGATAATATGATATCTGCTTGCACTTTGTCTTAACATGTAGACTTGTATTGTGATACTGTCTTGCTCTCACATGTTGACAAAGCCCTTAGGATGGGTACTTGACTACTAGGACTATGATGGAGATCATACTAGTGGGGCCAGGGTAGTCCACAAGTACATCCTTTAATTGTTCCTAGTCGAGGGTATATCGAGACAGGGCATCGATATTCCAGAGTAGACTAGCGTATACGCTTATTGACCCATATGATGGGTGATGGATGATCCCACATCCATTGGTGTTTGACATCAAAGATGGTATACGGGTGCTCAGTGGAGACTGGGTACACTGAATGGACTCGCCGAGAACTCCTAGTTGGTATTATACCTATCGTCAGATAGCAGTTCTCTGGTGACACTGGTACAGGTTAGTCTGTAGACCCGAGATCGTCATAGAGTCTTGTGTGATTCCCATTGTGCTTTGATTTCCACCTTACCACGTTCAAGAGAACGTGCAAAACGGTGGCTTTTGGGTACAATCCCGAATCACATGGAGGCAATGAGCGATAGGAGAGGATTCGTCTCTCCCGGTATTGGGGGTTGATGTTGAGCTGTGCTCGATTGGCAATAACAGGAAGTCCCTGGCCCGGGCTGATACGGAGATCTACCGGTAAGTGTTATCAGTATTTTCTCGACCCGTTATGAGCCTCACATCGGCATGACTTATCGGTTACCGGGGTCTGACATTTACCACCCCTAGACTAGATATGCGACATATCATACGAAGAGACCGGACTGTACGGTAGTGTTACTAACAGGCTTTACAGGAGTATGAGCAGGCTTTCTTGTTGATCTTCTGATCGCTCAATACCCAGATAGCCGTTACGTCCAGTTAGTACCGCTGACGGCTTGTGGGTGCTTGATATGATCATCACGTACTGCCGACGTATTGACGAGTCTTTAGAGTCCTACACAGAGGTTTCCTGGCTCAAGCGAAACAGAGTAGGAGCACATATGTGATATGTGCGGGACCGAGATTAATACGTGTATGTGATACCGTATTCTATTCTCGCGATATGTGATATCGGACGGTTATATGTGATATAACCAAGTTATCAAATCAAGTGCTGATTCGATAAGATAATATATATTATATTAGTTGGTTATATGTGATATAGCCGGATTATTGAATCAAGTGTTGATTTAATAATTTAATGTATAATTATATATATTTGATATATTGATTTACATTAACTAATATCAGCTCACTTAAGCATTCTTTTTTCTCACTTTTGCACACTAAATATATATGTGATATATATTATTGTGTCATACTAGTTTATATATGCAACATGGGTGTATGAGACTCATACCATGTCATTAGATAATTAGGGTTTCATTTAATAAATGCAAATATAAATTGATGGAAATTAAGCAAGGTTGCAAGCTTTAGAAGCTTGTGGAAACCATTGACTTAGTCTACTAAATTTGTCTTGCATTAGATATTTATTAACCTAACCATTATCTTAAACCATGGTTAAGTCTCTAAAAGAGTCATAATTGATATGAACTCACCCATGGTTGCCATTCACTCTCTCATCCATTATTTGCTTCATCTTCTTTATTGAGCTCTCTAGCTTTCTCAAGGTGAAGTAAAAGAGTGAGAAAATTAATTCTAAAGTGAGCTAAAAATCCTACTTCATCATCCTCTACTAGATTATTCATTTAGTTTAGGATGTTAGCTTCACTAATCCCTAATTATTGAAGAGGTAGCTTGGATTGGTGTCTCCTCGACGTAGATTATCTTCGGACTCGAAGACTTCGTGCAAGCTTGTTCCTTTCATCTTGTGGAGCCATTCAAGAGTCTGGAAGATCACTACTTGGAGCGAAGGGACTACTATAAAGAGCTATTGAAGTGAAGGACCGGTCTACAAAGGTTGTATTTCATATTCACTTAGATGTAAAGTTGTTTACATGTTGTATTGTCTAATTCTCAAGTTAAGATTCTAGGGTTAGGGTTATGTAGCATGGCAAATTTTTGAAAATGGCATGGACGATGCCTCCCGAAACCTTGCTGTCGTGCTAGGTAATCCTACAGTATGATATCAAGTTTTCAAATTTGAGTTCATATAGTCATGTCAAGTGAAAGTCATACCAATCGTATTCATGGTTCGAGTCAAATTGGTTCAAGTGTACATACTGGGTTCAAGTATTCATGATTGAGTCATGTCAAGATCAAATCAATTCTAACATGTAATGATTTAATCACAAGTCATATAAAAATAAATAAATCAACAATCACAGAACATGATATGAGATAAGTATACAAGTAACGTCCAAAACAATGTTGTAAATATGTAATATGTATGACTAGTTAATCAAATCATTTGAAATCAGAATATAAACGAAAACATAGCCTTAAGTGTTATACATACGTGAGTTCTAGTCTTGCCTAAATACGACTATCGGTTTGGGAGATATACATATTTTCGTATCGTCGCGATAAACAGATCAGAATCTGTTCAGCACCGTCACACATTTTTAAAACGTGGTTTGGGTTAATTTTTATAGGGTTTCAGGTTACAAAAATTATTATAAAATTGTATGTCTTTCGGAGTAATTATCCAAAACACTAAGATTCGCGTGATTTGAATTTCTGAAACTCTAGTTATGATCGTTTTAATATCAGCGTTTAAAATATAAATTCAGATTTCTGGACAGCAACTATATGTTATATTGCAAAGCCTATATCGAGTTGTTTAATGCTTTTATAAGTAATATAATATACAGAAAATTATAGTTCTATTAATTGTGCATCTACACATCTAAATTTTAGCACAAACGAATATCGGGCGTTCGAGTTATGTCCTATTTAAAAACAATATGCGAATCATGACAGATTCTATTCAGATTCGTCGCTTAATATTGTAACGCAGTTTTCTATATTTTACGTTGATTTTCAGTAAAAACTTAAAACTAAGAAAATATATATATTTCGATGTAAATGTTCAAAACATCTGAAAAAATTAATTTGGATCAACGATTAAAGAGTTATGGTCTCTCGAAGAAGACCCTTATTGGCAGTTTTCTGGTTTTAAAAACCGTGGAAAAAAACTACGCAACTTCTAAAACATTATTCGGTTTGATATGAAATTTTTACTTGAAAATTAATTTTTTTAAAATAGACTAAGAAAACTTTTGATAGAATTTCAGGTTTACAGTAAAAATTTCATATCAAACCGAATAATGTTTTCTAAACCCATTTCTTTCATATCAAACCGAATAATTTCATATCAAACCGAATAATGTTTTCTTAGTAAAGAAAATTAGGGTCAGGCTTATAGTTTATAAAAGAAAATGAAAATGAGATTGGATTTGGGTTATAGGCCGGGTCAGGTCTTGTGTTTAATTTGAAATAGACTAAGATTTAGTTTAAAGAAATGGGTTTAGAAAAAATAGATGGAATAATAAAATAATATATTTAATAGAAAATAAAATATACGGAAAATACTGAGAATAAATAAATACAATATTTTATTAAAGAAAGAAAATACGAAAGTATAGTAATATTGGGATCATTACACTGGTGATTGCGGTGGGGCATGGATGTGATTTAGCTTGTTTATGCCCGTGGATTGTATACGGTAGTCAATTTGGGGACTGGCCGTAGGGCTGGTGTAATGGAATTTGGTTGGGATGGGGATCATTTGTGCCTGTGGATTGTATACGGTGGTCAGTTTGGGGACCGACTATAGGGCTGGGAGAATTTGAGGAATTTGGATCTTGGTTTCTTGGTCGGCGTCTGCATCGCTACACTGGGTTGGTGTCAGGAGCGACTCATCATTCTCCATCAGGGCATTTGGGGATAAGAAATTTTGTTGGCGTCTGTATCGCTGACACTGAAATATAATTTCAGGAGCGACTCATCATTCTCCTTTGGAGGGGTTTGAAATATTTGTTTATATACACATTTTTTACCGCGATTGCTCTATCATTTCAGTTTTTCTTATCGTGAAGGTCGCGATTGCCCTATCATTTCGGCTATTTATTCACGGTTGACCCCATCATTTCGGTTTTATTTTCATTTTTATTTTACTCGCTGATTTTTATTGCGAGTTACCTCATCATTTCGGCTTTTTTTATTTACAAAAAATTTTTACACTCCCAGTTTAACGACTTAGGGGTTGAATGTTCCTAGTTTAACGACGTGGTGGTCAATTGTATTTGCTTATCCGAGCTTCTCGAATTTTGATCTTGGCGGGGCTGAGTTGATGACCGTTACTTGGTGGTTTGCCGGTATATCCGAAGACGGTAGGTTTTTCCCAGCCTTGTATTGGTTTTCCACCCAATCTTTGAAAACATAGCAATCTTCGATAGCATGACTCACTATTTTATGATATGAGCAGTATATGGGATTGTGGGTCATGTTCATTTCATGTGACCTCGTTGGAATAGGCAGTTGCAGACCGTTGTTCAAGGCTTCATCGAATATTTTTGGTTATTTCGTCTCTTCTGAAGGAGTATACTTTCTTCCTTATCTCCATTAGAGTCGGTGCCTTTCTTGATGCTAGTCCTCGAGGCTGATCGGTCTTTGGTTCACCTGCTGTCCGCTTACCCCATTCAGTGTACGTTTCGGAGGGACCGGAGGATGATCGCGGCCGTTTTTCGCAATGGTGTTTCACTCTTGGGCTGGAGGGAGTATTGGTCGGCTGTTTCAGGATATCAATCCCTGGATCGTGAACCAAATTTTGATTTTACTGTAATTTCAATTAGGCGACTTGGGTCATGAGATCTGCCACAACGTTTGCCAGCTCGTCGACTTTGGAATGGACCTTGGCCAACTTCTCGTCTCTGTCTTGAAGCTGCTTTTGAAGCTATTGGATTAATACTTGCTCTATAGTTCCGGGTATGATAACCAGTCATCCTTACGTCCTGAGCTCGATTCCGCGGGAACCACGGGCTCCTTTGGCTTAATGGCTTGAGCGGGCTCTTCATCATCTAGACCTAGCCGGTGTTGGGTAGCAACAACCACGTCATTGTCATGGCTATGAGGTGTAGGAGGACTTATTCCTCTGGGCTTCACCATGTAGACCGTATGGGTTGTGTACCCTTCTACTGCCTCTTCATCGGAATTATTGCTTGTTGGGCTTTGTTTCCTTGGTCCACTCCTTTCAGAGAAGGGCAGGCGACTGAGAGCAGGTTCCCGAAAGGCTTCGATCTCTGTCTGTATGAAATTGGCGGCCGCAGCTTGATTGTTTGCTAACACACCTTTAGACAGTTCTATTTCTCCTGTCTTGTATTGTTTTTCGACCCAATCTTTAAAGAAAAAGCAGTCCTCAATGGCATGACCTATCACTCTGTGATAGGGGCAATATTTAGGGTCGTCAGTCATTCGCTTCTTGCGGTCTTTTTGATTCTGGCAATCGTAGACCATTTTTCAGGGCGTCCTTAAATATCTTGTGTATTTTGTCCCTTCTGAAAGAATAGACCATATCCGGCTTCTCTTTCAAAGACGATTCTCCTCTCTCTACCAACACTGGCTTCCGAGACTGGTTGACATTGGGCCCGCTTGTCCCTCATCTATTTTGGTCAACCGAAGTGTTAAAAGATTCAGCATCGTCGGAATTTCCGCTTTTGCGATTATCGTCCTTTCAATTTCTCAAGGATTTATTGTTATTTTAGGAATCCGAGGAGGATTCCTGCTTTGAGCGCTCCAACATTTGAACTTTCTTGGTCAGTTCTTGGAACGTTTTGAGACCGGCGATGCATAAAATAAGATTCATCGAGATGTCAAGATTTCCGATGAGGAGATTGACGGATTGGTCTTGTTCCAACGGTGGCTCACATTTGATGGAGAGATTGCGCTAACGGGTTATAAAATCCATGTTGCTGTTCAACGCCGAAACACCGAGACGCGACCGCGCAGGTCTGTCTTGCCTAAATTTCGAGGGCAGATGTTAATTGGTGCTATCCGTCCACTTCTCCGAAAATTCCAAGTTGATTTATGGCACCGTATATCGGAGATTTAGACGGATGCGGCCGTTGTAGCAGACTTCATCAGATTCCCTCTCATTTGAGGGGTTTTTGATTGTGGGGACGCTCTTCCCTGCAGGCGCAAGCCCCTACAGTTAATTACGCTACCGCATCGCGGTAACCACTTTCTCCTTCTCCAGATGGTCACTTTGTGTCGTGGGTGTTTGTTTTGTTTTTGGTTGCCCGTGGATTGTATACGGAAACTAATTTATGTTGTCGCCCATAGGGCGTGGATTAGTCCAAATCCATATCTTCTTAGATTTGGATTTGGGGTTGGGTTTAAGGATACGTTAGTCTCGTTTGAGACTAAGATCAACTTAAACGTTTGTTAAGAATACGTTGGTCTAATTTTAGACTAAGATCAACTTAACGATTTGTTAAGGACACGTTAGTCTAATTTTAGACCAAGGTCAACTTAACCATTTGTTAAGTCTAATTTTAGACTAATATCTACTTAACAGGATCATTTAGATCCAACAAAAGAGCATTTGGGCTCTATTGTTTTAGTTTAGGGACTTTGTGGTCAATTACCAGTTTAAGGACATGGTGGTCCAATGTTAGTTTAAGAACATCTCGGTCCAAGGTTAAGGACATCATAGTCCATGGGTTTAAGGACCCCACAGTCCGAGGTTAAGGACATCATAGTCTATGGGCTTAAGGACCCCACAGTCTGAGGTTAAGGACATCATAGTCCATGGGCTTAAGGACCCCACAGTCCGTAGTTTAAAGACGTCATAGTCTATAAAGTTTAAGGACATCATAGTCCATGAGTTTAAGGACCCCACAGTCCGTAGTTTAAAGATGTCATAGTCTGGAAAGTTTAAGGACATCATAGTCCATGGGTTTAAAAAGACCACACAGTCTGAGATTAGGGACATCATAGTCCATGAAATGTATGGTTGTCGGGACCCGTCACCTCTCTGAAGTCGTTGAAGGATTACAATGACAAATATCAAAGGAGTGAAGAGATGTACCCTTGAACCAAAGTTGATGTCACGCCCCACTTCCCAGTAGATGGAAACGGTGACGTGGCAAGCCCGCGACGTATTTATTCCGAGAAGGTCATTTCTCGAAATAAATATGCTAAGCGTAATATAAGCAATATAACAATGACAAGAATAGACAAGTGGAAATAGAATCCAACCATTTTATATATTTACATTCTCAACTTTACAGAATTTAACTGATACAAGAAGTCTGAACATAAAAAAAAATGTTTAAACATGAACTTACTAAAAGAAAAGCTGGAAAGAAAACTGATAATCTGCTTCAGGTGCGAACTGATTGTAATTCTCTGCAATCGCTTCTACCTCCTCTGATCCTATGTCACCTGACGAATATTCCAAGAAACAAAAAGTGGTGGAATGCCCGTCAGCGAACTTGCGCTCGGTAAGTCCCAATAGAGAGTAAAATATAGATTGAGTGCAAGATGATATATAATATAGTATAAATAGAAATTGTAATATGTGAACAAGTATGACAATGTATATGGAAACTATATCAGCATGGAAATGTAACATAAGCACAGAAAACAAGTATAGCATGGCCGTGGAGTGTAGGTATAAAGAATATACAATGAAAGTAAGTGTCCTAAAAGTTCTCTAAAAGGGTAAAGTAGCTAACGTGAGTTTAAATGTGAATTTCAACCAATCTCAAGAGTATTCTCGAACCCAAGGCTATCGTCCAGGGGCAAGGAATCACGGGCCCAAAATAGCGGGACTTCAATTGTTATTGAAGTATTCTAAACCCAACAGGCTATCATCCAGGGGCTTGGAAACACGGGCCCTCATTCATGAATTCGTGATGTACCGTTTCAGCCCGGTACCACAGCAACATTATTTATACCGTTTCAGCCCGGTACCACAGCAACGTTATTTGTTATAATGGGACTCATGAGATTTCGTTGGATTCATATTTAAACTACCCCAACACCCCGCGTATCAAAGATTTATAATTACAGTTACAAGACTTGCTCGAATTCATGAATACAAAAGGTGATGTATAGTATCAAGTTTTCAAGATTAAGATGATATCAAGAATCGTGTAGTCAGGTCAAGAAGAGGTCATGTCAATTGTATTCATGGTTTGAGTCAAGTTGTATCAAGCATGAATAGTTTAGTAAAAGTCATATCAAATGGTCATATAAACATATCAAGTATTCATGTAGTCATGTCAAATTTTCAAGAATTCATGTTAAGTCCTGTAGCATATCATGTATATGGTATATATGCATAAATAGGCCATTAGGAAATTCATGGTATTTTAGTGAAAAACCTAATTTGTAGAAATTTAGGGTATTCTAGTATAACATATATATTAGATTAATGATGGATTCAGCGTAGTTCAAAACTAATCTAATGTCGGTTCAAATAAACCGCAATCAATAGCCTACTATTCTATCAATAAACCACAAACCATTAATAGGCTTAAGACTATATCCCTACTAATCAAATAGTAAACCCACTATAACTCGGCATTGGATGGTAACGGTATCGCAAAACGGACGATCATCATCATTATTATTATTTTTGACCAAAATCATTCGACAGAAATGTTAAAACATTTAGCATAGAGTGATTGACAATCACCAAGTGTTAATACACCATGATATAGTACAAAAAAATTTACCTGTTCACAGTACCGCCAGCATAGTGTTGAAGAAAATCACCAAGAGTAAATACAACACGATACTATCAAATGGGTATAGTTTTCTAAGTAACCATGACTAATGTTCTTGATCAATGCACTACTTTTTATCTGCAAGAAATGCAGTTGGTGTAATATATAGGTGAGTTAACTGAATAAGGGGATAACATCGAAAGAAAAAAAAACAGTTCCAGGAAATATAATGGAGCAGGCAGCTACTTGAGGATCCTTAAAAATAATTGGTGTGGGATAGTACTTTATATTTGTCAGGAAATATAATGTTTCCAACGTGCTGACTCCAGTTCCAGGACACAAAATTGCAGCCAAATTTGGTATATTTTCAAATGTTTCAGGTTGCCTTGTAGAATTCAGGGTATATTCTAAAATTCTGTATAATTGGCAAAACCTTGCAATGATATCTTCTGAACTCTTCTTAGTTTTTATGAGGTCAAGGAAAATCTTTAGAACTATAACAAAAGGATTTCAATTAACAAAAATGTTAATTCTAGCAGGACCTCAAAACACAACAAATCAAATGCAAACAAATTAGCACAAAAAAAAGTTAAGGAAAAAAAATCAATCATTTTCTATGAATACTGTTTCTATCAAATCATACAACAAAGAAGGCGACTCTTCTTTTATTAAGCAACATACGAGGGAAAGATACAAGGAGAGTGAAGAGGGAATGGATAAGGGACTTACGTGCGATTGGAACATAAGAAAATGATGGAAGTTTCCTTTGAGGCATATAATCGAACACGGCGCACACGAAACCGAAACGTTGACGTAACGGAGATCCGGAGGCGGCGAAACGATCGTGGCGTTCACGCGGTCTCGGACCCGACCTTGGAGTCTCAGTTCACAGGTCGGCCACGTCGCATAGACTTTTTGAATGTTAAGAGTTTGATTCTCACGATAGGCTCGACAGCGGTTCTGCTGCGGTTGTTGACGTTGCGGCCGACAATGGAGACGGGGGTACTGTTGATGATCGAGTGGAGCTAGGGATGCTCGGCTAAGAAAGGGTCGCCTGCCATGGGTGATGGTGAGTCGGTGGTGATGATGATGGGTTGTGGGTATTATGGTTTGAAAAAATAGAAGAGGAATTGAAAGAGAGAGGAGATATGAAGAAACAGAGTGGAAAAGAGAGAGAGAATTTAGTAAATTAAATGTAATTATTGCCATGAAGAATTAAATGTAATTATTGCCATGAATGGGCAATAATGAAGAACAACCTGATTTGTTCAAATTCAATGGGTCAGGTAAACAAATTGATTGGCCTTAATTAAATTGGTCAATAAAGAGGAGAAATGTGCTTAAAGGGTTTTGGGTTTTATATGGGAAGTGGGCTGCAGGTTGGCAAAAGAAAGAAAGAAAGAAAGAGTTTGGGTTTGGGCTTTTATCTCTACAAAAAATATATATATAGGAAAAATAGATTGAGGCATTTAGGTCATGGGCTTGAGTAAAGAGAAAAAAAAAGAAAAGGAATGAAGAAAAGAAAAGAAATGGATAGGTTTGGGTTACAGGGATTAGGGAAAAATATTAGAAAAATAAATTGAAGGATAAAATAGATTAAATAAAATAATATACTTTATACAAACAAAATATATGGAAAATACAACAATTACATTTATTATTTAAAAAAAAAAAAATACTATGATATGGAATTTTAGGTTCGTTACAGTTGATTGGGAAATCTGTAGTTCAATTTGGAACTAAGATCAATTAATTAGATTATGAGCACATTGGCTCAGTTAAATCTGAATTGAGAACTTATGACCAATTTGGGCTAAGTACAATTAAGTTTGAAATGTTGGCCCTTTGTTGGCCTGTTGAGCATTTGTCTGGATTCAGCCCATCATTATTTAGCAATACTAAACAAGAGTTTGAGGGCTCTGAGAACATTTTGTCTTTAGCTGAGTACTTAAAAATTATAGTTTTGGATTTTAAGGCTCATTTGAAGAGGAGATTTGCCTCTGGAAAACTTAGCCAATTTGTGCTAAGCTGGTTTTAAAATAGTGTTAAACACTAGAGGACATCTAGCGGTCACGTGTCCTCACATGATATATTTAAAACAGTGTTAAACACTGGAGACAAAATGCTCAAAATAGTGTTAAACACTAGAAAGGAAGGGATCACGTGGGGTCACGTGAGGCGCCTGAAGATGGGGCCAAACCTCCTTTATTTTATTATCAGAATATTCAAATAAGTGTTAAACACTTTTAGTCTTCAGGCCATCACGTGTTGGCACGTGATGGATAGCCATGTATTGATTATTAAAGTGTTTATTAAGGGGTCACGTGGGGACACGTGAGGGCGCCCAAAATCAGTACTGCTTTTGGCTTTGTTCTCTTTTATTTTGAGGGTCACGTGGGAGAACGTGAGGCATTGCCTCTAATCTTTTTATTTCTCATTTTGAGGAATCTATTTAGGGATCACGTGGGGACATGTGCGGCATTGCCTCCAGACTTGTTCTTTCTCATTTTGAGGAGTCTGTTTAAGGGTCACGTGGGGGCACGTGACCTAGTCTTGTTCGTTCTCTTTTGATCATTGAGAGGGAGGGTCACGTGTTGCTACGTGACCAGGTTGGGTACTGATTTCTTTACGTTCATGAAGAGTTTTAAGTCCCTTGTTTTAAGAATTAAATTCTTTGGTAGGGTTAAACCCTAATTTTGCTTAGAGAAATTAAATTCCTTTGTATATGGAAGAATTAAATTCTTATGTAGGGTTAAACCCTAGTTTTATTTGGATGAATTGAATTCCTATGAATTTGGGAGAATTAAATTCTCATATAGGGTTAAACCCTAGTTCTGTTTTAGAGGATTAAATTTCTATGAATTTGGGAGAATTAAATTCTCATATAGGGTTAAACCCTAGTTCTGTTTGGAGGAATTAAATTCCTATGAATTTGGGGGAATTAAATTCCTAAAACTCAATTATCCCTCTAAGTTTTGGATCTGCATGGCAGAATCTCTCTGATGAGAATTAAATTCTCAACTTGTGGGAAGATCTGCTTCTGCAGATCTTCAACTAAAGGAAGAAGTAAGTTCTTATTTAGAAGAGTTAAACTCTTAAGTTGAGAATTAAATTCTCTTTGTTTTATGGAACTTAGATCTCTTTCCCCTTTCTCATCTAGGTTTTCTTTTCTCTGAAGATATCTTTTTTTTCTCTCTCTCTTGAGAATTAAATTCTCCTATCTTTTTTCTCTCTGTTGTTGTTATCTCCCAAAAAAGTAGATCCTCTCTCTTCTCTTCTTGGCTCCTATTTATAGGAGAAAGAAAAGAATCAATTTGTTTTGTTAATCTTTCATTAAAAGATTTTAATTGATTTTGTAACCAACATGATCTTTTAGATCACTCAGTGAATTTTATTCACCATTGGATTTTTAATCCAAAAGATATTTTATCTGTTATTCCTGGCAAATTTCAGGGAAATCTTTCCTTGTATAAAATCTTTCCATAAATTGGTGATTTTTAATTACCATTGGATTTTTAATCCAACGGTGCTCCGTTTTACAGAGCACTCTCTTTTTTGTTTAGAAAGATTTAGAGAACTATTTTTTCAGTTAGGGTTTTTGATTCCCTCTTAATTAGAATTTAATTCTATTAATTCATAGATCTTTAGGAACCCATCACATGTTGGCACGTGACCCCCTGATTAAGCATTTGAGTAGAATTTAATTCTGTTGTTTTAAAGAACTCAGTAATTATCACATGTCAGCACGTGACCCATGGTCACGTGTTGGCACGTGATGCCCCATTGGGGTTTTTCCTTATTATTTTATTATACCTTTAATTCTTTTCAGTGGGTTTGAAGGCCCATCACGTGTTGGCACGTGACCCCACCGATTAATTATTTCCAATTATTTATTTTACTCAGTGCTTACAGGTTTTGTCTGTAAATGGTCACGTGTCTGCACGTAATGCTCGGTCACGTGTGGGCACGTGATGCCCGGTCATGCGTGAGCACGTGATGCCTCATAACTTTTGATCCCGGATGAATTATGAGGCCCATAATATATCAAATCGAAGGATTTTTCGAGACACTTTCGATACCATCAGAATTTAGTTGTTTCTCATTTAGGAGTTTGTCAAAATGCAGCCCGAAAAATACTGGTTCGCATTTTCTTTCTTAGATTACACGTGCATAGCATATTTGCTCATAATATTTGATCCCGGATGAATTATGAAGCCCATAATATATCAAATCGAAGGCTTTTTCGAGAGATACCATCAGAATTTAGCTGTTTCACATTCGAGAGTTTGTCAAAATACAGCCCGGAAAATACTGGTTCACATTTTCTTAAACGTATCGCTGCCATTTGATATCTTGGGCTCTTTTGCGCAGAAATTTTTTTGGCGGGAACAGTCGCTTTCGTTGTTATTTTGCTTGGTCCTTATGAGGCCAGTAATGGTGATTTTATCGCTGACACTCATGAACTTTTGTCGGAACAGAGATTCCATTTGGACAAAAGTAGTAACAGAGCCATCCGGTATGCTCACGTACCAGTCGAAAGCGACATCGGTTAGGCTATTAACGAACTGGTAGAAGAGAAGCGCGTCATTTCCCCCCAGTATTTCTGCATGAAGCTTTAAAGTGAGCGATATGCTGATTCGCATTTCCCGTCCCATTGAATCATCTGAATTTAGGGATGATATAGCCACTGAGAAACTCTATCAGATCATACAGAACGGGATATGGTCTCCCGCTACTGTTGACATCCTTTTGCGCTTCGGCTACCAATATTTTGACTTTGTTGGTGACTAAATTCATGATTTGATCTTGCGTTAGCCGGTTGGTGCCATCTGAGGCCAAGGCGTCTCCAGAAGCGGAATGCGTCCGGCTTTCATGTGGCTCTCCTATACTTGGACCTAAAGAGGCAGGCATCGGCTGCTTCGGGTCGTTGTCACACGGCTCATGAGTAAAGACATGCGTTTGATTGGAGGGCGCTCGGGCAACCTAAGCCGTGAGCCGCACCACGACATTCGTCAAGTCGTCAATTTTGGTGTAAAGTTTGTCCATCTCCGTGTCTTTACTTCTGAGCTGTTTTCGGAGCTCTGGGAGGAGTTCCTGTTCTGCGGTCCTAGGATGGAAAGTCATCTTTTCTTTACTGTATGAGCTTGATTCCATATGGACAGAGGGGTCTTTCTGCTTATCGGCCTCATCGAGAGGATTTTCATCATCCTGTGGAGAAGGCTGATCTTGGGAATTGGCGGCCACATTCAAGCCGGATTGAGATTGAGATGTGGTAGCCCCGTCCTTTCTTTTGCTACGCGTGCCGACCATATAGACTGTGTGGATCACATATCTAGCCATCTCTTTATTTTTTACGGTTGATTTCTCGTACCTTCGGCATGGCCCTTCTTCTTCAGGAAAGGACAAGCTACTGAAGACGGGTTGGCCTGGATGGGTCCTTGGGTGGCGCTAGTGCTCCTTTTCTGGCTTTACCCCACTGCTTTCGCGTTGCACGAAGTGCTTGGTAGACTCCTGAAGAGAGGGTGCTATGCTTTTTGTGCCGGAGCGTGGACACATATCTTCGTAGCACATTTTGAATTGCGGCCTTCTTCATCTTGGCTGACATCACATTCTTCTGGACCCACTTTAAGGGTTCAAAAGAATTACGGGTTTTCACGGCTGACACGGCTGTGGTCGCGAAGCAGTCCGGGCTTTGGAACTTCATAAAATTCAATTTGGACGAGGCCCTGGCCCTTTTGTTGGCTCTATATTTGAGTCGCTTCTACCCCATCTTCTCTGTTTTGAGCGCCTGGCGGGCTTCTGCTCTTCGGGAAGCCGCCGTAAGCTAAGTGATGGGGAGCCTTAGGAAGACATCCGCTCACGCGTTCGTCGAAGGCATCGCCTGATCTTGCCCGCAATGTCTGGCGACTTCTTTTATTCCGATGGCTCTTCCCCTAGCTGGAGCCATGGAAAGCCGTTCAAACACCGACTTGTGCTTGAGTTGTGGTGCCCTTGCGATCACCACATTTGGCCTCCTGCCCCTTGAGGTCGGTTTGGCCACTTGGTTTGCCGGGGTTTCCACGAGATGAGCGCTTCCGACAGGGTAGATGATGATGGAACCGAATTGGCATGGAGGCTTCTCCCATTGCAGCATGAGACTCGTCGGGAGGATCGCATTGGCCTTTTTCTTGACCACGTAGGTTACCGGAGTTGTGACAGAAATGAAGTTCGACTTGGGAGACATGGTCGTTGGGTTCGAGATTGCAATCGAAAGTTGTTAACCTGCAAATAGAAACATGATTTCAGTACAGACAATCGATATATATATTGATTGAGTTTGTATGAACATTTAACCTGAAATATGGAAGGAGAGAAAAGGTCCCACCGGGCGTTCCAGAATCTGTAGAGTGTTTTTCGTCACCCTATTGAGAGAGAAATACACGTCACTTGTCAGGCCTATTACAGATTCCCCTGTATAGGATAGGCTGGAGTTTATTGATTGTGGTGATTCGAATTTTCGGCAGCCGCGAACTAAAGTGCCGTTAATTACCCTTCGCCTTTGGAGCGAGAGAATCTTCGATTGAGGGGTAAAACTGGTCATGCGAAGTCAATGTGCAGTATACATGTGTTATGTTTTGAAGGGGTCTTGGACATATCGAGGGCTTCACAGAGTTTACGAAGGTCCCGCTACCCGAATAGCGGGCTGGGGGTCAAGAGAGCTAGCAGCC
Source organism: Agapanthus africanus (assembly GCA_030015575.1). Classification (NCBI taxonomy): domain Eukaryota; kingdom Viridiplantae; phylum Streptophyta; class Magnoliopsida; order Asparagales; family Amaryllidaceae; genus Agapanthus; species Agapanthus africanus. The sequence goes on along the minus strand of JASDDO010000010.1, from coordinate 482,372,331 downwards.
ACCTGCGGGGTGCGGGGCAGCGTCCCATTAGAATTTTTTTTCTAACGGGGGATATGTTTTGAGTGTGGAGCGTATAAGAAAAAGAGGGCTGAGGAGCGCCTTAAGGACACGTGAGATGGCACGTGGGTGCCAGCGGGCCACGTGCGTGGCGCATGGCGCCAGCGGGTCACGCGTCCTGCACGCGGACGTTGGGCGCTAACGCTTCACATGCTTGGTGCGTGGACCCAGGGTGCCAGCGGAAAAAGGGGTTTAACCCCTGGACTGGGAGTTGAACTCCCGAATGACTCTTGGAGTTAAACTCCTAAAAAAGGGGATCTTTTTGTGCAGTTAAATTCCTAAATGATTTTTGGGGTTCAACTCCTTCGAGAATTTGGATCTGGGAGTTGAGCTTCTCAAATATTGGTTTGGAGTTAAACTCTTAAAGAAGAGATTTTTGTTCGGAGTTAAACTCCAAAGAGAATTTCGGAGATGATGAGTTAAACTCTTAAAGAAGAGATTTTTGTTCGGAGTTAAACTCCAAAGATAATTTCGGAGATGATGAAAGGGGAACCCCTTTCTTCTTCCTAGAGCCATGGATCTTCTCTTGAGCCTTAGATCTTCCCAAAGTGGGATTTTTGGAGACGAGTCTCCTTCTTTCTCCTCTATGTTGGCTGGATCTTGGAATAAAATGGTGGAGAGACTTAAAAATCTCCCATTTTAGAGATTTGATGGGAAATCTGAGCTCTCCGTCAAGGGTTTTATGGTGAAAAACTATTTATTTTTGGAAAAAAGAGAGTCAAACTTTTGATTTAATTCAAAGAGAGAAGATTTAAAATCTTGAGGAAGGAGGAGGCACAAAACCCTAACATTTTTTAGGCGAATCAATTATTTTTTTCATTTTCATCATAATGTTGCCTTGTACAGGCTTACAAATTTACACATTGCCCCTTAGGCTTTACAAAATAGTATTTTGCCCATCCCATACCTCATGTGCTTATTTTTTTTTGCACATGAGCCATGGGCTTCACAAAAATTTGGGTTTTTGCCTATTTATTTTACAATCATGCATGAAAATTATATCCAACTTATTTATTACATAATTTTCTTCTTGGCATGGGGGAGGCCGACCTCTTCATGTTTGGGCCCGATTTGGGCTTGGGCCCACTTGACTTGGAGTTGACTTTGACTTTGACTTGGTCAACCGGGGTGTAATTTTTGACCCCGACATACCTATAGGATAATTTTTTCCCCAATATTTAACCTAATAAAAGAGCAAAGCTCTATCGAATTTAATGAGGCAGCGCCTCACGTGCTCTCCACGAGGGTGCCAGCGCCAAGAGCTAATCTTATAGGATTAAATTCTATGGTGGTGCCTCACGCACTCCTCACACGGATGCCAACGTGCAAAGCGCAGAAGAATTTACTACATAAGAGTTAAACTCTTAGATGGCGCCGCACGTGCTCCTCTTGTAGGCGCCCCCTTTAACATCGCCTAGCGCCGCAAGGGAAAAACACGCAGGCGCCAATGTGCAAAGCACATAAGTATCTATTATAAGAATTAAATTCTCAAATGGCGCCCACGTGCACAGCACGTGAGCGCCGACGCCCAAGTAGAATTAAATTCTACGTTTCCTTAACAAAAAGTTTGGATACTCTCTGATTCTAGAGCCGTTGGATCAAAAATCCAACGGAAATGATAAATCATCAAAATATATGATTAGGAGAAAATATCTCCCAAATTTTTCTAAATAAGAAAGATACTCTCGGTTAGATCAATGATCCAACAATAGAATAAAATTCTATTTTTGGGAATATATTCCTTCAATCTTTCCAAACAAAAAGTTTGCACTCTGTAAAACAGAGAACTCTTGGATTAAAAATCCAATGGTGATTAAAAAATCACGATTTTACTGAATAAATTCTGTATATGGGAAAATATTTTCCCAATCTTGTTAAAGACAAGATAACATATTCTGTAAAAACAGAAGTCCTTAGATCAAAAATCCAATGGTGGGTAAAATTCCCCAACTCAATTTTGAGTTCAATTAAATCAATTGGAATCTCTCAATGAGGGATTTTCTCAGAATTAAGTAACAAACTTGCCTCCACTATATAAAGGACCCGAGACTTCAAGTCTCATATAGATAAACCCCCCATAAGCTTCTGAAAAATACAGAAAGCTTCCAAAAACAATAGAGAATTAATTCTTCAGAGAAGAAGACTTCCCTTTCAAAAGAAACCTAGGTAAAAGAAATTCAGAGATCAAAATATCTCTTTTTACCTATTTTAAGGGTTTAACCCTTCTAAAATAACTTAGTTCTTTCTCTGGATCAGAGATCCACAAGACAAGTCTCCCACAAGTTGAGAATTTAATTCTCATCGGGAGGATCTTGTTCTTGAGAATCAAAGATTCAGAAAAGAATTAGGTTTAAAAGAAAAACAAAAGGAAAAAGAACCTATAAAAGAACTTAGTTCTTAAAGAAAAACCTGATCCTTGATCTTCAAAAACGAAGATCTTGGTGATCATTAATAGTTAAAATGTCATTAACATAGATTTAATCTCTAAAAAAGGAAAAAAAAATCTAGAGCCTCATGTGCTCCTTACGTGGGCGCCCCCTTTTAATAACGCGTAGCGCCTTACATGAAAAACACGCGGGCACCCAAAACAGAAAGCCAGCGCCTCACGTGAAACACACGTGGGCACTGAATAAAAGTTCTCAGCACTCTATATGCAGCCAAAAACCGCTAAGTGCTTAGCATTGATTGGACAGCGCCCAGCGCCGCACGTGCTCCTCATATGGACGCCATACAAAAAGTGCTGAGCACTTCATATGTAGCCCAAACGGCTGAGTGCTTAGCACTGATTGGACAGTGCCCACCGCTGCACGTGCACCTCATTTGGACGCCATATAAAAAGTGCTTAGCACTTCATATTTAGTCAAAATGATTAAAAGTGTTCAGTATTTATTGGGCAACGCCCATGACTGATTGCTTCACACGACATACTTGTGAGCGTCAGAGCACAAATAAGTGCTTAGCATTTTTACATGAAAAGAAAAAGGCTGAACAAACAGAGCCCAAATAAGTGCTTAGCACTTTTGAATAAAAAAAGACTATGTAGACTAAGCCCAAATTGGTTAAGTCTCTGAAATTTTCTTGCAGCTGAGCCCAATGCTCTTTGTTGGATCTTAAGCAAAAATGATCCTAGAATGTTGTTAAGTTGATCTTCTTCTCAAATAAAACTAACGCATCCTTAGCAAGAACAAACTGAGCCCAAATGCTCACCTATACATTTAAGTTGATCTTAATCTCAAATTAGATTAACGGTTCTTCAAGAAAACAAAAAAATATTTCTGAACTGAAGGAGTATAAAACCTAAGTTCAAAACCCCATCAAGCAAATCCTTGACCCAAACCGAAATCTAAAATATACGGATTTGGACTGATCCGCTCCCTGCGGGCGACGACATAAACTAGTCTCTGTATACAATCCACGGGCAACCAAAACAAACAAAAACACATATGACACGAAGTGAACTGCTGGAGAAGGAGAAAGTGGTTATTGCAATGCAATAACGTAATTAACTGTAGGGGCTTGCGCCTGAAGGGAAGAGCGTCCCCACAATCAAAAACCCCTCACAAAATGAGGGGGAATCTGATGAATGTTCCCGCCAAAAATTTCTGCGCAAAAGAGTCCAAGGTATCAAATGGCAGCGATACGCTTGAGAAAATGGGAACCAGTATCTTCCGGGCTGTTTTTTGACAAACTCCCGAATGAGAAACAGATAAATTCTGATGGTATCGAAAGCGGCTCGAAAAACCCTTCGATTTGATATATTATGGGCCTCGTAATTCATCCGGGATCAAAAGTTATGAGGAATTACGTGTCCACACGTGATGGACTTTTAAGAACCCGTTGGAGGAGTTAAAAAATATAATAAAAACTTAGAAAAGACCCCAATGGGGCATCACGTGCTCACACGTGACCATGGGTCACGTGCAGACACGTGATGGGCTTTTAAGGCCTCTAAAATAATGAATAGAATTTAATTCTAAAAGTCAGAAAATACCTTAACGAGGTATCACGTGCTCACACGTGACCAATGGTCACGTGTTGACACGTGATGGTTAAAACTGAAACATAAATAAGCGGCTGAGAAAGGAACCCAATTGGGGGTCACGTGCTCACACGTGACCAAAGGTCATGTGCCAGCACGTGACTGGCTTTAAAAGCATTATAATTTAATAGAATTAAATTCTAAAAGTTTCTGAATCTTTCCAAATGGAAAAGGGTCATGGGGAACCGTTGGATTAAAAATCCAAGGGTGATTAAAAATCACCAATTTATGGAAAAACCTTGGACAAGGAAAGATTTCCCTGAAAATCTCACCAGGATAACAAATAGAATATCTTTTGGATTTAAAATCCACGGTGAATAAAATTCACTGAATGATCTAAAGGCTCAGATTAATGATAAATATAAATCAAATCTCTCAACATACAAATCAAATCTCTCAATGAGAGATTTGCTAAACAAATTGATTCTCTTCCTTCTCCTATAAATAGGAGCCAAGAAGAGAAGAGAAGGGGATCTACTTTTTTGAGAGAAGAAACAGAGAGAGGAGAATTTAATTCTCAAGAGGAAAAAGAAGAGAGAGGAGAATTTAATTCTCTGCAAAAGAAAAACCCTAGGTGAGAAAAGGGAAAAGGTTAATTTCAAAAAGAGAATTTTATTCTCAAAATTCAAGAGTTTAACTCTTATAAAAAAAAAGAGGAAGAACTTAGTTCTTCTTCTAGTTGAAGATCTGTACAGAGCACATCTCCCCATAGGATGAGAATTTAATTCTCATCGGGTCGAGATCCTGCCATGCAGATCCTAAACTTAGAAGGGGAATTGAGTTTTGAGAATTTAATTCTCCTAAAACAAAACTAGGGTTTAACCCTAATCAAGAATTTAATTCTTTTACAGATCTGGGAATTTAATTCCTTTGAAAAGAAATCAGGGTTTTATCCTAAATAAGAATTTAATTCTTTCACGATAGGAATTCAATTCCTTCAAAATCATAATTAGGGTTTAACCCTATAAAGAATTCAATTCTTAAAAGATCTCTGTTTATGAAAAGAACTAGGATCACGTGCCCCCACGTGACCCTTGAAAAGATCCCCTGCAAAGAACTTTGAGGCATCACCCCACGTGACCCTCATTATATATGGAACAAAAGTAAAGGCAGAAACAATTCTGGGCGCTCTCACGTGTTACCACGTGACCCCTAATAAATGTTCTAATAAATCAGGGCATGATTATACATCACGTGCCCACACGTGATGGCTATGAAAATTAAAAGTGTTAAACACTTGTTTGCAGAACAAAATAAAGTGGATCTGGCCCCACTTTTTGATGTCATCGCGTGCTCCCACGTGACTCCCAAAACGCAGAAAGAAAAAGCAAAGGAAATGAAAGCTTTGGGCGCTCTCACGTGTTATCACGTGACCCCTCAGCAAATGCTTTAACAATTGGCGCACAGATCCCCATCACGTGCCAACACGTGATGCTCTAAAATAAAAATGAAAGTGTTTAACACTTAATGGCAAAACAAAAGAAAAGAAGCTTTGGGCGCTCTCACGTGTCCCCACGTGACCCCTCAGCAAGTGCTGTAATATTCGATGCATAAACCCCATCACGTGCCAACACGTGATGCTCTAAAATAAAAATAAAAGTGTTTAACACTTGTTCGCAGATTTGAGGATAAACCAAAAGGAGATCTGGCTCCACATTTAGGGCGCCCTCACGTGTCACCACGTGACCCCTAATGAGCATTCCAACAGACCAGAGCGGGGGCCTCCATCACGTGCTCACACGTGATGGCCGTCAGAATTAAAAGAGTTAAAACACTGATCTGCAGAATAAGATAAGGGAAATCAGGGCACTCTCACGTGTCCACACGTGACCCCTCTCCTCTTAGTGTTTAACACTAATCCGAAGACTTTGTCCTCAGTGATTAACACTGATTTTCTTAGTGTTTAACACTAATTTGGAAAACTCTATTTGCAGTGTTTAACACTGATTTGCTTAGTGTTTAACACTAATTTGAAAACACTGTTCCCAGTGTTTAACACTGATTATCTTTTAGTGTTTAACACTAACTTGCTATCTTATTCCCAGTGTTCAACACTGTTGGTTTCTAGTGTTTAACACTAGCTTCAGCCCAATTGGCTAAGTTTCAGAGGCAAAGCCTTTCCTTCAATGGACCAACAGAGGGCCAATATTTCAAACATAACTGGACTTAGCCCAAACTGGCCATAAGTCCTCAAATCATCTTGATCTGAGCACATCTGCTCTTTCAACCAACTCATTGGTTCAAGGGTACATCTCTGAACTCCTCTGATATTTGTCGTTGTAATCCTTCAACGTCTTCAGAGAGGTGACGGGTCCCGACAACCATACATCAACACGGACTGTGGGGTCCTTAAACTCATGGACTTATGCGTCCTTAAACCAAGATACGGACTACGGGGTCCTTAAACCCGCGGACTTATGCGTCCTTAAACTAACGGACTAATGCGTCCTTAAACACACCCATATGGACTGTGGGGTCCTTAAACCCATGGACTTATGCGTCCTTAAACTACCAATGGACCACCACGTCCCTAAACTGGAACATGGACCACCATGTCCCTAAACTGGAGGTGGACCCCCATGTCCCTAAACTGGCAATGGACCCCTATGTCCCTAAACTGGAACAATAGAGCCAATTGCTCTTTTGTCGGATCTAAACGATCCCGTTAAGTCGATCTTAGTCCCAAACTGGACTAACGTATCCTTAACAACCGTTTAAGTTGATCTTAGCCTCAAAAATGGCTAACGTATCCTTAAACTTTCAAACAGACTCTAGTCCCAAATCGGACTATAAACCCCTTAATCAACTCTGGCTCAAGGGTACATCTCTGAACTCCTCTGACATCTGTCGTTGTAATCCTTCAACGTCGTCAGAGAGGTGATGGGTCCCGACGGCCATACATTTAATGGACCACTAGGTCCCTAAACTGGAACATTAGAGCCAATTGCTCTTTTGTCGGATCTAAACAATCCCGTTAAGTTGATCTTAGTCTCAAACTGGACTAACGTATCCTTAACAAACGTTTGAGTTGATCTTGGCCTCAAATATGGCTAACGTATCCTCAAACCAAAACCCCAAACCCAAATCTAAGAAAACACGGATTTGGACTAATCCACGTCCTACGGGCGACGACATAAATCAGTCTCCGTATACAATCCACGGGCAACCACAAACAAAACAAACACCCACGACACGAAGTGACCAGCTGGAGAAGGAGAAAGTTGTTACCGCAATGCGGTAGCGTAATTAACTGCAGGGGCTTGCGCCTGCAGGGAAGAGCGTCCCCACAATCAAAAACCCCTCAAGCGAGGGGGAATCTGACGAAGTCTGCTACATCGGACGCATCCGTTTAAACCTTCGATACATGGTGCCATAAATCAACTTGGCATCTTCGGAGAGGTAGACGGATAGCACCAATTAGCATCTGCCCCGAACCTCAGGCAAGACGTCCCATGTCTCGGCCGCCGTTCGGAGAGGAACAATGAAGTCTGCTACAACGGTCGTGTCTGTCCAAACCTTCGATATATAGTGCCATAAATCAACTTGGTATCTTCGGAGAGGTGGACGGATAAATCTAAATAGCATCTGCCCCCAAATTCAGGCAAGACGATCCATCCCAGTTCGTCCATGTCTTCCGGTGGTGAACAGATTCTGGCACGCCCGGTGGGGCCTTTTCCTCTTTCCACTCCACACTTCGTGTGTCGTGTTTCACGAACTCAATCGTGGTTTGCTATGGTTGCCTATGGATCTGAGGTACTAAAATTTGGTGTCTTGCTCCTGTGCAGAGGAAGAGAAATCGATGGCTTTCCAATGCATTTCTTGCAACAGCAACACTCACTCCACCCCAACTGGAGGAGTGACATACGGGCCCATCGCGGCCTCTATTTTCTCAATGCCGGTGGGGCAAGTTACGCAAGACACTACTAGATTGTTCTTTGGGACTATGCTCCTATCAATGAGTTTCGGTGCCTCGGCGCCTCAAGAGGAAGCTCCCAAGAGATCGGTCTTCGATCGACTAGTGACCATAATAGCTCCTCTCAACGGGTCGTCCAAAGCTGACATCTCAGTCTTCAACAGGCCGGGCAAGAACCCAAACAGGCCCGCAAAGAGGCTCGTGACACCTAAAGGGGCCACCCCAAAATGGATAGCCTTCCCAATTCCTGCTACGGGCGAATTTGTCAAATGTGCTTCCCCCGCCAGAAAGTCGGTCTTTGAAAGATTAGTCGGCCCTCCTCAAACCCTGCCAAGGACATCAGTCTTCTATATGTTGATACCAACAGTAGCCCCTCAGCAAATCTGGGGGCATGAAAAAGCTGCTTCCAAAACTGAGGTGGTCCTGTCTGCAAGACACGCTCGACGTCATCACTGGCGCCGAATGAGAAAAGCTGGGGGCAATTCTCCCTATGGACTTACCCTACCAGCTCCAATGGTGGAAATTGATGTTGTTGTTCCAACCGGGAACAGTTTTGAGCTGCTCAGGAGGGTACGCAAGAACTCTCCAACGGCGGTGCTAAAGAAATCGCCCCCGTTTGTAGAAACCATAGTGCAGGCAAAGCCGGAGCGCCCCCATCAACGGCTCTCCTCCCAAAATCACAGGGTCTGGCGAAAAGTCCAGGACTCTGTGATCAACAAAGATTACTCTCGTCGACCAAAGAAATCAAAGGCTCGATAAGAGAAAGACTATCCTTCCGTCATACAGCGAGGAACTTCTTCTACACAGGTACCTGTTACAACGGCTCCTTCAACTTAGACCTCCTACAAAAGGATGAGGTTAGAGAAAATGTAACGACTCTGATTTTACTGTACAAAATTTTTAAGTTAATGTACAAAAAGGAGTTCCTTAGCCTAAGTATAAGTTATAAATTGAATTTGTTTAAGAACAGCAAGAAAGCACTTGTAGCTCATTGGTAAAGCCTTGCACTGCTATGACATAGCCCCTGTGTTCGAACCCATCAGCCACGTATTATTTTTCTGATTTTTGTTTTAAACTTTTTGGAAGCCCAAAAGTTTACACGTGCACTGTAAACAAAAATGAAAAGTCAGAGAAATCTAACATGTGCAAAATTATATTAACAGCGAGTAGAACACATGGCAAGCATCCGACGGTTCTCTTACATTGTTTGGCCGGCGAGATGTTGTTTTGGGCCAGCGACATCAGGCCCCCTATAGCCAATAACCCCCGTGCTCTGCACACAAGACCTTTGGCCTGCCCCCATTACCCGTGCACCGTTTGTTTTCTCTGCAATTTAACAGAGAATTCAATTTCCCAATTAATCCAATTTTAAATGCATTTTAATTCATTCTTTCAATTCCAAAACTCTAATTTCACACTATAAATACAACCCCATATCTTAGCCCCTCCTCATTCTGAAATCCCTAGCCAAAATTATCAAATTTTTCTAAGTACAAATGGAGTAGAAGTGGAGTTAGCCCAAGGCCAACTTCCGGTGAGGATCTACCCAAGTTCCGACGGCCCCACGACACCACGAAGGTTACCACATTTTCTTCTACCTCTCCTCCCTCTTTCTATCTAGTAAGTTCCACCTCCTTCTTCTCTTTCTACATAAAAATTCTCTTTTTATAAAACATGTCGGAAGTGAAGTTAACATCGATATCTTCTTTAAAAACCTTATAATTCCAATTTTCTTAAATTTTCTTCATGTATATTCCTACACCATACTTATTAATCATGAAAACTAATAATTAAAAACAATTTTCACCTTAAAACGTCATGTTATATAACTTTAACCTAACTTCTATATGAAAATACCATGAACTTTATATATTCATCTTTTAGTTCTTTTGATAACTATTATCTCTGGAAAACTTCACGGGGTAATGACCTACCCCTCACATACACACATATTGATATAGCACGATACTCTTGGAAACTTATTTTTGTGGCGATTACAACATTTCATCAAAATACCATAAACTATAAAAACTCGGTTTTCTTTGAATGGTTTTATCAAAATTCTATGCGATTATGCCTCTACAATCCATTTTGGGAAACCGCTATTGGATGGTGCGGATTATCGCACATCCTCGGGTTACTAGAGCGAGATGCATACCTCCTCATAGAGCATTCGGTTTCGAAAGATTTTTAATACGATTTTTAAGGAAAACGAGATTTTCTAATTAATAATAAAATTAATTTTTATAATTATATAAATATTATCAAATCTCATATTTTCAAGATATAATAAAATTTCATGTTTTCTAAAAATAAAAAGAATGACAAGTTTTACCAAAATACCATCACGTATTAATACAAGACAAGTATTTCACTAAAATAACACGAACTATTATAACAGCTCCATTTTTAATGTACAAAGGATTGATTTAAATTCAAAGTATACTTGGAGTATTTAATGTTGCTGATATCTCTTTAAGTATTTATTTCACACCATAATTACAAGAAGGAGCTTGTAGCTCATTGGTAATATCTTGCACTGCTGAACCAAGCCACCAGAGTTCAAATCCTATGCCCCACATTATTTTTAATATTGTTTTGTTTTAAATTTTAAAGAAGCCCAACAGTCCAACAGCCATAACTCCCAAATATCCCACTACACCCCATAATGTAAAAATACCAGTGAGCACCCCCGGTGACCCCCCACCTCCCGACCACCGGACTCGGCCGGCGGACCGGCCGAGTCTCCAACTGCAAAACTTCGCCCCTTAGTCTCCCCACCTCCACTACATACTTTAATTCTGCAGATCAATTCCAGAGAGCCTATTAACACCTACTTATTACATTTTTTAATACATTTTTCCTATTTCTTTTACATTTTTTAATTAAAAACCCTACACCTACCTTAACCCTAGCCTAACCCAATAAATACACCCCTACCTCCTACCCTCTCATCCCAAAATTCTGAGCCCACTCTCTCAAAATCTCAAGAAAACTTTGGTACTTTGGAAACGAGCGAAAGGCGAAGCGCCGATGAAATCGATGGCGAACTTCCAGTGATCGTGCTAGGAACTCTCGGCGACGAATCGACGCACCGGCGAATCCTCTACTTCCCTCTCACTCTCTACTGTTGTCCAAAAACCCGTAAGTCCTTTTCTATCTCCCCTTTCTATTATAAGAAATACGGATTTACAAACCCGACAGAATCGGAACAAAACCGATTTCCAATTCGGTTTTCTTATAAACTTCACTTCTCATTATTTCAATTATTTTTAAACTCTATCATGTTGACTATTAAACACTAAACAACTAAATTGATCAAAGTTAAATATATGAAATGATAACTTTTCCATTTATCGTATTTTTTTCACTTAAATACCACATTGTTCCAATTTCATATTGAACTCCATTAAACCTTGCTATGACTATAAGTAGAGCACGAGGTAACGACCTACCTCCCCACACACTCGCATCTAAACATAGTACTATAATCTTGGAAATTAGAATACGAGAAAACCAACCTTTCATTAAAATACCCTTAACTTAATAAAACTTTTAGTATTGATACATTTTTATAAATACATAACTTTTGAAATAATAAAATATATCTAGACTCATCCAATTAAGGACTGTCACATTCATTAGAAAAAGTCGTGAACTTTCAGTCGTTTATCTAAACCTGACTTTGTGGTGTCTAGGCTAGACAAGTGAGAAATGTAACTTTAAAAGGCCCGTCTCACGGTGATTCGTGAGCGGATCCCTCCTTTCTTCACTTGTACTTACCTGGCCACAATTGGTGGTGAAGAGGCGATTTGAACTTGTCACTAGAACATAAAATACGAGAAAACGACATCTTTACAAATAAATACCATTTACTTAATAAAACCGTATTCTAAAGGATTAGTATTTATAAAATCTTTGCAAAGCGCCGCTACAACCCATTTTGGGGAACCCGTTCGGGATGGTGCGGATTATCGCACATCCTCAGGCTTAGTAGTGCGAGATTCAGACCTCCGCAAGGAGCATTCGGTCTCGAAAGATTTAAAATACGACATCTTAAAAAAATGAGATTTTTAGAATATAAAATATTTATAAAAATTATTTTTGTATAAATATATGTATATTTATCATGAAAATATCTATTTTGTTATGACATGAATGTTCAACCTTTTTCTAAAAATGTCACAAGAATCGGTTTACACTAAAATACCATGAATTCAATATAATCACCATTTACACATAAATACCGTTATTTATGGAATTAAGATATTTTCACTAGAAATATCACAAAATAAAATTACACTTATCACAACTATAAAGACGAATAATAAATACTTAGGGTGTATCTTGAAAACTATACAAAAGTATTTTTACATAAACCCCCCTCAAGTTTTATAAATTACCCTAAAGACCCTAGTAAATATAGGACTTCGATTTACATTTCTACTGTCCGACTCGGGTTTGAGTCTGATTAATCTGACTTGAATATGATTCAAGTCAATCTCTAAATCTATAATATTACAATTCAACATGAACACAGGAATCCATGAATCCAGTTATCAATCTATTCAACTTGACTGAACCAAACCATGGATATACTTTCCATTTACATGAATCCAGTTTACATCCGTTACCGATATCATGATTTCGGTCAGTCACTCAACTATACAACTTATACAATACAATATAACAATACAATCAAAACATTATGGGGTTTAAGGGGTAGATTGGTACGGAAGGTGTTAAAAATGGCACGAGACAGTAAGATTAAGACACCTAACATGAATCCTGTTGTTGTTGTACCGTGGCATAACGGTTCCTTGTACTTTCAGTTTTCCTTGGTCTCTAGCATATAGAGACCCCTCTCGTATGCACTGGCATCCTTCTGTACCAAGCTACAAACAACAGCGTTAACACAGTATTCTACAATATTATACAACTTTAAAAGATACATTCTTATTCTGTCTTTTCTATTTCTCCCTTAACTTTGGGACTTACCGAGCAACCTGTTCGCTGATGACATTCTATTTCTTTCTTCTTTGAATGTCGTCAGGTGATCTGGACACAGTAAAGATTGAGCCCACCAGTGAAGACTTGGATCAGTTCCTCGAAGACCTTGAGCTCTAGACATTGTACATTTCCATTCAGTATTTTCATTTCCTGTTATGCCATTGTTTAGGCATCGTTTTTATTTCAGTTGTATTTTCTTTTCATGCATTGTACAAAAGAATGTTATTAAATAAAGTTGCTGTTATTTTTATATCTCTTGTCTCTTATGATTACTTTTATATTACTTAGACACGCTTAGCGTATGTACTTCTGAGTATATACGTAGCGGACCTCATCGCGTCCCCTTCGCCGTATACCGGGAAGCGGGGTGTGACAAGTTTTGTTGGTGGCCCATGCAGGTCAGTGCTATATAGAACCATACTATGCAGTTCTGTTTTAAGCAATATAACACAAGAACCGGCAACTAAAACATTCTTTACAATTCATGTTCCTTGTATCTTACAATTTCATATTCATTGAATCTTATCATTTCAAATATTTTGAATCTGTCCTAACCCAAATTTTTCTTCAAGGTTATGGATTCCCCAAACAACACCAGCACCAATGTCAACAACACACCTCCAGCCCTACCACTCACACCTGTCGTCCCTGCTCCGATCAACGAGCAGACGGTTTTGCTTGAGGCAATCCGAAGCCTCCTAGAAGGACAGCAGCAGCAGACTGCTCTTTTAATGAACTGTCCCGAGGCAGACGCACCTGGGGTAAAGCAATTTAGGGCTTTACACCCTAAACAGTTCTCCGGAAAGGGAAGCCCACTTGAAGCTGAGGAATGAGCACAGAGCATAGAGGATGATCTGGCGGCAGCACAAGTGCCAGACATAGCTTGGGTTCGTATGGCGAAACTGCAGCTCACGGACAATGCTCGCAACTGGTGGAAGGCGGAAGAAAGCCGTCTTGAACAGCCTATCGAATGGAAGACTTTCCGCGACATGTTCGACGCTAAGTACTTCCCTGAGACTGCCAGGTTCGACATGAAACAGCAGTTCATCCATCTGCAACAAGGTTCGATATGGACCAAGTCAGAAGATGAGTATGAAGCTGAGTTCACCATGCTCAGTCGGTAAGATATGTCTCAATAATTCGAATTTTTATATCACATATTACACAGCTAACACAATATTTTTAACAGATTTATGGCACACCTTATACCGACGGATGAGATCAGAGCCCGTCGCTTTCAACGAGTTTTGGATTCGGAAATCCAGGGTGCACTAGCCACAGGAGATTTTCCGACTCATGAATTGGCTCTGAAAGCTGCCCGCCGTTATGAGGCAGTGGTAAAGGCGAGGGGAAGACCTCAATCTGCTGGATTTAAGCGTCCTGCCAACCAGATGGCAGGAGGAGCCTCGTCCAGGCCATCTTTTGTGCTAAGGCGACCCGGAGTACAGAACAACCGTCCCAGCCCAGCCTTTTGTACCTATTGCAAGAGAACTGGACATATGATGAAAGACTGCCGGCGAGCCAACCATCTTTGCTTGATCTGCGGCTCAGCTGCTCATGATATTAGGTCTTGTCCCCAAAAGCAAAACCCAATTGCTGCACCCAGGCCAGCAGTTACCTATCCGCAGCGACCGGCTCTTCAAGCACCTGCTCCTAGACTTGCACTACCTGCACCACCCAGAGGACCACAAGCTACACCACCTCCTTGTCAGTTCTATCGAGCTTAAAGGAACGTTCCGAGAAATGCTCCTCAGGCCAGGAGGAATTTTCCAAGGCGCCAGACTTTCACTATGTCAGTGGAAGAAGCTGAGGCCACTGGCCAAGTCATCACTGGTAAACTATTCTTCTCAAACTTTTCTTTTAGTCTTTGTTTGCCCCAATCAGAGCAAAGCTCTGTTCAAATTCCAAGGCGGGAAACGAAGCAACGCTTCTGTTTCCCCCAATCAGAGCAAAGCTCTGTTTTGGAAATTAAAATGAAAATAAAAATTAAAATAAATTGAAGCAACGCTTCAGATCCCCTGCGCTGCGCGCAGAGCGCCACGTGTCAAAATCAGACACGCCAGTGCAGGGAGCGCAACGCCCAAGGCAGTGCGCCCAATCAGAGCAAGGCTCTATTTAAAACAAAATTAAAAGGAAGCAACGCTTCAGTTGCGCAGGCGCTGCGCTGTGCGATACGTGTCAGCGCAGTTGCGCTGTGCTGTGCGCTGCGCGACACGTGTCAGCGCAGGTGTGCAAGCGCAGCTGCGCTGCGCGACACGTGTCAGCGCAGGTGCGCAAGCGCAGCTGCGCTGCGCGACACGTGTCAAGCGCTGGTGCATCTGCGCCAAACAGAATTAAAATTCTAGTAAGATCTTTCTGTTCTTGTTAAAACAAGAAAATTGTCTTCTGTAAAACAGAAGCCCTTGGATCAAAGATCCAACGGTGGGGAAAATTCCCCAAATCACTCAGAGAAGGATCTCTTTACCAAATTTAACAAATTAATGGGCACTATATAAAGGCCCCTAGACCCCAATTCAAAGGAGATCAACATCGACATCATCATCAAGATTGTGAGAAGAACCTAAGAAGAGCAAAAAGGTAAAAACCTTTATAAAAGAGAAGAATTTCTTCTGAAGAGATCATTGATCTAAGAATAAGATCAATGATCTTCAACAAAAAATAAATAATAATAGTGCCTTGCACCTTTTTATGAACCATTGTGTCACGCCCCGCTTCCCGATGTACGGCGAATGAGACGTGACGAAGTCCGCTACGTATGTACTCAGAAGTACATACGCTAAGCGTATCTAAGCAATATAAAAGTAAATCACAAGAGACAAGAGATATAGAAATAACAACTTTATTGATAACATTCTTTTGTACAATGCATGAAAAGTAAATACAACTGAAATGAAAAGCGATGCCTAAACAATGGCATAACAGGAAATGAAAATACTGAATAGAACAAGGTACAATGTCTAGAGCTCTGGGTCTTTGTGAAACTGCTCCAAGTCTTCACCGGTGGGCTCGATCTCTGCTGAGTCCAAAGCACCTGACGACATTCAAAGAAGAAAGAAATAGAATGTCGTCAGCGAACAGGTCGCTCGGTAAGTCCCAAAGATAATGAAGAATTAGAAAAGACGGAATAAGAAGTATTTTCTAAAGCGGTTGTAAAATATTGTAGAATATTGTGTTAACGCTGTTGTTTGTAGCTTGGTACAGAAAGATGCCAGTGTATGCGAGAGGGGTCTCTATATGCTAGTGACCAGGGCAAACGGAATGTACAAGAAACCGTTAAGCCACGGTACAACTGCAACGGAATATAGGTTAGGTGTCTTAATCTGACCACCTCGTGCCACCTTTAACACCTTCCGTACCAATCTACCCCTTAAACCCCGTAGTGTTTTGATTGTATTGTTGTATTTGTATTGTGTAAGTTGGGTGACTGACCAAAACCATGATATCAGTAAACAGATTGTAACTGCATAATTAGGTAAATGGAATAACGGAATAATGGATGTATATCCATGGTTTGATTCAGTCAAGTTGTATAGATTGTTAACTGGATTCTGGGATTCATGTGTTCATATTGAGTTGGAATATTAAAGAATATATCATGACTTGAATCATATTCAAGTCAGAAATAATCAGACTCAAATCCGAGTCAGACTAAAAGAAATGTAAGTCGAAGTTCTATAATTGGTAGGGTCCTTATTGTAAATTATAAAACTTAAGGGGTTTTATATAAAAATTACTTTTGTATAGTTTTCAAGATACACCTCAAGTATTTATTATTCGTCTTTATTGTTATAATGAGTGTGATTTTATTTTATGATATTTCTAGTGAAAATATCCTAATTACATAAATAAAGATATCAATTTGCAATATTGATTTATTTGAAATTCATGGAGTTTTAATGTAACTTCTAATCTTGTAATTTTTAGGAAAAGGTGGAAACTTTATCTTATAGCAAAATAGGTGTTTAAATGTTAAATATACATTTGTTTATACAAAAATAAATTTTAATAAATATTTTATTTTCCCGAAATCTCATTTTTCTTAAATGTCGTATTTTAAACCTTTCGAGACCGCTCCTTGCGGAGGTCTGAATCTCACACTACTAAGCCCGAGGGTGCACGATAAACCGCACTATCCCTAACGAGTTCCCCAAAGGTGGGTTGTAGTGGCGCTTCGCAAAGATTTAATAAATACTAATTATTTAGAAAACGGTTTTATAAAGATAAGGTATTTATTTGTAAAAGGGTGTAAATTTCCGTATTTTAGATTCTAGGGTTTCCTAAGCCAACTAGCCTATTTCTAAATGGTCTAAACGATAAGTCATTAGAAACCTCAAATCCCCTCTTCACCGCCAATTGCGGCCAGGTAAGTGCCAGGTGAGTAGGAGGCTCTCCACTACAAGTAGTGGCCCTAATTAAGTAACCACTCGCCTTAGACACACTTGCCTAGACACCACAAAGTCAGATTTAGATAAACGATCGATGTTCATAACTTATCGTATTTCTTATTAAAAGATATTGCATTAAAATTGTATACAACTTAGAACTTTTAGAAAAAGGCTTATAAAGAAAATGGTATTTTAATGTAAAATCTTGTTTTATCGTATTCTAAGTTTTCAAGGTAGCGTGTTATGATTACATATGAGTGTATGTGGAGGTAGGTCATTACCTCATGATCTACTTTAAGGTATAGCAATGTTAAAGGGTTAAATGTGATAAACCAAACATGGTGGTATTTAAGTGAAAGAATACGATATATTGCAAAAGCTATCATTTCATGTATGAAAACTTGTTCAAATTGATTTTTAAGTGATTAGTAGTCAACATGAATATGTTTAAGCATTACGGAATTAGTGATAAGTGAGTTTTGATAGAAAACCGAATCGGAAATCGGTTTGTTCCGATTTCCATCGGGTTTATAAATTCGTATTTTAATGGAAGGAAAGAAAGGTAGAAAAGAGGGACTTACGGGTTTGGACAAAGTTAGAGAGTAAGGGGGAGGTAGAGGGTTTGCCCGTACGTCGAATCGTCGTTGAGAGCTCCAAGCACGATCACCGGAAAGTCGCCGTCGATTTCGTCAGCGCTTCGCCTTTCGCTCGTTTTCTAACGTACCAAGTTCTCTTGAAATTTTTAGAGAGTGGACTTAGGAATGTAGGGTGAGAGGGTAGAGGATATGGGGGTTTATATAGGGTTAGGCTAGGGTTAGGGTTTTAATTAAAAAAATATAAAAAATATATAAAAAACATTAAAAATCATTAAATTTTTGGAGTAAAAGT
The DNA here is from genome assembly GCA_030015575.1 of Agapanthus africanus. Lineage (NCBI taxonomy): Eukaryota > Viridiplantae > Streptophyta > Magnoliopsida > Asparagales > Amaryllidaceae > Agapanthus > Agapanthus africanus. The sequence continues at coordinate 482,354,039 of JASDDO010000010.1, read as the reverse complement.
GATTTATTGAGAAATTGATAACCGATAAAAAATTTAAAATATGCAGGTGAGAAGACCAGGTCAACACGGAAAAATTCCGTGTTGACAACTCGGCCGTCCGGCCGAGTCCGGCCGGCGGCGCCGGCCCGAGTCGAAGGCTCGTCGGGTGAGGGATCGCCTTGGGGGAATTTTGGTGCATCTAACTTTTTATGTTCAGTTCAAGTTTTATGAGTTATGGCCTTTTGACTGTTGATTTTCCAAAAGTTTAAAACAAAATAAATACAAAAAATAATGTGGGGCATGGGATTTGAACTCTGGTGGCTTGGTTCAGCAGTGCAAGGTATTACCAATGAGCTACAAGCTCCTTCTTGTAATTATGGAGTGAAATAAATACTTAAAGAGATATCAGCTGCAATAAATACTCCAAGTATACATTGAATTTAAATCAATTCTTTGTACATTAAAAATGGAGTTGTTACAGTCTACCCTCCTTACAAAAATTTCGTACTCGAAATTTACAACTTTTATTTGAGGACTAGTTTACAAAGAGATGTGGATATCTAGTACGCATTTCATCCTCTCTTTCCCAAGTGGACTCTCCTGGAGTGTCTTTCCTCCACATCACTCGAACCAAGTTAACTTCCTTGTTCCGAAGTGTCTTCACTTTCCTGTCCAGGATCTCCATGGGCTGTTGCTCACAAGACAAGTCGGGCTGTATAGTGAGCTCGGAATGATCAAGTACATGGCTGGGGTCACTCACATACTTTCTGAGTTGGGATATATGGAACACATTATGCACTCCTTGCAATGAAGGTGGAAGCGCTAAACGGTATGCCACTTCACCGACTCGTTCGAGTATGTCGAACGGTCCAATATATCTCGGACTTAGCTTACCCCGTCTTCCAAATCGGATCACTCCGCGGTTCGGAGATATCTTCAAGAATACGTGATCTCCTGGTTGGAACTCCAAGTGTCGCCTCTTTGCATCAGCCCAGTGCTTCTATCGATCTTGGGCTATGCGCATCCTTTCCCTGATAGTACGGACCACATCAACAGTTGCCACTATCATCTCTGGTCCACGATGTTCCCTATCTCCGATGTCATCCCAACTTAATGGCGAACGACACTTCCTTCCATACAGTGCTGCAAAAGGTGCCATTCCTATACTTGCTTGGTAGCTGTTGTTGTACGAAAACTCTACAAGATGTAGGTGATCTTCCCACGATCCTTTGAAGTCTAGCATACACGCCCTAAGCATATCCTCCAAGATCTGAATAGTTCATTTCGACTGACCATCTGTTTGTGGATGATAAGCCGTGCTGAAGTTCAGACTTGTTCCCAAGCTTGCTTGCAGACTCTGCCAAAATTGCGATCGGAACCTGGTGTCACGATCGGAGACAATGCAGACCGGTACTCCATGAAGTCTCACAATTTCTTGTATGAGTTCATGGGTATCAGAGATAGTACATTATAAAGAGTTTTAAATCTAAATTAGATTATTACCTCCATGTACTTCTTTGCTAGTGTCTCAGTTGATTGGCCAACTCGAAATGGGATGAAGTGAGCCGACTTTGTAAGTCGATCCACAATGACCCATACGGCATCGTTACCCTTTGTGCTGCGAGGAAGAGCAGTCACAAAGTCCATCGTGATGTGTTGCCATTTCCATTCTGGGATTGGTAACGGTTGAAGTAATTCAGCAGTCCTGTGATGTTCAGCCTTTACTTGCTGACACACCAAGCATTTTGCGATGCTTCTGGCTACTTCACGCTTCATTCCATGCCACCAATAATTCTGACGTAGATCTTTGTACATTTTGGTACCTCCAGGGTGTACTGAATAGGGAGAGCTGTGAGCTTCTTTCATTAACTCTTCCCGTACAGGACCTTTTAGTACACATAATCTGCTGCCGTATCTCAAAGATCCGTCTTCATGGATGATGAAGTCTATTCTGAGTCCATTCTCCACTTGTTCTCTGATCTTTTGCAACTTAGCATCACTTACTTGAGCTGCTTTGATCTGATTGACAATGGTTGATTGAACTTGTAAATTCATCAAACTTGAAGCATTACCTAACATGACTACTTCAATCTCCATCTGATACAAGTCTTGTTGAAGCTTCCACTGAGCGGTGAGATTCATTGCTAATGGTTGGCGACTAAGAGCATCAGGTACTACATTCACCTTCCCTGGGTGATATTGCAAGTTGATGTCAAAGTCCGCCTTGAGTTCTAACCATTTTCTCTGCCGCATATTCAACTCCTTTTGAGTAAACACGTACTTCAGGCTCTTATGATCCGTGTAAATGTTCACTCGTTCACCAAGTAGATAATGACGCCAAATCTTGAGAGCAAAGATGACGGCTGCCAACTCCAGATCATGCATCGGATAATTGCGCTCATGAATCTTCAGCTGTCTTGAAGCATAAGCCACAACCTTACCGTGCTGATGTAGAACACATCCTAATCCTTTACCGGATGCATCGCAATGCACTTCGAATCCTCCAGATTGATCCGGTATGACGAGAATAGGTGCTGATGTCAACCTTGACTTGAGTTCTACGAAAGCTTGTTCGCATGCTTCTGACCACACAAATTCTTCATCTTTACGTGTGAGCTTGATCAGGGGCGTTGCTATCTTCGAAAAGCCTTCAATAAACCTTCTGTAATATCCAGCTAAACCTAAGAAACTTTGAATATCCTTCATTGACTTTGGTGTAGGCCATTCGCTAACTGCCGAAACTTTCGCTGGATCTACAGAGATTCCTTTTCCTGATACGATATGTCCAAGAAAACCAACTTGATTTAGCCAAAACTCGCACTTGCTGTACTTGGCATAAAGCTGATATTGTCGAAGAGTTTCTAGGACAATTCGTAGGTATTCTGCATGCTCTTTCCGACTCTTAGAATACACCAGGATGTCGTCGATGAAGATGACAACAAATCTGTCTAAGTACTCCCAGAAAACTTGATTCATAAGGTTCATGAATATTGCGGGTGCGTTGGTCACTCCAAATGGCATCACCAGAAATTCGTAATGTCCATAGCGAGTTCTGAAAGCTGTTTTGTGAATATCAGCCTCCTTGACCTTCACTTGATGATAACCTGAACGAAGATCTAATTTAGAGAAAACACAAGATCCACTTAGCTGATCGAATAAATCATCGATGCGCGGGAGTGGATACTTGTTCTTTATAGTGACTTCGTTCAAGGCTCTGTAATCGATACACATTCTATATGAACCTTCCTTCTTATTCACAAGTAGTACAGGTGATCCCCAACTTGAAGTGCTGGGACGAATCCATCCTTTCGCCAGTAATTCGTCCAACTGTGTTCGGACTTCCTTCAAACCTTCCGGACTTAAACGATAGGGTGCTTTGATCACCGGTTGTGCTCCTGGTACTAAATCAATACCGAATTCAAGAGCTCGATCGGAAGGCAAACCTGATATATCGTCAGGAAATACATCATCGAACTCTCGAACCACATCTGGTCTTGATTCTTCCTCCGCTTGAGTTGCTGCAACTACTGCTTCTCTTGGCTTCTCTTTGTAGGTACTTGGCTTTAGTGTACGGTCTTCGCTTTTGAAATAGAAGACCGGATGGTCTGGGATCTCGAATACTACCCTCCTTTGACGACAGTCTATGGTAGCATAAAAAGTTCTAAGCCAATCCATTCCTAGAACCACATCGAAGTTCGGTATGTCCAGCACTTTGAAGTCAGTATAAAACTCTCGACTGCAGACGACGACTGGACACATGCTGTATCCCATAGTTGCCTTTAGAACGCCATTTCCTGAACTGACATTCCAGCTGGATACAAGCGGTGAGACTGGAATCCCATGGGTTCGGACAAACCGTTACGACATAAAGCAGTGTGATGCTCCAGTATCAAACAGTGCAAGTGCAGGGATTGAGGATACTAAGATTGTACCTAAGGTATGTGGGATTTGTTTTAGGTATAGAAAATATGTAACTAAGTAGCAGGATAGAAAAGCAAAGTTTGAAAAGAAAAGTTTACCAGTGATGACTTGGCCAGTGGCCTCAGCTTCTTCCACGGATATTGTGAAAGCCTGGCGTCTTGGTACATTCCTCCTGGCCTGAGGAGCATTCTTCAGAACATTCCTTTGAGCTTGATGGAACTGACGAGAAGGTGGTGCAGCTTGTGGTCCTCTGGGTGGTGCAGGTAGTGCAGGTCTGGGAGCAGGTGCCTGAAGAGCTGGTCGCTGCGGATAAGTAATTGCTGGCCTGGGTGCAGTAACTGGGTTCTGTCTTTGGGGACAAGACCCAATATCGTGAGTAGCTGAGCCGCAGACTAAGCAAAGGCGGTTGGCTCGACGGCAGTCCTTCATCATATGTCCAGTTCTTTTGCAGTAGGTGCATAAGGCTGGGTTGGGACGATGGGTTGGTACTCCGGGTCGCCTTGGCACGAAAGGTGGCCTGGACGAGGCTCCACCTGCCATCTGGTTGGCAGGGCGTTTTAATTCTGCAGACTGAGGTCTGCCCCTTGCTTTAATCACTGCCTCATAACTGCGGGCAGCTTCCAGTGCATCCTCATGAGTCAAATATTTTCCCGTGGCTAGAGCAGCCTGAATCTCTGTGTCCAATCCTTGTTGAAAGCGACGGGCTCTGATCTCGTCCGTCGGTATCAAGTGTGCCGCGAATCTGTTTAAAGATTGTGTTAGCTGTGTAGTATGTGATATTTAAAAATTGAACTATTGTGACATATCTAACCGGCTTAACATGGTGAATTCAGCGTCGTATTCATCTACTGATTTGTCCCACATTGAACCCTGTTGTAGATGAATGAACTGCTGCTCCATTGCAAACCTGGCAATTACAGGGAAGTATTTCGCGTCGAACTTCTCGCGAAAAGTCTTCCATTCAATCGCTTGTACCAGACGGCTTTCTTCCGCCTTCCACCAGTTGTGAGCATTATCCGTGAGCTGTAGTTTTGCCACACGGACCCAAGTGATGTCTGGCACTTGAGCTGCTGCCAGATCGTCTTCGATGCTTTGTGCCCATTCTTCAGCTTCAAGAGAGCTTCCTTTACCAGAGAACTGCTTGGGGTGTAAAGCCCTAAATTGCTTTATCCCTGGTGCATCGGTCTTAGGACGGTTCAGGAGTTGTTGTTGGCCCTCGAGAAGGCTGCAAATCGCCTCAAGTAGCACTGTTTGCTCAGTGGGTGGTGCAGGAACAGCTGGTGCGAGAGGTAGTGCTGGAGGTGTGTTCTTGACACTGGTGCTGGTGTTGTTCGGAGAATCCATAATCTTGAAGAAAAATTTGGGTTAGGACAGATTCAAATACATGAAATGATAAGATTCAAGGAATAGAAATTTGTAAGATTCAAGAAACATGAACTGTAACGAATGTTTTAGTTGCTGGTTCTTGTGTTATATTGTTTAGGTTGTTCACGCAGACCAGAACTGCATGATAGGGATTCATACAGCTCTGACCTGCATGGGCCACCAATAAAACCTGTCACGTCCCGCTTCACGGTGTACGGCGAAGGAGACGTGACGAGGTCCGTTATGTATGTACTCAGAAGTACATACGCTAAGCGTATCTAAGCAATATAAAAGTAAATCACAAGAGATATAGAAATAACAGCAACTTTATTAATAACATTCTTTTGTACAATGCATGAAAAGTAAATACAACTGAAATGAAAAGCGATGCCTAAACAATGGCATAACAGGAAATGAAAATACTGAATAGAACAAGGTACAATGTCTAGAGCTCTGGGTCTTTGTGAAACTGCTCTAAGTCTTCACCGGTGGGCTCGATCTCTGCTGAGTCCAAAGCACCTGACGACATTCAAAGAAGAAAGAAATAGAATGTCGTCAGCGAACAGGTCGCTCGGTAAGTCCCAAAGATAATGAAGAATTAGAAAAGACAGAATAAGAAGTATTTTCTAAAGAGGTTGTAAAATATTGTAGAATATTGTGTTAACGTTGTTGTTTGTAGCTTGGTACAGAAGGATGCCAGTGTATGCGAGAGGAGTCTCTATATGCTAGAGACCAGGGCAAACGGAATGTACAAGGAACCGTTAAACCACGGTACAACAGCAACGGAATATAGGTTAGGTGTCTTAATCTGACCACCTCGTGCCACCTTTAACACCTTCCGTACCAATCTACCTCTTAAACCCCGTAGTATTTTGATTGTATTGTTGTATTGTATTGTGTAAGTTGGATGACTGACCAAAACCATGATATCAGTAAACAGATTGTAACTGCATAATTAGGTAAATGGAATAACGGAATAATGGATGTATATTCATGGTTTGATTCAGTCAAGTTGTATAGATTGTTAACTGGATTCTGGGATTCATGTGTTCATATTGAGTTGGAATATTAAAGAATATAGAATGACTTGAATCATATTCAAGTCAGAAATAATCAGACTCAAACCCGAGTCAGACTAAAAGAAATGTAAGTCGAAGTTCTATAATTGTTAGGGTCCTTTTTGTAAATTATAAAACTTGAGGGGGTTTTATGTAAAAATTAATTTTGTATAGTTTTCAAGATACACCTCAAGTATTTATTATTCGTCTTTATTGTTATAATGAGTGTGATTTTATTTTATGATATTTCTAGTGAAAATATCCTAATTACATAAATAAAGATATCAATTTGCAATATTGATTTATTTGAAATTCATGGAGTTTTAATGTAACTTCTAATCTTGTAATCTTTAGGAAAAGGTGGAAACTTTATCTTATAACAAAATAAGTGTTTAAATGTTAAATATACATTTGTTTATACAAAAATAAATTTTAATAAATATTTTATTTTCCCGAAATCTCATTTTTCTTAAATGTCGTATTTTAAACCTTTCGAGACCGAATGCTCCTTGCGGAGGTCTGAATCTCGCACTACTAAGCCCGAGGGTGCACGATAAACCGTACTATCCCTAACGAGTTCCCCAAAGGTGGGTTGTAGTGGCGCTTTGCAAAGATTTAATAAATACTAATCATTTAGAAAACGGTTTTATAAAGATAAGGTATTTATTTGTAAAAGGGTGTAAATTTCCGTATTTTAGATTCTAGGATTTCCTAAGCCAACTAGCCTATTTCTAAATGGTCTAAACGACAAGTCATTAGAAGCCTCAAATCGTCTCTTCACCGCCAATTGCGGCCAGGTAAGTGCCGGGTGAGTGGGAGGCTCTTCACTACAAGTAGTGGCCCGAATTAAGTAACCACTCGCCTTAGACACACTTGCCTAGACACCACAAAGTCAGGTTTAGATAAACGATCGATGTCCATAACTTATCGTATTTCCTATTAAAAGATATTGCATTAAAATTGTATACAACTTAGAACTTTTAGAAAAAGCTTATAAAGAAAATGGTATTTTAATGTAAAATCTTGTTTTATCGTATTCTAAGTTTTCAAGGTAGCGTGTTATGATTACATATGAGTGTGTGTGGAGATAGGTCATTACCTCGTGATCTACTTTAAGGTATACCAATGTTAAAGGGTTAAATGTGATAAACCAAACATGGTGGTATTTAAGTGAAAGAATACGATATATTGCAAAAGCTATCATTTCATGTGTGAAAACTTGTTCAAATTGATTTTTAAGTGATTAGTAGTCAACATGAAGATGTTTAAGCGTTACAGAATTAGTGATCAGTGATTTTTGATAGAAAACCGAATCGGAAATCGGTTTGTTCCGATTTCCGTCGAGTTTATAAATTCGTATTTTAATGGAAGGAAAGAAAGGTAGAAAAGAGGGACTTACAGGTTTGGACAACGTTAGAGAGTAAGGGGGAGGTAGAGGGTTTGCCCGTACGTCGAATCGTCGTTGAGAGCTCCTAGCACGATCACCGGAAAGTCGCCGTCGATTTCGTCAGCGCTTCGCCTTTCGCTCGTTTTCTAACGTACCAAGTTCTCTTGAAATTTTTAGAGAGTGGACTTAGGAATGTAGGGTGAGAGGGTAGAGGATATGGGGGTTTATATAGGGTTAGGCTAGGGTTAGGGTTTTAATTAAAAAAATATAAAAAATATATAAAAAACATTAAAAATCATTAAATTTTTGGAGTAAAAGTGATTTATTGAGAAATTGATAACCGATAAAAAATTTAAAGTATGCAGGTGAGAAGACCAGGTCAACACGGAAAAATTCCGTGTTGACGACTCGGTCGTCCGGCCGGTGCCGCCGGCCCGAGTCGGGCCGAGTCGAAGGCTCGTCAGGTGGGGGATCTCCTGGGGGGAATTTTGGTGCATCTAACTTTTTATGTTCAGTTCAAGTTTTATGAGTTATGGCCTTTTGACTGTTGACTTTCCAAAAATTTAAAACAAAATAAATACAAAAAATAATGTGGGGCATAGGATTTAAACTCTGGTGGCTTGGTTCAGCAGTGCAAGGTATTACCAATGAGCTACAAGCCCCTTCTTGTAATTATGGAGTGAAATAAATACTTAAAGAGATATCAGCTGCAATAAATACTCCAAGTATATATTGAATTTAAATCAATTCTTTGTTCATTAAAAATGGAGTTGTTTCACATTGGTTCTAGAATCTTAAAGATTCTTTTCTTGAATCCAAAATTGGATTAAGTTATTAAAACAGTGCCTTGCACTTGCAAATCTGCACTGTTGCGCTCCTGGGTTGGCGCAAGCCTCCAAAGAGCGCCACGTGTCAGCACCTTAACCACTTGCGCTATGCGCTTTTAAAAATAGAGCATTGCTCTTTAAAGTTGGCGCAACTCACCAGAGCGCGCCACGTGTCAGCAGCGCAACAGCGCAGCGCACTGCGCTTGCGCTCACCGGAGCGTGACACGTGTCACCTCCACATGTGCTTGCGCTCAATAATTGGCGCAAAGCGCCTGACAAGCCAATATCAGACAATTAATGCTCTGCAAGCCCAATTAAAAAAAAGGCCTAACAGGCCAAATTAAATGCAATGTATTATTTTAAAGAAGGGCAGAGCCCTAACAGATGCTCTGCATCATTTATAAAGGGACATAGCCCAAATCAGAAAGGCCTAACAGGACAAAATAAAATGCAGTGCATTATTAAACAGGGTCAAAGCCCTAGCACAGGCCTAATAGAACAAAGATAAAGAAAAACGTTGAACATATTCAACTGGACTTAGCCCAATCATGGCCGTAAGTCCTCAAACTAAATTGACGGAGCAAGATTGCTCTCTTAAATCAATTTACATCCGGTTCAAGGGTACATCTCCGAACTCCTCTGACACCTATCGTTGTAATCCTTTAACGACGTCAGAGAGGTGATGGGTCCCGACAACAACACATCGATATGGACTGTGGGGTCCTTAAACTCATGGACTAATGCGTCCTTAAACCAAGATACGGACTGTGGGGTCCTTAAACCCATGGACTTATGCGTCCTTAAACTAATGGACTAATGCGTCCTTAAACACATCCATACGGACTGTGAGGTCCTTAAACCCATGGACTTATGCGTCCTTAAACTCACGGACTAATGCGTCCTTAAACACATCTATGTGGACTATGGGGTCCTTAAACTCACGGACTAATGCGTCCTTAAACTAATATCCATCCCTGAAGCGGGAACGATGGACCACCACGTCCCTAAACTGGAACAATAGAACCCCAAAATGCTCTTTTGTCGGATCTAAACGATCTCGTTTAAGTTGATCTTAGCCTCAAATATGGCTAACGTATCCTTAAACATTCAAACAGACTTTAGTCCTAAATGGGACTATAAGACCCCCAATCAACTTTGGCTCAAGGACACATCTCCGAACTCCTCTGACATCTGTCGTTGTAATCCCTTAACGTCGTCAGAGAGGTGACGGGTCCCGACGGACATATATTAAATGGACCACTACGTCCCTAAACTGGAATAATAGAGCCCCTAAATGCTCTTTCCATTAAGTTGATCTTAGTCTCAAATCAGACTAATGTATCCTTAACGAACGTTTAAGTTGATCTTAGCCTCAATATGGCTAACGTATCCTTAAACTAAAACACCAAACCCAAATCTAAGTAAATACGGATTTGGACTAATCCATGTCCTACGGGCGACGGCATAACTTAGTCTCCGTATACAATCCACGGGCATCCACAAACAAAACAAACTACACACGACACGAAGCGAAATTCTGGAGAAGGAGAAAGTTGTTACCGCGATGCGGTAGCGTAATTAACTGCAGGGGCTTGCGCCTGCAGGGAAGAGCGTCCCCACAATCAAAAACCCCTCAAGCGAGGGGGAATCTGACGAAGTCTGCTACATCGGCCGCATCCGTCTAAACCTCCGATACACGGTGCCATAAATCAACTTGGCATCTTCGGAGAGGTGGACAGATAAAACCATATAGCATCTGCCCCGAATCTCAGTGTCAGGACTTCGCAGTTCTGTGCGCCGTCTTTCGGAGGGGAACAGATTCTGGCACGCCCGGTGGGACCTTTTCCTCTTTCCACTCCACACTTCGTGTGTCGTCTTCGCGAACGAATCGCGGTTTGTTAATGGTTGCCTTTGGGTTTCAAGTTACTAAGATTTGGTCTTTTCCCCGGCGCAGAAATCAAGCATCAATGGCATCCAACTGCTCGAGCTGCTCAAAGTGCCAATGCAACTGACGCTCCGCCTCACCTGGAGGTGTAGCCTATGGGCTTCAAGCGGCCTCCATCCTTGCCATGCCGGTAGAACAGGTGACCCAGGCCACCACCGGCCTGTTTTTCGGGACCATGATCCCGCCTGCAAGCTTCACCATGCCAGTGCCCGCACCGGAAGCGCACAAGAAGTCGGTCTTCGATCGGCTCGCTACTACCACGGCCCCTTTCAACGGGTCGTCCAATACCAAGCCGGCAGCCTCTATCTTTACCAGGCTATACCAGAACTCCGATGGGCCCGCCAAGAAGCCCATGAACTCCGAAGTGGCCGTCCCAAGGAAGATAGCCACCTCTGCTCCTGATGTCATCAAGACGGCTTCTCCTGTTAAAGAGTCAGTCTTTTCAAGGCTGATTATTCCGGCTACTGCTCTTACTCGAGGGTCTGTCTTTGACAGACTGAACATCGCCACTCAAAAGACAACATCAGTCTTTAAGAGGCTGGCACCAGCGGCGCCTCATCCGGACAGGGGGCAAGATGAAGCTGTCCCTATCGCCGAGCCAGTACTAATGGCTCGTCACGCTCGACGTCGCCACTGGCGCCGAGTAAGGAAGGCTGGGGGCAACTCCCCCTCAGGGCTAACTCCACCTGCTCCAGTGGTGGAAGTTAATGTTGCTGTTCTAACTGGGAACAGCTTTGAACCGCTGAGGAGGGTACGTAAGAACTCTCCGACTGCTATGCTAAAAAGATCTCCTCCGCCTGCAGAGAGAGTTACAGAAACTAAGTTGGAGCAGCCCCCTCAACGGCTGTCCTCCAAGATTTATAAAGTCTGGCGGAGAGTTCAAAACTCGGTAATCGACCAAGATCACTCTCTCCAACAGAAAAGGGCAAAAGTGCAAAGAGAAAAGAACAGTCCGGACAAACAGCAAAGGACGACCACCACCAGGGTGCCCGCTGCAACGGCCCCCTCAACTTCAACGGCCTACAAGAGAAGAAGGCCCGAGAAAATACCCACGCTCACGTAAAATGCCAAAGGCAGAGAGCCCAAACGCCCTAAGTCCGGGGGCATTGTAGTCCATACTGTATACATGGCGTCGGGGAAAAAGGACAGCCGTACATCTACAGATCATAGACCGCTTACACAGTCAGTGACCAAAGCTCAGGAGCAACAACAAAAGCTCCAGGAAATGATGAATGTGATGGCCGCACTCACTGGGCCAAAAGAAAGCCCCGAAGCGTTCTCTGATCAACGCCAGGAGCAAGAAACTGACGATGATTCTTTCGCCGGATACTGGAAAAGAAAGATAAAGATGCTGCGGAACAAGCAGCCAACATAAAGCGAATGGCTCTCCTGTTCCAGGACATGGTGGGAATGATGATTCAACAAGATCCTCTTGTTGAAGAGCCTCCGATCGTCCTTGAAGACGACAGGGAAGAAACATCAAATCCTCCACTGGCTCTGTCAACAGCCAAGGAGGAGACAATCTCCAAAGCTGACTTGGACGAATATATAGCTCAGCAGATACGGGTTCATCAAGCGACTGAGGCAGCCGGTTAGGTCGTAAAAATGGGGCGACCATATCCGAGCTGGTATGATCAGATCAAGTACCCGCCGGGCTATACAATACCGAAATTCCATGTGTATAAAGGGACTGGCAATCCCCACCAGCATGTTGCCCAGTTCAGGGCGCTTTGCGGCAACACCGGCGGTGATGATAAATTATTGCTTCGCCAGTTCGTCGGTAGCTTATCGGATACAGCGTTCGAGTGGTACTCCGAGCTCCCAAACGACTCTATCAAGACCTTTACGGAGATGGAGCTGCTGTTTACCCAGCGTTTCGCAAGCGCCAACGAACGCACCCCGATAACGGCGTTGATTAATGCCAGGGTGAAGCCGGGCGAGACATGGGTCCAATATGCTATACGGTGGCGGAACTTATGGTCAAAATGCGAACAACGCATTGAAGAAGCACCAGTGGTGGGCATGTTCATGGGCACTCTTGATCCGCAAGCGACCATCTCACAATTCATGATGTTCTTCAAGCCGACTACCTTCCAAGCCCTGATCGACAAACTGGCCTAAATGGATCAGATGGGCCATAGACCTCCCCCTCCAAAGCTGGACTCTCGAAATGAGAAGGGGAAAGGAAAAGCAATTGTTGTCGCTAATGCTCAACAACAGCCGAGCAACTTGAAACCGGCTGTCCGTCAAAACAAAATGTGTCCACGCGTACCCCTTGAGGAAAAGCTAGGACGTCTTTACTCGTTTTCTCGAGATAAAACGAGAAGACTGTTTGAGCTAGCACTGCGCAACCGACTCATAAATCTGCCGGATCTGAGACGTCCGTCGCAGCCAAACGACGTCAATGATCCCAATTACTATCCCTATCACCGAGTACTAGGTCATCCGATCGAGGATTGCTACGTCTTTAAAAATTGGATTGAGGACCAGTACTAACAGGGCAAGTTCGCGTTGTCCGACAGATAGAAGGTGAATCAGCCGCAGCCTCACACCCCTAAAAGGGTGAATACGCCGTGGGCAACATGGTCCCTCATTGAAGAAGCTCCATGGGAGGTTGTATTATCAGCCAAAACAAATAGGATGCTGAGCGATCTTCAAACATGCCCAGCGATTAGGTGGAAGAACCCGTTGGAACCTCAGATCATTGAAGGGGTGCTGAAGCCGGGTCTAATTTCAAAGATCGATGGTGGTGGCCCAAGCATTCACGACCAGCCGTCAAAATCTTCAAAGAAGAAGAAAAAGAAATCCAAGAAGCCCGTGAAGCCTGGCGACAAGCGCACAGACTTACAAAAGCAAATTGACGCTCTGGAGGAATACAACTAGAAAGCACGGACTCCCATTACACTCCAAGAGTTCCTCAACCACGTCTTTTAAGAGGAAGATGAGGGAGACAGTTTGTCGGATGGATCTGAGGAATACGTGGCGAGCTGTCATATGATCTCCCATTCGTTTACAGACAATGAGGAAGCTCCTTGCACTGAAAAGCTGGGGGCAGATCCTGAACCGGAAATTCTGGGGCCATCGGATGAAACAATTGACGCATTCCTCAACGAAGCTATGTTCAAAAGTAAAGCTGATCGGGAACGCAAGGCGGCTATATTTGAAAGGGCCAAGCGCCAGCGATTTGATGAAAGAGTTGGGATACTCCCACTGGAGCAGAATACATCCACCGCAGATAAAAGCAAATTCAAGACGAGGAAAATGTTTGCTAAGGCCATATCAATGGGTATGAAGCTACCATCCTCTGAAGGAAACATTACTGGTGAAGCAGAAATGCACCCCTTCTACTGCTTGTATCATCGGAAGATTTCGCACCCCACCGAAGAGTGCAAAGCTTTCAATAGATAGTGGCAGGGATATGTTACTCACCGACAACATTTTAAGCGGGAAAAGCGCAAAACTCGTCGGAAGCAAAAAAGTACGACCGAAGGGCTTAACAGAACTACCGGCGATTGTCGCATGGTTAACGCCGGGGGATCACAAGTGCTCACATTCGGGAGCAACTCTGACGAGGAAATGGCTCTTAGCCCCCTCTTTAAAGAGTCCACCTCGGGAAAAGAAGTAGAGCCGAAGGTCTGCGAAAACATCCGGTTGCCTAATCGGACGCTACCCGAAAAGAATCTCGGACCCTCAAACAAAAAAGATAAAGGGAAAGAAAAGGTCTCTGAGAATATCGCCCTAGATGACCAAGTCATGGAAGAGCTAGCCGTTAAGGACCCGCCGAAGAAAAATAAGGTGGATTACAATGTTCTAGCGCATCTGAGGAAGCTACCCTCGCAGCTCAGCATTCTTGACGCCCTTTTACTATCAAAAGAGGCAAGGGATTCATTAATCAAGGCACTACAGGACCCCGAGCAATTCCAAGCTTTCCTTACCGAAGAAAAGATGAAGAATGAGTTGGAAGAAGTGCACACGGCCGATGTCACTTTTGGTGACGAGGACCTTCTCCTTGGGACGTGCGAACACAATTGCCCCCTCTATGTCTCAGGGTATTGCCATGATATAAAGATAGGAAAAATCCTGGTCGACAATGGATCTTCCGTTAATCTCCTCAATGTGCGGGTGTTAAAGGAAATCTGCATGAGAGTCCAGCACCTCGCTCGGGATAAGATTACCATCTCCGGGTTCGACTCCCAATCGTCAAGAACTCTTGGGTCTGTGATACTGACGCTACGGTTTGGGCTGCTCGTCACGGGCATTAAATTCCACGTCATAGATGCCAAGACATGCTACAATGCTCTGCTCGGCCGACCATGGTTACACGAGTACAACATCATCCCTTCTACACAACACCAGTGTATGAAATATTTTAAGGATGGTCTCGAGTATACCGTGACGGGAGAACTGAATCCGTTTTCCGTGAATGAAGTCTGCAAATATGAAGATGCCAAATACTTCTTACCGGATTTCGAGGACACAGAGAGATGTCACAAGCCGGAGAACAAAGCTAACGCCGCCATCCCTGTCTTCGGCAGTGATACCGAGGAGGAAGAGGAGATAGTTTATTCGGGTCCAACCCAATACAACAAGCCGGGACCATCTGCTCCTACATTGATCTTTGGTAGTGACTCGGAAGATGATGTCCATGCTATATTCTCTGCTCGGCCTTCAATACAAACATCCGCTGATGAAGAACAAAGTCTGCAAGTCGCCATGGTGCTGCGTAAACACCATAAAGAACTGGATGCGCTCGATACCTACAGTGTAGAGGAGCTGCGGATGTTCTATGTCGCTCCCAGGCGAGAAGGCGAAAAGGCAATTCTATTCTACCGCTCTGAGGAAACCAAAGTGGAGAAAGAAATCTGGTACGGTGCGGATCCTACGCTTGACAGGCTTCAGCCCATCCGTCTCCCTAGATATTATACAGAAGGCTTGAAAAGGCTGTTGAAGCGCCAGGGGATATCCTTCAAACAGACCGCTCGAAAAGCCAAATTCTATGACAGGGTTTGGAACGTCCCCAGAACTCAGCACAAGTTGCCTAGTGGGAGGATGGAAACAATCGGGCTCGGATACATTCGGTCTAAGAAACGAGAGTTGCTCCGCGACTGTTACGTCGTACATAACTTCAATGAAGAAGCGGACTCAATGGGAGGACGTTAATACTGAACCGGTAAAAGTTCCTGATGCAAAGGTGACCAGTCCGTCATTCGAAGAACAAATGGACAAACTTATAAGGGAAGCTGGTCAAAAAGTCCGAGACGGCCACAATCGCGACATGGCCATCTACGAGAAAGCCAAAACGCAACGCCTCCTACAACAGGCCGTGAAAAATGAAAGTGCCGCTCCCTGTCAACCTGTGGCAAAAAAGGCTCGACGCAGAGGCAGAAACAAGTCGAAAAGCGAAAGGGGCGCTCGACAGCAACAAAGCGGGACTAAGAAGCCACGCAAGCGGGAATCGAGCGGTCCTGATCTATCCCTCATGAAGAAAATGGGTCGAGCATACTCTTTTCCTCGGGACAAGACAAAGAAGATACTTGACCGAGCTATAAAATACCAGATGCTTACACTGCCGGAGTCCAAGCACCCTGAGCAAGCAGGCGAAGTCTCACACCCAAACTATTGCTCTTATCACCGAGTAATAGGGCACCCTCTCGAAGACTGCATCACATTTAAGAATTGGGTCGAAGATCAGTATCATCTCGGCAAGTTCGCTCTGTCTGACAACTGGAGGGTAACGCCGCCACAGAAGCACGAATCCAAAGCCATGAAAGCAGAACCAGCTCCACATTGGTCTTGGAAGCGAATTCGTACTTGTCACATGATAACAATATCAAAAGAAGAGCCCGAGAACATGGATGACCTTCCGTGGTGCCTCGGAAACAGCAACGATGAGGTGATCTCAGAATTTCCACCAGCACCGAAAGAGCTGGAAGATAGAATACATACCACTGCAGATAACCTTAAGAAAATTGAGTTGGGGACGGCGAACGACCCGCGACCCGCGACCAACATTTGTCAGCGAGCTGCTATCTGAAGAAAGGGTGGCTGCATTAAAAGATGTGCTTGTACAGCATAGAGATTGCTTCGCATGGAACTATTCCGAAATGTCGGGACAAGATCCAGAAATTGCTGTGTATAAATTGGCGATATCCCCGGACGTCAATCCAGTCAAACAGGCACCGAGAAGAATGCGGCTCGAGCTTGAGATGAGTATCAATGCCTAGGTCAAGAAGCTAATTGACTCTGGTTTCATCCAGGAGGTTCAATATCCTGAATGGATCGCCAGCATCGTCCCGGTGATGAAGAAAAATGAGACAGTGCGCATATGCGTGGACTTCCAGGATCTCAATAAAGCCTGCCCGAAGGACGATTTCCCAGTGCCAGTCACCGAGCTGATGATAGATAATACGTCCACTCATGAATTTTTCTCCTTCATGGACGGCTCATCAGGGTATAATCAGATAAAGATGCATCCCGAAGACCAGAAGCACACCGCTTTCCGGACCCCCTTGGGTATATTCTGCTACAAGGTGATGCCCTTCGGTCTAAAGAACGCCGGAGCCACCTATCAGAGGGCTATGACGAAGATCTTCGATGACCTTATACATGAAATCGTCGAATGTTATATCGACGACCTCGTGGTTAAAAGCAAATCGTACGAGGAACATCTCGAGCATCTGAAGACCATATTTCGACGCCTTCGACAATACAACTTGAAGATGAACCTTCTCAAGTGTGCATTCGGAGTTTCCTCGGGCAAATTCCTGGGATTCATCGTCCGACATCGAGGTATCGAAATAGATCCGTCAAAGATCAAGGCGATCATAGAAATGCCTCCGCCTAGAACTCTCAAACAGTTGCGGTCTCTCCAAGGGAAGCTCGCGTACATACGGCAATTTATAGCCAACCTTTCAGGCAAGTGCCGTCCTTACAGCCACCTGATGAAGAAGGGAACCCCGTTCGTCTGGGATCAAAAATGCCAAGGCGCGCTAGACGAAATCAAGCAGTACTTGCAAAATCCGCCAGTGCTGGCTGCTCCGGTCAAGGGAAGACCCCTCATTCTTTATACGACTGCCCTCGAAGGTTCTTTAGGCGCTTTATGGGCGCAAGAGAATGACCAAGGGAAAGAAAGGGCACTCTACTATTTGAGTCAAGTTCTACTGGGGGCAGAAAGCAACTATTCACCCATTGAAAAACACTGTCCGGCGTTGATCTTCGCGATAACAAAGCTCAGGCACTATGCGTTGGCACATGAAGTCCGTCTCATTTCGAAGGTGGACCCTTTTAAATATTTAATGTCGAAGGCCATATTGACAGGGAGACTTGCTAAATGGGCCCTACTCTTGATGGAGTTCTCGATAACTTATCAACCTCTCAAGGCAGTAAAAGGCCAGGCCATCGCCGACTTCCTCGCTGAGCATCCGATACCTACCGATTCTCCTCTGAATTGCGAGCTGCCAGACGAACATGCGTTTGACGCGATCGACGGTGGTGATACCCGATGGGAGCTTTATTTTGATGGAGCGTATTCCATGAAGAAGCGCAAACAAAGTACGCCTATAATCAAATCGAGGGTAGGCCTTATCTTCGTGACTCCACAAAGAGGGATAATGCGCTTTGCTTTCTCCTTAACAGACCCGAGGATGAACAATGAAGCCGAATATGAAGCTCTAATAGCAGGCCTCGAGATCGCCATTGACATGGGAATTGAAAGCCTCCTCATATACGGAGACTCCCAACTGGTCGTCAGTCAAGTAAACGGCGCTACCAAACGTCCAAACCAGAGTTAGTGAAGTACGGCGAAAAGGTGCAACAACTGTTGACCTAAATCCCTTCCTATACTTTGGAAAACATACCGCGCGCGGAAAACAGCAAAGCGGACGCGTTGGCCAAGCTCGCTAAAGAACTGGCTGACGAGAACCTCGATGAAGTCAGAATCGTGGTCCAAAGCCGTTGGGTGCTTGCCCTAGCAGAAATATCTCCGGAAACATCCGAAGAAAAAGGAGCGACTGAGCGGACGACCCTGCAAATAAAAGACCGGGAAAAGGCCGAGGATTGGAGAGAAGTCTTTATAGACTACTTCAAATACCGTCGAACGCCTGAAGATGCGTCCTCAAGACATCAGCTTATGAGACGAGCTCTGTCTTTCACCTTCGTCAATGATACTCTGTACAAGAGGTCATTTGATTCGCTATGGTTGAGATGCCTAGGACCCGAAGAGGCGAAGAGAGTCGTCCAAGAAGTTCATGACGGACTTTGAGGTTCTCACCAAGCAGGCCCGAAGATGAAGTTAAAGATTAAAAGGATGGGTTATTATTGGCCCACGATGATTCAGGACTGCCTCGAGTATGCGAAGCAATGCCACTCATGCCAGATCCATGGGGACTTCATCCATCAGCACCAAAATCCTCTACACCCAACAGTGGCTAGCTGGCCATTCGAAATGTGGGGAACTGACATAATCGGCCCTATCGAACCAGCATCGTCCAGGGGACATCATTTCATCCTGGCGACGACTGACTACTTCTCCAAATGGGCAGAAGCAGTACCGCTGAGGGAAGTGAAAACGAAGAATATCCTCCATTTCTTCAGGACGCACGTCATTTATCGGTTTGGAACTCCGCGACGGATCATCTGCGATAACGGGCCAGCCTACAGAAGCCACAAGATCAGTCACTTCGCCCAGCAACATAATATAGACCGGAGATATTCCTCAGTTTATAATCCGCGAGCTAACGGTCTAGCTGAGGCCTTCAATAAGACCTTGACGAAGATCATGAAGAAGACGGTATCCCGAAATAAGAAGGACTGGCACGAGAGACTGCAAGAGGCTCTTTGGGCGTATCGAACTACGTTCAAGACAACCACGAACACAACGCCATATGCGTTGGTATTCGGTACCGAAGCAGTACTCCCCCTCGAGATAGAGTTACCCTCTTTACGAGTAGCAGTCCACTACGAGCTGACGGACGAAGAAAATACTCACCTTCGGCTTGAGGAGCTTGATGCCCTTGATAAAACCCGGCTCATAGCGCAACAAAATCTAGAAGCTTATAAAGCAAAGATGACGCGCTCATACGAAAGATTGACCCGGCCAAGGGCATTCCGCCAAGTAGAACTCGTGCTAGTGGTCAAAAGGCCTATGATCCCCAATCGCGCCAAGCGGGGAAAATTCGAGCCGAACTATGAAGGCCCGTACATAATAGACAAGGTCTACCAGGGTGGAGCCTATCTACTCATGGATATGCACGGTGAAAGGCCTTTCAGGCCAATAAACGGCCGCTTCCTAAAGAAATACTACGCTTAATGGGTCACAGCCTAGGCCAATGATAGATGACGACGACTATGTCCGCTCGCTATTTTCCTAAGCCCAAACCCTATAAGTAGTACCCGGCCTTCTTTACCAAGGACCGAAATGTCCTTAAACTAATGACGGACCGAAACGTCCTTAAACTACTACCGCAACATCCTTAGGCTGACGAGATGAATAAAAAAATAAAAAAAAATAATAATAATAAACGGTATGTCCATAAGCAAAATGGGCACGGATGAAAACCCGAAAGGGCTCCGTGAGTAAAAACAGCAGGGCTACCGGCGAGTGTTCGTGAAAACCCGAAAGGGCGCGACCTCGTAAAAAAAGAGAGAATAAAAAGAATTAAAAAAAACGGTACGTCCCTAAGCAAAATGGGCACGGATGAAAACCCGAAAGGGCTCCGTGAGTAAAAACAGCAGGACTACCGGCGAGTGTTTGTGAAAACCCGAAAGGGCGCAACCTCGTTAAAGGACACTTACAAGGTCCTCTCGACCTTGTAAGGAGAAATCACCCGCGTGAGATCCTTACGACTCACAAGGGAGCAACACACTTAGGGATCCCCACGATTCCTAAGAAGAAAATACCCTTGCGAGATCCTCACGACTCGTAAGGAGAACTCTCTTATGGGACCCTCACGACTCATAAGATTTGAAAGCTTTAAGTTACAGAGACCTAAACCTGTGCTTAAGCAACCCCTACAACTTTCGATATTGCCCTATAAGTGGCTCAGCACTGACCCTTGTATACAATCCACTGGCGCGAATAAACATTTCCCTAACCAAGTCCCATCCGTGACTGGGGATATGTACGCATGATGAACAATCCTTATAAGTCCTCTCGACTTACAAGGAGAAAACCCTCTTGTAGGATCCTTACGACTTACAGAGGAACATGCACTTCGGAATCCTCACAATTCCTAAGGAGAAAACACACCTACAAGATCCTCGCGACTCGTAGGGAGAAATACCTTTGTGAGACCCTTACAGCTCATAAAGTCAAAAGCCTTAGTCAACAGGACCCTAACCTTGTTCGCTAAGCCACCTTTGTTCAACATCGACAGAGGCAAATGATGATTCGCTCCTGCCAATATCCCAGTTGTAGTGGTGCTGATGCCAAAAACGGTGTCTAATTTCAGGTTTACGGAGAAAAGCCAGTAGGCCGCACATGCATACGAAATAGCCGAAATGATGGGGCAACTTGCAATAAAAAAGCAGCAAGTAAAAACGTATGCACACAAAATAGCCGAAATGATTGGGCAACTCGCAATAAAAAGCAGCGGGTAAAAATAAAATAAACAGCCGAAATGATTGAGCACCGCGAAAGATAGCCGAAATGATTGGGCAATCGCGACCTTCGCGATATAAAAGCTGAAATGATAGAGCATCGCGGAAATGAAACAATAAAAAAAATATATGAAACCTTTTGCCCTACAGTTGAGATCACATCGATACCTGTATACAATCCAAGGGTACAAACAAAGAGGGAACCATACCTTCCCAACAGGCTCCGCCAGAAAGCAAAGCCAAATCTCGACGATTCACCAACAGCCTAGAGACAACCGCGACATCCATCTTGATACAGCAGACCCAGTGCCGGCAAATGAAGCGAAGATCAAATTTCTAGCTTCACGGTTTTGACGGTAACTTATATAAAACCTGAAAGACCGCCACAGATCAGTTCAACCCCGAAGAAACTAGTGTCTTCGGCAAAATCCCTCAATTCAGGGAAACTAGCGTCTTTGATGAGAGCCTCCTGATTCGCGTCGGCCCGCAGAGAAACCAGTGTCTCCGCAAGAATACTTTGATTCGTTTCAACCCCGAAGAAACCAGTGTCTTCGGCAAAATCCTTCGACTCAGGGAAACCAGTGTCCTTGACGAGAACATCCTGATTCGCGTCGACCCGCAGAGAAACTAGCGTCTTTGCTGGAACACCTCGACCCGTTTCAACCCCAGGGAAACCAGTGTCCTTGGCAAATAACTCAATTCAGGGAAACTAGCGTCCTTGATGAGAGCCTCCTGATTCGCGTCGGCTCGCAGAGAAACCAGTGTCTCCGCAGGAATACTCCGATTCGTTTCAACCCCGAAGAAACCAGTGTCTTCGGCAAAATCCTTCGACTCAGGGAAACCAGTGTCCTTGACGAGAACATCCTGATTTGCGTCGACCCGCAGAGAAACTAGCGTCTTTGCAGGAACACCTCGACTCGTTTCAACCCCAGGGAAACCAGTGTCCTTGGCAAATACCTCAATTCAGGGAAACTAGCGCCCTTGATGAGAGCCTCCTGATTCGCGTCGGTCCGCAGAGAAACCAGTGTCTCCGCAGGAATACTCCAATTCGTTTCAACCCCGAAGAAACCAGTGTCTTTGGCAAAATCCTTCGACTCAGGGAAACCAGTGTCCTTGACGAGAACATCCTGATTCGCGTCGACCCGCAGAGAAACTGGCTTCTTTGCAGGAACACCTCGACTCGTTTCAACCCCAGGGAAACCAGTGTCCTTGGCAAATACCTCAATTCAGGGAAACTAGCATCCTTGATGAGAGCCTCCTGATTCGCGTCGGCCCGCAGAGAAACCAGTGTCTCCGCAGGAATACTCCGATTCGTTTCAACTCCGAAGAAACCAGTGTCTTCGGCAAAATCCTTCGACTCAGGGAAACCAGTGTCCTTGACGAGAACTTCTTGATTCGCGTCGACCCGTAGAGAAACTAGCGTCTTTGCAGGAATAAATCGATTCGTTTCAACCCCAGAGAAACCAGTGTCCTTGGCAAATAACTCAATTCAGGGAAACTAGTGTCCTTGATGAGAGACTCCTGATTCGCGTCGGCCCGCAGAGAAACCAATGTCTCCGCAGGAATACTCCGATTCGTTTCAACCTCGAGGAAACCAGCGTCCTCGGCAAAATACTTCAACTCAGGGAAATTAGTGTCCTTGATGAGAACTGCTCGATTCGTCTCGACCCGTGAGGAAATTAGTGTCTTCGTGAAGACTTCCCGATTCGTTTCGACTTGGAAGATAAAGCCTTAGGCAGCAGGGATTAAAAAACTTGTTTCCTAAGCACGGGGATCCTGCAAGTCGGTCTAAAACGGTCTCTTGCATACTATCCACGGGTCTCACTCTCCAAAGTCAAATTTCAACAAGGAGGGAAACAACCGCTTGCGAGTCCTCTCGACTCGTAAGAGGGAAAATTCTCTTATAAGATCCTTACGACTTATAAGAGAAAATGCACTTAGGAATCCTCACGATTCCTAAGGAGAAAATCCACCTACGAGATCCTCTCGATCCGTAGGGAGAAAAGTCTCTATGAGACCCTCACGGCTCATAGAGTTGAAAAGTCTTAGGCGGCAGATCTGAACCTGCGGCCTAAGCCATCGCAATCCCTTGAAGAAACCAAGATGCTTACTCTATTATCTGTCAACCATGTTTATTAAGACAACATGCTGATAATCAAAGAAAGAAGAAAGCGACAGAAAGAACATCCGATTTGCATTTGATCAAGCGTTCGAGACACCTTTATTCATGCATGTGCAAAAGACTCGGAACGAGAAATAAGACAAGCTGAAATGAGAAATTTTCCATTCAGATCGCAAAAGATTCTTACAATTATAAAGAAATAGACAAAGACATTATCGAGACGATTACAATGGCAAAACCTCAAATCCAGGACATGGATTGAGGAACTCATAAGTGACCTTGTCCAGAACTTTCCAAGCCTGGCGAACCATCCTAGTGTGCTTCCTTTCGCGAGCACGGGCGTCGGGATCCCCACTGATGTCCTCCACCATCCGATAGGCAGCAAGAATGGCGAACTGTTGAAAAGCCTGGTGCAAGAGATCGACGAGATTGTCTCGCCGTCTCTTCGAGATTAGGTTCATCAGGTACACCGAATGCACCTTATCCTTGGCGGTATCCAATGCCCCAAGTGGCACACCAGTACAGAATAGGGGAAGCGCTTCCCAGATGGCTCCCACGATAAGCTTCAGGAGAGAGGAACGTCGGGGAAGCAACTGACCGTTGTATGCGTCGAAGTGACTCATAATCTCGGCACATTCGGCATTAGTAAATTCTCGATTTTGGGAGCGGCCGAGTCGGCGGATGTCCCCGTAAGAGATAATTTCGTCGAGATCGTACATATGGGCGTCCATTGTTTCTGTAAAAGAGAATCAATAAAATTATCAGAAAGACTGATTAAGCAAAACGATATAATTCATCGAAGAATAAAAAGCCATCTTTAAAATCCAAGATCCGTGAAAAACTCCTAAGAATTCTTCTGTATGATTTGGAAAGAGCAAAAGCCCCATTGATGAATTAAAAAAATGCAAGAAAAATCTTTTAGAGAGCAGAGCTCTATTAATGGAACCCTAATAGTATTCTCCTTAGTTCTCTTTAGACCCCTTTAGAGCAAAGCTCTGCTAAGTGAAACCCTAAATGGGTTTTCTTTAGATCAGGGATCTATTGAGAGCAAGACTCTGTCAATGAAAATTAATTTAATTTAATTTAAATTTAAATTTTTACCTAAAAGTTTTAAGAGTTTAACTCTAGGAGTTCTTGAAAATAAAGAGCAAGGCTCTAAGATTCTGAAAGTAAAAATCTTGAAGATGATAATCATCTGCTGAGAGACCAAAGGTCCTATTTATAGGCATCAAATGCCTTTTCAGCTCCCAAGAGTTACCGCGGGGGTTGGAATTCTGCCACCGCTGCGCTCACGTTTAGAGGGCCAAGCACAACGGTGGGGAGGCATTTGTTTGCCCAAATCAGAGCAAAGCTCTGTTCAAATTTTAAGGCGGGAAACGAAGCAACGCTTCTGTTTCCCCCAATCAGAGCAAAGCTCTGTTTCAGAAATTAAAATTAAAATAAATTGAGGCAACGCTTCAGATCCCCTGCGCTGCGCGCAGAGCGCCACATGTCAAAATCAGACACGCCAGCGCAGGGAGCGCAACGCCCAAGGCAGTGCGCCCAATCAGAGTAAGGCTCTATTTAAAACAAAATTAAAAGGAAGCAACGCTTCAGTTGCGCAGGCGCTGCGCGACACGTGTCAGCGCAGCTGCACTGCGCGACACGTGTCAGCGCAGCTGCGCAAGTACAGCTGCACTACGCTGTGCGCTGCGTGACACGTGTCAAGCGCTGGTGTATCAGCACCAAACAGAATTAAAATTCTAGTAAGATCTTTCTGTTCTTGTTAAAATAAGAAGATTGTCTTCTGTAAAATAGAAGCCTTTGGATCAAAGATCCAACGGTGGGGAAAATTCCTCAAATCACTCAGAGAAGGATCTCTTTAACAAATTTAACAAATTAATGGGCACTATATAAAGGCCCCTAGACCCCAATTCAAAGGAGATCAACATCGACATCATCATCAAGATTGTGAGAAGAACCCAAGAAGAGAAAAAAGGTAAAAACCTTTATAAAAGAGAAGAATTTCTTCTGAATAGATCATTGATCTAAGAACAAGATCAATGATCTTCAAGAAAAAATAAATAATAACAGTGCCTTGCACCTTTTTATGAACCATTGGTTCTAGAATCTTAAAGATTCTTTTTTTGAATCCAAAATTGGATTAAGTTATTAAAACAGTGCCTTGCACTTGCAAATCTGCACTGTTGCGCTCCTGGGTTGGCGCAAGCCTCTAGAGAGCGCCACGTATCAGCACCATAACTAATTGCGCTATGCGCTTTTAAAAATAGAGCATTGCTCTTTAAAGTTGGCGCAACTCACCAGAGCGCGCCACGTGTCAGCAGCGCAACAGCGCAGCGCACTGCGCTTACGCTCACCGGAGCGTGACACGTGTCACCTCCACATGCGCTTGCGCTCAATAATTGGCGCAAAGCGCCTGACAAGCTAATATCAGACAATTAATGCACTGCAAGCCCAATTAAAAAAAAGGCCTAACAGGCCAAATTAAATGCAATGCATTATTTTAAAGAAGGGCAGAGCCCAAACAGATGCTCTGCATCATTTATAAAGGGACAGAGCCCAAATCAGAAAGGCCTAGCAGGCCGAAATAAAATGCAGTGCATTATTAAACAGGGGAAAAACCCTAGTACAGGCCTAATAGGACAAAGATAAAGAAAAACGTTGAACATATTCAACTGGACTTAGCCCAATCATGGTCGTAAGTTCTCAAACTAAATTGACGGAGCAAGATTGCTCTCTTAAATCAATTTACATCCGGTTCAAGGGTACATCTCCGAACTCCTCTGACACCTATCGTTGTAATCCTTCAACGACGTCAGAGAGGTGATGGGTCCTGACAACAACACATCGATATGGACTGTGGGGTCCTTAAACTCATGGACTAATGCGTCCTTAAACCAAGATACGGACTGTAGGGTCCTTAAACCCATGGACTTATGCGTCCTTAAACTAATGGACTAATGCGTCCTTAAACACATCCATACGGACTGTGAGGTCCTTAAACCCATGGACTTATGCGTCCTTAAACTCACGGACTAATGCGTCCTTAAACACATCTATGTGGACTATGGGATCGTTAAACTCACGGACTAATGCGTCCTTAAACTAATATCCGTCCCTAAAGCGGGAACGATGGACCACCACGTCCCTAAACTGGAACAATAGAGCCCCAAAATGCTCTTTTGTCGGATCTAAACGATCTCGTTTAAGTTAATCTTAGCCTCAAATATGGCTAACGTATCCTTAAACATTCAAACAAACTTTGGTCCCAAATGGGACTATAAGACCCCCAATCAACTTTGGCTTAAGGACACATCTCCGAACTCCTCTAACATCTGTCGTTGTAATCCCTCAACGTCGTCAGAGAGGTGACGGGTCCCGACGGCCATATATTAAATGGACCACTACGTCCCTAAATGCTCTTTCCGTTAAGTTGATCTTAGTCTCAAATCAGACTAACGTATCCTTAACGAACGTTTAAGTTGATCTTAGCCTCAATATGGCTAACGTATCCTTAAACTAAAACACCAAACCCAAATCTAAGTAAATACGGATTTGGACTAATCCACGTCCTATGGGCGACGGCATAACTTAGTCTCCGTATACAATCCACGGGCATCCACAAACTAAACAAACCACACACGACTCGAAGTGAAATTCTGGAGAAGGAGAAAGTTGTTACCGCAATGCGGTAGCGTAATTAACTGCAGGAGCTTGCGCCTGCAGGGAAGAGCGTCCCCACAATCAAAAACCCCTCAAGCGAGGGGGAATCTGATGAAGTCTGCTACATCGGCCGCATCCGTCTAAACCTTCGATACACGGTGCCATAAATCAACTTGGTATCTTCGGAGAGGTGGACGGTTAAAACCATATAGTATTTGCCCCGAATCTCAGTGTCAGGACTTCGCAGTCCTGTGCGCCGTCTTTCGGAGGGGAACAGTCTTGTTTATCTACACACTTTCCTTATACCTAAAACATATCCCATATACCTTAGGTACAATCTTAGTATCCTCAATCCCTGCACTAGCACTGTTTAATACTGGAGCATCTCACTGCTTTATGTCGCAACGGTTTGTCCGAACCCATGCGATTCCAGTCTCACCGCTTGTATCTGGCTGGAATGTCAGTTCAGGAAATGGCGTTCTAAAGGCAACCATGGTATACCGTTTGTGTCCAGTCGTCGTCTGCAGCAGAGAGTTTTATGCTGACTTCAAAGTGCTGGACATACCGAACTTCGATGTGGTTCTAGGAATGGATTGGCTTGGAACTTTTTATGCTACCATTGACTGTCGTCAAAGGAGGGTAGTATTCGAGATTCCAGACCATCCGGTCTTCTATTTCAAAAGCGGAGACCGTACACTGGAGCCAAGTACCTACAAAGCGAAGCCAAGAGAAGCAGTAATTGCAGCAGCTAAGGCGGAGGGAGAATCAAGACCAGATGTGGTTCAAGAGTTCGAAGATGTATTTCCTGACGATATATCAGGTTTGCCTCCCGATCGAGCTCTTGAATTCAGTATTGATTTAGTACCAGGAGCACAACCGGTGATCAAAGCACCCTATCGTTTAAATCCGGAAGATTTGAAGGAAGTCCGAACACAGTTGGACGAATTACTGGCGAAAGGATGGATTCGTCCCAGCACTTCAAGATGGGGATCACCTGCACTACTTGTGAAGAAGAAGAAAGGTTCATACAGAATGTGCATCAATTACAGAGCCTTGAACGAAGTCACTATAAAGAACAAGTATCCACTCCCGCGCATCGACGATTTATTCGATCAGCTAAGTGGATCTTGTGTTTTCTCTAAATTGGATATTCGTTCAGGTTATCATCAGGTGAAGGTCAAGGAAACTAATATTCATAAAACAGCTTTCAGAACTCGCTATGGACATTACGAATTTCTCGTGATGCCATTTGGAGTGACCAACATACCGGCAATATTCATGAACCTAATGAATCAAGTTTTCCGGGAGTACTTAGACAGGTTTGTTGTCATCTTCATCGACGACATCCTGGTGTATTCTAAGAATCGAAAAGAGCATGCAGAACATCTACGAATTGTCCTGGAAACTCTTCGACGACATCAGCTCTATGCCAAGTACAGCAAGTGCGAGTTTTGGCTAAAGCAAGTTGGTTTTCTTTGACATATCGTATCAGGAGAAGGAATCTCTGTGGATCTAGCAAAAGTTTCAGCAGTTAGCGAATGGCCTACACCAAAGTCAGTGAAGGACATTCGGAGTTTCTTAGGTCTAGCTGGATATTACAGAAGATTCATTGAAAGATTTTCGAAGATAGCAACACCCCTGACCAAGCTCACACGTAAAGATGAAGATTTTGTGTGGTCAGAAGCATGCGAACAAGCTTTCGTAGAACTCAAGTCGAGGTTGACATCAGTACCTATTCTCGTTATACCGATCAATCTGGAGGATTTGAAGTGCATTGCGATGCATCCGGTAAGAGATTAGGATGTGTTCTACATCAGCACGGTAAAGTTGTGGCTTATGCTTCAAGACAGCTGAAGATTCATGAGCGCAATTATCCGACGCATGATTTGGAATTGGCAGCCGTCATCTTTACGCTCAAGATTTGGCGCCATTATCTACTTGGTGAACGAGTGAACATCTATACAGATCATAAGAGCCTTAAGTACGTGTTTACTCAGAAGGAGTTGAATATGCGGCAGAGAAGATGGTTAGAACTCATGGCGGACTTTGACATCAACTTGCAATATCACCCAGGGAAGGTGAATGTGGTACCTGATGCACTTAGTCGCCAACCATTATCGATGAATCTCACCGCTCAGTGGAAGCTTCAACAAGACTTGCATCAGATGGAGATTGAAGTAGTCGTGCCAGGTAATGCTTCAAGTTTGATGAATTAACAAGTTCAATCAACCATTGTCAATCAGATCAAAGAAGCCCAAGCAAGTGATGCTAAATTGCAAAAGATCAGAGAACAAGTGGAGAATGGACTCAGAACAGACTTCATCATTCATGAAGACGGATCTTTCAGATACGACAGCAGATTGTGTGTACCAAAAGGTCCTGTTCAGGAAGAGTTAATGAAAGAAGCTCACAGCTCTCCCTACTCAGTACACCCTGGAGGTACCAAAATGTACAAAGATCTACGTCAGAATTATTGGTGGCATGGAATGAAGCGTGAAGTAGCCAGAAGTGTCGCAAAATGCTTGGTGTGTCAGCAAGTAAAGGCTGAACATCACAGGACTGCCGGATTACTTCAACCGTTACCAATCCCAGAATGGAAGTGGCAACACATCACGATGGATTTTGTGACTGCTCTTCCTCGCAGCACAAAGGGTAACGATGCCGTATGGGTCATTGTGGATCAACTCAAAAAGTCAGCTCACTTCATCCCATTTCGAGTTGGTCAATCAACTGAGACACTAGCAAAGAAGTACAAGGAAGTAATAATCTATTTAAAGATTTAAACTCTACATAATGTACTATATCTGATACCCATGAACTCATACAGGAAATTGTGAGACTTCATGAAGTACCGGTCTGCATTGTCTCCGATCGTGACACCAGGTTTCGATCGCAATTTTGGCAGAGTCTGCAAGCAAGCTTGGGAACAAGTCTGAACTTCAGCACGGCTTATCATCCACAAACAGATGGTCAGTCGGAACGAACTATTCAGATCTTGGAGGATATGCTCAGAGCATGTATGTTAGACTTTAAAGGATTGTGGGAAGATCACCTACATCTTATGGAGTTTTCGTACAACAACAGCTACCAAGCAAGCATAGGAATGGCACCTTTTGCAGCATTGTATGGAAGAAAGTGTCAATCGCCATTAAGTTGGGACGACATCGGAGATAGGGAACTTCTTGGACCAGAGATGATAGTAGCAACTGTTGATGTGGTTCGTACTATCAGGGAAAGGATGCGCATAGCCCAAGATCGACAGAAGCACTGGGCTGATGCAAAGAGACGTCACTTGGAGTTCCAGCGAGGAGATCATGTGTTCTTGAAGATATCTCCGAACCGCGGAGTGATCTGGTTTGGAAGACGGGGTAAGCTAAGTCCGAGATATATTGGACCGTTCGACATATTCGAACGAGTCGGTGAAGTGGCATACCGCTTAGCGCTTCCACCTTCATTGGAAGGAGTGCATAACGTGTTCCACATATCCCAACTCAGAAGGTATGTGAGTGACCCCAGCCATGTTCTCGATCATTCCGAGCTCACTATACAGCCCGACTTGCCTTGTGAGCAACAGCCAGTGGAGATCCTGTACAGGAAAGTGAAGACACTTCGGAACAAAGAGGTTAACTTGGTCCGAGTGATGTGGAGGAAAGACAGTCCAGGAGAGTCCACTTGGGAAAGGGAGGATGAAATGCGTACTAGATATCCACACCTCTTTGTAAACTAGTTCTCAAATAAAAGTTGTAAATTTCGAGGACGAAATTTTTGTAAGGAGGGTAGACTGTAACAACTCCATTTTTAATGTACAGAGGATTGATTTAAATTCAAAGTATACTTGGAGTATTTAATTTTGCTGATATCTCTTTAAGTATTTATTTCACTCCATAATTACAAGAAGGACCTTGTAGCTCATTGATAATATCTTGCACTGCTGAACCAAACCACCAGAGTTCAAATCCCATGCCCCACATTATTTTTAATATTGTTTTGTTTTAAATTTTATAGAAGCCCAACAGTCCAACAAGCATAACTCTCAAATATCCCACTACACCCCATAATGTAAAAATACCAGTGAGCACCCCCGGCGACCCCCCACCTCCCGACCACCAGACTCGGCCGGGATCGGCCGAGTCGGCCGGCGGACCGGAGGACTCGGGCCGGCGCCGCCGGCCGGACTTAGCCGGACCGCCGAGTCCCCTGAAGAAAAATTTTGCCCCTTGGTCTCCCCACCTCCACTGCATACTTTAATTTTGCAGATCAATTCCAGAGAGCCCATTAACACCTATTTACTACATTTTTCCTATTTTTTTTTACATTTTTTAATTAAAAACCCTACACCTTCCCTAATTCTAGCCTAACCCTATAAATACACCCCTACCTCCTACCCTCTCATCCCAAAATTCTGAGCCCACTCTCTCAAAATCTCAAGAAAATTTTGGTACTTTGGAAACGAACGAAAGGCGAAGCGCCGACGAAATCAACGGCGAACTTCCGGTGATCGTACTAGGAACTCTCGGCGACGAATCGACGCACCGGCGAATCCTCTACTTCCCTCTCACTCTCTAGTGTTGTCCAAAAACTCGTAAGTCCTTTTCTATCTTCCCTTTCTATTATAAGAAATACGGATTTACAAACCCGACGGAATCGGAACAAAACCGATTTCTGATTCGGTTTTCTTATAAACTTCACTTCTCATTATTTCAATTATGTTTAAACTCTATCATGTTGACTATTAAATACTAAACAACTAAATTGATCAAAGTTAAATACATGAAATGATAACTTTTCCATTTATCGTATTTTTTCACTTAAATACCACATTGTTCCAATTTCACATTGAACTCCATTAAACCTTGCTATAACTATAAGTAGAGCACGAGGTAATGACCTACCTCCTCACACACTCCCATCTAAACATAGTACTACAATCTTGGAAATTAGAATACGAGAAAACCAACCTTTCATTAAAATACCCTTTACTTAATAAAACTTTTAGTATTGATACATTTTTATAAATACATAACTTTTGAAATAATAAAATATATCTAGACTCATCCAAGTAAGGACTGTCACATTCATTAGCAAAAGTCATGAACTTTCAGTCGTTTATCTAAACCTGACTTTGTGGTGTCTAGGCTAGACAAGTGAGAAAGGTAATTTTAAAAGGCCCGTCTCACGGTGATTCGTGAGCGGATCCCTCGTTTCTTCACTTGTACTTATCTAGCCACAATTGGCGGTGAAGAGGCGATTTGAACTTGTCACTAGAATATAAAATACGAGAAAACGATATCTTTACAAATAAATACCATTTACTTAATAAAACCGTCTTCTAAAGGATTAGTATTTATAAAATCTTTGCAAAGCGCCGCTACAACCCATTTTGGGGAACCCGTTCGGGATGGTGCGGATTATCGCACATCCTCGGGCTTAGTAGTGCGAGATTCAGACCTCCGCAAGGAGCATTCGGTCTCGAAAGATTTAAAATACGACATCTTAAGAAAACGAGATTTTTAGAATATAAAATATTTATAAAAATTATTTTTGTATAAATATATGTATATTTATCATGAAAATATCTATTTTATTATGATATGAATGTTCAACCTTTTTCTAAAAATGTCACAAGAATCGGTTTATACTAAAATACCATGAATTCAATATAATCACCATTTACACATAAATACCGTTATTTATGAAATTAGGATATTTTCACTAGAAATATCATAAAATAAAATTACACTCATCACAACTATAAAGATGAATAATAAATACTTGGGGTGTATCTTGAAAACTATACAAAAGTATTTTTACATAAAACCCCCTCAAGTTTTATAAATTACCCTATGGACCCTAGTAAATATAGGACTTTGATTTACATTTCTACTGTCCAACTCGGGTTTGAGTCTGATTAATCTGACTTGAATATGATTCAAGTCAATCTCTAAATCTATAATATTACAATTCAACATGAACATACGAATCCATGAATTCAGTTATCAATCTATTCAACTTGACTGAACCAAATTATGGATATACTTTCCATTTACATGAATCCAGTTTACATCTGTTACTGATATCATGGTTTCGGTCAGTCACCCAACTATACAACTTATACAATACAATATAATAATACAATCAAAACACTACGGGGTTTAAGGGGTAGATTGGTACGGAAGGTGTTAAAAGTGGCATGAGACAGTAAGATTAAGACACCTAACATGAATCCTGTTGCTGTTGTACCGTGGCATAACGGTTCCTTGTACTTTCAGTTTGCCCTGCTCTCTAGCATATAGAGACCCCTCTCGTATACACTGACATCCTTCTGCACCAAGCTACAACCAACAGCGTTAACACAATATTCTACAATATTATACAACTTTAAAAGATACATTCTTATTCTGTCTTTTCTATTTCTCCCTTAACTTTGGGACTTACCGAGCGACCTGTTCGCTGATGACATTCTATTTCTTTCTTCTTTGAATGTCGTCATGTGATCTGAACACAGTAGAGATCGAGCCCACCAGTGAAGACTTGGATCAGTTCCTCGAAGACCTCGAGCTCTAGACATTGTACATTTCCATTCAGTATTTTCATTTCCTGTTATGCCATTGTTTAGGCATCGTTTTTATTTCAGTTGTATTTCCTTTTCATGCATTGTACAAAAGAATGTTATTAAATAAAGTTGCTGTTATTTTTATATCTCTTGTCTCTTGTGATTGCTTTTATATTGCTTAGATACGCTTAGCGTATGTACTTCTGAGTATATACGTAGCGGACCTCGTC
Organism: Agapanthus africanus; assembly: GCA_030015575.1. Classification (NCBI taxonomy): domain Eukaryota; kingdom Viridiplantae; phylum Streptophyta; class Magnoliopsida; order Asparagales; family Amaryllidaceae; genus Agapanthus; species Agapanthus africanus. Next base: position 482,320,393 of record JASDDO010000010.1, on the reverse strand, counting down.
GCGTCCCCTTCGCCGTATACCGGGAAGCGGGGCGTGACAACTATTCAAGCTAAGTTAATATTCACTATAATACTTCACATTCTTAAAATTCACAAATTATAGAAACCCTAAATATAATAAATAAATACTCGAGGTTTATTTTGAAAGTATATAAAATATTTTTCATAAAACCCCCTTGAGTTATATACAATTATATTTAAGGACTTTAGTAAATAAAGGTTTAAACGGGATCAATTCTCTTGAGCCTCAGGGAACCGGAGAAAGTGAGTGCTTGTCTATTTAAGGTAGAAAAACTTAACGGAGTTATAAATGGTAATTGTCTTGGAAAAAGATACAAATCCTGCCGTTCATGTGCAACAGTTATCGATAACACCCAAACCTAATTCAGGATCAAAATTCTGTTTAAATTGTCTGACTCAAGTCTAAGTCTAAATCTAATATGAATCCAATCCAAACATGAATCCAAATCTAACATGAATCCAACATGTATACTTGAACCTGAGCCTGATTACCAGAACAATATCAACATGCAAATATGACTTAACTTGATCAAGAAATAGCTATGACTTGACTTGACTACATTGTTTCCCCCAATCAGAACAAAGCTCTGTTCAAAATTCAAATTTTGAAATGAAGCAACGCTTCATAGCAGCGCCAAGTGCGTTGCGCCCTAAGCAGTGCACCACGTGCAAAGCACGTGTACACTAGCGCTAAGAGCTCTGCGCTATAAGCAGTGCACGCTAGCGCTAAATACGTTGCACTCTAAGCAGCGCACCATGTGCAAAGCACGGGAGCGCTAGTGCTGGAACTAAACGTTCCCAACCGTTGGATCAAAAATCCAATGAACATGATTAAAAATTATTAATTGATCAGAATAAAATTCTGTTAAGGGAAGATTCCTCAAAATCTTTCCAAACAAAAAGATTGTGCTCTGTAAATCAGAGCACCGTTGGATCAATGATCCAAAGATGATTAAAAATCACCAAAATACAGAATAAATTCTGTATGGGGAAAGATTTCCCAATCTTGTTAAAAACAAGAAGATTGCCTTCTGTAAATCAGAAGCCCTTGGATCAAAAATCCAACGATGGGAAAATCCCCAAATCAATGGGAGAAAAGATCTCCTTAACTGATTGAACAAATCAGCTCGCCCTATATAAAGGCCCCAAGACTTCAAGTCTAAAAAAAAAGAGATATAGAGAAACAAAGAGAGGAACCCCCCAAAAAACTTTGAGAAATCTCAGAAAGAAGAGCAAGCTCTCGGTAGAAGAAGAAAATTCTCTTCAAGGTAAAAAGAACAGAAAGACGAAATCGTCTCATATCAAAAGAAGAATTTACTTCTTTCTTTAAGATCATAGATCTACAAGGCCAAGGTCTTTCACAAAGTGATCAAAAGATCTCATCATAAAATAAGAAGAAGAACATAATTCTTCTCACAGATCATAGATTTATAAGACTAAGGTCTTTCATAGAAAGAGATGATGAACATCTCATTATAAAAGAGGGGAGAATAATTCAGTTCTCTTAGAATCATAGATCCATAAAGGCAAAGCCTTTCACCAAAATAAGAGATTGAAACTTCTCCTATAAAATAAGAATTTTGTTCTTAGAACCTTGAGACAAAGTCTCTTATAAAAAAAGAATTTAATTCTCAGGGCGCAAACTGATCTAAGTTGCATAAAGAAAGATCCTTGGCCCTCTTAATTTAAAAGAGCTTTAGCACTCCATATCTAGCGCAAAGCGCTGCAGAGCTTTGGCGCTCTTAATTTTAAAGAGCCTTAGCGCTCCAAATATAGCGCACTGCGCTCATAGACTGGCCCAAAGCGCCAAACGCACCACGTGCTCCTCAAGTGTGCGCTACTGAACAAATAGCGCTTTGCGCTCATAGACTGACGCTAAGCGCACCACGTGATCCTCACGTGTGCGCCACTCAACAAATAGCGCTTTGCGCTAATGAACAAGCGCAATGCGCTCATAATCTGGCGCTCAGCGCCAAGCGCACCACGTGCTCCTCACGTGTGCGCTACCCAGCAGAAGCGCTCTGCGCTCTTTGATTGGCGTAAAGCGCCAAGCGCGCCACGTGCTGCGCACGTGTGCGCTAAAAGAACATAAATTGTTCTATAAGTAAAGCCCAGAGCTATGATGAATGATCAACATTCAATAAAAGACAAAAATATTGTCAGAACCCAAATCAATGCCCAACATTGTTAAATGTTTAACATTTTAACTGAATGGGCCGAGCCCAAAGTGTCCACAGAACCCTCATTCAGATTAACCGAGCCCATATACTCATAAATCTCAGATCTTAGTCCCAATTGGACTACAGATCTCCCAACCAAAATTGTTTCAAGGGTACATCTTTTTACTCCGCTGATATTTGTCGTTGTAATCTTTCAACGTTTTCAGAGAGGTGACGGGTCCCAACAACCATACATTTCATAGACTATGACGTCTTTAACCTTGGACTGTGGGGTCCTTAAGCCCATGGACTATGATGTCCTTAATCTTGGACTGTGGGGTCCTTAAACTCATGGACTATGATGTCCTTAACCTCGGACTGTGGGGTCCTTAAGCCCATGGACTATGATGTCCTTAACCTTGGACCACCATGTCCCTAAACTGGTAATCGACCGCAATGTCCCTAAACTAAACAATGGAGCCTAATGCTCTCTTGTTGGATCAAAATGATCTCTTTAAGTTGATCTTAGTCTAAAATTGGACTAATGTATCCTTAACAAACGTTTAAGTTGATCTTAGTCTCAAATGAGACTAACGTATCCTTAAACCCAACCCCAAACCCAAATCTAAGAAAATACGGATTTGTACTAATCCACGTCCTACGGGCGACAACATAAATTAGTCTCCGTATACAATCCACGGGCAACCAAAAACAAAACAAACACACAAGACACGAAGTGGCCATCTGGAGAAGGAGAAAGTGGTTACCGCGATACGGTAGTGTAATTAACTGCAGGGGCTTGCGCCTGCAGGTAAAGCGCCCCCACAATCAAAAACCCCTCAACGAGGGGGAATCTGACGAAGTCTGCTACATCGGCCGCATCCGTCTAAACCTTTCGATATACGGTGTCATAAATCAACTTGGCATCTTCGGAAAGGTGGACGGATAGCACCAATTAGCATGTGCCCCCGAAATTCAAGCCCTGACGTCCCGGTCGCGTCTTCCGGCAGAGAACAGATTCCGGCACGTTCGGTAGGACTTTTCCTCTTTCAACTCCACACTTCGTGTGTCGTATTCACGAACGAATCGCGGTTTGATATGGTTGCCCTTAGGTTCGAGGTACTAAGATTTGGTTTTGCTCTCGTGCAGAAAAAAGAACATCAATGGCCTCTAACTGTTCCAGCTGCAACAACAACTCCCGTTCTGCCTCATCGGGGGAGTAACCTACGAGCCCCAAGCGGCCTCCCTTTTCACAATGCCGGTGGAACAGGTGACACAAGCCACCATAGGGCTATTCTTTGGGACCATGCTCCTACCCATAAGCTTCAACACACCACTGCCATCACAAGAAGCTAAGAAGAAGTCGGTCTTTGATCGACTCACAACTATTGCGGCCCCTCTCAACGGATCGTCCAAGTCCATTGCCTCAGTTTTCAACAGACTGGGCCGAAGCACAGATGGGCCCATGAAAAAGCCCACAATTCCTGAAGAGGTTATCCTGAAGAGGATAGCCATTCCTACTCCTGAAGTCACCAAGGCGGTTTCTCCGACTAAGGGGTCGGTCTTCACAAGACTGACTATTTCAGCTCCTATTCCGGGTGAAGTAACCAAAGCCGTTTCCCCCGCATGAAAGTCGGCCTTTTCAAGATTGGCCATTCCCTCTCAGCAAGCATCTGTCTTTGACAGGCTGGCGCCAACAGCAGACTCTCATCAGAACAGGGGGCTTAGAAAAGCTGATCCAACAGCGGAGGTGATCCCGGCCGTACGACATGCTCGACGTCGCCACTGGCGCCGAGTAAGGAAAGCTGGGGGCAATTCCCCTTCTGGACTGACTCCGCCAGCTCCAATGGTGGAAGTTGATGCCGCCGTTCCAACTGGGAACAATTTTGAACTACTTAATAGGGTGTGTAGGAACTCGCCAACTGCTATGCCGAAAAGATCTCCTCCACCTATGGAGAATGCCCCAAAGGCGAAGCTGGAGCAGCCCCCTCAGCGGCTGTCCTCCAAAATTTACAAGGTCTGGCGTCAAGTACAAGACTCGGTGATTGATCCAGATTATCCCCGCCGACAGAAAAAGATGAAAGTTCAGCGAGAAGAGGACCATCCTGTCAAGCCACAGAAGGTGACAGCTACTTGGGTGCCCACTGCAACGGCCCCTCAACCTCGACCGTTCACAAGAGGAGAAAGCTGGAGAAAATCCCGGTGTCTGCGACGAATCGCAAGAACACTGAATCTAAACACCCAAAGTCTGGGGGCATGGTGGTGCACACCATTTATATGGCATCCGGAAAAGAGGATAGCTGTATCTCCACAGGTCATCGACTGCTTACGCGATCAGTGACTAAGGCTCAGAAGCAACAACAACAAAAGCTCCAAGAGATGTTAACAGCTATGGCCGCACTCACAGGACCGAAGCAAGCCCGGAGACATCCTCGGAGCAGTGCCGTGAGCAGGAAACTGATGCGGAATTCCTTTGGAGAATGCTTGAGAAGAAGGACAAAGAGGCCGCGGAACTAGCGGCCAATATAAAACAAATTGCCCTTCTATTCCAAGATATGGTGGGCATGATGATCCAGCCGGACCCTCCAGCCAAAGACCCTCCAGTAATAATTGAAGATGATAGAGGAGAGACATCAAACCCTCTGCCGGCTCTGTCAGCAGCCAAGGAGGAGACCATCTTAAAAGCCGCCCTGGATGATTATATCGCTCAGCAAATACGAGTTCATCAGGTGAATGAAGCGGCTGGGCAAATTGTTAAAACTGGACGACCCTATCCGGGTTGGTATGATAATTTCCCGCCGGGATACACGATCCCCAAATTCCACGTATATAAGGGGACTGGAAATCCGCATCAGCATGTCGCTCAATTTAGGGCTCTGTGCGGCAACACCGGAGGTGACGATAAGCTACTGCTTCGCTAATTCGTTGGCAGCTTGTCAGAGACGGCATTTGAGTGGTATTCCGAGCTCCCAAATGACTCCGTTAAGACGTTTGCAGAGATAGAGCTGCTATTCACCCAACGTTCTGCGAGCGCTAGCGAACGTACCCCAATCACAGCATTGATCAATGCCAGGGTAAAGCCAGGAGAGACATGGGTGCAGTATGCGATACGATGGCAGAATCCATGGTCAAAATGGGAGCAGCGCATCGAAGAAGCGCCTGTGGTAGGTATGTTCGTGGCTACTCTCGACCCTCAGGTGACCATTTCCCAATTCATGATGTTTTTCAAGACGACCACTTTCCAGGTCTTGATTGACAAGCTGGCCCAAATGGACCAGATGGGCCACAGGCCTTCCTCTTCGAAGTCGGAGCCTCGAAACGAAAAAGGGAAGGGGAAAGCGATCTTCGTCGCCAATGCTCAACAGCAGCCCAGTGGCCCAAAACTAACAGATCGCCTAGACGAGAGACGGCGGTTCTTTAATGAGAAAATGAAGCGTCCTTATTCGTTTCCCCAGGATAAAACGAGGAGATTGTTTGAACTAGCGGTGCGCAACAGGATCATTAATTTGCCGAATCCAAAATGCCCATTGCAACTCGGTAAGGCTAATAATCCTAATTATTGCCCCTATCACCAAGCGATAGGCCATCCAATTGAAAATTGCTTCGTCTTTAAAGGTTGGATTGAAGACAAATACCAACAAGGCAAATTCGCATTGTCCGAGAATTGGAAAGTATGCCCGCCTCAACCGCACGCTCTTAAAAGGGGGGACACACCGGGGGCATCGTTCTCTTTTATCGAAGAAGCTCCATGGGAGGTTGCTCTTTCAGCCAAAACGAAAAGAATGCTAAAGGATCTCCAAACATGCCCGGCGATCAAATGGAAAAGTCCGCTGGAACCCGAACTCATCAAGGGAATGCTGAGGTCGCGCCCAACTCCAAAAGTTAGTGGTGATAGTCAAAGCGCCCAGCCGTCAAAGTCTTCGAAGAAGAAGAAAAAGACCAAAAAGCCCGTGAAGCCTGATGACAAGCGCACGGACCTGCAAAAACATATTGACGCGCTGGAAGAATATAACCAGAAGGCGCGGACCCCAGTCACACTCCAAGAATTTCTCAGCCACTTCCTTAAGGACGGAGATGATGACAGTGGAGAAGACTCGTCGGATGAACCTGAGGATTACGTGGCAAGCTGCCATATGATCTCTCACTCGTTGATAGACGGTGAAGAAGCTCCTGACGCAGAGAAACTAGGGGTTGATTCTGAGCCGGAACTTCTAGGACCATCAGACGAAATGATTGATGCATTTCTAAATGAAGCTCTTCTGAAAAGCAAAGCTGATCGGGAGCGTGAGATGGCCATATTTGAAAAGGCTAAACGCCGGTGACTGGACGAAAGGGTTGAAACACTCCCACCAGATCAAAGTACGTCCGCCATAAATAAAAGCAGATTCAAGACAAGAAAAAGGTTCACCAAAACCATATCGATGGGAATGAAACTCCCCTCGTTCAGAGGAAATTCTCCTGGCGGTATACATCTTAATGAAGCGGACGTACATCCTAACTTCTGCTTATATCATTAGAAGATCTCACACCCTACTGAAGAATGCAACGCCTTTAAAGATTGGTGGCAAGGGTATGTCGCTCACAGGCAACACTTCAAGCGGATGAAGCGTGAAGCTCGTCGACAGCGAAAAAATGTGACAGAAGAACGAGGAAGAGCTGCCGGCAACTGTCACATGGTTGATAGTAGGGGATCACAAGTTCTTACCTTCGGGAGATTCTGAAGAAGAAATGACTCTCGGCCCTCTCTTTAAAGAATCCACCTCAAGAAAAGAGGAAGAAATGAAGACCTGTGAGAACATCCAGCGTGCAATCGCACATTACCTGAAAAGAATCTTGGACCCGTAAACAAGGGGTCGAACAAAAATGATAAAGGAAAAGAAAAGGTCCCTGAGGATATCACCCTCGATGACCAAGCCGTCGAAGAGCTGACAGCCAAGAATCCGCCCAAGAAAAACAAGGTGGATTACAATGTTCTGGCACACCTGAGGAAGATACCCTCACAGCTAAGCATTCTCGACGCCCTTCTGCTATCCAAAGAGGCGAGAAATTCTTTGATCAAGGCACTACAAGAGCCCGAGCAGTTCCAAGATTTCCTCGCCGAAGAAAAGACAAAGGACGAGCTGGAAGAAGTGCACACAGCCGATATCACCTTCGGCGATGAAGATCTCCTCCTCGGGACGTGCGAGCATAACCGTCCCCTTTATTTCTCTGGATACTGTCATGATATTAAGATAGGCAAAATCCTGGTTGACAATGGGTCCTCCGTCAATCTTCTCAATGTAAGAGTGTTGAAGGAAATCTGCATGAGCGTTCCGCACCTCGCTCGTGATAAAATCACTATCTCCAGTTTGACTCCCAGTCATCACGGACGCTCGGGTCTGTGATACTGACATTACGCTTTGGGCTGCTTGTCACGGACATCAAATTTCACGTCATTGACGCTAAGACATGTTACAATGCTTTGCTCGGCAGGCCTTGGTTACATGAGTACAACATCATCCCTTCTACACAACATCAGTGTATGAAGTATTTCAAGGATGGTCTCGAGTATACTGTGACAGGGGAACTAAACCCATTCTCCGTGAATGAAGTTCGAAAGTACGAAGATGCAAAATACTTCTTACCAGATTTCGAAGACACGGAAAGATGCCATAAACCGAAGGACAAAGCTATCACCACTATTCCAGTCTTCGGGAGTGACACTGAGGAGGAAGAAGAAATAGTTTATTCATGGCCGCCCCAATGCAACAAGCCAGGACCATCTACCCCTAATCTGGTCTTTGGCAGCGACTCAGAAGATGAGGTCAATGCCATATTTTCTGTACGACCATCGATACAAGCCTTCGCTGGCGATGATCGGAGTTTGCAAATCGCCATGGTTCCGCAAGAGCATTATAAAGAGCTCGACGCACTTGATACCTATAGTGTGCAAGAACTGCAGACGTTTTACGTCCCTCCTATGAGAAAAGATGAAAAGGCGATCCTCTTTTATCAATCCACCGAAACCAAAGTGGAGAAAGAAATCTGGCATAGCGCCGATTTTACGCTTGACAAGCTCCAACCCATCCGTTTGCCCAGATACTACACAGAAGGGTTAAAAAGGCTGTTGAGGCGCCAAGGCGAACCCTGCAAACAGACTGCTCGGAAAGCTCAGTTCTATAACAGGATCTGGAATGTCCCCGGAACTCAGCAAAATTGCCCAACGGGAGAATGGAAGCGAACGGGCTTGGATATATCTGATCCAAGAAACGGGAGCGATTCCATGGCTGTTGCGTCATTCATGACTTCGATGAAGAAGGAGATGCTCTGTGGGAAGATGCTAACCCTGAACCAAAAGGAGGTCCCGCCTTGAAAATGCCAAGTCCGTCGTTCGAAGAACATATGGATAAGCTTATAAGGGAATTGAGTCAAAAGATCCAGGATGATCATAGCCGCGAAATGGCCATCAACGAGAAAGCCAGGACACAGCGCCTCCTTCAGCAGGCGCTGGAGAATGACAATGATCTTCGTCGTCAAACCGTCATACAAAAAACTCAACGCAGAGGTAGAAACAAGTTAAAGAACGGAAAAAATTTCCGACAGCGGCAAAACGGGTCCAAGAAGCCACGCAATCGAGAATTGGGCAGCCTGAATTCATCTCTTGTAAAGAAGATGGGTCGAGCATACTCTTTTCCCTAAGACAAGACAAGGAAGATATTCCACCTTGTCATAAAACATCAGATGATGACGCTCTCGGAGTCCAAGCACCCCGAGCAAGCAGACGAGGTCTCTCACCTAGACTATTGCTCCTATCACCGAGCAATAGGACATCCTCTCGAAGACTGCTTCACCTTCAAAAACTGGGTTGAAGATCATTATCAACTCGGCAGATTCACTCTATCCAATAGTTGGAGGGTAAGTCCGCCACAGAAGCATGAATCAAAAGCCACATATGCGGAGAGAGTAGAACCAGACCAACATCAGTCTTGGAAGAGATCTCGTACCTGTCACGTAATAACGATGTCAGAAGAAGAACTCGAGGATGACCTCCTCTGGTGCTTCGAAAACGATAATGACAAGGTGATCTCAGAGTTTCCACCGGCACCAAAAGAGCTGGAAGATGGGATACATACTACTGTAGATAACCTCAAGAAAATTGACATGGAAACAGCAAGTGACCCACGGCCGACGTTCGTCAGTGAGCTGTTGTCTGAAGAAAGGGTGGCTACGCTAAAAGACGTGCTCATACAATATAAAGATTGCTTTGCATGGAACTATTCTGAGATGCCGGGACTAGATCCAGAAATAGCCGTACACAGATTAGCGATATCTCCGGACATCAAGCCAGTCAAACAAGCGCCGAGAAGGATGCGGCTCGAGCTTGAGATGAGCATCAACGCCGAGGTCAAGAGCTAATCGACTCCGGCTTCATCCAAGAAGTTCAGTACCCTGATTGGATTGCCAACATTGTCCCAGTGATGAAGAAAAATAGGACAGTGCGCATCTGCATGGATTTTCGGGACCTCAATAAAGCTTGCCCGAAGGACGACTCTCCAGTACTGGTCACTGAGCTGATGACAGATAATACGTCCACTCACGAAGTTTTCTCCTTCATGGACGGCTCATCAGGATACAATCAGATAAAGATGCATCCCGAGAACCAGAACCATACCACTTTCTGGACACCTTTGGGCATATTCTGCTACAAGGTGATGCCTTTCGGTCTAAAGAACGCCGGTGCTACCTATCAGAGGGCCATGACGAAGATTTTCTATGACATCATACATGAAATCGTCGAATGCTATATCGAAGACCTCGTAGTTAAAAGCAAATCATACGAGGAACATTTAGAGCATCTAAAGATCGTGTTTCAGCGCCTTCGGAAATACAATTTGAAGATGAACCCTCTCAAATACGCGTTCGGAGTTTCCTCGGGCAAGTTCCTAGGATTCGTCGTCCGACATCGAGACATCGAGATAGACCCGTCGAAGATCAAGGCGATCATGGAAATGCCTCCGCCAAGGACTCTCAAACAACTGCGGTCTCTCCAAGGAAAACTCGCGTATATCCGGCGATTTATAGCCAATCTCTCAGGCAAGTGCCGTCCTTACAGTCACTTAATGAAAAAGAGAACCTCGTTCGTCTGGGATCACAAATGCCAAAGCGCACTGGACGAAATCAAGCAATACATGCAGAATCCGTTGGTGCTGACCGCTCCGGTCAAGGGAAAGCCTCTCATTCTTTATACAACCGCCCTTGAGGATTCTCTAGGCGCATTGTGGGCACAAGAGAATGACCAAGAGAAGGAGAGAGCCCTCTATTATTTGAGTCAAGTTCTCCTGGGGGCAGAGAACAATTACTCCCCCATTGAAAAAAAACTGTCTGGCGTTGATCTTCGCGATCACGAAGCTCAGACACTATGCGTTGGCACATGAGATCCATCTCATATCAAAGGTGGATCCCCTCAACTATTTGATGTCAAAGGCGATATTGACAGGACGGCTCGCTAAATGGGCCCTACTTTTAATGGTATTCTCGAAAACTTATCGACCTTTCAAGGCAGTGAAAGGCCAGGCCATCGCCGACTTCCTTGCCGAGCATCCTATACCTGCCGACTCTCTCTTGAACTGCGAATTGCCAGACGAGCACGCGTTTGAGATGATCGACGGGGAGAAAGGAGGGAGTGATACCTGATGGGAACTCTACTTCGATGGAGTATCTTCCATGAAGAAGCGAAAGCACAGCTCCCCCATAACCAAGTCTGGGGTAGGCCTCATCTTCGTGACTCCACAAGGAGGGATAATGCGCTTTTCCTTCTCCTTAATGGAACCGAGGACAAACAATGAAGCTGAATATGAAGCTTTGATAGCGGGTCTTGAGATCGCTGTCGACATGGGAATTGAAAACCTCCTCATATACGGAGACACCCAACTGGTCGTTAGCCAAGTAAACGGCGATTACCAGACGTGCAAACCGGAGTTTGTAAAGTACAGTGAAACGGTACAACAATTGCTGACTCAAATCCCTGCCTATGCCTTGGAAAGCATACCACGCGCAGAAAATAGCAAGGCAGATGCATTAGCCAAGCTCGCTAAAGAACTGGCCGACGAGAACCTCGATGACGTAAGGATCGTTGTGCAAAGCCGTCAGGTTCTTGCACCAGCAGAAATATTTCCGGAGTCGTCTGAAGAAAAGGAAGCGACCAAGGAGACAGTCCTACAAATGGAAGACCAGGAAAAGACTAAGGATTAGAGAGAAGTCTTTATAGACTACTTCAAATACCATCGAACACCTGAAGATGCATCCTCGAGACATCAGCTCATGAAACGAGCCCTTTCTTTTTCCTTTGTCAATGATACTCTGTATAAGAGATCGTTTGACTCTCTATGGCTGAGATGCCTAGGACCGGAAGAAGCAAGGAGAGTCATCCAAGAAACTCATGACGGACTCTGCGGTTCTCACCAAGCCGGGCCAAAGATGAAGCTGAAGATCAAAAGGTTGGGCTACTATTGGCCCACGATGATCCAAGACTGCCTCGAATACGCAAAGCAATGCCACTCGTGCCAGATTCACGGGGACTTTATCCACCAGCATCCAAATCCGCTACACCCGACGGTGGCTAGCTGGCCATTCGAAATGTGGGGAACTGACATAATTGGACCCATCGAACCAGTATCGTCCAGGGAGCATCGATTCATATTGGCGACAGCGGATTACTTCTCCAAGTGGGCAGAAGCAGTACTACTAAGAGAAGTGAAGACGGAGAATATCCTCCATTTCTTCAAAACACACGTCATTTATCGGTTCGGCACTCCGCGACGGATTATCTTCGATAACGGGCCAGCCTACAGAAGCCACAAAATCAGCCGTTTTGCACAACAGCATAACATAGACCAGAGATACTCTTCGGTTTATAATCCCCGAGCTAACGGTCTAGCTGAGACTTTCAACAAGACCTTGATGAAGATCGTGAAAAAGACGGTGTCCAAAAATAAGAAAGACTGGCATGAGAGACTGCATGAAGCTCTCTGGGCGTATCGAACTACGTTCAAAACGGCCACAAACACAACGCCGTATGCATTGGTATTCGGTACAGAAGCGGTACTCCCCCTCGAGATAGAGTTACCCTCTCTACGAGTGGAGGTTCACTACGAGCTAACAGATGAAGAAAATACTCACCTTCGGCTTGTAGAGCTCGACGCCCTTGATGAAACCCGGCTCATGGCGCAATAAAACCTGGAGGCTTATAAAGCAAAGATGACGCGCTCATACGAGAGACTGACTAGGCCGAGAACGTTCCGCCAAGGCGAACTCGTGCTAGTGGTCAAGAGACCTATGATCCCTAATTGTGCCAAACGGGGGAAATTCGAGCCGAACTATGAAGGCCCGTACATCATAGACAAAATTTACCAGGGTGGAGCTTATCTACTCATGGACATGCACGGTGAAAGACCTTTTAGGCCAATAAACGGTCGCTTCCTGAAAAATACTACGCCTGACGAGTCACGGCCTAGGTCAAAGATAGAGGACGACACCTATGTCCGCTCGCTATCTTCCTAAGCACAAACTCTATAAGTAGTAGCCGGCAAATGGACCGAAACGTTCTTAAACTAACGATGGACCACTATGTCCTAAAATTGGCTGTTGACCGAGACGTCTATAAACTACTACGGACCGCAGCATCCCAAGGCTGACACAAAAAATAAATAAATAAAATAAAATAAAAAGAAAAAAAGAAAAGAAGAAAGAAAACGGTATGACCATAAGCGAGATGGGCACGGATGAAAATCCGAAAGGGCTCCGTGAGTAAAAACAGTAGGGCTACCGGCGAGTTTTGTGAAAACCCGAAAGGGCGCATTCTCGTTAAAAAACACTTGCAAGGTCCTCTCGACCTTGTGAGGAGAAAATACCTGAGTGAGATCCTTACGACTCACAAGGGAGCAACACACTTAGGGATCCTCACGATTCCTAAGGAGAAATTACACTTATGAGATCCTCACGACTCGTAAGGAGAATTGCCCTTTGAGACCCTCACGGCTCACAGGGTTCAAAAGCCTTAAGCTACAGGGACCTGAACCTGTTCTTAGCCATCACAACCTCCAATGCTGCCCTACAAGTGGTTCAGTACTGACACTTGTATACAATCCACGGGCGCGAATAAACATTTTCCCTAACAAAGTCCCACCCGCGACTAGGGATATGTTTACACAGTGGACAGCCCTTGTAAGTCCTCTCGACTTATAAGGAAAAAACACTCTTATAAGATCCTTACGACTTATAAGAGGCCATACGCTTAAGACTCTACAGGATTCTTAAGAAGAAAACGCAACTACGAGATCCTCACGAATCGTAGGGTGAAATACCTTTATGAGACCCTTACGGCTCGTAAAGTCAAAAAGCCTTAGTTAACAAGATCCTAACCCTGTTCGCTAAGCCACCTTTGTTCGACATTGACAGAGGCCAATGATGATTCGCTCCTGGCAATATCCCAGTTGCAGCGATGCTGATGCCTAAATCGGTATCAAATCCCAAACTCGCAGCGAAAAGCCAGCGAGCCACAAATGCATATAAAATAGCCGAAATGATGGGGAAACTTGCAACAAAATCAGCAAGTAAAAATGTATGCATACAAAATAGCCGAAATGGTTGGGCAACTCGCAATAAAAAGCAGCGAGTAAATAAAACAAATAGACGAAATGATTGGGCACCGCGAAAAATAGCCGAAATGATTGGGGAATCGCGACTTTCGCGATATAAAAAGCTGAAATGATAGAGCATCGCGGAAAGAAAAATACATAAAATGAAACTTTTTGCCCTACAGGTGAGATCACAACGATCCCTGTATACAATCCAGGGGCACAAACAAAGAGGGAACAATACCTTCCTACCAGGCTCCATCAGAAAGAGAGCCAAGTCTCGATGGTTCACAGACAGCCTAGAGATCGCCAACAGCGTTCCTCCTCATTCCAGCAGGATTCAGACACAACAATCAACCTTGGAGCCATGGTAAAGTCCCTATTCCAAATCTCAACGGTTCACAGACAGCATAAAGAATCACCAACAGCGTTCCTCCTCATTCCAGCAGGATTCAGACGCGACAATCGACCTTGGAGCCATGGAAAAGTCCTTGTTCCAAACCTCGAAGGTTCACAGACAATCGAGAGAGCAAATCCTGGTCCCGTAGAACACGGCTAATGTCAATCCTGACCCCGTGGGAAGCGCCCAGAGCAAATCTTGGTCCCTTGGAACACGGCTAATGTCAATCCTGACCCCATGAGAAGCGCCCAGAGCAAATCATGGTCCCGTGGAACACGGCTAATGTCAATCCTGACCCCGTAGGATGCGCCCAGAGCAGATCCTGGTCCTGTGGAAGACGGCTAATGCCAATCCTGACCCCGTAGGAAGCGCCTAGAGCAAATCCTGGTCCCGTGGAACACGGCTAATGTCAATCCTGACCCCGTGGGAAATGCCCAGAGCAAATCCTGGTCCCGTGGAACATGGCTAATGTGAATCCTGACCCCGTGGGAAACGCCCAGAGCACCTCCTGGTCCCGTAGAGCATGGCTAAGGTCAATCATGACCCCGTAGGAAATGTCCAAAGCAACCCCCTGATTCCGTGAAATGCGGATAAAGTCAACCCCCTGACCCCATGAAATGCGGATAAGGTCAACCCCTGACTCCGTGAAATGCGGATAAAGTTAACCTCCTAACCCCGTGAAATGCGGATAAGGTCAACCCCTGACTCCATGAAATGCGGATAAAGTCAACACTCAACTTCCCCATCAAAGCAATTCTTTGAATCGGGAGCAAGTCAACTCATCAACCACTTACAAGTCCTCTCGACTTGTAAGGAGAAAATTTTCTTGTGAGATCCTTACGACTCTCAAGAGAAAACGCACTAAGGATCCTCACGATTCCTAAGAAGAAAATACACCTACGGGATCCTCTCGACCTGTAGGGAGAAACTTCTTTATGAGACCCTCACGGCTCATAAAGTTGAAAAGCCTTAGGTGGCAGATCCTAACACTGTCTCCCAAGCCATCATTGCCTCGCAGAAAGGTCAAGGTAGATTTTCTACAGGCCACATTCTCCGACAAGAAAGGAAACAATCATTTATGAGTCCTCTCGACTTGTAAGGAGAAAATTCTCTTATGAGATCCTTACGACTCTCAAGAGAAAACGCACTTAGGAATCTCATGATTCTTAAAGAGAAAATACACCTACGGGATCCTCTCAATCTGTAGGGAGAAAATTCTTTATGAGACCCTCACGGCTCATAAAATTGAAAAGTCTTAGGCAGCAGACCTGAACCTATTTCCTAAGCCATCGTTACTCTGCAAAGAGTCCAAGATGGACCGTCATTTACTATCTACAGGCCATACTTGCTAAAATCGCATGGCAACGACACTGTAAAGAGAAGAAAGCAACAATAGAACAAAAAAATGTGTATCTTTTATTCATGAATTCAATGGAGTACAAGTTGAATCATATGAAAGAATAAAAAATGGATACATGTTATTCAAAAATTACAAGCGTTCAATCTATACAAAACAGCTACTGAGAAGGAAGCATTTTCAATAAGTCAGCAAGTTGCTCTCGCACTCCTTTCAGTGCCTTCTCGTGATTCAATTCGAGCCCTTTGCTGCAAGCATGATGAAATCTTCTCATTGATTTCCCGTTGGGCAGCTTCGTGACTCTGCGTAACCCGCTCAATAGAGTCGAGCTTCCGCCTCAATACAAGCCTGTCCGAGATACATTACTGCAAGGTGTCAAAAGCAGCTTTCAGTTGTGTGGCATTCGTTTTAACTTAGGCGCGCAGCCGGGCAGATTCATCCGAAGCCTCCTCGCGTTCCTTCCGCCTCAAGATCGCTTCTTGTTCGAAATGGCAGAGGAAGGACACGCTCTGCCCAACCCACGCAGCCCGCTGGGAGTTCAAAACCTGAATTTCAGGAGCAGGACACTTAAGCTCAAGCTCATGCAGGCAGACCTCAATCTTCCTGTAGTGGATAACCCAAGACTCAACGACGCCTTCGTTATGGAAGTTCACAAGCGTCGCCAGCATTGGATTAACTTCGGCAGCAAAATCTGCAGCGAATGTAGGGTCCTCCGCGTCAAGCTCCTCGATATAATCGCTCAACATACGCAGACTGGTCACATCGTCTTTTGAAGATGGACGTCTGGAAAAGGGCCCTGCTGGCATTATGATTCGAGACTCGAACGGAGCTGGAGTCGGTGTCACCGCTGCAAAACGAATCATAATCAGATGACGGCTCAAGAAATAAGGAAAAAATGCACGAACAATAGAGTCTACTATACCGGCTGTAATAAGGGGCAGAGCTGGAAGTACTGGTGGCGCGGTGATACTCTCGTCCCCTCCTTCAATTTGTAAGGCTACAAGTAATGCAAAGAAGAATTAGCAACGACATGGCTGCTCGTTAAAGAAAAGAAAGGACGTCGGTTAGAAAAGATACTCACCGGCACCAGCGGGTAGGCTAATCTCCGACTGGAAGGTGAAGTGCGGGTTCAGCACTTGATACAGATGATCAAAGAGAACTCCTGCGGGATTACGATGATACATGGTCAGTACACGAAAGATGTTGTCCCCGATTTAAATTTATCACAAACCCATACCTTCCAGCAGTTGAGAAGATATAAGAGAGGACGAAGGGGCAACGACCGTCAAAGCAGCAACTGGTGGTGCTTCTTCAGGTATCGCAACCTCAGCGCTCGCCACACCTACATTCAAAAGGAAAAGAATGTCATCAGAAAGGATTACGAAATGAAAAGAATGCAGCGACCCGAGACCTACTAAACGGACCATCAGCTAAAACTGTGACAGAAGCATCACCAAGCACCACGACTTCTTCGATCTTAATCGGAGGGATGGTTTCACTGCCCGTGGCTTCGTCCCCTGATTCTACGAGGGCCGATGTGATACTATCAATACCAGAAGATGGCATGGAACCACAGTTGGAAGGAGCGGCAATTGGAGCAGTCCCGGACTCCTGAGAAAGAGTAGCCACTTCAGGCTCGGTGGTTGCCGTCATCTCACCCGCCGCCTCCTCACCAGGACTTGGCCCTGCAGGGTAAGATATATGAGAGTCTGAATATCAAATTCTGACAAATGGACCCAGTGTTACGTTACCTTAGGACAGCTTTTCAATTGCTTCCCGAGCCGCACGTGTCGTCTGTCTGTGAGCGGTAGACAGGGTGACCGGAGCACCCTCTGAAGAAGCAGGGATAGGGAAGGCAGCGCTGGAGCCTGCACCTACAGCCAAGGCGGCATTACGTTCTCTTGCTGCACGCCTTCTGCGCTTCCTTTCTGCCCGGGCCGTGAAATCTGAGCTTCTTAAGACCTCCGACAAGGAGACGACATCGTTCGAGCCAGGAGCTACCTCTGGAGCCACTGTGGCGTCCGTCATCGGTTGCTTAAGTGAAGCTTCTTTCGGCAATACTGGCGGAACTGGGACTTCGGTAGCTGGCCTTGGAAGCATCCCCGCATCGCCCTGGGAAGTCGGTACCGCACTTGGGATAACCTGAGTAGAGGTAGTCCCTGCAATAAGATGAAAAGGAGGGGTCAGATTACCCATAAGAAACAGGGAGTGGAGACGCGGTGAACCGAAATGTACCAATGCCTTAGGATGCACGAAGCCTTTCCTCCTCCTCAAAAGTCTTAAGAGAGGTTGCGAGAGCTTCTTCAGTGGAGATGCCTGTTGAAGAAGAAGTGTCAGTCAAGGCATGATAATAAAAAACGTAACAGCAAAGAGAGATACGACTGAAGTCTACCTGACTGTGCAAGGATGACCAGTCCTGCTTTGTGGCTAGCGAGTCGCTCAGAAGCTGCGATGGCGGCCGCCAGATCAGTATCATCCGGCGCCATAAATAAGCCCTCGTTGGTCCCATATTCGCTTAAGCTCTCGCTATAAGGAGCATGAGGCTCCTGGCCAAGTACAACGTCTGTAGAAAGAATTGACTGCTTCTTCCTCTTCTGAGAGCGAGTACCGGTCGTCGCTAGCACAAGCTTACGCTTGGTGGGCATCTTGGGACGACGAGTCCCGATATCTAAACCCACGCCAGACTCGGGAGACGCCACAGTCACCGCTTCAACGGGAACACGGGGCATCGGTAGCTCAGGCATATCACGTGGCGCCACAGCCACAGCAGCTTCCCTTAGGGGAGGACGGACAATGGTCCGTCACTTTAAGGGAACAGCCGGGTTACCAGCTAGCGCTGCACCCTTGCGATCAAGCAGCAATCGCTTTTCTTCCCTAATGACGGCACTCATCGAATGTTGAAACCACGCCACATACACATTCAGGGCCTTCGGAACACAGCTCGGTTTGCTGATGAAAAAGTTGGACCCTGTGTTTAGGCACATAAAATGGTGCAGCGCGCTCTGGATACCTTCTTCGGTAGCAGCGGGTTCTGCCAAGAAAGCTTCAAGCAGGACGCCCTGATTTTAACTTAGCTGCTGGGCGAAATGATGCGGGTTGTATCTCATGAACAACACCGCATCATTCTGTCTAAATACAAGAAAGCCCGGCCTGATGGAGTACGGATAAAGAATCTCCCGAGCTTTCAACACAGAGGCCCCATCTTTAAAAATGTCCTGCAATGGCAACACCGTTTTTGTAGATTCCTGGCTGACGGTCAAAATTTTATCGGTGAAGGACATACCATCTCCAACCGTGCGTGGACGAAGGACCATAGAAGGCCGAAGGAGACCCTCTGAAGTCCAATTCACCTCCTCCACAGAATAGTTTATCGGGGGCGCATCTGCATAAAGGATCGCCGAAATAGGATCCGAAGGTGTCGCGCAAGAAAAGCTCCGCCGACCCTTGATAATTTGGTTGTACCATGTTCCCCATAGGTGAAGATTCTTGTGCTCCGGGTCATGGTCTTTGATCAGCGCAAAAACCTCTCGGTCTACGGACGCTTCGGGGAATCCGCCTTCCGACCGGGCGAATGGGAAGGAAGTGTCGAAAGACATAGTACCTGCGGGGAAAAGAACAAATTTTCAGCCACCAATGCTACAGTTTAAGTTCTGTCACTAGGTACTTTAAATCTGTACCACACTGCAATGCAGTAAAAAGGGACCCATATAATCTAGATGACAGTTCATCATTAATAAAAAAACAGTCTTATCATTTGATGAGACTGTCATTAAATGAGGAAATCCTCAATTGATTCTCATTCAATGAGAACCCCTCGGGCAGAGGAGTAAATCTCCCCTTGAGAGCAATGCTCTATGATAGAATGACACCTGTCAGATTCTAATGATGAAGGAATAAAATTCCTCAAGAAAATTCTAAGTGTCTTGCTCTGTAAAAATGATGGAATAACCCATCAGAGAACTTAAAGTAAAGTTTTAATGGAATAAAATTTCATGATCATCAAGATCCATGAACAAACTCTTAAGAGTTCTTTATGAAAGATTAATAAATCTACATGATTTGAAAAGAGCAAAGCTCTGTTAATGGGTTAAGAAACCCCAAGAAAGATCTCTTTAGATCTGTGAGAACAAAGCTCTGTTAATGAAACCCTGAAAGGGTTTTCTTTAGATCTAAGATCTATGAAGAGTAAAGCTCTATTAATGGGTAAAACCTTAAAAACATTTTGAGATCTATGATCTGAGGAAGAGCAAAGCTCTATTTGATAAAGTTCAAATCTTACCAAAAAATTTGGCAGAGTTTTGACTCTTGAAGGTTCTTAAAATGAAGAGCTATGCTCTTCAAGAGAATAAAAATTCTCAGAAAAAAAATGAAGATGAACATAAATCATCCTAAGGACCAAAGGTCCTATTTATAGGCACTGGAATGTCGTTTCAACTTCAGAGTTGATCCAAGGGAGCAGATGCTGCCACCGCTGCACTCACATGTAGGCCACATGAGCACAACGGTGGGGGAGCATTTGATTCCCCCAATCAGAGCAAAGCTCTGTTCAAAAGTCAAATTTTGAAATGAAGCAACACTTCATAGCAGCGCCAAGTGCGCTGCGCCCTAAGCAGCGCACCACGTGTAATGCACGTGTGCGCTAGCGCTAAGAGCTCTGCGCTATAAGCAATGCACCACGTGCAAAGCACGCGTGCGCTAGCGCTAAATGCGCTGCACTCTAAGCAGCGCACCACGTGCAAAGCACGGGAGCGCTAGCGCTGGAACTAAACGTTCCCAACCGTTGGATCAAAGATCCAATGAACATAATTAAAAATCATTAATTGATCAGAATGAAATTCTGTTAAGGAGAGATTCCTCAAAATCTTTCCAAACAAAAAGATTGTGCTCTGTAAATCAGAGCGTCGTTGGATCAATGATCTAAAGGTGATTAAAAATCACCAAAATACAGAATAAATTCTGTATGGGGAAAGATTTCCCAATTTTGTTAAAAACAAGAAGATTGCCTTCTGTAAATCAGAAACCGTTGGATCAAAGATCCAACGATGGAAAAATCCCCAAATCAATTGGAGAAAAGATCTCCTTAACTGATTGAACAAATCAGCTCGCCCTATATAAAGGTCCCAAGACTTCAAGTCTCAAAAAAAAGAGATATAGAGAAACAAAGAGAGGAACCCCCAAAAAACTTTGAGAAATCTCAGAAAGAAGAGTAAGCTCTCGGTAGAAGAAGAAAATTCTTTTCAAGGTAAAAAGAACAGAAAGAAGAAATCGTCTCATATCAAAAGAAGAATTCACTTCTTTCTTTAAGATCATAGATCTACAAGATCAAGGTCTTTCACAAAGAGATCAAAAGATCTCATCATAAAATAAGAAGAAGAACATAATTCTTCTAACAGATCATAGATCTATAAGACTAAGGTCTTTCATAAAAAGAGATGATGAACATCTCATTATAAAAGGGGGGAGAATAATTCAGTTCTCTTAGGATCACAGATCCATAAAGGCAAAGTCTTTCACCAAAATAAGAGATTAAAACATCTCCTATAAAATAAGAACTTTGTTCTTATAACCTTGAGACAAAATCTCTTATAAAAAGAGAATTTAATTCTCATGGCACAAATTATTCTAAGTTGCATAAAGGAAGAGCCTTGGCGCTCCTAATTTAAAAGAGGTTCAGCGCTCCACATCTAGCGCAAAGCGCTGCAGATCCTTAGCACTCTTAATTTTAAAGAGCCTTAGCGCTCCAAATATAGTGCACTGCGCTCATAGATTGGCGCAAAGCACCAAGAGCACCACGTGCTCCTTACGTGTGCGTTACTGAACAAATAGCGCTTTGCGCTCATAGACTGACGCTCAGCGCTAAGAGCACCATGTGCTCCTCACGTGTGCGCCACTGAACAAATAGCGCTTTGCGCTCATAAACAAGCGCAATGCGCTCATAATCTGGCGCTCAGCGCCAAACGCACCACGTGCTCCTCACGTGTGCGCTACCCAGCAGAAGCGCTCTGCGCTCTTTGACTGGGGCAAAGCGCCATGTGCTGCGCATGTGTGCGCTGAAAGAATATAAATTGTTCTATAAGTAAAGCCCAAAGCTATGATGAATGATCAACATTCAATAAAAGACAAAAATATTGTCAGAACCCAAATCAATACCCAGCATTGTTAAATGTTTAACATTTTAACTGAATGGGCCGAGTCTAAAGTGGCCACAGAACCCTCATTCAGATTAACTGAGCGCATATGCTCATAAATCTCAGATCTTAGTCCTAAATAGACTACAGATCTCCCAACCAAAATTGGTTCAAGGGTACATCTCTTTACTCCTATGATATTTATCGTTGTAATCCTTTAACGTCTTCAGAGAGCTAACCGGTCCCAACAACCATACATTCCATAGACTATGACGTCTTTAACCTTGGACTGTGGGGTCTTTTAAGCCCATGGACTATGATGTCCTTAACCTTGGACTGTGGAGTCCTTAAATTCATGGACTATGATGTCCTTAACCTCGGACCGTGGGGTCCTTAAGCCCATGGACTATTATGTCCTTAACCTCGGACTGTAGGGTCCTTAAGCCCATGGACTATGATGTCCTTAACCTTGGACTACCAAGTCCTTAAACTGGTAATCGACCGCAATATTCCTAAACTAAACAATGGAGCCCAATGCTCTCTTGTTGGATTTAAATGATCTCGTTAAGTTGATCTTAGTCGAAAATTAGACTAACGTATCCTTAACAAACATTTAAGTTGATCTTAGTCTCAAATGAGACTAATGTATCCTTAAACCCAAACCCAAACCCAAATCTAAGAAAATACGGATTTGGACTAATCCATGCCCTACGAGCGACAACATAAATTAGTGTCCGTATACAATCCACGGGCAACCAAAAACAAAACAAACACCCACGACACAAAGTGGCCATCTGGAGAAAGAGAAAGTGATTACCGCGATGCGGTAGCATATGTAACTGCAGGGGCTTGCGCCTGTCGCGCCCCGCTTCCCAGTATACGGCGAAGGGGACACGACGAGGTCCGCTACGTATGTACTCAGAAATACATACGCTAAGCGTAGCTAAGCAATATAAAATAAATACACAAGAGACAAGAGTATAAAAGAACAACAACTTTTATTTATTAACATTCTTTGTACAATACATGGAAAGGAAAATACAACTGAAATAAAAATGCCTAAACAGTGGCATAACAGGAAAAGGAAAGTACTGAAAAGAAAAGTGTACAATGAAATTATACTGCTGGGTCTTCGGCAAATTGCTCCAAGTCTTCTTGGGTTGGTTCAACTTCTGCCGGGTCCAGGTCACCTGACGACATTCAAAGAAGAGAGAAACAGAATATCGTCAGCTAACAGATCGCTCGGTAAGTCCCAAAGGTAAGAGGGAAGTAGAGAAGACAGAATAAAAAGATACATTTTTAAAGTGTAAACTATTGCTGTAATGTTATGTTAACGCTGTTGTTTGTAGCTTGGTACAGAAGGATGCCAGTGTATACGAGAGGAGTCTCACTTGCCAGAGACTAAGGCACCTGTAGTATAAGGAACCGTTATGCCACGGTACAAAAGCAATGGGATTCAGGTTAGGTGTATTAATCTGACCACCTCGTGCCACCTTTAACACCTTCCGTACCAATCTACCCCTTAAACCCCGCGATATCTTGTTTGTATTGTTATCTTGTAAAATTGTATTGATTGTAAGATTGATTAACTGACTGACCGAAACCATGATATCAAGAAACGGTTATAACCGTAGAGTCATGTAAATGGAATACTGGGAAACATGTAAAAGGAATATATCCATGGTTCGGTTCAGTCAAGTTATATAGATTGTTAACTGGATTCTGGGATTCATGTATTCATCATGAGTTGAAATATAAAGAATATAGATTGACTTGAATCATATTCAAGTCAGAAATAGTCAGACTCTAACCCGAGTCAGACTAAAAGAAAGATAATTTGAAGTTCTATATCTGTTAGGGGCCTTATTGTAATTATAAAACTTGAGGGGGTTTATTGTAAAAAGTAATATTGTATAGTTTTCAAAATACATCTCATGTAATTATTATTTGTCTTTATAGTTATAATGAGTGTGAATTTTATTTGTGTTATTCTAGTGAATATATCTTAATAAAAGTATTAATCATTAATATTGATTTATTTGAAATTCATGGTAGTTTAATGTAACTTTTAATCTTGTAATTTTAGAAAAAAATGAAAACTTTATCTTATAATAAAATAGGTGTTTAAATGATAATTATATATATATTAATACAAGAATAATTTTAAATAATTATTTTATTTTTCCAAAATCTCATTTTTCTTAAATGTCGTATTTTAAACCTTTCGAGACCGAATGCTCCTTGCGGAGGTCTGAATCTCGCACTACTAGCCCACGGGTGCACGATGAACCGTACTTTCCCTAACGGGTTCCCCAAAGGTGGGTTGTAGCGGCGCTTTGCTTAGGTTTAATAAATACTATTCATTTAGAAAAACGGTTTTATAAATATAAGGTATTTATTTGTAAAGGATGTAATTTCCGAATTTTAGTTTCTAGGGTTTCCTAAGCCAACTAGCCTATTTCTAAGGTCTAAACGATAAGTCATTAGAAGGCTCAAATCGCCTCTTCACCGTCAATTGTGGCCAGGTAAGTGCCAGGTAAATGGGAAGGAACCACAGTCGTGGGCCTAATTAAAAACCACTAGCCTAGACACACTTGTCTAGACACCACAAAGTCGGTTTAGATAAACGATCGATGTCCATGACATATCGTGCTTTTATTTTAAAAGATTTTATTTAGAATTGTGTACAACTTAAAGCTTTCAAGAAAGGTTTATAAAGAATATGGTATTTTAGTGAAAAGTCCTGTTTTTTCGTATTCTATATTTTGATGTTTATCAATTAGGGTTATATTTGTGTGTGTGTAGAGGTAGGTCATTACCTCGTGACTTATTTTAAGGTTTAATGAAGTTTTAGAGGTTAAACATGATATATTAAACTTGAAGGTATTAAAGCGCAAGAATACGGTATTTGAAAACGTTATCATTTTATGTGTGAAAATTCATTCAAATTGATTTCTACAAGTTTATTTATCAAGATAAACATATTTAGGAGTGAGGGAATTGATTAAACGAAGAAAAATAAACTTCATGGTATTTTTATGAAAAGAATACGGTTTTACAAGAAAGCTATCATTTCATGAGAGAAACTTTATTTAAATTGGTTTCTAGGTGATTAATAGTCAACGTGAATATGTTAGGGTATTATGGATTAGGTGACAAGTGAAATTTTCTAGAAAAACCGAATCAAAAATCGGTTTGTTCCGATTTCCTTCGGGTTTCATATTTCCGTATTTTAAGAAATAGAAAAGAAAGAAGATGGGACTTACGGGTTTAAACACTTCTAAAGAGTAAAGAGGACAAGGGAAAAAGGTCGAGGAGTGGTTTTGTCGCCGGTTGCTTCAAAACACGTCGCCGGAATTCCGTCAGGGTTTCGCCGGGAACTCGATTTCAAAGCACACTTCTTGTGGAAACTTTCAAGAGAGTTTTTCTATGGTTTTGGAATGAGAAGGTAGGGGATAGGGGTCTATTTATAGGGTATCTAGGTAGGGTAGGTAAGGGTCTTCTTTTATTAAAAAAATTTGTAAAAATTAAAGAAAAACATTAAAATTTTGCATTAAAAGGGTTGTATTTAACATTCAGAAACTGCTACAGTAAAATGGAGTAAACCATGAGTTACAGAAGACCAAACGCCACAACTTTCATGTTGGGACCCCGGCCGTCGGCGCAACTCCGGCCGGCGGCGCCAGCCGAGTTGGCCGATTCCGGCCGATTTCGGCCGGCGTTGGGTCCGGGGTTCCTCAATGTAGGCTTTGGCATGGTTCATTTTTGGGGTTCAGTTCACTATTTGGGAGTTATGTCCTGTGGACTTTTGGACTTCCAAGAATTTTAAAGAAAAATAAACTAAAAATAATGTGGGGCATGGGATTCGAACTCTGATGGCTTGGTTCAGCAATGCAAGATGTTACCAATTAGCTACAAGCTCCTTCTTGTAAATATTGTAGAGAGAGTGATACTTAAAGTGTTATCAGCAACATTAATACTCCAAGTATACTTCAAATTTAATTCAAATTTTGGTATACAAAAATTGGAGTTGTTACAGCGCCTCCAGGGACGAGCGTCCCCACAATCAAAAACTCATCAACGAGGGGGAATCTGACGAAGTCTACTACATTGGCCGCATCCATCTAAACCTTCGATATACGGTGCCATAAATCAACTTTGCATCTTCGGAGAGGTGGACGGATAGCACCAATTAGCATCTGCCACCGAAATTCAGGCCCTGATGTCCCGGTCGCGTCTTCCGGCGGAGAACATAAATGACTACTTGATACATCCTGAAACTTTTTACATGAACAACTTATATTCATAGTCTCGGCAAGTCTAATAACTACAATTTATACAATATATATTACGGGGTTTAACGGGGTAGACTGGTACGGAATGTATTAGAAGTGGAACGAGATGGTCACTAAAAGAACATCCGTGCCGTTGTCTCGTGGGTTTTGATGGGGCCTTGTACTACCGATTACCATAGTCCACGGAGCAAGTTGGACTCCTATCGTATACACTGATATATTCTGTACCAAGCTACAAACAACTACGTTATCATAATAAACATATACTTGTACCAATTTCCAGTTCAGTTCCCTTTATTTGAACTATTCGTATCTCTCTTTTGGGACTTACCGAGCACTAGTTCGCTGACGATATTCCTGTTTTTTTTCTTTTTTTGGAATGTTCGTCAGGAGGACCCGACTCTCAAGAGACCGAGCCCAGCCAGGAGGACTTGGATAAGTTCACAGAGGAGCCATACTTTTAGCTTTTACTTATACTTACATTTTCATTTGTATGCCATTGTTTAGGCATTTCTTTTATCATTGTACATTTCCTTTTCAAATCAGTTGTAATGTAAAGAAAGAATATTAAAAAAAGTTGTTGTTTAATTATTACATCTCTTGTTATTCTTATGTATTCATTTATATTGCTTATTTACGCTTTCTGAGTAAATACGTTACGGCCTGTCACGTCTACTTCTCCGTACACTGGGAAGCGGGGCGTGACAGGTTTTGTTGGTGGCTTCTGCAGTTCTGTTCTGCATGGAATCCTAAGCAATATATATCATAAGAATTATAAGAATCAGCAACTATACATTCTTTACATTTCAAATTCCTTGAATCTATCCTAACCTTTCTTTTTTCCTTGCAAGGTTATGGATTCTCCCAACAACACGAGTACCAACATCGACGGCAACACCTCACCACCTCCTATACTACTACCACCTACCGTTACAGCTCTTATCAACGAGCAGACAGTACTGCTTAAGGCGAGAAAGAGCCTCTTGGAGGGTCAGCGGCAGCAGGCTGCTATCCTCTTGCACCGCCCTGAAGCTGAGGCACCCTGAGTCAAGCAATTTTGGGCACTGCATCCGAAGCATTTCTATGGGAAAGAGAGCCCACTAGAGGCAGAGGAATGGGCTCGGTCTATAGAAGATGACCCGGCAGCAGCACAAGTGCTAGAGATTTCTTGGGTGAGAGTTGCGAAATTACAACTCATAGACAACGCTAGAGTATGGTGGAAGGCTGAAGAAAGCCAACTCGCCCAACCGATTGAATAGAGTACTTTTCACGATATGTTCGACGCGAAATATTTCCCCGAGACTGCCCGTTTCGACATAGAACGACAGTTCATTCACTTACAACAAGGTTCAATGTGGAACAAATCTGTGGATAAATACAATGCTGAGTTTACCATGCTTAGCAGGTAAGATATGTCTCAATATTCAATTTACTGATATCACATATTACACTACTAACACAAGACCGTAACATGTTCGCAGCACACCTTATCCCGATTGCTGAGATCATGGCACGCAGCAAGGGTTGGACTCAGAGATCCAAGATGCACTAGCTACAGGGGATTTCCCAACCTATGATCTTGCACTGAAGGCTGCCGACGATATGAGGCAGTAGTGAAGAAGAAGGGCAGAGACTGCCGGTGTGAAACGCTCTGCCACTTAGATGGTACTCTTCCAAGTCTACTTTTGTACTCAGAAGACCGGGAGTACCATTTAATCGGCTCAGTCCAAATTTTTGCTTCTACTGCAAAAGGAATGGACACCTGTAAAAGACTGCAGGCGTGCAAATGTCCTGTGCTTAGTTTGTAACGCATCCACTCACGACATTGTAGCATGTCCCCATATACTCAATCCAAATCTATCCCCCAGACCAGCTATCACCTTTCCGCAGCGGCCAGCTATTCAGGCTCCTGCATCTTGCTTAGCCCTACCTGCTCCACCTCTTCGTAAACCTCCTGCACAGCCTCCTCGTTAGTTCCATCAGGCACAGAGGAACATGCCTGTCTTCAGTCATTACCTTCTGTACACCTCCTTTAGGCTAAATGGTCTTCTTCCTTCCCTACCGTTCGGCACCAGCTTATGGTTTGGAAGAAAGACTATCCAATAAGCTTAATAGGTGTACTCTCCTAATCCTAGGAGTACTCACAATCTGAGAGAAGGTAAAGATAAAAGACAACTGAATAAACCTTATTCCTATTTCTCCTGAACCAGAATCCATCCCCGAAATGGAACAAGTTCCTTCGAGTTCGTATATAACCATACGATGGATTATCCAATAACTGTGGATCTTCGTAGTGACACGGGGTGTTATGGAGAAATACAAAGGTGAAGTAGGAGTGGCGATGAGATACTCGGTTTGGTCGTGAATGATAGCGGTCGCAATTTAGTTTGCCCTCTTTCTAATCCCTTTATTTGTCTTTACTTATCACCTTCTGTACACTATATTTAAGCTAATTGGTTTTCTTCATCCTTTACCTTTCGGCACCTGCCTATAGTTTGGAATAAGACTATCTAATAAGCGCAATAGGAGTACTCTCTCCTAATCCTAGGAGCCCTCACAACTTGAGAGAAGGTAAAAGGAAAAGACAACTGAATAGTCATATTCAATCTCTCCAGAACCAGAATCTATCCTCGAATCTGGAACAAGTTCCTTCGAGTTCGTATGTAACTATACGATGGATTTATCTAATGGAAGTGGATATTCGTAGTGATACGGGGTGTTCTGGAGAAATGCAAAAGGTAAAAGAAGGAGTGTCAATGATGTATGCAATCTCAGACAATCCAAAAGCCAGTGTTTTAAGAAAGTTCGGTTAACTTAGTCACTGAGTCATAGTCTAGGGTCGGGCCATGGTCGCTACCAAAAAGAGAGAGGAAAGAAACACTCTGCGTGCACTCTAACCTAGATCAGAATGGTTAATCACTTTATCTAATCAGGAAGCCTCCCACTGTAACCTCAAATTCTCCTCCAAACCTGAAAGAAGAATTAGTCGGGACCACCCAAGGAGTAAACCAACTCATCAGGGAGAATCTGGATCCAACTATCATCGCATGATAACGTGATGGAATCCGCTCACGTTATCACACTCCAGAAGGTATGCGCATGCCTGGCAAGTTTCCTGTATGTTTGAAACTCCCGATGTGATTTTTACCCCATGCACTTATGACCTTGACGAAGGTCAACAAATCATAAGTCACATGTCAAGTTCTACCCGTCATTGTCCAGGTTAATTTGAACCCACCCGTACTTGCCCTTGACGAAGGTCAACAAAGCTATACGACTGTCCCAAACCAACGCATCTATCTATGCGATAGAAAAGTAACAAATAGCTACATACACTATACCATGACGAAAGCCAACAAACATAGCATGAATACTAAGTTCTACTGGTCTGAAATGACGGAGGGCTACGAATGTTTTTTTGGCGAAAAACCTTTAACGTAATGAACTTGATATCGTTGAAGGAACCAGATAGCTTTTTACAAAAATATAGTGGCGGAAACCTTTGCTAAAGAGGTCACTTCCGGTGAAGAGATCTCGGCTCTTTTCTCGTTGAATGAGGTGCAGGATATTCCAACTGAATACCGCGATGCAAAGCAAAAAGTAATCGACTATAGTGAAGTTATTACCCTGACGCAAAGTTCTGCCCAAGGAGTCACTCCCGATGAAGGGATACTGGCCCTTGCCTCGTCGAATGAGGTGCTGGATATTCCAAACTGAATACCGCTGTGCAAAACAAAAGAGAACGTCCTTGCAATAATAACTTTTTGAAAATTGTTCCAACAATATCGATCAGGTTTGTTTTCCTTGTATTGATCTGAATCAACGCAGTCCCATCAATTAATCATACCAGAAAAGAATGAAAATAAAATGTACGTATATGCTATCCGTATTCGCCACTGGGTCCCGTCATCACCCGTTAGGTTACTTAACTAATGACAGAGCGGGGACTGGACTAGCGCGGGCGTAAAACATATACAACATCTACTAGTATATATATCAATATACAATAATCGCTCCAGGCGTGATAAATGCAATATCACAGAAAAGTAATAAGCATCACAGAATAATAAGATAATCTGGGAGCCCCGGGTTTCCTTTGAGCTGCAAGCGAAACCCGACGTTTCCCTGGTCGTGTGGATAGCCTGTGCAATGAAACCTAGACCCCTATAAGTGCGGCAAGTTAAATGAAGCGAGGCAGCCCCCTTCAACAATGTGAATGGACCACCCAGCACTTCACGGAATCCGGTAACTTGAGCACCCCTCCTTGGGTCAACCTGTACCCCCTACGATTGCGGTGAATAGCCCGCCAATTCTAGAGTGAAGCCCTCTCGGTCTCAAAGCCATAAGATGCAGGCCCATTGCCCTCTAGAACCTGACTATCCGAGCACTCTACCGCTGGGTAATCCTAGTACAGAAAAGAAAATATGTACAACGGTGACATCGACCTCAACCAGGTCGTGCCTCAAAAGAATAATATACAAATAGGCAGTGACGGCAGTCCATATGTCGGACGCTCACCCTGCGATATCAAATGTACAAATAAAACTAAACTATACTAACATTGCACAAAGCTATCCACCACGACAAATCCGCAACATCACAACACAACACAGAACATCAACGTGAATGTCACGTTCGCAAACCTGTCTAAAAGAGCTAAAGCAATTAGACAATATTTACTGCTCGAATGACATTCACGGTCGCAGATAGTAATGTAAGTACTGTGAACTAATATATTTAAAATTACGATCGACAAAATTTCCCGAAGTGGGCCCCAAGTGCAAATCCAGCACTCAAATAAATCTGGGCCTAAACAAAATATTCCAAAAACCATAATTCCACATGAAAGACATCCAGAAGAAAACTGAAGCTCTGAGCCTACATTTCCATCGCGGATCCGAGGCAAACATGCCAGTTCTGCCGCGGTTCCGCGGTGTAATGATGGAATCGTGCTTTCAAATTTCTTCAGGGGTCTTAGAAAAGCCTGCACGATTTTCTGACATACTGAAAATAATTTTTCGACCGCAAAAAAAATTCGACAGAAACTTCATGAGTTGAAATGCGGTTTTGGAAATTTTGTTCGATCGAGCTTTTAAACATGTTAGAACAATCTAGTAAGGGTTAATGGCGTGACTCTGATACCATGTAAGTCTACGGTGGCGTCCCGGCCGTCAATCCGAAGCCAAACGCGGAACAAAAACTTTTACTAAACCGGTGCTAACGCAGACTTTTACCCGGATCGTGTCATTAACCCTAAACTAGCTAACTACAAAGATGATAGAAAGGCTATACCGATCGATTCGTATCCTTCGATTTTTAGCCACCATCCCTAGCTCCTCACGGCATCTCCGATCTCGCTCGATCTCCGGTTTCCTCGTCGAAAAGGGCACCACATCAAGAAGTCTTTTTACGGACTCCCGCTTCAAACCGAAGCAACTCGGACATGAAGTTTGCTGGCCGACATGTCTAAGGTGAAGTAGAGAATGTGTGTGATAACTTTGTCTCTAAACATCCATTGATTCTCAACATATGAGATTGTATGGATGGAGCTTGAAGAAGAAGTCATTGGAGAGGAACCTGTGAGCTCAAGAGAAGAAAGAAGAAGAAGAGCTTTTGTTTGCTTATTGTGTGAGATGAAAATGAGAGAGCACTAGCATAATAAATTCAAGAGCTCACCCCACTTCATAGTGGCTGCCCTCTCTCTCTCTCCATCTCAATCTCACCCAATAAAAACCATAATTAAATGGACATTGCACAAAAAATGATACCATGAGTGACCAAATTGCACATGCCTCATTTAATGCCCTTAATCATGACTTGAGCTCATAATTTCCACCAATAAACATTAATCCAAATGTTTATAACAATAAATAGAATGGCATCTTCTTAAAGTAAACTCGTGACGGATCACAAGGATACCCCTCATCTGTATATACATATCTGCATCCGCATTCCGGCTGAATACGAATGCAACGAGACTAAAGTAATCCAACAAATCTAATACTAAGATCCAGTTTAAACCAAAGCCCACCAGTATGATCCGTCCGATCATGATCCGTGCACAAGTGCATGTATATGATCAAAATCTACCATAAAACCATACAGACTCTACAACGTTTCGCCCGAACTTAGGAAACTATCTATGGGGGACTCTAAAGACTCGTCAATATGCTGGCAGTGGGTTTAACTACAAGCACGTCAGTGGTACTAGTTGTACGTAACGGCCGCCCAGGTATTGACTAAAAGGGAGGCTGATGAGCGAACTCATCCTGAAACCCTACTGAGCCCGTCAGTGACAATATCCGTACAACCCGGTCCGTTCGTCTATGAGTATCGCATATCGGGCCTAGGGGGCTGGTAAACGTCAGACCCCCAAAAGCGGTATAAGTCGTGTCGGAGTGTAGCCCAGAATTCCCTGAGACACTACTGGAATACCTACCAGTAAATCTCACATGCCTTAGCCAAGGAATTCGTGTAATGGCTCTCCTAGACACAGCGCGATCTCACCCCCAATACCGGGAGAGACGAATCCCCTGCCGATCCGCTCACTGCCTCCATATGGCTCAGGACTGTACCCAACTAAAACCTATTTGCACAACTCCTTTGAGCCATGGTAGGGTAGTAATCAAAGCACAGTGGGAACTCACACGAGACAAATGGCGATCTCAGGTCGATAGACTAACTTGTACATATGTCACCAGGGTACTGCTATCCGACGACAAGTATAATACCAACTAGCATTTTTCCGGCGAGCCCTGTCCGATGTACTCATAACCCAATGAGCACCTGTATACGTCTTAGGTGAACCAACTGACACCAATGTCTTGTGAGACCGGCCATCGCCCCTCGTCGAGGTCTCGATCGTATACACTAGTCTACTCATGGAGTATCGATGCCCAATCTCGAAACTCCCATGACTATGGACACTTTAAGGATGTGCTTATAGACTACCCAACTCTCATGTATATGATCGCCATCATACTGCTGGTAGTCAAGCAAGAAACCTAAGGGCTCTATCAACGTGTAATAGTGATATGTAATGTCACCTAAAGCATGTACACGATGATAAAGACAAACAAGATAGCATACTATCATCTCGAGTAAGACTGTCCTACCGGTATATGTCCTCCCTTAATCATTGCAATCACGTGCTTGCGATCCAATAATTGACTTTGAGGGCACTATATCCAACAGCTCCGCGAGAAAGTCAGCAATGGCCTGACCTTTCATTGCTTTGAGGGATCGATACATTATCGAGAATTCCATCAGGAGGAGAGCCTATTTGGCAAGCCTTCCTGTTAATATGGCCCTTGAGATCAGATATTTGAGAGGATCCACTTTTGATATGAAATGGACCTCATGTGCCAAGGCGTAATGTCTGAGTTTCGTTATTGCGAATATCAGTGCCAGGCAATGCTTTTCAATATGGGAGTAGTTGTTTTCTGCCCCCAGGAGAACTCAACTCAAATAGTATAGAGCTCTCTCCTTTTCTTGATCGTTCTCTTGTGCCCATAGCGCGCCTAGAGAACCCTCAAGGGCTGTTGTATATAGGATAAGGGGTTTTCCCTTAACCGGAGCGGCCAATACCGGTGGATTTTGCAGGTATTGCTTGATTTCATCTAGTGCATTTTAGCACTTTCGATCCCAGACGAACGAGGTCCCCTTCTTCATCAGATGACTGTAGGGACAGCATTTTCCGGAGAGGTTGGTTATGAACCGCCGGATATAAGCGAGTTTTCCTTGAAGAGACAGCAGTTGTTTGAAGGTTCTCGGTGTGGGCATTTCCATAATCTCCTTGATCTTCGAAGGGTCGATTTCGATACCCTGGTGCCGTATGATGAATCTGAGGAATTTACCCGAAGAGACTCCAAACGCTCATTTTAGAGGATTCATTTTCAGATTATACTTCCGAAAACGTCGGAACACTATTTTAAGGTGTTCCCAATTCTCCTCATGAGATTTGCTCTTTATCACTAGGTCACCAATGTAGCATTCGAAGATCTCGTGTATGAGGTCATCGAAGATCTTCGTCATGACACTTTGGTAGATAGCGCTAGCGTTTTCTAAACCGAAGGGTATCACCTTATAGCAAAATATGCCCGGCGGGGTCCGGAAGGCGGTATTCTTTTGATCTTCAGGCTGAATTTTTATTTGATTGTATCCTGAAGATCCATCCATGAAGGAGAAGACCTCATGAGTAGACGTGTTATCGATCATCAGCTCGGTAACAGGTACTAGGAATTCATCCTTCAGGCAAGCTTTGCTGAGGTCCCGAAATTCCACGCAGATGCGTACCGTCCCATTCTTCTTCATCACTGGAACGATGTTAGCGATCCAGTCGAGGCATTGAAGTTCTTGGATGAAGCCAGAGTCGATTAGTTTCTTGACTTCAGCGTTGAGACTTATCTCAAGTTCAAGCCGCATTCTTCTTGGCACCTGTTTGACTAGCTTTATGTCCGGCGATATAGCTAATTTATGTACTGCCACTTTTGGATCTAGACCCGGTATCTCGGAATAGTTCCATGCGAAGCAGTCCTTATATTGCATGAGCACGTCTTTCAACGTGGCTACCTGTTTTTCAGATAGTAGCTCTTTGACGAACGTTGGCCTCTGATCTTTTTCCGACCCTAAGTCAATTTTCCTTAGGTTATCCGCCGTAGTGTATATCCTATCTTCCAGCTCCTTTGGGGCTGGTGGAAACTCTGAGATCACCTCGTCCTTGTCTTCATTTGCGAAGCACATGTGGAGGTCATCCATAATCTCGTGCCCTCCCTATTTTGAGAGTGTTATGATATGGCAGGTACGAGTCCGCTTCCCTTTTTGTGGTTGAGCTGGTCATATCCCCACGGTATAGGTCCTCTTTGGCTCATGCTTTTACGACGGGTTTACCCTCCAGCTGTCAGACAAAGCAAACCCGCCTTACTGATACTAGTCTTCTATCCAGTCTTTGAAGGTGAAGCAGTCTTCGAGGGGATGACCTATTGCTCGGTGGTAGGAGCAATAATCCGGATGATGGACCTCATTTATTTGTTCAGGGTTCCGAGACTCCGGAAGTGTCATCATTTGGTGCTTCATGACAAAGTTGAATATTTTCCTTGTCTTGTCTTGGGAGAAAGAGTATTCCCGACCCATCTTCTTTATAAAGGACGGATTCCAATCGACATTTTCTCGATTGCACGGCTTCTTGGATCTGCTTCGTTGTTTTCGAATGTTGTTTGCGTTCTTTACCCTGTTTTTGCCTTTATTTCGGGATTTTCCCCCTTCGCTAGGACATACATCAGGCCGGGGATGAAGAACGTTATAGTCTTTCTTCTCCGCGGATTGCTGATTGAGGCACTATGTCCTGACCTTTTCATAAATAGCCATTTCGCGGCTGTGATCGTCTCGGCTCTTTCGACTGGCTTCTTTTATTAGCTTGTCTATTTGTTCTTCGAGCGACGAACTTAACGTTTTTAGAGCGGGATTTCGCTCTTTTCCAACGTCACAGCCATTCGGAAGAGCGTTTTCCCCTTCGCTGGAGTTGTTTATGACACAGCAGCAGTGGAATTGCTCCCATTTCTTAGACCGAATGTATCCGAGCCCTGTTGTCTCCATCTTCCCGTTGGGCATCTTTCTCTGAGTCCCTGGAATATCCCAAATATTTTTGTAGAAACGGACTTGTCGAACAGTTTGTTCGAGGGGTACACCTTGGTATCTTAACAGCCTTTTCAATCCCTTCGCGTAGTATCTTGGCAGACGGATTGGTTGAAGCCTGTCGAGTGCAAAATCGGCACTATGCCAGACTTCTTTTTCTACTTTGGTCTCCGTAGATTGGTAGAATAGGATCGCCTTTTCACCTCTTCGTCTGGGAGGGACGTAGAAAGTCTGTAGTTCTTGTACGTTGTATGTATGGAGTGCATCAAGTTCCTTGTAATGCTGAGGCGGAGCCATTGTGATTTGCAGACTCTGATCTACTTCGTCGAGGGTTTGCACTGACGGGCGGATGGAGAACACTGTGTTGGCCTCATCCTCAGCGTCGCTTCAAAATACCAGAATAGAGGTAGATGGTCCGGGCCTGTTTTTTTCTTTCTGAGATTGCCCCGAGTAGACTATTTCTTCATCTTTCTCGGAATCGCTCCCAAAGATCGGGAAAGTGGCGACGGACTTCTGTTTATCCTCTGGCTTATGACACCTCTCCATGTCTTCAAAGTCTAGAAGGAAGTACTTTGCGTCTTCATATTTCTGGACCTCGTTTACGGAGAACGGATTTAGCTCCCCTATGACGGTGCATTCCAAACCATCCTTGAAATATACACTGATGTTGTGTAGAAGGAATGACATTGTACTCATGCAATCAGGGCCTGTTGAGCAAAGCGTTATAGCAAGTCTTGGCGACAATGACATGAAATTTGATGTCAGTGACGAGCAACCCGAAACGTAACATCAGTATTATAGACCCAAGCGTCCTTGACGACTGTGAGTCGAATCCAAAGATGGTAATTTTGTCTCGGGCCAAGTGCTGAACGTTCATACAAATTTCCTTCTGCACCCCTACGTTAAGAAGGTTGACAGAGGATCCGTTGTCGACAAGGATTTTTCCTATCTTGATGTCGTGGCAGTACCCGGTGACGTATAACGGGCGGTTATGTTCGCATATACTGAGGAGGAGATCTTCATCGCTGAATGTAATGTCAGCTGTGTGAACCTCTGCCAGCTCGTCCTTCATCTTCTCTTCTGCAAGGAAAGCTTGGAACTGATCGGGCTCTTGTAATGCCTTGATCAGAGACTCTCGTGCCTCTTTGGACAAGAGTAGAGCATCGAATATGCTCAACTGTGAGGGTATTTTCCTCAGATGTGCTAGGGCATTATAATCCAACTTATTTTTCCTAGGCAGGTCCCTTGCTACAAGCTCTTTGACAACTCTATCGTCGAAGGAAATTTCCTTAGAGATTTTCTCTTTCCCTTTGTCTTTTTTGCACAAACATTTGTTTGTAGGTCCGAGGTTCTTTTCAGAGACCGTGCGGTTACGCCGCTGAATATTCTCGCAGTTCTTCTCCTCCTCTTCTTTTTCGGAGGTGGAGTCTTTGAAGAGAGGGCTGAGTGGTATTTCCTTCTTAGAATCGCTTCTGAAAGTAAGAACTTGGGGTTTTCCCCCTTCTGAACTGGTACCAACCATATGACAGTTGCCATTCGTTTTTTCACGCCCATCTGTCGCACTCTTTTTCCGTCGACGAACTTCACGCTTTATCCTCTTGAAGTGTTTTTGATGAGCAACATATCCTTACCACCACTTCTTGAAGGTACTGCATTCTTCGGTGGGGTGGGTAATCCTCCAATCATATAGGCAGTAGTTTGGATGTGAATCCTCTCCGTCGAGGCATATGACCCCGGGAGTGTTTCCTATGAGAGGTGGCGCTTCATTCCCATTGACAGGGCTTTGGCGAACCGCTTCTCTTCCTTGATCCTGCTCTTATTTGTCATAGGTATGCCTTGATTTGGTTGGAGTACTTTTCGACTCCACCTTGCCGCAGTTCTTCATCCTGACGCTGACGCTTAGCCTTTTCGTATATGGCTGTTTCGAATTCTCAGTCATCTTTGTTTTTTTTTTGAAAAGCTTCGTTTAACAGCCTATCGATCGGGTCTTCTGGAAGTTCTGGGGATTTTAGCGCCGATTCTGCTCCTAGTTCCTCTGCGTTGTTTTCTGACGCTGAGAGAGTTTCTTCGTCATTTAACAACGAATGAGAGACCATGTGGCAACTTGCTACATGGTCTTCAGTTTCTTCTGATGAGTCATTCCCCCCATCGTTGTCACTATCTTCATTCTCAAGAATATGCTTGAGGAACTCTTCAAGCATGACCGGGTTTCCGCGCCTTCTGGTTGTACTCCTTCAGCGCGTCAATGTACTTTTGAAGGTCTGTGCGCCTATCGTCATACTCGACAGTCTTCTTGGTCTTCTTCTTTTTCTTCGAAGACTTTGAAGGCTTGATTTGGGGATTTTGCCCTTTGTCAATAATTTTTGGTACGGAATGCGGTTTCAGCATCCCTTCGATGATTTCAGGTTCAAGTGAGCTTTTCCATCTGACTGCTGGATATGCTTATATATCCTTCAGTATTCTTTTGGTTTTTTGCTGAAAGAACGACTTCCCATGGAGTTTCTTCCATGAGTGAGCATGATTCCCCCGGCTCATCCACTTTTTTGGGAGTGTGCTTCTGTGGTGAGTTCACCCTCCAATTCTCAGACGGCTCGAACTTCCCCTGTTGATACTGGTCTTCAACCCAGTTCTTAAAGACGTAGCAATACTCAATTGGGTGGCTCACCATTCTGTGATAGGCGTAGTAGTTGGGATTGTTGACGTCACCGGGTTACGATGGACGCTGTGGGTCCGCTAATGTGATGAGTTTCTTACGCATTTCCAACTCAAATAGTATCCCCTTCTTATCGTGGCGAAACGAGTAAGTGCGTCCTAGCCTTTCTTCTAAGGATAGGCGTGGACGTGCGTTGTTTTGGCGAGCAGACGGTTTTGGGCCACTCGGTTGTTGTTGAGCGTTGGCGACGAATGCCGCTTTCCCTTTATCCTTGGCGTTTCGGGGGTCTTTACTTAAGGAGGAAGGCCCGTGGCCTATTTGGTCCATTTGGGTCAGTTTATCGATCAGAGCCTAGAAGGTCGTTGGTTTGAAGAACGTCATGAACTGGGACACAGTCGTTTGAGGATCAAGGGTCCCGATAAACATGCCCACAGCGGGGCATTCTTCGATGCGCTGTTCGAACTTAGACCATAGGTTTCGCCACCGGATCGCATATTGGACCCAGGTTTCTCCCGACTTTACCCCGGCATTGATTAATGCCGTGATCGGGGTGCGCTTGCTTGCGCTGGCGAACCGCTGTGTGAACTGCGGTTCCATCTCTGTGAATGTTCTCACGGAGTCATTTGGGAGCTCTGAATACCATTCAAAGGCCGTCTCTGACAGGCTGTCAACGAACTGGCGAAGCAACAGTTTGTCGTCGCCTAGAGGGGGTCCGCACAGAGCTCTGAACTGTGCGACGTGCTGGTGTGGGTTGCATGTCTCCTTGTACACATGGAACTTGGGGATCGTATATCCCGCCGGGTATTTAATTTAGTCATACCAGCCTGGATACGGTCGCCCAGTTCTGACGATTTGGCCTGCGGCTTCATTAGCTTGATGAGCTCATATTTGTTGAGCGATATAATCATCAAGAGTAGCCTTGGAGATTGTTTCCTCCTTGGCTGCCGATAAGGCCGGAAGGGTCTGATGTTTCCTCTCTGTCATCTTCGATGATTATCGGTGGATCCTCGGCTGGGGGTTCTGGCTGGATCATCATTCCAACCATATCCTGGAACAAGAGAGCCATCTGCTTTATGTTAGTAGCCTGCTCAGCAGCTTCCTTGTCCTTTCTTTCAAGCACCCTTCGCAGGAACTCTGTATCGGTCTACTGCTCCTGTTGTTGTTCGCTGTTGTGTCCGGGCTTTCTTTCTGCCCGGTAAGTGCTGCCATTTTGTTCAGTATCTTCTGGAGCTTTTGTTATTGCTTCTGAGCTTTTGTCAACGACCGAGTTTGCGGTCAATGTCCTACGGAAGCACAGCTTTCTTCTTTTCCGGAAGCCATGTAGACCGTATGTACGACCATGCCTCCAGAGTTTGGGCGGTGGGACTTTCTTTGGCCTCATCCTTTTGTGCGAGGTCGAAGTTGAAGGAGCCGTTGTAACAGGTGCCTATGTAAAAGAAGTCCCTCGCTGTATGACGGAGGGATGGTCTTTCCTTTACCGAGCCTTCGATTTTTTCGGTCGACGATAGTAGTTTTGATCAATCATGGAGTCTTTGACTTTTCGCCAGACCCTGTGAATTTAGGAGGAGAGCCGTTGATGGAGGCGCTCCGGCTTTTCCTGCACTGTGGCTTCTGCAAGCGGGGGCGATTCCTTTAGCACCGCCGTTGGAGAGTTCTTGCATACCCTCCTAAGCAAATCAAAGTTGTTCCCGGTTAGAACAGCAGCGTCAACTTCCACCATTGGAGCTAGTGGGGTAAGTCCAGAGGGAGAATTGCCCCCAGCTTTTCTCACTTGGCGCTAGTGATGACGTCGAGCATGTCTTGCAGACGGGACTGCCTCTGATTTGGAAGCGGCTTCTTCATGCCCCCGGCTTTGCTGAGGGTTTGTTTTTGGTGTCATCCTGTTGAAGACTGACGTCCTTGGCAGGGTTTGAGCGTGTCCGGCCAATCTTTCAAAGACCGACTTTCTGGTAGGGGAAGCACATTTGACAGCTTCGCCCGTAGCAGGAGTTGGGAGGGCTATCCATTTTGGGGTAGCCCTTTCAGGTGTCACGAGCCTCTTTGCGGGCCCGTTTGGGTTCTTGCCCAGCCTGTTGAAGACCGAGACGTCAGCTTTGGATGGCCCGTTGAGAGGGGTATTGTGGTCGCTAGTCGATCGAAGACCGGGCTCTTGGGAGCTTCTTCCTGCGGCGCTGAGGCACCGACACCCACTGGTGGGAGCATGGTCCCGAAGAACAACCCAGTAGTGGCTTGGGTTACTTGCCCCACCGGCATTGAAAAGATGGAGGTCGTGTTGGGCCTGTAGGTTACTCCTCCAGTTGGGATGGAGTGAGAGTTGCTGTTGCAAGAGGTGCAGTGGGAAGCCGTAAATTTTCTTCTTCTACACAGGAGCAAGATATCAAATTTTAGTACCTCAAATCCAAGGGTAACCATTATGAACCGCGATTTTGCTTGCGAAACATGACACACGAAGTGTGGAGTGGAAAGAGGAAAAGGTCCCACCGGGCGTACCAGAATCTGTTCACCACCGAAAGACCGGATCGAGACATTGGGACGTCTAGCATAAATTTGGGGGCAGATGCTATTTGGATTTATCCGCCCAGCTCTCCGAAGATACCAAGTTGATTTATGGCACC
The DNA here is from genome assembly GCA_030015575.1 of Agapanthus africanus. Taxonomy (NCBI): domain Eukaryota; kingdom Viridiplantae; phylum Streptophyta; class Magnoliopsida; order Asparagales; family Amaryllidaceae; genus Agapanthus; species Agapanthus africanus. Next base: position 482,279,518 of record JASDDO010000010.1, on the reverse strand, counting down.
ATATATCGAAGGTTTGGATAGACGCGACCGTTGTAGCAGACTTTATCAGATTCCCCCTCATTTTATGAAGGGTTTTTTTTATTGTGGGGACACTCTTCCCTACAGGCGTAAGACCCTGCGGTTAATTACGTTACCACATTACGATAACCACTTTCTCCTTCTCCGGCAGTTCACTTCATGTCGTATGTGTTTTTATTTGTTTAGGTTACCCGTGGATTGTATACGGATACTAGTTTATGTCGTCGCCCATAGGGCGCGGATTAGTCCAAATCCGTATATTTTAGATTTGGGCTTAGCTTTATTTAACGACCGTTAATCTGATTTAAGATTAAGATCGACTTAAATGTGTGAGCATTTAGGATCAATTTGTTCTTGCTAAGGATGTGTTAGTCTAATTTGAGACTAAGATCAACTTAGCAAAATTTTAAGGATCATTTTTATTTAATATCCAGCAAAAGAACATTTGGGCTCAGCTGCAAGAATATTTCAGAGACTTAGTCAATTTGGGCTAAGTCTACTTAGCCTTTTTTTATTCAAAAGTGCTAAGCACTTATTTAGGCTCTGTTTGTTCAGTCATTTTCTTATCATGTAAAAGTGGTAAGCACCTATTTGAGCTCTGACGCTCACATGTATGTCATGTGAAGCATTCAGTCAAGGGTGCTGCCCAATAAATGTTGAACACTTTTAGTCATTTTGACTAAATGTAAAGTGCTGAGCACTTATCACTTTTTATATGGCGTCCACGTAAGGTAGACGTGCGGCGCTGGGCGTTGCCCAATCAGTGCTAAACACTCAGCCATTTTGGATATATATAAAGTGCTCAGCACTTTTTGTATGGCGCCCACGTGAGGAGCACGTGCGGCGCTGGGCGCCGCCCAATTAGTGCTAAGCACTTAGCTGTTTTCGGCTGCATATGAAGTGCTGAGCACTTTTATTCAGTGTCCACGTGTGTTTCACGTGAGGCACTGCCCTTCTGCTTGGGCGCCCGCGTGTATTTCACGTGAGGCGGTAGTCGCTGTTAAAAGGGGGCGCCCACATGAGGAGCACGTGAGATGCTAATCTTTTTTCCTTTTTTAGAAATTAAATCTTTGTTAATGGAATTTTGACCTTTAATGATCACCAAAATCTTCGTTTTTTGAAGATCTGGGATCATTTTTTTCTTTAAGAACTAAGTTCTTTTACAGGTTCTTTTCCTTCTGTTTTTCTTTTGGACCTAATTTTTTTCTGAATCTTTGATTCTCAAGAACAAGATCCTCCCGATGAGAATTAAATTCTCAACTTGTGGGAGACTTGTCTTGTGGATCTCTGATCCAAAGAAAGAACTAAGTTCTTTTAGAAGGGTTAAACCCTTAAAATAGGTAAAAAGAGATATTTTGATCTCTGAATTTCTTTTACCTAGATTTCATTTGAAAGGGAAGTCTTCCTTTCTGAGGGTTGAATTCTCTATTGTTTTTGGAAGCTTTCTGTATTTTTCAGAATCATATAGGGTTTTTTTCTATATGAGACTTGAAGTCTCGGGTCTTTTATATAGTGGAGGCAAGTTTGTTACTTAATTCTGAGAAAATCTCTCATTTAATTGGACTCAAAATTGAGTTGGGGAATTTTACCCACCATTGGATTTTTAACCCAAGAACTTTTGTTTTTACAGAATATGTTCTCTTGTCTTTAACAAGATTGGGGAAATATTTTCCCATATACAGAATTTATTCTGTAGAATGTTGATTTTTAATCACCGTTGGTTTTTTAATCCAAGGGTTCTCTGCTTTACAGAGAGCAATCTTTTTTATTTAGAAAGATTGAGAGAATATATTCTCAAAAATAGAATTTTATTCTATTATTGGATCATTGATCCAACCGAAAGTATCCTTCTTATTTAGAAAGATTTGGGAGATATTTTCTCCTAATAGAATTTGATTCTATATTTTGATGATTTATCATCTCTGTTGGATTTTTTATCTAACGGCTCTGTTTAACATAGAGTATCGTAGAATTTAATTCTACTTGGACACCAGCGCTCACGTGTTGTGCACATGGGCGTCACTTAAGAATTTAATTCTTAAGATGGATATTCCTGTACTTTGCACACTGGCGCCCGCATGATGAGCACGTGCGGCGCCATATAAGAATTTAATTCTTACTCAGAAAGTATTTCTGTGTTTTACACATTGGCGCTGGCGCTGGCGCCCTCATGGGGAGCACGTGAGGCGCCACCTTATGATGAAGGTTTCTTTTCACCTTCTTTCTTTGCTTTTCCTGATTCAAACTTTTTTTTCCAATACCTTCTTTTGTCAGAGCATGGAAATAGTTCCACCATGCACAACATTTTCTGTACCGAGACTTAAATGCCTCCCTTTATAATTTAATCAATACTCCTCTTCTCTCTCACTTTCAGAGAATCATTTTAACAGAGAAGAGTCATGGCTTGCAATCGTCCGCATGTTAATCGACAGCCATGGGAGGTGCCTATCGAGGAAATTGTTCCTCGTTTTGTTGCACGTTTGGTGAATCCCGCTCTCATGGATGACCAATGAGATACGGTGCTGCACGAGCTCTTGACTCGTAGAGGATCTCCTCTCTCCATCGGCTCCATTTGGTTCCGGATGATCTTCCTGTCCGCGCTCGATGACATTCTCCCTCATCCAGCAGAGATGACTCTGGCGATGCTCGACGCAGCTGAAGACAAGATCGATTGCTTTCATGAGGCGCTTTTGATTACCAAGCCTCTGAGGGATTGCTCTGTTCAGCTGCTAAGCCAGATACGGGCTCAGCAGACTATCATGTCTACTTTCGCCGATGGGCGCGGTGCTAACCGATAGGGAGCAACTCCTCGTGAAGATCGCCGCTTCGACATGGTGGAGAAGGATGAGAAGGCTTTAGAAAACTTTATTCATAGTTTTGTATACCCTTGTACTTTTGATCCCGTATTTGGTGATCTATTTCTTGTAGCATAAAATGTTTATTTAAATGCTTTCCTTTTATCGTTGACCACCGAGCGCTTCATTTCTAACACCTGTTCTTCCTCTGATTCTACTGTTGCAACCTTCCACGCGCATGTATGAATGAGCCTTCTTTCACATATAACTGTAAACGAAACTTAAATCGGTGTAAACACCCATGTGTTAAACATGTGAGTACGTATATGCAAAGCATATGAATGCTGAAAGTAAGTAACCAAAAGCGAAATAGGCTTCACATGTTAAACACGTGAGCGCTCATATGCAAAGCATATAAGCGTTGAATATAGACAGGTTAAAACCCACACTGGGGGTCACGTGTTAAACACGTGAGCGTAAAATTTTGAAGCGACAGCTTCAAATAGAATTAATTCTATTTCGGAAAATATCCCCCAGATATTTCCAAAACGAGAAAGATTTTTCTTTGCTAAAAAAAGAACCTTTGGATTCAAAATCTAACGGTGATTATAATATCACCGGCCAAATCATAAAATCAAATCAATTTTTAGGAAAATGTCACACCCCGCTTCTTAGTAGACGGAAACGGTGACTTGACAAGCCCGCAACGTATTTACTATGAAAATACATTAAGCGTAAGTAAGAAATATAACAAGGTACAAGAATAAAATGAGCAATAAAATGAAACAACAACTTTATTTACATTCAACTTTAATTACAACTCTCTGGAATAAAAAGATACAATGATAAAAACAAATGCCTAAACAATGACATGCTGAAAGCAAGTGCAGGCAGGAGCTAGTAATCAGACTAAGCAGCAAACTGGTCCAAGTCCTCCGGGCTCTGCTCTATCTCCTCAGAGTCCGGTCCTCCTAACGAACATTCCAAAGAAAAGAAATAGAGAGGAATGTCGTCAGCAAACTAGCGCTCGATAAGTTCCCAACAGAAGTAAAGAAGTTGACTGAATGGTATATAAAGTGAATAGAAACCAAATAATGTGAACAGGTAAGATTGTATAAGCGAGTATCTAAACATGATCATTTAAAGGTATAAGATTTACTATTCTAACGTGGTTGTTTGTAGTTTAATAAAGAAAATATTCATGTATACGAGAGGAGTCCATCTTACCCCGTGGACTATGGTAACATGTAATACTTGGCCCCGTCATAACCCACAGGACAACGATACATGAATTCGTGTAAGTGTCTTTTAAAGTGACGTCTCGTGCCACGATATACGTTCCATACCAATCTACCCCTTTATCCCCGCGTATTGTAATGTATAGTTCGAGTTAACAGATCTTGGCCGAATTCATGAATATAAAAATAATGTGCAAGTTCATGTTTAAGTTGTAATCATATATTCAGGTATTCATGTCAAGTTCATGTCAAGTTATATTCATGGTTCGGTCAAGTCAAGTCAAGTATTCAAGTTCAAGTTCAAGTGTTCAAGTTTGAGATCGAATGTTCAAGTTTGGATTTGAGTTTGGACTCTGGTTCGAACTTGTATTCAGGATACAGTCATTTCTTATGAATGGATTTAACTGTTGAAATTCTTAAGTTCGGGAGTAATCGGACAACTGCTGCATATGGACGGCAGAATTTGTGTCTTTTTCATGATAATTGGCATTGATGACTCCGTTAATTTGCAGTGTTGTCTAACCCGAGTAGGCAAGCACTCACTTTTTCCGGCTCCCTGGTAATCAAGAGAAATGATTCCGTTTAAACCTATATTAATCTAATGTCCTTAAAGATTTATTCTTGTTGTTTCAATTGTGTTTATATTGTTTGCATTTCTCGAGGGGGTTTTATGTAACATACTTTAATATTGTTTAAAAATAAGCCTCGATGGTGATTTAGAATATTAAGAGTTTTTATAAAAATGTATTTTAGTTTTAATGGTATTTTAGTGATGAAACCTAACTTTTAAAAATTTATGGTATTTTTATGAAAACTACCACTTTTGGAAATTTGATGGTATTTTATTAAAATTTCAATCTTTCATTTTAAAAATATGTTTTTCACAATTTGTTTTCATTGAAAATACGGATTCATAATTATATATAATTTTCTAAAGTTTTAATTTGTTTTAAAAAGTCGTATTTCTTAAACCGTATTTTTATTTCCTTTCGAGACCGAATTCTCCCTGAGGAGTTCTGTATCTCACTCTACTATCCAAAATACATGTGATAACCCGTATCATTCATAAATGGGTTCCCCTATAAAGGTTGTAAAGGCGCAATTGCAAAGGACGTAAAAATATCGATTAAAAACATTTTATAAAAGTAATGGTATTTTATTGTAAACCGTATTCTTTAAATTAAACATAAACCTAAAACTTCATACTATGAAACCATAGTATATGTGTAATGACTCTGAATTTTCTGTACAAATTTTTTTCTTTTTAATGTATAGAAAAGAGTTTGCAAGCCTGAGTACAAGTTATAAGTATATCTTTTGTAAGAATTGCAAGAAACAAGCTTGTAGCTCACTGGTAAAGCCTTGCACTGCTGTGACATAGCCCCTCTATTCGAATCCCATCAGACACATTTATTTTTTTGAGATTTTATTTTTAAACTTTTTGGAAGGCCAAAAGTTTACACGTGCAATGCACATAAAAATGAAAATTCTGAGAAAATAAATATGTGCAAAATGATATAAATACATAGGAGGACACATGGCATGAATCCACCGGCCCCTATCACATAAACGACCGGTGATATTTCATTTAGGGCCAGCAGGGACGGGCCCCTAGTAGTAAATGGACCCCGGGTTTTGCACACTCGTCGTTTCCCCTACCTCCATTACCCCTGCAATGTTTGATTACTCTGCAATCAAATAGAGACCCCTCAATTTCCTAATTTATCATATTTTAATGCATTTTAATTCACTCTTTTAATCCCAAAACCCTAATTCCACACTATAAATACTATCCCATGACCTAGCTCCTGCTCATTCTGAAAATTCTAGCCAAAACCCTCAATTTTTCTCAAGTACAAGTGGAGTAGAAGAGGAGTTGGCCAACGACCAACTTCCGGCAAGGAATCGAGGCTATTCCGGCAACCCCGCGATACCGCGACGACCAAGCTATCTTCTTCAACCTTTTCTTACCCTAATCCACTTGTAAGTCCCTCTCAATCTCTCTTCTTCCTCTTTAAAAATCTTTTTTAAAATGAACATCGGTAAGTGGAGTTAATACCGATGTCGATCTTCTAAACCCTAAAAACTCACCCTTTTTCTTACATATTGTTCATACAACTTTTACACAATACTTGTAACATTATTATAAATGTTTAGAATAAATTGTAACCTAGAATTCTGTGCAAAATAACTTTAATTTAAGTTTTTCGTTTAAATACCATGAACTTCACATATCACATCTTTTAGTATTTTTGTTAATTATACCTTTAGAAAACTTCACGGGGTAATGACCTACCCCTCACATACACACATGTTTCCATAGCACGATACTCTGTGAACATATTTTTGATACGAATACAACGTCACACTAGAATACCCTTTACTATAAAAATCGGATTTCTTTTAAAAAATTGTATTTTAATTTCCTTTGCAAATAAATCTCTACAACCCTTTTTAGGGGACCCTCTATTGGATGGTGCGGATTATCGCACATCCTTGGGCTAGTAGAGCGAGATGCAGATCTTTTCACGGAGCATTCGGTCTCGAAAGGTTTTTAACACGATTTTTAAGAAAAACGAAATTTTCTACTTAATAATAAAATTAATTTTTATAATTATATAAATATTTTTAAATCCATATATTTTCAAAATATAATAACCTTATATTTTTTTCAAATAAAAGAATTACAAGTTCATCAAAATACCATCAAGATACCAACGAAAGTCAAGTTTTACATTAAAATATCATGAACTATTCAAGTTAAGGTAATTATCACTAAAATGCCTCAATTCTTAAAATACACATCCATGGAAAGCCTAAAGAATATAAATAATTTCGCAAGGTTATTTTGAACTATATTAAAAATATTTTTCATAAAACACTCTCGAGCTATATAAAACACTGTTAAGGACTTTAGTAAATATAGGTTTAAGCGGGATCAATTCTCTTTAGCCTCAGGAAGCCTAAGAAAGTGAGTGCTTGCCTATTTAAGGTAGAAAAACTTAACGGTGTTATCAATGGTAATTGTCTTGGAAAAAGACATAAATCCTGCTTTCCATGTGCAGCAGTTACCGATAACTCCCGAACCTAATTCAGGATCCAAATCAGTTATAAGTGTCTGACTCAAGTCTGTGTCTAAATCAAACTTGAACTCAACTCAAACCAGAATTCAAATCAAACATGAATCCAAACTCTAGCATGCATACTTGAACATGAACCTGAATACCTGAATTCAAACATATATATTAAACCTGAATACATGACTTGACTTGACTCGAACCATGAATACAACTTGACATGAATACATGAATACTTGATATAAATACATGAATACTTGATATATACATGAACTCAATCTTGCAACTTGATGTATTCAGGGATTCGAGCAAGGCTAGTAATTTTAACTTTAACTTAGCATATACGGGATGCTGGGGTAGTTCATGCGTGAATCCAACGAAATCTCAGGAGTCCCACTAGATCATAAATCCATGTCTACTAACACAAACAAGCCATCATAAGGACCTGTGTTTCCTTACTCCTGGATTACAGCCTGTTGAGTTTAGAATACTTCAACACTAGGTTGAAGTCTCAATATTAACACTTGATTCGGGTCCGTGGTTCCTTACCCCTGAATTACAACCTGTTGGGTCCGAGAACACTCTTGAGATTGGTTGACATTCGTTAATTTAGTGTACCCAAGTAGAGACCTGTTAAGATACTTACATTCACTGCATGTTCACTATATTTACACTACACGACCATGTTACTTTTGTTTGCCATGCTCATGCTATCATACTTATCTACTTGTCATACATTACCATAATTGTTCACATATATTACGATAAAACTGCATACTACATAAACTCACCATTAAACGACATGCTGACACATCATAATCCATAATCCATTGTTCATGAGATACATTTTCCTTATCATTACAATTTATATTTCACTTCATTCCTTGAGACTTACCGAGCGAAAGTTCACTGACGGGCATTTCACCCTTCTCTATTTTTCTTGGAATGTTCGTCAGATAATGTGGAGACTGAAGAGGTAGACATCTCAGAGGAAGAGCACGATCAGATCGAGACCTAGGCCTAGACCGGTTACCTTTCTCAGTTTATGTACGCCACCTGTTTAGGCGTTTCAATCCTTGTATTTTCTTTCTGTTAAAAATCATGTATTGTAAATGAATCAAGTTGAATGTAAATAAAGTTGTTGAAGTTTTAATCTCATGTTTATTCTCTTGTCATTTTATATTGCTTATTTTACGCTTAGCGTATTTATTTCGGGAAATAACCTTCTCGAAATAAATATGTCGCGTCCTTATCACGTACCTGCTTCTGACTTTTAGGAAGCCGGGCGTGACAGTATGTGATGGGGTAAGTCATTACCCTGTGAGTTTTCTAGATGGATATATGCTAGTTGTTGAATAAAGGGTTATATCTAAAACTCATGGTATTTATATGAAAAAAGTTCGTTCTATGTTTATCTCGCATGAATTTTAATTTCATTAAAAGGTAAATGATGCGAAAATATTGTAAAGTGATGTTATAGTAATTGTGTGACATATTTGGCCTATCAAAAATTATAGAAATGTTTAAAAGAAGTGATATTAACGCTCACTCCACTTTGCCGATTTTTTATTTAAAGAATCGTCTTGAGATGAAACGAAAGAGAAAGGTAGGGACTTACTCGTGATTAGGACGTTAGTAATGACGGTATTTTCATTAGGAATTTCATCGAACAAGTTCGCATGCAAAACGGAAACGTCGATGGAACAGAGATCCGGAGGCATGGAAATCACCGTGGTGCTCACGCGGACTCGGGCCTAGCCTTGGAGTCTTGGTTCTTGGCCTGGAACGTGTCGAAAAGGCGAACGAAGATCGAGAGATGTTTTCGATGTTGTTGTTGTGGCTGCGGACATTGTTGACGATGGCGATGGGGGTCGACGATGCAAGGGTTCGGCCATGGTGGGCGAAGAGAGGAGGCTCGGGTCTAGACCATGTTGGTGGTGTTAGGATGAGTTGAGAAGAGGAAAATATACAGGAAGTGATGAAGAGAAGAGAGGGAGATAGAGTGGCAGTGGAAAAGTGTGTGTGTGTAGATGTATATATGTATATGTAGGGAGAGAGGGAGGGAGAGTTACAGGGAAAGAAAGAGAGATTGGGAGATTGAATAGAAAATAAAGGAGAAAGAGAGAGAGAAATTTATGAGAGAGGGGGTGGGGAGAGTGGGGAGGTGAAGAGTTCGCGGGGGTTGACGCATAGGGAAAATGAACAGTGTCACGTTGGTTATTGTATGGGAGTTAGGTGTCACAGTTTGCACAACATACGGGAGGAAAGAAAAATGAAGGAAAGGTTAATAGCTTTTGGGCTTAGAAAAAGAAAGAAGGAAATAAAATGGAAATTTGTTTCGGGTGAGGGGAAATGATTTAGCTTGGTTTGGGTTTTGAGGGAAATATGGGAAGAGTTATAAGAGGGGAAAGATAATTAACATAAAAATTAATAATAATAATAATAATAAAAGTTAATGAGAATAAAACCTCACTCCCTAAGTTTATTCAAACGTGAGGGAATATATAGGGTTTAGTTTATTAAGGTTAGGGTTCTGTTAGGTTTTGGTCTTTTAAAAAAAGAAATGGGTTTTGGTAAGAATTTTTTGTAAGGAAAATATAAAATAGGCAAATAAATAGCTAGGTGATTAGATAATATAAACAGCTTTTGGGCTCAAATAAAATAATAGGAAAATTAGATTGAGGAATTAAATAGAAATAAGAAAATGATAAGAAAACAAAAATATACGGTAAACACCTAAAACAATTAAATACAGTATAATATGACTGTATAGGAATTTTTGGGTCGTTACAGAAAATATTTTCCCAATCTTGCTAAAACTAACAGAAAATATATTCTGTTAAACAGAAAATCATTGGATTAAAGATCCAATGGTGGATAAAATTCCCCGAATAATTTTTGAGACCAATTAAATCAATTGGTATCTCACAATAAGAAATTTTCTCAAAACTAATCAACAGTTTGCAATCTCTATATAAAGAACTTGAGACTTCAAGTCTCAGGGACGCACACATATGTAAAGAGAGACCCCCAATAAATATTGGCAGCTACAACCGAGAATTCAATTCTCTTGCTGAGAAAAAGTCCTTACTTTTCTCAAAACCCTAAGTAAAGAAAATGTAACATTTCATAAATATAAAATATTATTTTTGGAATTTAAATAATAAAATAATAAATTTTATGAATATTATAAAAGTATAGAAATTGGTTTTAATGGAATGGTATAATTATATACATACAATTTGGAAAATAATTGGAATTTTAAATGGAATTATTAATTATGAAGGTATTTATTGGATTTGGGCATTTTCATTAATTATGCGTTTAAACCAAGCTTGTTTTTGTTAACCATGTGCTAATGTACCATGACACATTTTATTGTGTTTCAAGTATGGTTGCATTTTTACATTTGTTTCTAAATTGTTTTAGAAAGAAAAAATTAGAAAAGGAAAAAGAAAAGATATTATAATAATGGAGGGACATAAGGGTATGGTCATGAGAGAGAGAGATGATTGTATTAACCATTGCCTTGAATCATTCTCCTCTTTTTTCTTTATCTCATTCATCTTCTTCTTTCTCCTCTTCCTCCACCACCCTCACTATCACCCCACAAATACCTTTCAAATCAACCCAAAACCCCCTTAAATACTTCACAAAAAATGTCCACAATTTCATCCTACACCCTATGGTGGAAGCAAGTTGGAGTTTTGAGAACTTTTGCCGTCTTAGAATTTTCTAGATTTGCTTTTTGAGGTAAAACCTTCACTTTCTACCAAGTTTTAAGTTTCCTAAGCTCAACTGTTAGTTTAGAGTTAAAAGGTTTAAGTTTAGTGAACTTGGAAAATTCTAGGATGATCTTTAGTGGATGTTTTGAGTTGTGGAGATATAATTGAGGCTTAGTTAGTGACCATAAACCTATTAATGATAGAATCCTTGACCAAACTTGAGTTTAGAAGTTTCAAAAATGAACTTGGAATTTTCTGATATCGGGTTTTTGTTAAATTGTAATGATCAAATAGAATCTAGAATAACTCGGGAGCTCTGAAAAATAAATTGCATATACAGATAGATCTGCAGGCTATTTAGAAGCTACCCCTAAAACCCGAGCCCCCAAATTCCACACTTGGCCACTAAAATAACCCTATTGGCCGCAAATTGCGGCCTGACCTTAGAATTAAGGTTTGGTTCTTGGTCCATAGTTCAATCTTCTGATAACTAGGCCTATCTAATGTGCAGAATGTCCTAATTTCACCTTATGTAAAATCTGGGAGTGTTTTTCTAAGTTAATGATTTCATTTTACAACGTTTGAAAACTAGATTTTTGATATTTGAGTTTTGACTCGGTCGTTTGACGTTTGTACGTTAACGTCGGGAGTTGTTTGGTTGTTCTTGCATGCGTGGACCATAGGTTCTAACCTATGTCCGTTTCGCTTGCCGTATCGGTTTTCATATTTGATTTTGATTTCGATACGATATGTTTTAATTTGTAGGTGCATTCGCGTAGACTTCCGGGGTGACGAAGGAGGATAAGGCATTCATCGATTTCGGTTAGAGCGATGATAATAGGTGAGTAGATGTATATCTACGGGGGAAGTCAGGTGAATGGCGTATAGCAACCCCGCAACCGTAGTATTAGGGTACTAGTTATACAGTTATATATATACAATTATTAGATATGTATACTTAGCTAATAGGGTTCTACGAGACCATAGGCTATAGTAAGCTTACTCGTAGGAAGAAATACCCTTAGTTCTTATCCTCTTAGCCTTGAGCCTTTGGTATATACGATATTACACACATGGAGATGTATGTATATATATATAGGTATGTATACACACACACACACATGTAAGTTTGAGGATAATTTCGATACAATATCACGAGATGAGGATATGACTTGTTGCTATGATACAATTCGATATGATCGGGTATGATGTCACGAGGCTAAGTTATGCGATATGATATGAAATGGCATAACATGATATGATATATTATATGAAAATTTGGCGATATATATATATATATATATATATATATATTCGTGTTACGACAAGAGATGATATGACATGTGACGATATGCGACTAGACGATATGATATGATGTACGTGACCATAGATCCGTACTTCTGATTTGGTGATACCGTACAATGGATTATACCGTACGTGATATGATATACCGGATGATTGGTCCGCACTCTTAACTCGGGGATGACTTATGATAGATTATACCGTATGTGATACTATGAGTCTGGATCGCCGACTTATGGATGTATCGACTCGGAAAATTATTGCTTTCTAATCACTTAAGTAGATATTAGGATATCTTTAGAGCCATACCTATTTTCAAAAAAACTAACGAATCGATATGCATTTTAAATGACTACCTCAAGGGACGCTACGGATTTTCAAATGGTATCTTTTTCTCAAAAAAACTGTAGCCCCTATTTTTCTAAAAACAACGATTCGTACTATTCTAAACTACAACTGTATGGCTCATATGTAGTTATGTACTGTATACTGTTGCGTTTACAATTTCCTTTTTCCTGTTATGCCCATTTTATTCTCATCTTGCGGTATACATATACATTTTTTTCCTTATCTTGTATGATATCGTCTACTAGGACACACGCACCATTACCGATGATGCGCATATTGCATGTACACATACTCGCCGGCTCACACACTCATCATCGGTAATTGCCATGCCATGTACACATTAGAAACCGTTATATCGCTGTATTGTTCCTTAAATTGTAGAATTACCGTTATTTGTTTAGTATTCATTATCGCACGTGATAGTTTAGATATTGCACTTCCTTACCTAATTACATGACATGCTTATATGAAAACACCGGCTATACCTTACAATACTATTCTGTGCTTGTACTTGTTGTTCCATCGTGGTTATATGCATATGTGATTCTGTTTTCATGAGATTTCTGGATTTGAGAACCTCGGATACATTTTCAAAGTCTTATGATTATTTTAAAAACGTGGTTTCTCTTGATATGATATTTCGACATCCACCATGAGATTTCTTGGTTCTGAGCAATAATATTACCCGATTCGAGGAGTGAGGAGGCACCGTCTGCAGGTACATGGTGGACCTGGTACGATACCACGGAGCAAGAAGATCGTATAGAGAGACGTTGAGCCCGGCAGGAGAATACTACCTACCGGTGATGGTATTGAACTCGGCGGATATCCGGAGGATACCGACCGAAGCGATTGAGACAGATGGATATGAGGGCCGATCCGATGAGACGGTGCCTGAAACATGAGGATTTATGTGTCGATACTGGACACGGGTTTTATGATATTTTCGAGTGTTGATACTGGACACTCAGGTTTTATGATGATTTAATGTGTCGTTGATGGACGCACGTTGGATGATACACATATATACATACATATGATTCAGATGACATGGTACCATATTTATGACACGAGCATGACGATCTTCTATTATTATACTTATATATACACGTTTACCCTTATTATCACCCGGTATCATATTATTACATTACCGTATGACCTAGGAGATCGTCATACGTTCGATTTCTACCCGATGATGTCTTCTACTGACGAGTTGGCAACTCACCCCCGTTGTGCTACAGTTTCCTTGCAGGATCGACTGCATGGATTCAGTAACGGCTTGCTGGCACACCGCCTTTTTCTGGGTGATTTGCATTGATAAGTGGGGTACACTTTGGATCATGACACCATTTGTATATATTATTCAGTTGTATCTAGTTAAAAGCTCTATCAACCAGACTATATATATTTTGTAGACTTAGAAACCACAGATTGTATATTCTTTCGGAGCTAGAGTCACGGATATGTATTTATTCTTTATTTCTGGTTTTCCTTGATGCTGTTTTGGTTTCTTTACTTTCTTTTATGAGTTGATCTTCACCTTGCGCATCGTATATTTGTATTCATGTGGTTGTTTCTGCCAATTGGCGAAGAGCTAGCTCCGCTTAGGGATGCCTATTATTATTGTTATATTTTTGTTTTGGTTCAAAATTTACAAAGGAGGTGCTGCCTAAATTTTAAATGATGAAAATATTTTCAACTATAGTATATAACCCACTTGTATTTTCATATAACATTACTTATGCATTTAAAGAATGATCTTGATTTCATTATACTTTTATTTCAAAACTTCACCTCTATTATTTTCCTAAAAGGTTTAGATTTCTGGGATTTCGGCTTACTTGGATTACGGTGGGGTCCTATAGACTTCACGTGATTCAAGTACCAGTCATGTGTCATTTCCGGGTCATGACAAATTTGGTATCAGAGCGTTAGGTTTAACCTTGGTTCGAGTCTAGGTTTGACTATGTAGAGTCTATGGCGTATATATATTTCGGAACCTAGACTTGACCTTATGGAACTTAGACTTGGCTGAGGAGGTATTAAACCCGAACTTTCGTCACGTATGTTGACCTTGGTTGATGGAGTAGGTAACTTAAGTAGAGTGACGTACCGTATGTATATTCCGCGGCATACTTACGATACGCTGCTCCGCTTAAGTAGCCTTAGGATGTACATTTCTTAGGCACCGTATTTCTATTCATTCCTATGATCTATCCTCGTCGATATTTGATTGCGGTTTCTGTGACCTTGGCTACACGAGCAGAGAGAGCTGCGGCTAGAGATGCAGTCAGAGCGAGCTCTTCAGGGACAAGGACTGACCATGATACTCTTCTGGTAACGTAGGAACGTATTGATTTATTGTGTTACTAGGATTTCTTGTTTGACACGAGCGTTCGGGATCTGCACTGGATAATCGGGCCATCGCTTGAGGCCGGCCAGATTGAGAGGACCGCTGAGGTACAGCTTACTCCAGAAATCGATGTGTTGTCACCGTGCAGACAGATGAACCAGCTGTTGCTGAGATTGACCGGATGTCGCCCCTAGAGTTTATATAGTTGAAGCCATATGAGTTTACAGGTAGGGATATGATTGAAGATCGCTAACCATTCTTAGATAAAGTGAATAAGACGATTCGTTTGTTTGAGTACCCTGATGCAGGATCAGTTAAGTCAAATAATTCCAGTTTGAAGGGTCTTTCTTAGACCTGGTGTAAGTCGATCAAGAGAGGACGAGCAAATCGTATTCCTCCGATAACTTGGACGAGTTCCAGAAGACATAATTGTCCAACTTTCTTCCACAGAGTGTTGAAAATACCGAATTCATAGTTTTGAGTCCTTGCGGGAGACTCTGGATATGACTATAGCCAAATATGGATTGCGGTCTACGCACCTACCAAGATATGATTCTGAATTGGTCGATATTGAAGGAAAGTGGATAAAGGATTCGTGTGAACTCTTATTGAGTCGTTCTTCTCCGTTGATACCAGAGGCTTGATACGTATGCAGAGGCGTTGGATACGGTCATATTTCCAGAGGAAATTCATGATGAGAATGCAGCTGCCCCGGAATAAGAAAAAGATTAATGTAAAGAGTGCCAACTTTCGGGCAGTTCGGCAAAGGTGAGATCGGAAGAGACCATAGCAAGTTCTTTTCATGACACCGTAGCGACAAAGATTTAGACCCAGGATTGATTGTATCGCACATATTCAGAAGGCCAGAGGCCGCCATCATCGATGTGCTACATTACGAGTGGCCATGTTAATTGGCCAGGAGATGTTCGGCGAGGCGCCAGAGTAGAACTGTTTCCGTCTGTTCCCCGCCGAAACATGGAGACACGACCGCGTAGGTCCGTCTTGCCTGAATTCCGAGGGCAGATGCTAATTGGTGCTATCCGTCCACCTCTCCGAAAATGCCAAGTTGATTTATGGCACCATATATCGAAGGTTTAAACGGATGCGGCCGATGTAGCAGACTTCGTCAGATTCCCCCTCGTTGAGGGGTTTTTGATTGTGGGGACGCTCTTCCCTGCAGGCGCAAGACCCTACAGTTAATTACGCTACTGCATCGCGGTAACCACTTTCTCCCTCTCCAGATGGTCACTTCGTGTCGTGTGTGTTTGTTTTGTTTTTGGTTGCCCGTGGATTGTATACGGAGACTAATTTATGTTGTCGCCGTAGGGCGTGGATGAGTCCAAATCCGTATTTTCTTAGATTTGGGTTTGGGGTTGGGTTTAAGGATATGTTAGTCTCATTTGAGACTAAGATCAACTTAAACGTTTGTTAAGGATACGTTAGTCTAATTTTTAGACTAAGATCAACTTAACGGGATCGTTTAGATCCAACAAAAGAGCATTCGGGCCCTATTGTTTAGTTTAAGGACATTGCGGTCGATTAGTTTAAGGACATTACAGTCCAATGTTAGCTTAAGGACATCTCGGTCCATGGGCTTAAGGACTACACAGTCCGAAGTTAAAGACATCATAGTCCATAAGTTTAAGGACCCCACAGTCCGAGGTTAAGGACATCATAGTCCATGGGTTTAAGGACCTCACAGTCCAAGGTTAAGGACATCATAGTCCGTGGGTTTAAAGGGACCCCACAGTGCGAGGTTAAGGACATCATAGTCCGTGGGTTTAAAGGGACCCCACAGTCCGAGGTTAAGGACATCATAGTCTGTGGTTCAAAGGGACCCCACAGTCCGAGATTAAGGACATCATAGTTCGTGGGTTTAAAGGGACCCCACAGTCCGAGGAACGATTGGCTATCGGGACCCGTCACCTCTCTGAAGACGTTGAAGGATTACAACGATATATATCAGAGGGGTTCAGAGATGTACCCTTAGACCAATTTTGATTGAAAGATCTGTAGTCTAATTTGGGGCTAAGATCTGTTAAAAGATTTATGAGCGTATGGGCTCAGTTAATCTAAATTGAGAACTTATGGCCAATCTTGGGCTAAGTCCAGTCAAGTTAAAATGTTTAACATTTATTTTAGGCTGTTGAGCATTCATTTGGGCTAGGCCCTTTTAACAATACTGAGTATTGACTTGAATTCTGACAATATTTTTGTCTTTTATTAAATGCTGAGCATTCATCAGAGCTCTGGGCTTATTAAAGAACTATTTATGTTCTATCAGCGCACACGTGAGGGGCACGTGGTGCGCTTGGCGCTTTGCGCCAATCAAAGAGCGCGGTGCGCTTCTGCCGAGTAGCGCACATGTGAGGGACACGTGGCGCGCTTGGCGCTTTGCGCCAGTCCGTGAGCGCGTTGCGCTGATTTATGAGTGCATAGAGCTATTTGTTCAATGGCGCACACGTGAGTGACACGTGGTGCGCTTGGCGCTGAGCGCCAGTCCATGAGCGCAAAGCACTAGTTCAAGAGCGCAAAGCACTAACTGTTGAGTGGCACACACGTGAATGGCACGTGGTGCGCTTGGCGCTGAGCGCCAGTCCAAGAGCGCAGAAGCGCATTTGATCAATTTTATGATCTGGGAAATAAATTCTCCCTTAGAAGAGACTTTGTCTCAAGATCCTAAGAACAAAAGTTCTTATTCTGTAGGAGATATTTCGATCTCTTATATTGATGAAAGGCTTTGCTTTTATGGATCTGTGATCCTTAAGAGAATTGTATTATTCTCCCCCCTTTATTATAATGAGATGTTCATGATCTCTATGAGAAAGAATTTAGTCTTATAGATCTATGATCTGTGAGAAAGAAAGAAATTCTTCTTTTATTTTATGATAAGATCTTTTGATCTCTTTGTAAAAGACCTTGGTCTTGCAGATCTATGATCTTGGAGAAAGAAATGAATTCTTCTTTTTAATTATGAGATGATTTCATCCCTCTGTTCTTTTACCTTGAAGAAAAGAAGTTCTTCTATCGAGAGCTTGGCTCTTCTTTCTGAGATTTTCTCAAAGTTTCTGGGGGGGTTCCTCTCTATTTTTATCTATCTCTCAGACTCGAAGTCTTGAGGCCTTTATATAGGATGAGCTGATCTGTTCAATCAGTTAAGGAGATCTTTTCTTCAATTGATTTGGGGATTCCCCACATTGGATTTTTGATCCAAGGGCTTCTGATTTATAAAAGGCAATCTTCTTGTTTTTAACAAGATTGGGAAATCTTTTCCATACAGAATTTATTCTGTATTTTGATGATTTTTAATCACCATTGGATCATTGATCCAACGGTGCTCTGATTTACAGAGCACAATCTTATTGTTTGGAAAGATTTTGAGGAATCTTTCCTAAACAGAATTTAATTCTGATTAATTAATGATTTATCATTAATATTGGATCTTATATCTGTCGGTGGGGAGCTTTTAGTTCCAGCGCTAGCGCACCCATGCTTTGCATATGGTGCGCTGCTTAGGGCGCAGAGCACCTAGCGCTAGCGCACACGTGCTTTGCACGTGGTACGCTGCTTAGGACGCAGCGCACCTAGCGCTAGCGCACACGAGCTTTGCACGTGGTGCGCTGCTTAGGGCGCAGCGCACTTGGCGCTGCTTCTGAAGCATTGCTTCATTTCAAAATTTGAATTTTAAACAGACCTTTGCTCTTATTGGGAAAAACAAATGCCCCCCCACCGTTGCGCTCACGTGGATCACACGTGAGTGTAGCGGTGGCAACATCTTCACCATTAGATCAACTTAGAAGTTGAAACGGCACTCAGTGCCTATAAATAGGACCCTTGACCCTTGAGATGATTTCTATTCATCTTCCTCCTTCTGAGAATTTTTATTCTCTTGCAGAGCATAGCTCTTTGGCTTAAGAACTTTCTTAGGGACAGAACTCTGTCACATTTTTTTGGTAAGATTTGAACTTTATCCATAGAGCTTTGCTCTTCCTCAGATCATAGATCTCAAAATGTTTTTTAGGGTTTTACCCATTAACAGAGCTTTGCTCTCTTGAATAGTGAAGATTTGTCAATCTTTTATGAAGAACCCTCCCCTGTAGCACTCTACTATTCCTTCTTTCCTTGGAACTGTCCGCTTGCCCTAAACTTGAAGCCGACTTCATGGTTTTTCTGACCTTTGATCTCATTAGGAGTTTGTTCACAGATCTTGAAGATCTCAGAATTTTAATTCATTAAAAATTGATTTATTTCAATTTTTCTGATAGGTTATTCCATCATTTTTACAGAGCAAGGCTCTTAGAATTCCCAGAGAATTTTTTAATTCCCCTCATAATTGAATTTGACAGGTGTCATTCCCGTCCGCAGAGCATTGCTCTCGAGGAATTTAACTCCTTGGCTCGAGGAACCTCTTTATTAAATGCGAAATCCATTTTAGAATTCCTTTCCTAATTGCACAGAATTAAATTAATTAGCATTTATTTCCTCCTTGGGGATATCAAGAATTATTTAGACCCCGTGTCTGTTTCAATACGCTTTTCCTTAGTCAGTCTGTCCATTAACTCTCACTGATTTTCCTTTTCAGATGTTATGGACACTCATATGTATGATCTCGACGAAATTATTTCTTATGGAGATATTCGCGCACTCGGTCATTCCCAAAACCGAGAATTCACAAACGCCCAGTGTGCTGAAATTATGGGTCGCTTTGATGCATACAATGGTCGACTGCTTCCTCATCGTTCCTCTCTCTTAAAGCTTATTGTGGGAGCGATCTGGGGAGCACTTCCTCTATTTTATGCTGGCATGCCGCTTAAGGCATTGGACGACGCTGAAGATAAGGTGCACTCAGTGTATCTGATGAGATTAATCTCAAAGAAAAGGCGAGACAACTTTGTTGATATCCTGCATCAAGCTTTTCAGCAGGCGGTGATACTCGCTGCCTATCGAAGGGTGGAGGACATCAGTGGGGATCCTGACGCTTGTGATCGTGAAAAGATGCACACGAAGATGGTCCGAGAGGCCCGCAAAATTTTGGACGGCCTCACTTTTGAATTTCTCAATCCTTGTCCTGGATTTGATGTCTTGCCATTGTAATCATTTTAATAATGTTTTTGTTCACTGTTTTCATCAATGTAGGAATTTTCTGAAGTATGAATGGCAAGCTTTTCCATTTCCATGTGTTTGTCTTTGCATTAAACCTTTTCGCTCATGCATGAATAGGTGTGCTTTGAATGCCTAACTGAATGCGAATCAAATGTTCTCTTAATTGTCGCTTTCTTCACTTTGCTGTGTCGTTGCCATGTAATTTCAGCAAATGTGGCCTATAGATAGTAAGTGATGGTCCATCTTAGACTCTTTGCAGGGTAACGATGGCTTAGGAAACAAGTTCAGGTCTGCTGCCTAAGACTTTTCAATTTTATGAACCGTGAGGGTCTCATAAAGACTTTTCTCCCTTCGAGTCGAGAGGATCTCGTAGGTGTATTTTCTCCTTAAGAATCGTGAGGATTCCCAAGTGTGCTTTCTCTTAAGAGTCATAGGGATCTCATAAGAGAATTCTCCCTCTTACAAGTTGAGAGGACTCATAAGTGGTTGTTTCCCTCCTTGTCGAGATTTGACTTTGGAGAGAGTGGCCTGTGAATAGTATGCAAGAGTCCATTTTGGACCAACTTGCAGGGCCCCAGTGCTTTAAGAAACAGTTCCTTATACCCATTGCCTAAGGCTTTTCCTTACGAGTCGAGACGGGTCGAGAAGTTCTCGCAAGAATGTCCTGACGTCGCAGTTAACATCTGCTCTTTATGACAGAGGTCCGTTAAGATCTGTGGTAATAGGGTTTTACCTGTCGTGCCGTCGCGTTGGCTGATTTATCCCTCGATCAGCAATCTTGCTGTTCGAGTAGCCTTGCGAACGTCATGTCTCTGATTCCTTCGGGGGTTGGACAAGATGTCTTCAAGCAATCTTCCTACGCAAATTGACCATCGGAAGAGCAAGCATTAGGAATTTTGCCATGCCGCTTTTTACTTGAGGTTAGGCTCATTTTGGGGAGCCCCGAAGAGTCATAACCACTCCGCGCTGGTGTGGGTGATCTTTGATAGTCTTTCAGGTTTTATATGAGTTGCCGTCAAGACTCTGAAGCTAGGAATTTGGCCTTTGCTTCGTTTGCCGGTATTGCGTCTGCTGTATCGAGACGAGTGTCGCGGTTGTCTCTAGGTTGTTGGTGAACCATCGAGGTTTGGAACTAGGGATTTTGCCGTTGTTCCGTTGTTTGATTGTCACGTCTGAGTCCTACTGGAATGAGGAATGTTGTGGTGACATATCGTCTGCTGTATCGAGACGAAGGTCGAGGTGATGATCACTCCGCGCTAGTGTGGGATGATCTTGGATAGTCTTTCAGGTTTTATGTGAGTTGCCGTCAAGACCGTGAAGCTAGGAATTTGGCATTCGCTTCATTTGCTTTGGCGTGTCCGAATCCTGTTAGAGGAAGGACGATGTAATGACATCTCGTCTGCTGTATCGAGATGAACGTCGAGGTGGTGACCACTCCGTGCTGGTGTGGGATGATCTCCGATCGTCTTTCAAGTTTTATATGAGTTGTCGTCAAGACCCTGAAGCTAAGGAATTTTTCCTTTGCTTCGTTTGCTTTGGCGTGTCCGAATCCTGTTGGAGGAAGGACGCTGTAGTGACATCCCGTCTGCTGTATCGAGAAGAACGTCGAGGTGGTGACCACTCCGCGCTGGTATGGGATGATCTCCGATAGTCTTTCAGGTTTTATATGAGTTGTCGTCAAGACCCTGAAGCTAGGAATTTGGCCTTCACTTCGTTTGCTTTGGCGTATCCGAATCCTGTTGGAGGAAGGACGCAGTAGTGACATCTCGTCTGCTGTATCGAGAAGAACGTCGAGGTGGTGACCACTCCATGCTAGTATGGGATGATCTCCGATAGTCTTTCAGGTTCTATATGAGTTGCCGTCAAGACCCTGAAGCTAGGAATTTATCCTTTGCTTCGTTTGCTTTGGCGTGTCCGAATCCTGTTGGAGGAAGGACATTGTAGTGACATCTCGTCTGCTGTATCGAGACGGACGTCGAGGTGGTGACCACTCCGTGCTGGTATGGGATGATCTCCGATAGTCTTTCAGGTTTTATATGAGTTGCCGTCAAGACTCTGAAACTAGGAATTTGGCCTTCGCTTCGTTTGCCGGCATCGCGTCTGCTGTATCGAGACGAATGTCGCGGTTGTCTCTAGGTTGTTGGTGAACTGTCGAGATTTAGGACTAAGGACTTTGCCATGGCTCCATTGTTTTAACCCTGGGGTGACATTGCGTCTGCTGTAACGAGACGAATGCTGAGGTGGAGCTGGGATTTTGCCATCACTCTATTTTGTTTCGATCGTGAGGTCTTTCGCTGACGTTGGATCTTCATCCTGCTGGACTGCGAAGGAACGCCGTTGTTGTCATTGCGTCTGGTGTAACGAGACGAATGCTGAGGTGGAGTTGGGATTTTGGAATCACTCCGTTTTGTTTCGACCGTGAGGTCTTTCGTTGACGTTGCATCTGCATCCTGCTGGACTGCGAAGGAACGCCATCGTTGACATTTCGTCTGGTGTAACGAGATGAATGCTGAGGTAGAGTTGGGATTTTGCCGTCACTCCGCTTTGTTTCGACCATGGGGTCTTTCGCTGACGTTGGATCTGCGTCCCGCTGGACTGCAAAGAAACGTCGTTGGTGATCTCTAGACTGTATGTGAACCGTTGAGACTTGGCTCTTTTTCTGATGGAGCCTGGGGGGAAGGTATGGTTCCCTCATTGTTTATGCCTCTGGATTGTATACAGGGATCGATGTGATCTCACCTATAGGGCAAAAAGTTTTACTTTATATATTTTTCTTTCCGCGATGCTCTATCATTTTAACTTTTTATATCGCGAAAGTCGCGATTGCCCAATCATTTCGGCTATTTTTCACGGTGCCTAATCATTTCGGCTATTTGTTTTATTTTTACTCGCTACTTTTTATTGCAAGTTGCCCAACCATTTCGGCTATTTTGTATGCATACATTTTCACTTGCTGATTTTGTTGCAAATTGCCCTATCATTTCGGCAATTTCGTATGCATCTGTGGCTCGCTGACTTTTTACTGCGAATTTGGGATTTGGGATCTGATACCGATTTAGGCATCAGCATTGCTACAACTGGGATATTACCAGGAGCGAATCATCATTTGCCTCTGTCGATGTCGAACAAAGGTGGCTTAGTGAACAAGGTTAGGATCCTGTCGACTAAGGCTTTTAACTTCATGAACCATAAGGGTCTCATGAAGGTATTTCTCCCTACGAGTCGTGAGGATATCGTAAATGCGTTTTCTCCTTAGGGATCGTGAGGATTCCTAAGTGTATGGTCTCTTATAAGTCGTAAGGATCTTACAAGAGTGTTTTCTCTTTATAAGTCCAGAGGACTTACAAGAGTTGTTCACCGTGCGAGCATATCCATAGTCTCTGGTGGGACTTTATTAGGGAAATGTTTATTCGTGCCCGTGGATTGTATACAAGGGTCAATATCGAGACGCTTGTAGGGCAAAATTGGAGATTGTGATGGCTTAAGAACATGTTCAGATCTCTGTAGCTTAAAGCTTTTGAATCCTATGAGCCGTGAGGGTCTCAAAGGGGAATTCTCCTTACGAGTCGTGAGGATCTCGCAAGTGTAATTTCTCCTTAGGAATCATGGGGATTCCTAAGTGTGTTGCTCCCTTGTGAGTCGTAAGGATCTCACGCAGGTATTTTCTCCTCACAAAGTCGAGAGGACCTTGCAAGTGTCTTTTAACGAGATTGCGCCCTTTCGGTTTTTCATAAAACTCGCTGGTAGTCCTGCTGCTTTTACTCACGGAGCCCTTTCGAGTTTCCATCCGTGCCCATTTCGCTTATGGACATACCCTTTTTTTTACCACGTCAGCCTGGGGATGCCGCGGGTTTGTAGTAGTTTAAAGACATTTCGGTCATCAGACAGTTTTAGAACATAGTTGTCCATCGTTAGTTTAAGGACGTTTCGGTCCGTTGCAAGTTTTAGGACACTGCGGTCCATCGTTGTCATATTTGAGGCGAATTTCTAGTTTATGGACTTTTCGGTCCATGGTTAGTTTAAAGACGTTTCAGTCAATTGCAAGTTTTAGGACATTGCGGTCAATCGTTGGTTTAGGGACATTTCGGTCCGTGGGGCTTTCTCTATAAATGAGCATGATACCCCCGGCATATCTATCTTTTTCGGATCATGTGGTTGTGGCGAGTTCATCTTCCAGGTTTTAGACAGCGCGAATTTGCCCAGTTGGTATTGGTCCTCAACCCAGCCTTTGAAGACGAAGTAATCTTCGATTGGATGGCTTACTGCTTGGTGGTAAGGGCAGTAATTAAGATTGTTGACATCGCCTGGCTGCAATGGACGTTTTGGATCTGGCAGATTGATGAGTCTGTTGCATACTGCCAGCTCGAACAGTCTCCTCGTTTTATCCCGGGGAAACGAGTAAGGACGTCTCAGTCTCTCCTTGAGGGATGGGCGTGGACGCACGTTGTTTTGGCGAACAATCAGCTTTAAGTTGCACGGCTGTTGTTGAGTATTGGCGATGAAGGTTTCTTTCCCTTTCCCTTTTTCATTTCGAGATTTCAGCTTCAAAAGGAGATGGTCTATGACCCATCTGATCCATTTGGACCAATTTGTCAATCAAGGCTTAGAAGGTGGTGGGCTTGAAAAACATCATGAACTGAGAGATAGTCGCTTGAGGGTCAAGAGTACCCACGAACATGCCTACCGCAGGCGCCTCTTCGATGCCCTGCTCGCACTTCGACCACAAATTCCGCCATCGTATCGCATACTGCATCCATGTTTCT
Source organism: Agapanthus africanus (assembly GCA_030015575.1). NCBI lineage: Eukaryota > Viridiplantae > Streptophyta > Magnoliopsida > Asparagales > Amaryllidaceae > Agapanthus > Agapanthus africanus. The sequence goes on along the minus strand of JASDDO010000010.1, from coordinate 482,254,796 downwards.
CCAGGCTTTACCCTGGCATTGATCAGTGCTGTGATTGGGGTACATTCACTAGCGCTCGTAAAACGTTGGGTGAACAATAATTCCATCTCTGTAAAAGTTTTGACGGAGTCGTTGGGATTGTCTCAGCTGTAGGGGTGACTTCCTCATGCCCCCTGTGTTGATCAGAAGTTGTCGTTGTCAGCCTATTGGAGACTGATGTCCGCTGAGTGGGCATAACCAGCCTATCGAAAGCAGACTTCCGAGCAGGTGAAGCAGCCTTGACGATTTCGCCTGAAACGGGCGCTAAAACAGTTAGTCTTGTAAAGACCAACCCGTTGGCAGGAGAAGCCACTTTAACGACTTCGAGAGCAGAAATGGCTATCCTTTTTGGGATAACCTTTTCTGGTATCGCAGGCTTCTTTATGGGCCCACATGAGCTTTGGCCTAGTCTGTCAAAGACTGAGGCATTGGAGCTGGACAACCCGTTGAGAGGGGCCGCAGTAGTGGTAAGTCGATCAAAGACCGACTTCTTTGGGGCTTCCTGCAACGGCAGCGGGGCATTGAAGTTCATGGGTGGGAGCATGGTCCCAAAGAACAGCCCAGTGGTGGCTTGAGTTACTTACTCCACTGGCATTGTGAAAAGGGAGGCCGCTTGGGGCTCGTAAGTCACTCCTCCTGACGGGACGGAGCGAGAGTTGCAGTTGCAGTTAGTGCAGTTTGAAGCCATTGATCTTCTGTTTTCTGCACGGAGCAAGACACCAAATCTTAGTACCTCGAATACAGGGGCAACCATAGCAAACCACGACTCGTTCGCAAACACGACACATGAAGTGTGGAATGGAAAGAGGAAAAGGTCCCACCGGGCGTGCCAGAATCTGTTTCCCGCCGAAACACGGAGACGCGGCCGTGTAGGTCCGTCTTGCCTGAATTCCGAGGCCAGATGCTGATTGGTGCTATCCGTCCACCTCTCCGAAGATGCCAAATTGATTTATGGCACCATATATCGAAGGTTTAAACGGATGCGGTCGATGTAGCAGACTTCGTCAGATTCCCCCTCGTTGAAGGGTTTTTGATTGTGGGGACGCTTTTCCCTGCAGGCGCAAGCCCCTGCAGTTAATTACGCTACCGCGTCGTGGTAACCACTTTCTCTTTCTCCAGATGGTCACTTCGTGTCGTGTGTGTTTGTTTTGTTTTTGGTTGCCCGTGGATTGTATACGGAGACTAATTTATGTTATCGCCCGTAGGGCGTGGATTAGTCCAAATCCGTATTTTCTTAGATTTGGGTTTGGGGTTGGGTTTAAGGATACGTTAGTCTCATTTGAGACTAAGATCAACTTAAACGTTTGTTAAAGATACGTTAGTCTAATTTTTAGACTAAGATCAACTTAACGGGATCGTTTAGATCCAATAAAAGAGCATTCGGGCCCTATTGTTTAGTTTAGGGACATTGCGGTCGATTAGTTTAAGGATATTACGGTCCAATGTTAATTTAAGGACATCTCGGTCCATGGGCTTGAGGACCCTACAGTCCGAGGTTAAGGACATCATAGTCCATGAGTTTAAGGACCCCACAGTCCGAGGTTAAGGACATCATAGTCCATGGATTTAAGGACCCCACAGTTCAAGGTTAAGGACATCATAGTCCGTGGGTTTAAAGGGACCCCACAGTCCGAGGTTAAGAGCATCATAGTCCGTGGGTTTAAAGGGACCCCACAATCCAAGGTTAAGGACATCATAGTCCGTGGGTTTAAAGGGACCCTACAGTCCGAGGTTAAGGACATCATAGTCCGTAGGTTTAAAGGGACCCTACAGTCCGAGGAACGATTGGCTATCGGGACCCGTCACCTCTCTTAAGATGTTGAAAGATTACAACGACATATATCAGAGGGGTTCAGAGATGTACCCTTGGACCAATTTTGGTTGAAAGATCTGTAGTCCAATTTTGGGCTAAGATCTGTTAAAAGATTTATGAGCGTATGGGCTCAGTTAATCTAAATTGAGGACTTATGGCCAATCTTGGGCTAAGTCCAGTCAAGTTAAAAAGTTTAACATTTATTTTGGGCTGTTGAGCATTCATTTGGGCTAGGCCCTTTTAACAATGCTGAGCATTGACTTGAATTCTGACAATGTTTTTGTCTTTTATTGAATGCTGAGCATTCATCAGAGCTCTGAGCTTTTTAAAGAACAATTTATGTTCTATCAGTGCACACGTGAGGGGCATGTGGTACGCTTGGCACTTGGCGCCAATCAAAGAGCGCAGTGTGCTTCTGCCGAGTAGCGCACACGTGAGGGACACATGGTGCGCTTGGTGCTTTGCGCCATTTATCAGTGCATAGCACTATTTGTTCAATTGCGCACACGTGAGTGACACGTGGTGCGCTTGGCGCTGAGCGCCAGTCCATGAGCGCAAAGCGCTAGTTCAAGAGCGCAAAGCGCTAACTGTTGAGTGGCGCACACATGAGTGACACGTGGTGCGCTTGGCACTGAGCGCCAGTCCAAGAGCACAGAAGCGCATTTGATCAATTTTATGATCTGGGAAATAAATTCTACCTTAGAAGAGACATTTGTAGGTTGTTTTTCGTCACCCTATTGAGATAGGACATACGCACGCGCTTGTCAGGCGCATTACAGATTCCCCCTGCTTAGGTTAGGCTGGGGTTTATTGATTGTGGGGATCCGAATCTCCGGCAGCCGCAGACTAAGCTGCCGTTAATTACCACTCGCATGTGGAGCGAGAGAACCTCCGATTGACGGGTTAAGATGGTCATGCGAACTCAATGTGCAATGTTGTGTTTTGAAGAGGTTTGGGATATATCGGAGGCCCCGGAGAGTTTTTACTGAGGTCCCGCTACCCGGATAACGGGCTGGGGGTCAAGGGGGCGAGCAGCCCCCTTACGGGGTGCGGGGCAGCGCCCCGTTAGAAATTTTTTTTCTAACATGGACGGTGTTGTGGAGTGTGTGTGTATCTATATATATATACATGTATGCATATATATATAAAGGGGAAAAGCGTCCAAAGGACGCGTGGGGCCAGCGCCTCATGTGCCTAGCACGCGAGCGCTGTATGCTTAAGCGCTAGCGCACCACGTGTCCGACACGTCGACACTGGACGCTTGAGCGCTGTGCGCTTAGGCGCTGTGCGCACCACGTGTCTGACACGTAGGCGCTGTGCGCTTAAGCGCTAGCGCACCACATGTCCGACAAGTGGGCACTGGGCGCTGGGTGCTCGAGCGCTAGGCACGTGGGCGCTGGGTGCTTGAGCGCAAGGCGCTCGAGCGCTAGCGCACCACGTGACCGACACGTGGGCGTCGGGCACTTGAGGCGCTCGGGCGCTTGAGCGCCGGCGAGGAAAAGGGGCTTTTAGCCCCAGAAATAGGATTTAAACTCCCGAAAGAGAATTTAGAGTGGAGTTAAACTCCTAAGATGTTTTTGGAGATGATGAAAGGGGCTTCTCCCTTGAGCTCTGAATCTTCCCAAAGTGGGATTTTTAGGAGATGGGTCTTCTTCTTCCTCCTCTTTTGGCTGGATCTTGAAAAACAAGAAATATGAGATTTTAAAAATCTCTTATTTTAATGATCTGTTGGGCCCTTTGTGGGTTTTGTGGTGAAAAACTATTTAGTTTTGGAAAAGGAAGAGTAAAACTCTTGATTTAATTCAAAGAAAGAAGAAGGTTTTAGAACCTTGAGGAAGAAGAAAGACCTCAGATCTGGATTCTTTTGGAGAGAGAGAAAAAGTTGTTGAGATATTTTCATTATCTTTGCCTTTATAAGCTATACACTTTACATATAGCCCCTTGAACTTTACAAAATGGCATTTGACCATCCCATGCCTCATATGCTATTTCGTTTTGCACATAAGCCATGGGCTTTACAAAAATTTGGCTTTATGCCCATTTTCTTACATTTATTCATAAAATAAAAATACAAGAAATACAACAAAATTATTTATTACAAAATTTTTATTTTGGCATGGGGGGAGTCCGGCCGCTTCATGTTCGGGCTCGCTCCGGGCATATGCCCACTTGACCTGGGCTTGGGCCCACTTGGTTTGGGGTTGACTTTGATTTTGACTTGGTCAACCGGGGTGTAAATTTTTACCCCAACAAATTGCCCCCCATCAATAAATGCACACTACACATATGGGTCGTGTGCATGAAATTGATGGATCTTCTTTCACGTGGAGGCGACTTGATTCGGTTCCCGCTTTTTGGGAAGCTGGCACTGCCCTTTTTATGACATGGACGGTCGATGCTTGACGTGTCTCAGAGATGAAGTGTATGGTTGACTTGATTCCAAGGCGGAGCGTAATTCCGACGAGGAGGTCGTTGCTGCCTTTTTAGCGACGTGGACGGTCGGTGCTACCCTTTTAGCGACGTAGACGGTCGATGCTGCCCTTTTAGCGACTTGGATGGTCGGTGCTGCCCTTTTTGCGACTTGGACGGTCGGTGTTGCCACTTTAGCGACGTGGACGGTCGGTGCTGCCTTTTTTGCGACGTGGACAGTCGATGCTGCCCTTTTGCGACTTGGACGGTCGATACTGCTCTTTTAGCGACTTGGACGGTCGATACTGCTCTTTTAGCGACTTGGACGGTCGGTGTTGCCCTTTTAGCAACTTGGACGGTCGATGCTGCCACTTTAGTGATGCGGACGGTCGGTGCTGCCCTTTTTACGACTTGGACGGTCGATGCTACCCTTTTAGCGACGTGGACGGTCGATGCTGCCACTTTAGCAACGCGGACGGTCGGTGCTGCCCTTTTTACGACTTGGACGGTCGATGCTGCCCTTTTTGCGACGTGGACAGTCGATGCTGCCCTTTTTGCAACTTGGATGGTCGATGCTGCCCTTTTAGCAACTTGGACGGTCGGTGCTGCCATTTTAGCAACTTGGACGGTCGATGTTGCCCTTTTTGCGACATGGACGGTCGGCGTTGCCCTTTTTGCGACTTGGACGGTCGATGCTGCCCTTTTAGCTATTTGGACGGTCGGTGCTGCCCTTTTTGCGACTTGGACGGTCGATGCTGCCCTTTTTGCGACGTGGACGGTCGATGCTGTCCTTTTAGCGACTTGGACGGTCGATGGTGCCCTTTTTGCGACTTGGACGGTCGATGCTGCCCTTTTTGTGACTTGGACAGTCGATACTGCCCTTTTTGCGACTTGGACGGTCGATGCTGCCCTTTTAGAGACTTGGATGGTCGGTGCTGCCCTTTTAGCGACTTGGATGGTCGATGCTGCCCTTTTAGCGACTTGGACGGCCGGTGCTTGTCTTGCTGATTTGATGTGAATTGGGTTGACATCAGCATCGCTACACTGGAATATGGTACCTGGAGCGAATCATCATCTGCCATGAGTGGATTTGGGGATCTCCCTCATTTCTAGTTTAACGACTTAGGGGTCATTTGTTCCCAGTTTAACGACTTAGAGGTCATCTGTTCGCAGTTTAACGACTTAGGGGTCTATTGGATTGGAGTTTGGAATTTTGGGGTTAGGGTAGGCATCAGCGTTGCTAACACTGAAGCACATACGCCAGAAGCAATTCATCATTTGCCCTTTCCTATTGGGAAGCGGTGGCTGAGGAGACAGGTTTAGGTCCCTACCACCTAAGGCTTTTCAATTTTATGAGCCGTAAGGGTCCCATAAAAGCATTTTCTCCCTACGAGTCGAAAGGATCTCGTAGGTGCACTTTCTCCTTAGGAGTCGTGGGGACTCCCAAGTGTGTTTTTCCTTTGTGAGTCGTAAGGATCCCACGAAGGTGTTTTCTTACGAGTCGTGAGGATCCCGTAAGTTGGTTCTCCTCATGTATCGTGAGGACACATGAGTGGGTCTTCCAAAATGGAGCATAAGTCCAAGGGCGAAGACCGGCCGCTGGACTAGTGATTGCGGTAGGGTATGGGTATGATGAGAATTATTTAAGCCCGTGGATTATATACGGTAGTCAATTTGGGGACTAACGTAGGGCTGGGAGAATTTTGAGAAATTGGATTTTGGTTGGCGTCTGCATCGCTGCACTGGAATATGATATCAGGAGCGACTCATCATTCGCCGTTTGGGGACTTGGAATTTGGATCTTGTTTGGCATCAGCATTGCTGCACTGGAATAATGCCAGGAGCAACTCATCATTTGCCCCAGGAGGACTTGGGATTTGTTTTTTGGGTCGGCATCAACACCGCTAACACTGAAGCGTAACGCCAGAAGCAACTCATCATTTGCCATTTCCCGTTGGGGAGCGGTGGCTTAGAAGACAGGTTTAAGTCCCTGTCATCTAAGACTTTTCAATTTTATGAGCCGTAAGGGTCTCATAAAAGCATTTTCTCCCTACGAGTCGAGAGGATCTCGCAAGTGTATGTTCTCCTGAGGAATCGTGAGGATTCCTAAGTGGGTTGCTCCTTTATAAGTCGTAAGGATCTCACGCAGGGATTTTCTCCTCACAAGGTCGAGAGGACCTTGCGAGTGTATTTCATCTCTTTTCACGAGTTTGCGCCCTTTCGGGTTTTCACAAACTCGCCGGTAGTCCTGTTGTTTTTACTCACGGAGCCCTTTCGGGTTTTCATTCGTGCCCGTTTTGCTTGTGGACATACCGTTTTTTTGCCGCTGGTGGGACTTTAAAAGTAATCTCACAGGCAGGATTTGGGAGAGATAGGGGTCGTTTACGCCCGTGGATTGTGTATGGTTTTGCAGGATGTTTGTTCCAGACCGTAGGGCTGGTGTGCTCAATTCGCTTGTGACTTGGAGCATTCACACGTAGTATTTCTTGAGATATCGGCCATTGATGGGTGGCATGGGCCTTTCTCCCTCGACACTTATTAGTTGGTAGGATCCTCCGTCGAACACTTTCTCGATGACATATGGTCCTTCCCAGTTTGGCTCGAATTTTCCCTTGGCATGTCGATTGGGGATGATCGGTCTTTTGAGGACCAACACCAATTCACCTTTCTTGAAAGCGCGGAGACGGGTTATCTTGTCATAGGCCCGTGACATTTGAGATCGGTATAGCTCCAGATTTTGCTTCACAACGAGCCTCTTTTCTTCGAGAGCGTCGAGCTCTTCAAGCCGAAGGAGCACGTTTTCCTCCTCCGTCAACTCGTGTTGAACGACCATTCTTAAGCTTAGAACTTTGACTTCGAGGGGGAGGACCGCCTCCACTCCGAAGAGAAATGAGTATGGAGTGGACTGAGTTGGAGTACGGTGCGTGGTACGATATGCCCACAACGCCTCATGAAGTTTGAGATTCCAGTCTCTCTTGTTGGCTGAAGCATTTTTCCTCAGGAGCTTGCATAGAGTCTTATTGAAGGCTTCGGCTAGCCCATTGGCTCTTGGATTATAGATGGAGGAATATCTCCAGTCTATCTTGTGCTGAGTAGCGAACCTTGAGACTTTGAAGCTTTTGAAAGAAGGCCCGTTATCAGAAATGATTCTACTTAGTGTACCGAAGCGGTATAGAATATTAGCTGGAAGAATGTCAGAATATCTTCTGTCTTGACTTCTTTTAGTGGGACAGCTTCAGCCCATCTGGAGAAGTAATCTGTTGCGGCCAGTATGAACCGGTAGCCTCTAGATGACGGAGGATCAATTGGGCCAACTATGTCGGTTCCCCAGACTTCAAAGGGCCACGACGCCACCGTAGGATGCAACGGATTGGGGTGCTTGTGAATGAAATCACCGTGAATTTGGTAAATATAACATTTCATTGCATGCTCTCCGCAATCTCGTATCATGGTGGGCCAGTAATATCCAAGCTGTTTAATCTGAAGCCGCATTTTGGGGCCAGACTGGTGAGCCCCGCAGATGCCTGAGTGAACTTCTTTCATAACTTTTTGGGCTTCGGCCAATGACGGGCACCTGAGCCAGAGTTGGTCATATGACCTGCGGTATAGCGTGTCATTTACAAACACGTATCGGAGAGCTCTCTTCTTCAGCTGAATCCTTGCAGATTTTCCTTCGGGCAGCTTGTCATATCGGAGGTACTCTATGAAGGGTTCTCTCCAATCGGGCTCGTCTTGGATGATCGAAGCTTCTTCGGCAGGACTGCTCTTCTGTTCCGCACTTTCCTCTTCTCGTAGAGAGATTGGGGGTAGTATTTGCCAGCTCCTGACTGTGATCAGAATTTCGTCCATGTCAGGATCAGCCAGCTCCTTGGTTAAGCGAGCGAGTACGTCATCCTTTCCATTCAACGCTCTAGGGACTCTCATTAGTTCAATATGAGTGAACCGTTTCATGAGTTCCACCACTCGGCCTTTGTACCGAGCTAACTCGGCTTTGTATATTTTATAGTCGCCGCTTTGTATATTTTATAGTCGCCGCTTACTTGGTTGACGACGAGCTAGGAGTCACCGTAAACCCGTAGCCGAAGGATTTTCATTTCTATGGCGAGCTCCAGACCAGCTATCAGAGCTTCATACTCAGCCTCGTTGTTTGTGCAAGGCTCGGTGAGAGCAAAACAACGCCGTAGGGTTCCCATCGATGGCGTGATGAACACCAATCCTATCCCTGCTTTTATCTCCGGGACGCTTGATTTACTGGAGGTCCATATCGGTGACCCCTCTGGTATAAGATGAGCAGCGAGAAAGTCCGCAAGAGCTTGCCCTTTTATTGCTTTCTGAGGAGTATAAACTATGTCAAACTCAAGTAGCATGACAACCCATCTTGCCATTCTGCCGGCTAGGCTTGCTTTGGTCATCAAGTGTTTAAGCAGGTCGACCTTGGAGATCAGCATAACCCGATGAGCGAGCAAATAGTGCCTCAACTTCATCACAGCAAATATCAGAGCCAGGCATTGCTTTTCAATTGGGGAATAGTTGTGTTCCGCCCCGACTAGAGTTCGACTGAGGTAGTAGAGGGCATTTTCTTTTCCCTCTTCGTTGTTCTGGCCAAGGAGCGCACCGAGTGACTCATCTTGCACGGCAGTGTAGAGAATCAGCGGTTTATTTGAAACGGGAGCGGCCAGCACTGGAGGGTGCAACAAGTACCATTTGATGCTTTCGAACGCTTCTTGACATTCGGCATCCCAGACAAAAGGAGCTTCTTTCTTCATGAGCTTTGAGAAGGGCCTACATATCCCCGATAAATTTAAGATAAACCTCCGTATATAAGCAAGCTTGCCTTGAAAAGATCTTAGCTGCGTCAGACTCTTCGGAGGGGGCATTTCCATGATGGCCTTTATCTTGGATGGGTCAACTTCAATCCCTCGATGTCGGACTATGAAGCCCAGGAATTTTCCCGATGACACGCCAAAAGCGCACTTCAGAGGATTCATTTTCAGATCGTACTCCCTCAGTCTGGTGAGAACGGTCCTAAGATCTTGGATGTGATTGGCCTTGGCTTTAGTCTAGACGACCAGATCATCAACATAACATTCGACAACCTTATGAATTAGGTCATCAAAGATATTGGTCATTGCCCTTTGATATGTAGCACCTGCGTTCTTCAGTCCGAACGGCATCACTTTGTAGCAGTATATTCCGATCGGGGTTCGAAATGCTGTGTGCTTCTCATCCTCAGGCGACATCTTGATCTGATTATACCCAGACGAGCCATCCATAAAGGTGAACAGTTCGTAATTTGAGGTGTCATCGACCATCATTTCCATGACCGGTAGCGGGAAGTCGTCTTTAGGACATGCCTTGTTGAGGTCCCTGAAATCGACACAAACTCGGATCTGCCCATTTTTCTTCTTTACTGGGACTATGCATGCGATCCAGTCCGCATATTTCTCTTCTCTGATGAACCCAGCATCGATAAGTTTCTTAGTTTTCTCGATGACCTTTTCTTCTAGCTCTCTTCTCATTCTTCGAGGAGCTTGTTTGACTGGCTTAGCATTAGGAGATATAGCCAGCTTATGCACGGCCACTTCAGGGGAAAGGTCAAGCATTTCCTTGTACGTCCACGCGAAGCAGTCGATGAACTCATGCGGCAGGGCGATTATCTGCGCTTTCATTTCCTCTGATAAGAGTGAGCTGATGTAGGTCGGCCTTGGATTATCAGGCGTTCCTAAGTCAATCTCGTCTAGTTCGTCGAAGGTTGCTTGTCCGCCATCTTCGAGCTCCCGAGGAGCTTCTTTTGGCTTGGCTATCTCGTCATCATCATTTGATCTTTCGCTGGCTTCACCAACATGGATCATGTAGCATGCTTTGGAATCAGGTTGAATGAAGCCTATGCCCCGTCTATCTGGAATTCGTCCATCGATGAGTGCTCGGACCTAAAGCGGATGCCATAGCCCTTCACAAAACTTTGCTTCAGACTCTGTTTGATATAACCGGTATCCGCACTTTTTGAAATATTCTCTCATCTCGAGCGCATAGTATCTAAGATTGAGGACGTCCCTTATGCCTCTCATACGGAAGGCATGCGACAGACAAATCGTCCGGGTGCACAAAAGGGTTTGACCGATAAAACAAGATGCCCTTCTGTCCATTTTTCCTTCCGGGAACATAGAAAGTTTTCAGCTGGTCCACGGTAGAGACTGACAATGCATCGAGCTCTTTGCACATCTTCTCCTGCACCCTTGTGACGGTTAAGGACCCTTCTGTAACTTCGAAGGTCTCTCGTAGCTTCGTTGTTCGCACGATAGCCTGATTTGCACAGCTGTTGCAAGACGGATCCTCTTCTTCTGATTGTTCAGTGTCACTGCCTAAACGAGGGCGGATTTTGCTGTCGGATGGGCCTTCAGTATCAGATTCGTCCGTATCGCTACCGAAATGAGGGCGAGTTTTACGGAATGACGGACTTCCAGCATCGGATTCATCAGTGTCGCTACCGAAACACGGGCGCACTTGGGGGTTTCTTCTTTTGAAAGTGACAGCTGGCTCGGACTTGCTTTTGAGTTTTGGGGTTGTTCTGTTTTTGGTCAGCTGTGGCTCAGCGCTTTGGAGGTTCACAAAGTACCGAGAATTTTCATATCGGACTTCATGCACACCGAACGGCTGGATGCCTCCGTCAACGCGTCTTTCTTCGCCATTTTTAGTATATTTCATGCATTGATGGAGAGTTGACGGAACGATGCCGTAATCGTGGAGCCACGGCCGTCCCAAGAGAATCTTATAAGACATATCGGCGTCGATCACGTATATCTTAGCTTCAGTTTGCAGATCCCCGAATTTGATTGGCAAAGCTATAGACCCCAGAACTTGCTGGCAGTTTTGATTGAAGCCTTGAATGACAATCATTTCCCTTGACAGGTGTCGGTCGTCCATTGACAAACTCTTCAGTGTCCGCAAGTTCATGATGTTCGCTGAGGACCCCGGATCAATCAAAATGCGATTAATCCGATCTCTGTCTCTGTACTCGGTCACGTAAAGCGGCCGATTATGCTCAGCCGTTCCCAGTAGCAATTCTTTATCCTTAAACGTGACTGCGGCGGCTTGCAAAGTGTACTGAGCTTCTTTCGTATTAATTTCCGCAAACCGAGCCTGATACCGCGCAGGGTTTTGTAGAGCATGAATGAGAACATCTCTAAGCTCTTGAGATAGAACCAAGGCATCGTAGATGCTTAGGAGAGACGGAAGCTTTCGGAGGTGAGCCAAGACATTATAGTCTACTGGGGAAGGACTTGAATCTTCATGAGCAAGTTCTCTGCCATCTTCTTCATTAGCGACTTGTTTTTTCCCTCTTGAGGCGCTACCCTGATTTGGCGGTAGAGCCCTGCCGCTTCTAAGCTGGATTTGGTTGGCCTTTGTGGCGAGCTCCTCGTCCTCTTCGGGAAAACAAAGATCCTCCTCAGAGTCGCTGCCCAGACGGATGGCGTAGCAGGTCACTACTGGGATCTCTTCATTGGAGTCTTCTTCTAACTCCTCCAGAATTTCAGCCGCTCGTACAGGGAGGAACTCCTTCAATTGAATCAGAGTTCTTTCTTTTTGTTCATATTCTTCAAGGGAATAGATATATTTTTGAATGGTCGATCTCCCTGCAGACTCCTTTTCGCGCCGAGCTGCACTTTTCTTCTTCTTGAGCTTTTTGGATTTTGAGCCTGATGGAGCCGCATTGGCAGCTGGAAAGGTAGGCTTCTTCTGTCCTTCCCATTCCGTCCTAGGCTCTTTTTAAAGCAGCTTTAGCATCTTCTTCGTCTTATTAGATATGTTCTTACTCCAAGGAGGTTGCGGTGAGTCGGTCTCATTTCTCAGGGCAGCAGATTCAGCTGCCTGCTCCCAGAAGGCTTCAGCTTCTGTCTGTATAAAGTTGGTGGTTGCAACTTGATTGTTCACCAACACACTTTTGGACAGCTCAATCTCTCCAGCCTTGTACTGCTTCTCGGCCCAGTCCTTGAAGATATAGCAATCCTCGATCGTATGGCTCACTACTCGGTGGTACGGGCAATATAGGGGATTGTCGGTCATTTTTTCTTCTTGAGGTCTTTTCGACTCCGGCAATTATAGACCATTGTTCAAGGCATCTTTAAATATCTTGCGGACCTTGTCCCTCCTGAAAGAGTAAACCTTATTCTTTTTCATCTCTAGAGAAGGCCCTTCTCCTCCCAGCACTGGATTTCGAGACTGGTTGGTTTTGGATTCGCCCGCCCTTCGCTTTTCTTCATTGTCGGACACATTGAAGACATTGGTACTTCTGGAACTCCCGCTTCTATGGTTGTCGTCCCGCTTGCTTTTCCAAGTCTTGTCTCTTTGAGAGTTCGGGGTAGACTCTTGCTTCGAGCGTTCTAGCATTTGGACTTTCTTGGTTATCTCTTGAAACGTCTTGAGACCTGTTGTACACAAGAATGGGACCATCCAATTGCTGAGGTTCCCAATGAGAAGGCTGACGGACTGGTCCTGCTCCAGTGGCGGTTCGCACTTGACCGTGAGATTACGCCATCGGGCGATAAAGTCGGTGTTACTTTCATTCTTCCCCGGCTTAGTCCTCACAAGGTTGGCAATGAAGATTTTATCACTGACACTCATGAACCTTTGCCGAAATAGAGACTCCATTTGGGCAAAGGTAATGACGGACCCATCTGGTATACTCGCGTACCAGTAGAAGGCGACACCGGTCAGGCTGTTGACAAACTGACAAAGAACGCATCATTGCCCTCTGTATTTCCGCACGATGCTTTGAAGTGGGCGACGTGTTGATTTGTGTTTCCCGTCCCATCAAATCTTCCGAATTTAGGAATGACGTAGCCGCTCGGGAACTCGATCAGATCGTACTGTGTGGGATATGGCCGCCCACTACTGCCAATTTCTTTCTGAGCTTCAGCTTCGGCCACCAATGTTTTAACTTTGCTGGTGACCAAATCCATTATCCGATCTTGTGTTAGCGGGATAGTGCTATCTGGGGCCAAGGCGTCCCCAGAAGCGGAATGTGGCCGGCTTTCGTGCGGCTCGACTAGTCTTGGACCCAAAGGAACAGGCATTGGCTGCTTCGGATTGTCATCACCCAGCTGATGAGTAGCAACTTGTGCTTGATTGGGAGGCGCTCGAGCAATTTAAGCCGTAAGCTGCATCACAACATTCGTTAGGTCGTTAATTTTCGAATAGAGCTTGGCCATCTCTTTATCTTTGCTCTTGAGCTGTTTTCGAAGCTCTTGAAGCAGCTCTTGCTCCGCGGTCCTGGGGCGGAAAGTTGGCTCTTCCTCACTGTTCGAGCTTGACTCTGCCTGGACCGAAGGGTCCTTCTGCCTATCGTCCTCATCGAGAGGGTTTTCATCATTCAACGGAGGCGGCTGTTCTTGGGAAGCGGCAACCACATTCAAGCCAGACTGGGCTTGGGATGTGGTGGCCCCCTCCTTGCTTTTGCTGTGAAGGTTGTCGCCGGGGCGCCCACCTGCCATATAGACCGTATGGATAACATATACAGCCGTCTTTTTATTATCGGCGGCTGATTTCTCGGATCGCTATCTTGACCCTCCTGTTTTGGTAACGGGCAGTCGACTGAAGGCGGCTGGCCTGGCCGGATTCTTGAGTGGTGCCGACGCTTCCTTTTTGGTTTTGCCCCGCTGTTTTCGCGCGGCACAGAGTGCCTGATAGACTCTTGAAGAGACTGTGTCACATTTTTCTGTTGGGGCCAGGATACGTCTCTTTGTAGCAACGTTCGGACCGCTGTCTTCTTGATCCTGGCGGTCATGGCATTTTTCTGAACCCACTTCAGAGGTTCGAAGGAATTGCTGATTTTTACGGCCTATTTCGTCGTCGTTGCAGTATGACTCTGCTCTTGGAATCTCACACGATTCCACCCGGCCGGAGCTCTGGCCCTTCTGTTGGCTCGATACCTGAGCCGCTTCTGCCTTAACTTTTCTATTTTAAGCACTTGGCTGGCTATGGCTCTTCGGGAAGCCGCCGTAGACCGGGCGATGGAGGACTTTGGAGATACGCCTGATTGTGCATTTATTAGAGTCATCGCCTGAGCTCGTCCGCAACATTTGATGTTGCCCTTTGTACCAGAAGTCTTGCCCCCAGCTAGAGCGCCAGCGAGTCGTTCAGACACCGTCTTAAGCTTCGGTTATGGTGCCTTGGAGATCACAACATTCGGCCTCTTGCCCCTTGAGACTGGCTTGGCCGCCTTCTTTGCCGGGATTTCTGCCAGATGAGCACTTCCGGCAGGGTAGATGACGACAGAACCGAACTGGCGGGGCAATTCCTCCCACTGTCGACTGAGGCTTGCGGGGAGAACCACACGAGCATTGATCTTGACCACGTACGAGATCAGGGTCGCGTTAGAAGCTGAATTCGTCTTGGGAGACATCGTCGTTGAAAGTTGATTGCCGCACGAAAAAAATTATTTCAGTACAGGCAATCGATATGTATATTGATTGAGTTCGCATGAACGTTTAACCCGAAATATGGGAGGAGAGAAAGGTCCCACCGGACGTGCCAGAATCTGTAGGGTGTTTTTCGTCACCCTATTGAGATGGGACATACGCACGCGCTTGTCAGGCGCATTACAGATTCCCTCTTCCTAGGTTAGGCTGGGGTTTATTGATTGTGGGGATCCGAATCTCCGGCAGCCGCGGACTAAGCTGCCGTTAATTACCCCCCGCATGTGGAGCGAGAGAACCTCCGATTGACGGGTTAAACTGGTCATGCGAACTCAATGTGCAATGTTGTGTTTTGAAGGGGTTTGGGATATATCGGGGGCCCCGCAGAGTTTTTACGGGGGTCCCGCTACCCGGATAGCAGGCTGGGGATCAAGGGGGCGAGCAGCCCCCTTGCGGGGTGCGAGACAGCGCCCCGTTAGAAAAAAAATTTCTAACAGGGACGGTGTTGTGGAGTGTGTGCGTGTCTATATATATATACATGTATACATATATATATATAGAGGAAAAGCGTCCAAAGGACGCGTGGGGCTAGCGCCTCATGTGCCTAGCACTTGAGCGCTGGGCGCTTAAGCGCTAGCGCACCACGTGTCCGACACGTGGGCGTCCGACACGTGGGCGCTGGGCGCTTGAGCGCTGTGCGCTTAAGCGCTAGCGCACCACGTGTCTGACACGTGGGCGCTGTGCGCTCGAGCGCGAGCGCACCACGTGTCCGACACATGGGCGCTGGGCGCTCGAGTGCTAGGCACGTGGGTGCTGGGCGCTTGAGCGCTTGAGGCGCTCGGGCGCTTGAGCGTCGACAAGGAAAAGGGTCTTTTAGCCCCAGAAATGGGATTTAAACTCCCGAAAAAGAATTTAGAGTAGAGTTAAACTCCTAAGATGTTTTTGGAGATGATGAAAGGGGCTTCTCCCTTGAGCTCTGGATCTTCCCAAAGTGGGATTTTTAGGAGATGGGTCTCCTTCTTCCTCCTCTTTTGGCTGGATCTTGAATAACAAGAAATATGAGATTTTAAAAATCTCTTATTTTTATGATCTGTTGGGCCCTTTGTGGGTTTTGTAGTGAAAAACTATTTAGTTTTGGAAAAGGAAGAGTATAACTCTTGATTTAATTCAAAGAAAGAAGAAGGTTTTAGAACCTTGAGGAAGGAGAAAGATCCCAGATCTGAATTCTTTTGGGGAGATAGAAAAAGTTGTTAAGATATTTTCATTATCTTTGCCTTTATAGGCTATACACTTTACATATAGCCCATTGGACTTTACAAAATGGCATTTGCCCATCCCATGCCTCATATGCTATTTCTTTTTGTACATAAGCCATGGGCTTTACAAAAATTTGGCGTTATGCCCATTTTCTTACATTTATTCATAAAATAAAAATACAAGAAATACAAAAAAATTATTTATTACAAAAATTTTATTTTGGCGGGGGGGGCGGCCGCTTCATGTTCTAGCTCGCTCCGGGCATTGGCCCACTTGACTTGGGCTTGGGCCCACTTGGCTTGGGGTTGACTTTGATTTTGAGTTGGTCAATCAGGGTGTAAATTTTTACCCCAACAACTTTGTCTCAAGATTCTAAGAACAAAAGTTCTTATTTTGTAGGAGATATTTCAATCTCTTATATTGATGAAAGGTTTTACTTTTATGGATCTGTGATCCTTAAGAGAATTGAATTATTCTTCCCCCTTTATTATAATGAGATGTTCATGATCTCTTTGAGAAAGAATTTAGCCTTATAGATCTATGATCTATGAGAAAGAAGTAAATTCTTATTTTATTTTATGATGAGATCGTTTGATCTCTTTGTAAAAGACCTTAGTCTTGCAGATCTATGATCTTGAAGAAAGAAGTGATTTCTTCTTTTTAATTATGAGATGATTTCATCTCTCTGTTCTTTTACCTTGAAGAAAAAAAGTTCTTCTATCGAGAGCTTGGCTCTTCTTTCTGAGATTTTCTCAAAGCTTCTGGGGGGGTTCCTCTCTATTTTTCTCTATCTCTCAGACTTGAAGTCTTGAGGCCTTTATATAGGATAAGCGGATCTGTTCAATCAGTTAAGGAGATCTTTTCTCCAATTGATTTGGGGATTCCCCACCATTGGATCTTTGATCCAAGGGCTTCTGATTTACAGAAGGCAATCTTCTTGTTTTTAACAAGATTGGGAAATCTTTTCCATATAGAATTTATTCTGTATTTTGGTGATTTTTAATCACCATTGGATCATTGATCCAACGGTGCTCTGATTTACAGAGCACAATCTTGTTGTTTGGAATGATTTTGAGGAATCTTTCCTAAACAGAATTTAATTCTGATTAATTAATGATTTATTATTATTATTGGATCTTATATCTGTTGGTGGAGAGCTTTTAGTTCCAGCGCTAGCGTGCCCGTGCTTTGCATGTGGTGCGCTGCTTAGGGCGCAGCGCACCTAGCGCTAGCGCACACGTGCTTTGCATGTGGTGCGCTGCTTAGGGCACAGCGCACTTGGTGCTGCTTCTGAAGCATTGTCTCATTTCAAAATTTGAATTTTAAACAGAGCTTTGCTCTAATTGGGGGAAACACCGTCATTACTCATAACCGGGCCGTCGAGCCGAGAGATTGTGGAATTGGTGATCCACAGAGGAAATAAGGCCCAGTGATAGAGGATGTTACACCGTAGGCAGGAGGCAAGTATATATTCTTGCTCTGCCATCTTTGGGTGCACCAGCACTTTTCGACATTGAAGGAGATGTACCTCAATCTCATTTACTTGCGATTTGTGTTTTGGTGATTCGGATATCACGTTTCCACCGTTTTAATTCTGGTATTTTGATGATTAGTTTCGTGATTAATATTTTTGTGCACTGTAGTTGCACCTGATTTATGTTTTATACACCATTACATTTGATTTACGTTTTATGCATATCCATTGCACTTGACATCGATTTTGTGCACTTGTTGCACGTATTTATGATTCTATGTATCCTGATACAGTCGATTTTGATTTCGTGCATATAGCATGCACTCGGTGTAGTTCATATGCGCTTTCAGTGCATTAATTTGGGTTTTGTGCATGCAGTTGCACATGTTTATGATTTCATGCACCTCGGTATACTTGATTTTGATTTCATACATGTTTTATACCACGGATTTTGATTCATACACTCAATGTCATTCCTATACGCTTTCAATGCATTGGTGAGTTTTCATGCACCTAGTGCACTTGATATTTGTCTTCATGTACCCTATTGCACTAGATGCTTTTGTGCGGACCTAACGCACTTGATTTAGATTCTTGCGCTCACTTGGCGCACTTGATGTGATTTTGTGCACACCAGATGCACTTAATCGAATTCTTCGTGCATATTAGATGCACCTGATATTGTTGTCGTGCACACACGTTGCACTTGACAGATGCTTTCGTGCACACTCGTTACACTTAGTTTGCTTCTGTGCACATTCGTGGCACTTGTATTTGACTTCGATTTCCGTGCGCACCAGACGCACGTGGTATTTTTGTATACACTTATTGAAATTGATTTCTTTCGGGCATCATGTTTTTATGATATATACTCTATGATATAGTAATCGAGCAGGACTGGTCTGAAAACAGTACCTGAGTATCTTTTGCATATATCGATATTTACCGAAGAGGTTTTCAAAAAGAGCTATAGTCTCAATATTTTCCTACGTGTACATGAGTGACACGAACTTTTACAAAGAAAACCTTTCCAAATCATTTTCATAAGGCGGGACGTATATCTTAAGTAAAACGTATATAGATATATATCAATTTCTTTACAAAATGAACAACCACTACTTGTGCCATGATATACGTATCGCACGACGATTTGAAAAGGATTTTGCACCCATTTTATTCAGTTGTTTAGACGATTTCCCAAGAATGCGTACTATATATACATTATAGCCTTGATTATAGTATATTTGATTTTAACAGTAGATTTTAAAACTTGCATTTTCATAATAACTCCCATAATTGCATGACGCTTGACAGAGTTTCGATTTTTGAGTTTTGCACTCGTTTTCATGCGCATACAATACGCTATGATATATCTTAAGTATTCATGATTTCGGAGCCCCACTGATTTGATTGATTTACAAAAATATTTTAATATTTGGGGGTTTAAATTTAAATTTGGGGACCGAATTTATTTAAGGGGGGAAGATTGTATCATTTCATAAATATAAAATATTATTTTTGGAATTTAAATAATAAAATAATAAATTTTATGAATATTATAAAAGTATGGAAATTAGTTTTAATGGAATGGTATAATTATATACATACAATTTGGAAAATAATTGGAATTTTAAATGGAATTATTAATTATGAAGGCATTTATTGGATTTGGGCATTTTATTAATTAGTATACAATTATTTATATACAAGTTTAATGTTAAACTTGATTAGTATTTCACTAATTATGCGTTTAAACCAAGCTTGTTTTTGTTAACCATGTGTTAATGTGCCATGACACATTTTATTGTGTTTCAAGTATGGTTGCATTTTTACATTTGTTTTTAAATTGTTTTTAAAAAAACGAGAAAAGGAAGAAGAAAAGATATTATAATGATGGGGGACAAGTGGGTATAGTCATGAGAGAGAGTGAGAAAAAGAGATATGATTGTATTAACCATTGCCTTGCATCATTCTCCTCTTGTTTCTTCATTTCATTCATCTTCTTCTTTCTCCTCTTCCTCCACTACCCTCACTAACCACCCCACAATCACCTCCCAAATCAACCTAAAACCCCCTTAAATACTTCACAAAAAATGTCCACAATCTGATCCTACACCCCATGGTGGAAGCAAGTTGGAGTTTTAAGCACTTTGGCCCTCTTAGAATTTTCTAGAGGTGCTCCTTAAGGTAAAACCTTAACCTTCTATCAAGTTTTAAGTTTCCTAAGCTCAAGTGTTAGTTTAGAGTTAAGAGATTTAAGTTTAGTGAACTTGGAAAAATCTAGGATGATCTTTAGTGGATGTTTTGAGTTGTGGAGATATAATTAAGTTTAGTTAGTGACCATAAATCTATTAGTGATAGAATCATTGACTAAACTAGAGTTTAGAAGTTTCAAAAATGAACTTGGAATTTTCCGATATTAGGTTTTTGTTAAATTGTGATGATCAAATAGAATCTGGAATAACTCGATAGCTCTGAAAAATAAATTGCATATACAAAGAGATGTGCAGGCTATTTAGAAGCTACCCATGAAACCCGAACCCCCAACTCCCACACTCGGTCGCCAAAATAACCTATTAGTCACAAATTGCGGCCTGACCTTAGAATTAGGGTTTGGTTCTTAGTCCATAGTTCAATCATCTGATAACTAGGCCTATCCAATGTGCAGAATGTCCTAATTTCATCTTAAGTAAAATCTGTGAGTGTTTATCTTAGTTGCTTATTTCATTTTACGACGTTTGGAAACTAGATTTTTGATATTTGAGTTTTGACTCGATCGTTTAACGTTTGTACGTCAACGTCGGGAGTTGTTTGGTTGTTCTTCCATGCATGGACCATAAGTTCTAACCTATATGCGTTTCTCTTGCCGTATCGGTTTTCGGATTTGATTTTGATTTCGATACGATATGCTTTGATTTGTAGGTGCATTCCCGTGGACTTCTGGGGCGACGAAAGAGGACAAGGCGTTCATCGACTTAGCTAGAGCGAGAATAGTAGGTGAGTAGATGTATATCTATGGGGGAAGTCAGGTGGATGGCGTATAGCACCCCCGCAACCGTAGTATTAGGGTACTAGTTATACAGTTATATATATACAATTATTAGATATGTATACTTATCTAATAGGGTTCTAGGAGACTATAGGCTATAGTAAGCTTACTCGTAGGAAGGAATACCCTTAGTTCTTATCCTCTTAGCCTTAAGCCTTTGGTATATACGATGTTACACACACAAATGTATGTATGTGTATATATATATATAGGTATATGTATGCATGTATGTATGTATATACATGTAAATTTGAGGATAATTTCAATATAACATCACGAGAAGAGGATATGACTTGTTGCTATGATACGAGTTGATGTGATCAGACATGATGTCACGATGCTAAGTTATGCGATATGATATGAAATGGCATAACATGAAATGATATAATATATGAAAATTTGGCAATATATATATTCGAGTTATGACACGAGATGATATGACATGTGACGATATGCGACTAGACGATATGATATGATGTACGTGACCATTGATCCGTACTTCTGATTTGGTGATACCGTACGATGGATTGTACCATACGTGATATGATATACCGGATGATTGATCCGCACTCTTGACTCGAGGATGACTTATGATGGATTATACCGTATGTGATACTATAAGGCTGGATCGCCGACTTATGGATGTATCGACTCGGAAAAGTATTGCTTTCTAATCATTTAAGTAGATATTAGGATATCTTTAGAGCTATACCTATTTTCAAAAATACTAACGAATCGTTATGCGTTTTAAATGACAATCTCAAGGGACGCTACGGATTTTCAAACGGTATCTTTTTCTCAAAAATACCGTAGCCCCTATTTTTCTAAAAAGAACGATTCGTTCTATTCTAAACTACAACTGTATGGCTCATATGTAGTTATGTACTGTATACTGTTGCGTTTACAATTTCCTTTTTCCTGTTATGCTCATTTTATTCTCATCTTGCGGTATACATATACGTTCTTTTCCTTATCTTATATGATATCGTCTGCTAGGACACACGCATCATTACCGATGAAGCACATGTTGCACGTATACATACTCGCCGGCTCACACACTCATCATCGGTAATTGCCATGCCTTGTACACATTAGAAACCGTTATATCGCTGTATTGTTTCTTAAATTGTAGAATTATAGCTATTTTTTAGTATTCATTATCGCACGTGATAGTTTAGATATTGCACTTCCTTACTTAGTTACACGACATGCTTATATGAAAACACCGGCTATACCTTACAGTACTGTTCTGTGCTTGTACTTGTTGTTCCATCATGGTTACATGCATATGCGATTCTATTTTCAGGAGATTTCTGGATTTGAGAATCGCGGATACATTTTCAAAGTCTTATGATTATTTTTAAAACGCGGTTTCATATGATATTTCGACGTCCACCATGAGATTTCTCGGTTCTGAGCTATGATATTACCCTATTCGAAGAGTGAGGAGGCACCGTCTGCGGGTATATGGTGGACCCGATACAGTACCTCGGGGCAAGAAGATCATATAGAGAGACGTTGAGCCCGGCAGGGGAATACTACCTACCGATGATGGTATTGGACTCGACGGATATCCATAAGATACAGACCGAAGCGATTGAGATAGATGGATATGAGGGCCGATCCGATGAGACGGCACCTGAGACATGAGGACTTACTTGTCGATACTGGACACGGGTTTTATGATATTTTCAAGTGTCGATGCTGGACACTCGGGTATTATGATGATTTGATGTGTCGTTGATGGACGCACGTTGGATGATACACATATATATATACATATGATTCAGATGACATGGTACCATATTTATGACATGAGCACGACGATCTTCGATTATTATACTTATGTATACACGTTTAACCTTATTATCACCCGGTATCATATTATTACATTACTGTATGACCTAGGAGATCGTCATAGATTTGATTTATACCCGATGATGTCTTCTACTCTCGAGTTGGCAACTCACCCCTTTGTACCACAGTTTTCTTGCAGGATCGACCGCATGGATTCAGTAGCGGCTTGTTAGCGCTCCGCCTTCTTCTGGGTGATTTGCATTGGTAGGTGTAGTACACTTTGGATCGTGACCACCATTTGTATATATTATTCAATTGTATCTAGTTAAAAACTTCATCAACCAGACTATGTATATTTGGTAGACTTAGAAACCACAGATTTTATATTCTTTCAGACCTAGAGTCACGGATATATATTTATTCTTTATTTCTGATTTTCCTTGATGATGTTTTGGTTTCTTTACTTTCTTTTCTGTATTGATCTTCGCCTTGGGCGTCGTATATTTGTATTCGTATAGTTGTTTCTGCCAATTGGCGAAGAGCTAGCTCCCTCTTGGAGATGCCTATTATTATTGCTATGTATTGGTTTTGGTTCAAATTTTAAAAAGGAGGTGCTGCCCAAATTTCAAATAACGAAAATGTTTTCAACTATAATATATAACCCATTTATATTTTCATATAACATTACTTATGCATTTAAAGAAAGAACTTGATTTCATTATACCTTTATTTCAAAATTTCACCTCCATTTTTTTGCCTAAAAGGTTTAGATTTCTGGGCTTTCGGCTTACTTGGATTACGGTAGGGTCCTATAGATTTCACGTGATTCAAGTACCAGCCACGTGCCATTTCTGGGTCATGACAGTAAAACAGCGATCAAAATATCTCTTTTTCCTAACATATAAAAATACAAAGGTGTAACCCTCAAAAAAGAACTTAGTTCTTTCTTTGTGATCTGAGATATGCAAGGTAAGTCTTCCATAAGTTGAGAATTTAATTCTCATCAGGACGATTTTGTTCTTCAGACTCAAAATTTAGGGGAAAGATTAGGTATGAGAAAAGAAATAAAAAAGAAAAAAAGAGATGGAAGTTATATCTCAGAAATTTAATTTCTCTGAAAACAGAGTTTAAACCTATATGAAAAACTTAGTTCTTACAAAAAAGAACATAAGAACTTAGTTCTCAAAAGACAATCCGATCCCAGATCCTTAAAATAATAATCTCGGTGATCATTAATAGTCAAAATGTCATTAATAGAAGTTTAACTTCTTTTAAAAAATATAAAGAGAGTAAATCTCTAAAAGGCTCAGCGCCTCGCGTGTTTCACACGTGAGTGCCCAAATGGAAACTTAGCATCTCACGTGAGAGACACGTGAGCGCCGAAAAGCAAAAAAGATCAGTGCTTAGTATTATTACAGCGCCTCACGTGATACATGTGTGAGCACTAGAAAAGAAATAGAAGATTGTGCCTCACATGAAACGCACGTAAGCGCTTAAAAAACTCAGCGCCTTACGTGAAACACACATGAGCGTCAAAAAACACAGCGCCTCACGTGGCAACACATGAACGCCGAACAAAAGTGCTTAGCACTATATATATAGTCAAAAAACCATGTGCTTAGCACTACTGAATGGGGGAAAAAGCCCAGGACTGAGCCCAAAATTGGTCAAGTCTCTAAAATTTCCTAAAACCCATATTGTTCTTTGTAGCCAAACCCATATGTTCTGTTGATGGATCTTAACAAAATTTAATGATCCCCAAACATATCTCTAAGTTGACCTTAGTCTCATACAATACTAACGTATTCTTAATTAAAATAAATTGAGCATATATGCTCATATATTTAAGTCGATCTTAATCTAAAATCAGGTTAACGGACCTTTAATAAAATAAAATATTGCTTGAACTGACAAAACATACAACCTAGGTTCTAACCCCAAATTTAAAATATACGGATTTGAACTAATCGGCGCCCTACGGGCATGGCGTAAATTAGTCTCCATATACAATCTACGGGCAACCAAAATAAACTAAATATAACAAGACATGAAGTGATCTACCGGAGCAGGAGAAAGTTGTTATCGCAACGCGATAATGTAATTAACTGCACGGGCTTGCGCCTGCACGGAAGAGCGTCCCCATAATCAAAAACCCCTCACAAATTAGGAGGAATCTGATAAAGTCTGCTATATCGGTCGTATCTATCCAAACCTCCAATATATGGTGCCAACTTGGTATCTTCGAAGAGGTGGATGAATATATCCAAATAGTATCTGCCCCCAAATTCAGGCTATACATCTCAACGTCTTAGTCCAGTCTTCGGCGGTAAACAAATATCATTGAGCGTGTTGGGGAAATAGCTTATCGATTGGCTTTACCACCATCCTTGATGGGTGTTCATGACGTGTTTCATGTATCTCAATTCTGCAAGTATGTTCGAGTTGAAACGCACGTCCTAGACCACTCAGAATTGACGGTAAGAAAGAATTTGACTTATGAGGAGTAACCGATGACTATTGTGGATCGACGAGAAAAGCATCTAAAGACTAGAGCGATCCATTTAGTGCTTGTTTCATGGGGAAATCGTTCGCATGGAGAATCTACTTGGGAACGTGAAGAAGAAGTTCGACAAAATTTTCCACGGCTCTTTCCTTAGATCCGTATCTTTCTTGTTCTTGTCTTTTCCGGTTTCGTGAAGTTCGAGGACGAAATTCTTTTGTGGTTGGGTATAATGTAACACCCTAGCATGATCATATGATATTAATTGGTATTTTAAATTTTGCTTTATTTTTTATTTGGGCTGTGATTGGTTTAAATGGTAGATGTGTTTATCCGACCCGACCCGCATATGTGAACCCTGTTATAGTGCTAGATTATATGTTTATTAAAATTTTATCCGTAAACTAAATCCATGTGAATCTACAATAATAGATATATATAATATTTGAATTATATGCATATATCTTCTGATAGCAACACGTTAGGAATATTTTGTATTATTAACTGTCATCAGGTTAATTAAGTATCTCATATTTTATATTGATATTTATCTATCACGCCTAAATCTCAAATATCCTAGATACTCGATATATATTACATTTGAATATATTATTTTAACCTCTAGATTATGGTTAAATGGGCTACGTATGTATATATTACTTTCAATATATATTTTCAGTAAGATTTTGGTGAGACAAATTGGAGATTGTATTATCTTTTTATACCATTAGTTATATACCAAACTTTATTTTATATATATGATAGGTATATTATATATATGTATAGATATTATTTATATATTTTTTTATTCAAAATTCAACTCTTTCTCTCTCTTATTTCTCTCTCTCTCCCGCTCACCTCTTTCCTCCTTTCGTCGCCACCACCTCCACCTCCTTCTCCCTCGTTCTCGATCCCAATTCCAGTCCCCGACTCCAGCACCCATCACCAATATCATCGCCTGTATCTTCACCCGAGAAACCTCCTCCACCATCACTGAGTCATCAACTCCCTCTCCTTCCTCGACTCGCCGTCGTCGCTGTTCAGTCGAAAATATTGCACTTTTGATATAACATTTTCCTTACTTTTCTTAAATACTTAACAGTGTTTATTATAAATATAGAACATATGTGGGTTTATCTGCAAATTTACTCTTTATCATATATTTATATATTATAATTAACATTATGAAGAAAAATATATGCATATAATATTTATATAATATTTTTATTATGTATATCATATCAAATAATCTTAATTGAATTTCTTAAAGATTTATTACCATATAAAAAGATTAAGATACTATCTCTAATTTAACAAATATTACTAATATTATAAATGGAGATATTGTGCGGATTTAGCTCAGGTCGGGAGATCGAGATATTCGAGATGTTAGGATCAAAATCTACCAATAAAATCGTAGAATCAATACTGGCAGAAACTCAGGAAATATTTGAAAAATCCAAGTATCGAAGAAATCTCCACGTGTCAATATGAGATAGCACCTGAAATTTGGAACCCTGATCTCCCCAAACCGCCGCTCTTCCGCGACCAATAGGCATAATCCACGGCGGATCCGTGGCCATTTAATGGTCGTAGGATCTGAAAATTTAGGAGTTGGATCGTGATTGCATATCTTAACCTATGAGATCTAGGATTTCTGATTTAGGGGCTATATAAAAGACCGAGGGCTCAACTTAGAGAATCATCATCTTTAACACGAAGCAAATCACTGTCAAGAACAAGAGATCCACGACAGGTCCGTGATTCGACGTGATGAAGCAACGTGATTATCGACTGAGCATCTACTTCCTACGAGGCAGAGATCGAGAGCAACTTGTTCTTGTAATCTAAATTCGAAGAATTTGTACTTGTAATATTGATTAATAAATGTAAATCATTTGCTTAATTATTTCGCATTTACTTTATGCATTTAAGCATTATGATTTCCTTCTCTATCCTTTCTTCTTCTTCTCAAAACATGTGTGAGTAATTCTGCGCTTGCTAGGGTTCGTAAAATTAGGGTAGATCAATGGATGATAAAATATTATAACTCCTTTTACATCTTATAAAGTTTATAAACTTTAGCAAAATAAATGTTAACATCCTTATCGGGCACGCTACCAATTTATTGATAGTCTCGACCGCGATTTGAGATTAGATTAACAATTATTTTGGTAAAGGCTAGACATGAATAGAGATTGATGCAAGGATAAGGGTTAAGAGTGGGGAAACCCTAGTTTCTTCCGAAAGAACCCTAATCCACATTCATCACTATCGATCTAATTTTAAATCTATTAAAAGATAAAAGGAGTCATTTTTAATTAATCATCTACTACTACTAAATTCTATGAACCCTACAAGCCTCTTCTTTATAAAATCTACATCCGTGTTCAACATAGATCTACAACCAATCATCCTAATTTCAATCAACTCGTCTAAAACAAGATTAAAAGTTCCACGCATCCCTGCGGACGACCCGTACTCATCTCGGCTAGCTACTCGCGACACCGTTATTGATTGCGGTGACTGCAAACACTTTTTCATATCAATCAAATGGCGCCGTTGCCGGGGATATGTATGTAATTTTTTTCTTGCTATTCGGGTTGAATTCTTATCTGATCCATAAAAGAGAACCAAAACCGCATCTTGCATATTTAACGATTATTGTGCAAATTTTTGCGAGGGAATCTGGAGTCACTTGAACGAGGAATTAGGGAGTTAGAGACTTTCAGAGAAGCCCAGAGGAGCATAGGAAGCTACTACAAAAAAATTGTCAACAATTCCCTCTAGAACGCCGCGGAACCGCGGCAATTGCATGCGTTTGGCCGCAGTTGGACGGCAGCTTTAGGGAATTGTGCCTCCAAAATTTTCTGGTATATTTCTCATATCTTTATCTCTCCTCTCAAATACAATAATCTGATTTTCCTGCAAGATTCTTTGCAAATTTCGCCGCTCAAAAAAAATCTTTTGCTTGTTTTGATAATTGGTTTGTTTGTGCATATTTTAACCGGACTTTAAGAGGCAAGACCAAAAATTCAGATTAGGTGAGGATTTCATCACCCTTCCTAGGCCCCACAAATCACAAAATGAGCATACTTTCACCCTACATTAATTAAAAAATATCTAGACCAAGACTCTAAAGACCGTCGCGCTCAATTAAGACAGAGGAAGGTCGTGGGTAATCTATCGCTTATCCGCATCTCTCTTGTGGTGTCTAGGCAAGTGTGACTAAGAAAAGTGGTTACTTAATTGGGCCCGCTATTTTCGGTGATTTGTATAGCGGATACCTCCCACTTACCTGGCACTTACCTGGCCATAAATGTGATAAAGAGATGGTAGAGAATTGATCCTGCGGCTTGTCCTTTGGAAGTCTGGGAGCGGTCTAGTGCTTGATCTAGGTGACCTTAGTTCTAGGGTTGATTGTGCATTTTGTGATTTGTTGTGTCAAGACTCACGTCCGACACTTTTTCAAAACAAACCATTTTAAAATCGTTCTCACACACGCTGCCATGTGTGCTAAACCCGCTTAGTGCACGATCGGCTAGACACGGGATTCTAGTACCCGTCTTGTCCGTGTTTCTGCTATCGACTCCTACGTCGGTACTGCTTCATCTTCTTTTTCCCCTCTACCCACCACATCGACCGAGATGGACGGTTCTCCATCATATTGTACCAACACACCTCTGCCACCACCCGTAGGTGCGCAGAATACACCATGCATCTCTCTTCAAGAAAGATGCTACCCGATACGCTGTCCCCTTCCTACTTGTCTATCTATTCCACCAGCTAATGGGGATAATTTTGAAATTAAACCCAACTTCATCAACATGTTGCTCAAATTTCCGGGCTTGAGTCTGAAGACGCATACGTTTTTATCACCAAATTCGAAAATGTATGCGCAATGATGGGCACTACACAACTTTTTATGGATGCTATGCGATTACATCTTCTCCCTTTTACCTTGTGCGACCTAGCAGAAAAATGGCTTTATAGCACTGCCGCACATTCTATCGCCAAATGGGACAAATTCGTTATAGCATTCCTTAAGAAATTTTATCCCAAACACAAAACTGCCCGTGTTCGAAACAAGATTAACCAGTTTACCCAACTTCCCAATGAACCATTCTGAAAATGCTTTGAACGGTTCAAGGATATTCTTCTACAATGCCCCCGTCATGGAATTGATAAATTGCAACTTTGCCGAATTATATATGAGGGTGTTAATTCTGCGACAAAACAGATGTTTGAAACCATTTGTCAATGACATTTCATGTCTAAAGACGATGGTGAAACCTGGCAATTTCTGGAAGATCCCGCCGAACAAACTTTACAGTGGGAAAGCGTTAGACCAATATCGTCTAAGGGAGGTATCCATCAGCTCGACGTTTCCATCGCAGTGAAAGCCGAAATGTCCGCGATGCAAAAGAAACTCGACGCTATCGAAAACAAATTATCATCTGCCTCCCTAAACCAAGTTACATTTCCCAAAACCATGTGTGGTTGCTGTTTCGACCCATCGCATTTAACGGAAGAATGTCCTTTGAATCCTCCGTTTCAAGGTCAAGAACAAATTAATGCTACTTTTCAGCAACGACTTAAAAATGATTCTTATTCTTCTACATACAATCAGGGATGGAGAAATTATCCTAATTTTGCTTAGAACCATAACCAAACTCAAAATAAAAACCAGTTCCCAAGCAACTATCAAAAGCCTCCCCCACAGCAACAGCAACCACCATAACAAAATCAGCACCCCTTTCAACCGCAAACTTTTAAAAATCATACCAACGATTTTGCACCTTATAATAATTCTTTCCAAACGGAAGGCACCGATAAAACCTTTGCACTCGAACGTAACTTAGAAACGTTCATTAACCAATCTACACAAACGACGGCTAATTTAACGTCTTCTATCCAAACGTTAGTGCAACACACCGCTTCCCACGGTGAAAGCATAAAATCGATAGAAGCACAACTTGCACAGTTAAATGCCGCGATGAGTAAGAGAGAGAAAAGGAAACTTCTATCTCAACCTCTACCGAATCTTGGCCACTCATAAAGTCATAATGTGTGTGCCGTAACCATTTTGAGATCGGGAAGAGTGCTGAATAACCAAGTGGGTGAACATGTTGATGTTGATGATATTGATGATACCCCGGCTTCTACTTCTACTCCTCCTTCGTCTAGTCCACCCTCTTCTTCTGAACCTATTCTCCGTTTTCCACTAGGCTCGAACCCTTAGCCCACTTCCTCAAGTCAACCTCAAATGATCCTAACTCCAATTCTGGGACCTCTTCCATCTCCACAAACTTCTCCACAAATATTGGACCCAACCCTTATTGATAAAGCTCCTTTTCCACACAGGTTAAGGGGCAACAGACCAAGTCCACGAATGGAAAAGATTGTGGAAATTTTTAAGTAAGTTAACATAAATATTTCTCTCCTAAATACTATCCAATAAGTTCCGTCCTATGCGAAAAATTTTAAAGGACTTATGCAACAGGAAAAGGAAAATTCAAGTGCCTAAAAAAGTTTTCCTAGCGAGTAATGTGAGCACTGCTTTTACCCAAAAAATACTCAAGAAATGAAAGGACCCCGGGAGTCCTATAATATCTATTTCTATTGGGGGTAAAAATATTAACCGTGCTCTCCTCGATTTAGGTGCGAGTGTTAACTTGCTTCCGTATTCTGTCTATGAGCAATTAGGTATCGGAGAGTTAAAACCGGCACACTGCACTCTTCGGATGGCCGATCGATCTATCACCGAATCTAGGGGTGAGCTAGAGGACGTGTTAATCAAAATCGGGGAATTTATATTCCCTGTGGACTTCATAGTTATTGATACACAGCCTGTAGCAAACCCCCGAAACCAAATCTCGGTGATTCTAGGTCGGCATTTTCTAGCGACTTCCAACGCAATAATCAATTGTTGAAATGGTTCTATGACCCTATCTTTCGGGAAGATATCAATTGAGCTTAACATTTACAAGTCCTGAAGTGAACCTTCCGAACCCTATGCTCATGTATGTTCTATCAAAATGATAGATTCCGACAGCAGCGAACTTGAAAAGTTTCACGATACTTATCTCGACTCCACTAGTGCATTTATGTTTGATCCTACTATTTATTATACATATGAGGACCCTTTTATCGACAAGTCCACACCCAAGTCCGAATCTTTTGACTTGTCAAATAAGTTAGTCTAGCTGTCCGGGTCAACATCTAACGCTTAATATGAACCTTTTATGGAGTTCGAGGATCATACCTTTCTTTCCGATGAGATTATCATTCGGAATATCGATGAAAGCTTTTGTCACGCCCCGCTTCCCAGAGTACGCTAAGATGGGCACGTGACATAGCCAACCATGCTACCTGTGGGTAGGAAGTATCCATCCACAGTCACATTACGGCTGTAGAGATATCAAAAACAATAATAAAACTATCTAGCACATGTCCATAAGCCAAAACAAAATGAGTCAAGAATAAATAATGCGGAAGCAAGAGATCCAATACAAGAATAATTGGAATGTATGTCCCATAATGCGGGCTTACATCAGAAATAAAATGCTGAAAAGTAAGGAACTAACTACTACTGCGTCCTCACTGCTCAGCCTGCTGGCTGAAGTACTCCTGCTCGGACTGCAGCAAAGGTAAGGAATCTGGGCCATGCAAAACCCAGACGTCAGCGCGTCATGATATCAAGCAATAATATTAACAGGGGTAGTAAGGCATGCAGGTATGAGTATGAGCAAGAAGATGATGAGAATATATAACAGTAAATGTGTCAGTATAAGTGACGTGCAGAGATGTCTAAACTGTGCTACGGGGTTATCTATTCTAAAGTCTTTGAAATCAAGTAATGTAATCCTCATCATAACTCGTCGGTGATTATTCCGTAACGCCCGGAAAACGGCAAACAATGGGTATTCCGTAACGCCCGGAAAAACGGCAAACAATGGGTATTCCGTAACGCCCGGAAAAACGGCAAACAATGGGTATTCCGTAACGCCCGGAAAAACGGCAAACAATAGGATGGCCCTTTGAGTTACGTTCGGTTACAATACTGATTTCCCCATACCCCCAAGTTAAAAGTGTTCAAGTCAGGTATTTAAATAATCTGGAGCTAATACCAACACAGGATCAGGCAGGTATATATTTGTCTGGATAGACAACAGGAACGGTCTGTAAGGACAACAGGTCAGGTTTGTTGGCATTAGACACAAGATCAGGTAACGGGTAAGATCATGGTACATCATATCAAGCCAGGTAATGTATAGAGGTGTCATGCCATGTCAAGAGTCGTACGGTACCATGTCGTGTCAAATAACAGGTGTAGCAAGTCATGTCAAGGTGTACAAAATAATGTGTGGGTGCTCGTAATCAAGCTAGCATAAACATGGTATACAGAACAAGCATGTGTGCTAATATAATCAACAAGCTGGAACTTGTAACGTGAAATGCAAACAGGTACAGATTAAGGTACGTAGATGCACAGTTATCAGTTTGGGTTTAAAAGATAGTTTCGACATTACATGAATACAGTATGACAAATATGGATGTTAAAATCATGTTAACAAGTATTAAGTAATCTAGGGATGCAATGATATGTATAGTGTGTTCAATGGATGCAATTATAACTAAAACCGGTTAAAGATGCACACGGGTGTCCGATAGAGTAAAACTATAGAAAGGGTATCGTAGACTATGTACAATAGTTATTATGTGATTAAAATATTACTGTGGTTATTAGGTGTAGACAACTAAATGCAACAGTTAGGTTTCAAGTTTTGAATCTAAAATATGTAAACGGAACATCGCACTGTCAACTTGGAATTAAAGACTTTAGATTCTATCTATAGATTTAATATGAAATTAGATAAATAAATATAGGAATATCATGAATAGCATGTAGCAAGTTTCACTTGCCTCGACGGGTCGCGAAGCGGTTTACGGAACGTCTCACGTCGGCGAGAAAAGTCGCGACGCGCGCACGGTACACGGAATGGGTCCAAACAACAAACAGTGGAATCACACGGGTCAGAGGTCCTTGCTAGGTCGTCGGGATCGTCGACGTCGCGGCCAACTCCGGCGATCTAGACAACGGCAGTGAACAAGAAAGCGATGACTTAAAGAAAGAAAGAAAAGAAAGCAAGAAAGGAGATTGGAGGAGGAATGAGTGTAGGATTGCTTACTGGCTGCAGAGGGTGTATTGGCGGTGAGACCAACGGCGGTGAGGGCGCCGGCGAAGGGGTTTGGTGTAAGGGCTAAGTTTAGGGTTTGGGGTCAGTTTTGGGTGCAGGGCTAGGTGTCGGGGGTATTGGTGAGGGGATGATGTCGAGGAGATGAAGGAAATGAGATGGTGATGATGGTGGGTGTGAGGCCAGGGTCGTCGGTGACGACCAGAGACGTTGGGTTCAAGGGTGCTGTGGGTTATGTGTAGGGTGCAACGGCCTCGGGGAGAAGGAGAAGATGGAGAGGAGGAGGAGATGGGCGATGAGGAGGCGAGAGGGATGTCGACGAGGCTGAGAAGCGGGGGAAAAAGAGTTAGGGTTTATCTTTGGTGGGTTTCGTAGCGAGGATGCATGGCTGTGAAAGAAAACAGAAGAAGAACGAGATGCAGAAGGAGGTGACGAGATCCACGCGGGAGGTGAAGGGAATCGAGGAATACACAGTATTCGCGAGAGGTGAGAGAGTGGGCGCGAGAGGAGAGAGAGAGAGTGTTGCGTAACAGAGAGAGAAGGAGAAAGGGAAAGAGAGAGAGGGAGACGTGGGGCCCTTTGGTTTAAAGGGGAAAATTTTCTGATTGGTTGAAAAAAGATAGAAGAAAAGATAGAAGAGAGGGAGAGATTCGATGGTGGGGCCCAGTGCAAACCAAGAGCTCCGATTGGCCCATGGGGAAAGATTTGGGTAAAGGGTTTTGAAAGAAAAATCAAAAGGATTTTATTAGTTACCAAAAAATCTGAGGTTAGCCGTAATAAATATTGTAAGCTTAAAAAAATATTTTTGGACTGATTTAGGAAATTTTAAAATAAATAGGATTTGGCGGGATACAAAATATTTCAGAATTGCACCCGGGTCGGGTCCAAAATTTTGAATTTGAAATATGAAAATTATTAGCAAGTTCCAAAAATTAAAATGAAGGATTTTGCAACAGAAAAGCATACCCCCAAGAACGGACGCACGTACGTGCGCGTAGCCGTCCAACACGCCCGTTTCACTGAACGGGACGAGAACACGATGCAAGGACGCTACCACAGGGTTAGGGGTATAAAGCAGGCCATGTCATGTAGTTTTAAATTAGTTTAAGTGACCTAGATTGTTATATGCAAAATATGTAATGTCGGGGTAATCTATAACTAGGAAACAACAAGCTCGGGTAAGCGGTTCGAATATAAAGTAACTGCCATTCACAACCAAAACATGATAAATTAATTAAATACCACAAACCACACATACGGCAACAGAGATTGGTATAATTTAACTCGGTTGTTACAGCTTTGAAGACATTTCTGCTGAAGAACTCACATTCTTAAAAGACATGAGAGTTGTGATGAATCAACCCCAACCCAAAGAAGTTGAAGCGCCACCTCTTCTTCTTATCAAGAACGAGAATGCGAGTAATCCATCATTATTGTTTCGTCTCTACAAACCGAGACGTAAACCCATTCTATTACGCTTCTTATCTCCTCCCCACTTCTTCACGTCTATAGGTGACATGATCTTCTGTCACACCCCACTTCCCAGTGTACGGACAGAGGACGCGACGAGGCCGCTACGTATATACTCAGAAGTACATACGCTAAGCGTATCTAAGCAATATAAAAGTAAATGCATAAGAGACAAGATATAATAAAACAGCAACTTTATTTATTCACATTCTTTCTGTACAATGCATGGAAATGTAAATACAACTGAGATAAAGCAAAGCCTAAACAATGGCATAACAGAAAAGGAAAGGTACTGAAATAAAAGTGTACAATGAAGTAAAACTCTGGGTCTTCAACGAAATAGTCCAAGTTTTCAGCGCTGGGCTTGATCTCTGACGTGTCCAGATCACCTGACGATATTCAAAGAAGAAAGAAGAGAATGTCTTCAGCGAACAGATCGCTCGGTAAGTCCCAAAGATAAGGGAGAAATAGAATAAACAGAATAAGAAGGTAGCTTTTAAAATTGTATTATCTTGTTATAATATGGTGTTAACGCTGTTGTTTGTAGCTTGGTACAGAAGGATGCCAGTTGTTCCCCGCCGAAAACGCGGGAAGACGCGGCGAACATCTCACCTGAATTTCGGGGAAGATGCTAATTGATGCTATCCGTCCACCTCTCCGAAGATGCCAAGTTGATTTATGGCACCGTGTATCGAAGGTTTAAACGGATGCGGCCGATGTAGCAGACTTCGTCAGATTCTCTCTCGTTTAAGAGGTTTTTTATTGTGGGGACACTCTTCCCTGCAGGCGCAAGCCCCTGCAGTTAATTACGCTACCGCATCGCGGTAACAACTTTCTCCTTCTTCAGATGGTCACTTCGTGTCGTGGGTGTTTGTTTTGTTTGCGGTTGCCCGTGGATTGTATACGGAGACTAATTTATGTTGTCGTCCGTAGGGCGTGGATTAGTCTGAATCCGTATATTCTTAGATTTGGGTTTGGGGTTGGGTTTACGGATACGTTGGCCTCATTTTTGACTAAGATCAACTTAAACGTTTATTAAGGATACGTTAGTCTAATTTCTAGACTAAGATCAACTTAACAGGATCATTTAGATCCAACAAGAAAGCATTTGGCCTCTGTTGTTTAGTTTAGGGACATTGCGGTCGATTGTTAGTTTAAGGACATTACGGTCCAATGTTAGTTTAAGGACATTACGGTCCATGAGTTTAAGGACCCCACAGTCCGGTTTAGAGACATCATAGTCTATAAGGTTTAAGGACATCATAGTACATGAGTTTAAGGACCCCACGGTCCGTAGAATGTGTGGTTGTCGAGACCCGTCACCTCTCTGAAGACATTGAAGGATTACAACGACAGATATCAGAGAAGTAAAGAGATGTACCCTTGAACCGGTGTGAGTTGGTTGAAGGATCTGTAGTCCAGTTTGGGACTGAGATCTGTTAAATATTCATGAGCAAATGGGCTCAGTTCAATATAAGTTGAGGACTTATGGCCAATATTGGGCTAAGTTCAAATATTGGGCTAAGTTCAATAAAATTAAAATGTTTAACATTTTATTGTTCTGAGCTATTGAGCCTTTATTTGGGCTTGGCCCTTTTAATAATGCTGAGCATTAGATCCTAACATTCTTTGTCTTGTATTGAATGCATAGCATTCATCAGAACAATGTGTGTTCTGACAGTACGCCACGTGGCGCGCCAGGCGCTTTGCGCCAATTAAAGAGCATATTGCGCTTCTGCCAAGTAACGCACACGAAAAGGACGCGTGTCGTGCTTAGCGCTAAGCGCCAGTTTATGAGCGCATTGCGCTTTCAATTTATGAGCGCGTTGCGCTAGTTCAGTGGCGCACCAATGAGTGACACGTGGCGCACTTGGCGCTGAGCGCCAGCCCATGAGCGCATTGCGCTATTTCAGAAGCGCAAAGCGCAAGTTGTATCTGTGGTTGACACGTGGCATGTTTTGGCGCTAAGCGCCGGTCCAAGGAGCGCAGAAGCGCAGTTCAAGAGTGCAAGGCACTTTTCAATAGCGCAAAACGCATTTGATCAAATTTATGATTTATGAACAAATTTATGTTCTTTTTAAAGGAGGCTTTGCCTCAAGATTCAAGAACAACAGTTCTTATTTATGAAAGGGTTTTGCCTTTGTAGATCAATGATCTGTGAATGAAGAACATGTTCTTCTTTGATTATGTGATGAGATCTTTTGATCTCTTTTATGAAAGACCTTGGTCTTTATAGATCTATGATCTTTTAAGATGATAATTCTTCTGTTTTAATGAGATGATTTCATCTCTTTGTTCAAGAATCATTCCTTACCTTGAAGAAATAATCTTCTTTTGCTAAGAGCTTGCTCTTTTTTTTTTGAGTTTTCTCAAAGTTTGTAGGTGGTTTCTCTCTCTTTCTCTGTCTTTCTTCTTGTTTTTTTTTATTTTAGAAAAGAGGATCATTGGTCGTTAGGACCCACCACCTCTCCGACGACACTGAGAGATTACAGTGCCATATATCGAAGGTGTGGAGGGATGTACCCTTTGAACCATGTCCCACTCATCAGGGGGGAAGAACATGCTGGAGCTTAAGCTTCTCGCTGCTGAAAAAGGCTTCTTTGCGTTCGCTCACGTGCATCACACGTGTTGGACGCACATATTTGCACGTAGCGTACATGGAGTTTGCGCATATGCGCATTATAGGGGGAGCAAGCTCCTATGAAGAACGAATCTCTGATTGGTATTTTTTTTGCGTATGCGCTTTTTAAAAGATGGATCAAAGAATTATTTTACCGCAATCAAGAACGGCGTCGCTTGGTAGCTAGCCGGTGAATACGGGTCGGTCCACAGGGATTTTGTGTATTCTCAATTTGCTCTAACGAGTTAATTCCGATTGGGGTCGAATTGATTATCACTAAAAACTAAAGTAGGGCAGATAAATAAAATTATACTTGGGCAGATAAATAAAATCTAAACTAGGGTAGATAATAAAAGTTTATACTAGGGCAGATAAATAAATTTAACTAAGGCAATGAAAAGAAAACTTACTCTAATTTTTATTTGATGCTCTCTTCCAATATTACAAGAATTGAATTCTGAATTTTGATAAATAAAATGAGGCACAAGAAGAGGCATACCTCAAAAAGAGGTCTAGGGCTTCTATTTATAGATCATAGAAACCCTAGGGTTACATTCGGTTCACATCTGCATTTACAAATATACCCCTAAGAAGACTAGTCAACGCATCGCCACGCCATAAAAATTTGCGCCGACACGCGCTTCGCACGGCCGCGGAACCGCGGCCAAGTGCTAGGTTTGGCCGCGGTTCCGCGGCCATATTGAGGGCTTGGTTGCTGATTTCTTCTGGGTTTCTTCTAGCTGCATTTTTATTCTTGTTTCTTCACTTGGTTTCTCAGATTGTCTTCTAGTTTTCTTCCAGATTTCCACAGTGAATAATGTCGTGGACTTTACCGCTTGCTTCGTGTCGAAGTCTTGAACCTTGCACTGCCTTTGTACTTTGTGAACTTGTTCATTGATCTTCGTTTATTCTCCAAATTGTAGGCTTGATCAAGATTCTTCCATTTGTTGGTAGTAGTCTCACTTTTGTATCGTCTTTTCATCATTTTCACTGTTTTTGTTCCGAGAACCTGTAACCTGCAACTATGTAACAGACATGGATCAAACGCACCTGTTTATTTGTAAAATGAATAAGAATGGGGAATATAATAATGCAAAATTATGGTATGAACAAATACCCCCAAACTTATCATTTGCTCGTCCTTGAGCAAACCTAGTTTTATTCTCGAAAAAGACCTAGCCTCACTTTCACAGGGGGACGCGATTGCACTGAGCTCGTGCAACAAACGGTAAACTTCTAGGTGTCCCTAGTAGGAGGAGTGTTGTCTCCTGAGGGTTTTCAGGGGATACTACCCACAAAATCCTATCAATTTGGCCTATTGGCTTTCATTTTTCAATTCGGTGTTCTAGCAAGAAATCTATTATCTTCAACTTAGAAATTATCAACCCGTATTTTTCACACTCACTTATCATTTAACTTAAGACCGTATATGATCTGCAAATTTATTCAGCTTTCAGCATCTTTTGAGTTTTCCTTCTAAGGTTCCATCTCCACTTAGGAATTTCTATCATTTCTACTAAAGATATAAGTCCTATTTTTCATTCCTATCTCTCATCCAAACCCAATCATATACCCCTACGTGTGTGTATGTATCACCCCTACACTTGGAAATTCAATTCAAGCTCTTATACTCTTGTCCATCGTCCAAAGTACTTTTAGTTGGTGAATTTTTAGATGAAATTGCTCACACATTCTTCATGCGACCGTTAATACTTCTTGAGGTACTAACGACCAATTACAAAATGTGTTCGCACATTAAGGCGTAATTCCTCGTCTTGCAATACCTAAGGCTTTAGCAGTGACTCCCAAACCAGTTGGTCTAAGGCACTAGGTGATAAGGCACCCTCGCTATATATTTTTCTATTTTTGCAGCCTTAAGTAATTACAAAACCAGTGTCCATTTTTTATCTCTTTATTCACACTTGTATTTTTATTTTATTTTTCTTTATACTAAGGACTTTAGACAAGAGCATTTCAAGGTCTCTTCTACTATTCCAAGTTTCAAGGTTCGTGTTTGTGCAATTTGTAGGGTATATATTTTTAGAATTTAGACTTATGCTTAGAAATTATTTTTCAAACTTACACTTTAATAAAAAATTTAATACCCTTCCCTTATTTTGACTTAGCCCAAGAAGTGAACTCAAAATTTGCCTATTTCTAAATAAACTACAAGGACATAAACTTTCTACCGTTAAATTTTAAGAAAGGTTATTTTTATGGTTTTTAATTTCCTAAATCTAAGATCTAGTTGTTCCTAGCTAGTTAACCTATTTGTCAAACTCAAGTCGATTAAGGCCAAAATTGAATGTTTTAATTTTTATAATTTTTCAAATTTTTCAATTTTTATGGGTTTTTAAAAAAATGTACATATGAATGCGAAAGAAGAAAGCTTTCCGAGCACACCCCCAAACTTAAACTTGACAGTGTCCTCACTGTCAAGCTACACCAAGAGGGTCAAAATTGTCGGCACTCCCCTGTTTATTTTTTATAGTTTTTTTTATTGTTAAAAGAAAAAAACAAAATATATATACAACAAGGTCCCCCACAAACTTTAGTGAGACAGTGTTTCCACTGTTTTAAACGTTAAAGTTCAGAGTTAGGGAGGAGAAAAATCAAACTGTACAAGGCCTTACACAGGCCAAAGGTTAGCACCAACCATTCAAAAAATCTATCGTGATAATGGTAGGGTTGGTGAAAGAATGGAGTGTAGAGAAAAGAAATGAGAAGCCCATGAGACCGTGTGGAGATAGAAGTGGTATACAGTCTCGGTGGAGGAGGAGAATGGCGGAAAAGAGAAAGAAGTGTAGCACGAACTTGAGGGTGTAAATTGAGTGAATAAATTAGCGCAAATTGTGATGACCGATGTGTTAAAAGCGATTGTGCTAATCTATCAACCCGTCGAGAAATGGGGTCAAATCCCTCAAGATTCTCAAAAAAACATGGGTACGTTGAACTTGGTAAACCATCCATTGAAAATGGAAGCGCGACGGATTCTTGCTCGGTCGAAACGATAGGAAGGACGAAAGGGAGTGATTTAGGGATAGTCTTATTCTCACCTAAGTAATCTGTCTCGAACTTGAAGGATTCCAGCAATGGTTTGAAATGACTGTAAGCAACCGAGTCTGATGGTTCAACTAACTCATCTGAAAATTCAAAGGACTCAAACTGGGGAGGTGAGTCTTCAAAATATTCCGAAAAAGTGAAGCACTCATAATCATTATCGGCTGTGAGAACTGTGTCAGATTCAAAGAGGAACGCACTAGTGGCGTCCAAACTGCTGTGATCGAACAGAAATTTTTCAAGCTCACAGTCTTCCTGCGTGATCTTCTGTGTGGTCGAAACAATGGAAAGGGAGGGGTGATTTAGGAAGTATAACAGTTAAAGGTTCAGGAGGATGAATTGAAAAATCCGACATATCAAACAAAACTGGTTCATCCTCAATACTATCCTCAATACTCTCCTCAATACTATCCTCATAATTCTCCTCAAAAGTTATCTCATCTATGCAATTATCATCAAGATCAAGACTTCGGGAGAAACATTGAATGACTCGGGATGATGAATTGGAGAGAAAATTTCAGTCAAATCTACGGGTTCATCATCCAAAATATTCCCGACATCAATATCCTTAATCAAGTGAAAATTAATTCTCTCAGACACCTCATCAAAAACATGGATATCAATCAATTTAGGTTCTAGAGTGGAGGTTTAGAGGTCAAAAGGATTGGTGATGGTTTCACTTGAAAATGGCTCTTCACAATCAGGTAAATCAAACACTACAAAGTCGCACAACTCATTACATATTTTATCTTTAACTGGTGAATCATTTGGGACACTTGATTGAAAACCGGAGTTGTGGGATTCAATTGTGGATGGGTAGGTTTGATTTAGAAGTGTATACAGCTCACTCTCACCACTCAAATTCTCACTATGTCCAACCACCTCATCATACATTGGAAAATTTGGAGCTAGTTGGAAACTAGCTACTAGTTCACTAGGTTGCATAAGGGCGGCAATGAACGCATCCAAATTACTCATCTTTCGGTTTGTTGCTACAATATAAGCTTCCAGCGACTGTTCCAGACTAGACATGGGTTGTGAAGGGGTTTCAGTAAAAGATTCAAAGTTGCTTGGATTTTGGAAACTCCCAAATGGCTGTGTAGAAGAAATGTCTAGGGAAGGTGCGAAAATCGGGTAGGACTGGTAGGAATTGAATGGTTGGACAGGAGTAGGATCAATATTTGGAGAAAAATGTGAATGGACTTATTGATCCCAAGAACTGGAAGTGTTGAAAGGAGTGAAAGATCGGTTACGAGAATGTTCAATATGTTCAGCGATAGACATGAGTTTCGGAGTTACAACAGGACTCGAAAAATGAGTATCAACGTAAGAAAGTGGTGAAGGTTGAAATGGTTGATACAAAGTGGATTGCAGAGTCGAACTGTTTCTCCTAGATGCTTCTATTCGATCTTTCAAAGAAATTTTGGGCATGGAGGGGTCGTCCGTAATTCGACCAAAACAATTCGCGTATGAAGCAATGTTTGGATGAGGGTACCAAAGTTCGGCAAAAGTTTTGGGAGGTAGGGTACCCATGATGTAAGAAGGAGAAGAAAAAGAATGTGGGGTGCATGGATTTCTTAGCGACAAGTTGCAAGTTTTTGTAAAAAAAAAAAAATTCTCTTTTCATTTTGTGTTTTTTTTATGGGGAGCTTTTTGCAAAAAGATTTTCAATAAAAGGCTTATACACACGTTCAAGCAATCACAAAATGCACAATCAAGCCTAGATCTAGTTTCACCTAGGTCAGCTAGATAGCTCCTAACTTTTCCAAAGGGCAAGAAGTAGGACCTCAAACCGCCTCTTCACTGCCAATTGTGGCCAGGTAAGCACAAGTAGAGAAAGAAGGGATCCGCTCACGAATCAACGTGAGACGGGCCTTTTAAAGTTACCTTTCACTACCTGTCTAGCCTAGGCACCACAAAGTCAGGTTAGGATCAACGGTCGATGCCTACAACTGTTAGTTATATGTATGCCCTAGAGGCCATTATTGTACATACGTTGTATATAGTAGTGGATGCTTGGACATATATAGGGAGGACTTTCTTGCTCGAC
Source organism: Agapanthus africanus (assembly GCA_030015575.1). Classification (NCBI taxonomy): domain Eukaryota; kingdom Viridiplantae; phylum Streptophyta; class Magnoliopsida; order Asparagales; family Amaryllidaceae; genus Agapanthus; species Agapanthus africanus. Next base: position 482,212,666 of record JASDDO010000010.1, on the reverse strand, counting down.
ATGATAGTATGCTATCCGGTTACTCTTTATCTTAACATGTACTCTGATTGTCTCTATGTCACATGTTAATAAAGCCCTTAGGATGAGTACTTGACTACCAGGACTATGATGCAGATCATACTAGTGGGGACAGTGTAGTCGCCAAGTACATCCTTCAAATGTTCCTAGTCGTGGGAGTGCCGAGACAGGGCATCGATACTCCAGAGTAGACTAGCGTATGCGCTTCTTGGCCCATATGATGGGCGATGGATGATCCCATATCCATTGGTGTTTGACATCAGAGAAGGTATACGGGTGCTCAGTGGAGACTGGGTATACTGGACGGACTCGCCGAGAACTCCCAGATGGTATTATACCTCACGTCAGATGGCAGTTCTCTGGTGACACTGGTACAGGTTAGTCTGTAGACCCGAGATCGTCATAGAGTCTTGTGTGATTCCCACTGTGCTTTGATTTCCATCATACCACGTCCAAGAGGGCGTGCAAAAACGTGGATTTTGGGTACAGTCTCGAATCACATGGAGGCAATGAGCGATAGGAGGGGTTTCGTCCCTCCCGGTATAGGGAGTTGATGTTGCGCTGTGTTCGATTGGCTATAAATGGAAATCCCTGGCCAGGGTTGCCGAGATTTACTGGTAAGTGTTATCAGTAGTTTCTCGAACAGTTATGGACCCCATATCGACACGACTTATCAAGTTACTGGGGTCTGACGTTTACCACCCCTAGGCGAAATATGCGACATATCAGACGAAGAGACCGGACTGTACAGGAGTGTTACTGGTTGGATTCACAGGAGAATGTACAGGCTTGCTTGTTGATCTTCTGATTGCTCAATACCTGGGTGGCTGTTACGTTTAGGTGACCGCTTGCAGCTTGTGGGTGTTTGATATGATCATCACCTACTGCCGGCGTATTGACGATTCATCAGAGTCCTACACAGAGGTTTCCTGGCTTAGGCAAAACGGATTAGGAGCACATATAAGATATGTGCGGGACCGAGAATAATACGTGTATGCGATACCGTATTAGATTCTCGCGATATGAGATATCGGCCTGGTATATGAGATATAGCCGGGTCATTGGATCAAGTGTTGATTCGACGAACTGATACAGATTATATTAGTCGGTTATTTGTGAAATAGCCTGATTATCGGATCAAGTGTTGATTCGATAATTTAATGTATAATTATATATTTGATATATTAAATTACATTAACTAATATAAGCTCACTTAAAGATTCTTTTTCTCACTCGGGTAATACATTGATATATATGTGATATATGTTAATTGTATTATTTTATTTTGTTACAATAAATATTGTATATGTGATATATAATATTGTAACAAGTTATCATGACAAACGCAACATGATTAGTAGAGATTAAATATAGTTAGGGTTTGATTTGGGTTAGCTCTTTCATGAAGCTTCTACAAGCTTTTGTTTTGTTTGAAGCTAAGATATTATGTGTTGATATTTTGGAGATATTTCCTAACCCAACCCAAACCCTTTACCCTAGTTAAATCTCTACAACGGTTAGCCCTTTGATTATTAACCATGGGTTGCATTTGTAATTATAATAACAATTTATTATTCATCACAAAAGACTTCATCTTCTTCTTCCTCTTTGAAAATCTTACTAGCTTTTGATTTTGTGATGAGCATGTGTGAGAAATTGATAATAAAAGAGAGCATAATTCCTACTTCATCATCCTAATCTAATCTAGCCAATTAGATTAGGGTGTTCACTTCATTAATACTTGATTAGAGAAGTGAGAGCTTGAGTTAAAGAAACTTCAAGATAGATCATCTTCGAAAAGGAAGACTTCAAGCAAGCATGGATCGTTCGGCTTGTGGAGCCTCACTTGAGTCCGGGAGATCACGGATCGCGGTGAAGGGACTACTACTCGGAGCTTATGAAGTGAATGAGCGGACTACAAGGGTTGTAATCCCTCTCTCTTAGAAGTAAGTTGTTTACTTGCATGTTTAACCCTAATTATCTAGCAAAGATCCTCGCTTTAGCTTGTTCAGCACTTCTAAAATTTAAATCGGGAATGGTTGATGCCTTATAGACCCTTATGACAGTGCCTAGTAACCCTACAGTCATATCAGAGCCAAGCTAGAGCATTAGGCGATGTGTATACGAAGTTAAAAGTCCGATCGAACCCCGAAACGTCGGTTTGAACCCCTCTCTGGAAATTTTTTAAAATATTGATTTTTTCTGTATTAAAAATACTCAGAAAATTAAGCAGGGAATTATAAGGATTACTTGAAAAACGACATCCTAATTCCCTTAAAGCGCCGCGGAACCGCGGCAATACCATGCCTTGCGCGGCGGTTCCGCGGCCGTACATGGATATTAGGGTTAGCTTTTTTCACAGTAACATCCGTAGGAACTTTTGCATGCTTCTGGGAATTTTTAATTCTACTCAAGTGTTGAGTTTTCTGGAAATCTTTTGTATTCGTTGATTCGATCGGAAAGTTTAACTTCGTTTAAGTGTTTTCCGGATAATTTAGAACGTGTTAAAAATTTCAAACGGATATCAATAACCCACTTTTTCCCCTGCCGGAAAATTTCCAAGTGTTGGAATTTTTGCTTAGTTAAAGAACATTCACAGTCGTGCAAGTAACACGGTGGACCCTCTATAAGAACACAAACCTTAACTCGATTATGTGATCGTCTAAACCGCCTCTAAACCTTAGGGTTTGGGGCAGTACGGCGTTGCCACATGTGAGGCGTTGGTTTGACCCTTCTATGGCTGGACCATTGGTACTGTGGCATATGATGGATACTTTTTGAACTCCGCTCAAGTGTTGAGCTATTTGGGAAATCTTGGGTATTTGTTTATTCGTTCGGAAAGTTTACCATTGTCTATTTATCTGTAATGTGATACAATATTTGGAATCCACAAGTAGTTATGAGATAACTAATTTGAATGTTATAAATCTAGCAGTTTAGTCTCATTTGATCGGTTGCCACGGGATTTTGATGTGATCAAAAGTCCGTCGCAATCACGTAGCGTACGCGGATACTCGTCGGGTAAACTTAATAGATAGCCACGCCCCATAGCCCAGACCAAGTGACTGTAGGTGAACCCCGTCGCCAAAAGCATCCGTTCGGGTGCTCGCGGCAGCGGTGTTCCACCTTAGTGCACTTCGTCGACGGCATCCGGGGGTGCGGCCGTCTACTAAAGTTTGCGACGAGCATTCGTTCAGGATGTCGGGAATCTTGTTGAATTGCCTGAGTTGATATTGAAAAGTGTTTTCGAGATCAAGACTAAAATGCGGGGTTTATAATTGTTAGGCATGCGATGTCTAAGGAATTCATTTGGTTAGGCATGAGATGTCTAAGGAGGTTACGGATTCCAACTGTTGTAGTTTTACACTTTCTTTTCTGTGACCGTAAGTGTAATATGTAGCGTATCGCCGGCTTCGTTGCTATACATCAACGACAATCGGGATACGCATACTTGCTTACGTTGATGATATGAGATATTATGTGTTGCTGTAATATGTTATATTGGATCGTCGCGTTCTGAATAGCCGAGGGTTTTATGTGAGATGAGGGTTTTTATTTTCATTCATGTAATATTCATTGTATGTAATATTCTTTTATTGGGGCAATTCCGGGTTAAGGATATGTCACCATTGTATATTATTTACTTTTCCGCATTAGGTAGACCCAAGGCGGGGAGCACAAGTAACCGGGTTCTAGGGTCCAGTGGGAGACCATCTCGAGGAGTCGAGATCGGGTCTCCTAACCCTAGAATTGGTAGTGTTGCTTGCCGCTCTCGTAAGGGTCTAGGGATGTGGGTTTGGCTATTCATCGCGACCGTGGAATCCGTGTTTTATACAGGCTCGTATTAAAACACGGACCTCCTAATATATCCAATATTTCATATATGTTCTTCTGCTGCAATGTTCTGTGATGAGATCATATTACCGCCTGAGACGAATGTTTATATTATATATATGAGATATATATTGTATATTGTTGATTTCGTTTCAAATGTGATGCTTGTGAAGCATAATAAAATGGGACTTCATTAATGAGATTAATGAAACTAAAAGAAACCTAAAGATGTTGTAGAAACTTGTCTCAAAAACAGGTAGCTCTAGTTCTTGCTTTGCATAGCGGTGTTCCTTATAGAACATCCAGCGACTTATTCGATAAGGAAAGAGCCGAGATCCCTTCACTGGGAGTGACCTCTTTAGCGAAATTAGCAGATGCTACAAACTCGGTTTGTTTTTTGATTGTTTTTATAGTTTTTTCTTTGCATAGTGATATTTGTGAAATATCCTGCACCTTATTCGATGAGGAAAGAGCCGAGATCTCTTCACCGGGAGTGACCTCTTTAGCAAAACTAGAAAAGGCCTCAAAAACATTCCATTTAAAATCACTCGATTCTACAACGATATCAAGTTCATTACGCAAAGGGTTTTCTTAAAAACCTGTCGTAGCCCTCCGTCATTTCAGATAAGTAGTATTTAGTATTCATGCTGCGTTTGTTGGCCTTTGTCTAGGCGTAGTGTGCGATAGCTGATTACTGCTTATCTGTATAAGCATATGATGTGATTGAGTTAGGGTAGTCGTGCAACTTGTTGGCCTTTGTCAAGGGTCGTGCGGGTGGATTTAATTCAATCAGGAAATGACGGGTTGAACTTGACTAGCATCCTATGATTTGTTGGCCTTTGTCAAGGTCATAGGAGGTTAGGGGTAAAATATTATTGGGAATTTCAAGAGTTGAAATTTGCAATGAGATTGCATACCTTCTATGAGATAGTTGGATCCCGATACCCGCTGCGAGTAAGAGTTACTCCTGGGAGAGTTTTACACATTACAATTAGCCGATCAAGTAGGTGTCTAGAAAGGTGTCAACGGGGTTATGCCTCTGGGAAAACGAGGTTTACTTTAATTAGGTCTGTGAGAAAGCGCGGGGAACCTCCCTCAAAGTACCGACACTGGTCTGGCTGAAAGATTGGCGAACTTGTAGGGTGTAATTATTCCCGGCTAATCTTTCCTTTTAGGGTTTGAAGGAAGATTTGACTAAAACAGTGGGAGATATCCTGATTAGATATATTGATAACCAATCTAATCTTGCAGGTGCATACGCTGAGTGTTTTCTTCTATCTCTCTCCAGGTTGCGACCATGTCACGCCTTAATCAAGATAATAATACGGATGTATTGGCCGAACCCGCTTGTTATACTGCGCTAAGAAACGTTGGTCCCACTCCAATTTATAATTGTTATAAGAAAGAGCAGGAAATAGGGGATTACCAGAATTCCCGTGCCACCCAAATGAAGAAAGTGCATGCTGATGCATCTTCTTCGGGTGTGTTCATTACCGAGAACTGTTTCTCAGTATCCTTTACGTCCTGGGTATGAGATACCGGATCAGGATCCCGCAAATGTAATTTGTTACATGGGCTAAGATAGGTAGAGAACTGAGAACGGGTGATAAGTTTCAAGAGTTGGAAATGATGTAAGTGTTGCAGCCAAGTCTGTTGGAAGTTATTACCCTGTATTATTAGAATATATTGATTCTGAACGAATGTTATTAGATACCGAACCTGATATACAATATCATATCAGTCTATATATTGTAATAAAGAAGGATATAATTTTGTATTGTTGGATAATGTTTTGAACATTTCCTATATCAAGAGTTGATCGGTTCAGGCACGTTATCTAAAAGCATAGACGTTCTAAATCAAACCATAGTTCTTAACGTACAGAACACACACAAGAGGAATAGTTCAGAAATGAACGAATCCATCTTGAGGCATTGTAGACTGGGTCATATCAATGCGACCCGACTAGCTGAAGTTACATAAAGATGCATATTTAAATTAGTTTGGATTTACATCTTGTAAAACTTGCCAGTCATGTCACAGAGATACGATGACCACAGCTCCGTTTATTAGAAACTGAGAAAGAGTTACTGAACTCTTGGGATTGATACATGCTGATGTATGAAAGTCCCTTGTCTACATATGCCAGGACCGGTTCTTTATACTTCATTACATTCACTGATGATCTCTCAAGATTCAGACATATGTTCCTGTAGAAACACAAGTTCGAAACTTTTGAGATAATCACAGAATATAAGTTAGAAGTAGAGAACCAAAAACAGGGTATAAGTATTATGTCCTTTGATGAGATCAAGGAGTAGAATACTTGAGCACGGAATTCTGGACTATTCTAAAGGAGAATGAGATTCTCTCTCAGCATTACTCCTCCGAATACACCACAGCACGTCGGTGTATCAGGGCGGAGCAATTACACCCTATGTGATATGTGTGCTCTATGATGAGTACTACTGAGTAGCCTATTTTCTTTTAAGGTTATGCACTTGAGAAGTTGCATACCTATTGAATAGGGTTCCAACCAAATCAGATGTCTACCACGCCATATGTGATATGGTATGGGAAGAGCCCATCTCTTAAAGGTGTTAAGATTTGGGGTTGTCCGGCCTATGTTTAAAAGCAAAATGCGGACAAGCTCGAGGCAAGGTCAGTTCTGTGGAAGTTTGTTGGATATCCCAAATATTCGCAAGGGAATATCTTCTACCAAACTGGGGAACAAAAGGTGTTTTTGTTTCTCAGCATGCCACCTTTGTGAAAGGGAATTTCTTGTGAAGAAATTAGTAGTCATGAGGTAAAACTGGAAAGAGTTCCAGCAATACAAACTGCAGCTGATGATTTGGTAGAACCAAAGGATTCAATAGTTTCCAACAAATCTCAGCCTCTCCGTCGATCTAGTAGGGTTCCTCATCTACCTGAGAGATACTTCGGTTTCTCTATGACAGTGGAAGAGAGGATTGCATCATGAGATGATGACCCAACTAGTTTCAAGCAGGCCATCAGGAGTGGGGACTCTGTGAAAATGGCTGGATGCTTAGAAATCTGAGATGGAATCCTTATACACCAACAAAGTATGGACTTTGGTTGCTTTATCTAAAGGGTTAAATCCCTATCAGAAGCAAGTATATCTTGAGAAGATTACTTGGTGTACATGGAAAAGTTGAGACTTTCAAAGCTATGCTTAAGTCCATCCAGATCCTACTTGCCACTGCCACATACCATGACTACGATATTTGGCGGTTGGGTGTCATGACTGCTTTTCTAAATGATGATTTTGAAGAGAGCGTCTATAAGTACACAGCCAGAGGGCTTCGTAGACAGTGGGAGCAGCGGAAACGTGTGCAAGTTGTTTTATGTGATAAATCAGGCATCGCGGAGTTGGAACGTCTGTTTTGATGTGGTAGTCAAAGAGTTTGACTTCATCAAAATGGTAGATGAACCAAGTATATACAAAAAGGTAGTAGGGAGTATGGTGGTGATCCTCGTATAGTACGTGGATGACATACTAATGATAGGGAAGGAGTTTCCTATGCTACGCTCGGTCAATCTCCTCTTATCACAAAGATTCTCCATATAAGATCAAGGTGATACCTCTTAAATCCTGTGTTATGGATCTATGAGATAGATCTAATTGGATGTTAGGATTCTCACTAGTTGTAGTGAGATGGTATCAATCGATCCTGGGGAGAATCACTGAAAAGGTTCCAGGGTGATAAGGACGACTGAATGTCAGTCGCAGGCATTGTCTTTACCCTAAGTGGAGGGACGGTATGTTGGAAGAGTTCCAAGCTAGATACCGTGACTTACTAGACGATTAAAGGCAAGATACATCGTTACCGAGGATGCTACCAAAGAGGCAGTCTGGATATATATATAAGTTCATGAGATGAACTTCTTTCCTGCCATTGTGTGACAATGGAGTTGTGGCTTAGGCCTAGGAACCCCCGTCCTATCTGTGATCCAGACATATTCTTAGGCAGTATCGCCTGATCATGGAGATGGTTGATCTTCAGGGAGATCGAGGTTAGGAGAGTAGACACAAAGGACAACAGCGTGGATCCACTCACAAAGGCCTATTTCCCAGTAGAGACTTTTATGGGATGGTTGAGTATGAGATACTTCAACCACAGCTTATTGTTGGGTATGAGATACTACAACAGATGGCCCTAGTACAAGTGGGAGATTGTTAGTTATATGTATGCCCTATAGGCCATTACTGTACATACGTTGTATATAGTAGTGGATGCTTGGACATATATAGGGAGGATTTTCTTGCTCGACATGATAGTATGCTATCTGGTTACTCTTTATCTTAACATGTACTCTGATTGTCTCTATATCACATGTTAATAAAGCCCTTAGGATGAGTACTTGACTACCAGGACTATGATGCAGATCATACTAGTAGGGACAGTGTAGTCGCCAAGTACATCCTTCAAATGTTCCTAGTCGTGGGAGTGCCGAGACAGGGCATCGATACTCCAGAGTAGACTAGCGTATGCGCTTCTTAACCCATATGATGGGCGATGGATGATCCCATATCCATTGGTGTTTGACATCAGAGAAGGTATACGGGTGCTCAGTGGAGACTGGATACACTAGACGGACTCGCCGAGAACTCCCAGATGGTATTATACCTCACGTCAGATGGCGGTTCTCTGGTGACACTGGTACAGGTTAGTCTGTAGACCCGGGATCGTCATAAAGTCTTGTGTGATTCCCACTGTGCTTTGATTTCCATCATACCATGACCAAGAGGGCGTGCAAAAACATGAATTTTGGGTACAGTCCCGAATCACATGGAGGCAATGAGCAATAGGAGGGGTTTCATCTCTCCCGGTATAGGGAGTTGATGTTGCGCTGTGTTTGATTGGCTATAACTGGAAATCCCTGGCCAGGGTTGCTGAGATTTACCGGTAAGTATTATCAGTAGTTTCTCGAACTGTTATGGACCCCATATCGACACGACTTATCAAGCTACTGGGGTCTGACGTTTACCACCCCTAGGCAAGATATGCGACATATCAGACGAAGAGACCGGACTGTATAGGAGTGTTACTGGTTGGATTCACGGGAGAATGTACAGGCTTGCTTGTTGATCTTCTGATTGCTCAATACCTGGGTGGCTGTTACGTTTAAGTGACCGCTTGCAGCTTGTGGGTGTTTGATATGATCATCACCTACTGCCGGCGTATTAACGATTCTTTAGAGTCCTACACAGAGGTTTCCTGGCTCAGGCAAAATGGAGTAGGAGCACATATGTGATATGTGCGGGACCGAGAATAATACGTGTATGCGATACCGTATTAGATTCTTGCGATATGAGATATCGGCCGGGTATATGAGATATAGCCGGGTCATCGGATCAAGTGTTGATTCGATGAACTGATACAGATTATATTAGTTGGTTATTTGTGAAATAGCCGGATTATCGGATCAAGTGTTGATTCGATAAATTAATGTATAATTATATATTTGATATATTAAATTACATTAACTAATATAAGCTCACTAAAAAATTCTTTTTCTCACTCGGGTAATACATTGATATATATGTGATATATGTTAATTGTATTATATTATTTTGTTACAATAAATATTGTATATGTGATATATAATATTGTAACAAGTTATCATTACAAATGCAACATGATTAGTGGAGATTAAACATAGTTAGGGTTTGATTTGGGAGCTTCTACAAGCTTTTGTTTTGTTTGAAGCTAAGATATTATGTGTTGATATTTTGGAGATATTTCCTAACCCAACCCAAATCCTTTACCCTAGTTAAATCTCTACAACGGTTAGCCCTTTGATTATTAACCATGGGTTGCATTTGTAATTATAATAACAATTCATTATTCATCACAAAAGACTTCATCTTCTTCTTCCTCTTTGAAAATCTTACTAGCTTTTGATTTTGTGATGAGCATGTGTGAGAAATTGATAATAAAAGAGAGCATAATTCCTACTTCATCATCCTCATCTAATCTAGCCAATTAGATTAGGGTGTTCACTTCATTAATACTTGATTAGAGAAGTGAGAGCTTGAGTTAAAGAAACTTCAAGATAGATCATCTTCGAAAAGGAAGACTTCAAGCAAGCATGGATCGTTCGGCTTGTGGAGCCTCACTTGAGTCCGGGAGATCACGGATCGCGGTGAAGGGACTACTACTCGGAGCTTATGAAGCGAATGAGCGGACTACAAAGGTTGTAATCCCGCTCTCTTAGAAGTAAGTTGTTTACTTGCATGTTTAACCCTAATTATCTAGCAAAGATCCTCGCTTTAGGTTGTTCAGCACTTCTAAAATTTAAATCGGGAATGGTTGATGCCTTATAGACCCTTATGACAGTGCCTAGTAACCCTACAGTGGTATCAGAGCAAAGCTAGAGCATTAGGCGATGTGTATACGAAGTTAAAAGTCCGATCGAACCCCGAAACGTCGGTTTTGAACCCCTCTCTGGAAATTTTTTAAAATATTGATTTTTTCTGTATTAAAAATACTCAGAAAATTAAGCAGGGAATTATAAGGATTACTGTGAAAAACGACATCCTAATTCCCTTAAAGCGCCGCGGAACCGCGGCAATACCATGCCTTGCGCGGCGGTTCCGCGGCCGTACAGGGGTATTAGGGTTAGCTTTTTTCACAGTAACATCCGTAGGAACTTTTGCATGCTTCTGGGAATTTTTAATTCTACTCAAGTGTTGAGTTTTCTGGAGATCTTTTGTATTCGTTGATTCGATCGGAAAGTTTAACTTCATTTAAGTGTTTTCCGGATAATTTAGAACGTGTTAAAAAGTTTGAACGGATATCAATAACTCGCTTTTACCCCTGCCGGAAAATTTCCAAGTGTTGGATTTTTTGCTTAGTTAAAGAACATTCACAGTCGTGCAAGTAACGCGGTGGACTCTCTAGAAGAACACAAACCTTAACTCGATTATGTGACCGTCTGAACCGCCTCTAAGCCTTAGGGTTTGGGCCAGTACAGCGTTGCCACATGTGAGGCGTTGGTTTGACCCTTCTACAGCTGGACCATTGGTACTGTGGCATGTGATGGATACTTTTTGAACTCCGCTCAAGTGTTGAGCTATTTGGGAAATCTTGGGTGTTTGTTTATTCGTTCGGAAAGTTTAACATTGTCTATTTATCTGGAATGTGATACAATATTTAGAATCTACAAGTGGTTATGAGATAACTAATTTGAATGTTATAAATCTAGCAGTTTAATCTCATTTGATCGGTTGTCACGGGATTTTGATGTGATCAAAAGTCCGTCGCAATCATGTAGCGTACGCGGATACTCGCCGGGTAAACTTAATAGATAGCCACACCCCATAGCCCCGACCAAGTGACTGTAGGAGAACCCCGTCGCCAAAAACATCCGTTCGGGTGCTCGCGGCAGCGGTGTTCCGCCATAGTGCACTTCGTCGACGGCATCCAGGGGTGCGTCTGTCTACTAAAGTTTGCGACGAGCATTCGATCAGGATGTCGGGAATCTTGTTGAATTGCCTGACTTGATATTGAAAAGTGTTTTCGAGATCAAGACTAAAATGCGGGGTTTATAATTGTTAGGCATGCGGTGTCTAAGGAATTCATTTGGTTAGGCATGAGATGTCTATGGAGGTTACGGATTCCAACTGTTGTAGTTTTACACTTTCTTTTCTGCGACCGTAAGTTTAATATGTAGTGTATCGCCGGCTTCGTTGCTATACATCAACGACAATCGGGATACGCATACTTGCTTACGTTGATGATATGAGATATTATGTGTTGCTGTAATATGTTATATTGGATCGTCGCATTCTGAATAGCCGGGGGTTTTATGTGAGATGAGGATTTTTATTTTCATTCAAGTAATATTCATTGTATGTAATATTCTTTTATTGGGGCACTTCCGGGTTGAGGATATGTCACCATTGTATATTATTTACTTTTCCGCATTAGGTAGACCTAAGGCGGGGAGCACAAGTAACCGGGTTTTAGGGTCCAGTGGGAGACCATCTCAAGGAGTCGAGACCGGGTCTCCTAACCCTAGAATTGGCAGTGTTGCTTGCCGCTCTCGTAAGGATCTAGGGATGTGGGTTTGGCTATTCATCGCGACCGTGGAATCCGTGTTTTATACAAGCTCGTATTAAAACACAGACCTCCTAGTATATCCAATATTTCATATATGTTCTTCTGCTGCAATGTTCTGTGATGAGATAATATTACTGCCTGAGACGAATGTTTATATTATATATATGAGATATATATTGTATATTGTTGATTTCGTTTCAAATGTGATGCTTGTGAAGCATAATAAAATGGGACTTCATTAATGAGATTAATGAAACTAAAAGAAACCTAAAGATGTTGTAGAAACTTGTCTCAAAAATAGGTAGCTCTAGTTCTTGCTTTGCATAGCGGTGTTCCTTATAGAATATCCAGCACCTTCTTCGATAAGGAAAGAGCTGAGATCCCTTCATCGGGAGTGACCTCTTTAGCGAAACTAGCAGATGCTACAAACTCGGTTTGTCTTTTGATTGTTTTTATAGTTTTTACTTTGCATAGTAATATTTGTGAAATATCCTGCACCTTATTCGATGAGGAAAGAGCCGAGATCCCTTCACCGGGAGTGACCTCTTTAGCAAAACTAGAAAAGGCCTCAAAAACATTCCATTTAAAATCACTTGATTCTACAACGATATCAAGTTCATTACACAAAGGGTTTTCTTAAAAACCTGTCGTAGCCCTCCTTCATTTCAGATAAGTAGTATTTAGTATTCATGCTGCGTTTGTTGGCCTTTGTCTAGGCGTAGTGTGCGGTAGCTGATTACTGCTTATCTGTATAAGCATATGATGTGATTGAGTTAGGGTAGTCGTGCGACCTTGTTGTCCTTTGTCAAGGGTCGTGCGGGTGGGTTTAATTCAATCAGGAAATGATGGGTTGAACTTGACTAGCATCCTATGATTTGTTGGCCTTTGTCAAGATCATAGGAGGTTAGGGGTAAAATATTATTGGGAATTTCAAGAGTTGAAATTTGCAATGAGATTGCATACCTTCTATGAGATAGTTGGATCCCGATACCCGCTGCGAGTAAGAGTTACTCCTGGGAGAGTTTTACACATTACAATTAGCCGATCAAGTGGGTGTCTAGAAAGGTGTCAATGGGGTTATGCCTCTGGGAAAACGAGGTTTACTTTAATTAGGTCCGTGCGAAAGCGCGGGGAACCTCCCTCAAAGTACCGACACTGGCCTGGCTAAAAGATTGGCGTACTTGTATGGTGTAATTATTCCCGGCTAGTCTTTCCTTTTAGGGTTTGAAGGAAGATTTGACTAAAACAGTGGGAGACATCCTGATTAGATATATTGATAACCAATCTAATCTTGCAAGAGTATACGCTGAGTGTTTTCTTCTATCTCTCTCCAGGTTGCGACCATGTCACGCCTTAATCAAGATAATAATACGGATGTATTGACCGAACCCGCTTGTTATACTGCGCTAAGGAACGTTGGTCCCGCTCCAACTTATAATTGTTATAAGACAGAGCAGGAAATAGGGGATTACCAGAATTTCCGTGCCACCCAAACGAAAAAAGTGCATGATGATGCATCTTCTTCGGGTGTGTTCATTACCGAGAACTGTTTCTCAGTATCCTTTACGTCCTGGGTATGAGATACCGGATCAGGATCCCGCAAATGTAATTTGTTACATGGGCTACAGATAGGTAGAGAACTGAGAACGGGTGATAAGTTTCAAGAGTTGGAAATGATGCAAGTGTTGCAGCCAAGTCTGTTGGCAGTTATCACCCTGTATTATTAGAATACATTGATTCTGAACGAATGTTATTAGATACCGAACCTGATATACAACATCATATCAGTCTCTTTATTGTAGTAAAGAAGGATATAATTTTGTATTGTTGGATAATGTTTTGAACATTTTCTATATCAAGAGTTGATCGGTTCAGGCACGTTATCTAAAAGTATAGACGTTCTAAATCAAACCACAGTTCTTAACGTACAGAACACACAAGAGGAATAGTTCAGAAATGAACGAATCCATCTTGAGGCATTGTAGACTGGGTCATATCAATGCGACCCGACTAGCTGAAGTTACATAAAGATGCATATTTAAATTAGTTTGGATTTACATCTTGTATAACTTGCCAGTCATGTCACAGAGATAAGATGACCACAACTCCGTTTATTAGAAACGGAGAAAGAGTTTTTGAACTCTTGGGATTGATACATGCTGATGTATGAAAGTCCCCTGTCTACATATGCCAGGACTGGTTCTTTGTACTTCATTACATTCACTGATGATCTCTCAAGATTCAGACATATGTTCCTGTAGAAACACAAGTCCGAAACTTTTGAGATAATCACAGAATATAAGTTAGAAGTAGAGAACCAAAAACAGGGTATAAGTATTATGTCCTTTGATGAGATCAAAGAGGAGAATACTTAAGCACGGAATTCCTGGACTATTCTAAAGGTGAATGAGATTCTCTCTCAGCATTACTCCTCCGAATACACCACAGCACGTCGGTGTATCGGGGCGGAGCAATTACACCCTATGTAATATGGTGTGCTCTCATCAGGGGGGAAGAACATGGTGGAGCTTAAGCTTCTCGCTGCTGAAAAAGGCTTCTTTGCGTTCGCGCACGTGCGTCACACGTGTTGGGCGCACTTATTTGCACATAGCGTACATGGAGTTTGCGCATATGCGCATTATGGGGGGAGCAAGCTCCTATGGAGAACAAATCTCCTTTAAGTATTATTGAATATTCTCATCTGGTGCGCACGTGCGTTGCACGTGGTGCGCGCATGGCAGGCATACGTGCGTTGCACGTAGTGCACATGAGGCTTGCGCATATGCGCATTATGGGGAGGAGCAGGCTCCTATAGAGAACGAGTCTCCTTTTAATATTATTGAATATTCTCATGTGGTGCGCACGTGCGTTGCACGTGGTGCGCGCATGGCGGGCACACGTGTGTTGCACGTAGTGCACATGACGCTTGCACATATGCGCATTATGGGGGGAGCAGGCTCCTATGAAGAACGAATCTCCTTTTAATATTATTGAATATTCTCATGTGGTGCGCACGTGCGTTGCACGTGGTGCGTGCATGGCGGGCACACGTGCGTTGCACATAGCGCGCATGGCGCTTGCGCATATGCGCATTATGTGGAGGAGCAGGCTCCTAACTTGGAGAACGAATCTCCTTTTAATATTATTGAATATTCTCATATGGTGCGCACGTGAATTGCACGTGGTGCGCGTATGGCGGGCACACATGCGTTGCACGTAGCACACATGGCGCTTGCGCATATGCACATTATGGGGAGGAGCAGGCTCCTAACTTGGAGAACTAAGCTCTTTTGAGAATTGAATCTTTTGAGAATTGAACTCCACCTTTTCTAAGAGGTATCCCATCTTATTTATATAGGAGTGGTAGAGAAGCGATCTCTCCTTTTTCCGATGTAGGACTAAAGATGCATTCCCCATGTAGTAGAGCATTACTTTAGATTACATGTGCATAGCACATTTGCTCATAACTTTTGATCCCGGATGAATTCTGAGGCCATAATATATCAAATCGAAGGATTTTTCGAGACACTTTCGATACCATCAAAATTTAGCTATTTCTCATTCCTTAGTTTGTCAAAATACAGCTTGAAAATACTGGTTCGCATCTTCTTCCTTAGATCACATATGCATAGCACATTTGCTCATAACTTTTGATTCCGGATGAATTATGAGGCCCATAATATATCAAATCGAAGGATTTTTCGAGACACTTTCGATATCATCAGAATTTAGTTGTTTCTCTTTCGAAAGTTTATCAAAATATAGCCCGAAAAATACCGGTTCATATTTTCTTAAGCGTATCTCTGCCATTTGATGCCTTGGGCTGTTTTGCGCAGAAATTTTTGGCGGGAACAAATGCCCCCCACTACTTTGCCCACGTAAGTATATACGTGGGTGAAGTAGTGCAGAATAATTCATAGTGTATGACCAGTTTCGGGTTGGTATATAATTTTCAGAATTTTGATCTGAGAAGATAATGAGCGGACACAAGCGTCGTCATTTATCATTGACTCAAATCTCGACTCTTAAGGGATATAGTCCCAAACCCTCAGCTCCATGAGCCGCGCTCTTCTATTTCTTTATGTTTTACTCTGGCGTGAAGTAGTTTATATGCTTATGAGTAATTTCTCCATTTCAGTGGCATGTAGTTTTGGCAGGTGTGGCCCATAGATGGTAGATAACAGTTCATCTTGAACTCTTTATAAGGTAGTGATGGCTTAGGAGACAGGGGTAGGATCTGCCACCTAAGACTTTTCAACTTTATGAGCCGTGAGGGTCTCATAAAGACTTTTCTCCCTACGAGTCGAGAGGATCTCGTAGGTGTATTTTCTCCTTCGGAATTGTGAGGATTCCTAAGTACGTTTTCTCTTATAAGTCGTAAGGATCTTACAAGAGAGTTTTCTTCCTTACGGGTCGAGGGGACCCGTAAGCGTTTGATGAGATCGACATCATCCGCGTTTCACGGAATCGGGAGTTGCTCCAGGCATTTCCCACGGGGTCAAGGTTAACTTTGGCCGTGTTCCACGGAGTCGTTGGATGACGTATTTCCGAGGTGGGTTCATGTAGATGACGTGTTTCCGCAACGGGGTCATGTGGATGACGTGTTTCCGAGACGGGGTCATTTGGATGACGTATGTGACGGGGTCATGTGGATGACGTATTTCCGCGACGGGGTCATGTGGATGACGTATTTCCGCGACGGGGTCATGTGGATGACGTATTTCCGAGACGGGGTCATTTGGATGACGTATTTCCGCGACGGGGTCATGTGGATGACGTATTTCCAAGACGAGGTCATGTGGATGACGTATTTCCGAGACGGGGTCATGTAGATGACGTATTTCCGAGACGGGGTCATTTGGATGACGTATTTCCGCGACGGGGTCATGTAGATGACGTATTTCCGCGACGGGGTCATGTAGATGACGTATTTCCGAGACAGGGTCATGTGGATGACGTAGTTCCAAGACGGGGTCATTTGGATGACGTATTTCCGCGACGGGGTCATGTAGATGATGTATTTCTGAGACGGGGTCATGTGGATGACGTATTTCCGAGACGGGGTCATTTGGATGACGTGTTTCCGCGACGGGGTCATATGGATGGCGTGTTTCCGCGACGGGGTCATTTAGATGACGTATTTCCGAGACAGGGTCATGTGGATGACGTATTTCCACGACGGGGTCATTTGGATGACGTATTTCCAAGACGGGGTCATGTGGATGACGTATTTCCGAGACGGGGTCATTTGGATGACGTATTTCCGAGACGGGGTCATGTGGATGACGTAGCGTCTATTGTAATGAGACGAATATCAAAGTGGTCTCCAGGTTGTCTGGGAACCATCGAGATTCGGTGAAGAGGCTTCTTCTTCTGATAGAGCCCGGGGATAAAAGGTATGATTCCTTCTTTGTTTGCGCCCCTGGATTGTATACAGGGATTGATGTGATATCACCTGTAGGGCATAAATTTCATTTTTCTTTATTTCTTTCTGCAATGCTCTATTGTTTCAGCTTTTATATCGCGAAGGTCGCGATTGCCCAATCATTTCGGCTATTTCTCACGGTGCCCAATCATTTCGGCTATTTTTTTTTTACTCGCTGTTTTTTATTGCGAGTTGCCCAATCATTTCGGCTATTTGCATGCATATATTTTTACTTGCTGATTTTGTTTGCAAGTTGCCCCAACATTTCGGCTATTTCGTATGCATGTGTGGCTCGCTGGCTTTTTGCTGCAAGCTTGGAGCTAGATACCGATTTCGGCATCAGCACCGCTACAACTGGGATACTGTCAGGAGCGAATCATCATTTGCCTCTGTCGATGTCGAACAAAGGTGGCTTAGCGAACAGGATTAGGATCCTGTTGACTAAGGCTTTTGACTTCATGAGCCGTAAGGGTCTCATAAAGGTTTTTCTCTCTGCGAGTCGTGAGGATCTCGTAGGTGCAATTTCTCCTTAGGAATCGTAAAGATTCCTAAGTGCATGGTCTCTTATAAGTCGTAAGGATATTACAAGAGTGCTTTCTCCTTATAAGTCGAGAGGACTTACAAGGGTTGTTCACCATGTAGACATATCCCTAGTCACGGATGTGACTTTGTTAGGGAAATTTTTATTCGCGCCCGTAGATTGTATACAAGGGTCAATATTGAGCCGCTTGTAGGACAGCATTGGAGGTTGTGGTGGTCGCTTAAGAACGGGTTCAGATCCCTGTAGCTTAAGACTTTTGAATCTTATAAGCCGTGAGGGTCCCATAAGAGGGTTATGCTTACGAGTCGTGAGGATCTCGCAAGTGTAATTTCTCCTTAGGAATCGTGGGGATCCCTAAGTGTGTTGCTCCCTTATGAGTCGTAAGGATCTCACGCAGGCGGTTTCTCCTCACAAGGTCGAGAGGACCTTGCAAGTGTCCTTTAACGGGATTGCGCCCTTTCGGGTTTTCACAAAACTCGTCGGTAGCCCTGCTGTTTTTACTCACGGAGCCCTCTCGGGTTTTCATCCGTGCCCTTTTCGCTTATGGACATACCGTTTTTTCTTTTTTTTCTTTTTTTTTATTCTTTTCTCTTTTTTTGTGTGTCAGCCTTGGGATGCTGTAGTCTATAGTAGTTTATCGACGTCTCGGTCAGCAGCTAGTTTTAGAACATAGTGGTCCATCGTTAGTTTGAGGACGTTTCGGTCCGTTGTTAGTTTTAGGACGTTTCGGTCCGCTGTTAGTTTAAGCACGTTTCGGTCCGCTGTTAGTTTAAGGACGTTTCGGTCCGCTGTTAGTTTAAGCACGTTTCGGTCCGTCAGCCGGTTACTACTTATAGAGTTCTGGCTTAGGAAGATAGCGATCGGACATAGTCATCGTCATCTATCATTGACCTAGGCCGTGACTCGTCAAGCGTAGTACTTTTTTAGGAAGCGACCATTTATTGGCCTGAAAGGCCTTTCGCCATGCATGTCCATGAGTAGATAGGCTCCACCCTGGTAGACTGTTACGGGCCTTCATAATTCGGCTCGAATTTCCCCCGTTTGGCACGATTGGGGATCATAGGTCTTTTGACCACTACCACGAGTTCGCCTTGGCGGAATGTCCTCGGCCTAGTCAATCTTTCGTATGAGCGCGTCATCTTTGCTTTGTAAGCCTCCAGGTTTTGTTGCGCCATGAGCCGGGTTTCATCAAGGGCATCGAGCTCTTCAAGCCGAAGGTGAGCATTCTCTTCGTCTGTTAGCTCGTAGTGAACGGCCGCTTGTAGAGAGGGTAACTCTATCTCGAGGGGGAGTACCGCCTCTGTACCAAATACCAATGCATACGGCGTTGTGTTAGTGGCCGTTTTGAACGTAGTTCGATACGCCCATAGAGCTTCATGCAGTCGTTCATGCCGGTCCTTCTTATTTCGCGACACCGTCTTTTTCACGATCTTTGTCAAGGTCTTGTTGAAAGCCTCAGCTAGACCATTAGCTCGGGGATTATAGACTGAAGAGTATCTCCAATCTATGTTATGCTATTGTGCGAAGCGGCTGATCTTGTGGCTTCTATAAGCTGGCCCGTTATCGGAGATAATCAGTCGCGGAGTACCGAACCGATAAATGACGTGTTTCTTGAAGAAATGGAGGATATTCTCCGTTTTCACTTCCCTTAGCTGTACTGCTTCTGCCCATTTGGAGAAGTAATCAGTTATCGCCAAGATGAATCAATGTCCTCTAGACGATGCTGGTTCGATGGGGCCGATTATGTCAGTCCCCCACATTTCGAACGGCCAGCGAGCCACTGTTGGATGTAGTGGATTTGGATACTGATGGATAAAGTCCCCATGAATCTGGCACGAGTGGCACTGCTTCGCGTATTCGAGGCAGTCTTGGATCATCGTGGGCCAATAATAACCCATCCTTTTGATCTTCAGCTTCATCTTCGGACCGGCTTGGTGAGAACCACAGAGTCCGTCATAAGTTTCTTGGACGACTCTCTTTGCCTCTTCAGGTCCCAGGCATCTTAGCCACAGAGAATCAAATGACCTTTTATATAAAGTGTCATCGACGAAGGCAAAAGACAGAGCTCGTTTCATAAGCTGATGTCTAGAGGACGCATCCTCAGGTGTTCGATGGGATTTGAAATAATCTATAAAGACTTCCCTCCAATCCTTAGCTCTTTCTTGGTCTTTTATTTGTAGAGTCATTTGCCCGGTCGCTTCCTTCTCTTCGGACGACTCCGGAGATATTTCTACCGGTACAAGAACCCGACGGCTCTGTACAACGATCCTCACGTCATCGAGGTTTTCGTCAGCCAGTTCTTTAGCGAGCTTGGCTAATGCATCTGCTTTGCTATTTTCCGCACGTAGTATGCTTTCCAGCGTGTAGGAGGGAATTTGAGTCAGTAATTGCTGCACTCTCTCGCCATACTTTACCAGCTCTGGCTTGCACGTTTGATAGTCGCCGTTTACTTGATTAACGATCAGCTGGGAGTCTCCGTATATGAGGAGGTTTTCGATTCCCATGTCGATAGCGATCTCGAGACCTGCTATCAAAGCTTCATATTCGGCTTCATTGTTCGTCCTCGGCTCTGTCAAGGAGAAGGCAAAGCGAATTATCCCTCCTTGTGGAGTTACGAAGATGATGCCTACCCCTGATTTGATTATGGGGGTGCTTTGTTTGCGCCTCTTCATGGAAGATGCTCCGTCAAAATAGAGTTCCCACCGGGTATCATTCTCTCTTCTTTCCTCGTCGATCATGTCAAACGTATGTTCGTCTGGCAATTTGCAATTCAAGGGAGATTCGGCAGGTATCGGATGCTCAGCTAGGAAGTCGGCGATGGTCTGGCCTTTCACTGCATTGAGGGGTCGATAAGTTATCGAGAACTCCATCAAAAGCAGGGTCCATTTAGCGAGCCGTCCTGTTAATATGGCCTTTGACATCAAATATTTGAGGGGATCCACCTTTGATATGAGATGGACCTCATGTGCCAACGCATAGTGTCTGAGCTTCGTTATTGCGAAGATCAACGCCAGGCAGTGTTTTTCAATAGGAGAATAATTGCTTTCTGCCCCCAGTAGAACTCGGCTCAAGTAGTAGAGGGCTCTCTCTTTCCCTTGGTTGTTCTCTTGTGCCCATAACACGCCTAAAGAACCTTCGAGGGTTGTCGTATACAGGACGAGAGGTTTTCTTTTAACGGGAGCAGCCAGCACTGACGAATTCTGCAGATATTGCTTGATTTCGTCCAGTGCGCTTTGGCATTTGTGATCCCAGACGAAAGGGGTTCCCTTCTTCATCAGGTGACTGTAAGGACGACACTTGCCTGAGAGATTGGCTATAAATCGCCGGATATACGTGAGCTTCCCTTGGAGAGACCGCAATTGCTTGAGAGTCCTTGGCGGAGGCATTTCCATAATCGCCTTGATCTTCGACTGATCTATCTCGATGCCTTGGTGTCGTACGATGAATCCTAGGAATTTGCCTGAGGAAACTCCGCACGCACATTTAAGAGGGTTCATCTTTAAGTTGTATTTCCGAAGGCACTAAAACACGATCTTCGGATGCTCTAAATGTTCCTCGTATGATTTGCTTTTAACTACGAGGTCGTCGATATAGCATTCGACGATTTCATGTATGAGGTCGTCGAAAATTTTCGTCATGGCCCTTTGATGGGTGGCGCCGGCGTTCTTTAGACCGAAGGGCATCACCTTGTAGCAGAATATGCCCAGAGGGGTCCGGAAAGCAGTGTGCTTCTGGTCCTCGGGATGCATCTTTATCTGATTGTAACCAGATGAGCCGTCCATGAAGGAGAAAACTTCATGAGTGGACGTATTATCTATCATCAGCTCAGTGACTGGTACTGCGAAGTCATCCTTCGGGCAGGCTTTATTGAGATCCCGAAAGTCCACGCATATACGCACCGTCCCATTCTTCTTCATCACTGGGACGATGTTGGCGATCCAGTCAGGATATTGAACCTCTTGGATGAAACCGGAGTCGATTAGCTTCTTGACTTCGGCGTTGATGCTCATCTCAAGCTCGAGCCGCATTCTTCTCGGTGCTTGTTTGATCAGCTTGATGTCCGGGGAAATCGCCAATTTATGCACAGCGGTCTCTGGATCGAGTCCCGGCATTTCTGAATAGTTCCATCCGAAGCAATCTTTATGCTGCATTAGCACGTCCTTTAACGTAGCCACCCTTTCTTCAGATAACAGCTCGCTAACGAACGTCGGCCGCGGGTCACTTGCTGTCCCCAAATCGATTTTCTTGAGGTTATCTGCAGTAGTATGTATTCTATCTTCCAGCTTCTTTGGTGCCGGTGAAAATTCTGAGATTACCTCGTCATCATCGTTATCGAAGCACCGGGGGAGGTCATCCATATTCTCGGGCTCTTCTTCTGACAATATTATCATATGACAAGTACGAGCTCGCTTCCAAGACCGATGTTGATCTGGTTCTACTCTCGCGTCTTTGGGTTCATGTTTCTGCGGCAGGGTTACCCTCCAGCTGCTGGATAAAGCGAACCTGCCTTATTGATACTGGTCTTCTACCCAGTTTTTAAATGTGAAGCAGTCTTCGAGAGGATGTCCTATTGCCCTGTGATAGGAGCAATAGTCCGGATGAGAGACTTCGCCTGCTTGCTCGGGGTGCTTGGACTCCGGAAGGACAATCATTTGATGTTTAATGACAAGATCGAATATCTTCCTTGTCTTGTCTTGGGGAAAAGAATATGCCCGACTCATCTTTTTTATAAGATACGAATCCAGACTGCTCGATTCCTAATCGCGTGGCTTCTTGGACCCGCTTTGTCGCTGTCGAACGCCTTTCCCGTTCTTTGGTTTATTTCTGCCCCTGCATCGGGCCTTTTGTACGACGGGTTGACAAGGAGGAGCATTTTCATTTTTCGCAGCCTGTTGAAGGAGGCGTTGCGTCCTGCCTTTCTCGTAGATGTCCATTTCGCGATTATGGTCGTCTCGAACCTTTTGACATATTTCCTTTATACGCTTGTCCATTTGTTCTTCGAACGACGAACTAGGCATTTTCACGGCGGGAGCTCTCTCTGGTTCAGGGTTAGCATCTTCCCACAAAGCGTCTCCTTCCTTATCAAAGTCATGTATGACGTAGCAGTCGTGGAGTAGCTCCCGTTTCTTGGATTGAACATATCCAAGCCCGGTCGTTTTCATTCTCCCGTTGGGCAACTTTCTTTGAGTTCCGGGAATGTTCCAGATCCTGTTATAGAACCGTGTTTGTCGCGCAGTTTGCTTAAGGGGTACACCTTGGCGTCTCAAGAGTCTCCTTAGTCCGTCTGTGTAATATCTGGGCAAACGGATGGGCTGGAGCCTGTCAAGTGTAGAATCTGCACCATGCCGATTTCTTTTTCTACTTTGGTTTCCCCGGATCGGTAGAATAAGATCGCCTTTTCACCTTTTTGCATGGGAGGGACATAGAATGTCTGCAGTTCTTCCACACTGTAGGTTCCAAGCGCGTCTAGTTCTTTAAGATGCTTGGGCGGAACCATGGCAACTTGCAAACTTTGCTCTTTATCAGCGAAGGTTTGTATGGATGGCCAAGTAGAGAATATGACATTGACCTCATCTTCCGAGTCGCTGCCGAAGATCAACATAGGAGTGGACGGTCCCGGCTTGTTGTAGTGGGGCGGACCTGAGTAAACTATCTCTCCTTCCTCCTCGGTATCACTTCCGAAGACCGGAATGGTGGTGATAGCTTTGTTCTTCGGTTTGTGACATCTTTCCGTGTCCTCAAAGTCTGGTAAGAAGTATTTTGCATCTTCGTACTTTCGGACTTCGCTCACGGAGAATGGGTTCAGCTCTCCTGTTACGGTGCACTCGAGACCATCTTTGAAATACTTCATACACTGATATTGTGTAGAAGGGATGATGTTGTACTCGTGTAACCAGGACCGGCCGAGCAAAGCATTGTAGCATGTCTTGGCGTCAATGACGTGAAACTTAATATCCATGACAAGCAGCCTAAAGCGTAGTGTCGATATTACAGACCCCAGCGTCCGTGATGACTGGGAGTCAAATCCGGAGATGGTGATTTTATCGCGAGCGAGGTGTTGAACGCTCATGCAGATTTCCTTTAACACCCTTACGTTAAGGATATTGATGGAGGACCCATTGTCGACCAGGATTTTTCCTATCTTGATGTCATGACAGTATCCGGAGACATATAGGGGACGGTTGTGCTCGTATGTCCCAAGGAGGAGATCTTCATCGCCGAAGGTGATATCGGCTGTGTGTACTTCTTCTAGCTCGTCCTTCATCTTTTCTTCGGCGAGGAAAGCTTGGAATTGCTCGGGCTCTTGCAGTGCCTTGATTAAAGAATCTCTCGCCTCTTTGGCTAGCAGAAGGGCGTCGAGAATACTGAGCTGCGAGGGTATCTTCCTCAAGTGTGCGAGAACGTTGTAGTCCACCTTACTTTCTTTGGCGGGTCCTTAGCTGTTAGCTTTTCGACGGCTTGGTCATCAAGGATGATATCCTCATGGACTTTTTCTTTTCCCTTATCTTTTCTATTTGACCCGCTGTTCGAGAGCCCAAGATTCTTTTCGGGCAGCGTACGGTTGCGCAGCTGAATATTTTCACAGGTCTTCGGTTCTTCCTCTTTTCCCAATGTGGACTCTTTAAAGAGAGGGCCAAGAGTTATTTCTTCGTCAGAGTCGCTCCCGAAGGTGGGAACTTGCGATCCCCCGGTGTTGACCATGCGACAGTTGCCGGTAGTTCTTTTACGCTCCTCGGTCGTACTTCTTTTCTCCCGACGAGTTTTGCGTTTCATCCGCTTGAAATGTTGCCGGTGAGCAACATATCCCTGCCACCATCTTTTAAAAGCGTTGCACTCTTCGGTAGGGTGCGCAATCTTTCGATGATATAAGCAGTAGTTAGAATGTGTTTCCGCTTCACCAAGAATATTTCCTGCGGAGGGTGGCAGCTTCATTCGCATCGATATGGCTTTAGCGAACCTTTTCCTTGTCTTTAACTTTTTTTTATTTGCGATGAATGTACTTTGATCTGGCGGGAGTGTTTCAACCCATTCGTCCAATCGTCGGCGTTTGGCCTTTTCAAATATGACCATCTCGCGCTCTCGAGCAGCTTTGCTTTTAAGAAGAGCATCGTTCAGGAATACATCAATCGTTTCGTCTGATGGCCCTAGAAATTCTGGTTTAGGTTTTGCCCCCAGTTTCTCGGTGCAAGGAGCTTCTTCATTGTCTATCGACGAGTGAGAGATCACATGGCAACTTGCCACGTAATCTTCAGATTCATCGGTGGAGTCTTCTTCATTATCGCCATCTCTGTCCTCAAGGACGTGGCGGAGAAACTCTTAAAGTGTGACTGGAGTCCGCGCCTTCTGGTTATACTCTTCCAGCGCGTCAATCTGCTTTTGCAGGTCTGTACGCTTGTCACCAGGCTTCACGGGCTTCTTGGATTTCTTCTTCTTCTTTTTCGAAGATTTCGACGGCTGGGTGTGAGTGCTTTGGCTATCAGCACCGATCTTTGGAGTTGGACATGGTTTTAACATTCCTTCGATGATTTCGGGTTCGAGTGGATTTTTCTACCTGATCGCCGGGCATATTTGGAGATCCTTCAGCATTCTTTTTGTCTTGGCTGAAAGAGTGACCTCCCATGGAGCTTTTTTTACGAAAGAGCATGATGCCCCCGGTGTATCCGTCTTCTTGGGAGTGTGTGGCCGAGGCTGGTTCACCTTCCAATTCTCAGATAATACGAATTTGCCCTGCTGGTACTGATCTTCTATCTAGCTTTTGAAGATGTAACAATTCTCGATCGGATGGTCCAACATTCGGTGATAAGGGCAATAGTTAGGATTGCTAATGTCGCCCGGTTGCGTTGGGCGTCTTGGCTCCGGCAGAGTGATGAGCCTGTTGCGCAGTGCAAGCTCGAATAACCTCTTCGTCTTGTCTCGAGGGAACGAGTAAGGGCGCCTCATTTTATCTTCGAGAGATCGAGTTCTGTTATTTTGGCGATCAACTAGTCTTAGACCGCTAGGCTGTTGTTGAGCATTGGCGGCGACGATCGCTTTCCCTTTTCCTTTCTCGTTTCGAGGCTCCGACTTTGGAGGAGACGGTCTATGACCTATCTGGTCCATTTGGGCTAGTTTGTTGATCAAGGGTTGGAATGTGGTCGGCTTGAAGAACATCATGAATTGGAAAATGGTTGCATGAGGGTCCAGAGTGCCCACGAACATGCCTACCGCCGGCGCTTCTTCGATGCGCTGTTCGCATTTCGACCACAGATTCCGCCATCGTATTGCATATTGAACCCATGTCTCACCTGACTTCATCCTAACGTTAATCAATGCTGTAATCGGGGTACATTCACTAGCACTCGCGAATCGCAGGGTGAATAATAGCTCCATTTCTGCGAAAGTCTTGATGAAGTCGTTTGGAAGTTCAGAGTACCATTCGAACACCGTCTCCGACAAGCTGCCAACAAACTGACGGAGCAAAAGTTTATCATCTCCCCCGGTGTTGCCGCAAAGAGCCCTGAAATGGGCGACATGCTGGTGGGGATTGCACGTCCCTTTTTATACATGAAATTTAGGGATCGTATATCCCGGTGGGTACTTTATTTGGTCATACCAGCCTGGATATAGACGCCCAGTTTTAACGACTTGGCCGGCTGCTTCATTCGCCTGGTGAGCTCGTATTTGCTGAGCAATATAGTCATCCAGAGCGGCCTTGGAAATGGTTTCCTCCTTGGCTGCTGAAAGAGTCGGAGGGGGATTAGATGTATCCCCTCCGTCGTCTTCAATAATGATCGGAGGGTCTTCAGCTGGAGGATCCGGCTATAACATCATCCCGACCATGTCTTGAAAAAGAAGCACCATTCTTTTTATGTTGGCATCTTGTTCTGCTGCTTCTCTGTCCTTCTTTTCGAGGACTCTGTGGAGGAAGTCAGCATCAGTTTCTTGTTCATGACGCTGCTCTAATGACGCCTCCGGGCTTTCTTTTGGCCCAGTGAGTGCGGCGATTTGCATTAGCATTTCCTGAAGCTTCTGTTGCTGCTCCTGGGCTTTTGTCACAGATCGAGTGAGCGGTCGGTGACCCGTCGAAGTGTGGCTTTCCTCTTTTCCGGAAGCCATGTAAACAGTATGCACCGTTATGCCCCCAGACTTGGGGCGTTTGGGCTCAACATCTTTGTGGCCCGCCACGTTCACATGGGCTTTCTCTGGCCTCCTTCTCTTTTGAGCAGTTGACGTTGAGGAGGCCGTTGCAACGGGCACCCAGGTGGTTGTCGTCCTTTGTGGCTTGATAGGACAGTTCTCTTCCTGCTGGACCTTCGCCTTTTTCTGTCGGAGAGAGTGATCTTGATCAATCACCGACTCCTGGACCTGTCGCCAGACTTTGTAGATTTTGGAGGACAGCCGCTGAGGGGGCTGCTCCGGCTTTGTTTCTGTAACATTCTTCATGGGTGGAGGAGATCTTTTCAGTACGGCGGTAGGAGAATTCCTGCGCACCTTGTTCAGTAGTTCAAAACTGTTCCCGATTGGAACAGCAGTATTGACTTCCACCGTTGGGGCTGGTGGAATTAAACCAGAGGGGGAGTTGCCCCCAGCTTTCCTTACTTGGCGCCAGTGGCGACGTCGAGCGTGTCGAGCCGTTGGGATTGTTTCAGCTTGAGGGGTGACTTTGTCATGCCCCCTGTTCTAGTGAGGCGCTACCGGTACCAGTCTCTTGAAGACCGACGTCCGTTGAGTAGCAGTATCCAATCTGTCAAAGACAGACTTTTGAGCAGGAACGGGAGCCGGAGTGGGAGCCGGAACAGTCAATCTTGTGAAGACCGACCCTTTGGCAGGAGAAGCCGCCTTGACGACTTCGGGAGCAGGGATGGCTATCCTCTTCGGAATAACCTCTTTTGGAATTTCAGGCTTCATCATGGGCCCACATGAACTCTGGCCCAATCTGGCGAAGACTGAGGCGCTGGAGCTGGACGACCCGTCGAGGGGGGCCGCTGTAGTTGCAAGCCGATCAAAAACCGACTTCTTGGGAGCTTCTTGTGTTGGTATAGGAGCGCTGAAGCTCGTTGGCGGGAGCATGGTCCCGAAAAACAATCCAGTGGTGGCCTGGGTGACCTGTTCCACCGGCATCGTGAACAGGGAGGCCGCTTAGGTCCCGTAAGCTATACCTCCAGATGAGGCGGAACGTGAGTTGCAGTTGCAGCTGGAACACTTCACGCAAGTAGACGCCATTGATATTTCGTTTTCTGCGCCAAGCAAGAAACCAAATCTTAGTACCTCGAACCCAAGAGCAACCATAACAAACCGCGATTCGTTCGCGAATACGACACACGAAGTGTGGAATGCAAATAGGAAAAGGTCCCACCGGGCGTGCCAGAATCTGTTCCCCGCCGAAAACGCGGGAAGACGCGGTGAACGTCTCACCTGAATTTCGGGGCAAATGCTAATTGGTGCTATCCGTCCACCTCTTCGAAGATGCCAAGTTGATTTATGGCACCGTGTATCGAAGGTTTAAACGGATGCGGCCGATATAGCAGACTTCGTCAAATTCCCCCTCGTTTGAGGGGTTTTTGATTGTGGGGACGCTCTTACCTGCAGGCGCAAGCCCCTGCAGTTAATTACGCTACCGCATCGCGGTAACAACTTTCTCCTTCTCCAGATGGTCACTTCGTGTCATGGGTGTTTGTTTTGTTTGCGGTTGCCCGTGGATTGTATACGGAGACTAATTTATGTTGTCGCCCATAGGGCGTGGATTAGTCTGAATCCGTATCTTCTTAGATTTGGGTTTGGGGGTTGGGTTTAAGAATACGTTAGCCTCATTTTTTACTAAGATCAACTTAAACGTTTGTTAAGAATACGTTAGTCTAATTTCTAGACTAAGATCAACTTAACAGGATCATTTAGATCCAACAAGAAAGCATTTGGCCTCTGTTGTCTAGTTTAGGGACATTGCGGTCGATTGTTAGTTTAAGGACATTACGGTCCATTGTTAGTTTAAGGACATTACGGTCCATGAGTTTAAGGACCCCACAGTCCGGTTTAGAGACATCATAGTCTATAAGGTTTAAGGACATCGTAGTCCATGAGTTTAAGGACCCCACAGTCCATGGAATGTGTGGTTGTCGGGACCCGTCACCTCTCTGAAGACGTTGAAGGATTACAACGACAGATATCAGAGGAGTAAAGAGATGTACCCTTGAACAGGTGTGAGTTGGTTGAAGGATCTGTAGTCCAGTTTGGGACTGAGATCTATTAAATATTCATGAGCAGATGGGCTCAGTTCAATATAAGTTGAGGACTTATGGCCAATATTAGGCTAAGTACAATAAGATTAAAATGTTTAACATTTTATTGTTCTGAGATATTGAGCCTTTATTTGGCCTTGGCCCTTTTAATAATGCCGAGTATTAGATCCTAACATTCTTTGTCTTGTATTGAATGCATAGCATTCATCAGAACAATGTGTGTTCTGACAGTACGCCACGTGGCGCGCCAGGCCCTTTGCGCCAATTAAAGAGCGCATTGCGCTTCTGCCAAGTAACGCACACGAAAAGGACACGTGTCGCGCTAAGCGCTAAGTGCCAGTTTATGAGCGCATTACGCTTTCAATTTATGAGCGCGCTGCGCTAATTCAGTGGCGCACCAGTGAGTGACACGTGGCGCGCTTGGCGCTGAGCGCCAGCCCATGAGCGCAGTGCGCTATTTCAGAAGCGCAAAGCGCAAGTTGTATGTGTGGTTGACACGTGGCATGTTTTGGCGCTGAGCGCCGGTCCAAGGAGCGCAGAAGCGCAGTTCAAGAGTGCAAGGCACTTTTCAATAGCGCAAAGCGCATTTGATCAAATTTATGATCTATGAACAAATTTATGTTTTTTTTAAAGGAGGCTTTGCCTCAAGATTCAAGAACAACAGTTCTTATTTTTGAAAGGGCTTTGCCTTTGTAGATCAATGATCTATGAATGAAGAACATGTTCTTCTTTGATTATGTGATGAGATCTTTTGATCTCTTTTATGAAAGACCTTGGTCTTTATAGATCTATAATCTTTTAAGAACATAATTTTTCTGTTTTAACGAGATGATTTCATCTCTTTGTTCAAAAATCATTCTTTACCTTGAAGAAATAATCTTCTTTTGCTAAGAGTTTGCTCTTTTTTTGAGTTTTCTCAAAGTTTGTAGGGGGTTTCTCTCTCTTTCTCTTTCTTTCTTCTTGTTTTTTTTTTATTTTGGAAAGGAGGATCATTGGTCGTTGGGACCCACTACCTCTCCGACGACACTGAGAGATTACAGTGCCATATATCGAAGGTGTGGAGGGATGTACCCTTTGAACCATGTACCACTCATCAGGGGGGAAGAACATGCTGGAGCTTAAGCTTCTCGCTGCTAAAAAAGGCTTTTTTGCATTCGCGCACGTGCGTCACACGTGTTGGGAGCACATATTTGCACGTAGCGTACATGGCGTTTGCGCATATGCGCATTATGGGGGGAGCAAGCTCCTATGGAGAACGAATCTCCTTTGAGTATTATTGAATATTCTCATGTGGTGCGCACGTGCGTTGCACGTAGTGCGCGCATGGCGGGCACACGTGCGTTGCACGTAGTGCACATGGCGCTTACGCATATGCTCATTATGGGGAGGAGCAGGCTCCTATGGAGAACGAATCTCTTTTTAATATTATTGAATATTCTCATGTTGTGCGCATGTGCGTTGCACGTGGTGCGGGCATGGCGGGCATACGTGCGTTGCACGTAATGCACATGGCGCTTGCGCATATGCGCATTATGAGGAGGAGCAAGCTCCTATGGAGAACGAATCTCTTTTTAATATTATTGAATATTCTCATGTGGTACGCACGTGCGTTGCACGTGGTGCGCGCATGGCGGGCACACGTGTGTTGCACGTAGCGCGCATTGCGCTTGCGCATGCGCATTATGGGGAGGAGCAGGCTCCTAACTTGGAGAACGAATCTCCTTTTAATATTATTGAATATTCTCATATGTTGCGCACGTGCATTGCACGTGGTGTGCGCATGGCGGGCACACGTGCATTGCACGTAGCACACATGGCGCTTACGCATATGCGCATTATGGGGAGGAGCAGGCTCCTAACTTGGAGAACTAAGCTCCTATGGAGAACTAAGCTCCTTTGAGAATTGAATCTTTTGAGAAGTGAACTCTACCTTTTCTAAGAGGTATCCCCTCCTATTTATATAGGAGTGGTAGAGAAGCGATCTCTCCTTTTCCCGATGTGGGACTAAAAATATATTCCCCATGTAGTAGAGCATTACTTTAGATTATACGTGCATAGCACATTTGCTCATAATTTTTTTATCCCGGATGAATTATGAGGCCCATAATTTATCAAATCGAAGGATTTTTCGAGAAACTTTCGATACCATCAGAATTTAGCTGTTTCTCATTCCGGAGTTTGTCAAAATACAGCTCAGAAAATGCTGGTTCGCATCTTCTTCCTTAGATCATATGTGCATAGCACATTTGCTCATAACTTTTGATCCTGGATGAATTATGACGCCCATAATATATCAAATCGAAGGATTTTTCGAGACACTTTCGATACCATTAGAATTTAGTTGTTTCTCATTTGGGAGTTTGTCAAAATACAGCCCGGAAAATACATTTCATATTTTCTTAAGCGTATCGCTGCCATTTGATGCCTTGGGCTCTTTTGCGCAGAAATTTTTGGCGGGAACACCAGTGTATACGAGAGGAGTCTCTATATGCTAGAAACTAGGGCAAACGGAATGTACAAGGAACCGTTGGGCCACGGTACAACAGCAACGGAATATAGGTTAAGTGTCTTAATCTTACTGTCTCGTGCCACTTCTAACACCTTCCGTACCAATCTACCCCTTAAACCCCGAGATGTCTTGTTTGTATAGTTGTATTGTATTGGTCTTGTATTGTAAACTGTATAAATTGTATAATTGGATGAGTTGCCGAAACCATGATATCAGTAAATAGATGTAACTATAGAATCATGGATGTAACTGAAAAATCATGTAAATAGAAATATATCCATGGTTCGGTTCAGTCAATATAGATTGAATGGATTCATGTTGAATTGTAATATTGTATATTTCAGATTGTAGATTGCAGATTGTAGATTATACTTGAATCATATTCAAGTCAGATTATTAAAGAGACTCCATCCGAGTCAGACAATTAGAAAAGTAAATTGAAGTCCTGATTGTTTCGATATTATCGGTAACCGCTGCACATGGACGGCAGGATTTGTGTCTTTTTCAAAGACGATTGCCATATTGATAACGCCATTGTTAAGTTGTCTACCTTAAATAGGCAAGCACCCACTTCTCCGGCTCCTTGAGGCTCAAGAGATTGGTCCCGCTTAAACCTATGTTTACTAGGGTCCTTAGGGTAATTTATAGAACTTGAGAGGGTTTTATGTAAAAATACTTTTATATATTTTCAAAATACTCCCCAAGTATTTAGTTATCGTCTTTAGAGTTATCATGAATGTAGATTTTATAATTGTGATATTTCTAGTGAAAATATCCTAAATTCATAATAAAGGGTATTTATTTGTAATATTAACTTGTATGGAATTCATGGAATATTAATGTAAAGTGATTCTTGTGATTTTTGAAAAGAGTTGGAATATTTATATTATCACAAAATAGATATTTTAATTATACACACACACACACACACACACATATATATATATATATATATAAATAATTTTTAATATATATTATATTTCTAGAAATCTCATTTTCTTAAGATTTTGTATTTTGTAAATCTTTCGAGACCGAATGCCCCTTGCGGGGGTTTGAATCTCGCACTACTAAGCCCAAGGATGTGAGATAATTCGCACCATCCCGATCGGGTTCCCCAAATTGGGTTGTAACAGCGCTTTGCAAAGATTTGTGTAAAATACTTAATCCTTTAGAAAATGGTTTTATTAATTCATGGTATTTATTTGTAATGGTTCGTTTCCCGTATTCTATGTTCCCAAAAAGTATTATGCTATGTTTCATATGAATGTTGTGAGGAGGTAGGTCATTACCTCGTGATCTACTTAAAGGTATAGCAAGTTTGTGATGTTTAAATGTCGAAAATGAAACTATATGGTATTTTAATGAAAAAGTACGGTAAAATGGAAATAGCAATTTCTTTTGATATGGAACTTGTTCAATATGATTAGTTAATGTTTAATAGTCAACATGTAATGGTTTAACAAAATTGTATTAAAGGAAAAGTGAGATTTTAGGAAGAACCGAATCGAAAATCAGATTTGTTCCGATTCCGTCGGGTTTTAGAATTTCGTATTTTCAGAAAGAGTAGAGAAGGGGGAAGATGGGACTTACGGGTTTAGCTCAAAGAGGAAAGCGAGAGGGAGTGGACATAGTTTCCGATGTGCCGTTTCGTCGCCGGGAACTCCTAGGCTTGTCGCCGGAAAATTTGCCGGAGCTTCGCCTCTTTGTTCACTTCAAATGCACACTAGGTTCTAGGAAATTTCTTGAGAGTTTTCTCAGAGTTTTGGGGTGAGGGGGTAGTGTTTAAGGGTTGTATTTATAGGGTTAGGCTAGAGTTAGGATAGGTGAAAGGTTAACATGAAAAAAATATGATAAATGTAATAAAATGTAATAAAAATTGGGTTTAATGTGATTTTAAAGGGCTCTGTTACTGGTCTAGATATTTAAAGTGTGCAGGTATACAGGGGAGGCCAAGAGACACATTTATTGTGTTGATGACTCGCCGGAATCATCCAGTCCGGCCGGCGGCGCCGGCCCGAGTCGGCCGGTTCGCCGGCCGAGTTGGCCGATTCCGACCAAGTCAGGACCCCGGAATCCCCTACAACGGTTGGTGATCCCTCTGGCACTGTTAGATTTTTATGTGTAGTGTGGTTTTTGTGAGATATGCACGTGTAAACTGTTGGTATTCTAAAAATCCAAAATAAAACAATATTAAAAATAATGTGGGTATGGGATTTGAACTCTGGTGGCTTGGTTCAGCAGTGCAAGGTATTACCAATGAGCTACAAGCTCCTTCTTGTAATTAATTAGCAAAAACTAATATTTATGGTACTCACAGAAATGTAATTACTCCAAGTATACATTAATTTTTAAACAAATTTTTTGTACACTAAAAATGGAGTTGTTATATCTTCTACCAACCTTGGTGGTACACTGATAAAATATTTGAATGGTTGGTATTGACTTTTGGACTTTGTAAAGCTTTATATTGACCAATAAATTTATCCCCCCTCTTTATAATTTTAAATGCTTAATATTATTTTGCTCAAGTTTGAGGGGGGGGAGAAAATATTTTTGGCTCTTTAAAATAATTTTTTGCAGAATTGTGAGCCGAAAATAAGTTTGGGGGAGAATTTCACTGTCATTATTTCTTGTCCTCTTTAATAACTTTTACTCCCAAGTCTACAGGTTTTTTTTAGCTTAACAGATGACATCAATGAAAACACTGCTGCAAATAGGTTTAGGGGAGGTTTGTGCTTATTCATGCATTATTTATCATAAATATAAGCACAAATTTTTTTATTGTTAATGAAAGTTTGAAAATGAAAAATTACATATGAAAGATAGGAATAGTTTGAGAAAAATAAAAAAAAAATTAGATGTTTTCTTAATGAAAACTAGTAATAAGTAGTTATGAGCTGTTGTCCCAAAGGTTAGTAAGATAAAGAAAATTACTAATCTGAGGATAAAATAAGCCTGAAAAATAGTCCCTATTCTTGAGGCCAAACATTTGAACGTTGATACCTTACTATACGCACTTGCACACATCTTGAAACTTGGGATAGTAGAGAATACCTTGAAATGCTCTTGTCTAAAAGTCTTGGTATGAAGAAAAATATAAATATAAATAAAAAAATGGTGAAGAAAAATGAACACTGGTTTTGTAATTGCTTAAGGCAGCATAAAAAAATATAGCGAGGGTGCTTTATCACCTAGTGCCTTAGACCAACTGGTTCGGGAGCCACTGCTAAGTCTTAGGTGTTGCAAGACAAGAAAATTGCTAATTACGCCTAAAAGAGTGAGCACATTTAGTAATCGGTCGGTTAGTACCTCAAAAAATATTAACGGTCGCATGAAAGATGTGTAAGCAATTCCATCTGAAATATTCACCGACTAAAAAGTACTAAGGAAGATGGATAAGAGTATGATAGCTTGAATTGAATTCTCTAAGTGTAGGGATGTCTTTTACACACATATGGGGGTATATGATCGATGTTTGGAAAAAAGGTAGGGAGGAAGACTAAAGGCGATAATTTATTGAGGAATGATGTAATCTTCGACATCTTTTCATGACCATTAAGATAGGGCTCATGGCAACCGAGAAGCTAGTGTAGTTCGAAACTCCTATTTTTAAGTTTTTTTATTTTATAGTTCTTATCTTTGTATGTAACTTTCATCTTCTTTTTTTTATTATGGGATTTTGTGAATGTAATCCACTGAAAACCCTCAGGAGACAACACTCTTTTTACTAGGGACACTTAGAAGTTTAAAGGCTTGTTACACGTGCTCAGTGCAATCATGATTACATACAAAAGCGTGCTAGGTTTTTTTTTTATTTTTTCTCCCTCTCTTGAATAACTAGTTTGCTCGGGACGATCAAAATTAAGTTTGGGGATATTTGTTCAGTCAAAAATATTGCACTTTTGATATAACATTTTCCTTATTTTTCTTAAATATTTAAAAGTGTTTATTATAAATATAGAACATATATTGGTTTTGCTGCAAAATTACTCTTTATCATATGTTTATATATTATAATTAACATTATGAAGGAAAATATATGCATATAATATTTATATAATATTTTTATTATGCATATCATATCAAATAATCTTAATCGAATTTCTTAAAGATTTATCATCATATGAAAAGATTAAGATACTATCTTTAATTTAACAAATATTACTAATATTATTCATGGAGATATTGTGCAGATATAGCTCAGGTCGGGAGATCGAGATATTCGAGATGTCAGGATCAAAATCTGCCAATAAAATCGCAAAATCAATACTGGCAGAGACTTAGGAAATATTTGAAGAATCCAGGCATTGAAGAAATCTCCACGTGTCAACATGAGAGAGCACCTAAAATTTGGAACCCTAATCTCCCCAAACCGCCGCCCTTCCGCGGCCAATAGGCGCAATACGCGGCGGATCCGTGGCCATATAATGGTCGTAGGATCTGAAAATTTGGGAGTTGAATCATGATTGCATATCTTAACCTATGAGATCTAGGGTTTCTGATTTAGGGGCTATATAAAAGACCGAGGGCTCAACTTAAAGAACCATCACTTTTAACACGAAGCAAATCACTGTCAAGAACAAGAGATCCACGACAGGTCCGCGATTCGACGTGATAGAGCGACGTGATTATCGACTGGACATCTACTTCCTACGAGGTAGGAATCGAGAGCAACTTCTTCTTGTAATCTAAATTCGAAAGATTTGTACTTGTAACGTTGATTAATAAAGATAGATCATTTGCTTAATTATTTCACATTTAAATTCTGCATTTAAATTCTGTATTTAAATTCTGCATTATAATTTCTTTCTCTATCCTTTCTTCTTCTTCTCAAAACATGCATGAGTAATTCTGCGCTTGCTACGGTTCGTAGAATTAGGGTAGGTCAATAGATGATAAAATATTATAACTCCTTTTACATCTTATAAAGTTTATAAACTTTAGCAAAATAAATGTTAACATCCTTATCGGGTGCGCTACCAATTTATTGATAGCCTCGACCGCGATTTGAGATTAGATTAACAATTGTTTTGGTAAAGACTAAACATGAATAGAGATCAGTACAAGGATAAGGGTTAAGAGTGGGGAAACCCTAATTTCTTCCGAAAGAACCTTAATCCACATTCATCACTATCGATGTAGTTTTAAATCTATTAAAAGATAAAATGAGTCATATTTAATTAATCATCCATTACTACTAAATTCTATGAACCCTACAAGGCTCTTCTTCATAAAATCTACATCCGTGTTCAATATAGATCTACAATCAATCACCCTAATTTCAATCAACTCGTTTAAAGCGAGATTAAAAGTTCTACGCATCCCTGCGGACGACCCGTACTCATCTCGGCTAGCTACTCGCGACACCGTTATTGATTACAGTAACTACAAACATTTTTTCATATCAATCAATCGCCATCACCGACTTCATCTTCGAATCCATCTCCCTCGACCCTCCTCCTCACACCAAGTCATCATTATCATCGTCTTCATCTCGCCTCCACCAACATCCTCCGAGAAACCACCTCGATCACTTCCGAACCCATCTCCTGCACTTCCTTCTTCTCATCTCACCGATGAATTTTTTCCTCAACTCCGAGCACCCCAGTGACCTAGCACACCCATTGCCAGCTTTGTCCTTCCTTAAAACCCATCGCCTCCATCCCTCGTCATCATCTCCTTTGACCCAACCATTAAGGCCGAAACCCAAATCTATCAACACCGCCGTCGAACCCATCGCCTCATTACTTTCTACCTCGTCGGAGCATCATCATCATCGATTTCATCACTTTAATCTTCTCATCTCAGAATCCAAAGACCCGAGCGCAACCCAGCACCATCGCCGGCCTTTGCAATCGCCTACACCTCCTGCAAACCTCTGCCGAGCAAACCTCTGGCGGAGTGTCCAATCCAGCCTTAGCGTCGACATCTTCTTCTTCTGTTCTTCATCCTCGACGGCCCTCTCCGTGCAACCGATGTCACGCCCCGCTTCCCAGAGTACGCTAAGATGGACACGTGACATAGCCAACTATGCTACCTGTGGGTAGGAAGTATCCATCCACAGTCACATTACGGCTGTAGAGATATCAAGAACAAAATAAAACTATCTAGCACATGTCCATAAGCCAAAATAAAATGAGTCAAGAATAATAATGCGGAAGCAAAAGATCCAATATAAGAATAAGTGGAATGTATGTCCCATAATGCGGGCTCACATCAGGAAAAATGCTGAAAAGTAAAAGAACTAACTACCACTGAGTCCTCACTGCTCAGCCTGCTGGCTGAAGTACTCCTGCTCGGACTGCGACAAAGGTACGAAATCTGGGCCATGCAAAACCCAGACGTCAGCGCGTCATGTCATCAAGCAATAAAATATAAACAGGGTAACACGACATGCAAGTATAATCATAAATGATAAAGCAGGTGTAACAGCAATATAAATCAGGGCAGTGAAGGGTAGTGTGCAGTGAGTAAACTAAACTGGTCTATTGGGTTATCTACTCTCAAGTCTTTGAAATCAATTTGATGAATCATCGATGTAACTCAATAGTATCCCGTGCATACCCGGGACCACGGTCTAAGACTCTTGGGCTGAAACCGAGACGTGCCGCTAGGCACTAAAAGGTAAAGGTAAAGACGAACGATGTCAGCAGCATCATCCCGAGGCGGGCCTAGCCTCTAAAACTGATCAGTATAATCAAGCAACTGTCGAGTTACAAGTCAGGATTTCATCATTGATTTTCCCATACCCCCAAGTTACATGTGTTCAAGTCAGGTATTAAGTAATCAAGAACTAATGCCAACACAGGAGCGGGTAGGTGCAGGTTTGTCTGGATAGACAACAGGAATGGTCCGTAGGGACTACATGTCAGGTTTGTTGGCATTAGACACAAGATCAGGTAACAGGTCAAGCCATGGTACATCAGGTCAGGTCAAGTAGTGTATTTAGGTGTCAGGTCATGTCAAGAGTGTACGGTACCATGCCATATCAAGTAGGAAGTGCGACAGGTCATGTCAGGAAGCACAAAATGGTATGTGGGTGCTCATAAAACAAACTAATAAAAACATGGTTATAAATAAACAAGCACGGGTACTGTCAGAACAATAAACTGGAACATGATATGCAAATAGGTACAGATTAATTTATATCGAGGCCCGGTTATCATTACTTAACTACAGTATAAAAATATGGATGTTAGAATCATGTTAACATGTATTACATAATCTAGAGATGCAATGATATGTATAATAGGTTCAATAGATGTCATTATAACTAAAACAAGTCAAGGGTGCACACGGGTGTCCAATAGGGTAAACTATAGAAAGGGTACCATAAGCTAGGTAATTATTTATTATGTGATTAAAATATAAACGTGGTTAATAGGTTTAATAAAGTAATTGCAACGGGTAGTTTTCAAGTGTTTGGAACTAAAATGATATAACGTGACATCGAACATGTAAAAGGGAAATCATGGTATTAAAGTTAAACTGCAGGTTTAATGTGCCATCAAATATATATATAATAAATTAAGTAGCATGTAGCAAGGTAAACTTGCCTCGATGGATCGCGAAGCGGTAAACGGAACGTCTCGCGTCGGCGGGAAAAGTCGCGACGCGCGCACGGTACACGGAATGAGTCCAAACGACGAACGGTGGAATCACACGGGTCAGAGGTCCTTGCTGGGTCGTCGAGATCGTCGGCGGCCCGACCGGATTCCGGAGATCTAAACAACAGTGAACATACATGCTAGAAAATAGATACAGAAAGAGAAAAGAAGAGAGCAGGAAAAGAAGAAGAAAAAGAATGAGGAATAGCTTACTGGGTTGTGTGCAGGGGTGTGCTAGCAGTGGTGGCGAGATCGACGGCGGTGGGGCGCCGACCAGAGAACGTGTAGAGGTGTGCAGGTCTCGGCAGCTAGGGTTTGGTGTCGGTTGGGATTTGGTTTTGATGTGGGTTCTGGTGTTTGGGTAAGGCAGAGGAGAGGAAGAGAGGGGGAGGGGGAGGAAGAGGAAGGTGGTTACGACGAGATGAGGGAGTCGGCGGCGAAGCGAGGGGCTGAAGTTGTTACGTAAATCGTGGGTGTGTGCAGGGAAGAGAAGAACGAAAAAAGAAGATGAAGACGAGGAAGAGGATGAGAAGAAGATGAGATGGAGATGGTGACGAAGCAGAGGAGGCGGCTAGGGTTAGGGTTTCACTGGTGGCTCGACGAGTTTGCATGGGTTTTTAAGAAGAGAAAACAGAAGAAGAAGAAGATGTATAAGGGAGGTGAGGGTAAACGCGGGGAGGTGACGGGATTCTCGCGCACCGCGAGAGGAGAGAGAAGCGGGCGCGAGAAGAGAGAGATAGAGAGAAATGAGAGGAGAGAGAAAGAGGAGGAGATAAACTTGTCTCGTAGTGGTGAGAGAGAAAGAATAAGAGAGAGAAGAAGAAAAGGGAGAGAGAGAGAAAGAATTGGTGGGGGCCAGCGACGAGGAATGGGGAGTTATGATTGGCTAGGGAAAGAAATAGGAATTTGTTTAGGAAAAATTAGAAAAGATTTTCTGGCTTAGAGAGAGACTTCGTTATATGAAAAGATTTTGTAAGCTGTATAATATTTTTTTAAATGGATTAAATAGATTTTAAAAGAATAAATAGAATTTGGCGGAATACAAAATATTTCAGAATTGCGTCCGGGTCGGGTCCAAAATTTTGGATTTGAACTATGAAAATTATTGGCAAGTTCCAAAAATTGAAATGAAGGATTTTGTAACAGAAAAGCATATCCCCAAGAACGGACGCACGTACGTGCGCGTAGCCGTCCAAACACGCCCGTTTCACTGAACGGGACGAGAACACGATGCAAGGACGCTACCACAGGGTTAGGGGTAACAAGCAGGCCATGACATGTATTTTTAAATTATTTTAAGGGACTTAAATTGTTATATGCAACAATATGTAATGTTAGGGTAATCTAGAAGCTAGGAAACAACAAGCTCATTAAACGGGTCGAATATAAGGTAACCTACCATTTGCAACCAAACATGATAAATGAAACAAATACCGCAAACAACACATACGGTAACTGAAATTGGTATAACTGGACTCGGTTGTTACATTATACCCAACTACAAAAGAATTTCGTCCTCGAAATTCCAAGAACACAAAAGATAAACAACCAACAACTACAAGAAAAGATGTGGAAACTTCTGCCAGATTTCATCTTCTCGTTCCCAAGTTGACTCTCCATGTGAGCGACTACCCCAAGAAACAAGTACAAGAGGGATAACCTTGTTCTTAAGGTCCTTTTCCCTTCGATCCACAATCGCAACCGGTCGCTCCTCAAAAGTCAAGTCTTCTCGACGTATCTGCCCAACTGTTCTATCGGTCCTGTGCTGCTTTTATATGACTCCGGATAGCGTTAACCTTCTCAACTGTCTGCACAACCAAATCTGGTCCCAACAATCTTCGTTCACCGACATCGTCCCAACAAACAGGTGAACGATACTTGCGACCATACAAAGCTTCGAATGGAGCCCTCTGAATTGTCGCCTGGAAACTGTTATTGTAAGAAAACTCCACCAAATGCAGGTGATCCTCGCATGAACCCTTGAAGTCCAACATGCAAGCTCTTAACATATCTTCAAGAGTCTGGATCGTTCTCTCCGACTGGCCATCTGTTTGAGAATGATAAGCCGTGCTAAACTTCAATCGAGTCCCCAAACTTTCCTGTAAGCTCCTCCAAAAGTGTGATAAGAACCGAGTGTCACGATCGGACACGATGCTCACCGGTACTCCATGCAATCTTACAATCTCCTGCATGTTCCGTTCTGCCAAAGTTTCTGTTGATTGACCAACCCGAAAAGGAATGAAATGAGCTGCCTTGGTCAAACGATCAACAATCACCCATACTGCATTATTGCTTTTTGGACTCCGCGGTAGAGCTGTTACGAAATCCATGGTTATATGTTCCCACTTCCACTGAGGAATCGGAAGTGGTTGCAATAAACTAGCAACCCTTTGATGTTCAGCCTTAACCTGCTGACACACCAAGCATTTTGTCACAAAGCGGGCAATCTCCCGTTTCATGCCTTCCCACCAGAAATGCTGCCGTATATCTCGGTACATCTTCGTGCTACCTGGATGTACGGAATATGCTGAACTGTGTGCCTCCTTCATAAGTTCTTCGCGAATATCTTCCTTTGGCACACACAACCGGCTACCATAGCTCAACGAACCATTTTCGTGGATCAGTAAGTTAGTTCGAAATCCATCTTCAACCTGTTCTAGAAACTTTTGCAATTTGGGGTCCTGCGATTGCGCTGCTTTAATATTCTCGATCAACGACGATGTTCCTGTAGCTGCATCAACTGTCCCGAAGAATGCGGTAGCACAACCTCCAAATCGAATCTTCGAAAGTCTTCAATGAGTTCCTTCTGTGCAGTCAATGTCTGAATTGCTGGTAACCGACTGAGCGCATCCGGCACGACATTAACTTTTCCCGGATGGTACTTAAGATCAAGATCGTAGTCGGCCATCAGCTCCAACCATCTACGTTGCCTCATATTAAGCTCCTTCTGCGTGAACACATACTTCAAGCTTTTATGATCAGTGAACACCTCGACCCTTTCGCCCAAAAGGTAGTCTCCAAATTTTCGAAGCGAAGCTCACAGCCGCAAGCTCCAAGTCATGAGTTGAGTACTTCTTCTCATGGGTCTTCAACTGTCTCGACGCGTATGCTATAACCTTCCCATGCTATATCAAAACGCATCCCAATCCTTTCCCAGATGCGTCGCTGTGAATCACCAATCCTCCGGAACTGTCTGGCACGGTCAGAATAGGAGCGGTTATCAATTTCTGCTTCAACGCCTCGGAAGCTGACGCACACCTAACCGTCCATACAAATGGTACCTCCTTGCGCGTAAGCTTGGTCAACGGCTCCGCCAGACGAGCAAAGTTCTCCATAAATCTCCTGTAATACCCGGCGAGTCCAAGAAAACTTCTTATCTCCGCAACATTCTTCGGAATCGGCCAATCTCGAACTGCTGCAATCTTTTCGGGATCGACGGCGATTCCATCGCCAGACACGACATGCCCCAAAAGCTTTACTTTTTCCAGCCAAAACTCGCACTTGCTCATCTTCGCATATAACTTCTCTTGTCTCAACGTCTGCAGTGCGATCTTCAAATATTCTGCAGCTCTTCAATACTCTTTGAATAGACCAGAATATCGTCAATGAACACCACAATAAACTGGTCCAAGAATGGTGAAAAGATTCGGTTCATCAAGTCCATGAATATAGCTGGTGTATTCGTAACTCCGAAGGGCATCACTAACTACTCGTAATGTCCATACCAAGTTCGGAACGCTGTCTTGCAAATATCCTCTGCTTTCACTCGGACCTGATGATATCCAGATCGTAAATCCAGCTTCGAGAATACCCTCGCGCCACAAAGCTGCTCAAATAGTTCGCCAATGCGAGGGATCGGGTACTTGTTCTTAATAGTCACCCGGTATAATTCCCGAGAGTCGATGCACATCCTTCTTGTGCCATCT
This sequence comes from Agapanthus africanus, assembly GCA_030015575.1. Classification (NCBI taxonomy): domain Eukaryota; kingdom Viridiplantae; phylum Streptophyta; class Magnoliopsida; order Asparagales; family Amaryllidaceae; genus Agapanthus; species Agapanthus africanus. Next base: position 482,169,503 of record JASDDO010000010.1, on the reverse strand, counting down.
TTCTTCTTTACTAGAAGAACTGGAGCTCCCCAAGGCGAGTTACTGCTGCGAATCCAACCCTTCTCAAGCAATTCAGTGACCTGCTTCTTAACTTCTTCCAATTCCACTGGTGCCATTGGATAATACGCTTTAGATACTGGCGCTGCAGCAGGAATAAGATCAATTGCGAACTCCACGTCTCGCCTCGGCGGTAAACCTAATATGTCTTCAAACACGTCCTTGAAATCTTGAACAACAGTTGGCGCTTCATCTTCATCAACCTTCATCGACGAAAGATCATTAATTGTCGGCCTAGCCCTAACCTCGACTGGCCCGACAAAACTGCTTCCTTCAGATAACCTCTGTGTGTCTGGGAATCTGAAAATTCGCTTTTTTCACTCTACACTCACTGTGAGCGTGGAAAGTGCCGAAAAAATTCCATTCCCAAGACTACATCAAAGCTGCCAGTAACAACTTTCAAGACCTCTGCAATAGCTCCCGTCCGCAAACAACAACGAAACCATCCTTACACCCTCTACTAGTTATGATTTTCCCATTCCCAGTGTGTATGTCGCAAAATTAAACAGGGTCGTGAAAGTCATCGAGTGTACAGCAATAAACTTGGAAGACATAAATCAATGGGATGCACTAGAATTGAATAATGCTAATGCGAGAAAACCATGAACAAATAGGGTACCTGAAACGACTTCCTCTGAAGGTTTAGCCTCTTCAGCCATCAGGGGAAAAGCCTGAGCCTGATTCGCTTCCCGAATTAACTGCTCCAGATCTGGAAGCTGCTGTTGCGGTGGCTCCCGAGTATCCTCCTTCAATCTCAGCCTTGACGGACAATTATCAATGGTGTGATCCCCTGATCCACAAATCAGACAAAGTCCAAGCCTCTTACGACAAACTCTTCGATAATGACCCGGTCGTTGGCAGAAGTCGCACAACATCCTTCCCTTTTTCTTGGGTATCACTGGCCTCCGAACATTCTCTTCCTTATGAAATTTCGACAGACAAACATGGATAGTGTGATCCGCCGATCCACAAACCAAACAGAGTCCCCGTTTCCTTCGGCAACCTCTTTGCACATGTCCGTGTACATGGCAGTAGTCACAAATCACACTCCTCTTCCGATCAACCACAATTGTTTTCTTCATTGGTGCTACGCTGCGTCTGTTCACCGGAACACTTCTACGTACGGACGTTTGGTTTAGTGCAAACGCCGGCTTCAGCTCGGTCTGCTGCTTGTGGTCCTCAAGTAAGTCACGAATTACTCCAAGTTAAGTAGCGTCATCCATACACCTCTGGTACGATTGTAGATTCCTGGCTTCCATGATACTGCAACCAAACACCAAAGAGTATTAGTACGATAACAGATTCAACATATAGATCAGGGATATGAGTCAAGGCTAGAACTCCAAGTTACTTAAATAGAGTACCGCATTGTAACTATACCGCGGTATCATAGTTACAATCACATAACTCTACTCAAGTCGCCTAAACTCTAGAGATAAACAAAGGAAACCAGGTTTTCGAGTCGATATGCAAAGGAGGTTTGCACATCGCAAAAGTAGAATCAGAACGAGGTTAAGATTCAAGAATGGTAAGGTGGTAAGGTGGCAGAACATGTTTCCTAATCACGAGTATTCTGATTCATGTATTGGGTCCAATACCCAACTACAAAAGAATCAAACCCAATTAACCTATGGCTCTGATACCAAACAAAGCATGTCACGCCCCGCTTTCCAGAGTACGCTAAGATGGGCACGTGACATAGCCAATCATGCTACCTGTGGGTAGGAAGTATCCATCCACAGTCACATTACGGCTGTAGAGATATCAAAAACAAAATAAAACTATCTAGCACATGTCCATAAGCCAAAATAAAATGAGTCAAGAATAATAATGCGGAAGCAAAAGATCCAATACAAGAATAACTGGAATGTATGTCCCATAATGCGGGCTCACATCAGGAAAAATGCTGAAAAGTAAAAGAACTAACTACCACTGAGTCCTCACTGCTCAGCCTGCTGGCTGAAGTACTCCTGCTCGGACTGCGACAAAGGTACGGAATCTGGGCCATGCAAAACCCAGACGTCAGCGCATCATGTCATCAAGCAATAAAATATAAACAGGGTAACACGACATGCAAGTATAATCATAAATGATAAAGCAGGTGTAACAGTAATATAAATCAGGGCAGTGAAGGGTAGTGTGCAGTGAGTAAACTAAACTGGTCTATTGGGTTGTCTACTCTCAAGTCTTTGAAATCAATTTGATGAATCATCGATGTAACTCAATAGTATTCCGTGCATGCCCGGGACCACGGTCTAAGACTCTCGGGCTGAAACCGAGACGTGCCGCTAGGCACTAAAAGGAAAAGGTAAAGACGAACGATGTCAGCAGCATCATCCCGAGGCGGGCCTAGCCTCTAAAACTGATCAGTATAAACAAGCAACTGTCGAGTTACAAGTCAGGATTTCATCATTGATTTCCCCATACCCCCAAGTTATATGTGTTCAAGTCAGGTATTAAGTAATCAAGAACTAATGCCAACACAGGAGCAGGTAGGTGAAGGTTTGTCTGGATAGACAACAGGAACGGTCCGTAAGGACTACATGTCAGGTTTGTTGGCATTAGACACAAGATCAGGTAACAGGTCAAGCCATGGTACATCAGGTCAGGTCAAGTAGTGTATTTAGGTGTCAGGTCATGTCAAGAGTGTACGATACTATGTCATATCAAGTAAGAAGTGCAACAGGTCATGTCAGGAAGCACAAAATGTTATGTGGGTGCTCATAAAGCAAACTAATATAAACACGGTTATAAATAAACAAGCACGGGTACTGTCAGAACAATAAACTGGAACATGATATGCAAATAGGTACAGATTAATTTATATCGAGGCCCGGTTATCATTATTTAACTACAGTATACAAATATGGATGTTAAAATCATGTTATCGTGTATTACATAATCTAGAGATGCAATGATATGTATAATAGGTTCAATAGATGCCATTATAACTAAAACAAGTAAGGGTGCACATGGGTGTCCAATAGGGTAAACTATAGAAAGGGTACCATAAGCTAGGTAATTATTTATTATGTGATTAAAATATAAACGTGCTTAATAGGTTTAATAAAGTAATTGCAACGGGTAGTTTTCAAGTTTTTGGAACTAAAATGATATAACGTGACATCGAACATGTAAAAGGGAAATCATGGTATTAAAGTTAAACTGCAGGTTTAATGTGCCATCAAATATATATATAATAAATTAAGTAGCATGTAGCAAGGTAAACTTGCCTCGACGGATCGCGAAGCGGTAAACGGAACGTCTCGCGTCGGCGGGAAAAGTCGCGACGCGCGCACGGTACACGGAATGAGTCCAAACGACGAACGGTGGAATCACACGGGTCAGAGGTCCTTGCTGGGTCGTCGAGATCGTCGACGGCCCGACCGGATTCCAGAGATCTAAACAACAGTGAACATACATGTTAGAAAATAGATACAGAAAGAGAAAAGAAGAGAGCAGGAAAAGAAGAAGAAGAAGAAGAATGAGGAATAGCTTACTGGGTTGTGTGCAGGGGTGTGCTAGCAGTGGCGGCGAGATCGACGGCGGTGGAACGCCGGCCAGATAACGTGTAGGGGTGTGCAGGTCTCGGCAGCTAGGGTTTGGAGTCGGTTGGGATTTGGTTTTGATGTGGGTTCTGGTGTTTGGGTAAGGCAGAGGAGAGGAAGAGAGGGAGAGAGGGAGGAAGAGGAAGGTGGTGACGACGAGATGAGGGAGTCGGCGGCGAAGCGAGGGGTTGAGGTTGTTGCGTAAATCGTGAGTGTGTGCAGGGAAGAGAAGAACGAAAAAAGAAAATGAAGACAAGGAGGAGGATGAGAAGAAGATGAGATGGAGATGGTGACGAGGCAGAGGAGAAGGCTAGGGTTAGGGTTTCACTGGTGGCTCGACGAGTTTGCATGGGTTTTTAAGAAGAGAAAACAGAAGAAGAAGAAGATGTATAAGGGAGGTGAGGGTAAACGCGGGGAGGTGACGGGATTCTCGCGCACCGCGAGAAGAGAGAGAAGCGGGCGCGAGAAGAGAGAGATAGAGAGAAATGAGAGGAGAGAGAAAGAGGAGGAGAGATAAACTCGTCTCGTAGTGGGGGTGAGAGAGAAAGAATAAGAGAGAGAAGAAGAAAAAGGAGAGAGAGAGAGAAAGAATTGGTGGGGGCCAGCGACGAGGAATGGAGAGTTATGATTGGCTGGGGAAAGAAATAAGATTTTGTTTAGGAAAAATTAGAAAAGATTTTCTGGCTTAGAGAGAGACTTCGTTATATGAAAAGATTTTGTAAGCTGTATAATATTTTTTTAAATGGATTAAATAGATTTTAAAAAAATAAATAGAATTTGGCGGGATGCAAAATATTTCAGAATTGCGTCCGGGTCGGGTCCAAAATTTTGGATTTGAACTATGAAAATTATTGGCAAGTTCCAAAAATTGAAATGAAGGATTTTGTAACAGAAAAGCATACCCCGAAGAACGGACGCACGTACGTGCGCGTAGCCGTCCAAACACGCCCGTTTCACTGAACGGGACGAGAACACGATGCAAGGACGCTACCACAGGGTTAGGGGTAACAAGCAGACCATGACATGTATTTTTAAATTATTTTAAGGGACTTAAATTGTTATATGCAACAATATGTAATGTTAGGGTAATCTAGAAGCTAGGAAACAACAAGCTCAGTAAACGGGTCGAATATAAGGTAACCTACCATTTGCAACCAAATATGATAAATAAAACAAATACCACAAACAACACATACAGTAACTGAAATTGGTATAACTGGACTCGGTTGTTACAACCGAGATCTCAAAGTCTAACAAGCTTGGGTTTTTGCATCGTGTGCCGTTATTCTGTATCCGTATTACTCCGTTCGTAGTCACATTCGTCACGACCAAGACAAGTTTACAATTTACTACATGCTATATTTGCTATTTATCTAGATATCGTAATAATAATCATTATTATTATATGTTTATAGAAATCGTATGTCATTAATTATAATAAGTTTATAATTTGTAGTTTATAACATTATTTAAATTATATTCATAATCTGAAATTTTAGCAAACTAATCTAGTTGGCTCAATTGGTAAATCAAAGAGTAGAAATTAATACAGTTTAATTTATAATACTTGATAGTTGTAAAACGCTATTGTAAATACGGTTATATATATATATATATATATATATGAGATTAATGGAGGAAAGAGGCCATAGGAGGGGATTTCCTCCTATGGCGTGGAAAAAATACAACCTCCGGCATTTTTTCCGACAATCGACACCGATCATCATCATCGTTATCATCTAAGATGTGCGTACACCAAATTTCATGTGATTCCACAACTTTTTCACCGTTGATTTAGTGGGTTCAAAATTAACGGTTTACCGACAATATAACTTTTTACATTCCTAAATCAACGGTGAAAAAGTTGTAGAATCACATTAAATTTGGTTTACCCACATCTTAGATGATAACGATGAAGATGATGGGGGCCGATCGTTGGAAAAAATGGCGGAGGCTGTATTTTTTCCACGCTATAGGAGGAAATCCCCTCCTATGGCCTCTTTTCTCCATTATTCTCTCTCTCTCTCTCTCTCTCTCTCTCTATATATATATATATATATATATATATATATATATATATACATTATTTTCGTTACATTCGGTATCACTGCTAGATAACTGTGACAACTATAATCCTGCTATTTATTATGATTTATTAGTGTAATTAAATACTTCACATGTTTAGTACACAATACCCGACATGCTTGCGGCCTGCTATCTTACTGCTACTATTGCTATATTGTTTATACCTGTTACCTGTGATATTTACCGATACCAACAATCCTGACTTTTGTCCTGATGGACATGACGTGTTGTCTAGGTAGATATAACATGTACATGCCTATTCCGGTATTGGCATTAAGTAGATATTATTCATACCTGACTTGGAAAATGAAATCTAGGGAAATGGGGAAATCAAAAGTATAACTGAAATGTAATTTAAAAGAATACTACTTAATCCGTAGTTCTGGGGGGTAAAGGAACAGAATCATTCGTGATTCTTACAACTTGATCCGTGGTTCCGGAGGGGTAACAGAACAGAATCATTCGTGATTCTTACTACTTGATCCGTGGTTCCGAGGGGTAACGGAACAGAATAATTCTTGATTCATACATCTTGATCCGTGGTCTCGGGGTGTAACGGGATATATACTTTTGAGTTACATGAAGAAATACATTCATAGATTTCAAATACTTGTAAGATAGTAAACCTAGAAATACAGAGTTTAGGATACACGTGATATATTTATAACCCACTGTTATATCACCTGTGATTGTTTTGTTTATACTCATATTTTATTTTGCACGTGGCATCCTATATAATACACTGTTCAGTTTATTATTATTATTATTATTATTATTATTATTATGACGTACTGACGTCTGGATTTTGCATGTCCTGGTTCTTTTAACCCTATCACAGGAAGATCGAGAGCATTTTGACAGGTAAGCTGAGCAGTAAAGAGCTTTCTGCTGATTTAGTTTAGCGATGCTTTAGATTTATTCTCTGATTATGGTTTTAACGTTGTGATCTCATAAAGGACGAGATTAGGATATTATTCTTGTTGGATCTTTATTTGTGTCCGCTATTTTTCTTATTATTATTATTCATTGTTGCAGTTGGACATGTGATAATTGGATATTTATTTTACCGTTCTTGATATCTGGTTGGCAGCCGTAATGTGACTATAGAAAAATATTTTCTCATCATATATGGCATGGTTAGTTTTGTCACGTACCGTATTTACGTATTTTGGAAAGCGAGACGTGACATGGGTCTTTAACGAACGTTTCAGTTAGGAGAAGCCACACCTCCATTGTTTGCGAAAAGTTGCGTGGCCCACACCCCCCAACCCCCAAAAGTAATTTTCATTTAAGATATGTGCTGTTTGTTTTATATGAATTCATATCTTATGGGATTAAGCTTTCAACTTCACATTCTAAGTTCTATTGTTGATTTGAAAGAAAAGAGAAAAGTAATGGAAAGTGAGGGCACATGATTTTCTCTATTCATATATAGTGATATGTTTTGTAGTGATATGTCGTGGCATATTTCGATGAATTTCTTTCAACTCTTCTTTTAAAACTGTCAATTCAGTCTTCTTCTTTTCTTTAGAACCCTTTGTTCCTTCGATAGAATTGCAATTTCTTCCTAGCTCTGATCAAAGTAATTGGTATTGAAAGTACTCCAATAGATAATTGTTATTATCTTATGTTCAGTCTTTTAATTCCAACGCGAACTAGGTGACGCGTACAATGAGGAGGAGTGTTTTCATTTTACCTGAGCTTAGAATGAAACGAACCGTTAAAATTCATATTGAATTAAAACCTTAATTTATTGCCATGTATAGATGGTTTTGGTCTTTGTTTTTAGTTTATGGCTGCTGGTACATGTGTCATGTAAATTTTGATGATATATATACTGTTTGATTAACAAAAGAATTTTTAAAAAGTTTCCGTGTGTGTCAACCAAAAAAATTCTCATATATTTTCCCGGAATTTGGAAGTGAGGATATATGACCAAATCTTCTCTTATTTCTTGCTTATGTTTAGGATTTTTATTTTGTCCCCTCTGCATTTTCAGGATTTGGATCCTATTTAGTACCAATGTTAGATGAATAGTTCGGTCCACCTAGTATAATTCTTTTTAGTTTTTGGATTGTATACACGAATCAATGTCTCCTATGAGCTATACGTATGTTCCAATAAAAACGATAAGCTACTTATAACCAAGAGCCCCACAAACGTTCAAAACAAAGCTAAAATCGGAGATGAACCGAGCTTTGACATGCTCAATTCATGTTTGTCATTAAACCTTAGTTGGTTCATGTCATCTAAGACAGTGGACGATCGGGACATTCTCAAGTAAGATTTTTATCTTTCCTTTATTTCTTTTTTGAATTACATGCATTCATATGCATGAAATCCTCATTTTTTTTCCGTTACAGACTATTATTTATTTTTAGCCGTGCGCATTTACTCAAAATATGCTCATATTTCTTATTTGAAAACCACAACATAAAAAGCTCTAAAAAGTCAAAACATTCATCAGGATCCATTTTATTATTCGTTTAGGAGCATAATTATCTAATCTTCCATCAATTCTTTAATAAAAGTGCGCACATAACTGAATTAAGCGCCTAATCCACCGGTTCGACCGCGCGCATCTAAATAAAATCCATTATAGCACTCTCAAGAATACGTCTCAGTCTATCTTTTCACCGATGGAAAGTCTCAATAAGAAGAATACCATAAGGCATTTGGGAAGTTCATGCATCTTCCAGTTTTGGGTGCATGCTGCGGTAAACAAGATAGCTCAGCGCTGGAATCCGTACCTTATGCGTCAAGCACAACTTTAACCTAAAGCGGTTCCTCCTACTCACCAAAGAGCCCGCAAACGTTGCTATGGACTGTGACATCCAAGCCCCTGCCACGTGCATCGACGCCCAACAAAGTAAAATCGACACGACGCATCAAAGAAAACAAAAAACGCGCTCCCCAACTCGCGGTTACACCTCGCGGACCCCAACCGCGTCACACCGTCCACGTGTCTCCCACCCCCACCACCTACGGGCAGCTCGGGCAGCTCAAACTACCTGCCCGCAGCTAGCTGCCTCCTACGTGCCCCCAAAAAAACAAAAAACACAAGCACACCCTTCACTTCTTTTACCCCCCTCCGCACCCCCGCACCCCCCGCCTTCTCACAATCCCAGATGCTCAGCGGAAAAGCCCAAACAATTCGCGACGATTGATGGCCGACGTCTTCGTGACGATGGACGCCGATGGCGATTCCTCGTCGAAATGCCGAGAGGCACGCCGCCGTCGGATCGAAATGCGCCGTCTCTCCTCCGTCGCCGGAGACACGGAGCAGATGACGGAGAAAGCCGGCGGATCGGGCACGAAACGAGAGGCGGAGCCTTCGGATTCGGACTCTGCAGAGGGGAAGAGGCGCCGGAGCTCGTCTCCATCGCCGTCTTCAGGTGGGAGAGTCGGAGGTGAGGTGCCTCCTGCGATCGCTTCGGGTTCGGATCCGGATCTGATGATTCGATTCGGATCCGTCTCACTTTCGGGGCGATCGAGGGAGATGGAGGATGCCGTCTCGTTGCGGCCTTGGTTCTTCAGGCCGATCGCGGGGACGCCGCTGCATTTCTTCGCTGTTTTCGATGGCCACGGTGGCTCTCATGTAAATTTCTCCAACTCTTCATTTCTTCTTTAGATCAGATCTCGATGATCAACACAATGCCAAGTTTCGAACGATCTCAAATTTTCGATGAATCGCATGATCTTCAACGAACGGTCGAGATTTAATTATGGTTGTTTTATTATTTATTTATTTCAGGTATCAGCGCTGTGCAGAGAGAGGATGCACGTGCTGCTGGCAGAGGAGCTGACGAGGCTCTCGACAGCGGAGCAGGAGGACGAGGAGGCGCTGAGGGCAGCGGTACGGCGGTGCTTCGGGCTCATGGATGAGCTGGCACTGGCGGCGTGCGCGTGTGGGAGCGTGGGGGGTCCACCGTGTGGGTGCGATCGGTCCGGGTTCGAGTCGGAGATCGTGGGGTCCACCGCCGTGGTGGCGGTCCTGAGCTGGGATCGGCTGCTTGTGGCAAACGTCGGAGACTCCAGGGCGGTACTCAGGCGCGGGGGACGATCGGTGGCGCTCTCTGATGATCACAAGGTAACTCATTGTAATTTGGTGGTGGCAGTTTCGTTATTTTGTTTGAGACTAAGGGGTTGTTTGTTTGAGGAAAGGGGAAAAGGTTGAGGGGCACTGAACGGTCGCTTTGGCTGTTTGCCACGTTGCGTTTTGGAGAGGAAATTCTCTTTCGTTAATTTGTTTTCAAATGTGTTTTTGGACTCTTTTGATTTTTAGCCCCTTCCAAATAAAGTTTTTAAATTCAATGTCTATTTTTTTATTGCAAATTTCTATTTTGGGTTTTGCAATTTGGTTGCCGATTTGTTTAACCATGCACGCATGCAATTGGAGCATGCATCTATATTAGTCTATTTTCATTTCTCGCATTGAGCACTTCTTAGGGCCTGTTTGGTTGCAAGATTATGAAATTTGGATTCCAAAATAGTACGGTTGAAAATTTCTGGATTTGGTAATTTGTTGTTTGGTTGATTTTGGATTTCTAGTATTGAATTTGTAGATTCTTGTACTCTTTGTTTGGTTCGTGAAAATAAAGTGGGATTTGAATTTGAGGATTTTAGAGAGAGATAAAGGATTATTAAATAAATAAAGTACACGGTTCCCATCTAAAAGTACAATGAATAGTGTCAAATCCTTCAAAATTCTTAAAAAATTTAGGATTCAGGAATCTATGTTTTGTGGTGGGCCCCATAAAAAACAAAGGAATCCTAGAAATCCAAATCCGCAACCACAAAATTATGGAATCCTAGGATTCCACAATCCAAATCCAAAGAAATCCTGCAACCAAACAGGCCCTTAGGAATAGGTTGTGTTAAAAAAATTTATGAAATTATCGTGGCTTTAGAAAATATCCCATATATTTTTCCCCCTTTCATTTCAGGCTTTAAAATCCTACCATGTAGAATGTTATGGGGGTTTTCGCGTGTTTTTACTCTAGTTCCTTTTTTGCAAGTAAAAACTCTTTGTAGTCACTAGAAAACTAGGCAGACACATGACAAGCCCAATGTTCTCTAAGTATAACTCATAGAAAAATGAGAAATTTTATTTATTTTAAGAGTGTCATTAATCTCATCAATTCATAATTTTGAAAATAAAATGTTTAAAAATCGTAGCTAACTTTTCAAATTTTATCAAATCCTTAAACATTCCTGTTAGAAGTCTGTAAAAAATCTTTACTATCTTAAGTAAAACTCTTTAAAAATTTTAATATATCTATTATCTTTATTACTAATCGTAATCTTCTAACTCTGGTAAATGAAGAAATGCCAACTCATGCGATGAAATCTGTTACTAATTTATGCAGTAAGTACATCATATTCTATTCTGATCAGGGGTTGAGGGGTTACACATGCAAGTTATAAACTAAATCGGGGGATTTAAAAGCCCACTTGGAAAGGTTGAGAGTTGAATCTTTGCAGCTGTGCAACCCTGCATAGAGTAAGCGAGAGAAACCCCATCCCTCTCGTTCCTTTTTATGGGTATAGTCCAAGTATCATTATTAGGTAGTTTAGTCATCGTTATTGGAGAAACTTTGCGTATAGTCCACGTGACAGAATTTATTAATCGTTTTAATGTTTTTCCAGTTGCATAGTTCCTGATATGTAACTAAATTTATATATGATAGCCGGACCGTCCAGATGAGCTGGCAAGAATAGAAGCTGCAGGCGGGCGGGTGATTTACGTGAATGGTGCTAGAGTCAGTGGGATCCTGGCTATGTCTCGGGCAATAGGTTTGCTCTTTTCTACCCTAATTCTTGTTTTGCTTGCATTTCTTAACTACTATCCCACCTAATTGCTAAGATTTCCTTGTTGGATATCTGCATCGTTATATTTCAGAAAACATTGCCCATGTATGACTTTAGAGTCAAATTATTAGTTCTTGTGATTTAGGGACAATTTTTAGGAGAGAAATTTGATAGTTTTACAGAGCAAATCTGTAGAGTTTTTCATCATCCTATTGAGATAGGATACGCTCGCTTGTAAGGCGTATACAGATCCCTCTGTCTAAAATAAACATGGGTTTATTGAATGTAGGGATTTCAATCTCTGACAGCCGCGAAAAATGCTGCCGTTAATTACTCCTCGCTTCGAGGCGAGAGAACCTATTAACAGGTCGTACAAGTCATGCGAACTCAGTGCGCAATATGCGCATGTTGTGTTTTAAAAATAATTTTGAGAATATTTTGGGCATATCGGGGGCCTCACAAAGTTTATGGGGATCCAGCTATTCGGTTAGTGGGCTGGAGGTCAAGGGGGCTAGAGGCTCCTTATGGGGGTGCGGAGTAACGCTCTGTTAGAAAAAAATTTTGAAGGGAAGAAATGTTTTGAATGTATCGGGAATTTTCCGTATCGGGAAAGAGAAAGGAAAAGACTTTGGTGACCTCCTGAGTTCGGGAGTCCTCTCAAGGAAACGAGGACCCCTTTAGGAGGCCCTGAATTGGGACCCCTTTAGGGGGGTCCCGAATCAGGAATCCCTTTTTAAAAAGGAAAACCCCTTAGGGGGGTTTTGAGGGCGGGAGCACCTTTTGGGGTTTCAGAACGGGAACTCCCTTTTTGAGGGGTTCCAAAGAGTAATATGGGTTACGGCCCATATTCCCATAGACCTTGCGGGAGATCCAACCGGATGATGAAAGCTACAGGGTTTCATCGAACTTGTTCGTTCACTCGTTCAAATATGAATACTCAGGGTAAAAGCCAGGGTATTCACCCCAATAGTCCTTATCCTCTCTTGTTCTTTAAGTTCAATGTCAAGAAGCTCTCTTGATTCTTCAAAATTTGGAATTTGAATCTTGAATAATGGAAAATGGGTCTCTTTTCTCTTTTTTACGCTTTGGATCTTCTCAAAAATAAGGTTTTAGGAGATGAGTTAGTTTTCTTTCTCTTCAAGGAGCCAAGAAAAAAGGGAGAAGAAGAAGAAGGCCTAAGAGCTCTCCTTCATGAGATTTGGTCGAAGAAAGAGGCTCTTTTTTATTGGATTTGTTTGTTTATCTAATTTATTTTAGAAAAAGAGATTTTTACTCTAAATTAATTTGGAGAAGATGAAGAATCTTGAGAAGAGAGAAGAAGGCGAAAACCCGAGCAATAGAATGAGGAGAAGTTGTCATTGATTTTTTCATATGCTTGCCTTATATAAGCTTACAACTTTACACATAACCCTTTGAGCATTACAAATTTGGATTCTTACCTTTCCCATGTCCTATTTACACATTTTTTGCACATGAGCCATGGGCTTTACAACAATTTGGCTTTTTGCCCATTTGTATTATATCTTCTCACTAATTTACACATAGAACCTATTTATTACAAATTTCCTCTTGTTTTCTTTTTTATCTTCGTGACCGGACGACTCTCACTCGAACTTGAGACGGTTTGGACGTGGGCCTAATTGCTTAGGGTCGGACCGAGGTCCACTTGGGCATTGATTTTTACTTTGATTTGTTCACTTTTTGATCTCGACTGTAGGGTGTAATTTTTTATCCCAACAATGTTGTTTAATACTAACATGTTCTCTGAGGCACTTGTATAATTGTATGTTAGTTGAGTACAAAATGGTGATTCATCTCCGGGTGAGAATTGTTGGAGTAAGAGAGCAAAATGGACGACAAAATTGAAAAAATTCGGTTCTAAAAACTTATCTGCAAATGAACAATGGAATTGTTGTGAGCTGTTGTGGGTACTCGAACACGGAACTTAAAGCAAATTCAGCATATTTTGGTGCAAGGATCCTAAAACCGAATTGTTCTCAGGAAGAGCAATCTGAGTATGCACCAACCAACTATTCTGAATCTTGGGTCGCGTTTTTAATTTTCCGAACAAATCGAGCTCTCTTAATTTTGACCGATTTCATTTCGGTTTGTTTCAACCCTCCAAAACAGCCTGATTACAGCCAAGAAAATTATCTGGCTGCAACCCTCTTTCCTTCTTAATGTTAAGAAGATTTTCTTCTTCTTGGATTGTTCTAAACAATAAGATTTAGAGGGGTATTTATAGGGTTAAAAATTAGTGTGAAAACACTAATAAATCTATTCAAAATTAAGCAAATGACGCTATACCAGGTATTGCAGCATCAATGTATCGATCATTGGCGCCGACAATTACTGTAGCGATTACTGTAGCAACCACGGACGCCGACGATTATTGTAGCAATTACTGCGCATGCGAATTCCTGTAGCAGTTTTGTCTAGCACTATAGCAGTACTGTACAAAATGTGTTTTTTAGCACTTTTAGCCCGATTAATCCGATCCCATTTCAAACCCAAGCGCAAGTCTACTTGTACTACCTATGGGTTAATCTTGCTTTCGACAATATTCGGAATGTTGATCTATTAGTTTGAAACTTTCCCCCCACAAGATCCAACAATCCCCCACAAGTTTCTAACTACCACAAGTCTTAGTCGCAGTGCATATTATAGATGTCACATGGACTTAAATCCCAATTAGACGAACTAAACTGAAGTTAGATGCATGGTGAACTACGTCTTGAACCAACACTTTACTAACATTTTGTTGGGCTTTGATGCTTGGGTCGCTACCCTGGCGGACCGCGCAAAATAATGAACAAAAATTTCAAGAGCATAGCATCAAATACCAATCCCAAAATCAATCAAATTTTAGTAGTTGACAAAAACTAGCAAGCATAGAGTCAAGAATAGAAACTGCAGGTGGGCGGGTGATTTACGTGAACGGTGCTAGAGTCAGTGGGATCCTGCTATGTCTCGGGCAATAGGTTTGCTCTTTTCTACCCTGATTCTTGTTTGCTTGCATTTCTTAACTACTATCACACCTAATGGCTAAGATTTCCTTTTTGGATATCAGCATCATTATATCTCAGAAAACATTGCCCATGTATGACTTTAGAGTCAAATTATTAGTTCTTGTGATTTAGGGTCAAAATTTTTAGGATAGAAATTTTTTATAGTTTTACAGAGTAATTCTGTACAGTTTTTCATCATCCTATTAACATAGGATGCGCTCGCTTGTCAGGCGTATACAGATCCCCTGTCTAAACTAGGCAGGGGTTTATTGATTGTGGAGATTCCAATCTCTGGCAGCCGCGGAAAAAGCTGCCGTTAATTATTTCTCGTTTTAAGATGAGAGAAACTCCGATTAACGGGTGGTACAGGTCATGCGAACTCAATGTGCAATATGCGCTTGTTGTGTTTTGAAAATAATTTTGAGGATGTTTCGGGCATATCGGGGGCCTCGCAGAGTTTACGGTGGTCCTGCTATCCAGTTAGTGGGCTGGGAGTCAAAGGGGCTAGAGGCCCTTTGCGGGATGCGGAGTAACACCCTGTTAGAAATTTTTTTTGAAAGGGAGAAATGTTTTGAGTGTGTCGGGAACATTCCATGTAGGGAAAAAAAGAAGAGACTTTGGTAGCCTTCTGAGTTCTGGAGGCCTCTCGAGGAAGCAGGGACCCTTGTAGGAGACCCTGAATCAGGATCCTTTTAGGGGGTCCCGAATCGGGGAGCCCTTTTTAGGGGAGTCCCGAAAAAGAAAACCCCTTTAAGGGGTTTCGAGGGCGGGAACTCCCTTTTCGGAGGGTTCTAAAGAGTCATATGGGTTACGACCCATGTTCCCGTAGATCTTGTAGGAGATACAACCGGATGATGAAAGCTATAGGCTTTCATCGAATTTGTTCATACACTCCTTCAAATATGAATACTCATGGTAAAAGCCAGGGCTTTCACCCCAAGAGTCTTTATTCTCTCTTGTTCTTTAAGTTTAATGTCAAGAAGCTCTCTTGATTCTTCAAAACTTGAAATTTGAATCTTGAATAATGGAAAAGGGATCTCTTTTCTCTCTTTTACGCTTTGAATCTTCTTAAAAATGGGGTTTCAGGAGATGGGTTCGCTTTCTTTCTCTTCAAAGAGCCAAGAGAAGGGGAAGAAGAAGAAGAAGAAGAAGGTCCAAGAGCTCTCCTTCATGAGATTTGGTCGAAGAAAATGGCTCTTTTTCATTGGATTTGATTGTTTATCTAATTTATTTTAGAAAAAAGAGGTTTTCCTCTAAATTAATTTGGAGAAGATGAAGAATCTTGAGAAGAGAGAAGGAGGCGAAAACCCTAGCAATAGAAATGAGAAGTTATCATTGATTTTTTCATATGTTTGCCTTATATAAGCTTACAACTTAACACAATCTCTTGGACATTATAAATTTGGATTCTTACATTTCCCATATCCTATGTACATATCTTTTTGCACATGAGCCATGAGCTTTACAACAATTTGGCCTTTTGCCCATTTGTATTATATCTTCTCACTAATTTACACATAGAACCTATTTATTTCAAATTTCCTTTTGTTTTTTCTTTATCTTCGTGGCCGGACGGTTCTCATTCGAACTTGAGACGGTTTGGACGTAGTCCTAATTGCTTAGGGTCGGGCAGGGGTTAGTTAGACCCGAGTCCACTTGGACGTTGATTTTTACTTTGACTTGTTCACTTTTTGATCTCGACTGTGGGGTATAATTTTTTATCCCAACAAAGTTTAATACTAACATCTTCTCTGAAGCACTTGTATAATTGTATGTTAGTTGAGTACAAAATGGTGATTCATCTCCGGAGGAGATTTGTTGGAGTAAGAGGGCAAAATAGACGACAAAATTGAAAAAATTCGGTTCTAAAAAGTTATCTGGAAATGAACAATAGAATTGTGGTGAGCTGCAGTGGGTACTCAAATGCAGAACTTAAAGCAAATTCGGCTTACTCTGGTGCAAGGATCTCTAAACCGAACTATTCTCAAGAAGAGCAACCTGAGTGCCGGTGTGCACCAACCAGCTATTCTGAATCTTAGGTTGTGTTTTTAATTTTCCGCACAAATCGAGCTGTCTGAATTTTGACCGTTTTCATTTCGGTTTGTTTCAACCCTCCAAAACAACCCGATTACAACAAAGAAAATTATCCGGCTGCAACCCTCTTTCCTTCTTAATGTTAAGAAGATTTTCTTCTTCTTGGATTGTTCTAAACAATAAGATTTAGAGGGGCATTTATAGGGTTAAAAATTAGTCTGAAAACACCAATAAATCTATTCAAAATTAAGCAAATGACGTTGCAACAGGTGCTGTAGCGATCATTGGTGCCGACAATTACTACAACGATTACTATAGCAACCACGGACGCCGACGATTACTGTAGCAATTACTGCCATGCGGATTCCTGTAGCAGTTTTGTCAAGCACTACAGCTGTACAAAATATGTCTTTTAGCACTTTTAGCCCGATTAATCCGATCTCGTTTCAAACCCAAGCCCAAGTCTACTTGTACTATCTATGGGTTAATCTTGCCATCAACAATATTCAGAATGTTGACCTGTTAGTTTGAAACTTCCCCCCCCCCCCAACAAGATCCAAAAATCCCCACAAGTTTCTAACTACCATCCAAGTCTTAGTCGCGGTGCATAATATAGATGCCACGTGAACTTAAATCCCATTTAGACCAACTAAATTGTAGTTAGGTGCATGGTGAACTACGTCTTGAACCAGCACTATACTAACATTTTGTTAGGCTTTGATGCTAGGGTCGCTACACTAGCGAACTGCAGCGAAATAATGAACAAAAATTTCAAGAGTATAGCACCAAATACCAATCCCAAAATCATTAAAATTTTAGTAGTTGGCAAAAACTAGCAAGCATAGAGTCAAGTTTTGGATGCTGCAACCTTTGTGGCGTGTCTATCCAATCGTGGAACCCAATATAAACTCCATCGTTGTAGGAACGAGCTTTCAAGCGGACCTCCTCGCCGAAAATGATCCATATCGAGAAAACCCTAACTCAAGTTTCAACTCCACCGAAAGATAACATCTTGTGAAGTAACTTTACCTTCATGATTTGCTAAAGCAAGAAGAGATATAAAGATCGCTCTCTACAAAAATGAAGAGAAGAGGAGGAGAGAGAATTGGCATGAGAGCAATGAATATTTCATACAAAAACAATTAGCAACCATGGTTGTATAATGTTGCATTTTTGATAAAATATTTACCACCATTTCTTCATGCCACTTCACTAGGTGACTCATTTCCCTTTTCTTTTTCACAAAAAAGAAAAGTAAATGAGGTGTCCTCATTCTAGATGCATACCTTGTGTATTATATATAATACATCCAAGTATATGTATCATATACATATACATGTATTCGTATAACATTACGAATAGCAAAATAAGAGAAAATTTTAATATGAACATAATACCGGAATATATATATATATATAATTAAATCAGTACGTGATTTAATAATTCAGCTTAAACATAAACCTGCTAGTATTATAAAACGTCTGATTAAGGTATATGTATCAAATATATGTATTTAATCGAACTCCCACACGTATCTCCATACGCACACTACATCGTTCCGCCTGAGTGGGAAAAACTTCCGCGTGAGACTTTAAAGACTCAATCAATACGCTTGCAATAGGTTAAGATCATATCCAATTGATCTGAAACACTTTCAGATCAATCACCTCATGGGTTAACCCATAAGCACGTCAGCGGCACTAGCTATACATAACGACTATCCAGATATTGATCAAAAGAAAGGTCGACAAGTAAAGCTCATCCGTACGCAATCACAGCCTATCAGTGACAGTCACCTATAGTTCGGTCTCTTCGTCAGAGAGTGTTACATACCAGGTTTAGGGGTGGAAACAGTCAGACTCCTAATAACCCGATAAGTCGTGCTGATGTAAAACTCATAACCACATGAGATACAACTGATAACACTTATCATTTTATCTCAACCGCTTTGGCCGAAAACTTCTGGTTATGGTCAATCAAACACAACGCGACATCAACTCACTATATCGGGAGAGACGAATCCTCTCGACCGCTCACTGCCTCCATGTGTTTCAGGACTGTACCCAACTAAAACATGTTTGCACGACTCTGTAGAGCCGTGGTAGGGTAGTAATCAAAATAGGTGGGAACACACACAAGACACTATGGCGATCTCAGCTCAAAAGACTACCATGTACTTATATTACCAGAGAACTGCTATCTGACAATAGGTATAATCCTATCTAGGAGTTCTCAGTGGGTTCGTCTAGTGAAACTCATTGCACATGTATACAATTCTCGGTGTCAAACACTAATACTTGTGGGATCAGCTACCGCCCTCCAACCGGGTCAGGAAACGTATACACTGGTCCAATCTAGAGTACCGATGGCCAGTCTCGATACTCCTATAACAAGGGATATTTAAAGATGTGCTTATGGTCTATCCAGGCCCCACTATTATGATTCCCATCATAATCCTGGTAGTCAAGAAAAAATCTTATGGTCTTTATCATCATGTATTAATGATATGGAATAGCAAGTAAAATATATACAGATGAATGATAAAGACAAACCAGATAGCATACTATTATGTCGAGCAAGACTGTTCTATCCATATAGGTTTTCCTACAATTACAATAATTGCCTTAAGGACACCTATATCCAACAATCTCCCATTTGCATTTAAGGCCAATTATTGTGGTATCGTGTATCTAACTTAATTATTGCGGTATCGCATACCCAACTTCTATAATAACAGTTTCACAAACTATATTTGAGAAACAGTATCAGTGAGTGGATCCGCTACAATGTCTCTAATTTCTTCTCTCTTTATCTCAATCTTGCAGAGATCAATTATCTCCCGAATTGAGCAAAACATATCTTAGAATTTGTCTTGATAGATGATGGGATGAAGTTCAGAAATGGATATATTTATCCATATAACTTCTTAGGCTGTATCTCTTTGCACCCAGCGACATGTCTACCTCAGTATCCGTTTGGAACTCTTTCAATATACTGCTTCTCATAAGAGGGCAAACCTATAACTCGTGATATTTTGTTATCCATGTCACCTTAGAAACCGGAATCAGTAACCGCCTCCTATTGAAGGTTGCCATTACTATATACCAAGAACATCCTCATATGTTCTTCACTGTTATTATATGTTTCTCCAGGATTGGACTGATATCTCCTTATTAAAGCAAGTGTATAAGCTTCATCTTGTTTTGGTACATAACATCGTATGATTGACCCCACTTTCGAAACATATGGAATTTCATTCATGTGGGCCTCTCTCCATATCAGTCTAGATGACATCTCTTTAGAGGGGGTGACTCCATGATCTGTGGGTACACTACCGCGCTAGGAGTTTTCTATTCTAAACCACTTTAGAATGGTGTTATAGTACCCGGGTTGGGGCAATTCCTAAATCATTCTAGATCTATCTCTATAGATGTAGACACCAGAATTAATGATATGTTACCAAATCTTGTATGGAGAAATATTTGTGACAACCATAGATTATCCGAATTGTAGCATAGGAATATCTTTTCCTATCAGGAGGATACATCCACATGTGACATGAGGAATGCGACATTACTCCTTACATTCTTCTTACAAATATCAGGGTTCATCTGTCATTTTGATGAAGTCAAATACTTTGACCACAACATCAAAACAGATGATCCATCTCCGCGATGTCTATTTTAGTCTGTAAATAGACTTAAGCAGCTGGCACACGTTCCGCTGCTCGCACTGACTACGATAACCCGCTGGCAAAATCATATATATGTACACTTCTAAATCACTATTTAGAAAGACATTATAGACATCCATCTACTATATCTCATAGTCATGAAAAGCAGCAGTGACAAGTTATATCCGAATGGACTTCAGTACAGACACCGAAATAAAAGTTTCATCACAATCCACACCGGGTATTTGATAAAAAAAATTTACTACAAGTCTAGCCTTATAAGATTACTACATTTCCATCTATACCGACCTTGAAAGATCTACTTGCTGCTGATGGATTTATCCCTTCAGGAGTATCCAATAAAGTTCATACTTTGTTGGAGTGCGTAGAGTCCAACTTGGATATCTTGGTATCCAGCCATTAGTCGAAATTCACTACTTCTCATCTCCTACTCATAACTAGGAAGGTATGTAGGATGTTTTTCGTCACCCCATTGAAATGGGAATGCGCGCGCTTGTCAAGCATGTACAGATTTCCCCTGCTTAGAGCAGGCCAGGATTTATTGATTGTGGGAACCCGAATCTCCGGCAGCCCTGAACTAAGCCGCCGTTAATTACCCCTCGCTTTTGGAGCGAAAGAACCTCCGATTGACAGGTAAAATCGGTCATACGAACTCAATGCAAAGTATTGGTTTTTTTTTATATAACAATTGAGACGTGTTCATTTTTTTGTTCCATTTGTAAGAAAAAAGAGATATATTTTTTATATAAAAAATAACAAAAATAAATAAATAAATAAATATTTAGAGAAATGTTTTTTTTTAAAAATATATTATTCATAATTTATTTTTATTTTTATTTTTTAAAAAATAAAAAAGATTAAAAAAAGAAAAGAAAAAATGGTGGCACCCCCACTCACATGAGGGGGGGAAGGCTCCCACTAGGTTGGAGCCTCCCCCTCACGTTGGGGGAGGGGCTCCCACTTGGTGGGAGCTTCCCCCTCACGTGGGGGCTCCCAAAATTTTTATTTTATTTTATTTTATTTTAATTATTTTAATTATTATTTATTTTTACATGGAGTTCAACTCCAAAAGAAAGAATTTTATTGTGGAGTTAAACTCCAAAAAAAAATTTAAATGAGCCGAAAGAATTTTTATTATGGAGTTGAACTCCAAAAGAATTTTAAATGGAGTTAAACTCCAAAAGAATTTTAAATGAAGTTCAACTCCTAAAAAGATTTAATATGGAGTTAAACTTCCTAAAAAAGATTTTTATTGTGGAGTTAAGCTCTAAAAGAATTTTTGTAGTGGAGTTAAACTCCAAAAGAATTTTAAATGGAGTTCAACTCCAAAAAGATTTTTATTATGGAGTTAAACTCTAAAAGAATTTTAAATGGAGTTAAACTCCGAAAGCATTTTTATTATGGAGTTGAACTCCAAAAGAATTTTAAATGTGGAGTTATACTCTAAAAGAATTTTAAATGGAGTTAAACTCCAAGAGAATTTTAAATGGAGTTAAACTCGTAAAAAAATTTAATGTGGACTTAAACTCCCCAAATAGATTTTTATTGCGGAGTTAAACTCCAAAAGAATTTTTGTTGTGGAGTTAAACTCCAAAAGAATTTTAAATGGAGTTCAACTCCAAAAAGATTTTTATTTGGTGTGGAGTTAAACTCTACTAAACGGGGCTCCCCCTCACATGAGAGGGGAGAAGGGAGGCTCCCAAGATGGGAGCCTCCCCCTCATATGAGAGGGAGAAAGGGGCTCCCAAAATGAGAGTCTTCTACTCACATTAGAGGGAGCAACCCAAAATGGAAGCCTCCCCCTCACATGAGAGGGAATAAAGGGGTTCCAAAAGATTTTTTTATTTTTTATATATTTTTTAAGGAGTTACTCTAAAAACATTTGTATGGAGTTAAACTCCAAAAGAATTTAAATGGAGTTAAACTACGAAAGAATTTTTATTGTGAAGTTGAACTATGAAAGAATTTTTATTATGTAGTTGAACTACGAAAGAATTTTAAATAGAGTTCCACTCCTAAAAAGATTTAATATGAAGTTAAACTTCAAAAGAATTTTTGTTGTGGAGTTAAACTCCAAAAGAATTTTAAATTAAGTTCAACTCCAAAAAGATTTTTATTGTGGAGTTAAACTCCAAGAGAATTTTAAATGGAGTTAAACTCCTAAAAAGATTTAATGTGGAATTAAACTCTCCAAAAAGATTTTTATTGTGGAGTTAAACTCCAAAAGAATTTTTGTTGTGGAATTAAACTCCAAAAGAATTTTAAATAGAGTTCAACTCCAAAAAGATTTTTATTTGGTGTGGAGTTAAACTCCACTAAATGAGGAGCCTCTCCCTCACGTGAGAGGGGAGAAAGCTCCCACTTGGTGGGAGTTCCATCTTCCTCACGTGAGAGGGAGCAGAGCTCCCACTTTATGGGAGCCTTCCCTGCACGTGAGGAGGGAAAGCTTCCACTTAGTCCCTTCTCCCTCACGTGAGAGGGAGCAGGAGCTCCAAAAAGAATTTTCTTTTTTTGTGTGTGATGGAGTTAAACTCCAATTTTTTTTATTTAGAGTTAAACTTACAAAACAATTTTATTCGGAGTTAAACTAAAAAAAAAGGTTTTTATTATAGAGTTAAACTCCAAGAGAATTTTATTTCCTCCTTTCCTTTTGAAACCCTAAGATTTAGATCTTGGATGATAAAAAAAGAGACAATTTTTCTTCTCTTGATGGAGTCTTGGAAGATGGGTTTCCCTCCTTCTCCCTCTCTCAAATTGGATCTTGAGGAGGGAGAAAAAGGTAGCGAAAATCTAATTCCTTTTTTTCTTCAATCGGATGTGAGAGTTAAACTTTCCTTCAGTGGGTTTATGGTAAAACTTTATTTAGTTTTTTTTTTAAAAAGAGAGCTAAGCTCTTGATTTAATTGGAAAATGAAAAGGAAGAACTTGAGAGAGTGAGGATGGAGGCACAAAACCCTAGAGATTTGATAGGGAATAAATTCTTCTTCTTTATTTCAACATCATGTTGTCTTATATAGGCTTACAAATTTACACATAGTCCCTTGGGCTTTACAAAATGGCATTTTGCCCATCCCATGCCTCATGTGTTATTTCTTTTTGCACATAAGCCATTGGCTTTACAAAAATTTGGCTTTATGCCCATTTTCCTTACATTTTATTCATAGAAAATTACATCAAAATTATTTATTACATAATTTTCTTTTTTGGCATGGGGGAGGCCGGCCGCGGGGCTCGACTTGGGCATGGGCCCATTTGATCTGAGCTTGGGCCCACTTACTTGGGGTTGACTTTGAATTTGACTTGGTCAACCGGGATGTAATTTTTTACCCCAACAAGGTCATCATC
This sequence comes from Agapanthus africanus, assembly GCA_030015575.1. Lineage (NCBI taxonomy): Eukaryota > Viridiplantae > Streptophyta > Magnoliopsida > Asparagales > Amaryllidaceae > Agapanthus > Agapanthus africanus. The sequence goes on along the minus strand of JASDDO010000010.1, from coordinate 482,145,921 downwards.
AAACATGATGCTAACCTTCCTGTCATCGTCTATAAGGAAACCGAAGTATCTCTCGGATGGCTGAGATTATCTACTAAATCTGCAGAGTGGCTAAGATTTGTCGGGTTTAATTGAATCTTTGGGTTATGCTAAATTTTCAGCAACCGTTTGTGATTCTGGAATCTCTTCCAGTTCTACCATACTCTCACTAATTTCTTTTGCAAGAAATTCCTTTTCTGGAAAAGGTGGCGTGTCGAGAACAAAACAATTTTTGATCTTGAAAATGGTAGATGTTAAACCCTTACGAATATTTGGGATAACCCATAAACTATTCATTACTGAAACGTGTCTTGAGTTTGTCCGGATTCTGCTTTCGACATAAATTGGATAATTCTATATCTTAACAAACTTAAGAAATGTTCTCAATCTATATCACATATAAATGGAACCGTATTCAATTGGTATGCAGCTGTTTCCAGTGCATATCCAAAAATGAAAGAGGTCACTCAGCATTACTCATCATGGAGCGCACCCTATTCGGTTCTCTATTTTATTCTCATACTCTATGAACTTCTCAAAATCTTTGGATTTTGCATTTCAACAAGAATGCATGTCTAAAACTAGAGAACTCATAGGTAAACGGAATGAAGTATGAGTACCAATCCCTTATCCATAAGGACATCAGACCATATATATCATTTTGTATAAGTTTTATGTGTACACTAACTCATACTCTGTGTGTTGTAAGTTAAAAACTGTATTTTAATTAAGAATGTTTATATCGTAATTCTATGCACCTCTTACCTGATCAACATTTGATAAAGGCAAATGTTTAGAACATAGTTTTCAAAATTTATATCATTCTTTATCAAATAAAGAGTTGGATATATCATTTTTAAAATTTGGTGCATAATAACGGTTATTCAAAACCAAAAATTTGCCGTAAGGCAAAACTGGCTGATACTCCCCAATAACAATATTTGCTCCGATATCCGGCATTGATGATCAAATCATCATTTTCCAATACTCCACTCCTTCTTAGCTTCAGTAACACCTTAAGCTGTGGGATTTTAATCCGGTATCTATATATCCAGGAGTCCGAGTTAATTGAAAAATGATTGTCAATTACAACCACACAGGAAAAATGAAACATCAAAAATGTTTTAAAGGGGTGGTCGGGTATTCCTAGTAATGTCTCTTCCACTGCCCAAGGTCAGACAGTAGTTGTAATTTTTTTCCACTCATTTCAACCCCTTTATATGTCTCTACATTTTACCTTCTGTACACCCTTTATATATCTCTACATTTTACATTCTGTACACCATACTTATGCCGGTTAGTTCTCTCCATTTCCTACATTTCAGTACCAACCTAAGGTTTGGAAGGAGATTATCCAACAAACGTAACTGGTGTACTCTTCTAATTCAAGGAGCTCTCAACTTGAAAGAATGTGGAGGGGAGAGATGAAAGAATTATACAATTCAATTTTTCAGAACTAGTTGTCATTCTCAGACTAAAACAATTTCTTTGAGTTCGTATGTAACTATACGAGATGACCTTTCCAAGTAATATGAATCTCTGTATCTGATACAGAGGTTTTTGGAGAAGACAAAAGGGAAGCTGGAACGGTAAGGACATATGCGACGTTGTCGTGAATTAGAGCAATCATGACATTCCAAGTCCAAAGTTTGTAAAAAGGTTCGATTAACTTAGTTTTACGAGTTTTAGTTTAAGGTTAGTCACGGTCTCTGCCAGTAGAGAGAGAAAAGAAACACTAAGATGCGCTATTGCAAAATTAGATTGGTTTATTAATTTATCTAATCAGGATGGTTCCTACCGTTTCGTCGAATCCTCCTTCAAACTTTAAAAAGAGAACTAGGCGGGATCATGTATGCCTCATAAGTTCGTTAACCAGTAGGCCAGGCCAGTGTAAGAACTCCGAGGTAGGTCCTCCGTGCTTTCGCACAGACCCAATTAGATAACCCTGTTTCCTTAGAAGCGTAACTTCGTAAACACTTTTCTAGACACCTAATGGCTAGCTAATTAGATAACCCCGTTTCCTTAGAAGTATAACCTCGTAAACATCTTCCGAGAGTTACTATTAGTCACAGTAGGAATCGGGACCCAAACCATCACATAGAGGTTGCAATCATATTGCAAGTTTCAACACTTGAGACTCCCGATATGGGTTTTATCCTAACGGCTTATAACCTTGATTGAGCCAACAAATCATAAGTCGCTAGTAAAGTTCAACTCATCATTTCATAACTACTTTAGATCCACCCACACAAGCATTTGACTGAGTCAATAAGGCTATGCAACTGCCCTAACTAATCACATCACATGCAAGCAGGAAGGCATCACTTAACTACCGTACACTACGTCTTGACTGAGCCAACAAATGCAACACGAATACTAAGTATTCTACTTCCTGAAATGACAGAGGGCTACGATTAGTTTTGAAGAAAACTTTTAGTGTAATAAACTTGATATCATTAAAGGAACCGAATGGTTTTGAAAGTTTATAGTAACACAAACTTTTGCTCACGAGTCAAATTCCCCATGAAGGGATCAACACTCTTACCTCATCGAATGAGGTGCAGGAAATTCCTAATTGAATACCTATATGCGGAGCATAAGAATATAGCTATAGTTTCTTTTGAAATATTGGTTCCTACAACGTATTAGGTTTGTTTTCTTTGCATTAATTATATTAATGCGGTCCCATCAAATAGATAATAACACTTATTATCTAGCATCCTACTATCATAAAAAACATGTAGGGAAAACGAAAATAGAATGCATTTATATGGCATCCGCATTCGCTATGGGGCATCGGGTCTTCACCATAAGGTTACTTAACAGGGCATACGCAAGGCTAGCGCCGATGCAAAATATATAGAAGCATTTATTTATATATATCATACATATATAAATACATCACATGCAAGTAATCACATTACGTACATGCAATAAACATCACAGAATAATGGAATAGTCGAATATTCTAGAAATCCCACGTTTTGTTTGAACCGCAAATGAAACACGACATTCCGCGGTCGTGTGAATAGTCCTACATACCTAAACTAAGACCCCTACGAGTGCAGCGAGCCACACGCCGATCATAGAAATGAGGCAACCCAGCCTCAACACCATGAGAGGTCCACCCGACGCTTTCTAGAATCCGGTGGCTCGAGCACTCCTCTGCGGGTCTATCCTATACCCCTGCAAGTACGGCGACCAACCCGTCAATTCTAGAACGAGGCGGCATGTTCTCAACTCCTTGAGATGGCCACCTACCACATTCTAGAACCCGGCAGATCGAGCGCTTCTCCATGGAGTAACCTGTATAATATACATACAACGACAAGGGTGGTCTCAACCCGACCGCGTCCTAAATAAAAGAATATACATACAATCGGACTCGCCGGTCATAACCCGACCGCGATCCATAAAAGAATACACATAACAAATGAATTACATTCAAATCACACTAGTGGCTATTCATCGTGGCTATTCATCGTGGCTATCCGAACTAATCCAAACACACCAACATAACAGATACATAATGTGCAAACTCGTCTAATTGATGTATGATCAATTAGACGACATTTACCAACACGTACCATCATATGCAATCAAACCAACTTAATGGAATACTTCGTCGAGTTAATTTGAAGTCGCGACAAACTATTTCATTACCCATGAGATCGGAAACTCGAAATCCCGAAAATTGAATTTCAAGTTCACCCCAGCTGTCCAGAATCCACTCATTTTTGCATTATTTCAAGTCCTGAACGAACCAAAAAATGCCCGAGAACCCGGAAAGGACCTCAGGCATGACCCATGGGGCCCTTCGGGGCTGTAGGTGGGGCCTCCAACCATGGCCATAAAGTTGCGGCCTTAGGTTGGCTGCTGGACCAGCGAGCACCCTACTGGGTGCTCACTGGTTCAGCCCCACACCCGAGACCATCTTGTGGTGGTCTTGAGTGGGGGGCCACCCAAGCCCCAGGGACATCCCGGGGTCGCCCCCAATGTAAGCCGGTGTCGCGCACTCCACGGGTTCGCGGGGAGGCGGAATTTTCAAAAAACGATTTTAACGAACTACGCAACACCGGCTAACTCCAGGATCTATACTAAAACCTTAACTAACTAAACTAATTAGGAGGTTTAACTACTATGATAGTTGGTTATACCTCCGTGACCAAGTCCTTCGGGTCTTCTTTGCCTTCTTTCCATGGCTCCTCGAAGAAAGGATCGAGCTTATGACGTCGGCCTCCTCGCGTCAAAAGATGATCCATCCGAGATTTTGTACTTCAAACTTCAACCTCTAAACCGAGATAACTAAGGTAAATGGTTCGTCAATCCAAGTAGCCTGGGTGATGTAGAGAATGCTAGTGGAGTGTTTTATCTCATGAGACTCTTTGTTTCACAACTCATGTGAGGGTAAGTGTCTAGAGGAAGAAGGAGATGAAACTTTAGAGAAAGAAAGCAAAATGAGAAATAAGCTAAGGTTGTGAAGTGTAGAGAATGGCTCAAGATTTTCAATAATGAAGTGACTATTATTTTCACATAGAAAATAATAGTCATACTTCAATAGTGCATCCAAACCAATAAATAATTCCTTGAGCCATGCTTCATACCATGCCACATATGTCTCCAAATATCCACCTCATTAATCTATTTTGCAAAATAGATAAACCAATAATGAGGTGTCCCCTTCTAGAAGCATGCCATATAAAATTACAAGAATGCCCTTACCGTATATACATACCCGTATTCGTATTCCGAAAAATACGAATACAATGAGACGATAACAATTCAATAATACAATACTAGGATCCGACTTAAATCAAAGCCCACCGGTATTGTCCGTCCAAACATCATTCGTGTACAAGTACACATATATGATCGTAGCCCTGCCGTAAAACCATACGGGACTCTATATTTTTTGCCCGAAGCAGGGAAACCCTCTGTGTAGGACTCTAAAGACTCGACAGTACACTAGCAGTGAGTTTAACCACAAGCACGTCAGCTGTACTAGCTGCACGTAACGGCTACCCAGGTATATGTCGATAAGAAGGTTGATGAGCAAACTCATCTGAACTCCTACTGAACCTGTTTGTGACAATCTTCATACAGTCCGGTCTGTTCGTCTAAGATACTCACATATCGAGCCTAGGGGGATGGTAAACGTCAGACCCCTAACAACCCAATAAGTCGTGCCGGAGGAGAGCCCAATACACCCTGAAAAACTACTGAGTGCCTATCAGTATTTCTCGACTGCCCAGGCCAGGGACTTTGTGTAATGGCTTTCCGAACACTGCGCGATATCAACCCCAATACCGGGAGAGACGAATCCTATCTGACCGTTACTGCGTCCAAGTGCTTCGGGACTACACCCAACTACTATATGTTTGCATGACTCTTTTGAGCCATGGTAGGATAGTAATCTAAGTGCAATGGGAACACATTCAAGACGAAGTAGCGATGGCAAGTCAACAGACTAACCTGTACTCATGTCACCTGGGAACTGCTTCCTGACGATAGGTATAATACCAACCAGCAGTTCCCGACGAGTCATGTCCAGTGTAACTCATAACCCTATGAGCACCTGTTTACTATCTCCAGTATGTCATACTAATAGCTATGGGACAGACCATATCTCATGCTGGGATGCGAAGCGTATACACTAGTCTACTCCGGAGTATCGATTCCCCGTCTCGATAATCCTGTGACTAGTGATCTATATAAGAATGTGCTTATAGACTACCCAACCTCTACTAGTGTGACTGCCATCACAACGCTGGTAGTCAAGCAAAGATTCTAAGGGCTCTACCGATATTTATAAGCGATATGCTAAAAGAAACACATGCACATATTGACGTAGAATCAAACCAGGTAGCATACTACCATTTTGAGCAAAACTGGTATTATCTCTGTGAATATCCCAAGCTTCCAATATGTAATATACACTCCAGTATGATACAATAATGGCCTCTAGGGCATATATCACTAACAATCTCACTTCCACTAAGGCCGTGTATTGGCATATCGCAGACCTATCATCTCGATTAACCGCTCGAACTATGTCTGAGGGTGGTTTTTGTGAGTGGATCTACAGTGTTGTTCTCTGTCTCTACCATCCGCACCTCGATCTTCCGGCGATCAATAATCTCCCTGATAAGGTGGAACCGTCTCAAGATGTGTCTGGATTTTTTATGAGACCTTGGTTCCTTCACCAAAGCTATAGTGCCATTGTTGTCACAATACAGCGGTATTGGATCAATAATGGATGGAATCACCAGAAGTTCTGCTACGAACTTCCTGATCCAGACTACTTCTTTCGCGGCATCACATGCAGTGATATACTCCGCTTCCATGGTCAAGTCAGCAACGGTGTCCTGCTTAGAGCTCTTCTAACAGACCGTCCCTCCATTGAGGGTAAAGACATAACCCGACATGGACCTGGAGTCATCCTTGTCACTCTGAAAGCTGGAGTAGGCGAAGGCCTCGATCTGGAGGTCTTCTCTACCGTACACTAAGAACATCTCCTTAGTATTTCTCAGGTACTTGAGAATGTTCTTTACTGCTGTCCAGTGCTTCTCCCATGGGTTCGACTGATACCTGCTTACAATACTCAGGGCATACATCTGGTCTGGTACACAACATCGCATACATTATAGAGTCTACCGCAGAAGTGTAGGGTATAATAGACATGCAATCCCTTTCCAAATCAGTCTTGAAAGACATCTTTTTGGAGAGAGTGATTGCATGACAAGCCGGTAGATTACCGTGCTTTGAATCTTCCATACTGAATCTTTTCAGTCTGGTGTCGATGTACCTTGACTGTGAAAGTCTCAATATCTGTTTAGATCTATCACGATAGATATGGATCCTAGAATTAGGAGGCATCACCCAGGTCCTTCATAGAGAACCTTTGTGACAAGAATCCTTTGACCGATTATAGTATAGGAATGCCATTTCCTATCAAGAGAATGTCATCCATGTACAAGACGAGGAATACCACAGTTCTCACTACAATTTTACTATAGATGTATGGTTCATCTGGATTTTTGATAAAGTCAATTCCCTTGACTATCTCATCAAAACAGATGTTCCAACTCTGTGATGCCTGCTTTAATCCATAAATGGACTTAAACAATTTGCACACCTTTTCGCTGCTCCCACTCTGAATGAAACCCTCCGGCTGATCCATATAGACGCACTCTTCCAAATTTCAATTTAGAAAAGCGGTCTTTACGTCCATCTGCCAAATCTTATAATCGTGGAAGGCAACAATGGGAAGAAGGATCCGAATAGATTTGAGCATAGCCACTAGAGAAAAGGTTTCATCATAGTCCAAACCAGGTCTTTGACGAAAACCTTTTGCAACAAGTCTAGCCTTATAGGTTTCAATCTGTCCATCTACACCAATCTTCTTTCTGAAGATCCATTTGCAGCTACGGGTTTTACCCCTTCTGGAGCAATGTCCATAGTCCATACTTTGTTGGTGTACATGGACTCCATTTCGGTCCGTATTGCATCCAACCATTTTATCGAGTCTCTGCTTTGAATGGCTTCCTGGAAACTAGTTGGCTCATCATCGTCGATGATGCAATCCTCTCTATCCCCGTCTATGAGAAAACCGTAGTATCTCTCGGACGGATGAGACTGCCTACTAGTTCTGCGGAGTGGCGCGGGAATGTCTGGTTCTTTCAAAACTTCTGGTTCCACCATACTTTCAGTAATAGCTTGTGGTTCTGAAATTTCTTCCAGTTCTATTGCGCTCCCACTTATCTCTTTTTCTAAAAACTGAGTTCCAAAAAGCAGGCATGCCGAGAAACAAAGATCTTTTGTTCCTCTGCGTAATAGAAAAGATACCCCTGGAGTTCTTTAGGTATTCCACAAACTTACACAGTACTGAGCGTGTCTCGAGCTTGTCTGCATGCTGCTTTTTTACAAAAGCTGGACATCCCTATATCTTCAAATACTGAAGAGAGGGTTTCTTCCTACTCCACATCTGATATGGTGTGGTAGGCACAGTCTTGGTAGGAATCTTGTTCAAAAGATATGCAACTAATTCTAATGCATAACCCCAGAAGGATCGCGCAATTCAGCGTTACTCATCATAGAACGTACCATATCCAATAAGGTTCGGTTCCGCTTTTCCGATATACCGTTGTGTTGAGGTGTGTATGGAGGAGTAAGCTGAGAGAGAATTCTATTCTCTTTTAAGTAATTCAGGAACTCGGCACTTAAGTATTTACCATCTCGATCAGATCTTAGTGTCTTGATACTTTTGCCGGTTTGTTTTTCCACTTCATTCTTATATTCCCGGAATTTCTTAAAGGTCTCGGATTTATGTTTCATCAAGAATACATGTCCATACCTTGAGAAATCGTCCGTATAAGTAATGAAATAGGAATAATCATTTCTTGTATATATAGACATTGGACCACACAAATCGCTGTGTATGAGTCCCAAGAGCTCGCTCGCTCTTTCTCCATGTTCAGTGAACGGAGTCTTTATCATTTTTCTTTTGAGACATGATTGATAAGCTGCATAGGACTGATATTCGAACGGATCCAAATATCCCTCTTTATGTAACTTCGTCAACCGTGTTTCATTGATGTGACCCAGTCTACAATGCCATAAAAAGCATGATTAGACTTTCTTTTAAGTGTGTTCTGGACGCTGAAAACCTGTGCTTGATTTAATACGCATATACCGTTATCTAATGTACCTGACCCAATCAAATTTTGATTAAGGTGGATGTGTACCACATCGCTTACAAATGTAAAATCATATCTTTCTTTAGAAAGTAAAGATACAGATATGATATTACAAGTCAGACTAGGTACATACAAACGTTATGCAAAATCAATATCTGCCCACTTGTCAATCCTAGGTGATATTCCCCTACGGATACAGCGTCCATGCTCATTCCGTTAGCAATCCTGAGAATCATATCACCTGTCTTGATAACTCTACGGTTTCTTAAAGCCTATAATGAATTACAGATATAAGATCTTGATCTGGTATCTAGTACTTAGAGTTAATTGACATACAGTTTTCAATCATAAACACACCCGAAGCCGAAACCACAACTTGCTTCGAATCCTGGTTTCTGGCTTTCCAAGCTCCACAGTCCTTCTGACAATGGGCTTTTCCGTGACAACAGAAACATTCATTTTTCTCTGTTGTTAACCCCGAAACTTTTGCCATGTTCTTTCTTCTTTCCCTCTACCTCACTGGCTCTGCTTATCGGCTTGGTGGAGGCCTTCTTCTTCTTTTCCATGGCTTTCGCCTTAGATCCAGAAAAGGAAGATTCTCCAATGAGCAGAGCGGATGTCTTCCTGGATTCCTGCAAGGTGCCCTCTGAGCTCCTCAATATGTTGAGAAGTTTTGGAAGTGTAACTTGCTTCCCTTGAATATTGTAATTCAAAATAAACTGGGCATAGGTGGAGGAGAGCGACTGTAGAATCAAGTCAGTAAATAACTCGTTTTCTAACATGATCCCATGGTCCGTGAGCTGTTCAATATAGCTAATTATCGTAAGGACGTGGTCCCCTACAGATGACCCGACAGCCAATCTCGCCTGAAGCAATATCTTCGAGGTCTCATATCTTGCGACACGAGATTGCTCTCCATATAAAACTTTGGTATGGAGGAAGATGAAAGCTAAGTCCATCTTCTCGTGCTGCATCTGGTGTTTACTATCCATTGAGGCTAACACGAGGCACTTCTCTCGCACAATCCTTTGCCCATGTCTTACGGATATCAACATCCGCGACGGTGGAATCTGGACTTGGGACGACGGGGCTTTGATAGTAAGGAGGTAGTCCAGCTTATCATAGGTAAGTGCTATCTGGACATTCCTTAGCCAATCAATATAGTTTGACCCGGTCAATTTATTATCTAATAATCTAAGTCCGGTCATAGTGGTTGCTACAATTAGGAGAGAGAGAAGAAACACTCAGTATGATGCTCTTGCAAGTTTAGATTGGTTATTAATTTATCAAAATAGGATAGCTCCCACTGTTCCTCAAATCATAAAAAAAGAATTAGTCAGGATTAATCTCACTTTTATAATTCTTGCTTAACTTTTCAGCCAGGCTGGTGTCGGTACTTCGAGAGAGGTTTTCCAACACTTTCGCGAAGTTCCTTAATTACATAACCTCTTTTCTCTCGAGGCGTAGCCCCGCTAACACCGTTCTAAACACCTACTTGGTTTATAGTATTGATTGTTTAGTGAAAAAAATCTCCCGAAGAGTAGCGGATACTTACAGTAAGATCGGGATCCAAATATCATCGTGTCACAACTTTGAAGGAATCCTACCAAAATCATCATATTCTAAATGGTATGCAACACTAGTAAGTTTCAATTTCCTTAGAAACTTCCGATGTGGATTTTTGCCCCAAGCTCTTATGATCTTGACGAAGGCAACATATCATAAGTCACATGTCAAGTTCTGCCCGTCATTGTCCAGGTTAATTTGAACCCACCCGTACATACTCTTGACGAAGGCCAACATAGTAGTACGACTGTCCCAAACCAACGTATCTATCTATACTACATATGAATACCCAGCAGCTACCAATCACTGTGCCTTTGCGAAGGTCAAAATACATAGCTTGAATACTACTGAATACCCATATGAAATGACGGAGGGCTACATATGGTTTTGGCGAAACCGTGAACGTAATGAACTTATATAGTCGAAGGAACCATGATAGCTTTTTAAAAGGAGTGGTTTAGGCTCCGCATTTAAAATTTGCTTTTTGAAGAAAACCGAGTGGTTTTGAAACTGTTCCAACGATTAAGTTTTGGTTTGTTTTTCCTTACATTAATCAATGTTAATGCGGTCCCATCATTTAACCCTATCATTGCAGAAAAAGAAACGAAAATACAACGTACGCTTATGCCATCCGCATTCACCACCGGACCCCGTCATGCACCGTTAGGTTACTTAACTATCGGCAGAGCGGGAGTTGGACTAGCGCGGGTGCAAAACATAAGCAACACATACTATAAATATATTTATTCATCTCACGCAATAATAGGCATTCCATATCACAGATGAATATATTGGATATACTAGGAATTCCGCGTTCCGTTTAAGCCTATAACGAAAGACGGATTACACGGTTGTGATGAATAGCCAAACCCTACCTAGACCCCTACGGGTGCGGCAAACTACCCGCCAAATTCCCGAAGTGAAGCAACCTCCCTTAATAAAATGAGTAGGCCACTCAGCACTTCAAAAACCCGGTAGTTTGTGCACCCCATCTTGGGTCTATTCTAGGAGCAAAAATAGTAAAAGAAATAATACAACGGTGGCTACAACCTCAACCCGGATGTGTCCCGCAAAATAATATTACATCACTTTTACAAATTACATGAATGAAATAAAAGAAAACACTCTTCTCACATCCCCGGCTATTCATCCATGACGATCCAATACTCCGTATACACAAACCATCAACACAGATCACAGATATGTGCAATCTCCAACTAATCGACGTATAGCAATTAGCGGACGTTTACAAACACATATATCTAAACACAGAAAACCTGATTAGCCAAGTAATCTTAGAATTTCGATCGATTAACTAAAACGTGTCTACCCCATGCACAATCCAGTACACAAACAAATCTGGGTAGAATCCACATATGCCAAAAATCACTATTCAACATAAGAAACAGACAGAAGAAAATCAGACCGAGTCACTCTTGACCCGGCCCCGGAACAGTGGCCAAACACACTGTTTGGCCGCGCTTCTATGGCAGTCTTGGGGACTTAGGATCTCGTTTTTCTTCTGTGTTCTTAGAAAACCCTGCTTGTATTTTTAAGGCCACTGAAATGATTTTTAGACCAGTTTTAAAAAATGACAGCAAGCAAGGTCCCGAATCATGATTTCGTGCAATTTTCCGACGATCGAATTTCTAACTACTTGCTAACTAGCTAGTTAAAGTTTTGTAGGCTCTGATACCACTGTAAGCCGATGTCGCGCACCCCGCTGGTTTGCGGGGAGGCGGAATTTTCAAAAAACGATTTTAACGAACTATGCAACACAGCTAACTCCAGGATCTATACTAAAATCTTAACTAACTAAACTAACTAGGAGGTTTAACTACTATGATAGTTGGTTATATCTCCTTGACCAAGTCCTTCGGGTCTTCTTTGCCTCCTTTCCATGGCTCCTCGAAGAAAGGATCGAGCTTGTGACGTCGGCCTCCTCACGTCAAAGATGATCCACCCGAGAGTTTGTGCTTCAAGCTCCAACCTCTAAACCGAGATAACTAGGGTAAATGGTTTGCCAATCCAAGTAGCCTGTGTGATGTAGAGAATACTAGTGGAGTGTTTTATCTCATGAGACTCTTTGTTTCACAACTTATGTGAGGGTAAGAGTCTAGAGGAAGAAGGAAATGAAACTTTAGAGAAAGAAAGCAAAATGAGAAATAAGCTAAGGTTGTGAAGTGTAGAGAATGGCTCAAGAGTTTCAATAATGAAGTAATCATTATTTTCACATAGAAAATAATAGCCATACTTCAATAGTGCATCCAAACCAATAAACAATTCTTTGAGCCATACTTTACACCATGCCACATATATCTCCAAATATCCACCTCATTAATCTATCTTGCAAAATAGATAAACCAATAATGAGAAGTCCCCTTCTAGAAGCATACCATGTAAAATTACAAGAATGCCCTCAGTATATATATACCTGTATTCGTATTCCGAAAAATACGAATACAATGAGACGATAACAATCCAATAATACAATACTAGGATCCGGCTTAAACCAAAACCCACCAGTATTGTCTGTCCGAACATCATCCGTGTACAAGTACACGTATGTGATCGTAGCCCTGCCGTAAAACTATACGGCCTCTATATCTTTTGCCCGAAGCAGGGAAACCCTCTGTGTGGGACTCTAAAAACTCGATAGTACGTGACAGTAGGTTTAACCACAAGCACGTCAGCGGTACTAGCTGCACGTAACGGCTACGCATGTATCAGTCGATAAGAAGGTCGATGAGCAAACTCATCCGAACTCCTACTTAGTCTGTCTGTGACAATTTCCATACAGTTCGGTCTGATCGTCTAAGATACTCACATATCGGGCCTAGGGGGATGGTAAACGTCAGACCCCTAACAGCCCAATAAGTCATGCCAGAGGAGAGCCCAATACACCCTGAAAAACTACTGGAGTGTGTTGGGGTAAAAATTTACACCCCTGTTGACCGAGTCAAAGTCAAGGTCAACCCCAAGCCAGGTAGGCCCAAGCCCAAGCAAGTGGGCCAATGCCCAGGTCGAGCCCGAACACGAAGCGTCTGGCCTTCCGCCATGCCAACAAAAAAAATCATCATGTAATAAATAATTTTTATGTAATTTTTTATACATGAATGTATGTAAAATGGGCATGAAGCCAATATTTTGTAAGCCCATGGCTTATGTGCAAAAATGTAATGGCACATGAGCCATGGAATAGGCAAAATGCCATTTTGTAAAGCCCAAGGGGCTATATGCAAATATGTAAGCCTATAAAAGGCAAAATGATGATGAATAAAAAGATACTTTTCATTCTCTCCACAAAAAAATTAGAGCTGAGCTCTTTCTTCCTTCTTCAAGGTTCCAAAACCTTCTTCTTTCTCTTGAATTAAATCAAGAGTTTTACTCTTCCTTTTTCAAAACTAAATAGTTTTCCACCACAAAACCCACAAAGGGGAACTTGGATCTGCCATCAGATCTTAAAAAGGAGAGATTTTGAGATTTTACATCTCTTGATCTTCAAGATCCAGCAAGCAACAGGAGGAAGAAGAAGAACCCTTCCATTAACCCAAAAAAATAATATAAAAAAAAAAAAAAAACACTCAGGAGTCTAACTCCTCTTTGATTTCTCTTCAGAGAAATCTTTTTAGGCTAAAAGCCTGTTGTGTGCGCAAGTCGCCCGCGTGCCGACACGTGGCGCGCGCGCTTGCGCAACTGCGCAAGTGCGCAAGTCGCCCGCGTGCCGACACGTGGCGCGCGCGCTTGCGCAACTGCGCTTGTGCGCAAGTCGCCCGCGTGCCGACACGTGGCGCGCGCGCTTGCGCAACTGCGCAGTTGCGCAAGGCGCCCGCGTGCCGACACGTGGCGCGCACGCTTGCGCAACTGCGCTTGTGCGCAAGTCGCCCGCGTGCCGACACGTGGCGCGCGCGCTTGCGCAACTGCGCAGTTGCGCAAGGCGCCCGCGTGCCGACACGTGGCGCGCGCGCTTGCGCAACTGCGCAAGTGCGCAAGTCGCCCGCTTGCCGACACGTGGCGCGCGCGCTTGCGCAACTGCGCATCCCTTGGATGTCTTTTCCCCCTCTTTTGTATACATATATACACATATACATATGTATACAAATTTATACATACACGTACTCCACGACACTGTCCCTGTTAGAGAAAAATTTCTAACGGGGCGCTGCCCCGCACCCCGCAAGGGGGCTGCTAGCCCCCTTGACCCCCAGCCCGCTATCCGGGTAGCGGGACCCCCGTAAAAACTCTGCGTGGCTCCCGATATATCCAAACCCCCCCCTTTCAGAACTGAACACACGTATACTGCACATTGAGTTCGCATGACCAGTTTAACCCGTTAATCGGAGGTTCCCTCGCCCCAAAGGCGATGGGTAATTAACGGCAGCTTAGTCCGCGGCTGCCGGAGATTCGGATCCCCACAATCATTAAACCCAGGCCTACCCTAGGTAGGGGGAATCTGTAGTACGCCTGACAAGCGCGCGCGTATTCCCATCTCAATGGGGTGACGAAAAACACCCTACAGATTCTGGCACGCCCGGTGGGACTAATCTCTCCTCCCATATTTCGGGTTAAGCATTCATGCGAACTCAATCAATGTACATACCTGTATTTATACTAAAATAATGCCCTTTCATGCAGGTTTTCAAGCAATCACCTTTCAATGATGTCTTCGATAATGAGCTCAGCTCCCGTCTCCTACACGATGAAGATAGACTCCAGGACGGTCCTTCCGGCCAGTCTCGGGCGACAATGGGAGGAGCCGCTGCTACCATTCGGCTCTATTATGTTCATGCCAGTTGGCGCCATCCCAGCTCCTCAGGCCCCGGTGGCAGACAAACCGGTCTCGAAAGGCAGGAGACCAAATGTAGTGGTCGCAAGGGCACCTCAGCCCAAGCGCAAGTCCGTTCCCGAACGCCTCTCCATGGCCCCAGCTGGGGGCAAGGCCATCGACACCAACAAAGCTACAATGCGCCCCGAGCAGGCTCCAGCGGTGCCCTTGACCACTGCTCGATCGGGTGTCTTCTCTAAGCTCCCCTCTGATCAACTCACAATGGCTACCCGGGTAGTGGATGCCCGCCAAGCCTTCAAAATCGAAAAGCTGAGGAAGAAGCGGCTCGGACACAGAGCCAACAAAAGGGCCATGGCTCCGGCCATGTTAGAATTTATGAATTTCCGAAGCCCGGACCGCTCCGCGAAACCAGCTGCCAGTGATGAAAGAATGGCTGAATGTGTTATCCACACTGTCTACATGGCCGGACATGAGGAAACGAACCCTCTTCTTCTTCACAGCCATGGTGATGATACGGTTGATGCTACCCAGCATCGGCTCGATCTAAATGATGAAGAGCCCGCTCAGGCCGATAAGCCAGAGGATCCCGTGGTTCCTATGGAATGGAGCTCAGGCAATAAAGATTACCCGGTTGTCATAGCCGGAACTACAGAACAGGCATTATTCCATTGGCTTCAAAGGCAATTTCAGGACAGGGATGAGAAGATGGCCGAGGTCTATTCCAAAGTTGACGAGCTGGCAAACGTCGTGGCAGATCTCACGACCCAAGTCGCCCGATTACAATCACAGCAGAATCAAATTTTGGCTCATGAGCCAGGGATTGGTACCCGGGGGCAGCCAGCTGATATCCCTTTAAATCTAAAAGCGGAGCGCCTTCGCGAAAAACGGCCGCAGTTAGCCTCCAGTCCCTCTGATACATACGCCGGGGGGGAATCGCCTCTGAAAGAGAAGCTGGAAAAGGTCTATTCCTTCAAGAGGGAAAAGGTCCACAAGATATTCAGGGACGCCCTAAGAAACGGTCTACAACTGCCAGAATCAAAGAGACCGCAAGAAGAGAATATGATCGACGACCCAAAATATTGCCCCTATCATAGGGTGATAGGTCATTCCATTGAGGACTGCTTCGTCTTCAAAGATTGGGTCGAAAAGCAATACATGGCAGGAGAGATAGAACTGTCCAAAGGCGTGTTAACAAACAGTCAAGCTGCAACCGCCAATTTCATACAAATGGAGACCGAAGTTCTTCGTGAAACCGATTCTCTCAGACATCTGCCTTTCTCTGAAAACAGTCGACCACCACGTCATTAAACTGGGAACAATCGACCTCTAAGTCGTTAAACTGGGAATGTAAAAAAAATGTAAATAAAAAAAAATGTGTAAATAAAAGAAAAATAAAGAAAAGCCGAAATGATGGGGCAACTCGCAATAAAAATCAGCGAGTAAAAATGAAAATGAAAATAAAGCCGAAATGATGGGGCAACCGCGAATAAATAGCCGAAATGATAGGGCGATCGCGACCTTCGCGATAAGAAAAGCTGAAATGATAGAGCAATCGCGGTAAAAAAAAAAAAACAACAAAAAAAAACAAGGGCGGATGATGAGTTGCTCCTGGCATTATTCCAGTGCAGCAATGCAGACGCCAAACAAAAATCCAATTTCCCAAAATTCTTTCAGCCCTACGGCCAGTCCCCAAATTGACTACCGTATACAATCCACGGGCTCAAATAATTCTCAGCATACCCATGCCCCACCGCAACCACCAGTTACGCGGCTGGTCTCCGCCTTTGAAATTATGCTTCATTGGAAAGACCCACTCATGTGTCCTCACGATGCATGAGGAGAACAAACCTTCGTGAGATCCTTACGACTCACCAAGGAAAAACACACTTAGGAGTCCTCACGACTCTTAAGGAGAAAATACACCTGCGGGATCCTTACGACTCGTAGGGAGAAAATGCTTTTATGGGACCCTCACGGACCATAAAATTGAAAAGTCTTAGGTGATAGGGATCCAAACCTGTCTCCTAAGCCATCGCTTCCCAATCCCCAAGTGGCGAATGATGAGTCGCTCCTGGTACCATATTCCAGTGCAGCGATGCAGACGCCAACCAAATTCCAAATCCCATACCCCAAAACGGCGAATGATGAGTCGCTGCTGGTACTACATTCCAGTACAACGATGCAGACGCCAACCAAATTCTAACTCCCATACCCCAACGGCGAATGATGAGTCTCTCCTGGTACCATATTCCAGTGCAGCGATGCAGACGCCAACAAAGTCCCAAAATTTTTACGGCCCTACGGTCTGGATCATACATCCTGCAAAACCGTATACAATCCACGGGCGTAAAACGATCCCAATCTCTCCCAAGTCCTACCGGTGAGACCACATTCAAAGTCCCACCGGCAGGGAAGATTCCAAAAGAAAAAGAAAAAAAAAAAGAAAAAAAAAAGGGAAAACAAAAAAAGAAGAACGGTATGTCCACAAGCAAAATGGGCACGGATGAAAACCCGAAAGGGCTCCGTGAGTAAAAACAGCAGGACTGCCGGCGAGTTTGTGAAAACCCGAAAGGGCGCAAACTCGTAAAAAAAAAGAGAAGAAATTAAATGCACTCGCAAAGTCCTCTCGACTTTGTGAGGAGAAAATTCCCGCGTGAGATCTTTACGACTCACAAAGGAGCAATACACTTAGGAGTCCCCACGACTCCTAAGGAGAAAATACACCTACGAGATCCTTTCGACTCGTAGGGAGAAAATGCTTTTATGGGACCCTCACGGCCCATAAAATTGAAAAGCCTTAGGTGACAGGGATCTAAACCTGTCTCGTAAGCCACCAATTCCCAAATCCTCCCGGGGCACATGATGAGTTGCTCCTGGCATTATTCCAGTGCAGCAATGCAGATGCCAAACAAACCAAATCCAAATCCTCCCGGGGCAAATGATGAGTTGCTCCTGGCATTATTCCAGTGCAGCAATGCAGATGCCGACAAAAATACCAATCCCAAAATTCTCTCATGACGAATGATGATTCGCTCCTGGTACCATATTCCAGTATAGCGATGCTGATGTCAACTCAAGTCAAACAAATCAAACCATCCAATTCCAACATCGACCTTTGCGTCAAACAGCGACACTCCGTGCCGGGGGCACGTCTACCAAATCGCTCCGTAACAGAGCGTCGACCGTCTATGTCGCAAAAAGGGCAGTGCAGGCTCCCGCAAATTGGGAACCCAAATCGCTTCGTAACAGAGCGTCGACCGTCTATGTCGCAAAAAGGGCAGTGCAGGCTCCCGCAAATTGGGAACCCAAATCGCTCCGGATCAGAGCGTCGACCGTCTATGTCGCAAAAAGGGCAGTGCAGGCTCCCGCAAATTGGGAACCCAAATCGCTCCGGATCAGAGCGTCGACCGTCTATGTCGCAAAAAGGGCAGTGCAGGCTCCCGCAAATTGGGAACCCAAATCGCTTCGTAACAGAGCGTCGACCGTCTATGTCGCAAAAAGGGCAGTGCAGGCTCCCGCAAATTGGGAACCCAAATCGCTCCGGATCAGAGCGTCGACCGTCTATGTCGCAAAAAGGGCAGTGCAGGCTCCCGCAAATTGGGAACCCAAATCGCTCCGGATCAGAGCGTCGACCGTCTATGTCGCAAAAAGGGCAGTGCAGGCTCCCGCAAATTGGGAACCCAAATCGCTTCGTAACAGAGCGTCGACCGTCTATGTCGCAAAAAGGGCAGTGCAGGCTCCCGCAAATTGGGAACCCAAATCACTCCGGATCAGAGCGTCGACCGTCTATGTCGCAAAAAGGGCAGTGCAGGCTCCCGCAAATTGGGAACCCAAATCGCTCCGGATCAGAGCGTCGACCGTCTATGTCGCAAAAAGGGCAGTGCAGGCTCCCGCAAATTGGGAACCCAAATCGCTCCGGATCAGAGCGTCGACCGTCTATGTCGCAAAAAGGGCAGTGCAGGCTCCCGCAAATTGGGAACCCAAATCGCTCCGGATCAGAGCGTCGACCGTCTATGTCGCAAAAAGGGCAGTGCAGGCTCCCGCAAACTGGGAACCCAAATCGCTCCGGACCAGAGCGTCGACCGTCTATGTCGCAAAAAGGGCAGTGCAGGCTCCCGCAAACTGGGAACCCAAATCGCTCCGGACCAGAGCGTCGACCGTCCATGTCGCAAAACGGGCAGTGCAGGCTCCCGCAAACTGGGAACCCAAATCGCTCCGGATCAGAGCGTCGACCGTCCATGTCGTAAAACGGGCAGTGCAAGCTCCCCACAAATCGGGAACCAAATCACTCCGGGTCAGGGAAACGTCTACCACGGACACTCCGTCTCGGAGACGCGTCAAGCGTCGACTGTCCATGTCGTAAAAAGGGCAGTGCGTCCCAAAAGTGGGAACCAAAGCAAGTCGCCTCCACGTGAAAGAAGATCCATCAATTTCATGCACACGACCCATATATGCTGTGTGCATTTATTGATGGGGGGCACTTTGTTGGGGTAAAAATTTACACCCCTGTTGACCGAGTCAAAGTCAAGGTCAACCCCAAGCCAGGTAGGCCCAAGCCCAAGCAAGTGGGCCAATGCCCAGGTCGAGCCCGAACACGAAGCGTCTGGCCTTCCGCCATGCCAACAAAAAAAATCATCATGTAATAAATAATTTTTATGTAATTTTTTATACATGAATGTATGTAAAATGGGCATGAAGCCAATATTTTGTAAGCCCATGGCTTATGTGCAAAAATGTAATGGCACATGAGCCATGGAATAGGCAAAATGCCATTTTGTAAAGCCCAAGGGGCTATATGCAAATATGTAAGCCTATAAAAGGCAAAATGATGATGAATAAAAAGATACTTTTTATTCTCTCCACAAAAAAATTAGAGCTGAGCTCTTTCTTCCTTCTTCAAGGTTCCAAAACCTTCTTCTTTCTCTTGAATTAAATCAAGAGTTTTACTCTTCCTTTTTCAAAACTAAATAGTTTTCCACCACAAAACCCACAAAGGGGAACTTGGATCTGCCATCAGATCTTAAAAAGGAGAGATTTTGAGATTTTACATCTCTTGATCTTCAAGATCCAGCAAGCAACAGGAGGAAGAAGAAGAACCCTTCCATTAACCCAAAAAAATAATATAAAAAAAAAAAAAACACTCAGGAGTCTAACTCCTCTTTGATTTCTCTTCAGAGAAATCTTTTTAGGCTAAAAGCCTGTTGTGTGCGCAAGTCGCCCGCGTGCCGACACGTGGCGCGCGCGCTTGCGCAACTGCGCAAGTGCGCAAGTCGCCCGCGTGCCGACACGTGGCGCGCGCGCTTGCGCAACTGCGCTTGTGCGCAAGTCGCCCGCGTGCCGACACGTGGCGCGCGCGCTTGCGCAACTGCGCAGTTGCGCAAGGCGCCCGCGTGCCGACACGTGGCGCGCACGCTTGCGCAACTGCGCTTGTGCGCAAGTCGCCCGCGTGCCGACACGTGGCGCGCGCGCTTGCGCAACTGCGCAGTTGCGCAAGGCGCCCGCGTGCCGACACGTGGCGCGCGCGCTTGCGCAACTGCGCAAGTGCGCAAGTCGCCCGCTTGCCGACACGTGGCGCGCGCGCTTGCGCAACTGCGCATCCCTTGGATGTCTTTTCCCCCTCTTTTGTATACATATATACACATATACATATGTATACAAATTTATACATACACGTACTCCACGACACTGTCCCTGTTAGAAAAAAATTTCTAACGGGGCGCTGCCCCGCACCCCGCAAGGGGGCTGCTAGCCCCCTTGACCCCCAGCCCGCTATCCGGGTAGCGGGACCCCCGTAAAAACTCTGCGTGGCTCCCGATATATCCAAACCCCCCCCTTTCAGAACTGAACACACGTATACTGCACATTGAGTTCGCATGACCAGTTTAACCCGTTAATCGGAGGTTCCCTCGCCCCAAAGGCGATGGGTAATTAACGGCAGCTTAGTCCGCGGCTGCCGGAGATTCGGATCCCCACAATCATTAAACCCCGGCCTACCCTAGGTAGGGGGAATCTGTAGTACGCCTGACAAGCGCGCGCGTATTCCCATCTCAATGGGGTGACGAAAAACACCCTACAGAGTGCCTATCAGTATTTCTCGACTGCCCTGGCCAGGGACTTTGTGTAATGGCTTTCCGAACACTGCGCGATATCAACCCCCAATACCGGAAGAGACAGATCCTATCTGACCGCTACTGCCTCCAAGTGTTTCGGGACTACACCCAACTACTACCTGTTTGCATGACTCCTTTGAACCATGGTAGGGTAGTAATCTAAGTGCAGTGGGAACACATTCGAGACGAAGTAGCGATGGCAAGTCAACGGACTAAGCTGTACTCATATCACCTGGGAACTGCTTCCTGACAATAGGTATAATACCAACCAACAGTTCCCGATGTGTCCTGTCCAGTGTAACTCATAACCCAATGAGCACCTGCATATTATCTCCAGTACGTCGTACTGATGGCTGTGGGACAGACCATATCCCCTGCTGGGATGAGAAGTATATACACTAGTCTACTCCGGAGTATCGATGCCCCATCTCGATAATCCTGCGACTAGAGACCTGTATAAGGATGTGCTTATAGACTACCCAGCCCCCACTAGTATGACTGTCATCACAACACTGATAGTCAAGCAAAGATCCTAAAGGCTCTACCAATATATATAAGCGATATGCTAAAAGAAACACATGCACATATTAAGGTAAATCAAACCAGGTAGCATACTACCATTTTGAGCAAGATTGTTATTATCACTGTGAATATCTCAAACTTCCAATATGTAATATACAATATAGTATGATACAATAATGGCCTCTAGTGCATATATCACTATCACCCAAGCCCTCACAAAGTCCTGGTCCGAACCATAAACCTCCGGGGCTCGGGTAAATGACAAAATGAATCGATTTCGCGGCTGAATTTTCAAACCAGCGAGCGATTTTTGAAAAGTTTGGGTTTTTCGAATTCATTTGCCGCAAAAACAACTACTAGTATTTGAATCGGCTCTGATACCATGTTGGGCTTTAGTGCTAGGGTCGCTACACTGGCGGACCGGAATAGTGAACAAAAAATTCAAAAGTATAGCATCAAATACCAATCCCAGAATCATTCAAATTCTAGTAGCAGACAAAAACTAGCTAGCATAAAGTTGAGTTTAGGATGCTACAACATTTGTATCTTGTCCACCCAATCATGGAAGACCCAGGTTAGACTCCGTCGTCTTAGGAACGAGCTTGTAGACGGACCCCCTCACCGAAGATAATCCATATCGAGAAAACCCAAACTCAAGCTTCAACTCCACCAAATGATAATATCTTGTAAACTAACTTTGCCTTCATGATTTGCTAAATCAAGAAACGAAGAGATGCAGAGTTCACTCACATTTTTCTTTTCTCCCAAGCGCTCTCTACAAAAATGAAGAGAAGAGGAGAGAAAATTGGCATGAGGAATGAATATTTCATACAAAAAGAATTAGCAGCCATGCTTGAATAGTGTTGCATTTTGAATAAAATATTTAGCATCATTCCTTCATGCCACCTCACTAGGTGACTCATTTCCCTTACTTTTTCATAAAATGAAAAGTAAATGGGGCGTCCTCCTTCTAGATGAATACCTTGTGTATCATATACACAATACATCCATGTATATATATCGTATACATATACATGTCTTCGTATAAAAATACGAATAGTAAAATGAGAGAAATATAAAGTGAACATAATACTAGAATTTATATCATTATTATTAAATCAATACTCGGTTTAATAATCCGGTTTAAACATAAACTGACTAGTATTATAAAACATCCGATTAAAGTACATGTATCAAATACACGTATTTAATCGAACTCCCGCACATATCGTCATACACGCACTATATCGTTTCGCCTGAATGGAAAAAACCTCTACGTAAGACTTTAAGGACTCAATCAATACGCTGGCAGTAGATTAGGATCATATCTGATTGATCTGAAACACTTTTGATGAATTACCTCATGGGTTAACCCATAAGCACGTCAGCGACACTAGCTGTACTTAACGGCTACCTAGGATTGATCAAAAAGAAAGGTCGACAAGCAAGCTCATCCATACGCAGTCAGGATCTATCAGTGAGTTACCATACAGTCCAGTCTCTTCATCAGAGTGTCGCATACCGGGTCTGGGTGTGGAAACAATCAGATCCCCAATAACCCGATAAGTCGTGCTGATGAAAAAACATAACCACATGAGATACAACTAATAACACTTTTCAGTGTATCTCAACCGCTTCGGTCGAAAACTTCTGGTTATGATCAATCAAGCACAGCGCGACATCTACTCTCTGTACCGGGAGAGGCGAATCCTCTCGACCGCTCACTTCTTCCATGTGCTTCGAGACTATACCCAACTAAAAGCTATTTGCACGACTCTATGGAGCCATAGTAGAGTAATAATCAAAATGCAGTTGGAACACACACAAGACACTATGGCGATCTCAGGTCAAAAGACTACCATGTACTCGTGCATAAAAGAATTGCTATATGACAATAGATATAATACCATCTAGGAGTTCTCGGTACGTCAGTCCAGTGAAATTCATTCTCCAATGAGCACCTGTATACAATTATCGGTGTCAAACACCAATAACCGTAGGACCAGCTATCGCCCTCCAACCGGGACAGAAAACTATACACTGGTCTAATCTGGAGTTCCGATACCCAGTCTCGATACTCCTACGATTATGGACATTTAAGCATGTGCTTATGGACTATCCAGGCCCCACCATTATGATTTCATGATAATCCTGGTAGTCAAGCAAAGATCCTATGAGCTTTGTCATCATGTATTAACGATACGTAATAGCAAGTAAAACATATACACATGAATGATAAAGACAAACCAGATATGATACTATCATCTCAAGAAAGATTGTTCTATCCATATAGGTCATCCTACAATTACAATAATTGTCTTGGAGCACATATATCCAACACATTTTAGTGCTGTGTAACAAACACGACCTTATTGATTGTTCATCTCAATAATATGTCAAAGGGTTAAATATGCAGCATTGTGTAGAGCATGTCCAGTAGACTGCATTAGTGCCCGAATCATTCCGTAAGATTTCCATTCTGTATTCTCCCTATCTGATTGTCGTATCTCCTTTACGATAAAGAAAAAATGAAGGACAAAAACTAGAATATATCTATACCGTACCTCCTATAGGACTTTTGCATCATGAACTAGGCAACATCAACTACTTAAAAGCAATACTTCCATCAACTTAAATCAATTATTTTCTTCTTCTTCAAGCAACCTTCCTTTGTACGAACCCAAAAAAAAAAAATTTGCACCTCTTGCAGATCCATCGATTATCACATCATGTTGAGACTATAAATAACTCCAGCTTCTTCTATAGATTGGCATTGAGCATTGATGAAGTAGACAGGATTAATGACAATTGCGAGGTTACTAGTGTGTTCGAGGCAGTTTTCTTTGATAATGATGTCGAGGTGGTCTTCGACGATTTCTTCATTGTTCGACTTTTCATACATACAATTGTCACAATTATTGAGTTTCTTCTCGTGTTTTTATTTCAACCACGTTCACAGCTCTATTAAATTCGGCAACATCTTCAAGTTTAAAAGTTCTTTTTATTTGAATCAACTTGAACGGTTAGGTTTGGATCAAGTGGTGATTGAGGAGATTATGCTGGTGATTGTGGTGATAATGGTAGTGGTATAGTTTGGTTGAATGATGGTTGACGAGATTGTGGTGGTAATGAAGGTGGCGGCAGTAGTGATGTGATTCGATCGGGTGATGGATGAGGAGATAGTTTCTGTGGTGGTGATGGTGACGGTGACGGTGACGTTGGTGGTGCGGTTTGATTGGGTAGTGGTTGACGAGATGGTGGAAACAACGATGGTAGAAATGTTTTTGATGTCGACGATTTTATGTTTACCCTGTTTCTCAACTCTTGCTCATAATATGAAGGTAATTTTTTTCCCTTCAACTCTCATTGCATCCTAGACCAGCCTTGGTTTGGAAGCTCGTCTTGTATTTCTTGATTCATCTGAAAATTCTTCCACCAAATCTTCTCGTCCTTCTTCAGTTTATAGGCAGCAAGCATGACTCGTTTGTCAACAGGAATCTCAATAAACTGAAAGAATTTGTCAATCTTCAGCATCCAATAATATGAAAATCCTCATCCAGCATCCATAAAAGAAAAGGATGCCTCTTGCTAGTTGAATATATTCATGATTCTCTGCTTCCCATCATCGTCTCGCATAGATGGTTACATTATCATCATCGAGATCTGAATTTTCTCCAATAGGATCCAATTGATTCAGAGGATTTCAGATAATCATACGTTGTTGTTGATGATGATGTGGTAATGCCGCGTAACCACTAGCTGAGTAACCACAAGCCTTGCTTGCATGAGGCGCATCTTGGTTTCAATGATGATAGTTTCCTTTATAATCGCCGAGAGGAATGCCGTGAGCTCTAGCACGTGGCGCATTTTGGTTAGCTTGGTTGACATATGCTCGTCCATTGCCTTCAAATCAGGATGAACCTTGCTCTGATGCCAACTGGTGTAGCGGGAAGCGTGGGGGGTAGATATCGTTTTAACGGACATGAGGGAATAGGTATCATCTGATGGGATAAAATCCTAGAGCACTAGGCAAAACATAAACTCTCTCTAAAATATTATTAAACCAAATACTTCATTCAAAAGAGTTACAATGAGGCTTCTTATGCAGGCATAAAAACAATCCTAATACTAATAAGACTCAAATAAAATAAATTCTAAACTTATTAAACTAGATAAATTCTTTCCTAACAAACTAAATAATAAATTCTCTTAAAAAAGAAAGTAAACAAAATCTATTCCAAATAATATTTTAAATCCACAGTAAATTTAAAATAGAATCAAATCCTTTATTTGGCATTCCTCCTACGTCAAAAAAGGAAAAAGAAGACAAAAAATTAGAATATATCTATGTCGTATCTCCTTTAGGAACTCTGCATCATGGACTAGATAACATCAACAACTTGAAAGCAATACTTCCTTTAACTTAAAAGTCTTTAGAGCAATGCCTGATGATATGAGATATAAGGTAATAATTTTATAGTTTTAGTAAATTGTCATGGTCAAACTTAAATGCCGTTATTATAATCATAAATTGTTAATTTGTTACCGATTAAGTGATAGGTCAAAGGGGTAACTTTTAGTCTTTAATTCCACACTTGAAATTTCTTTTTTTTTTGCTATTATTTTATTTCACTATAGGAAAACATGATCTAATGCGACGCGTATCATGCGTCGAATTAGATCTAATTCGACGGGAGCATTTTATAATCGACGGAAGACTACCGTCGCATTTAAACGCAATGCTGTAGATCTAATTCGACGCAAGGAATCCGTCGAATTAAACCTTTTTTATTTGACGTAAAACACTCGTTGAATTTGCCATGATTTTGTAAGTATAGAATATTATTAAATAATATAATAATAATTTTCAAAATCTAATCCGACGGGTAATGCCCATTGAATTAGACTTTTTTTCCGACGAGAATTACCTATCAAATTAGGTGTAAACAGCAGAAAAAAATAAATTTCAAAACAGAGAATCTGGAATTTCAATCCAATCCAACATTTCAATATTAATTCAATTCCATTTTAAATTCTAATCCAAATCCAACCACATTCCAAAATCAATTCCAATCGAATCCAAATACAAATACATTCCAATCCAATCTAATCCTAAAATTATTTGATAATCGAATCAAACAACCAATACAAACACAGATTCATATTTATCGATATATATGTACATGAAAATTAGAAATGAAATCATAATTAATAACTCAAACACACACATATGAAAGTTAGAATTTTAGATAATACTAAACTACGAGGAGGTCGATCACAGGGAGGGAGGCTCATCATCTTCATATTCATCTTCGTGGTAAAACCCCTGCGATTAAAAGTTTAAAATACATAATTTAATACATATTATATTTATATATTTATTATATTTATATATTATTAAGTTAGGGTTATCGAACTTACCGGAGGTACTGAGATCACTCGTTGTGCATACATACTGATAAGACGAGGCTTCTGAATTGTGGTAAAGCCACTAAATGGAAAACCAGCGAGAGTGGGAGTCAATCGGTGTGAAGAACCGCTGATATACGACGTCCGATCAGTCTGAGATCCATCATATGTTGGGGTTCTGGTCCTACGTGAAGTCTTCGATTTCACGTCGTGTGTCGGACGATACATAGGAGGTGGATGCGCAATCGGCTTATAAAGAGCGTTATACTGGATGGGAGAGATTTTGGCGGACACACATTGGACTCTCCTGTGAGTATCCGGTCGATATGTGGTGAAAGCCTTATCTGCATCGAACAGTCTCTACTGGTCAATAACCAAATGTCTCTACTCCATCTCTATCTCCTTAATCAGCCGGCCTCTCTCAGCCGCCATCAGCTCCTGTTTGGAGAAGAAACATATTATCGCCGTTCTAACAGCTACACAATAATTATTCTGAAATAATTAAGAAACACGTTATTGGTAGAGTCTTATATATTGCTCCTTAGCTACAACTGATGCAGGCGTGCCATCGTCCCGCCAAATCTCAACAAAGCTTGAGTCTTATTGTTGAAATCCACTTATATCAAAACCCGTGTACACTCACAACACATAAAATTTATAGTCGCTCCTTCGAAAGTTAATACCATACAAATCTGGCCTTGAAGATTTCGATCTGATTAATGAGGTCTGCATCATGTCCTTGCTTTATATTAAATTTAGAAAGTTAAATACATAAATTTCTAAGATATATTTTGAACGTATTAATATAAAATATTGATTGTCGAAACTTGCGTATTCGATGCAAAACCGGGCGGAATTCTTGTTCCCGCCCCTGTAAATATCATGCAACTCAGCGCGAGATGCTTTACCTCGCGCGCTTGTCTTCTGCAGTTATATCAAATATTGTTTATTGAGTTGTCACAAAAAAATAAAAAGGTATCGTTAAAAGACATACCCTAAACTGAGGGCTTATGTAATACCCGACCATGGCACGTCAGTAGTCATCAGACCAATCTGGATCCGGTTTTGTCGCATACATCTCCTCTGGTGTATTGGCAGATTCAAGTTTTTTGAAGACCTTGTTTTTATGGTCTCACTAGTTCTTCGCCATATGCTTAAGCGGCTTTTCGTGAACTTTTTGTTCATCGACAACCATCTCGGGATCCTATTTGTCATACTACCGGAAATCAAACTGACTGCAAAACAAGATAATTCATCATCATATGGGTAGACGTATTTAAACAAATCAAAATACAGTTCGGTATTGAATAGCATAAATAAATCTCACCATAACTTTCCATACAACAATGTTCTTCTTATGTTCCAACTCCGGGCTTTCCCACTCAAGAGCCATCCAATCGCTATCGTTGTCCTCGATCACATGAGGCATGCGTTTTTCGCTGTTCACTATAAATGACACCATCTTCTTCGCTTCAGTACAGTTCTTATGAACAAGGTCTCCTGAAAATGAAAGGTATGCAATCGGCTTGTCCACAACATTTGGTTTCCTCATCCAGATCTGAGTAGCCCGTATGGGTCCTCCCACATCCCGTGTCTGTCGCTGGGAAGGATGTCCCTTATTCCTGTATCCTGCTCGGTCCTATCATCTCCTGACAAATCTAAAACAACTTCACGGTATATAGTTTAATATGTTAGAGAACAAAATAATAGTGAAAATTAATGAAGTGCGATTGTATATATATGCGAACCGCTTCTCGACTTCCTTTTTGCGGTTACAACATCTTTTACAGGGACAAATAATACAATTACCACCCACGACGAGAATTGCATATTCTTCAACACCATTGCGGAATTCATGGCCAAACTTGTTTTTATTTATCCAAGTCTTATCCATTATTGTCTGGTACGTAAACCTGAGATAGTTTACGATTATTTATTATATCAGAATAAACATTTTCAGATAGTTCACGATATTTACGGTTCGATATTGGATGTCGAGGATAACAGCTGTTGGGGGTAAGGGTTCTATCCCGTTAATAATGTATAACGCATTCACTCTCTGCATTTGTGCTTTTATTCGCTTTGAGAAAATTTCAGCGGCACATCCTCGTTGTTCTCCGAGTACACTGCAATAGAAGAGATAAATATCTCAATACTATCGGTATTAAAATGATCATCTCAACTATATTTGTATACGGAGAACCAGCGGAAAGGTACTGACGAAACTTATCTCGAAACGAATGAAAGCACAAGTATCCAGAGAAGTATATATGTTATACATTATTAACTTGTTCAAAACGGGACAAATCTATCCGGTTATAATGTGACTAGTCTTCTCGTCATATAAACTACAGGATGGTTGTTAATGAAAAACGATTAACGTTCGAGGTTGACAACGCATACGTAGTTTTATGTCACGAAGATAATCGTACATATATAACTGATAGACAGGTTTTAGGGCACTATATTTTATCAATTTGAGACACTCGATGACGATATGTATTCGTTTACTTTTTGTTATCATCAAGTATCATGCACTTAATTAGATTAGTTTTGATGGTTATTATTTCAATATCGTCGATTTAATTAATGTTTAATTGGTGATTTAATCTAGATTAGGGTTAATTGTTTATGTGATTTTCATTTTAATTAATAGTTAATTTGTGACTTAGTCTAAATTTAGTAGTTAAGAATTAAAAGGGGTAGAGCGGTGTACCGGAGACCGACATATATTGAATACGAAGAAAGAGCAAGCAATCACGCCGACATTAACCCTACAACCACACAAAAATTTTAATTACTTTGTCTTAAATTTCTACACAAATCTTCCAATATAACGAAATTAACTAAAATTAACGTTAATTTTTAGATTGGTTTGAATTTTTACAACAAATAAACTTTGAAAATTGAATGTTTATAAAATTTATTCACCTTAATCGTGGCCGATTCCACGTCGAGGTAGCTAGTGAACCGGATCGATGAAGTTGAAGGAGGTGGATCGGTTAAAGGATGATGAAGAAGGGGGTCTCAAGTATGAGAAGGAGGAGGGGATCGATGAAGTCGGAGGAGGTGGATCGGTTGAAGGAGGATGAAAAGGGGGTCTCACGTATGAGGAGGAGGTAAAGGTAGGGACCTCGGTGACAATGAGTAGGAAGAGGCGAGGAAGTCGAAGAGGTAGAGACAGGCACGGCGACAAGGAGGAGGAGGAGGGGATCAAAGAAGGAGGAAAAGTCGGTGAGGATGAGACGGTGATGGCAGTGAAGACAACGAAGACGAGGCAGCGGGGGCGATGAGGAGGTGAGGGGAGCGGGGATTTTTTCTGAAATTTTTTCAAGTGTTGGGGGGAAGTAATTTGGTGGAAAAGGGGCTGAAGTACTGGGCTAGAGTTGTTGACTTTGGTCAACGTCTAATTTTACGCGAGATTCCCGTCGAATTAGATGTTGACCAAAGTCAACAAAATTTCATATCTATGCAGCCTAACTCGACGGGAGACTCGTGTCGAAATTGGTCACCCGTCGAATTAGGCCTCATTTTCTTGTGTTTACATTAGTTATTGTTTATTACACATTAGGTATCTAAGCTGATAAGGAAATATGTAGATTTAAGTTATGGTTGAAAGCATTTGTTCTGCCCCAAATGAATATATGTCACAAGGGTGCACGGAACCGGGGGACAAGGATACCATATGCGTTCAAGCTACTAACCACATTATATATATATATATATATATATATATATATATATATATATATATATATTTGTGTGTGTGTGTGTGTGTGTCGAATATTCTATTTTTCTCTGCTTACAAAATTGTGCACTACATATGTTAGGGGTAGAAGCTATGCACCTGTCTATATAGGCCCATAGTAACCTGTGGACAAGGCCAAAATTAGACCCAATACACTGACGCATTTA
The DNA here is from genome assembly GCA_030015575.1 of Agapanthus africanus. Taxonomy (NCBI): domain Eukaryota; kingdom Viridiplantae; phylum Streptophyta; class Magnoliopsida; order Asparagales; family Amaryllidaceae; genus Agapanthus; species Agapanthus africanus. The sequence continues at coordinate 482,114,899 of JASDDO010000010.1, read as the reverse complement.
ATCTACCTCTGTCTTTGTCATTTTACTCTTTTCTATTCTTTGCCTTCTACTTTTCTTTCTCAATTTCTCTGAATGTCTTGCTTTGTCCTCGGAAAGAGAGTTTCTTGGAATCCACACGTTCCCCGAATTTGATTGTCAAGCATTTGATTCCAAAGTATGTTGTATTACCTTACTTGGTATGCTTTGATCATTTTGTAATATAATACACACAATGGCTGAGGTAAAAAGACACCAATGGTGGGGACAACAATGATGGTGGTGGTGGTGGTGATTGTTGGTCTTACCCTATTCAGGATTAAGTTTTGAAAATTGATGATCCATTTGCGCGTATTACACTTAAAGTTTTGTATATTTATATATATACGAAATTTGATGGAGGTTGGAGGCTGGAGGCAAACAACGAAATTGTCAAATCCATCAAAGGCTGAAGGATCAAGTTGGGACTTCACAAAACTATTGTCCAAGATCAAGTTGGAAACCAATAAAAAAACAAGACGGATTTCGTTATCCAACATTACTAATTTTGGATCTTGCTTTTTTTTTTCTTAATAGGATTACATTCTAAGAGGACTAGGATGCTCAAGAGAGATATTTTAAGACAAATATTTTTATATATAATTTTCTGGTTTTAGATTTTTTTTCCTAATAAATTTAGACCAAAATATATTTCTCTATAAGCTTGATATTTTCTTATTAATCTTTATTATTTTATTATTCCATTAAAAACTTATTATCTTATGCTTATCTAATCCGAGCTTGTTAGTCTTTCCTTGCTTAACCTAGGACCCAATTGCTATAGTCCTGTTTCTCATTGAGCGACAACTTCTCACGTCTATAGAGAGAATTCTTATAAGTTTTATTGTAGTTTCTTGAGAAGGAGCAGGATTGTAAGAGTAGCCTGTACAGAAGAAGCAGTTGTAAAGGTTGTTATCCTACCCAGATAAAGAAGGATATATAGTGGAAATGTTTGGGAAATCCTAAAGACCTCAGGTGTAGGCTAGATGTGGGACAACAAGCCACCGAAAGAATAATCGTGTTTGTACCTACTCTCTTATCTCTTTTATATTAACTCATTTGTATTTTATTCAATTGTTAATTATAATTTGTGGTATATGATTAATTAGGTTCCAAATTAATAAAGTTTGCTTAAAACCTTATTCACCCCCTTAGGGTTCCCCTTTGGCATTTCGGCGATAATGATGGCCATGACAGACGATGATTGTTACAATAATGAATGTGGAGACAGTGCCAGGAAAGGATGCAGTAGCAGCGACAACAACGGGGACGACGATGGGGTGGTTGACTGCAACGATGATAGGAGACGTGGAACAAGGCCGACAGTGGCGGACAGTGGCGACAACAATTATGATAGTGCTTGTGGTACATTGGTACAAGGCACACGACATGAGAATTTTGTTTGCCCACCTATTTTGATGGGAATAGGATTCCTTCTGAAAATGTCGAGAGAATCATATATTCGCAGGAATCCAATTATGTTATACCGAGAGAATCATATATTCGCGGGAATCCAATTATGTTATACCAAGCATGTTATGATTACCTTTTGATCATCACATACCAAGCAGGACCATTACAATTTTTTCTCCATCCCGGTCCTGAAATTAGCAAAAAAAGAAGTCTCCACCACTTCCTTTTATGGTTACTTCTCTTCTACATGTTATATATTTTATATTGCAAGATCTAGATCTAAATTTCTTTTAAAGAAAATCATTTGTGTTGCCCAAGGTGTCCATGCGAGGACTTTTGCGGTGTTCTTTCTCCCCACCCCCCTCTTTAGGCATAATCAAGAGTGCTTTTAACCACATATTCCCCCCACCCCCCTCATTAGGCATAATCAAGAGTGCTTTTAACCACATATTCCCCCCACCCCCTCTTTAGGCATAATCAAGAGTGCTTTTAACCACATATTTACTCGCATGTCAAGTTGACATGTATGAACATGCTATGCTAAAAGATTGTGATCAATGGATATTTTACTAGGTTAGAATGTCGTGTAGATTTGGATTGGTGTTTTAAAACTTAAAAGCGAAATGCGAAGCTAAGATAATAAAATCTTAAATAACCCAAGGCAAGGGGCATCAAAAAGGCCACTGATGAGGCAAAGGAAGACTATATTTTTAGGGATGCTGAAACCATTTAGAATAATATATAATTGATAACAACATGCATATCATAACCCGTTTCGACAATCGCTAAATGAATGCAAAATATAAATGCATTTAATAATCAAGTTGCGAAAAATCAAACGATCTTGCGAACAATGAAAAATCAAACTATCATGCAAACGATTATATAAACAGCCTATCAATTATCAAGAATCTAAATAACTAGAAAGCCAATGTAGAAATAATTTCTATATTTATAAATAATATAAATAATAATATGAAAAATTATAATTATTAAGCAAATAATTTAGAACAAACACCTAATCAATTCCATGAGTTGTCGACGGTAATTGATGGTAAATCGTGCATGAAGTAACATGCTAACTGCCATGTCAGATGACCATTGGTGGCCAATGGAGGTTCAAGACATGGGATTTCATGATATAATATTTTGAAAGACAGAGATGTCAAAGCTCGTAATTGTCTTATAAGAAGTTGAACATAATTCCATATAACAAATATATCATCTTTTCCTTTCTTTTAGACTTATCCATACTCTATGAGAATTTAGAGGATGCCTACAACTATGACAAACCATTTTCTTGTCATAGTTTCGTGTCGTAGTTTCATGAACTAACAATTTAGCACTTATTTAGAGAGAGGGTGACGTCAAGTCGACAGCTGAACGTAAAACTTTATCAGATATTTACTAGAGCTTTGCTTCATAGCCGACCCCATTTGGATGGAAAAATGCTTAAATGATGAAGATTATGATAAATGATGTCATGTGGGTGTACCGCTTAAAGTTCGTAAGTGCCAATTAGTTAATACTACTCTTTGAAACTTATATGTATATATGTATATACATAAAATAGCAACAAAAAAGGTAAGTAGTTCACTTATGTTAAAAAAATATAAAGGATGGATTTTGTTACTGCTAATAGTGTATATACATGCAACAATGGGAAAGATAATATAGTATAAATAACATTGGTTGGATAACTATTAATAGTCATCAAAATTAATCAATAACAATATCAAAATCATATAGAAGCCGCTCAATTTCCATCTAGGTGGATAGGAACCCCGCTTTGGACCAGACGCTTTATCCGCTTGATTACAATGCCTAGTCCTACACTGGAGTGGTATAAGGGTGTTTTTGCCTAGGTTTGTAAATGAAATTTCAAATGTTTGGTAGTATTTTAATTATAAATCAATTATAAAATACATTCAAGAATTGTTTATAAAAAGTCAAAACCGAAGTGTCGGTATTGGACGTCTCTGTTAGGATTAAATATTATACCCTTTTGCCAAAGTCAAAGCCTAAGCCCAGGCATAGGCCGGTCGGCCCATCAAAAATATAAAATGTAATAGAAAATGTGTAATGTGTAATAAATTCAAATGAAATACTCAAAAAACCAATTTTGTAAAGCCCAAGAGCTAAAGTTCAAAAGTGTTGGGGTATTTAAACCCAACCATATGAGGAAATGATAACTTCTATTCTCTTCTCATTCTATAGGGTTTTGTGCCTCCACTCTCCTTTGAGATGAGATCTCCATTCTTCTTCCTTAAAAAAACCCATAGAAAAGAGAACCCCTTTTGGGTCTCTCTCATTTTCTTCTCCAAATATAACTCATCAAAAGAGAACCAATTAAAAGGAAAGCTCCTCTTTTCAAAACAGATCTCAATAACACCTCCAAGATCCAAATCCAAAGTAAAAGGCTTACTTTTCTTCATCAAATCCAAGGAAGAAGGAGAAGAAGAGCTCTCGGGATAAAAGTCATAAGCTTTCACCCCGATCAAGCATTACCAATAAGGAACCCTAATGAAAGCCATTGGCTTTCATTGCTAAACTACACAAAGTCGATCTCTTTGGGGGTGAAAGCGTGAAGTTTTCACTCACGGAGTTTCACGGTCCCCGGATCTCTTCGAGATCTATTGAGATGGCCGCATCTTCCTGCCGCCACCGCCCTCGGGTATCCGCAAGGGAGATACCCGCCTCCGATATCTCCGCTAAGGAAATTTCCACTATAGGTATCCCCACAAAAAGGAATACAGGATATTCATAACCTGCAAGGAGATACCCACGGCGGATATCTCCACGAGATACCCGCTTGCGGGCATCTCTAAGGAGATACCCGTGGCGGGCATCTCCACGAGATACCCGCTTGCGGGCATCTCCATGGAGATACATGCATCTCTATCTATTTCTTCATCTCTTCCTCACTTTATCTTCTCGGAAGCCATCCGATGCACTCAAAACACTCCCTTTTGGGGAAAAAATCCTTTTCGGGATGTGGGATCCCTTGTGCTGGGCCCCGATATGTTCAAATAGGCCTAAAATTGTTTTCAAACACAATGCACATGTATCAGAATGAGTTCACATGATGCGCATGACCTGTTAATCGGAAGTGTGTCAAAACGAGAGGTAATTAATAACAGCTTTGTCCGTGACCGTTGGAGATTAGAGCCCCCACGATTAATACACCACTGCTTGTATTAGGCAGGAAGAATCTATATAAGCCTGGATACGCATCCGTCTTAATGGGGTGCCGAAAAACACTCTACAATCTTCTTTTAGTATCAGTAATGGTTGTTTCGACGATTTTGGTAGGTCCCATTTATAGCGAATGGTTTCCAAAGTTTTAAAAATAAATAGAAAGATATGTGAATTAATAATTTAGAATAAATGAACAAGAAGATAAATTGTTAATTACTTAGCATGCAATAAGCTTTAATTGCATGTATAATTATCATATTTGCATTGAATTGCTTGAATGGTATGATTTAATTTGTATTTGAGTTTGGTCTGACTTCAATATATCCTTACGATTTTATTATTACATGTGGTTTATGTTGGTATATATGTGCTTTGCAAATCAATAGGTGCTTTTATTATTTGACTTAAAGTTCTTGTTATATCTTAATATCTTAACTATTTTATCTGTTATAGGTTTTATTCTTAATCTATATATTTGTTATTGTCGATACAAATGTTAACTTTTTAGGGGTTTTTGGATATCAAACCCCCATATCGTAGGTAAATTGAAAAACAACCCTCAAATCTTGATATTTGGAAAAACAATCTCCAAAAATTTTAAATAAACTATTGTAATCCCCCTGGTTAAAATTCTATCCAAAACCAAGTTAAATCTAACAGTTGGAAACCAAAATTACTATTTTACCCTCTTCTTCATATTGGGAGATAAGAATTAACGCTACGACAAACAATCACACAACAACAAACGTAATACCGACGAAAGATCACAAATAATAATAAAGTGCGAGAATAAGAAAATAGAATCACAATCAAACCAGAAAATACGAGTGATTTGTTAATGAGGTTCACCCATCGTATGCCTAGTCCCCGGCAGAGCGAAATATGCAAAGTCTACTATAATCTTGAATCAAGTACACCCACTGTCACGATCCAAATGTGGAACGTGACCGACACTTAAATCACGCAACGTCTAAAAGCGTAACGTAATTCAAGTAAACCGAAAACCCAGAATCTAAACCGTAATTAAAAATAGAGTGGTAAAAATCTTTGTTTAAAAATGTTGATTTAAGGTGCAAAGAGTTGTATCAAAACCTTTTTGAAGATCAAGTTATTGTAAAAAAATTCGGCAGCATCTCTTTTGTAAAAACTGATCCAAACCGATACATAAGCATAATATATATATATATATATATATATATCCCCACTTGGGAGCAATCTCAATGCCATCCGGCGGAACACAATCACAAAGCGAGATATACGACGTCATAGGCGAAGAAATGAGGAAATAAAAAAAGAAAACAATATCCATAGCATAACATAAAAGTCGGCTCACACGAGGATGACACCCAGAGTCAAATATAATATAAATCTCTTAGTCTCGTCTCTAAATCAAATATACAAGTGGTAGATGGAGTATACTGGAGTATACTAGATACAATGAAAAGGTATACAAGGTAGAAGACAAAAGAATACTCGCAACTCATCTACAAAATATCATGCCCAAAAAGTCATAGCAAAAGTAGTAGTAGTATGCCCTGCCGTGACTATACTGACAGATCGGCCCTGCAAGACACCGTGGCAAAAGGGGGTGAGTTTTCAGCTCGTGAATAGTAACATTATAAATAGCAATCGCAAGCATGTACGTAACAACGACAGATTCTAAGTATGAATTTATGATACAGTACACTAGTATAGGTGCAACATGAATAGATGGGCGACGTATGAAATCTGAAGTGCAGCAACTATAGAAAAACCGAATATGTCATAGTAAATTCAATATGGTAGAACCAAAAGTATCATCAATAAAAACAATTTAAATCCTGTGTTAAGTATCGACACTCAATAATCTCAATATCTCAGGCGTTGTCTCTTAGATCGGCCTTCAAATCTATCTGATCACACGATTCCGGTCGGTATCCTCCGGATATCCGCCGAGCCAAACAATCACTGATAGATATTATTCGGCTGCCAGGCTCAACGTCTTTCTATACGATCTTCTTGTCCCGGGATACCGTACTGGATCCACTATGTACCCGCAGACAGTGCCTCCTCTCTCATCGAATATGCACATAGCTTAGAACCGAGAAAACTCATGGTGGATGTCACACATCATATCAAGAGAAACCGCGTTTTTAAAACAATCATAAGTTTTCAATATGTACATACGATTTCCCAAATCTAGAAATCTCACGAAAACTGAAATAATATATGAATATGGCGAATATGGCAATGTATATAATATTAATATGATGCAAGCTAAATAAATAACGCGAGGATCTATCTATTAATAAGATGCAATGCAAATGCAAGTTATCATGTGATTTCTATTATGTACGTGACATAGCAATTACCGACGGCGTGTGTACATATAGGTTAGTGCACATGCGACGTGAACCATTGGTAATGGTGCAAGTATTCTAATGTGGAGATATCAACATGTATGAACGTGTATGATGGCGTATGGAATATGGAAATGTGTATAGGTATATGCATATAAGATTTGTAACTAGTTCTAAACATCGGGCGCTTTACGCCGTTCGAACGATTCCCCCATAGATATTAAATCTACTCACCGGAATGGTCCTGAGCTACTCGAATCCGACCACTTCCTTTTCTTTCCTAATCGCGCCCGAAGTCTCCGCAACCGATCCTAAAATCGCACACAACTTAGCATATGAGGCTAGAAATCCGATATAACATGCAAACATATACTACACAAATGAACAAAGTCTTACAAGTTAACACGTGTAAACTTAGTATGCTAAACGCGTATAACAAACACTTACGACTACCCTTAAGGGCCGTTAACCAAAAGAAACACTAAAACATGAATCTGAATGTCCGTATCGCACGTTAACATATCGTCTAAAATAAGGTAAAATAGTCCCAGATTTTTATATATGCAAAATTAAAAAAAGTTGCATATATCAGAGGTCTAATTGGAGTCTCAGAGAGCCCACAACAAAAACCTACACTCAAACTCACCAAACGGGCCGTAAATTGCGGCCAAAAGTAATATATTGGCGGCCAAAAGTTTGAGATAGGGGCTCGGGTTTTGTGGATGTATTCATGGTCTTATAATTAGCTCCCAGTAATCGCAACTTTTCTCTGAAGTCTCTGGTTTAACAACAGATTTTGTTTGAAACCCTAACCTTAAACTAAAACTAATTTTAACGCTAATTTGAAACATTAAGCTGGTTTAGTGAAAACTTGATGGTTAAACAAGGATATAAAACACTAAACTATTCTTAACTAACCTAATTTAGGTTATGTTTACTCTAAAAGTTAACACAACCCCAAACTTACCTCAAAACCTCACTTGAAACTTGAAACTACTCAAAACACAAACTTTAATCTAAATTATGAATGATTAAGACTAAAGATTAGTAAAACATATTCAAGATTTGGCCTTTACCTCAAGATGATATGAAAGAGACCCTAACTTGAAAGGTTGCCATTAGATGAAGACTTGTCTCAAAAAGAACCCTTGAAGAGAATAAAAATTTGGATTTTTGAAATAATTTGAGAAGGATTTTATAGTGATTTGTGTAGGGTTTTTGGAAGGTAAAGAAAAGTTTTTGGTGAAAGGGGAGTTGAGAAGAAAGAAGAGAGAATGAGGGAGAGAAGGATCTAGAGAGATGAAGGCTAATGTTTAACCATGGCACAAATTTGACATTCATTTATTGCACTATACCTCATGTTTCCCATTTTCATTTTTCTTCTTTTTCTTTTCTTTTCTAGAACCATCCTAATATGTTAAATATATATAAACAAATATAAATTGTGGTTTAATTTGTCATGGTTGCCAAAACATGTTTTAACCTAAACTAACATCTTGTTAACACTAGATTAGTATATATATGTGTGTATTTAAAATAATACAATAAATATATATATATATATATGAAAATAATTATTAACTAAGTTTTATCGAAAACACATGTTATATCACTAATTAAATTATAATTAACTCTAAATAATTTTTAAGACGTTACACCCACGAGCAACCCTAGAAGTTTTCTCTTAAATCTCTCTAAATCTAAGCCGTCACCCTCTTAATATAATAATCTCTCTTAATAACAATACATTAATCATATGAGCGATCTCTATATAGGCAAATCCTATTCCTATTTAGAATAAGAGATAAACCCAAATTTGAAATATTCGGTTCGCACAGAAAACCCGTCGACAGTCGTCTGATCAACACTTGGTCAGACGTCTGTCTCTTCTCTGTTTATCTTTAGCTCTTTCAGTAGATATCTGCACCATTTCCATTAGACATCTGTCGTTGCTCTGGATTGGGCTTTACCATTTCTAGACGTCTGGCTACGCTTTGTTCTTTTGGCTTCGACTTGACCAGACATCTGACTTTGCTCTAGATTCTGACATAGCTCTTATGTATGTCCAGACATCTGTACTCGTCATATCAGACATCTGCAGGAAGTCTCTCCACAATTTTAACAATCTCCCACTTAGAGATACTTTCGTCTTGATTCTCAACGCTAATAGACTTCATACGACTCCACTCTAATCTCTCCTCATCAGATTTTCATGGTGAGGTTCACCAACCTACAACAGAGATCTAGTTTATCCCTGTCTATGACTTTGGTGAATATATCCGAAGGATTTTTTTCTCCCACGATCTTCTGAAGTGTCAACTCCTCATCTTCTAACGCTATACGTATGAAATGGTACCACATCTTGATGTGTTTGAGTGATATACCATATTCTTTGCCAAATGTATCGCACTTTGGTTGTCGCTCCATAAGGTATTGAAGTTTTGTTTCTTCCTCAATTCTTCAAGTAGCCCTTACAACCATATTATCTCCTTTCTGGCTTCCGTAATGGCCACATATTTGGCCTCCGTAGTTGACAATTCCACCACATTTTGCAACTGAGAGACCTAACACACCGATGTTCTCCAACTGTGAATACGTACCCCATTGTGCTTTTCCCACTATCTCGATCATCCGAGTAGTCCGCATTAATGTATCCTTACACCTTGAGAGTATCTCTCCCGAAACATAAGCAATAACTAGACGTTCCCATGAGATATCTCAACACCCACTTAACTGCATTCCAATACTTCTTTCTCGGATTTTGCATGTACCTGCTCACAACTCCCACTGTATGTGCATAAGGCACTCTTGTCATCGCATACATCAAATTTCCTACCGCAGATGCATAAGGCACTCTTGCCATCTCGTCCTTCTGCTCTTAAGTTGTCAGACACAACTCCTTACCGAGTTTGAAGTATTTCGCTAAAGGCATGCTCGCCGGTTTTGACTTGTCCATATTGAACCGCTTCAAAAACTTCTCGATATAGTCCTTTTGCAATAACCACAGCTTTCGCTGCTTCCTATCTCGTATGATCTTCATGCCCAAGATTTGCTTAACCGTTCCCAAATCCTTCGTGATTTTTCAGTCATCATCTTCTTTAGATTTTGAATTTTCTCGAAATTCGAACCCGTTACGAACATAACATCCATGTAAAGTAACAAAATAATGTAGTTTCCATCCTTGAAAGTCTAAACATATACACAATGATCAGATTCACAGCGCACAAATCCTGTATATTAAATGAACTGATCGAACTTGAGATACTACTGTCTAAAAGCTTGCTTGAGGCCATACAAGATTTTTCGCAATCTACATACCATATTCTTTTTCCCTTCATCTCGTATCCTGGTGGCTGTATCTTATCCTCCAAATCTCTATGAAAATGTCGTTTTCACATTTAGCTGCTCTAAGTGCAAATCCTTCACCGCCAGGATACTGAGAATCACCCGAATTGATGTCATCTTCATCAACTGGAGAAAATATCTTTTGATAGTCAATCCTATGATGTTATGCGTATTCTTTGATTACCAAGCGAGCCTTATACCGCTTCACATCATCAGCCTCATCTTTTATCCTGTACACCCACCTATTCAACAACGCTTTCTGATCTTTGGGTAGCTTCATTAGATCCTATGTACGGTTCTTTTTCAAAGGATCTATCTCCTCGTTCATAGCCTGCTCCCACTTCTTGCTAGCACCGTCGCTTGTTGCTTCCGTAAGGGATTTGGGCTCTCCCGAATCTGTATACAAAATAGTCGGTAACAAGTCTATCAGATATCCCTCCTCTCTCAAGTAGATCATCTCGAAACTGAAACATCCGGTTGCTAAACTTGATCACCAACTTGGTCTTAGACCTGATTCTGTACTGCAGTCTCCAAATTCTGATCTCCACTTGCAGGTACCCAATTGCTCTCTTGAGTTCTATCTAGCTCAACAAACTCGGACACTGCACCATCTTTGGCTTACTTTTTTTTTGTATAAGTGTTTCATCAAATATCCGATTTCGTATTACCTTCTTACTTGTATAATCCCACAGCCGATATCTAAACTCATCTCCACTATACCCGATGAAAGCACGCTTTCTAGACTCGGAGTTAAGCTTACTCCTTTCCGTCTTATCAATCAAAGAATACACAATGCAACTAAATACTTTGAGGTGCGAGTAATTAACCGGTTTACCTGACTAAATTTCTTCCAGAATACCTCCATCGAGTGCATTTTCCTGGATTCTGTTGATCATATACACAACAGTATCGACAACTGTTGCCCATAAGAATTTTGGCATATCCGCATCCAAGGTCATGCTCCGCATCAGCTCTAGGATTGTCACGTTCATCTTTTCAGCGATACTGTTCTGTTGCGGCGTTCTCGGTACCGTCTTCAACAAACGAATACCCTTTTACGAGCAAAACGACCTGAACTCCTGGATGCAATATTCCCCGCTATTGTCGGACTTCAGACACTTAACCTTCGTCCCTATCTGGCTCTCCATTTGCGCAATCCAGTGTTTAAAGAGACCAAACAGATCGGACTTCTTCTTCATCGCATAAGCCAGGTCTTCCTGCTTGCATCATCTATGAAATTTACGAGGTACCAATTTCCTTCATATGACTCCACCGAAACCGGACCACATGTGTTGGTATACACCATCTCTAGCTTTTTGGTTTTCTTAGCAATACTTCCAATCTGAAATATGAGTGCACTTTGCTTCCCGCGGATGCAACTCTCGCAAAACCCCAACTTCACCTTTTCCAACCCCGAAGAAGCCCTTACCCTGAAGAATCTTCATATTCTTCTCGCTGAGAAGCCCCAATCGTTTATGCCATAATGAAGTCTTCGAATCTGTGTTCGAACATATCACCAATGGAACCGAGCCTCCACTGCTCCCACTGAATAAGTACAGTGAACCGTTCAACTGGGCCTTGCAACCAGCAACGATCCTTTAGAAATCTTCCACTAAGAATTTCCAAACATCGTCATATAACCTTCGTTGTCCAGTTGACTTGTAAAAATTAAGCTTTTCTTTATATCTGGAATATGCCTTGCGTTCTTTAGTTTTATTTGACCTTTTCCTGACGGTTGTAGTATGATCGTCCATTTTCCAACGATCTTGCACTGCTGACTTTTTCCTACCATCACATGTCCAAAATCCTCTTGAACATTCTTGCTAAAGTGATGCCAGCCTAAAATGCAATGAAAGAATGTCCCCAAATCTAGAAACCAGGTATCCGCATTTGTGTTCTCGTTTGCCGATAGACAAAGCCTATGTTTCCCTTGTTCATATGTAGACACCACATTGGCTTCCTTTTCATCTGCTTTCTCATCTGAGCCTTTTTCAAGAGTCTACATTCGCTTTTTCTATGACTTTTCTTTCCGCAGTTCCAACAGCCATCTTGGCTCTTGCCTTTCGATTTTTCTTGGCTCTTTGACTTGCTCATCTTCCATTTTTCCCTTTTCATTATTCTGCTGCGATTCTCCACTGAAAGTGCAGAAGTTACCGAACTCCCACTCACTGCTTTTCTCCTCATCTCATCGTTTAATATTTAATATGCTACCTACCGTATCAATAAATATAAGAGTCCCTGATATCGAGTTGCTTACCGTCATTACGAGGTTTTCCCAACTCTTCGGCAACGAACAGAGAAATAACAGGGCTCGAATCTCGTCTTCAAACAATTAAAACGGATTCTAGTTGGCTCGTCATGCTGTTGAATTCATTTAGGTGCTCCGTCACCGAACCGTTCTCTACCATCTTCATATTGAAAAGTTTCTTCATCAGAAATATTTTGTTTGATGTCGAAAGTTTCTCATACAGTTTTGCTAGTGTCGTCATTAACCCCATGGTTGTTTTTTTCTTTAAGATATTAAAGACCACCCGTGGAGTTAATGTTAGTCTGATCATCGCCAAGGCTTTCCTATCCAATAAATTTCATGAATCATCGGACGACCTCTCACCCGACAACGGAAGATACAAATCCTTTTAGTATAGATAGTCCTCCATCTGCATGCGCCACCAACCATAATTGTGACCATTGAATTTCTCGATTCTTATCTTATCCTCCGGTATCTTTTCATCTATATTGCAGCAAACTCAACTTCTCTTTCGATCCGAACCAACACCTTCAAAACGATGATCTAAGAAAGTGGAAAGAGAGCACAAGTATCGTTATCCACCGTTAAACCTATATCGTAGAATCGAAAAACCCTAGGTTCCCTAACCTGGCTCTGATACCAGTTGTTGAGAGATAACCTATGATGAAAAATCAACGCTACGACAAACAATCACGCAACAAACGTGATACCAACGAAAGATCACAAATAATAATAAAGTGCGAGAATAGGAAATAGAATCACAATCAAACCAGAAAAGAAGGATTTGTTAACAAGATTCACCCACCGTATGGCTAGTCCCCGGCAGAACGAAATCTGCAAAGTCTACTATAATCTCGAATCAAGTACACCCATGAGCAATCCTAGAAGATTTCTCTCAAATCTCTCTAGATCTACGATGTCACCCTCTCAATACAATAGTCTCTCTAAATAGCAACACATTAATCATATAAGATGTCTCTATATATTGGCAAACCCTAATCCTATTTAAAATAAGCGATAAACTCAAATCTAAAATATTCGGTCTGCACAGAAAACCCGTTAACAAATGCCTGATCAAGACTTGGTCAAATATCTGCCTCTTCTATGCTTCTCATCAGTTTCTTGGGCAGACGTTTGCACTTTTGCCATCAAATGTGCGTCGTTGCTCTGGATTGGGCTTCAGCATCCACAACGTTTGGCTATGCTTTGTTCTTTTGGTTTTGACTTGACCAGACATCTACATTCTCTCCATCAGACGTCTGGCGTTGCTCTGGATTTCTGACATGGCTCTCGTGCATGTACAGACGTCTGTACTCCTCACATCAGACATGTGCAGGAAGTTTCTCCACAATTTTAACACTTCCTTCTTTCTCCATTACCATAGCCATCATACCCATTTTCTTCTCTTGCTAATTCCTACACCACACCACTTTCATTTAGTGAAACCCCATGCTCCTCTCTTTCTCCTTCTCTTCCTAGGCATCCCATCAATAATTCCTAATTTCTCTCCATCTATAAATGAAAAACCTTCTATTTCTTCACCTTCATTTGTTTCTCACTTCTCATCTTCACAAATTTCATCAAAACACTTAATAGATCTCGTTTCTTTGAAAATTAACATTATTTTTTTAATTATTGATGAGAATTTTCTGAAGAGTGAATGAAAGGAGTTGAAGTTTTGGATGGTAGATGAGTAATTTAGACACCTTTTTAAAACTAACCAGCCCCTTTAATCTTAGTTTTACCAATAGAGGGTTCTTTTTAGTTAACGACGAACTTTTAGAGGCTGTTTTTCTAAATATCAAGATTTGGGGGTTGTTTTCAAAATACCTAAGATTGGGGGGTACTATATAAAAAACCCTAAATTTTAACATTTTAAAAGAATATAGCATTTTTATGTTTGATAAATTAAGATATTAATAATATGAGAGAACTTAATCTCAATTGCCAGATGAGGAATTCCCTCTTATGACGGCCAAAAACTTCACTTTTCAAATTTTGGATGTATCATCATCAACAACAACTCGACCTTTTATCCTAAACATATGCTGCATGAACCAACATGAGAATCACACCGGGTCGAGCACATGAATCCTTTGCTCCACTTGCTCCTATCAAACAATTTACTTTCATTAAGGCCATTGGCATCCATATATTTTTGTATCATCTCCATCCATATTTTCTTCGGTCTGTCTTTTACCTTTTTGACTTGACCTAAATCGAGAATACCAATTCGTCGAACCGGTGCTTCCGTAGGTTTTCATCGCATATGACTAAACCATCTTAGGTGATTTTCTTGCATCTTCTCCACCACAGATACTACAACTTTTGCATGAATATCCTCATTATCATGCTCTAAAAAAATTTAACCCGATACACATAACGTTTTGTTACGTGGAAAGCCACTTGTCATGGAACGTTGTATGATAGGGATAGTCTTTTTCAATACACTTATAGGGAACGGAAAACGTACCACTTGTATGTGTATGTTTATAAAATATTTGTTAGTATAATTCAATAGAAACCCGACTTTATGCCATTAAACTTATTCTTAATGGATTAGATTGGAACAATGATTCCTTCTATCCGGAACAGTAGTGTTCCCTGATTGGGTACGATCCTTCCAAATCTCAAATCGCTCATGGTTTAGCGATTTATGGTAATACATCTCTAAAATCTATGCACACTAAAAAAATCTTATCACCTACATAATTTGTTACCTTTCGTTGAATGATGGAAAAATTAACGGTCTTCTATCACATAACATTTTATATCTATAGATCAATAAGCAAAGAGATTGAAAATTACAAAGCTTTTTGTATGTATAGGCTTTAGACCATTGAAATCGGTGTTGATGGTCGAATTAGAAAGTGTGAAGTTAACGTTTTTCACCATTGTAGCCGTGTAGGAGGAAATTACCACATATGGTAACTAAGATTCTGTTCTCTTATAATATATTGTATTATTAGTGCACTTTTCATTATTGTTTATAATTATATTTATAATTATTTTGATGTAAAAATAATTTTATGCACCAATGGTTGTCGAGGACCGCATTATCAATGCATTTTGTAAGAAACTAATAATGCAGATTCCAAACTTGATGCTAAGTTGCTAACATGCAATTGTACCCGAGATATGAATACAACACACATCCGACACACGTACAACACGTACAACATGTCCGATACAGGATGAACAAGTGTTGGGCAATTCATAGTCTCCTACAACACACGAATACACCACCTAGTTTGATGTGTCCGTTCTTCATTAGGCTGCTGCTTAGTAGGAATTCCATCCAGACAATAATTTCCCTTCGTGCCTTGCCTCATGAGTACTTGAAATGAAACTGCGGAGTTACATAAGCAATATTATTGGACGTACATGAAATTATGAAGATCACTTTATTTATGAATATTACTTTAGGATTATATAATTTTTAAAATAAATTTTTATCAGTAAATATGTTGTAGCATCATGTATAGTACATCAAATATACCAATTTCACAATTAGGTGTTTAAATGTATCTTCTGTCAAATTCATTTTTGGTGCTTCAGATCTAATATCTAGAAACCTATAGATTAAAATATGATCTACCAATAAACTAACCGTTTACAATTCTAGCTGGATTCCAATCTTATGCCCTCTCCTTATAAAAAGCCACTGATCTTATTCTGACGAAATTTAAATTAACAATGACCTTTCTAGAAAATAATTAATTCTTATTGAACCTTTAAAACACAAAAGCTGGAAACTAAACTGTATCAAACTCTAGAATTCCGCAAATTAAGTTTGAGAGTTTTTGAACAAAATGACTTGTGCTGTATCATTAATCTGTGCTAAGTTAGCTTTTTTATTCATTAAGTTTTACAAGGAAAAAGTCATATTAGGAGTCAGCAGAAAATAGATGAGAGAGTGAGATTGCATATAAAACCAAAATAACCAGGCACGTAGGGATACATTTATATATGGAATCACAGTAATCTTTTCTTTTTTGGTTTTTTACTTACGAATTTCTCATTCATATGAGTGCTATTTAGGCATTTTCACCTAATTTCTATGTCTAGTAGTTGAACCAAATTATTGGGTTTGTTTCTCACATATAGTCAGGTATTCTATAAGCAAAGCGTTTGTTTGGCACCGTAGTAAATAAAAGTTTTTATCAAAATAGCTATATATGGAACTATGAAGCATTAGTATACGCCGACTGGCCCAAGACCGAATCGGTTGACCTTTTTCCCATATAACGTTGGTTATTATGTCAATATTGGTCTTCCCTTTGCAGTTACTTCCCTACTACTTTAACAACTGGTCTGCGTATAGAACCTGTTAGGTGCAGTCTGCATAATATACATCATTAGTCCATCAGCTTAAAGTATGAGATATGGTAGTTATCTAACATTGTATATGAGATCATCATGTCTTAGAATGACCTAAGTAAAAACGTGATCATTGATAGTTTTGAATATGTTGACATGCCCCCAGATATATTGCTTTTCCTAGCAAGTCATGTTTACACTTGAGATCTTTCCATGAGGCACAAAAGCTGATATAAGCTGAGATTTGTGCTAAATTGCTTGATATACATTGTAAGCTCATTAGTCATCAGTTTAAGCTTTTATGTATGTGTACTAGTTATGTAACAAAACAGTGTAGCGACAATTTTGGTTTGTGATGCAAGTAGGAAGTTCTCTGGATTGCTACAAATTGCATCAACATAGTTAATTAATATGCATTGGGTTGTAATATCGATTGCTACATGAAGTGCAGGGCATGGAAATTCCAAATTCAGATATGTGAAATAATGCATATATTAAAGTGTTTGCTCTTCTCATGTCTGGATTTGGAGATTTCCCTTGTCCAACAATTTGACTGGACAAGTCACCTGGCAATTTAGAATTGCTTCAAAAGCAATATTTTAACACCTATGTACTGGGTCATTACCATTCTACATCTTATATATATTTTTTGACCGTGAAAAAAAACTTCTTGACATATAGAACTGTCTGACAAAGTTGGCACGTGGGGCCGACATAGTTGGCATGTGTCATGGTTTATATGTGTCAGGTCTGACACGTGGAAACACCATTTGGGAGAAAAGTTTCCTATTTAACATAGCTCGGGATGATAATTAGATTTTATAAGGCATGATATTTTGTTTCGGTATTCATTTTGGATTACGTGGAAACACCATTTGGGAGAAAAGTTTCCTATTTAACATAGCTCGGGATGATAATTAGATTTTATAAGGCATGATATTTTGTTTCGGTATTCATTTTGGATTTTTGCGGCGATGTATAGGTTCCTGCAATATAGGAATGAATGATGGGTGCACTTGATAGGAGGCAAACTAAATGGTAATCCTAAATTCTCATGAAATATTACCACACTTGTTTAGGAGTAAAAACTATTTCCGGAATTATAGGATTACCATGGAAATCATATGACCCCTTTCATGGGAATCATATTCCCCCAAATCAGGTGTCTATCCTAGATTACCACATAATATTTTCACCTAATAGAAGACGTGTCATTGTCGTTTGCCACTGGCCGCCGGCCGGCCCCATCACGGCTGACTGTTCACCTATCGGCCACCCGCTGTCGGTCGGTCGTTCTCCGCCGACCTCTCTCTCCGCTGGCCAGTCCTACCGCCGGTCGACCGTTCGCCACCAATCGGCCGTTTTCCGCCTGCCCCGTCAGTTGTCAGTCGCGGTCATCCGACCACCGTCGATCGATGGTTACGCACATATATTATCATGGATGATTAAAACATACCAAGCACGTTAATGCAAAATTCCTTTGAATTGGATGCTCGATCATCACATTTCCGGGAATATGAAAATTTCCAGTAATCTTTCATTCTATGTACCAAGCGCAACCGATATGTCATTATGAAATTTCATCCATATTCTTTGCAGTTAGAAATATAGTTCATTAACAGATACATATCACTAGTAGAAAAAACTGCAATAGCGAGAAACATTTACGGGAGACGAATTTCTCTTGGCAATGTGTACACTAACAAACGATATATCCCTCTCGACAATATTCTCTTGGCATTTCTTTAGTCACTAATAAGTCTATTGCCAAGGGATACATCTCTCGGTAATGTTTCACTCGCTATGTTTTGTCCAAATTAAATTTACGCTTTTAACACTATCCCTCGGTAATGTATTCCTTCATCTTTAGAATTGGATCATTGCTGAGAGAATATTAGCAAGAGGGGAAATTCACTTGGTAGCCGAGGGAAATTTGTCCCTTGTAAATTTTTCCTAGGCTATTGCCGTTTTTTCTACTAGTGTATCTCGGTTTCTAATATCCGAGCAAATTCAGAATTGGTAATTTACATGATTGGGTTTTTATGCACTCTTTTTTACATATCATATCTTTATGTCAAACTGCTTTTGATTTATCGCTAAGATATGAAGGCGTTATTCAATTTTTGACTTGGCCAATAGGGAAGGTTTTTGGTCTTGGTAGCGTTCGCCTTTGCATTGCTCAACAGTTCTTTTAATATCATTAGCACATGTATAATGCTCTTCCTACACCTAAGCTTTTGATAATTTCTAATGTGTAAAAGTTTGTTCCTTGTAGCCAAGTGATCTATTTAGATAGAGATATACAGTTTCACCCCTACCTTTAAGCTGGAGATCTATTCAGCATTTGTTGTGGAAGGGATATATAAGTTCTTCAAATTAGTTTTGCACCGAGTACTACCATTTGTTTAACATATTGTTGTTAACATGTTTATGCCGTCCACTGCTTTATTTTAAACTGAGTTTAGAACTATCATTAACTACTTAAGTTGATGCATGCCGTTATCTTTTCCGTTTTTCTGATTCAGTTACCTAATGACATTTAAGTCTATCATTAACAACTTAAAATCCTTTCTCTTGTAGGAGACAAGTATTTCAAACCGGTAGTGATATCGGAACCTGAGATAACAATCATGGAAAGGAACCCACAAGACGAATGCTTGGTCATCGCGAGCGATGGACTCTGGGACGTAATCCCCAACGAATTAGCATGCGACGTGGCCTGCCGGTGTTTGGAAGAGGGGAATCTGGATGATGAAAACAACAGCAGCGGCGAGGAAAACAGCAGCGGCAGTGAAGGGGAAGAACATCCTTCTCAGCCTCGATGCAATCTCGCCGCTGCTCTGCTCGCTAGGCTCGCACTAGGAAGAAAGAGCGGAGATAATATCAGTGTCATTGTCATTGATCTCAGAAGAGTGCAAGGGTTAAAAACAATTAGTTAAATTATCAAGTAACGCTGTTCGTATTTACTAGCTATAGCTATATAAAATAACAAAGGGGGAAAGGGGGGAAAATGCAGAAAGGAAAATTGTACAGAGAACAAAGTGCCTTTATGCTACTGGTTTTAGTATGCGGTTCATCTGTCATTAGAGAAAAAAGAAAAAGGAAGGCGGTAAAGGTGTCGAGTCCGTAAGTGGTTGTATATATTGGTGGTGGACTAGAAACTGTATTTTTGTTCTCTTTATTTCATTATGGTCTATTTTAAACCTCGCAATGTGTTCTGCTGTAGTGTTGGTGTGTTTGGATTTAGATTTCTAGTTGCAAGCTTCTCCAAGAGATCGATTTAGGAAATGCGCTTGCGTTTCAACTAGTTTTTATGCAGTATGCAGGAACTGGAAAGTGCTTTAACATTAGCTGTAGCATTTCATCCTGCAACTATATATTGGTTGGTAAGAACAGTTTTCTAATTTTACATTGCATATTTAATTATACCGTTGGATATGTACAGAAATTCTTAGGTTGCTTCATTTCATTGATAATAATTCTCTTTTTATTGGAGACTTTGTGTTTGGATGGTATTGTTATTGGACTTTGTTAAATCTTTAATGAGATGTGCGAGGAAAGATTCATCAAGAAAATACAGAATTTGAACTTAGGGCAAAGAATATTTACTAATGTCCCAGCACATTTGCAAATGTCTTAAGCTCTTTTGCTTTCATCCCATTCCATTTGTTCATAAGTTGACGAAGAGAAGCAATATGGATGTTTTTTATATATTGGTGTTAGCGTTGCGACTGGTTGGGGAAAAATTGCATATGCAAAAGTAGAAGAAACAAAATTAAAAAAACATGACAAAAAGATTTGCCGGTGGCATCCTGACTAAATCCCACATGTATTGGTTTGTTACAAATTAAGGAAATTTTCTTTTTTTCCACTTTCTAAATAATAGTCTGTAAACTTATGCAAGTACGATTTGAATCTTAGAATCTTACGCTCAACTAACAAAAAACCTATTCATCGGATGCTAAACTGCAAGATGTTTTACCATCAGGTGACACTCTCAATGCATTATAAAGGATCAACGACCAATAGCAGGTGAGATATATGCTAGTGGAGGCGATTTCGTAATTCCATACGAAATCGTGCACAAAGGTATGAATCAATTTTAAGAACGGCAAGGGTTAAACAAGGGGAAAACAGACAGCACTAATACCTGCTATGAGTCGGAATAGACTAACGGGTCTTATTGGGCCCTACTCTATAGTTCAATTCATGTTTGCCTCCAACAATTTCCCCACCCCACCCCACCCCTCGCCCCACCCCCTCTCCCCCTTCCAGTTCAATTCCCGCACCCCCGCTCCCTCTTCGATCTTCCCCCCCCCCCCCCCCCCCCCGCGCCCCCCCCCCTCTCACCACCAAAAAAAATCCCTAGATTCAACAGCAGTTGATCTCTCTTCTCTGTTCATTACTATTTTTAGCGAATCATGAGAATTCGAAGGAACGCCTCCAAGATTCTAGGGTCCGCTGCTTGCGTCTACGCCCACGCCTGGCCTTCGCCGGCGAAGACCGTCTCCTCCGCCGCCCCGGAGGCTGATGAGGTGATATGCGAGCTGAACTGCTCGCCATGGGATGTGATGGAGATGGATCTTGATCCATACTGCTACAGCTTCGGCTCAATTCTCAAGGTCAGATCGATCAATTAAACCTCTCTCTCTCTCTCTCTCTATCTCTCATTTTGATTTTTTTCTTTTTTGCCCCTTTTGCTTTGATTCAGCTGAGTTGGTTCCCAGATTTCGTCTAGTTTATATTTTTTTCAACTTACTGTTTGCAAACCTTTGCATTTCTGCTTCACTGTTAGTTAGGGTTTCTTTCTTTTTATATTTGGGGACTGCTTTTGTAATCCAAATCCAATTGAATTGATGCAAGATGCAGCTGATTTCTTATATGGATTTGACTTCTGTTCGAGAGGCTGCGGATCGATTATTGCAATATTTTAATTCATGTGGATTCAAATTAGGGTTCACTCACTCAAAATAGCTAGAACCCTAGATCCAGTGGTTTAGGTTTATTGACATTAGAAAATCATAGGGGTAGATTTCAATCCTAATCTTTTAATTAATTGGGTTAAATGTAGATTTTCCCTCGTCTAATTTGTTAATATTTCTTGGGTTCGTTCTATATATCTTTTCCGCTGATGGGGGCATTTTGGGACAAACTTGGTTTGGGTTTTCCTACGCAGGAAGAGGAGGAGATAGAGGAGGGTTGGGGCATTTTGGGAAACACAGTCAAAATAGAAGAAGAAGAAGAAGAAGAAGAAGAGCCCATTTCTGTCATCACCAGGTAGGGCTCTCTCTTTCATCTAAAAAATAATAAACCTAGCTAGAGTCATACCATTACGAACACAAAAAATCACGGCGTTTTCCAGTAACAGCACCGCAGCTGAATTAACGCTGAAAGAGATGAAGGACCAGAAAGTTGGGGAGAAGAAGAAGAAGCAGCAAATGGAAAATAGGAAGAAAATGAATAGCAAGGGAAAAGAGAGATTAGATCAGGTACTTACGAACAGTAATACTGCTGCAGCCCTAGTAGTACAGTACTGCAAGAAGAGCGACGGCAAGGGTTGGCATTGCAAGCGTCCGGCTCAGCTCCCACATACATTGTGCGGCTACCATCTCGCCCAGCTCCGATCCTACTCCTCTCGCCATCATTCTCATAATTCTAAGGCGCCTGATAATGCGTCCTCGGCATCCGCGGCGGCGGCAGCTGGTGCGGCGGATGATTCAAACTTGTATTATTACTACGGCGGCTTCGGCCCATGGCGGGCAAAAAGAAGAGTCAGGCCTTGCAATGCTAGTAAATTGAAGGAAGAAGATCATACCGATATCAAGGAGAGCAGCGGCGATCATGACGAGGATAGTATTGTTGCCGGTGACGACGAGTATGACCTTGATTGTTTCGATGACGGCGATGACGACAATAATTACAGCATGTGGAAAGACGATGAAGAGGCTAATTATGGGAACAAAGAAGGCCAACAAGAGGAGGTGGAGGAGGAGAAGAATAAATTGCCGAAGAAGAGAGGGAGGAAGCCTATCAAGGCCCGTTCCCTCAAGTCTCTTCTCTAATAATGTTTTCAATTAGTCTAGAATTTTTCTTTTGTGTTGTTGTATTATGTAATGCAGTGAACCGAGCTTAGTTAATTACCACGGAGTTGATTAGATTAGTAGAACACTTTGATTTCTGTAACCTTTTTATTCAATCTTTTAGTTCAGCTTTTTATTATTATTATGTATTAAATTTTTGATGCAACTGATTTGAGTTGGTGATCACACTATATTTTTTCATGGTCCTTAGCCTGTCTTTTCTACGAGTAATTATAGACTTGATGCCTAGAGCCAGTTGCCTTGTGATTTCACGTGGAGCCCACATGTAAGTGAATAGGTTTGAAGGCGGGTAAATTCAAGGCTGAGTAGTTTAAATAGTTGGTTTGTTTCTATTATCACATCATATGTTGATATTTATATGTGGATGTCATCTCTATGAATAATATTTTTCTTGCAGCTGCGAAAATTGCTTGTATGGATTTTCATTGGATACAAGGTGTGTATAGAATAGGATACAAGTATCTAGATAGTGGATAATACGACCCAGCTTGTATCCAATGGAAATCCATGTACTCCGCACCGGTAGGAAAAGTATTACTCGTATCTCTACAGGTGGCAAGCTAACACCTGTCAGAGGGTACTTGCACTAAGTTAGACTAGTGTTTTTGCACGTGCGATGCACATGTGTGTATTTTAAACATCTACCGAGACATGCGTAAAAAAAATTCATGGACAATACATAAAAATTTCTATGGATATCAATACTTTTTTTTAATTTATATTAAATGAATATTGTTACAGTGGCCATATTAGAATTGAGAAATTTATGAGTTATACAAAATACTAAATACATCAGGCTTATATATAAATTTATAAGTCATGTCTCTTTTTGGGCCTTTGAGCATGATAGGGAATGCATAATGAATATGAGAGAGATGGTTGTTAACTTTCATATTTTTTTCGTCTTTTGTGCTGAATCAGGTGGACATTTCCAATTCTCAAGTTTGATTATTGGAATTTTGTCATTTTTTCTACTTTTTATTTTGCTTATTAATAATATCATCTGAGAATTTTTAGTTATAATGGTAAAGATAGAGTGATATGCAATTGCATCCGATACATCTTTTTTTTTGGGCGCTTGTGTTTGCTTCTATTCATGGCTTTCCACTTCCATTCTCTACTTGCTAACCAAATAGTCTATTTAAATTTTGGATGCTCTAAACAGACCATCCACAAAAATATTGGACGAATTGAAGTAAATTATGAAGCAATTTCTTACGCTTGCTCGGGTTAAAACCCCTACCTGAATGCGCAGGATTTATAAATAATCCATGGCATGTATATACTTTGGAAAAAATTGATTATATAAATCGATATATATGATTCATAGATTTATTGATATGAAAGTCCATGTATTTTTACTTTGCAATAAACAAAGTTCATAGTATTTATTTACCAAAAACAGAGTCCATGATTTATCTGGTAAACGATGGAAGTCCACGATATTTATTTGTAACAAATAAAGTCCACGGTACTTTTTTAAAAAACGTGGTAGTCCATTTTTTTTCTTCGAAAAACAAAGTCTACGGCATTTTTCTGAAAAACGAAGTCATGGTGTCTGTTTTTGTAAAATAAAGTCCACTGTAATATTGGTGTTTATTCATAAGCAGCAAAGTTCATAGTATTTATCCGAAAAATATTAAATATGCATGGTATAAATTTGTATCCAACAAAGTCCATGTTATTTATCTAATAAGTGTTGCAAGTTTGTAATGAAGATTATATGGTATTTATTTGCAACACTAACTTTAAACGTATGGTTAAAATTGTTAAAATAGAAGTATCAAAATAATTTAGAAAAAATATATTGATAGTCTTCATAAAAAAATTTCTTCTAATTTTCCTTTAGGCCTCAAAGAGTCCCCTCATGTACTTCATTATTATTATGCTAATAAATTAGCAAAGCAAATGTTTGGCACAAAAATAAAATAATAGCAAAGCAAGTAGGGACCACAAGACAATTTTTCCATAAATGCAGCCTCGATGCCCACATGGACTATTGTATGGCAGAATTTTGACACCAATTTTCCATAAAACCCCTCAGCGACATTACCCAAATATCCAAAGTAACAATTTTAATCCAATAAAGATAGCATACAAAGTCAAAGGTTCAAGGGGTAAAAGTGGAATTATCAAAATTTTCACTTTTAATACCGATTTTCAGTGTACTAGCATTTACCCTGCACCTGCACACATGATTATAGTTATCTCTATTGCTTAAATTAAATAATATTAATGTATCTCATACTTTCAAGTAGAAATGTAAATCCCCAGTTCTATGTATTTTCCGCATTTCGTTATAAATATTTTTTTCACCAAATTTTCTTTTCAGTTCTATTCCGTATTTCTATTTTTTTGACCTAATTTTAAATTAAAATCCTAATCTAAAATTTTCCTATATTTTAAACTTACCCTGACCTAATTCACTGGCCCAAACCCATGTTGACCGAAGCCCAACAAACCCTGACCTAATTCACTGGCCCAAACCCATGTTGACCCAAGCCCAACAAACCCTCCTCTTTCTCTCCCTTCCTCAACACAACTGCCGTCTCGTGACCCGCACTCGCCCCGCGTCCTTGCCTCGTCGCTAACAAACTCCGAGATCACCTCCTTCGAATCCTCTCACTTTCAACCAAGCCCCCCTATCCAATATCTGCATCTCTCTCACTCTCTCGATCTCCCTCTACCTCTCTTCCTCTCTCCAAAACCAACCGAGCTCCGGCTTCCTTCCTGCCACCACCGCAGACCCACCGTCTCCGACCTTGCCTCCATTGCATTCTACCGATCTCTGCTGCAACCCATCAGCCACCTCATCAACCCTATACCCACCGGCCACCTCCACTTCCCCACCACCGACCTGCTCTCCAACTCAGCTTCGGCCGCCCTCTCGCTGCAACCTCCAAGCCAACCCCGACTACAATCACCGTCGAAGAACTTCCCAACACCACCGCTAACACCAACGACAACCTCCAATGCCGAGCTTCCCATACCCCCTCGCCGTCGGCTCATCCTAGCGCCGCCGCCGACCCCGTCGTCATCACCACTACACTCACATCGAACTCGCCGCTGCCTGCCTCCGATTGAGCTTCCCTCTTCCTCTAACCTTACGAACCCATTGAGCACCCACATCAACCGCTACTAGCACCACGTCGTTTCCCTCACTGCCACTTCCTCTTGCTGACGAGTCACCGGCGACCCACCGAACTCCCCGGCTCCTCCTCTTTTAGCTCGAGCCACGTCCTAAGTCTTCCCGAGCCATCGCTGAGCCACTACCTGAGCTCCGAGCCCAGCCATTATCGCCATCATCTCATCGTTGGCCCTGGATCGCCGTCGCTGCCCGTGATCATGCTCGTGCCATTCGTCATTGCGATCGTCGCCAGGCAAGTGAAAACCTTCACTTGTTTATCATGCTACTACAATCATTAGCCAAAGAAATTTACAATAACTAGATATATGTAGATATAATTATATCATAAATTATTATTGAAATTGTGTAGCGAATCATAGTGTCGTCTTGTTGATTGGAGTACGACTAGGGCTTATTACTGTGTTGGTATCACGTAGGAGTTATATGGTTAATATCTAAATTCGTTTGGTTAAAAGAAACGTGTGTTTCGATCGATAACTGAATGTTTACCCAAGGCGTTCGATACAAACCTTAAGCCAGAATCTAATTAAAATCAGCGGAACTTATGATCGTTAAACCCGTTTACTATTCATAAATATACTGCGGAAATTTGGCTGCAAATTAATATCGTTTCACCCATAATATGTTGCTCATGATAACCATTGCGAAATCAGAATTTCCTCGAACATGCTAGACCATTAAATTCATAATAAATCATAAAAAAAATTCGATCATAACATTCTTAGGCTCGCTACAAAGAGGACTGTATAACCTATAAACCTACAGTGACTTTTACTGAATATCGTGTCTTTTAGATAGCGGAAATCGAAGATATTTGTGGCTCTGGACTGTAGTCCTG
The DNA here is from genome assembly GCA_030015575.1 of Agapanthus africanus. Lineage (NCBI taxonomy): Eukaryota > Viridiplantae > Streptophyta > Magnoliopsida > Asparagales > Amaryllidaceae > Agapanthus > Agapanthus africanus. The sequence continues at coordinate 482,087,934 of JASDDO010000010.1, read as the reverse complement.
AACCGAAATCCCTACGAATACCTGAAATCAAACACCTGCAACTCACTGTTCGAATTCACAAATGTGCGGAACCCTATATAGATACACAGGAAATTGAGTTAGCCTTTTTACGTGACTAGTTCCACTGAATTACATCGCTGTTGTGTAAGTCGATGCCGCGCACCTCGTGTGTCCGCGGGGAGGCGGAATATGTAAAAAAATGATTTTTCAAAGCTCGCAACACCGACTTGAACTCTAGGATCGATATTAAACCCTAACTAGCTAACAAGCAATGAGGTTTAACTACTCGGATGAAAGTTATGCCTTACGATACCAAGTCCTTCGAGTCTTCATCGCTGTCCTCCACCTCGTCGTTAGCTCCAAGGATCGAAACGGATCGGGCAACATCGACGGCCTCCTCGAGTCAAAGACGATCCACCCGAGAGTCTATAGTCCGAGCTTTTACCTCAAATCCGAGATAACTATGGCTTCTAGTTCGCTAAACTAGAAGTCCTTGAGTGTGTAGAGTGAGAAGATAGAGTGATTTGTCTCTTGGAACCCTAAGATTCTTAACACATGAGAGATTAGGGTTTAGAGGAAGAAGAAGACCACTTGAGGAAAATAGAGTGAAGAAGCAACTCAAGAAAAACATTAGAATATGATGGCTGCCTTATGATGAATCATGAAGTATACCAATATTGAAGAGATAAAATATCTCCATAAATATCTAGTATCCTTCACCAAATATCAAGTGGTGAGTCATAACCATGAGTCACCAAGTGCCATGCCACATTCAATGTAAAACTCCATCTCATTTCCTCCACCTCATTTGTTTTAATCCAAAAAGAATTAAAACCCTAAATGTGGTTTCCACTTCTAGATGCTTTCCCGTGAAATTACGAGAATGCCCTTCATCCGTATATACATACCCACATCCGCATTCTGAAGAATACGAATACAAAGAGACGAATATAATCCATCAATATAATACTAGGATCCGGTTTAAACCAAAATCCACTAGTATTATCCGCCCGATCGTCATATACGCACAAGTGCACGTACGTGATCGAAGCATTGTCGTAAAACCATACGACCTCTACACCTTTTGCCCGGTGCAGGGAAACTCTCTATGTGGGACTTTAAAGACTCGACACTACGCTGGCAGTGGGTTTAACCACAAGCCGCAAGCGGTACTAGTGCAAGTAACGGCTACCCAGGTATGTGTCGATAAGAAGGCCGATGAGATAACTCATCTGAACTTCTACCGAGCCTGTATGTGATAATCTCTGTACAGTCTGGTCTGTTCGTCTAAGAGTATCGCATATCGGGCCTAGGGGGCGGTAATCGTCAGACCCCTAATAGCGCAATAAGTCTTGTCGGAGTATAGCCCAATACACCATGAGAAACTACTGGAATACCTATCAGTAAATCTCGCTTGCCTTGGCCAAGGAATTTGTGTAATGGCCTTCCGAACACAGCGCGATATCAACCCCAACATCGGAAGAGACGAATCCTATCTAACCGCCACTGCCTCCAAGTGCTTCAGGACTGTACCCAACTACTACCTGTTTGCACGACTCCTTTGAGCCATGGTAGGGTAGTAATCAAAGTACAGTGGGAACACACTCGAGGCGAAATAGCAGTGTCAAGTCGATGAACTAAGCTGTACTCATGTCACCTGGGAACTGCTACCCGACGATAGGTATAATACCCACCAACAGTTCCGATGAGTTATGTCCAGTGTACTCATAACCTAATGAGCACCTGCTTACTATCTCCAGTACGACATACTAATGGATGTGGGACAGACCATCTCCCTTGATGGGATGAGAAGCGTATACACTAGTCTACTCTGGAATATCGATACCCCGTCTCGATAATCCTACGACTAGGGACTTGTATAGGATGTTGATTAGCATGCTTTTGGCGTGTCGTTTTTAGTTCTAAAGTTAACCGCAATCAAAGACGGCGTCACGTGTAGCTAGCCGCGATGAGTAAGGATCGTCCGCAGGGAGACGGTGCGTTTTGCGTTCTTGTTATCACGAGTTAATGCGAGGTTCGGAATGGTTCGTTTCTAACCTAAGTGTTTGTATATGCAAAGTAAAAGTTGTTAGAAATAGATAGGTTAGTGTAACTTAGGGAAATCCATACTCAATCCTTTATGCCGAGCTTGACTATTGAAGCAAGAGCAATCCGCAACAACGTGGATTAGGGTGCTTAAGCACGGTATTTGTGAAATCTGGCTTATTGACCCTTTTCTGTCCGTTCTTGTTTCTTGATTTTCGCCTTCGGCCAAACCAAACGCAACCGGTCACGGTTAGGGATCACCGATACCTTGGTAGGGTAGGATGCCTAATGGAGCGTTTGTGTAAGGTTTGGACAGAGTTCAACTGGTAAATATCGGGCAAAGGAAATGAGCAAACAGAATTCTTAACTTACAATATTATTTTCTTTCCTAACAATACCATATTCACAAACCATCAAAACAAAAAAAAGAAAGAGCAAATGAAATGATAAAAAGAAAAGAATAAAACAACATTGCAAGTAAGTAAATGGCAAGAAATAAATTGCAAGTAAGCAAATGGTAAGAAATAAATACGAAGAACCCAAATGCAAAAAATGAAAGCTTTATTAACTTCGAATGATGATACAAACTATGAGTTCAATAACCAAAACTTAAACTTACAAACTCAATGAAGAGGTTGCAAGATCTAGAGAAGGCAAAGAACTCAAGGCAAACTAGCTATGTACAAGGATCAAAGAGAAAACTCTCACTCACAATGTCAAAATCTATACAAAGTATATTAAGTATGAGTCCCCTTCCCTTGCTCACTGATCTGGTATTTATAGGTTCAACTCCTGAATAAATAAACAATATAGCTGAACTGATGTGACCCTAATAAATGACCAGAAGAAAAATGGGACTCATTGGGCATCAATGGACCGATGGCGCCGGAGTTTTGGAACATCTCGCCGGTTTTTATTGGGTCATTAGGGCTCGTGCTTGTTTTGTGATGTTATGTGCTCTTCATAATCCCACTGGCATTGTTTTATTTGTTTATATGAACCAGGTTATACTCAGTAGTCTTGGAGGGAAACTTGATACTTTAAATCACATCACAACTTTTAGCATTTGTCACACATCACCTCACTTGTGCCCACCATGTGCCATGGGCAGCTCCACCATGGTCCATGTGCCAAAGAGCATATGCACACTTGCATTGTGTTAGACCAAAATTGTGTGCACATTTATTTGTTGCAAAAGATTTCTTTGGATATTGATCGGTCTGCAGTTCCGGTTGCAGTGTCGGCTCACAAATATTATATCCGTGAAGTTGAGTGTGTTTCCAGTATTTTGTCATGAATACCTGTAATCTGTATTTACTGAGCAGACACTGGTTAATAGTACCGATATATAACAAAACAGATAATGAATGAGTGATATTAAAATGCAGTTTTCTGTGATGAACAGATGTGCTTATAGACTACCCATCCCCCACTAGTGTGATTGTCATCACAACGTTGGTAATCAAGGAAAAGATCCTAGGGGCTCTACCAATATATATAAGCGATATGCTAAGAAAGCACTTGCACATATTGAGGTAGAAACAAACCAGGTAGCATACTACCATTTCAAGCAAGACTGTTATTATATCTGTATATATCCCAAGCTTCCATTAAGTAATATACAAACCGATATGATACAATAATGGCCTCTAGGGCATATATCACTAACAATCTCCCACTTGCACTAAGGCCATGTATTGGCATATCGCAGACCTAAGATCTCAAAAGGCCATGTATTGGCATATCGCAGACCTAAGATCTCGAATAGCCTCTCGAACACTGTCTGAGGGATGGCCTTGGCGAGTGGATCTGCAGTGTTGTTCTCCATATCTACTATCCTCACCTCGATCTCCTGGAGATCAACAATCTCTTTGATCAAGTGGTACCGCCTCAAGATATGTCTGGATCTCTGATGGGACCTGGGTTCCTTCCCTAAAGCTATAGCGTCGTTGTTTTCAGAACACTAAAGTATTGGACCAATAATGGAAGGAACCACCTGAAGTTCAGTTAAAAACTTTCTCATCCAGACTGCCTCTTTTGCGGCGTCTCATGCAGCAAACTACTCCGCTTTCATCGTCGAGTCTATAACGGTGTCCTGCTTGGAGCTCTTCTAACAGACCGCTCCTCCATTGAGGGTAATAACATAACCCGACATGGACTTGGAGTCATACTTATCACTTTGGAAGCTGGAGTCAGCAAAGGCCTCGATCTGGAGGTCTTTTCTGCCATACACCAAGAACATCTCCTTAGTCCTTCTCAGGTACTTTGAGAACGTTCTTTACTGCTATCCAGTGCTTCTCCTATAGGTTTGACTGATACCAGCTTACCACCCTGGGTGCGTAAGCAACATCTGGTCTCGTACACAATATCGCATACATTATAGAGCCTACCGCAGAAGCGTAGGGTATAGATGATATGCGAGCCCTTTCCAAATCAGTTTTGGAAGATATCTTTTTGGAGATGGTGATTTCATGACAAGCCGGTAGACTACCGCGCTCTGAATCTTCCATACTAAATATTTTTAGCATAGTGTTGAAGTACCTTGACCGTGAAAGTCCCAATATCCTCTTTGATTTATCACGATAGATCTGGATCCTCAGAATGTAGTTGGCATCACCTAGGTCTTTTATGGAGAACCTTAGTGACAAGAATATTTTGACTGATTGTAGTATAGGAATGCCATTTCCTAACAAGAGAATGGCATCCACGTACAAGACAAGAAATACTACAGTTCTCGCTACAATCTTACTATAAATGCATGGTTCATCTGGAATTTTGATAAAGTCGAATTTTTTGACCGTTTCATCAAAACAGATATTCCAACTCCGTGATGCCTGCTTTAGTCCATAAATGGACTTAAGCATCTTGCACACTTTCCCGCTGCTCCCACTCTGATTGAGACCCTCTGGCTGATCCATATAGACGCACTCTTCCAAATAACCATTTAGAAAAGTCATCTTTACATCCATCTGCCGGATCTCATAATCTTAGAAGGCAGCAATGGTAAGAAGGATCCAAATGGATTTGAGCATAGACACTGGAGAAAATGTTTCATCATAGTCCAACCTAGGTCCTTGACGAAAAACCTTTTGCAACAAGTCCAGCCTTATAGGTTTAAATCTGTTCATCTACACCAATCTTCTTTCTGAAGATCCATTTGCAGCCTACGGGTTTTACCCCTTCTGGAGCAATGTTCAAAGTGCATACTTTGTTGGTGTACATGGACTCCATCTCGGTCCGTAATGCATCCAGCCATTTTACTGAGTCACAGCTCTAAATGGCTTGCTGGAAGCTAGTTGGCTCATCATTGTAAATGATGCAATCCTCTCTATCCCCGTCTATGAGAAAACCGTAGTATCTTTCGGGCAGATGAGACTGCCTACTAGTCCTGTGGATTGGCGCAGAGATGTCCTGTTCTTGTGAAACCTCTGGTCTACCATACTTTTAGTAATAGTTTGTGGTTCTGGAATTTCTTCCAGTTCTATTGCGCTCCAACTAGTCCTTTTTCAAAAAAATAATTTTCTAAAATGTGGGCATGACGAGGAACAAAAAACCATTTGTTCCTCTGCGTAATAGAAAAGATACCCCTTGCAGATCTTTGGGTATCCCACAAACCTACACAGTACTGAGTGTGCCTCGAACTTATCCGCATACTGCTTTTTGACAAAAGCTGGACATCCCTATATTTTCAGATACTGAAGATAGGGTTTCATCCCACTCCACATCTGATATGGTGTGGTAGGCACAGTCTTTGTAGGAACCCTATTCAAAAGATATGCAGCTGATTCTAGTGTATAACCTCAGAAGGATTGCGGTAATTCAGCATTACTCATAATGGAACGTATCCTATCCAATAGGGTTCTGTTTCTCCTTTCCAATACACCGTTGTGTTGTGGTGTGTATGGAGAAATAAGCTGAGAGAGAATTCCACTCTCTTTTGAGTAATCCAGGAACTCGGCAATCAAGTATTCACCACATTGATCAGATCTCAGTGTCTTGATACTTTTGCCTGTTAGTTTTTCCACTTCATTCTTTTATTCCCGGAATTTCTCAAAGGCTTCGGATTTATACTTCATCAAGAAGACATGTCCTTACCAAAAGAAATTATCCATAAAAAGTAATGAAATAGGAATAACCACTTTGTGAATCTGCAGATATTGGACTATACACGTCGCTGTGTATGGGTCCCAAGAGCTCGCTCGCTCTTACTTCGTGTCCAGTGAACGGAGACTTTGTCATTTTCCTATGAGACAAGATTGACAAGTTCCATAAGATTGATATTCGAACGGATCCAAATATCCTTCTTTATGTAACTTCGACAACCGTGTTTCATTGATGTGACCCAGTTTACAATACTTTAAGAAAGCCTTATTTAATTCTGGAGACTTTCTTTTAAGTGTGTTCTGGACATTGAAAACCTGAGCTTGATTTAATACGTATATACTGTCCTCTAGTATACCTGACCCAATCAAATTTTTATTTAGGTGGATGTGGACCACATCGCTTACAAACTAGACTGGGTACTCACAAACAGTTACGTTGAATCAATATCTGCTCACTTGTCAATCCTAGGTGATATTCCCCTACAGATACAACGTTTACGCTCATTCCGTTAGTAACCCTGAGAGTCATACCACCTGCCCTGATAACTCTACGGTTTCTCAACGCCTGTAATGAATTATAGATATGAGATCTTGATCCGGTATCTAGTACCCAGGAAGTAGAGTTAATTGACAGACTGTTTTCAATCACAAACACACCTGAAGTCGAAGCCACAACATGTTTCGGATCGTTGATCTTGGCTTTCCAAGCCCTGCATCCCTTCTGCCAATACCCATTCCCGTGACAATAGGAACATCCCTCCTTCCCTACTGTTGACCCCGAAACTTTTGCCCTGCCCTTTCCTTCTACTTTACTGACACCGCCTATCGGCTTTGTGGAGGTCTTCTTCTGCTCACCCTTGGCTTTTGCCTTGGATCCAGAAGAGGAAGATTCCCCAATAAGCAGAGCGGGTGTCACCCTGGTTTCCTTCAGGGTCCCCTTAACTGGAAGTATAACTTTCTTTCCCTGGGCGTAAATAGAAGGTAGGGACTGTAGAATCAAGTCAGTACATGACTCGTTCTCCAACGTGGTTTCTAGGTCAGTGAGCTATTTAATATAGCTAATCATTATAGGGACGTGGTCCCCTACAAATGACCCGATAGCCAACCTCGCTTGAAGAAATTCTTTCGAGGTCTCATATCTTGCGATACGAGATTGCTCTACATATAAAACTTTGTTATGGAGGAAGATGGAAAACTAAGTCCATCTTCTCGTGCTGCCTCTGGTATAAACCATCAACTGAGGCTAACACGAGGCACTTGGCATTCGCACAGTCTTTTTCCCTCGTCTTACGGATATCAATATCCGCGACGGTGGAAACTGGACCTGGGACGGCGGGGGCTTGAGTAGTAAGAGATGGTCCAACCTGTCATAGGTAATGGACATCTGGACAAATCTTTGCCAGTCAATATAGTATAACTCAGTCATTTTATTATCTAACTGTAACCTAATATGGTCACCTGATCGCTGCAATTAGGAGAGAGAGAAGAATACACACAACATGATGCTCTTGAAAGTTTAGATTGGTTTTTAGTTTATCTAAACAGGATGGCTCTCACTGTTTCTCGAATCCTTCCTCAAACCATAAAAGAAGAATTAGTAAGGATTAATCTCACCGTACAATACTTGCTTAACCTTTCAGCCAAGCCAGTGTCGGTACTTCGAGAGAGGTTTTACGACGCTTTCGTGAAGTTCCTTAATTAAATAACCTCTTTTCCCTGGAGGCTTAGCCCCGCTAACACTGTTCTAGACACCTACTTGGTTTATAGTATTGATCGTTAAGTGAAAATCTCCCGAGGAGTAGCGGATACTCACAGTAGGATTGGGATCCAAATATCATTGTGTGATAATCCTGAAGGAATCCTACCAACATTATCACACTCCAAATGGTATGCAACACCAGCAAGTTTCAGTTTCCTTAGAAACTCCCAATGTGGATTTTTGCCCCATGCTCTTATGACCTTGACGAAGGCCAATATATCATAAGTCCCATGTCAAGTTATACCCGTCATTATCCAGGTTAATTTGAACCCACCCATACATATCCTTGACGAAGGCCAAAATAATAGTACGACTGTCCCAAACCAACGCATCTATCTATGCTACAGATGAGTATCCAACAGCTACCAAACACTATGCCTTGGCGAAAGTCAAAATACATAGCTTGAATACCACTGAATATTCAACTGAAATGACGGAGGGATACGAATGGTTTTGGCAAAACCGTGAACGCGGTGAACTTGATATAATCGAAGGAACCTGATAGTTTTTAAAAGAAGTGGTTTAAGCTCGGCATTTAAAAGTCTCTTGTTTTAAAATAACCGAGTGGTTTTAGAATTTGTTCCAACGATTCAACTTTGGTTTGTTTCCTTTGCATTAATATAATGCAGTCCCATCATTTACACCTATCATCACAGAAAAAGACGAAAATACCACGTCCACTTATGCCATCCGCATTCGCCACTGGGCCCCGTCTAACACCGTTAGGTTACTTAACTAACGCCAGAGCGGGGGCTGGACTTGCACGGGTGAAAAACATAAGTAACGTCTACTATATCGCATATATATAATAAACATTCGTCTGACGCAATAATAGGCATTCCAGATCACAGATGAACATATTAGATATACTAAGAATTCCACGTTTCGTTTAAGCCTGTAACGAAAGACGGATTCCACGGTCGTGATGAATAGCCAAACCCCACCCCAGACCCCTACGGGTGCGGCAAACTACCCGCCAAATACCCGAAGCAAAGCAACCTCCCTCAGTAACATGAGTAAGCCACTCAGCACTTCAAAATACCCGGTAGTTTGTGCACCCCACCTTGGGTCTATCCTAGGAGTAGAAAACAGTAAAATAAATAATACAACGGTGGCTACAACCTCAACCCGGATGTACCCCGCAAAATAATATTACATCAACTTAAAATTATTACATCGAATGAAAGATTAAAACCCTCATCTCACATTCCCCAGCTATTCATCCACGACGATCTAATAAAGTTCATATATACAAACCAACAAGAACAGCAACACAGATATGTGCAACCCCGACTGATCGACGTATAGCAATTAGTCGACGTTTCCAAACACATATATCACAACTTAAAACTTTAAACGACATTAAAACTATGATTTCGAAACACTCCGTATTGCTACAGTAAAAATATAACAGTATATCCAAAATTGGCAAAAACAAACAACACATGAGACCTTAGATCTAAGCAACTAGAACACAGACCAAAACTCAAAGAATTTCACCACAACTAAAAAGGTGAGGCCAGTTTTTTTGAGCTTATAGCCTGTCCAAAACAGGTGAAAATGCTTAGTTTTTTGTGTGTGTTCATCTCATAAGAAGTAGAGCACTCTGCAATTGTTTAAAAAATTTTTAGAGGCTCGGCAAAATTTGACAAAAACTTGGAGTTTAGGTTTCGTGTTTCGAAGTTATTTCGGTTTCATAGTTTTACACTTCATCTAAACTGTTAGCTATGGTTTAGTTAGTCTCTGATACCACTGTAATTCGATGTCGCGCACCCCGCGTGTCCGCAGGGAGGCGGAATATGCAAAAAATGAATTTTCAAAGCTCGCAACACCGACTTGAACTCCAGGATCGATACTAAACCCTAACTAGCAAACAAGCAATAAAGTTTAACTACTCGGATGAAAGTTATACCTCACGATACCAAGTCCTTCCCGGTCTTCATGGCTGCCTCTACCTCTTCGTTAGCACCAAGGATCGAAACGGATCGGGCAACCTCGACGGCCTCCTCGAGTCAAAGACGGTTCACCCAAAAGTCTATAGTCCGAGCTTCTACCTCAAATCCGAGATAACTATAGCTTCTAATTCGCTAAACTAGAAGTCCTAGAGTGTGTAGAGTGAGAAGATGGAGTAGCTCTTAGAACCCTAGGATTCTCAACACATGAAAGATTAAGGTTTAGAGGAAGAAGAAGATCACTTGAGGAAAATAGAGTGAAGAAGCAACTCAAGAAAAACATTAGAATATGATGGCTTCCTTGTGATGAATCATGAAGTATACCAATATTGAAGAGATAAAATATCTCCACAAATATCTAGTATCCTTCACCAAATATCAAGTGGTGAGTCATAGCCATGAGTCACCAAGTGCCATGCCACATTCAATGTAAAACTCTACCTCATTTCCTCCACCTCATTTGTTTTAATCCAAAAAGAATTAAAACCCTAAATGAGGTTTCCCCTTCTAGAAGCTTTCTCGTGAAATTACGAGAATGCCCCTCATCCGTATATACATACCCGCATCCGCATTTCGAAGAATACGAATACAAAGAGACGAATATAATCCATCAATATAATACTAGGATCCGGTTTAAACCAAAGCCCACTAGTATTATCCGCCCGATCGTTATACGCGCACAAGTGCACGTACGTGATCGAAGCCCTGTCATAAAATCATACGACCTCTACACCTTTTTCCCCATGCAGGGAAACTCTCTATGTGGGACTCTAAACACTCAACACTACGCTGGCAGTGGGTTTAACCACAAGCCGCAAGCAGTACTAGCTGCACGTAACGGCTACCCAGGTATGTGTCGATAAGAAGGCCGATGAGCTAACTCATCCGAACTCCTACTGAGCCTGTATGTGACAATCTCCGTACAGTCCGGTCTGTTCGTCTAAGAGTATCGCATATCGGGTCTAGGGGCGGTAATCGTCAGACCCCTAATAGAGCAATAATTCATGTCGGAGTATAGCCCAATACACCCTGAGAAACTACTGGAATACCTACCAGTAAATCTCGCTTTCCCTGGCCAAGGACTTTGTGTAATGGCCTTCCGAACACAGCGCGATATCAACCCCCAACACCGGGAGAGACGAATTCTATCTAACCGCCACTGCCTCCAAGTGCTTCGGGACTGCACCCAACTACTACCTGTTTGCACGACTCCTTTGAGCCGTGGTAGGATAGTAATCAAAGTGCAGTGGGAACACACTCGAGGCGCAGTAGCAGTGTCAAGTCGACGGACTAAGCTGTACTAATGTCACCTGGGAACTGCTACCCGACGATAGGTATAATACACACCAACAGTTCCCGACGAGTCATGTCCAGTTTACTCATAATCTAATGAGCACCTGCATACTATCTCCAGTGTGACATACTAATGGCTGTGGGACAGACCATCTCCCATGCTGGGATGAGAAGCGTATACACTAGTCTACTCTGGAGTATCGATGCCCCGTCTCGATAATCCTATGACTAGAGACCTGTATAGGATGTGCTTATAGACTACCCAGCCCCCATTGGTGTGACTGCCATGACAACACTGGTAATCAAGCAAAAGATCCTAAGGGCTCTACCAATATGTATAAGCGATATTCTAAGAAAGCACATGCACATATTGAGGTAGAAACAAACCAGGTAGCATACTACAATTTCGAGCAAGACCGTTACTATATCCGTGTAAATCCCAAGCTTTCATTAAGTAATATACAAACCAGTATGATACAATAATGGCCTCTAGGGCATATATCACTAACATGTTGGCTATTTTTAACATAATTTATTTTATCAGTGTATACGACTGATTTCTGCAGTTTTCATGTTGGAACCTGAACTTAATCGTCTGTACATCCCTACATAAAACTGAAAATACGCGGATTCCTATATTGTCATGCAGATAATTTAGTTAGCTAACTCATGGTTCTTGTCTCGTTCAGTTTTCCTGTCGTTTGATAATTTAATTATATTTTAGATTGTCAACGTGTCTTGCAGTTTTCTGCAGTGACAGGTTATATACCTTGACACTAAACATAACATATCTCCTAGTACAAAGAGGGTATCATTGATCCTCTTAATGTGTTGGAAACCGAACAAATAGAACTAGGTTTTATTCAACTATATCAACACCTGAATCTAAACACAATCCGTAGTAAACTGCACGTGAAGTTGGACTTCTAGTTCTGAAACTGGAATTCCAGCAACAAATCGCCGATTTAAAATGATGATAAATTCTTAACCTGAATTTTTATTGACATGAAACTAATTTTACCACTTATATAATCATGTATACTTCATATACCTTTTATATTGTTTGGGCCGATTCTATACGTGTGATTTATAGTGAATTTTGCAAGTCATATGGCGTTGACTGTCATAATTTAGTGAACATCTATTTAGTGCATTTCGGCCTTATTGTGTGTTTGCATTATAACCAGTGCATAGTGATTGTTTACATTAAGACCTAGCGATTGATTTGTATTGTCGATAGATAAGTGTTAGTGATTGGGTTGTGGCAAGTACGATAGTGAACTAGTGATTAAAAGTGGAATTGATAAGTGGAAGTGTGATTGAAAGTGAAAACGATACGTACTTGTTCACAACCTATCTAATACATGTACACATGCTATAACCTAGGGAAATGGGGAAATCAAGGTGGAATCGAACTCATATTTAGCGAGGTATAGTGACTTAGAGGATGATCATTCGATATTAGTAATATATATATATATATATATATATATATATATATATAAGATCGTGGGCCTAGTAGCACGGCTGCAGGGTTATATCCCGGACAACAGTGAACCTCCTGTCACGACCCGAAATTTAGCTCGTGACCGGCACTTAAATCACGCAACGTCTAAAGGCGTAACGTAATTCAAGTAAGCCAAAGCCCAGAAATCTAAACCTTTTTGCGGAAAATAGTGCAGGTGCGGTTTTGAAATAAAGGTATAATGAAATCAAGTTTTTCTTTAAATGCATAGGTAATGATATATGAAAATGCAAGTGGATTATACTATTGTTGAAAACATTTTTTTCGTTTTTAAAAATTTGGGCAGCACCTCCCTTATATATTTTGATCCAAAACCACATACAAGCAATATATATAGGCATCCCCAAACGGGAGCTAGCTCTTCGCCAACTGGCGGAATCACAACTACGCAAGTAAGCAATATATATACGACGCCCAACGGCGAAGATCAACACAGAAAGAATAAATAAAGCAAAACATCAAAAACACAAAAGAGGCGAACATACACCCATCGCTCTAAGTCTCACAACCACACAAGTCTGACTAGGTCTACCAATATACAAAGTTTAGTTTCTGATCTGATGGAGTTTAACTAGATACAATAAGAACAATAAATACAAGGGTGAGTACGATCCAATATGTCCCATCTACCATAGCAAACACTCTGAATGGAATTGTGTGCTAGCGATACCGCTATTGATCCAAGCGGTCAAACCTGCAAGAAAGCCGTGGCACAACAGGGGTGAGTTGCCAACTCGTGAGTAGAAAATATCATCAGGTAGAAATCGAATAAACGGCGACTCCTAGGTCGAACTGTAACATGAAGGTAATGTTAGTGATATATGCCCTAGAGGCCATTATTGTATCATACTGATTTGTATATTACTTAATGAAAGCTTGGGATATATACGGATATAGTAATAGTCTTGCTCAAAATGGTAGTATTCTACCTGGTTTGTTTCTACTTCAATATGTGCATGTGTTTCTTAGTATATCGCTTATACATATTGGTGGAGCCCTTAAGATCTTTGCTTGATTACCGGCGTTGTGATGGCAGTCACACTAGTGGAGGCTGGGTAATCTATAAGCGCATCCTATACAGGTCCCTAGTCGTAGGATTATCGAGACGGGGCATCGATACTCCAGAGTAGACTAGTGTAAACGCTTCTCATCCCAGCAAGGGAGATGGTTTATCCTACAGCCATTAGTACGTCATACTGGAGATAGTATGCAGGTGCTCATTAGGTTATGACTACACTGGACAGGACTCATCGGGAGCTGTTGGTGGGTATTATACCTATTGTCGGGTATCAATTCCCAGGTGACATGAGTACAGCTTAGTCCGTTGAGTTGACACTGCTATTTCGCTTTGAGTGTGTTCCCACTGTACTTTGATTACTACCCTACCACGGCTCAAAGGAGTCGTGCAAACAGGTAGTAGTTGGGTACAGTCCCGAAGCACTTGGAGGTAGTGGCAGTTAGATAGGATTCGCCTCTCTCGGTGTTGGAGGTTGATAACGCGCTGTATTTGGAAGGCCATTACACAAAGTCCTTGGGCAAGGCAAGTGAGATTTACTGATAGGTATTCCAGTAGTTTCTCAGGGTGTTTTGTACTATATTCCGACATGACTTATTGCGCTATTAGGGGTCTGACGTTTACCACCCTCTAGGCCCGATATGCGATACTTTTAGACGAACGGACCGGACTATACGGAGATTGTCACAAATAGGCTCAGTAGGAGTTCGGATGAGTTAGCTCGTCGGCCTTCTTATCAACACATACCTGGGTAGCCGTTATATGCAGCTAGTACCGCTTGCGGCTTATGGTTAAACCCACTGCCAGCGTAGTATTGAGTCTTTAGAGTCCCACATAGAGGGTTTCCCTGCATCGGGTAAAAGGTGTAGATGCCGTATGGTTTTACGGCAGGGCTTCGATCACTTACGTGTACTTGTGCGCGTATGATTATTGGGCGGATAATATTAGTGGGCTTTGGTTTAAGCCAGATCCTAGTATTGTATTGATGGATTTATTTTGTCTCTTTGTATTCGTATTCTTTGGAATGTGGATGCGGGTATGTATATACAGATGAGGGGCATTCTCGTAATTTCACGGGAAAGCATCTAGAAGTGGAAACCTCTTTTAGGGTTTTAATTCTTTTTTAGATTAAAAACAAATGAGGTGGACGAAATGAGGTGTAAACTTGACAAAAGAAATTCATGACTCATCACTTGATATTTGTAGAACCTCATTAGATATTTGTGAGAGATATTTTTTATCTCCTCAATTATTAGTTTTGTTCAACCATTCATCACAAATGAGCAAGGGTTATTTCTTTAGTTTCTCACTACACTCTCTTTTTCTCAAGTGATCTTCTTCTTCCTCTAAACCTTAATCTCTCATGTGTTGAGAATCCTAAGATTCCAAAAGACAAAGCACTCCATCTTCTCACTCTACACCCTCTAAGACTTCTAGTTTAGCGATCTAGAAGCCATAGTTATCTCAGATTCGAGGTAGGAGCTCAGGCTATAGACTCTCGGGTGGATCGTCTTTGACTCGAGGAGGCCGTCGAGATTGGCCGATCCGTTTTCGATCACTTAGAGCTGACGACGAGTAGAGGACAGCGATGAAGACCCGAAGGACTTGGTATCGTGAGGTATAACTTCCATCCGAGTAGTTAAACCTCATTGCTTGTTAGCTAGTTAGGGTTTAGCAACGATCCTGGAGTTCAAGTCGGTGTTGCGAGCATTGAAAAATCGTTTTTTGAATATTCCGCCTCCCCGCGGACACGCGGGATGCGAGACATCGACTTACAGTGGTATCGGAGCCTACTAAACCATAGCTAACATTTTAGATGAAGTGTAAAACTACGAAACCGAAATAACTCCAAAATATCGAGACAAAGATCCAAGTTTTTGTCAATTTTTTTCGAGGCTCTAAATTTTTTTTAAACAATTCCAGAGTTCTCTACTTCTTGTGAGATGAACACACCAAAAACGAGGCCTTTTCACCTGTTTTGGACCGGCCAAAAGCTAAAAAAACTGGCACCACCTTTTTAGTTGTGGTGAAATTCTTTGAATTTTGGCATGCGTTCTAGTTGTTTGGATCTAAGGTCTCAGGTGTTGTTTGTTTTTGCCAATTTTGGATAAACTGTTATCTTTTTACTGTGGCAATACGAAGTGTTTCGAAGTCGTAGTTTTAACGTCGTCTAAAGTTTTAAGTTGTGATATATGTGTTTGGAAACGTCGACTAATTGCTATACGTCGATCAATCAGGGTTGCACATATTTGTATTGCTGTTCTTATTTGTTTGTGTATATGAACTTGTTGGATCGTCGTGGATGAATAGACGGTGATGTGAGATGAGGGTTTTCATTCTTTCATTCGATTTAAAATGTAAAGTGATATAATATTCTTTTGCGGGGCACATCCGGGTTGAGGTTGTAGCCACCGTAGTATTATTTTCTTTTACTGTTTTCTGCTCCTAGGATAGACCCAAGGTGGGGTGCACAAACTACCAGGTACTTTGAAGTGCTGAGTGGCCAACTCATTTTACTGAGAGAGATTGCTTCGCTTCGGGTATTTGGCAGGTAGTTTGCCGCATCCGTAGGGGTCTGGGGTTGGGTTTGGCTATTCATCACGACCGTGGAATCTGTCTTTCGTTACAGGCTTAAACGAAATGCGGAATTCCTAGTATATCCAATATGTTCATCTGTGATCTGGAATGCCTATTATTGCGTCAAACGAATGTTTATTATATATATGCTATATAGTAGACGTTGCTTATGTTTTTCACCCGCGCTAGTCTAGCCCCAGCTCTGGCGTTAGTTAAGTAATCTAACGGTGTTTGACGGGGCCCAGTGGCGAATGCGGATGGCATAAGTATACGTCATATTTTCGTCTTTTTATGTGATGATAGGTGTAAATGATGGGACTGCATTATTAATGCAAAGCAAACAAACCAAAGTTGAATCATTGGAACAAATTTTAAAAGCACTCGTTTTTTTCAAAACAGGAGACTTTTAAATGCGGAGCTTAAACCACTCCTTTTAAAATCTATCAGGTTCCTTCGATTATATCAAGTTCACTATGTTCACGGTTTCACCAAAACCATTCATAACCCTCCGTCATTTCAGTTGAATATTCAATAGTATTTAAGCTATGTATTTTGACATTCGCCAAGGAATAGTGATTGGTAGCTGCTGGATATTCATCAGTAGCATAGATAGATGCGTTGGTTTGGAACAGTCGTACTACTATTTTGGCCTTGTCAAGGGTATGTATTGGTGAGTTCAAATTAACCTGGACAATGACGAGTAGAGCTTGACATGTGACTTATGATATGTTGGCCTTCGTCAAGGTCATAAGAGCATGAGGCAAAAATCCACATCGGGAGTTTCTAAAGAAACTGAAATCTGCTAGTGCTGCATACTATTTGGAGTGTGATAATGTTGGTAGGATTCCTTCAGGATTATTACACAATAACATTTGGATCCCGATCCTACTGTGAGTATCCGCTACTCCTCGGAAGATTTTTCACTTAACGATCAATGTTATAAACCAAGTAGGTGTTTAGAACAGTTTTAGCAGGGCTACGCCTCCAGGGAAAAGAGCTTATTTAATTAAAGAACTTCGCGAAAGCGTCGTAAAACCTCCCTCGAAGTACCAACACTAGCCTGGCTGAAAGGTTAAGTAAGTATTGTACGGTGAGATTAATCCTGACTAATTCTTCTTTTATGGTTTGAAGAAAGATTCGAGAAACAGTGGGAGCCATCATGTTTAGATAAATTAAAAATCAATCTAAACTTGCAAGAGTATTATGCTGAGTGTTTTCTTCTCACTCTTCTAATTGTAGCGACCAGGTTGTTGGGTTCCCAAGCACCGCAACAAGGTTTCGGGGGGTATCGACTATACCGTTTTCAAAAAATTGGCATACTAAAGAACCCTAACCATAGAATCTTAACTAGAGAATTAGACGAAATATGCATGTAAACAATTTTACATCTAAATGAACAAGGAATACAACCTTTGTAGACCGATCCTTCACTTCAAAAGCTCCGTGTAGTAGTCCCTTCACTCCAAGTAGTGATCTCCCGGACTCTGGTAAGGCTCTACAAGGTGAAATGAATAAGCTTGCTTGAAGTCTTCGAGGCCGAAGATGATCTACGTCGAGGAGACACTAACTTAAGCTACCTCTTCACTAATTTGGAATTAGCGAAGCAAACAATCTAAACTAAATGGCTAATTTAGTGTAGGTTGATGAAGTAGGAATTTTACTCACTATAGAAATATTTTTCTCACTAATTTTCTTCACCTTCCAAAAACCTAGTGAGCTCTTGGAGATAAAGAAGAAGATGAAGTGGAGAAAAGAATGAGTGAATTCATGAGTGAGAATAACAACCATGGGTGAGATAATATCTCATATTAACTCATGTAGATACTTAACCATGGCTTATGGTAATGGTTGGGTTAATAAATATCTAATGTAAAATAAAACTAGTGGACTAAATCAATGGTTCTACAAGCTTCCACTAAGCTCAAACCATGTGACTAATTTCCAACTAATTTTGATTTACTTTAAATAAATAAAACCCTTCATTATGATAAGCAAGGTGTGAGTCTCATACACCCATGTAGCATGTAGCAACAAGCATGACACAATAATATATATCACATATATATTAAGTGTACACAAGTGAGATAAAGAAATTCTTAAGTGAGCTAATATTAGTTAATGTAAAATTAATATATCAAATATATATAATCATACATTAAATTATTAAATCAACACTTAATTTAATAATCCGGTAATATCACATATAACCAACTAATATTATTTGTATTAACTTATCGAATCAACACTTGATTCGATAACCCGGCTATACCACATATAACCGACCGATATCACATATCGCGAGATTAGAATACGGTATCACATACGAGTATTAATCTCGGTCCCGCGTATATCACATATGTGCTCCTACTTTGTTTCGCATGAGCCAGGAAACCTCTGTGTAGGACTTTAAAGACTCGTCAATACGCCGGCAGTAGGTGATGATCATATCAGTCACCCATAAGCCGTCAGCGGTACTAGCTGGACGTAATGCTTACCCGGGTATTGAGCGATCAGAAGACCAACAAGCAAGCCTGCTCATACTCCTGCAAATCCAATAAGTAACACTACCGTACAGTTCGGTCTCTTTGTCTGATATGCCGTATATCTCGCCTGGGGGTGGTAAACGTCAGACCCCAATAGCTTGATAAGTCATTCCGATATGAGGCCCATAACGGTTCGAGAAACTACTGATAACACTTACCAGTAAATCTCAGCAACCCTGACCAGGGATTTCATGTTAAGGCCAATCGAGCATAGCACAACATCAACCCCCAATACTGGGATAGACGAAATCTCCTCCTATCGCTCATTACCTACATGTAACTCGAGACTGTACCCAAAAACCACCGTTTTGCACGTTCTCTTGAACGTGGTAAGGTGGAAATTAAAGCATAGTGGGAATCACACAAGATTGTATGACGATCTCGGATCTACAGACTAACCTGCACCAGTGTCACCAGAGAACTGCCATATGACGTGAGGTATAATACCATCTAGGAGTTCTCGGCGAGTCCTGTTCAGTGTACCCAGTCTTCACTGAGCTCTCGTATACTATCTTTGATGTCAAACACCAATGGATGTGGGATCATCCATTGCTCATCATATGGGTCAAGAAGCATATACGCTAGTCTACTCTGGAATATCGATGCCCCGTCTCGATACTCCCACGACTAGGAACAATTGAAGGATGTACTTACCGACTACCATGGCCCCACTAGTATGATCTGCATCATAATCTCGGTAGTCAAGTACTCATCTTAAGGGCTTTATCAATATGTAACAGAGAGACAATAAGTGTACATGTTAAGATAAAGAGCAACCAGATAGCATACTATCATGTCGATCAAGAAAGTACTCCCTATATATGTCCAAGCATCCACAATAATATACATTATATGTACAATAATGGCCTTTAGGGCATACATGTAATTAACAATCTCCCACTTGCACTAAGGCCAGTTGTTGTAGTATCTCATACCCAACGTCCCATAAAAATCTCTTTAGGGAAAGGCCTCTGTAAGTGGATCCGCCGTGTTATCTTTCGTGTCAACTCTCCTTACCTCAATCCCTTGGAGATCAACCATCTCCCTAATCAGGTGATACTACCTCAGAATATGTCTGGATCGCTAATGGGACCGGGGTTCCTAGGCCAAAACCACAACTCCATTGTTGTCTCAATAACAGTTATTGGACGTTCAATGGTAGGAACCATGTTCATTTCATGAACAAAAATTATCCAGACAGCCACTTTGGCAGCATCGTTGGTAACGATGTTTTCAGCCTTTATCGTTTAGTTTGTCATGGTATCTATCTTGGAACTCTTCTAACATACCGTCCCCCCACTTAGGGTAAATACAAAGCTTGTGACTGACTTTCGGTCGATCTTATCACTCTGGAAGCTTGAATCGGTAAAGAACTCCCACCGGAGTTTATCGTTACCAAACACCAAGAACATTTCTTTAGTACTTCTTAAGTACTTAAGAATGTCCTTCATAGCTATCCAGTGATTCTCCAAAAGATCCGATTGATTTTTTATCACTACACCTAGTGAGTCAGCTACATCTGGTCTGGTGCATAACATCGCATACATGATAGAGCCTATTGCCGAAGCATAGCGTATCCCTTGTATGCGAGCTTTCTCCAAATCAGTCTTGGGAGATATCTTTTTGGAGAGAGTGATTCCTGAGTACGTGGGCGAACCACCATTCTTAGAATCTTCCGTACTAAATCTCTTTTGTATGGTGTTAATGTACCTGGATTTGGGACACTCCCAACATCCATTTAGATCCATCACTATAGATCATAATCCATAAGATGTAGTAGGTATCATCCGGATCTTCCATAGAGAATCCTCATGATAAGAGGAGCTTGACCGAGTGTAGCATAGGAAACCATTACCTATCAAGAGTATGTCATCTACGTACAATGCGTGGAAGACAACCCTACTCGCTACAACCTTCTTGTATATACAAGGTTCATCTACCTTTTTGATGATGTCAAACTCTTTGACTGCCATATCAAAACAGATGTTCCAATTCCGCGATGCCTGCTTCAGTCCTGATGGACGTAAGCATAGCCACTGGAGAAAAGATTTCATCATAAACCACACCTGGTTATTGACGAGAACCTTTTGCAACAAGTCTAGCTTTGAAAGTCTCAACTTTTCCATCTACACCTGGTTTCTTTCTCAAAGAACCACTTGCTCCCGATGGGTTTTACCCCTTCAGATGCAACATTCAAAGTCATACTTTGTTGGTGTATATGGAATCCATCTCAGATCGCATATCATCCAGCCATTTCACAGAGTCCCCACTCGTGATGGCCTGCCTGAACCTAGTTGGGTCATCATCTACCATGATGCAATCCTCACTCCCACTGTCATCGAGAAAACCGTAGTATCTCTCAGCGGATGAGGAACCCTACCAGATTCGCGGAGAGGCTGAGGTTCGTTGGAGACTATTGAATCATTTGGTTTTACCAAATCATCAGCTGTTAGTTTTTCTAGCTGGAACTCCTTCCAATTCTACCTCATGACCACTAATTTCTACCATAAGAAATTCATTTTCTAAAAAGGTGGCATGCTGAGAAAAAAACATCTTTTACTCCTCAGTGTGGTAGAAGATATACCCTCACGAATATTCGGGATATCCA
This sequence comes from Agapanthus africanus, assembly GCA_030015575.1. Taxonomy (NCBI): domain Eukaryota; kingdom Viridiplantae; phylum Streptophyta; class Magnoliopsida; order Asparagales; family Amaryllidaceae; genus Agapanthus; species Agapanthus africanus. The sequence continues at coordinate 482,066,513 of JASDDO010000010.1, read as the reverse complement.
ACAAACTTATACAGAACTGACCTTGCCTTGAGCTTGTCCAGATTTTTCTTTTCAATATAGGCCGGACAACCCTATATCTTAATTCATTTAAGACATGGTCTCTTCCCATTCCATATCTCATATAAAGCGATAGGCACAGATTTGGATGGAACCCCATTCAATAGCTATGCAGCTTCTCAAGTGCATAACTCCAAAAGGAAACAGGAAACTAAGCAGTACTCATCATAGAGCGCACCATATCTAATAGGGTGCGATACCTCCGCCCCGATACACTGTTGTACAGTGGTGTATACGGAGGAGTAAGCTGAGAGAGAATCCTATTCTCTTTTAAAATAATTCAGGAACTCCGTGCTCAAGTATTCTCCTCCTCGATCACATCGAAGGACTTTAATACTTCTACCCGTCTGGTTCTCAACTTCAAACTTATATTCCTTGAATTTCTTGAAAGTTTCAGACATGTGTTTCAACAGGAACATATGTCCGAATCTTGAGAGATGGTCGGTGAATATAATGAAGTACGAGGAACCAATCCAGGCATTTATAGACATAGGACCATATACATCACCATATATCAGTCCCAAGAGTTCAGTAACTCTTTATCTGTTTCCAGTAAACGGAGTATTGATCATTTTACTTTTGAGACAAGACTGGCAAGTATCATAAGATGAAAATTCGAACAAATTCTAATATTCATCCTTATGTAACTTATCTAGTTGTTTCACATTGATATGACCCAATCTATAATGCCGCAAGGAGAATTCGTTCATTTCTGAACTACTCCTCTTGTGTGTGTTCTATATAGTTTGAACTGTGGTTTGATTTAGAACGTATATGCTATTATATAACGTGCCTGATCCAATCAACTCTTGATTAAGGAAAATTTTCACAACATTATCCAGCAATACAAAATTATATCCTTCTTTAACTTAATAAAGAAACTGATGTAATGTTGTATATCAGGTTCGGCATGTAATAACATTTATTAAGAATCAATGTATTTACCAGTTGGTAATACAAAGCGATATTTGCCAACAGATTTAGCTGCAACACTTGCACCATTCTCTACACTTAGAGACATATCACTCAATCCCAGTTCTCTACCTTTCTGTAGCCCATGTAACAGATTACATATATAGGATCCTGATCCGGTATCTCATACTTAGGACGTAGAGGATACTGAGAAACAGTTTTCCGTAATGAAAACACCCGAAGAATATGCATCAACATGCTTTTTCCTTGATTGGGTGGCATGAGAATCCTGGGATTCCCCTATTTCCTGCTCAGACTTATAACAATTATAAAGTAGAGCGAAGCCAACATTCCTCAGCTCAGCATAACAAGAGGGTTCGGTCAATACATCCATATTATTATCTTGATTAAAGTATGACATGGTTGCTACCAGGAGAGAGAGAAGAAAACACTCAGCGTATGCTCTTGTAAGATCAGATTGGTTATTATTTTATCTAATCGGGATGACTCCCACTGTTTTTATCAAATCTTTCTTCAAACCCTAAAAGGTAAGATTAGCCGGGATTAATTACACCCTACAAGTTCGCCAATCTTTCAGCCAGGCCAGTGTCGGTACTTTGAAGGAGGTTCCCCGTGTTTTCGTACGGACCTAATTAAAATAAACCTCGTTTTCCTAGGGGCGTAACCCTGTTAACACCTTTCTAGATACCTACTTTGATCGGCTAATTGTAAAGTGCAAAAACTCACCTGGGAGTAACTCTTACTCGCAGTGGGTATCGGGATCCAACCATCTTATAGAAGGTATGCAATCTCATTGCAAATTTCAACACTTGAAATTCCCGATAATATTTTGCCTCAAGCGATCTATGACCTTGACAGGGTCAACAAATCATAAATCGCAAGTCAAGTTCAACCCGTACATTTCATGATTGAATTAAATCTACCCGCACAGCCCTTGACAAGGTCAACAAGGCCGCACGACTACCCTAATCCAATCGCATCTCATGCTTTGCAGATAAGCACTAATCAACTACCGCACACTACGCCTTGACAAGGTCAACAAACGCAGCACGAATACTAAATAGTCATTATCTGAAATGACGGAGGGCTACGACAGGTTTTTTAATAAAACCTTTGGCGTAATGAACTTGATATCGTTGTAGAATCGAGTGATTTAGAAAAGGAGTGTTTTTTTAGGCTTTTGCTGGTTTCGCTAAAGAGGTCACTCCGGGTGAAGGGATATCGGCTCTTTCCTCATCGAATGAGGTGCTGGATATTCATGAATACCACTATGCAAAGCAAGAAATAGAGAAGCAATCAAAAGACAAAACCAAGTGGGTTATAGCATCTTCTAGCTTCTGCTAAAGAGGTCACTCCCGGTGAAGAGATCTCGGCTCTTTCCTCATCGAATGAGGTGCTGGATATTCATGAATACCACTATGCAAAGCAAGAACTAGAGAAGCAATCAAAAGACAAAACCGAGTGGGTTGTAGCATCTTCTAGCTTCTGCTAAAGAGGTCACACCCGATGAAGGGATCTTGGCTCTTTCCTCATCGAATGAGGTGCTGGATATTCATCAAGGAATACCACTATGCAAAGCAAGAACTAGAGCTACCCTTTTTGAAAATTTGATTCCACGACATCATTAGGTTTCTTTCTTTTCATTAATCTCATTAATGAAGTCCCATCATATATGCTTTCTAAGCATCACATATAAAGAAACGAAAGTAGAACCTACGCTTATGCCATCCGCATTCGTCACAGTGTCCCGTTATGCACTGTTAGGTTACTTAACTAACGGTATAGCGGGGTGGGACTAGCACAGGTACAAAACATAAGCAACGTTTATTATATATCATATATATAATAACAACATTCGTCTTATCATATAAAGTGATCACATCACAGAATATCAACAGCAGAAGCCAATATATGAAATATTGGATACACTAGGATTTCCGGGTTTTAAATTAAGCCAGTAAAAAAACGGATTCCACAGTCGCGATGAATAGCCAAACCCACATCCCTAGACCCCTACGAGAGCGGTAAGCAACCCTCCCAATTCTAGAGTTAGGAGACCCAGTCTCGACTCCTCGAGATGGTCTCCCACTGGACTCTAGAACCTGATTACTTGTGATCCCCACCTTGGGTCTATTCTAATACGGAAAAGTAAATAATATACATCAATGGTGACATCATTCTCAACCCGGAAGTGCCCCAATAAAAGAACAATACATACAAGTTTTTACATGAATGAAAATGAAAAACTCCCATCTTACACAAAAACCCCCGGCTATTCAAACACGACGATCCAATATAACATATCACAGCAACACATAATATCACATGTCATCAACGTAAGTAAATATGCGTATCCCAATTGTCGTTGACATATAGTAACGAAACCGACGATACACCACATATTACACTTACGGTCGCAGAAAAGAAAGTGAAAACTACAACAATTGGAATCCGCAACCACTTTAGATATCATAAACCCGAAATATCACATATTTCGGATTTCATGCCTAGCATAATGAATTCCTTAGACATTATAAACCCGGAATATCACATATTCCGAATTTCATGCCTAACAATTATAAACCCCGCATTTTAGTTTTGTTATTGAAAACACTTTCCAATAACTATTCGGGTAATTCAACAAGATTCCCGACAACCCGATCGAATGCTCGTCGAAAACTTTAGTAGACGCACCCCCGATGCCATCGACGATGTGCACTTAGGAGGAACACCGCGGCGGCGAGCACCCAGGGGGATGCTTTTAGCAACGGGGTTCTCCTACAGTCACTTGGTTGGAGCTTTGGGGTGTGGCTATCTAGTAATATTACTCGGCGAGTATCCTCGTACACTACGTGATTGCAACAGAATTTTTGATCCACATCAAAATTCCGTGGCAACCGATCAGCTGAGACTAAATTTCTAGGTTTACAAAATTCAAATTAGTTTTCACAAAACTAATTATTATGGATTCCAAATATTGTATCACAATTCACAGATAGCTAGACGATGTTAAACGTTTCGATCGAATCAACAAACACCCACATTTCCCAGAGGGCTCAACACTTGAGCGGAGTTAAAAAATATCCAAAACATGCCCAGTACCTACGGACCAACCGTAGAAGGGCCAACCTTTGCCTCACTTATGGCGCCGTGGAACTACCGCAAACCCTAGGGTTTGGCGGCGGTTTCGGAGGTCATAGAATCGAGTTAGGGTTTCATTCTTCTAGAGGGTCCATAGAATTACCCGCATGATTTTTCGAATATTTTTAAACTTGGAAAATCCAACTTTTGGAAAATTTCCAACGAGTGAGAAAAATGGGTATTTGATATTCGTTCGAACTTTTTAACGTCGTCAAGATTACCCGAAACGATGTTAGAATTACGAATATGAAACACTTCGAATAGCCTTTAGAGAAAGATAATATCATATACAATCTTAGTAAAAACAAACAATACCTGAAACACCAAAACCCAGAGCCTGGAACACCAAACAAAAACGAGGCAAAACAACCATTAAAAAACCGGTGGGACCGGTCTAAAACCGGTGGGACCGGTCTAAAACCGGTGAAGAGGGCTCGTTTTTGTCTGGTGTTCATGTTACATTTCATGTAACATTCTGCAACTGCTTAAAAAATTTTAGAGGACTTAAAAATTTCGACAGAAACTAGGTTTTTTGTTTCGAGGTTTCGGAGTTGTTTCGGTTTCGTAATTCTACTAATATCGTCTAATTCTCTAGCTTGGCTCTGATACCACTGCTGGGTTCCCTAGCACTGCCACAAGGTTTTGGGAGGCATTGACCATGCCGTTTTCAAAAATTTGGCATGCTAAAGAACCCTAACCATAGAATCTTAACTAGAGAATTAGACCTAACATGCATGTAAACAACTTTACATCTACGTGAACAAAGAATACAACCTTTGTAGACCAATCCTTCACTTCAAAGGCTCCGTTTAGTTGTCCCTTCGCTCCAAGTAGTGATCTCCCGAACTCTAGTAAGGCTCCACAAGGTGAAATGAACAAGCTTGCTTGAAGTCTTCGAAGTCGAAGATGATCTACGTCGAGGAGACACTAACTCAAGCTACCTCTTCACTAATTTGGAATTAGTGAAGCAAACAAGCTAAACTAAATGGCTAATCTAGTGTAGGTTGATGAAATAGGAATTTTTCTCACTATAGAAATATTTTTCTCACTAATTTTCTTCACCTCCCAAAAACCTAGTGAGCTCTTGGAGATGAAGAAGAAGATGAAGTGGAGAAAGGAATGAGTGAATCCATGAGTGAGAATAGAAACCATGAGTGACATAATATCTCATATTAACTCATGTAGAGACTTAACCACGGCTTAAGGTAATGGTTTGGTTAATAAATATTTAATGTAAAACAAAACTAGTGGACTAAGTCAATGGTTCTACAAGCTCAAACCATGTGACTAATTTCCAACTAATTTTGATTTACTTTAAATAAATAAAACCCTTCATTATGATAAGCATGGTGTGGGTCTCTACACCTATGTAGCATGTAGCAACAAGCATGACACAATAATATATATCACATATATATTAAGTGTACACAAGTGAGATAAAGAAATTCTTAAGTGAGCTAATATTAGTTAATGTAAAATTAATATATCAAATATATATAATCATACATTAAATTATTAAATCAAACTTGATTTAATAATCTGGCTATATCACATATAACCAACTAATATCATTTGTATCAACTTATCGAATCAACACTTGATTCGATAACCCAGCTATATCACATATAACCGACCGATATCACATATCGTGAGATTAGAATACGGTATCACATACGCGTATTAATCTCAGTCCCGCACATATCACATATGTGCTCCTACTTCGTTTCACCTGAGCTAGGAAACCTCTATGTAGGACTCTAAAGACTCGTCAATACGCCGACAGTAGGTGATGATCATATCAGTCACTCACAAGCCGTCAGCGGTACTAGATGGACATAACGGCTACTCGGGTATTGAGGGATTAGAAGATCAACAAGCAAGCCTGCTCATACTCCTGCGAATCCAATAAGTAACACTACCGTACAGTTCGGTTTCTTCGTTTGATATGTCGCATATCTCGCCTGGGGGTGGTAAATGTCAGACCCCAATAGCTTGATAAGTCATGCCGATATGAGGCCTATAACGGTTCGAGAAACTACTGATAACACTTACCAGTAAATCTCAGCAACCCTGGCTAGGGATTTCCTGTTATGGCCAATCGAGCATAGCGCAATATCAACCCCCAATACCGGGAGAGACGAAATCCCCTCCTATCGCTCATTGCCTCCATGTGACTCGGGACTGTACCCAAAGACCACTGTTTTGCACGTTCTCTTAAATGTGGTGTTTCCCCCAATCAGAGCAAAGCTCTGTTTTGAAATTCAAAATTTAAAAATTGAAGCAACGCTTCAGATCCAGCGCTAGGCGCGCTGCGCGCCACGTGTCAAACACTGATGCGCCAGCGCCAGGTGTGCTGCGCCCTAGGCAGTGCACCACATGTGCGCTAGCGCTAGGCGCGCCGCGCGCCACGTGTCAAACACAAGTGCGCTAGCGCAGGCTGCGCCGTGCTCTGAGCAGCGCACCACGTGTCAAACGTAGGTACGCTAGCGCAAAGTGCGCTGCGCTCTGAGCAGCGCACCACGTGCAAAGCACGGGTGCGCCAGCGCCGGAATTATAAAATTCCCCACCGTTAGATCAAAATATCTAATAATAATGATAAATCATTAATTAATCAGAATTAAAACTCTGTTATGAAAAGATTTTTCCAATCTTGTTAAAAAACAAGAAGATTGCTTTCTGTAAAACAGAAGCCCTAGGATCAAAGATCCAACGGTGGGAAGTATCTCCAAATCAATCAGAGAAAAATCTCTTTAACTGATTTAACAAATCAAATTGCCCTATATAAAGGCCCCAAGACTTCCAGTCTGATATAGAAAACCCCCCCTAAACTTTGAAAAATTCAAAGGAAGAGAAGCATAGCTCTCAGCAAGAAGATTTTTTCTTCAAGGTAAAGATGATGAATGATGAACACAGAGATGAAATCATCTCTTAAAAAGTTGAATTATCTTCTTAAAAGATTATAGATCTACAAAGACCAAGGTCTTTTATAAAAAAGATCAAAAGATCTCATCACATAATAAAAGAAGAACATATTCTTCACACAGATCATTGATCTATAAAGGCAAGCCCTTTCAAAAATAAGAACTATTGTTCTTGAATCTTGAGATAAGTCTCTTTTAAAAGAACATAAATTTGTTCACAGATCATAAGATTGATCAATTGCGCTTTGCGCTCATGAAATGTGCCATGCACTCTTGAACAACGCTTCTGCGCTCTCTGGACCGGTGCTCAGCACCAAAATGCGCCACGTGTCAACCACGTATGCAACTTGCGCTTTGTGCTTCTGAAATAGCGCACTGCGCTCATGGGTTGGCGCTCAGTGCCAAGCGCGTCACGTGTCACTCACGAGTGCGCCACTAAATTGATAGCGTAATGCGCTCATAAGTTAGCGCTTAGCGCTCATAAACTGGCGCAATGCGCCAAGCGTGACACGTGTACTTCTCGTGTACGCTACTTGGCAGAAGTGCATTGCACTCTTTAACTGGCGCAAAGCGCCTGGCGCGCCACGTGTCGTGCTGACAGAACATAAATTGTTCTGATGAATACTCTGCATTCAATACAAGATAGGAAAAGTGTCAAGATCTAATGCTCAGCATTATTGAAAGGGCCAAGCCCAAATAAAGGCTCAATAGCCAGAATAAAAATGTCAAACATTTATTGGACTTAGCCCAATATTGGCCATAATTCCTCAACCTATATTTAATTGAGCCCATCTGCTCACGAATATTTAACAGATCTTAGTCCCAAATTGAACTACAGATCTTCCGACCAATTCACACCGGTTCAAGGGCACATCTCTTTACTCCTTTGATATTTGTCGTTGTAATCCTTCAACGTCTTCAGAGAGGTGACGGGTCCCGACAACCACATATTTCATGGACTGTGGGGTCCTTAAATTCATGGACTATGATGTCCTTAAACTTTATAGACTATGACGTCTTTAAACTACGGACTGTGGGGTCCTTAAACTCATGGACTATGATGTCCTTAATCTCGGACTGTGGGGTCCCTTTAAACCCATGGACTATGATGTTCTTAACCTTGGACCACCATGTCCTTAAACTGGTAATCGACCGCAATATCCCTAAACTAAACAATAGAGTTCAAATGCTCTTTTGTTGGATCTAAATGATCCTGTTAAGTTGATCTTAGTCTAAAATTAGACTAACGTGTCCTTAACAAACGTTGAGTCGATCTTAGTCTGAAATTAGACTAACGTATCCTTAACTAACGTTTAAGTTAATCTTAGTCTCAAATGAGACTAACATATCCTTAAACCCAAACCAAAACCCAAATCTATGAAAATACGGATTTGGACTAATCCACGCCCTACGGGCGACAACATAAATTAGTCTCCGTATACAATCCACGGGCAACCAAAAACAAAACAAACACACACGACACGAAGTGACCATCTGGAGAAGGAGAAAGTGGTTACCGCGATGCGGTAGCGTAATTAACTGCAGGGGCTTGCGCCTGCAGGGAAGAGCGTCCCCACAATAAAAAACCCCTCAAAAGAGGGGGAATCTGATGAAGTCTGCTACATCGGCCGCATCCGTTTAAACCTTCAATACATGGTGCCATAAATCAACTTGGTATCTTTGGAGAGGTGGACGAATAGCACCAATTAGCATCTGCCCCGAAATTCAGGCAAGACGCTCGCCGCGTCTTCATCCGCATCTTTCGGCGGGGAACATGTGGTAAGGTGGAAATCAAAGCACAGTGGGAATCACACAAGACTCTATGATGATCTCGGGTCTACAGACTAACCTGTACCAGTGTCACCAAAGAACTGCTATCTGACATGAGGTATAATACTATCTAGGAGTTCTCGGCGAGTCCTGTTCACTGTACCCAGTCTCTACTGAGCACCCGTATACCGTTTTGATGTCAAACACCAATGGATGTGGGATCATCCATCGCCCATCATATGGGTCAAGAAGCGTATACGCTAGTTTACTCTGAAATATCGATGCCCCGTCTTGATACTTCCAAGACTAGGAACAATTGAAGGATGTATTTACCGACTACCATGTCCCCACTACTATGATCTGCATCATAATCCCGATGGTCAAGTACTCATCCTAAGGGCTTTATCAATATGTAACAGAGAGACAATAAGTGTACATGTTAAGATAAAGAGAAACCAGATAGCATACTATAATGTCGAGCAAGAAAGTCCTCCCTATATATGTCCAAGTATCCACTATAATATACATCATATATACAATAATAGCCTCTAGGGCATACATATAACTAACGCAGGTGACCAGATTAGGTTATAGTTAGATAATAAAATGACTAAGTTATACTATATTGACTAGCAAATGTTTGTTCAGATGTCCATTACCTATGACAAACTGGACCACCTCATTACTACTCAAGCCCCCACCGTCCCAGGTCCAGTTTCCACCGTCGTGGATATGGATATCCGTAAGACAAGGGAAAAAGACAATGCAAATGCCAAGTGCCTCGTGTTGGCCTCAGTTAATGGTATATACCAGTGGCAGCACGAGAAGATGGACTTAGTTTTCATCTTCCTCCATAACAAAGATTTATATTGAGAGCAATCTCGTATCGCAAGATATGAGACCTCAAAAAAACTGCTTCAAGCGAGGTTGTCTATCGGGTCATCTGTACGGGACCACGTCCCTACAATGATCAGCTGTATTAAATAGCTCACGGACCTAGAGACCACGTTGGAGAATGAGTCAGGTACTGACTTGATTCTACATTCCCTACCTTCTATTTACGCCCAGAGGAAGAAATTTATACTTCCAATTGAGGGTACCCAGAAGGAAACCAGGGAGACACCCGCTCTGCTTAATGAGGAATCTTCCTCTTCTGGATCCAAGACGAAAACCAAGGGTAAGAAGAAGAAGACCTCCACAAAGCCGATAGGTGGTGTTAGTAAGGTAGAAGGAAAGGGCATGGCAAAAGTTTCGGGGTCAACAATAGGGAAGGAGGGATGTTCCTATTGTCATGGGAATGGGCATTGGCAGAAGGGATGCAGGGCTTGAAAAGCCAGAATCCAGGATTCGAAGCATGTTGTGGCTTCAACTTCGTATGTGTTTGTGATTGAAAACAGTCTGTCAATTAACTCTACTTCCTGGGAACTAGATACCAGATCAGGATCTCATATCTGTAATTTATTACAGGCTTTGAGAAACCGTAGAGTTATCAGGGCAGGTGATATAACACTCAGGGTTGCTAACGGAATAAACGTGGATGCTATATCCGTAGGGAAGCTGTATCCGTAGGGAATGCCACCTAGGATCGACAAGTGGGTATATATTGATTCTACGTAACTGTTTGTGTGTACCTAATCTAGTTTGTAAGCGATGTGGTCCACATCCACCTAAATCAAAGTTTGATTGAGTCAGGTACACTAGAGGACGGTATATATGTGTTAAATCAAGTTCAGGTTTGCAACGTCCAGAACACACTTAAAAGAAAGTCTCTAGAATTAAATAAGGCTTTCTTATGACATTGTAGACTGGGTCACATCAATGAAACACGGTTGTCGAAGTTACATAGAGAGGGATATTTGGATCCGTTCGAATATCAGTCTTATGCAACTTGTCAATCTTGTCTCATAGGAAAGATGACAAAGACTCCGTTCACTGAACACGGAGTAAAGAGCGAGCGAGCTCTTAGGACTCATACACAGCAATGTGTGTGGTCCAATATCTACAGATGCACGAAGTGGTTATTCCTATTTCATTACTTTTACGGATAATTTCTCTAGGTTAGGACATGTCTTCTTGATGAAGCATAAATCTGAGCCCCTTGAGAAATTCCGAGAATAAAAGAATGAAGTGGAAAAACAAATATGCAAAAGTATCAAGACACTAAAATCTGATCGATGTGGTGAATACTTAATTGTCGAGTTCCTGGATTACCCAAAAGAGAATGGAATTCTCTCTCAGCTTACTCCTCCATACAAAACACAACGGTGTATCGGAAAGGTGGAACAGAACCCTATTGGATATGGTTCGTTCCATGATGAGTAACGCTGAGTTGCCGCGATCCTTCTGAGGTTATGCACTAGAATCAGCTGCATATCTTTTGAATAAGGTTCCTACCAAGACTGTGCCGACCATACTATATCAGATATGGAGTGGGAAGAAACCCTATCTTCAGTATCTGAAGATATAGGGATGTCCAGCTTTTGTTAAAAGGCAGTATGCAGACAAGTTCGAGACACACTCAGCACTGCGTAGGTTTGTGGGATACCCAAAGAACTCCAAGAGGTATTTTTTCTATTACGCAGAGGAACAAATGGTTTTTTGTTCCTCGTCATGCCTATTTTTTTAGAAAATCAATTTTTTTGAAAAAGGACTAGTGGGAGCGCAATAAAACTGGAAGAAATTCCAGAACCACAAACTATTACTAAAAGTATGGTAGAACCAGAGGTTTCAAAAGAACCGGACATCCCTGCGCCACTCCGCGGGACTAGTAGGCAGTCTCATCCGCCCGAGAGATACTATGGTTTTCTAACAGACGGGGATAGAGAGGATTCCATCATTAACAATGATGAGCCAACTAGCTTCCAGCAAGCCATTTAGAGCGGTGACTCGGTAAAATGGATGGATGCAATGCGGACCAAGATGGAGTCCATGTACACCAACAAAGTATGCACTTTGAACATTGCTCCAGAAGGGGTAAAACCCGTAGGCTGCAAATGGATCTTCAGAAAGAAAATTGGTGTAGATGGACATGTTGAAACCTCTAAGGCTAGACTTGTTGCAAAAGGTTTTCATCAAAGACCTGGTTTGGACTATGATGAAACATTTTCTTCAGTGGCTGTGCTCAAATCCATTCGGATCTTTCTTTCCATTGCTGCCTTCCAGGATTATGAGATCTGGCAGATGGACGTATAGACCGCTTTTCTAAATGGAAATTTGGAAGAGTGCATCTATATGGATCAGCCAGAGAGTTTCAATCAGAGTGGGAGCAGCGGGAAAGTGTGCAAGTTGCTTAGGTCCATTTATGGACTGAAGCAGGGATCGCGGAGTTAGAACATTTATTTTGATGAGACGATCAAAGAATTCGATTTTGAACCATGCATTTATAATAAGATTGTAGCGAGAACTGTGGGATTCTTCATCTAGTACGTGGATAACATTCTCTTGATAGGAAATGACATTCCTATACTACAATCAGTCAAAGGATTCTTGTCATAGAGGTTCTCCATGAAAGAACTGGGTGATGCCAACTACATTCTGGGGATTCAGATCTATTGTGATAGATCAAAGAGAATGGTGGGACTTTCACAGTCAAGGTATATCAACACCATACTTAAAAGATTTAGTATGGAAGATTCAAAGCGCGGTAGTCTACCAGCTTATCATAGAAGAGATGTCTCCAAAGAGATGTCTCTAAAGACTGGTTTGGAAAGGGTTCGCATGTCGATTATACCCTACGCTTTTGCGGTAGGCTCTATAATATATGTGATATTGTGTACCAGACCAGATGTTGCTTACGCACTCAGCATGGTAAGTCGGTATCAATCAAACACAGGGGAGAAGCACCGGATAGCAGTAAAGAACATTCTCAAGTACCTGAGAAGGACTAAGGAGATGTTCTTGGTGTATGGCGGAAAAGACCTTAAGATCGAGGCCTTTGCTGACTCCAGCTTCCAGAGTGATAAGGATGACTCCAAGTCCATGTCGGGTTATGAATTTACCCTCCAAGGAAGGGCGGTCTGTTGGAACAGCTCCAAGCAGGAAACCGTTGCAAACTCGACGATGGAAACAGAGTAGTTCGCTGCATGAGACGCCGCAAAAGAGGAAGCCTGGATGAAGAAGTTCTTAACCGAACTTCAGGTGGTTTCTTCCATTGTTGGTCCAATACTTTAGTATTGTGACAACAAACGACGTTACAGCTTTAGGGAAGGAACCCAGGTCCCATAAGAGATCCAAACATATCTTGAGGCGGTACCACCTGATCAGGGAGATCGTTGATCTCCAAGAGATCAAGGAGAGGAGAGTAGATACAGAGAACAACACTGCAGATCCACTCACAGAGGCCATCCCTCAGACAGAGTTCGAGAGGCTATTCGAGATCTTCGGTCTGCGATATGCCAGTATATGGCCTTAATGCAAGTGGGATATTGTTAGTGATATATGCCCTAGAGGCCATTATTGTATCATACTGGTTTTTATATTACTTAATGAAAGCTTGGGATATACACGGATATAGTAACAGTCTTGCTCGAAATGGTAGTATGCTACCTGATTTGTTTCTACCTCAATATGTGTATGTGTTTCTTAGCATATCGCTTATACATATTGGTGGAGCCCTTAGGATCTTTGTTTGATTACCAGCGTTGTGATGACATTGACACTAGTGGGGGCTGGGTAATCTATAAGCACATCCTATACAGGTCCCTAGTTGTAGGATTATCGAGACGGGGCATCGATACTCCATAGTAGACTAGTGTATACACTTCTCATCCCAGTAGGGGAAATGGTCTGTCCCACAACCATTAGTACATCGTACTGGAGATAGTATGCAGGTGATCATTAAGTTATGAGTACACTGGACAGAACTCGTCAGGAACTATTGGTGGGTATTATACCTATCGTCGGGTAGCAGTTCCTAGGTGGCATGAGTACAGCTTAGTCCGTCGACTTGACACTACTACTTCGCCTCGAGTGTGTTCCCACTGCACTTTGATTACTACCCTACCACGGCTCAAAGGAGTCCTGCAAACAGGCAGTAGTTAGGTGCAGTCCCGAAGCACTTGGAGGCAGTAGCGGTTAGATAGGATTCGTCTCTCCCGGTGTTGGGGGTTGATATCGCGCTGTGTTCGGAAGGCCATTACACAAAGTCCTTGGCCAAGGAAAGCGGGATTTACTGGTAGGTATTTCAGTAGTTTCTCAGGGTGTTTTGGGATATACTTCGACACAACTTATTGCTCTATTAGGGGTTTGACGTTTACCGCAACTTAGACCCGATATGCGATATTCTTAGGCGAACATACCAAACTGTACGGAAATTGTCATAGATAGGCTCAGTAGGAGTTCAGATGAGTTAGCTCATCGGCCTTCTTATCGACACATACCTGGGTAGCCATTACGTGCAGCTAGTACCGCTTGCGGCTTGTGGTTAAACCCACTGCCAGCGTAGTATCGCGTCTTTAGAGTCCCACATAGAGGGTTTCCCTGCATCGGGTAAAAGGTGAAGAGGCCGTATGGTTTTACGGCAGGGCTTCGATCACTTACGTGTACTTGTGCGCATATGATGATCGGGCGGATAATATTAGTGGGCTTTGGTTTAAGCCGGATCCTAGTATTATATTGATGTATTTATTTCGTCTCTTTGTATTCGTATTCTTCAGAATGCGGATGCGGGTATGTATATATGGATGAGGGGCATTTTCATAATTTCATGGGAAAGCTTTTAGAAGTGGAAACCTCATTTAGGATTTTAATTCTTTTTTGTATTAAAAACAAATGAGGTGGAGGAAATGAGGTGTAAACTTGACAAAAGAAATTCAAGAATCATCACTAGATATTTGTAGAACCTCATTAGATATTTGTGAGAGATATTTTTTATCTCCTCAATTATTAATTTGGTTCAACTATTCATCATAAATGAGCAAGGGTTATTTCTTTAGTTGCTCACTACACTCTCTTTTCCTCAAGTGATCTTCTTCTTCCTCTAAACCCTAATCTCTCATGTGTTAAGAATCCTAGTGTTCAAAGAGACAAAGCACTCCATCTTCTCGCTCTACACCCTTTAGGACTTCTGGTTTAGCGAACTAGAAGTCGTAGTTATCTCAGATTCGAGGAAGGAGCTCGAACTATAGACTCTCGGATGGATCGTCTTTGACTCGAGAAGGCCATCAAGGTTGCCCGATTCGTTTTCGATCCTTAGAGCTGACGACGAGTAGAGGACGGCGATGAAGACCTGAAGGACATGGTATCGTGAGGTATAACTTTCATCCGAGTAGTTAAACCTCACTGCTTGTTAGCTAGTTTGGGTTTAGCAACGATCCTAGAGTTCAAGTCGGTGTTGCGAGCATTGAAAAATCGTTTTTTGAATATTCCGCCTCCCCGCGGACACACGGGGTGCGCGACATTTACTTACAGGTAATACTATGATATCTAGGGTGTCCATGTATGCATACGTATCAACAATATAATCGATGCCAATGACAACATGTAAAAGCAATCATTTGAATCAAATGCCTGTATGTATGAGGAAAATCAACCATGGCAATGCTTTGTTTTAATTAAACAGTCGGATTCCCCTTGTTTGTACCAGTTCTGAGTCGGTTGTTCGACGCCCGGGAAAGGCCCCCCCACGAGGGAGAGCCGTTCCCAGTCCGTCTGTCACGCCTCGCTTCCCAAAATACGGAAAACGTGGGATGATTATGCCAGCCATGCTCCTACGATCAAGGAAAAATCCTGTCGTAGTCACATTTCGGCTTCTAGCATTATATGGTAATCAGTAAAATATAATACGGGTAAAGAGAATGCAGTCACTAAAACTATCGAGTATAAAGAAATCTGAGCTCAACGGAAGTAAGCAAAAGGGCAACTAACCAGGAATGTCAATGGAGCAATGTAACTGGTTTACTGGTCTGGATCTTCACAATCTTCTCGAGATCAGACGAATCCACCTCTATCACTGAGCATGCATACTCAGGTCGTCAGAGCGACACAATAGCAATATTATAATAATAACAAGAGACAAGAAAATAAAAGTAATAACGGTGGAGATAAAATGCGGGTAATCAATATATCACTAACTGATACAATGTATGATCTGTGTCCCTATCAGTCTCTAAGTCATCTTTGAAATCGAGTTGTGAAAAAGAGGATCATGTTTAACGAGGGTCTCGTACATACCCGAGACTACGGCCCGCTATCGCCCGGGACATAACCCTGTCAGCCGGACCGCTAGGCCCAACCTAATATATATAAGAGTCGCTGTTCGAATGATCATCCTCTAAATCACTGTCCTCGCTAAATACGATACTCTTTCCACTTCGATTTCCCCTTTTTTCCCTAGGTTTACACTAATTATGAGTATGGTCTAGTCGTGTACAAGTATGCACCAATAACACGGTTTTGTCACTGTTCACTGTATTGTTCATTGTCAAGAATCATTCACTTTTTCATTGGCGTACTTGACACTCCTAAACCAATACTATTCACGCACGACAATGTATTGTACACTGAATAATAACGCGCACTATCACTATGTGTACGGCAATCGGGTAAGATATGTGCATTTATGCAGTTAACAAGTCATGTGTAATATGAACTATTATGCACCTTATGAACTTATAAAAATTACCTTAAATCATACGTTCAAAATTCAGTAAAATGATACAAAGGCGTTAGCAAGTAAACTCAGTTGGAAGTTCAGAAAAATTTATTTCAATGCAATCGGATTTCGGGTTTGCAAGTTACAGCCGTTTCAGTTTATGTGTTCGCTGCTGGAAATTCAGTTCCTGAACTGAATGTCCATTTCGCAACACAATTTTCACCATGTTGGGATCAAAATTAGGCGACTCTATAGTTGAAAAAAATTTAGGTTTCTTAATATAGTTTCCAACGCACCAGACGGATTCTCAATCGCGTCTCTACTCAGAAGTTATGGACTGTACAACAATGGGGTATCAGTTCTGTTTCAGTTTGGGACTGCTATATGTCCTGTTAATCTGAATTACAGTTTAAATAGTAAACAATAGTGAAAATGGGTGAAATCACTTTCATTAGTTAGATAACTGTTTCATCTTCGCTATGATATAGGGTTCCGCAATGTAACCAGTTCAACAAGCAAAGGGTAAGCATTACAATATGGAAATCAACAGCCAGAGCTGCTCTGGACTGCAGGCCAGAGCCGCTCTCCGAACTAGTTTCCGTCGTCTTTTCAGCATAGAAACAACTTCAAACTTTTATGGGGTTCTAGGTCGTTGAGTCAGATTTGATTTGAGCCCTCGAACGCATCATTCCAATTTATAAACAATTAGTTATGATTTCTACAAGTTTCAGACGCGGGGAAGTTTTCAGTTTTAACGGGTGTAATTGGGGATGATCGTTCACATCAGTAACGACGGTATTTTTCAGCAAAGTTTTAACACGATGTTCATTACCACACGGGCCAATTCATGTGATCAATTTTCGTCAGTTTAATGGGAGTTTTTCATTCGGGTTCTGTGTCGAACACATACTCTATATTAAGTCGCACGAAGCGTTTATGCGGAATTTAACGGTATTTCTAATTTTAATAGAACAATTAGAATGAAGCAAGTAGGTAACTTTCCTGAAGACGCGTTGACGACGCACGGCAGTGGCAACGGCAAGATTGCGCCACGAACGGCGCAGCTAGGGTTCGCGGCCTTGGCTCGAGCTTGGGCTCTTGGACTCGATGGCTCGGTGGGTGCGACGGACGTGCGCTCGCGTTGTGACAGTTACAGCCTTGATGATAATGACAGACACAGAGACTGAAGCCACGGCTTTTATGACGACGATGACGGATGGAATAGCGGCGATTGATGGTAGAGGCAAGTGCTCGATGAAATGGCTAATGCTTGGTTTGAAGCTTGGGCTAGCCTCGAGGCTTGGACTCGGCTGGAGGTGGTGGCGACGGGCACTATAGCTCCAGCAGGAAGGAGAGGGGTGAAGAGGGGGGATTGTCGTCGAAGGTGAGGTGGTCGGTAGGATGCTGGAGATGGAGGAGGAGGCTTCGAAGGTGACCACGGCGGTTGGTTGGGTTCAAGATGAAGAGATGGGTGCCGTCGGCTTAGCAAGAAGAAGAGTACAGGGGTCGGTTGAGATGGTCGGCGGGTGGTTAAGTAGGGGTGAGGAGGGAGTTGAGGTTGGGGGGAGGTTATTGGGTCGATGGAGGTGGCCGGAGGAGGCGAGTTCGGTGGGTGATGGGTGGAGGTGAGGGCACTCGGTGATGAAGGTTGGTGGATTCGAGAGAGGGGGAGTTGCAGTGAGGTGGTGGGTGGCGCTCGCGGTTGGATAGGGTTGGCGGTGGAGTTGCATAGGGGCGCAGTAAAAGAGAGGCAGAGGAGATGATGGTTCGGCTTTGTATGGGGGGAAGAGAGAGGGAGAGAGAGAGAGAGAGAGGTGAGTGGGCGCGTGTGAGATCGTGGTCGAGGAGCGGGGGCGTGGGGGCGCAGTGAAAAAGGAGCGGGAAAAATGAGCGAGTGGGGAAGAGAGGGAGCGGGTCGGGTTTGGGCACGGGGCCAGGTCGGGCGTGGGTAAGGGGTTAGGTATGGGTTGGGCTTGGGTTATTAGTTTAGGAAAATGAAAGTTAAATTTTAGAGAATATGTGAATATAATATCCATATAAAATAGATAAAATATAGAAAAATTCAAGGGAACTCGGAAAAGTTATAGAAAAATTTTATTGAAGGAACCGGGAATTTACACCGTCCCTCGGCCGGCACGCAGCGGCCCGCTCTCGCCACGTGAGCAGCTCGAGCAGTCCGCTGACAGCCGATGGGTTCGGGGCTAGGACCCCAGTGCCCAGCCCTCAGAGCCAATCATTTTCCGAAGTTATGGATCCGTTTTGCCGAGTTTCCTTCCTTACATTGTTCCATTGTCCAGAGGTTGTTCACCTTGGAGACCTGATGCGGTTATGAGTACAACCGGGTGTAGGCGGCACTCGGTCCTTCGGATTTTCATAGGCCGCCGGGGGCGGACCGGACACCGCGCGACGTGCGGTGCTCTTCTAGCTGCTGGACCCTACCTTCGACTGAGCCATTTCCAGGGCGGGTAGGCTATTAAGCAGAAAAGATAACTCTTCCCGAGGCCCCCACCGGCGTCTCTGGACTCCCTAAAGTTGCTGTCCCCCACCACGTCAACCTGAGTGTCCAACACCGACACTCGAAACATCATGAAACCCGTGTCCAGCATCGACACGTAAATCCTCATATCTCAGGCGCCGCATACTCTGATCGGCCCTCATATCCATCTCACGATTTCGGTCGGTATCCTCCGGATAACCGTCGGGTCTAAACTATCACCGGTAGATAGTTCTCCCCTGCCAGGCTCACCGCCTAACTCTACGAGTCTTCTTACCCTGGGGTACTTCACCGGGTCCACCATGTAGCCGAAGACGGTGTCTCCTCTCTCCTCGAATCGGGTATGCTCATAACTCATAACCGAGAAAACTCATGGTGGACACGAAATATCATATCAAGAGAAACCACATTTTTAAAACGATTATCATAATTTCCTTTTAAAATATAATCGCGGTTCTCAAATCCAGAAATCTCATGAAAACAGCATCTCAATGCATATAAACATAACGTATAATGTATGCAAACATAGAACAGTAATATGAGCATGTCAAGTATATCATGCAAGCATGTTCTATAATAGTGTTGAACCATGAATGTACTTTTACGGTTAAGATTAATATCATCACATGGCAGTTCTACTGTGCAAGTGGCATAGCAATTACCGATGATGAATGTGTGTGAGCCGGCAAATCGATGTACGTGTAACATGCTCATCATCGGTAATTGTGCAGGTGTACTAACAGATGATATCATATAACAATCAATACCGGGATTCGGTACGTAAGTCACGAGGGATAATCCCATACAAACATGAATAATCAATAGGTATAACTCTCTACACATGAACCATACGGTCAGTTTTAAAAGATATAAATCGTAGTTTTGAAACTGGGGGTTACAGTGTTTTTAAGGAAAAGACACCGTCTGAAAATCCGTAGCGTCCTTTAAGGTTTCCATTTAAAAAGATGCATATGATTCGTCAGTTTTGGAAATAAGTATGGTTCAGGTGGCATCTTTACGTCGGTGATCCCGCCTCATAGTATCCAATAGGGCAATATCCTCGATCATCATCCTCAAATTACGAGCGTGGATCATTCATCTGGTATAACTCATCGCGTATGGTAATCCAACATACGGTGACATCAAACAGAATAGGGATTCTATCGTCCTATTCATCAATAAGGGTACGGATCCATGGTCTCGTACGTTATATCATCTTTTATTCTCATGTATACATACATATCTGTATCTCAAGTCATATCCTTATCGATCTCACATCATGTCATTAATGATCTCTTATCATATCATTACGATCTCATATCAAGCATATCCGCTCGTATCCTCTTATATCGTCCTATAGACATCTCAATTCACGTCATCTTGCAATAATTCATCTCATCTCCTACTAACTCTTTGATCATATCCGTAGGTTCCTAGTATAGGTTTCTCCGACTATATTCTATATATCGATTTTCATTCTATAATTGCGGGGGTGCTATACGCCATCCACTCTTCTCCCGTAGATATAAATCTACTCACCTGCTAATCTTCTCGCTTAGTAGAAGTCGGTGTACTTTGTCGTCTCGGAAGTCCACGCGAAGGTATCTACAAATCAATACATATCGAAATAATATTAAAACCAAGTCTGAAATCCGATACGGCACACGAATTGCTTATAGGTTAGAACCTATAGCTTACGCATGTAAAAACAACCAACTAACTCTCATCGTCGACGTACAAACGTCCAACGACCAAATCACATCAAGAAATCCATAAATCCAAGTTTCAATATCGGAAAATATAGCCACAACCAACCCAAAATGCTCCCAAATATTGGCACAAGTAGATAGGGACAAAACTAACAATACAGAGGCTAGATTATAAGGTGAGTGAGCTACAGGCAAAACCCCAACACCAGACACAACCACAAAGCCGGCGAGATGAGCAATAAACCCGGTGTCGCCAGTTTTTTGGTGGGGTATGGGTCTAGTTTTCTGGTGGTGTTCTTCCAGTGGTTTATTTAGGTCAATATACTTGTTTGATTTTCTTATAAAAACTCCAAGTTGCTCCAGATTCCCTGTAGTCCTCACAAATCAAAGAAAACCGACATCGGGAAAATTTAAGTTTTCGTATACTTGGTTCTAGTCTCTGGTCTGGTTAGGAAAGCATCACTAAGGTCTTGTAAACCCTCACTAACCACTTCACAAGTCCACATATCCCCTAAACATCAACATGGAAAATTCCAAGAAAATCTACACAAGTTTACTTCTAAACTACACTAAGATACACTAAACACAAATAAGTTAACTAAAGGAATAGAACTATACCTCATTTGGCAACTCAAGAAAATTTTTGGGTTACCCAAAGTCCTCAAAGTTGAAACTTGATTCTACCATGGGGTTTGGAATGAGGTGGGGATCATTTTTAATGAAGGGAGTATGGTATTTTGGTGATTATTTGGAGATGAACCATTGAGGTAGAGGAGATGGAGGAAGTGGAGAAGGACGTGAAGAAGAAGAAGGATGAGGTGAAGAAAATGGATGAAGGAAACAAAGTTGTAGGAGCCATACCCTCTCTCTCTCACTTTCTCTCATGGCATGCTCTCAAGCCATCATTGTGTCCCCTACTCTCACTCATCAATCATCATGTCTCTTTTCCTTTCTTTCTCAAAACAAAACACAATTCAAATGAAACAAACACAAATGAACAACATGCAACAAAATGTAACATGTCATGGTGCACTACCCATGACTAATTAAAAAGACGGATTTGGCCTAATCATGATTAGTAGTGCACTAATCAAGTTTAATTTAAACTTGCATATAATAATTGCATAATTATTTATAAAATTCCCAAATCCAAATAAATACCTTTTTTAATAAATAAATCATTTTAATCTCCAATTATTTTCCAAATATTGGTATATAATTATACCATTTTACGAAAACCCCAATTCGCAAATCGATTAGTTTTCGCGAAATATATTATTTTATTATTTAAATTCCAAAAGTAATATTTTATATTTTCTGAAATGTTACAGGACTGTAGCCTCGGGCATACACGAGACCCTTGTTAAACACGACCATCCTTTTCTATCGATTGATTTCAATTGACTTAATGACTGATAGGTAAAGACATACATATTGCATGGATTGCTGATATGATGCATATACCCTATTGTTCACATTCACTTAATATTCCATATTATCATGTTACTGTATTATGTCGTTCATTTCATACTTGATATCATTGTGTACACACACACACGCTATATATATATGTGTGTGTCGCCCTGACGACCTGAGTGTGCATGCTTAGAGGACGAAGTGGACCCAGCTCAGGAGCAAGACCTGCCATTTGAGATCGCGGAGATTTAGACCGTGACACAAGCGCTA
This sequence comes from Agapanthus africanus, assembly GCA_030015575.1. NCBI lineage: Eukaryota > Viridiplantae > Streptophyta > Magnoliopsida > Asparagales > Amaryllidaceae > Agapanthus > Agapanthus africanus. Next base: position 482,044,211 of record JASDDO010000010.1, on the reverse strand, counting down.
TCGCCTTCTACTTGTTGGATATGTATGTCCTAGAGGCATGTGTTGTATAGGATGCTAGGGATATATATGTACAGGACAATCTTACTCGGTTGTATATACTATATTATTTGAGTTGTCTTTATCTTAATATGTGTATTTCTTTCTCTTGTTGCTTTATATTGCTTACACATATTGATAAAGACTCGATACAGTAGTATACTATTATGGTTTGACTTTATCTTAACATGTGCATATGTTATACTCGATATCACATATGTCAGATACATGTTGATAAAGCCCGTAGGATTTTGCTTGACTACAAGCGTTATGATGGCGATCATACTTATGAGAGCTAGGTAATCCATAAGCACATCCTTAAAGGTCCCAAGTCATAGGAATACCAAGACCAGGCATCGATATTCCAGAGGAGACATGTGTATACGTCTCTACACCCCGACGAGGGGTGATGGTTGGTCCCACAGCCATTGGTGTGATCACCTAAGATTGTATACAGGTGCTCATTAGGGATGAGTACACTAGACGGACTCGCCGAGAACCTCTAGATGGTATTATACCTATCGTCAGATAGCGATTCTCAGGTGACATGAGTACAGGTTAGTCTTTAGACCTGAGATCATCATTTGTCTCGTGTGAGTTCCCACTGTGCTTTGATCACTATCCTACCACGACTCTACTGAGTCATGCAAATAGGTTTTGGTTGGGTACATTCCTGAGCCACATGGAGGCAGTGAGTGATTGTCAGGGATTCGTCTCTCCCGGTATTGGGAGTCGATATCGCACTGTGTCCGGTTGGCCAGAACCATAAGAAAATGGCCAAGACAGTTGAGATTTATTATTGGTTAGATCAGTAGTCTATGGATTAGTCCTGAGCAATATCGACACGACTTATCGGGTCAGTAGGGGTCTGACGTTTACTATCCCTAGACCCGATATGCGATTCTCTTAGACGAAGAGACCAGACTGTACGGAGATTGTCACGGATAGGCTCAGTAGGGGTCCGGATGAGCTTGCTCATCGGCCTTCCTTTTCAACAGGTACTTAGGTAGCCGTTACGTACAGCTAGTGCTGCTGACGTGCTTGTGATTAAACCCACTGCCAGCGTACTATCGAGTTTTTAGAGTCCCACACAAAAGGTTTCTTTCGTTCAGGCAAAACGATGTGGTGGCCGTATATTTATACGTGCAGGGTTTCAATCAAATGATAATACCAGCCGGCTTAGGATTAAGCCGGATTATTAAATCTGGTATTGATTTAATAATTTACATATATAGATTTCGATATGTATATTCTAGTGTCATCCAGGTTTTCGATCGAGCAGGGTTCCGATCGAATGATAATACTAGCCAGCTTGGGATTAAGTCAGTTTATTAAATCAGGTATTGATTTAATAATTTACATATACATATTTCGATGTGTATATTCTAGTGTTTTCGATCGGACGGTTGATAATACTAGCGGGCTTAGGATTAAACCAGTTTGTTAAATCAGATATTGATTTAATACTAGTATTATATTAGTAGTATTATTCTATCTATAGGGTATTTGTCACGCCCCGCTTCCCAGTGTATGGGAAAGTAGGCGTGGTGGGCACGCGGCGTATTTACTCAGAAGTAAACACACTAAGCGTAAATAAGTAATATAAATAAATGCACAAGAATAATAAGAGATGTAATATAAACAGCAACTTTTATTAATATTCATTCTTTACATTACAACTGATTTGAAAAGAAAATATACAATGATAAAAGCAATGCCTAAACAGTGGCATACAAATGAAAAGGTAAGTACAAGTAAAGACTAGAAGTCTGGCTCCTCTGTGAACTGATCCAAGTCCTCTTGGCTGGGCTCGGTCTCCTGAGAGTCGGGTCCTCCTGACGAACATTCAAAAGAAAGAAGAGACAGGAATGTCGTCAGCGAACTAGCGCTCGGTAATTTCCAAAGATAAGGGTGGAATAGAAAAGGTAAAGAATATATGACTGGTGATCTGAACAAGTATATGTGTAACAACTCCATTTTTAATATACAAAGAATTGATTTAAATTCATACTTGAAGTATTTAATGTTGCTGATATCTCTTTAAGTATTTATTTCACACCATAATTACAAGAAGGAGCTTGTAGCTTATTGGTAATACCTTGCACTGCTGAATCAAGCCACCAGAGTTCAAATCCCCTGCCCCACATTAATTTTGTATATGTTTTGTTTTAAATTTTATAGAAGCCCAACAGTCCAACAGCCATAACTTCAGAATTTCCCATCACACCCACAAAGTTAGATGTTCCAATGCCTACCCCTGGCGACCCCCCACCTCCCGACCACCGGACTCGGCTGGGATCGGCCGAGTCGGCCGGCGGACCGGCCGACTCGGGCCGGCGCCGCCGGCTGGACTCGGCCGGACCGCCGAGTCCCCTGAATGAAAAATGCGACCCTTCACCTCCCCCACTCCCCTGCATACTCTAAATTCTGAGATAAAGTCCAGAGAGCACATTAAACCCTATTTACTCCAAATTTTAATGATTTTTCATATTTCTTTTTACATTTTTAATTAAAAACCCTACACCTACTCTAACCCTATAAATACACCCCTACCTCCTACCTTCTCATCCCAAAATTCTGAGCCCACTTTCTCTAAATCTCAAGAAAACCTTGTGTACTTTGAAAACGAGCGAAAGGCGAAGCCCTGACGAAATCGACGGTGAACTTCCGGTGATCGTACTAGGAACTCTCGGTGACGAATCGACGCACCAGCGAACCCTCTACTTCCCTCTCACTCTCTAATATTGTCCAAACCCGTAAGTCCCGTTCTAAAATACGGAATTACAAAACCCGACGGAATCGGAACAAAACCGATTTCCGATTCGGTTTTCTTATAAATTTCACTTCTCACCAATTCAATCGTGCTTAAACATCTATTGTTGACTATTAAACACTAATCAAATAAATTGAACAAGTTTCATCACATGAAATGATAGCCTTTCCAATTTATCGTATTTTTTTCACTTAAATACCACAATATTTCGATTTCACATTTAGCCTTTTAACCTTGCTATACCTATAAGTAGAGCAGGAGGTAATAAACTACCTCCTCACACACTCCCATCTAAACATAGTACTATAATCTTGGAAATTTAGAATACGAGAAAACAAACCTTTCATTAAAATACCTTTACTTAATAAAACTTTTAGTATTGATACATTTTTATAAATACATAACTTTTGAAATAATAAAATATACCTAGACTCATCCAATTAAGGACTGTCACAATCATTAGGAAAAGTCGTAAACTTTCAGTCGTTTATCTAAACCTGACTTTGTGGTGTCTAGGCTAGACAAGTGAGAAAGGTAACTTTAAAAGGCCCGTCTCACGGTGATTCGTGAGCGGATCCCTCCTTTCTTCACTTATACTTACCTGGCCACAATTGGCGGTGAAGAGGTGATTTGAACTTGTCACTAGAACATAAAATATGAGAAAACGACATCTTTACAAATAAATACCATTTACTTAATAAAACCGTATTCTAAAGGATTAGTATTTATAAATCTTTGCAAAGCGCCGCTACAACCCATTTTGGGGAACCCGTTCGGGATAGTACGGTTTATCGTGCACCCTCGGCTTAGTAGTGCGAGATTCAGATCTCCGCAAGGAGCATTCGGTCTCGAAAAATTTAAAATACGACATCTTAAGAAAATAAGATTTTTAGAATATAAAATATTTATTAAAAATTATTTTTGTATAAATATATGTATATTTGTCATTAAAACATTTATTTTGTTATGATATAAATATTCTACCTTTTTCTAAAAATCACAAGAATAAATTTTACATTAAAATACCATGAACTTCAAATAAATCAATATTATAGATAAATACCTTTATTTATAAAAACTAGGATATTTTTCACTAGAAATGTCACAATATAAAATTCACCCTCATTACAACTCTAAAGACGAATAATAAATACTTGGGGTGTATCTTGAAAACTATACAAAAGTATTTTTACATAAAACCCCCTCAAGTTTTATAAATTACCCTAAGGACCCTAGTAATTATAGAACTTCGATTCACATCTCTACAGTCTGACTCGGGTTTGAGTCTAATCATAATCCGACTTGAATATGATTCAAGTACCATATAAAACTACAATATTACAATTCAACATGAACACACGAATTTATGAATCCAGTTATCAATCTATTCAACTTGACTGAACCAAACCATGGATATACTTTCCATTTACATGATTCCAGTTTACATCCATTACATCCGTTACTGATATCATGGTTTCGGTCAGTCATCCAACTATATAACTTATACAATACAATATAACAATACAATCAAAACACTACGGGATTTAAGGGGTAGATTGGTACGGAAGGTGTTAAAAGTGGCACGAGACAGTAAGATTAAGACACCTAACATGAATCCTGTTGCTGTTGTACCGTGGCATAACGGTTCCTTGTACTTTCAGTTTGCCATGGTCTCTAGCATATATAGACCCCTCTTGTATAACTGGCATCCTTCTGTACCAAGTTATAAACAACAGCGTTAATACAATATTCTACAATATTATACAACTTTAAAAGATACATTCTTATTCTGTCTTTTCTACTTCTCCCTTAACTTTGGGACTTACCGAGCGACTTGTTTGCTGATGACATTCTACTTCTTTCTTCTTTGAATGTCGTCAGGTGATCTGGACACAGCGGAGATCGAGCCCACCAGTGAAGACTTGGATCAGTTTCTCGAAGACCCCGAGCTCTAGACATTGTACATTTCCATTCAGTATCTTTAATTTCCTGTTATGCCATTGTTTAGGCATCGTTTTTACTTCAGTTGTATTTCCTTCTCATGCATTGTACAAAATAATGTTAATAAATAAAGTTGCTGTTATTTTTATATCTCTTGTCTCTTGTGATTACTTTTATATTGCTTAGATACGCTTAGCGTATTTACTTTACAGTAAATACATAGCGGACCAGTCGCGTCCCCTTCGCTGTATACCGGGAAGTGGGGCGTGACAATATGTTTGTTATGCTAACGTAGTTGTTTGTAGCTTGGTATAGAATGTACCAGTGTATACGAGAGGAGTCCAACTATCCCGTAGACTATGGTAATATGTAAGTATAAGGCCCCGTCAAAACCCACGGGCCAACGGCATGAGGGTTCATGTAGATGTCTTATAGTGTCCATCATTATACCACTTTTAATACATTCCGTTTCAGTCCACCCCTTTAAAACCCCGTAATGTATTGTATTGAATTATAGTTATCAGACTTGCTGAGACCATGGATACAAGTTGTTCATGTAATCAGGTTCAGGATGTAAACAAGTAGGCATGTAATCAAGTCAAGATATAGCCATGGTTCGGTCAAGTCAAGTCATGTTGATCTTATTCTGGTATTCAGGTTCAGGTCTAAGTATACATGTTGGTATATTAGATTCATGTTGAATTGGATTTTGATTTTGATTAGACTTAAATTGATTTGAACTCAGACTTGAGTCAGACACTTAGAACTGATTTGGATCCTGAATTAGGTTTGAGAGTTATCGGTAACTGCTACACATGGACGGCAGGATTTGTGTCCTTTTCTAGGACAATTACTATTGATAACACCGTTAAGTTTTTCTACCTTAAATAGGTAAGCACTCACTTTCTCCGTCTCTCTGAGACTCAAGAGAATTGATCCCGTTTAAACCTATATTTACTAAAGTGCTTAATTGTAATTTTATATAACTCGAAGGGGTTTTATGAAAAATATTTTATATACTTTCAAAATAAATCTCGAGCATTTATTTATATAGTTTCCATAATTGTGAATTTTAAGAATGTGAAGTATTTTAGTGATAATAGTTTAGTTTGGATAGTTCAAGGTATTTTAGTGTAAAACTTGACTTTTGGATAACTTGAGGGTATTTTGATGAAACTTGTCGTTCTTTTATTTTTAGAAAATATGGAGTTTTATTATATCTTTAAAATATATATTTTAATAATATTTATATATTTATAAAAATTAATTTTATTATTAAATAGAAAATCTAGTTTTTCTTAAAAATAGTATTAAAAATCTTTCGAGACCGAATGCTCTATGAGAAGGTCTGTATCTCACTCTACTAGCTCAAGGATGTACGCCAATCCATACCATCCAATAGCGGGTTCCCTAAAAAGGGTTGTAGAGGTATAATCACAAAGAATTTTGATAATACAATTCAAAGAAAACCGGGTTTTTATAGTTCATGGTATTTTAATGAAATATTGTATTTGCCACAAAAATATATTTCCAATAGTATCGTGCTATATAAACATGTGTGTATGTGAGGGGTAGGTCATTATCCCGTGAAGTTTTCTAAAAGTAATAGTAAGCAAAACAATTAAATATGGTAGATACAAAGTTCGTGGTATTTAAATGTAAAACTCAATTTAAAGTTATTTAACATGATGATTTAGGGTGAAAGTTGTTTCTAATTATTAGTTTCATGATTAACAAGCAAGTGTTGGAATATACATGAGTAAGGCTTAAGAAAAAATGTAGTTTCTAGGGTTTTATAATAAGATGTCGGTATAACTCCACTTATCAGCATGTTTTATGAAAAGAGACTTTTAGAGAAAAAGAGAGAGGATTAAAAGGGACATACTAGCTAGAAGGGTAGGAAGAAGGTAGAAGGAGATGTGGTAGCCTTCATGGAGTCGCGGGGTTGCCGGAACTTGCTCGATTCCTCATCGGAATTCGGTCTTTGGCTAACTCCACTTGTACTCTTTTTGTACTTGAGAAAATTTGAAGGTTTTGAATAGAATTTTCAGAATGGGGAGGGGCTAGGGTATGGGGTTGTATTTATATTGTGAAATTATGGTTTTGGAATTGAAAGAATGAATTAAAATGCATTAAAATTTGATTTAAAGATGAAATTGAAGTCTCTGTTTAAACTCAGAGAAATCAAACTGTGCAGGGGTAATAGAGGTAGGCCAAAGGTTTTGTGTACAGAACATGGGGACTTTTCCCCTACGGATGACCGTCGCGCCGGCCCATCAAGGGATCTCGCCGGTCCAATAGTGGAGTTAGGCCGGTGGATTGTGTACACGTGTCCCTCACTCTGTTTATATAATTATGCACATGTTTGTTTTTCTTTACTTTTCATTTCTATATGCAGTGCACGTGTAAACTTTTGGGCTTCCAAAAAGTTTTTTTTAAAAATTCAGAAAAAATAATATATACTTGAGGGGATTCGAACACAAAGGCTACGTCACAGCAGTGCAAGGCTTTACCAATGAGCTACAAGTTATTTCTTGCTATTCTTAAACAAAAATAACTTATAAATTGTACTCAGGCTTGCAAACTCCATTTTATACATTATCTTAAAAAATTTCGTACAGTAAAATCAGAGTCGTTACATTCTACCCTCCTTATAAAAATTTCGTCCTCGAAATTTACAATTATATAAGGACTAATTTACAAATAAGTGAGAATATCTTGCACGCATGCCGTCTTCTCGTTCCCACGTTGATTCTCCTGGCGAATCTTTTCTCCACATCACTCAGGCCAAATTTACTTCCTTGTTCTGCGGTGTCTTTAATTTTCTGTCCAGGATTTCAACGGGTTGTTGCTCACAAGTTAGATTCGTCTGTACAGCTGGCTCAGAGTGATCAAGGATATGGCTGGGGTCGCTCACATATCTTCGAAGCCGGGATATGTGGAACACGTTGTGCACTCCTTCCAATGAGGGTGGTAGTGCCAAACGATATGCCACTTTTCCGACTAGTACGAGTATGTCGAACGGTCCTATATATCTCGGACTGAGCTTACCCCTCTTGCCAAAGCGGATTACTCCACAGTTTGGAGAGATCTTTAAGAAAACATGATCTCCAGGTTGGAACTCCAGATGTCGGCGCTTTGCATCAGCCCAATGCTTCTGTCTGTCTTGGGCTATGCGCATTCTTTCCCTGATCGCGTGAACTACATCCACAGTTTCCACGATCATCTTTGGTCCTAGGAGTTCATGATCCCCGATGTCGTCCCAACTTAGCGGTGATTGACACTTCCTTCTATAGAGAGCCGGAAATGGTGCCATTCCAATACTCGCCTGATAGCTATTGTTGTATGAAAACTCCACAAGGCGCAAGTGATCTTTCCACTAACCTCCGAAATCCAACATATAAGCTCTTAGCATGTCCTCCAGAATCTAAATTGTCTGCTCAGACTGTCCATCTGTTTGTGGATGGTAAGCTGTGCTGAAATTCAGACTCGTTCCCAGGCTAGCTTGCAGACTCTGCCAAAACTGTGATCGGAATCTGGTGTCACGATCGGAGACGATGCAAACTGGTACTCCATGTAATCTCACGATCTCCTGCATGAGTTCATGGGTATCAAAAATAGTACGCTTTGAGGTTAAATATTACTTTAAATTTATGCTTACCTTCATGTACTTCTTTACTAACGTCTCGGTAGATTGACCAACTCGAAAGGGAATAAAGTGAGCCGACTTGGTGAGTCGATCCATAATAACCCATACTGCATCGTTACCTTTCGTGCTGCGAAGAAGGGCAGTCACGAAGTCCATGGTAATGTGCTGCCATTTCCACTCTGGGATAAGTAACGGTTGAAGTAAACCAGTAGTCCTGTGATGTTCAGTCTTTACTTGCTGACACACCAAGAACTTGGCTACGCTTCTGGCTACTTCACGCTTTATTCCATGCCACCAGTAGTGTTGTCATAAATCCTTATACATTTTAGTACCACCAGGGTGTACTGAGTATGGAGAGCTGCAGGCTTCTTTCATTAACTCTTCCTATCACGCCCCGCTTCCCAAAATACGGAATACAAGGGGTTGATAAGGCCGGCCATGCTCCTACGGTCGAGGAAACATCCTGTCGTAATCACACTTCGGCTTCTAGCTTTACGTGGTAATCGGTAATCAATGCACAGGTAATGAGAAATGCAGTCACGAATCTATCAAAAGGGATATAGGAGATACCAGATAGGGATCAAGAGAAAGACAGCGTTGGCATCGCTGATCTAGATGTCTGCAATATCCTCAAGGTACGTCAGGTGCTGATCCGAGCTAAGTCCACTTCTCTCTTTGAGCATGCATACTCAGGTCGTCAGAGCGACATAATAGCAATATATATAAATGCAAAAGTAAACACGTGCAATGATGATGAATATGAAGCAGTAAATATAGAATGATGATGCACATGAAATAATCGGTCAGGTAAACAGTAAAGTAGGTATATCAAATCAGTAAGCAATGCATGTCAATGTCACTAACCCTATCAGTCTCTAAGTCTCACTGTACAGGTCGCTAAACCTATCGTCAGTCCAAGTGTAAGAGTCAACCACGCAGGAGTATCCCCAACCCAAGGGTAAGGCCCTAGGGGCAAGGGAATACGGGCCCGAAATGCTCGCTAATAAGCAGTAATATCACCCATATGACTCCCAGAATCGCTGTATATGCCAGCAGTGGGACTTCCGAGATTCCGTTGAACTCACACTCAAACTACCTCACATCCCGTGGTCTACATCAAACCCCGACCATAAACCTAAATACTAGTCGGTCCATGACAAGTCTACGCGAGAACTGGAGACAGGATCTCCATCAAGCATGTCTCGACTGGTACCCAAGACAAATGGACAGTGTTTGACGCCTTACCTATGACACTAATATAAATGCTCCATAACCGTCCCATTTCAGTTATAGTTACACTTATATATGTTCCATAGACGTCGACAATGCAATAAATTAACCGGGTTCACTGATTGTGTACAAGTACGTGTCACTTCACTTATTCATTCACGCTTTAACACTAACGTACTTTCCACAATCCAATCACTAATATCCATCACTGATATCCATCACTGGGTAATGCACACGATCAATAGGTTACCACTGTATATGACCTCTACATGATATGATGGGAATGCAATAATTACAATATGAATAAAATTATCAGCAGCCAGTGTTGTACAACTTGAAAAATTTACTACAAATCGTACGTGCAGAATTAAACAAAATAATATAAAAGGGGTGAGCAGTAAGTTTGATTATATGTCCATAAAAATTGGTTTCGCATCAATTGGGTTTCAGATTTTCTAGTTATGGTCATTTCATTTTAAGTGTTCACTGCTGGAAATCCAATTTCTGAATTGGAAGCCCGTTTCGTAACACGTTTTAATCCCAGTTGGGATCATAATTAGGCGACGCTAAAATTAGATAATATTTAGATTTAACAGTTAGGTTTCCAACGTATCAGCCGGATCGATGATATCCTTTGTATACGGGGAGGTATGTTCAATTTAATATCAATGTGTACAAACTGTCACTGCAGAAAACTGTAGGACACAACGGTATTCTAAAATACGAATTAAATGTCAAACGAAGGTGAAACGACACGGGACTAGATTCAGGTGTTAGCTAACTAAATTATCTATGTGACCATATGGGGATCCATGCATTTTCAGTTTAGGTAAGGGGTGTACAGGTGTTCCCACGGCCAGGCATTCAAAACGAACGTTGCCCCAGACTACAGTTCAGGGCCACGAATCGCCTCAGTCTTCAACATAATAACAAAACAATACTCGGTAAGAGTTATCAGTGGTTTACATATTATCTAGTCTGCTTTGTAACGAGCCCAAGCAAGTCATGCTACGAGTTATATCTAATTTACTATTAATTTTACAACGTGATATGCACGGCGATTTCCAGATTTACGTCCCCTTTTAGGGAAACATATCGCAGGTATAACCTAGCTATTTTGTTACCCAAATCCCTACTCGACATTCATTATCTGTAAATGGATTTTTGGTCACAAATTCAGCTATTTTAAATAGGGTTTTCATTTTAGGGTTCTGTGTCGAACATCTAGGTTAATTATCTAGGTAACAATCGAAATGCCCATTTTAATCACCGACTAAATAAGATTAAAATTCTATAAATTTTATACAACATTTCTATGGGATACTAGACACGAATTTGGGTTCGGTTCAGTACAATCAATTAGGATACGTTATTTATTAAAGTTCGCCAATAAATTATGGCGTGGTAAATAATTATGGTTATATATAATTAGCATGATAAGTAAGTTCCAAAGCTTGCCTGATGATGGTAAGCGTGACACGAGCACACACGGGCTAAGCACGGTGCTCGGGAAGAAGGTGGCAATGGTTCAGACGGCATGATAGCAACGGCGACCACACGGCAGCAACGGTTATGAGGTGTTTGATGTCGTGGAGGGGGTTGAGAGGCTTGGGCTCGGCTAGTGTTGCGTTGGTGGGCATGGCTAACACGGCGGTGGTCCAGAGGAGGTGGAGGTCTCAACTGCTACTCAGGCAGCACAGACAGTGGCCGACGATGAGGCAGGAAGGGTTTGCTGCTGTTGTAGGCTCGGCTTGGAAGGGAGAGCGAGGGAGTGGGTTCGGTATTATGGTGCAGGAGTTGTGGAGGAGCAGAGGGCGTTGGCTGAAGTTCTTCGACGATGCTGGCGGCGGAGGCGTGCAGTGGGGTTCATATGTGAACTTGGGGATCGTCTTGGCCTTATGCAGCGGTAGAGGGTGCAACTGGCGTCGAGGCAGTGATGGGTGCTCGTCGGAGGAGGGTTGCAGTGGCTGGGAGTTTGTCGGTGTGGTGGGAGGTGGTCGGCGTTCTGGAGGTCGCAAGATTAAAGCTTTGGTGATGGGTTGTTGTGACAGGGAGTTTGCAGGGGAGAGGTGGTGGCGGCACTGAGGTCAGAAGGGTTGGGGATTCTTGCGTCGGGTTGTGGTGGTCGGGGAAGAAGACGAGGGTGAAGCGGTGGTAGTGAGGACGAGCGGTGGAGGAGAGCCAGCGAGATAGGTGCAGGAAAGGCTAGGGTGCTGGGGTTCTCGTCGTGCGGTGGGTGTGCAGGGGGAGGGGAGGAAGATGAGCGGGGAGAGGTGGAAGAGGAGGTGAGGTTGTCGAGGCGGAGTCGGGGATGCAGGCGAGGGTACTGGGGCGACGGTAAGGAGTCGCCAGCGAAGATGCGATGGAGGCTCGGGTGTGCAGGGAAGAGGTAAGTGAGGATGATGATGGTGATGGTTGTGGTGTTGGGAGGGCGAGGAGATGCAAGTGAATGAATGAGAACGAGAGAGGGGTCAGTGGGTTGAGAGGAGGTCGTGGGAAGCGAGCGCGGCCGTTGGGGCGTGGGCACGGGTCGTGGGGGAGTGAGCGAGAGAAGCGGGGGAAAGAGTCGTTGGGGTTGTTGAGGGAGGCAAGGACGTGGTTGCTGGGGTGGAGCGAGTCGCTTGGGCTTGGGTGCGAGCGTGGGCATGGGCGCGAGACGCGGAGGTGAGGCGGAGGAAATGAGCGGGAAAAGGAGCGAAGAGAATGAGGAGGAGAAGAGGAAGAAGCGGGTGAGGGATGAGGATTCGGGTCGGGTTGAGAGGGATGGGCCTGAGGGAAAAGTTCATGGGCTAGGCTGAGTTGGAAAAAGAATTTAAAAGAGAGAAGGAAGGAATAGGCTTGGGTTGGGTTAGAAAATTTTGGAAAATAAATTTATTAATTGAAGGTTAGGGTTTAGGTTTGGAAATTAAAATCTGAAATTAAACTTAGGAAATTTTGGAAAAATAATAATTGTAAAAGTTTGAAATGGAAATTTTGGGAAAAGTATTTATTTAAATTACAGAAGATACTTATAATGGAACTGGGTATTACACTTCCCAAACAGGACCTTGTGGTACACACAATCTACTTCCATATCTCAAGGATCCGTCTTCGTGGATGATGAAGTCTGATCGAAGTCCACTTTCTACCTGTTCTCGGATCTTTTGCAGCTTAACATCATTTTCTTGAGTTGCTTTTATCTGATCGACAATAGTAGACTGAACTTGTAAGTTCATCAACTCTGAAGCATTACTTGGCATAACTACCTCGATTTCCATCCCGTGCAATTCTTGCTGCAGCTTCCACTGTGCAGTGAGGTTCATTGATAACGGCTAACAGCTAAGTGCATCAGGAACTACATTCACCTTCCTTGGATGATACTGTAGGTTGATGTCGAAGTCCGCCATAAGTTCTAGCCATCTTCTCTGCTGCATGTTCAACTCCTTTTGAGTAAATACATACTTCAAACTTTTGTGGTCTGTGTATATATCCACTCTTTTTCCAAGCAGATAGTAGCGCCAAATCTTAAGTGCAAAGATAACGGCTGCCAACTCCAAGTCATGTGTTGGATAGTTGCACTTATGAACTTTCAGCTATCTTGATGCAAAAGCTACAACCTTTCCATGCTGGCGTAGAACACATCCTAATCTCTTACCGGACGCATCGCAATGCACAACGAAACCTCCAGATTGATCCGGTATTACGAGAATAGGAGCTAATGTCAACCTTAACTTGAGTTCTACAAAATCTTGTTCACATGCTTCTGACCACACGAATGCTTCATCTTTACATGTGAGCTTGGTCAGGGGTATTGCAATCTTTGAGAAACCTTCGATGAATCTTCGGTAGTATCCTGCTAAACCCAAGAAACTTTAAATATCTTTCACCATCTTTGGTGTCGGTCATTCGCTGACAGCTGACACTTTAGCTGGATCTAATGAGATTCCTATGCCCGAAACAATGTGTCCGAGAAATCCGACTTGATTTAGCCAAAATTCGCTCTTGCTGTACTTGGCATAGAGGTGATGCTGTCGCAATGTCTTCAGGACAATCCGCAAATGCTCAGCTTGCTCTTTCCGATTCTTTGAATACACATGGATGTCGTCGATAAAAATAACAACGAACCTGAATGCCGTCTTCGGAATATCAGACTCTTTGACCTTTCTTCTTCACAAGCAAAACTGGAGATCCCCAACTTAAGATACTGGGACGAATCCAACCTTTCTTCAGAAGTTCGTCCAATTGAGTACGGATCTCCTTCAATACTTCTGGACTTAACTGGTTTGAAGTTTTGATCACCGGTTGTGCACCAGGTACTAAGTCAATGCTGAATTCAAGATATCGATTGGGAGGCAAACATGTTATATCTTCAGGAAATACGTCATCGAACCCTCAAACTAGCTCTAACTTGTCTTCTTCCGCCTGTAATGTTGTAATCACTGCCTTCTTTGGTTTAGCCTTGTAGGTGCTAGGTTCCAGGGTACGGTCTCCACTCTTGAAATAAAAGACCGGATGATCTGGTATCTCAAACACAACCTTCCTTTGACGATAGTCGATGGTAGCGAAGAAAGTTCCTAGCCAGTCCATTCCCAAAACTATGTCGAAGTTTGGTATGTTCAGCACCTTGAAGTCTGCATAAAATTCTCTACCGCAGACGACCACTGGACACGGATCGTATCCCATAGTTGACTTTAGAATGATGTTCCCTAAACTGACATTCCAGTTGAATACGAGCGGTTTAACTGGAATCGCATGAGTTCTGACGAACCGTTGTGACATAAAGCAATGTGATGCTCTAGTGTCGAACAGTGCTAAGGAATGTAGGGAGGCTACTAAGATTGTACCTAAGTTGTGTGGGATATGTTTAGGTATAGAAAAATATATTGATATATACAAGGATTGAAAAGGTTTGAAAGATTGGGAGTTACCAGTGATGACTTGGCCAGTGGTTTCGGCTTTCTCAACGGTCATGGTGAAATCCCGTCGCCGGGGTACATTCCTCCTTGCTGGAGGCACATTCCTCTGTCCTTGGGGCACGTTTCTCTGTCCTTGAGGCATGTTCCTCTAGGATTGATGAAATTGATGAGGAGGCTGTGCAGGAAGTCCACGTGGAGGTGGAGCAGATAGGGCTAAACGAGGTGCAGGAGCCTGAATAGCTGGCCGCCGCGGAACGGTCGCTGGTCAGGGTGCAGGAGCTGGGTTGAGACGATGTGGGCAATCTCCAATGGCGTGATTGGATGTGCCATAAATAAAACATAAGCCATTCGCACGTCTGCAGTTCTTCGCCAGGTGTCCATTCCTCTTGAAATAGAAGCAAAAGTCTGGATTGGGCCGGTTAAAAGTTACTCTCGGTCTCCTGCGTACAAAAGGTGGCCTGGAATAGGCTCCTCCTGCCATCTGAGTGGCAGGGCGTTTTACACCGGCAGTCTGAGATCCGCCCTTCTTCTTCACCACTGCCTCATAACGTCGAGAAGCCTTCAGAGCAAGATCATGGGTTGGGAAATCCTCTGTAGCTAGTGCAGCTTGGATCTCCGGGTCCAACCCTTGCTGAAATCTCCACGCCCTGATCTCAGCAGTCGGAATCAGGTATGCCGCGAACCTGTTACGGTCTTGTGTTAGCAGTGTATTATGTGATATCAATAAATTGAATATTGAGACGTATCTTACCTGCTGAGCATGGTAAACTTAGCATCATATTCATCAACGGATTTGCTCCACATCAAGCCTTGTTGCAAGTGGATGAACTGTTGTTCCATGTCGAAACGGGCAGTCTCAGGGAAATATTTCGCGTCGAACATATAGCGAAATGTCCTCCATTCAATCAGTTGGGCGAGTCGGCTTTCTTCAACCTTCCTCCAGACTCTGGCGTTGTCAGTTAGTTGCAGCTTTGCAACTCTCACCAAGCAATCTCTAGCACTTGTGCTGCTGCCAGGTCATCCTCTATAGACTGAGCCCATTCATCTGCCTATAGTGGGCTCTCTTTCCTAGAGAAATGTTTCGGATGCAAAGCTCGGAATTGCTTGACTCCGGGTGCCTCAGCTTCTGGGTGGTGCAAGAGGATAGCAGTCTGCTGCTACTGACCCTCCAAGAGGCTCTTGATTGCCTCAAGCAGTACCATCTGCTCGTTGATGGGAGCGGTAACGGTAGGTGGTGGTGGTAGGGTAGGAGGTGGAGTGTTTCCATTAGCGTTGGTACTTGTATTTGTAGGGTGTTTTTCGTCACCCTATTGAGATGGTAATACGCTCGCGCTTGTCAGGCGTACTACAAATTCCCCCTGTCTGGATAGGAGGGGGTTTATTAATTGTGGAGATCCAAATCTCCAGCAGCCGTGGACTAACATGCTGTTAATTACCCCTTACTTTTAGAGCGAGAGAACCTCCGATTGACGGGTAAAACCGGTCATGCGAACTCAATGCGATGTGTTGGTGTATGTGTTTTTTTTAACATATAACAATGAAGACGTGTTCATTTTTTTTGTTCCATTTGTAAATTTAAAAAAAGGATATATATATTTTTTATATAAAAAAGACAAAAATAAATAAGTAAATAAATATTTAGAGAAATGTTTTTTTTTATATTTTAATATTATCCATAATTTATATTTATATTTATTTATTTATCATTTTTTCCTTTTTTAAAAGAAAAGAAAAAAAGGAAGAAAAAAATTTAAAAAGAAAAGGGAGGGGGCTTCCCCCACTCACGATGCGTGGGGGGGGGGGGGGGGGAGGGAAGAGGCTCCCATTTAATGGGAGCTTCACATGCCCTTATGTGAGGGGGTAAATGGGATCCTATTAAATGGGAGCTTTCTCCCTCACGTGCCCTCACGTGAGGGGGGCCAAAGGGCTCCCATTCTCACATGAGGGGGTCAAAAGGCTCCCATTAAATGGGAGCCTTCCCTCTCACATGTCCTCACGTGAGGGGGAGGGGAGGGCTCCTATTTGATGGGAGCCTTCCCCATACGTGGGGACCCCAAAATTAATTAAATAATAATTTTTTATTATTTTTTTATTTATTATATATTTTTTTACATGGAGTTCAACTCCAAAAGAAAGAATTTTATTGTGGAGTTAAGCTCGAAAAGAATTTTAAATAGAGTTCAACTCCAAAAAGATTTTTATCGTGGAGTTAAACTCCAAAAGAATTTTAAATGGAGTAAAACTCATAAAAAAAATTTAATGTGGAGTTAAACTCCAAAATAATTTTAAATGGAGTTCAACTCCAAAAATATTTTCATTATGGAGTTAAACTCCAAAAGAATTTTAAACGGAGTTAAATTTCGAAAGAATTTTTATTGTGGAGTTGAACCCCGAAAGAATTTTGTTTGTGGAGTTAAGCTCCAAAAGAATTTAAATGGAGTTAAACTCCGAAAGGATTTTAAATAGAGTTAAACTCCTAAAAAGATTTAATATGGAGTTAAACTCCAAAAGAATTTTAAATGGAGTAAAACTCCTAAAAAAATTTAATGTGGAGTTAAACTCCAAAATAATTTTAAGTGGAGTTCAACTCCAAAAAGATATTTATTTGATGTGGAGTTAAACTCCACTAAATGGGGAGCCTCCCCCTCACGTGAGAGGGAAGAAAGCTCCAACATAGTGGGGGCTCCCTCTTCCTCACGTGAGAGGGAGCAAGGACTCCCACTTTGTGGGAGCCTTCCCCTCACGTGAGAAGGAGGAAAAACTCCCACTTAGTAGGAACTCCCCTCTCCTGCAAGTGAGAGGAAGCAGGAGCTAAAAAAAAACTCTCTTTTCCCTTTTTTTTTGTAATGGAGTTAAACTCTAAAGAAATTTTATTTGGAGTTAAACTTCCAAAACAATTTTATTCGGAGTTAAACTCCCTAAATATATTTTTTATTATAGAGTTAAACTCCAAAAGAATTTTATTTGTGGAGTTAAACTCCAAAATATTTTCTCCTTTCTCCTTTGAGAAGAAACCCAAAATGGGTTCTTTTGAAACTCCAAAATTTATATCTTGGATGATAAAAAAAGAGACCATTTTTCTTCTATTGATGGAGTCTTGAGAGGTGGGTTTATGGTAAAACTTTATTTAGTTTTTTTTAAAAAAAAGGAGCTAAACTCTTGATTTAATTGAAAAATGAAAAGGAAGAGGAAAAAAACTTGAGAGAAAGAGGATGGAGGCACAAACCCTAGTTTTTAGAGAATGGAAAAGTTGTCATAGATATTTTCATCATGTTTGCCTTTATTGGCTACACATTTTACATATAGCCCCTTGGGCTTTGCCAAATGGCACTTATGCCACCCCATGCCTTATGTGCACATAAGCCATGGGGTTTACAAAATTTTGGCTTTTTGCTTATTTTACATACATTTATTTCTATACATATATATATATATATATATATATATATATAAGAATTATATTAAACCAATTTATGGTTTCATTCCTTTTGTCATGGGGCCGGTCCCTTTGACCTGGGCTTGGGCCCACTTGAACTGGGCTTAGGCCCACCTGGTTTCGGGTTGACATTGACATTGACTTGGTCAACCGGGATGAAAATTTTGACCCCAACAAAGTGCCCCCATCAATAAATGCACACAGCGCATGTGGGTCGTGTGCTTGAAATTGATGGATCTTTTTTCACGTGGAGATCGAATTAATTTGGTTCATGTTTTGATGACGTGGAGGTCGATTGTAATACCACTAGTTCATTTATACTAGTTCCAGTTCTCGTATTTGCTTATTTATGGTATTTTCTTGATTTATCGTGTTTTGGGTGCGAATGGTATTTTACATTAGTATTGCTGTTTCCCCCAATCAGAGCAATACTCTGTTTTGAATTTCAAAATTCAAAAATTGAAGCAACGCTTCAGATTCTGTGCGCTGCGCGCCACGTGTCAAACGCAGATGGGCTAGCGCCAGAAGTGCTGCGCCCTAGGCGGCGTACCCCCAATCAGAGCAAAGCTCTGTTTTAAAATTCAAAATTTAAAAAGTTGAAGCAACGCTTCAGATCCAGCGCTCTGCGCTGCGCGCCACGTGTCAAACACACGTGCGCTAGCGCAGTTGCGCTGCGCTCTGCGCTGTGTGCCACGTGTTAAATACAGGTGCGCTAGCGCAGTTGCATTGCACTCTGCGCTGCGCGCCACGTGTCAAAAACGGATGCGCTAGTGCAGTTGCGCTGCGCTCTGCACTGCGCGCCACGTGTCGAACGTAGGTGCGCTCGCGCAAGATGCGCCAGCGTTGGAATTAAAAATTCCCCACCGTTAGATCAAAAGATCTACTAATAATAAATTATTAATTAATCAGAACTAAAATTCTGTTATGGAAGGATTTTTCAATCTTATTGAAACAAGAAGATTATCTTTTGTAAAACAGAAGTCTTAGGATCAAAGATCCAACGGTGGGAAATATTCCCAAATCAATCAGAGAAAGATCTCTTAAAATTGATTCAACAAATCATTTGGCCCTATATAAAGGCCCCTAGACTTCAAGTCTAATATATACAAAAAAAAGATAGAGAAAACCCTCTGCAAATTTTAAGAAAACTCAAAGAGAAAGAAGAGCAAGCCCGTAGAAAAAAAGAAGATTTTTCTTCATCTTCAAGGTAAGGAACTATGTACTTGAATAACAGAGATGAAAACATCTTATAAAAAGAAGAACCATCTTCTAAAAAGATCATAAATCTAAAAAAAGACCAAGGTCTTTAATAAAAAGAAAAAGATCAAAAGATCTAATTATAAAAAAAATAAAAGAAGTATTTTACTTCATTCATAGATCTTTGATCTATAAAGGCAGAGCCCTTTTGTAAAAACAAGAACTTTTGTTCTTGAATCTTGAGGCAAAACCACCTTTAAGAAGAACATAAAATTTGTTCTTTAATTTTAAAATTGATCAGATGCGCTTTGCGCTATTGAAAAGTGCCTTACACTCATGAACTGAGCTCTTGCGCTCCTTGGATCGGCGCTCAGTGCCAAAACATGCCACGTGTCAAGCATAGACACCACTTGCGCTTTGCGCTTTTAAAACAGTGCACTGCGCTCAGCGCTAAGTGCGCCACGTGTCACTCACTGGCGCGCCAACAGACTAGCGCAGAACGCTCATAAATTAAAAAACGCAATGCGCTAAATGAACTAGCGCTTAGCGCTAAGCGCGACACGTGTCCTCTTAGTGTGCGCTACCTGACAGAAGCGCAATGTGCTCTTTAGCTGGCGCAAAGTGCCTGGCGCACCACGTGGCGCATTGTCAGAGCACAATTTGTTCTGATGAAGACAAAAGATGTCAGAGACCAATGCCTAGCATTATTAAAAGGGCCGAGCCCAAACAAAGGCTTATTAGCCAGAACAAAAAATAAAATGTTAAACATTTTTTAATTGGACTTAGCCCAATTCTGGCCATAAGTCCTCAACTTATCTTGAATTGAGCACATCTGTTCGAGGGTACATCTCGTTACTCCTCTGATATTTGTCGTTGTAATTCTTCAACGTCTTCAGAGAGGTGATGGGTCCCGACGACCACACATTTCTACAGACTGTGGGGTCCCTAAACCCATGGACTATGATGTCCTTAACCTCGACCGTGATGTCTTAAAACTAACGATGGACTATGGGGTCCCTAAACCCATGGACTATGATGTCCTTAATCTCGACCGTGATGTCTTAAAACTAACATCGAACTGTGGCGTCCTTAAACCCACGGACTATGATGTCCTTAACCTCGACTGTGATGTCTTAAAACTAACGATGGACTGTAGGGTCTCTAAACCCATGGACTATGATGTCCTTAATCTCGACCGTGATGTCTTAAAACTAACAATGGACTGTTGGGTCCCTCAACCCATGGACTATGATGTCTTTAACCTCGACCGTGATGTCTTAAAACTAATATCGGACTGTGGCGTCCTTAAGCCCATGGATTATGATGTCCTTTATCTCGACCGCGATGTCTTTAAACTAACATTGGACCGTAATGTCTCTAAACTAATTATCGACCGCAATGTCACTAAACTAAACAACGGAGCCCAATTGCTCTTTTGTAAGATCTAAACGATCCCGTTAAGTTGATCTTAGTCTAAAATTAGACTAATGTATCCTTGACAAACGTTTAAGTTGATCTTAGTCTCAAATGAGGCTAACGTATCCTTAAACCCAAACCCCTAAACCCAAATCTAAGAAAGATACGGATTTGGACTAGTCCACGCCCTACGGGTGACAACATAACTTAGTCTCCGTATACAATCCACAGGCAACCAAACACAAAACAAACACCTACGACGGGAAGTGACCATCTGGAGAAGGAGAAAGTTGTTACCGTGATGCGGTAGCATAATTAACTGCAGGAGCTTGCGTCTGCAGGGAAGAGCGTCCCCACAAATAAAAAACCCCTCAAGCGAGGGGGAATCTGATGAAGTCTGCTACATCGGCCACATCCGTTTAAACTTTCGATACATGGTGCCATAAATCAACTTGGCATTTTCAGAGAGGTGGACGGATTGCACCAATTAGCATCTGCCCCGAAATTCAGGCTAGACGTTCGCCACGTCTTTGTCGCGTCTTTCGGAGGGGAACAGATTCTGGCACGCCCGGTGGGACCTTTTCCTCTTTCCACTCCACACTTCGTGTGTCGTGTTTTTCCACGATCAAATAATCGCGGTATATATGTGTTTGTGATTGCCCTTAGGAGAGTGGATACTGAAGCCGGCGTTTCATCTCTATGAAGAATGGCGTTTGCTCCCACCATAGCAACTCAGGCTCTGTTATATCCGGTGGAGTCAAGTATGGGCACTTGCAGCCTCAAATCTTTGCAATCCGGCTCTTCAAGAAATCAACGGGCTTATTTTTGGGTCGTTGCTCCCACCTCCCACCCTCGGTGCCTCAACGCCGATGGAGGAAGCCCAGAGGAAGTCTGTCTTCCACAGGCAGACTCCCCAAACAGCAGCTTTGGCGACGAAATCAGTCCTCAAACAACTGGCACATGCCAAGGACCAAGGTCGACGCAGGGGGCAGAATATTCAAGCTCTTAAAGGAAACAGGGGGCAGGCACGGCAAGATCCTGAAACTAATCAAATCCCGGCCGTAAGAAATAGTCGACGTCGATATCAGCGTCATACAAAATGAACTGGCGGCAGATCCCGAATCGAAGCTCCTAGGACCGTCAGACGAAATGATTGACGCATTTCTGAATGAAGCTCTTCTGAAAATCAAAGCTGATCGGGAGCGTGAGATGGCCATATTTGAAAAGGCCAAACACCTGCAACTGGACGAAAGGGTTGAAACACTCCCACCCGATTGAAGTACATCCGCCGCAAACAAAAGCAGGATCAAGACAAGGAAAAGGTTCGCCAAATCCATATCGATAGGAATGAAGCTGCCCTCGTTCAGAGAAGATTCTCCTAGCGGTATACATCATGATGAAGCGGACGTACATCTTAACTTCTGCTTATATCATCAGAAGATCGCACACCCTATTGAGGAATGCAACGTCTTTAAAAATTGGTGGCAAGGATATGTTACTCACCGACAACATTTTAAGCAGATGAAACGCAAAACTCGTCAGGAGCAGAGAAGTACGACAGAGGAGCACAAAAGGACTACCGATAACTGTTGCACGGTCAACGCCGGAGGATCACAGATTCTCACCTTCGGGAGCGATTCCGACGAAGAGATGACTCTTGGCCCTCTCTTCAAAGAATCTATCTCGGGGAAAGAGGAAGAGTCGAAGACCTGTGAAAATATCCAGCTGCGCAATCGTACACTGCCCGAAAAGAATCTCGGACCCACAAACAGAAAAGATAAAGGAAAAGAAAAGGTCTCTGAAGATATCGCCCTAGATGACCAAGTTATGAAAGAGCTGACCGCCAAGGACCCGCCAAAGAAAAGTAAGGTGGACTACAACGTTCTGGTGCACTTGAGGAAGTTACCCTCGCAGCTCAGCATTCTCGACGCCCTTTTACTATCAAAAGAATCAAGAGATTCATTAATCAAGGCACTACAAGAGCCAGAACAATTCCAAGCTTTCCTCACCGAAGAAAGGATGAAAGACGAGCTGGAATAAGTACACACAGCCGATATCACCTTCGGCGATGAAGATCTCCTCCTTGGGACGTGCGAACACAATCGTCCCCTTTACGTCTCCGGATACTGTCACGATATTAAGATAGGAAAAACCCTGGTCGACAATGGGTCATCCGTTAATCTCCTCAACGTGCGAGTGTTGAAGGAAATCTGCATGAGCGTTCAGCACCTCACTCGTGATAAAATCACCATCTCCGGCTTTGACTCCCAGTCATCACGGACTCTCGGGTCCGTGATACTGACGTTGCGCTTCGGACTACTCATCACTGATATCAAGTTCCACGTCATTGACGCCAAGACATGCTACAATGCTTTGCTCGGTCGGCCCTGGTTACACGAGTACAACATCATCCCTTCTACACAACATCAGTGTATGAAATACTTCAAGGATGGTCTCGAGTATACTGTGACGGGAGAGCCAAACCCATTCTCCATGAGCGAAGTCCGAAAATACGAAGATGCAAAATACTTCTTACCAGAATTCGAGGACACGGAGAGGTGTCACAAACCGAAGGACAAAGCTATCACCACTATTCCAGTCTTCGGGAGTGATACCGAGGAGGAAGAAGAGATAGTTTATTCAGGGCCCCCTCAACACAACACCCCGGAACCGTTCGCCCCCATGGTGATCTTCGGCAGCGACTCGGAAGATGAGGTTAGCGCTATATTTTCCGCTCAGACACCAATACAAGCCTTCGCTGTTGATAGTCAGAGTTTGCAAATCACCATGGTTCCACAAGAGCATTACAAAGAGCTTGATGCGCTCGAAACTTATAGTGTGCAACAACTGCAGACATTGTACGTCCCTCCCAGGCGAAAAGATGAACAAGCGATCCTATTCTACCGATCTGAGGAAACCAAAGTGGAAAAATAAGTTTGGCATGTCGCTAATTCTATGCTCGATAGGGTCCAACCCATCCGTCTGCCTAGATATTACACGGAAGGCTTGAAAAGGCTATTGAAGCGACAAGGGGTACCTTTCAGACAGACCACTCGACAAGCTCGATTCTATAATAGGATTTGGGACATTCCTGGGACTCAACAAAAGCTGCCCAAGGGGGGAATGGAAACGATCGGGCTCGGATATGTCCAATCCAGGAAACGGGAATGAGTCCATGGTAGCTACGTCATATATGACTTCGATGAAGAAGAGGACGCCCTGTTAAAAGATGCTGATCCTGAACCAAAACAAGGTCCCGTCGTCAAAACGCCGAGTCCGTCATTTGAAGAACAAATGGAGAAGCTAGTAAGGGAAGTGGGTCAAAAGATCCGAGATGACCATAACCGCGAGATGGCCATTTACGAAAAAGGCAGGACACAGCACCTCCTCCAACAAACCGCGGAGAACAGCAATGCTTTTCCTTATCAACCCGTCATACAAAAGGCCCGACGCAGAGGCAAAAATAAATTAAAGAACGGGAAAAGCATTTGAGAGCGACAAAGCGGGACCAAGAAGCCATGCTGTAACGTTTCCAAAATAATAAAATATTATTTTCGGGAATTTTTATAATTTAATATTATTTTAATGAATATTTTAATATTCGGGTATAATTAAATACAAATAAATGGGGAAAAATTAAGGGAAATTCTAAAATAGGGTATTTTATGGAATTATGCCATTTAAAAGTTTTTAAGACTAGTTATATGCTAATTTAGTGTTAATTGCGATTAAAAATCGCTAAATGGATTTTTAGCATTTTTGTGCAAAAATGTGCACATATCATTTTCCACACTTGTTACGCTTGTGTTACATTTCTATTGCCATGGTTGTTCTTTTGGGTTCACTATTGGAGTGAGAAGGAAAAGAAAAAGGAAAAGAAAAGAAAAGAAAGAGTAAGTATGATGATGAGAGAGAATGTCTAGGTCAAACCTCTTTTGACCCATGCCCCCCCCATCATTTCCTTTCTCATTTTCTCTCCCCCTCTTCCAAGTGAGCTGCTGCTGCTCCCTTTCCCTCTCTCTCCCTCTTCATGAAACCCTAGATCCACAATGAAATCAACCCCAAAACCCCATTCTCACTTCACAAAACTTGCTCCCAAGCTCACTAGCTACACATTGAACCTAGCAAGATTGGATTTGGAGGACTTTGAGCAACTCAAGAATTTTCTTGAGTTGCCAAAGAAGGTAATTTCTGCACCCCTAGTTTAGTAATTCAATTCTTATTGCATCAATACTAGTTTCATATCGATATTGTGTCGTTTTGTGGATTTTGGAGAATTCAAGTTAGGGTTTAGGGTTAGACCAGAAATCAAATGAAATTGAGGATGGTGGTGACCTTAGAACCCCTTGTGTGATGTTATTTTTGACCAAACCTGAAGCTAGAACACAGAATACGGAATTACGGAATCGATATCGGGGAAAACTGCGAATCTGTGATCGTAATTAGGAATCTGCTATCACCCCGAGACCCCAAAAATAAAACTGAGTTGACAGTGAGATGTGCAGGCACCATGGAACCACCACACCAAACCCTAGCCCCCAACTCCAAAGTACGGCCGCCAATTAATTCCTTCTGGCCGCAAATTGCGGCCAGAGCAGGAGGGAATTGCTTCGATTTTTGTGCATGGCCCTATTCCCAGTAGTCTTGACCCATGGCATGTGGAATTTTGTCTGATTCCATCTAGGGTAAAATCTGGGTTGATTTCCTATGTTGGTGCATGGTTTACGACTTGTTTTAGCATGGATTTTGGTATTTGGTGTTTCGTTTCTGTCGGGTGGCGTTTGGAGGTCAACGACAAGTGGATATTGAACGCGTTTACATGCGAGACGATAGGTTTTTACCTATGCGAGTAGTGTGTGCTATTTTGGTTTCCGATGTGATTTTCATGTGCTTTAGCGTTGTGATATACTTGTAGGTACCCTACGTAATGTTGAGGCAGGGAAGATGAAGGTGGCGACATCGGCACCGACACATGAGAAGCAAGGTGAGTAGATTTATATCTACGGGGAGAAGTCGGGTGGATGGCGTATAGCACCCCCACAGTCCGTGGTGATGTATACGAATACGTATACACACATATATTTATTATGTGTTGTTTAGGATTATTGATGGTAATAATGGTATTATTGGTGATAAGGATGTATTGGTTTAGTATAGTGCGAAACCCTAGAGTAGTGGTTGCACCCACACATACACGTACACATATACTTGCATGCATTCTTTCATTTATCTGTGCGCATATAGAGGTGTGTATATCTACACATGGGTATGGGACTATGTGTTCATATACGGGATTGAGGATGATACATGGGATTGAGATGAGTCGATGAGGTTTGTGATGTGATATGATGGTAGTGATACCGGATATGTGATGAGATGAATGGGATATTGACCCGTACCCAGCTATTGGGATGCCGTACGACGATTTACCGTACGAGCTTTATATTGACGTTAGATCCGCACTCATGACTTGATGATGTTATATGATACACTGTATCGTATGTGATACTATTGAGGCGAGATCACCGACTATATATATATATATGTGTATATCGACTCAGATTTAGGTGGTTTCCATACCCCTCCCGATTGACTTGATTGTTGGGTTTGTAGTTCGCATAGTAGGCGTTAGACTAGACCCGAGTCATACCTATTTCAAAACTAACGAATCGGGGATATTTTAAAGATAGGCAAAAGGGATTCTACGGATATTTTCAAGCGACGCATCTTTTCGTAAAACACCGTAGCCCTTATTTTACCAAAAGCCCTGATTCGTCTTATTCCAAAAGGCAAGGTTGCATGTTATATCTATTGAGGCAGGTACCCTACTGTTGCGTTGATTATTCGATTCCGCATATTCATGCTATTTGCATTGCATCGCTTGTATTGTTGATATATTTCAGTCATGCTGCTAGGACACCAGCACCATTATCGATGATGCGTATGTTCCACGTACACTTGTTTGCCGGCTCACACACTTCATCATCGATAATTGCCATGTCACTATACTGTAGTACTGTTGCATTCAGTGTATGTCGCTTACATTTCCTTACATGTCGCATACATCATGCTTTCTGATTATACGCATTGAGATATGTTGTTTCCATGATATTTCTGGTTTTTGGGAACCGTGGGTGTTTCAAAAAGAGAATATGTAATTGTTTTAAAACCCGGTTACCCTTGATATGATATTTCAGTGCGTCCACCATGTGTTTCTCGGTGCTGAGAGCGACATGTGAAACCCGATTCGAGAAGGTGAATGAGGCCTATTGCGGGTACATGGTGGACCCGGTATGGTTCCCCGGGGCAAGAAATGTTTTTCGTGGAGTAGACGATGAGCCTGGCAGGGTGGCGAGTACCTACCGGTGATTGGTTGGACCTGGCGGTTATCCGGAGGATACTGACCAGAGTCGATAGATGGATATGGGCGTACTGCCGGGACTGAGGGCCGATACTGCAGACAGAGCCCGTGGGCCGATCCGGACTGACGGAGCCCGATATATGAGGATTTACGTGCCGATGCTGGGCACAGTTTTCATGATGTTTTCGAGTGTCGATGCTGGGCACTCCGGTTCCATGATTTTGACGTGTCGCGAGGGACACAGATGGTTTATATCCTCATATTATTCCCATGCATAGGCTTTATGGTATTTACATGCATGATGGTTACTGTCATTGGGTGACGAGTGGACGGGATCCACGTATATGCAGATTTGATTACATTGATCATACCTCACATTTATGATATGCTATTACCTGAGGCACTAGCACGAGCACTTGGCACTACATTCATGCATAGAGATTACCTTTCCAGTTTAGCATGCTTCAGACTTATTCATATTGAGGTTTATTTATGTCTGATCGTATTGACCTAGGATGGGTCATGCATTCGATCTCTGCTTGTAGATATTTTCTATTCATGAGTTGGCAACTCACCTCCGTTGTGCCACAGTTCTTGCAGGTTTTTGCCGTACAGATTCCATAGCGGCATTTCTGGCACACTGCTTCCTTATGGGTGACTTGCTTGGGTAGGTGGGTTCTTTTGTATCAGAACCGCCATTGTACATGTATTATTCATTGTATCTAGATATTCCATCAACCAAAACTTGTATATTGTTTCAGACTTAGAAAACAGTGTTGTATTATTTCGACCTTAGAGCCGCGCTTGTAGTATTACGGTTTTCTGGCTGTTTTGAGTTTTCTTTTTGGGTTTTGATCCTCGCCCTTTGGCGTATATTATTATTGCTTGTGTGGTTGTGACCGTCGATTGACGAAGAGCTAGCTCCCGCTTGGGGATGCCTTTTATCATTTCATATATATTATTCTTGTTATACCCCGTTCGGGGCCAGTTTTTACAAAGGAAACTCTGCCGAAATTTTTAGGGAAGGTTACACATTTTAAAAAGGCATATTCGGCTTAGTTATTTAAAAACTTTGATTTTCGAAACATGATTCTTTACTTCTTAAAACCAGTTTTCCTTATTTACTCTTTAAATGGTTTTAGATTTCTGGGCTTTTGGCTTACTTGGATCAGATGGGGTCCTATAGACTTCATATGGTTCAAGGGCCAGTCATGTGCTCTTTCGGGTCGTGACAAAGTTGGTATCAGAGCGCTAGGTTGACCTTGGTTCGAGTCTAAGTTTGACTATGTGGAGCCTAGGGCGTTTATATATACGGAACTTAGGCTTGACCTTACGGAACTTAGACTTAGTCGAGGGGGTATTATACCCGAACTTTCGTCGCATAGGATGACCCTTGGTTGATAGAATAGGTGACTAAAGTAGAGTGATGTACCGTGGGTATGTTCCGCGGCATACTTACGACACGCCGCTCCGCTTAAGAAACCTTAGGTTGTACATTTCCTTGCACCGTATTATATTCCTTCCTATGATCTATCCTCATCGATACTGGTTATTGTTTTGCCGCCACGATTGCACGGGCAGAGTGAGCTACGGCTCGAGTTGCATCAGCATGAGCTCGTCGTGGACGAAGACTGACCAGGGCGTGATTCCAGAGACATACGATTGCATATTGAGGAGTCGTCATATTGTGTTTTCGCTACATGAGCGTTGGATTGATCGCTTTTATGAGATTTCCAGATGTGCTGATCGGCACCAGGGGATTGAGCCACTGATAGAGGCCAGCCAGGATGTGATGACTGTTGATATTATCGCTTATCCAGGACGATTGACGCGTTGTCCAGCGCACGGACGAAGGAGCCAGTTGTTGCTGCGGAAGATGAGATATCGCCCAGATGATTGGAGCTACTGCAGCATGGGCATATTCTTGGAGATATGATAGTGAGTCGCTAGTCACCGAGGATTAATGACTAGAACATATGGTTCGTTCGCTTACCCCGATGCAAGGTCATCAGATAGATTGATTCCAGCTAGAGGCGACTTCACGCAGATTCGTTGAGAGTCGATTGAGACGATCGAATGTCAGGAAACCATTTTCCAAGTTTAAAGTATTCGGAAAAACATGCAAGCGATTCTATGGACCCTCTAGAAGAATGAAACCCTAACTTGACATAATGACCGTGTGAAAGCCTTTGAACCTTAGGGTTTGCGGCAGTTCCGCGGCGCCATTAGTGAGGCTTGGGTTTGCCCTTCTACGGCTGGACCACCGATGCTGTGGTATGTACTCGATACTATTAAACTGTACCCGAGGTGTTGAGCTCTTGGGGGATTATGAGGTTCTGATGAGTCGATCGGACGATTCGACATCATTCGGATATCATGTGATGGGACACTGCTTGGGAGACTCCAGATACGAGTGTAGCCGTTGGAGCGCAGCCTGTGTAGCCACGATGAGATAAGTCTGAATCAGTCGATATTGAAGCAGAGTGGAGTAAAGAGTTAGCATGAGATTTCGACGAGATGACGTTCCACTCCGCTGACATCAGAGATGCGATATGCACGCTGAGGACGTGTTCGGTTAGATATCTTCTACTGAGTGAGGAAGATACCGAGTTCGTGATTTCGAGTCCGTGTGAGGGACTTCGGATGGACCGTAACTGAGGGTATTGCAGTGCGCAGATAGAGACGCGATGTCGAAATGGTCGATGATACAGACAAGCGGGACAAGAAGTTCGTGGGTGATGCAGATGAGCTGTTACTACACTCCGTTAAGATTAAAGGTCAGATATGCATACAGAGGCGTAGGGATGTGACCAGCTACCGAGAGGATGTTGTACTAAGGACGCAGATGTCCAGAGAGCGAGAAAGGATTATGCCAGAGTACCAGCCCCCGTACAGTTTGGCTTAGGCAAGATCAGAAGAGACCTTGAGTAGGATTCCTTCCAGTACACTGCTGCAATAAGATTCGCACCAGGAGCAGATGCGTGATGTGCATTCAGAGGACCCGAGGTCGGCGCCAGAGATGTGCTGCATTACGAGCGGTCATGAGGATTGACCGAGAAATGACCAGGGAAGTGCCAGAACGGAATCGTTCCTGTCAGCACACCTGACCGGGCCGATGAGCCGATGGATTGCGAGATTGGTAATCCACAGGGAAGATAAGGAACTAGAGGCAGAGGATGCCAGCCGCGAGCATGAGGCAAGTAGATATCTTGCGCCGCTAGCATCGGATGTACCGGTACCTTCTCGACCCTAAAGAAGGGTATACCGACGGCGGTATTTATGATTTGTGATTTTGTGATGTGACTATCACGTATCCGTCACTTGGGATTTCGGTATTTTGGCGATCTATTTGCATGATTTGGTTTTGATGGCTGGGTTCTATGATTTCTGTTTTTGGCACCATGGTTGCACTTACTGGGTATTTATACCTTGCACATAGTTATTACTCTGGAGGTGTTGATTGTGATTTCATGCCTATTTTATGCCGGTGATTTGATTTACGCTTCCAGCCTAGTTTTCATGTACTTTTAGTGTTTCGATTTTGCACTCGGTATAGCTTATATGTGCTTGTAGTGCATTGATATGTGTTTTGTGCACGCTGATGCACACAGTTGTGAGACTTTCCATCGCGGTACACTTGATCTTGATTGAGCCGCATTTTATATCGTCGATTTTGACCCTGATATTGATGATTGATTCTTGCACTCCGTGCTTTTGATTGGACTTACGCATGTTCGACGTTTGCTACTGGATTTCGTGATTCCGTGCATGTTGAGTGCGCAGGGTTTAGATTTTCATTCGTGCACGATGGATGCACCGATTTGGATTTTCGCGCATGTTGGGCGCATGTTTTGAGATACGATTTTGGTGCACACCCGATGCACTAAATCGAGATTCTTCGTGCATGTCAGATGCACCGAATTTTTGGCTGTCAGGCACACACGTTGCCTATGACAGATGCTTCGTGCACACTTGTTTTGTGCACCTGTATGGCACATATATAGATTTTGATTTCCGTGCGCACCAGACGCACAGGGTGGTGTTATGTGCATTTTTGGGATTTATTCCTTTTGGAGCAGTACATTTTTATGATATTGGATATTGTTTTCATACTGAGCAGGACTAGTCAGAGGACAGTACCTGGATATATTTTGCATGTATTGATAGTTCGAAGGGATTTCCAAGAATGAGCTATGGTCTCGATATATATATACCTACGTGTCCGATATGACACGAAACGTTTAAAAATAAGAAAACCCTTCTAAATTGCTTTCAAAACGCCGGAACGTACCTATTAAAGAAAGGATATATATATATACGTATATAGTTATTTTCTTATGAAAAACGTCCGCCACTGTGCAGTGTTACGCGCATCGCACAACGACTTAAAAAGATTTGGCATGCATTTACATCAGCTATTCACATGTATAGATTGGATGTCTACATGTATAGTTCGGATCTATATCATATTGGTTTTGTATTGGATTTGACATTTATGTCCTTACCATGACACCGATGATTGCGGGATGCTTGATGGAGTGTTGCTTTTGAGTTATCTGCTCAGTACTCATGCGCATGTATTGCGCTAGGATACGTTTTATGTATTGCTGATTTCGGAGCCCCGACGACTTGGAATTTATATCGAAATGTTTTAGTATTTGGGGGTTTTAAATTTAAATTCGGGGACCGAATTTCTTCAAGGGGGGTAGATTGTAACGTTTCCAAAATAATAAAATATTATTTTTGGGAATTTTTATAATTTAATATTATTTTAATGAATATTTTAATATTCGGGTATAATTAAATACAAATAAATGGGGAAAAGTTAAGGGAAATTCTAAAATAGGGTATTTTATGGAATTATGCCATTTTAAAGTTTTTAAGACTAGTTATATGCTAATTTAGTGTTAATCGCGATTAAAAATCGCTAATTGGATTTTTAGCATTTTTGTGCAAAAATATGCACATATCATTTTCCACACTTGTTACACTTGTGTTACATTTCTATTGCCATGGTTGTTCTTTTGGGTTCACTATTGGAGTGAGAAGGAAAAGAAAAAGGAAAGGAAAAGAAAAGAAAGAGTAAGTATGATGATGAGAGAGAATGTCTAGGTCAAACCTCTTTTGACCCATGCCCCCCCATCATTTCCTTTCTCATTTTCTCTCCCCCTCTTCCAAGTGAGCTGCTGCTGCTCCCTTTCCCTCTCTCTTCCTCTTCATGAAACCCTAGATCCACAATGAAATCAACCCCAAAACCTCATTCCCACTTCACAAAACTTGCTCCCAAGCTCACTAGCTACACATTGAACCTAGCAAGATTGGATTTGGAGGACTTTGAGCAACTCAAGAATTTTCTTGAGTTGCCAAAGAAGGTAATTTCTGCACCACTAGTTTAGTAATTCAATTCTTATTGCATCAATACTAGTTTCATATCGATATTGTGGATTTTGGAGAATTCAAGTTAGGGTTTAGGATTAGACCTGAAATCAAATGAAATTGAGGATGGTGGTGACATTAGAACCCCTGGTGTGATGTTATTTTGGACCAAACCTGAAGCTAGAACACAGAATACGGAATTACGGAATCGATATCGGGGAAAACTGTGAATCTGTGATCGTAATTAGGAATCTGCTATCACCCCGAGACCCCAAAAATAAAACTGAGTTGACAGTGAGATGTGCAGGCACCATGGAACCACCACACCAAACCCTAGCCCCCAACTCCAAAGTACGGCCGCCAATTAATTCCTTCTGGCCACAAATTGCGGCCAGAGTAGGAAGGAATTGCTTCGATTTTTGTGCATGGCCCTATTCCCAGTAGTCTTGATCCATGGCATGTGCAATTTTATCTGATTCCATCTAGGGTAAAATCTGGGTTGATTTCCTATGTTGGTGCATGGTTTACGACTTGTTTTAGCATGGATTTTGGTATTTGGTGTTTCGTTTCTGTCGGGTGGCGTTTGGACGTCAACGACAAGTGGATATTGAACGCGTTTACATGCGAGACGATAGGTTTTTACCTATGCGAGTAGCGTGTGCTATTTTGGTTTCCGATGTGATTTTCATGTGCTTTAGCGTTGTGATATACTTGTAGGTACCCTACGTAATGTTGAGGCAAGGAAGATGAAGATGGCGACATCGGTACCGACACATGAGAAGCAAGGTGGGTAGATTTATATCTACGGGGAGAAGTCGGGTGGATGGCGTATAGCACCCCCGCAGTCCGTGGTGATGTATACGAATACGTATACACACATATATTTATTATGTGTTGTTTAGGATTATTGATGGTAATAATGGTATTATTGGTGATAAGGATGTATTGGTTTAGTAAAGTGCGAAACCCTAGAGTAGTGGTTGCACCCACACATACACGTACACATATACTTGCATGCATTCTTTCATTTATCTGTGCGCATATAGAGGTGTGTATATCTACACATGGGTATGGGACTATGTGTTCATATACGGGATTGAGGATGATACATGGGATTGAGATGAGTCGATGAGGTTTGTGATGTGATATGATGGTAGTGATACCGGATATGTGATTAGATGAATGGGATATTGACCCGTACCCAGCTATTGGGATGTCGTACGACGATTTACCGTACGAGCTTTATATTGATATTAGATTCGCACTCATGACTCGATGATGTTATATGATACACTGTATCGTATGTGATACTATTGAGGCGAGATCACCGACTATATATATATATATATGTATATCGACTCAGATTTAGGTGGTTTCCATACTCCTCCCGATTGACTTGATTGTTGGGTTCGTAGTTCGCATAGTAGGCGTTAGACTAGACCCGAGTCATACCTATTTCAAAACTAACGAATCGGGGATATTTTAAAGATAGGCAAAAGGGATTCTACGGATATTTTCAAGCGACGCATCTTTTCTTAAAACACCGTAGCCCTTATTTTACCAAAAGCCCTGATTCGTCTTATTCCAAAAGGCAAGGTTGCATGTTATATCTATTGAGGCAGGTACCCTACTGTTGCGTTGATTATTCGATTCCGCATATTCATGCTATTTGCATTGCATCGCTTGTATTGTTGATATATTTCAGTCATGCTGCTAGGACACCAGCACCATTATCGATGATGCGTATGTTCCACGTACACTTGTTTGCCGGCTGACACAATTCATCATCGATAATTGCCATGTCACTACACTGTAGTACTGTTGCATTCAGTGTATGTCGCTTACATTTCCTTACATGTCGTATACATCATGCTTTCTGATTATACGCATTGAGATATGTTGTTTCCATGATATTTCTGGTTTTTGGGAACCGTGGGTGTTTCAAAAAGAGAATATGTAATTGTTTTAAAACCCGGTTACCCTTGATATGATATTTCAGTGCGTCCACCATGTGTTTTCTCGGTACTGAGAGCGACATGTGAAACCCGATTCGAGGAGGCGGATGAGGCCGATTGCGGGTACATGGTGGACCCGGTATGGTTCCCCGGGACAAGAAATGTTTTTCGTGGAGTAGACGATGAGCCGGCAGGGTGGCGAGTACCTACCGGTGATTGGTTGGACCTGGCGGTTATCCGGAGGATACTGACCAGAGTCGATAGATGGATATGGGTGTACTGCCGGGGCCGAGGGCTGATACCGCAGACAGAGCCCGTGGGCCGATCCGGACTGACGGAGCCCGATATATGAGGATTTACGTGCCGATGCTGGGCACAGTTTTCATGATGTTTTCGAATGTCGTTGCTGGGCACTCCGGTTCCATGATTTTGACGTGTCGCGAGGGACACAGATGGTTTATATCCTCATATTATTCCCATGCATAGGCTTTATGGTATTTACA
The DNA here is from genome assembly GCA_030015575.1 of Agapanthus africanus. Lineage (NCBI taxonomy): Eukaryota > Viridiplantae > Streptophyta > Magnoliopsida > Asparagales > Amaryllidaceae > Agapanthus > Agapanthus africanus. Next base: position 482,009,443 of record JASDDO010000010.1, on the reverse strand, counting down.
TGCATGATGGTTACTGTCATTGGGTGACGAGTGGACAGGATCCACGTATATGCAGATTTGATTACATTGATCATACCTCACATTTATGATATGCTATTACCTGAGGCACTAGCACGAGCACTTGGCACTACATTCATGCATAGAGATTACCTTGCTAGTTTAGCATGCTTCAGACTTATTCATATTGAATTTTATTTATGTCTGATCGTATTGACCTAGGATGGGTCATGCATTCGATCTCTGCTTGTAGATATTTTCTATTCACGAGTTGGCAACTCACCCCCGTTGTGCCACAGTTCTTGCAGGTTTTTGCCGTACAGATTCCATAGCGGCATTTCTGGCACACTGCTTCCTTATGGGTGACTTGCTTGGGTAGGTGGGTTCTTTTGTATCAGAACCGCCATTGTACATGTATTATTCATTGTATCTAGACATCCCATCAACCAAAACTTGTATATTGTTTCAGACTTAGAAAACAGTGTTGTATTATTTCGACCTTAGAGTCGCGCTTGTAGTATTTCGGTTTTCTGGCTGTTTTGAGTTTTCATTTTGGGTTTTGATCCTCGCCCTTTGGTGTTGTATATTATTATTGCTTGCATGGTTGTGACCGTCGATTGACGAAGAGCTAGCTCCCGCTTGGGGATGCCTTTTATCATTTCATATATATTATTCTTGTTGTACCCCGTTCGGGACCAGTTTTTACAAAGGAAACTCTGCCGAAATTTTTAGGGAGGGTTACACATTTTAAAAAGGCATATTCGGCTTAGTTATTTAAAAACTTTGATTTTCGAAACATGATTCTTTACTTCTTAAAACCAGTTTTCCTTATTTACTCTTTAAATGGTTTTAGATTTCTGGCTTACTTGGATCAGATGGGGTCCTATAGACTTCATATGGTTCACGGGCCAGTCACGTGCTCTTTCGGGTCGTGACACATGCGATCGGGAACCGAGCAACCAGGATTCATCTCTTATAAAGAAGATGGGTCGAGCGTACTCTTTTGCCCAAGACAAAACAAAGAAAATACTGATTATCCTACCGGAATCCATACACTTCGAGCAAGCTGGCGAAGTCTCTCATCCGAACTATTGCTCCTATCATAGAGCAATAGGACATCCTATTGAAGACTGCTTCACCTTCAAAAACTGGGTCGAAGATCATTATCAGCAAGGCAGGGTCGCTTTATCCAACAGCTGGAAGGTAACCCCGCCATAGAAGCATGAACCCAAATCCACGAGGGTAAAACCAGATCAACACCGGCATTGGAAGCGAGCACGTACCTGTCACATGATAACGCTATCAGAAGAAGAGCCCGAGAATATGGATGACCTCCCCTGGTGCTTTGAAAACGATGATAACGAGGTGATCTCAGAGTTTCCGTCGGCGCCGAAAGGGCTGGAAAATGGAATACATACTACTGCAGACGATCTCAAGAAAATTGATTTGGGGACGACAAGTGATCCGAGGCCGACATTCGTCAGTGAGCTGTTGTCTGAAGAAAGGGTGGCTACACTAAAAGACGTGCTCATGCAACATAAGGATTGCTTCGCATGGAACTATTCCGAGATGCCAGGATTAGATCCAGAGATTGCTGTGCACAAATTGGCAATATCCCCGGACGTCAAGCCAATCAAACAAGCACCGAGAAGAATGTGGCTCGAGCTTGAGATGGGCATTAACGCCGAGGTCAAGAAGCTGATCGACTCTGGTTTCATCCAAGAGGTTCAGTATCCTGACTGGATCGCCAACATCGTCCCAGTGATGAAGAAAAATGGGACAGTGCACATATGTATGGACTTTCGGGATCTCAATAAAGCCTGCCCGAAAAATGACTTCCCGGTACCGATAACCGAGCTAATGATAGACAATACGTCCACCCACGAAGTCTTCTCCTTCATGGATGGATCGTCAGGATATAATCAGATAAAGATGCATCTCGAGGATTAGAAGCATACTGCTTTCCGGACCCCTTTGGGTATATTCTGCTACAAGGTGATGCCCTTCGGTCTAAAGAACGCCGGTGCCACCTATCAGAGGGCCATGACAAAGATCTTCGATGATCTCATACATGAAATCGTCGAATGCTATATCGACGACCTTGTGGTGAAAAGCAAATCATACGAGGAACATCTAGAGCATCTGAGAATCGTGTTCCAACGCCTCCGACAATACAACTTGAAGATGAACCCCCTCAAATGCGCGTTCGGAGTTTCCTCGGGCAAATTCCTAGGATTTATCGTCCGACACCGAGGCATCGAGATAGATCCGTCGAAGATTAAGACGGTCATGGAAATGCCCCCGCCAAAGACTCTCAAACAATTGCGGTCTCCCCAAGGAAAACTCGCATATATCCGGCGATTTATAGCCAATCTCTCAGGCAAGTGCCATCCTTACAGTCACCTGATGAAGAAGGGAACCCCGTTCGTCTGGGATCATAAATGCCAAAGCGCACTGGACGAAATCAAGCAGTACCTACAGAATTCGCCAGTGCTGGCTGCTCCGGTCAAGGGAAAGCCTCTCTTTCTTTATACGACAGCCCTAGAAGGTTCCTTAGGCACATTACAAGAGAACGACGAAGGGAAGGAGAGAGCTCTCTACTATTTGAGTCGAGTTCTACAGGGGCAGAAAGTAATTATTCTCCCATCGAAAAACACTGCCTGGCACTGATCTTCGCGATAATGAAACTCAGGCACTATGCGTTGGCGTATGAAGTCCGTCTCATATCGAAAGTGGATCCCCTCAAATATTTGATGTCAAAGGCCATATTAACGGGACGGCTCGCTAAATGGGCCTTGCTCTTAATGGAGTTCTCGATAACTTATCAGCCTCTTAAGGCAGTGAAAGGCCAGGCCATCGCCGACTTCCTCGCTGAGCATCCGATACCTGCCGATTCTCCTCTGAATTGCGAACTGCCAGACGAACATGCGTTTGACACGATCGACGGAAGTGATACCCGATGGGAACTTTACTTCGATGGAGCATCCTCCATAAAGCAGCGCAAACAAAACACCCCCACAATCAAATCGGGGGTAGGCCTCATCTTCGTAACTCCACAAGGAGGGATAATGTGCTTTGCCTTCTCCTTAACAGAGCCGAGGATGAACAATGAAGCCGAGTATGAAGCTTTGATAGCAGGTCTTGAGATCGCTATCGACATGGGGATTGAAAACCTCTTCATATACGGAGACTCCCAACTGGTTGTTAGTCAAGTAAACGACGACTATCAGACGTGCAAACCAGAACTGGTGAAGTGCGGCCAGAGGGTACAACAGCTGCTGACCCAAATACCTTCCTATACCTTGGAAAGCATACCGCATGCGGAAAATAGCAAAGCGGATGCATTAGCCAAGATTGCTAAAGAACTGGCAGATGAGAACCTCGATGATGTGAGGATCATTGTGCAAAGCCGCCGGGTTCTCGCATCGGTAGAAATATCCCCGGAGTCATCCGAAGAAAAGGGAGCGACCGAGCAAATGGCCCTGCAAATAAAAGACCAGGAAATGGTTGAAGATAGGAGAGAAGTCTTTATAGACTACTTCAAATCCCGTCGAACGCCCGAAGATGTGTCCTCAAAACATCAGCTCATGAAGCGAGCCCTATCTTTCGCTTTCGTCAATGATACTCTGTACAAGAGGTCATTTGATTCTCTGTGGTTAAGATGCCTAGGACCTGAAGAAGCGAAAAGAGTCGTCCAAGAAACCCACGACGGACTCTGCGATTCTCACCAAGCCGGGCCGAAGATGAAACTGAAAATCAAACGGATGGGTTATTATTGGCCCACGATGATTCAAGACTGCCTAGAGTATGCGAAGCAATGCCACTCGTGCCAGATCCATGGGGACTTTATCCATCAGCATCCAAATCCACTGCATCTAACAGTGGCCAGCTGGCCGTTCGAAATGTGGGGAACTGACATAATCGGCCCCATCGAACCAGCGTCGTCCAGAGGACATCGATTCATTTTGGCGACAACTGATTACTTCTCCAAATGGGCAGAAGCAGTACCGCTGAGGGAAGTGAAGACGGAGAATATCCTCCATTTCTTCAAGACACACGTCATTTATCGGTTTGGCACTCCGAGACGAATCATCTCCGATAATGGGCCAGCCTACAGAAGCCACAAGATCAGCCGCTTCGCACAACAACACAACATAGACTGAAGATACTCCTCAGTTTATAATCCCCGAGCTAACGGTCTAGCTGATGCTTTCAACAAGACCTTGATGAAGATCGTGAAAAAGACGGTGTCCCGAAATAAAAAAGACTGGCACGAGAGACTGCATGAAGCTCTCTGGGCATATCGGACTACGTTCAAAACGGCCACGAATACAACGCCGTATGGATTAGTATTCGGTACAGAGGCGGTACTCCCCCTCGAGATAGAGCTACCCTCTCTACGAGTGGCAGTTCATTATGAGCTGACGGACGAAGAGAACGCTCACCTTCGGCTTGAGGAGCTCGATACCCTTGATGAAACCCGGCTCATGGCGCAACAAAATCTGGAGGCTTATAAAGCAAAGATGACGTGCTCATACGAAAGATTGACTAGGACGAGGACATTCCACCAAGGCGAACTCGTGCTAGTGGTCAAAAGACCTATGATCCCAAATCGCGCCAAGTGGGGGAAATTTGAGCCAAACTATGAAGGCCCGTATATCATAGAAAAAGTTTACCAGGGTGGGGCCTATCTGCTCACGGACATGCATGGTGAAAGACCTTTCGGGCCAATAAACGGTCTCTTCCTGAAGAAATACTACGCTTGACGAGTCATGGCCTAGGTCAATGATAGATGACGACGACTATGTCCGCTCGCTATCTTCCTAACCCCAAACTCTATAAGTAGTACCCAGCTTCCTTTACAACGGACCGAAACGTCCTTAAAGTAACAACGGACCGAAACGTCCTTAAACTAACAGCGTACCGAAACGTCCTTAAACTAACAGCGGACCGGAACGTCTTTAAACTAACAACGGACCAAAATGTCCCTAAACTAATGATGGACCACCATGTCCTAAAACTAGCTGTTGACCGAGACGTCGATAAACTACGGTGGATTGCAGCATCTCAAAGCTGATACAAAAAAAAGAATAAAAAAAAGAAAGAAAAAAGAAAACTGTATGTCCATAAGCAAAATGGGCACGGATGAAAACCCGAAAGGGCTCCGTGAGTAAAAACAGCAGGGCTACCGGCGAGTCTTGTGAAAACCCGAAAGGACGCAACCTCGTTAGAATAAAAAAAAGAAAAGAAAAAAAAACGGTATGTCCACAAGGAAAAAGGGCACGGATGAAAACCCGAAAGGGCTCCATGAGTAAAAATAGCAGGGCTGCCGGCGAGTTTTGTGAAAACCCGAAAGGGCGCAATATCGTTAAAAGACACTTGCAAGGTCCTCTCGACTTTGTAAGGAGAAACCACCTGCGTGAGATCCTTACGACTCATAAGGGAGCAACACACTTAGGGATCCCCACGATTCCTAAGGAGAAATTACACTTGCGAGATCCTCATGACTCGAAAAGAGAACCCTCTTATGAGACCCTCACGGCTCATAAGATTCAAAAGTCTTAAGCCACAGGGATCTGAAACTGTTCTTAAGCAGCCCCCACAACCTTCGATACTGCCATACAGACGGCTCAACACTGACCCTTGTATACAATCCACGGGCGCGAATAAACATTTCCCTAACAAAGTTCCATCCGTGACTGGGGATATGTCTACATAATGAACAACCCTTGTATGTCCTCTCGACTTATAAGGAGAAAACCCTCTTATAAGATCCTTACGACTTATAGCAGAACATGCACTTAGGAATCCTCACGATTCCTAAGGAGAAAACACACCTACGAGATCCTCACAACTCGCAGGAAGAAATACCTTTAAGAGACCCTTACGGATCTTAACCCTGTCTACTAAGCCACCTTTGTTCGATATCGACTAAGGCAAATGATGATTCGCTCCTGGTAATATCCCAGTTGCAGTGGTGCTGATGCCGAAATCGGTGTCTAATCCCAAACTTGCAGCGAAAAGCCAGCAAGTCACACATGCATACGAAATAGCCGAAATGATGGGGCAACTTGCAAATAAAAAGTCAACAAGTAAAAATGTATGCATGCAAAATAGCCGAAATGATTGGGCAACTCGCAATAAAAAGCAGCGAGTAAATAAAAAAAATAGCCGAAATGAATGGACATCGCGAAAAATAGCCGAAATGATTGGGCAATCGCGACCTTCGCGATATAAAAGCTGAAATGATAGAGCGTCGCAGAAAGAAATAAAAAAAATAAAATTTATACCCTACAGGTGATATCACATCAATCCCTGTATACAATTCAGGGGCACAAACAAAGAAGGAATCATGCCTTTCCTCCCCAGCTTTCATCAGAAGAAGAAGCCAGATCTCAACGGTTCACAGATGGCCTGGATATCATCTCAACATTCGTCTCATCACAACAGACACAACATAAAGCAAAGTGGAACAGCAGCAACTCCCAATTCCATGACTTGGCGGTGCACAGATGAACGACGGTCAAACCCCGACCCCGTGAAATGCGGATGCATTCAACCCTTCCTGGCTACGTGGAACGCGGCTTATGTTGATCCTGACCCCGTGGGAAACGTCCAGAGCGGATCCTGGTCCTCCCAGAGCATGGCAATGACCCTGTGTGAAGCATCCAGAGCGGAGCCTGGTCCTTGCGGAACATGGCAGTGAACCCGTGGGAAGCATCCAGAGCAAAATTCCTGGCTATGTGGAACGCGGATTATGTCACTCCTGACCCTGTGGAAAACGTCCAGAGCGGATCCTGGTCCTCGCAGAGCACGGCAGTGAACCCGTGTGAAGCATCCAGAGCGGAGCCTGGTCCTCGCCAAACACGACAGTGAACCCGTGGGAAGCATCCAGAGCAAAATTCCTGGCTACGTGGAACGCGGATTATGTCACTCCTGACCCCGTGGAAAACGTCCAGAGCGGATCCTGGTCCTCGCAGAGCACGGCAATGACCCCGTGTGAAGCATCCAGAGCGGAGCCTAGTCCTCGCCGAACACGGCAGTGAACCCGTGGGAAGCATCTAGAGCAAAATTCCTGGTCACATGGAACACGGATAATGTCAACTCTGACCCCGTGAGAAATGTCCAGAGCGGATCCTAGTCCTCGCAGAGCACGGCAATGACCCCGAGTGAAGCATCCAAAGCGGAGCCTGGTCCTCGCCGAAAACGGCAGTGAACCCATGGGAAGCATCCAGAGCAAAATTCCTGACTACGTGGAACGCGGATTATGTCACTCCTGACTCCGTGGAAAACGTCCAGAGCGGATCCTGGTCCTCGCAGAGCACGGCAGTGAACCCGTGTGAAACATCCAAAGCGGAGCCTGGTCCTCGCCATACACGGCAGTGAACCCGTGGGAAGCATCCAGAGCAAAATTCCTGGCTACGTGGAACACGGATTATATCACTCCTGACCCCGTGGAAAACGTCCAGAGCTGATCCTGGTCCTCGCAGAGCACGGCAATGACCCTGTGTGAAGCATCCAGAGCGGAGCCTGGTCCTCGCCGAACACGGCAGTGAACCCGTGGGAAGCATCCACAGAAAAATTCCTGGCTACATGGAACGCGCTTATGTCAATCCTGACCCTATGTGAAGCATCCAAAGCGGAGCCTGGTCCTCGCCGAACACGGCAGTGAACCCGTGGGAAGCATCCAGAGCAAAATTCCTGGCTACGTGGAACGCGGTTATGTCAATCCTGACCCATGGGAAATATCCAGAGCGGAGTCTAGTCCTCGCCGAACACGGCAGTGAACCCGTGGGAAGCATGTAGAGCAAAATTCCTGGCTACGTGGAACGCGGATAATGTCAACCTTGACCCCGTGGGAAACGTCCAAAGCGGAGCCTGGTCCTCGCAGAACACGGCAGTGAACCCGTGGGAAGCATCCAGAGCAACTCCTGACTCCGTGAAATGCGGATAAAGACAACTTTACCCATCACCTGCGGGTCCTCACGACTCGTAAGGGAGTAAATTCTCTTGTCAGATCCTTACGACTTTCAAGAGAAAACACACTTAGGAATCCTCACGATTCTTAAGGAGAAATTACACCTACGGGATCCTCTCGACCGGTAGGGAGAAAATTCTTTATGAGACCCTCACGGCTCATAAAATTGAAAAGTCTTAGGTGACAGATCCTAACCCTGTTTCCTAAACCATCACCACTCTACAAAGGATCCAAGATTGACGGCTATATACTATCTACATACCGCACTTGCTAAAATCACATGGCAAACAACATAGCAAGAAAGAAGAAAGCAGAGAGATGACACAAGACATTACAAAAAATGTGTATCTTTTATTCATGAATTCAATTAGGTACAAAATACATCATATGAAAGAATAAAAGAACAAATACATTTTATTCAAAATTACAAATGGTACAAAAAATTATTACTGAGAAAGCGCTTTCAATAATCCAATCAGCCGCTCGTGCACTTTCCTCAGCCCCTCTTCTTGATCAGCTGTCGTGGCCAACTCCGCTTCGACCTGGGCTCGCTGCTGCAAGTAAGACGAAAGTTGTTCCTCGACGGCCCGCTGAGCTGCTTCATGATCTTGTGCATCCCGCTCGACGACGTCGAGCTTCTGCCTCAATGTTAACCTAACAGAAATACATTGCAGAAGGCCTTCGAAGATAACTTTCAACTGGGCAGCATTCACATCAAGCTCAGCATGCAGTCGAGCAGATTCGCTTGAAGTTTCTTTACATTCCTTCTGCTTTAAAGCCACTTCTTGTTCAAGATGGTGGAAGTAAGAAGTGCTCTGCTCAATCCACGCAGCCCGTTGAGTGCTCATAGCCAGAATCTCAGGTGCAGGACGCTTAAGCTCAAGCTCATGCAGGCAAGCCTCGATTTCCCGGCAGCAATTAACCCAAGACTCAACGACGTCCTCACCATGAAAGTTCATGAGCGTCGCCAGCATAGGGTTAACCTCTGTGGCAAAATCCGCAGCAGAAGTGGGAGTCTCCGCGTCAAGCTCCTCGATATATTCGCTCAGCATGCGTAGACTGGTCACAGCACCTTTGGATGATGGACGTTTGGAAAAAGGCCCTGCCGACATTATAATGCGAGACTCGAACGGGGCTGGAGTCGATGTGATTGCTGCAAAATAGATCATAATCAGATGTCGGCTCAGGAAATAAAGAAAATACGTGAAAAGTAGAGTCTACTATACCGGCTGGGAGTATTGGTGGCGCAATGACAGCCTCATCCCCTCCTTCAATTTGTAAGGCTACAAGCAATATAAAGAAGAGTTAGCAGTAATGCGACTGCCCGTTAAAGAAAAAGACGTCGTTTAGAGAAAATACTCACCGACACCAGCAGGTGGACTAATCTCTGACAAGAAGGAGAAGTGTGGGTGCAGCACCTGATACGTGGTCAAAAAGGACTCCTGCAAAGACGCAATAGTGCAACGTCAGTACGTAGGTTATACAGCTTAAAAATAAGACTGATGAGTCACTAATCCGCGCCTTCCAACATCTGAGATGGTAAGAGAGAGGGTAGAGGAGGTGTCACCGTCAAGGCGGTAGCTGATAGAGCTGCCTCGGGTAGCGCGACATCAGCACTAGCCGTACCTGCATTAGAAATAAGATAAACCCTGTCAGGAAAGATTGCAGAATAAAAAGAAGGGCGGTGACCTAAAATCTACCTGATGAGTCGCCAGCCGGAGCCGTGACGAGGGCGTCACTTGATACAACGGCGGCATCTCCCTCCTCCATCAGGGTGGTCTCACCTCCCGTCGCCTCATCCCCTGACTCCTCGAGAGCCGTCGTCACGCTCACGATGCCAGGAGACGGTAAAGAACCGTAGGCGGGAAGAGCGATGATCGGAGCGGTGCCCGACTCTTGAGAAAGAGCAGCCATCTCGGGCCCAGCAATTGTACCCGTTTCGCTCGCCGCCACCTCGGGCTCAGTGATTGTAGCCGTCTCATCCACCGCTGCCTTAGGCTCGGTCGTGGTAGCCGTCTCACCCACAGCCACTTCGGGCTCGGCAGTGGTAGCTCTCTCGGGCATAGCAATCATGACCGTCTCGTCAGCCACTACTTCGGGCCAGCAATTGCGGCCGTATCGCCTACCGCCGCTCCGGGTTTGGTAGTAGCACCTACCTCCTCCGCCGCTACCTCAGGCTCGGCGTTCACCGCCACTTCTTCGGTAAGGCTCAGCCCTGCAAGATAAGGTATATGAGAACTGATAATTTAAAACTTTGACAACGGAACCCCATGGTGCATTACCTGGAGTTGATTTACCGTTTGTTTCCCGATCCGCACGTGCCGCCCGTCTGTAAGCAGTAGACAAGGCAACCGGAGACTCTTCTAAAGGAGTTGCAGCAGGGGTAGCGGCGCTCGAACCAGCTCCCGCAGCTAAGGCAATACTATGCTCCCTTGCTGCGTGCCTCCGGCGCTTCCTTTCCTCCTGGGCCGTCAAAGCAGACCTTCTAGAAGCCTCCTTCAACAAGACGTCATCGTCCACATCCAGGGTTACCTCTGGAGCTGTCAAGGCTTCCGTCATCGGTCGTTTAAGTAAGGTCTCTTTCGGCAATGCCGAAGAGGCTGGGACTTCGGTAGCTGATCCGGGGAGAGTTTCTGCATCAGCTTGCGGGATCGGCATTATAGTCCCTGCGATAAGACAAAGAAAGGGTCAGATTACTCATAAGAAACGGGAGCAGGAACATGGTGAACCGAAATGTGCCGATGCCTAAGGATGCTCGAAGTCGTTCCTCTTCCTCAAAAGTCTTGAGAGAGGCAGCAAGAACTTCTTTGGTGGAAATGCCTGTTAAAGAAGAAAAACGCCAGTCATAATATAATAATAGAAATACGATGCGATGGCGAAAAATATAGCTAATGAGTACCTGATCACGCCAGGATAGCCAACCCATCTTCGTGGCTGGCCAATTGTTTAGAAGCTGTAATGGCAGCCGCCAGATTAGTATCGTCTGGCGGCATGAATAAGCCCTCGTTCGTCCCATACTCGCTCAGGCCTTCGCCGTAAGGAGCGTGAGGCTCCTGGCCAAGTACAACGTTGATAGAAAAGATCGACTTCTTTTTCTTCTGTGAGCGAGCTCCGGTCACAGCCAAAACCAGCTTGCACTTCGTGGGCACTTTGGGACGGCGAGTCCCGATATCCGAGCCCACGCCAGATTCGGGTGAAGCTACAGTTACCGTCTCCACGGGAGCGTGGGGCACCGAGGGCACGTCCACCGTCTCCACAGGAGTATGGGGCAATCCACACGTGGGGCTTAGCATACGTGGAGGCTCAACTGCAGCAACCCTTTTAGCGGAGGGGGGACAGCTATCCGTCGCTTCAAAGGGACGTTGCGATCGCTGGTAGGAAGCGTACTCTTGCGATCGAGCAACAGTCGCCTCTTTTCCCTGATAATAGCGCCCATCGCGTGTTGATACCAGGCCTCGTGTACGTTAAGGGCCCTCAGAATGCAGCTCGGCTCACTAATAAAAAAGTGGGAGCCCGTATTCAAGCGCATAAAGTAATGCAGCGCACCCCGTATTCCTTCTCTGGTGGCAGCAGGTGTTAGTTATATGTATGCCCTAGAGGCCATTGCTATACATAGGATGTATATTGTAGTGGATGCTGGGACATATATAGGGAGGACTTTCTTGCTCGACATGATAGTATGCTATCTGGTTGATCTTTACCTTAACGTGTACACTGATAGTCCCTCTGTTACATGTTGGTTAAGCCTTTAGGATGAGTACTTGACTACCTGGACTATGATGCGGATCATACTAGTAGGGATATGGTAGTCCATAAGTACATCCTTCAAAGTCCCTAGTCGAGGGTGTATCGAGACGGGGCATCGATATACCAGAGTAGACTAGCGTATACCTTCTCGACCCATACAGATGGGCGATGGATGATCCCATATCCATTGGTGTTTGACATCAGAGATGATATGCGGGTGCTCAGTGGAGACTGGGTACACTGGACGGACTCGCCGAGAACTCCCAGATGGTATTATACCTTACGTCAGATGGCAGTTCTTTGGTGACACTGGTACAGAGTAGTCTGTTGACCCGAGATCGTCATAGAGTCTTGTGTGGTTCCCACTGTGCTTTGATTTCCAACTTACCACGTCCAAGAGGGCGTGCAAAACGGTGGTTTTTGGGTACAGTCCCGAGTCACATGGAGGCAATGAGCTACTAGGCATTGGATGTCGACCTATTGTCTTCATGCTTAACCCTAACCATTCATCTAACCTTAGTCAATTCTCTATACCTAACCATGGTTTACATTATGATAAGTATTCATTTTCTTTTTCATTTTAAAAACTTATCATAATATTCATCTTCATCTTCTTCTTCTTCTTCAAGAAGAAGCTTGCCTCCATCAATGGCAACTTGGGAAAATGAGTGAGAAATCCAATTCTAAAGTGAGCCCACCTCCTATTTCTTCATCCTCTACCTCTTGCCAAGTAGTATAGGGTGTTTTCTTCACAAGTTTTATGACTTGGTGAAGTGGGAGCTTGAACTTGTGATGCCTCGACGTAGATCATCTTCGGCATCGTAGTCGATGACCTAGCCCGCCCATTTCTCCGATGAAGCCGACGCTAGAGCCCGGGATTCGATTTGGACAGCGAGGAGACTTCATTGCGGAGCTATGGAGGTGGAGGACCGGATCTACAAAGGTTGTATTTCCGTTCTTGTAGTTAAGTTATTAACTAGTTTCATTTGTCGCCTATATATCTAGTTAACGATCCGTATTAGGGTTTCTCGGCACCCGTAAAATTTGAAATTGGCATGGTTGATGCCTTGTGAGACCTCCTTTGTGTGCCTAGGAACCCTACAGTGGTATCAGAGCCTAGCTAGAGCCTTAGGCGAAGTGTAGACGACGTTTGAAACCCGATCGAAACGAAACCCTAAAAACCAAAATGCTCTCTGGACTTTTTCTAAAAACTGGGTTTTTTCCAGATTAAAAATGCTTAAAAAATTCAGCAGGGAATTATAAGAATTACGGTGCAAAATTTGACCAATGATGAGTTCAAAAAGCGGCGGAACCGGGGCAGAAGCCTGGCTTCTGCGGCGGTTCCGCGGCCGTATGATGACGTCATCCTTCCCTGTTTGCACAGTAACTCCTATTTTATTATGCTGAGTTTTCTGCGAATTTTTAATTTTGCTCAAGAGTTGAGTATTCTGGGGTTGTATTAGGAATCAAAGATTCGATCGGATTTTCAAATTTTTGTCTGTGTGGTTTTCCGGATAATTTTCGAATATGTTAAAAAGTTCGACCGGATGTAAATACCCAATCTTTCCCCTGCCGGAAAATATCCAAGTGTTGGATTTTTCTGTGGTTTAAGGACGTTCTGAGTAGTGCAAGTAACGCGATGGTCCCTCTAGAAGACAACAAACCTTACCTCGATTATGTGACCGTCTTGAACTGCCCTTTGAACCTTCGGGTTTGGGGCAGTACGGCGTGCCACATGTGAGGCGTTGGCTTGACCCTTCTACGGCTGGACCGTTGGTACTGAGGCATGAAGTGAATGTCTTTGAACTAATTTCATGTGTTGAACGGTTTCGGGAAAACTTGGGTGTTCGAATGTTCGATCGGAAAGTTTAATATTTTCTATTTATCCGCAATGGGATACAATAATTGGAATTCACAAAAAGTTATGAGATAACTGAATGAATGTTATAAATCTAGCAGTTTAGTCTCATTTGATATTGAAAAGAGTTTTCGATAATGGGACTAAAATGCGGGGTTTATAATTGTTAGGCATGTGATGTCTAAGTATTTCATTTGATTAGGCATGCGATGTCTAAAGAGGTTGCGGATTCCAACTGTTGTAGTTTTACACTTTCTTTTTTTGTGACCGTAAGTGTAATATGTGATATCGCCGATTTCGTTGCTATATGTCAACGACAATTGGGATGCGTATATTTGCTTACGTTGATGACATGTGATGTTATGTGTTGCTGGATATGTTATATTGGATTGTCGTGTTTGAATAGCCGGGTTTTTTTTATGTGAGATGAGTGTTTTTCATTTTCATTCATGTAAAAACTTGTATGTAATATTCTTTTATTGGGGCACTTCCAGGTTGCGGAAGATATCACCTTTTGTATATTATTTACTTTTCCGCATTAGGATAGACCCAAGGAGGGGAGCACAAGTAACCGGGTTCTAGGGTCCAGTGGGAGACCATCTTGAGGAGTAGAGTCCGGGTCTCCTAACCCTAGAATTGGTAGGGTTGCTTGCCGCTCTCGTAGGGGTCTAGGGGTGTGGGATTGTCTATTCATCACGACTGTGGAATCCGTGTTTTATACTGGCTCGTATTGAAAACACGGACGTCCTAGTATATCCAATGTTTCATATGTTTCTTCTGCTGCGATATCTGTGATGTGATCATGTGATGTTCTCTGATAGATACAGTATATAGTATATATGATATATTATATAGACGTTACTTATGTTTTACACCCGCGCTAGCCCTGCCCCGCTCTGCCGTTAGTTACCTAACCTAACGGTGCACGAGGGGACATCGAGGCGAATGCGGATGGCATAAGTGTACGTCGTATTTATCTGCGATGTTTAGGTACTTAAATGATGGGACTTCATTAATATGATTAATGAAATAAAAGAAACCTAAAGATGTTGTAGAATCGAATTTCAAAATAAAACAGGTAGCTACAGTTCTTGCTTTGCACAGCGGTATATGTGATATATCCTGCACCTTATTCGATGAGGAAAGGACCGAGATCCCTTCACCGGGAGTGACTCCTTTAGCAATAACTGGCAGATGCTACACATTCGGTTTGTCTTTTGATTGCTTTTAAGAGTTTTTGCTTTGCACAGTGATATATGTGATATATCCCGCACCTCATTCGATGAGGAAAGGACCGACGATCCCTTCACCGGGAGTGACTCCTTTAGCAAAACTAGAAAAGCCTAAAAAACACTCCATTTTAAAATCATTTGATTCTACAACGATATCAAGTTCATTACGCAATAGGTTTTCAGAAAAACCTGTCGTAGCCCTCCGTCATTTCAGATAAGTTGTATATAGTATTCGTGCTGCATTTGTTGGCTTTCGTCAAGGTGCAGTGTGCGGTAGCTATATGCTGCTTATCTGCTGCATACGATACGATTGGATTAGGGTAGTCGTGCGGCTTTGTTGGCTTTCGTCAAGGGTCGTGCGGGTGGGTTTAATTCAATCAAGAAATGTACGGGTTGAACTTGACTAGCGGGCTATGGTTTGTTGGCATTCGTCAAGGTCATAGCACGTTAGGGGAAAAATATTATCGGGAATTTCACGTGTTGAAATTTGCAATGAGATTGCATACCTTCTATGAGATAGTTGGATCCCGATACCCGCTGCGAGTAAGAGTTACTTCTGGAAGAGTTTTATACATTACAATTAGCCAATCAAGTAGGTGTCTGGAAAGGTGTTAACGAGGTTACGCCTCTGGGAAAATGAGGTTTACATTAATTAGGTTTGTGCGAAAGCACGGGAGACCTCCCTCAAAGTACCGACACTGGCCTGGCTGAAAGATTGGTGAACTTGTAGTGTGTAATTAATCCCTGCTAGTCTTTCCTTTTAGGGTTTGAAGGAAGATTTGATAAAAACAGTGGGAGCCATCCTGATTAGATAAAATAATAACCAATCTATTCTTGCAAGAGCGCACGCTGAGTGTTTTCTTCTCTCTCTCTCTCCAGGTAGCGACCATATCACGCCTTAATCAAGATAATAATACGGATGTATTGACCGAACCCGCTTGTTATACTGAACTGGGGAACGTTGGTCCCGCTCCAACTTATAATTATTATAAGACAGAGCAGGAAATTGGGGAATACCAGATTTCCCGTGCCGCCCAAACGAAGAGAATGCATGTTGATGCATCATCTTCGGGTGTGTTCGTTACAAAGAACTGTTTCTCAGTATCCTCCGAATCCTGGGTATATGATACCGGATCAGGATCCCAGATATGTAATCTGTTACATAGGGCTACAAAAAGGTAGAAAAACTGAGAACGGGTGATAAGTTTCATGAGACAGGAAATGGGGCAAGTGTTGCAGCCAAGTCTGTTGGTCACTGTCACCTTGTATTACAAATACATTGATTCTGAACAAATGCTATCAGATACCGAACCTGATATACAAAATCATATCATTCTTTTTATAAGTAAAGAAAGGATATAATTTTGTATTGATGGATAATGTTTTGAACATTTCCTATATCAAAAGTTGATAAGATCAGGCACGTTATCTAAAAGCATTGATGTTCTAAATCAAACTACAGTTCTTAGTATATGGAACACACACAAGAGGAAGAGTTCAGAAATGAACAAATCCTTCTTGAGGTATTGTAGACTAGGTCATATCAGTGCGACCCGACTAGCTTAAGTTACATATAGATGCATGTTTAAATCAGTTTGAATTTACATCTTGTGAAACTTGCCAGTCATGTCACAGAGATAAGATGACCATAGCTCCATTTACTGGAAACAGAGAAAGAGTTAGTGAACTCTTGGGATGATACATGTTGATGTATGTAAGGTCCCCTGTCTACACATGCCGAGACCGGTTCCTAGTACTTCATTACATTCTCTGATAATCTCTTTAGATTCAGACCTATGTTCCTGTTGAAACACAAGTCCGAACCTTTTGAGATATTCACAGAATATAAGTTAGAAGTAGAGAACCAATACGGGTATAAGTATTATGTCCTTTGATGTGATCAAGGAGGAGAATACTTGAGCACGGAATTCCTGGACTATTCTAAAGGAGAATGGGATTCTCTCTCAGCATTACTCCTCCGTATACACCATAGCACGATGGTATATCGGGGCGGAGCAATCACACCCTATGTGATAAGGTGTGCTCTATGATGAGTACTACTGAGTTACCTGTTTCCTTTTTGGGAGTTATGCACTTGAGAAGCTGCATACCTATTGAATAGGGTTCGAATCAAATCAGTTGCCTAACACTTCATATTTGATATGATAAGGGAAGAGCCCATCTCTTAAGTTAGTTAAGATTTGGGGTTGTCCAGCCTATGTCTGAAAAGCAAAATCCGGACAAGCTCGAGGCAAGGTCTGTAATGTAGAACTGGAAAGGTTCCAGCTATACAAACTACAGCAGATGATTTGATAAAACCAAAGGATTCGATAGTTACCAACGAACCTCAGCCTCTCCGCCGATCTAGTAGGGTTTCTCACCCACCTGAAAGATACTTATGTTTCTCTATGACAGTGGGAGCGAAGATTGTATCATGAGATGATGACCCAACTAGTTTCGAGCATGCCATCGAGAGTAGGGACTCTGTAAGAATGGCTGGATGGTAAGCGATCTGAGATGGAGTCCATGTACACCAACAAAGTATAGACTTTGGTTGCTATATTTGAAGGGTTAAATCCCCATCAGGAGCAAGTATATCTTGAGAAGATTACTTGGTGTAGATGGAAAAGTTGAGACTTTCAAAGCTAGACTTATTAAAGCTTTTCGTCATCGACCAGGCGTGGATAATGATGAAACCTTTTTCAAGTGGCTATGCTTAAGTCCATCCAGATCCTACTTGCCACGGCTACATACTATGACTACGATATCTGGCGGTTGGGTGCCATGACTGCTTTTCTAAATGATGTTTTAGAAAAGAACGTCTATAAGTACACAGCCAGAGGGCTTCGTAGACAGTGGGAGCAGCGGAAACGTGTACAAGATGCTTTATAGGATAAAGCAGGTATCGCGGAGTTGGAACATCTATTTTGATGTGTTAGTCAAAGAGTTTGACATCATCAAAATGGTAGATGAACCTTGTATAAACAAAAAGGTAGTAGGGAGTATAGTGACGATCCTCGTAGAGTACGTGGATGACATACTCTTGATAAGAAAGGAGTTTCCTATGCTACGCCCGGTCAATCTCCGCTTATCATAAGGATTCTCCATATAGGATCAAAGTGATACCTCCTAAATCCTGGGTTTTGGATCTATGAGATAGATCTAATTGGATGTTAGAATTCTCACTAGTTGTAGTGAGATGGTATCAACCGATCCTGGGGAGAATCACTGGAAGGGTTCCAGGGTGATAAGGACGACTGAGAGTCAGTCGCAGGCATTGTCTTTACCCTCAGTAAAGGGACGGTATGTAGGAAGAGTTCCAAGCTAGATACCGTGGCTAACTAGACGATAAAGGCAGGATACATCGCTACTAAAGATGCTACCAAAGAGGCAGTCTGGATGTATATTTGTTCATGAGATGAACTTAGTTCCTTCCATTTTGTGACAATGGAGTTGTGGCTTATGCCAAGGTACGCCCGTCCCATCAGTGATCCAGACATATTCTGAGGCAGCATCACCTGATCATGGAGATAGTTGATCTCCAGGGTGATCGAGGTTAGGAGAGTAGACTCAGAGGACAACACGGCGGATCCACTCACAAAGGCCTTTTCCCAGAGAGAGACTTTTATGGGATGGTTGAGTATGAGATACTACAACCACTGCTATCAGATGGCCCTAGTGCAAGTGGGAGATTGTTAGTTATATGTATGCCCTAGAGGCCATTGCTATACATAGGATGTATATTGTAGTGGATGCTGGGACATATATAGGGAGGACTTTCTTGCTCGACATGATAGTATGCTATCTGGTTGATCTTTACCTTAACGTGTATACTGATAGTCTCTCTATTACATGTTGGTAAAGCCCTTAGGATGAGTACTTGACTACCTGGACTATGATGCGGATCATACTAGTGGGGACATGGTAGTCCATAAGTACATCCTTCAAAGTCCCTAGTCGAGGGTGTATCGAGACGGGGCATCGATATACCAGAGTAGACTAGCGTATACCTTCTCGACCCATACAGATGGGCGATGGATGATCCCATATCCATTGGTGTTTGACATCAGAGATGATATGCGGGTGCTCAGTGGAGACTGGGTACACTGGACGGACTCGCCGAGAACTCCCAGATGGTATTATACCTTACGTCAGATGGCAGTTCTCTGGTGACACTGGTACAGAGTAGTCTGTTGACCCGAGATCGTCATAGAGTCTTGTGTGGTTCCCACTGTGCTTTGATTTCCAACTTACCACGTCCAAGAGGGCGTGCAAAACGGTGGTTTTTGGGTACAGTCCCGAGTCACATGGAGGCAATGAGCGATAGGAGGGGATTCGTTTCTCCCGGTATAGGGGGTTGATGTTGCGCTGTGTTCGATTGGCTATAACCGGAAATCCCTGGCCAGGGTTGCTGAGATTTACTGGTAAATGTTACCAGTAGTATCTTGAATTGTTATAGACCTTATATCGACACAACTTATCGAGCTATTGGGGTCTGACGTTTACCACCCCTAGGCGAGATATATGACATATCAGACGACGAGACCGGACTGTACGGTAAGTGTTACTGGTTGGATTCACAGGAGTGTGAGCGGGCTAGCTCGTCGATCTTCTGATCGCTCAATACCCGGATGGCCGTTAGGTTTAGCAGACCGCTTGCGGCTTGTGGGTGCTTGATATGATCATTATCTGCTGCCGGCGTATTGACGAGTCTTTAGAGTCCTACACAGAGGTTTCCTGGCTCAAGCGAAACGAAATAGGAGCGCATATGAGATATGTGCAGGACCGAGAATAATGCGTGTATGTGATACCGTATTCCATTCTCGCGATGAATGTATCGATTGGTTATATTCGATATGACCTAGATATCTAATCAAGGATTGATTCGGTAAGCCGATACATAGGATACTAGTCGGTTGTATGCGATATGACCGGATCGTTAAATCAAGTGTTGATTTAATGATTTAATGTATAATTATATATTTGATATATTACTTTGCATTAAGTAGTATTGGTTCACTTTAAATGGATTTTCTCACCTGATGTGCAAGTTGTATATGTGATATACTTTTATGCACATGTTTGTATCATGTTTGATGATACTTGCTCATTTGGTTAAGTGTAAAGAATTAAACCTTGGTTAAATAAATGGTTAGGGTTTTTATTTATTCATTCTTTTATCTTTCTTTTTAATTTGGATTAAAAAGAAATGGCAAAAGAAAACAAAAGGGTTGCTTTCATTCTTGAAGCTTGTTGAAGCTTCATGAAGCTTTGACCAAAGTGACCATTTTGTCTTCATGCTTAACCCTAACCATTCATCTAACCTTAGTCAATTCTCTACACCTAACCATGGTTTACATTATGATAAGTATTCATTTTCTTTTTCATTTTAAAAACTTATCATAATATTCATCTTCATCTTCTTCTTCTTCTTCAAGAAGAAGCTTGCCTCCATCAATGGCAACTTGGGAAAATGAGTGAGAAATCCAATTCTAAAGTGAACCCACCTCCTATTTCTTCATCCTCTACCTCTTGCCAAGTAGTATAGGGTGTTTTCTTCACAAGTTTTATGACTTGGTGAAGTGGGAGCTTGAACTTGTGATGCCTCGACGTAGATCATCTTCGGCATCGTAGTCGATGACCTAGCCCGCCCATTTCTCCGATGAAGCCGACGCTAGAGCCCGGGATTCGATTTGGACAGCAAGGAGACTTCATTGCGGAGCTATGGAGGTGGAGGACCGGATCTACAAAGGTTGTATTTCCGTTCTTGTAGTTAAGTTGTTAACTAGTTTCATTTGTCGCCTATATATCTGGTTAACGATCCGTATTAGGGTTTCTCGGCACCCGTAAAATTTGAAATTGGCATGGTTGATGCCTTGTGAGACCTCCTTTGTGTGCCTAGGAACCCTACAGCAGGTTCTTCCAAGAACGCCTCCAGTGGAACCCCCTGGTTATAGCTCAGCTGTTGGGCAAAATGATGGGTGTTGTATCTCATAAAAAGCGCCGCATCATTTTGCCTGAATATAAGAAAGCCCGTCCTGATGGAGTATAGATGTAGAATTTCCCGGGCTTTCAACACGGAGGCCCCGTCCTTAAAGGTGTCGCGCAATGCCAGCACCGTCTTAGAAGTTTCCTGACCGATCGTCAGGACTTTGGCCGTAAAAGACATACCAGCTCTGACCGTGCGCGGACGAAGAAGCAACCCCTAGCTTCCCGCTGAGACGGATTCACGATAGAAGCATCAACTAGCCGCATAATTCTCTGGAATTTGCATTTCTCAAAAAACGGAGGTCTTTTATGAATACCAAATACCCCGAGCACGTGCATTTCCATCCACGAAGTAAAGTAGTGCATCGGGAAGTTGGCAGCATGCACCCCCGGTTCAGTTGTATCCGCCGCCACGCTAAGACCATGGTACAGGTGGGCTAACCCGGCAATCCCGATGGCCACTTGTATTCCGGCCACCATTCGATGCGCTGGGTAGAAGATGGACGGCCTCATATAGCGAGTGTGTATAGGGAGCGCAAACCAGCACAACCACAGCCCATGAAACCCAAGAAAGAAAGCCTCCTCGTTAATACCCGGAGCGGCGATTTCTGACAGTGGAATGATCGCGGCATCGGAAAGATAAAAGCCCTTCTGATTATCTTCCAGTACTGGTCGACGGTCCAAGCCAAAGCCGAAGGGATCGTCGAGCTTGGCAAATTTTTTGCCTCGTTGCGAGAGAATCCCCGGGCGAAGAAACCGGCCAATGAAGTCTGCGAAACTGACCCCCCGGCCTCCGGATTCCAAGAAAAGGCTCTCGTACATGTTCAACACCTTTATCAGACTATGAAACTGGTGCTGAATGGCGTTTTTTGGTGTTAGGCCCATCACCACCGGCTTGGTGGCAAAAACGTATTCATCCGGAGGAAGCAGCTCCTCATAGTGCTCCCCCTAACTGGCAGACCGGAAATCTCAGCAAATTCTTCTAAGGAGATGGAGACCTCTCTGTCCAGTAGAAGAAAGGTATGGATTGGGATGTTCCATTGCTCCAAGAATGCCTTAATCCACCATGTCGGAGGAGCAGAATATTAGAACAATGAAGCATAAACCGCAGGATATAGGCCGAGCTTCAGCAGTTGCGTTTTCTTCGCCGACAAAATGTACCTGGCCCACTGCAAATACCCGGCCGAATGTCGGGGAGTCAACCCGATGTTATAAGGTTGTCCCCAAGGGCGCGACTCGCCCTGGCATATGCGCCGCCCTAAAGTATCCAAAGCTGCCGGCAGCTGCATGGGTATGGTGGCAATCGAAGGTTGAAGAAGACCCTCCGAAGTCCAGTTGACAACCTCCATGGCATAGTTCACCGAGGGTGCATCTGCATACGAAATCGACGAGATCGAATCCGACGGCGTCGCACAAGAGAAGCTTCGACGACCTCTGATTATCTGGTCGTACCACCTACCCCACAAGTGAAGGTTTTTTTGTTCCGGGTCATGGTCTCTGATGAGCGCAAGAACCTCCCGGTCCACAGGTGCCTCAGGGAATCCTCCCTCTGAACGGAAAAACGGGAAAGAGAGATCGGAAGACATGTCGCCTGCGAGAAAGAACAGAATTCAATTGTCAGTACTATAATTTAATTTTAAAATTCTGACACTCGGCACTTTAAAGTTTGTACCACACTGCAATGCAGTGGAAAGGGGACCAAAAGGGGACCCACAAAATCCAGATGACAATGCATCAATTAATAAAACAGCCTCATCATTGGATGAGACTGTTAATTAATGAGGAGGTCCTCAAAGAAATTCTCATTAAATGAGAAATCCCTTGGGAAAATGAGAAAATCTCCCTTTGAGAGCAAAGCTCTGTAGCAGAGTGACACTTGTCAAACTCTGGTCATGAGGGAATAAAATTCCTTAAAGAGCCTGACTCTGTAATGATGATGGAAAATCCATCAAAGATTAATTAAAATTAGTTCTTGAGAATTAAAAATTCTGGGATCTTCAAGATCCATGAGAAAACTCTTAAGAGTTCTTCATCAAAGATCAAAAGATCTACGTATTATCAAAAGAGCAGAGCTCTGATTCATAGGTTAAGAAACCCCAAGAAAAGATCTCTTTAGATCTATGGATTTCTGAGAGCAGGGCTCTATTAATGAAACCCTAAAAGGGTTTTCTTTAGATCAAAGATCTATGGAGAGCAAGGCTCTGTTAATGGGTAAAAACCCTAATTTATTAAAATTAAATTTTTTTAATTTTACCTAAGAGTTCTGACTCTTGAAAGTTCTTAACAAAAGAGCTGCGCTCTGAATGAAAATTCTCAAGAAGAAGATGATAATCATCTAAAGGACCAAAGGTCCTATTTATAGGCACTGAACTGCCTCTTCAACTTCTGAGTTGATCCAAGGGCTCAGATGTTGCCACCGCTGCACTCACATGTGCGCCACGTGAGCGCAACGGTGGGGGGCATTTGTTTCCCCCAATCAGAGCAATGCTCTGTTTTGAATTTCAAAATTCAAAAATTGAAGCAACGCTTTAGATTCTGCGCGCTGCGCGCCACGTATCAAACGCAGATGGGCTAGCGCCAGGAGCGCTGCGCCCTAGGCTGCGCACCCCCAATCAGAGCAAAGCTCTGTTTTAAAATTCAAAATTTAAAAAGTTGAAGCAACGCTTCAGATCCAGTGCTCTGTGCTGCACGCCACGTGTCACACACACGTGCGCTAGCGCAATTCCGCTGCGCTCTGCGCTGCGCACCACGTGTCAAACACGGGTGCACTAGCGCAGTTGTGTTGCGCTCTGCCCTGCGCACCACGTGTCAAACACGGGTGAGCTAGTGTAGTTGCGGTGCGCGCCACGTGTCGAACGAAGGTGCTCTAGCGCAAGGTGCGCCAGCGCTGGAATTAAAAATTCCCCACCGTTAGATCAAAAGATCTACTAATAATAAATTATTAATTAATCAGAACTAAAATTCTATTATGGAAAGATTTTTCAATCTTATTAAAACAAGAAGATTATCTTCTGTAAAACAGAAGCCTTAAGATCAAAGATCCAACGGTGGGAAATATTCCCAAATCAATCAGAGAAAGATCTCTTAAAACTGATTCAATAAATCATTTGGCCCTATATAAAGGCCTCTAAACTTCAAGTCTAATATATACAAAAAAAAGATAGAGAATACCCTCTGCAAATTTTGATAAAACTCAAAGAGAAAGAAGAGCAAGCCCTTAGAAAAAAAAGAAGATTTTTCTTCATCTTCAAGGTAAAGAACTATGTTCTTGAATAACAGAGATGAAACCATCTCATAAAAAGAAGAACCATTTTCTAAAAAGATCATAGATCTAAAAAAAAACCAAGGTCTTTAATAAAAAGAAAAAGATCAAAAGATCTAATCATAAAAAAATAAAAGAAGTATTTTACCTCATTCATAGATCTTTGATCTATAAAGGCAGAGCCCTTTTGTAAAAACAAGAACTTTTGTTCTTGAATCTTGAGGCAAAGCCTCCTTTAAGAAGAACATAAAATTTGTTCTTTGATTTTAAAATTGATCAGATGCGCTTTACGCTATTGAAAAGTGCTTTGCACTCATGAACTAAGTTCTTGCGCTCCTTGGATCAGCGCTCAGCACCAAAACATACCACGTGTAAACCATAAACACCACTTACGCTTTGTGCTTTTAAAACAGCGCACTGCGCTCAGCGCCAAGTGCGCTACGTGTTACTCACTGGCACGCCAACAGACTAGCACAGAGCGCTCATAAATTAAAAAGCGCAATGCGCTAAATGAACTAGCGCTAAGCGCGACACGTGTCATCTTCGTGTGCGCTACCTGACAGAAGCGCAATGCGCACTTTAGCTGGCATAAAGCGCCTGGCGCACCACGTGGCGCATTGTCAGAGCACAATTTGTTCTGATGAAGACAAAAGATGTCAGAGCCCAATGCCTAGCATTATTAAAAGGGCCGAGCCCAAACAAAGGCTTAATAGCCAGAACAAAAAATAAAATGTTAAACATTTTTTTAATTGGATTTAGCCCAATTCTGGCCATAAGTCCTCAATTTATCTTGAATTGAGCACATCTTTTCGAGAGTACATCTCGTTACTCCTCTTATCTTGTTCTTATCATGTTCAGTGAAACGGACTTGTTTGGATGGCTACGCACACGTACGTGCATCCGTTCTTGGGGATATGCATTTCGTTGCCCGAGCATTCATTTTTAAATTTGGTCATCGCATATATTTTTCATATTTTAAAACTGAAATTTTAGACCCGACCCGGACGTGTTTTGGAATATTTTTGTATACCGCCAAAATTCAAATTTATTTAAAATAATATTAAATTTAATTTAACCGTTTAAAATTTCTTAACAGTTCAAATCTTTTAAAACTAACAAACATATTTTTTTAAAATTAAAATCTAAACATTATAACAACCTCACCTCTCTCTCTCTCCTTTGGCCCCACCATCACAGAACTCTCTCTCAACCTCTCTCCTCTCTCTTCTCTTTCTCTCTTTCCCCGCACTGTCTCTCCCTCTCTTCTTTCTCTCTCCTCTCGCACCTTTCTCTCACATTTCGTGATTACTGCTCATTTCTCGGATGTGGTCACCTCCCCTCAGCTATTGTTACCTCCCTCCTTGATTTTTCTCCTTCTCCTTCTTCTTTTAAAAACCGAGCTCCCTCACCTCATCGCCATCACAACTTCTTCCTCCTCAAACCCTAACCCTAAACTCCATCACTCCATCACCTCTCAACTCAACAGAGCCTCCTCTCTCTCCTCTTTGTCATATTCTTCTTCTTCTACATTCCCGAGTCCACTGCACCCATAAGAACCCCGAGAACCCATCACCACCACCTCATCTCGTCGCCGACGACCTCTCGCCGTCGCCTCCTCATTCTTCTCCTCTCTCCAAACTCCCCAACACCAACCCAACACTTACACCAGAACTCCCCCTGCATAAGAAACCCTAGCACCCGAGCCCATTCCCTGCAACCAAGAACCCTAGCTGCCTTGCCGTCGTTCTTGCCGGCGATCCCTTGGCGACGACCTCCCATCTTTGCAAACACATCCTAGCCTTCTCCCAACCCCAGTGAGCAACCCCTTCTTTCTCCTTCTTCCTTTTCTTCTTCTTCTTTTCTTTTCTTTCTCTTCTTTTCTTTACTTCTTGAATTCTGTTTTTCATAGTTCGCCGGAGCCGGGATCGACGCCGACGTTCCTGACAACCCAGACGACGTACCTTACCTGCGTGATCACCCTCGTGCCTTACTTATACCCGTTCCATGTGCCGTGCGTGCGTCGCGACATTTTGCCGACGTCGGACGTACCGTACATATCCGTTTCTTGATCCGTCTACGCAAGTTTATCTTGCTATATGCTACACTACTTTATATACATTTATTTTAACAAACATAATACTGGTATTTCAAATTATGCACCTCATGTTTACTTTTACAGTTTTTCGACATCCGTCTGCATCCGTACGTGTTATTTTACATCTAGCGCATGCAAACTTATCTTGTTACCTACTATACTACATTATACTGCATCCAATGGAATATTTATATCTCATATTGCTTAGTTGTACATCCCACATTACCATTGTACAGTTTTACTTTTTTCGGATACCCGTGTGCATCCATCTCATTTAAAATATATATAACTGCATCTATAGATCACATTAATACATAATACTGATGTTTTAACCCCCATGTTTAATAAAGTGCATTCTAATTAGTTTTGGAACTATAAAAGTAACCCTAATTAATAATTGTGCATCCATATCATTAATTTCATATCTATTTGCATACAATGTCGCATTATTTCATTTTATTGTTATATTAGTAATCCATACTTGATTTTGTTCACCCATACTTACTACAGTTTGATTATGAGTATATGCTTGATACCCGTGCACTACTTGATATGACTTGATACATGTATACTATTTGCCATGACTTGATACACCATTACTTGACATGACTTGATACTTGAACACTACTTGACATGACCCGATATATTACTACTTGACTTGTTATCTGATCTTGTTACTGATGCCGACAATCTTGACCTGTTGTCCCAATGGACATATCCTGTTGTCTATACAGACAAACTTGTACCTGCTTGATTCCTGTGTTGGCATTAGTCTCAGATTTATCAATACCTGACTTGAACACATAACTTGGGGGTATGGGGAAATCAATGATGAAACCTGACTTGCAACTCGACAGTTCGATTCCTTTACTGTTCAGTTTTACGGGCTAGGCCAGCCCTGGGATGATGATTCTGACATCATTCGTCTTTACATACTACCTTTTTACTGCCTAGCGGCACGTCACGGATTCAGCCCGAGAGTCTTTGACCGTGGTCCTGGGCACGTACGGGATACTATTGAGTTACATCGACGATTCATCAAATTGATTTCAAAGACTTGAGAGTAGTTAACCCAGTAGACCAGTTTAGATTACTCACTGCACGTCACCTGTGCCTTTATCCTTCACTGTCCTTATTTATGTTGCCGTCATACTTTATTTACCGTTCATACTCGTACCTGCATGTCTTGCTACTCCTTGATTATATTATTATTGATATTATGACGCACTTACGTCTGGGTTTTGCATGGCCCAGATCCTTTACCTTTGCTGCAGGCCGAGCAGGAGTATTTCAGTGAACAGGCCGAGCAGTGAGGACCTGTCATTAGTTTAGTTCAGTTTCTTTCAGTAGTATTTTATTCCTGATGTGA
This sequence comes from Agapanthus africanus, assembly GCA_030015575.1. Taxonomy (NCBI): domain Eukaryota; kingdom Viridiplantae; phylum Streptophyta; class Magnoliopsida; order Asparagales; family Amaryllidaceae; genus Agapanthus; species Agapanthus africanus. The sequence continues at coordinate 481,981,917 of JASDDO010000010.1, read as the reverse complement.
GCCCGTATTTTGGGACGTACATTCTAGTTTATTATTGTTCATTGGATCTTTTGCATCCGTATTATTTTATGACTCTTTATTTTGTCTCATAGACATGTATTAGATAGTGTTTATTATTTCTACTATTCTTGATATCTCTAGACAGTCGTAATGTGACTGTGGAGGGATTTTTCCTAACCACAGGTAGCATGGTTGGCTCTGTCATGTGCCAATCTTAGCGCACTCTAGGAAGCGGGGCGTGACAGGGTTTGTTTGGTATCGGAGACATAGGATTTAAATTAATCTGGTTTGATTCTTTTGTAGTTGGGTATTGGACCCAATACACGAATCAGAATACTCGTGATTAGGAACATGTCCTGGCACTTTACCATCTTGCCATTCTTGAATCTTAACTTCCTCCTGATCCTTACCTTGACGATATGCAAACCTCTTTGCATCTCGACTTCAGACTTTTGGTTCCCTATTGTTTATCTCTAGAATTTGGGCGACTTAAGTGGAGTTATGTGATTGTAACTATGTACCGCGGCATGGTTACAATGCGGTACTCTATTTAAGTAACTTGGAGTTCTAGTCTTAATTCATATCCTTGAGCTATGGTTATTATTCATTAAAAGTTGAACCTTGCTATCATACTAATCCTTTTGGTATTTTGGTTTCAGGAACATGGCAGACAGAAATCTGAGATCGTACCAGAGGCGCGTGGATGATGCCGCTTTACTTTGAGTAATTCGTGGCATGCTAGAGAACCAGAAGCGGCAGACCGAGCAGAACCGGCGGCAAGCTGAAGCTTTTCAGGAAGGTTTGCGGACCGTCCAGCAGTCTGTAAACAATGTTGTGGCCAAACCAGGTGAGCGTGTGGGTACCATGGCGGATTTCAGGAGACTTGGTCCGTCCGTCTTTACTGGTCTGGAGGAGCCGTTGCCAGCGGAGCAGTGGCTGGTTGATACGGAGAATTTGCTCGTTGCGGCACAGATTCTAGAGGACAAGAGAGTGGATGTGGTACGCATCCAATTAGTAGACTATGCCCATGAATGGTGGCTTTTGGAAAAGACCCGCTTGCCCAAGCCGATCAATTGGGCAGATTTTTCGAAGAGTTTCTTGGAGAAGTTCTTCCCGCAGACTGCACGGGAGGAAATGGAAGAAAAGTTTATCAGTTTAAAGCAGTACGGCGGATCCGTGGATGCGCATGCGGCTGAGTGGACACGGCTCAGTCGATTCGCTGGACCTTTGGTGGCCAAAGAAGCTGATAGGACACGAAGGTTTATGCGCAGTTTGGATGTGGACATCTAGAGGCATATTATATCTCTGGGTTTGACCACCTTCTCACAAGTGCTTACAGCGGCTCGAGAGCAGCAGAGCCTATCTATGAAGACTGGGGGTACACAGCAGCAAGCAGATACAGTACGGAAACTGGCATTTGCACCGAACCGAGCGCATGTACGCAGAGGTATTCCGATGAACCGACATGGCGTTGTACCGATGAAGAAGCCCGTCGTTACTAATCATGGAAGGAGCGTGATTTGTGACTACTACCATTTACCTGGACACGTGCAAAGGGAGTGTCGAAGGATGCGGGGACTCTGTTTGGTTTGTGGATCGGCAGATCATACTATCAATGCTTGTCCGTCAAAGCTTCGCACGAAAGATGATGTTCAGAGGCTACCACAGAAGCAGTTTCAGGGACAGAAGCAGCTGAATTAGGGACCCAATCAAGCTCGAGCATTTACCTTGATGGCTGAAGAGGCTAAGGCTTCAGAAGAAGTTGTTTCAGGTATCCTACTTGTTCATGGTTTTCCCGCATTATCGTTATTCGATTATGGTGCATCCCATTGTTTTATGTCATCCAACTTTATTGGTACACACTCGATTTCTTGCACGACCTTATCTAATTGTTGGGACATACACATTGGGAATGGGAAGATCATAGCTAGTAGAGAATGTAAGGATTGTTCAGCTGTTGTTTGTGGACGGGAGTTGTTTGTAGATTTCTCGGTGATTGATACCGGCAGTTATGAAGTTGTCTTGGGAATGGATTTTCTGGGCACTTTTCACGCTCACATTGATTGTAGGGCAAAGAAAGTGATTTTCCAGATTCTTGAACATCCGGAGTTTGTTTTCACTAGAGGAAGCAGTTCTGTAGGGCCAGTTGAGTTTAGAGCTAGGCCGAACAACAGTATTCTTTAGACAATAGAAGTTGATAAGGAGGAAGCGCCAGCGGTAGTTTGAGAATTTATGGACGTGTTCGAAGACATCTCGGGTTTACCGCCAAAACGAGATGTGGAGTTCACGATCGATCTTGTTCCTGGTGCAGCGCCAATCTCAAAGGCGTACTATCCGATGGTACCAGTGGAGTTGGAAGAAGTCAAGAAGCAGGTTACCGAATTGCTTGAGAAGGGTTGGATTAGCAGCAGTAATTCACCTTGGGGAGCTCCAGTTTTTCTAGTCAAGAAGAAAGATGGCACAAGGATGATGTGCATCGATTATCGAGAATTAAACCGGATGACTATTAAGAACAAGTACCCGATCCCTCACATTGGCGAATTGTTCGAGCAGCTTAATGGCACGAGGGTATTCTCGAAGCTGGATTTGCGATCCGGATATCATCAGGTCCGAGTTAAATCAGAGGATATTTGCAAGACTGCGTTCCGAACTCGGTATGGACATTACGAATATTTAGTGATGCCATTCGGAGTCACGAATGCACCGGCGATATTTATGGACTTGATGAACCGAATCTTTTCACCGTTCTTGGACCAGTTTATAGTGGTGTTCATCGATGATATTCTGGTCTACTCGAGGAGCATTGAAGAGTATGCGGAACACTTGAAGATCGCACTGCAGACATTGAGGCAAGAAAGATTATATGCAAAGATGAGCAAGTGCGAGTTTTGTCTTGAAGAAGTGAAGTTTTTGAGGCATGTCGTGTCCGGAGATGGAATCGCCGTTGATCCCGAGAAGATTGCAGCAGTTCAAGATTCGCCGATTCCAAAGAACGTAGCAGAGATCAGAAGTTTCCTTGGACTTGCCGGATATTACAGGAGGTTCATGGAGAATTTTGCCCGTTTAGCTGAGCCTTTGACCAAGCTTACGCGAAAGGAAGTACTGTTCATATGGACGGAAAAGTGTGCGTCAGCTTTTGAGGCGTTGAAGTAAAGGTTAATTACCGCTCCTATTTTGACCGTACCGGACAGTTCCGAAGGATTGGTGATTCACAACGATGCATCTGGGAAAGGATTGGGATGTGTTTTGATGCAACATGGGAAGGTTATAGATTACGCATCGAGACAGTTGAAGACCCATGAGAAGAATTACCCAACTCATGATTTGGAGCTAGCTGCTGTGATTTTCACTTTAAAGATTTGGAGACACTACTTATTGGGCAAAAGGGTCGAAGTATTCACCGATCACAAAAGCCTAAAGTATGTGTTCACGCAGAAAGAGCTTAACATGAGGCAGCATAGATGGTTGGAGCTGATGGCTGACTACGACCTTGATCTTAAGTACCGTCCGGGGAAAGTTAATGTTGTGTCGGATGCGCTCAGTCGGTTGCTAGCAATTCAGATGTTGACTGCACAGAAGGAGCTTATTGAAGACTTTCGGAGATTCGATTTGGAGATTGTGCTACCGCATTCTTCGGGACAGTTGATGCAGCTGCAAGTACAGTCGTCGTTGATCGAGAATATTAAAGCAGCGCAGTCGTAGGACCCAAGATTGCAAAAGTTTCGAGAACAAGTTGAAGCTGGACTTCGAACGGACTTGTTGATTCATGAAGATGGTTCATTACGATATGATAACCATTTGTGTGTGCCGAAAGGAGACATTCGTGAAGAAGTTATGAAGGAGGCGTACAGTTCCACGTATTCCGTACATTCAGGAGGCACGAAGATGTACTGTGATCTACGACAGCATTTCTGGTGGGAAGGCATGAAAAGGGAGATTGCTCGTTTTGTGGTAAAGTGCTTGGTGTGGCAGCAAGTTAAGGCTGAACATCAAAGCGTTGCCGGTTTATTGCAACCACTTCCGATTCCTCATTGGAAGTGGGAACATATAACCATGGATTTCGTGACAGCTTTACCGCGGAGTCCAAAGGGCAACAATGCGGTTTGGGTGATTGTTGATCGATTGACCAAGGTAGCTCATTTCATACCATTTCGAGTTGGTCAATCAACGGAAGCGTTGGCAGAACGGTACATGCAGGAGATTGTAAGATTGCATGGAGTACCTGTGAGCATCGTGTCCGATCGTGACACCCGATCTTATCGCACTTCTGGAGGAGTTTACAGGAAAGTTTGGGGACGCGATTGAAGTTTAGCACAGCTTATCATCCTCAGACAGATGGTCAGTCGGAAAGAACGATCCAAACTCTTGAAGACATGTTGAGAGCTTGCATGTTAGACTTCAAGGGTTCATGGGAGGATCATCGACACTTGGTGGAGTTTTCGTACAACAACAGTTTTCAGGCGACTATTCAGATGGCTCCATTCAAAGTATTGTATGGTCGCAAGTGTCGTTCACCTATTTGTTGGGATGATGTTGGAGAACGAAGATTGTTGGGACCGGATTTGATCGTGCAAACAGTAGAGAAAGTTAATACTATTCGGAATCATATGAAGGCAGCACAAGATCGGCAGAAGAGTTGGGCCGATACATCGAGAAGACCTTTAGAGTTCACGGTTGGTGATCTTGTGTTCTTAAAGATATCACCGACTAGAGGAGTGATTCGTTTTGGGAGTCGAGGCAAGCTTAGTCCTCGATTCGTAGGGCCTTTTGAGATTTTGGAGCGTGTTGGAGAAATGGCTTATCGATTGGCTTTACCATAATTTTTGGCAAATGTTCATGACGTGTTTCATGTATCTCAACTCCGTAAGTATGTTCGAGATGAAACACATGTGCTAGATCTTTCGGCGCTGACTGTAAGAGAGGATTTGACCTATGAAGAACGACCGGTGTCGATTGTTGATCGAAGTGAAAAGGTCCTTAAGAACAAGGTTATCCCTCTCGTACATTTTTCTTGGGGAAATTGCTCGCACGGAGAATCTACTTGAGAACGAGAAGACGATATTCGACAGAAGTTTCCACACCTATTCTTGTAGTTTCTTGATTGTTTTATCCTTCCTTGTTTTTGGAATTTCGAGAACGAAATTCTTTTTTAGCTGGGTATAATGTAACACCACAAGTTCATTCATACCAGTTCCAGTTCTCGTATTTGCTTATTTATGGTATTTTCTTAATTTATCGTGTTTTGGGTGCGAATGGTATTTCACATTAGTATTGCATCCGACCCGACCCGCTTGCTTGAAACTCATTTGATTCATATTTATGAATTATCTTGACTTGTTACGTAAACATGTGCACTTTCATAAATACTACATACTGGCATTTTATCTGGCATTGCATCTTTTACCATATAACATTTTAAGTCACGAAAAAATATTTTTTTAAAAAAATACATTGCATGGCCTGCATAATACCCCTAACCCTGTCGTAGCATCCGCGCATCTTGTTCTTGTCCCTTTCGGTGAAAATGACTTGTTTGGATGGCTACGCGCACGTACGTGGATCCATTCTTGGGGGATGCATTTCGTTACCCGAGCATTCATTTTTAAATTTGGTCATCGCATATATTTTTCATATTTTAAAACTGAAATTTTAAACCCGACCCGGGCGTGTTTTGGAATATTTTTGTATCCCGCCAAAATTCAAATTTATTTAAAATAATATTAAATTTAATTTAACCGTTTAAAATTTCTTAACAGTTTAAATCTTTTAAAACTAACAAATATATTTTTTTAAAATTAAAATCTAAACATTATAACAACCTCACCTCTCTCTCTCCTCTGGCCCCACCATCATAGAACTCTCTCTCAGCCTCTATCCTCTCTCTTCTCTTTCTCTCTCTCTCTCCCCGCACTGTCTATCTCTCTCTCTTCTTTCTCTCTCCTCTCGCACCTTTCTCTCACATCTCGCGATTACTGCTCATTTCTCTGATGTGGTCACCTCCCCTCAGCTATTGTCACCTCCCTCCTTGATTTTTCTCCTTCTCCTTCTTCTTTTAAAAACCGAGCTCCCTCACCTCGTCGCCATCACAACTCCTTCCTCCTCAAACCCTAACCCTAAACTCCATCACTCCATCACCTCTCAACTCAACAGAGCCTCCTCTCTCTCCTCCTTGTCATCTTCTTCTTCTTCTACATTCCCGAGCCCACTGCACCCACAAGAACCCCGAGAACCCATCACTACCACCTCATCTTGTCGCCGACGACCTCTCGCCGTCGCCTCCTCATTCTTCTCCTCTCTCCAAACTCCCCAACACCAACCCAACACTTACACCAAAACTGCCCCTGCACAAGAAACCCTAGCACCCGAGCCCATTCCCTGCAACCAAGAACCCTAGCTGCCTTGCCGTCGTTCTTGCCGGCGATCCCTTGCCGATGACCTCCCACCTTTGCAACCACATCCTAGCCTTCTCCCAACCCCAGTGTGCAACCCCTTCTTTCTCCTTCTTTCTCTTCTTCTTTTCTTTTCTTTCTCTTCTTTTCTTTACTTCTTGAATTCTGTTTTTCATAGTTCGCCGGAGCCGGGATCGACGCCGATGTTCCTGACGACCCAGACGACGTACCTTACCTGCGTGATCACCCTCGTGCCTTCTTGGATCCGTTCTGTGTGTCGTGCGTGCGTCGCGACATTTTGCCGACGTCGGACGTACCGTATATATCCGTTTCTTGATCCGTCTAGGCAAGTTTATCTTGCTACATGCTACATTACTCTATATACATTTATTTTAACAAACATAATACTGGTATTTCAAATTATGCACCCCATGTTTAGTTTTACAGTTTTTCGACATCTGTCTGCATCCGTACGTGTTATTTTACTTCTAGCGCATGCAAATTTATCTTGTTACCTACTATACTGCATTATACTACATCTAATGGAATATTTACATCTCATATTGTTTAGTTGTACATCCTACATTACCATTGTACAGTTTTACTGTTTTCGGATACCTGTGTGCATCCATCTCATTTAAAATATATATAACTGCATCTATAGATCACATTAATACATAATACTGATGTTTTAACCCCCATGTTTAATAAAGTGCATCCTAATTAGTTTTGGAACTATAAAAGTAATCCTAATTAATAATTGTGCATCCATATCATTGATTTCATATCTATTTGCATGCAATGTCGCATTATTTCATTTTATTGTTATATTAGTACTCCATACTTGATTTTGTGCACCCATACTTACTACAGTTTGATTATGAGTACCTGCTTGATACTCGTGCACTACTTGATATGACTTGATACATGTATACTACTTGCCATGACTTGATACACCATTACTTAACCTGACTTGATACTTGAACACTACTTGACATGACCCGATATATTACTACTAGACTTGTTACCTGATCTTGTTACTAATGCCGACAATCTTGACCTGTTGTCCCTATGGACATATCCTGTTGTCTATACAGACAAACCTGTACCTGCTTGATTCCTGTGTTGGCATTAGTCTCAGATTTATCAATACCTGACTTGAACACATAACTTGGGGGTATGGGGAAATCAATGATGAAACCTGACTTGTAACTCGACAGTTCGATGCCTTTACTGATCAGTTTTACGGGCTAGGCTAGCCCCGGGATGATGATGCTGACATCATTCGTCTTTACATACTAGCTTTTTACTGCCTAGCGGCACGTCTCGGATTCAGCCCGAGAGTCTTTGACCGTGGTACCGGGCACGCACGGGATACTATTGAGTTACATCAACGATTCATCAAATTGATTTCAAAGACTTGAGAGTAGTTAACCCAGTAGACCAGTTTAGATTACTCACTGCACCTCACCTGTGCCTTTACTCTTCACTGTCCTTATTTATGTTACTGTCATACTTTATTTACCGTTCATACTCGTACCTGTATGTCTTGCTACTCCTTGATTATATTATTATTGATATTATAACGCACTGACGTCTGGGTTTTTCTTGGCCCAGATCCTTTACCTTTGCTGCAGGCAAAGCAGGAGTATTTCAGTGAACAGGCCGAGCAGTGAGGACCTGTCATTAGTTCAGTTCAGTTTCTTTCAGCTATTTTATTCCTGATGTAAGCCCGTATTTTGGGACGTACATTCCAGTTTATTATTGTTCATTGGATTTTTTGCTTCCGCATTATTTTATGACTCTTTATTTTGTCTCATGGACATGTATTAGATAGTGTTTATTATTTCTACTGTTCTTAATATCTCTAGACAGACGTAATGTGACTGCGGAGGGATTTTTCCTAGCCACATGTAGTATGGTTGGCTCTGTCACGTGCCAATCTTAGCGCACTCTGGGAAGCAGGGCATGACATCGATACTGTTCTTTTTGCGACGTGGACGGTCGGTTTTACCATTTTAGCGACTTGGGCGTTCGGTGCTGCCCTTTTTGCGACTTGGACGGTCGGTTCTTCCCTTTTTGTGATTTGGACGGTCGGTGCTGCCCTTTTTGCGAGTTGGACGGCCGGTTCTGCCCTTTTTATGACTTGGACGGTCGGTGCTGCCTATTTTGCGACTTGGACGATCGGTGCTGCCCTTTTTACGACTTGGACGGTCGGTGCTGCCCTTTTTGGGATGTGGACGGTTGGTTCTGCCCTTTTTGCGACTTGGATGGTCGATGCTGCCCTTTTTGGGACTTGGACAGTCGGTGCTGTCCTTTTGCGACTTGGACGGTCGGTGCTTGATTTGACTTGCTCCGCTTCTTGCGGTGTCAGAGATGAAGTTGACTTGTTTCTGAGGTAGAGCTTGATTCTGTCAGGGAGGTCATTGGTTGTTTTGCTGATTTGATGTGATTTGGGTTGACATCAGCACCGCTACACTGGAATATAGTACCAGGAGCGAATCATCATCTGCCATGACTGGATTTGGGGATTTTGGTTTGGTTTGGCATCAGCACCGCTGCACTGGAATATGGTACCAGGAGCGAATCATCATTTGGTGTGAGGGGATTTCCCTCGCTCCTAGTTTAACGACTTAGGGGTCATTTGTTCCCAGTTTAACGATTTAGGGGTCATCTGTTCCCAGTTTAAAGACTTAGGGGTCTATTGGATTGGAGTTTGGAATTTTGGGGTTAGGGTAGGCATCAGCGTTGCTAACACTGAAGCACATGTGCCAGAAGCAATTCATCATTTGCCTTTTTCTGTTAGGAAGCGATGGCTTAGGAGACAGGTTTAGGTCCCTATTACCTAAGGCTTTTCAATTTTATGAGCCGTAAGGGTCCCATAAAAGCATTTTCTCCCTACAAGTCGAAAGGATTTCGTAGGTGTGCTTTCTCCTTAGGAGTCGTGGTGACTCCCAAGTGTGTGTTTTTGTGAGTCGTAAGGATCCCACGAAGGTGTTTTCTTATGAGTCGTAAGGATCCCGTAAGTTTGTTCTCCTCATGTATCATAAGGACACATGAGTGGGTCTTCCCCAAATGGAGCATAATTCCAAGGGTGGAGACTAGCCGCATAACTGGTGATTGCGGTGGGGCATGGGTATGGTGAGAATTATTTGAGCCCGTAGATTGTATACGGCAGTCAACTTGGGGACCAACCGTAGGGCTGGGAGAATTTTGGGAGATTGGATTTTGGTTGGCGTCTATATCGCCGCACTGGAATGTGATATCAGAAGCGACTCATCATTCGTCGTTTGGGGACTTAGAATTTGGATCTTGTTTGGTATCAGCATTGCTGCATTAGAATAATACCAGGAGCAACTCATCATTTGCCCCGGGAGGACTTGGGATTTGGGTTTTTGGTCGACATCAACACCACTAACACTGAAGCGAAATGCCAGGAGCGACTCATCATTTGTCGTTGCCCGTTGGGGAGCGATGGCTCAGGAGACAGGTTTAGATCCCTATCACCTAAGGCTTTTCAATTTTATAAGCCGTAAGGGTCTCATAAAAGCATTTTTTCCCTACGAGTCAAGGGATCTCGCAGGTGTATGTTCTCCTTAGGAATCGTGAGGATTCCTAAGTGTGTTGCTCCTTTGTGAGTCGTAAGGATCTCATGCAGGGATTTTCTCCTCACAAGGTCGAGAGGACTTTGCGAGTGTATTTTATCTCTTTTCATGAGTTTATGCCCTTTTGGGTTTTCATAAACTCGCTGGCAGTCCTGCTATTTTTACTCACGGATCACTTTCGGGTTTTCATCCGTGCCCCTTTTGCTTATGGACATACCTTTTTTTAGGCCGGTGCGACCTTAAACGTAGTCTTATCGGTAGAACTTTGGGAGAGATAGGGGTCGTTTACGCCCGTGGATTGTATACGGTTTTGCAGGATGTATGATCCAGACCGTAGGGCCGGTGTACTCAATTCGCCTGCGGCTTGGAGCATTCACGCATAGTATTTCTTGAGATATCGGCCATTGATGGGTGGCATGGGCCTTTTTCCCTCAGCACTTATTAGTTGGTAGGATCCTCCGTCGAACATTTTCTTGATGACGTATGGTCCTTCCCAGTATGGCTCAAATTTTTCCATGGCATGTCGATTGGGGATGATCGGTCTTTTGAGGACCAACACCAATTCGCCTTTCTTGAAAGCGCGGAGATGAGTCATCTTGTCATAGGCCCGTGACATTTGGGCTCGGTACAGCTCCCGATTTTGTTGTACTGCAAGCCTCTTTTCTTCAATGGTGTCGAGCTCTTCGAGCCGAAGGAGCACGTTTTCCTCCTCCGTCAACTCGTGCTGAACGGCCATTCTTAAGCTTGGAACTTCGACTTCGAAGGGGAAGATCGCCTCCACTCCGAAGAGTAATAAGTATGGAGTGGACTGAGTTGGAGTATGATGCGTGGTACGATATGCCCACAACGCCTCGTGAAGCTTGAGATTCCAGTCTTTCTTGTTGGCTAAAGTATTTTTCCTCAGGAGCTTGCATAGAGTCTTATTGAAGGTTTCGGCTAGCCCATTGGCTATTGGATTATAGATGGAGGAATATCTCCAGTCTATCTTGTGTTGAGTAGCGAATCTTGAGACTTTGAAGCTCTTGAAAGAAGGCCCGTTGTTAGAAATGATTCTTCTTGGTGTACCGAAGCGGTATAGAATATTATGCCGGAAGAATGTCAGAATATCTTCTGTCTTAGTTTCTTTTAGCGGGACGATTTCAGCCCATCTGGAGAAGTAGTCTATTGCAGCCAGTATGAACCGATGGCCTTTGGATGATGGAGGATCAATTGGACCAACTATGTTGGTGCCCCAAACTTTGAAGGGCCACGACGCCACCGTAGGATGCAACGGAGTGGGATGATTGTGAATGAAATCACCATGAATTTGGCAGAGATGGCATTTCTTTGCATGCTCTTCGCAATTCCTTATCATCATAGGCCAGTAATAGCCATGCCGTTTCATTTGAAGCCGCATTTTGGGGCCATATTGGTGAGCTCCGCAGACGCCTGAGTGAACTTCTTTCATAACTTTTTGGGCTTCGGCTTATGACAGGCACCTGAGCCAGAGTTGGTCATATGATCTGCGGTATAGAGTATTATTTACAAACACGTATCGGAGAGCTCTCTTCTTTAGCTGAATCCTCGCAAATTTTTCTTCGGGCAGCTTTTCGTATCGGAGGTACTCTATGAAGGGTTCTCTCCAATCGGACTCATCTTGAATGATCAAAACCTCTTCGGCAGCATTGTTCTCTTGTTCTACACTTTCTTCTTCACGCAAAGAGACTGGAGACAGAATTTTCCGGCTTCTGACTGTGATCAGTACTTCATCCATGTCGGGATCAGCCAGCTCCTTGGCTAAGAGAGCGAGTACGTCGGATTTTCCATTCAACACCCTAGGAACTCTCATTAGTTCAATATGGGTGAACTGTTTCATAAGATCTGGTTCCCCTCCGAACGGCGGCCGAGACGACGTGAGGACGTCTAGCCTGAGATTCGGGGCAGATGCTATATGATTTTATCCGTCTACCTCTCCGAAGATGCCAAGTTGATTTATGGCACCGTGTATCGGAGATTTGGACGGATGCGGCCGATGTAGCACACTTCGTCAGATTCCCCCTTGCGAGAGAGGTTTTTGATTGTGGGGACGCTCTTCCCTGCAGGCTCAAGCCCCTGCAATTAATTACGCTACCGCATCGCGGTAGCCACTTTCTCCTTCTCCAGAATTTCACTTCGTGTCGTGTGTGTTTTTTTTTTTTGTGGTTGCCCGTGGATTGTATACGGAGACTGGGTAATGCCGTCGCCCGTAGGACGTGGATTAGTCCAGATCCATATTTACTTAGATTTGGGTTTGGTGATTTTAGTTTAAGGATACGTTAGCCGTATTGAGGTTAAGATCAACTTAAACATTCGTTAAGGATACGTTAGTCTGATTTGAGACTAAGATCAACTTAACGTGGTGATCCATTTAATATATGGCTGTCGGGACTCATCACCTCTCTGACGTCGTTGAAGGATTACAACGATAGGAGTCAGAGGAGTTCGGAGATGTACCCTTGAACCCAAGTTGATTTGGAGTTTTATAGTCTGTTCGAATGTTTAAGGATACGTTAGCCGTGTTTGGGGCTAAGATCAACTTAAACGGGATCGTTTAGATCCAACAAAAGAGCATTTGGAGGCTCTATTGTTCCAGTTTAGGGACGTAGTAGTCCGTGTTCCAGTTTAGGGACATGGGGGTCCATTGCCAGTTTAGGGACGTGGTGGTCCGTATTCCAGTTTAGGGACGTGGTGGTCCGTCATTAGTTTAAGGACATTTCGGTCCAATATTAGTTTAAGGACGTCTCGGTCCGATATTAGTTTAAGGACGTCTCGGTTCGATATTAGTTTAAGGACGTCTCGGTCCAATATTAGTTTAAGGATATTTCGGTCCACGAGTTTAAGGACCCCGCAGTCCATATTCATGTGTGGTCGTTGGGACCCGTCACCTCTCTGACGTCGTTGAAGGATTACAACGAGAACTGTCAGAGGAGTTCGGAGATGTACCCTCGAACCGGATGTAAATTGATTTAGGGAGCAGCCGTGCTCGGTCAATTTAATTTGAGGACTTATGGCCATGACTGGGCTAAGTCCAGTTTCAATATTCTTTTGTCTTTGGCCTATTGGACCTGTGCTAGGGCCTTGCCCCTTCACTGCATTATTTTTCTTTGTTTTGGTTGGGCTTTGCCCTTTTATAAATGATGCAGAGCATCTATTTTGTTTGGGCTCTTCCCATTTTAAAATGCATAGCATTTTTGATTAGGCCTGTTAGGCTTTTTAATTGGGCTCTGTCCCTTTTCTTAATAATACAGAGCATTAAATACTCTGACAGTGCCCAACATGGCTTGTCAGGCGCTTTGCGCAAATTAAAGAGCGCAAGCGCATGTGGAAGTGACACGTGTCATGCTCTGATGAGCGCAAGCGCAACAGCGCAGTGCGCTGCGCTGTTGCACTGCTGACACGCGGCGCTTCCTGGTGGCTTGCGCCAACACAGGAGTGCAACAGCGCTGTTCTTGCAAGTGCAGAGCACTGTTTTATGTTTTGATCGATTTTAAATCAAAGAAAACAAGTTTTTCTTGTTTTCAAAGAACCAATGGTTCATAAGCAAGTGCAAAGCACTATTATTAGTTAGTTTTCTTTCTTCTTGAAGATCATTGATCTTGTTCTTAGATCAATGATCTGTTTTTAAGAGAATTTTCTCTTTTTCTGAAGGTCTTTACCTTTTTTGTTCTTGAGAAATTCTTCAGAGTTCTCTTTTTTTCTCTCAGAAAATGTTGATGCCTTTGAATTTAGGTCTAGGGTCCTTTTTATAGTGCCCATAAATTAGTTAAATTTGTTAAAAAGATCTTTCTCTGAGTGATTTGGGGAATTTTTCCCACCGTTGGATCTTTGATCCAAGGGCTTCTGTTTTACAGAAGAAAATCTTCTTGTTTTAATAAGAACAGAAAGATCTTATTAGAATTTTAATTCTGTTTGGCGTAAACGCCCCAGCGCTTGACACGTGTCGCGCAGCGTAGCGCTTGCGTAGTTGTGGTTGCGCAACCGTGCAGACACGTGTCGCGCAGCGTAGCGCTTGCGCAGCTGTGCTTGCGCAACCGTGCGGACACGTGTCGCGCAGCGCAGCGCTTGCGCAGCTGTGCTTGCGCAGTTGTGCTTGCGCAACCGTGCGGACACGTGTCACGCAGCGCAGCGCTTGCGCTGCTGTGCTTGCGCAACCGCGTGGACACATGTCGCGTAGCGCAGCGCTTGCGCAACTGAAGCGTTGCTTCCTGTTGTCTTTTAATAGAGCTTTGCTCTGATTGGGCGCGCTGCTTCGGGTGCTGCGCTGACATATCTGCGCCTGACACGTGGCATCCTGCGCACAGCGCAGGGGATCTGAAGCGTTGCTTCATTTATTAAAATTTAGATTTTCAAGGTAGAGCTTTGCTCTGATTGGGGGAATCGGAAGCGTTGCTTCACCTGAGATATCTTTTCATCTCCTCTTTTCAAGTCAAACTTGTATTCCCCCAAAATTTTGATTTCCCGGGTCTTGGGAATAATTCCATTGTGCACAGAATTTTCTGTGCTTGGGTCTATATATAACCCAAGGCCGAGCCTTCTCTTTTTCTCATCTTCAGAGAACTTCTTCGATCATGGCTTGCAACCGCCCTCATGCCCGTCGACAACCGTGGGAAGTGTCGATCTGTGACGTCGTTCCCCGTTTTGCTGCGCGCTTGGTGGACCCTTCTTTTACGGACGAGCAGTGCGATGCTGCAATGTACGAGCTTTTGACTCGTGTGGGGTCTCATCTTCCTCCGCATTCCATTTGGCTCCGGATGATCCTTGCCTCGGTGCTCGCCGATCTTCCTCCTCCTCCAGTAGAGATGTCCTCGGCAATGCTTGACGCCGCCGAGGATAAGATCGAGTGCTTCTTTGAAGCGCACTTGATCACCAAAGCCCTGAGGAACTGTTCTTTCTACTTGCTGAGCCAGATACGGGCTCGCCGGGTTGTCATCGCCACCCTTTCTGACGAATGTGGCGATGATCGTTGGGCGTCTACTTCTCAGGAGGACCGACGCTTTAACGTGGTGGAGAAGACAGAAAGGGAACTGGAGAATCTTTTTCTTATTTTTGCGAACCCTTGTCTTTCCGATCCCATATTTGGTGATCTTTTTTAAATGTAATAATAATAATAATGAACAAGTATCTTACTTTTTAATCAAGTACTTCATTATCTGTTAAGGGTTCTTTTTATTTTAGTTCTCTGTTGTGCTTGTGCATCGTATGATTTAATTTGCATGTGATTCTTGCAAGGATAAATTGCCTTTGGTGTTTAGCCTCTTTCATGAAGCGGTGTTTTACTTTTCAGTCTTAGAAATAAAGTTTCGTTCTAATTGGGGGAAACAAATGCCCTCCCACCGTTGCACTTGCATGGTTCCAAATGCGAGCGCAACGGTGGCAGAATTCTAACCGTTATGGCAACCTTTGGAAGTAGGAAGGGCACTTGATACCTATAAATAGGACCTTTGGTCCTGCACAGACGATTATCATCTTTAAAATTTTCATTTTCAGAAACTTCAGAGCTTTGCTCTCGCCTTCAAGAACTCTCCGAGTTATATTTTCCTAAGCAGCAACTATTTAAGTAAGAATTAGTCTTGAATCAAATCAATCTTAATTAATAGAGTTTTGCTCTCAAGAAGTTTAACTCTCTGTGTATTTTTTTATCGCTAATCTTCCTATGATGTTTCCTCCAGTCATAATGGCGGTGCGTCTATACAGTTTGCATGAGTTCATCACCTACGACGATATCCGCGTACAGGGCCGTTATCAAAACCAGGAGTTTACAGACGCCCAGTGTGCGGAGGTCATGGGTCGCCTAAACGCAAGCGGTGGTTGGCTGCTTCCTCGTCATTCAGCTCTCCTGAAGGTCGTACTGGGAACAATATGGAGAGCACTTCAGGGGTTTCATGAGGCCCTACCGCTCAATGCGCTGGATGATGCCAAAGACAAGGTGCATTCAGTGTACCTGACGGGGCTGATCTCGAAGAAACGGCGGGATAGCCTCATCGACATCCTACATCAAATTTTCCAGCAGAAGACGATAGTCGCTGCTTATCGAAGGCTGGGAGGGCTTGCCGAGGATCTTGACACACAAGAACGCGAGAGGCTGCGCACAAGAATAATCAGAAAGGCCAGAAGAACTCTGGATGGCCTTACTTTTGAATTCCTTAATCCGTGCCCTGGATCTGTGGTTATTCCATTGTAATAATATTTTTCGTTTATTGCGTTTATGATTGTACGAACTTTTGGCAATATTAATGAAATTTTTTTTATCCCATCTTGTCTCTATTTTTCGTTCTGAATCTTTTGCTTATGCGTGAATGAGTGTATCTCAAACGCCTGATCAAATGTAAATCAGATGCTCCTTCTGTCGCTTTCTTCTTCTTTTTTTATTTTTATTATCAGCATGTTGTCACAATTAGCAGATAATAGATTAAGCCCCTTGATTTCTTCACGAGATAGCGATAGCTTAGGCCGCAGGTTCAGATTTGCCGCCCAAGACTTTTCAACTCTATGAGCCGTGAGGGTCTCACAAAGACTTTTCTCCCTACGGATCGAGAGGATCTCGTAGGTGGGTTTTTCTCCTTAGGAATCGTGAGGACTCCTAAGTGTGGTTTTCTCTTACAAGTCGCAAGGATCCTATAAGAGAATTTTTCCCTCTTACGAGTCAAGAGGGCCCGTAAGCGGTTGTTTCCCTCCTTGTCGAGATTCGACTTTGGAGAGTGAGACCCATGAATAGTATGCAAGAGACCTTTTTGGATCGACTTGCAGGGTCCCATTGTTCAGGAAGCAAGTTTTTTTTAGTCCTTGCCGCCTGAGGCTTCATCTTGCAAGTTGAGACGACTCGGGAATTTTCCCGCGGAGACACTGGTTTCTCTGCGAGCCGACGCGAATCAGGATGCTCTCGTCAAGGAGTGTTTGTATCCGTGAGTCGAGAAATTTGCTAGGGATTATTTGTTTCCCTAGCGCCAAGGATTATTTGTTTCCTTGGGTTTGAAACGAGTCGAGAATTTCTCACGGAGGCACTGGTTGCTCTGCGAATCGACGCGGATCAGGAAGCTCTCGTCAAGGAGTGTTTGTATCCATGAGTCGAGGAATTTGCTAAGGATTATTTGTTTCCCTAGCGCCAAGGATTATTTGTTTCTTTGGGGTTTGAAACGAGTCGAGAATTTTCCACGGAGGCACTGGTTGCTCTGCGAGTCGACGCGGATCAGGAGGCTCTCGTCAAGGAGTGTTTGTATCCGTGAGTCGAGGAATTTGCTAAGGATTATTTGTTTCCCTAGCGCCAAGGATTATTTGTTTCCTTGAGGTTTGAAACGAGTCGAGAATTTCCCACGGAGGCATTGGTGGCTCTGCGAGTCGACGCGGATCAGGAGGCTCTCGTCAAGGAGTGTTTGTATCCGTGAGTCGAGGAATTTGCTAAGGATTATTTGTTTCCCTAGCGCCAAGGATTATTTGTTTCCTTGGGGTTTGAAACGAGTCGAGAATTTCCCACGGAGGCACTGGTGGCTCTGCGAGTCGACGCGGATCAGGAGGCTCTTGTCAAGGAGTGTTTGTATCCGTGAGTCGAGGAATTTGCTAAGGATTATTTGTTTCTGTCACGCCCCGCTTCCCAAAATACGGAATACGAGGGGTAGACAAGGCCAGCCATGCTCCTACGGTCAAGGAATGTCCTGCCGTAGTCACACTTCGGCTTCTAGTTTTTCATGGTAAACAGTAAATGGCGCGCAGGTAATGAGAAATGCAGTAACTGAAAGATACAATAATATAAACTGACCTGAGGTGGAACAAACGAAAGAATCTCGGAATAGCAAGTCAAGAAGTCTGTGATGCACGTATAGTTCTGATCCAAGCTAAATCTTCTCCTCACACTGAGCATGCATACTCAGGTCGTCAGAGCGACACAATAGCAATAATATATATATAAAATAAAGTGATAAGTCTAACAGTGGTAATGGAAATGAATAACAGTAAATCAACGATAGCAAGAATATGAATGCACAGTAATCAATGCAGCGGAACAGTAAAGCTGTATAACGATATGTCACGTATGTCACACAGTATATCATGAATAAAATGCCAGTATCCCTATCAGTCTCTAAGTCTCACTGTACAGGTCACTAAGCCTATCGTCAGTCCAAGTGTGAGAGTCAACCACTCGTGAGTGTCCTCCACCCAAGGGCAAGGGACCACGGGCCCAACATGTAACAAGAATATCACGGTGTATATATCACGTACCCTGTAAATCTCTATATAACTCCCTAAATATATAAGCCGGCATGGGACTCCCGAGATTCTGTTGAACTCACACTTAAACTACCCCACACCCCGTGGTCTACATCCAACGCTAACCACGACCCTAAATACTAATCGATCCGTGACAATTCTGCGCGAGAACTGGAGGCAGGACCTCCATCAAGCACGTCCCGACTAATACCTAAGATAAATGGCAGTGTCGGATGCCTTATCTGTGACATCCGTGCAAGCGCTTCCATAAGTGTCCCATACCACTTATAGTCATACGTACACGCATCCCACAGACGTCGACAATGCAATAGAATGAAAGGGA
The DNA here is from genome assembly GCA_030015575.1 of Agapanthus africanus. Classification (NCBI taxonomy): domain Eukaryota; kingdom Viridiplantae; phylum Streptophyta; class Magnoliopsida; order Asparagales; family Amaryllidaceae; genus Agapanthus; species Agapanthus africanus. The sequence goes on along the minus strand of JASDDO010000010.1, from coordinate 481,963,360 downwards.
CACTGATTGTGCACAAGTACGTATCACTTTCACTTAATCACGGATACACGAACACTGACGTACTTGCCACAATCATCACTAAAGTCTAACACTGGGTAAATGCACGATGCCACTAGGTTATCAATACGATGATATGGGTATGATATGATGCGTGAACAAGTATACAAACGTGATGAGGATGTTATGAAACAGCATTCTTTCACTTGCACGATTTATCATGAAACATACGTATATAATTTGGCGAAATGATAGACAGGTTGTAATTAGTATGTTCAGTTGTCCAACCATAGAATTTAGTTTCAAGCCAATCGGGTTCCAGGATCATTAGTTATATCCATTTCATTTTAAGCGCTCGCGGCTGGAAATCCAATTTCAGAATCAGAAGTCCATTTCGCAACGCATTTTGATCCCAGTTGGGATCGGATTTTAGCGACGCTACAGTTGGATGAATTCTAGGGTTTTCAGTAAAGTTTTCAACGCAATGAACGGATCTTCAATCGCGTCTGTACGTTAGGAGTTATAATCTGTTTGATATTAACATGTTAATTCTGATTCTGCTGGGACTGTTATGTGTCCCGATCTACTAAATTACAGATTAAATATCAAACGGTAACGAAACAGAATGAAACCAATTGTGTTGTCTAGCTAACAGATTTATCTATAATAAACAGTGGAGTTACGCACCCTACGAGTTAAGGAAATCCTATGGTATCCATTACGGAACAGCAAGCACAATTTGAGTCGCTCTGGACTGCAGTCCAGAGTCGCACTCCGATAGAATTATCATCCCAATTTAAGTACAGGAATATCAGGAAACTGGTACAGGGTTAAAGTTCGTCGAGTTGGCTTCGATTTGAGACATCGAACGCACCATTCTACTATGTATATGAATTATGGTGAATTTAACGATTTTCAGATACAACAGGATTACGGTTTTACGATTAAACTTGGGGGTGGTTGTTTTAGTCATTATCGATTACAAAATCCAACAAAATTCACACACTATGTTCACAGCCCTACGGGCCAACCTACACCATTTAGTTCCGTCAATTTTGATAATGTTTTTCTAAGGGAACAAGTATCGAACAGATACGGCACATAATAGTTTTAAACTTGTAACCTTATAATCCATGTAATTAACGATTGAAACTTAGGTAAATAGCATGTAAGCAAGTAGAATACTTGCCTGGATCAGTCCCGGGGATGCACGGTGATTGTAACGTCACGAACGCGCGACGCACACGCGTCACGGCACTCGATTTGGCTCGAATTTGAGTCTCGGCCACGACGGCTCGCAGTTTTGGTGGAGTGACTGTTAAGGCCTCGGGCCAAGTCGTGGCTAGTGATCGCTGAGATTTTGACGGTGAGTGTAGTGGTTCACAGAGCAGTGTTAGAGAGAGAGAGAGAGAGAGAGATAGAGGATTGAGAGAGATATGCAGAGAGAGAAAGGGACTGAGTGAGAATCAAAATAGAGAGAGAGAGGGGGTGTGTTAGAAGGAGAGAGGGAGAGAGATATCACAGAGGGAGGGAGATAGGAAGCTGAGAGTTAGAGAGAGAGAGGGACCGTGAGGTGGAGAGAGAGAATGAGAGAGAGTTACAGAGAGAGAGAGAAAAGAGCAGCACAGAGAGAGAGAAGAGAAGAGCAGCGAGAGGGAAAGCTGGGCGGAAAATGGGTTGGTGCCGGGGTGCTCGGGTGTCAACGAGGCGACACGGGACAGCAAGGGAGCTCGTCGGCTTGCACAGGTGGCCGGAACAGGGTGTCGGGGAGTTGGAGCTCGAGCGAGTGGTGTGTAGAGGGTCGTCTGGAGTTCGAGCTCCGGTGAGTGAGGGTGTCGGGGAGAGTGAGAAGGTGGTTAGCGGGATGAGGTGGTTGGTGATGGTGGTCGCCGTCGATGACGATGGTGCAAGGTGGTGGTCGAGGAGATTTGGGTGCTCGGTGGATTTTGGAGAATGGGGAGAGTCATGGATTTCCCAAAAAGAAAGAGAAGAGAGAGGTGCGGTTGTGATGGGAACGGCAGCAACGGCACTACGTGGGCGTGGGCGTGGGCGACGGCGGAGGAAGCGGCGCGAGAAGCGCGCGGGAATAAGGAATTAGCCATTGGAGATTTGGAGAAGAGGAACAGTAATGGGGTTTGGGTCGGGTCGAGGTTGAAGCGGGTGAGGGAATGGTGACGAGTGGGCCGGGCCTTGGAGAATTTAAAATAAATGAAAAGGAAGGGGCCGGGCCAGAAAGAATTGTGGGAAAAGAATAGGGAAAAATGGTTGAGGGAATGGAGTGGGCTCAGGCAGAATTTAAAGGGATTGGATTTTAATTAAAGAGTAGTGGGCTGGGGAATTAAATAAGAAGGGATTAAATGTTGAGAAGGAGTTGGGCTGGGCTGATGACTAGAGAAAATATATGGAAAAATTTTGGATAAAATAAAGAATGGGCCGAGGGGTTTAGATAAAATGAAATGGGAAAATTAAAAGGGGTTGGAAATGAATGAGGATATGGAAATATTAGGGTTTTTAAATTAATTAAAATAATATTAAATATAAACTAACAACCTGTAAGTGATAATTTATAAAAAAATACGGACATAGGTGTAAAAAAAAAACAAACCGGGTATTACAGTTTCCCTAGCGCCAAGGATTATTTGTTTCCTTGGGGTTTGAAACGAGTCGAGAATCTCCCACGGAGGCACTGGTGGCTCTGCGAGTCGACGCGGATCAGGAGGCTCTTGTCAAGGAGTGTTTGTATCCGTAAATCGAGGAATTTGCTAAAGACACTGGTTTCTTTGGTGTTGGACTGAACCGTCGAGATTTGGCTTCGCCTTCTGGCGGAGCCTGTTGGGAAAGTATGGTTCCCTCTTTGTTTACGCCCTTGGATTGTATACAGGGATCGATGTGATCTTAACTGTAGGGCCAAAGTTTTATCATTTCTTTTTTTTTTTTCATTTCCGCGATGCTCTATCATTTCAGCTTTTATATCGCGAAGGTCGCGATTGCCCAATCATTTCGGCTATTTTTCGCGGCGCCCAATCGTTTCGGCTGTTTATTATATTTTTACTCGCTGCTTTTTATTTCGAGTTGCCCAATCATTTCGGCTATTTTTTATTTTTACTCGCTGCTTTTTATTGCGAGTTGCCCAATCATTTCGGCTATTTTTTTATTTTTACTCGCTGCTTTTTATTGCGAGTTGCCCCATCATTTCGGCTGTTTATTTTATTTTTACTCGCTGCTTTTTATTGCGAGTTGCCCCATCATTTCGGCTATTTTGCATGCATACATTTTTACTTGCTGCTTTTTATTGCAAGTTGCCCCATCATTTCGGCTATTTCATATGCATGAGCGGCCTACTGGCTTTTCGCCGTAAACCTAAAATTAAACACTGATTTCGGCATTAGCACCGCTACAACTGGGATATTGCCAGGAGCGAATCATCATCTGCCTCTGTCGACGTTGAACAAGGGTGGCTTAGCGAGCAGGGTTAAGGTCCTGTCAACTAAGATTTTTGACTTCATGAGCCGTAAGGGTCTCACAAAGGTATTTCTCCCTACAAGTCGTGAGGATCTTGTAAGTGTGTTTTCTTCTTAGGAATCGTGAGGATTCCTAAGTGCTTGTTTCCTCTGTAAGTCATAAGGATCCTACAGGAGGGTTTTCTCCTCATAAATCGAGAGGATTTACAAGGGTTGTTCACCATGCGAACATATCCCCAGTCACGGATGAGACATGGTTAGGGAAATGTTTATTCGCGCCCATGGATTGTATACAAGTGTCAGTATTGAGCCACTTGTAGGGCAATATCGGGAGTTGTGGGAGTTGCTTAAGCACAGGTTTAGGTCTCTGTAACTTAAGACTTTCAAATCTTATGGGCCGTGAGGGTCCCATAAGAGAGTTCTCCTTACAAGTCATGAGGATCTCGCAAGTGTATTTTCTTCTTAGGAATCGTGGGGATCCCTAAGTGTGTTGCTCCTTTGTGAGTCGTAAGGATCTTACGCGGGTGGTTTCTCCTTACAAGGTCGAGAGGACCCTGTAAGTGTCCTTTAACGAGGTTGCGCCCTTTCAGGTTTTCACAAACACTCGCCGGTAGTCCTGCTGTTTTTACTTACGGAGCCCTTTCAGGTTTTCATCCGTGCCCATTTTGCTTATGGACATACCGTTTTTTTTATTCTTTTTATTTTCTTTTTCTCTTTTTTTTTACGAGGTCGCGCCCTTTCGGGTTTTCACGAACACTCGCCAGTAGCCCTGCTGTTTTTACTCACGGAGCCCTTTCGGGTTTTCATCCGTGCCCTTTTTGCTTATGGACATACCGTTTTTTTAGCCTACGGATGCTGCGGTATTAGTTTTAAGGACGTTTCGGTCCATCATGGATAAGGCCGGCTATTGCTTATAAAGCTTGATCTTAGGAAGATAGCGAGCGGACATAGTCGTCGTTATCTACCATTGACCTAGGCTGTGGCTCATTAAGCGTAGTATCTCTTTAGGAAGCGACCGTTTATTGGCCTGAAAGGCCTTTCACCGTGCATGTCCATGAGTAGATAGGCCCCATCCTGGTAGACCTTATCTATGATGTACGGGCCTTCATAGTTTGGCTCAAACTTTCCCCGCTTGGCGTGATTGGGGATCATAGGCCTTTTGACCACTAGCACGAGCTCGCCTTGGCGGAATGTCCTCGGTCGGGTCAATCTTTCATATGAGCGCGTCATCTTTGCTTTATAAGCTTCCAGATTCTATTGCGCTATGAGCCGGGTTTCATCAAGGGCGTCAAGCTCCTCAAGCCGAAGGTGAGCATTTTCTTCGTCCGTCGGCTCGTAGTGGACTGCCACTCGTAGAGAGGGTAACTCTATCTCGAGGGGGAGTACTGCTTCCGTCCCAAATACCAACGCGTACGGCGTTGTGTTCGTGGCCGTCTTGAACATAGTTCGATACGCCCAAAGAGCCTCTTGCCGTCTCTCGTGCCAGTCTTTCTTATTTCGGGACACCGTTTTCTTTATGATTTTCGTCAAGGTCTTGTTGAAGGCCTCGGCGAGACCGTTGGCTCACGGATTATAAACCGAGGAATATCTCCAGTCTATGTTATGGTGTTGCGCGAAGCGGCTGATCTTGTAACTTCTGTAGGCTGGCCCGTTATCGGAGATGATCCATCGCGAAGTTCCAAATCGATATATGACATGCATCTTGAAGAAATGGAGGATATTCTCCGTCTTCACTTCCCTCAGTGGTACTGCTTCCGCCCACTTGGAGAAGTAGTCAGTTGTCGTCAGGATGAAACGATGTCCCCTAGACGATGCTGGTTCGATGGGGCCGACTATGTCAGTTCCCCACATTTCGAACGGCCAGCTAGCCATCGTTGAATGTAATGGATTTGGATATTGGTGGATGAAGTCTCCATGGATTTGGCATGAGTGACATTGCTTCGCATATTCGAGGCAATCTTGAATCATCGTGGGCTAGTAGTAGCCCATCCGTTTGATCTTCAACTTCATCTTTGGGCCCGCTTGGTGAGAACCGCAGAGTCTGTCATGAACTTCCTGGACGACCCTTCTCGCTTCGTCAGGTCCTATGCATCTCATCCACAGAGAATCAAATGACCTATTGTACAGAGTATCGTTGACGAAGGCGAAAGACAGAGCTCGTTTCGTGAGCTGATGTCTTGTGGACGCTTCTTCAGGCATTCGGTGGGATTTAAAGTAGTCTATGAAGACTTCTCTCCAATCCTCGGTATTTTCCCAATCTTTTACTTACAGGGTCGTCTGCTCGCTCGCTCCTTTTTCTTCGGATGATTCCGGAGATATTTCTGTTGGGGCAAGCACCCGACGGTTTTGTACCACGATTCTAACGTCATCGAGGTTCTCGTCAGCCAGTTCTTTAGCAAGTTTAGCCAATGCGTCTGCTTTGCTATTTTCCACGCGCGGTATGCTTTTCAAAGTATAGGAGGGAATTTGGGTCAACAGTTGTTGCACCTTTTCACCGTATTTTACCAATTCCGGTTTGCACGTTTGGTAGTTGCCGTTTACTTGACTAACGACGAGTTGAGAATCTCCGTATATGAGGATGTTTTCAATTCCCATGTCGATGGCGATCTCGAGGCCTGCTATCAAGGCTTCATATTCGGCTTCGTTATTCGTCCTCGGCTCTGTTAAGGAGAAAGCGAAGCGCATTATCCCTCCTTGTGGAGTCACGAAGATGAGGCCTACCCCCGATTTGATTATAGGGGTACCTTGTTTGCGCCTTTTCATGGAAGATGCTCCATCGAAATAAAGCTCCCATTGGGTATCATTACCGCCGATCGCGTCAAACGCATGTTCGTCTGGAAGATTGCAATTCAGAGGAGAATCGGCGGGTATCGCATGCTCAGCGAGGAAGTCGGCGATGGCCTAGCCTTTCACTGCCTTGAGAGGCTGATAGGTTATCGAGAAATTGTAGGGTTGCTAGGCACGCGCACAAGGGTCTACGAGGCATCAACCATGCCCGATTAAAAATTTAGCCGTGCCGAACAACCCGAATACGGAACTTTAAACTAGAGATTAGGCGAAAACTAACATGTTAACATATTTAACACTAAGTGAGAGGGATTACAACCTTTGTAGATCCGGTCCTTCACTTCATATGCTCCGTGTTGTGGTCCCTTCACTGCGATCATCGGGTTCCGGACTCTCGAGAAGTTCCACGAAGAGAAAGATGCAACCTTTGCTTCCGATCTTCGATACTAAGATGATCTACCTTGAAGTTTCGTTAACACAAGCTAACACTCATGAAATGATGTGAACACCCTCATCTAAATGGCAAGGGAAGATGAGGATGATGAAGTAGGATTTTTGCTCTCTTTATTTATCTTTTTCTCATATTTATTCATCACTTTTGAAAAACTAGTAAAGCTTTTTCATGAAGAGAATGAAGGAAGAAGATGAACAATAATGGAATTTCTTTTGTGATGAATAATGCAAAAGAGATAATGATGAATTATGCAACCATGGTTGACTTAACCATTGTAGAGAATTGACCAAGGGTTAGGGTTTGGGTTGAGTTAAGAATGAGTCACTCACAAATATCTTTATCATGACAAAATAAAAAGCTTCTAGAATCAACTAGAAGACTTAACCCTAATCCAAACCCTAATCATGTTTAAACTCCACAAAACATGTTGCATTATTTATCATATCATGTTACAATATTATATATCATATATATAATATTTATTGTAACCAAATAAAATAATACAATTAACATATATCACATATATATCAATGTATTACCCGAGTGAGAAAAAGAATCTTTTAGTGAGCAAATATTAGTTAATGTAATTTAATATATCATATATATTATTAAATTATCGAATCAACACTTGATCCGACAATCCGGCTATATCGCATATAACCGACTAATATTTATCCGTTCCGATTCATCGAATCAACACTTGATCCGATGACCCGGCTGATATCAAATATCGCGAGAATATAATACGGTATCACATATCGCATTATCCTCGGTCCCGCACATATCACATATGTGCTCCTACTCCGTTTTGCCTGAGCCAAGAAACCTCTGTGTAGGACTCTAAAGAATCGTCAATACGCCGGCAGTAGGTGATGATTATATCAAACACCCACAAGCTGCAAGCGGTCAGCTAAACGTAACAGCTACCCAGGTATTGAGCGCTCAGAAGATCAACAAGCAAGCCTGTACATTCTCCTGTGAATCCAAACAGTAACACTCCCGTACAGTCCGGTCTCGTCGTCTGATATGTCGCATATCTCGCCTAGGGGTGGTAAACGTCAGACCCCAGTAGCTTGATAAGTCGTGTCGATTTGAGGTCTATAACAGTTCGAGAAACTACTGATAACACTTACCAGTAAATCTCAGCAACCCTGGCCAGGGATTTCCGGTTATAGCCAATCTAACACAGCACAACATCAACTCCCTATACCGGGAGAGACGAATCCCCTCCTATCGCTCATTGCCTCCATATGATTCGGGACTGTACCCAAAAGCCACCTTTTTGCACGCCCTCTTGGACGTGGTATGATGGAAATCAAAGCACAGTGGGAATCACACAAGACTCTATGACGATCTCGGGTCGACAGACTACTCTGTACCAGTGTCACCGGAGAACTGCCATCTGACGTATGGTATAATACCATCTGGGAGTTCTCAACGAGTCCGTCCAGTGTACCCAGTCTCCACTGAGCACCCGTACACCATCCTTGATGTCAAACATCGATGGATATGGGATCATCCATCGCCCATCATATGGGTCAAGATGCGTATACGCTAGTCTACTCTGGTGTATCGATGCCCTGTCTCGATACACCCTCGACTAGGAACAGTTATAGGATGTACTCGTCGACTACCGTAGCCCCACTAGTATGATCTCATCATAGTCTCAGTAGTCGAGTACATATCCTAAGGGCTTTATCAACATGTAATATAGAGACAATCAGAGTACATGTTAAGATAAAGTACAACCAGATAGCATACTATCATGTCGAGCAAGAAAGTCCTCCCTATATATGTCCTAGCATCCACTACAATATACATCGTATGTACAGTAATGGCCTCTAGGGCATACATATAACTAACAATCTCCCACTTGCACTAGGGCCATCTGTTATGGTATCGCATACCCAACAATTAGCTGCGGTTGAAGTATCTCATACTCAACCATCCCATAAAAGTCTCTACTGGGAAAAAGGCCTTCGTGAGTGGATCCGCGCTGTTGTCCTCTGTGTCTACTCTCCTAACCTCGATCTCCCTGGAGATCATCCATCTCCATGATCAGGTGATACTGCCTAAGAATTATATCTGGATTTCTGATGGGACGGTAGTTCCTTGGCTGAAGCCACAACTCCATTGTCACACAATGGTAGGAACGAAGTTCATCTTATGAATTTATAAATATCCAGACTGCCTCTTTTGTAGTATCCTTGGTAACGATGTATCTTGCCTTTAATCGTCTAGTATGTCACGGTATCTAGCTTGGAACTCTTCCAACATACCGTCCCTCCACGGAGGGTATAGACAATGCCTGCGACTGACATTCAGTCGTCCTTATCAGCCTGGAACCTTTCCAGTGATTCTCCCCAGGATCTATTGATACCATCTCACTACAACTAGCGAGTATCCTAACATCCAATTAGATCTATCTCATAGATCCAAAACCCAGGATTTAGGAGGTATCACTTTGATCCTATATGGAGAATCCTTATGATAACCGGAGATTGACCGAGCGTAGCATAGGAAACTCCTTCCTTATCAAGAGTATGTCATCCACGTACTCTACGAGGATCACCACCATACTCTCTACTACCCTTTTTGTATATACAAGGTTCATATACCATTTTGATGAAGTCAAACTCTTTGACTACCACATCAAAACAGATGTTCCAACTCCGCGATGCCTGTTTTATCATATAAAACATCTTGCACACGTTTCCGCTGCTCCCACTGTCTACGAAGCCCTCTGGCTGTGTACTTATAGACGCTATCTTCTAAATCATCATTTAGAAAAGCAGTCATGACACCCAACCACCAGATATCGTAGTCATGGTATGTAGCCGTGGCAAGTAGGATCTGGATGGACTTAAGCATAGCTTTGAAAGTCTCAACTTTTCCATGTACACCAAGTAACCTTCTCAAGATATACTCGCTCCTGATGGGGTTTTAACCCTTCAGATAAAGCAACCAAAGTCCATACTTTGTTGGTGTATAAGGATTCCATCTCAGATCGATAAGCATCCAGCCATTCTTACAGAGTCCCACTCCTGATGGCCAGCTCGAAACTAGTTGGGTCATCATCTCATGATCCAATCCTCGCTCCCACTGTCATAGAGAAACCGAAGTATCTCTCAGGTGGGTGAGGAACCCTACTAGATCGGCGGAGAGGCTGAGGTTCGTTGGAAACTATTGAATCCTTTGGTTCTACCAAATCATAAGCTGCAGTTTGTATAGCTGGAACCTTTCCAGTTTTACAGAGCTGACCTTGCCTCGAGCTTGTCCGGATTTTGCTTTTAGACAAAGGCCGGACAACCCCAAATCTTAACTTACTTAAGATATGGGCTCTTCCCTTTCTATATCACATATGAAGTGGTAGGCAACTGATTTGATTTGAACCATATTCAATAGGTATGCAACTTCACAAGTGCATAACTCCCAAAAGAAAATAGGACACTCAGCAGTACTCATCATAGAGCACACCATATCATATAGGGTGTGATTGCTCCGCCCCGATACACCGACGTGCTGTGGTGTATACGGAGGAGTAATGTCGAGAGAGAATCTCATTCTCCTTTAGAATAGTCCAGGAATTCCGTGCTCAAGTATTCTCCTCCTTGATCTCATCAAAGGACATAATACTTATACCCGTATTTTGGTTCTCTACTTCTAATTTATATTCTGTGAATATCTCAAAAGGTTCGGACCTGTGTTTCAACAGGAACACATGTCTGAATCTTGAGAGATTATCAGAGAACATAATGAAGTAAAAGGAACCGATCTTGGCATGTGTAGACAAGGGACCTTTCATACATCAACATATATCAATCCCAAGAGTTCACTAACTCTTTCTCTGTTTCCAATAAACAGAGCTGTGGTCATCTTATCTTTGTGACATGACCGGCAAGTTTCATAAGATGTAAATTCAAACTAATTTAAATATGCATCTTTATGTAACTTCAGCCAGTCGGGTCGCATTGATATGACCTAGTCTACAATACCTCAAGAAGGATTCATTCAATTCTGAACTCTTCCTCTTGTGTGTGTTCCGTACACTAAGAACTGTAGTTTGATTTAGAACGTCAATGCTTTTAGATAACGTGCCTGAACCGATCAACTCTTGATATAGGAAATGTTCAAAACATTATCCAACAATACAAAATTATATCCTTTCTTTACTAATAAAGAGACTGATATGATTTTGTATATCAGGTTCGGTATCTAATAACATTTGTTCAGAATCAATGTATTCTGGTAATACAGGGTGACAGTGACCAACAGACTTGGCTGCAACACTTGCACCGTTTTCTGTCTCATGAAACTTATCACCCGTTCTCAGTTCTCTACCTATCTGTAGCCCATGTAACAGATTACATATACGGGATCCTGATCCGGTATCACATACCCAGGACGAAAAGGATACTGAGAAACAGTTCTGTGTAATGAACACACCCGAAGATGATGCATCAATATGCACTTTCTTCGTTTGGGCGGCACGGGAAATCTGGTATTCCCCAATTTCCTGCTCTGTCTTATAACAATTATAAGTTGGAGCGGGACCAACGTTCCCCAGCTCAGTATAACAAGCGGGTTCGGTCAATATATCTGTATTATTATCTTGATTAAGGCGTGATATGGTCGCTACCTTGAGAGAGAGAGAAGAAAACACTCAGCGTATGCTCTTGCAAAATTAGATTGGTTATCTAATATATCTAATCAGGATGTCTCCCACTGTTTTAGTCAAATCTTCCTTCAAACCCTAAAAGGAAAGACTAGCCGGGATTAATTACACGCTACAAGTTCGCCAATCTTTCAGCCAGGCCAGTGTCGGTACTTTGAGGGAGGTCCCCCGTGCATTCGCACGAACCTAATTAAAGTAAACCTCGTTTTCCCAAAGGCGTAACCCCGTTGACACCTTTCTAGACACCTACTTGATCGGCTAATTGTAATGTGTAAAACTCTCCCAGGAGTAACTCTTACTCGCAGCGGGTATCGGGATCCAACTATCTCATAGAAGGTATGCAATCTCATTGCAAATTTCAACACTTGAAATTCCCAATAATATTTTGCCCCGAACGATCTATGACCTTGACAAGGTCAACAAACCATAGACCGCAAGTCAAGTTCAACCCGTCATTTCTTGATTGAATCAAACCCACCCGCACGACCCTTGACAAGGTCAACAAGGCCGCACGACTACCCTAACCCAATCTGCATCATATGCATAAGCAGATAAATACTGGTTAGCTACCGCACACTGCGCCTTGACAAGGTCAACAAACGCAGCACGAATACTAAACAGGATTTATCTGAAATGACGGAGGGCTACGACAGGTTTTTCTTAAAACCTATTGCGTAATGAACTTGATATCGTTGTAGAATCAAATGTTTTTAAAATGGAGTGCTTTTGAGGCTTTTCTAGTTTTGCTAAAGGAGTCACTCCCGGTGAAGGGATCGTCGGTCCTTTCCTCGTCGAATGAGGTGCGGGATATATCATATATATCACTGTGCAAAGCAAAAACTCTTAAAAGAAATCAAAAGACAAACCGAGTGTGTAGCATCTGTCAGTTATTGCTAAAGGAGTCACTCCCGGTGAAGGCATCTCGGTCCTTTCCTCATCGAATAAGGTGCAGGATATATCACATATACCGCTGTGCAAAGCAAGAACTGTAGCTATCTGTTTTATTTTGAAATTCGATTCTACAACATATTAGGTTTCTTTTATTTCATTAATCACATTAATGAAGTCCCATTTTAATTATGCTTCTCAAGCATCTCATTTGAAACGAAATCTGCAATATAACATATATCTCATATATCTAATATAAACATTCGTCACAGGCAGTAATATGATCTCATCACAGAACATTGCAGCAGAAGAAACATATATGAAATATTGGATATACTAGGACGTCCGTGTTTTCAATACGAGCCTGTATAAAACACGGATTCCACGGTCGCGATGAATAGCCAAACCCACATCCCTAGACCCCTACGAGAGCGGTAAGTAACACTGCCAATTCTAGGGTTAGGAGACCCGGTCTCGACTCCTCGAGATGGTCTCCCACTGGACCCTAGAACCCGGTTACTTGTGCTCCCCTCCTTGAGTCTACCTAATGCGGAAAAGTAAATAATATACAACGGTGACATCTTCCGCTACCTGGAAGTGCCCTAATAAAAGAATATTACATACCAAAGAATTTTACATGAATGAAAAAGAAAAACTCTCATCTCACATAAAACCCCCGGCTATTCAAACGCGACGATCCAATATAACATATCACAGCAACACATAATATCTCATATCATCAACGTAAGCAAGTATGCGTATCCCGATTGTCGTTGATGTATAGCAACGAAGCCGGCGATACACCACATACTACGCTTACGGTCACAGAAAAGAAAGTGTAAAACTACAACAGTTGGAATCCGCAACCTCTTTAGTCATCGCATGCCTAACCAAATGAATTCCTTAGACATCGCATGCCTAACAATTATAAACCCCGCATTTTAGTCTCATTATCGAAAACTCTTTTCAATATCAAGTCGGGCAATTCAACAAGATTCCCGATTGTCCTGATCGAATGCTCGTCGCAAACTTTAGTAGACGGCCGCACCCCTGATACCGTCGACGAAGTGCACCAAGGCGGAACACCGCTACCGTGAGCACCCGAACGGATGCTTTCGGCGACGGGGTTCTCCTACAGTCACTTGGTCGGGGCTATGGGGCGTAGCAGTCTATTAAGTTTATCCGGCGAGTATCCGCGTACACTACGTGATTGCGACGGACTTTTGATCACATCAAAATTCCGTGGCAACCGATCATCTGAGACCAAACTGCTATGTTTATAATATTCAAATTAGTTATCTCATAACTACCTGTGGATTCCAAATATTGTATCACATTCCAGATAAATAGAAAAAGTTAAACTTTCCGATCGAACAATCAAACACCCAAGATTTCCCCAATATATCTCAACACTTGAAATCAGTTTAAAAAAACATCCATCACATGCCACAGTACCAATGGTCCAGCCGTAGAAGGGTCAAGCCAACGCCTCACATGTGGCACGCCGTACTGCCCCAAACCCTAAGGTTCAAAAGGCAGTTCAAGACGGTCACATAATCGAGTTAAGGTTTGTTGTCTTCTAGAGGGTCCACCGCGTTACTTGCACGACTTAGAACGTTCTTAAACACGAGGAAAAATCCAACTTTTGAAAAAATTTCCGACAGGGGAAAAAGTGAGTTATTGATATCCGTTCGAACTTTTTAACAGTTTCTAAAAGTTATCCGGACAAAACACAAAGACGGAGTTAAAGTTCCCGATCGAATCAACGAATCCCCAATACAACCCAGAAAATTCAACAGTTGAATAAATATTAAAAATTCCCAGAAAATACAGTACTAAAAGACAAGAATTACTGTGCAAATTTCAAACAGTGAAGCGATAAAAGGGCCGCGGAACCGCCGCACATGCCATGCATGTGCCGCGGTTCAGCCGTGTTTTGGTGGAATTAGGCGCACGTGCTTCACAGTAACTCTTGTATTTCCCTGCTGATTTTTTTTAGCATTTTAAATTTGGAAAAAATCACAGTTTTAAAAAATTTCCAGAAACTAGGGTATATCGGGTTTTCCGGGTTCGATCGGACTTTAAACTTCGTCTAGACTTCGTCTAAAGCTCTACCTTGGCTCTGATACCACTGTAGGGTTGCTAGGCACGCGCACAAGGATCTACGAGGCATCAACCATGCCCGATTAAAAATTTAGCAGTGCCGAACAACCCGAATACGGAACTTTAAACTAGAGATTAGGCGAAAACTAACATGTTAACATATTTAACACTAAGTGAGAGGGATTACAACCTTTGTAGATCCGGTCCTTCACTTCATATGCTCCGTGTTGTGGTCCCTTCGCTGCGATCATCGGGTTCCGGACTCTCGAGAAGTTCCACGAAGAGAAAGATGCAACCTTTGCTTCCGATCTTCGATACTAAGATGATCTACCTTGAAGTTTCGTTAACACAAGCTAACACTCATGAAATGATGTGAACACCCTCATCTAAATGGCAAGGGAAGATGAGGATGATGAAGTAGGATTTTTGCTCTCTTTATTTATCTTTTTCTCATATTTATTCATCACTTTTGAAAAACTAGTAAACCTTTTTCATGAAGAGAATGAAGGAAGAAGATGAACAATAATGGAATTTCTTTTGTGATGAATAATGCAAAAGAGATAATGATGAATTATGCAACCATGGTTGACTTAACCATTGTAGAGAATTGACCAAGGGTTAGGGTTTGGGTTGAGTTAAGAATGAGTCACTCACAAATATCTTTATCATGACAAAATGAAAAGCTTCTAGAATCAACTAGAAGACTTAACCCTAATCCAAACCCTAATCATGTTTAAACTCCACAAAACATGTTGCATTATTTATCATATCATGTTACAATATTATATATCAGATATATAATATTTATTGTAACCAAATAAAATAATACAATTAACATATATCGCATATATATCAATGTATTACCCGAGTGAGAAAAAGAATCTTTTAGTGAGCAAATATTAGTTAATGTAATTTAATATATCATATATATTATTAAATTATCGAATCAACACTTGATCCGACAATCCGGCTATATCGCATATAACCGACTAATATTTATCCGTTCCGATTCATCGAATCAACACTTGATCCGATGACCCGGCTGATATCAAATATCGCGAGAATATAATACGGTATCACATATCGCATTATCCTCGGTCCCGCACATATCACATATGTGCTCCTACTCCGTTTTGCCTGAGCCAAGAAACCTCTGTGTAGGACTCTAAAGAATCGTCAATACGCCGGCAGTAGGTGATGATCATATCAAACACCCACAAGCTGCAAGCGGTCAGCTAAACGTAACAGCTACCCAGGTATTGAGCGCTCAGAAGATCAACAAGCAAGCCTGTACATTCTCCTGTGAATCCAAACAGTAACACTCCCGTACAGTCCGGTCTCGTCGTCTGATATGTCGCATATCTCGCCTAGGGGTGGTAAACGTCAGACCCCAGTAGCTTGATAAGTCGTGTCGATTTGAGGTCTATAACAGTTCGAGAAACTACTGATAACACTTACCAGTAAATCTCAGCAACCCTGGCCAGGGATTTCCGGTTATAGCCAATCTAACACAGCACAACATCAACTCCCTATACCGGGAGAGACGAATCCCCTCCTATCGCTCATTGCCTCCATATGATTCGGGACTGTACCCAAAAGCCACCTTTTTGCACGCCCTCTTGGACGTGGTATGATGGAAATCAAAGCACAGTGGGAATCACACAAGACTCTATGACGATCTCGGGTCGACAGACTACTCTGTACCAGTGTCACCGGAGAACTGCCATCTGACGTATGGTATAATACCATCTGGGAGTTCTCAACGAGTCCGTCCAGTGTACCCAGTCTCCACTGAGCACCCGTACACCATCCTTGATGTCAAACATCGATGGATATGGGATCATCCATCGCCCATCATATGGGTCAAGATGCGTATACGCTAGTCTACTCTGGTGTATCGATGCCCTGTCTCGATACACCCTCGACTAGGAACAGTTATAGGATGTACTCGTCGACTACCGTGGCCCCACTAGTATGATCTCATCATAGTCCCAGTAGTCGAGTACATATCCTAAGGGCTTTATCAACATGTAATATAGAGACAATCAGAGTACATGTTAAGATAAAGTACAACCAGATAGCATACTATCATGTCGAGCAAGAAAGTCCTCCCTATATATGTCCTAGCATCCACTACAATATACATCGTATGTACAGTAATGGCCTCTAGGGCATACATATAACTAACAGAACTCCATCAAAAGCAGTGCCCATTTAGCAAGTCGTCCCGTCAATATGGCCTTTGACATTAAATATTTAAGAGGGTCCACCTTCGAAATGAGACGGACCTCATGCGCCAATGCATAGTGCCTGAGCTTTGTTATCGCGAAGATCAACACCAGGCAGTGTTTTTCAATGGGAGAGTAGTTGCTTTCTGCCCCCAGAAGAACTCGACTCAAGTAATAGAGAGCTCTTTCTTTCCCTTGGTCATTCTCTTGCGCCCATAATGCGCCTAAGGAACCTTCGAGGGCGGTTGTATAAAGAATGAGAGGTTTTCCCTTAACCGGAGCAGCCAACACTGGCGGGTTCTGCAGGTACTGTTTAATTTCATCCAGCGCGCCCTGACATTTTTGATCCCAGACGAATGGAGTTCCCTTCTTCATCAGGTGACTGTAAGGGCGGCACTTGCCAGAGAGGTTGGCTATAAATCGCCGAATATATGGGAGCTTTCCTTGGAGAGACCGCAACTGTTTGAGAGTCTTTGGCGGAGGCATTTCCATGATCGCCTTGATCTTAGACGGATCTATTTTGATACCCCGGTGTCGGACGATGAATCACAGGAATTTTCCCGAGGAAACTCCGAATGCATACTTGATAGGGTTCATCTTCAAGTTGTATTGTCGAAGGCGTTGAAATACAGTCTTTAGATGCTCGAGATGTTCTTCGTATGATTTGCTCTTAACCACGAGCTCATCGATATAGCACTCGACGATTTCATGTATAAGGTCATTGAAGATCTTCGTCATGGCCCTTTGGTAAGTGGCACCGGCGTTCTTCAAACCGAAAGGCATTAGCTTGTAACAAAATATCCCTAGAGAGGTCCTGAAAGCGGTATGCTTTTGGTCTTCGAGATGCATCTTTATCTGATTATACCCTGACGAGCCGTCCATAAAGGAGAAAACCTCATGAGTGGACGTGTTGTCTATCATCAGTTCGGTGACTGGCACTGGGAAATCGTCTTTCGGGCAAGCTTTATTGAGATCCCGGAAGTCTACGCATATGCGCACCGTCCCATTTTTCTTCATCACCGGGACGATGTTGGCGATCCATTCCGGATATTGAACCTCCTGTATAAAGCCAGAGTCGATTAGCTTTTTGACCTCGGCGTTGATGCTCATCTCAAGCTCGAGCCGTATTCTCCTCGGCGCCTGTTTGACCGGCTTGACGTCTGGGGATATCGCCAATTTGTGCACAGCAACTTCTGGATCTAGTCCCGGCATTTCGGAATAGTTCCATGCGAAGCAATCTTTATGCTGTACAAGGACGTCTTTTAACGCAACCACCTTTTCTTCGGATAACAGCTCGCTGACAAATGTCGGTCGCGGGTCATTTAGCGTCCCCAACTCGATTTTCTTGAGGTTATCTGCAGTGGTATGTATTCCATCCTCCAGTTCTTTCGGAGCTGGGGGAAATTCTGAGATCACCTCATCATTGCTGTTTTCGAAGCACCAGGAAAGATTATCCGTGTTCTCGGACGCATCTTTTAATATTGTTATCATGTGACAAGTGTGAATCCGCTTCCAATCCCAATGTGGAGTTGGTTCTGTTCTCGTGGCTTTGGGTTCGTGCTTCTGTGGCGGCGTTACCCTCCAGTTGTCAGACAGAGCGAACTTATCGAGCTGGTACTGATCTTCAACCCAATTCTTGAAGGTGAAGCAGTCTTCAAGAGGATGCCTAATTACTCGATGGTAAGAGTAGTAATTTGGGTCAGAGACTTCACCTGCTTGCTTGGGGTTTTTGGACTCCGGCAGTGTAAGCATTTGATGTTTTAGAGCAAGATCAAGTATCTTCTTCGTCTTATCCCGAGGAAACGAGTATGCTCGACCCATTTTCTTCATGAGGGACAGATCAATAACGCTCGACTCCCGCTTGTGTGGCTTCTTAGCCCCGCTTTCTTATTGTTGAGCGTCTTTTTGGCCTTTCGACTTGTTTCTGCCTCTGTGTTGAGCCCTTTTTATAACAGGTTTACAGGGGGCGGCACTTTCATCTTTGACGGCCTGTTGGAGGAGGCGTTGCGTTTTGGCTTTCTCGTAGATGGCCATTTCACGGTTGTGATCATCTCGGACTTTTTGACCAGCTTCCTTTATAAGCCTGTCCATTTGTTCTTCAAACGACGGACTGGGCACTTTTGCATCAGGAACTTTTACTGGTTCAGGATTGGTTTCCTCCCATTGTGCATCTGCTTCTTCATTGAAGTCGTGTACGACGTAACAGTCGTGGAGCAGCTCTCGTTTCTTGGAGCGAATGTATCCGACCCCGATCGTCTCCATCCTCCCATTAGGCAGCTTGCGTTAAGTCCCAGGAACATTCCAGACTTTGTCGTAGAACTTGTCTTTTCGAACGGTCTGTTTGAAGGATATCCCCTGGCGTTTCAGCAGCTTTTTTAAACCTTCCGTATAATATCTGGGTAGACGGATGGGTTGAAGTCTGTCCAGCGTAGGATCTGCGCCATGCCAGATTTCTTTCTCCACCTTGGTTTCTTCAGAGCGGTAGAACAGAATTGCTTTCTCGCTCTCTTTCCTGGGAGGGATATAGAACGTTTGCAGCTCTTCTACATTGTAAATATTAAGTGCATCTAGTTCTTTATGGTGTTTAAGCGGCACCATGGCGACTTGTAGACTTTGTTCTTCGTCAGCGGACTTTCGTATTGAAGGTCGAGCAGAGAATACAGCATGGATCTCATCTTCCGAGTCGCTACCAAAGATCAACGTAGGAGCGGACGGTCCTGGCTTATTGTGTTGGGGCGGACCCGAATAAACTCTCTCCTCTTCCTCCTCGGTATCACTGCCGAAGACAGGGATGGTAGCGTTAGTTTTTTTCTCCGGCTTGTGACATCTTTCCGTGTCTTCGAAACTCGGTAAGAAGTATTTGGCATCTTCATATTTGCGAACTTCGTTTACGGAAAACTGATTCAATTCCCCCGTCACGGTATACTCGATACCATCCCTAAAATATTTCATACACTGATGCTGTGTAGAAGGGATGATATTATATTCGTGTAACCATGGTCGGCCGAGCAGAGCGTTGTAGCACGTCTTGGCGTCTATGACGTGGAATTTAATGTCCGTGACGAGCAGCCCGAAGCGTAGCGTTAGTATCACAGATCCAAGAGTCTTTGATGATTGGGAGTCGAACCCGGAGATGGTGATCTTGTCCCGAGCAAGGTGTTGAACGCTCATGCAGATTTCCTTTAACACCCGCACATTGAGTAGGTTAACGGACGACCCGTTATCGATCAGGATTTTGCCTATCTTTATATCATGGCAGTATCCCGTGACGTAGAGGGGGCGATTGTATTCGCACGTTCCAAATAGAAGGTCTTCATCGCCAAAAGTGACATCTGTCGTGTGCACGTCCTCCAATTCATCCTTCATTTTTTCTTCGGCCAGGAAAGCTTGGAACTGCTCCGGGTCCTGTAGTGCCTTAATTAACGAATCTCTCGCCTCTTTTGATAGTAAAAGGGCGTCAAGAATGCTGAGCTGTGAGGGCAGCTTCCTCAGATGTGCTAAGATGTTGTAATCCACTTTATTCTTCTTTGGTGGGTCTTTGGCAGCTAGCTCCTCCACCACTTGGTCATCTAAGACGATATCTTCAGGGGCCTTTTCTTTCCCTTTATCTTTTCTGTTCGAGGGTCCGAGGTTCTTTTCGGGCAGCGTGCGATTACGTAGCTGGATATTTTCGCAAACCTTGGGTTCTTCTTCTTTTCTCGAAGCGGACTCTTTAAAGAGAGGGGCAAGTTCCAGCTCCTCATCAGAATCGCTCCCGAATGTAGGCACTTGTGACCCACTGGTGTTAACCATGCGACAATCGCCGGTAGTTCTTTTAAGCCCTTCGGTCGTATTTCTTTGCTCCGACGAGTTTTACGCTTTTCCCGCTTAAAGCGTTGTCGATGAGTAACATATCCTTGCCACCATCTATTGAAGGTCTTGCACTCTTCAGTGGGGTGCGAAATCTTCTGGTGATACAAGCAATAGGAGGGGTGCATTTCCATTTCACCGGTGATGTTTCCTTCGGAGGATGGTAGCTTCATGCCCATTTATATGGCCTTAGCAAACCTTTTCCTGATCTTGAATTGGCTTTTATCGGTAGTGGAGGTGTTTTGTTCCAGCGGGATCGTCTCGGCTCTTTCATCAAGTCGCTGGTGCTTGGCCCTTTCAAATATAGCCGTCTCGCGTTCTTGATCAGCTTTACTTTTCAATCGAGCTTCATTGAGAAATGCGTCAATTACCTCATCTGATGGCCCCAGAATTTTTGATTCAGGGTCTGCCCCCAGCTTTTTAGTGCAAGGAGTCTCCTCATCGTCCATGAACGAATGGGAAATCACATGACAGCTTGCCATGCATTCTTCAGATTCATTAGATGAACTTTCTCCCTCATCTTCCTCTTGAAAGACATGATCGAGGAACTCTTGGAATGTAATAGGAGTCCGTGCCTTCTGGTTGTATTCCTCCAGCGCGTCAATTTGTTTTTGCAAGTCCGTGCGCTTGTCGTCAAGCTTCACGGGCTTCTTTGATTTCTTTTTCTTCTTCTTAGAAAATTTTGACGGCTGGTTGCGAGTGCTTGAGCCACCACCATCGGTCTTTGGAGTTAGACGTGGCTTCAACACCCCTTTAATGACCTGTGGTTCCAATGGGTTCTTCCACCTAATCGCTGGACATGTCTGAAGATCGTTTAGCATCCTCTTTGTCTTGGCTGATAATACAACCTCCCAGGGAGCTTCTTCAACGACAGAGCATGTTGCCCCCGGCGTATTTGTCCCCTTAGAGGTGTGGGGCTGCGGGGGATTCACCTTCCATTTGTCAGATAACGCGAATTTACCTTGTCGGTACTGGTTTTCAAGCCAATTTTTGAAAACGTAACAATCCTCGATCGGATGACCAGTACTCTATGATAAGGACAGTAGTTGGGCTTGTTGACATCACTTGGTTGCAACGGACGTTTTGGATCCGGCAGATTTATGAGTCGGTTGCGCAACGCCAGCTCGAATAACCTTCTCGTTTTATCGTGGGGAAAAGAGTAAGAACGTCCTAGACTTTCCTCAAGTGCTACGTACGGGCGCACGTTATTTTGACGAACAACCAGCTTCGATTCGCTCTGTTGTTGTTGAGCATTAGCGACAACGATCGCTTTTCCCTTCCCTTTGTCATTTCGGGAGTCCGGCTTTGGAAGAGGGGGTTTATGGCCCATCTGATCCATTTGCGCTAGCTTGTCAATCAAGGCCTGGAAGGTAGTCGGCTTGAAAAATATCATAAATTGCGAGATGGTTGCCTGCGGATCAAGGGTTCCCACAAACATACCCACCGCGGGAGCTTCTTCAATGCGCTGCTCGCACTTCGACCATAAGTTCCGCCACCGTATAGCATATTGAACCCACGTCTCGCCTGGTTTTACCCTAGCGTTAATCAGTGCCGTCATTAGGGTGCGTTCACTGGCGCTTGCAAAACGCTGAGTAAACAACAGCTCCATCTCCGCGAAGGTCTTAATAGAGTCGTTCGGGAGCTCAGAGTACCACTCGAACGCCGTATCTGATAAACTTCCAACAAACTGGCGAAGCAATAGCTTGTCGTCACCGCCGGTGTTGCCGCAGAGTGCCCTGAACTGGGCGACATGCTGGTGAGGATTGCCCGTCCCCTTGTAGACATGGAACTTGGGAATTGTGTAACCTGGCGGGTATTTGATTTGGTCGTAGCAACTTAGATATGGCCGCCCCGTTTTTACGACCTGGCCGGCTGCTTCAGTCGCATGATGAACCCGTATTTGCTGGGCTATGTACTCGTCCAACTCAGCTTTAGAGATTGTATCCTCTTTAGCCGTTGACAGAGCTGGCGGAGGATCCGACGTCTCTCCCCTATCGTCTTCAAGGATGATCGGGGGATCTTCAGCAGGTGGATCTTGTTGAATCATCATACCCACCATATCCTGGAACAGGAGGGCCATTTTCTTTATGTTGGCTACCTGTTCCGCAGCTTCTTTATCCTTCTTCTCCAGTACGCGACGAAGGAATTCAGCGTCAGTTTCTTGTTCTTGACGCTCGTCCAAGGACGTTTTAGGGGATTCTTTTGGCCCTGTAAGTGCGGCCATAGCGTTCATCATCTCTTGGAGTTTCTGCTGCTGCTCCTGAGCCTTAGTCATTGACCTCGTGTGCGGTCTATGACCTGTTGATATGCGGCTGTCCTCTTTACCAGACGCCATACAGACGGTATGAACTACACTGCCCCCTGACTTAGGGCGTTTGGGTTCACCACCTTTGATATTCGTCGTCGGTGTTGGCACTTTCTCCGACCTCCTTCTTTTATGGGCCGTAGAAGTTGAGGGGGCCGTTGCTTTGGGCACCCAAGCAGTCGTCGCCTTTCGTTGCTTGACCAGGGGATTTTCTTCCTGCTGACCTTTCGACTTCTTGTGCTGGCGAGAGAAGTTAGGATCAATGACAGATTCTCGGACTTGTCGCCATGTCTTGTAGATCCTGGAGGACAGCGATTGAGGAGGCTGCTCCGGCTTTTCTGTTTCCACGGCAGTCTCTACCGGTGGAGGAGATCTTCTGAGTACCGCAGTTGGTGAGTTCCTGCGTACCCTATTCAGCAGCTCAAAGCTATTCCCGGTTGCAACAGCAGCATTGACTTCCGCCGTTGGAGATGGTGGAGTTATCCCAGAAGGGGAGTTGCCCCCAGTCTTCCTTACCCGGCGCCAGTGGCGTCGTCAGGCGCGACGAGTCGTCGGTATTAGCTCAGAGACAGAAACAGCTTCTTCTTTCCCCCTGTTCAGGTATGGGGCTGTTGCCGGCGTCAGCCTATTGAAGACTGATGTCTTTTGATCAGCAGGAGCAGGAGTGGGAGTTGGGACGGTCAGTCTTGTAAAGACCGATTTCTTAGCAGGAGAAGTCGCCTTGACGACTTCAGGAGCAGGTTT
This sequence comes from Agapanthus africanus, assembly GCA_030015575.1. NCBI lineage: Eukaryota > Viridiplantae > Streptophyta > Magnoliopsida > Asparagales > Amaryllidaceae > Agapanthus > Agapanthus africanus. Next base: position 481,939,869 of record JASDDO010000010.1, on the reverse strand, counting down.
GGCTACTCTTTTTGGAATAACCCTTTCCGGGACTGCAAGCTTCATCGCGGGCTCAAAGGAGTTTTAGCCCAGTCTGGAGAAGACCGAGGCACCGGTGTTGGGCGACCCGTTGAGAGGGGCCACAGTAACTGAAAGTCGATCGAAGATCGACTTCTTAGAAGCTTCTTGTACGGGCACGGGGGTGCTGAAGCTTGTTGGCGGAAGCATAGTTCCGAAAAACAGCCCCGTGGTGGCTTGAGTAATCTGCTCCACGGGCATGGTGAACAAAGAGGCCGCTTGGGGCCCGTAGGTTATGCCCCCAGTTGAGGCCGGACGCGAGCTGCAGCTGCAGTTGGAGCACTTCGAACAAGTTGAGGCCATCGATGCTTGACTTCTCTTCTGCACCGAGCAAGAGACCAAATCTTAGTACACTTGAAATCCAAAGGCAACCGTTAACAAACCGCGATTGGTTCGCGAAGACGATACACGAAGTGTGGAGTGGAAAGAGGAAAAGGTCCCACCGGGCATGCCTGAATCTGGTTCCCCTCCGAACGGCGGCCGAGACGACATGAGGACGTCTAGCCTGAGATTCGGGGCAGATGCTATATGGTTTTATCCGTCTACCTCTCCGAAGATGCCAAGTTGATTTTTGGCACCGTGTATCGGAGGTTTGGACGGATGCGGCCGATGTAGCACACTTCGTCAGATTCCCCCTCGCTAGAGAGGTTTTTGATTATGGGGACGCTCTTCCGTGCAGGCGCAAGCCCCTGCAGTTAATTACACTACCGCATCGCGGTAGCCACTTTCTCCTTCTCCAGAATTTCACTTCGTATCGTGTGTGTTTGTTTTGTTTGTGGTTGCCCGTGGATTGTATACGGAGACTGAGTAATGCCGTCGCCCGTAGGACGTGGATTAGTCCAAATCCGTATTTACTTAGATTTAGGTTTGGTGTTTTTAGTTTAAGGATACGTTAACCGTATTGAGGCTAAGATCAACTTAAACGTTCGTTAAGGATACGTTAGTCTGATTTGAGACTAAGATCAACTTAACGTGGTGATCCATTTAATATATGGCTGTCGGGACTCATCACTTCTCTGACGTCGTCGAAGGATTACAACGATAGGATTCAGAGGAGTTCGGAGATGTACCCTTGAACCCAAGTCGATTTGGAGTTTTATAGTCTGTTTGAATGTTTAAGGATACGTTAGCCGTGTTTGGGGCTAAGATCAACTTAAACGGGATCGTTTAGATCCGACAAAAGAGCATTTGGAGGCTCTATTGTTCCAGTTTAGGGACATAGTGGTCCGTGTTCCAGTTTAGGGACATGGGGGTCCATTGCCAGTTTAGGGACGTGGTGGTCTGTATTCCAGTTTAGGGACATGGTGGTCCGTCATTAGTTTAAGGACATTTCGGTCCAATATTAGTTTAAGGACGTCTCGGTCCGATATTAGTTTAAGGACGTCTCGGTCCGATATTAGTTTAAGGACGTTTCAGTCCACGAGTTTAAGGACTCCGCAGTCCATATTCATGTGTGGTCGTTGGGACCCGTCATCTCTCTGACGTCGTTGAAGGATTACAACGAGAACTGTCAGAGGAGTTCGGAGATGTACCCTCAAACCGGATGTAAATTGATTTAGGGAGCAGCCGTGCTCGGTCAATTTAATTTGAGGACTTATGGCCACGACTGGGCTAAGTCCAGTTTCAATATTCTTTTGTCTTTGGCCTATTGGACCTGTGCTAGGGCCTTGCCCCATCACTGCATTATTTTTCTTTGTTTTAGTTGGGCTCTGCCCTTTTATAAATGATGCAGAGCATCTATTTTGTTTGGGCTCTGCCCATTTTAAAATGCATAGCATTTTTGATTAGGCCTGTTAGGCCTTTTAATTGGGCTCTGTCCCTTTTCTTAATAATACAGAGCATTAAATACTCTGACAGTGCCCCACATGGCTTGTCAGACGCTTTGCGCAAATTAAAGAGCGCATGTGAAAGTGACACGTGTCATGCTCTGATGAGCGCAAGCGCAACAGCGCAGTACGCTATGTCAGTGCGCTGCGCTGTTGCACTGCTGACACGTGGCGCTTCCTGGTGGCTTGCGCCAACACAGGAGCGCAACAGCGCTGTTCTTGCAAGTGCAGAGCACTGTTTTATCTTTAGATCGATTTTAAATCAAAGAAAACAAGTTTTTCTTGTTTTCAAAGAACCAATGGTTCATAAGCAAGTGCAAAGCACTATTATTAGTTAGTTTTCTTCCTTCTTGAAGATCATTGATCTTGTTCTTAGATCAATGATCTGTTTTTAAGAGAATTTTCTCTTTTTCTGAAGGTCTTTACCTTTTTTGTTCCTGAGGAATTCTTCAGAGTTCTCTTTTTTTTCTCTCAGAAAATGTTGATACCTTTGAATTGAGCTCTAGGGTCCTTTTTATAGTGCCCATAAATTAGTTAAATTTGTTAAAGAGATCTTTCTCTGAGTGATTTGGGGAATTTTTCCCACCGTTGGATCTTTGATCGAAGGGCTTCTGTTTTACAGAAGAAAATCTTCTTGTTTTAACAAGAACAGAAAGATCTTATTAGAATTTTAATTCTGTATGGCGTAAACACCCCAGCGCTTGACACGTGTCGCGCAGCGTAGCGCTTGCGCAGTTGTGCTTGCGCAACTGCGCAGACACGTGTCGCGCAGCGCAGCGCTTGCGCAGCTGTGCTTGGGCAACTGTGCTTGCGCAACTGTGCGGACACGTGTCGCGCAGCGCAGTGCTTGCGCAACTGAAGCGTTGCTTCCTGTTGTCTTTTAATAGAGCTTGCTCTGATTGGGCGCGCTGCTTCAGGTGCTGCGCTGACATATCTGCGCCTGACACGTGGCATCCTGCGCACAGCGCAGGGGATCTGAAGCGTTGCTTCATTTATTAAAATTTAGATTTTCAAGGTAGAGCTTTGCTCTGATTGGGGGAATCGGAAGCGTTGCTTCACCTGAGATATCTTTTCATCTCCTCTTTTCAAGTCAAACTTGTATTCCCCCAAAATTTTGATTTCCCGGGTCTTGGGAATAATTCCATGTGCACAGAATTTTCTGTGCTTGGGTCTATATATAACCCAAGGCCGAGCCTTCTCTTTTTCTCATCTTCAGAGAACTTCTTCGATCATGGCTTGCAACCGCCCTCATGCCCGTCGACAACCGTGGGAAGTGCCGATCCGTGACGTCGTTCCCCGTTTTGCTGCACGCTTGGTGGACCCTTCTTTTACGGACGAGCAGTGCGATGCTGCAATGTACGAGCTTTTGACTCGTGTGGGGTCTCCTCTTCCTCCGCATTCCATTTGGCTCCGGATGATCCTTGCCTCGTTGCTCGCCGATCTTCCTCCTCCTCCAGTAGAGATGTCAGCGGCAATGCTTGACGCCACCGAGGATAAGATCGAGTGCTTCTTTGAAGCGCACTTGATCACCAAAGCCCTGAGGGGTTGTTCTTTCCACTTGCTGAGCCAGATACGGGCTCGCCGGGTTGTCATCGCCACCTTTTCTGACGAATGTGGCGATGATCGTTAGGCGTCTACTTCTCGGGAGGACTGACGCTTTAACGTGGTGGAAAAGACAGAAAGGGAACTGGAGAATCTTCTTCTTATTTTTGCGAACCCTTGTCTTTCCGATCCCATATTTGGTGATCTTTTTTAAATGTAATAATAATAATAATGAACAAGTATCTTTCTTTTTAATCAAGTACTTCATTATCTGTTAAGGGTTCTTTTTATTTTAGTTCTCTGTTGTGCTTGTGCATCGTATGATTTAATTTGCATGTGATTCTTGCAAGGATAAATTGCCTTTGGTGTTTAGCCTCTTTCATGAAGCGGTGTTTTACTTTTCAGTCTTAGAAATAGAGTTTCGTTCTAATTGGGGGAAACAAGATCCACCATCCGGCTTCTGTACCGAGCTAACTCTGGTTTATATATCTTATAGTCGCCGCTTACTTGGTTGACGACAAGATGGGAATCACCGTAAACCCGTAGCCGAAGGGTTTCCATTTCTATGGCGAGCTCCCGACCAGCTATCAGAGCTTCGTACTCAGCCTCGTTGTTTGTGTGAGGCACGGTGAGAGCAAAAGAACGTCATAGGGTTCCCATCGATGGCGTGATGAACACCATTCCTATCCCTGTTTTTATCTGAGGGATGCTTGATTTGCCGGAGCTTCTCATTGATGAGGCTCCATCGAAGTAGAGCTCCCAACATGGCTCATCTTCCTCGAGGTGCAGCACTTGTTCGTCGGGTAACTCGCAATTGAGCGGTGGCCCTTCTGATACGGGATGAGCAGCAAGAAAGTCCGCAAATCTTTCCCTTTTACTGCTTTCTAAGGAGTATAAACTATGTCAAACTCAAGAAGCATGACAGCCTATCTTGACATTCTACCGGCTAGGCTTGCTTTGGTCATTAAGTGTTTGAGCGGGTATACCTTAGAGATCAGCATAACCCGATGAGCGAGAAGATAGTGCCTCAACTTCTTCACAGCGAACATCAGAGCCAGACATTGCTTTTCGATCGGGGAATAGTTGTGTTCCGCCCCGACTAAAGTTCGATTGAGCTAGTAGAGAGCATTCTCTTTTCCCTCCTCGTTGTTCTGGGCAAGGAGTGCACCGAGTGACTCATCTAGCGTGGCAGTATAGAGAATCAATGGTTTATTTAGAATAGGGGCAGCAAGCACTGGAGGGTGCAACATGTACTGTTTGATGCTTTCGAACGCTTCTTGACATTCGACATCCCAGATAAAAGGAGATCCTTTCTTCATGAGCTTTGAGAAGGACCTATATCTCCCCGATAAATTTGAGATAAACCTTCATATATAAGCAAGCTTTCCTTGAAAAGTTCTTAGTTGCGTCAGACTATTTGGAGGGGGCATCTACATGATGGCCTTTATCTTGGATAGGTCAACTTCGATCCCCCGATTTCGAACTATAAAGCCCAGGATTTTTCCTGATGACACGCCAAAAGCTCACTTCAGAGGATTCATCTTCAGATCGTATTCCCTCAATCTGGTGAGAACGGTCCTAAGATCTTAGATGTGGTCGGCCTTGGCTTTAGTCTTGACGACTAGATCATCAACATAGCATTCGACGACTTTATGGATTAGGTCATCAAAGATATTGGTCATTACCCTTTGATATGTAGCACCTGCGTTCTTCAGTCCGAACGGCATCACTTTGTAGCAGTATATTCTGATCGGGTTCGAAATGCTGTGTGTTTCTCATCCTCAGGCGACATCTTGATTTGATTATATCCAGACGAGCCATCCATAAAGGTGAACAGCTCGTAATTTGAGGTGTCATCGACTATCATTTCCATGACCGGTAGCGGGAAGTCGTTTTTAGGACATGCCTTGTTGAGGTCCTTGAAATCGACACAAACTCGGATCTGCCCATTTTTCTTCGTCACTGGGACTATGCATGCGATCCAGTCCATATATTTCTCTTCCCTGATGAAGCCGGCATCGATGAGTTTTATGGTTTTCTCGATGACATTTTCTTCCAGTTCCCTTCTCATTCTTCGAGGAGCTTGTTTGACTGGCTTAGCATCAGGAGATATAGCCAGCTTATGCATGACAACTTTAGGGGAAAGGCCAAGCATTTCTTTGTACGTCCACACAAAGCAGTCGACGAACTCATGCAGCAGGGCGATTATCTGCTCTTTCATTTCCTCTGACAAGAGGGAGCTGATGTAGGTCGGCCTTGGATTATCAGGCGTTCCTAAGTCAATCTCGGTTAGCTCGTCAGAGGTTTCTTGTCCGCCATCTTCGAGCTCTTGAGGAGCTTCTTCTGGCTCGGCTAGCTCGTCGTCATCATTTGATCTTTCGCTGGCTTCACCAACATGGATCATGCAGCATGCCTTTGAATCAAGCTGGATGAAACCTATGCCCCGTCTATCTGGAATTCATCCATCGATGAGTGCTTGAACCTGAGGCGGATGCCATAGCCCTTCATAAAACTTTGTTTCGGGCTCCGTTTGATATAACCGGCATCCGCACCTTTTGAAATATTCCCGCATCTCGAGCGCATAGTATCTGGGATTGAGGACGGCTCTTATGCCTCTCTCATAGGGAAGGCACGCGACAGACAAATCGTCCGAGTGCACAACAGGATTTAACCCATAAAATAGAATGTCTTTCCACTTTTCTTTCCGGAAACGTAGAAAGTTTTCAGCCGGTCCACGGTAGAGACTGACAATGCATCGAGCTCTTTGCATATCTGCTCCGACACCCTTGTGAAAACTAGGGACCCTTATGTAATTTCGAAGGTCTCTCATAGTTCGCTTGTTGCATGGGGGTCCAATCTGCACAGCTGTTGCAAAGCAGGTCCTCTTCCTCTGACTCTTCATTGTCGCTACCAAGTTGAGGGCGGACTTTGCTGCTAGATGGGCCTTCAGTATCAGATTCGTCCGTATCGCTACCGAAAAGAGAACGAGTTTTACGGAAGCATGGACTTTCAGTGTCGGACTCATCAGTGTCACTACCAAAACGCGGGAGCACTTGGGGGGTTTTGCTTTTGAAAGTGACAGCCAGCTCAGATTTGCTTTTGTGTTTTGGGGCCGCTCTGTCCTCACTCAGTTGTGGCTTAGTATTTCGGTGGTTTGTAAGTACCGAGAATCCTCATATCGAACTTCATGCACACCGAACGGCTGGATGTCTCCGTCAATGCGTCTTTCTTCGCAATTTTTAGTATACTTCATGCATTGATGGAGAGTTGACGGAATGATGCTGTAATCGGGGAACCACGGCCGCCCCAAAAGAATTTTATAAGACGTGTCAGCGTCGATCACGTATATCTTAGCTTCGGTCTGCAAATCCCTAAATTTGATTAGCAGAGCTATGGATCCCAGAACTTGCTGGCAATTTTGATTGAAGCCTTGAATGACAATCCTTTCCCTTGACATGTGTTGGACGTCCATTGACAAACTCTTCAGAGTTCGCAAGTTCATGATGTTCACTGAGGACCCTGGATCAATCAATATGCGATTAATCCGGTCTCCGTTGCTGTACCCTGTCACGTAAAGCGGCCAATTATGCTCAGCCATTCCCAGTAGCAAGACTTCATTCTTAAACGTTACTGCGGCGGCATGCAGAGCATACTGGGCTTCTTTCATATTAATTTCCGCAAAGTGAGCCTGATACCGCTCAGGATTTTGTAGAGCGTGGATGAGAACATCTCTAAGTTCCCTAGATAGGACCAAGGTATCGTAGATGCTCAGGAAAGACGGAAGCTTCCGGAGATGAGCCAAGACATTATAGTCCACTGAGGAAGGGCTCGAATTTTCATGAGCCAGCTCTCCGCCATCTTCTTCATTAGTGACTTGTTTTTGTTTCCTTTTTGGGGCGTTGCCCTGACTTGGCAGTAGAACCCTGCCACTTCTGAGCTGGATTTAGTTGGCCTTTGTGGCGAGCTCCTCTTCCTCTCCGGGAAAACAGAGCTCCTCCTCAGAGTCGCTGCCCAGATGGATGGCGTAGCAGGTCACTATAGGGATCTCTTCATTGGAGTATTCTTCTAGCTCCTCCAAAATCTCAGCTGCTTCTACAGGGATGAACTCTTTCAATTAAATTAGAGTTCTTTCCTTCTGTTCATAGTCTTCGAGGGAATCAATATATTTTTGAATGGTCAATCTCCCTACAGACTCTTTTTCGCGTGGAGCTGCACTTTTCTTCTTCTTGAGATTTTTGGATTTTGAGCCTGATCGAGCCGAATTGGCAGCTGGAATGGTAGGCTTCTTCTGCCCTTCCCATTCCGTTCTGGGCTCTTTCCAAGGTAGCTTTAGTATCTTCTTCGTCTTATTAGATAAGTGCGTACTCCACGGAAACTGTGGTGAGTTAGTTTTATTTTTCAGGGCAGCGGGTTCAGCTGTCTGCTCCTAGAAGGTTTCAGCTTCTATCTGTATAAAGTTGGTGGTTGCAACTTGATTGTTCACCAACACACTCTTGGAAAGTTTGATCTCTCCGGTCTTATACTGCTTCTCGACCCAGTCTTTGAAGATATAGCAATCCTCAATCGCAGGCTCACTACTCTGTGGTATGGACGATACAGGGGATTGTCTGTCATTTTTGCTTCGTGGGGTCTCTTTGACTCCGGCAATTGTAGACCATTGTTCAAGACATCTTTGAATATCTTACGGACCGTGTCCCTTCTGAAAGAGTAAACCTTGTTCTTTTTCTCCTCTAGAGAAGGACCTTCTCCTCCCAGTAATGGCTTTCGAGGCCGGTTGGTTTTGGAATCGCCTTCCTTTCGCTTGTCTTCATTGTCGGATTCATTGAAGACATTGGTACTGCTAGAATTCCCACTTCTACGGTTGTCGTCCCTCTTACTTTTCTAAGTCTTGTCTCTCGGAGAGTCTGGGGTAGACTCTTACTTTGAGCGTTCCAGCATCTGGACTTTCTTGGTTAGCTCCTGAAACGTCTTGATGCCTGCTGTACATAAGAATGGGACCATCCAATTGCTGAAGTTCCCAATGAGAAGGCTGACGGACTGGTCCTACTCCAGTGGTGGTTCGCACTTAACCATGAGATTTCGCCATCAGGCGATAAAATCAGTATTGCTTTCATTCTTCCCTGGCTTGGTCCTCACAAGGTCAGCAATGGAGATTTTATCACTGACACTCATGAACCTTTGCCGAAATAGAGACTCCATTTGGGCAAAGGTAATGACGGACCCATCTGGTATACTCGCATACCTGTCGAAAGCGACACCGGTCAGACTATTAACAAACTGACGAAGAAGGAGAGCATTATTGCCCCCTGTATTTCCGCACGACGCTTTAAAGTGGGCGACGTACTGATTTGCATTTCCTGTCCTGTCAAATCTTCCGAATTTAGGAATGACGTAACCATTGGGGAACTCGATCAGATCGTACTGTGCGGGATATGGCCGCCCACTACTACCAATTTCTTTTTGAGCTTCGGCTTTGGCTACCAATGTTCTAACCTTGCTAGTAACCAAATCTATTATCCGATCTTTTGTTAGAGGGATAGTTCTGTCTGGGGCCAAGGCGTCCCCAGAAGCGGAACGTGGCCGGCTTCCGTGCGGCTCGCCCAATCTTAGACCTAAAGGGACAGGCATTGATTGCTTCGGGTTGTCATCACCCTGCTCATGAATAGAGACTTGTGCTTGATTGGAAGGCGCTTGACCAATTTGAGCCGTAAGCTGCATCATAACATTCGTCAGGTTGTCGATTTTGGAGTAAATCTTGGCCATTTCTTTATCTTTGCTCCTGAGCTATTTTCGAAGCTTTTGAAGGAGCTCTTGCTCTGCGGTCCTGAGGCGGAAAGTCGGCTCTTCCTCGCTTTCCGAGCTTGACTCTACATGAACTGAGGGGTATTTCTGCTTATCGGCTTCATCGAGAGGGTTTTCCTCATCCGGTGGAAGCGGCTGATCTTGGGAAGCGGCTACCATATTCAAGCCAGATTGGGCTTGGGATGTGGTAGCCCCATCCTTGCTCTTGCTGCGCAGGTTGTCGCTGGGACGTGCACCCGCCATATAGACCGTATGGATAACATATCCGGCCATCTTTTTATTATTGGCAGCTGATTTCACGGATCGCTGTCGTGGCCCTCCTGTTTCGGTAACGGGTAATCGACTGAAAGCGGCTGGCCTGACCGGGTTCTTGAATAGTGCTTGCACTTCTTTTCTGGGTTTGCCCCGATGCTTTCGCGTGGCACAGAGTGCCTGATAGACACTTGAAGAGACAGTGTCGTACTTTCTCTGTTAAGGCTGGGACACGTCTCTTTGTAGCAACGTTCGGTCTGTCATCTTCTTAATTCTGACGATCATGGCATTTTTCTGAACCTACTTCAGAGGTTCGAAAGAATTGCTGACTTTTACGGTCAACTCAGTCGTCATTGCAGGATGACTCTGCTCTTGGAATCTCACAAGATTCCAATTGGCCGGAGTCCTGGCCCTCTTGTTGGCTCGATACCTGAGCCGCTTCTGTCTCAGCCTTTATGTTTTGAGCACTTGGCTGGTTATGGCTCTTCGGGAAGCCGCCGTAGACCGGACGATGGAGGGCTTTGGAGATACGCCTGATTGTGTATTTGTTGGAGTCATCGCCTGAGCTCGTCCGCAGCGTTTGATGTTGCCTTTTGTACCGGAAGTCTTGGCCCCAGCTGGAGCACCAGAGAATCATTCAGACACAGTCTTAAGTTTCGGTCGTGGTGCCTTATAGATCACAACATTCAGCCTCTTGCCCCTTGAGACCGGCTTGGCCATCTGTTTTGCCGGAATTTCTGCCAGATGAGCGCTTCCGACAGGGTAGATGATGACGGAACCAAACTGGCGGGGCAGTTCCCCCTACTGTCGATTGAGGCTTGCGGGGAGAACCACACGAGCATTGATCTGACCACGTATGGAATCGGGGTCGCATCAGAAGCTGGATCCATTTTAGGGGACTTTGTCGTTGAAAGTTGATTGATGTACGGAAAAACATTATTTCAGTACAAATATCGGCATATATGTTAAATGAGTTCGCATGAACACTTAATCCAAGATATGGGAGAAGAGAAAGGTCCCACCGGGCGTGCCAGAATATGTAGGGTATTTTTCGTCACCCTATTGAGATGGGAATACGCGCGTGCTTGTCAGGTGTTCTACAGATTCCCCCTGCCTAGGATAGGCGGGGGTTTATTGATTGTGGGGATTCGAATCTCCGGCAGCTGATTGGTATGTCTCAAAAACTATCTAATACCGCAATCATGAACGGCGTTGCATGAAGCTAGCCAGTGAGTACGGGTCGGTCCACAGGAATGTTGTGAATCTTCTAGTCGCGCTAACGAGTTAATTCCGAAGGGTGTTCGGAGTGATTATTAAATCTAAAAACCTAATTATTCTATACTACGATTATCTAGATCTAGTCTTGTTAGTGTTAGGTTTAGGGATGGTTTGGAAATGCAGGTAAATCTCAACGCTTTCTATACTCGAATGAAGATCTATGAGGAGTTATGGTAATTATCAATAAAGGGGATTAGATCCATTCGGGAAGGTGTTCCTTCCTCTAGGTTCTTGTCCTTCCTTTAGAGATCCTTACCCTAACCTCCATGGAAAACGCGCGCAACCGGGCCTTTACACTACGGTGTCACTGCTACCTCGAGGGGTAGGATGCCGTAGGACACGGTGTGTGCGTGTATGCATGGAGTCCTATTGAAAATATAATATGGGTAAGAAAGGGATGAGAGATCTCATCTCTCAAAATCCTTCCCCAAAGCTAACTCTAAACAATTTCCTAGGGCAAGAAATTAAATCTACCTAGGGCAAAGAATTGAAATCTAAACTAGAGCAAGGAATTAAATCTACTTACAGATGCATCTCTCCAATCATCAACGCAGGTTTGTCAGATATGAATTTCTGAATCGAAAAGAGGCACCGATGCTCTCCGTAAAGAATTCTGAATTTATTATTAAAAGGAGGCATAAGAAATTATAATATTTAGAGTTCCTATTTATAAAGAATAGGAAACCCTAGGTTACATCTGAATCGCATGTCTACAATTACAAAAATATCCTTAGGAAGACCTAGTCAAAGTAGACTCCAAGCTTTGGTAAAATTTTATGTCTCTGTCTCTTTAAAAGGAAGTATTGGGCCTTGAAATTTTCTTTGTTGGCTCTTCTGTTTTTGGGCTTCCTTATTATTTGGTTCTTTTATTAAAATAGCTTCTATGTTTCTTCCAGATCTTCAGTGAACAATTGCAGTGGACTTTTAACCGTTCGCTTTGTAATCTTGGACCTTGCATTGCCTTGTACTTTGTGAATTTTATCTTTGATGTAGGCTTGATCAAGAGTCTTCTGTTTGTTGGTCAAAATCCACTTTTGCATCGTCTTTTCATCGTTTGCACCGTTTTCTGTTCAAGAACCTGTATCCTGTAATATGCAGCAGACATGCGTCAAAAGCACCTGTTTATTTATAAAAAGAATAAGAACGGGGAATATAATAATGCAATATTATGGTATGAACAAATACCCCCAAACTTATCTTTTGCTGGTCCTCGAGCAAACTTATTTTTTTTATTCTCTACAAAAACCCAACCGCACTTTCGCAGGGAAACGCGATTGCACTGAGCTCGTGCAACAAGCCGTTAAACCTCTAGGTGTCCCTAGTAGGAGGAGTGTTGTCTCCTGAGGGTTTTCAGCGGATACTACCCACAAAATCCTATCAATTCGGCCCATTAACTTTTGTTCTCCAATTAGGTTTTCTAAAAAGGAACTCTATTATCTTTGACCCGTAAATTATCCACCCATATTCTTCACACTTCCTTATCATCTAACTTAAGATTATATATATCCTATAGATTTACTTAGCTTTCGGCATTTCTTAAGTTTTCCTTCTAGGGTTTCATCTCCACTTAAGAATTTCTATCAACTCTACTAAAAATACAAGTTCTATTCTTCACTCCTTTCTCTCCTCTAAACTCCAATCACATATCCCCACGTGTGTGTATAGATCACCCCTACACTTGGAAATTCAAATCAAGCAATCATACCCTTGTCCGTTGTCCAAATTACTAATTAGTTGGTGAATTTTTAATTGAATTTTGCTTACACATCCTTCATGCGACCGTTAATACTTCTTGAGGTACCAACAACCGATTACAAGATGCGTTTGCACTTTAAAACGTAATTCCTAGTCTTGCAACACCCAAGGTTTTAGCAGTGACTCCCAAACCAGTTGGTCTAAGGCACTAGGTGATGAAGCACCCTTGCTAAATATTTTTCTATTTTTGCAGCCTTAAGTAATCACAAAAACCAGTGTCCATTTTTTTTAATTCTTTATTCACACTTTTTTTCTTTTAATTTTCTTCGTACTAAGGACTTTAGACAAGAACATTTCAAGGTCTCTTCTACTATTCCAAGTTTCAAGGTGCGTGATTGTGCAATTTGTAGGGTATACATTTTCAGAATCTAGACTTAAGCTAGGAACTATTTTTCAAACTTATACTCTAATAAGAACATCAATACTTTTCCTTCGTTTCGACTTAGCCCAAGAAGTGAACTCAAAATTTGCCTATTTCTAAATAAACTACAAAGACATATACTCTCTACCATTAAACTTTAAGGAAGGTTATTTTTAGGATTTTTGATTTACTAAGTCTTAGATCTAGTTGTTCCTAACCAGTTAACCTATTTGTCAAACTCAAGTCAATTAAGCCAAAATTGAATACAATAATTTTTATAATTTTTCAAAAATTTTCAAATTTTTATGGGTTTTCAAATAAATATGCAAATGCAAAAATATGTACAAATGAATGCGAAGGAAGAAGACGTACCGAGCATACCCCCAAACTTAAACTTGACAGTGTCCTCACTGTCATGCTAAACCAAGAGGGTCAAAAATGCCGGCACTCCCCTGTTTATTTATTTATAAATTTTTTAAATTTTTTTTTAATGTTTTGAATTTTTTTTTTATTTTTTATAGAAAAAGAAAACAAAAATATATATACATATATACAACAAGGTTCCTCCCAAACTTAAGCTTGGCCTTACACAAGCCAAAAGTTAGCACCAACCATTCAAAAATCTTATCGTGGTAATGGTATAGTCGGTGCAAGAATGGGGTGGAAAGAAAAGAGATGAGAAGCACACGAGACCGTGTGGAAAGAAGGGTAGAATACGGTCTCGGTGGAGGAGAGGAATGGCGGAAAGGAGAAAGAAGTGGATTACGATCCTGAGGGTGTAAATCGAGTGAATAAATTAGCGCAATATGTGATAACCGATGTGTTAAAAGCAATTGCGCTAACCTATCAACCCGTCGTGCAATGGGGTCAAATCCCTCAAGATTCGCAAGAAAACATGGGTACGCCGAACTTGGTATTGGAGATGAAAGCGTAACGGTCTCTTGTACGGTCGGAACAATGGGAAAGACGAAAGGAAGTGAATTAGGGATAGTATCATTCTCACCGTAGTAAACTGTCTCGAACTTGAAAGATTCCATTAATGGTTCGAAACTACTGTAAGCAACTGAGTCTGATGGTTCATCTAACTCATCTGAAAATGTAAAAGACTCAAACTCGGACGGTGAGTCATCAACATCGTCCGAAAAAGTGAAACACTCATACGTGTTATCGGCTGTGAGAACTGTGTCAGATTCAAAGGAAAATTTTTCAAGCTCACAGTCTTCAAGCGTGGTCGGAACGATGGAAAGGAGGGAGGGTGATATAACAGTCAAAGGTTCAGGAGGCTGAATTGGAAAATCATACATATCAAACAGAAATGATTCAACCTCAATATGATCCTCAAAACTCTCCTCAATACTATCCTTATAATTCTCCTCAAGATTCAACTCATCCATGCCATTATCATCAAAGTCAAGACGCATATGAGATTCGGGAGAAACATTTAATAACTCGGGATGATGATTTGAACATAAAATCTCAATTAAATCGACAGGTTCATCATCCGAAATATTCCCGGCGTCTATATCCTCAATCAAGTGAAAATCAATTTTCTTAGACACCTCATCAAAAGCATGGATATCTATCGATTTAGGTTCTAGATGGGAGGTGTAAAGATCGAAAGGATTAGGTGCGGTTTCACTCGAAAAGGGTTCCTCACAATTTGGCAAATCAAACACTACAAAATCACACAACTCATCATTTTGGACAATCGATGGAAAACCGGAGTTGTGGGCTTCAATTGGGTAAGGGTAGGTTTGATTTGGAAATGCTCTCACATTCTCACTCTGTCCAACCGCCTCCTTATACATTGAAAAATTTGAAGCTAGTGGGAAACTAGCTACCGGTTCAGCAGGTTGCATAAGGGCGGCCACGGATTCTTCCACATTCCTAGTCATTTTGTTTGTTGCAGCAATATAAGCTTCCAACGACTCTTCCAAACTAGACTTAGGTGGTGAGGGGGTTTCGGTAAAAAATTCGAAATCGTGTGGATATGCAAAACTCCCAACAGGCTGTGTAGAAATGGTGTCTAGTGAAGGTGGGAATGTCGGGTAGGACTGGTAGGAAGTGGGTGATTGGACAGTGGTAAGGTCAACATATGGATAAAAAGGTGAATAATCGTGCGGATCCCTAGAACTAGATGAGTGAAGAGGGGTGAAAGATCGGCTGCGAGATTGAGCAATATGCTCAGCAATGGACATCGGCTTAGGAGAGACAGTAGGACTCGAAAAAGTGGTATCAACATATGGATGTGGTAAAGGTTGACTTGGTTGACACAAAGTGGGTTGAAAAGTCGAACTGTTTCTCCTAGACGCCTCTATTTGATCTTTCAAAGATATTTTAGACAAGGAGGGATCGTCTTTAAATTGACCAAACAAATTACCGTACGACGCAAAATTAGGTTCGGGATACCAAAGTTCGGCAAGTGATTTATTATGTGGGGTACCCATGTTAGAAGAAGGGGAAAAGAAAGAAAGTTGGGTGGCGGTGCAACGATTTATTTGCGGCAAAGATTTTGCAAGTTTTCTAATAAAAATTTTCACTTTTCTTTTTATCTTAATTTTGAAATTGTTGCAAAAAGATTTTTAATTAAAGATATGCAACCAAAAAAAATATTACTTGCAATCAGTTATTATTTTAAGCATATCACAAGAATCTTTATTTGGAAAAAATTGTTGCAAAAAGATATTCGAGAAAAGATATGCAACAAAAAAGATTACTTGCAATCAATTTCTATTTTAAGCGGGGCCCAAAAATCCTGCACAAGATTGTTATTTGGAAGGGAATATATTTTATAGCTCACAGAATCCTGCAGGAATTTTCAGAAAAACTATGTCAAAAATTACATAGGAGGAACCAGAGAAACTTACAGAGGAAATTTCCTGCGCTGAATACACTGGATAACCGCGGAATCGCGGTCGTAGGCGGCTTGGCACGGCGGAAGCGCCGCAGTTCCCGAGATCTCACCAGAGTGCCGCGGAAGGGCGGCAGAAGGCGGTTTTTGCCGCGGAATCGCGGTCTAGTGGGAAGTTCGCGTCTCGAGATTTTTTTCTGTTGTTCTGTTTCTAAAATTCCCCTCTGTTCTGATCTTCTGATTTCTGTTTGGCTTTATGTAAATTTCCAGATCCGAGTTTGTTCCTGCAAGATTTCACACAACAAAATACCCTTTCCAAAAAATAACAATTGATATATTTTTATGATTTTTGGATTTTTTAGATTTTTATGATTTTTTTATTTTGATTATCCCGAAATTGCAAAAAGGAAATTTCTACGCCATCCCCGGCAACGGCGCCATTTGATTGGTATGTCTCAAAAACTATCTAATACCGCAATCAAGAACGGCGTCGCATGAAGCTAGCCGGTGAGTACGGGTCGGTCCACAGGGATGTTGTGAATCTCCTAGTCGCGCTAACGAGTTAATTCCGAAGGGTGTTCGGAGTGATTATTAAATCTAAAAACCTAATTATTCTATACTACGATTATCTAGATCTAGTCTTGTTAGGGTTAGGTTTAGGGATGGTTTGGAAATGCAGGTAAATCTCAACGCTTTCTATACCTGAATGAAGATCTATGAGGAGTTATGGTAATTACCAATAAAGGGGATTAGATCCATTCGGGAAGGTGTTCCTTCCTCTAGGTTCTTGTCCTTCCTTTAGAGATCCTTACCCTAACCTCCATGGAAAACGCGCGCAACCGGGCCTTTACACTACGGTGTCACCGCTACCTCGAGGGATAGGGTGTCGTAGGGCGCGGTATGTGCGTGTATGCATGGAGTCCTATTGAAAATATAATATGGGTAAGAAAGGGATGAGAGATCTCATCTCTCAAAATCCTTCCCCAAAGCTAACTCTAAACAATTTCCTAGGGCAAGAAATTAAATCTACCTAGGGCAAAGAATTGAAATCTAAACTAGAGTAAGGAATTAAATCTACTTACAGATGCATCTCTCCAATCATCAACGCAGGTTTGTCAGATCTGAATTTCTGAATCGAAAAGAGGCACCGATGCTCTCCGTAAAGAATTCTGAATTTATTATTAAAAGGAGGCATAAGAAATTACAATATTTAGAGTTCCTATTTATAAAGAATAGGAAACCCTAGGTTACATCTGAATCGCATGTCTACAATTACAAAAATATCCTTAGGAAGACCTAGTCAAAGTAGACTCCAAGCTTTGGTAAAATTTTATGTCTCTGTCTCTTTAAAAGGAAGTATTGGGCCTTGAAATTTCCTTTGTTGGCTCTTCTATTTTTGGGCTTCCTTATTATTTGGTTCTTTTATTAAAATAGCTTCTATGTTTCTTCCAGATCTCCAGTGAACAATTGCAGTGGACTTTTAACCGTTCGCTTTGTAATCTTGGACCTTATATTGCCTTGTACTTTGTGAATTTTATCTTTGATGTAGGCTTGATCAAGAGTCTTCTGTTTGTTGGTCAAAGTCCACTTTTGCATCGTCTTTTCGTCGTTTGCACTGTTTTCTGTTCAAGAACCTGTATCCTGTAATATGCAGCAGACATGCGTCAAAAACACCTGTTTATTTATAAAAAGAATAAGAATGGGAAATATAATAATGCAATATTATGGTATGACCAGCAGCCGCGGACTTAGCTGTCGTTAATTACCCTTTACCTTTAGAGCGAAGGAACCTCCGACTAAAGGGTAAAACAGGTCATGCGAACTCGATGCGATGTGTTGGTGTGTGTGTGGATGTGTGTTTTTTTAACATATAACAATGGAGACGTGTTCATTTTTTTTGTTCCATTTGTAAATAAATAAAAAAAGGATATATATATTTTTTATATAAAAAACAAAAATAAATAAGTGAATAAATATTTAGAGAAATATTTTTTTATTTTAATATTATTCATAATTTATTTTTATTTATTTATCATTTTTTCTTCTTTTAAAAGAAAAGAAGGAAGAAAAAAAATTTTAAAAAGAAAAGAGGGGGGCTTCCCTCCACTCACGTGAGGGGAAGGGGGAAGAGATAGGAGCCTCACATGCCCTCACGTGAGGGGGCATGTGGGCTCCCATTAAATGGGAGCCTTCCCCCTCACGTGCCCTCACATGAGGGGGCCAAAGGGCTCCCATTAAATAGGGGTCTTCCCCCTCATGTGCCCTCATGTGCGGGGGGAGGGGAGAGCTCCCATTTGATGGGAGCCTCCCCACACGTGGGGGCCCCAATATTAATTAAATAATAATTTTTTTATTTATTATATTTTTTTTACATGGAGTTCAACTCCAAAAAGAAGAATTTTATTATGGGGTTAAACTCCAAAAAAATTTTAAATGGAGTTAAACTCTAAAAGAATTTTAAATGGAGTTCAACTCCAAAAAGAATTTTATCGTGGAGTTAAACTCCAAAAGAATTTTAAATGGGGTAAAACTCCTAAAAAAATTTAATGTGGAGTTAAACTCCAAAATAATTTTAAATGGGGTTCAACTCCAAATTTATTTTTATTATGGAGTTAAACTCCGAAAGAATTTTAAATGGAGTTAAACTCCGAAAGAAATTTTATTGTGGAGTTGAACTCCGAAAGAATTTTTTTTTGTAGAGTTAAACTCCAAAAGAATTTAAATGGAGTTAAAGTCCGAAAGGATTTTAAATGGAGTAAACTCTTAAAAAGATTTAATGTGGAGTTAAACTCCAAAAGAATTTTAAATGGAGTAAAACTCCTAAAAAAATTTAATGTGGAGTTAAACTCCAAAATAATTTTAAATGGAGTTCAACTCCAAAAAGATCTTTATTTGGTGTGGAGTTAAACTACACTAAATGGGGAGTCTCCCCCTCATGTGAGAGGGAAGAAAGCTCCCACTTAGTGGGGGCTCCCTCTTCCTCACGTGAGAGGGAGCAGGGACTCCCACTTTGTGGGAGCCTTCCCCTCACGTGAGAAGGGGAAAAACTCCCACTTAGTGGGAGCTCTCCTCTCCTGCACGTGAGAGGAAGCAGGAGCCAAAAAAAACTCTCTTTTCCTTTTTTTTAATGGAGTTAAACTCCAAAGAAATTTCATTTGGAGTTAAACTCCCAAAACAATTTTATTCGGAATTAAACTCCCAAAAAAAAATTATTATAGAGTTAAACTCCAAAAGAAATTTATTTGTGGAGTTAAACTCCAAAATATTTCCTCCTTTCTCTTTTGAGAAAAACCCAAAATGGGTTCTCTTAAAACTCCAAGATTTAGATCTTGGATGATAAAAAAAAAAGATCTTTTTTCTTCTCTTGATGGAGTCTTGGGAGGTGGGTTTGTGGTAAAACTTTATTTAGTTTTTAAAAAAAAGGAGCCAAACTCTTGATTTAATTGAAAAATGAAAAGGAAGAGAGAAAAACTTGAGAGAGAGAGGATGGAGGCACAAATCCTAGTTTTTAGAGAATGGAAAAGTTGTCATAGATATTTTCATCATATTTGTCTTTATAGACTACACACTTTATATATAGCCCCTTAGGCTTTTCCAAATGGCACTTTTGCCACCCCCATGCCTTATGTGCTTATCTCTTTTTGCACATAATCCATGAGATTTACAAAATTTTGGCTTTTTGCTTATTTTACATACATTTATATCTACACACACACACACACACACACATATAAAAGAATTACATTAAACCAATTTATGGTTTCATTCTTTTTGTCATGGGGCCGGTCCCTTTGACCTGGGCTTGGGCCCACTTGAACTGGGCTTGGGTCCACCTGGTTTGGGATTGACTTTGACTTTGACTTGGTCAGCCGGGGTGTAATTTTTGACCCCAACAGTGTTGTTGGGAGAATCCATGATCTTGATAGAAAAAGAAAAGTTATGATAGATTCAAGGAAATTGAAATGTAGAGAATATACAGTCGCCGATTCTTATAATTCTTGCGATATATATTGCTTAGGATTTCATGTATAACTGACTTTCATGGGCCGCTAACAAAACCTGTCACGCCCCGCTTCCCAGTGTACAGGGTG
The DNA here is from genome assembly GCA_030015575.1 of Agapanthus africanus. Lineage (NCBI taxonomy): Eukaryota > Viridiplantae > Streptophyta > Magnoliopsida > Asparagales > Amaryllidaceae > Agapanthus > Agapanthus africanus. Next base: position 481,920,054 of record JASDDO010000010.1, on the reverse strand, counting down.
TAAGTCGACGTCAGACACCCCACGAGTTGCGGGGAGGCGGAATAGGTAAAACAATCATTTTGTTTAAAACAAATATCGACTAACTTACGGATCTTTGCCAAACCCTAACTAACAACATCATAGGAGGGATTAGCTGCTATGAAAGAAGATTATACCTAATGAACCAAGTCCTTCTTGTTCTCGATGACCACCTCCTCGTCGGCCTCCTCTTTGTGATAGAAGATCCACCCCGAGAGCTACTTCTCCAAGCTTGACCTTTAACTTGAGGTAACTAGGTTACTAAAAGTGCTAATCAAAGCAACCTAGGGGATATAGAGTGGGTTAGGGATCAATTAGTCTTGCTAACCCTTGATCTCAACACATGAGAGGTTAGGGTTAGAGTTTGAAGAGAGAGAGCTTGAGGAGAGAGAAGGTGAGAATGAGAATGAAATGAATTATGTCTCATTTTCAATATATCATGAAGCATAAAGAATATCAAATAAATAATTAAATGATATTAACAACCATGCTTCATTTAATATATGCAATGAATCATCTCAGGAGTCATTAAGCAATAAATGCTTCATTAACTCATTTTGATGATTCATCTCATGAGTCACTAATCCATTTAATGCATATAACACCTAAACCTCCACCTCATCAAACTTCTAGAAGCTTCTCGAGTAATTATGAGAACGCCCCTCCTATCCGTGAAAACACGGAAATACTGAGACTGTATAGATCCAATAATCCGATACTAGAATCTGGCTTAAACCAAAGCCCACTAGTAAAAACTGTCCGAATATCGTACGTGCGTAAAAACGCGTATGCGTCCGAACCCTGTCGTAAAACCATACAACCTCTATATCGTTTCGCCCGAAGCAGGGAAACTCTCTGTGTGGGACTCTAAAGACTCGACTACTACGCTAGCAGTGGGTTTAACAACAGACCGCAAGCGGCACTACCTGTACGTAACGGTCCCCAGGTAGATGTCGATAAGAAGGCTGATGAGGAAACCCATCCGAACTCCTACTGAGTCTGATGTGATAATCTCCATACAGTCCGGTCTGTTCGTCTAGGACTATCGCATATCGGGCCTAGGGGGCGGCAAGCGTCAGTCCCTTAAAAGCGGTATAAGTCGTGTCGGAGTGAAGCCCATTACACCTTAAGAAACTACTGGAAAACCTACCAGTAAATCTCGCTTGCCCTGGTCAGGGACTTTGCGTAATGGCTCTCCAGACACAGCGCGATATCAACTCCTAATACCGGAAGAGACGAATCCTGTCTAACCGCCACTGCCTCCGAGTGCTTCGGGACTGCACCCAATTGCTACCTGTTTGCACGACTCCTTTGAGCCGTGGTAGGGTAGCAATCTAAGAACAGTGGGAACACACTCGAGGCGAAGCAGCCGTGTCAAGTCTGCGGACTATGTTGTACTCATGTCACCTGGGAACTGTTAACTGACGACAGGTATAATAGCAACCAACAGTTCCCTGCGAGTCCTGTCCGGTGTACCCGTAACCCAACGAGCACCTGTATACTATCCCCAGTACGACGTACTGATGGCTGTGGGACAGACCATCTCCCCAACTGGGATGAGAAGCGTACACACTAGTCTACTCCGGAGTATCGATGCCCAGTCTCGATAGTCCTACGACTAGGGACCTGAAAAAAGATGTGCTTGTAGACCACCCAGCCCCCACTAGTGTGACTGCCATCACAACGCTGGTAGTCAAGCAAGATCCTAAGGGCTCTATCAATACGTACACATATATTAAGATAGATATAAACCAAGTAGCATACTACCATGTTTAGCAAGACTGTTAATATAACTGTGGATATCCTAAGCTTCCATTAAGTAATATACAAGCAAGTATGATACAATAATGGCTCCTAGGGCATATACACTAACACGGGGAAGTAGGCGTGGCGGGCACGCGACGTATTTACTCAGAAGTAAACACGTTAAGCGTAAATAAGCAATATAAATAAATGCACAAGAATAACATAAGATGTAATATAAACAACAACTTTTATTAATATCCATTCTTTACATTACAACTGATTTGAAAAGGAAATATACAATGATAAAAGCAATGCCTAAACAGTGGCATACAAATGAAAAGGTAAGTACAAGTAAAGTCTAGAGTCTGGCTCCTCTGTAAACTGATTCAAGTCTTCCTGGCTGGGCTCGGTCTCCTGAGAGTCGGGTCCTCCTGACGAACATTCCAAAGAAAGAAAAGACATGAGTGTCGTCAGCAAATTAGCGCTCGTTAAGTCCCAAAGATAAGAGTGGAATAGAACAAGTAAAGAATAAATGACTGGTGATCTGAACAAGTATATGTTTGTTATACTAACGTAGTTGTTTGTAGCTTGGTACAGAATGTATCAGTGTATACGAGAGGAGTCCAATTATCCCGTGGACTATGGTAACATGTAAGTACGAGGCCCCGTCAAAACCCACGGGACAAGCACGAGACTTCATGTAGGTGTTTTTGAGTGTCTATCATCGTGCCACTTTTAATGCATTCCGTACCAGTCTATCCCTTTAAAACCCCGTAATGTATTGTATTGAATTATAGTGATCAGACATGCCGAGACCATGGATACAAGTTGTTCATGTAATCAGGTTCAGGATATAAACAAGTAGGAATGTAATCAAGTCAAGATATAGCCATGGTTCGGTCAAGTCAAATCATGTCGATCTTGTTCTGGTATTCAGATTCAAGTTCAAGTATACATGTTGATAAATTGGATTCATGTTGAATTGGATTCCGATTTGGATTAGACTCAGATTGATTTGGACTCAGACTTGAGTCAGACACTTAGAGCTGATTTGGATTATGAATTAGGTTTGGGAATAATCGGTAACTGGTGCACATGGACGGCAGAATTTATGTCTTTTTGCAGGACAATTACCATTGATAACACCATTAAGTTTTTTTTTACCTTAAATAGGCAAGTACCCACTTTCTCCGGTTCCATGAGGCTCAAGAGAATTGATCCCGCTTAAACTTATATTTACTAAAGTGCTTAATTGTAATTTTATATAACTCGAAAGGGTTTTATGAAAAATATTTTATATACTTTCAAAATAAATCTTGGGTATTTATTTATATTATTTAGGGTTTCCATAATTGTGAATTTTAAGAATGTGAAGTATTTTAGTGATAATAGTTTAGCTTGAATAGTTCAAGGTATTTTAGTGTAAAACTTGATTTTTGGATAACTTGAGGGTATTTTGATGAAACTTGTCATTCTTTTATTTTTTAGAAAACATGGAGTTTTATTATATCTTGAAAATATGTGGTTTAATAATATTTATATATTTATAAAAATTAATTTTATTATTAAATAGAAAATCTAGTTTTTCTTAAAAATCGTATTAAAAATCTTTCGAGACCGAATGCTCCGTGAGAAAGTCTGCATCTCGCTCTACTAGTCCAAGGTTGTGCGATAATCAGCACCATCCAGTAGCGGGTCTCCTAAGAAGAGTTGTAGAGATATAATCGTAAAGAATTTTGATAATACAATTCAAAGAAAACCGGATTTTTATAGTTCATGGTATTTTAATGAAATATTGTATTTGCCACAAAAATATATTTCCAAGAGTATCGTGCTATGTAAACATGTGTGTATGTGAGGGGTAGGTCATTAGCCCGTGAAGTTTTCTAAAGGTAATAGTAAGCAAAACAATTAATTATGGTAGATACAAAGTTCATAGTATTTAAATGTAAAACTCAATTTAAAGTAATTTAACATGATGATTTAGGGTGAAAGTTGTTTCTAATTATTAGTTTCATGATTAAAAAGCAAGTGTAGGAATATGCATGAGCAAGGCTTAAGAAAAAGTATAGTTTCTAGGATTTTATAATAAGATGTCGGTATAACTCCACTTACCGACATGTTTTATGAAAAAAGACTTTTAGAGAAGAAGGGGGAGGATTAGAATGGACTTACTAGCTAGAAGGATAGGAAGAAGGTAGAAGGAGATGTGGTAGCATTCGTGGAGTCACGGGGTCGCCAGAACTTGCTCGATTCCTCATCGGAAGTCGGTCTTTGGCTAATGATTTGATTCAAAGAATATTATTAACCGCAATCAAGAACGGCGTCGCTTGGTAGCTAGCCGGTGAGTACGGGTCGGTCCACAGGGATTTTGTGTATTCTCAAATTGTTCTAACGAGTTAATTCCGATTGGTGTCGGATTGATTAAATCTAAAAACTAAGTTGATCTATTCTAGGACTAAAATCTTGCTAGGGTTAGGTTTAGGTTAAGTTTGGAAAGTCAATATTCCTCACTGCTCTCTATGCCCTGTTTAGGATCTGTGAGGTGTTATGGTAATTATTAATAAAGTGGATTAGTATCATCGGGAAGAAACAATATTTCTTCCTCTAGGTTCTTGTCCTTCCTTTCTTAATCCTTACCCTAACCTCCATGGAAAACATACGGAACCGGTCTTTTATACTACGGTATCACTGCTACCTCGTAGAATAGGGTGCCGTAGGGAGCGGTGTGTGCATGTATGCATGGAGTCCTATAAAAATGTGTGATGGGTAAGAAAGGGGTGAGAGATCTTCATCTCTCAAGCCTTCCCCAAATCTAACCCTAACAAGCGAGGAGACTACTCACTCATTAGGGAATTGAAATACAAGTTCTAAACTAAGTAACTAGGGCAATTAATGAAATCTAAACTAGGGCAGAAAGGAAAATTAATAGGGCAGATAATAAAATTAACTAGGGCAAGAATAGAAAACTTACTCTAATTTGATGCACTCTTCATTCTTTACAGAAATTTACAGATCTGAATTTAGATAGATACAATGAGGCACAAGAAGTAGCATAACCTAAACAGGTTTTAGGCTTTCTATTTATAGAACATAGAAACCCTAGGGTTACAATCGAGTCATATCTGCAATTACAAGTTTACCCCCTAAGAAAAGAACTAGTCAACGCACCGACGCGCCGCCACAGAAATTTCCACCGACACGTGTCTCGTACGGCTGCGGTTCCGCGGCCAAACCCTATGTTTGGCCGCGGATCTGCGGCCAGGTAGAGGGGTCTTGGGCTCACGTTTCTAGGTATTCTTCTGTTGCATTTTTCCTTCTATTTTCTTCAGTTGTTTTCTCAGATTGGCTTCTACATTTCTTCCAGATTTCCACGGTGAATAATGTCGTGGACTTTTACCGCTTGCTTCATGTTGAAGTCTTGAACCTTGCGCTGTCTTTGTTCTTTGTGAAATCGTCAATTGATCTTCGTTTAGTCTTCAAACTGTAGGCTTGATCAAGATTCTTCCATTTGTCGGTCGTAGTCTCACTTTTGCATCGTCTTTTCGTCAATTTCACTGTTTTTGTTCCGAGAACCTGTAACCTGCAACTATGTAGCAGACATGGATCAAAAGCACCTGTTTATTTGTAAAATGAATAAGAATGGGGAATATAATAATGCAAAATTATGATATGAACAGCTAACTCCACTTGTACTTATGAAAATTTGAGGGTTTTGACTCGAATTTTCAGAATGAGAAGGGGATAGGGTATGGGGTTGTATTTATAGTATGAAATTAGGGTTTTGGAATTGAAAGAATGAATTAAAATGCATTAAAATTCGATTTAAAGATGAAATTGAAGTCACTGTTTAAATTCAGAGAAATCAAACAATACAGAGGTAATGGGGGTAGGCCAAAGGTTTTGTGTGCAGAACACGGGGATGTTTCCCTTACGGACGACCGTCGGCGCCGACCCATCAAGGGATCTCGCCGATCCAATAGTAGAGTTAGGCCGGTGGATTGTGTATACGTGTCCCTCACTCTGTTTATATTATTATGCACATGTTTGTTTTTCCTGACTTTTTATTTCTATGTGCGGTGCACGGGTAAACTTTTGGGCTTACAAAAATTTTAAAAGAAAATTTAGAAAAAATAATATGTGCCTGAGAGGATTCGAATACGGGAGTTACGTCACAACAGTGCAAGGTTTTACCAATGAGCTACAAGTTGTTTCTTGCTATTCTTAAACAAAAATAGCTTATAAATTGTACTCGGGCTTGCAAACTCCTTTCTGTACATTATCTTAAAAAATTTCGTACAATAAAATCAGAGTCATTACTGTATTCGTATTTTGGTATGAATACGGGTATGCATATACAGTAGAAAGTATTTTTTATTTATACAAAATACCTTCTAGAAAATGACACCCCATCATGCATTTTTCTATTTTGTTGAAAATAGAAAATGAGGTGGAAAGGATGAGATGACATGAAGCATGGATGAAGCACGACTTTATATTCATTGCAAATATTATTGGAATATGGTTATGATTTTAAAGAGAAAAGAAAATGCTTCATAACAAAAAGGTCTAAGCCATTCTTCACATAGCCCTTCTTCATGTTATGATTCTTCACTTGCTCTCTTCTCATCATCTTCTTGAGTTCATTCTCTTGTGCACATTCTTATCATTCTCATGTGTTGAGAACCAAAGAATTTGAGATAGAAAACTACTACTAAACACCCACTACATCATCTAAGCAATCTAGATTAGCAAATTAAATTGTTGAGGTGCTTCATTAGTGAAGCTAAGCTTGGACTACAAACTCTCGGGTGGATCGTCTAGGACCGAGGAGGCCAGCCATCAAGATTGATCTAAAAGACCCCAAGGAGCTTAAGAAGAGAAGTGAAGACCCGAAAAACATGTGTCTATCGGTATAACCTTCTCTCATGGTAGATAGATCTCTTGTAGCTTGCTAGTTTAGGCTTATGATTTGATCATTTGGGTTAAGTTGGTTGTGCTTGCTTAAAAAATTTTAATTTTTGTGCATTCCATCTCTCTATTTCGATGTAGAGTGAGCACAACTCACTAACATGGTATCAGAGCCATTCCATAAAACTTAACCAGACTTGTTAGCACTAATTTAGAATTTCGATCGATGGAATTTTCCGATTCATATTTCCAATCTACTGCTTACTGTTCGAATTTTAAAGTTGTTCAAAAAAATTTCAAATTGTATTAAAATTATGAGCAGGCAAAACTAAAGACCAGAAAAAAATTTGGGCATCTAAGACGAAAATTAGACCGCTAATCCGCCGCCAAATTGCTATTTAGCCGCGGATCCGCAACCCAATTTTGGCAATAGTGCCCCAAAATTTTTCTGGTGCTCTAATTCATGGAAATGTGATTTTTGGAATACTTGGTTTTGGCCCAGATTTGTTTGTGTACCGGTTTGTACTTGGGGCTAATACGGAAAGTTTTAATCGATCGAAATTTTAAATTCTTGGTTTTCAGTGCATTTCTTTCTGCGACCGTGAATATCATAGTGCAGTATAATCCGACTAGTTGCTATATGTACAATCAGAAGAGTTGACGAACATGATATTCGCGTTGATATTCTGTGTTACACTGATATTATGGATGGATTGTCATGATGAATAGCCTATAGTGCAATGGTTGTTGTACAGTGTTTATTCATTTGTATATTCATTATTGTAGGGCGAGCGTCCAACATATGGACTGCCGTTTCTGTATGTTTGTATATTCTTTTATTGGGGCACGACCGGGTTGAAGTCGATACCACCGTTTGTATATATATTTTTCTTTTTTGTATTAGGATTACCCCGCGGAGGAGTGCTCGAATAGCCGGATTCTAGAGAGCAACGGGCCCGCATCTCATGGCGTTGAGACGGAGGGGGCCTTACTCTAGAATTGGCGGGCTATTCGCCGCACTCATAGAGGGTATAAGATGACCCACAGAGGGGTGCTTAAATTACCGAATTCCGTAAAGTGCTAGGTGGCCCATTCACTTTGTTGATTGGGATTGCCTCACTTCTGGGATTGGCAGGTAACTTGCCGCACTCATAAGAGTCTAGGTTTTTTGTTGCATAAGCTATCCACACGACTGGGAAACATCGAGTTTCATTTGCGGCTCAAATGAAACCTGGGGCTCCCAGATTATCCGCTATTCTATGTTGCTTATTGATATTCTGTGATGTTGCTTATATCATGCATGGGATGAATGGTTATATATATACTAGTAGCTGTTATATATGTTTTGCATCCGCGATAGTCCTGCCCCTGCTCTGCCGTTAGTTAAGTAACCTAACAGTACATGAAGATGCCCCGTGGCGAATACGGATGGCATATACGTACATTTTATTTTCGTTCTTTTCTGGTGTGATAGGATTTAATTGATGGGACCACATTAATTTTAATTAATATAAGAAAAAAAAACCTAAAAGATGTTGTTGGAATAAATTTCGAAAAAAACTATAGTCATACTTTTTCGCTTTGCATAGTGGTATTCGGTTAGGAATATCCAGCACCTCATTCGAGGAGGTAAGGGCCTAGATCCCTTCACGGGGAGTGACATCTTGAGCAAAAGTTGGATTTTCATTATATGAGACCCATGAGTTTCAGCCCGATACCACAGCAATGATTTGTATTAATGGGACTCATGAGATTCCGGTGGATTCATACTCAAACTATCCCAACACCCCGTGTATATAAGTCTATGATTAATTTTTTGAGTCTTAATTGAATTTATGAATACAAAAGGTGATGTATGATATCAAGTTTTCAATATTGAGTTCATATAATCATGTCAAGTGCAAGTCATGCCAATTGTATTTATGGTTCGAGTCAAGTTGGTTCAAGTGTACATATTGGGTTCAAGTATTCATGATTGAGTCATGTCAAGATAAAGTCAATTCTAGCATGTAATGATTTAATCACTAATCATATAAATAAAAATAAATAAGCAATCACAGAACATGATATGAGAAAATTATACAAGTAACGTCCAAAACAATGTTGTAAATATATAATATGTACAACTAGTTAATCAAGTCATTTGAAATCAGAATATAAATGAAAACATAGCCTTAAGTGTTATACACACATGAGTTTCAGTCTCGCCTAAATACGACTACCGGTTCGGGAGATATATATGTTTTCGTATCATCGTGCAAAACAGATAAGAATCTGTTCAGCACCGTCACACATTTTTAAAACGCGATTTGAATTAAGTTTCATCAGGTTTTAGATTATGAAGATTAATATAAAATTGTATTTCTTTCGGAGTACTTATCCAAAACACTAAGATTCGCGCGATTTGGATTTCTGAAGCTCTAGTTATGATCGTTTTAATATCAGTGTTTAAAACAGAAATTCAGATTTCTGGACAGTAACTATATGTTATATTGAAAAGCCTCAATCGAGTTGTTTCATTCATTTACAAGTAATATAATATACATAAAATTATAGTTCTATCAATTATGCATCTATACATCTAAATTTTGTCACAAACGGACATCGGGAGTTCGAGTTATGTCCTATTTAAAAACAGTGTGTGAATCAGGACAGATTCTGTCCAGATCCGTCACTTAATATTGTAACGCAGTTTTTTTTATCTTACGTCGGTTTTCAGTAAAAATATAAAACTAATAAAATTTATATCATTCGATTTAGATATCCAAAACACCTGAGTTTTCTCAATTTGGATATCGTTAGACCAAGTTATGTGTCTAACAAGTTAACCGATAAATGCAGTTTTCTGTTTTTACGAACAGTGAATAAAAACGATGTAATTCCTAAACTGTTATGCGGTTCGATCTAAAATTTTTACAGCGTGTACAAAAAAATATATTCTATCATATTTAAATTTCCTGAAATTTGCAGAAGTAAAAATTAATTTCTAAAAATTATTTTAAATATAAAAGTATTGATATGTCATATGTGAGAATGAGGAAATCATGGTATTTATTCGTAACTTCATTCTTTTTTACAAATTTAAATAAAGTAATTTAAAATAGAACAACAAACGATGCAATCCTAATTGGTTACTATGAAATCTTAACATATGGATTGAGAGTAATGAAAAAAGACTTTACAAACTATATATGTGTGTATGTTTGTGTGTGTTCATTATTTATATATGTATCCATTTAATTAATTAATTAGGGACTATGATATTATAAGGGAAGTTTTTCATGGCAATATAACAAGAGAAAGATAGAGAGAAGGAGATGGAGGGAGGGAAAGAGAGAAAAGACCTACATACACAAGCCGGTATTGTCACCGGACTTGTCTATCCGCCGATAGCCTCGCGTTTCTAGTGAGACTTTCTTGAAAACTTCTTTGTGTTCTTCTTCTAGGACTCTAGGTGAACAGGAAGAAGGGAGAGATAGAAAAATGTGAGGAAGAAAAAGAAAGAGGGGGACAAATAAAGATGGTGTAATGGTGAATTGTCTATAATAATATATGCATTCAACATGGGAATTAAAATAGAAATAAAAGGTCACTATTCATTTTAGAAATGAAAGGTCTCATTTGTAAGTTATGAGAAGAATAAAAAATTGATAAAAAAATAATTGCAAGAATGGGGATTTGAACATGTGATCTATGGAATAACAATGCAAAAACTTAACCAATCAGCTATAAGGTTGTTCATACACATATTTAATAAGAATTAAATATATGATATTGCTTAAAAAGAAAGTAGGCTTTTGGGCTCATAGTTTTATTAAAGAAAATGAAAATGAAATTGGATTTGAGTTATGGCTAGGTTAGGTCTTATGTTTAATTTGAAAAAAGTTTAAAATTTTAGTTTTAAAGAAATGTGTTTGGGAAAAATAGATGGAATAATAAAATAAAATATTTATAAAAAATAAAATATACAGAAAATACTAAGAATAAATAAATACAATATTTTACTAAATAAAGAAAATACGGAGATATATTAATATTGGGGTCGTTACACACTAAGCTGGGGAACGTCGGTTCGGTTCTAACTTGTGACAACTGACACTAGTATGGACAAGGGAAATAGGACTGTAAGGAATTCCAGATGACCCTAATGAAGGGGAAGCATTCTAATACATCTTTTTCGGGTGTATTTGTAATTGAAAACTGTTTTTCGGTCAACCCTACCTCCTGGGTACTAGATACCGGATCAAGATCTCATATCTGTAATTTTTTACAAGAACTGAGAAAAAGTAGAATGGTTGGACCGGGTGATATATCCCTCAGAGTAGAGAACGGAGCACAAGTTGATGCTACCGCTGTCGGTGAATATCATCTTGTATTGCCAAGTGGCAATGCTATAATTTTGAACAATTGTTACTATGTACCTTCCATGTTCTGCAACATCATATCAGTTTCTTTACTTGATAAAGATGGATACAATTTTGTTCTAGATAGAAATATCTTGAACATTTACCTTAATCAGGTATTGGTTGCAGAAGGTACACTTTGTAATGGTATTTATGTTCTTAATCAAAACACGGTCTTCAATATACAAAACACACGCAAGAGGAAGAGTTCGGATACGAACCAAATCTACCTGTGGCATTGTAGACTTGGTCATATCAGTGAAAAAGACTAAGTAAGTTGTATAAGGATGGATATATGAATTTATTCGAATTTTCATCCTATGAAACTTTTCAGTCTTATCTCAAAGGAAAAATGACCAAAACTCCGTTCACAGGACACGGAGAAAGAGCTACAGAGCCCTTGGGACTTATGCACAGTGATGTATATGGTCCGATGTCTATACATGCGAGGGGTGGGTTCTCGTACTTCATTACTGTCATGCCCCACCCCCAATACAAAGAGTATTGTCCGCTCTAGCCGAACCCGTACGGTTTTGTCCTTCGGGGCGAACCGGACCAGACCAGGGGCCACTTCCCAGGAGGTCACCCATCCCAAAACTTCCCTGGCTCGAGCACACTTAACTATGGAGTTCTCAATCTCCTATAATGTCGGTTCACTTAAAAGGCGCCTCTGTATTGAAGAGTGGTATCATTTCATTTATAGTTCCAGATCAGACCTCTTTCAAAATGTATTATTCCCCATTATCTACAGTGGGTCCTACGGATTCAAAAGGTGGCCCCCACCCCCTTGGCATGACACTTGGCGTGGCACTTTATTCCGTGAGCAAGAACCAGATCCCGACATTCTCCCCACCTTTGAACAATGGTTCGTTCTCGAACCACAGACCCACTTTTGAACAATGGTTCGTTCCTAATCTCCTATAATGCCGGTTCACTTAAAAGGCGTCTCTGTATTGAAGAGTGGTATTATTTCATTTATAGTTCCGGATCTGCCCTCTTTCGGAATGTATTATTCCCCATTATTCTACAGTGGGTCCCACGGATTCAAAAGGTGCCCCCCACGGATTCAAGAGGTGGTCCCTGCTCCCTTGGCATGACACTTGGCGTGACACTTTGTTCTGTGAGCAAGAACCGGGTCCCGACATTCTCCCTCCTTTTGAACAATGGTTTGTTTTCGAACCACAGACCTACTATTGAGGGACCAGCTCTGATACCATTCTGCCACGCCCCACCCCCAATACAGAGAGTATTGTCCGCTCTGGCCGAAACCGCACGGTTTTGTCATTCGGGGCGAACTGGACCCGACCAGGGGCCACTTCCCAGGAGTTCACCCATCCCAAAACTTTCCTGGCTCGAGCATGCTTAACTACGGAGTTCTCAATCTCCTATAGTGCCGGTTCACTTAAAAGGCGCCTCTGTATTGAAGAGTGGTATTATTTCATTTATAGTTCCGGATCTGCCCTCTTTCGGAATGTATTATTCCCCATTGTTATACAGTGGGTCCCACGGATTCAAGAGGTGGCCCCCGCCCCCTTGGCATGACACTTGGCGTGGCACTTTATTCCGTGTGGCACTTTGTTCCGTGAGCAAGAACCGGGTCCCGACAATTACATTCACTAACGATCTTTCTAGGTTCGGGTATGTGTATCTTTTGAAAAACAAATCTGAAGTTTTTGAGAAATTCAAATAATATAAGAACGAATTAGAGAACCAGACTGGCAAAAGTATCAAGATCCTCAGATCTGATAGAGGGGGGAATGTTTAAGCACGGAATTCCTAGAATACCTGAAAGAAAATGGTATTCTCTCTCAGCTTACTCCTCCGTACGCACCACAGCACAATGATGTATCGGAGCGGAGGAACTGTACCCTTTTGGACATGGTTTGCTCCATAATGAGTAGTGCGGATCTGCCTCTTTCATTCTAGGGATATGCGCTTCAAACAACGGCATATCTATTGAATGATGTTCCATCCAAATCTGTATCTAAGACACCATTCAAAATATGGAATGGTAAAAGGTCGTATCTAAAAAGATTTAAGATATGGGGTTGTCCGGTTTACGTTAAAAAGCATAATCCGGAAAAACTAGAGGCACGGTTAGTTTTATATAAGTTTATGGGATATCCGAAAAATGATTTTGGATATCTGTTCTACCACACCGAGGAACAGAAGGTGTTTGTTGCTCAGCACACCATTTTCTTAGAAATGAAATTTCTTTCAAAAGAAATTAGTGGGAGCACGGTAGAACTGGAAGAAATTCTGGAACCACAAACAGAAACTGAAGATTTGGTGGAATCAGAGGATTCAATAATCCCGGACGAACCTCAGCCACTCTGCAGATCTAGTAGGATTTCTCATCCGACCGAGAGATACTACGGTTTTCTCATAGATGGGGATCGAGAGGATTGCATTTTGGAAGAAAATGATCCTACTAGTTTCGAGCAGACCATTAATAATAGGGATTCTGTAAAATGGCTTGATGCTATGCAATCCGAAATGGAGTCCATTTACACCAACAAAGTTTGGACTTTGGATATTGCTCTTCCTTGGATAAAACCCGTTAAATGCAAGTGGATCTTCAAAAAAAATTGGTGCAAATGGACAGGTGAAAACCTATAAGGTTAGATTTGTTGCAAAAGGTTTTCGTCAAAGACTAGGAGTGGACTATGACGAACCTTTTCTGCTATCCTGAAATCCATTCGAATCCTACTTGCCATTGCTGCCTACCATGACTATGAGATCTGGCAGATGAATGTTAAAACGGTTTTTCTAAATGAAAGTTTAGAAGAGTGCATTTATATGGATCAGCTGAAGGGATTCGTAGACAGTGGGAGCAGCGGGAAGATGTGCAAGTTGCTTAAATCCATTTATGGATTAAAGTAGGTATCGCGGAGCTGGAATATCTGTTTTGATGAAACGGTCAGGAATTTGACTTTATCAAAAACGAAGATGGACCATGTATCTACAATAAAATTGTAGGAAGAACTGTCGTATTCTTATTCTTGTACGTGGACGACATTCTCTTAACAGGAAATGACATTCTTATGCTACAATCGGTCAAATTGTTCTTGTCATAGAAGTTCTCCATGAAAGATCTGGATGATACCTCGTACATTCTGGGGATTAAGATCTATAGAAATATATCTAAGAGATTGTTGGGACTTTCACAGTCCAGGTACATAGAGATTATACTAAAGAGATTTAGTATGTAAGATTCCAAGCGCGGTAATATACCCTCTTTGCATGAAATCATTCTCTCCAAAGAGATGTCTCCCAAGACTGATGAGGAGAGGGTTCGCATGAACACTATACTCTACGCTTCGGCCGTAGGATGTATAATGTATGCGATACTGTATACCAGACCAGATGTAGCATACTGCTTAGCGTGGTGAGCCGGTATTAGTCGAACCCAGGTGAGAATCATTGGACAGCTGTGAAGAATATTCTCAAGTACCTGAGAAGAACTAAGGAGATGTTCTTGGTTTACGGTAATGGAGACCTTCAGGTCGAGTCCTTTACCGACTCAAGCTTCCAGAGTGACAAGGATGACAACAAGTCTGTTTCGGGTTTTGTGTTTACCCTCAACGGAGGGGCGATCTGTTGGAAGAGCTCCAAACAGGACACCGTCGCAGACTCGACGATAGAGGCTGAATACATTACTGCCAACGATACCACAAAAGAAGCGGTCTGGATGAAGAAGTTCATTATTGAACTTGAGGTGATTCCGTCCATTGTTGATCTGATACCTTTGTATTGCGATAACAATGGGGCTATAGCTTTAGCAAAGGAACCATAGTACCATAAAAAATCCAGAGACATCTTGAGGCTTGAGGCGGTATTACGTGATCAAGGAGATCGTAGATCGCCAGGAGATCGAGATCCAGAGAATAGATACGAAAGACAACACGACAGATCCATTTACCAAGGCCCTCCCTCAAGCGCGATTCGAGCGACATTTTAAGATGTTGGGAATGCGATACACCAACAACTGGCCCTAGAGCAGACGTTGGGTGTTCGGTACTCCAATAGCCTTAGTGCAAGTTGTTGGGGTAAAAATTTACACCCCGGTTGACCAAGTCAAAATCAAAGTCAACCCCAAACCAAGTTGGCCCAAGCCCAGATCCAGTGGGCCCATGCCCGGGTCGAGCCCGAACATGAAGCGGCCGGCCTCCCCCCATGCCAAGATAAAAATTTTGTAATAAATAATTTTGTTGTATTTCTTTTATTTTATTTTTGGATAAATGTAAGAAAAATAGGCATAAAGCCAAATTTTTGTAAAGCCCATGGCTTATGTGCAAAAGGAAATGGCACATGAGCCATGGGATAGGCAAAATGCCATTTTGTGAAGCCCAAGGGGCTATGTGTAAAATGTATGGCCTATAAAGGCAAGGATAATGAAATATCCCAACAACTTTTTCTCTCTCCAAAAAAAAAAGTTTCAGATCTGAGATCTTTCTTCCTTCTTCAAGGTTCCAAAACCTTCTTCTTTCTTTTGAATTAAATCAAGAGTTCTACTCTCCTTTTTATAAAATAAATTAGTTTTTCACCATAAAACCCATCAAGGGGAACTCAGATCTTCCATTAGATCTCAAAAAGGAGTGATTTTTAAAATTCCATATCTCTTGATCTTCAAGATCCAGCCAACAGAGGAGGAAGAAGAAGAACCTATTTCCCCAACCAAAACATTTTTCTTTTTTCAGGAGTTCAACTCCACTAATTTCTCTTTCGAGAGTTTTTGGGGCTAAAAGCCCTCTTTTCCTCCAGCGCGCAGCGCTCGTGCGCAAAGTGCCCACGTGCCGACACGTGGCGCGCGCGCTTGCGCACCAGCGCGATGCGCAAAGCGCCCACGTGCCGACACGTGGCGCGCGCGCTTGCGCACCAGCACGCTTGCGCTCCCGCGCGCAGCACTCGTGCGCAAAGCGCCCACGTGCCGACACGTGGCGCGCGCGCTTGCGCACCAGCGCGATGCGCAAAGCGCCCACGTGCCGACACGTGGCACGCGCACTTGTACACCAGCACGCTTGCGCTCCAGCGCGCAGCGCTCATGCGCAAAGCGCCCACGTGCCGACACGTAGCGCGCGCGCGCTTGCGCTCCAGCGCGCAGCGCTCATGCGCAAAAGCGCCCACGTGCCGACACGTGGCGCGCGCGCTTGCGCTCATGCGCAAAGCGTCCACGTGCCGACACGTGGCGCGCTTGCGCCTGAGCGCACAGCACCTAAGCGCACAGCGTCCAAGGTGCTGCCCCACGCATCCTTTGGATGCCTTTTCCCCTTTATTCATATATATATGTATATATATACATTTGTATACAAATGTACACATACACATACTCCGCAACATTCTCCCCCTCCAAAAAATTTTCGGGCCGAGGCGCTGCCCCGAACCCCGCAAAGGGGCTGCTAGCCCCCTTGACCCCCAGCCCGCTATCCGGGTAGCGGGACCCCCGTAAAAACTCTGCGTGGCTCCCGATATATCCAAAACCCTCCTTTCAAAACAGAACACACGCACACCGCGCATTGGGTTCGCATGACCAGTTTAACCCGTTAATCGGAGGTTCCCTCGCCCCAAAGGCGAGGGGTAATTAACGGCAGCTTAGTCCGCGGCTGCCGGAGATTCGGATCCCCACAATCATTAAACCCCGGCCTACCCTAGGCAGGGGGAATCTGTAGTACGCCTGACAAGCGCGCGCGTATTCCCATCTCACTGGGGTGACGAAAAACACCCTACAGATTCTGGCACGCCCGGTGGGACCCTATCTCTCCTCCCATATTTCGGGTTAAACGTTCATGCGAACTCAATCAATATACATATCGATTGCCTATACTGAAATGATGTTCTTTTTTTTCCATGCAGCAAACAACCTTCGACGATGTCTCCCCAGACGAATTCAGCTTCCAAAATGACCCCGATTCCGTACGTGGTCAAGATCAACGCTCGTGTGGATCTCCCCGCGAGCCTCAGTCGACAGTGGGAGGAACCGCCCCGCCAATTTGGTTCTGTCATCATCTACCCTGCCGGGAGCGCTCATCTGGCGGAGATCCCAGCGGAACAGGTGGCCAAGCCGGTCTCACGGGGCAAGAGGCCGAATGTCGTGATCGCCAAGGCACCACAACCGAAACTTAAGACTGTATCTAAACGATTCTCTGGTGCTCCAGCGGGGTGCAAGAACTTCGGTACAAAGGGCAAAATCAAATGTTGCGGACGAGCTCAGGCGATGACTCCAACATATGCACAATCGAGCGTGTCTCCAAGGCCCTCCATCGCCCGGTCTGCGGCGTCTTCCCAAAGAGCTGAAGTCTGCCAGGTGCTTAGAACAGAAAAGTTAAGGCAGAAGCGGCTCAGATATCGAGCCAACAAGAGGGCCAAGGCTTCGGCCAAATGGAATCATGTGAAGTTCCAAGTGCAGGGTTGCCCCGCGACGACGGCTGAGTCGGACGTAAGAATCAGCAATTCCTTCGAGCCTCTGAAGTGGGTTCAGAAAAATGCCATGACCGCCAGAATCAAGAAGACAGCGGTCCGAACGATTCTACAAAGAGACGTGTCCCGGCCCCAACAGAAAAAGTATGACACTGTCTCTTCAAGAGTCTATCAAGCACTCTGTGCCGCACGAATGCAGCGGGGCAGACCCAGAAAAGAAGCGCCATCACCATTCAAGAAACTGGTTAGGCCAGCCGCCTTTAATCGACTACCAGCTACCGAAACAAGGGGGTCAAGACAGCAATCCATGAAATCAGCTGCCAATGATAGAAAGACGGCCGGATATATCATCCATACGGTCTATATGGCAGGCGGTTGCCCCAGCGATAACCTTCGCAGCAATAGCAAGGATGGGGCCACCACATCCCAAGCCCAATCTAGCCTGAATGTGGTTGCCGCCGCCCAAGAACAGCCACCCCCGCTAGATGAAGAAAACCCTCTCGATGAGGATGATAGGCAGAAAGACCCCTCGGTCCGTGCAGAGTCAAGCTCGGACAGCGAGGAAGAGCCGACCTTCCGCCCCAGGACTGCGGAGCAAGAGCTGCTTCAAGAGCTTCGAAAATAGCTCAGGAGCAAAGATAAAGAGATGGCTAAGCTCTATTCGAAGATTGACGACTTAACGAACGTGGTGATGCAGCTTACGGCTCAAATTGCTCGAGCGCCTCCCAATCAGGCACAAACCGCTACTAATCAGCCGGGTGATGACAATCCGAGGCAGCCAATGCCTGTTCCTTTGGGACCAAGACTGGTCGAGCCGCATGAAAGCCGGCCGCATTCCGCTTCTGGGGACGCCTTGGCCCCAGATAGCACCATCCCGCTAACACAGGATCGGATAATGGATTTGGTCACCAGCAAGGTTAAAACATTGGTGGCCGAAGCCGAAGCTCAGAAAGAAATCGGCAGTAGTGGGCGGCCATATCCCGCGCAGTACGATCTGATTGAGTTCCCAAGCGGCTACGTCATTCCTAAGTTCGGAAGATTTGATGGAACGGGGAATGCAAACCAGCACGTCGCCCACTTCAAAGCATCGTGCGGAAATACAGGGGGCAATGACATGCTCCTTCTTCGTCAGTTTGTCAACAGCCTGACCGGTGTCACTTTCGACTGGTACGCGAGCATACCAGACGGGTCCGTCATTACCTTCGCCCAAATGGAGTCTCTGTTCCGGCAAAGGTTCATGAGCGTCAGTGATAAAATCTCCATTGCCGACCTTGTGAGGACCAAGCCGGGGAAGAATGAAAGCAACACCGACTTTATCGCCCGATGGCGTAATCTCACAGTCAAGTGCGAACCGCCGCTGGAGCAGGACCAGTCCGTCAGCCTTCTCATTGGGAACCTCAGCAATTGGATGGTCCCATTCTTGTGTACAGCGGGCCTCAAGACATTTCAGGAGCTAACCAAGAAAGTCCAAATGCTAGAACGCTCGAAGCAAGGGTCCCCGCCGGACTCTCAGAGAGACAAAACCTGGAAAAGCAAGCGGGACGACAACCGTAGAAGCGGGAGTTCCAGCAGTACCAATGTCTTCAATGCCTCCGACAATGAAGAAAAGCGAAGGGCGGGCGAATCCAAAACCAACCGATCTCGAAAGCCATTGCTGGGAGGAGATGGGCCATCCCTAGAGGAGAAGAAGAACAAGGTTTACTCTTTCAGAAGGGACAAGGTCCGTAAGATATTTAAAGATGCCTTGAACAATGGCCTACAATTGCCGGAGTCGAAAAGACCCCAAGAAGCAAAAATGACCGACAATCCTCTCTATTGCCCGTACCACCGAGTAGTGAGCCATGCGATCGAGGATTGCTATATCTTTAAGGACTGGGTCGAGAAGCAGTACAAGGCGGGAGAGATCGAGCTGTCTAAAAGCGTGTTGGTGAACAATCAAGTTGCAACCGCCAACTTTATACAGACAAAAATTGAAGCCTTCTGGGAGCAAACAGCCGAACCCGCTACCCTGAGAAATTAGACCGACTCGCCGCAGCCTCCATGGAGTACGCACATATCTAATAAGACGAAGAAGATGATAAAGCTACTTCGGAAAGAACCCAGGATGGAATGGGAAGAACAGAAGAAGCCTACCACTCCAGCTGCCAATGCGGCTCCATCAGGCTCAAAATCCAAGAAGCTCAAGAAGAAGAAAAGTGCAGCTCGGCGCGAAAAAGAGTCTGCAAGGAGATCGACCATTCAAAAATATATCGATTCCCTCGAAGAATATGAACAAAAGGAAAGAACATTGATTCAATTGAAGGAGTTCTTCCCTGTACAAGCGGCTGAAATTCTGGAGGAGTTAGAAGAAGACTCCAATAAAGAGATCCCAGTAGTGACCTGCTACGCCATCCATCTTGGCAGCGACTCCGAGGATGATCTTTGTTTTCCCGAAGAGGATGAGGAGCTCGCCACAACGACCAATCAAATCCAGCTCAGAAGCGGCAGGGCTCTACCGCCAAATCAGGGCAACGCCCCAAAAGGGAAGGAAAAACAAGTCACTAATGAAGAAGATGGCAGAGAACCGGCTGATGAAAACATAAGTCCTTCCTCGGTGGACTATAATGTCTTGGCGCATCTCCGGAAGCTTCCGTCTCTCCTGAGCATCTACGACGCCTTGGTCCTATCTAAGGATCTTAGAGATGTTCTCATCCACGCTCTACAGAACCCCGAGCGGTATCAGGCCCACTTTGCGGAAATTAATATGAAAGAAGCCCAGCACGCTTTGCATGCCGCCGCAGTCACATTTAAGGATGAAGACTTGCTACTGGGAACGGCTGACCATAATCGGCCGCTTTACGTGACCGGGTACAGCGACGGAGATCGAATTAATCGCATATTGATTGATCCGGGGTCCTCAGTGAACATCATGAACTTGCAAACTCTGAAGAGTTTGTCAATGGACGTCCGACATCTGTCAAGGGAAAGGATTGTCATTCAAGGCTTCAACCAAAATTGCCAGCAAGTTCTGGGGTCCATAGCTCTGCCAATCAAATTCGGGGATCTGCAAACTGAAGCTAAGATATACGTGATCGACGCCGACACGTCTTATAAGATTCTCTTGGGGCGACCATGGCTCCACGATTATGGCGTCATTCCGTCAACTCTCCATCAATGCATGAAGTATACTAAAAATGGCGAAGAAAGACGCATTGACGGAGACATCCAGCCGTTCGGTGTGCATGAAGTCCGATATGAAGATTCTCGGTACTTTACGAACCACCAAAATGCTAAGCCACAACTGACTGAGGATAGAATGGCCCCAAGACTCAAAAGCAAATCTGCGCCGGCTATCACTTTCAAAAGCAAAAATACCCAAGTGCGCCCGCATTTCGGCAGCGACACTGATGAGTCCGATGCTGGAAGCCCGTCCTTCCGCCAAACTCGCCCTCATTTCGGCAGCGATACGGACGAATCTGTTACTGAAGGCCCATCTAGCAGCAAAGTCCGCCCTCATCTTGGCAGTGACACTGAAGAGTCAGAAGAAGAGGACCTGCCGTGCAATAGCTGTGCAGATCGGCCCCCCATGCAGCAAGCGAAACTACGAGAGACCTTCGAAGTCGCTGAAGGGTCCCTGGCCATCACAAGGGTGTCGGAACGGATGTGCAAAGAGCTTGACGCATTGTCAGTCTCTACCGTGGACCGGCTGAAAACTTTCTACGTGCCCGGGAGGAAAAATGGACAGAAGGGCATCCTGTTTTACAGGTCCAACCCCGTTGTGCACCCGGACGATCTTTCTGTCGCGTGCCTTCACTATGAGAGAGGCATAAGAGCCGTCCTCAATCCCAGATACTATGCACCCGAGATGCGGGAATACTTTAAGAAGTGCGGATGCCGGTTATATCAAACGGAGTCCGAAGCAAAGTTTTACGATGGGCTATGGTATCCGCCCCAGGTCCGAGCACTCATCGATGGACGAATTCCAGATAGACGGGGCATAGGCTACATTCAACCTGATTCCAAAGCGTGCTACATGATCGATGTTGGTGAGGCCAGCGAAAGATCAAATGACGACGACAAGATAGCCGAGCCGGAAGAAGCTCCTCAAGAGCTCGAAGATGGCGGACAAGCAACCTTTGACGAGCTAACCGAGATTGACTTAGGAACGCCCGATAATCCAAGGCCGACCTACATCAGCTCGCTCTTATCAGAGAAAATGAAAGAGCAGATAATTGCCTTGCTGCGTGAGTTCGTCGACTGCTTCGCGTGGACGTACAAAGAAATGCCTGGCCTTTCCCCTGAGGTAGCCGTACATAAGCTGGCTATATCTCCTGATGCTAAGCCAGTCAAACAAGCTCCTCGAAGAATGAGAAGGGAGTTGGAGGAAAAGGTCATCGAGGAAACTAAGAAGCTCATCGATGCCGGCTTCATCAGAGAAGAGAAATATGCAGACTGGATCGCATGCATAGTCCCAGTGAAGAAGAAAAATGGGCAGATCCGAGTTTGTGTCGATTTCAGGGACCTCAACAAGGCATGTCCTAAAGACGACTTCCCGCTACCGGTCATGGAAATGATGGTCGATGACACCTCAAATTACGAGCTGTTCACCTTTATGGATGGCTCGTCTGGATATAATCAGATCAAGATGTCGCCTGAGGATGAGAAGCACACAGCATTTCGAACCCCGATCGGAATATATTGCTAAAAGGTAATGCCATTCGGACTGAAGAACGCAGGTGCTACATGTCAAAGGGCAATGACTAATATCTTTGATGACCTAATCCATAAAGTCGTCGAATGCTATGTTGATGATCTGGTCGTCAAGACTAAAGCTAAGGCCGATCATATCCAAGATCTTAGGACCGTTCTGACCAGGCTGAGGGAATACGATCTGAGGATGAATCCTTTAAAGTGCGCTTTTGGCGTATCATCGGGAAAATTCCTGGGCTTCATAGTTCGACATCAAGGGATCGAAGTTGACCCATCAAAGATAAAGGCCATCATGGAGATGCCCCCTCCGAAGAGTTTGACGCAGCTAAGATCTTTTCAAGGCAAGCTTGCTTATATACGGAGGTTTATCTCAAATTTATCGGGGAGATGTAGGCCCTTCTCAAAGCTCATGAAGAAAGGAGCTCCTTTTATCTGGGATGCCGAATGTCAAGCAGCGTTCGAAAGCATCAAACAATACTTGTTGCACCCTCCAGTGCTGGCTGCTCCCATTCCAAATAAACCGTTGATTCTCTACACTGCCGCGCTAGATGAGTCACTCGGTGCGCTCCTCGCCCAGAATAACAAGGAGGGAAAGGAAAATGCCCTCTACTACCTCAGTCGAACTCTAGTCGGGGCGGAACACAACTATTCCCCAATCGAAAAGCAATGCCTGGCTCTGATATTTGCTGTGAAGAAGCTGAGGCACTATCTGCTCGCTCATCGGGTTATGCTGATCTCCAAGGTCGACCCGCTCAAACACTTGATGACCAAAGCAAGCCTAGCCGGCAGAATGGCAAGATGGGCTGTCATGCTACTTGAGTTTGACATAGTTTATACCCCTCAGAAAGCAGTAAAAGGGCAAGCTATTGCAGACTTTCTCTCTGCTCATCCCATACCAGAAGGGTCGCCGCTAAATTGTGAGTTACCCGACGAACAAGTGCTGCACCTCGAGAATGACGAGCCATGTTGGGAGCTCTACTTCGATGGGGCCTCATCGATAAGGACCTCCAGTAAATCAAGTGTCCCGGAGATAAAAGCAGGGATAGGATTGGTATTCATCACGCCATCAATGGGAACCCTACGGCGTTCTTTTGCTCTCACCGAGCCTCGTACAAACAATGAGGCTGAGTATGAAGCTCTGATAGCTGGTTTGGAGCTCGCCATAGAAATGGAAATCCTTCGGCTACGGGTTTACGGTGACTCCCAGCTTGTCGTCAACCAAGTAAGCGGCGATTATAAAATATACAAACCCGAGTTAGCTCGGTACAGAGGCCGAGTGGTGGAACTCATGAAACGGTTCACTCACATTGAACTAATGAGAGTCCCTAGAGCGTTGAATGGAAAGGCTGACGTACTCGCTCGCTTAGCCAAGGAGCTGGCCGATCCTGACATGGACGAAATTCTGATCACAGTCAGGAGCCGACAAATTCTACCCCCAGTCTCTCTACGAGAAGAGGAAAGCGCGGAACAGAAGAGCAGTCCTGCGGAAGAAGCTTCGATCATCCAAGACGAGCCCGATTGGAGAGAACCCTTCATAGAGTACCTCCGATACGACAAGCTGCCCGAAGAAAAATCTGCGAGGATTCAGCTGAAGAAAAGAGCTCTCCGATACGTGTTTGTAAATGACATGTTATACCGCAGGTCATACGACCAACTATGGCTCAGGTGTCTGTCATTGGCCGAAGCCCAAAAGGTCATGAAAGATGTCCACTCGGGCGTTTGCGGTGCTCACCAATCTGGCCCCAAGATGCGACTTCAAATCAAACGGCTTGGGTATTACTGGCCCACCATGATACGGGATTGCGGAGAGCATGCAAAGAAATGTTATATCTGCCAAATTCACGGTGATTTTATTCACAAGCATCCCAATCCATTGCATCCTACGGTGGCGTTGTGGACCTTCGAAGTTTGGGGCACCGACATTGTTGGCCCAATTGATCCTCCGTCATCTAAAGGCCACCGGTTTATACTGGCCGCGACGGACTACTTCTCCAGATGGGCTGAAGCTGTCCCGCTAAAAGAAGTTAAGACAAAGGATATTCTGACATTCTTCCAGCATAATATTCTATACCGCTTCGGTACACCAAGAAGAATCATTTCTGACAACGGGCCTTCTTTCAAGAGCTTCAATGTCTCAAGGTTCGCTACTCGGCAAAAGATAGACTGGAGATATTCCTCCATCTATAATCCAAGAGCCAATGGGCTAGCCGAAGCCTTCAATAAGACTCTATGCAAGCTCCTGAGGAAAAATGCTTCAGCCAACAAGAGAGACTGGAATCTCAAGCTTCACGAGGCATTGTGGGCGTATCGTACCACGCACCGTACTCCAACTCAGTCCACTCCATACTCATTGCTCTTCGGAGTGGAGGCGGTCCTCCCCCTCGAAGTCGAAGTTCCAAGCTTAAGAATGGTCGTTCAGCATGAGTTGACGGAGGAGGAAAACGTGCTCCTTCGACTTGAAGAACTCGATGCCCTCGAAGAAAAGAGGCTCGCGGTGCACCAAAGTCTGGAGCTATACCGAGCCCAAATGTCACGGGCCTACGACAAGATAACCCGTCTCCGCGCTTTCAAGAAAGGTGAATTGGTGTTGGTCCTCAAAAGACCGATTATCCCCAATCGACATGCCAAGGGAAAATTCGAGCCGAACTGGGAAGGACCATACGTCATTGAGAAAGTATTCGACGGAGGATCCTACCAACTAATAAGTGCAGAGGGAGAAAGGCCCATGCCACCCATCAATGGACGATATCTCAAGAAATACTACACATGAATGCTCCAAGTCGCAGGCGAATTGAGCACATCAGCCCTACGGTCTGGATCAGACATCCTGCAAAACCGTATACAATCCACGGGCGTAAATGACCCCTATTTCTCCCAAATCCTGCCGGTGAGACTACTTTTAAAGTCCCACCAGCGGCAAAAAAAAAAAGAAAAAGAAAAAAAAAAAGAAGAAGAAATAAATGGTATGTCCACAAGCAAAACGGGCACGGATGAAAACCCGAAAGGGCTCCGTGAGTAAAAACAGCAGGACTACCGGCGAGTCTGTGAAAACCCGAAAGGGCGCAAACTCGTGAAAAGAGATGAAATACACTCGCAAGGTCCTCTCAACTTTGTAAGGAGAAAACCCCTGCGTGAGATCCTTACGACTCACAAAGGAGCAACACACTTAGGAATCCTCACAATTCCTAAGGAGAAAATACACCTGCGGGATCCTTACGACTCGTAGGGAGAAAATGCTTTTATGGGACCCTCACGGCCCATAAAATTGAAAAGCCTTGGATGGTAGGGACCCAAACCTATCTCCTAAGCCATCGTTCCCCAACGGGCAACGGCAAATGATGAGTCGCTCCTGGCATTTTGCTTCAGTGTTAGCGGTGCTGATGCCGACCAAAAACCCAAATCCCAAGTCCTCCCAAGGCAAATGATGAGTTGCTCCTGGCATTATTCCAGTGCAGCAATGCTGATGCTAAACAAGATCCAAATTCCAAGTCCCCAAATGGCGAATGATGAGTCGCTCCTGGTACCATATTCCAGTGCAGCGATGCAGACGCCAACCAAATTCCAAATCCCCAAATGGCGAATGATGAGTCGCTCCTGGTACCATATTCCAGTGCAGCGATGCAGACGCCAACCAAATTCCAAATCCCCAAACGGCGAATGATGAGTCGCTCCTGGTATCATATTCCAGTGTAGCGATGCAGACGCCAACCAAATTCCAAATCCCATACCCCAACGGCGAATGATGAGTCGCTCCTGGTACCATATTCCAGTGCAGCGATGCAGACGCCAACCAAAATCCAATTTCTCAAAATTCTCCCAGCCCTACGGTTGGTCCCCAAGTTGACTACCGTATACAATCCACGGGCTCAAATAATTCTCGTCATACCCATGCCCCACCACAATTACCAGTTACGCGGCTGGTCTCCGCCTTTGGAATTATGCTCCATTAAGAAGACCCACTCATGTGTCCTCACGATACATGAGGAGAACAAACCTTTGTGGGATCCTTACGACTCATAAAGGAAAAACACACTTAGGAGTCCTCACGACTCTTAAGGAGAAAATACACCTGCGGGATCCTTACGACTCGTAGGGAGGAAATGCTTTTATGGGACCCTCACGGCCCATAAAATTGAAAAGCCTTAGGCGATAGGGATCTAAACCTGTCTCCTAAGCCATCGCTCCCCAATCCCCAAATGGCGAATGATGAGTCGCTCCTGGTACCATATTCCAGTGCAGCGATGCAGACGCCAACCAAATTCCAAATCCCATACCCCAACGGCGAATGATGAGTTGCTCCTGGCACCATATTCCAGTGCAGCGATGCAGACGCCGACAAAGTCCCGAAATTTTTCCGGCCCTATGGTCTGGATCATACATCCTGCAAAACCGTATACAATCCACGGGCGTAAAACAATCCCAATCTCTCCTAAGCAACCAAATCTAAATTCTCTCGGGGCAAATGATGAGTTGCTCCTGGCATTATTCCAGTGCAGCAATGCAGATGCCAAACAAAAACCAAAATCCCAGAATCCTCTCAATGACAGATGATGATTCGCTCCTGGTACCATATTCCAGTATAGCGATGCTGATGTCAACCCAAATCAACAAGTCAACTTCCACTCCGACACCGCAGAAAGCGGAGCGAGTCAGAATCCAATCTCGACACCGCAAGAAGCGAAGCAAGTCAAGTCTACCCCTGACACTGCAAGAAGCAGAGCAAGTCAAATCAAGAACCGGCCGTCCACGTCGCTAAAAGGGCAGCACCGACCGTCCACGTCGCTAAAAGGGCAGCATCGACCGTCCACGTCGCAAAAATGGCAGCACCGACCGTCCATGTCGCAAAAAGGGCAGAACTGACCGTCCAAGTCGCTAAAAGGGCAGCACCGACCGTCCAAGTCGCTAAAAGGGCAGCATCGACCGTCCATGTCGCTAAAAGGGCAGCATCGACCGTCCAAGTCGCAAAAAGGGCAGCACCGACCGCCCAAGTCGCAAAAAGGGCAGCGCAGGATTCCTACAAAGCGGGAACCAGATAGCTCCGGGCCAGGGAAAACGCCTATCACGGACACTCCATCTCGGAGTCATGTCAAGCAACGACCGTCCATGTCGTAAAAAGGGCAATGCCAGCTTCCCAAAAAGCGGGAACCAAATCAGGTCGCCTCCAAGTAAAAGAAGATCCATCAATTTCATGCACACGACCCACATATGTGGTATGCATTTATTGATGGGGGGCAATTTGTTGGGGTAAAAATTTACACCCCGGTTGACCAAGTCAAAATCAAAGTCAACCCCAAGCCAAGTTGGCCCAAGCCCAGATCCAGTGGGCCCATGCCCGGGTCGAGCCCGAACATGAAGCGGCCGGCCTCCCCCCATGCCAAGATAAAAATTTTGTAATAAATAATTTTGTTGTATTTCTTTTATTTTATTTTTGGATAAATGTAAGAAAAATAGGCATAAAGCCAATTTTTTGTAAAGCCCATGGTTTATGTGCAAAAAGAAATGGCACATGAGCCATGGGATAGGCAAAATGCCATTTTGTGAAGCCCAAGAGGCTATGTGTAAAATGTATGGCCTATAAAGGCAAGGATAATGAAATATCCCAACAACTTTTTCTCTCTCCAAAAAAAAAAAAGTTTCAGATCTGAGATCTTTCTTCCTTCTTCAAGGTTCCAAAACCTTCTTCTTTCTTTTGAATTAAATCAAGAGTTCTACTCTCCTTTTTATAAAATAAATTAGTTTTTCACCACAAAACCCATCAAGGGGAACTCAGATCTTCCATTAGATCTCAAAAAGGAGTGATTTTTAAAATTCCATATCTCTTGATCTTCAAGATCCAGCCAACAGAGGAGGAAGAAGAAGAACCCATTTCCCCAACCAAAACATTTTTCTTTTTTCAGGAGTTCAACTCCACTAATTTCTCTTTCGAGAGTTTTTGGGGCTAAAAGCCCTCTTTTCCTCCAGCGCGCGCGCTTGCGCACCAGCGCGATGCGCAAAGCGCCCACGTGGCGCGCGCGCTTGCGCACCAGCGCGATGCGCAAAGCGTCCACGTGCCGACACGTGGCGCGCGCACTTGCGCACCAGCACGCTTGCGCTCCCGCTTGCAGCACTCGTGCGCAAAGCGCCCACGTGGCGCGCGCGCTTGCGCACCAGCGCGATGCGCAAAGTGCCCATGTGCCGACACGTGGCGCGCGCGCTTGCGCACCAGCACGCTTGCGCTCCAGCGCGCAGCGCTCATGCGCAAAGCGCCCACGTGGCGCGCGCACGCTTGCGCTCCAGCGCGCAGCGCTCATGCGCAAAAGCGCCCACGTGCCGACACGTGGCGCGCTTGCGCTCCTGCGCGCAGCGCTCATGCGTAAAGCGCCCACGTGCCGACACGTGGCGTGCGCGCTTGCGCTCCTGCGCGCAGCGCTCATGCGCAAAGCGCCCACGTGCCGACACGTGGCGCGCTAGCGCCTGAGCGCACAGCACCTAAGCGCACAGCGCCCAAGGTGCTGCCCCACGCATCCTTTGGATGTCTTTTCCCCTTTATTCATATATATATGTATATATATACATTTGTATACAAATGTACACATACACATACTCCGCAACATTCTCCCCCTCCAAAAAATTTTCGGGCCGGGGCGCTGCCCCGAACCCCGTAAGGGGGCTGCTAGCCCCCTTGACCCCCAGCCCGCTATCCGGGTAGCGGGACCCCCGTAAAAACTCTGCGTGGCTCCCGATATATCCAAAAACCCCCTTTCAAAACAGAACACACGCACACCGCGCATTGGGTTCGCATGACCAGTTTAACCCGTTAATCGGAGGTTCCCTCGCCCCAAAGGCGAGGGGTAATTAACGGCAGCTTAGTCCGCGGCTGCCGGAGATTCGGATCCCCACAATCATTAAACCCCGGCCTACCCTAGGCAGGGGGAATCTGTAGTACGCCTGACAAGCGCGCGCGTATTCCCATCTCACTGGGGTGATGAAAAACACCCTACAAAAGTGGGAGATTGTTGGATATGTTTTCCCTAGAGGTCTGTATTGTATAGGATGCCAGGGATATGTATGTACAGGACAATCTTGCTCGGTTGTATATATTATATTATTTGAGTTGTCTTTATCTTAATATGTGTATTTCTTTCTCTTGTTGCTTTATATTGCTTATACATATTGACAAAGACTCGATACAGTAGAATACTATTATGGTTTGACTTTATGTTAACATGTGCATATATTATACTCGATATCACATATGTCGGATACATGTTGATAAAACCCGTAAGATTTTACTTGACTACAAGCGCTATGATGGCGATCATACTTGTGAGAGCTGGGTAGTCCATAAGCACATCCTTAAAGGTCCCAAGTCGTAGGAATATTGAGACCGGGCATTGATATTCCAAAGGAGACTTGTGTATACGTCTCTAGACCCCAACGAGGGACGGTGGTTGGTCCCACAGCCATTGGTGTGGTTACCTAAGATTGTATATAGGTGCTCACTGGGGGTGACTGAAGGGTTGCCTAGTACGACAGTAAGGTTTCGGGAGGCATCGTCCATGCCAAATTAAAATTTTTGTCGTTCTAGCTAACCCTAAACAAAGAATCGTTTACAAGAAATCGTACGGAATACATATGCAAACACTTTGCAACTAAAAGTGAACAAGGAATACAACCTTTGTAGACCGGTCCTTCACTTCAATAGCTCCGTGTAGTAGTCCCCTTCGCTGTGATCGTGAACTACGGACTCTAGAGAGGCTCCCTTGAAGAAACGAACATCCTTTCTTCGAAGACTTCGAGGCCGAAGATGATCTACGTCGAGAAGACACTAACCAAAGCTATCTCTTCACTAATCATGGAATTAGTGAAGCAAACACCCTATACTAAATGACAAGTGGTAGAGGATGATGAAGTAGGAATTTTGCTCACATTAGAAATCATTTTCTCACAAGGTTTCATCACTTTGTCAAAATCAAGAGAGCTCAAGAATGAGGAAGAAGAAGATGAAGTTGTGATGAAAAGAAAGAATGAACTCATAAAGATACAAATGCAACCATGGTTATAAAATATCATGGCTAACTCATGTAGAGAATAAACCATACACTAAGCTTAAGGGTTGGGTTAAATAAATATCATAAACTTGACAAAAGAGTTGACTTTGTCAATGGTTATCCAAAAGCTTTTGTCCAAGCTAAACCATGACAAAATCTCACTCATTTGAATTAGCTTAATATAAATAAAAACTCTAACTTAACCCGAGCATGGTATAAGTCTCATACATCCATGTTGCATGTGTAACCTAGCATGACACACTTATATATATCACATATATATTTTGTGTCAAAAAGAAAACAATACATATATCACATATATGTAAAGTATATCAAATGTGAGAAAAGAAATCTTAAGTGAGCTAATACTAGTTAATGTAATGTAATATATCAAATATATAATTATACATTAAATTATTAAATCAACTCTTGATTCAATAATCTGGCTATATCATATACAACCGACTAATATTATATGAATCAACTTATCGAATCAACACTTGATCCGATAACCCGGCTATATCATATATAACCGACCGATATCTTATATCGCGAGAATAGAATATGGTATCTCATATCGTATTAATCTCGGTCCCGCATATATCACATATGCGCTCCTACTTCGTTTCGCTTGAGCCAGAAAACCTCTGTGTAGGACTCTAAAGACTCGTCAATACGCCGGCAGTAAGTGATGATCATATCAAACACCCACAAGCCGCAAGCGGTCTGCTAAACGTAACGGCCACCCGGGTATTGAGTGATCGGAAGATCAACAAGCAAGCCTGCTCATACTCCTACGAATCCAATCAGTAACACTACCGTACAGTCCGGTCTCTTCGTCTGGTATGTCGCATATCACAGCCTGGGGGTGGTGTAACGTCAGACCCCAATAGCCTGATAAGTCATTGTTCATATCAAAATTTTGCATTATTATATTCCCCATTCTTAATCATATTGCAAATAAATAGGTGCTTTTGATCCATGTCTGCTAAATAGTTGCAGGTTACAGGTTCTCAGAACAATACAGTGAAAATGGTGAAAAGACGCTACAAATGTGAGACTACGACCAACAAAAAGATAAATCTGCAAGATGCCGCCTACCAGTTTGAGGAACAAACGAAGATCAGCAAACAGTTCAATACACAAAGTACAAGGGCAGCATAACATTCAAGACTTCAACGCGAAACTAACGGTAAAAGTCCACAAATTCTGCACTGTTGGAAATCTGGAAGAAACTAGAAAAGATTCTGAAGAACAAAGTGAAGAAAACAGAAGTAAAAAGCAACATGAAGCAGCCCTGAGAAAATGAACTCAAGACCCCACCATATGGCCGCGGATCCGCGGCTAAACATGGCATTCCGCAGCGAATCCGCGGCCGTGCAGTGCACGTGTCAGTGCACATGTCGGTGGGTGTCGGTGCTTTGACCCGTCTTTCTTAGGGTAGTCTTGTAATTTTAAATGTGGATCAGATGTAAACCCTAGGGTTTCTCCTATCTATAAATAAGAAATCCTACAGCCTCTTTTGAGGCATGCCACTTTTTATTTTTCTAGTCTAAAATTTCAATTCCTTTGTAATCGTCAAGAGTGCATCAATAAAGACTTTTTATCTGAATTTAATTCTTGCATTTTTATCTATTCTTTTAATATCTGCTATTTTATTTTGTCTTTTATTATTTGCAACTTAGATAATTTTTTAAATAAAACATAAAAATGAATTCCATTATTAATACCCTAATGAGTGAGTAATTCCTCACTTGTTAGGGTTAGGATTGGGTAGGTTTGAGAAATGAACATCTCTCACTCCTTTCTTGCCCGTATAATATTTTAAATTAGGACTCTATGTGAATCAAACACACACCGCTCACTACGGCATCCTATCATATGAGATAGCGGTGATTCCTAGTTAGACCGGTTGTGGTTGATTTACTTAGAGGTTAGGGCTAAGAGTTAAGAAAGGATGGACAAGGACCAAAGGGAAGAAACTACGTTTCTTTCTAATCGTGCTAATCCCCTTTGTTGACTATTACCCTAACACCTTCTTAATTACGGCAAAGGAAGTAGTGAGAAGAATTCTCTTTCCAAACTAACCTAATCCTAACCCTAGCAAGGTTTTAAATCGAATTAAATTCAATCTTAGTTTTTCTAAATATTCAAACCCTACCAAAAATAAGACTTAACTCGTTAGAACAATAAGAAAAGAACACGTTTTCCCTGTGGACCGACCTGTACTCAATTGGCTAGCTACCAAGCGACGCCGTTATTGATTGCGGTATTCTTAACTTTGATTTTTGAAACGCATACGCAAAAGAACAATCAATCAAATGGCGTCGTTGCCGGGGATAGCGTTAGTTATTTTCTTTTTGTAATTTCGGGTTAATTAAAATTAAAAAAATCATAAAAACTGAAAAATATAAAAACATAAAAAATATCAACTTGTTATTTTTTGAAGGGTTTTTGTGTGAATTGGGCAGGAAAGGAAGAAGGACAGATTCAGATCTGGAGCAAGCTCGGTGAACAAATCCAGAAACAGAAGATCTGAACAGATAGAGGAGAACCAAAACAGGAAACAGAAAAATTTTGACGGCCTGATCCAACAGAATGACCACGGAACCGCGGCTAAAGGAGCTGTTTGACCGCGTAACCACGGTCAACCACTGATGTCAGCAGTCCATTTTGCTCTGTAAGCATTCCATTTCTCCTCTGTAACCCCTGAACTCTACTGAAAAATTTTCCTGCAGGGTTCTTTGCGCAAAACTTCTTCTCCCTCCAATAAATCAATTTTGTGCAGGATTTTTCGCGTCGCAAATATAAAAAAATTTCGGCAAGTGTTTTAGATTTTGTGTGTTTACTGCTTTGCATTTTTAAAACGGACTTTTAAAGGGCTATAAAACTAATCCAGATTGGGTGGGGATTTTATTACCCTTCCTAGGACCCCAAAAATCACAAAAAGCATATGCATCACTCTCGAGTTAATTAAAAAATATTTAGACTCAGACAATTAAGGACTATCGCGCTCATTAAGACAGAGGAATGTTGTGGGCAATCGGTCGTTTATCTAAACTTGACTTTGTGGTGCCTAGGCTAGAAAAGTGGAAAAGGTAATTTTAAAAGGCCCGTCTCACGGTGATTCGTGAGCGGATCCCTCTTTTCTTTAGTTGTGCTTACCTGGCCACAATTGGCGGTGAATAGGCAATTTGAGGGATATCTCACAACTTGCCCTTTGGACCAGTTAGGAGCAGTCTAGTTGACTTAGGAGACCCTAGCTCTAGGCTTGATTGTGCATACTTAAATTGTGATTGCTTGAAAGTGTGTTGTAGTTATTTATAAAAATCTTTTGCAAAACTCTTTAAAAAAAAGGAAAAAAAACCACAAAATTTTTACAAAAACTTGCCATTTTGTCGCTAGAAATCTATTGCACCCAACTTTCACCCACATTTTCTCCATTGACGTTTTCTTATCCCCACATTCTATGTTTGACTACACTACACCTCATTTAGTGTATGTCCGGTTGGACTAGGGACACTAGCGCCCGTTTAGTCCGTGTCTCGTTAATGCCAACTGATGACGCGTTCGACTCCGAAGTCGAAATTCCTTCCACTTCTTTACCTTCATCTTCAAATTCATCATCTTCTAAGCAGATGTCAGGATTCAATCCTAACAACCCCTTACCTACTACAGGACTGATTCCACCTCAACTGGGTGCGAATAACCCATAACACCCTCCTGTTGAAGCGCCCTAACGAATCGCGTTCCAGGATCTTTTCTATCCAACCCGCACCGCACTTCCTACTTGTCTTTCACTTCCGCCGGCTAATGGGGATAACTTCGAAATTAAACCCCACTTCATCAATATGTTGCCCAAATTTCATGGGCTGGAATCCGAAGATGCCTACATCTTCATTAACAAATTCCAGAATGTTTACGCAATGATGAAGACCACCCAACTTTCTGATGATGCTATAAGGCTATGTGTCATTCCCTTCATTTTATGTGATCTAGCTGAAATGTGGCTATATAGTACAGCATCGCATTCCATAAAAAGTTGGGAAGAGTTTGTTAAGGCTTTTCTTAAAAAGTTTTACCCACACCACAAGACCGCGAGAATTAGAAATGAAATTAATCAATTTTCCCAGCTTCCTTCCGAACCTTTTTGGAAGTGTTTCGAACTATTTAAGGACCTTCTTGTTCAGTACCCTCACCACGGTATCGAGAGATGGCAACTTTGCCAAACTTTATACGAAGAACTGAACCCAGCAACTAAGCAGTTGCTGGAAACTATCTGTCAAGGTCACTTCCTTACAAAATCTGACGAGGAAGCTTGGCAATTTCTCGACGATCTTGCTGAACAAACGCTTCAGTGGGAAAGCACTAGACAGACCGCTTCGTCCACTTCATCTACTTCATCCGGTCAGTCTAGGGCAGGTGTTCATCAACTTGACATGTCAATTGCAATGAAAGCCAAAATGGCCGCAATTACACGTAAACTAGAAGCAATTAAGAGCAAATTCTCATCGCCTTCTCCTGTCCCCGCTTTACCCCCTCGCACTATTTGCGCTTGTTGTTCGGATCCGTCTCATTTGACCGAAGAGCGTCCTTACAACCCACCTTCTCAAGGATAAGATCAAGTCAATGCTGCCTTTCAGCAGAGACAAAGAAATGATCCACACTCTTCAACTTATAATCCTGGTTGGAGGAACCACCCTAATTTTTCTTGGAATCAAAATCAACAACAATTCCAAGGCAATAATAATTTTCAGAGGCCTCCTCCACAACAACAAGCCCCTCAACAAACTCAATATCAGCAACCTTTCTAACCCCAACCTTACCAAAATCAAATGAACAATTTTGCACCAAACAACTCTTTTCCTCAAAACAACTTTGTTCAACCAAATAACGATAAGGTTTCCTCGCTAGAACGAAGTCTGGATGCGTTTTTAAAACAATCTACGCAATCCTCAGCCAACATCCAGTCTTACATTCAGCCTTTGGTGCAACACACTGCATCAAATGAGCAAAACATCAAAACCATTGAAGCTCAAATTGCACAACTGAATGCTGCTCTAAGCGAGCAAGAGAAGGGAAAACTTCCATCTCAACCACTGCCAAATCTTGGTCACACACAAAATACACATTTTGCTCATGAACAACAAAATCATAATCTGAGTGCCGTGACTATATTGAGATCTGGAAAGGTATTGCACAACAACGTTGGCAATAATAATGACACCCCGGCTGCCGCTTCTTCTTCTTCATCATCATCTTCTTCATCTTCTTCAGAGCATGTTCTTCATTCTTCACAAGGCTCTACTTCTTCTACTAATTCGAACGGACCCACATCTCACTCCACGAAAACGCCAACACTGGGATCCGTTCCAACTCCGCAATCTACTCCACAAACATTGGACTCAACAAATTTTCAAAATGTTCCATTTCCAAACAGGTTGAGATCCAATAAACAAACTCCACAAATGGAGAAGATTGTAGAATTCTTCAAACAGGTTAGCATAAACATACCTCTCTTGGATGCAATCCAACAAGTCCCTTCTTACGCTAAAATCTTGAAGGACTTATACACCAAGAAGAGGAAATCACAAGTACCCAAGAAAGTTTTCTTGGCTAGTGCAGTAAGTGATACTCTTACCCAACCTTTACCTAAAAAACGAAAGGACCCTGGCTGTCCTACAATTTCAATAACTATTAGGGATAAGAACATCAACCGCGCACTTCTAGATCTTGGTGCCAGTGTTAATTTGCTTCCTTATTCGGTATATGGCGTTGGAGAGCTGAAACCCACACATTGTACTCTCCAAATAGCCGACCAATCCAT
Organism: Agapanthus africanus; assembly: GCA_030015575.1. Classification (NCBI taxonomy): domain Eukaryota; kingdom Viridiplantae; phylum Streptophyta; class Magnoliopsida; order Asparagales; family Amaryllidaceae; genus Agapanthus; species Agapanthus africanus. The sequence goes on along the minus strand of JASDDO010000010.1, from coordinate 481,884,013 downwards.
CACCCATCCTAGGGGTGAGTTAGAGGATGTGTTGATTAAAGTTGGGGACTTCATTTTCCCCGTTGATTTCATTGTTATGGACACACAGCCTGTAGCTAACCCCCGGAGTCAAATTCTGGTGATACTCGTGTAAGTGCACGGCAGCGCCCCGGCCGTCTCTCCGAGGCCAAAATGCGGAAAACAAAACTTTTATTAAACTTGTAAACCGGCGCTACCGTGTACTACAAACCCGGATCGGGCCATTAACCTAATGCTAGCAAACTAGAGAATGGGTAGAGAGATATACCGAGCGATCCGTGTCCTTCGGTCTTCTCGTCGTCATCCCGATCTTCCCGCGGAATCTCCGGTCTTCACCTCCTCGTCGGAAGGGCACCACATCGCCGGGTTCTTTTACAGGCTCCCACCTCTGGACCGAGGCAACTCGGGCATGAAGTTGGCGAGTCGACGTGTCCAAGGATGCTGTAGGCTAAGTTTAGATCACTATGTCTTTAGGGGTTGTAAGAAGTTGCCATTTGGAAGTGTAGAAGGAGATGTGAACTTTTGTGATGGCTTAGGGAATTTTGTAGCAAGGAAATGAGAACAAAATCCCACACTAAAAATTGTGACAGCCCCCTCAAGAGAAGTGGCCGGCCTCATGCTAAGAGAGTGAGAGAGAGAGTGTGGATCAAAAAATGCAAGAAAGAATGACGAGTGATGATGAGAAAAAAAAAACAATGATCACAACAAAGTCTCCTCTTCAAGAACCATCTCACATCTCATCACAAAAGTCAAGCAATGATGATGCACAATCATGAAGCAACCATGTGCCACTAAAAAGTCTTCTCCTTTATAAAATGCACAATTGCAAATAACCCCCTCCACCAAAATTCAGCCAAAGAAAGAAACACAGGAAAATGGCCGAAACCGGAAAGCAAATTGGCAACTTCAGAAAAACGATCCCGTAATAAATTACAGGAAAACCCCGCGACTGTATATACATACCCGCATTTGTATTCCGACCGAATATAAATGCAATGAGACAAAATCTACACTGTACAATACTAGGATCCGGCTTAAACCAAAGCCCGCTAGTATTATCCGTCCGATCATGATCCATGCAATACCGCACGTACATGATCGAACCCTGCCATATATCCATACGGCCTCTACAGCGTTTCGCCCGAAACTTGAGAAATTGTCTGTGGGGGACTCTAAAGACTCGTCAATACTTTGGCTGTGGATTTAACCACTAGCACGTCAGAGGTATTAGCCATACGTAATGGGCCACCAGCTATTGACCAAAAGGGACGTCGATGAGCGAACTCATCCTGACACCCTACTGAGCCTGTCAGTGACAATATCCGTACAGTCCGGCCCGTTCGTCTATGAGCATCGCATGGCGGGCCTAGGGGGTTGGTAAAAGTCAGACCCCCAAAAGCGGTACAAGTCGTGTCGGAGTGTAGCCCAGAACACCGTGAGGTATTACTGGAATACCTACCAATAAATCTCCTGCCTTGGCCAAGGACTTCGTGTAATGGCTCTCCTAGACAAGCGCGACCTCACCCCCAATACCGGGAGAGACGAACCCCTGAAGATCCGCTCACTGCCTCCATGTGGCTCACGACTGTACCCAACTAAAACCTGTTTGCACGACTCCTTTGAGCCGTGGTAGGGTAGTAATCAAAGTACAGTGGGAACTTACACGAGACAAATGACGATCTCAGGTCGATGAACTAATCTGTACACATGTCACCAGGGAACTACTATCTGACATCTGGTATAAGACCAACTAGCATGTTCCCGGCGAGTCCTGTACGGTGTACTCATAACCCAATGAGCACCTGTATACATCTTAGGTGAACCAACTGACACCAGTGGCTTGTGAGACCGGCCACCGCCCCTCGTCGGGGTCTCAACTGTATACACTAGTCTACTCTGGAGTATCGATGCCCTGTCTCGAAACTCCCACGACTAGGGACATTTTAAGGATGTGCTTATAGACTACCAGCTCCCACGTATATGATCGCCATCATACTACTGGCTGTCAAGCAAGAATCCTAAGGGCTCTATCAACGCGCAATAGTGACCTGTAAGATCACCTAAAGCAGTACACGATGATAAAGATAAACCAGATAGCATATTATCATCTTGAGTAAGACTGTTCTAACGGTATAGGTCATCCCTCAATCATTGCAATCACGTGCCTGTGATCCAATAATTGACTCTGAGGGCACTATCTCCAACAATCTCCCACTTGCACTCAAGGCTAATTATTGCGATGTCGCATACTCACAGCCCGTATGATACCGAACACCCAACTCCTCTACTAATCAGTCTCACAAAACCCGTTTGCGAAACTAATGCGTTCGAGGAATATCCTCAGTGAGTGGATCCGCCCTAATGTTTCTTTCTATGTCTCTCTTTATCTCAAGTTCGCGGAGAAAACCATCTCCCGAAATGAGCAATACCTGTCTTAGAGTATGTCTGGATATCTGATGGGACCTAGTTCATAAATGAACTCCAAATCCAAACTTCTCAGACTGTATCGTCAACTGAACTTAATCAGTATCCTGAGCCATACCTCCCTCAGTATCCGCTTGGACCACCTGTCCAAAATACTGCCCCTCGTCAGAGGGAAAACTATAACTCTGACAGTCACTCTGTCATCCATGTCACCTTGGAAGCCTGGAATGATAACCGTCTCCCGAATAAAGCTACCGTTATCATATCCCTAGAACATCCGCTTATGTTCTAAAACTGCTTCCGAATGTTTCTCCAGGATTGGATCAATATCAACTTATTGCATCTACTGCAAAAACAACATCTGGTGTGGTACTTGACATCTCATGATCGACTCAATTGCCTAAGCAAGTGATCTGCCAATCATGCACATCCCTCTCCCCTTTAGTCTGTACAACTCCTTTAGAGAGGGTGACTCCATCACCTGCAGGTATACTACCGTGCCAGGAGTCGTCCATTCTAAAACACCTTTAGAATGCTGTCTAAATACCCAGATTGGAAAACTATCCAAATCTAGATCTAAAACCATAGATCCAGTAACTAGAATGTCTTGATATAATATCCAAGTCCCATGTGGAGAAACTACTGTGTGACAACCAAAGTATAACCGATCGTAGTATAGGAACTTCACTTCCTATTCTGTGTATGTCAACCAAATACCAGGACATCACACCCTACTACCTTCTCAACAGATCCATCCGCTATTCTGATGAAGTCAAACCTGTGACTGCTACATCAGAAATAGATGATCTATCTCCGCTATATCTGTTTTAGTCCATAGACATAAGCTACTTGTCCACCAATGTTTCCGCTGCTCCCACTGACTACGACAACCCTCTGGCAGAGTCATATAGACGTACACTTCTAAAGCCAGTTTAGAACGACGCTATACTCATCCTCCTGCCGGGTCTCACAGTCTGGAACAACAGCAATGGCAAGTCTGGGTAAACAAGAACCTCCCTGTCACCGTCCTTGAGGCTACCGGAGTACATCTCGGGTGCCTGAGGTTACCCACCATATCTGCGGAGTAGCCAATGGAATGTCAAACCAGATTGAATCTTTAGGTTCTTATCAAATTTTCAGTAATCGTTTGCTAATCTGGAATCACTTCTAGTTCTACCATACTCTCACTACTGTTTTCTGAAAAAATCCATTTTTATTAAAACTGTGGCGAGTCAAGAATAATATCACTATTGATCTTCTAGATGGTAGAAAGTCAACCCTCGTCATAGCCCGGGTCGACCCACAAACAGCCATTACAGAAACGTGCCTCGAGTCATCCAGAGTCTGGTTTTAAGCATAAACTGGACAACTCCCCGTATCTTAACAATGTCAAGATATGAACTGTTCTATATCCAATACAGAAACAGAGGCACTGATTTAATTGAACCAGATTCAAATCATGCAACTGTCTCCAGTGCATGTCAACTAAATGGAAAGAGGCCGATCAGCATTACTCAACTTAGGAGTACTTCCAATTATGAGTAACCTGAAAGAGAAGCAAGTTCTCTTAATCATTACTATCAACTGAATACCATGCATAAGTATCTACATTTTCGATCACCTTGAAGAATCCCGATACTTGCAACATCTGATTCTCTACTTTACTCTTATACCTATAACTTCTCAATACTTGGACCTTGTGTTTCTACGAAACACTTGTCTAAGAACTAGAGAAGTCATAAGTAAACAGAATATAGTACAAGGATCAACCCCTCTAACCTAATGGACACTGGACAATATACAATACTCTGTATAAGTCCCATGAGTTTAATAACTCATTCCCTGTATGTTGTAGGTCGAAAACTGTACTTATGGTTAAGAAGAATTACACCGCCGTTTAATACTCTTTACCTAACCATCCACTGGTATAGGTAAATGTCATAGACATAATTTCAAAAAGGTATATCTCACTCTATAAAAATAGACGTACAGATATATCAATTTGAAATTGGTGCATAACAACGGATATTCAAAACCAAATATTTGCCGTCCGGCAAACTACCCAGGTGATTTCCTCAAATATCACCAATTACAACGAATTCCGATATAATGAGGATAATCACCTAATTCCCAATAAGTTACTCCCACTCATCATCTGTAAAACCATACAGATGTGAGAATCAAACCTGGTAAATACATACTCTGGAGTAAGGACTAATTGGGAAATCAGTTTTCTTTTAACAATACACAGTGAAACTGAAACATTGAAATGTTTTGTAGGGGTATCCGGGTATTCCTAGTAATGCATCTTCCATTATCCAGATTCACAACTGTAACCGTATATTTCTTTGCCATCTCTCCAAATCCCTTCATATGTCTTTAGTCATTACCTTCTGTACACCCTCTTAGGCTAAATGGTTTTCTTCCATCCCTACCTTTCGGCACCGGCCTATGGTTTGGAAGAAGACTATCCAATAAGCATAATGGGTGTACTGTCCTAATCTTAGGAGCACTCACAATGCGAGAGAAGGTGAAGATAAAAGACAACTGAATAAACCTTATTCCTATTTCTCCTGAACCAGAATCCATCCCCGAACTGGAGCAAGTTCCTTTCGAGTTCGTATATAACCATACGATGGAGTATCCAAATAACTGTGGATTTTCGTAATGATACGGAGTGTCCTGGAGAAATACAAAGGTGAAGTGGGAGTGGTAATGAAGTACTTGGTTTGGTCGTGAATGGCAGTCGCAATTTACTTTGCCCTCCTTCTAATCCCTTTATTTGTCTTTATTTAATACCTTCTGTACACCACACTTAGGCTAATCGGCTTTCTTCATTCCCTACCGTTCGGCACCAGCCTAAGGTTTGGAAGAAGACTATCCAATAGGCGTAACGGGTGTACTATCCCCTAATCCAAGGAGTACTCGCAACCTGAGAGAAGGTAAAAGGAAAAGACAACTGAATAGTCCTATTCGTTTTCTCCAGAACCGGAAACCATCCTCGAATAAATTCCTTCGAGTTCGTATATAACCATACGATGGTTTTATCCAATGGAAGTGGACATTCGTAGTAATACAGGGTGTCGTGGAGAAAAGGGTAAAAGTAGGAGTGGCAATGAGGTATGCAACTCTGACAATCCAAAAGCCAGTGTTATAAGAAGGTTCGGTTAATTTGGTCACTGAGTCATAGTCTTAGGGTCGGGTCATGGCCGCTTCCAAAGAGAGAGAGAAAAGAAACACTCAGCTTGCACTCTAACCTAGATCAGAATAGTTATCAATTTATCTAATCAAGAAACCTCCCACTGTAACCTCAAATTCTCCTCCAAACCTGAAAGAAGAATTAGTCGGGATCACCCAAGGAGTAAACCAACTCATCAATGGGAATCGGGATCCAACTATCATCGCATGATAACGTGATGGAATCCACTCACGTTATCACACTCCAGAAGGTAAGCGCATATCTGACAAGTTTCAGTTTCTTTAGAAACTCCCGATGTGATTTTTGCCCCATGCTCTTATGACCTTGACGAAGGCCAACATATCATAAGTCACATGTCAAGTTCTACCCGTCATTATCCAGGTTAATTTGAACCCACCCTTACATACCCTTGACTTTGGCCAACAAGGCAGTACGACTGTCCCAAACCAACGCATCTATCTATGCTGCAGAAAAGCAACAAATAGCTACCATACACTATGCCTTAACGAAGGCCAACATACACAGCATGAATACTATGTGCTACCTTTCTGAAATGATGGAGGGTTACGAATGGTTTTTGGCGAAAAACCTTTAACGTAATGAACTTGATATCGTTGAAGGAACCGGATAGCTTTTATAAAAAATATAGTGGCGAAAACCTTCGCTAAAGAGGTCACTCCCGGTGAAGGGATCTCGGCTCTTTCCCCGTAGAATGAGGTGCAGGATATTCCAACTGAATAACACGATGCAAAGCAAAAGTAATCGACTATAGTGAAGTTATTACCCTGACGCAAACTTCTGTCCAAGAGGTCACTCCCGGTGAAGGGATCTCGGCCCTTGCCTCGTCGACTGAAGTGCTGGATATTCATAACCGAATACCACTGTGCAAAACAAAAGAGAACGTCCTTGCAATAACAGCTTTTTGAAAAATTGTTCCAACAACATTAGAATAGGTTTGTTTAGCTTGCATTGATCCGAATCAATGCAGTCCCATCAATTGATCACACCAATAAAGAACGAAAATAATGATGTACGTATATGCCATCCGCATTCGCCACTGGGTCCCGTCATCACCCGTTAGGTTACTTAACTAACGACAGAGCGGAGACTGGACTAGCGCGGATGCAAAACATATACAACATCTACTAGTATATATATCAATATATAATATTCGCTCAAGGCGTGATAAAATGCAACATCACAGAAATGTAATAAGTATCACAGAACAATACAGATATCTGGGATCCCCGGGTTTCATAGAGCCGCTACTGAAACCCGACGTTCCCCTGGTCGTGTGGATAGCCAGTGCAATGAAATCCTAGACCCCTACGGGCGCGGCAAGTTAACCGCCAAAACCTGAAGCGAGGCAGCCCCTTTCAACAAAGTGAATGGACCACCCAGCACTTCATGGAATCCGGTAACTTGGATACCCCTCCTTGGGTCAACCTATACCCCCTACGAGTGCGGCGAATAGCCCGCCAATTCTAGAGTGAAGCCCCCTCCGTCTCAACGTCATGAGATGCGGGCTCGTTGCCCTCTAGAACCCGGCTATACGTGCACCCCACCTTGGGGTAATCCTAATACAGAAAGTAAAATATACATACAACGGGTACATCAACCTCAGCCCGGTCGTGCCCCAAAAGAATAATATACAAACAGGCAGTGACGGCAGTCCACATGTCGGACGCTCGTCCCGCATTATCAAATATACATAATAAACCAAACTGTACTACCATTGCATCCAGGCTATCCACCACGACAATCCGCAACATCACAGCATAACACAGAACATCAACGTGAATGTCACGTACGCAAATTCGTCTAAAAGGGCTATAGCAGTTAGACAGGATTTACCGATCAAATGACATTCACGGTCGCAGATATAATGTAAATACTGTGAACTAATATGTTTAAAATTTTTGATCGACTAAATTTCCCGAAGTGGGCCCCAAGCACAACTGTAGCACTCAAAATAAATCTGGGCCCAAACTAAACATTCCAAAAACCCCAATTTCAACTCAGAAAGCCACTGTAGAAATTTGGTACGGCGTTGACCTTTTTCAGCCGCGGAACCGCGGCCAGAATAGCGGTTTGGCCGCGTTTCCGCGGTCGTACTGTAGCATCACCTAACCAAATTTTCACAGAATGCTTAAAAAACCCTGCACGATTTTTTGACATGCCCAGAAAAATTTTTGGAGCATAAAATAAAATCGACAGAAACTGTCAAATTTGAAAACGCATTTTTGGGATTTTTGTTCGATCGAGTTCTAAACACGTTAGACCAAGCTAGACTAGGTTAATGGCGTGGCTCTGATAACAGTGTAAGTGCACGGCAGCGCCCCGGCCGTCTCTCCGAGACTAAAATGCGGAAAACAAAACTTTTACTAAACTTGTAAACCGGCGCTACCGCGTACTAAAAACCTGGATTGGGCCATTAACCTAATGCTAGCAAACTAGAGAATGGGTAGAGAGATATACCGAGCGACCCGTGTCCTTCGGTCTTCTCGTCGTATTCCCGATCTCCCTGCGGAATCTCCAGTCTTCACCTCCTCGTCGAAAGGGCACCATATTGCCGGGTTCTTTTACGGGCTCCCACCTCTGGACCGAGGCAACTCGGGCACGAAGTTGGCGAGTCGACGTGTCCAAGGATGCTGTAGGCTAAGTGTAGATCACTATGTCTCTAGGGGTTGTAAGAAGTTACCATTTGGAAGTGTAGAAGGAGATGTGAACTTTTGTGATGGCTTAGGGAATTTTGTAGCAAGGAAATGAGAACAAAATCCTACACTAAAAATTGTGACAGCCCCCACAAGAGAAGTGGCCGGCCTCATGCTAGGAGAGTGAGAAAGAGAGAGAGTGGATCAAAAAATGCAAGAAAGAATGATGAGTGATGATGAGAGAAAAAAAAAACAATGATCACAACAAAGTCTCCTCTTCAACAACCATCTCACATCTCATCACAAAAGTCAAGCAATGATGATGCACAATCATGAAGCAACCATGTGCCACTAAAATGTCTTCTCCTTTATAAAATGCACAATTGCAAATAACCCCCTCCATCAAAATTCAGCCAAAGAAAGAAACAAAGGAAAATGGCCGAAACCGGAAAGCAAATTGGCAACTTCAGAAAAACGATCCCGTAATAAATTACAGGAAAACCCCGCGACTGTATATACATACCCGCATTTGTATTCCGACCGAATACAAATGCAATGAGACAAAATCTACACTGTACAATACTAGGATCCGGCTTAAACCAAAGCCCGCTAGTATTATCCGTCCGATCATGATCCATGCAATACATCACGTACATGATCGAACCCTGCCATATATCCATACGGCCTCTACAGCGTTTCGCCCGAAACTTGAGAAACTGTCTGTGGGGGACTCTAAAGACTCGTCAATACTTTGGCTGTGGATTTAACCACTAGCACGTCAGAGGTATTAGCCATACGTAACGGGCCACCAGCTATTGACCAAAAGGGACGTCGATGAGCGAACTCATCCTGACACCCTACTGAGCCTGTCAGTGACAATATCCGTACAGTCCGGTCCGTTCGTCTATGAGTATCGCATGGCGGGCCTAGGGGGTTGGTAAAAGTCAGACCCCCAAAAACGGTACAAGTCGTGTCGGAGTGTAGCCCAGAACACCCTGAGATATTACTGGAATACCTACCAGTAAATCTCCTGCCTTGGCCGACTTCGTATAATGGCTCTCCTAGACACAGCGCGACCTTACCCCCAATACCGAGAAAGACGAACCCCTGAAGATCCGCTCACTGCCTCCATGTGGCTCGGGACTGTACCAACTAAAACCTGTTTGCACGACTCCTTTGAGCCGTGGTAGGGTAGTAATCAAAGTACAGTGGAAACTCACACGAGACAAATGACGATCTCAGGTCGATGAATTAACCTGTACACATGTCACCAGGGAACTGCTATCTGACGTCTGGTATAAGACCAACTAGTATGTTCCCGACGAGTCCTGTCCGGTGTACTCATAACCCAATGAGCACCTGTATACATCTTAGGTGAACCAACTGACACCAGTGGCTTGTGAGACCGGCCACCGCCCCTCGTCGGGGTCTCGACTGTATACACTAGTCTACTCTGGAGTATCGATGCCCTGTCTCGAAACTCCCATGACTAGGGACCTTTTAAGGATGTGCTTATAGACTACCAGCTCCCACGTATATGATCGCCATCATACTGCTGGCTGTCAAGCAAGAATCCTAAGGACTCTATCAACGCGCAATAGTGACCTGTAAGGTCACCTAAAGCAGTACACGATGATAAAGATAAACCAGATAGCATACTATCATCTTGAGTAAGACTGTTCTAACGGTATAGGTCCTCCCTCAATCATTGTAATCAGGTGCCTGTGATCCAATAATTGACTCTGAGGGCATTATCTCCAACAACTCGGTCGACCATTCCTTGCAACTTCTAATGCGGTGATCAATTGTCGAAATAGTTCGATGAACCTATCTTTCGGAAACATGACAATTGAACTCAATATTTTTAAGTTGGGGAATCAGCCCTCCGAACCTAATGCTAATATACTTGATATTTTCTCAATACAAGAGATCACTCAGGAGGACCGTGAGCTCGAAAAATTTCTGTTCGATCACAACAATTTTGACGCCACTAGTGCGTTCCTCCTCGAATCTGACACTACTTTCACACCCGATAACGATTACAAGTATTTCACTTCTTCGAACGATTTTGAAGAATCACCACCCGAGTTCAAATCCTTTGAATTTTTGGATGAGTTAACTGAACCATCTGACTCGGTTGCTTACACTCGCATTGAACCTCTATTGGAATCCTTCGAGTTTGAGACAGTTTCACCAATTTTACCTTCAATTGTTTCGCCTCCAAAACTCGAACTCAAGCTATTGCCGTCTCACCTTAAATACGCTTACTTAGGTGAGAATGAGACCCTTCCCATTATCAACTCGGCTTCTCTAGCCCCCGAGCAAGAGAAAGCCCTTTTAACGGTCTTACAAAACAATCGGCAAGCTTTTGGCTGGACTATGGCGGACATCAAGGGGATTAGTCCCCTAATAGTTGAACATCATATTCATATGATGGATGATGCCAAGCCAGCAAGGGATCCACAAAGACGACTAAACCCTATAATGAAGGACGCTGTCAAAAAGGAGATTTTAAAATGTCTAGATAGTGGTATCATTTACCCTATCTCTGATAGCCAGTGGGTTAGCCCTATTCACGTTGTCCCAAAGAAATCGGGCATAACGGTCATAACTAATGAGGCGAATGAGTTAATACCTACTTGCACCCAAACTGGGTAGCGAGTTTGCATCGATTATAGAAAACTCAACGCCGTGACATGGAAAGACCGCTTTCCATTACCTTTTATTGACCAAATGCTAGAACGATTGGCTGGGCACGAGTACTATTGCTTTTTAGATGGCAACTCCGGCTATAATCAAGTTCCCATCACCGAAAAGGACCAAGATAAGACCACATTCACTTGTCCCTTCGGCACGTTTGCTTACCGTCGCATGCTCTTTGGGTTATGCAATGCACCCACTACTTTCTAGCGGTGTATGATGGAGATTTTTTCAGACATGGTGGAAAAATTCTTGGAGATTTATATGGATGATTTCTCCATTTTCGGCGACTCCTTTGATGAGTGTTTGCTACATTTAGACACAGTTCTTACCCGGTGTAGGGATAAGAACCTTACTTTAAATTGGGAGAAGTGCCACTTTATGGTACGAGAAGGTATTATCCTAGGACATATCATCTCGCAAAATGGTATTGAAGTAAATAAAGTTAAGATTGAAGTCATTTCCAATCTTCCTCCTCCCAAGTGCGTCCGAGACATTCGAGCCTTCCTTGGCTATGCCGGTTTCTATAGACGGTTCATCAAGGATTTTAGCAAGATAGCTAGACCCTTGACTCTTTTGTTGGCCAAGGACACCACTTTTGATTTCGACTCAAGCTGTATGAAGGCGTTCGAGTCATTGAAAAACTCACTCATTTCCGCTCCCATTCTTTCATCTCCTGAATGGACGCATCCATTTGAAATTATGTGCGATGCATCTGATTTTGCCATTGGTGCTGTCCTTAGACAGCACATTAATAAGATGCCGCATGTAATTTATTATGCTAGTCGAACCTTAAACGATGCCCAATTGAATTACACAACAACTGAAAAAGAATTCTTAGCTGTTGTGTTTGCATTAGAAAAGTTCAGGCCCTATTTAATCGGCTCTCTAGTCATCGTTTACACGGACCACTCAGCTCTTCGCCATCTTTTCGCGAAGAAGGATGCTAAATCTCGGCTGATACGTTGGATCCTCTTACTACAAGAGTTTGACCTTGTCATCAGAGACAAAAGAGGATGCGAAAACGTATTCGCCGACCATCTTTCACGACTTCCTTCTTCGCCTACACTTCAAATTCCTATTAAAGACGTTTTTCCAGATGAGCTGCTCTTAACTGTGTCATGCGAACCTTGGTTCGCAGATATTGTAAATTATTTGGCCACCGGACTGATACCAAACGAATGGTCAATCAGGACAGCATCAGATTTCTATCCCAGGTAAAACATTTTTATTGGGATGAACCATATCTATTTAAATACTGTCCCGACCAAATTATTCGTCGGTGTGTCCCCGACAATGAGTTTAAGACTGTGCTGTAATTTTACCACGATCAAGCGTGTGGCGGGCATTTTGGCCCCAAAAAGACAGCAGAAAATATCTTGCAGTGTGGCTTCTACTGGCCACAACTTTTTAAAGACGCATATGAGTACTGCAAGACATGCTCCCGGTGCCAACACTTGGGCCGGATATCTAGGAGAAATGAAATGCCGCTCCAACCAATATTGGTTGTTGAAATTTTTGATGTTTGGGGGATAGACTTTATGGGACCATTTCCCAATTCCTTTGGGAACATATATATTCTACTCGCTGTTGACTATGTTTCTAAATGGGTCGAGACTGTGCCCAGCCGAACTAATGACAACAAGGTTGTCGTTAGATTTCTCAAAGAAAATATCTTTTCTCGGTTTGGGCATCCTCGCGCGATTATCAGCGATAATGGATCTTACTTTTGTAATAGGACTTTCGAGTCCTTAATGCGGAAATATTCCATTACTCACAAGCTGTCAACGCCCTATCATCCCCAAACTTGTGGGCAAGCTGAGATTTCGAATCGGCAGATTAAATAGATATTGGAGAAAACGGTTTCCAAAAACCGTAAAGATTGGTCGTCAAAACTTATTGATGCCCTTTGGACATTCCGAACTGCGTATAAGACCGATCTTGGCATGTCTCCATATAGGCATGTTTATGGAAAGGCTTGCCACCTTCCAGTTGAAATAAAGCATAAAGCATTTTGGGCAATAAAAGAGTTGAATATATCTCTAAGAGATGCGGGCAGCAATAGAAAGCTGCAGTTGAACGAATTAAATGAGCTTCGGGATGAAGCTTACGAGAATGCTGTAATCGTCAAAACCGAACGAAGGTGTTCCACGATAAACACCTTATACGCAAAACTTTCAAACCTAGTCAACAGGTTTTACTTTACGACACTCAGTTACATTTCCATCCCGGCAAGCTCAAATCTCGATGGAAAGGGCCATTTTTGGTACACACCGTATATCCGCATGGTGCGGTCGATCTAGAAAATCCAGAGGACGGTTCACTATTTAAAGTGAACGGACATAGACTTAAACCGTTCCTTACTGCGGACCCTTCGGAGGAGCATATGTTTTTGCAGGAGCCGATCTACATTGACTGATCTTCCTCCATCTACCCCTAAATTTCGATTATCTAGCCAAAACACTGTTTTAAACAAGTTTGGGGGTATGTATCACTTGTAAATATATAAAAACAAAATAAAAAATAAAAAAATTTGAAAAAAAAATTGGGTATTTTTGTAAATTTCCAGTTTTAATAAAAAATAAAAAAAATTATTTACAAATAATTTCCTCTTTTTAAGAGGGTTTTTTTGCAAATAACCAAAAACATCCCCCCTATAAATAAAACCCGACCCCTCTCTGTTTTTATCAAACCCTAAACATTCCTCTCAGAAACCCTAGCCGCCGCAGCAGCCAGAAGAAGGGGATCGCCCCATCGCGCCATCCTTCCGCCGCCAAACCCTGCTTATTGCCGCCCTTCCGCCGCACCTTTGTGTCGTCACCCTCTGATTTTTTCAGAGGAGGTTTGCATCATTTCTCCCTCTCTGTTAAAATTTTTTATAAATCTGTGAACTTTCTGAATGGCACCAACCATAAAATTAGAACAAGATTTTTCACAAATCTTTGCACACACAATTTACGGAAGTTATTTTGGTGATGAGATCACACGGCAAGGGTGGAACTTTTGAATTTTCAATCATCCCAATGCCTACGCTCTTCCAGATCTAGTCACTCGTTTTTACGAGTGCATGGAGGAAGGTTGCCTAGCACAATACGGTTTTATTAAATTACTTTGGGGCGATAGGGAAATAATCATTGATAGGAAGTTCATCCATGAAGTCACTTTAATTCCTAGATTATCTGTTCATGACCAACCCCTTCAATTTGAAGACTACTTACCCTTAATGGGTAATGACTGTTCGAGGGAACCTAGGAAGGGCATACAGGCTAGAACCCTCTTCGTCAATGTATTAACCGTGTGCCGTTGGGCACAAAACAACATTTTTGGCAGTTCACATAATACAACATTTTTCATCCCATCTCTTCATATCGTGCACACCTTAATGACTAGGAACCCTAGATTTGACATCTGCACGGTTTTACTTAATTCAATTGGTGTTGGCAAAAGGGCCGTAAATTACCCATGTCCTATGTTAGTGACACAACTGTGTCGTTATTTCCTCCCTGTAGAGGAATTTGAGTTTTACATGCATGGAGGTATACCCATCAGGCCTCTTATTGAGGGTGTATCCACATCCTATACCCGCCTAACTGATGTATGGTCGCGAAGAGAACCGGCCGAAAATGTACCCGCCAGAACACCCAACTCCAGCTCGACCGCGAGCGAGGAAGAGCTTACCCCAGCAAAACATGCATGTCTGCTTAGAAGAGCCAATAGGAGGATTGATAGGTTGGTGGGGATGGTGACCAACTTGGATCACCGGGTGACAGAGATTGAAAATGGCGTTTTTACGCTGCTGGCGCGAGAGGAGCGTTCCCGTTCACGTTCAAGGGGACGGTGAGGACATGAGCAGTGAGGGCACTGCTTTTGGTAAGTTTGGGGGAGGAGGTGGTTTGTAAATAGTTATCATTGCATTGCATATTTTAATTTTTGTACATTTTTTTTCTTTTTCTTTCTTTGCATGTTTAATTCTGCATTGCATCTTTATAAAAAATTATAAAAATTAAAAAAAGATATAAAAGAAAAATCAAATAAAAAATTAAAAAAATAAAAAGATAAAAAAAAATTCAACTTGGCCATATTTGACTTAAGTTTGACAAGACGGTTAACTAGTTAGAAAAAACTAGATCCTAAACTTAGTAACTTAAAAACCCTAAAAATAACTTTTCTTAAAGTTTAACAGTAGAAAATATATGTCCTTGTAGTTTATTTAGAAATAGGCAAATTTTGAGTTCAGTTCTTGGGCTAAGTCAAAATAAGGGAAGAGTATTGAAATTTTTATTGAAGTGTAAGTCTGAAAAATAGTTCCGAACCTTGAGTCTAAATTCTGAAAGTATATACCCTACAACTCGTACAAACACACACCTTGAAACTTGGGATAGTAGAGGATACCTTGAATTGCTATTGTCTAAAATCCTTAGTATGAGAAAAAAATTAAATAAAAGTATAAGTGTGAATAAAGAGATAAAAAAAATGAACACTGGTTTTGTAATTACTTGAGGCTGCGTAAAATAAAAAAATATATAGCGAGGGTGCTTTATCACCTAGTGCCTTAGACCAACTGGTTTGGGAGTCACTGCTAAAGCCTCAGGTATTACAAGACGGGGAATTACTCATTAATGCGCAAACATATTTTGTAATCGGTCGTTAGTACCTCAAGAAATATTAACGGTCGCATGAAGGATGTGTGAGCAATTTCATCTAAATTCACCAACTAAAAGTACTTTGGACGATGGAAAAGAGTATGATAGCTTGAATTGAATTTCCAAGGGTAGGGGTGATACATACATACATATAGGGGTATATGATTGGGGTTTTGATGAAAGATAGGAATGAAAGATAAGGCTTATATTTTCAGTAGAGATGATAAAAATTCCTAAGTTAAGATGGAACCTTAGAAGGAAAATTCAAAAGATACTGAAGACTAAGTGAATTTACAGAATATATACAATCTTAAGTTAAATGATAAGTGAGTGTGAAAAATACGGGTTGATAATTTCTAAGTTAAAGATAATAGAATTTCTTGCTAGAACACCGAATTGAAGAATGAAAGTCAATAGGCCAAATTGATCTGATTTTGTAGGTAGTATCTTCTGAAAACTCTCAGGAGAAAACACTCCTCCTACTAGGGATACCTAGAGGTTTAACGGCTTGTTGCACAAGCTCAATGCAATCGCGATTCCCTGCGAAAGTGAGCTTAGGATTTTTTCGAGAATAAAATTGGTTTTGCTCGGGACGAGCAAAAGACAAGTTTGGGGGTATTTGTTCATATCAGAATTTTGCATTATTATATTCCCCATTCTTAATCATATTGCAAATAAATAGGTGCTTTTGATCAATGTCTGCTAAATAGTTGCAGGTTACAGGTTCTCAGAACAATACAGTGAAAATGGTGAAAAGACGCTACAAATGTGAGACTACGACCAACAAAAAGATGAATCTGCAAGATACTGCCTACCAGTTTGAGAAACAAACGAAAATCAGCAAAGAGTTCAATACACAAAGTACAAGGGCAGCACAAGTTTCAAGACTTCAATGCGAAGCTAACGGTAAAAGTCCACAAATTCTGCACTGTTGGAAATCTGGAAGAAACTAGAAAAGATTCTGAAGAATCAAGTGAAGAACACAGAAGGAAAAAGCAACATGAATCAGCCCTGAGAAAATGAACTCAAGACCCCACCATATGGCCGCGGATCCGCGGCCAAACATGGCATTCCGCCGTGGATCCGCGGCCGTGCAGTGCACGTGTCGGTGCACGTGTCGGTGGGTGTTGGTGCTTTGACCCGGCTTTCTTAGGGTTGTCTTATAATTTTAAATGTGGATCAGATGTTAACCCTAGGGTTTCTCCTATCTATAAATAGGAAAACCTACAGCCTCTTTTGGGGCATGCCTCTTTTTATTTTTCTAGTCTAAAATTTCAATTCCTTTGTAATCGTCAAGAGTGCATCAATAAAGTAAGACTTTTTATCTGAATTTAATTCTTGCATTTTTATCTGTTCTTTTAATATCTGCTATTTTATTTTGTCTTTTATTATTTGCAACTTAGATAGTTTTTAAAACAAAACATAAAAATGAATTCCATTGTTAATACCCTAATGAGTGAGTAATTTCTCACTTGTTAGGGTTAGGATTGGGTAAGTTTGAGAGATGAACATCTCTCACTCCTTTCTTGCCCGTATAATATTTTAAATTAGGACTCTATGTGAATCAAACACACACCGCTCACTACGACACCCTATCCTATGAGATAGCGGTGATTCCCTAGTTAGACCGTTTGTGGTTGATTTTCATAGAGGTTAGGGCTAAGAGTTAAGAAAGGACGGACAAGGACCAAAGGGAAGAAACTATGTTTCTTCCTAGTCGTACTAATCCCCTTTGTTGACTATTTCCCTAACACCTATGTTCTTAATTAGGGCAAAGGAAGCAGTGAGAAGAATTCTCTTTCCAAACTAACCTAATCCTAACCCTAGCAAGGTTTTAAATCGAATTAAATTCAATCTTAGATTTTCTAAAAATTCAAAACCTACCAAAAATAGGACTTAACTCGTTAGAACAATAAGAAAAGAATACGTTTCTCTGTGGATCGACCCGTACTCAATCAGCTAGCTACCAAGCGACACCGTTATTGATTGCGGTATTCTTAACTTTGATTTTTAAAATGCATATGCAAAAGAACGATCAATCAGTCATGCCGATGCAAGATCCATAACGGTTCGAGAAACTTCTGATAACACTTACCAGTAGATCTCAGCAACCCTGACCAGGGATTTCCTGTTATGGCCAATCGAGCATAGCGCAACATCAACTCCCTATACCGGGAGAGACGAAACCTCTTCTATCGCTCATCGCCTCCATGTGACTCGGGACTGTACCCAAAAGACACCGTTTTGCACGTTCTCTTGAACGTGGTAAGGTGGAAATCAAAGCACAGTGGGAATCACAAAAGACTCTATGACGATCTCGAGTCTACATACTAACATGTACCAGTGTCACCAGAGAACTGCTATCCGACGATAGGTATAATACCATCTAGGAGTTCACGGCGAGTCCGTTCATTATACCCAGTCTCCACTGAGCACCCGTACACCATCTTTGATGTCAAACACCGATAGATATGGGATCATCCATCGCCTATCATATGGGTCAAGATGTGTATACGCTAGTCTACTCTGGAGTATCGATGCCCTGTCTCGATACCCCCTCGACTAGGAACAGTTATAGTATGTACTCGTTGACTACACTGGCCCCACTAGTATGATCTGCATCATAGTCCTAGTAGTCAAGTACATATCCTAAGAGCTTTATCAACATGTAAGAGTAAGACAGTAAACAAATACAACTCTATATGTTAAGATAAAGAGCAACCAGATAGCATACTATCATGTCGAGCAAGAAAGTCCTTCCTATATATGTCCAAGCATCCACTACAATATACATCACATGTATAGTAATGGCCTCTAGGGCATATATATAACTAACAATCTCCCACTTGCACTAAGGCCATGTGTTGTAGTATCCAATACCCAACAAAATAGCAGTGGTTGTAGTATCTCATACTCAACCATCCCAAAACCTCTCAAATAATATTTGGGGAAGCTGGCCTTGGTGAGTGGATCCGCCGTGTTAACCTCCGTGTCTACTCTCCTAACCTCGATCCCCTGGAGATCAACCATCTCCTCGATCAGGTGATACTTGCCTCAGAATATGTCTGGATCTGTGATGGGACGGGTGGTCCTAGGCCTAAGCCACAACTCCATTGTCACACAATGGTAGGAACGAAGTTCATTTCATGAACTAGTGTACATCCAGACTATTTCTATGGTAGCATCCTTGGTAGTGATGTATCCAGCCTTTATCATCTAGTCTGCCACGATATTTAGCTTGGAACTCTTCCAACATACCGTCCCTCCACTGAGGGTAAAGACAATGCCTGTGACTGACATTCAGTCGACCTTATCACCCTGGAAGCTATCCAGTGATTCTCCCCAGGATCTATTGATACCATCTCACTACACCTAGTGAGAATCCTAACATCCACTTAGATCTATCACATAGATCCAAAACCCAGAATCTATGAGGTATCACCTTGATCCTATATGGAGAATCCTTGTGATAAGAGGAGATTGACCGAGTGTAGCATAGGAAACTCCTTTCCTATCAAGAGTATGTCATCCATGTACAATACGAGGATCACCACCATACTCCCTACTACCTTTTTTGTATATACAAGGTTCATCTACCCTTTTGATGAAGTCAAACTCTTTGACTACCACATTAAAGCAGACGTTCCAACTCCGCGATACCTGCTTTATCTCATAAAGCAACTTGCACACGTTTCCGCTGCTCCCACTGTCTACGAAGCCCTCTGGCTGTGTACTTATAGATGCTCTCTTCTAAATCATTATTTAGAAACGTAGTCATGACACCCAACCGCCAAATATCGTAGTCATGGTATGTAGCAATTGCAAGTAGGATCTGGATGGACTTAAGCATAGCTTTGAAAGTCTCAACTTTTTCGTGTACACCAAGTAATCTTCTCAAGATATACTTGCTTCTGATGGGGATTTAACCCTTCAGATAAAGCAACCAAAGTCCATACTTTGTTGGTGTAAATGGATTCCATCTCAGATCGCTTAGCATCTAGCCATTCTTAAAGAGTCCCCACTCCTGATGGCCTGCACGAAACTAGTTGGGCCATCATCTCATGATGCAATCCTCGCTCCCACTATCATAAAGAAAACCGAAGTATCTCTCAGGTGGATGAGGAACCCAACTAGATCGGCGGAGAAGCTGAGGTTCGTCGGGAACTATTGAATCCTCTGGTT
Source organism: Agapanthus africanus (assembly GCA_030015575.1). NCBI lineage: Eukaryota > Viridiplantae > Streptophyta > Magnoliopsida > Asparagales > Amaryllidaceae > Agapanthus > Agapanthus africanus. Next base: position 481,864,193 of record JASDDO010000010.1, on the reverse strand, counting down.
CTACCAAATCATTAGCTGTAGTTTGTATGGCTGGAACTCTATCCAGTTCTACCTCATGACCATTAATTTCTTCACAAGAAAATCCTTTTCTAAAAAGGTGGCATGCTGAGAAACAAAACACCTTTTATTCCTCGGTGCGGTAGAAGATATTCCATTGCTAATGCTTAGGATATCCAACAAATTTCCACAGAACTGACCTTGCCTCGAGCTTGTCCGGATTTTGCTTTTGATATAGGCCGGACAACCCCAAATCTTAACTTCCTTAAGGGATGGACTCTTCCCATACTATATCACATATGGAGTGGTAGGCACCTGATTTGATTGGAACCCTATTCAATAGGTATGCAGCTTCTTAAGTGCATAACCCCTATAGGAAATAGGCAACTCAGTAGTACTCATCATAGAGTACACCTTATCACATAGGTGCGATTGCTACGCCCCGATACACCGACGTGCTGTAGTGTATACGGAGGAGTAATGCTGAGAGAGAATCTCATTCTCCTTTAGAACAGTCCATGAATTCCGTGCTCAAGTATTCTTCTCCCTGATCACATCAAAGGACATAATACTTATACATGTTTTTGGTTCTCCACTTCTAATTTATATTCTTTGAATTTCTCAAAAGCTTCAGACTTGTGTTTCAACAGGAACACATGTGCGAATCTTGAGAGATCATCAGTGAATGTAATGAAGTACAAAGAACCAATCCTGGCATGTGTAGACAAGGGACCTACATACATCATCATGTATCAATCCCAAGAGTTCACTAACTCTTTCTATGTTTCCAATAAACGGAGCTATGGTCATCTTATCTTTGTGACATGACTGGCAAGTTTTACAAGATGTAAATTCAAACTGATTTAAATATGCATCTAAATGTAACTTCAGCTAGTCGGGTCACATTGATATGACCTAGTCTACAATGCCTCAAGAAGGATTCGTTCATTTCTGAACTCTTCCTCTTGTGTGTGTTCTGTATGTTAAGAACTATGGTTTGATTTAGAACGTATATGCTTTTAGATAACATTCCTGAACCGATCAACTTTTGATATAAGAAATGTTCAAAACATTATCCAACAATACAAAATTATATTCTTCTTTATTAAATAAAGAGACTGATATGACGTTGTATATCAGGTTCGGTATCTAATAACATTCGTTCAGAATCAATATATTTGGTAATACAGGGTGATAATTGCCAACTGCTTGGCTTGCAACAATTGCACCGTTTCCAACTCTTGAAACTTATCACCCATTCTCAGTTCTCTACCTATCTGTAGCCCATGTAACAGATTACATATCTGGGATCCTGATCCGGTATTTCATACCCAGGACGTAAAGGATACTGAGAAACAATTCTCTGTAATGAACACACCCGAAGAAGATGCATCATCATGCACTTTCTTCGTTTGGGCGGCACGGGAATTCTGGTAATTCCCAATTTCCTGCTCGGTCTTTTAATAATTATAAGTTGGAGCGGGTCCAACGTTCCCCAGCTCAGTATGACAAGCGGGTTCAGTCAATATATCCGTATTATTATCTTGATTAAGGCGTGACATGGTCGCTACCTGGAGAGAGAGAGAAGAAAACACTCTGCGTATGCTCTTGTAAGATTAAATTGGTTATTAATATATCTAATCAGGATGGCTCCCACTGTTTCAGTCAAATCTTCCTTCAAACCCTAAAAGGAAAGACTAGCCGGGATTAATTACACCCTACAAGTTCACCAATCTTTCAGCCAGGCCAGTGCCGGTACTTTTAGGGAGGTTCCCCGTGCTTTCGCACAGACCTAATTAAAATAATCCTCGTTTTCCCATGGGTGTAACCCCGTTAACACCTTTGTAGACACCTACTTGATTAGCTAATTGTAATGTGTAAAACTCTCCCAGGAGTAACTCTTACTCGCAGTGGGTATCGGGATCCAACTATCTCATAGAAGGTATGCAATCTCATTGCAAATTTCAACACTTGAAACTCCCGATAACTGTTTTTACCCCTAGTACTTATGACCTTAACTATGGTCAACATATTATAAGCACTAGTCAAGTTCTACCCGTCATTTCATGATTAATTAGACCCACCCACATGACCTTCAACTATGGTCGACATAATCACATGACTGTCCTAATTAATCGCATCATATGATGTGTAAGAAGATATCACTTAGCTACCGTACACTATGCCTCAACTATAGTCGACATACGCAGCACGGATACTAAGTACTCTACTTCCTAAAATGACAGAGGGCTACGCGTGTTTTTAAGAAAACTTTTTGTGTAATGAACTTGATATCGTCGTAGAATCGAGTGATTTTAAATGAAGTGTTTTTTAGGCTTTTACTAGTTTTGCTAAAGAGGTCACTCTCGGTGAAGGGATCATCGGCTCTTTCCTTATCGAATAAGGTGCAGGATATTTCACAAATACCACTATGCAAAGTAAAAACTATAGAAGCAATCAAAAGACAAACCGAGTGTGTAGCATCTGCTAGTTTCGCTAAAGAGGTCACTCCCGGTGAAGGGATCTCGGCTCTTTCCTTATCGAATAAGGTGCCGGATATTCTACAAAGAATACCGCTATGCAAAGCAAGAACTAGAGCTACCAGTTTTTAAAATAAGTTTCTATAACATCTTTAGGTTTCTTTTATTTCATTAATCTCATTAATGAAGTCCCATTATAATATGCTTCCCAAGCATCACATATGAAATGAAAGCAGCAATATTAATTATACCTCATATATATAATATAGGCATTCGTCTCAGAATATAATCAATGATCACATCACAGAATATCGCAGCAGAATAAAAAACATATGAAATATTGGATATACTAGGATTTCCGTGTTTTAGATTAAGCCTGTATAAAACATGGATTCCACGATCGTAATGAATAGCCAATCCCGCACCTCTAGACCCCTACGAGAGCGGCAAGCAACCCTACCAATTCTAGAGTTAGGAGACCCGGTCTCGACTCCTCGAGATGGTCTCCCACTGGACCCTAGAACCCGGTTACTTGTGCTCCTCGCCTTAGGTCTATCCTAATGCGGAAAAGTAAATAATATACAATGGTGACATCATTCTCAACCCGGAAGTGCCCCAATAAAAGAATATTACATACAATGAATTTTACATGAATGAAAATGAAAACTCTCATCTCACATAAAACCCCCGGCTATTCAATCACGACGATCTAATATAACGTATCACAGCAACACATAACATCACATGTCATCAACGTAAGTACATATGCGTATCCCAATTGTCGTTGACATATAGTACCGAAACCGGCGATACACCACATATTACACTTACGGTCGCAGAAAAGAAAGTGAAAAACTACAACAGTTGGAATCCGCAACCACCTTAGACATCACATGCCTAACCTGATGAATTCCTAAGATATCTCATGCCTAACAATTATAAACCCCGCATTTTAGTCTCGATCTCGAAAACACTTTTCAATTTCAAGTCGGGCAATTCAACAAGATTCCCAACATCCTGATCGAATGCTCATCGGAAACATTAATAGACGGCCACACCCCCTAATACCGTCGACGAAGTGCACTGAGGCGGAACACCGCTGCCGCAAGCACCCGAACGGATACTTTTGGCGACGGGGTTCTCCTACAGTCACTTGGTAGGAGATATGGGGCATAGCTATCTATTAAGTTTACCCGGCGAGTATCTGCGTACACTACGTGATTGCGACGTACTTTTGATCTCATCAAAATCCCGTGGCAACCGATCAAATGAGACTAAATTGCTAGATTTATAATATTCAAATTAGTTATCTCATAACTACTTTTGTGGATTCCAAATATTGTATCCCATCACATAATATCCGGACGACGTTAAACTTTTCGATCGATTCATCAAAATCCCACAATTTCCCGACAGCTCAACACTTGAGCACAGTTCAATAATACCCAAAATATGCCACAGTACCTATGCACCAGCCGTAGAAGGGCAAACCCAAGCCTCACTCATGTTGCCACAGAACTACGGCAAACCCTAGGGTTTGACCGCGGTTCCGCGATCCAAAAAGTCGAGTTAGGGTTTCATTCTTCTAGAGGGTTCATAGACTTACTTGCATGTTTTTCCGAATACGTTAAATTTGGAAAAATGGGTTGTTAACATTCGATCGAACATTTTAACTTCGTCTAGATAACATGCGAATAACCCGAAACAATGTTAAAAATACGAATACGAAACACTCCAAATTGTTTATAGTGTAAGATTACATCACATGCAAAATTAGCAAAAACAAACAACACCTGAAACATCAAAACCAAGTCACTGGAACACAGGCAAAATTTCAGGGGAAACAGCTCGGATTTGGCCGAGATCATGGGTATGGGGCTCGGCCAAATTTTCTCCAAAATGCATGAAATTTTGTCAGTGTTCATGTTATATCATATATAGCACTCCGTACTTGTTTGAAATTTTTTTTGACAACATTTTAAAATCGACAGTGAGCAGGTTTTGGCGATGCAAGTTTCGGAGTATTTCGGTTTCGTAATTCTAATAAAATCCGTATAAATTTCTAGCATGTGAAGGGTTGCCTAGTACGGCAGCAAGGTTTTGGGAGGTATCGTCCATACTAAATTAAAAATTTTGCCGTTCTAGCTAACCCTAAACATAGAATCGTTTACTAGAAATCGTACGAAATACATATGCAAACACTTTGCAACTAAAAGTGAACAAGGAATACAACCTTTGTAGACCGGTCCTTCACTTCAATAGCTCCGTGTAGTAGTCCCCTTCGCTGCGATTGTGAACTCCGGACTCTAGAGAGGCTCCCTTGAAGAAACGAACATGCTTGCTTTGAAGACTTCGAGGCCGAAGATGATCTACGTCAAGGAGACACTAACCCAAGCTATTTCTTCACTAATCATGGAATTAATGAAGCAAACACTCTATACTAAATGGCAAGTAGTAGAGAATGATGAAGTAGGAATTTTGCTCACATTAGAAATCATTTTCTCACAAGGTTTCATCACTTTGTCAAAATCAAGAGAGCTCAAGAATGAGGAAGAAGAAGATGAAGTTGTGATGAAAAGAAAGAATGAACTCATAAGGCTACAAATGCAACCATGGTTATAAAATATCATGGCTAACTCATGTAGAGAATAAACCATACACTAAGGTTAAGGGTTGGGTTAAATAAATATCCTAAACTTGACAAAAGAGTTGACTTTGTCAATGGTTATCCAAAAGCTTTTGTCCAAGCTAAACCATGACAAAATCTCACTCATTTGAATTAGTTTAACATAAAAAAAAAACCCTAACTTAACCCTAGCATGGTATAAGTCTCATACATCCATGTTGCATGTGTAACCTAGCATGACACACTTATATATATCACATATATATTTTGTGTCAAAAAGAAAACAATACATATATCACATATATGTAAAATATATCAAATGTGTGAAAAGAAATCTTAAGTGGGCTAATACTAGTTAATGTAATGTAATATATCAAATATATAATTATACATTAAATTATTAAATCAACTCTTGATTCAATAATCCGTCTATATCATATACAACCGACTAATATTATATGAATCAACTTATCGAATCAACACTTGATCCGATAACCCGGCTATATCATATATAACCGACCGATATCTCATATCGCGAGAATAGAATACGGTATCTCATATCGTATTAATCTCGGTCCCGCACATATCGCATATATGCTCCTACTCCGTTTCGCTTGAGCCATGAAACCTCTGTGTAGGACTCTAAAAACTCGTCAATACGCCGACAGTAGGTGATGATCATATCAAACACCAACAAGCCACAAGAGGTTTGCTAAACGTAATGGCCACCCGGGTATTGAACGATCAGAAGATCAACAAGCAAGCCTGCTCGTACACCTGCGAATCCAATCAGTAACATTACCATACAGTCCGGTCTCTTCGTCTAATATGTCGCATATCATAGCCTGGGGGTGGTGTAACGTCAGACCCCAATAGCCTGATAAGTCATGCCGATGCAAGGTCCATAACGGTTCAAGAAACTACTGATAACACTTACCAGTAGATCTCAGCAACCCTGGCCAGGGATTTCCTGTTATGGCCAATCGAGCATAGCGCAACATCAACTCCCTATACCGGAAGAGACGAAACCCCTTCTATCTCTCATCATCTCCATGTGACTCGGGACTGTACCCAAAAGCCACCGTTTTGCACGTTCTCTTGAACGTGCTAAGGTGGAAATCAAAGCACGGTAGGAATCACACAAGACTCTATAACGATCTCGGGTCTACAGACTAACATGTACCAGTGTCACCAGAGAACTGCTATCCGACGATAGGTATAATACCATCTAGGAGTTCTGGGGGAGTCCGTTCAGTGTACCCAGTCTCTACTGAGCACCCGTACACAATCTTTGATGTCAAACACCGATAGATATGGGATCATCCATCACCCATCATATGGGTCAAGATGCGTATACGCTAGTCTACTCTGGAGTATCGACCTTTACATAGTAGTTGTTAACAACTATGTTTGATGTTAGTTATCGTTTAGCTTCGATTCATGCGGTTAGTCGATGTTTAGCATAAAACAAGATCGTTTTTCATATTTCCGCCTCCCCGCAAGTCGTGGGGTGTTGTACATCGACTTACAGTGGTATCAGAGCCTCGCTAAACAATAAATAACTCACTTGCAAAATTGTATGAATTTCGAACGGAAAAAACCAAAACCGGAAAACCCCGATATCATGGTTTCTGTCGATTTTTAAATGAAGTCCAAAAATTTTTCAGGGAGGTTCAGAAAGCTCTAAATGACAGTAGTAGAACACCCAAGAAAATTGGGCCCATGAATCGGCTAAAGCGCCGCGGAACCGCAGCGGATCCCACCGATCCGCCGCGCTTCCGCCGCCGAGTTGCCGATTCATGAACCCAATTTTCCTGTATTGGTTCTCTGTGATATTTGGTATTTTCTGGAATTTTTTATTTTTGCTCAGGTTTCAGATTTACAGAGAAGTATTGGAGCAAAATTAAATGTGTTTAATCGATTGAAATTATACGGTATTTGCTTGTTGGATTATATCTGTGTTTGTATAATGTGTTCGTAAACCTCCCCTAACTGCTAGTATGTCGGTTGGCAGGGGGTTGCATATTTCTGTAATGGTTTTTATCTGTTTGTGTATATGAACTGTGTTTGACTGTTATGATGTATAGCCGGGGTTATGTGATGGGTTATTATTTAATTCATTTGATGTAAATGTAATTTGTTGTAATATTATTTTGCGGGGCACATCCAGGTTGCGGTTGTAGCCACCGTTGTATTATTTCATTTTACTGTTTTTGCTCCTAGGACAGACCCAAGGTGGGGTACACAAACTGCCGGGCGGGTAGTTTGCCGTACCCGTTGGGGTCTTGGTGGGGTAATGGCTATTCATCACAACTGTGTAATCCGTCTTTTGTTGCAGGCTCAAAACAAACACGGATTGCTTGCAAATCCAATAAAGTTCATCTGTGATCTGGAATGCCTATTATTGCGTCTGACGAATGTGCAATATCTATATATGATAGCTATTTAAACGTCACTTATGTTTTACACCCGCGCTAGCCCAGCCCCCGCTCTGCCGTTAGTTAAGTAACCTAACAGGTGATGACGGGACCCCGTGGCGAATGCGGATGGCATAAGAGGACGTTGTATTTTCGTTGTTTTCTGCAATGATAGGTTAATGATGGGACGCATTATTTATAATGCAAAGAAAATAAACCAAAAGTTTAATCGTTGGAACAATTTAAAAGAAACCACTCGGTTAATTTTAAAAACAGATATTTTTAAATGCGGAGCTTTAACCACTCCTTTTAAAAGCTATCAGGTTCCTTCGGTTATATCAAGTTCACTACGTTCACGGTTTCGCCAAAACCATTCGTAGCCCTCCGTCATTTCATTTGGGTATTCAGTAGTATTCAAGCTATGCATTTTGGCCAAAGTCAAGGCATAGTGTTTGGTAGCTGCTGGGTTTTCATTTGTTGCATAAGATAGATGAGTTGGTTTGGGACAGTCGTATTATCATTTGACCAAAGTCAGGGGTATATACAGATGGGTTCAAATTAACAAGATAATGACGGGTAGAACTTGACATGTGACTTATGACATTTTGACCAAAGCCAAGGTCATAAGAGCATGGGGCAAAAATATATATCGGGAATTTCTAAAGAAACTGAAATTTGCAAAGAGTTGCATACCATTTGGAGTTTGATGAATGTTGGTAGGATTCCTTCAACATTATCATACAATGATATTTGGATCCCGATCCTACTGTGAGTATATGCTACTTATCAGGATATTCGTCACTTAACGATCAATGCTATAAACCAAGTAGGTGTCAAGAAAGGTGTCAGCAGGGTTACGCCCCCAGAGAAAAGAGGTTATTTAATTAAGGAACTTCGCGAAAGCGTTGGAAAACCTCCCTCGAAGTATCGACACTAGCCTGGCTGAACGGTTAAGCAAGTATTGTACGGTGAGAATAGTCCTGGCTAATTCTTCTTTTATGGTTTGAGGAAGGATTCGAGAAACAGTGGGAGCCATCCAGTTTAGATAAACTAAAAACCACTCTAAACTTGCAAGAGCATCATGCTAAAGTGTTTTCTTCTCTCTCTCCTAATTGCAGCGACCCTGAAAATGACTGGACTTAAGTTACTTTTAGAGAAAAATATACTGACATGGCCAAACTATAAAGATTGGCTGCGGAATGTCAAAATGGCTTTGACCTATGACAAATTGGGGTACGTCCTCACCGCTACGGCACCTGCTGTCCCTGGTCCCAAATCCAGTAATGCGGATAAGGAAATCCGCAAAACCTGGGATTTCGATTGCGCGAAAGCCAAGTGCATCGTGCTTGCCTCGATGAACAATGAACATCAGAGGAGGCACGAGGATATGGAACTAGATGGCATATTTCTCCATACAAAGGAACTTTATGGAGAGCAATCTCGTATAGCAAGATACGAGACCTCTAAGAACTTGTTTCGAGCGAGGTTGGCTGTCGGGTCATCGGTAGGAGAACATGTCCTAAAGATGATCGGCTATATAGAAGAGCTCGCAGACCTTGGGACGACTTTGGATAATGAGCTCTATACAGACCTTATTCTCCAGTCCCTTCCTCACACCTACGCCCAGTTTATCCTGAACTTCAACATTCAAAGAAAAGAAGTTGAACTTCCGGAACTCCTGAACATGTTAAGGAGTGCAGAGGGCACCTTGCAGAAGACAAGGAAAACACCCGCTATGTTTGTTGGCGGTGCATCTTCTTCCGGGTCCAAGGCTAGGGCCAAAGGAAGGAAGAAGAAGGCCGCCACCAAACCTAGAGGAGGTGTTAGTAAGGTGGGAGGGAAGGGAAAGAAAAAGTTTGCGGTACCGGTAGTGGGCCAGGATGAGTGCTTCCATTGTCACAGGAAAGGGCACTGGAAGAAAGATTGCAAGGCGTGGAACGCCAAGAACCAGGAACCGAAGCAAGCTGTGGCTTCGGCTTCAGGTGTGTTTGTAATTGAGAATTGTCTGTCAATTAACTCTACTTCCTGGGTATTGGATACCGGATCAGGATCTCATATTTGCAATTCATTGCAGGCACTGAGAAACCGTAGAGTGCTGAAGGAAGGTGATATGACCCTAAAGGTTGCTAACGGAGCTATCGTGGGAGCTGCGTCCGTCGGGGATTATCACCTAGGATTGACGAGTGGACACATTTTGGTTTTACATAACTGTTTTTTTGTACCAAGCTTAACGTGTAATATCATATCAGTTTCCTTGTTATCAAATAAAGGTTATGATTTCACGTTTGTAAGAGATGTTGTTAACATCCACCTTAATCATGGTTTGATTGGGTCCGGTACACTAAATAACGGTATATATGTTTTAAACCAACTCCAAATTTTCAATGTCCAGAACACATTAAAAAGAAAGTCTCCAGATTTAAATAAAACTTTCTTATGGTATTGTAGACTGGGTCACATCAATGAGAGAAGGTTGACTAAGTTACATAGAGAAGAATATTTGGACTCGTTCGAATATCAAACTTATGACACTTGTCAATCTTGTCTCAAAGGAAAGATGACAAAGACTCCATTTACTGGACATGGAGTAAGAGCGAGCGAGCTCTTAGGACTCATACACAGCGATGTATGTGGTCCAATGTCTACGCATGCAAGAGGTGGTTTTTCCTATTTCATTACTTTCACGGATGATTACTCAAGATACGGATTCATTTATCTGATGAAATATAAATCCGAGGCTTTTGAGAAATTCCAAGAGTATAAGAATGAAGTAGAAAACCAAACCGGCAAAAGTATCAAGACACTTAGATCTGATCGAGGTGGTGAATACTTGAGTGCCGAGTTCCTAGGTTACCTGAAAGAGAAAGGAATTCTCTCTCAGCTTACTCCTCCATACACTCTACAGCATAACGGTGTATCGGAGAGACGGAATCGAACCCTATTGGATATGGTACGATCCATGATGAGTAATGCTGAGTTACCGCGATCTTTTTGGGGTTATGCGCTAGAATCAGCAGCATATCTTCTGAACAGGGCTCCTACCAAGACTGTGCCTACCACTCCATATCAGATGTGGACTGGGAAAAAACCCCATCTTCAGCATATGAAGATTTGGGGATGTCCAGCTTTTGTTAAAAAGCAGCATGTGGACAAGCTCGAGGCATGATCAGTAAAATGTAAATTTGTGGGATATCCAAAGAACTCCAAGGGATATTATTTCTATTACGCAGAGGAACAAAAGGTTTTTGTTTCTCATAATGCCCATTTTCTGGAACATCAGTTTTTAGAAAAGGAAATAAGTGGGAGCGAAATAGAACTGGAAGAAATTCCAGAACCACAAACTGCTACTGAAAGTTTGGTAGAACCAGTAGTTCAAGAAGAACAGGACATTCCCGCACCCCTCCGTAGGAGTAGTAGGCTGTCTCATCCGCCTGAGAGATACTACGGTTTTCTCATAGATGGGGATAGAGAGGATTGCATCATAGATGATGATGAACCTACTGACTTCCAGCAGGCCATCCAGAGCGGCGACTCGGTACGATGGCTAGATGCAATGCGGACCGAAATGGAGTCCATGTACACCAACAAAGTATGGACTTTGGACTTTGCTCCAGATGGGGTAAAACCCATAGGATGCAAATGGATCTTCAAGAAAAAGATTGGTGTAGATGGACAGGTGGAAACCTATAAGGCTAGACTTGTTGCAAAGGGTTTTCGTCAAAGACCTGGTTTGGACTATGACGAAACTTTTTCTCCAGTGGCTATGCTCAAATCCATTCGGGTCCTTCTTGCTATTGCTGCCTTCCATGATTATGAAATCTGGCAGATGGACGTAAAGATGGCTTTTCTGAATGGAAATTTAGAAGAGTGCGTCTATATGGATCAGCCAGAGGGTTTCAATCAGAGTGGGAGCAGCGGGAAAGTATGCAAGCTGCTTAAGTCCATTTATGGACTAAAGCAGGCATCGCGAAGTTGGAACATCTGTTTTGATGAGACAGTCAAAGAATATGACTTTATCAAAAATCCAGATGAACCGTGCATATATAGTAAAGTTGTAGCCAGAAGTGTCGTATTCCTCGTCTTGTACGTGGATGACATTTTATTGATAGGAAATGACATTCCTATGCTACAATCTGTCAAAGGATTCTTGTCACACAGGTTCTCCATGAAAGACCTAGGTGATGCCTCTTACATTCTGGGGATCCGGATCTATCGTGATAGATCCAAGAGGATGTTGGGACTTTCACAGTCCAGGTATATCAACACTGTACTGAAAAGATTCAGTATGGAAGATTCTAAGCGCGGTAATCTACCGGCTTGTCACGGAATCACCCTCTCCAAAGAGATGTCTCCCAAGACTGATTTGGAAAGGGAACGCATGTCTATTATACCCTACGCATCTGCGGTAGGCTCTATAATGTATGCGATGTTGTGCACCAGACCAGATGTAGCTTACGCACTGAGCGTGGTAAGCCGGTATCAGTCAGACCCAGGGGAGAAGCACTGGATAGCAGTAAAGAACATTCTCAAGTACCTGAGAAGGACTAAAGAGATGTTCTTGGTTTACGGCGGAAAAGACCTCAGGTTAGAGGACTTTGCTGATTCCGGCTTCCAGAGTGATAAGGACGATTCCAAGTCCATGTCGGGTTATGTCTTTACCCTCAATGGAGGGGCGGTGTGCTGGAAGAGCTCCAAGCAGGACACCGTTGCTGACTCGACGATGGAAGCGGAGTATATAGCTGCTTGCGATGCCGCAAAAGAAGCAGTCTGGATGAAGAAGTTCCTAACAGAACTTCAGGTGGTTCCTACCATAGTTGATCCAATACCTCTGTATTGGGACAACAACGGAGCTATAGCTTTAGCGAAGGAACCAAGGTCCCATCAGAAGTCCAGACACATCTTGAGGCGGTATCACCTGATCAGGGAGATCATTGATCGTCGGGAGATCGAGGTTCGGAGAGTTGCTTCTGAAGAGAACATTGCTGATCCATTCACAAAGGCCCTACCTCAGATTCAGTTCGAGAGGCTACTCGAGATCATCGGTCTTCGATATGCCAGTACATGGCCCTAGTGCAAGTGGGAGATTGTTAGTGTATATGCCCTAGGGGCCATTATTGTATCATACTAGTTTGTATATTACTTAATGGAAGCTTGGGATATTCACATGTATATAACAGTCTTGCTAAATATGGTAGTATGCTACTTGGTTTTTCTATCTTAATATGTGAGTATACGTATTGATAGAGCTCTTAGGATCTTGCTTGACTACCAGCGTTGTGATGGCAGTCATAATAGTGGGGGCTGGGTAGTCTACAAGCACATCCTTATTCAGGTCCCTAGTCGTTGGATTATCGAGACAGGGCATCGATACTCCGGAGTAGACTAGTGTGTACGCTTCTCATCCCAGTTGGGGAGATGGTCTGTCCTACAGCCGTCAGTACGTCGTACTGGAGATAGTATGCAGGTGCTCGTTGGGTTACGGGTACACCGGACAGGACTCACAGGGAACTGTTGGATGGTTTTATACCAGCCGTCAGTGAACAGTTCCCAGGTGACATGAGTACAGCATAGTCCGCAGACTTGACACTGCTACTTCGCCTCGAGTGTGTCCCACTGTTCTTAGATTGCTACCCTACCACGGCTCAAAGGAGTCGTGCAAACAGGTAGCAGTTGGGTGCAGTCCCGAGCACTTGGAGGCAGTGGCGGTTAGACAGGATTCGTCTCTCCCGGTATTGGGGGTTGATATCGCGCTGTGTCAGAGAGCCATTACGCAAAGTCCCTGGCCAGGGCAAGCGAGATTTGCTGGTAGGTTCCAGTAGTTTCTCAGGGTGTAATGGGCTTCGCTCCGACACGACTTATACAGCTATTAGGGGACTGACGCTTGCCGCCCCCTAGGCCCGATATGCGATAGTCTTAGACGAACGGACCGGACTGTACGGAGATTGTCACATCAGACTCAGTAGGAGTTCGGATGGGTTTCTTCATCGGCCTTCTTATCGACATCTACCTGGGGACCGTTACGTACAGCTAGTGCCGCTTGCGGTTTGTGGTTAAACCCACTGCCAGCGTAGTAGTCGAGTCTCTAGAGTCCCACGCAGAGAGTTTCCCTACTCCATGTGAAACGATATAGAGGTCGTATGGTTTTACTACAAGGGTTCGGACGCATACGTGTGTTTAAGCACGTACAACTTTCGGACAGTTTTTATTAGTCGGCTTTGGTTTAAGCCAGTTACTAGTATCCGGTTATTGGATTTATACAGTCTAAAATTTTTCCGTGTTTTCACGGATAGGAGGGGCGTTCTCGTAATTGCGCGAGAAGCTTCTAGAAGATGGTGACTAAGGAGGTTTAGGTGGCATATACATTGAATGAGATTAGTGAGTCATATGGATGATTCATCCATGTCATTAATGCTTCATAATTGCTTAATGACTCATGGAGATGAATCACCACAAGATATTTATCAAGCATGGTTGTAAATCATTTTCTTTTCTTTTCTTGATAAATAAAAATGCTTGATATATATTATGATAACTCATTTTCTCTTCTCATTATTATGTTCATCTTCTCTCTCCTCAAGTTCTCCCTCTTCAAACCCTAATCCTCCCCTCTCATGTGTTGAGTACAAGGATTAGTTAGACTACTTAATCCATAACCATACTCTATTTCATCTAGGTACTTTGATTAGCACTTAAAGATACCTAGTTGCCTCAAGTTTAGAGGCAAAGCTTGGAGTTTAGCTCTCGTGGTGGATCGTCTACTGCTTGAAGAAGGCCGAGGAGGAGGTGGAGTTCGTAAAGACGAAGGATACGGTTCTTTAGGTATAATCCCTTTACATAGTAGTTGTTAACAACTATGTTTGATGTTAGTTATCGTTTAGCTTCGATTCATGCGGTTAGTCGATGTTTAGCATAAAACAAGATCGTTTTTCATATTTCCGCCTCCCCGCAAGTCGTGGGGTGTTGTACATCGACTTACAGTATCGATGCCCTGTCTCGATACCCCCTCGACTAGGAACAGTTATAAGATGTACTTGTTAACTACACTGGCCCTACTAGTATGATCTGCATCATAGTCCTAGTAGTCAAGTACGTATCCTAAAGGCTTTATCAACATGTGAGAGCAAGACAGTAAACAAATACAAGTCCATATGTTAAGATAAAAAGCAACCATATAACATACTATCATGTCGAGCAAGAAAGTCCTCCCTATATATGTCCAAGTATCCACTACAATATACATCACATGTACAGTAATGGCCTCTAGGGCATACATATAACTAACAGTGAGTACATTGGATGAACTCGCCGAGAACCTCTAGATGGTATTATACCTATCGTCAGATAGCGGTTCTCAGGTGACATGAGTACAGGTTAGTCTTTAGACCTGAGATCATCATTTGTCTCGTGTGAGTTCCCACCGTGCTTTGATCACTACCCTACCACGGCTCTACTGAGTCGTGCAAACAGGTTTTGGTTCGGTACAGTCCTGAGCCACATAGAGGCGGTGAGTGATTGTCAGGATTCGTCTATCCCGGTATTGGGAGTCGATATCGCACTGTGTCCGGTTGTCCAGAGCCATAAGACATTGGCCAAAACAGTTGAGATTTACTGATGGTTAGATTAGTAGTCTCTCGGATTGGTCCTGAGCCACTTCGACATGACTTATCGAGTCAGTAGGGGCCTGACGTTTACTATCCCCTAAACCCGTTATGCGATACTCTTAAACGAAGAGACCGGACTGTACAGAGATTGTCACGAATATACTCAGTAGGGGTCCGGATGAGCTTGCTCGTCGGCCTTCCTTTTCGACAAGTACTTGGGGAGCCGTTACGTACAGCTAGTGCCGCTAACGTGCTTGTGGTTAAACCCACTGCCAGCATACTGTCGAGTGTTTAGAGTCCCACACAGAGGGTTTCTCTGGTTCAGGCAAAACGATGTGGTGGCCGTATGTTTATACGTGCATGGTTTCGATCGAATGATAATACTAGCCAACTTAGGATTAAGCCAGATTATTAAATCTGGTATTGATTTAATAATTTACATATACACATTTCGATATGTATATTTTCAAGTCAGCAAGTATGAACTACCTATGGCTACCCTGGTTTTTTCCCTCCATCTTTGACCGGTTCTGACTCTCGCACCTCTTCTTTCTTGCGTTTCACTAACATGAAACTACTTTTATGGGGCAGTAGAGGTCTTTCTCGAGTCAGAAAGAATTGTCATCCAGGTTTTCGATCGAGCAGGGTTCCGATCGAATGATAATGCTAGCCGGCTTGGGATTAAGCCGGATTATTAAATCATGTATTGATTTAATAATTTAATATACATATTTCAATATGTATATTCTAGTGTTATTCAGGTTTTCGATCGGACGGTTGATAATATTAGCGGGGTTAGGATTAAGCATGTTTGTTAAATCAGATATTGATTTAATGCTAATATTATATTAGTAGTAGTATTCTATCTCTTGGGTATTCGTATTATGGTTTGAATATGGGTATGTATATACAGTAGAAAGTATTTTGTATTTTTATAAAATACCTTCTAGAAGATGACACCTCATCATGCATTTTTCTATTTTGTTGAAAATAGAAAATGAGGTGGAAAGGGTGAGATGACATGAAGTATGAATGAAACATGGCTTTGTATTTATTGCAAATACTATTGGAGTATGATTGCGATTTTAAAAAGAAAAGAAAATGCTTCATAACAAAAAGGTCTAAGCCATTCTTCACTTAGCCCTTTTTCATGTTATGATTCTTCACTTACTCTCTTCTCATCATCTTCTTGAGTTCATTCTCTTGTGCAAATCCTTATCATTCTCATGTGTTGAGAACCAAAAGATTTGAGATAAAAAAAACTACTACTAAACACTCACTACATCATTTTAGCAACCTAGATTAGCAAATTAGGTTGTTGAGTTACTTCATTAGTGAAGCTAAATTTGGACCAAAAACTCTCGGGTGGATTATCTAGGACCGAGGAGGTCGGCCATTAAGATTGATCTAAGAGACCCCAAGGAGCTTAAGAAGAGGGGTGAATACCCAAAGGACGCGTGTCTATCGGTATAATCTTCTCTCATAATAGATAGATCTCTTGTAACTTACTAGTTTAGAGTTATCGTTTGATCACTTGGATTAAGTTGGTTTTGCTTTTTTTAAAAAATTTAATTTTTGTGCATTCCGCCTCTCTATTTCGATATAGAGTGAGCGTAACTCACCAACACTACTTGCAATAAAGATATTGTTATTCCTTTTGGTTAGTTGTTTCCTTCATATGAATAATTGTATCTTAAACTCTGTTGATTAAATGTAATAAATTTGAGAGCTGTGATTTCCTTTACTTTCGTGCTGTGTTTACTGATTACCATGTAATACTAGAAACCGAAGTGTGACTACGGCGGAATTATTCCTTGACCGTAGGTGCATGGCTCGTCTAGTCACCCCTCGTATTCCGTATTTTGGGAAGCAAAGGGTAACAAGTAACAAGTAATTCGTGATATAACTTGATATGTGTGTGTACTGGAAAAAAAATACTTTCTTGATAGCTTATTAAAATTCTATTTAATGTTTACA
The DNA here is from genome assembly GCA_030015575.1 of Agapanthus africanus. NCBI lineage: Eukaryota > Viridiplantae > Streptophyta > Magnoliopsida > Asparagales > Amaryllidaceae > Agapanthus > Agapanthus africanus. The sequence continues at coordinate 481,847,095 of JASDDO010000010.1, read as the reverse complement.
CTCCTAACCGAAGTCTTATTTCCAATATTGTTGGAGTGTTCCCAACTTCTTTTATTTTTGTCGTTCTAATAACTTTTCTTTCTTAACTAATCATTCATCAATATTTTGATGGTTTTATTTGAATAATTAAACATTTATGCTATAATTAATGTGTTGCAATTTAAAAAATATTGTTAAGTAAGCTACGGGTTAGTTGTCAAAAAGTAAGAGAGAAGCAAAGACAATTTTTAAGAGACTAGAGGATTATAGTCATGTGCTACTCCTAAGTGAGAGGTCGTCTTTTAGATTCTAATATGCACTTTCTAAAAATAATTATGCATGTAGGGCTAGAATTTTTTTTGGTAAACTCCAAAGATTGAGCACAAAGTGAACTATATTGAAATTTTTCAATGACAGAATATGTCAAAGTGTCTTTATATTTTTTTAGAAAGGTGGTCAGAATTCATGTTATCTAACTTCTATACATTGAAGAAAAATTAAACAGTGACTGCAAAATTGAGAATAAAAGAAAATTTAGGATCTCCATACTATAAATGTCACGCCCCGCTTTCCAGTATACAGGTAAGGAGACATGACTGGCCCGCTACGTATTTACTCAGAAGTAAACACGTTAAGCGTAACTAAGCAATATAATGTAAATATACACAAGAAGACATGAAATGTAAATGAACGGAAACTTTTATTTATTAAACATTTTTTTACAATACAACTGAAAAGTAAATACAATGATGAAAGCAATACCTAAACAATGGCATGAAAATGAAAGTAAAGTATATACAAGAGTCTAGAGCTCGGGGTCCTCGCTGAACTGATCCAAGTCCTCTGAACTGGGCACTATTTTCAGTAAGTCGGATCTACCTGACAACATTCCGAAGAAAGATGAGAGAAAGAAGGTCGTCAGCGAACAATCACTCGGTAAGTCTCAAAGAAAAGCAGGAATATAATAGATAGATGAATAGACAGATATGAGAAAATAACTGGTGTATTGTGAGTTTGTTATGTTAATGCAGTTGTTTGTAGTTTGGTACAGAATATGCCAGTGTATTCGAGTGGAGTCCAACTATTTCGCGGACTAAGGTATACGGAGCACAAGGAACCGTTAAGCCACGGAACAACAGCAATAGATATTCAGGTTAGGTGTATTAAAGTGACCGTCTCGTGCCACTTCTAATACATTTCTTACCAGTCTACCCCTTTAAAACCCCGTAATGTATTATGTATTGATGTATATTGTTTTGTTTAATAGATGTGCGACTTGCCGAAACCATGATATCAGTAGCTCATGTAAATGGAAAGAATATAGACGGATAGTCATGTAAACCAGTCAAATGTATATTCATGGTTCGGTCAAATCATGTTCATGTTGATATAGATTGAATTATGATATAAATGGATTTATGTTGAATTGGAATTATACTTGAATCATATTCAAGGATAAATTGATTAATTTCGGATTAGACTGAGACTCTGTCTGAGTCAGACACTTAAACAGAATTGAAGTCCTTAATTAGTTTTGGGGTTATCGGTAACTACTGCACATGAACGGCAGAATTTGTGTTTTTTCCAAGACAATTACCGTATTGATAACACCGTGTTTAGTTTGTCTACCTTAGATAGGAAAACACTCATATTCTCCGGCTCCCTGAGGCTCAAGAAAACTGGTCCTGCTTAAACCTATGTTTATTAGGGTCCTTATTGTAAATTAATATAACTTGAGGCGGTTTTATGAAAAATAGTTTTGATATATTTTCAAAATAAATCTCAAATATTTATTTATCGTCTTTAGGATTTTCATAGTTGTATTTTTTTATAAAATGAAATATTTTAGTGGATATAAACATAACTTTGAATAGTATATGATATTTTCTTGTAATTTGACTTGTGATGGTATTTTCATAATCTTTTGTGACTCTTCTGATTTAGAAAATATGGAATATATATAATATATTTAAAGTAGATATTTTGATAATATTTATATATATATATATATATATATATTAAGAAATAGAATTTATTTATTAAGTAGAAATCATGTTTTTCTTAAAATTGTAATACAAATTCCATCGAAATCGTATGCTCCGTGAGGAGCTCTGCATCTCGCCCTATTAGTCCGATGGATGTGCGATAACCCGCACCAACTAAGTCGGATTCCCCAAAATGGGTTGTAAAAACTTAATCGTATGGAATTTAAATAAGACAATTTAAAGAATACGGTTTTGTAATAGTTTAGGGTATTTTATTGTAAACTTGTAATTATTCCACAAACAAAAATTCCAAAAGCCATCGTGCTATGTCAAGAATGAGTGTTGTGATGAGGTGGGTCATTACCTCGTGTGTTTTCTAAAGGTAATACAAAGAAATATGATAAAATATGTAGAATGTAAAATTTGTGGTATTTGTTCGTAAAAATATGATAAAAGTTGCATAATATGTTATTTTGAGATGAAACTTGTTCTAAAGTGTTTGGTTATGATTGCTAAACAATATATAAAGAATTGGTATGTTTGTTATTAAGAAAATTTGGGTTTTTAAAGAAAAGAGAATCGGAAGTCGGAATAACCCTGCTTCCGACAAGTTTTGAAATGAGAGTGTTTTAGATTGGAATGAGAGGAGGGAAGATGGGACTTACTGATTTGGAGAAGAGGGGGAAAGTAGAGGGAACTTTTGAAGGCGTCGTGGAGTCGCGTCGTCACCGGATTTGTCTTGAATCGTCGCCGGAACTTTGATCTTGGCTAACTCCACTTGTACAACTTTTGGATTTAGAAATTTTAGAGAGTTTCGGTAATGGATTTCTAAATGAGGAGGGCCAAAGAGTAGGGTGATATTTATGTAATAGAATTAGGGTTTAGGGTGTGAATAGAGAATTAAAAATGTATTAAATTTTGGATTAAAGAGGTGAGTTAATACTCTCTATTAATGTGCAGAAAAATCAAACAGAATAGGAGTAGTAGAGGGAGGCCAAGGAGTGATATGGCAAAAATTGGAGGCATTACCCACGGTTTCACTCGGCGGCGCCGGTCTTGGGCCGGTCTTCGCCGGTCGTTTCGTTAAGTTGGGGTGTGGGATTTGTGCCACGTGTCGGGGTCGCCTCATATATCTCAGCGCACATGTTTGATTTCTAAGACCTTTCATTTTTATGTATTTTGCACGTGTAAACTTTTGAGCTGCTAAAATTTTAAAAGAAAAATCAGTAAAACAAAAATATATGGCTAAGGGGATTCGAACACAAAGGCTATGTCACAGCAGCGCAAGGTTTTACCAATGAGCTATAAGTGCTTTCTTGGTATTTAAAAGCAAATTAAATATTTATAGCATACACAGAATTGCAAATACTCTATTTGTATATTAACTTTTAAACTAATTTTCTGTATATTAAAACGGAGTTCGTTACAATAAAATTGATGTGGATTTGATTTAAAGAAAATAATATTGTTGCAATGTAAAATTAAAAGCGTTCTTAAGAAAGGGGGCAAGCACTATTTCTCTTTATAGCTTATCAAATAATTATCTTGTATAATTTACCATTTTTAAATAAAATTTTTATGATATTCTATAAATTATAAGCAGTTCAAACCAAAGCCTACCAGCGAAGAATTTTATTGAAGGATCCATGCAAAGTTCTTCTTAAAACTTCTTCATTTATGGATGGTGACCAACCATTTGTTTCATTCTTTCTTCGACAAATAATGCTAAATATTTCTCTTGAATTATTGATTTCAATATAATAGATTAGATTAGATAAAATGAGTTAAATATAGGGATGTGAATGGATCAGATACGGAGTGGATATAGATGTTTACCATATTCGTATTTAGTAGTTATAGAGGGATTAAAACGCGAATACAGATAGTTATCAAAAATGAAAGTTACTATATATCTGTGTTTGGTGAAAATTGGAATGAATATGAAAGGAATTAGAAAAACTATAACTTTCTACTTTTATATTCGACATGGGTCTGGATATCGATATTGAACGGATATAGGTGTCGCCATATCCGTCTTAGAACCTATTTTTAGATCCAGATATAAATTGTTATGGAAAATGAAAATTAATATTAATATTTTATAAAAATCGATTACGGTTATGGAGTTAGCTAGGATTATACATATTTGTTTACATTCATAATTAAATCTAACAAAACTAAGATAAGATTAGTCTAGAGATTGCATATTAGAGTTTATACTTAATTAAGAAAATAAATCCTAACCTTACATTAATCATAATTTGGGACCAACAAATTCAAATTCAAGCCATTGATAGATGATAGATACCAATTGGTCATGTGTAACTTTTTTATTTATTTTTTTATAAAAACACAAAACAAAGTTATATTTGAGTTGGACATAGATGTCTATAGATGAAAAGTTCACTTTTTGACACTAATCCCACCACTAATTTAGTATAGTATACCAGGGTCACACCCTGCGCGATGAGCAGGATCTACAAACGTCAATAAAAAATTTATACAATATAAAGTTGATTATGTAAAACGGTTATGTATAGATAATAATGAAGAAAAGAGGCGTTTGGAGGCTTTTTCGGTAAATGGCATAAAAAATATATATCCTTCATGATTTTTTTCGACGATCGGCACTCATCATCATCATCTTTATCATGTAAGGTATGGATACACCAAATTTCATGTGATTCCAACATATTTTCACTGTTGAATTAGTAATGTAAAAAGTTCTATTGTCGGTAAACCGTTAATTTTGCACCCACTAAATCAACGGTGAAAAAGTGATGAGATTATATGAAATTTAGTGTATCCACATCTTAGATGATAAAGATGATGATGATGGGTGCCGATCGTCACAAAAAAAACGCAGGAGGTGTTTTCTCGACGCCACAGGAGAAAATTCCCTCTTACGGGACCTTTCCTCCATTATCCTCTTATATTTATATATGGTTCTAAATTATTGACATACAAGTCTATGATATTTTTTATCAGCAAGAAACAAAGTCCATGGTGTTAAGTAACTAAAAACAAGGGTCATGATATTTATCTGAATATTGATTAAAGCATAGTATTTAGTTGCCAAATAAAATTAAATCCTTGTCATTTATTTGAAACTCGTCGTATTTTCTGTAATAAACAAAATTTATGATATTTATTTCTAATAAGAAAGGCCCATAGCATTTATGTGGAAAATATTGAAAATTTGTGATCTTTTAATTTGTTAAAAAAATCTAATGGTACTCAGATTAAAAACACTAAAAGTTCTCCCTAATTATTATTAGGAAAATCCCATAGTATTTATGTAAGAAATAGTGGAATCTCATGATACTTATTTGAAATAAAAAAATTCCATGATATTTATTTTAAAAACTTTGGGAAGTTCATGGTATTTTTTGAAAAAAATTCATGGTATCTATTTGAAGTTCATGACATCTATTTGTAATAAAAAATCTCTTGACATTTATCTTAAATGCATTAAGAATTCATGGTATATCCTATGATTTATTTTGTTGTTTCGTTAAAATATTTTTAATGAAACGCGGGGCTTTCGAGCTTTCATTTTAACTCAAAAAAAAAAGAATTCATGGTATAGTGAAAATCTACTTGAGATTTTGAGTTGTTAGCTAAAAGAAAACAAATTTCTTAGCATTTATCTAAATTTCATCGTTTTTTACATAATATATGGTAAAGGAAACCCATAGTTTCTATCAAATTAATAAAAGATTGTGATTTTTAATTTTAAAAAAAACTATGATACTTATCTAAAAAACATTAAAAGTTCTTTCTATATATTTGTAATAGGCCAAGCGCATAGTATTTATGCGAAAAATGTCGGAAATTCATGGCATTGGTTTGAAATTAAAAAATTCATGGCATCTATTTAAAAAGCATTGAGAATTTCATGGTATTTATTTGAAAAATGTCAATGGTATGTATTCAAAGTTCATGGTATTTATTTGTAAAAAAAATCCATGGTATTTATCTATATAAATATTGAGAATTCATGGTATTTTAGTGAAAACCTAAGTAATATTTTGAGTCGATGGCAATGCTATAATTCTTTAGAGATGGCTAAAGTGTAATTAAATTGAAAATTTGTCATTTTAATTATTTTCCATTATTCTCATTATAACTTCATTAAAAACTCAAAATTGTCTATAAAATCCAAATTTTATGCTTAAAATGTTAAGTGAGAGTGAGGGTAAAAGTGGAAATATAAAAAAATTTACCGTTTTTATGATTTTTCATTATTGCCCTCTCAATTTTATAAAAAATTTAAATTTACCTATATAATCCAAATTTTATAATAAACATACGTGGAGTTAAAAGTGAGGGCTAACGTGAAATTATTGAAATTTCCATTTTACATACCAAATTAGTTTATTATAAAGACGATATGGACAAAACTAATTAAAAATTTCCTCTTTTTTTTAGGGGCACTGGCCCATAAGCCTCAACCTAAATCACACACTACATACAATACACCCACACACACCACAACACAAGCACACAACACACTCATGCATTCAGGAGACCTATGAATTTGCCCTGAAAGCGTTAATTTATGGCCACTTCCTCTTTTGGGGTTCCTAAGGTTCGAACATGCACTCTCCGCAAGAGAGGAAGTGCCCAAACCAACTGAGCTAGTGCTCATTGGTCGTAAAAACATACATTATTTTTCTTGTTTGTAAAAATTACTACTTTGTAAAAATTCTTGTTCTTAAAATTATACATTATTACTACCTTGTAATAAATTATTTTTCTTCTTTTTTGTGCTTCATTCTTACCTCACCTATTATCAGAAGGTATCGTTACAAAGTTCATCCAACTAAGTTGCACTCGAATTTATTAGGCTCTTAATGGATTGCTAATTTCTCAAATAACTTCGGAAACATTGTCACTTCCATATTTATATTCTCATGAGACAAATTCTCATCCCAAATTAATCCGAAAATCGACATATGAGGTAGATAATATGATACAAAATAAGGGGCAAAACGAAAGTTAATATCAGGAAACACAACAACTAGAAATATTTATCAGTAGCTTATCAGACAACTGCATAACTAGACTTTCAGATTTGGGCATTTGTTGCGGCCCTAAATGTCGTTCTAGGCTATAAGAATAGGCCTGCAACTAATTTCATCCACTAAAAGTAAAGCTGGAGTCGAATCCTCTCAAGTGATTGTTTTTCTCTGGAGAGTCCAGTGCAAGATCTCAGCCATCAATTGAATCTGGACGGCTGAGATCTATCATGTAAAAAAAAGGTTTTTTTCTGTTAGCCCCAAAATACTTCAATTTTTTTCTCTGTCCCCCATATAGTTAGTATTTATCTATAGATCCCTCTATACTTATAAGTTACTCCTGCAGCCCCCTACTTCAATTTTGAAAATTATTCCTTCTCCTCCGCCATCACCGCCGTCTCCACCACCGTTAGCTTCTTTCTCCTCCTCTTCAACACCGTCACCGTCAACACCACCACCGTCACGTACAGCTTTCCAAAATACAGAATACGAGAGGTGACAAGGCCAGTCATGCTTCTACGGTCAAGCAAATATCCAGCCGTAGTCACACTTCGGTTTCTAGCATTACGTGGTAATCAGTAATCATAGCACAAGTAATGAGAAATGCAGTCGCCAATTCTATCAAAACAGATATAAAACTAACCAGATAGAGTCAAAGGGCGTGATAGCGCTGACATCGCTGATCTAAATGTCCGCAATATTCTCGAGATAAGGAAGACCATGATCCGAGCTAAGTCCGCTTCTCACTCTGAGCATACATATCCAGGTCGTAAGAGCGATATATATATATATATATATATATATATATATATATATAGAGAGAGAGAGAGAGAGAGAGAGAGAATAATGGAGGAAAGAGGCCAATTCCCTCCTATGGCGATGGAAAAATACGCCCTCCATCGTGTTCTCCGACGATCGGAATCCACCACCTTCATCGTTATCATCTAAGATGTGGGTACGCCAAATTTCATGCGATTCTACAATCTTTTTACCGTTGATTTAGCAATGTAAAAAGTTCTATTGTTGGTAAACCGTTAATTTTGAACCCACTAATTCAACAGTGAAAGGGTGATAGAATCACATGAAATTTGGTGTACCCGTATCTTAGATGATAACAATGAAGATAATGGTTGCGATCGTCGAAAAACACGATGGAGATTGTATTTTTTCGACGCCATAGGAGGAAATTCCCTCCTATAGCATCTTTCCTCCATTATTCTCATATATATATAATACGTACAATGACGATAAATATGGAGCAGTAAACATGGAGTAATGGCACGAGCATGAAATAACCAATACATGTAACGGTAAAGTATGTGTATCGAATCAGTAATCAATGCGATGTCCATGCCACTAAACCTATCGTCAGTCCAAGTGTGAGTATCAACCACCGCAGGAATATTCCCAACCCAAGGGTAAGCCCCAGAGGCAAGAAAACACGAGCCCGAATCACGATCAGTAAGAATCAGAAACACGATCAGTACAAATCCCGAAATCACGAAATATACCGGCAGTGGGACTCCTGAGATTCCGTTGATCGAATTTACACTCAAACTATCCCACACCCCGCGGTCTATATCCAACATCGACCATGAATCTAAATACCAGTTGCTCCATGACAAGTCTACGCGAGAATTGGAGACAGGGTCTCCATCAAGCATGTCTCGATTGGTATCCAAGATAAATGGACAGTGCTCGATGTCATACCTATGACACTAATATAAGTGCTTCCATACTCGTCCCATATCAGTTATAGTTGTACTTATATATACCCCATAGGCGTCGACAATGTAATAACTAACTGGTTCCACTGATTGCGTACAAATATATGTCACTCCCATTATTTAATCACGCTTTTACACTAACGTACTTGTCACAATCCAATCATTAACATTTATCACTTGGTAATATAACACGATCACTAGGATATCGATGCAGTTGAACACTGTTTACAAAGTTATAACAGTCATGCAATATGATGGGGATACAGTAGATGCACTACCGAATACATATGAGCAATCGGTGTCGGTTGGATTAGAAAAATCACATAAAATCACACGTGCATAATTTGGCAAAACAATATAAAAAGCGTAGAAAGTGTATTAAATTATCTCTACAGAAAAATTGGTTTCGATTCATTCGGGTTTCAAGTTTGCAAGTTATGGTCATTCCATTTTAAGTGTTTGATGCTGGAAATCCAATTTCTGAACTGAAAGTTTGTTTCGTAACATACTTTACTCCCTGTTGGGATCATAATTAGGCGACACTACAGTGAGATAATATTTATAATTATCTGTTATGTTTCCAACGCATCAGACAGATCAATAATATCTTCTGTATGCAGAGAGATATGCGTTATTTTAGGTTAAGGTATACATTCTGTCTCAGCATGAAACTGCGGTACACATTTACGGTTTAAAAAGTGTTATAAATATCAAACGATACTGGAATGCAATGAGACCGGCACCGTTAGAAAGCCAATTCAATTACCCACGCTTCCATATATGGTTCTGCAGACTTGCGCGCTTAAACAGTGATAAGTATGCGTTCTAAATACAGGTAAAGGCAGAGATTCTTGCTCTGGACTGCAGTCCAGAGCCATGAATCGCCTCAGTTTATATTGGAATAACTTATTAAAATTCAGAGATCAATTTTGTGGTGCTGTAGGTTTATTTGTTGGCTTCGAGACGGGCCATGAAACGTTTCATTACGAATCATATTCCATTTAATATGAATTTTACAATGTAGCATGCACGACAGGAATCAGATTTTACGACGCATCCTGGGGACGTTGTTTCGTATGCGAAATTTAATTGTTTCGATCCTAACTTTTTATACGCTATACATTAACAGTAAGATGAACTATTGATTTAGAGAAGTTTACTATCATTAAGATTTTAAGTCCGGTATACGTATCGAACACTTGTTACGCCTGTATGATTATTATATATCAAGTTGAATTAACATATATGTATATAGCATGATTTCACAAGTAAAGGGGGTTCACTTGCCTTCGGTCGCTTGATATAAAAGCGACACCACGTGCGGGATTCGTCTCGACACCTGAGATGATGCGAAGCTGGACACGTGCGTGATGCGCGGTGACCCGGTACTAGACGAGGCAGCGACGCGGGCGTGATACGGTAGTGGGTGTGGTGATGACACGGGCGTGACACGGTACTGAGCACGGTCTTGACTTTGTGCGTAGTGCGGGTGTGGCACGGCGCGACACGGCACGGGACGCGACGCTGGTGTGGGAGTAGACATGGTGCGTGCACTGGATCGGGACACGGTGTGGCACGGAGGCGGGCACGGTATGGCACGAAGGCTGGCATGAGCCGCGACACGTTTGGATACATGGTGAGCTGGGGCTCGGTGAGCAGGAGTTGGCGACGAGAGGAGCTCCAGTTGGTGTGAAGGTGACGGTGACGTCGGGTATAGAGGGGTCCGCCGGTAGTGTGGAGATGGCAGCGGGAGGAGCTCAGGTTGGAGGAGACGAAGGCGATAGGGGTTAGACTCGTGGGTTTTGATGAAGAAAGAGGAGGTAGTTGATGGTTGTAGCGGCGGGGTGATGGCCGGGGTTTGACTCTCGGGTGATAGAGGAAGAGGGAGGAGTCAATGGCGATGGGATTGATTAAGGAGCTTGTCGTGGTGGCGGTGAAGGTGGTCCTAAGGTCGAGGAGCTCACCGGCGGGAGAAATAGGGGTCAAGGCGAGCGAAGGTGATGGTGGTGATGGGTGCTCATGGGGGGTTGAGGGCTCGGGTTTGCTGAAGAAGAAGATGAAGGTGATGCGGGTGCAGTGGTGAAGGTGAGATTGTCAGTGGCGCTGGGTCGGCGACGAGAAGAGGTGGAGCTCGGGGTCTTCGAGAGTGAAGAGATAGAGAGATAGAGAATGGGATAGAGAGAGGTGAAGAGAGAGGGGGTCAGTTGTTGAGAGGGAGGAGGGAAGGAAAGGGGATCGCGGAGGACGTTGAGCGGATCTCGGGGAAGTAGGCGACGTCAAGAGGGAGCGGGTGTCGCGGACGGTTGGCGAAGGAGAAGGGTCATGGGGAAAAAGAAGGAGAAAAGAAAAATAAAATGAAAGGGAAGGAGCTGCGGGGGAGTGGGCTGGGCCGGGTCAGATAGGGTTAAAGATTGGGTTTTAAGAATTTGAAATATTTAAGTTAATAAAAATTAGCAACTTTTATTTTAAAAATATAGAAAATAATTAAAAAGAAACTGGGTATTACCACCACCATCATCTTCCTCCTCACCCTCCTCTTCTTCTTTTTCAACCCATCAACACCAACTTCTTTCTCCTCCTCTTCAACGCTACCGCCACCATCATCAACACCATCACCACTACCTTCTTCTTCCTCTTCTTTTTAAACTCCCAACCGTCGCCGCCGCCGCCATTTTTGGAGGAAGAAGGGTGGCGACGGCGACGGTTATGGGTTAAATAAGAAGAGAAGGAAAATGGTGGTGATGGTGGCGGTGGTGTTGAGAAGAAAGAGGAAGAAGAAAGAGACGATGGGTGGAAGAGGAGGAGGAGGAAGAAGATGATGGCGGTGATGTGATGTCGACGGCGGTGCCGTTGAGGAGGAAGAGAAACAGGGAGGTGATGGGTTGAAGAAGAGAAGGAAAAAGACGGCGGCGGTGGGGACGGCAGCTGCCGGGGAGGAGGAGGAATAATTTTCAAAAGTGAAGTATAGGGGCTGCAAGAGTCCTTATAAGTATAGGGAGGGCTAGAGATAAATACTAACTATAGGAGGGACAGAGAAAAATATTGAAGCATGAGGGGGGCTAACAAAAAAAAAACCCAAAAAAAAAAGCTAGGGTTCACAAAATCAACCTCATCCTTAGGACCTTAACCATTTCTATATTTTTGTCAAAAAAAGGCATCTTTTTCCTGCTCTTTCTCAACAAAAAAAAAATGGAACCGAAGAGGGGTGCAACAGTTCTTTCTCAATTCGGTCTTTTTCAAATCACCTAATTATAACTTAGTGAAATTTATGCTAGAAGAAGAAATCAGGAAGATAGATTTAGCTTATGCAATTATGTTATGCGATAGTGTCGATATAGTTTAGAAAGTTGTGTTATTGTTGTTTAGATTCATAAAGAGAGGACTAATTAATGATATGTGAAAGATGTGAAATAGGAGAGGGAATGAGATTGAATCTGACTCCGCTGATTTGAAGAGAAACTTTTAATTGCTTAATTGTATGATTTGTTGAATTAAAAAAATGAGAACTTGTTGCTGAAAATGTTAAATAACAAAGTTACAGAGAATAATATGATGGGAATAAATTTACATACAACAGAGAAGGTAAATTTTTTTTTTTTGGCACTGGGAGAGAAGGTAAAATTAAATATATTTGGTTTCAAGGTAATGGGAGATAGATTGGGAATGTTATCTCAACCATATTGAGCTCTCTGTGTTGCCCCCGTCGATATAGCAGTAGGGATTTTAATTTTATAGAAAAATCTGGAGCTCTGTCTTTTTAATTTTGGATCAGCGGTGGAAACAATTTTATAAGATGGGTCATGAAGGATAGGTGGGGCAAGAGGTTGGGATGGCCGATGAGTACAAACATTGAAAGAGAGAAGCCAGGAGGGAAATCTTTACTTCTTTACTATTATAAATCAGAGTGATAACATCATTATTGCATCATTCTGAATAAAAAAGAAATTGAAAGAAAAAAAAGGAAAGCAAGAGCGGGCTTCCAAGGCAGCATATTTTAAAATAAAAAAATACATTATTTAATGCAATCACTTATCCCAAAAAAACTCACATGCTGCTATAAAAATAATATTTCTCTTCTCTCTTCCAAAAACAGAAGTATGCATGTATCTTGAAATTTGAAAAGTAAAATTATATATAAGACCTTTTATGTTTATTAATTTACACATTATCTCTCGTAATTCAATTCTCTCTTAAGTGTATCTTAAGTGTATAGCGGGTGTATAAATTATAGTAGATAAATTAACGCTGAATTGAGGTTACGTGATGGGCCCTACCATTTTCTTGCTCCGATTGATTCTAGCCATCCAGATTAATTGGACGGCCAGGAATCTTGCACTGGACCCTCCAGTGAAAAACGATCACTTGAGAGGATCCGAGTCCAAGTAATGCTGCCTGCATGCCAGCTGTGAGATACTGAGATCTCATCTACATGAATCAAATAGTGACTACCCGTGCTGCCCCCCCACCCCTCCCCCAAAAGAACTATACTGGAAATGCGGCTAGCTCTGTGATTTTTGACTAGTTACTAAGTTAGTAATTAATCGTTCAACAAATGTATATATATTTCTAGTTGCATGCATCGCTCAAATTAATGTGATTCAATAATCAGAGAAGAGATTAGAGAAATCAAGCCTTGTCTTGCTTCTTCATGCTCTCGCTCCCTTCATTAGACCATTCACCACCATCACAATCATCGTCACCGTCACCGTCGCTGTCAGAACAGAAGTGCTCATTATCATCACCAGGAAGATGATCGGCGCTCGCAATTTCTTCATCGCTCCCTGCTTCTTCGTCTTCGATTCCATCACCGTCTTTGCCCCTCGGGTGCTTCTTGTGAACCGCCGCGGTGTGATCGCCGTAGTAAGACCTGCTTTGCTCGAGGTGGTGGCTGCATAAGGAATGCGAAACCTCGGCAGCCCATTTACATTTCCACCCTTTTCCGTCATCCCTTTTACGTTTCCACCCCTTTCCATCGTTCTTATTGCAGTACGCAACCTCGTAATTATCTGCCGCATTATCATCAGATATCTGTTCCTTACCTGCAACTTCTCCTTCTTCTACTTGAAGTAATTTAATGTCGTCAGCGCTGCCTCTCCTCTTCCCTCGGCAAGGACCGAAACCGCAATAATAGTAATACATCTTTGTATTATCCTTAAAATCCAGCGTTGATGGTACTCTTTTGTTCTTCTTCTTATTATTATTGCTGCTGCTGCGTCGATTCTTGGAGCTACGTAGTTTAGAGAGTGGCGGCAGCTCATCCTCATGCTGCACAGTTTCTGTCGACGATACTTGATTCTTGTTGCTACCAATGCTCTTGCGACGGCTCTGGGAGCAACGGAGCTTATAGAGATGGTAGCTGCAAAACGAATGGTGAAGCACGGCTGGTCTCTTGCAGTCCCATCCTTTCGCTCTCTTGCTGCAGATTCTCAACTCCTTCGTCTTCTTCGGATCCGGCTCGTTAATTTTCTCATCTTCGATCTTTTCTATTTCTGATCCAATACTGATAAAACAATAAACCTTATTTTTTCAACATTAAAATGCGTAACCCTAATAAACAAACATAGAAAGAAAGAAAGAAAAAAGAGCTACTCTTTGGCCGCGGCAGCGATGGGTTCCTCTTCAGTTTTGATCGTGATTTCAGCAATACGCTTATCATCGTCTTGATCCTGCGGAGGAAAGAACAGAATCAAAATAAACCGTTGGATCTAGGGTTTCTACTGAACCTAAGAAAACCCTAATTATTATTCATTTTTTCCTTCAGATTTTTCGATTAGGGCCTTTTTAGATTCGAGAGAGAGAGAGATTGATTCTGACCTCAGAGATAGTGGCGTTGAAGTCGCTGAGATCCAATGGCGAGCAGTTGATTTCGCCGGCGGAGGAAGAAGCGGCGGCGGTGTCAGTTAAAATCGGCCGCAATGGAAATTGATTGGCAGCGAGCGTGGATGCAGATCCAAGAATCCTGGAGGCGTTCCTTCGAATCCTCATTGTCGATTAAAGAAAAGGAGAGACTTTCCCAGAAAAGGAGAGATTTTTAATCGATCGATCGTGTTATTTTTGTTGCAGTTGAGCGAGAGAGGAGGAGAGATGAGCGAGGGTTTTTGGTTCGATTCCTCTTTGTAGGTGTAATTTAGGTTTATATCTGCACGAAAGTGGATAGCGTTCCGGAAATGCCCTTAGATTTGCTTAGAACTACGAAAATATCCTTTATCGAATCAAGTTTCAATTTGATTTTGATGGGTTCAATCTTTCCATCCATTACGAGTTACCAGAGCATATTTGTGTTGTATGTTTGTATGATGGTGAAATAAATCTTGCATCATCCTTATAACACCTTTTTTTATTTCTCATTGCATACACAACGGCTATTTTACAACCGTATGAATCGAACAATTCATTAGATATAATTAGATCCAAGATAATCAGTGGCAAATCATGTAAAATGACAAATAATAAATTGGCCCTTCAAATCTGATACTAGATAAACTATTTATTTCTAATGTGATTCTTTTTGTTTTTGTTTCTTTTGGTCGTTTCATTTTATGGCGATTGAATCATAACTTTTAGATTGTGTTTTTTTGGATCAAATGTGACCTGAAAGCAAAAAATGATAATATATTGAATGAAATGTGAAATTTTAATTGGTGTGTATCCTTGGGATCGAATGTGATTCACTTGCATCCAAATTATAGATGGCCATTTGTTTCACTAAAATTTCAAGGAAATGAAAAGAAACTAGACCCAAGAAAAAACTGTATCAACCTAAAAAAAGGAAATGTTTGTGTTTGTTTCCAAATAAAGGAGATGGGGAAAACTTCTTACTGCATAAGGATGATATCATGTTCTTCTCAAAACCTATTTATGAGCTTTTTCTCTGAGAAACATATAGAAAGCTGACCGTAAAACGTAATAAAAAATTGTTGTAGTCTAAAATAGCAATAACACTGACTTTTATTTTACTTGTAAACAAACAAATCGACTACTATAAAATGCTTTCCATGTATCCTACTTTCATTGCAACAAAATAAAGCCAATTAAAGTTTTTTTTAATCTTTTTTTCTTTCGAATTAATTTTTTTAATCACATGAACTATTACCAGTAAACAACAATACAAAAGGTTTTCTTAACATTCACTTATTTGCTTTTACATGGAACATAATTAAGATTTTCTTTTTCCCATCGCAACAAAACATGCCCTAAATATGGCGAAAATATTTTGCAAAAGGCTACATCACGCTCAAAAAATATGGCGATAATATATTGCAAAAGGCTTACGTGGCTACAAGTTCCCAGTCGCAAACTTTACGATTTACAATAATTTTAATTATCCTCACTCCAACCCCATCCACATGTTCAAAGGTAACATGCAATAAGCTTTAAGTTGGTTTTAGAAATTAATTAATAAGACCAAAACATAGTTATGGTGGCTCCATTAAATAAAATTGTTTTTCCATTCCAATTAGCCTCAGCATGTGCATTACACATGCACAATTATAACCTAGTATTTCGATTGGCAATATCTTATTTCCGTTTTTAAAATCAACCACTATTTCGGAAATAAACTAAATACCTTTCATTTTAGAGAAGAAAGTTTTGCTGCTAAACTTAAATATTAGAACCATTAAAGGCTTTGTTTGAATTGTTCGAAAAGGGGGCAATTACACCCTTCAATTTCAGCTCAACCACCGGGCACTTACAATCTTTCAATTGAAATATTTACTCTAGATATTAATTAGCTCATGAAAGAAACCTTTAGAATGAATCAACTAATCGATAAAGATTAATTTTAAAAATTAATAAACCAATTAACAAATGATGCTGGAGAAGATAAAGGTAATTTCCATACTAGAAAAACGATAGAAAGGAAATCTTGTCTACCAAGCGAGGAAAATCTTTACAATTATAATTCAAACTCAAAGATTCATGCCTCATCTTTTTAAGAAAAATAAAAAAAATGTGAAAAGTATCTTCAATATTTTCATTATTCCTCCATCTCATCATCAAATGCCCCCACCCCCCACTATTGGTGTATTAAATTCCCACTAAAACCTTTTATGCACTTAAAATAAAAGTCTGACCAAACATCCGATAATTGTATTTCTTTTTGGAGGAAATGATAAAATGCCGGAAACCCTGCTCTCTTAACTTTAAAAACCAGAACTCTTCAACACAGATACTAACAGTGTTAATTTCTCATCCATGAGATTCTTTTATTATATCGAAAATGCGTTTTTATCAATTCTTATTGACCAGCACAATATTGTCTTTTTTCCTTTCCAAAATTCATGTTTTCTTGAATCATATTCACTTACTGGATAAATGACAAGCAGACTTGAATTGGAATTTTGGGAAAGAAAGGAGCCAAAAAGTTTTAGGGAACAAAGAACAATGACATTTAAGGAAAATACATCAAAAAAGATAGCGGTATTAAATTTATAGAGTAACCTGTAACTTTTTCAATTCACGATTTTGGGATATAAGTGACGAGTTTTAGATGATGCAAGAAAAGAATTTTCTAGTGGGCCCTTGGATAAAGACAAACTGCTGTCGTTAGTCAATTAATCCAGTTTAACATTAAAGGATAACCAATCTAATAAAGGTTGAGGAACCCAAAAACAAAATGAATTGTTACACCATACAAAAACATCTTAGCATGCAACTCTAGAATATAAAATCTATAATATTATAGCCAGAAGTCCTTGGATTTGGATGATGTCATTAGTCAATAAAATAAAATATAAAAAGATGACAAAATTCCAATAGCCAAACATTGAAAACTAGAGGTGTCCAACTCATTCACCACAAAAGACAAAAATAAAAATATGAAAAGTCAACCACCCTATTTCTCTCTCATAATCTCATTCATTACATATTTTCTATAATACTCAAAAGTCTTAAAAAAAGATACGTTTTACGAATTTATATACAAATCCTTATATTTTTGTTATATTGTATAACTCATAAATTTCTCAAATATAATATTATCACAAACTGCATTCACTTAATTTAAATTTAGAAAAACTATAGATATCTTTAGAATTTAATGTAATGTTCATGATAAAAAAAAATTACATGCTCATTTATTATATATGTTTCAAAATATACACACATGCATCTCGCACGTGCAAAATACTTATGGAGTAGCTATAGCTGCAAGTCTACCGATCGCTCGTGCAAAATACTTATGGAGTAGCTATAGCTGCAAGTCTACCGAAAGCCCAAAGAGATATCATATCATAAGGTAAGCGTGCAGTTCATTGTTGGATGCGCACCAAATCTAATGTGCCACCATCAAATAGCATATTCAACGATGAGAACAACTGTGGCCAGGTTATTTCTTTCCGGATGCAACACTTTCGGAATCGAACAAATAACCTGTCTATTTGATGATTTTTTTTTACCGCCCTATACTCAAAATGAAAAACGGGCCCATGTTGCATCAATGTGTTAGATGACCAAACTGCCCACCACTTTAAGATTGCTTAACACAAGTACAAAACTCAATTATATTAGTTCATAGGCAACCAAACCGAATGAATTAACTAGCAAACAACAGACAAATTAATGGATTTTGAACCCTTATATTTTTCTCACTATTTTTATGGTGCTCTGGAAGTATCCTGACCGCACATTACACGTGCAAACACGTGAAAAATACAAACACCAAAGCTCTAAGTTTTAGACTGTTTGACAGCTAATCGTGACCGTTGATTTTACGATCAAAAAATAAAATTCTAGGCCGTTGATCTTAAGAGGGTGAAAATAGACCAGACTCCTGAGACTCCTGATCCCAAATTAATAGTCACATGATATACAGAACAAATTAAAGATGAACTGTATTTAAAAAAAAAACACTAGAGAAGCGATTTGAGGGAACGGGCCTTAATAGGCTTCCTACCTCTCTTCTTCGGCAATTTCTTCTTCTTCTCCTCCTCTTCTTCGCCTTGTCTGTTCTCATTAGTAGTCTCTTCATCGTCTTTCCACTTACTGTAATTATTGTCGTCATCGCCGTCGTCGAAACAATCAAGATCATACTCGTCATCGCCCGCAACGATACTATCCTCGTCGCGATCACTACTATTCTCCCTGCTATCGGTAGGACCTTCTTCCTTCAATTTACCAGCATTGCACGGCCTGCCTCTTCTTTTTGCCCGCCATGGGCCGAAGCCGCCGTAGTAATAATACAAGTTTGAATCGTCCCCTACAGCTGCTGCCGTTGTTAATGCCGACGACACATCAGGCGGCTTAGAATTATGAGTATGATGGTGAGAGGAGTAGGAACGGAGCTGGGCGAGATGGTAGCCGCACAATGTATGCGGGAGCTGAGCCGGCCGCTTGCAATGCCACCCCTTGCCGTCGCTCTTCTTGCAGTACTGTACTTGCTTACAATTACCGCTATTAGTAATCTCCTCTTCAGGTGGTTTCTCCCTGCCTTTACTACCGAGCTTCGATTTCTTCTCCGCCACCGTCGTCTTCTTCCTCTTTTTCACTTTCATCTCCTTTAGAGTTAATTCAGCTGCAGAGCTGTTGGAAAACGTCGTGATTTTTTGTGTATCATTATGGTATGACTCTAGGTTTATTATATTTTCAGATGAAAGGGTGCCCTACCTGGTGATAAGAGAAATGGGCTCTTCTTCTTCTTTTATTTCGGCTGTGTTTCCCAAAATGCCCCCATCCTCGTCTTCCTGCGTAGTAAAACCCAAAAGGAGTTTGTCCCAAAATGCCCCCCACAGCAAAATAATACAGATTTAAAAGAAGCGAAATCGACAGCGATCCTAGTCAGAGATAGAGCCCATCCCCCTAAGATTTGGATATCGATTTTAACCTAAATTACTGGATCTAGGGGTTTGATCTCTCGAACAAACCCTAATATTAATCCCCTTGAAAGAAATGGTAATTTATCTAAAAACATAGAAAACGAATCCAGAATAGAAATCAGCTACTTATTTAGTAACTCGCATCAATTTTGAATTAATCCCAAAATATAAAACCCTAACCCTAACAGTGCAGTAAAAATGCAAAGCCTAAAGAATCAAATAATTAGAAGCTAGCGCATAGTGAAATGTAGAAAACAGCTCACAGCTGTAACATCTAAGTAAAGCAAAGGGGGCAAAAAGGAAAAATCAAAAGGGGAGAGGTTTGATCGATCTGACCTTGAGAATTGAGCCGAAGCTGTAGTAGCATGGATCAAGATCCATCTCCATCTCCATCACATCCCATGGAGAGCAGTTCAGCTCACAACAGATCTCGTCTGCCTCCGCAGCTGCGGCGACGGCGGTCGGCACCGGCGAAGGCCAGGCGTGGGCATAGACGCAAGCAGCGGACCCGAGAATCTTGGAGGCGTTCCTTCGAATCCTCATTAAAAAGCAAAAGCAGCGAACGCAACCAACAAAACTAGAAGCCAAAGAGTAAATCTGAGCCTGAATCGAGCTGGTAATCGAGAAGAGGGGGAGTTTGGAGAGTTGAGGGCTCTCTTTTTTTTTTCCCTTCCCTTTTCCCCAGTTTATATTAGGATTCTTTAATTTTTTCGATTTGACAAAGTATATTGTGTTAATAATGGCCCCCGAGTACCTGAAAACTACGCAATTGCCATCTGAGGGGGGAGATTGTTACTGGGTCCGGGTGGTGATCGTACCGCTCTCTTTATTTACCGCGGAGGAGAGTTGACAGCCACGAGGCGAGGATATGTAGCCATATAGGGGATAAGTTGTCAGAGATCAGAAGGCTGGAGGGACCCGCCTCCAGCGTAGCTAGCGCTAGTGCGGCACCTCAGGTTATTAGCTACCTGTGCTCTCCATCAATTTGGATAGGGTCAGGATCTCAACCCAAACGATTGTTTAATGCAACTCTAGCACTTGTTTGTTTGCGCTGTTAATTGTTTTTTATTTACATCTCTTTTTTTTTTTGAAAAGACCAAAATTGGTTTATCAACAAACAAGGGGTTCCAACAATAAATTACTTGACTGCGAAACGTACAAGTGTTACACGAGGATGAATTACAAGATGGGTTTTTTTTGGGTGCAATTACGCCTTTACTGATCCGAACAATTACATCGCTATCGATTCAATCTCATAATTTCCACCCTAACAACCAATCTGGGTTGGTCTCAAAATTCTGCAAATTATGTTTCAACTTTCAGATATGTCTCGGTCAAGGTGTTGGGCTGGATCAGAAATAAGATAAATGCTTCTTTCTTATTAGCCAAAACAATAACAAAAGCTATGAAAAGAAGTGCGAACAAAACTTACAAGTTTAATACAAAGACCCTCTAGAAAAGAAAAAATGGGGAAGGATAACGGCCACCCGGATATTGAGCGATCAGAAGATCAAGAGGCGGGGGCCTGAGGGAGAAAACATGTCTCAGACATAGATGCACATCTATTTGAAATAAATACACAACTGATCTTTGATTAATTTGTTTCCTTTGTAAAGATCATGGGACCTTTTGGCCTTTTAACTCTGAGGTCATGAGCTGACACCAACAGCAAAATCTGTTGTCATGTATTGAATATTTGCATTGTAAGAACTTACTGCAGTACCAGGAAAGTCCGGTTGAATTTGACTCGAACCCAACCATATCCTCCATACATATTCCCGGTTTTTTTAATTTGGCATGCTATATCCACCTAAGCCTTAATAGACGGGTTTAAAATTTAGCTACAAAACTTTCGGATTGGTTATGATGCAAAGCCCGTCCGTTCCAACCCTAAAATCGACATGTACCAAATCCGGCTCCTAAATTCAACTTGACTCAAACTAACCTGCACACACTATTGCCAAAATGTTGGCCATTTTAATTTATTAAATTGTATTTAATTTATAATTAATAACACATAAATTAACATCATTTCTTGAACGTGTAAATTTTAATACTTTATAACAGGCCAAATCCGAAAAGACCGCAGAAACCTACCCGTCTGCTTAACTCCAAAAACCAATCCATTCCCGTCCGAAACCCGAAATTTTATTTTTGAGTATAATGCTTCGCAAATGCGTCGAGTGCAAGACAGGTTTTAGTTTTGGGTTTAATATTTTGGCTCAGATATAAATTCTGTTAAAAACCAACCTAACCCGGCCTGCCTTCACCCGCATTCAGAGACACATACCCATGCTAGCGGGGATAGGTTCCCTACCCGCACCGGCAGAACCCATGCGCACGCTTGTTCTTGCGTTCGCATGCATTGGGCCTACGGAGCTCCGCAAGCACATTTTTGTCGCAATGTGATGATAAAGATACATTTCACTAACTAAATCCATATTTTGTTTTTGTGTTACCTCCAATTTTCCCCCTCACTCCAATTTTTCCCTCACACTCTTATATTAACAGTCGGGTGAATTGCTTTCGAGAATCGTTTAATATTGGGCTCTTCTCCAAATTTGATGATTTGTTTCATATACAATTAATACCCACACCCTCTTCATACAGTGCCCAAGCAATAAACTAAACTAAGCAGAAAATTCAGCAAGAGATATAAGAATATATAAGAAAGCGCGACTACAGTAGAAAAATAGCGAGAGTTTTGATTGATGCATCAACAATCCTAGACCGTTCGATTTAGGGTTCCCCACAAATGAAACAACCAACAAACCCTAATGCTCTCTGCATCCCAAACGAAAATCAAAATCAAAATGCATAACAGCCTCTCATTACTCAAATCAATTTGATTACGGCTCTCATTTCATTTGAAGCTGACGAAAACGAAAACGAAAACGAAAACGAAAACGCAAGCAATGGAGAAGTTAACATTGATCTGACCTTGGGATTAGTGAAGAAGTTGCAGAAGCAGGAGTCGGTGGGATCGGTCTCCATCAAATCCCACGGCGATCACTTCAGCTGGCATTCTTCTCCGCCGGCAGCGGAGGCGGCGGAGGCGGTCGCCGGCGGCGACCAAGGGCTAGTGTGTGTAGGTGGCTGCGGAGCCCAATAGCTTGGACGCCATCTTTCGAATCCTCATTATTATTAATCTACGAGCTCGAAGGAGAGAAAACCAATAGATCTGAGGGCAAAATAATAATTCGGAAGCTAGAGGGGCGAGGGTTTCTAGTTTATGCTGCTGTATGCCTCCTCTTTCAATTTCGGCAATATATATCATAAATTCTTAGTTTTTACCTGAGATAGATATATAGGGTGGGTTAGGATAATACCCCTCATCTCTTTAGAAATTACGGAAAAACACCTGCTGAATCCAAATATTCCTAATATATGTTCGTTTGGATCTGTTAATGAATCCCAATATTTCAAATCATGAATCTCCTTTTCGGCTGTCGTAGATCATCCGATTTTTTTTATCAGTGCTGATTCTCTTAAGGTTGGATGGAATCTAAATCCATGAATGTCCATAAAATGCTGAAGGTGATGATTATCTAATCTTATTTATATTATTTGCATTGGTTTTTTCTTTTATTTACATTTTTAACACCAGGTTATCTTTCGAGAAAATATTAATTAGGAACCGCCATTGCAAATATGACACAAAAAAATAATAGAAGCTAGGGATATTTTAGAAATGATTAGCATTGTTAGGCCCAAGCGCTAATGTGCAGGTTTCCTGCGATTTAGCCTAGCTAGACTTTGAATGCGAAAGGGGAATTGTTGTGGGTTTTGGCCCATACATGTACTGGCCCATTTTGACTAAAAACATCATGTGTTGTGTGTGTGTTTTTTGTAACAACATGAACATAGTATATGTGGAATAAAGAATGTTGACCCTACACGACACAAGGAAATCATAGAGTCTTCAACAACATTAGAAGCAACCACGTAATTTGGCCACAAAAAGAAAAAATAATGTAAACTCAGAAGGAAGAGATGCCGTGTGTTGATCTTTAATTAAGAAGTAGTAGTTAATGACTCAAGAAAGCAAAGACAAATACAAAGGAAGGGCCAAAAGATGAACAGTATATAAGACTAGATGTTGGTTGTTTTTGGACTCTAAAATCCATATATTTTTAATATTTTTTTGGGTAAATTTTATTTTATTTTTCTTTTTTGAAACAGAGTGATTTTATATTTAAATTTGTCTCAAATTGACTTAGAATTTACTATTTGAATGCTCGATAGGCTATTATGCATGAAATATAGTATCTGGCTTTTAAGAACGCGCTATATCTATACATGTAATAAATGCGTCATGTTTCGAACCGCTTGAATTCTATGCAACTCATAGATTTGTGCATTATTGTCGTCTTAGAGAGCCAAGTAAATTATGAGTTGGAAACTGTAAACAAAAATTTCAATCGAAGCTTCAACCTTAAACTTTAGATAGAAAATTATTCATCTAGAATGTGCAATTATTCGGTGTAGGAGGGCGGACATACTAGAGATATGGATGGAATTTCTTAGGCTACCATTGCTCGGTGGAATCCGCTGCTTTTTATTTTTAAAAAATTCAATCATCAAGGCTTGAATCTAGAATCTCTGAACTCATGACCAAATGTCTCGATATGGCCAGTGTATATAAAAGAGCATGCTGATATGGACAAAACAAGCTCAAATTTTGTGAACATATTTGAAAGCGAAATATTTTTCTAATGTAATTTCCATGAAAAGACGGCAGCTTATAAAAATACACATAATATGGGGCCCCAACGTAGAAAAAATAATCATTTTTGCGCACCAGTAGGCGCGTGTCGGGCCGTCAAATTCTCGCTACGCTCACGTGACTAACTATTTTTCTTAATTAATTAATCACTTAACTAGTTTTTTCGTTTTCGGCCGCACACATAATCAGAGCCTTTTGATTGAATCACTGAACATTCATTCCACTGTTTTGAGTCCCCAAAACGGACAAAATTCTCCCCCTTTTGCTTCGATTTATCTATGATTAATAGATTCGGGTAAAATTGACAAAATGCGTTTTTTGATTCTTTGATTTTTAGGTCTCTTGTTGACGGAGGTCTGGATCTCCTTCAGATGTTGTTTTCCGTCAATCTGCCGGCAGCGTTGATGAAGGGCTGAGATTGAGTTTGAGGATTGCCTCCCGAAGCGTGTGGATCTCAGTGGGCTTGATTTGGTGTGAAGCCGAGCTACCCGCAATGAAGTCCCGGGATGGTTGTACCACCGTGGACCCTCCGACGATCAAGTTAGTCGATGTATTTGGCCAGAGTAACGGCCTATTGGGTTGAAATTGCCTTACCTAAATCGTCTGAGAAAGGGGTTTATATAGCGGTCGCCATGGGCTAGCTGGCGCGAAATTCACGCCGGCCGTTACACCACTGGCGTTACGCCTGTGTGAATGGCGGGATCCTCCATTAATGACGAGATACACTCGTTAATGGGGGAACGTGACGGCGTGGAACGCGAGATCGTGGGGCGGCGGATAACTCGCGTTTGGCGAGATTCGTGGAGCCGTGGCGGAGGCGTTTGTGATCTACGTTCTAGGTCGCTTGACAGAACCGAGGAGGCCTAGTTTAGCGAAAGGCCTAAAAGAGGGCGGGAAGCCAAGCTAGTTCGGTTCTGTGATAGCTCGGAGGCGAAGGGCTGAGGAGATTGGCGTGTAGAAGGGCTCGGAGGCGAGCCAATGGTCGTTTACATGGCGAGCACATGAATCTTCAGGGCATCCGCGGAAGTCGGGTCCTGGCAGTGGGGCGATAGCCCGGGGAACGCCCCCAATGTGCGGTGCTTGCCTTGTTTCCGTGTGCCTCGGACACGACATCTGCCACGTGTCATGATCTGGGGAGTTTCCAATACTGACTGTAACACCCTAGGATGTGTTTAGTGGCTAATTATATTTTAATATGTGATTTTAATAAAAAGTTTACCAAATTGATTTTCAAATAATTTTTCCAATTTAATAAATATTTTTCAAAAATTTTGCCAAGCTTGCACAAACTTGTGCATGTAAACTAGGGTTAAAAATTTGGGTTAAACCATGTTTAACAACCATGGTGGATTAAACCTCTCTATTATTAAGTTAAAATGATTTTTATTTAGGGTATTTTTTTTTAAAATGAAAAAGGGATTTAAATTTTTAAGTTGGTTGACTTGTGAGTACATCATGGCTAAGCCATGCTTGCATTAAATGAGAGAGAGATGGGTGTATCATGGCAAGCCCATGCTTGCAATTAATGTGGCAAGAGAGAAAGAATGGGGGCTTGACTCTTTGTTGTTATCATTCATTCATTCCTTCTTTTGTTGGTCACTCTCACATCTCACTCTCTCTCTCTCTCTCACACACACACACTCTCAGCTTCATCATCAGCAGCAGAAGCTGCAGGCACAGCAGCAGCATCACACAACAGCAACAACAACAGAGCACCAGCCTCAGTCCCAGCATCAGCATCACTAAGCAACAGCAGCAGCTCCTTGCAGCAGTCGCAGCAACACATGTAGCAGCAGCCCATCACTTACACCATCAACACCACCATCAGCAACAATAACAACATCAACAGCAACAGCAAGCATCAGCATCAGCAGTAGCAGTAGCAACAGAAACAGCATCTGGAGCAGCAGCAGCAGTGGCAGCTTCTTCTTCTTCTCTTCTTCTCCTGACCCAGCGTCGTAGGGTCAAGTGAGGTATAACCTCTGAGCTTCACTTGCACGTATGCTTGACTTGTGTGTCGGTTTAGCTTATTAGTGTAAATTTGTGATTGTTAGTGCTAGATTATGTGTTATTAGTGATATTTGTGATGTTTAGTGTAAACTTTGCTTAGGCAAGCTTAGTTTTGGTTAGACTAAGTTAGTTAGGTGCTTTTGAAGCCAAGTAAACCTAGGTAACCCCAGTTTACACCAAAATACCCTGAATTTTCATGATTGTGCAAAATGTGACTTTTTAAGCAAAAACTTAGCTTTTTGATATCTGCTGTTACCCCAGTGAGTTCAGATTAATATTGAGTGGACTGTAGCATACTTCAGAGACCCTGACCCCACCAGCCCAACCTCAGGCCGTCGAAATAAACGATCTGGCCGCAAATTGCGGCCAGAGAAGGGAGATAGGAGCTAGGGTTTTTAGGGGTGGTATCTGCTATGTTTTGTAGGTCCTTGGTATATATAGTTTTGTAATATTGTAACCTGGGTAGAATCTGGGACGATATATCGTTTTCTGGTGTTTTTGGTTTGCGCGATACGCGAGTGGGTTTTGTGATTCAGCGTATCGCGGCGTGTCGGGCTGAGTCGTAGACGCGTGCATACACGTTTCAGCGTATCGCACACACGCGCGTTGATTCGCGACGCGAGTTTCTCGTTTTGTTTCGATATCGCGTTTTGCGAGATTCTTGCTTATATAATTGGATTCCTTGTGTAAATTCCAGGTTCACAGGCGGGCACATCAGACGTCGCCAGGAAAGGGAAGCAGGTGGTCGACTATACTTAGCACGCGACCAGGTGAGTAGATTTAACATCTACGGGAAAATCGCCTGTATGGCGTTAAGCGTCAGGGCGTAATAGGATTTGTAGTCATGAGTGTCCATATAGATATACTGGTAGGATAGAACACTGCACTATCACTAACGGTCTGAGTTGTATGAGCACGATTTATATGCTACACTCACACCGTTAGTGATTGCCATGTCACTCATGATGTAGGATTGCTATAAACCGCATATTATATTGATTCTGCTTACTTGACGTTGACATGATTTGCTGCATACTTGTGACATATACATCACATATTCATACTTGTGACATATACATCACATATATTCATACTTGTGACATATACATCACATATACTCATACTTGTGACTTATACCACACATATTCATACTTGTGACATATACATCACATATATTCATACTTGTGATATATACATCACATATACTCATACTTGTGACGTATACCACACATATTCATACTTGTGACATATACATCGCATATATTCATACTTGTGACATATACATCACATATACTCATACTTGTGACTTATACCACACATATTCATACTTGTGACATATACATCACATATATTCATACTTGTGCCATATACCTTACATATATTCATACTCGGGCGCATATACATCATATGTCTACATTTGTGCACATGTACATTGCTATATTCACTTTGCGTACTTATCCATTCACACATCCATACCTATACCACATTCATATGTTACATACATAGATGATATTGACTTGATTTAAAACTAAAGAACCGCAAACGATATTTTCAAAAAACTGGATCTTTTTAAAAAAAGAGCTGTTCTCCCTTTCTTTTACTCGTAGTGTCATACGACACATTGCATGGATTTACGCATTGGATTTGATTTCTGTGATTTCTGGATTTGGGAACCGGAGTACTATTTTAAGAAAATACACACGTTTTGAAAACCCAGTTTCCCTTGATATGATATTTTAGTGCGTCCACCATGAGTTTTCTCGGTTCCAGAGAGCTTGTGTGAGTATACCCGATTCGAGGAGAGGTAGGCACCGATTGCGGGTACATGGTGGACCCGGTACGGTACCCCGGGGCGAGAAGACTCGTATTGTTAGACGGTGAGCCCGGCGGAGGGACTACTACCTACCGGTGATTGGTTGGACCTGGCGGTTATCCGGAGGATACTGACCAGAGTAGCTTGATGGTTACGGGACGACGCGTACTGCCGGGGCCGAGGGCTGATTCCGCAGACGGAGCCCGTGGGCAGATCCGATGGACGGACGCCCCATATTGGAGGATTTGCGTGTCGATGCTGGACACGGCTGATTTTATGATATTTTGAGTGCCGGTGATGGGCACTCCCGATTTTATGAGATTACAGGATTTGAGGACCGATGTGGATGACGACGCTTGAGTTGTACTGGGTTTTTGGTGTATTGATGGACGCCAGTTATTTTCCACGTTGATATTCGGTGTGGATATTATTCCTTTACATACTCAGCATTCAGTACTTGACATCTCATCCTGTAGCTAGTATACCTGATAGAGTACACATGCTTGCATATTATTGCGTACCCTGCTCATCATATATAGGGTTGTTAGATTTCATCGCCATGCCTGATTATCACATATCTTGCTCATCACATAGAGATGATTATTAGATAGCACTTGTTGTATGATATTGAGCATCCAGTTCATCATATAGATGTTTATTAGTTGGCATAGGTTAGAGTATCGCAGCACGTGCATACTCGCGATTACCTTTATTTGTTATCTACTATTCACGAGTTGGCAACTCACCCCCGTTGTGCCACAGTGTTTGCAGGTTGCCCTTGGGAGTAGTCGCGGCTGGCTGTTTACCGCATCTTTTGACACAGATACCATTTCTGAGGCGTGTTAGCCCTTTGGCTATTTAGGTGGGTTTTGTACGGTATCTGTTTATCTTTCAGTTGTATATTGATGTATCTAGTATTCTCCATCTACCTTCCTGTGTTGACTTAGAGATAGTTGTGAGGACGATGTATATGATTTGTACTCTGGTGTCGAGCTCGCATGTGAGCCGACTTTATATTATGCAGTCTTACCTTTTATGATATTTGTCTTTGCCTTACTGCTTATTCTTTGCTACGGCGTCGTATATCATATTGTGATGCTCTATTCATTTCACATGTTATTTCTACTACACCTTGCCTTTACCCGACTTGCGGGACAAATGTTTATAAAGGAAATGTTGCCAAAATTATTAAAATATAACTCTTGAACTTAAAAAGGATTTCTACTAAATTAATTAAAGTTTCCTAGACATGTATAACTGTTTTTACAAAAAAATGTTTTAATCACTCTATATTTAATGGTTTTGATTTCTGGGGTTCGGCTTACTTAGTCGCGTTACGCCTGTAGACGTTACGTGGCTAAGTGCCGGTCACGGGCCAAATTATCGGGTCGTGACAAAGTTGGTATCAGAGCGTAGGTTTTACCTTCGGAGTGTAGGATGACCCTGGTATGATGGAGTAGGTAGCTGCAGCAGAGTGGCGTAGCGTGCGTATGTTCCGCGGCATACTCACGACATGGTACTTCGCCTAAGCAACCTTAGGACTTATTGGTTGAAATTCTTTCATTTTTGCATACCTTCTTGCGATTCGATTTCAGTATCCTTATCGAATCCTACTTTCCTTTTCAGCCACTATGCCGCCAAAGACTACTAGGGCGCAGAGAGCGGCCGCGAGGGCCGAGATTCGTGTTGACTCGTCCGAGACGAGAACTGATCCGGGCAGTGCACCCGTTGTACCCGAGCAGACTGCTCCTCCCATGACAGATCAGATTGCCACGTTAGGGGCCAGCATGCAGGAGATGCGCCAGATGATAGGATCGCTAGTTGAGACACTTCGAACACAGTGACCAGAGGCAGCTCCACCAGTCACAGGGACCGCGATGGTACCGACCGTATAGCCAGTTGCCCCTGCAGCCACAGAGGTGATTACAGTATCGCTATCAGAGTTCATGAGGCTGAAGCCTCCGGTCTTCACAGGCACAGATGCAGCCGAGGACCCGCAGTCTTTTATTGATAGGATGGCCCGGATATGCCGTTCCCTCCGATGCGCAGATGCGAGATGGGTCGAGTTCGCGAGCTTTCGCCTGGTAGGTCTTGCGCAGAAATGGTGCGAATCAGTTGAGAAGGGCAGAGCAGCAGGTCTTCCTCCTATGACCTGGACGGAGTTCATGACAGTGTTCCTTGCCCGCTTCCTTCCCCAGAGTGTTAGGGATGCCCGAGCACGCAGATTTGAGTCCTTGCGCCAGACGCCAGAGATGACAGTGGCAGAGTACGATGTGCTGTTCACCGAGCTATCAGTTTATGCTCCGTACCTAGTAGCTACTGAGGAGATGCGAGTCAAGAGATTTGTCCGAGGCTTGCTTACCCCGCTATTCCTTGCGATCAGCTCCCAGCATTACGAGACCTACGCCGCAGCGGTAGATGCAGCCCTATTGGTCGAAGAGCGCCTTGCCGAGACTTCAGTAGTTCCAGGGAAGAAGAGGGTTCGTACTGACACAGCAGCTTAGAGACATCCATTCAGACGCCGTGATAGACGTGGTACAGGTGGCAGATATTCGGGGCGAGGTCAGATGTTTAGCTCATACCCCCAGGAGGGTCAGCAGTCGTCCCGGGATGTTTTGGATGTGATAGTCCTCATCATCGCGTCAGAGATTGTACCGAGACACGTCAGAGGGAGCCAGCCGTACCGCGTGTCACACTTCCACCTTCTCCACCCCAGAAGGCGTTGCCCATTGTACCCACAGTTACTCCGCGTCAGACGCAGGCACAGATAGGCCGTGGTCGCGGAGGGTTTGTTCCTAGAGGGCGAGGCGGTCGAGGCAGGGGACAGCCAGGCACCGGCAGAGTACAGGCAGCTGCTAGTAGGGGACCGCCAGTTGCAGGTGGAGGACAGGCACGAGTTTTTGCTTTGATGCATCAGGACGCGCAGGCGTCCAATGCGGTGGTCTCAGGTATCTTATCTGTATGTTCTGTTGATGCACACGTGTTGTTCGATCCCGGATCCACGCACTCGTACGTGTCCACACACTTCGTGCCGAGTTTGGGTAGAGAGTCTGGTCTGCTTGATCAGCCGCTTGTTGTGACCACTCCCGTGGGAGAGTCATTTGTTGCTAGGCACGTATTCCGATCCTGCGTCGTCCGTATTGGCGATAGAGATCTGCCTGTCGATTTGATCCTCCTTGAGATGTTGAATTTCGACGTTCTTTTGGGCATGGATTGGTTAGCCACGTGCTATGCGTCTGTGGACTGCCACGAGAAGACAGTGAGGTTCTGTTTTCCCGGCGAGTCGGCCTTTGTCGTGCAGGGTGACAGTGGTGCCACTCCTCACCTTTTGATTTCTTCTCTTCGCGCTGGATAGATTTTGAGGAAGGGATGTCAGGGATTCCTAGCCTATATTTGTGACACTAGAACCACAGATGTTCCGTTGGAGCAGGTTCCGATTGTGTGTGAGTTCCCTGATGTGTTCCCTGACGAGCTTCCTGGGCTACCGCTTGAGCGCGACATTGC
Source organism: Agapanthus africanus (assembly GCA_030015575.1). NCBI lineage: Eukaryota > Viridiplantae > Streptophyta > Magnoliopsida > Asparagales > Amaryllidaceae > Agapanthus > Agapanthus africanus. Next base: position 481,815,516 of record JASDDO010000010.1, on the reverse strand, counting down.
TTTTTGTATTGATTTGATTCCCGGCTCGGGGCCTATTACTATACCGCCTTATCGGATGGCCCCGGCGGAGCTTAGTGAGTTGAAGAGTCAGTTGCAAGATTTGCTGGACAAGGGACTTATTCGACCCAGTGTTTCTCCTTGGGGTGCTCCAGTTCTGTTTGTCAAGAAGAAGGACGGAAGCTTTCGTCTGTGTATAGACTACCGGCAGCTGAACCGGGTGACCGTGCGGAACAGATATCCTTTGCCACGTATCGACGATTTGTTCGACCAGCTTCAGGGAGCAGGATATTTTTCGAGGATCGATTTACGATCGGGCTATCATCAGCTGTGAGTTCGACAGGAGGACATTCCGAAGACAGCTTTTCGTACACGTTATGGCCATTATGAGTTTTTGGTAATGTCGTTCGGACTCACTAACGCGCCAGCAGCCTTCATGGACTTGATGAACCGTATATTCCGGCCGTATCTTGACTTGTTCATCATCGTATTCATTGACGATATATTGGTGTATTCCCAGAGCAGAGAGGAGCACGAGCAGCACCTGCGGATCACACTGCAGACCTTGAGGGAGCACCAACTTTATGCAAAATTCTCCAAGTGCCCATTCTGGCTCGACAGCGTAGACTTCTTGGGTCACGTGATTACACGGGATGGTATATGTGTGGACCCAAGGAAGATTGAAGCCGTTCAGAGTTGGCCCAGACCTATATCCGTCACTGAGATACGCAGTGTTTCCTGATTTAAAATCAGGAAAGCTTATGGAAAAGGCTTCAGAAAAGGGTCACGTGCTTACACGTGACCAGCAGTCACGTGTTGGCACGTGACATCTAAAAGCATCAGCAAAGCAAATTCAGCTTCCCGACTACATCAAAGAAAAGCGGCTTCAAAGGCAAACCGGTTCCCTGATCGAATTAAGGAAAAGGCTTCAGAAGAGGTCACGTGCTCCCACGTGACCAGGGTTACGTGTTGGCACGTGATAACCAAAAGCAGCAGATTCGTTCTCCGGTTAAATCAAGAAAAAGGCTCCAGACGAGGGTCACGTGCTCACACGTGACCGGGGGTTACGTGGTGGCACGTGACAGCTAAGCAGCGACTAGAAAGCAGAGCGCAGAAAGAAAGAAGAGGGCTCGTTCCAAGGGGGTCACGTGCCCACACGTGACCAAGGGTCACGTGGCCACACGTGACCAGCTTTCAAAGCCTATCTGTTAGCAGAATTAAATTCTGAGAAAAGATCTCTTAAATCTTTCCAAAGCAACTGATTGAATTAAAAATTTAAAGGGTGATTAAATATCATCTATCTATGGAAAAATCTTGAATTTGGAAAGATTTCCCCTTTAAATCTAACCGAAATAACAAAGGAGAATCTCTGGATTTAAAATCCAATGGTGAATAAAATTCACCTAATAATCCAAAGGTCCAAAACGAATGGTGAATACAAATCAAATCTCCCAATGAAAGATTCATCAAAAACCAATTGATTCGGCTGCTTCTCCTATAAATAGGAGCCAAGAGACACACATAAAAAGAGAGGGAAAAAAATAGAGAGGCAGAGGAAAGAAAAGAGAGAGTGCCTTGATACTTTGGAGGAATTTGGATCTTCTGCAAAAGAAAACCCTAGGTAAGAAAGGGAAGGCTTTTTGAAAGAAAAGAGAATTTAATTCTCAACAGAGTTTAACTCTGATATAAAACAGAAGAACATAGTTCTCTCTTTGGCGGATGATCTGTAAAGTGCACATCTCCCCTTGAGTTGAGAATTTAATTCTCAATGGGTTGAGATCCTGCCATGAAGATCCAAAGCATAGAGAGGGAATGGAAGCATGAGAATTTAATTCTCACAGAACTATAGGAATTTAATTCCTTTAAAATAAATTTAGGGTTTGACCCTATGTTATGGGAATTTAATTCCTTCAGAATGAAAAGAATCAGGGTTTAATCCCAGTCAAGAACTTAGTTCTGTTAAAACAACAGGAATTTAATTCCCTTAACCTCATTCCCCAGAATAATTCTTTAACAGAGAGTGGGAGTTTAATTCTACAAAGCTTTTATTAGGGTTTAACCCTATTCAGTTCTTCATATATATGAGGAATTTAATTCCTACAGGAAATTCAGAGTTCAACTCTTCAAAAAGAAGTAGGAATTTAATTCCTCTGAAATTATTGTCAGGGTTCAACCCTACGAGGAATTTAATTCCTGAAAGGGATTAACAGATCTTCTAAACAACTACAGAAAAGCAGGGTCACGTGTCACCACGTGACCCCCCAAAAGATCTACAGAGAGCCCCTTTGAGGCAGTGCCTCACGTGACCCACGTGACCCCTGGCAGAGGCTTTAACATACCCCATTCAAACACCCGTCACGTGATGACACGTGATGCTCCAAAAGATGCGAGTTGCTCAGCAGAACAAATGAAGGGAGGGCGCCCTCACGTGGTACCACGTGACCCCTCTTGCCTCAGCGTCTAACGCTAAATTGGAACCCCTGGATCCAGTGTTAAGACACTGTTTGGCCTTAGTGTTCAACACTAATCAAAGAACTTTATTTGCTGTGTTCATTACTGATTACCTTAGTGTTCAACACTAATTCGGGATTTCTGTTGCCAGTGTTTAACACTGGTCTGTTTTAGTGTTAAACACTAATTTGAAAGCCTTGTTGCTGGTGTTTGACACCAACTATCTTTTAGTGTTAAACACCGACTTATCAATTTCGTTCCCAGTGTTCAACACCGATTGGTCTTTAGTGTTTAACACTAGGCATTGGCCTAATTGGCTAAATGGCCAGAGGCAAAGCCTCTCCTTCAAGGGACCAACAGGAGGGCCGATGTCCCAGACATGATTGGACTTAGCCCAAGCTGGCCATAAGTCCTCAATTCGTAATTAACTGGGCTAATGGGCTCATAACATAATTAATTGGTCTTGATCCCAAATTGGACCAAAGACTATTTAATCCACTCCGGTTCCAGGGTACATCTCTTCACTCCTTTGATACTTGGCGTTGTAATCCCTCAACGTCTTCAAAGAGGTGACGGGTCCCGATGACCACACATTGATATGGACTGTGGGGTCCTTAAACCCATGGACTACGACGTCCTTAACCTTGACCAAGATGTCTTAAAACTAACAATGGACTGTGGGGTCCTTAAACCCATGGACTACGACGTCCTTAACCTTGACCGAGATGTCTTAAAACTAACAATGGACTGTGGGGTCCTTAAACCCATGGACTACGATGTCCCTAACCTTGACCGAGATGTCTTAAAACTAACAATGGACTGTGGGGTCCTTAAACCCATGGACTACGACATCCCTAACCTTGACCGAGATGTCTTAAAACTAACAATGGACTGTGGGGTCCTTAAACCCATGGACTACGACGTCCTTAACCTTGACCGAGATGTCTTAAAACTAACATTGGACCGCAATGTCCTTAAACTACCCATGGACCGCAATGTCCTTAAACTAGCGACGGACCACTATGTCCTTAAACTGGAACAATAGAGCCCAAAACGCTCTTTTGTCGGATCTAAACGATCCCGTTTAAGTTGATCTTAGCCTTTAAATATGGCTAACGTATCCTTAAACCTTTCAAGCAGACTTTAGTCCCAAACTGGACCATAGATCCCCCCAATTAACTCTGGTTCAAGGGTACATCTCTGAACTCCTCTGACATCTGTCATTGTAATCCTTCAACGTCGTCAGAGAGGTGACGGGTCCCGACGGCCATACGTGCAATGGACCACTATGTCCCTAAACTGGAACAATGGAGCCCAAATGCTCTTTTGTCGGATCTAAACGATCCTGTTAAGTTGATCTTAGTCTCAAATCGGACTAACGTATCCTTGACAAACGTTTGAGTCGATCTTAGTCTCAAATATGGCTAACGTATCCTCAAACCAAACCCCCCCAAACCCAAATCTAAGATAATACGGATTTGGACTAGTCCACGCCCTACGGGCGACGACATAACTCTGTCTCCGTAAACAATCCACGGGCAACAAAACATAAAACAAACACACGACACGAAGTGACCATCTGGAGAAGGAGAAAGTTGTTACCGTGACGCGGTAGCGTAATTAACTGCAGGGGCTTGCGCCTGCAGGGAAGAGCGTCCCCACAATAAAAAAAAAATCCTCAAGCGAGGGGGAATCTGACGAAGTCTGCTACATCGGACGCATCCGTTCAAACCTTCGATACATGGTGCCATAAATCAACTTGGCATCTTCGGAGAGGTGTACGGATAGCACCAATTAGCATCTGCCCCGAATCTCAGGCGAGACAGCCCGTGTCGGCCGCCGTTCGGAGGGGAACAGATTCTGGCACGCCCGGTGGGACCTTTTCCTCTTTCCACTCCACACTTCGTGTGTCGTGATTCGCGAACCAATCGCGGTTTGCTAATGGTTGCCCTTGGGTTTCAAGATACTAAGAATTGGTGTCTTGCTTATTGCAGAAAGCAAAGAATCGATGGCTTCTACTTCTGCGAAATGCTCCAACTGCTCGGACTGCAATTGCGACCAACGCTCTGCATCGCCAGGAAGTATAGCCTACGGACCCCAAGCTGCTTCGTTATTCACAATACCGGTAGACCAGGTGATTCAGGCCACTACCGGATTGTTCTTTGGGACTGTGCTCCCACCGACAAGCTTCATGGCGCCGGTGCTGACAAAGGAAGCTCCCAAGAAGTCGGTCTTTGATCGTCTTACCCCTGCCACGGCTCCTCTCAACGGGTCGCCCAACATCAGCGCCTCGTTCTTCTGTAGATTGGGCCAGAAATTCTGTGGACCCATCATGGGGCCTACAATCCCAGAGAAGGCTGCTTCTAAGAAAGTGGCCGGTCCGGCTCCCGAAATCGCCAAGGCGGCTTCCCTGGCCAAAAAGTCGGTCCTTACAAGATTGACGGCCCCAGCTCCCGCTCCCGCTACCCAAAGGACATCGGTCTTTGACAGGCTAACACCAGCAGCGACCCCCCACCTACACAGGGGGCAAGACGAAGCCGTTCTCACCGCTGAACCAACGCCGTCCGCTCAACACGCTCGACGTCGCCATTGGCGCTGAGTAAGGAAGGCTGGGGGCAACTCCCCCTCTGGGCTAACTCCATCCGCCCCGATGGCAGAAGTTAATGCTGCTGTTCCAACGGGGAACAGCTTCGAGATGCTAAATAAGGTGCAAAGGAATTCTCCTACTGCGGTGCTAAAGAGGTCTCCTCCCCCATTAAAAAAGGTTGCGGAAATAAAGTCAGAACAGCCCCGATCCCCTCAACGGCTGTCTTCCAAAATCTATAAGGTTTGGCGGCAGGCCCGAGACTCGATGATCGATCCAAACTTCTCCCGCCAGCACAAGAAGCTGAAAATCCAATCGGAAGCCGGTCACCAGGCTAAACCACGAAAGGCTGTCTGGACGCCCACCTCAACGGCCCCCTCAACCTCCACTGCTCATAAAAGGAGGAAGCCAGAGAAGATCCCCCAGCCTGCAACGACACCTAAAAGCACTGAGCCCGGACGCCCTAAGTCTGGGGGCATGATGGTCCACACCGTATACATGGCGTCAGGTAAAGAAGACAGCCGTGCGTCTACAGGTCATAGACCGCTTACACGGTCGGTGACCAAAACTCAGGAGCAACAGCAAAAGCTCCAGGAAATGATGAATGCACTGGGCCAAAAGAAAACCCAGAAACGTCCTCAGGCGAACGCCAGGAGGAAGAAACCGACGCCGAATTCCTTCGCCGGATACTGGAGAAGAAGGACAAAGAGGCTGCTGAACAAGCAGCCAATATACAGCGTATGGGCCTTCTCTTCCAAGATATGATAGGAATGATGATCCAGCAGGACCCACCCGCCGAGGATCCCCCAATCGTTCTTGAAGACGACCGAGGAGAAACATCAAACCCACCACCGGCCCTCTCAACGGCCAAAGAGGAGGCAATCTCTAAGGCTGATTTGGTCGACTATATAGCCCAGCAAATCCGGGTTCATCATGCGACTGAGGCAGCTGGTCAAGTCATAAAGACGGGCCGGCCATATCCAAGCTGGTACGACTAAATCAAATACCCGCCGGGCTATACAATACCAAAATTCCACGTGTATAAGGGGACCGGCAATCCCCATCAACATGTTGCCCAGTTCAGGGCCCTTTGCGGTAACACCGGCGGTGATGATAAACTGTTGCTTCGCCAGTTCGTGGGCAGCTTATCAGAAACAGCGTTCGAATGGTATTCGGAACTCCCGAACGATTCTATCAAGACGTTCGCTGAAATGGAGCTGCTATTCACTCAGCGATTCGCAAGCGCCAGCGAACGCACTCCAATAACGGTACTGATTAACGCCAGGGTAAAACCAGGCGAAACCTGGGTCCAGTATGCTATACGCTGGCGGAATTTATGGTCGAGATGCGAGCAACGCATCGAGGAAGCACCCGCAGTGGGCATGTTCGTGGGAACTCTAGACCCTCACGCAACTATCTCCCAGTTTATGATGTTCTTTAAGCCAACCACATTCCAGGCTTTAATCGACAAGTTGGCTCAGATGGACCAGATGGGTCATAGACCATCTCCCCCGAAGTCGGAACCTCGGAATGACAAGGGTAAAGGAAGGGCAACCTTCGTCGCGAATGTCCAGTAGCAACCTAACGCCCCGAAGCCGGCAGATCAATTGGAAGAAAGACGCCGGTATTATAATGAGAAGATGAAGCGTCCCTACTCGTTCCCACGAGACAAGACGAAACGGTTATTCGAGCTGGCGGTACGCAACAGACTTATAAACCTACCAAATCCAAGGCAACCGCCGCAACCCACTGAGGTGAATAACCCTAACTATTGCCCTTACCATCAAACGGTAAGTCATCCGATTGAGGATTGCTTCGTCTTCAAAGGATGGATTGAAGATCAATACCTCCAGGGGAAGTTTGTACTGTCCGAAAAGTGGAAGGTGGACCCACCACAGCCGCATACTCCTAAGAAAGCAGATACACCGGGGGCAACCCGTTCCTTCATTGAAGAAGTTCCATGGGAGGTCGTGCTATCAACTAAAACCATGGGAGGTCGTGCTATCAACTAAAACCAAAAGAATGCTGAGAGACCTTCATGCGTACCCCGCGATCGAATGGAAGGACCCTCTTGAACCTCAAATTACCGAAGGGATGTTGAAGCCTAGCCCAACTACGAAGACTCGCGATAATGGCCCAAATACTCACGCCCAACCGTCAAAATCTTCGAAGAAAAAGAAGAAGAAATCCAAGAATCCCGTGAAGCCTAGAGACGAGCACACGAACTTGCAGTAGCAAATCGACGCGCTGGAAGAGTACAATCAAAATGCGCGAACTCCTGTCACGCTGCAAGAGTTCCTCAACCACATCTTTCAAGAGGGAGATGATAGAGAGAGTTCGTCGGATGAATCCGAGGGATATGTGGCGAGTTGTAACGTAATCTCCCACTCGTTTACCGACGATGAAAAAACTCCTGGCACTAAGAAGCTGGGGACAGAGCCTGAACCAGAGCGTGCGTGGCCAATAGATGAAATGATCAACGCCTTTCTAGACGAGATTCGTCTAAAGAGTAAAGCGGATCAGGAGCGTGAGATGGCCGCATCGGGAGGAGCCAAATGCATACGACTGAACGAAAGAGTTGAAGTACTCCCGCCAGATCGAAAAGCATCTGAGGCAGACAAGAAGATATTCAAGACGAGAAAAAGGTTTGCCAAAGCCACGTCAATGGGAATGAAGCTACCACCCTCGGAAGAAAACACGCTCAATGGGGTGGAGAGGCACACTGATTATTGCGCATATCATCGAAAAATTTCACACCCCACGGAGGAGTGCGACGCCTTTAAGATATGGTGGCAAGGATATGTTGTTCATCGGCAATATTTTAAGCGCATGAAACGCAAGATTCGTCGGGAACGAAGAAGTACTGCCGACGGGCACAACAGAACTACTGGCAACTGTTACATGGTTAACGCCGGAGGGTCACGAGTTCTCACATTTGGGAGCGACTCTGATGAAGAAATAGCTCTGGGCCCTCTCTTTAAAGAATCTGTTTTAGGGAAAGAGGAGAAATCGGAGGCCTGTGAGAACATTCAGCTGCGCAATCGCACACTCCCAGAAAAGAATCTCGGGCCCGCGAGTAGAAAAGATAAGGGAAAGGAAAAGGTCACTGAGGATATCACTTTAGATGACCAGGTCATGAAAGAACTGACTACCAAAGACCCTCCCAGGAAGGGTAAGGTGGACTACAATATCCTAGCGCACCTAAGGAAGCTACCTTCTCAGCTTAGCATTCTCGATGCCCTCCTATTATCAAAAGAAGCGCGAGACTCACTAATTAAGGCGTTACAAGAACCTGAGCAATTCCAAGCCTTCCTCGCCACTGAAAGGATGAAAGATGAACCGGAGGAAGTGCATACGGCCGACATCACTTTCGGTGACGAAGACCTCCTTCTCGGGACGTGCGACCACAACCGTCCCCTATATGTCTCTGGATACTGCCATGATATCAAGATAGGCAAGATCCTAGTGGATAATGGATCCTCCGTCAATCTCCTTAATGTTCGGGTGTTGAAGGAAATCTGCATGAGTGTGCAACACCTCGCTCGTGACAAAATTACTATCTCCGGCTTCGATTCACAATCGTCACGGACTCTCGGATCCGTGATACTAACATTACACTTTGGACTCCTCGTCACAGACATCAAATTCCATGTCATTGATGCCAAGACCTGCTACAACGCCTTGCTCGGTCGTCCTTGGCTACACGAGTACAACATCATCCCTTCTACACAACATCAGTGTATGAAGTACTTTAAGGATGGTTTCGAGTATACCGTAACAGGTGAGTTGAACCCATTTTCCGTGAACGAAGTCCGCAAATACGAAGATGCGAAGTACTTTTTGCCAGATTTCGAGGATACAGAAAGGTGTCGCAACCCGGAGAACAAAGCCGCCGCTACCATCCCTGTTTCAGGAGCGATACCGAAGAAGAAGAGATAGTTTATGCCGGGCCATCTCAACGCAACAACCCGGGGACGTCCGCCCCCATGTTGGTCTTCGGAAGTGACTCGGAAGATGAGGTTAATGCCGTGTTCTCCAATCGGCTGTCAATACAAGCACCCCCTAGCGATGATCAGAGTTTGCAAATCACCATGGTGCCGCGAGAACACTACAAGGATCTCGACACACTTCAAGCTCACAATGTGCAGGACCTGCAAACATTTTACGTCCCTCCCAGGCAAATGGGTGAGAAGTTAATCCTATTCTACCGATCCTCAGAGTCGAAAATAGAGAAAGAGATCTGGCATGGCACGGATGTTACACTCGACAGGCTCCAACCTATCCGTTTGCCCAGATACTACAAAAATGGACTAAAGAGGCTATTGAAGCGCCAAGGAGTACCTTAAAACAGACTGTTCGACAAGCTCGGTTCTACAACAGAATTTGGGATGTCCCTGGGACTCAACGCAAATTGCCCAACGGGAAAATGGAAACACTTGGGCTTGGATACGCGAGAACCGGAAAACGGGAACGGGCTCACAGTAGCTACGCTATATATACCTTTGATGAAGAAGAGGACGCCCTGTCAGGAAATGCCAACCCCTCATCAAAACTAGACCCCGCGATTGAAGTGCCAAGTCCGTCGTTTGAAGAACGAATGGACAAGCTTATCAGGAAAGTGGGTCAAAAAGCTCGGGAAGACCACAACCGCGAGGCGGCCATCTACGAGAAGGCCAGGACGCAACGTCTGTTTCGACAGGCTGCAAAAGACAAAGATGCTCATCCTTGTCAACCCTTTGTACGAAAGGCCCGACGCAGAGACGGAAATAAATCAAGAAGCGGAAAGAGGAGCCGACAACAACGACGCAGGATTAGAGAGTCACGTGATCGGGTATTGCGCGGCTCGGATTTGTCCCTCATGAAGAAGATGAGTCGAGCGTACTCCTTCCCCCGAGACAAGACGGAGAGGTTACTCAAGCTCGCTATAAAACATCAAATGATCGCGCTTCCAGAGTCTAGACACCCTGAGCAAGCTAACAAGGCTTCTCATCTGAGCTATTGCTCTTATCACCGAGCCATAGGACATTCTACCGAAGACTGCTTCATCTTCAAGAACTGGGTCGAGGACCAGTACCAACAGGGCAGATTCGCTTTATCCGACGGCTGGAGGGTAATGCCGCCACAAAAGCACGAACCCAAAGCCGCAAAAGCAGAACCAGATCCACCTCAGTCCTGGAAGCAGATTCGCACCTGTTATACGATTACGTTATTAAAAGAAGAGCCCGAGAACATGGATGACCTTCCCTGGTGCTTTGAGAACAGCGATGATGAGGTGGTCTCAGAATTTCCGCCAGCTCCAAAAGAACTGGAAGACGGCATACATACCACTGCAGATAACCTTAAGAAGATTGAGTTGGGATCGGCAGATGACCCGCGACCGACATTTGTCAGCGAGCTGCTATCTGAAGAAAGGGTGGCTGCGTTAAAGAACGTGCTTCTACGGCATAAAGACTGCTTCGCGTGGAACTACTCCGAGATGCCAGGATTAGATCCGGAGATTGCTGTGCATAAATTAGCAATATCCCCAGATATCAAGCCAGTCAAGCAGGCGCCAAGAAGGATGCGACTCGAGCTTGAAATGAGCATCAACGCCGAAGTCAAGAAGCTAATCGATTCTGGATTTATCCAAGAAGTCCAATATCCCGACTGGATCGCCAATATCGTCCCGGTAATGAAGAAGAATGGGACGGTACGCATATGTGTGGATTTCAGGGATCTCAATAAAGCCTGTCCAAAGGACGATTTCCCAGTACCAGTAACCGAGCTAATGATAGATAACACGTACACTCACGAGGTTTTCTCCTTTATGAACGGTTCATCAGGATACAATCAGATAAAGATGCATCCCGAAGACCAGAAGCACACCGCTTTCCGGACCCCTTTGGGTATATTCTGCTACAGGGTTATGCCCTTTGGTCTAAAGAACGCCGGCACTATCTATCAAAGGGCCATGACAAAAATCTTCGACGACCTCATACATGACATCGTCGAGTGCTATATCGATGACCTTGTAGTAAAGAGCATGTCATACGAAGAGTATTTAAAGCATCTGGAGACTGTATTTCAACGCCTTCGGCAATATAATTTGAAGATGAATCCCTTCAAATGCGCGTTTGGAGTATCCTCGGGTAAATTCCTGGGATTCATCATCCGACATCGAGGTATCGAAATAGATCCATATAAGATCAAGGCGATCATGGAAATGCCTCCGCCAAGAACCCTCAAACAGTTGCGGTCTCTCCAAGGGAAGCTCGCATACATCCGGCGGTTTATCGCCAATCTTTCAGGCAAATGCCGTCCTTACAGCCACCTGATGAAGAAGGAAACTCCATTCGTTTAGGATCACAAATGCCAAGGTGCGCTAGACGAGATCAAGCAGTACCTGCAGAACCCTCTGGTGTTGGCTGCGCCGGTCAAGGGAAAACCCCTCATTCTTTATACAACCTCCCTCGAAGGTTCCTTAGGCGCATTATGGGCACAAGAGAACGATCAAGGGAAAGAGAGAGCACTCTACTACTTAAGTCGAGTTCTACTGGGGGCAGAAAGCAACTACTCTCCCATTGAAAAACATTGCTTGGCGTTAATCTTCGCGATAACAAAGCTCAGGCACTACGCATTGGCACATGAAGTCCGTCTTACATCAAAGGTGGACCCTCTAAAATATCTAATGTCAAAGGCCATATTGACGGGGAGACTCGCTAAATGGGCCTTACTCCTGATGGAGTTTTCAATAACCTATCAGCCTCTAAAAGCAGTGAAAGGCCAAGCCATTGCCGACTTCCTTGCTGAGCATCCAGTACCTGCCGGTTCTCCTCTAAATTGCGATTTGCCGGACGAACATGCATTTGACGCGATCGACGGTGGTGATACCCAATGGGAACTTTATTTCGATGGAGCATCTTCCATGAAAAAGCGCAAACAAAGTACCCCTATAGTCAAGTCGGGAGTAGGCCTTATCTTCGTGACCCCACAAGGAGGGATAATGCGCTTTTCTTTCTCCTTAACGGAATCAAGCCAGAACAATGAAGCCGAATACGAAGCTTTGATAGCGGGCCTCGAGATCGCCATTGACATGGGAATTGAAAACCTCCTTATATACGGGGATTCTCAACTGGTCGTTAGTCAAATAAATGGTGACTACTAAACGTGCAAACCGGAGTTGGTGAAGTACGACGAAAAGCTGCAACAACTGTTGACCCAAATTCCCTCCTATACTCTGGAAAGTATACCGCGTGCGGAAAATAGCAAAGCAGACGCGTTAGCTAAGCTCGCTAAAGAACTGGCTGACGAGAACCTCGATGACGTCAGAATCGTGGTACAAAGCCGTCGAGTGCTCGCCCCAGCAGAAATATCTCCGGAATTATAGGAAGAAAAGGGGGCGACTGAGCAGACGACCCTACAAATAAAAGACCATGAGAAGGCCGAGGACTGGAGGGAAGTCTTCATTGACTACTTTAAGTCCCACCGAATGCCCGAAGAAGCGTCCTCAAGACATCAGCTCATGAAACGAGCTCTATTTTTCGCTTTTGTCAACGACACTCTATACAAGAGATCGTTTGATTCTCTGTGGTTGAGATGCTTAGGACCTGACGAAGCAGAAAGAGTCGTTCAGGAAGTTCACGACGGACTCTGCGGTTCTCACCAAGCAGGCCCGAAAATGAAATTGAAGATCAAACGGATGGGTTATTATTGGCCCACGATGGTCCAGGACTGCCTCGAGTATGCGAAGCAATGCCACTCGTGCCAGATTCATGGAGACTTTATCCACCAACATCCGAATCCACTACACCCAACGGTGGCTAGCTGGCCATTCGAAATGTGGGGGACTGACATAGTCGGCCCCATCGAGCCAGCATCGTCCCGGGGACATCGTTTCATCCTGGCGACAACTGATTACTTCTCCAAATGGGCAGAAGCAGTACCGCTGAGGGAAGTGAAGACGGAGAATATCCTCCACTTCTTCAAGACGCACGTCATCTATCGGTTTGGAACCCCACGGCGGATTATCTCCGATAACGGGCCAGCCTACAGAAGCCATAAGATTAGCCGCTTCGCGCAGCAAAACAATATAGACTGGAGATACTCTTCAGTTTACAATCCACGAGCTAACGGTCTGGACGAAGCCTTCAATAAGACCTTGATAAAGATCATAAAAAAGACGGTGTCCCGAAATAAGAAAGACTGGCATGAGAGGCTGCAAGAGGCCCTTTGGGCCTATCGAACTACGTTCAAGACGGCCACGAACACAACGCCGTACGCGTTGGTATTTGGGACGGAAGCAGTGCTCCCCCTCGAGATAGAGTTACCCTCTCTACGAGTGGCGGTCCACTACGAGCTGACGGACGAAGAAAATGCTCACCTTCGGCTCGAGGAGCTTGATGCCCTCGATGAAACCCGGCTCATAGCGCAACAAAATCTAGAGGCCTACAAAGCAAAGATGACGCACTCATACGAAAGATTGACCAGGCCGAGGACATTCCGCCAAGGCGAACTCGGACTAGTGGTCAAAAGGCCTATGATCCCCAATCGTGCCAAGCGAGGAAAATTTGAGCCGAACTAAGAAGGCCCGTACATTATAGACAAGGTCTACCAGGGTGGAGCCTATCTACTCATGGACATGCACGGTGGGAGGCCTTTCAGGCCAATAAACGGCCGCTTCTTAAAGAAATACTATGCTTAATGAGCCACAGCCTGGGTCAATGATAGATGACGATGACCATGTCCGCTCGCTATCTTCCTAAGCTCAGACCTTATAAGCAGTAGCCGGCCTTCCCCTGAACGACGGACCGAAACGTCCTTAAACTAACGACGGACCAAAACGTCCTTAAACTAACGACGGACCGAAATGTCCTTAAACTAAGAACGGACCGAAATGTCCTTAAACTAACGACGGACCGAAACGTCCTTAAACTATCGACGGACCGAAACGTCCTTAAACTATAGACGGACCGAAACGTTCTTAAACTATCGACGGACCGAAACGTCCTTAAACTAACGACGGACCGAAATGTCCTTAAACTAATGACGGACCGAAACGTCCCTAAACTACTACCGCAGCATCCTTAGGCTGACGAGATGAATAAAAAAAATAAATAAATAAAAAAACGGTATGTCCATAAGCAAAAAGGGCACGGATGAAAACCCGAAAGGGCTCCGTGAGTAAAAACAGCAGGACTACCGGCGAGTGTTTGTGAAAACCCGAAAGGGCGCAATCTCGTTAAAAGACACTTATAGGGTCCTCTCGACCTTGTAAGGAGAAACCACCCGCGTGAGATCCTTACGACTCACAAAGGAGCAACACACTTAGGGATCCCCACGATTCCTAAGGAGAAAATACACTTGCGAGATCCCCACGACTCGTAAGGAGAATTCTCTTATGGGACCCTCACGGCTCATGAGATTTGAAAGTCTTAAGCTACAGAAACCTAAACCTGTTCTTAAGCAAATCCCCCACAACCTTCGATATTGCCCTACAAGAGGCTCAATACTGACCCTTGTATACAATCCACGGGCACGAATAAACATTTCCCCAGCAAAGTCCCACCCGTGACTAGGGATATGTCCATATGATGAGCGACCCTTGTAGGTCCTCTCGACCCATAAGGAGAAAGCCCTCTTGTAGGATCCTTACGACTTGCAGAGGAACATACACTTAGGAATCCTCACGATCCCTAGGGAGAAAATACTCCCATAAGATCCTCACGACTTGTGGGGAGAAATACTTCCGTGAGACCCTTACGGCTCATGAAGTCAAAAGCCTTGGTCGACAGGACCCTTAACCCTGTTTGCTAAGCCACCTTTGTTCAACATCGACAGAGGCCAATGATGATTCGCTCCTGGCAATATCCCAGTGGTAGCGATGCTGATGCCGAAAGAGGCGTCTAACACCCAAGCTTGCAGCGAAAAAGCTAGCAAGCCACACATGCCTACGAAATAGCCGAAATGATGGGGCAACTTGCAATAAAAAGCAGAAAGTAAAAATGTATGCATGAGAAATAGCCGAAATGATGGGGCAACTCGCAATAAAAAAAAAGCAGCGAGTAAAAATGAAATAAATAGCCGAAATAATTGGGCACCGCGAAAAATAGCCGAAATGATAGGGCAATCGTGACCTTCGCGATATAAAAGCTGAAATGATAGAGCATCGCGGGAAAAGAAATAAAATAAAAATAAAATTTATGCCCTACAGGTGATGTTCCATCACACCCTGTACACAATCCAAGGGCGTAAACAAAGAAGTGATCATACTTCCCCCCCAGCTTTCATCAAAGGAAGAAGCTAAATCTCGACGGGCCACAAGCGACCAAGAGATCATCCCAACACTCGTCTCGTAACGATGGACACAACTTCAAGTTAAGCGGAACAGCGGCAACTCCCAGTTCCATGGCTCGGTGATATACATATCGCCAACAGTCAAACCTCCATCCTGTGAAATGCGGATACAATCAGCAAAATTCCTGGTTACGTGGAACGCGGATAACGTCACTCTTTGACCCCGCGGAAAACATCCAGAGCGGATCCTGGTCCTCGCAGAGCACGGCAGTGAACCCGTGTGAAGCATCCAGAGCAGAGCCTAGTCCTCGCCGAGCACGGCAGTGAACCCGTGTGAAGCATCTAGTGAAAAATTCCTGGTTACGTGGAACGCGGATAACGTCACTCTTTGACCCCGTGGAAAACGTCCAGAGCGGATCCTGGTCCTTGCAGAGTACGGCAGTGAACCCGTGTGAAGCATCCAGAGCGGAGCCTAGTCCTCGCCGAGCACGGCAGTGAACCCGTGTGAAGCATCTAGTGCAAAATTCCTGGTTACGTGGAACGCGGATAACGTCACTCTTTGACCCCGTGGAAAACGTCCAGAGCGGATCCTGGTCCTCGCAGAGCACGGCAGTGAACCCGTGTGAAGCATCCAGAGAGGAGCCTAGTACTCGCCGAGCACGGAAGTGAACCCATGTGAAGCATCTAGTGCAAAATTCCTGGTTACGTGGAACGCGGATAACGTCACTCTTTGACCCCGTGGAAAACGTCCAGAGCGGATCCTGGTCCTCGCAGAGCACGGCAGTGAACCCGTGTGAAGCATCCAGAGCTGAGCCTAGTCCTCGCCGAGCACGGCAGTGAACCCGTGTGAAGCATCTAGTGCAAAATTCCTGGTTACGTGGAACGCGGATAACGTCACTCTTTGACCCCATGGAAAACGTCCAGAGCGGATCCTGGTCCTCGCCGAGCACGACAGTGAACCCGTGTGAAGCATCCAGAGCGGAGCCTAGTCCTCGCCGAGCACGGCAGTGAACCCGTGTGAAGCATCTAGCACAAAATTCTTGGTTACGTGGAACGCGGATAACGTCACTCTTTGACCCCGTGGAAAACGTCCAGAGCGGATCCTGGTCCTCGCAGAGCACGGCAGTGAACCCGTATGAAGCATCCAGAGCAGAGCCTAGACCTCGCCAAGCACGACAGTGAACCCGTGTGAAGCATCTAGTGCAAAATTCCTGGTTACGTGGAACGCGGATAACGTCACTCTTTGACCCCGCGGAAAACATCCAGAGCGGATCCTGGTCCTCGCAGAGCACAGCAGTGAACCCGTGTGAAGCATCCAGAGCGGAGCCTAGTCCTCGCCGAGCACGGCAGTGAACCCGTGTGAAGCATCTAGTGCAAAATTCCTGGTTACGTGGAACGCGGATAACGTCACTCTTTGACCCCGCGGAAAACGCCCAGAGCGGAGCCTGGTCCTCGCCAAGCACGGCAATGAACCCGTGTGAAGCATCCAGAGCAAATACCGGACTGTGGAGTCCTTAAAATCCACGGACTATGATGTCCTTAACCTCGACCGTGATGTTTTAAAACTAACGATCAACCACCCCGATTCCCTACGGATTCTGCCTTGGTTTAAGGGTACATCTCTTTACTCCTTTGATACCTGGCGTTGTAATTCCTCAACGTCTTCAAAGAGGTCACGGGTCCCTGCAACCAAACATCGGACTGTGGAGTCCCTAAATCCACGGACTATGAGGTCCTTAACCTTGAATGTGATGTCTTAAAACTAACATCGGACTGTGGAGTCCTTAAATCCACGGACTATGAGGTCCTTAACCTTGACCGCGACATCTTTAAACTATGATACCTGCAGCAGCCCCCTGGCCCCGTGAAACACGGACAAGGGTGACCACATCCAGCACTTACAAGTCCTCACAACCTGTAGGGAAGAAAAAACTCTCTTGTGGGATCCTTACGACTCTCAAGAGAAAACCCGCTTAAGAATCCTCACGATTCTTAAGAAGAACTCATACCCATGGGATCCTCCCGACCTGTAGGGAGAAAAACTCCTTATAAGACCCTCGTGGCTCATAAAACACAAAAGTCTTAGGAAGCAGATCTTAACCCTGAATCCTAAGCCATCACTGTCCTGCAAGGAGATCAAGATAGAATATCCGCAGAATACATTCAATAAAAAGGGGACACACCATTGAGAAGGAAAATGTATCTTTTATTCATAAACCAAAATGGATACAAAGTACAATTCGTGAACGAAACAAAAAAAGAAAGATATTCTCATCCATGAGTATGTACAAAAAAGGGGAAAAGATACAAGTCCTTAAGCCGGCGGGCGGTGCAATAATTTTACCAGCTCATCGTTCTGTTGTTGAGCCACGGCTTCATGACGCAAGATCTCCAGAAGACGAGCCTCCGCCAGAGCTTGCTGAGCCTGATACGAAGCAAGCCGAGCTTCGAGCTCTTTCTCGGTGGCTTTATGAGCCTCGACCCTCTCACGAGTGAACGTGGCAGCTTTATCGAGAGCCACCACCTC
This sequence comes from Agapanthus africanus, assembly GCA_030015575.1. Classification (NCBI taxonomy): domain Eukaryota; kingdom Viridiplantae; phylum Streptophyta; class Magnoliopsida; order Asparagales; family Amaryllidaceae; genus Agapanthus; species Agapanthus africanus. Next base: position 481,797,685 of record JASDDO010000010.1, on the reverse strand, counting down.
TTTTATGGACTCCTGGAGCACTCGCCAGACTTCGTATGCTTTGTTGGCCTTGGCTGTGAGGCTGGCCTGAAGCTCGCTCAGCGCCTTAGAAGCCAATTCCCTCTCCGAGAACTTGCGGCCAAGCCTCTTCTCGCATGACGTCATGTTGGCCGCACATCGTGCTATCAGACCCCACAACTCCGCTTTTGCAGCCACGGCTTCCGAGGAAAGGCGAGAACATTCAAGAGCGTGCAGACAAGCCTCCACCTTCCTACAGAACTCCACCCAGACCCGCACCACCTCCTCGCTATGATAGGTGGCGAGAAAAGGAAGAGAGCCGTTAGCTTCAGCAGCAAACGCTTCGGCTGTGGTCGCGCTACCAGCACGAAGCTCCTCGACGAAAGATGATAGGGAGACAAGGCTCAATTGGGCCAAGCGTTCTGAAGCCCGCAAAGCATAAGGACCGGGCGGCATCACGATACGCGATCCCAACGCCATGGAGACTGGCAGGGCTGTTCAAATTTGACAAATGTTAGTAAAATTCTTACGCACAGAACGAACGGGATTATAATAAAATGTCACTCACTGACAGTCATGCAAGTAGGAGCCGAAGGTTCCCCTGGCCCTTCAACGACCTCAACCTCATCGTCGGCTTCCAAAACTATAAGAGACATCAACGTCATTTCGCAAGATAGTAACGATGCCGTGGTAAAAGAAAAGATGGCGAATGACACTAACCTTGCCCGGAGGAAAGGACAATACGCTGAGGGGAGATCGCCTGCGGAACTGCCATATCTAATAAACGCTGAAATGACTGTCGAGGCGACAGATCAGCGATAGTGGCCGCCAAACCGCGCAATTCTGGGAAAGATAAAAGAGTTTAGACTATGAAGGGGTTGCTAAATTAAAACGCAGAGGGTTACCTTCAACGCTCCTACCATTTTGAGTCAGGGGGATAGCAGCTTCAACGGTCTCCGCCGTAACATCAGGATTCAACAAAGGAAGAGTAGTCCCGACTACCTCCCTTCCAGCCTCTGAGCCGTCCTCAGTAAGGGCCATTGGGGCGGCGACCTCCAAAGGAGCTTCCCCCAAAGGGGCAAGCGCTCCCTGATCAAGAACCGCCGCTAGAGGCTCTACCATGAGAGGAGCAGCCTCACCAGCCCCCTCCACATCAAGCAAGGCCTCATTGAGAATTCCGGCGGGCTTTAGCTTTAACGGGCCCGTGGAGAGCTCCCCCAGCGTCGAAGATTCTGCACGATTCGAATAAAAATAACGATACATATGCACGGGCATAAATAATCGGAAAGACTACAAAAGGAGCACAACGTACCTATATGCAAAGAAGCCCTCAATATGGCTTCTTCAAGCCGCTGCTCCTTCTCAAGGAGATGGGCTCGTCGGGGTTCAAGGGTAGACTCGTGACCACCGGTCCATAAAGAAAGTGCATCAGCCGCGTCTTCTGAAGCGGCCTGCTTCAAAGCCCTTTCCCCCCATTCCTCCAAAGGACCGATAAATCGCCGCCGAATCCACGAAGGGTCTTCGTAAAAAATTACAGCGGGATAAGACTTCTTCGGAACCTTGGCGTTATGAGACGCGTCTTTTGAACGCCGTATGGCCTCAGCCAACTGTGCGGCCTCCTCATCAGCCGAACTCGGGAAGAGAAGTCCAGCGTCTGACTCTTGCAGGGCCAATGGTTCATCTTCAAGAATAGGCTCAGATTCCGCCAAAGAATCGAGCAGGGTGGTGGCCGCTTTCCTCCGCCGTTTAGACCCAGAGCCGGTTGCTGAGGATGACCGCTTCCTCCCTCACGAAGCCTTAGGGCGGCGCTGGCCCACATCGCCCTCAACGCCCTCATCCCTGTTACTCTCGCTCGGTGCTACAATCGAGGATGACATCGCCATTGTCGACGCCACAGGGGGCGGTGCCGCCACCGGCAGGGGTGCTACTACTGGGGCCCGTTTACCCCGCGATCGGGAACCCAAGGGCATACCAGCTGTTGGAGTAAGGTCTACCCCTGACTCCCCCGGAATGAGCACAGCGCCAATCTCCCTCAAAGGGAAGCGGACCGGAACCCTCGGTCGCAGCTTAGCCCCCGAAACCTGAGGAGGAGCATCGTGACCAAGAAGCACCCTTCTTTCTTCAAGAATAATCGGGCTGATCCGATGAAGATACCAGCCCGTAAACGCACCCACGCACCGGGGCATGTACTCAGCTTCAGGGACCATGAAACGGGAGCCGGTGTTTAGCCTCATGAAATAATGAGCGGCATCGCGAACGGCATCGAGCGAAGGGATCGGGGCGACTATAAAAGCCTCGAAAGGAACACCCTGGTCTTATCCAAGCTGTCGGGCGAATCGATGCGGATTGTACCGCATGAAAAGAGCTGCACTGTCCTGGCGAAACACCAAGTAGCTCGGTCTAATTGTATACAAATGCGCGGCCTCCCGGGGCTTCAAAGAAGGTGCGTTGTCTTTCGACTGGTCCCAGAGTTGTTGAACTGGACCCGAGGGAGTAGACAAGACCCGATCATTAAAAACCAGCCCGCCAGCGGCGGCGTAAGGAGAAATCAGCACCCGAATAGCCCCGAATTGAGTCGGGTCAGCGGCAGAAGCACCCACCAATCGCATAAGTCGTGGGAAGGGATATGCGTCGTAAAACGCAGGCCTCTGATGCATAGCGAAAGCCCCCAGCACATGCATTTCGACCCAGGACGTGAAGTAATGAAGCGAAAAGTTCACTACATCCACACCGGGTGTAGAAGTATTAGCTGCGGTGTCCAATCCATGATAGAGGTGCGCCAAGGCCGGGATGCCGATGGCCAACCGCGTCCCCTCAGCAATACGATGAGCCGGGTAGATGACCGAGGCTCTCATGAAGCGGCGATGCATGGGGATAACGAACCAACTGAGCCAAACACTAACAAACCCCACGAAGAACGTCTCCTCGTCCATGCCTGGAACATCAATGGATTCAAAAGATATCGGCGACATAATAGGGATGTAGTACTGAGGTAAATCCGATTCAGTGGTCGGCAGCTTCTTCGGACCGAACCCAAAGGGGTCTCCAATGTTGGCAAACTTCGGGGCTGTCTTCGATAAGGCGTCCTCGCGAAGGAAACGAGCAATGAAGCTCTTGAAGGTAACACCCTGCTCTTTGGATTCGTTGAATAATCGGTCGAAGATACCTAGCGCCTTGATTAAACTGGGACGCTTGTGGCGGACGGCATTCTCAGCAGACAGGCCGTCAACTGGGGCGTGCTCGGGTTCAAAAATGTACTCGTCAGAAGGCAGCAACTCCTTGTACAGACTACCCCTGATTGGCAACCCCGAGATGTCATAAAATTCGGCCAGAGAGATCGAGACCTCGCGATCTCCTAGAATGAAAGTGTTAGTGGGAAGATTCCATTGGTTCAAAAATGCCTTGACCCACCAGACATGCGGGGACTTATAATGGAAGAGTGACGCGTATATTGCCTGATAAAGCCCGACTTTCTGCAACCGCGCATGATGGGCAGAAAGGATGTAGCGAGCCCAGAGAAGGTAGCCCGTAGGGTGTCGAGGAGTAAGCCCTATCTTATAAATTTGCCCCCACGGGTGGGCCTCACCCTGGCAGAAACGCCGCCCCAAGATGTCTATGGCCGGGATCGGATGGTTCGGAATACCGGTCGTCGAAGGCTCGAGCCTCCCCGTTAGAGTCCAGTTGGGCATTTCCACAGCAAAAACCGTCCTCGGAGGGTCCATCGGTAAGAATGGGAAAGTGGGCTCCTTCGGTACCGCGCACAGAAAACTCCGGCGACCCTGAATAATCTGACTATACCAAGATCCCCATTGAAGAAGGTTGGTGCAATTTGGGTCATGGGCCCGGATCATCGCCATCGCTTCCTCATCAGATGGTGACTGAGGAAAAGCAGCCTCCGAGCGAGAAAAGGGAAAGCATGGAACAGAAGCCATCGCACCTGAAATCTAATAAAAGAAGACCGTTAAAAGCAAAGTCAGCGATATATATCCATGCATGAACATGAAGACTAGTTAAAGAAAGCAACAACAGATTTTTCTGGGACCATTGGCTACAAAACACATGGGCCCCACAGAATCAGGATGACGGCTCATTATTAATGAGACCAAATAGTTACAATAAAACAAAGGGAATATCCTCATTAAATAAAGAATGGTAACCCTACACATTCCCCCAACAGGATCCGTCTCGGGCTCTACAATGGATCCAACAAGATCAAAGGAATTAAATTCCCACAGAAGACATCATTACAAAGCTCCCGTTTCATTAATTGCAGAAGGACAACCTCGGGTCGAGAGACCCCAAGAAGCCTCCGTGTGAAGAAACTGAGTTCTTCATTGGAATTAAACTCCTTATTAAGAAAAGGGAATTAAATCCCCAAAAACATTTTTGGATGGAATTAAATTCCATGGAGTTGAAACGCCATCATCGTCTCCCCAAAGATCATCTAAACCCTAAGAGATCTACAGTTCGAAGGTTAGGCGGTTTCATGTTCTTATGGAAAAACTTGAAGAAAAATGGGTTCCTTGTTAAAAAAGAGTAAAAACCCTCGTTTTGGATTTAAAATCCAAAGGAATGTGGAAGTTCACTGTTTGTCCAAGAACATTACCTGAGAAAAAGGGGTCACCTGAACAGAGTTAAACTCTGAAGATTGTTTCAAGACAGAGAACTAAGCTCTGGAAGCGAGAATTAAATTCTCAAGGGAAAAGTTCTCAGAAGAAGAAGATGAGCAAAGTGAAGGCTCTTCTGAAGAAACATGAGTATTTATAGGAGGTGATGGAAACGTTTCATCTCCCCAAATCCCTAGAGGAATCCAACGGTCATAAAAGGTGACAGCGTTGCACTCACGTGCGGACACGTGAGAACAACGCTGTGGGGGCATTTGTTTCCTGATTTAAAATCAGGAAAGCTTACGGAAAAGGCTTCGGAAAAGGGTCACGTGCTTACACGTGACCAGCAGTCACGTGTTGGCACGTGACATCTAAAAGCATCAGCAAAGCAAATTCAGCTTCCCGACTACATCAAAGAAAAGCGGCTTCAAAGGCAAACCGGTTCCCTGATCGAATCAAGGAAAAGGCTTCAGAAGAGGTCACGTGTTCCCACGTGACCAGGGTCACGTGTTGGCACGTGATAACCAAAAGCAGCAGATTCGTTCTCCGGTTAAATCAAGAAAAAGGCTCCAGACGAGGGTCACGTGCTCACACGTGACCAGGGGTCACGTGGTGGCACGTGACAGCTAAGCAGCGACCAGAAAGCAGAGCGCAAAAAGAAAGAAGAGGGCTCGTTCCAAGGGGGTCACGTGGCCACACGTGACCAAGGGTCACGTGGCCACACGTGACCAGCTTTCAAAGCCTATCTGTTAGCAGAATTAAATTCTGAGAAAAGATCTCTTAAATCTTTCCAAAGCAACCGATTGAATTAAAAATTTAAAGGGTGATTAAATATCATCTATCTATGGAAAAATCTCGAATTTGGAAAGATTTCCCCTTTAAATCTAACCGAAATAACAAAGGAGAATCTCTGGATTTAAAATCCAATGGTGAATAAAATTCACCTAATAATCCAAAGGTCCAAAACGAATGGTGAATACAAATCAAATCTCCCAATGAAAGATTCATCAAAAACCAATTGATTCGGCTGCTTCTCCTATAAATAGGAGCCAAGAGACACATAAAAAGAGAGGGAAAAAAATAGAGAGGCAGAGGAAAGAAAAGAGAGAGAGAGCCTTGATACTTTGGAGGAATTTGGATCTTCTGCAAAAGAAAACCCTAGGTAAGAAAGGGAAGGCTTTTTGAAAGAAAAGAGAATTTAATTCTCAACAGAGTTTAACTCTGATATAAAACAGAAGAACATAGTTCTCTCTTTGGCGGAGGATCTGTAAAGTGCACATCTCCCCTTGAGTTGAGAATTTAATTCTCAATGGGTTGAGATCCTGCCATGAAGATCCAAAGCATAGAGAGGGAATGGAAGCATGAGAATTTAATTCTCACATAACTATAGGAATTTAATTCCTTTAAAATAAATTTAGGGTTTGACCCTGTGTTATGGGAATTTAATTCCTTCAGAATGAAAAGAATCAGGGTTTAACCCCAGTCAAGAACTTAGTTCTGTTAAAACAACAGGAATTTAATTCCCTTAACTTCATTCCCCAGAATAATTCTTTAACAGAGAGTGGGAGTTTAATTCCCCAAAGCTTTTATTAGGGTTTAACCCTATTCAGTTCTTCACATATATGAGGAATTTAATTCCTACAGGAAATTCAGAGTTCAACTCTTCAAAAGGAAGTAGGAATTTAATTCCTCTGAAATTATTGTCAGGGTTCAACCCTACGAGGAATTTAATTCCTGAAAGGGATTAACAGATCTTCTAAACAACTACAGAAAAGCAGGGTCACGTGTCACCACGTGACCCCCCAAAAGATCTACAGAGAGCCCCTTTGAGGCAGTGCCTCACGTGACCCACGTGACCCCTGGCAGAGGCTTTAACATACCCCATTCAAACACCCGTCACGTGATGACACGTGATGCTCCAAAAGATGCGAGCTGCTCAGCAGAACAAACGAAGGGAGGGCGCCCTCACGTGCTACCACGTGACCCCTCTTGCCTCAGCGTCTAACGCTAAATTGGAACCCCTGGATCCAGTGTTAAGACACTGTTTGGCCTTAGTGTTCAACACTAATCAAAGAACTTTATTTGCAGTGTTCAATACTGATTACCTTAGTGTTCAACACTAATTCGGGATTTCTGTTGCCAGTGTTTAACACTGGTCTGTTTTAGTGTTTAAACACTAATTTGAAAGCCTTGTTGCTGGTGTTTGACACCAACTATCTTTTAGTGTTAAACACTGACTTATCAATTTCGTTCCCAGTGTTCAATACCGATTGGTCTTTAGGGTTTAACACTAGGCATTGGCCCAATTGGCTAAATGGCCAGAGGCAAAGCCTCTCCTTCAAGGGACCAACAGGAGGGCCGATGTCCCAGACATGATTGGACTTAGTCCAAGCTGGCCATAAGTCCTCAATTCGTAATTAACTGGGTTAATGGGCTCATAACATAATTAATTGGTCTTGATCCCAAATTGGACCAAAGACTATTTAATCCACTCCGGTTCCAGGGTACATCTCTTCACTCCTTTGATACTTGGCGTTGTAATCCCTCAATGTCTTCAAAGAGGTGACGGGTCCCGATGACCACGCATTGATATGGACTGTGGGGTCCTTAAATCCATGGACTACGACGTCCTTAACCTTGACCGAGATGTCTTAAAACTAACAATGGACTGTGGGGTCCTTAAACCCATGGACTACGACGTCCTTAACCTTGACCGAGATGTCTTAAAACTAACAATGGACTGTGGGGTCCTTAAACCCATGGACTACGATGTCCCTAACCTTGACCGAGATGTCTTAAAACTAACAATGGACTGTAGGGTCCTTAAACCCATGGACTACGACGTCCCTAACCTTGACCGAGATGTCTTAAAACTAACAATGGACTATGGGGTCCTTAAACCCATGGACTACGACGTCCTTAACCTTGACCGAGATGTCTTAAAACTAATATTGGACCGCAATGTCCTTAAACTACCCATGGACCGCAATGTCCTTAAACTAGCGACGGACCACTATGTCCTTAAACTGGAACAATAGAGCCCAAAACGCTCTTTTGTTGGATCTAAACGATCCCGTTTAAGTTGATCTTAGCCTTTAAATATGGCTAACGTATCCTTAAACCTTTCAAGCAGACTTTAGTCCCAAACTGGACCATAGATCCCCCCAATTAACTCTGGTTCAAGGGTACATCTCTGAACTCCTCTGACATCTGTCGTTGTAATCCTTCAACGTCGTCAGAGAGGTGACGGGTCCCGACGGCCATACATGCAATGGACCACTATGTCCCTAAACTGGAACAATGGAGCCCAAATGCTCTTTTGTCGGATCTAAATGATCCTGTTAAGTTGATCTTAGTCTCAAATCGGACTAACGTATCCTTAACAAACGTTTGAGTTGATCTTAGTCTCAAATATGGCTAACGTATCCTCAAACCAAACCCCCCAAACCCAAATCTAAGATAATACGGATTTGGACTAGTCCACGCCCTACGGGCGACGACATAACTCTGTCTCCGTAAACAATCCACGGGAAACAAAACATAAAACAAACACACGACACGAAGTGACCATCTGGAGAAGGAGAAAGTTGTTACCGTGACGCGGTAGCGTAATTAACTGCAGGGGCTTGCGCCTGCAGGGAAGAGCGTCCCCACAATAAAAAAAACCCTCAAGCGAGGGGGAATCTGACGAAGTCTGCTACATCGGACGCATCCGTTCAAACCTTCGATACATGGTGCTATAAATCAACTTGGCATCTTCGGAGAGGTGGACGGATAGCACCAATTAGCATCTGCCCCGAATCTCAGGCGAGACAGCCCGTGTCTCGGCCGCCATTCGGAGGGGAACACGCAGTTTTCTAGGATTGGCCGGTTACTTCAGGCGATTCGTACAGGATTTTTCCCGTATTGCTGCACCCTTGACCGGATTGACGCGGAAGGGAGTTCCCTTCGATTGGACAGAGAATTGCGAGCACAGTTTCCAGCAGCTACGGACTTGTTTGACTACGGCGCCAGTATTATGGTTGCCTTCAGGATCAGGCGGATTTGCTGTCTATTGTGACGCTTCACGAGTGGGGCTAGGGTGCGTATTGATGCAGCATGGCAGAGTGATCGCATATGCTTCGCGACAGCTGAAGAAACATGAACATAACTACCCTACTCACGATCTGGAGATGGCTGCAGTGGTCTTTGCACTTAAGATCTGGCGACATTACCTATACGGCGAGTCATGCCAGATATTCACTGATCACAAGAGCCTCAAGTACATATTTCAGCAGCGAGACCTGAATGTCCGACAGCGCCGATGGATGGAGTTAGTGAAGGACTACGACTGCGAGATCTTATATCACCCGGGCAAGGCTAACGTAGTAGCAGATGCTTTGAGTAGGAGGCCCGAGGGTAGTCTAGCGTGTTTGAGTGCAGTACAGAGGCAGTCGTCGACAGATTGGCAGATATTATGCGACATCCCAGTGCAGTTCGAGTTCACGCAGATCGGGGGACAACTCGCGCATGTTCGTGCACGCCCACAGTTGCTTGACCGTATATATAAGACACAGCGCAGGGATGACCGTTGCTCACAGATCATGACATAGATTGGACAGGGCAGATTCTCTGAGTTTGTGATTGATGATCAGGGGATATTACAATTTGGGTCGAGACTGTGCGTACCAGATGCTGAGGGATTGCGGCGCGATATTCTTGAGGAGGCACATCGATCGGTGTACAGTGTCCATCCCGGTTCCACCAAGATGTACCATGATATGAGAGAGACCTACTGGTGGGACGGAATGAAGAGGGACATCGCGGAGTTCGTATCGAGATGCCTGACTTGTCAGCAAGTCAAGGCCGAGCACCAGAGGCCCGCAGGAGAGCTAAGCCATTACCCATTCCGGAGTGGAAATGGGAACAGATTTCGATAGATTTCGTGGTGGGTCTACCCAGGACTAGGCGAGGGTATGACTCTATTTGGGTGATCGTGGATCGTCTGACGAAAGCGGCTCACTTCCTGCCAGTGAAGACGACTTTCGGATTTGCGCAGTACGCCCAGATTTATATCGATGAGATTGTACGACTACATGGGGTCCCGACATGTATTGTGTCCGACCGAGGCACCCAGTTTACCAGCAGATTATGGCATAGACTTCAGGAGGCTTTGGGCACTCGTTTGAGTTTCAGCACGGCATTCCATCCGCAGACCGACGGGCAGTCAGAGCGGATCATTCAGACTCTCGAGGACATGCTCCGAGCTTGCGTTTTAGACTTTGGTGGTAGCTGGGATCATCATTTACCCTTGATAGAGTTCTCCTACAACAATAGCTTCCAGGATACTAATCAGATGGCACCTTTCGAGGCTTTGTATGGGAGAAGATGTAGATCGCCTGTCTATTGGACAGAGCTCAGCGAGGGTAGTATTTTGGGGCCACAGATCGTACAGGAGACGACTGAAAAGATACAGCTGATTCGAGACAGGATGAGGACAGCTCAGAGCAGACAAAGATCGTATGCTGACAGGCGCCGCCGCAGACTAGAGTTCGCAGTTGGCGATCACGTGTTTCTGAGGGTCTCTCCGATGAACGGAGTAATGAGGTTTGGACGGAAGGGGAAGCTTAGCCCCAGGTTCATAGGTCCCTTCGAGATCCTCGAGCGTGTGGGCGCAGTAGCTTATCGTTTGGCTCTTCCACCCGACTTTCCAGATGTTCACCCCGTATTCCATGTGTCGATGCTTCGCAGATACCTGCATGACCCTTCGCACATGATTCAGCATCAGGCCGTTCAGCTCGAGCGCGATCTTACGTTCACCGAGCAGCCAGTCGTGATCTTGGACCGGCAGGTGAAGAAACTGAGATCGAAGGACTTGCCATCAGTAAAGGTGCTTTGGCGCAGCTCGAATGGTAATGAGATCACTTGGGAGGCCGAGGGCGAGATGCGGAAGAAGTTCCCTCATCTCTTTGAAGGTATGCGTTGCTTTATATTTTAAATTCGGGGACGAATTTCTTTAAGGGGGAAGATTGTAACACCCTAGGATGTGTTTAGTGGCTAATTATATTTTAATATGATTTTAATAAAAAGTTTACCAAATTGATTTTCAAATAATTTTTCCAATTTAATTTCAAAAATTTTGCCAAGCTTGCACAAACTTGTGCATGTAAACTAGGGTTAAAAATTTGGGTTAAACCATGTTTAACAACTATAGTGGATTAAACCTCTCTATTATTAAGTTAAAATGATTTTTATTTAGGGTATTTTTTTTTTAAAATGAAAAAGGGATTTAAATTTTTAAGTTGGTTGACTTGTGAGTGCATCATGGCTAAGCCATGCTTGCATTAAATGAGAGAGAGGGGGGTGCATCATGGCAAGCCCATGCTTGCAATTAATGTGGCAAGAGAGAGAGAATGGGGGGTTGACTCTCTATTGTTATCATTCATTCATTCCTTCTTTTGTTGGTCACTCCCACATCTCACTCACTCTCTCTCACACACACATATACAGACTCTCAGCTTCATCATCAGCAGCAGAAGCTGCAGTCACAGCAGCAGCATCACACAACAGCAACAACAACAGAGCACCAGCCTCAGTCCCAGCATCAGCATCACCAAGCAACAGCAGCAGCTCCTTGCAGCAGTCGCAGCAACACATGTAGCAGCATCCCAGCACTTACACCATCAACAACACCATCAGCAACAATAACAACATCAACAGCAACAGCAAGCATCAGCATCAGCAGTAGCAGTAGCAACAGAAACAGCATCTGGAGCAGCAGCAGCAGTGGCAGCTTCTTCTTCTTTTCTTCTTCTCCTGACCCAGCGTCGTAGGGTCAAGTGAGGTATAACCTCTGAGCTTCACTTGCACGTATGCTTGACTTGTGTGTCGGTTTAGCTTATTATTGTAAATTTGTGATTGTTAGTGCTAGATTATGTGTTATTAGTGATATTTGTGATGTTTAGTGTAAACTTTGCTTAGGCAAGGTTAGTTTTGGTTAGACTAAGTTAGTTAGGTGCTTTTGAAGCCAAGTAAACCTAGGTAACCCCGGTTTACACCAAAATACCCTGAATTTTCATGATTGTGCAAAATATGACTTTTTAAGCAAAAACTTAGCTTTTTGATATCTGCTGTTACCCCAGTGAGTTCAGATTAATATTGAGTGGAATGTATCATACTTGAGAGACCCTGACCCCACCACCAGAGCCCGACCCTACCAGCCCAACCTCAGGCCGCCGAAATAATCGATCTGGCCGCAAATTGCGGCCAGAGAAGGGAGATAGGAGCTAGGGTTTTTAGGGTTGGTATCTGCTATGTTTTGTAGGTCCTTGGTATATATAGTTTTGTAATATTGTAACCTGGGTAGAATCTGGGATGATATATCGTTTTCTGGTGTTTTTGGTTTGCGCTATACACGCGATACGCGAGTGGGTTTTGTGATTCAGCGTATCGCGGCGTGTCGGGCTGAGTCGTAGACGCGTGCACACACATTTCAGCGTATCGCAGACACGCGCGTTGATTCGCGACGCGAGTTTCTCGTTTTGTTTCGATACCGCGTTTTGCGAGATTCTTGCTTATATAATTGGATTCCTTATGTAAATTCCAAGTTCACAGGCGGGCACGTCAGACGTCGCCAGGAAAGGGAAGCAGGTGGTCGGCTATACTTAGCACGCGACCAGGTGAGTAGATTTAACATCTACGGGGAAATCGCCCATATGGCCTTAAGCGTCAGGGCGTAATAGGATTTGTAGTCATGAGTGTCCATATAGATATACTGGTAGGATAGAACACTGCACTATCACTAACGGTCCAAGTTGCATGAGCACGATTTATATGCTACACTCACACCGTTAGTGATTGCCATGTCACTCACGATGTAGGATTGCTATAAACCGCATATTATATTGATTCTGTTTACTTGACGTTGACATGATTTGCTGCATACATCATATATACTCATACTTGTGACTTATACCACACATATTCATACTTGTGACATATGCATCACATATATTCATACTTGTGACATATACATCACATATACTCATACTTGTGACTTATACCACACATATTCATACTTGTGACATATACATCACATATATTCATACTTGTGACATATACATCACATATACTCATACTTGTGACTTATACCACACATATTCATACTTGTGACATATACATCACATATATTCATACTTGTGACATATACATCACATATATTCATACTTATGACATATACATCACATATACTCATACTTGTGACTTATACCACACATATTCATACTTGTGATATATACATCACACATATTCATACTTGTGACATATACATCACATATACTCATACTTGTGACATATACATCACATATACTCATACTTGTGACTTATACCACACATATTCATACTTGTGACATATACATCACATAAACTTATACTTGTGACATATAGATCACATATACTCATACTTGTGACTTATACCACACATACTCATACTTGTGACATATACATCACACATATTCATACTTGTGACATATACATCACATATACTCATACTTGTGACATATACATCACATATATTCATACTTGTGACATATACATCACATATATTCATACTTGTGACATATACATCACATATACTCATACTTGTGACTTATACCACACATATTCATACTTGTGACATATACATCACATATATTCATACTTGTGCCATATACCTTACATATATTCATACTCGGGCGCATATATATCATATGTCTACATTAGTGCACATGTACATTGCTATATTCACTTTGCGTACTTATCCATTCGCACATCCATACCTATACCACATTCATATGTTACATACATGGATGATATTGACTTGATTTAAAACTAAGGGACCGCAAACGATATTTTTAAAAAACTGGATCTTTTTAAAAAAAGAGCGGTTCTCCCTTCCTTTTACTCGTAGTGTCATACGACACATTGCATGGATTTACGCATTGGATTTGATTTCTGTGATTTCTGGATTTGGGAACCGGAGTACTATTTTAAGAAAATACGCACTGTTTGAAAACCCAGTTTCCCTTGATATGATATTTTAGTGCGTCTACCATGAGTTTTCTCGGTTCCAGAGAGCTTGTGTGAGTATACCCGATTCGAGGAGAGGTTGGCACCGATTGTGGGTACATGGTGGACCCGGTACGGTATCCCGGGGCGAGAAGACTCGTATTGTTAAACGGTGAGCCCGGCGGAGGGACTACTACCTACCGGTGATTGGTTGGACCTGGCGGTTATCCGGAGGATACTTACCAGAGTAGCTTGATGGTTATGAGATGACGCGTACTGCCGGGGCCGAGGGCCGATTCCGTAGACGGAGCCCGTGGGCAGATCCGATGGACGGACGCCCCATATTGGAGGATTTGCGTGTCGATGCTGGACACGGCTGATTTTATGATATTTTGAGTGCCGGTGATGGGCACTCCCGATTTTATGAGATTACAGGATTTGAGGACCGATGTGGATGACGACGCTTGAGTTGTACTGGGTTTTTGGTGTATTGATGGACGCCAGTTATTTTCCACGTTGATATTCGGTGTAGATATTATTCCTTTACATACTCAGCATTCAGTACTTGACATCTCATCCTGTAGCTAGTATACCTGATAGAGTACACATGCTTGCATATTATTGTGTACCCTGCTCATCATATATAGGGTTGTTAGATTTCATCGCCATGCCTGATTATCACATATCTTGCTCATCACATAGAGATGATTATTAGATAGCACTTGTTGCATGATATTGAGCATCCAGTTCATCATATAGATGTTTATTAGTTGGCATAGGTTAGAGTATCGCGGCATGTGCATACTCGCGATTACCTTTATTTGTTATCTACTATTCACGAGTTGGCAACCCACCCCCGTTGTGCCACAGTGTTTGCAGGTTGCCCTTGGGAGTAGTCGCGGCTGGCTGTTTACCGCATCTTTTGACACAGATACCATTTCTGAGGCGTGTTAGCCCTTTGGCTATTTAGGTGGGTTTTGTACGGTATCTGTTTATCTTTCAGTTGTATATTGATGTATCTAGTATTCTCCATCTACCTTCCTGTATTGACTTAGAGATAGTTGTGAGGACGATGTATATGATTTGTACTCTGGTGTCGAGCTCGCATGTGAGCCGACTTTATATTATGCAGTCTTACATTTTATGATATTTGTCTTTGCCTTACTGCTTATTCTTCGCTACGGCGTCGTATATCATATTGTGATGCTCTATTCATTTCACATGTTATTTCTACTACACCTTGCCTTTACCCGACTTGCGGGACAAATGTTTATAAAGGAAATATTGCCAAAATTATTAAAATATAACTCTTGAACTTAAAAAGGATTTCTACTAAATTAATTAAAGTTTCCTAGACATGTATAACTGTTTTTACAAAAAAATGTTTTAATCACTCTATATTTAATGGTTTTGATTTCTGAGGTTCGGCTTACTTAGTCGCGTTATGCCTGTAGACGTTACGTGGCTAAGTGCCGGTCACGGGCCAAATTATCGGGTCGTGACACTGACCATCATCATTAGCCCCCCCACTCTCGTCCCGACCTATTTATGGGTCGGGTCGAGAGTGGCCTGACCGGTCACCCGGGCTAAGTTCGTAGTTGAAGACCTCGTCGGTGCGGATTCCCGAGGCAGCTAAGCGTATCCTTTGATGACGTCAGCGGATCAAAGAGGAGATCGTGCATTAAAGAGGGAGCGCCGATTCGAACGTACGTTCATTGAGGCGCCAGGCCACGTGTCCGACGGCGGTTGGCTGACGTGATGGGTCAACGCTGTCCTCTGCGCTCAAAGGGACGCGTTCAATGGTCGTGTGACACATGGAACGTCGACGGCCGTCGAGAGCGAAGGGTTATTTTGGCGGGAAACGATCTAAGCCGTCGGATGCATTTGCCAATACGCTATAAATAGAAGTGGGATCCCCCCAGGGTCCATACTTCGGCATCATTTCTCTATTGCTGCGAGAGTTAGCTCGGCGCTCTTTCCTTTAGGTCGGATCTCTCGCGCTCTTTTCTCGGAGGACTCCTTCTTTGACCCAGGTTAGATGTCTTCTTCTGAGGAGTCTGTTGAGATAGTTAGGGTAGTGTCTAGGGAGTCTTCCGCTGCTTCTTCCTCTGCTCCATCCGAACCGGATTCTCCTCGTAGATTTAGGGTTACCCGTGCCGCTCGTGGTCAGGCAACGGGAAGGGTCCCCAAAGCACGCATCAGGAATGCTCGTGATGCGCCCTCCCTCCTGAGGAATGTGGACGAGCTCACCACGATCCGGGCTCGCTTCCACATTCCCCCTAGCTATTCTCTTCGTTTGGCTAGGAAAGGCGAGAGGGCGGATCAGGTGTAGGGCAAGGAGATCACCTTGTACCTGGATGCCTTTTGGGCTGGATTGCGTCTGCCCTTCTCCCCCGAGGTATGCGGGGCACTACATTGTTTTCAACTAGCCCCGGGCCAGCTAGTGCCGAACTCATGGAGGATTCTCCTCAGGTTTCTGGTCCGGTTGAGACTCGAAGAAATCCCCTTTAGCTTGACCCTTCTCCTTTCCTCCCTTTGCTAAAAATCATCCCGGCACCCGTAAGGACGAGCCGAGCTGGGTGTACATTTCCTTTAGAAAACATAGGAGAGGGGCGGCCGGGTCGGGGGTTGTAGTAGTTCCTTCTTCCATCCATGAATCGAAGGAGAAGTTCATATTTATCGGGCCACCCGAGGGTGAGGATTGGCCTGTGCCTGTACAGTGGCACATGGCCGACTTCCCGCAGGTAAAGCGGTCGTCCTCTCCCGAGGCAAGGGTGGTGTCGATGTGGGAGCCTATCCAACGGGCCGATGTTTTGCTTTCCGAGCAGGCCCTCAGTTGGGCCGGGCTCAGCCCCGCTCGATTCATGGGTAAGTTAGGAGCCTATGCGACCTGTCTAGACCTGCATATTTTTCTTCTATTCTTTTTGGCGTCACTAACTCGCTTTGTGTATTTTCCTTTTTGCAGAATCGATGGACCGATCCAAATTCCTGGCTACCATGGCCGAGAAGAAGGGGAGGAAGGCCGGGGGCGTCGGCTCGGCCCGTCCCGCCCCGCTCTGAGCCCTGCCCCACAGGTGGCCGCATCGGCTAGGTGTTCCACCACGCCCTGAGATTCGGAGACCAGACACAGGGAGAGCCGTAAGCATGCTCGGGAGCCGGAGCCCCGTGCTTTGGAGGTGGAGGATGAGGCCGACCCCCCGAGGTCCCCCTCAAGAGGTACAAGAGGTCGGTATCTCGATCAACGCCCTCCCCGATCTTCGTACAGGAGGGGGACGTTTGTTTCGAGATGCCCTTGGGGCTTTCTGTCGTCGATAGCTTGCTCTCGGAGATGGAACGATCGGCCAGGGGCCAAATCCCCCAGGGGACCTTCAAGGCCCAAGTCGCTGCCATTTCTCAGGAGGTTGTACAGGTCGGTATTCGCTTTCCGTTTAGGTTTTCGCTAGGCATTTTTCGTCGGATCGGATGATTTTTAACCCTTTCCTTTATCTTCCTTAGGTCCTCCAGCACCGCGCCTTCATCGCCAACATGGAGCACGAGAAAGTTACCCAGGCGATACAGATGGCTGGCGAGTCTTCTTCGCGGGAAGAGGTCCTGTGCCGGGAGCTGCGCCAGGCGAAGGAGAATATCGCCACCCTCGAAAATCGGGTGGCCGCCGAGGAGGCGGTGAACTCTAAATGCAAGGAGTCCATCCAAATTTTGAAGGAGTCCAACAAGGCCGTTGAGGCTAAGTTGGAGGAGGCCAGGGTGCTCAACACCACGATGAAGAAGACGCGGGACACCCTTAAGAGGGAAGTCGAGGCGGCGAAGGAAGGTATGAAGGCCGCCGACCTCCGGGCCGCAAAGGCGGAGGAGAGGTACAAGACATCGGAACAATTCTACGTCGATCTTGCCGATGCCTCGGCCATTGTCTGGCATCAGGCTCTCGATGCCTTCAAGGCGCTGATGCCGGGGTTCCCTGACGGTGAGCTCCGGCTCGAATACCCTGTTCCCCTCCGAACGGCGGCCTGCGACGTTAGGACGTCACGTGCCTGAGGTTCGGGGCAGATGCTATTTGGTTTTATCCGTCTACCTCTCCGAAGATGCCAAGTTGATTTATGGCACCGTGTATCGGAGGTTTAGACGGACGCGGCCGATGTAGCAGACTTTGTCAGATTCCCCCTCGCTTGAGGGGTTTTTGATTGTGGGGACGCTCTTCCCTGCAGGCGCAAGCCCCTGCAGTTAATTACGCTACCGCATCGCGGTAACAACTTTCTCCTTCTCCAGAATTTCACTTCGTGTCGTGGGTGTTTGTTTTGTTTGTGGTTGCCCGTGGATTGTATACGGAGACTGAATAATACCGTCGCCCGTAGGACGTGGATTAGTCCAAATCCGTATTTACTTAGATTTGGGTTTGGTGTTTTTAGTTTAAGGATGCATTAGTCGCGTTGCGACTAAGATCAACTCAAACGTTCATCAAGGATACGCTAGTCCTGTTTTGGACTAAGATCATCTTAACATAGTGATTGACTTAATTATCTGGCCGTCGGGACTCGTCACCTCTCCGACGTCGTTGAGGGATTACAACGACAGGCGTCTGAGGAGTTCAGAGATGTACCCTTGAACCAAAGTTGATTTGGGGTTTTATTGTTTATTTAAAGATCTAAGGACACGTTAGCCGTAGCTGGGGCTAAGATCAACTTAGACGGGACCGTTTAGATCCGACAAGAGAGCATTTGGGCTCTATTGTGCTAGTTTAAGGACGTGGCGGTCCATTGCCAGTTTTAGGGACGTGGTGGTCCATTATTAGTTTAGGGACGTTTCGGTCCGTCGCCAGTTTTAAAGACGTAGTGGTCCATATTCCAGTTTAGGGACGTGGTGGTCCGAATTTTAGTTTAGGGACGTTTCGGTCCGATATTAGTTTAGGGACGTTTCGGTCCGTCATTAGTTTAAGGACGTCTCGGTCCGATATTAGTTTAGGGACGTTTCGGTCCGATTTTAGTTTAGGGGTCGTTGGGACTCGTCACCTCTCTGACGTCGCTGAGGAATTACAACGACAGATGTCAAAGGAGTTCGGAGATGTACCCTCGAACCGGTCATGACTTGGTTTATGAGAGGCATTTAATTTAAGGACTTACAGCCAGGATTGGGTTAAGTCCAATTTTTATTTTAGGCTTTGCCTGATTAGAAGAATCAATCTAAACAGGGCTTTGCCCCTTTCATTATTTTGCAAGTCTGATTTGGGCCAGGCCCTTCTAATTAATGAGTTACAAGAACTCAGGAATTCTCCAAACAGGGCCTTGCCCTTTTTATTTTTTCTGCAATTGGGCTAGGCCCTTTTAAATAATGAGTTTCAGAAACTCAAGAAGTTTTTACAAACAGGGCTTTGCCCTTTTATTGTTCTGTAATTTAGTTTGGGCCAGGCCCATTTGAATAACGAGTTTGCAGAAACTCAGGAATTTTTCCAAACAGGGCCTTGCCCTTTTATTATTTCAATTTAATTCGGGCCGGGCCCAAAACAAGGGGTTGCAGAAACCCTAGAAATCTTCAGATTGAAGAACACAAGTGCATGGCACTTTTGATTTGAATTTGGATCAAAGGAAAACAAGTTCTTGTTTTTTCCTGATCATACAGAACCGAGGGTTCATATTAAGTGCAAGGCACTATTTATTATTCTTTTATTTATATTTTTTTTTTAGAACCAGGGGTTCCTATCAAGTGCAAGGCACTATTTATTTTCTTATTTTCTGTTCTTCAGAAATTTTACCTTCTTTTTTTTTTTTTTTTTTTTGGTTCTTGATTAATCTTCAAGAGTTCTCTTTTTTCAGAAGCTTTTTCCCTCTCTCGATGATGATTGATTATCTGATGCCCTTTGAATGAGGCCTGGGGTCTTATTTATAGTGCCCACCAATTTGTTGGATTTGTTAACAAAATCTTTCCTGAATAATTTTGGGAATTTTCCCACCATTGGATCTCTGATCCGAGGGTTCCTGTTTTACAGGAGAACAGAAAAGATTTATCTAAATCTTCATTCAGTTGCTGCGCAACTCATCAGCGTGTGACACGTGTCACGCATCCGTGCGCTTGCGCAGTTGCGGTTGCGCAACTGCGCAGACACGTGTCGCGCATCCGAAAGCTTGCGCAGTTGCGACTGCGCAACTGCGCAGACACGTGTCGCGCATCCGAGCGTTTGCACAGCTGCGACTGCGCAACTGCGCAGACACGTGTCGCGCATCCGAGCGTTTGCACAGCTGCGACTGCGCAACTGCGCAGACACGTGTCACGCATCTGTTTGCTTGCGCAAACACGTGTCACGCATCTGTGCGTTTGCGCAGCTGCGACTGCGCAACTGCGCAGACACGTGTCACGCATCTGTGCGCTTGCGCAGACACGTGTTGCACATCGGTGCGTTTGCGCAGCTGCGACTGCGCAACTGCGCAGACACGTGTCACGCATCCGTGCGCTTGCGCAGACACGTGTCGCACATCGGTGCGTTTGCGCAGCTGCGACTGCGCAACTGCGCAGACACGTGTCACGCATCCGTGCGCTTGCGCAGACACGTGTCGCGCTGCCATGCATTTGCGCAGTTAAGTCTTTAATTTTGTTTTCTGAAGAGCCTTGCTCTGATGGGACGCACTGTCTCGGGCGTTACGCTGCCGAATTGGTTTCTGCCACGTGGCAAATTGCGCACTGCGCACCGAAGCGTTGCTTCAAATTTTGAATTTTCAAAATTCAGTAGAGCCTTGCTATGATTGGGGGAAACATACCCCCCTCGAGGATGAGACGTAGGGGGATGCCGCAGGAGGTGCTGCCGGTGGAGGGGCTCCCGGTGGGAGTGCTGGAGATAAGGCAATCACCCTGGATCCCAACGCCGAAGCTCCTGGTGGGGGCTCTGACCCTAAAGCTATCGCCCCGACTACCGATGCTGATGTCGAGCAGGTCGAGGTCCTCCTAACTCCCGAGGCCTGAGCTTTTCTGCCTTCTTCCATTTTTGTTTTTGAATCTTGTAGGCATTCGGGCAATTTTGTAAGGCTGAGAAACCTATAATACCTTTTGTAAAGACTCCCAAGTTGTGAATAAAGCCGCTTTGTAAATTTTTTGCGTGGCAGCGTTTTCTTGTTTGTGTGAGCTTGTTAGCGTTTTCCACATCTGACGAGTCAGACCGTAGGTCGGTGACCGGTCCTTTAGATGGCGATCGCACGTCGAGTGAAACCCAATTATTTGTCAAGTATACAAAGGCCGGTGTCCTTATGCCCCCGGAGTCGAGGCGACGATCGCTCATTTAAGTTACGTTGGTTGGCTCTTTCGAGTAGAAAGGTGTAGATCTGCCCATTCTTTTGAGTTAGACCGGCGACCACTTCTCTTAGAATAAGTTAGACAAGAGCCTAGTTTGGATTGGTCGGCGTTTGCCAAGGTTGAGGGCTTCAGATCCTTAGTGTAGACGGGTTAGAAGTTTCCCATTAAGGACAGACCGAGCAGGGAAGCTGCTCGGTAGCCTCTTGATGAGGGCTTTTGATCCTTAGTGTCGGTGGGTAGTGAGCTGCCAGCCATGGATGGACCGAGCAGGGAAGCTGCTCGGTGCCCTCTTGATGAAGGCTTTGATCCCTAGCGTAGATGGGCAGGAGCTACCCGCTAAGGATGAACCGAGCAGGGAAGCTGCTCGGTGGCTTCTTGATGAGGGCTTTTGATCTTTGGCGTCGGTGGATAGTGAAATACCAGCCATGGATGGACCGAGCAGGGAAACTGCTCGGTGGCCTCTTGATGAGGGCTTTGATCCTTAGCATGGATGGGCAAGAGCTACCCACTAAGGATGGACCAAGCAGGGAAGCTGCTCGGTGGCCTCTTGATGAGGGCTTTGATCCTTAGCATGGATGGGCAGGAGCTACCTGCTAAGGATGGACCGAGCAGGGAAGCTGCTCGGTGGCCTCTTGATAAGGGCTTTGATCCTTAGCGTTGATGGGCAGGAGCAACTCGCTAAGGATGGACCGAGCAGGGAAGCTGCTCGGAGGCCTCTTGATGAGGGCTTTGATCCTTAGCGTGGATGGGCAGGAGCTACCCGCTAAGGATGGACCGAGCAGGGAAGCTGCTCGGTGGCCTCTTGATGAGAGCTTTGATTCTTAGCATAGATTGGCAGGAGCTACCCGGTAAGGATGGACCGAGCAAGGAAGCTGCTCGGTTTTGCGAGGTGTTGTTCGATCTCCCCCGGCACGGAAAATCGGGAAGAGTGACCGTCACAGGCGACACGTGGAAGAAACGCATAGGCGAGGCGTTCCAAGATCCGTATCGTTCCAACTTCGGTTGGCCGAGAGACACAGGATGCCCGCCACGTGGCGGTTCGGTATTGGAAGGATTGAGAAAATCCTAGGATTCGAGCCCACGCGCGTGCAAATTTCGGCCCTTGGGGATTCCGTTGAAGCTATAAATAGAGAAAGAGATGCGTTTCTTTCCGTGTTGCTTTTTTGAGATGGCCGGGAACATCTACACAATTGAAGAGATCGCCACTCCCGATGACGTCTACTTGTACGACCAGTCCTTCTTCGAGGAGACTTACCGGGGTGTGGTCCAGCACATCGAGGACCATTTCGGTCGCTTACTTCCTCGTCGGTCGTCCCTCCTCTAATTGCCGATGTATGAAGTTTGGAGGAAGTCCCCAGGGCTGTACAACCCCCTCTCCGAGAAGCTGCTGGATGAGGCGCTCGACAAGCTGCGTACGCTCTATGTCCTCGACCTTATCTCGAAGAACAGGAACGACCGATCAGGGGACCTTATTTTGGAGTGTTTCCAAAAGAGGCAGATCGTGGCCCTTTGTACAGCGGATGGGAGGCCCGGTGCTTCTGTGGCGTCCCAGGTACATGGGCAGCATCAGCGGGAGCGGGCTGAATAGACCGGGGCTCGGTTGGCGGAGATCTCCACGGAGTACCACCAGCAGTGCTTTCTCGATCCCGTAACCCTTCTGTTGTAATTTTAATTTTCTTGTAAGGATGAGGAGACCACAATACCCATGATAAATAAAATTCTCTTTTTGCGACGTACTATTGTTTCCTTTTTGTTTTCTTGGTGTGTTTGGGTATTTTCATAAAACGAAACCCGTGACCTTTGAACCGAGGAAGAGGGAAGCACATAGGAGAAGTTTCTTCCAATTCAAAAGACTTAGAAAAATTTGCATCGCTTTGGTAAAGAAGAAACATATATTCATAGATACAATTTTCAAATTCACTTATACAACTTGAGCTTCTCGGCGTTGTAAGGTCATGGAAACTTGGGACCCGCCGTGAATTGCAAGCGATAGGCCCCGCCGGGCAATATTTCAGAGACGAGGAATATGCCGTCCCACTTCGGGGAAAACCTGTGCAACTTGCTTTGGTCTACGAACTCATTCCGCCTTAAGACCAAATCCCCAGTCTTAAAGGTACGATGCTTAACTCGTGCGTTATAGTAGCGAGCAGTTTGCTGTTGGTAAGCGGTGGTTTTGATCTGTGCCCGGTCCCGCTTCTTCAGCAAGATGTCTAAATTAGTTCGGAGCGCCAAGGTATTATCCTCGTCATCGAAGTGCTCGACTCTGTAACTGAGCAGTCCGATCTCTGTTGGGACCATCGCCTTGGTGCCGTAGCAGAGGCTGAAGGGGGTTTCTCCAGTGGGGGTCTTCTTTGATGTGTGCAGAGCCTATAAAACCTGGGGTAGTTCGTCGACCCAACCGCCTTGCCTTCCTTCCAGACGAGTTCGAAGACCTCGGATTACATCCCGGTTAGCGACCTCATCCTGCCCGTTGCATTGAGGATGCGCTACCACAGCAAACTTCATGAGTACGTGGTATTCGCTGCAGAATCCCTTGATTCTGTCATTTTCGAAGTTCGTCCGTGGTCGGTAACGATACACCTCGGGATCCCAAACCGGGATATTATATTATTCTGCAAGAATTTGATGGTCGTGGTGGCGTCCGGTTTTCTGATGGGGACGGCCTCGATCCACTTTGTAAAGTAGTCTACCGTGACGGGGATGTATTTGTGCCCGCCCGTACCAGTTGGGAGTTGGCCTACCATGTCCATTCCCCATTGGGCAAACGGACATGGGGAGTTCAGGACCGTTAGCTCGGTAGCCAGAAGATGGGGTATGCTGCCATGGAGTTGGCAACTTTTGCATCTTCTGACGAGCTTCTGAGTGTCTTGGAGTAGTGTCTTCTGGACTAAGCTGCGGGCCCCTTGATGTACTCTACCGATCCTTTCGTGAACCTCACGGAGGACGTAGTCAGCTTCATGGGGGTTGACGCACCAAAGCAGAGGCTGGGTGAAGGATTTCTTGTAGAGGTTTCCACTGCTCCAAACGAAATGGCGAGCTTTGGCTCGGAGGCGGCGTGCTTCCCCTTGATCTCATGGGAGCGTACCCTCCTTCAGGAATTCTACGAGGGGTTTCCTCCAATCCCAGTCTTCTTCCCGGATAGCGTAAACTTGAAGTGTTGTCGCTCTGTCTTCCACGCTGGGCCGTGGCAAGACCTCGAAGAGGATATTTCTCTTGTTGTTGGCCGTATAGGAGGAAGCTAGCTTGCTCAGAGTGTCGGCCTGGGCGTTTAGGTGCCGGGGGATCTGCTCCACTTGAACTTCGTCAAAGTCTTTTTGTAGCCTTCTTACCTCGGCTAAATATTTCACCATCAGGGGCTCCCGTGCCTCAAAACGGCCAGTCACCTGGCCTACGACCAGGGCGGAGTCACTGCGGATTCGGATCGTATTCAGCCCCACTCCGGAGGCAATTCGTAGTCCAGCTAGCAAGGGCTCTTACTCCACGGTGTTGTTTGAGGCTTTGAATCCAAGCTTTAAAGAATACTCCATCTCTGCCTCGTTCGATTCTCGAATGATGAGGCCGGCACCGCTTCCGTCCTTGGTAGGTGATCCATCGACGTAAAGGAACTAATCGGGGATGGAGTCTGGCCTCTCCTCGATCGAGGGTTGAGACCCGGGGGCTGGTGCTGACACTGACACTGCCTCCTTGTTGGGGATAGTGCATTCGACAATAAAGTCAGTCAGGACTTATGCCTTGATAGCCTGCCTTGGGTGGTATTTGATGTCGAATTGAGATAACTCCCACCTCCATTTCTCTAAGCGACCAGATGACTCGGGGGAGGCGAGAATTGCCCCTAAAGGACTCTCGGTGAGGACAAGGATAGTGTGTGCCTGGAAGTAGTGCCATAGTTTCCTTGAGGCCACGATAAGCGCCAAGACAATCTTTTCTATGGCCGGGGTACCTTGTTTCCGCGTCCTTAAAGACGTAGCTTACGTAGTAGACCGGCTTCTGGACTCCTTCGACTTCTCAGACGAGCACCGATCCTGCAGCTTGATCGGACACCACTAGATACAGTGATAGCTCATTTCCTTCAATTGGCCGGGTGAGCAGTGGGGGAGTCACTAGGTGCATTTTCAATTGCTCGAAAGTGATCTGACACACCTCCGACCATTCGAACCTTGGGATCTTTCTCAGGGCTTTGAAGAATGTGAGGCACTTTTCTCCGGACCTTGACATGAAGCGACTCAGAGCGGCTACTCTTCCCGTGAGCCGCGTGATTTCGACATTGGTCTTCGGCGCGGCCATATTGAGGATAGCACTGATTTTCTCTGGGTTAGCCTCGATTCCTCGGTGGGTAACCATGAACCCGAGGAACTTTCTACTAGTGATCCCGAACACGCACTAGGCGGGATTTAGCTTCATTTTGTATTTGTGTAACAACTCCAATTCTTGTGTACATAAATTTGATTTAAAGTTAATTTATACTTGGGGTATTTATATTTCCTGTGAGTACTATAAGTATTTAATTTACTTTTGAACAGCAAGAAGGAGCTTGTAGCTCATTGGTAAGACCTTGCACTACTGAACCAAAGCACCAGAGTTCAAATCCCATTAGCCACATTAATTTTTTAATTAGTTTTCTTTTAAATTTTTAGAATCCCAAGAGTCTAGACGTGCATAACTCGTAAAAACCAAAAGTCACATATAAAACAAACGAGTCCAGGAGGTAGACTAAGCGACGGGGGACACAACGCAACGAGACTCGGCCAGACTCGGCCGGCGACGCACCTGACTCAGCCACCGCCAGCGGCCGACTCAGCCCAAATCTGATTCTTCCGTTCTTGAAATCTGTGCCTCTTTGCCTCCCCATAACTCCTACACTGTTTAAATTTCCTGCATTATTACAGAGAATTAAAAAACCTAATTAAACTCTTTTTAATGCATATTTTTAATACAATTTTTAATACACCTTTCATCTACCCCAAATCCTAATTTTTCCTATAAATACCACACCTAAACTCACCCCTCCTCACTTCCAAATCTATGTCCAAACTCTCAAGAAAATTCTCTAGACTTTGTGTGTGCAAGTGGAGTTAGCAAAGGGCGAAGCTCCGGCGAACTTCCGATGACGTTCCGAAGAGATTCCGGCGACGAAACGACGCACTGGCACCTCCTACTCCTTCCTTTTCCTCTTATCTACACTAAAAATCCGTAAGTCCCTTCTCCCCCTTCTCTTTATTATTCTAAAAACTTAGAATTCTAAAACCCGACAGAAGCGGAGTTAATCCGACTTCCGATTCAGTTTTTCCTTAAAAATCATATTTTTCTTAAGAACAATAATACCAAACTCTCCTATCACGATCATTAAACATTAACAAAACATCTTGACAAGTTTCATATCAAAAGAATTTATATTTCAATTTTTATAGCATTTTTACAGAAAAATACCATATAGTTTAGTTTCGACATAAAGCATCATTACCCTTGCGATACCTTTAGATAGTTCACGAGGTAATGACCTACCACCTCACAACACTCATATGTAATATAGCACGATGATCTTTGGGAACATACTTTTGGGAAAATACGATTTTACTCAAAACTACCTCAAACTTATAAAAACCTTTTTCTACAAGATATGTATTTTTAAAAAATCTTTGCAATGCACCGCTACAAATCATTTTGGGGAACCCGTTCGGGATGGTGCGGATTATCGCACATCCTCAGGCTTAGCAGTGCGAGATGCAGACCTCCGCAAGGAGCATACGATATCGAAAGATTTAAAAATACAAATATCTTAAGAAAATGAGATTTCTAGAAAAAATAATAAATTTAATTATTTTATAAATATATATATGTATTATCAAAATATCTATTTTTGATATAGTATAAATAGTCCAACTTTTCTAAATAAAAAAGAATCACTTTACATGAAAATACCTTGCAATTGTAGGGTTACTAGGCACTCTAATAAGGTTCTACAAGGCATCAACTATGCCCGATTAAAATTTTAGCCATGCCGAATAACCCTAAACAAGATTTTTGCTAGATAATTAGGGTTACACATGCAAGTAAATAACATTTACTACTAAGTGAATACGAAATACAACCTTTGTAGATCGGTCCTTCACTTCTAAAGCTTCTTGTTGTAGTCCCTTCGCTGCGATCATGGTTCTACTGGGCTCTTGCATGGCTTCACGAGGCGAAAGAAGCGTCCTTGCTTGAAGTCTTCGAGACCGAAAATGATCTACGTCGAGAGAATACCAAGTCAAGCTACTACTTCACTAACTAGAGAATTAGTGAAGCAAACACCCTAAACTAAAGTGCTAGTCTAGTAGAGGATGGAGAAATAGGAAGTGGGTTCACTTTAGAATTTATTTTCTTACAATGTTTCTCACTTTGGATCAAATCCTAGAGAGCTTTTTAGCTCAAGGAAGAAAATGAAGAAATAAAGAGAGAAAGATAATGATCATGTCAAGTGAGCTAACCATGAGTGAATGAATATCATATACTAACTCATGTAGAGACATAACCATGGCTAATTCTAATGGTTGGGTTAACAAAAATCTAAAGTAAAGACAAAGTTAGTGGACTTTGTCAAAGCAAAGCAAGGTTCTACAAGCTTCATGCTCTTTCCAAATCTCCACTAATTTTGTAATTACCTTAAATAATTATAACCCACCATAATAAATAGAACGGTGTATTTCTTACACACCCATAAATGATGTATCAACAACCATGATACAAAAATGAAAACACATTTTAATATATTCACATATATATTAAAGTTGTGCACATGTGAGAAAAAACCTTAAGTGAACAAATGTTAGTTAATGTAAATTAGTATATCATATATACAATTATACACTAAATTATTATAACAACTCCAATTTTCGTATACCTAAATTTGAATTAAATTTGAAGTATACTTGGAGTATTGATGTTGCTGATAACATTTTAAGTATCTACTTTCCTACAATAATTACAAGAAGGAGCTTGTAGCTCATTGGTAATACCTTGCACTGCTGAACCAAGCCACCAGAGTTCGAATCCCATGCCCCACATTTTTTTATATCTTTTTGTTTTAAATTTTTGGGAAGTCAAACGGTCAAACAGCCATAACACACGAAATTAATGCGGTATATAAAAAATGAAGTACACCAAAATTCCCCCCAGGCGAAACCACACCCAACGAGACCCGACTTGGCCCCGACTCGGCCAAGTCGGCCGGTCGGCCGAGTCGTCAACACGAAAAAAATTCGTGTTGTCTTGGTCAATACCACTGCATACTCTAAATTCCCAGAACTGTTACCAAATTCCCATTACACCTCTTTTAATCCTGAATTTAATGAAATTTTAATGAATTTTTATATTTTTAAATATTTTTTAATCCAAACCCTAACCCTAGCCTAGCCCTATATAAAGACCCCTACCCTCTACTATTTCACCTCACAACTCTAAGTCCACTCTCCCAAATTCTCGAGAACTCGGTACAAAGAGCGAGAAGCGAAGCGCTGCCGAAATCGACGACAAATTCCGACGATCGTAGTAGAACCTTCACGATGTTTTCGACGCACCGACAACCACCACTTCCCTTAGCCTCCTTAGCTTGTCCAAACCCGTAAGTCCCATCTATTCTATCTCTTTCCTTTTAATAGAAAAATACGACTTTTTGGAACCCGATGGAAATCGGAACAAACCGATTTCCGATTCGGTTTTTCTACAAAATTCCACTTGTCACCTAATCCATAATACCTACCTATATTCATGTTGACTATTAATCACCCATAAACCAATTTAAATAAAGTTTCTCACATGAAATGATAGCTTCCTTGTAAAACCGTATTCTTTTCATAAAAATACCATAGAGTTTATTTTTCTTGTTCTAATTAAATCCCTCACTCCTAAATATGTTTATCTTGATAAATAAACTTGTAGAAATCAATTTGAATGAATTTTCACACATGAAATGATAACGTTTTCAAATACCGTATTCTTGCTCTTTAATACCTTCAAGTTTAATATATCATAATTAACCTTTAAAACTTCATTAAACCTTAAAATAAGTCACGAGGTAATGACCTACCTCTACACACACAAATATAACCCTAATTGATAAACGTCAAAACATAGAATACGAAAATACAAGACTTTTCACTAAAATACCCTTATCTTTATAAACCTTTCTTGAAAGCTTTAAGTTGTACACAATTCTAAATAAAATCTTTTATAATGAAAACACGATATGTCATGAACATCGATCGTTTATCTAAACTGACTTTGTGGTGTCTAGGCAAGTGTGTCTAGGCTAGTGGTTTTTAATTAGGCCCACTATTGTGGTTCCTTCCCACTTACCTGGCACTTACCTGGCCGCAATTGGCGGTGAAGAGGCGATTTGAGCCTTCTAATGACTTATCGTTTAGACCTTAGAAATAGGATAGTTGGCTTAGGAAAAACCTAGAAACTAAAATACGAAAAACTATATCTTTTTACAAATAAATACCTTTTACTTATAAAACCGTTTTTTCTAAATGAATAGTATTTGTTAAACCTAAGCAAAGCGCCGCTACAACCCACCTTTGGGGAACCCGTTAGGGATAGTACGGTTCATCGTGCACCCGCGGGCTAGTAGTGCGAGATTCAGACCTCCGCAAGGAGTATTCGGTCTCGAAAGGTTTAAAATACGACATTTAAGAAAAAATGAGATTTTGGAAAATAAAATATTTATATAAAATTATTCTTGTATTAATATATATATGATTATCATTTAAACAACTATTTTATCATAAGATAAAGTTTCCACATTTTTCTAAAAATTACAAGATTAAAAGTTACATTAAAATACCATGAATTTCAAATAAATCAATATTATAAATTAATACTTTTATTAGGATATATTCACTAGAATAACATAAATAAAATTCACACTCATTATAATTATAAAGATGAATAATAAATACTTGAGGTGTATTTTGAAAACTATACAATAGTACTTTTTACATAAAACTCGCTCAAGTTTTATAAATTACAATAAGACCCCTAACAAATAAAGAACTTCAAATTATCTTTCTTTTAGTCTGACTCGGGTTAGAGTCTGACTATTTCTGACTTGAATATAATTCAAGTCAATCTATATTCTTTTGTAATACAACTCAATATGAATACATGAATCCCAGAATCCAGATAACAATCTATTCAATTTGACTGAACCAAACCATGGATATTCATCCATTATCCTGTTATTCCATTTACCTGATCATGCAGTTACAACATGTTTACTGATATCATGGTTTTGGTTAGTCACCCAATTTACACAATATAATATCATATTACTGTTAAAACACTACGGGGTTAAGGGGTAGATTGGTACGGAAGGTGTTAAAGGTGGCACGAGGTGGTCAGATTAAGACACCTAACCTGAATCCTATTGCCGTTGTACCGTGGCATAACGGTTCCTTGTACTACACGTGCCTTAGTCTCTGGCAAGTGAGACTCCTCTCATATACACTGGCATCCTTCTGTACCAAGCTACAAACAACAACGTTAACTCAAAATTCCATAATATTCAACAATATAATATTTTAGAAAATACTTTTACATTGTCTTCCTAATTCTTCCTTATCTTTGGGACTTACCGAACGACCTGTTCGCTGACGACATTCTATTTATTTCTTCTTTGAATGTCGTCAGGTGCGTTGGACCAAGCTGAGATCGAGCCCACCGGTGAAGATTTGGAGCAATTCCAGGAAGATCTCGAGCTCTAGATATTGCACCTTGTTCTTTCCAGTATTTTCATTTTCTGTTATGCCATTATTTAGGCATCGCTTTTCATTTCAGTTGTATTTTCTTTTCATGCATTATACAAAGAATGTTATTAATAAAAGTTGTTGTTATTCATATATCATTCGTTTCTTATGATTTACTTTATATTGCTTAGTTACGCTTAGCGTATGTACTTCTGAGTATATACGTAGCGGGCCTCGTCGCGTCCACTTCCCCGTACACTGGGAAGCGGGGCATGACAATTATTAAATCAACACTTGACTTAATAATCCGGTTACATCTCATATAACCGACTAACATCCAATGTATCGACTTATCGAATCAACACTTGATTCGATAACCCGGCTATATCACATATAACCGACCGATACAAAAAGTCGCGAGAATAGAATACGGTATCACATACACGCATTATTCTCGGTCCCGCACATATCGCATATGCGCTCCTATTTCGTTTTGCCTGAGCCAGTAAAACCTCTATGTAGGACTCTAAAGACTCGTCAATACGCCGGCAGTAGGTGATGATCATATCAAACATCCACAAGCCGTCAGCGGTACTAGCTGGACGTAACGGCTACCCGGGTATTGATCGATCAGAAGATCAGCAAGCAAGCCCGCTCCAACTCCTATAAAAGCCTAACGGTAACACTTCCCGTACAGTCCGGTCTCCTCGTCTGATATGTCGCATATCAAGTATAAGGGTGGTAAACGTCAGACCCCAATAACTGATAAGTCGTGCCGATACGAGGCTCATAACGGGTCGAGAAACTACTGGTAACACTTACCAGTAAATCTCTAAATCATCCCTGGCCAGGGACTTTCCTGTTATGGCCAATCGAGCACAGCGCAACATCAACCCCCAATACCGGGAGAGACGAAACCCCTCCTATCGCTCATTGCCTCCATGTGACTCGGGACTGTACCCAAAAACCACCGTTTTGCATGCCCTCTTGGACGTGGTAAGGTGGAAATCAAAGCACAGTGGGAATCACACAAGACTCTATGAAGATCTCGGGTCTACAGACTAACCTGCACAAGTGTCATCAGAGAACTGCCATCTGACGTGAGGTATAATACCATCTGGGAGTTCTCGGCGAGTCCGTCCAGTGTACCCAATCTCCACTGAGCACTCGTATACCATCTCTGATGTCAAACACCAATAGATATGGGATCATCCATCGCCCATCTCATGGGTCGAGAAGCGTATACGCTAGTCTACTTTGGTATATCGATGCCCTGTCTCGATACACCTACGACTAGGAACATTAAAGGATGTACTTATGGACTACTCTGTCCCCACTAGTATGATTTGCATCATAGTCCAGGTAGTCAAGTACACATCCTAAGGGCTTTACCAACATGTAACTATAAGACAGTATCAAGAGACAAGTATACATGTTAAGATAAAGAGCAACCGGATAGCATACTATCATATCGAGCAAGAAAGTCCTCTCTCTATATGTCCAAGCATCCAATATAATATACATCATCTGTACAATACTGGCCTCTAGGACATACATACAACTAACAATCTCTCACTTGCACTAGGGCCAGCTGCTGTAGTATCGCATACCAAGCACCCCGAAGAGTCTCTCAAACTGTATCTGGGGAATGGCCTTCGTGAGTGGATCCGCAGTGTTGTTCTTTGTATCAACCCTCCTGACCTCGATCTCCCGGCGATCAACTATCTCCCGGATCAGGTGATACCGCCTCAGAATATGCCTGGATCGCTGATGGGACCTGGGTTCCTTGGCCAAAGCCACCGCTCCATTGTTATCATAATACAAAGGTATTTGATGCTCAATGGATGGAACCACTCCAAGTTCAGTAATGAACTTCTTGATCCAGACAGCCTCTTTGACAGCATCGTTGGCAGCGATGTATTCAGCCTCCATCGTCGAGTCTGCCACGGTTTCCTGCTTGGAACTCTTCCAGCTAACCGTCCCTCCGTAAAGGGTAAAGACAAATCCCGAGTGCGACTTAGAGTCGTCCTTATCACTCTGGAAGCTCGAATCGGTAAAGGACTCCACTTGGAGTTCTCCGTTACCAGACACCAAGAGCATCTCTTTAGTCCTTCGTAAGTACTTGAGAATGCTCTTCACAGCTGTCCAGTGACTCTCTCCAGGATCAGCTTGATACCTACTCACTACACTTAGTGAGTGTGCTACATCGGGTCTGGTACATAGCATCGCGTACATGATAGAGCCTACAGCCGAAGCATAGGGTATCCCTTGCATGCGAGCTCTCTCTAAATCAGTCTTGGGAGACATCTCTTTGGAGAGAGTGAGTCCAGAGATCGTGGGTAAGTTCCCACGCTTGGATTCTTCCATACTAAACCTCTTTAGTATGGTGTCAATGTACCTGGATTGGGACAATCCCAATATCCTTTTGGATCTATCTCTATAGATCATAATTCCCAGTATGCAGGAGGCATCACCTAGATCTTTCATTGAGAATCTTTGTGATAAGAAGAGCTTGACCGATTGCAGCATAGGAATGTCATTTCCTATCAAGAGTATGTCGTCCACGTACAATACGAGGAAGACAACCTTACTCTCTGCCACCTTCTTGTAGATACAAGGTTCATCTACGTTTTTGACGAAATCAAACTCTTTGATAACGACGTCGAAGCAGATGTTCCAACTCCGCGATGCTTGCTTTAATCCATAAATGGATTTAAGCAGCTTGCACACCTTCCCGCTGCTCCCACTAGCTACGAAGCCCTCTGGCTGAATCATGTACACACTCTCTTCTAAATCACCGTTTAGAAAGGCGGTCTTAACATCCAGTTGCCAGATTTCGTAGTCATGATATGCAGCGATGGCAAGCATGATTCGGATGGATTTAAGCATAGCCACTGGAGAAAAAGTTTCGTCATAGTCCACACCTGGTCTTTGACGAAAACCCTTTGCAACAAGTCTAGCTTTGAAAGTCTCCACTTTCCCATCTACACCAAGTTTTTTCTTAAAAATCCACTTGCTCCCAATGGGTTTTACCCCTTCAGGAGCATCTTCCAAAGTCCATACTTTGTTGGTGTACATAGATTCCATCTCAGACCGCATTGCATCCAGCCATTTCACTGAGTCCCCACTCGTGATGGCCTGCTCGAAGCTAGTTGGGTCATCATCAACCATAATGCAATCCTCGCTCCCACCATCCATGAGAAAACCGTTGTATCTCTCAGGTGGGTGAGGAACCCTACTAGATCGGCGGAGTGGCTGGGGTTCATCGGGAACTACTGAATCCTCCGGTTCAACCAAATCTTCTGTCGTAGTCTGTATTGCTGGAGCCTCTTCCAGTTCTACCTCCTTGCCACCAATCTCTTTTTCAAGAAATTCCTTTTCTAAAAGGGTGGCATGTTGAGAAACAAACACCTTTTGTTCCTCGGTGTGGTAGAAGATATACCCGCGCGAATGTTTGGGATATCCAATAAACTTACACAGAATGGACCTTGCCGCGAGTTTGTCCGGATTTTGCGTTTTTACATATGCCGGACAACCCCATATCTTAACATAATTAAAAAATGGTCTCTTTCCTTTCCATATCTTATATGGAGTGGTCGGCACAGATTTGGTGGGAACCATATTCAATAGGTCTGCAGCTGTTTCCAGTGCATATCCCCAGAAGGAAATAGGTAACTCAGCTATGCTCATCATAGAGCGCACCATATCTAATAGGGTGCGATTCCTCCGTTCTGATACACCGTTGTGCTATGGTGTA
Source organism: Agapanthus africanus (assembly GCA_030015575.1). Lineage (NCBI taxonomy): Eukaryota > Viridiplantae > Streptophyta > Magnoliopsida > Asparagales > Amaryllidaceae > Agapanthus > Agapanthus africanus. The sequence continues at coordinate 481,763,303 of JASDDO010000010.1, read as the reverse complement.
TATGGAGAAGTTAGCTGAGAGAGAATCCCATTCTCTTTTAGGAAGTCCAGGAATTCATTGCTCAAGTATTCACCTCCTCAATCAGATCGAAGGATTTTAATACTTTTCCCGGTTTGGTTCTCGACTTCTTGTTTATATTCTCTAAATTTCTCAAAAGCTTCTGATTTTTGTTTCATCAAGAACACATATCCGAACCTAGAGAGATCGTCAGTGAATGTAATGAAGTACGAAGAACCATTCCTGGCATGTATAGACATGGGACCGCATACATCACTATGTACTTGTCCCAAGAGTTCTGTAACTCTTTCTCCGTGTCCCGTAAATGGAGTTTTGGTCATCTTGTCTTTGAGACATGACTGGCAAGTGTCATAAGATAAAAATTCGAACGGTTTCAAATATCCATCCTTATGCAACTTAGCTAGCCGTGTCGTATTGGTGTGACCTAGTCTACAATACCACAAGAAGGATTCGTTCATTTCTGAACTCTTCCTCTTGTGTGTGTTTTGTACATTAAGGACTGTAGTTTGATTGAGAACGTATATGCTATTAAATAGCGAACCTGATCCAATCAAATTTTGATTCAGGAATATGTTCATAACATCATCCTGTACTACAAAATTATATCCTTCTTTACTCAATAAAGAAACTGATATAAGATTGCATATCAGGGTCGGAATGTAATAGCATTCGTTCAGAACCAATATATTACCATTTGGTAACACAAGGTGATATTCGCCAACTGCTTTGGCTGCAACATTTGCACCATTCCCTACTCTTACGGAATGATCACCCTCTCCCAGTTCCCTACCTTTACGTAGCCCGTGTAATATATTACATATGTGGGATCCCGATCCGGTATCTAATACCCAGGACGTAAAGTGAACTGAGAAACAGTTCTCTGTAACGAACACACCCGAAGAAAATGGATCAACATGTACTTTCTTCATTCGGATGGCATGAGAATCCTGGTATTCCCCTATATCATGTTCAGTCTTATAACTTTTATAAGAAAGAACGGAACCAACGTTCCCCGGCACAGTATAACATGCGGGTTCGGTCAATACATCCATATTATTATCTTGATTAAGGCATGATATGGTCGCTACCTGGAGAGAGAGAGAAGAAAAACACTTTAGCGTATGCTCTTGCAAGATCACATTGGTTATTATTTTATCTAATCAGGATGGCTCCCACTGTTTTTATCAAATCTTCCTTCAAACCCTAAAAGGAAAGACTAGCCGGGATTAATTACACCCTACAATTTCGCCAATCTTGAGGGAGGTTCCCCGTGCTTTCGCACGGACTTAATTAAAGTAAACCTCGTTTTCCCAGAGGCGTAACCCCGTTTACACCTTTCTAGACACCTACTTGATCGGCTAATTGTCCTGTGTAAAACTCTCCCAGGAGTAACAATTACTCGCAGTGGGTATCGGGATCCAACTATCTCATAGAATGTATGCAATCTTATTGCAAATTTCAACATTTGAAATTCTCGATAATATTTTGCCCCTACCGTCCCATGACCTTGACGCAGGCCAACAAACCATAGTGTGCTAGTCAAGTTCAACCCGTCATTTCTTGATTGAATTAAACCCACCCGTACGGCCCTTGATGCAGGCCAACAAAGTCGCACGACTACTTTAATCCAATCTGCATCATATGCATAAACAGATAAATACCAGTTAGCTACCGCACACTACGCCTTGACGCATGCCAACAAACGTAGCACGAATACTAAGTAGGACTTATCTGAAATGACGGAGGGCTACGACAGGTTTTTCTGAAAACCTATTGCGTAATGAATTTGATATCGTTGTAGAATCGAGTGAATTTTAAAATGGAGTGATTTTGAGACTTTTATTAGTTTTGCTAAAGAGGTCACTCACGGTAAAGGGATATCGGCTCTTTCCTTATGGAATAAGGTGCAGGATATATCATATATATCGCTATGCAAAGCAAAAACTCCAAAAGCAATCAAAAACAAACCGAGTGTTGTAGCATCTGCCAGTTTTGCTAAAGAGGTCACTCCCGGTGAAGGGATCTCGGCTCTTTCCTCATCGAATAAGGTGCAGGATATATCGTATATATCGCTATGCAAAGCAAAAACTGTAGCTACCCTTTTTGAAAATTTGATTCTACAACATCTTTTTGGTTTCTTTTCTTTCATTAATCACATTAATGAAGTCCCATCATTTAAGTCACCTAAACATCACAGATAAATACGACGTGCACTTACGCCATCCGCATTCGCCTCGATGTCCCCTCGTGCACGTTAGGTTAGGTAACTAACGGCAGAGCGGGGCAGGGCTAGCGCGGGTGTAAAACATAAGTAACGTCTATATAATATATCATATATACTATATACAGTATCTATCACAACATATCAAATGATCACATCACGGATATCGCAACAGAAGAAACATATGAAACTTTAGATATACTAGAACGTCCGTGTTTTATTTTGAGCCTCTATAAAACACGGATTCCACGGTCGTGATGAATAGTGTAACACCCGAGCCCAATACTACTATTTCTGTTACTGGTTGAGTGATTGACATTGCTCATTTCATTTATCTTGCTTGTTTGGATCTTACTGTGAAATTTTAACTGGCTAAGTCATTTTTTGCATATAACAAATTTTAGCACCTAAAGTAAAATTAAAGATGTCTATATTGGCCTACTCGTCACCCCTAGCCGCGTGGTAGTGTCCGTGCGCCGAGTTCTCATCCCGTTCGGTGAAACGGGCGAGTTTGGGCGACTACGCGCGCGCGCGGATGTCCGACTTGGGGGCATGCTTTTTGATCATAAAACATTTCATTTTAAAATTTGGAACCCGCTTAAAATTCTATTATTTAAATTTCAAATTTTTGGGCGCAACCCGGGCGCGATTTGGAAATGTTTCATTTAGCGCCGAAATCCCAAATTTTAATAATCTTTAAACCTTATATATATATCTCGTTAACTTTAATCAATCTTTTATCCTTAACAGAATAAATCTTTCTCAGCTATTTAAATCTTTGCAAAGTATTTTTCCTCAGCCAATCACGAGATTCCAAATCCCCCTGGGCCCCACTTTCCCTATCTCTCTCTCTCTATTCCGCCTCTATCCCTCTCTCTATCTCTCCTCTTTCTTTCTCTCTCTCTCTCTCTCTAATTTTTCCATATCTCTCTCTCTCTCTAGCCCTCTCTCTCTCTATCCTATATATATATATATTGTCGTCTTCTTCTTTTTCCCAGACCTTCACGAGACTACCCCATCGCGAACCCTAGCCGCCGCCTCCTCGGTCGCCACAGGAGCCCCAACGCCGGCGACACCCTCGTCGACCTCACTGCCTCCTCACCCTCACATCACCAAGCCCTCTTCCTCCTCCGCCATCTCCTCCCATTCTCGTGCGGCAGCACCCACAACCATCACCCGAGCCCTCATCAACTCGTGCCATCTTCTTCTTCAACCCAACACACCTAGCAACACCAAAGTACTCAACTTCCCCCACCGAGGTCCCTCGCACCTCTTCTGCAACCTTCCCCGACGCCCATCGCCTGTAACCACACCCTCACCAGAAACCCATCACCACCACTGCCTTTCTCCTCGAAAACCCTCACCTTCAGATCCCCTCAACCTCAACAAAGCCCTTATCTCATCTTCTCCATCGCCAACTCCTTCCTCCATCATTTTTCCCTGCGTCCCAAGCTCACCTGCATACACGCCCTACACCCGTCGAACCCAGCACCACCACTCGTCGCCGACGGCCTCCCTCACCACCTTCTCATCTCCTCCGCTCATCCCTTGACCCCCCTTCAGTCCCAACGGCTAGAACCCAACCAAGCAAACCCTTAACCCTAACCTCCCCTGCACACACTTTGACTCATCATGAAAACCATCACCGGCACCTCCTCGCCGGAGACCTTCACCCCACAGTCACCCCCTGGTCTTCCTCTCTAAATCCAGTGCAACCAAACCCCACTCCTCCTCTTATTCTTCCTCTTTCTTTTCTCTTCGTTTCTTTCTTTCTTGGATTCTTGATCTCCGTTTTCCGTAGTTTGCCGGAGCCAGGATCGTCGCCGACGATCCAGACGACCCAGAGGAAGTGCCTTGGCTGTGTCATCACCCTCATACGTTGCTTAGACCCGTTCCGTGTGCCGTGCATGCGTCGCGACTTTGCCGTCATCGGACACATATCCGTTTCACGTTCCGTCCAGGCAAGTATCACTTGCTACATGCTATACTATACAATTAAATGTGTTTTGACTCTTTAAACTTGCAAACTTAACTAGGTATAGCTATTTTTATCATTTGGACGCAATATGACTTATATCATGATACTGTTAACCTAAAATCACATTTTTCCACTTTAACCTTAATAACGAAGTTACCCGTTAATCACATTTTACCGTCTAGAGGACGATAGCCGCACACATGTAGCTCTATTACATTCTGATATTGATATTGCACCACCTTGTGATTTATTGCACCGCAAGGGTGCTCAAACCTGTTAATATGATAATACGACTGCACTATGTTAATGCACCACTGTGATTAAATGAACTGCTTATTGTTGTTTACTTTACTGCTTACTTCCTGCTGTTATTCCTAGTTCGATTATATACCTGTTGCGAGCACACCCTCGATTGTGTTACATCTTGACCTGACCTTGCTACACATGACATATATATATACCGATGCACCGGACATGGTACCCTTTACTATCGACTTAACCTGATGTACCATGACCTGACCTGTTACCTGATCTCATGCCTAATGCCAACAAACCTGACATGGAGTCCTCATGGACCATTCCTGTTGTCTATCCAGACAAACCTGACCTGTTACCTGATCCTGTGTTGGCATTAGTCCTTGACTACTGAATACCTGACCTGACACATATAACCTGGGGGTATGGGGAAATCAAACGGGTAATCTAAAGTGTAACTTAAAAGGGTATTACTTGATCCGTGGTCCCGGGGGGTAACGGGACAGAGCCATTCGTGACTCTTACATTTCCTGATCCGTGGTCCCGGGGGGCAACGGGACAGAACCATTATTGGTTCCCATCTTCCTGATCCGTGGTCCCGGGGGGTAACGGGACATATCCTTTGAGTTACATGGAGGATTACTCGAATTGATTTCAAAGACTTTAGAATAGAAAACCCGATAGAACAGTTTAGTTACCCTCTGCACACTACCCTGCACTGCTTGTTTCATACTATTGCTTTATTCATGTTTATTTATGCATTGCCTATTACCATGTTCATATTATATTATTGGTTGACATGACGCGCTGACGTCTGGGTTTTGCATGGCCCAGATTCTTTACCACTGTCGCTGACCGAGCAGGAGTACTTCAGCCAGCAGGCTGATTTGTGAGTTCTGTAGTGATTAGTTTATTTCCTGCATTTTATTTCCAGATGTGAGCCCGCATTATGGGACATACTTTTCTATTATTGTATTGGATCATTTGCTTCCGCACTTATTTATCATTGACTCTTGTTATTCTGGATTTGGACATGTGTTAGATAGTTTTTATCTTGTTCTTGATATCTCTACAGCCGTAATGTGACTGTGGATGGATACTTCCTACCCACAGGTAGCATGGTTGGCTATGTCACGTGTCCAATCTTGCGTACTCTGGGAAGCGGGGCGTGACATGGTTCTTTTGGTATCAGAGCGCCCAGGATAGTCGGGTTGATCCTTTTGTAGTTGGGTATTGTACCCAATACACGAATCAGAATACCCGTGTTTAGGAAACATGTCCTGCCACCTTGACCGTTTTTACCATTCTTGAATCACATTCTTCCTGATTATATCTTTTACGACGTGCAAACTTACTTTGCATGTCGACTCGAAAACCTGATTTCTTGTTATCTCTAGGACTTAGGCCACTTGGGTGGAGTTAAGTAATTGTGGCTATGATACCGCGGCATAGTTACAATGCGGTACTCTATTTAAATATCTTGGAGTTCTAGCCCTGATCCATATTCAGAATTTATCATCAAGCTAATGTTGGGTGTTTTGAGTTCAGGATTATGGTAGGTAAGAATTTGAAGACGTACCAGAGGCGTGTGGACGAAGCCGCCATGCTTAGAGTGATAAGAGAAATGCTGGAAAATCAGAAGAGGCATACTGAGCTGATCCAGCAGCAAGCAGATTCGTTTCAGGAAGGTTTGCATATTGTTCGGCAGTCTGTAAACAACAATGGAGCTAAAGCAGTTGACCGAGTAGGGACCGTGGCAGACTTCAGGCGTTGGGTCCGTATATATTTACTGGTTTGGAGGAGCCGTGCCAGGCGAGCAGTGGCTAGTCGACACGGAGAATTTGCTGATTGCGGCACAGATTCCAGACGACAAAAAGTTGATGTGGTACGCATTCAGCTAGCGGATTACGCCCGAGAGTGGTGGCTTGTGGAGGAGACCCGCTTGCCCAAGCCAATCAGTTGGGCGGATTTCTCTAAGAGTTTCCTGGAGAAATTCTTCCCGCGGACTGCACGGGAGGAAATAGAAGAGAAGTTCATCGGACTAAGGCAGAGTGGAGCACCCATGGACGTGCATGCAGCAGAATGGATGAGACTCAGTAGTTTCGCTGGACCTTTCGCGGCCAACGATGCAGACAGCAGTTGCGGTAAGGAAGCAGTTCTGTCAGGCCAGTCGAGTTTAGGGCTAGGCCGACAAACGGTGTTCTTGCAGCTATGGAAGTTGATGGTTGTAAAGAACCGGTGGTGGTTCGCGATTTCATGGACGTAGTTGAAGATATATCGGGCTTACCGCCGAAGCGAGACGTGGAGTTCGCGATTGACCTTATTCCTGGTGCAGCGCCAGTATCTAAAGCTTATTATTCAAATGGCACCAGTGGAATTGGAAGAAGTTAAGAAGCAAGTTGGTGAATTGCTTGAGAAGGGTTGGATTCGAAGCAGCAAGTCGCCTTGGGGAGCTCCAGTTCTTTTGGTAAAGAAGAAGGATGGCACGAGAAGGATGCGCATCGACTATCGAGAATTAAACCGGGTGACTATTAAGAACAAGTACCCGATCCCTCGCATTGGAGAACTTTTTGAGCAGCTTACTGGCGCGAGGGTATTCTCGAAACTGGATTTGCGATCCGGATATCATCAGGTCCGAGTGAAAGCAGACGATATTTGCAAGACGGCGTTTTGAACTCGGTATGGACATTTCGAGTATCTAGTGATGCCCTTCGGAGTAACGAATGCGCCGGAAATATTCATGGATTTGATGAACCGAATCTTTTCACCATTCTTGGACCAGTTTATTGTGGTATTCATTGACGATATTCTAGTTTACTCGAAGAGTTCGGAGGAGCCTGCTGAGCATTTGAAGATCGCACTGCAGACACTGAGACAGGAGAAATTGTATGCGAAGATGAGTAAGTGCGAATTTTGGCTGGAAGAAGTGAAGTTTCTGGGGCATGTTGTGTCGGGCGATGGAATCGCCGTCGATCTCGAAAAGATTGCAGCAGTTCGAGATTGGCCTATTCCAAGAAATGTGGCTGAGGTAAGAAGTTTCCTTGGTTTAGCCGGATACTACAGGAGATTTGTGGAGAACTTCGCTCGTTTGGCAGAGCCGTTGACCAAGCTTACGCGCAAGGAAGTACCTTTTGTTTGGACGGATAAATGTACATTGGCTTTCAAGACGTTGAAGCAGAAGTTGATAACCGCCCCTATCCTGACCGTACCAGACAATTCCGGAGGACTGGTGATTCACAGCGACGCATCTGGAAAAGGATTGGGATGTGTTTTGATGCAGAATGGGAAGGTCGTAGCTTACGCATCAAGACAACTAAAGACCCATGAGAAGAATTATCCGACTCATGACTTGGAGCTTGCGGCTGTGATCTTCGCCTTGAAGATTTGGAGACACTACCTTTTGAGCGAGAGAGTCGAAGTTTTTACAGATCACAAGAGCTTGAAGTATGTGTTCACTCAGAAGGAATTGAACATGAGGCAACGCAGATGGTTGGAGCTGATGGCCGACTACGACCTTGATCTTAAGTACCATCCGGGAAAAGTTAACGTCGTGCCGGATGCGCTTAGTCGGTTACCAGCGATTCAGGTATTGACTACGCAGAGGGAGATCATTGCAGATTTTCGAAGATTTGACTTGGAGGTTGTGCTACCACATTCTGCGGGACAGTTGATGCAGTTGCAAGTACAGTCGTCCTTAGTTGAGAAGATTAAAGCGGCATAATCGCATGATCCTAGACTGCAAAGGTTTCGAGGACAGGTTGAAGCTGGACTACGAACAGATTTACTGGTCCACGAAGATGGTTCGTTGAGGTATGGTAGCCGTGTGTGTGTGCCAAAAGGGGATGTGCGTGAAGAGCTTATGAAGGAGGCACACAGTTCAGCTTACTCTGTACATCCAGGAGGTACAAAGATGTACCAAGATATTCGACAGCATTTCTGGCGGGAAGGCATGAAACGGGAGATCGCTCGCTTCGTGGCTAAGTGCTTGGTATGTCAGCAAGTCAAGGCTGAACACCAAAGGGTTGCTGGTTTGTTGCAACCACTTCCGATTCCTCAGTGGAAGTGGGAACATATAACCATGGATTTCGTGACGGCTTTATCGCGGAGTCCAAAGGGCAACAATGCAGTATGGGTGATTGTCGATCGGTTGACCAAGGCAGCTCACTTTATTCCTTTTCGGGTTGGTCAATCAACGGAGACTTTGGCAGAGCGGTACATGCAGGAGATTGTAAGATTGCATGGAGTACCGGTGAGTATCGTGTCCGATCGGGACACTCGGTTCTTATCACACTTCTGGAGGAGTTTACAGGAAAGTTTGGGGACTCGATTGAAGTTTAGCACAGCTTATCATCCTCAAACTGATGGTCAGTCGGAGAGAACGGTCCAAACTCTTGAAGATATGTTGAGAGCATGCATGTTGGACTTCAAGGGTTCTTGGGAGGATCACCTACACTTGATGGAGTTTTCCTACAACAATAGTTTCCAAGCGACTATTCAGATGGCTCCGTTTGAAGCGTTATATGGTCGTAAGTGCCGTTCACCTGTTTGTTGGGATGACGTTGGTGAACGAAGATTATTGGGACCAGATTTGGTAGTACAGACCGTTGAGAAGGTTAATACAATCAGGAAGAATATGAAGGCAGCTCAAGACAGACAGAAAAGTTGGGCTGACACGTCGAGAAGACCTCTAGAGTTCGCCGTGGGTGATTTGGTATTCTTGAAGATATCACCGACTAGAGGAGTGATTCGTTTTGGGAGTCGGGGAAAGCTTAGTCCTCGATTCGTTGGACCCTTCGAGATATTGGAGCGTGTTGGAGAGGTAGCGTACCGTTTGGCGTTACCACAGTCCGTGGCAGGTGTGCACGATGTGTTTCATGTATCTCAACTACGAAGGTATGTTCGAGATGAAACCCACGTCTTGGATCGTTCGGAGTTAACTGTACGGGAGGACCTAACTTTTGAGGAGCGACCGGTTGAAATCAAGGATCGAAGGGAAAAGATTCTTAAGAACAAGATTATCCCCCTTGTGCTAGTTTCTTGGGGTAATCGATCGCATGGAGAATCCACTTGGGAGCGAGAAGACGAGATCCGGCAGAAGTTTTCTCACCTTTTCCTGTAGTTATCTATCTTGTATTCTTGGAATTTCGAGGACGAAATTCTTTTTGTAGTTGGGTATGATGTAACACCCGAGCCCAATACTACTATTTCTGTTACTGGTTGAGTGGTTGACATTGCTCATTTCATTTATCTTGCTTGTTTGGATCTTACTGTGAAATTTTAACTGGCTAAGTCATTTTTTGCATATAACAAATTTTAGCACCTAAAGTAAAATTAAAGATGTCTATATTGGCCTACTCGTCACCCCTAACCGCGTGGTAGTGTCCGTGCGCCGAGTTCTCATCCCGTTCGGTAAAACGGGCGAGTTTGGGCGACTACGCGCGCGCGCGGATGTCCGACTTGGGGGCATGCTTTTTGATCATAAAACATTTCATTTTAAAATTTGGAACCCGCTTAAAATTCTATTATTTAAATTTCAAATTTTTGGGCGCAAACCGGGCGCGATTTGGAAATGTTTCATTTAGCGCCGAAATCCCAAATTTTAATAATCTTTAAACCTTATATATATATCTCGTTAACTTTAATCAATCTTTTATCCTTAACAGAATAAATCTTTCTCAGCTATTTAAATCTTTGCAAAGTATTTTTCCTCAGCCAATCACGAGATTCCAAATCCCCCTGGGCCCCACTTTCCCTATCTCTCTCTCTTTCTATTCTGCCTCTATCCCTCTCTCTATCTCTCCTCTCTCTTTCTCTGTCTCTCTCTCTCTCTAATTTTTCCATATCTCTCTCTCTCTCTCTCTAGCCCCCTCTCTCTCTATCCTATATATATATATCGTCGTCTTCTTCTTTTTCCCAGACCTTCACGAGACTACCCCATCGCGAACCCTAGCCGCCGCCTCCTCCGTCGCCACCGGAGCCCCGACGCCGGCGACACCCTCGTCGACCTCACTGCCTCCTCACCCTCACATCACCAAGCCCTCTTCCTCCTCCGCCATCTCCTCCCATTCTCGTGCGGCAGCACCCACAACCATCACCCGAGCCCTCATCAACTCCGGCCATCTTCTTCTTCAACCCAACACACCTAGCAACACCAAAGTACTCAACTTCCCCCACCGAGGTCCCTCGCACCTCTTCTGCAACCTTCCCCGACGCCCATCGCCTGTAACCACACCCTCGCCGGAAACCCATCACCACCACTGCCTTTCTCCTCGAAAACCCTCACCTTCAGATCCCCTCAACCTCAACAGAGCCCTTATCTCATCTTCTCCATCGCCAACTCCTTCCTCCATCATTTTTCCCTGCGTCCCAAGCTCACCTGCATACACGCCCTACACCCGTCGAACCAGCACCACCACTCGTCGCCGACGGCCTCCCTCACCACCTTCTCATCTCCTCCGCTCATCCCTTGACCCCCCTTCAGTCCCAACGGCTAGAACCCAACCAAGCAAACCCTTAACCCTAACCTCCCCTGCACACACTTTGACTCATCGTGAAACCCATCACCGGCACCTCCTCACCGGAGACCTTCACCCCACAGTCACCCCCTGGTCTTCCTCTCTAAATCCAGTGCAACCAAACCCCACTCCTCCTCTTATTCTTCCTCTTTCTTTTCTCTTCGTTTCTTTCTTTCTTGGATTCTTGATCTCCGTTTTCCGTAGTTTGTCGGAGCCGGGATCGTCGCCGACGATCCAGACGACCCAGAGGAAGTGCCTTGGCTGCGTCATCACCCTCATACGTTACTTGGACCAGTTCCGTGTGCCGTGCGTGCGTCGCGACTTTGCCGTCATCGGACACATATCCGTTTCACGTTCCGTCCAGGCAAGTATCACTTGCTACATGCTATACTATACAATTAAATGTGTTTTGACTCTTTAAACTTGCAAACTTAACTAGGTATAGCTATTTTTATCATTTGGACGCAATATGACTTATATCATGATACTGTTAACCTAAAATCACATTTTGCCACTTTAACCTTAATAACGAAGTTACCCGTTAATCACATTTTACCGTCTAGAGGACGATAGCCGCACACATGTAGCTCTATTACATTCTGATATTGATATTGCACCACCTTGTGATTTATTGCACCGCAAGGGTGCTCAAACCTGTTAATATGATAATACGACTGCACTATGTTAATGCACCACTGTGATTAAATGAACTGCTTATTGTTGTTTACTTTACTGCTTACTTCCTGCTGTTATTCCTAGTTCGATTATATACCTGTTGCGAGCACACCCTCGATTGTGTTACATCTTGACCTGACCTTGCTACACATGACATATATATATACCGATGCACCGGACATGGTACCCTTTACTATCGACTTAACCTGATGTACCATGACCTGACCTGTTACCTGATCTCATGCCTAATGCCAACAAACCTGACATGGAGTCCTCATGGACCATTCCTGTTGTCTATCCAGACAAACCTGACCTATTACCTGATCCTGTGTTGGCATTAGTCCTTGACTACTGAATACCTGACCTGACACATATAACCTGGGGGTATGGGGAAATCAAACGGGTAATCTAAAGTGTAACTTAAAAGGGTATTACTTGATCCGTGGTCCCGGGGGGTAACGGGACAGAGCCATTCGTGACTCTTACATTTCCTGATCCGTGGTCCCGGGGGGCAACGGGACAGAACCATTATTGGTTCCCATCTTCCTGATCCGTGGTCCCGGGGGGTAACGGGACATATCCTTTGAGTTACATGGAGGATTACTCGAATTGATTTCAAAGACTTTAGAATAGAAAACCCGATAGAACAGTTTAGTTACCCTCTGCACACTACCCTGCACTGCTTGTTTCATACTATTGCTTTATTCATGTTTATTTATGCATTGCCTATTACCATGTTCATATTATATTATTGGTTGACATGACGCGCTGACGTCTGGGTTTTGCATGGCCCAGATTCTTTACCACTGTCGCTGACCGAGCAGGAGTACTTCAGCCAGCAGGCTGATTTGTGAGTTCTGTAGTGATTAGTTTATTTCCTGCATTTTATTTCCAGATGTGAGCCCGCATTATGGGACATACTTTTCTATTATTGTATTGGATCATTTGCTTCCGCACTTATTTATCATTGACTCTTGTTATTCTGGATTTGGACATGTGTTAGATAGTTTTTATCTTGTTCTTGATATCTCTACAGCCGTAATGTGACTGTGGATGGATACTTCCTACCCACAGGTAGCATGGTTGGCTATGTCACGTGCCCAATCTTGCGTACTCTGGGAAGCGGGGCGTGATAAATAGCCAAAGCCACACCCCTAGACCCCTACGAGAGCGGCAAGCAACCCTACCAATTCTAGAGTTAGGAGACCCGGACTCGGCTCCTCGAGTTGGTCTCCTACTGGACTCTAGAACCCGGTTACTTGTGCTCTCCTCCTTGGGTCTATCCTAGTGCGGAAAAGTAAATAATATACAAATGGTGACATCAACCTCATCCCGGAAGTGCCCCAATAAAAGAATATTACATACATTTAATTTTACATGAATGAAAATAAAAACCCTCATCTCACATAAAACCCCCGGCTATTCAAAAACGCAACGATCCAATATAACATATCCAGCAACACATAACATCACATGTCATCAACGTAAGTAAATATGCGCATCCCAATAGTCGTTGACATATAGCAACGAAACCGGCGATATCACATATTACACTTACGGTCGCAGAAAAGAAAGTGTAAAACTACAACATTTGGAATCCACAATCTCTTTAGACATCATAAATCCAAAATATCACATACTTCGCATTTCATGCCTAACTATATAATTCCACATATTGTATCACATTCCAGATAAATAGACAGTATTAAACTTTCCGATCGAATAATCAAATACCCAAGATTTCCTAAATAGCTCAACACTTGAGCGGAGTTCAAAAATTCCAGAATACGTCACAGTACCAACGGTCCAGCCGTAGAAGGGTCAAGCCAACGCGTCACATGTGGCACGCCGTACTGCCCCAAACCCTAAGGTTTAGAGGCGGTTCATACGGTCACATAATCGAGTTAAGGTTTGTGTTCTTCTAGAGGGTCCATCGCGTTACATGCACGTTTTTCCGAAAGATTTAAACTCAAGAAAAAATATTCAACACTTGAAAGGCTTTCGTGTCGGGAAAAAGCGAGTCAATGATATCCGTTCGAACATTTTAATACTTTCTAAATTATCTGGAAAACAGAACGAAATTAAATTTTCCGATCGAATCAATGTATACAAAATAATCCCCAGAACACTCAACACTTGAGGCAGATTAAAAATACCCGGAAAGATACACTAGCAGATATGGGTATTACTGTACAAAAAACAAAGCAAAAGCTCACTGTGCGGCCGTGGATCCGCGGCACAAGCAGGGTATTGCCGCGGTTCCGCGGCGGTCCGACGAGTTACTTTGTCGTTTTTTACAGTAATACCTATAATTCCTTGCTGAATTTTTTAGTTATTTTTAATATAGAAAAAACCACATTTTAAAAAAATGTCCAGAGAGGGGGTCATTTTGACGTTACGGGGTTCGTTCGGAGTTTTAACTTCGTAAACATGTCGCCTAATGCTCTAGCTAGGCTCGGATACCACTGTAGGGTTACTAGGCACTCTAATAAGGTTCTACAAGGCATCAACCATGCCCGATTAAAATTTTAGCCGTGCCGAATAACCCTAAACAAGATCTTTGCTAGATAATTAGGGTTACACATGCAAGTAAATAACATTTACTACTAAGTGAATACGAAATACAACCTTTGTAGATCGGTCCTTCACTTCTAAAACTCCTTGTTGTAGTCCCTTCGCTGCGATCATGGTTCTCCCGGGCTCTTGCATGGCTTCACGAGGCGAAAGAAGCGCTCTTGCTTGAAGTCTTCGAGGCCGAATATGATCTACATCGAGGGAATACCAAGTCAAGCTACTACTTCACTAACTAGAGAATTAGTGAAGCAAACACCCTAAACTAAAGTGCTAGTCTAGTAGAGGATGGAGAAATAGGAAGTGGGTTCACTTTAGAATTTATTTTCTCACAATATTTCTCACTTTGGATCAAACCCTAGAGAGCTTTTTAGCTCAAGGAAGAAGATGAAATAGAGAGAGAAAGATAATGATCAAGTCAAGTGAGCTAACCATGAGTGAGTGGGTATCATATACTAACTCATGTAGAAACATAACCATGGCTAATCCTAATGATTGGGTTAACAAAAATCTAAAGTAAAGACAAAGTTAGTGGACTTTGTCAAAGCAAAGTAAGCTTCTACAAGCTTCATGCTCTTTCCAAATCTCCACTAATTTTGTAATTACCTTAAATAATTATAACCCACCATAATAAATAGAATGGTGTATTTCTTACACACCCATGAATGATGTATCAACAACCATGATACAAAAATGAAAACACATTTTAATATATATCACATATATATTAAAGTTGTGCACATGTGAGAAAAACCCTTAAGTGAACAAATGTTAGTTAATGTAAATTAGTATATCATATATACAATTATACACCAAATTATTAAATCAACACTTGACTTAATAATCCGGTTACATCTCATATAACCGACTAACATCCAATGTATCGACTTATCGAATCAACACTTGATTCGATAACCCGGCTATATCACATATAACCGACCGATACAAAAAGTCGCGAGAATAGAATACGGTATCACATACACGCATTATTCTCGGTCCCGCACATATCGCATATGCGCTCCTATTTCGTTTTGCCTGAGCCAGTAAAACCTCTATGTAGGACTCTAAACACTCGTCAATACGCCGGCAGTAGGTGATGATCACATCAAGTACCCACAAATCGTCAGCGGTACTAGCTGGACGTAACGGCTACCTGGGTATTGAGCGATCAAAAGATCAGCAAGCAAGCCCGCTCCAACTCCTGTAAAAGCCTAACGGTAACACTTCCCGTACAGTCCGGTCACCTCGTCTGATATGTCGCATATTAAGTCTAGGGGTGCTAAACGTCAGACCCCAATAACCGATAAGTCGTGCCGATATGAGCCTCATAACAGGTCGAGAAACTACTGGTAACACTTACCAGTAAATCTCTAAATCAGCCCTGGCCAGGGACTTCCCTGTTATGGCCAATCGAGCACAGCGCAACATCAACCCCCAATACCGGGAGAGACAAAACCCCTCCTATCGCTCATTGCCTCCATGTGACTCGGGACTATACCAAAAAACCACCATTTTACACGTCCTCTTGGACGTGGTAAGGTGGAAATCAAAGCACAGTGGGAATCACACAAGACTCTATGACGATCTCGGGTCTGCAGACTAACCTGCACAAGTGTCACCAGAGAACTGCCATCTGACGTGGGGTATAATACCATCTGGGAGTTTTCGGCGAGTCCGTCCAGTGTACCCAGTCTACACTGAGCACCCATATACCATCTCTGATGTCAAACACCAATGGATATGGGATCATCCATCGCCCATCTCATGGGTCGAGAAGCGTATACGCTAGTCTACTCTGGTATATCGATGCCATGTCTCGATACAACTACGACTAGGAATATTAAAGGATGTACTTATGGACTACTCTGTCCCTACTAGTATGATCTGCATCATAGTCCAGGTAGTCAAGTACACATCCTAAGGGTTTTACCAACATGTAACTATAAGACAAGTATACATGTTAAGATAAAGAGAAACCGGATAGCATACTATCATATCGAGCAAGAAAGTCCTCTCTATATATGTCCAAACATCCAATATAATATACATCATTTATACAATACTGGCATCTAGGGCATACATACAACTAACAGTAATTCCATACAAGTTCAATACATTACAAATAAATACCATATATTATGAAAAATATGTTTTATTCACTAAAAATGTCACAATGATAAAATATACATCAATGAAAACTCTAAAGACGATAATAAAATACTCGAGGTGTATTTTGAAAATTATACAAAAGTATTTTTACATAACCCCCCCAAGTTATACTAAATTACAATAAGGATCCTAGTAAATATAGGTTTAAGCAGAACCGGTCTCTTGAGCCTCAGGGAGCCGGAGATATGGGTGCTTGCCTATTTAAGCTAGACAACTTAACAAATGGTGTTATCAACAAGGTAATCGTCTTTGAAAAAGACACAAATCCTACCGTCCATGTGCAGCGGTTATCGATAACATCAAAACTTAATTCAGGATTTCAATTTCTTTTCTAATTGTCTGACTCAGACTGAGTCTCAATATAATCAATCCGACTTGAATGAGATTCAAGTGTGTGTGTGTGTGTGTGTAACAATTCAATATGAATCCATATAATCAATCTGTTCAATCTATTCAATTTGTATTGACTGAAACCGAACCATGGATATACATCCATCTACATGATTCTCCAGTTACATCCATTTACTGATATCATGGTTTCGGTAAGTCATCCATCTATATAATTTATAATACAAGACATTACAATTTACAATACAATACAAATAATATATCGCGGGGTTTAAGGGGTAGATTGGTACGGAAGGTGTTAGAAGTGGCACGAGACTGCAACCATTAAGACACCTAACATGTTTTCAATTGCCGTTGTACCGTGGCTGAACAGTTCCTTGTACTTTCCATCCACCTTAGTCTCTGGTCTACTGAGACTCCTCTCGTATACACTGGCCTCTTTTGTACCAAGTTACAAACAACGGCGTTAACACTAAATACAACATTATAACAATATAATACCACTTTAAAAGTTACAGACTCTCTCCCTCTGTCTATTCTACTTCTCTCTTATCTTTGGGACTTACCGAGCGATTGTTCGCTGACAACATTCCTTATCTTTCTTCTTTAGAATGTTGTCAGGTGGATCGGACCTTCAGGAGATCGAGCCCACCAGCGAGAATTTGGACCAGCTAGCTTACGACCAAGAGCTTTAGATTCCTTGTATACATTTACATTATGTATTTTCCATTTCTGTTATGCCACTGTTTAGGCATTGCTTTTCATTCCATGTATTTACTTTTTCATGTACTGTAAAAGAATGTTAATAAATAAAGTTGCTGTTTATTACATTTGTCTCTTGTGTATATTTTTTTTATATTGCTTAGTTACGCTTAGCGTATTTATTTCTGAGTAAATACGTAGCGGCCTCGTCGCGTCCTCTGTCCGTACACTGGGAAACGGGGCGTGACAGGTTTTGTTGGTGGCCCATGCAGGTCAGAGCTGTATGGAACCCTACCATGCAGTTCAGCACTGTATGGACAACCTAAGCAATATAACATAAGAACCAACAACTGAAAACATTCTTTACAATTCATACTCCTTGAAACTTATCATTTAATATACTTTGAATCTGTCCTGACCCAAATTTTTTTATTCAAGGTTATGGATTCTCCGAACAACACCAGCACCAATGTCAACAACACACCTCCACCACTACCACTCACACCTGCCGTCCTTGCTCCGATCAACGAGCAGACAGTTCTGCTTGAGGCAATCCGCAGCCTCCTGGAAGGACAGCAGCAGCAGACTGCTATCATGATAAACCGACCAGAGGCAAAAGCACCTGGGATGAAGCAATTCAGGGCCTTGCACCCCAAACAGTTTGCAGGAAAAGAGAGCCCTCTAGAAGCTGAGGAATGGACTCAGAGCATCGAGGATGATATGGCAGCAGCACAAGTGCCAGAGATAGCTTGGGTTCGTGTTGCTAAATTACAGCTCATGGACAATGCACGGGTTTGGTGGAAGGCGGAAGAAAGCCGTCTTGATCAACCCATCGAATGGAAGACTTTTCGCGACATGCTCGACGCAAAGTACTTCCCTGAGACTTCCAGGTTTGAAATGGAACATCAGTTCATCCATCTGCAACAAGATTCAATGTAGACCAAGTCAGTAGATAAATATGACGCTGAGTTCACCATGCTCAGTCGGTAAGATATGTCTCAATAATTCGATTTTTCAATATATCACATACTACACAGCTAACAAAATATTTTAACAAATTTGCGGCACACCTGATACCGACGGATGAGATCAGAGCCCGTCGATTTCAACCAGGGTTAGATCCGGAGATCCAGGCTGCATTAGCCACAGGAGATTTTTCGACTCATGAATTAGGTCTGAAAGCTGCCCGCCGTTATGAGGCAGTGGTAAAGATGAGAGACAGATCTCAAACTGCTGGAGTTAAGCGCTCTGCTAATCAGATGGCAGGAGGAGCCTCATCAAGACCACATTTTGTGCCAAGGAGACCGGGAGTACAGAACAACAGGCCCGGCCCAGCCTTTTGTACCTACTGCAAGAGAGCTGGACATATGATGAAAGACTGCCGGCGAGCCAACCGTCTTTACTTAGTCTGCGGCTTAGCCACTCATGATATTGGGTCTTCTCCCATAAGACATAATCCAATTGCTGCACCCAGGCCAACAATCACTTATCAGCAGAGACCAACTCTTCAGGCACCTGCTCCAAGACTCGCTCTCCCTGCTCCACCACCTAGAGGACCACCGACTGCACCTCCTCCTCGTAAGTTCCATCAAGCTCAAAGGAACGTTCCGAGGAATGCTGCTCCGGCCAGGAGGAATGTACCACGGCGACAAGCTTTCACGATGACCATGGAAGAAGCTGAGGCCACTAGCCAAGTCATCACTGGTAACCCTTTCTTCTTAAGTTTTTCTTTCAGTCTTAACACCTACCTACATATTTTCCCTATACCTAAAACATATCTCACATACCTTAGGTACAATCTTAGCAGCCTTACTTCCTGCACCAGCACTCTTCGATACTGGAGCATCTCACTGCTTTATATCGCAACGGTTCGTCCGAACTCATGCGATTCTAGTCACACCGCTTGTATCCAGCTGGAATGTCAGTTCACGGAACGGCGTTCTAAAAGCAACAATGGGATATAGGTTGTGTCCAGTAGTCGTCTGCAGCAGAGAATTCTATGCTGACTTCAAGGTGCTGTACATATCGAACTTCGATGTGGTTCTAGGTATGGATTGGCTCGGAACATTTTATGCTACCATCGACTGTCGTCAAAAGAGGGTAGTATTCGAGATTCCAGACCATCCGGTCTTCTATTTCAAAAGTGGAGACCGTACCCTGGAGCCAAGTACTTACAAGGCGAAACCAAAGAAGGCAGTGATTGCAGCAATTCAAGCGGAGGAAGGATCAAAGCCAGAAGTGGTTCGAGAGTTCGACGTTGTGTTTCCTGACGATATATTAGGTTTGACTCTCGATCGAGCTCTTTAATTCAGCATTGATTTAGTACCAGGAGCACAACCGGTGATTAAAGCACTTTATTGATTAAGTCCGGAAGGTTTGAAGGAAGTCCGAACTCAGTTGGACGAATTATTGGCGAAAAGATGGATTCGTCCCAGCATGTCAAGTTGGGGATCACCTGTACTACTTGTGAAGAAGAAGGAAGGTTCATATCGAATGTGCATTGATTATAGAGTCTTGAACGAAGTAACAATAAAGAACAAGTATCCACTCCCGCGCATCGATGATTTATTCGATCAGCTAAGTGGATCTTGTGTTTTCTCCAAGTTAGATCTTCGTTCAGGTTATCATCAGGTGAAGGTCAAGGAATCTAATATCCACAAAACGGCATTCAGAACTCGTTATGGACATTACGAATTTCTTGTGATGCCATTTGGAGTGACCAACGCACTAGCAATATTCATGAACCCGATGAATCAAGTTTTTCGGGAGTACTTAGACAAGTTCGTTGTCATCTTCATTGACGACATCCTGGTGTATTCTAAGAGTCGGAAAGAACACACCGAACACCTACGAATTGTCTTGGAAATTCTACAACAACATCAACTCTACGCCAAGTACAACAAATGAGAATTTTGGCTAGATCAAGTTGGTTTTCTTGGACATATCGTATCAGGCGAAGGAATCTCTGTGGATCCAGCGAAAGTTTCAGCAGTAAGCGAATGGCCGACACCAAATTCAGTGAAGGACATTCGAAGTTTCTTGGGTCGAGATGGATATTACCGAAGGTTCATTAAAGGCTTTTCGAAGATAACAACACCCCTGACCAAGCTCGCACGTAAAGATGAAGAATTTGTATGGTCAGAAGTATGCGAACAAGCTTTCGTAGAACTCAAGTCAAGGTTGACATCAGTGCCTATTCTCGTGATACCGGATCAAACTGGAGGTTTCAAAGTATACTGCGATGCATCCGGTAAGGGATTAGGATGTGTTCTACATCAGCACGGTAAGGTTGTGGCTTATGCTTCAAGACAGCTGAAGATTCATGAGCATAATTATCCGATGCATGATTTGGAATTGGCAGCCGTTATCTTTGCTCTTAAAATTTGGCGCCATTATCTTCTTGGTGAACGAGTGAACATATACACAGATCACAAGAGTCTAAAATATGTGTTTACTCAGAAGGAGCTTAATATGCGGCAGAGATGATGGTTAGAACTCATGGCGGACTTTGACATCAACCTGTAATATCATCCAGGGAAGGTGAATGTAGTACCTGATGCCCTTAGTCGCCAACCATTAGCAATGAATCTCACCGCCCAGTGGAAGCTTCAACAGGAATTGCATCAGATGGAGATTGAAGTAGTTATGCCAGGTAACGCTTCAAGTTTGATGAATTTACAAGTTCAATCTACTATTGTCAATCAGATCAAAGCAGCTCAAGTAAGTGATGCTAAGTTGCAAAAGATCAGAGAACAAGTAGAGAATGGACCCAGAACAGACTTCATCATCCATGAAGATTGATCTTTGAGATACGGTAGCAGATTATGTGTACCAAAAGGTTCTGTTCGGGAAGAGTTAATGAAAGAAGCTCACAACTCTCCCTACTCAGTACACCCTGGAGGTACAAAGATGTACAAAGATTTACATCAAAATTACTGGTGGCACGGAATGAAGTGTGAAGTAGTCAAAAGCGTCACTAAATGTTTGGTATGTCAGCAAGTAAAGGCTGAATATCACATGACAGTTTGATTACTTCAACTGTTACCTATCCCGGAATGGAAGTGGCAACACATCACAATGGATTTTATGACTCCACTTCTTCGCAGCACAAAGGGTAACGATGCGGTATGGGTTATTGCGGATCGACTCACAAAGTCGGCTCACTTCATCCTATTTCGAGTTGGCCAATCTACTGAAACATTAGCAAAGAAGTACATAGAGCTAAGAATCTAAGTAAGATTTAAACTCTTCAAATATGTACTATCTCTGATACCCATGAACTCATACAGGAAATTGTGCGACTTCATGGAGTACCAGTCTGCATTGTCTCCTATCGCGACACTAGATTCCGATCACAATTTTAGCAAAATCTGCAAGTGAGTTTGGGAACAAGTCTGAACTTCAGCACGGCTTATCATCCACAAACAGATGATCAGTCTAAGCGAACTATTCAGATCTTGGAGGATATGCTCAGAGCGTGTATGTTAGATTTTGGAGGATCGTGGGAAGATCACCTACATCTTGTGGAGTTTTTGTACAACAATAGCTACCAAGCAAGCATAGTAATGACACCTTTTGCAGCGCTTTATGGAAGGAAGTGTCGATCGCCATTAAGTTGGGACGACATCAGAGATAGATAACTCCTTGGACCTGAGATGATAGTAGCAACTGTTGATGTGGTTCGTTCTATCAGAGAAAGAATACGCTTAGCCCAAGATCGACAGAAGCACAGCGCTGATGCAAAACGCCGTCATTTGGAGTTCCAGCCGGGAGATCATGTATTTCTGAAGATATCTCCGAACCGCGGAGTGATTTGATATGGGATACGGGGTAACCTAAGCCCGAGATATATTGGACCGTTCGACATACTCGAACAAGTCGGTGAAGTGGCTTATCGTTTAGCACTTCCACCTTCATTGGAAGGAGTGCATAACGTATTCCACATATCCCAACTCAGAAGGTATGTGAGCGACCCCATCCATATTCTCGATCATTCCGAGCTCACTGTACAGC
Organism: Agapanthus africanus; assembly: GCA_030015575.1. NCBI lineage: Eukaryota > Viridiplantae > Streptophyta > Magnoliopsida > Asparagales > Amaryllidaceae > Agapanthus > Agapanthus africanus. The sequence goes on along the minus strand of JASDDO010000010.1, from coordinate 481,740,838 downwards.
CCGACTTATCTTATGAGCAACAACCTGTTGACGTCCTGGATAGAAAAGTGAAGTCACTTCGGAACAAGAAAGTCAATTTGGTATGAGTGATGTGGAGAAAAGACACTCCAAGAGAATCGACATGGGAAATAGAAGATGATATGCGTGCAAGATATCCACACTTATTTGTAAACTAGTCCATAAAATAAATTGTAAATTTCGAGGACGAAATTTTTGTAAGGAGGGTAGACTGTAACAACTCCTATTCTTGTGTATATAAATTTGATTTAAAATTAATGTATACTTGGGGTATTTACATTTCCTGTGAGTACTATAAGTATTTAATTTACTTTTGAACAGCAAGAAGGAGCTTGTAGCTCATTGGTAAGACCTTGCACTATTGAACCAAAGCACGAGAGTTCAAATCCCATTAGCCACATTAATTTTTTAATTAGTTTTCTTTTAAATTTTTAGAATCCCAAGAGTCTACACGTGCATAACTCGTAAAAACCAAAAGTCACATTTAAAACAAACGAGTTCAGGAGGGAGACCAAGCGACGGGGGGCACAAGGCAACGAGACCCGGCCTGACTCGGCCGCCGCCGCCGGCCGACTCAGCCTAAATCTGATTCTTCCCTTCTTGAAATCTGTGCCTCTTTGCCTCCCCATAACTCCTACACTATTTAAATTTCCTGCATTATTACAGAGGATTAAAAAACCTAATTAAACTCTTTTTAATGCATATTTTTAATACAATTTTTAATACACCTTTCATCTACCCCAAACCCTAATTTTTCCTATAAATACCATACCTAAACTCACCCCTCCTCACTTCCAAATTTCTGTCCAAACTCTCAAGAAAATTCTATAGACTTTGTGTGTGCAAGTAGAGTTAGCAAAGGGCGAAACTCCGACGAACTTCCGACGACGTTCCGAGAAGATTCCAGCGACGAAACGATACACCGGCACCTCCAACTCCTTCCTTTTCCTCTTATCTACACTACAAACCCATAAGTCCTTTCTCCCCCTTCTCTTTATTATTCTAAAAACTTAGAATTCTAAAACCCGACGGAAGCGGAGTTAATCCGACTTCCGATTCAGTTTTTCCTTAAAAATCATATTTTTCTTAAGAACAATAATACCAAACTCTCCCATCATGATCATTAAATATTAACAAAACATCTTGACAAGTTTCATATCAAAAGAATTTATATTTCAATTTTTTAGCACTTTTACAAAAAAATACCATATAGTTTAGTTTTGATATAAAACATCATTACACTTGCTATACCTTTAGATAGTTCACGAGATAATGACCTGCCTCCTCACAACACTCATATGTGATATCGCACGATGATCTTTGGGAACATATTTTTGGGAAAATACGATTTTACACAAAACTATCTTAAATTTATAAAAACCTTTTTCTACAACATATGTATTTTTAACAAATCTTTGCAATGCGCCGATACAACTCATTTTAGGGAACCCGTTCGGAATGGTGCGGATTATCGCACATCCTCGGTCTTAGTAGTGCGAGATGCAGACCTCCGCAAGGAGCATACGGTCTCGAAAGATTTAAAAATACAAATATTTTAAGAAAATGAGATTTCTAGAAAAAATAATAAATTTAATTATTTTATAAATATATATATATATATATATATGTATTATCAAAATATCTATTTTTGATATAGTATAAATAGTCCAACTTTTCTAAATAAAAAAGAACCACTTTACATGAAAATACTATGCAATTCCATACAAGTTCAATACATTACAAATAAATACCATATATTATGAAAAATATGTTTTATTCACTAGAAATGTCACAATGATAAAATATATATCAATGAAAACTCTAAAGACGATAATAAAATACTTGAGATATATTTTGAAAATTATACAAAATTATTTTTACATAAAACCCCATCAAGTTATACTAAATTACAATAAGGACCTTAGTAAATATAGGTTTAAGCGGGACCAGTCTTTTGAGCCTCAGGGAGCCGGAGATATGGGTGCTTGCCTATTTAAGGTAGACAACTTAACAAACGGTGTTATCAACACGGTAACAAATACTGCCGTCCATGTGCAGCAATTACCGATAATATCAAAACTTAATTCAGGATTTCAATTTCTTTCTAATTGTCTGACTCAGACTGAGTCTCGATATAATCAATCTGACTTGAATGAGATTCAAGTGTGTGTGTATAACAATTCAATATGAATCCATGAATCCATATAATCAATCTGTTCAATATTCAATCTGTATTAACCGAAACCGGACCATGAATATACATCCATCTACACGATTCTGCAGTTACATCCATTTACTGATATTATGGTTTCGGCAAGTCATCCATCAATACAATTTATAATATAAGACATTACAATTTACAATACAATACAAACAATACAAACAAGACATCACAGGGTTTAAGGGGTAGATTGGTACGGAAGGTGTTAGAACTGGCACGAGACTGCAACTATTAAGACACCTACCATGTATTCAATTACCGTTGTACCATGGCTGAACGATTCCTTGTACTTTCCGTCCATCTTAGTCTCTGGTCTACTGAGACTCCTCCGTATACACTGGCCTCTTCTGTAACAAGGTACAAACAATAGCGTTAACACTAAATACAATATTATAACAATATAATACCACTTTAAAAGTTACACACACACACTCTCTCTGTCTATTCTACTTCTCTCTTATCTTTGGAACTTACCGAGCGATTGTTCGCTGACGACATTCCTTCTCTTTCTTTTTTGGAATGTTGTCAGGTAGATCGGACCTTCAGGAGATTGAGCCCACCAGCGAGGATTTGGACCAGTTAGCTTATGACCCAGAGCTTTAGATTCCTTGTACACATTTACATTCTGTATTTTCCATTTCTGTTATGCCACTGTTTAGGCATTACTTTTCATTCCATGTATTTACTTTTTCATGTACTGTAAAAGAATGTTAATAAATAAAGTTGCTGTTCATTACATTTATCTCTTGTGTATATTTCTTTTATATTTCTTAGTTACGCTTAGCGTATTTATTTCTGAGTAAATACGTAGCGGCCTCGTCGCTTTCTCTGCCCGTACACTGGGAAGCGGGGCGTGACAATTTGCGGAGGATGTCAAAGGTCTCGCCAAGATCTTTGGCGTGCTCATCTGACGAGGTCGACTTAACGAGCATGTCATCGACGTAAACCTCCATGTTTCTCCCGATTTGTGATTTGAACATCCTGTTGACCAAGCGTTGGTATGTAGCTCCGGCGTTTTTGAGGCTAAAGGGCATCACTTTATAGCAGTATAACCCCGGTCCGTTATGAATGTGGTGAGCTCTTCGTCTGCCGGGTTCATACGGATCTGATTGTAGCCGGAGAAAGCATCCATGAAGCCGAGTAATTCGTGGCCTGCCGAGCTGTCGACGAGCCGATCTATCCAAAGGAGGGGATAGTTGTTTTTCGGGCAGGCCTTGTTGAGATCTGTGAAGTCGACGCACACGCGCCACTTTTCGCTTGCCTTTTAACCATTACCACATTCGCCAACCATTCTGAGTAGGCCACGTTTCGAATGAAGTTGGCTGCAAGCAACTTGTCAACTTTGTCCTCGATCGTCTTTTTTTTATCGGAGCGAAACTTCGCTTCTTCTGCCTGACGGGTCGGACCGTCGGGTCGACCCCGAGCTTATGTGAGATTACTTTAGGGTCGATCCCGGGCATGTTGGCGGGCGCCCAAGCGAACGCGTCTGAATTTCCTCTGAGGAAGTGGATCAAGTCGTCGTGCCGGGCCCCCGTTAAGAGTGACCCGATTTGGACGGTTCGTTTATTGTCCCCTTCGACGAGGGGGACCTCTGTTAGCGCCTCCACCGGGGTGCCTCGGATTTCTTTTTGTTCATCCCGAGTATCTAAGGACCCCTGGAAATCACCCATGCTTTCAAGGTCGTCGTTTCTTTCCTCGGGCGTAGATGTCATTGTGAAGCCCGGCCTATTCCCCCTTGGTCAAGTGGAAACTTGATCGCGAGGAGGTAGGTCGAGATCTGGGTCCGGAGGGAGTTTACCGTCGGGCGTCCCAGGAGGATATTGTAGGTCGATAGAATTCTAGCGACGATGAACTCCACTGGTACGGTTTGCATACGGCCTGCCTCCCCGATGTTAAGTTGGAGGGTGACCACTCCTTCTGCCGGGATGAAGTAGTTAGTAAACCCCGACAGAATGCGGGCGGCCGGCCTCAGGTCCGACTGGCCGAGCCCCATACGTAAAAAGCAGTCGTAGAAAAGGATGTCTGCCGAGCTTCCCGAGTCGACCAGTATCCTTTGAACCTCATAGCGGTGGACCCGTGCTGTAATCACCAGGGGGTCGTTGTGAGGCAAGGATATCCCGTGGAGGTCCTCGTCGGTGAAGGAGATGGGCTCGGTTGCTTTGCTTTTCTTCCAGGGCTGATTGCTAGTCCCATCAACCGGCAGGAAGCGTCGAATCTCGCCGGCTCCAGGAGCAAGAGAACCATCTCCGTCAATTCGCCGGGAAGGGGATAGTTCTCTTGCTCCCGGTCTGCTTGTCGCTTTTCCCGCAAGTACTTTGCCAGGTGCCTCGAGTGAATAAACTCCTCGATGTAGTCGCGGAGCTGTATGCAGTTCTCGATGGGGTGTCCCTGCGACCCGTGGAAGGCGCAGTAAGGGTGTCACGCCCCGCTTCCCAAAATACGGAAAACGAGGGATGACTAGGCCAGCCATGCTCCTACGGTCAAGGAATCATCCCGCCGTAGTCACACTTCGGCTTCTAGCATTACATGGTAATCAGTAAATAAATCACAGTATTAAAGGAATCACATCACTAATTTATTACATTGAAATTTCATTGTTCACAAATTACAGATAATAAGAACAATAACTAACCAAGTTCAATCTCACGATCACTCTATGGAAAGCAGTAAAGGTAGGGAGTACACCAGACTATATCTCTGTGAACTCGAAGGGTAGATCCGTCTCCTGTGCTGGTCCTCCCGCGGGATCTGAGCATGCATACTCAGGTCGTCAGAGCGACACAATAACAATATTATTATAATAAGATGAAACAGGTAAATGAGGTAATACTGGTATAAGAACAATGCAAGTAATCACTGTGTCACTATATGATGCAGAATATATTATGTGTCCCTATCAGTCTCTAAGTCATGTTTGAAATCACATAGTGGAAGGAGGATCATGTTTAACAGGAGTCTCGTACATACCCGAGACAACGGCCCACATGCCCGGGACATAACCCTGTCAGCCGGATCGCTAGATCCTATCCTACACGTATCAGTATCACGGTTCGAATGATCATCCTCTAAACACGGTCCCGCTAAATACGATACTCTTTCCACTTTGATTTTCCCTTTTTCTCCAGGTTTACACTATTTATGATCTTGATCTAGTTGTGTACAAGTATACCAAAGGCACGGTTTTATCACTGTTCACCGTATCAATCACTGTCACGAATATTCACTTTCCATTGGTGTACTCGTCACTCCTAAACCAACATCTATCACGCACGATAATGCAATGTCCACACACACTAACACTGAATATATGGCAAGGGTATGATATATATATTGTATGCTACCAATAAGCTCTATATGTTATGAATCAACATGCATGTCATTAACTAAAATAATTTGCATAAATTAATATGTTAAGAATTCAGCAAAATGATACAAGTAAGATAATTAGAACACTCAGTCAGCAATTCATCAAAATTTGTTTCAGTTCAATCGGGATTCCGGTTCTCAAGATATAGCTATTTTATTTTAAGTGCTCGCGGCTGGAAATTCAGTTTCAGAACTGAAAGTCCGTTTCGCGACACGAATTGCACCCAGTTGGGCTCATAATTTAGTGATGTTAAAGTTAAATGAAATCTAGGGTTTTCGATAAAGTATTCAACGCAACAGACGGATCCTCAATCGCATCTGTATGTTGAAAGTTATACACAGTTTAACCTCAGGGTGTCATTTCAGAATCTGTTCTGGACAGTTATACGTTCTGCCCTTTTAAATACAGTTTAAAATAGCAAACGGCGATGAATCGGAATGGAACCACCAGTTTTGTTTAACTAACAGGAATATCTTTAATCTACTGCAGGGTTCCGCAACATACGACTTCAGAAAACACAGTGACGCAGGTCTTTGGACAGAACACAATAATCAGAAACGCTCTGGACTCAAGTCCAGAGTCGCATTCCGATCTAATTATCATCACCGTTACTGAACAGAAATCATTGCAATTTTACATAGGGTTAAAGTTCGTCGAGTCGGCTTCGATTTAATCCCTCGGACGCATCATTCCAGTATGTATGTAATTTACGGTGATTTTATTCATTTTCAGATACGACAAAAATATTAGTTTTAACGGCATGTTTGGGGGTACCAATTTTTGTCACTAACAATCGTATTTTCCAGCGAGATTCCTACACTATATTTATCATCCTATGGGCCAACAGAAAATATTAGTTTCCGTCAAAATAAACAATCATTTTCATGGGAGATTAGCATCGAACACATAGGTCACGTTATGTATCAGTAATCGGCAAATCCGTAAACTAGATATTTTAGGTTTATACCACTAATATATTAGCATGAAGCAAGTAAACACTTGCCTGGAAACGTCTCGGGGTCGTACAGCAGCAGTGGCATCACGGACGCGTGATGTATGCCGTGTAACGGATTCTCGCGAGCTTGGTTCGAAACACGGGTTTTACGTCGGAGTTTCCCGGAGTCGTTGCACGGTCACTGGACGTTGAGGGGTGCTTGATAATCCTCTGCGAGTGTATTGGGGTCGACGACGGTCGACGGCGTCGCTCCGGCAACGCGTACAGTGGAGTTCACAGTGAGGGAAAATGTTTGAAAAATGGGTTTTGGAATTTTGAAGAGGGGGATAGGTTAAGCAGTGGGGCTGGGGATTGTTGTGATGGTGATGATGCTGAGGAGGTGGAGGTCGTTGGGAGGTCGGCGATGTGGTGGGGAGTTCGCCGGCGTCGAGGGGTGTAAGGTGGCCGAGCTCGGTTGCAATTGGGTTTGGGAGTGCAGGGGATCGGCAGGGCTCGGGTTGTTGAAGATGGAGTCGTAGAGGGAGAAGGTTGGTGGAGGAGGAGCGAGGGATCTCTGAGGGGGTCGTCGAGGGTCGTCGCCGGCGGCGAAGTGAGGAAAAGTTTTGGTGCTCGGTGAGTTTATGTGAGGGAGAGAGATGAGGGATTAGTTTTGAAAAAGCAGAGAAGGGAGGTGGGGGTGTGAGGAAGAGAATGAGGATTGGAGTCGTGGTGTAACGTCGCGTCAACGAAGGCGTGGGCGTGGGCGTGAAACGCGGCGGAGATATGGGACCGCGCACGTGAACAGTGCACATTACCGTTAGAGGAAGGGGGAAGATGAATAGGAGTGGGGTCGGGTCGGGTAATGAGGAAGCGGGTATGGGTTTTGGGGAGTGGGCTGAAGAAGTGGGCCGGGGAAAAATTCTATAAATTGGTTAAAAGATTATTAGTGGGCTGAGGGAATGCTAACGGGTTGGGGCTAAAAGTAACGGGCTGGGGAAAAAACAGTAAGGGTTTTAGTTTAATTGGCTTTGGTTTTAAATCTTGGGTTTTAACTTTTGGGGTTTGGAAAAATATAAATATTAGGCTTAAACAACCAATTCAAAATATGAAGGAAAAAGAAAAGAAACCACTGGAAATCAGAGAATAGGAAACTTTCATTAGAATGGAAACGGGGATTTACATCATACCCCCCCATTAACAAAATTTCGTCCTCGAAATTTAACAAAGATACATGAAACAATGTACTAAACAAAGAGATGTGGATAACGATCAAGGATATCTTCCTCCCGCTCCCAGGTGGATTCTCCTGGGGAACGACCGCCCCAAGACACTCGGACTAACGGGATGACCTTATTCTTCAGCACTTTCACTCTTCGGTCGAGAATGGTAGTGGGCTGCTCCTCGTACGATAAATCGGTACCCAAAACTAGCTCCGAATGGTCCAGAACATGGCTCTCATCCCGAACATAACGCCGCAACTGTGACACGTGGAAGGTATTGTGCACACCAGCTAGCGATGGAGGCAAGGCAAGTCGATAGGACACCTCTCCTACTCGCTCTAGCACCTCAAAAGGTCCGATAAAGCGGGGACTAAGTTTTCCTCTTCCTCCGAACCTGATAACTCCACGAGTAGGGGAAATCTTCAAGAACACATGATCTCCGACTTCGAATTCTAGTGCCCTTCTGCTGGTATCTGCCCAACTCTTTTGTCGATCCTGAGCCGTCTTAATACGCTGCCTGATCATTTGGACCTTGTTAACTGTCTGAACAATGAGTTCGGGGCCCAGTAATCTTCGTTCTCCCACATCATCCCAACATACTGGGGATCGACACTTCCGCCCATATAGTGCTTCAAAAGGAGCTATCTGAATACTAGCCTGATAACTATTGTTATAAGAGAACTCGACTAGATGCAGATGGTCCTCCCAGGAACCCTGAAAGTCCAACATACAAGCTCTCAAAATATCCTCGAGCGTCTGAATCGTACGCTCGGATTGTCCATCCTTCTATGGGTGATAAGCTGTGCTGAATTTAAGGCGGGTTCCCAAACTCTCCTGTAGACTCTTCCAAAAGTGCGACAAGAATCTCGTGTCCCGGTCTGACACAATGCTGACTGGAACACCGTGAAGTCGCACAATCTCCTGCATATATCTTTCTGCCAGTGATTCTGTCGACTGTCCCACTCGGAAAGGTAGGAAGTGTGCAGCTTTTGTGAGGCGATCGACGATAACCCAAATAGCGTTATTGCCTCTAGGGCTCCGTGGTAAGGCCGTCACAAAATCCACAGTAATGTGCTCCCACTTCCATTCAGGTATCGGCAAAGGTTGTAACAGTCCTGCTGTCCTCTGATATTCCGCCTTCACCTGCTGACATACCAAACATCTGGATACAAACCTCGCAATTTCCCGCTTCATTCCGTTCCACCAAAAGTGCTGCTTTAGGTCCTGATACATTTTTGTACCTCCTGGATGCACAGAATAAGCTGAACTGTGTGCTTCAGCCAAAACTTCTTCTCGAACATCCCCTTTAGGTACGCAGAGTCTGCTACCGAATCTCAGAAAGCCATCTTCATGTATAATCAAATCCGTTCTCAGTCCAGCTTCCACTTGCTCACTGAATTTTTGCAATCGGGGATCATCCGCTTGTGCAATCTTGATGCGATCCACCAGAGAAGATTGCACCTGTAGTTCCCAAAATTGACTGAGTGCGTTCGGCGTAACGACTTCAAGTTCAAGTCTCTGAAAATCCTCAACAATGCTCCTCTGATCGGTCAACATCATGACCGCTGGCTTGTGACTGAGCGCATCTGGTACAACATTGACCTTCCCCGGGTGATACTGAAGGTCCAAATCATAATCTGCCATTAGCTCTAGCCATCGGCGCTGCCTCATGTTTAGTTCCTTCTGAGTGAAAACGTATTTTAAACTTTTGTGATCTGTGTACACTTCCACTTTCTCACCCAAAAGATAGTGCCTCCAAATTTTCAATGCAAATACTACCGCAACTAACTCCAAGTCATGTGTAGGGTAGTTCTTCTCGTTGTTTCTCAGTTGTCGAGAGGCGTAAGCAACCACTCGGCTGTGCTGCATTAGAACACAGCCTAAACCCTTCCCTGAGGCATCACTGTGTATCACCAAACCACCGGAATTATATGGTACGGTAAGAATAGGCGCCGTGGTTAACTTCTGCTTCAGTGTGCCAAATGCTTGAGTGCATTCCTCTGTCCACGTAAACGGCACGTCCTTCCGTGTCAGCCTCGTCAATGGTTCTGCGATTCTTGAGAAATCTTGGACGAATCTCCGATAATAACCTGCCAATCCCAAAAAGCTCCTAATCTCGGCCACTGACTTCGGCGTTGGCCAATCTCTGACAGATTCTATCTTTTCCGGGTCCACCGAGATGCCTTCGCCCGAAACAATATGTCCCAAAAACTGAACTTTGTCGAGCCAGAATTCACACTTGCTCAGCTTCGCATATAGCTTCTCTTCCCGAAGAATTTGTAGTACCGTGCGCAAATGTTCAGCGTGCTCTTCCCGGGTCTTCGAGTAGACAAGTATGTCGTCGATAAACACAACGACAAACGTGTCCAAGTACTTTGCGAACACTCTGTTCATCAAGTCCATGAATATTGCTGGGGAATTGGTAACACCGAACGGCATCACAAGAAACTCGTAGTGTCCGTATCGGGTCCTGAAGGCCGTCTTGCATACATCCTCGGCTGCTACTCTGATTTGATGATATCCAGAACGGAGGTCCAATTTCGAGAATACCTTAGCTCCACTTAGCTGATCGAATAGGTCGTCAATGCGCGGTATTGCGTACTTGTTCTTTATTGTGGCCTTGTTCAGCTCCCGATAATCTATACACATTCGCAGCGATCCATCCTTCTTCTTTACTAGCAGGACTGGTGCACCCCACGGTGAAGCGCTCGGCCGAATAAATCCCTTCTCCAAAAGTTCTTCAACCTGCTTCTTCAATTCCGCCAACTCAACTGGTGCCATTCTGTATGGGGCTCTGGATACTGGGGCTGAACCTGGAATCAAATCTATTGAGAACTCCAAAATTCGAGGAGGTGGTAGACCTGGTAGATCTTCAGGAAATACGTCTAGAAAGTCCCGAACAATTTCTGGGGCTGTGCTCTTATCAATCTCCATAGCTGTCAGCTCCTTAAGCTTTGCTTTGTACTTAGCTGGCTCCAAAGATTCGCTTCCGCCCTCGAAAATAAACTCTGGGTGATTGGGAATGCGGAAGATCACCTTCTTTGCACGACAATCGATAACTGCATAGAAAGTTTTCATCCAACCCATTCCGAGAATTGCATCGTAACCGCTTGTCCCAATCAGAAGGAAATTCGCATAGAATTCCCTGCCACACACTATAACCGGGCATAATCTACATTCTCGACTAGATATAATAATGCCATTACCCGTATGAATTTCTCATCCCTTGGTTAGTGGTTCATGTGGTATTGAGTGTGTATTAGTGAAGTGCTCAGACAAGAAACAATGCGATGCTCCCGAATCAAATAGTACTCTAGCTGGCAAGGAATGTACGAGTAGAGTACCTGTAACCACGTCTCCTGACGCTTCTGCCTGCTCGGCGGTCAAGGTGAAAGCCCGTCCCTGACCGCGACCTGTAAAGGGTTGCCTCTGCTCCTGAGGCCTCTGCTGTGGCGGTCCAGAACCTCTCTGTATCTCTGCTCGCTCAGGGCAACTGTTAATCCTGTGCTGACTGGAACCGCAAATCAAGCACTGTCCCTTGGCACGGCGACAGTCCTTCTGAGTATGTCCTCCTCTACCGCAATAGCCGCAAGTTACGCCCTGTCTCTGAGGGCAATGTTGTGGTACAAACGGGCGCTTCATTTGTGTCGTTCCTGCTCTGTGAACCGGTATGGCTCCTCGAGAAGGCGCGTGGGTACGTGCTGGAACGACTGTGGGTCTTCTGAACTTGTTAATCAATTGCTCCTGAACTCTCGCCGCGTTGAGTACCTGTGCGAAAGTCTGCAAATCCAACGATGCAATCAACTGCTGCAACTCGAAATCTAACCCCTGAAGGAAGCGTCTGGCCCTGGTGGCCTCTGATTTGACCATGTATGGAGCAAAGCGGCTCAGACGATTGAACTCTGCCGCATATACGTCCACTGGGCGTCCATTCTGCTTTAAAAGAATAAACATTTCCTCCATTTCCGCCTTGGCTATAGGAGGAAAATAATGATCTAAGAAGCACTCCTTAAACTTGCTCCATTCAATCGGCTCGTCAAGTCTGCTTTCTTCCACCAACCACCATGTACGGGCTTCGTCTTCTAATTGAATCTTTATCACGTCCACTCTGTCTTCCTCTGGAATCCTGGCGGCTGTCAATAAATTCTCCATGTTTACCAGCCATTGCTCAACCTCAAGGGGTTCAGCTAGCCCTGTGAATGCAGCTGGGTATAACCGTCGGAAGTCTGATACGTTACCAGCCCTAGCCTGATAAGCTAGTGGAGTAGTGCCCTCGGGGGCGGTAATAAGTGCGGAGGGTCCTCCTGCGGCGGTAATCGCCTTGAGTCCCTCAGTGAGTAAATCTGTCTTTCTCTCCTGAGCTTCCGCAAGAGTGGTCAGTGCACTAAGTATTCTTTCCGTGCGGTCCTGAGAGCTGGAGTCCGAGGAGGGGTCGTTCGGGGACGTCATATCACTGGAAGATTCAAACGGATATGATCAGATTCAAGGATGAAAATTAAGAGTAGTGAAACAAGAATAACGTAAAACAGTATAGTTAATGTTATTCCTTGATACTAAACACAGGCTCTGATACCAACTAAACCATGTCACGCCCCGCTTCCCAAAATACGGAAAACGAGGGATGACTAGGCCAGCCATGCTCCTACGGTCAAGGAATCATCCCGCCGTAGTCACACTTCGGCTTCTAGCATTACATGGTAATCAGTAAATAAAGCACAGTATTAAAGGAATCACATCACTAATTTATTACATTGAAATTCCATTGTTCACAAATTACAGATAATAAGAACAATAACTAACCAAGTTCAATCTCACGATCACTCTATGAAAAGCAGTAAAGGTAGGGAGTACACCAGACTATATCTCTGTGAACTCGAAGGGTAGATCCGTCTCCTGTGCTGGTCCTCCCGCGGGATCTGAGCATGCATACTCAGGTCGTCAGAGTGACACAATAACAATATTATTATAATAAGATGAAACAGGTAAATGAGGTAATACTGGTATAAGAACAATGCAAGTAATCACTGTGTCACTATATGATGCAGAATATATTATGTGTCCCTATCAGTCTCTAAGTCATGTTTGAAATCACATAGTGGAAGGAGGATCATGTTTAACAGGAGTCTCGTACATACCCGAGACAATGGCCCACATGCCCGGGACATAACCCTGTCTGCCGGATCGCTAGATCCTATCCTACACGTATCAGTATCACGGTTCGAATGATCATCCTCTAAACACGGTCCCGCTAAATACGATACTCTTTCCACTTTGATTTCCCCTTTTTCTCCAGGTTTACACTATTTATGATCTTGATCTAGTTGTGTACAAGTATACCAATGGCACGGTTTTATCACTGTTCACTGTATCAATCACTGTCACGAATATTCACTTTCCATTGGTGTACTTGTCACTCCTAAATCAACATCTATCACGCACGATAATGCAATGTCCATACATACTAACACTGAATATATGGCAAGGGTATGATATATGTATTGTATGCTACCAATAAGCTCTATATGTTATGAATCAACATGCATGTCATTAACTAAAATAATTTGCATAAATTAATATGTTAAGAATTCAGCAAAATGATACAAGTAAGATAATTAGAACACTCAGTCAGAAATTCATCAAAATTTGTTTCAGTTCAATCGGGATTCCGGTTCTCAAGATATAGCTATTTCATTTTAAGTGCCCGCGGCTGGAAATTCAGTTTCAGAACTGAACGTTCGTTTCGCGACACGAATTGCACCCAGTTGGGCTCAGAATTTAGCGATGTCACAGTAAAATGAAATCTAGGGTTTTCGATAAAGTATTCAACGCAATAGACGGATCATCAATCGTATCTGTATGTTGAAAGTTATACACAGTTTAACCTCAGGGTGTCATTTCAGAATCTGTTCTGGACAGTTATACGTTCTGCCCTTTTAAATACAGTTTAAAATAGCAAACGGCGATGAATCGGAATGGAACCACCATTTTTGTTTAACTAATAGAAATATCTTTAATCTACTGCCGGGTTCCGCAACATACGACTTCAGAAAACACAGTGACGCAGGTCTTTGGACAGAACACAATAATCAGAAACGCTCTGGACTGCAGTCCAGAGTCGCATTCCGATCTAATTATCATCACCGTTACTGAACAGAAATCATTGCAATTTTACATAGGGTTAAAGTTCGTCGAGTCGGCTTCGATTTAATCCCTCGGACGCATCATTCCAGTATGTATGTAATTTACGGTGATTTTATTCATTTTCAGATACGACAAAAATATTAGTTTTAACGGCATGTTTGGGGGTATCAATTTTTGTCACTAACAATCGTATTTTCCAGCGAGATTCCTACACTATATTTATCATCCTATGGACCGACAGAAAATATTAGTTTCCGTCAAAATAAACAATCATTTTCATGGGAGATTAGCATCGAATACATAGGTCACGTTATGTATCGGTAATCGGCAAATCCGTAAACTAGATATTTTAGGTTTATACCACTAATATATTAGCATGAAGCAAGTAAACACTTGCCTGGAAACGTCTCGGGGTCGTACGGCAGCAGTGGCGTCACGGACGCGTGATGTACGCAGTGTAACGGATTCTCGCGAGCTTGGTTCGAAACACGGGTTTTACGTCGGAGTTTCCCGGAGTCGTTGCACGGTCACTGGACGTTGAGGGGTGCTTGATAATCCTCTGCGAGTGTACTAGGGTCGACGACGGTCGACGGCGTCGCCCCGGCAACGCGCACAGTGGAGTTCACAGTGAGGGAAAATGTTTGAAAAATGGGTTTTGGAATTTTGAAGAGGGGGATAGGTTAAGCAGTGGGGCTGGGGATTGTTGTGATGGTGATGATGCTGAGGAGGTGGAGGTCGTTGGGAGGTCGGCGATGTGGTGGGGAGTTCGCCGGTGTCGAGGGGTGTAAGGTGGCCGAGCTCGGTTGCAATTGGGTTTAGGAGTGCAGGGGATCGGCAGGGCTCGGGTTGTTGAAGATGGAGTCGTAGAGGGAGAAGGTTGGTGGAGGAGGAGCGAGGGATCTCTGAGGGGGTCGTCGAGGGTCGTCGCCGGCGGCGAAGTGAGGAAAAGTTTTGGTGCTCGGTGAGTTTATGTGAGGGAGAGAGATGAGGGATTAGTTTTGAAAAAGCAGAGAAAGGAGGTGGGGGTGTGAGGAAGAGAATGAGGATTGGAGTCGTGGTGTAACGTCGCGTCAACGGAGGCGTGGGCGTGGGCGTGAAACGCGGCGGAGATATGGGATCGCGCGCGTGAACAGTGCACATTACCGTTAGAGGAAGGGGGAAGATGAATTGGAGTGGGGTCGGATCGGGTAATGAGGAAGCGGGCATGGGTTTTGGGGAGTAGGCTGAAGAAGTGGGCCGAGGAAAAATTCTATAAATTGGTTAAAAGATTATTAGTGGGCTGAGGGAATGCTAACGGGCTGGGGAAAAAACAGTAAGGGTTTTAGTTTAGGTTTTAGTTTAATTGGCTTTGGTTTTAAATCTTGGGTTTTAACTTTTGGGGTTTGGAAAAATATAAATATTAGGCTTAAACAACCAATTCAAAATATGAAGGAAAAAGAAAAGAAACCACTGGAAATCAGAGAATAGGAAACTTTCATTAGAATGGAAACGGGGATTTACAAAGGGCCTCATGTCCGTTTATCCGCTCTACTGGTGAACAGAGGGAGCTTGAAAAATCGCTCGCCCTTTGCCTCCTCCAACAGCTCAGTCTGGGAGATGTTGAGCGGAGTATACTCCTGGAATTTCGGGGAGTATGGTTTTGGCTGGTCAACCTTCTTCTTGTCTTCTCTACCACTCTTCTTTTGATCGGCCTGGTAGCTCCGGGGTAGGTTCGCATTTATCTTAGACTCGAGCTGGATTTCTCGCTCGGTCCAGGCTTTTATCTCGGCCATGGTCTTAGGATGCGCTAATGCAAAGGAGCGGAGCCACTCCTTGTGCTTAAGACCCGACCTAAGGGCCATGATGACAGTCTTGTCCTGGTGCTCTGGAACCTCAAGAAGAGCGTTGTAGAAGCGAGTGACGTATCCTTTGAAAGATTCCTTATCCCCACTCTTTATAGTGAAGAGGTAATCGACGGTCCGCTTCTGCCGTCTGTTCCCGATGAAATGCCCGAGGAACTGGGCGGCCAGCTTATCGAAGGTAGAGATGGAGCGTGGCGTGAGTCCTCAGAACCAATCTCGTCCGGCGCGGATAAGAGTGGAGGGGAACGCTCGGCATTGGGCGGCGTCAGAGTTGTCCTGGAAGCTCATCTCCGCTGTGAACACATCTAGGTGGTCTTTCGGGTCGGACTTCACATCGAAGAGGGCCATCTTTGGAGGCTTGTTTCCGAGGAGACGCGGACATCGAGCAGTTCTTTAGTGAAGGGCTTCGTAAGCGAGTCGGCGGCATACCTGGCCCCCTCGCTTGAAGGACGACTCTCCCGATATATACCCTCGATTTTCTTTTCGAGGGAGTCGAGACGGTGCGGAGGTCACGGTCCCGAGGTAGGGCAACGGCGACCTGAGGGGCTTGTCCAGCTGTTTGGACACGGACAAGGGCATCTGCGATGGACGTGAGCCTGTCGATCTGTGCAGACAGGACGTGAACGGCGTTAGGGGGAGGAGAGGATCCGTCCGCGTCTCCATTGTGAGGAGGACGGCGGCTTGTGCTGGGATCGTCGTGATGATTACTTGCCATCAGTTCGAGATCGGAAGATCAACTTTCGATGAGTGGAATTTTCGAGGTTCCCACAGACGGCGCTAACTGATGAAGGTCTGGATCTCCTTCAGATATTGTTTTCCGTCGATTTGCCGGCAGCGTTGATGAAGGGCTGAGATTGGGTTTGAGGATTGCCTCGTGAAGCGTGTGGATCTCAGTGAGCTTGATTTGGTGTGAAGCCGAGCTACCTGCAAAAAATTCCCGGGGTGGTTGTACCATCGTAGACCCTACGACGATCAAGTTAGTCGAGATATTTGGGCAGAGTAGCGGCCTATTGAGTTGAAATTGCCTTACCTAAGTCGTCTGAGAGAGGGGTTTATATAGCGGTCGCCATGGGCAAGCTGGCGCGAGATTCACGCCGGTCGTTACGCCTGCGTGAATGGCGGGATCCCCCATTAATGACGAGATACGCTTGTTAATAGGGGAACGTGACGACGTGGAATGCAGGATAGTGGGGCGGCGGATATCTCGCATCTGGCGAGATTCGCGGAGCCGTGGCGGAGGCGTCTGTGATCTGTGTTCTAGGTCGCTCGACAGAACCGAGAAGGCCTAGCTCGGCGAGAGGCCTAAAAGAGGGCGGGAGGCCAAGCTAGTTCGGTTCTGTGATAGCTCGGAGGCGAAGGGCCAAGGAGATCTGCGTGTAGGAGGGTTCGGAGGCGAGCCAATGATCGTTTACATGGCG
The DNA here is from genome assembly GCA_030015575.1 of Agapanthus africanus. Classification (NCBI taxonomy): domain Eukaryota; kingdom Viridiplantae; phylum Streptophyta; class Magnoliopsida; order Asparagales; family Amaryllidaceae; genus Agapanthus; species Agapanthus africanus. The sequence goes on along the minus strand of JASDDO010000010.1, from coordinate 481,723,678 downwards.
AGCACCGAAATCTTCGGGGCATCCTCGGAGGTCGGGTCCAGACAGCGGGGCGATAGCCCGGGGGATGCCCCCAATGTGCGGTGCTTGCCTTGTTTCCATGTTCCTCGGGGCACGTCATCTGCCATGTGTCATGATTTGGGGAGTTCCCAATACTGAGCATCATCACTTGTGCTTATGGGCGATTTCTATTGGTCTCAGTGAGAGCCAAGAGCAGTCTTTTGTCATTTCGAGCTTCACTCATCCTGTGACTTGGCTTAGGCCCTGCGATTGGAGCTATTTGAGAGGTAAATTTGTTAACCTTTTCAATTATTTGATTGTTTTGCGGTGTGATTTTTTCTGGGTTTTTTTTTGTTACATTTTGATCTGAGGCGTTTGGGCATTGAGTTCATGTTAAAAAGGTCTAATTTTTGATATTTGTATTTGTATTTGTTTGATGTAAGAATTGAGGGTTTAGTTGCTATTGCTTTTGGATTGATCTGAGGTGATTGGATGTTGAGTTGTTTTTTGTTAGTGCCAAAATCCAACACAATTAGGGTTTTTGGGTTTATAAGGTTCATATTATGCAAGTGGGTTTTCCAATTTCATTGAAGTTATTTAGTAAATACTTTGAGTTTGATTCCATAGTAATATCTCATATTAGTACCTATTGGCCATATTACTGCATGCATGTGAGTTGAGTTTTTAATACATTGAATTTCACATTGTCAGATTTTATTTATTTATTTTCTTAAACATTACAAGTTGTAAGCTTGCTTTTCTAATGCTTTAGTATTGCAAATGTTTCACCTTACCTATACATTTGCATTGATGTAGTTGAAATTCCTCCTTGGTTCTCTTCCCTGGCGCTGACTTTCGTATCTAACGTTGAGATCATAAGTATTCTTATTAGGCTTTCTAGAGCTTATGTTTCTGTTGGTTGTATGTATCGACATAAAATCGGCATGAGTTCTGCTCAAAACCGTGAGTATGCTAAGTTTGAACCAGGCCTATTATGTTTACCTTGAATAAGATTAACTTTCGTAACATGGAACTAGCATATGAGAGCGGAACTAGCATTTTCAGATAACATTGCCAATTGGATGGACGGTTATAGCATTTTAAAAGTTCAATGGTGCTATATCTCAGAAACTATGAAAGTTTCGTGATGCTTTTTAAAATTTACCCCCAAAAAATTATCTTTTGTTTAGTTCATGGAATGCATTCAAACCAACAAACTTCATGTTTTATCATCTTCTTAATTTCCTGGACGTTTGAATTTTAATCAGTACAATTTGGGTTGCACCCTTATGGTTTGATATTTACAGGATAAAGACCACATGAAACATATTTCGAAGAGTAATCTCCCTTTAATATGCTTCAAAGATGGCAGTCCCCCGATTCCAGATACACCAGACTCTTATTTGGATAGTTCATGTATGTTTCATTCTTTTCATTATGTAAGGTGTGATTGAACAATGTAGATGGATCTTTTTCCCGTCATGTTCTGTATTTTCAATTTAGCTATCTTGCTTTATAAATCGTTTGTTTGAGATGGCATAATGCTGAAAGGCAAATTTTCTTTATTGCAGTGTCAAATTTTCTGGCTAATGGATCTTCTGGTGGTATCCAAGATATCAGAGCGGAACATTGCATGCCGTTTCAGAAAAATATCACGATGACTTTATCAAATGAGCAGGTCATTATAGTAATTCCCACAAGTGATTCTATTGCTTCCAATGTTGAAAATAACGATAGCGGAAAGCGCAGCGTTCCGTTTTTAAAACCGAAAAGCGCAAATAGCGATATGCAAAACGTAAGTTACATGGATTACTATCAATTAATTTTAATAATTATATTTATTCATTTTAAATCATAAATTTAAGTAAATTAGTTTTAAAATTAAAAAAATAGACTACATTCTTTAAAGAGTTAAGAAAATAATGCAAAACTTACTAGAATTAATATAACAAATTTCTAATTTTTAATTTAACAGGTTTACGTACATTCATAGTTAGGTATTCAAACTAATCAAGTGACATTAGTTTTAAGGCATAATTACTAGATCCTTGATCTATTGAAGTTCAAATCCAATTTAATAACAAAAATTCGTATGTAAAATCTTATTTACAAATATAGACTATGCTATTGCTATCAATTTATAGCAAGCTTTTTGTAGAAATAACAAGAAATAGCATAAGTTAATTTGTATTTAAGTTATTTGGTTGAGTTACGTAGCAAATAGGTTGAATTATGCTATGTAACGCAAAATAACGAGTTAAGTAACAGTTTTTTTTTCAACGTCGATTGTTTCTTGTACTGAATGTTGAATACCTTTCTTTTCTTGTAGCTGCCAAATAAGCTCCATCATACCTTCTTAATTGCTTAAACCTGCCAATGGGAATTCTATCGACATGTAGATATGGCATGGTGCAAATATTCTGTCCTTGGAGCGTTGAAATATATTCTAAAAATAACTTCTTGTAGCTTATGAAAACACGCAATATCCTGAAGCGAATTCAAATTTGTAAAGCATTTTTCCATGCAAGTGTGATAATTTTTTTTTCCATATCACTTTGTGAGATGGTGTTATTGCAGCGTATTTAGGTTCCATCTGTTCTCTTCTCCTTTCTTTTTTCCCTTCTTTTTATGTGCTCCCATTTCTTTATAATTAAGAGCCTTGGGAATAATTTTCTGGACTGTTTTCCCCCTCAACTAACTATATAAACTAGTTAAATTCTCACTTTCGTTTGGGCCTAGAGAGGGTAATTTCAGATAGTTATTATATATCTGCATCCAGCCTTTTATTGTATCAGCCGGAATATGAATATTTTAAACATTACACTCTGTAGTTTGCTTGGTAAAGTTCTCTTTTTGCTAACTTTTCCATGCCTAATTTGGGTACATAACATGCCCAAAATATGTAATTATTAAATTTTTTGCTCGACTTGAATTATTTTGGTAAGTAATTAAACATTTTATCTTACTCGTCTCGGTCTTCAAATATCTTTTTTTTCTTGTTCTTTTTTCGATGAAAAGTTGAGTTGTAACTCACCAAGAAGCTAATTGCAAATGTCTTGCAAATTTATGTTAATTGATGGTCTCAACCAGAGGAGATAGCCTATCACTGAAGCCAAGAGTATACATCACACACATCAAAGAAACCATTTTTCCTTTATTGGCAAGCATATATATCACAGTATGAAAATGCCAAATTGCTCTTATACATGGTGCAGATATCTCCAGGAGTATGATACCTTGGATTTTTTAATGGTCTTGGACCTGCTCGAACTCAATCAAGGATGGTATGTTCGATCATCATTACTTTATGATAAATACTTTTCTGCGTTGATTTAATGATACATTCAATTGTTACAATATAGCATCTTTTTGTTATTTTCTCTTCAGAATATTGATCGCTTATTCCTGCATTAATTTAAATTGCAGATTAGTCGAGGCCATGCATACATGTTCAGCACCAACATTATCTTACATGGATGTCCCAGTTTGTCAATATGGGGTCCCTACTGTAACCAGAGTATTGATATGCTTTCATGTTCTCAATCATCAATCAATAATAATTCGAGTCTTTCAGGCATGAAATTTTTTAAGAACAGAACCACTATTGACGGGAAACAAATGGTGTTAAATGCCTCAGGAGCAGGAAATTTTATCACATGCAAGAATCTTATTGATTCATCATGTCTTGGTTACAGGGAGTCTAAGTTATTTTTTCTGGATGCAGTTAATATAGCATCTCATTTTAAAGTTACCACCACAGATTTCAAGTTCAACCAAACGTCCTCAATGAATATATCGCCACTTAGTAATTTACATGATTATTCTGCTGATATAAGCAGTAGTCCTTTAGTTGTGAATTCACGGAAAATTGGATGTTGGTACATTGCTGTAACCAGACAACAGCAAATACGGTGGTGATGCAAGAAAATCTATTGGAGGTTAATTTTTTGTTGATCTGCCTTATTGTAGATATTCTCACTTAGAGATAAAGCCGTAGTTGTCCGTCAAAACTCTTTACATGATGCATGGTTCTGCTGGAAACTTGGTTTGAGACTTGAATTGGGAGATTAGTAAATAAATTAGACCTTATGTATTAATATAAATCCTACAATTGCTTATGCTTAAAATGATCGGGAGACCTGAGATAGGAACTTTGGGAGACAATGAGTATGGCCATGCTTACTGCAGTTGTGGACACCATATGCATGGAGAGTTAAAACAAGGATCAAAACTAATCATCCTGCTTGATGCTATATAAAAAAAAGGTTGCTTCATAAGACTATGAAAAAGTCTAAAAGAAGGGAAAAAGATTTTATAATTGCTATATGCATTATGTTCAACTCAAAGAAACAAAAATAGCCAAGAGCGAAATGGAACATATTCCATGCTTGATATGCAAAAGACCAAACCTCATAAATTCTTCCTCATCACACACAATATATCTCTTAATTCTTCCCTAAATGTTTGTATCTCCCTCCCACAAGTTTAGATTTTTAGATGGGACTGTATGTGATCTCTCATTTTATTTCACCTATCGTGATTCCTTTTGGAAATCAATTTCGTTTTTTTCTGCTGATGGCGAACATATTGCTAAACATGCTTGGAATACACACTGCCTTATTTTTTTCTTTTTACGGTTTTAATTTTTTCCTTCGTGATTTTCTATAGTTTTAATCAACGACAAGATAAATATTTTTGTTCTATTCAATATGTGTATGGCCTATCTTTAGTGTTTGCCAAACATTCCCACGTTCTTGTTGCCATAGTTACACAACTATTGTTGCGATAAGACGATCATGAAGTAATAACACAAACGATAGAGAAGTAATCAAATAAGCAAATCACTGGTAAATTGGAAATATAGAGTACTAACTAAAACAATAGGCGAAGGCGAAGCTTTATTAATAACCAAAAGTGGAGGAGTACAAATCGGTGGACGAATACAAATCCCTCAAACAAGTAGTTCTCTCTAAAAAACTATCTCAAAAAGCATCTCAGATCTAAGATTAATACATACTATCATATATATAGCATACAAAAGATTTACCCAGACAACAAATTCCCTAATACGACAGATGTCTGCAGAAGGAATGCACAGACATCTGCCCAAATATCTTTGAATCCATAGAGTTTCCCCAGACTTCCGAAGAAGGAGATTCAGACGTTTGGTCTTGAATTCTTCGCAGATCCAGATCATTGGCAGACGTCTACCTGAATTCAATTCAGACATATGCCCAAAAGCATACGCATATACAGATCGATGACAGACGTCTTAAGGTTTAGCTCCAGATGTTTGTCCCCCTGCATGTAGATAAACCTGAATCTCGAACAGCTTCGATGATAACGCCGGATCAACTTAGGAAATCAACAGGGATAGAATGAGAGGCATTCACAATAAATCTCTAACTTGCCTCGCATCCCCACAAACTCCACAAAGATAATAGCTCCACCTTCACCAAAAATCCCTAAAGGGCTGAGTGAGTGCGACACACTCCAATTAAGTTCAAGCAATACTCAAACTTAACAATCTAAAAAGACTTCATCAACATGTCGGCCGGATTATCGGTTGTGCCAACCTTCACAATAATCTCTTCTTTTTCAACGACTTCTTGCGCAAACTAATACCTCACATCAATTTGCTTCGTCCTATCATGTTGCATCTGATCTTTTGTCAAGTGAATAGCGCTTTGGCTATCACAGTAGACTATTTAGTATTCTTTTGAATACCAAGTTTCTAAAATAACCCCTTTAACCAGATCGCTTCCTTAACGGCCCCAACAACGGCCATATACTCCATCTCCATCGTAGACACAACACAACCGTAGGCTGTAACGAAGTACGCCAACTGATAGCATATCCTCCTAAAGAGAATACTTAACCGGTGATCGACTTTCGTCTGTCGAGATCACCCGCATAATCAGAATCGCTGAATCTAACTAAATTGTCGTTGTTCCTTCCAAAAACCAATCCTACGTCAGACGGATCTCGTAAGTATCGTAATATCCATTTCACTGCCTGCCAACGGCTTTTACCAGGAGAAGCCATATAGCGGCTAACAACACTAACATCATGTGAAATGTCGGGTCGTGTACAAACTATAACATACGTAATGTTATCCACCGTACTTGCATATGGAACATTCGACATATACTTAATCTCATCCTCTGTTTACGACGATGAACGAGCTGAAAGTTTAAAATGAGCTGCCAATGGAGTACTTACTGATTTAGTGTCTACCATATCGAAACGCTCCAAAACTTTTTCAACGTATCGCTGTTGAGACAAGTAAAGCTTTTCTCCTTTGCGATCTTGCCTTATCTCCATACCAAGTATTTTCTTGGCCGCTCCCAAATCCTTGGTCTCAAATTGGTTTTTTCAACTTGTAGGGTGTTTTTCGTCACCCCATTGAGATGGGAATGCGCGTGCGCTTTTTAGGCGCATTACAGATTCCCCTTCCTAGGGTAGGCTGGGGTTTATTAATTGTGGGGATCCGAATCTCCGGCAGCCGCGGACTAAGCTGCCGTTAATTACCCCTCGCCTTTGGAGCGAGAGAACCTCCGTTAACGGGTCAAACAGGTCATGCTAACTCAATGTGCAGTGTATGTGTGTTGTGTTTTGAAAGGGTTTTTTGGATATATCGGGAGGCCAGTAGAGTTTTTACGGGGGTCCCGGATAGCGGGCTAGGGGTCAAGGGGGCTAGCAGCCCCCTTGCGGGGTGCGGGACAACGCCCCGTTAGAAATTTTTTTCTAACAGGGACGGTGTTGTGGAGTGTGTGTGTATCTATATATTTACATGTATACATATATATAAAAAGGGGGAAATCGCCCAAAGGACGCATGGGGTCAGCGCCTCACGTGCCTAGATCGCGAGCGCTGTGCGCTTAGGCGTTGTGCGCTTAAGCGCTAGCGCACCACGTGTCCGACACTTGGGCGCTGTGCGCTTAGACGTTGTTCGCTTAAGCGCTAGCGCACCACGTGTCCAACACGTGGGCGCTTGAGCGCAAGGCGCTCGAGCGCTAGCGCACCACGTGCCCAGCACGTGGACGCTGGACGCTCTGCACCACATGCCTGGCACGTGGGCGCTGGACGCTTGAGCGCAAGGAGCTCGAGCGCTAGCGCACCATGTGCCCGGCATATAGGCGCTGGGCTCTTGAGCGCTCGGGCGCTTGGACGTCGGCGAGAGAAAGGGGGCTTTTAATCCCAGAAATAGGATTTAAAATCCTAAACGAGGATTTAGAGAGCGCTTGGACGCCGGCGGGAAAAAGGAGGCTTTTAGTCCCAGAAATAGGATTTAAAATCCTAAAAGAGGATTTAGAGTGGAGTTAAACTCTTAAGATGTTTTGGAGTTGATGAAAGGGGTTCTTCTTTGGAGCCCTGGGTCTTCCCCAAAATGGGGTTTTCGGAGATGGGCCTCCTTCCTCCTCTGTTGGCAGTATCTTGAAAATCAAGAGATGAGAGATTTTAAAAATCTCTTCTTTTTGAGATCTGATGGGAGATCTAAGTTCCCCTTTGTGGGTTTCGTGGTAAAATACTATTTAGTTTTGGAAAAGGAAGAGTAAAACTCTTGATTTAATTCAAAAAGAGAAGAAGGTTTTTAGAACCTTGAGGAAGGAGAAGATCACAGATCTTGATTCTTTTGGAGAGAGAAAAAAGTTGTTGAGATATTTTCATTATCTTGGCCTTTATAGGCCATACACTTTACATATAGCCCTTTGGGCTTTACAAAAAATGGCATTTTGCCCATCCCATGGCTCATATGCCATTTCCTTTGCACATAAGCCACGGGCATACAAAAAATTGGCTTTATGCCCATTCATGCATAAAAAATTACATAAAAATTATTTATTACATGATTTCTTGCTTGCATAGGGGGGCCGGCCGCTTCATGTTCGGGCTTGACTCGGGCATGGGCCCACTTGGCTTGGGGTTGACCTTGACTTTGTCTTGGTCAACCAGAGTGCAATTTTCGACCCCAACAAAGTGCCCCCATCAATAAATGCACACCACATATGTGGGTCGTGTGCATGAAATTGATGGATCTTCTTTCATGTGGAGGCGTCTTGCTTTGGTTCCCACTTTTTGGGACGCACTGCCCTTTTTACGACATGGACGGTCGACGCTTAACGCGTCTCCGAGACGAAATGTCCGTGGTAGACGTTTCCCTGGCCCGGAGTGATTTAGTAAACTTGCCCCCGGCACGGGGTGTCGCTGGTCGACGTTTCCCCGAGGCGGAGTGTCTGTAGTCGACGTGCCCCCGGCACGGAGTGTCTGCTTGACGCTTTCCCGAGGCAGAGTGTCTGCTTGACGTTTTCCCGAGACGGAGTGTCGCTGGTTGACGTGTCCCCAGCACGGAGTGTCAGTGTTGGACGTTTCCCCGAGATGGAGTTTCGCTGGTTGACGTGTCCCCGAGACGGAGTGTCTGTGTTGGACGTTTTCCCGAGACGGAGTGTCGCTGGTTGACGTGTCCCCGAGACGGAGTGTCTGTGTTGGACGTTTCCCTGAGACGGAGTGTCGCTGGTTGACGTGTCCCCGAGACGGAGTGTCTGCTTGACGTTTCCCCGTTACGGAGTGTCGCTGGTCGACGTTTCCCCGGCATGGAGTGTCTGTGTTGGACGTTTCTCCGAGACGGAGTGTCGCTGGTTGACGTGTCCCCGGCACGGAGTGTCTGTGTTGGACGTTTCCCCGAGACGGAGTGTCGCTGGTTGACGTGTCCCCGAGACGGAGTGTCTGTGTTGGACGTTTCCCCGAGACGGAGTGTCTGTCGACCTGAGATCGTTATTTGTCTCGTATGAGTTCCCACTGTGCTTTGATTACTACCCTACCACGGCTCAAAGGAGTCGTGCAAACAAGTTTTAGTTAGGTACAGTCCCGAGCCACATGGAGGCAGTGAGCGGATCGTCGGGGATTCGCCTCTCCCGGTATTGGGGGTTGATGTCGCGTTGTGCACGGATTTAATAATTTACGTATATGTATTTCGATATGTATATTCTACTATTATGTTCTTTGTGTTATTCTATCTCTTAGGGTATTCGTATTTCGGTACGAACGCAGGTATGCATATACAGTAGAATGTAATCCGTATTTTATCCGGAAAACATTCTAGAAGGTGGCCACCTCATTTTTGGATTTGACCATTTTTTAGAAAATAGTAAATGAGGTGGAAATTGGAAAATGGGGAGTATGGTAATGACTATGTTTGCATAGTGTGCACAAATGAATTATTAATTCATTTGTGCATACTATTCAAGTATGGGTGGATTTTTAAAATAAAAGATATTGTTTTACAAAACCTAGCATGCTTGATTTTCTCTCTCATGCGAGCTTCATTATTTTTTATGGTTGGTTTTCTCTTGAGCATGCTTTGTTCTCTTCACCATTTTGTGCTTCACTCCTCTCTTGATTTTCCATGGTTGCCTCCACCTTCATTCTCCACCTCCTCTCAACCCTCTCATGAGTTGAGAAACATGAGAGGAGGTGAGATGAGATAGACCTACACTTAGTTCACACACTACATCCTAGGTTTTCTAGATTAGTATCCTATAAACCTTAGTTGCTTCACTTGCATCCATTATGTGAAGTTAGAGCTATAACTACATCCCTCGGGTGGATCATCTTCGATGGAGGGAGACCGGCTACCAAGCTTGATCAAGGAGCCTATAGGAGCTTGGGAAGATGGTTGAAGACCGAAGGACATGGATCAACTCGGTATAACCATTCTAACTTCTTTATTGCTTGCTAGTATAGGGTTTAGGGTAGATCTAGACATCAGGTCATGGTAACGCCAATTTAGAAAAATTTTGTTCCGCATTTGGCCACGGTTTGACGGCCGGGGTGCTGTCGTAACCCAACAAATGGAGCTTATTTTTGAGTCCAAATATTTGAATGTTGATATCCTACTATATGCACATGCACACATCTTGAAGTTTGAGATAGTAGAAGAGACCTATCATGCTCTTTTCTGAAATGCCCTAATACGGGAAAAAAATTAATATCACTAAAAAAAATTGAACACTGTCTTGCAATTATCAAGATAGTATAAAAAAATTTAACGAGGGTGCTTCATCTCCTAGTGACTTAGACCAACTGGTTTGGGATCATTTATTGTGTCTTAGGTGTTGTAAGATTAGGATACTACTATTTACGCCCAATAAGTGATCACATTCGATAATCGGTTGGTTAGTACCTCACGAAATATTAACGGTCTCATGAAAAATGTGGGAACCAATCTATCAATTTGATCCGCCGATTAAAAAGTAATAAGGAGCTAAGGGCAAAAATATGAGAGCTTGAATTGAATTCTCCGAGTGTAGGGATAATTTTTCACACACGTAGGGATATATGATCATGTTTGGAAGCTAGACAGGTAGGAAAAATTGGAAGAATGATGAGAAAGTAATTTTCAGTATAGATCAAAGTCTATTAAGGGATAGTTCATGACGACCAAAAATCTCAAGCTTTTTGTATTTTTCTTATCAATTCCTATTTTTGTATATAGTTTCATTTTCTTATTTTTGTTTTCTTTATTTTCTTTTATATGAGTAGGAGTAGGATTTAGTTAGATAGTAGTTAGTTTAGTTTAGTTTAGAGTTTAAAATCCTAGATTTGCTCGAGAACTAGCAAAAGATAAGTGTGGGGGTATTTGATTGGTGTAATTTATTGCATATTTTTCTAACCCATTTATCATTTTATTGTCATGTATTATCCTGTTCCGGGTATCTTTTGTGAATTATTACAGATAACAGGGTTTGGATATAAAAAGACGGAAAATTGTCCTAACAGAAAGATTACGTGCGTATAATAGAGATTTAAGGGAATTGTTCAGAAAATCAAAAGACAATTTGCAAATTTGGAATAAATTTGGGAATATTATTACAAATTAGCAAAGGTTGCAACAAATAGAGATGAATCAATTATCACAATAACAAATCAGTTGGAAAAACCAAATCAAATCAAAAACAACAAATCAGCCTGCCTAATTATATGCCAAATTTGGGAACAATTCGGAGATCTACGCAACTACAGAGATACAGCGAGCTATTCAAGATTTTATGTGTTCAAAAATCATCTAAATTGACGATAAAACCACAGAAAAAATATGAAGCCACGAAACTAAAATTCGGCGTTGGATCAGCGGCTAATCTAGTCAAACGGCGTCGGATCAGCGGTCGATTTTGGGTCGTTTGATGATATTTTTTATGGGCATGATCTTATTTCCACATATATTAACATGAGATGTAGAGTTTCGTCTTTTAAAGATTCTAAAGGCTCGCAACAGTATCCAACAAAGTAATTAGATTAAATTATCATAATTATTAGCAAGTAGATTCTCTTATATGATCTATTACTTATTCTTCAATCTTCCTTAGCCCTATATAAGCACTTGTATAGCCTTAAGGTTTCTTATCTCTCTCATAGCATTCATGTAACAACCATAACTTTATGTATGAATTTTTTTTTTAAATACAGAAAGGCACATCTAAGCCTGAACACGAGTTATAAGTTTGTTTTGCTTTAGAATAGCAAGAAGGAGCTTGTAGCTCATTGGTAAGACCTTGCACTGCTGAACCATAGCACCAGAGTTCAAATCTAATCAGCCACATTATAATTTTATTTTAAAATCTTTTAATCTTTTAGAAGCCCAAGAGTTTGTACGTGCACTACACGTAATAGGGTAAGTTACAAAATAATCAAACAGGTGAAATAGGCTAATTAAAGCGTCGTGGACACGTGGCCCCAATCCAGACCCTATCCCCTCGGATCCGACCGGCGAGAATCCCTCCCAGACCGGTGCCGCCGGTTTTCCGTAGCCCAAACTCTATTTTTTTGTAAACCCTAGACCCTTGGACTCCCCTCTTTAACCCCTATCTATTTGTTTTCCCTGCATTTTCCAAAGAATTAAAAACCCCTTTAAAACCCATTTTTAATGCAAATTTAAATGCATTTTTCATCACCCCCTAAACCCTAATTTGTCCTATAAATGCCCACTCCATTTTTCATCCCTTCATACTGAAAATTCTATACAAAAACTCTCAAGAATTCCCAAGTCTCTATTTGTGTGCAAGTGAAGTTAGCAAAGGGCGAAACTCCGACGAAGTTCCGGCAACGACCCAAGGAGTTTCCGGTGACGAAACGACGCACCGGTGCTTCCCCACTCTTTCTCTTTCTCCCCTCTACCTTATAAGCCAGTAAGTCCCATTTTCCCTCTCATCTTTAAAAATTTACATTTCTAAAACCCGACGGAAGCGGAATTAGTTCGACTTCCGATTCGGTTTTCTTTAAAAAAAACTACACTTTTCTTTAATAAGATAAAACCATATTCTCATATGTTGATTATTAAATATTAACAAACTCAACAAAACAACTTTCACATCAAAATAATCATTTTTATAACTTTTATCATACTTTTTCAGAAAAATACCATATAGTTTAGTTTTGACATAAACCATCATAATTCCTTGCTATACCTTTAGATAGTCCACGAGGTAATGACCTACCTCCTCACAACACACATATCTATCATAGCACGATGAATCTTGGGACAATAGAATACGGGAAATACGACTTTACAAATAAATCCCTTTAACTTATAAAACCGTTTTCTTTAAAAAGTGTATTTAACTTTCTATGCAATTGAGCCTCTACAACCCATTTTGGGAACCCCGTTTGGGATGGTTCGGATTATCGCACATCATCGGGCTTAGTAGAAAGAGATGCAGATCTCCGCAAGGAGCATTCGATCTCAATGGAATTTTTATATATTTTTCTTTAGAAAATGAGATTTTTACAAGAAAATAAATAAAATTATTTTCATTAATTATGTATATATAATTATTACTAAAATACTTATTATAAAAATATATATTATTCCATGTTTCCAAAACCCAAGAAAAGAATTCAAATATTACATGAAACTACCATGATAATTCAAAACAATATTCATTTTACAAATAAATACCATATATTATGAAATTAGGTTTTATTCACTAGAAATGTCACATTTATAAAATATACATCAATGAAAACCCTAAAGACGATAATTAAATGCTTGAGGTGTATTTTGAAATTATACCAAAACTATTTTTACATAAAACCCCCTCAAGTTATACTAAATTACAATAAGGACCCTAGTAAACATAGGTTTAAGCGGGACCAGTCTCTTGAGCCTCGGCGAGCCGGAGATATGGGTGCTTGCCTATTTAAGGTAGACAACTTAACAAACGGTGTTATCAACACGGTAATTGTCTTGGAAAAAAACACAAATCCTGCCGTCCATGTGCAGCAGTTACCGATAACACCAAAACAATCAGGATTTCAAGTTCTTTTAAAAGTGTCTGACTCAGACTGAGTCTCAATCTAATCAATCTGACTTGAATGTGATTCAAGTATAAACTACAATACAAAATGATTCAATATGAATCCATCTATTCAATCTATATCAATCTGTATTGACTGAACCGAATCATAGATATATTCCATTTACATGTTCTTTCATTATATCCGTTCCATTACTGATGTCATGGTTTTGGCAAGTCATCCATTTATACAATTTACAAGACAATACAATATAATCAATACAATCAATACATCGCGGGGTTTATAAGGGGTAGATTGGTACGGAAGGTGTTAGAAGTGGCACGAGACTGCAACCATAAGACACCTAACCTGAATCTCCATTGCCGTTGTACCGTGGCTGAACGGTTCCTTGTACTCTGTATATCTTAGTCTCCGGGATAGTGAGACTCCTCTCGTATACACTGGCCTCTTCTGTACCAAGTTACAAACAACAGCGTTAACACTAAATAACAACATTAAACAGTTATACTCTATTCTGTCTATTCTATTCTTATCTATCTACGGACTTACCGAGCGACTTGTTCGCTGACGATATTCTCTTTCTTCTTCTTTGGAATGTCGTAAGGTGTTTCGGACTCACTGGAGATCAAACCGAGCAGCGAAGACTTGGATCAGTTTACTGAAGACCCAGAGTTTTTGTTTCACTTGTACATTACATTTCATTTTCATTTCTGTTATGCCATTGTTTAGGCATCGTTTTCTTTCTATGTATTTTCATTTCAGTTGTATTGTAAAAAGAATGTTTAATAAATAAAGTTGTTGTTTATTTACATCTTGTCTCTTGTGTACATTTTATTTTATATTGCTTAGATACGCTTAGCGTGTTTACTTTGGAGTAAATGCTTAGCGGCCTTATCGCGTCCTCTGCCCGTACACTGGGAAGCGGGACGTCACAGGTTTTGTTAGTGGCCCATGCAGGTCAGCTCTGTGTGGACATATAGGCCAGCTCTGCGTGGATAACGTAAGCAATATAACACAAGAACCAGCAACTGAAAACATTCTTTACAATTCATATTTCTTGAATCTTCCAATTTCATATACTCTGAATCTGTCCTAAACCAAAATTTTCTTTCAAGGTTATGAATTCTCCAAACAACACCATTACCAACTTCAACAACACTCCACCACCCCTACCAATTACACCGGCCGTAGCTGTTCCGATCAATGAGCAGACGGTATTGCTTGAGGCGATCTGCAGCCTCCTGGAGGGACGCGGCAACAGAATGCTATCTTGATGAACCGTTCCAAGGCAGAAGCATCTAGGGTGAAGCAATTCAGGGCCTTGCACCCTAAGCAGTTCTCAGGAAAGGAGAGCCCCTTAGAAGCTGAGGAATGGGCTCAGAGTATTGAAGATGACCTGGCAGCAGCACAAGTGCCAGAGGTCGCTTGGGTTCGAGTTGCAAAGCTGCTGCTCACTGATAATGCACGGGTTTGGTGGAAGGCGAAAGAAAGCCGTCTCGCCCAACCGATCAAATGCGGGACTTTCCGCTATATGTTCGACGCAAAGTACTTCCCCGAGACTGCCAGATTCGAGATGGAACAGCAGTTCATCCACTTACAACAGGGTTCAATGTGGACCAAATAAGTGGATGAGTACGATATTGAGTTTACCATGCTCAGTCAATTCGCAGCACACCTAATACCGACGGATGAGATCAGAGCCCGACGATTCCAACAAGGGTTAGATCTGGAGATCCAGGCTGCATTAGCTACAGGGGATTTCCCAACCCATGATTTGTCTTTGAAGGCTTTCCGAAGATACGAGGCAGTAGTGAAGAAAAGGGCAGACCCCAATCTGCCGGAGTTAAGCGCCCTGCCAACCAGATGGAAGGAGGAGCCTCTTCAAGGAAAACTGTTGAACCTAGGAGACCGGAAGAAACAATTAACTAGCCAAGTCACGATTTTTGCTTCTATTGCAAGAGAGAAGGACATTTGGTGAAGGACTGTAGGCGCGCAAAAGGCATGTGCTTAGTTTGTGGCGCATCCAATCACGGAATTGGAAACTGTCCTTATAGACGCAACCCAGCTCACACACCCATCAACCACCCGCAATGGCCAGCTATTCAAGCTCCTGCACCTCGTCTTGCACTCCCAGCTCCACCACCTGCACAGCCTACTCGCTAATTCCATCAGGCTCTGAGGAACATGCCTCGAGGGCAGAGAAACATGCTCCAAAGACAGAGGAATGTGCCTCCAGCTAGGAGGAATGAACCACGGAGTCAGGCTTTCCTATTAGCGGCCGAAGAAGCAGATGCTGTAGACCAAGGTAACACCGGTAATTCTCTTCAACCATTTCAAACCATTGTACCACTTTGTTATTTTTTCATACACTATCAGTACTTCTATCACTAAATTTTTCTTGAATCTGTTACACTTTCCTTTTACAAATTTCGAGGACGAAATTTTTATAAGGAGGGTAGAATGTACCAACCCTAACTTTCTGTACGATTTTTTTTTTAAAATACAGAAAGGCACACCTAAGCCTGAACACGAGTTATAAGTTTGTTTTGCTTTAAAACAGCAAGAAGGAGGTTATAGCTTATTGGTAAGACCTTGCACTGCTGAACCATAGCACCAGAGTTCAAATCCCACCAGCCACATTATCTTTTTATTTTAAATTCTTTTAATTTTTTAGAAGCCCAAGAGTTTGCATGTGCATTACACGTAATAGGGTAAGTTACAGAATAATCAAACAGGTGAAATAAGCTAATTAAAGCGTCGTGGACACGTGGTCCCAATCCAGACCCTATCCCCTCGGATCCGACCGGCGAGAATCCCTCCCAGACCGGTGCCTCCGGTTTTCCCTAGCCCAAACCCCATTTTTTTGTAAACCCTAGACCCTTGGACTCCCCTCTTTAACCCTTATCTGTTTATTTTCCCTGCATTTTCCAGAGAATTAAAAACCCCTTTAAATCCCATTTTTAATGCAAATTTAAATGCATTTTTCATCACCCCAAAAATCTTAATTTGTCCTATAAATACCCACTCCATTTTGCATCCTTTCACACTGTGAATTCCCAAGTCTTTATTTGTGTGCAAGTGAAGTTAGCAAAGGGCGAAACTCCGACGAAGTTCCGGCAACGACTCAAGGAGTTTCCGGCGACGAAACGATGCACCGGCGCTTCCCCACTCTTCCTCTTTCTCCTCTCTACCTTATAAGCCAGTAAGTCTCATTTTCCCTTTCATCTTCATCTTTAAAAAGTTCCATTTCTAAAACCCGACGGAAGCGGAGTTAGTTCGACTTCCGATTCGGTTTTCTTTAAAAAACTACACTCTTCTTTAATAAGATAAAACCATATTCTCATATGTTGATTATTAAACATTAACAAACTCAACAAAACAACTTTCACATCAAAATAATCATTTTTATAACTTTTATCATACTTTTTCAAAAATACCATATAGTTTAGGTTCGACATAAACCATCATAATTTCTTGCTATGCCTTTAGATACTCCACGAGATAATGACCTACCTCCTCACAACACACATATCTATCATAGTACGATGAATCTTGAGACAATAGAATACGAGAAATACGACTTTACAAATAAATCCCTTTAACTTATAAAACCGTTTTCTTTAAAAAGTGTATTTAACTTTCCATGCAATTGGGCCACTACAACCTATTTTTGGGGACCCCGTTTGGGATGGTGCAGATTATCGCACATCCTCGGGCTTAGTAGAGAGAGATGCAGACCTCCGCAAGGAGCATTCGATCTCGATAGAATTTTTATACATTTTTCTTTAGAAAATGAGATTTTTACAAGAAAATAAATAAAATTATTTTCATTAATTATGTATATATAATTATTACCAAAATAATTATTTTAAAAATATATATTATTCCATGTTTCCAAAACTCAAGAAAAGAATTCAAATATTACATGAAACTACCATGATAATTCAAAACAATATTCATATTACAAATAAAAACCATATATTATGAAATTAGGTTTTATTCACTAGAAATGTCACATTTATAAAATATACATCAATGAAAACCCTAAAGACGATAATTAAATACTTGAGGTGTATTTTGAAATTATACCAAACCTATTTTTACATAAAACCCCCTCAAGTTATACTAAATTACAATAAGGACCCTAGTAAACATAGGTTTAAGCGAGACCGGTCTCTTGAGCCTCAGGGAGCCGGAGTTATGGGTGCTTGCCTATTTAAGGTAGACAACTTAACAAACGGTGTTATCAATACGGTAATTGTCTTGGAAAAAAACACAAATCCTGCGGTCCGTGTGCAGTAGTTACCGATAACACCAAAACAATCAGGATTTCAAGTTCTTTTAAAAGTGTCTGACTCAAACCGAGTCTCAATCTAATCAATCTGACTTGAATGTGATTCAAGTATAAACTACAATACAACATGATTCAATATGAATCCATCTATTCAATCTATATCAATCTGTATTGACTGAACCGAACCATGGATATATTCCATTTACATGTTCTTTCATTATATCCGTTCCATTACTGATATCATGGTTTCGGCAAGTCATCCACCTATACAATTTACAAGACAATACAATATAATCAATACGATCAATACATCGCGGGGTTTATAAGGGATAGATTGGTATGGAAGGTGTTAGAAGTGGCACGAGACTGCAACCATAAGACACCTAACCTGAATCTCCATTGCCGTTGTACCGTGGCTGAACGGTTCCTTATACTCCGTATATCTTAGTCTCCGGGATAGTGAGACTCCTCTCGTATACACTGGCCTCTTATGTACCAAGCTACAAATAACAGCGTTAACACTAAATAACAACATTAAACAGTTATACTCTATTCTGTCTCTTCTATTCTTATCTATCTATGGGACTTACCGAGCGACTTGTTCGCTGACGACATTCTCTTTCTTCTTCTTTGGAATGTCGTCAGGTGTTTCGGACTCACTGGAGATCGAACCCAGCAGCGAAGACTTGGATCAGTTTACTGAAGACCCGGAATTTTAGATTCACTTGTACATTACATTTCATTTTCATTTCTGTTATGCCATTGTTTAGGCATCGCTTTCTTTCTATGTATTTTCATTTCAGTTGTATTGTAAAAAGAATGTTTAATAAATAAAGTTATTGTTTATTTACATCTTGTCTCTTGTGTACATTTTATTTTATATTGCTTAAATACGCTTAGCGTGTTTACTTCGGAGTAAATGCGTAGCGGTCTCGTCGTGTCCTCTGCCCGTACACTGGGAAGCGGGGCGTGACAGGTTTTGTTGGTGGCCCCATATAGGTCAGCTCTGTGCGGACATACAGGTTAGCTCTGCATGGATAACCTAAGCAATATAACACAAGAACCAGCAACTGAAAACATTCTTTACAATTCATATTCCTTGAATCTTCCAATTTCATATATTTTGAATCTGTCCTAAACCAAATTTTTATTTCAAGGTTATTGTAAATCTCCGTTCCCATCTCAATAAAAGTTTTCTATTTTTCCTAAATTCCCGAATTGTCCTTTTCTTTTTTTCCCTCGTAAATTTTGTAGGAAGGTGGTTGCTTAAACTCCAATATTTATAATTTCCCAAACCCTAAAAGTCAAAACCCAAGATTTAAAACCAAAGCTAAATTAAACTAAAACCAAAATTTTACTAATAAATCCTAACCCAAACTATACTCAACCCCAGCTCACAAATAAAATAAAATATTAAAGAAAATAAAACATTTGGCCCAGCCCGTCCCCCTCCTCAGCCCACACACACAAAATTAAAATTTAAAATGAATTCTTTATTAAAACCCTCAGCCCAGCCCGTCTCCAAGCCCAACCCGCACCCACGCCAACCCGACTCGTTTCGAATCCCTTCTTCTTCCTCCAACGGCTATCTCCCTCCTTTCCCGCTCACCTCTTTATTTCGCGATCCGCCTCCCCCGCCGCAACTTATGCCCACGCCCTCGCAGTGCCGTTATCCCCTCGTCGCTTCCTATCTCCCTCACACCCTCACCTCTCTCCTGCTTTAAAAAATTCCTCATCTTTCTCCCTCTCGAAAACTCACGAACCCACCGAGCACCCAACTCCGCTCGACCCCCTCCGACGACGACAACCCCCTCGGCGACCCCATACTTCCTCCCTCACACTCGACTCACTCCTCACGAGCCCTTGCATCCACCAATCGACTCCCCTGCACTCCCAACCCACTACACCCGAGCTCGACCACCACCCCGCACCCTAGACGCCGGCGATCTACCCATTACGTCGTCGACCTCTATACTCTCTTCTCCCCATCATCATCTCTATCACGACAGCCCCGAGCCCCTAATATCGCTCTCTCACTCTTCAAAAAACACCCTAACCCAAAAAAAAAAAAACCAAATCTTGAGCTCCACTGTTGCCATCGCAGGAGCGCCGCCGCCGACCGTTGTCGACCCCAGTGCACTCGCAGAGGACCACTGAGCACCCCTCAGCTTCCAGTGACCGTGCAACGGCTCCGGGCAACTCCGACATCAAATCCGTATCGCGAGCCAAGCTCGCGCAAATCGATTCACGCCGTTCATCGCGCGTTCGTGGCGCTGCTGCTGCCGTGCATCCCCGAGACGTTTCCAGGCAAGTAATTTACTTGCTACATGCTAATCTACTCGTATTTCAAATTTAAACGGATAAGTTATGAAATTCCTTTTCCCGATAAAATTTAGTGACATATGTGTTCGATGCTAGGTCCCAATGAAAATACTTGCCTAAGTTGACGGAATTAAATTGTCTGTGTTGGCTCTTGTAGTGATGATTATCCTGTAAAAATCTTATTGGAAAATACGAATGTTAGTGACTAAAATGAATACCCCCAAATATACCGATAAAACTAGAAATTTCCTGTATCTGAAAATGATTAAAACCACTGTAAATTATGTACATATTGGAATGATGCGTTAGAGGGCTTAAATTGAAGACGACTCGACGAACTTTAACTCTATGTAAGCTTCTAATGTTTTCTGTACTGTAACTGCGACGATATTTGGATCAGAGTGCGACTCTGGACTGCAGTCCAGAGCGACTCTGATTACTGTTTACTGTACCAAAATGGGTGTCACTTTGTTTCCTGAATTCGTATGTTACGGAACTCTGCAGTGGATTACAGATGGATCTATTAGCTAAACAAAACAAGTGGTTTCATTCCGTTTCATTGCCGTTTGCTATTTAATTTGTAAATAAAAAGGGCAGAACGTATAACAGTCCAGAACAGATTCAGAAGGGACATACTTATGTTAAACTGTGTATAACTTTCGACGTACAGACACGATTGATGATCCGTCTATTGCGTTGAATACCCCATTGAAAACCCTAGATTATATTCAACTGTAGCATCGCTAAATTCTGAACCCAACTGGGTGCAATTCGTGTCGCGAAACGGACGTTCAGTTCAGAAACTGAATTTCCAGCCGCGAGCACTTAAAATGAAACAGCTGTATCTTGAACACCGGAAACCCGATTGAACTGAAACAAATTTTGATGAATTTCTGACTGAGTGTGCTATTTATCGTATTTGTATCATTTCGTTGAATTCTAAACATATGAATTTATGAAATTTTTGTAAGTTAATGACATGCACATTGGTTCATAACATACTTCGCTTGTTAATGGCATACATACATATATCATACCCCATTTGCCATATACTTAGTGTTAGTGGGTGTTAGAGTCAGTGGAAATTGCATTATCGTGCGTGATTGATGTTGGTTTAGGAGTGACGTGTACACCAATGGGAAGTGAATATTCGTGACAGTGATCGATACAGTGAACAGTGATAAAACCGTGCCATTGGTATACTTGTACACGACTAAATCAAGATCATAAATAGTGTAAACCTGGGGATAAAGGGGAAATCGAAGTGGAAAGAGAATCGTATTTAGCGGGACCGTGTTTTAGAGGATGATCATTCGAGCAGCGATATATATATTAGGTGGGATCTAGCGATCCAGCTGACAAGGTTATGTCCCGGGCATGTGGGCCGTTGTCTCGGGTATGTACGAGACTCCTGTTAAACATGATCCTCCTTTCCACTATGCGATTTCAAATATGACCTAGAGACCGATAGGGACACAGATCATATTTTGCATCATATAGTGACATAGTGATTACTCGCATTGTACTTTCACTGTTATTACCTCTTTTACCTGTTTCATCTTATTATAATAATATTGTTATTGTGTCGCTCTGACGGCCTGAGTATGCATGCTCAGATCCCGTGGAAGGACCAGCGCAGGAGACGGATCTACCTTTCGAGTTCACGGAGATATAGTCTGGTGTACTTTCTTTCTTTACTGCTTTCCATAAAAGTGATCGTGAGATTGAACTTGGTTAGTAACTGTTCTTGTTATTTGTAATTTGTGAACAATGGATTTTAATGTAATAAATTAGTGATGTGATTCCTTTACTACTGTGCTTTATTTACTGATTACCATGTAATACTAGAAGTCGAAGTGTGACTACGGCGGGATGATTCCTTGACCGTAGGAGCATGGCTGGCCTAGTCATCCCTCGTTTTCCGTATTTTGGGAAGCGGGGCGTGACATGGTTTAGTTGATATCAGAGCCGTGTTTAGTATCAAGGGATAACATTAACTACACTGTATTACGTTATTCTCGTTTTACTACTCTTGATTTTCATCCTTGAATCTGATCTTATCCTTTTGAATCTTCCAGTGATATGACGTCCCCGAATGACCCCTCCTCGGACTCCAACTCTCAGGACCGCACGGAAAGAATACTTAGTGCACTGACCTCTCTCGCGAAAGCTCGGGAGAGGAAGACAAATTTACTCGCTGAGGGACTCAGGGCGATTACCGCCGCAGGAGGACCCTCCGCACTCATTACCGCCCCCGAGGGCGCTACCCCACCAGTTTATCATACTAGGGCTGGTACCGTATCAGACTTCCAACAGTTTCATCCAGCTGCATTCACAGGGCTAGCTGAACCCCTTGAGGCCGAGCAATGGCTGGTGAACATGGATAACTTACTGACATCCGCCAGGGTTCCAGAGGAAGATAGGGTGGACGTAATAAAGATCCAATTGGAAGATGAAGCCCGTACATGGTGGTCGGTGGAAGAAAGCAGGCTAGACGGGCCGATTGAATGGGGCAAATTTAAGTAGTGCTTCCTAATCATTATTTTCCTTCCACAGCCAAGGCAGAAATGGAGGAAAGATTTATTCTTTTGAAGCAGAATGGACGTCCAGTGGACGTATATGCGGCAGAGTTCAACCGTCTGAGCCGTTTTGCTCCATACATGGTTGTCTCAGAGGCCACCAGGGCCAGACGCTTCCTTCAGGGGCTAGATTTCGAGTTGCAGCAGTTGATTGCATCGCTGAATTTGCAGACTTTCGCACAGGTACTCAACGCGGCGAGAGCTCAAGAGCAATTGATCAATAAGTTCAGGAAGCCCCCAGTCGTTCAAGCACGTACCCATGCGCCTTCTCGAGGAGCCATACCGGTTCACAGGCCTAGAACGGCATAAATGAAGTGCCCGTTCATACCACAGCATCGCCCCCAGAGACATAACGTAGTTTGCGGCTACTGCGGTAGAGGTGGGCATACGCAGAAGGATTGTCGTCGTGCCAAGGGACAGTGTTTGATTTGCGGATCCAGTTAGCACAGGATTAGCGGTTGCCCTGAGCGAGCATAGGTACAGGGAGGTTCTGGATCGTCGCAACAGAGGCCACAGGAGCAGAGGCAACCCTTTACAGGTCGCGGTCAGGGACGGGCTTTCACCTTGACCGCCGAGCAGGCAGAGGCGTCAGGAGACGTGGTTACAGGTACTCTACTCGTACATTCCTTGCCAGCTAGAGTACTATTTGATTCTGGAGCATCGCATTGTTTCTTGTCTGAGCATTTCACTGATACACACTCCATACCACATGAACCACTAACCAAGGGATGGGAAATACATACGGGTAATGGCATTATAATATCTAGTCGAGAATGTAGATCATGCCCGGTTGTAGTGTGTGGCAGGGAATTCTATGCGAATTTCCTTCTGATTGGGACAGGCAGTTACGACGCAATTCTCGGGATGGATTGGATGAGCACTTTTCATGCAGTTATCGATTGTCGTGCAAGGAATGTGATCTTCCGCATTCCCAATCACCCGGAGTTTATTTTCGAGGGCGGAAGCAAATCTTTGGAGCCAGCCAAATACAGAGCCAAGCCCAAGGAGCTGACAGCGATGGAGGTTGATGAGAGCCCAGTCCCAGAAATTGTTCGGGACTTTCTGGACGTATTTCCTGAAGATCTACCAGGTCTACCACCTCCTCGAATCTTAGAGTTCTCGATCGATTTGACTCCAGGTACGGCCCCAGTATCCAAGGCCCCATACAGAATGGCACCAGTTGAGTTGACAGAATTGAACAAGCAAATTGAAGAGCTATTGGAGAAGGGATTTATTCGGCCGAGCGCTTCACCGTGGGGTGCACCAGTTCTGTTAGTAAAGAAGAAGGATGGATCACTGAGAATGTATATAGATTATCGGGAGCTGAACAAAGTCACAATAAAGAACAAGTACCCAATCCCGCGCATTGACGACTTATTCGATCAGCTAAGTGGAGCCAAGGTATTCTCGAAGTTGGACCTCCGTTCTGGATATCGTCAAATCAGAGTAGCAGCCGAGGATGTATGCAAGACGGCTTTCAGGACCCGATACGGACATTACAAGTTCCTTGTGATACCGTTCGGTGTTACCAATGCCCCAGCAATATTCATGGACTTGATGAACAGGGTGTTCGCAAAGTACTTGGACACGTTTGTCATTGTGTTTATCGACGACATACTTGTCTACTCGAAGACCCGGGAAGAGCACGCTGAACATTTGCGCACGGTCCTACAAATTCTTCGGGAAGAGAAGCTGTATGCGAAGCTAAGCAAGTGTGAATTCTGGCTCGACAAGGTTCAGTTTTTGGGACATATCGTTTCGGGCGAAGGCATCTCGGTGGACCCGGCAAAGATAGAATCTGTCAGAGATTGGCCAACGCCGAAGTCAGTGGCCGAGATCAGGAGTTTTCTAGGATTGGCAGGTTATTATCGGAGATTCGTCCAAGATTTCTCAAGAATCGCTGAACCATTGATGAGGCTGACACGGAAGGACGTACCGTTTACGTGGACAGAGGAGTGCACTCAAGCATTTGACACACTGAAGCAGAAGTTAACCACGGCGCCTATTCTTATAGTACCAGATGATTCCGGTGGTTTGGTGATACACAGTGATGCCTCAAGGAAGGGTTTAGGCTGTGTGCTGATGCAGCATGGCCGAGTGGTAGCTTACGCCTCTCGACAACTGAGAAACCACGAGAAGAACTACCCTACGCATGACTTGGAGTGAGCTGCGGTAGTCTTTGCGTTGAAGATTTGGAGGCACTATCTATTGGGTGAGAGAGTGGAGGTGTACACAGATCATAAAAGTTTGAAGTACGTTTTCACTCAGAAGGAACTAAACATGAGGCAGCGTCGATGGCTAGAGCTGATGGCAGATTATGACTTGGACCTTCAGTATCACTCGGGGAAGGTGAATGTTGTACCCGATGCGCTCAGTCGCAAGCCAGCGATCATGATGTTGACCGGTCAGAGGAACATTATTGAGGACTTCCAGAGACTCGAGCTTGAAGTTGTTACGCCGAACGCACTCAGTCAACTTTGGCAACTACAGGTGCAATCTTCCCTGGTGGATCGCATCAAGATTGCACAAGCGGATGATCCCCGATTGCAAAAGTTCAGAGAGCAAGTGGAAGCCAGGCTGAGAACGGAATTGATTATACATGAAGATGGCTCTCTGAGATTCGGTAGCAGACTCTGCGTACCCAAGGGAGATGTTCGAGAAGAAGTATTGGCTGAAGCACACAGTTCAGCTTATTCTGTGCATCCGGGAGGTACAAAAATGTATCAGGACCTAAAGCAGCACTTTTGGTGGAACGGGATGAAGCGGGAAATTGCGAGGTTCGTATCCAGGTGTTTGGTATGCCAGCAGGTGAAGGCGGAGCATCAGAGGACAGCAGGATTGTTACAACCACTGCCGATACCAGAATGGAAGTGGGAGCACATTACCATGGATTTTGTGACGGCCTTACCACGGAGCCCTAGGGGCAATAACGTCATTTGGGTTATCGTCGATCGCCTCACAAAAGCTGCACACTTCATACCATTCCGAGTGGGACAGTCGACAGAATCGCTGGAAGAGAGATACATGCAGGAGATTGTACGACTTCACGGTGTTCCAGTCAGCATCGTGTCAGACCGGGACACCAGATTCTTGTCACACTTTTGGAAGAGCTTACAGGAGAGCTTGGGTACCCGCCTCAAATTCAGCACAGCGTATCACCCGCAGACGGATGGACAATCCGAGCGTACGATTCAGACGCTCGAGAATATGTTGAGAGCCTGTATGTTGGACTTTCAGGGTTCCTGGGAGGACCATCTGCATCTAGTCGAGTTCTCGTATAACAATAGTTATCAGGCTAGCATCCAGATGGCTCCTTTTGAAGCACTTTACGGACGGAAGTGTCGATCCCCAGTATGTTGGGATGATGTGGGAGAACGAAGATTACTGGGCCCCGAACTCATTGTTCAGACAGTCGACAAGGTCCAAAAGATCAGGCAGCGCATTAAGACGGCACAGGATCGACAGAAGAGTTGGGCAGATACCAGCCGGAGGGTACTAGAATTCGAAGTCGGAGATCACGTCTTCTTGAAGATTTCCCCTACTCGTAGAGTTATCAGGTTCGGAGGTCGGGGAAAGCTCAGCCCCTGTTTTATCGGACCTTTTGAGGTGCTAGAGCGAGTAGGAGATGTGGCCTATCGACTTGCCTTGCCTCCATCGTTAGCTGGTATGCACAATACCTTCCACGTGTCACAGTTGCGGCGTTATGTTCAGGATGAGAACCATGTCCTGGACTATTCGGAGCTAGTTTTGGGTACCGATCTGTCATACGAAGAACAACCCACTACCATCCTCGAACGCAGAGAGAAAGTGCTGAAGAATAAGGTCATCGCGTTAGTCCGAGTGTCTTGGGGCGGTCGTTCCCCAGGAGAATCCACCTGGGAGCGGGAGGAAGATATCCGTGCTCGTTATCCACATCTCTTTGTTTAGTACATTGTTTCCTTGTATTCTTGTTAAATTTCGAGGACGAAATTTTTTGTAAGGGGGGTATGATGTAAATCCCCGTTCCCATCTCAATAAAAGTTTTCTATTTTTCCTAAATTCCCGAATTGTCCTTTTCTTTTTTTCCCTCGTAAATTTTGTAGGAAGGTGGTTGCTTAAACTCCAATATTTATAATTTCCCAAACCCTAAAAGTCAAAACCCAAGATTTAAAACCAAAGCTAAATTAAACTAAAACCAAAATTTTACTAATAAATCCTAACCCAAACTATACTCAACCCCAGCCCACAAATAAAATAAAATATTAAAGAAAATAAAACATTTGGCCCAGCCCGTCCCCCTCCTCAGCCCACACACACAAAATTAAAATTTAAAATGAATTCTTTGTTAAAACCCTCAGCCCAGCCCATCTCCAAGCCCAACCCGCACCCACGCCAACCCGACCCGTTTCGAATCCCTTCTTCTTCCTCCAACGGCTATCTCCCACCTTTCACCTCTTTATTTCGCGATCCGCCTCCCCCGCCACAACTCACGCCCACGCCCTCGCAGTGCCGTTATCCTCTCGTCGCTTCCTATCTCCCTCACACCCTCACCTCTCTCTCACTTTCAAAAATTCCTCATCTCTCTCCCTCTCGAAAACTCACGAACCCACCGAGCACCCAACTCCGCTCGACCCCTTCGGCGACCCCATACTTCCTCCCTCACACTCGAATCACTCCTTACGAGCCCTTGCATCCACCAATCGACTCCCTTACACTCCCAACCCACTACACCCGAGCTCGACCACCACCCCGCACCCTCGACGCCGGCGATCTCCCCATCACGTTGTCGACCTCTACACTCTCTTCTCCCCATCCTCATCTCCATCACGACAGCCCCGAGCCCCTAATATCTCTCTCTCACTCTTCAAAAAACACCCTAACCCAAAAAAAAAACTAAATCTTGAGCTCCACTGTTGCCATCGCCGGAGCGCCGCCGCCGACCGTCGTCGACCCCAGTACACTCACAGAGGACCACTGAGCACCCCTCAGCTTCCAGTGACCGTGCAACGGCTCCGGGCAACTCCGACATCAAATCCGTATCGCGAGCCAAGCTCGCGCAAATCGATTCACGCCGTTCGTCGCGCGTTCGTAGCGCTGCTGCTGCTGTGCATCCCCGAGACGTTTCCAGGCAAGTAATTTACTTGCTACATGCTAATCTACTCGTATTTCAAATTTAAACGGATAAGTTATGAAATTCCTTTTCCCGATAAAATTTAGTGACATATGTGTTCGATGCTAGGTCCCAATGAAAATACTTGCCTAAGTTGACGGAATTAAATTGTCTGTGTTGGCTCTTGTAGTGATGATTATCCTGTAAAAATCTTACTGGAAAATACGAATGTTAGTGACTAAAATGAATACCCCCAAATATACCGATAAAACTAGAAATTTTCTGTATCTGAAAATTATTAAAACCACTGTAAATTATGTACATACTGGAATGATGCGTTCGAGGGATTAAATCGAAGCCGACTCGACGAACTTTAACTCTATGTAAGCTTCTAATGTTTTCTGTACTGTAACAGCGACGATCTTTGGATCAGAGTGCGACTCTGGACTGTATTCCAGAGCGACTCTGATTACTGTTTACTGTCCCAAAATGGGTGTCACTTTGTTTCCTGAATTCGTATGTTATGGAACTCTGCATTGGATTAAAGATGGATTTGTTAGCTAAACAAAACAAGTGGTTTCATTCCGTTTCATTGCCGTTTGCTATTTAATTGTAAATAAAAAGGGCAGAACATATAACAGTCCAGAACAGATTCAGAAGGGACATACTAATGTTAAACTGTGTATAACTTTCGACGTACAGACTCGATTGAGGATCCGTCTGTTGCGTTGAATACCCCATTGAAAACCCTAGATTTTATTCAACTGTAGCATCGCTAAATTCTGAACCCAACTGGGTGCAATTCGTGTCGCGAAACGGACGTTCAGTTCAGAAACTGAATTTCCAGCCGCGAGCACTTAAAATGAAACAGCTGTATCTTGAACACCGGAAACCCGATTGAAAAATTTTTTTTTGATGAATTTCTGACTGAGTGTGCTATTTATCGTATTTGTATCATTTCGTTGAATTCTAAACATATGAATTTATGCAAGTTTTGTAAGTTAATGACGAGCATATTGGTTCATAACATACTTAGCTTGTTAATGGCATACATACATATATTATACCCAATTTGCCATATACTTAGTGTTAGTGCGTGTTAGAGTCAGTGGATATTGCATTATCGTGCGTGATTGATGTTGGTTTAGGAGTGACGAGTACACCAATGGGAAGTGAATATTCGTGACAGTGATCGATACAGTGAACAGTGATAAAACCGTGCCAATGGTATACTTGTACACGACTAAATCAAGATCATAAATAGTGTAAACCTGGGGATAAAGGGGAAATCGAAGTGGAAAGAGAATCATATTTAGCGGGACCGTGTTTTAGAGGATGATCATTCGAGCAACGATATATATATTAGGTAGGATCTAGCGATCCGGCTGACAGGGTTATGTCCCGGGCATGTGGGCCGTTGTCTCGGGTATGTACGAGACTCCTGTTAAACATGATCCTCCTTTCCACTATGCGATTTCAAATATGACCTAGAGACCGATAGGGACACAGATCATATTTTGCATCATATAGTGACATAGTGATTACTCGCATTGTACTTTCACTGTTATTACCTCTTTACCTGTTTCATCTTATTATAATAATTGTAGGGTTCCTAGGCACTCCTGTGAAGGTTCATAAGGCATCAAACATGTCCGTATAAAAATTTAGACGTGCCGAACAACCCAAAGACAGGATCTTTGCTAGATAATTAAGGTTAAGCATACAAGATAACATCTTTTAAGCTAAGTGTGAGGGATTACAACCTTTGTAGTCCGCTCCTTCGCTTCACAAGCTCCGAGTAGAAGTCCCTTCGCCGCGATCCACGATCTCCCGGACTCAAGAGAGGCTCTACGACTCAAACGATCCATGCTAGCTTGAAGTGTTCCAAATCTCCGATGATCTACGTCGAAGTTTCACTAACTCAAGCTTTCTCACTCTAAAGAGATGAACACACTAATCTCACGGGCTAGATGAGATTAGGATGAAGGAGTAGTATTTATGCTTTCTTTTTAAATCATTTTCTCATAATTTATCATCACAAAATGAATATCTAGTGAGCTCAAAATCAAGAGAGAAGAAGAAGATGATAATGGAAATGATAATGATAAATCCTTTTGTGATGAATAGAAATAAAAGAATATGATTGATATATTAACCATGGTTAAGGATGAGTGGCTAATAATGTGTAGAGAAACAACTAGAGTTAGGGTTTGGTTGGGTTAGAAATGTGTCATCAAAAAATATCTTAACCATGACAAAATAAATTGCTTCTAGAAGGTGCATGAAGCAACTAACCCTAATCAAACCCTAACCTCATTTAATCATCCTTAAACATGTTTAATAATAAATCATATCATGTCACAATAATATATATCACATATATATTATATATTTGCAACAAAAGAAAATAATACAATTAACATATATCGCATATATATCAATGTATCATCCAGTGAGAAAATGAAATAATAAAGCAAGCCAATATTAGATAATGTAATAATATATCATATATATTATTATACATTAAATCATCGAATCAACACTTGATCCGACGATCCGGCTATATCGAATATAACCGACTAATATATCATGTACCGATTCATCGAATCAACACTTGATCCGATGTCCCGGTTCATATCTAAATATCCTGAGAATATAATACGGTATCTCATATCGCATTATTCTCGGTCCTGCACATATCACATATGTGCCTCTACTCCGTTTCGCCTGAGCCAAGAAACTTCTGTGTAGGACTCTAAAGAATCGTCAATACGCCGGTAGCAGGTGATGATCATATCAAACACCCACAAGCTGCAAGCGGTCAGCTAAACGTAACAGCCACCCAGGTATTGAGCGATCAGAAGATCAACAAGCTAGCATGTGCGTTCTCCTGTGAATCCAATCAGTAACACTCCCGTACAGTCCGGTCTGTTTGTCTGATATGTCGCATATCAAGTCTAGGGGTGGTAAACGTCAGACACCAGTAACCGATAAGTCGTGTCGATGTATGGCTCATAACGGGTCGAGAAACTACTAGTAACACTTACCAGTAAATCTCTATATCAGCCTTGGCCAGGGACTTCCAGTTATAGCCAATCGAACACAGCACAACATCAACTCCCTATACCGGGAGAAACGAATCCATTCCTATCGCTCATTGCCTCCATGCGATTCGGGACTGTACCCAAAAGCCACCGTTTTGCACGCTCTCTTGGACGTGGTAAGGTGGAAATCAAAGCACAGTGGGAATCACACAAGACTCTATGACGATCTCGGGTCTACAGACTACCCTGTACCAGTGCCACCGGAGAACTGCCATCTGACGTGTGGTATATCACCATCTGGGAGTTCTCGGCGAGTCCGTCCAGTGTACCCAGTCTCCACTGAGCACCCGTACACCATCTCTGATGTCAAACTGTAATACCCGAGCCCAATGCTACTATTTTCAGTTACTGTTTGAGCATAATGTGGTACTCATTTCATTTAACTTGCTTGTTTGTTGCTTACTGTAAAATTTACCCGGCAAAGTCATTTCTACATATAACAAATTTTGGCATCTAAAATAAAATTGAAAATATTCATCTTGGCCTACGTGACACCCCTAGCCTCGTGGTAGCGTCCGTGCATTGTGTTCTCGTCCCGTTCGGTGAAACGGGCGAGTTTGGACGGCTACGCGCGCGTGCAAGTGTCCGACTTGGGGGCATGCGTTTTAATCATAAAACATTTCATTTTAAAATTTGGAACCCGCTTAAAATCCTATTATTTAAATTTCAAATTTTTGGGCGCAACCCGGGCGCGATTTGGAAATGTTTCATTTAGCGCCAAAATCCCAATTTAATAAAATAATCTAAAACCATAATATATTCATATAATCTTACTGTTATATCTCTAAATCCCTTAAATCTTTTAAATTTCCTTCTCAAAACCATCAGCCAATCGCAGGGGATTTAAACCCCCGTGGGCCCCACTTTCCCTATCTCTCTCTCTCTCTCTCTCTAATCTGATCTCATTCTCTCTCCCCTCGTATATATATTTTTCCCCTCATCTCGTTTTCTTTCCCCACGAGAACAGCAACCCAAACCTCATCGCAACCCTAGCCAGCCACCGTGCCCATCACCGCCGCAGCCCAACACCGACGCCACCACCACCACCATCATCCTCATCGCAACAACCCTCCTTCCTCCTCTCCCACGTCCCCGTGCACCCTACGCCTAGCCGCGGCCACCTGCACCCGTCGCTGCTCGCCGTCGCCGCCGCAACTCGTCGACGACGACGCCGGCATCTTCCCCTTCGCCCCTCTTTCCGACCTCGACACCCTCCTCTTCCTCCCGAGTGCCCGGCGCCGCAACAGAACCCAACAGCAACCCTAGCACCTTCTCCGGTTGGCCGGAAACGCCGCCGTCGACCCTCGTCGTCGTCACCTGCGCCACCGCCGACCACCTCCTCTTCACCTGCAACCCCAAACCCGGCCTTTTCCTCTCCCTCCTCACCGTCTCTCCTCTTCCAGCACCCACAGCCGAGTCTGCCGCCGCAGCCTCCTCGCCGGCGCCCCATCGCCGTCGACCCCGTCGCTATCGCAACCCTTGCAATCCCAGTAAGCTTCCCTTCACTTTCCCCCTTCCTTTTTCCCCTCGCTGGTGGATCTTTGTCCGTACGTAGTATTGCTAACTTTTGTCGCTGTTTTGGCGTTTCGCCGGAATCCGGCCGTGCCGACGACTTGACCCGACATTCCAGCAAGGTACCCCGGTCCGCGTGGTCCCACTGTTCGTTGTTTGGATTCGATCCGTGAACCGTGCGTCCGTGGCGTGTTTTTCCGCCGACGCTACGTCCGTTTTTTCCGGTTCGCGAACCGTCGAGGCAAGTAACACTTGCTACATGCTATGCTATACAATTAAATGTGTTTTGACTCATTAAACTTGCAAAATTAACTAGGTGTAGCTACTTTTCTCATTTGGACGAAATATGACTTATATCATGATACAGTTAACCTAAAACCACATTTTGCCACTTTAACCCTAATAACGAAGTTACCCGTTAATCACATTTTACCGTCTAAAGGACGATAGCCGTACACATGTAGCTCTATTTCATTCTGATATTGATATAACGGTATTGCACCGCAAGGGGTGCTTGAAACTCGTAATATGATGAAACGTCTGTACTATACCAATGCACTAATGTGATTAAATAAATTGCTTATTGTTGTTTAATTCATTGTTTATTTCCTGCTGTTATTCCCTGTTCGATTTTATACCTGTTGTGAGCACACCCTCGATTGTGTTACATATTGACCCGACCTTGCTACACATGACATATACATATACCGATGCACCGGACATGGTACCCTTTACTATCGACTTGACCTGATGTACCATGACCTGACCTGTTACCTGATCTCATGCCTAATGCCAACAAACCTGACATGGAGTCCTCATGGACCATTCCTGTTGTCTATCCAGACAAACCTGACCTGTTACCTGATCCTGTGTTGGCATTAGTCCTTGACTACTGAATACCCGACCTGACACTTATAACCTGGGGGTATGGGGAAATCAAACGGGTAATCTAAAGTGTAACTTAAAAGGGTATTACTTGATCCGTGGTCCCGGGGGGTAACGGGACAGAGCCATTCGTGACTCTTACATTCCTGATCCGTGGTCCCGGGGGGCAACGGGACAGAACCATGATTGGTTCCCATCTTCCTGATCCGTGGTCCCGGGGGGTAACGGGACATATCCTTTGAGTTACATGGAGGATTACTCGAATTGATTTCAAAGACTTTAGAATAGGAAACCCGATAGAACATTTTAGTTACCCACTGCACACTTCCCTGCACTGCTTGTTCCATACTATTGCTTTATTCATGTTTATTCCTGCATTGCTTATTACCATGTTCATGTTATTATTGGTTGACATGACGCGCTGACGTCTGGGTTTTGCATGGCCCAGATCCTCTACCTTTGTTGCAGACTGATCAGGAGTTTTGCCGCTGTTAGATCGAGCGGTAGGGATCATGTCGGTATCCAGTCTTACTTTCCAGGTGTTTATTTGATCTTTTGCTTCCGCATACTGTAGCATTTCTTGACTCTTTTACTCTGGCTTATGGACATGTACTAGATAGTTAGTTTACTTTCCTGTTCTTGATATCTCTACAGCCGTAATGTGACTGTGGAAGGATTTTTCCTAACCACAGGTAGCATGGTTGGCTATGTCACGTGCCTATTTTAGCGTACTCTGGGAAGTGGGGCGTGACATGGTTCTTTTGGTATCAGAGCAATAGGATAGTCGGGTTGATTCTTTTGTAGTTGGGTATTGTACCCAATACACGAATCAGAATACCCGTGTTTAGGAAACATGTCCTGCCACCTTGACCGTTTTACCATTCTTGAATCACATTCTTCCTGATTATATCTTTTACGATGTGCAAACTTCCTTTGCATATCGATTCAAAAACCTGATTCCTTGTTATCTCTAGGACTTAGGCGACTTGGATGGAGTTATGTAATTGTGGCTATGATACCGCGGCATAGTTACAATGCGGTACTCTATTTAAGTATCTTGGAGTTCTAGCCTTGATCTATATTCAAGATCTATCATCATGCTAATGTTGGGTATTTTGAGTTCAGGATTATGGCCGGTAAGAAATTGAAGACATACCAGAGGCGTGTGGACGAAGCCGCCATGCTTGGAGTGATAAGAGGAATGCTGGAGAATCAAAGAAACAGACCAAGCTGATCCAGCAGCAAGCGGACTCATTTCGGGAAGGTTTGCAGATCGTTCAGCAGTCTGTGAACAATGTTGGAGCTAGACCAGTTGACTGAGTAGGGACCATAGCAGATTTCAGGCGGTTGGGTCCGTCTACATTGACTGGTTTAAAGGAGCCGTTGTCAGTGGAGCAGTTGCTAGTTGACACAGAGAACTTGCTTTTTGCGGCACAGATTCCAGATGACAAAAAAGTTGTTGTGGTACGCATTCAGCTAGTGGACTACGCCCGAGAATGGTGGCTTGTTAAGGAGACCCGCTTGCCCAAGCCGATCAAGTGGGCGGATTTTTCTAAGAGTTTCCTGGAGAAGTTCTTCCCGCGGACTGCACGGGAGGAAATGGAAGAGAAGTTCATCGGACTAAAGCAGAAGGGAGCACCCGTAGATGTGCATGTAGCAGAATGGACGAGACTCAGTAGTTTCGCTGGACCTTTAGTTGCCAACGATGCAGACAGGGCACAGAGGTTCATGCGCAGACTGGACGTGGACATCCAGAGGCAGATTGTCTCCCTGGGTTTGACCACTTTCTCACAAGTACTTGCGGCAGCCGAGAGCAGCAGAGTTTATCTGGGATGAAGGGGAGTTTTTCTGTCGGGCCAGTCGAGTTTAGGGCTAGGCCGACAAATAATATTCTTGCATCAATGGAAGTGATGAAAGTAAAGAGCCGGCTGTTGTTCGTGATTCTATGGACGCGTTTGAAGATATATCGGGTTTACCGCCGAGGAGAAACGTGGAGTTCGCAATTGATCTTATTCCTGGTGCAGCGCCAGTATCCGAAGCGTGTTATCCAATGACGCCAGTAGAATTGGAAGAAGTCTAGAAACAGGTTGCTGAATTGCTTGAAAAGGGTTGGATTCGAAGCAGTAACTCGCCTTGAGGAGCTCCAGTTCTTCTAGTAAAGAAGAAGGATGGTACAAGAAGGATGTGCATCGACTATCGAGAATTAAACCGGGTGGCTATCAAGAACAAGTACCCGATCCCTCGCATTGGAGAACTTTTTGAGCAGCTTAGTGGCGCGGGGGTATTCTCGAAGCTGGATTTGCGATCCGGATATCATCAGGTCCGAGTGAAAACATAAGATATTTGCAGGACGGCGTTCCGAACTCGGTATGGACATTACGAGTACTTAGTGATGCCCTTCGGAGTAACGAATGCGCCGGCAGTATTCATGGACTTGATGAACCGAATCTTTTCACCGTTCTTGGATCAGTTCATTGTGGTATTCATTGACGATATTCTGGTTTACTCGAAAAGTTTTGAAGACCATGCTGAGCATTTGAAGATCGCACTGCAGACGTTGAGACAGGAGAAATTGTATGCCAAGATGAGTAAGTGTGAGTTTTGGCTGGAGGAAGTAAGGTTTTTGGGGCATGTTGTGTCTGGCGATGGCATTGCCGTCGATCCAGAAAAAAAATTGCAGCAGTTCGAGATTGGCCTATTCCAAAGAATGTTGCTGAGATAAGAAGTTTCCTTGGATTAGCCAGATACTACAGGAGATTTGTGGAGAACTTTGCTCGTCTGGCAGAGCCGTTGACCAAGCTTACGCGCAAGGAGGTACCTTTTGTATGGGCGGATAAGTGTGCGTTAGCTTTCGAGACGTTGAAGCAGAAGTTGATAACCGCCCCTATTCTGACCGTGCCAGACAATTCCGGAGGATTGGTGATTCACAGCGACGCATCTGGGAAAGGATTGGGATGTGTTTTGATGCAGCATGGGAAGGTTGTAGCATACGCATCGAGACAGTTGAAGACCCATGAGAAGAATTATCCAACTCATGACTTGGAGCTTGCGGCTGTGATTTTCGCTTTGAAGATTTGGAGACACTACCTTTTGGGCGAAAGAGTCGAAGTTTTTACAGATCACAAGAGTTTGAAGTATGTGTTCACTCGGAAGGAGTTGAACATGAGGCAACGCAGATGGTTGGAGCTGATGGCCGACTACGACCTTGATCTTAAGTACCATCCGGGAAAAGTTAACGTCGTGCCGAATGCGCTTAGTCGGTTACCAGCGATTCAGGTATTGACTACACAGAGGGAGATCATTGCGGATTTTCGAAGATTTGACTTGGAGGTTGTGCTACCACATTCTACGGGACAGTTGATGCAGTTGCAAGTACAATCGTCCTTAGTTGAGAAGATTAAAGCGGCACAATCGCAGGATCCTAGACTGCAAAAGTTTCGAGAGCAGGTTGAAGCCGGACTTCGAACAGATTTACTGGTCCACGAGGATGGTTCGTTGAGGTATGGTAGCCGTGTGTGTGTGCCAAAGGGGGATGTGCGTGAAGAGCTTATGAAGGAGGCACACAGTTCAGCTTACTCTGTACATCCAGGAGGTACAAAGATGTACCGAAATATTCGACAGCATTTCTGGTGGGAAGGTATGAAACGGGAGATCGCTCGCTTCGTGACTAAGTGCTTGGTATGTCAGCAAGTCAAGGCTGAACACCAAAGGGTTGCTAGTTTATTGCAACCACTTCCGATTTCTCAGTGGAAGTGGGAACATATAACCATGGATTTCGTGACGGCTTTACCGCGGAGTCCAAGAGGCAACAATGCGGTATGGGTGATTGTCGATCGGTTGACCAAGGCAGCTCACTTTATTCCTTTTCGGGTTGGTCAATCAACGGAGACTTTGGCAGAACGGTACATGCAGGAGATTGTAAGATTGCATGGCGTACCGGTGAGCATCGTGTCCGATCGGGACACTCGGTTCTTGTCACACTTCTGGAGGAGTTTACAGGAAAGTTTGGGGACTCGATTGAAGTTTAGCACAACTTATCATCCTCAAACTGATGGTCAGTCGGAGAGAACGATCCAAACTCTTGAAGATATGTTGAGAGCATGCATGTTGGACTTCAAGGGTTCTTGGGAGGATCACCTACACTTGGTGGAGTTTTCTTACAACAATAGTTTCCAAGCGACTATTCAGATGGCTCCGTTTGAAGCTTTATATGGGCGTAAGTGCCGTTCACCTGTTTGTTGGGATGACGTTGGTGAACGAAGATTATTGGGACCAGATTTGGTAGTACAGACCGTTGAGAAGGTTAACGCCATCAGAAAGCATATGAAGGCAGCTCAAGACAGACAGAAAAGTTGGGCTGACACGTCAAGAAGACCTCTAGAGTTCGCCGTGGGTGATTTGGTATTCTTGAAGATATCACCGACTAGAGGAGTGATTCGTTTTGGGAGTCGGGGAAAGCTTAGTCCTCGATTCGTTGGACCCTTCGAGATATTGGAGCGTGTTGGAGAGGTAGCGTACCGTTTGGCGTTACCACAGTCCTTGGCAGGTATGCACGACGTGTTTCATGTATCTCAACTACGAAGGTATGTTCGAGATGAAACCCACGTCTTGGATCATTCGGAGTTAACCGTACGGGAGGACCTAACTTTTGAGGAGCGACCGATTGAAATCAAGGATCGGAGGGAAAAGGTTCTTAAGAACAAGGTTATCCCCTTTGTGCTAGTTTCTTGGGGTAATCGATCGCATGGAGAATCCACTTGGGAGCGAGAAGACGAGATCCGGCAGAAGTTTCCTCACCTTTTCCTGTAGTTTTCTATCTTGTATTCTTGGAATTTCGAGGACGAAATTCTTTATGTAGTTGAGTATGATGTAACACCCGAGCCCAATGCTACTATTTTCAGTTACTGTTTGAGCATAATGTGGTACTCATTTCATTTAACTTGCTTACTGTAAAATTTACCCGGCAAAGTCATTTCTACATATAACAAATTTTGGCATCTAAAATAAAATTGAAAATATTTATCTTGGCCTACGTGACACCCCTAGCCTCGTGGTAGCGTCCGTGCATTGTGTTCTCGTCCCGTTCGGTGAAACGGGCGAGTTTGGACGGCTACGCGCGCGTGCAAGTGTCCGACTTGGGGGCATGCGTATTAATCATAAAATATTTCATTTTAAAATTTGGAACCCGCTTAAAATCCTATTATTTAAATTTCAAATTTTTGGGCGCAACCCGGGCGCGATTTGGAAATGTTTCATTTAGCGCCAAAATCCCAATTTAATAAAATAATCTAAAACCATAATATATTCATATAATCTTACTGTTATATCTCTAAATCCCTTAAATCTTTTAAATTTCCTTCTCAAAACCATCAGCCAATCGCAGGGGATTTAAACCCCCGTGGGCCCCACTTTCCCTATCTCTCTCTCTCTCTCTAATCTGATCTCATTCTCTCTCCCCTCGTATATATATTTTTCCCCTCATCTCGTTTTCTTTCCCCACGAGAACAGCAACCCAAACCTCATCGCAACCCTAGCCAGCCACCGTGCCCATCGCCGCCGCAGCTCAACACCGACGCCGCCACCACCACCATCATCCTCGTCGCAACAACAACCCTCCTTCCTCCTCTCCCACGTCCCCATGCACCCTACGCCTAGCCGCGGCCACCTGCACCCGTCGCTGCTCGCCGTCGCCGCCGCAACTCGTCGCCGACGACGCCAGCATCTTCCCCTTCGCTCCTCTTTCCGACCTCGACACCCTCCTCTTCCTCCCGAGTGCCCGGCTCCGCAACAGAACCCAACAGCAACCCTAGCACCTTCTCCGGTTGGCCGGAAACGCCGCCGTCGACCCTCGTCGTCGTCACCTGCGCCACCGCCGACCACCTCCTCTTCACCTGCAACCCCAAACCCGGCCTTTTCCTCTCCCTCCTCACCGTCTCTCCTCCTCCAGCACCCGCAGCCGAGTCTGCCGCCGCAGCCTCCTCGACGGCGCCCCATCGCCGTCGACCCCGTCGCTATCGCAACCCTTGCAATCCCAGTAAGCTTCCCTTCACTTTCCCCCTTCCTTTTTCCCCTCGCTGGTGGATCTTTGTCCGTACGTAGTATTGCTAACTTTTGTCGCTGTTTTGGCGTTTCGCCGGAATCCGGCCGTGCCGACGACTTGACCCGACATTCCAACAAGGTACCCCGGTCCGCGTGGTCCCACTGTTCGTTGTTTGGATTCGATCCGTGAACCGTGCGTCCGTCGCGTGTTTTTCCGCCGACGCTACGTCCGTTTTTCCCGGTTCGCGAACCGTCGAGGCAAGTAACACTTGTTACATGCTATGCTATACAATTAAATGTGTTTTGACTCATTAAACTTGCAAAATTAACTAGGTGTAGCTACTTTTCTCATTTGGACGAAATATGACTTATATCATGATACAGTTAACCTAAAACCACATTTTGCCACTTTAACCCTAATAACGAAGTTACCCGTTAATCACATTTTACCGTCTAAAGGACGATAGCCGTACAGATGTAGCTCTATTTCATTCTGATATTGATATAACGGTATTGCACCGCAAGGGGTGCTTGAAACTCGTAATATGATGAAACGTCTGTACTATACCAATGCACTAATGTGATTAAATAAATTGCTTATTGTTGTTTAATTCATTGTTTATTTCCTGCTGTTATTCCCTGTTCGATTTTATACCTGTTGTGAGCACACCCTCGATTGTGTTACATATTGACCTGACCTTGCTACACATGACATATACATATACCGATGCACCGGACATGGTACCCTTTACTATCGACTTGACCTGATGTACCATGACCTGACCTGTTACCTGATCTCATGCCTAATGCCAACAAACCTGACATGGAGTCCTCATGGACCATTCCTGTTGTCTATCCAGACAAACCTGACCTGTTACCTGATCCTGTGTTGGCATTAGTCCTTGACTACTGAATACCCGACCTGACACTTATAACCTGGGGGTATTGGGAAATCAAACGGGTAATCTAAAGTGTAACTTAAAAGGGTATTACTTGATCCGTGGTCCCGGGGGGTAACGGGACAGAGCCATTCGTGACTCTTACATTCCTGATCCGTAGTCTCGGGGGGCAACGGGACAGAACCATTATTGGTTCCCATCTTCCTGATCCGTGGTCCCGGGGGGTAACGGGACATATCCTTTGAGTTACATGGAGGATTACTCGAATTGATTTCAAAGACTTTAGAATAGGAAACCCGATAGAACATTTTAGTTACCCACTGCACACTTCCCTGCACTGCTTGTTCCATACTATTGCTTTATTCATGTTTATTCCTGCATTGCTTATTACCATGTTCATGTTATTATTGGTTGACATGACGCGCTGACGTCTGGGTTTTGCATGGCCCAGATCCTCTACCTTTGTTGCAGACTGATCAGGAGTTTTGCCGCTGTTAGATCGAGCGGTAGGGATCATGTCGGTATCCAGTCTTACTTTCCAGGTGTTTATTTGATCTTTTGCTTCCGCATACTATAGCATTTCTTGACTCTTTTACTCTGGCTTATGGACATGTACTAGATAGTTAGTTTACTTTCCTGTTCTTGATATCTCTACAGCCGTAATGTGACTGTGGAAGGATTTTTCCTAACCACAGGTAGCATGGTTGGCTATGTCACGTGCCTATTTTAGCGTACTCTGGGAAGCGGGGCGTGACACAAACACCGATGGATATGGGATCATCTATCGCCCATCATATGGATCAAGATGCGTATACGCTAGTCTACTCTGGTGTATCGATGCCCTGTCTCGATATACCCTCGACTAGGAACAGTTATAGGATGTACTCATCAACTACTATGGACCCACTAGTATGATCTCATCATAATCCCAGTAGTCGAGTACAGATCCTAAGGGCTTCATCAACATGTGAGAGTAAGACAGTAAACCATTACAAGTCAACATGTTAAGATAAAGAGAAACCAAATAGCATACTATCATGACGAGCAAGAAAGTCCTCTCTGTATATATCTAAGCATCCATCATAATATACATCATATGTACAACAATGGCCTCTAGGGCATAGACATAACTAACAATCTCCCACTTGCACTAAGGCCAGCTGCTGTAGTATCTCATACCTAGCATCCCGAATAATCTCTCAAACTGTATCTGGGGAATAGCCTTCATGAATGGATCCGCAGTGTTGTCCTTCGTATCTACTCTCCTGACCTCGATCTCCCGGCGATCAACTATCTCCCTGATCAGGTGATACCGCCTCAAAATATGTCTGGACTTTTGATGGGACCTGGGTTCCTTGGCCAAAACCACAGCTCCATTGTTATCGCAATACAGAGGTATTGGACGCTCAATGGATGGAACCACACTAAGTTCACTAATGAACTTCTTTATCCAGACAGCCTCCTTGGAAGTATCGTTGGCAGCGATGTATTCAGCCTCCATCGTCGAGTCTGCAACGGTATCCTGTTTGGAACTCTTCTAACATACCGCCCCTCCATTTAGGGTAAAGACAAAACCC
This sequence comes from Agapanthus africanus, assembly GCA_030015575.1. Classification (NCBI taxonomy): domain Eukaryota; kingdom Viridiplantae; phylum Streptophyta; class Magnoliopsida; order Asparagales; family Amaryllidaceae; genus Agapanthus; species Agapanthus africanus. Next base: position 481,682,067 of record JASDDO010000010.1, on the reverse strand, counting down.
GAGTGCGACTTAGAGTCGTCCTTATCACTTTGGAAGCTGGAATCGGTAAAGGACTCCACCTGGAGTTCTCCGTTACCATACACCAAGAACATCTCCTTAGTCCTTCGTAAGTACTTGAGAATGTTCTTCACAGCTGTCCAATGACTCTCTCCAGGATCTGCTTGATACCGACTCACTACACTTAGTGAGTATGCTACATCGGGTCTGGTACATAGCATCGCATACATGATAGAGCCTACTGCCGAAGCATAGGGTATTCCTTGCATGCGAGCTCTCTCCAAATCAGTCTTGGGAGACATCTCTTTGGAGAGAGTGAGTCCAGAGATCGTGGGTTGGTTCCCACGCTTGGATTCTTCCATACTAAATCTCTTTAGTATGGTGTCAATGTACCTGGATTGGGACAATCCCAGTATCCGTTTAGATCTATCTCTATAGATCATGATTCCTAATATGCAGGAGGCATCACCTAGATCTTTCATTGAGAATCTCTGTGATAAGAAGAGCTTGACTGATTGCAGCATAGGAATATCATTTCCTATCAAGAGTATGTCATCCACGTACAATACGAGGAAGGCAACTTTACCCTCTGCTACCTTCTTATAGATACAAGGTTCATCTATATTTTTGATGAAGTCAAACTCTTTGACTACAACATCAAAATAGATGTTCCAACTCCGCGATGCTTGCTTTAACCCATAAATGGATTTAAGCAGCTTGCACACCTTTCCGCTGCTCCCACTATCTACGAAGCCCTCTGGCTGAGTCATGTACACGCTCTCTTCTAAATCACCGTTTAGAAAGGCGGTCTTAACATCCATTTGCCAGATTTCGTAGTCATGGTATGCAGCAATGGCAAGTAAGATCCGGATGGACTTAAGCATAGCCACTGGAGAAAATGTTTCGTCATAATCCACACCTGGTCGTTGACGAAATCCCTTTGCTACAAGTCTAGCTTTGAAAGTCTCAACTTTTCCATCTACACCAAATTTCCTTTTAAAGATCCACTTGCTCCCAATGGGTTTTACCCCTTCAGGAGCATTTTCCAAAGTCCATACTTTGTTGGTGTACATGGATTCCATTTCAGATCGTATTGCATCCAGCCATTTCACAGAGTCACCACTCGTGATGGCCTGCTCGAAACTAGTCGGTTCATCATCATCCATGATGCAATCCTCGCTACCACCATCAATGAGAAAACCGTAGTATCTCTCAGGTGGACGAGAAACCCTACTAGATCGGCGGAGAAGCTGGGGTTCGTCGGGTACTACTGAATCCTCTGGTTCCACTAAATCATCTGTTGTAGTTTGTTCTGCTGGAACTTCTTCCAGTTCTACCTCAGAGCCACTAATCTCTTTTGCAAGAAATTCCTTTTCTAAAAAGGTGGCGTGTTGAGCAACAAACACCCTTTGTTCCTCACTGTGGTAGAAAATATACCCTCGCGAATGCTTGGGATATCCAATAAACTTACATAAAACAGATCTTGCCTCGAGTTTGTCCGGGTTTCGTCTTTTGACATAAGCCGGGCAACCCCATATCTTAACAAAATTAAGATATGGTCTCTTCCCTTCCCATATCTCATATGGGGTGGTAGGCACAGATTTGGTAGGAACTTTATTCAGTATGTATGCCGCTGTCTCAAGCGCATACCCCCAGAAGGAAATAGGTAACTCAGCAGTGCTCATCATCGAGCGCACCATATCTAATAGGGTGCGATTCCTCCGCTCCGATACACCGTTGTGCTGTGGTGTATAAGGAGGAGTAAGCTGAGAGAGAATCACATTCTCTTTTAGATAATCTAGGAACTCACCGCTTAAGTATTCACCTCCTCGATCAGATCGAAGAATCTTAATACTATTGCCCGTTTGATTCTCTACTCCGTGCTTATATTCTCTGAATTTCTCAAAAGCTTCAGACTTGTGTTTCATCAGGAACACATGTCCGAATCTAGAGAGATCGTCAGTGAATGTAATGAAGTAGGAAGAACCGTTCCTGGCATGCGTAGACATGGGACCGCATACATCACTATGTATTAGTCCTAAGAGTTCAGTAACTCTTTCTCCGTGTCCACTAAACGGAGCCTTGGTCATTTTTCCTTTGAGACATGAATGGCAAGTATCATAAGATGATAATTCGAACGGATTCAAATAACCATCCTTATGTAACTTAGCCAGTCGTGTCGCATTGATATGACCAAGTCTACAATGCCACAAGTAGGATTCGTTCATTTCTGAACTTTTCCTCTTGTGTGTGTTTTGTATATTCAGGACTGTATTCTGATTCAGAATGAATATGCCATTATGTAACGAGCCTGATGCAATCAACTTTTGATTTAGGAATATGTTCATAACATTATCCTTCACTACAAAATTATATCCTTCTTTACTTAAATAAAGAAACTGATATAATATTGCACATCATGTTCGGTATATAATAGCACTCATTTAGAATCAGTGTATTACGACTTGGTAATATAAGGTGATATTCACCAACTGCTTTGGCTACAATACTTGCACCGTTCCCTACTTGAACGGAATGATCACCTTTTCCCAGTTCTCTACATTTACGTAGCCCATGTAACAATTTACATATGTGGGATCCTGATCCGGTATCTAATACCCAGGACGTAGGGTGAACTGAAAAACAGTTCTCAATAACTAACACACCCGAAGAAGATGCATCAATATGCATGTTCTTTTGGGCGGCTTGAGAATCCAGATATTCTCCTGTTTCCTGTTCAGTCTTATAACTCTTATAAGAAAGAACGGGTCCAACGTTCCCTTGCTCAGTACAATAATCAGGTTCAGTCAATACATCCATATTATTATCTTGATTATGGCCTGACATGGTCGCTACTTGGAGAGAGAAAGAAGAAAAACACTTTAGCGTATGCTCTTGCAAGATTAGATTGGTTATTATCTTATCTAATCAGGATGTCTCCCACTGTTTTTATCAAATCTACCTTCAAACCCTAAAAGGTAAGATTAGCCGGGATTAATTACACCCTACAATTTCGTCAATCTTTCAGCCAGATCAGTGTCGGTACTTTGAGGGAGGTTCCCCGTGCTTTCGCACGGACCTAATTAAAGTAAACCTCATTTTCCCAGAGGCGTAACCCCGTTAACACTTTTCTAGACACCTACTTGATCGGCTAATTGTCCTGTGTAAAACTCTCCCAGGAGTAACTCTTACTCGCAGTGGGTATCGGGATCCAACTATCTCATAAGAGGTATGCAATCTCATTGCAAATTTCAACGCTTGAAATTCCCGATAATATTTTGCCCCTAGTGTCCTATGATCTTGACGGAGGTCAACAAACCATAGGCTACTAGTCAAGTCCAACCCGTCATTTCTTGATTGAATTAAACCCACCCGCACGACCCTTGACGGAGGTCAACAAGGCCGTACGACTACCCTAATCCAATCTGCATCATATGCATAAGCAGATAAATACTAATCAGCTACCGCACACTACGCCTTGACGGAGGTCAACAAACGTAGCACGAATACCAAATAGGTCTTATCTGAAATGACGGAGGGCTCCGCAGGTTTTTCAGAAAACCCTGAGCGTAATGAACTTGATATCGTCGTAGAATCAAGTGTTTTTGAAAAGGAGTGTTTTTGAGGCTTTTCTTAGTTTCGCTAAAGGGGTCACTCCCGGTGAAGGGATCGTCGGCCCTTTCCTCATCGAATAAGGTGCAGGATATATCATATATACCGCTGTGCAAAGCAAAACACTAAAAGCAATCAAAAGACAAACCGAGTTTTGTAGCATCTGCCAGTTTCGCTAAAGAGGTCACTCCCGGTGAAGGGATCTCGGCTCTTTCCTCATCGAATAAGGTGCAGGACATATCATATATATCACTGTGCAAAGCAAAATTGTAGCTACCCTTTTTATAAAGTTTTGATTCTACAACATCTTTGGGTTTCTTTTTCTTTTTATTAATCTCATTAATAAAATCCCATCAGCTTATGCTTCCTAAGCATCACAGAAGAAACGAAAGCAGTAATATTTATATATCAGCACATATATATATAGTATAAGCATTCGTCTCAGGCAGTAATATGATCTCATCACAGAACATTGCAGCAGAAGAACATATATGAAATATTGGATATACTAGGACGTCCGTGTTTTCAATATGAGCCTGTATAAAACACGGATTCCACGGTCGCGACGAATAGCCAAACCCACATCCCAAGACCCCTACGAGAGCGGCAAGTAACACTGCCAATTCTAGGGTTAGGAGACCCGGTCTCGACTCCTCGAGATGGCCTCCCACTGGACCCTAGAACCCGGTTACTTGCGCTCCCCTCCTTGGGTCTACCTAATGCGGAAAAGTAAATAATATACAAGGGTGACATCAACCTCAACCTGGAAGTGCCCCAAATAAAAGAATATTACATTACAAATGAATTTTACATGAATGAAAATAAAAACCCTCATCTCACATAAAACCCCCGGCTATTCAGAACGCGACGATCCAATATAACATATCACAGCAACACATAATATCACATATCATCAACGTAAGTAAATATGCGCATCCCAATTGTCGTTGACATATAGCAACGAAACCGGCGATTCACATATTACACTTACGGTCACAGAAAAGAAAGTGTAAAACTACAACATTTGGAATCCATAATCACTTTAGACATCGTAAATCCGAAATATCACATACTTCGTATTTCATGCCTAACTATATGAATTCCACATATTGTATCACATTCCAGATAAATAGACAGTATTAAACTTTCCGAACAGATAATCAAATACCCAAAATTTCCTAAATTGCTCAACACTTGAGCGGAGTTCAAATAATCCCAGAATATGTCACAGTACCGGTGATCCAGCCGTAGAAGGGTCAAGCCAACGCCTCACATGTGGCACGCCGTACTGCCCCAAACCCTAAGGTTCAAAAGGCAGTTCAAGACGGTCACATAATCGAGTTAAGGTTTGTTGTCTTCTAGAGGGTCCACCGCTTAACTTGTACAATTTTTCCGAAAGATTTAAACCCGATAAAAATTCAACACTTGAAAGTTTTACGTGCCGGGAAAAAGTGAGTTAATGATATCCGTTCGAACTTTTTAACAATTTCTAAATATCTGGAAAAACAACGAATTTAAATTTTCCGATCGAATCTACGATTACAAAAGAAACCCCAGATTAAACAACACTTGAATCACTTTTAAAAATACCCAGAAGCATCAACAAGTACCTACGGATATTACCATGAAGCCACGTGTCACAATCCCACAAATCCGCCGCGGAACCGCCGCGGGAAGCAGGTTCCCGCCGCGGTTCCGCCGCGGTTTGGTGGATTTGTGGGCCCGTGTTTTATGGTAATTCTTAGAATTCCCTGCTAATTTTTTTACGTATTTTTAATTAAGAAAATTCCCAGAATTTGAAAAATTTCTAGAGAGGGGGTAAATTTTGTCGGTTCGGGTTCGATCGGAGTTTTAACTTCGTTAACACATCGCCTAATGCTCTAGCTAGGCTCTGATACCACTGTAGGGTTCCTAGGCACTCTTGTGAAGGTTCATAAGGCATCAAACATGCCCGGATAAAAATTTAGACGTGCCGAACAACCCAAAGACAAGATCTTTGCTAGATAATTAGGATTAAGCATACAAGATAACATCTTTTAAGCTAAGTGTGAGGGATTACAACCTTTGTAGTCCGCTCCTTCGCTTCACAAGCTCCGAGTAGAAGTCCCTTCGCCGCGATCCACGATCTCCCGGACTCAAGAGAGGCTCCATGACTCGAACGATCCATGCTAGCTTGAAGTGTTCCAAATCTCCGATGATCTACGTCGAAGTTTCACTAACTCAAGCTTTCTCACTCTAAAGAGATGAACACACTAATCTCACGGGCTAGATGAGATTAGGATGAAGGAGTAGTATTTATGCTTTCTTTTTAAATCATTTTCTCATAATTTATCATCACAAAATGAATATCTAGTGAGCTCAAAATCAAGAGAGAAGAAGAAGATGATAATGGAAATGATAATGATAAATCCTTTTGTGATGAATAGAAATAAAAGAATATGATTGATATATTAACCATGGTCAAGGATGAGTGGCTAATAATGTGTAGAGAAACAACTAGAGTTAGGGTTTGGTTGGGTTAGAAATGTGTCATCAAAAAATATCTTAACCATGACAAAATAAATTGCTTCTAGAAGGTGCATGAAGCAACTAACCCTAATCAAACCCTAACCTCATTTAATCATCCTTAAACATGTTTAATAATAAATCATATCATGTCACAATAATATATATCACATATATATTATATATTTGCAACAAAAGAAAATAATACAATTAACATATATCGCATATATATCAATGTATCATCCAGTGAGAAAATGAAATAATAAAGCAAGCCAATATTAGATAATGTAATAATATATCATATATATTATTATACATTAAATCATCGAATCAACACTTGATCCGACGATCCGGCTATATCGAATATAACCGACTAATATATCATGTACCGATTCATCGAATCAACACTTGATCCGATGTCCCGGTTCATATCTAAATATCCTGAGAATATAATACGGTATCTCATATCGCATTATTCTCGGTCCTGCACATATCACATATGTGCCTCTACTCCGTTTCGCCTGAGCCAAGAAACTTCTGTGTAGGACTCTAAAGAATCGTCAATACGCCGGTAGCAGGTGATGATCATATCAAACACCCACAAGCTGCAAGCGGTCAGCTAAACGTAACAGCCACCCAGGTATTGAGCGATCAGAAGATCAACAAGCTAGCATGTGCGTTCTCCTGTGAATCCAATCAGTAACACTCCCGTACAGTCCGGTCTGTTCGTCTGATATGTCGCATATCAAGTCTAGGGGTGGTAAACGTCAGACCCCAGTAACTGATAAGTCGTGTCGATGTATGGCTCATAACGGGTCGAGAAACTACTAGTAACACTTACCAGTAAATCTCTATATCAGCCCTGACCAGGGACTTCCAGTTATAGCCAATCGAACACAGCACAACATCAACTCCCTATACCGGGAGAGACGAATCCCCTCTTATCGCTCATTGCCTCCATGCGATTCGGGACTGTACCCAAAAGCCACCGTTTTGCACGCCCTCTTGGACGTGGTAAGGTGGAAATCAAAGCACAGTGGGAATCACACAAGACTCTATGACGATCTCGGGTCTACAGACTACCCTGTACCAGTGTCACCGGAGAACTGCCATCTGACGTGTGGTATATCACCATCTGGGAGTTCTCGGCGAGTCCGTCCAGTGTACCCAGTCTCCACTGAGCACCCGTACACCATCTCTGATGTCAAACACCGATGGATATGGGATCATCCATCGCCCATCATATGGATCAAGATGCGTATACGCTAGTCTACTCTGGTGTATCGATGCCCTGTCTCGATATACCCTCGACTAGGAACAGTTATAGGATGTACTCATCAACTACTATGGACCCACTAGTATGATCTCATCATAATCCCAGTAGTCGAGTACAGATCCTAAGGGCTTCATCAACATGTGAGAGTAAGACAGTAAACCATTACAAGTCAACATGTTAAGATAAAGAGAAACCAAATAGCATACTATCATGACGAGCAAGAAAGTCCTCTCTGTATATATCTAAGCATCCATCATAATATACATCATATGTACAACAATGGCCTCTAGGGCATATACATAACTAACAATAATATTGTTATTGTGTCGCTCTGACGGCCTGAGTATGCATGCTCAGATCCCGTGGAAGGACCAGCGCAGGAGACGGATCTACCTTTCGAGTTCACGGAGATATAGTCTGGTGTACTTTCTTTCTTTACTGCTTTCCATAAAAGTGATCGTGAGATTGAACTTGGTTAGTAACTGTTCTTATTATTTATAATTTGTGAACAATGGATTTTAATGTAATAAATTAGTGATGTGATTCCTTTACTACTGTGCTTTATTTACTGATTACCATGTAATGCTAGAAGTCGAAGTGTGAATACGGCGGGATGATTCCTTGACCGTAGGAGCATGGCTGGCCTAGTCATCTCTCGTTTTCCGTATTTTGGGAAGCGGGACGTGACATAGTTTAGTATATCACGCCCCACCACCAATATAGAGAGTATTGTCCGCTCTGGCCGAAACCGCACGGTTTTGTCCTTCGGAGCAAACCGGACCCGACCAGGGGCCACTTCCCAGGAGGTCACCCATCCCGGAACTTCCCTGGCTCGAGCATGCTTAACTACGGAGTTCTAAAGCTCCTGTAGTGCCGGGTCACTTAAAAGGCGCATCTGTATTGAAGAGTGGTATCATTCCATTTATAGTACAGATATGCCCCCTTTTGGAATGTATTCCGAAGAGTCCCCATTGTTCTACAGTGGGTCCCACGGACTCAAGAGGTGGCCCCTATGGATTCAAGAGGTGGCCCCCGCCCACTTAACACGACACTTGGCGTGGCACTTTTTTCCGTGTGGCACTTTGCTCCGTAAGCAAGAACCGGGTCCTGACAGTTATGGATTCCCCAAACAACACCAGTGCCAACTTCAACAATACTACACCACCCTTACCAATTACACCGGCCGTAACTGCTCCGATCAATGAGCAGACGGTGTTGCTTGAGGCGATCCGCAACCTCCTGGAGGGACAGCAGCAGCAGAATGCTATCTTGATGAACCGTCCCGAGACAGAAGCACCTGGGGTGAAGCAATTCAGGGCCTTGCACCCTAAGCAGTTCTCAGGAAAGGAGAACCCCTTAGAAGCTGAGGAATGGGCTCAGAGTATTGAAGATGATCTGGCAGCAGCACAAGTGCCAGAGGTCGCTTGGGTCGAGTTGCAAAGCTGCAGCTCACTGATAATGCACGGGTTTGGTGGAAGGCGAAAGAAAGCCGTCTCACCCAACCAATCGAATAGAGGACTTTCCGCTATATGTTCGACGCAAAGTACTTCCCCGAGGCTGCCAGATTCGAGATGGAACAGCAGTTCATCCACTTACAACAGGGTTCAATGTGGACCAAATCAGTGGATGAGTACGATGTTGAGTTTACCATGCTCAGTCGATTCGCAGCGCACCTAATACCGACGGATGAGATAAGAGCCTGACGATTCCAACAAGGGTTAGATCCGGAGATCCAGGCTGCATTAGCCACAGGGGATTTCCTAACCCATGATTTGGCTTTGAAGGCTTCCCGAAGATACGAGACAGTAGTGAAGAAGAAGGGCAGACCCCAATCTGCCGGAGTTAAGTGCCCTGCCAACCAGATGGCAGGAAGAGCCTCTTCAAGGCCAACTGTTGAACAATGAAGACCGGATGAAACAATGAACCAGCCAAGTCATGATTTTTGCTTCTATTGCAAGTGAGAAGGACATTTGGTGAAGGACTGTAGGCGCGCAAAAGGCATGTGCTTAGTTTGTGGCGCATCCAATCACGGAATTGGAAACTGTCCTTATATACGCAACTCAGCTCACACACCCATCAACCACCCGCAACGGCCAGCTATTCAGGCTCCTGCACCTCGTCTTGCACTCCTAGCTCCACCACCTGCACAGCCTACTCGCCAATTCCATCAGGCTTTGAGGAACATGCCTCGAGGGCAGAGAAACATGCCCCAAGGACAGAGGAATGTGCCTCCAGCTAAGAGGAATGAACCACGGAGTCAAGCTTTCCTTTTAGCGGCCGAAGAAGCAGATGCTGTAGACCAAGGTAACACCGGTAATTCTCTTCAACCATTTCAAACCATTGTACCACTTTGTTATTTTTTCATACACTATCAGTACTTCTATCACCAAATTTTCCTTGAATCTGTTACACTTTCCTTTTACAAATTTCAAGGACGAAATTTTTATAAGGAGGGTAGAATGTAACAACGCTAACTTTCTGTACGAATTTTTAAAAAAAAATACAGAAAGGCACACCTAGGCCTGAACACGAGTTATAAGTTTGTTTAGCTTTAGAACAACAAGAAGGAGCTTGTAGCTCATTGGTAAGACCTTGCACTGCTGAACCATAGCACCAGAGTTCAAATCCCACCAGCCACATTATCTTTTTATTTTAAATTATTTTAATCTTTTAGAAGCCCAAGAGTTTGCACGTGCAATACATGTAATAGGATAAGTTACAGAATAATCAAACAGGTGAAATAGGCTAATTAAAGCGTCGTAGACACGTGGCCCCAATCCAGACCCTATCCCCTCGGATCCGACCGGCGAGAATCCCTCCCAGACCGGTGCTGCCGGTTTTCCCTAGCCCAAACCCCATTTTTTTTTTGTAAACCCTAGACCCTTAGACTCTCCTCTTTAACCCCTATCTATTTGTTTTCCCTGCATTTTTCAGAGAATTAAAACCCCCTTTAAATCCCATTTTTAATGCAAATTTAAATGCATTTTTCATCACCCCCTAAACCCTAATTTGTCCTATAAATACCCACTCCATTTTTTGTATCCCTTCACACTGAAAATTCTATACAAAAACTCTCAAGAATTCCCAAGTCTCTATTTGTGTGCAAGTGAAGTTAGCAAAGGGCGAAACTCCGACGAAGTTCCGGCAACAACCCAAGGAATTTCCGGCGACGAAACGACGCACCGGCGCTTCCCCACTCTTCCTCTTTCTCCCCTCTACCTTATAAGCCTGTAAGTCCCATTTTCCTTTTCATCTTCATCTTTAAAAAGTTCCATTTCTAAAACCCGACGGAAGCGGAGTTAGTTCGACTTCCGATTCGGTTTTCTTTAAAAACTACACTTTTCTTTGATAAGATAAAACCATATTCTCATATGTTGATTATTAAACATTAACAAACTCAACAAAACAAGTTCACATCAAAATAATCATTTTTATAACTTTTATCATACTTTTTCAGAAAAATAGCATATACTTTAGTTTCGACATAAACCATCATAATTTCTTGCTATACCTTTAGATAGTCCATGAGGTAATGACCTACCTCCTCACAACACATATCTATCATAGCACGATAAATCTTGGGACAATAGAATACGGAAAATACGACTTTACAAATAAATCACTTTAACTTATAAAACCGTTTTCTTTAAAAAGTGTATTTAACTTTCCATGCAATTGAGCCTCTACAACCCATTTTGTGGACCCCATTTGGGATGGTTCGGATTATCGCACATCCTCAGGCTTAGTAGAGAGAGATGCAGACCTCCGCAAGGAGCATTCGATCTCGATGGAATTTTTATACATTTTTCTTTAGAAAATGAGATTTTTACAAGAAAATAAATAAAATTATTTTCATTAATTATGTATATATAATTATTACCAAAATACTTATTTTAAAAATATATATTATTCCATGTTTCCAAAACTCAAGAAAAGAATTCAAATATTACATGAAACTACCATGATAATTCAAAACAATATTCATATTACAAATAAAAACCATATATTATGAAATTAGGTTTTATTCACTTGAAATGTCACATTTATAAAATATACATCAATGAAAACCCTAAAAACGATAATTAAATGCTTGAGGTGTATTTTGAAATTATACCAAAACTATTTTTACATAAACCCCCTCAAGTTATACTAAATTACAATAAGGACCCTAGTAAACATAGGTTTAAGCGGGACCAGTCTCTTGAGCCTCAGGGAGTCAGAGATATGGGTTCTTGCCTATTTAAGGTACACAACTTAACAAACGGTGTTATCAACACGGTAATTGTCTTGGAAAAAGACACAAATCCTGCCGTCCATGTGCAGCAGTTACCGATAACACCAAAACAATCAGGATTTCAAGTTCTTTTAAAAGTGTCTGACTCAGACTGAGTTTCAATCTAATCAATCTGAGTTGAATGTGATTCAAGTACAAACTAAAATACAATATGATTCGATATGAATCCATCTATTCAATCTGTATCAATCTGTATTGACCGAACCGAACCATAGATATATTCCATTTACATGTTCTTTCATTATATCCGTTCCATTACTGATATCATGGTTTCGGCAAGTCATCCATCTATACAATTTACAAGACAATACAATATAATCAATACAATCAATACATCGCGGGGTTTATAAGGGGTAGATTGGTACGGAAGGTGTTAAAAGTGGCACGAGACTGCAACCATAAGACACCTAACCTGAATCTCCATTGCCGTTGTACCGTGGCTGAACGGTTCCTTGTACTCCGTATACCTTAGTCTCCGGGATAGTGAGACTCCTCTCGTATACACTGGTCTCTTTTGTACCAAGCTACAAATAACAGCGTTAACACTAAATAACAACATTAAACAGTTATACTCTATTCTGTCTATTCTATTCTTATCTATCTATGGGACTTACTGAGTGACTTGTTCGCTGACGACATTCTCTTTCTTCTTCTTTGGAATGTCGTCAGGTGTTTCGGACTCACTGGAGATCGAACCCAGCAGCGAAGACATGGATCGGTTTACTGAAGACCCGGAGTTTTAGATTCACTTATACATTACATTTCATTTTTATTTCTGCTATGTCATTGTTTAGGTATCGCTTTCTTTCCATGTATTTTCATTTCAGTTGTATTGTAAAAAGAATGTTTAATAAATCAAGTTGTTGTTTATTTACAACTTGTCTCTTGTGTACATTTTATTTTATATTGCTTAGATACGCTTAGCGTGTTTACTTCGGAGTAAATGCGTAGCGGCCTCGTCGTGTCCTCTGCCCGTACACTGGGAAGCAGGGCATGGCAATTCAAGTTAGGGTTTTCAAGGAGAAGAGATCGGGTCTATTGTAAGTACTCTTGATTATAAATAAGATTTATAATTCTTTTATAAGCATTAGTAACTAATTCTTTTCTAGGGTTTTGTTTATATTTATTTTGTGATTGGGTAATCTTTTATCTCTTCTTTTCTATACTTTTATGATGAATGTCTTATGATTTAATTATCCTCTTTATAGTTTTTCATCTTATAAACTAATCTCGAAATGAAAGTTGACGCCTAGAATAAAATTAGGAAAATGTGATAATACCAATAATCTAATTAGGTTAAGCAAAGTTTAGCAAACTAGAAACTTAATTTGGGAAGATAAGAAAATAATTTAATCACGAGATATTCAACCTAGATAGTTATAAGAGATCTAGATTAATCTATAAGACATTTATTGTAGACTCATGATCTATATATTTTGGTGGAAGATTAAAACTAAGTTATTTCTAATTAACTAGAACTAGAGTTTTTAATATGATCTAGATGATATTATAATTTTGATAGGCTATATTTATAATTTAAATATAACATATGCTTAGTTATAATTAATGGAAATATATTAGAACTAGATTAGAAAAGAAGATGAATCTTTTAAACCAACTATAGAAATAAAGCAAATAAAAACCCTAGATTTCTCTCTCTCTTGAAAACCAACTTTTATTTTATTTTGCATTTAAATCTTTAGATTTTAAAAACAACTCAGTTTTAACTTAATTTAAAAGTAGTTAACACACCTCTATATGGAAACGATCCTCAAATACAACTGCGATAACCTGTATACTTGCGGTTAAATTTGAAAACTAATAAAATCCCCATCACCTATTCTTCAGAAGATAATAGGGGATAACCACCCCCTTCCTTTGATATCTAGGGAGTAGTTACAGACTATTACTCCCCACTCATATAGGGATATAAATACCCCTGTGAGCAACTAATAGAGATAGAGAATTTCTTGATCTTGAAACCTTTGAACATTTATTAGAAGTTCTCCAAAGAAGAAGAAAACAAAGGAAGAAGAAGAGGAGAAGAAGCTGAGGACAAAGAATGGGATGCCCACATTCCTTCACTTTTCTCTCTCATTTCTATCTATCCTCTTCTCTCTTTATCTGAGGAGAAAGAGAGAAGGATGAAAACTTATACAAGTTTCCTGCTCTTAATAAAAAAAAGTTTAGAAACCATGGCCATGGTTTTCACAGGAAATGAAGAAGATCATAACACAAAGGTGTTTTTAACCCTTATGAACTGAATTAAGAACATAGGCTACCCCATGTTTAGCATATTTGAGAAATAAACCATCCTGTTTCCTAACATATAAATAAAAATAAATAAACTACTTCTTGAAGCACATAGGTCGAAACCCTATGCCTTCTTCTCTTAAAAAAAATAATAAATAGAAAATTCTATTCACTCTAAGGCATACACATGTGTCTCGGAGATCATATGAATCGAAATCTCATTCATTCTATAAGACATGAAAATATGTCTTTAGAATATCTGTGAACAGGAAAACCATGTTCATCACTTTAGACATGAAACACGTGTCTAATTCATAATCTAAGAATAGGAAAACCCTATTCATGTGACATGAAAATCATGTCTCCTGGTTCATGAATAGGCAAACCTTATTCATTTTCAGACGTGAACATGTCTGTGTATGATATGTCCATTAAAGACGTATCAGAATGGAATATTTCATTCATGTCCTAAGGCATTTAAAATCATGTCTTCAAGACCTTCATGAATAGGAAAATCATATTCTCAACTCACTTGTGAATAGAAATATTCTATTCATTTTTCAGATATACAATACATGACTCTGTTTCGGTGAATGCAGTGCCAAAAATATTGTATTCATCACCCAAAAGTCATGTTTTCACTCTTGAACACAAATCCATGTGTTCATGCTGCACAAACTATTAAGAATGACATCATACATTCTCAGTATGTGCAACAAACTCAAATAAATGAGTTTCACCCAAAAACACTCTATATCAAAATTTTCTGATGTGGCTTGAAGCAGCCATCGGGAGACCCAAGTTAGACCTCCCGGCTACTTCAGGACCCCTTCTGGTTCTTCGGGAGACCATAAATTGGCCTCCCTAAGATAGAAATATCTTTGTTTCGATAACAGAGGCCGTAAGGACCCCACTTAGGGTGTCTCACTCACACATGAGATGGTATAGACCCACCTATACCACGATATGGACCCTATCTAGGGTGTCCCATTTACACTTCAAATGAAGTGTTTAACTTACACTTCAAATGAAGTAAAACCTACACTTCGAATGAAGTGGTGTGGACCCCACTCAGGGTGTCCCAGTTATAATAATATGGCTCTCAGATTAGGGCATCGCCCATCAACTTCTACCAAGTTGACACCAAAATACCCCCAAGTATTTCAATGAAGATCTCAAAGGAGAATCCAATATAATTTTATATTCTTTTGCAATGCTATATGTAGCTTACATTCAATTTATATATAAACACAAACAAAATGAACAAAATATACATTCTTTTGTTTAAATTGTAGTTTGATTTATTTTACTGCTATATATGTGGTTTTCTCTCTAAAATGATGCAATTTGAAGCGAGCTAGTATGATATCTCGTTCAGGTGCTTCCTGAGACAATAGGATGTAATTAACGGTATGCGTTTGCGTTGCCGGAAGTTTCGAGCCCAGAAACTTCTGGTCATCCTTTAAAACACAAAATAACTAGTTTTGTTTAGACCCACTTTTGTTTCAACATTCAAGCATTGGAGTCCATAAGGAGGGTAAACAGTCTCATGCTTTCTGTTTACATGATACTTGATTGTTTTAGCGTTTGATGCATCTTCACATTTATTCTAGTACAAATATTATTATTTCAGCACTGAAATGTATAATAAATGAAAAGGCTAGATAATGAAAATATTCTCTTTTAAGCTTTTGGTTTCCTCGTATTTCGGGAGTATGCCCTTTAAAAACACTGAACCTTTGATATGCAACAGTATATAATATCTTCTATACTCCCAATTTGAGCAAAACTTGTCCATTCTTGCTACAGCACCCAAATCTCAAATTCTAGATACATAAATTGTCTTCAGCTACAACTTATGACATAAGAATTATTCTATGCACTCAAAATCTCTCGCTATATTGCACATGTACAACAACAAACTGCAATCCCAATTCTCCAATCAATTCAACTTCAATAAATCACTTCAACGTCAATAGTAAACTCGAAGAAAACACATTCGAACTTCCATTAGCCAAAGTCCACAAATTTTTAATAATCTGCATCACTTTGAGCTTTATCAGTGTAATGAGATAACTGAGTCCATGATTTCTCTACAGTCTTTTCGGATGCCCCATAAAATTTCGGCGCATCTCCTCATGCTGGGCCTGTTCTGTCTTGTTGGAGCCAGGCATTGCAACGCCAGCTCGAGGAAATTTTCAACTACAAGATTTGTTGCTGGGTTTTGTTCAAGATTTGGGTCTACCGTTTCTATGAAGTGCCCATCTGCAAACTTCTTCATCGCCTGCAGTGATCACTTGATGAATTAGTTCCTTATGATATCACAAAAGTGCAAGGCTTACACTAAAATATCCTTAGCTATCTTTTTCACTAAACTACCTTCATTTTCTTTTTCTTTTAAAAATAAAAATCGTTATAGTGCTTTGTGCAAGGGATGCTTACTGAAAAGAATTCCCTTTAAATTAAAGTTTAAGGGAGCATACTCTAATGACGATACTTTAAGGTGCTTTTATGAAATAGATAGCTAAGGGTACTCTAGGGTTAGTTTAACTAATGTGCAAAGATAACTATATATATAATATCAGAAATTACTTGGTGGAGATGACAACTTGTACCTCGGTCTAGATTTCAGTTGTTTAGTAGTAATGTATATCTGTGAAATGGCTTATTACATCTATCTGGATCTTCTCTTTTTTAATTTTATTTTCTATTTTGGCATTTTGGGCTATTTTCGTACTGTTGTGTTTGTGAGGATTGTTTTACGGTTAGGTTATAGTCTTTTAAATTCATTTTGTAGTCAGACTTTGATTTACTACACTTTTAGTTTTACAGACGTCTATTTCCTACATAATGATATCAATCCCCCATGTTTGTTCGATGATATCTACCGATGTCTTTGGCTATGCCAGATTGTTCATTTTTCTACCATCCCTTAGGCATTAAAAAAAAAAAGCAAAGTAGACAAATAAGATATATGTACTACAAATTTCCAGAACCTCTAGTGAAACGGAGAAACACAAGCCAAAATAAAAAGATGGCCTTAATAACCGTAAAATTTTGATGTCAAGTTAACAAATCCCTGGCTTATCAACTACAATTTAGTTTTAACCCCTCTTAGGAGGAGGAATCACTAAATATGTCCCAAAAAATTAGTTACTGTTCTATCAATTGAGTGTCGTAAAGAATTATTCTGATATCAATTGGATTCAGCATTCAGAAATTGTATGAACGAGGGGGGGGGGGGGGGGGACTTACCCATTTTATTGTTATTCTTTCTTTAATTTCTCTTTTTGGTTCAATGGGTCTTCTTCCAGATATCATCTCAACAAGCAGCACTCCAAATGAATAGACATCACTCTTTGATGTCAGTTGATAAGTTTGAAGATAGTCTGGATCTAAGTAACCTGCTGTCCCTTTAACTTGCGTAGAAACATGAGTAGCATCAGCATCGGTTGCACCGAGTCGAGCAAACCCAAAATCGGCAACCTTGGCACGAAGATTATCCGTAAGAAGAATGTTGGACGATTTAATGTCTCGATGAATGATAGGATGATCTACATGGAATAATAATTCAAAACAATCAGGATACTCAATCCTTCAAGACTTTTCAGTTAATTTGATGTTCCGCACAAATTAAAATTCTATTTGAATTTTGGCCAGACGCCTTGAAAAGGAAGAGGACGTCTTCTACAAGATAGGCAAGCCTATTGCTGAAAAATTATGAATTGAACTTATTGTTGAATTCAACACATAGCTCATTTATTTAATTTGTTTAGGAATGAAGAGTTTTCCTCATTTGCCCATGGGAAAGCATATTTCTTCTAAAGTTAAACTCTGAATTCTGTGCTCCGCCTCATTTTCATATTTTAAATGAAATGATTTGGCTAACCATTTTTCAGGAGAAAGGAAAAACTCCTTCATTGATGATCATTTGAAAATAAAAATACCTGTATACATATGGAGATAAGTAACAGCATGAGCAATATCAATTGCAATATCCAATCGAGCAGCAAGATCTAGAATATTTCCATTCAAACCTGCATTTCAAGAAAATAGTAGGTTAAGCGGAAAAAAATCTAAAGTAGAGAGAGAAAAGGATTACTAGACATAATGCAATGGTAGTTAAGGGGGAAAAATAAATTACAGTCGAGATGCTCTCTGAGAGTCCCATTAGGGACATATTCAATGACAATTATCCTCTCGTCTTCGTGCTCCAAATATCCAAATAGTCTTACTAAGTTCAAATGCTCAATGGATGCCATTGTTTTAATTTCGGTTTGGAATTCTGCACCTAGATTCTTATCATGAGCAGTCTGCAAATAACAAATAGTTCGAACCAATCAATTTTTTTGCCCCACTTAGAACAGAAATTATTGAACGAAAATTTAACCCCGATGATTCTCTCTAACCTTTTTGGCGCGTTTAATTGCTACTGATGTGCCATCAGTAAGCTGTCCCTTATAGACCGTCCCAAATCCACCTTGCCCGATTTTCAAAGCTGGGGAGAAGTTCTTGGTGGCCTTTTGAATATCTAATATCGTGAATCTCTTATCACCAGTTTCACTTTCAGAAGAATTGCTTTTGACATTGCACAGCCCTTCACCTGATTTTCCCCTTTCGCTGTCGTGTGTGTTTGCTAATGAGGTGCCTACAAGTGATTAGCAAAGACAAAATTTAGCTTTCTTTAATCTTCCATGGCTAATCAACAATAGTTATTGCATCGATATACAATAATGTGTATCGAAATATAATTAAACCGAAATTAAGTGGTGACTTCTGATGTCAACTCAATGAATCCAAAAAAAACCTTACAACTAATATAAAAAGGGTATTGTGTTATTAGCATTTAATAATGGTGATTAGATACCAATTGTACAAACTAGTTGATTGATGACCACCCTTTGGGGCGAAAAATAAAAAGACTGGGCATCCCTCTATATCGGAGAAGAGTCGTAAAAGTTGATCATAAATTAGTGTCAACATGTCCGCATCAAGTAAAAGGAAATTTATGAAAATAGGAACAGAATCTCATTCACATCTGTCGTATGGACCGTTGGTGTGATGACGAAGATTTTACCTTCACGCAAATTCGAGCATTGTCTCGAATTTATGGGTGATCGTAGCGGGGGCCTGTCAAGGGCCTGTATGAAAAAGACATCAGGGATTTCAAGGAGATTCCGTGGTTTTCGAAGATGGAGATTTGTTAAAATAACTTGAAAATAATTATAGCCTACACCATATTGAAATGACTTTTACTTACTCTATTATTTAGTATATGTTGCCTATCATGATATTCTTAACTATGGCAGCAAGGGGTTGATTCGCAACCACTTTTTTTAACTACTACATGGGTGTCTACAATGGGGAACCAAAATACATAGGCCATTAACGTAAGGTAAATAAAAGCCTTGTATTTCCTGCACAAGTTTTGAAAAATCATCGATCAACGTCATAAGATAACGACCTCCACCTTTCGATGGAACCTGATAGACAAATACTCATATGCCCTGACCACATATGTCACAAATGAGTAGCGCCTGAAACCGGATCAACTGATGACGAAACAGTTACAACACTTGTCTCCGTGCTATCTTAAAAGATGTAGAGGGTGTTTACCATCTTTGCCTTCAACAGAACAAGGAAGCCTTTAGTAACTCTCAAAACTCCATCTTCAGTTGAAAGCTTACACCCGCCGGAGTCAAGTTGTCCAGAGAAATGAGATTCCTTCTCAACTTTGGTACATGAAAAACATTATGTAACGTCCGAACAATACCATCAAAGATATGTATCTTGATCGAACCAATTCCAAATATGTTATAAGGTTGGTTATTCCTTTTCAAGACATTCTCACCATCAACAGATCGGTAAAAATAAACCAATCCTTGTAAGGATACATATGGTAGGAGCAATCTGAACCAAGAACCCACTTATTTTTCGAGCAAAAATCACCGGCACTAATTTTCATTTCATAAAGTGAGAAATGAAGATGAACGATCTCTATCATATTTTGAATGAGATTTCATGTTAAAAATGGTTTTTAAAACTTAATATTATATTTTTTTATTAAGTCTTCAATATTGAGAAGTCAATAAACAACCGAGAGTACACTTAATTTTCTTGTTATATCAATTTTTGGCCTTTGAACCGTCTCAAAAAGCTCTTTTCATTGCACATTTTCTGACAATTGAGCATATATGTTTTTGAGCCGGCTCATACCTATGTTGAGCCGTCTCAAACTATGAATCTTTTTCATGTTTGAGTTATCGTTCGTGTGAGCTGGCTCAACTAATTTTTGAGCCGTCTTAACCTAATTTTTTAGCAGATCTTTTGTTTCTTTTTAAGACGGCCCATCTCTATGTATATCACTCGAGCCGTCTTTCGTTCCCAATTCTAAAACCCTAACACCAAAATCCTAAAACCTTCGATCCAAATTACTCGATTTCAGTCGATTTCCACTCGATCTCTCCACCGATACTCGTCGAAACTCACATCTCTGCTCGATTCTCTCGACTTCGACCGATTTCATGGCGCCTAAGACAAAGAATCCAACGACAAAGGCGAAGAAACCCTTGATCGATGTCAATTCAGACTCCGATGAACGCGATGAAGCTCTGCCACGATTGTCGAAGCGCAAACTACTTTCTCCTGGCACCGGCGGTATGAACACCAAGCAGCTTGCGAAGAAGCCTCCAAGACCCGTTCCTAAACCCAGAGATAACCTTCGTTTGTCATTATCTATTCCTTCTTCAACATCTAACCATGCATCCTCTACATCAACTATTCTTTTGTCGTCTCTGCCTACTGTTTTTCATACACCTTCCCGCATGTTCGGTTGCCGTTGTCATATGCAAGGCCATTTCGATTTCTTTAAAACTAATTTAACTCACAAAGTGCTAACAGGATCTGTGATCAACTTTGACGGGCTAGATAAATGGAACATTATTGCTGTTTGAATATCAGGGTTGGTTGGACTTTCTTTCTCTTGATTGCACAACGTATCCATATGTAGTTTGTTGTGTGTTTGCAAATCTTTCTCGTGATGATCAATTGCCTGAATCACCTTATTCTTACTTTTATCGTGATTTCACTTTTAACCCCGATATTTTGAGCACTATCTTGAATATCTCTAACGCTGGTCTTGACATCTATGATTATTCTCTTTGTTTCTTTCTTATCCAGAAAACGAAATCCCCGCGACTGCTTCTCTATTGATCCACAACAATGCAACACTTGTTGACTCTGAGCTTTTGGATCTCTTGACTTCACGAGCCTGTCTTATCGCCAAAATTCTTAGTTGTTGCATTCTTCCCAAGACGGACAGTTGTCATAAGTATACCGCTTGTCACAAACTTTTTGTCTCATGCATTCTCAAGAAGCTTCGCATAAACCTTCCATTATTTCTTTACAAGCATATGTGGTATCTTGTTAATACTCGCAACACCCTTGTCTACGGAAAAATCATTACCAAAATCCTTAATCATTTTGATATTTCCGTTAGCAAGTTCTCGATCCAAGTCTTTGAGAAACCCTTCACTCACCATAACATGAAGTTCATGAATATCTCTCCTGATAGTATCACTTCTGATGATGTTGGTGATTCTCTCTCTACACCTTCTATTCCCACTTTTGATCCAGAGCCATCTACATCTGCTCCACCTCCTCACACCGATGAGCCTCCACACTCTGACCCTATTTCTGACGATACTTCTCACTTCGCCGATCCTACTTTTATTCCTTCTGATTTTGAGCGATATCTTCTTCACAGGATAAATGTCCTTGAAGCTCATCTTTCAAATAGGTAAATCGAATCTAAGAACCGAATGAATGTTTTTCTGGCCGACTTCCTTGCTACGAATTGTCCTCATTCTACTCTGTTCCTTCTCATTTCCAATCTGCATGGACCCCCTACATATCCTACTCATAGATCTCTGCCTCACATTTTCCCTTCACCTGCACGTGTTCCTCTTTCGATCCCGACTGATCCGGCTGCTCCCGCTACTTAGCACTTCAATGATGACGATATATTGGAGCATAGTTATTTTGTTTTTTATGACTTTTATTTTGGTTTAGTGGTGGTTATGAAACAATGACAAGGGTTGTAATATTTTTTGGTTTGGATATTGTGGACATGGATGTTGATATGGTTGTGATGATGGTTATGGATATTTTGATGGTTATGATATTTTGGTTTATATTTATGGATATGATATTTTGATGGAAATTTTGTTTTTGATGTTATAGATGTGGCTATGGATGTTTTTAATATGGTGATGCTTATGGTTTTGATGTCGTGGATGTGAATATGATATAAATTTATGAAATTATGGTGTGCATGGCTTTAATTTTATCGATGGTATACATGTTATTATTGTCGCTATATATCTACTGGTACTACCATTTTGATTTTCAACAAAAAAGGGAGAAAAATTATTATTTACCTAGGATATTTGTGAAATATTTTTTTAAGGATATTTGCAATGGTATGCACCTGAAATTTCAAACTTTCTGATGAATTCTTGGTTTTTCTAAATTGATGTTGGTACAAAACTTGAATTTATGCTTATCTATATGAATATTGAATTCAAGAGGAGTTTATATAACTTTTCATTGGATTTTACTTTTGGTTATGACTCAAAATCGTATATTGTAAATAGGTTTTATCAAACATCAAAAAGGGGAGATTATTGACCTTATTGGATAACATCTACTCATCTTGGTTTTAATATTGGACAAAGCACTATTTAACTATTTTACACACTGACGATGCTTGTAGTTAAGTTTTATGTTTTCGATGTGAGAGACATTACAGGTATAGCAATATCGTAAAAAAAGAACAAGTATAGTGATATCGAAGAGCAAAAGGGACGTGGCGACAATGGACTATCAAGACGAAGAGTTAAAGTTTAAAAGGGACATGGCGATAATGGACTATCATGACGAAGAGTTAAAATTCAAAGGGGCATTGATTCAGAGATGAAAACTCAAAGAGACCCAGAGAACATGCTACAAATATGTATAACTTGTAATTTCTCGTTTATTGAGTTGTAGGTATCTCGTATAAGTCACACGGTTTTAAAATCTTCAAAATATCACAAATATCTGAAATGTCAGTTCTTGAGTTGGCTCATGTCTCCTTGAGCTGTCTCAAATGTCCTTTGATCCCTTCTTTCACTTCTTGTTTCCTTGAGCCAGCTCATGTCTTGATTGAGCCGTCTCATAGTCATTCCATATAACTCCTTTTTTACACTATTGGCCAAAGACGACTCATTATTTTAAGCCGGTTCAACCTTGTTCTTGAGACGGCCCATGCTCTTTTTGAGCCGGCTCAACTCATTACCTGCACTTGATGATTTTTACATTGTTGGTATGAGACGGTTCATACATTTCTTGAGCCGTCTCAATTTGTGACCGTTTGAAATCCTTAATTGAATCTCGACCAATTAGTTTTCAGAATTATGGGATTCTTTCCCAACTCATTCTATGCTGCCTTGGTTGAATTAAAAACAGAACTTTTACTGAGATTATTATCTTGATTCAACTCTTGCTCTCATATTCATCATCACTCAAGCTTTTCGAAACCCTAGACCGTCACCGGGTGTTTATTTTCTTTTGGGTTTTGCAAAAACATTTTTTTTTTGCAAAGGACTTTTCCAAAACATGTTCAAATCAATTACCTTTGCAAATAATGATCTCTTGTTCTAAAACTCTTTATAAATTATTTTTGAGATCAAAAGGGGGCTTTAACTTGAATTTATCAAATACCCTAATTCTCTTGATTTAAAATTGTGTTGATTCAAATACGAGATTATGAGTCTTTTTGTTTTTGGTTTGGTTAATATCAAAGTGTGAGTTGTGAAGCTTTGATCTGAGCTTAAGAAAGATTACCCGGTGGAAGTGATCCATCAAGTTATAAAGGTTTGATCCGAACCTAAGAAAAGATTACCCAGTGATGATGGTCCATCAGTTGCGAACCCGGTGGAGCTTGTCCATCAAGCTGTAAAGGTTTCTTCACCTTAAAAAATTGTTTAGTGAAAAGTTTCTAGGGAGAGACCTAAGCGAAGACTAGATACTACGGTATCGAACTTCGTTACCAATCGCCAGTGTTGCTACTGAGTTTGCTCTTTCTTAAACTCTTATTATATCTATTGTTTGCGTGTTTGTTATTATTCATATTATATTTCCACAACGTATGTTGATTTAAGCAATAAAGTTTTAATTGTTGGCCATTGTCCCGTTCACCCCCTTCTAGGACACTTTTCAAAAATAACTTGAAAATAATTGCAACCTACACCCTATTAAAATGACTTTTACTTACTATATTATTTTGTATATGGTATCTATCATAAAATTCTTAACTATGGCAGCAAGTGGTCGACTCACAACCACTTCTTTTGACTACTATATGGGGGCCTACAATGCTAGGGGAACTAAAAGATGTAGGCCATTAACGTAAGGTAAATGAAAATCTTGTATTTCCTGTACAAGTTTTGAAAAATCATCAATCAACGTCATAAGATAACGATCTCCACCTTTCGATAGAACCTAAGAGACAAATACTCATATGCCCTGACCACACATGTCACAAATGAGTCGCGTCTGAAACCGAATCAACTGATGACGAAACAGCTACAACACTTGTCACTGTGCTGCCTTAAAAGATGTAGAGGGTGTTTACCATCTTTGCCTTCAACAGAACAAGAAAGCTTTTAGTAACTCTCAAAACTCCATCTTCAGTTGAATGCTTACAGCCGACGGAGTCGAGTGTGCCCAGAGACATGAAACTCTTCAATTTTGGTACATGACAAACATTATGTAACATCCGAACAATACCATCAAACATCTGGATCTTGATCGAACCAATTTCAAATATGTTATAAGGTTGATTTTTCCTTTTCAAGACATTCCCGCCATCAACGGATCGATAAAAAATAAACCAATCCTTGTAAGGACACGTATGGTAAGAGCAACCTTAACCAAGAACCCACTCATTTTTCGATCAAAAATCACCAGCGCTAACAACAGACAGAACTTCTAATGTGGAATTTTCTTCTGCTACAGCAACCGATGAAATCTCATTTTGAGACTTCTTCCCAGCATCCTCTCTAGCTTTGAACTTAGGACAGTCGGCCTTCATATGCCCCAATTTATGACAATATCAACAATCAAGAATTTTTTCTTAAACTAGACTTCGATCTAGCAGATTTATCCTCAGCAGAACCACGCTTATCTAAACGGCCACTATCAAACAAACACTCGACTGCATTTTCACTTCCCCCACAAAACTTTCTGCCATAACTTCTTAGAATGCAATACCGATTTAACATCTTCTAAGTAAAGTGTATTTCCACCATAGAGCATGCCATTGACAAAGTTCTCAAAAGAACTAGGCAGTGAACATAACAATATAAGGGCTTGATCTTCTTCATCAATTTTGCGTGTCCATATTTTTCAAATCCATAAGAATTTGATTTGATTGATATAAATGGTCTTTAATGGACGTGCCTTCACTCATGCGAAGGGTAAAAAGATGTTTCAAATATAGCTTGTTTGTGGGAGATTTCGTCATATGCAAGCTTTCCAACTTGAGCCACAAACCAACGGTCATTTCTTCATCTGCAACCTACTGCAGATGCTCATCGGCCAAACAAAGCTGGATAGCTCTATGTGCCTTCATCTCAAGTTCTTCCTTCTCATCTTCTGAAATAGAGACATGTAACTTGTCCTTTCCGAACAAAACTTTGAACAATCCTTGTTGCACCAAAAATGCCGGCATCTTCATACGCCATAAACCAATACTACTTATGCTGTAAATTTCTTTACTTTGTAACTTATCAAAACCATCTAGAAACCCGCAAGAAATCAACACCAAACCTATGATACCGTTTGTTACGCCGAACGGGTCCAACACATAATAAACGACTTATAAAATAGGGCACAAGGAACAATAGCATAAGTAGCCAACTGACAAAGTGGATAGCACACACGATTTAACGTGGTTCTGACAAACTCGACTTAGGTCCACTGGCGAAGACAACAATTGGATACCACCATGTCAAAGAGGAGAATACAAAAGAGTTAACACTCTTCTCCCACCCACCCAAACCTCACTACAAAGCTAATACTCAACAAAGAGAAACACTCAAAATAAAGAGCAGTACAAACAAAAGAAGCGAATGGAGCATAACAATTCTCTAAACAAAACTCTTCTAACTCTATTTGTAATTTTCTCTCACAAAGTTCTTCGAAGAATGAAGCACTCACACTTCAATTCTTCTCACCGAATGCATACATCAAGCCTTTGTTTAAATAGTTAAACCAAGGCATCTCTTTTTAAACCTTGAGCACGAAAAACACGATTTTCTTTTCCCTTGCATTAATAGGCTATGTCCTTTGGTTCTTTTAACATTGTAGACACCCATGTAGTCAAAAGAAGTAGTTACAAATCAACCACTTGCTGCCATAGTCAAAAACACTAGGTGGGCTAAATAGTAGAGTAAGTGAGAGTCATTTCAATAGGATGTAGATTACAATTATTTTCAAGTCATGTTAACAATTTCAGTCCCTCAAACTGATAGTTTGCGAAAGTTGAAACCACCGATAAGTAGGAGCTTCTTATTATATCATGAACTAGATGTTAAAGAAACTGGTCCGCAGGAAGTTGCTTTCCAGACAACATAGCTTCAAAATGGGTCACCTAGTAAAGCTTTTATGCTCCCGCACAATCTATCAGATTGGATGCCACTTATTCTAACTCAAAAACTAAACATTGAAGAGGTAAAGATTGAAAGCCCTTTACCAATAGGCTTTAAAGTTCACAGCTTTCGAATCTATTTTAAGTTGAAGGGTGTATATACTTCTATGAAATCGATATTCGTTGAAAACACAATGTGAGCCAACTATTCTAGAAAATTGACCATGGCCTTCACCCTGCCGCATAATGGTATTTTCATCACAGCATACTGAAAAATTGCTTCATTAAAGAAATGGAAGAAAATTCACACCCAATACAGCAGCAGCTCAAAAAAGGTTCCTTTTCCCCGTAAAGTTTGGCAATTCAATTCAAGTTTCGATTTTGAATCATAATACCAACAGGGAATTCATTATTGAACTCCAAAATCGATGAATAACTAAAATTAGGGATTGAATTTTGCAACAAAAAAACAAAACAAAAACGCACGAACACATTTTTTTTTTCTCATCAGGCTCCAAAAATCAAAAGAGAAGCTTACGTTGAGGCGTCTTGATGCCTTCAGAGAACTCATCCCTGAGAGATCCACTATCGGGCGACACGAAACAGGATCTGATAGCCCGAACGGCGACCCTCAGCGCGTTTCGCCCGGAACCCGAAGACGACGAAGAGGACCCGCTAGCGGCAGAGAAGCCGGAGGAGCGTGAGCTGAGGGAGGCGTCCCAGCTGCTCAGGTTTCGGGTTTCGGATCCTGAAGACCGCGGGCTCCGAATCCGCGGCATCGAGAGCAGCGCGAAGAAAGGATAAAAAAGGTTAGAGACGAGACAAAAGATATCTTTTTTAAGCGACGGCCATATAAAATGGGAGTGGGATGATTATCGTGCGCCGGCTGCGACGTTCAAGACGAGGAGTGATGTCTAATGTGCGCGGACGTGGGCTGAGTAGCGAATTGGAGTTCGAGGTCAAACGCAAGTGGGCGGAATTTTGGGATGATGATGGAATGGTAGACCTGGTTATTCTGACCCCGTCTCAAACAAAATTCGTCCGATCCGTAAATGATGCGTTGCGGTATGTACCGTCGAGTATGCAGGCACTATATCAATATATATGCTCTGCATCCTTGTATGAAATGGGAGCTCGTTGATAAACTAGGTTTAAAGAAGACTTAAGAGAGAGGAGAGAGCAGCTAAAACGAGAGAGGCAAAACTAAGTGATGGGGTCAGAATCTCCCTCGGGTATTGTCCTCCGTCGATCTGGCTGCAAGCGGTTCTGAACGGTTGTGATTGAGAGTGAGAATTGAACGTGTGGATCTCAATGGATTGTTGGATACTGTGGATGCCGAGTTAGCTGCATGGAAAGTCCCGGGATGGAAAACCACCGTAAGACCCTCCGACGATCAAGTAAGTACCGAGAAATAATGGCAGAGTAGTGGCGTATTGGAATCAATTCGACTTACCTGAGTCTTCTGGTAGAAGGGGGTTTATATAGTGGTCGCATGAGGTGTACCAGCATGAGATTCTCGCCGTCCGTTACACCTCTGCATCACGTTCGCGCTAATGGCGGGACACGCCTATTAATGGCGGGATGCGCACATTAATGGTGAGATACGCTAGCGCGAGATGCAGGTCGTGGAGCGGCGGAGATCTCGTCATGGCGAGATACACGGAGCCGTTATGGGGCGCTTGGGCTCCGTGCTCTCGATCGAACAGGGAAGCCGAGGAAGCTCAGCTCGGTGGATAGCTCGGCGGCCGAGGAAGCTTGGCTGTAGGAATGCTCGGAGGCGAGCTGTCGGATGGTTGTTTAGGCGAATAGGGAAGGCACTCCGGAGAGGTCTCCAAAAGGTCGGATGCAACCTCGGAGACGAGGTGCCGAAGAATGTCCCTAATACCTCATACTTGTTCCAGCTCCGTAGCCCCCAGAAATCTAGCGGGCTTAGCGGATAACACGTCATCCGCCACGTGTCGTGATCTGGGGAATACTCGTTTATGAGCCTCATCATTAGCCCCCCACTCTCGCCCTGACCTATTTATGGGTCAGGGTTGAGAGTGGTAAGCCCGGTTTTTGACGATTCAACCTAAGATTCCCCTGCAATGGGTTGTCGCAACATTTGGCGGCTACTCATCTTAAATCCCTAGATCCACGTGGTGGCTCGCGAAGTGCCTCAGTTCCCGCGCGTACCTTTGGTGACGTCAGTGTATCAGTGAAATGATTGCGCCTAAAAAAGGGGCGCCATTTCGTTCACTCGATCGGTTGGGCTACGCTCCACGTGTCCTCCATTGGGTAGTAAGACGTGAGTGGCCGTCACCCGAATCCTGGCGAGAGGGGACTGTAGGGTGTTTTTCGTCACCCCATTGAGATGGGAATACGCGCGCGCTTGTCAGGCGTACTACAGATTCCCTCTGCCTAGGATAGGGCGGAGTTTAATGATTATGGGGATCCGAATCTCCGGCAGCCGCGGACTAAGCTGCCGTTAATTACCGCTCACCTTTGGGGCGAGGAAACCTCCGATTGACGAGTTAAACTGGTCATGCGAACTCAATGTGCAGTGTACGTGCGTGTTTGTTTTGGAAGGGAGGTTTTGGATATATCGGGGACCCCGCAGAGGTTTTTACGGAGGTCCCGCTACCCGGATAGCGGCTGGGGGTCAAGAGGGCTAGCAGCCCCCTTGCGGGGTGCGGGGCAGCGCCCCGTTAGAAATTTTTTTCTAACAGGGACGGTGTCGTGGTGTATATGTGTGTGCACATATGTATGCATATGTGTGTGTGTGTGTGTATATATATATATATATATATATATATATATATAAAAGAAAGATGGGGGAAAGGCATCCAAAGGATGCGTGGGGCCAGCGCCTTGGACGTTGTGCGCCCAGGTGCTGTGCGCTCAAGCGCTAGCGTGCCATGCGTCGGCACGTGGGCGCTCTGCGCTTGAGCGCAGGGCACTGTAACGGAAGCACGCCACGTGTCGGCACGTGGGCGCTTTGCGCTTCAGCGCTTGACGCTCGAGCGCAAGCGCGCCACGTGTCGGCACTGGGGCGACTTGCGCTTGAGCGCAAGCGCGCCACGTGTCGGCACTGGGGCGACTTGCGCCAGAGCGCTGGGAGCTTGAGCGCAAGCGCGCCACGTGTCGGCACTGGGGCGACTTGCGCTCGAGCGCAGGACGCTGTTGTGCAAGAGCGCCATGTGTCGGCACGTGGGCGCTCTGCGCTTGAGCGCAAGCGCGCCACGTGTCGGTACGTGGGCGCTCTGCGCTTGAGCGCCGGTGAGGAAAAGAGGCTTTTAGCCTAAAAAGATTCTCGGAAGAGAAATCAGAGTGGAGTTGGACTCCTAAGTGTGTTTTTGGGGTTAATGGAAGGGGTTCTTCTTCTTCCTCCTCTGTTAGCTGGATCTTGAAGATCAAGAGATGTGAGATCTCAAAATCTCTCCTTTTTGGGATCTAAAGACAGATCCAAGTTCCCCTTTATGGGTTTGGTGGTGAAAAACTATCTTATTTTTGAAAAGGAAGAGTAAAACTCTTGATTTAATTCAAAAGAAATAAGAAGGTTTGAGACCTTCAGAAAAGGGAAAGAAATACAAACCCCAGGTTTTTTTTAGAGAATAAAAAGTTATTCTTTATTCATTATCATGTTGCCTTATATAGGCTTACATATTTACATATAGCCCCTTGGGCTTTACAAAAATGGCATTTTTGGCCATCCCATGGCTCACGTGACATTTCATTTTTGTACATAAGACATGGGCTTACAAAATATTGGCTTTATGCCCATTTTGTTTACATTCATGCATAAAAAATTACATAAAAATTATTTATTATATGGTCTATATTTTGGCATGGCGGAGGCTGGCCGCGGGCTCGACTTGGGCATGGGCCCGCTTGACCTGGGCTTGGGCCCACCTAGCTTGGGGGTTGACCTTGACTTTGACTCGGTCAACCGGGGTGCAAATTTTTACCCCAACAAATTGCCCCCCATCAATAAATGCACACCGCACATTTGAGTTGTGTGCATGAAATTGATGGATCTTGAAACTGGACTTCGAGGTGGAACATCATTCCGGGGGCGGAGCATCATCCCGGGGAGCATGATTCCCAGGAATCGGAGCATCATTCCGATTTGCGGAGCATAATTCCAAGGTCGGAGCATCATTCCGAAGAGTCGAAGCTTAATTCCGAAGAGCGAGGCATGATTCCAGGGGTCAGAGCATCATTCCGAAGAGCGGAGCATGATTCCAGGGGTCAGAGCATCATTCCGATGAGCGGAGCATGATTCCAAGAGATCGGAGCATGATTCCAGGGTTCGGAACATCATTCCGAAGAGCGGAGCATGATTCCAGAGATCGGAGCATCATTCCGAAGGGCGGAGCATGATTCCAGAGTTCGGAGCATCTTTCCGAATGGGGGAGCATGATTCCAGAGTTCGGAGCATCTTTCCGAAGAGCGGAGCATAATTCCAGGATTCGGAGCATCATTCCGAAAGGCGGAGCATGATTCCAGAGTTCGGAGCATCTTTCCGAAGAGCGGAGCATAATTCCAGGGTTCGGAGCATCATTCCGTTGGGCGGAGCATAATTCCAGAGATCAGAGCATCATTCCGATGATCGGCAGACATTCAGACCGAAGCATGATTTCGATGCAGAGGTAGATTCCTAGGCGAAGTATAATTCCGAAAAGGAAGGCAAATATTCCGAGGCGAAGCATTGATTTCGACACGGGGTATATTCTGAGACGAAGCATGATTCCGGCGCAGAGCTTGTTGGCTGACTTGATTCCGAGACGAAGCATAATTTCGACAGGGAAGGCAGGTACACCGAGGTGAAGCATCATTTCGACATGGGGTGCATTCTGAGACGAAGTATAATTCCAACGCAGAGCTTGCTGGTTGATTTGATTCCGAGGCGGAGCATAATTCCGGCAGGGAAGGTAGATATCCCGAGGCAAAGCATGATTTCGACACGGGGTAAATTCTGGGACGAATCATGATTCCGCCGCAGAGGTTGTTGGTTTGATTTGATTTGTGTTGACATCAACATCGCTACACTGGAGTATGGTACCAGGAGCGAATCATCATTTGCCATGAGTGGATTTGAGGATTTGGCTTTGGTTTGGCATCTGCATTGCTGCACTGGAATAATGCAGGAGCAACTCATCATTTGCCCTGGAAGGATTTGGGAATTGGTGGCTTAGGAGACAGGTTTAGATCCCTATCACCTAAGGCTTTTCAATTTTATGGGCCGTAAGGGTCCCATAAAAGCATTTTCTCCCTACGAGTCAAAAGGATCTCGTAGGTGTATTTTCTCCTTAAGAGTCGTGGGGACTCCTAAGGGTGCGCTCCTTTGTGAGTCGTAAGGATCTCACGCGGGAATTTTCTCCTCACAAAGTCGAGAGGACTTTGCGAGTGCATTTCATCTTTTTTTTACGAGTTTGCGCCCTTTCGGGTTTTCACAAACTCTCCGGCAGTCCTGCTGTTTTTACTCACGGAGCCCTTTCGGGTTTTCATCCGTGCCCATTTTGCTTGTAGACATACCATTTTTTTTATTTTTTTATTTTTTTCATTTATTTTTTCTTTATTTTGGTGGGACTTTGAATGTGGTCTCACCGGTAGGACTTGGGAGAGATTGGGGTTGTTTTACGCCCGTGGATTGTATACGGTTTTGCAGGATGTATGATCTAGACCGTAGGGCCGGAAGGATTTTGAGATTTTGTTGGCGTCTGCATCGCTGCATGGGAATATGGTACCAGGAGCGACTCATCATTCGCCACTTGGGGATTTGGATTTGGAATTTGGCTGGTGTCTGCATCGCTGCAGTGGAATATGGTACCAGGAGCGACTCATCATTCGCCATTTTGGAATTTGGTTGGCGTCTGCATCGCTGCACTGGAATATGGTACCAGGAGTGACTCATCATTCGCCATTGGGGTATGGGATTTGGACTTTGGTTGGCGTCTGCATCGCTGCACTGGAATATGGTACCAGGAGCGACTCATCATTCGCCATTTTGGAATTTGGTTGGCGTCTGCATCGCTGCACTGGAATATGGTACCAGGAGCGACTCATCATTCGCCACTTGGGGATTGGGGAGCGATGGCTTAGGAGACAAGTTTAGATCCCTATCCCCTAAGACTTTTCAATTTTATGGGCCGTGAGGGTCCCATAAAGCATTTTCTCCCTACGAGTCGTAAGGATCCTGCAGGTTTATTTTCTCCTTAGGAGTCGTGAGGACTCCTAAGTGTCTTTTTCTTTATGAGTCGTAAGGATCCCACAAAGGTTTGTTCTCCTCATGTATCGTGAGGACACATGAGTGGGTCTTCTCAATGGAGCATAATTTCAAAGGCGGAGACCAGCCGCGTAACTGGTGATTGTGGTGGGGCATGGGTATGTGTAACAACCGAGTTCAGTTATACCAATTTCTGTTTCCGTATTTGTTTGTCTGTGGTATTTTATTGATTTATCATATTTGGATGCGAATGGTAGTTTACTTTTACATTGCATTCGACCTGACCCGCTTACTTGAACTGGTTGATTCATATTTATAGATGATCCTGACTTGTTATATAGACACGTGCATCTCATGTATACTGCATACTGACATTTTATCTAGTATCTCATCTTTTGCATATAACAATTTAAATCACGTAAAATAATTTAAAATTGCATTTCATAGTCTGCATAATATCCCTAACCCTGTGGTAGCGTTCTTGCATCGTGTTCTCGTCCCGTTCAGTGAAACGGGCGTGTTTGGATGGCTACGCGCACGTACGTGTGTCCGTTCTTGAGGGTATGCATTTCTGTTACATAATCTTTCATTTTAATTTTTGGAACTTACTAATAATTTCTATATTTCAAATCCAAGATTTTAGACCCGACCCGGGGATGTTTTGGACTAAATTTGTATTTACCAGAAAATCCAATTTTATTTCAGCTAATATCTTTATTAAAATATAACAGTTTAAAATATTTATAACTTACAAAATCTTTTTAAATTAAAATCTAAACCTTAATAACAACTCCTTTCTCTCTCTCTCTCCCCTCTGAATATATATATTTATATATTTTTTATTTATTTAATTTTTCTTTCCTTATTTAATACACAATCTCTTCTTCTTACTTCTTCTTCTTCTTTTTTTTTTCTTTTTCTTGATCTTATTTCTTGATTCCGATGATCACCGCCGGAGCATTGCTCGTCGCTGACGATCCGAGTGATCCAGTGAACGTACCTGACTTGCGTGATCACCCTCGTGCATTGTTTGGAATCGTTCCGTGTACCGTGCGCGCGTCGCGACATTTCGCCGACGAAGGACGTTCCGCACACATCCGTTCTTGTTTCGTCTTGGCAAGTTAATCTTGCTACATGCTATATAATTCATTTTATACCTATTTAAATAAATACCATACCTATAGTTTAAATCTAGTACCCCATGTTTAATTTTATAACGTTTCGATATTCCGTTTGCATCCGTTTATATCATTTTAAATCTAGATCATGAAAACTTATCTTGTGACATACTAGTTTACATTATACTGCATCCATATCATTTAAAATATATATATTGTTGTAATATTTCTTATTATTATCTTTAATTAGTTTATAATCTGAATTTTATAATATTATACACTTGAAAATATTATAGTTTACACATGAAACGTCGTTGAAAAGCGGATACGACAAATCTGAAATTTACTGTACACCTTACCTTATAAAATTCATTATAAATCATAGAAAATCATTAGTATACGTTCTTTAGTTCGTTGCGAAGCTAACTCAGGATACTATAACTCTATGAAATATTTACTTGCAAAATAAATTGTTTAAATAACGTAAAATGCAAATGAATACGTCTCTAAACTGCTGTCCAGGGAAATTCCAGCAGCAAACTTTCAATTTCGAATGTTCATAGATTTTTGTAGGGACAACCTGAGATGCTTATACTTAAAATTGAAAACCTTATTGAATTATCTTTGTTTTGGTATAAGACACGTCCCTTTTGGAGAACGTTGTTATTTTTAAGCTATTTTACAAATCAGGGTGACGCTGAATTTCTGAACGGAACTTTCTTGTGCATGGTTAATCAATACCACTTTTATAGTTGTTAATCGCTTTGAATATGCTATCCATACTAATATTATTATATCAATATTTATATCACATATTGCTTAGTTGTACATCCCACATTACCATTTTATAGTTTTATAACTTTTCGGACATCCGTGCGCATCTTTAACCGGTTTTAGTTATAACTGCATCCATTGAACATATTATACATGTCATTGCATCCCTAAATTACTTAATGCTTATTAACCTGATTTTAACATCCATATTTGTCATACTGTATTCATATAATGTTGAAACCATCTCTAAAAACACAAACTGATAACCGTACAGCTAAGTAGTTTAACCTGCACATATTGCTTAACCTATTACATGTGCCAATTTATTGTGTTGTTGATACCCATGCTTGTTTATTTATAACCATGATTATGTTAGTTGATTATGAGCACCCACATGATATCTCTTACACCCTGACATGACTTGCTACACACATATTACTTGACCCGACATGGTACCGTACACTACTTGACCTAACTTGATGTACCATGGCTTGACCTGTTACCTGATCTTGTGTCTAATGCCAACAAACCTGACATGTAATCCTTATGGACCGTTCCTGCTGTCTATCCAGACAAACCTGCTCTGATCAGATCCTGTGTTGGCATTAGTTCTTGATTACTGAATACCTGATTTGAACACATAACCTTGGGGGTATGGGGAAATCAAAAGTGTAACTTAAAAGGGTATTACTTGATCCGTAGTCCCGGGGGGTAACGGGACAGAGCCATTCGTGACTCTTACATCTTTATCCGTGGTCCCGGGGGGTAACGGGACAGAGCCATTCGTGACTCTTACATCTTGATCCGTGGTCCCGGGGGGTAACAGGACAGAGCCATTCGTGACTCTTACATCTTGATCCGTGGTCCCGGGCCACTCTTGGTTCATATATTCCTGATCCGTGGTCCCGGGGGGTAACGGGACATATCCTTTGAGTTACATGGAGGATTACATTAATTGATTTCAAACAAACTTTAGAGTAGACAACCCAGTAGCACAGTTTAGATTGATTACTGCACGTCACATACACTGATACACTTCACTGTTATACATCCCTGTTGTCTTGTTACTATTTATGATTCATGCCTGCATATCTCGTGTATCCTGTTCATTTATTATTGCTTGATGTTATGACGTGCTGACGTCTGGGTTTTGCATGGCCCAGATCCTCTACCTTTGTTGCAGACTGATCAGGAGTTTTGCCGCTGTTAGATCGAGCGGTAGGGATCATGTCGGTATCCAATCTTACTTTCCAGGTGTTTATTTGATCTTTTGCTTCCGCATACTATAGCATTTCTTGACTCTTTTACTCTGGCTTATGGACATGTACTAGATAGTTAGTTTACTTTCCTGTTCTTGATATCTCTACAGCCGTAATGTGGCTGTGGAAGGATTTTTCTTAACCACAGGTAGCATGGTTGGCTATGTCACATGACTATTTTAGCGTAATCTGGGAAGCGGGGCGTGACATGGTTCTTTTGGTATCAAAGCCATGGGATATAGGTTAATCGGGTTTGATTCTTTTGTAGTTGGGTATTGGACCCAATACACGAATCAGAATACTCATGATTAGGAACATGTCCTGCCATCTTGATTATTGTGATTCTTGAATCATATCCTTCTTTTATCCTTCGCCTTGACGATATGCAAACCACTTTGCATCTCGACTTGAAACCCTTTTTGGTTTTCTATTGTCTCTCCCTATTCTTGATTCTGATACTAGGATTTGGGCGACTTGAGTGGAGTTATGTAATTGTACCCATGAACTGCAGCATGGTTACAATGCGGTACTCTATTTAAGTAACTTGGAGTCCTGGTCTTGATTCACTTCCTTATTCCATGATCGTTATACTACCTTGCTTCTCTCGGTTTCATTGCTTACCAGTTATTGTTTTATTACCAGCTTGAACCCTATTTACCGTGCTTAATCCTCTTCAGTATCTTGATTTCAGATGAAGTCATCTTGGTATCCTACTTGTTCTTATCTTTCCGCATTGGAATTATTCAATTCTGGTGCACTCCTTGTTTGTTGTGGTCTTGGGAATGGATTTTTCTTGGCACCTTCCACGCTCACAGTGATTGTAGAGCAAGGAAAGCGAACTTCCAGATTCCCAGACATCCGGAGTTTGTTTTGATGGAGGAAGTAGTTCGGTCGGTCCGGTCGAATTTAGGGCTAGGCCGACAAACAGTGTTCTTTCGTCGATGGAAGGTATTAAGGAAGAAGCGCCGGCTATATTAGGAGAGTTCATGGACGTGTTCGAGGACATCTCGGGTTACCGCAAACGAGATGTGGAGTTTGTGATTGATCTTGTTCCTGGTGCAGCGCCAGTTTCTAAAGCGTATTATCCAATGGCACCAGTGAAGTTGGAAGAAGTCAAGAAGCAGGTTACCGAATTTCTAGAGAAGAAGTGGTTTCGCAACAGCAACTCACTTGGAGAGCTCCAGTTCTTCTAGTAAAGAAGAAAGATGGCACAAGGAGGGTGTGCATCGATTATCGAGAATTAAACCGGGTGACTATTAAGAACAAGGACCCGATCCCTCGCATTGGCAAATTATTTGGGCAGCTTAGTGACATGAGGGTATTCTCGAAGCTGGATTTGCGATTTGGATATCATCAGCTTTGAGTTAAGTCTGAGGAGATTTGCAAGACTGCGTTCAGAACTCGGTATGGACATTACGAGTAATTGGTGATGCCCTTCAGAGTAACGAATGCGCCGGCAATATTTATGGACTCGATGAACCGAATCTTTTACCGTTTTGGACCAGTTTATTGTGGTGTTCATTGATGATATTCTGGTCGACTCAGGGAGTAAGGAAGATCGTGCAAAATATTGAAGATCGCATTGCAAACATTGAGGCAAGAAAATTTTATGCAAAGATGAGCAAGTGCAAGTTTTGGCTTGAAGAAGTAAAGTTTTGGGACATGTCGTAGCTGGAGATGGAATCGCCGTTTACCCAGGGAAGATTGCAGCAGTTCAAGACTGGCCGATTCCGAAGAACGTTGTAAAGATCAGAAGTTTCTTGGACTTGCAGGATACTACAGAAGGTTCGTGGGGAATATTGCTCGTTTGGCTGAGCCTTGACCAAGCTTACGCGCAAGGAGGTACCGTTTGTACGGACAGATAAATGTGCGTCAGCTTTTGAGGTGTTGAAGCAAAGGTTGATAACCGCTCTTGTTTAACCATGCCAGACAGTTCCGGAGGATTGGTGATTCACAGCAACGCATCTGGGAAAGGTTTGGGTGTGTTTTGATGCAGCATGGGAAGGTTGTAGCGTACGCATCTAGACAGTTGAAGACCCATGAGAAGAATTACCCAACTCATGATTTGGAGCTAACAGCTCTGATTCTCGCTTTGAAGATTTAGAGACACTACTTTGGATGAAAGGGTCGAAATATTCATTAATCACAAAATCCTGAAGTATGTGTTCACACAGAAGGAGCTTACTGAGACAGCGTAGATGGTTGGAGCTGACGGCTGACTACGATTTCGATCTTAAGTACCATCCGGGGAAGGTTAATGTTGTACCGGATGCGCTCAGTCGGTTACCAGCTATTCAGATGTTGACTACGCAGAAAGAACTCGTGGAAGACTTTCGAAGATTTTGATTTGGAGGTTGTGCTACCGCATTCTACGGGACAGTTGATGCAGCTGCAAGTACAGTCGTTGTTGATCGAGAATATTAAAGCAGCTCAGTTATAGAACCCTAAATTGCAAAAGTTTCGAGAACAGGTTGAAGCTAGACTTCGAACGGACTTATTGATTCATGAAGATGGTTCGTTATGGTATGGCAGTCGTTTGTGTATGCCAAAGGAAAATATTCATGAAGAAGTTATGAAGGAGGCACACAGTTCAGCATATTCCGTACATCCAGGAGGCACAAAGACGTACCGTGATCTACGACAGTATTTCTGGTGGGAAGGCATGAAATGGGAGATTGCCCGCTTTGTAGCAAAGTGCTTGGTGTGTCAGCAAGTTAAGGCTGAACATCAACGGGTTGCTGGTTTATTGCAACCACTTCCGATTCCTCAGTGGAGGTGGGAACATATAACCATGGATTTCGTGACGGCTTTACCGCGGAGTCCAAAGGGCCACAATACAGTTTGGGTGATTGTTGATAGATTGACCAAGGCAGCTCATTTCATCCCTTTTCGATTTGGTCAATCAACAGAAGTTTTGGCAGAACGGTACATGCAGGAGATTGTAAGATTGCATGGAGTACCGGTGAGCATCGTGTCCGACCATGACACCCGATTCTTATCACACTTCTGGAGGAGCTTACAGGAAAGTTTGGGGACTCGATGGAAGTTTAGCACAGCTTATCATCCTCAAACAGATGGCCAGTCGGAGAGAACGATCCAAACTCTTGAAGACATGTTGAGAGCTTGCATGTTAGACTTCAAGGGTTCATGGGAGGATCATCTATACTTGGTGGAGTTTCGTACAACAACAGCTTCAGGCGACTATTCAGATGGCTCCATTCGAAGCATTATATGGTCGCAAGTGTCGTTCACCTGTTTGTTGGGACGATTTTGGAGAACGAAGATTGTTGGGACCGGATTTGGTCGTGCAAACAGTTGAGAAGGTTAACACTATCTGGAATCATGTGAAGGCAGCACAAGACCGACAGAAGAGTTAGGCTGATACGTCGAGAGAACCTCTAGAGTTCGCTGTGGGTGATTTAGTATTCTTGAAGATGTCACCGACTAGAGGGGGATCCGTTACGGTAGTCGAGAAAAGTTTAGTCCTCGATTCGTTGGACCTTGTAAGATTTTGGAGCGTATTGGAGAAGTGGCGTATCGTTTGGCGTTGCCGCAATCTTTGGCGAATGTTCATGACGTGTTTCATGTATCTCAACTCCGTAAATATGTTCGAGATGAAACACACGTGCTGCATCTTTCGGAGCTGACTGTCCGAGAAGATTTGACTTTTGAGGAGCGACCGATATCGATTGTGGATCGAAGAGAAAAGGTTCTTAAGAACAAAGTTATCTCTCTTGTACTTGTTTCTTGTGGTAATCGCTCAGATGGAGAATCAACTTGGGAACGAGAAGATGAAATCCGGCAGAAGTTTCCACATCTATTCTTGTAGTGTGTTGATTGTTTATCCTTTCTTGTTCTTGGAATTTCGAGGACGAAATTCTTTTTGTAGTTGGGTATAATGTAACAACCGAGTTCAGTTATACCAATTTCTGTTTCCGTATTTGTTTGTCTGTGGTATTTTATTGATTTATCATATTTGGATGCGAATGGTAGTTTACTTTTACATTGCACTCGACCCGACCTGCTTACTTGAACTGGTTGATTCATATTTATAGATTACCCTGATTTGTTATATAGACATGTGCATCTCATGTATACTGCATATTGGCATTTTATCTAGTATCGCATCTTTTGCATATAACAATTTAAATCACGTAAAATAATTTAAAATTGCATTTCATAGCCTGCATAATACCCCTAACCCTGTGGTAGCGTCCTTGCATCGTGTTCTCGTCCCGTTCAGTGAAACGGACGTGTTTGGATGGCTACGCGCACGTACGTGCGTCCGTTCTTGGGGGTATGCATTTCTGTTACATAATCTTTCATTTTGATTTTTGAAACTTGCTAATAATTTCCATATTTCAAATCCAAAATTTTAGACCCGACCCGGGCATGTTTTGGACTAAATTTGTATTTACCAGAAAATCCAATTTTATTTCAGCTAATATCTTTATTAAAATTTAACAGTTTAAAATATTTATAACTTACAAAATCTTTTTAAATTAAAATCTAAACCTTAATAACAACTCCTTTCTCTCTCTCTCTCTCCTCTGAATATATATATTTATATATATTTTATTTATTTAATTTTTCTTTTCTTATTTAATACACAACCTCTTCTTCTTACTTCTTCTTCTTCTTTCTTTTTTCCTTTTCTTGATCTTGTTTCTTGATTCCGATGATCACCGCCGGAGCTGTGCTCGTCACTGACGATCCGAGTGATCCAGTGAACGTACCTGACTTGCGTGATCACCCTCGTGCATTGTTTGGAACCGTTCCGTGTACCGTACGCGCGTCGCGACATTTCGCCGACGAAGGACGTTCCGTACACATCCGTTCTTGTTCCGTCTAGGCAAGTTAATCTTGCTACATGCTATATAATTCATTTTATACCTATTTAAATAAATACCATACCTATAGTTTAAATCTAGTACCCCATTTTTAATTTTATAACGTTTCGATATTCCGTTTGCATCCGTTTATATCATTTTAAATCTAGATCATGAAAACTTATCTTGTGACATACTAGTTTACATTATACTGCATCCATATGATTTAAAATATATATATCGTCGTAATATTTCTTATTATTATCTTTAATTAGTTTATAATCTGAATTTTATAATATTATACACTTGAAAATATTATAGTTTACACATGAAACGTCGTTGAAAAGCGGATACGACAAATCTGAAATTTACTGTACACCTTACCTTATAAAATTCATTATAAATCATAGAAAATCATTAGTATACGTTCTTTAGTTCGTTGCGAAGCTAACTCAGGATACTATAACTCTATGAAATATTTACTTGCAAAATAAATTGTTTAAATAACGTAAAATGCAAATGAATACGTCTCTAAACTGCTGTCCAGGGAAATTCCAGCAGCAAACTTTCAATTTCGAATGTTCATAGATTTTTTTAGGGATAACCTGAGATGCTTATACTTATAAAAATGAAAACCTTATTGAATTATCTTTGTTTTGGTATAAGACACGTCCCTTTTGGAGAACGTTGTTATTTTTAAGCTATTTTACAAATCAGGGTGACGCTGAATTTCTGAACGGAACTTTCTTGTGCATGGTTAATCAATACCACTTTTATAGTTGTTAATCGCTTTGAATATGCTATCCATACTAATATTATTATATCAATATTTATATCACATATTGCTTAGTTGTACATCCCACATTACCATTTTATAGTTTTATAACTTTTCGGACATCCGTGCGCATCTTTAACCGGTTTTAGTTATGATTGCATCCATTGAACATATTATACATGTCATTGCATCCCTAAATTACTTAATGCTTATTAACCTGATTTTAACATCCATATTTGTCATACTGTATTCATATAATGTTGAAACCATCTCTGGAAACACAAACTGATAACCGTACAGCTAAGTAGTTTAACCTGCACATATTGCTTAACCTATTACATGTGCCAATTTATTGTGTTGTTGATACCCATGCTTGTTTATTTATAACCATGATTATGTTAGTTGATTATGAGCACCAACATGATATCTTTTACACCCTGACATGACTTGCTACACACATATTACTTGACCCGACATGGTACCGTACACTACTTGACTTGACCTGATGTACCATGGCTTGACCTGTTACCTGATCTTGTGTCTAATGCCAACAAACCTGACATGTAATCCTTACGGACCGTTCCTGCTGTCTATCCAGACAAACCTGCTCTTACCTGATCCTGTGTTGGCATTAGTTCTTGATTACTGAATACCTGACTTGAACACATAACCTTGGGGGTATGGGGAAATCAAAAGTGTAAACTAAAGTGTAACTTAAAAGGGTATTACTTGATCCGTGGTCCCGGGGGGTAACGGGATAGAGCCATTCGTGACTCTTACATCTTGATCCGTGGTCCCGGGGGGTAACGGGACAGAGCCATTCGTGACTCTTACATCTTGATCCGTGGTCCGGGGGGTAACGGGACAGAGCCATTCATGACTCTTACATCTTGATCCGTGGTCCCGGGGGGTAACGGGACAGAACCACTCTTGGTTCATATATTCCTGATCCGTGGTCCCGGGGGGTAACGGGACATATCCTTTGAGTTACATGGAGGATTACATTAATTGATTTCAAACAAACTTTAGAGTAGACAACCCAGTAGCACAGTTTAGATTGATTACTGCACGTCACATACACTGATACACTTCACTGTTATACATCCCTGTTGTCTTGTTACTATTTATGATTCATGCCTGCATATCTCGTGTATCCTGTTCATTTATTATTGCTTGATGTTATGACGCGCTGACGTCTGGGTTTTACATGGCCCAGATCCTCTACCTTTGTTGCAGACTGATCAGGAGTTTTGCCGCTGTTAGATCGAGCGGTAGGGATCATGTCGGTATCCAGTCTTACTTTCCAGGTGTTTATTTGATCTTTTGCTTCCGCATACTATAGCATTTCTTGACTCTTTTACTATGGCTTATGGACATGTACTAGATAGTTAGTTTACTTTCCTGTTCTTGATATCTGTACAGCCGTAATGTGACTGTGGAAGTATTTTTCCTAACCACAGGTAGCATGGTTGGCTATGTCACGTGCCTATTTTAGCGTACTCTGGGAAGCGGAGCGTGACAGTATGCTGAGAATTATTTGAGCCCGTGGATTGTATACGGCAGTCAATTTGGGGACTAACCGTAGGGCCGAAAGAATTTTGGGAAACTGGATTTTTTTTGTTTTTTTTTTTGTTTTACCGCGATTGCTCAATCATTTCAGCTTTTTTTATCGCGAAAATCGTGATTGCCCTATCATTTCGGCTATTTATTCACGGTTGCCCCATCATTTCGGCTTTATTCTCATTTTTATTTTCGCTCGCTGATTTTTGTTGCGAGTTGCCCAATCATTTCGGCTTTATTTTTTTTCTTTTATTTACACTTTTTTTGTTTATTCACATATTTCTTTTTACATTCCCAGTTTAACGACTTAGAGGTCGATTGTTCCCAGTTTAGTGACATGGTGGTCAATTGTTTTCAGAGAAAGGCAGATGTCTGAGAGAATCCGTTTCACGAAGAATTTCAGTCTCCGTTTGTATGAAATTGGCGGTCGCTTCTTGACTGTTTACTAACACTCCTTTGGACAGTTCTATCTCTCCTGCCTTATATTGCTTTTCGACCAAATCTTTGAAGACGAAGCAGTCCTCAATGGCATGACCTATCACTCTGTGATAGGGGCAGTATTTGGGGTCGTCGGTCCTATTCGCTTCATGTGGTCTTTTTGACTCTGGCAGTTGTAGACCGTTCTTCAGGGCGTCTTTGAATATTTTACGGATTTTGTCCCTTCTGAAGGAATAGACCTTATCCAGCTTTTCTTTCAGTGGAGATTCTCCTCCCTCTCCGAACACTGGCTTCCGAGACTGGTTGGCGCTAGGCCCGCTCATCCCTTGCTTATTTCGGTAAGCCGAAATGTTGAAAGATCCAGAATCATCGGAGTTTCCGCATTTGCGATTATCGTCCTTTCGGTTTCTCCAGGACCTATTGTTATTTTGGGAATCCGAGGAGGACTCCTGCTTTGAGCGCTCCAGCATTTGAACTTTCCTGGTCAGCTCTTGGAATGTTTTGAGACCCGCGGTGCATAGAAACGGGGCCATCCAATTGTTGAGATTTCCGACGAGGAGACTGACAGATTGGTCCTGCTCTATCGGCGGTTCGCATTTGACAGAGAGATTGCTCCATCGGGTTATAAAATCCGTGCTGCTTTTGTTGTTTTTGGGCTTGGTCTTTACGAGCTTGGCAATGGTGATCTTATCGCTGACGCTCATGAACCTTTGTCGAAACAAAGATTCCATTTGGACGAAAGTAGTAACGGAGCCATCCGGTATGCTCGCGTACCAGTCGAAAGCAACATCGGTCAAGCTATTAACGAACTGGCGGAGGAGAAGCGCATCGTTGCCCCCAGTATTCCCGCATGAGGCTTTGAAGTGGGCGATGTGCTGATTCGCATTTCCCGTCCCATCGAATCTTCCGAATTTAGGGATGACATAGCCGCTAGGAAATTCTACCAGATCATATTGAGCAGGATATGGTCTCCCGCTACTGCTAACATCTTTTTGCGCTTCAGCTTCGGCTACCAGTGTTTTGACTTTGCTGGCAACCAAATCCATGATTTGATCTTGAGTTAGCGGGCTACTGTCATCGGTAGCCAAGACATTTCCCGAGATAGGATGCGACTGATTTTCATGCGGTTCGCCCACTTTTGGACTCGAGGGAATAGGCGTCGGCTGCGTTGGGACATCGTTTCCCGGTTCACGAGCAGAGCCCTGCGTTTGATTGGGCGGCTGAGAGGCAAGTCGGGCCGTGAGCTGTAGGACGACATTTGTCAAGTCGTCAATTTTTGAGTAGAGCTTAGCCATCTCCTTGTCTTTGTTTCTCAGCTGCTTTCGGAGCTCTTGAAGCAGCTCTTGCTCCG
This sequence comes from Agapanthus africanus, assembly GCA_030015575.1. NCBI lineage: Eukaryota > Viridiplantae > Streptophyta > Magnoliopsida > Asparagales > Amaryllidaceae > Agapanthus > Agapanthus africanus. The sequence continues at coordinate 481,637,127 of JASDDO010000010.1, read as the reverse complement.
CGGTCCTGGGGCGGAAAGTCGGCTCTTCTTCGCTTTCCGAGCCCGACTCCTCATGGACCGAAGGGTCTTTCCGCCTATCATCCTCATCAATAGGGTTTTCATCACCCAGCAGAGGCGGCTGTTCTTGGGAAGCGGCCACCACATTCAAGCCAGATTAGGTTTGAGATGTGGTAGCCCCGTCCTTGCTCTTGCTGCGCGTGCCCACCGTGTAGACAGTGTGTACCACATACCCAGCCATTTCCTCATCTTCGGCGGGGTAACCCTGTTTTTCGAACCTCATGAGGTTCAGCCTGACAGGAGCCCTAGCCCTTTTGTTGGTTCTATATCTGAGCCTTTTCTCCCTCAGCTTCTCGATTTTGAAGGCTGGGCGGGCATCCGCTATCCAGGAAGCCATTGTGAGTTGATCAGAGGGGAGCTTAGAGAAGACACCCGATCGAGCAGTGGTCAAGGGTACCGCTGGAGCTTGCTCGGGACGCGTTGTAGCTTTATTGGTGTTGATGGCCTTGCCCCCAGCTGGGGCCATGGAGAGTCGTTTGGAAACGGACTTGCGCTTGGGCTGAGGTGCCCTCGCGACCACCATATTTGGTCTCCTGCCTTTCGAGACCGGTTTGTCTGCCACCGGGGCTTGAGGAGCCGGGATGGCACCAACAGGCATGAACATAATAGAGCCGAATGGTAGCAGCGGCTCCTCCCATTGTCGCCCGAGACTGGCCGGAAGGACCGTCCTGGAGTCTATCTTCATCGTGTAGGAGACGGGAGTTGAGTTCATCATCGAAGACATCGTCGGAAGGTGATTGCTTGAAAATCTGCATGAAAGAGCATTATTTTAGTATAAATACAGGTATGTATAATGATTGAGTTCGCATGAATGCTTAACCCAAAATATGGGAGGAGAGATTGGTCCCACCGGGCGTGCCAGAATCTGTAGGGTGTTTTTCATCACCCCATTGAGATGGGAATACGCGCGCGCTTGTCAGGCGTACTACAGATTCCCCCTGCCTAGGGTAGGCCGGGGTTTAATGATTGTGGGGATCCGAATCTCCGGCAGCCGCGGACTAAGCTGCCGTTAATTACCCCTCGCATTTGGGGCGAGGGAACCCCCGATTGACGAGTTAAACTGGTCATGCGAACTCAATGTGCAGTGTACGTGCGTGTTGTTTTGGAAGGGGTTTTTTGGATATATCGGGGGCCTCGCAGAGTTTTTTTCGGGGGTCCCGCTACCCGGATAGCGGGCTGGGGGTCAAGGGGGCTAGCAGCCCCCTTGCGGGGAGCGGGGCAGCGCCCCGTTAGAAATTTTTTTCTAACAGGGACAGTGTCGTGGTGTATGTGTGTGTGTGCACATATGTATGCATATGTGTGTATATATATATGTATATGTGTGTATATATATATATATATATATATATATATATATATATATATATATATATATATAAAAGAAAGAGGGGAAAATGCATCCAAAGGATGCGTGGGGCCAGCGCCTTGGGCATTGTGCGCTTAGTGCGTGCCATGTGTCGGCACGTGGGCGCTCTGCGCTTGAGCGCAGGGCACTGTAGCGCAAGCGCGTCACGTGTCGGCACGTGGGCGCTTTGCGCTTCAGCGCCTGACGCTCGAGTGCAAGTGCGCCACGTGTCGGCACGGGGGCGACTTGCGCTAGAGCGCTCCAGAGCGCTGGGCGCTTGAGCACAAGCGCGCCACGTGTTGGCACTGGGGAGACTTGCACCAGAGCGTTGTGCGCTTGAGCGCAAGCGCGCCACATGGGCGCTTTGCGCTCGAGCGCAGGGCGCTGTTGTGCAAGCGCGCCACGTGTCGGCACGTGGGCGCTTTCCGCTTGAGCGCAAGCGCTCCACGTGTCGGCACGTGGGCGCTCTGCGCTTGAGCGCCGGCGAGGAAAAGAGACTTTTAGCCTAAAAAGATTCTCGGAAGAGAAATCAGAGTGGAGTTGGACTCCAAAGTGTGTTTTTGGGGTTAATGGAAGGGGTTCTTCTTCTTCATTCTCTGTTAGCTGGATCTTGAAGATCAAGAGATGTGAGATCTCAAAATCTCTCCTTTTGGGGATCTAAAGACAGATCCAAGTTCCCCTTTGTGGGTTTGGTGGTGAAAAACTATCTTGTTTTTGAAAAGGAAGAGTAAAACTCTTGATTTAATTCAAAAGAAAGAAGAAGGTTTAAGACCTTCAGAAAAGGGAAAGAAATACAAACCCTAGGTTTTTTTTAGATAATGAAAAGTTATTCTTTATTCATTATCATGTTGCCTTATATAGGCTTACATATTTACATATAGCCCCTTGGGCTTTACAAAAATGGCATTTTAGCCATCCCATGGCTTATGTGCCATTTCATTTTTGCACATAAGCCATGGGCTTACAAAATATTGGCTTTATGCCCATTTTGTTTACATTCATGCATAAAAAATTACATAAAAATTATTTATTACATGATCTATATTTTGGCATGGCGGAGGCTGGCCGCGGGCTCGACTTGGGCATGGGCCCGCTTGACCTGGGCTTAGGCCCACCTAGCTTGGGGGTTGACCTTGACTTTGACTCGGTCAACCGGGGTGCAAATTTTTACCCCAACAGGGACGTATCCAATGGTCGATCGCTACGTGGAGTCTCGGTGGCCGCTGGGTGTGACGCTTCGTTTTGGCGGGAATGGATGCAGGCCGTTGGATGCCTTCTTGCTGAGTGTATAAATAGGGAGGTCATCCCACGGCCGATACTTCACCGTAGTCGTCTCTTGTCGTCTGAAGATTGCCCAGCGCACATTCTCTTAGGTCGGGACTTCAACTGAAAATACTTTCCCTGGCCAAACCTTTCTTGAATTAGGTTAGATGTTTTCCTCCGAAGTATACATTGACATAGTAGGGGTTGATTCGGGCGATGGGGCTTCAGTTTCTGGAGTTGAGCCCAGCGGGTCTTCTTCCTCCTCGGCTTTTGATAGCCGAGAGAGTTCTTCTTCTTCATCCTCGTCCTGGTCTTCCGCGTCGGGCTCGCCCCCAAGGAGAGACCACGCCATCGTCCCTCATCGTCGGGGGGCGAAAAGGGCCCCTAAGGCGCACATCGGGAATACCCACGATGCGCCCTCAGTTTTGAACTGTCTGGATGAGCTTTCCGACATCCTGGCTCATTTTCATATACCCTTTGGCTATTCACTCCGTTTGGCCAGGGAGGGCGAGCGGGCAGACTAGGTGCAGGGAAAAGAGATTGCTCTGTACTTGGAAACGTTCCGGGCAGGAATGCGTCTACCCTTCTCGCCTGAGGTTTGTGCCGTGCTCCATTGTTTTCGTCTTACCCCGGGCCAGTTAGCGCCGAACTCGTGAAGAATCCTCCTCGGATTTCTGGTCCGGTTGATGATTGATCGGATCCCCTTTGATTTGAGCCTACTCCTTTCTTTCCTTTGCTATAAAAATCACCCCGGTACCAGTAAAGACGAACCAAGCTGGGTGTACCTTTCATTCAAAAAACATAAAAGGTAGGGCTGCTTGTTCGGGGGTAGTGGTCGTCCCTTCTTCCATCCACGAATAGAAGGAGAAGTTTGTCTTCGTCAGGCCACCGGAGGGTGAGGATTGGTTGGTGCCCATCAAGTGGCATAGGGCCGACTGTCCTAGAGTTAGGCAGTCGAATACTCCCGAGGCAAGAGTGGTGTCTCAATAGGAACCGATCCAGCGCGCCAATGTCCTACTTTCCGAGCAGGTTTTGAGATGGGCGGGACTCAGTCCCGCGCGCTTTGTGGGTGAGTTAGGGCTTGTGCCGATCTATTTAGACTTGTCTAAATTTAGTTGTTGTTTTTGGTCGCTGATCTTTTCTTATGGTATCTTGCAGAGCCGATGGATCGCTCGAAGATTATGGCTGCCATAGCCGCCATGTCCCAGGCGAAGAAGGGCGGTGGCGCAAGCTCGTCTCGGTCTGCTCCGGGCGCGGTTCCTCGGCAAGCACCTCCAGCCAAGGCTCCCGCAGCGCCCTCCATTCTGGAGTAATGCCGCTGGGGAGGGCAAAAGCACACGCGAGATCTGGCCCCCCGGGCTAGGACGGAGGCCCCGCCCCCTGCCGAATCCCCACTCAAGAGGTAGAAGAGGGTAGTTTCTCAGCCCCCTCAGGCCGGGATCCAAGTGCAGGAGGGCGACTTCTTTATCGAGATGCCCTCGGGGCTCTCTGTGGCCGACAGTTTACTGGCGGACATGGAAAAGGCAGCGGGGACCAAGATCTTCCGAGGCACCATGAAGGCACAAGTGGCGGCGATAGCTCAGGAGGCTGTTCAGATCGGTAACTCTCCCAGAATTTCTCCGAGTATATATTTTTTTATCTCCTAACACAGCTCCCGTTTTCCTAGGTCCTCCAGCATTGCACCCTCCTTGCTGCTATGGAGTCCGAGGAGGTGGCCCCGGCGATGAAGAAGGCGGGTGAATCTTCTTCGTGAGAAGAAAAGCTCCTCGCCTGGCTGCAACAGACGGAAGAGAAGGCGGCCCTCCTCGACTCGAGGTTGGTCGCGGAGGGCCTGACAGTCGCCAAATTGAAGGAGTCCCACTGGCTCCTAACCGAATCTAACCGGGTTATTCAGGCCCAGATATGGGAGGTCAATGGGCTCTTTGATGCTATGAAGAGGCAGAGGGACTCGTTCAAGCGGGATGCTCAGGCGTCTTGCGAGGCGGCGAAGCTTGCGGAGGGCAAAGCAGAAAGGGCCGTGGAGAAGTACAAGACATCCGACCAGTTCTACCTCGACCTCGCCGACTCTGCGGCCGTCGGTTGGTACAACGCCCTCGATGCTGTTAAGGAAGCCATGCCTGGGTTTGACGATCAGGAGCTTCACGCTAAGTATCCCCTAGCCGAGGAAGCGCCGCAGGGGGATGGTGCCGAGTTGGCCGGGGGAGGCGAGGCGGCGAGAGGAAGCGCCGAGCCGGACATTGAGATCGTAGCCTCAGAAGGAGGCGCCGATCAAGGGGAAGTGGTGGCCGAGAAGGTAGTTTGAGCTACCCCTGCCTTAGTTACCAAATTTTGTAAGCCTATGGGCATTTTGTAAGGCTGGGGAGCCCATAATACCTTGTATACAGTTTTTGGATAGAAATAAAGTACTTTTAGCTTGCAAGTATCTTTAGCTCGCCAGTATTTTCATCTCGCAAGTATTTTCAGATTGCAGGTATTTTTATCTCGCAAGTATTTTTATCTCGCCTTCGGAGTGCTTCTATTTTCGCATGTGCAGATAGGTTGGTGTCCAGCGGACAACCAACACATGCAAAGTTGAGTGTCAAGTGCTGGGCGAGTGCGATGTAAGAGCTAACGAAAGCCAAGCATAGGTAGACCGGCGTCGGCCATCACCTGGAGTCGAGGTGACGATCGTGCGCCGCGTATAAATTGGACGAACGCCAAGTATAGGTAGGTCGACATCCCACTCACCCCGTAGTCAAGGTGATGATAGATCATGTGCCGCGTATAAATCGGACGAACGCCAAGTATAAGTAGGTCGGCGTCCCACTCACCCAGGAGTCGAGGTGATGATAGATCATGCGCCGCGTCTGAATTGGACCTTGAAAGAGCCGAGCAGGAAGCTGCTCGGTCGCTTCTAGACGAGGGCTTAGGATCCGCGGAGTGGCCGGGCAGGAGGCTGCCTTCAGCGGATGAGCCGAGCAGGAAACTACTCGGCCGCCTCTAGACGAGGTCTTTGGATCCACGGAGTGGCCGGGCAGGAAGCAATCTTCAGCGGATGAGCCGAGCAGGAAACTTCTCGGCCGCCTCTTGGCGAGGGCTTTGGATCCGTAGAGTGGCCAGGCAGGAAGCTGCCTTCAGTAGATCAGCCGAGCAGGAAACTACTCGGCCACCTCTTGGCGAGGGTTTCCCAGATTCTATGTTTTTTCTGGGAAATGTCGTTCAACCTTCTTTGACCCATATGTTAAGGAAAGTGCGACATGCAATCGGGTGCCACGTGGTCGTGCCTCATTGGGACAGTGCGACATCCCGTGATTTGCGTTGTAGCGCGAGAAGATCTCGGCCGTTGGAAGACTTTTTGTTGAGGTTATAAATATCGAAGGCGTGGTTGAATTCTTCCTAGATGCTATGTTACTTGAAGATGACAGGCCGCGTTTATACCATCAGGGAGATCGTGTCCCGAGACGACGTGTATTTTTATGGTCTTAACTATTCTGAGGCGACGTATAAGGCTGTGATAAGTCGTTTGGAGGGGCACTGCGGTCATCTACTTCCCCGACGATCTCCTCTCCTGCAAGTGCTAATCTACGCGATATGGAGGTCATCCCCGGGTCTTTATAATGTTCTATCCCCGCAGGCGATGGACGAGGCGTTTGATAAGATGCATACGGCCCATGAGCTTGGTCTTATCTTGAAAAGCCAGAGGGATCGCTCGGTGGATATTCTTCTCGAATGTTTCCAGCAGAGGTTGGTTGTGGCGTCGTGCTCGGCGGTTGGGGATCCCGGCGAATCCGTAGCTTCTAAGGTCTACAGGCATCGTCAGAAGGGGTGAGCGGAGATTGCCTGGGCTCGGCTGGAGGAGCCCTCTTCCGAGTACCATCGTCAATGTTTTCTTAATCCTCTTTCTCATGTACTGTAATGTTTGTAAGGCTGTGGAGCCAAGAATACCTCTGAATAAAGTATAAATAAATTTTCTTTTGGTCAAGCTTACGGTGTATCATCTCTCTCTTCCCCCCCATTTTTTTGGCACACCGGCCGACCTGTACCCCCTCCATGCCCCTTATCTCGGAGCTGAAGAAAAGAAAGAAGGGTGGGGTTATGGGTTGGTGTCGAAGTCTATCTTGCGTAAGGACTTAGTTCGGAGAATTTAGCCGATGTGAAAAGAAATTATATTATTCGAAAAAAGGAAAATGGGGGTACATGTTTATCTGTACAACTTAAGATTTTTGGCGTTATATGGCCGAGGGAAATTGCGCCCTTTAGAGTCCTGGAGGCGGTAGGCTCCACCGGACAATGTCTCTGTCACGAAGAAGGGTCTGTCCCATTTTGGGGAGAACTTATGTAGCTTCGCTTGGTCTACGAATTCATTTCGCCGTAAGTCCAGGTCTCCTGTCTTGAAGGCTCAATGCCTGACTCAAGCGTTGTAGTAGTGGGCAGTTTACTGCTGATAGGAAACCATCTTGATTTGCGCCCGATCTCATTTTTCTAATAAGATATCCAAGTTGCTTCGTAGTGCTAAGGTGTTATCTTCGTCAAAGTGCTCGACCCGATAGCTGGGCAATCCGATTTCTGTGGGGACCATCGCCTCGGTACCGTAGCAGAGGCTGAACGGGGTTTTCTCCCGTGGGTGTTTTTCTCGATGTCCACAGTGCCCATAATACCCGAGGCAGTTCCTCAACCCAGCCGCCTTACCTTCCTTCTAGGCGAGCTCGGAGCCCTCGAATGACGCTTCGGTTCGCAATTTCGGCTTGCCCGTTGCATTGGGGATGGACGACCACGGCGAATTTCATTAATATGTGATAGTCGTAGCAAAATTCCTTGACTTTGTCGTTCTCGAAGTTGGTCCCATGGTCGGTGACGATGCGCCTCGGGATCTCGAATCGGGAGATCATATTGTTCTGCAGAAATTTTATCGTAGAGGCGGCGTCCTATTTCCGGATAGGCACGACTTCAATCCACTTTGTGAAGTAGTCTACGGTGACAAGGATGTATCTGTGTCCACCCGTACCAGTGGGAAGCTGGCCCACCATATCCATCCCCCACTGCACGAACGGCCAAGGGGAACTCAGTGGCGTTAGTTCGGTGGCGGGGGGACGAGGGATGCTGCCGAAGAGTTGGCAGTTCTTGCATCTTCTGACCATTTTATCGGCATCTTGATGTATTCCTGGCCAATATTACCCCTGGAGCAGCATCTTTTGGGCCAGGCAGCGGGCCCCTTGATGCGCCCCTCCGACTCCTTCGTGTATTTCTCGTAAGACATAGTCTGCTTCATGGGAGTCGACGCATCGGAGAGTGTACGACTTTTTGTATAGGTTTTCTTTGCTCCATACGAAATGGCGAGCTTTTTCTCGAAGTTGACGAGCCTCGGCCCGGTCATCCGGAAGAATCCCATCTTTCAGAAATTCTACAATGGGCTTTCTCCAATCCGGGGCATCTTCTTAGGTCGTGTAGATTTGGAGCATTGCCTCTCCATATTCTACGCTGGATCATGGCAGAACTTCGAAGAGGATGTTTTTCTTGTGATTGGTCGAATATGAGGAAGCAAGTTTGCTCAGGGCATTGGCTTCAGTGTTCAGATTTCTGGGAATCTGCTCCACTTGGACTTCGTCGAGTTTTCTCCGAAACCTTCTTACCTCTGCCGGGTATTTTATCATGAGTGGTTCTCGGGCTAGGAAACACCTGGTTACTTGGCCGACGACCAGCGCGGAGTCGCTGCGTATCCGGATGGTTTTCAGCCCTACTCCGGAGGCGATTCGTAGCCTTGCTAACAAGGCCTCATATTCTGCCGCGTTGTTTGACGCTTAAAACCAAGTTTCAGAGAGTACTCCATTTCTGCTTCGTTTGGGCCATAGATGATCAGGACGGCCCCACATCCCTCTTCTGTGGAGGATCCATCTATATAGAGCATCCAGTCTAGGATTGGGCCGGGCACCTCCTCGACTGAGGGTCATGGGTCGGGGCCCTGAGCCGTCGTCACTTCCTTAGCGGAAATGGTGCACTCGACAACGAAACCGGCTAAAGCTTGTGCTTTAATTGCCCGTCTAAGATGGTATTTGATGTCGAATTGGGACAACTCCCACCTCCATTTCTCTAAGTAGCCTGATGATTCGGGGGAAGTAAGGATATTTCCTAAAGGTCGTTCAGTGAGGACGAGGATTGTGTGTGCCTGGAAATAGTGTCGTAGTTTCTTGGATGTGACGACAAGCGTGAGGACTATTTTTTCTACGACCGGGTACCTGTTTTCCGCGTCCTTGAAGACATGGCTCACATAATAGACCAGTTTCTGCGTTCTTTCGAACTCTCTGACGAGCACTGAGCCCGCGGCTTGGTCGGAGACGGCCAGATATAGTAACAGCTCATCGCCTTCGACTGGTCTGGTGAGAAGTGGTAGGGTCGCGAGGTGTGTCTTGAGTTGTTCTAAAGTGTCTTGGCATTCCTCGGACCATTCAAATCTAGGGATTTTTCTTAGGGCTCTGAAGAAAGGGAGGCATTTTTCCCTAGATCTGGACATAAAGCAACTTAAGGCAGCCACCCTCCCGGTGAGCCACATGATCTTGACATTGCTTTTGGGCATCGCCATGTTGATGATGGCGCTTATCTTCTCTGGGTTCGTCTCGATTCCTCGGTGGGTAACCATGAATCCAAGGAATTTTCCGCTTGTGACACCGAACGCGCATTTGGCTGGATTCAGCTTCATCTTATACTTTCGCAGGACGTCGAATGTTTCGGCGAGGTCCTTTGTGTGTCCGGCCGATGAGGCGGATTTCACGAGCATGTCATCGACGTAGAATTCCATATTTTTCCTAATTTGTGGTCTGAATAGTTTGTTAACCAGTCGCTGGTACGTAGCTCCGGCGTTCTTGAGTCCGAAGGGCATTACCCTGTAGCAGTACACTCCTCGATCTATGGTAAAGGTTGTCAGCTCTTCGTCGGCAGGGTTCATTCAGATCTGATTATAACCAGAGAAGGCGTCCATGAAGCTTAGTAATTCGTGACCGGCTGAGCTATCTACTAGCTGATTTATCCAAGGAAGCGGGTAGTTGTCTTTGGGGCAAGCCTTGTTCAGGTCCATGAAATCGACGCACATGCACCATTCCCCGTTCGCTTTCTTGACCATAACCACGTTCTCTAGCCAATCCGAGTAGTCCAGGTTCCTGATGAAGTCGGCAGCGAGCAATCGGTCCACTTCCTCTTCTATCGCCCTTTGTTTCATTGCTGCGGAACTTCTCTTCTTTTGCCGGATTGGCTTAGCTTTTGAGTCGACCCCAAGCTTGTGGGAGATCACCTTGGGATCGATTCCGAGCATGTCCACCGGCGTCCAGGCAAACACATCCGAGTTGTTCCGGAGGAACCGGATCAGGTCTTCACGGACGCTCCGTGTCAAGAGAGAGCCGATCTGGACAGTCCGGCTATCGACCCTTTCTATGAGGGAACTTCCGCTAACGCTTCCACCGGTGCGCCGGGAATTTCCTCTCGGTCGTCGTGTGTGTCCAAGGTGCCCTGGGGATCATGCGTATCTTCAAAATTGTTGCCCTGCTCCCCGGCGGGAGATGCTGAGGCGAGGCTGATCCTGACAGTTTGCTGGTCTTTATAGGCACGACCTATTCCCCCATTATCCAAAGGGAATTTGAGCACGAGATGGTAAGTTGAGATTTGAACCTAAAAGGCGTTTAAGGTGGGGCGTCCCAGGAGGATGTTGTAAGATGACGGAATCATGGCAACGAGAAAGTTCACCGGTATGGTTTGCATTTTGCCAGCATCCCCAATGTTGAGGAGGAGGGTGCTCGGACCCTCAGCCGGGATGGAATGGTTGGTGAACTCGGAGAGGACATGAGAGGTTGGTTGGAGATTAGAGGGACTTAATCTCATACGCTGGAAACAGTCGTAGAACAGTATATCCGCTGAGCTCCCTGAATCGACTAATATTCTTCGGACCTCGTAACGATGAACTCGGGCTGCTATCACAAGGCGGTCATTGTGTGGGAGCGATATGCCGTGAAGGTCTTCCTCGGTGAAGGTGATCGGGTCATCCTTCATGTGCTTCTTGTGGGGCAGATCACTTATGACCATGGCTGGTACGTGGAGGCGGTCCCCAATACTGTTCAGAGTCGGATGCGTCGAAATGACCGTGATCTGACCGATTGTTAACTCCCCGGGAAGGGGTTGGTATTTTTTCTCTTGTTCCGCCTGCCGCTTGTCTCGTAGGAATTTCGCCAGGTGGCCAGAGTGGATCAGTTCCTCAATATAGTCATGGAGTTGCTTACAACTCTCGGTCGGGTGCTCCTGCGACTTTTGGTAAGCGAGATACGAGCCCCGGAGCCACTTGCCCGCCCTTTAGGTTGCCGGTGGGGGCCTGAAAAACCTCTCGCCTTTAGCCTCTTCCAACAGTTCTGTCTGGGAGATGTTCAGAGGGGTGTACTCATGGAATCTCAGGGAATATGTGTTCCCTGATAAAATATCAGGAAATTCCTCAATAGGGTATCACGTGCTCACACGTGACCAAGGGTCATGTGCTGACACGTGATAAGTTCCTGGGATCTCTACTTTATAAAATTAAATTCTAATCAAACGAAAATATAACAAAACAGCAAGAAAAAACCTCAATGAGACGTCACGTGCTCACACGTGACCAAGGGTCACGTGCTGACACGTGATGATTCCTCAGCTCCCTAAAAACAGAATTAAATTCTGGTCACGTGTTAACACGTGATGGGCTCCTAAGATCTTTAATCAATAGAATTAAATTTTATCTAATAATCAAATAATGGGATCACGTGCCAACACGTGATAGACTTTTAAAAGCCTTCTGAACAAATAGAATTAAATTCTAATTAAGAAGGAATCAAGAACCCTAAATGGAAAATATCTTTTTAAATCTTTCCAAACAAAAAAGGATTTTGCTCTGTAAAAGGGAGCACCGTTGGATTAAAAATCCAATGGTGATTAAATATCACCAATTTATGGAAAGATTCTATACAAGGAAAGATTTCCCTGAAATTCACCAAGAATAACAAACAGAATATCTTTTGGATTAAAAAAATCTAATGGTGAATAAAATTCACTGAGTGATCTAAAAGATCATGTTGGTTGCAAAATCAATTAAAATCTTTCAATGAAAAATTCATTAAACAAATTGATTTTTTTCTTTCTCCTATAAATAGGAGCCAAGAAGAGAAGAGAGGGGATCAATTTTCTGATTTTTGGAGAAAATACAACAACAGAGAGAAAAAAGAGAAGAATTTAATTCTCAAGAGAGAAAGAAAATTTCTTCAGAAGAAAAAAGATACTCTAGGTGAGAAAGGGGAAAGAGATCTAAGCTCCATAAAACAAAAAGAGAATTTAATTCTCAATTTAAGAGTTTAACTCTTCTGAACAAGAACTTAGTTCTTCCTTTGGTTGAAGATCTGCAGAAGCAGATCTCCCCACAGGTTGAGAATTTAATTCTCATCGGGGAGATTCTGCCACGCAGATCCAAAACTTAGAGGGAGAATTTAAGTTTAAGGAATTTAATTCCCCCAAATTCATAGGAATTTAATTCCTCAAAATGAAACTATGGTTTAACCCTATATGAGAATTTAATTCTCCTAAATTCACAGGAATTTAATTCCTCCAAAAAAAACTAGGGTTTAACCCTACATGAGAATTTAATTCTCCCAAATAAGAATTTAATTCTTCCATATACATAGGAATTTAATTTCTCTAAAACAGAATTAGGGTTTAACCCTACAAAGAATCTAATTCTTAAAATAAGAAACTTAAAGCTCTCCATGCATGTAAAGAACTTGGTCACGTGGTAACACGTGACCCCCATCCTCAATGATCAGAAAAGAAAGAACAAGATTGGGTCACGTGACCCTACGTGACCCCTAAAACAGATCCCTCAAAATGAGAAAAAAAAACTTGGAGGCAATGCCTCACGTGCTCCCATGTGACCCTCAAAATAAAGGGAACAAAGCCAAAGGCAGAATCAATTTTGGGCGCCCTCATGTGTTCCCACGTGACCCCTTAATAAACACTTTAATAATCAATACATGGATACCCATCACGTGCCAACACGTGATGGCCTGAAGACTAAAAATGTTTAACACTTATTTGCAGATTTGAGGGTAAAATAAAGGAGGTTTGTCCCAATTCTCAGGCGCCTCACGTGACCCCACGTGACCACCCCATTTTTAGTGTTTAACACTATTTTGAGCATTTTTTCCCCAGTGTTTAACACTGTTTTAAAGCGCATCACCTGGGAACACATGAACGCCAAATATCTTCTAGTGTTTAACACTATTTTAAAACCAATCTAGCCCAAATTGGCTAAGTCTTCCAGAGGCAAGACTTCCCTTTGAATGAGCCTCAAATATATCCTTGTCTTCCAAGATTGATCATCTCATATGGCATATGAGTGCTCAACACTCAATAAAAGATAAAGACATGGTCAGAACCCAGACTCATGTTTAGCATTGCTAAATAATAGGGGGGCTGAATCAAGACAAATGTTCAACAGTCCAACAAAGGGCCAACATTTCAAACTTAATTGGACTTAGCTCAAGCTGGCCATAAGTCCTCAATTCAGACTTAACTGAGCCCATGCGGTTCATAATATAACTAATTGATCTTAGTCCCAAATTGGACTACAGATCTTCCAACCGACTTTGGTTCAAGAGTACATCTCTTCACTCTTCTGATATTTGTCGTTATAATCCTTTAACATCTTCAGAGAAGTGACGGGTCCCGACAACCATATATTCCATAGACTATGACGTCTTTAAACTGGACTGTGGGGTCCTTAAGCCCATGGACTATGATGTCCTTAACCTTTACAGACTATGATGTTTTTAAACTGGACCGAGATGTCCTTAAACTAACAATGGACCGAGATGTTCTTAAACTAACAATGGACCGAGATGTCCTTAAACTAACAATGGATCACTATTTCCTTAAACTGGTAATCGACCGCAATGTCCCTAAACTAAACAATAGAGTCCAAATGCTCTTTTGTTAAACGATCCCGTTAAGTAGATCTTAGTCTAAAATTAGACTAACGTATCCTTAACTAACGTTTAAGTTGATCTTAGTCTCAAATGAGACTAACGTATCCTTAAACCCAACCCTAAACCCAAATCTAAGAAGATACGGATTTGGACTAATCCACGCCCTACGGGCGACGACATAAATTAGTCTCCATATACAATCCACGGGCAACAAAAAACAAAACAAACACCCACGACACGAAGTGACCATCTGGAGAAGGAGAAAGTAGTTACCGCGATGCGATAGCGTAATTAATTGTAGGGGCTTGCGCCTGCAGGGAAGAGCGTCCCCACAATCAAAAACCCCTCAAAAGAGGGGGAATCTGACGAAGTCTGCTACATTGGCTGCATCCGTTTAAACCTTCGATACATGGTGTCATAAATTAACTTGGCATCTTCGGAGAGGTGGACGGATAGCACCAATTAGCATCTGCCCTTGAATTTCAGGCCTTGACATCCTAACGTCCCTGTCACGGTTTTCGGTGGGGAACAGATTCTGGCACGCCTGGTGGGACCTTTTCTTCTTTCCACTCCACACTTCGTGTGTCGTGTTCGCGAACGAATCGCGGTTTGATATGGTTGCCTTTGGGTTCGAGGTACTAAGATTTGGTGTCTTGCTCCATGCAGAAAACAGAAGATCAATGGCTTCAACCTGCACTAGTTGCAACTGCAACTCCCGTTCCGCCTCATCTAGAGGTGTAACCTATGGGCCTCAAGCGGCCTCCTTGTTCACAATGCCGGTGGACCAGGTGACTCAGGCCACCACTGGACTATTCTTTGGGACCATGATCCCGCCGATGAGCTTCAACGCCCCTTTACCGTCGGAAGCTCCCAAAAAGTCGGTCTTTGATCGACTTGCAACTGCTGCGGCCTCTCTCAACGGGTCGCCCAAACCAAATGCTTCAATCTTTGCCAGATTGGGCCAAAGTTCATGTGGGCCCATGAAGAAGCCTGCAATCCCAGAAAAGGTTATTCCGAAGAGGATAGCCATCCCTGCTCTAGAAGTCGTTAAAGTGGCTTCTCCTGCCAAAGAGTCGGACTTTGAAAGACTGACTGTTTCAGCTTCCGCCCCGAATGAAGTCATTAAAACTTCTCCTCCTGCGCGAAAGTCTGCTTTTGATAGGTTGGCTGTCCCCACTCAACGGACGTCGGTTTTCAAGAGGCTGATACCAGCAAAACCTGACCAGAACAGGGGGCACGACGAAGCCATCCCCATAACTGGGCCAACACCATCCGCACGACACGCTCGCCGCCGTTACTGGCGCCGAGTAAGTAAGGCTGGGGGCAGCTCTCCGTCTGGACTTACTCCACCAGCTCCAACGTTGGAAATCGATGCTGTTGTTCCAACCGGGAACAGCTTTGAACTGCTTAGGAGGGTTCACAAGAACTCTCTGACTGCCGTGCTGAAAAGATCTCCTCCACCTGTGGAGAATGCTACGGAAAAGAAGCTGGAGCAGCCCCCTCAACGGATGTCCTCCAAAATTTACAAAGTCTGGCGACAGGTTCAAGAGTCGGTGATTGACTAAGACTATTCCCGCCGATCAAAGAAGCTTAAAGTTCAACAAGAAAAGAGCCATCTTGTGGTACCACAGAAGATTTCATCCATCTGGGTGCCTGCCGCAACGGTTCCCTCAACGTCAACCGCTCATAAGAGAAGGAGGCCAGAGAAGGCCTCCGTGTCCGCAACGAACCGCAAGAACACCGAGCCTAAATGCCCCAAGTCCGGGGGCATGGTAATACATACCGTTTATATGGCTTTAGGAAAAGAAGAAAGCCGTGCTTCTACGGGTCATCGACCGCTTACCCGATCGATAACAAAGGTTCAGGAACAACAGCAGCAGAAACTTCAGGAGATGCTGACTGCAATAGCCGCACTCGCTAGGCCAAAAGAAAATCCAGAGACCTCGGAGCAGCGTCGGGAACAAGAAACTGATACCGAGTTCCTTCGAAGAATGCTCGAGAGGAAAGAAAAAGAGGCTGCAGAGCAGGCAGCCAATATAAAACGGATGGTTCTTTTGTTCCAAGACATGGCTGGCATGATGTTACAGCCGGAACCTCCAACTGAAGACCCCCCGATCATCGTTGAAGACGACATAGGGAAGACATCGAACCCTCCTCAGGCTCTTTCAGCAGCCAAAGAGGAGACCATCTCCAAGGCCGCTTTGGATGATTACATTGCTCAGCAAATATGAGCTCACTAGGCAAACGAAGCGGCTGGATAAATCGTTAAGACTGGTCGACATTATCCAGGCTGGTATGACCAAATAAGGTACCCCCCGGGATATACGATCCCTAAATTCCACGTATATAAAGGGACGAGAAATCCGCATCACCACGTCGCTCAATTCAAAGCCTTGTGCGGCAACACTGGAGGTGACAACAAACTGCCACTCCGCCAGTTCGTCGGCAGCTTGTCAGAGACAGCGTTCGAATGGTACTCTGAACTCCCGAACGACTCTGTCAAGACATTTGCAGAGATGGAGCTGTTATTCACCCAGCGTTTCGCGTGTTCTAGTGAACGCACCCCAATAACGGCATTGATTAACGCCAGGGTAAAGCCAGGCGAAGCGTGGGTGCAATACGCAATACGATGGCGAAATTTATGGTTAAAATGTGAGCAGCGTATCGAGGAAGCGCCGGCAGTGGGCATGTTTGTGGGCACTCTTGACCCTCAAGCAACTATTTCCCAATTCATGATGTTCTTCAAGCCGACCACGTTTCAGGCCTTGATTGACAAACTGGCCCAAATGGACCAGATAGGTCATAGACCGTTTCCTTCAAAGCCGGAGCCATGGAACAAAAAGAGCAAAGGGAAAGCGACCTTCGTCGCGAATACTCAACAGCAGCCCAGCGGCCCAAAACTAACTGATCGCCTAGACGAGAGACGACAATTCTATAATGAGAAGATGAAACGCCCTTATTCGTTTCCCTGGGACTGGCGGTGCGCAACAGGCTCATCAATCTGCCGAATCCAAAATGACCGTTGCAATCCGGCGAGGCTAATAGTCCCAATTATTGCCCTTACCATCAAACGGTAAGCCATCCAATTGAGGATTGCTTCGTCTTTAAAGGCTGGATTGAAGATCAATACCAACAGGGCAAATTTGCCCTGTCCGAGAATTGGAAGGTGAACCCACCACAGCCACACGCCCCCAAGAAGACGGACACGCCGAGGGAATCATGCTCTTTCATAGAAGAAGCTCCATGGGAGGTCGCTCTTTTAGCCAAAACTAAAAGAATGCTGAAGAATCTCCAAACATGCCCAGCGATTAGATGGAAAAGTTCACTGGAACCCGAGATCATCGAGAGAATGCTGAAACCGCGCTCAACTTCAAAGATTGGTGGTTAGCCAAAGCGCTCACACCTAGCCGTCAAAGTCTTCGAAGAAGAAGAAGAAGACCAAAAAGCCCGTGAAGCCTGGTGACAAGCACACGGACCTGCAAAAACAGATTGACGCGCTGGAAGAATACAATCAAAAAGCGCGGACTCTAGTCACACTCTAAGAATTTCTCAGCCACGTCCTTGAGGACGGAGATGATGACAATGGAGAAGACTCGTCGGACGAGTCTGAGGATTATGTGGCAAGCTGTCATGTGATCTCTCACTCGTTAATAAAACGGTGAAGGAGACCTGGATGCAGAGAAACCGGGGGCAAATCCTGAGCCTGAACTTCTAGGACCATCAGACGAAGTGATTGATGCATTCTTATATGAAGCTCTTTTGAAAAGCAAAGCTGATCAAGAGCGCGAGATGGCCATATTTGAGAAGGCCAAACGCCGGCAATTGGACGAAAGGGTTGAAACACTCCCACCAGGTCAGAGTACAGCTGCCGTAAATAAAAGCAAGTTCAAGACGAGAAAAGGTTCGCCAAAGCCATATCAATGGGAATGAAGCTGCCACCCTCCGAAAGAAACACTCTTGGTGAAGCAGAAATACATCCTAGCTACTGATTATATCATCGAAAGATTGCGCACCCCACCGAAGAGTGAAACGCTTTTAAATGATGGTGGCAGGGATATGTTGCTCACCGGCAACATTTCAAGCGGATGAAACGCAAAACTGGTCGGGAGCAAAGAAATACGACCGAGGAGTGTAAAAGAACCACCGACAACTGTCACATGGTCGACGCTGGGGGATCACAAGTTCTCACCTTCGGGAGCGACTCTGACGAAGAAATGACTCTTGGCCCTCTCTTTAAAGAATCCATCTCGGGAAAAGAGGAAGAACCGAAGACCTGTGAAAATATTCAGCTGCGCAATCGTACGCTACCCGAAAAGAATCTCGGGTCTTCAAACAGTGGGTCAAATAGAAAAGATAAAGGGAAATAAAAGGTCTATGAGCATATCATCCTTGATGACCAAGCCGTCGAAGAGCTGGCAGCCAAGGACCTGCCCAAGAAAAGTAAGGTGGATTACAACGTTCTGGTACACCTGAGGAAGATACTCTCGCAGCTCAGCATTCTCAACGCCCTTATGCTATCCAAAGAGATGAGAGATTCTTTAATCAGGGCACTATAAGAGCCCGAGCAATTCCAAGCTTTCCTCGCCGAAGAAAAGATGAAAGACGAACTGGAAGAAGTGCATACTGCCGACATTACCTTCGGCGATGAAGATCTCCTCCTCGGGACATGTGAGCACAACCGTCCCTTTTATGTCTCCAGATACTGTCATGATATTAAGATCGGCAAAATCCTAGTTGACAATGGGTCCTCCGTCAATCTCCTCAATGTAAGAGTGTTGAAGGAAATCTGCATGAGCGTTCAGCACCTCGCTCGTGATAAAATCACCATCTCTGGGTTTGACTCCCAGTCATCACGAACGCTCGGGTCTGTAATATTGACACTACGCTTTGGGCTACTCGTCACGGACATTAAATTTCACGTTATTGATGCCAAAACATGCTACAATGCTTTGCTCGGCAGGCCTTGGTTACACGAGTATAACATCATCCCTTCTACACAACATCAGTGTATGAAGTATTTCAAGGATGGTCTTGAGTATACCGTGACAAAGGAGTTGAACCCATTCTCTGTGAATGAAGTCCGAAAGTACGAAGATGCAAAATACTTCTTACTAGATTTCGAAGAAGCGGAAAGATGTCACAAATCGAAGGACAAAGCTATAACTACTATTCCGGTCTTCGGGAGTGATACTGAGGAGGAAGAGGAGATAGTTTATTCGGGACCACCCCAATGCAACAAGCCGGGATCGTCCATCCCTATGTTGATCTTCGGCAGCGACTCGGAAGATGAGGTCAATACCTTATTCTCTTCCTGGCCATCGATACAAGCCTTCGCTGACGAAAATCAAAATTTGCAAGTTGCCATGGTTCCGCGGGAGCATTACAAAGAGCTCGACGCACTTGAATCTTATGGTGTGCAAGAACTTCAGACATTCTACGTCCCTCTCAGGCGAAGAGATGAAAAGGCGATCCTATTCTACCGATCCACGAAAACTAAAGTGGAGAAAGAAATTTGCCATGGTGCAGATTCTACACTTGACAGGCTCCATCCCATCCGTCTGCCTAAATATTACACAGAAGGCTTGAAAAGGCTGTTGAGGCGCCAAGGTGTACCCTTCAAATAGACCGCTCGACAAACTCGGTTCTACAACAGGATTTGGGACGTCCCCGGAACTCAGCGAAAGTTGCCTGACGGGAGAATGGAAACGACCGGGCTCGGATATGTTCAATCCAAAAAACGGGAGAGATTCCATGGCAGCTACGTCATACATGACTTCGATGAAGAAGGAGACGTTCTGTTAAAAGATGCTGATCCTGAACCAAAACAAGGTCCTGCCATCAAAATGCCGAGTCCGTCGTTTGAAGAACGGATGGACAAGCTAATAAGGGAAGCGGGTCAAAAGGTCCGGGACGACCATAACCGCGAAATAGCCATTTACAAAAAATCTAGAACACAGCGCCTTCTTCAGCAAGCCATGGAGAATGACAATGTTCCTCGTCACCAGCCCGTCATACAAAAGACCCGGCGCAGAGGCAAAAATAAACCAAAGAACGGAAAAAACGTTCGACAGCAGCCAAGCAGGTCTAAGAAGCAGCGCGAACAAGAGTCGAGCAGCCGGGATCCGTCCCTTATAAAGAAGATGGATCAGGAATATTCTTTTCCCTAAGATAAGACAAAGAAGATATTCGATCTTGTTGTAAAGCATCAGATGATGACACTCCCGGAGTCCAAGCACCCCGAGAAGCGAACGAGATCTCCCACCCAGACTATTGCTCCTATCACCGAGCAGTAGGACATCCTCTCGAAGACCGCTTCACCTTCAAGAATTGGGTCGAAGACCAATATCAACAAGGTAGGTTCGCTCTATCCAGCAGTTGGAGGGTAAGCCCACTACAGAAGTATGAACCGAAAGCGACGCGTATAGCGAGAGTAGAACCAGAGTAACATCGATCTTAGAAACGATTTCGTACCTGTCACGCGATAACGCTGTTAAAAGAAGAGCCCGAGAATATGGATGACCTCCCCTGGTGCTTCGAAAACAATGATGGCGAGGTGATCTCAGAGTTTCCACCGGCACCAAAAGAGCTGGAAGATGGAATACATGCTACTGCAGATAACCTCAAGAAAATTGATTTGGGGACGACAAGTGACCTGCGGCCGACATTCATCAGTGAGCTGTTGTCTGAAGAAAGGGTGGCTACACTAAAGGACGTGCTCATGCAGTATAAAGATTGCTTTGCATGGAACTATTCGGAGATGCCTGGGTTGGATCCAGAAATAGCCGTCCACAAGTTGGCGATTTCTCCGGACAGCAAGCCGATCAAACAAGCACCGAGAAGAATGCGGCTCGAGCTTGAGATGAGCATCAACGCCGAGGTCAAGAAGCTAATCAACTCTGGCTTCATCCAAGAGGTTCAGTATCCTGACTGGATCGCCAACATTGTTCCAGTAATGAAGAAAAATGGGACGGTGCGCATATGTGTGGATTTTCGGGATCTCAACAAAGCTTGTCCAAAAGACGACTTTCCAGTGCCGGTTACTGAGCTGATGATAGATAACACGTCCACTCACGAAGTTTTCTCCTTCATGGAAGGATCATCAGGATACAATCAGATAAAGATGCATCCCGAGGATCAGAGGCACACCGCTTTCCGGACCCCTTTGGGCATATTCTGTTACAAGGTAATGCCGTTCAGCCTAAAGAACGCCGGTGCCACCTATCAGAGGACCATGACGAGGATTTTCGATGACCTCATACATGAAATTGTCGAATGCTATATCGACAACCTCGTAGTTAAAAGCAAGTCATACGAGGAACATTTAGAGCATTTGAAGACCGTGTTCCAGCGCCTTCGGAAATACAACTTGAAGATGAACCCTCTCAAATACGCGTTCGGAGTTTCTTCGGGCAAATTCCTAGGATTCATTGTACGACACCGAGGCATCGAAATAGACCCATCAAAGATCAAGGCGATCATGGAAATGCCTCCGCCAAGGACTCTCAAGCAACTGCGATCTCTCCAAGGAAAGCTCGCATATATCCGGCGATTCATAGCCAATCTCTCCGGCAAGTGCCGTCCTTATAGTCATCTAATGAAGAAAGGGACTCCTTTCGTCTGGGATCGCAAATGCCAAAGCGCACTGGAAGAAATCAAGCAATACCTGCAGAACCCTCCGGTACTAACCGCTCAAGTCAAGGGAAACACAACAGCCCTCGAAGGTTCTTTAGGTGCGCTGTGGGCACCAAGGGAAAGAGAGAGCCCTTTATTATCTAAGTCGAGTTCTCCTGGGGGCAGAAAGCAATTACTCTCCCATTGAAAAACACTGCCTGGCGTTGATCTTCGCAATAACGAAGCTCAGACACTATGCGTTGGCACATGAGGTCCATCTCATATCAAAAGTGGATCCTCTCAAATACTTGATGTCGAAGGCCATATTAACATGGCGGCTCGCTAAATGGGCCCTGCTCTTGATGGAGTTCTCGATAACTTATCGTCCTCTTAAGGCAGTGAAAGGCCAGGCCATCGCCGACATCCTCGCTGAGCATCTGATACCTGCCGACTTTCCCTTGAACTGCGAATTGCCGGATGAGCACGCGTTTGACACAACTGACGGGGAGAAAGAAGGGAGTGATACCCGGTGGGAACTCTATTTCGATGGAGCAGATTCCATGAAGAAGCGCAAAAAAAGCACCCCCATAATCAAATCCGGGGTAGGCCTCATTTTCATGACTCCACAAAGAGGGATAATGCGCTTCGCCTTCTCTTTGACAGAGCCGAGGACAAACAATGAAGCCGAATATGAAGCTTTGATAGCAGGTCTTGAGATCGCTGTCGATATGGGAATCAAAAACCTCCTCATATACGGAGGCTCCCAATTGGTCGTTAGGCAAGTAAACGGCGACTATCAAACCTGCAAGCCAGAGTTGGTGAAGTACGGCGAGAGAGTGCAGCAACTGCTGACTCAAATTCCCTCTGGAAAACATACCGCGTGCAGAAAATATCAAAGTGGATGCATTAGCTAAGCTCGCTAAAGAACTGGCTGATGAAAACCTCGATGATGTGAGGATCGTTGTGCAAAGCCGTCGGATTCTTGCGCCGGCAGAAATATCTCCAGAGTCGTCCGAAAAAAGGGAGCTACCGAGTAAACGGCCCTACAAATAAAAGACCAGGAAAAGGTTATAGATTGGAGAGAAGTCTTTATAGACTACTTCAAATCCCGTCGAACACTTGAAGATGCGTCTTCAAGACATCAGCCCATGAAACGAGCTCTGTCTTTTTCCTTCGTCAATGATACTCTGTATAAGAGATCATTCGATTCTCTGTGGCTAAGATGCCTGGGACCCGAAGAAGCAAGGAGAGTCGTCCAAGAAACTCACGATGGACTCTGCGGTTCTCATCAAGCCGGGCCGAAGATGAAGCTGAAGATCAAACGAATGGGTTATTATTGGCCCACAATGATTCAGGACTGCCTCGAGTACGCGAAGCAGTGCCACTCGTGCCAGATTCACGGGGACTTCATCTATCAGCATCCAAATCCACTACATCCAACGGTGGCTAGTTGGCCGTTCGAAATGTGGGGAACTGACATAATCGGCCCCATCGAACCAGCATCGTCCAGAGGACATCGGTTCATACTGGCGACAACTGATTACTTCTCCAAGTGGGCAGAAGCAGTACCGCTAAGAGAAGTGAAGACGGAGAATATCCTCCATTTCTTCAAGACACACGTCATTTATCGGTTCGGCACTCCGCGACGGATTATCTCCGATAACGGGCCAGCCTACAGAAGCCACAAGATCAGCCGCTTCGCGCAACAGCATAACATAGACTGGAGATACTCTTCGGTCTATAATCCCCGAGCTAACGGTCTAGCTGAGGCTTTTAACAAGATCTTGACGAAGATCGTGAAAAAGACGGTGTCTCGAAATAAGAGGGACTGGCACGAGAGACTGCATGAAGCTCTCTGGGCGTATCGAACTACGTTCAAAACAGCCATGAATACAACGCCGTATGCATTGGTATTCGGCACAGAAGCGATACTCTCCCTTGAGATAGAGTTGCCCTCTCTACGAGTGGCCGTTCACTACGAGCTAACGGACGAAGAAAATGCTCATCTTCGGCTTGAGGAGCATGATGCCCTCGACGAAACCCGACTCATGGCGCAACAAAACCTGGAGGCTTACAAAGCAAAGATGACGCGCTCATATGAGAAATAGACTAGGCCGAGAACATTTCGCCAAGGCAAACTCGTGCTAGTGGTCAAAAGACCTATGATCCCTAATCGTACCAAACGGGGGAAATTCGAGCCGAACTATGAAGGCCCGTACATCATAGACAAAGTTTACCAGGGTGGAGCCTATCTACTCATGGACATGCATGGTGAAAGACCTTTCAGGCCAATAAATGGTCGCTTCCAAAAGTACTACGCCTGACGAGTCACGGCCTTAGTCAACGATAGATGACGATGGCTATGTCCGCTCGCTATCTTCCTAAGCCCAAACTCTATAAATAGTAGCTGGCTTTCGGACCGAAACGTCCTTAAACTAACAATGGACCACTATGTCCTAAAACTGGCTGTTGACCGAGACGTCTATAAACTACTACAGACTGCAGCATCCCAAGGCTGACACAAAAAAAAAATAAAAAAAATAAAAAAGAAAACGGTATGTCCATAAGCAAAATGGGCACGGATGAAAACCCGAAAGGGCTCCGTGAGTAAAAACAGCTGGGCTACCGGTGAGTTTTGTGAAAACCCGAAAGGGCGCAAGCTCGTTAAAAGACACTTGCAAGGTCCTCTTGACTCTGTAAGGAGAAACCACCTGCGTGGGATCCTTACGACTCACAAGGGAGCAACACACTTAGGGATCCCCATGACTCCTAAGGAGAAATTACACTTGCGAGATCCTCACGACTCGTAAGGAGAACCCTCCTTTGAGACCCTCACGGCTCATAGGATTCAAAAGCCTTAAGCTACAGAGATCTAAACATGTTCTTAAGCCATCACAACCTCCAATGCTGCCCTACAAGTGGTTCAGTATTGACCCTTGTATACAATCCACGGGCGCGAATAAACATTTCCTTAACAAAGTCTCATCAGAAACTGGGGATATGCTCACATGGTGAACAACCCTTGTAAGTCCTCTCGACTCATAAGAAGAAAACACTCTTGTAAGATCCTTACGACTTACGAGAAGACATACACTTGGGAATCCTCACGATTCCTAAGGAGAAAACGCACCTACGAGATCCTCACGACTCGTAGGGAGAAATACCTTTATGAGACCCTTACGGCTAATGAAGTCAAAAGCCTTAGTCGACAGGATCCTAACCCTGCTTACTAAGCCACCTTTGTTCGACATCGACAAAGGCAAATGATGATTCGCTCCTGGCGATATCCTGGTTGTAGCGATGCTGATGCCTAAATCAGTATCAGATCCCAAGTCCCAAACTCGCAGCGAAAAGCCAGCAAGCTACAAATGTATATGAAATAGCCGAAATGATGGGGCAACTTGCAACAAAATCAGCAAGTAAAATGTATGCATACAAAATAGCCGAAATGATTGGGCAACTCGCAATGAACAACAGCGAGTAAATAAAACAAATAGCCGAAATGATTGGGCACCGCGAAAAATAGCCGAAATGATTGGGTCGACTTTTGCGATATAAAAGCTGAAATGATAAAGCATCGCGGAAAGAAAAATAAATTAAATGAAACTTTTTGCCCTACAGGTGAGATCACATCGATCCCTGTATATAATCCAGGAGCACAAACAATGAAGGAACCATACCTTCCCCCCAGGCTCCATCCAAAAGAGAGCCAAATCTCGACGGTTCATAGAAAGCCTGGAGATCATCTCAACATTTGTCTCATTACAACAGACGCAACATCAAGCAAAGCGGAACTGTGGCAATTCCTAGTTCCATGACTCGGCGGTGCACAGATGACCGAGAGTCAAACCCCGACTCTATAAAATGCGGATAAAGTCAACCCTTCCTGGTCATGTGGAACACGGCCTATGTCAAATCGACCCCGTGGGAAACCTCCAGAGCGGAGCCTGGTCCTCGCAGAATACAGCTATATCAAACCGACCCCGTGGGAAGCATCCAGAGCAAATTCCTGGTCACGTGGAACACGGTCTATGTCAATCCTGACCCCGTGGGAAACGTCCAGAGTGAAGCCTGGTCCTCGCAGAACACGGCTATGTCAAACCGACCCCGTGGGAAGCATCTAGAGCAAATTCCTGGTCATGTGGAACACGGCCTATGTCAATCCTGACCCCGTGGGAAACTTCCAGAGCGGAGCCTGGTCCTCGCAGAATACGACTATGTCAAACCAACCCCGTGGGAAGCATCCAGAGCAAATTCCTGGTCACGTGAAACACAGCCTATATCAATCCTGACCCCGTGGGAAACGTCCAGAGCGGAGCCTGGTCCTCACAGAACATGGCTATGTCAATCAGACCCAGTGGGAAGCATCTAGAGCAAATTCCTGGTCACGTGGAACACGACCTATGTCAATCCTGACCCCGTGGGAAACGTCCAGAGCAGATCCTGGTCCTCGCAGAACACGGCTATGTCAAACTGACCCCGTGGGAAGCATCCAGCAAATTCCTGGTCACGTGGAACACGGCCTATGTCAATCCCGACCCCATGGGAAATGTCCAGAGCGGAGCCTGGTCCTTACAGAATACGGCTATGTCAAACCGACCCCGTGGGAAGCATCCAGAGAAAATTCCTGGTCACGTGAAACACGGCCTATGTCAATCCTGACTCCGTGGGAAACGTCCAGTGCGGAGCCTAGTCCTTGTAGAACACGGCTATGTCAAACCGACCCCGTGGGAAGCATCCAGAGCAAATTCCTGGTCACGTGAAACACAGCCCATGTCAATCCTGACCCCGTGGGAAACGTCCAGAGCGGAGCCTGGTCCTCGCAGAACACGGCTATGTCAAACCGACCCCGTGGGAAGCATACAGAGCAAATTCCTGGTCACGTGGAACACGGCCTATGTCAATCTTGACCCCGTGGGAAACGTCCAGAGCGGAGCCTGGTCCTCGCAGAACACGGCTATGTCAATCAAACCCCGTGGGAAGCATCCAGAGCAAATTCCTGGTCACGTGGAACACGGCCTATGTCAATCCTGACCCCGTGGGAAACGTCCAGAGCGGATCCTGGTCCTCGCAGAACACGGCTGTGTCAAACCGACCCTGTGGGAAGCATCCAGACCAAAATCCTGGTTTCGTGGAACACGGCCTATGTCAATCCCGATCCCGTGGGAAACGTCCAGAGCGGATCTTGGTCCTTGCGGAACACGGCTATGTCAATCCTGACCGCGTGAGAAGCATCTAGAGCAAAGCCTGGTCCTCACAGAACACGGCCTATGTCAATTTTGACCCGTGGGAAGCATCCAGAGCAAATCATGGTCCCATAGAACACGGCTAAAGTCAATCTTGACCCCGTGGGAAATGGCCAGAGCAACCCCTGACTCCATGAAATGCGAACAATGTCAACCTTGTCCATCACTTACAGGTCCTCACGACTTGTAAGGGAGAAAACTCTTCTGTGAGATCCTTACGACTCTTAGAAGAAAATGCACTTAGGAATCCTCACGATTCCTAAGGAGAAATTACACCTACGGGATCCTCTCGACCTATAGGGAGAAAATTCTTTATGAGACCCTCACGGCTCATAAAGTTGAAAAGTCTTAGGAGGCAGATCATAACCCTGAATCCTAAGCTATCGTTGTCCTACAAAGAAATCAAAATAGATTATCCACAGAATACACTTACAAAAAGAGACACACCATCATGAAGCAAAATATATCTTTTATTCATGAATTAAAATGAATACAAAGTACAATTTATGAAAGAATAAAAAAAAAGAGTATGCTCTCGTTCAGGAGTATATACAAAAAAGAAAAAAAATATATATATATATATACAATTCTTCAAGCCGGCGGACGATTTAGTAGATTTTGCCAGTTCGTACATTTTTCGCTGGGCCTCGGCTTCATGATTCGTTATCGTCAAAAGCCGGGCCTCCGCTTGATCCTGTTGGGCCTGGTGTGAGGCAAGCCGGTTCTCAAGCTCTTTTTCAGTAACCTTATGGGTTTCGACCATTTCACGAGTGAAAATGAAGGCCTTATCAATGGCTACCACCTCTTTGATAGCCTCTTGAAGCACCCGCCAAAGTTCATATGCCCTAGTGGTCTTGGCCGTAAGATTGGCTTAAAGCTCTCTCAGCGCTTTAGAAGCCAGCTCCCTCTACGAAAACTTGCGGCTGAGCCTCTTCTCCCATGATATCATGTTTGCAGCACACCGCTCAATCAGCCCCCGTAAGCTCGCCTTTGCGGCCACAACCTCTGAAGGAAGGCGTGTACATTCAAGAATATGCAAGCAAGCCTCCACCTGCCGACAAAACTCAACCCAGACTTGCACCAATATTTCACTATGGTAGGTGGTAAGAAAGGGAAGAGAACCGTTGGCTTCAGCGGCAAACGCTTCGGCCGTGATCAGACTCCCAGCACGAAGGTCTTCAATTAGGGCTGACAGAGAGTGAAGGCTTAGCTTTGCCATCCGTTCCGAGACACGCAGAGTATAGGGGCCGGGTGGCATGACGATGCGAGATTCCAGCGTGGTAAGAACTGGCAAAGCTGTTAAGATTTATAAACAATCAGCGAAGCTTGTAAGCAAAGAGCAGGTGGAACAACGTTGAGACATTACTTGCCCACAGTCATGCAAGAAGGGTCTGAAGGCTCCCCAGGCCCGTCAAGAATCTCAACCTCGTCATCGGCTTCCAGAACTGTAGAAGGCATCAATGTCATTATATAGAATAACAATAATGCCGTAAGGAGAAGGAAAACGACACTAACCTTGACCGGAAGACAGGACGATGCGTTGAGGAGATATCGCCTGCGGAGTGGCCATCTCTAACAGGCGCTGAAAGGACTTCCTGAGAGATAGATCAGCAATAGACGCCGCCAATCCGCGAATTCTGAAAAAAGACAGAAGGGTTCAGCTAATGGAGAGATTATTAATATAAAATATAGAAGGCTACCTTCGATGCTTCTCCCATTCTGAGCTGGAGGGATAGCAGCTTCGGCGGCTTCCTCTATGCCCCCAGGCACATCATCAGGGACGTAGGCCGATACAACAACTTTCGGTCGAGGAGCAGTGGCCACCACTGTAGGCTCCAGCTGAAGGACGGTAGTCTCGACTACCTTCCCCATGGTCTCCGGGCCGTCCCCAGAAAGATCCATTGAATCGGCAACTAACGAAGAGGCCTCTTCCGGGGGAGCAAGCACTTGGGGAGCGAGAATCACTGAGGGAAGCTCCATCGCAGGAGCAATGGTTACATCGACCCCCTACACACTGATTAGTGTTTCATTGGGGATATTGGCGGAGTCTACAGTCAAAGCGTGACTCGAACTCAGATCCTCCACCATCGCCGAAGTCCCTGCAAAGTTTGTACGAGGATAATGATATGTATATATGTATAAGCAGTGCAAAATACTACAAAAGGATATATAAGTATATCGATACGCAAAGGAGCTTCTACTATGGTTTGTTCAAGCCGACGCTCCTTCCTGAGGAGGTATGCTCGCCGAGGTTCGAGAGTAGACTCGTGGCCACTGGTCCACAACGAAAGTGCATCTTCGGCGTCGGCTGAAACGGCCTGCTTAAGGGCTCTCTCGCCCCCTCTTCCAAAGGACCTATGAATATCCGCCGTATCGATAGAGGATCCTTGTAGAAGATAACAGCGGGATAAGGCCTCTTCGGGATCCTTACATTCTCGGATTCATCTTGTGAGCGTCTTATAGCCTTAGCCAATTGTGCGTCTTCCTCGGCAGATGAACCCGGGAAAAGTAGACCACCATCTAATTCTTGCATGGCTAGTGGTTCGTCTTGGAGGATAGGCTCTAATTCCACTAAAAAGTCGAGTAGATTGATGACCATCTTCTTTCGCCTCTTAGATCCAGAATTAACTGCAGAAGACGATCGCCTCTTTCCCCTCGATGCTTTAGCGCGATGTTGACCCACCTCGCCTTCAATATCCTTACTCGGCGGTGCTACCGACGACGATACCGCTATTACTGACGCCGCAACTGATGATACTGCTACTGGCGCCCTATTGGCCCTTGATTGAGCTCTAGCTCGCGGAGGCATACCAGTGGTGGGAGTTAAATCCACTTCCGTCGCCTCCGGAATAAGCACGACGCTAGTATCTCTCAAAGGAGGGCGAACCGCTGTACGCGGTCGCGGCGGAACTCCCGTGGCCTGGATCGGAGTGGGAGCCCTATATCCGAAGAGCATCCTCCTCTCCTCGGCAATAATGGAACTGACTCGGTGGAGGTACCAGCCCATGAAGGACCCCACACATCAAGGAATATGATCAGCTTCAGGAATCACGAAGCGAGAGCCGGTGTTCAGCCGCATGAAGTGATGAGCGGCGTCACAAACAACTTCTGACGACGGGCTAGGCTCCACTATAAATGCCTCAAAGGGGTCACCCTGGTCATATCCGAGTTGCCGAGCAAAGCGGTGTGGGTTGTACCGCATAAAAAGGGCCGCACCGTTCTGACGAAATACCAGATAACCCGGTCTGATCGAATATAGGTGCATGGCTTCCCTGGGCTTCAGAGAAGGTACCTCTTTCGACGAGTCGCAGAGCCATTGAATCAGTCCCGAGGGAGCAGAGAGGACTCGATCGTTGAATACCATCCCACCCGTATTGGCATAGGGATTAATCAGCACACGAATAGCTCCGAACTGAGTCGGGTCAGGGGAAGAAGCGTCCACCAGCCGCATGAGTCGCGGAAAAGTGTAAGCTTCATAAAAGCTGGGTCTTTGGTGCGCAGCAAATGCCCCCAGCACATGCATCTCAATCCAAGACGTAAAGTAATGAAGAGAGAAGTTTACCACATCTACGCCCGGGGTTGAGGTATTAGCCGCAACGCTTATCCCGTGATACAGATGCGCCAACCCCGCAATGCCCACAGCTAGTCGCGTCCTTTCGGCAATACGATGGGCATGGTAGATAACTGAGGCTCTCATAAAATGATGGTGCGTGGGAATGGCGAACCAGCTGAGCCAAACACTGATGAAGCCCACGAAGAAAGTCTCCTCATCCATACCAGGAGCTGCGATCGACTCGAAAGAAACGGCCGACATGATAGGAATATAGAACAGCGGCAAGTCCTCTCCTTTAGCCGGACGCTTATTTAAACCAAACCCAAAGGGGTCGTTGATATTCGTGAACTTCGGAGCCGTCTTTGATAGGACATCTTCGCGAAGGAAGCAGGCGATAAAGCTTTTAAAAGTGACACCCTACTCCTCTGGCTCTGTGAATAGCTTCTCAAAAATGCTCAGAGTCTTGATCAAACTTGAGCGCTTGTGGCGGACGGCATTCTCGGTCGACAAGCCATCAAGCATGGCAGGCTCAGTCTCGAAGACATACTCATCGGGAGGTAGTAGTTCTTCATAGAGCGTCCCCCTGACCGGCAACCCTGAGATTTTGCGAAACTCTTCCAGAGAAATTGAAACTTCACGGTCCCCTAGAAAGAAGGTATTGGTGGGAAGATTCCATTGGTTTAAGAAGGCCTTAACCCACCAGACATGGGGGGACTGATAGTGGAAGAGAGACGCATATACCTCCTGATAGAGTCTGACCCTCTGCAGTCGCGCACGATGGGCAGACAGGATATAACGGGCCCAGAGAAGGTAGCCCGTGGGATGTCGAGGGGTAAGCCCTATTTTGTAAATCTGTCCCCATGGCTGGGCTTCGCTTTGGCAAATGCGGCGCCCTAAGATGTCTATAGCCGGCATAGGATGGTTCGGAATCCCAGTTTTTGATGGCTCAAGCCGTCCCGTAGGGGTCCAATTCAGCATCTCCATAGCAAAGGCGGTCCGTGGATGATCCATCGATAGAAATGGATAGGTAGTCTCTATCGGTACCTCGCAAAGAAAGCTGCGGCGACCCCGGATAATATGACCATACCAAGTCCCCCATAAGAGTAGATTGATGCAATTCGGGTCATGAGCCCTTATCATCGCCATCACATCTTCATCCGACGGTGATTGAGTAAAAGCCGCCTCCGAGCGAGTAAAGGGAAAGTATGTGAGAGAAGCCATTACTCCTGAAACCAAGGAAAGAAAGCTGTTAGTGAAGCCCACACGTGTGTGTGTGTGTGTGTGTGTGTGTGTGTGTGTAAGATAGTGGAAGAAAACGACAAACAATTTATTTTAGGGGACCATTGGTTACAAGACACAAAGGCCCCACAAAATCAAGATGGCGGCTCACTAATGATGAGGCAGAGTAATCATTATGAGAACAAAAGGAAGATTCTCAATAAATGAACAGTGGATTTCAAATGACTCTACACATTCCCCCAAAGAGAAACCCATCTTGGACTCTGCGAAAATCAAGCAGAACAGGGGAATTAAATTCCCAGAAAACTTTACTGAAATTATTTTTTTTGTAAAGAACAATTCAGGAAGAAAAATCCCAAGAGATCTTCTTTTAAAGAACTAAGTTCTTTAGAGGAATTAAATTCCTTTTGAACAGAGGAATTAAATTCCCAGAAAACATTTTCGGAGCTAAAGCTCTTTGGAATAGAATTAAAACTCCAGAAAGAAGACAAGCATCACCATCGATCCCTGAAGATCAGAGAAGCCCTAAGAGGTTTATTATTCAAAGATTGGACATTATTTTAACTTAGAAAGATGGGTTCTTGTTAAAGGGAAAAACCCTCGGTGTGGATTTAAAATCCAAATTCCTACAAGAAGTTCTTCAGCCGTTCAAGATCGTTACCTGAAAAAGGGAATTTTTTGTTAACAGAGTTAAACTCTGGAAATTTTCGAAACAGAAAACTAAGCTCTGAGAGAGAATTAAATTCTCAAGGCAAGAACAAGCAAGGAAGAAGATGGAAAAAGTGGAGGCGCTTCTGAAGGGACTTTTGCATTTATAGGATGTGAAGGGGAACGGTTCATCTCCCCTGTTTCCTAGACAGATCCAACGGTCACAAAGGTGACAGCGTTGCACTCACGTGCAAACACGTGAAAACAACGCTGTGGGGGCATTTGTTCCCTGATAAAATATTAGGAAATTCTCCAATGGGGTATCACGTGCTCACACGTGACCAAGGGTCACGTGCTGACACGTGATAAGTTCCTGGGATCTCTACTTTATAAAATTAAATTCTAATCAAACGAAAATATAACAAAACAGCAAGAAAAAATCTCAATGAGGCGTCACGTGCTCACACGTGACCAAGGGTCAGGTGCTGACACGTGATGATTCCTCAGCTCCCTAAAAACAAAATTAAATTCTGGTCACGTGTCAACACGTGATCGGCTTCTAAGCTCTTTAATCAATAGAATTAAATTCTATCTAATAATCAAATAATGGGATCACGTGCCAACACATGATAGACTTTTAATAGCCTTCTGAACTAATAGAATTAAATTCTAATTAAGAAGGAATCAAGAACCCTAACTGAAAAATATCTCTTTAAATCTTTCCAAACAAAAAAGGATCGTGCTCTGTAAAATAGAGCACCGTTGGATTAAAAATCCAATGGTGATTAAAAATCACCAATTTATGAAAAGATTCTATACAAGGAAAGATTTCCCTGAAATTCACCAAGAATAACAAACAGAATATCTTTTAGATTAAAAAATCTAATGGTGAATAAAATTCACCGAGTGATCTAAAAGATCATGTTGGTTGCAAAATCAATTAAAATCTTTCAATGAAAAATTCATTAAACAAATTGATTCTTTTCTTTCTCCTATAAATAGGAGCCAAGAAGAGAAGAGAGGGGATCGATTTTCTGATTTTTGGAGAAAATACAACAACAGAGAGAAAAAAGTGAGGAGAATTTAATTCTCAAGAGAGAAAGAAAATTTATTCAGAAGAAAAGAGAAACTCTAGATGAGAAAGGGGAAAGAGATATAAGCTCCATAAAATAAAAAGAGAATTTAATTCTCAATTTAAGAGTTTAACTCTTCTGAACAAGAACTTAGTTCTTCCTTTGGTTGAAGATCTGCAGAAGCAGATCTCTCCACAGGTTGAGAATTTAATTCTCATCGGGAAGATTCTGCCATGCAGATCCAAAATATAGAGGGAGAATTTAAGTTTAAGGAATTTAATTCCCTCAAATTCATAGGAATTTAATTCCTCAAAATGAAACTAGGGTTTAAACCCATATGAGAATTTAATTCTCCCAAATTCACAGGAATTTAATTCCTCCAAATAAAACTAGGGTTTAACCCTACATGAAAATTTAATTCTCCCAAATAAGAATTTAATTCTTCCACATACATAGGAATTTAATTCCTCTAAAACAGAATTAGGGTTTAACCCTACAAAAAATCTAATTCTTAAAATAAGAGACTTAAAGCTCTCCATGCATGTAAAGAATTTGGTTACGTGGTAACACGTGACCCCCATCCTCAATGATCAGAAAAGAAAGAACACTGGGTCACGTGCCCCCACGTGACCCCTAAAACAGATCCCTCAAAATGAGAAAGAAAAACTTGGAGGCAATGCCTCACGTGCTCCCACGTGACCCTCAAAATAAATGGAACAAAGCCAAAGGCAGAATCAATTTTGGGCGCCCTCACATGTTCCCACATGACCCCTTAATAAACACTTTAATAATCAATACATGGATACCCATCACGTGCCAACACGTGATGGCCTGAAGACTAAAAATGTTTAACACTTATTTGCAGATTTGAGGGTAAAATAAAGGAGGTTTGTTCCAATTCTCAGGCGCCTCACGTGACCCCACGTGACCACCCCATTTTTAGTGTTTAACAATATTTTGAGCATTTTGTCCCCAGTGTTTAACACTGTTTTAAAGCGCATCACGTCGGAACACGTGATCGCCAAATATCTTCTAGTGTTTAACACTATTTTAAAACCAATCTAGCCCAAATTGGCTAAGTCTTCCAGAGGCAAGACTTCCCTTTGAATGAGCCTCAAATATATCCTTGTCTTCCAAAATTGATCATCTCATATGGCATATGAGTGCTCAACACTCAATAAGAGATAAAGACATGGTCAGAACCCAGACTCATGTTTAGCATTGCTAAATAATGGGGGGTGCTGAATCAAGACAAATGTTCAACAGTCCAACAAAGGGCCAACATTTCAAACTTAATTGGACTTAGCTCAAGCTGGCCATAAGTCCTCAATTCAAACTTAACTGAGCCTATGTGGTTCATAATCTAACTAATTGATCTTAGTCCCAAATTGGACTACAGATCTCCCAATGTACTTTGGTTCAAGGGTACATCTCTTCACTCCTCTGATATTTGTCATTGTAATCCTTCAACGTCTTCAGAGAGGTGACGGGTCCCGACAACCATACATTCCATAGACTATGACGTCTTTAAACTGGACTGTGGGGTCCTTAAGCCCATGGACTATGATGTCCTTAACCTTTACAGACTATGATGTTTTTAAACTGGACCGAGATGTCCTTAAACTAACAATGGACCGAGATATTCTTAAACTAACATTGGACCGAGATGTCCTTAAACTAACAATAGACCACTACTTCCTTAAACTGGTAATCGACCGCAATGTCCTTAAACTAAACAATAGAATCCAAATGCTCTTTTGTTAAACGATCCCGTTAAGTAGATCTTAGTCTAAAATTAGACTAATGTATCCTTAACTAACGTTTAAGTTGATCTTAGTCTCAAATGAGACTAACGTATCCTTAAACCCAACCCCAAACCCAAATCTAAGAAGATACGGATTTGGACTAATCCACACCCAACGGGCGACGACATAAATTAGTCTCCGTATACAATCCACGGGCAACAAAAAAAAAACAAACACCCACGACACGAAGTGACCATCTGGAGAAGGAGAAAGTAGCTACCGCGATGCGGTAGCGTAATTAACTGTAGGGGCTTGCGCCTGCAGGGAAGAGCGTCCCCACAATCAAAAACCCCTCAAATGAGGGGGAATCTGACGAAGTCTGCTACATCGGCCGCATCCGTTTAAACCTTCGATACATGGTGTCATAAATTAACTTGGCATCTTCGGAGAGGTGGACGGATAGCACCAATTAGCATCTGCCCTCGAATTTCAGGCCTGACATCCCAATGTCTCGGTCACGGTTTTCGGCGGGGAACATTAGGGTTTTGGACGGTCGGCTTTATTTTTTTTACTCTCTGTCCCATCTTTTTCGGTCTTCTTGATCACCCCGGGGCAGGTTGGAGTTCACCTCCGACTCGAGTTGAATCTCTTGCTTGGTCCACGCTTTTACTTCGGCCATAGTCCTAGGTTGCGCTAATGCAAAAGAGCGGAGCCACTCTTTGTGCTTAAGACCTGACCTCAAGACGGTGATAACCGTTTCATCGCAATGCTCGGGAACCTCTAGAAGGGCATTGTAGAAGCGGGTGACGTACCCCTTAAAAGATTCCTTGTCTCTGTTCTTAATGGTGAACAAATATTCGACCGTCTTTTTCTGCCGACGGTTACCGACGAAATGACCGAGGAATTGGGTCGCCTGCTCGTCAAAGGTCAAGATCGAGCGCGGCGCGAGTCCTCGGAACCAATCTCGGCCAGCCCTGATGAGGGTGATGGGGAAGGCTCGGCATTGAGCCGTGTTTGAGTTGTCTTGGAAACTCATGCCTGCTGTAAACACGTCCAAGTGGTCCTTCAGGTCGGACTTCCCTTCGAAGAGGGCCACTTTTGGCGGTTTATTCCTGGATGAGACACGCTCAGCTAGTAGCTGCTCGGTAAAGGGCCTTATGAGTGAGTCAGCGGAGTACTTCGCGCCTTCGCCAGTCGTACGGTCATCCTGTCGTATGTCTTCGATTTTCCTTTCGAGGGCCTCTATTCGTTGTTGGTACCACAAAGAATCTTCATAGTTGGAGCGCCTACTACCTCTGCTCCTGTCTTGCGCGACGGAGCGGTTTCGGCTTTGCTTATCACGTTCCTTAAATCATTGGGATGGACCCTTCATGGATAACCCTGACGCTCGCCGTACGCATGACCTTGACGGAAGTGGCAGCACGGGTCTAGCCTAGAATCAGGCGATTTGACCGACACTTCCTTAGGGGGAAAGAAAGCGCATCGCGCGTAGAAGTGATAGCCCAGTCTCTCCTAAGAGTGGGGTGTCGAGCTATCCGGCGCCCAATGGGTCATGGAATCATTTCCCGGATGCGGGCAACGACTGCCGGAACCGGCATGTCGGTGTTCGGCTACATCAAGATGAGCATGAGTGAGGTTAAGAGCCTGAGTGTTCCCTTCGGTTTCCCTGCGAACGTCGTCACCCCGGGGAGGGGATGCTGCGGTCTGGCGGGCATGGCCGGCCGCTTGGACGCGGGAAAGTGCATCCACCATCGCCGTGAGCCTGTCAATTTGAGTGGATAAGGTGTTGATGACGTTAGGGGGAGGAGTATGACTGTTTCCGCCCCTGTTGTGGAGGATGGGGCTACTCGTGCTGGGATCATCGCGGTTGTCGTTTGTCATTGAATCGGAGGCGGAAGATCAACTTTTTGGGTAGGGAAGAAAACTTTCCCACAGATGGCGCCAGCTGATGGAGGTCAGAATCTCCCTTAGATGTTGTCCTCCGTCGATCTGGCTGCAAACAGTTCTGAACGGTTGTGATTGAGAGTGAGAATTGAACGTGTGGATCTCAATGGGTTTTTGGATACTGTGGACGCCGAACTACCTGCAGGGGAAATCCCGGGGTGAGAAACCACCGTAGGACCCTCCGACGAATAATGGCAGAGTAGTGGCGTATTGGAATCAATTCGAGTTAGCTGAGTCGTCTGGTGGAGGGGGTTTATATAGTAGTCGCATGAGGTGAACCAGCGCGAGATTCTCGCCGCCCGTTACGTCTGTTTCCCCAATATTTAAACCAAATAAAAGAGCAAAGCTCTGTTGGATTTAATGACGCAGCGCCTCACGTTCTCTCCACGAGGGCGCTAGCGCCATAGCCAATCTTATAGGATTAAATCCTATGGTGGCGCCTCACGTTCTCCTCACGCTGGTGCCAATATGCAAAGCACAATAGAATTTATTACATAAGAGTTAAACTCTTAGATGGCACCACACGTGCTCCTTACGCATGCGCCAATGTGCAAAGCACATAAGTGCCTATCATAAGAATTTAATTCTTAAGTGGCGCCCACGTGTATAACACGTGAGCGCCAGCGTCCAAGTTCATATCAGTAGAATTAAATTCTACGTTTCCCTACCAAAAAGTTGGGATACTCTCTGTTAAACAGAGACGTTGGATCAAAGATCCAACGGAGATAATAAATCATCAAAATATAGAATCAAGTCCTATTATAAGAAAATATCTCCCATATTTTTCTAAATAAAAAAGATACTCTCGGTTGGATCAATGATCCAATAATAGAATAAAATTCTATTTTAGGAATATATTCACTTAATCTTTCCAAACAAAAATTTTGCTCTATATAAAACAGAGAACCCTTGAATTAAAAATCCAATGGTGATTAAAAATCACCACTTGACAGAATAAATTCTGTATATGGGAAAATATTTTCCCAATCTTGTTAAAAACAAGAACAACATATTCTATGAAAACAGAAACACTTGGATCAAAAATCCAACGGTGGGTAAAATTCTCCAAATCAATTTTGAGACCAATTAAATCAATTGGAATCTCTCAATGAGAGATTTTCTCAAAACTAATTAACAATCTGCCTCCACTATATAAAAGACCCGAGACTTCAAGTCTCAGAGAGAGAGAGAGAGAGAGACATGGAGACAGAAAGAAAGAAAAGGAGAAAAAAAGAGAAAGAAAACCCCATATAAGCTTTTGCAAAAATTCAATCAGCTCTCGAGAGAACAGTGAATTCAATTCTCAAAGAAGAAAACCTTCCTTCTCGAAACCCTAGATAAAGAAAAGAGACTAAAATATCTCTATCACATTTAAGGATTTAACCCTTTAAAAGAACTTAGTTCTTTCTCTGGATCTAAGATCCACAAGACAAGTCTTCCATAAGTTGACAATTTAATTTTTATCGGGAAGATCATGTTTTTGAGAATCTAACATTCAGGGAAGAACAAATTCAAAAAGAGAAAAATGGAGTTCATAATACTCTAAGAACTCAGCTCTTTCAAATCAAGAGCTTAGTACTCTAAAAACTCAACCCGAAATCCTCAAAAATAGTTATTTTGGTGAGCGTTAATGGTCAAAATGCCATTAAATCTCCAAATAAAAAAAACTAGCGCCTTACGTGCTTCCCACATGGGCACCCCTCTTTAACAACGCCTAGCGCCTCACGTGAAAAACACGCGGGCGCTCAAAACAGAATACCAACACCTCACATGCTCCTCAAGCAGGCGCCATATAAAAATTGCTTAGCACTTCATATACAGCCAAAACGGCTGAGTGCTCAGCACTAATTGGGCAGCGTCCAGCGCCGCACGTGCACCTCACATGGGCGCCATACAAAAAGTGCTTAGCACTTCACATACAGCCAAAACGGCTGAGTGCTCAGCACTAATTGGGCAGCGCCCAGCGCTGCACGTGCACCTCATGTGGACGCCATAAGAAGTGCTTCACATTTAGTCAAAATGACTAAAGTGTTCAACATTTATTGGGCAGCACCCATGACTGAATGCTTCACATGACATACATATGGGCATCAAAGTTCAAATAAATGCTTAGCACTTTTACATAAAAGGAAAATGGCTGAACAAATAAAGCCCAAATAAGTGCTTAGCACTTTTGAATAAAAGAAAAGACTAAGCAGACTACGCCCAAATTGGCTAGGTCTCTGAAGTTTTCTTGCAACTGAGCCTAAATGCTCTTTTGCTGGATCTTAAGTAAAAATGATCCTAAAATGTTGCTAAGTGGATCTTAGTTTTAAATTAGACTAACGCATCCTTAGCAAAAAAAAATTGAGCCCCAAATGCTCATATATATTTAAGTTGATCTTAATCTCAAACTAGATTAACGGTCTTTAAATAAAAACAAACCCAAATTTAAAATATATGGATTTGGACTAATCTACGCCCTACGGGCGACAACATAAACTAGTCTCCGTATAAAATCCACGGGCAACCAAAACAAACAAAAGCACACACGACACGAAGTGAACTGCCGGAGCAGGAGAAAGTGGTTATCGCAATGCGATAACGTAATTAATTGCAGGGGCTTGCACCTGTACAGAAGAGCATCCCCACAATCAAAAACCCCTCATAAAATGAGGGGGAATCTGATAAAGTCTGCTACAACGGTCGCGTCTGTCCAAACCTCCGATATATGGTGCTATAAACCAACTTGGTATTTTCGGAGAGGTGGATGGATAATTCCAAATAGTATCTGCCCCCAAAATTCAGGCCAGACGTCCCAACTTCTCAGTCCGGTCTTTCGGTGGTGAACAGTTTCTGGCACGCCCAGTGGGACCTTCTCCTCTTTCCACTCCACACTTCGTGTGTCCCCTAAAATTCAAGCCAGACGTCCCAATGTATCAGTCTGGTCTTTCGGTGGTGAACAGATTCTGGCACACCCAGTAGGACCTTCTCCTCTTTCTACTCCACACTTCTTGTGTCGTGTTTCACGAACAAAATCGCGATTTGCAATGGTTTCCCTTGGATTCAAGGTACTAAAATTTGGTGTCTTGCTCCTGTGCAGAAAAAAATCGATGGCTTCCAACTACACCTCTTGCAACAACAACTCTCGCTCCACCCCAACTGGAGGAGTGACCTACGGGCCCAACATGGCCTCTATCTTTTCAATGCCGGTGGGGAAAGTAACACAAGCCACTACTGGATTGTTCTTTAGGACCATATTCCCGCCGGTGAGTTTCGGTGCCTCAGCGCCACAAGAGGAAGCTCCTAAGAGGTTGGTCTTCGATCGACTGGCGACCACAACGGCCCCTTTCAACGGGTCGTCCAAAGCTGACGTCTCAGTCTTCAACAGGCTGGAAAAGAACCCAAACGGACCTGCAAAGAGGCTCGTGATGCCTGAACGTGCCGCCCCAAAATGGATAGCCCTCCCAACTCATGCTACGGGCGAAGCCGTCAAAGGTGCTTCCCCTACCAGAAAGTCGGTCTTTGAAAGATTGACCGGCCCTCCTCAAACCCTGCTAAAGACGTCAATCTTCAACAGGTTGACGCCAACAGCAGCCCCTCAGCAAAGCCGGGGGCATGATGAAGCCGCTTCCAAATATAAGACGGTCCCGTCTACAAGACACACTCAACGTCGCCACTGGCGCCGAGTGAGAAAAGCTGGGGGCAACTCCCCCTTTGGACTTACCCTACCATCTCCAATGGTGGAAGTTGACGCTGCTATTCCAACCGGGAACAGTTTTGATCTGCTCAGGAGGGTACGCAAGAACTCTCCAATGGCGGTGCTAAAGAAATCGCCCCTGCTTGCGGAAGTCATGGTACAGGAAAAGCTGGAGCGCCCCTATCAACGACTCTCCTTCCAAATTCATAGGGTCTGGCGGAAAGTCTAAGACTCTATGATCGACAAAGACTACTTTCGTCGACCGAAGAAATAGAAGGCTCGGCGAGGGAAAGACCATCCCTCCGTCATACAGCGGGGGACTTCTTCTACATAGGCTCCTGTTACAACGGCTCCTTCAACTTTGACTTCCCACAAAAGGATGAGGCCGGAGAAAATCCCACCGCCTGCGGCAAATTCCAAAGGCGATGGACCCAAACGCCCTAAGTCTGGGGGCATGATCGTACATACGGTCTGCATGGCTTCCGGGAAAGAAGAAAGCCGTGCTTCCATTGGTCATCGACCGCAAACTCGGTCGCTGACAAAAGCTCAGGAGTAACAACAAAAGCTCCAGAAAATGCTGATCAAAATGGCAGCACTTACAGCTTAGGAGTAACAAAGAAAGCACGGACACAGCAGCCGAACAGCGCCAAGAGCAGGAGAACGATACGGAGTTCATGCGAAGGGTGCTTGAAAGAAAAGACAAAGAAGCTGCTGAACAGGTCGCTAACATAAAGCAGATGGCACTCTTGTTTCAGGATATGTTTGGAATGATGATCCAGCCAGAACCCCCAGTTGAGAATCCACCGATAATTATCGAGGATGACAGAGGGGAAACATCAAACCCTTTTCCGGATTTATCGGGAACCAAAGAGGAAACAATCTCCAAGGCTGCTCTTGATGATTATATCGCTCAACAAATATGAGCTCATCAAGCTAATGAAGCCGCAGGCCAAATCGTCAGAACTGGACGACCGTATCCAGGCTGGTATGACCAATTAAATACCCGCCGAGATATACGATCCCCGAGTTCCATGTGTACAAGGGGACAGGTAACCCACACCAGCACGTCGTGCAGTTCAGAGCTCTGTGCGGCAACACTGGAGACGACGATAAACTATTGCTTCGCCACTTCATTGGCAGCCTGTCAGAGACGGCCTTTGAATGGTACTCGGAGCTCCCAGATGACTCCGTGAGAACATTCACAGAGATGGAACTGCTGTTCACACAGCGGTTCTCCAGTGCAAGTGAGCGCACCCCGATCACGGTATTAATCAACGCCAGGGTAAGGCCAAGAGAAACCTGGGTCCAATATGCGATCCGATAGTGGAACCTATAGTCAAAGTGTGAACAGCGCATCGAAGAATCCCTCGCCGTAGGCATGTTCATCGGGACCCTTGATCCTCAAACGACTGTGTCCCAGTTGTAACGACTCTGAATTTTCTGTACAAAATTTTTTCTTTTTAAAGTACAGAAAGGAGTTTGCAAGTCTGAGCACAATTTAAAAGTTATTCTTATTTATGAATAGCAAGAAAGCACTTGTACCTCATTGGTAAAGCCTTGCACTGTTGTGACATAGCTCCTGTGTTCGAATCCCATCAGCCACATATTATTTTTCCTGATTTTTCTTTTAAAATTTTTGGAAGCCCAAAAGTTTACACGTGCACTGCACACAAAAAATGAACAGTCAGGAAAAACAAACATGTGTAAAATAATATATATACAGAAGAGGACACGCGGCACAAATCTACCGGCATTCCCCTTACACTTGGCCAGCGAGATGACCCTATGGGCCGGCGGCGACGGGTAGCCCGTGGGCAAAAGTGCCCGGGCTTTGCACACTTGTCGTTTCCCCTACCCCCGTTATCCCTGCACTGTTTGTTTACTCTGAATTAAAACAGAGAATTCAATTTCACCTTTAAATCCAATTTAAATGCATTTTAATTCATTCTTTCAATTCCAAAACCCTAATTCAATTTCACCTTTAAATCCAATTTAAATGCATTTTAATTCATTCTTTTAATTCCAAAACCCTAATTCCACACTATAAATACAACCCCATACCCTATCCTTTCCTCATTCTGAAATTTCTAGCCAAAATTATCAATTTTTTCTAAGTACAACTGGAGTAGAAGTGGAGTTAGCCCAAGACCAACTTCCGGCGAGGAATCGAGTAAGTTCCGGCGATCCCGTGACGATGCAACGATCAAGATATCTTCTTCTACCTCTTTCCTACCCTTCTAACTAGTAAGCCCCACCTCATTCTTCTCTTTCTACATAAAAAGTTCTATTTTTCAAAACATTCGGTAAGTGGAGTTAACACTGACTTTTGATTCTAAAACCTTTAAATCACACTTTTTCTTAATCATTTCTCATCCATATTCTTAACATATGTTTATAACCATAAAACTAATAATTAGAAATGACTTTCACTCTAAATCATCATGTTAAATAACTTTAAATTGAGTTTTACATTTAAATACCATGAACTTTGTATCTACCATATTTTATTACTTTGCTTAATCATACCTCTAGAAAACTTAACAGGATAATGACCTACCCCTCACATACACACATGTTTACATAACACGATACTCTTGGAAACATATTTTTGTGGCAAATACAATATTTCATTAAAATACCATCGACTGTAAAAACCCGGTTTTCTTTTTAATTGTATTATTAAATTCTTTGTGATTATGCCTCTACAACCCATTTTGGGGAACCCGCTATTGGATGGTGCGGATTATCGCACATCCTCGGGCTAGTAGAGCGAGATGCAGACCTTCTCACCGAGCATTCGGTCTCGAAAGATTTTTAATACGATTTTTAAGAAAAACGTGATTTTCTAATTATTAATAACATTGATTTTTAGTATTATATAAATATTATCAAACCACATATTTTCAAGTTATAATAAAATTCCATGTTTTTTCTAAAAATAAAAGAAAGAAAAGTTTCACTAAAATACTATCAAGTATCAATACAAGACAAGTCTTACACTAAAATATCTTGAACTATTCAAGCTATGTAAATATTCACTAATATACCTCACTCTTTAAAATTCACATCCATAAAAACCCTAAAGAACATAAATAATTACTCGAGATTTATTTTTAAAGTATATAAAATATTTTTCATAAAACCCCTTCGAGTTATATAAAATTACATTAAGGACCTTAGTAAGTATAGGTTTAAGTAAGATTAATTCTCTTGAGCCTCAGGGAGCCGGAGAAAGTGAGTGCTTGCATATTTAAGGTAGAAAAACTTAACGGAGTTATCAATGGTAATTGTCTTGGAAAAAAACACAAATCCTGCCGTTCATGTGCAGCAGTTACCGATAACACCCGAATATAATTCAAGATCCAAATCTATTTTAAAGTTTCTGACTCAATCTGAGTCTAAGTGTAATCTGAATCCAATTCAAACATGAATCCAATATACCAAACATGAATACTTGAACCTGAATACGAATACCAGAACAATGTCAACATGACTTGACTTGACCGAACCATGGCTATTTCTTGACTTGACTACCTGACTACTTGATACATCCTGAACCTGATTACATGAACAACTTGTATCCATGGTCTCGGCAAGTCT
Organism: Agapanthus africanus; assembly: GCA_030015575.1. Classification (NCBI taxonomy): domain Eukaryota; kingdom Viridiplantae; phylum Streptophyta; class Magnoliopsida; order Asparagales; family Amaryllidaceae; genus Agapanthus; species Agapanthus africanus. The sequence continues at coordinate 481,593,163 of JASDDO010000010.1, read as the reverse complement.
GATAACTACAATCAATACAATATACATAACGGGGTTTACCGGGGTAGACTGGTACGGAATGTATTAGAAGTGGAACGAGATGGTCACTAAAAGATACCTACCTAAATATCCTGTGCCGTTGTCTCGTAGTTTTGACGGGGCCTTGTACTACGGGTTACCATAGTCCACGGAGCAAGTTGGACTCCTCTCGTATACACTGATACCTTCTGTACCAAGCTACAAACAACCACGTTAGTATAACAAACATATACCTGTACAAATTACCAGTCATATACTCTCTAGTTGTCCTATTCTATTCTATTCTACTCTTAATTTTGGGACTTACCGAGCACTAGTTCGCTGACTACATTCCTTCTATTTCTTTCTTTGGAATGTTCGTCAGGAGGACCGGACCTTCAAGAGACCGAGCCCAGCCATGACGACTTGGACCAGTTCATAGAGTAGCCAAACTTCTACCTTTTACTTGTACTTATTTCAGTTTATATGCCACTGTTTAGGCATTGCTTTCTATCATTGTACATTTCCTTTTCAAATCAGTTGTAATGTAAAGAATGAAATTTAATAAAAAAGTTGATGTTCATATTACATCTCTTGTTAGACTTGTACATTTATTTATATTGCTTATTTATGCTCAACGTATTTACTTCTGAGTAAATATGTCGCGTGCCCGTCACGTCTACTTCCCTGTATCCTGGGAAGCGGGGCGTGACAGGTTTTGTTGGTGGCCCATGCAGGTCAGTTCTACATAGAATCCTAAGCAATATATCACAAGAATTATAAGAATCAGCAACTATACATTTCTTACATTTCAAATTCCTTGAATCTATCCTAACCCTACTTTTTCTATCAAGGTTATGGATTCACCAAACAACACAAGCATCCACGTTAATGGCAACACTCCACCACCTGCACTACCATCACCAATTACCGTTGTGGATCTACTGATAAGATCAATGACGGTCCTTAAAGCAACCAAGAGTCTAGTTGTGGGACAACAGGAACAGGCCGCTTTCCTTCACCAAGGACCAGTTCGCACTGAGGCAACTTTGAGGGCAACTCATGGTTATATCAAGAAGAAGAAAAGGACACTGCCAGCAAGGACTTGCAATTATTGTAAGAAGCTCGAACATGTGGTAAAGGACTGCAGACGAGCTAATGGTCTTTGTTTTATTTGTGGATCGCCTAAACACACTCTAAGGGCATGCTCAAAGTACAGAGCAGACACAAACCCAACGCCAAGACTGACTATACAAACTCCTACTACTGCACCACCTTCGCGAGGATCACCTTTACCTCGTCAGTCCGAAATGTATCAGCAGGCACAGAGAAAAGTGCTACGAGGCCAGCCATCCATGATGCCGGTTGGAGAAGCCGAAACCATTGGCCAAGTTATCACTAATAATTTCCAATCCTTCCCCATCTTTCAATTACTTGTATATCAACCTATATTTTTTCCTGTATCTAAAACCAACCCCACACAATTTAGGTACTATACTAGTAGCCACTTTTCTTACACTTGCACTGTTCGACACTGGAGCGTCACACTGCTTCATGTCGCAACGATTCATGAGAACGCATGCGATTCCCGTGAAACCACTCATTTCATGCTGGAAGTGTCCAGTTGTAGTTTGCAGATGAAAATTCTACTTGAATTTCAAAGTACCGGACATCCCAAACTTCGATGTTGTGTTAGGAATAGACTGACTGGGAGTTTTCTATACTACGGTTGACGGCTGTCAAAGGAGGGTAGACTATAACGTCTGCACTATGATTTCATCCCTTTGAATCATTTTCTTGTTTCCCCGATAATTGTGTCTTGACGTAAAGAAAATGAAACTGCGAACCCTCTATCTCCGTTTGATCTTATTTTGTAATCTTCTTGATTCCTATTGACTTCTTAAATCTTATCATATTGACTCTGATAGTAGAATTTGAGCAACTTAAATAGAGTTATGTTATTGTAATTATGAACTGTAGTATAGTTACAATGCAGTACTCTACTTGAGTGACTTAGAATTCTGCCTTTGATTCTCTTTCCTCTTAATTTAGTTATGTTTTACCGTATATTATCGAACCATATTGATGGAGCTTTGGATCTCTTTCAGATGCTGTCCACCGTCGATCCTGTGATGGCGGTCTTTGACGTCTGAGATTTGTTTTTGAAAGTTATTGAGTGTGGGTCTCAATGGGTTGTTGTTGGACGCCGAGCTACCTGAAAGTAGTCCCGGGGTTGGTGACCACCGTAGGACCCTCCGACGATCAAGTTAGAGCCAAGGTATAGGTGCAGAGTAGCGGCGTATTGTAATAAATTCCAGTTACCTGGTTCGTCTGAGAGAGGGGTTTATATAGGGGTTGCGTGGTGCGAGCAGGCGCGAGATCACCTCTGTCAGTTACGCCCCAGCGTTATCTTCTCCTTGAAAGGCGGGATGCGCTCATTAATGGGGAATACGCCTATTAATGGGGGGATGTGCTAGCGTGGGATGCAAATCGTAGGGAGGCGGATATCTCACTCTGGCGATATACGCGGAGCCATTGCGGGGTGCATGGGATCCACGCTCTTAGTTGATCGGGGGAGGCCGAGGAAGCTCGGCACGTCAGAAGGCTCGGAGACGAGCTAGGAGGCCGAGGAAGCTTGGCATGTTAGGAGGCTCAGAGACGAGCCGGGAGACTAAGAAAGCTTGGAGACGAGCAGTTGGTAATTTCCTAGGTGAAGGTGGAATGTATTCAGGGAGGTCTCTCGAAAGGTCGGATACGTTCCTCGAGAAGGGGCTCCCGAGGAATGTCCCCGATGCAACTCATTGATTCCACCCCCGTAGACTTCGGGACACGTCATCCGCCACGTGTTGTAATCTGTGGAGACACCACTTGTGAGCATCATTATTAGCCCCCCACTCTCGTTCTGACCTATTCATCGATCGGGTCGAGAGTGGCCTGCTCGGTTCTTCTTTTGCTCATTTTGGCGCCAAGGAATCATAATGCCGATCGCTCGGGAACGGCATGGCGTTTAGTGGTTACGTCGTTTCGATCTTTGGTCCCACGTGTCGCATCGTCGTTCGCCTGAATCTTCGTACGTATCCCCAATGGCATCAACGGATCAATGAAATGATCGCGCTTTAAAGAGGGGGCGCCGTTCCAGCTGATCGCCAGTTGGGATACGGGCCACGTGTCGGACATCGGTTGGCGGAAGTGACAGGCTGTCTCCAACTCCTGCAGTCGAAAAAACGTCCCCAATGGCCGATCGCCATGTGGAGCCCGCCGGTCGCTGGGCGCGACATTTTGTTTTGGCGGAAATCAATCAGGGCCCTAGGATGTTCCCCTTTGGGGTGTATAAATAGGAGGGGACTATCCTAGGGCTGATACTTTGCTCAAATTCTCTTTCATTGCTGAAGATTGCCCGACGCTCCTTCTTTTAGGTCGGATCCCTTGTTGATTTTACCTCGGTGAGTCCCTTCCTTTGAATCAGGATTGATGTCTTCATCTGAGGAGTCCGTAGAGATAGTAAGGGTAGAGTCGGACGATGAGGCTCCCGTTGTTGGGGCCAAGTCCGGTGGGTCTTCTTCCTCTTCGGCTTTAGATAGCTAAAAGGGTTCTTCTTCTTCTTCGTCTTTTGTGTCAGGTTCGCCCTTAGAGCCAGGGCGACCTCTGTCGCTCGTCGTCAGGCGACGATAAGGGCCCCCAAGGTGCCCATCGGGAACACCCGTGATGCGCCCTCTATTTTGAAGAGTATGGACGAGCTTTCCGAAATTCAGGCTCGATCCCACATCCCCTCTAACTATTCCATCCATTTAGCTAGAGTGGGCGAGCGAGCGGACCAGGTGCAGGGCAAGGAGATTGCCCTGTATTTGGAAGCGTTCCGAGCAGGAATGGTCTGCCCTTCCCAACTAGGTTTTGCGAGGTGCTTTGTTGCTTTCATCTCGCCCCGGTCCAGCTAGCTCCGAACTCGTGAACAATTCTCCTCAGATTTCTGGTCCGATTAAAACTTGAAAATATCCCCTTCAGCTTGACTCTCCTTGTCTCTTTCCTTTGTTATAAGAATCACCCTGACGCTAGTAAGGATGAGCCGAGCTGGGTGTATTTCTTGTTCAAAAACGTAAGGGCGGAGTGGCCGGGTCGTGGGTAGTAGTCGTCCTTTCGTCCATCCATGAATGGGAGGAGAAGTTTATATTCGTCGGGCCGCCTGAGGCAGAGGATTGGATTATGCCCATACAGTAGCATAGGGCCGACTGCCCGAGGGAAAAGCAGTCGACTTCCCCCAAAGCGAGGGTGGTGTCCCAGTGGGAGCCGATCCAACAGTCAGATGTCCTGCTGTCCGAGCAGGCACTGAGCTGGGCTGGGCTAAGTCCTAATCGTTTCTTGGGTAAGTTAGGGCCTTCGACGATCTGTTTAGACTTTGTCAAATTTCCTTTGATGTTTTTGTGTTGCTAACCCCCTTTGTTTATGTGTTCCTTATTTTTGCAGAGCCCATGGACCGAGCAAAAATCCTAGCCGTCTTGGCCGCCAAGACCCAGGGAAAGAAGGCCAGGGGCGCAAGCTCGTCCCGACCTGGTCAAAGCTCATACTCGAGGCCAACTCCCCCGTCAAAGCCTTCTGCCGCTCCCCGAGTTCATGAAGAACGCCGTGGGGGGAGCCATAAGCACTCGTGGGACCCGGCGCCCCTGGTGCGAAGGGAGGAGGAGGAAGAGGCGAGCCCTCCGAAGCCCTTCTCAAGAGGCAGAAGCGTACGGTTTCCCGGCCGTCTCCTTCCGGGACCCCAGTGCAGGAGGGTGACTTCTGCATTGAGGTGCTCTCGGGGCTCTCGGTCGCCGACAACCTCCTTTCTGACATGGAGCAGGCGGCCAGGGTTAAAATACCCCAGGGGACCATGAAGGCCCAGGTGGCCGCTATAGCCCAGGAGGCGGTTCAGGTCGGTTCTTGACTTTTCTCAGAAATTATTTTAAATCTTGTTTCCTCGGTTCGAGCTTTCTAACCTGTTTGTTGCTTTCTTCAGATCCTCCATCACTGCGCGCTCCTCGTCGCCATGGAGTCCGAGGAGGTAGCCCTGACCATGAAAAGGGCGGGTGAGTCCTCCAAGTTGGAGGAGGAGCTCCGCCTCCAACTGCGGCAAGCGGAGGAGAAGGCGGCTCTCCTTGACACTCGTCTAAATGCCGAGGGACTGACAAACTCCACGCTGAAGGAGTCTCATCGTCTTCTAGACGAGTCCAACTGAGCTATTCAGGCCAAGTTGGAGGACGTGAACAGCTTCTACCATGCGGTAAAGAAGTCGAGGGTCACCCTCAAGAGGGATGTTCGGGTGGCTCTGGATGCGGTGAAGCTTGCCGAGTGTCGGACGGAGAAGGCCATGGAGGCGTACAAGGCGTCGGACCAATTCTACTCCGATCTCGCTGAATCCGCGGCCGTCGTGTGGCACAGCGCCCTCGACGCCATCAAGGAGTCTGCGCCGGGGATTGATATTAGTGAGCTCCGCGCCAAATATCCCATGTCCGATGAGGAACCGCAAGGGGCAGTTGCTGGGGCGGCCGTTGAGGTTGAGGCTGCCGGTGGAAGCGCCGACCCAGAGGTCGCGGTTTTGGTCCCCGAGGCTGGCATTGAGCAGGGCGAGAACCTCCCCGAGCGGACGGCCTGAGCTTTCCTTCCTTGGGGATTTTTTTCTTTTTCCGAATTTTTGTAAGACTCCGGGCATTTTTGGTAAGGCTGAGGAGCCCAGAATACCTTGTATTTATTTTTGGTTATAAATAAAGTACTCCCTTTTCCTTTGCCCAAATGTTTGCTTGCTGCGCAAGTACTTTTAGCTCGTATACTTTTGTTCGAATCTCCATTCTGTAAGTATTTTTTGCTCGTAGGTCTGTTTATCTTGTAAGTGTCACGCCCCGCTTTCAAGTGTACGGGCAGAGAGCGCGATGAGGCCGCTACGCATTTACTCAGAAGTAAACACGCTAAGCGTATGTAAGCAATATAAAATAAAATGTACATAAGAGACAAGATGTAAATGAACAACAACTTTATTTATTAAACATTCTTTTTACAATACAACTGAAATGTAAATACATGGAATGAAAGCAATGCCTAAACAATGGCATAACAGAAATGAAAATGAAATGTACAAGTAAACTAGATCACCGGGTCGAAGGCTAACTGATCCAAATCCTCGCTGGTGGGCTCTGTCTCCAGAAGGTCCGAATCACCTGACAACATTCCAAAGAAAGAAGAAAGGAATGTCGTCAGCGAACAATCGCTCGGTAAGTCCCAAATATAAGAAGAGACGGAATAGACAGAAGGAGAATGTAACTTTTAAAGTTGTATTATATTGTTAACGCTGTTGTTTGTAGCTTGGTACAGAAAATGCCAGTGTATACGAGAGGAGTCTCACTATCCCGGAGACTAAGGCATACGGAGTACAAGGAACCGTTCAGCCACGGTACAACGGCAATGGAGATTCAGGTTATGTGTCTTATGGTTGCAGTCTTGTGCCACTTTTAACATCTTCCGTACCGATCTACCCCTTATAAACCCCGCGATGTCTTGATTGTATTGTATTGTCTTGTATTATAAATTGTATAGATGGATGACTTGCCGAAACCATGATATCAGTACTGGAACGGATATAATGGATGAACATGTAAATGGAGTATATCCATGGTTCGGTTCGGTCAAGTTGTATAGATTGAATAGATTGAGTATATGGGTTCATATTGAATTGTGGTTTTATACTTGAATCACATTCAAGTCAGATTGATGATATTTAGACTCAGTCCGAGTCAGACAATTAGAAAAGAAATTGAAGTCCTGAATTAGGTTTTGATGTTATCGGTAACTGCTGCACATAGACGGCAGGATTTGTGTCTTTTTCCAAGACAATTACCGTATTGATAACACCGTTTGTTAGGTTGTCTACCTTAAATAGGCAAGCACCCATATCTCCGGCTCCCTGAGGCTCAAGAGACTGGTCCCTCTTAAACCTATGTTTACTAGGGTCCTTATTGTAATTTAGTATAACTTGAGAGGGTTTTATGTAAAAATAATTTTGGCATTGTTGGGGTAAAAATTTACACCCCCGTTGACCGAGTCAAAATCAAGGTCAACCCCAAGCCAGGTGGGCCCAAGCCCAGGTCAAGCGGGCCCATGCCCAAGTCGAGCCTGCGACCAGCCTCCTCCATGCCAAAATATAGATCATGTAATAAATAATTTTTATGTAATTTTTTTATACATGAATGTATGCAAAATGGGCATAAAACCAATATTCTGTAAGCCCATGGCTTATGTGCAAAAATGAAATGGCGCATGAGCCATGGGATAGGCAAAATGCCATTTTGTGAAGCCCAAGGGGCCATATGTAAATATGTAAGCCTATATAAGGCAAAATGATGATGAATAAAAGGAATACTTTCATTCTCTCAAAAACCTAGGGTTTGTATTTCTTTCCCTCTTCTGAATGTCTCAAACCTTCTTCTTTCTTCTGAATTAAATCAAGAGTCTTACTCTTCCTTTTCAAAAACAAAATAGTTTTTCACCATCAAACCCACAAAGGGGAACTTGGATCTGTCTTTAGATCCCAAAAAGGAGAGATTTTAAGATCTCACATCTCTTGATCTTCAAGATCCAGCCAACAGAGGAGGAAGAAGAAGAACCCCTTTCACTAAACCCAAGAAAAAAAAAGAAAACACACTCAGGAGTCCAACTCCTCTTTGATTTCTCTTCCGAGAAATTTTTTTAGGCTAAAAGCCTCTTTTTCTCGCCGGCGCTTAAGCGCAGAGCGCCCGCGTGCTGACACGTGGCGCGCTTGCGCTTAAGCGCTCAACGTTCGAGCGCAAGTCGCCTACGTGGCGGGCTTGCGCTCGAGCGCAAGCGCTCGAGCGCAAGTCGTCCAGGTACCGACATGTGGTGCACTTGTGCTCGAGCGCAAGCACTCGAGCACAAGTCGTCCCGGTGCCGACACATGGCGCGCTTGCGCTCAAGTGCAAGTGCTCGAGCGCAAGTTGCCCCGGTGCCGACACGTGGCGCGCTTGCGCTCAGGCGCAAGCACTCAGGTGCAAGTCGCCCCCGTGCCGACACGTGGCGCACTTGCGCTCAAGCGCCCAGCGCTCAAGCGCAAGTCGTCCCCGTGCCGACACGTGGCGCACTTGCGCTCGAGCGTCGGGCGCTGAAGCGCAAAGCACCCACGTGCCAACACGTGATGCGCTTGCGCTCAAGCACCCAGCGCTCAAGCACAGAATGCCCACGTGCCGACACGTGGCACTCTAGCGCCTGAGCGCACAGCGCCTGGGCGCACAGCACCTGGGCGCACAGTGCCCAAGGTGCTGCCCCCACGCATCCTTTGGATGCCTTTTCTTCCCTTTTTTCCTTATATATATACATATATATATATACATATATATATATATATATGTATACATATGTTTACACACACATACTCCACGACACTGTCCCTGTTAGAAAAAAATTTCTAACGGGGCGCTGCCCCACACCCCGCAAGGGGGCTGCTAGCCCCCTTGACCCCCAGCCCGCTATCTGGGTAGCGGGACCCCCGTAAAAACTCTGCATGACTCCCGATATATCAAAACCCCCTTCCAAAACAACACACACGTACACTGTACATTGAGTTTGCATGACCAGTTTAACCCGTTAATCGGAGGTTCCCTCGCCCCAAAGGCGAAGGGTAATTAACGGCAGCTTAGTCCGCGGCTGCCGGAGATTCGGATCCCCACAATCAATAAATCCCGGCCTACCTTAGGCAGGGGGAATCTGTAGTGCGTCTGACAAGCGCGCGCGTATTCCCATCTCAATGGGGTGACGAAAAACACCCTACAGGCATAATTTCAAAATACTCATCAAGCATTTAATTATCGTCTTTAGAATTTTCATAGATTTGTATTTTTTTCAATTGTGCAATTTCTAGTAAACAGAACCTAGTTTTCATAGTATGTTGTATTTTCTTGAAATATTGTACTTGTTTTGTATTATGATGGTATTTTCATGTAATAGTGATTCTTTTGATTTAGAAAACTTGGAATATTTATATAATCAAAATAGATATTTTGATAATAAATTTATAGATATTTAATTAAAATAATTTTTTTTATTTTCTTGTAGAAATCTCATTTTTTAAAGAAAAATGTATAAAAATTCCATCGAGATCGAATGCTCCTTGCGGAGATCTGCATCTCGCTCTACTAAGCCCGAGGATGTGTGATAATCCGCACCATCCCGAACGGGGTCACCAAAATGGGTTGTAGAGGCGTAATTGCATGGAAATTGTTAATACATCTTTTTATAGAAAACGGTTTTATAGGTTTAGGGTATTTATTTGTAAGGTCGTATTTCCCGTATGCTATTGTCCCAAAATCAATCGTGTTATGATAGAGATGTGTGTTGTGATGAGTTAGGTTATTACCTCGTGAACTATCTAAAGGTATAGCAAGGTATAAAGGTTTTAATATCGAAATGAATAGTATGTGGTATTTTTATGTAAAAATGCGATAATTGTCAAAAAAATAATTTTTTTGAGGTGAAATTTGATTTAATGGTTTTGTTAATGTTTGTTAGGCAATATGTAAGAATATGAAGTTATCTTGATTAAGAAAAGTATAGTTTTTAAAGGAAAACCGAATCGGAAGTCAGACTAACTCCGCTTCTGTCGGGTTCTAGTTTTTGAAAGTTTTTAGAATAGAGAAAAGAAGAGAAATAAGGACTTACTAGCTTTGATAAGAGGGGGGAGGTAGAAGAAGGTCTAGGATTCGTCGGTGCTTCGTTTCGTCGCCGGAAACTCCCCGTATCGTCGCCGGAACTTTGTCGGAGGTTCGCCCTTTGCTAACTCCACTTGCACAATTTAGAGACTTGAGAATTCTTAAGAGTTTTGGCAGGGGTTTGTGTGTGAGGAAGTTTGGAATGAGGGGTGATATTTATAGGAAAAGTTAGGGTTTAGTGTAGTGAATGGGTGTATTAAAATTTGTAATAAAATAGGATTAAATATGAATTTTATTGCTTTCTGGAATAATTCAGAGTAACCAAGCAATGTGGGGTTAGTGGGGTAGGCCAAACGTTGCAGGGGGTAAAATATGAGGGCATTTGGTATGGGGGAGACCGACGCCGCCGACCCCAATTGCATGTGTCGCCGGCCTATTCTCGACGGATGGGGCTGGGTTTGGTTCCACGTGTCGGGTTCGGTTGGTATACTGCAGTGCACTCGTTTGTTTTATGTGTGACTCTTCAGTTTACGTGTTGTGTTTGTGCAAACTCTTGGGCTTCTAAAAAGTTAAAAGAAAATTAAATAAAAAGATAATGTGGCTGATGGGATTCGAACACAGGGGCTACGTCATAGCAGTGCAAGGCTTTACCAATGAGCTACAAGTGCTTTCTTGCTTTTCTAAATCAAAACAAATACTTATAGCATTCACAGGAATTGTAAATACCCCAATTGTACATTAACTTTAAATGAATTTTATGTACACAGAATTTGGAGTTGTTACAGTAAGTGTCGGGCCGGCATCCACCCCCGCACTTGCTGACCGTTCGTCGAGTAGCGACGAACAATGGCGTCAAGTGTAGGAAGGTCGGTACCCTCCTTTTCCCCGGAGTTGAGATGGCTATCACGTGTTGATGGCCTTATGTATGAAGGTCGGTATCTTTCTTTCTACTCAGCTGCCTCGTGGTGAGGGCTTTCAATCCATAGCGTTGTCGGGGAAGCTACCCACTGCAGATGGACCGAGCAGGAAGCTGCTCGGTGGCCTCGAGAGGAGGGCTTTAGATCCTTAGCGTAAATGGGAAGGAAGTCACCCGCTAGGGATGTACCGAGCAGGAAGCTGCTTGGTGGCCTCGAGAGGAGGGCTTTAGATCCTTAGCGTTGACGGGCAGGAAGCTGTAGGTTTCTTTGGCACAACCACAAGGTTTCAAATGGCATCAAACATGCTATATTTAAAAATTTAGTGTGCCAAACAACTCTAACTAAGGATCTAACTAGAGTTTTAGGAGCTAAACTAGAAAGAAAACATCTTTACATCTAAGTGATAACGGAATACAACCTTTGTAGACCGGTCCTTCACTTCAATTGCTCCTTGTAGTGGTCCCTTCGCTGCGATCATGGAACTCCCGGACTCTTGCATGGCTTCTCAAGGTGAAAGGAACGATCTTGCTTGAAGTCTTCGAGGCCGAAGATGATCTACGTTGAGGAGACACCAACTCAAACTACTACTTCACTAATGAGAGATTAGTGAAGCTAACACCCTACACTAAAGTGCTAATCTAGTAGAGGATGATGAAGTAGGAAGTGGGCTCACTTTAGTTTTATTTTTCTCACAATATTTTCTCACTTTGGGAAAACCTAGCAAGCTTTTTTTTTCAAGGATGAAGAAGATGAAGTCAAGAGATGAGAATGAACTAATGAGGTGAGAGAATCAACCATGGGTGAGTTTGTATCATATATCTAACTCATGTAGAGACATAACCATGGCTAAATTATAATGGTTAGGTTAATAAATATCTTAAGTAAAACAAAACTAGTGGACTAAGTCAATGCATACACAAGCATCTAAAAGCTTCATGCATGTGGCTAATTATCCACTAATTTGGAATTACTTTAAATATTAAAACCCTACATTATAATTAGTATTGTGTAAGTCTCATACACCTATGTAGTGTGTATCAACAATCATGACAAAATAAAACACAATTAATATATATCACATATATATTAAGTGTGCAAATGTGAGAAAATAAATGCTTAAGTGAGCTAATATTAGTTAATGTAAATTAGTATATCAAATATACAATTATAAACTAAATTATCAAATCAATTCATGATTTAATAATCCGGCTATATCACATATAACCGACTAATATTAAATGTACCAACTTATCGAATCAACACTTGATTCGATAACCCGGCTATATCACATATAACCGACCGATACAAATATCGCGAGAATAGAATACGGTATCACATACTCGCATTATTCTCGGTCCCGCACATATCACATATGTGCTCCTACTTCGTTTTACCTGAGCCAGTAAAACCTCTATGTAGGACTCTAAAGACTCGTCAATACGCCGGCAGTAGGTGGTGATCACATCAAGCACCCACAAGCCGTCAGCAGTTGTCACGCCCCGCTTTCCAAAGTACGCTAAGATAGGCACGTGACATAGCCAACCATGCTACCTGTGGATAGGAAATATCCTTCCACAGTCACATTATGGCTGTAGAGATATCAAGAACAATAATAAACTATCTAACACATGTCCATAAGCCAGAATAAAACGAGTCAAGAATAAAATAATGCGGAAGCAAAAGATCCAATACAAGAATAAACTGGAATGTACGTCCCATAATGCGGGCTTACATCAGGAATGAAAATACCGAGAGTAAAATGAACTAACTACTAATAAGTCCTTACTGCTCAGCCTGCTGACTGAAATACTCCTGCTCGGCCTGCAGCAAAGGTAAAGAATCTGGGCCATGCAAAACCCAGACGTCAGTGCGTCATAATATCAAGCAATACTATAAACAGGGGTAGCAATACATGCAAGTATGAGTATAAAATGGTAAAACATGTATAACAGTGACATAAGTGAGGACAATGAGGGTAATGTGTAGTGAGTAATCTAAACTGGTCTGCTGTGTTAACTACTCTCAAGTCTTTGAAATCAATTTGATGAATCATCGATATAACTCAATAGTATCCCGTGCGTGCCCGGGATCACGGTGAAGATTCTCGGGCTGAATCCGAGACGTGCCGCTAGACAGTAAAAGGATAGTATGTAACGATGAGTGATGTCACCAGCATCACCCCGGGGCTGGCCTAGCCCGTAAGACTGATCAGTAAAGGTATCGAACTATCGAGTTACAAGTCAGGTTTCATCATTGATTTCCCCATACCCCCAGGTTATATGTTTAAGTCAGGTATTAATAATCTGAAGCTAATGCCAACACAGGATCAAACAGGTACATGTTTGTCTGGATAGACAACAGGAAATGTCCGTAGGAACAACAGGTTAAGTTTGTTGGCATTAGTAACAAGATCAGGTAACAGGTAAAGACATGGTATATCAGGTCAAGTCAGGTAGTATATAGGTATCATGTCATGTTAAGAAGTGCACGGTACCATATCGTGTCAAGTAGTAGGTGTATCAAGTCATGTCAGGGGTGCACAACATGTCACGTGGGTGCTCATAAACAAACTAAAATAAGCATGGGTATACAAAACAAGTATGGGGTACTAATGGAACAATAAAATGGAATATTGTGATGTAGTGTGCAAAATAGGTATAAACTAAGACATATGGATGCACAGTTATCGATTTGGGTTAAGGTTATAATTCCAACATTAATTAAAATACACTTTATCGAATATGGAAAGTTAAATTTACAATATTATATAATTAAGTGATCTATGGATGCAATTGTATATATAATAGGCTAAATGGATGCAAACGGTGTCCGAAAGGTTATAAACAATTAAAATGGTATTATGGGCTATACAACCAAGCACTATGTGATATAAATATGAACGTGGGTACAATGTATTGTAATCTAATATGCAACATGATATGTTTCAAGTTCTAGATCTAAAATAATATAAATGGAACATCGAAATGTTAAAATGGAATATGGGGCACTAGTTTTAAACAACAGGCTTAATACGTATTTAAATAAGTATAAAATAATTTAAATAGCATGTAGCAAGTTTTACTTGCCTAGACGGATCAAGAAACGGGTATACGGAACGTCACACGTCGGCGGGAAAAGTCGCGACGCGCGCACGGTACACGGAACGGATCCAAACAACGCACAATGTGATCACACGGGTCAGGTACGCTCGCTGGGTCGTCGGGATCGTTGACGACACGACCGGATTCCGGCAATCTAAAATCGCAGTGAACATTTATAAAGAAAGAAAAGTATGGAAGAAAGAAAAAAAAAGAAGAATGGAAGGAGGAAGAAGAAGATTGAGAAGAGGAAGCTCACTGTGGTCTACGAAGAGGGTCGCGAGGGTGTCGACGACGTCGACGGAGCTCCAGCGAAGTGATCTGCAGAACACAGCGGCCATCAAAAAGAAAACAGAAGAAAGAACAGAAAAGAAAGGAAGAAGAAAAGAAAGAAGAGGGAATACGGGGTGCATGGCTCACTGGGGGTGCACGGAGTCGGGGACACGAGGACGAGATCACCGACGGCGATCAACTCCGGCGGTGCGAGGTGTGCAGGGGTGCTTGGGCTTGGTCTCGGGTGCAAGCACAGGGCTCGGGAAGGAGAGATGGAGGCGGAGGCGATGAGGGTGAGGAGGCGACGAGGTCGGGAAGGCGTCGTCGGTGTTTTGGGCGACGGCGATGAGGAGGTAGGAGGCTAGGGTTTTCGCGGTCGCGGGTTTCTTTTAAAATGAGAAGGAGAAGAATAATATACAGAGAGAGAGAGAGAAAGAATTTATACGAGAGGAGAGAGAGAGATTTTGAGAGAGGGGGAGAGAGAGAGAGAAGAGAGAGAGATCGAGAGGTGAGAGAGAGGGAGAGGTGAATAGGAAGGAGAGAGAAATTTGTTTTTATTTTGGGAGAGAGAAAGGAAGAGGGGAGGAGAGAGAGAGAGGTAAGGAAAGAGAGAGAAGGAAAAAGAATGGGAGAGAGAGAAATCGTGGGGCCGGGCCAGAGAAAACGAGGCTGGGGATAGGTTAAAAAAAATTAAAAAGATTTTATATTTAAAACTAAAAGGATTCGTTTGTTAACGAGATTTTTAAAGGTAAAATAAAATAAAATATTAATTAAATTTGTATTTAGGCGGGATACAGAAATATTCCAAAATGCGCCCGTGTCGGGTCTAAAAAGTTAGATTTTAAATACGAAAAATAAATGCGACTTCCAAATTTTAAAATGAATGATTAGGTAACGAAAATGCATACCCCCAAGAACGGATGCACGCACGTGCACGTAGCCATCCAAACACGTCTGTTTCACATAACGAGACGAGAACAAGATGCGCGGACGCTACCACAGGGTTAGGTGTATCATGCAGGCTATGAAATGAAATTTTAACTTATTTTCCGTGACCTAAAATGTTATATGTAAAATATGCAATGCTAGATGAAATGCCATTATGCAGTCCACATTAAATGCACGTGTCCATTTAACAAGTCAGGGTAGTTTATAAATATGAATTAACAAGTTCAAGTAAGTGGGTCGGGTCGAATGTAATGTAAAAATGTAAACTACAATTCGCACCCAAACACGATAAATAAATAAAATGTCACAGATAAATAAGTACGGGAACCGGAATTGGTATAAATGAACTCGGTTGTTACATTATACCCAACTACAAAAAGAATTTCGTCCTTGAAATTTCAAGAACAAGAAAGGATAAACAAACAACAAACTACAAGAATAGATGTGGAAACTTCTGCCGGATTTCATCTTCTCGTTCTCAAGTTGACCCTCCTGTGAGCGGTTTCCCCAAGAAATAAGTACAAGAGGGATAATCTTGTTCTTAAGAACCTTTTCTCTTCGATCCACAATCGACATCGGTCGCTCCTCAAAAGTCAAATCTTCTCGGACAGTCAGCTCCGAATGATCCAGCACGTGTGTTTCATCTCGAACATATTTACGGAGTTGAGATACATGAAACACGTTATGAACATTCGCCAATGATTGCGGTAACGCCAAACGATACGCCACTTCTCCAACACGCTCCAAAATCTCAATGGGTCCAACGAATCGAGGACTAAGCTTTCCTCGACTTTCGAAACGAATCACCCCTCTACTCGGTGATATCTTCAAGAATACCAAATCACCAACGGCGAACTCTAGAGGTCTTCTCGATATATCTGCCCAACTCTTTTGTCGGTCTTGTGCTGCTTTCATATGATTCCGGATAGTATTAACCTTCTCAACTGTTTGCACGATCAAATCTGGTCCCAACAATCTTCGTTCACCAACATCGTCCCAAAAAACAGGTGAACGACACTTGCGACCATATAAAGCTTCGAATGGAGCCATATGAATAGTCGCCTGGAAACTGTTATTGTAAAAAAACTCCACCAAATGTAGATGATCCTCCCATGAATCCTTGAAGTCTATCATGCAAGCTCTCAACATGTCTTCAAGAGTTTGGACCGTTCTCTCTGACTGGCCATCTGTTTGAGGATGATAAGTTGTGCTAAACTTCAAACGAGTCCCCAAACTTTCCTGTAAGCTCCTCCAAAAGTATGATAAGAAACGAGTGTCACGGTCGGATACGATGCTCACCGGTACTCCATGCAATCTTACAATCTCCTGCATGTACCGTTCTGCCAAAGCTTCCGTTGATTGACCAACTCGAAATGGGATGAAATGAGCTGCCTTGGTTAATCGATCAACAATCACCCAAACTGCATTGTTGCCTTTCGGACTCCGCGGTAGAGCCGTCACGAAATCCATGGTTATATGTTCTCACTTCCATTGAGGAATCGAAAGTGATTGCAATAAATCATCAACCCTTTGATGTTCAGCCTTAACTTGCTGACACACCAAGCACTTTGCTACAAAGCGGGTAACCTCCCGTTTCATACCTTCCTACCAGAAATGCTGTCGTATATCTCGGTACATCTTCGTCCCTCCTGGATGTACGGAATATGCTGAACTGTGTGCCTTCTTCATAAGCTCTTCGTGAATATCTTCCTTTGGCACACACAAACGGCTACCATATCGCAACGAACCATCTTCATGGATCAGTAAGTCTGTTCGAAGTCCAGCTTCAACCTGTTCTCGAAACTTTTGCAATCTAGGGTCCTGCGACTGCGCTACTTTAATATTCTCGATCAACGACGACTGTACTTGCAGCTGCATCAACTGTCCCGAAGAATGCGGTAGCATAACCTCCAAATCAAATCTTCGAAAGTCTTCAATAAGTTCCTTCTGTGCAGTCAACATGTGAATTGCTGGCAACCGACTAAGCGCATCAGGCACAACATTAACTTTCCCCGGATGGTACTTAAGATCAAGATCGTAGTCAGCCATCAGCTCCAACCATCTACGCTGCCTCATATTAAGCTCCTTCTATGTGAACACCTACTTCAAGCTTTTGTGATCGGTGAATACTTCGACCCTTTTGCCCAATAAATAGTGTCTCCAAACCTTCAAAGCGAAAATCACAGCTGCTAGCTCCAAATCATGAGTTGGGTAATTCTTCTCATGGGTCTTCAACTATCTCGATGTGTATGCTATAACCTTCCCATGTTGCATCAAAACACATCCCAATCCTTTCCCAGATGCGTCGCTGTGAATCACCAATCCTCCGGAACTGTCTGGCACGGTCAGAATATGAGCGGTTATCAATCTCTGCTTCAACGCCTCAAAGGCTGACGCACACTTATCCGTCCACACAAATGGTACCTCCTTGCGCGTAAGTTTGGTCAAAGGCTCTGCTAGACGAGCAAAGTTCTCCACGAACCTTCTGTAATACCCGCCAAGTCCAAGAAAGCTTCTGATCTCTGCAACGTTCTTCGGAATCGTCCAATCTCGAATTGCTGCAATCTTTTCGGGATCAACGGCGATTCCATCTCCAGACACGACATGCCCCAAAAACTTCACTTCTTCCAGCCAAAACTCGCACTTGCTCATCTTTGCATACAATTTTTCTTGCCTCAACGTCTGCAGTGCGATCTTCAAATGTCCTACATGCTCTTCAATACTCTTCGAGTAGACTAGAATATCATCAATGAACACCACTATAAACTGGTCCAAGAATGGTGAAAAGATTCGGTTCATCAAGTCCATGAATATCGCCGGTGCATTCGTTACTCCGAAGGGCATCACTAAATACTCGTAATGTCCATATCGAGTTCGGACCGCCGTCTTGCAAATATCTTCTGTTTTAACTCGGACCTGATGATATCCGGATCGCAAATTCAGCTTCGAGAATACCCTCGCGCCACTAAGCTGCTCAAATAATTCGCCAATGCGAGGGATCGGGTACTTGTTCTTAATAGTCACCCGGTTTAATTCTCGATAATCGATGCACATTCTCCTTGTGCCATCTTTCTTCTTGACTAGAAGAACTTGAGCTCCCCAAGATGAGTTATTGCTGCGAATCCAACCCTTCTCAAGTAATTCAACAACCTGCTTCTTGACTTCTTCCAACTCTACTGGTGCCATTGGATAGTACGCTTTAGAGACTGGCGTTGCACCAGGAATAAGGTTAATCGCGAACTCTACGTCTCGCTTCGGCGGTAAACCCGATATGTCCTCGAACACGTCCATGAAATCTCGAAAAACAGCTGGCGCTTCATCTTTATCAACTTCCATCGACGAAAGAACATTAGTTGTCGGCCTAGCCCTAAACTCGACTGGCCCGATAGAACTGCTTCCTCCAGTGAAGATAAACTCTGGATGTCCGGGAATCTGGAAAATTACTTTCTTTGCCCTACAATCGATGTGAGCGTGGAAAGTGCCGAGAAAATCCATTCCCAAGACGACTTCATAGCTACCTGTATCAATCACCAAGAAATCTGCAAACAGCTCTCGTCCGCAAACAACAACTGCACAATCCTTACATTCTCTACTAGATATGATCTTCTCATTCCCAGTGTGTATGTCCCAGAAACTAGACAGGGTCGTGCAAGCAATTGAGTGTGTAGCAAAAAACTTGGACGGCATAAAACAATAGGATGCACCAGAATCGAATAACGCTAATGCGGGAAAACCATGAACAAGTAGAATACCTGAAACAACTTCTCCTGAAGCCTTGTCTTCCTCAGCCGTCAGGGTAAAAGCTCGAGCTTGATTGGATCCCTGAGTCAGCTGCTTCTGTCCCTGAAACAATTTCTGCGGTGGCTTCTGAACATCATCCTTCATGCGAAGCTTCGACGGACAAGCGTTGATAGTATGATCCTCCGATCCACAAACCAAACAGAGTCCCCGCATCCTTCGACAATCTCTTTGCACGTGCCCAGGTAAATGGCAGTAGTCACAAATCACGGTCCTCCTCTGATCAACAACAACAGGCTTCTTCATAGGTGTTACTCTACGATGGTTCACCGGAATACCTCTGCGTCCATGCGCTCGGTTCGGTGCAAATGCCGGCTTTCGCACTGTAACTGCTGGCTGCTGTGTACTCCCAGTCTTCATAGATAGGCTCTGCTGCTCTCGGGCCGCTGTAAGTACTTGTGAGAAAGTGGTCAAACCCAGGGAGACAATCTGCCTCTGGATGTCCACATCCAAACTGCATATGAACCTCCTTACCCTATCGGCATCGTTGGCAACCAAAGGTCCGGCGAATCTACTGAGTCACGTCCACTCAGCTGCATGTACATCTACAGGTGCTCCGTTCTGCTACAAACTGATGAACTTTTCTTCCATTTCCTCCCGTGCAGTCCACAGGAAGAACTTCTCCAAGAAACTCTTCAAAAAAACCGCCCAACTGATCGGCTTGGGCAAGCGGGTCTCTTCTACAAGCTACCATTCACGGGCATAATCCACCAACTGGATGCGTACCACATCCACCCTCTTATCCTATGGGATCTGTGCCGCAACGAGTAAATTCTCCGTGTCAACCAGCCACTGCTCCGCTGGCAATGGCTCCTCCAGGCCAGTAAAGACAGACAGACCCAGTCTCCTGAAATCCGCCACGGTACCCACACGTTCAACTGGTCTGGCCACAACATTGTTCACGGACTGCTGAACAGTCTGCAAATCTTCCTGAAAAGCTTCAGCTTGCTGCTGGTTCAGCTCGATCTGTCGCTTTTGGTTCTCCAACATCCCACGTATTACTCCATGCATCGCGGCTTCGTCAACACGCCTTTGGTACGTTTTCAGATTCTTGTCTGCCATGTTCCTGAAATCAAAGCACCAAAAGGATTAGCATGATAACAGATTCAAAATATAGATCAAGGATATGAATCAAGGCTAGAATTCCAAGTTACTTAAATAGAGTACCGCATTGTAACCATGTCGCGGTATCATAGCTACAATCACATAACTCCACCCAAGTCACCTAAGTTCTAGAGATAACCAAAAAGGAACCATGTTTTCGAGTCGAGATGCAAAAGAGGTTTGCATATCGTAAAAGTAGAATCAGGAGGAAGTTAAGATTCAAAAATGGTAAGACGGTAAGGTGGCAGGACATGTTTCCTAATCACGAGTATTCTGATTCGTGTATTGGGTCAAATACCCAACTATAAAAGAATCAAACCCGATTAACCTATATCTTATGGCTCTGATACCAAACAAACCATGTCACGCCCCGCTTCCCAGAGTACGCTAAGATAGGCATGTGACATAGCCAACCATGCTACCTGTGGATAGGAAATATCCTTCCACAGTCACATTACGGCTGTAGAGATATCAAGAACAATAATAAACTATCTAACACATGTCCATAAGCCAGAATAAAACGAGTCAAGAATAAAATAATGCGGAAGCAAAAGATCCAATACACGAATAAACTGGAATGTACGTCCCATAATGCGGGCTCACATCAGGAATGAAAATACCGAGAGTAAAATGAACTAACTACTAATAAGTCCTCACTGCTTAGCCTGCTGACTGAAATACTCCTGCTCGGCCTGCAGCAAAGGTAAAGAATCTGGGCCATGCAAAACCCAGACGTCAGTGCGTCATAATATCAAGCAATACTATAAACAGGGGTAGCAATACATGCAGGTATGAGTATAAAATGGTAAAACATGTATAACAGTGACATAAGTGAGGACAATGAGGGTAATGTGTAGTGAGTAATCTAAACTGGTCTGCTGTGTTAACTACTCTCAAGTCTTTGAAATCAATTTGATGAATCATCGATGTAACTCAATAGTATCCCGTGCGTGCCCGGGATCACGGTGAAGATTCTCGGGCTGAATCTGAGACGTGCCGGTAGGCAGTAAAAGGGTAGTATGTAACGATGAGTGATGTCACCAGCATCACCCCGGGGCTGGCCTAGCCCGTAAGACTGATCAGTAAAGGTATCGAACTGTCGAGTTACAATTCAGGTTTCATCATTGATTTCCCCATACCCCCAGGTTATATGTTTAAGTCAGGTATTAATAATCTGAAGCTAATGCCAACACATGATCAAACAGGTACAGGTTTGTCTGGATAGACAACAGGAAATGTCCGTTGGAACAACAAGTTAAGTTTGTTGGCATTAGTAACAAGATCAGGTAACAGGTAAAGACATGGTATATCAGGTCAAGTCAGGTAGTATATAGGTATCATGTCATGTTAAGAAGTGCACGGTACCATATCGTGTCAAGTAGTAGGTGTATCAAGTCATGTCAGGGGTGCACAACATGTCACGTGGGTGCTCATAAACAAACTAAAATAAGCATGGGTATACAAAACAAGTATGGGGTACTAATGGAACAATAAAATGGAATATTGTGATGTAGTGTGCAAAATAGGTATAAACTAAGACATATGGATGCACAGTTATCGATTTGGGTTAAGGTTATAATTCCAACATTAACTAAAATACATTTTATCAAATATGGAAAGTTAAATTTACAATATTATATAATCAAGTGATCTATGGATGCAATTGTATATATAATAGGCTAAATGGATGCAAACGGTGTCCGAAAGGTTATAAACAATTAAAATGGTATTATGGGCTATGCAACCAAGCACTATGTGATATAAATATGAACGTGGGTACAATGTATTGTAATCTAATATGCAACATGATATGTTTCAAGTTCTAGATCTAAAATAATATAAATGGAACATCAAAATGTTAAAATGGAATATGGGGCACTAGTTTTAAATAGCAGGCTTAATACGTATTTAAATAAGTATAAAATAATTTAAATAGCATGTAGCAAGTTTTACTTGCCTAGACGGATCAAGAAACGGGTATACGGAACGTCAGGGTTTACGGAACGTCACACGTCGGCGGGAAAAGTCGTGACGCGGATCAGGTACGCTCGCTGGGTCTTCAGGATCGTTGACGGCACGACCGGATTCCGGCAATCTAAAATCGCAGTGAACATTTATAAAGAAAGAAAAGTGTGGAAGAAAGAAAAAAAGAGAAGAATGGAAGGAGGAAGAAGAAGATTGAGAAGAGGAAGCTCACTGTGGTCTGTGAAGAGGGTCGCGAGGGTGTCGACGATGTCGACGGAGCTCCGGCGAAGTGATCTGCAGAGGACAGCGACCATAAAAAAGAAAACAGAAGAAAGAACAGAAAAGAAAGGAAGAAGAAAAGAAAGAAGAAGGAAGAAGGGGTGCAGGGCTCACTGGGGGTGCACGGAGTCGGGGACACGAGGACGAGATCACCGGTGGCGATCAACTCCGGCGGTGCGAGGTGTGCAGGGGTGCTCGGGCTTGGTCTCGGTTGCAAGCACAGGGCTCGGGAAGGAGAGATGGAGGCGGAGGCGATGAGGGGGAGGTGGCGACGAGGTCGGGAAGGCATCATCGGTGTTTTGGGCGACGGCGATGAGGAGGTAGGCGGCTAAGGTTTTCGCGGTTGTGGGTTTCTTTTAAAATGAGAAGGAGAAGAATAATATACAGAGAGGGTGAGAGAAAGAATTTATACGAAAAGAGGGAGAGAGAGATTCTGAGTGAGGGGGAGAGAGAGAGAGAAGAGAGATCGAGAGGTGAGAGAGGTGGAGAGGTGAATAGGAAGGAGAGAGAAATTTGTTTTTATTTGGGGAGAGAGAAAGGAAGAGGGGAGGAGAGAGAGAGAGGTAAGGAAAGAGAGAGAAGGAAAAAGAAAGGGAGAGAGAGAGAAATCGTGGGGCCGGGCCAGAGAAAACGAGGCTGGGGATATGTTAAAAAAATTTTAAAAAGATTTTATATTTAAAACTAAAAGGATTCGTTTGTTAACGAGATTTTTAAAGGTAAAATAAAATAAAATATTAATTAAATTTGAATTTAGGCAGGATACAAAAATATTCCAAAATCCGCCCGGGTCGGATCTAAAAAGTTAAATTTTAAATACGAAACATAAATGCGACTTTCAAATTTTAAAATGAATGATTAGGTAACAAAAATGCATACCTCCAAGAACGGATGCACGCACGTGCGCGTAGCCATCCAAACACGTCCGTTTCACAGAACGGGACGAGAAAAAGATGCGCGGACGCTACCACAGGGTTAGGGGTATCATGCAGGCTATGAAATGAAATTTTAACTTATTTTCCGTGACCTAAAATGTTATATGTAAAATATGCGATGCTAGATGAAATGCCAGTACGCAGTCCACATTAAATGCACGTGTCCATTTAACAAGTCAGGGTAGTTTATAAATATGAATTAACAAGTTCAAGCAAGTGGGTCGGGTCGAATGTAATGTAAAAATGTAAACTACCATTCGCACCCAAACACGATAAATCAATAAAATGTCACAGATAAATAAGTACGGGAACTGGAATTGGTATAAATGAACTCGGTTGTTACAACGGTACTAGCTGGACGTAACGGCTACCCGGGTATTGAGCGATCAGAAGATCAACAAGCAAGCCCGCTCTAGCTCCTGTAAAGCCTGTCAGTAACACTACCGTATAGTCCGGTCTCCTCGTCTGATATGTCGTATATCAAGTCTAGGGGTGGTAAACGTCAGACCCCAATAACCGATAAGTCATGCCAATATGAGGCTCATAACGGGTCGAGAAACTACCGATAACACTTACCGGTAAATCTCTAAATCAGCCCTGGCCAGGGACTTCTCTGTTATGGCCAATCGAGCACAGCGCAACATCAACCCCCAATACCGGGAGAGACGAAACCCCTCCTATCGCTTGTTGCCTCCATGTGACTCGGGACTGTACCCAAAAACCACCGTTTTGCACGTCCTCTTGAACGTGGTAAGGTAGAAATCAAAGCACACTGGGAATCACACAAGACTTTATGACGATCTCGGGTCTACAGACCAACATGTACCAGTGTCACCAGAGAACTGCTATCTGACGTCAGGTATAATACCATTTAGGAGTTCTCCGCGAGTCCGTCCAGTGTACCCAGTCTCCACTGAGCACCCGTATACCATCTCTGATGTCAAACACCAATGGATATGGGATCATCCATCACCCATCACATGGATCGAGAAGCGTATATGCTAGTTTAATCTGATATATCGATGCCCCGTCTTGATACACCCATGACTAGGAACATTAAAAGATGAACTTATGGACTGTCATGGCCCCACTAGTATGATCTGCATCATAACCCTAGTATTCAAGTACACATCCTAAGGGCTTTACCAACATGTAACCATAAGACAGTAAGAGACAAGTATAGATGTTAAGATAAAGAGCAACCAGATAGCATACTATCATATCGAGCAAGAAAGTCCTCTCTATATATGTCCAAGCATCCGCTATAATATACATCATATGTACAATAATGGCCTCTAGGGCATACATACAACTAACAGAAGTTACCCGCTAGGGATGGACCGAGCAGGAAACTACTCGGTGGCCTCGCAAAGAGGGCTTTAGATCCTTAGCGTTGATGGGCAGGAAGCTACCCGCTAGGGATGGACCGATCAAGAAGCTGCTCGGTGGCCTCGAGAGGAGGGCTTTAGATCCTTAGCGTTGACGGGCAGGAAGCTACCCGATAGGGATAGACCGAGCATGAAGCTGCTCGGTGGCCTCGAGAGGAGGGCTTTAAATCCTTAGCGTTGTTGGGCAGGAAGCTACCCGCTAGGGATGGACCGAGCAGGAAACTGCTCGGTGTCCTTGAGAGGAAGGCTTTAGATCCTTAGCGTCGATGGGTAGGAAGCTACCCGCTAGGGATAGACCGAGCAAGAAACTACTCGGTGGCTTCGCGAAGAAGGCTTTCGATCCACATCATAAGTTGGGCAGGAAGATACCCGCTGCAGATGGACCGAGAAAGAACTGGCTCGGCCGCCTCATGAGGAAGGCTTTCGATCCACAGTTTAGTTGGGCAGGAAGCTACCCACTGCAGATGGACCGAGCAGGAAGCTGCTTGGCCGCCTTATGAGGAAGATTTTTGAGACTCCCTTGCGTCTTCGTGGGGCATCGTTCAACCTTTCGTGTCCTGCATAGGCGGGAGTGAGGGCATCGTTCAACCTTCCATGGCCCTCATAGCCGCTCGTGAAGACTGGCATGGCTGACACGTGGCTGTTCCAAATAGGGAAATTGAGACATCCCGTGATTCGCGTCGCTGCGTGAGTAAATTTTAACCGTTGGAAGATTTGGAAGATTTTTGTTGAGGCTAGAAATAGCGAAGGCATGCTGGTTTCTTTCTAGGATTGCTTTTCTGAATATGGCCGGGTGCATTTTTACCATCGGGGAGATCATCTCTCATGACGACTTGTACCTTTACTTCCTTGATTGCTCCAAGCAGACGTACGAGGCGGTGATAGACCGCGTGGAGGGCCACTTTGGTCGCCTACTTCCTCGGCGATCTGCTCTCCTACAAGTGCTCCTTTATGCGATCTAGAGGATGTCCCCGGGTCTGCACAACACCCTGTCTCCGCAGCTGAGGAACAAGGCGCTTAACAAGGTGCACACACTCTACCACCTCGGTCTGATCTTGCAGATCAGGCAGGAATGATCAGTGGGTCTTCTTCTGGGGTATTTCCAGAAAATGCTTATCGTTGTCTCCTGTCCGGCGGATGGGGTCCCCGGCGCTTTCGTGGTATCGAGGGCCCGCGAGCACCGTCAGAGGGAGCGGGTTGAGGAAGCTCGGGCTCGGCTGCAGGAAATTTCCTCGGAGTAGCATCAACAGTGCTTCCTCGATCCTTGTCCCCCTTTGTTGTAATTATTGTAAGGCTGGGGAGCCCATAATACCCCTTAATCAATAAATAAAATATGTTTTTGGCGGTAGTGTGTTGTCTCCTTTTCTTTTCTCTTCGTACATTCTATGGACTTAATTATATGCCAACAGGAATTATATTATTTCCAAAGAGGATACATTTTTTTTATTTATATAACTTGAGTTTTTCAGCGTTGGAAGGCTGGGGAAAGTTATGCACCCTAGCGACTTGCAGGCGGTACGCCCTACCAGGTAAAACCTCTGTGACAAGGAATGGTCCGTCCCACTTCGGGGAGAATTTGTGTAGTCTTCCTTGGTCCACGAACTCGTTTCTTCATAATACCAAATATCCTATCTTGAAGGCTCGACGTTTAACTCGGGCATTGTAGTAGCGGGCGGTTTGTTGCTGATAGGAGGCTGCTCTGATTTTTGCTCGATCCCGCTTCTTCAGCAAGATATGCAAGTTGCTCCAGAGTGCAGTGGTGTTGGCTTCATCGTCGAAGTGTTCGACCCTATAAATGGGCAGTCCGATCTCCGCGGGTACCATTGCCTCGGTGCCATAGCAGAGGCTAAAGGGGGTTCTCCCGTGGGTGTCTTCTTCGATGTTCTTAGTGCCCATAACACTCGTGGCAGTTCTTAGCTGCCCTGCCTTCCTTCCAAGCGAGCTCTGAGACCTCGGATGGCGCCTCGGTTTGCTACCTCGGCCTGCCCGTTGCATTGAGGATGTGCGACTGCGGCAAACTTCATTAGTACGTGGTAGTCATTACAGAACTCTTTGACCTTATCATTTTCAAAATTGGTCCCGTGATCGGTAACTATACACCTCGGGATCCCGAATCGGGAAATTATGTTGTTCTGCAAGAACTTTATTGTAGAGGCGGCGTCCGGTTTTCTGATGGGTACTGCCTCTATCCATTTTATGAAGTAGTCCACAACGACGAGGATAAACCTATGTCCGCTCGTGCCAGTGGGGAGTTGACCGACCATGTCCATCCCCCATTGTGCAAACAGCCAGGGGGAACTAAGCGGCGTTAGTTCGGTGGCGGGAAGACGAGGTATGCTTCCGAAAAGTTGGGAGTTCTTGCATTTTTTGACCAGCTTCTTAGCATCATGGTGTAACTTTTGAAGGGTTACGGCAGCGCCCCGGCCATCAAAACGTGGCCAAAATGCGGAACAAAAATTTCTAAACTGGCGCTACCGTTACCCGATTTCCGGATCGACCTTAAACCCTAATCTAGCAAACTAACTAAGAGGTTAGAATCATTATACCGAGTTGATCCGTGTCCTTCGGTCTTCATTCCAAGCTCCTAGTAGCTCCTTGATGTGGTTTGGTTGCCGGTCTTCCTCCATCTCCGATGATCCACCCAAGGGAAACGGCGCAAGCTCCAACCTCGTCGAACGAGGCAACCGACGCTCCAAAGTTGCTAGCGATGGAGAGTGGGGGTGTATGAAAATGTCACTACAATTTTCTCTCAACCCATATGCTTAATGAGCAATGCAAGAAGAAGATTAAAGAGGTGATGAAGCTTTTGCATGAGAAACTAATAAAATGGCTAAGTATTTTTTTGTGAGCATAAGAGAGTGAGAGAGAGCAAGTGTAATCAATCATGTAATGTGTCAAATGAAAATCACCCCCACCACAAAAGTGGCCGTCCCCCCTCTCATGCCCATCAAAATATCTCACCAATTTAACAAATAAACAAATGCAAACCATGCTTTTCTACATGCCTCATAACATTCACAAACCCATGCTTTGACCATATTCATGCCATGTCACCCCTCCACCTCATTTCCCAAAAGATTTTCAATAAAGAAAATCAATAATGAGGTGGCACCTTCTAGAAGCTATTCCGTATAAAATACGGAATACTTCCCGGTACACGTATCGAAATACATATACGCGTATTCGTACAAAAAATACGAATAGACAATAGAGAAAATGAATAGCGAATAATAATACTAGCATACATATATATAAATACATATGTAAATTATTAAATCAAAACCTGATTTAATAATCCGGCTTAATCCTAAGCCGCTAGTATTATCAACCGTCCGATTTAAGTCTACGCAGCATGTGCACATATTTAATCGGACACCTGTATATACCAACATACCTCATATACACCATATCGCCTGAACCGTGAAAACCCTCTGTGTGGGACTCTAAAGACTCGTCAATACACTGGCAGTGGGTTTAACCACAAGCATGTCAGCGGCACTAGCTGTACGTAACGGCTACCCAGGTATTGAGCGAAAGGGAGGCCGACGAGCAAAATCATCCTGAACCCCTACTGAGCCTGACAGTGACAATATCCGTACAGTCCGGTCTGTTCGTCTAAGAGTATCGCATATCGAGTCTAGGGGGTGGATAAAGTCAGACCCCTAATAACGCGACATTTAGTGTCGGCATGATGCCCATCACCACCTGAGAAACTATCAATCCTGGATTGGTAATTCTCGTTCACTGTGGCCATGGATTTCTGGTGATGGTCACCCATGCACAACGCGACATCAACCCTCAATACCTGGAGAGACGAATCCCCGACGATCTGATCACTGCCTCCATGTGGCTCGGGACTGTACCCAACTAAAACCTGTTTGCACGACTCCTTTGAGCCGCGGTAGGGTAGTAATCAAAACACAGTGGGAACTCACACGAGACAAATGACGATCTCAGGTCGACAGACTAACCTGTAAACATGTTACCTGGGAACTGCTATCTGACAATAGGTATAATACCAACTAGCAGGTTCCCGGCGAGTCCGTCCAGTGTACTCATAACCCAATGAGCACCTGCATACTATCTTAGGTGAACAAACTAACACCAATGGCTTGTGAGACCTGGCCACCGCCCCTCGTCGGGGTCTCGATCAGTATACACTAGTCTACACTGGAGTATCGATGCCCGGTCTCGATACTCCTACGACTAGGGATATTTAAGGATGCGCTTATAGACCCCAGCTCCCACATATATGATCGCCATCATAATGCTGGCAGTCAAGCAAGAATCCTATGGGCTCTATCAACATGTACATGATGATAAAGACAAACCAGATAGCATACTATCATCTTGAGTAAGACTGTTTTATCGGTATAGGTCATGCCTCAATCATCATAATCACAACTCCGCGACTATGATAATTGCCTTGAGGGCACTATAGCCAACAACTTTGGCCAGTAGTACCCTTGAAGCAGTGTCTTCTGGACTAAGGTGCGGGCTTCTTGATGCGCTCCCCGACCCCTTCATGAATTTCTCATAGAACGTAGTCAGCCTCGTGGGGGTCGATGCATCGAAGCAGAGGCTGAGTGTACGACTTCTTGTATAGGTTTCCGTTGCTCCAGACGAAATGGCGTGCTTTGGCCCGTAGCCGACGAGCTTCTCCTCGGTCTTTAGGGAGTGCACCATTTTTCAGGAACTCCATGAAGGGTTTCCTCCAATCTTGGCCTTCTTCTTGGGTTGCGTAGATCTGAAACGTTACCTCTCCTTCTTCCACGCTAGGTCGTACCAAGACTTCGAAGAGGATGTTTCTTTTATGGGTGGCCGAGTAAGAGGAAGCGAGCTTGCTCAAAGCGTCGGCTCGAGTGTTCATGTTCCCGGGGATTTGCTCCACTTGGGCTTCATCGAAATTTTTCCAAAGCTTTTTTTACCTCGGTTAGGTACTTTATCATGAGCGGTTCCCCGAATTCGAAGCACCCGGTTACTTGGCCGACGACCAATGCGGAGCCACTGCGAATTCTAATGGTCTTCAGTCCTACCCCGGAGGCTATTCGAAGTCGTGCCAACAAGGCCTCGTATTCCACAGCGTTATTTGACGCTCTGAACCCGAGCTTTAAGAAGTATTCCATTTCTGCTTCGTTCGGGCCGCGAATGATCAGGTCAGCCCTGCTCCCTTCCTCGGTAGATGATCCGTCCACGTAGAGCACCCAATCCGGGATGGGGTCTGGCACCTCCTTGACCGTAGGACGAGGTTCGGGGCCCCGTGTCGGCGCTCCTTCCTTAGTAGGGATGGTGCATTCGACAATAAAATCCGCCAAGACCTGTGCTTTGATGGCTTGTCAAGGTCGGTACTTGATATCGAATTGGGATAGTTCCCACCTCTATTTTTCCAGATGTTCTGATGACTCGGGGGAGGCAAGGATTGCCCCTAAAGGTCGCTCGGTAAGGACAAGGATCGTGTGTGCCTGAGAATAGTGTCGAGGTTTCTGGAGGCGATGACAAGTGCCAGGACTATCTTCTCTATGGCTGGGTATTTCATTTCCGCATCCTTGAAGACATGCCTCACGTAATAGACCGGTCTCTGTATGCCATCGAATTCCCTGACAAGAACCGAGGCTGCTTCTTGGTCGGAGATGGCCAGATATAGCAGCAGTTCGTCACTTTCAACTGGTCGGGTGAGTAGCGATGGGGTTGTTAGATGTGCTTTGAGTTGCTCGAAAGCGTTCTGGAATTCTTCGGATCATTCAAACTTAGGGATCTTCCTCAGGGCCTTGAAAAACGGGAGGCACTTCTCTCCGGACCTGGACATAAATCGACTTAGGGCAGCAACCCTCCCCGTAAGCCGCATGATTTTGACATTGCTCTTAGGCGTTGCCATATTGAGGATGGCACTGATCTTCTCAGGGTTTGCTTCGATTCCTCGGTGGGTTACCATGAACCCGAGGAACTTCCCGATGGTGACTCCGAACGTGCACTTAGCTGGATTTAGCTTCATTTTGTACTTGCACAGGGCGTCGAATGTCTCCCCGAGGTCTTTAGTGTGCCCTGCTGATTAGATGGATTTTACGAGCATATCGTCGACGTAGACTTCCATATTTCTGCCGATCTGAGGTTTGAAAAGCTTGTTGACCAGACGCTGATATGTAGCCCCAGCGTTCTTGAGTCCGAAGGGCATCACTTTGTAGCAATATACCCCCCGGTCAGTAGTGAAGGCGGTAAGTTTTTCGTCGGATGGGTTCATCCAGATCTGATTGTAACCTGAGAAGGCGTCCATGAAGATCAATAGTTCGTGGCCGGCCGAGCTGTCTACCAGCTGGTCTATCCGAGGGAGGGGATAGTTATCTTTGGGACAGGCCTTGTTTAAGTCAGTGAAATCGACGCACATGCGCCATTTCCCGTTTGCCTTCTTGACCATGACTACGTTCGCCGGCCAATCAGAGTTGTCCAGGTTCCTGATAAAGTTAGCGGCGAGCAGCCGATCCACTTCGTCCTCTATTCCCCTTTGCTTCGCCGGCGCAAAGCTTCTCTTCTTTTGTCGGACAGATTTTGCTTTCGGGTCGACCCCGAGCTTGTGGGAGATCACTCTAGGGTCGACTCCGGGCATGTCCTCCGGCGCCCAAGCGAATACGTCCGAGTTATCTCGGAGGAACCGGATCAGTTCTTCATGGCGATCCCCAGTCAGGAGAGAGCCGATCTGGATTGTTCGGCCTTTAACCCCTTATGCGAGGGGTACTTCCATTAATACTTCTACCAGGGCACCTCTAACTTCCATTTGGTTGTCGCGCATATCTAAAGACCCTTGGAGGTCGAGTATGTCCTCAAAATCGTCGCCTTGAACTCCTGCGGTGGACGTCGAGGCGAGGCAAAACCTGGCGGTTTGCTGGTCTCCGTAGGCCCGTCCTATTCCCCCTTGATCTAAAGGAAACTTGATCGCAAGGTGATAAGTCGAGATCTGGGAACGGAGAGCGTTTAAGGTCGGACGTCTTAGGAGAATGTTGTAGGATGAAGGGACTGTTCCCTTATAAAAAAATGGGTAAGAGAAAGTTCCCCACTATTCAAAGCCTCACGTGTTAAACACGTGGGCACCTATATGCAACCCATATAGATACTGCAATTAACGGAAATGTTAAACTAAAACAGCCTCACGTTTTTAACACGTGAGTACCTATATGCAACGCATATAGGCACTGCAATTAAAACAACTACTAGGCTAATGGAGATTCACATGTTTAACACGTGAGTGCCTATATGCAACGCATATAAGCACTGCAATGCAAACAAACTATAGGCTAATAATCCTCACGTGTTAAACACGTGAGCGCCTATATGCAAAGCATATAGGCGCTGCAATCAAACAACTGACAAAATAAATAAGCCTCACGTATTGAACATGTGAGAGCACCTCCCTACGTAGAATTAAATTCTACTCAACAAGGAACCGTTGGATTAAAAATCCAATGGTGATTAAGCATAGAATTAAATTCTATTGATCTTTTTAAGTGGGGAGTGATATTTTCTGTTAAACAGAAATTTGGCGGATCAAAGATCCCATGAGATGGAAAATATTTTCAATATCTTTCTAAACAAAGAGAGATTATGCTCTGTTAAGCCAAGCACCCTTGGATTAAAAATCCAATGATGGTTTTTAAAAAAATACTATTTTACAGAATAAAATTCTGTATATGGGAAAATATTTCCCCAATCTTGTTAAAAACATGAAAAATATGTTCTGTAAAAAAGAAACCCTTGGATCAAAGATCCAATGGTGGGCAAAATTTCCCAAGTCAATTCTGGAACCAATTAAATCAATTAGGATCTCTCAATAAGAGATTTTCTCAGAATTAAACAAACTTCTCTTCACTATAAGGGGCCAGAGACTTCAAGTCTCAGGAGGACGGAGAGTGAAGAAAGATAGAGAGAGTAAACAAAGGAATCCCCACAGAAGCTTAGAAAAAAGAGAGAAGTTTAAGAGAAGAAGAAAGAAAAGTTTCAAAAGAAACAGAGAATTTAATTCACACAAAGGAAGATTTGTTTCATTAAAACCCTAGGTAAAAAGAAAACAAAACTCAGAGATCATCTTGTCTCTCTTTTGCCTCTCTAAGGGTTTAACCCTTCATGCAAGAACTTAGTTCTTCCTCTGATTGAGATCTGCAGAAGCAGATCTCCCCACAAGTTGAGAATTTAATTCTCATCGGGGAGATTCTGTCATGCAGAATCAAAAACCTAGGGGAAAGAATTGAGTGCAAAGAATTTGATTCTTACAAAACACATGAAAACTATGGTTTAATCCTATAAAAAGAATTTAATTCTTACAAACCAAGAAACATGAGATCCTCCAAACCCTAGGGTCATCTACAAGAGATCAAAATCTCCAAACATCCAGAAAGAAGGAAAGACTGATGATTCATTATTGTTTAAACACTATAACGAGGACCGCACGTGTTCCCCACGCAAGCGCTTAAAAGAACAACAAGAAGTACCTCCTGGGAAAGTCACGTGTTTTGCACGTAATCTCCAATTAGGTGCTTAGCACCTATAAAAAAAGGGGAGGGGATAAAACCCAAAAGGCAGAATCCAACTTTGGGGCGCCTCACGTGTTTCACACGTGAGCGCCACAAGAACCAAGTGCTCAGCACTTATATAAAAAGCAGGGGAATAAGTGGGCAGTGCCCATAATCCGATGCCTCACGCGTGTCACGTAAGCGCCACAGAACTCTAGTGTTTAACACTAATCCGGTGCCTCACGTGTGTCACATGAGCGTCACAGAACTTTAGTGTTTAATACTAATCATGTACCTCACATGAAATGCACGTGAGCAATGTATGCCTCAACACTTAGCTCTATTGGGTAATTATGGAGACCCAGATCTAGCCCAAATTAACTAAATTCTTCCAATCAACTGAGCCCCTCTACGCTCATCATTTCCAAATTGATCTTAGTCCAAAACATGACTAATGATCTTTCAACTGATGCTATTCAAAATAATGTTCATCCCACATCTCCTAAGTTAATCTTAGTCTCCAAAAATAACTAATGATTCTTAGATGATCCACCATGATCTTTTCCCTCAAATACGGGATTTGGTTTAAGGGCACATCTCTCCACACCTCTGATACATGTCATTGTAATTCCTCAACGTATTCAGAAAGGTGGCGGGTTCCGACAAACAACAGCTTTTTGGTTGCACTGCCCAAACTGACGTGCACACCCCAAATCAAACCACGCCCCAACTGGGCGCATCCCATATCATCATTGCTCACCCTATCACGTAACAAATACACGTGCGCGCAAGATGATAATGGACCGAGATGTCCCTAAACTAACAACAGACCGTAACGTCCTTAAACTAAAACCTCACCTCAAAAATGGTGATCAACGGTCCGAGACTTCCTTAAACAAAACTGTCACCCTAAAATGGCGACAATGGACAAAAATGGTGATCAACGGACCGAGACGTCCTTAAACTAAACCGTCACCCCAAAATGGCGACAATGGACCGAGATGTCCCTAAACTAACGACGGACTGTATCGTCCTTAAACTAAATCTCACCTCAAAAATGGTGATCAACGGACCGAGACGTCCTTAAACTAAACCGTCACCCCAAAATGACGACAATGGACCGAGATGTCCCTAAACTAACAACGGACCGTAACGTCCCTACACTAAAACCCCACCTTAAAAATGGTGATCAACGGACCGAGACTTTCTTAAACTAAACCGTCACCCCAAAATGGCGACAATGGACCGAGATGTCCCTAAACTAACAACGGACCGTAACGCCTTTAAACTAAAACCTCACCTCAAAAATGTCGATCAACGGACCGAGACGTCTTTAAACTAAATTGTCACCCCAAGATGGCGACTGTAAGTGCACGACGGCGCCCCGGCCGTCAATCCGACGCCGGAATGCGGAAACGGTGAATAACTTAAATTTTGCGGACTTAGCAAACCGGCACCACCGCGCACTAAAACCGGGATCGAACCACTAACTAGTCTAAGCTACTAACAAGATAGGGAATAGAGATATACCGACGATCCAAGTCCTCCGGTCTTCTCGTCATGGTCCCGATCTCCTGCGGAAAAGTCCCGTCTCCTCCTCATCGCCGGAAGTGCACCACATCGCCTACTTTGTTTACGGGCTCCCACCTCAATGCCGAGGCAACTCGGGCACGAAGCCGGCTACTCGACGTGCCCAAGATTTGCTGTAGAATGTTTGGTAGAGCTTGTGTCTCACTTTTGGGGTATTGGAGATGCCATTTTTGTGGAGGAATAGAAGTGAACTTTTTGGAGAGGGAGTTGTAGGGATTTCTCAAAAACTCAAGATACAAAATTTCCCACCACATGAAAATGAAATCCCTTCTCTTACAAGAAATGGCCGGCCCCCCCATATTGGTGTGATTGGAGAGAGAGAGAGAGAATGGCTTGAACAATAATGCAAAGAAAATGATGGCTTGAAAAGTCCAACACTCAACAACCATCTCTTCTCCCATCATCATAACCAAAGTCAAGAAATCATGATAAGGTGCAACCATGATGAAGTCAAAAAGTCAAGCAAGGTCAAGGTATGGGGAGCCATCATGACACAAGGAAATATGCAAAGACCCCCCTCCACAAATGCCTATTTGCAACAATGCAAATAAACCCTCCTCCACCAAACTTCGGCCAATGAACGGAACAAAGGAAATTAGCCGAAACGAAAAGCAAACTGGCAACTCCAGAAAACTGGTCCCGTAATAAATTACAGGAAAACCCCGATACTGTGCATACACACCCGCATTTGTATTTCGACCGAAATATAAATGCAATGAAACAAAATCTACACTGTACTATACTAGGATCCGGCTTATACCAAAACCGGCTAGTAATATCTGTTCGATCCTGATCCGTGCAATACCGCACGTATCTGATCGAACCCTGCCATAAAACCATACGGCCTATAGTACAGACTGTCCGATCCTGATCCGTGCAATACCGCACGTATCTGATCGGACCTTGCCATATCTCCATACGGCCTCTACAACCTTTCGCCCGAAAGCTGAGTAACTGAATGTGGGGGACTCTAAAGACTCGTCAACACCTTGGTTGTGGATTTAACCACTAGCACGTTAGAGGTATAAGCCAATACATAACGGGCTACCAGGTATTGACTAAAAGGGATGTCTGTGAGTGAACTCAGCCTGACACCCTACTGAGCCTGTCAGTGACAATATCCGTACAGTCCGGTCCGTTCGTCTATGAGTATCGCATGGCGGGCCTAGGGGGTTGGTAAAAGTCAGACCCCCAAAAGCGGTACAAGTCGTGTCGGAGTGTAGCCCAGAACACCCTGAGATACTACTGGAATACCTACCAGTAAATCTCCTTGCCTTGGCCAAGGACTTTGTGTAATGGCTCTCCTAGACACAGCATGACCTCACCCCCAATACCGGGAGAGACGAACCCCTGAAGATACGCTCACTGCCTCCATGTGGCTCGGGACTGTACCCAACTAAAACCTGTTTGCACGACTCCTTTGAGCCGTGGTAGGGTAGTAATCAAAGTACAGTGGGAACTCACACGAGACAAATGACGATCCCCAGGTCGATGAACTAACCTGCACACATGTCACCAGGGAACTGCCATCTGACGTCTGGTATATGACCAACTAGCATGTTCCCGGCGAGTCCTGTCCGGTGTACTCATAACCCAATGAGCACCTGTACACATCTTAGGTGATCCAACTGACACCAGTGGCTTGTGAGACCGGCCACCGCCCCTCGTCGGGGTCTCGACTGTATACACTAGTCTACTAATGGAGTATCGATGCCCAGTCTCGAAACTCCCACTACTAGGGACCTTTTAAGGATATGCTTGTAGACCCCCAGCTCCCACTTATATGATCGCCCTCATACTGCTGGTGGTCAAGCAAGAATCCTAGGGGCTCTATCAACGTGTAATAGCGACATGTCAGGTCACCTAAAACAGTACACGATGATAAAGGTAAACCAGATAGCATACTATCATCTCGAGTAAGACTGTCCTACCGGGATAGGTCCTCCCTCAATCATTACAATCACGTACCTGTGACCTAATAATTGACTCTGAGGGCACTATCTCCAACAATCTCCCACTTGCACTCAAGGCTAATTATTGCGATGTCGCATACTCACAGCCCGTGTGATACCGAACATCCAACTCCTCTACTAGTCAGTCTCACAAAGCTCGTTTGCGGAACTATTGCGTTCGAAGAATAGCCTCAGTGAGTGGATCCGCTTAGTTGTTTCTTTCTATGTCTCTCTATATCTCAAGTTCGCGAAGAAAGCCATCTCCCGAAAAGAGCAATACCTGTCTCAGAATATGTCTGGATGTCTGATGGGACCTAGCTCATAAATGAACTCCAAATCCAAACTTCTTAGACTGTATCGTCAACTGAACTTAATCAGTATCCTGAGCGCCATGCCTCCCTCAGTATTGCCTTGGACCACCTGTCCAAAATACTGCCCCTCATCAGAAGGAAAACTATAACTCTGACAACCTCCTTGTCGTCCATGTCACCTTGGAAGCCTGGAATGATAACTGTCTCCTGAATGAGGCTATCGTTATCATATCCCTAGAACATCCACTTATGTTCTAAAACTGCTTCCGACTGTTTCTCCAGGATTGAATTAATATCAACTTATTGCATCTAGTGCAAGAACAACATCTGGTGTGGTACTTGACATCTCATGATTGACTCAATTGCCTGAGCAAGTGATCTGCCAATCATGCACGTCCCTCTCCCCTTTAGTCTGTAAGACACCTTTGGAGAGGGTGACTCCATTACCTGCAGGTACACTACCGTGCCAGGAGTCGTCCATCCTAAATACTCTTAGAATGCTGTCAAGTACCCTGATTGGGAAACCACCCAAATCTAGATCTAAAACCATAGATCCAGTAACCAGTATGTCAGATATAAAATCCATTTGCTTTGTGGAGAAACCACTGTGTGACGACCAAAGTATAACCGATTGTAGTATAGGAGTTTCTTTTCCTATTCTGTGTATGTCATCCAGATACCAGGACATCACACCCTACTACCTTCTCAACAGATCCATCCCCTATTCTGATGAAGTCAAACCCATGACTGTCACGTCAGAAATAGATGATCTATCTCCGCTACATCTGCTCTAGTCTATAAATAGACATAAGCAACATGTCCACCAATGCTTCCGCTGCTCCCACTGACTACGACAACCCTCTGGCAGAGTCATATAGACGTACACTTCTAAAACTGGTTTAGAACGACGCTATACTCATCCTCCCGCCGGGTCTCGTAACCTGGAACAACAGCAATGGCAATTGTGGGTAAACAAGAACTTCCCTGTCACCGTCCTTGAGGCTACCGTAGTGCCTCTCGGGTGCCTGAAGTTACCCACCTTATCTGCGGAGTGGCCAATGGAATGTCAATCCAGATTGAATCTTTAGGTTCCTTATCAAATCTTCAGTAATCGTTTGTGGTTCTGGAATCACTTCCAGTTCTACCATACTCCCACTCCTGTTTTTCTGAAAAAATCCATTTTTAATAAAACTGTGGCGAGTCTAGAACAATATTGCTATTGTTCATCCAGATGGTAGAAAGTCAACCCGCGTCATAGCCTGGGTCAACCCACAAACAGCCATTACAGAAACGTGCCTTGAGTTGTCTAGTGTCTGGTTTTAATCATAAACCGGACAACTCCCCGTACCTTAACATCGTTAAGATATGAACTGTTCTATATCCAATATAGAAACAGAGGCACTGATTTAATTGAACCAGATTCAAATCATGCAGCTGTCCCCAGCGCATGTCAACTAAATGGAAGGAGGCCGATCAGCGTTACTTAACTTAGGAATGCTTCCAATTATGAGTAACCTGAAAGAGAAGCAATTTCTCTTTATCATTACTATCAACTGAATACCATACACAAGTATCTACATCTTCGATCACTTTGAAGAATCCCGATACTTGCTATACCTGGTTCTCTACTCTATTCAAATACCTATAACTCCTCAAAACTTAGACCCTGTGTTTCAACGAAACACATGTCTAAGAACCAGAGAAGTTAAAAGTAAACAGAATATAGTATGAGGACCAACCCCTCTGTCCTAATGGACACTGGACAACATACAATACTCCGTATAAGTCCCTTGAGTCTGATAACTCTTTCACTGTGTGTCGTAGGTTGAAAACTGTACTTATGGTTAAGAAGAATTACACCGCTGTTTAATGCTCCTTACCTAACCATCCACTGATATAGGTAAATGTCGTAGACATAATTTCAGAAAGGTATATCTCACTCTATGAAAATAGACGTACAGATATATCAATTTGAAATTGGTGCATAACAGCGGATATTCAAAACCAAATATTTGCCGACCGGCAAACAGCCCAGGTGATTTCCTCAAACATCACTGATTACAACGAATCCCGATATAATGAGGATAATCGCCCAATTCCCAATAACTTACTCCCACTCATCATCTGTAAAACCATACAGATGTGAGAATCGTACCTGGTAAATACATACCCTGGAGTAAGTATCTAATCGGGAAATCAGTCTTCCTTTAACATTACACAGTGAAACTGAAACATTGAAATGTTCCGATGGGGTATTCTGGTATTCCTAGTAATGCCTCTTCCAGATTCACGACTGTAACCGTATAGTTCTTTGCCACCTCTCCAAATCCCTTCATATGTCTTTAGTCTTTACCTTCTGCACACCCTTTAGGCCAAATGGTTTTCTTCCTTCCCTACCGTTCGGCACCAGCCTATGGTTTGGAAGAAGACTATCCAATAAGCATAATGGGTGTACTGTCCCA
The DNA here is from genome assembly GCA_030015575.1 of Agapanthus africanus. Lineage (NCBI taxonomy): Eukaryota > Viridiplantae > Streptophyta > Magnoliopsida > Asparagales > Amaryllidaceae > Agapanthus > Agapanthus africanus. Next base: position 481,553,968 of record JASDDO010000010.1, on the reverse strand, counting down.
ATCCTAGGAACACTCGCAATGAGAGAGGGTGAAGATAAAAGACAACCGAATAAACCTTATTCCTATTTCTCCTGAACCAGAATCCATCCCCGAACTGGAACAAGTTCCATTCGAGTTCGTATATAACCATACGATGGAGTATCCAAATAAACTGTGGATCTTCGTAGTGATACGGAGTGTCCTGGAGAAATACAAAGGTGATGTGGGAGTGGTAACGAAATATTTGGTTTGGTCGTGAATATCTGTTGCAATTTACTTTGCCCTCTTACTAATCCCTTGCTCTGTCTGAACTTAATACCTTCTGCACACCATCGTTATGCTAATTGGTTTTCTTCATTCCCCACCGGTCGGCACCAGCCTAAGGTTTGGAAGAAGACAATCCAATTTGCGTAATAGGTGTACTACCCCTAAACCAAGGAGTACTCGTAACCTGAGAGAGGGTAAAAGGAAAAGACAACTGAATAATCCTATCCGTTTTCTCCAGAACCGGAAACCATCCTCGAATAAATTCTTTCGAGTTCGTATCTAACCATACGATGGTTTTGTCCAATGGAAGTGGACGTTCGTAGTAACACGGGGTGTCCTGGAGAAAAGGGTAAAAGTAGGAGTGGCAATGAGGTTTGCAACTCTGACAATCCAAAAGCCGGTGTTAAGAAGGTTCGGTCAACTTGGTCACTGAGTCATAGTCTAAGGGTCGGGTCAAATGGTCGCTGCCAAAGAGAGAGAGAAAAGAAACACTCAGCGTGCACTCTAACCTAGATCAGAATGGTTACCAATTTATCTAATCTGGAATCCTCCCACTGTACCTCAAATTCTCCTCCAAACCTGAAAGAAGAATTAGTCGGGGTCACCCGAGGAGTAAACTAACTCATCAGTGGGAATCGGGATCCAACTATCATTGCATGATAACGTGACGGAATCCGCTCACGCTATCACACTCCAGAAGGTATGCGCATATCTGGCAAGTTTCAGTTCTTTTGAAACTCCCGATGTGATTTCTGCCCCATGCTCTTATGACCTTGACTTTGGCCAACATATCATAAGTCACATGTCAAGTTCTACCCGTCATTCTCCAGGTTAATTTGAATCCACCCGTACCTACCCTTGACTTTGGCCAAAATGGCAGTACGACTGTCCCAAACCAACGCATCTATCTATGCTGCATATGAATACCCAATAGCTACCAATCACTGTGCCTTGACTTTGGCCAACATACACAGCTTGAATACTATTGACCACCCATATGAAACGACGGAGGGCTACGAATGGTTTCTGGCGAAAACCTTTAACGTAATGAACTTGATATCGTTGAAGGAACGGATAGCTTTTTAGAAAATATAGTGACGAAAACCTTTGCTAAAGAGGTCACTCCCGGTGAAGGGATCTCGGCTCTTTCCCCGTAGAATGGGGTGCAGGATATTCCAACTGAATACCACGGTGCAAAACAAAAGTAATCGGCTATAGTGAAGTTAATGCCCTGACGCAAACTTTTGTCCAAGGGGTCACTCCCGGTGAAGGGATCTCGGCCCTTGCCTCGTCGACTGAGGAGCAGGATATTCCAACTGAACACTACGATGCAAAACAAAAGTGAACGTCCTTGCAATAACAGCTTTTGAAAAAGTGTTCCAACAACATCAGATTAGGTTTGTTTTTAACTTTGCATTGATCCGAATCAATGCAGTCCCATCAATTGATCACACCACAAAGAACAAAAATATACCGATGTACGTATATGCCATCCGCATTCGCCACTGGGTCCCGTCATTACCCGTTAGGTTAGCTAACTAACGACAGAGCGGGGACTGGACTAGCGCGGATGAAAAACATATACAACATCTACTAATATATATACCAATATATTATATTCGCTCAAGGCGTGAATAAAATGCAACATCACAGAAATGTACAGCATCACAGAAACAATACAGATATCTGGGATCCCCGGGTTTCACAGAGCCACTGCTGAAACCCGACGTTCCCCTGGTCGTGTGGATAGCCTGTGCAATGAAATCCTAGACCCCTACGGGCGCGGCAAGTCACCCGCCAAAACCTGAAGCGAGGCAGCCCCCTTCAGTACTGTGAATGGACCACCCAGCACTTCACGGAATCCGGCAACTTGGGTACCCCTCCTGGGTCAACCTGTACCCCCTACGAGTGCGGCGAATAGCCCGCCAATCCTAGAGTGAAGCCCCCTCCGTCTCAATGCCATGAGATGCGGGCTTGTTGCCCTCCAGAACCCGGCTATCCGTGCACCCCTCCGCGGGGCAATCCTAGTACAGAAAGTAAAATATACATACACCGGGTACATCGACCGCAACCAGGTCGTGCCCCAAAATAATAATACAAACAGGCAGTGACGGCAGTCCACATGTCGGACGCTCACCCCGCAATATCAAATGTACATAATACAACAAAACTGTACTAGCATTGCATCCAGGCTATCCCCCACGACCGATCCGCAACATCACAGCAAAAACAAAACATCAACGTGAAAGTCACGTTCGCAAATCCGTCTAACCGGGCTATAGCAGTTAGACCGGATTTACCGATCAAGTGACATTCACGGTCGCAGATATAATGTAAATACTGTGAAAAATATGTTTAAAATATCCGATCGATCAAAAATTAACAAGTGGGCCCCCAATCAAAACTGTAGCAGTCACAGAAACAATTGGCCCAACTTTAATATTCCAAAGCCCATATATTAAACCCAGAAAACATCTGAAAAAAAATGGTGCAGTAATGTGAACAGTGTGCCGCGGAAGAGCGGCTGAATTGGGGTTTTGGCCGCCCTTCCGCGGTCGTACGGACGAATTGTGCTACCAAATTTTTTCTGTGTTCTTTGTACTGCCTGCACATCATTCTGAGATCACCTGAAAAATTTTTAGACTCCAAAAAATTTCGACAGAAACTGATGCGAAGGGAATACGGGTTTTGGAACTTTTTGATCGATCGGAAATGCAAAACACATTACACAAAGCTAGACGAAGTTAATGGCGAGGCTCTGATACCACTGTAAGTGCACGGCGGCGCCCCGGCCGTCAATCCGACGCCGGAATGCGGAAACGGTGAATAACTTAAATTTTGCGGACTTAGCAAACCGGCACCACCGCGCACTAAAACCGGGATCGAACCACTAACTAGTCTAAGCTACTAACAAGATAGGGAATAGAGATATACCGACGATCCAAGTCCTCCGGTATTCTCGTCATGGTCCCGATCTCCTGCGGAAAAGTCCCGTCTCCTCCTCGTCGCCGGAAGTGCACCACATCGCCTACTTTGTTTACGGGCTCCCACCTCAATGCCGAGGCAACTCGGGCACGAAGCCGGCTACTCGACGTGCCCAAGATTTGCTGTAGAATGTTTGGTAGAGCTTGTGTCTCACTTTTGGGGTATTGGAGATGCCATTTTTGTGGAGGAATAGAAGTGAACTTTTTGGAGAGGGAGTTGTAGGGATTTCTCAAAAACTCAAGATACAAAATTTCCCACCACATGAAAATGAAATCCCTTCTCTTACAAGAAATGGCCGGCCCCCCCATATTGGTGTGATTGGAGAGAGAGAGAGAGAATGGCTTGAACAATAATGCAAAGAAAATGATGGCTTGAAAAGTCCAACACTCAACAACCATCTCTTCTCCCATCATCACAACCAAAGTCAAGAAATCATGATAAGGTGCAACCATGATGAAGTCAAAAAGTCAAGCAAGGTCAAGATATGGGGAGCCATCATGATACAAGGAAATATGCAAAGACCCCCCTCCACAAATGCCTATTTGCAACAATGCAAATAAACCCTCCTCCACCAAACTTCGGCCAATGAACGGAACAAAGGAAATTGGCCGAAACGAAAAGCAAACTGGCAACTCCAGAAAACTGGTCCCGTAATAAATTACAGGAAAACCCCGATACTGTGCATACACACCCGCATTTGTATTTCGACCGAAATACAAATGCAATGAGACAAAATCTACACTGTACTATACTAGGATCCGGCTTATACCAAAACCGGCTAGTAATATCTGTTCGATCCTGATCCGTGCAATACCGCACGTATCTGATCGAACCCTGCCATATAACCATACGGCCTATAGTACAGACTGTCCGATCCTGATCCGTGCAATACCGCACGTATCTGATCGGACCTTGCCATATCTCCATACGGCCTCTACAACCTTTCGCCCGAAAGCTGAGTAACTGAATGTGGGGGACTCTAAAGACTCGTCAACACCTTGGTTGTGGATTTAACCACTAGCACGTTAGAGGTATAAGCCAATACATAACGGGCTACCAGGTATTGACTAAAAGGGATGTCTGTGAGTGAACTCAGCCTGACACCCTACTGAGCCTGTCAGTGACAATATCCGTACAGTCCGGTCCGTTCGTCTATGAGTATCGCATGGCGGGCCTAGGGGGTTGGTAAAAGTCAGACCCCCAAAAGCGGTACAAGTCGTGTCGGAGTGTAGCCCAGAACACCCTGAGATACTACTGGAATACCTACCAGTAAATCTCCTTGCCTTGGCCAAGGACTTTGTGTAATGGCTCTCCTAGACACAGCACGACCTCACCCCCAATACCGGGAGAGACGAACCCCTGAAGATACGCTCACTGCCTCCATGTGGCTCGGGACTGTACCCAACTAAAACCTGTTTGCACGACTCCTTTGAGCCGTGGTAGGGTAGTAATCAAAGTACAGTGGGAACTCACACGAGACAAATGACGATCCCCAGGTCGATGAACTAACCTGCATACATGTCACCAGGGAACTGCCATCTGACGTCTGGTATATGACCAACTAGCATGTTCCCGGCGAGTCCTGTCCGGTGTACTCATAACCCAATGAGCACCTGTACACATCTTAGGTGATCCAACTGACACCAGTGGCTTGTGAGACCGGCCACCGCCCCTCGTCGGGGTCTCGACTGTATACACTAGTCTACTAATGGAGTATCGATGCCCAGTCTCGAAACTCCCACGACTAGGGACCTTTTAAGGATATGCTTGTAGACCCCCAGCTCCCACTTATATGATCGCCCTCATACTGCTGGTGGTCAAGCAAGAATCCTAGGGGCTCTATCAACGTGTAATAGCGACATGTCAGGTCACCTAAAACAGTACACGATGATAAAGGTAAACCAGATAGCATACTATCATCTCGAGTAAGACTGTCCTACCGGGATAGGTCCTCCCTCAATCATTACAATCACGTACCTGTGACCTAATAATTGACTCTGAGGGCACTATCTCCAACAGCGACAATGGACCGAGATGTTCCTAAACTAAAAACGGACCGCAATATCTTTAAACTAAAACCTCACCTCAAAAATGGTTATCAACAGACCGAAATGTCCTCAAACTACAACTTCGCCTCCAAAATGGCGATAAGGGACCGAAACGTCCTTAAACTAAAACAGAGCCCAAATGCTCTCTTGTTGGATCTGAAACAAAAATGATCCTAACACCATGTTAAGTAGATTTTAGTCTCAAATTGGACTAACGTACCCTTAACAAAAAACCAACCGAGCCCCCAACTGCTCGTATATATTTAAGTCGATCTTGATCTCAAAATAGATCAACGATCCTTAAATCAACCCAAACCCAAATCTATGATATATGGATTTGGACTAATCCACGCCCTACGGGCGACGGCACAAATTAGTCTCCGTATACAATCCACGGGCAACCAAAAATAAAACAAACGAACACGATACGAAGTGAACTTCCGGAGCAGGAGAGAGTGGTTATCGTGATGCGGTAACGTAATTAACTGCAGGGGCTTGCGCCTGCAGGGAAGAGCGTCCCCACAATCAAAAAACCCTCACAAACGAGGGGGAATCTGACGAAGTCTGGTACAATGGCCGCATCCGTCCAAACCTCCGATATACGGTGCCATAAATCAACTTGGCATCTTCGGAGAGGTGGACGGATAAATCCAAATAGCATCTGCCCCCAAAATTTAGGCCAGACATCCCAACGTCCCGGTCGCGTCTTTCGGCGGTAAACAGATTCTGGCACGCCCGGTGAGACCTTTTCCTCTTTCCAATCCACACTTCGTGTGTCGTGTTTCGCGAACAAAATCGCGGTTCACTATGATTGCCCTTGGATTCGAGGGACTAAGATTTGGTGTCTTGTTCCTGTGCAGAAAGAAGAAGTGAACATCAATGGCTTCCAGCTGCACAAACTGCAACAGCAACTCCCGCTCCGCCCCAACTGGAGGAGTGACATACGGGCCCAATGCGGCCTCCATCTTTTCAATGCCGGTGGGGCAGGTGACTCAAGGCACCACTGGATTGTTCTTCGGGACCATGCTCCCGCCAGCAAGCTTCAGCATCGCAGTGCCACCACAGGAAGCTCCCAAGAAGTCGGTCTTCGATCGACTTGCAACCACCACGGCCCCTCTCAACGGGTCGTCAAAGTCTGCCATCTCAGTCTTCAACAGGCTGCTGAGCCGAAGCTCATGTAGGCCCGCAAAGGGACTCGCGATACCTGAAAAGGCTATTCCAAAACGAACAGTCCTGCCCACTCCTGCTACGGGCGAAGTCATAAAAAGTGCTTTCCCTGCCAGAAAGTCGGCCTTTGAAAGATTGGTCATTCCCTCTCAACGGACGTCGGTCTTCGACAGGCTGGCACCAGCAGCAGCAGCAGGGGGCACGACGGAGCCACTTACACAACTGAGGTAGTCCCATCGGCAAGGCCTTTGAAAGATTGGCGCCGAGTGACAAGAGCTGGGGGAAACTCCCCCTCTGGACTCACCCCACCAGCTCCAATGGTGGAAATTAACGCTGCTGTTCCGACCGGGAACAGCTTTGAACCGCTAAAGAGAGTGCAGAAGAACTCCCCAACCGCAGTGTTGAAGAAATCTCCACTTCCTGCTGAAAATATGACGCAGGCAAATCCGGAGCAGCCCCCTCAGCGGCTATCCTTCCAAATCCACAGAGTCTGGCGGAAAGTCCAAGATTCTGTGATCAACAAGAACTACTCTCGTCAATCGGATAAAATGAAGGTTCGATAAGAGGAAAATCATCCCTCCAGTATACAGCAAGGGACTTCTTTCACACAGGCGCCTGTTACAATGGCTCCTTCAACTTTGACCTCCCACAAAAAGAGGAGGCTGGAGAAAATACCACTACCGGCGGCAAATCCCAAAGGTGATGGATCCAAACGCCCCAAGTCTGGGGGAATGATCGTGCATACGGTTTACATGGCTTCCGGGAAAAAGGATAGCCGTGCTTCCGTAAGTCATCAACCGCAAACTCGGTCGTTAACAAAAGCTCAGGAGCAACAACAAAAGCTCCAGGAGATGCTGACGAAAATGGTAGCACTCACCGGACAGAATGAAAGTACGGAGTCAGCATCAGAACAGCGCCAAGAGCAGGAGACCGATATGGAGTTCCTGCGAAGGGTGCTAGAAAGAAAGGATAAGAAGGCCGCGGAACATGCTGCTAATATAAAACAGATGGCACTTCTGTTCTAAGTCATGGTTGGAATGATGATCCAGCCAGAACCTCCAGCTGAAGACCCACCAATAATCATCGAGGACGATAGATGGGAAACATCAAACCCTCTTCCAGCTCTATCAACAGCCAAGAAGGAAACGATCTCCAAAGCTGCTCTTGATGACTATATAGCTCAACAAATACGAGCTCATCAAGCGAATGAATCGGCTGGCCAAATCGTCAGAACCGGGCGACCGTACCCAGGCCGGTATGATCAAATCAAATACCCGCCGGGATATACCATCCCCAAGTTCCACGTGTATAAGGGGACAGGCAATCCTGATCAGCACGTCGCTCAGTTCAGAGCTCTATGAGGCAATACTGGAGGCAACGACAAATTGCTACTTCGCCAGTTCGTTGGCAGCCTATCAGAAACGGCGTTTGAATAGTACTCGGAGCTCCCAAATGATGTTAGGTCCACGTTACCTCTCCCGGTACTTTCGGGGTTGCGGAAACGGTAAAACAAATTTTTTTCTAGACTTGGTAACATGGACCGTAAAAGCCGGATCTTTTCTAAACTAAACTAGCTATCAAGCTAAAGAGAGTTAGCTACTCGGATAATAGGTTATTCCTCAACTTGAACTCCTTCTCTTCTTGTTGTTCTTCACTCCTTGTTGTTCTACTCTTCTTGTTGTTCTTCTCTTTGCTTGCTAAATGGTTGATCCGGACTTCGGTCACCTCCGCGGCCTCCTTGAGTCGAAGACGATCCACCCGAGAGATGTATACCGAGCTCCACCTCGAGCCGAGGTAACTAGGGCAAGGAGATAGCTAATCTAAAAGCCCTAGGTTGTGTAGAAGTGATGAAGGGATGGCTTTGTCTTTGTGAAATCTTTATCTCTCAACACATGAGATCAAAAGATCAAAACAAGAGGAGGAAGAAGAAGGAGGAAGGTTAGCAACCATGGAGCTTCTCTTTTCAAGAGAGAGAATGAGAATAAAATTATCATCCAAAAGAAAAACAACCATGGTTGCAAATAATGCAAAACAACATCATTACTAATCCCATCAAGATAAAGTTGATGGCTACTTTGAAATGACCATTATCATAATCCAAAAGAAAAAGGAAAAGAAAAGAAAAGTGTGGAACCCTCTTGAAAGTCAATGGTCAACCCGGTCAACCGGTCAACAAAGTCAAGAGAGGTCAACGGGGTCAAATGGTCAATGCAATTAGCCATCATAAGATTATCACTAATAGGATTAGTAAATGATGTTCGCGGCTCATAATGGTTTTGACCAAACGAACTGTCAAAACCCTAATGAGTCCGCCTCAAAATGGTTTTGACCGAATCAACTGCCAAAACCCTAATGAGGCACCTCCTCCTTCATCGCTCCGGAAAACTGTGCATACACACCTGCATTCGCATTCCGTAGAATGCGGATGCGCAGAAGACAAAACAAATCCATCCGTGCAATACTAGGATCCGGCTTAAACCAAAGCCTTCTAGTACTGCCTGCCCGAACACCATACGCACACAAGTGTATGTAAGTGATCGCAGCCCTGCCGTAAAACCATACGGCCTCTACACGTTTCGCTCAGTGCAGGGAAACTCTCTGTGTGGGACTCTAAAGACTCGACACTCGCTGGCAGTGGGTTTAACCACAGACCGCAAGCGGCACTAGCTGTACGTAATGGTCCCCAGGTAGATGTCGATAAGAAGGCCGATGGGGTAAACCCATCCGAACTCCTACTGAGTCTGTATGTGACAATCTCCGTACAGTCCGGTCTGTTCGTCTGATACATCGCATGTTGGGCCTAGGGGGGCGGCAAGCGTCAGACCCCTATTAGCGGTACAAGTCGTGTCGGAGTGAAGCCCAGAACACCCTGAGATAACACTGGAACCTACCAATATATCTCGCTTGCCCTGGCCAGGGACTACTTGTGTAATGGCTCTCCTAGACACAGCGCGATGTCAACCCCCAATACCGGGAGAGACGAATCCTGTCTAACCGTCACTGCCTCCAAGTGCTTCGGGACTGCTCCCAACTACTACCTGTTTGCACGACTCAGTAGAGCCGTGGTAGGGTAGTAATCAAAGAACAGTGGGAACACACTCGAGGCGAAGTGACAGTGTCAAGTCAGCGGACTAAGCTGTATTCATGTCACCTGGGAACTGATAACTGACGATAGGTATAATACCAACCATCAGTTCCCGACGAGTCCTGTCCAGTGCACTTGTAACCCAACGAGCACCCGCATACTATCTCAAGTACGACGTACCGACGGCTGTGGGACAGACCGTCTCCCGTGCTGGGATGAGAAGCGCATACGCTAGTCTACTCCGGAGTATCGATGCCCTATCTCGATACTCCCACGACTAGGGACGTGTATAAGGATGTGCTTGTAGATTACCCAGCCCCCACGAGTGTGATCGCCATCACAACGCCGGTAATCAAGCAAAGATCCTAAGGGCTCTACTAATGCGTATAGGTGATATAATAAATAAACACACATCTACACATTAAAGCAGGGACAAACCAAGTAGCATACTACTATATTGAGCAAGATTGTCTGTACAACTGTGAATATCCCAAGCTTCCATCAAGTAATATACATACTAGTATGATACAGTAATGGCCTTTAGGGCATATACACTAACAATCTCCCACTTGCACTAAGGCCATATACTGGCGTATCGAAGACCTATCATCTCGATCAGCCGCTCGAACTGAGTCTGGGGTAAAGCCTTCGTGAATGGGTCCGCAGTGTTGTCCTTCGTGTCCACTCTCCGCACCTCGATCTCCTGTCGATCAATGATCTCCCTGATCAGGTGATACCGCCTTAAGATGTGCCTGGATTTCTGATGGGACCTTGGTTCCTTCGCTAAAGCTATAGCCCCATTGTTATCGCAATACAAAGGTATTGGGTCAACAATGGACGGAACCACCTGAAGTTCACTAATGAACTTCTTCATCCAGACCGCCTCTTTTGCGGCATCGCTTGCAGCAATGTATTCAGCCTCCATCGTCGAGTCTGCGACGATATCCTGCTTGGAACTCCTCCAACATACCGCCCCTCCGTTGAGGGTAAACACAAAACCCGAGACAGACTTGCTGTCATCTTTGTCACTCTGGAAGCTTGAATCGGTAAAGGACTCGACCCTGAGGTCTCCATTACCGTAAACCAGGAACATCTCCTTAGTCCTTCTTAGGTACTTGAGAATGTTCTTCACTGCTGTCCAGTGGTCCTCCCCTGGGTCTGACTGATACCGGCTTACCGCGCTCAACGCGTAAGCTACATCTGGTCTTGTACATAGCATCGCATACATTATAGATCCTACCGCCGATGCGTAGGGTATAGTGCTCATGCGAACCCTCTCCTCGTCAGTCTTAGGAGACATCTTCTTGGAGAGGGTAATTCCGTGCAATGCGGGTATGTTACCGCGCTTGGAACCCTCCATACTAAATCTCTTTAGTACGGTCTCTATGTACCTGGACTGCGAAAGTCCCAATAGTCTCTTGGATCTATCTCTATAGATCTTGATCCCCAGAATGTACGAGGCATCACCCAGGTCCTTCATGGAGAACCTTTATGACAAAAATAGCTTGACCGATTGTAGCATAGGAATGTCATTTCCTATCAAAAGAATGTCGTCCACGTACAAGACTAGGAATACGACAGTTCGTCCTACAATCTTCTTATATACACAGGGTTCATCTTCGTTCTTGATGAAATCAAATTCCTTGATTGCCTCATCAAAACAGATGTTCCAGCTCCGCGATGCCTGCTTTAATCCATAAATGGATTTAAGCAACTTGCACACCTTTCCGCTGCTCCCACTGTCTACGAAACCTTCTAGTTGATCCATGTAAACGCACTCTTCCAAACAACCGTTTAGGAAAGCCGTTTTAACATCCATCTGCCAGATTTCATAGTCATGGAAGGCAGCAATGGCAAGTAGGATCCGAATGGATTTGAGCATAGCCACCGGAGAAAAAGTTTCATCATAGTCCAAACCAGGTCTTTGACGAAAACCTTTTGCAACGAGTCTAGCTTTATAGGTTTCCACCTGCCCATCTACACCAAGTTTCCTTTTGTAGATCCATTTGCATCCAACGGGTTTTACCCCAGGTGGAGCAATATCCAAGGTCCACACTTTATTTGCGTACATGGACTCCATTTCGGATTGCATTGCTTCCTGCCACTTATCAGAGTCCCTACTGATAATGGCCTGCCTGAAACTGGTAGGGTCATCTTCTTCCAAGATGCAATCCTCTCGATCCCCGTCTATGAGAAAACCGTAGTATCTCTCGGGCGGATGAGAAATCCTACCAGATCTGCGGAGTGGCTGAGGTTCGTCTGGGGTTATAGAATCTAGCGGTTCCTCCAAATTTTCAGTTACATTTTGTGGTCGCTGAATTTCTTCCAGTTCTACCGAACTCCCACTAGTTTCTTTTGCAAGAAACTCCCTTTCTAAGAAGGTGGCGTGGCGAGATACAAACACCTTCTGTTCCTCAGTGTGGTAGAACAGATATCCCAGTGAGTTTTTAGGATATCCCACAAATTTACACAAAACTGATCGTGCCTCTAGCTTGTCCGGTTTCTGTGTTTTCACATAGGCCGGACAACCCCATATCTTAATAAACTTCAGACATGGTTTCTTACTGCTCCATATTTCATACGGAGTTTTAGGCACAGATTTGGACGGAACTTGATTCAAAAGGTATGCCGCTGTCTGAAGCGCATGTCCCCAGAATGAAAGAGGTAACTCAGCACTACTCATCATGGAGCGAACCATATCCAATAGGGTACGATTCCTCCGCTCCGATACACCGTTGTGCTGTGGTGTATAAGGAGGAGTAAGCTGAGAGAGAATACCATTCTCTTTTAAGTAATCTAGGAATTCCGTGCTTAAGTACTCCCCTCCCCTGTCAGACCGGAGGATCTTGATACTTTTGCCTGTCTGGTTCTCTACTTCGTTTCTGAATTCCTTGAATTTCTCAAAAGCTTCAGATTTGTGTTTCATCAGATACACATATCCGAACCTAGAGAGATCGTCAGTGAATGTGATGAAGTACGAGAACCCACCCCTTGCATGTATAGACATCGGACCACATACATCACTATGTACGAGTCCCAAGAGCTCTGCTGCTCTTTCTCCATGTCCGGTGAACGGAGATTTGGTCATCTTCCCTTTGAGACAAGACTGACAAGTTTCATAAGATGAAAACTCGAACGTATCCAAGAGTCCATCTTTATTCAACTTACTCAGTCTTTTCTCTCCGACATGACCAAGTCTACAATGCCACAAGTAGGATTCATTCGTATCTGAATTCTTCCTCTTGCGTGTGTTTTGTATATTGAGAACTGTATTCTGATTTAGAACGTAGATACCATTACACAGTGTACCCTCTGCAACCAGTACCTTATGAAGGTAAATGTTCATGATATTCTTTTCAAGAACAAAGTTATATCCATCTTTATCGAGTAAAGAAACTGATATGATGTTGCAAACCATGGAGGGTACATAGTAGCAATCGTTCAAAATCATAGTCTTGCCATTTGGCAATACTAGGTGATATTCACCGACGGCTGCCGCATTAACTTGTGCTCCGTTCGCTACTCTGAGCGACATATCACCCGGTGCAACTTTCCTACTTTTTCTCAGTCCCTGTAATAAATTACAGATATGAGATCCTGATCCGGTATCAAGTACCCAGGAGGTAGGGCTGACCGTAAAACAGTTCTCAATTACAAGAACACCTGAAGTAGATGCAAAACCATGCTTCTTCTTCGACTGGGTATCCTGGAAATCCATACAATCCCCTTTCCCATTCTCATACTCATGACTGTTGTCACAAGTTAGAGCTGAACCAACTTTCCCCAGTCCCGAATAAGAATTCGGATCGGTCAAGCGATACATTTTATTATCTTGATTAGGGCGTGAAAAGGTTGCTGCCTGGAGAGAGAGAAAAGAAACACTCAGCGTATGCTCTTGCAAGATTAGATTGGTTTATTAATTTATCTAACCAGGATGTCTCCCACTGTTTACTCAAATTCTTCTTAAAACCTTTTAAAAGAAGAACTAGTCAGGATTTTAATTCACATCATAATACTTGCTTAACCTTTCAGCCAGGCTAGTGTCGGTACTTCGAGGGAGGTTTTCCAACGCTTTCGCGAAGTTCCTTAATTCAAGAACCTCTTTTCCCTAGGGGCGTAGCCCCGCTAACACCTTTTTAGACACCTACTAGGTTTATAGCATTGATCGTTTAGTGAAATAATCTCCCAAGAGTAATCCAACTCATCAGTGGGATCGGGATCCAACTATCATTGTGTGATGACCTAGATGGAATCCACTCTAGTCACCACACTCCAGAAGGTATGCTAAACCTGCAGGTTTCAGTACTTTTGAAACTCCCGATGTGGTTTTTGCCCCTAGGACCCAAGTGACCTTGACGAATAATCAACAAATCAAAAGGTCCTAGTCAAGTTCAACCCGTCGTTATCCAGGATTGCATTAGACCCGCCCGCATGATCCTTGACGAATAATCAACAAAATCATGCGACCGTCCTAACCAATCGCATCTATCAGTGCAACAGAAAATTATTACTCAGCTACCGTTCACTGTGCCTTGACGAATAATCAACAAACGCAGCACGAATACTAAGTATTAATTATCCGAAACGACGGAGGGCTACGGCTGGGTTTTTGGCGAAAAACCCGTTAACGTAATGAACTTGATATCGTTGAAGGAACCTGGTAATCTTTTTGAAAATATAGTGGCGAAAACTTTTGCTAAAGAGGTCACTCCCTGCGAAGGGATCTCGGCTCTTTCCTCGTCGAATGAGGTGCAGGATATTCCAAACTGAATACCTCGATGCAAAGCAAGAATAATCGACTATAGTGAAGTTATTACCCTGACGCAAACTTTTGTCCAAGGGGTCACTCCCGATGAAGGGATCTCGGCCCTTGCCTCGTCGACTGAGGTGCTGGGAATTCACAACCGAATACCGCGATGCAAAACAAAAATGAACGTCCTTGCAATAACAGCTTTTTGAAAAATTGTTCCAACAACGTCTTTTAGGTTTATTTTCTTGCATTAGTTCTTTTAATGCGTCCCATCATTTAAATCCTACCATTGCAGAAAACAACCAAAATATGACGTACGCTTATGCCATTCGCATTCGCCACTGGGCCCCGTCATCACCCGTTAGGTTACTTAACTAACGACAGAGCGGGGGCTGGGCTAGCGCGGCTGTAAAACATAAGCAACGCCTAAATAGTTATTAAATATAGATATACTGCAATGATAGCCAATCCAGATCACAGATGAACACTTTGGATATACTAGGAACCCGCGATTCGTTCGAGCCTGCAACGAAAAGCGGATTACACGGTCGCGATGAATAGCCAAAAACCCCACCCAAGACCCCTGCGGGTGCGGCAAACTACCCGCCAAGTACCCGAAGCGAAGCAACCTCCCTCAACGCCATGAGTAGGCCACTCGGCACTTCGAGATACCCGGTAGTTTGTGCACCCCCTCCATGGGTCTATCTTAGGAGCAAAAACAGTAAAAAGAATTATACAATGACGGCTATAACCCCGACCCGGTTGTGCGGCCAAACAAATAATATTACATCAATTTACAAATTTATTACATGAATGAAAGAAAAAGAAACTCTCATCTCACATCCACCTCGGCTGTTCATCCGCGATAATCCAACGAGTTCATATACACAAACCATCAACAACAATCACAGATCACAGAAATGTATAACTCTGACTAATCGACATATAGCGATTAGCCGACGTTCAATACATATGAACATCACAGATATAACCTTTATAGTCAAAGTATATTGAAGTTCGGAAAAATACGGATTTATAGGCCCCCAAAAACAAATTTCTATTCTGGAAAATCTGGGCACATATAAACCATCTTAAAAATCCTAAAACCAAGTCATAAACACACTGCACCAAAATCGACCCATCAACTCACCAAGATGGCCGCGGTTCCGCGGCAATAGCTTGCTATTGCCGCGGAAACGCGGCGCTTTGGTCGAGTTGATGGCTCGTTTTTGGTGGCTTTCTTCTAAAAACCCTGAGATGATTTTTGGAGTATGACAAATTTTGTTTTGAACAGAAACAATTTTAACAGAAACTCAGGTTTTTCGTAACTCGGTTTTTCGATTTTTCCGTTTTGAACTTCGATACACTTCACTACCAAGCTAGTTTATGTTTAGTTAGGCTCTGATACCACTGTTAGGTCCACGTTACCTCTCCCGGTACTTTCGGGGTTGCGGAAACGGTAAAACAAAATTTTTTCTAGACTTGGTAACATGGACTGTAAAAGCCGGATCTTTTCTAAACTAAACTAGCTATCAAGCTAAAGAGAGTTAGCTACTCGGATAATAGGTTATACCTCAACTTGAACTCCTTCTCTTCTTGTTGTTCTTCACTCCTTGTTGTTCTACTCTTCTTGTTGTTCTTCTCTTTGCTTGCTAAATGGTTGATCCGGACTTCGGTCACCTCCGCGGCCTCCTTGAGTCGAAGACGATCCACCCGAGAGATGTATACCGAGCTCCACCTCGAGCCGAGGTAACTAGGGCAAGGAGATAGCTAATCTAAAAGCCCTAGGTTGTGTAGAAGTGATGAAGGGATGGCTTTGTCTTTGTGAAATCTTTATCTCTCAACACATGAGATCAAAAGATCAAAACAAGAGGAGGAAGAAGAAGGAGGAAGGTTAGCAACCATGGAGCTTCTCTTTTCAAGAGAGAGAATGAGAATAAAATTATCATCCAAAAGAAAAACAACCATGGTTGCAAATAATGCAAAACAACATCATTACTAATCCCATCAAGATAAAGTTGATGGCTACTTTGAAATGACCATTATCATAATCCAAAAGAAAAAGGAAAAGAAAAGAAAAGTGTGGAACCCTCTTGAAAGTCAATGGTCAACCCGGTCAACCGGTCAACAAAGTCAAGAGAGGTCAACGGGGTCAAATGGTCAATGCAATTAGCCATCATAAGATTATCACTAATAGGATTAGTAAATGATGTTCGCGGCTCATAATGGTTTTGACCAAACGAACTGTCAAAACCCTAACGAGTCCGCCTCAAAATGGTTTTGACCGAATCAACTGCCAAAACCCTAATGAGGCACCTCCTCCTTCATCGCTCCGGAAAACTGTGCATACACACCTGCATTCGCATTCCGTAGAATGCGGATGCGCAGAAGACAAAACAAATCCATCCGTGCAATACTAGGATCCGGCTTAAACCAAAGCCTTCTAGTACTGCCTGCCCGAACACCATACGCACACAAGTGTATGTAAGTGATCGCAGCCCTGCCGTAAAACCATACGGCCTCTACACGTTTCGCTCAGTGCAGGGAAACTCTCTGTGTGGGACTCTAAAGACTCGACACTACGCTGGCAGTGGGTTTAACCACAGACCGCAAGCGGCACTAGCTGTACGTAACGGTCCCCAGGTAGATGTCGATAAGAAGGCCGATGGGGTAAACCCATCCGAACTCCTACTGAGTCTGTATGTGACAATCTCTGTACAGTCCGGTCTGTTCGTCTGATACATCGCATGTCGGGCCTAGGGGGCGGCAAGCGTCAGACCCCTATTAGCGGTACAACTCGTGTCGGAGTGAAGCCCAGAACACCCTGAGATAACACTGGAACCTACCAGTATATCTCGCTTGCCCTGGCCAGGGACTACTTGTGTAATGGCTCTCCTAGACACAGCGCGATGTCAACCCCCAATACCGGAAGAGACGAATCCTGTCTAACCGTCACTGCCTCCAAGTGCTTCGGGACTGCTCCCAACTACTACCTGTTTGCACGACTCAGTAGAGCCGTGGTAGGGTAGCAATCAAAGAACAGTGGGAACACACTCGAGGCGAAGTGACAGTGTCAAGTCAGCGGACTAAGCTGTACTCATGTCACCTGGGAACTGATAACTGACGATAGGTATAATACCAACCATCAGTTCCCGACGAGTCCTGTCCAGTGCACTCGTAACCCAACAAGCACCCGCATACTATCTCAAGTACGACGTACCGACGGCTGTGGGACAGACCGTCTCCCGTGCTGGGATGAGAAGCGCATACGCTAGTCTACTCCGGAGTATCGATGCCCTATCTCGATACTCCCACGACTAGGGACGTGTATAAGGATGTGCTTGTAGATTACCCAGCCCCCACGAGTGTGATCGCCATCACAACGCCGGTAATCAAGCAAAGATCCTAAGGGCTCTACTAATGCGTATAGGTGATATAATAAATAAACACACATCTACACATTAAAGCAGAGACAAACCAAGTAGCATACTACTATATTGAGCAAGATTGTCTGTACAACTGTGAATATCCCAAGCTTCCATCAAGTAATATACATACTAGTATGATACAGTAATGGCCTCTAGGGCATATACACTAACAAATGACTCCGTCAAAACATTCACGGAAATGGAATTGCTGTTCACGCAGCGGTTCGTAAGCGCAAGCGAACGCATCCCGATCACGGCATTAATCAATGCCAGGGTGAAACCAGAAGCGACCTGGGTTCAATACGCAATTCGGTGGCGGAACCTATGGTTGAAATGTGAACAACGCATCGAAGAGGCTCCTGCCGTGGGCATGTTCATAGGGACTCTCGATCCTCAGGCGACTGTGTCCCAGTTCATGACGTTCTTTAAGCCGACCACCTTCCAGGATTTGATCGACAAGCTGGCCCAAATGGACCAAATGGGCCACGGACCTCCCTCTTCAAAAATGGACCCTCGGAATGCAAAGGGTAAAGGGAAAGCGACCTTTGTTGCCAACACTCAACAACAACCGAGTGACCCGAAACTAGTTGCTCGCCAAAATAACACGCGCCCGCGCCAATCCCTGGAAGAGAAGCTAGGACGTGCTTACTCGTTCCCCCGTGATAAAAAGAGGAGATTGTTCAAATTGGCAATGTGCAACAAACTCATCACACTGCCGGATCCGAGATGTCCACTGCAGCCTGGTGACGTCAACAATCTCAACTACTGCTCCTACCACAGAATATTGGGCCAGCCAATTGAGGATTGCTACGTCTTCAAAAACTGGGTTGAGGACCAGTACCAACAAGGGAAGTTTGCATTGTCCGAAAACTGGAGGATGAACCCACCACAAAGGCACACTCCCAAAAAGGTAGACACGCCGGGGCATCATACTCGTTTGTGGAAGAAGCTTATTGGGAAGCGGTCCTTTCAGGCAAAACTAAAAGAATGCTGAAGGATCTTCAAGCATGTCCGGCGATCAAATGGAAAAGCTCACTGGAGCCCGAGATCATTGAGGGGATGCTTAAACCGCACCCAACACCGAAAACTGGTAACGATAGGCAAGACCCCCAGGCCAAGCCTTCAAAGTCTTCGAAGGCAAAGAAGAAGACCAAGTAGCCTACGCAGCCTGACGACAAGTGCACGGACCTACAAAAAAACATCGACGCGCTGGAAGAATACAACTAGAAGGCGCGGACCCCAGTCACACTCGAAGAGTTTCTCAACCATATACTTGAGAACGGAGATAGTGACGATGATGAGGGAAATGGCTCGTCGGGAGAAACCGAAGATTATGTAGCAAGTTGCCACATGGTTTCTCATTCGTCATTAAATAATGAAGAAACTCCCTCGGCGCCGAAAGCAACGCAGAGGAACTGGGGGCAAGATCGGTGCCAAAATCCCCGGAGCTGCCAGAAGACCCAATTGACAAGCTGCTAAACGAAGCCCTTCAAAAGAGACCGAGAACGTGAAACGGCTATATACGAAAAGGCCAAGCGTCCATGTCAGGATGAAGAAGCCGCGGTAAGGGTGAGCCGAAAAGTACTCCACCCAAACCAAAGCACACCTGCTACAAACAAGAGCAGCATCAAAGCGGAGAAGCGGTTCGCCAAAGCCTTGTTTATAGGAATGAAGCTGCCCCCTCTCATGGAAAACACTCCCGGGAGTACGTTCCTCGACGAAGCGGATGTACATCCGAACTACTGATTATACCATCAGAAGGTCACACACCCCACCGAAGAGTGCAATGCCTTCAAGAAGTGGTGACAAGGATAGTTGCTCACCGGCAACACTTCTAGTGGATGAAGCACAAAAACCGTCGACAACAAAGAAGCGCGACAGACGAGCGTGAAGGAACGACTGTCAACTGTCATATGATTGATACCGGTTCGACAAAAGGAAAATCTCAAGTTCTTACATTCGGGAGTGATTCAGAGAAAGTAATAACCCTCGGCCCTCTCTTCAAAGAATCCACCTCTGGAAAAGAAGAAGGGGAGAAGAACTACGAGAACATTCAGCTGCATAACCGTACGTTGCCTGAAAAGAACCTCGGGCCTACAAACAAAGGTTCGAGTAAAAGAGACAAGGGGAAGGAAAAATCCTCTGAGGAAATTGCCCTCGATGATAGAGTCATCAAAGAGCTCGCAGCCAAGGATCCGCCTAAGAAAAACAAGGTGGATTACAATGTCCTAGTACATCTGAGAAAAATACCCTCACAACTAAGCATACTGGATACTCTCCTCCTGTCCAAAGAGGCACGAGATTCTCTGATCAAGGCATTGCAAGAGCCTGATCAGTTCCAAGCTTTCCTTGCAGATGAAAAGATGAAGGACGAGCTGGTAGAGGTTCATACAACTGACATTACATTCGGCGATGAAGATCTCCTTCTCGGAACGTGCGAGCACAACCGTCCTCTATATGTCACCGGGTACTGCCACGATATTAAGATAGAGAAGATCCTGGTCGACAACGGGTCCTCCGTCAACTTTCTCAACGTGAAGGTACTGAAGGAGATTTGCATGAACGCTCAGCACCTGGCTCGGGACAAAATTACTATCTCCGGGTTCGACTCACAGTCATCAAGGACGTTGGGGTCCGTAATATTGACATTACGCTTTGGGCTTCTCATCGCTGACATCAAATTTCATGTCATCGACGCCAAGACTTGCTACAATGCTCTGCTCAGCCGGCCTTGGTTATACGAGTACAACGTCATCCCTTCTACACAACATCAGTGTATGAAGTATTTCAAAGACGGCCTCGAGTGCACCGTTATGGGGGAGCTAAACCCGTTCTCCGTAAACGAAGTCCAAAAATATGAAAACGCAAAGTACTTCTTACCGAACTTCAAAGACACGGAAAGATGTCATAAGCCGGAGAATAAACAAAAATCTGTCACCATTATCCTGATCTTTGAGAGCGATACCGAGGAGGATGAAAAGATAGTCTACTCGAGGCAACCCCAAGGCAACAGGCCCGGACCATCTACCCCTATTTTGGTCTTCGGAAGTAACTCTAAGGACGAGGCCAACACAGTGTTCTCCGTCCGCCCGTCAATGCAGACCTTCACTGGAGCTGATCAGAGGTTACAAATTACCACGGTTCCACGGCGGCATTACAGGAAAATGGATGCGCTCGATGCATACGGCGTGCAAGAGCTGCAGACCTTCTACGTCCCTCCTAGGCGAAGAGGTGAAAAGGCGATCCTCTTCTACCAATCTACGGAGACTAAAGTGGAAAAAGAAGTCTGGCATGGTGCCGAATTTGCGCTTGACAGGCTTCAACCAATTCGTCTACCCAGATATTACATAGAGGGATTGAAAAGAGTATTAAGATGCCAAGGTGTACCCTTCAAACAAACCACTCGACAAGCCCAGTTCTACAAAAAGATTTGGGACATCTCCGGGACTCGGTGAAAGATGCCCAATGGGAGAATGGAGACGATTGGGCTCGGATACGTTCGGTCAAATAAATGAGAGTGATTCCACAATTGCCGCGTCATAAATGGCTTCGGTAAAGAAGGGAACGTTTTTCTAAATGGTCATAACATTGAACCAGAGCAAGATCCCGCCATAAGAATGTCAAGTCCGTCATTCGAAGAGCAGGTTGCTACGCTAATAAGGGAAGCAGGTCAAAAGGTTCGGGATGACCACATCCGCGAAATGGACATTTATGAGAAAGCCAGGACGCAGCGTCTCACTCAGCAGTCTGCGGAAAGAAAAGACTATGATGCCCTTCACCCTCAGCCCGCTGTGCACTCTCATGGCAAGGAAAAAGCCCAATGTGGAGGCAACAACAAGGTGAAGAACGAGAATGACGTTCAAAAACAGTGAAGCGGATCCAAGAAGCTACGCGATCGAGAAAAAATCAGCTGGAATCCATTGCTGATGAAGAAGATGGGTCGGGAATACTCTTTCCCCAAAGACAAGACAAAGAAAATATTTAACCTTGTTATCAAGTATCAAATGATGACACTCCCGGAGTTTCGGCACCCCGAACAAATAAACGAGGTCCATCACCTGGCTTATTGCTCCTACCACCGAGCAATAGGACATCCTCTTGAAGACTGCTTCACCTTCAAAGACTGGGTCGAAAACCAGTATCAGCAAGGCAAGTTTTCTCTATTCGACAGTTGGAGGGTAACCCCACCACGAAAGCATGAGCCAAAAGCAACCTATATTGCGAGGGTAAGTTTAGATCAACATCGAGCTTGGAAACGAACTCGTACCTGCCACGTGATAACATTCTCAAAGGAGGGGGAGCACGAGAATATGGACGACCTCTCCCAGTGCTTCGCAAATGAGAATGAGGACGAGATGATCTCAGAATTTCTACCGGCGCCAAAAGAGCTGGAGGATAGGATATACACTACGGCGGAAAATCTAAGGAAAATTGACTTGGGAATGGAAAACGATCCGAGGCCAACGTTCGTCAGTGAGATGCTGTCTAAAAAACAGGTGCCCAAACTAAAGGACGTGCTTATACAATATAAAGATTGCTTCGCATGGAATTATTCTGAGATGCCAGGACTAGATCCAGAAATAGTGTTGCATAAACTGGCAATATCGCCAGACATCAAGCCAATCAAACAGGCGCCAAGAAGAATGCGGCTCGAGCTCGAGATGAGTATCAACAACGAAGTCAAGAAACTAATTGACTCCGGCTTTATCCAAGAAGTTCAATATCCTGACTGGATCGTCAATATCGTTCCAGTGATGAAGAAAAATGGGACGGTGCGCATATGCGTGGACTTTCGGGACCTCAACAAGGCTTGTCCGAAGGATGAATTCTCAGTACCTGTTACCGAGCTGATGATCGATAACACGTCCACTCATGAGGTCTTCTCCTTCATGGATGGATCTTCAGGCTACAATCAAATAAAAATGCATCCTGAAGACCAAAAGCACACCGCCTTCCGGACTCCTCTAGGCATATTCTGCTATAAGGTGATGCCCTTCGGTTTGAAGAATGCAAGCGCTACTTACCAGAGGCCCATGACGAAGATCTTCGATGACCTCATACATGAGATTGTCGAATGCTATATTGATGACCTTGTGGTGAAAAGCAAATTGTACGAGGAACACTGGGAGCATTTGAATATAGTGTTCCAGAGTCTTCGAAAGTATAATCTGAAGATGAATCCTCTGAAATGTGTGTTTGGAGTCTTCTCAAGAAAATTCCTAGGATTCATTATACGACACCGAGGTATCAAAATAGACCCATCGAAGATCAAGGCGATTACGGAGATGCCCACGCCAAGAACTCTCAAATAACTTTGGTCTCTCCAAGGAAAGCTCGCATATATCCGACGGTTCATAGCTAACCTTTATGGAAAATGCCGCCCCTACAACCATCTAATGAAGAAGGGGGCCCCGTTCGTTTGGGATCATAAATGCCAAAGTGCACTGGACGAAATCAAGTAATATCTGCAAAACTCGCTGGTACTGATCGCTCCGGTCAAGGGAAAGCCCCTCATCCTGTACACAACAGCCCTTGAAGGTTCTTTAGGCGCGTTATGGCCACAGGAGAACAACCAGGGAAAGGAGAGAGCTCTTTACTATTTGATTCGAGTTCTTCTGGGGGCAGAAAACAACTACTCCCCCATTGAAAAGCATTGCCCGGCACCGATCTTCGCGATAATGAAGTTTCGACATTATGCCTTGGCACATGAGGACCATCTCATATCAAAGGTGGATCCTCTCAAATATTTGATGTCAAGAGCCATACTAACAGGAAGGATTGCCAAATGAGCCCTCCTCTTGATGGAGTTCTCGATAACGTATCGACCCCTCAAGGCAGTGAAAAGCCAGGCCATCGCCGACTTTCTCGCTGAGCATCCAATGCCAGCCGATTCTCCCTTAAATTGCGAATAGCCAGACGAACACGCATTCGATACAATCGAAGGAGGGAAGGAAGAAAATAATGTCCAATGGGAACTATACTTCGACGGAGCATCTTCCTTGAAGAAGGGAAAGCAAAGCACCCCCATAATCAAAGCTGGGGTGGGCCTTATCTTCATGACTCTGCAAGGAGGGATAATGCGTTTCGCCTTTTCCTTAATAGAGTCGAGGACAAACAATAAGGCTCAGTATGAAGCTTTGATAGTGGGTTTGGAGATTGTTGTCGACATAGGAATCGAAAGCCTCCTCATATATGGAGACTCCAGCCAGTCGTTAGCCAAGTAAATGATGACTATCAGACGTGTAAACTGGAGTTGGTAAAATATGGTGAAAGAGTGCAGAAACTGCTGAATCAAATTCCCTCCTACATCTTGGAAAGCATACCGCGTGCGGAAAATAGCAAGGCGGATGCGTTAGCCAAGCTCGCTAAAGAACTGGCCGACGAAAACCTCGATGATGTAAGGATCATTGTGCAAAGCCACCGGATTCTCGCGCCGGCAGAAATATCGCCGGAGTCGTTTGAAAGAAAGGAAGCGACTAAACAAGAAGCCTTCCAATTAAAGGATGAAGAAAAGGCTAAGGATTGGAGAGAAGTCTTCATAGACTACTTCAAATCCCATCGAACACCCGAAAACACATCTTCGAGACATCGGCTCATGAAAAGAGCTCTGTATTTTGCCTTCGTCAATGATACTCTATATAAGAGATCATTCGACAGTTTATGGCTAAGGTGCCTGAGACCAGAAGAAGCAAGGAGAGTCGTCTAAGAAACCCACGACGGACTCTGCGGTTCTCATCAAGCCGGGCCAAAGATGAAGCTGAAGATCAAGAGAATGGGTTACTATTGGCCTACAATGATTCAGGACCGCCTCGAATATGCGAAGCAGTGTCACTCATGCCAGATTCACGGGGACTTCATCCACCAGCATCCAAATCCGCTACACCCAACACTAGTTAGTTGGCCGTTTGAAATGTGGGGAACCGATATAATTGGGCCCATCGAACCAGCGTCATCCAAAGGACATCGGTTCATATTGGCAACAACCGATTACTTCGCTAAGTGGGCAGAGGCAGTACCGCTAAAGGAAGTGAAGATGGAGAACGTCCTCCATTTCTCCAGGACACATGTCATCTACCGGTTCGGCACTCCGTGACGGATCATCTCGGATAGTGGGCCGGCCTACAAAAGCCATAAGATTAGCCGCTTCGCACGGTAACATAATATAGACTGGAGATACTCTTCAGTCTATAATCCCCGAGCTAACGGTCTAGCTGAGGTTTTCAACAAGAACTTGACGAAGATCATAAAGAAAACGGTGTCCAGGAATAAAAAGGACTGGCACGAGAGACTGCATGAAGCTCTATGGGCGTATCGAACCATGTTCAAAACGACCACGAATACAACGCCATATGCATTGTTATTCGGCAAGGAGGCGGTACTTCCCTTGGAGATGGATCTACCGTCTCTACGAGTGGCAGTTCGATACGAGCTGACGGATGAAGAAAATGCCCATCTTCGGCTTGAGGAGCTCGATGCCCTCGATGAAACCCGTCTCATAGCACAGTAAAACCTGGAAGCTTACAAAGTAAGGATGGCGTGCTCATACGAAAGACTAACTAGGCTAGGAACATTCCGCCAAGGCGGACTCATGCTAGTTGTCAAAAGACCTATAATCCATAACCGTGCAAAACGGGAGAAATTCGAGCCAAACTATGAGGGCCCGTATATCATAGACAATGTTTACCAAGGTGGGGCCTACTTGCTCATAGATATGCATGGCGAAAGACCCTTCTGACCAATAAACGACCGATTCGTTAAGAAATACTACGCTTGACAAGTCATGACTTAGGTTAATGATAGATGACGATGCTCATATCTGCTCGTTACCTTCCTAAGTCAAAACTCTAAAAGTAGTATCCAACAGAATTTCCGCCCCAAACGTGGCGACAACGGACCGAAATGTCCTTAAACTAACTGTTGCATCCAAAATGGCGACAACGGACCGTAATGTCCTTAAACTAAAATCTCATCTCAAAAATGGTGATAGTGGACCACTACGTCCTTAAACTGGCAGTGGACCACTACGTCCTTAAACTGGCAATGGACCGAAATGTCCCTAAACTAGTACTCCGCCTCAAACATGGCGCATCGCTCCAAATACAGCAATATCTTCTCTTGGGATCTATGTTGCAATCAAAGCTCCAACGGCAAAGACTATAACCCAAAAAAACTGGTACATCCACAAGGGAAATGGGCACGGATGAAAACCCGAAAGGGCGCCGTGAGTAAAAACAGCAGGGCAACCGGCGAGCTTGTGAAAAACTGAAAATACGCAATCTCGTTGTTAAAAAAAATGGTACGTCCACAAGCGAAATGAGCACGGATGAAAACCCGAAAGGGCGCCGTAAGTAAAAACAGCAGGACTAGCTGTGAGTTTGTGAAAACCCGAAAGGGCACAATCTCATACAATTTTCACTTACGAGATCCTCTCGACTCGTAAGAAGAACTCCCCCTATAAGACCCTCATGGCTCATAGGATTCAAAGCCTTAAGCGACAGGGACCTGGACCTGTTCTTAAGCCGTTGTATCCCCCCAAGTTGCCCTACAGGCAGTACAATGCTGGCCCTTGTATACAATCCATGGTCACAAATAAACGATTTCCCCACCATGTTCCACCAATGACGAGAAATGTCCTCATATGGTGAATGACACTTGTAAGTCCTCTCGACTTATAAAGAGAAAATACTCTTATAAGATCCTTACGACTTATAAGAGAACACACACTTCGGGATCCTCACGATTCCTAAGGAGAAAATACACCTACGATATCCCCACGACTCGTTGGGAGAAAACCTTTTATGAGACCCTTACGGCTCATAAAGTCAAAAAGCCTTAGTCGACAGGACCTTAACCCTGTTTGCTAAGCCACCTTTGTTCAAACCCACAAAGGCAAATGATGTTTCGCTCCTGGCAATATTCCAGTTGCAGCGATGCTGATGCCTGAACATGTGTCAATTTTCAAGTCCTTTCACAAAAAATGATGATTAGCTCCTGGCAATATTCCAGTCGCAACGGTGTTGATGCCAAGATTGGGATCATATCTCAAGTTCCATACTCGCAGCAAAAATCAGCGGGCAAAAAATGCATATGAAATAGCCGAAATGATAGGGCAACTTACAATAAAAATCAGCAAGCAAAATATATGCATATAAAAATAGCCGAAATGTTTGGGCAACTCGCAAAAAAAAGCAGCAAGTAAAAAGAAAAGAATAGCCGAAATGATTGGGCACCGCAATAAAAAGCTGAAATGATTGGGCAATCGTGACTTTCGCGATATAAAAAGCTGAAATGATAGAGCATCGCGGAAAGAAATAAAAAAATGAAACTTTTGCCCTGCAGGTGAGTCTACATCAACCCCTGTATACAATCCATGGTCATAAAGGAAAAGCGAACCATATTTTCCCACCAGGCTCCGTCAAATGGAGAGCTAAGTCTTGACGGTTCACAAAACAACCTAAAGACTATCCCACATTCGTTTCGTTGCACCAGACGCAATGTCAACAACGGCGTTTCTTCTCACTCTAGCAGGATGCAGACGCAACGTCAACAAACGACCCCAGGGTCGAAACAAAGCAGAGCCATAGCAAAGTCCCTAGTTCCATGTCTCGACAGTTCACAAACAACCTAGAGACCATAATTGTTTGAGATTTGCGTATGCGTTTGAAAAGATAGATTTTGAAATCAAAGTTAAGTTAACCGCAATCAAGAACGGTGTCGCTTGGTAGCTAGCCGGTTGAATACGGGTCGGTCCACAGGGATTTTGTGTATTTTCTAGTTGTTCTAACGAGTCAATTCCAATTGTGGTAGGTTTGATTGTCAATAAAAACTAAAGTTGAGTTTGATTAGGATTAAAACCTTGCTAGGGTTAGGTTTAGGTTAGTTTGGAAAGTCAATTATTTCTCACCGCTTTCTTTGCCCTAATTAAGAACTTTTAGGTGTTAAGGTAATTATTAACAAAGGGATTAGCACGATCGGGAAGAAACTAGGTTTCTTCCTCTTGGTCCTTGTCCGTCCTTTCTTAAATCTTACCCTAACCTCCATGGAAATCATACACAACCGGTCTTTAACTATGGTATCACCGCTACCTCGTGGGATAGGGTGCCATAGTGAGCGGTGTGTGTATGTATGCATAGAGTCCTATTTAAAATGTTGAATGGGCAAGAAAGGGGTGAGAGATTTTCATCTCTCAAACCTTCCCCAAACCTAACCCTAACAAGTGAGGAACTACTCACTCATTAGGGAATTGTTAAACGAATTCATTTTTGTTTGTTTTTAATAACCTAATTTAACTAGCGGAGAATAACTACGGCAGATAAAGAATTTATAACTAGAGC
Source organism: Agapanthus africanus (assembly GCA_030015575.1). Lineage (NCBI taxonomy): Eukaryota > Viridiplantae > Streptophyta > Magnoliopsida > Asparagales > Amaryllidaceae > Agapanthus > Agapanthus africanus. Next base: position 481,525,925 of record JASDDO010000010.1, on the reverse strand, counting down.
AGAAAAGAAATTAAAATAACTAAGGCAAGATAAAGAAAAACTTACTTTTTTTATTTGATGCACTCTTTGAACAGGGAATGAAAATTCTAAATTAGATAAATAAAAAGAGGCATGCTCCAAAAAGAGCCGTAGGATTCCTATTTATAGATAATAGAAAACCTAGGGTTTACATCTGATCCATACCTAGAATTACAAAAATACCCTAAAAAAACCCAGGTCAATGCACCGACTCTACCGACACGCGCCGACTCCACCGACACGTGTCCTATATGGCCGCGGATCCGCGGCCATAAGCCTTGTTTGGCCGCGGATCCGCGACCATCTTGGGGGCTTTTTGGCTCAATTTTCCAGGTATTCTTTCTGTTGCTTTTTCCTTATATTTTCTTTACTTGGTTCTTCAGAATATTTTCTAGTTTCTTCCAAATTTCCACAGTGCAGAATGTTGTGGACTTTTAGCGTTCGCTTCGCGTTGAAGTTTTGAATCTTTGTGCTGCCTTCGTGCTTTGTGAAATCGAACTGTTTGCTGATCTTCATTTGTTCCTTAAACTGTAGACGGCATTATAAAGATTCTTCTATTTGTTGGTCGTAGTCTCACTTTTTGTAGCGTCCTTTCACCATTTTCACTGTATTGTTCCGAGAACCTGTAACCTGCAACTATTTAAAAGATATGGATCAAAAGCACCTATTTATTTGCAATATGATTAAGAAAGGGGAATATAATAATGCAAAATTATGAGATGAACAAATACCCCCAAACTTATCTTTTGCTCGTCTCGAGTAAAACTAGTTTTATTCTTGAAAAAGACTAACCTCACTTTTGCAGGGAAACGCGATTGCACTGAGCTCATGCAACAAGCCGTTAAACCTCTAGGTGTCCCTAGTAGGAGGAGTGTTGTCTCCTGAGGGTTTTCAGCGGATACTACCCACAAAATCCCATCAATTTGGCCGATTGACTTTCATTCTTCAATTCAGTGTTCTAGCAAGAAAGTCTATTATCTTCAACTTAGAAATCATCAACCCATATTTTCACACTCACTTATCATTTAACTTAAGATTGTATATGTTCTGTAAATTTACTTAGCTTTTAGCATCTTTTGAATTTTCCTTCTAAGGTTCCATCTCAACTTAGGAATTTTTGTCATTTCTACTAAAGATATAAGTCCTATCTTTCATTTCTATCTCTCATCCAAACTCCAACCATGTACCCCTACGTGTGTGTATGTATCACCAATACACTTGGGAATTCAATTCAAGCTATCATACTCTTGTCAATTGTCCAAAGTACTTTTAATTGGTGAATTTTAGATGAAATTGCTCACACATCCTTCATGCGACCGTTAATACTTCTTGAGGTACTAACGACCGATTACAAAATGTGTTCGCGCATTAAGGCGTAATTCCTCGTCTTGTAATACCTAAGGCTTTAGCAGTGACTCCCAAACCAGTTGGTCTAAGGCACTAGGTGATAAAACACCCTCGCTATATATATTTTTTTATTTTACGCAGCCTTAAGTAATTACAAAACCAGTGTTCATTTTTTCTTATATCTCTCTATTCACACTTATAATTTTATTTTTCTTCATCTAAGGTTTTTAGACAAGAGCATTTTAAGGTATCCTCTACTATTCCAAGTTTCAAGGTTCGTGTTTGTGCAAGTTGTAGGGTATATATTTTCAGAATTTAGACTTAAGATTCGAAATTATTTTTCAGACTTACACTTCAAATAAAAAATTTCAATACTCTTCCCTTATTTTGACTTAGCCCAAGAAGTGAACTCAAAATTTGCCTATTTCTAAGTAAACTACAAGAACATATATTTTCTCCCGTTAAATTTTAAGAAAGGTTATTTTTAAGGTTTTTAATTTACTAAGTTTAGGATCTAGTTTTTCCTAACTAGTCAACCGTCATGTTGAACTTAAGTCAAATATGGCCAAAATTGAATTTTTCAATTTTTATAATTTTTAAAATTTTTCAATTTTTTTTGGATTTTAAAATAAGTATGCAAATGCAAAAATATACACATGAATGCGAATGAAGAAAGCTTACCGAGCACACCCCCAAACCTAAACTTGACAGTGTCCTCACTGTTAGGCTACACCAAGAGGGTCAAAATTGTCAGCGCTCCCCTGTTTATATATATATATATATATATATATATATATATATATATATATATATTTTATTATTAACAGAAAAAGAAAATATATATACAAAAAGTCCCCCCCCCCCCAAACTTACGGTTGGCTAAAAATCATTTTCTTTCTAGAGCCAACATAATCTCTCCCAAACTTGAATTAAACAATGTTACAGGTCAATGCCAAGCTTTACAAAGGCCAAAATCAATACCAACCATTCGAAGAATTTATCAGTGAAACACAGCGGTTGGTGGAAGAGTATGTTGTCTAGAATCACGAAGAAGTGGGGAAGAGATAAGTGGTGTATCAGAAATGGATTGCATCTCAATCTGAAGAGATGACAAAGTGATTATGACGATGGATTACTCGCATTTTTGTGATTGTCAAGAAGAAGGGGCAGAGGTTCAATTTCTTTTTGGATTTGATTCATCTCAACACCCGTGTTTGCTAAAAATGCAAGCTCATCAGCGAAAATTTCCTCAAAGCTTTCATCGATACCCCGAAGAATAATGTCATCAGAAAGAGTGGGGCAATCTCTAGACTCCAAGAAGGATCCATAATCAGCGTTAAATGTTGACCCGGACAACTCAATAGAAGAGTTCATGTGTGTGTAATACATAGTTGGGTCAAACAACGTATGAATAGAATCTAGATCGGTATCCTGAAGCTGATCAAATTCGCTGCTGTCGACATCCATTAATTCGACAGAATATGCATGAGCAGAAGGTTCGGTGGGTAGACTTCCTATCTTGTAAATGTTGAACTCACTTGACATCTTCCCGAAGGATAGAGTCATAGAGCCGTTACAGCAGTTGATTACAGCATTGGAAGTGGCCAAAAATGGGCGACCGAGGATCACCGGAATTTGGTTCCGTGGGTTATCCACAGGCTGTGTGTCCATATCAATAAAATTAACAGGGAATATGAATTCCCCTACCTTAATCAACACATCCTCTAACTCACCCCTAGGATGAGTGATGGATCAATCGGCCATTTGGAGAGTACAATGAGTGGGTTTCAACTCTCCAACGCCTAATTGCTCAAAAACGGAATAGGGAAGTAGGTTAACACTGGAACCAAGATCTAAAAGTGCACGATTGATGTTCTTATCCCCAATTGTTATTGAGATTGTAGGATAGCCAGGGTCCTTTCGTTTTTGGGGCAAAGGTTGAGGTTGGGTAATAGCATTGCTCACGGCACTAGCTACGAATACTTTCTTGGGTACCCGAGACTTCCTCTTCTTGGTGCATAAGTCCTTCAAGATTTTAGCGTAAGAAGGGACTTGTTGGATTGCATCCAAGAGAGATATGTTAATGCTAACCTGTTTGAATAACTCCACAATCTTCTCCATTTGTGGAGTTTGTTTATTGGATCTCAACCTGTTTGGAAATGGAATATTTTGAAAATTTGTTGAGTCCAATGTTTGTGGAGTAGATTGCGGAGTTGGAACGGATCCTATTGTTGGTGTTATCGTAGAGTGAGATGTGGATCCATTCGAATTAGAAGTAGTAGAGCCTTGTGAAGAATGAAGAACAGGCTCTGACGAAGAAGAAGATGACGAAGAAGACGAAGAAGAAGAAGAAGAAGAAGCGGCGGCCGGGGTTTTATCACTATTACCCACATTATTGTGCAACACTCTTCCAGATCTCAATGTAGTCACAGCATTTACAATATGATTTTGTTGTTCATAAGCAACATGTGTGTTGTGTGTGTGACCGGGATTTGGCAATGGTTGAGACGGAAGCTTTCCCTTTTCTCGCTCACTTAACGTAGCATTTAGTTGTGCAATTTGGGCCTCAATTGATTTGATGCTCTGATCATGTGAAGCACTGTGTTGCACCAAAGACTGAATGGAAGTCTTCAACCTTGCTGAGGATTGTGTAGATTGTTTTAAAAACGCATCCAAACTTCGTTCTAGCGAGGAAACCTTATCGTTATTCGGCTGAACAAAATTGTTTTGAGGGTAAGAGTTGTTGGGTACAAAATTGTTCATTTGGTTTGGGTAAGGTTGGGGTTGGAAAGGTTGCTGATATTGAGTTTGTTGAGGGGCTTGTTGTTGTGGAGGAGGCCTTTGAAAGTTGTTGTTGCCTTAGAATTGTTGTTGATTTTGATTCCAAGCAAAATTTGGGTGGCTCTTCCAACCAGGATTGTAAGTTGAAGAGTATGGATCATTTCTTTGTCTTTGTTGAAAGTCAGCATTGACTTGATCTTGTCCTTGAACAGGTAGGTTGTAAGGACACTCTTCAGTAAGATGGGATGGATCCGAACAACAAGCGTAAATAGTGCGTGGGGGTAAAGCTGGGGCAGGAGAAGGCGATGAGAATTTGCTCTCAATTGCTTCTAGTTTTTTCGTGAGTGCAGCCATTTCGGCTTTCATTGCAATCGACATATCAAGTTGATGTATGCCTGCCCTAGAATGACCTGATGAAGTAGATAAGGCGGTCTTAGTTCTTTCCTACTGAAGTGTTTGTTCAGCAAGATCGTCGAGAAATTGCCAAGCTTCCTCGCTTGATTTTGTAAGAAAGTGACCTTGACAAATGGTTTCCAACAACTGCTTAATTGCTGGGTTCAGTCCTTCGTATAAAGTTGGACAAAGTTGCCAATTCTCGATACCATGGTGAGGGCACTGAACAAGTAGGTCCTTAAATCTTTCAAAACACTTCCAAAAAGGTTCGGAAGGAAGCTGGGAAAATTGAATAATTTCGTTCCGAATTCTCGAGGTCTTGTGGTGTGGGTAAAATTTTTTTAGAAAAGCCTTAACAAACTCTTCCCAATTTTTAATGGAGTGTGATGCTGTGCTATATAACCATTTTTCGGCTAGGTTACATAAAGTGAATGGAATGACACGTAGCCTTATAGCATCATCAGACAGTTGTGTGGTCTTCATCATTGCGCAAACATTCTGGAATTTGTTAATTAAAATGTAGGCATCTTCGGATTCCAGCCCGTGAAATTTGGGCAACATATTGATGAAGCGGGGTTTAATTTCAAAGTTATCCCCATTAGCCGGTGGAAGTGAAAGACAAGTGGGAAGTGCTGTGCGGACGGGATAGAAAAGATCATGGAGCGCGATTCGTTGGGGCGCTTCGACAGGCGAGTGTTGTGAGTTATTCGCACCTAGTGGAGGTGGAATCAGTCCCGCAGGTAAGGGGTTGTGAGGATTGAATCCCATCATCTCCTTAGAAGATGATGAATATGAAGATGAAGGTAAAGAAGTGGAGGGAATTTCGACTTCGGAGTCGAAAGCGTCGTCAGTCGGCACTAACGAGACACGGACTAAACGGGCGCTAGTGTCCCTAGTCCAACTGGACATACATTAAAAAGGTGTAGTGTAGTCAAAAGGTAAAAACAGAAGGTGGGGGTAAGAAAAAGTCAATGGAAGAAAATGGGGTGCAGTGGATTTCTAGCGACAAAATTGGCAATTTTTTGTAAAAATTTTGTTTTATGTTTTTTTATAAGGAATTTTTGCAAAAGATTTTTATAAGAAGCTTAGACACACGTTCAAGCAATCACAATATGCACAATCAAGCCTAGAGCTAGGGTCTCCTAGGTCAACTAGACTGCTCCTAACTGTTCCAAAAGGCAAGTTGTGAGATCCTCAAATCGCCTCTTCACTGCCAATTGTGGTAAGCACAAGTAAAAAGAGGAAGGATCCGCTCACGAATCACCGTGAGACGGGCCTTATAAAATTACCTATCCCACTTGTCTAGCCTAGGCACCACAAAGTCTGGTTTAGATAAACGACCGATGCCTACAACTATTCCTTTGTCCTAATGAGCACGACGGTCCTTATAGGCTGAGTCTAATATTTTTTAATTAACTCGAAGGTTGATGCGAATGCTTTTTGTGATTTTTGGGGTCCTAGGAAGGGTAATGAAATCCCCACCCAATCTGGATTGGTGTTATAGCCCCTTAAAAGTCAGTTTTCTAAAAATGCAAGGCAGTAAACACACAAAACACTTGCCAAAAAAAATTCTTTTATTGCGGCGCAAAGAATCCTGCACAAGATCAAGTTATTGGAGAAGGGGGGATTTTTCCAGATATGAATCTGTTCGTCTTTCCGATCCTGCACAATTCACATGAAAATCCTTCAAAAAATAACAAGATGATAAATTTTTTATATTTTTCAGTTTTTATGATTTTTCAATTTTTTAACTAACCCGAAATAACAAAAAGAAAATAATTACGCCATCCCCGGCAACGGCGCCATTTGATTGTTTGAGATTTGCGTATGCGTTTGAAAAGATAGATTTTGAAATCAAAGTTAAGTTAACCGCAATCAAGAACGGTGTCGCTTGGTAGCTAGCCGGTTGAATACGGGTCGGTCCACAGGGATTTTGTGTATTTTCTAGTTGTTCTAACGAGTCAATTCCAATTGTGGTAGGTTTGATTGTCAATAAAAACTAAAGTTGAGTTTGATTAGGATTAAAACCTTGCTAGGGTTAGGTTTAGCTTAGTTTGGAAAGTCAATTATTTCTCACCGCTTTCTTTGCCCTAATTAAGAACTTTTAGGTGTTAAGGTAATTGTTAACAAATGGATTAGCACGATCGGGAAGAAACTAGGTTTCTTCCTCTTGGTCCTTGTCCGTCCTTTCTTAACTCTTACCCTAACCTCCATGGAAATCATACACAACCGGTCTTTAACTATGGTATCACCGCTACCTCGTGGGATAGGGTGCCATAGTGAGCGGTGTGTGTATGTATGCATAGAGTCCTATTTAAAATGTTGAATGGGCAAGAAAGGGGTGAGAGATTTTCATCTCTCAAACCTTCCCCAAACCTAACCCTAACAAGTGAGGAACTACTCACTCATTAGGGAATTGTTAAACGAATTCATTTTTGTTTGTTTTCAATAACCTAATTTAACTAGCGGAGAATAACTACGGCAGATAAAGAATTTATAACTAGAGCAGAAAAGAAATTAAAATAACTAAGGCAAGATAAAGAAAAACTTACTTTTTTTATTTGATGCACTCTTTGAACATTTACAGGGAATGAACATTCTAAATTAGATAAATAAAAAGAGGCATGCTCCAAAAAGAACTGTAGGATTCCTATTTATAGATAATAAAAAACCTAGGGTTTACATCTGATCCATACCTAGAATTACAAAAATACCCTAAAAAAACCCAGGTCAATGCACCGACTCCACCGACACGCGCCGACTCCACCGACACGTGTCCTATATGGCCGCGGATCCGCGGCCATCTTGGGGGATTTTTGGCTCAATTTTCCAGGTATTCTTTCTGTTGCTTTTTCCTTATATTTTCTTTACTTGGTTCTTCAGAATGTCTTCTAGTTTCTTCCAAATTTCCACAGTGCAGAATGTTGTGGACTTTTACCGTTCGCTTCGCGTTGAAGTTTTGAATCTTTGTGCTGCCTTCGTGCTTTGTGAAATCGAACTGTTTACTGATCTTCATTTGTTCCTTAAACTGTAGGCGGCATTATAAAGATTCTTCTATTTGTTGGTCGTAGTCTCACTTTTTGTAGCGTCTTTTCACCATTTTCACTGTATTGTTTCGAGAACCTGTAACCTGCAACTATTTAACAGACATGGATCAAAAGAACCTATTTATTTGCAATATGATTAAGAATGGGGAATATAATAATGCAAAATTATGAGATGAACATACCACCTCGACACTCATCTCGTTACAGCAGATGCAGTGTCAACAGCGGCGTTTCTTCTCACTCCAGCACGATGCAGACGCAACGTCAACAAACGACCCCAGGGTCAAAACAAAATGGAGCCATGGCAAAGTCCCTAGTTCCAAGTCTTGATGGTTCACAAAACAACCTAGAGACCACCTCGACATTCATCTCATTACAACAGACGCAGTGTCGAAAAAGGAAGCGAAGGCCAAATTCCTAGATTCAGGGTCTTAACGGCAACTCAAATAAAACCCGAAAGACTATCGGAGATCATCCCACGCCAGTGCGGAGTGGTTATGACTCATCGGGGCTCCCAAACTGAGCCTAACCTCAAGTAAAAAGCGGCATGGCAAAATTCCTAAAGCTTTCTCTTCCGACGGTCAAACCACCTAAGGAGATTACTTGAAGACGTCTTGTCCAGCCCCCGAAGAGATCAGAGACACGACAGTCGCGGGGTTACTCGAACAGCAGCGTAAAGACTGCATATCGGGGAATACATCAGCCAACGCGACGGTACGACGGACAAAAACCCTAGTACCACAAAACCTAATGGACCTCTGTCGCAAAGAGCAGGGGTTATCTATGACGTTAGGATAAGTTTTCCTACAAGCCCAAAGGAGGTAAACTAAACAAACTCTGAAATGAGTCCATAAACTAGAGACTCCGGAATGAGTGAATAAACTGCAAGCTCCGAAATGCGTTCATAAACTAGAAACTCCGAAATGAGTGAATAAACTGCAAACTCCGCAATGAGTATATAAACTACTTTATGCCAAGTCAAGACAGCAAAAGAAAGAAAAGCTCTAGTATGAAATGAAATATGTCTTTTATTCATGAATCAAAATGAATACAAGATACTCTTATTTATGAATGAATACAAAAAAAAGAGGGAGAATATACAGCGAAAAAAATGTTTAAGTCGGTGGATGGTTCAATAGGCCAGCAAGTTCGTCGTTCTTCCGTTGGACTTCGGCTTCAAGCTCCATCAGTACTGTAAGACGAGTCCCTGCCTGGATCTGTTGATTCTGGTATGAAGCAAACCAACTCTCGAGCTCTTTCTCGGTGACCTTATGGGCTTCAACCATCTCACGGGTAAAAATAATGGCTTTGTCAAGAGCCACCACCTCTGTAATGGCTTCTTAAAGCACCCGCCAAATTTCGTCCGCACGGGTGGTCTTGGCAGTAAGCTGAGCCTGAAGTTCCCCCAAAGCGTTTGAAGCCAACTCTCTCTTCGAAAAATTCCGGTTGAGCCTCTTCTCGCATGACTGATGATTGGTTGCACACCGTTCGATCCATCCCCACAGGCTCGCTTTTACAGTTAAGATGTCGGAGGGAAGGCGTATGCACTCAAGCCCATGTAGGCAGGCCTCCACTCGGCGACAATACTCAACCCAGACATGCACCAATACTTCGTCATGATAGGTAGCGAGAACAGACAAGGAAGCGTTGGCTTCAGCAGCAAATTCTTCAGCCGCGACAGAGGAAACAACGCAAAGATCTTCAATAAGAGCCGCCAGTTAGTAAACGTTCTGTTTTGCCATCCTTTCAGATACACATCGGGCGTAAGGGCCTGGTGGCATGGGGATTCGAGACTCTAATGGGGTCAAGGCTGGAAAAGCTGTAAAGATTTATATACAGTCAGTTGTATTTCCAAATATAGAGTAAACATAACGATGCCAAAGATAAAACTCCACTTACCCACAGTCATGCAAGGTGGGTTTGAGAGATCCCCAGGCCCATCAAGAATCTCGAATTCGTCGTCGACTTCCAGAACTGTGGTTTAAAATGAAGGGAATATTAGCATCATTATAAAAATATAAAGCAGAAAGGGTAAAAGAATACCGACCTTGGCCAGAAGAGAGTACTATGCTTTGTGGAGGTATTGCTTGTGGGGCCGCCAGGTCAAGCAATCGCTGGAAGGTTTCCCTTGGGGAAAGATCCACGATGGAAGCCGCCAACTCCCGCAATTCTGAGGGAAGGAAAAGTTCAGATAAAAGAGAGGTCGTTAAACAAAATGTGTATGTGTGGAAAATTACCTTCGATGCTTCGCCCGCCCTAAACTGGAGGGATAGCAGCTTCAGCAACTTCTTCTACACCCTCCGGTGCATCACTAGAAATAGCCATGGGACCTATGGCCGGCAAGACCATCTCTACCGGAGGTGTAGACGCTGAAAGGAAAAAAGACACCACCGGGAACTCCACAGCAAAGGTAGCAGCTTCAGAAATCTCCTCTACACCCGCCGGTGCATTACGGGAGATATTTGTAGAATCCGTAGCCATGGTTCGATCTGGACTAAAATCCACTCCCGCTGCAAAATTCCCTGCAAAGTTTTCGCAAAAATAAGAAGGCATAAAAGTAATACAAATTACTCGCCAAAAGGACACGAAAAATACACATACCAATACGCCAGGAAGCCTGAAGTATGGATTTTTCGAGCCGTTATTCTTTTCTGATTAAATACACTCGTCGGGCTTCAAGCGCAAATAAATGACTACCCGTCTTTAGTGCAAGCTCGTCTTTAGATGCAATCGAGATAGGCTGTTTGAGGGCCCGTACTTCTTCCATTAACAGAGGACCCATGTGTACCCTCCGCAATGATGGGTCAACGTCGTAGAATACAACGGGAGGGTAGGCCTTCTTCGGGGCGCGCACGTTTTCAGGTTCATCTCGTGAGCGCCTTAAAGTCTCGGCCAACTGCGCGGCCTCCTCGGCAGACGAACTAGGAAAGAGAAGACCATCGTCTGGCTCCTGCATAGATATCGGCTCGTCCTGAATAAAGGGCTCGGATTCAAGCAAAGTGTCGAGTAGGTCGGCGACCGATTTCTTTCTCCTCTTGGAGCCTGTGCTAACGCTAGCGGAGGAGCGCTTCCTCCCCCTTGGTGCTTTGGCGTGGCGTTGCCCAACTTCGCATTCAGTATCACCCTTTGATGACACCACCGTGGGTGCTTTATCAGGAACTTCTGCCTGGGCTCTAGTACGCACTGGCATACCAGCAGTGCGAGGGGTTGATTCTATTTCTGCGACTTTAGGGATAAGCACCGAACCGCTATCCCTCAGAGGAGGGCGAAGCACCGACCGCGGCCGCAATAGGGAGCTAGTGACCTGAGCATGAACGAGAGCTCTACACTTGAAAAGTATCCTTCTCTCCTCTGCAATGACAGGGCTGACCCGATGGCGTTACCAACCCTTGAAGGGCCCCACAGGCCTCGGAAGATAGTCGGGCTCCGGGATCATGAAGAGGGAGCCAGTTTTTAACTGCATGAAATTGTGAATGACGTCGCGAGTAACCTCCACGGAGAGGGTAGGCTCAACTAAAAATGCCTCTAGAGGAACGCCCTGGTTGTAACCTAACTGTTGGGCGAAGCGATGCGGATTATACCGCATGAAGAGAGCAGTGTCATTCTGGCGGAATACCAAATAACCCGGCCTGATCGAATATAGATGCATAATCTCCTTAGGCTTTAAAGCCGGGACCCCACCCTTCGACAAATCAAACAATTGCTAAACGGGCCCAGCTGGAGCGAAAAGGACTCGATCGCTGAATACCATTCCGCCTTCATTTGAGTACGGGTTCAGCAGTACGCGGAGAGCCCCTAACTGGGTCGGATCGGGAGCGGAGGCATCAACCAACCTCATGATCTGCGGGAAAGTATATGATTCATAAAAATTGGGTCGCTGGTGCGCAACAAATGCACCCGACACATGCATCTCGATCCATGACATGAAGTAGTGGAGGGAGAAATTTACGGTATTCGTGCCCGGGTTCGAAGTATTAGCGGAAACGCTTAACTCGTGATATAGATGAGACAACCCCGCGATGCCAATAGCTAATCGTGCTCCTCCAGCTATGCGATGAGCAGGATAAAAAACAGAGGCTCTCATAAAGCGGCGATGCATCGGCATGGCGAACCAGCTGAGCCAAAGACTGATAAAGCCGACGAAGAAAGTTTCTTCGTACATGCCAGGGGCCGCGATCGCATCGAAAGCTACGATCGACGAGTTTGGAATATAGAACCGCGGCAGGTCTTCCTCTTTGGCCGGCATTTTCCTCAGCCCGAATCCAAAAGGGTCTTCAATTTTCGTGAATTTTGGAGTCATTTTAGATAAGACATCCTCACGAAGGAAGCAAGCAATAAAAGTTTCAAAGGTGACACCTTGCTCTTCTGATGTCACGAATAGATTTTCAAAGATACGCAGGGCCTTGATTAGACTCGGGTACTTGTGACGAACGACATTTTCAGTCGTCAGGCCGTCAAGCATAGCGGGCACCGTATCAAACACATACTCATCAGGAGGCAGTAACTCTTCATATTGCTCTCCCCTGATCGGCAACCCGGAGATCACGCGAAACTCTTCCAGTGAAATTGAGACCTCACGATCCCCTAGCAAGAACGTGTTGGTGGGAAGATTCCATTGATTCAAGAAAGCCTTAACCCACCAGATGTGAGGGGCGTGATAATAGAATAACGAAGCATACACTACTTGGTACAGCCCAACCTTCTGCAGACGTGCGCGTTGGGCGGAGAGAATGTATCGAGCCCAGGGAAGGTAGCCCACTGGGTAGCGGGGGTAACGCCTACCTTATAAACCTGCTCCCAGGGTCGAACTTCACCCTAACATATTCGGCGCCCCAGAATATCAATGGCCACCATAGGTTGGTTGGGTATCTCGGTCGTTGACGGCTCGAGTCAGCCTATGGGAGTCCAGTTAGTCGCCTCCACCGCATAACCAGTCTGTGGGTGTTCTATCAATGATATAGGGCGGATGGGTTCTCTCGGCGCTTCGCAGGTAAAACTACGGCGGCCCCTGATGATATGACCGTACTACGCCCCCCACAAGAGAAGACTAGTATGGTCCCTATCATGTGCCCTGATCATCGCCATAACCTCCTCATCCGATGGCAATTGCGGAAAAGCGACTTCTGAGCGAGTGTAAGGGAAGTCGGGAAGTGAGGCCATCGTTCCTGAAATAAGAAGAAAAAAACCATTAAAAAATAATAAATAAATAAATAAATAGCAATGATAAAATAAAAATAATTAGATAATAAGTTAAAATAAAAAAAAAACGTGATGTGTGTTTCACAGGACCACTGCCTGCAAAACCAATGGACCCTATAAAATCTAAATAGCGGCTCACCAATGATGAGGCAAAATAATCATTGTGAGAATCAAAAAGGATTCTCATCAAGTAAACAGTGAAGTTTAAACGACTCTTAAAACGAGTTCTGTTGAAATGCACGACAGATTCAAATATGTATTAGGGGCATTAAAACCCTAAAATACTCGAGAACAATAGGGAATAAAATTACCAAAAGGGTCTGAGTCTTTCAGGGCTAAGCTCTGTAAATACGGAATTAAATTCCTTTAATAAAGGGATTAAATCCCAGAAAACCCCCATGGTAAGGAGGCAAAGAAAATGGAATTAAATTCCAAGGATCCTTAAAGATCGGTAACAGGGTAAAACCCTAAGAGGAGGATTAACAATCCCTATTGATTCAAGACCTCAGAGTCTACAAAAAAATGTGTTTGATTTGGATCTTTTAGAAATCAATTCAAGAAAAGAGAAACTCTCTTTCGATGGATTTAAAATCCAGGGCAAAACAAAAAAGGGTTCCGTTCATAATCCTTACCAAAGAAAAAGTTTTGACAGAGTTTAACTCTGAAATTTCAGCGGGCAGAGAACTAAGCTCTGAAGAAGAGAATTAAATTCTCAAGGAAAATAAGTAAGGAAGAAGATGAAAGAACAGTGGTCACCTCAGAGGCCAAAACCCTCGCATTTATAAGACATGATGGGGAGCGGTTCATCTTCCCATTCCCATAGGCAATCCAACGGCTGTAAAGGCAGACAGCGTTGCACTTACGTGCAAGCCACGTGAGAGCAACGCTGGGGGGCATTTGTTCCCTTATAAAAAAGGGGTAGGGGAAATTTCCCCACTATTCAAAGCCTCACGTGTTAAACACGTGGGCACCTATATGCAACACATAAAAGCACTGCAATTAATGCAACTGTTAAACTAAAACAGTCTCACGTGATTAACACGTGAGTACCTATATGCAACGCATATAGGCACTGCAATTAAAACATCTACTAAGCTAATGGATCCTCACGTATTTAACACGTAAGTGCCTATATGCAACGCATATAGGTACTGCAATGCAAACAAACTATAGTCTAATAATCCGCACGTGTTAAACACGTGAGCGCCTATATGCAAAGCATATAGGCGCTGCAATCAAACAACTGACAAAAAAAATAAGCCTCACGTGTTGAACACGTGAGAGCACCTCCCTACGTAGAATTAAATTCTACTCAATAAGAAACCGTTGGATCAAAGATCCAATGGTGATTAAGCATAGAATTAAATTCTATTGATCTTTTTATGTGGGGAGTGATATTTTCTGTTAAACAGAAAGTTGGCGGATTAAAGATCCCATAAGATGGAAAATATTTTCCATATCTTTCTAAACAAAGAGAGATTGTGCTCTGTTATGATGGTTTAAAAAAATTACTATTTTACAGAATAAGATTCTGCATATGGGAAAATATTTCCCCAATCTTGTTAAAAACATGAAAAATATGTTTTGTAAAACAGAAACCCTTGGATCAAAAATCCAATGGTGGGCAAAATTCCCCAAGTCAATTTTGGAACCAATTAAATCAATTAGGATCTCTCAATGAGATATTTTCTCAGAATTAAACAAACTTGTCTCCACTATATAAGGACCAGAGACTTCAAGTCTTAGGAGGACGGAGAGTGAAGAAAGATAGAGAGAGTAAACAAAGGAATCCCCTCAGAAGCTTAGAAAAAAAAAGAAGCTTAAGAGAAGAAGAAAAAAAGTTTCAAAAGAAACAGAGAATTTAATTCTCAGAAAGGAAGATTTGTTTCATTAAAACCCTAAGTAAAAAGAAAACAAAACTCAGAGATCATCTTGTCTCTCTTTTGCCTCTCTAAGGGTTTAACCCTTCATGCAAGAACTTACTTCTTCCTCTGGTTGAGATCTGCAGAAGAAGATCTCCCCATAAGTTGAGAATTTAATTCTCATCGGGGAGATTCTGTCATGCATATTCAAAAACCTAGGGGAAAGAATTGAGTTCAAAGAATTTGATTCTTACAAAACATATGAAAACTAGGGTTTAACCTTATAAAATGAATTTAATTCTTACAAACCAAGAAACATGAGATCCTCCAAACCCTAGGGTCATCAACAAGAGACCAAAATCTTCAAACATCCAGAAATAAGGAAAGACTGATGATTCATTATTGTTTAAACACTATAACGAGGACCGCACGTGTTCCCCATGCAAGCGCTTAAAAGAAGAATAAGAAGTGCCTCCTGGGGCAGTCACGTGTTTTGCACGCGATCTCCAATTAGGTGCTTAGAACCTATAAAAAAAGGGGATAGGATAAACCCAAAAGACAGAATCCAACTTTGGGGTGCCTCACGTGTTTCACACGTGAGCGCCGCAAGAACCAAGTGCTCAACACTTATATAAAAAGCGGGGGAATAAGTGGGCAGTGCCCATAATCCGGTGCCTCACGTGTGTCACGTGAGCGCGACAGAACTCTAGTGTTTAACACTAATCCGGTGCCTCACGTGTGTCACGTGAGCGCCACAGAACTCTAGTGTTTAACACTAATCAGGTGCCTCACATGAAATGCACGTGAGCATTGTATGCCTCAGCACTTAGCTCTGTTGGGTAATTATGGAGACCCAGATCTAGCCCAAATTGACTAAATTCTTCCAATGAACTGAGCCCCTCTGCGCTCGTCATTTCCCAAATTGATTTTAGTCCCAAACATGACTATTGATCTTTCAACTGATGATATTCAAAATAATGTTCATCCCGCATCTCCTAAATTAATCTTAGTCCCCAAAAATGACTAATGATTCTTAGATGATCAATCATGATCTTTTCCCTCAAATACGGGATTTGGTTTAAGGGTACATCTCTCCATACCTCTGATACATGTCATTGTAATTCCTCAACGTTTTCAGAGAGGTGGCAGGTCCCGACAAACAACAGCTTTTTGGTGCACTTCCCAAACTGACGTGCACACCCCAAATCAAACCATGCCCTAAACTGGGTGCATCCCATATCATTGTTGCTCACCCTATCACGTAACAAATACATGTGCGCGCAAGATAATAATAGACCGAGATGTCCCTAAACTAACAACGGACCGCAACGTCCTTAAACTAAAACCTCACCTCGAAAATGGTGATCAACGGATCGAGACATCCTTAAACAAAACCGTCACTTGGCAACAATGAACCGAGATGTCCCTAAACTAACAACGGACCGTAACGTTCTTAAACTAAAACCTCACCTCAAAAATGGTGATCAACGGACTGAGACATCCTTAAACTAAACCGTCACCCCAAAATGGCGACAATGGACCGAGATGTCCCTAAACTAACAACGGACCGTAACGTCCTTAAACTAAAACCTCACCTCAAAAATGGTGATCAATGGACCGAGACGTCCTTAAACTAAACCGTCACCCCAAAATGGCGACAATGGACCGAGATGTTCCTAAACTAACAACGGACCGTAACATCCTTAAACTAAAATCTCACCTCAAAAATGGTGATCAACGGACCGAGACGTCCTTAAACTAAACCGTCACCCCAAAATGGCGACAATGGACCGAGATGTCCCTAAACTAACAACGGACCGTAACGTCCTTAAACTAAAACCTCACCTCAAAAATGGTGATCAACGGACCGAGGCGTCCTTAATCTAAACCGTCACTCCAAGATGGCGACAATGGACCGAGATGTCCCTAAACTAACAATGGGCCGTAATGTCTTTAAACTAAAATCTCACCTCAAAAATGGTGATCAACAGACCAAAATGTCCTCAAACTACAACTTCGCCTCCAAAATGGCGATAAGGGACCGAAACATCCTTAAACTAAAACAACAGAGCCCAAATGCTCTCTTGTTGGATCTGAAACAAAAATGATCCTGGCATCCTGTTAAGTAGATCTTAGTCTCAAATTGGACTAACGTATCCTTAACAAAAAACCAACCGAGCCCCCAACTGCTTGTATACATTTAAGTCGATCTTGATCTCAAAACATATCAACGATTCTTAAATCAACCCAAACCCAAATCTAAGATATACGGATTTTTACTAATCCCCGCCCTATGGGCGACGACACAAATTAGTCTCCGTATACAATCCACGGGCAACCAAAAATAAAACAAACACGCACGACACGAAGTGAACTTCCGGAGCAGGAGAAAGTGGTTATTATGATGTGGTAACGTAATTAACTGCAGGGGCTTGTGCCTGGAGGGAAGAGCGTCCCCACAATCAAAAACCCCTCACAAACGAGAGGGAATATGACGAAGTCTGCTACAACGGCCGCATCCATCCAAACCTCCGATATACGGTGCCATAAATCAACTTGGCATCTTCGGAGAGGTGGGATGATAAATCCAAATAGCATCTGCTCCAAAATTCAGGCCAGACGTCCCAATGTCCCGGTCGCGTCTTTCGGCGGTGAACAGGGACCTTGGTGACGAGGAAGTCTACTGGTACTGTCCATGTGTTGCCCGCTTCCCCGATGTTGAGGAGGAGGGTGACCAATCCCTCGGCAGGGACAGAATAATTGGTGAACCCCGAGAGGACATGGGAGGTGGGTCGGAGGTCGGATGGTCCTAGCCCCATACGCTGGAAGCAATGGTGGAATAGGATATCCGCCGAGCTTCCTGAGTTGACCAATATCCTCTGGACCTCATAACGGTGGACTCTGGCCGTTATTACGAGTGGGTAATTATGAAGGAACGATATGCCGTGGAGGTCTTCATCGGTGAAAGTGATCGGCTCGTCCCTCCTGCACCTCCTGTGCGGCATACCACTTTTTCCCTCGATTGGGAGGATGTGGTGGTTCCCCGAGCTTTCTTAAGCTGGATCCGAGGTAACGACCATGATATGCCTGATCGTTAATTCCCCCGGGAGGGGTTTGATCATTTTGCTCCCGCTCCGCTTGCTGCTTGTCCCTCAGGTATTTCGCCAGGTGGCCTAAGCGGATCAACTCCTCGATATAGTCACGGAGTTGTTTGCAGTTCTCAGTCGGATGGCCCTGTGTCCTGTGGAAGGCGCAGTATGGGCCGCGGAGGCGTTTGCCTGCCCTTTGGGTGACTGGCGGGAGCTTAAAGAACCTCTCACCCTTAGCTTCCTCCAGCAGCTCGGTCTGAGAGATGTTCAGGGGAGTGTACTCCTGAAACCTCGGTGAGTAAGACTTCAGACGGTCGACCTTCTTCTCCTCCTCCCTGTCCCTTTTCTTTCTGTCCTCATGATCGGCTCGGGGCAGGTTTGAGTTCACCTCGAACTAGAGTTGGATTTCTCGCTCGGTCCAAACTTTCACCTCGGCCATGGTCTTAGGTTGCGCTAATGCAAAAGAGCGGAGCCACTCTTTGTGCCTAAGACCTGACCTCAGCGCGGTGATGACCGTTTTATCGCGGTGCTCATGGTCCTCGAGGAGCGCGTTGTAGAAGCGGGTAACATATCCTTTGAAGGATTCTTTGTCTCTGCTCTTGATGGTGAACAGGTAGTCGACCGTCCTCTTCTGTCGTTGATTCCCGATGAAGTGACCAAGGAATTGGGTGGCCAGCTCGTCGAAGTCCGAGATGGAGCATGGCGTGAGTCCTCAGAACCAGTTCCGGCCAGCCCAGATGAGGGTCATGGGGAAAGCTCGGCATTGAGCCGCGTCAGAGTTATCCTGGAAGCTCATGCCCACAGTAAATGCGTCTAGGCGATCCTTCGGGTCAGATTTCCTGTCGAAGAGGGCCACCTTGGGCGGTTTGTTTGAATTGTGCTCGGCCAGCAGCTCTTCTGTAAAGGGCTTCGTCAGTGAATCGGCGGAGTATCTGGCCCCTTCGCCGAACGCATGGCCGTCGTCGTATGCTCTCGATTTGCTTCTCGAGTGCTTCGAGTCGGTGGTGGTATCCCGAGGATTCTGCACAGTCGGAGTGGTGGCTACCCCCCCTCCGGGTTTGTGTGAGGGTGCGGCTTCAATTTCGCTCTATCAAGTATCTCAAGTCCTCAGGCGAGGCCCTCCTTGAGTAGTCCCTACGCTCATCGTTCGCGTGATCCCGGCGAGAGTGGGGGCGTCGGTCATGCCTGGAAGAAAGCAAGCTGACCGGCACCTCCTCAGGGGGAGAGAACGGGCGACAGGCGTTGGAGCGATGACCCAGTCTTCCTTGGAACCACGGCATGGAGCTGTCCGGCACCCCGCGGGTCATGGAATCAATCGCCGCGTGCGGGTTCAGGTGATCAGAGTCGACCCGACGGCGCTCGGTGGCGCTATGATGAAGGTGAGGGAGATCGAGGGCTTAAGTGTGCCCATCCATCCTTCGGTGGACGTCGTTATCCCGGGGAGGAGGAGCCGCGGTCTGATGGGTAGGGCCTGCCGCTTGAACGCGGATGAGGGCATCCACCAGCAATGTGAGCCTGTTTATCCGGGCGGACAAGACGTGGATGGCGTTGAGAGGAGGAGGAGATGAGCCACTCCCTCCTACGTTCTGGCGGCTCGTATTTGGATCATCACGGTTGTCGCTCGCCATTGGGTCGAGGGCGGAAGATCAACTTTTATGGCGGAACAAAAAAAGTCTTTCCTTCCCACAAATGGCGCCAACTGATGGAGCTTCGGATATCCTTCAGATGCTGTCCTCCGTCGATCCTATGATGGCGGTAGTTGACGGCCGAGATTTGTTTTTGAGATTTGTTTAGTGTGGGTCTCAATGGGTTGTTGTTAGACGCCGAGCTACCTGTAAAGAAGTCTTGGGGTGGGTGACCACCGTAGGACCCTCCGACGATTAAGTTAGAGCCGAGGTATAGGTGCAGAGTAGCAGCGTATTGTAATAAATTCCAGTTACCTGCGTCGTCTGAGATAGGGGTTTATATAGTGTCGCGTGGAGCGAGCAGGTGCGAGATCACCGCCGTCAGTTACGCCCCAGCATTATCCCCGCCTTGAATGGCGGGATGCGCTCATTAATGGGAAATACGCCCATTAATGAGGGGATGCGCTAGCGTAGGACACGGATCATGGGGAGGCGGATATCTCGCTCTGGCGATATACGCAGAGCCGTTGCGGGGCACATGGGATCTACGCTCTTGGTTGATCGGGGGAGGCCGAGGAAGCTCGGCACGTTAGAAGGCTCGGAGACGAGCCGGGAGGCCGAGGAAGCTCGACACGTCAGGAGGTTTGGAGACGAGCCGGGAGACTGAGAAAGCTCGGAGACGAGCTATTGGTAGTTTCCTAGGTGAAGGTAGAATGTATTCGGGGAGGTCTCCCGAAAGGTCGGATACGTTCTTCGAGAAGGGGCTCTCGAAGAATGTCCCCGATGCAACTTATTGATTCCACCCCCGTAACCTTCGGGACACGTCATCCGCCACGTGTCGTAATCTGTGGAGACACCACTTGTGAGCATCGTCACATATCTTCTTTGTTAACTTATATCCCTTCCCTGATTTTTAATCGATTATCATTTTTATCTTTGTACCATTCTTGACAATCCAATCCTTATCAACATTCCTTCTACTCGTGTGCTGGCTCGCGACGTTCTTGAATACCCCTCTTGATTATCCTAACAGTATCTATTCCGATCTTTGAACTACTCATCCTTCCCTTTGTCTTATTGTGATCACATACCTTCTTATCGACGAGAGTACCGATTGATGGAGCACGACGACGATATACGACTGTTTTTTTCCTAACCCTTTTTCCTTGATCTGTTACAACTTCCTTCTAGAAATTTTGAGGACGAAATTTTTATAAGGAGGGTAGAATGTAACGACTCTGAATTTTCTGTGCAAAATTTTTTCTTCTTAAAGTACAGAAAGGAGTTTGCAAGCCTGAGCGCAATTTAAAAGTTATTCTTGTTTAAGAACATCAAGAAAACACTTGTAGCTCATTGGTAAAGACTTGCACTGCTATGACATAGCCTATGTGTTCGAATCCCATCAGCCACATTATTTTTCCTGATTTTTCTTTTAAACTTTTGGAAGTTTACACGTGCACTACACACAAAAAATGAACAGTCGGGAAAAACAAATATGTGTAAAATGATATATATACAAAAGATGACACGTGGCATAAATCCACCGGCATTCCCCTTACACTTGGCCGGCGAGATGACCCTATTGGCCGGCGACAACGGGTAGCCCGTAGGCAAAAGTGCCCGGGCTTTGCACACTTGTCGTTTCCCCTACCCCTATTACCCCTGTACTGTTTGTTTACTCTGAATTAAAACAGAAAATTCAATTTCACATTTAAATCCAATTTAAATGCATTTTAATTCATTCTTTCAATTCCAAAACCCTAATTCCATAATATAAATACAACCCCATACCCTAGCCTTTCCTCATTCTGAAATCTCTAGCCAAAATTATCAAATTTTTCTAAGTACAAGTGGAGTTAGCCCAAGACCAACTTCCGATGATAAATCGAGCAAGTTCCGGCGACCCCACGACGCCGCAATGATCAAGCTATCTTCTTCTACCTCTTTTCTACCCTTCTAGCTAGTAAGTCCCACCTCATTCTTCTCTTTCTACATAAAAAGTTCTCTTTTTCAAAACATATCTGTAAGTGGAGTTAACACCGACTTTTGATTCTAAAACCTTGAAATCACACTTTTTCTTAATCATTGCTCATCCATATTCTTAACATATGTTTATAACCATAAAACTAATAATTAGAAACAACTTTCACCCTAAATCATTATGTTAAATAACTTTAAATTAAGTTTACATTTAAATACCATAAACTTTGTATCTACCATATTTTATTACTTTGCTTAATCATACCTCTAAAAAACTTCACGGGGTAATGACCTACCCCTCACATACATACATGTTTACATAGCACGATACTCTTGGAAACATATTTTTGGGGCAAATACAACATTTCATTAAAATACCATCGACTATAAAAACACGGTTTTCTTTTTAATTGTATCATTAAAATACCATCGACTATAAAAGATCTGGGGATGTCCGGCTTTTGTTAAAAAGCAGCATGCGGACAAACTCGAGGCACGCTCAGTACTGTGCAAGTTTGTGGGATACCCAAAGAACACCAGGGGGTATCTTTTCTACTGCGCAGAAGAACAAAAAGTCATTGTTTCTCGTAATGCCCACTTTCTAGAACACCAGTTCTTAGAAAAGGAAATTAGTGGGAGCGCAGTAGAACTGGAAGAAATTCCAGAACCACAGACTATTACTGAAAGCTTAGTGGAACCAGAGGGTTCAAAAGAACAGGACATTCCTACGCCGCTCCGCAGGAGTAGTAGGCAGTCTCATCCGCCCGAGAGATACTACGGTTTTCTCATAGACGGGGATAGAGAGGATTGCATCATAGATTATGATGAACCTACTAGCTTCCAGCAGGCCGTTCAGAGCGTTGACTCGGTAAAATGGCTGGATGCAATGCGGACCGAAATGGAGTCCATGTACACCAACAAAGTATGGACGTTGGACATTGCTCCAGACGGGGTAAAACCCATAGGATGCAAGTGGATCTTCAAAAGGAAGATTGGTGTAGATGGACAGGTTGAGACCTATAAAGCTAGACTTGTAGCAAAGGGTTTCCGTCAAAGACCTGGTTTGGACTATGACGAAACCTTTTCTCCAGTGGCTATGCTGAAATCCATTCGGATCCTTCTTGCCATTGCTGCCTTCCACGATTATGAGATTTGGCAGATGGACGTAAAAACCGCTTTTCTAAATGGAAATTTAGAGGAGTGTGTCTATATGGACCAGCCAGAGGGTTTCATTCAGAGTGGGAGCAGCGGAAAGGTGTGCAAGTTGCTTAAGTCCATCTATGGACTAAAGTAGGCATCGCGGAGTTGGAACATCTGTTTTGATGAGACGGTCAAGGAATTTGGCTTTATCAAAAACCCAGATGAACCATGCATCTATAGTAGATTTGTAGCGAGAACTGTAGTATTCCTCGTTTTATACGTGGATGACATTCTCTTAATAGGAAATGACATTCCTATGCTACAATCTGTCAAGGGGTTCTTATCATATAGGTTCTCCATGAAAGACCTGGGTGATGCCTCATACATCCTGGGGATCCGGATCCATCGTGATAGATCCAAGAGGATATTAGGACTTTCACAGTCCAGGTACATCGACACCATACTGAAAAGATTCAGTATGGAAGATTCCAAGCGCGGTAACCTACCGGCTTGTCACGGGATCACCCTCTCTAAAGAGATGTCCCCCAAGACTGATTTGGAGAGGGATCGCATGTCTATTATACCCTACGCTTCTGCGGTAGGCTCTATAATGTATGCGATGTTGTGTACCAGACCGGATGTAGCTTATGCACTGAGTGTGGTAAGCAGGTATCAGTCAAACCCTGGGGAGAAACACTGGATAGCGGTAAAGAACATTCTCAAGTACCTGAGAAGGACTAAGGAGATGTTCTTGGTGTATGGCGGAAAAGACCTCCAGATCGAGGCCTTTGCTGACTCCAGCTTCCAGAGTGACAAGGATGATTCCAAGTCCATGTCGGGTTTTGTCTTTACCCTCAATGGAGGGGCGGTGTGTTGGAAGAGTTCCAAACAGGAAACCGTTGCAGACTTGACGATGGAAGCGGAATACATCGCTGCATCTGATGCCGCAAAAGAAGCTGTCTGGATGAGAAAGTTCTTAAAAGAACTTCAGGTGGTTCCGTCCATTGTTGACCCAATACCTCTGTATTGCGACAACAACGGGGCTATAGCTTTAGCGAAGGAACCCAGGTCCCATCAGAGATCCAGGCACATCTTGAGGCGGTATCACCTGATCAGGGAGATCGTGGATCGCAAGGAGATCGAGGTTCGGAGGGTTGCTTCAGAAGAAAACACTGCAGATCCATTCACCAAGGCCCTGCCCCAGACTCAGTTCGAGCGGCTGATCGAGATGATAGGTCTTCGATACGCCAGTACATGGCCTTAGTGCAAGTGGGAGATTGTTAGTGTATATGCCCTAGAGGCCATTACTGTATCATACTAGTTTGTATATTACTTAATGGAAGCTTGGGATATTCACCTTGTATAAACAATCTTGCTCAATATAGTAGTATGCTACTTGGTTTGTTTCTACTTCAATGTGTACATGTGTTTATTTTAGTATATCACCTATACGCATTAGTGGAGCCCTTAGGATCTTTGCTTGATTACCAGCGTTGTGATGGCAGTCGCACTAGTGGGGGCTGGGTAATCTATAAGCACATCCTTATACAGGTCCCTAGTCGCAGGACTATCGAGACAGGGCATCGATACTCCGGAGTAGACTAGCGTATGCGCTTCTCATCCCAGTGTGGGAGATGGTCTGTCCCACAGCCATCAGTACGTCGTACTGGAGATAGTATACGGGTGCTCGTTGGGTTACGAGTACACTGGACAGGACTCGTCGGGAACTGACAGGTTGGTATTATACCTATCGTCAGTTATCAGTTCCCAGGTGACATGAGTACAGCTTAGTCCGCTGACTTGACACTGGCACTTCGTCTCGAGTGTGTTCCCACTGCACTTTGATCACTACCCTACCACGGCTCAAAGGAGTCGTGCAAACAGGTAATAGTTGGGTGCAGTCCCGAAGCACTTGGAGGCAGTGACGGTTAGACAGGATTCGTCTCTCCCGGTATTGGGGGTTGACATCGCGCTGTGTCTAGGAGAGCCATTACACGAGTAGTCCCTGGCCAGGGCAAGCGAGATATACTGGTAGGTTTCCAGTGTTATCTCAAGGTGTTTTGGGCTTCACTCCGACATGACTTGTACCGCTATTAGGGGACTGACGTTTTACCGCCCCTAGGCCCGACATGCGATGTATTAGACGAACAGACCAGACTGTACGGAGACTGTCACATTCAGACTCAGTAGGAGTTCAGATGGGGTTCACCTCGTCAGCCTTCTTGCGGTCTGTGGTTAAACACACTGCCAGCGTAGTGTCGAGTCTTTAGAGTCCCACACAGAGGGTATTCGCCTCTGGGCAAAACAGAGTAGAGGTCGCATGGTCTTGCGACAGGGTTCGTTCTCATCCGCGCACTTGTGCACGTGTGGAGTCCGGACAGATATTACTAGTAGGCTCTGGTTTGAGCCAGATACTGGTATATGTTTTGGGGTTGATTTTATCTCTTGGTATTCATGTTCCTCGGAACAAGAATGCGGGTGTGTATGCACAGTTGATTGAGGCGGAGGAAGAGGTTTTTCATTAGGGTTTCGGAACGGGTGCGTATGCACAGTTGACAGTCGTCTTTTTCCAAACCCTAATGGAATTATGATATATCAATTAATAATATTAATTAAATGAAATTGTGTCATGGTTGGATTTTGTTGACTTGTTGACCATGGTTGACTTGTTGACCATGGTTGAAGGTTTGACCATCATCATTACAAAAGAAAGATGCTTTTTGATTCTTGCAAAACCATTTAAAGATTGTAATGATAATGGTCATTCCAAACCATCCATCAACTATTTCATTTTATTATTATTGTTAATTGTTAATTCTTTTCATTTGTGATATGGTTGCAAGAAATGAAAAGAATAAGTCATTCTATCATAACCATTCTCTCTCCTCACTTGTTCTTCTTCCTCCTCTAGTTCAAGGAGAATCCTTCTCATGAGTTGAGAATCCCTCTCCTTGAGATAAAAACACCCCTTAGACACTCTCTACTCACTCTAGGATCAAAGGTTTAGCAAGCCGAAGATTCTAGTTCTCTCAAAGTTCGAGAAAGAGCCCGAAGGTTGAACCCTCAGGTGGATCCATCTTTGACGGAAGAAGGCAACGAGGAAAGCACCATCAACCTCTACAAAAGTTTGAAGAAGGAGTTCAAGTTAGGTATAACTATCTTTCCGAGTAGCTAACTCTCTTTAGCTTGTTTGCTAGTTTTAGTTTAGGAAAAGATCCCGACTTTGTTAGTCCATGTTGCCCCATGCGCCAAAAACTTGATTTTTATACCGTTTCCGCCTCCCCGTAAGAACCGGGGGTCGCAACGTGGACTTACAAAATTCAGGCCAGACGTCCCAACGTCCCGGCCTCGTCTTTTCGGCGGAGAACAGATTCTGGCACGCCCGGTAGGACCTTTTCCTCTTTCCACTCCACACTTCGTGTGTCGTATTTCGTGAACAAATCGCGGTTTAATATGGTTGCCCCTGGATTCGAGGTACTAAGATTTGGTGTCTTGCTCCCGTGCAGAGAAAATGGCTTCCAACTGCACCAGCTGCAACAACAACTCCCACTCCGTTCTCGCTGGAGGAGTGACCTATGGGCCTCAAGAGGCCTCCATTTTCGCGATGCCAGTGAAACAGGTGATGCAATCCACTACTGGGCTATTCTTTGGGACCATGCTCCCATCAATGTGCTTCAATGCCCCGATGCCATCCCAAGAAGCTCCGAAGAAGTCGGTTTTTGATTTGCTTGCAACTTCCACGACCCCTCTCAACAGGTCGTCCAAATCCAACGCCTCGGTCTTTACCAGGCTTGGCCAGAGCTCAAGTGGACCCACGAAGAAGCCCACGATAACTGAAGGGATTATCCCGAAGCGGATAGCCATTCCGGCTCCAACAAACGAAATCAGCAGAGATGCTTCTCCTGCTAAGGGGTTGGTCTTCGCGAGACTGTCCGCTCCAACTCCTGCTTCGGGAGAAATCACCAAGGCTGCTTCCCCTGCCCAGAAATTGGCCTTCACAAGACTAACTACCCCTCTCAGCGGACATCTGTCTTTGATAGGCTGACAACGACGACAACTTCTAATCAGAACAGGGGGCATGATGAAGCCACCCTCGTAACTGAGCCAATACCATCCGCACGACATGCTCGACGTCGCCACTGGCGCTGAGTGAGGAAAGCTGGGGGCAGTTCCCCTTCTGGATTGACTCCACCAGCTCTGATGGTAGAAATTGACGATGCTGTTCCAACTGGGAATAACTTTGAGCCGCTTAGGAGGGTGCGCAAGAACTCTCCAACCGATGTGTTGAAAAAGTCTCCTCCACCCGCTGAAAGTGTTGCAAAGACGAAACCAGATAAGCCCCCTCGGCGGCTGTCATCCAAAATTCACACGGTCTGGCGAAGGGTCCAAGACTCTGTGATTAACCAAGATTACTCTCGCTAATCGAAGAAGATGAAGGTCCGGCAAGAGAAGGATCACCCTGTCGTACCACAGAAGGTGTCGTCTATTTGGGTGCCCGCTGCAACTTCCCCCTCAACTTCGACCGCCCATAAAATAAGAAGGCCAGAGAAAATCCCCATGTCTGCGATGAATCTCAAGGGCACTGAATCTAAACGCCCCAAGTCTGGGGGCATGGTGGTGCACACCATTTACATGGCTTCCGGGAAAGAGGATAACCGTATCTCCACGGGCCATCGACCACTCACGCGGTTAGTAACTAAGGCTCAGGAGCAATAACAACAAAAGCTCCAAGAGATGTTGACAACCATGGCCGCACTCACTTGGCCAAAAGTAAGCCCTGAGACATCGTCGGAACAACGCCAAGAACAGGAAACCGATGCCGAATTCCTCCCAAGAATGCTCGAGAAGAAAGACAAAGAGGCCGCTGAACAAGCAGCCAACATAAAACAAATAGCACTATTGTTCCAAGATATAGTGGGCATGATGATCTAGCCGAACCCTCTAGTCGAAGATCCTCCAGTAATAATTGAAGACGATAGAGGGGAGACATCAAACCCTCTTCCGGCCTCTTCAGCTGCAAAGGAGGAAACAATCTCGAAAGCTGTGCTCGATGATTATATAGCTCAACAGATACGAGCTCATCAAGCGAACGAAGCTGCTGGCCAAGTCGTCAGAACCGGGTGACCATCCTCAAGCTGGTACGATCAGATTAAGTACCCGCCAGGGTACACGATTCCTAAGTTCCACGTGTACAAGGGGACGAGCAATCCCCATCAACATGTCGCTCAGTTCAGGGCTCTATGCTGCAACACTGGAGGTGACGATAAGCTACTGCTTCGCCAATTCGTCGGCAGCTTGACGGAGACGGCGTTCGAATGGTATTCAGAGCTTTCCAAGGACTCCGTCAAAACTTTTATGGAGATGGAATTGTTATTCATCGAGCGTTCGCAAGCGCTAGCGAACGCACCCCAATCACAGCATTGATCAATGCCAGGATAAAACCGGGGGAAATATGGGTTCAGTATGCAATCCGGTGGCGGAACCTATGGTCGAGATGCGAACAACGCATCGAAGAAGCTCCTGCAGTAGGCATGTTCGTGGGTACCATCGATCCGCAGGTGACTATATCCCATTTCATGATGTTCTTCAAGCCGACCACCTTCCAGGCCTTGATTGACAAGCTTGCTCAGATGGATCAGATAAGCCATAGGTCGTCCTCTTCAAAAGCGGATTCTCGAAACAAAAAGGGGAAAGGGAAAGCGATCTTCATCGCCAATGCTCAACAGCAGCCCAGTGGTCCAAAACCAGCTGATCGCCAAAACGATAGACAGCGATTCTTCAACGAAAAGCTAAAACGCCCTTATTCGTTTCCCCGGGATAAAACGAGGAGACTGTTCGAGCTGGCGGTGCGCAACAGGCTCATCAATCTGCCAGATCCAAGACGTCCACTGCAGCCAGGCGATACCAACAATCCTAATTACTGCCCCTACCACCTAGCAGTAGGCCATCCAATCGATGATTGCTTCGTTTTCAAAGGCTGGATTGAGGACCAATACCAACAGGGAAAATTCGTGCAGTCTGAGAATTGGAAGGTAAGCCCACCCCAGCCACACACTCCTAAAAAGATAGACACACCATGGGCATCGTGCTCTTTTATAGAAGAAGCTCCGTGGGAAGTCGCTCTTTCAGCCAAAACAAAACGAATGCTGAAGGATCTCTAAACTTTTCCGTCGATTAGGTGGTAGAGCCCGCTGGAGCCCGAGATCATTGAGGGAATGTTGAAACCGCGCCTGATGCCAGGAATTAGTAGCGATGGTCAAAACGCTCAGGCCCAGCCATCAAAGTCTTCAAGGAAGAAGAAGAAGACCAAAAATCCCGTGAAGCCTGATGACAAGCGCACAGACCTGCAAAAACACATTGACGCACTGGAGGAATACAACCAAAAGGCGCGAACCCCGGTCACACTCCAAGATTTTCTCAACAATATCCTTGAGAGAGGAAATAACGACAATGATGACGGAGATGAATCGTCGGAAAAATCTGAGGATGATGTAGCAAGTTGCCACATGATCTCTCATTCGTCGCTAACTAACGAAGAAGCTCACTCGGCGTTAGAAGACAACACAGAGGAGCGGGGGGCAGGATCGGAGCCAAAACCCTTAGAACCGTCTAAAGAAATGATTGACAGGCTGCTGAGCGAAGCTCTTCAGAAAAGAAAAGCTGACCGAGAGCGTGAAACGGCCATATACGAAAGGGCCAAACGTCGGCGACAGAACGAAAGGGTTGAAGCACTCCAACCAGATCGAAGCACGCCTGCGGCAGACAAAAGCAGGCTTAAAACGAGGAAACGATTCGCTAAAGCCCTGTCAATGGGGATGAAGCTGCCATCTCCCAAAGGAAATACTCCTGGCAGTGTACACCCCGACGAAGCAGATGTACATCCTGGCTACTGCTTATACCATCAAAGGATTGTGCACCCTATCGAAGAGTGCAACGCCTTTAAGAATTGGTGGCAGGGATATGTTGCCCACCGACAACACGTCAAGCGATTGAAGCGCAAAGCTCGTCGGGAGAAGAGAAATGAGACAGATGAGCACAAAAGAACTGCCAGTAACTGTCACATGGTCGATTCCGGGAGATCGCAAGTTCTCACCTTCGGAAGCGATTCTGATGAGGAAATAGCCCCCGTCCCTCTCTTCAAAGAACCCACCTCCGAAGCAGAAGAGATGAAGAACTGTGAGAATGTTCAGCTGCGCAACCGTACGTTGCCCGAAAAGAATCTCGGACCTACGAACAACGAATCGAATAAAAAAGATAAAGGGAAGGAAACGGCCCCTGAGGATATCTCCCTCGATGATCAAGTCGTCAAAGAGATGACAGCCAAGGACCCGCCCAAGAAAAACAAGGTGGATTACAACGTTCTGGCACACCTGAGGAAGATACCCTCGCAACTAAGCATTCTCGATGCCCTTCTGCTATCTAAAGAGGCGAGAGATTCTCTAATCAAGGCTCTGTAAGAGCCCGAGCAGTTCTAAGCTTTCCTTACCGCAGAAAAGATGAAGGACGAGCTGGAAGAAGTGCATACCGCTGACATCACTTTCGGCGACGAAGATCTCCTCCTCGGAACGTGTGAGCACAATCGTTCCCTGTATGTTACTGGATACTGCCACGACATCAAGATAGGGAAGATCTTAGTTGACAACGGGTCCTCTATCAACCTCCTAAATGTGAGGGTGCTAAAAGAAATCTGCATGAGCGTTCAACACCTTGCTCGGGATAAAATCACTATCTCGGGTTTCGACTCCCAGTCGTCACGAACGCTCGGGTTTGTGGTACTGACGTTACGATTTGGGCTGCTCGTCAGGGACATCAAGTTTCATGTCATTGACGCCAAGACCTGTTACAACGCTTTACTCGGAAGACCTTGGTTACACGAGTACAACATCATCCCTTCTACACAACATCAGTGTATAAAGTATTTTAAAGATGGTCTTGAGTATACCGTGACTGGGGAACTGAACCCATTCTCCGTAAATGAAGTCCAGAAGTACAAAGATGCAAAGTATTTCTTACCAGACTTTGAGGACACGGAAAGATGCCATAAACAGGAGAATAAGAAAAAAGCTATCACCACTATTCTGGTCTTTAGGAGCGATACCGAGGAGGAAGAAGAGATAGTTTATTCGGCGCCACCCCAATGCAACAAGCCGGGACCATCTACCCATATTCTGGTGTTCGGCAGTGACTCTAAAGACGAGGTCAACGCAATATTCTCGGTCCGTCCCGCGATGCAGTCCATCACTGGAGATGATCAAAGTTTGCAGATCACCCTATTTCCCCAGCAACACTACAGAGAGCTTGACGTGCTGGAGACATATAGCGTGCAAGAGCTGCAGACATTCTACGTCCCTCCCAGGCGAGGAGGTGAAAAGGCGATCTTATTCTACCAATCCATGGAGACTAAAGTTGAAAGAGAAGTCTGGCATGGTGCCGATCCTGCGCTCGACAAGCTCCAACCTATCTGTCTACCCAGATACACAGAGAGGTTGAGAAGGTTATTAAGAGGCCAAGGTGCACATTTCAAACAGACTTCTCGACAGGCCCAATTTTACAACAGGATCTGGAACGTCCCCGGAACTCAGCGGAAATTGCCCAACGGAAAAATGGAAGCGATTGGGCTTGGATATGTCCAGTCCAAGAAACGGGAGCAATTCCATGGCTGCCATGTCATAAAGGACCTGGATGAAGAAGAGGACGCCCTTTTAAAAGACGCTGACGTTGAACCAGAACGCGGTCCTGCCGTAAAAATGTCGAGTCCGTCGTTTGAAGAACAGATGGACAAGCTAATAAGGGAAGCGAGTCAAAAGGTTCGGAACGACTACAGCCGCGAAATGGCCATTTACGAGAAAGCCAAGGCGCAACGCCACCTTCAGCAGGCCACGGAAGATGATGATGCCCTTCGCCGTCAGCCCGCCATGCATTCCCAAGATAAGAAAAAGGTACGATGCGAAGGCGAAAGCAAGTTGAAGAACGGAAAAAACGTTCGACAGCGGCAAAACGGATCCAGAAGGCCACATGATCAAGAAAGGGTCAGACGGAGTCCGTCTCTTATGAAAAAGATGGGTCGAGCATACTCTTTCTATCAAGACAAGACAAGAAGAATCTTCGACCTCATCCTAAAACGTCATATGATTACGCTTCCGGAGTCCAAGCGCCCCGAACAAGCAAACGAGGTCTGTCAGCCAGATTATTGATCCTATCACCGGGCAATAGGTCATCCTCTTGAAGACTGCTTTACATTCAAGAACTGGGTTGAAAACCAATATCAACTCGGCAGGTTCGCTCTATCCAGCAGTTGGAGGGTATCCCCACCGCAAAGGCATGTGCCAAAATCGACGTATATGGCGAGAGTAGAACCAGATCAACATCGGCCCTGGAAACGATCTCGTACCTGCCATGCGATAACACTGTCAGAAGAAGGAGAGCGCGAGAACGTGGATGACCTGTCATGGTGTTTCGAAAACGATGATGATGAGGTGATCTTAGAGTTTCCTCCGGCGCCAAAAGAATTGGAAGATGGGAAACACACCACGGCGGATAACCTAAGGAAAATCGACTTGGGGACGGCAAACGACCCGCGGCCTACATTCGTCAGTGAGCTACTTTCTAAAGAGCAGGTGGCTACGCTCAAAGACATGCTCATGCAGTATAAAAACTGCTTTGCATAGAACTACTCCGAGATGCTGGGACTAGATCCAGAAATAGCCGTGCACAAATTGGCGATATCTCCGGACGTCAAGCCGATCAAGCAAGCACTAAGAAGGATGCGGCTTGAGCTTGAAATGAGTATCAATGCCGAGGTAAAGAAGCCGATTGACTCCGGCTTCATCCAAGAGGTTCAATACCCCGACTGGATCGCCAACATTGTCCCAGTGATGAAGAAAAATGGGACGGTGTGCATCTGCGTGGACTTTCGGGACCTTAACAAAGCCTGTCCGAAAGACGATTTTCCCGTACCAGTTACCGAGTTGATGATAGACAACACATCCAATCACGAAGTCTTCTCCTTCATGGACGGCTTGTCAGGGTACAGTCAAATAAAGATGCATCCCGAAGACCAGAAGAATACCGCTTTCCGGACTCCTTTGGGCATATTCTGCTACAAAGTGATGCCCTTCGGTCTTAAGAACGCCGGCGCTACCTATCAGAGGGCCATGACGAAGATTTTCGATGACCTCATACATGAAATTGTCGAATGCTATATCGACTACCACGTGGTGAAAAGCAAATCATATGAGGAGCACTGGGAGCATCTGGAGATAGTGTTCCAACGTCTTCGAAAATACAACCTGAAGATGAACCCTCTCAAATGTGCGTTCGGAGTTTCCTCGAGCAAATTCCTAAGATTCATCGTCCGACATTGAGGCATTGAGATAGACCCATCAAAGATCAAGGCGATCATGGAAATGCCTTCGCCAAGAACTCTCAAGCAACTGCGGTCTCTCCAAGGGAAGCTCGCATATATCCGGCGGTTCATAGCCAATCTCTCCGGCAAATGCTGCACCTACAGTCATCTGATGAAGAAGGGGACCCCGTTCGTCTGGGATCGCAAATGCCAAAGCGCACCGGATGAAATCAAGCAATACCTGCAGAATCTACCGGTACTGACCGCTCCGGTCAAGGGAAAGCCTTTCATCCTGTACACAACAGCCCTTGAAGGTTCCCTAGGCGCGCTATGGGCACTGAAAAACGACCGAGGGAAGGAAAGAGCCCTCTATTATTTGAGTTGAGTTCTCCTGGGGGCAGAAAACAACTACTCCCCCATTGAAAAACACTGCCTGGCGTTAATCTTCGCGATAACAAAGCTCCAGCATTATGCTTTGGCAAATGAGGTCCACCTCACATCAAAAGTGGATCCTCCCAGGAACTTGATGTCAAGAGCTATACTAACAGGGCGTCTCGCCAAATGGGCCCTACTCTTAATGGAGTTCTCGATAACATATCGACTGCTCAAGGCAATGAAAGGCCTGGCCATCGCCTACTTCCTCGCTGAGCACCCGATACCCGCCGATTCACCCATAAATTGCGAGTTGCCGGACGAGCACGCGTTTGACACGATTGACGGGAAGAGAAGAGAAAGTGACACCTGATGGGAACTCTATTTTGATGGTGCATCTTCCATGAAGAGGCGACAACACAATACCCCTATAATCAAATCGGGGGTAGGCCTTATCTTCGTGACTCCGTAAGGAGGGATAATGCGCTTTGCCTTCTCCTTAACAGAGCCGAGGATGAACAATGAAGCCGAATATGAAGCTTTGATAGCAGGTCTTGAGATCGCCGTCGACATAGGAATTGAAAACCTCCTCATATACGGAAACTCCCAGCTAGTCGTTAGTCAAGTAAACGGTGACGATCAAACGTACAAACCAGAGTTGGTGAAGTACGGCGAGAGAGTGCAACAATTGCCGACTCAAATCCTTTCCTATGCCCTAGAAAGCATACCACGAGTGGAAAATAGCAAGGCGGGTGCGTTAGCCAGCTCACTAAAGAATTGGCTGACAAAAACCTCGATGACGTAAGGATCGTTGTGCGAAGCCGTCGAGTTCTTGCACCTGCGAAAATGTCTCCGGAGTCTTCTGAAGAAAAGGAAGCGACTGAGCAAACAACCCTACAAATAAAAGACCAGGAAAAGGCTAAGGATTGGAGAGAAGTCTTTATAGATTACTTCAAATCCCGTCGAACACCTGAAGATGCATCCTCAAGGCACCAGCTCATGAAACGAGCTCTGTCCTTCGCCTTCGTCAATGATACTCTATATAAGAGGTCGTTCGACTCTCTGTGGCTAAGATGCCTGGGACCAGAAGAAGCAAGAAAAGTCGTCCAAGAAACGCACGACGAACTCTGTGGTTCTCATCAAGCCGGCCCGAAGATGAAGCTGAAGATCAAAAGGATGGGCTATTACTGGCCCATGATGATTCAAGACTGCCTTGAATACGCGAAGCAATGTCACTCGTGCCAAATTCATGGAGACTTAATCCACCAGCATCCAAACCCGCTACACCCAACGGTGGCTAGCTGGCTTCGAAATGTGGGGAACTGACATAATCGGGCTCATCGAACCAGCGTCATCCAGAGGACATCAGTTCATATTGGCGACAACCGATTACTTCTATAAGTGGGCAGAAGCCATACCGCTAAGGGAAGTGAAGACGGAGAACATCCTCCATTTCTTCAAGACACACGTCATCTATCGGTTCGGCACTCCGCGACGGATTATCTCCGATAACGGGCCAGCCTACAGAAGTCACAGAATCAGCTGCTCCGCGCAGCAGCATAACATAGACTGGAGATACTCTTCGGTCTATAATCCCCGAGCTAACGGTCTGGATGAGGCCTTCAACAAGACCTTGATGAAGATCATAAAGAAGACGGTGTCCAAAAATAAAAAGGAATGGCACGAGAGACTGCATGAAGCTCTCTGGACGTATCGGACCACATTCAAAACAGCCACAAACACAACGCCGTATGCATTGGTATTCGGCGCTGAAGCAGTACTTCTCTTGGAGATAGAGCTACCCTTTCTACGAGTGGAAGTTCATTATGATCTAACAGACGAGGAGAATGCTCATCTACGTCTTTAGGAGCTCGACGCCCTCGATGAAACTCGGCTCATGTCGCAACAAAACTTGGAGGCTTACAAAGCAAAGATGACGCACTCATACGAGAGATTGACTAGGCCGAGGACATTTCTCCAAGGCGAACTCGTGCTGGTGGTCAAGAGACTTATGATCCCCAATTGTGCCAAACGAGGGAAATTCGAGCAGAACTACGAAGGCTCGTACATCATAGACAAGGTCTACCAAGGTGGGGCTTACTTGCTCATGGATATGCATGGCGAAAGACCCTTCAGGCCAATAAACGGCCGGTTCCTGAAAAAATACTACGCTTGACGAGTCACAAACCAGGTTAATGATAGATGACGACGCCTATGTCCGCTCGCTATCTTCCTGAGTCCAAACCCTATAAGTAGTGCCCAGCAAAACCTCGCCTCCAAGGCTACGGACCGAGATGTCCTAAAACTAACAATGGACCGTAATGTCTTTAAACTAGCTACGGACCGAGATGTCCCAAAACTAACAATGGACCGTAATGTCCTTAAACTAGCTACGGACCGAGATGTCCCAAAACTAACAATGGACCATAATATCCTTAAACTAGCTACGGACCGTAATGTCCTTAAAACTACTACGAACCGCAGCATCCAAGGGCTGACGCAAAAAAAATGGTGCGTCCATAAGCGAAATGGGTACGGATGAAAACCCGAAAGGGCTCCGTGAGTAAAAACAGCAGGGCTGCCGACGAGTTTGTGAAAACCCGAAAGGGCTCAATCTCGATAAAAGACACTTGCAAGGTCCTCTCGATCTTGTAAGGAGAAAATACCTGTGTGAGATCCTTATGACTCACAAGGGAGCAACACACTTGGGGATTCTCACAATTCCTAAGAGAAAACACACTTACGAGATCCTCATGACTCGTAAGGAGAATTCCCCCTATGAGACCCTCACGGCTCATAGGATTCGAAAGCCTTAAGCTATAAGGATCTGAACCGTTCTTAAGCCATCATACACCCTAATTTGCCCTACAAGCAGTTCAATACTGACCCTTGTATACAATCCACGGGCATAAATAATCGTCTCCCCCACCAAGTTTCACCAATAACGTGAAATTCCTCTATTCGGTGAACAAACACTTGTAAGTCCTCTCGACTTATAAGGAGAAAACACTTTTATAAGATCCTTATGACTTATAAGAGACCATACACTTAAGAATTCTCACGATTCGTAAGGAGAAAGCGCACTTACTAGATCCTCATAACTCATTGGGAGAAATACCTTTATGAGACCCTTACGGCTCATGAAGTCAAAAGCCTTAGTCAACAGGATCTTAACCCTATTTGCTAAGCCACCTTTGTTCGAACCGACAAAGGCAAATGATGATTTGCTCCTGGCAATATCCCAGTTATAGCGATACTGATGCCTAAATCGGTATCAGATCCCAGGTTCCGTACTCGTAGAAAAAAGTCATCGAGCTATAAATGCATATGAAATAGCCGAAATGATAGGGCAACTTGCAAAAAAATCAGCAAGTAAAAGATATGCATACAAAAATAGCCGAAATGATTGGGCAACTCGCAATAAAAATCAGCGAGTAAAAAGAAAAATAGCCGAAATGATTGGGCACCACGAAAAATAGCCGAAATGATTGGGCAATCGCGAACTTCGCGATATAAAAGCTGAAATGATGGAGCATCGCGGAAAGAAATAAAAAAATGATGAAAGAATGAAACTTCTTTCCCTGCAGGTAAGTCCACACTGACCCCTGTATACAATCCATGGGCATAAATGAAAAGGGAACCGCGTTTCCCCATCAGACTCTGTCAAAGGGAGGGTCAGATCTTGACGGCAATATCTGCATCTCAGAATAGCAACACGTCGTTCCTTCTCAACTCCGGCAAGATACAAATGTAACGTCAACAACCGACCTCAAGGTCGCAGCGAAGCGGAGCCATGGAAAAGCCCCTAATTCTAAATCTCGACAGCAACATCTACAGCCTAGAGGCCAACAAAGGCGTTCCTCTTCATGCCAGCAGGGCATGGACGCGACGTCACCAATCGGAGCCACGGCAAAGTCCCCAGTTCCAAGACTCTATAGTTCACAGATAACCTAGAGTCGACCCCTTGACCTCCTTGTCGTCAAGCAACGCTTCGACTTGGATACATGTCAACCCCTGACCTCTTTGTCTTAAAGCAACGCTTCGACTCGGATGCATGTCAACCCCTAACCTCCTTGTCGTCAAGCAACACTTCGACTCGGATATATGTCAACCCTTGACCTCCCTGTCGTCAAGCAATGCTTCGACTTGAATACATGTCAACTCGTGACCTCCTTGTCATTAAGCAATGCTTCGATTCGGATACATGTCAACCATTGACCTCCTTGTCATCATGCAATGCTTCGAGTTGGATACATGTTAACCCTTGACCTCCGTGTCGTCAAGCAACGCTTCGACTCGAATACATGTCAACTCCTGACCTCCTTTTCGTCAAGCAACGCTTTGACTTGAATACATGTCAACTTTTGACCTAGATACATGTCAACTTTTGACCTCCTTGTCGTCAAGCAACGTTCGACTCGGATCCATGTCAACCCTTGACTTCCCTGTCATCAAGAAACGCTTCGGCTCGGATACATGTCAACCCTTGACCTCCCTGTCGTCAAGCAACACTTCGGCTCGGATACATGTCAACCCTTGACCTCCTTGTCGTCAAGAAATGCTTCGACTTGGATACATGTCAACCCTTGACCTCCCTGTCGTCAAGCAACGCTTCAACTCGGATACATATCAACCCCTGACCTCCCTGTCATCAAGCAACGCTTAAACTCGGATACATGTCAACCCTTAACCTCCTTGTCGTCAAGCAATGCTTCGACTTGGATACATGTCAACCCTTGACCTCCCTGTCGTCAAGCAACGTTTCGACTCGGATACATGTCAACCCCTGACTTCCCTTTCGTCAAGCAACGCTTCGAATCGGATACATGTCAACCCTTGACCTCGTTGTCGTAAAGCAACGCTTCGACTCGGAAACATGTCAACCCCTAACCCCCCTGCCGGTGCAATGCTCCATCTCGGAAATACATCAATCCTGATCTCCCTGTCGTAAAGCAATGCTTCAATTTGGAAAAAAGTCAACACACGAACCTATCAACCCATAAAAAAAGGTTCCCTTGTGAGATCCTTACGACTCTCATAAGAAAATATACTTAGGAGTCCTCACGACCCCTAAGTAGAAATTACACCAACGAGATCCTCTCGACTCGCAGGGAGAAAAATATTTATGAGACCCTCACGGCTCATAAAGTTGAAAAGTCTTAGACTGCAGATCCTAACCCTGTCACCTAAGCCATCGCTGCCCTGCAAAAAGATCAAGATAAACTACATATGGACCACATCCACCAGAGCTATATGCAAGCACGAGATAAAAAAATATATACATCTTTCATTCATGAATTCAAAATGAATACAAGATACATGTCGTAAAAAGAATCAAAATGAATACAAAATTCCCTCTCATTCGGGAGTGAATACAAGAAAAAGAGAATTTCCAAAAATCCTTTAAGCCGGAGGACGGCACAGTAAGCTCCTCAATTCATCACTCTTCCGCTGGGTCTCGGCTTCGAGTTTGGTTATCACCACGAGACGGGTCTCCGCCTGAGACTGTTGAGACTGATACGAAGCGAGCCGACTCTCAAGCTTCTTTTCAGCAACTTTGTGAGCTTCAACCATCTTCCGGATAAAGATGACGGCTTTATCAACAACGACCACTTCCTTGATAGTTTCTTGAAGCACCCGCCATAGTTCTTATGCACGGGTGGTCTTAGCAGTGAGCTCAGCTTGAAGTTCCCCCAAAGCAATCGAGGCCAATTCCCTCTCCGAGAATTTCCGGTTAAACCTCTTCTCACATGATTGTAGATTTGCGGCGCACCGTTCGATCAGCCCCCGCAAGCTCGTCTTTGCAGCCACAACCTCTGAGGGAAGGTGTGTGCACTCGAGACCTTGTAAACAAGCCTCAACTCGACACCAATCCTCGATCCAAAACACGCACAGACTATTTTCTCTTTCTGGAAACAAGGAAAGTCTTCGGTATGTACCCCATTGAGCACACGCTCACGACTATATGCCTTTTTAAATGGAAATGGTATCCAAAACGCGCTGATTTATGGACAACACGACGATAGTGTTCGCGCTTAAGGAAATTCCCGGGAGTCAAGTATAAGGCTCATGTACACAGGTGGGATGCACGTGCGAATATACGTCAAACAGAAAAATTCAACAGAAAGCATTCAGCGATTAATAATAAGAGAAATATATTGATCTAAATGCACTACTCGATAGGAAAAAGATCACCAAACATGGGATCGGAGATACAAGGGTTAACAAAACAAAATACAAAATTCTCCAGCTCCCTCTTCGCCCTCTCCAACACATCGAGGCGACGGTTTTCGCGAGGAGTTGCTCCACACCGATTAGGGCCATGCTCATCAGCAAAAGCGGACATGACAGCCCGCCGGGCTCTTATCTGACCCAGTAGATGAATCGAACGATCCTTCAGAGCCCGGGTAATCAAGCATGCCTCGTAAAAACACTTGATCTTGTCCTCTGCCGCATCGAGGATCGCCGGAGTCATCTCTGTCGGATGAGGAGGGATGTCAGCAAGCACAGACAAAAAGACCATCCGTAGCCAAATAGAACCCATAGGAAGGGGAGCGCCCCTACGAGTTAGGAGTTCGTACATCACCACGTCACATTCGGCATCGGTGAGAACAGGATCAACTAACCGCGCAGCAAAGCGAGGAATCATCTCATCGACGGGCACCTCCCATGGTTGACGACGAGCGTCGAGGCGGTTGCAAGCCATAACACTTGGTCGGTTTCTCAAAGATGATCACCTTAAGCTCTAAATGGGTTTCTCTTTGAAGAGAGGAAGAAAGGCACGGTTTCAGGTTATAAAGAGAAGCATTCAATGGTGTGCATGGTGGAACTATTCCCAAGGCCCAGAAAAAGGGGAGAGCATTGGAAATGAAAAGAGGTGACTCATTAAAATCAGAGTAGGGAGACGAAACGATCCCATCAGCAGAGCCCCATGTGCATAACACGTGAGCACCAGCCTTGGTCCTTATTGGAAGTTAAAACGGCACCGCACATGCATAACACGTGAGCAGGCCCCAATGCAAGATTGAAATCCTCAGCAGTGCCTCATGCGCCAAACACGTGAGCACCAACAACAGTGTGACAAAACTTCATAAAGAACTCATGTAAACATAAAGAAGGGGAAAGGAAAGTATTGTCATTCGTACTCTGAAAATTCATACAAAAATAAAAGAAAATGTTTACAACGGTAAAACATTAAACCCAGGACACGGATTAAGAAATTCGAAAGTAAGGTCGTCTAGAATGTTTCTGGCCTCTCTGACCATTCTCGTGTGCATCCTCTCACAAATGCAAGCGCCAAGATCCTCACTAATGTCCTCCGCCCTCTGATAAGCAGCGATCATCGTCGTCTGTTGGAAAATTTGATGCAAGATATCAGTGAGATTATCTCTCCGTTTCTTCGAGATCAGGCCCGACAGATACACCGAGTGCATCTTATCTTCGGCATCATCCAGCGCATTAAGCGGCATGGCTTCGTAAAATCCAGGAAGTGCTCCCCAAATTGCTCTCATTATAATCTTCAAAAGAGCAGAGCGACGAGGAAGCAGTAGACCGTTGTGTTCATTGAAAAGATTCATAATCTCAGTGCATTGGGCGTTTGTAAACTCCTGGTTTTGACAACGGCCTTGTGCGCGAATGTCCTCATAAGAAATAATTTCGTTAAGACTGTACAGATGAGCGGCCATAGTGTCTGAAAAGAGACATCAGTGAATGATTAGTAATCAAGAAGACCCTCATTAAATAGATATTGGATTCAAACAAATTCTTGGGAAAATAAGTTCTGTTAAGTACCAACAAATTCAAATTTGTACGAATAAGGGTAAAACCCTATGAAAAGATTTTCAAGAACATCAGGGAATAAAATTCCCGAAGGGTCCCCTTGATCTTTCAGAGCTTAGCTCTTCGCCAGAGGAATTAAATTCCTTTTATGAAATGGAATTGAATTCCAAGAACTCAAAAAAATATATGAGAAACAAAATCCCACGAATCCTCATAAAATCAAAGGGGGATGCTTCAGATATAGAGGTTCACTGCTCAAAGATCACATCTTTGAATCTTTAAGAGATGAGTTTCTGAAGAGAGCAAAGCTCTCATGATGGATTTAAAATACAGAAGCTTTTTTTCAAGAAAAGGGTTCTCTGCTTTACCTAAAAAAGGGTTCTTTTTGGCCGAGTTTAACTCTGGAATTACAATGGCAGAGAACTAAGCTCTGAGGAAGAGAATTAAATTCTCGAAGAAAACGAAGAAGGAAGAAGATGAAAGAAACAGTGGCTGCCTAAGGAACCAAACCCTTGCATTTATAAGACGTGACAAGGGAGGTTCACCTCCCTGTTCCCCTAGACAATCCAACGGCCATAAAAGTGACAGTGTTGCACTCACGTGCAAACTACATGAGAACAACGCTGTGGGGGCATTTGTTCCCTCATGGAAACTGAATAATATATATATATATATATATATATATATAGAAAAGCAACAGGAAAAGCCCCCAAATGGAGCATCACGTGCCCACACGTGATAGGCGCTGCGCTTGACAAAGCAAGGCTAAAACTGAAGCTAAAACTGAGCCTCACGTGCAGACACGTGACTGTTATATACAAAGTATAAAAACGCTTTCTTAAAAAACAATTGGCCATATGAAGTCACGTGGTAGCACGTGACGCTTTTTGATATGTTTAATTCTGTGAAGGGTCACGTGCTACACGTGATGAGCTCATGTGCTTTCTAAACCGATAGAATTAAATTCTAAGATAAAAGGGGTCAAAACCCCATTTGGGAAACATTTCTCTAGATCTTTCTAAACAAGAAAGATTGCGCTCTGCAAAGCAGAGCGCCGTTGGATTAAAAATCTAATGGTGATTAAAAATTAACAATTTACAGAAGAGGATTCTGTGTAACGAAATATTTTCTTAATCTTGTGAGAAATATCTTCTGTAAAACAGAAGTTCTTGGATTAAAAATCCAACGGTGA
The DNA here is from genome assembly GCA_030015575.1 of Agapanthus africanus. Lineage (NCBI taxonomy): Eukaryota > Viridiplantae > Streptophyta > Magnoliopsida > Asparagales > Amaryllidaceae > Agapanthus > Agapanthus africanus. Next base: position 481,483,756 of record JASDDO010000010.1, on the reverse strand, counting down.
ATAAAATTCACCGATTGATCTAAAATATCATTTTGGTTGATTATAAAATCAATCAAAATCTCTTAATAAGATATTTGGTCGAACAAACTGATTCTTTTCTTTCTCCTATAAATAGGAGCCCAAAAAGAGAAAAAAGGGGGAGAGAGACATATAGAGAGAGATAAGAGACACAGAAGAAAAAAGAGAGATGTTTTCAAGTTCTCAAAAGACAGAGAAAGAGAGAAAACATAAAGAAAAACCCGAGGTAGGACAAGGAATAAAACACAGAGAATATCTCATCTCTTTTTCATCTCCATAAGAGTTTAACTCTTCTAAGTTCTTCCTCTGGTTAAGATCTGCAGAAGCGGATCTCCCCACAAGTTGAGAATTTAATTCTCATCGGGGTGATTTTGCCATGCAGATCCGAAACCTAGAGAGATCTAAGTTCAGAGAATTTAATTCTCCCATAAAAGCATATAGGAATTTAATTCCTAGGAATTTAATTCCTCTGATGAGACAAGGGTTTAACCCTTCATATGAGAAATTAGTTCTCCCTTATGGTAAAAGATCTGCAAAAGCAGATCTCCTCACAAGTTGAGAATTTAATTCTCATCGGGGAAATTCTGTCATACAGATCTCAAACCTAAGAGAAAAACTGAGTCTTAAGAATCCAATTCTCATAAAACAATGGGCTTGAAAGTCTCAAAACTCAGGATCTCCATGCACGTAAAAGGATTGGTAGCCAACATGATAATAACCGATCACGTGCTCCCACGTGAGCGTCTTTGATGAACAAAAGAGAATAATTGAGATTGGCTCACATGATCACACGTGACCCCATGGTAATGGTTGGCACTTACAAAGTAAGAAAGAGAATAAATCGGAGGCAGTTCCTACTTTTGGGTCGCCTCACGTGATCTCACGTAACCCAGCAGCGCTTAGCGCTCAGAAAAGAATAAAAGAATAAACCCAAAGAGGCAGCACTTCAAATTCTTGAAGTTCAGCACTGTTTCATGCGCCTCACGTGACCCCACGTGAGCGCCTCAGAATTTTAGTGTTACTATTTCAAACACCTCACGTGGGAGTACGTGAGCGCTGAATAAATATGTTAGTGTTGAACACTATGAAAGGCTAACATTAGCCAGATGCAGACCAAATTTTCCAAGGACCATCAATTGAGCCCTTCATGCTCAGGATCTCCAAAACCGATCTCAGTTCTAAAGACAGCTAATAAGCTCCCAACATATGACATCTAAACTGATGTTCATCCCGTTTCCCCAAATCGGGACATTGGTTCAATGGTACATCTCTTCATACCTCTGATACATGTCGTTGTAATCTTTCAACGTCTTCAGAGAGATGGTGGGTCCTAATAGCCAATAACTTTTGGCGCATCCCCAAATTGGTTAAACCAGAACCCCTCAGACTATGACGTCTTTAAACCATACAGACTGTGATGTCTTTAAACTTTATGGACTATGAGGTCCTTAAACTCATGGACTATGATGTCCTTAAACTTTATGGACTATGAGGTCCTTAAACTCATAAACTATGATGTCTTTAAACTTTACAGACTATGATGTCTCTAAACTGCCACGGACTATGATGTCCTTAAACTATGGACCGCAATGTCCCTAAACTAAGACGATAGAGCCCAAATACTTTCATTGGATCTAAATGATTCCAAACCCCCGTTGAGTAGATCTTAGTCTAAAATTAGACTAACGTATCCTTAACAAACTTTTAAGTTGATCTTAATCTCAATGAGATTAACAATCCTTAAACCCAAACCAAACGCAAATCTAAGAAAATACGGATTTGGACTAATCCACGCCCTACGGGCGACAACATAAATTAGTCTCCGTATACAATCCACGGGCAACCAAAAACAAAACAAAAACACACGATACAAAGTGACCATCTGGAGAAGGAGAAAGTAGTTACCGCGATGGGGTAGCGTAATTAACTGCAGGGGTTGCGCCTGCAGGCAAGAGCGTCCCCACAATCAAAAACCCCTCAATAAGGGGGAATCTGACGAAGTCTGCTACATCGGCCGCATCCATTTAAACCTTCGATACATGGTCTCATAAATCAACTTGGCATCTTCGGAGAGGTGGACGTATAGCAACAAATAGCATCTGCCCCCAAAATTCAGGCCAGACGTCCCAACGTCCCAACCGCATCTTTTCGGCGGAGAACAGTCCCTCCCAGGCGAAAGGGTGAAAAGGCGATCCTCTTCTACCGATCTACAGAGACCAGAGTTGAAAAAGAAGTCTGGCATGGTGCCGATTTTTCACTCGACAGGTTTCAACCAATCCGTCTGCCAAGATACTACGTGGAGAGATTGAAAAGGCTGTTAAGACGCCAAGGTGTACCCCTCGAACAAACTGTTCGGCAAGCCCAATTCTACAAAAAAAATTAGGATATTCCCGGTACTCAGCGAAAGATACCCAATGGGAAGATAGAGATAACTGGGCTCGGATACATTCGGTCCAAGAAACGGAAGTAGGTTCACAGCTGTCGTGTCATAAACAGTTCCAGCAAAGGGGAAAACGCTCTTCCCGAAAGTCCGTGACGTTGAAACACAATGAAATCCCGCTCTAAGAACGTTAAGTCCGTCACTCGAAAAACAAATAGACAAGCTAATAAAAGAAGCTTGTCAAAAGAGCCGAGACAATCACAGTCGTGAAATGGCCATTTATGAAGAGGTCAGGACGCAACGTCTCAATCAGCAATCTGCGGAGAAAGAAGACTATAATGCTCTTCATCCGCGGCCTATGGTATATTCTCGCAAAAGGGAAAAATCCTGAAATAGAGGCAAAAACAAGGCAAAGAACGCAAACAAAGTTCGAAAAAAATAAAATGGATCCAAGAAACCGTGCAATCGAGAAAAAGTCGATTGGAGCCCATCCTTTATAAAAAAGATGGATCGGAAATACTCTTTCACTCAAGACAAGAAAAGAAAAATATTCAACCTTGTCATGAAACACCAAATGATGACACTTCCGGAGTCTCGGCATCCCGAACAAATAAATGAGGTCCATCATCTGGATTATTGCTCCTATCACCGAGTAATATGCCATCCCCTTGAAGACTACTTCACCTTCAAAGACTGGGTAGAAGATCAGTATCAACAAGGCCGGTTCGCTTTATCCGACAGCTGGAGGGTAACCCCGCCGCAAAAACATGAGCTTAAGAGGACCTATACCGTAAGAATAGAACTAGCTCAAGATCAAGAATGGAAGCGAACTCGTACCTGCTATATGATAACACTCTCAAAAGAGGGAGGGCATGAGACTATGGATGACCTCCACATGTGCTTCGCAAATGAAGATGAGGATGAGGTAATCTCCGAGTTTCCACCAGCACCGAAGGAGCTGGAAGATGGGATATACACCACGACGGACAACTTAAGAAAAATTGACTTAGGGACGGAAGACAATCCGAGGCCAACGTTCGTCAGTGAGCTACTATCTGAAAAACAGGTAGCCATGTTAAAGGACATGCTCATGCAATATAAAGACTGCTTCGCATGGAACTGTTCCAAGATGCCGGGTCTAGATCCAAAGGTAGCATTACTTAAACTGTCCATATCGCCGGACATAAAGCCAGTCAAACAGGCAGCAAGAAGAATGCGGCTCGAACTTGATATGAGTATCAACGCCGAGGTCATGAAACTAATCGCCTCCGGCTTCATCCAAGAAGTTCAATACCCTGACTGGATCACTAACATCATCCCGGTGATGAAGAAAAATAGGACGGTGCACATCTGCGTGGACTTTCGGGACTTCAACAAAGCTTGCCCGAAGGATGACTTCCCAGTACCTGTTACCGAGCTAATGATCGACAACGCATCTACCCATGAGGTCTTCTCCTTCATGGATGGGTTTTCGGGATACAATCAAATAAAAATGCATCCAGAAGATCAAAAGCATACCGCCTTCCGGACTCCGCTAGGCATATTCTGCTATAAGGTAATGCCTTTCGGTCTGAAGAACGCTGGCGCTACCTACCAAAGGGCCATGATAAAGATCTTCGATGACCTCATCCATGAGATCGTCGAATGCTACATCGACGACCTTGTGGTTAAAAGCAGATCCCATGAGGAACATTGGGAACGCCTAAAATGGTGTTCCGACGTCTTCGGAATATAATCTGAAGATGAATCCTCTAAAATACACGTTTGGAGTCTCCTCAGGCAAATTCCTAGGATTCATCATACAGCATCAGGGTATCGAAATTGATCCCTCAAAGATCAAGGCGATTATGGAAATGCCCTCACCAAGAACTCTCAAACAATTGCGATCTCTTCAAGGAAAGCTCGCATATATCCGGCGGTTCATAACCAACCTCTCCGGAAAATTCTGTCCCTACATTCATTTAATGAAGAATGGAACCTCGTTCGTCTGGGATCAAAAGTGACAAAATGCACTAGACGAAATCAAGCAATACCTGCAAAATCCGACAGTGTTGACTACTCCGGTTAAGGGAAAACCCCTTATCCTATATACAACGGCCCTCGATGGTTCTCTAGACGCGCTATGGGCATAAAAGAACGATCAAGGAAAGGAGAGAGATTTGTACTATTTGAGTCGAGTTCTCGCAGAAAACGACTACTTCCCTATCAAAAAGCATTGCCTGGCACTGATCTTCGCGATAACGAAGCTCAGACATTACGCCATGGCACATGAGATCCATCTCATATCAAAGGTGGATCCTCTCAAATATCTGATGTCAAGGGCCATACTAACGAGAAGGCTTACCAAATGGGCCCTCCTCCTGATAGAGTTCTCGATAACGTATTGACCCCTCAAAGCAGTGAAAGTCCAGGCTATTGCCGACTTTCTTGTCGAGCATCCAATACCAGCCGACTCCCCCTTAAATTGTAAGTTGCCGGATGAACATGCGTTCGACACAATCGAAGAAGAGAAGGAAGAAAATGATTCCCAATAGGAACTCTACTTCGATGGAGCGTCTTCCGCAATCGAAGAAGAGAAGGAAGAAAAACACCCCTATGATTAAATCCGGGGTGGGCCTTATCTTTGTGACTCCGCAATGAGGGATATTGTGTTACGCTCTCTCGTTAACAGAGCCAAGGACTAATAACGAAGCTGAATATGAAGCTTTGATAGCATGTCTGGAGATCGCTGTCGACATGGGAATCAAAGACCTCCTCATATATGGAGACTCCTAGCTGATCGTTAGCCAAGTAAATGGAGAATATCAGACATGCAAGCCAGAGCTGATAAAGTACGGCGAAAAAGTGCAGCAACTGCTGACACAATCCCCTCCTATATCGTGGAGAGTATACCGCATGCAAAAAACAGCAAGGCGGATGCATTGGCCAAATTGGCTAAGGAATTGGCTGACGAAGACCTCGACGACGTAAGGATAATTGTGTAAAGCCGCAGGGTTCTCGCGCTGTCACGCCCCGCTTCCCAGAGTGCGCTAAGATAGGCACGTGACAGAGCCAACCATGCTACCTGTGGATAGGAAACATCCCTCCACAGTCACATTACGGCTGTCTATAAGATATCAAGAACAGTAGAAATAAAATAAACTATCTAGTACATGTCCATATGCCAGAATACACGAGTCAAGAAATAATATGCGGAAGCAATAGATCCAATAAACAATAATAATCTGGAATGTGCGTCCCAAATACGGGCTCACATCAGGAATGAAAATTCTGAAAGAAAACTAAACTAAAATACTAACAGGTCCTCACTACTCGGCCTGTATACTGAAATACTCCTGATCGGCCTGCTGCAAAGGTAGAGGATCTGGGCCATGCAAAACCCAGACGTCAGTGCATCATAATATCAATAATAATACAATCTGGAGGTAACAAGACATGCAGGCATGAGTATGAACAGTAATAAGAGTATAACAGTATCACGAATAAGGAACAGTGAAGGGTATAAGCACATGTAATGTGCAGTGAGTAATCTAACTGTGCTACTGGGTTATCTATTCTAAAGTCTTCGAAATCAATTAATGTAATCCTCATCGTAACCCATCGGTGATTATTCCGTAACGCCCGGAAAAACGGCAAACAATAGGTATTCCGTAACGCCCGGAAAAATGGCAAACAATATGATAGCCCTTTGAGTTACGTTCGGTTACATTCTTGATTTCCCCATACCCCCAAGTTATGTGTTCAAGTCAGGTATTGATAAATCTGAAGCTAATGCCAACACAGGATGAAGCAGGAACAGGTTTGTCTATACAGACAACAGGATATGTCCATCGGGACAACATGTCAGGATTGTCGGCATTAGAAACAGGATCAGGTAACATGTCAAGTAGTGATATATCAGGTCATGTCAGGTAGTGTACAGGTATCAAGCGGGTGCTCATAATCAAACTGTAGCAAGTACGGGTGCACAAATAAAAACATGGATGCACAATCATCGATCAGAGGTTACATCATGACTATGTAGGATGCACAATATCAAGCATGGGGTGCTAATGTATTAATAATATGAGTTAATGTAATATGGGGTGCAACTAGTTATGCAGAATTAATGGTATGGATACACAAATAAATATGGATGCATAAATAACTATCAGGGGTTACAACTATAGCTTCATGACTATGTAGGATGCACATTATCTAGCATGGGGTGTTAATGTAGCAGTAATATGAAATAACGTGTTATGGTATTCAACTAGATATGTAATTAATGGTATGGATGCACAAATATCGATTGGGTTACATTTAAAGCTTCAAGACTAAGTGGGATGCACATTATTAAACATGGGATGTTAATATGACAATAATTAATAATATGGTCTGTAGATGCAGCTACATGTATATTAAATGGTATGGATGTATACGGGTATCCGAAAACGGTAAAACTTTAATATGGATGTATAATGTGATAAACCGGTAACCTTTTACTCATATGGATGCATAATAATATACCTAGCATGTAGCAAGATGAATTAGCATGCAACTAGATTTGTAAATAGTGATATGGATGCACACGGATGTCCGAAGACAGTAAAATAGTAAAATGGTAATGTGGGATGCATAATTAAACAATGAGTAATATTATTATTCACATGTGTGTAATATATTGTAGTATAGCATGTAGCAAAATTAACTTGCATGCAACTAGATATGAAATAAATTGTACGGATGCAAACGGACGTCGTAAAACAGTAAAATGATAGCAGGGGATGTACAATACACTAAACATTAAATATTATTATTAATATGGATGTAAAATATATCATAGCATGTAGCAAGATAAACTTGCCTGAACGGATCTCCAGACGGGGTGCGTACGCCGCGTACGATGTCGGTAAATGTCGTGACGCACACGCGGGCGTACAGAACTAAACCAAGGAAAGCAAGAATGTGACCACGCTGGCTGGGGATGTCCACTGGGTTGCCCGGATCGTCTGCAACGGGCACGGCTCTGGCGACGACCGGAAATGTGAATCTAAGAAATCAAGAGAAGAAAAGAAGAAGAAGGAGAGGAAGAGAGGAAGAAGAGTGTTGTTTTGGGTGTGGGTGCTGTGGGATCAGAGGAGTTGACAAGGGGAGGACGACGAGGGCGGTCGGCGGTGAGGGTGCCGGCAACGGTGACGCAGGCGAAGGCAAGGGCTGCATGCCCGGGTTCGGGTGCGCAGGTTTTCTTTCGGGGTGCTTGCTGGGGTTTGAGAGTGTAGGAAAGAGGAAGAAAATAAAGGTGAGGTGATGGTGTCGGGGTCGCCGGTGGGGAGGGAACGACGACGACGACGTGAAGCTTGGGCATAGGTTGCTGCAGTGTTCGGGTGCAGATGAGGAGAAGTGGTTGGTGAGGAGAAGGCGATGGGCAGGAAGGCGAGGTGCCAAGGTGGCGACGGGGTGAGGCCGATGAGGGTACCGGCGATGGGGGTGAAGATGGGTTCTTGGTGGTTCTCGTCGTGTGCAGGGGTCGGGGTTTCATGTCGGGGATGGCGAGAGCGGGAGAGGAAGACGAGGAGAAGAAGAAGAAGACGGTGAGGGAATGGTCGACGACGTGAGGCGAGGGCGGAGACGAGATCGGGTGAGGCGGCGAGGTCATGGGTTAGACGAGGAGGAAGGCGGGAAATTTTTTTCTGAGAAGATGAGAACGAGGAGACGTGGGGAAAATAAGGAATTAATATATATGTGAGAGAGAGAGAGAGAGAGAAGAGAGCGAGAGGAGAGAGAAAGAAAGAGAAGAGGAAAGAGAGAGAGGAGTGAGAGAGAGAGAGGAGAAAGAATTCTGTTTTTAGTAGTTAGGATAAAAAATTTAAAAAAAAATCTTTTGGTTAATAAAATTTGTTAAACAATTGATAATATTTAAAATATATTATTAATAAAATTTGATATTTTGGTAAATACAAACCTACTCCAAAATACGCCCAGGTCGGGTCTAAAAATCCAGTTTTAAAATACGAAAAATATACATGTCGACCAAAACTAAAATTGGATATCCGGATAACGAAAATGCATACCCCGAAGAACGGATGCACGTACGTGCGCATAGCCATCCAAGCAAGTCCGTTTCACTGAACGGGGCGAGAACAAGATGTGCGGATGCTACCACAGGATTAGGGGTATCATGCCGGCCATGCAATGTATTTTTAAAATATTTTATTTGACTTTAAATGTTATATTAAAAAAAATACAGATACCAGATATAATGCCAGTATGCAATATATAAAAAAAATATGAAAGTGCACGGATCCACATAACAAGCCGGGATAAATCATAAATAGGAATCAAGACGGGTTTCCAGCAAGCGGGTCGGGTCGGATACAAATACAGATGTCAAATATACTATTCGCACCCAAAACACGGTAAATCAGGAAAATACCATAAATAAAGAAATATTTGAAATAGAACTGGTATAAATGAACTAGGGTGTTACACGCGCCAACAGAAATATCTTCGGAAAGCTTAACAGAGTTATCCGAAAGAAAAGGAACGACCGAACAAGTAACCCTTCAAATAAGGGACAAAGAAAAGGTCAACAATTGGAAGGAAGTCTTCATTGACTACTTCAAATCCCAACGAATGCCCAAAAATGCGTCGTCTATACATCAGCTCATAAAACGAGCTCTGTCTTTCACCTTCGTCAATGATACTCTATATAAGAGATCGTTTGACTGTCTGTGGCTAAGATTCCTGAGACTAGAAGAAGCGAAGAGAATCGTCCAAGAAACTCACGACGGACTCTACGGCTTTTATCAAGCTGGGCCGAAGATGAAGCTGAAGATCAAAAGAATGTGCTATTATTGGCCCACAATGATTTAGGACTTCCTCAAATATGCGAAGCAGTGTCACTCGTATCAAATTCACGGGGACTTCATCCACCAACATCCAAATCCGCTACACCCAACAATGGCTAGCTGGCCATTCGAAATGTAGGGAACTGATATAATTGGCCCCATTGAACCAATATCGTCCAAAGGACATCAGTTCATACGGGCAACGACCGGCTACTTTTCTAAGTGGGCAGAAGCAGTACCATTAAGAGAGGTGAATACGGAGAATGTCCTCCATTTCTTTAGAACACATGTCATCTATTGGTTCGGCACTTCGTGACGAATTATCTTGGATAATGGCCAGCTTATAGAAGCCATAAAATCAGCCGCTTCGCATAACAGCATAAGATAAATTGGAGATACGCTTCAGTTTATAATCCTCGTTCCAACGGTCTAGCTGAAGTTTTCAACAAGACCTTGACAAAGATTATAAAGAAAACAGTGTCCAGAAACAAAAGAGACTGGCACGAAAGGCTGCATGAAGCTCTCTAGACGTATCGAACAACGTTCAAAATGGCCACGAATACAACACCATACGCATTGGTATTCAGCACAGAAGCAGCGCTTCCCCAAGAAATAGAACTCCCTTCTCTACGAGTAGCGGTTCGATACGAACTGACAGATGAAGAAAACACTCATCTTCGGCTTGAGGAGCTCGATGCCCTCGATGAAACCCACCTTATAGCACAGCAAAATCTGGAGGCTTATAAGACAAGGATGACGAGATCATATGAAAAACTGACCAGGCCGATAACATTCCGCCAAGGCGAGCACGTGCTAGTCGTCAAAAGACCCATGATCCCCAATCATGCAAAACGGAGGAAATTTGAGCCGAACTATGATGGCCCGTATATCATAGACAAAGTCTACCAAGGTGGAGCCTGCCTGCTCATAGATATGCATGGCGAAAGACCCTTCCGGTCAATAAATGGTCGATTCCTCAAAAAAATACTACGCTTGACGAGTCACGACTTAGGTCAATGATAGATGACGATGCTCATGTCCGCTCGCTATCTTCCCGAGTCAGAACTCTGAGAGTAGTATGCAAAGAAGCTCCGTCGCTTCAAACATGGCGATGAAAGCCCGAAAAGTCCTTAAACTAGAAATTCGCCTCAAACATGGCGAAAACGGACCGAGATGTCCCTAAACTAGAAATTCGCCTCAAACAAGGCGATAACGGACCGAGATGTCCCTAAACTATAACCTCGCCTCAAACATGGCGACATCGGACCGAGATGTCCATAAACTAACAACGGACCGAGATTTCCCTAAACTAGAACCTTGCCTCAAACATGGCGATAACGGACCGAGATGTCCCTAAACTAGAACTCCGCCTCAAATATGGTGATATCGGACCGAGATGTTCTTAAACTAACTATCCGCCTCAAACATGGCAATACTGGACCGAAAAGTCCCTAAACTAAAATGTCGCCTCAAACATGGAGATAATGGACCGGAACGTCCCTAAACTAGCGCATCGCTCAAAATACGGCGATATTCTCTCTTGAGATCTATATTGCAATCAAAGTCTTAGTGGCAAAGATTGCAACTCAAGTCCCACTGGCTACACAGCTACTCCAGCAATGAAGCCACCCCCAAGTCCCACCGACAAATTGATGGGCACCTGCGGCGAAACTACTCTCGGGTGTTCCATCGTTAAAAAAAATTTTAAAAAAGGGCAAGTCCATAAGAGAAATGGGGAATGATGAAAACCCGAAAGGGTGCCGTGAGTAAAAACAGCAGGACTACCGACGAGCTTGTGAAAACCTGGAAGGGCACAATCTCATTTAAAAAAGGGTATGTCCACAAGTGAAATGGGCACGGATGAAAACCCGAAAGGACGCCGTGAGTAAAAACAACAGGACTACCGGCGAGCTTGTGAAAATCCGGAAGGGCGCAATCTCGTCAAAAAAAGTTACACTTACGAGATCCTTACGGCTCATAAGGTGAATTCCCCCTATGAGACCCACACGACTCATAAGATTCAGACACCTTAAGCTATAGGGATCTAAACCCGATCTTAAGCCGTCATATCCCCCAAGTTGCCCTACAAGCTGTCCAATATCAACCCTTGTATACAATCCATAGGCATAAATAAATATCTCCCACCAAGTTCTACTAATGGCGAGAAATGTCCTCATATGGTGAACGATACTTGTAATTCCTCTCGACTTACAAGGAGAAAACACTCTTGTAAGATCCTTACGATTTATAAGAGAAAACACACTTAGGAATTCTCAAGACTCCTAAGGAGAAAATATACCTACGGGATCCTCCCGACTCGTAGGGAGAAATACCTTTATGAGACCCTTACGGCTCATAAAGTCAAAAAACCTTAGTCGACAGGATCCTAACCCTGTTTACCAAGCCATCCTTGTTCAAATCGACAAAGGCAAATGATGATTCGCTTCTGGCAATATTCCAGTGATAGAGATGCTGATACCTAAATAGGTATTAAATTCCAAGTCCTCTCAAAGGCAAATGATGATTCGCTCCTGGCAATATTCCAGTGGTAGCGATGCTGATGCCTAAATAGGTATCAATCTATATGTCCTCTCATGGAAAATGATGATTCGCTCATGGAAATATCCCAGTTGCAGCGATAATGATGCAAGGATTGGTATCAGATCTCAAGTTCCTGACTCGCAATAAAAAGCAGCGAGTAAATAAAAAAATATATAGCCGAAATGATGGGGCACCGCGATAAATACATAGCCGAAATGATTGGGCAATCGCGACTCTCGCGATATAAAAAGCTAAAAAGATAGAGCATCGCGGAAATAAAAAATAAAATAAAATAAAATTTCCTCTGCCCTACAGGTGAGTCCACACTGACCCCTGTATACAATCCATGGGCATAAATGAAAAGGGAACCATATTTTCCCACCAGGCTCCGTCAAAGTGAGAACCAGATCTTGACGGCAATATCTACAACTTAGAGATCAACTCGACGTTCTTCTCATTTCAACAGGGTGCAGACGTAACGTCAACAAAGCTCCAAGGAGCCAAATCAAAATGGATTAATGGCAAAAGCCTAGCTCCAACTCGGCGTTCCTTCTCATTCCAGCATGATGCAGACGCAACGTCAACAAAAGACCCAAAGGCCAAAAAAAGGAGTGATGGAAAAATCCTAACTCCAGCTCGACGTGCTTCTCATGCCAGCAGGATGCAGACGCAACGTCAACAACGGCTCCAAGGAGCCAAATCAAAAAGGAGTGACGGCAAAATCCTAACTCCAGCTCGACGTGCTTCTCATGCCAGCAGGATGTAGACGCAACGTCATTAAAGACCCAAGGTCAAACAAAAAAGGAGTAATGGTAAAATCCCAGCTCCAGCTCGATGTTCCTTCTCGGTGCAGATGCGACGTCAACAAAGGCTCCAAGCAGCCAAATAAAAAAGGAGTGACGAAAATATCCTAGCTCCTAGAAACTATCCCTGTGTCCCCTCCCTCCTCATTCCAGTAGGGGCAGACACAGCAATCAAATAAAAGTGAAGCGACGGCAAAATCCTTGCTTCAGGTCTTAATGGCAACATCTACGGCCTAAAGATAGACTCGACGTGCTTCTCATACCAGCAGGGTGCAGACACGACGTCAACAAAGACCCAAGGGTCAAATAGAAATGGTGTCACAGCAAAATCCTAGCTCCAAGTCTTGACGGTTCATATAAAACCCATAGACTATCTCGACGTTCCCCCTCATTTCAGCAGGATGCGGACGCAACTATCAAATGAAATTCGAGCAATAGCATATTCCTAGCTCCAGACTTCGATTGCAATACATACAGCATAGAGGTCCTATAGATGTCTACCCTACTTTAGCAAAGAAACGACACGGTATCGTTAAAATAAAAATGAAGTGACGACAACTTCCCAGCTTCGGGTCTCGACGGCAACTCATATAAAGCCTAAAAGACTATCGGAGATCATCCCACACCAGAGCGGAGTGGTTATGACTCTCGAGGCTCCAAATTGAGCCTAACCTCAAGTAAAAAGCGTTATGGAAAATTCCTAACGTTTGCTCTTCTGACGGTAATATGACCTAAGGAGATTACTTGAAGACGTCTTGTCCATCCCCCGAAGGGATCAGAGACACGACAGTCGTGGGGCTACTCAAACAGCTGCTTAAAAACTGCATATCGAGGAATATATCAGCCAACGCGACGGTACCACGGACTAAAACCCTAGTACCATAAATTTAACGGACCTCTGTCGTAAATAATAGGGGTTATCTACATACAACGTTAGGACAAGTTTGCCTGTAAACCTAAGGGAGGTAAACTAAAAATACTTCGAAATGAGTACATAAACTAGAGACTCCGAAACGAGTGAATAAACTATAAACTCCGAAGTGAGTATATAAACTAGAAACTCCGAAACGAGTGAATAAACTACAAACTCCAAAATGAGTACATAAACTAGAAACTCCGAAATGAGTGAATAAACTACAAACTCTGAAACGAGTCAATAAACTAATAGGCGCTAAATTAAGACATCAAGAAATAGAAAGGCGCAACTCATAGGCCTCGGAGTTTAGAACTACATTTCTTAAGGATCGAGATCTGAGTTAGCGATAGATGATGACGCTTGTGTCTGCTCGCTATCTTCTTAGATCAAAAATTCTAATAAAAATTGTGTATGCCAGCTTTTAACTGGTCATATACTATGCATTACTTCATTCACGACCGTGAGCAACGTGGTAGGGGGAAGCATTTGTTCACATCAGTCCAGTGTTCACTTATAGCTAGATGCATGCATCAGAAACTGCTAAGATTAAAATGAAAAGTATATGTGCAGAGGCAAGATGCCCACATGGATATGTACTAAAGAAAAAACATTCAACAGTCAACAATAAAGAAGCACATTTAAATAAGTACTTTATTCTGCAAGAAACAGATCACCGAACACGGGATCAAAAGCACAAGGGTTTACAAAACTAAGAATAAAATTTTCTAAAGCCCTCTCTGCCTCCTCCAACATGTCAAAGCGGCGATCTTCATGAAGAGTTACTCCCCATCGGTCAGCACCGTGCCCATCAGCGAAGGAAGACATGATAGCGCACTGAGCCCGTATCTTGTTTAGAAACTGAACAAAACGATCCCTCAGAGACTGGGTAATCAAATGTGCCTCATGAAAGCACTCGATCTTGTCCTCCGTCACGTCGAGTATCGCCGGAGTCATCTCCGCTGGATGAGGAGGGATGTCAGCAAGTACAGATGAGAAGATCATCCAGAGCCAAATGGAGCCGATAGGAAGAGGAGAGCCCCTACGAGCCAGGAGCTCAAACATCACCGTGTCATATTGGTCATCTGTGAGAACGGGATCCACTAATCGCGCAGCAAAACGAGGAACAATTCCCTCGATAGGTACCTCCCATGGTTACCGACGAGCGTAAGGACGATTGCAAGCCATGACCCTTGGTCTGTTAAAAATGGTTCTCTCCTTGTGAAGAAAAAGAAGATCATTGCTTCAGAATATAAAGAGAAGCAGTTAAATTTAGGCACAGAAAATGTTATGCATGGAGGAACTATTTCCAAGGCCTGACAAAAAGGGCATGGGAAAAGAAAAAGTTGACTCGTGAAAATCAGACCCAGAAGGTGAAGTGATTCCTTCAGCAGCGCCTCACGTGCATGACACGTGAGCGCCGGCGCTGATTCTTTTTAGGATTAAATCCATCAGCAGTGCCCCACGTGCATGACACGCGAAGCGCCGGCGCTGATCTTTTCAGGATTCGAACCAGCGCCTCACGTGCATGACATATGTGCAGGGTTACCTAGCACGGCAGCAAGGTTTCGGGAGGTATCGTCCATGCCAAATTCAAAAATTTGTCGTTCTAGCTAACCCTAACTAAGAATCGTTAACTAGAAATCGATGGAAATGTAAATGCAAACACTTTGCAAGTCTAGTGAGCAAGGAATACAACCTTTGTAGACCGGTCCTTCATTTCAATAGCTCCGTGTAGTAGTCCCTTCGCTGCGATCATGAACTCCGGACTCTAGAGAGGCTCCCATGAAGAAATGAACATGCTTGTTTTGAAGTCTTCGAGGCCGAAGATGATCTACGTCGAGAAGACACTAACTCAATCTATCTCTTCACTAATTGTGGAATTAGTAAAGCAAACACCCTATACTAAATGGAAAGTAGTAGAGGATGATGAAGTAGGAAGTGGGCTCACTTTGGATTTGATTTTCTCACATTTTTTCTCATACCTCCATTGAAGCTAGAAAGCTTTTTGAAAAAGAAGAAGAAGAATGAACTCATCAAGTGAAAATGAATTAATCATGAGGTTAGAAATGCAACCATGGTGAAATAATATCATGGCTAACTCATGAAGAGAATAAACCATAGCATAGGGTTAAGGTTTGGGTTAATAAATATCTTAAGTTAGACAAAAGAGTTGACTTTGTCAATGATTATCCATAAGCTTCATCCAAGATTAAACCATGAAAAATTCTCACAAATTTGTTTAACTTAATAATAAATATGAAACCCTAATTAACCCTAGCATGGTATAAGTCTCATACACCCTTGTTGCATGTGTAACCTAGCATGACACAAACATGTACACAAACATACAGATCACATATATACATTATGCACATCAAGTGAGAAAAGAAATCATAAGTGAGCAAGTATTAGTTAATGTAATTTAATATATCAAATATATAATTATACATTAAATTATTAAATCAACACTTGATTTAATAATCCGGCTATATCACATACAACAGACTAATACCAAATGTAACAACTTATCGAATCAACTCTTGATCCGATAACCCGGCTATATCACATATAACTGACCGATATCACAAATCGCGAGAACAGAATACGGTATCTCATATCATATTAATCTCGGTCCCGCACATATCACATATATGCTCCTACTCCGTTTCGCTTAAGCCAGGAAACTCCTGTGTAGGACTCTAAAGACTCGTCAATACGCCGGCAGTAGGTGATGGTCATATCAAACACCCATAAGCCGCAAGCGGTCTGCTAAACGTAACGGCCACCCGGGTATTGAGAGATCAGAAGATCAACAAGCAATCATGCTCACACTCCTGCGAATTCAATCAATAACACTGCCGTACATTCCGGTCTCTTCGTCTGATATGTCGCATATCTCGTCTAGGGGTGGTAAACGTCAGACCCCAGTAACTCGATAAGTCATGCCGATATGAGGCTCATAACGGGTTGAGAAACTACTGATAACACTTACCAGTATATCTCTGAAGCAGCCCTGTCCAGGGACTTCCTGTTATAGCCAATCGAGCACAGCGCAATATCAACTCCCAATACCGGGAGAGACGAAACCCCTCCTATCGCTCATTGCCTCCATGGGATTCGGGACTGTACCCAAAAGCCACCGTTTTGCACGTTCTCTTGAACGTGGTAAGGTGGAAATCAAAGCACAGTGGGAATCACACAAGACTCTATGACGATCTCGGGTCTACAGACTAACCTGTACCAGTGTCACCAGAGAACTGCTATCTGACGATAAGTATAATATCATCTAGGAGTTCTCGGCGAGTCCGTTCAGTGTACCCAGTCTCTACTGAGCACCCGTATACCGTCTCTGATGTCAAATACCAATGGATATGGGATCATCCATCGCTCATCTACATGGGTCGAGAAGCTATACGCTATTCTACTCTGGTATATCGATGCCCTGTCTCGATACACCTACGACTATGAACATTTGAAGGATGTACTTAGCGACTACTCTGTCCCCACTAGTATGATCTGCATCATAATCCTGATAGTCAAGTACTCATCCTAAGTGCTTTATCAACATGTAACATAAAGACAATCAGAGTGCATGTTAAGATAAAGAGCAACCAGATAGAATACTATCATGTCGAGTAAGAAAGTCCTCCATATATATGTCCAAGCATCCACTACAATATACATCGTATGTGCAGTAATGGTCTCTAGGGCATACATATAACTAACAATCTCCCACTTACACTAGGGCTATCTGTTGTAGTATCCAATACCCAACAATCAGCATTGGTTGAAGTATCTCATACTCAACCATCCTATAAAAGTCTCTTCTGGGAATAGGCCTTCGTGAGTGGATCCGCCGTGTTGTCCTCTGTAGTCTACTCTCCTGTCCTCGATCTCCCTGGAGATCATCCATCTCCATAATCAGGTGATATTGCCTAAGAATATGTCTGGATCTCTAATGGGACGGGGGTTCCTAGGCCTAAGCCAAAACTCCATTATCACACAATGGTAGGAACGAAGTTCATCTCATGAACTTATCTATATATCCAGACTGCCTCTTTGGTAGCATCCTTGGTAGCAATGTATCCAGCTTTTATCGTCTAGTATGCCACGGTATCTACCTTGGAACTCTTCCAACATACCGTCCCTCCACTTAGGGTAAAGGCAATGCCTGTGACTGACATTCAGTCGTCATTACCATCCTGGAAACTATCCAGTGATTCTCCCTAGGATCGATTGATATCATCTCACTACACCTAGTGAGAATCCTAACATCCATTTAGATCTATCTCATAGATCCAAAACCCAGGATTTAGGAGGTATCACCTTGATCCTATATAGAGAATCCATGTGATAAGAGGATATTGACCGAGCGTAGCATAGGAAATTCCTTTCCTATTAAGAGTATGTCATCCACGTACAATACGAGGATCATCACCATACTCCCTACTACCTTTTTGTATATACAAGGTTCATATACCATTTTGACGAAGTCAAACACTTTGAATACCACATCAAAACAAATGTTCCAACTCCGCGATACCTGCTTTAACTCATAAAGCAACTTGCATACGTTTCCGCTACTCCCACTATCTACGAAACCCTCTGGCTGTGTACTTATAGACGCTCTCTTCTAAATCATCATTTAGAAAAGCTGTCATGACACCCAACCGCCAGATAGCGTAGCCATGGTATGTAGCAATGGCAAGTAGGATTCGGATGGACTTAAGCATAGGCACTAGAAAAGGTTTCATCATTATCCACACCTGGTCGATGACGAGAACCTTTTGCAACTAGTCTTAGCTTTGAAAGTCTCAACTTTTCCATATACACCAAATAATCTTCTTAAGATATACTTGCTCTTGATGGGGATTTAACCCTTCAGATAAAGCAACCAAAGTCCATACTATGTTGGTGTATATGGATTCCATCAAAGATCACATAGCATCCGGCCATTCTCACAAAGTCCCCACTCTTGATGGCCTGCTCGAAACTAGTTGGGTCATAATCTCATGATGCAATCCTCGCTCCCACTGTCATAGAGAAAACCGAAGTATCTCTTAGGTGGGTGAGGAACCCTACCAGATCGGCGGAGAGGCTGAAGTTTGTCGGGAAGCTATTGAATCCTCCGGTTCTACCAAATCATCAGCTGCAGTTTGTATAGATAGAACTCCTTCCAGTTCTACCTCATGACCACTAATTTCTTCACAAGAAAATCCTTTCCAAAAGGTGGCATGCTGAGAAACAAAACACATTTTGCTCCTCAGTGCGGTAGAAGATATTCCCTTGCTAATGCTTGGGATATCCAACAAACTTTCACAGAACTGACCTTGCCTCGAGCTTGTCCGGATTTTGCTTTTAAACATAGGCCGGACAACCCCAAATCTTAACATCCTTAAGAGATGGGCTTTTCCCATACCATATCACATATGGAGTGGTAGGCACCAGATTTAGTTGGAACCATATTCAATAGGTATGCAGCTTCTCAAGTGCATAACCCCTAAAAGGAAATAGGAAACTCAGTAGTACTCATCATAGAGCGCACCTTATCATATAGGGTGTGTCTGCTCCGTCCTGATATACCAATGTGTTGTGGTGTATACGGAGGAGTAATGCTGAGAGAGAATCTCATTCTCCTTTAGAATAGTTCAGGAATTCCGTGCACAAGTATTCTCCTCCCTGATCACATCATAGGACATAATACTTATACCCGATTTTTGGTTCTCTACTTCTAACTTATATTCTTTGAATTTCTCAAAAAGTTCAGACTTGTGTTTCAACAGGAACACATGTGCGAATCTTGAGAGATCATCGGTGAATGTAATGAATTACAAAGAACCGGTCCTGGCATGTGTATACAGAGGACTTACATACATCATCATGTATCAATCCCAAGAGTTTACTAACTCTTTCTCTTTTTCCAGTAAACGGAGCTATGGTCATTTTATCTTTGTGACATGACTGGCAAGTTTCACAAGATGTAAATTCAAACTGATTTAAATATGCATCGTAATGGAACTTAGCTAGTCGGGTCGCATTGATATGACCTAGTCTACAATGCCTCAAGAAGGATTCGTTCATTTTTGAACTCTTCCTCTTGTGTGTGTTCTATACATTAAGAACTGTGGTTTGATTTAGAACGTATATGCTTTTAGACAATGTGCCTGATCCGATCAACTCTTGATATAGAAAATGTTCAAAACATTATCCAACAATAAAAAATTATATCCTTCTTTACTAAATAAAGAGACTGATATAATGTTATATATCAGGTTCGGTATCTAACACCATTCGTTCAGAATCAATGTATTATGTAATACAGGGTGATAACTGACAACAGACGTGGCTGCAACAATTGCACCGTTTCTAACTCTTAAAACATATCACACATTCTCAGTTCTCTACCTATCTGTAGCCCATGTAACAGATTACATATGTGGGATCCTGATCCGGTATCTCATACCCAGGACGTAAAGGAAACTGAGAAACAGTTCTCGGTAATGAACACACCCGAAGAAGATGCATCATCATGCACTTTCTTCATTTGGGTGGCACGGGAATCCTGGTAATCTCCTATTTCCTGCTCGGTCTTACAAAAATTATAAGTTGAAGCGGGACCAACGTTCCCCAACTCAGTATAACAAGCAGGTTCGGTCAATACATCCATATTATTATCTTGATTAAGGCGTGACATGGTCGCTACCTAGAGAGAGAGAAAAGAAAACACTCAGCGTATGCTCTTGCAAGATTAGATTGGTTATTAATATATCTAATTAGGATGGCTCCCAGTATTTTAGTCAAATCTTCCTTCAAACCCTAAAAGGAAAGACTAGCCGGGATTAATTACACCCTACAAGTTCGCCAATTTTTCAGCCAGACCAGTGCCGGTACTTTGAAGGAGGTTCCCCGTGCTTTCGCACGGACCTAATTAAAATAAACCTCATTTTCCCAGGGGCGTAACCCCATTGACACCTTTCTAGACACCTACTTGATCGGCTAATTGTAATGTGTAAAAATCTCCCAGGAGTAACTCTTACCCGCAGTGGGTATCGGGATCCAACTATCTCATAGAAGGTATGCAATCTCATTGCAAATTTCAACACTTGAAATTCCTAATAATGTTTTGCCCCTAGCGACTTATGACCTTAACATGGTCAACAAATCATAAGCGCTAGCCAAGTTCAACCCGACATTTCCTGATTGAATTAAACCTGCTCGCACGACCCTTAACATGGTCAACAAAGTGGCACAACCACCCTAATCCAATCGCATCATATGCTTATGCAGATAAGTACTAATCAGCCACCGCTCACTATGCCTTAACATGGTCAACAAACGTAACACGAATACTAAGTAGTACTTATCTGAAATGACGGAGGTCTTGTTTTCCCCAATCAGAGCAAAGCACTATTTGAAATTTAAATTTTAAAATGAAGCAACGCTTCAGATGCAGCGCCGAGCAGCGCACCACGTGCAAAGCACGGGTGCGCTAACGCTGGAATTAAAAAACTCCCCACAGTTAGATCAAAAGATCTAATAATAATGATAAATCATTAATTAATCAGAATTAAATTCTGTTATGGAAAGATTTTCCAATCTTGTTAAAAACAAGAAGATTGCCTTCTGTAAAACAGAAGCCCTAGGATCAAAGATCCAATGGTGGGAAACATCCCCAAATCAATCAGAGAAAGATCTCTTTAACTGATTCAACAAATCAGCTTTCCCTATATAAAGGCCCCAAGACTTCAAGTCTTATACAGAGAAACCCCCCCCCCCCCACCCGATAAACTTTGAGAAACCAAAAGAAAAATAGCAAGCTCTTGCAAGAAGATTTTTCTTCAAGGTAAGAATGAAGGATAATGAACACAGAGATGAAGAGTCATCGGGAGTCACCTCTCTCTCCTGAAAACTTAGTTAGTCTCTCTCTGCTTCGTTGCCTCACCTCACTGAAGAAAGAAAAATTCATTTCTTTAAAAAGATCATAGATCTACAAGACAAAAAGTCTTTCACAAAAGAGATCAAAAGATCTCATCATAAAATAAAAGAAGAACATAATTCTTCTCACAGATCATGGATCTATAAAGGCAAAGCCTTTCATCAACATAAGAGATTGGAAATATCTCCTGCAAAAATAAGAACTGTTGTTCTTAGATCTTGAGACAAAGTCTCTTTTAAGGAACATAAATGTGTTTCCCAGATCATAAAATTGATCAGATGCGCTTTGCGCTCTTGAACTGCGCTTTGCGCTCATGAACTGGGCTTCTGCGCTCTCTGGACTGGCACTCAGCGCCAAATGCGCCACTTGTCAATCACGTATGCGCCAATTGACAACTTGCGCTTTGCGCTTCTGAAATAGCGCACTGCGCTCATGGGCTGGCGCTCAGCGCCAAGCGCACCACGTGTCATTCATGTGTGCGCCACTGAATTAATAGCGTAATGCGCTCATATATTAGCGCAATGCGCTCATCATCTAGCGCTCAGCGCCAAGCGCGCCACGTGTCACTCACGTGTGCGCTACTCAGCAGAAGCGCACTGCGCTTTTTGACTGGCGCAAAGCGCCAAGCGCACCACGTGTCCCTCACGTGAGCGCTGACAGAACATAAATTGTTCTTTAATAAGCCCAGAGCTATAATGAATGCTCAGCATTCAATAAAAGACAAAACATTGCCAAGATATAAATCAATGCTCAGCATTGTTAAAAGGGACAAGCCCAAATAAAGGCTCAAAGTCTAAAATAAAATGTTTTATTGGACTTAGCCCAAGATTGGCCATAAGTCCTCAACTCATATTAATTGAGCTCATCTTCTCACAAATATGTTAGCAGATCTTAGCCCCAAATTGGACTACAGATCTTTCAACCAACTCACATGTTTACCCCAATCAGAGCAAAGCTCTGTTCAAATTCCAAGGCGGGAAACGAAGCAACGCTTCTATTTCCCCCAATCAGAGCAAAGCACTGTTTTGAAAATTAAAGTTAAAATAAATAAAGCAACGCTTCAGATCCCCTGCGCTGCGCGCAGAGCGCCACGTGTCAAAATCAGACACGCCAGTGCAGGGAGCGCACTCAATCAGAGCAAGGCTCTATAAAGGAAGCAATGCTTCGGGCAACTTGCGCTCTGCGCTGCGCGATACATGTCAGCGCAGTTGCGTCGTGCTCTGCACTGCGCGACACGTGGCAGCGCAGTTGCGCCGCGCTCTGCGCTGCGCGACACGTGTCAAGCGCAAGTGCGCTTGCGCCAACTGTGCCAGCACCAAAACAGAATTAAAATTCTAGAAAGATCTTTCTGATCTTATTAAAACAATAAGATCCTCTTCTATAAAACAGAAGCCCTTGGATCAAAGATCCAACGGTGGGGAAAAATCCCTAAATCACTCAGAGAAAGATCTCTTTAACTGATTTAACAAATCAATTGGCACTATAAAAAGGCCCCTAGACTCCAAGTCAAAAGGACACAGAAAAAACAGAGAGAGATATTCAGAACTTCTCTAGAAAATTTTAAGAAGAGCTCACAAAAAAATAAAGGTAAAACCCTTTGAATAAAAAGAAGAGTTTCTTCTAAAAAAAATCATTGATCTAAGAACAAGATCAAAGTTCTTCAATAAAAAAAATATAATAATAATAAAGGTATTGCCTTTTGATGAACCATTAGTTCTGGAATCTTAAAAAGATTCTTTTCTTTAATCCAAAATTGGATCAAGATAATTAACAGTGCCCTGCACTTGTAAATCTGCACTGTTGCGCTCTTGGGTTGGCGCAAGCCACTAGAGAGCGCCACGTGTCAGTCTGCGCCTTGCGCTCACAAAATATAGAGCACTGCTCTCTTAAATTGGTGCACTGCACCAGAGTGTGCCACGTGTCAGCAGCGCACTAGCGCAGCGCACTGGCACAGCGCATTGCGCTGACTGCGCTTACGCTCACCAGAGCGTGACACGTGTCACCTCCATATGCGCTTACGCTGGTTAATTGGCGCAGAGCGCCTGACAGGCCACATAGCGCACTGTCAGATGATTAATGCTCTGCATTATTAAAAAGAAGGGCAGAGCCCAATTTAAAAATAAAAAAAAAGCCTAACAGGCCTAATAAAATGCCATGCATTATTTTAAAAAAAAAAAAGAGGGCAGAGCCCAAACAAAGGTCTGTCAGACCAAAATAGATGTTGTGCATCATTTAAAAAGGGACAGAGCCCAAATAAAGGTCTAATAGACCAAACATAAATGCAGTGCATTATTAGACAGGGGCAGAGCCCTAGTAAATGCCTAATAGGCCAAATGCAAATAAAATGTTCAACACTTTCAACTGGACTTAGCCCAATTCTGGCCGTAAGTCCTCAAATTAAATTGACTGAGCACGACTGCTCTCTTAAATCAATTTACATCCGGTTCAAGGGTACATCTCTGAACTCCTCTGACATTTGTCGTTGTAATCCTTCAACGTCGTCAGAGAGGTGACGGGTCCCGACAACCACACATCGATACGGACTAATGTGTCCTTAAACTCATGGACTAATGCGTCCTTAAACACATCAATATGGACTAATGCGTCCTTAAACTTATGGACTAATGCATCCTTAAACACATCAATATGGATTGTGGGGTCCTTAAACTCATGGACTTATGCGTCCTTAAACCTATATTCGTCCCCAAACGGGAATGTTGGACCACCATGTCCCTAAACTGGCAATGGACCACCATGTCCCCAAACTGGCAATTGACCACTATGTCCCTAAACTAGAACAATAGAGCCTAAATGCTCTTTTGTCGGATCTAAACGATCTCGTTTAAGTTGATCTTAGCCTCAAATATGGCTAACGTATCCTTAAACCTTCAAACAGACTTTAGTCCCAAATTGGACTATAGATCCCCCAATCAACTCTGGTTCAAGGGTACATCTCTGAACTCCTCTGACATCTGTCGTTGTAATCCCTCAACGTCGTCAGAGAGGTGATGGGTCCCGACGGCCATACATGCAATGGACCACTATGTCCCTAAACTAGAACAATAGAGCCCCCAAATACTCTTTTGCCGGATCTAAACGATCCTGTTAAGTTGATCTTAGTCTTAAATTAGACTAACGTGTCCTTAACAAACGTTTAAGTTGATCTTAGCCTCAAATATGGCTAACGTATCCTTAAACCAAAACCCCAAACCCAAATCTAAGAAAATACGGATTTGGACTAATCCACGTCCTACGGGCGACGACATAAATTAGTCTCCGTATACAATCCATGGGCAACCACAAACAAAACAAACACACATGACACGAAGTGAAATTCTGGAGAAGGAGAAAGTTGTTACCGCGAAGCGGTAGAGTAATTAACTGCAGGGGCTTGCGCCTGCAAGGAAGAGCATCTCCACAATCAAAAACCCTTCAAGCGAGGGGGAATATGACGAAGTCTGCTACGTCAGCCGCATCCGTCTAAACCTCCGATACACGGTGCCATAAATCAACTTGGCATCTTCGGAGAGGTGGACGGATAAAACCAAATAGCATCTGCCCCGAATCTCAGTGTCAAGACTTCGCAGTCTTGTGTGCCGTGATTTGGAGGGGAACAAATTCTGGCACGCCCGGTAGGACCTCTTCCTCTTTCCACTCCACACTTCGTGTGTCGTGTTCGCGAACAAATCGCGGTTTGTTATGGTTGCCTGTGCATTCGAGGTACTTAGATTTGGTGTCTTACTCCATGCAGAAAACAGAAGATCAATAGTTTCAAACTGCACTAACTGCAACTGCAACTGCAACTCTCGCTCCGTCCTTACTGGAGGAGTGACTTACGGGCCCCAAGCGGTATCTCTCTTCAAGATGCCAGTGGAGCAGGTGACTCAAGCCACCACTGGACTATTCTTCGGGACCATGCTCCCACCAATGAGCTTCAATGCCCCAATGACGTTGCAAGCTGCCCCAAAGAAGTCGGTCTTTGATCGACTTACCACTGCCGCGACCCCTCTCAACGGGTCGCCCAACTTCAATACCTCAGTTTTCAACAGACTATGCCAGAACGTCTACAAGCCCGCGATACCCGAAGTTGCCATCCCAAAGTGGATAGCCCTCCCCGTTCAAGCGGACGAAATCATTGGAAAGGCTTCTCCTTCCAAGAAGACAGTTTTTACAAGGATGGCCATTCCGGTTTCTGCTCCAGGCGAGGTCCTCAAAGCTGCTTTATCTGCCCAAAGGTCTGTCTTTGACAGATTAGACATTGCTTCTCAACGGGTGTGAGTATTTGACAGGATAGCACCAATAACAGTATCTTCTCAAAGTAGGGAGCATGAGGAGGTCACCCCTACGGCTAAACCAACTCCAATCGCGCGATATGCTCGCCGTCGTCACTGGCGCCGGGTAAGGAAAGCTGGGGGCAACTCCCCCTCTGGGATAACTGTAACATTTTAAAAATAATTAAATAAATAATTAAATGAATAAAATTGTTTAAGTGAATTTTAGGATTTTCGGTAAAGTAAAATGTATTTTTCGTGAAACCAAACCGTGATTGTTTTTCATTATAATTTTAAAAATATCTATTTTAATTATGAAATTACTAGTAAATGGTGTTTATTTATCCAATTATAAATTTTTAGTTTAATAAAATATTTTTCCTAAATTAATTATTTTAAATATTAACATAAGCCTTATTTTTACACTAAATTAGTGTAAATTACAAATTTAAATGGTTTTAATTTGTAAAAGTGAGCCATAGCATATTATAATTTAGTGTTTATCATGCAAAATTTATTTGCAAATTTTTCCTAATTTCTAGAGCTTTCTTGAGTTGCTATAGTAAATAAATAAATAAATAAATAAATAAGCATGAAAAGACTTTTTATGATGTTTCTTCTCTTGAAACTTCTACACACTTTTTCCACTCTCTTCTTTCTCTCACTCCCCTCACTTAGGCCGGCCACAACCCCCGCATGGCTGCCCCCCCCCCATTTTCCACCTCGTTTTTATTCAAAAATCATCAAAAATACATCAAAAATTCAATTAAAATTCCACAAAATCATATATATTTTCTACCCTTCTATTCTTACTCATTTTTACATGGATTTTGGAGATGGAAAGCATGCATTTTGGAGGCTCATTTCTTGTTTGGATTTCATATTTTGGGAGGTATAATTTCTTTCTTTTGATTTATTATTTTAGATGTTCATTTAAGCTTAATTAGATTTAATGAATTAGTTCTATGTTTTTTTTAAAAATTCAAGTTAGGGTTTGTAAATTCAAGTTATGATTTTTGTTAATTAATTAGGGTTATAATAGTTAGTTTAACACTTGTAGAATTGGAAAATATTGCATGGTTGTTGAATTGTAAAATTTTCATTTAAAATTGTTAAAATTTGGAATTTTTGCTAACTAGGTTTCTCTAAAATATAATTTGTGGTGAATAAAATCTCAATTAATATTTGTAACACTAGATTTTGGTCTTAATAAGGGTATTAACTTGTTGGTGGAATGGAAACTTAAATTGATTGCTAGTTTCTATGGATAATTGATAAATTGTGACAAAATGTGCTATTCTTGTAAACTAGATTTTAGAAATTTCTATATAAATGAGATTAAAAATATAACTTATGGTTTCATTAAATCATTATCATCATGAATTGTGGTTTAAGTCATTAAATTATGCAAAATCATGTTTTGCGGTGGAATTGTGGTATTTTGCTTGAAAAATGTTGAAAATTGTTAAAGGGTGCAAACTAGAAATTTCAAAATAATGCAAATTTGTGTAATAAAAATATAGTAATTGTTTGTATAATCTAGTTATGCTATTTAATGAGTTTTATAACCATTGGTTTCATTTTGATGTCAAGTTTTGATGAAAAACGGTAAACTGGCATTTTCGGGTTTTGCGAAATTGGACGGTTTGATAGATTTTAGTGTTTCGATGGATTTAATCATGTTTTATAATATAAGTAATGTGTTTTAAAACTACAAGTTGTTTGTTGATGTTATCTCGATCCATCGGAGTTTGTACGCCGATATCGAGCGGTATTTGGTTCTTTTGCGTGGACGGGACATAGGTTTTTACCTATGCTTGTTCCTTGTATCGTTTGACTTTTGTATGTGATTCGGTTTACAATGCTATTTATATGTTTGCGTTTAGCTACCCTTCAAGTGGACTACGGGCGATGAAGAGGAGGATGGAGACACCGTCGTCGGCAGACATGGACCAGGTGAGTAGATGTATATCTACGGGGGGAAGTCGGGTGGATGGCGTTTAGCACCCCCGCAACATAGGATAGGAATAGTATGTATTGACATTAGGAAACCAGATGTGACCCTAGATTCTTAATGAGTAGGACCCTAGTAATGACCCTAGGCTGGACTAGACTGATTTAGGAAGACATATCAGAAGATGAATACCTTGGAAGAGGTTCGTAGGTTTCAGGTAGAAACACACACACGCACACACTGAAACACGACATGGTGTATACGTGTATGTGTATATATATATAGAACTAGGTATAGGTATATATATATATATATATACAACACGTACATGGGATTCATTGATGTGATATGATATCTGAGGCATGATGAAACAGTGTAACTGGGCTTGATGCCGTGATCCTTAGCTATACATTCGTATTAAGTGTTAGCGGATCATTGAGAATGAGATAATAAACAGGTATACATAGATTATAATGGGTGGTGATGATATTGAGGTACATGAGACTCTAAAATAGTACCCGGACTGTAACTTGTGACTGATCACGATATGATATATGTACAATCTGATTACGACATTATATAGGTGTGACCTGATGCCGATATCATATAGGTGTGAATTGATGACGACATGATTTCAGTATGACTTAATCACAATATGAAACATGTGACATGATATTTCTGAGGATAAACTAATGATGCATATTATGATGGCAATGATATATGATTGATGTATGGGATTACAGTTTAGCACCTTGATCATGAGATGTGTTGATGATGACATTATACGAATGATGAGGCACTTAGGAGATACTTGACCCGTACCCCGATATTGGGATGCCGTACTATAGATTTTACCGTACGAGGCATAGATATGATGATTGATCCGCACTCTTGATTCGAGGAAGCCGTACTACGTACGTGACGCTATTGAGGCGGCATCGCCGACTATTAGAGATATTGATTCAGACCTTAGGTAGACTCTAGTTTCTTATTGACTAGTTCTTAGGTTTAGTTTTCCTTAGGAGGTTAGATGGACACTAGGTTAGGGTTGAGTCTTATAGTGGTAGTAGTATTAGTATATTAAACGAGTGGATAACACACTTTCGTCTTTACTTTCACACTGTAATCATAATGTTGCATGTTCATACATATGTTGCTATAAACAGTATAAACCTTACCTGTTAGGACACCAGCACCATTACCGATGATGCGCATATTCCACGCACACTCATTTGCCGGCTCACACACATCATCATCGGTAATTGCTATGTCACGTACACTTTAGATCATATTATCTTTTGTTGATAGAATCAGTTAACAACTAAACCGATATAATATTGTGATTACTCTCTGATGTTAGTATAGACATGATATTCATTACTTAGACATTCCTGCATTCATATTTTCATGTTATCGCACAGTATTATGAGCATATGCCGACATTTATCATATACTACTCATGATTTTGAGATTTGGATTTCTGTGAGATTTCTGGATTTTTTGGGAAAACCGCAAGAATATATATAAAAACTTCTCTCTCTCTCTCCTCCTCTCTTTTTAAATAAGATGCGGTTTTCTCGTGATGTATGTGTCGTCCACCATGAGTATTTCATGTTTTCTGTTGGATTTCGAGACCCGATTCGAGGAGTGGATGAACCGTCTCGGGTACATGGTGGGCCCGGTATGGTACCCCGGGGCAAGAAGATCGAGTTGTAGACGATGAGCCTGGCAGGGGAAGGCTACCTACCGGTGATGTCTGGCGCGGCGGATATCCGGAGGATACCGACCGTTGTCGTGAGATTTGATGATATGGGCCGATCCGGACTGACGGAGCCCGAGGTATTGAGACTATGAGACTTGAGATTTACATGTTTGTGTCGATGCTTGACACGGATTTCCATGGATTTCATTGTTGAGACTTCAGATTCTTATACACATTTTACTATGATAACAGCCAAAGATTTCTTATACCGATATACCTGGATTTCAGGATTGCTTATTTTACATTCATGGTGCATGCATATCCATTCATATAACATAGTACTATATGAGGCACTGACACGAGCACGGAGTATCTGCACTTACACGTAGTATTAACCTGCTATTACTAGAGGATTGAGATTTAGTAGTTTATTATTATGACCTAGGATAGCGTCATGCATTCGATTTCTTTTTGTAGATGTCTTCTACTCACGAGTTGGCAACTCACCCCCGTTGTGCCAAATTTTATTATAGGTTCGATGTACAGGTTTCCCAGGTAGCTTGCTGGCACATCTTTTATTTCAGGGTGATTTGCACGGTAGGTTGGTTCACTTGTATCTGAACCACCATTGTATTGTATTCATTCATTTGTATCTAGTAAGCTCCATCAACCATACTTGTATTTATTGATAAGTTTATTGGACCAGTCTTTTATTTCGACCTTAGAGTCGCGCATGTATTATTCTGATTTGGTGGTTTTGCTTTCTTTTGAGTTTTGAGCCTCGCCCTTTGGCGTTGTATACTATTGTGCTTGTTGTGGTTGTTTCCGCCTGTTGGCGTTAAGCTAGCTCCCGTTTGGGGATGCTTTTTATTGTTTATGTATATTATACTTGTTGTACCCGTTTGGGGGCCAGTTTTTACAGAGGAGACTCTGCCGAAATTTTTGGTAAAATTTGCTGATGTTTTTAGACTTGTTTTCTTTTTCTTCTTCTTCGTTTATATGGTTTAGATTTCTGGGCTTCGGCTTACTTAGGTTACGTTGCGCCTCTAGACGTTTCGTAATCTAAGTGCCGGTCACGTTCCGTACTTTCGGGTCGTAACAATAACTCCGCCAGCTCCGATGGTAGGGATCGATGCTGCTGTTCCGACTGGGAACAGCTTTGAACCGCTCAACGAGGTGCGCAGAAACTCTCCTACTGCAGTGCTGAAGAGAACTCCTTCACCTGTGAAGAATGCTACAGAGAAAAAGCCGGAGCAGCCCCCGCAACGGCTATCCTCTGAAATTTACAAGGTCTGGCGTCAAGTCCAAGACTCCGTGATGGATCAAGACTATCTCCGCCGACAGAAAAAGATGAAGGCTCAGCAGGAGAAGGACTACTCAAAGCCACAAAAAGTGACAGCTGGCTGGATGCCCACTGCAACGGCTCCCTCAACGTCAATCACTCAAAAGAAAAGGAGGCCGCAAAAAGCCCCTGTGAACAGGACGAACCGTAAAAGCGTTGAATCTAAATGCCCCAAGTCTGTGGGCATTGTGGTGCACACTGTTTATATGGCTTCCGGAAAGGAGGAAAGCCGTGCTTCGACAGGTCACCGACCGCTCATCCGATCCGTGATAAAAGCCCAGGAGCAGCAACAGAAGCTTCAGGAAATGATGACTGCGATGGCCGCACTTACCGGGCCAAAATAAAGCTCGGAGGCATCATCAGAACAGCGTCACGAACAAGAAACCGATGCTGACTTCTTACGTAGAGTCCTCGAAAAGAAGGACAAAGAGGCCGCAGAGCAAGCGGCTAACATAAAACAAATGGCGCTCCTCTTCCAAGATATGGTAGGGATGATGTTACAGTCGGACCCTCCAGCTGAAGACCCTCTGATCATTGTTGAAGATGATAGAAGGGAGACATCTAATCCTCCTCCAGCTCTTTCAGCAGCCAAGGAAGAAACCATTTCCAAAGCTGCACTAGATGACTACATTGCACAGCAGATACGAGTTCATCAGGCGAATGAGGCGGCTGGGCAAACTGTTAGAACCGGACGACCCTACCCGGGCTGGTATGACCAAATCAGTTACCCGCCGGGATATACGATCCCTAAGTTCCACGTATATAAAGGGACAGGGAATCCACATCAGCATGTCACTCAATTCAGGGCCTTATGCGGCAACACTGGAGGCGACGACAAACTGCTGCTTCGCCAATTCGTCGGCAGCTTAGCGGAAACAGCCTTTGAATGGTATTCGAAGCTACCTAACGACTCTGTCAAAACATTTGCGGAAATGGAGCTACTGTTTACACAAAGATTCGCGAGTGCTAGTGAACGCACCCCGATCACCGCATTGATCAACGCGAGAGTAAGGCCAGGCAATACATGGGTCCAATACGCAATACGGTGGCGAAACTTATGGTCGAAGTGCGAACAACGCATCAAAGAAGCACCTGCGGTAGGCATGTTCGTGGGCACTTTTGATCCGCAAGCGACCATCTCGCAATTCATGATGTTCTTCAAGCCAACTACTTTCCAGGCCTTGATCGACAAGATGGCCCAAATGGATCAGATAGGACATAAACCGTCTCCTCCAAAGCCAGACTCTCGAACTGAGAAAGGGAAAGCGATCGTTGTTGCCAATACTCAACAACAGCCGAGCAACTTAAAGCCGGTTGTCCTTCGAAACAATATGCGTCCACGCCCATCCCATGAGGAAAGACTAGGACGTCCTTACTCGTTTCCTTAGAATAAAACAAGGAGACTGTTCGAGCTGGCAGTGCGCAACAAACTCATCAATCTGCCGAGTCCAAAACTTCCGTTGCAGCCAGAAGATGTCAACGATCCCAATTATTGCCCTTACCACCAAACAATAAGTCACCCGATCGAGGATTGCTTCGTCTTTAAAGGATGGGTTGAAGACCAACACCAACAGGGCAAGTTCGCGTTGTCCGACAACTGGAAGGTGAGCCCGCCACAACCACATGTTCCGAGAAAGATGGATATACTCATCATGCTCATTCATAGGGAAAGCCCCATAGACCGAAAAGTCAGTAAACTAGATATTCGCCTCAAATACGGCGACGGTGGACCGCAATGTCCTAAAACTTGCAGATGGACCGAAACGTCCTTAAACTAATGATGGACCACTACGTCCTAAAACTAGCTGTTGACCGAGATGTCGATAAACTACGGTGGATTGCAACATCCCAAATCCGATAAAAAAAATATAAAATAAATAAAAACGGTATGTCCATAAGCAAAATGGACACGGATGAAAACCCGAAAGGGCTCCGTGAGTAAAAACAGCAGGGCTACCGGCGAGTGTTTGTGAAAACCCGAAAGGGCGCAACCTCGTTAGAAAAAAGAATAACAAGAACAAAAAAAAATAAAGACGGTATGTCCATAAGCAAAATGGGCACGGATGAAAACCCGAAAGGGCTCCGTGAGTAAAAGCAGCAGGGCTACCGGCGAGTGTTTGTGAAAACCCGAAAGGGCGCAATCTCGTTAGAAAAAAGAATAAAAAGAAAGAAAAAAGAATAAAAAGAATAAAAAAATAATAATAAAGACGGTATGTCCATAAGCAAAATGGACACGGATGAAAACCCGAAAGGGCTCCGTGAGTAAAAACAGCAGGGCTACCGGCGAGTGTTTGTGAAAACCCGAAAGGGCGCAACCTCGTTAAAAGACACTTGTAGGGTCCTCTCGACCTTGTAAGGAGAAACCACCCACGTGAGATCCTTACGACTCACAAGGGAGCAACACACTTAGGGATCCTCACGATTCCTAAGGAGAAATTACACTTGCGAGATCCTCACGACTCGTAAGGAGAACTCTCTTATGGGACCTTCACGGCTCATAAGATTTGAAAGTCTTAAGTTACAGAGACCTGAACCTGTTCTTAAGAAACTCCCACAACCTTTGATATTACCCTACAAGTGGCTCGATACTGACCCTTGTGTACAATCCACGGACGCGAATAAACATTTCCCTAACAAAAGTCCCACCCGTGACTAGGGATATGTCCATATGGTGAACGACTCTTGTAAGTCCTCTCGACTTATAAGGAGAAAACCCTCTTGTAAGATCCTTACGACTTACAGAGGAACATACACTTAGGAATCCTCATGATTCCTAAGGAGAAAACGCACCTGCGATATCCTCACGACTCGTAGGGAGAAACACCTTTATGAAACCCTTACGGCTCATGAAGTCAAAAGCCTTAGTCGACGTGCTCTTTTTAAAAACTTGATCTTTTTTTTTTTCAAAACATGGTTTCTTTACCTGTTCAAAACTAGTTTTTCCTTATTTACTCCTTAAATGGTTTTAGATTTCTGGGCTTTGGCTTACTTGGATCAGATGGAGTCCTGTAGACTTCATAGGATTCAAGGGCCAGTCACGTGCTCTTTCGGGTCGTGACAAAGTTGGTATCAGAGCGCTAGGTTGACCTTGGTTCGAGTCTAAGTTTGACTATGTGGAGCCTAGGGCATTACCTATATACGGAACTTAGGCTTGACCTTACGGAACTTAGACTTGGTCGAGGGGGTATTAGACCCGAACTTTCTTCGCGTAGGATGACCCTTGGTTGATGGAATAGGTGACTAAAGTAGAGTGACGTACCGTTGGTATGTTCCGCGGCATACTTACGACACGCCACTCCGCTTAAGAAACCTTAGGATGTACATTTCCTTGCACAGTATTATATTCCTTCCTATGATCTATCTTCATCGATACTGGTTATGGTTTTGCTGCCGCGATTGCACGGGCAGAGTGAGCTACGGCTCGAGTTGTCAGCATGAGCTCGTCGTGGACGAGGACTGACCGGGGCGTGATTCCAGAGACATACGGTTGCTTTGAGGCTTCGTATTTTGTGTTTCTGCACTTTGGGCGCTTGACAGATCGCTGTTGCGAGATTTCTAGGGTGTACCGGTCGGTACTAGAGGACTGAGCCACTGATAGAGGCCAGCCAGGATGTGATGACTGTTGATATATCGCTTATCCAGGGTGATTGAGGCGTTGTTTAGCGTATAGACGAAGGAGCCAGTTGTTGCTGCTAATGATGAGATATCGCCCAGATGATTGGAGCTACTGCAGCATGGGCATGTTCTTGGAGACATGATAGTGAGTCGCTAGTCACCGAGGATGAATGACTAGGACGTGTGGTTCGTTCGCTTACCCCGATGCGAGGTCATCAGATAGATTGATTCCAGCTAGAGGCGACTTCACGCTGATTCGTTGAGAGTCGATTGAGACGATCGAATGTCAGGAACCTATTTTCCAAGTTTAAAGTATACGGAAAGACATGCAGGTGATTCTATGGACCCTCTAGAAGAATGAAACCCTAACTCGACTTAATGACCGTGTGAAAGCCTTTGAACCTTCGGGTTTGCGGCAGTTCCGCGGCGCCATTAGTGAGGCTTGGGTTTGCCCTTCTACGGCTGGACCACCGACGCTGTGGCATGTACTCGATACTATTAAACTGTACCCGAGATGTGAGCTCTTGGGGGATTATGAGGTTCTGACGAGTCGATCGGATGGTTCGACATCTTTCGGATATTGTGATGGGACACTGCTTGGGAGACTCCAGATGCGAGCATAGCCGTCGGAGCGCAGTTCGTGTAGCCACGATGAGATGAGTCCGAATCAGTCGATATTTGAGCAAGGTGGAGTAAAGAGTTCGCACGAGATTTCGACGAGATGACGTTCCACTCCGCTGACATCAGAGATGTGATATGCACGCTGAGGACGTGTTCGGCTAGACATCTTCTACTGAGTGAGGAAGATACCGAGTTCGTGATTTCAATTCCGTATGAGGGACTTCGGATGGACCGTAGCCGAAGGCATTGCAATGCGCAGATAGAGACGCGATGTCGAAATGGACGATGATACAGGCAAGCGGGACAAGAGGTTCGTGCGAGACGCTGATGAGCTGTCATTACTTCCCGTCGAGACCAGAAGCCTGATATCCTTGCAGAGGCGTTGGGATGCGACCAATTTCCGAGGAAACGATGTGCTGAGGACACAGATGTCCATTGAACGAGAAAAGACTATGCAAGAGTACCAGCCTCCATATAGATCGGCATAGGCAAGATCGACAGAGACCTTGAGTAGGATTCCTTCCAGTACACTGCTGCTATAAGATTTGCACCAGGAGTAGATGCGTGATGTGCATTCAGAGGACCCGAGGTCGGCGCCAGAGATGTGCTGTTTTACGAGCGGTCGTGAGGATTGACCGAGAGGTGACCAGGAAGTGCCAGAACGGAATCGTTCCTGTCAGCACTCCTGACCGGGCCGATGAGCCGGTGGATTGCGAGATTGGTAATCTACAGGAAAGATCAGGAACCAGAGGTGGAGGACGCCAGCCGCGAGCAAGAGGCAAGTGGAGATCTTGCGCCGCTAGAATTGGATGTACCGGCACCTTCTCGACTTCGAGGGAGGATATACCGACGCCAGTATTTATACTTTATGATTTGTGATTTTATGATTTGACTATCACGTATCCGTCACTTTGGATTTCGGTATTTTGGCGATCTATTTGCGTGATTTAGTTTTGGTGACCGAGTTTCATGATATTTGATTTTGTGCACCATGGTTGCACCTACTGGGTATTTATACCTGGTACATGGTTATTACTCTTGAGGTGTTGATTGCGATTTCATGCCTATTTTATGCCGGTGATTTGATTTACGCTTCCAGCATAGTTTTCATGCACTTCTAGTGTTTTGCTTTTGATTGAGCCGCATTATATATCGTCGATTTTGACCCTGATATTGATGACTGATTCTTGCACTCCGTGCTTTTGGTTGGACTTACGTATGTTCGACGTTTGCTATGGGATTTTGTGAGTTCGTGCATGTTAAGTGCGCAGGGTTTGGATTTTCATTCGTGCACGATGGGTGCACCGATTTGGATTTTTGCGCATGTTGGGCACATATTTTGAGATACGTTTTTGGTACATACCCGGTGCACTAAATCGAGATTTCTTCGTGCATGTCAGATGCACCGGATTTTTGGCTGTCAGGCACATACGTTGCCTATGACAGATGCTTCGTGCACACCCGTTGCACCTAGATGTTGCTTTGTGCATCTGTTTAGCACATATATGGATTTTGATTTCCGTGCGCACCAGACGCACAGGGTGGTGTTATGTATATTTTTGAGATTTATTCTCTTTGGAGCAGTACTTTTTATGATGTTGGATTTTGCTTTCATACTGAGCAGGACTAGTCAGAGGACAGTACCTGGATATTTATTTTGCATGCATCGATAGTTATCGAAGGGATTTCCAAAGAGCGAGCTATAGTCTCAATATATACCTACGTGTCCGATATGACGCGAAACGTTTTAAAAACAGGAAACCCTTCTAAATTGTTTTCAAAATGGCGGAACGTACTTATTAAACAAAGGATATATATATACACATATATAGTTATTTTCTTATGAAAAACGTCCGCCACTGTGCAGTGTTGCGCGCATCGCACAGCGACTTAAAGGTTTGGGCATGCATTTTCATCAGCTATTCACATGTATAGATTGGATGTCTACATGTGTAGTTCTGATCCGTATCATATCGGTTTTGTATTGGATTTGACATTGTGTCTTTACCTTGACTCCGATGATTGCGGGATGCTTGATGGAGCGTTGTTTTTGAGTTATCTGCTCATTACTCACGCGCCTGCATTGCGCTGTGACGTTTTATGTATTGATGATTTCGGAGCCCCGACGACTTGAAATTGTATCGAAATGTTTTAGAATTTGGGATTTTAAATTTAAATTCGGGGACCGAATTTCTTTAAGGGGGGTAGATTGTAACATTTCCAAAATAATAAAATATTATTTTCGGGAATTTTTATAATTTAATATTATTTTAATGAATATTTTAATATTCGGGTGTAATTAAATACAAATAAATGGGGGGAAAATTTGGAAAATTTTAGAAAATTCTAAAATGAGGTATTTTATGGAATTATGCCATTTTAAAGTTTTTAAGACTAGTTATATGCTAATTTAGTGTTAATCGCGATTAAAAA
This sequence comes from Agapanthus africanus, assembly GCA_030015575.1. Lineage (NCBI taxonomy): Eukaryota > Viridiplantae > Streptophyta > Magnoliopsida > Asparagales > Amaryllidaceae > Agapanthus > Agapanthus africanus. The sequence continues at coordinate 481,446,394 of JASDDO010000010.1, read as the reverse complement.
TCGCTAATTGGATTTTTAGCACTTTTGAGCAAAAATGTGCACATATCATTTTCCACACTTGTTACACTTGTGTTACATTTCTTTTGCCATGGTTTTCTTTTGGGTTCACTATTCAAGTGAGAAGTGTTAGAAAAGAAAAGAAAAGGAAAAAGGAAATGGAATGATGAGAGAGAGAGGGTAGGTATAGGTCAACCCCACCTTTTGAAGCCATGCCCCCATCATTCCCTTCTCATTTCTCTCTCCCTCTCCCTTGATGAGCTGCTGCCCTCTCCCTCACTCTCACCCTCTTCACTAAAACCCTAGATCCATCAAGAAAACAATGCCAAAACCCCATTCTCACTTCACAAAAAATAGTCCCAAGCTCACTAGCTTCACATTGAACCTAGCAAGATTGGATTTGGAGGACTTTGAGCAACTCAAGAAAATTCTTGAGTTGCCAAAGGAGGTAATTTCTGCACCCTCTTGTAGCATTTCTACTTCCTTATGCATCAATTCTAGTTTAGTGTCGATATCGTGTCATTTTGTGGACTTTTGAGATTTCAAGTTAGGGTTAAGGGAAAAACTGAAACTAAGATGAAATTGAGGCTTGTTGAGACCCTAGAAACCCTGGTGTAATGCTAATTTTGAACCCAAAACCTGAACTTGAAAACAGAATACGGAATTTCGAAATCGATATCGGGGAAAACAGGAAATCTGGGACTGTTATATGGAATCTGCTATCACCCCGAGATCCCATAAATGAAACTGAGTTTACAGTGAGATGTTCAGGCACCAATGAACCAACACCCCAAACCCTAGCCCCCAACTCCTTCACGAGGCCGCCAATTTTCCCATTCTGGCCGCAATTTGCGGCCAGAGCAGAGGGGATTTGCCTCGAAATTCGTGCATGGCCCCATTTCCTATAGTTTAGACCCTGGGTATATCTAGTTTTGACAGATTCCATCTAGGGTGAAATCTGGGATGATTTTTCCTATGTTGGTGCATGATTTGAGACTTGTTTTAGCGTGGATTTTGGTTTTTGGTGATTCATTCCTGTCGGGTGGCGTTTAGACGTCAACGACGGGTGGATATTGATCGTGTTGACATGCGAAGCGATAGGTTTCTACCTATGCGAGTAGCGTGTGCTGTTTTAGTTTCCGATGTGATTTTCATGTGCTTTAGCGTTATGATATCCTTGTAGGTACCCCGAGTGATGTTGATGCAAAGAGGATGAAGATGGCGACATCGGTACCGACACACGAGAAGCGAGGTGGGTAGATTTATATCTACGGGGAGAAGTTGGGTGGATGGCGTATAGCACCCCCGCAGTCCGTAGTGATGTATACGAATACGTATACACACGTATATTTATTATGTGTTGTTTAGGATCATTGATCGTAATAATGGTATTTTTGGTGCTAAGATTATATTGGTGTAGTATAGTACGAACCCTAGAGCAGCGGTTGCGCTCATACCTACACTTACACATATACTTGCATACATTCCTTCATTTATTGATGCGCATTTGGTGGTGCGTATATCTACACATGGGTATGGGACTATGTGTTCATATACGGGTTGGTGATGATACGTGGGTTTGAGATGATACTTGACGTGAGGCCGTGAGATCGGCGATGTGACATAGTTACCCTTTGAGGTGCGATATGATAGTTTTAGCGGGCCCTTGGACATGTGCTTTACCCGCATTCATATTTTTATAGATGGTATCGATTTGCACTAGATTTACAGTAGTACCCCAGATTGTGTGATCTGATGATAAGTGATATCTGATATGTGATGAAATTGGGTGATATTGACCCCTACCCAGTTATTGGGATGCCGTATGACGATCTACCGTACGAGCCGATATTGATGATAGATCCGCACTCATAACTCGAGAATATCTTACGATATGTTATTGAGGCGAGATCACCGACTATCACATCTATATACATTGACTCAGATTAGGTGGTTTCATACCCCTCCTGTCTAGATTGTTTAGTAGACCTTAGACTAGACCGAGTCATACCTATTTCAAAACTAACGAATCGGGGATATTTTAAAGATAGGCAGAAAGGTCATACGGATATTTTCAAATGATGTATCTTTTCTTAAAACACCGTAGCCCTTGTTTTACCAAAAGCCCTGATCCGTCTTATTTCAAATGGCACCCCTGCATGACATGTACAGATTGGTGTAGATTCTTTACTTTTGCGTTGATTGTTCGATTCCGCACATTCATGCTATTCGCATTGCTTGCATATGTTTATATGCGCATACTATTATTCCATGCTGCAGGATATATTGTTACTTGCATTTCACTTATATTGTCACATTCATCTTGCTTTCTGATTTGCGCATTGAGATAGTTTGTTTCTATGATATTTCTGGTATTGAGAGAGGGCTGACCCGGACTGACGGATGCCCGATATATTGAGAGAGGGCTGACCCGGACTGACGGATGCCCGATATACTGAGAGAGGGCTGACCCGGACTGACGGATGCCCGATATACTGAGAGAGGGCTGACCCGGACTGACGGATGCCCGATATATTGAGAGAGGGCTGACCCGGACTGACGGATGCCCGATATACTGAGAGAGGGCTGACCCGGACTGACGGATGCCCGATATATATTGAGAGTGGGCTGACCCGGACTGACGGATGCCCGGTATGTGAGGATTTACGTGCCGATGCTAGGCACAGGTTTTCATGATGTTTTCGAGTGTCGATGCTAGGCACTCAGGTTCCATGCTTTTGGTTATATCCTCATATTTTCCATGCATATGCTGATGATATTTACATGCATGATGGTTTTGTCATTGGATGACGAGTGGACGGGATCCACGTGCATGCAGATTGATTTCATTGATTATACCTCATATTCATGACATGCTATTACCTGAGGCACTAGCACGAGCACTTGGCACTACACTCATGTATAGAGATTATATTGCCAGTTTAGCATGCTTCAGCTTTATTCATATTGAGGTTTACTTATATCTGATCGTATTGACCTAGGATGGGTCATGCATTCGATTTCTGCTTGTAGATATCTTTCTATTCACGAGTTGGCAACTCACCCCCGTTGTGCCCCAGTTCTTGCAGGTTTGCCGTACAGATTCCATAGCGGCATTTCTGGCACACTGCTTCCTTATGGGTGACTTGCTTGGATAGGTGGGTTCTTTTGTATCAGAATCGCCATTGTTCATGTATTATTTATTGTATCTAGAATTGTCCATCAACCAAAACTTGTATATTGTTTCAGACTTGGAAACAGTGTTATATTATTTCGACCTTAGAGTCGCGCTAGTAGTATTACGGTTTTCAGGCTGTTTTGAGTTTCTTTTGAGTTTGATCCTCGCCCTTTGGCGTTGTATATTATTATTGCTTGCGTGGTTGTGACCGTCGATTGACGAAGAGCTAGCTCCCGCTTGGGGATGCCTTTTATCATGTCATATATATTATTCTTGTTGTACCCCGTTTGGGGCCAGTTTTTACAAAGGAAACTCTGCCGAAATTTTCAGGAAAAATTACACAATTTAAAAATACATATTCGGCTTAGTTATTTAAAAACTTGATCTTTTTTTTTTCAAAACATGGTTTCTTTACCTCTTCAAAACTAGTTTTTCCATATTTGCTCCTTAAATGGTTTTAGATTTCTGGGCTTTTGGCTTACTTGGATCAGATGGAGTCTTGTAGACTTCATAGGATTCAAGGGCCAGTCACGTGCTCTTTCGGGTCGTGACAAAGTTGGTATCAGAGCGCTAGGTTGACCTTGGTTCGAGTCTAAGTTTGACTATGTGGAGCCTAGGGCATTACCTATATACGGAACTTAGGCTTGACCTTACGGAACTTAGACTTGGTCGAGGGGGTATTAGACCCGAACTTTCTTCGCGTAGGATGACCCTTGGTTGATGGAATAGGTGACTAAAGTAGAGTGACGTACCGTTGGTATGTTCCGCGGCATACTTACGACACGCCACTCCGCTTAAGAAACCTTAGGATGTACATTTCCTTGCACAGTATTATATTCCTTCCTATGATCTATCTTCATCGATACTGGTTATGGTTTTGCTGCCGCGATTGCACGGGCAGAGTGAGCTACGGCTCGAGTTGTCAGCATGAGCTCGTCGTGGACGAGGACTGACCGGGGCGTGATTCCAGAGACATACGGTTGCTTTGAGGCTTCGTATTTTGTGTTTCTGCACTTTGGGCGCTTGACAGATCGCTGTTGCGAGATTTCTAGGGTGTACCGGTCGGTACTAGAGGACTGAGCCACTGATAGAGGCCAGCCAGGATGTGATGACTGTTGATATATCGCTTATCCAGGGTGATTGAGGCGTTGTTTAGCGTATAGACGAAGGAGCCAGTTGTTGCTGCTAATGATGAGATATCGCCCAGATGATTGGAGCTACTGCAGCATGGGCATGTTCTTGGAGACATGATAGTGAGTCGCTAGTCACCGAGGATGAATGACTAGGACGTGTGGTTCGTTCGCTTACCCCGATGCGAGGTCATCAGATAGATTGATTCCAGCTAGAGGCGACTTCACGCTGATTCGTTGAGAGTCGATTGAGACGATCGAATGTCAGGAACCTATTTTCCAAGTTTAAAGTATACGGAAAGACATGCAGGTGATTCTATGGACCCTCTAGAAGAATGAAACCCTAACTCGACTTAATGACCGTGTGAAAGCCTTTGAACCTTCGGGTTTGCGGTAGTTCCGCGGCGCCATTAGTGAGGCTTGGGTTTGCCCTTCTACGGCTGGACCACCGACGCTGTGGCATGTACTCGATACTATTAAACTGTACCCGAGATGTGAGCTCTTGGGGGATTATGAGGTTCTGACGAGTCGATCGGATGGTTCGACATCTTTCGGATATTGTGATGGGACACTGCTTGGGAGACTCCAGATGCGAGCATAGCCGTCGGAGCGCAGTTCGTGTAGCCACGATGAGATGAGTCCGAATCAGTCGATATTTGAGCAAGGTGGAGTAAAGAGTTCGCACGAGATTTCGACGAGATGACGTTCCACTCCGCTGACATCAGAGATGTGATATGCACGCTGAGGACGTGTTCGGCTAGACATCTTCTACTGAGTGAGGAAGATACCGAGTTCGTGATTTCAATTCCGTATGAGGGACTTCAGATGGACCGTAGCCGAAGGCATTGCAATGCGCAGATAGAGACGCGATGTCGAAATGGACGATGATACAGGCAAGCGGGACAAGAGGTTCGTGCGAGACGCTGATGAGCTGTCATTACTTCCCGTCGAGACCAGAAGCCTGATATCCTTGCAGAGGCGTTGGGATGCGACCAATTTCCGAGGAAACGATGTGCTGAGGACACAGATGTCCATTGAATGAGAAAAGACTATGCAAGAGTACTAGCCTCCATACAGATCGACATAGGCAAGATCGGCAGAGACCTTGAGTAGGATTCCTTCCAGTACACTGCTGCTATAAGATTTGCACCAGGAGTAGATGCGTGATGTGCATTCAGAGGACCCGAGGTCGGCGCCAGAGATGTGCTGTTTTACGAGCGGTCGTGAGGATTGACCGAGAGGTGACCAGGAAGTGCCAGAACGGAATCATTCCTGTCAGCACTCCTGACCGGGCCGATGAGCCGGTGGATTGCGAGATTGGTAATCTACAGGAAAGATCAGGAACCAGAGGTGGAGGACGCCAGCCGCGAGCAAGAGGCAAGTGGAGATCTTGCGCCGCTAGAATTGGATGTACCGGCACCTTCTCGACTTCGAGGGAGGATATACCGACGCCAGTATTTATACTTTATGATTTGTGATTTTGTGATTTGACTATCACGTATCCGTCACTTTGGATTTCGGTATTTTGGCGATCTATTTGCGTGATTTAGTTTTGGTGACCGAGTTTCATGATATTTGATTTTGTGCACCATGGTTGCACCTACTGGGTATTTATACCTGGTACATGGTTATTACTCTTGAGGTGTTGATTGCGATTTCATGCCTATTTTATGCCGGTGATTTGATTTACGCTTCCAGCATAGTTTTCATGCACTTCTAGTGTTTTGTTTTTGATTGAGCCGCATTATATATCGTCGATTTTGACCCTGATATTGATGACTGATTCTTGCACTCCGTGCTTTTGGTTGGACTTACGTATGTTCGACGTTTGCTATGGGATTTTGTGAGTTCGTGCATGTTGAGTGCGCAGGGTTTGGATTTTCATTCGTGCACGATGGGTGCACCGATTTGGATTTTTGCGCATGTTGGGCGCATATTTTGAGATACGTTTTTGGTACATACCCGGTGCACTAAATCGAGATTTCTTCGTGCATGTCAGATGCACCGGATTTTTGGCTGTCAGGCACATACGTTGCCTATGACAGATGCTTCGTGCACACCCGTTGCACCTAGATGTTGTTTTGTGCATCTGTTTAGCACATATATGGATTTTGATTTCCGTGCGCACCAGACGCACAGGGTGGTGTTATGTATATTTTTGAGATTTATTCTCTTTGGAGCAGTACTTTTTATGATGTTGGATTTTGCTTTCATACTGAGCAGGACTAGTCAGAGGACAGTACCTGGATATTTATTTTGCATGCATCGATAGTTATCGAAGGGATTTCCAAAGAGCGAGCTATAGTCTCAATATATACCTACGTGTCCGATATGACGCGAAACGTTTTAAAAACAGGAAACCCTTCTAAATTGTTTTCAAAATGGCGGAACGTACTTATTAAACAAAAGATATATATATACACATATATAGTTATTTTCTTATGAAAAACGTCCGCCACTGTGCAGTGTTGCGCGCATCGCACAGCGACTTAAAGGTTTGGGCATGCATTTTCATCAGCTATTCACATGTATAGATTGGATGTCTACATGTGTAGTTCTGATCCGTATCATATCGGTTTTGTATTGGATTTGACATTGTGTCTTTACCTTGACTCCGATGATTGCGGGATGCTTGATGGAGCGTTGTTTTTGAGTTATCTGCTCAGTACTCACGCGCCTGCATTGCGCTGTGACGTTTTATGTATTGATGATTTCGGAGCCCCGACGACTTGAAATTGTATCGAAATGTTTTAGAATTTGGGGTTTTAAATTTAAATTCGGGGACCGAATTTCTTTAAGGGGGGTAGATTGTAACATTTCCAAAATAATAAAATATTATTTTCGGGAATTTTTATAATTTAATATTATTTTAATGAATATTTTAATATTCGGTTGTAATTAAATACAAATAAATGGGGAAAAAATTTGGAAAATTTTAGAAAATTCTAAAATGAGGTATTTTATGGAATTATGCCATTTTAAAGTTTTTAAGACTAGTTATATGCTAATTTAGTGTTAATCGCGATTAAAAATCGCTAATTGGATTTTTAGCACTTTTGAGCAAAAATGTGCACATATCATTTTCCACACTTGTTACACTTGTGTTACATTTCTTTTGCCATGGTTTTCTTTTGGGTTCACTATTCAAGTGAGAAGTGTTAGAAAAGAAAAGGAAAAAGGAAATGGAATGATGAGAGAGAGAGGGTAGGTATAGGTCAACCCCACCTTTTGAAGCCATGCCCCCATCATTCCCTTCTCATTTCTCTCTCCCTCTCCCTTGATGAGCTGCTGCCCTCTCCCTCACTCTCACCCTCTTCACTAAAACCCTAGATCCATCAAGAAAACAATTCCAAACCCCCATTCTCACTTCACAAAAAATGGTCCCAAGCTCACTAGCTTCACATTGAATCTAGCAAGATTGGATTTGGAGGACTTTGAGCAACTCAAGAAAATTCTTGAGTTGCCAAAGGAGGTAATTTCTGCACCCTCTTGTAGCATTTCTACTTCCTTATGCATCAATTCTAGTTTAGTGTCGATATCGTGTCATTTTGTGGACTTTTGAGATTTCAAGTTAGGGTTTAGGGAAAAACTGAAACTAAGATGAAATTGAGGCTTGTTGAGACCCTAGAAACCCTGGTGTAATGCTAATTTTGAACCCAAAACCTGAACTTGAAAACAGAATACGGAATTTCGAAATCGATATCGGGGAAAACAGGAAATCTGGGACTGTTATATGGAATCTGCTATCATCCCGAGATCCCATAAATGAAACTGAGTTGACAGTGAGATGTTCAGGCACCAATGAACCAACACCCCAAACCCTAGCCCCCAACTCCTTCACGAGGCCGCCAATTTTCCCATTCTGGCCGCAATTTGCGGCCAGAGCAGAGGGGATTTGCCTCGAAATTCGTGCATGGCCCTATTTCCTATAGTTTAGACCCTGGGTATATCTACTTTTGACAGATTCCATCTAGGGTGAAATCTGGGATGATTTTTCCTATGTTGGTGCATGATTTGAGACTTGTTTTAGCATGGATTTTGGTTTTTGGTGATTCATTCCTGTCGGGTGGCGTTTGGACGTCAACGACGGGTGGATATTGATCGTGTTGACATGCGAAGCGATAGGTTTCTACCTATGCGAGTAGCGTGTGCTGTTTTAGTTTCCGATGTGATTTTCATGTGCTTTAGCGTTATGATATCCTTGTAGGTACCCCGAGTGATGTTGATGCAAAGAGGATGAAGATGGCGACATCGGCACCGACACACGAGAAGCGAGGTGAGTAGATTTATATCTACGGGGAGAAGTCGGGTGGATGGCGTATAGCACCCCCGCAGTCCGTAGTGATGTATACGAATACGTATACACACGTATATTTATTATGTGTTGTTTAGGATCATTGATCGTAATAATGGTATTTTTGGTGCTAAGATTATATTGGTGTAGTATAGTACGAACCCTAGAGCAGCGGTTGCGCTCATACCTACACTTACACATATACTTGCATACATTCCTTCATTTATTGATGCGCATTTGGTGGTGCGTATATCTACACATGGGTATGGGACTATGTGTTCATATACGGGTTGGTGATGATACGTGGGTTTGAGATGATACTTGACGTAAGGCCGTGAGATCGGCGATGTGACATAGTTACCCTTTGAGGTGCGATATGATAGTTTTAGCGGGCCCTTGGACATGTGCTTTACCCGCATTCATATTTTTATAGATGGTATCGATTTGCACTAGATTTACAGTAGTACCCCAGATTGTGTGATCTGATGATAAGTGATATCTGATATGTGATGAGATTGGGTGATATTGACCCCTACCCAGTTATTGGGATGTCGTACGACGATCTACCGTACGAGCCGATATTGATGATAGATCCGCACTCATAACTCGAGGATATCTTACGATATGTTATTGAGGCGAGATCACCGACTATCACATCTATATACATTGACTCAGATTAGGTGGTTTCATACCCCTCCTGTCTAGATTGTTTAGTAGACCTTAGACTAGACCGAGTCATACCTATTTCAAAACTAACGAATCGGGGATATTTTAAAGATAGGCAGAAGGGTCATACGGATATTTTCAAATGATGTATCTTTTCTTAAAACACCGTAGCCCTTGTTTTACCAAAAGCCCTGATCCGTCTTATTTCAAATGGCACCCCTGCATGACATGTACAGATTGGTGTAGATTCTTTACTTTTGCGTTGATTGTTCGATTCCGCACATTCATGCTATTCGCATTGCTTGCATATGTTTATATGCGCATACTATTATTCCATGCTGCAGGATATATTGTTACTTGCATTTCACTTATATTGTCACATTCATCTTGCTTTCTGATTTGCGCATTGAGATAATTTGTTTCTATGATATTTCTGGTATTGAGAGAGGGCTGACCCGGACTGACGGATGCCCGATATATTGAGAGAGGGCTGACCCGGACTGACGGATGCCCGATATACTGAGAGAGGGCTGACCCGGACTGACGGATGCCCGATATATTGAGAGAGGGCTGACCCGGACTGACGGATGCCCGATATACTGAGAGAGGGCTGACCCGGACTGACGGATGCCCGATATATATTGAGAGTGGGCTGACCCGGACTGACGGATGCCCGGTATGTGAGGATTTACGTGCCGATGCTAGGCACAGGTTTTCATGATGTTTTCGAGTGTCGATACTAGGCACTCAGGTTCCATGCTTTTGGTTATATCCTCATATTTTCCATGCATATGCTGATGATATTTACATGCATGATGGTTTTGTCATTGGATGACGAGTGGACGGGATCCACGTGCATGCAGATTGATTTCATTGATCATACCTCATATTCATGACATGCTATTACCTGAGGCACTAGCACGAGCACTTGGCACTACACTCATGTATAGAGATTATATTGCCAGTTTAGCATGCTTCAGCTTTATTCATATTGAGGTTTACTTATATCTGATCGTATTGACCTAGGATAGGTCATGCATTCGATTTCTGCTTGTAGATATCTTTCTATTCACGAGTTGGCAACTCACCCCCGTTGTGCCCCAGTTCTTGTAGGTTTGCCGTACAGATTCCATAGCGGCATTTCTGGCACACTGCTTCCTTATAGGTGACTTGCTTGGATAGGTGGGTTCTTTTGTATCAGAACCGCCATTGTTCATGTATTATTTATTGTATCTAGAATTGTCCATCAACCAAAACTTGTATATTGTTTCAGACTTGGAAACAGTGTTGTATTATTTCGACCTTAGAGTCGCGCTAGTAGTATTACGGTTTTCAGGCTGTTTTGAGTTTCTTTTGAGTTTGATCCTCGCCCTTTGGCGTTGTATATCATTATTGCTTGCGTGGTTGTGACCGTCGATTGACGAAGAGCTAGCTCCCGCTTGGGGATGCCTTTTATCATGTCATATATATTATTCTTGTTGTACCCCATTTGGGGCCAGTTTTTACAAAGGAAACTCTGCCGAAATTTTCAGGAAAAATTACACAATTTAAAAATACATATTCGGCTTAGTTATTTAAAAACTTGATCTTTTTTTTTTCAAAACATGGTTTCTTTACCTCTTCAAAACTAGTTTTTCCTTATTTACTCCTTAAATGGTTTTAGATTTCTGGGCTTTTGGCTTACTTGGATCAGATGGAGTCCTGTAGACTTCATAGGATTCAAGGGCCAGTCACGTGCTCTTTCGGGTCGTGATATTTTCTCACTTATTTTTCATCACAAAATCAAAGCAAGAAAGCTTTGCAAAAGAGAAAGAAGAAGAAGAATAGTGATCCATTTCTTTTGTGATGAATAATGAAAGGATTAATATGATGAATAATGCAACCATGGTTGACTAAACCATTGTAGAGAATTAACCAAGGGCTAGGGTTTGGGTTGAGTTAAGTATGAGTCATAGATAAAAATCAACACAAATATCTTTATCATGACAAAAGAAAAGCATCTAGAATCAACTAGAAGTCTTAACCCTAATCCAAACCCTAAACGTGTTTAAACTCCACTAAACATGTTGCATTAGTTATCATATCATGTTACAATATTATATATCACATATATAATATTTATCGTAACAAAATAAAATAATGCATTTAACATATATCGCATATATATCAATGTATTACCCGAGTGAGAAAAAGAATCTTTTAGTGAGCTAATATTAGTTAATGCAATTTAATATATCATATATATTATTATACATTAAATTATCGAATCAACACTTGATCCGAAAATCCGGCTATATCGCATATAACCGACTAATATTTTTCCGTACGGATTCATCGAATCAACATTTGATCCGATGACCCGGCTGATATCAAATATCGCGAGATTAGAATACGGTATCTCATATCGCATTATTCTCGGTTCCGCACATATCACATACGTGCCCCTACTCCGTTTTGCCTGAGTCAAGAAACCTCTGTGTAGGACTCTAAAGAATCGTCAATACGCCGGCAGTAGGTGATGATCATATCAAAACACCCACAAGCTGCAAGCGGTCAACTAAACGTAACAGCTACCCAGGTATTGAGCGCTCAGAAGATCAACAAGCAAGCCTGTACATTCTCATGTGAATCCAAACAGTAACACTCCCGTACATTCCGGTCTCGTCGTCTGATATGTCGCATATCTCGTCTAGGGGTGGTAAACGTCAGACCCCAGTAGCTTGATAAGTCGTGTTGATATGAGGTCTATAACAGTTCGAGAAACTACTGATAACACTTACCAGTAAATCTCAGCAACCCTGGCCAGGGATTTCCGGTTATAGCCAATCGAACACAGCACAACATCAACTCCCTATACCGGGAGAGACGAATCCCCTCCTATCGCTCATTGCCTCCATGTGATTCAGGACTGTACCCAAAAGCCACCTTTTTGCACGCCCTATTGGACATGGTATGATGGAAATCAAAGCACAGTGGGAATCACACAAGACTCTATGACGATCTCGGGTCAACAGACTACTCTGTACCAGTGTCACCGGAGAACTGCCATCTGACGTGAGGTATAATACCATCTGGGAGTTCTCGGCGAGTCCGTCCAGTGTACCCAGTCTCCTTTGAGCACCCGTACACCATCCTTGATGTCAAACACCAATGGATATGGGATCATCCATCGTCCATCATATGGGTCAAGATGAGTATACGCTAGTCTACTCTGGTGTATCGATGCCCTGTCTCGATACACCCTCGACTAGGAACAGTTATAGGATGTACTCGTCGACTACCGTGGCCCCACTAGTATGATCTCATCATAGTCCTAGTAGTCGAGTACATATCCTAAGGGCTTTATCAACATGTAACATAGAGACAATCAGGGTACATGTTAAGATAAAGTACAACCAGATAGCATACTATCATGTCGAGCAAGAAAGTCCTCCCTATATATGTCCAAGCATCCATTACAATATACATCGTATGTACAGTAATGGCCTCTAGGGCATACATATAACTAACAGCAGGGCTCTGGACAAAATTCTTATGAAGAGATGAAAATCATCTAAGAGACCAAAGGTCCTAATTAAAGGCAATAAGTGCCGTTCCAACTTCCCAACGGCTGGGATTCTGCCACCGCTGCGCTCACGTTTGGGGGCCACGTAAGCGCAATGGTGGGGGGGCATTTGTTTACCCAAATCAGAGCAAAACTCTGTTCAAATTCCAAGGCGGGAAACGAAGCAACGCTTCTGTTTCTCCAAAACAGAGCAAAGCTCTGTTTTGAAAATTAAAGTGAAAATTAAAGTTAAAATAAATGAAGCAACGCTTCAGATCCCCTGCGCTGTGCGCAGAGCGCCACGTGTCAAAATCAGACACGCCAGCGCAGGGAGCACAGCGCCCAAGGCAGCGCATTCAATCAGAGCAAGGCTTTTTAAAGGAAGCAACGCTTCAGGAAACTTGCGCTCTGCGCTGCGCGACACGTGTCAGCGCAGTTGCGCCGCACGACACGTGGCAGCGCAGTTGCGCTGCGCGACACTTGTCAAGCGCAAGTGCGCTTGCGCCAACTGTGCCAGCACTAAATCAGAATTAAAATTCTAGAAAGATCTTTCTGATCTTATTAAAACAATAAGATCCTCTTCTGTAAAACAGAAACCCTTGGATCAAAGATCCAACGATGGGGAAAAAACCCTAAATCACTCAGAGAAAGATCTCTTTAACTGATTTAACAAATCAATTGGCACTATAAAAAGGCCCCTAGACTCCAAGTCAAAAGGACACAGAAAAAACACGGAGAGATATTCAGAACTTCTCTAGAAAATTTTGAGAAGAGCTCACAAAAAAATAAAGGTAAAACCCTTTGAATAAAAAGAAGAGTTTCTTCTAAAAAAGATCATTGATCTAAGAACAAGATCAAAGATCTTCAATAAAAAAAATATAATAATAATAAAGGCATTGCCTTTTGATGAACCATTGGTTCTGGAATCTTAAAAAGATTCTTTTCTTTAATCCAAAATTGGATCAAAATAATTAACAGTGCCATGCACTTGTAAATCTGCACTGTTGCGCTCTTGGGTTGGCGCAAGCCACCAGAGAGCGCCACGTGTCAGTCTGCGCCTTGCGCTCACAAAATATAGAGCACTGCTCTCTTAAATTGGCGCATTGCACCAGAGTGTGCCACGTGTCAGCAGCGCACTGGCTGACTACGCTTGCGCTCCCCAGAGCGTGACACGTGTCACCTCCACATGCGCTTGCGCTCATTAATTGGCGCAGAGCGTCTGACAGGCCACGTGGCGCACTGTCAGATCATTAATACTCTGCATTATTAAAAAGAAGGGCCGAGCCCAATTTAAAAAAAAAGCCTAACAGGCGTAATAAAATGCCATTCATTATTTTAAAAAAAAAAGAGGGCAGAGCCCAAACAAAGGTCTGTCAGACCAAAATAGATGTTGTGCATTATTTAAAAAGGGACAGAGCCTAAATAAAGGTCTAATAGACCAAACATAAATGCAGTGCATTATTAGACAGGGGCAGAGCCAAAGTAAAGGCCTAATAGGCCAAATGCAAATAAAATGTTCAACACTTTCAACTGGACTTAGCCCAATTCTGGTCGTAAGTCCTCAAATTAAATTGACTGAGCACGACTGCTCTCTTAAATCAATTTACATCCGGTTCAAGGGTACATCTCTGAACTTCTCTGACATTTGTCGTTGTAATCCTTCAACGTCGTCAGAGAGGTGACGGGTCCCGACAACCACACATCGATACGGACTAATGCGTCCTTAAAATCATGGACTAATGCGTCCTTAAACACATCAATATGGACTAATGCGTCCTTAAACACATCAATATGGACTGTGGGGTCCTTAAACTCATGGACTTATGCATCCTTAAACCTATATTCGTCCCCAAACGGGAATGTTGGACCACCATGTCCCTAAACTGGCAATGGACCACCATGTCCCCAAACTGGAAATGGACCACTATGTCCCTAAACTAGAACAATAGAGACTAAATGCTCTTTTGTCGGATCTAAACGATCCCGTTTAAGTTGATCTTAGCCTCAAATATGGCTAACGTATCCTTAAACTTTCAAACATACTTTAGTCCCAAATTGGACTATAGATCCCCCAATCAACTCTGGTTCAAGGGTACATCTCTGAACTCCTCTGACATCTGTCGTTGTAATCCCTCAACGTCGTCAGAGAGGTGATGGGTCTCGACGGCCATACATGCAATGGAATACTATGTCCCTAAACTAGAACAATAGAGCCCTCAAATGCTCTTTTGCCGGATCTAAACGATCCTGTTAAGTTAATCTTAGTCTCAAATTACACTAACGTATCCTTAACAAATGTTTAAGTTGATCTTAGCCTCAAATATGGCTAACGTATGCTTAAACCAAAACCCCAAACCCAAATCTAAGAAAATACGGATTTGGACTAATCCACGTCCTACGGGCGACGACATAAATTAGTCTCCGTATACAATCCACGGGCAACCACAAACAAAACAAACACACGTGACATGAAGTGAAATTCTGGAGAAGGAGAAAGTTGTTACCGCGAAGCAGTAGCGTAATTAACTGCAGGGGCTTGCGCCTGCAGGGAAAAGCGTCTCTACAATCAAAAACCCCTCAAGCGAGGGGGAATCTGACGAAGTCTGCTACATCGGCCGCATCCGTCTAAACCTCCGATACACGGTGCTATAAATCAACTTGGCATATTCGGAGAGGTGGACGGATAAAACCAAATAGCATCTACCCCGAATCTCAGTGTCAAGACTTCGCAGTCTTGTGTGTCGTCTTTCGGAGGGGAACATCACATCGGTTCGAGGGTACATCTCTTTACTCCTCTGATATTTGTCGTTGTAATCCTTCAACGTATTCAGATAGGTGACGGGTCCTGACAACCAAACATTCTACGGAATGTGGGGTCCTTTAAAAACCCACGGACTATGATGTCCTTAACCTTGACTGTAAGGCCTTTAAACTCACGGACTATGATGTCCTTAACCTCGACCGCAATGTCTTTAAACTAACATTGGACTGAGATGTCCTTAAACTAATATTGGACCGTAATGTCCTTAAACTAATCGACCGCAATGTCCCTAAACTAAATAATAGAGCCTAAATGCTCTTTTGTCGGATCTAAATGATCCCGTTAAGTTGATCTCAGTCTAAAATTAGACTAACGTATCCTTAACAAACGTTTAAGTTGATCTTAGTCTCAAATGAGACTAACGTATCCTTAAACCTAACCCCCAAACCCAAATCTAAGAAGATACGGATTTGGACTAATCCACGTCCTACAGGCGACAACATAAATTAGTCTCTGTATACAATCCATGGGCAACCAAAAACAAAACAAACACACACGACACGAAGTGACCATCTGGAGAAGGAGAAAGTGGTTACCACGATGCAGTAGCGTAATTAACTGCAGGGGCTTGCACCTGCAGGGAAGAGCATCCCCACAATCAAAAACCCCTCAACGAGGGGGAATCTGACGAAGTCTGCTACATCGGCCGCATCCGTTTAAACCTTCGATACACGGTGCCATAAATCAACTTGGCATCTTCGGAGAGGTGGACGGATAGCACCAATTAGCATCTGCCCTCGGAATTCAGGCCCCGACGTCCCAACGTCCCAGTCGCATCATCCGGCGGGGAACAGATTCCGGCATGCCCGGTGGGACCTTTTCCTCTTTCCACTCCATACTTCGTGTGTCGTGTTCGCGAACGAATCGCGGTTTGATATGGTTGCCTTTGGGTTCGAGGTATTAAGATTTGGTGTCTTGCTCCGTGCAGAAAACAAAAGATCAATGGCTTCAAACTGCACTAACTGCAACTGCAACTCTCGCTCCGTCCCGTCCGGAGGAGTGACTTACGGGCCCCAAGCGGCCTCCATCTTCGCTATGATGGTGGAACAGGTGACTCAAGCCACCACTGGGCTATTCTTCGGGACCATGATCCCTCCAACAAGCTTTAGCACTCCTATACCGTCACAGGAAGCTGCGACGAAGTCGGTCTTTGATCGGCTTGCAACTACTGCGGCCCCTCTCAACGGGTCGCCCAAGTCCACTGCCTCAGTTTTCAACAGACTGGGCCGAAACTCAGATAGGCCCATGAAGAAGCCCGCAATACCAGAAGGGGTTATCCCGAAGCGGATAGCCATTCCTACGCTTGAAGTTACCAAAGCTGCTTCTCCTGCCAAAGGGTCGGTCTTCACAAGACTGGCCGTTACAACTCCCCATCCAAGCGAAGTCGCTAAGGCTGCTTCCTCCACTCGAAAGTCTGCTTTCGACAGGATGGTCATTCCCTCTCAACGGACATCGGTCTTTAAAAGGCTGACACCGGCGACAACCCTTCGCCAAAACAGGGGGCATGATAAAGTCACCCCTACAGCTGAGACAATCCCATCTACATGACATGCTCGCCGTCGTCACTGGCGCCGGGTAAGGAAGGCTGGGGGCAGCTCCCCTTCTGGACTGACTCCGCCGGATCCAACGGTGGAAATTGATGCTGCTGTTCCAACTGGGAACAGCTTTGAACCGCTAAGGAGGGTGCGCAAAAACTCTCCGACTGTCGTGCTGAAGAGATCTCCTCCAACCATGGAGAATGCTACAAAAGTGAAGTTAGAGCAGCCCCCTCAGCGGATGTCCTCTAAAATTTATAAAGTTTGGCGATAGGTTCAGGACTCGGTGATTGATCAAGATTACTCTCGCCGACAGAAAAAGGTGAAAGTTCAGCGAGAAGAGGAACATCCTGTCAAGCCACAAAAGGCGACAGCTACTTGGGTGCCCATTGCAAGGGCCCCCTCAACCTCAATCGCTCATAAGAAGAGAAAGCTGGAGAAAATCCCGGTGTCTGCGACGAATCACAAGAACACTGAGTCTAAACGCCCCAAGTCTTGGGGCATGGTGGTGCATACCATCTATATAGCATCTGGAAAAGAGGATAGCCGTATCTCCACAGGTCATCGACCGCTTACGCGATCAGTGACTAAGGCTCAGGAGCAACAACAACAAAAGCTCCAAGAGATGTTAACAGCTATGGCCGCACTCACAGGACCGAAAGCAAGCCCGGAGGCATCCTTGGAGCAGCGCCGTGAGCAGGAAACAGATGCTGAATTCCTTCGGAGAATGCTTGAGAAGAAGGACAAAGAGGATGAGGAACAAGCGGCCAACATAAAACAAATGGCCCTCATATTCCAAGATATGGTAGGCATGATGATCTAGCCGGACCCTCCAGCCGAAGATCCTCAAGCAATAATTGAAGATGATAGAGAAGAGACATCACATCCTCTGCCGGCTCTATCAGCAGCCAAAGAGGAGACCATCTCAAAAGCTGCTCTGGATGATTACATCGCTCAGCTGATACGAGTTCATCAGGCGAATGAAGCGGCTGGGCAAATTGTTAAAACTGGACGACCCTATCCGGGTTGGTACGACCAAATAAAGTACCCGCCGGGATACACGATCCCCAAATTCCACGTATATAAGGGGACGGGAAATCCGCATCAGCACGTCGCTAAATTCAGAGCCTTGTGCGGCAACACTGGAGGTGACGACAAACTGCTACTTCGCCAGTTCGTCGGCAGCTTATCAGAGACGGCGTTCGAATGGTACTCTGAACTCCCGGACGACTCTGTCAAGACATTTGCAGAGATGGAGCTGTTATTCACGCAAAGATTCGCAAGCGCTAGCGAGCGCACCCCGATCACAGCATTGATTAACGCCATGGTAAAGCCAGGCGAAACGTGGGTGCAATACGCAATACGATGGCGGAATTTATGGTCGAAGTGCAAGCAGCGCATCGAAGAAGCAACAGCAGTGGGCATGTTCGTGGGTACTCTTGATCCGCAGGCGACCATCTCCCAGTTCATGATGTTTTTCAAGCCGACCACTTTCCAGGCCTTGATTGAAAAACTGGCCCAAATGGACCAGATGGGCCACATGCCTTCCTCTTCAAAGCCGGAGCCACGGAATGAAAAAGGGAAAAGGAAAGCGACCTTCGTCACCAATACTCAACAACAGCCGAGCAACTTAAATCCGGTTGTTCGCCAAAACAACGTGCGTCCACGCCCATCCCTCGAGGAAAGACTGGGACGTCCTTACTCGTTTCCCCGGGGTAAAACGAGGAGACTGTTCGAGCTGGCAGTGCGCAATAGGCTCATCAATCTGCCGGATCCAAAACGTCCGTTGCAGCCGGGAGATGTCAACAATTCTAATTACTGCCCTTACCACCAAACAGTAAGCCATCCTATTGAAGATTGCTTCGTCTTTAAAGGTTGGATTGAAGACCAATACCAGCAGGGCAAATTTGCGCTATCCGAAAATTGGAAGGTGAACCCGCCTCAGCCGCACGCTCCCAAAAAGGTGGACACGCCGGGGGCATCGTGCTCTTTTATAGGAGAATCTCCATGTGAGGTCGTTCTTTCAGCCAAGACGAAAAGAATGCTGAAGGATCTCCAGACATGCCCGGCGATCAAATGGAAAAGTCCGCTAGAACCCGAGGTCATCGAGGGAATGCTGAGCCGCGCCCGACGCCAAGAATTGGTGGGGATGGTCAAAGCACCCATACCCAGCCGTTAAAATCTTCGAAAAAGAAGAAGAAGACCAAAAAGCCCGTGAAGCCTAATGATAAGCGCACGAACTTGCAAAAGCATATTGACGCGCTGGAGGAATATAACCAAAAGGCGTGGACCCCGGTCACCCTCCAAGAATTTCTCAACAATATCCTTGAGAGCGGAGATAACGACAATAGAGACGGGGATGACTCGTCAGAAGAATCTGAAGACTATGTGGTAAGTTGCCACATGATCTCTCATTTGGCGTTAACTAACGAGGAATCTCACTCGGCATTAGAAGACAGCATAAAAGAGCTGGGGGCAGGATCAAAGACAAAACCTTTGGAACCGTCTGACGAGATGATCGACTTGCTACTGAACGAAGCTCGTCAGAAAAGCAAAGCCGATCGAGAGCGCGAACTGGCTATATTCGAAAAAACCAAACGCCGACGACTGAATGAAAAGGTCGAGGCACCCCAACCGGATCGAAGCATCCCTATCGCCAGCAAAAGCAAGCTTAGAGTAAGGAGACGATTCGCTAGGGCCCTGTCAATAGGAATGAAGTTGCTCTCTTTCAGAGGAAATTCTCCTAGCAGTATACACCTTGATGAAGCGAACATACATCCTAACTTTTGCTTATACCATCAGAGAATTGCACACCCTACCGAGGAGTGCATAGCCTTTAAAAACTGGTGGCATGGATATGTTGCCCACCAACAACACGTCCAGCGAGTGAAGCGCAAGGCTCGTCGGGATCATAGAAGCACGACAAATGAGAGCAAAAGAACTGCCGGCAACTGTCACAAGGTTGACACCAAGGGATCACAAGTTATTACCTTTGGAAGCGACTCTAACGAAGAAATGACCTTCAACCCTCTCTTCAAGGAATCCACCTCCGACACAAAAGATGCGAAGACTTGTGAGGACATCTAGCCGCGTAATCGTATGTTGCTCGGGAAAAATCCCAGACCTACAAACAATTGACCGAAACGTCGTTAAATTACTACCAACCCGCGGCATCTTCAGGCTGACGTGGTAAAAAAACGGTATGTTCATAAGCAAAATAGGCACGGATGAAAACCCGAAATGGCTCCGTGAGTAAAAACAGCAGGGCTACCGGCGAGAGTTGTGAAAACCCGAAAGGGCGCAATCTCGTTAAAAGACACTTGCAAGGTTTTCTCGACCCTGTAAGGAGAAACCACCTTCGTGAGATTCTTATGACTCACAAGGGAGTAACACACTTAGAGATCCCCACGATTCCTAAGGAGAAATTACACTTGCGAGATCCTTACAACTCATAAGGAAAACCCTCCTTTGAGACCCTCACGGCTCATAGGATTCAAAAGCCTTAAGCTACAGGGATCTAAACCTGTTCTTAAGCCATCACAATTCACAGACTGCCCTACAAGCGTCTCGATATTGACCCTTGTATACAATCCACGGGAACGAATAAACATTTCCCTAACAAAGCCCCATCAGCGATTAGGGATATGTTCACACAGTGAACAACCCTTGTAAGTCCTCTCAACTTATAAGGGGAAAACACTCTTTTAAGATCCTTACGACTTATAAGAGAGCATACACTTAGGAATCCTCACAATTCTTAAGGAGAAAACGCACTTACGAGATCCTCACGACTCGTAGGGAGAAATACCTTTATGAGACCCTTGCGGCTCATGAAGTCAAAAAGCCTTAGTCAACATGATCTTAACCCTGTTTTCTAAGCCACCTTAGTTCAACATCGACAGAGGCAAATGATGATTCGCTCCTGGCAATATCCCAGTTGTAGCGATACTGATGCCTGAATCGGTATCAAATCCCAAACTCGCAGCGAAAAAGCCAGCAAGCCACAAATGCATATGAAATAGCTGAAATGATGGGGCAACTTGCAAGGAAATCGGCAAGTAAAAATGTATGCATACAAAAACAGCCGAAATGATTGGGCAACTAGCAATAAAAAGCAGCGAGTAAATAAAACAAATAGCTGAAATGTTTGATCACCGCGAAAATAGCCGAAATGATTGGGCAATAGCAACTTTTTGCCCTACAGGTGAAATCACATCGATCCCTGTACACAATCCATGGGCACAAATAAAGAGGGAACCATACCTTCCCACCAGACTTCATTGAAACGAAGCCGAATCTCTACGGTTCACGGACAGCCTAGAGATCATCAACAGCTTTCCTCCTCATTCCAGCAGGATTCAGACGCTACAATCAACCTTGGAGCCATGGCAAAGTCCCTACTCTGAATCTCGACGGTTCACAGACAACCTAGAGACCACCTCAACATTCGTCTCGTTACAGCAGACGCAATGTCAACAACGATGTTCCTTCGCATCCAGCAGTATGCAGATGCAGCGTCAACGAAAGACTTCACGGTTGAAGAAAAGCGGAGTGACGGCAAAATCCCAGCTCCAGGTCGACGTTCGTCTCGATACAGCAGATGAGATGTCATCCCAGTGTTCTTCCTCCAGCAGGATTCAGACGCGACAATCAAACAACGAAGCCACGGCAAAATCGCTGGTTCCAAACCTCGACGGTTCACCCGCAACATAGAGACAACCGCGACATTCATCTTGTTACAGCAGACGCAATGCCAGCAAACGAAGCAAAGGCCAAATTCCTAGCTTTAGGGTCTTGACGGTAACTCATATAAAACCTGAAAGACTACCGGAGATCATCCCACATGGAGTGGCCACCACCTCGACGTTCGTCTCGATACAGCAGACGAGATGTCACCACAGCGTTCTTCCTCCAGCAAGATTCAGACGCGACAATCAAACAACGGAGCCACGACAAAATTCCTAGTTCCAAACATCGACGGTTCATCAACAACCTAGAGACAACCGCGACATTCGTCTCGATACAGCAGACACGATGCCAGTGAATGAAGCAAAGGCCAAATTCCTAACTTCAGAGTCTTGATGGCAACTTATATAAAACCTGAAAGACTATCGGAGATCATCCCACACCAGCGCGGAGTGGTTATGGTTCATTGGGGCTCTCCAAAATGAGCCTAATTTCAAGTAAAAAGCGGCATGGCAAAATTCCTAACGCTTGCTCTTCCGACGGTCAAACTGCCTAGGAAGATTGCTTGAAGACGTCTTGTCCAGCCCCCGAAGGGATCAGAGACACGACAGTCGCAAGGCTACTCGAACAGCAAGATTGCCTATCGAGGAATACATCAGCCAACGCGACGGTACGACGGGCAAAACCCTAGTACCACAGACCCTAACGGATCTCTGTCATAAAGAGCAGAGGTTAACTGTGATGTTAGGACATTCTTGCGAGAACTTCTCAATTTGTCTCGACTCGTGAGGAAATTAGTGTCTTTGCGAGAACTTCTCGATTCGTCTCGACTCTTAGGAAAAAGCCTTAGGCAATGGGGATAAGGACCTGTTTCCTAAGCATTGGGGCCCTGCAAGTCGGTCTAAAATGGACTCTTGCATACTATTCACGGACCACACTCTCCAAAGTCGAATCTCGACAAGGAGGGAAACAACCACTTACGAGTACTCTTGACTTGTAAGAGGGAAAATTCTCCTGTGAGATCCTTACGACTCTCAAGAGGAAGCACACTTAGGAATCCTCACGATTCCTAAGGAGAAAATACACCTATGAGATCCTCTCGACTCGTAGGGAGAAAGCCCTTTATGAGACCCTCACGGCTCATGAAGTTGAAAAGTCTTGGGCAGCAGATCTGAACCTGCTTCCTAAGCCATCACTACCTTTTGAAGAATTCAAGACAGAATGCTCTCTATCATCTACGTGCTACGCTTACTAAGGTGATATGCTGGCAATAGAGAAAAAGAGAAGAAAGCGGCAGTAAGGAAAACATTTGATGCACATTCAGTTAAGCATCCAAAGCATACCCATTCATGCATGCGCAAAAGATTTAGTGCATAAAATAAACACACGGAAACGAGGAATTTTCTATTCATACTTCAAAAGGTTCTTACAACAATGAAAACAGTAAACAAAAGCATCATCAAAATGATAACAATGGCAAGACATCAAATCCAGGACACGGATTGAGAAAGTCAAAAGTAAGGCCATCTAAAATGTTCCAGGCCTTTCGAACCATCCTAGTATGCTTCCTCTCGCGATAATAAGCGTCGGGGTCCTCACTGATGTCCTCCACCCTTTGATAGGCAGCGAGTATTGCCGCCTGTTGAAAAGCCTGATGCAGAAGATCAACAAGATTGTTTCGCCTTTTCTTTGAGATTAAGCCCATCAGATACACCGAGTGCACCTTATCTTCGGCATCATCCAATGACTTAAGCGGCATGCCGGTGCAAAATAGAGGAAGTGCTCCCCAGATCGCTCCCACAATAAGCTTCAAGAGAGAGGAATGGCGAGGAAGCAATCGACCATTGTATGCATCAAAGCGACCCATAATTTCAGCACACTGGGCGTTTGTGAATTCCTGGTTTTGGGAGCGGCCTAGCGCACGAATGTCTCCGTAAGAAATAATCTCATCAAGATCATACATATGAGCGTCCATAACATCTGAAAGGGAAAATCAGTTAGAGTTAGTAGACAAACTGATTAAGGAATAGCTTATTGAAATGGACATGGGATTTAAGCAACTCTTGATATCCCTAAGGAGGAAATAAGTGTTGTGCAATTTAGAAAGGAATCCTAAAAAGGATTTCGCATTTAATAAAAAGCTCCCTCGGGCCAAGGAGTTAAACTCCTCGAGAGCAATGCTCTGCAGATAGGAACAACACCTATCAAAGTCAATTATGAGGGGAATTAAAAATTCTCCGGGAATTCTAAGAGCCTTGCTCTGTAAAAACGATGGGATAACCATCAGAAGATTTAAAATAAGAGTTTTAATGAATTAAAAATTCTGAAATCTATGAATAAACTCTAAGAGTTCTTCAAGAGCAAAGCTCTGTTGATGGGTTAAGAAACCCTGAAGGAGGTCACCTTAGATCTATAATTCCAAGAGAGCAAAACTCTATTAATGAAACCCTAAAAGGGTTTTCTTTAAGATCAAAGATCTATGAAGAGCAAGGCTCTGTTAATGGGTAAAACCGTATGTCATTAAAAGGTTTAATCTTTACCTAAATTTTAAGCAGAGTTTTGACTCTTGAAAAGTTCTTAAGCAAAGGAGCTATGCTCTGCAGGAGAATAAAAATTCTCAGAAGGAAGAAGATGAACAATGGTCATCTCAGAGGACCAAAGGTCCTATTTATAGGCACTGAGTGCCGTTTCAACTTCTTAGTTGATCCAAGGGCACAGATGATGCCACCGCTGCACTCACATGTGGGCCACGTGAGCGCAACGGTGGGGGGGAATTTGTTTCCCCCAATCAGAGCAAAGCTCTAATTGAAATTGAAATTTCAAAATGAAGCAACGCTTCAGATGCAGCGCCAAGTGCGCTGCGTCCTAAGCAGCACACCATATGCAAAGCACATGTGCGCTAGCACTAAGTGCGCTGCGCTCTAAGCAGCGCACTACATGCAAAGCACGGGTGCGCTAGCGCTGGAATTAAAAAAACTCCCCACCGTTAGATCAAAAGATCTAATAATAATGATAAATCATTAATTAATCAGAATTAAATTTTTTTATGGAAAGATTTTCCAATCTTGTTAAAAACAAGAAGATTGCCTTCTGTAAAACAGAAGCCCTAGGATCAAAGATCCAATGGTGGGAAACATCCCCAAATCAATCAGAGAAAGATCTTTTTAACTGATTCAACAAATCAGCTTTCCCTATATAAAGTCCCCAAGACTTCAAGTCTTATACAGAGAACCCCCCCCCCACCCGATAAATTTTGAGAAACTCAAAGAAAAAGAGCAAGCTCTTACAAGAAGATTTTTCTTCAAGGTAAGAATGAAGGATGATGAACACAGAGATGAAATCATCTCATGATTAAGAAAGAAAAATTCATTTCTTTAAAAAGATCATAGATCTACAAGACAAAAAATCTTTCACAAAAGAGATCAAAAAATCTCATCATAAAATAAAAGAAGAACATAATTCTTCTCATAGATCATGGATCTATAAAGGCAAAGCCTTTCATCAACATAAGAGATTGGAAATATCTCCCGCAAAAATAAGAACTGTTGTTCTTAGATCTTGAGACAAAGTCTCTTTTAAGGAACATAAATTTGTTTCCCAGATAATAAAATTGATCAGATGCGCTTTGCGCTCTTGAACTGCGCTTTGCGCTTATGAACTGGGCTTCTGCGCTCTCTGGACTGGCGCTCAGCGCCAAATGCGCCACGTGTCAATCACGTATGCGCCAATTGACAACTTGTGCTTTGCACTTCTGAAATAGCGCACTGCGCTCATGGGCTGGCGCTCAGCGCCAAGCGCACCACGTGTCATTCATGTGTGCGCCACTGAATTAATAGCGCAATGCGCTCATATATTAGCGCAATGCGCTCATCATCTGGCGCTCAGCGCTAAGCGCGCCACGTGTCACTCACGTGTGCGCTACTCAGCAGAAGCGCACTGCGCTTTTTGACTGGCGCAAAGCGCCAAGCGCACCACGTGTCCCTCACGTGAGCGCTGACAGAACATAAATTGTTCTTTAATAAGCCCAGAGCTATAATGAATGCTCAACATTCAATAAAAGACAAAACATTGCCAAGATATAAATCAATGCTCAGCATTGTTAAAAGGGCCAAGCCCAAATAAAGGCTCAACAGCCTAAAATAAAATGTTTTATTGGACTTAGCCCAAGATTGGCCATAAGTTCTCAACTCATATTAATTGAGCTCGTCTGCTCATAAATATGTTAACAGATCTTAGCCCTAAATTATACTACAGATCTTTCAACCAACTCATATCGGTTCGAGGGTACATCTCTTTACTCCTCTAATATTTGTCGTTGTAATCCTTCAACGTCTTCAGAGAGGTGACGGGTCCCGACAACCAAACATTCTACGGACTGTGGGGTCCTTTAAAAACCCACAGACTATGATATCCTTAACCTTGACTGTGAGGTCTTTAAACTCACGGACTATGATGTCCTTAACCTTGACTGTGAGGTCTTTAAACTCACGGACTATGATGTCCTTAACCTCGACCGCAATGTCTTTAAACTAACATTGGACCGAGATGTCTTTAAACTAATATTGGACCGTAATGTCCTTAAACTAATCGACCGCAATGTCCCTAAACTAAACAATGCTCTTTTGTCGGATCTAAATAATCCCGTTAAGTTGATCTTAGTCTAAAATTATACTAACGTATCCTTAACAAACGTTTAAGTTGATCTTAGTCTCAAATGAGACTAACGTATCCTTAAACCCAACCCTCAAACCCAAATCTAAGAAGATACGGATTTGGACTAATCCACGTCCTACGGGCGACAACATAAATTAGTCTCCGTATACAATCCACGGACAACCAAAAACAAAACAAACACACACGACACGAAGTGACCATCTGGAGAAGGAGAAAGTGGTTACCGCGATGCGGTAGCGTAATTAACTGTAGGGGCTTGCGCCTGCAGGGAAGAGCGTCCCCACAATCAAAAACCCCTCAACGAGGGGGAATCTGACGAAGTCTGCTATATCGGCCGTATCCGTTTAAACCTTCGATACACGGTGCCATAAATCAACTTGGCATCTTCGGAGAGGTGGACGGATAGCACTAATTAGCATCTGCCCTCGGAATTGAGGCATCGACGTCCCAACGTCCCGGTCGCGTCTTCCGGCGGGGAACAAGGCTATGACAGGTTTTTAAGAAAACCTTTTACGTAATGAACTTGATATCGTCGTAGAATTGAGTGCTTTTGAAAAGGAGTGTTTTTTAGGCTTTTACTAGTTTTGCTAAAGAGGTCACTCCCGGTGAAGGGATCTTGGCTCTTTCTTTATCGAATAAGGTGCAGGATATTTCACAAATACCACTATGCAAAGCAAAAACTATAAAAGCAATCAAAAGACAAACCGAGTTTGTAGCATCTGCAAATTTCGCTAAAATGGTCACTCCCGGTGAAGGGATCTCGGCTCTTTCCCTATCGAATAAGGTGCTGGATATTCTATAAGGAATACCGCTATGCAAAGCAAGAACTAGAGCTACCAGTTTTTAAGACAAATTTCTACAACATCTTTTAGGTTTCTTTTATTTCATTAATCTCATTAATGAAGTCCCATTTATTATGCTTCCCAAGTATCAGATATGAAACGAAAGCAGCAATATTAATTATATCTCATATATATAATATATAGGCATTCGTCTCAGAATATAATCAATGATCACATCACAGAATATCGCGGCAGAATAAAACATATGAAATATTGGATATACTAGGATTTCCGGATTTTAAATTAAGCATGTATAAAACACGGATTCCACGGTCGTGATGAATAGCCAATCCCACATCCCTAGACCCCTACGAGAGCGACAAGCAACCCTACCAATTCTAGAGTTAGGAGACCCGGTCTCGACTCCTCGAGATGGTCTCCCACTGGACCCTAGAACCGGTTACTTGTGCTCCCCGCCTTAGGTCTATCCTAATGCGAAAAAGTAAATAATATACAATGGAGACATCATCCTCAACCCGGAAGTGCCCTAATTAAAATAATATTACATACAATGAAGTTTACATGAATGAAAATAAAAACTCTCATCTCACATAAACCCCCAGCTATTCAAAACACGAAGATCCAATAAAATATATCACAGCAACACATAACATCACATGTCATAAACGTAAGTAAATATGCGTATCCCAATTGTCGTTGACATATAGCACCGAAACCGGCGATACACCACATATTACACTTACGGTCGTAGAAAAGAAAGTGAAAACTACAACAGTTGGAATCCGCAACCACCTTAGATATCGCATGCCTAACCAAATGAATTCCTTAGACATCGCATGCCTAACAATTAGAAACCCCGCATTTTAGTCTCGATATCGAAAACACTTTTCAATATCTAGTCGGGCAATTCAACAAGATTCCCGACGTCCTGATCGAATGCTCGTCGGAAACTTTAGTAGACAGCCGCACCCCCGATGCCGTCGACGAAGTGCACTGAGGTGGAACACCGCTGCCGCGAGCACCCGAACGGATGCTTTTGGCGACGGGGTTCTCCTACAGTCACTTGGTCGGGGCTATGGGGCGTGGCAATCTATTAAGTTTACCCGGTGAGTATCCGCATACACTACGTGATTGCGACGGACTTTTGATCACATCAAAATCCCGTGGCAACCGATCATTTGAGACTAAACTGCTAGATTTATAAAATTCAAACTAGTTATCTCATAACTACATGTGGATTCCAAATATTGTATCCCATCACATAATATCCGGACGACGTTAAACTTTTTGATCGATTCATCAAAGTCCCATAATTTCCCGACAGCTCAACACTTGAGCACAGGTCAATAATACCCAGAAGATACCACAGTACCTATGAACCAGCCGTAGAAGGGTCAAACTAACGCCTCACATGTG
Organism: Agapanthus africanus; assembly: GCA_030015575.1. NCBI lineage: Eukaryota > Viridiplantae > Streptophyta > Magnoliopsida > Asparagales > Amaryllidaceae > Agapanthus > Agapanthus africanus. The sequence continues at coordinate 481,417,650 of JASDDO010000010.1, read as the reverse complement.
ACAACGCTGAACTACCACAAACCCTAGGGTTTAGTGGCGGTTCTGACAGCCACATAATCAAGTTAAGATTTCGTTCTTCTAGAGGGTCAACAGAATCACTTGCATATTTTTCCGAATACGTTAAACTTGGAAAAATAGGTTTTTGACAATCGTTCGAATTTTCTAACTTCGTCTATACAACATGCGAATAACCCAAAACAATGTTAAAACTACGAATACAAAACACTCCGAATTGCTTATAGTGTAAGATTACATCACATGCAAAATTAGCAAAAATAAACAACACCTGAAACATCAAAACCAAGTCACTGGAACACACACAAAATTTCGGGGGGGGCTCGGATTTGGCCGAGATGGGGGGTATGGTGGCCGACCAAAATATCATAGATTTTCCTGAAATTTTCAAGGTGTTCTTGATATATCCCATACATCATTCTGTACTTGTTTAAAAAAAATTGACAACATTTCAAATTCGACAGAAACTTGATTTTCGCGTTTCAAGTTTCGGAGTATTTCGGTTTCGTAATCTTAACAAAATCCGTATAAATTTCTAGCATGTCTCTGATACCACTGCAGGGCTACCTAGCACGGCAGCAAGGTTTCGGGAGGCATCGTCCATGCCAAATTCAAAAATTTATCGTTCTAGCTAACCCTAACTAAGAATCGTTAACTAGAAATCGATGGAAATGTAAATGCAAACACTTTGCAAGTATAGTGAGCAAGAAATACAACCTTTGTAGACCGGTCCTTCACTTCAACGGCTCTATGTAGTAGTCCCTTCGTGCGATCATGAACTCTGGACTCTAGAGAGGCTCCCATGAAGAAATGAACATGCTTGCTTCGAAGTCTTCGAGGCCGAAGATGATCTACGTCGAGGAGATACTAACCCAAGCTATCTCTTCACTAATTGTGGAATTAGTGAAGCAAACACCCTATACTAAATGGCAAGTAGTAGACGATGATCAAGTAGGAAGTGGGCTCACTTTGGATTTGATTTTCTCACATTTTTTCTCATACTTCCATTGAAGCTAGAAAGCTTTTTGAGGAAGAAGAAGAAAAATGAACTCATCAAGTGAGATTGAATTAATCATGAGGTTAGAAATACAACCATGGTGAAATAATATCATGGCTAACTCATGTAGAGAATAAACCATAGCATAGGGTTAAGGTTTGGGTTAATAAATATCTTAAGTTAGACAAAAGAGTTGACTTTGTCAATGATTATCCATAAGCTTCATCCAAGATTAAACCATGACAAATTCTCACAAAGTTGTTTAACTTAATAATAAATATGAAACCCTAATTAACCCTAACATAGTATAAGTCTCATACACCCTTGTTGCATGTGTAACCTAGCATGACACAAACATGTACACAAACATACATATCACATATATACATTGTGCACATCAAGTGAGAAAAGAAATCATAAGTGAGCAAGTATTAGTTAATGTAATTTAATATATCAAATATATAATTATACATTAAATTATTAAATCAATACTTGATTTAATAATCCGGCTATATCATATACAACAGACTAATACCAAATGTAACAACTTATCGAATCAACTCTTGATCCGATAACCCGGCTATATCGCATATAACCGACCGATGTCACAAATCGCGAGAATAGAATACGGTATCTCATATCATATTAATCTCGGTCCCGCATATATCACATATGTGCTCCTACTCCGTTTCTCTTGAGCCAGGAAACTCCTGTGTAGGACTCTAAAGACTCGTCAATACACCGGCAGTAGGTGATGATCAAATCAAACACCCACAAGCCGCAAGCGGTCTGCTAAACGTAACGGCCACCCGGGTATTGAGCGATCAGAAGATCAAAAAGCAAGCAAGCTCACACTCCTGCGAATCCAATCAGTAACACTGCCATACAGTTCGGTCTCTTCGTCTGATATGTCGCATATCTCGTTTAGGGGTGGTAAACGTCAGACCCCAATAACTTGATAAGTCGTGCCGATATGAGGCTCATAACGGGTCGAGAAACTACTGATAACACTTACCTGTATATCTCTGAAGCATCCCTGGCCAGGGACTTCCTGTTATAGCCAATCGAGCACAGCGCAACATCAACTCCCAATACCGGGAGAGACGAAACCCCTCCTATCGCTCATTGCCTCCATGTGATTCGGGACTGTACCCAAAAGCCACCGTTTTGCACGTTCTCTTGAACGTGGTAAGGTGGAAATCAAAGCACAGTGGGAATCACACAAGACTCTATGACGATCTCGGGTCTACAGACTAACCTGTACTAGTGTCACCAGAGAACCGCTATTTGACGATAGGTATAATACCATCTAGGAGTTCTCGGCGAGTCCGTTCAGTGTACCCAGTCTCCACTGAGCACCTGTATACTGTCTCTGATGTCAAACACCAATGGATATGGGATCATCCATCGCCCATCTACATGGGTCGAGAAGCTATACGCTAGTCTACTCTGGTATATCGATGCCCTGTCTCAATACACCTATGACTAGGAACATTTGAAGGATATACTTAGCGACTACTCTGTCCCTACTAGTATGATCTGCATCATAATCCTGGTAGTCAAGTACTCATCCTAAGGGCTTTATCAACATGTAACATAGAGACAATCAGAGTACGTGTTAAGATAAAGAGCAACCAGATAGCATACTATCATGTCGAGCAAGAAAGTCCTCCATATATAAGTCCAAGCATCTACTACAATATACATCGTATGTACAGTAATGGCCTCTAGGGCATACATATAACTAACAATATGAGCACCGGCGCTAATTTTATATTTTATATATATATATATATATATATAAGAACACCTCACGGAGGCACATATGAACATCGGCGTAAAGAAAAGGGGGAGATGTGTCATTCATACTTTGAAGAAATTTATACATTGGTGATAAGAAGGATAAAAAAAGGAAAACAAATATCATCAAAATATTTACAATGGCAAGACGTTGAATTCCGGACACGGATTCATGAACTTAGAGGCAAGTTTGAGTAAAGTGCTTCTAGCTTCGTTGACCATCTTCTTATGTATTTTCTCACGAATGCAAGCATCGGGATCCCCGCTGATGTCGTCCATCCTCTGGTACGCGGATATTATAGCCTTTTGTTGGAAGACGCGATGCAAAACCGCAACAAGATCATCTCTCCGCTTCTTTGAGATCAGGCCCATCAGATATACTGAATGCACCTTATTTTCAGCATCATCAATGTTGGTTATAGTGCCCTCAAGTCAATTATTGGATCGCAGGCACGTGATTGCAATGATTGAGGGAGGACCTATACCGGTAGAACAGTCTTACTCGAGATGATAGTATGCTATCTGATTTGTCTTTATCATCATGTGCATGCTTCAGGTGACATTACAGATCACTATTACATGTTGATAGAGCCCATAGGATTCTTGCTTGACTACCAGCAGTATGATGGCGATCATATACGTGAGAGTTGGGTAGTCTATAAGCACATGCTTAAAGTGTCCCTAGTCGTGGGAGTTTCGAGACTGGGCATCGATACTCCATGAGTAGACTAGTGTATACGGATCGAGACCCCGACGAGGGGTGGTGGCTGGTCTCACAAGCCATTGGTGTCAGTTGGTTTACCTAAGATAGTATACAGGTGCTAATTGGGTTATGAGTACACCGGACGGACTCGCAGGGGTACTGCTAGTTGGTATTATACCTATAGTCAGGTAGCAGTTCCCAGGTGACATGAGTACAGCATAGTCCGTTGACTTGACACTGCTACTTCGCCTCAAGTGTGTTCCCACTGTTCTTAGATTGCTACCCTACCACGTCTCAAATGAGTCGTGCAAACAGGTAGTAGTTGAGTGCAGTCCCGAAGCACTTGGAGGAAGTGGCGGTTAGATAGGATTCGTCTCTCCCGGTATTGGGGGTTGATATCGCGCTGTGTTTGGAGATCCATTACACAAAGTCCTTGGCCAAGGCAAGTGAAATTTACTGGTAGGTATTCCAGTAGTTTCTCAAGGTGTTCTGGGCTACACTCCAACACGACTTATACCTCTATTAGGGGTCAGACGTTAACCATCCCGTAGGCCCAATATGCGATACTCTTAGACGAACAGACCAGACTGTACGGATATTGTCACTGTCAGGCTCGGTAGGGTTTCAAGATGAGTTCGCTCGTCGGCCTCCTTTTCGCTCAATACCTGGGTAGCCGTTACGTACAGGTAGTGCCACCGACGTGCATGTGGTTAAACCCACTGCTAGCGTATTGACGAGTCTTTAGAGTCCCACACAGAGGGTTTCCCTAGTTCGGGCGAAACGTTGTAGAGGCCGTATGGTTTTATGGCAGGGTTCGATCATATACGTGCACTTGTGCACGGATCATGATCGGACGGATCATACTAATGGGCTTTGGTTTAAGCCGGATCCTGGTATTAGATTGTTGGATTACTTTCGTCTCATTGTATTCGTATTCAGTCAGAATACGAATGCAGCTATGTATATACAGTTGAGTGGTATTCTTGTAATCCGTTACAAGATTATTTTGGAGATGCCATTTCTTTTTATTATATTAAACATTTAAGGTTTGTTGGTTAAATGTTTAATATTGATTATGTGTAAAGTGTGAAGGCAAGTTTTAGCTTGTAGGCATTTAATGATAAAGCATGGACCATGCTTTATTGTTTATAATTTGTTGTGAGATATTTGTGATGGCTATGATTTTTCTTTTAGCTAGCTCATCACAAATAAAACACAACACCAAAAAAAAAAGAGGCGGCCACTTCATTCTCTCTCTCTCATGTGTTGCATTTTTCTTTTGCAAGCCAAGTCTTGAGAGCTCACACTTCACACATGCATGGTTTCTTCTTCACCTCCACTCTATCCCTCTCATGTGTTGAGAACCCTAGAGTGTTTTGAGAAAAAGTATTCACACACTATCTCTACATCATCTTGAGCACCTAGGTTAGAAAACTAGTTGTTCGAGTTGCTTCGGTTTGAAGAGGGAGCTCGTATTAAGAATTCTCGAGGTGGATCGTCTTCGACGAGGGAGACCGGAGAGCGGACTTGTTCGGGGCAGCCGGTGCGGAGCTTGGGAAGAGATTGAAAACCGAAGGACATGGATCGATCGGTATAATCTTGATTGATCGTCTAAGTTGTGATGAAATGTAAAGTGTTCACAATCAAAGAAATTTATACTGCAATCAATTAACGGTGTCGATATAGCGTGTTAATGAATACGGATCATCCACTGAGAAAGTGTGATTTGATAGATCTTGTTTAAGTTGAGTTGAAAATTAAAAGATAAAAGAAAATGATTCAATATTCATGAGATTTTAGTTTCAAGAATCATAAAGAAATAGATCTAAAATCAAGAATTAATACGGAATCAAGAAAATGTCCAAATCATTTGAATTATCAAGATATGAAGAATAGCTTATAGGATCCGATTGCGTTAATAGCTAATGATGAATCTAATAATTCATAATCTTATCTATTGAACATTTGTAACTAGATTGATGAGGATGATTGAAGATTAGGGATCAATTGAAGAAACTAGGGTTTCTCCTTCACTATCTCTTGTCTTTTCAATCATAATCATTCGGATCTAGCCTCTAGCAAAGAAAATCACTGATAATTTGATCCCTAATTTGCAACGAAATAATCAAGAAGTTGTTTCGCTCCAAATTAGGTCATCAACGATTCATTTTGTTAAGGTTCACAAATCTCATAAGAATTAAGAATTAGTATAAAGATTTGATCATCGCTATATCTATCAATTCTCTCGGATCCTCCACAAGCGGAGAATTTACTCACGCATCATCATAAAATAATCAAGAACGAAGAATATCATAATGCGAGAATGAATAGAAAGCGAGAATAAAGATTTTCACCTTTATTTAGATCTTCTTCAAATTATATCTCTCACTCAAGTTTACAAGACTAGCTCTAGCTCACTCATTTGAGAAGGAATTTGGCATCGATCTTTGCGTGGCTCGATCGTCGTGAGTCGCGGATCGTCATGGATCTTTTACTCGGATGAAGATCGGCGTTGCTTCAAAGGCTCGTTGAAGGCTTGCTTGAATCGATACTCAATGGATCTTAATTTGGTTCAAATGGTGTCACTCTACTTGATTTGAATTTTGCTAGAAATTTTTACCCTAATTGATGAACAACTAATTGTGTAACCCCAAACGCTAGGTTTAGCTCTCCTTTTATAACCACTTATTTGAATCTTCCCTCCAAAACTAGGTTGTTAGAGAGAGACTTCTAGAATGAGTTTGTTAAAGGGAATATTCTAGAGGAGGGTTGTTACAAGGAATATTCTAGAGTGAGTTTGTTATGCAGAGTCTTCTGGAAGAAGCCACATGATCTTTGAGAGTCTTCTAGAAGCCGAGGCCATTACAAGTAGAGTCCTGCAAAAATTTCCAACCGCCGACGAGTCAACTCGGCCGCGGATCCGCGGCCGTTTGAGGTGATCGCTGCATGGAATTTCCAGTGTTATTTCATGTTGGCTTTATGGTACTTTCCTGATGTCTGGAATATTTTTATACTTTCTTGTTTACTGTCAGATCACAATTCTTGGACTTGATGTATTTTATCAGCACTTTTAGCATTTCCGGCTCTTTTATCTGGAGAATTTCCTGCACACAATCTCGATACAAGGGTTGATATATACAGATCAATGCAAGTAGTAATAAACACTTAATTTCCCGTTAAAGTGTCAATTATAACTACAACACAGGGTATTTGGTATTTTCCAGATGAAATCATAATCTGTGTTATAATTATAATAAACACCTATATATAAATGATAAGAGTAGGAAAATTAACGTATTGAAATGCACTATTTTCGACTGATCAAATTCCCCCAAACTTAATTTTGGTCGTCTCGAGCAAACGTCTTTTATTTTTATTTAAGAGAAGGAGAAAATATAAGAAAAAGATAAACTAACTAGCACACTTTCGTAGGCAACACGATTGCACTGAGCACGTGCAACAAGCCTTTAAACCTCTAGGTGTCCCTAGTAGGAGGAGTGTTATCTCCTGAGGGTTTTCAGCGGATTGCACCCACAAAATCCCATAATAAAAGGAAGTCCGTGAAAGTTACATATAAAGATAAGAATTATAAAAGAAAGAAAGACTTTGAAAATCAGAGTTTCCAACTATACTAGCTTTTCAGTTGTCATGAGCCATATCTTAATAGTCATGAAAAAATGTTAGAAATCACATCATCCCTCAATAAAACATCTTCTTTATTCTTCATTCCTACCTTTCTTCCAAACATCGATCATATACCCCTACGTGTGTGTAAAAGAACATCCCTACACTCGGAGAATTCAATTCAAGCTATCATACTCTTGTCCATCCACCTCAGTACTTTTTAATCGGTGAATATTTAGATAGATTTGCTCACATATTTTTCATGCGACCGTTAATACTTCTTGAGGTACTAACCGACCGATTACTCATGTGCTTGCTGATTAGGTGTATTTAATATTTTTCTCGTCTTGCAACACGTAAGGCTTAGCAGTAACTCCCAAACCAGTTGGTCTAAGGCACTAGATGATGAAGCACCCTTGCTATATTTTTTTATTGCTGCCTTGGTGATAACAAAACCAGTGTTCATTTTTTTCTTTTTACCATTTTATATTTTATTTTCCATTTATTATTTCCTTCATACTTTGGCTTTTAGACAAGAGCATTTCAAGGTATCATCTACTATCCTGAGTTTCAAGACGTGTGTAAGTGCGTATAGTAGGGTATCAACATGCGAATGTTTGGCTTCCAGAATAGGAACTATTTTTCAGACTTATTTTTATTCTCAGATTAGTGATTTCTTTCATCTTACTAACCCTTGGGATAACGGCTCATAACTACTTATTACTAGTTTGTTTAAAAAAAACTTCTAATTTTCTTGGTTTTCTTAAATTTTTCCAATCTTTTGGATGTAATTTTTCACTATCTAATTTTTTATTATCTTATTTATGTACAAAAAAAAATTATTATATGTTTTATGCTTATGCAAAGTATGATGCAAAGTGATGCGCAAATAAGCACAAACCTCCCCCAAACTTGTTTAGAACAGTGTCCTCACTGTTGTTTTCTGCTAAAGCTCAAAAACCTGTAAGCTTGGGAGGAAAAAAATTTATTAATGGGGACATGAAATATGATCGTGAAAATCCTCCCCCAAACTTATTCTTTGGCTCACCATTTTGAGTAAAAAATTATTTTCAAGAGCCAGATTATACAACCCCCCCAAACTTGAGTTAAACAATGTCGAGCTTTGAAAATCACAAGAGAGGGTAAAAATTACTGGTCAATTCCAAGCTTTGAAAAGACCGAAAGTAAACACCAACCATTCAAAGATTTTATCAGTGAAACGCACCAGTTGGTGGAAGAACATGTTGTATGGAGCAAGGGAAGTGGGGAAAAGATAAGTGGTGTGATAGAAAAGGTTTGCGTCTCAATTTGGAGAGACGACACAGTAATAGTGATGATGGATTACTCGCATTATTGTGGTTGTCCAAAAGAAGGGGTGGAGGTTCAATTTCTTTGTATTGAAGTGGTTTCATCTCAACACCCGTGTTTGCTAAAAATGCGAGTTCATCAGCGAAAATTTCCTCAAAGCTTTCATCGATACCCCGAAGAATAATGTCATCAAAAAGCACAGGGTGATCTTCAGACTCCAAAAACGGTTCATAATCAGTGTTAGTTGTTGACCCGGACAACTCGGTGTAAGAGTCCGTATGTGTATGATACATAGTTGGGTCAAACAACAACATATGAAAAGAGTCTGGATCAGTATCATGAGGCTGATCAAATTCGCTGCTGTCGACGTCCATTGATTCGACAGAACATACCTGAGCAGAAGGTTCGGAGGGTACACTTCCCAACTTGTATATGTTAAGCTCAATTGACATCTTCCCCAAGAATGGGGGTCATAGAGCCATTACGACAGTTGATTATAGCATTGGAAGTGGCCAAAAAGGGTCGACCAAGAATCACCGGAATTTGATTCCGTGGGTTCACTACAAGTTGTGTATCGAGTACAATAAAGTCCACAGGGAATACAAATTCCTCGATTTTTATCAACACATCCTCTAGTTAATCCTAGGTTTGGTGATTGATCGGTCGGCCATCTGGAGAGTTATGTTCGAGGGCTTTAACTCTCCGATACCTAATTGCTCATAGACTGAATATGGAAGCAAGTTAACACTAGCGCCAAGGTTAAGTAAAGCACGGTTAATATGTTTACCCCCAATAGAAATAGAAATAGTAGGATAGCCAGGATCCTTACGTTTCCTAGGTAATTGTTGGGGAAAAGCTGTGTCTACAGTTTTTGACATGAACACCTATTTTGGCACTTGAGTCTTCCTCTTCCTAGTGCATAAGTCTTTGAGAATTTTCGCATAAGCGGGGACTTGTTGTATAGCATCTAGGAGAGGGATATTGATGTTAACCTGTTTAAAGATTTCGGTGATCTTCTCCATTTGCGGACTAGGTCTGTTTCCCCTTAACCGATTAGGATAATGAGCTTTAGTAATAATAGCGGGGTCCAACATTGGAGAAGATCGTGTGGGTAGGAAAGAACCCAGAATAGAAGTGGGGATCGTCTTGGGTGGAGTAGAAGAAGTGTGCTGAGGGTTCGAGCCTTGGGAAAAACGGAGAATAAGCTCGAAAGGTGGTGGGGTAGAAGAACTGGGGTCATAAGTAAAAGTAGAAGTGGAAGGAAAAGTCTCAGCCGGGGTATCATTGATTAATCCATCATGATTATCAATCTCTTCCCCAACTTGATTATTCGGCACTCTTCCAGATCTCAACGTTGTAATGGCATTCACATTGTAATGCCCAGGATTCGGTAGGGGTTGAGACGGAAGTTTCTCTTTATCTCTAGCACTCATTTCGTCTTTTAATTGAGCAATTTGAGCTTCCATCGATTTTATACTCTCAGCTTGGGAGGCAGAGTTTTTCTTTATATCATCGACAGAAGACTTAACGTCAGTCGAAACTTGCATGAAATTTTTCAGCAACAAATTCATGGTTTGTGCGAGTGAAGAGAATTCATCAGTACCGGTCAACTGCAAAGGATTATACGGTGCAGGTGTGTTGACCGGAGTTTGAAAATTTTGTGATTGATAGGGGTGCTGACTTATTTGAAGTGGTTGCTGTTGTGGTGGAGGACCCCTTTGAAATTATTTTGGTTTAGAACCGTGTTTTGAGTTTGTGATTGGTTCCAAGCAAAGTTAGGGTGATTCCTCCAACCCTGATTATAAGTGGAAGAATACGGATCGTTTCTAGGTCTCTGTTGGAAAGCAGCATTTGTATGCTCTTGACCTTGAAACGGAGAATTTAAAGGACATTCTTCTGTCAGATGAGATGGATCAGAACAGCATCCACAAACAGTTTTGGAAAGTGACATCTGATTTAGGGAGGCTGCTAAAAATTTATGTTCCATAGCTTCGAGTTTCTTTTGCATTGCTGCCATTTCGGCTCTAACTCCTATGGAAACATCAATTTGGTGAATACCATCCCTAGACGATGACTGGTTTACACTCTCCCACTGCAAAGATTTTTCAGCGAAATCTTCTAAGAATCTCCAAGCTTTACCATCATCTTTATTCATGAAAGTGCCTTGACACATGGATTCAAGATTCTGTTTTGTTGTAGGATTAATACCCTCATATATGATTCTGCACAGATCTCATCTAGGGATTCCGTGATGAGGACATTGAACTAACAGACCCTTGAAGCGTTCAAAACACTTCGAGAATGGTTCATTTGAAAGCTGGGTAAATTAATTTATTTCGCTACGGACTCGAGCTGTTTTATGATTAGGGTAGAATTTCTTTAGGAAAGCTGTTACGAATTCTCCCCAGTTCGAAATAGAATGTGCGGCTGTGTTATAAAGCCACTTCTTGGCTATATCGCACAAAGTAAATGGGAGAAGACGTAGACGCATAGCATCCACAGAAAGCTATGCAGTACCCATCATAGCGCATGCATTTTCAAATTTGGTAATAAAGACATATGCGTCTTCAAACTCGAGACCGTGATATTTGGGTAGAAGATTAATGTATTGTGGTTTGATTTCAAAGTTGTCCCCATTGGCTGGTGGAATGGTGAGACAGGTCGAAAGAGGACCTCGCATAGGATAGAATCTCTCTTGGAGAGATATGCGGGGCGGATTCTGCGCACCTGTGGACGGTGGCAGAGGAGTGTTAAAGAAGTTCGATGGAGAACCGTCCATCGAAGTGGGTGTGGTAGTGGGTGTAGAAAAAGAAGATGTAGAAATACCGACTTCGAAGTCGATAGGAGAAACGCGGACAAGACGGGCACTAGAATCCCGTGTCCAGCCGAGCATGCACTAAATGGTTTAGCACAAGTGGCAGCTTTAAGTGATAATTAGAGAAAAAGATGAGTTGGTGTTTTGTTTGAAAAAGATGGATTTTTGAAAAATTCACACAAACAATGCACAAGCAACCCTAAATCTAGTGGTCACCTAGGTCAAGGCTCTAGACCACTCCTAGACTTCCAGAAGACAAATCGCAAGATAGATCCTCTACTGCCTATTTGCCCCTTCTGTGGCCAGGTAAGTGCCAGGTAAGTGGGAGGTTCTCCACTACATAAGTAGTGGGCCTAATTAAGTAACCACTTGCCTTAGACACACTTGCCTTAGACACCACAAAAGAAACGCGGATAAGCAATAGATTATCCACGACCTCCTTCTGTCCTAATTGAGCGCGACGGTCCTTAGAGTCTTGTCTAGATCTTTTTTAGTTAATGAGGGTGATGCGGATGCAAGTTTGTGATTTTTGGGGCTTAGGAAGGGTAATGAAATCCCTACCTAATCTGAATTTGGTCTTTGCCCCTTAATTTCCGTATTAAAAATGCAAACAACTAAGATCAAACACGCAACAATTTTTCTTTTTGCGGCGCTGCGAATTTTTGCAAAGAATCCTGCAGAAATTGGTTATTGGACAGAGCAGAGAGGAGATAAGAAAGACAGAGATTCACCTAGAAAATTTGGTGCACTGAAGCCCTAATATCACCGCGGATCCGCCGCCAACTGCTGCAATTTGCTGCGGTTCAGCGGTCAGTTAATGCGATCCCTGCAAAAAAAATTGGTACAGATGCTTCTGTTGTCTTACTAAGCTACCTGAGATGCTCTGAAAATTTTTCCTCTCGCTCCACAGATTTCAGATCTCCTTGCAACAAATCACAACAAATCGTTAAGCGCTTGTTACGAATTTTGATCTAAAAATTCTGATGGAATAATAAATTTTCCAACTCAAATTACAAAAACGAACAAATTAGCACATTATCTCCGGCAACGGCGCCATTTGATTGATCGTCTAAGTTGTGATGAAATGTAAAGTGTTCACAATCAAAGAAATTTATACCCCAATCAATTAACGGTATCGATGTAGCGCGTTAATGAATACGGATCGTCCACTGAGAAAGTGTGATTTGATCGATCTTGTTTAAGTTGAGTTGAAAATTAAAAGATAAAAGAAAATGATTCAATATTCATGAGATTTTAGTTTCAAGAATCATAAAGAAATAGATCTAAAATCAAGAATTAATACGGAATCAAGAAAATGTCCAAATCATTTGAATTATCAAGATATGAAGAATAGCTTGTAGGATCCGATTGCGTTAATAGCTAATGATGAATCTAATAATTCCTAATCTTATCGATTGAATATTTGTAACTAGATTGATGATAATGATTGAAGATTAGGGATCAATTGAAGAAACTAGGGTTTCTCCTTCACTATCTCTTGTCTTTTCAATCATAATCATTCGGATCTAGCCTCTAGCAAAGAAAATCACCGATAATTTGATCCCTAATTTGCAACGAAATAATCAAGAAGTTGTTTCGCTCCAAATTAGGTCATCAACGATTCATTTTGCTAAGGTTCACAAATCTCATAAGAATTAAGAATTAGTATAAAGATTTGATCATCACTATATCTATCAATTCTCTCGGATCCTCCACAAGCGGAGAATTTACTCACGCATCATCATAAAACAATCAAGAACGAAGAATATCATAATGCGAGAATGAATATGTAACAACCGAGCCCAATACTACTAGTTTCTGTTACCGTATGAATGGTGTATGGTGTTTATTTCATTGACTGTTGCTAGTATAAATTTTACCCGACAATTCACTTCTGCATATAACAATTTAAGGCATCTAAAATAAAATTAAAAATATTTTTCATGGCATGCTTGACATCCCTAACCCTGTTGTAGCGTCCTTGAATCGTGTTCTCGTCCCGTTCAGTGAAACGGGCGAGTTTGGACGACTACGCGCACGAACGTGTGTCCGTTTTGGGGGTATGCTTTTTGATTGTAAAATACTTCATTTTAAATTTTGGATCCCGCCTAAAATTTTCTTATTTCAATTTCAAATTTTTAGACCCAATCCGGGCGCAATTCGGAAATATTTTATATTTGCGCCAAATAATAATTTCAAATTTTTTATACCGTCGAATATAATTTTTTAAATCCCCAGAATAATTTTTCAGTTCCCTTAAATCTTTCACAAAATTTTCCCCCCAGCCAATCCCCTTCATTCTTTAACCCCCGTGGGCCCCACCATTTTCCGTTCTCTCTCTCTCTCTCTTTCTCTCTTCTCTCTTTCTCTCTCTGCGAATAAATCCAATTTTATCTCTCCTCTAAATCTTCTCTCTCCTCTCGATCTCTCTCCCCTCTCTATCTCTCTCCTCTCTCTCCTCTCGCAATCTCTCTCTCTCTCCCCGTCTCTCTCTCTATCTCGCTCCCCTCTCTCTCCTCTCGCTCTCCCTATCTCTCTCTCTCTCTCTCCTCTATATATATTTCTCCTCCTCTATTTTCTTTTCACAAAACGCAGAACCCACCCTCACGATACCTAGCCGCCTCGTCCTCCCTTACCTTCGCCCCAACGCCGACGCCACCATCACCGGCCTCCTCGCCTCCTCGCCCTCGTCATCTCTACCGCATCTCCTTCCTCTTCTTCCTCCTTCATCAACTCCCCGAGCACCCTGCACGAGAAGTTGCGCCCCCCTGCACACATCTGCACGAATCGAGATTGCCGCCGGCGATCTCGATCCGTCCCCCCGGCCTCGTGCATCCCTCGGTGAGTGGTTTTCTTCTCCTCTTCTCCTTTCTTCTTCTTTCTTCTCTGTTCATGTTTTCTTGATCTGTAGATTTTGTCGCCGTCGTCGTAGGCTGACCGCCGGAGCTCCGTCGACGTGATCGGCGACCATAACCTTCCCACAGATCCTCGTGAGCACCCCCTTCTCTATCCTCCTTCCCTTCTTCTTTATTTTCTTTTCTTTCTTGTTAGCATTTTTTTATTGTTCACTGTTTTTGTGTCTCGCCGGAATCCGGCCGTGCCGGCGACGTGTCTCGACGATCCAGCGAGTTACCCTGACCTGTGTGGTTCCACTGTTCGTCGTTTGGGTTCATTCCGTGAACCGTGCGCCCGTCGCAAGATTTTCCCCGCCGACGTTTAACGTTCCGTTTTCCCGATTCGCGACCCGTCGAGGCAAGTACCCCTTGCTACATGCTAAATAATATTTACATATACATTGATAACACCCTAAACCTGCAGTTTAACTTTAGTACTATAATTTCCCATTTTCGTGTTCAATGTCGTGTTATATCATTTTATCTTCCAAGCTTGAAACCTACCGTTTGCAATTACTGTATTAAACCTAATAACCACATTTACATGTTTTAATCACACTTTCACTATTGACGTGGCCTATGGCACTTTCTCTATAGTTTTACTTCATTCGGACACTCGTGTACATTTAACCTGTATTAGCTGTGATTTCATCCATTGAACCTATATATATATATATATATATATATATATATATATATATATATATATATATTAGCTGTATTAGCTGTGATTTCATCCATTGAACTTATATATATATATATATATATATATATATATATATATATATATCATTGCATCCATAAAATTCTTAAACTTGTTAACATGATTTAACGGCCATAACTGTCATATTGTATTCTTATAATGTTGAAATCACCTCTGAAACACAACTGATAACTGTGCTGCTAATTAATTGAAGCTTCTTTATTGTTTAATTCGTTGCTTAGATTTATGTTGTTGATAACCATGCTTGATTATGTAACTGAGTATGAGCACACCCATGATATCGTTTACATCTTGACCTGACTTGCTACGTAGATATCGATTGACCCGATATGGTACCGTATACTGCTTGACTTGACCTGATGTACCATGACCTGACCCGTTACCTGATCTTGTGCCTAATGCCAACAAACCTGACATGTAGTCCTCACGGACCGTTCCTGTTGTCTATCCAGACAAACCTGCTTACCTAATCCTGTGTTGGCATTAGTTCTTGATTACGGAATACCTGACTTGACATACACATATAACTTGGGGGTATGGGGAAATCAAAGGTGAAACCTTACTTGTAACTCAACAGTTCGCTACTTGTTCTGATCAGTTTTAGAGGCTAGGCCAGCCTTGGAATGATACTGCTGACATCATTCATCTGTACACCTTCCTGTTTTAGTGCCTAGCGGCATGTCTCGGTTTCAGCCCGAGAATCTGGACCGTGGTCCCGGGTATGCACGGGATACTTTTGAGTTACATCGATGATTCATCAATTTGGTTTCAAAGTCTTTAGAATAGAAAACCTGATAGAACAATTTAGTTTACTCAATGCACACTACCCTACACTGCCTTGACCTACCTTACTGTTACACCTGCTTCTCATTCATGTTTATATTGCATTACCTGTTACCCTGTTTATATGTTATTACTTGATGACATGACGCGCTGACGTCTGGGTTTTGCATGGCCCAGATTCCGTACCGCTGTTGCAGTCCGAGCAGGAGTACTTCAGCCAACAGGCTGAGCTGTGAGTGTCAACGGTAGTTAGTTTTTCTTTCCTGCATTTTATTCCTGATGTGAGCCCGCATTATGGGACGTACATTCCAGTTATTTTGTATTGGATCTTTCGCTTCCGCATTTTATTATTCTTGACTCATGTTATCTTGGATTATGGACATATTTTAGATAGTTTTATTTTTGTTCATGATATCTCTACAGCCGTAGTGTGACTGTGGATGGATACTTCCTACCCACAGGTAGCATGGTTGGCTATGTCACGTGCCCATTTTAGTGTGCTCTGGGAAGCGGGGCGTGACAAAATAGAAAGCAAGAATAAAGATTCACCTTTATTTAGATCTTCTTCAAATTACATCCCTCACTCAAGTTTACAAGACTAGCTCTAGCTCACTCATTTGAGAAGGAATTTGGCGTCGATCTTTGCGTGGCTCGATCGTCGTGAGTCGCAGATCGTCATGGATCTCTTGCTCGGATGATGATCGGCGTTGCTTCAAAGGCTCGTTGAAGGCTTGCTTGAATCGGTGCTCAATGGATCTTGATTTGGCTCAAATGGTGTCACTCCACTTGATTTGAATTGATTTGAATTTTGCTAGAAATTTAACCCTAATTGATGAACAACTAATTGTGTAACCCCAAACGCTAGGTTTAGCTCTCCTTTTATAACCACTTATTTGAATCTTCCATCCAAAGCTAGGTTGTTAGAGAGAGACTTCTAGAATGAGTTTGTTAGAGGGAATATTCTAGAGGAGGGTTGTTACAAGGAATATTCTAGAGTGAGTTTGTTATGCAGAGTCTTCTGGAAGAAGCCACATGCTCTTTGAGAGTCTTCTGGAAGCTGAGGCCGTTACAAGTAGAGTCCTGCAAAAAGTTCCAACCGTCGACGAGTCAACTCGGCCGCGGATCCACGGCGGATCGACCTGACTCGGCCGCGGATCCACGGCCGTTTAAGGTGATCGCTGCATGGAATTTCCAGTGTTGTTTCATGTTGGCTTTATGGCACTTTCCTGATATCTGGAATATTTTTATACTTTCTTGTTTACTGCCAGATCACAGTCTTGGACTTGATGTATTATATCAGAACTTTTAGCATTTCCGGTTCTTTTACCTGGAGAATTTTCTGCACACAATCTCGAGACAAGGGTTGATATATACATATCAATGCAAGTAGATATAAACACTTAATTTCCCTTTAGAGTGTCGATTATAACTACAACACAGGGTATTTGGTATTTTCCAGATGAAATCATAATCTGTGTTATAATTAAAATAAAAACCTATATATGAATGATAAGAGTAGGGAAATTAACGTGTTGAAAATGCACTATTTTCGACTGATCAAATCTCTAAACACTTTACAGCTAGTAAACGGTTAATGGTTCGATCTGGGTAATTGGTTATGGTAGCACCAAGTTTTACAAATTTTTGTTACGCATTTGGCCACGGATTGATGGTCGGGGCGCTGCCGTAACCCAACATGGTATCAGAGTCAACCCATTAACCCTTTGCTAGCTTGTTTAGACAATGTTAAACTATCGAAACCGAAACAACTCCAATACACTGCGCTGAACATTCCAGGTTCTGTCGATTTTAAAAGTGTCTTCAAAATTTATTTAAACAACTGCAGAAGGCTACTGACATGACCTATAGACTGCACCCCAAACACGAAACCAATCCACCAAAATTTGGCCGAACACATTGCTCATTTTCCCGAAGAGGCCGGCCATTTTGAAGCTTCAGGGTGTCGTTTTTGGGGTGTGGTTTTATCTCTGGAATCTTGGTTCAGTGGTATTGTTTGTTTAGCCCAGTTTGGATATGGTTTTATCTACTTGTTTGGGGGCTATTCGGGGTTATTTCGAACTCGATAATTTCTAACATTATTTAAAGTTAACAGTACATACATTTCTATCTGCAACCATGAATGTCATTTGATCGGTATAACTTGTCTAATCGCTATAGTTCTTTTAGACGGGTTTGCGAACGTGACATTCACGTTGATGTTTTGTGTTGTGCTGTGTTGTTGCGGATTGTCGTGGTGGATAGGTTGGATGCAATGATAGTGCAGTTTAGTTTTATTTGTACATTTTGATATCGCGGGGCGAGCGTCCGACATGTGGACTACCGTCACTGCCTGTTTTTATATTATTTTTTTGGGGCACGACCGGGTTGAGGTCGATGTCACCGTTGTACATATTTTCTTTTCTGTACTAGGATTACCCCGCGATAGAGTGCACGGATAGCCGGGTTCTGGAGGGCAACGGATCCGCATCTCATGGCGTTAAGAAGATGGGGGCCTCACTCCAGAATTGGCGGGCTATTTGCCGCACTCGTAGGGGGTACAGGTTGACCCAAGGAGGGGTGCTCAAGTTACCGGATCCCGTAAAGTGTTGGGTGGCCCATTCACTTTGTTGAAGGGGGATGCCTCGCTTTTGGTTTTGGCGGGTAACTTGCCGCACTTGTAGGGGTCTAGGTTTTCATTGCACAGGCTATCCACACGACCAGGGGAACGTCGGGTTTCAGTTGCGGCTCAAAGGAAATCCGGGGCTCCCAGATTATCTGTATTGTTTTGTGATGCTTATTACTTATCTGTGATGTTGCATTTTTCACTCCTGGAGCGATTATTGTATATTGCTATATATATACTAGTAGATGTTGTATATGTTTTACACCCGCGCTAGTCCAGTCCTCACTCTGTCGTTAGTTAAGTAACCTAACGGGTGATGACGGGACCCAGTGGCGAATGCGGATGGCATATACGTACATCATATTTTCGTTCTTTTGTGGTGTGATTAATTGATGGAACTGCATTGATTTAGATCAATGCAAGAAAAACAGACCTATTCGATGTTGTTGGAACAATTTTCAAAAAGCTGTTTTTGCAAAGACGTTTTCTTTTGTTTTGCACAGTGGTATTCGGTTATGAATATCCAGCACCTCATTCGACGAGGCAGGGGCCGAGATCCCTTCATCGGGAGTGACCCTTTGGGCAGAGGTTTGCGTCAGGGAAATAACTTCACTATAATCGATTACTTTTTGCTTTACACAGCGGTATTCGGTTATGAATATCCAGCACCTCATTCTACGAGGAAAGAGCCGAGATCCCTTCACCGGGAGTGACCTCTTTAGCAAAGGTTTTCGCTACTGTATATTTATAAAAAGCTATTCGGTTCCTTCAACGATATCAAGTTCATTACGTTAAAGGTTTTTCGCCAAAAATCAGCCGTAGCCCCCCCGTCATTTCAGATTAGTATTGCTTAGTATTCGCGCTACGTTTGTCGTTGCAATTCACCGAGGTGTAGTGTGCGGTAGCTCTGTAATGCTTTTTTGTCGCATGGATATGTTGATTGGTTAGGATGGTCGTACGACTTTGTTGATTATTCGTCAAGGGTCGTGCGGGTGGGTTTAACTCAATCAAGATAATGACGGGTTGAACTTAACTAGGACCTTTTGATTTGTTGATTATTCGTCAAGGTCGCTTGGGTCCTAGGGGTAAAAATCACATCGGGAGTTTCTAAAGAAACTGAAACTTGCCAGGCATGCGCATACCTTATGGAGTGTGATAGCGTGAGTGGATTCCATCAGGTTATCATACGATGATGGTTGGATCCCGATACCCACTGATGAGTTGGTTTACTCCTCGGGTGATTTTAGATGATCCCGACTAATTCTTCTTTCAGGTTTGGAGGAGAATTTGAGGATACAGTGGGAGACATCCTGATTAGATAAAGTGATTAACCATTCTGATCTAGGTTAGAGTGCACGCTGAGTGTTTCTTTCTCTCTCTCTTTGACAACGACCATGGCTCGACCCTAGACTATAACTCAGTAACCAAGTTAACCGAACTTTCTTAAAACACTGGCTTTTGAATTGTCTGAGTTGCATACTTCATTGCCACTCCTACTTTTACCCTTTTCTTTTCTCCGGAACATTTCGTATCACTACGAAGATCCCATTTTCATTGGATATGACCATCGTATAGTTACATACGAACTCGAATAAACTTGTTTCAGATTCGAGGATGGTTTCCGGTTCTGGAGAAATTAAATAGGACTATTCAGTTGTCTTTCCTTTTACCTTCTCTCGGGTTGTGAGGGCTCCTAGGATTAGGAGAGGATACACCTATTGCGCTTATCGAATAGTCTTCTTCCAAACCATATGCAAGTGCCAAAAGGTAGGGAATGAAGAAAACCAATTAGCCTAAGTATGGTGTACATAAGGTAATAAGTAAAGACAAATAAAGGGATCAGAAAGGGGGCAAAGTAAATTGCAACTGCTATCATTCACGACCAAACCACATATTTCATCGCCACTCCTACTTCACCTTTGTATTTCTCCAGAACATCCCGTATCACTACGAAGATCCACAGTTATTGGATAATCCATCATATGTTATATACGAACTCGAAATAACTTATTCCAGTTCGAGGATGGATTCTGGTTCAGAAGAAATAGAATAAGGTTTATTCAATTGTCTTTTATCTTTACCTTCTCTCAGGTTACGAGTACTCCTAGGATTAGGAGAGTACACCTATTATGCTTATTGGATAGTCTTCTTCCAAACCATAGGCTGGTGTCGAACTGTAGGGAAGGAAGAAAACCATTTAGCCTAAGTGTGGTGTACAGAAGGCAATGAGTAAAGACAAATAAAAGGGATTTGGAGAGATGGAAAAGAAATATACGGTTACAGTCGTGAATCAGATAGAGGAAGAGGCATTACTAGGAATACCCGGATACCCCTTCGAAACATTTTCATATTTCAGTTTCACTGTGCGTTGTTAATAGAAAACTGATTTCCCAATTAGATCCTTACTCCAGGGTATGTACTTATCAGGTTTGATTCTCACATCTGTATGGTTTTACATATGATGAGTGGGAGTAGGTTATTGGGAATTAGGTGATCATCCTCATTATATCGGGATTCGTTGTAATTGGTGATATTTGAGGAAATCGCCTGGGTTTTTTGCCGGACGGCAAATATTTGGTTTTGAATATCCGTTGTTATGCACCAATTTCAAACTGATATATCTGTACATTTATTTTATAAAGTGAGATATAACTTTTTGAAATTATGTCCATGACATTTACTTATATCAGTTGATGGTTAGGTAATGAGCATTAAACAGCGGTGTAATTCTTCATAACCAGAGTACAGTTTTCAACCTACGACGCACAGGGTTTGAGTTATTCAACTCAGGGGACTTATACAAAGTATTGTATATTGTCCAGTGTCCATTAGGACAGAGGGGTTGGTCCTCATACTATATTCTGTTTCCTTGTAACTTCTCCAGTTTTAGTCAAGTATTTCGTTGAAATACAAGGTCCAAGTTTTAAGAAGTTATTGGTACAAGAATAAAGTAGAGAACCATGTGTTGCAAGTATCAAGATTCTTCAAGGTAATCAAAGATGTAGATACTTGTATTTGGTATTCGGTTGATAGTAATGGTTTTGAGAACTTGCTTCTCTTTCAGGTTACTCATATCTGGATGCACTCCTAAGTTGAGTAATGCTGAGCGGCCTCCTTCCATTAAGTTCACATGCACTGGAGACAGCTACATGATTTGAATCTGGTTCCAATTAAATTAGTGTCTCTGTTTCTATATTGGATATAGAATGGTTCATATCTTGACGAGGTTAAGGTATATGGAGTTGTCCGGCTTATGCTCAAAACCAGACTCTGGATAACTCAAGGCACGTTTCCGTATTGGCAGTTTGTGGGTAATCCCGGGCTTTGAAGAGGGATAACTTTCTACCATCTGGAAGATCAATAGTGATATTGTTCTTGACTCGCCACAGTTTTAGTAAAATGGACTTTTTCAGAAAACGGTAGTGGGAGTATGGTAGAACTGGAAGTGATTCCAGAACCACAGACGATTACAGAAAATTTAATAGGACCAAAAGATTCAATAAGGTTTGACATTCCATTAACCACTCCGCAGATATGGTGGGTAACCTCAGGTACCCGAGAGGTACTCTGGTATCCTCAAGGACGGTGACAGGGAGGTTCTTGTTTACCCAAACTTGTCATTACTGCTGTTCTAGACTATGAGACCCGGCAAGACGATGAGTATAGCGTCGTTCTAAACTAGTTTTATAAATGCACGTGTATATGACTCTGTCAGAAGGTTGTTGTCACGCCCCACTTCCCAGTGTACGGCGAAGTGGACGTGACGAGGCCCGCTACGTATGTACTCAGAAGTACATACGCTAAGCGTAACTAAGCAATATAAAATGAATCACAAGAGACGAATAATAGAAATAACAGCAACTTTTATTAATAACATTCTTTATACAATGCATGAAATGAAAATACAACTGGAATGAAAAAAAGAAAGCAATGCCTAAACAGTGGCATAATAATAAAAGGAAATACTGGAAAGAACAAGTACAAAGTCTAGAGCTCTGGATCTTCTTGGAACTGCTCCAAATCTTCAGTTGTTGGCTCGGTCTCAACTTGGTCTAACGCACCTGACGACATTCAAAGAAGAAAGAAATAGAATGTCGTCAGCGAACAGGTCGCTCGGTAAGTCCCAAAGAAAAGTGGAGTGAGAATGGCAGAGTAACAGTATTTTCTAGAGTATTATGTTGTAGAATATTATGGAATATTGTTTAACGCAGTTGTTTGTAGCTTGGTACAGAAGAATGCCAGTGTATACGAGGGGGATCTCTATATGCTAGAGATCAGTGCAAACGGAGAGTACAAGGAACCGTTATGCCACGGTACAACAGCAACAGTATTCATGTTAGGTGTCTTAATCTGACCACCTCATTCCACTTTTAACATCTTCCGTACCAATCTACCCCTTTAAACCCCGCGATGTCATGTTTGTATTGTTATCTTGTAAACTTGTATTGATTACTTGATTGACTTGATTGACTGACCGAAACCATGATATCAGAAAACGGTTATAACCGTAGAGTCATGTAAATGGAATACTGGGAATCATGTAAAAGGAATATCCATGGTTCGGTTCGGTCAAGTTATATAGATTGTTAACTGGAATCTGGAATTCATGTATTCATCTTGAGTTGGAATATAAAAGAATATAGATTGACTTGAATCACATTCAAGTCAGAAATAGTCATACTCTAACCCGAGTCAGACTACAAGAAGGTAATTTGATGTTCAATAATTGTTAGGGACCTTATTGTAATTTATAAAACTTGAGGGGTTTATTGTAAAAATACTATTGTGTATTTTTCAAAATACAACTCAAGTATTTAATTATCGTCTTTATGTACATACAACAATTTAATGATCAAGCTAAATATGTATACATGTTCGAATAACATGAAATGAGTCAAGTATATTATTCAAGTAACTACCATAAACAATGCTGTAAAGAAATATTATGTACGACTAATTAATCAAGTTGAACGAATGCGAAATATAAACAGAAATATGGCTCTAAATGTTTTGCATGCGTGAGTTCCAGTTTTACCTAAATATGACTACCGGTTTGAGAGATATATATGTTTTCGTATCGTCGCGCAAAACAGATCAGAATCTATTCGGCACCGTCACATATTTTTAAAACGCAGTTTGAGTTAATTTGTATCAGGTTTCAGGTTACGAAAATTATTATAAAATTGTAGGTATTTCGATGTACTTATCGAAAACACCAAGATTCATACGATTTGGATTTATGAAGCTCTAGTTATGATCATTTTAATATCAGCATTTAAAACAGAAATTCAGATTTCTGGACAGCAACTATATATTGTATTGTAAAGCCTATATCAGGTTGTTTCATGCATTCCTAAGTAATATAATATACAGAAAATTATATTTCTATCAATGGTGCATCTACACATCTAAATTTTGTCACAAACGGATATCGGGTGTTCGAGTTATGTCCAATTTAAAAACAATGTGCGAATCAGGACAGATTCTGTCCAGATCCGTCACTTAATATTGTAATGCAGTTTTCTTTATCTTAGGTAGGTTTTCAGTAAAACTATAAAACTAATAAAATCTATATCATTCGATGTAGATATCAAAAACATCTGAGTTTGCTCAATTTGGATATCGGTATACCAAGTTATGTGTCCTAGAAATTGACCGATAGCTGCAGTTTCTGTTTTACGATCAGTGAATAAATACAATGTAATTCACAAACCGTTATGCGGATCGATCTAAAATTTTTACAGCATGTATAAAATAATATAATCTATCATATGTAAATTCCATGAAATTTTCAGAAGTAAAAATTAATGTCTAAAAATTATTTTAAACCTAAAGGTATTGATGTGTATACTAAAATCGGCAAAAAGATTAACTAGTATTTTTATGCAAGCTTTATCCTTTCTTTTAATAACCAAACCGATTCCATGAGATATCGTAGATATATTATGGATTGAAATCTATGTTCTCACAACTTGTAATAAACATTCATAATCATGAAGAAAGAATTAAAAATACTTTAATTTGAACAAGAGATAATAAGATATTATTAAACCATATAGAATCATATATATCTAAACTTATGTATATGTATATGTATATGTTTATGTGTATCTTCTCTTATGGATTATGATATGAAAAGAATAAGGGGTTCACGATGCATGACAAGAGGAAAAAAAAGAGATGGGGGGAAAGGAGAGAGAAGGGACTTACATGCACAAGCCGGTATTGTCACCGGGCTTGTCTATCCGCCGATAGCCTCGCGTTAGTAGCGAGACCTTCTTGAATACTTCTTCATGTTCTTCTTCTTGGACTCTAGGTGAAGAGGAAGAAGTGAGAGATAGGAAAATGTGAGGAAGGAAAAGATATAGGAGGACAATAAAGATGGTGTAATGGTGAATTATGTATAATAATATATGCATTCAACATGAGAATTAAAAGAGAAATGAAAGGTCACCATTCAATTTGGAAATGAAAGGTCTCATTTGTAGGTTATGAGAAGAATAAAAAATGATAAAAATAATTGCAAGAATGGGGATTTGAACATGTGACTTATGGAATAACAATGCAAGGGCTTAACCAATGAGCTATAAGGTTGTTCATGCACATATTTAATTAGAATTAAATATATGATGTTGCTTAAAAAGAAAATGGGCTTTTTAGATGGGCTGTAGAAAATAAGAATAATTGATTTGGGTTAAATATTTATTAAAGGAAAAATAAGAATGAGAAGTTAAAAACTTAAATATAAGAAAAAGAAATTGTACCTAGAAAAATACATAATAGATTGAGAAATAAAATAATAATAAATTTAATAGAAAAAGGAAAATACCAAGTACAAATAAATACGGTATATTATTGAAGAGGGATAATACAAATGTATAAAGATTTTGGGGTCATTACATTCTACCCTCCTTAAAAATAATTTCGTCCTCGAAATTTGTAAAAGGAAAGTGTAACAGTTTCAAAACAATTTGGTGATTGTGAGTGAAAGAATAGGGTTATGATAGATTCAACGGATGATAAGATTCAAGGAATATGAAATGGTAAGATTCAAGGAACATGATTGTAAAGAATGTTTTAGTTGCTGTTTCTTGTGTTATATTGCTTAGGTTGTTCACGCAGACCAGAACTGCATGACAGGGATTCATACAGCTCTGACCTGCATGGGCCACCAACAAAACCTGTCACGCCCCACTTCCCAGTGTACGGCGAAGTGGACGTGACGAGGCCCGCTACGTATGTACTCAGAAGTACATACGCTAAGCGTAACTAAGCAATATAAAATGAATCACAAGAGACGAATAATAGAAATAACAGCAACTTTTATTAATAACATTCTTTATACAATGCATGAAATGAAAATACAACTGGAATGAAAAAAAGAAAGCAATGCCTAAACAGTGGCATAATAATAAAAGGAAATACTGGAAAGAACAAGTACAAAGTCTAGAGCTCTGGATCTTCTTGGAACTGCTCCAAATCTTCAGTTGTTGGCTCGGTCTCAACTTGGTCTAACGCACCTGACGACATTCAAAGAAGAAAGAAATAGAATGTCGTCAGCGAACAGGTCGCTCGGTAAGTCCCAAAGAAAAGTGGAGTGAGAATGGCAGAGTAACAGTATTTTCTAGAGTATTATGTTGTAGAATATTATGGAATATTGTTTAACGCAGTTGTTTGTAGCTTGGTACAGAAGAATGCCAGTGTATACGAGGGGGATCTCTATATGCTAGAGATCAGTGCAAACGGAGAGTACAAGGAACCGTTATGCCACGGTACAACAGCAACAGTATTCATGTTAGGTGTCTTAATCTGACCACCTCATTCCACTTTTAACATCTTCCGTACCAATCTACCCCTTTAAACCCCGCGATGTCATGTTTGTATTGTTATCTTGTAAACTTGTATTGATTACTTGATTGACTTGATTGACTGACCGAAACCATGATATCAGAAAACGGTTATAACCGTAGAGTCATGTAAATGGAATACTGGGAATCATGTAAAAGGAATATCCATGGTTCGGTTCGGTCAAGTTATATAGATTGTTAACTGGAATCTGGAATTCATGTATTCATCTTGAGTTGGAATATAAAAGAATATAGATTGACTTGAATCACATTCAAGTCAGAAATAGTCATACTCTAACCCGAGTCAGACTACAAGAAGGTAATTTGATGTTCAATAATTGTTAGGGACCTTATTGTAATTTATAAAACTTGAGGGGTTTATTGTAAAAATACTATTGTGTATTTTTCAAAATACAACTCAAGTATTTAATTATCGTCTTTATGTACATACAACAATTTAATGATCAAGCTAAATATGTATACATGTTCGAATAACATGAAATGAGTCAAGTATATTATTCAAGTAACTACCATAAACAATGCTGTAAAGAAATATTATGTACGACTAATTAATCAAGTTGAACGAATGCGAAATATAAACAGAAATATGGCTCTAAATGTTTTGCATGCGTGAGTTCCAGTTTTACCTAAATATGACTACCGGTTTGAGAGATATATATGTTTTCGTATCGTCGCGCAAAACAGATCAGAATCTATTCGGCACCGTCACATATTTTTAAAACGCAGTTTGAGTTAATTTGTATCAGGTTTCAGGTTACGAAAATTATTATAAAATTGTAGGTATTTCGATGTACTTATCGAAAACACCAAGATTCATACGATTTGGATTTATGAAGCTCTAGTTATGATCATTTTAATATCAGCATTTAAAACAGAAATTCAGATTTCTGGACAGCAACTATATATTGTATTGTAAAGCCTATATCAGGTTGTTTCATGCATTCCTAAGTAATATAATATACAGAAAATTATATTTCTATCAATGGTGCATCTACACATCTAAATTTTGTCACAAACGGATATCGGGTGTTCGAGTTATGTCCAATTTAAAAACAATGTGCGAATCAGGACAGATTCTGTCCAGATCCGTCACTTAATATTGTAATGCAGTTTTCTTTATCTTAGGTAGGTTTTCAGTAAAACTATAAAACTAATAAAATCTATATCATTCGATGTAGATATCAAAAACATCTGAGTTTGCTCAATTTGGATATCGGTATACCAAGTTATGTGTCCTAAAAATTGACCGATAGCTGCAGTTTCTGTTTTACGATCAGTGAATAAATACAATGTAATTCACAAACCGTTATGCGGATCGATCTAAAATTTTTACAGCATGTATAAAATAATATAATCTATCATATGTAAATTCCATGAAATTTTCAAAAGTAAAAATTAATGTCTAAAAATTATTTTAAACCTAAAGGTATTGATGTGTATACTAAAATCGGCAAAAAGATTAACTAGTATTTTTATGCAAGCTTTATCCTTTCTTTTAATAACCAAACCGATTCCATGAGATATCGTAGATATATTATGGATTGAAATCTATGTTCTCACAACTTGTAATAAACATTCATAATCATGAAGAAAGAATTAAAAATACTTTAATTTGAACAAGAGATAATAAGATATTATTAAACCATATAGAATCATATATATCTAAACTTATGTATATGTATATGTATATGTTTATGTGTATCTTCTCTTATGGATTATGATATGAAAAGAATAAGGGGTTCACGATGCATGACAAGAGGAAAAAAAAGAGATGGGGGGAAAGGAGAGAGAAGGGACTTACATGCACAAGCCGGTATTGTCACCGGGCTTGTCTATCCGCCGATAGCCTCGCGTTAGTAGCGAGACCTTCTTGAATACTTCTTCATGTTCTTCTTCTTGGACTCTAGGTGAAGAGGAAGAAGTGAGAGATAGGAAAATGTGAGGAAGGAAAAGATATAGGAGGACAATAAAGATGGTGTAATGGTGAATTATGTATAATAATATATGCATTCAACATGAGAATTAAAAGAGAAATGAAAGGTCACCATTCAATTTGGAAATGAAAGGTCTCATTTGTAGGTTATGAGAAGAATAAAAAATGATAAAAATAATTGCAAGAATGGGGATTTGAACATGTGACTTATGGAATAACAATGCAAGGGCTTAACCAATGAGCTATAAGGTTGTTCATGCACATATTTAATTAGAATTAAATATATGATGTTGCTTAAAAAGAAAATGGGCTTTTTAGATGGGCTGTAGAAAATAAGAATAATTGATTTGGGTTAAATATTTATTAAAGGAAAAATAAGAATGAGAAGTTAAAAACTTAAATATAAGAAAAAGAAATTGTACCTAGAAAAATACATAATAGATTGAGAAATAAAATAATAATAAATTTAATAGAAAAAGGAAAATACCAAGTACAAATAAATACGGTATATTATTGAAGAGGGATAATACAAATGTATAAAGATTTTGGGGTCATTACAGTTTTGTAGTCAGTGGGAGCAGCGGAAGCATAGTGGACAAGAAGCTTATGTCTATTTATAGACTAAAGCAGGTATAGCGGAGATAGATCATCTATTTTTGATATAACAGTCATGGTTTTGACTTCATCAGAATAGGAGATGGATCTGTTAAGAAAGTAGTAGGGTGTGATGTCTTGGTATTTGGATGGCATGCACGTTGTAGGAATTGAAATTCCTATACTACGATCGGTTATATTGTGTTTGTCACACAGTGGTTTCTCCACATATGATATGGATATAATATTAGACATTCTGGTCACTAGATCTATGGTTTTAGATCTAGATTTGGGAAGTGTCCCAATCTGGGTACTTAGACAGCATTATAAAAGTATTTTAGAATGGATGACTCCTTGCATGGTGGTGTACATGCAGGTGAAGGAGTCACCCTCTCTAAAGGTGTCTTACAAACTAAAGGGGAGAGGGATGTGCATGATTGGAATATCACTTGCTTAGGCAATTGAGTCAATCATGAGATGTCAAGTACCACACCAGATGTTGTTTTTGCACTAGATGCAATAAGTTGATATATTAATCCAATCCTGGAGAAACGTTCGGAAGCAGCTTGTGAACATAAGTGAATGTTCTAGGGATTTGGTGACGGCAGCCTCCTTCGGGATACAGTTATCATTCCAGGATTCCAAGGTGACCTGGATGACAGAGTGACTGTCAGAGTTATAGTTTTCCCTCTGACAAGGGGCAGTAGTTTGGACAGGTGGTCCAAGCGGATACTGAGGGAGGCATGACGCAGGATACTGATTAAATTTAGTTGACGATACAGTCTAAGAAGTTTGCTGGATTTGGAGTTCATTTGTGAACTGGGTCCCATCAGATATCCAGACATATTCTAAGATAGGTATTGTTTATTTTGGGAAGTGGCTTTCTCCGCAAACTTGAGATAAAGAGAGACATAGAAAGAAACATCAGAGCGGATCCACTCACTGAGGCTATTTCTCGAATGCAAGAGTTTCATAAACAGGCTTTGTGAGACTGATCAGTAGAGAAGTTGGGTGTTCGGTATCACACGGGCTGTGAGTATGCGGCATCGCAATAATTAGTCTTAAGTGCAAGTGGGAGATTGTTGGCTATAGTGCCCCAAGTCAATTATTGGATCGCATGCACGTGATTGCAATGATTGAGGAAGGACCTATACCGGTAGAACAGTCTTACTCGAGATGATAGTATGCTATCTGGTTTGTCTTTATCATCATGTACATGCTTCAGGTGACATTACAGATCACTATTACATGTTGATAGAGCCCATAGGATTCTTGCTTGACTACCAGCAGTATGTTGGCAATCGTATACGTGAGAGTTGGGTAGTCTATAAGCACATCCTTAAAGTGTCCCTGGTCGTGGGAGTTTCGAGACTGGGCATCGATACTCCATGAGTAGACTAGTGTATACGGATCGAGACCCCGACGAGGGGCGGTGGCTGGTCTCACAAGCCATTGGTGTCAGTTGGTTCACCTAAGATAGTATACAGGTGCTCATTGGGTTATGAGTACACCGGACGGACTCACAGGGGTACTGCTAGTTGGTATTATACCTATAGTCAGGTAGCAGTTCTCAGGTGACATGAGTACAACATAGTCCGTTGACTTGACACTGCTCCTTCGCCTCAAGTGTGTTCCCACTGTTCTTAGATTGCTACCCTACCACGTCTCAAAGGAGTCGTGCAAACAGGTAGTAGTTGGGTGCAGTCCCGAAGCACTTGGAGGAAGTGGCAGTTAGATAGGATTTGTCTCTCCCGGTATTGGGGGTTGATATCGCGCTGTGTTTGGAGAGCCATTACACAAAGTCCTTGGCCAAGGCAAGTGAGATTTACTGGTAGGTATTCCAGTAGTTTCTCAAGGTGTTCTGGGCTACACTCCGACATGACTTATACCGCTATTAGGGGTCAGACGTTAACCATCCCCCTAGGCCCGATATGCGATACTCTTAGACGAACAGACCGGACTGTACGGATATTGTCACTGTCAGGCTCGGTAGAGTTTCAGGATGAGTTCGCTCGTCGGCCTCCCTTTTGCTCAATACCTAGGTAGCCGTTACGTACAGCTAGTGCCACTGACGTGCTTATGGTTAAACCCACTGCCAGCGTATTGACGAGTCTTTAGAGTCCCACACAGAGGGTTTCCCTAGTTCGGGCGAAACGTTGTACAGGTCGTATGGTTTTATGGCAGAGTTTGATCATATACGTGCACTTGTGCACGGATCATGATCGGACGGATCATACTAGTGGACTTTGGTTTAAGCCGGATCCTGGTATTAGATTGTTGGATTACTTTCGTCTCATTGTATTCGTATTCAGTCGGAATACGGATGCAGGTATGTATATACAGTTGAGGGGTATTCTTGTAATCCGTTACAAGATTATTTTAGAGATGCCATTTCTTTTTATTATATTAAACATTTAAGGTTTTTTGGTTAAATGTTTAATATTGATTATGTATAAAGTGTGAAGGCAAGTTTTGGCTTGTAGGCATTTAATGATAAAGCATGGACCGTGCTTTATTGTTTATAATTTGTTGTGAGATATTTGTGATGGCTATGATTTTTCTTTTAGCTAGCTCATCACAAATAAAACACAACACCAAAAAAAAAAGAGGCGGCCACTTCATTCTCACTCACTCTCATGTGTTGCATTTTTCTTTTGCAAGCCAAGTCTTTAAGAGCTCACACTTCACACATACATGGCTGCTTCTTCACCTCCACTCTATCCCTCTCATGTGTTGAGGACCCTAGAGTGTTTTGAGAAAAAGTATTCACACACTATCTCTACATCATCTTGAGCACCTAGGTTAGCAAACTAGTTGTTCGAGTTGCTTCGGTTTGAAGCGGGAGCCCGTATTAAGAATTCTCGAGGTGGATCGTTTTCGACGAGGGTGACCGGAGAGCGGACTTGTTCGGGGCAGCCGGGGAGGAGCTTGGGAAGAGATTGAAGACCGGAGGACATGGATCGATCGGTATAATCTCTAAACACTTTACAGTTAGCTAGTAAACGGTTAATGGTTCGATCCGGGTAATTGGTTATGGTAGCGCCAAGTTTTACAAATTTTTGTTCCGCATTTGGCCACGGATTGATGGCCGGGGCGCTGCCGTAACCCAACAATCAAATGCCTCGAGCGGCATGGCCTCATCAAGCTCAGGAAGTGCTTCCCAAATCGACCCAACGACAATCTTCAAAAGAGCAGAATGGCGGGGGGGCAATCGACCGTTGTAATCGTCGAAGCGACGCATCACTTCAACGCATTGGGCGTCAGTAAACTTCTGACCTTGACAGCGGCCTTGGATGCGAATCTCCTCATAAAAGATAATCTCTTCAAGATCATACAGATGAGAAACCATAATATCTGAAAAGAAAAATCAGTAAAAGGTTAACAATCAAAATACAAAAATCATTACAATCAAGAAGAAAAACAGTGACCCCCACAAAATCAAGGTGATGCCTCATCGGTGACGAGACATGCACCCATTATGAGAATCCAAAAGGATTCTCATTTAATGAAAGATTTCATTGAACAGTGAAGTTCAAGACTCCCAATGGCCTCGAAGAACGTGTTCTACAACAGATTCAAATCTACAAGAAGAACCCTAAAAAGAAAATAAGAAATGGGAATAAAATTCCCAAAAGAAATTTTCTCAGAGCTAAGCTCTGTAGAACAAACTGGAATTGAATTCCTCTGATAGTAGGATTAAATCCCAAAAATCCCCATGGGAAATGTATTGGAATTAAATTCCAGAGAAACTTTCAAAGATCAAAGTCACTAATAGAGTAAAATCCTAAGATCTCTTAAACCCATGGTCTATCCAAATAAAGTTTTTTTTTAAGATTTCTAAGAGATCATTCCAAGAAAAGAGCAAAGCTCTGTTAATGGGTAAAAATCCAAAACAAAAAGGGAGGTTTTTTACGGGTTGAAATTTGGTCATAATTCTTACCAAGTTTTTTTTGACAGAGTTCAACTCTAAGAGTTTCTTTGGGTCAGAGATCTAAGCTCTAAGAAAAGAATTAAATTCTCAAGGACGAAGAAAGAAGATGATGGAACGGCAATCATCTCAAGGCTCAAAGGCCCTATTTATAAGATGTGAAGGGACGGTTTAACTCCCTAGAAGATCCAACGGTGGAAAAAGTGACACCGTTACACCCACGTGTAAGCCACATGAGAAAAACGGTGGGTGGCATTTGTTTCCCCAATATTTAAACCTATTAAAATAGCAAAGTTTTGTTGGATTTAATGAGGCAGCACCTCACGTGCTCTCCATGAGGGCACAGCGCCAATCTTATAGGATTAAATCCTATAGTGGCGCCTTACGTGCTCCTCACATAGTGGCGCCTTACGTGCTCCTCACATGGACGCCAATGTGCAAAGCACAGAAGAATTTATTACATAAGAGTTAAACTCTTAGATGGCGCCGCACGTGCTTCTCACGTAGGCGCCAATGCGCAAAGCACATAAGTGCATATCATAAGAATTAAATTCTTAAGTGGCGCCCATGTGCATAACACGTGAGTGTCAGCGCCCAAGTTCATATCAGTAAAATTAAATTCTAGGTTTCCCTAACAAAAAGTTGGGATACTCTCTATTAAACAGAATCGTTGGATCAAACATTCAACGAAGATGATAAATCATCAAAATATAGAATCAAATCCTATTAGGAGAAAATGTCTCCCGTATCTTTCTAAATAAGAAAGATACTCTCAGTTGGATCAATGATCCAATAATAGAATAAAATTCTATTTTAGGAATATATTCTCTTAATCTTTCCAAACAAAAAGACTGCTCTATATAAAACAGAGAACCTTTAGATTAAAAATCCAATGGTGATTAAAAATCACCACTTGACAGAATAAATTATGTATATGAGAAAATATTTCTCCAATCTTGTTAAAAATGAGAACAATATATTCTGTGAAAACAGAAACACTTGGATCAAAAATCCAACGGTGGGTAAAATTCTCCAAATCAGTTTTGAGACAATTAAATCAATTGGAATCTTTCAATGAGAGATTTTCTCAAAACTAATTAACAATCTGCCTCCACTATATAAAAGACCCGAGATTTCAAGTCTCAGAGATGGGGGGAGACAGAAAGAAAGAAAAGGATAGAGAGAGAGAGAGAGAGAGAGAGAACCCCATATAAGTTTCTGCAAAAATACAGTGAGCTCTCGAGAGAACAGAGAATTCAATTCTCAAAGAAGAAACCCTTCCTTCTCGAAACCCTAGGTAAAGAAAAGAGACTAAAATATCTCTATCATATCTAAGAGTTTAGCCCTTTTAAAAGAACTTAGTTGTTTCTCTGTATCTGAGATCCACAAGACAAGTTTCCCATAAGTTGAGAATTTAATTCTTATCGGGAAAATCTTGTTCTTAAGAATCTAACATTCAGGGAAGAACAAATTCAAAAAGAAAAAAATGGAGTCCGTAATATTCCAAGAACTCAGCTCCTTCAAATTAAGAACTTAGTTTTATAAAAACTCAACCCGAAATTCTCAAAAATAGTGATTTTGGTGAGCGTTAATGGTCAAAATGCCATTAAATCTCCAAATAAAAAAACTAGCGCCTCACGTACTTTCCACGTGGACGCCCCTCTTTAACAGCGTCTAGAGCCTCACGTGAAAAACACATTGGCACCCAAAACAGAAGGCCAGTGCCTCACGTGCTCCTCACGTGGACGCCATATAAAAAGTGCTTAGCACTTCATATACAGCCAAAACGGCGGAGTACTCAGCACTAATTGGGCAGCGCCGCAGGTGCACCTTACGTGGGCGCCATACAAAAAGTGCTTAGCACTTCACATACAGCCAAAATGGCTGAGTGCTCAGCATTAATTGGGCAGCGCCCAGCGCTGCACGTGCACCTCACGTGAACGCCATAAGAAGTGCTTCATATTTAGTCAAAATGACTAAAGTATTCAACATTTATTAGGTAGCGTCCATGACTGAATGCTTCACATGACATACATATGGGCATTAAAGTTCAAATAAATGCTTAGCACTTTTACATAAAAGGAAAAATGGCTAAACAAATAAAGGCCAAATAAATACTTAGCACTTTTGAATATAAAAAAAGACTAAGCGGACTGCACCCAAATTGGTTAGGTCTCTGAAGTTTTCTTACAGCCGAGCCCAAATACTCTTTTGCTAGATCTTAAGTAAAAATGAACCTAAAATATTGCTAAGTGGATCTTAGTTTCAAATTAGACTAACACATCTTTAGTAAAAACAAATTGAGCCCCAAATGCTCATATATATATAAGTTGATCTTAATCTCAAACTAGATTAACGGTCCATAAATAAAACAAACACAAATCGAAAATATACGGATTTGGACTAATCAGCGCCCTACGGGCGACGACATAAACTAGTTTCCGTATACAATCCACGGGCAACCAAAACAAACAAAAACACACGACACGAAGTGAACTACCGGAGCAGGAGAAAGTGGTTATCGCAATGCGATAACGTAATTAACTGCGGGGGCATGCGCCTGCAGGGAAGAGTGTCCCCACAATCAAAAACCCCTCATAAAATGAGGAGAAATCTGATAAAGTCTGCTACAACGGTCGCGTCTGTCCAATTCTCTGATATATGGTGTCATAAATCAACCTGGTATTTTCGGAGAGGTGGATGGATAATTTCAAATAACAACTGCCCCCAAAATTCAGGCCAAACGTCCCAACGTCTCGGTCTGATCTTTCGGCGGTAAACAGCGCATTTGCATCACGTTCGCGCTGATGGCGGGACACGCCTATTAATGGCGGGATGCGTTCATTAATAGCGAGATATGCTAGCGCGAGATGCGGATCGTGAAGCGGCGGAGATCTCGTCGTGGCAAGATACACGTAGCCATTACGGGGACGCTTGGGCTCCGTGCTCTCGGTTGAACAAGGAAGCCGATGAACTCAGCTCGATGGATAGCTCGGTGACCGAGAGAGCTCAGTTGTAGGATTGCTCGGAGGCGAGCTGTCGGATGGTTGTTTAGGTGAATAGAGAAGGCATTCCGGAGAGGTCTCCAAAAGGTCAGATGCAATCTCGAAGACGAGGTGTCGAAAAATGTCCCCAATGCCTCACACTTGTTCCAGTTCCGTAGCCCACATGAGTCTAGCAGGCTTAGCGGATAACACTTCATCTGCCACGTGTTGTGATTTGGGAAATACTCGTTTATGAGCCTCATCACTAAGAAAGTTTTTCTCTGATTCTTTTTTTCAAAAATATGTACGGGAAAAATCCAATTTGAAGATCCATTTTCCTTTTGCATTAAATAGTAGAGATTATCATATGCTACCTTCATTTCATAATATAAAGTTTCGTTTCGTTTTGATTTTTTTAAAATCAAATTCCCGCTTGATTTTTCACAATTTAAGATAAATGTTTTTTACTCTATGCTTCTAAAATAAATGAACTTTTGGTATGGAATACCAAAACTATCTCTATGTATATGAAAAATAATTCTATTTTTTCTACTTGTTGATTGCCAAGGCACTTCAAATATGGTGAAATTAAAATTTTCATTTTATATTATAGTGAAAGCTCACTCTTCTTAATACGGTGTAAGAAGCAAATAAGACTTGCATTGTGAAATGAAAAGAGTACTGCAGATAATAGAAAAAAATAATAACATGTTATTTCCTTGAAGACAACAGCCGGTGATATGTCTCTTCTTTTTCTTCTTCTATTATTAATTACTAGTGTCATGTACATGTCATGCATATGTATTTATTTATTTTAACAACGTATATACACCGCACCGAAAGCGTGTATTATTTTTTTTTAATACCAGACAATACATGAAAATTTCAAAAGATGTCTATAGTTTTTAAGTTGTAAAAAACCTTCATTTATTAACGAAGATTACGTTGTTGTTCCGTGTTATTTATTTTTAAATAAATGTTTTTCCGCGATCGGTTTTTTGTTGTTACTTCCATGGTTAAATAGTTGGGCTAGCAACTCATACTTGAAACAAAAAAAATATATATGTTTTTTAAATATTAAAATTTATTAGGAAAATATACACATTATTCACGCACCTTCACATAGAATCAGTCGCCCAAATGTTGCAAGAGCTGGCATGACACGTAATCATAATAAAATGCATATAAATTCAACACAAACAGTGAAAACCAATAATAGAAATCAATCCTTTTCCAAGCTGTGGCTTGAACCTCCAGACCCACGAGACCATTTCCAGTCCTTGTATACATAGACTTAAAAAATAGAAGAAAATGAAGAGAAGCGCCACATTTTTCAGAGCTGAAAATATTAACAGTTGAAAAGATTCAAGTGGAAATCTTCAATTCCAAACCACCAACTAGAAAATGATTAACAGAGGTATATATGCTTATTATGCTCCAAGGAATCTTATAAAGTCCACTGCAACCCCCATGCACAGAATATAAAACTAGCTATATTGAACCAAACTCCCAAACATGAGACTAAAATTACGGAGCCGGGGGACCTCTCATGATATTATATGTCCCTATGTTGTCTTTTATACATATCTTATTATTCACACTGCCCAAAAAACACAAGACAGCCTGTTGATTCAAAAAACCCTTGAAAAAAAGAGGCCCCTTTCAATAAAGACAACAAGACAATTGAAAAGACTATTCCCAATCTTTTGAAGTAGATAATGGAAATTAAATGATCGATTAAAACATATATATACACACTACAGTATATATCAAAGTTTCAGGGTCACTGTAATCATCAAGCAGCTAACACCCAACAATGGTTCCTACAATAAGATTAATCATCTACAATTAACTTCTGAAAATATAGATAGATGCATTTCATTCATTTCAATATATAATATAATCATAATACTTGCTAAGGGTTGAGGGTTTTTAATCTCTTCGCTGCGTTAATGAATTCCACAATCACCTGCATTTCATCCAATTGCTTTTGCAAGTGGAAACAAAAGGATTTTCCAAAT
The DNA here is from genome assembly GCA_030015575.1 of Agapanthus africanus. Lineage (NCBI taxonomy): Eukaryota > Viridiplantae > Streptophyta > Magnoliopsida > Asparagales > Amaryllidaceae > Agapanthus > Agapanthus africanus. The sequence continues at coordinate 481,380,036 of JASDDO010000010.1, read as the reverse complement.
GTTAGAGCTCAAAACTTCGCGGCACAGACAAATTAAGTGAGAACTGGAGTAGAGATTAGATGCTTTTTTTTTTACCTGGGATATGAAATGGTGCTTCACCAAATGAACCAGCTGTTCCTTAGATGGGTTAGCATTGATGCGCACCTAATTAATTTTTAGCATGAAACTAATGTCAAATTGTTCTAAAGTAACAAAAGAGAGAAGAAAGCTTTTTGGTAGGACTATGAGGAGGAAATGAACTCACAAGATTGAAGTGCTTCCAATATCGCCACAAGGTTGCAGTCTCCAGCTTCGCCAGATTTACCCTCTGTCAATAATATATAGTGAGAAGCGGCACTAGCAATTCAATCTACAATGTGATGTCTTTGTTATGCGCATGCACCATATATTGGTATGATGGTGAAGATATTTTCTCAAATACATCTGAAAGTGGGTATACTATAAGTTCTAGTATCAAGAGAAACACAAGTAGTTCAAGTAGTTTGTTTTCCAAAATTTAAAAAAGAAAGGAAAAGGATGATTATAATAATTAGCAATTTGTTCGGCGGTAAAATAACTTCTTACCAATTGTGGCTTGGATTGAATCTCTCTGCTGCGGCCATTTAATTTAGCTGAAGATGCCCATGGCCTGGTATGCCTGACCCTTGGCCTTGTTGGTTTCTGAAACTCTATGCTAGCTGAACACAAAGGACATTAAAGAGGAAATTTTGAGCGCGCCTATATTGATGATAACAGGAATAGCTTCGGATAGTTAACAATTAGTTGGAAAAAGAATAAGTTTTTCAACTATGTACAAAACAAATCTCGACTTACAATAATCCATGTCTTTGTCCCCCATATCTGAACTACTGCAAAAAGAGTTATCATACTCCACCATATCTTCGTCTTCTTCTTCGTTTCCAGTTGGAGGTTCTAGCACACTTAACGCATTCCTTTGCAGCTTCACCTCCACCCCATTCTTCAGGACCTGAAATGAAATAAGTAAAACTGACTATATGCAACGAAATGTACATGAGAAATCAGCTGTTATATGTGAAGAGTTGATAAGAAAAGTATTCTCGTATATGTCTAACAAGAATAGTAAATTACTAAAGTAAACTACATCATAAAATACTTAGATTTTCATCTTAGGAGCCTAAGGCCGATTAATTTACATTTTAGGATCTACATAATGACTAACAAGTACAACATGCCAAGTATAAAATATCAAATATCAAATATCAAATATCAAATTCCAGGAGATTTGGTCTATTCCTTTTCTTGTTCTGTCAGTTTATTCCTTTGGTGATGAAAATTTCGGCTGAACACAAAATCTTATTTGAAGGAACAAATACAAGATTGCAAGAGAATTATCACTTGTCAAATCAATTTTGAAGATCAGACCCAAAGGTTGTAACAGAACACTTAACCTCAATTAGATCCTATGAACATTTTAGACCCAACAACAAAAATATCTCAAATGTATATAATTTTAGGCTCTACCTTTAAACTAAAGTGAAACCAATACATCTTTAATATGACATCAGTACAACTTATATACGCGTGTAAAAAAATAATAGCCATGCATACAAAGTGAGTATCAATAGTTGATTAAAGAAATCGATATCAAACAATTTTGTAGCAATGAATGACAAAATTAACAAGAAAAGCAAAAATTAATGAGTTAAATTATATGTTATTAGTAAAAATATGTAACGGTTATTTAATAATTACCAGCCAATGCCAACCACCAAGACCAACAGCCTTCTTCACAACACCCTGCAATCCCACCAAAACAGATTTAGTTCTGTTGTTCCCAGTTACAATCACTTTCGTGTGCCTCGGAAGAACGGATAGCTCCTCATCACCACTTTCTTCTCTTGATGGTGAAAATACTCGTGAAGAACAAAGCTCAGCCTCCATCATTTGCAAATAATACAGTCACCTTCTTTCTATAAAACCCACAAGTAGCAAAAAACAAACTTGATCATAAATTTAGTTGTTTTATATCATTTTTCTCCTATATGATAAAATGACAACTTTTGAGATCAAGAAAAGGTGTCATAAAAACTTGCAGTGCAATGTGATTTCCAAAATTTGAACCTGCCTTTGTTTAAACAGGATTATTGATCACATGATTTATATAGTTTATATAGTTCAAACGGCTAATAAAGCGACAAGCGACAACAGTAACAGTCCTTTGATTTCCCTCTCAACTATACATTACAAATAGTAGTTGATACCGTGACATGCTACTAAGATTTGTAAAGCAATTGAAAAATAAGATTGATCTTCAACTAATCAGGACCCACCACCCTAAAATTATTGTCCAAAATACATGATAAGTGAATGCATACCGACCAACAAGATAGTGATATTCTGCACGATTGCAGGCATAAGTTATAGCAAGCATTATCCCAAATTATTTTGAGCAGCAAAGTGTACTAATAATCACTAAATTCGCCTGGTTTTGATCTCAGATCCACACCCACCTCCAAATAACCAACCGTTGGAAATTACCATATATAATTTACAATACGGATCTAAATCGATATTAATTAGGTTTTGATCCAATAAATAACTCATTTTTATCTTAAATTTGATGGAATTAGATGCATGCAATCAAACTTGATCCCTTTTTGTTAAGATGCAGCTACAAAGTGCATTCAATTAACAAGCACACAAAAATTGAAACCATCTTAATTTACTTAAAATTGAATACAAGGTAATAAAATTTCATAAACTAATATTTTCTAAATTAAAAAATTTCATTGTCGAAAAAGGATCAGAAAATCATCTAAGAGCAAAGTACTCGGCATTGATTATATAATTAAGGAAAATGGGATCAGATGCATGCAAACTTTCATAACAAATCCTTTCCAATTCATCCAAAAGTTCCAGTCTTGAGAGTAATTAAATTATTTGGGAAGCAATTTAAGTAAATAATCAACAAATTCGAATGCATGCAGCTTCCCTCAACAGTCATAGATCTCATTCAAATTGAAAGATCGAGCCAACAATTACCAGCACTGATAATAATCAAAATTCAAAATTTTGAGATTTTACCAGCAAGCATTCCTCAGATCCAAAGGCGCATGTCAAAATGTGGTGATTTTAAGCAGCTGAGATCACGAGACAGAGGATTTACGCCATGAGAATGCGAAATTTCAGATGCAAATTGGGGGTAGAGGAAGGGATCTGCGTGAATTGGGGCGTTGGTTATGGGTTTTGCGAGGATAAAAACTAGGGTTTTGTTGATTTGAAAAGGACAGGAGAGAGAGTGAGTGTTTTTATTGAAGCATGAGAGAGAGGGAAGAGGAGAGAGAGAGAGAAAGAGAGAGCGCGCAGTAAATGATGTCCAACTGCCAAGTAAGAGCAGCAGGGTCCGGTCTTTTCTTTTCTTTTCTTTTCTTGTTTTTTTCCTTCTTTTGCAACGTATGAGTGCTCTCGGCTTGGCTTGGCTTGGCTTTTAGCCATGGATTTGAATGGACTCTAATGCCCTTGGCTTTGTTTGTTTTAGAGGTCCTTTGGTTGCAAAAAATTGTTAGGATCAGGGAAAGAATTAGTAAACAAAACACTATAGCAAGTAAGAAATCCAACAAAATATTGAATTTCTTGTTTGTTTGCAAGGACCTGTAACCTTTGGATTTGTTGAAAAGAAAGGATTTCAAAGTTTGAGACTTTTATATTGAATTTGGAAGGATTTGATGGCATATTATTATTTAATCAAATAAAAGATCATCTTTGTCTCTCTCTCTACTTCATAATTCAAATCCATATTGTTATCATATAAACCAAACAAAATATTTAAGTTCATACCTACAAATTCATTTTTTCTCTTTGCATTAACAAGAAGACTGAAATTTTGGGAAATACAAAAAAATTGGATTCATGACACATTCCAAATCTGTATTTTTTTTGTAGTGTTGAACCAAACAAGCCCTTAACAAAACCGATTGGAAAAAAGAACTCACAAAAGTTGATTGTTAAAAGTTGGAATAGATTCAGTAACCATAATTTTTTTTGTAGTTCATGATTTTGTATTTCTTATATATTATATGTGCTGACAATTCGATCATAATACTATCAAAAACATAAAGATGATGACGGCGAAAAAATATTCTTTATATATAGCCGGAATAATGGAACAAAAAAATATTCAAAGCTATTGAAACATTTAAATGCTTAAACAAAAAAGTTATATGTGTTGGTTTGACCGCGGTTAATTAGCTTTGGTAAGTACCTAAAAATAAGGTCCGATGGCGATGGCCCTTTGTGAGTTTAGCCTTATTCAACCTAAATCAAAAATTATATCTTACTAAATCCAGGTATTGTGAGCATTCCCGTATTTCCATTCCGGGGCATCTTAAATGATAGTAAATTGGAAATGAAAATTATATCCTCACATTCGTACTCTATTGTACTCTATGGCATTCCTGAAACAAAACAAATACGGAAACTAAGTCCGCGGTTCTTTCGGTCGAAACCTTGTTTACTTGCTTGCAGCTATAAATACAGCACATCCGCATCTAATCTATAAACCTTTATTGTAACCGAAACACGTTTTATTAATTAATTAGGTAATACAAAGTTGTTGGAGGGGCATTTTAGTCTTTCAACACCCAGATCTCAAGAAGAGCCGGGCTCGTGAGCGAAGCTCTGAGCACCAGCCAAGGACAGAAGGGGGAGACGTGTCAAATCATTCAAAGAGAGCGGACGTGACTGACGTCCGAAACACCGTTCAAAAGAAATTTATGACCCGAATTTAAAGTCCGCGGATTCAAATCCGCGAAAGGACGATGGCAGGCAGCTCACAGCTGGCCCCCAATTAAAATAAAAGCCCCATAACACCCCCGTCTGCTTCCTGATTTGGGGCACGGATCCCCTGCGAGACCCACCAACACCAAGCACCATTTTTATGAGCGCCACTTCTACTGAGTAGAAAGAGAGAGCACATGCGGCAGCAGGGGCCGCTTGGTTGCATGATTTTAAAGGATTTTGGATCATAAAATCCAACCGGATTTGCAAAGCTGTTGTGTGGTGAGAGGATTTGGATGGTAAGAATTGGGTTCTTTTTGTGGTGGGGCCTGCTGTTTTTGAAGGTCCAAGAATCCTGAAAATTAGAGAGGATTAGACTGGATTTGTTGCTTTATTGTGAGGCCCGCTGTACTTTTAATATTTAAAAACCCTCTCTACGTCGCTATTTCTCTAATTCTAAAATTCTAAAATCCAAATTTCACTTTCTTTTCACCAATCAAACAAGAATTACAATGATCTACAAATTCAATACTTGGAATCAAATATCAACCAAATAAGAATTACAAGGATCTACAAATCCAATACAATAAATCTAATATCAACCAAACAACAAGTTACCAAATCCAGAAATTTTCAACTGTGTTATATAGGAATCCAAATTTCATAATCCTGCTACTAAATAGCCCTTTACTGATTCTTTTTTTCTTTCCCGCCTTTTCCTTTGGGTTCAATGGCCATACAATGCGCTTTGGAGAGAAAAAGGAGAGTTTTTGAGGGTCCCATTTTCCGAAGGAGAAATACATACATAATAATATGGAGTAACAAGGTCCTCCTTCCATTTTTCACAATGCAAGTCAATTTTTACTTCTCTTTTTATGCCCTTCTGCACTATCAATAAAAACCTTTGGTTAACAATGCACTTTTATTGCCATAATTACTAAAATTTAGTCTCTCATCGTAGATTACCTATGGTGTACTGAGAATTGAAGCTTTACGGCCCTCTTTTGATTCTCATTAGTGCTAAACAATCAAAAAGCAGAAGTAGGAATACTACAAAGATTTATAGAGTCCATGCTTAAATAATCTTCCCTTAAATAATCATAGATAATAAAAAAGAAGTCAAGTCATGATATAGGATTAAAATGGAAACTCTTCTTCTATATAATCATAGATCGAAGAAAATTCAATCTCTCTTATCATTATCATGTGTACAGAAACAAAAATGGACTAAAATTATAAAACGGAGGTAGTATAATGGGATCAGGAATCTCTGTTGTTAAAAAATAATAGCATAGATGCTATTCAGCAACCTTGGTCACACATAATATATATAAAGTATGTGCAATAAATCAAATACCAAAGTCTTCATGTTTTACGCAAATCTCGACCGTTGATTTCGATTTGGATGAATCTGGACCGTTGATTGTGATAGGAGGGACTCGGGATCCGTAAAATAATATACAATTGTTGCCTATTTCAAATTTTAAATTTGGATACCTATTTTGGCTCCAATTTCTTGGAGTTAGATGCTTTGGAACAAATCCAAGTCAAATATACTCCATATTTATCTCTAGTGTTTATGATTTACATCCTCACTCACAGTCACTGACATACTGTTCCAAAGGAGAAAACTTGTAAGGATCCTAAGGATTTCCGAGTCCTGTAGTGCCCGATACATATGTCGATTGTTTGGTATAATGTTCATGCTGAGCTTAATGGGGCTGCAGACACCCGCAACCCCATTATTTGTGTCCAATAGGAGCAAGACAAGGAGGAGGCATAGTTAAGTTGGATGAGTCCCATCCCCTAAGACTGGATCATGAGACTGCCAACAACGGAACTATGGTCGATCCCAGCCCCTTGAATTCTTTTATGACCAAGACAATCAGAATACTTCATTCTTATGAGCAAAACTTTTGGCTTTAAAACATTCCAGAGTCATAGACCTGAACAAAAAGAATAATCTAAACAAAAACTCATCTCTCCTTTGCAGGGATCAAACACAGCTAATTAGCTGCGTTCGACGCACCCTGCCACATGGATGGCCCCCAACCCACTACCCAACCCCATATTTCACCTTTTTGCTTCCCCAACAGCAGCTAATTTAGCTTTAGCTGGGGATTGAGTGCCATTACAGGCAGCATAGCTCTCAGAGGCTCGGAGCAACCATTTCCCATAAATATTGGCCAAACATCACAGCAACATATTTCCAGACGAGGACTATCTTCCCTTCACCTACATAAAAATCAGGAAAGAGGTCACAATTTAAGAGTGGGATTCAATGCATATTCACACCCATAAGGACATGAAGCAAGAACAGTTATGCACATGTAACAAATGAATCAAGCTATACAAATGCTGAAATGCAACATAAAGCCTGAACAAACAAGGCAAGCCTCATAGGCATGGTGCTTTCCTTGCTATTTTCTTGCTTATATTAACAGAGCATATTCAGTTTTCACTTGTCTTCATGATGTTATCTACCCCCATTGCAAAGAATTTTATACACGAGATTGCGCTCGAAAAGGCCCGATGATAGCCCCTAGAACTTGAATGTCTTCAAGATCAGCTTTTGAAGCCTTGTTTATGGCTGCTATTTGAAATCCATGTAAAACATCATAATCTACACGGAAAGAAAAAATCACGTGAAACATAACATGAGAACGGCACTTTCAGACAAAAACAAACAGAAAATAAGAGGAAAAAGGTGGAATCTATCTCCAGCTTGTTTGTGTTGGCAAATTATAGTAGCATTTCTCAAACAGAAGAAAAAGCATGCACTCTATCATTAATATTAGTTTGGAAAGGGGGCTCCACACTCTACATGTGAGCAATGACCATGTTTGTTGCTAGCGCGTCAGCGGAAAACCTGATCGATCATAAGATCCCTTTAACGAAAAAAAATAGAAACAAAGCAAATCAATAGCAACACAAGAGATTTAACGTGGAACATCCAAACGGGAAAAACCACGGAAAAATGGATACTTTACTAGAACTTTAGAGAAAAACTTTACAAAGGTTACAAACCCTCTCTTTTAAGATCTCCAAGGAAATCTTCCTTCTTTCTCAAAGTTATTCTTATCGGCCTTGATCTATGGAGCTATGTTTACGCCATCCTTAAACCTTATGATCAAGATCACTTAAAACTTAACCCTAGCATCCTATTTATATCCAAAAACATAACTAAGTTATAATATGATTTCCTTATTTTACGAATCTGCCATGTTCATCATGAAAATCCTTTGACTCAACATAACTATGAGTCGTCTCATATGAACAAATGAGAATTGATAATTCCAGACATGTTGTGAGGCGTCTCAGAATTTACTGAGCCGGCAAAAGATAGGGTTGAGCCGGCTCAGAACTGCCATGAGCCTTGGTCAGACATCTGATGGTGTGTAGTGTCGTTATATACAAGACACCTTCACAACAATTTCCATATTGGCTTGAATATTCTTTATAGCCACATTGAAAATTTATTGTCTTCGTCTTGTACCCCCTAGTTTTTCCTTAGTTCTTCCCGTTTCCCTTGTAAGGACCCTAATACTCGCGCCGTAACTCGCGGCGAAGACGGAAGCGAAAAAAAAATTTAAAAGCAGGCACCAGTGACATACCCTAGAATCGATACCAAACACTAAACTAAATAACTAAACTAACAAGTTGGGGGCTACCTACCTTTGTAGCTTGTCCGCGTAATTGCGGAAGACCCCTACACCTTTCCATGGACTCTCGCAAGGCTCTGAAGTCATCAGGAACGAACTTGGATACCGATCTTCCTCATCGAAAATGATTCATCTGAAGGAGTACGAATCGAGCTTTAGCTTCACATCTATGTACCAAGTGAAGCAACTGACAAACAAAACCTGCTGAGAATTTTTTGTGAGATTGATGTAGTAGTGGTTTATCTCAAATTTCTCTCTTTGCAATTTTCCTCTAGAAAATGGAAACTCAAAAGAGAGGAGAGAAGAAGAATTGAGTATATGAATAAATTTATTAGCCATTATTTTTCTCTTTTCTTGTCTTATCCTAGAGATTGTGAACTCAAAGTATGAATCACACCATGACTCATGACATGACATGAGTCATGAGTCTAGACTAATCTTCAAGCTTCCATGTGTGGAAGAAAAAGATGTGTATTAATACATACACATGCATACACACACACAAACCCAAATATGTATCAAAATACACATCCATATTCTTATCAAAATACGAATACCGTATTCGTATAAAAATACGAGTGCTGTATTCGTATTAAGATAAAAATACCCGTATTCATACTAAGATAGTCGTATTCGTATAAATACCGTATGTGTCAAAATACAAATACCGTATTCGTATAAAAATACGAATACCGAAAGAGAGATAATGAGAAATATATAATACCAACTCACAATGATCTGGCTATCTTTCAACGGTATTATCAAAACGCTCAATTAAAGTACGTGCACTTAATCCACGTATTTAATCGAACCTTAGTGCGTATCAAAATACCCACGTACTATATCGTTCCGTCGGGAAACCTTCTGTGTGGGACTCTAAAGACTCAATAATACGCTGACGGTGGGTTTAACCACAAGTACGTCAGCGACACTAACTGTACGCAACGGCTTCTCAGGTATTGAACGAAAGGAAGGTTGACGAGCAAACCTATTCGTATACCTACAGATCCTATAAGTGACAATCTCCGTACAGTCCGGTCTTTTCGTCTAAGAGTATCGCATACTGGGTCTATGGGGTGGATAACGTCAGACCCTTAATAACCCAATAAGTCGTGTCGGTGTCAAGCTCATCACCCACCAAGAAACTACTGATTTACAATCAGTAAATCTCATCCACCCTGACCAAAGATTTATAGTGATGACCAGCCGAACACAGCGCAACATCGACTCCCTATACCAGAGGAGACGAATCCCTGACGATCGCTCACTACTTTCATGTGGTTTGAGACTGTACCCAACTAAAACCCGTTTGCACGACTCAGTAGAGCCATGGTACAATAGTAATCAAAATAGAGTGGGAACTCGCATGAGATAAATAACGATCTCAGGTCAACAAATTATATGTACTCATGTCATCTGAGAACTGCTTTCTAACATATGTATAGTACCATCTAGAAGTTCTGGACGAGTCCGTCCGGTATACTCATCTCTAATGAACACATGTATACAGTCTTTAGATGCAACACACCAATGGCAATAAGACCTTCCACCGCCCCTCGTCGGGATCTAGAAACGTATACACTATTCTAATCTGAAATATCGATGTCCAGTCTCGATATTCCCACGACTAGAGACATTTAAAGGATGTGCTTATAGACTACTAAGCTCTCATAAGTATGATCGCTATCATAACTCTGGTAGTCAGGCGAAAATCCTACGGGATTTATCATTATGTATTAGCGATACGTAATAACCAGTAAAACGTATACACATCAATCATAAAGGCAAACCAGATAGTATACTATCATCTCGAGTAAGATTATTTTACCTGTATAGATCCTCCTTCAATTATCATAATCGTCTACTTTCGATTACAATAATTACCTTGGAAACACTATACCCAATAATCTCCCACTTGCACTTAAGGCCAATTATTACGGTATCGCATACCCACAGCTCGTATGCTACTAAATACCCAACTTCTCTACTAACATCTCATGTGTTCGAAAAATAGCCTCAGTAAGTGGATTCGCTAAAATGCTTCTATCTCTCTCTATCTCAACTTCACGGAGATCAACTATCTCCTGAACTGAGTGACACCATGCCTTAGAATTTGTCTGGATACATGATGGGACTAAGTTCATAAATGAACAACATTATCCAATAAATTTCTTGGGCTATATCCTCTATTGAGCCAATATCCTACGCTGTCTACCTCGGTATCCGTTTGGAAACCTTTCCAATATACTGCCCCCAAAAGAGAGTAAACTTATAACTATAACGACCATTTTGTCATCCAGGTCAGCTTGGAAGCCAAAATTGGTAATTGTCTCTTGAAGGATGCTGCCATTACCATATCCTAAGAACATCCTGATATGTTCTTCACCACTTCCCTTTGTTTCTCCAGGATTAATATCTGCTTACTACACTAAGTGCAAAAGCAATTTCTAGTCTGATACTTGATATTGCATGATTGACCCAATTGGCAAAGCAATTGATATGCCATTAATGCGAGTCCTCCAAATCAGTCTAGAAGACATCTCTTTAAAGAGGGTAACTCCATTACCTGCGGGTACTCCACCATGTCAGGAGTCCTCCATTCTAAAATCCTTTATAATAGTATCCAAATACCCAAATTGGGACACTTCCCAAATCTAGCTCTAACAACATAGATCTAGTTACCAGAATCCCCGATATATAATCTAAATCCTATATGGAGAAACTTTTGTGACAACCAGAGTTTAACCGATTGAAATATAGAAACATCACTTCATATTAGGAGTATGTCATCCAAATACCATGATAAAACTCCATACACCCTTCTTACCAAGTTCATCTTTTACTTTGATGAAGACAGACACCTTGACTATCAAAACAGATGATCCACCTCTACAATGTCCGCTCTAGTCTATAAATAAACGTAAGCAACTTGCACACCTTCCGCTGCTCCCACTAACTACGACAATTCTCTAGCAGAGTCATATACATATGCACTTCTAAGTTCCCATTTATAAAAATATTATAATCATCCACCTGCCAGATCTCATATTCATGAATGGCAGCGGCAAGTCATATCCGTATGGATTTCAGTACAGACACCGAAGTAAAATTTTCATCACAACCCACATCGGGTATTTGATGAAAACTCTTTATTACAAGTCTAGCCTTATTAGGTTACTACATTTTCACCTGCACTGATCTAGAAAGATTTACTTGTTCCTAATGGGTTTCACCCCTTCAAATGCACCCATCAAAATTCAATAATTTGCTGAAGTGCGTGGAGCCCAACTTGGATATCTGGCATCTGACCATCATCTGAAAGTCACCACTTCCTAATGGCCAGTTGATAACTAGTAGGGATATCATAACCATGATGCAAACCTCCATGTCACCGTCTACGAGGAAACCGATGCACCTCTCGGATGGCTGAGGTTACCTACTAAAATCTGTAGAGTGGTTCTAGTTTGTTGAATACAATTGAATCCTTAGGTTTTACTAAATTTTCAGTAATCGTTTATAGTTCTGGAATCACTTTCAGTTCTATCATACTCATACTAAATTCTTTTCGCAAAGAAATCCTTGTATAAAAAGATGGCGAGTTAAAAACAATGCAATTATTGATCTTACAAATGGTAGAAGTTAAACCCTTACGAAAACTTGGGATAACCTACAAAATGTAATTACTGAAATATATCTTGAGTTCGTCCGGATTCTGTTTTTAAACAAAAACCGGATAACCCCATATCTTTACATCCATAAGATATGCAACTAATCTATATCCATATAGAATCAAAGGCATTAATTCAGATGGAACCAGATTAAAAAATTATGCAACTTTATCCGGTGCATAAGCTCAAATGGAAGAAGCTCATACAACATTACTCATCAAAGAGCGCACCCATGGACGAGTAACCTGATAGAGAAATAATATTCTCATTATTACTATGATGAACTACCGAGCATAAGTATCTATATTTTCGATTACCTCAAAGAATCATAATACTTCCAACGTATGGTTCTCTACTTTATTCTTATACCTATATCTTTTCAAAATTTTGGACCTTGTATTTCAACGAAATGCATGTCTAAAATCAGAAAAGTCATAATGGACACTGGACATCATATATTATAATGTATAAATCCCAAGAGTTTTACTAACTCAAAATCTGTGTATCGTTAGTTGAAAACTGTATTTTGGTCAAGGACGACTATACCGTTATTCAATGTACCTTATCTTATCCTCAACTGATAGAGGTAAATGTCCAAGACATATTTTCAAAATTCATCTCACTTTATAAAATAAAGATATAGATATTTCATTTTAAAAATTGGCATACAATAATGGGTATTCAATAAACCAAATGTTTATTGTTAGGCAAACCCGGGTTATTTTCTCAAACATCCCCAATTACAAAGGATTCTAATATTGAGGATCTAATTACCCAATTCCTAATAGTCTGCTCCCACTTATCATCTGCAACGCCATACAGAAATAAGAATCTCAACCGGTATATACATACTCTAGAGTGAGAGTGCAATCGGAAAAGCAGTTTTTAATCACTACCGCACAGGAATAACTGAAACATTAAAATGTTTTGAGCGAGTGGCCGGGTATTCTTAGTAATGCCCTTTCCAATAGCCAGATTCATGACACTAATTGCAATTTCCTTTGCTCTCAGTTCAATTCCTTTATGTCTCCGTATTTTACCTTCTATGCACCATACTTAAGCTAGTTGGTGTTCTTCCTTCCCTGTCTGTTGGCACCTACCTAAAATTTGGAAGAAGACTGTCTAACAAGTATAATTGGTGCTCTCCTTATATAAGGAGTTAACTTGAGAGAAGGTGAAGAAGGAGAGACAACCGAATTATACAATTCAATTCCTCCGGAACCCGTGACTATTCTCGGACTGAAATAAATTTCTTCGAGTTCATATGTAACTATACGAAATGGCCGTTCCAAGCAATATGGATATCCGTAGTGATACAGAGTGTTCTGGAGAAGGCAAAGCATATAGTAGAACCGGCAAAGGAAAGGATATATGCGACTTAGTCGTAAATCATGACAAACCAAATCCAGTTTTGTAAAAAGGTTCGGATAACTTGGTTTAAGAGTTTTAATTTAAGGTCAGTCAGGGGTCGCTGCCAAAGAAAGAGAAACAAATACTCAGCGTGCACTCTAACAAGATTAGATTGGTTAATCACTTTATCTAATCAGGATAGCTTCCACTGTTTCCTTAAATTCTCTTTCAAACCCTAGAAGGAGAACTAGTCGGGATCATTTACACCTTACAAGTTCGTTGACCGTTCAGCCATGCAGTGTTGGTACTCCGAGGGAGCCTCCCCGTGCTTTTGCACGGACCTAATTAAATATTCCCCGTTTCCGCATAGGCGCAATCTCGTTAACACTTTCTAGACACGTAATAGGTTAGCTAATTGTGAAGTGAAAATCTTCCGAGGAGTAATAACTATTCATCAGTGCGAATCGGGGTCCAACGATCATTGTGTGATAATTTTGAAGGAAGCCGACCAAAATCACCACTCTAGAATGTATGCGCACTTGGCAAGTTTCCTTTATATTTGAAACTCCTGATATAGTTTTTATCCCAAGCGTCTTATGACCTTGACGATGCCAAAATATCATAAGTCGCAAATCAAATTCAACCCGTCATTTTCCTGATTAATCTAGACCCACCCATACTAACCCTTGACGAAAACCAAAATAGTTGTACGACCGTCCGAGATTAATGCATCTCGATGCGGCAGAAAAGTAACACATAGCTACCATACACTATGCCTTGACGAAAACCAACATACATAGCATGAATAATACCCATCTGAAATGACGGAGGGCTACGTCTGGTTTTTATCTAAAAAACTTTTAACGTAGTGAACTTGATACCGTTGAAGAACCTCGAGTGGCTTTGAAAAGGTGTGGTTTAGGCTCTGTTTTTAAAACAGGTGGTTTTGAAGAACGAAAATAACAATATGGAATAGCGGATAAACTAGGAACCCCGTGTTTCATTTGAGCCGCAAACGAAAACCAACGTTCTCTGGTCGTGTAGATAGCCCGTACAAACTCGAACCAAGACCCCTATAAGCGCAGCAAGCTACCCACCAATCTTAGAAATGGAATACCCCTCGCTTTCTAGAATCCGGTAACTTGAGCACTCCTCCGTGGGTCAGAGTAACACCCCTTATAGGTGCAGTGAGCAACCCGCCAATCAGAGATTGATGTGATCCAGTCTCGACTCCACGAGATGGTTACCCATTGCATTCTCGAATCCGACTACTCGAGCACTCCGTCACGGGGTATTCTAGTACAAATAATGAAAAATGTATACAACGATGACTACACCAGCAATCTGGACGTCCAAAACATGCATCAAGAAGCAACGACGACCACAATCCGGCCGCTCGTCCCAAATAACCAAATACATGAATCACAAACTTGTACAAACAAATCGCACGAAGGACTACCCGTTACGACAATCCGTCTAAACCATAAACAAGATATATATCCAAACTAACACAACAAGTAACCAGTGTGCAACCCCGTCTAAGCGAACAAATAGCAATTAGAAGACGTTATCAAACACACAAACAAAGATAGGGGTTATAAACGATGCTAAAATTTCGACCGAAAAGAGTCCCGTATTGCATGTATGCACAAACAGTACAAAACAAAACATGGGGCAAAAAGAGAGATACCAAAAATCTAGTTTCTACAATTCCAAGCAACTGACAAAATTTGGGAATAAATTTAGAAAATTGGGAAAAGGAACTCGGCCAAATCTCGGCCAAAAAATGTCTGTCTGTCCTCGAATTTTGTGCAAAGTTTTCTTTCTTAAAACGTAGGCCACAGACATATACAAAAAAAATTTCACATGCCGTTTTGAAATGGACATAAACTTGGAATTCGAAACTAAATACGGGTAAATTCTCGATCTCGAAACTAAAGCATCGTCTACAACCAGTTAAAATGTTTAGTATGGCTCTGATACCACTGTAAGGACCCTAATGCTCGCACCGTAAGACTCACGGTGAAGATGGAAGCGAAAACAAAAATTTAAAAACAAGCACTAATGACATATACCCTAGAATCGATACCAAACAATAAACTAAATAACTAAACTAACAAGAGTTGGGGGCTAGCTACCTTTGTAGCTTATCCACGTAATTGCGGAAGACCCATACATCTCTCGACTCTTGTAAAGCTCCAAAGTCGTCAGGAACGAGCTTGGACGTCGATCTTCCTTTTCGAAGATGATCCATCCGAAGGAGTCCAAATCGAGCTTTAGCTTCACATCTATGAAAAAAGTGAAGCAACCCACAAACAAAACTTGCTAAGAATTTTTTGTGAGATTGATATGGTGGTTTATCTCAAATTTCTCTCTTTGCAATTTTCCTCTAAAAAATGGAAGCTAAAAATAGAGAAGAGAAGAATGAGTATGAATAAAATCATTAGCCATTCTTTTTCTCGTATCTTGCTCTTATCCTAGAGATTGTGAACTCAGTATGAGTCATACCATGACTCATGACATGAGTCATGAGTCTAGACTAATCTCCAAGCTTCCATGTGTGGAAGAAAAAGATGTGTATCAATACGCACACATGCATACACACATATACACAAACCCAAATATGTATCAAAATACATATATCTGTATTCTTATCAAAATACGAATATCGTATTCGTATAAAAGTACGAATACCCGTATTTATACAAATAGTTGTATTTGTATAAATACTGGATTTGTGTCAAAATACAAATACCATATTCGTATAAAAATACGAATACCAAAAGAGAGATAATGAGAGAGATATAATACCAGCTCATAATGATCCGGCTATCTTTCAAACCTGCCAGTATTATCAAAATGCCAGATTAAAGTACATGCACTTAATACACGTATTTAATCAAACCTGAGTGCGTATCAAAGTACGCACGTACTATATCGTTTCGCCTGAACCGGAAAACCATCTGTGTGGAACTCTAAAGACTCGACAATACGCTGACAGTGGGTTTAACCACAAGCACGTCAGCGGCAATAGCTGTATGTAACGACTACCCAGATATTGAACGAAAGGAAGGTCGACGAGCAAACTCATTCGTATCCCTACAGAGCCTGTAGGTGATAATCTCCATATAGTCCGGCCTCTTCGTTTAAGAGTATCACATACCGGGTTTAGATGGTGGATAACGTCAGACCCCTAATAACCCAATAAGTCATGTCGGTGTTAAGCTCATCACCCACCAAGAAACTACTGATCTACAATCAGTAAATCTCATCCACCCTGGCCAGAGATTTATGGTGATGGCCAGCAGAACACAGCACGACATCGACTCCCTATACCGGGAAAGACGAATTCCTAACGATCGCCCACTGCCTCTATGTGGCTCGAGACTGTACCCAACTAAAACCTGGTTGCACGACTTAATAGAGCAGTGGTAGGGTAGTAATCAAGGAACGGTGGGAACTCACACGAGACAAATGACGATCTCAGGTCAACAGACTATTTGTACTCATGTCACATAAGAACTGACATCTGACGATACGTATAGTACCATCTAGAAGTTCTCAGCGAGTCCGTCCGGTATACTCACCTCTAGTAGGCATCTGTATACAATCTTTAGGTGCAACACACCAATGGTTATGAGCCCTGCTACCGCCCCTCGTCGAGATCTAGAAACGTATACACTCTAAAATATCGATACCCAGTCTCGATATTCCTACAACTAGGGGCATTTAAAGGATGTGCTTATGGACTACCAAGCTTTCACTAGTATGATAGCTATCGTAACTCTGGTCAAGCAAAGATCTTACGGGATTTATCATTATGTATTAGCGATACGTAATAACCAGTAAAACGTATACACATCAATGATAAAGACAAACTAAATAGCATATTATCATCTCGAGTAAAACTGTTTTACCTGTATAGGTATCCTTCAATTATTATAATCGTCTACTTTCGATTACAATAATTGCCTTAAGGGCGCTATTGCCAACATCTCTTTCCGGCACAGCTCCAAATCTTGAAACTGTGAATTGTCACATTTTTTTCTCAGAACTGCAAAACTGATGCGATCCTCCTACCAAGGTCGCAAACGTTCTTCACATTTGAGTACCTGAATAGAAGTTTGATTTGAACTTCTCCGAAGGAATAACCTTCGTTAGCATGTCCGCCGGATTCTCCTTAGTATCGATTTTAATCAAATCGATCTCCTTTTCGGCCCGCTCTCTTATGATACCGCATATTGATGTACTTCGTTCGACTGTGGTATATCTGATTCTTCGCCAGATGAATAGCGCTTTGACCGTCGCAAAATAAAGGAACCTACCCCTTATCGAATCCAAACTCGTCAACTAAACTCTTTAACCACCAGGCTTCCTTCGATACTTCAACTGCTGCCATGTACTATACCTCCGTCATTGATAGCGCCACAGTATCCTGAAGTGTTGCCTTCCAACTGCCTGGAGATTCCGCAACTGTATATGCTTAGTCTGTCCAAGCCACCAGCGTAATCAGCATATACATATCCATGCAGCTGCTCAATTTATCTTCTGACTTGTGAAAAAGTAAACCAAGATCTTTGCTTCCTTTCAGATACCGAAGTATCCACTTTACAACTTCTTTACAGCCTAATGGAGCTTTTCTGAATTTAATATGTACTGACTAATCAGACTCATCGCATAAGACATGTCAGGACATATGCATACCATAGCGTACATAAGTGATTCCACCGTGCTTGTATATGATACTCGAGACATCTGTTTATTCTCCTCCTCTGATTTCGGACACTCCTTGGAGGATAACTTGAAATGACCGGCGATAGTGGTACCCACCTATCTTGAGTCCTTCATACTGAATCTCTCTAACACCTTCTCAATATACTTTTTTGGGGATAGTCATAACTTTCCAGCCTTTCTGTCTCAAAAAATCTTCATCCCAAGAATTTTCTTTGCTTCACCTAAATCCTTCATATCAAACTCTACACTCAGTAAAGCATTGAGCGCCTTTATTTCCGCCATGCTCTTAGCAGCAATTAACATGTCATCGACATATAAGAGTAGATATATCGACGAACCATTTTTAAGCCGCTTTGAGTATACGCAGCTGTAATACTCACATCGAGAGTAATTGGTATTCATCATAAAAGAATCGAAGCGGGTGCACCACTGCCTGAAAGACTGTTTCAACCTATATAGAGACCTCTTGAGTTCACATACGTGGTCCTCCTTGACGGGCTCCATAAATCCTTCAGGTTGCCTCATGAAGATGGTCTCTTCCAACTCATCATGCAGAAATGTCATTTTCACGTCCATTTGCTCCAAGTCTAAATTCTGAACTGCTACAAGTGTCAACAAAACTCGAATAGATGTATGGTTGACTACAGGCAAGAAAATCTCGTTGTAGTCAACCCCTTCTTTTTTAGCATAACCCTTCGCAACCAACCATGCTTTGTATTGCTCATCATCATTTTTCCTGAATATCCATTTGCAGCCAGTAGTCATTTTTCCTTTTGGTAACTCAGTCAACTTCTACGTGTCGTTCTTTCAAAGTGACTCTATCTCCTCTGTTATCGCAACAACCCATCGATCCCTATCTTTTTGCTCAATGGCCATCTGATAATTATTGGGATCTCCGCTTTTAGTGACTAAAGCAAATACGAGCATATTTTTGAAATCGTACCTTGTGCTTTATGTGGACGTGTTGATCTTCTTAACACCATTGTCTTTGGGCCCTGCTGGGGTTGGTTCTCACTGGCCGTCTCTTTTTCTGCCCGTCCACCTCTGCATCAATAGACTGAGATTGTGTTTCAATGTCCGTATCTTTACGAGTGTCAGAAAACTCCATCTCCACCGGATCATCGTCGTCTGAGGCTCCACCAGCCTCCTTATTTTTTTCAACCACGTCTTTCAACATGGATGCCTCATCGACGATCACATCTCGGCTAGTGAACACCCTTCTGTTTTCCGGATCCCATAACTTGTAGCATTTGACTCCAAGTTTGAATCCCAAGAAAAGCACCTTTTTACTTTGACTCATGTATAGTCCTATCCTTATGATTCACGAGCGAGTAGGGCACCCAAACACTCGTAACGAATCATATCTGACTGGCTCTCCTCTCCATACTTCTTCAAGGATCTGAAGATCTATAGCTGTAGATGGAGACTTGTTCACCAAATAGCACGCATGACTTATCGCCTCTACCCAGAAGTCCTCTAAAAGGCCTAATTACAACCGCATACTTCTGGCTCTCTTTAGTAGTGTCTTGGTCATGCGCTCCGCTACCCCATTTTGCTTTGAAAGTCCAGAAACTGTCTATTGCCTTTGTATACTCTGTTCTTTACAGTAATCTTGAAACTTCTTCGAGGTATATTCTCCTCCATTATCTGTCCGCAAGTACTTCACCGATCACCCCTTTTGCTTTTCTACGGCAGTTTCCACTCCTTAAATCTGGCAAACACCTTCGACTTGTGTTTGAGGAAATAGACCCAAACCTTCTGTGAGAGGTCGTCAATAAAAGTGACAGTATATGGCACCTCCCTTTAATGGAACTGGTGATGGCCCCCATACATCTAAGTATATGTAGTCGAGAAGTCCTTCGGTCTTATGCACGACTGGCTTGATGCCAACTTTATGTTGCTTCCCCATCGTGCAATATTTGCAGAAGTCCAGCGTGCACGTTTTAATCCCTTTAAGCAACTCCCTTCTGTGCAATTCATGAAGACTCTTCTCACTCATGTGGCCAACACGCATATGCCACAGTTTTACGGTATCCTCCGCCTGTTTCTCTGTAGCGACAGCTGCGCCACCAGAAACTGTGCTGCCGTCGAGTAACTGTGCTGTCGTCGAAATGATATAAGTTCTTCAGTCGTCCTTTCATGACCACTAGGGCACCCCTGACAACCTTTAGCACTCCATCTTGACCTATGAACATGCATCCTGCCGTATCTAATACTCCCAGAGAAATCAGATTCTTCTTCAAGTCCGAAACACGTTCACAAGCGTTCGCACTACACCATCAAACATGCGAAGTTTGATGTTCCCTATACCAATAGTTTTGCACGCTGCATTGTTCCCTATACGAACACTTCTACCATTGTAATCCTTGCAGGTGTTGAACAGCTTCTTTTTGGGACACATGTGATATGAACATCAAGAATCAAATATCCAAGCATCAGAATTTTCCTCCTTCCCGGTATGTATTGTAAGTACATCACACGGTGCTTCTTCTTCTGCTTCTGTCGCAACACTGGGTTGATCTGAATTACTTGTACTAGCTCCTTTACCCTTTTTCTTCAATCATTGTTTGTACTTTTGACATTGCTTCTTCCTATGCCCTGGCTGTCTGCAAAAAAAGCACGGTTCGCCATTTCGCACTGATGATTTGGATTTCCCCTTATGCTTTTGCCTCCGTCTTTTGTCTTCAACCTTCCCCTTTAACTGGCAATCAACCATGAAGACTCTTCTGATGGATTTGATTTCTTCATGATCTCATTGTTGAGAAACGTAGATGAAACCTCCTCCATCTCGAGTCTCCTTCCCATAGAGAATTGCTGTCAACAAGTATTCATAAGATATTAGAAGAGAAGAACGGAGCAAAAATGTTTGGTCTTCCTTCTCTAACTTTATCACAAGGCATAGAAGATCACTGACCATCTTATTGGAGCTATTCAAGTGGTCATGAATTGGAGTACCTTCCACTGTAGAGTTCCTTCTTTAAATACAGCTTGTTAGACAGACTTTATCATATACAAGCACTCTGGCTTCAAGCATAAACTTGCCGCAAAAGTTTCTGACATGGAGATGTATATCACGTTGTCTGCCACACAAAACTCTATCCATTGGGGTTAAAATTTATACCTCCGTTGCCATAATTAAAAATCAAAATTAAAGGTCAAAAAGTCAAAGTAAAGAACAACAAGTCTAAGTCAACACCCAAGCGGACCCGGATCCGACTAACCCGGGTCCAACCCAAGCATCTGGGCCCATGCCCAAACTGTCTTGAGCCCAAACGGTCGAAGAAAAGAAGAAAAGAATAACGCAATAATTGAATTTAATGTAATTTTTTTGGAATAAAATGTAAGGGAAATGTGCAAAAAGCTAAATAATTGTAAAACCAATGATTTATGTACAAAAATAAATAAACACACAGGCATGGGAAAGGCAAAAAACCAATATTGTAAAGCCATAGGGACCCAAATGTAAAGTAAAAAGCCTATATAAGGCTCCCATGATATGAGATCAATAACTCTTGATTATTCTCAATCGACCTAGGGTTTTAGTGCCGTCTTTTTCCTCTCTCTGCCTCCTCTCAGGCAGGTCTTTTTCAAGAAAAATTATTTTTTTAAAGCGGAGAAGATTCATTGGCATCTCTCTTCTTCATTCATTAAGATCCAATAAAGAAAGAGAAAGCAAGAAGGAGGGGACTCATCTCCAAAAGGAAAAGACTTTCCACCGCAACAAGATCTTGAGCCTAGAAGGAGACGAGAAATTTTGTTATTCAAGATTTGAACATGCAAAGTCTTGGAGATTTTTTTTAAAAATATTTTTTTACCAAACTAGAAAAGCATACGCTTCACAAATCGAAAACGAACGCTTTCTAAACATAGATACTTTCATCTATAGGGTGCGTCTCGTCCTATGCAAATGCACAAGTGCCAAAGGTGCTTTCTGCAAAACCGTGCAAGTGCGCTACGTGTAGGGCACGTGCGCTGGAACCAAGCATCACTATGTGAGCCAGTATCAAGTGCGCCACGTGCGATACACGTGCGCCAGCGCCAATAAATAGACCAAGCGCGCCACGTGCAATGCACTGGTGCAAGCACATCAACGCAGAACCAGAACCTAAACTTAGCAAAATTTTGCTAAACGCGACACGTGTAATGCATATGCGCCAGCACCAAGGACGCTTTCTGCAAAATTGTGCATGTGCGCCACGCGCAATGCTTGTGCGCCAGTGCCAACGATTGAACCAAGTGTGCCACGTGCAAAGCACGGACGTAAATGCACATCACTCCCGAGCGCCACGAACGTCAGTGTACATGAGCACTGAGTCAAAACCTAAACCTAGCAAAAATTTGCTAAGTGTTGAAGCCTAGACTTCCCCAATGATCCTAGACTCAGCAGAGAACAAAGTTCTCAACGCTTGATCAAATTGCCTAGGTGGACCTTAATTCTCATATGAGAGTAAGTGTTCCTCGATAAAGCCTATGTTCCCCAATGGGGAGCTAAGTCAAAAGTCTTGGCTGAAACTCAAGTTCTCAATCCCAATAAAAGCTTATGCTTTCAAAATAAAAAGAATTTATGTAACTCATTCATGACATGAGAATTGAATATAAGTTCACCCATGTTGGCTAACCAAGACACCAACATGGCGGCTGTATTTTAAACATAAGGATTAAGTAATACTTAATCAAATTAAAAACAAGAAAGCAATGCTTTTCTTCCCAAAATTAACAGAACAATGTTCTAAAAATAAGTGAAGGTTTCGGATAATTAAAATCAAACACGTAACACACATTTTCCTCTATTTTTTTTCTTAAGCACCTAATGAGTTCGCATGATTTGCACGACTCATTAATCGGAGGTTCCCTCACTTTGAAGCGAGGGGTAATTATCGACAGTTTTGTCCACGGCTGCCAAATATCAAGATCCCTACAATCATTAAACCCAGCTTATCCTAGACAGGGGGAATTTGTATATGCCTGACAAGCGAGTGCATTCCTATCTCAATAGAATGGCGAAAAACACTCTACAAGTTCTAGCAATCCCGGTGGGAACCGTCTCTCCTCCCATATTTCGTGTCGAACGTTCATGCAAACTCATATAATATATACATCATTATTTGTACTGAAATCATGCTCCATGCAGATTACAAACTCTCAACTACAATTCAACAACGATATATCTAAAGACAAGCTCAACTCTCGACGCAGCCCCCATCTCGTACACAATGATAACAAATGCTCGAGTGATTCTCCTGGCAAATCTCATGCAGAACCGCTGCTACCATTCGGCTCCATTCTATTTTCGTCAACCCTCAGTGCTCTTATCGCAGAGGCTCCAGTAAGCCAAGTGACCAAACCAGCCTTTAAAGGAAAGAAGCTGAATGTTGTGATCGCGAGGGCGCCCCAGTCCAAACGCAAGTCTGTTTTTGAACGATTTTCTATTGCTCCGGCTGGAGGCAAGGCCATCAACATTAAGGAAACCACAAGGCGTCTCAGACAAGCTCAAGCGATGCCCACAACAATTGCACGTTCGGGTCTCTTCTCCGAACTACCCATCAATCGGCCGACGGCGGCTTCCAGGAAAGCGAATGCCCGCCAGGTCCTTAGGACTAAAAAGCTAAGACAAAAGTGGCTCAAATATAGAGCCAATAAGAAGGTCGGGGCTCCTGCTAAATTGAATTTCATGAGGTTCCAAGAACAAGGTTACTCCACGACGACAGTGGAGTCGACTGTGAAAGTCAACAATTCCTTCGAAACCTTAAGGTAGGTTCAAAAAAAATCATGACGGCAAACATCAAGAAGACGGCGATTCGAATGGTGCTTCGAAAAGATGTGTCTAAGCCTCAACACAAAAGGCATGACACCGTCTCCTCAAAAATCTATCAAGCGCTCCTTGCCGCGTGAAAGAAGCGAGGAAAATTCAAAAAGGGGTACCAGTGCCACCCAAGGACTCAGCCAGGCCCACCGTTTTCAGTCGATTGTCCTTTTCTGAAAAGGAAAAGCCACGACGATGGTCCGAAAGATCAGCCGCCAACGATAAAGGATGGATGGCTATGTGGTCCATACCGTCTATATGACAGGCACACGCCCTAGTGATAACCTTCGCAGAAAGAGCAACGATGGGGCTGCCACTTCTCTAGCCCAATCTGGTTTGAATGTGGCTGCCACTTCCCAAGCCCAGCCTTCTCCGAAAGACAATGAAAACCCTTTCGATGAGAATGCTAAGGAAAAGGATCCCTCAATTTATGAGGAGTCAAACTCGGACAGCAAAGAGGAGCCGACTTTCCGCCCCAGGACCGCAGAATAGAAGTTGCTCCAAGAACTCTGAAAACAACTTAGGAACAAAGATAAGGAGATGATCAAGCTTGTTGGAGTTAAAATTTACACCTCATTGGCTAAAGGTCAAAGGTTAAAGTCAAGATCAAACCGCGGACAAGTAGGCACAAACCAAAGCAAACGAACCCTACTGTTAAATCAAGCCGGGCCCACACTCGAACCCAAGCCGGGTCCATGCCCGAACCCAAGCCCAAGCAGGTGGACCCAAGCCCAGACCGCCCCATACCAAGAAAATATAACAAATAAATATGCAAAATGTAAAATAAATGGGCAAAAAGCCAAATTTTTGTAAAGTCTATGACTCATGTGCAAAAAGAAATAAGTACATGAGGTATGGGATGGGCAAAATGCCATTTGTAAAGCCAAAAGGGCTATGTGTAAACTTGTAAGCCTATATAAGCCAACATTATGATGAAATGAAAAAGAATTTTGCATTCCCCTCAAAAAATAAGGTTTTGTGCCTCCTTCTCCTTCCTCAAGGTTCTAAAACTTCTTCTCTTTTTTGAATTAAATCAAGAGTTTAACTCTTCTTTTCCCAAAAAGAAATAGTTTTAAACCATAAAACCCTCAAAAGAGGGTTCAAATCTACCATCAAATTTCTAAAAGAGAGATCTTAAATCTAACCGCCACTTTTCTCTGAAATCCAACAAAAAGAAAGGAAGAAGAACGAACTCATCTTAAAAGAACCTATTTTAGGGAAGTGAAAGGCTTGAAGAGGACGAGAAGGGTCCTCTTTTCACCATCCAACAACTCCAAATCAATCCTGGAGAAGTTCAACTCCATGATCCAAATCCTCAAAGGAGTTTAACTCCAAATCTAAATCTCTTAAGAGTTTAACTCCAAATCCAAACCTTTTAGGAGTTTAATTTCATTTAAAATTCTTTTGGGAGTTTAACTCCATAAAAATAAAAAACCTTTTTTCTGGAAGTTTAACTCCAAAGTCCATCGGTAGTTTAACTCCCAGTCCCGGAGCTAAGTCCCTTTTTCTGGTGGCGCCCAACGTCCACATGCTGGGCGTGTAACCCGCTAGCGCCCGGCGCCCACATGCCACGCGCGTGACCCGCTGACGCCCACGTGCCATCTTACACATCCTTAGGACGTCCTTCGCCCCTCTTTTTCCCTCACGCTCCATACACAAAAGCATGGCCTCCGTTAGAAAAAATTTCTAACGGGGCGCTGCCGGCATCCTGCAATGCGGCTGGTAGCCTCCTTGACCCCCAGCCCTCTATCCGGGTAGCGGGACTCCCATAAACTCTACGAGGACCCCGATGCGTCCAATACCCTTTCAACACACAACACACGCATGTAGGGTGTTTTTCGTCACCCCATTGAGATGTGAATATGCACGCGTTCCGGAACGGAAAGAATGAAATGCATAGGGGACCATCCTTTTTTTTGCGGCATGCTCAAAAGATTTAAGGATTCGCAGGAGTACTACAGATTCCCCCTGCCTAGGATAGGCCGGGGTTTAATGATTGTGGGGATCCGAATCTCCGGCAGCCGCGGACTAAGTTGCCGTTAATTACCCCTCGTCTTTGGAGCGAGAGAACCTTCGATTAACGAGTTAAACTGGTCATGTGAACTCAATGTGTATTATCGTGTTTTGAAGGGGTCTTGGATGTATCGGGGGCCCCACAGAGTTTTTACGGGGGTCCCGCTATCCGGATAGCGGGCTGGGGGTCAAGAGGGCTAGCAGCCCCCTTACGGGGTGTGGGTCAGCGCCCCAGCCTAAATCTTTTTGAGAGGGACAGTGTTCTAAAGTATGTGTGTGTATGTTTATATATACATATATATATATAAGGGAAAGGGCATCCAAAGGATGCATGGGAAAAAGCACGAGCGCTTTGGGTGCTAGCGCTTTGAGCACAAGGGCGCAGCGCTTTGGGCGCTAACGCCTCACGTGCCAAGCACGTGGGTGCTCGGACGCTATTGTTTTGAGCGCTAGCACCCCACGTGCCAAACACATGGGCGCTAGCGCAAGGGCGCTAGCACCACACGTGCCAGGCAGGTGGACGCTCGGGCGCTAGCGCTCTAGCGCCCCACGTGCCAGGCAAGTGGGCGCTCGGGCGCTGGCGCTTTGGGCGCGAGCGCCCCACATGCCGGACAAGTGGGCGCTCGGGCGCTGGCGCTTTGGGCGTGAGCGCCCCACGTGCCGGACACGTGGGCGCTCGGAAGGCAAAAGGGACTTGGTCCCTGCAATGGGAGTTGTACTCCCAGAAAGGAGCACTTATTATTTTGTATATATGTATATATATGAGGAGTTAAACTTTTAAGATATTTTGAAGCTGATAAAGGGGCTTCTCCCCTTGAGCCCTAGATCTTCCCCAAAGTGGGGTTTCTGGAGATGGGTCTCCTTCTTCCTGTCGTTTGACCGGATGTTGGAAAAAGGGGGTGAGACTTAAAAATCTCCCCTTTTTGAGATCTAATGGCAGATCCAAGTTCCTCTTTGTGGATTTTGTGGTGAAAAACTATTTAGTTTTGGAAAAGGAAGAGTAAAACTCTTGATTTAATTCAAAAGAAAGAAGAAGCTTTTAGAACCTTGAGGAAAGAGAAAGAAGCACATGCCCTAATTTTTGGGGAATGAAAAGTCTATTTTTTTATTCATCATCATGTTGCCTTATATAGACTTACATATTTACATATAGCCCCTTGGGCTTTACAAAATGGCATTTTGCCCATCCCATGGCTCATTTGCCATTTTTTTTGCACATAAGCCATAGGCTTACAAAAAAATTGGCTTTATGCCCATTTTGCATACATACATGCACAAAAAATTACATCAAAATTATTTGTTACATGACTTTTTATTTTGGCATGGAGGAGGGCCGGCCGCTTCATGTTCGGGCTCGACCTGGACATGGGCCCACTTGGTTTGAGGTTGACTTTGACTTTGACTTAGTCAACCGGGGTGCAATTTTCGACTTCAACAAAGTGCCCCCCATCAATAAATGCACACTACATGTGTGAGTCATGTGCATGAAATTGATGGATATTTTTTTGCGTGGAGGCGACTTACTTTGGTTCCCACTTTTTGGGATGCACTGCCCTTTTTACGACATGAACGGTCGACGTTTGACACGTCTCCGAGACGGAGTGTCTGTGGTAGACGTTTCCCTGGCCCAGAGCGATTTGGTTCCGCTTTGTAGGAAGGACGGTCGACGCCCTGACCCGGAGTGATTTGGTTCCCGATTTGTGGGAAGCCTGCACTGCCCTTTTTACGACATGAACGGTTGACGCTTGACGCGTCTCCGAGACGGAGTGTCCGTGGTAGACGTTTCCCTGGCCCGGAGTGATCTGGTTCCCGCTTTGTAAGAAGCCTGCACTGCCCTTTTTACGACATGGACAGTCGACGCTCTGATCCGGAGCGATTTGGTTCCCGATTTGTGGGAAGCCTGCACTGCCCTTTTTGCGACATGGACGGTCGACGCTTGACGCGTCTCCGAGACGGAGTGTCCGTGGCAGACTTTTTCCTGGCCCGGAGTGATCTGGTTCCTACTTTGTAGGAAGCCCACACTGTCCTTTTTGCGACATGGACGGTCGACGCTCTGATCCGGAGCGATTTTGTTCCTGGTTTGTGGGAATCCCGCACTGCCCTTTTTGCGACATGGACGTCGACTTGATCTGGTTCCCGTTTTAATGGCGTGGAGGTCGATGATGCCATTTTAGCGACTTGGACGGTCGGTGCTGCCCTTTTTGCGACTTGGACGGTTGGTTCTGCTCTTTTTGCGACTTGGACGGTCAGTGCTGCCTTTTTTGCGACGTGGACGGTCGGTGCTGCCATTTTAGCGACGTGGACGGTCGATGCTGCCCTTTTTGCGACTTGGACGGTCGGTGCTGCCCTTTTAGCGACATGGACGGTCGGTGCTGCCCTTTTAGCGACTTGGACGGCCGGTTCTGCCCTTTTAGCGACGTGGACGGTCGGTTCTGCCCTTTTTGCGACTTGGACGGTCGGTGCTGCCCTTTTAGCGACGTGGACAGTCGGTGCTGCCCTTTTAGCGACGTGGACGGTCGGTGCTGCCCTTTTTGCGACGTGGACGGTCGGTGCTGCCCTTTTTGCGACTTGGACGGTCGGTTCTGCCCTTTTTGCGACTTGGACGGTCGGTGCTGCCCTTTTAGCGACGTGGACGATCGGTGCTGCCATTTTAGCGACTTGGACGGTCGATGCTGCTCTTTTTGCGACGTGGACGGTCGGTTCTGCCCTCTTTGTGACGTGGACGATCGGTTCTGCCCTTTTAGCGACTTGGACGGTCGATGCTGCCCTTTTTTCGACGTGGACGGTCGACTCTGCCCTTTTTGCGACTTGGACGGTCGATGACTTGATTTCCCTCGTTCCCAGTTTAACGACTTAGGGGTCATCTGTTCCCAGTTTAACAGTTTAACGACTTAGAGGTCATCTGTTTCCAGTTTAACGACTTAGAGGACATCTGTTCCCAGTTTAAAGACTTAGGGGTCTATTGGATTGGAGTTCGGAATTTTGGGTTAGGGTAGGCATCAGCGTTGCTAACACTGAAGCACATGTGGCAGGAGCAATTCATCACTTGCCTTTTCCTGTTGAGAAGCGGTGGCTTAGGAGACAAGTTTAGGTCCCTATCACCTAAGGCTTTTCAATTTTTATAAACCGTAAGGGTCCCATAAAAGCATTTTCTCCCTACGAGTCGAAAGGATCTCGTAGGTGCACTTTCTCCTTAGGAGTCGTGGGGACTCCCAAGTGTGTTTTTCCTTTGTGAGTCGTAAGGATCCCACGAAAGTGTTTTCTTACGAGTGTGAGGATCCCATAAGTTGGTTCTCCTCATGTATCGTGAGAACACATGAGTGGGTCTTCCAAAATGGAGCATAAGTCCAAGGGCGGAGACCGGCCGTTGGACTGGTGATTGCGGCGTGGTATGGGTATGATGAGAATTATTTGAGCCCGTGGATTATATACGGTAGTCAATTTGGGGACTAACCGTAGGGCCGGGAGAATTTTGAGAAATTAGATTTTGGTTGGCGTCTGCATCGCTGCACTGGAATATGGTACCAGGAGCGACTCATCATTCGCCGTTAGAGGGACTTGGAATTTGGATCCTGTTTGGCATCAGTATTGCTGCACTGGAATAATGCCAGGAGCAACTCACCATTTGCCCCGGGAGGACTTGGGATTTGGTTTTTGGGTCGGCATCAGCACCGCTAACACTGAAGCGTAACGCCAGGAGTGACTCATCATTTGCCATTTCCCGTTGGGGAGCGATGGCTTAGGAGACAGGTTTAGGTCCCTATCACCTAAGACTTTTCAATTTTATGAGCCGTAAGGATCTCATAAAAGCATTTTCTCCCTACGATTCGAGAGGATCTCGCAGGTGTATGTTCTCCTTAGGAATCGTGAGGATTCCTAAGTGTGTTGCTCCTTTGTGAGTCGTAAGAATCTCACACAAGGATTTTCTCCTCACACGGTCGAGAGAACTTTGCGAGTGTATTTTCTCTTTTCACGAGTTTGCGCTCTTTCGGATTTTCACAAACTCGCCGGCAGTCCTGCTGTTTTTACTCACGGAGCCCTTTCGGGTTTTCATCCGTGCCCGTTTTGCTCGTGGACATACCTTTTTTTTTGCGCTGGTGGGACTTTGAAAGTAGTCTCACAGGCAGGACTTTGGAGATAGGGAGTGTTTATGCCCGTGGATTGTATACGGTTTTACAGGATGTATGATCTAAACCGTAGGGCTGGAAAAATTTCGGGACTTTGTTGGCGTCTGTATCGCTGCATTGGAATATGGTACCAGGAGCGACCCATCAATCGCCGTTGGGGTACAGGATTTGAAATTTAGTTGGCGTCTGCATCGCTGCACTGGAATATGGTACCAGGAGCGACTCATCATTCGCCACTTGGAGTATGGGATTTGAAATTTGGTTGGCATCTGTATCGCTGCACTGGAATATGGTACCAGGAGCGACTCATCATTCGCCACTTGGAGTATGGGATTTGAAATTTGGTTGGCATCTGTATCGCTGCACTGGAATATAGTACCAGGAGCGACTCATCATTCGCCGTTGGGGTACGGGATTTGGAATTTGGTTGGCGTCTGCATCGCTGCACTGGAATATGGTACCAGGAGCAACTCATCATTCGCCACTTGGGGTATGGGATTTGGAATTTGGTTGGCGTCTGTATCGCTGCACTGGAATATGGTACCGGAAGCGACTCATCATTCGCCGTTGGGAATTTGAGTTTTGGACAGCGTCTGCATCGCTGCAATGGAATATGATACCAGGAGCGACTCATCATTCGCCGTTGCCTATTGGGAAGCGATGGCTTAGGAGACTGGTTTAGATCCCTATCACCTAAGGATTTTCAATTTTATGGGCCTTAAGGGTCTCATAAAAGCATTTTCTCCCTACGAATCGTAAAGATCCCGTAGATACATTTTCTCTTTAAGAGTCGTGAGGACCCCCAAGTGTGTTTTTCCTTTGTGAGTCGTAAGGATCCCACGAAGGTTTGTTCTCCTCATGTATCGTGAAGACACATAAGTGGGTCTTTCCAATAGAGCATAATTCCGAGGGCGGAGACCAGCCGCGTAACTGGTGATTGCAGTGGGGCATGGTGAGAATTATTTGAGCCCGTGGATTGTATACGGTAGTCAATTTGGAGACTAACCGTAGGGCCGGAGAATTTTGGGAAATTGAATTTTGGTTGGCGTCTGCATCGCTGCACTGGAATATGGTACCAGGAGCGACTCATCATTCGCCTTTGTTTTGTTTTTTTATGTTTTCATTTTCGTTTTTGTTTTACCGCGATTGCTCTATCGTTTCAACTTTTCTCATCACGAAGGTCGCGATTGCCCTATCATTTCGGCTTTTATTCGCGGTTGCACTATCATTTCGGCTTTATTTTCATCTTTATTTTACTCGCTGATTTTTATTGCGAGTTGCCCCATCATTTCGGCTTTTCTTTATTTTTCTTTTATTTACACATTTCTTGTTTATTTACATTTTTTTTGCATTCCCAGTTTAACGACTTAGAGGTCGATTGTTCCCAGTTTAACGACGTGGTGGTCGTTTGTTCCCAGTTTAACGACGTGGTGGTCGTTTGTTCCCAGTTTAACGACGTGGTGGTCTTGGATTTTCTTATCCCAGCTTCTCGAACTTTGATCTTGGCGGGGCTGTGTTGATGATCGTAGCTCTGTGGCATGTCAGTTCATCTGACGACTGTGAGACTTTCCCAAGTTTGTATTGGTTCCCCACCTAATCTTTAAAAACATAGCAGTCTTCAATGGTATGACTCATCATTCTATGATATGGGCAGTATATGGGGTTGCCGGTCATGTTCATCTCATGTGGCCTCTTTGGAATAGGCAATTGAAGACCGTTGTTCAAGGCGTCCATGAATATTTCGCGGACTTTATCCCTCCTGAAGGAGTATACTTTCTTCTTTCTCTCCATTAGAGTAGGGGCCTTTACTGATGCTGGACGCTGAGGACGATCAGTCTTTGGTTCGCCTACTGTCCGCTTACCACGTTCAGTGTACGTATCGGAGAGACTGGAGGCTGATCGCGTCCGTTTTTCACAAATGTGTTCCGCTCTGGGGCTGGAGAGAGCATCGGTCGGCTGCTTCCGGATATCAATCCCCAGCTCACGAACCAAAATTTGATTTTGCTGTAATTGCAATCGGGCGACTTGGGTCGTGAGATCCGCCACGACATTTGTCAACTTGTCGACTTTAGAATGGACCTTGGCCATCTTCTCATCCATGTCCTGAAGTTGCTTTTGAAGCCATTGGAATAATGCTTGTTCTATAGTTCCGGGTATGACAACGGGGTCATCCCTACCGCCTGAACTTGATTCAGCATGAACCACGTGCTCCTTTGGCTCAATGGCCTGAGCGAGCTCTTCATCATTTGGATCGGGCCGATGTTGGATGGCAACAACCGCGTCATTGTCATGGTTATAAGGCGTAGGAGGACTTGTTCCTCTGAGCTCCATCATATAGACCGTATGGGTTGTGTACCCGTCTATTACTTCTTCATTGGCAATGTTACTCGCTTGGCTCTTAGCTTGTTGCTTTGGCCCGCTCATTTTAGAGAAAGGCAGATGTCTAAGAGAATCAGGTCCCTAAAGAACTTAGGTCTCCGTTTGTATGAAATTGGCGGCCGTAGCTTGACTGTTTGCTAACACGCCTTTAGACAGTTCTATCTCTCCCGTCTTGTATTGCCTTTCGACCCAATCTTTGAAGACGAAGCAATCCTCAATGGCATGACCTATCACTCTGTGATAGGGGCAATATTTTGGGTCATCAGTCATATTCGCTTCTTGCGGTCTCTTTGATTCTGGCAGTTGTAGACCGTTTCTTAGGGCGTCTTTGAATATTTTACGGATTTTGTCCCTTCTGAAGGAATAGACCTTATCCAGTTTCTCTTTCAGTGGAGATTCTCCTCCGGTGTATGTATCAGAGGGGCTGGAAGCTGACCGCGGCCGTTTTTCGCGAAAGCGCTCCGCTTTTAGGTTGAAAGGGGTATCAGTTGGCTGCCTCCGGGTATCAATCCCTGGCTCATGAACCAAAATTTGATTTTGCTGTAATTGCAATCGGGCGACTTGGGTCGCGAGATCTGCCGCGACGTTTGCCAATTCGTCGACCTTAGATTGTACCTTGGCTAACTTCTCATCCCTGTCCTGAAGCTGCCTCTGAAGCCATCGGAATAATGCTTGTTCTGTAGTTCCGGTTATGACAACCGGGTCATCCTTATTGCCTGAGCTCAATTCCGCAGGAACCCCAGACTCTTTTGGCTTATCGGCCTGAGCGGGCTCTTCGTCATTTAGGCCGAGTTGACGTTGGGTAGCGTCCACCGTATCATCACCCTGGCTGTGAAGAATAGGAGGGTTCGTTTCTTCATGTCCGACCATGTAGACAGTGTGGACCACATATCTAGCTGTATCCTCATCTTTGGCGAGGTAACCCTGTTCTTCGACCCTCATGAGGTTCAGCCTAGCAGAAGCCCTAGCCCTTTTGTTGGCTCTATATCTGATTATTTTCTGCCTTAGCTTCTCAATTTTAAGGGCTTGGCGGGCATCTGTTTCCTGGGAAGCCACCGTGAGTCGGTTAGCAGGGAGTTTAAAGAAGACACCCGATCGAGCAGTTGTCAGGGGCATCGCCGGAGCTTGCTCGAGACGCCCTGTTGCTTTATCAGTGTTGATGGCCTTGCCCCCAGCTGGGGCCAGGGAGAGTCGTTCAAATACCGACTTGCGTTTGAGTTGGGGCGCCTTCGAGACCACCACATTTGGCCTCTTGCCTTTCGAGACCAGTTTGTCGGTTACCTGAGATTGAAGAGCAAGGACGACGTTAGCGGGCACGAACAGAATAGAGCCAAATGGTAGCCATTGTCACCCAACACTGGCCGGGAGGACCGTCCTGGCGTCCATCTTCATCGTGTAGGAGATGGGAGCCGTGCTGAGAGCTGAGCTCATCTTTGAAGACATCGTTGAGAAGTGATTGCTTGAAAACCTGCATGAAAGGGCATTAGTTTAGTATAAATATCGATATGTATATTGATTGAGTTCGCATGAACGTTTAACCCGAAATATGGGAGAAGAGATAAGTCCCAACGGGCGTGCCAGAATCTGTAGGGTGTTTTTCGTCACCCCATTGAGATGGGAATACACACGTGCTTGTCAGGTGTATTTCAGATTCACCCTGCCTAGGGTAGGCCGGGGTTTAATGATTTTGGGGATCCGAATCATCGGCAGTCGCGGACTAAGCTGCCGTTAATTACCCCTCGCCTTTGGAGCGAGAGAACCTCCAATTAACGGGTTAAACTGGTCATGCGAACTCAATGTGCATTATCTTGTTTTGAAAGGGTCTTAGATGTATCGGGGGCCCCGCAGAGTTTTTACGGGTGTCCTGCTACCCGGATAGCGGGCTGGGGGTCAAGAGGGCTAGCAGCCCCCTTGCGGGATGCGGGTTAGCGCCCCAGCCCAAATTTTTTTGAGAGGGGCAGTGTTCTAGAGTATGTGTGTGTATATGTATATATATATATACATACATATATATATATATATAAGGGAAAGGGCATCCAAAAGATGCATGGAAAAAAGCGCCAGCGCTTTGGGTGCTAGCGCTTTGAGCGCCAAAGCGCTAGCGCCCCACGTGCCAGGCACGTGGGCGCTCGGGCGCTAGCGCCTGAGCGCAAGAGCGCTAACGCCCCACGTGCCAGGCGCTCGGACGCTAGCGCTTTAGACTCTAGCGCTCTGAGCGCAAGGACGCTGGCGCTTTGGGCGCGAACGCCTCTCGTGCCAGGCACGTGCGCGCTCGGGAGGCAAAAGGGATTTGGTCCCTGCAATGGGAGTTGTACTCCCAGAAATGAGCACTTATTATTTTGTATATATGTATATATATGAGGAGTTAAACTCTTAAGATATTTTGAAGCTGATGAAGGGGCTTCTCCCCTTGAGCCCTAGATCTTCCCCAAAGTGGGATTTCTGGAGATGGATCTCCTTCTTCCTGTCGTTTGGGCGGATCTTGGAAAAAGGGGGTGAGACTTAAAAATCTCCCCTTTTTGAGATCTAATGGCAGATCCAAGTTCTCCTTTGTGGGTTTTGTGGTGAAAAACTATTTAGTTTTAGAAAAGGAAGAGTAAAACTCTTGATTTAATTCAAAAGAAAGAAGAAGGTTTTAGAACCTTGAGGAAGGAGAAAGAAGCACATGCCCTAATTTTTGGGGAATGAAAAGTCTATTTTTTATTCATCATCATGTTGCCTTATATAGGCTTACATATTTACATATAGCCCCTTGGTCATTACAAAATGGCATTTTGCCCATCTCATGGCTCATGTGCCATTTCTTTTTGCACATAAGCCATGAGCTTAAAAAAAATTGGCTTTATGCCCATTTTGAATACATTCATGCACAAAAAATTACATCAAAATTATTTGTTACATGACTTTTTATTTTGGCATGGAGGAGGGCCGACCGCTTCGTGTTCGGGCTCGACCTGGGCATGGGCCCACTTGGCTTGGGGTTGACTTTGACTTTGACTTGGTCAACCGGGGTGCAATTTTCGACTTCAACAACGCACACTGCACATTGAGTTCGCATGACCAGTTTTACATGTTAATCAGAGGCTCTCGCTCCAAAAGTGATAGGTAATTAACGACAGCTTACTCTGCGGCTGCTGGAGATTCGGATCCCCATAATCAATAAATCCCTGCCTACCCCAGGCATGGGGAATCTATAATACGCCTGACAAGCGATGCGTATTTCTATCTCAATAGGGTGACCAAAAACACTTTACAGATTCTGCCACGTCCGGTGGGACCTTCTCTCCTTCCATATTTCGATTTAAACGTTTATGCAAACTCAATCAACATATACATCGATTGCCAATACTGAAATCATGCTTCTTTTTGCAAGTTAACAGTTTTCAATTGCAATCTCAAACTCAACAACCATGACTCCCAAGACGAGCTTCATTTCTGACGCAACTCCAGTGACCTACGTGGTCAAGACAAACGCACACGTGATCCTCCCAGCAAGTCTTATGCGGCAGTAGGAGGAGCCTCCACGCCAATTTGGTTCCGTCATCATCAACCCCACAAGGAGCGCTCTATAGCTCATCTGGTAGAGACCCCGGCAAACCAAGTGGCCAAACCGACCTCAAAGGGCAGGAGGCCGAATGTGGTGATCGTAAGAGCACCACAATTTAAGCGCAAGTCAGTGTTCGAACGGTTTTCCTTGGCCCCAGCTGGGGCAAAGCCGTCGGAACAAAAGAAGATGCCAGATGTCGCGGACAACACAGATGGTTGGAGTTCATGGCTGATTATAATCTTGATTTGCAATATCCTGGAAAGGTAAATGTGGTACCGGATGCTCTCAGCCGGAGACCAACAGCAATGCGGTTGTCTAGCCAGAAGGAACTCCTTGATAAGTTTCGGAGACTCGATTTGGAAGTGGTAGAACGGGGGACACACGGACAGTATTGGCAACTACAAGTACAGTCTTCGTTAGTAGATCGTATTAAAGCTACACAGGCTGGAAACCCGCAATTGCAGAAGTTCCGCGGGTTAGTTGAGGCCGGATTGAGAACAGATCTATTGATACACGAGGATTGCTCTTTAAGATTCGACAGTCGATTATGCGTGCCAAAGGGCGAGCTTCGAGAAGAAGTATTGAAAGAAGCACACAGTTCAGTGCACCCGGGTGGCACCAAGACATATAAGGACGTTAAACAACACTTTTGGTGGAATGGCATGAAGAGGGAGATTGCCCGCTATGTGTCGAAATGCTTAGTGTGCCAGCAGGTGAAGACCGAACATCAGCGAGTGGCCGGCCTGTTGCAACCACTTCCCATTACCCAGTAAAAGTAGGAACACATCACTATGGACTTCGTGACGGCTTTACCGCAGAGTCCTAAGGGCAATAACACTATTTGGGTCATCGTCGACCGTCTCACAAAGGCGGCCCATTTTCTACCCTTTTGAGTAGCACAATCGACGGAGACGTTAGCAGAGAAATATATGCAAGAGATCGTAAGGTTACATGGGGTGCCTATCACTATAGTATCAGACAGGGATACAAGATTCCTTTCACATTTCTGGAGAAGCTTACAAGAGAGTTTGGGCACTCATCTCAATTACAGTACAGCTTACCATCCTCAGACAGACGGGCAATCTGAACGTACGATACAGATATTAGAAGACATGTTGAGAGCCTGTATGCTAGATTTCAAGGAATCGTGGGAGGATCACCTACACTTGGTGGAATTCTCTTATAATAACAGCTATCAGGCGAGTATTCAGATGGCGCCATTCGAGGCACTTTACGGGCGTAAGTGTCATTCCCCACTTTGCTGGGATGATATGGGGGAACGAAGATTGCTAAGACCGGAGCTCATAACTCAAACCGTTGATAAGGTCCGGTGAATCAGAAACCGTATCAAGGCAACACAAAATCGTCAGAAGAGTTGGGAAGATACTAGCCGAAGACCTCTTGAGTCCGATGTAGGAGACCATGTTTTCCTTAAGATTTCACTGTCTCGAGGAGTGATTAGGTTTGGTAGTCGTGGGAAACTAAGTTCCCGATTTATCGGACCATTCGTGATTGTCGAGCGTGTTGGAGTAGTGGCATACGGATTGGCTTTACCATCCTCTTTGGCTAATATGCATGATGTATTCCATGTATCACAGTTGCGTCGGTAAGTTCGCGATAACGGTCATGTTCTCGATCACTCCGAATTAACCTTGAGCACTGATCTCTCGTATGAAGAGCAGCATATATCCATTGTCGACCATAGAGAGAAGGTGTTAAGGAACAAGATCATCCCTTTAGTTCTTGTATCTTGGGGCGGGCGTTCGCACGGGGAATCCACTTGGAACCGTGAGGACGAGATTCGTCAAAAATACCCATACCTGTTTTCTTAATCTTGTAGTCGTCATTCCAATTTCGAGGACGAAATTTTCTATAAGGTAGGTAGGATGTAACACCCTAGTTTGGATACGGTGTTTCTAGAGTATCGAGATATTTTTTTTAATAAAAACTTTCACTATAATTTTACAATTTACTTTATGGTTGGTTGCCAGTATAATTATTTTGACTCTCCATATGCCATTTTAATATGAAAATCTCCAGTTTTATATATATATATATATAATAATTCCTTAGTGACAGCCAAACAATATTTTTTGCATGTCTTAAAATCCCTAAATTAATCTATTAATATTTGGTTTGCATACACATATTCCTTTGGCTAACTCATAATGCTGTTGATATGAGAACAAGAAAAATCCGTGCTAAATCTCTAAATACACTCATATAAAGATATGTGTGTGTGTGTGTATTTTAAATATAACAATCTCTCTCTCCAAATCCCCAGTCTCTCCCCCCCTCTTATATATATATATACCTAATATATTCTTAGCTTTCTCTCTCTCTCTTTATATATATTAATTTTATATTAACCTAATTATACAACACAGACCCCCCTCTCCTTTCTCTCCTCCTCTATTTCTTCGTTTCCTTATCCCCACCTCCGCGAGAAAACCCACGCCCGAGCCTTTAACCCTCGTCACCGGCATCATCTCCGCCACCGTCGCCCCATCACCGAGCTCCACCACAAAACGCCCACGAACCACCTACTTCTACCCTTCCCCACTACAACACCACAACACCTCACCGTCGCCATCCACACTGTTGCAGCCCTCGTCTCCTTCGCACCACAATCCCCGACTCCACCACAACCCCGAGACACCCCATCACCCCAACCGCCTGCACTAACCCTCACCGTCGAACCCATCGCCTCAACCCCCCTCTCTCGACGAACCCATTCCCTAAGCATCCCACTGCAGCCACCACCACAACATCACAAACCCCGACTCCTTCTCCTCTCGCCCCGACAATCACTACCGCGATCAACACCATCTCCCACCACCACAGCCGCACCCCTCATTGCCTACGCCCTCATCTCCGAAACCCGACACCCCTATCCTCAACCACGACAACATCACCACTGCCGCAACAACCCACAGCAACCATCAAGCTGAGATCCCAACTCTAGCCGCCGACGATCTCGCCAAGTCCAAGTGTCGTCAGCGGTTGAAACCATGTTTGTCTGTTGCTTCGTATTGTTATTGTCGTGCTTCCGTCACCAAGGCAAGTATTCTAGATTTACTTTTGGATGCACATTGGCGGTCTATCGTACATATATACATATATTTTTCCTGCACTGTCAAAATAAAAAGAAAAGTATTAGTATTCATTTGTGTCGTATTGATAGAAAATTTAGATTTTATGCAATAAGGAGAGAAAAAGAAAAATTGCAAGTATGGATCAAAAAATGAATTTTATTTCATAAATAACAGTTTGGAATTGCTAATCTATCTCATACAAGCAACTTACTAGCTAGCTTAGAATTATTTTATATACATACTAAGGCTGCCGGTAAAGACAACATTTATGACTTGTGCTAGCTTGTGCATCGCTTCCATGCGATTACTTTTACCCGATTAAGATTACATTTGGCATGGCATAATTAATCATTACTCTAGTCCATTTTATTAAGAACGAGATCTCTAGTTAGAATGTTGAACTACATGCCATGTTACACCACTATTTACCAGCTTCTTTTCTGTACAATTATCATACTACAAATTCCAGTCATTTCAGCATTCCTAAGTAGTGATCTAGTCCTACCATAGTAGATATGAATACGCGGGTGTTGGGATAGTTTGAGTGTGCATTCGTACAACAGGATCTCAGGAGTCCAATGCCGACAACTCATACCGGGCTATGTCGGTCGCATGTTATTACAGCTCGTACAGGACTATATCGGTCGCTTGTTCATTCCACAGTTGTGCCCGTGTTTCCTAGTTCCTGAGGCACTACTCTTGGGTTAGGAATACTCCAGTAGAGGTTGACGCACAAACTCGAGCTTACAATAGGATAGTCTATCTTTTTAGCGACCCGTTAGGTTATGACTTGACATCTTTACATGTTTATTTCGTAGTAGTAATATATCTATTTATACATATGTTTTTACTTGCGCACACGGGCTTCGCTGCGTTTATCTATTTATGTTATCATACTATACACACACCTTATACGTTGAGTGCTTGCTGGGATATTCTGACATCCCTGAGATTTACCATCTCAGATTTAGAGACAGATTTTCAGGCTGAGCAGGATCGCAGCGGCTATCAGGACTTTGCCGAAGATCGATAACCCGTAGGTTTATTTCATTTCGGCTAGTATTTAGCATGTGCGCCCTTGTAGGACATTAGGACTTATATATCTTTCAGATTTTGTTTTCTTTTCAAACCTATTGTATTGGGTATTTATTTGCATCAATTATCTAGTGGACCCATTTTTTAATATTCCTTGTGGTGTCATTGCAGCATGATTATCAGTATTATCTCTTTTGGTATTGGATTTTATTTTTGATAGGTTAAGATAGACGGCCTTATATGACTATGGAAGGATCTTTCCTTACCGTAGGTAGCATGACTGGCTTTTGTTGCTCTCCGTATTCCGTATTTTGGAAAACGGGACGTAACAACATAACTACTCCCCGATTGAAAAGGCAGTGTATGGCCCTAATATTCGCCGTGAAGAAGCTGAGGCACTATCTGCTCGTCCACCGGGTTATGCTGATCTCCAAGATCGACCTGTTGAAATATTTAATGACCAAGGCAAGCCTAACTGGTAGAATGGACAGATGGACTATCATCTTGCTTGAATTTGACAGTCTATAATACTCAGAAAGCGGAAAAAGGGCAAGCCTTAACCGACTTCCTCGTTGCTCATCCCTTATCTGAAGGGTCGCCGCTAAATTGCGAGTTATCCGATGAACAAGCACTGTACCTCGAAGATAGCGAATCGTGCTGGGATCTCTACTTCAATAGAGCCTCATCAAGTTCTTCAGCAAATCAAGCATTCCGCGGATAAAAGCTGGGGTAGGATTGGAGTTCATCACGCTATCGAGGGATCTTACGACGTTCTTTCGCTCTTACCGAGTCTCGTACAAACAATGAGGCAGAGTATGAAACGCTAATAGCTAATCTCGAACTCGCCATAGAAATGGAGATCACTCAGCTACGTGCCTACAGAGACTCTCGGTTGGTCGGCGACTACAAAGGATATAAACCCGAGTTAGCTCGATACAAAAGTCGGGTCGTGGAACTCATAAAATAGTCTGCCTATATTGCATTGATGAGAATTCCCAAGGCGTTGAACAGAAAATCCGATGTATTCGCTCATCTAGCCAAAGAGTTGGCTGATCCTGACATGGATGAAATTCTGATCACAATCAGAAGCCGGCAAATTCTACATCCAGTTTCTTTACGAGAAGAAGAAATCATAGAATAAGGGAACGATCCTGCCGAAGAAGTTTTGATCATCAAAGACGAACCTGATTGGAGAGAGCCCTTCATAAAGTATCTCTGATATGACAAGCTACCGGAAAAAAATCCGTGAAGGTTCAGCTGAAGAAAAGAGATCTCCGATATGTGCTCGAAAATGACACACTATACCACAGATCATACAACCAGCTCTGGTGTCTGTCCTAGCCGAATCCCAAAAAGTCATGAAAAAAGCCCAAAAAGCTTAAGAATGATTGTCCAACAATGTCCAACAAAGTAGAAGAGAAAAATGATCTCTTTTGGCTTGAAGAGCTCGACGTGCTAGAAGAAAAAAAAAACCACCAGTGCAACAAAATCTGGAGTTGTATCGAACCCAAATGTCACGGGCCTATGACAAGATAACTCGTCTTTGTGTCTTCAGGAAATGTGAATTGGTGTTGGTCCTTAAAAGACCGATCATCCCCAGCCGACATGCAAAAGGAAAATTTGAGCCAAGCAGAGAAGGGTCCTACGTCATCGAGAAAGTATTTGACGGAGGATCCTACCAATTGAGACGCGCTAAGGGAAATAGACCCATGCCACCCATTAACGGCCAATATCTCAAGAAATATTTCGCATGAATGCTCCAAATCACGGATAAGCTAATCCCGGAGACAAAAAAATGACTCCTCGGTCATTACACTGGGAATAGATGACCCTTAAGTTGTTAAAATAGGAACAAATAAAATCCTCCCGTGGCGAATTATGAGTTGCTCCTGATACTATATTCCAAGGTAGCGATGCAGACGCCAACCGAAATACAAGTCCCTAAATCCTTTAATGGCAGATGATGAGTCATTCCTAACACTATGCTTTAGTGTTAGCGTGCTAATGCCGAACCAAAACCAAAATTCCAAATTCTCAAGAGGCGAATGATGAATTGCTCCTAGCATCCATGCTCCAGTGTTAGTAACGCTGATGCCAGCCTGAAATCCAAAATTTCAACTTGTAACAGCCGAGCCCAATGCTACTAGTTTCTGTAACCGTATGAATGGTGTATGGTATTTATTTCATTGATCCTACTTGACTGTTGCTTGTTGAAATTTACCCCGACAATTCTAATGCCGCATATAACAATTTAAGGCGTCTAAAATAAAATTAAAAATATTTGACATGGCCTGCTCGACACCCCTAACCCTGTGGTAGCGTCCTTGCACTGTGTTTTCGTCCCGTTCAGTGAAACGGACGTGCTTGGACGGCTACGCGCATGTGCGTGCGTCCATTCTTGGGGGTATGCTTTTTAATTGAAAAACCCTTCATTTTAAATTTTGGAACCCGCCAATAATTTTCTTATTTCAAATTCAAATTTTGGACTCGACCCGGGCGCAATTCGGAAATATTTTACATTTGCACCAAATCCTAATTTCTAAATTTTTTTATACCGTCGAATATAAATTAAACCCCAGATAATATTTTTCCTATTAACTTAAAATCTTTTTCTTAAAATCGAGCCAATCACAGTTCTTCTTTTATGATTGGGGGCCCACGACATCTCTTTCTTCCTTTCCCCAGCTTACAAAATGATCCTTCTAAAATACTAAAATCTTTAATAAAAATTTCCCATAACAACTTCCCCACTTCCCCAACCAATCAAAAATTCTTTCTAAAGTTTTCCAAACAAATTCATAATTCATCAACCAATCAGAGAATCCTCTCCTAAAGCCCCGGGCCCCACGTCTCTCTCTCTCTCCCCTCTCTTTCTCTCTCCTCTCGCAACTTTCTCACAGATCTCGCGATCACTGTAGCTTCCTCGATTCCCGTCACCGCGCCCCGCTTACGTTCACCTCCCTTCACATTCTCTTCTTCTTTCCTTTTAAAAACCCCCGCGCCTCCTTCTCCTTTAAACCCATCGCTGAGAAACCCTAGCCGCCTCGTCTCCTCGCGACGTTGCCCAAGCCGTCTCTGCCTCGTCGCCATCTCCATCTCTTCTTCTTCTCAATCTTCTCTTCCTCGTCTTCATCTTCGTTCCCTTTTCTCGCTCCCCTGTGCACCCATATCCAACCCGGCAGCCTCAGCCCATCTTGTCGCCGCCGACTCCCTCTTCTCGCCGTCACCACCTCCCTCTTCCTCTGCTCTTTCCCTCTGCAGTTTCCCGAGCACCCAACCCTGCATCGTAACCCCACCAAACACAAAACCCTAGCCA
Organism: Agapanthus africanus; assembly: GCA_030015575.1. Classification (NCBI taxonomy): domain Eukaryota; kingdom Viridiplantae; phylum Streptophyta; class Magnoliopsida; order Asparagales; family Amaryllidaceae; genus Agapanthus; species Agapanthus africanus. Next base: position 481,336,570 of record JASDDO010000010.1, on the reverse strand, counting down.
AGCCGATTCTCTGCAACTTGGAATCTAGCGCCTCGCCGTAATCTCGCCGGAGATCCTTGCCGACAACTTCCCCCTTGGCATCCGCAGACGTCTCCCAAACCCCAGTAAGCGTTTCTTCTCTCTCTCAGCCTTCCCTTCTTCTCCTACATATGTTTGCCTGCTAAGTTTTCTTGCTGTGTTTTGGGAAGCCTCTGGTGATCGTCGGAGCTCCGTCGATCTCACCACCGTGGACTCACCGTCGCCTCTAGCATCCCTCCTCTAGCCTCCCTCTCTTCTTTATTCTTAATCTTTTCTTTTCTTTATTTCATGCATGCTGTATATTGATTGCTCTCTGTTGTCTGTTCGCCGGAATCCGGCGATGCCAGCGATGATTCCCGACGTTCCAGCGAGGTACCCTGACCCGTGTGGCTCCACTGTCCGTCGTTTGGGTTCGTTCCGTGGACCGTGCGCGCGTCGCGATTTTTCCCCGCCGACGCGTAACGTTCCGTTTTCCGTTTCGCGACCCGTCGAGGCAAGTGAAACTTGCTACATGGTATTTAAAACTATTCATATGCTAAATTAATTATTTCCTGTTAAATCCCTAATTAGAATTGATAGAAATAGATTTCAAGATTAACTGTATAAAGTGCCATTACACATTTTTATAATTCCAGACTTGAAGCTTAATCTTGCACCTGATTAATTATAACTAACAATCACTTGTACACGATAGATCACATTGTTATTTGCCATGATCCCCTTTATCCAGTTTAGCCTATCAGATATCCATGCGCAACTTAAACCGGTCTAATTACAACTGCATCCATTAAACTGATTATACATGTCGTCGCATCCAGATTTATTAACATGTTTTTCTGCATTCATATCTATCATACTGTATTCACATAATGCTGATACTGTCTGTTAAACACCACTAATAACTGTACAGCTAGTTAATTGAACCTGCTTATTGTTTAATTCATTGCTTAGATCATGTTGTTGATAACCATGCTTGATTATGTAACTGATTATGAGCACACCCATGATGTCGTTTACATCTTGATATGACTTGCTACATACATATTGATTGACCCGACATGGTACCGTATACTGCTTGACTTGACCTGATATACCATGACTTGACCCGTTACCTGATCTTGTGTCTAATGCCAACAAACCTGACATGTAGTCCTCATGGACCGTTCCTGTTGTCTATCCAGACAAACCTGCTTACCTGATCCTGTGTTAGCATTAGTTCTTGATTACTGAATACTTGACTTGACACGCACATATAACCTAGGGGTATGGGAAAATCAAAGGTGAAACCTGACTTGTAACTCAACAGTTCGCTACTTGTTCTGATCAGTTTAGAGGCTAAGCCAGCCTTGGGATGATGCTGCTGACATCATTCATCTGTACATATTCCTGTTTAGTGCCTAGCGGCATGTCTCGGTTTCAGCCCGAGAATCTGGACCGTGGTCCCGGGTATGCACGGGATACTATTGAGTTACATCGATGATTCATCAATTTGATTTCAAAGTCTTTAGAACAGAAAACCTGATAGAACAGTTTAGTTTACTCAGTGCACACTACCCTACGCTGCCCTGACTTACATTACTGTTACACCTACTTTTCATTCATGTTTATATTGCATTGCCTGTTACCCCGTTTACATTTTATTACTTGATGATATGACGCGCTGACGTCTGGGTTTTGCATGGCCCAGATCCCGTACCGCTGCTGCAGTCCGAGCAGGAGTATTTCAGTCAGCAGGCTGAGCTGTGAGGTGTTAGCAGTAGTTATTTCTTTTATTTCCTGCATTTTATTCCTGATGTGAGCCCGCATTATGGGACATACATTCCAGTTATTTTGTATTGAATCTTTTGCTTCCGCATTTTATTATTCTTGACTCATGTTATCTTGGATTATGGACATGTTTAGATAGTTTTATTTTGTTCTTGATATCTCTACAGCCGTAATATGACTGTGGATGGATACTTCCTACCCACAGGTAGCATGGTTGGCTATGTCACGTGCCCATCTTAGCGTACTCTGGGAAGCGGGACGTAACACAACTCAAAATCAAACCCTACCGACAAAAAAAAGGATCCAAATCCCATTTGACAAGTACTTCCAAGTTTAAAGAAGGTCCCGCCAAATAAGGCAGTAATCAGACAAATCAAATCAATATCCTACCCGACAGTTTTTCCAGGTTCAAAAGTCCCACTAGACAGATAAGAACTTTCAAACCAAATCAAGGTATCGACGTCTAAGTCGCAAAAAGGGAACCAAGTCGAGCATCGACCGTTTACGTTGCAAAAAGAAAACCAAATTAAGTAACGATCTCCACGTCGCCAAAAGGGAAGCAACCACCTTCACTTCGCAAAAAGTGAACCAAATCAAGCAACGATCTCCATGTCGCCAAAAGGAAAGCAACGACCTCTACGTCGCCAAAAAGGAACCAAATACCGACCTTCCCGTCGCCAAAAGATAAGCAAATCAACCTCTCCATAAAAGATCTAACAAGTTCATGCACACGACCCATATATGTGGTGTGCATTTATCGACGAGGGCACTTTGTTGGTGTTAAAATTTACGTCCCCGTTGCCAGAATTAAAAATCAAAATTAATGATCAAAAAGTCAAGGTCAAAAAATCAAAGTCAACACCCAATTGGACCCAAACATCTGGGCCCACGCCCAAACCGTCATGAACCCAAACGAAGCCGACCATCGAAGAAAAGAAGAAATGAATTACGCAACAAATGAATTTAATGTAGTTTTTTTAGGAATAAAATATAAGGGAGATGGGAAAAAGACAAATAATTGTAAAACACATGGCTTATATGCAAAAATAAATAAGTACATGGACATGGAAGGGGCAAAAAACCAATATTGTAAAACCTTAGAAGCCCAAATGTAAAGTAAAATGTCTATATAAGGCTCTCATGATATGAGATCAATAACTCTTAATTATTCTCAATCAACCTGGGGTTTTGGAGCCGTCTTTTTCCTCTCTGCCTCCTCTCAGGCAGGTCTATTTCTTTTTCAAGAAAAATTATGTTTTTAAAGCGGAGAAGATTCATTGGCCACTCTTCTTCATTCATTAATATCCTATAAAGAAAAAGGAAGCAAAGAGAAGGGGGCCATCTCCAAAAGGAAAAGACTTTCCACTGTAACAAGAATTAGAGCCCAGGAACCAAGAATTTTTGTTATTCAAGATCTGAACATGCAAAGCCTTGGGCATTTAAAAAATATATATAAATAAATAAATAAAATATTTTTTTATCAAACTAGAGGAGCATACGCTTCACAAATTGAAAGTAAACGCTTTCTGAAAGTACAAACTTTCACTATAGGGTGTGCCTTATGCAGATGCACAAGTGCCAAGGGCGCTTTCTATAAAACCGCGCAAGTGTGCTACATGCAGTGCACGTGCGCTAGCATCAAGCATCACCAAGTGTGCCAATGCCAGAGCCGGTGTCAAGTGTGCCACATACAATACACGTGCGCCAGCGCCAATAAATAGACCAAGTGCACCACGTACAATAAATGGGCGCAAGCGCACGTTGGCGCTAACCAGAACCTAAACTTAGCAAGACGCGCCACGTGCAATGCACGTGCGCCAGCGCCAAGGGCGTTTTCTGCAACCATGTGCAATGCCCGTGCGCCAACGCCAACGATTGGACCAAGTGCACCACGTATAAAGTACGGGCACAAATGCGTCACTCCCAAGCACCTCGTGTAATGCACGAGCACCCGTGCACATGAGCACTGAATCGGAACATAAACCTAACAAAATTTTGCCAAGTGTTGAAAACTAGGCTTCCGCAATGATCCTAGGCCCGGCAGATAACAAAGTTCTCAACGCTTGGTCAAATCGTCTAAGCGGCCCTTAGTTCTCATATAAGACTAAGTGTCCCTGAATGAAGCCTATGTTTCCTAATGGGGAGATAAATTAAAAGGCTTGGCTAAAATTTAAGTTCTCAATCCCAATAAAAGTTTATGCTTTCAAAATAAAAAGAATTTATGTAACTCATTCATGACATGAGAATTGAACATAAGTTCACTCCTGTTGGCAAACCAAGAGACCAACATGGGGCTGTGTTTTAAACACAAGGATTAAGTAATACTTAATCAAATTAAAAAGAAGAAAGCAATGCTTTTCTTCCCAAAATCAATAGAACAATGTTCTAAAAATAAGTGAAGGTTTTGGATAATTAAAATCAAACATCTGAACACATGTTTGCCTCTATTTTTTTCTTAAGCATTATTGAGTTCACATAATTTGCACGACTCGTTAATTGGAGGTTCTCTCGCTTCGAAACGAGGGGTAATTAACAGCAATTTTATCCGAGGTTGCCGAGATCAGGATCTCCACAATCAATAAACCCCAGCTTACCCTAGGCATTGGAAATCTGTATATGCCTGACAAACTAGTGCATTACTATCTCAATAGGGTGGCGAAAAACACTCTACACTATCATGCACTGTGCCCTCTGATCCATGCCTTCTCATGTATCATTTGCCATGTCGGTAAGTTTCTTACCGCCAAATACTTTAAACAGCCTTTTTTTTTTACAAAAAGTGCCTTAACCCTTCTCTGCCACATCGACAAGTTACCTTTGCCATCAAATTTCTCCATCTCGAACTTGGTCTATTGACCTTGTTATTCATCTTTAATTTTGAGACAGAAAACTCTCTCGGATCCTTATGAGCTAATATCTTCATAATCACAATCTAAGAAGATGGGAAGCGGACACAAGCGTCGTTACTCACCATAGACTTAGATCATAAGACTAAATAGCATGGCTCTGATACCAATTGTTGCTTGCGCGTCAGCGAAAAACCTGATCGATCCTAAGATCCCTTTAACGAATAAAAAACTAAAAACAAAACAAATCAATAGCAACACAAAAGATTTAACGTGGAAAACCCAGACGGAAAAAACCACGAGAAAAGGGGAGAATACTTTATTAGAACTTTAGAAGAAAAACTTTACAAAGGTTACAAACTCTCTCCTTTAAGATCTCCAAGGAAATCTTCCTTCTCTCTCAAAGTTCTCCTTATTGGCCTTCTTGATCCTTGGAGCCATCTTTACGCCTCCCTTAAACCTTATGATCAAGATCACTTAAAACTTAACCCTAACATTCTATTTATACCCAAAAACAAATCTGAGTTATAATAGGATTTCCTTATTTTACGAAAATGCAATGTTCGTCACGAAAATCCTTTAAGCTGTCTTAACATGACTTGAGCCGTCTCATATGAACAAAGAAGAAATGATAATTCCAGACATATTGTGAGACGTCTCAGAATTTACTGAGCTGACTCAAGATAGGGTCGAGCCGGCTCAGGATTGGCATGTGCCTTGGTCAAACATCCGATGGCGTGTAGTCTCATTATATACAAGACACCTTAACAACAATGTTCTCATTACTAGCCATGTTAACCCTTTCTATATCACTTTGTCATTTATAGAATCATTCACTTTTGACCTAAAACTCAGTTTTGTTTCTAATCATAATAAAATATGAGATATTGGAAGATTTTTTTTGATAGAAAAAAAAGATGCCCATAATTTATTGCTTGGCGTCTTTGCAAACCTAGTCGCATATCGGGTAGGTTTCGCTTCTCTCCATCCATTCATAAATACACGACAGGTGAAAATGATGCTCACATTTGATGATGATTCTTGGGTTCTCTGAATCACACTCTGCAAAATCATTGTCATTCTTGATAAGACACTTCTATTCAAATGCGGAAAATGAATATTCATCTCATCAAGCATTTTATACGGTCCAGCATCAATTTCTTCTGCTTTGGATTTTCGTAATCTCAACAGAAGTGCAGAAAATCAATATAATCAACAAGTTAGATAAAACTTGTTAGCTTGTGACCTCACCTTTAAGAACCTTGAAGTCACTTCCAGGTGCATATGAATATTCAGAGGAGAAAAAGAACACAGAATTACAGGTTCAAATAAAAAGTATCATTGCTTCAGCTCTAAGCTGAGAAGCAAAACCATGCAATCTGACGGCAAATATATTAGATGTGTGGAAGAAAACACAGCTAAAATGATAAAATCAAAGCACAGAATCAAAGAACAGTATGGATGTAACTTGCTAAGTCAAGAGTCCTTGTATTCTAAGCTGATTGCTATTACAGTGAACATCATACAGTTTGCACTTGCAAATAAGCAGAATAATCAAAAAACATTTCATCATGAGCATTACCTGGCGACAATATTATAAGGATTTATTCTACAAAACCAAACCAACATACTTGAAAATGACGAAGGATCTCAAAAGAAGGTGGAATTTTCTGGTAATTGGATAATAAGAAAACAGCACGATCCAGAATGCAAATTCAGAAATCAAACCAGCAGCTTATTTCCATAACAAAATACCTGTGCAAAATTAACAACGCACTGCCATATGCAACTTGAAATTATCGGTGCACTGAAAACATTAGTGATAATACCAGCAACCCTTTGCCTATCAGTTACAAATCACACAAGGATTCTAGAAGATGGTTATGAAAATAACACCCAAACCAAATATAATTAGAATCCTCTTGTCATTAAAAAAAAAAAAAAAAACAAACAAACATAGAACAACCTCATGATAAAATCAATACCAGGCTACAGACCAAAGGATCACATACACGAATTAGACCAAAGAGATTAATCTCAACATAAACATGGCATATTACAAGTTTATATTAATTTCTTGTTACTTTAAGGTGGATAGCTTGAGGGGGGGGGGTTCACTTTTCAGTTGGTTAAGTCCTGAACTTCCGATATCCCTCATCACAACATGGTGCACAAACGTGTTGTGCAAGTAATGACTCTTTCTTCAGCACACACATATCATGTAAGTAAAAGATGTTACCAAGAGATTTCATCAAAATTCCATTTTGCAAACTTTAAAGTACTCGGGGAAATTTATTATTAGTTAGATAGGAAAGTCGTTGATACCTTGTGAGCTGTGAGAGAAGAAAATCTTAATGTTATATTTATGAATAGCTTATCCATAAGAGACAAACCATTACCTTCGAGACAAGTAGGGCAGACATCGTCTTCTTCTGTAGCCAAATCATTAGATTCCTTCAACTTTGAAGGTTCACCTTCCACCAGCTTGAATGAGTCTTGCTCATCAATTACCTTACTCCTGCACTCAGAATCTTTTAAAGTCCCATCCTCGACAACTGCTTGTCCCGCTGTTGGAGAGTCCGTCGGTTGTATCTGACCGGTCTTTATACCAAACTTTCCAAATTTTCCAGGCAAAGCATATGAACATGTCAAATCAGCATAAGGGATTGGTGCAGGAGGTTCTTGGTAAACATCAGGAACCGATGTGTCAAGATTTTTATCATGAAATAAACCTGAAGAAACTTCGGTGGATGTGACATTGGCGAATGTTACAGGGCCATTCCTCTGGAACTGGTGGACACTGCAAAAGGAATGATAATGTATTTTGTGTAATAAGCGACACTAACAATATGCAAATAAAAACTATAAAGGGGTAACAAGCACAGGGTAGGCAACCAACACAACAAAATATCCTGATATAAGACCAACCCTGTTTATTTAGGTAGGGGATGAGTCATCCAACCTTGTAATTCAAAAGAATACACATATAAAGAACATTCAACGAGACTGGAATCAAGGGGTAGGTGCTGATCTACAATACAACTTACTCTGAACTACATATACTGCATTACAAGTGCCCCAAGGTTGCAATCGATATCTTAACTGACCAATTCACATAGCTTGTTTTTAACAAGATCAATACTTTGGTTTGAATTACTGTTTGAAATAAACCATGTTTGTTGAGTTTGGCCCTTACATTTTTTATACCACCAGTTGATTAACAGCTTTCAAAATTATAGCTCCAAATGGCGCAGAAAACATGTTTGTGATGCAGCTCAATCAACAATAAGAGCCAGAGCAGCATTAGAATAACAGTAGGCCAACTCAACTGTCAAATATAATACATAATGTCAACTATGATTACAAGAAGATCTCAACTGTCTAATAAAACTTGAGATCCTATTCAGATTTAAATATCAATATTTTGGGGTACAATATCCCTTGCCTCTAAGAGTTGGCCCACTGTGTTTCATCAGAACCTCTCCACCAAACATGAGCAAGCATATCGTATATATAAATTTCCTCCCAAAAGAAAGCCATCTACTAATGATCCCTCCATGAATGGTGACCTCAAGGCATTTAATTTCTCAAGGCAGTTGAGATAGTCTTAATTATTAGTGCATATTCTTAACCAAAATGCTCACATGTACTTGCATCAATTATTAGTGCAGGTTCTTCACCAAAACATATTATCATTTGCTAACTGAAACAAATACACTAAACATCTGGGTTTATTGCAGGATCCTTCAGAACTCAAAGAGTACAGGTCATACAAGTGATGTAGTTGTTTGTTTGCTTTATGGTTATTTTTTGGCAAGCAAACACACATTGAAAGTTTCATCCATAACATGTTCTTAAAACTATAATTCACCAAGCAAACTTGCAGGAGGCCATCCTATCTTCGAGGTGTTAAGATTCTTGATCTACGCCGCTATCCTATAATCCATTGTTTGGAACTTAGCTATACAGTTATGTCATATGAAAGGGCAGTGCCAGGTTTAAACCAAATTCTCGTTTTTAAAAAAATTAAAAGTCCGGACCCACGTGGGACCCATCCATGCGCTGCACAAGGTTTTTCTTTTATTATTTGTTTCTTGAGGTGATTAATCATTGTGGTATCAATAATGCAAATGAATAACAGGCATACCAAATAGAGCCAATGCAAAAAACTAACACCGATGAAGTTTGTATTACATTCAAAACTTTAAAATGTCCTTAAAAATCAATCTGCCATCACTTCAAAAGATACTATCATTGGAAAAATACGAAACAGTGTTAGCAATACTAAGTATAAAAAAGAATGATTACATACATAATAGTAAGCTGGTGTTCTATCTTTGTCAGCTCTTCTGGATGAAAAGCAGCAACCACCCACTGTTCTACTTCCCCGATCGCTTTAGTATCTTCTTCCCTCTCTTTCTTTTTCCTTCAAACCACCAATTCAACTGAGAGTACAAGATACAAGTTCAATCAATTTATCATTTGACAAGATGATAGCCAAATCTATTGAGCTCTCGATCAATTTACAATGCGGAACAAAGCTGATTAGCACAATCAATCAATTTTCGCATAGTTACTGAGGTGCAGCCGTCGATTGATTCACGGCTGCAACCAGTGGCAGACCCACATACATCTCAGCGGGGGCACATGCGGCTCAACCTTTATCAGACACTTAATAATTCCGTAATAACACAGAAATTTTTTGTTCATCTTTCCTTGATTGATTGGCATATAAACTTCTCCTCAGTCACATGAATTAATTCATTGAGTTTTCAAATCCTAAAATACCATAATCTTTCAATTTATCCTTATTGCCAAAAATAAATTAAAAAATTAAGGTCGTCAATCGATGAAATCGCGCATCATAGAAACTGATTTCAGATTGAATCCATAATCAATCTAAACCCTAGAAATCGATGAACAATTTAACAACACAATCGCAAAAGTAAAAAGTTTAGGGCTTTACCAAATTGAAGCTCGCTGCCTTCTCAACTTCTTTAGAGAAAGAGAGAGAAGTGCTTGTAGGCAAAGAATTGGGGGGTTTTAATTAAAGCTCGGTGCCTTCTCAATTTTGTACTGGGAATATTGGATTTGTAGATACTTGTTCAAAAAAATTGGGATAAGTACGAGATGAATACTGCAAAATCCAAGCAAATTATCTAAATTTTTTAATTTTCAAGAATACTTTTGTGACGATGCATAATAAAAAAGAAAGAGATCCTACAAATTCAAATCTTATAAGTGGCTGTTTGGTTGCAAATTATGAAATTTGGATTCCAAAACAGTAAGCTTGGAAATTTATGGATTTGGTAATTTGTTGTTTGGTTGGTATTGAATTCCTGATATTGGATTTGTATATTCTTATAATCTTTGTTTGGCTAATCAAAAGAAAGTGAGATTTGGATTTGAGGATTTTAGAGAGATAAACAGAGAGAGGATTATTGAATAAATAAAGTAGCCGGGTCCCATCTAAAACTACAATGGATAGTTCCAAATCCTTACAAATTCTCCAAATTTTCTAGAATTCAAGAATCCTTGTTTTGTGGTGGGTCCCCATAAAAAATAAAGGAATCCTACAAATTCAAATCTCACAACCAAATACAAAATTATGGAATCCTATCAAATTTTTGAATTCCACATTTCAAATCTTTCATAATCCTACAATCAAACAGGTCCTAATCTAACACAAAATTATGGAATCCTCAGGATTTTGATTTCACGGTCCAATTCACTAGCAATCCTCCAACCAAACATGCCCCTGAGAGTTTGGAGTGCTTTTCTAACGAAACCCACCGCTCTCAATTGTGAGCTCCCTTGCTGCCACTGCGTGACACGTGGACTATCGCAACACCTATGCAATGGGCTTGAAGCCCAATGTTTGATACAGTGGAGTTTGACATTGGATAGTGCAAGGCCCGAATGGAGAGTAGGTTTTATGGCTTAATTTCAAATTTGCAAGAAATCTCCCTTCAGTTTTTTTTGGTTTTTTTTAAACATGCACTTTACTCTTCCAACGCTAATTGTGGTCCTTTTTGTTAATTATTTTTCAAATATGTTTTTCTTCTCTTTGTTTTATTCACCGGTCGCATTTTGGGAAATTTTAAAAAAAATTACCTTGATGCATTAAAATCTAAGGCTTTTCGTTGCTTTAAAAGGCGTGCAGGCATATTAGGGGCTGTTTGGTTGTAGGATTATGGAATTTGGATTCCAAAAATAGCACGGTTGAAATTTCTGGATTTGGTAATTTGTTGTTTGGTTGGTTTTGGATTCCTAGTATTGGATTTGTAGATCCTTGTAATCTTTGTTTGGTTGGTGGAAAAAAATGGGGTTTGGATTTGAGAATTTTAGAGAGAGATAGAGAGAGAGAGCATTGTTAAATAAATAAAGCACATGAGCCCCATCTAAAAGTACAATGGATAGTGCCAAATCCTTGAGAATTCTTGAAAATTTGTAGGATTCATGAATCCTTCTTTTGTGGTGGGCCCCCCATACAAAACAAAGGAATCCTAGATATCCTAATATTGCAACCAAACACAAAATTGTGAAATCCTAGAATTCCACAATCCGAAATCCAAATCCAAACTAATAATCCTGCAACCAAACAGGCCCCTTAGCAAAGCGATTATGTCGTAACACGTAGTTGTATGCATTGTCAAATCAAAAGCAATCACTCTCTCTCTCTCCTCCACGCTAGGATCCTCCAGGCTAGGAGTTGGCCCAGTTGGCATATCATGCTATTAGTTTTCTTGTTTTTCCATCAAAACATCCCAAAACTTCTGGGCCTTTTGTTTGGTGCACCATTCCTAACCCTTTGACCAGAATGATAAAGCATGTTTTTAGCGGTAGGAGCATTTTTTTTAAGGAGTTGGAAGTTTCCAATAAAAATGAGTGAAGAGTTGGAACTGCGGTGTTTGTTTGGAAGGAGTTAATTGTACCTAAGAATAGACGTTTGAAATTTACGTTTGGTAGGGTTTTTAAAAAACCAGGCGTTCATAAATGAAAATAGAAGGAAATAAGATGGTTAAAAGATAAAAAGTATTAAAAAAGATTAAAAAGAGTTGATGTGACAAACTCTGACCCATGTCATATCAAAACCTTTGACTTCGAATCCCTGATTTTGTACATGCCGCATATGATATTAAACTTCGAAATCATAAAGCTTAGTAACAAAACAAACACAAAAGTTTTAACACGGCACTAAAATTAAAAGTTGGAACTCATGATTTTGCAAACTCCAACCAAACAAACAGGCCCACGGCATCACGATTATTACTAAGAAATGGCAGGGACTTTGGTCCCATATTTTCTCCCTCTCATGTTCCTTTTTCTCCCTTTCCCTTTTTCTCCCTTTTCCAGGTTGCAATAAAATATCTCTCTCTCTCTCTCTCATATGTTCCATCATCTCTAACGGACTCTGGTCTTTTCAGGGATGTTAAAAAATTATGAAGCTCGGCTTAGATCAGCGCGACAAAAACTCGTTCAAGCTCGTTTGATAGTTAAACAATCATTGCTTAAACATAAATTAAACTCGAAAAAATAAGCAAATGAACATAAAGGTAGCATGTTGATGCAACAGACGCCGGCACAATGCCGTATCAAAACCTTTGACTTCGAATCCCTTATTTTTTACATGTCACATATGATATCAGGACTTTGAAGTCATAGGGTTTAGTGACAAAACAAAAACACAAGTTTTAATACGACACTAAAATTAAAAGTTGAAATTCCTGATTTTACAAACTCCATCCAAACAAACATGCCCGTAGCATCACGATTATTATTAAGTGATAGCAGGGACTTTGGTCCCATTTCTTCTTTCTCTCATTTTCTGTTTTCTCCATTCCCCAAATTGCAATAAAACCTCTCTCTCTCTCTCTCATATCCAATCATCTCTAAGGGACTCTAGTCTCACAGGGGATGTTAAAAAATTGTGAAGCTCGGCGTGGCTCAGCACGATGAAAGCTCGTTCAAGGTTGTTTGATAGTTAAACAATCCTTGTTTAAACATAAATTAAAACTCGATAAAACAAACAAACAAACATAAAGGTAGCCTATTGATGTGACAAACTTCGGCCCAATGCCATATCAAAACCTTTGATTCCGAACCCCTGATTTTGTACATACCACATATGATATCATAACTATGAGGTCATAGGGTTTAGCGAGAAAACAAACACAAAAGTTTTAACACGACGCTAAATTAAAAGTTGAAACTCATGATTTTGCAAACTCCAGCCAAACAAACAGGCCCAGAGAATCACGATTATTATTAAGTAATAGTAGGGGCTTCGGTCCATCTCTTCTTTCTCTCATATTCTTTTTTCTCCCTTTCCCAAGTTGCAATAAAACCCTCTCTCTCTCTCTCTCTCTCTCTCTCTCTCATATCCCATCATCTCTAGCAAACTGGTCTCACCAAGGATGTTAAAAAATTGTGAAGCTCGGAAGCTTGGTTTGGATCAGCGCGATGAAAGCCCATTCAAGCATGTTTGATACTTAAACAATCCTTGCTTAAACATAAATTAAAACTCAATAAAACAAACGAACGAACATAAAGTTAGCATGTTCAAGCTCGGCTTCTTTAGGGCTTGTGTAGGATCGAATAGTTTATGGCTTATGTTGTGTTTGACATGTATTCTCGATCCTCGTGTGAGTGAGACGGCTCAAAATGGGTTGAGACGGCTCACAAGTCGTTTGGAATTAGTATTTATTCTCTACATGCAAGAGACAACTCACAACAATCTTGAACCGGCTCAAATCGTCATGGGCCGAATTCCTGGCTGTTTTGGAAATATTCGTTTTGAGGATTAATTAGAAGAATTTGTTGGAGATTTATTTGAAGAGTTGTTGGAAGATCTATAAAAGATCTTTCAGGAGCTTAATTAGGAAAGTCTGTTTGGAGAATTATTTGAACATTTGTTAGAGATTGTTTTGAAGATTTGATGAGATTCTAATTGGAGTAGGAGTTCTATTATTTTGTGCTATAAATAGAGAAGGTCTCATCAGAGAAAAGTGGCCAAATATGAGAAAGAGAAAGAGAAGACGAAGGGTGAGGGATTCACCAGAAGAGCAATCTCTGTGTTTGCATGAAGAGACGAAGGCAAAAAAGAAGGGTAGTCATCCATAAATGAAGATGGATGGATTTACCAAGAGCAGGCTTTGTGTTTATATAAGCGTTGAGATATGAGCGAGATGAGAGAGAATGTAAAATGTACCGGTATTCTTAATCATTAATAAAGAGATTCTCATATTTGCCCCGTAGATGTAGGTCGTTGATCAAACCATGTTAAATATTGGTGTTGTATACTCTTATTTTTGCTCATCTTCCTTGCATGCCTAGCGAAAACCTTATCAAACTGGTATCAGAGTATAGCGAACCGAAGGATCTTCGATTCTACGGTCTAAGTTTACGATGGGTGATGACGCTTGTGTCTGTTTCCCCTCTTCTTAGATTGTAATTTCGAAGGTGCTGGTTCAAAGATCTGAAAAGAAGGTTAAGTTTGTTGCGGCAGTAAACAGAAAATGGCATGGAGGTGCTAAATATAGTGCCCTCAAGACAATTATTGTGATTGCGAGTAAACAATTATGATAATTGAACGAGGACCTATACAGGTATAACAGTCTTACTCGAAATGATAGCATGCTTTCTGTTTGTCTTCATCATTGATGAAGCCCGTAGAATTGTTGCTTGACAACCAGTATTATGATAGCAATCATATATGTGGGAGCTGGGTTGTTCATAAGCACATTCTTAATTGTCCCTAATTGTGGGAGTATCGAGACTGGATATCGATATTCCGGAGTAGACTAGTGTATACGTTTCTAGACCCCAACGAGGGGCGGTGGCCGGTCTCACAAGCCATTGGTGTTGTGTCACCTATGATAGTATACAGGTACTCACTGAAGGTGAGTACACCGGACGGACTCACCGAGAACTTATAAATGGTATTATATCTATTGTCAGATGGAAGTTCTCAGGTAGCATGAGTACAGATTAGTTCTTTGACCTGAAATCGTCATTTGTCTCGTGTGAGTTCCCACTGTACTTTGATTACTGCCCTATCACGGCTCAAAGGGATCGTGTAAACAGGTTTTAGTTGGGTACAGTCCCGAGCCACATGGAGACAATGGTCGATTTTCAGAAATTCGTCTCTCTTGGTATTAGGAGATGATATCGCGCTATGTTCAGTTGGCTATCACCAGAAATCCGTGGCCATGGTGGATGAGATTTACTGATGGTTGATCAGTAATATCTCTGTTGGTGATGAGCTTGACTCAGACACGACTTATCGGGTTAGTAGGGGTCTGATGTTATCCACCCCTAGACCCGATATGTGATACTCATTGACGAAGAGACCGGACTGTACGGAGATTGTCACATTCAAGTACAGTAAGATAAGAACGTGCTTGATTGTCGACCCCCTTTTCGGCAAGTGCCTGGGTAGCCGGTACGTACAGTTAGTGCCGCTGACGTGCTTATGGTTAAATCCACTGACAGTGTATTGTCAAGTCTTTAAAGTCCCACACAGAGGGTTTTTCCCGGTCCAGATGATAGATGTAGGAGTCGTACGTTGGTAGGTGCAGTGGTCCAATTAAATACATGTACGGGATACACGGATTTTAATCGGGCGGTTGATAATACTAGCCGGCTTAGGATTAAGCCGGATTATTAAATCAGATTTTGATTTAATAATTTATATATATATATATATTGATATATATATTTTAGTATTATTGTTCACTGTTCATTTTCTCTCTTTGGTGCTATCCGTATTTTTATACGGATACGCGTATATGTAGCGATACATATACCGGACGAAGTATTCCGTATTTATACAGGAATGCTTCCAGAAGAAGGACATCTCATATTTGATCTTCTTTTTAGAAAATTAAATAGGAAAATGAGGTGAAAGTATGGTGGCATGAGGCATGTAGAGAGGTATGGTTCTGGTATTTATTGTTGATCATTTATGGATGCACTATTGATGCATGGTTGATAAATGCTAGTAGCCATTCTTTTCTTGAGAGACTTGATGATTTTTCTTCATCTTATGAGTTCATGCTTTATGGTTGCAATTAAGAACAACCATTCTATCCTCTCCTCACCTCCTTCTCCTTCTTCTTCCTCTGGCTCACTTGAATTTGAGAAAAAGAAAGAAAAAGTTTAGTAAAATATTCCTACATCATCGACTATCCATACCAAGCAAGTTTGGATCATCGGTTAGAGCTTCTTCCGGTTTCCCTCAGGTGGATTGTTTTCGGCGAGGGTGGTCGATTTTCAAGCCCGTTCCCGGCGTTTACAAGCTTGGGGGGTCTTCTACAATTGGGTGGACACGCAACAAAGGTTGTAGTTTCTCAACCCTTATATTTCTAGTTAGCTAGTTTAGATTTTTGGATCCTATCCTGCGTTTTATGGTTGTTTGGTGCTCGTGTAAATTTTTGTTTTTTCTTCCGCCTCGGCCGCGGCCTCCGAGGCGTGGGAACCGAACCCTAACAGGAGGAAGTTTGAATCAAAGTAGGGTTTTGTTAAAAAGAAGAGATTGAAGATGGCTCGTTGAATACAAGTCAAGCTGAAGATTTGTTGAGTTTGTTTTGTGTTTTCGACCCTCGTGCATGTGAGCCGGCTCAAAATGGATTGAGCCGGCTCACAAGTTTTTTGGAATTAGTATTTGTTCTCTGGATGTAAGAGACGGCTTAGGACAATCATGAGCCGGTTCAAATCTTTTCGGGCTGAATTATGGGCTGTTTTGGAAATATTCATTTTAAAGATTAATTAAGAGAATTTGTTGGAGATTTATTTGAAGAGTTGTTGGAAGATTTATAAGAGATCTTTCAGGAGCTTAATTAGGAAAGCTTGTTTGGAGAATTATTTGAAAATTTGCTAGAGATTGTTTTGGAGATTTGATGAGGTCCTGATTGGATCAGGAGTTCTATTATTTTATGTTATAAATAGTGAAGGGTCTCATCAGAGAAAAGTGGCCAAACATGAGATTGAGAAAGAGAAAGAGGAGACAAAGGCAAAGGCGAAGGGTGAAGGATTCATCAGAAGAATAGTTTTTGTGTTTGTATGAAAAGACGAACGTAAAAACGAAGAGTTGTCATCCATAGACGAAGGTGGATGGATTTACCAAAATTAGTTTTTGTGTTTATATGAGTGTTGATATATGAGCGAGATGAGCGAGAATATAAAATATACCGGTATTCTTGACCATTAATAAAGAGATTCTCATGTTTGCCCCATAGATATTTGCCGTTGATCGAACTATTTTAAATATTGGTGTTGCGTGTTCTTATTTTTTCTCATCTTCCTTACATGCCTAGTGAAAACCCTATCGACTTAATTAGTATTTAGTTGTAATAATAAAATATTTACTTATTCTTCAATTTAGATGATATCTATTAACTTGTCAATATTATCTCAAAATTCGGATCGTCATAAATACTTAGTTAAGTATTATTATATTACAATGTTGAAAAGTCTAGATTTCGACAAGATTTTAAACAAGAAGTGGCTCATACATTTAGGAATAACAACAATATTTCTTACAACTCAAGTTATCAAAAATAATACTCCCTCCGTCCCTTTTTAGTTGTCATTTTGGAGAGATAAAATTGTCCCACTTTACATAACGTTTTTGGAATAACGAGAAAATCATTAATGATAAAGATATCAATAAATGATACAACACCAAAAATAACCTAGAAAATTAATTGCTGGTGTTAAAAAATTGATAATAATTTTCTTAATAGTTGAGGACAGAAATGATATGATTTTTTTAGTGGTGGTGTGGCAAGAGATTAATTGCTGATATTAAAAAAAGTGATAATGCCTTCCTTAATCGGTGTGCATTTCTCTAAAATAACAAGTAAAAAGGGACGGAGAAAGTCTTAAACATATACTATGTTGTTGCACATATGTTTATAATTATTTATAGCTATTTTCTAGATTTTAAATAGGCTTGACAAAGATCGAGGTTCGGCCCGAGCTCGATGAAAGCTCGCTCATGCTCATTTAACAAATAAATGAGCCAAGCTTAAACAAAATTTTGATCTCGTTTAAATAAACTAAAAAAGCCGAACAACCTAAATCTCGCTTTTTTTTAACAGCCTTAAGTCTCACTCGTCTCAAATCCATCCTTTTCATTGTCTACTAAACCCACACACCATTTTCTTCTTCTTGTTAGTTATATGTATGCCCTAGAGGCCATTACTGTACATAGGATGTATATTGTAGTGGATGCTTAGACATATATAGGGAGAACTTTCTTGCTCGACATGATAGTATGCTATCTGGTTGCTCTTTTCCTTAACGTGTATACTGTTTGTCTTTCTGTTACATGTTGGTAAAACCCTTAGGATGTGTACTTGACTACCTGGACTATGATGCGGATCATACTAGTGGGGACATGGTAGTCCATAAGTACATCCTTCAAGGTCCCTAGTCGTGGGTGTATCGAGACGGGGCATCGATATACCAGAGTAGACTAGCGTATACCTTCTCGACCCATGAAGATGGGCGATGAATGATCCCATATCCATTGGTGTTTGACATCAGAGATGATGTACGGGTGCTCAGTGGAGACTGGGTACACTGGACGGACTCGCCGAGAACTCCCAGATGGTATTATACCTTACGTCAGATAGCAGTTCTCTGGTGACACTGGTACAGAGTAGTCTGTTGACCCGAGATCGTCATAGAGTCTTGTATGGTTCCCACTGTGCTTTGATTTCCATCTTACCACGTCCAAGAGGGCGTGCAAAACGGTGGTTTTTGGGTACAGTCCTGAGTCACATGGAGGCAATGAGCGATAGGAGGGGATTCGTCTCTCCCGGTATAGGGAGTTGATGTTGCACTGTGTTCGATTGGCTATAACCGGAAATCCCTGGCCAGGGTTGCTGAGATTTTCTGGTAAGTGTTACCAGTAGTTTCTCGAACTGTTATAGACCTCATATCGACACGATTTATCGAGCTATTGGGGTCTGACGTTTACCACCCCTAAGCGAGATATGCGACATATCAGACGAACAGACCGGACTGTACGGTAAGTGTTACTGGTTGGATTCACTGGAGTGTGAGCGGGCTTGCTCGTCGATCTTCTGATTGCTCAATATCCGGGTGGCCGTTACGTTTAGCAGACCGCTTGTGTCTTGTGGGTGTTTGATATGATCATCACCTACTGCCGGCGTATTGACGAGTCTTTAGAGTCCTACACAGAGCTTTCCTGGCTCAAGCGAAACGAAATAGGAGCGCATATGAGATATGTGCGGGACCGAGAATAATGCGTGTATGTGATACCGTATTCTATTCTCGGGATGAATGTATCGAATGGTTGTATGCGATATAACCTAGTTATCGATTCAAGCGTTTATTCGATAAGTCGATACATTGAATACTAGTCGGTTATGTTCGACATGACCGGATCATTGAATCAAGTGTTGATTTAATGATTTAATGTATAATTATATATTTGATATATTACTTTGCATTAACTAGTATTGGTTCACTTTAAATGGATTTTCTCACTTGTAGTACACAAGTTGTATATGTGATATACTTTTGTGCACTTGATTGTATCATGATTGATGATACATGCTTACTTGATTTTGTGTAAAGACTTATACCATGGTTATCATAATGGTTAGGGTTTTGAATTATTCATTTATTTGTTTATCCATTTATTTTTTTGGACAAATAAAGAGAGAAGAAAACAAAATGGTTGCTTGAATATCATGATGCTTGTTGAAGTTTCAAGAAGGTTTGACCATTTTGTCTTCATCTACTAAACCTAACCATTCACTAACCCTAGTAGATTCTCTACACTTAATCATAGTTAGGATATGATAAGTGTTGTTTTTATTTTCTATTTAAAAATAACTTATCATATTCTTGCTTCTTCTTCTTCTTCTTCACTTGAAGAAAACCTTGCTTCATCAATGGTGACTTGATGAAAAGAGTGAGAAATCCAATTCTAAAGTGAACCCACTTCCTATTTCTTCATCCTCTACCTCTTGCCAAGTAGTATAGGGTATTTCCTTCACAAGTTTTCATGGCTTGGTGAAGGTGGAGCTTGATCTAGTGATTCCTCGACGTAGATCATCTTCGGCATCGTAGTCGATGACCTAGCCCGCTTTTTCTCCGATGAAGCCGACGCTAGAGCCCGGGATCCGATGATCGCAGCGAGGAGACTTCATCGCGGAGCCATGGAGGTGGAGAAATGGATCTACAAAGGTTGTATGTTCGTTTACTTTTAGCTAAGATGTTAACTAGCTTTTAGTATCGCCTAAACTTCTAGCCAACAATCCGTATTAGGGTTTCTCGGCACCCGTATTTTTTGAAATTGGAATGGTTGATGCCTTGTGAGACCTCATTAGAGTGCCTAGGAACCCTACACTTCTATACTTCTCTCTGTGTTGAGTGTTTTTCGTCACCCCGTTGAGATGGATGCGCATGGCCATTAGGCATGTACAGATTCTCCCTACTCCTATGACAGTTATGGGTTTATTAATTATGGGGATTCTAATCTCTGGCAGCCGTGGACAAAACTGCAGTTAATTACTCCTCGCTTAGACGCGCGGAAACCTCCTATTGATGGGTAATGCGTATCATGCGAACTCATTATGTGATATGTGTGTCATCCTTGAAGACAATTTTATGCCTCTTTGAATATATCAGAGGCCATCATACGGGGGGCCCGCTGCCTGATTAGCGGGTGTGGGTCCCGTTGCCCGGTCAATGGGCTGAGGGTCAAGGGGGCTAGCAGCCCCCTTGCAGTACTCGGGACAGCATCCTGAAACAAAAATTTATTTGAGAGAGGTGCCTTGAGTATGTTGGAATACTCCCGAGAGAGAAAAGAGAGAGAAAGATGGTCGAAGCAATAGACCCCTAAGAAGGGGGTCTCAAAGCGGTGGGACCCTTAAGAAGGAGGTCCTGAAATGGTGGACCCCTTTGGGGGGTCCCGGGATCGGGAGACCCTTTTTATAGGGTCCTAAAGTTGAGAGCTTCCCTGGGAGGGTCCCGAATTCGCGAGACCCCATTGGAGGGGTCCTGAAGTCGGGAGATCCCCACGGGGAGGTCCCTGACTTCGGGAGCCTCCCTTTGGGGGTGTCCTAACTTCAGGATCCCCCTTTGAAGGGGTCCCGAGATCGGGAGCCCCCTTAGGGAGAGTTTCGAAACGAGGACCCGGGAGGGGTCCCGAAATAGGGAACCCCTTTTGGGTAGTTCCACAAAAAAAATCCCCAAGGGATTCCTAAGCAGGGAACCTGGGAGAGGTCCCGAAGTTGAACACGGGTGGATCCCGTGTTCGAAGTTTGGAGGAAGAACATTCTGCGGATCCCATGAAGGATCCAGTGGTGAGGAGGCTTGGCAAGACGAAAGCTTTGAGCTTTCTCCCTTAAAGTTCTCGATTTTGGAAGTTTTGAAGGTAAAACCAATGTGTTCCATCGTTGTTCTTCATCCATGTTGCTTGCTTGGGTGAAAGCCCAAGCCATGAGATTTCACCCCAAGAGTTCTCATTCTTACTCTTTTCTTAGATTTGATGAAGAAAGGTAAAGTTTTTTCTCTTGATTTGGGTCCTGACGTAGTTTTATTTAAGTTTTTGAGAAGAAATGAACTCTTTTTATGAGTTTTCTTGAGATTGAAGATGAAATAGTAAGAGACTTGCCTCTTTCTTGATGGAGGCTCCAAAACCCTAGCAAATTTTATGGGAAGGGAAAAACTTGTTCATTTCATCATATGGTTGAGTTTAAATACCCTTACACATTTGCATATTAGCCCTCGGGCTTTTCAAAATTGGCCGTTTGCCAATTTTTCTTACACTATTCCTATTTATTATATAACATATCCATTTTATTATATTTTCTCTCTTTTCTTGGCATGAGGTGCTGGCCCCATGCTTGAGCTTGGATCGGTTGGACTTGGGCCCATTTGCTTGGGCTCGGACCCACCTGCTTGGGTGTTGATTTTGATTTTGATTTTGACTTGTTGATCTCGACTGTGGGGTGTGATTGTTGACCCGAACACTCTGTCCTCACCATCATGAGCTCTTTCGTTCCATACTTCCTTTTCTTTGAGATTTAGAGAGGAAGATTTGGTTCTTGCTTGATTCAATGAAGAGCATGTTTTTTTTGCTTATCGGTAAGGTCGATGATGATGACATCTTTGCTTCATGTCTTTCTCCTTTATCGAAATACTCATGACGAGAGAAGAGAAGTGAAAAACTGCATAAAATACATCCAACTATTACGATTTTCGATAACTATCTGAAACTATGTAAATTAGATTAAAATCCCTGGATAGCTATCCTACAATGCAAAATCATTTACATATTGATTGTTATATCCCTTAATTATCCATATCTATTAAATTTTACCTTAACTCATTAATTTTTATCGCATTAATTTTCCTTCAATCTGAACCCTCTAGTTCTCGATGGAATGATCAAACATATTTTTGTAGAGATTTGGCGATCCCTTAAAAAGCGGAGGTTTGTGATCTCGATTTTATTATTTGATTGATGATTTACGGGTAGGGCTTGGCTTACTTTATTGTCAACCATGTGATTAGGTTTTTTTCCTATTCAATCAATTTCATTAGGGTTTTTGTTTATATTTTGAAATATGATTTAGAGTGAGGAATTTCCATATGATTAGAAAGTTTGAAGAAAAAGAAGAAAAGACCACAAAGCATCCAACTTTTTTTCATGAGACAAAAAGGAGTTTAAAAATCCTACAATTGCAAAGGGCTCCTTGGTGGTGGTGGTTCGGAAAATGAAGAAGAAATGATTTTTGCATTAGATCTAGAAAATAGAGAATATGAAAAAAAAGGAAGAAGGTTTTTCCAAATCCACTAGATGGGGTAAAATGTGGAGTTAATATACTAATTTGATGACGTAGCAACTTAACTTAATGCGTTCAAAGGTCCAATAATGTCAAGACATATTTTTATAGCCGAGAGTGGTATTTTGAAATAGCTTTCCCTAATAAAATTATATTAAGGTAGTTATCCTAAAAATCATGATAGTTGAGGGTATTTTTATCCAGTTTGGCCTAAAAATAATAAAAAGAGAGTCGTTTACAATATCGCGTTGGCGTGACACGCGTTTTCATCCCACAGCCTAATGCTTTTGGGTGAAGTAGTTCTTAACATGATATCAAAACACATTAGGTCTCAAAAAGCCTTGATTTCAAGCATTGTCTTTATCAATTTAAATATTATATCTATTTACCCCTATTTACATTGTACTTCCTTGCTAAAGATTTCACCACAGGATGTGTTTGGCGAATAAAAGGTGAGATAGGAAAGTTGGTAAGTGAAGAAAAATATATTTTTTATTTATTTGAGAAATGAAAAATGACTTAAAAAATGGATGCACAGACTTTTTTGCGGCATCAGATGTATAGCTAATTTCATTTTCTGGCTTAAATCAAAGAAGCTGTGTGAAAGTGGAGAAATAAAGAGTTTATGCTTTATTATAAAGGGTTAGTTAGAATATTCCCATATTGTAAAAACTATAAAAAGGATATGGGTATCAGAAATTGATGGTACAACACACCATAAGGCTTGAGTTTTTTGGTTGAAAACCGTTTATGTTGAGAGCCGGTGTGTGCCGTCGTATAAGTAAATATATAAAACCACTTCCAGATGGTGAATGTATTATTAAATGTAACATTCTTAATGCATAATCTTTGTTAAGATTTTTATTATAAAAACCTTTTACATTTTTAATTATATTGCCATATGATCTTCAAGTAATCATTATTCTTAGGGTAAATTGTCGAAAAACCCCAAACACTTTTTTCCATTGTCAAAAACCCTATGGCCTCGAAACGGTAGTCAAAACTCTCTCGAAATTTTTCCTGCAGTATCTACATAATAGCCTGCTATATCTAACCAGTTCATACAAACTGTTTAGAATAGTATGTTGCACGTGCGATGCACGTTTGTATATTATGACACCACAAAAATTTGAAAAGATTTTTAAAAAATAAGTTGGAAAGATAGGAAAAGAAAGTTATTTGATAATCTAAAATCTTTCAGTTGTGGGGAGTTTGTTATGTGTGAATATTAACAATAATCCCAAATTTTTTATATTTAATTTTTATCTTCTCAAGTTTAATATGAATCAATATTATCAATTTTTGACATATCAGTATTGCTGACATAGCAGAAAGGGTATAAGGTAGATTTCAAAGAAGGGGCAAATCAAGGCTTGGGATAGGACGCTCAGGAGGGAGCATAAGAGAGGATAAAAAAAGAGAGGAGAGGATGGGGCCTAACAGGGTCTCCACTAATATTTTTAGTGAAGGCACACCTATATATACCTAAATGGATGGTTGGATTGGATGGAAGGGAATCTCGTCATAGGGTGACTATTATTTATACGTACGATACACGTGTGTATATTTTAAACAATATATATATACTGAAGTCCTATGTAATTTTTTTTATCAAAATGAATGCGGAGCGGTGATATTAGAATCGAAATATTTCCGCGTTATACAAAATCTTAAAGATATAAGAGCTTATGTATAAATTTGCAAGACATGTTTTTTTTTGGATTTTGAGCATGAGAGAGCATGTATAATGGGAGGGGGTGGGGGAGGGGGGTTGTTGGGTTTTTATTTTCATAAATTTTTTTGTGGTGAATGAAATGGACATCTTCAATATTCAAATTTGTCTATTAGATTTTTTTTCATTTTTTCTATTTTTTGTTTTAATGATTAATGTCATCATCTAAGGACTTATAGTTATTTATACCGATTTATAATGCAAATGACATTGATTAGAATCCACCTTCTCCATTGTTTTATAAAAAAGAAAAGAATTTTTTTCAAATCATAGAGCCTTTACATCATTAAAAAAAGTGTCACGTCCCGCTTTCCAGAGTGCGCGAACTACGGCACGTGACAGAGCCAACTATACTACCTGTGGCTGAAAAATATCTCTCCACAGTCACATTACGGCTGTCTATAAGATATTAAGAACAGAAAAATATAAAATCTATCTAATACTTGTCCATTTCCCACAATAAAAGAGTCGAGAAAATATATAAGCGGAAACGAATTAAATCAAATAAATGACAACTGAAAACTTGTCCCAATATGGACTCACATCAAGAAATAAAACTGCGGAAAATAAACTAAACTAAACGTCTCTAAACCATACATGTTTAATTCCTCACTGCTCGGCTGGACAGCTAAAATACTCCTGTTTAGTCGACGATAAAAATAGATGAACTGAACCATGCAAAACCCAGACGTCAATGCATCATAGATATCAAAGTAACAGTAATAACCAGGATGTAACGAGATAGGTAAGTATGAATATAAATAAATAATATAGATATAAACAATGGGGTATGTGCATGAAAGTGATGTGTGATGTGTAACCTAAAACTGTGCTTTTAGGTTATCTATTCTAAAAATCGTTGAAATCAATTAATATAATTCTCATCGTAACCAAACAGTCTGTACTCCGTTCATTCCCCACGGGACTACGGTAACATGATTTATTCTATAACGTCCGGAAAAACGACAAACAAGATTATTCCGTAACGTTCGGAAAAACGACAAACATGTAATTATTCCGTAACGCTCGGAAAAACAGCAAACATGATTATTCCGTAACACCCAGATAAATGGCAAACAAGATTATTTTGTAACGCCCGAAAAAACGGTAAAGATACAATAATAGCCTTTTGAGTTACGTTTCGGTTACATTCTTAATTTTCCCTTTAGCTCTAGGTTAGTGTTCAAGTCAGGTATTACTAATATAGATCTAATGTCAATACAGGATCAAGCAGGTACAGGTTTGCTTATGCAGGCAATAAGTTACGTCTATCAGGACAATAAGTCAGGATTGTTGGCATTAGTAACTAGATCCAAATAATGAGTCAAGTAGTATATCGTGAACATATCATGTGATGCATATGTATCAATAGATACCCAAATGTGAAACTGTAACGAGTATCGGAACACGGTTAATGCATGGATGCACATGTATCTAGCTGTGATAACCTTTTATGCGTCCATGAGTACATATGATGCACATTATGTTGTGGTCAATAATTTCACCCCGGTTGACCAAGTCAAAATCAAAGTCAATCCAAGCCAAGTAGGCCCAAACCCAAGTCAAGACCAAGTATGGAAGGGACCGGCCCCATGACAAAAAGAATGAAGCCATAAATTGGTTTAGTGTAATTCTTTTTTATATATATAGAAATAAATATATGTAAAATAGGAAAAAAAAACTAAAATTTTGTAAATCTCATGACTTATATGCAAAAACATATAAGCACATAAGGTATGGGGTGGCACAAGTGCCATTTGGAAAAGCCCAAAGGACTATATGTAAAGTGTGTAGTCTATAAAGGCAAACATGATGAAAAAATCAACAGAACTTTTTCATTCTCTCAAAAAAAAGTCTAGGATTATGTGTCTCCCCCTTCCTCAAGCCTCTAAACCTTCCTCTCTTTTCTTGAATTAAATCAAAATTTTAACTCTTCTTTTTTCCAAAAAGAAACAGTTTTTGCACCATAAAACCCTTGAAGGGGAGCTCGGATCTTCCATCAAATCTCCAAAATGGGTGATTTTTAAATCTCACCCCATTTTTTCCTCCAAGATCCAGCCAATAGAGAGGAGGAAGAAAGAGATCTATCTCCAAAACCCCCACTTTGGGAAGATCCAAGGTTCAAGAGAAGATCTAAGGCTCAAGGGAAAAGAAAGGGATTCTCTTTCATCATCTCCGAAAATCTCTTAGGAGTTTAACTCCGAAAAAAAAAGAAAATAAAAGTATTTCTTTTTAGGAGTTTAATTCCAAAAGTCAATTGGGAGTACAACTCTCAGTGCAGAGGCTAAGCCCCTTTGTCCCTTTTTAGGAGTTTAACTCCAAAAGTCAATTGGGAGTACAACTCCAAGTACAGTGGCTAAGCCCCTTTTTCCGCAGGCGCCCTGCACCCACGTGCCGGACGTATGAGGCACTGGCGCTCGGCGCCTGCATGCCGGGCACGTATGGCGTAGGCGCCCGGCGCCCGCGTGCCGGACGCGTATGGCGCGGGCGTGCCTGGCGCGTGAGGCGCGGTATATATATATACTCCGCAACACTTTCCCTGTTAGAAAAAATTTCTAACGGGATGCTGCCCCGCACCCCGCAAGGGGGCTGCTCGCCCCCTTAACCCTCAGCCCGCTATCTGGGTAGCGGGACCCCCGTAAACTCTGCGAGGCTCCCGATATACCCAATACCCCTCAAAACACAACACACGCACACTGCACATTGAGTTCGCATGGCCAGTTTGACCCGTCAATCGGAGCTTCTTTTGCTCCAAAGGCGAGGGGTAATTAACGGCAGCTTAGTCCGCGGCTGCCGGAGATTCGGATCCGCACAATCAATAAACCCCAGCCTAGCTTAGGCAGGGGGAATTTATAATACGCCTGACAAGCGACGCGTATTCCTTTTCATTGGGGTGACGAAAAACACCCTACAGAATCTGGCAAGCCCAGTAGGAAACTTTCTCTCCTCCCATATTTTGGGTTAAACGTTCATGCAAACTCAATCAACATATATATCGATTTCCTATACTGAAGTCATTTTTTTTGTGTACAGGTTAACAAGTTTTCAGTCACAATCTCGAACTCAACAATCATGTCTCCCAAGATGAGCTTCGTTTCTGACGCGACTCCGATTCCTTTCGTGATCAAAATCAATGCCCGCGTGGTTCTCCCTGCAAGTCTCAGCCGGTAATGGGAGAAGCCACCCCGTCAATTTGATTTCGTCATCATCCACCCTGCCGGAAGCGCTCATCTGGCGGAGGTCATAGTAAACTAAGCGGCCAAACTAACCTTAAAGGGCAGGAGGCCGAACGTTTTGGTCGCCAAAGCATCCCATCCCAAATGCAAATCTGTATTCGAACGGCTCTACACTATTCCGACTAGGGGCAAGGCCGTCAACATCAATGGAGCCACAAAGCATCTCCAGCAAGCTCAAACGGTTCCCATGACAATCTCACGAGCAGGCGTTTTCTCTGGACTCTCTGTCAATCGGTCCACGGCGTCTTCCCGAAGGGCCGAAGCCTGCCAAATGCTCAAAATAGAAAGGTTGAGACAGAAGCGGCTCAGGTATCGAGCCAACAAGAGGGCCAGGACTCTGGCCAAGTGGAATCTTGTGAGGTTCCAAGAGCTGGCTCACCCCGCGACGACGGCTGAGTCGGCCGTAAAAGTCAGCAATTCTTTCGAACCTCTGAAGTAGGTTCAGAAAAATGCTATGACCGCCATAATCAGGAAGACAGCTGTCCAAAATGTTGCTACAAAGAGACGTATCCCAGCCCCAACAGAGAAAGCATGACACCGTCTCTTCAAGAGTGTATCAGGCGCTCTGTTTTGCGCGAAAATAGCGGGGCAAAACCAAAAAGGAAGCGCCAGCACCATTCAAGAACCTGGTCAGGCCAGCGCCTTCAGTTGATTGCCCGTTACCGAAAAAGAAGGGCCACGACATCAGTCCGCAAAATCAACTGCCAAAATGAAAAGACGGCTGGATATGTTATCCATACGGTCTATATGGCGGGTGCGTGTCCCAGCGACAACTTGCGCAACAAAACCAAGGATGGGTCCACCACATCCCAAGCCCAATCTGGCTTGTATGTGGTTGCCATTTCCCAAGGTCATCCGCCTCCGCTGGACGAAGAAAACTTTCTCGATAAGGCCAATACGCAGAAAGGCCCCTCAGTCCATGTGGAGTCAAGCTCGAACAATGAGGAAAAGCCGACTTTCCGATTCAGGACCGCAAAGCAAGAGCTACTTCAAGAGCTTCGAAAAACAGCTCAGGAGCAAAGATAAAGAGATGGCTAAACTTTATTCAAAAATTGATGACTTGACGAACGTTGTGATGAAGCACATGGCTCAAATTGCTTGGGCACCTCCCAATCAAGCACAAGTATCTACTCATAAGCCGGGTGATGACAATCCGAAGTAACCGATGCCTGTCCTCTTGGGTCCAAGATTGGGCGAGCAGCATGAAAGCCGACTACCGCTTCTGGGGACGTCTTGGCCCCAGATAGCACCATCCCGCTAACACAAGATCAAATAATGGATTTGGTCACCAGCAAAGTCAAAACATTGGTGGCTAAAGCCGAGGCTCAGAAGGACATTGGCAGTAGTGGGCGGTCATATCCCGCACAGTACGATTTGATCGAGTTCACCAGCGGCTACGCCATTCCTAACTTCTGAAAATTTGACGGTACGGGGAACACGAATCAACATGTCTCCCATTTTAAAGCGTCGTGCGGAAATACAGGGGGCAATAATGCGCTCCTTCTTCGTCAGTTTATCAACAACCTGACTGGTGTCGCTTTCGACTGGTACGCAAGTATACCAGACGGGCCCGTCACTACATTCGCCTAAATGGAGTCTTTGTTTAGGCAAAGATTTATGAGTGTTAGTGACAAAATCTTCACTGCTGACCTCGTGAGAACCAAGCCGGGAAAAAACGAAAGCAACACAGACTTTATTGCCCGATGACGCAACCCCCCGTGGCGAAGAAAAAGTTTACCATCCCCCCCGGGGGGTTAAGGTCGAGTTTCCTGAAAGGAAACGAATAGGTTCGCCGAACTCATCAAGTGCGAACCGCCGCTAGAGCAGGACCAGTCCGTCAGCCTCCTCATTGGAAACCTCAGCAATTGGATGGTCCTATTCTTGTGTACAGCAGGTCTCAAGACGTTTCAGGTGCTGACCAAGAAAGTCCAAATGCTTGAACGCTCAAAGCAAGAGTCTATCCTGAACTCTCAAAGAGACAAGACTTGGAAGAGCAAGAGGGACGACAACCATAGAAGCGGGAATTCCAGTAATACTAATGTCTTCAATGCGCCCGACAATGAAGACAAGCGAAAGGCAAGTGAATCCAAAACCAACCGTTCTCGAAAGCCGGTGCTGGGAGGAGAAGGGACTTTCCTAGAGGAGAAAACGAACAAGGTTTACTCTTTCAGAAGGGACAAGGTCCGCAAGATATTCAAATATGCCTTGAACAACGGTCTACAATTGCCAGAGTCGAAAATACCTCACGAAGCCAAAATGACCGATAATCCTCTATATTACCCGTACCACCGAGTAGTAAGCCATGCGATCAAGAATTGATATATTTTAGTACAAGACTGGGTAGATCGAGTTGTCCAAGAGTGTGTTGGTGAACAATCAAGCTGCAACCACCAACTTTATACAAACAGAAGCTGAAGCCTTCCGGGTGCAAACGATTGAATCCGCTGCCCCGAGAAATGAATCCGATTCGCCGTAGCCTTCGTGGAGTATACACATCTCTAATAAGACGCAGAAGATGCTAAAGCTACTTCAAAAGGAGCCCAGAATAGAATGGGAGGAGCAGAAGGAGCCCGCCGTTTCAGCTGCCAATTCGGCTCAATCAGGCACAAAGTCCAAAAAGCTCAAGAAGAAGAAAAGTACGGCTCGACGCGAAAAAGAATCTGCATGGAGATTGACCATTCAAAAATATATCGATTCCCTTGAAGACTATGAACAAAAGGAAAGAATTTTAATTCAATTGAAGGAGTTTTTCCCCGTAGAAGCGGCTGAGATTCTGCAGGAGCTAGAAGAAGACTCCAATGATGAGGTCCCTATAGTGACCTGCTAAGTCATCCATCTTGATAGAGACTCAGAGGAAGATCTATATTTTTCCAAAGAGGATGAGGAGCTCGCCACAAAGGCCAACAAAATCCAGCTCAGAAGCGGCAGGGCTCTACCACCAAATCAAAGCAACGCCCAAAAGAGAAGGAAAAACAAGTCGTTAATGAAGAAGATGGTAGAGAGCTGGCTCATGAAAACTCAAATCCTTCCTCAGTGGACTATAATGTCTTGGACCATCTCCAGAAGCTTCCGTCTCTCCTGAGCATCTACGATGTCATGGTCCTATCTAAGGAGCTTAAGGATGTTCTCATTCACGCTCTACAAAACCCCGAGCGGTACCAGGCTCGCTTTGCAGAAATTAATATGAAAGAAGCCCAG
The DNA here is from genome assembly GCA_030015575.1 of Agapanthus africanus. Lineage (NCBI taxonomy): Eukaryota > Viridiplantae > Streptophyta > Magnoliopsida > Asparagales > Amaryllidaceae > Agapanthus > Agapanthus africanus. Next base: position 481,305,942 of record JASDDO010000010.1, on the reverse strand, counting down.
TACACCCTACATACCGCTGCGGTCACGTTTAAGGACGAAAACCTGCTACTGGGAACAACTGAGCATAACCGGCCGGTTTACGTGACCGGGTACAGTGACGGAGATCGGATTAATTGCCTATTGATTGATCCTGGATCCTCAGTGAACATCATGAACTTGCGGACTCTGAAGAGTTTGTCAATGGACGTCCGACACCTATCAAGGGAAAGGATTGTGATTCAAGGCTTCAATCAAAACTGCCAGCAAGTTCTGGGGTCTATAGCTCTGCCAATCAAATTTGGGGATCTGCAAACGGAAGCTAAGATATACGTGATCAACGCTGACACGTCTTATAAAATTCTCTTGGGACGGCCATGGCTCCACGATTACGGTATCGTTCCGTCAACTCTCCATCAATGCATGAAGTATACTAAAAATGGCGAAGAAAGACGCATTGACGGAGACATCCAACCGTTCGTTTTGCATGAAGTCCGATATGAAGATTCTCGGTACTTTGTGAACCCCCAAAATGCTAAGCCACAACTGACCGAGGATGGAGCGACCACGAAACTCAAAAGCAAATCTGAGCCGGCTGTCACTTTCAAAAGCACAAACCCCCAAGTGCGCCCGCGTTTCGACAGTGACATTGATGAGTCCGACGCTGGAAGTCCGTCCTTCCATAAAACTTGCCCTCGTTTCGGTAGCGATACGGATGAGTCTGATATTGAAGGCCTATCTAGCAGCAAAATCTGCCCTCATCTTGGCAGCGACACGGAAGAGTCGGAGGAAGAAGACCCGCCTCGCAACAGATTTGCGGATTGGGCCCTCATGCAAAAAGCGAAGCTAAGAGAAACCTTCGAGATTACTGAAGGATCCCTAGCTATCATAAGGGTGTCGGAATAGATGTGCAAGGAGTTAGATGCTTTGTCGGTCTCTATTGTGAACCAACTGCAAACTTTCTACGTTCCTGAAAGGAAAAGTGGACAGAAGGGCATTCTGTTTTTATAGGTCAAATCCTGTCGTGCACCCGGAAGATTTGTCTATCATGTGTCTTCCTTATGAGAGAGGTATAAGAGCCGTCCTCAATCCCAGATATTATGTGCCCGAGATGCGGGAATATTTTAAAAAGTGCGGATGCCGGTTATATCAAATGGAATCCGATGCGAAGTTTTATGAGGGGCTATGGCATCCGCCTCAGATCCGAGCACTCATCGATGGACGGATTCTTGATAGACGGGACATAGGTTTCAGTCAACCTGATTCCAAAGCATGCTACATGATCCATGTTGGTGAAGCCAACGAAAGGTCAAATGATGACAACGAAATAGCCGAGCCAGAAGAAGCTCCTCGAGAGCTCGAAGATGGCGGACAAGCAACCTTCGACGAGCTAACCGAGGTTGATTTGGGAACGACCGATAATCTAAGGCCGACCTACATCAGCTCACTTTCGTCAGAGAAAATGAAAGAGCAGATAGTCTCCCTGCCGCAAGAGTTCGCCGACTAATTCGCGTGGATGTACAAAGAAATGCCTGGCCTTTCCCCTGAAGTGGCCGTGCATAAGCTTGCTATATCTTTTGATGCTAAACCAGTCAAACAAGCTCCTCGGAGAATAAGAAGGGAACTGGAAGAGAAGGTCATCGAGGAAACCAAGAAACTCATCGATGTCGGCTTCATCAAGGAAGAGAAATACGCAGACTGGATCACGTGCATCGTCCCAATGAAAAAGAAGAACGGGAAGATACGAGTTTGCGTCGATTTCAGGGATCTTAACAAGGCATGCCCTAAAGACGATTTCCTGCTTCCGGTCATGGAAATGATGGTCGATGATACCTCAAATTACGAGCTGTTCGCTTTCATAGCTGGCTCGTCTGGATATAATCAAATCAAGATGTCGCCCGAGGATGAGAAACACACAGCATTTCGAACCCCGATCGGGATATACTGCTACAAGGTGATGCCATTCGGATTAAAGAACGCAGGTGCTACATATCAAAGGGCAATGACCAATATCTTTGATGACCTAATCCATAAAATCGTCGAATGTTATGTTGATAATTTGGTCGTCAAGTCTAAAACCAAGGTCGATCACATCCAAGATCTTAGGACCGTTTTCACCAGACTGAGGGAATACGATCTGAAAATGAATCCTTTAAAATGCATTTTTGGCGTGTCAGGAAAATTCTTAAGCTTCATAGTCCGACATCGGGGGATCGAAGTCGACCCATCGATGATAAAGGCCATCATAGAGATGCCTCCTCCGAATAATATGACGCAGCTAAGATTCTTTCAAGGCAAGCTCGCTTACACACGAAGGTTCATCTCGAACCTATCAGGAAGATGCAGGCCCTTCTTGAATCTCATAAAGAAAGGAGCTCCTTTCGTCCGGGATGCCGAATTTCAAGAAGTGTTCGAAAATATCAAACAGTACCTGCTGCACCCTCCAGTGATTGCTGCTCTCATTCCAAATAAACCGTTGATCCTCTATACTACCACGCTAGATGAGTCACTCGGTGCACTCCTCGCCCAGAACAATGAGGAGGGAAAAGAGAATGCCCTCTACTACCTCAGTCGAACGTTAGTCGGGGTGGAACATAACTATTCCCCGATCGAAAAGCAGTGCCTGGCCCTGATATTTGCCATGAAAAAGATAAGACACTATCTTCTTGCTCATCAGGTTATGTTGATCTCCAAAGTCGACCCGCTCACTTAATGACCAAAGCAAGCCTAGCCGGTAGAATGCAAAGATAGGTTGTCATGCTGCTTGAATTTGATATAATCTATACTCCTCAGAAAACAGTAAAAGGGCACGCCCTCTCCGACTTCTTTGCTGCTCATCTCATACCAGAAAGGTCACCGCTCAATTGCGAGTTACCCGACGAACAAGTGTTGCACCTCGAGGATGACGAACTATGTTGGGAGCTCTACTTCGACGGAGCCTCATCAATTAGGACCTCCAGCAAATCAAGTGTCCCACAGATAAAAGCAGGGACAGGATTGGTGTTTATCACGCCATCAATGGGAACCCTACAATATTTTTTTACTCTCACCGAGCCTTGCACAAACAATGAGGCTGAGTACGAGGCTCTGATAGCTGGTCTGGAGCCCGCCATAGAAATGGAAATCCTTCGGCTACAAGTCTACGGTGATTCTCAGCTTGTCGTCAACAAAGTAAGCGGCGACTATAAGATATACAAACCCGAGTTAGCTTGGTACAGAAGCCGGGTGGAGGAGCTTATGAAACAGTTCATCCACATTGAACTGATGAGAGTTCCTAGGGCGTTGAATGGAAAAACTGACGTACTCGCTCGCTTAACCAAGGAGCTGGCTGATCCCGATGTGGATGAAATTATGATAACAGTCAGAAGCCGGCAAATTCTACCTCCGGTTTCTTTGCGTGAAGAAGTAAGCGTAGAACAAGAGAACAATCCTGCCGAAGAAGCTATGATCATCCATGATGAGCCTGATTGGAAAGAACCCTTCATAGAGTACCTCCGATATGACAAACTATCCGAAGGAAAATCTGTGGGGATTCAGCTAAAGAATAGAGTTCTTTGATACGTGTTTGTAAATAATACGCTATACTGCAGATCATATGACCAACTTTGGCTCAGATGTCTGTCATCGGCCGAAACCCAAAAAGTCATGAAAGAAGTTCACTCGGGCGTTTGCGGAGCTCACCAATCCATCCCCAAAATGCGGCTTCAAATCAAACGGCTTGGATATTACTGGCCTACCATGATAAGGAATTGCAAAGAGCATGCAAAAAAGTGTCATCTCTGCCAAATTCACGATGACTTCATTCACAAGCATCCCAATCCGTTATATCCTATGGTAGCGTCATGACCCTTCGAAGTTTGGGGCACCGGCATAGTTGGTCCAATTGATCCTCCGTCATCTAAAAGCCATCGGTTCATATTGGCCGCAAGTGACTACTTCTCCAGGTGGGCTGAAGCTGTCGCGCTAAAAGAAATCAAGACAGAAAATATTCTGACGTTCTTCCGGCATAATATTCTATACCGCTTCGGTACACCGAGAAGAATCATATCTGACAACGGGCCTTCTTTCAAGAGTTTCAAAGTCTCAAGGTTTGCTACTCAGCACAAGGTAAACTGGAGATATTCCTCCATCTATAATCCAAGAGCCAATGGGCTAGCTGAAACTTTCAATAAAACTCTATGCAAGCTCCTGAGGAAAAATGCCTCAGCCAACAAGAGAGACTGGAATCTCAAGCTCCACGAGGCGTTGAGGGCATATCGCATCACGAACCGCATTCCAACTCGGTCCACTCCATACTCACTACTCTTCGGAGTAGAAGCAATCCTCCCGCTTGAAGTCGAGGTTTCAAGCCTAAGAATGGCCGTCCAACACGAGTTGACGGAGGAAGAAAACATCCTCCTTCAGCTCGAAGAGCTCGACGCCCTCGAAGAAAAGAGGCTCGCAGTACAGCAAAATCTGGAGCTGTATCAAGCCCAAATGTCACGGGCCTATGATAAGATGGCCCGTTTCCGCACTTTTAAGAAAGGCGAATTGGTGTTGGTCCTCAAAGACCGATCATCCCCAAGCGACATGCCAAGGTAAAATTCGAACCAAACTGGGAAGGACCATACGTCATTGAGAAAGTGTTTGATGGAGAATCCTACCAGCTGATAAATGCCGAGAGAGAAAGGTCTATGCCACCCATCAATGGCCGATATCTCAAAAAATATTACGCGTGAATGCTCCAAGTCGCAGGCGAATTGAGCACACCGGCCCTACGGTCTGGATCATACATCCAGTAAAACCGTATACAATCCACGGGCGCAAATGACCCCTATCAATAAAAAAAAATAAAATGGGTTTGTCCACAAGCAAAACGGGCACGGATGAAAACCCGAAAGGGCTTCGTGACTAAAAACAACAGGACTGCCGTCGAGTTTGTGAAAACCCGGAAAGGCGTAAACTCATGATAAGAGATGAAATACACTCGCAAAGTCCTCTCGACCTTGTGAGAGAAAATCCCCGCGTGAGATCCTTACGACTCATAAAGGAGTAACACACTTAGGAATCCCCACGATTCCTAAGAAGGAATACACCTGCGAGATCCTCTCGACTCGTAGGGAGAAAATGCTTTTATGAGACCCTTATGGCTTATAAAATTGAAAAGGCTTAGGTGATAGGGATCTAAACCTGTCTCCTAAGCCATCGTTCCCTAATGGGTATGGCAAATGATGAGTCGCTCCGGGCACTACTCTTCAGTGTTAGCAGTGCTGACGCCGACCCAAAAAACCCAAATCCCAAGTCTTCCCAAGGCAAATGATGAGTTGCTCCTGGGATTATTCTAGTGCAGCAATGCTGACGCCAAACAAAATCCAAATTCCAAGTTCTTTTCAAATTCAAAAGTCCTGCCAAACAAGACAGAAATAAAAAAAATCAAATTAATGTCCCACCCGGTAACGCTTCTAAGCTCAAAAGTCCCGCTGGACGGGTAGAGAACTCCCAAAATAAATCAAATCAAATCAACCCTGACACCGCAGAAAGTGGAGCAACTCAACTTCAACCCCAACATCGCAAGAAGCGGAGCAAGTACCGACCGTCCAAGTCGCAAAAATGGAAGCAACGACCGTCCAAGTCATAAAAATGGCAGCACCGACCGCCCAAGTCACAAAAATGGCAGCACCGACCTTCAAAGTAGCAAAAAGGGCAGCACCGACCGTCCAAGTCGCGAAAAGGGCAGCACCGACCATCCAAGTCGCGAAAAGGGCATCACCGACCGTCCAAGTCACGAAAATGGCAGCACCGACCGTCCAATTCGCAAAGAGGGTAGTACCGACCGTCCAAGTCGCAAAAAGGGCAGCACCGACCGTCCAAGTCGCAAAATGGTAGCAACGACCGTCCAAGTCGCAAAAATGGCAGCAACGACCGTCCATGTCTCTAAAATGGCAGCATCGACCGTCCAAGTCGCTAAAATGGCAGTATCGACTCTCCACGTCGTCAAAAGAGAACCCAACCAAATCATGTTCCATATAAAACAACATCAATTTCATGCACACGACCCATACGCACGGTGTGAATTTATTGACGGGGGCATTTTGTTGGAGTCGAAATTTCACCCCGGTTGACCAAGTCAAAATCAAAGTCAACCCCAAACCAAGTGGGCCCAAGCTCAGGTCAAAACCAAGTATGGAAGGGACCGGCCTCATGACAAAAAGAATGAAGCCATAAATTAGTTTAGTGTAATTCTTTTTTTATATATATAGAAATAAATGTATGTAAAATGGGAAAAATCCAAAATTTTGTAAACCATATTGTTTATGTGCAAAAAGAGATAAGCACATAAGGCATGTGGTGGCACAAATGTCATTTGGCAAAGCCCAAGGGGCTATATTGAAAGTGTGTAGTCTATAAAGGCAAACATGATGAAACAAATCAAAAGAACTTTTTTATTCTCTCAAAAAAAAGTCTAGGGTTCTGTGCCTCCTTCTCCTTCCTTAATGTTCTAAACCTTCCTTTCTTTTCTTAAATTAAATCAAGAGTTTATCTCTTCTTTTTTCCAAAATAAAACAGTTTTTTCTCCATAAAACCCTTGAAAGGGAGCTTGGATCTTCCATCAAATCCCCAAAAGGGATGATTTTTAAGTCCCACCCACTTTTTTCTCCAAGATCCAGCCAACAGAGAGAAGGAAAGAGACCCATCTCCAAGAACCCCACTTTGGGAAGATCCAAGGCTCAAGAGAAGATCTAGGGCTCAAGGGAGAAGAAAGGGGTCCCCTTTCATCATCTCCGAAAATCTCTTAGGAGTTTAACTTCGGAAAAAAAAGAAAAAAAGCCTTTCTTTTTAGGAGTTTAACTCTAAAAGTCAATCGGCAGTATAACTCCTAGTGCAGGGGCTAAGCCCCTTTGTCCTTCTTTTAGAAGTTTAACTCTAAAAGTCAATCGGGAGTACAACTCCCGGTGCAGGGGCTAAACCCCTTTGTCCTTCTTTTAGGAGTTTAACTCCAAAAGTCAATCGGGAGTACAACTCCCAGTACAAGGGCTAAGCCCCTTTTCCCGTAAGCGTCCAGCGCCCACGTGCCCCGCGCATGTGGCGCCTGCGTCCAGCGCTCGTGTGCCGGGCACGTGTGGCGCCAGCGCCCGCGCGTCCTTTGGACGCTATTCACCCTTTTTTTTATATATATACTCCATAACACTTTCCCCGTTAGAAAAAATTTCTAACAGGACGCTGCCCCGCATCCCGTAAAGGGGCTGCTAGGCCTCTTGACCCCAGCCCGCTATCCGGGTAGTGGGATCCCCGTAAACTCTGTGAGGCCCTCGATATATCCAAGACCCCTTAAACACAACACACGCACACTGCACATTAAGTTCGAATGACCAGTATGACCCGTCAATCAGAGGTTCCTTCGCTCCAAAGGTTAGAAGTAATTAACAACAGCTTAGTCCGCGGCTGCCGGAGATTCGTATCCCCACAATCAATAAACTCTAGTCTACCATAGGAAGGGGGAATCTGCAGCATGCATGACAAGCGACGCGTATTCTTATCTCAATGGGGTGATGAAAAACACCCTCCACATTAGAAAGTACGTTGTATTAATATAATAGTATAATGGTATCAAGATATTCCGGCATGCAATTAGATATGTTATTGTCAGTACGGATGCTAACGGATATTGAAAAACGGTAAATCTATACTACTTGCTGCATAATATAACACATGTATTATTTTTATTCATATATGAATAAATATAATATAACATAGCATGTTGCAAGATAAACTTGCCTGATCGGATCTCACGATGGAGTACGTACGTCACGTTTGACAATCAAAGACGTGACCACGTTGGACGACGACGATGACTGGGTCTCCCGGATAGTTGGCGACGTGCGCGACTCCGGCGAGACGGGCGGAACCGATCAAGAAAGCAAGAAATCAAGAAAAGAGAAGAAAGAAAGAAAAAAGAAGAAGAAGAGGAATGGGCTGGCTATTGGCTCTGGGGCTGGGGACAGAGGACACGAGGCGACGGCGACGATGGGCAGCCGTCGGCCGTGGGCTTCTTAGGTCGTTATTAGAGTCGGGGTTGCAGTGGCAGCTGTTGGGGTCGAAAATTACACCCCGGTTCACCAAGTCAAAGCCAAAGTCAACCCCAAGTAAGCGGGCCCAAGCCCAGATCAAGTGGGCCCATGCCCAAGTCGAGCCCCGCGGCCGGGCCCCCATGCCAAAATGAAATCATGTAATAAATAATTTTGATGTAATGTTTTATGCATGAATGGGCATAAAGCCAAATTTTTGTAAAGCCCATGGATTATGTGAAAAAGAAATGAGCACATGAAGTATGGGATGGGTAAAATGCCATTTTGTAAATCCCAAGGGGCTATATGTTAATTTGTAAGCCTATAAAAGGCAACATGATAATGAAATAAAGATAAGTTTTCATTCCCCTAAAAATCTAGGGTTTCTGTGCCTCCTTTTCCTTCCTCAAGGTTCTAAACCTTCTTCCCCTTTTTTTAATTAAACCAAGAGTTTAACTCTTTCTTTTCCAAGAATAAATAGTTTTTCACCATAAAACCCTTGAAGGGGAGCTTGGATCTGCCATCAAATCCTAAAAAGGAGAGATTTTAAGTCTCACCTTCCCTTTCTCCCCCAAGATCCGGCCAACAGAGAGGAAGAAGAAGGATACCCATCTCCAAAATCCCATTCCAGGAGGATCCGAGGCTCAAAAGAAGATCCAAATACTTCTAGGAGTTTAACTCCAAATCTATACATAATCCTTTTTAGGAGTTCAACTCCAAAGCCCCATCGGGAGTTCAACTCCTAACCCAGGGGCTAAGCCCCTTTTCCCGCTGGTGTTCCTAGCGATCGCGTGCCGCGCACGTGACCCGCAGGCGCCCAGCGGTCGCGTGCAGGGCACGTAACCCGCGGGCGATAAGTGCTCACGTGCACCTCACGCGACCTGCGGGGGCTCAGCGGTCGCGTGCAGCTCACGTGACCCGCTGGTGCCCGGAGGTCGCATACAGTGCACGTGACCCGCGGGTGCCAAGAGCCCACGTGCCTGGCATGTGACCCGCGGGCGCCAAGCACCCACATGCCAGGCACACGTTTTTAAGACGCTACTCACCCCTCATTTTCCGTGCGTCCCACACCAGAAAAACGTCCCCCATTAGGAAAATTTTTCTAACGGGGCGCAGCCCCGCACCCTGCAAGGGAGCTGTTAGCCTCCTCGACCCCCAGCCCGGTATCCGGGTAGCGGGATCCCTGTAAAACTCCGCGGCCCCCCGATATATCTAAACCCCCTTCAACACACGCACACTGTACATTGAGTTCGCATGACCAGTTTGACCAGTCAATCGGAGGTTCCATCGCTCCAAAGACGAGGGGTAGTTAACAGCAGCTTAGTCCGCTGCTGCTGGAGATTCAGATCCCCACAATAATTAAACCCCCGCCTACACTGGACAGGGGGAATCTGTAGTATGCCTGACAAGCGACACGTATTCCCATCCCAATGGGGTGACGAAAAACACCCTATAGATTCTGGCACGCCCGGTGGGACTGGTCTTTCCTCCCATATTTCGGGTTAAACGTTCATGCGAACTCAATCAACATATACATTGATTGTCTGTACTGAAATCATGCTTCTTTGTGCAAGTTAACAATTTCTAATTGCAATCTTTGGACGTAGCAAAAATGTCTCCAAGGACAAGCTCAGCTCTCGACACAGCTCCCATCTCCTATACGGTGAAGATGGACGCAAGGACGGTTCTCCCGGCCAGTCTTGGGCGATAGTGGGAGGAGCCTTTGCTACCATTTGGCCCTATTCTGTTTGTGCCAGCTAGCGCAATCCCAGCTTATCAAGCTCCAGTGACAGAAAAACCGGCATCGAAAGGCAAGAGGCCAAATGTAGCAGTCTCGAAGGTGCCCCAACCCAAACGCAAGTCGGTGTTTGAACGAATTTCCTTGGCCCCAGCTGGGGGCAAGGCCATCAGCACCAATAAAGCAATAAGGCATCTTGGGCAAGCTCCAGTGTCGCCCTTGACAACTGCTCGATCGGGTATCTTCTCTAAGCTCATCATCAATCGACTCACGGTGGTTTCCCAGAAAACGGATGCCCGCCAAGCCCTCAAAATTGAGAAGCTAAGACAGAAAAAGCTCAGATACAGAGCCAACAAAGGGCTAGGGCTCATGCTAGGCTGAACTTCATGAGGTTCCAAGAACAGTGTTACCCCACCAAATATAAAAAGATGGCTGGATGTGTGGTCCACACTGTTTATATGGTGGGCATGCGCAGCAAGAGCAAGGACGGAGCCACCACATCTCAAATCCAATCTGGCATGAATGTGGCTGCCACTTTCCAAGACCAGCCTCCTCTGGAAGGTAATGAAAACCCTTCCAGTGAGGCTGATAAGCAGAGAGATCTCTCGGTTCATGAGGAGTCGGGCTCAAAAAGCGAAGATGATCCAATCTTCCGTCCCAAGAACACAGAGCAGCAACTTCTCCAAGAGCTCTGAAAACAGCTCAGAAGCAAAGAAAAAGAGATAGCCAAGCTTTACAAAAAAATTGAAGACTTGATGAATGTCGTGATGCAGCTCATGGCCCAAGTTGCCTCTCAGCCGCCCAATCAAGCTCAGGGTTCTGCTCATGAACCGGGAAACGGTGTCCCGAGACAGCTGACGCCTATCCCTCAAATCTAAAGGTGGGAAGACCGCATGAAAGTCGGTCGCATCCTATCTTGGGAAATATCTTGGCTAGCGATGATAGTAGCCCGCTAACTCAAGATCAAATCATGGATTTGGTTGCTAACAAAGTCAAAGCATTGGTAGCCGAAGCCGAAGCGTAAAAAGATATCAGCGGTAGTGGGAGACCGTATCTTGCTCGGTATGATCTGGTAGAGTTTCTTGGTGGCTATGACATCCCCAAATTCGGAAGATTTGATGGGACGGGAAATGTGAATCAGCACATCGCCCAGTTTAAAGCCTCATGCGGGAATACTGGGGGCAATGATGCGCTTCTCCTCCGCCAGCTCGTTAATAGCTTAACCGATGTCGCTTTCGACTGGTATGCTAAAATACCGGATGGCTCCGTTACAACTTTCATCCAAATGGAATCTTTGTTTTGACAGAGGTTTATGAGTGTCAGCGATAAGATCACCATCGCCGACCTCGTAAGGACCAAGCTAAGGAACAACGAAAGCACCACGGATTTTATAACCCGATGGCGCAATCTCTCTGTCAAATGTGAACCACCGATAGAGCAGGACCAATTTGGCAGTCTCCTCGTCGGAAATCTCAACAATTGGATGGCCCCGTTTCTATGCACTACGGGTCTCAAAACATTCCAAGAGCTGACCAGGAAAGTCCAGATGTTGGAGCGCTCAAAGCAGGAGTCCTCCTCTGATTCCCAAAATATTAATAGGTCCTGGAGAAACCGAAAGGACGATAATCGCAAAGGCAGAAATTCAGACGATACTAAATCTTTTAACACTTCGGCTAACCGAAATAAGCGAGGGATGAGCAGGTCTAATGCCAGCCCGCCTCAGAAGCCAGTGTTCAGAGAGGGAGGAGAATCTCCACTGAAAGAGAGGCTAAATAAGGTCTACTCTTTCAGAAGAGACAAGGTCCACAAAATATTCAAAAATGCTCTGAAGAATGGCCTGCGGCTACCAAAACCAAAAAGGTTAAGTGAAGCGAACATGACTGATCATCCCAACTTTTGCCCATACCACCGAGTGCTGGGACACACTATTGAAGAATATTGCATCTTCAAGGATTGGGTCGAGAAATAATACACGACGGGAGAAATATCATTGTCCCATGGCGTGTAGTCAAGCTACGACCGCCAATTTCATATAAACGGAGACCGAAGTCCTTCGGGAACCCGATTCTCTCAGACATCTGCCTTTCCCTAAAAAGAGAGGACCAAGGCAACAAGCTAAGAGCCAAACGAGCAATATTGCCAATGAAGAAGCAATAGACTTGTACACAACCCATACGGTCTACACGATGGAGCTCAGAGGAACAAGTCCTCCTACACCTTATAGCCATGACAGTGACGCGGTTGTTGCCATCCAACACAGGCTCGATCCAAATGATGAAGAGCCCGCTCAGGCCATTGAGCCAAAGGAACCCGTGGTTCTTGCTGAATCAAGCTCATGCGGTAAGGATGACCCCGTTGTCATACCCGGAACTATAGAACAAGCATTATTCTAATGGCTTCAAAAGGAGCTCCAGGACAGGGATGAGAAGATGGCCAAGGTCCATTCCAAAGTCGATGAGCTGGCAAACGTCGTGGCACATCTCACGACCCAAGTCGTCCGATTGCAATTACAAAAAAAATAAATTTTGGTTCATAAGCACGGAATTGATATCCGAAAACAGCCAACCGACACTCCCTCCAGCCCAAAAGCAGAACACTTTCATGAAAAACGTCCGCGATTAGCTTCCAGTCTATCCGATATGTGCACTGAATGGGATAAGCGGACAGCAGGCGAACCAAAGACTGATCGGTTTCAGGGACCGGTATCAGGAAAGGCACCTACTCTAATGGAGAGAAAGAAGAAAGTATACTCCTTCAGGAGAGATGAAGTCCGCAAAATATTCGAGGATGCCTTGAACAACGGTCTACAACTGCCTATTCCAAAGAGGCCACATGAAATGAACATGACCGACAATCCCATATATTGCCCAGATCATAGAATGGTAGGTCATACCATTGAAAACTGCTATGCTTTCAAAGATTGGATGGAGAACCAATACAAGCGTGGGAAAACCTCACGGTCCTCGGATGTACCGGAAAGCCACAAAGCTACAGTCATCAACACATCTCCGCCAAGATCAAAGTTCGAGGAGCTGGGATAAGCAAACACACCGGACCACCATGTCGTTAAACTGGGAACAATCGACCTCTAAGTCGTTAAACTGGGGATGTAAAAATGTGTAAATAAAAAAATAAAAAAAAAGCCGAAATGATGGGGAAACTCATAATAAAAATTAGCGAGTAAAATAAAAATGAAAATAAATAACCGAAATGATGGGGCAACCGCGAATGAATAGCCGAAATGATAGGGCAATCGCGATCTTCGCGATGAGAAAAGCTGAAATAATAGAGCAATAGCGCAAAAAAAATAATAAAAATAAAAAAAATCCGAATGGCGAATGATGAGTTGCTCCTGGTACCAAATTCCAGTGCAGCGATGCAGACGCCAACAAAAATCCAAATCCCCAGACGGCAAATGATGAGTCGCTCCTGGCACTATATTCCAGTGCAGCGATGCAGACGCCAACCAAAATCCAAATCCCCAGACGGCGAATGATGAGTCGGTCCTGGTACCATATTCTAGTGCAGCGATACAGACACCAACCAAAATTTCAAATCTCTGAATGTCCCAACGGCGAACGATGAGTCGCTCCTGGTACCATATTCCAGGGTAGCGATGCAGACGCCAACCAAAATCCAATTTCCCAAAATTCTCTCAGCCCTACGGTTGGTCCCCGAACTGACTACCGTATACAATCCAAGGGCTCAAATAATTCTCATCATACCTATACCCCATCGCAATCACCAGTCCAACGGTCGGTCTCCGCCCTTGGAATTATGCACTATTTGGGAAGACCCATGTTCAGTTGATAAAACTGCACATTTGTTATTACATTTTTCCTACTATTTCTATATTAGAAAAGGTGTTTATTATAATATATGATACATATGAGGGTTTATCTATAAAAAATACTATTTTTCATCTGTTGATATATTATAATTAACATTTGGTAAGAAAATGTATGCAAAAATATCATTGACCAAATTTTAATGTTAAAGTTAATATCTCAATAAAACAAACTCTACTAATATTATTTGTGAAGTTGTTGTGCAGAATTTTCAGGGCTAAAATCAAGTTTGGCAGAAACAAAGAAAAGATTTCCAATTTCCAAAGGTTCCAGAGATCTCCACGTGTCATGAAGAGAAAAACCCCCAAAACCAAATCAATGGATCGCAGCATAGGGCCGCGGATCCGCGGCCAAACCCCCATGTTGGCCGACGATCCGCCGCGTGGCAGAGGACTTATGAGCTGGGATTTGGTTGATAGAATCTTAACAGATGGTTTCCAATTATGGAAGCTAGGGTTCTGGCTTTTGGAGTATAAATAAGGACCGAGAGCCTCTTGGAAAAGGCATCAAGTCGACGCGATCACGAAGTCCAAGACGGCTCACGCATCCAGGCTGATCATCAACAGTTCATCTACCTCCTTAGAAGAGATCGAGAAGCAAACTAGTATTTGTAATCATTTTCTAAGGGAACAAAGTGTAAATGAGTTTTGTTGATTAATAAAGGTAGTTCTTTTTCTTATTCTATCTCTTTGTAGTTTTAATATGATTTCTCTCTCCATCTCTCCTTCTCCCAACATGCGTGAGTAATTCTCCTCTTGTTAGGGTTCGTAGGATTATGGTAGGTTAATGGATGATGAAGATCTTTAAACTCTTTTTATGTCCTATAAAGTTTATAAACTTTATCAAAAGAATCATTAACATCCTAATCGGGCGTGCTACCAATTTATTGTTAGTCTCGACCGCGATTAGAGATTAGATTAATGAATGTTTTGGTAAAGGCTAGATATGAACGGAGTTCCATGTCGAGATAGGGGTTAAGAGTGGGAACCCTTTTCCCTCCAGAAACCCTAATCTACATGCATCACTGTCGTTCTAGTTTTAAATCTATTAAAGGATAAAAATGGTAATCTTTAATTAATCATCCATAACTACTGAATCCTAATGAACCGTACAAGCCCCCTTCTCATATAAAGTTATCTCTGTAGTTAATCTAGATATATATTTTGCATCAGTGTTTAACGTAGATCTAGATCCTACAACCATTCTTCACCATTCTTTATTCTTCCTCCTCTCTTTCTCAACACATCTAAAGTAAGAATAAAATATTCCACGTTTCCCAGATGGCGACCCGTACTCATCTCGGTCTAGCTACACGCGACACCGTTATTGATTGCGGTTAAACTACATACCACACAATTTTTCACATAAATCAAATGGCGCCGTTGCCGGGGATACGTGCGTAATTTTTTTATTCTTATAATTTGTTTTGAATTCTTATCCGATCTATATCATAATTAAAACAAAAATGCAAATCGTATATTTAACGAAGTGTGTGAATTTTTGCAAGGAGATCTGGAGTCACGGACTTGAGGAAACAGAGAGCCAGAGACATTCATCGAGATCCAGAGGAGCATAGAAGGCCGCAGAAAAAAATTCATCAAGTGATCCCTCTCTCTTGCAGCGGAACCGCGGCAAAGGAGGTACATTCACAGCGGAAGCGCAACGCATTAGGGGATCTAGGGCTCCAAACTTCTCTGGTAAGATTCTCAACTCTTTCTCTCTCCTCTCAAATCCAATAAAATATCTTTTCTGCAGGATTCTTTGCAAAATACCGCCGCTCAAAAATCTTTTTGCAAAGTTTTGTGATTGGTTTTGTTTTGCATATTTTAATATGGACTTTAAGGGGAAAAGACCAAATCCAGATCAGGTGGGGATTTCATCACCCTTCCTAAGCCCCAAAAATCACAAACCGAGCATCTGCATCAACCCTATATTAATTTAAAAAATATCTAGACCAGACTCTAAGAACTGTCGCGCTCAATAAGGACAGAGGAAGGTCGTGGGTAATCTATCGCTTATCTGCATTACTTTTGTGGTGTCTAGGCAAGTGTGTCTAAGGTAAGTGGTTACTTAATTAGGACTACTACTTATGTAGTGAACAACCACCCACTTACCTGGCTACAAGAGTAGTAAAGAGGCGGTAGAGGATTGATCCTACGGCTTGTCCTTTGGAAGTCTAGGAGCGGTCTAGAAACTAGACCTAAGTGACCTTAGTTCTAGGGTTGTTTGTGCATTTTTGTGTGATTTGTCTTAAGTCCCACTTTTTCAAAACAAACCAATTTAAAATCACACACACGCTGCCACTTGCGCTAAACCCACTTAGTGCATGCTCGGTTGGACACGGGATTCTAGTGCCCGTCTTGTCCGCGTTCCTGCTATCGACTCCGAAGTCGGTGCTTCTTCATCTTCTTTTCCCCCACCACCCACCATGACCGAGATGGATGGTACTCCATCAGATTATAACACCACGCTGCCACCGCCCATAGGTGCGCAGAATCCACCGCGCATCTCTCTCCAAGAGAGATGCTATCCTATCCGTGGTCCACTTCCCACTTGTCTATCTATTTCACCAGCTAACGGGGATAATTTTGAATTTAAACCCCACCACATCAATCTATTGCCTAAATTTCACGGGCTTGAGTCTGAAGACGCGTACGTTTTCATCACTAAATTCAAAAACGTATGCGCAATGATGGGTACTTCACAACTGACTGTGGATGCTATGCGCTTGCGTCTTCTCCCATTCACTCTGTACGACTTGGCAGAAAAATGGCTTTATAATACTGCCGCACACTCTATCACTAATTGGGATGAATTCGTAATAGTATTTCTTAAGAAGTTCTACCCAAACCATAAGACCGCCCATATTAGGAGCGAGATCAACTAGTTCACCCAGCTTCCCAATGAACCATTTTGGAAGTGCTTTAAACGTTTCAAGGATCTGCTTGTCCAATGTCCTCATCATGGAATACAAAGATGGGATTTATGCTGAATTATATATGAGGGCATTAATCCAGCGACAAAGCAAATGCTTGAAACAATGTGTCAATGCAATTTCATGTCTAAAGATGACGGTGAAGCATGGAAATATCTGGAAGATCTCGCTGAAAACACTTTGCAGTGGGAAAGCGTAAGACCACCTTCAACTAGGAGAGGTATTCACCAGCTCGATGTTTCCATCGCAGTAAAAGCCGAAATGACAGCGATGCAGAAGAAACTCGACGCTATTGAGAACAAGTTCTCGTCATTCTCCCTAAACCAGGTTACGCTACCCAAGACCGTCTGTGGTTGCTGTTCAGATCCTTCACACTTAACGGAAGAATGTCATATGAATGCACCGTTTCAAGGTCACGAGCAAACTAATGCTGCTTTTCAGCAGCAACCTAGAAACGATCCTTATTCTTCCACGTACAATCAAGGATGGAGGAATCATCCTAACTTTGCTTGGAACCAAAACCAACCCCAAAATCAAAATCAGTTCCAAGGCAATTATCAAAGACCTCCTCCATAGCAACCACAACCACAAAGTCAGCACCCCTTTCAGTTACAAATTTTAAAATCTGGCCAACACTTCTGTACCGCAATTGGCCGGTACTGATAACTCTTCACTCGCACAAACTTTGGATTTGTTTATGAAACATTCCATGCAAATGTCAGCTAATATGAAGTCTTCTATTGATACCCTAAAGAAAGACTCCGCCTCCCATGGTGAGAGTATTAAATCAATAGAAAACCAAATTGCACAGTTGAACGTCGCAATGAGTGTGAGAGAGAAAGGGAAACTCCCATCTCAAACCATACCTAATCCTGGCCACTCACAAAGTTATAATGTGAGTGCCATCACAACGTTGAGATCGGGAAAAGTGCTGAATAACCGAGTGGGTGAGCAATGTGATGATGTTAGTGACACCAATGATACCCCAGTTTCTACTTCTTCCCCTAATTCGTCTAGTCTCCCATCTTCTTCCGAGCCTATTCTCCGTTTTTCCCAAGGCTCGAACTCTTCGCCCATTTCCTCGAATCTACCTAAAACGATCCCCACTCCAATTCTGGGATCCACTCCATCCCCACAATCCTCTCCAATGTTGGACCAAATCCTTATTGATAAAGCACCTTATCCAAACAGGTTAAGGGGCAACAGACCAAGTCCACAAATGGAGAAGATTGTGGAAATTTTTAAGCAAGTTAACATAAACATTCCCCTCCTAGATGCTATTCAACAAGTTCCGTCTTATGCGAAAATCCTAAAGGACTTGTGCACTAGGAAGAGGAAAGTTCAAGTACCTAAAAAAGTTTTCCTTGCGAGTAATGTGAGCACTGCTTTTACACAACAACTACCCAAGAAACGAAAGGACCCCGGGAGTCCTACAATTTCTATTTCCATAGGGGGTAAAAATATCAATCGTGCTCTACTCGATTTAGGTGCTAGTGTTAACTTGCTTCCGTATTCTGTTTATGAGCAATTAGGTATCGGAGAGTTAAAACCTGCGCATTGGACTCTTCAGATGTCCGATCGATCTATCACCCAACCTAGGGATGAGCTAGAGGATGTGTTAATCAAAGTCGGGGAATTTATATTCCCTGTGGACTTTATCGTTATAGATACACAACCTGTAGCAAACCTTCGAAATCAAATCCCGGTGATACTCGGTCGACCCTTCCTAGCAACTTCCAATGCTGTAATCAATTGTAGAAACGGCTCTGTGACCCTATCCTTTGGAAAGAAGTCAATTTAGCTTAACATTTACAAGTTGGGAAGTGAACCCTCCGAACCCTATGCTCATGTGTGTTCTGTCGAATTAATGGATGTCGACAGCAGCGAATTTGATCAACCTCATGATACTGACTCTTTTCATATGTTGTTGTTTGATCCAACCATGTATTATACATACACGGACTCTTCCACCGAGTTGTCCGGGTCAACATCTAACGCTGATGAGGAACATTTTATAGAGTCTGACGATCACCCCATTTTTTCTGATGACATTATTCTTCGGGGTATCGATGAAAGCTTTGAGGAAATTTTCGCTGATGAACTCGCATTTTTAAAAGACACGAGTGTTGAGATGAATCAACTCCAAGATAAAGAAATTGAACCTCTACCTCTTCTTCTGGATAATCACGATAATGCGAGTAATCCATCATCACTATCACTGTGTCGTCTCTCCAAATTGAGACGCAATCCTTTTCCATTACACCTCTTATCACCTCCCCACTTCTTCACGTCGAAAGGTGACATGTTCTTCCACCAACCTTGGTACTTCATCGATAAAATTTTTGAATGGTTGGTGTTGACTTTCGGTCTTTGCAAAGCTTGGCATTGACCAATAACCTTGACCCCCTCGTGTGATTTTAAAAGATTAACATTGTTTAACTCAAGTTTAGGGGGGGTATATTTTGGCTCTTGAAAGAAAATGATTTTTACGAAATTGTGAGCCAAAAATAAGTTTGGGGGAGGATTTCACTTTCATTATTTCTTGTCCCCTTTTTCCTCCCAAGTCTACAGGTTTTTGAGCTTAACGGATAACAACAGTGAGGACACTGCTGCAAACATGTTTGGGGGAGGTTTGTGCTTATTTACGCATTATTTTGCATTATACTATATATAAGCACACAATTTTAATTTTTTTTTGATAATAAAAGATTAGATAGTGAAAAATTACATCTAAAAGATTGGAAAAAATTTAAGAAAACCAAGAAAATTAGAAGTTTTCTTAAACGAACTAGTAATAAGTAGTTATGAGCCGTTGTCCCAAGGGTTAGTAAGATGAAAGAAGCCACTAATCTGAGGATAAAAATAAGTCTGAAAAATAGTTTCTATTCTGAAAGCCAAACATTTGAATGTTGATACGCTACTATACGCACTTACACACGTCTTGAAACTCAGGATAGTAGAGGATACTTTGAAATGCTCTTGTCTAAAAGCCAAAGTATAAAGGAAATAATAAATGAAGAAAATATAAAAATGGTGAAAAGAAAAATGAACACTGGTTTTGTTATCGCCAAGGCAGCAATAAAAAAATATAGCAAGGGCGCTTCATCACCTAGTGCCTTAGACCAACTGGTTTGGGAGTCACTGCTAAGCTTTAGGTAGCGCAAGACGAGGAAAATACTATCACCTAATCAGCAAGCACATGAGTAATCGGTCGATTAGTACCTCAAGAAGTATTAACGGTCGCATGAAAAATGTGAGAGCAAATCTAAATATTCATCAAATTAAAAAGTACTAAGGCAGATGGACAAGAGTATGATAGCTTGAATTGAATTCTCCGGGTGTAGAGATGTTCTTTACACACACGTAGGGTTATATGATCGATATTTGGATGAAAGGTAGGAATGAAGAATAAAGATGATGTTTTATTGAGAGATGAAGTGATTTCTAACATCTCTTCAAAGTATTTCTTTTATGGTTCTTATCTTTATATGTAAATTTCACTATCTCTTTTTTATTATAGGATTTTGTGGGTGTAATCCGCTGAAAACCCTCAGGAAACAACACTCCTCCTACTAGGGACACCTAGAGGTTTAACGGCTTGTTGCACGTGCTCGGTGCAATCGTGTTTGCCTAAGAAAGTGTGCTTAGTTTTCTCTTTTCTTTTTCTCCTTCTCTTGAATAAACTTGTTTGCTCGAAACGATCAAAGATAAGTTTGGGGGTATTTGTTCAGTTGATAAAACTGCACATTTGTTATTACATTTTTCCTACTATTTCTATATTAGAAACTGTGTTTATTATAATATATGATACATATGATGGTTTATCTGTAAAAATACTATTTTTCATGTGTTGATATATTATAATTAACATTTGGTAGGAAAATGTATGCAAAAATATCATTGACCAAATCTTAATGTTAAAATTAATATCTCAATAAAACAAAATCTACTAATATTATTTGTGAAGTTGTTGTGCAGAATTTTCAGGGCTAAAATCAAGTCTGGCGGAAACAAAGAAAAGATTTCCAATTTCCAAAGGTTCCAGAGATCTCCACGTGTCATGAAGAGAAAAACCCCAAAAACCAAATCAATGGATCGCAGCATAGGGCCGCGGATCCATGGCCAAACCCCCATGTTGGCCGCGGATCCGCCGCGTGGCAGCGGACTTATGAGCTGGGATTTGGTTGGTAGAATCTTAACAGATGGTTTCCAATTATGGAAGCTAGGGTTCTGTCTTTTAGAATATAAATAAGGACCGAGAGCCTCTTGGAAAAGGCATCAAGTCGACACGATCACGAAGTCCAAGACGTCTCACGCATCCAGGTTGATCATCAACGGTTCATCTACCTCCTTAGAAGAGATTGAGAAGCAAACTAGTATTTGTAATAATTTTCTAAGGGAACAAAGTATAAATGAGTTTTGTTGATTAATAAAGGTAGTTCTTTTTCTTATTCTATTTCTTTGTAGTTTTAATATGATTTCTCTCTCCATCTCTTCTTCTCCCAACATGCACGAGTAATTCACCGCTTGTTAGGGTTCATAGGATTAGGATAGGTTAATGGATGATGAAGATCTTTAAACTCTTTTTACGTCCTATAAAATTTATAAACTTTATCAAAAGAATCGTTAACATCCTAATCGGGCGCGCTGCCAATTTATTGTTAGTCTCGACCGCAATTAGAGATTAGATTAATGATTGTTTTGGTAAAGGCTAGATATGAATGGAGTTCCATGTCGAGATAGGGGTTAAGAGTGGGAACCATTTTCCCTCCAGAAACCCTAATCTACATGCATCACTGTCGTTATAGTTTTAAATCTATTAAAGGATAAAAAGGGTAATCTTTAATTAATCATCCATAACTACTAAATCCTAATGAACCCTATAAGCCCCCTTCTCATATAAACTTATCTCCGTAGTTAATCTAGATATATATATATTTTGCATCAGTATTTAACGTAGATCTAGATCCTACAACCATTCTTCACCATTCTTTATTCTTCTTCCTCTCTTTCTCAACACATCAAAAGTAAGAATAAAATATTCCATGTTTCCCAGAGGACGACCCGTACTCATCTCGGTCTAGCTACACGTGACACCGTTATTGATTGCGGTTAAACTACATACCTCACATTTTTTCACATAAATCAACCCACTCATGTGTCCTCACGATACATGAGGAGAACAAACTTACGAGATCCTCTCGACTCGTAAGAAAACACCTTCGTGGGATCCTTACGACTCACGAAGGAAAAACACACTTGGGAGTCCCCATGACTCCTAAGGAGAAAGTACATCTATGAGATCCTTTCGACTCGTAGAGAGAAAATGCTTTTATGGGACCCTTACGGCTCATAAAATTGAAAAGTATTAGGTGATAAGGACCTAAACCTGTCTCCTAAGCCATCGCTCCCCAACAGAGAAAGGCAAATGATGAATTGCTCCTGGCAACTGTGCTTTAGTGTTAGCAATGCTGATGCTGACCCTAACCCCAAAATTCCAAAGTTCTGATCCAATAGACCCCTAAGTCTTTAAACAGGGAACAGATAACCTCTAAGTCATTAAACTGGGAACATATGACCCCTAAGTCGTTAAACTGGGAACGAGGGAAATCCTCATGGAAAATGATGATTCGCTCCTGGTACCGTATTCCATTGAAGCGATGCCAATGCCAAAACCAAAACCAAAATCCCCAAATCCACTCATGGCAAATGATGATTTGCTCCTCGTACCATACTCCAGTGTAGCGATGCTGATGTTAACCTAAATCAAATCAAATCAACAATCTCTGCGGCGGAATCATGCTTCGTCCCAGAATGTACCCCGTGTCGAAATCATTCTTAGCCTCGGGATATCTACCTTTCCTGCCGGAATTATGCTCTGCCTCAGAATCAAGTCAACCAGCGACACTCTGTGCCGGGGACAAGTAGAACAGCCAGCGCTACTCCGTGCCGGAGACAAGTCGACCAACGACACTCCGTGCCGGGGATAAGTCGAACAACCAGCGACACTCCGTGCCGAGGACAAGTCAAACAGCCAGCGACACTCCATACCAGGGACAAGTCGATCAATAACACTCCATGCCGAGGATAAGTCGACCAGCGACACTCCGTGCTGGCGACAAGTCGACCAGCGACACTCCGTGCTGGGGACAAGTCAAACAGCCATTGACACTCCGTGCCGGGGACAAGTCGACCAGCGACACTCCGTGCTGAAGAAAAGTCGAACAGCTAGTGCCACTCCGTGTCGGGGACAAGTCGACCAGCGACACTCCGTGCCGGGGACAAGTCGAACAACCAGCGACACTCCGTGCCGGGGACAAGTCGAACAACCAGCGACACTCCATGCCGGGGACAAGTCGACCAGCAACACTCCATGCCGGGGACAAGTCGAACAAGCAGCGACGCTCCATGCCGGGGACAAGTCGATCAGCGACACTCCAAGACGAGGAAACGTCAAACGGCGACACTCCGTGCCGGGGACAAGTCGAGCAACCAGCAACACTCCGTGCCGGGGATACGTCATATACCGACACTCCGTCTCGGGGACACGTCAAGTATCGACCGTCTATATCGTAAAAAGGGAAATGCCAGCTCCCCAAAAGCGAGAACCAAATCAAGTTGCCTCCACGTAAAAGAAGATCCATCAATTTTATGCACATGATCCACATATGTGGTGTGCATTTATTGATGGGGGACACTTTGTTAGGGTCGAAAATTACACCCCGGTTGACCAAGTCAAAGTCAAAGTCAACCCCAAGTAAGCGGGCCTAAGCCCAGATCAAGTGGGCCCATGCCCAAGTTGAGCCCCGCGGCTGGCCCCCCATGCCAAAATGAAATCATGTATTAAATAATTTTGATGTAATTTTTTATGCATGAATAGGCATAAAGCCAAATTTTTGTAAAGCCCATGGCTCATGTGCAAAAGAAATGAGCACATGAGACATGGGATGGGTAAAATGCCATTTTGTAAAGCCCAAGGGGCTATATGTAAATTTGTAAGCCTATAAAAGGCAACATGATAATGAAATAAAGATAATTTTTCATTCCCCTAAAAATCTTGGGTTTCTGTGCCTCCTTCGCCTTTCTCAAGGTTCTAAACCTTCTTCCCCTTTTTTGAATTAAACCAAGAGTTTAACTCTTTCTTTTCCAAGAATAAATAGTTTTTCACCATAAAACCCTTGAAGGGGAGCACGGATCTGCCATCAAATCCCTAAAAGGGAAGATTTTAAGTTTCACCTCCCCCTTTCCCCCCCCCCCAAGATCCGGCTAACAGAGAGGAAGAAAAAGGATACCCATCTCCAAAATCCCGTTCCAGGAGGATCCGAGGCTCAAAAGAAGATCCAAATACTGCTAGGACTTTAACTCCAAATCTATACAAAATCCATGTCAGGAGTTTAACTCCAAAGCCCCTTTGGGAGTTCAACTCCAAAGCCCCTTTAGGAGTTCAACTCCTAACCCAGGGGATACGACCCTTTTCCCGCTGGTGTTCCCAGCGGTCTCGTGCCACGCACGTGACCCGCAGGCGTCCAGCGGTCGCATGCAGGGCACGTAACCCGCGGGCGATAAGCGCTCATGTGCAGCTCACGTGACCCGCGAGTACCCAGCGGTCGCGTGCATCTCACGTGACCCGCTGGCGCCCAGCGGTCACGTGCAGCTCACATGACCCGATGGCGCCCAGCGGTCGCGTACTGCGCACGTGACCCACGGGTGCCAAGTGGTCACGTGCTGTGCACATAACCCATTGGCACCCAGCGGTCAAGTGCTGTGCATGTGACCCGCGAGCGCCAAGCGCCCACGCTCCTGGCACATGACCCGCGGGCGCCAAGCGCCCACGTGCCATGCACGCATCTTTAAGATGCTCCTTACCCCTTATTTTCCATGCACTCCACACCAGAAACATGTCCCCCGTTAGGAAATTTTTTCTAATGGGGCTCTGCCCCGCACCCCACAAGGGGCTGCTAGCCTCCTCGACCCCCAGTCCGCTATCCGGTTAGCAGGACCCCCGTAAAACTCTGTGGGGCCCCAGATATATCCAAACCTACCTTCAACACACGCACACTGCACAATGAGTTCGCATGACCAGTTTGACCTGTCAATCGGAGGTTCCTTCGCTCCAAAGGTGAAGGGTAATTAACGTCAGATTAGTCTGCGGCTGCCAGAGATTCGGATCCCTACAATCAATAAACCCCCGTCTACCCTGGGCAGGAGGAATCTGTAGTACGCTTGACAAGCGACGCGTATTCCCATCCCAATCGGGTGACTAAAAACACCCTACATCAGCCAAAGGTGATGGTGGTTTATGGTGTCAGGGAGAGGAGAGAGGTGAGAAAAAGGTGACGTGATCGGCGACGAGGTGCGGGTGGCGTCGGGATTGTGTAAGGATGGTCGGGGTTTTCTTGGGTTGCAGGTTGGGGTTCGTTGGGGTTCTTAGGTTCTCGAGTGAAAGAGGAGAGGGATGAGAGGAGGTGATGGAGGTGGTGTGGTGATGAGGGTGGCGGGGTAAGGTCAACGAGGGTGTCGACTGCGAGGTGAGGAAGCGGCTAGGGGTTCTTGGGTTTCTTGGGTTGCTGGGTTTGGTCGGGTAAAGGAAGAGGAGAGGAGAAGAGAGAAGTGGAGTAGGTGGAGTAGACGGGGTTGTGATGAAGATGAGGTTGGGAGGTCGACGGCGAAGGCGAGGGGTGGCTCGGGTTTGGGTTTCTCACAGGAGGCAGAAGTAGAGAAAGGAGAGAGAGGGGGTTTAAATATTATATACTAAGTTTTATAATAATATTATATATATAGATATAGATATATATATATATATATATATATATATATATATAGGGGAGAGAGAGGAAGAGAGGCAGAGTGTAAGAGAGGGGAGCGAGAGACGGTGAGAAATAATATATTTAATTTAAAAATATATATTTAATATATATATATATAATATATATATATATAGGAACTGATAATATATATATAAATATTATAATATATTTTCTAGGATTATATAGATAATAACAAAATACTCCGAAAAATATCCGAGTCTCTTCTAAAATTCTAGTTTTAAAATATGGATAATATACGTAGAAGCCAAAACCATAATGTGATGCCCGGTTTGTAAAAATGCATACCCCTAAGAACGGATACACGTAAATACACACAACAATCCAAACGAGTCTGTTTTATCAATCTGGACTGGAACATGATGTATGGATGCAAACATATGATATGGGATATGATAACAGGCCATGCTAAATATTAAAATGTATTATCTGGCTATAATTTGTATTATTTAAAGATATGCAGATACCAATTATATTATACATGTATATAGAACATAAATGTGCACGGATTTTCTATATTAACAAATATATGACGTAGTTTAGTACAAATATGGATTTCAAGCATGCGGGTCGGGTCGGATATTAACTATAAATACCAAATGCACTATTTGCACCCAAAACTATAATAATCAAGAAAATGTCGCAAGATTTGAAAATTCCCAAATAAAATATCGTACACATGCACTAAGGTGTTACATTATACCCAACTACAAAAGAATTTCGTCCTCGAAATTCCCGGAACAAGAAAAGACAAGAAAACAGGAATCTAAGAAAAGAGATGTGGAAACTTCTATTGAATCTCGTCTTCACGTTGCCAACTAGATTCTCTGTGCGAATGATTCCCCTTTGAAACTAGAGGGATAACCTTGTTCTTGAGGACCTTGTCTCGTCGATCCACGATCACCATCGGTCTTTCTTCATATGTTAAGTCCTCTTTTATTATCATCTTTGAGTGATCTAGGACGTGCGTCTCATCTCGAACATACTTGCGGAGTTGAGATACATGAAACACGTCATGAACACTCGCCAAGGATAGTGGTAAAGCCAATCGATAAGCTACTTCTCCAACACGCTCGATAATATCGAAAGGCCCAACGAATCTAGGATTAAGCTTGCCTCGACTACCAAATCGAATCACTCCTCTGGTTGGTGATATTTTTAAGAATACAAGATCTCCAACTGCAAACTCCAGAGGTCTTCGTCCTGTATCGGCCCAACTTTTCTGTCGATCTTGTGCCGTCTTCATGTGACTTCAGACCACGTTGACTTTTTTCACGGTTTGCACAAAAAGATCCGGTCCCAATAATCTCATTTCTCCAATGTCGTCCCAACAGAAGGGCTAGCGACACTTACGACCGTATAATGCTTCGAATGGAGCCATCTGTATAGTTGCTTGAAAACTGTTATTATATGAAAACTCCACTAAGTGAAAATGATCCTCCCATGAACCCATGAAGTCTAGCATGCATGCTCTCAATATATCTTCAAGAGTTTGGATCGTTTTTTGGACTGGCCATCTTTCTGAGGATGATAAGCTGTGCGGAAATTCAATCCAGTCCCCAAACTTTCTTGTAGACTCCTTCAAAAGTGCGATAAAAATCGGGTATCATGATCGGAAACGATACTCACAGGTACCCCTTGCAATATCACAATCTCCTGCATGTAACGCTCTGCTAAATCTTCCATCGACTGACCAACTCTGTTGGGGTCAAAAATTACACCCCGGTTGACCAAGTCAAAGTCAACCCTAAGGTAACGGGCCCAAGCCCAAGTGATCAGTCGAAAATATTGCATTTTTAACACATCAATTTCCCTACTATTTGCAATCATCTAAAGGTGTTCGGTATGAATATAGCACATATTAGCAAATCGTCTGTAAAATACCAAATAACTTGTGTTATACATTATAACCGACATTTTGAGGGAAATTGTGTGTTTATTATTACACGTACGATCTTTGTATATCGTAACACTTGTCTCGAGATTGTATGCAGGAA
Organism: Agapanthus africanus; assembly: GCA_030015575.1. NCBI lineage: Eukaryota > Viridiplantae > Streptophyta > Magnoliopsida > Asparagales > Amaryllidaceae > Agapanthus > Agapanthus africanus. The sequence goes on along the minus strand of JASDDO010000010.1, from coordinate 481,278,578 downwards.
ATTCCAGGAAAAGAGCCGAAACCGCTAAAAGTGCTGATAAAAATGCGCCAAGTCCAAGACTTGTGATCTGGCAATAAACAGGAAAGTATAAAAAGATTCCGGACATCAGGAAATATCCCTAAAGACGGCACAAGAATTACCTGAAGATTCCATGCAACATTCCCACAAAACGGCTGCGGATCCGCGGCCGAAGGGGCCTATTGGCGGCGGATCCGCGGCCACGTGGAGGCATTTTCGGCAGAACACATTGTCAGACTTCTCCTTCCAAGATCAAAACTTCTTCAATACACTTCGGTCTCCAGATACCTCCAGAAGCTTCCATCCTAACAGCCAAGCTTCTTGTACAAGCCTAATACCTCCAAGCTTCTCAAGCAAGCTAGCTAACTACCTTAACCTAGAAGCTTCTTCTCATAACAACCAAGCTTCTCTTGTAAGCTTGGTAACTAACTAAATCTAGAAGCGTCCTTCATAACTACCAAGCTTGCAAGAGAAGCTAAACCTAGTTTAGCTTCTAAAGGAAACTAAATCTAATCAAGCTTCTAGGGGAAGCTAAAGGAGAAGGCTATATAAAGGGACCTAAGGCTTCATATCAAAGGTTTTTCATCATTTTAGAGAAAATTCTAGTGAGATCCAAATCAATTCCAAAGCAAATTGAGTGACACAATTTGATCCAAATCAAGATCACCGAGTACAAAATCAAGCAAGAAGCCATCAAGCCTTTTTGAAGCGACGCCGATCTTCATCCGAGCAAGTGATCCAAGACGATCCGCGACTCACGAAGACGATGCGAAACTAGTTCGACGATCAAGTTCTCTCCTCAATTCTTGTAGTGTTGAGTGAATTGTAACGAAATGTTGAATAATGAAAGGTAAAAATTCTTGATTTTGCTTTTCTTTACATTTGAGCATTATGATGAGTTCTCAATTCTTGATTGTTTTCTTTGTCATGATGTTTGAGTGAAAACTCCGCTCGTGGAGGAATCGAGAAAATAGATAGATGATGATTATTAAATTCTTGAACGATTCGTAAGTCTTATGAGTTTTGTAAACTTTAGGAAATTGAATCATCGACAACCTAATTTAGAGCGAGATGCTTTCTTGAATGTTTTTGCTCTTAATTAGAGATCAACGATCGATGATTAAATTTCCTAGAGGCTAGCATTTGAATGATAATCAACGAAAGGATAAGGGATGATGATGAAGAAACCCTAGTTTCTTCGATAGATCCCTAAACCTCATTGATCGTCATCGATCTAGCAACAAATCATCAATAGATAAGAATACGTAATCACAAGTCTTCATCATCACTATCGATTCGATCGATTTCTACGAGCCTCATTACAAATCTTAATAACTCATTTGATTTGGATATCATCTTAATAATTCTTGATTCTTGATTCTTGATCTTTATTTTCTTGAAGATTCTTGAAACTAAACTTCACGTTTTATCGAATCAATTTTCTTTTCTCTTTAATTTTCAACTCAACTAAAACAATTGCGTGCAAATCACACTTTCCCTGTGGACGATCCGTATTCATTAACGTGCTTCATCGACACCGTTAATTGATTGCGGTATAAATTTCTTTGGTTGTGGAACATCTTATATACGACACCAAGAAAATGAGCAATCAAATGGCGCCGTAGCCGGGGATCGTGTGCTAATTTGTTCGTTTTTGAAATTTGAGTTGAAAGATTTATTAATCCATCAGAATTTTTAGATCAAAATTCGCACAAACACTAAACGATTCGTTGTGATTTGTTGCAAGAAAATCTAGAATCTGTGGAGCGAGAGGAAAAATTTTATGAATATTCCAGAGAGTTCAGTGAATGAACAGGAACAGTTCCTGAAAAATTTGTGCAGAGATCTCCTTACTGAACCACGCTTCCGCGGCCATAGGTAGATTCCCGCGGCGGTTCCGCGGCGTAATAGCTTTGTCACTGTACGAAATTTCTCAGGTATAATTCTCTCTTTCTTATCTCCTCCATGCTCTGTCCATTAACCAATTTCTGCAGGATTCTTTGCAAAAATTCGCAGCGCCGCAAAAATAAAAATTGTGCATGTTTGATCTTGGTTGTTTGCATTTTTAATACGGAAATTAAGGGGCAAAGACCAAATTCAGATTAGGTGAGGAGTTCATTACCTTTCCTAAGCCCCAAAAATCATAAAACTGCATCCGCCTTACCCTCATTAACTAAAAAATATCTAGACATGACTCTACGGACCGTCGCGCTCACTTAGGACAGAAGGAGGTCGTGGGTAATCTTTTGCTTATCCGCGTTTCTTTTGTGGTGTCTATGGCAAGTGGTTACTTAATTAGGCCCACTACTTACGTAGTGGAGAACCTCCCACTTACCTGGCACTTACCTGGCCACAGGAGGGACAAAGAGGCAGTAGAGGATTTATCTTGCGACTTGTCTTCTGGAAGTCTAGGAGCGGTCTAGAGACTTGACCTAGGTGACCACTAGATTTAGGATTGCTTGTGCATTGTTTGTGATTTGCATTTTTTCAAAAATCCGTATCTTTTTCAAAACAGACACCAATCCACATTTTACTTAATTATCACAACGCTGCCACTTGTGCTAAACCCTTTAGTGCATGCTCGGCTGGACACGGGATTCTAGTGCCCGTCTTGTCCGCGTTCCCCCTATCGACTCCGAAGTCGGTAATTCTACGTCTACTTCTTCTTTACCTACCACCACATCCACTTCGATGGACAATTCTCCATTGAACTTCTTTAACACTACTCTGCCGCCGTCCGCAGGTGTGCAGAATCTACCCCGCATCTCTCTCCAAGAGAGATGTTATCCTATGCGAAGTCCTCTTTCGACCTGTCTCACCATTCCACCAGCCAATGAGGACAATTTTGAAATAAAACCCCAATACATCAATCTTCTACCAAAAGATCACGGTCTCGAGTCTGAAGACGCATATGTCTTTATTACCAAATTTGAAAATGTATGCGCTATGATAGGTACTTCACAGATTTCTGTGGATGCTATGCGTCTACGTCTTCTCCTATTCACCTTGTGCGATATAGCCGAGAAGTGGCTTTATAACACAGCCGCACATTCTATTTCAAACTGGGAAGAATTGGTCGCAGCTTTCATTAAGAAATTCTACCCCAATCATAAAACAGCTCGAGTCCGTAGCGAAATAAATCAATTCACCCAGCTTCCAAATGAACCATTCTCGAAGAGTTTTGAACGCTTCAAGGATCTGTTAGTTCAATGTCCACATCAAGGAATTCCTAGATGGGATCTGTTCAGAATCATATATGAGGGCATTAATCCTACCACAAAACAGAACCTTGAATCCATGTGTCAAGGCACCTTCATGACTAAAGATGATGGTGAAGCCTGGAGATTCTTAGAAGATTTCGCTGAAAAATCTTTACAGTGGGAGAGTGTAAACCAGTCATCGTCTAGGGGTGGCATTCACCAAATTAATGTTTCCATAGGAGTTAGAGCTGAAATGGCAGTAATGCAAAAGAAGCTCGAAGCTATGGAACATAAATTTTTAGTAGCATCCCTAAATCAAATGTCGCTCCCCAAAATTGTATGTGGATGCTGTTCTGATCCATCTCATCTTACGGAAGAATGTCCATTGAATTCTCCGTTTCAAGGTCAAGAGTATACCAATGTTGCTTTCCAACAAAGACCTAGAAACGATCCGTATTCTTCCACTTATAATCAGGGTTGGAGGAATCACCCTAACTTTACTTGGAACCAACATCAAAATCAAAACACGGTTCCAAACCAAAACAATTTTCAAAGGGGTCCTCCACCACAACAGCAACCACTTCAACTAACTCAGCACCCCTACCAATCACAAAATTTTCAAAACCAGGTCAACACTCCTACACCGTCTAATCCCTTGCAGTTGACCGGTTCTGATGAATCCTCTTCATTCGCACAAACTATGAATTTTCTTTTGACAAATTTCATGCAAGTTTCGGCTGAAATAAAGACTTCCGTCGATAAAATCCAGAAAAACTCTGACTCTCATGGTGAGAGTATTAAATCGATGGAAGCAGAAATTGCAAGATTAAAAGCCGAAATGAGTGCGATAGAGAAATGGAAACTTCCGTCTCAACCCCTGCCGAATCCTGGGCATTACAATGTAAATGCCATCACAATGTTGAGATCAGGAAGAGTGCTAAATAATCACGTTGGGGAAGAAATTGATGATCATGAAAAATTTATCAATAATGCCCCTGCTGAGACCTTTCCTTCCACACACACTTCTACTTCTGATCCTTGTTCTTCTACCCCACCACCTTCTTGCGAGTCTATTCTTCATTTTCCCCAAGGCTCGACACCTCAACAAATCTCTTCTAGTCCACCAAAGACGATCCCCACTCCTATTCTGGGATCACTTCCGCACACACCACCTTCTCCAATGATGGACCCATCTCTTATTGCTAAAGCTCCTTATCCGAATCAGTTAAGGGGTAACAAATCGAGTTCACATATGGAGAAGATTATGGAATTGTTTAAACAGGTTAATATCAATATCTCTCTCCTAGATGCTATCCAACAAGTCCCCGCTTATACGAAAATTCTCAAAGACTTGTGCACTAGGAAGAGGAAGACTCAAGTGCCAAAGAAGGTCTTCATGACTAATATGTTAGCACTGCTTTTACCCCGCAGTTACCAAAGAAACGTAAGGATCCGGGATGTTCTACAATATCGATTTCTATTGGGGGTAAAAACATCAACCGTGCTTTACTTGACCTTGGCGCAAGTGTTAACCTGCTTCCATACTCTGTATACGAGCAGTTAAGGATTGGAGAGTTGAAACCAGCTCACTGCACTCTCCAAATGGCAGACCGTTCAATCACCAAACCTAGGGGTGAACTGGAGGATGTGTTGATAAAAGTCGGGGAATTTGTATTCCCTGAGGACTTTATTGTTCTCGATACACAACCTGTAGCCAACCCACAGAATCAAATTCCGGTGATTTTGGGTCGACCATTCCTTGCCACTTCCAATGCTGTCATTAACTGTCGAAATGGTTCAATGAACCTATCTTTTGGAAAAATGACAATTGAACTGAACATCTACAAAATTGGAAGTCAGCCATCTGAACCATCTGCTCATATACTTGATGTCTATTCTGTCCACGAGATTGCTCCCGAAAGTTGCGAAGTTGATGAACTTTGCTTTGAAGATCTCGATGACACTAGCACATCAATGTTTGATCTTGCACATTCTAGTGAGGACACTCTTTCCATGCTTGAGTCTGACACTCTTGACTCATCACCTTCCGAGTCTGTATCTTTTGCAGGCTACGAGCTTCTTTGTGACTCCGAAAATCATTCGATGACCCCACCTTCTATAATTTTTCCGCCAGCATTAGATCTCAAACTTTTACCTTCTCATCTTAAATATGCATATTTAGGTGATAATGAGTCTTTACCGGTGATCATATCCGCTTCTCTAGCATCAAAGCAAGAGAATGCGCTTTTGACGGTATTGAGATCTAATAGCTAGGTGTTTGGTTGGACTATGGCTGACATCAAAGGGATTAGTCCCTTGATTGTAGAACATCATATACATTTGATAGATGAAGCCAAGCCAACCCGAGAACCACAGAGACGGTTGAACCCCGTCATGAAGGATGCGGTTAAGAAAGAAATCGTCAAATGCCTTGATAATGGTATCATTTACCCAATCCTTGATAGCCAATGGGTGTGTCCAATTCATGTCATCCCTAAAAAATCTGGCATCACAGTCATAACAAATGAGGTAAATGAGTTAATCCAGACACGCGCTCAAACTGGATGGCGTGTATGTATTGATTATAGAAACTCAATGCCGCAACGAGGAAATACCACTTTCCTCTACCTTTCAATGACCAGATGCTAGAACACTTAGCTGGACATGAATATTACTGCTTCATGGACGGATACTCTGGCTATAACCAGGTCCCTATTGCCAAAAAGGATCAAGATAAAACCATATTTACTTGTACTTTTGGTACCATTGCTTATAGACGCATGCCCTTTGGGTTATGCAATGCTCCCGCTACATTTTAGCGGTATATGATGGGGATATTCTCGGACATGGTCGAGAATTTTTCGGAGATTTTCATGGGCGATTTCTCGATATTCGGAGATTCTTTTTCTGACTGCCTATCTAATCTTGACGCAGTTCTTACTTGTTGTAAAGAGAAGAACTTAACTTTGAATTGGGAAAAATGCCATTTCATGGTCCAAGAGGGAATTGTGCTTGGACATGTTATTTCACGAAAAGGCATTGAGGTTGACAAAGCTAAAATAGATGTCATTCAAAACCTTCCTCATCCCAAATGCATCAAGGATATCCGATCTTTTCTTGGCTATGCAGGCTTTTACAGGAGATTCATTAAGGATTTTAGCAAAATTGCTAGACCTTTAACTCTTCTCTTGACCAAGGACACAACCTTTCACTTTGACTCGGATTGTGAGGCAGTATTCGACTCACTCAAACACTCTCACTACAGCCCCCGTTTTATCGTCTCCAGATTGGAACCACCCTTTTGAGCTTATATGTGATGCATCAGATTTTGCAGTTGGTGCAGTCCTAGGAAAACATATTGAAAAGATGCCACAAGTGATCTATTATGCAAGCAAGATCCTGAACGATGCTCAAATTAACTATACAACTACCGAAAAAGAACTCTTGGCGGCTGTATTTGCATTAGAAAAATTCAGGCCATACTTGATTGGCTCACCTATTATTGTGTACACCGACCACTCTGCCTTGAAATATCTTTTGGCGAAGAAAGATGCTAAAGGTAGGTTAATACGTTGGATCTTTCTATTACAAGAATTTGATCTTGATATTAAAGATAAGAAAGGATGTGAAAAAGTTATAGCCGACCATCGGTCATGCATCTCTTCTTCACCTGTGACCCTGACGATCAATGATTTTTTCCGGACGAACAACTCTTGAATGTATCCGATGAACCTTGGTTCAGGGATATTGTGAATTATCTTGCTACGGGACTTATTCCCCGTGAATGGTCAAAACAGGACAAACATCGATTTCTATCCCAAGTAAAACACTTTTACTGGGATGAACCATATCTGTTTAAGTATTGTCCTGATCAGATCATTCGCCGATATGTCCCTAATGATGAATTCAAGAGTGTTCTATTTTTTTTCATGATCAGGCATGTGGGGGTCATTTCGGTCCTCGAAAGACGGCGGAGAAGGTTTTGCAATGCGGTTTCTATTGGCCGACTTTGTTCAAAGAGGCATTTGATCATTGCAAAACCTGTGCACAGTGTCAACACACGGATAGGATTTCCCGGAGAAATGAGATGCCACAGCAACCCATCTTAGTGGTTGAAATTTTCGACGTTTGGGGCATTGACTTTATGGGTCCTTTTCCCAACTTCTTTGGGAATCTGTACATACTGCTTGCGGTTGATTACGTCTCGCAGTGGGTTGAAGCTATTTCTTGTCGCACTAATGACAAAAAGGTTGTCATTAAGTTCTTAAAAGAAAACATCTTTTCGCGGTTTGGACACCCACGCGCTATCATTAGTGATAACGGGACGCATTTCTGCAACAGGTCTTTTGAGACTTTGATGCGGAAATATGCAATCAACCACAAACTTTCCACACCCTATCATCCCTAAACGAGCGGGCAGGCTGAGGTTTCAAACAGACAAATCAAACAAATTCTGGAGAAAACTGTTTCTAAAAATCGAAAAGGTTGGTCGACCAAACTGACGGATGCTCTTTGGGCATTCCGAACTGCATATAAAACCAATCTAGGGATGTCTCCTTATAGACTAATGTTTGGTAAGGCTTGTCACCTGCCGGTCGAGATTGAGCACAAAGCAATGTGGGCCATCAGAGAAATCAACTTTGACTTAAATCAAGCCTGCAACTTTCAGAAGCTGCAATTAAATGAGCTAAGCGAACTCCGCGATGAAGCTTATGATAATACTGTAATTGTAAAGAACCGGACTAAGGTATTTCACGATAAAAATATTTTGAGAAAAACTTTTACACCTGCTCAACAAGTCCTTCTTTATGATTCACGACTCTATCTTCATGCGGGTAATCTACGATCTCGATGGAAAGGACCTTTTGTTGTGCGGTCTGTATACCCGCACGGGGCAGTTGAGGTTCAAAATGTTAAAAACGGTACATTTTTCAAAGTAAATGGACATAGATTAAAACCGTATTTTTCCACTGACCCAACGGAGGAGCTCCTATTTTTACAGGAACCCATTAATCTTGATTAAAATTCCTCCGTCTCACTTCCATGTCCTGTAATTTACTATATCATCTTTATAATGGAGGTGAGTGAAAAGAATAAGTTTGGGGTAGGATTTTCACGATCATATTTATTGACCCCATTAATAAATTTCCTCCCAAGCTTACAGGTTTTTGTGATTTAGCGGATGGCAACAGTGAGGACACTGTTGGAAACAAGTTTGGGGGAGGTTTGTGCTTATTTTCACATCATTTGCATATCAGTTTGCATAAGCACAAAACATTTATAACCTATAAAATTTTTTTAAAAATTCAAAGATAAAAATATTTAATATTTAATTTTATAATAAAAGATTAAATAGTGAAAAAATACATCCAAAAGATTGGAAAAATTTAAGAAAACCTAGAAAATTAGAAGTTTTCTTAAACGAACTAGTAATAAGTAGTTATGAGTCGGTGTCCCAAAGGTTAGTAAGATGAAAGAAGTCACTAATCTGAGGATAAAAATAAGTCTGAAAAATAGTTCCTATTCTGGAAGTCAAACATTTGAATGTTGATACGCTACTATACGCACTTACACACGTCTTGAAGCTCGGGATAGTAGAGGATACCTTGAAATGCTCTTGTCTAAAAGCCAAAGTTTGAAGGAAATAATAAATGAAGAAAATATAAAATGGTGAAGAAAAAAATGAACACTGGTTTTGTTATCACCAAGGCAGCAATAAAAAAATATAGCGAGAGTGCTTCATCACCTAGTGCCTTAGACCAACTGGTCTGGGAGTCACTGCTAAGCCTTAGGTGGTGCAAGACGAGGAAAATGCTAATACACCTAATAAGCAAGCACATAAGTAATCGGTCGGTTAGTACCTCAAGAAGTATTAACGGTCGCATGAAAAATGTGTGAGCAAATCCATTTAAATATTCATTGATTAAAAAGTACTGAGGTGATGGACAAGAGTATGATAGCTTGAATTGAATTCTCCGAGTGTAGGGATGTCTTTTACACACACGTAGGGTGATATGATCGATGTTTGGAAGAAAGGTAGGAATGAAGAATAAAGACGATGTTTTATTGAGGGATGATGTGATTTCTAACATCTTTTCATGACTATTAAGATAGGGCTCATGACAACAGAAAAGCTAGTATAGTCGAAAACTCTAATTTTCAAAGTCTTTCTTTTACAATTCTTATCTTTATATGTAATTTTCACGGTCTTCCTTTTATTATGGGATTTTGTGGGTGCAATCCGCTGAAAACCCTAAGGAGAAAATACTCCTCCTACTAGGGATACCTAGAGGTTTAAAGGCTTATTGCACGTGCTCAGTGCAATCGTGTTGCCTACGAAAGTGTGCTAGTTAGTTTTTCTTTTTCTTTATTTCTCCTTCTCTTTTTAATAAAACAAGTTTGCTCGAGACGACCAAAAATAAGTTTGGAGGAATTTGATCAGTCGAAAATATTGCATTTTTAACACATCAATATCCCTACTATTTGCAATCATCTAAAGGTGTTCGGTATGAATATAGCACATATTAGCAAATCGTCTGTAAAATACCAAATAACTTGTGTTATACATTATAACCAGCATTTTGAGAGAAATTGTGTGTTTATTATTACACGCACGATCTTTGTATATCGCAACACTTGTCTCGAGATTGTATGCAGGAAATTCCAGGAAAAGAGTCGAAACCTCTAAAAGTGCTGATAAAAATGCGCCAAGTCCAAGACTTATGATCTGGCAGTAAACAGGAAAGTATAAAAAGATTCCAGATATCAGGAAATATCCCTAAAGGCGGCACAAGAATTACCTGAAGATTCCATGCAATATTACCACAAAACGGCCGCGGATCCGCGGCCGAAGGGGCCTATTGGCGGCGGATCCGCGGCCACGTGGAGGCATTTTCGGCAGAACACATTGTCAGGCTTCTCCTTCCAAGATCAAAACTTCTTCAATACACTTCGGTCTCCAGATACCTCCAGAAGCTTCCGTCCTAACAGCCAAGTTTCCTTTACAAGCCTAATACCTCCAAGCTTCTCAAGTAAGCTAGCTAACTACCTTAACCTAGAAGCTTCTTCTCATAACAATCAAGCTTCTCTTGTAAGCTTGGTAACTAACTAAATCTAGAAGCTTCCTTCATAACTACCAAGCTTGCAAGTGAAGCTAAACCTAGCTTAGCTTCTAAAGGAAGCTAAGCCTAATCAAGTTTCCAGGGGAAACTAAAGGAGAAGGTTATATAAAGGGACCCAAGGCTTCATATCAAAGGTTGTTCATCATTTTAGAGAAAATTCTAGTGAGATCCAAATCAATTCCAAAGCAAATTGAGTGACACAATTTGATCCAAATCAAGATCACCGAGTATAAAATCAAGCAAGAAGCCATCAAGCCTTTTTGAAGCAACGCCGATCTTCATCCGAGCAAGTGATCCAAGACGATCCGCGACTCACGAAGACGATGCGAAGCTAATTCGACGATCAAGTTCTCTCCTCAATTCTTGTAGTGTTGAGTGAATTGTAACGAAATGTTGAATAATGAAAGGTAAAAATTCTTGATCTTGCTTTTCTTTACATTTGAGCATTATGATGAGTTCTCAATTCTTGATTGTTTTCTTTGTCATGATGTTTGAGTGAAAACTCCACTCGTGGAGGAATCGAGAAAATAGATAGATGATGATTATTAAATTCTTGAACGATTCTTAAGTCTTATGAGTTTTGTAAACTTTAGGAAATTGAATCATCGACAACCTGGTTTTGAGCGAGATACTTTCTTGAACGTTTTTGCTCTTAATTAGTGATCAACGATCAATGATTGAATTTCCTAGAGGCTAGTATTTGAATGATAATCAACGAAAGAACAAGGGATGATGATGAAGAAACCCTAGTTTCTTGGATAGATCCCTAAACCTCATTGATTGTCATCGATCTAGCAACAAATCATCAATAGATAAGAATAAGTAATCACAAGTCTTCATCATCACTATCGATTCGATCGATTCCTACGAGCCTCATTACAAATCTTGATAACTCATTTGATTTGGATATCATATTAACAATTCTTGATTCTTGATCTTTATTTTCTTGAAGATTCTTGAAACTAAACTTCACATTTTATCGAATCAATTTTCTTTTCTCTTCAATTTTCAACTCAACTAAAACAATTGCGCGCAAATCACACTTTCCCTGTGGACGATCCATATTCATTATCGCGCTACATCGACACCATTAATTGATTGCGGTATAAATTTCTTTGGTTGTGAAACATCTTATATATGACACCAAGAAAATGATCAATCACCAGGCTAAGTGGGCCCATGCCCAAGTCAAGCCCGAACATGAAGCGGTTGGCCTCCCCCATGCCAAGAAGAAAATTATGTAATAAATAAGTTTGATGTAATTTTCATGCATGAATGTAAAAAAAATGGGCATAAAGCCAATTTTTTTGTAAAGCCCATGGCTCATGTGCAAAAGAAATCAACACATCAGGTATGAGATGGGGAAAAATGCCATTTTGTAAAGCCTAAGGTGCTATATGTAAATTTGTAAGCCTATAAAAGGTAACATGATGATGATATGAAAAGAAGAATTCATTCCCTCAAAATTTAGGGTTTGTGTGCCTCCTTCTCCTTCTTCAAGGTTCTAAACCTTCTTCCCTTTCTTGAATTAAATTAAGAGTTTCACTCTTCCTTTTCCAAAAAGAAATAGTTTTTCACCATAAAACTCTTGAAAGGGAACACAGAACTTCCATCAAATTTCCAAAAGAGAAGATTTTTAAATCTCACTCTCTTTTCTCGAAGATCCAGCCAGTAGAGAGGAGGAAGAATGAGACCCATCCCCAAAAATCCCATTTTGGGAAGATTCAAGGCTCAAGAGAAAACCCAGGGCTCAAGGGAGAAGAAAAAGGGCCCTCTTTCATCATCTTCGAAAATATCTTAGGAGTTTAACTCCACAAAAAATTAATATATATATATAATAAATCTTTATTTTTAGAAATTCAACTCCAAAAATAAATCGGGAGTACAACTCCCACTGCAGGGGCTAAGCCCCTTTGTCCTTTTTTTGAAGTTTAACTCCAAAACACAATTGGGAGTTCAACTCCTAGTATAGGGGTTAAGCCCCTTTTTCCCGCTGGCGCCCAGCGCCCGCGTGCCGAGCACGTGAGGCGCCAGCGCACAGCGCCCGGGTGCCGAGCACGTGAGGCACTGGTACCCACGCGTCCTTTGGACGCTCTTTTTCCCTCTTTTTTATACATATACAAACTCAACAACATTTTCCCTATAAGAAAAAATTTCGAACGGGGCGCTGCTCCGCACCCCGCAAGGAGGATGCTTGCCCTCTTGACCCCCAGCCCGTTATCCGGGTAGCGAGGCCCCCGTAAACTCTGCGAGGTCCCCGATATATCCAAAACCCCTCAAGACACACATACGCACACTGCACATTGAGTTCGCATGACCAGTTTGACCCGTCAATCGGAGGTTCCCTCGCTCCAAAGGCAAGGGGTAATTAACGGCAGCTTAGTCCACGGCTGCCAGAGATTCGGATCTCCACAATCAATAAACCTCCGCCTACCCTAGACAGGGGGAATCTGTAGTATGTCTGACAAGAGACGCGTATTCCCATCCCAATGGGATGACGAAAAACGCCTTGCAGATTCTGGCACGCCCGGTGGGATCTTATCTCCCCCCATACATATCCATATTAGTACTGAAATAATGCCCTTTCATGCAGGATTTCAAGCGATCAAGCCTCAACAATGTCTCCAAGTACAAACTCAGCTTTCGACACAACTCCCATCTACTACACGATGAAGATGGACGCCAGGACGATCCTCCCGGCTAGCCTCGGGCGACAGTAGGAGGAGCCGCCGCTACCATTTAGCTCTATTCAGTTCGTGCCACCTAACGCCATCCCAGCTCAACAGATAGACCGACCTCGAAAGGCAGGAGGCCAAATGTGGTGATCTCAAAGGCACCACTATCCAAACGCAAGTTGGTGTTTAAATGACTTTTCTTGGCCCCAACTGGGGGCACGGCCATCAACACCACCAAAGCTGTAAGGCATCTCGGGCAAACGCTAGCGGTGTCCCGTACAACTGCTCAATTGGGTATCTTCAATAAGCTCCTTGTCAATCGACTCACGATGGCTTCCTGGATGACGGATGCCCGTCAAGCCCTCAAAATTGAGAAGCTAAGACAGAAAAGGCTCAGATATAGAGCAAACAAAAGGGCTAAGGCTCATGCTAGACGAAACTTCATGAGATTCCAAGAAAAGGGTTACCCCGCCAAAGATAAAGAGATGGCTGGACATGTGGTCCACAGTGTCTATATGGTGGGCACGCGCGGCAAGAGCAAGGACGGGACCACCACATTTCAAATCAAATCTGGTATGAATGTGGCTGCCACTTCCCAAGACTAGAATCATCTGGAAGGTAATGAAAACCCTTCCAGTGAGGCTGATAAGCAGAGAGATCCCTCGGTTCATGAGGAGTCGGGCTCGGAAAGAGAAGAGGAGCCAATCTTCCGTCCCAAGACCGCATAGCAACAACTTCTCCAAGAGCTCCAAAACCAGCTCAGAAACAAAAATAAGAAGATGACCAAGCTCTACTTGAAGATCGACGACTTGAAAAACGTCATCTTACAACTCACAGCCCAAGTTGCCTCTCAACCGCCCAATCAAGTGCAGGGCTCTGCTCATGAACCGGGAAGCGGTGTCTCGAGCTAGTCGACGCTTATTCGCTCAAATCCAAAGGTGGGCGAACCGCATGAGAGTCAGTCACATCCTATCTCGGGAAATGTCTTAGCTACTGATGACAGCAACCCACTAACGCAAGATCAAATGATGGATTTGGTTGCCAATAAAGTCAAAACATTGGTAGCCGAAGCCGGAGAGCAAAAAGATGTCAGCAGTAGCGAGAGACCATATCCTGCTCGGTATGATTTGGTGGAGTTTCCTGGCGGCTATGTCATCCCCAAATTCGGAAGATTTAATGGGACGAGAAATGCGAATCAACACATTGCCCACTTTAAAGCCTCATGCGGGAATACTGGGGGTAATGATGCACTTCTCCTCCACCAGTTTGTTAATAGCTTAACCGATGTCGCTTTCGACTGGTACGCTAGCATACCGGATGGCTCCGTTACTACTTTCATCCAAATGGAATCTTTGTTTGGACAAATGTTCATGAGTGTCAGCGATAAGATCACCATCGCCGACCTCATAAGGACTAAGCCAAAGAACAACAAAAGTAGCACGGATTTTATAACCCGATGGCGCAATTTCTCCGTCAAATGTGAACGGCCGATAGAGCAGGACCAATCGGTCAGCCTCCTCGTCGGAAATCTCAACAATTGGATGGCCCCATTTCTATGCACCGCGAGTCTCAAAACATTTCAAGAGCTGACCAGGAAAGTTCTGATGTTGGAGCGTTCAAAGCAGGAGTCCTTCTCTGTTTCCCAAAATAATAATAGGTCCTGGAGAAACCGAAAGAAGGATAATCGTAAAGGCGGAAATTCCGACGTTGCTGAATCTTTTAACACTTCGGCTAACCGTAATAAGCGAGGGATGAGCGGGCCTAATGCCAACCAGCCTCGGAAGCCAATGTTCGGAAAGGGAAGAGAATCTCCACTGAAAGAGAAGCTGGATAATGTCTATTCCTTCAGAAGAGACAAAGTCCATAAAATATTCAAAGACGCCCTAAGAAACGGTCTACAATTGCCAGAATCAAAAAGACTGCAAGAAGCGAATATGACCGACGACCCGAAATATTGCCCTTATCACAGAGTGATAAGTCATGATATTGAGGACTGCTTCATTTTCAAAGATTGGGTCGAAAAACAATACAAGGCAGGAGAGATAGAACTGTCTAAAGGCGTGTTAACAAACAGTCAAGCTGCGACTGCCAATTTCTTACAAACGGAGACTGAAGCCCTTCGGGAACTTGATTCTCTCAGACATCTGACTTTCTCTGGAAAGGGCGGATCAAGGCAACAAGCTAAAAGCCAAACGAGCAACATTGCCAATGAAAAAGCGATAGACGGGTACACAACCCATACGGTCTACATGATGGGGCCCTGAGGAACAAGTCCTCCTAAGCCTTATAGCCATGGCGATGACGTGGTTATTGCCATCCAACACCGGATCGGTCTAGATGATGAAGAGCTTGTTTATGCAATTAAGCCAAAGGAGCCCGTAGTTCCTGCAGAATCGAGCCCAGGCTCCAACAGTTGACCACCACGTCGTTAAACTGGTAACAGTCGACCTTTAAGTCGTTAAACTAGGGATGTAAAAATGTGTAAATAAAAAAGTAATAATGAAGGGCCGAAATGATAGAGCAACTCGCAATAAAAATCAACGGGTAAAATAAAAATGAAAATAAACAGCCAAAATGATGGAGTAACCGCGAATGAATAGCCAAAATGATAGAGCGATCACGACCTTCGCGATAAGAAAAGCTGAAATGATAGAGCAATCGCGGTAAGAAAAACCTTCAATGGCGAATGATGAGTCGTTCCTGGTACCATATTCCAATGCAGCGATGCAGATGCCAACCAAAATTTCAAATCTCTGAATGTCCCAACGGCGAATGATGAGTTGCTCCTAGTACCATATTCCGGTGCAGCGATGCAGATGCCAAAAAAGTGCTAAAATTCTCCCAGCCCTGCGGTTGGTCCCCAAACTGGCTACCGTATAAGTCACGCCCCGCTTTCCAGTGTGCGGGCAGAGGACGCGACGAGGCCGCTACGTATTTACTCTAAAGTAAACACGCTGAGCGTATCTAAGCAATATAAAATAAAAGTACACAAGAGACAAGATGTCAATGAACAAATACTTTATTTATTAACATTCTTTTTTACAATACATCTGAAAAGTAAATACATAGAATGAAAAGCAATGCCTAAACAGTGGCATAATAGAAATGGAAAGTACTGAAATGAAATGTACAAGTATCTAGAGCTCGGGGTCAAAAGCTAGCTGGTCCAAATCCTCGATGGTGGGCTCGATCTCCTGAAGGTCCGATCCACCTGACAACATTCCAAAGAAGAAATAGATAGAATGTCGTCAGCGAACAATCACCCGGTAAGTCCCAAAGATAAGGGAGAAGTAAAATAAACAGAGAGAGTGTGTAACTTTTAAAGTTGTATTATATTGTTAACGCTGTTGTTTGTAGTTTGGTACAGAAGATGCCAGTGTATACGAGAGGAGTCTCACTTTCCCCGGAGACTAAGGTATCAGGAGTACAAGGCTCCGTCGATAATACTACGGAACAACGGCATGAATGTAATTACGTCTTAAGTGACCACCTCGTGCCACCTTTAACATATTCCGTACCAGTCTACCACTTTATAACCCCGTAGTGTTTATTGTATTGAATTATAAATGGAATTGTAAATTGTATTGTCTTATATTATAGATTGTATAGATGGATGACTTGCCGGAACCATGATATCAGTACATGGATGTAATTGGAGAATCATGTTGATGGATGTATATGCATGGTTCGGTTCAGTCAATACAGATTGAATAGATTGAACAGATTGATTATATGAATTCATGGATTTACATTGTAATGTAGTTTTATACTTGAATATCATTCAAGTCAGATTATATATATTGGGACTCGGTCTGAGTCAGACAATTTAGAAAAAAGAAATTGAATCCTAAATTAGATTTTGGTGTTATCGGTAACCGCTGCACATGGACGGCATGATTTGTGTCTTTTTCTAAGACGATTACCGTGTTGATAACACCGTTTGTTAAGTTGTCTACCTTAAATAGGCAATCACCCATATCTCCGGCTCTCTGAGGCTCAAGAGACTGGTCCCGCTCAAACCTATATTTACTGGGGTCCTTATTGTAATTTAGTATAACTTGAGAGGGTTTTATGTAAAAATAATTTTGTAAAATTTTCAAAATACACCTCAAATATTTAATTATCGTCTTTAGGGTTTTCATAGATGTAGATTTTATATATGTGATATTTCTAGTGAATAAAACCTAATTTCATAATATATGGTATTTAATTGTAAGTTATTGAACTTGTATGGAATTGCATGGTATTTTCATGTAAAATGATTCTTTTGATTTAGAAAGTTAGAATATTTATATTATATCAAAAATTAGATAATTGATTACATATATATATATATAAAATAATTTTAATTTAATATTTTTCTAGAAATCTCATTTTCCTAAAATGATATTAAAATTTCCATCGGAATCCGAATGCTCTTTGCGGAGGTCTGAATTCCGCTCTACTTAACCCAAGGATGTGCGATAAACTGCACCATCCCGAAAACAGGGCTCCCCAAAAATGGGTTGTAGAGGTACAATTTCATGGAAAATTAAATACCTTTTTTGTAGAAAATGGTTTTGTAGTTTAGAGTATTTATTTGTAAAATCGTATTTCCGTATTCTATGTTTCCAAAAGATATCGTGATATGATAGAGATATGTGTTGTGAGGAGGGAGGTCATTACCTCATGAACTATCTAAAGGTATAACAAGAAATAATAAGATTTATGTCGAAACTAAACTATATGGTATTTTTCTGTAAAATTGCGATAAAAAGTAAAATAGGAATTCTTTTGATATGAAACTTGTCAATATGTTTTGTTAATGTTTAATCATCATTATGTGATGGTTTGGTATTATTGTTTTTAAGAAAATTATGATTTTTAAGGAAAAACCGAATCGGTAATCGGATTAACTCCACTTCCGTCGTGTTTTAGAATTCTAAGTTTTAGAATATTAAAAAGAAGGAGGATGTTTCCCCCCAACAAGAGATCAAGGCTCTGTTCAAAATTTGAACTGAGGCAGCGCCTCACGTGCAAAGCACGAGAGCGCCAGCGCCTAGAGTTAAAAACTCTGAGGCAGCGCCTTACGTGCAAAGCACGAGAGCGCCAGCGCCAAGAGTTAAAAACTCTGAGGCAGCGCCTCACGTTCAAAGCACGAGAGCGCCAGCGCTAGAACTAAAAGTTCTCCACCATTGGATCAAAGATTCAATGAAGATGATAAATCATCAAATTACAGAATTAAATTCTGTTAAGGAAATATTTCCCCATTCTTTCTAAAAAAATAAAGAGTACGCTCTGTAAAACAGAGCGTCGTTGGATCAAAGATCCAATGGTGATTAGAAATCATCGAATTACAGAATAAGCTCTGTATGGGAAAATATTTTCCCAATCTTGTTAAAAACAAGAAAGATGTCTTCTATAAAACAAAAGGCCTAGGATCAAAGATCCAATGGTGGATAAAATCCCCAAATCAATTAGAGATCTCTCAATGAGAGATTTCCTTAACTAAATAAACAAATCAGCTTCCACTATATAAAGAACCCAAGACTTCAAGTCTTGTAGAGAAGAACCCCCCATAAACTTCAAACTTCAAGACGAGAATGATTTCTCCTTATGGTAAATAAAAAGAAGAGAGATCATAACGACTCCTCCATATCTAAGAGTTTAACTCTCACATCAGAAAAACTTAATTCTTTTTCCAGATCACAAATCTATAAGACAAAGTCTTTCATAAAAATAAGAGAGATCATAGCGTCTCCTCAATATCTAAGAGTTTAACTCTCACATCAGAAGAACTTAGTTCTTTTTCTAGATCACAGATCTATAAGACAAAATCTTTCATAAAAATAAGAGAGATCATAGCATCTCCTCCATATCTAAGAGTTTAACTCTCACATCAGAAGAACTTAGTTTTTTTTCCAGATCTCAGATCTATATGACAAAGTCTTTTACAAGTGAGAATCTAATTCTCAGAGAATTTAATCGGGCAGAACAAAAAACTCAGTGCTTAGCACTCAAAGTCTGGCGCTCAGCGCCAAGTGCTCCACGTGCTCCTCACGCGGGCGCTATTTAAGAAGAAGCGCTTAGCACTCTAAGTCTGGCGCTCAGCGCCGAGCGCTTCACATGCTCTTCACGCGGGCGCTATTTAAGAAGAAGCACTTAGCACTTAAAGTCTGGCGCTCAGCGCCGAGCGCTTCACATGCTCCTCATGCGGGCGCTATTTAAGAAGAAGCGCTTAGCACTCAAAGTCTGGCGCTCAGCGCCGAGCGCTCCACCTGCTCCTCACGTGGGCGCTATTTAATAAGAAGTGCTTAGCACTCAAAGTCCGGCGCTCAGCGCCGAGCGCCGGACGTGCTCCTCACGTGGGCACTATTTAATAAGAAATGCTTAGCACTTAGTGTTTGGCGCTCAGCGCCGAGCGCCTCACGTGCTCTGCACGTGGGCTCCATAAATTATTTAACATCCTATATAAAAGAATATGAATAAAACAAAAAGAAAGAGGGGTGTCAGAACCCAAATCAATGCTCAGCCGTGCTGATACGGAAATGTGATCAGGCCCAAATAAGTAATCAAGTGGGCGGAGCCCAAGGTTGGCAAAACCCCAAATTGACCAAGCCCATATGTCTTCTTATAAATTGGCCTTAGACCCAGACAAGACTACCAAGTCCCTGATGAAAATTCATTGGTTCAAGGGTACATTTCTTCACTCCTCTGATACTAATCGTTGTAATCCTTCAACGTCTTCAGAGTGGTGGCGGGTCCCGACGATAAACAATAATGGATCGCAACGTCCCTAAACAAAACTCTATGGACCATGATGTCCTTAAACCCAACGGACCGCAACGTCCTTAAACTAAAATAACATAGCCCAAATGCTCTTTCTTTGGATCTAAATGATCCTAAAACTTTGTTAAGTAGATCTTAGTCTAAAATTAGAATAACGTATTCTTAACAAATATTTAAGTTGATCTTAATCTCAAACGAGATTAACAATCCTTAAATCAAACCAAACCCAAATCTAAGAAAATACGGATTTGGACTAATTCATGCCCTACGGGCGACAACACAAATTAGTCTCCGTATACAATTCACGGGCAACCAAAAATAAAATAAACACACACGAAACGAAGTGAACATCTGGAGCAGGAGAAAGTGGTTATCGCTATGCGGTAACGTAATTAACTGCAGGGTCTTGCGCCTGCAGGGAAGAGCGTCCCCACAATCAAAAACCCCTCGCAAATGAGGGGGAATCTGACGAAGTCTGCTACAACAGCCGCATCTGTCCAAACTTCCGATACATGGTGCCATAAATCAACTTGGTATCTTCGGAGAGGTAGACAGATAAAACCAAAAAGCATCTGCCCCCAAAATTCAGGCCAGACGTCCTAAACGTCTTGGTCGCGTCTTTCGGCGGTAAACAGATTCTGGCACGCCCGGTAGGACCTTTTCCTCTTTTCACTCCACACTTCATGTGTCGTGTTTCACGAACAAATCGCGGTTTAATATGGTTGCCCCTGGAGTCAAGGTATTGAGATTTGGTGTTTTGCTCCTGTGCAGAGAAAAGAAGATCGATGGTTTCCAAATGTACCTGCAACAGCAACTCTTGCTCTGTCCCATCTGGAGGAGTAACTTACAGGCCCTAAGCGTCCTTCATCTACGCAATGCCAGTGGAACAGGTGACACGTGCTACCACTGGATTGTTCTTCGGGACCATGCTCCCACTGATAAGCTTCAACGCTCCAGTGCCGTCACAGGAAGCTCCAAAGTAGTCGGTCTTCGATCGGCTTGCAACTATAACGGCCCCTCTCAACGGGTCATCCAAGTCTACCGCCTCAGTCTTCGATAGGCTGAGCCTAAGTTCAAATGGGCCCGCGAAGAGGCTCACAGTACCGGTGAAGGCTATCCCGACTCCTGCTGCAGGTGAAGTCGTCCAAACTACTTCCCCTACTTGAAAGTCGGCCTTCGACAGGTTGACCATTCCTTCCCAGCGGATGTCGGTCTTTGACTGGCTGGCGCCAATAACAGCCTCTCCTCAAAGCAGGGGGCATGACAAAGCTACTCCAACGATAGATGTGATCATGTCTACACGACATGCTCGACGTCGTCACTGGCGCCAAGTGAGGAAAGCTGGGGCAGTTCCCCTTCTGGACTTACCCCACCAGCTCTAATGGTGGAAGTTGATGATGTTGTTCCAACTGGGAACAACTTTGAGCCGCTCAGGAGAGTGCGCAAGAACTCTCCAATTGCCGTGCTGAAAAGGTCTCCTCCACCCGCTGAAAATGTTACTAAAGCAAAGCCGGAGCAGCCCCCTTAGCGGCTATCCTCCAAAATCCACAGGGTCTAGCGAAGAGTCCAAGACTCTGTGATCAACGAAGATTAATCCCGCCGACTGAAGAAAATAAAGGTTCGGAAAGAGGAGGACCATCCTTCCGCCATGCTACGGAAGGTGTTGTCTGCAGGGGTGCCTGTTGCAGCCCCCTCAACCTCGACCGTCCATAAAAGGAGAAGGCCAGGGAATCAACCACTACCGGCGACAAATTTTGAGTGTGATGGAATCAAACGCCCCAAGTCTGGGGGCGTGATAGTGCACATCGTCTACATGGCTTTCGAAAAAGATGAAAGCCGTGCTTCTGGGGGTCATCGACCACTTATGCGGTCCGTAACAAAGGCTCAGGAGAAACAACAGAAACTCCAGGAGATACTGACAAAGATGGCCGCACTCACTGGGTAGAAAGAAAGCCCGGAAGTATCGTCGGATCAACGCCAGGAGCAGGAAACCGACACCGAGTTCCTCTGAAGAATGGTCGAAAAGAAAGATAAAGAATCCGCGGAACATGCAGCTAATATAAAACAAATGGCGCTCATGTTCCAAGATATGGTGGGCATGATGATCCAGCCGGACCCTCCAGCCGAAGATCCCCCAGTAATCATTGAAGATGACAGAGGGGAGACATTAAACCCTCTTCCGGCTTTATCAGCAGCCAGGGAGGAGACGATCTCGAAAGTTGCGCTTGATGACTATATAGCTCAACAAATAAAAGCTCATCAGGCAAGCGAAGCTGCTGGTTAAGTCGTCAGAACCGGGCGACCATATCCAGGCTAGTATGATCAAATTAAGTACCCACCGAGATATATGATCCATAAATTCCATGTGTATAAGGGGACAGGCAATCCCCATCAGCACGTCACTCAGTTCAGGGCTCTATGCGTCAATACAGGAGGTGACGACTAATTGCTACTTCGCCAGTTTGTTGGCAGCTTAGCGGAGACAGCATTTGAATGGTACTCGGAGCTTCTGAATGACTCCATCAAAACATTCACAGAAATGGAGTTGCTATTCACCCAGCGTTTCACAAGCGCCAGCGAATGCACCCCGATCACGACATTGATCAATGCCAGGGTGAAGCCAGGAGAGACATGGGTTCAGTATGCAATTCGGTGGCGGAACCTATGGTCGAAATGCGAACAACACATAGAAGAAGCCCCTGCCGTGGGCATGTTCATAGGGACCCTTGATCCGCAGGCAACTATATCCCAATTTATGATGTTTTTCAAGCCGAGCACTTTCCAAGCCTTAATCGAAAAGCTGGCCCAAATGGACCAGAAGGGCCATAGACCGCCCTCCTCGAAAACGGAGCTTCGAAATGATAAGGGCAAAGGGAAAGCAACCTTCGTCGCCAACGCTCAGCAACAGCCTTGTGATCCATAACCAGCTGCTCGCCAAAACAATAAACAACAATCACTCGGAGAAAAGCTGAGACATCCTTACTCATTCCCTCGGGATAAAACGAGAAGACTGTTCGAACTGGCAGTGCGCAACAGGATTATCACTCTATCAGATCCGAGACGCTCACTGCAACCGGGCGACGTCAACAATCCTAATTACTTTCCCTACCACCGTATAGTAGGCCACCCAATTCAAGATTGCTTTATCTTCAAAAACTGGGTTGATCACCAGTACCAACATGGCAGGTTCGCGTTGTCCGAAAACTGGAGGGTAAACCCGCCACAACCGCACGTTCCTAAAAAGGTGGCCACGCCGGGGGCATCGTGCTCATTTTTAGAGGAGGCTCCGTGGGAAGCTGTCCTTTCGGTTAAGACCAAAAGAATGCTGAAAGATCTTCAAGCATGTCCAACAATCAGGTGGAAAAGCCCGCTAGAGCCCGAGATCATTGAGGGGATGCTGAAACCGCGCCCAACACCGAGAATTGGTGACGATGGGCAAAACACCCAGGGCCAACCGTCGAAGTCTTCGAAGAAGAAGAAGAAGACCAAAAAGCCCACACAGTCGGACGACAAACGCATGGACCTACAAAAGCATATTGACGCGCTGGAAGAATATATCCAGAAAGCGTGAACTTCGTTCACACACCAAAAGTTTTTCAACCATATCCTTAAGGGCGGAGATAATGACAATGATGAGGGAGAAGACTCATTAGAAGAACCCGAGGATTATGTGGCAAGTTATCACATGATCTCTCATTCACTAATAAATGACGAAGAAGCTCACTCAGCATCAGAAGATAACATAAAGAAGCCGGGGGCAGGATCGGTACCAAAATCCCTGAAACCGTCAGACGAGTTGATTGACATGCTACTGAATGAAGCTCGTCAGAAAATCAAAACTGATCAAGAGCGTGAAATGGCCATATTCAAAAGGGCCAGGCGTCGGCATCAAGTTGAAGAAGTCATGGTAGGGATGAGTCACAAAGCACTCCAACCAGATCGAAGCACACCCGCGGCAGATAAAAATAGGCTTAAGACAAGGAAACGGTTCGCTAAAGCCCTGTCAATGGGAATGAGGCTGCCATCTTTCAAAGGAAATACTCCTGGCGGTATACACCTTAACGAAACGGATGTACATCCTAACTACTGTTTATACCATCAGAGAATTGCACACCCTACCGAAGAGTGCATAGCCTTTAAAAAGTGGTGGCAGGGATGCGTTGCTCACCAACAACATTTCAAGCAGATGAAGTGCAAAACTCGTCGGGAGCAGAGAAGCATGATAGATGAGCATAAAGGAACTGCCGGCAACTGTCACATGGTTGATACCAGGGGATCACAAGTTCTCACATTCGGAAGCGATTCTGATGAAGACGTGGCCCTTGGCCCTTTCTTTAAGGAATCCACCTCAGGAAAAGAAGAAGAGATAAACAACTGTAAAAACATTCAGCTGTGTAATCGTACGTTGCCCGAAAAGAATCTCGGACCCACAAACAAGGGATTGAAAAAAGTATAAGGGGCAGGAAAAAGTCCCTGAGGATATCGCCCTCGATGACCGAGTCGTCGTAGAGCTTGCGGCCAAGGACCCGCCTAAGAAAAACAAAGTAGATTACAATGTCCTGGTATATCTGAGGAAGATACCCTCACAGCTAAGCGTTTTGGATGCCCTTCTGTTGTCTAAAGAGGCACGGGATTCTCTGATCAGGGCATTACAAGAGCCCGAGCAGTTTCAAGTTTTCTTTGCCAAAGAAAAGATGAAGGACGAGCTGGAAGAAGTGAAGACAGCTGACATCACTTTCGGCGATGAAGATCTCATCCTTGGAACGTGCGAGCACAACCGTCCCATGTATGTCACCGGGTACTGCCATGACATCAGTATAGGGAAGATCTTAGTTGACAACGGGTCCTCTGTCAACCTCCTAAATGTGAGGGTGCTAAAAAAAATCTTCATGAGCGTTCAGCACCTCGCTCGGGGTAAAATCACCATCTCCGGGTTCGACTCCCAGTCATCACGGATGCTTGGGTCTGTAATACCGACGTTACTCTTTGGGCTGCTCGTCACTGACATCAAATTTCATGTCACTGACGCCATGACCTGCTACAACGCTTTGCTCGGCAGGCCATGGTTTCAGGAGTACAACATCATCCTTTCTACACAACATCAGTGTATGAAGTATTTCAAAGATGATCTTGAGTATACCGTGACGGGGGAACTAAACCCATTCACCGTAAATGAAGTACGAAAGTACGAAAATGCAAAGTATTTCCTACCAGACTTTGAAGACATGGAAAGATGCCATAAACCGAAGAATAAGCAAAGAGCTATCACCACTATTCCGGTCTTCGGGAGCGATACCGAGGAGGAAGAAGAGATAGTCTATTCGAGGCCGCCCCAATGCAACAGGCCGGGACCATCTATCCCTATTTTGGTCTTTGGCAGTGACTCTGAAGACGAAGTCAATGCAGTGTTCTCTGTCCGTCCATCAATGCAGGCCCTCACTGGAAATGATCAGAGTTTGCAAATCGCCATGGTTCCGCAGCAGCACTACAGAGAGCTTGATGCGCTTGAGATATATTGTGTGCAAGAGCTGTAGACATTCTACATCCCTCACAGACGAAGAGGTGAAAAGGCGATCCTATTCTATCCATCCACGGAGACTAAAGTCGAAAGAGAAGTCTGGCATGGTGCCGATTTTGCGCTCGACAGGCTCCAACCCATCCATCTGCTCAGATACTACATGTAGGGATTTAGAAGGTTATTAAGATACCAAGGCGTATCTTTCAAACAGACTCCTCGACAAGCTCAGTTCTACAACAGGATTTGGAACATCCCCAGAACTCAGCGAAAATTGCCCAACGAAAAAATGGAAACGATTGGGCTTAAATATGTCCAGTCCAAGAAACGGGAGCAATTCCATGGCCGCCATGTCATAAATGACCTCAACGAAGAAGGGGGCGCTCTTTTAAAAGACGCCGACGTTGAACCAGAACGAGGTCCTTCCATAAAAATACTGAGTCAGTCGTTTGAAGAACAAATGGACAAGCTAGTGAAGGAAGCGAGTCATAAGGTTCGGAACGACCACAACCGCGAAATGACCATTTACGAGAAAGCCAAGACGCAACGCCTCCTTCAGCAGACTACGGAGGATGACAATGCCCCTCACAGTCAGCCCACCATGCATTCCCAAGACAAGAAAAAGGCCCGACGCGGAGGCAAAAACAAGTTAAAGAACGGAAAAAACGTTCGACGGCGGCAAAGCAGGTCCAAGAAGCCACGCGGTCGAGAAAAGATCAGCCGAAATCCATCTCTGATAAAGAAGGTGGATCGGGAATTTTCCTTCCCTCAAGATAAGACAAGGAAGATATTCGACCTCGTCGTGAAACATCAAATGATTACGCTCCCTGAGTCCAAGCACCCCGAAAAAGCAAACAAGGTCTATCAACCGGATTATTTCTCCTATCACCGAGCGATAGGACATTCTCTTGAAGACTTCTTCACCTTCAAAAACTGAGTCGAAGACCAATATCAACTCGGCAGATTCACTCTATCCAACAGTTGGAGGGTAGCCCCAACACGAAAGCATGTGCCAAAAGCAACGTATATAGCAAGAGTAGAACCAGATCAACATCGGTCTTGGAAACGATCTCGTACCTGTCACGTGATAACTCTTTCGGAAGAAGGAGTGCACGAGAATATGGATGACCTCTCCTGGTGCTTCGAAAATGAGGATGAAGACGAGTTGATCTCAGAATTTCCACCGGCGTCAAAAGAGTTGGAAGATGAGATACACACCACGGCGGACAACCTGAGAAAAGTCGACTTGGGGACGGCAAACGACCCGCGGCCTACGTTCGTCATTGAGCTGCTGTCTAAAGAACAGGTGGTTATGCTAAAAGACGTGCTCATGCAGTATAAATACTGCTTCGCATGGAACTATTCCGAGATGCCAGGATTAGATCCAGAAATTGCTATGCATAAATTGGCGATATCTCCGGACGTCAAGCCAGTCAAACAAGCACCAAGAAGAATGCGGCTCGAACTTGAAATGAGTTTCAATACCGAAGTCAAGAAGCTAATCGACTCCAGATTTATCCAAGAAGTTCAATACCCGGACTGGATCATCAATATTGTCCTAGTGATAAAGAAAAATGGGACGGTGCGCATCTGCGTGGATTTCCGAGACCTCAACAAAGCCTATCCGAAGGAAGACTTTCTCATACCAGTTACCGAGCTGATGATAGATAACATGTCCACTCACGAGGTCTTTTCCTTCATGGACGGATCATCGGGGTACAATCAAATAAAGATGCATCCCGAAGACCAGAAGTATACCGCTTTCCGGACTCCTCTGGGCATATTTTGCTACAAAGCGATGCCTTTCGGTCTGAAGAACACCGGCGCTACCTATCAGAGGGCCATGACAAAGATTTTCGATGACCTCATACACGAGATTGTCGAATGTTATATCGACGACCTCATGGTGAAAAGCAAATCATACGAGGAACACTAGGAGCATTTAAAAATAGTGTTCCAACGTCTTTGTAAGTATAACCTAAAGATGAACCCTCTGAAATGCGCGTTCGGAGTCTCCTCAGGAAAATTTCTAAGGTTCATCATACGACACCGGGGCATCGAAATAGATTCATCGAAGATTAAGGCGATTATGGAAATGCCCACTCCAAGAACCTTAAAATAATTGCGGTCTCTATAAGGGAAGCTTGCGTATATCCGAAGGTTCATAGCCAACCTCTCCGGAAAATGTCATCCTTCCAGTCACCTGATGAAGAAGGGAACCCCGTTCGTTTGGGATCATAAATACCAGAGTGCACTGGACGAAATCAAGCAATACCTGCAGAATCCA
Source organism: Agapanthus africanus (assembly GCA_030015575.1). Classification (NCBI taxonomy): domain Eukaryota; kingdom Viridiplantae; phylum Streptophyta; class Magnoliopsida; order Asparagales; family Amaryllidaceae; genus Agapanthus; species Agapanthus africanus. Next base: position 481,250,994 of record JASDDO010000010.1, on the reverse strand, counting down.
CCGGTATTGACCGCTCCGGTCAAGGGAAAGACCCTCATCCTGTACACAACCGCCCTCGAAGGTTCCTTAGGCGCACTATGGGCACAGGATAACGACTAAGGGAAGGAGAGAGCCCTCTACTATTTGAGTCGAGTTCTCCTTGGGGCAGAAAACAACTACTCCCCTATCGAAAAACGTTGCCTGGCGTTAATCTTCGCAATAACGAAGGTTCGGCATTATGCTTTGGCGCATGAGGTCCATCTCATATCAAAAGTAGATCTTCTCAAATATTTGATGTCAAGATCCATACTAACGGGACGGCTCGCTAAATGGGTCCTACTTGTAATGGAATTCTCGATAACATACCGACCTCTTAAGGCAGTGAAAGGCCAGGCCATCGCCGACTTCCTCGTTGAGCATCCAATACCTGCCAATTCACCTCTAAATTGCGAATTGCCAGACGAGCACGCGTTTGACACGATCGACTGGGAGAGAGGAGATAATTATACCCGATGGGAACTCTACTTCGATGGGGCATCTTCCATGAAGAAGCGAAAGAACAACTCCCCTATAATCAAATCTGGGGTAGGCCTCATCTTAGTGACAACACAAGGAGGGATAACGCGCTTTGCCTTTTCCTTAATGGAGCCAACGACAAACAATGAAGCAGAATATGAAGTTTTGATAACAGGTCTTGAGATCGTTGTCGACATGGGAATCGAAAACCTCCTCATATACGGAGACTCCCAGCTGGTCGTTAGCCAAGTAAACGGTGACTATAAGACGTGCAAGCCAGAGTTAGTAAAATATGGAAAAAGAGTGCAACAGTTGCTAACTCGAATTCCCTCCTACGTCCTGGAAAGCATACCGCGTATGGAAAATAGCAAAGTGGACGCATTAGCCAAACTCGGTAAAGAACTGGCTGACGAAAATCTCGATGATGTAAGGATCATTGTACAAAGCCGTCGGGTTCTTGCACCAGCAGAAATATTTCTGGAGTCGTTTGAAGAGAAGGAAGAGACCAAGCAAACGACCTTACAAATAGAGGACCAAGAAAAGGCTATGAATTGGGGAGAAGTCTTTATAGACCACTTCAAATCCCGTCAAACACCGGAAGATGCATCCTCAAGACATCAACTCATGAAACGAGTTCTGTCTTTTACTTTCGTCAATGATACTCTATATAAGAGATTGTTCAACTCTCTGTGGCTGAGATGCCTGGGACCGGAAGAAGCAAGGAGAGTCGTCCAAGAAACTCACGATGGACTCTGCGGTTCTCATCAAGCTGGGATAAAGATGAAGCTGAAGATCAAAAGGATGGGCTATTATTGGCCCAAGATGATTCAGGACTGCCTCGAATACGCGAAGCAGTGCCACTCGTGCCAAATTCATGGAGAATTCATCCACTCGCATCCAAATCCGCTACACCCAACATTGGCTAGCTGGCCATTCGAAATGTGGGGAACCGACATAATTGGGCCCATCGAACAGCGTCATCCAAAGGACATCGGTTCATATTGGCGATAACTGATTACTTCTCTAAGTGGGCAGAAGCCATACCGCTAAGAGAAGTGAATATGGAGAACATCCTCCATTTCCTCAAGACACACATCATCTATAGGTTCGGCACTCCGCGACGGATTATCTCCGTTAATGGGCCGGCCTACAGAAGCCACAATATCAGCCGCTTCGCACAACATCATAATATAGACTGGAGACACTCTTCGGTCTATAATCCCCGAGCTAACGGTCTACCAGAGGCTTTCAATAAGACCTTGACGAAGATCATAAAGAAGACGGTATCCAGAAACAGAAAGGACTGGCACGAGAGACTACATGAAGCTCTCTGGGCTTATCGAACCACGTTCAAAACGGCCACAAATACAACGCCATTCATATTGGTATTCGGCACAGAAGCGGTACTCCCCTCGAGATAGAGATACCTTCTCTATGAGTGGCGGTTCATTACGAGCTAACAGATGAAGAGAATGCCCATCTTTGGCTTGAGGAGCTCGACGCCGTCGATGAAACTCGTCTCATGGAGCAACAAAACTTGGAGGCTTACAAAGCAAAGATGACACGCTCATACGAAAGAACTAGGCTGGGAACATTCCGCCAAGGCAAACTCGTGCTAGTTGTCAAAACACCTATGATCCCCAATCGTGCTAAACGGGGAAAATTCAAGCCAAACTATGAGGGCCCGTACATCATAGACAAAGTCTACCAAGGTGAGGCTTACTTGCTCATGGAAATGCATGGAGAAAGACCCTTCCGGTCAATAAACGACCGATTTCTTAAGAAATACTACGCCTGACGAATCACATCCAGGTTAATGCTAGATGACGACACTTGTGTCCGTTCGCTGTCTTCCTGAGTAGCAAACTCTGTAAGTGTCATCTGGCAAAACTTCGCCGCAAAAAATAACACGGACCGAAACGTCCCTAAACTAACAATGGACCGTAATGTCCTGAAACTAGCTACGGACCGAAACGTCCTTAAACTAACAATGGACCGTAATGTCTGAAACTAGCAACGGACCGAAACGTCCCTAAACTAGCAACGGACCGAAATATCCCTAAACTAACGATGTACCGCAATGTCCTGAAACTAGCTACGGACCGTAACGTCCTTAAACAACTACGCACCGCAGCATCCTTGGGCTAATGCGGAAAAAAATGGTACGTACATAAGCGAAATGGGCACGAATGAAAACCCGAAAGGGCTCCGTGAGTAAAAACAGCAGGGCTATTGGCGAGTTTGTGAAAACCCGAAAGAGCGCAGACTCGTAAAAAAATTCCTGTGCACTTGTACGGTCCTCTCGACCTTGTAAGGAGAAAATACCCGTGTGAGATTCTTACGACTCATAAGGGTGCAAAACACTTAGGAATCCCCACGATCCCTAAGGAGAAATTACACCCACAAGATCCTCACGACTTGTAAGGAGAATTCCCCCTCCCTATGAGACCCTCACGGCTCACAGGATTCAAAAGTCTTAAGATATAAGGACCTGAACCTGTTCTTAAGCCATCATATTTCCCAAACTACCCTACAGGCGGTCAATATTGACCCTGGTATACAATCCATGGGAATAAATAAGCGTTTCCTCGCCTAGTTCCACCAATGGTGTAAAATTCCCCTATTTGGTGAACACACTTGTAGGTCCTCTCGACTTGCAAGGAGAAAACGCTCTTGTGAGATCCTTACGACTCTCAAGAGAAAACACACTTAGGAGTCCTCATGACCCCTAAAGAGAAATTACACCTACGGGATCCTCCTGACTCGTAGGGAGAAATACCTTTATGAGACCCTTATGGCTCACGATGTCAAAAGCCTTAGTCGTCAGGTCCCTAACCCTGTTTGCTAAGCCACCTTTGTTCGAACCGACAAAGGCAAATGATGATTCGCTCCTGTCAATGTCCCAGTGGTAGTGATGTTGATGCCTAAATCGGTATCAAATTCTAAGTCCTTTCACGGCAAATGATGATTCGCTCCTGGACATATTCCAGTCACAGCGATACTGATACTAAGATTTGTATCAGATCTTAAGTCCATACCCGCAACAAAATCAGCGAGCCAAAAAGACATATAAAAATAGCCGAAATGATTGGGCAACTCACAATAAAAAGCAGCGAGTAAAAAGAAAAATAGCCGAAATGATTAGGCACCGCGAAAAATAGCCGAAATGATTAGGCAATCGCGACTTTCGCGATAAAAAAAGCTGAAATAATAGAGCATCGCGGAAAGAAAAAAAATGAAAGAATGAAACGTTTGCCCTACAAGCGAGTTCATACTGACCCCTGTATACAATCCATGGGCATAAACGAAAAGTGAACCACATTTCCTAACAGACTCTGTCAAAGGGAGAATCAGATCTCAACGGCAACACCTGCATCCCAGAAGATCAACGCGGCATTCCTCCCCGACACCGCAGAAAGCGGAGCAAGTCAACCAATGACCTCCCCGCTGGAACAACGCTCCGTCTCGGAAACAAGTCAGCCAATGACCTCCCCGCCGGAACAAAGCTCCGTCTCGGAAACAAGTCAGCCAATGACCTCCCCGCCGGAACAACGCTCCGTCTTGGAAACAAGTCAGCCAATGACCTCCCGCCGGAATAACGCTCCATCTCGGAAAAAAGTCAGCCAATGACCTCCCGCCGGAGCAACGCTCCGTCTCAGAAACAAGTCAGCTAATGACCTTCCCGCCGGAGCAACTCTCCGTCTAGGAAACAAGTCATCCAATGACCTCTCCGCCGGAACAACGCTCCGTCTCGGAAACAAGTCAGCCAATGACCTCTCGATTCATCTTAATGCCCAGGAAAATCAGTGTCCCTGCGCAAACCTCTCAACCCTTAAAAAGAAAACTCTTTGGTGAGATCCTTACGACTCTCAAGAGAAAACGCACTTAGGAGTCCTCACGACCCCTAAAGAGAAATTACACCCACGAGATTCTCTCGACTCGTAGGGAGAAACGTCTTTATGAGGCCCTCACGGATCATAAACTTGAAAAGTCTTAGGCGGCAGATCTGAACCTATTTCCCAAGCCATCGCTACCCTACAAGGAGTTCAAGATGAACCGTTATCTACCATCTACAGGCCACATTTGCTAAAGTCACATGCCAATGACACGACAAAGAAAAGAAAGCGATAGTATGAGATAAAATATGCCTTTTATTCAAGAATTCAAAAGAATACATGATACATCTCATAAAAGAATCAGAAATGAATGCATCTTGTTCACCAATTACAAATTTTCAGTCAAAAAAATACATAAACGACTACTAAGAAGGAGGCATCTTCAATAAGTCAGCAAGCCGCTCGTGCCCTCCTCTCAATCCCATCTCGTGGTCAGCCACCACGGCCAACTCCGCTTCAATTTGAGTTCGCTGCAGCGAACAGGACGAAAGCTTTTCGTCAATTTCTAGCATGGCAGCTTCGCAGTCCTTCACGACCCGCTCGGTAAAGTCAAGTGTCTGTCTCGGCGCCAACCTATCGGAAATGCATCACTGGAGATTGTCGAAGACAGCTTTTAACAACACAGCATTCGCTTCAATCTGGGTGCACAATCGGACAGACTCGTTGGAAGCCACCTTGTGTTCCTTTCGTCTCAGGGTTGCCTCTTGTTCGAAATGACAGAGGAAAGAAACACTATGCTCAACCCATGCAGCTCACTGGGAATTCAAAGCCAGAACCTTAGGAGCAAGACGCTTGAGCTCAATCTCGTGCAGGCAAGCCTCGATCTTTCTGCAGTAATTAACCCAAGACTCGACAACACCTTCGTCATGGAAGTTCACGAGCATCGCCAGCATAGGATTAACCTCAGCAGCAAAATCTGCAGCGAATGTGGGGGCCTCGGCGTCAAGATCCTCGACGAATTCGCTCAATGTTCGCCGGCTATTCGCAACGCCTCTGGAAGATGGGCGTTTAGCAAAGGGCCCTATCGGCATTAGGATGCGAGACTCAAAGGAAGCTGTAGCCGGTGCGATTGCTGCAAAATAAATTATGGTCAAATGTCGACTCGGGAGGTAAAGAAAATACACGAGCGATGGAGTCTACTATACCGGCTGTGGCAGGTGGCAAAATTGGGAGTACTGGAGGCGCGACTATTCTCTCGTCCTCTCCTCCGATCCGTGGCACTGCGATCAATATAAAGAAGACTTAGCAACAATACGACTATTCAAAAAAAGAAAGAAGGAGACAATAGCTGAAGGATATACTAACCGGTACCAGGAGGCGGGATGACTTCCGACTGGAAGGAGAAATGCGGGTTCAGCACCTAATATAGATGGTCAAAAATGGCTCCTGCAAAGTTGTGACAATATACCATCAATACAAGGAAAATGGTACCCATGGCGAAACCGATAAATTGCAAACCTATACCTTCCAGCATAGGAGAAGGCGAGAGAACAACAGCCGTTATGACAGCGACCGGAGGTGCTTCAAATGGCACAATCTCAGCGTTCACTGCACCTACAAACAAAATATCGTCAGAAGAAGCTGAACGGGATTGAGAAATAAAAAGAGAACATTGACCCATGACCTACCTGATGGGTCATCAACCAAAACCGCAACGGAAGCATCACCAGGCATAGCGTCTCCTTCACTCTCCCTTAGAGGAGTAGTTTCTGCGCCATGGCTTCATCCCCTGATTCGATGAGGGCCGTCGTGATGCTTCCGACGCCTGCCGATACCACGGAACCACACGGGGAAAGAGCAGCGGTCCGAACGGTCCCAGATTCTAGAGTGAGGGTAGCAATTTCGGGCACGGTAACCGCCAGGGTTTCACTCGTCATCCCATCGCCAAGACTCGGCCCTAGAAAAAAAGAAATGCATGTGTCAACATTCGAAGATCAAGTTCTAGTAAAAGACTCGGCGTTACGTTACCTTGGGGTAGCTTTTCAGTTTCTTCCCGAGCCACGTGTGCAACCTGTCTATCGGCGGTAGACAACGCAGGGGGAACATCTGCCGAAAGAGTATTAACAAGCAGAATGCTACTTGAGCTTGCACCCACGGTCAAACTGGCATCACGTTCCCTCGCCGCGTGCTTCCTACGCTTCTTTTTGGTCTGAGCAGTGAGAAATGATCTCCTCAAGATCTCTGACAAAGGGACGTCGTCGTCCGAACCAAGCTCTGCCTCTGGAACCGTTACGGCGTCTGTCATCGGCTGCTATAGCGAAGCCTCCTGCGGTAATGTTGGGGGAGCTGGGGCCATAATAGCTGGCTTTGGAAGCGTCACTGCATCACCACTCGGGATCAGCACCGCGCTCGGAATAGCCTGAGTCATGGTAGTCCCTGTAATAAAATAAATGGGAGGGTCAGAGCACGAATAAAACAAAAGGAGGAATAAAGGCATAATGAGCTGAATTATACCAAGACCCAAAAAAGCGCGGAACCTCTCTTCCTCCTCGAATGTCTTGATGGAAGTCGTGAGAGCCTCTTTGGCAGAAATACCTGTTGAAGAAAAGGTCATTAGTAAAAGCATAATAATAAGGAAGGAATGAACACGGAAAAATACAGCTGAAGTATACCTGACTTCACGATGGTGATCAGCACCGTTTCTTCGCGAGCCAATCGCTCGGAGGCCACAAGGGCAGCCTGTAGATCGGTGTCGGTCACAGGAATGTTGAACAAGCCATCGTTAGTGCCATACTCACACAAGCCTTCGCTGAAGGGAGCATGGGGCTCCTGGCCGAATACAACGTCAACAGAAAAGAGCGACTTCTTCTTTTTATTTGAGCGAGCGCCGGCAGCCGATGACAAAAGCTTGTACTTAACGGGCATTTTTAGACGAAGGGTCCCGATTTCTATGCCAACACCAGACTCCGGGGACGCTACAGCTACCGTTTCTACAGGAACACGGGGAAGAAGCTTCTCAGGAAAGGCGCGCGGGACCGCAACCGCAGCAGCTTCTCTTAAGGAAAGACGAACAATGGTCCGTCGTTTTAAGGGGACAACTGGATTACCAGCAGGGGCCGCACCCTTGCGATCGAGCAGTAACCGCCTTTCTTCCCTAATAACAGCACCCGTCACATGCTTGTACCATGCCACGTATGCGTTCGAGGCTTTCCGAACGCAGCTCGGTTCACTGATAAGAAAGTTGGACCCGGTGTTTAGCCGCATGAAGTGGTGCAACGCGCTGCGGATACCCTCTTCCGTAGCAACCAGCTCAGCTAAAAAGGCCTCAAGCGGGACACCCTGATCGTAACTCAACTGTTCAGCAAAACGATGCGGGTTTTACCTCATGAACAGCGCCGAGTCATTCTGCCTGAACACTAAAATGCTCGGCCTGATTGAATACAAATGTAGAATCTCCCGAGGCTTCAATGTAGGAGCCCCATCTTTGAAGGTATCGCGCAGCGGCTGTACCGTTTTAGTGGATTCCTTGCCAATAATTAAGACCATATCGACGAAAGTCATGCTATCCCCGACCATACGCGGGCGAAGGACCAGATCCCGAGCCTCTCGCTGTGATGGATCTAAAGTAGAAGCATCAACTAGAAACAAAACCTGGGGAAAGTTATAATTGTCATAGAAATGGGGCCGTTTGTGGGCTCCAAAAGCGCCGAGCATATGCAGCTTGATCCACGACGTGAAATAGTGTAGTGGGAGATGTACGGGCTATACCCCTAGCTAAGTGGTGTCTGCCGCTAAGCTTAGGCCATGATACAGGTGAGCCAGCCCAGCGATCCTGACGGCCACTCGCGTCCCGGCAACCATTCGGAGAGCCGGATAGAAGACGGATGGCCTCATATAGGGAAGGTGCATTGGGAGCACAAACCAGCTTAACCATAGCCTGAGGAACCCCAAAAAGAACGTCTCTTCGTCGACATCTGAAGCTGCGAGCTCTACAAAGAGAACGACCGGGGTGTCTGGGATGAAGAAATTCCTTTGATCCGCTTCTGCCGTCGGCTGATTGTCCAAGCCAAAACCAAAAGGATCGTCAAGCTTGGAGAATTTCGACAAGACTTCTGGGAGAAGAAAGCGGGCGATGAAATCCGCGAAGCTGACTCCGTGCCCTCCGGACTCGAGAAACAGACTCTCGTAAATGTTCAACACCTTGATTAGACTTGGGAACCGATGTTGAATAGTATTCTCCGAATTGAGACCCATCACCACTGATTTAGTGGCGAAGATGTACTCGTCAGGGGGAAGTATTTCCTCGTAATGTTCCCCTCTGACGGGTAGGCCCGAAATTTCTGCAAATTCCTCCATGGAAATCGAAACCTCCCGGTCCGATAAAAGGAAGGAGTGAGTCGGGGTATTCCACTGTTCCAAGAAATCCTTGACCCACCATATGTGAGGCGCGGGATACCGGAAAAGAGACGCGTAGATAACAGGGTACAACCCGAGCTTCAGCAGCAATGACTTTTTGGCCGACAAGATGTATCAAGCCCACTGCAAGTATCTGGCTGAATAGCGTGGAGTCAAGCCTATCATGTATGCTTGTCCCCAAGGGCACGACTAGCCTTAACATATGTGCCGCCCCAGAATATCTAGAGCCATCGGCGGCTGTACACGGATCGAGCCCATAGAGAGCTGGAGGCGTCCATCCGTAGTCCAGTTAACCTCCTCCACAGCATAATTCATCTGGGGCGAGTCAGCATAATGAATGGCGGAAATTGGCTCTGAAGGCGCCGCACAAGAGAAACTGCGTCGACCCTGAATAATCTGGTTGTACCACAACCCCCATAAATGAAGAGACTTCTGCTCCGAGTCGTGATCTTTAATCAGTGCAAAACTTTCCGATCCACAGGCATGTCGGCGTATGCACTCTTTGGACGAACAAATGGGAAAGAAGAGTCAAAAGACATAGTACCTGCGCGAAAAGAAACGAGGGTTAGATGTCAATACATTACAAATTCTGACGTCTGGTACTTTAAATTTGTACCACACTGCAATGCAGGAAAAGGGACCGAGAGGGACCCACAAAATCAACGTGGCCGCTCATCATCGATGAGACAGTCAATCATTAAGGAGGAAATCCTAAAAAGATTCTCATTTAATGAGAAACTCATTGGGCCAAGGAATTAAACCCCCTCGAGAGCAGTGCTCTGCTAACAGAAATTACATCTGTCAACTTTAATTATGAGGGGAATAAAAATTCCCCAAAATTTCTAAGAGCCATGCTCTGTAAAAACGATGGAGTAATCTATCAGAACCCTAAAAAAGCAAAGCTTTTTGCAGAGTAAAAACTCCAAGATCTTTAAGATCTACAAAACGAACTCTAAAAGTTCTTGATAGAGATGAACAGTGTTCTAGTTAATGGGTTAAGTAACCCTAAAAATCCATTTTAAGATCTACGATCTGAGAAGAGCATAGCTCTGTTAATAGGTTCGATCCTTATCAAATTTGGGTAGAATTCTAACTCTAAAAGGAATTTCCTTGGGCAAAGATCTTAGCTCTGAAGGGAGAATTAAATTCTCAGAAACAAGAAAGGAAGAAAATGAACAGAAGTCATCTCAAGGGCCAAAGGCCCTACTTATAGGCGCTGGAAGATGATCCAACTTCCAAGATTATCCAACGGTGGAATGGTTGCCACCGCTACACTCACATGTGAGCCACGTGAGCGCAACGGTGGGGGACATTTGTTTCCCCCCAATAAGAGAGCAAGGCTCTGTTCAAAATTTGAACTGAGGCAGCGCCTCACGTGCAAAGCACGAGAGCCCCAGCGTCCAGAGTTAAAAACTCTGAGGTAGTGCCTCACGTGCAAAGCACGAGAGCGCCAGCGCTATAACTAAAATTTCTCCACCGTTGGATCAAATATCCAACGAAGAAGATAAATTATCTACAAAATTAAATTCTGTTATGGAAATATTTCCCCAATATTTCTAAAACAAGAAAGAGTACGCTCTGTAAAACAGAGCGCCGTTGGATCAAAGATCCAATGGTGATTAAAAATCACCGAATTACAGAATAAGCTCTGTATGGGAAAATATTTTCCCAATCTTGTCAAAAATAAGAAAGATGTGTTCTGTAAAACAGAAGGCCTAGGATCAAAGATCCAACGGTGGATAAAATCCCCAAATCAATTAGAGATCTCTCAATAAGAGATTTCCTTAACTAAATCAACAAATCAGCCTACACTATATAAATAAACCAAGACTTCAAGTCTTGTAGAGAAGAACACCCCCTAAACTTCGAATTTCAAGACGGGAACGATTTCTCCTCAAAGTAAATAAAAAGAAGAGAGATCATAGCGTCTCCTTCATATCTATGAGTTTAACTCTACATTAGAAGAACTTAGTTCTTTTTCCAAATCACTCATTTTCATCACTTCATAAAAAGCTAGAAAGTTTTTCATGAAAGAAAGAAGAAGGAAGAAGAAGAACAGTCAATCATTTTGTGATGAATAATGAAAACTCTAGTGTGGTTAGAATTGCAACCATGGGTAAAGTATAAAGAATTAACCCATGTAGAGATTTAACTAGGGTAAAGGGTTGGGTTGGGTTAAGGAAATATCTATGCAAAATATCCTAGTCAAAGTCAAAGCTTCAAGAAGCTTCTTGAAAGCTTCATGAAGACTTAACCCTAATCCAAACCCTAACCTCAATTAAACTCCACAAAACATGTTGCATTTATAACCATAACATGTTACAATATTATATATCACATATACAATATTTATTGTAACAAAAGAAAATAATACAGTTAACATATATCCCACATATATCAATGTATTACCCGAGTGAGAAAATGAATCAATAAGTGAGCTAATATTAGTTAATGTAATTTAATATATCAAATATATAATTATACATTAAATTATCAAATCAACACTTGATCCGATAATCCGGCTATTTCACAAATAACCGACTAATATAATCTGTATCAGTTCATCGAATCAACACTTGATCGATGACCCGGATATATCTCATATACCCGGTCGATATCTCATATCGTGAGAATCTAATACGGTATGGCATACACGCATCATTCTCGGTCCCGCACATATCACATATGTGCTCCTACTCCGTTTTGCCTGAGCCAAGAAACCTCTGTGTAGGACTCTAAAGAATCGTCAATACGCCGGCAGTAGGTGATGATCATATCAAACACCCACAAGCTGCAAGCGGTCAGCTAAACGTAAAAGCCACCCAGGTATTGAGCGATCAGAAGATCAACAAGAAAGCCCGTACTCTCTCCCGCGAATCCAATCAGTAACACTCCCGTACAGTCCGGTCTCTTTGTCTGATATGTCGCATATCTCGTCTAGGGATGGTAAACGTCAGACCCCAGTAGCTTGATAAGTCGTGTCGATATGAGGTCTATAACAGTTCGAGAAACTACCGATAACACTTACCAGTAAATCTCAGCAACCCTGGCCAGAGATTTCCAGTTATAGCCAATCGAACACAGCACAACATCAACTCCCTATACCAGGAGAGACGAATCCCCTCCTATCGCTCATTGCCTCCATGTGATTCGGGACTGTACCCAAAAGCCACCTTTTTGCACGCCCTCTTGGACGTGGTATGATGGAAATCAAAGCACAGTGGGAATCACACAAGACTCTATGACGATCTCGGGTCTACAGACTACTCTGTACCAGTGTCACCAGAGAACTGCCATCTGACGTGAGGTATAATACCATCTGGGAGTTCTCAGCAAGTCCGTCCAGTGTACCCAGTCTCCACTGAGCACCCGTATACCTTCTCTGATGTCAAACACTAATGGATATGGGATCATCCATCGCCCATCATATGGGTCAAGAAGCGCATACGCTAGTCTAATCTGGAGTATCGATGCCCTGTCTCGGTACTCCCACGACTAGGAACATTTGAAGGATGTACTTGACGACTACACTGTCCCCACTAGTATGATCTGCATCGTAGTCCTGGTAGTCAAGTACTCATCCTAAGGGCTTTATCAACATGCAACATAAAGACAATAAGAGTACATGTTAAGATAAAGAGTAACCAGATAGCGTACTATCATATCGAGTAAGAAAGTCCTCCCTATATATGTCCAAGCATCCACTACAATATACATCGTATGTACATTAATGACCTCTAGGGCATACATATAACTAACAATCTCCCACTTGTACTAGGGCCATCTGTTGTGGTATCGCATACCCAACAATCAGCTGTGGTTGAAGTATCTCATACTCAACCATCCCATAAAAGTCTCTATTGGGAAAAAGGCCTTTGTGAGTGGATCCGCACTGTTGTCCTCTATGTTTACTCTCCTAACCTCGATCTCCCTGGAGATCAACCATCTCCATGATCAGGTGATACTGCCTAAGAATTATATCTGGATTTCAGATGGGACGGGAGTCCTTGGCATAAGCCACAACTCCATTGTCACACAATGGTAGGAACGAAGTTCATCTTATGAACTTATATATATCCAAACTGCCTCTTTGGTAGCATCCTTGGTAACGATGTATCTTGCCTTTAATCGTCTAGTAAGTCACGGTATCTAGCTTGGAACTCTTCCAACATACCGTCCCTCCACTGAGGGTAAAGACAATGAATGCGACTGACATTCAGTCGTCCTTATCACCCTGGAACTCTTCCAGTGATTCTCCCCAGGATCGATTGATACCATCTCATTACAACTACTGAGGATCCTAACATCCATTTAGATCTATCTCATAGATATAAAACCTAGGATTTAGGAGGTATCACATTGATCTTATATGGAGAATCCTTGTGATAAGAGGAGATTGACCGAGCGTAGCATAGGAAACTCCTTCCCTATCAAGAGTATGTCATCCACGTACTCTACGAGGATCACCACCATACTCTCTACTACCTTTTTGTATATATAAGGTTAATCTACCATTTTGATAAAGTCAAACTCTTTGACTACCACATCAAAACAGACGTTCTAACTCCGCGATGCCTGATTTATCACATAAAACATCTTACTCACGTTTCCGCTGCTCCCACTGTCTACGAAGCCCTCTTGCTGTGTACTTATAGACGCTTTCTTCCAAATCATCATTTTGAAAAGAAGTCATGACACCCAACCGCCAGATATCGCAGTCATGGTATGTAGCCGTGGCAAGTAGGATCTGGATGGACTTTTAAGCATAGCTTTGAAAGTCTCAACTTTTCCATGTATACCAAGTAATCTTCTCAAGATATACTTGCTCCTGGTGGGGATTTAACCCTTCAGATAAAGCAACCAAAGTCCATACTTTGTTGGTGTATAAGGATTCCATCTCAGATCACTAAGCATCCAGCCATTCTTACAGAGTCCTACTCCTGATGGCTAGCTCGAAACTAGTTGGGTCATCATCTCATGATGCAATCCTAGCTCCCACTGTCATAGAGAAACCGAAGTATCTCTCAGGTGGATGAGGAACCCTACAAGATCGCGGAGAGGCTGAGGTTCGTTGGAAACTATTGAATCCTTTGGTTCTACCAAATCATCAGCTGCAGTTTGTATAGCTGGAACTCTTTCCAGTTCTACCTCATGACCAATAATTTCTTCACAAGAAATTCCCTTTCACAAAGGTGGCATGCTGAGAAACAAAACATCTTTTGTTCCTCGGATTGGTAGAAGATATTCCCTTGCGAATGCTTGGGATATCCAACAAACTTCCACAGAACTGATTTTGCCTCGAGCTTGTCCGGATTATGCTTTTAGACATAGGCTGGACAACCCCAAATCTTAACAAACCTAAGATATGGGCTCTTCCCATTCCATATCACATATGAAGTGGTAGGTAACTGATTTGATTCTGTGATAACTCCCAAAAGGAAATAGGCAACTCAGTAGTACTCATCATAGAGCACACAATATCACATAAGGTGCGATTGCTCCGCCCTGATACACCGACGTTCTGTGGTGTATACGGAGGAGTAATGCTGAGAGAGAATCTCATTCTCCTTTAGAATAGTCCATGAATCCCGTGCTCAAGTATTCTCCTCCTTGATCTCATCAAAGGACATAATACTTATACCCGTTTTTGGTTTTCTACTTCTTACTTATATTCTGTGATTATCTCAAAAGTTTCAGACTTTTGTTTCAACAGGAACATATGTCTGAATCTTGAGAGATCATCAGTGAATGTAATGAAGTACAAAGAACCGGTCCTGGCATGTGTAGACAGGGGACTTTCATACATCAGCATGCATCAATCCTAAGAGTTCACTAACTCTTTCTCTGTTTCCAATAAACCGAGCTGCGGTCATCTTATCTCTGTGACATGACCGGCAAGTTTCACAAGATGTAAATTCAAACTAATTTAAATATGTATCTATATGTAACTTCAGCTAGTCGGGTTGTATTGATATGACCTAGTCTACAATGCCTCAAGAAGGATTCGTTCATTTTTGAACTTTTCCTCTTGTGTGTGTTCTGTACGTTAAGAACTGTGGTTTGATTTAGAACGTCTATGCTTTTAGATAACGTGCCTGAACCGATCAACTCTTGATATAGGAAATGTTCAAAACATTTTCCAACAATACAAAATTATATCCTTCTTTATTAATAAAGAGACTGATATGATATTGTATATCAGGTTCGGTATCTAATAACATTCGTTCAGAATCAAGGTATTCTGATAATACAGGGTGATAACTGCCAACAGACTTGGCTGCAACACTTACATCATTTCTAACTCTTGAAACTTATCACCCGTTCTCAGTTCTCTACCTTTCTGTAGCCCATGTAACATATTACATTTGCGGGATCCTGATCCGGTATCTCATACCTAGGACGTAAAGGATACTGAGAAATAGTTCTCGGTAATGAACACACCCGAAGAAGATGCATCAGCATGCACTTTCTTCGTTTGGGTGGCACGGGAATTCTGGTAATCCCCTATTTCCCGCTCTGTCTTATAACAATTATAAGTTAGAGCGGGACCAATGTTCCCTACCGCAGTATAACAAGCGGGTTCGGTCAATACATCCGTATTATTATCTTGATTAAGGAGTGATATAGTCGTAACCAGGAGAGGGAGAAAAGAAAACACTCAGCGTGCGCTTTTACAAGATTAGATTGGTTATCAATTTATCTAATCAGGATGTCTCCCACTGTTTTAGTCAAATCTTCCTTCAAACCCTAAAAGAAAAGACTAGCCGGGATTAATTACACTCTACAAGTTCGCCAATCTTTCAGCTAGGCCAGTGCCGGTACTTTGAGGGAGGTTCCCCCCGCTTTCGTACGTACCTAATTAAAATAAACCTCGTTTGCCCAGCGGCGTAACCCCGTTGACACCTTTCTAGACACCTACTTGATCGGCTAATTGTAATGTGTAAAACTCTCCCAGGAATAACTTTTACTCGCAGCGGGTATCGGGATCCAACTATCTCATAGAAGGTATGCAATCTCATTGCAAATTTCAACACTTGAAATTCCCAATAATATTTTACCCCAAGCCTCCTATGACCTTGACAAAGGCCAACAAACCATAGGCTGCTAGTCAAGTTCAACCTGTCATTTCCTGATTGAATCAAACCCACCCGCACGACCCTTGACAAAGGCCAACAAGGTTGTACGACTACCCTAATCCAATCTGCATCATATGCATAAGCAGATAAGTACTATTCAGCTACCGCACACTACGCCTTGACAAAGGCCAACAAACGCAGCACGAATACTAAACAGTCCTTATCTGAAATGATGGAGGGCTACGACAGGTTTTTAAGAAAACCCTTTGCGTAATGAACTTGATATCGTTGTAAAATCGAGTGATTTTAAGTGGAATATTTTTTAGGCCGTTTCTAGTTTTGCTAAAGAGGTCACTCCCGGTGAAGGGATCGTCGGCTCTTTCCTTATCGAATAAGGTGCAGGATATTTCACAAATACCACTATGCAAAGCAAAAACTATAGAAACAATCAAAAGACAAACCGAGTATGCAGCATCTGCTAGTTTCGCTAAAGAGGTCACTCCCGGTGAAGGTATCTCGGCTCTTTCCTTATCGAATAAGGTGCTGGATGTTCTACAAGGAACACCGCTATGCAAAGCAAGAACTAGAGCTACCAGTTTTTAAACAAATTTCTACAACATCTTTAGGTTTCTTTTAGCTTCATTAATCTCATTAATGAAGTCCCATTTTAATATGCTTCACAAGCATCACATTTGAAACGAAATCTGCAATATAACATATATTTCATATATATAATATAAACATTCGTCTCAGGCAGTAATATGATCTCATCACAGAACATTGCAGAAGAAGAAACATATATGAAATATTGGATATACTAGGAGGTCTGTGTTTTAGTACGAGCCTGTATAAAACACGTATTCCACGGCCGCGATGAATAGCCAAACCCACATCCCTAGACCCCTACGAGAGCGGCAAGCAACACTGCCAATTCTAGGGTTAGGAGACCCGGTCTCGACTCCTCGAGATGGTCTCCCACTGGACCCTAGAGCCCGGTTACTTGTGCTCCCCGCCTTGGGTCTACCTAATGCGGAAAAGTAAATAATATACAACGGTGACATCATCCTCAGCCCGGAAGTGCCCCAATAAAAGAATATTACATACAAATGAATTTTACATGAATGAAAAAGAAAAACTCTCATCTCACATAAAAACCCCGGCTATTCAGAACACGACGATCCAATATAACATATCACAGCAGCACATAATATCTCATATCATCAACGTAAGCAAGCATGGGTATCCCGATTGTCGTTGATGTATAGCAATGAAGCCGGCAATACACCACATACTACGCTTACGGTCACAGAAAAGAAAGTGTAAAACTACAACAGTTGGAATCCACAACCTCCTTAGACATCACATGCCTGACCAAATGAATTCCTTAGACATCGCATGCCTAACAATTATAAACCCCGCATTTTAGTCTCATTATCGAAAACACTTTTCAATATCTAGTCGGGCAATTCAACAAGATTCCCGATATACTGATCGAATGCTCGTCGCAAACTTTAGTAGACGGCCGCACCCCCGATGCCGTCGACGAAGTGCACTAAGGCGGAACACCGCTGCCGCGAGCACCCGAACGGATGATTTTGGCGACGGGGTTCTCCTACAGTCACTTGGTCGGGGCTATGGGGCGTGGCTGTCTATTAAGTTTACCCGGCGAGTATCCGCGTACGCTACGTGATTGCGACGGACTTTTGATCGCATCAAAATCCCGTGGCAACCGATCATTTGAGACTAAACTGCTGGATTTATAACATTCAAATTAGTTATCTCATAACTACCTGTGGATTCCAAATATTGTATCACATTCCAGATAAAAAGACAGTGTTAAACTTTCCGATCGAATAATCAAACACCCAAGATTTTCCAAATAGCTCAACACTTGAGCGGAGTTCAAAAAGTATCCATCACATGCCACAGTACCAATGGTCCAGCCGTAGAAAGATCAAGTCAACGCCTCACATGTGGCAACGCCGTACTGCCACAAACCCTAAGGTTTAGAGGCGGTTCAGACGGTCACATAATCGAGTTAAGGTTTGTGTTCTTCTAGAGGGTCCACCGCGTTACTTGCATGATTTTCCGGAAGTTTCAAATTCGAGAAAAAAAATCCAACTTTTGAAAAAATTTCCGACAGGGGAAAAATGAGTTATTGATATCCGTTCGAACTTTTTAACAGATTTTAAAATTATCCGGAAAAAACATAAACGAAGTTAAATTATCCGATCGAATCAACGAGTCCCGAATACAACCCAGAAAATTCAACACTTGAGTATAATTAAAAATTCCCAGAAGAATCAGGAAGTACCTACGGTTATTACTGTGCAAAGTTAAAATCATAATTTTACTGTTTGGTCGCGGAACCTCCGCGCAAGCCATGGTACGGTCGCGGTTCCGCGGCGCTTTGATGAGATTAGTGGCACGTGTTGCACAGTAATTCTTGTATTTCCCTGCTGATTTTTTTGAGTATTTTTAATATGAAAAAATCAACATTTTTTAAAAATTTCCAGAAAAAGGGTATAAACCGGGGTTTCGGGGTTCGATCGGACTTTAAATTTCGCCTAGATTTCGCCTAAAGCTCTAACTTGGCCCTGATACCACTGCAGGGTTACTAGGCACTCTCACAAGGGTCTATAAGGCATCAACCATGTCCGATTTAAAATTTAGACGTGCCGAACAACCCTAACCAAGATCTTTAAACTAGAGATTAGGCGAAACAAAGTATGTTAAACACTTTAACATCTAAGAGTTTGGGATTACAACCTTTGTAGTCCGGTCCTTCACTTCATAAGCTCCGTGTTGTGGTCCCTTCGCTGCGATCATCAAGTTCCGGACTCTCGAGAGGCTCCATGAAGAGAAAGATGCAAGCTTGCTTCCGATCTTCGATAACAAAGATGATCTACCTTGAAGTTTCATTAACACAAGCTCTCACTCACTAAATGAAGTGCACACCCTAATCTAAATGGCTAGGATAGATTAGGATGATGAAGTAGGATTTTAGCTCTTATTTATTTTCATTAACTCACTCATTTTCATCACTTCATAAAAAGCTAGAAAGCTTTTCATGAAAGAAAGAAGAAGGAAGAAGAAGAACAATCAATCCTTTTGTGATGAATAATGAAAACTCTAGTGTGGTTAGAATTGCAACCATGGGTTAATTATGAAGACTTAACCCATGTAGAGATTTAACTAGGATAAAGGGTTTGGTTGGGTTAAGGAAAAATATTTATGCAAAATATCCTAGTCAAAGTCAAAGCTTCAAGAAGTTTCTTGAAAGCTTCATGAAGACTTAACCCTAATCCAAACCCTAACCTCAATTAAACTCCACAAAATATGTTGCATTTATAACCATAACATGTTACAATATTATATATCACATATACAATATTTATTGTAACAAAAGAAAATAATACAGTTAACATATATCGCATATATATCAATGTATTACCCGAGTGAGAAAATGAATCAATAAGTGAGCTAATATTAGTTAATGTAATTTAATATATCAAATATATAATTATACATTAAATTATCAAATCAACACTTGATCCGATAATCCGGCTATTTCACAAATAACCGACTAATATAATCTGTATCAGTTCATCGAATCAACACTTGATCCGATGACCTGGCTATATCTCATATACCCGGCCGATATCTCATATCGTGAGAATCTAATACGATATCGCATACAAGCATTGTTCCCCTCCGAATGGCGGCGTCGACGTGAGGACGTCTCGCCTGAGATTCGGGGGCATATGCTATTTGGTTTTATCCGTCCACCTCTCCGAAGATGCCAAGTTGAATTATGGCACCGTGTATCGGAGGTTTAGACGGATGCGGCCGATGTAGCAGACTTCGTTAGATTCCCCTTCGTTCGAGGGGTTTTTGATTGTGGGGACGCTATTCCCTGCAGGCGCAAGCCCCTGCAGTTAATTACGCTACCGCATCGCGGTAACAACTTTCTCCTTCTCCAGAATTTCACTTCGTGTCTTGGGTGTTTGTTTTGTTTGTGGTTGCCCGTGGATTGTATACGGAGACTATTTATTTCGTCGCCCGTAGGACGTGGATTAGTCCAAATCCGTATTTTTTAGATTTGGGTTTGGGGTTTTGGTTTAAGGATACGTTAGCCATTTTTGAGGCTAAGATCAACTTAAACGTTTGTTAAGGACACGCTAGTCTGATTTGAGACTAAGATCGACTTAACGGGATCGTTTAGATCCGACAAAAGAGCATTTGGGGGCTCTATTGTTCCAGTTTAGGGCCATAGTGCTCCATTGTATGCATGGCCATCGGGACCCGTCACCTCTCTGACGACGTTGAAGGATTACAACGGTAGGCGTCAGAGGAGTTCGGAGATGTACCCTTGAACTAAAGTTAATTAGGGGTCTTATAGTCCAATTTGGGACTAAAGTCTGTTTGAATGTTTAAGGATACGTTAGCCATATTTGAGGCTAAGATCAACTTAAACGGGATCGTTTAGATCCGACAAAAGAGCATTTGGGGGCTCTATTGTTCCAGTTTAGGGACATAGTGGTCCATTGCCAGTTTAGGGACGTGGTGGTCCATAGTATGCATGGCCGTCGGGACCCGTCACCTCTCTGACGTCGTTGAAGGATTACAACGATAGGTGTCAGAGGGGTTCAGAGATGTACCCTTGGACCAAGTGTAAATTGATTTAAGAGAGCAGCCGTGCTCAGTCAATTTAATTTGAGGACTTAAGGCCATGATTGAGCTAAGTCCAGTTGAGAATATTCAACGTTTTATTTGCATTTGGCCTGTTAGGCCTTTACTAGGGCTCTGCCCCTGTTTAATAATGCAGTGCATTTTCTCTGGCCTTTTAGGCCCAGAGCATTTTATTTTGGTCTGATAGACCTTTATTTGAGCCCTGCCCCATTTTCATAATGCACTGCATTTTTTATTAGGCCTATTAGGCCTTTTTAATTGGGCTCTGCCCTTTAATAATGCGCTGCATTAATGAGTCTGACAGAGTGTCACGTGGCTTGTCGGGCACTTTGCGCTGATTGAGGAGCGCAAGGCGCAAGTCCATGTGGAGGTGACATGTATCACGCTCTGGTGAGCGCAAGTGCAGTGCGCTGCGCTGTTGCGCTTCTGACACGTGGCGCGCTCTGCTGGGTTGCGCCAATTCATGAGAGCAGTGCTCTATTTTAAAAGCGCATAGCGCAGATTGTTTTGGAGCTGACAGGTGGCGCTCTCTGGTGGCTTGCGCCAACTCAAAAGCGCAACAGTGCAGATTTTCCAAGTGCAGAGCACTGTTTTACTATTTTGATCAACTTTAGATCAAAGAAAACAAATTTTCTTATTTTCAAACAACCAGTGGTTCATCAAAAGGCAATGACTTCATTTTTGTTATATTTTTATTGAAGATCATTGATCTTGTTCTTAGATCAATGATCTTTTTAGAAGAAATTATTCTTTTATTCAAGGTTTTTACCTTTCCTTTCTTTGAGCTCTTCTCAAAATTTTCTTTAAAGGAGTTCTCTCTGTGTTGATGTTTTTTTGAGTTGGGATCTAGGGGTCTTTATATAGTGCCCATAGATTTGTTAAGTTTGTTAAAGAGATCATTCTCTGAGTGATTTGGAGAATTTTCCCCACCGTTGGATCTTTGATCCAAGGGCTTCTGTTTTCCAGAAGACAATCTTCTTGTTTTAATCAAGAACAGAAGGATCTTACTGAATTTTAATTCTGTTTGGCGCAAACGTACCTGCGCCTGACACGTGTCGCGCGGCGCAGAGCGCAGCGCGACTGCGCTGCCACTTGTCGCGCGGCGCAGAGCGCAGCGCGACTGCGCTGCCACTTGTCGCGCAGCGCGACTGCGCTGCCACGTGTCGCGAAGCACAGAGCGCAGATCATCTGAAACGTTGCTTCCTTTAATTTTGTTTTAAATAGAGCCTTGCTCTGATCGGGCGTGTTGCCTTGGGCGCTGCGCCTGACGTATCAATTTCTGACACGTGGCACGTTGTGCGCAGCGCATGGGATTTGAAGCGTTGCTTCAATTTTTGAATTTTTGAAATTCAAACAGAGCCTTGCTCTGATTGGGCGCGCTGCCTTGGGCGCTGCGCCTGACGTATCAACTTCTGACACGTGGCACGTTGTGCGCAGCGCACGGGATTTGAAGCGTTGCTTCAATTTTTGAATTTTTTTAATTCAAACAGAGCCTTGCTCTGATTGGGGGAAACAAAAGCCCCCCCACCGTTGCGCTCACGTGGCGCGTATGTGAGTGCAGCGGTGGCAAGATCCTAGCCATTGGATCAACCGGTGAGGTGAAAGGGCGCAGGCGCCTATAAATAGGACCCTTGGTCCTTAGAAATTTTTTACCATTTTCAAGATTTTATTTTCCAGAGCCCTGCTCTTTTAAGAACTTTAGAGCCTTGCTCTCTTTTTTCAAGGACTTCAAAGTTTAAACTTTTAGAACATCTTAGGTAAAATTTAACTTAAATTAAATTAAATTAGTTTTAATCAACAGAGGCTTGCTCTCATAGATCTTTGATCTAAAGAAAACCCCTTTGGGGTTTCACCAACAGAGCCTTGCTCTCAAGAATTCATAGATCTAAAGAGATCTTTTTTCAGGGTTTTTACCTATGAACAGAGCTTTGCTCATGGACAAAATATAGATCTTTTTGATCTAAAAATGAAGAACTCTTAAGAGTTTTCTTGGATCTCTAAGATCCCAATTTTTTTTTTAACTTCTAGGAATTAATAAAAAAAATTATTTAATGGATTCTCTCATCATTATTACAGAGATAGGCTCTTTTAAGGAATTTTACTCCCTTGAGACCAGAGTTTGACAAGTGTCACCCTGTGACAGAGCTTTGCTCCGAAAGGGGAGATTTTCTCCTTTTCTCTAGGGATTTCTCATTTAATGAGAGTATTCTTTTGGGGATCTCCTTATTAATTGACAGTCCCATCCAATGATGGGGCTGTCTTATTAACTGACACATTGTCACCTGGATTTTGTGGGTCCCTCTTTGGTCCCCCATATACTGCATTGCAGTGTAGTATCAAGTGTCAGGCTTTTAAAATTAAATTATGACACTGACGGCTGGATTTCGTTTTTCTTTGCAGGCAATCATGTCTGCTGATATGTGTTTCCCATTTGTTCGCTCAGAGGGAGGATTTCCCCAGGCACCAGTGGACCGAGTAGTGCTCGCTCTCATCAACGATCATGACCCCGAGCATAAGAGCCTTCACCTGTGGGGTAGGTGGTACAATGAGATCATCTAGGGTCGCCAAAGTTCGGTTCCGCCACGCCGTCTGAGCCCATATCTTCACTCCCTTACGCGGATGAACCCCCGGTGAAGTATGCCGTGGAGGTTAAAAATTGGAACTCGGATGACCTCCTCCAACCCGCGATTGGTGCTATTCCCGTGCAGCCGCCGCCGGCAATAGATATTTTAGGGAGGCGAATCTGTCAGGGTGAAGCACGCCCTTAGGGACAGGCCTATAATATTGGATTGATGCCGCGACCGACTGCCGGATATTTGCAGTGGGCCCGGTATATCTTGTCAGCGAAGAGGACTCATCTGATGAAGATTGGTTTGTATTCGGCCATCTATGTCTCACTCTTTGAGCATCCCTCTCCTCCAACGTGGTGGATTAAGGCTTTTATCGAGCAATGGAATATCCCCACCCACACCTTCCTGATGATGGACAGGGAAGTCTCTATCTCCTTGGAGGAGTTTGCTGAAATCTCGGGTCTGCTGATGAGGGGGGAGCATTACGAGGAGTTGCTTCCCCCTGACGAATACGTCTTTGCCACGAAGCCACTGGTGTTTGATCTGACTCCGGAGAACGCTATTCAGCACAAGTTTCCGGGCTTGGTGAAGGTGCTGGAGATCTATGAAGGGCTTTATCTGGAATCGGGCACTCGGGGAGTCAGTTTCGCGGATTTTATCACCCGCTTCATTCGACCGGAGTTCCTATCGGAGCGGAGCGAGAAGTTCGCCCAGCTTGATGACCCTTTTGGCTTTGGCTTGGACCGCCGACCCACATCGGAGGATAAGAACAAGGACTTTTATCTCCCCGGCTCTGCCGTCATGCCCTTGTCAAAGATCGCCGTCCCTGGCATGGATGAGGAGACCTTTTCTGTTGGGTTCCTGGGATTGTGGCTGTGCAGCTTTGCGCTCCCCATGCACCCGCACCATATGCGGTCATCTATTTTCTACCCAGCGCATCGGATGGTGGCTGGTCTACAGTTGACAGTAGGAATCGTCGGGCTGGCTCATCTTTATAATGGACTTAGCGTAGCGGCGGACGCTAATGAACCTGGGGTGCAGCCCGCTAACTTCCTGATGCACTACTTCACCTCTTGGATGGAACTGCATGTGCACGGGGTGTTCGGCGCTCACAAGATTCCTCCGTTTTTTGAGAAGTGCATGCTCCCAAGAGTCATGCGGTTGGTCGGCGCTTCGATCGTGGTTGCGTCTCCGCGGGATGCTAGGGGGTTGCTCCTCCGTCCACATTTGGTCGGAGCGAAGGTATCTTTTCTGGATAAAGTCATAACCATAGGCTCAGAAACTACTAAGTCAGTGGTGCCGCTACGCGATGACTTCAAGGACGGGGCCTCCGTACTGAAAGCTCGGGAGATCCTCCACCTCTATTCTATTTGGCCGGGCTACCTGGTGTTTAGGCAGAATGAGACGGTGCTTTTTATGAGGTATAACCCTTACCGGTTCGCCCAGCAATCGAGCTATCACCAGGGGATCCCGATGGAAGCTTTCTTGGAAAAACCCGTGGCCAGCCGAGAGGGGATAAGGAATGCAATGCACCATTTCATGTGGCTTAACACGGGTTCCTATTTCTTCATTAGCGAGCCGAGCTGCGTCCCCAAGGTGCTCAATGCGTACGTGGCTTGGTACGCGCATGCAATGGGCCCAGTTATCCTTATAGAGAAGCACATGCTAGTTGACCGCAAGGGTGCGCCTCCCGGTGGTGATCGCAAAGCTCCCTTGAAGCCAAGGACCCCGGTCATTCCACCGCTAAAAGATGCCGGAACCCTGCCACCGCGCATGTTGAGCCCTCCGCGCGGACGGCCGCTTCGTGGTACTGTGGATGCACCACCAGCGCCCCGTGCTCCGGTGAAGACGGTAGATGTGGTTTCGCCGGAGTCCGGCATGGGCGCGGATATTGGGACCCGCCGCCCTAGGGTGCCTGCAAAGCGCAAGTCAATCTCGGGTGCACCCAAGGCTGGTGGGCAGAAGAGGAAGAAGAAGTCTCTCCTCTCTCTCGATGCTATCCTCGGTTTAGAGGAGCCTGAGGCCCCTCTTACCGAAGGTATAAGCGAAAATGGCAGCAATAAGGGCTTCTCGGTAGACCCGGCAGACACCGATCTGGCGGCCGCCATTGCGGCTTCTGAGCGATCAGCCAGACTTGAAGAGTGGTTGGATAAACTCGCTCGAGCAGGTAATCATTAGCTGTACTTTTTCATCATTTTATAGCATTTTTATCATTACCCTCGACTAATGCATTCCCCACTTTTCTTAACAGGTGTCACAACCGAAGAAGCCATCGCTGCTTCTTTGAAAACCTTCAAGGAGGAGGAAAATAAGCGCGCTTTAAAGGGCGTTGGTACGTCTCGCCTTATGGAGTTTTTTTATCTTCCTTTCGGATGGCCAATCTAACCTTCTTCCTTTGTTTCTTTATAGGGGCTACGCCAGCTGAGGCGGGAATTCTCCCCGGGCGTGCAACTGAAATCCTAGTCTCTTTGGAGCTGCCGCGAGAGCCTCGACTCGACAAGTCGACGAGGGATGCCTTGAAGGATTTGGAGGCATCCCTGTTTACGGACGAGGACGTCTCAATGAGGGAAGCCTTGGAGAGCTCCGTCTTGACGGCTCGAGAGGAGAGAAAGCGGCTAAGGCACGAGGCGAAGGCACGCAGGGCTGCTCTGGCCGTGGGAGCGGGCCCAAGAACCGTCCCTCGTGCTGATACCCACTCAGAAGAGCCTCCGGTCGCCTTGTCCACTGCTCGCAGACAGGTGGCGCGTGCAGTTCGGAGTGCTAACGATAAATCCACTTCAGGTAATGTATCTTTCGAGAGTTGTTTGTAAGAATTGTAAATTCGTCGGTTCTTATATGTCTTGTCCTGTAGAGCCAAGTCCAACCGAAGGGGAGGCAGAAACCGTCGAACCTGAGGGGCCAAAGGAAGAAGCACCGGTCGAACCCGAGCCGACGATGGGCAACATCGCTGGGGTTGCCGAGCCTGAGCTGGGGGCTGAGGGAGCTGCACCTGAGAAGGTCGTTGATGCCGAGCCTGAGGTGGCGGCAAATGAGACGACCGTTATATCGAGCCCGAGGCAGCGGTGGACGAGGTGCTTGAGACCGGCGACCCCATGGTGACGGCGGATGAGACGATGGTGACCGTCGAGCCCGAAGAAGTAGCGGGTGAGACGGGCACGACTCTTGGGGAAAAGCCAGCCGCTCTTTCTCAAGAGTCCGGCAATGCTCCAATCATTGCTCTCCCTGTCTACGGTTTTCCGCCGTCTCCTGGACGGGGGAGTACGACGACAGCCCCTGTCGAGTCCGGTGATGAGGCCATGGGAGGTAGACTCGTATCGATGGAGGAGGGAGACGCCTCCTTTTCGGCAGGCGGCTTATCGGGTAAATTTCGGATTACTGTCCTTTTTTCTTTATCTTGCAATCTTTCCTGACAGGCTTATCCTTGTTTTTAACGCAGGTGCGGCCAGTGCCGATGCTCCATTGCTCGAGGGAGCGCCGTCAACTACTGCCTTGGCGGTGGTCACCTCTCAGCCCTCCCTTATACCATCAAAGATGTTGGAAGGTATGGGTTTGCAACTTATTAGTTTTATCTTTCAGACGCATAATTTATGTACTAAAGTCGTATTGTTGTGTCTTTTCAGGGGTGCTTTTTGACCATCTCTATCAGGTGTTGCTCCCACACTTCTCCTTTCCATCTGAACTCGCTTCTTCCTCTAGTGGTGCTGGTGAGTATAGTTTCCGACTGATATCTTTCTTTTCCAGTGATGGAATTATTTCTAACTTTTCTCATCCTGATTGCAGTGCTACAAATCGAAGGAGGGGATGAAAGATCGGCCGCGCCACCGGCCGTTCCGGCCTTACCACCTGCTGCAGCTGGTATAGCAAACTATCGCATTGATGACCTTTTTTGTATTTCTTGAACTGTCATCTAATCGTATCTTGCTTTTTCAGCTGTCGTTCCGATCTCGGCGCCTTTCGAGTCTCGTGTCACAATGCCTGCAGGCCCTTTCTTGAGACGTCCGTCCTCGAAAGGCGCCGCGAATAGTCTGCGCATGTTGAGCGACTTCATCGAGGAACTCGACGTCGAGACTCCTACGTCTGCCGCAGATTTTGCTACGGCGGTTAACCCAATGCTGGTGATACTCGTAAACTTCCATAACGAGGGCATCGTCGCGTCTTGGGTTAATCACTGCAGGGAGATCGAGGCTCGCCTGCATCAACTGGAGTTCATGCGCCCTACTCCCGAGACCTTAGCCGCAAGCCATCAAAGAGCAGTGTGGATTGAGAAAAGCGCTTCTTACTTCCGCTATCTCGAACAAGAAGTCACTTCAAGGCGTAAGGAGCGCGGTGAGACTTCGAGCAAATCTGCCCAACTGCATGCTCGGGTGGAGGCGAACGCTGCACGGCTGAAGGTTATCTTTGAAGGCCTTCTGCGATGCCTCTCCGAAGGGTTAACACTGAGGCAACAGCTTGACGTCGTCGAGCGGGATGCACCTAATCAGGAGGCAGCCCAGCAGGCAGCGGAAGAGCAACTTTCATCCTATTTGCAGCAGCGGGCCCAGGTGGAAGCGGAAGTGGCCGCGGCAGCTACTCAAGAGGAGGCGCTGAAGGAAGTGCGAGAGCAGCTCGCGGATTTGTTAAAGACACTTCCTTCTCAGTAGCTACTTTTTGTATCATTTGTACTTGTAAATAAAAATGTATATATATATTTTTTTTTATTCTTTAACACAATGTATCTTATACTCAATCAAGTTTATGAATAAAAGATATACATTCTTTGTAATGTCTTATGTCATTTCTTCGCCTTTTTCTTTCTTTTATTATCAGCATGCTACCTTAGTAAATATGGTTGACAGATAATAGAGCAAGCATCTTGGTTTCTTCAAGAAATAGCGATGGCTTAGGCAGCAGGTTCAGATCTGCTGCCTAAGACTTTTCAACTTTATGAGCCGTGAGGGTCTCATAGAGACTTTTCTCCCTACGGATCGAGAGGATCTCGTAGGTGGATTTTCTCCTTAGGAATCGTGAGGATTCCTAAGTACATTTTCTCTTATAAGTCATAAGGATCTTATAAGAGAATTTTCCCTCTTACGAGTCGAGAGGACCCGTAAGCGGTTGTTTCCCTCCTTGTCGAGATTCAAGTTTGGAGAGTGAGACCCGTGGATAGTATGCAAGAGACCATTTCGGGCCGACTTGCAGGATCCTAGTGCTCAGGGAACAAGTTTTTTTTAATCCTTACTGCCTAAGGCTTTATCTTACGAGTCGAGCCGCATCGAGAATTTCTCGCAAAGACATCAATTTCTTCACAAGTCGAGACGAATTGAGCATTTCTCGCAAGAATATCCTAACGTCACAGTTAACCTCTGCTCTTTACGACAGAAGTCCGTTAGGGTCTGTGGTACTTAGGGTTTTGGCCGTCGTACCGTCGCATCAGCTGATATATTCCTCGATAGGCAATCGTGCTGCTCGAGTAGCCCTGCGACTGCCGTGTCTCTGATCCCTTCGGGGGCTGGACAAGACGTCTTCAAGCAATCCTCCTTGGCAGTTTGACCGTCGGAAGAGCAAGCGTTAGGAATTTGCCATGCCGCTTTTTACATGAGGTTAGGCTCATTTTGGAGAGCCCCGATGAGTCATATCCACTCCGCGCTGGTGTGGGATGATCTCCGATAGCCTTTCAGGTTTTATGTGAGTTGCCGTCAAGACCCTGAAGCTAGGAATTTGGCATTTGCTTCATTTGCTGGCATCGTGTCTGCTGTATCCTGACGAATGTCACGGTGGGAACTAGGAATTTTGCCGTGGCTCCGTTTGTTTGATTGTCGCGTCTGAACCCTGCTGGAGGAAGAACGCTGGGGTGACATCTCGTCTGCTGTATCGAGACGAACGTCGCGGTTGTCTCTAGGTTGCTGGTGAACCGTCAAGGTTTGGAACTAGGGATTTTGCCGTGGCTCCATTTGTTTGATGATGTTGCGTCTGCTGTGTCGAGACGAACGTCGAAGTGGTGACCATTCCGCACTGGTGTGAGACGATCTCCAGCTGTCTTTCAGGCTTTATATGACTCGCCATTAAGACCTTGAAGCTAAGAATTTGGCCTTCGCTTCGTTTGCTTTTGTCACGTCCGAACCCTACTGGAGGAAGAACGCTGGGGTGACATCTCGTCTGTTGTATCGAGACGAACGTCACAGTTGTCTCTAGGTTGCTGGTGAACCGTCGAGGTTTGGAACTAGGGATTTTGCCGTGGCTCCATTTGTTGCGTCTGCTGTGTCAAGACGAACGTCGAAGTGGTGACCATTCCGCACTGGTGTGAGACAATCTCCAGTTGTCTTTCAGGCTTTATATGACTCGCCGTTAAGACCTTGAAGCTAGGGATTTGGCCTTCGCTTCGTTTGCTTTTGTCACGTCCGAACCTTGCTGGAGGAAGAACGCTGGGGTGACATCTCGTCTGCTGTATCGAGACGAACGTCGCGGTTTTCTCTAGGTTGCTGGTGAACCGTTGAGGTTTGGAACTAGGGATTTTGCCATGGCTCCATTTGTTTAATGATGTTGCGTCTGCTGTATCGAAACGAACGTCGAAGTAGTGACCATTCCGCACTGGTGTGAGACGATCTCCAGTTGTCTTTCAGGCTTTATATGACTCGCCGTTAAGACCTTGAAGCTAGGAATTTGGCATTCGCTTCATTTACTTTGTCACGTCCGAACCCTGTTGGGGGAAGAACATTGTCGTGACATCTCGTCTGCTGTATCTAGACGAATGCCGAGGTGGAGCTGGGATTTTGCCATTACTCCGCTTGTTTGACCATGGGGTCTTTCGTCGGCGTCGTATCTGCATCTTGATGGACTGCGAAGGAACGCCGTTGTTAACATCTCGTCTGCTGTATCGAGACGATTGTTGAGATGAAGCTGGGATTTTTCCGTCGCTTCGTTTTGTTTCGACCGTGAGGTCTTTTGTTGGCATTGTATCTGCATCTTGATGGACTGCGAAGGAACGCCATTGTTAACATCTCGTCTGCTGTATCGAGACGATTGTTGAGATGAAGCTGGGATTTTGCCGTTCCTTCGCTTTGTTTCGACCGCGAGGCCTTTTGTTGGCGTTGTATCTGCATCTTAATGAACTGCGAAGGAACGCCATTGTTGATTCTTAGGCCGTAGATATTGCCGTTAAGATTTGGTTCCGTTTCCTGATGGAGCGTTGGGAGGAAATGGTGCTTCCTTCTTTGTTTGTGCCCCTGGATTGTATACAGGGATTGCTGTGCTATCGCCTGTAGGGCAAAAGTTTCATTCATTCATTTTTCAATTTTTTTATGTGATTATTTTATTTCCGCGATGTTCTATCATTTCAGCTTTTTATATCGCGAAAATCGCGATTGCCCAATCATTTCGGCTATTTTTCGCAGTGCCCAATCATTTCGACTATTTTTCTTTTTACTCGCTGCTTTTTATTGCGAGTTGCCCAATCATTTCGGCTGTTTTTGTATGCATACATTTTTACTTGCTGGTTTCGTTGCAAGTTGCCCCATCATTTCGGCTATTTCGTTTGCATGTGTGGCTTGCTGTCTTTACGCCGCAAGCTTGGAATTAGACACCGATTTCGGCATCAGCCCCGCTACCACTAGGATATTGACAGGAGCGAATCATCATTTGCCTCTGTCGACGTTGAACAAAGGTGGCTTAGTAAACAGGGGTAGGATCCTGTCGACTAAGGCTTTTGACTTCATGAGCCATAAGGGTCTCACAAAGGTATTTCACCCTACAAGTCGTGATGATCTCGTAGGTGTGTTTTTTCCTTAGGAATCGTGGGGATTCCTAAGTGTATGTTCTCCTATAAGTCGTAAGGATCCTACAAGAGTGCTTTCTCCTTATAAGTCGAGAGGACATACTAGGGTTGATCACCGTGCGAACATATCCCTAGTCACGGATGGGACTTTGCTGGGAAAATGCTTATTCACGCCCGTGGATTGTATACAAGGGTCGGTATCGAGCCGCTTGTAGGGCAATATCGAAGGTTGTGGGAGTTGCTTAAGAACAGGTTCAGGTCTCTGTAACTTAAGACTTTCAAATCTTATGAGCCGTGAGGGTCCCATAAGAGAGTTCTCCTTACGAGTCGTGAGGATCTCGCAAGTGTATTTTCTCCTTAGGAATCGTGAGGACCCCTAAGTGTATTGCTCCCTTGTGAATCGTAAGGATCTCACGTGGGTGATTTCTCCTTACAAGGTCGAGAGGACCCTGTAAGTGTCTTTCACGAGGTTGCGCCCTTTCAGGTTTTCACAAACACTCGCCGGTAGCCCTGCTGTTTTTACTCACGGAGCCCTTTCGGGTTTTCATCCGTGCCCGTTTTGCTTATGGACATACCGTTTTTCTATTTTTTTTTTTTGTTATTCTTTTTTCTTTTTTTTTATCTTGTCTGCCTGAGGATGCTGCGGTAGTAGTTTAAAGAAGTTTCGGTCGTTTGCAAGTTTTAGGACATTGCGGTCCATCATTAGTTTAAGGAGGTTTCGGTCCATGATCGCCGTATTTGAGGCGAAGCTCTAGTTTACTGATTTTTCGGTCTATGGGGCTTTCTCTATGACTGAGCATGATGCCCTCGGAGTATCTATCTTTCTCAGAGCATGCGGTTGTGGCGGGCTCACCTTCCAGTTTTCGGAGATGACGAACCTGCCCTGTTGGTATTGGTCTTCGACCCAGTTTTTGAAGACGTAATAGTTTTCGATCGGATGGCCCAATACTTGGTGATAAGGGCAATAATTAGAATTGTTGACATCATCCAGTTGTAGTTGGTGTTTCGGCTCCGGTAGAGTGATAAGCCTGTTATGCACTACCACTTCGAACAGCCTCCTTGTTTCATCCTGGGGAAATGAGTAAGGACGTCTTAGCCTCTCCTCGAGGGATATACGTGGACGCATATTCTTTTGACGAACAACCAGTCTAGGGCCACTCGACTGTTTTTGAGTGTTGGCGACGAAGGTCATTTTCCCCTTTCCTTTATCCTTTTTGCTCGATCCTTTGTTCGCGGGGCCGAGATTTTTTCCGAGTAGCGGGCGATTGCATGGCTGAATGTTCTCGCAACTCCTCAATTCTTTCATATTTGAAATGGATTCCTTGAGGAGAGTGTTGAGGGCAACTTCTTCGTCAGAGTCGCTCCTAAAGGTGATAATTTGTGATCCCTTGGAGTCGGCTATATGACAGTCATCGGCAGCTCTTTCGCATTCATCTATCGCATTTTTCCGATGTCTACGAGCTTCACACTTTGTCCTGTCGAAGTGTTGCTTTTGAACGACATATCATTGCCACCAACACTTAAAGGAGTCGCAATCTTCGGTAGGATGTATGATCTTCTGATGATATAAGCAGAAGTTAGGATACATCTCTACTCCTCCGAGAGTATTTTCCTCAGAGGGCGGTAGCTTCATTCCGACTGATGGGGCTTTGGCGAACCTTTTCCTCGTCTTGAATTTGTTTTTATCCGCAGCGGATGAATTTTGATTTGACGGGAGTGCCTCGACTCTCTGGTCCAGTCGTCGGTGTTTGGCTCCTTCCAGTATGGCCATCTCACGCTCTTGATTGGCTTTAACTTTCAAACGAATCTCATTCAGTAAGGCATCGATCAACTCGTCTGATGGCCGCGGAATTTCTGGTTCAGGGTCCGCCCTCGATTTCTCGGCGCAAGGAGCCTCTTCGTCATCCGCCAATGAGTGAGAGATCACATGACAACTCGCTACGTAGTCTTCGGATTCATCTGATGAGTCTTCTCCATTGTTTTCGTCCTCGACAAGAGAACAAGCATCCCCCGTCGTGTCCATCTTCTTTTGAGTGTGCGGCTGTGATGGGGTTACCTTCCAGTTTTCAGACTGCGCGAACTTGTCTTGTAGGTACTGATCCTCGATCCATCAGTTAAAGACGAAACAATCCTCGATCGGGTGACTTACCGATTGGTGGTAAGGGCAATAATCGGGATTACTGAGATCACCTGGCTGCGACGGATGTTTTGAATTCGGCAGATTGATGAGTCTGTTGCGTACTGCCAGCTTAAACAGTCTTCTCGTTTTATTCTTAAGAAACGAGTAAGGACGTCATAGTCTATCCTCGGGGGATGGGCGTGGACGCACGTTGTTTTGGCGAACAACCGGCTTTGAGTTGCTCGACTGCTGTTGAGCATTGGCGACGACGATCACTATCCTTTTTCCTTTCTCATTTCGAGAGTCTGGTTTTGGAGGAGACGGTCCATGGCCCATCTAGTCCATTTGGGCTAATTTGTCGATCAAGGCCTGGAAGGTAGTCGGCCTGAAGAACATCATGAATTGCGAGATGGTCGCTTGCGGATCGAGAGTGCCCACGAACATGCCTACCGCAGGTGCCTCTTCTATGCGTTGTTCGCATTTCAACCATAAGTTCCGCCATCGTGTTGCGTATTGGACCCACGTTTCGCCTGGCCTTATCCTGGCATTTACCAGTGCTGTTATCGGGGTGCGTTCACTAGCACTCGCGAATCTTTGTGTAAACAGTAGCTCCATCTCCGCAAATGTTTTGACAGAGTCGTTAGGTAGCTCCGAATACTATTCAAAGGCTGTCTCCGATAGGCTGCCGACGAATTGTCGAAGCAACAATTTGTCATCGCCTCCAGTATTGCCGCATAAAGCCCTGAATTGAGCGACATGCTGATGCGGATTCCCTGTCCCTTTATACACGTGGAATTTAGGGATCGTATATTTCGGGGGGTAACTGATTTAGTCATACCAGCCCGTGTAGGGTCGTCCGGTTCTAGCAATTTTCCCAGCCGCCTCATTCTCCTGATGAGCTCGTATCTTTTGAGCAATATAATCATCCAGGGAGGCCTTGGAGACAGTTTCCTCTTTGGCTGTTGAAAGGGTCGGAGGAGGATCAGATGTTTCCCTTCCGTCGTTTCCGACAATGACTGGAAGGTCTTCAGCTGGAGGGTCCGGCTGTAACATCATCTCTACCATGTCTTGGAAGAGGAGTGCCATTTGTTTTATGTTAGCCGCTTGTTCTGCGGCTTCTTTGTCCTTCTTTTCGAGGACTTTACGTATGAAGTCAGCATCGGTTTCTTGTTCGTGACGCTGCTTTGATGATACTTCCGAACTTTCTTTTGGTTCAGTAAGTGTAGCCATCGCAGTCATCATCTCCTGAAGCTTTTGTTGCTGCTCCTGGACTTTTGTCACGGATCGGGTGAGCGGTCGGTGACCCGTCAAAGCACGGCTTTCCTCTTTTTCGGAAGCCATATAAACAGTGTGCACCACCATGCCCCCAGACTTGGGGCGTTTGTGTTCAGCGCTTTTACGCTTCGTCATGTTCACAGGGGCTCTTTGCGGCCTCCTTTTCCTTTGAGGGATTGGAGATGAGGGGGCCGTTGCAGTGGGCACCCAAGTAGCTGTTGCTTTTTGTGGCTTGACGGAGTAATTCTTCTCCTGCCACACCTTCATCTTTTTCTGTCGGCGGAGATAATTTTCATCAATCACCGACTCCTAGACTTGTCGCCAGACTTTGTAAATTTTAGAGGACATCCATTGAGGGGGCTGCACTAGCTTCTTCTCCGGAGTATTCTTCACAGATGAAGGAGTTCGTTTCAACACCGCAGTAGGAGAGTTTCTGCGCACCATGTTCAGCAATTCAAAGCTGTTCCCGGTTGGAACAGCAGCCTCGATCCCCACCATCGGAGCTGGTGGCGTAAATCCAGAGGGGGAGTTGCCCCCAGCCTTCCTTACTCGACGCCAGTGGCGACGTCGAGCTTGTCGTGCGGGTGGAATTGGTTCAGCCGTAGGGGTGACCTCCTCATGTCCCCTGTGTTGGTCAAAATTTGCTGGTACCGGCCTTTTAAATGCTGACGTCCGTTGAATGGGGACGGCCAACCTGTCAAAAGCAGACTTCCGAGCAGGGGAAGCAACCTTGGTGATCTCGCCTGAAACTGGAGTAGGGATAGCTTTCCGCTTCGGATAACATCTTCTGGTATTGCTGGCTTTTTCATGGGCCCGTTGGAGCTCTGACCTAGCCTGTTAAAAACTGAGGCAGTGGAGTTGGGTGACCCATTGAGAGAGGCCGCGGCAGTGGTAAGTCGATCAAAGACTGACTTCTTTGGGGCTTCTTGCAACATCATTGGGGAATTGAAGCTCATCGGTGGGAGCATGGTCCCGAAGAATAGTCCAGTGGTGGGTTGAGTTACCTGCTCCACTGGCATCTTGAAAAGAGAGGCCGCTTGGGGCCCGTAAGTCACTCCTCCAGCAGAGACCGAGAGAGAGTTGCAGTTGCAAGCAGTGCAGTTTGAAGCCATTGATCTTCTGTTTTCTGCACGGAGAAAGACACCAAATCTAAGTACCTCGAATCCACAGGCAACCACAGCAAACCGCGATTCGTTCGCGAACACGACACAGGAAGTGTGGAGTGGAAAGAGGAAGAGGTCCCACCGGGCGTGCCGGAATCTGTTCCCCTCCGAATGGCGGTGTCGACGTGAGGACGTCTCGCCTGAGATTCGGGGGCAGATGCTATTTGGTTTTATCCGTCCACCTCTCCGAAGATGCCAAGTTGATTTATGGCACCGTGTATCGGAGGTTTAGACGGATGTGGCCGATGTAGCAGCCTTCGTCAGATTCACCCTCGTTCGAGGGGTTTTTGATTTTGGGGACGCTCTTCCCTGCAGGCGCAAGCCCCTGCAGTTAATTACTCTACCGCATCGCGGTAACAACTTTCTCCTTCTCCAGAATTTCACTTCGTGTCGTGGGTGTTTGTTTTGTTTGTGGTTGCCCGTGGATTGTATACGGAGGCTATTTATTTCGTCGCCCGTAGGACGTGGATTAGTCCAAATCCGTATTTTCTTAGATTTGGGTTTGGGGTTTTGGTTTAAGGATACGTTAGCCATTTTTGAGTCTAAGATCAACTTACACGTTTGTTAAGGACACGTTAGTCTGATTTGAGACTAAGATCGACTTAACGGGATCGTTTAGATCCGACAAAAGAGCATTTGGGGGCTCTATTGTTCCAGTTTAGGGACATAGTGGTCCATTGTATGCATGGCCATCGGGACCCGTCACCTCTCTGACGACGTTGAATGATTACAATGATAGGTGTCAGAGAAGTTCGGAGATGTACCCTTGAACCAAAGTTGATTGGGGGTCTTATAGTCCAATTTGGGACTAAAGTCTGTTTGAATGTTTAAGGATACGTTAGCCATATTTGAGGCTAAGATCAACTTAAACGGGATCGTTTAGATCCGACAAAAGAGCATTTGGGGGCTCTATTGTTCCAGTTTAGGGACATAGTGGTCCATTGCCAGTTTAGGGACGTGGTGGTCCATAGTATGCATGGCCGTCGGGACCCGTCACCTCTCTGACGTCGTTGAAGGATTACAACGATAGGTGTCAGAGGGGTTCAGAGATGTACCCTTGGACCAAGTGTAAATTGATTTAAGAGAGCAGCCATGCTCAGTTAATTTAATTTGAGGACTTAAGGCCCTGATTGGGCTAAGTCCTGTTGAGAATATTCAACGTTTTATTTGCATTTGGCCTGTTAGGCCTTTACTAGGGCTCTGCCCCTGTTTAATAATGCAGTACATTTTCTCTGGCCTTTTAGGCCCAGGACATTTTATTTTGGTCTGATAGACCTTTATTTGAGCCCTGCCACGTGTTGCGCGGTGCAGAGCGCAGATTATCTGAAGCGTTACTTCCTTTAATTTTGTTTTAAATAGAGCCTTGCTCTGATTGGGCGCGCTGCCTTGGGCGCTGTGCCTGACGTAGCAACTTCTGACACGTGGCACGTTGCGCGCAGCGCACGGGATTTGAATTGTTGCTTCAATTTTTGAAATTCAAACAGAGCCTTGCTCTGATTGGGCGCGCTGCCGTGGGCGCTGCGCCTGACGTATCAACTTCTGACACGTGGCACGTTGCGCGCAGCGCACGGGATTTGAAGCGTTGCTTCAATTTTTGAATTTTTGAAATTCAAACAGAGCCTTGCTCTGATTGGGGGAAACACGCATCATTCTCGGTCCCGCACATATCACATATGTGCTCCTACTCCGTTTTTCCTGAGCCAAGAAACCTCTGTGTAGGACTCTAAAGAATCGTCAATACGCCGACAGTAGGTGATGATCATATCAAACACCCACAAGCAGCAAGCGGTCAGCTAAACGTAACAGCCACCCAGGTATTGAGCGATCAGAAGATCAACAAGCAAGCTTGTACTCTCTCCCGCGAATCCAATCAGTAACACTCCCGTACAGTCCGGTCTCTTCGTCTGATATGTCGCATATCTCGCCTAGGGGTGGTAAACGTCAGACCCCAGTAGCTTGATAAGTCGTGTCGATATGAGGTCTATAACAATTCGAGAAACTACTGATAACACTTACCAGTAAATCTCAGCAACCCTGGCCAGGGATTTCCAGTTATAGCCAATCGAACACAGCACAACATCAACTCCCTATACCGGGAGAGACGAATCCCCTCCTATCGCTCATTGCCACCATGTGATTCGAGACTGTACCCAAAAGCCACCTTTTTGCACGCCCTCTTGGACGTGGTATGACGGAAATCAAAGCACAGTGGGAATCACACAAGACTCTATGACGATCTCGGGTCTACAGACTACTCTGTACCAGTGTCACCAGAGAACTGCCATCTGACGTGAGGTATAATACCATCTGAGAGTTCTCGGCGAGTCCGTCCAGTGTACCCAGTCTCCACTGAGCACCCGCATACCTTCTCTGATGTCAAACACCAATGGATATAGGATCATCCATCGCCCATCATATGGGTCAAGAAGCGCATACGCTAGTCTACTCTGGAGTATCAATGCCCTGTCTCGGTACTCCCACGACTAGGAACATTTGAAGGATGTACTTGACGACTACACTGTCCCCACTAGTATGATCTGCATTGTAGTCCTGGTAGTCAAGTACTCATCCTAAGGGCTTTATCAAAATGTAATATAGAGACAATAAGAGTACATGTTAAGATAAAGAATAACCAGATAGCGTACTATCATGTCGACCAAGAAAGTCCTTGATTGATACGAAAGAGTGTTTGTAGAATAACCGCAATCAATAACGGTGTCGCGTATAGCTAGACCGAGATGAGTACGGGTCGTCCTCAGGGAAACGTTGAATCTTTTACTCTTACTTTAGATGTGTTGAAAAAGAGAGGAGGAATAAAGAATTTTATAGAATGGTTTCTATATCTACGTTAAACAAGAATGTAAAATATATATCTAGATTATTTTTAAAATGTAGTTAATATAATAAGGGGGCTTGTAGGATTCGTTATGATTTAGTAGTTATGGACGATTAATTAACAATTACCCTTTTTATCCATTAATAGATTTAGAACTAGAACGACGGTGATGCGTGTAGATTAGGGTTTCTGGAGGGAAAATGAATCCAACTCTTAACCCTTATCTCGACACGGAACTCCATTCATATCTAGCCTTTACCAAAACAATCATTAATCTAATCTCTAATCGCGGTCGGAACTAGCAAAGAATTGCTAGCGCGCCCGATTAGGATGTTAATGATTCTTTTGATAAAGTTCCTAACTTTATAGGACTTAAAAAGGGTTTAATTATTTTCATCGTCCATTAGCCTACCCTAATCCTACGAACCCTAACAAGCGGTGAATTACTCGCGCATGTTGGGAAAAGAAGATGAAAAGACAGGGAGGGAAAACATAATGTAAAATGCAAAAGAATTAAATAAAATAACTACCTTTATTAATCAACTTGAACAATCTACACTTTGATTCCTTAGAAAATGATTACAAAGACTAGTTTGCTTCTCGATCTCTTCCAAGGAGGTAGACGAACAGTTGATGATCA
The DNA here is from genome assembly GCA_030015575.1 of Agapanthus africanus. Taxonomy (NCBI): domain Eukaryota; kingdom Viridiplantae; phylum Streptophyta; class Magnoliopsida; order Asparagales; family Amaryllidaceae; genus Agapanthus; species Agapanthus africanus. The sequence goes on along the minus strand of JASDDO010000010.1, from coordinate 481,212,126 downwards.
GCCTGGATGCGTGAGCGTCTGGGGCTTCGTGATCTCTTCGGCTTGATAAATTTTCCAAGAGGCTCTCGGTGCCATTTTATAGTGCAAAGCCAGAATCTTTTAGTTGGAAACTTGGTAAAATTCAGCAGAGATTTACGCCAAAAAATATTTGCTCCAAATTCCATAGAAGTGCGGCGGATCCGCGGCCCAAGGGGGGTTTGGCCGCGGATCCGCGCTCAAAGGTGAGGATCTCTTGATCAAAATTCTTGGGCTTTCTTCTTGTGACATGTGGCAATCCTAGGCACCTTTAGAATTCAGAAATCTTCTCTCGGTTGCTTCCAGACTTGGTCTCCAAGTTTTGCTTCTTAATTAGGCAAGTCTTCTTCAACAACTTGATTTCCTTGATATATTCTGCATAACAGCTTGGAAAATTCTGCACAATAATCTCAAATAATATTTACTAGGCTTATTCCTATTAGGATTTGGTCAATAGATTTATTTGCATACATTTTTCTTACCAAATGCTAATTAAAATATATTAACACATGGAAAATGGTGTCTTTACACATAAACCCTCATATGTATAATATATCATAATAAAGTCCTTTTTTAATATGAAAATGGTAGGAAAAATGTAATACAAATGTGCAGTTTTATCAACTGAACAAATATCCCCAAACTTATCTTTGATCGTCCCGAGCAAACTAGTTTATTTAAGAAGAGAAAAAGAAAGGAGAAAACTAAGCACACTTTCGTAGGCAACACGATTGCACTGAGCACGTGCAACAAGCCGTTAAACCTTTAGGTGTCCCTAGTAGGAGGAGTGTTGTCTCCTGAGGGTTTTCAGCGGATTACACCCACAAAATCCTATAACAAAAGAGAGATGGTGAAATTTACATATAAAGATAAGAACCATAAAAGAAAGACTTTGAAAATAAGAGTTTCCAACTACACTAGCTTTTCAGTTGTCATGAGCCCTATCTTAATAGTCATGAAAAAATGTTAGAAATCACATCATCCCTCAATAAAATATCGTCCTTATTCTTCATTCCTACCTTTCGTCCAAACATCGATCATATACCCCTACGTGTGTGTAATGGACATCCCTACACTCGGAGAATTCAATTCAAGCTATCATACTCTTGTCCATCTACCTCAGTACTTTTTATCTTGATGAATATTTAGGTTTGCTCACACCTTTTCATGCGACCGTTAATACTTCTTGAGGTACTAACCGACCGATTACTCATGTGCTTGCTGATTAGGTGATAATATTTTCCTCGTCTCGCACCACCTAAAGCTTAGCAGTGACTCCCAGACCAGTTGGCCTTAGGGCACTAGGTGAAGAGGCACCCTCGCTATATTTTTTTATTGCTGCCTTGGCGATAACAAAACCAGTGTTCATTTTTTTCTTTTCACCATTTTTATATTTTCTTCATATTTTTTTTTTCATTTCCTTCATACTTTGGCTTTTAAATAAGAGTATTTCAAGGTATCCTCTACTATCCCGAGTTTCAAGACGTGTGAAAGTGCATATAGTAGGGTATCAACATTCAAATGTTTGGCTTCCAGAATATAAACAATTTTTCAGACTTATTTTTATTCTCAGATTAGTGACTTCCTTCATCTTACTAACCCTTGGGACAACAGCTCATAATTACTTATTACTAGTTCGTTTAAGAAAACTTCTAATTTTCTTGGTTTTCTTAAACTATTCCTATCTTTTGGATGTAATTTTTCACTTTCTACTCTTTTTGTTATAAAAGATTTTTTTTTTTAATTTTAAAATTTTTGAAAATTTGTGCTTATGCAAAATATGATGCAAATTGATGTGTAAATAAGCACAAACCTCCCCCAAATCTGTTGACAGCAGTGTCCTCACTGATGTCATCCGTTAAGCTAAAAAACCTGTAGACTTGGGAGGAAATTATTAATGGGGGCAAGAATATATGAAAGTGAAAATGCTCCCCCAAACTTATTTTTGGCTCACAAATTTGAGGACAAAAGTTATGATCAAGAGCCAAAAATATACCCCCCCCTCAAACAAGAGTTAGACAATACGAAGCATTTTAAGAGGGGGTGAGTCATTTGGTCAAAGTAAGACTTTACAAAGACCAAAAGTCAACACCAACCATTCAAAGATTTTATTAGTATAGCGTATAGGTTGGTGGAAGAATGTGTTGTATCGAGTCAAGAAATAATGGGGAAGGGATAAGAGGTGGTCTGGAAAGGGTTTGAAATTAGAGAAAAGAAAGAATGGGGATGAATGTGAATGATTAGGAAGAAAGAATGGTGACGGTTCAACCTCTATAGGTGGAGATTGATCAATCACAAAATCCGTATTGTTTAAAAATTCAAGTTCATCAGCAAAAAGTTCTTCAAAACTTTTATCAATGGTGTGATTGAACATTTTGCTGTCAAAGAATTTTGTGCCAGAATTTATTCTACTTGATTCATAAAAAATCATTGAGGTAGAGGACTCGAAAAACTCATCTACCTCATTTTCAAAAATATCCAAATCAAGTTGAATTTCTGGTATTATTGAACTTGAATTAACGGATTGTGATTTATCAAAACTCACTGAAATTATCGGAACAGAAGAAGAACCAGTGAAAGTAGAAGGTGAAATGGGTAAACAAATTGGTGTGTCGGGTGTTGCAGAACCAGATGTGGAAGATGGAGGCTGTATTTCTTCGGGTATACCTTTATCATCAACTTCAAGACATATTTGGGGTTCGGGAAGAATTAAAGGCTCAAGATGTTGACCACAAGGAAGTGAAAGGATTTGATGAATTTGTGGGACAAAATCATCCAAAATTTCGGGTTCATCAATCAATATATCCCCAATGTCAATCACCTCATTCAAGTGAAGGTTAAAATTTTCAAACTCCTCATCAAAAGTATGGTTTTCAATCAGTTTTGGTTCAAGAGTGGAGGTGTAGAGATCACAAGGGTTGGGTATGGTTTCACTTGAAAGGGACCCTTCACAGTTGGGTAAATCAAACACTACAAAGTCACACAACTTATCAGACATTGTACTTGATGAATCTATGAAACTGGAGTTGTGGATTTCAGTTTGGAAATGGAAGGTTTGATTAGGAAGGGTGTATAATTCTGTCTCTCTACCCAAATTCTCATTTTGTCCGATGCCCGTATTATATACTGAAAATTTTTGAGCTCGTTCGGAACTCGTTGCCCTTTCATATTTAGCCATGCTTTCCTTCCATTCCTCTCTAATGCGGTTCATCATCACAATACCTTCTTCTAATTTCCGCTCAAGACTAGACTTTGGTTGATAAGGGGTTTCGGTATAAGATTGAAATTCCTGTGGATAATTAAAACTCCCAAATGACTGATTAGAAGAACTGTCTAGAGAAGGTAGAAAAGTCGGATTGGATTGATAGGAATAGAATGGTTGCGAAAATTGGGTAGGAGTAGGATCAATATTATGATAAGAAGAATATTGATATGGGTTGGTCGGTTGGCTATCAAACTCTTCTTTGGAAAGTGGAGGTGATGGTTGATATTGGTCCGGGTTGAAACTTTGGCCTCTAGACCTAGCTATGTGCTCAGCAATGGACATTCGTCTAGGAGCTTCCTCACTCTGGGTATGAACTGAAACAGGTGTAGGATTAGGATACGGTTGATAAGACCTAGACTGAGGTGGCCAACTATTTCTTCCCTCTTGCTCTATATGATCTTTTAAGGACATGGAAGAGCCGGACGGTATACCGAAGGGATTACGAAAACAAGAGATATCTGGTTGTGGACAACAAAGCTCGGCAAGTGTTCTTCTGTTTAGGTCACCCATTATAAGAAGAGAAGAAGGGGGAAGGGAAGAAAATAATTGGTTTGTTTTGAAAAATGACGGATTTAGACAAATCACACAAAAATGCACAAACAACCCTAGAACTAAGGTTACCTAGGTCCAGTCTCTAGACCGCTCCTAGACTTCCAAAGGACAAGCCGCAGGATCAATCCTCTACCGCCTCCGTACTACCCTTGTAGCCAGGTAAGTGCCAGGTAAGTGGGAAGGAACCACGGCAGTGGGCCTAATTAAAAACCACTAGCCTTTGACACACTTGTCTAGGCACTACAAAAGTAATGTGGATAAACGATAGATTACCCACGACCTTCCTCTGTCCTTATTGAGCGCGACAGTCCTTAGAGTCTGGTCTAGATATTTTTTAAATTAATGAAGGGTTGATCTATATGCTCAGTTTGTGATTTGTGGGGCTTAGGAAGGGTGATGAAATCCCCACCTAATCTTGATTTGGTCTTTGCCCCTTAAAGTCCGTATTAAAATATGCAAAACAAAACCAATCACAAAACTTTTGCAAAAAGATTTTTGAGCGACGCTATTTTGCAAAGAATCCTGCAGAAGATAGATTTTATTGGATTTGAGAGGAGAGAGAAGGAGTTGAGAAAGATACCAGAGAAGACTTAAGCCCTAACTCCTCTAAACTGCCGCGTTTCCGCCGCTGGAAGTACCTTTGTGCCGCGGTTCCGCCGCGAGGTAGAAGAATCAAGTGATGAAAATTTTTCTTTGGCCTCCTGTACTCCTCTGGATCTCGATGAATGTCTTTGTCTTCTGTTTTCCTCAATTCTGTGACTCCAGATTTCCTCGCAAAATTCATGCACAAATCGTTAAATATGCAATTTGCAGTTTTGTGTTAATAATGATATGAATCGTCTAAGAATTCAACACAAATAGCAAGAATAAAAAATTACGCACGTTTCCCCGGCAACGGCGCCATTTGATTGATACGAAAGAGTGTTTGTAGAATAACCGCAATCAATAACGGTGTCGCGTGTAGCTAGACCGAGATGAGTACGGGTCGTCCTCAGGGAAACGTTGAATCTTTTACTCTTACTTTAGATGTGTTGAGAAAGAGAGGAGGAATAAAGAATTTTATAGAATGGTTTCTATATCTACGTTAAACAAGAATGTAAAATATATATCTAGATTATTTTAAAGATGTAGTTAATATAATAAGGGGGCTTGTAGGATTCGTTAGGATTTAGTAGTTATGGACGATTAATTAAAAGTTACCCTTTTTATCCATTAATAGATTTAGAACTAGAACGACGGTGATGCGTGTAGATTAGGGTTTCTGGAGGGAAAATGAATCCAACTCTTAACCCTTATCTCGACACGGAACTCCGTTCATATCTAGCCTTTACCAAAACAATCATTAATCTAATCTCTAATCGCGGTCGGAACTAGCAAAGAATTGCTAGCGCGCCCGATTAGGATGTTAATGATTCTTTTGATAAAGTTCCTAACTTTATAGGACTTAAAAAGGGTTTAATTATTTTCATCGTCCATTAGCCTACCCTAATCCTACGAACCCTAACAAGCGGTGAATTACTCGCGCATGTTGGGAAAAGAAGATGAAAAGACAGGGAGGGAAAACATAATGTAAAATGCAAAAGAATTAAATAAAATAACTACCTTTATTAATCAACTTGAACAATCTACACTTTGATTCCTTAGAAAATGATTACAAAGACTAGTTTGCTTCTCGATCTCTTCCAAGGAGGTAGACGAACAGTTGATGATCAGCCTGGATGCGTGAGCGTCTGGGGCTTCGTGATCTCTTCGGCTTGATAAATTTTCCAAGAGGCTCTCGGTGCCATTTTATAGTGCAAAGCCAGAATCTTTTAGTTGGAAACTTGGTAAAATTCAGCAGAGATTTACGCCAAAAAATATTTGCTCCAAATTCCATAGAAGTGCGGCGGATCCGCGGCCCAAGGGGGGTTTGGCCGCGGATCCGCGCTCAAAGGTGAGGATCTCTTGATCAAAATTCTTGGGCTTTCTTCTTGTGACATGTGGCAATCCTAGGCACCTTTAGAATTCAGAAATCTTCTCTCGGTTGCTTCCAGATTTGGTCTCCAAGTTTTGCTTCTTAATTAGGCAAGTCTTCTTCAACAACTTGATTTCCTTGATATATTCTGCATAACAGCTTGGAAAATTCTGCACAATAATCTCAAATAATATTTACTAGGCTTATTCCTACTAGGATTTGGTCAATAGATTTATTTGCATACATTTTTCTTACCAAATGCTAATTAAAATATATTAACACATGGAAAATGGTGTCTTTACACATAAACCCTCATATGTATAATATATCATAATAAAGTCCTTTTTTAATATGAAAATGGTAGGAAAAATGTAATACAAATGTGCAGTTTTATCAACTGAACAGTCCTCCCTATATATGTCCAAGCATCCACTACAATATACATCGTATGTACAGTAATGGCCTCTAGGGAATACATATAACTAACAGTCGGAACCCAAATCAATGCTCAACAGTGCTGATACAGAAAGGGGATGTAGCCCAAATAAGTAATCAAGTAGGCTGAGCCTAAGGTTGGCAAAACCCTAAATTGACCGAGCCCATATGTCTTCTTCTAAATTGGCTTTAGACCCAGACAAGACAACCAAGTCCCGGATGAAAATTCATTGGTTCAAGGGTACATCTCTTCACTCCTATGATACATGTCGTTGTAATCCTTTAACGTCTTCAGAGAGGTGGCGGGTCCCGACGATCAACAACAACGGACCGCAACATCCCTAAATTAAACTCTATGGACTATGATGTCCTTAAACCCAATGTACCGCAACGTCCTTAAACTAAACCCTTACATCAAAAATGGTGATCTGTGGACCGCAACGTCCCTAAACTAATGACGGACCGCAACGTCCTTAAACTAAAATAAAAGAGCCCAAATGCTCTTTCTTTGGATCTGAATGATCCTAAAACCTTGTTAAGTAGATCTTAGTCTAAAATTAGACTAACGTATTCTTAACAAACATTTAAGTTGATCTTAATCTCAAACGAGATTAACGGTCCTTAAATCAAACTAAACCCAAATCTAAGAAAATACGAATTTGGACTAATCCACGCCCTACGGGCGACAACACAAATTAGTCTCCGTATACAATCCACGGGCAATCAAAAATAAAATAAACACACACGACACGAAGTGAACATCTGGAGCAGGAGAAAGTGGTTATCGCTATGTGGTAACGTAATTAACTGCAGGGTCTTGCGCCTACAGGGAAGAGCGTCCCCACAATCAAAAACCCCTTGCAAACGAGGGGGAATCTGATGAAGTCTGCTAATACGGCCGCATCTGTCCAAACCTCCGATACATGGTGCCATAAATCAACTTGGTATCTTCAGAGAGGTAGACAGATAAAACCAAAAAGCATCTGCCCCCAAAATTCAGGCCAGATGTCCTAAACGTCTTGGTCGCGTCTTTCGGCAGTAAACAGGGGAGAAGGGACTTACGAGATTAGAGCCAAGAGAAGAGGAAGAGGTAGGTTGGGGAAACACCGGTGCGTCGTTTCGTCACCAGAAACTCCTCGGATCGTCGTCGGAAGTTCGTCGGATCTTTGCCCTTTACAAACTCCACTTGCACACAAAATGTCTATGGAATTTTCATGAGAGTTTGGACAGAGATTTGGAAGTGAGGAGGGATGATTTGAGGTGTGGTATTTATAGGAAAAATTAGGGTTTAGGGTAGATGAAAGGGTGTGATAAAAATTGTATTAAAATGGATTAAAAGTGTGATTTAAATTACTCTGTAAATATGCAGGGAAAATGAATAGAACAGGGGTTATGGGGGAGTCCAAAGGTTGCATATGAGTCAAGAAAATCAGAGTTTTGAGCTGAGTAGGCCAGCGGCGGCGGCCGATTCACACCTCCCGCCGGCCCGAGTCAGGCTGATTCTCTTTGCCACGTGTCCCCTGGTGCTTAGTCTTGACTTTTGGACCCGTTTGTTTTATGTGTGACTCTTGGTTTTTACGAGTTATGCACGTGTAGACTCTTGGGCTTCTAAAAGATTAAAAGAAATTAAAATAAAAAATAATGTGTGACTGATGGGATTTGAACTCCGGTGCTTTTGTTCAGCAGTGCAAGGTCTTATCAATGAGCTACAAGCTCTTTCTTGCTGTTCAAAAGCAAATCAAACTTATAGCTTGTGCTCAGGAAAAAGTTCCCATTTCTGTATTTTTGAAAAAATTTCATACAAAATGTTTAGGGTTGTTACAGTATACAATCCACGGGCTCAAATAATTCTCATGACACCATACCCCCCTGCAATCACCAGTCACCCGGCCGGTCTCAGCCCTTGGAATTATACTCCATTTGGGAAAACCCACTCATGTGTCCTCACGATACATGAGGAGAACAAACTTACGAGATCCCCTCGACTTGTAAAAAAACAACTTCGTGGGATCCTTACGACTCACAAAGGAAAAACACACTTGGGAGTCCCCACGACTACTAAGGAGAAAGTACACCTGCGAGGTCCTTTTGACTCGTAGGAAAAAATACTTTTATGGGGCCCTTACGGCTCATAAAATTGAAAAGTCTTAGGTGATAGGGACCTAAACCTGTCTCCTAGCCATCGTTCTCCAACAGGGAAAGGCAAATGATGAATTGCTCCTGGCACCTATGCTTCAGTGTTTGCAACGCTGATACCGACCCTACCCCAAAATTCCAAATTTTCGACCGAATAGACCCCTAAGTCTTTAAACTGGGAACAGATGACCTCTAAGTCATTAAACTAGGAACATATGACCCCTAAGTCGTTAAACTGGGAACGAGGGAAATCCTCTCATGGCAGATGATGATTCGCTCATGGTACCATATTCCAGTGTAGCGGTGTTGATGCCAAACCAAAACCAAAATCCCCAAATCCTCCCATGGCAAATGATGATTCGTTCCTGGTACCATATTCCAGTGTAGCGATGCCGATATCAACCCAAATCATCAAGTCAGCAAGACAACCAACGACCTCCCTAGCAGAATCAAACTCCATCTCGGAAACAAGTCGAATTTCAACACCGCAGAAAATGAAGCGAGTCAACTTCAACCACTGACACCGCAGAAAGTGGAGTAAGTCAAATCCAATCCCTGACACCATAAGAAGCGGAGCAAGTCAATTCAAGCACCAATCGCCCAAGTCGCTAAAAGGGCAGCACCGACCGTCCAAGTCGCAAAAAGGGAAGCACCGACCGTCCAAGTTGCAAAAAGTGCAGCACCAACCGTCCAAGTCACTAAAAGGACAGCACCGACCGTCCGAGTCACAAAAAGGGCAGCACCGACCGTCCAAGTCGCAAAAAGGGCAGCACCGACCGTCCAACTCGCAAAAAGGGAAGCACCGACCGTCCAAGTTGCAAAAAGGGCAGCAATGACCTTCCCGTCGGAATTATGCTCCGTCTCGGAATCAAGTCAACCAATGACCTCCCCGTCGGAATTTTTCTCCATTTCGGAATCAAGTCAACCAATGACCCCCCTGTCGGAATTATGCTCTGACTTGGAATCAAGTCAACCAACAACCTCTGTGGCGAAATCATGCTTCTTCTCAGAGTGTACCCCGTGTCGAAATAATGCTTCGCCTCGGAGTATTTGCTTTCCCTGTCGGAATTATGCTTCTCTAGGAATTGACCTCTGCATCGGAATCATGCTTCGTCTTAGAGTGTACCCCGTGTTGAAATCATACTTCGCCTCGGAGTATCTACCTTCCCTGTCGGAATTATGCTTCGACTCTGAATCAACCGCTGCATCGGAGCTATATTTCGTTCAGAATGTATGCCCTGTGCTGGAAATAAGCTCGTCTCAGGATACACCTGTCCTATGTCAGAATTATGCTATGATCCCTGGAATTATGCTCCGCTCTTTGGAATTATGCTCCAATCCCCGGAATTATGCCCCGCTCATCGGAATCATGCTCTGATCCATGGAATCATGCTCCGCTCTTCGGAATTATGCTCCGCTCATCGGAATTATGCTTTGATCCCTAGAATCATGCTCCGCTCTTCAGAATTATGCTCCGATCTCCGGAATTATGCTCCCGGAATGATGCTTCACCCCCGGAATGATATTCCACCTCGAAGTCTAACTCCAAGATCCATCAATTTCATGCACACAACTCATATACGCGGTGTGCATTTGTTGATGGGGGAACTTTGTTGGGGTCAAAAATTACACCCCGGTTGACCAAGTCAAAGTCAAGGTCGAGTCCAAGCCAAATGAGCCCAAGCCCAGACCAAGTAGGCCTATGCCTAAGTCAAGCCCGAACATGAAGCGGTTGTCTTCCCCCATGCCAAGAAGAAAATTATGTAATAAATAAGTTTGATGTAATTTTCATGCATTAATGTAAAATAAATGGGCATAATTCCAAATTTTTGTAAAGCCCATGGCTCATATGCAAAAGAAATGAGCACATGAAGTATGGGATGAGCAAAATGCAATTTTGTAAAGCCCAGCCTATAAAAGACAACATGATGATGAAATGAAAAGAAGAATTCATTCCCTCTAAACCTAGGGTTTGTGTGCCTCCTTCTCCTTCTTCAAGGTTCTAAACCTTCTCCCCTTTCTTGAATTAAATCAAAAGATTCACTCTTCTTTTCCATAAAGAAATAGTTTTTCACCAAAAAAACCCTTGAAGGGGAACGCGGATCTTCCATCAAATCTTCAAAAGTGGAGATTTTTAAATCTCATCCTCTTTTCTCGAAGATCCATCCAATAGAGAGGAGGAAGAAGGAGACTCATCCCCAAAAATCTCACTTTTGGAAGATCCAAGGCTCAAGAGAAAACCCAGGGCTCAAGGGAGAAGAAAAGGACCCCCTTACATCATCTTCGAAAATATCTTGGGAGTTTAACTCCACAAAATAATATATATATATATATAATAATAATAATAATAATAAATCTTTCGTTTTAGGAGTTCAACTCCAAAAGTCAATCGGGGGTAGAACTCACAGTGCAGGGGATAGGCCCCTTTGTCCTTTTTGGAGTTTAACTCCAAAAGTCAATTGGGAGTATAACTCCCAGTATATGGGCTAAGCCTCCCGCTGGCGCCCAGCGCCCACGTGCCGAGCACGTGAGGCGTCGGTGCCCACATGCCAAACACGTGAGGCGTCAGCGCCCGCGTGCTGGGCACGTGAGGCGCTGGCACCCACACGTCCTTTGGATGCTATTTTCCTCTCTTTTTTATACATATACGCACTCCACAACACTTTTCCCGTTAGAAAAAATTTCTAACGGGACGCTGCCCCCCAACCCGTAAGGGGCTGCTAGAACCCTTGACTCCCAGCCCGCTATCCGGATAGTGGGACCCCCATAAACTCTGCGAGGCCTCCGATATATCCAAAACCCCTCAAGACACACATACGCATACTACACATTGAGTTCGCATGACCAGTTTGACCCGTCAATCGGAGGTTCTCTCGCTCCAAAAGCGAGGGGTAATTAACGGCAGTTTAGTCCGCGACTGCCAGAGATTCGAATCCCGACAATCAATAAACCCCTGCCTACCCTAGGTAGGGGATCTGTAGTACGCCTGACAAGCGACGCGTATTCCCATCTCAATGGGGTGACGAAAAATACCCTTACAAACTCGAAACGGTATAAAATGATCTGCCTTGGTCAATCGATCAACAGTTACCCAAACTGCATTATTGCCCTTTGGACTCCGCGGTAAAGCAGTCACGAAATCCATGGTTATATATTCCCACTTTCATTGAGGAATCGAAAGTGGTTACAATAAACCAGCTACCCTTTGATGTTCAGCCTTGACTTGCTGACACACCAAACACTTCAATCCGTAGCGAGCAATCTCCCTTTTCATGCCTTCCCACCAGAAATGTTGTCGTAGATCTTGGTATATCTTTGTACCTCCCGGTTGTACGGAATATGCGGAACTATGAGCCTCCTTCATGACTTCTTCCCGAATATCTCCTTTCGGCACACATAAACGACCCCCATATCGTAACGAACCATCTTCATGAATCAACAAGTCCGTTCGAAGTCCCGCTTCTACCTGTTCTCAAACTTCTGATATCTTGGATCGTACGACTGCGCTACTTTAATATTATCGACCAGGGACGACTGTACTTGCAATTGTATCAACTGTCCCGAAGAATGCGGTAATACGATCTCCAACTCGAATCTCAAAAACTCATATATGATCTCCTTTTGTGCAGTCAGCATCCGTATTGCTGGTAACCGACTTAGAGCATCCGGCACTACATTAACTTTTCCCGGATGGTATTTTAGATCAAGATCATAGTCAGCCATCAGCTCCAACCATCTACGTTGTCTCATGTTGAGCTCTTTCTGCGTGAACACATATTTTAGGCTCTTGTGATCGGTAAATACTTCTACCCTTTCGCCCAATAAGTAGTGTCTCCAAAATGTCAAAGCAAAAATCACTGCCGCTAGCTCCAAATCATGAGTTGGGTAGTTCTTCTCATGAGTCTTCAATTGTCTTGACGCATAGGTTATAACCTTCCCATGATGCATTAGAGCACATCCCAATCCTTTCCCGGATATGTCGCAGTGAATAACCAACCCTCCGGAACTGTTTGGCTCTGTCAAAATAAGAGCGGTGGTCAATCTTTGCTTCAACGCTTCAAAAGCTGACGCACACTTCTCTGTCCATACGAACGGTACCTCCTTTCATGTTAGCTTGGTCAATGGTTCAGCTATTCGAGCGAAATTCTTCACGAACCTTCTATAATATCCGGCAAACCCAAGAAAAATTCTGATCTCCGCTACGTTCTTTGGAATTGGCCAATCATGAACTGTCGCAATCTTTTCAGGGTCAACGGCAATTCCATCTTTGGATATGACATGACCCAAGAACTTCACTTCTTCGAGCCAAAACTCGCACTTGCTCATCTTAGCATATAACCTTTCTTGCCTCAACGTTTGCAGTGCGATCCTCAAGTGTTCTGCATGCTCATCTTTGCTCCTCGAATAGACCAGAATATCATCAATAAACATTACTACGAACTGGTCCAGGTACGGTGGAAAATTTTGGTTCATCAAGTCCATAAATATTGTCGGTGTGTTAGTAACTCCAAAGGGCATCACAAAGTACTCGTAATACCCATATCGAGTTCGAAACGCTGTCTTACAAATATCTTCTGATTTCACCCGAACTTGATGATATCCAGATTGCAAATCCAGTTTCGAAAATACCCTCGCGCCACTGAGTTGATCGAATAATTCACCGATGCGAGAGATCGGATATTTGTTCTTAATAGTCGCCCGGTTTAATTCTTGATAATCGATGCACATCCTCCTTATATATTTCTTCTTGACTAGAAGAACTGGAGCTCTCTAGGGAGAATTGTTGCTGTGAATCCAACTCTTCTTTAGTAATTCGGAAACCTGTTTCTTTACGTCTTCTAGCTCCACCGATACCATCGGATAATAAGCCTTTGAAATCGGCGCTGCTCCAGAAATAAGATCAATCGCAAACTCCACATCTCGTTTTAGCCGTAAACCCGAGATGTCCTCGAACACATCCATAAATTCTTGAACTACTGCTCGCACTTCCTCCTTGTCTACTTCCATCGACGAAAGAACGACACTTATCGGCTTAGCCCTAAATTCGACTGGCCCGACAGATCTGCTACCTCCTGAAAATATAAATTCCGGATGTCCGGGAATCCGGAAAATCATTTTCTTTACCCTGTAACCGATATGGGCATGGAAAGTGCCGAGAAAATCCATTCTCAAGATGACATCATAACTGCCAGTATCAATCGTTCCCCGCCGAAAACACGGAGACACGACCGTGCGGGTCCGTCTTGCCTGAATTTCGGGGCAGATGCTAATTGGTGCTATCCGTCCACCTCTCCGAAGATGCTAAGTTGATTTATGGCATCGTGTATCGAAGGTTTAAACGGATGCGGCCGATGTAGCAGACTTCGTCAGATTCCCCCTCATTTGAGGGGTTTTTGATTGTGGGGACGCTCTTCCCTGCAAGCGCAAGCCCCTGCAGTTAATTACGCTACCGCATCGCAGTAACCACTTTCTCCTTCTCCAGATGGTCACTTCGTGTCGTGTGTGTTTGTTTTGTTTTTGGTTGCCCGTGGATTGTATACGGAGACTAATTTATGTTGTCGCCCGTAGGGCGTGGATTAGTCCAAATCCGTATCTTCTTAGATTTGGGTTTGGGGGTTGGGTTTAAGGATACGTTAGCCTCATTTGAGACTAACATCAACTTAAACGTTAGTTAAGGATACGTTAGTCTAATTTTAAACTAAGATCAACTTAACAGGATCATTTAGATCCAACAAGAGAGCATTTAGGCTCTATTACTAAGTTTAGAGATATTGCGGTCTATTACCAGTTTAAGGACATGGTGGTCCATTGTTAGTTTAAGGACATCTCGGTCAAAGGTTAAGGACATCATAGTTCATGAGTTTAAAGACCTCACAGTCAAGGTTAAGGACATCATAGTCCGTGAGTTTAAAGACCTCACAGTCAAGGTTATGGACATCATAGTCCGTGAGTTTAAAGACCTCACAGTCAAGGTTAAGGACATCATAGTCCGTGAGTTTAAAGACCTCACAGTCGAGGTTAAGGACATCATAGTCCGTGGATTTTAAGGACCCCACAGTCCATGAAATGTATGGTTGTCGGGACCCGTCACCTCTCTGAAGACGTTGAAGAATTACAACGACAAATATCAGAGGATTTCAGAGATGTACCCTTAAACCGATGTGGGTTGAGAGACCTGTAATCTAATTGGGTCTAAGATCTGTGATTTTGAGCATATAAACTCAATTAATCTGAGTTAAGGACTTATGGCCAATTTGGGCTAAGTCCATTCAATTGCAATATTCAACATTTGTTTTTGAGTTGTGAGATATTTGTTTGAGCCCAATCCCTTTAAAAATGCTAAGCATTGGTTTTGTCTCTGACAATGTTTTGTCTTTAGTTGAATGTTGTGCATTTATCATAGCTCCAGGCTTATTCAAAGAATAGTTTATGTTATGTCCAAGCACGCATAAAAGCATATGGCGTGCTTGGTACTAGTGCCAGTCAATGAGCGCAGTGCGCTATGGTTAAAACGCTAATGCGCTTAGCGCTTTGCGCCAGATATGAAGCGCTAATGCGCTTAGCGCTTTGCACTAGATGCAGAGCGTTGATGCGCTATAGTTGAAGCGTTGAGGCGTTTGGCGCTGGTGCCATATAATGAACGCAAAGCGCTTTTAGTAATGCAGCGCACACGTGAGGAGCACGTAGCACGCTTAGCGCTTAGCGCTAGCCAACGAGCACAGTGCGCTGTGTTTGAAGCGCTATGGCATTGCAGCGCTTTGCGCTAGATGAAGAGCACTAAGGCACTTTTGAATTAGGAGCGCTAAGGCTCTTTTTAGATTAGGAGCGCCAAGGCTCTTCTTAGGTTAACTTTGTGCTCTGAAGATTATCTTTTCTTTGATAAAAGACTTTGTCTCAAGATTCTAAGAACAAAGTTCTTAGTTTATAGGAGATATTTCAATCTCTTTTTTATGAAAGGCTTTGCCTTTATGGATCTGTGATCCTAAGAGAATTGAATAATTCCCCCCCCCCCTTTATAATGAGATGTTCATAATTCTTTTGTGAAAGAAAATTTGTCTTATAAATCTATGATCTGTGAAAGAAGTAAATACTTCTTTTTATATTGAGACGATTTCGTCTTTTTACCTTGAAAAGAATTGTCTTCTTTTGCCGAGAGCTTCTTCTTCTTCTTAAGATTTTTTCAAAGTTTATGGGGGGGTTCCTCCTTTTGAGACTTGAAATCTCGGGGCCTTTATATAGGGCAAGATGGTTTGTTCAATCAGTTAAGGGGGTCTTTTCTCCAATTGATTTGGGGAATTTCCCATCGTTGGATCTTTGATCCAAGGTCTTCTGGTTTACAGAAGATAGTCTTCTTGTTTTTACCAAGATTGGGAAATCTTTCCCCCTTACAGAATTTGTTCTGTATTTTAGTGATTTTTAATCACCATTGGATCATTGATCCAACGCTGCTCTGATTTACAGAGCATAATTTTGTTGTTTCGAAAGATTTTGAGAAATCTTTCCGTAACAGAATTTAATTCTGGTTAATTAATGATATATCATTATTATTAGATCTTTGATCTAACGGTGGGGAGCTTTTAGTTCCAGCGCTAGCGCTTATGCGCTCTGCCCATGGTGCACTACTTGGAGCGCAGCGCTCTTAGCGCTAGCGCACACATGCTTTGCATGTGGTGCGCTACTTGTAGTGCAGTGTATCTAGCGCTAACGCCTATGCGATTTGCAAGGGATGCGCTAGTTGTAGAGCAACGCTTTTATAAAAGTGCAGCTTTAATTCAAATTTTTAATTCTGAACAGAGTTTTGCTCCGATTGGGGAAACACTGCCAACAACCGGGTCATTTCCAGAGAGAATGTCGAAGGAGGCTTGGACTCTGTCTTGTTTGCGGATCAGCTGACCATACTATCGATACTTGTCCTTCAAAGTTACAATTGAGGGACGATGTTCAGAAGCCACCGCAGAAACAGATGCGTGGGCAGAAGAAGATTACTCAGGGGCTTAATCAAGCACGTGCCTTTACTTTGACGGCCGAGGAGGCCAAGGCTTCAGATGAAGTTGTTTCAGGTATCCTACTCGTTCGTAATTTTCCCGCATTGGCATTGTTTGATTCAGGTGCATCCCATTGCTTTATGTCATCCAAGTTTATTAGAGCACACTCGATTCAAACGCGGCCCTGTCTAGTTGCTGGGACATACACACTAAGAATGGGAAAATTATATGTAGTAATGAGTGAAAGGATTGTCCAATTGTAATATCCGGACGAGAGCTATTCGCGGATTTCTTGGTGATTGATACTGGCAGCTATGATGTCGTCTTGAGAATGGATTTTCTCGGCACTTTCCATGCCCATATCGATTACAGGGTAAAGAAAATGATTTTCCGGATTCCCGGACATCCGGAATTTATATTTTCAGGAGGTAGCAGATCTGTCGGGCAAGTCGAATTTAGGGCTAGGCCGACAAGTGTCGTTCTTTCGTTGATGGAAGTAGACAAGGAGGAAACGCGAGCAGTAGTTCGAGAATTTATGGATGTGTTCGAGGACATCTCGGGTTTACGGTCAAAAGGAGATGTGGAGTTTGCGATTGATCTTATTTCTGGAGCAGCGCCGATTTTAAAGGCTTATTATCCGATGGTACCGGTGGAGCTAGAAGAAGTAAAGAAATAGGTTGCCGAATTACTAGAGAAGAGTTGGATTCGCAGCAGTAATTCACCCTAGAAAGCTCCAGTTCTTATAGTCAAAAAGAAATATGGCATAAGGAGGATGTGCATCGATTATCAAGAATTAAACCGGGCGACTATTAAGAACAAATATCCGATCTCTCGCATCCGTGAATTATTCGATCAACTCAGTGGCGCGAGGGTATTTTTGAAACTGGATTTGCGATATGGATATCATCAAGTTCGGGTGAAATCAGAAGATATTTGTACGACAGCGTTCCGAACTCGATATGGGCATTACGAGTACTTAGTGATGCCCTTTGGAGTTACTAACGCACCGACGATATTTATGGACTTGATGAACCAAATTTTTTCACCGTACCTGGACCAGTTGATTTGGCTTCCGGAAAAGAAGAAAGCCGTGCTTCTGCGGGACATCGGCCGCTTACCCGATCGATAACGAAAGCTCAGGAACAACAGCAGCAGAAACTTCAGGAGATGTTGACTGCAATGGCCGCACTCACTGGGCCAAAAGAAAATTCAGAGACCACGGAGCAGCGTCGGGAACAAGAAACTGATACCGAGTTCCTCCGAGGAATGCTCGAGAGGAAAGAAAAAGAGACCGCAGAACAGGTAGCCAACATCAAACGAATGGCTCTTTTGTTCCAAGACTTGGCCGGGATAATGTTGCAGCCGGAACCTCCAGCTGAAAACCTCCCGATCATCATTGAAGACGACAGAGGGGAAACATCGAACCCTCCTCAGGCTCTTTCAGCAGCCAAAGAGGAGACTATCTCCAAGGCCGCTCTAGATGATTACATTGCTCAGCAAATACAAGCTCACTAGGCAAACGAAGCGGCTGGACAGGTCGTTAAGACTGGGCGACCCTATCCAGGCTGGTATGACCAAATAAGGTACCCGCCGGAGTATACGATCCCTAAATTCCACGTATATAAAGGAACAGGGAATCCACATCAGCATGTCGCTCAATTCATAGCCTTATGCGGCAACACCGGGGGTGATGATAAACTTCTGCTCCGCCAGTTTGTTGGTAGCTTGTCGAAGACGGCATTCTAATGGTATTCTGAACTTCCAAATGACTCCGTCAAGACTTTTGCAGAGATGGAGCTATTATTCACCCAGCGTTTCGCGAGTGCTAGTGAACGCACCCCAATAACGGCATTGATCAATGACAGGGTGAAGCCAGGTGAAACGTGGGTGCAATACGCAATACGATGGCGAAATTTGTGGTCGAAATGTGAGCAACGCATCGAAGAAGCACCGGCAGTGGGCATGTTCGTGGGCACTCTTGACCTCACAATTTATGATGTTTTTCAAGCCGACCACGTTTCATGCCCTAATTGACAAACCAGCTCAAATGGACCAGATGGGCCATAGGCCTTCCTCTTCGAAGCCAGAGCCACGGAATGAAAAAAGGAAAGGGAAAGCGGCCTTCGTCGCCAATGCTCAACAGCAGCCCAGTGGTCCAAAATTAGCGGATCGACTAGACGAGAGACGGTGATACTATAATGAGAAAATGAAGCGCCCTTATTCATTCCCTCGGGACAAAACGAAGAGATTGTTTGAGCTAGCGGTGCGCAACAGGCTCATCAATCTGCCGAATCCAAAATGACCGTTGCAACTCGGCGAGACTAATAGTCCCAATTATTGCCCCTACCATCAAACAGTAAGCCATCCAATTGAAGATTGCTTTGTCTTTAAAGGCTGGATCGAAAACCAATACCAACATGGCAAGTTTGCGCTGTCCGAGAATTGGAAGGTGAACCCGCCGCAGCTACACGCTCCCAAGAAGACGGACACACCGGGGGCATCGTGTTCTTTCGTAGAAGAAGCTCCATGGGAGGTCGTTCTTTCAGCCAAGACTAAAAGAATGCTGAAGGATCTCCAAACATGTCTGGCGATTAAGTGGAAAAATCCACTGGAACCTGAGATCATCGAGGGAATGCTGAAACTGCGCCCAACTCCAAAGATTGGTGGTGATAGCCAAAGCGCTCACACCCAGCCGTCAAAGTCTTCGAAGAAAAAGAAGAAGAACAAAAAGCCCGTGAAGTCTGGTGACAAGCGCACGGGCCTGCAAAAACAGATTGCCGCGCTGTAAGAATATAACCAGAAGGCGCGAACCCCAGTCACACTCCAAGAATTTCTCAACCACGTCCTTGAGGATGGAGATGACGACAATGGAGAAGACTCGTCGGATGAATCTGAAGAATACATGGCAAGTTTCCATGTGATCTCTCACTCGTCGATAAATGATGAAGAAGCTCCTTACGCAGAGAAACTGGGGCAGATCCTGAGCCGGAACTTCTAGGGCCATCAGACGAAATGATTGATGCATTCATGAACGAAGCTCTTTCGAAAAGCAAAGCCGATCGAGAACGCGAGATGGCCATATTTGAAAAGGCCAAACGCCGGCGACTGGATGAAAGGGTTGAGGTACCCCAACCAGACCGAGGCATCCCCGCGACAGATAAGAGCAGGCTTAAAATGAAGATAAAGTTCGCTAAAGCCATATCAATGGGAATGAAGCCGCCACCCTCTGAAGTAAATACTCCTGATGATGCGGATATACACCTTAGCTATTGCTTATATCATCGAAAGACTGCGCATCCCACCGAAGAGTGCAATGCTTTCAAAAGCTGGTGGCAGGGATATGTTGCTCACCGACAACATTTCAAGCGGATGAAACGCAAAACTCGTCGGGAGAAAAGAAACACGATCGAGGAGCATAAAAGAACTACCGGCAACTATCACATGGTCGATGCTGGGGGATCGCAAGTTCTCACCTTCGGGAGCGACTCTGACGAAGAAATGACTCTCGGCCCTCTCTTCAAAGAACCCACCTCAGGAAAAAAGGAAGAACCGAAGAACCGCGAAAATATTCAGCTGCGCAATCATACGCTGTCCGAAAAGAATCTTGGGCCCGCAAATAGTGGGTCGAATAGAAAAGATAAGGGGAAAGAAAAGGTCCCTGAGGATATCATCCTTGATGACCAAGCCGTCGAAGAGTTGACAGCCAAGGACCCGCCAAAGAAAAGTAAGGTGGACTACAACGTTCTGGCACACTTGAGAAAGCTACCTTCACAGCTAAGCATTCTCGACGCCTTTCTGCTATCCAAAGAGACGAGAGATTCATTGATCAAGGCACTATAAGAGCCCGAGCAATTCCAAGCTTTCAACGCCGAAGAAATGATGAAAGACGAGCTAGAAGAAGTACACACAGCCTATATCACCTTCGGCGATGAAGATCTCCTCCTCGGGACGTGCGAGCATAACTGTCCCCTTTATGTCTCCGGATACTGTCATGATATCAAAATAGGTAAAATCCTGGTTGACAATTGGTCCTCCGTTAATCTTCTCAATGTAAGAGTGTTGAAGGAAATCTGCATGAGCATTCAACGCCTCGCTCGGGATAAGATCACTATCTCTGGGTTCGACTCCCAGTCATCACGGGCGCTCGGGTCTGTGATACTGACGCTACGCTTTGGGCTGTTAGTCACTGACATCAAGTTTCACGTCATTGACGCCAAGACTTGCTACAACGCTTTGCTCGGCAGGCCTTGGTTATACGAGTACAACATTATCCCTTCTACACAACATCAGTGTATGAAGTATTTCAAGGATGGTCTCGAGTATACTGTGACAGGAGAGCTAAACCCATTCTCCATGAACGAAGTCCGCAAATATGAGGATGCTAAATACTTCCTGCCTGATTTCGAAGATACAGAAAAATGTCTCAAACCGGAGGACAAGAACAAAGCTATCACCACTATTCCGATCTTCGGAAGTGATACCGAGGAGGAAGAAGAAATAGTTTATTCAGGTTCGCCCCAGTGCAATAAGCCGGGACCGTCCACTCCTATGTTGATCTTCGGCAGTGACTCGGAAGATGAAGTCAATACCGTATTTTCTGTTCGGCCATCAATTCAAGCTTTTGCTGATGATGATCGGAGTTTGCAAATCACCATGGTTCCGCAGGAGCACTACAAAGAGCTCGACGCACTTGATACCTATAATGTGCAGGAACTGCAGACATTCTACGTCCCTCCCAGGCAAAGAGATGAAAAGGCGATCCTCTTTTATCAATCCACGGAAACCAAAGTGGAAAAAGAAATTTGGCATGGTGCCGATTCTACACTTAACAGACTCCAGCCCATCCGTCTGCCTAGATATTACACAGAAGGATTGAAGAGACTCTTGAGACACCAAGGTGTACCCCTTAAGCAAACTGCTCAATAAGCACGGTTCTATAACAGGATCTGGAACACCCCGGAACTCAGCGAAAGTTGCCCAATGGGAGAACGGAAACGATCGGGCTTGGGTATGTTCAATCCAAGAAACGGGAGCTATTCCGTGACTGCTATGTCATACATGACTTTGATAAAGAAGGAGATGCTCTGTGGGAAGATGCTAACCCTGAACCAGAACGAGCTCCCGCCGTGAAAATGCCAAGTCCGTCGTTCGAAGAATAAATGGACAAGCTTATAAGGGAAACGGGTCAAAAGGTTCGAGACGATCATAATCGCGAAATGGCCATCTACGAGAAAGCCAGGACGCAGCGCCTCCTTTAGCAGACTGCAGAAAGTGACGATGCCCTTCGTCGCCAGCCCGTCATACAAAAGACCTGACGCAGAGGCAAAAATAAACCAAAGAATGGGAAAAGCGTTCGACAGCGACAAAGCGGGACAAAGAAGCCACGCGATCGAGAATCGAACAACCAAGATTCGTCTTTTATAAAGAAAATGGGTCGAGAATATTTTTTTTCCTCAAGACAAGACAAAGAAGATATTCGATCTTGTCATAAAACACCAGATGATGACACTCCCGGAGTCCAAGCACCCCGAGCAAGCAGGCAAAGTCTCTCACCCGGACTATTGCTCCTATCACAGGGCAATAGGACATCCTCTCGAAGACTGCTTCGCATTCAAAGAATGGGTAGAAGACCGATATCAACTCGGCAGGTTCGCTCTATCCAGCAGTTGGAGGGTAATCTCGCCGCAGAAGCATGAACCGAAAGCCACGTATGCAGCGAGAATGGAACCAGATCAATATCGGTCTTGGAAGCGATCTCGTACCTGCCACGTGATAACACTGTCAGAAGAAGAGCCCAAGAATATGGATGACCTCCCCTGGTGCTTCGAAAACGATGATGACGAGGTAGTCTCGGAGTTTCCACTGGCACCAAATAAGCTGGAAGATGGGATACATACTACTGCAGATAACCTCAAGAAAATTGACTTGAGGACGGCAAGTAACCCACGACCGACATTCATCAGTGAGTTGTTGTCTGAAGAAAGGGTGGCTACGCTAAAGGACGTGCTCATGCAGCATAAAGACTACTTTGCATGGAACTACTCCGAGATGTCGGGGCTAGATCCAGAAATAGCTGTGCATAGATTGGCGATATCTCCGGACGTCAAGCCGATCAAACAAGCACCGAGAAGAATGCGGCTCGAGCTTGAGATGAGCATCAATGCCGAAGTCAAGAAGCTAATCGACTCCGGCTTCATCCAAGAGGTTCAGTATCCTGATTGGATCGCCAACATTATCCCAGTAATGAATAAAAATGGGACGATGCGCATCTGCGTGGACTTTCGGGATCTCAACAAAGCTTGCCCAAAGGACGACTTTCCAGTACCAGTCACTGAGCTGATGA
The DNA here is from genome assembly GCA_030015575.1 of Agapanthus africanus. Classification (NCBI taxonomy): domain Eukaryota; kingdom Viridiplantae; phylum Streptophyta; class Magnoliopsida; order Asparagales; family Amaryllidaceae; genus Agapanthus; species Agapanthus africanus. The sequence continues at coordinate 481,189,441 of JASDDO010000010.1, read as the reverse complement.
TAGATAACGCATCCACTCACGAAGTCTTCTCCTTCATGGACGGATCATCAAGATGCAATCAGATAAAGATGCATCCCGAGGACCAGAAGCACACCGCTTTCCGGACCCCTTTGGGCATATTCTGCTACAAGGTGATACCCTTTGGTCTAAAGAACGCCGGTGCCACCTATCAGAGGGCCATGACGAAAATCTTCGATGACCTCATACATGAAATCGTCGAATGTTATATCGACGACCTCGTAGTTAAAAGAAAATCATACGAGGAACATCTAGAGCATCCGAAGATCGTATTTCAACGCCTTCGGCAATACAACTTGAAGATGAACCTCTCAAATGCGCGTTCGGAGTTTCCTCGGGCAAGTTCCTAGGATTCATCGTCCGACACCGAGGCATCGAGATAGACCCGTCGAAGATCAAGGCGATCATGGAAATGCCTCCGCCAAGGACTCTCAAGCAACTGCGGTCTCTCCAAGGAAAGCTCGCATATATCCGGCAATTCATAGCCAATCTTTCCGGCAAGTGTCGTCCTTACAGTCACCTAATGAAGAAAGGGACTCCCTTCGTCTGGGATCGCAAATGTCAAAGCGCGCTAGATGAAATCAAGCAATACTTGCAGAATCCGCCGGTATTGACCGCTCCCGTTAAGGGAAAACCTCTCATTCTGTATACAACCACCCTCGAAGGTTCTTTAGGCGCGCTGTGGGCACAAGAGAACGACCAAGTGAAGGAGAGAGCCCTCTACTATTTGAGTCGAGTTCTCCTGGGGGAAGAAAATAATTACTCTCCCATCGAAAAACACTGGCTGGCGTTGATCTTTGCGATAACGAAGCTCAAACACTACGCGTTGGCACATGAGGTCCATCTCATATCTAAGGTGGATCCTCTCAAGTATTTGATGTCGAAGGCCATATTAACAGGACGGCTCGCTAAATAGGCCCTGCTCTTGATGGAGTTCTCGATAACTTATCGACCCCTCAAGGCAGTGAAAGGCCAGGCCATCGCCGACTTTCTCGCTGAGCATCCGATACCTGCCGACTCTCCCTTGAACTGCGAATTGCCAGACGAACACACGTTTGACACGATAGACAGGGAGAGAAGAGAGAATGATACCCAATGGGAACTCTACTTCGATGGAGTATCTTCCATGAAGAAGCGCAAACAAAGCATCCCCATAATCAAATCAGGGGTATGCCTCATCTTCATGACTCCACAAGGAGGGATAATGCGCTTTGCCTTCTCCTTAACAGAGCCGGGGACGAATAATGAAGCCGAATACGAAGCTTTGATAACAGGTCTTGAGATCGTTGTCGACATGGGAATTGAAAACCTCCTCATATACGGAGACTCCCAACTGGTCGTTAGCCAAGTAAACGGCGACTATCAAACGTATAAACCGGATCTGGTAAAGTACGGTGAGAGAGTACAGCCATTGCTGACTCAAATCCCTTCCTATGCCCTGAAAGCATACCGCGGGCGGAAAATAGCAAAGCGGATGCATTGGCCAAGCTCGCCAAAGAATTGGCCGACGAGAATCTCGATGACGTGAGGATCGTTTTGCAAAGCCGTCGGGTTCTTACGCCGGCAGGAATATCTCCGGAGTCATCCAAAGAAAAGGGAGCGACCGAACAAATGACTCCATAAGTAAAAGACTAGGAAAAGGCTAAGGATTGGAGGGAAGTCTTTATAGACTACTTCAAATCCCGTCGAACACCTGAAGATGCATCCTCGAGACATCAGCTCATGAAATGAGCTCTTTCTTTTGCATTCATCAATGATACTCTGTATAAGAGATCGTTTGACTCTCTGTGGCTAAGATGCCTGGTACCTGAGGAGGCAGAGAGAGTCGTCCAAGAAACTCACGACGGACTCTGCGGTTCTCACCAAGCCGGCCCGAAGATGAAGCTGAAGATCAAAAGGATGGGCTACTATTGGCCCACGATGATCCAGGACTGCCTCGAATACGCGAAGCAATGCCACTCGTGCCAGATTCATGGGGACTTTATCCATCAGCATCCAAATCCACTGCATCCAACGGTGGCTAGCTGGCCGTTTGAAATGTGGGGAACTGACATAATCGGCCCCATCGAACCAGTATCGTCCAGAGGACATCGATTCATTTTGGCGACAACTGATTACTTCTCTAAATGGGTAGAAGCAGTACCGCTGAGGGAAGTGAAGACGGAGAATATCCTCTATTTCTTCAAAACACACGTCATTTATCGGTTTGGCATTCCGCGACGGATCATCTCCGATAACGGGCCAGCCTACAGAAGCCACAAGATCAGTCGCTTTGCACAACAGCATAACATAGGTTGGAGATACTCTTCAGTCTATAATTCTTGAGCTAACGGTCTAGCTGAGACATTCAATAAGACCTTGACAAAGATCGTGAAAAAGACGGTGTCTCGAAACAAGAAGGACTGGCACGAGAGACCGCTTGAAGCTCTCTAGGCGTATCGAACTACGTTCAAAATGGCCACGAACACAACGCCGTACGCGTTGGTATTCGGTATGGAAGCGGTACTCCCCCTCGAGATAGAACTACCCTCTCTACGAGTGGCAGTTCATTACGAGCTAACAGACGAAGAAAATGCTCACCTTCGGCTTGAGGAGCTCGATGCCCTTGATGAAACCCGGCTCATGGCGCAGCAAAATCTGGAGGCTTATAAGGCAAAGATGACGCGCTCATATGAGAGATTGACTAGGCCGAGAACATTCCGCCAAGGCGAACTCGTTCTAGTGGTCAAAAGACCTATGATCCCAAATCGTGCCAAGCGGGGAAAATTCGAGCCGAACTATGAAGGCCCGTATGTCATAGACAGGGTCTACCAGGGTGAAAGACCTTTCAGGCCAATAAACGGTCGCTTCCTAAAGAAATACTACGCCTGACGAGTCACGACCTAGGTCAACGATAGATGACGACGCCTATGTCCGCTCGCTATCTTCCGCTGTATGTAGTAGCCGGCTTCCTTTTCGACGGACCGAAACGTCCTTAAACTAACGACGGACCGAAACGTCCTTAAACTAACGATGGACTACTATGTCCTAAAACTGGCGTTGGACCGAAACGTCCTTAAACTAACAATGGACCACTATGTCCTAAAACTGGCTGATGACCGAAACGTCATTAAACTACTACCAACCCGCGCCGTCCCCAGGCTGACGTGGTGTTAAAAAAACGGTATGTCTATAAGCAAGATGGGAACGGATGAAAACCCGAAAGGGCCCCGTGAGTAAAAACAGCGGGACTACCGGCGAGTTTTGTGAAAACCCGAAAGAGCGCAATCTCGTCAAAAGACACTTGCAAGGTCTTCTCGACCCTGTAAGGAGAAACCACCTGCGTGAGTTCCTTACGACTCACAAAGGAGAAACACACTTAAGGATCCTCACGATTCCTAAGGAGAAATTACGCTTATGAGATCCTCACGACTCGTAAGGAGAATTCCCCTTTGAGACCCTTACGACTCACAGGGTTCAAAAGCCTTAAGATACAGGGATTTGAACCTGTTCTTAAGCCATTACAATCTCCAATGTGGCCCTACAAGCGGCTCAATGCTGATCCTTGTATACAATCCATGGGCACGAATAAATTTTTCCTTAACAAAGTCCCATCCGTGACTAGAGATATGTTTGCACAGTGAACCCCCTTATAAGCCCTCTCGACTTATAAGGAGAAAGCGCTCTTGTAAGATCCTTACGACTTACAAGAAGCCATACACTTAGGAATCCTCACGATCCCTAAGGAGAAAACACACCTACGAGATCCTCACGACTCGTAGGGAGAAATACCTTTATGAGACCCTTACGGCCCATGAAGTCAAAAGCCTTAGTCGACAGGATCCTAACCCTGTTTACTAAGCCATCTTTGTTCGAAATCGACGAAGGCAAATGATGATTCGCTCCTGACAATATCCCAGTTGCAGCGATGCTGATGCCAAAATCAGTGTCTAATCCCAAGCTCGCAACGAAAAGCCAGCAAGCCACACATGCATATGAAATAGCCGAAATGATTGGGCAACTTGCAAATCAGCAAGTAAAAATGTATGCATACAAAATAGCCGAAATGATTGGACAACTCGCAATAAAAAGCAGCGAGTAAAAAATAAAACAAATAGCCGAAATGATTGGGCACCGTGAAAAATAGCCGAAATGATTGGGCAATCGTGACCTTCGCGATATAAAAGCTGAAATGATAGAGCATCGCGGAAAGAAAAATATATAAAATGAAACCTTTTGCCATACAGGTGACATCGCATCAATCTCTGTATACAATTCAGGGGCGCAAACAAAGAGGGAATCACACCTTCCCTCCCCAGGCTCCATCAGAAGAAGAAGCCAAATCTCAACGGTTCACAGATAGCCTGGAGATCATCTCAACATTCGTCTCATCACAACAGACACAACATCAAGCAAAGCGGAACTGCGGCAACTCCCAGTTCTATGACTCGGCGGTGCACAGACAACCGAGAGTCAACCTCCAACTCCGCGAAATGCGGATAAAGTCAACAGTTCCTGGTCATATGGAACACGGCCTATGTCAATTCTGACCCTATGGGAAACGTCCAGAGCAGAGCCTGGTCCTCGCAGAACACGGCTATGTCAATCAAACCTCGTGGGAAGCATCCAAAGCAAATTCCTGGTCACGTGGAACACAGCTTATGTCAATCCTGATCCCGTGGGAAACATCCAGAGCAAATTCCTGGTCACGTGGAACATGGCCTATGTCAATCCTGACCCCGTGGGAAACGTCCAGAGCGGAGACTGGTCCTCGCAGAACACGGCTATGTCAATCAGAACCCATGGGTAGCATCCAGAGCAAATTCCTGGTCATGTGAAACACGGCCTATGTCAATCCTGACCCCGTGGGAAACGTCCAGAGCGGAGCCTGGTCCTCGCAGAACACGGCTATGTCAAACCGACCCCGTGGGAAGCATCCAGAGCAAAATCCTGGTTTCGTGGAACGCGGCTTATGTCAATCCTGACCCCGTGGGAAACGTCCAGAGCGGAGCCTGGTCCTCGCAGAACACGGCTATGTCAATCAGACCCCGTGGGAAGCATCCAGAGCAGATTTCTGGTCACGTGGAACACAGCCTATGTCAATCATGACCCCGTGGGAAACGTCCACAGTGGATTCTGGTCCTCGCAAAACACGGCTATGTCAACCAGACCCCGTGGGAAGCATCCAGAGCAAATTCCTAGTTTCGGGAAACATGGCCTATGTCAATCCTGACCCGGTGGAAAACGTCCAGAGCGGATCTTGGTTCTCGCAGAACATGGCTATGTCAAACCGACCCCGTGGGAAGCATCCAGAGCAAATTCCTGGTTTCATGGAATGCGGCTTATATCAATCCTGACCCCGTAGGAAATGTCCAGAGCGGAGCCTGGTCCTCGCAAAACACGGCTATATCAAACCGACCCCGTGGGAAGCATCCAGAGCAAAATCCTAGTTTCGTGGAATGCGGCTTATGTCAATCCTGACCCCGTGGGAAACGTCCAGAGCGGATCCTGATCCTCGCAGAACACGGCTATGTCAATCAGACCCCGTGGGAAGCATCCAGAGCAAATTCCTGGTTTCGTGGCTGCGGCTTATGTCAATCCTGACCCCGTTGGAAATGTCCAGAGCGGATCCCGGTCCTCGCAGAACACGGGTATGTCAATCAGACCCGTGGGAAGCATCCAGAGCAAATTCCTGGTCACGTGGAACACGGCCTATGTCAATCCTGACCCCGTGGGAAACGTCCAGAGTGGAGCCTGGTCCTCGCAGAACACGGCTATGTCAATCCGACCCCGTGGGAAGCATCCAGAGCAAATTCTTGGTCACGTGGAACACGGCTTATGTCAAACCTGACCCCGTAGGAAATGTCCAGAGCGGAGCCTGGTCCTCACAGAACACGGCTATGTCAAGCCGACCTCGTGGGAAGCATCCAGAGCAAATTCCTGGTCACGTGGAACATGGCCTATGTCAATCCTAACCCCGTGGGAAACGTCCAGAGCGGAGCCTGGTTCTCGCAGAACACGGCTATGTCAAACCGACCCCGTGGGAAGCATCCAGAGCAAAATTCTTGGTCACGTAGAACACGGCCTATGTCAATCCTGACCCCATGGGAAACGTCCAGAGCGGATCCTGGTCCTTGAAAAACACGGCTATGTCAATCCTGACCCCGTGGAAAGCATCCAGAGCGGAGCCTGGTCCTCGCAGAACACGGCTATGTCAATCAGACCCCGTGGGAAGCATCCAGAGCAAAATTCTTGGTCATATGGAACACGGCCTATGTCAATTCTGACCTCGTGGGAAGCATCCAGAGCGGAGCCTGGTCCTCGCAGAACACGGCTATGTCATTCAGACCCCGTGGGAAGAATTTTTCCCCTCCGAAAGACGCGATGAGACAGACGCGGTGGACGTCTTGCCTGAAATTCAGGGCAGATGCTAATTGGTGCTATCCGTCCACCTCTCCGAACATGCCAAGTTGATTTATGGCACCATGTTTCGAAGGTTTAAATGGATGCGGCCGATGTAGCAGACTTCGTCAGATTCCCCCTCGTTTGAGGGGGTTTTGATTATGGGGACGCTCTTCCCTGCAGGCGCAAGCCCCTGCAGTTAATTACGCTACCGCATCGCGGTAATAACTTTCTCCTTCTCCATATGGTCACTTCGTGTCGTGGGTGTTTGTTTTGTTTTTGGTTGCCCGTGGATTGTATACGGAGACTAAGTTATGTTGTCGCCCGTAGGGCGTGGACTAGTCCAAATCCGTATCTTTCTTAGATTTGGGTTTGGAGGGTTTGGGTTTAAGGATACGTTAGCCTCATCTGAGATTAAGATCAACTTAAACGTTTGTTAAGGATACGTTAGTCTAATTTTAGACTAAGATCAACTTAACGGGATCGTTTAGATCCAACAAAAGAGCATTTGGGCTCTATTGTTCTAGTTTAGGGACTTTGCGGTCAATTGCCAGTTTAAGAACATGGTGGTCCATGGTTAGTTTAAAGACATCACGGTCGAGGTTAAGGACATCATAGTCCGTGAGTTTAGAGACCTCACAGTCAAGGTTAAGGACATCATAATCCGTGAGTTTAAAGACCTCACAGTCAAAGTACATCATAGTCCGTGAGTTTAAAGACCTCACAGTCAAGATTAAGGACATCATAGTCCGTGAGTTTAAGGACCTCACAGTCCGATATTAGTTTAAAGACATCACGGTCGAGGTTAAGGACATCATAGTCCGTTGTTAGTTTTAAGACATCACGGTCGAGGTTAAGGACATCATAGTCCATGGGTTTAAGGACCCCACAGTCCGATATTAGTTTTAAGACATCACGGTCAAGGTTAAGGACATCATAGTCCGTGAGTTTAAAGACCTCACAGTCAAGGCTAAGGACATCATAGTCCGTAAGTTTAAAGACCTCACAGTCAAGGTTAAGGACATCATAGTCCGTGAAATTTATGGTTGTTGGGACCCGTCACCTCTTTGAAGACGTTGAGGAATTACAACGACAAATATCAAAGGAGTGAAGAGATGTACCCTGGAACCAGGGTGGATTAAGTGATCTGTAGTCCAATTTGGAACTAAGATCAATTAATTATATTATGAGCACATTGGCTCAGTTGAGTCTGAATTGAGGACTTATGGCCTACTTAGGTTAAGTCCAATTAAGTTTGAAATGTTGGCCCTCTGTTGGACCATCAGACACTTGTCTGGGTTCAAGCCTACATTATTTAGCAACGCTAAACAAGAGTTTGAGGTCTCTGATAACGTTTTTATCTTTGACTGAGCATTAATATTGTAGTTGTGAGTCTTACTCAATTTTGAGACTCGGTTGAAGGGGAGACTTTTGCCTCTGGAAAATTAGCCAATTTGGCTAAAAGTAGTGTTAAACAATAGGGAACAGCAGTGTTAAACACTGGGAATAAAGCTCTCAAATTAGTGTTAAACACTAGAAGATAACAATGTTAAACACTGGAAATAAAATTCTCAAAGTAGTGTTAAACACTAGAAATAACATTCTTAATTTAATGTTAAGCACTAGAAGACAATTAGTGTTAAACACTGGAAATAAAGCCCTCGAATTAGTGTTAAACACTAAAGAAAGAGGGGTCACGTGGGGACACGTGAGGGCGCCCAAAGGTGGGGTCAGATCTCCTCACTTTGTTCTGCAAATAAGTGTTAAACACTTTTTAATTTTTTGGCCATCACATGTGGGCACGTGATAGGCACTCATGCACTGATTCATTCATGCATTTATTAGGGGTCACGTGGTAACACGTGAGAGCGCCCAGAGCCAACATTTCTTTTGCTTTTATTCTCTTTGTTTTGGAGGTCACGTGGGAGCACGTGAGGCATTGCCTCAAAGCTTTTTCCTTCTCATGTTTGGGGATCTTTTCAGGGGTCACGTGGGGACACGTGACCTTCGTTCTTTGCATATATGGAGATCTTTTAAGTCTCTTTATTTTTTAAGAATTAAATTCTCTGTATGGTTAAACCCTAATTATGATTTTGGAGGAATTAAATTCCTATTGTGCAAGAATTAAATTCTTATATAGGGTTAAACCCTAATCTCTTTTTTGGAGAAATTGAATTCCCATATATGTAAAAGAATTAAATTCTTATAGGGTGAAACCCTAATTTCACTTAGGAGGAATTAAATTCCTGTGAATTTTAGAGAATTAGATTCTCAATTAGGGTTAAACCCTAGTTCTGTCCATCTTGAAGGAATTAAATTCTTATAATTTTAGGAGAATTAAATTCTCATATAGGGTTAAACTCTAATTTCATCTTGGAGGAATTAAATTCCTATAAATTTGGGAGAATTAAATTTTCTGAACTCAATCCCCCTCCAAGTTTTGGATCTACATGGCAGGATCTCAACCCGATGAGAATTAAATTCTCAACCTATGGGGATATGTGCTTCTGCAGATCTTCAACTAGAGGAAGTACTAAGTTCTTTTGCAAAAGAGTTAAACTCTTAGATCTTTGAGAATTAAATTCTCTTTTCTTTTGAAGTTTTGATTCCCTTTCTTTTCTCACCTAGGGTTTTCTTTGCTGAGAATTAAATTCTCCTTTCTTTTCTCTCTGAATTTTCAAGATGCCCAAAATTCTCTCCCTTTCTTCTCTTCTTGGCTCCTATTTATAGGAGAAGGAAAAGAATCAATTTGTTTAGTAAATCTCTCATTGAAAGATTTTGTTTGTTTTCATAATTAGTATGAGACTTTAGATCATTAAGTGGATTTTATTCACCGTTGGATTTTAAATCCAAAGATATTCTGTTTGTTATTTCTGGTGAGATTTTCAGGGAAATCTTTCCTTGTCTAAAATATTTCCATAAATTGGTGATTTTTAATCACGCTTGGATCTTTAATCCAACGGTCCCCATAATCTTTTTCCATTTGGAAAGATTTAGAAGCTTTTAGAATTTTAATTCTATTAACTATAAGGCTTTCGAAGCCAGTCACGTGCTGACACGTGACCCTTGGTCACTTGTGAGCACGTGACTCCCAATTGAGTCATTTTCTCAGCATTTACTTACGCTTCAGTTTTAACCATCACGTGTCAACACGTGACCATTGGTCACGTGTGAGCACGTAACACCTCATTGAGGTATTTCCTTCAGACGTTTGTTATTTTATTTCTGTTTTAATTGTCACGTGTCAACACGTGACCGTTGGTCACGTGTGAGCACGTGATACCTCATTGAGGTAATTGCCGATTTTTAGAATTAAATTCTATTAAGCTGCAAGGCTTTCAAAGCCTGTCAAGTGCTAGCACGTGACCCTTGGTCACGTGTGAGCACGTGACCCCCAATTGAGTCATCTTTCAGCCGTTTGTTTTCCTTTCTGCTTGATGGGGTTTTATCCATCACGTGTCATCACGTGAACATTGGCCGCGTGTGAACACGTGATACCTCATTGAGGTAATTCCTGATTTTTTAATCAGGAAACAAGCATCCAGAGCAAAATTCCTGGTGACGTGGAACACGGCCTATGTCAATCCTGACCCCGTGGGAAACGTCCAGAGCGGAGACTGGTCTTCGCAGAACACGGCCATGTCAATCAGACCCCGTGGGAAGCATCCAGAGCAAAATCCTAGTTTCGTGGAACGCAGCGATGTCAATCCTGACCCCATGGGAAACGTCCAGAGTGGAGCCTGGTCCTCGCAGAACACGGCCATGTCAATCCTGACCCCGTGGGAAACGTCCAGAGCGGAGCCTGGTCCTCGCAGAACACGGCCTATGTCAATCCTGACCCTGTAGGAAGCGTCCAGAGCAAATTCTGGTCCCGTGGAACACAGCTAAAGTCAATCTTAACCCTGTGGGAAACGCCCAGAGCAACTCTTGACTCCGTGAAATGCGGATAATGGCAACACCATCAATCACTTACGGGTCCTCTCGACCCGTAAGGAAGACAACTCTCTTGCAAGATCATTACGACTTATAAGAGAAAAAGCACTTAGGAATCCTCACGATTCCTAAGGAGAAAATACATATACGAGATCCTCTCGACTCGTAGGGAGAAAAGTCTTTATGAGACCCTCACGGCTCATGAAGTTGAAAAGCCTTAGGCAGCAGATCTGAACCTGCTTCCTAAGCCATCGCTACCTTTCGAAGAATTCAAAACGGAATGCTCTCTTTATCATCTACAGGCTACGCTTACTAAGGTAACACGCCGGCAACAAAGGAAAGAGAAGAAAGCGACAGGGAGAACATTTGATTCGCATTCGGTTAAACGTTCGAAGCACCCAATCATGCATGTGCAAAAGATTTAGTGCATAAAATAAACACACGGAAATGAGGAATTTGCTATTCATACTTCAAAAGGTTCTTACAACAATCAAAGCAGTAAACGAAAACATCATCAAAATGATTACAATGGCAAGACATCAAATCCAGGACATGGATTGAGAAATTCAAAGGTGTGGCCATCCAAAAAATTTCAAGCCTCTCGGACCATTGATTGTAAAGAGATTTTGTGATCAAAGAATTAATTACCGCAATTAAGAACGGCGTTGCTTGGTAGCTAGCCGGTGAGTACGGGTCAGTCCACAGGGATTTTGTGTATTCTCAATTTGTTCTAATGAGTTAATTCCAAACGGTGTTGGGTTGATTATCACTAAAAACTAAGGTTGATTTAGACTAGGATTAAAACCTTGCTAGGGTTAGGTGTAGGTTAAGTTTGGAAAGTTAAGATTTCCCACCGCTTTCAATGCCCTAATTTAGATCTATTTAGGTGTTATGATAATAATTAATAAGGGGATTAGGACGATCGGGAAGAAACGATGTTTCTTCCTCTAGGTCCTTGTCTGTCCTTTCTTAATTCTTACCCTAACCTCCATGGAAAACATGCACAACCGGTCTTTTAAACTACGGTATCACCGTTACCTCGTAGGGTAGGGTGCCGTAGTGAGCGGTGTGTGTATGCATCCATGGAGGCCTATGAATAATATGTGATGGACAAGAAAGGGGTGAGAGATTTTCATTTCTCAAACCTTTCCTGTTCCTAACCCTAACAAGTGAGGAACCACTCACTCATTAGGGGATTGATAAAAAACATTTTTTTATGATTTGTTTTTAAAAGATTAACTATCTAAACTACGGCAGATGAATAAAAGTTCTAAACTAATTAACTAGGGCAGATAATAAAATCTATACTAGGGCAGAAAGGAATTTAAGAACTAGGGCAATGAAAAAAATCTACTTACTTTATTCGATGCTCTCTCAAAATATGACAATGAATTCTGAATTTTATTTGATAAAAAGAGGCATACCTCAAAAAGAGGTTTAGGGTTTATATTTATAGATCATAGAAACCCTAGGATTACATTCGATACAGATCTGCATTTACAAATTTACCCCTAAGAAACCTAGTCAACGCACCGTCACACCGTCAAACGACGCACCGACACGTGCTCCATATGGCCGCGGATCCGCGGCCATATAGTGGAGGCTTTGGCTGGGTTTTTTTGGGGTTCTTTCTGTTGCTTTTTACTTGGCTTTTCTTCACTTGGTTTCTCAGATTGTCTTCTAGTTCTCTTCCATATTTCTACAGTGCATATTGTCGTGGACTTTTACCCTTTACTTCGTGTCGAAGTCTTGAACCTTGCATTGCCTTTGTGCTTTGTGAAATTGTTCATTGATCTTCATTGTCCCTCAAACTGTAGGCATGATCAAGATTCTTCCATTTATCGGTCGTAGTCTCACCTTTGTATCATCTTTTCATCAATTTCTCTGTTTTTGTTCCGAGAACCTGTAACCTGCAACTATGTAGCAGACATGGATCAAAAGCACATGTTTATTTGTAAAATGAATAAGAATGGGGAATATAATAATGCAAAATTATGATATGAACAACCATCTTCGTGTGCATCCTTTCACGATCACAAACGTCAGGATCCCTACTGATGTCCTCCACCCTTCGATAGGCAGCAAGTATCGCCACCTGCTGAAAAGCTTGATGCGGGATATCGACAAGGTTGTCTCGCCTTTTCTTTGAGATTAGGCCCATCAGATACACCGAGTGCACCTTATCTTCGGCATCGTCCAATGCCTTAAGCGGCATGCCTCGAAAGAATAAGGGAAGCGCTTCCCGATCGCTCTCACGATAAGCTTCAAGAGAGAGGAACGACGAGGAAGCAGTCGACCATTGTATGCATCAAAGCGACCCATAATTTCAGCACACTGGGCATTTGCGAATTCTTGGTTTTGGGAATGGCCGAGTGCGCGAATGTCTCTGTAAGAAATAATCTCGTCGAGATCATACATGTGAGCTTCCATAACGTCTGAAAAGGAAAATCAGTGAGAGTTAGTGGACAAACTGATTAAGAAAAGCTTATTGAAACAGATACGGGATTTAAACAACTCTTGATATCCCCAAGGTGGAAATAAGTGCTAATTAAATCACTCGATGGATTTAATTCTGTGAAGTTAAGAGATAAATCCTAAAGAGAATTTCGTATTTAATAAAAAGGTCCCTCGGGCCAAGGAGTTAAACTCCTCGAGAGCAATGCTCTGCAGACAGGAGTGACACCTGTCAAAGTCAATTATGAAGGGAATTTAAAAAATTCCCCGAGAATTCTAGAGAGCCTTGCTCTGAGAAGATGATGGAATAATCCATCAAAAATAAAATTTCAATTTGATCTTCAAGATCCATGAATAAACTCTTAAGAGTTCTTCTATATGATCTGAAAGGAGCAAAACTCCATTAATGGATTATGAAATCATAAGCAAGATCCTTTTAGATTGGTGATTCCAAGAGAGCAAAGCTCTGTTAATAAAACCCTAAAAAGAATTTTCTTTAGATCAAAGATCTATGAAGAGCAAGGCTCTGTTAATGGGTGAAACCCTAAAACATGTTTCAAAAAGATTTAATCTTTTACCTAAAAAAAATTTGACAGAGTTCTGTCCTTAAGAAAATTCTTAAGAGGAAGAGCTGCGCTCTGAAGGAGAAAATAAATTTTCAAGAAGGATTGAAGATGAACAGAAGTCATATCAAGGGCCAAGGGTCCTATTTATAGGCACTAAGCGCCGTTTCAATTCCTCGGTTGATCCAAAAGTGGAGATGCTGCCACTGCTGCACCCATGTGTGGGCCCCGTGAGCGCAACGGTGGGGGCATTTGTTTCCCCAATTGGAGCAAAGCACTGTTCAGAATTCAAAATTTGAATTAAAGCTGCATTTTTATAAAAGCGCTGCTCTACAACTAGCACACCCCGTACAAAGCGCATAGGCGCTAGCGCTAGATGCACTGCGCAACAAGTAGCACACCACATGCAAAGCACGTGTGCGCTAGCCCTAAGAGCGCTGCGCTCCAAGTAGTGCACCATGGGCAGAGCGCATAAGTGCTAGCGCTGAAACTAAAAGCTCCCCACCGTTAGATCAAAGATCTAATAATAATGATAAATCACTAATTAACCAGAATTAAATTCTGTTAAGGAAAGATTTCTCAAAATCTTTCCAAACAACAAAATTGTGCTTTGTAAATCATAGCATCGTTGGATCAATGATCCAATGGTGATTAAAAATCACTAAAATACAGAACAAATTCTGTAAGGGGAAAGATTTCCCAATCTTGGTAAAAAACAAGAAGACTATCTTCTGTAAACCAGAAGCCCTTGGATCAAAGATCCAACGATGGGAAATTCCACAAATCAATTAGAGAAAAGATCTCCTTAACTGATTGAACAATCCATCTTGCCCTATATAAAGGCCCCGAGACTTCAAGTCTCAAAAAGAGGAACCCCCCATAAACTTTGAGAAAATCTCAAGAAGAAGAAGAAGCTCTCGGCATGATAGTATGCTATCTGGTTGAACTTTACCTTAACGTGTACACTGATTGTCTCTTTGTTACATGTTGGTAAAGCCCTTAGGATGTGTACTTGACTACCTAGACTATGATGCGGATCATACTAGTGGGGACATGGTAGTCCATAAGTACATCCTTCAAAGTCCCTAGTCGTGGGTGTATCGAGACGGGGCATCGATATACCAGAGTAGACTAGCGTATACCTTCTCGACCCATACAGATGGGCGATGGATGATCCCATATCCATTGGTGTTTGACATCAGAGATGATATACGGGTGCTCAGTGGAGACTGGGTACACTGGACGGACTCGCCGAGAACTCCCAGATGGTATTATACCTTACGTCAGATGGCAGTTCTCTAGTGACACTGGTGCAGAGTAGTCTGTTGACCCGAGATCGTCATAGAGTCTTGTGTGATTCCCACTGTACTTTGATTTCCACCTTACCACGTCCAAGAGGGCGTGCAAAACGGTGGCTTTTGGGTACAGTCCCGAATCACATGGAGGCAATGAGCGATAGGAGGGGATTCGTCTCTCCCGGTATAGGGAGTTGATGTTGCGCTGTGTTCGATTGGCTATAACCGGAAATCCCTGGACAGGGTTGCTGAGATTTACTGGTAAGTGTTACCAGTAGTTTCTCGAACTGTTATAGACCTCATATCGACACGACTTATCGAGCTAATGGGGTCTGACATTTACCACCCCTAGGTGAGATATGCGACATATCAGACGAACAGACCGGACTGGACGGTAAGTGTTGCTGGTTGGATTCACAGGAGTATGAGCAGGCTTGCTCGTCGATCTTCTGATCGCTCAATACCCGGGTGGCCGTTATGTTTAGCAGACCGCTTGTGGCTTGTGGGTGTTTGATATGATCATCACCTGCTGCTGGCGTATTGACGAGTCTTTAGAGTCCTACACAGAGGTTTCCTGGCTCAAGCAAAACGAAATAGGAGCGCATATGAGATATGTGCGGGACCGAGAATAATACCAGTATGTGATACTGTATTTGATTCTCGCGATATGTAACATTGATCGGTTATATACGATATAGCCGGGTTATCGGATCAAGTGTTGATTCGATAAGTTGTTACTATTGATATTAGTCGGTTATATGCGATGTGACCGGATCATTAAATCAAGTGTTGATTCAATGATTTAATGCATAATTATATATTTGATATATTACTTTGCATTAACTAGTATCGGTTCACTTAAGATGGATTTTCTCACTCGCATGTGCACAGCGGTATATGTGATATATCCTGCACCTTATTCGATGAGGAAAGGACCGAGATCCCTTCACCGGGAGTGACTCCTTTAGCAATAACTGGCAGATGCTACACACTCGGTTTGTCTTTTGATTGCTTTTAAGAGTTCTGCTTTGCACAGTGATATATATGATATATCCCGCACCTCATTCGACGAGGAAAGGACCGACGATCCCTTCACCGGGAGTGACTCCTTTAGCAAAACTAGAAAAGCCTCAAAAGCACTCCATTTTAAAATCATTTGATTCTACAACGATATCAAGTTCATTACGCAATAGGTTTTCAGAAAAACCTGTCGTAGCCCTCCGGGTATTCGTACGGCGTTGTTTGGCATTCGTCAAGGGTCGTGCGGGTGGGTTTAATTCAATCAAGAAATGTACGGGTTGAACTTGACTAGTGGACTATGGGTTGTTTGGCATTCGTCAAGGTCATAGAACACTAGGGGTAAAATATTATCGGGAATTTCAAGTGTTGAAATTTGCAATGAGATTGCATACCTTCTATGAGATAGTTGGATCCCGATACCCACTGCGAGTAAGAGTTACTTCTGGGAGAGTTTTACACATTACAATTAGCCGATCAAGTAGGTGTCTAGAAAGGTGTCAACGAGGTTACGCCTCTAGGAAAACGAGGTTTACATTAATTAGGTTCGTGCGAAAGCACGGGGGACCTCCCTCAAAGTACCGACACTGGCCTGGCTGAAAGATTGGCGAACCTGTAGTGTGTAATTAATCCCGGCTAGTCTTTCCTTCTAGGGTTTGAAGGAAGATTTGATAAAAAGCAGTGGGAGCCATCCTGATTAGATAAAATAAAAACCAATCTATTCTTGCAAGAGCGCACGCTGAGTGTTTTCTTCTCTCTCTCTCCAGGTAGCGACCATATCACGCCTTAATCAAGATAATAATACGGATTATTGACCGAACCCGCTTGTTATACTGAGCTGGGGAACGTTGGTCCCGCTCCAACTTATAATTGTTATAAGACAGAGCAGGAAATTAGGGGATTACCAGAATTCCCGTGCCGCCTTAACGAAGAGAGTGCATGTTGATGCATCATCTTCGGGTGTGTTCATTACAAAGAACTGTTTCTCAGTATCCTCCGCATCCTGGGTATATGATACCGGATCAGGATCCCAGATATATAATCTGTTATATAGGGCTACAAAAAGGTAGAAAAACTGAGAACGGGTGATAAGTTTCATGAGACAGAAAACGGGGCAAGTGTTGCAGCCAAGTCTGTTGGTCACTATCACCCTGTATTATCAATACATTGATTCTGAACAAATGCTATTAGATACCGAACCTGATATACAAAATCATATCAGTCTCTTTATTAGTAAAGAAAGGATATAATTTTGTATTAATGGATAATGTTTTGAACATTTCCTATATCAAAAGTTGATCGGTTCAGGCACGTTATCTAAAAGCATTGACGTTCTAAATCAAACTACAGTTCTTAGTATATGGAACACACACAAGAGGAAGAGTTCAGAAATGAACGGATCCTTCTTGAGGCATTGTAGACTAGGTCATATCAATGCGCCCCGACTGGCTGAAGTTACATTTAGATGCATATTTAAATCAGTTTGAATTTACATCTTATGAAACTTGCGAGTCATGTCACAAAGATATAATGACCTACGCTCTGTTTAATGGAAACAGAGAAAGAGTTAGTAAACTCTTGGGATGATACATGTTGATGTATGTAGATCCCCTGTCTGTACATGCCAAGACCGGTTCTTTGTACTTCATTACATTCTCTGATAATCTCTCAAGATTCAGACATATGTTCCTGATGAAACACAAGTCAGAACCTTTTGAGATATTCACAGAATATAAGTTAGAAGTAGAGAACCAATAGGGTATAAGTATTATGTCCTTTGATGAGATCAAGGAGGAGAATACTTGAGCACGGAAATCCTGGACTATTCTAAAAGGAGAATGAGATTCTCTCTCAGCATTACTCCTCCGTATACACCATAGCACGATGGTATATCGGGGCGGAGCAATAGCACCCTGTGTGATATGGTGTGCTCTATGATGAGTACTACTGAGTTTCCTATTTCCTTTTGAGAGTTATGCGCTTGAGAAGCTGCATACCTATTGAATAGGGTTCCAATCAAATCAGTTGCCTACCGCTTCATATGTGATATGGAAAGGGAAGAGCCCATATCTTAAGTTGGTTAAGATTTGGGGTTGTCTGGCCTATGTCTAAAGGCAAAATCTGGACAAGCTCGAGGCAAGGTCTGTTATGTAGAACTGGAAAGGTTCCAGCTATACAAACTACAGCAGATGATTTGGTAGAACCAGAGAATTCAATAATAACCAACGAACCTCAGCCTCTCCGCCGATCTAGTAGGGTTCCTCATCCGCCTGAGAGATACTTCTGTTTCTCTATGACAGTGGGAGCGAGGATTGCATCATGAGATGATGACCCAACTAGTTTCGAGCTGGCCATCTAGAGTGGGACTCTGTAAGAATGGCTGGATGCTTAGCGATCTGAGATGGAATCCTTATACACCAACAAAGTATGGACTTTGGTTGCTATATCTGAAGGGTTAAATCCCCATCAGAAGCAAGTATATCTTGAGAAGATTACTTGGTGTACATGGAAAAGTTGAGACTTTCAAAACTAGACTTGCTAAAGGTTTGCATCATTGACCAGATATGGATCATGATGAAACTTTTTCTAAGGATCTATGCTTAAGTCCATCCAGATCCTACTTGCCACGGCTACATACCATGACTACGATATCTGGTGGTTGGGTGTCTTGACTGCTTTTCTAAATGATGTTTTAGAAGAGAGCGTCTATAAGTACACAGCCAAAGGGCCTCGTAGACAGTGGGAGGAGCGGAAACGTGTGCAAGATGTTTTATGAGATAAAGCAGGCATCGCGAAGTTGGAACATCTGTTTTGATGAGTTAGTCAAACAGTTTGACATCATCAAAATGGTAGATGAACCTTGTATATACAAGAAGGTAGTAGGGAGTATGGTAATGATCCTCGTAGAGTACGTGGATGACATACTCTTGATAGGGAAGGAGTTTCCTATGCTACGATCGGTCGATCTCCGCTTATCACACGGATTCTCCATATAGGATCAAAGTGATACCTCCTAAATTCTGAGTTCTCATTTATGAGATAGATGTTATTTGGGTGTTAGAATACTCACTAGCTGTAGTGAGATGGTATCAATTGATCCTGGGAAGAATCACTGGAAGGGTTCCAGGGTGATAAAAACGACTGAATGTCAGTCACAGGCATTGTCTTTACCCTCAGTAAAGGGACGGTATGTTGGAAGAGTTCCAAGCTACATACCGTGGCATACTAGACGATAAAGGCTGGATACATCGCTACTTAAGATACTACCAAAGAGGAAGTCTGGGTGTATATTGGTTCATGAGATGAACTTTGTTCCTACCATTGTGAGACAATGGAGTTGTGGCTTATGCCAGGAACCACGGTCCCATCAGTGATCCAGACATATTCTAAGGCAGTGTCACCTGATCGTGGAGATGGTTGATCTCCAGAGGATCGAGGTCAGGAGAGTAGACTCAGAGGACAACACGGCGGATCCACTCACAAAGGCCTATTCCCAGAGAGAGACTTTTATGGGATGGTTGAGTATGAGATACTACAACCACTGCTATCAGATGGCCCTAGTGCAAGTGGGAGATTGTTAGTTATATGTATGCCCTAGAGGCCATTACTGTACATTGGATGTATATTGTAGTGGATGCTGGGACGTATATAGGGAGGACTTTCTTGCTCGACATGATAGTATGCTATCTGGTTGAACTTTACCTTAACGTGTACACTGATTGTCTCTTTGTTACATGTTGGTAAAGCCCTTAGGATGTGTACTTGACTACCTAGACTATGATGCGGATCATACTAGTGGGGACATGGTAGTCCATAAGTACATCCTTCAAAGTCCCTAGTCGTGGGTGTATCGAGACGGGGCATCGATATATCAGAGTAGACTAGCGTATACCTTCTCGACCCATACAGATGGGCGATGGATGATCCCATATCCATTGGTGTTTGACATCAGAAATGATATACGGGTGCTCAGTGGAGACTGGGTACACTGGACGGACTCGCCGAGAACTCCCAGATGGTATTATACTTTACGTCAGATGGCAGTTCTCTGGTGACACTGGTGCAGAGTAGTCTGTTGACCCGAGATCGTCATAGAGTCTTGTGTGATTCCCACTGTACTTTGATTTCCACCTTACCACGTCCAAGAGGGCGTGCAAAACGGTGGCTTTTGGGTACAGTCCCGAATCACATGGAGGCAATGAGCGATAGGAGGGGATTCGTCTCTCCCGGTATAGGGAGTTGATGTTGCGCTGTGTTCGATTGGCTATAACCGGAAATCCCTGGCCAGGGTTGCTGAGATTTACTGGTAAGTGTTACCAGTAGTTTCTCGAACTGTTATAGACCTCATATCGATACGACTTATCGAGCTAATGGGGTCTGACGTTTACCACCCCTAGGTGAGATATGCGACATATCAGACGAACAGACCGGACTGTACGGTAAGTTTTGCTGGTTGGATTCACAGGAGTATGAGCGGGCTTGCTCGTCGATCTTCTGATCGCTCAATACCCGGGTGGCCGTTACGTTTAGCAGACCGCTTGCGGCTTGTGGGTGTTTGATATGATCATCACCTGCTGCCGGCGTATTGACGAGTCTTTAGAATCCTACACAGAGGTTTCCTGGCTCAAGCAAAACGAAATAGGAGCGCATATGAGATATGTGCGGGACCGAGAATAATACCAGTATGTGATACTGTATTTGATTCTCGCGATATGTAACATTGATCGGTTATACGCGATATAGCCGGGTTATTGGATCAAGTGTTGATTCGATAAGTTGTTACTATTGATATTAGTCGGTTATATGCGATATGACCGGATCATTAAATCAAGTGTTGATTTAATGATTTAATGCATAATTATATATTTGATATATTACTCTGCATTAACTAGTATCGGTTCACTTAAGATGGATTTTCTCACTCGCATGTGCACATCGTATATGTGATATATTTTTTGTGCACTTGATTGTATCATGTTTGATGATACATGATAGCTAAGGTTTGTGTAAAGACTTATACCATTGTTATGTTAATGGTTAGGGTTTTGGTTTTATTCATTTATTTATTTATCTATTCATTTTTGAGAAATTGATAAAAGAAAAACAAAAATGGTTTCTTTCATTCTTTCATGAAGCTTGTTGAAGCTTCATGAAGCTTTGACCAAAGCAACCATTCTTGTCTTCTTCTCTAACCCTAACCATTCAACCTAACTCAAGTTAACTCTCTACACTTGACCTTGGTTAAGATATGATAAGTGTGGATTTTATTTTGTTTTTAAAAAAAAATAACTTATCATAATATTCTTTCTTCTTCTTCTTCATCTTCTTCAATGAAGAAAGCTTGACTTCATCAATGGTGACTTGATGAAATGAGTGAGAAATCCAATTCTAAAGTGAACCCACTTCCTATTTCTTCATCCTCTACCTCTTACCAAGTAGTATAGGGTGTTTCCTTCACAAGTTTTCATGCCTTGGTGAAGGTGGAGCTTGATTTTGTGATGCCTCGACGTAGATCATCTTCGGCATCGTCGTCGATGACCTAGCCCGCCCATTTCTCCGATGAAGCCGACACTAGAGTCCAAGATCCGATTTGTACAGCGAGGGGACTTCATCGTAGAGCTATGGAGGTGGATGACCGGATCTACAAAGGTTGTATATCCGTTCACTTAGTTAAGTTGTTAACTAGTTGCATGTTTCGCCTAAATTTCTAGTTAACGATCCGCATTAGGGTTTCTCGGCACCCGTAAGCTTTGAAATTGGCATGGTTGATGCCTTGTGAGACCTCATTAGCGTGTCTAGAAACCCTACAGTAATGTGGCAGGACATGTTCCTAATTCCGGGTTTCCAGATTAGTGTATTGGGTTTAATACCTAACTACAAAAGAACCAAACCCGATTAATCCTAAATCCTATGGTTCTGATACCAAACAAACCCTGTCACACCCCGCTTTACTGAGTGTGCGAACTACGGCACGTGACAAAGCCAACCATGCTATCTGTGGCTAGAAAACATCCCTCCACAGTCACATTACAGTTGTCTATAGGATATCAAGAACAGAAAAAAAATATAAAATCTATCTAATACATGTCCATTTGCCATAATAAAAGAGTCAAGAAAATACATAAGCGGAAATGAATTAAATCCAATAAATGACAGCTGAAAACTTGTCTCAATATGGGCTTACATCAAGAAATAAAACTGCGGAAAATAAACTAAACTAAACATCTCTAAACTACACATGTTTAATTCCTCATTGCTCGGCTTGACGGCTAAAATACTCCTGTTCAGCCTGCGATAAAGATAGAGGAACTGGGCCATGCAAAACCCAGACGTCAGTGCGTCATAGATATCAAAGTAGCAGTAATAACCAGAATGTAACGAGATAGGTAAGCATGAATATAAATAAATAATATAGATATAAATAATGGGGTATGTGCTTGAAAGTGATGTGTGATGTGTAACCTAAAACTGTGCTTCTAGATTATCTATTCTAAATGTCTTTGAAATCAATTAATGTAATCATCATCGTAACCCAACAGTCTATACCCCGTTCATTCCGCACGGGGGCACGGTAACAGGATTTATTCCGTAATGCGCAGAAAAACGGTAAACAGAATTATTCCGTAACGCCTGGAAAAACGGCAAATATGTAATTATTCCGTAACGCCCGTAAAAACGGCAAACAGGATTATTCCATAACGCCCGGAAAAACGGCAAATATGTAATAATAGCCTTTTGAGTTACGTTTCGGTTACATTTTTGATTTCTCATTTATCCCCCGGTTAGTGTTCAAGTCAGGTATTGCGAATATAGATCTAATGCCAACACAGGATCAAGCAGGTACACGTTTGTCTATGCAGACAATAAGTTACGTCCATCAGGACAACAAGTCAGAATTGTTGGCATTAGTAACTAGATCTAAGTAATGAGTCAAGTAGTGTAACAACCCTAAAGTTTCTGTACAATTTTTTTCAAAAAAATACAGAAAGGGGTACTTGAGCCAGAGCACAAGTTATAAGTTTGATTTGCTTTTGAACAGCGATAAGAGCTTGTAGCTCACTGGTAAGACCTTGCACTGCTGAACCAAAACACCAGAGTTCAAATCCCATCAACCACATTATCTTTTTATTTTAATTTCTTTTAATCTTTTAGAAGCCCAAGAGTCTACACGTGCACTACACGTAAAAGGGTAAGTTACAGAATAAACAATCGTGTCCACGAGGCTAGGCCAAGCGTCAGGGACACGTGGCGAAGACACAAGCCCCGACTCGCCCAACTCGGGCCGGCGAAGAGCCTGACTCGGCCGGCGCCGCCGAGTCAACTCGGCCCAAACCCAATTTTTCTTCAACCCCTTGCACCCTTTGGCCTATCCCAATCCACCTGCACTATTTAAATTCTCTGTAATTAACCATAGAATTAAAATACCCCCTTTAAATCCTTTTTAATGCAAATTTAAATACAATTTTTATCACACCCTTTCACTATCCTAAACCCTAGAGTTCCCTATAAATACCACCCCTCAAATCACCCCCCCTCACTCATAAATCCCTGCCCAAACTCTCAAGAAAATTTCCAAGACTTTTTTTGTGCAAGTGGATTTCCCTATAAATAAGAAAATAATAGAACAAGTTTGTCATCACAATAATAACCGTAGCAAGTTTTATTCCGCTTTTACATTAAAATACCTTCATGTTTCATTTCGACATGCTTGAACTTTTTAAAACCGTATTACCATAGAAAACTCACGAGGTAATGACCTACCTCCTCACAACATTCATATATAACATAGCACGAAGGAATTTGGGAACATAGATCTGGGAAAAATACGACTTTACACATAACTACCGCCGACTTATAAAAAAAACTTTTTTCTACTAGATGTGTATTTTAACAAATCTTTGCAATTGCGCCTCTACAACCCATTTCTGGAAACCCGTTCAGGATGGTGCGTATTATCGCACATCCTCGGGCTTAGTAGAGTGAGCAGATCTCCGCAAGGAGCATACGATCTCGAAATATTTAAAATACAATTTTCTTTAGAAAACGTGATTTCTATTATAAAATAAAACTCATATTTTTAATAAATAAATATATATGTAATTAATATCAAAATATCTATTTTAATATTTATAGTATTCCACATTTCCAAAAATTAGGAAAAAACATTCCATTTACAAGAAAATACCATACAATTCCAATATTACAAATAAATACCATATATTATGAAATTAGGTTTTATGCACTAGAAATGTTACATTGATAAAATATACATCCATGAAAACTCTAAAAACGATAATAAAATACTTGAGGTGTATTTTGAAAAGATAACAAAACTATTTTACATAAAACCCCCTCGAGTTATATTAAATTACAATAAGGACCCTAGTAAACATAGGTTTAAGCAGGACCAGTCTCTTGAGCCTCAGGGAACCGGAGATATGGGTGCTTGCCTATTTAAGGTAGACAACTTAACAAACGGTGTTATCAACACGGTAATTGTCTTTGAAAAAGACACAAATCCTGCCGTCCATGTCCAACAGTTACCGATAGCACCATAACATAATTCAGGATTCAATTTATTTTCTAATTGTCTGACTCAGACTGAGTCTCGATATAATTAATCTGACTTGAATATGATTCAAGTACAATATACAATTCAACATGAATCCATGAATCGATATATTCAATCTGTTCAATCTAATCAATCTATATTGACCGAACCGAACCATGGATATATATCCATCTACATGATTCTCTAGTTACATTCATTTACTGATATCATGGTTTCGGCAAGTCATCCATCTATACAATTCAATTTACAACACAATACATTCTGTACAATCAATACTATAAACACTACGGGGTTATAAAGGGGTAGACTGGTACAGAATATGTTAAAAGTGGCACGAGGTGGTCACTTAAGACGTAATTGCATCCATGTCGTTGTTCCGTGGTATTATCGACGGAGCCTTGTACTACATATACCGTAGTCTCTGGTCTAGTGAGACTCCTCTCGTATATACTGGCATCTTCTGTACCAAACTACAACAACAGCGTTAATAATATAATTCAACTTTAAAAGTTACACTCTCTCTCTGTTTATTCTATTTCTCCATCTATTCTATTTCTCCATCATCTTTGGGACTTACCGAGCGATTTGTTCGCTGACGATATTCTCTTTCTTCTTTTTTGGAATGTCGTCAAGTGATTCGGACTCACTGGAGATCGAGCTAGCTTTCGACCCGGAGCTCTAGTTACTTGTACATTTCATTTCAGTATTTTCCATTTCTGTTATGCCACTGTTTAGACATTACTTTCCATTCCATGTATTTACTTTTCAGATGTATTGTAAAAAGAATGTTAATAAATAAAGTTGATGTTCAATATATATCTATTTTCATTGTCTCTTGTACATTTTACTTATATTGCTTAGATACGCTTAGCGTGTTTACTTCAGAGTAAATACGTAGCGGTCTCGTCGCGTCCTCTGCCCGTACACTGAAAAGCAGGACGTGACAGGTTTTGTTGGTGGCCCATGCAGGTCAGAGCTGTATGAAACCCTACCATGCAGTTCAGTTCTGCGTGGACAACCTAAGCAATATAACACAAGAACTAGCAACTGAAAACATTCTTTATAATTCATATTCCTTGAATCTTCCAATTCCATATATTTTGAATCTATCCGAACCCAAATTTTTCTTTCAAGGTTATGGATTCCCAAAACAACACCAGTACGAATGTCAACAACACACCCCCACCACTAACACTCACACCTGCCGTCGCTGCTCCGATCAACGAGCAGACGGTTCTGCTTGAGGCAATCCGCAGCCTTCTGGAAGGACAACAGCAGCAGACTGCTATCTTGATGAACCGACCAGAGGTAGAAGCACCTGAGGTGAAGCAATTCAAAGCTTTGCACCCCAAACAATTCTCAGGAAAGGAGAGCCCTCTGGAAGCGGAGGAATCGGCTCAAAGCGTTGAAGATGATCTGGCAGCGGCACAAGTGTCAGAGATAGCTTGGGTTCGTGTTGCGAAGTTGCAGCTCACAGACAATGCACGGGTTTGGTGGAAGGCGGAAGAAAGCCGTCTTGATCAACCCATCGAATGGAAGACTTTCTGTGACATGTTCGACGCAAAGTACTTCCCTGAGACTTCCCGCTTTGATATGGAACATCAGTTCATCCATCTGCAACAAGGTTCAATGTGGACCAAATCTGCAGATGAGTATGATGCTGAGTTTACCATGCTCGGTGGGTAAGATATGTCTCAATGTTCGATTTTATATCATATACTACATAGCTAACACAAGACCGTAATAGGTTTGCGGCCTATCGCATACCGACTGCTGAGATCAAAGCTAGAAGATTTCAGCAAGGGTTGGACCCGGAAATCCAAGCTGCATTAGCTACAGGGGATTTCCCAACCCATGATTTGGTTTTGAAGGCTGCCCGACGATATGAGGCAGTGGTAAAGAGAAAGGGCAGATCTCAATCTGCCGGGGTGAAGCGTCCTGCCACTCAGATGGCAGGAGGAGTCTCTTCAAGACCAACAGTTGAACCCAGGAGATCGGAAGAAATCAATAACCGGCCAAGTCCAGATTTTTGTTTCCATTGCAAGAGAGATGGACATTTGGTGAGGGACTGTAGGGGCGCAAAATGCCTGTATTTAGTTTGTGGCGAGTCTAATCACAGAATTGGAAACTGCCCTTATAGACGCAACACAGCTCACACCCCCACCAACTACCCGTAGCGGCCAGCTATCCAGGCTCCTACACCTCGCCTTGCACTCCTTGCTCCACCACCTGCACAGCCTACTCACCAATTCCATCAGGCTCTGAGAAACATGCCTCGAGGGCAGAGAAACATGCCCCAAGGACAGAGGAATGTGCCTCCGGCTAGAAGGAATGTACCCCGGCGTCAGGCTTTCACACTAGCAGCCGTAGAAGCAGAGGCTGTAGACCAAGGTAACACTGGTAATTCTCTTCAACCATTTCAAACCATTGTAACACTTGTTATTTTTTTCATATGCTATCAGTACTTCTATCACTAAACTTTCCTTACATCTGTTACACTTTCCTTTGACAAATTTCGAGGACGGAATTTTTATAAGGAGGGTAGAATGTAACAACCCTACACTTTCTGTACAATTTTTTTCAAAAAAATATAGAAAGGGGTACTTGAGCTTGAGCACAAGTTATAAATTTGATTTGCTTTTGAACAGCAAGAAGAGCTTGTAGCTCACTAATAAGACCTTGCACTGCTGAACCAAAACACCAGAGTTCAAATCACATCAGCCACATTATCTTTTTATTTTAATTTCTTTTAATATTTTAGAAGCCCAAGAGTCTACACGTGCACTACACGTAATAGGGTAAGTTACAGAATAAACAAACGTGTCCATGAGGCTAGGCCAAGCGTCAGGGACACGTGGCGAAGACACGAGCCCCGACTCGCCCGACTCGGGCCGGCGATGCGCCTGACTCGGCCGGCGCCGCCGGGTCAACTCAGCACAAACCCAAATTTTCTTGAAGCCCTTGCACCTTTTGGCCTACCCCACTCCCCCTGCACTGTTTAAATTCTCTGCACTTAACCATAGAATTAAAATACCCCCTTTAAATCCTTTTTAATGCAAATTTAAATACAATTTTTATCACACCCTTTCACTACCCTAAACCCTAGATTTTCTTATAAATACCACCTCTCAAATCACCCCCCTCACTCATAAATCTCTGCCCAAACTCTCAAAAAAATTCCCAAGACTTTTTGTGTGCAAGTGGAGTTAGCAAAGGGCGAAGCTCCGACGAACTTCCAACGACGATCCGAGGAGATTCCGACGATGAAACGACGCACCGGCACCTCCTACCTCTTCCTCCTCCTTCTTCTAGCCTAATAACCTGTAATTCCCTAATTCTTCTTCTTTTATCTATTCTAAAAATATTCAAAACAAAAATCCGACGGAAGCGGAGTTAATCCGACTTCCGATTCAGTTTTTCCTTAAAAAGTTCTATTTTTCTTAAACACATTAATACCAAACTCTTATGTCATGACCATTAAACATTAACGAAGATAATAGAGAAAGTTTAGCATCAAAATAATAACCGTAGCAAGTTTTATTTCGCTTTTACATTAAAATACCCTCATGTTTCATTTCGAAATGCTTGAACTTTTTAAAACCGTATTACCTTAGAAAACTCATGAGGTAATGACCTACCTCCTCACAACACTCATATGTAACATAGCACGATGGAATTTGGGAACATAGATCTGGAAAAATACGACTTTACACATAACTACCGCCGACTTATAAAAAAAACTTTTTCTACAGAATGTGTATTTTAACAAATCTTTGCAATTGCGTCTCTACAACCCATTTCGGAGAACCCGTTCAGGATGGTGCAAATTATCGCACATTCTCGGGCTTAGTAGAGTGAGATGCAGACCTCCGCAAGGAGCATACGATCTCGAAAGATTTAAAATACAATTTTCTTTAGAAAATGTGATTTCTATTATAAAATAAAACTTATATTTTTAATAAATAAATATATATGTAATTAATATCAAAATATCTATTTTAATATTTATAATATTCCACATTTCCAGAATTCAATAAAAAACATTCCATTTACAAGAAAATACCATACAAATCCAATATTACAAATAAATACCATATATTATAAAATTAGGTTTTATTTACTAGAAATGTCACATTGATAAAATATACATCCATGAAAACTCTAAAGACGATAATAAAATACTTGAGGTGTATTTTGAAAATATAACAAAACTATTTTACATAAAACCCCCTCGAGTTATATTAAATTACAATAAAGATCCTAATAAACATAGGTTTAAGCGGGACCAGTCTCTTGAGCCTCAGAAAGCCGGAGATATGGGTGCTTGCCTATTTAAGCTAGACAACTTAACAAACGGTGTTATCAACATGGTAATTGTATTTGAAAAAGACACAAATCCTGTCGTCCATGTGCAGCAGTTACCGATAGCACCATAACATAATTCAGGATTCAATTTCTTTTCTAATTGTCTGACTCAGACAGAGTCTCGATATAATTAATCTGACTTGAATATGATTCAAGTACAATCTACCATTCAACATGAATTCATGAATCTATATATGCAATCTGTTCAATCTAATCAATCTATATTGACCGAACCGAACCATGGATATACATCCATCTATATGATTCTCCAGTTACATCCATTTAGTGATATCATGATTTCGGCAAGTCATCCATCTATACAATTCAATTTGCAACACAATACATTCCGTACAATCAATACTATAAACACTGCGGGGTTATAAAGGGGTAGACTGGTACGGAATATCTTAAAGGTGGTACGAGGTGGTCACTTAAGACGTAATTACATCCATACCGTTGTTCCGTGGTATTATCGATGGAGTCTTGTACTCCATATACCATAGTTTCTGGTCTAGTGAGACTCCTCTCATATACACTGGTATCTTCTGCACCAAGCTACAACAACAGCGTTAATAATATAATACAACTTTAAAAGTTATACTCTCTCTCTCTGTCTATTCTGTTTCTCCCTCATCTTTAGGACTTACCAAGCGATTTGTTCGCTGACGACGTTCTATTTCTTCTTCTTTGGAATGTCGTCAGGTGATTCGGACTCAATGGAGATCGAGCCCACCGGCGAGGATTTGGACCAGCTAGCTTTCGACCCGGAGCTCTAGTTACTTGTACATTTCATTTCAGTATTTTCCATTTCTATTATTCTACTGTTTAGGCATTGCTTTCCATTCCATATATTTACTTTTCAGATATATTGTAAAAAATGTTAATAAATAAAGTTAATGTTCAATATATATCTATTGTCATTGTCTCTTGTGCATTTTACTTATATTGCTTAGATACGCTTAGCGTGTTTACTTCAGAGTAAATACGTAGCGGCCTCGTCGCGTCCTCTGCCCGTACACTAGGAAGCGGGGTGTGACAAGTAATATGTCATGAACATGTCATATGATGCATATGTATCAATAGATACCCAAATGTGAAACTGTAACGAGTATCGGAACACGGTTAATGAACGGATGCATATGTATCTAGCTGTGATAACCTTTTATGCGTCCATGACTACGTATGATGCACATTAAAAAGCACGTTATACTAATATAATAGTATAATGATATCAAGATATTCCGTCATGCAATTAGATATGTTATTGTCAGAACGGATGCGAACGGATATCGAAAAACGGTAAATCTATACTACTTGCTGCATAATATATCACATGTATTATTTTTATTCATATATGAATAGATATAATATAACATAGCGTGTTGCAAGATAAACTTGCCTGATCGGATCTCACGACGGGGTACGTACGTCACGTTCGACGTCGTATAAACGTCGTGATGCAACCACGCGTGTACAAGACTGGATCTGGCTAATCAAAGACGTGACCACGCTTGACGATGACGATGACTGGGTCGCCCAAATAGTCGGCGACGTGCGCGACTCCGGCGAGACGGCCGGAACTGATCAAGAAAGCAAGAAACCAAGAAAAGAGAAAAAAGAAAGAAAAGAGAAGAAGAGGAATGGGCTGGCTATTGGCTCTAGGGCTGGGGACAGAGGACACGAGGCAACGGCGATGATGGGTAGCTGTCGACGGCGAGGGAGCTGCCGTCGGCCGTGGGTTTCTTGGGTCGTTATTGGAGTTAGGGTTGCAGTGGCAGCCAAATGTGATGGTGGTTTATGGTGTCAGCCACAAATACAAGGATGGTCAGGTTTTTCTTGGGCTGCAGGTTGTGGTTCGTCGGGGTTCTTGTGTTCTCGGGTGAAAGAGCGGGATGAGAGGAGGTGATGGAGGTGCTGTGGTGATGAGGGTGATGAGATAAGGTCGACGAGGATGTCGACGACAAGGTGAGGAAGTGGCTAGGGTTCTTGGGTTTCTTGGGTTGCTGGGTTTGGTCGGGTAAAGAAGGAGGAGAGGAGAAGGGAGAAGTGGAGGAGGTGGAGTGGATGAAGCTGTGATGAAGATGAGGTTGGGAGGTCGACAGCGAAGGCAAGAGGCGGCTAGGGTTTGGGTTTCTCACAGGAGGCAGAAGTAAAGGAAGGAGAGAGAAGGGATGTAAATATTATATACTAGGTTTTATAATAAATTATATATATATATACACACATACGGGAAGGGAGGAAGAGAGGCAGAGAGGTGAGTGAGAGACATTGAGAAATAATATATATATATATATATATATATATATATATATATAGAGAGAGAGAGAGAGAGAGAGAGAGAGAGAGAGAGAGTGTGTGTGTGTGTGTGTGAGTGTGAGTGTGTGTGTGAGTGAGAAGTGAGAATATATATATAAATATTATTTTCTAGGATTATATAGCTAACAACAAAATACTTCGAAAAATATTCGGGTCTATTCTAAAATTCTAGTTTTAAAATATAGATAATATACGTACAAGCCAAAACCATAATGCGATATCCGGTCTGTAAAAATGCATACCCACAAGAACGGATACACGTAAATACACGTAGCGATCCAAACGAGTCTGTTTATCAATCTGGACAGGAACATGATGTATGGATGCAAACATATGATATGAGATATGATAACAGGCAATACTAAATATTAAAATGTATTATCTGGCTATAATTTGTATTAGTTAAAGATATGCAGATACCAATTATATTATACATGTATATAAAACATAGATGTGCACGGATTTTCTATATTAGCAAATATATGACATAATCTAGTATCAAGATGTGTTTCAAGCATACGGGTCGGGTCGGATATTAACCATGGACACCAAATGCACTATTCGCACCCAAAACTATAATAATCAAGAAACTGTCGTAAGATTTGAAAATACCCAAATAAATTATCGTACACATGCACTAGGGGGTTACGAAAAGATAAAATTAATTTAATGTTTTATTAATTTAAATTTCAAATTCACTCCAAATTCTCTAAAACTTGAGAGAAAAGAACTTTCTAGAAATTGGTTTGAATTCTAAATTCAATCTGCATTATACTAAAATTTAAAGCACAAAAGACCTTTCTAGAAGTTATTACAGCCTTATCATTTTTCAGCTTCTGCTTTCATTTAATTAAAACTACATTATTTTACTTAAATATGGTAAATGACATATTTTAATATTTTCTAGAATACTCTTGATCCAAATTTACTAAAATGACTATTTTTTCAGTTATTGACATTCAAAATAATTCTAAACCAAAAGCCCCTCATTTTATATTTATACATGTGCTCAATACATTTTTTTCGGACTCTAAACAGGATAAAATTATATAGTTCATTTAGATTTATATAATTATTACACATTTTATTAAGAAAACGTACAGGCAAGTTCAAAATGCTAGTAATGGTAAAGACCGTAACTTATAGTAGAAGTAGAAAAAAAATGGTCTTTAAACACGGGCAAATACCCAAACACAAAACCCCCTCCACACACACACATTTCCTGATCTCTCGGCCCTTTGATTTAAAGACAGCTTATTTACATCTCAATAAATTCATAGAATATTTATTGTTAAAGTTTTAGTATCAAAAAACTAGATGTCCTGATGATCTTCTACCAATGGAAAATTTATTTCATGTGTCGGTGCTATACATTCGGGCAAAAAAGAGAAGAAATATAATTGTAGGCCCCCACACGCTGGTCAAGGCTGTCCAAAATTCTCTCATCCCTCTCATCTCTAGCCCGGATATATTACACTTGGCATACCGAATAATTTCTCCCACTAACGGTCAACCTAAAAATCATTTTAAGCAAGTAAACTAAAGGAAAACCAATTCACATCAAAACTTATTGTGATACGTTTGAGTTTGAGCCGGAGTAAAGTAATTTAATACTTGATGAAAGTTTGGATTTGACGCCGTGTTCGATCGCAGTAAACCAACTACAGTTGGAAAAAACGAAATGGGGTGAGCTAGTGTCTAATTTGTGTGGGGCCAACCCTTAAGGGTTGTGTCTTACGATCACACCGTGAGGCTGTGGTCGGGGTGCACCACATCCCTATTTAATTCTTGTTTAAAATACATTGCAACTTTCAATTTCTTTATACTAACATAAAGAACCCAAAAATAATAAAAACAGCATGCCTGGAAACAATGTTCTGAAAAGATCTTTGCTCTTCTGTTCGATTAACTGAATTCAATCACAGCCGTCCATTTTAAAATAAGGAGGCCGTTGGCAACTGTCGCGCGGGAAGCAGCTGTGGGGTCCACATTCAAAGAAAATTCTCCTTAAATAATATATTCGCGCCCTTTTTTAACCGAAGAAGCGAGCGTTGAAAGCGCCTCATATTTGAAAATGACACGTCAGCGAAAAGGCGAGCGCAGCCGCCATGTTTCAGCGCTGTGGCAACGGATAAAAGATTTTTCCATAAAAGCCCCTGTATAAGTTAGTAGCTGCAAGCATTTTATTCACCCATAGGGATTCTTTCGTAAATTCTTCAATAAACAACAAAATTTAACTTGCAATTAATTTTTTTTATACATTAAGTTTGTTGAGGTCTCTCCAGCACCAATGCTTGAACACTAGCCCCTTCATATAGATGGTTGCGGCATAAGCGACCATTCGACCTGAAGAGCGTCCAAACTTTACTAAATCCAATATTACAAATAAATAGCATATATATTATGAAATTAGGTTTTATTCACTAGAAATGTCACATTGATAAAATATACATCCATGAAAACTCTAAAGACGATAATAAAATACTTGAGGTGTATTTTGAAAATATAACAAAACTATTTTACATAAAACCCCCTCGAGTTATATTAAATTACAATAAAGATCCTAATAAACATAGGTTTAAGCGGGACCAGTCTCTTGAGCCTCAGAAAGCCGGAGATATGGGTGCTTGCCTATTTAAGCTAGACAACTTAACAAACGGTGTTATCAACACGGTAATTGTCTTTGTAAAAGACACAAATCCTGTCGTCCATGTGCAGCAGTTACCGATAGCATCATAACATAATTCAGGATTCAATTTCTTTTCTAATTGTCTGACTCAGACTAACTCTCGATATAATTAATCTGACTTGAATATGATTCAAGTGCAATCTACAATTCAACATGAATTCATGAATCTATATATTCAATCTGTTCAATCTAATCAATCTATATTGACCGAACCGAACCATGAATATACATCCATCTACATGATTCTCCAGTTACATCCATTTACTGATATCATGGTTTCGGCAAGTCATCCATCTATACAATTCAATTTACAGCACAATACATTCTGTACAATCAATACTGTCACGCTCCGCTTCCCAGAGTACGCTAGATTGGGCACGTGACATAGCCAACCATGCTACCTGTGGGTAGGAAGTATCCATCCACAGTCACATTACGGCTGTAGAGATTTCAAGAACAAGATAAAACTATCTAAAACATGTCCATAATCCAGAATAACAGGAGTCAATAATAAATAAATGCGGAAGCAAATGATCCAATACAAATAACTAAAAAGTGTGTCCCATAATGCGGGCTCACATCAGGAAATAAATGCAGGAAATAAAACTAACTACTACTGAACTCACAGCTCAGCCTGCTGGCTGAAGTACTCCTGCTCGGACTGCAACAGCGGTACAGAATCTGGGCCATGCAAAACCCAGACGTCAGCGCGTCATGTCATCAAGTAATATAATATGAACAGTGTAGCAGGCAATGTAATATAAACATGAATACAGCAATAATAACAATAATATGAATCATACCAGTACAGGGTAGCGTGCAGTGGGTAAACTAAACTGTTCTATCAGGTTTTCTATTCTAAAGTCTTTGAAATCAATTGATGAATTATCGATGTAACTCAATAGTATCCCGTGCGTGCCCGGGACCACGGTCAAGATTCTCGGGGATGAATCCGAGACGTGCCGCTAGGCAGTAACAGGTAGCAGGATGGACGAGTGATGTCAGCATCATCACTCCGGGGCTGGCCTAGCCCGTAAGACTGATCAGAACAGGTATCGAACTGTTGAGTTACAAGTCAGGTTTCACCTTTGATTTCCCCATACCCCTAAGTTATGTATGTCAAGTCAGGTATTCAGTAATCAAGAACTAATGCCAACACAGGATCAGGTAAAAGCAGGTTTGTCTGGATAGACAACAGGAACGGTTCATGAGGACTACATGTCAGGTTTGTTGGCATTAGACACAAGATCAGGTAACAGGTAAAGCCATGGTACATCAGGTCAAGCCAGGTAATGTATAAAGGTGTCATGTCATGTCAAGAGTGTACGGTACCATGTCATGTCAAGTAGGAAGTGTAACAGGTCATGTCAAGAAGCACAAGATGTCATGTGGGTGCTCATAATCAAACTAACATAAGTATGTGTATAAATAAACAAGCATGAGTACTATCAGAACAATAAACTGGAACATGTAATATGATATGCAAATACATATAATTTCAAGGATATGGATGCACAGTTATCGATTAGGGTTACATTTATAGTTCCAATATTAATTAGGATGCAATTTATTAAACATGGAGTGTTAATATCACATTATTATGTAGTAATGTGATCTATGAATGCAATTATATGTATCTTAAATGCGATGGATGCAAACGGGTATCCGAAAAGTTATAAAACTATAAAATGGTAATGTGGGATGTACAACTAAGCAATATGTGATATAAATATTGATATAATAATAATAATATGGATAGCATATTCAAAGCGATTAATAACTATAAAAGTGGTATTGATTAACCATGCACAAGAAAGTTCCGTTCAGAAATTCAGTGTCACCCTAATTTGTAAAATTGCTTAAAAATAACAAACGTTCTCCAAAAGAGACGTGTCTTATACCAAAACAAAGATAATTCAATAAGGTTTTCAGTTTTATAAGTATAAGCATCTCAGATTGTCCCTACAAAAAGTTATGAACATTCGAAATTGAAACTTTGCTGCTGGAATTTCCCTGGACAGCGGTTTGAAGACATTTCATTTGCATTTTACGTTATTTAAACAATTTAATTTGCAAGTAAATATTTCATAGAGTTATAGTATTCTGAGTTAGCTTCGTAACGAACTAAAGAACGTATACTAATGATTTTTCTATGATTTATAATGAATTTTATACGGTAAGGTGTACAGTAAATTTCAGATTTGTCGTATCCGCTTTTTCAACGACGTTTCATGTGTAAACTATAATATTTTAAATATATAATATCATAAAATGCAGATTATAAACTAATTAAAGATAATAATAAGAAATATTACGACGATGTATATTTTAATTGATATGGATGCAGTATAATGTAATCTAGTATGTCACAAGATAAGTTTTCATGATCTAGATTTAATATGATATAAACGGATGCAAACGGAATATCGAAACGTTATAAAATTAAACATGGGGCACTAGATTTAAACTATAGGTATGGTATTTATTTAAATAGGTATAAAATGAATTATATAGCATGTAGCAAGATTAACTTGCCTCGATAGGTCGCGAATCGGGAAAACGGAACGTTAACCGTCGGCGGGGAAAACTCGCGACGGGCGCACGGTTCACGGAATGAACCCAAACGACGAACAAAGGAACCACACGGGTCGGGGTACCTCGCTGGAACGTCGAGAAGCGTCACCGACACGACGGAATTCCGGCAACAAAAGAACAGTTAAAAAAATGAGAAACGAGACATGAAGCAAGAAGAGAAAGAATGATAAAGAGAAGTACGAGAGAATATATAAGGGAGAGAGAGAAAAAAGTGGAGAGAGAGAGAGAGCGAGAGAGAGAGAAGAGGGGGAGAGAGAGAAAGTGGGGCCCACGGGGTTAAAGGGGGGGTTGCGATTGGCTGAGAGAATAAATTGAAAAAGATATAAAAGATTGTAAAAATATTATATGGTTAATTTAAAGATTTAAAAGATAGGTAATGAACAGTAAGATATCAGGTTAGTTAGAAAAATATATGCCATGGTTTTAATAATATTAAAATTTGGGATTTTGGCGCCAAATAAAATATTTCCAAATCGCGCCCTGGTCGAGTCCAAAAATTTGAAATTGAAATAATAGGATTTTAAGCGGGATCCAAATTTTAAAATTAAGTGTTTTATGATTAAAAAGCATACCCCCAAAACGGACACACGTACGTGCACGTAGCCATCCAAACTCGCCCGTTTCATTGAACGGGACGAGAACACAATGCACGGACGCTACCACGAGGTTAGGGGTGTCAAGTAGGCCAAGATAAAAATTTTCAATTTTATTTTAGATACCAAAATTTGTTATATGTAGAAATGACTTTGCCAGGTAAAACTTTACAGTAAGTGACAATCAAGCAGGCTAAAAGAAATGAGTATCACATTATGCTCAAACAGTAACTGAAAATAGTAGTATTGGGCTCGGGTGTTACATTATACCCAACTACAAAAAGAATTTCGTCCTCGAAATTCCAAGAATACAAAGATAGATAACTACAAGAAAAGGTGAGGAAACTTCTGCCAAATTTCATCTTCTCGTTCCCAAGTAGACTCTCCACGCGAGCGATTACCCCAAGAAACAAGCACAAGGGGGATAACCTTGTTCTTAAGAACCTTTTCCCTTCGATCCACGATTTCAATCGGTCGCTCCTCAAAAGTCAAGTCTTCTCGTACTGTTAGCTCCGAATGATCCAAAACATGTGTTTCATCTCGAACATACTTACGAAGTTGAGATACGTGAAACACATCGTGCACATTTGCCAAGGACTGCGGTAACGCCAAACGATATGCTACCTCACCAACACGCTCCACGATCTCAAGGGTCCAACGAATCGAGGACTAAGCTTTCCTCGACTTCCAAAATGAATCACCCCTCTAGTCGGTGATATCTTCAAGAATACCAAATCACCCATGGTGAACTCCAGAGGTCTTCTTGACGTATCTGCCCAACTCTTCTGTCGGTCATGTGCTGTCTTCATATGATTTCTGATAGGGTTAACCTTCTCAACTGTCTGCACAACCAAATCCGGTCCCAATAATCTTCGTTCACCGACATCATCCCAACAAATAGGTGAACGGCATTTACGACCATACAAAGCTTCAAATGGAGCCATCTGAATAGTTGCCTGAAAACTGTTGTTGTAAGACAACTCCACCAAAAGTAGATGATCCTCCCAAGACCCCTTGAAGTCCAACCTGCATGTTCTCAACGTATCCTCAAGAGTTTGGATCGTTCTCTCCGACTGACCATCAGTTTGAGGATGATAAGCTGTGCTAAACTTCAATCGAGTCCCCAAACTTTCCTGTAAACTCCTCCAGAAGTGTGATAAGAACCGAGTGTCCCGATCGGACACGATGCTCACCGGTACTCCATGCAATCTTACGATCTCCTGCATGTACCGCTCTGCCAAAGTCTCTGTTGATTGACCAACCCGAAAAGGAATAAAGTGAGCTGCTTTGGTCAATCGGTCAACAATTACCCATACTGCATTGTTGCCTTTTGGACTCCGCGGTAAAGCCGTCACGAAATCCATGGTTATATGTTCCCACTTCCACTGAGGAATCGGAAGTGATTGCAATAAACCAGCAACCCTTTGATGTTCAGCCTTAACTTGCTAACACACCAAGCACTTTTCCACAAAGCGAGCAATCTCCCTCTTCATGCCCTCCCACCAGAAATGCTGTCGAATATCTCGGTACATCTTTGTGCCTCCTGGATGTACAGAATAAGCTGAACTGTGTGCCTCCTTCATAAGCTCTTCATGAACATCACCCTTTGGCACACACAAACGGCTACCATACCTCAACGAACCATCTTCGTGGATCAATAAATCTGTTCGTAGCCCGAGTTCAACCTGCTATCTAAACTTTTGCAGTCTAGGATCCTGCGATTGAGCTGCTTTAATATTCTCGATCAAAGACGAATGTACTTGCAGCTGCAACAACTGTCCCGTAAAACGCGGTAGCACAACCTCCAAGTCAAATCTTCGAAAATCCGCGATGATCTCCTTCTGCGTAGTTAACACCTGAATTACTGGTAACCGACTAAGCGCATCCGGCACAACATTAACCTTCCCCGGATGGTACTTAAGATCAAGATCGTAGTCAGCCATCAGCTCCAACCATCTACGCTGCCTCATGTTAAGCTCCTTCTGTGTGAACACATACTTCAAGCTTTTATGATCTGTAAAACTTCGACTCTTTCGCCCAAAAGGTAGTGTCTCCAAATCTTCAAAGCGAAAATCACAGCCGCAAGCTCCAAGTCATGAGTTGGATAATTCTTCTCATGGGTCTTCAACTGTCTCGATGCGTATGTTACAACCTTCCCATACTGCATCAAAACACATCCCAATCCTTTCTCAGATGCGTCGCTGTGAATCACCAATCCTTCGGAATTGTCTGGCACGGTCAGAATAGGGGCGGTTATCAACTTCTGCTTCAACGTCTCGAAAGCTAACGCACACTTATCCGCCCATACAAAAGGTACCTCCTTGCTCGTAAGCTTGGTCAACGGCTCTGCCAGACAAGCAAAGTTCTCCACAAATCTCCTGTAGTATCCGGCTAATCCAAGGAAACTTCTTATCTCAGCAACATTCTTTGGAATAGGCCAATCTCGAACTGCTGCAATTTTTTCTGGATCGACGGCAATGCCATCGCCAGACACAACATGCCCTAAAAACCTTACTTCCTCCAGCCAAAACTCGCACTTACTCATCTTCGCATACAATTTCTCCTGTCTCAACGTCTGCAGTGCGATCTTCAAATGCTCAGCATGCTCTTCAAAACTCTTCGAGTAAACCAGAATATCGTCAATGAATACCACAATGAACTGATCCAAGAACAGTGAAAAGATTCGGTTCCTCAAGTCCATGAATACTGCCGGCGCATTCGTTACTCCGAAGGGCATCACTAAGTACTCGTAATGTCCGTACCGAGTTTGAAACGTCGTCTTGCAAATATCTTCTGTTTTCACTCGGACCTGATGATATCCGGATCGCAAATCCAGCTTCGAGAATACCCTCACGCCACTAAGCTGCTCAAAAAGTTCTCCAATGCGAGGGATCGGGTACTTGTTCTTAATAGTCACCCGGTTTAATTCTCGATAGTCGATGCACATTCTTCTTGTGCCATCCTTCTTCTTTACTAGAAGAACTGAAGCTCCCCAAGGCGAGTTACTGCTTCGAATCCAACCCTTCTCAAGCAATTCAACAACCTGTTTCTTAACTTCTTCCAACTCTACTGGTGTCATTGGATAATACGCTTTAGATACTGGCGCTGCACCAGGAATAAGATCAATTGCGAACTCCACGTCTCTCTTCGGCGGTAAACCCGATATATCTTCAAACACGTCCATAAAAATCATGAACAACAGCCGGCTCTTCACTAGTATCAACTTCCATAGATGCAATAATGTTGTTTGTCGGCTTAGCCCTAAACTTGACTGGCCCGACAGAACCGCTTCCTTAACGCAACTGTTGTCTGCTGCAAACTCCCTTTCATCCCAGATAAACTCTGCTGCTCTTGGCTGCTGTAAGTATTTGTGAGAAAGTGGTCAAACCCAGGGAGACAATCTGCCTCTGGATGTCCACGTCCAGTCTGCGTATGAACCTCCGTGCCCTGTCTGCATCGTTGGCAACTAAAGGTCCAGCGAAACTACTGAGTCTCGTCCATTCTGCTACATGCACATCTACGGGTGCTCCTTTCTGCTTTAGTCCGATGAACTTCTCTTCCATTTCCTCCCGTGCAGTCCACGGGAAGAACTTCTCCAGGAAACTCTTAGAAAAATCCGCCCACTTGATCGGCTTGGGCAAGCGGGTCTCCTCCACAAGCCACCATTCTCGGGCGTAGTCCAATAGTTGAATGCGTACCACATCAACTCTTTTGTCCTCTGGAATCTCTGCCGCAATCAGAAAATTCTCCGTGTCCACTAGCCACTGCTCGGCTAGCAACGGCTCCTCCAAACCAGTGAATGTAGACGGACCCAAACGTTTGAAATCTGCCACGGTCCCTACTCGGTCAACTGGTTTAGCTCCAACGTTGTTTACAGACTGCTGAACGATCTGCAAACCTTCCTGAAATGATTCTGCTTGCTGCTGGATCAGCTCGGTCTGTTTCTTTGATTCTCCAGCATTCCTCTTATCACTCCAAGCATGGCGGCTTCGTCCACACGCCTCTGGTATGTCTTCAATTTCTTACCGGCCACAATCCTAAACTCAAAATACCCAACATTAGCATGATGATAGATTTTGAATATAGATCAAGGTTAGAACTCCAAGATACTTAAATAGAGTACCGCATTGTAACTATGCCGCGGTATCATAGCCACAATTACATAACTCCATCCAAGTCGCCTAAGTCCTAAAGATAACAAGGAATCAGGTTTTCGAATCGATATGCAAAGGAAGTTTGCACATCGTAAAAGATATAATCAGGAAGAATGTGATTCAAGAATGGTAAAACGGTCAAGGAGGCAGGACATGTTTCCTAAACACGGGTATTCTGATTCGTGTATTGGGTACAATACCCAACTACAAAAGAATCAACCCGACTATCCTATGTCTCTGATACCAAAAGAACCATGTCACGCCCCGCTTCCCAGAGTACGCTAGATTGGGCACGTGACATAGCCAACCATGCTACCTGTGGGTAGGAAGTATCCATCCACAGTCACATTACGGCTGTAGAGATATCAAGAACAAGATAAAACTATCTAAAACATGTCCATAATCCAGAATAACAGGAGTCAATAATAAATAAATGCAGAAGCAAATGATCCAATACAAATAACTAAAAAGTGTGTCCCATAATGCGGGCTCACATCAGGAAATAAATGCAGGAAATAAAACTAACTACTACTGAACTCACAGCTCAGCCTGCTGGCTGAAGTACTCCTGCTCGGACTGCAACAGCGGTACAGAATCTGGGCCATGCAAAACCCAGACGTCGGCGCGTCATGTCATCAAGTAATATAATATGAACAATGTAGCAGGCAATGTAATATAAACATGAATACAGCAATAATAACAATAATATGAATCATACCAGTACAGGGTAGCGTGCAGTGGGTAAACTAAACTGTTCTATCAGGCTTTCTATTCTAAAGTCTTTGAAATCAATTGATAAATCATCGATGTAACTCAATAGTATCCCGTGCGTGCCCGGGACCACGGTCAAGATTCTCGGGGCTGAATCCGAGACGTGCCGCTAGGCAGTAACAGGTAGCAGGATGGGAGAGTGATGTCAGCATCATCACTCCGGGGCTAGCCTAGCCCGTAAGACTGATCAGGACAGGTATCGAACTGTTGAGTTACAAGTCAGGTTTCACCTTTGATTTCCCCATACCCCTAAGTTATGTATTTCAAGTCAGGTATTCAGTAATCAAGAACTAATGCCAACACAGGATCAGGTAAAAGCAGGTTTGTCTGGATAGACAACAGAAACGGTCCATGAGGACTACATGTCAGGTTTGTTGGCATTAGACACAAGATCAGGTAACAGGTAAAGCCATGGTATATCAGGTCAAGCCAGGTAATGTATAAAGGTGTCATGTCATGTCAAGAGTGTACGGTACCATATCATGTCAAGTAGGAAGTGTAACAGGTCATGTCAAGAAGCACAAGATGTCATGTGGGTGCTCATAATCAAACTAACATAAGCATGTGTATAAATAAACAAGCATGAGTACTATCAGAACAATAAACTGGAACATGTAATATGATATGCAAATACATATAATTTCAAGGATATGGATGCACAGTTATCGATTAGGGTTACATTTATAGTTCCAATATTAATTAGGATGCAATTTATTAAACATGGAGTGTTAATATCACATTATTATGTAGTAATGTGATCTATGAATGCAATTATATGTATCTTAAATGCGATGGATGCAAACGGGTATCCGAAAAGTTATAAAACTATAAAATGGTAATGTGGGATGTACAA
The DNA here is from genome assembly GCA_030015575.1 of Agapanthus africanus. Lineage (NCBI taxonomy): Eukaryota > Viridiplantae > Streptophyta > Magnoliopsida > Asparagales > Amaryllidaceae > Agapanthus > Agapanthus africanus. Next base: position 481,146,872 of record JASDDO010000010.1, on the reverse strand, counting down.
CTAAGCAATATGTGATATAAATATTGATATAATAATAATAATATGGATAGCATATTCAAAGCGATTAATAACTATAAAAGTGGTATTGATGAACCATGCACAAGAAAGTTCCGTTCAGAAATTCAGCGTCATCCTAATTTGTAAAATTACTTAAAAATAACAAACGTTCTCCAAAAGAGACGTGTCTTATACCAAAACAAAGATAATTCAATAAGTTTTTCAGTTTTATAAGTATAAGCATCTCAGGTTGTCCCTGCAAAAAGTTATGAACATTCGAAATTGAAACTTTGCTGCTGGAATTTCCCTGGACAGCAGTTTGAAGACATTTCATTTGCATTTTACGTTATTTAAACAATTTAATTTGCAAGTAAATATTTCATAGAGTTATAGTATTCTGAGTTAGCTTCGTAACGAACTAACGAACGTATACTAATGATTTTTCTATGATTTATAATGAATTTTATACGGTAAGGTGTACAGTAAATTTCAGATTTGTCGTATCCGCTTTTTTAACGACGTTTCATGTGTAAACTATAATATTTTAAATATATAATATCATAAAATGCAGATTATAAACTAATTAAAGATAATAATAAGAAATATTACGACGATGTATATTTTAATTGATATGGATGCAGTATAATGTAATCTAGTATGTCACAAGATAAGTTTTCATGATCTAGATTTAATATGATATAAACGGATGCAAACGGAATATCGAAACGTTATAAAATTAAACATGGGGGAACTAGATTTAAACTATAGGTATGGTATTTATTTAAATAGGTATAAAATGAATTATATAGCATGTAGCAAGATTAACTTGCCTCGATAGGTCGCGAATCGGGAAAACGGAACGTTAACCGTCGGCGGGGAAAACTCGCGGCGGGCGCACGGTTCACGGAATGAACCCAAATGATGAACAAAGGAACCACACGGTCGGGGTACCACGGGGTTAAAGGGGTGAGAGAGAGAAAAAAGTGGTGAGAGAGAGAGAGCGAGAGAGAGAGAAGAGGGAGAGAGAGAAAGTGGGGCCCACGGGGTTAAAGGGGAGGTTGCGATTGGCTGAGAGAATAAATTGAAAAAGATATAAAAGATTGTAAAAATATTATATGGTTAACTTAAAGATTTAAAAGATAGGTAATGAACAGTAAGATATCAGGTTAGTTAGAAAAATATATGCCATGGTTTTAATAATATTAAAATTTGGGATTTTGGCGCCAAATAAAATATTTCCAAATCGCGCCCGGGTCGAGTCCAAAAATTTGAAATTGAAATAATAGGATTTTAAGCGGGATCTAAATTTTAAAATTAAGTGTTTTATGATTAAAAAGCATACCCCCAAAACGGACACACGTACGTGCACGTAGCCATCCAAACTCGCCCGTTTCATTGAACGGGACGAGAACACAATGCACGGACGCTACCACGAGGCTAGGGGTGTCAAGTAGGCCAAGATGAAAATTTTCAATTTTACTTTAGATACCAAAATTTGTTATATGTGGAAATGACTTTGCCAGGTAAAACTTTACAGTAAGTGACAATCAAGCAGGCTAAAAGAAATGAGTATCACATTATGCTCAAACAGTAACTGAAAATAGTAGTATTGGGCTCGGGTGTTACAAATACTATAAACATTACGGAGTTATAAAGGGGTAGACTGGTACGGAATATGTTAAAAGTGGCACGAGGTGGTCACTTAAGACGTAATTATATCCATGACGTTGTTCCGTGGTATTATCGACGGAGCCTTGTACTCCATATATCGTAGTCTCTGGTCTAGTTAGACTCCTCTCGCATACACTGGCATCTTCTGTACCAAGCTACAATAACTGCGTTAACAATATAATACAACTTTAAAAGTTACACTCTTTCTCTGTCTATTCTATTTCTCCCTTATTTTTAGGACTTACTGAGCGATTTGTTCATTGACGACATTCTCTTTCTTTTTCTTTGGAATGTCGTCAGGTGATTCGGACTCACTGGAGATCGAGCCCACCAGCGAGGATTTAGACCAGCTAGCTTTCGACCCCGAGCTCTAGTTATTTGTACATTTCATTTCAGTATTTTCCATTTCTATTATGCCACTGTTTAGGCATTACTTTCCATTCCATGTATTTACTTTTCAGATATATTGTAAAAAGAATGTTAATAAATAAAATTGATGTTCAATATATATCTATTGTCATTGTCTCTTATGCATTTTACTTATATTGCTTATATACGCTTAGCGTGTTTACTTCAGAGCAAATACGTAGCGGCTTCGTCGCGTCCTCTACCCGTACACTGGGAAGCGGGGCGTGACAGGTTTTGTTGGTGGCCCATGCAGGTCAGAGCTGTATGGAACCCTACCATGCAGTTCTGTTCTGCGTGGACAACCTAAGCAATATAACACAAGAACCAGCAACTGAAAACATTCTTTACAATTCATATTTCTTGAATCTTCCAATTCCATATGTTTTGAATCTATCCTAACCCAAATTTTTCTTTTAAGATTATGGATTCCCAAAACAACACCAGTACGAATGTCAACAACACTCCCCCACCACTACCACTCACACCTGTCGCCGCTGCTCCGATCAACGAGCAGACGGTTCTGCTTGAGGCAATCCGCAGCCTTCTGGAAGGACAGTAGCAGCAGACTGCTATCTTGATGAACCGACCAGAGGCAGAAGCACCTGGGGTGAAGCAATTCAGAGCTTTGCACCCCCAAACAATTCTCAGGAAAGGAGAGCCCTCTGGAAGCGGAGGAATCAGCTCAAAGCGTTGAAGATGATCTGGCAGCGGCACAAGTGCCAGAGATAGCTTAGGTTCGTGTTGCGAAGTTGCAGCTCACGGATAATGCACGGGTTTGATGGAAGGCAGAAGACAGCCGTCTTGATCAACCCATAGAATGGAAGACTTTCTGTGACATGTTCGACGCAAAGTATTTCCCTGAGACTGCCCGCTTTGATATGGAACAGCAGTTCATCCATCTGCAATAAGGTTCAATGTGGACCAAATCTGTAGATGAGTATGATGCTGAGTTTACCATGCTCAGTAGGTAAGATATGTCTCAATGTTCGATTTTATATCACATACTACACAGCAAACACATGACCGTAACAGGTTTGCGGCCCATCTCATACCCGACTGCTGAGATATGAGCTAGAAGATTTCTGTAACACCGGAGCCCAATGCTACTATTTTCAGTTACTATTTGAGCATAATGTGGTACTCATTTCATTTAACTTGCTTATTTGTTGCTTACTGTAAAATTTACCCGGCAAAGTCATTTCTACATATAACAAATTTTGGCATCTAAAATAAAATTGAAAATATTCATCTTGGCCTACTTGACACCCCTAGCCTCGTGGTAGCGTCCGTGCATTGTGTTCTCGTCCCGTTCAGTGAAACGGGCGAGTTTGGATGGCTACGTGCACGTACGTGTGTCCGTTTTGGGGGCATATTTTTTAATCATAAAACACTTAATTTTAAAATTTGGATCCCGCTTAAAATCCTATTATTTCAATTTCAAATTTTTGGACTCGACCCGGGCGCGATTTGGAAATATTTTATTTGGCGCCAAAATCCCAAATTTTAATATTATTAAAACCATCGCATATATTTTTCTAACTAACCTGATATCTTACTGTTCATTACCTATCTTTTAAATCTTTAAGTTAACCATATAATATTTTTACAATCTTTTATATCCTTCTCCATTTATTCTCTCAGCCAATCGCAACCTCCCCTTTGGCCCCACTTTTCTCTCTCTCTCTCTCTCCACTTTTTCTCTCTCTCTCCCTCATATATTCTCTCGTACTTCTCTTTATCATTCTTTCTCTTCTTGCTTCATATCTCGTTTCTCATTTTTTTAACTGTTCTTTTGTTGCCGGAATTCCGTCGTGCCGGTGACGCTTCTCGATGTTCCAGCGAGGTACCCCGACCCGTGTGGTTCCTTTGTTCGTCGTTTGGGTTCATTCCGTGAACCGTGCGCCCATCGCGGGTTTTCCCTGCCGACGGTTAACGTTCCGTTTTCCCGATTCGCGACCCATCGAGGCAAGTTAATCTTGCTACATGCTATATAATTCATTTTATACCTATTTAAATAAATACCATACCTATAGTTTAAATCTAGTGCCCCATGTTTAATTTTATAACGTTTCGATATTCCGTTTGCATCCGTTTATATCATATTAAATCTAGATCATGAAAACTTATCTTGTGACATACTAGATTACATTATACTGCATCCATATCAATTAAAATATACATCGTCGTAATATTTCTTATTATTATCTTTAATTAGTTTATAATCTGCATTTTATGATATTATATATTTAAAATATTATAGTTTACACATGAAACGTCGTTGAAAAAGCGGATACGACAAATCTGAAATTTACTGTACACCTTACCGTATAAAATTCATTATAAATCATAGAAAAATTATTAGTATACGTTCTTTAGTTCGTTACGAAGCTAACTCAGAATACTATAACTCTATGAAATATTTACTTGCAAAATAAATTGTTTAAATAATATAAAATGCAAATGAAAATATCTCCAAACTGCTGTCCAGGGAAATTCCAGCAGTAAACTTTCAATTTCGAATGTTCATAACTTTTTGTAGGGACAACCTGAGATGCTTATATTTATAAAACGGAAAACCTTATTGAATTATCTTTGTTTTGGTATAAGACACGTCCCTTTTGGAGAATATTTGTTATTTTTAAGTTATTTTACAAATTATGGTGACGCTGAATTTCTGAACGGAGCTTTCTTGTGCATGGTTAATCAATACCACTTTTATAGTTATTAATCGCTCTGAATATGCTATCCATATTAATATTATTATATCAATATTTATATCACATATTGCTTAGTTGTACATCCCACATTACCATTTTATAGTTTTATAACTTTTCGGATACCCGTTTGCATCCATCGCATTTAAGATACATGTAATTGCATCCATAGATCACATTACTACGTAATAATGTGATATTAACACTCCATATTTAATAAATTGCATCCTAATTAATATTGAAACTATAAATGTAACCCTAATCGATAACTGTGCATCCATATCCTTGAAATTATATGTATTTGCATATCATATTACATGTTCCAGTTTATTGTTCTGATAGTACTCATGCTTGTTTATTTATACACATGCTTATGCTGGTTTGATTAGGAGCACCCACATGACATCTTGTACTTCCTGACATGACCTGTTACACTTCTTACTTGACATGACATGGTACCGTACACTCTTGACATGACATGACACCTTTATACATTACCTGGCTTGACCTGATGTACCATGGCTTTACCTGTTACCTGATCTTGTTACTAATGCCAACAAACCTGACCTGTAGTCCTCACGGACCGTTCTTGTTGTCTATCCAGACAAACCTGCTCTTACCTGATCCTGTGTTGGCATTAATTCTTAATTACTGAATACCTGACTTGACATACACAACTTGGGGGTATGGGGAAATCAAAAGGGTAAACTAAAGTGTAACTTAAAAGGGTATTACTTGATCCGTGGTCCCGGGGGGTAACGGGACAGAGCCATTCGTGACTCTTACATTTTCCTGATCCGTGGTCCCGGGGGGTAACGGGACAGAGCCATTCGTGACTCTTACATTTTCCTGATCCGTGGTCCCGGGGGGTAACGGGACAGAACCACTATTGGTTCACATATTCCTGATCCGTGGTCCCGGGGGGTAACGGGACATATCCTTTGAGTTACATGGAGGATTACTCAATTGATTTCAAAGACTTTAGAATAGAAAACCTGATAGAACAGTTTAGTTACCCACTGCACACTACCCTGCACTGCTTGTTTCACATTATTGCTACTCTCGTTTTATTCATGTTTATTTTGCATTGCCTGTTACACTGTTCATATTATATTACTTAATGACATGACGCGCTGACGTCTGGGTTTTGCATGGCCCAGATTTTGTACCGCTGTTGCAGTCCGAGCAGGAGTACTTCAGCCAGCAGGCTGAGCTGTGAATTCAGTAGTAGTTAGTTTTATTTCCTGCATTTATTTCCTGATGCGAGCCCGCATTATGGGACACACTTTTCAGTTATTTGTATTGGATCATTTGCTTCCGTATTTATTTATTATTGACTCCTGTTATTCTGGATTATGGACATGTTTTAGATAGTTTTATCTTGTTCTTGATATCTCTACAGCCGTAATGTGACTGTGGATGGATACTTCCTACCCACAGGTAGCATGGTTGGCTATGTCACGTGCCCAATCTAGCGTACTCTGGGAAGTGGGGCGTGACATGGTTCTTTTGGTATCAGAGACATAGGTTAGTTGGGTTGATTCTTTTGTAGTTGGGTATTGTACCCAATACACGAATCAGAATACCCGTGTTTAGGAAACATGTCCTGCCACCTTGCCGTTTACCATTCTTGAATCACATTCTTCCTGATTATATCTTTACGATGTGCAAACTTCCTTGGCATATCGACTCGAAAACCTGATTCCTTGTTATCTCTAGGACTCAGGCGACTTGGGTGGAGTTAAGTAATTGTGGCTATGATACCGCGGCATAGTTACAATGCGGTACTCTATTTAAGTATCTTGGAGTTCTAGCCTTGATCTATATTCAAAATCTATCATCATGCTAATGTTGGGTATTTTGAGTTCAGGATTATGGCCGGTAAGAAATTGAAGACATACCAGAGGCGTGTGGACGAAGCCGCCATGCTTGGAGTGATAAGAGGAATGCTGGAGAATCAAAAAAACAGACCGAGCTGATCCAGCAGCAAGCGGACTCGTTTCGGAAAAGTTTGCAGATCGTTCAGCAGTCTGTGAACAATGTTGGAGCTAGACCAGTTGACCGAGTAGGGACCGTAGCAGATTTCAGGCGGTTGGGTCCGTCTACATTTACTGGTTTAAAGGAGCCGTTGCCAGTGGAGCAGTGGCTAGTTGACACAGAGAACTTGCTTTTTGCGGCACAGATTCCAGATGACAAAAATGTTGTTGTGGTACGCATTCAGCTAGTGGACTATGCCCGAGAATGGTGGCTTGTTGAGGAGACCCGCTTGCCCAAGCCGATCAAGTGGGCGGATTTTTCTGAGAGTTTCCTGGAGAAGTTCTTCCCGCGGACTGCATGGGAGGAAATGGAAGAGAAGTTCATCGGACTAAAGCAGAAGGGAGCACCCGTAGATGTGCATGTAGCAGAATGGACGAGACTCAGTAGTTTCGCTGGACCTTTAGTTGCCAACGATGCAGACAGGGCACGGAGGTTCATGCGCAGACTGGACGTGGACATCCAGAGGCAGATTGTCTCCCTGGGTGTTTGACTACTTTCTCACAAATACTTGCAGCAGCCAAGAGCAGCAGAGTTTATCTGGGATGAAAGGGAGTTTACAGCAGACAGCAGTTGCGTTAAGGAAGCAGTTCGGTCGGGCCGGTCGAGTTTAGGGCTAGGCCGACAAACAATATTCTTACATCAATGGAAGTGATGAAAGTAAAGAGCCGGCTGTTGTTCACGATTTTATGGACGTGTTTGAAGATATATCGGGTTTACCGCCGAGGAGACACGTGGAGTTCGCAATTGATCTTATTCCTGGTGCAGCGCCAATATCTAAAGCGTATTATCCAATAGCGCCAGTAGAGTTGGAAGAAGTAAAGAAACAGGTTGCTGAATTGCTTGAAAAGGGTTGGATTCGAAGCAGTAACTCGCCTTGGGGAGCTCCAGTTCTTCTAGTAAAGAAGAAGGATGGCACAAGAAGGATGTGCATCGACTATCGAGAATTAAACCGGGTGACTATTAAGAACAAGTACCCTATCCCTCGCATTGGAGAACTTTTTGAGCAGCTTAATGGTGCGAGGGTATTCTCGAAGCTGGATTTGCGATCCGGATATCATCAGGTCCGAGTGAAAACAGAAGATATTTGCAAGACGGCGTTCCGAACTCGGTATGGACATTACGAGTACTTAGTGATGCCCTTCGGAGTAACGAATGCGCCGGCAGTATTCATGGACTTGAGGAACCGAATCTTTTCACCGTTCTTGGATCAGTTCATTGTGGTATTCTTTGACGATATTCTGGTTTACTCGAAGAGTTTTGAAGAGCATACTGAGCATTTGAAGATCGCACTGCAGACGTTGAGACAGGAGAAATTGTATGCGAAGATGAGTAAGTGCGAGTTTTGGCTGGAGGAAGTAAGGTTTTTAGGGCATGTTGTGTCTGGCGATGGCATTGCCGTCGATCCAGAAAAAATTGCAGCAGTTCGAGATTGGCCTATTCCAAAGAATGTTGCTGAGATAAGAAGTTTCCTTGGATTAGCCGGATACTACAGGAGATTTGTGGAGAACTTTGCTTGTCTGGCAGAGCCGTTGACCAAGCTTACGAGCAAGGAGGTACCTTTTGTATGGGCGGATAAGTATGCGTTAGCTTTCGAGACGTTGAAGCAGAAGTTGATAACCGCCCCTATTCTGACCGTGCCAGACAATTCCGAAGGATTGGTGATTCATAGCGACGCATCTGGGAAAGGATTGGGATGTGTTTTGATGCAGCATGGGAAGGTTGTAGCATACGCATCGAGACAGTTGAGGACCCATGAGAAGAATTATCCAACTCATGACTTGGAGATTGCGGCTGTGATTTTCGCTTTGAAGATTTGGAGACACTACCTTTTGGGCGAAAGAGTCGAAGTTTTTACAGATCATAAGAGCTTGAAATATGTGTTCACACAGAAGGAGCTTAACATGAGGCAGCGTAGATGGTTGGAGCTGATGGCTGACTACGATCTTGATCTTAAGTACCATCCGGGGAAGGTTAATGTTGTGCCGGATGCGCTTAGTCGGTTACCAGTAATTCAGGTGTTAACTACGCAGAAGGAGATCATCGCGGATTTTCGAAGATTTGACTTGGAGGTTGTGCTACCGCGTTTTACGGGACAGTTGTTGCAGCTGCAAGTACATTCGTCTTTGATCGAGAATATTAAAGCAGCTCAATCGCAGGATCCTAGACTGCAAAAGTTTAGATAGCAGGTTGAACTCGGGCTACGAACAGATTTATTGATCCACGAAGATGGTTCGTTGAGGTATGGTAGCCGTTTGTGTGTGCCAAAGGGTGATGTTCGTGAAGAGCTTATGAAGGAGGCACACAGTTCAGCTTATTCTGTATATCCAGGAGGCACAAAGATGTACCGAGATTTTCGACAGCATTTCTGGTGGGAGGGCATGAAGCGGGAGATTGCTCGCTTTGTGGCAAAGTGCTTGGTGTGTCAGCAAGTTAAGGCTGAACATCAAAGGGTTGCTGGTTTATTGCAACCACTTCCGATTCCTCAGAGGAAGTGGGAACATATAACCATGGATTTCGTGACGGCTTTACCGCGGAGTCCAAAAGGCAACAATGCAGTATGGATAATTATTGACCGATTGACCAAGGCAGCTCACTTTATTCCTTTTCGGGTTGGTCAATCAACAGAGACTTTGGCATAGCGGTACATGCAGGAGATCGTAAGATTGCATGGAGTACCGGTGAGCATCGTGTCCGATCGGGACACTCGGTTCTTATCACACTTCTGGTGGAGTTTACAGGAAAGTTTGGGGACTCGATTGAAGTTTAGCACAGCTTATCATCCTCAAACTGATGGTCAGTCGGAGAGAACGATCCAAACTCTTGAGGATACGTTGAGAACATGCAGGTTGGACTTCAAGGGGTCTTGGGAGGATCATCTACTTTTGGTGGAGTTGTCTTACAACAACAGTTTTCAGGCGACTATTCAGATGGCTCCATTTGAAGCTTTGTATGGTCGTAAATGCCGTTCACCTGTTTGTTGGGACGATATCGGTGAACGAAGATTATTGGGACCAGATTTGGTTGTGCAGACAGTTGAGAAGGTTAACCCTATCAGAAATCATATGAAGGCAGCACATGACCGACAGAAGAGTTGAGCAGATACGTCAAGAAGACCTCTGGAGTTCACCGTGGGTGATTTGGTATTCTTGAAGATATCACCGACTAGAGGGGTGATTCGTTTTGGAAGTCGAGGAAAGCTTAGTCCTCGATTCGTTGGACCCTTGAGATCGTGGAGCGTGTTGGTGAGGTAGCGTATCGTTTGGCGTTACCGCAGTCCTTGGCAAATGTGCACGATGTGTTTCAGGTATCTCAACTCCGTAAGTATGTTCGAGATGAAACACACGTTTTGGATCATTCGGAGCTAACAGTACGAGAAGACTTGACTTTTGAGGAGCGACCGATTGAAATCGTGGATCGAAGGGAAAAGGTTCTCAAGAACAAGGTAATCCCCCTTGTGCTTGTTTCTTGGGGTAATCGCTCGCGTGGAGAGTCCACTTGGGAACGAGAAGATGAAATCCGACAGAAGTTTCCTCACCTTTTCTTGTAGTTATCTATCTTTGTATTCTTGGAATTTCGAGGACGAAATTCTTTTTGTAGTTGGGTATAATGTAACACCCGAGCCCAATGCTGCTATTTTCAGTTACTATTTAAGCATAATGTGGTACTCATTTCATTTAACTTGCTTGTTTGTTGCTTACTGTAAAATTTACCCGGCAAAGTCATTTCTACATATAACAAATTTTGGCATATAAAATAAAATTGAAAATATTCATCTTGGCCTACTTGACACCCCTAGCCTCGTGGTAGCGTCCGTGCATTGTGTTCTCGTCCCGTTCAGTGAAACGGGCGAGTTTGGATGGCTACGTGCATGTACGTGTGTCCGTTTTGGGGGCATGTTTTTTAATCATAAAACACTTAATTTTAAAATTTGGATCCCGCTTAAAATCCTATTATTTCAATTTCAAATTTTGGACTCGACCCGGGCGCGATTTAGAAATATTTTATTTGGCGCCAAAATCCCAAATTTTAATATTATTAAAACCATCGCATATATTTTTCTAACTAACCTGATATCTTACTGTTCATTACCTATCTTTTAAATCTTTAAGTTAACCATATAATATTTTTACAATCTTTTATATCGTTCTCCATTTATTCTCTCAGCCAATCGCAACCTCCCCTTTGGCCTCACTTTTCTCTCTCTCTCTCTCTCCACTTTTTCTCTCTCTCTCCCTCATATATTCTCTCGTACTTCTCTTTATCATTCTTTTTCTTCTTGCTTCATGTCTCGTTTCTCATTTTTTTAACTGTTCTTTTGTTGCCGGAATTCCATCGTGCCGGTGACGCTTCTCGATGTTCCAGCGAGGTACCCCGACCCGTGTGGTTCCTTTGTTCGTCGTTTGGGTTCATTCCGTGAACTGTGCGCCCGTCGCGAGTTTTCCCCGCCGACTGTTAACGTTCCGTTTTCCCGATTCGCGACCATCGAGGCAAGTTAATCTTGCTACATGCTATATAATTCATTTTATACCTATTTAAATAAATACCATACCTATAGTTTAAATCTAGCGCCCCATGTTTAATTTTATAACGTTTCGATGTTCCGTTTGCATCCGTTTATATCATATTAAATCTAGATCATGAAAACTTATCTTGTGACATACTAGATTACATTATACTGCATCCATATCAATTAAAATATACATCGTCGTAATATTTTTTATTATTATCTTTAATTAGTTTATAATCTGCATTTTATGATATTATATATTTAAAATATTATAGTTTACACATGAAACGTCGTTGAAAAAGCGGATACGACAAATCTGAAATTTACTGTACACCTTACCGTATAAAATTCATTATAAATCATAGAAAAATCATTAGTATACGTTCTTTAGTTCATTACGAAGCTAACTCAGAATACTATAACTCTATGAAATATTTACTTGCAAAATAAATTGTTTAAATAACATAAAATGCAAATGAAAATGTCTCCAAACTGCTGTCCAGGAAAATTCCAGCAGCAAACTTTCAATTTCGAATGTTCATAACTTTTTGTAGGGACAACCTGAGATACTTATATTTATAAAACTGAAAACCTTATTGAATTATCTTTGTTTTGGTATAAGACACGTCCCTTTTGGAGAATATTTGTTATTTTTAAGTTATTTTACAAATTAGGGTGACGCTGAATTTCTGAACGGAACTTTCTTGTGCATGCTTAATCAATACCACTTTTATAGTTATTAATCGCTTTGAATATGCTATCCATATTAATATTATTATATCAATATTTATATCACATATTGCTTAGTTGTACATCCCACATTACCATTTTATAGTTTTATAACTTTTCGGATACCCGTTTGCATCCATCGCATTTAAGATACATGTAATTGCATCCATAGATCACATTACTACGTAATAATGTGATATTAACACTCCATGTTTAATAAATTGCATCCTAATTAATATTGGAACTATAAATGTAACCCTAATCGATAACTGTGTATCCATATCCTTGAAATTATATGTATTTGCATATCATATTACATGTTCCAGTTTATTATTCTGATAGTACTCATGCTTGTTTATTTATACACATGCTTATGCTGGTTTGATTAGGAGCACCCACATGACATCTTGTGCTTCCTGACATGACCTGTTACACTTCCTACTTGACATGACATGGTACCGTACACTCTTGACATGACATGACACCTTTATACATTACCTGGCTTGACCTGATGTACCATGGCTTTACCTGTTACCTGATCTTGTTACTAATGCCAACAAACCTGACCTGTAGTCCTCACGGACCATTCCTGTTGTCTATCCAGACAAACCTGCTCTTACCTGATCCTGTGTTGGCATTAATTCTTAATTACTGAATACCTGACTTGACATACACAACTTGGGGGTATGGGGAAATCAAAAGGGTAAACTAAAGTGTAACTTAAAAGGGTATTACTTGATCCGTGGTCCCGGGGGGTAACGGGACAGAGCCATTCGTGACTCTTACATTTTCCTGATCCGTGGTCCCGGGGGGTAACGGGACAGAGCCACTATTGGTTCACATATTCCTGATCCGTGGTCCCGGGGGGTAACGGGACATATCCTTTGAGTTACATGGAGGATTACTCAATTGATTTCAAAGACTTTAGAATAGAAAACCTGATAGAACAGTTTAGTTACCCACTGCACACTACCCTGCACTGCTTGTTTCACATTATTGCTACTCTCGTTTTATTCATGTTTATTTTGCATTGCCTGTTACACTGTTCATATTATATTACTTAATGACATGACGCGCTGACGTCTGGGTTTTGCATGGCCCAGATTTTGTACCGCTGTTGCAGTCCGAGCAGGAGTACTTCAGCCAGCAGGCTGAGCTGTGAATTCAGTAGTAGTTAGTTTTATTTCCTGCATTTATTTCCTGATGTGAGCCCGCATTATGGGACACACTTTTCAGTTATTTGTATTGGATCATTTGCTTCCGCATTTATTTATTATTGACTCCTGTTATTCTGGATTATGGACATGTTTTAGATAGTTTTATCTTGTTCTTGATATCTCTACAGCCGTAATGTGACTGTGGATGGATACTTACTACCCACAGGTAGCATGGTTGGCTATGTCACGTGCCCAATCTAGCGTACTCTGGAAAGTGGGGCATGACAATTTCAGCAAGGGTTGGACCCGAAAATCCAAGCTGCATTAGCTGCTGGGGATTTCCCAACCCATGATTTGGCTTTAAAGGCTGCCCGACGATATGAAGCAGTGGTAAAGAGGAAGGTCAGATCTGAATCTGCCAGTCAGATCTGAATCTGCCAGGGTGAAGCGTCCTGCCACTCAGATGGCAGGAGGAGTCTCTTCAAGACCAACCGTTGAACCCAAGAGATCGGAAGAAATCAATAACCAGCCAAGTCCAGATTTCTGTTTCCATTGCAAGAGAGATGGACATTTGGTGAAGGACTGTAGGCGCGCAAAAGGCCTGTGATTAGTTTGTGGCGCGTCCAATCACAGAATTGGAAACTGTCCTTATAGACGCAACACAGCTCACACCCCCACCAACTACCCGTAGCGGCCAGCTATCCAGGATCCTGCATCTCGCCTTGCACTCCCTGCTCCACCACTTGCATAGCCTACTCGCCAATTCCACCAAGCTCTGAGAAACATACCTCGAGGGCAGAGAAACATGCCCCAAGGACAGAGGAATGTGTAAGTCTACGGTAGCGCCCCGGCCGTCTGTCCGAGGCCAAAATGCGGAAACGAAAACTTTTTCTAAACTAGAAACCGGGGCTATCGCAGACTTTAATCCCGGATCGAACCATTAACCTACTACTAGCAACTGGAGAAGGGTTAGAAAATCAATACCGATCGATCCGTGTCCTTCGGTCTTTGGCCACCAACCCAAGCTCCTCGCGGCATCTCCGATCTCGATCTCCTCGTCGGAAAGGGCACCACATCTTCGAGTCTTTTTACGGGCTCCCGCTTCGTCCGAAGCAACTCGGGCACGAAGTTCGCTAGTCGACGTGTCCAAGGCGATGCAGAGAATGTGTGTGATAACTTTGTCTCAAGCATCCATTGATTCTCATCACATGAGAGTGTATGGATGGAGGTTAGAGATGATGCCTTTAATGGAGGTTGTGAGCTAGAGTAAGAAGAAGAGGAGGAGGTTCTTTTTCTTTTGTGTTGAGATGATAAAAATGAGAGTGTTATGAAAAATACAAGACCAAAACTCATCTTATGGCAGCCCTCCCTCTCTCTTCTTATCATATCAACCACAAATCAATCACAATATGTGACACATGCACAAAGAAAGAGACCATGAGTCACCACTTGTGCATGTGTCACAATTAATGCTCCTAATCATGATTTCTAGCTCATAATTTCCATTTGTAAACATTAACCCAAATGTTTACAACAACAAAAAGATACGGCAACATCTAAAGTAAACTCGTGACGGATCACAAGGATACCCCTCACCTGTATATACATACCTGCATCCGCATTCCGACTGAATGCGAATGCGATGAGACTAAAGTAATCCAACAAATCTAATACTAGGATCCGGCTTAAACCAAAGCCCACTAGTATGATCCGCCCGATCATGATCCGTGCACTACTGCACGTATATGATCGGACCCTGTCATATATCATACGGGCTCTACAACGTTTCGCCTGAAACTTGAGAAACTGTCTGTGGGGGACTCTAAAGACTCGTCAATACTTTGGCTGTGGATTTAACCACTAACACGTCAGTGGTACTAGCTGTACGTAACGGGCTACCAGATATTGACCAAAAGGGAGGTCGATGAGCGAACTCATCCTGACACCCTACTGAGCCTATCAGTGACAATATCCGTACAGTCCGGTTCGTTCGTCTATGAGCATCGCATGGCGGGCCTAGGGGGTTGGTAAAAGTCAGACCCCCAAAAGCGGTACAAGTCATGTCGGAGTGTAGCCCAGAACACCCTGAGATACTACTGGAGTACTTACCAGTAAATCTCCTGCCTTGGCCAAGGACTTCGTGTAATGGCTCTCCTAGACACAGCGCGATCTCACCCCCAATACCGAGAGAGACGAAACCCCTGCCGATCCGCTCACTGCCTCCATGTGGCTCAGGACTGTACCCAACTAAAACCTGTTTGCATGACTCCTTTGAGCCGTGGTAGGGTAGTAATCAAAGCACAGTGGGAACTCACACGAGACAAATGACGATCTCATGTCGATGAACTAACCTGTACACATGTCACCAGGGAACTACTATCTGACGTCAGGTATAATACCAACTAGCATGTTCCCGGCGAATCCTGTCCGGTGTACTCATAACCCAATGAGCACCTGTATACATCTTAGGTGAACCAACTGACACCAATGGCTTGTGAGACCGGCCACCGCCCCTCGTCGGGGTCTCGACTGTATACACTAGTCTACTAATGGAGTGTCGATGCCCATTCTCGAAACTCCCACGACTATGGACCACTTTAAGGATGTGCTTATAGACCCCAGCTCCCACGTATATGATCGCCTTCATACTGCTGGCCGTCAAGGAAGAATCCTATGGGCTCTATCAACGTGCAATAGTGACCTGTAAGGTCACCTAAAGCAGTACACGATGATAAAGATAAACCAGATAGCATACTATCATCTTGAGTAAGATTGTCCTACCGGTATAGGTCCCCTCTCAATCATTACAATCACGTGCCTGTGATCCAATAATTGACTCTGAGGGCACTGTATCCAACAGAATGTGCCTCCGGTTAGGAGGCATGTACCCCGGCATCAGGCTTTCACACTAACAACCGTAGAAGCAGAGGCTGTAGACTAAGGTAACACTGGTAATTATCTTCAACCATTTCAAACCACTGTACCACTTGTTATTTTTTTCATATGCTATCAGTATTTCTATCACCAAACTTTCCTTACATCTGTTACACTTTTCTTTTACAAATTTCGAGGACGAAAATTTTACAAGGAGGGTAGAATGTAACAACCCTAAACTTTCTGTACAATTTTTTTCAAAAAAATACAGAAAGGGGTACTTGAGCCTGAGCACAAGTTATAAGTTTGATTTGCTTTTGAACAGCAAGAAGGAGCTTGTAACTCACTGGTAAGACCTTGCACTGCTGATCCAAAGCACCAGAGTTCAAATCACATCAGCCACATTATCTTTTTATTTTAATTTCTTTTAATATTTTAGAAGCCCAAGAGTCTACACGTGCACTACACGTAATAGGGTAAGTTATAGAATAAACAAACGTGTCAACGAGGCTAGGCCAAGCATCAGGGACACGTGGCGAAGACACGAGCCCTGACTCGCCCAACTCGGGCCGGGGAAGCGCCTGACTCGGCCGGCGCCGCAGGGTCAGCTCGGCCTACACCCAATTTTTCTTGAACCCCTTGTACCCTTTGGCCTACCCCACTCCTCCTGCACTATTTAAATTCTCTGCAATTAACCATAGAATTAGAATACCCCCTTTAAATCCTTTTTAATGCAAATTTAAATACAATTTTTATCACGCCATTTCGCTACCCTAAACCTTATATTTTCCTATAAATACCACCCCTCAAATCACCCCCCTCACTCACAAATCCCTGCTCAAGCTCTCAAGAAAATTCCCAAGACTTTTTGTGTGCAAGTGGAGTTAGCAAAGGACAAAGCTCCGACGAACTTCCGACGACGATCCGAGGAGATTCCGACGACGAAACGACGCACCGGCACCTCCTACCTCTTCCTCCTTCTCTATTCTAGCCTAATAACCTGTAAGTCCCTAATTCTTCTTCTTTTATCTATTCTAAAAATATTCAAAACTAAAACCCGACGGAAGCGGAGTTAATCCGACTTCCGATTCGGTTTTTCCTTAAAAAGTTCTATTTTTATTAAACACAATAATACCAAACTCTTATGTATGACCAATAAACATTAAAGAAGATAATAGAATAAGTTTGGCATCAAAATAATAACCGTAGCAAATTTTATTCCGCTTTTACATTAAAATACGTTTATGTTTCATTTCGACATGCTTGAACTTTTTAAAACCGTATTACCTTAGAAAACTCATGAGATAATGACCTACCTCCTCACAACACTCATATATAACATAGCACGATAGAATTTGGGAACATAGATCTGGAAAAAATACGACTTTACACATAACTACCGCCGACTTATAAAAAATTCATTTTTCTACAAAATGCGTATTTTAACAAATCTTTGCAATTGCACCTCTACAACCCATTTCGGAGAACCCGTTTGAGATGGTGCGGATTATTGCACATTCTCGGGTTTAGTAGAGTGAGATGCAAACCTCCGCAAGGAGCATAGGATCTCGAAAGATTTAAAATATAATTTTCTTTAGAAAATGTGATTTCTATTATAAAATAAAACTTATATTTTTAATAAATATATATATGTAATTAATATCAAAATATCTATTTTAATATTTATAATATTCCATATTTCCAAAATTTAAGAAAAAAACATTCCATTTACAAGAAAATACCACACAATTCCAATATTACAAATAAATACCATATAATATGAAATTAGGTTTTATTCACTAGAAATGTCACATTGATAAAATATACATCCATGAAAACTCTAAAGACGATAATAAAATACTTGAGGTGTATTTTGAAAATATAACAAAACTCTTTTACATAGAACCCCCTCGAGTTATATTAAATTACAATAAGGACCCTAGTAAACATAGGTTTAAGCGAGACTAGTCTCTTGAGCCTCATAGAGCCGGTGATATGGGTGCCTGCCTATTCAAGGTAGACAACTTAACAAATTGTGTTATCAACACGGTAATTGTCTTTGAAAAAGACACAAATCCTGCGGTCCATGTGCAGCAGTTACCGATAGCACCATAACATAATTCAGTATTCAATTTCTTTTCTAATTGTCTGAATCAGACCGAGTCTCGATATAATTAATCTGACTTGAATATGATTCAAGTACAATCTACAATTCAACATGAATCTATGAATCTATATATTCAATCTGTTCAATCTATATTGACCGAACCGAACCATGGATATACATCTATCTACATGATTCTCCAGTTACATCCATTTACTGATATCATGGTTTCGGCAAGTCATCCATTTATACAATTTAATTTACAACACAATATATTCTGTACAATCAATACTATAAACACTACGGGGTTATAAAGGGGTAGACTGGTACAGAATATGTTAAAGATGGCACGAGGTGGTCACTTAAGACGTAATTACATCCATGCCGTTGTTCCGTGGTATTATCGACGGAGCCTTGTACTCCATATACCGTAGTCTCTGGTCTAGTGAGACTCCTCTCGTATACACTAGTATCTTTTGTACCAAGTTACAACAACAGCGTTAACAATATAATACAACTTTAAAAGTTACACTCTCTCTCTGTCTATTCTATTTCTCTTTCATCTTTGGGACTTACCGAGCGATTTGTTCGCTGACGACATTCTCTTTCTTCTTCTTTGGATTGTCGTCAGGTGATTCGGACTCACTGGAGATCGAGCCCACCAGCGGGGATTTGGTCCAGCTAGCTTTCGATCCGGAGCACTAGTTACTTATACATTTCATTTCAGTATTTTCCATTTCTGTTATGCCACTGTTTAGGCATTGCTTTCCATTCCATGTATTTACTTTTTAGATGTATTGTAAAAAGAATGTTACTAAATAAAGTTGATGTTCAATAAATAACTATTGTCATTGTCTCTTGTGCATTTTACTTATATTGCTTAGATACGCTTGGCGTGTTTACTTCAGAGTAGATATGTAGCGGTCTCGTCGCGTCCTCTGCCCGTATACTGGGAAACGGGGCGTGACAAGTAGTATTTCGTGAACATGTCATGTGATGCATATGTATCAACAGACGCCCAAGTGTGAAACTGTAACGAGTATCGGAACACGGTTAATGCACGGATGCATATGTATCTAACTGTGATAACCTTTTATGCGTCCATAACTATTATGATGCACATTAGAAAGCATGTCGTACTAATATAATAGTATAATGATATCAAGATATTCCGGCATGCAATTAGATATGTTATTGTCAGAACGGATGTAAACGGATATCGAAAAATGGTAAATCTATACTGCTTGCTGCATAATATACCACATGTATTATTTTTATTCATATATGAATAGATATAATATAACATTGCATGTTGCAAGATAAACTTGCCTGATCGGATCTCATGACGAGGTACGTACGCCATGTTCGACGTCGGATAAATGTCGCGATGCAACCGCGCGCGTACATGACTGGACCTGGCTAATCAAAGACGTGACCACGCTGGACGATGACGATAACTGGGTCGCCCAGATAGTCGGCGACGTGCGCAACTCCGGCGAGACGGCCGGAACCGATCAAGAAAGCAAGAAATCAAGAAAAGAGAAGAAAGAAAGAAAAGAGAAGAAGAGGAAGAAGAGGAATGGGCTGGCTATTGGCTCTAGGGCTGGGGACAGAGGACACGATATGACGTCGATGATGGGCAGCCGTCGACTTCAAGGGATCTGCCATCGGCCGTGGGTTTCTTAGGTCGTTATTAGAGTTAGGGTTGCAGTGGCAGCCAAAGGTGATGGTGGTTTATGGTGTCGGGAAGAGGTGCGATGTGAGGAGAAGGTGATGTGATCGGCGACAAGGTGCGGGTGGCGTCGAGACTGTGCAAGGACGGTCAGGGTTTCCTTGGGTTGCAGGTTGTGGTTCGTCGGGTTTCTTAGGTTCTCGGGTGAAGGAAGAGCGAGATGAGAGAAGGTGATGGAGGTGCTGTGGTGATGAGGATGATGGGGTAAGGTCGACGAGGGTGTCGACGGTGAGGTGAGGAAGCAGCTAGGGTTCTTGGGTTTCTTGGGTTGCAGGGTTTGGTCGGGTAAAGGAGGAAAAGAGGAGAAGGGAGAAGTGGAGGAGGTGGAGTGGACGAGGTTGTGATGAAGATGTGATTGGGAGGTCGACGGCGAAGGCGAGGGGCAGCTAGGGTTTGGGTTTCTGTAAATCCCCGTTCCCGTCAATAAAATTTTCATATATTTTTCTTAGTCCCCCGATTGCTTCCCTATTTTTCCCCGTGATTTTTGTAGGTATTTGGTTGCTCAAGTTTTACTAATTGTTTTTCCTAAGCGATTAAAAATCAAAGCCCAAAACAAACCAAATTTTATTAAACAAAAAACCATTTAAAATCCCCAAAGCCCGTTTCCCACAACCCAGCCCAAAAGAAAATAATAAAACAAATAAATTAAACCAAATGATTTCCTCGGCCCAGCTTCCAATTTCCCTACTCCTGCCCGTGCCCGCTCCTAACACAACCCGACCCGCTCTATTTCTCCTTCTTCCCCAACGAAATCTTTTCCCGCTCTTTTTTTTACTGCGCCCCCCACGTCGCGCACCCCCACGTCACCGCCCACTTCGCCGACGTCTCGACTGCATGCCCCACGACCTCGACCACGACCCCTTGAGCTCCTCAAACCCCTTTCTCCTCTCTCCCTCATACTCTCGCTCTCAAACCTCTTCTCTCTCCCTACAGAAAAACCCACTGCCTTCGACCCCTCACCGCCGCCGCCGACGACGACCCTCCCCGTCCTTCCTCCCTCGCTCTCTTCTCTCCAGAACTAAAGCCCCCTCAACCGAGCACCCCTCACTCGAGCTCGAACTCCCCTGCACACCATCTCGGCCACCAACTCACTCGCCACCGAGCTCGAGCACCCCCTGCACCCATCACGTCGACGAGTCCCCACTGCCTCAGTCGACACCTCTACACCCTCAGCAGCATCACCCTCACCTCCAAACCGAGCCCCCACTACCTCTCTCTTTTTCACAAACCCAAATCGCCACGAGCTTCGAACCCTCGCTGTGCCCATCGCCGGAGCTACCACCGTCGACCCCAGCGCACTCACAGGAACTTCCCAGCACCGCACTCCTCCTCCAGCGATCGCGAACCATCCCCGGACAACTCCGACGACGAACCCGAACGCGAGCAGAGGCCGCGAACCCTAGCCGCGCCGTTCATATCGCGCTCATGCCGTTGCCGCTTCCGTGCGTCGCCAAAGCTTCTCCAAGCAAGTTACATACTTGCTTCATGCTATTTGTTTTACTAAAACGTGTAATACCGTTAAATTCCACCTACACACTTAGTGCGACTTAAAATGATGTATGTGTTCGACGTAGAATCTGTACGAAAACCTTACATTAAACCGACGGAACTTGATTGCATATGCTGGCCCGTGTGGCAATGAACATAGTGTAAAATTTTGACTGAAAAATGTGATTGTTACCGGCTTAAACGATCACCCCCAATTACACCCGTAAAAACTGAGAATTTCCCGCACCTAAAACTTGTTAAAATCATAATTAATTGTGTACACATTAAAATGATGCGTTCGAGGGCTCAAATTGAAGACGACTCGACGACCTGGAACCATATATAAGTTTTTAATTGTTTCTGTACTAAAATTATGACGAGAATTGGTTCGAAGAGCGGCTCTGGACTGCAGTCCAGAGCAGCTCTGGTTGTTGTTTTCTGTCCCGTAATGGTCACTACCTCGCTGCCTGAACTTGTATGTTGCGGAACCCTACACTTTATTGAATATGAATCTGTTAGCTAAATAACTCAAGTGATTTCACCCATTTTTATCGTCGTTTACTATTTAAACTGCAATTTAAAAGAACAGGACGCATAGCAGTCCCAAACAGAAGTAGAATTGATACACTAGTGTTGAACAATGCATAACTTCTGACGTAGAGACACGATTGAGAATCCGTCTATTGAGTTGGAAACCCTATTGAAAAACCTGTATTTAATTCAACTGTAGCGTCGCTAAATTCTGATCCCAACTGGGTGAAAATTGTGCCGCGAAACGGACATTCAGTTCAGAAACTGAATTTTCTGCAGCGAGCACCTAAATTGAAACGGCTGTAACTTGAATACCAGAAATCCGATTGTACTGAAAAAAATTTTGCTGAACTGCCGACAGAGTATACTTGTTACCGTATTTGTATTGTTTCACTAAATTCTGAGCATATGAATTACTGCAATTTTTGTAAACTTATGACGTGCATAATAATTCATATTACACATGACTTGTTAACTGCATAAATGTACATACCTTACCCAACCGCCATATACATAGTGATAGTGCACGTTATTATTCAGTGGACATTGCATCATCGTGCGTGAATGGTATTGATTTAGGAGTGTCAAGTACGCCAATGGAAAAATGATATATTTGTGACAGTGATTAATACAGTGAACAGTGACAAAACCGTGTTATTGGTGCATACTTGTACACGACTAAATCATAATCATCAATAGTGTAAATCTGGGGAAAAATGAGAAATCGAAGTGGAAAGAGCGTCGTATTTAGCGGGACCGTGTTTTAGAGGATGATCATTCGAACATTGATTCTTATATATATTAGGTAGGATCTAGCGATCCGGTTGACATGGTTATGTTCCGGGCGTATAGGCCGTTGTCTCGGGTATGTACGGGACTCCCGTTAAACATGATCCTCCTTCCACTATTCGATTTTAAACATGACTTAGAGACTGATAGGGACACAGATCATACTTTGCATCATTTAGTGACATAGTGATTATCCGCATTTTACTTTTACTGTTGCTACCTTATCTGCATGTTTCATGTCATTGTTATAATATTGCTATTATGTCGCTCTGACGACCTGAGTATGCATACTCAGTGATAGAGGTGGATTCTCCTGACCTGGAGGAGACCGTGAAGATACAGACTAGTGAACCGGTTACATTTCTACATTAATATTCCTGGTTAGTTGTCTTTTTGCTTACTTCCATTGAGCTCAGATTCCTTTATACCTGATAGTTTTAGTGTCTGCATTCTCTTTACCCGTATTGCATTTTACTGATTACCATATAAAAATAGAAGCCGAAATGTAACTACGACAGGATCTTTCCTTGATCGTAGGAGCATGGCTGGCCTTGTCACCCTCGTATTCCGTATTTTGGGAAGCAGGGCGTGACAGTTTCTCACGGGAGGCAGAAGTAAAGGAAGGAGAGAGAGAGGGTGTAAATATTATATACTAGGTTTTATAATATATATATATATATATATAGAGAGAGAGAGAGAGAGAGAGAGAGAGAAGCGATAATATATATATATAAATATTATAATATATTTTCTAGGATTATATAGCTGATAACAAAATACTCCGAAAAATATTCGGGTCTATTCTAAAATTCTATTTTAAAATATGGATAATATATGTACAAGCCAAAACCATAATGTGATATCCGGTTTGTAAAAATGCATGCACACAAGAACAGATACATGTAAATACACGTAGCGATCCAAACGAGTCTGTTTTATCAATCTGGACAGGAACATGATGTATGGATGCAAACATATGATATGAGATATGATAACATGCCATAATAAATATTAAAATGTATTATCTGGCTATAATTTTATTATTTAAAAATATGTAGATACCAATTATATTATACATGTATAAAACATAGATGTGCACGGATTTTATATATTAGCAAATATATGACATAATCTAGTATCAAAATGTGTTTCAAGCATGCGGGTCGGATCGGATATTAACCACAGATACTAAATGCACTATTCGCATCCAAAACTATAACAATCAAGAAACTGTCGTGAAAATACCCAAATAAATTATCGTACACATGCACTAGGGTGTTACAAAAAGACAAAATTAATTTAATGTTTTATTAATTTAAATTTCAAATTCACTCCACATTCTCTAAAACTTGAGAGAGAAAATAACTTTCTAGAAATTGGTTTGAATTCTAAATCAATCTACATTATACTAAAATTTAAAGCACAATTAACCTTTCTAGAAGTTATTTCAGTCTTATCATATTCAGCTTCTACTTTCATTTAATTAAAACTATATTGTTTTACTTAAATATGGTAAATGACATATTTTAATATTTTTTAGAATGCTCTTGATCCAAATTTACTAAAATGACTATTTTTTCACCTATTAACATTCAAAATAATTCTGAACCAAAAGCCCCTCATTTTATATTTATACATGTGCTCAATACATTTTTTTTCGGACTCTAAACAGGATAAGACTATATAGATCATTTAGATTTATATAATTATTACACATTTTATTAAGAAAACGTACATGGCAAGTTCAAAATGCTAGTAATGGTAAAGACCGTAAATTATAGTAGAAGTAGGAAAAAATGGTCTTTAAACACGGGCAAATACAACCCCCCCCTCCGCCCACCCATTTCCCTTTTAATTCGCTTATCCAAATCTCTCGGCCCTTTGATTTAAAGACAGCTTATTCATATCTCAATAAATTTATAGAATATTTATTGTTAAAGTTTTAGAATCAAAAAACTAGATGTCCTGATGATATTCCACCAATGGAAAATTTATTTCATGTGCCAGTGCTATACATCCGGGCAAAAGAGAGAGGAAATAGAAACGTAGACCCCCACACGTTGGCTGTCCAAAATTCTCTCATCCCTCTCATCTCTAGCCCGGTTATATTACACTTGGCATACCGAATAATTTCTTCCACTAACGGTCAACCTAAAAATCATTTTAAGCAAGTAAACTAAAGGAAAACCAATTCACATCCAAACTTATTATGATACTTTTGAGTTTGAGCCGGAGTAAAGTAATTTAATACTTGATGAAAGTTTGGATTTGACACCGTGTTCGATCGCAGTAAACCAACTACAGTTGGGAAAAACGAAATGGGATGAGCTAGTGTCTAATTTGTGTGGGGCCAACCCTTAAGGGCTGTGTCTTACGATCACACCGTGAGGCTGTGGTCGGGGTGCACCACATCCCTATTTAATTCTTGTTTAAAATACATTGCAACTTTCAATTTCTTTATACTAACATAAAGAACCCAAAAATAATAAAAACAGCATGCCTGGAACCAATGTTCTGAAAAGATCTTTGCTCTTCTGTTCGATTAACTGAATTCAATCACAGCCGTCCATTTTAAAATAGGGAGGCCGTTGGCAACTGTCGCGCGGGAAGCAGCTGTGGGGTCCACATTCAAAGAAAATTCTCCTTAAATAATATATTCGCGCCCTTTTTTAACGGAAGAAGCGAGCGTTGAAAGCGCCTCATATTTGAAAATGACACGTCAGCGAAAAGGCGAGCGCAGCCGCCTTGTTTCAGCACTGTGCCAACGGATAAAAGATTTTTCCATAAAAGCCCCTGTATAAGTTAGTAGCTGCAAGCATTTTATTCACCCATAGGGATTCTTTCGTAAATTCTTCAATAAACAACAAATTTTAACTTGCAATTAATTTTTTTTATACATTAAGTTGCTGAGGTCTCTCCAGCACCAATGCTTGAACACTAGCCCCTTCATACAGATGGTTGCGGCATAAGCGACAATTCGACCTGAAGAGCGTCCAAACTTTACTAAATCCAAATTGGGTTAATTGCTAATAATACCCTAATGTTTCATCTATTTTGCACTTATATAACTTATTGATTTTTTCGCTGCATTTAGATATTTTAAAGTATAAATCGTATGGATTTTGTGTAAAATAGTAATGGCTTTGAATGGTCAACTGAAGAGAGCAAAATATTAACGGTTTGTACTCTAGGGTTTATAAGTGTATCGAAAAAATCAATAAGGTATATAAGTGCAAGTAGGTAAAATATTATGGTATTATTTAACAATTAACCCATCGAGATTTTAAATGTACAGGGGACCTTTAGCCTTAAGTCATTTTAATACATAGATTTTGTAAAGAGAGTGTTAGTCCCCAGGAGACTCCATTTGTAAAAATCCGAAGCCAAATTCTTATGGTAAATATAATTAACCATTGTCATAATGTTGACCCTTGTCCTTAGAGGTGAAAATCGTGTGGGTTTAACTTCGGACCGACCCGACCAGACCTGGAAATATAAGGGATTCAATCTATGTAAAATACCTGCCCGAATCCATTTGGACGGATTTAAATGGGCTTGCAAAAATTTCGGACCGGGTTTGGATTAGGTCCAAATCTATCGGCCCGAACCTGAAAATAGACGCATCCGCACCCGAGGCCTAATACAGCACCTATTCTAAAACCAATATCGGCATTTGATAAAATATATATTCTTAATTTGGCATTTGCTAACTTGCTATAAACCTAACTTTCATTCCCAGTTGATCAACATCTTTTTCCCACAAGGTATGTTTCCTTCTAGATTTTTTTTCTTCCACGTTTATGCAAAATAGTTGCAATTCTCAATTGCTTATATTTTGGATATTTTGCAGTGTTTTATGATGATTTTGTAATCAGTTGTGTTACAGTTTCTAATTAAATTTGCGTAAACCCAAAATACCAGATAAACATGATCTGCCGTTAAAAACCCGAAACCAGCCCAAACTCGTCTGAACCCGAAATTGAGTATTTTAGTACGTCAATTTATAAACCCATCAAGTTCAAGGTTTGGGTTTAGGGGTTAATTTTCGGGCTTGGTATAAATTTAATAGAAAACCCGTCAAATCCAGCTCGGTCTCACCCCTACAGGTCATGGGCTCTGTCACCACCATCCATTGAGCTAACAACAACCATCAGCAGTCACTGATGGCCACCGATGACGCAATTCATCCCAACCGTCATAGAAAACTGCCCGTCATACCTGGGATCACTGCTGACAATTGTATGTCGTCGATAGCTGGTGTTTGCCGATAACCGCCTGCCATATTCTATCGCCCATTGTTTGATTACCGTAGACAACCGTACATCGGCCCGCCGGTCTCCCGCCAACTTATCAAAAATATCATAGTGCCAAATATGCTTTGAAATATGACATTAAAACAGGAACATAATACTCCTATGGAGGCTCTGTCAGTCTATAAAATCCAAGCATACCGGACGATGCAAAAAAACAGAAAGTAATGTTTAAAATAGAGTGGCTCCCTATTTTGTGCTGCTTGGGGTAGCTTAAACTATTCTTTATGTAGTCTCAAAAAATAACTTAAATATAAAGTACCTTACTTTTTTATCAAATAGATTATTGTTATGAAATTGACTTGTATTCAACAGGTCTATGCGTAAGACGTCTGAGCCATAATGTTTCATACGTATGTAGTGCAAATTCGAAAAACCATAAAGAGCGATCAAACGTCTGAGGTTGCTCTTCAGACGTCTGTCAGCACTCTTTGTTTTGTGCAGTCGTTTGGGCAAACGTCCGTTGGCTTATTGGGCTGGTGTATTTAGGAAATTTAATTGAAGAATAATTTGAAGATTTGAAGAGACAATTTTGGAGATTTGATGAAATCTTAATTGGTAAATTAGGTATTCTAGCACGATTAGATTTAGGGTTTCGAGGCCTATAAATATAGATAGATTAGGGTATTTTGTTACGAGAAGAAAAAGAAGAGCATAAGAGAAGTTTTATTAGGAAGAAAGATTTTGTAATTCATATTAAAATTTGAATAAAGAAGAGAAGTTGGAAGTATTTCTTGCGTTTGATTGTGTCTTTTATTTTATTTCTTTCTTCCCAAAGATTTTGTGTTTGTTTTCTGAATTGTTTGGAACCTAAAACTCCTAACAATTGGTATCAGAGTATTGGTTGAAAGAAGAACAACGAAAATGGAGACAACTCAAATCGTAACAAAGATGGTGTATTTGAATAGCACAAATTTGTCAATATGGAAGTCGATAAAGGAGGACATGTTGTGTTTCAAAGATTTAGATGCGCCTGTTTATGGGATTAGCACCAAACCAGAGAAAATGTATAATAAAAATTGGGCAAGGATGGATCGAAAGACGAGAAGTCTTATTCGTGGATGGATAGAAGATTTGGTGTTCCACCATATATCGTTGGAGAGCACTGCAAAATCTTTATGGAAGAAGTTGACAGATCTTTACGAGAGAAAATCGGCTACGAACAAGGCTTTTTCAATGAAAGAATTGATGAATCTAAAGTTCCAGAAAGATTCCTCAATAGTAGAGCATTTAAACGAAATTTAGAATATTGTAAATCAACTAACAGCCATAAAGATACCGATTGAAGACGAGATGCAAGCGCTTATATTGTTAAGTTCTCTTCCGAATAGTTAAGAAACTCTGGTGGTTTGTTTGAGCAACTCATCTCCTGATAGAGTTATTTCGATGAGTGTAGTAACAAACCGTATCCTAAATGAAGAATTAAGAAGAAAATTATCAAATAGATCATCTGATTCATCTGTATTTTTTGCAAGAGAGGGTCTGAAATGGAGGAAGGCACAAATTAACGATAGAAGAAATCAGAGATCGTGGCCTGCAAGAGATATGTCGAAGATAAAATGTCATTACTACAACGAGATGGGTCACTATATGTCTGATTGTCCCAAGATGAAGAACTTAGATGATTTAAAGAGACGTAGAGAAGAAGAGCAAACGAACGTGGCCTACGATGCCGAACCAAAGTACGATTTGCTTATGACTAGTGATGAAAAAATCAAAAAGGACTCCGTAGATTCGGAAGAATCCTTTCATGTATGTTCGAATAAGGAGTGGTTTGAGGAGATTGAGGAGAAAAAAGAGACGATGATGTTGGTGGATAATTCTGAAATAGAAGTAGAAGGTGTGGGCACCATGAAGATGGAGATGTTCAATGGGAAGTATAGAGTTCTTGAAGATGTCAAGTATGTCTTAAAATTGAAGAAGAATCTAATTTCGCTTGGAAGATTAGATACGAGAGGTCACACAATTATTGTTCAAGGTGGAGTGATGAAGATGTGCCAGAAGAATTGTGTCATTATGAAAGGAGTCAGAATCTCAAGCGATATATATCAAGTTGTGGGGAAGCCTGTGTATGGAAGAACAAATTTAGAGAAAGGTAGAGGAAACTTGAGTCAAGGTGGAGTTTTGTGTAAAGCTCAGAAGGCATCGTACGTACGTGGAAGTTGTGAAGAGAAGATAGAAAACGGTTTGTTGAATACAAGTCAAGGTGGAGATTGTTATGAAATTGACTTGTATTCAACAGGTCTATGCATCCAACGTCTGAGCCATATTGCTTCAGACGTCTGTAGTGCAAATTCGAAGAAGTACAGAGAACGATCAGACATCCGAGGGTTGCACTTCAGACGTCCGTCGACGGTATGTGTTTTGGGCAGACGTCTGCTTGCTTATTGTGTTGAATTCGTGTATTTAGAAAGGTTAGTTGGAGAATAATTTGAAGATTTATTTGAAAATTTGAAGAGACTATTTTGGAGATTTGATGAGATTTTAATTGGTAAATTAGGTATTCTAGTAAGATTAGGTATAGGGTTTCTATGCCTATAAAAATATATAGATTAGGGTATTTTTTTAAGAAAAGAAAAAGGAAGAGTAGAAGAGAAGTTTTTGTAGGAAGAGAGATTTTGCAATTCATAAAGAAGTTTGAATAAAGAATAGAAGTTGGAAGTACTTTTTACATTTGATTGTGCTTTTTATTTTATTTCTTTCTTCTTAAAGATCTTGTGTTTGTTTTCTGAATTGTTTGGGACCTAAATATTCTAACATTTACGTTTTTTAACAAACGGTATATGCTACGCTATTTTTACATAAGAGTTTTTGTTGAGCTTGTTAAGATTTCAGTATTTACTACTAAACGATATGGAGATACGGTCTCGTCGAAGTCCTTACCTCTCAATTTGAAATCAAATTTAGTACACATATTTCTCAAATATATACTATTTGATTGATTTTTGATCGTCTAATATTGTTGTGAATTATATATATGAACTTAAGGATTGAAAACTTACTAAATAATGTTGTGTTACTTATTGTTCTTTGTTTTCAAGCTAATTTTATATTTTTATAATGATATAATTTATTCTAAATAAGATCATCATCATCATAATAATTAATAATTAATAATTAATTAATAATTCGTGTAGCTTATGCTACTTACGTTTTTCGTTATTCGGCAGTAAAACGCTATGATATACGCTGTCACTATTTTGAACATCAGTTGAAACAACTGTTAACAAGCCCTCGCTTTTGCATCAGTTTAAAAAGCACATGGAAGAAAATAGAATTTTGAAGATGGTTGACACGCTTGGAATATCAAATGTTAGCTTGACTCTTTGTCTCCTAAGTGACTTATATTAGCTTAACATAGTAGTTATCTCATAACCTAATAATTAATTAAGGTTTCAATTTTCCGTTTTAGTTTGAAATAAGCCGTAGTTTTATTTATGATAAACAAAAAATACGGCTTAGAAGACCAAGCTCATTGGGAAACCAGTCTACGTAGAAGGTGGTTCAACTCAATACCAAGAGCAATACAAAGATCTGCGTAGACCGGTTTCCCAATGACATGCGATGTTGGTTGCTCTTACATGCTTGATTGAGACAAGTGGGTTGTCGCATAGGAGCCGACCAAACTCATATATAATATGGGGTTAATTGCTTAATACTACCACAATATTTTATCTTTTCCTTAGAATAATACATAATGTTTTTTCCCTGCACCTAAATACCACAATATTTAGGGTTCCCTAACAGTGTTAATGACCAAACTACCCCCAGTTGTATTTAAAAGATAAAAAATTAACCCTAACCCTAATTACTTAACCTTAACCCTCACCCCAATTAATTAATCCAAACCCAACCAAACCCATGGTCACCATCTCCGTATCCGCATCGCCACGTCCATCGCCACCCCTGGCCGCCTTAGCCTCCATCTCGCCCTATGGCCATCACCGTTCCGCTCCATGGTCGTCTCAGCCTCCATCTCGCCTCCATGGCCGCTGCTTCCTCTGCTTTTTCCTTTTCCCATCACCATCCCCCCATGGCCACCACCTCCTCCATCTCTTCCCCGTCGTCGCCTCCACCTCTGCCGCCACATCTTCCTCCATCGCCACCATCCCATCCTCCACCTCCATCGACATCACCTTCTTTTGTCGCCCATCAATTTTCACCTCGCCTCCATAGTCACCATCACCACCACCTTCGTCCCCATCAACACCGTCTTCTCCACCTTCGCTCCCTTCGTCATCGTCTCCTCTTCATCAATCTCATGATCACCGCTTCCAACACTTCCACCCCTTTCATCGTCGCTTCCTCCTAATCACTCACCTCGGCCTCCACCTCGATCTCCACCTCTGCCCCAATTGCCACCATCGCTCCGATCCCTTCTTCAGCATCAACGTCCCCATCTTTCCATTACTGGATCTTAACAAGCTAGAGAGTGGAAGAAGATGTGTAAATGTTAGGATTAGGTTTTTTTTGCTTTGGTCTTTTATGAATTAAATAAGATGGGCAAAATTGTCCAAAAATGCCCACGTGCAAGACACATGAGCAATTTTTCTAACGTTTAATTAACGGAAGAATCATATTGTTAACAGAGCAAAACATTATGGTATTTAAGTGTATGAAAAAAATATTGTGGTATTGTTCTGCAGAAATGATGAAATATTATAATATTATCAAGCAAGTAACCCTGTAATATGTGAAATCGGACCATGGAAAAATTGAAACACACAAGTTGATCTGACGCACACTATTAATAAAGTCACGCTTAACCATACAATCTGCCGGCTGCAGGTATATATTAGACTATAATTTTTTTTTTTTAAATTTTGGCCACTGGTTTCTTTCATATTTTTAAAATACAAACTACTTCATATTTCTAAAAAACAAAACCAATTTTTTTACCGTCATCTTTCTAAAAAGGACATCTCTAGCTATTAGTTGCAGTTATTGAGGTGAGTTTGAGAGTAGGTTAATGTGGCTTTGGGGGTTAGGTCAAGACAGTTTGACCCATTTGCCCATCATCTTTCTCGTTCCCTCTCAACTCTCCCTCTCGTCTCTCTCCTTCTCTCTCAATCTCCAAAATCATTTTCGAGCAGAGACAGTGTTTCAGTTTGTGTGAGATAGAGATAGAAGAAAAAGACATCCTTGAACTCTTTTAACAATCAAATGCGACCATTCGAGGGATATTTCTGTCTTTTTAAGCTCTTTAATAAGTATAATTGACAGCAATTAATATGGAATGGATGGAAAGTTAATAGAACTTAACCACGATGTCCTTTTCAGATGATGTTGAAAAAGTTGGTGTTGTTTTCAGAAATATAAAATAGTTGGCGTGTTTTTGAAAATATGAAAGAAGTTGATGGCTAAAATTTATTTTAAAAAAACCCTAAAATTATATGATTGAAAGTCTAAAACGGTAAATCTCATCCTAAGTATAGAGTTTTGGTTTAAAGACAGTGAAGCCTAAAAATGGCTCATGTTATGTTTGATCCCTCAACTGCATCCATAGATCTTAGATATAGATGTAAATCTTATTATTAGCTGGAATTTACCAAACTCAATCAGTTCGTGTGTCCCACGTTCTCTTGTCCACAGTCGAAAAGAAAATCTAAAGATCTTTCGTCTTATAACTGAAAAATAAATATATTTATTAATTAGCTTCAATATCGTATATCATCAATTTTGGCTAAATTGCAGAAAATGCCCCTATCGTCGGTCTAACTTTCTAAATCATACACTTTGCTCTCCTAATTTATTCCCAATTTTTTTTATTTAAATATTTAATCAAATTATTTGAACAAAATAAGAAAAAGAGAAAAAGAGATATTTTTAATTAAGTATTTAAATGAATGAAATTTTGGGAATAAATTAAAGTTGAGTTGGGCAAATGTTAGGGATATTTAGCTATGGGGACAAAAGTTTGAGATATATCTCGCAATATCGCCTTAGTTTTTAACTCTTATTTCATGTGAATAATAACTTTCCCCTAACTAATTTTCCAGGGTATCAATCATACCACGCATGCGATGCTTGCAACTCTTTTACTTGATGATGTTTTACTTTGACACTAGAGCCAGGTTTACATAGGGGTGAAACTGGATAGGATAGAATAGTTTTTTTTGTTAATTTTGCATCAGATTCAAAATTTTAATTCCAAAACCCAAAACCCGGTCAAACCTGCTGGGTTCACAATATATTATATATCCAAATCCTTATATATGGGTTTGAAGTTCGAACGGGATTCAGATATCAACGGGTGAGTGAGTTGGGTTATATCATGGAGAATAAAAACTTAATTCTTGTAAGAGGAACATATTGTCCGTTGATCAGAAAATATACAAAAAAATTGGTTCATAAAAATAATCAAAAGATGACAAAAAATGTATAGAAGTTAGGACTCCATAACTTTTATATAGCCTTAAAAAAATTGAAAGACAAGATTCATATTTATTAATATGGTAAATTTTCCTAAACTCCATCAGCCTTTTGAAATTCTTGAGATAATCTCATTTAGCTCTAAAAATACTATAAAACCTCATTAAAAGGTATTTTTATAATAAATATGAAAGTTATTTTTGTCAAAAAAATATCATATTCCGTGCATTTTGAATCTTTTCATTCTACTCGTAAGATATTTTGGGGTTGTTCAGTTTAATTGTGGCTTGCACGAATTAATCAAACTAACTATTTCATATAATATTGATAGTTCAATACAGTTTTATAACATTTTTAAAATTCAATGGGGTTATCTCAAAAACCTAAAAGGTGGAAGGGGTTTAGTAAAATCTACCCTTATTAATATTCCAAAACTTATGGGTTTTTGCATTGAACGAGTAGATTTATTCAATTGGATTCGAGCTATACCGATTTGGTTATGGACCAGTTTGGTCTTTGAGCCAACCCTAAGACTTGGCCCGATTCTTTTATAATGAAATCAAACCCATCCAAACAAGTTCAAGCAGATATACGTGGGAAAAGCCCGGAAAAATCTGGTTTGGTCAGACCTGGTCGGGTCAAATCGGGTTCCGAGAAAACAAGTTTAGAGTTCTGAAGTCCTTAGATGGTTCGATTTTGAAGGATACGAATAGTAGGTATATAGAATACCATCTCTTTTCCAACAATTAAAATGACTTAGCATGGAATCGACAAGCTATCATATAACTTTATCAAAATTTTATTCGACCTTTAATAATTCATAAGCCATTATGCAATGATATTTGATGGAAAAAAGGTTACATCATGAATCATGATGATTATTTAGGAAAGACTATATTACCATACATGATTAGCCTAACATGATTTGAGTTTGAATCGTTCGCTACGCTTAGAAATCAGATGTGAGCTATTTTCGACATGTATAGATGGGCTTCAATTCAATGTTAGGGTCCAAATAAAAATACAAGGTAATAAGTAAGAAAAGCCGCCCAAACAGAAGCAAATTGAATTAGCTGCTCAATGAAAATTATATATGAGTAGCACATATGTGTATGGTAGACTAACTATTTAAGGTTTTCTTGTCGATTTAATATGAAAGTAGAATATTAGGTTACTATGAACTTACAATATCCGAATAAATAATTTTCGTTACTAACATAGTTTAATAAATTTAATACGGTCCAAGTTTTAAGCTTTATTAGGACTTGAACCAGGACCTTAATATCAAAGCTTAAGCCGGGCTTGAGCTCATGAAAAACATATGGATCCTGTGTTAACGTATAGCAATATCTAAAACTTGTAACAATCTGATCCAAGCCTGATCCATCGACATGTTAAAATAGTACAACTAGTCAGATGACAGTTACTCTTATTTGTCAAGGACCAGTTAAATAGAACTTATAAAATTTTCCTAACGAATTAGATTGGTGGAAAATAAAATTTTAGGAGGAGAGAGATAGGGATAAAAATTTCATTTCTCTTTTTCATTCTAATGAATCATTTCAATTTACTGATTGTTACAGACTTTGTATGAAAATGAATTGTAAGCTAAATATTTTTCGAAAATTAAATCATAAAATGTCCGTTAAAGGAGGTCCGTTAAAGAAATCCAAGTGCATTTGAGGGGAAAGTAGGGATCTAGGGTTTCAGCCTCCGGACCTCCGTTAAAGGAGGTCTTCCAAGCCATGTCTAAACCCTCCTATGCTTCCCTCCCAAATCAGAATCTCCATTTTCCTCTGATCAATATACCAGAAAAGGAGACCTCTTTAACCATTGATGGAGATCATGCTATATTCTTCTCCGAAAACGAAATCAAAAGATCGGCTCTTCCTTTTTCATATCTTTTGATAGTCAAATGCTCATATGGAAGACCTAACATTTGCGACACCAAAGAAATTCTCAAACAATATTTCCTCATTCATTGTAATTAACGTGCTAGATCGAAAATATCTTCTTCTCAGATTTCACAATTCTGAAGATTTTAGTAAGGTATGGTTGAAAGGGTACTTATACATTAAAGGTTTTCTATTTCGATATTTTAAGCGGTCGTCTTTTTTTTAATGTGGATCAAGAGCCGTCTATTATGCCCGCAAGGTTGATCCTTTCCGATCTGCCTCCGAATTTTTATCATCAAGAAATGTTGAAATCTATTGTGAAGCCTATTGGTAGACTCCTTAAAATAGATGCCAACACTTTGCATTGCACATGCACCGATAGAGCTCGTGTTTGTGTAGAATTAGATATCCACAAGTCATTGCCTTCTAAGCTTTGGATTGTTATATCCTCCGTTGTTAAGTTCCCTCAAAATTTCATTTTTAAGAAGAATTACAAATATTGTATTGTTTGTGGAAAATTGGTCACTACAAATTAGACTGTAAGAAAGATCAAAATGTAAATCAATCTAATATGCAAGATCAATGGGCAGTCCATTTTGATCCACTGCCGAAGCAATCAAGCATCCGAAAAACTAAGAAGATGAATGCATGAAAACTTACTGACAACTTGATATAAATGTCTCTATTTCATACCGGTTCTGTATCTAAGCTTAATATATCAATCATTCAAATGCTGCTGAGAATATTATGCCTTCTCGTAATAATGCATCTGACGTGCCGGTCACTACCAAGAAATGGGTCCTAAAGAAATTTCATACCGACGCAGTAATAACTTCTTCATTTGTAAGTGATTCTCCTAAATCACCCACCGTAAAAGCAATTTCAGAGCATTATGAAATATCTGATTCTAATTTTGCTACCAGTAACAAAGTTTCTAATACGTATTTATCTGATACCAACATCTAAGCATAAGTGGTGCTCCTGATTTTAATATCAACAATCAAATGACCAATACTATTAATCCTTAGGCTAATTCTTTACTTTCTAAAGAGCAAAATGGTAAATCTGCATTACTACACTCGGAATCTAAACATGCTTAATTTGATGATTCAGTAGTGCAAAGTTCTTTTTGTTGGACATGTATGCCCTAGAGGCCATTATTGTATATGTATATATAGTGGACGCTTGAACATATGTATGTACATGACAATTTTGCTTGATATGATGGTATGCTATTTGGTTTGTCTTTATCTTAACATGTGTATATGTTTTACTAGTTATTACGTATCGTTAATACATGTTGATAAAGCTCATAGAAGTATTGCTTGACTACCGGCGTTATGATGGCGATCATACATGTCGGGGCTGGGCAATACATAAGCACATCCTTAAACGTCCCTAGTCATGGGAGTATCAAGGCTAGGCATCAATATTCCGGAGTATACTTGTGTACACGTTTCTAGACCCCGACGAGGGGCAATGGTTGGTCCCACGGCCATTGGTCCTTGGTACCTAAGATCGTATACAGGTGCTCACTGGGGGTGAGTATACTAGACAGACTCGCCGAGAACTTCTAAACGGTACTATACCTATCGTCAGATAGCAGTTCTCAGGTGACATGAGTACACGTTAGTTTTTAAATCCGAGATCGTCATTTGTCTCGTGTGAGTTTCTATTGTACTTAGATTACTACCCTACCACGGCTCTACTAAGTCATGCAAACAACTTTTAGTTTGGTACAGTCCCGAGCCACATGGAGATAGTGAGCGATTGTTTGGGATTCGACTCTCCTAGTATAGGGAGTCGATATCGCACTGTGTTCGGTTGGACAACACCATAAGATTTTGGCTAAGGCAGTCATGATTTACTGATAGTTAGATCAGTAGTTTCCCGGATTGGTCCTGAGCTACATCGGCACGAATTATCGGGTTAATAGGGTCTGATGTTTACTACCTCTAGACCCGGTATGCGATACTCTTAGACAAAGAGACCGGACTGTACGGAGATTGTCACAGTTAGGCTCAGTAGGAGTTCAGATGAGCTTGCTCGTCGTCCTTCCTTTTCGACAGGTACCCCGGTAGTCGTTACATACAGCTAGTGCTACTGACGTGCTTGTGGTTATGGATTTATCCAGTAACTCACTGTCGGCGT
The DNA here is from genome assembly GCA_030015575.1 of Agapanthus africanus. NCBI lineage: Eukaryota > Viridiplantae > Streptophyta > Magnoliopsida > Asparagales > Amaryllidaceae > Agapanthus > Agapanthus africanus. The sequence continues at coordinate 481,109,406 of JASDDO010000010.1, read as the reverse complement.
ACTGTCGAGTCTTTAAAGTCCTACACAGAGGGTTTCCCTGGTTCAGGCGAAATGATGTAGTGGCCGTATTTTGATACGTGCAGGGTTCCGATCAAATGAGTGTACTAGCTACCCGAACTTTTGATCGGATGGTTGATAATGCTAGCCGGCTTAGTATTAAACTGGATTATTAAATCAGGTATTGATTTAATAATTTACACACACACACACACACACACACACACATATATTTCGATATGTATATTCTAATATTATGTTCATTGTATTATTCTATCTCTTTGGGTATTCGTATTTTTATACGAATACGAGTGTGTATATACGGTAAAGTGTATTCTGTATTTATACAGAAATACATTTTAGAAGGAGGACACCTCATTTCTTTTGTATTTCCATTTATGGAAATTGGAAATGTGGTGAAGGGGTGAGGTGGCTTGAGAATGATGGAGGTATGGATGAATAGGGTAGACAAATGAATAATTCATTTGTCTACACTATTCAAGTATGGTTGGTTTTTTATATTGCAAATATCATTTGATCAAAACCATGCTTGCATTATTTTTGAGAGTGAGATTTTTCCATTCCACCATTCTCTTTCTCTCTCCCTTTCTTGAGCTCCTCCTCCTTCTTCATCCCTACACTCTCATGAATTGAGAATCAAGGGTTGAAGAGAGGTAGAAAAATACTAGAACAACTCACTATATCACTAGACATCCTAGTGTAGCAAGCTAGGACCTTTAGTTGCTCCACTTGATTTTTAGTGTGGAGCTAGAGCTATGAACCATATCTCTCTGGTGGATCATCTTCGACGGAGGAAGACCGATGATTAAGCTCGATCAAGGAGACCTGAAGGAGCTAAGAAAGAAGAGATGAAGACTGACGGACTCGATCTCTTAGTATAACTCTCTTCCGTAGTAACTAAAACCTTTCTGTTGTTGTCTAGTTTAAGTGTTTGGTTTAGATTCTAGGGTTTGTAGTTTCTAGCGCCTCTAGAATTTTTGTTTTTCATTCCGCATAGACCATGGTTGTGGTGGTTAGGACGCTAGGAACTCTAACATGGTATCAGAGCCACCCAAACACATAAACTAGTTAGATACGACGTTTGAATTCCGCCGTTTTTGTCGCGTAAAAATTGCCGACAAAAACAGTCTCGAAAATCCAAGTTTTAGTATATTTGCACTTCCCGCGGGCTCACGGTTTAGACCGAGAAGCCATGGAGTGTTGTGTGGGTATCTCGGGGATTCTCTTCGGGGGAAGAAGGTTGGGCCTACCCCCTAAGACCACTACAAGGTGGCCTTGGGGGGTTGGGACCCGAGACTTACCCTATTGGGGTGGGCTCGGGTCCGCCACACCTTCCAGGACATCTCGTTGTGGCCTCGGGGGTGGGTAACTCCTAGCTCCCCGAGCGACAGTTAATTTTGGGTTCTTCGACCCCGTGAAGGTTCGGGTGAGTTTCGAGTTCGTTTCGACTCCCGGATTGGCTTAAAACGATGGAATTTTGGGACTTAGTGAACTGTTTTTTCCGGCTTTGGAAAAACTTGTTTTGCTTGCGCGGAATTCTATTGTCCCAGTTTTTGTTACTTGCTTCTGTGATGTGTTTATGTGTTGGTTAACGTCTTCTAATCGCTATACGCCGATTAGAAGGGGTTACACGCATCTTGTTTACTTATGATGTTGCTTGTGATATCTTTGTGATGGTTTCGACGGATTGTCATGATGGATAGCCTTTAGTGCAGTGTTTGTTGTACAGTTTTCAGTTCATTTGTATATTCATTATTGCGGGGCGAGCGTCAGGCATGTGGACTACCGTTTCTGCCAGTTTGTATATTCTTTTATTAGGGCACGGCTGGGTTGAAGTCGATATCACCGTTGTATATATTTTTTCTTTTCCGTAATAGGATAAACCCCGCGGCAGAGTGCTCGAGTAGCCGGGTTCTAGAGGGAAACGTGCCTTCATCTTATAGCGTTGAGACCAGGATGCCTTACTCTAGAATTGACGGGCTATTCGCCACACTCGTAGGGTTTTTTAGAATGACCAACGGTAGAATGCTCAAGTTACAGGATTTTATGAAGAGCTGGGTGGCCCACTCGCTTCGTTGATTGGGGTTGCCTCGCTTCTGGGATAGGTGGGTAACTTGCTGCACTCGTAGGGGTTTTGGTTCTATATTGTACAGGCTATCCACACGACCGGAGAACATCGAGTTTCATTTGCGGCTCAATTGAAACCCGGGGCTCCTAGATTATCCGCTTTTCCATATTGCTTATCGCTTTTATGTGATGTTGCTTATATCATGCCTTATATGACTATATATTTATATATAGATAAATACATGCTGTATATGTTTTGCATCCGTGCTAGTCCAGCCCCCGCTCTGCCGTTAGTTAAGTAACCTAACAGTGCATGACGGGGCCCCGTGGCGAATGCGGATGGTCTATACGTACATCTATTTTCGTTCTTTTCTGGTGTGATAGGTATTAATTGATGGGACCACATTAATTTTGATTAATACAAGAAAAAATAAACCTAAAACATGTTGTCGGAACAAATTTTCGAAAAACTATAGTCGTATTCTTTTGCTTTGCATAGAGGTATTCGGTCATGAATACCCCGCACCTCATTCGAGGGGGAAAAAGCCTAAATCCCTTCACTGGGAGTGATCTCTTGAGCAAAAGTTTATGTTAATATAGATTACTCGGTTTTCTTCAAAACCACCAGTTTTCAAAAGTGGAGCATAAACCACTCCTTTTCAAAACTACTCAGTTTCTTCAACGATATCAAGTTCATTACGTTAAAGGTTTTTCGCCAAAAACCAGCCTTAGCCCTCCGTCATTTCAGATTGGTAGTGCTTAGTATTCGTGCTATACATTTCAATCTTTAGTCGAGGCATAGTGTATGGTAGGTATGTAATTCTTTTCTATTGCATGTTAATGTGATTAGTTAAGACAGTCGTGCGATCATTTTGATCTTTAGTCAAGGCTCGTACGGGTGGGTCCAATGCAATCAAGAAAATGACAGGTAGAACTTGACTAAGACCTTTTGACATTTTGATTTTTAGTCAAGGTCACTTGGGTCCTAGGGGTAAAAATCACATAAGGAGTTTCAAATATACAGGAAACTTGCGAATGTTGCATACCTTCTGGAGTGTGATGACTAGAGTGGCTTCCATCTAAATTATCATGCGATGATAGTTGGATCTCGATCCCACTGATGAGTAGAATTACTCTTGGGAGATATTTTTCACTTTACAATTAGTTAACCTATTAGATGTCTAGAAATGTGTTAACGCGGTTACGCATCTGCAGAAATGAGGTTTATTTTAATTAGATCCGTGCGAGAGCACGGGAACCTCCTTCGGAGTACCAACATCCACATGGCCGAACAGTTAGCGAACTTGTAAGGTGTTAATGATCCCAACTAATTCTCCTTTTAAGGTTTGATGGAGAATTCGAGGAAACAGTGGGAGCCATCCTGATTAGATAAATTAAAAATCAATCTAATCTTGCAAGAGCACATGCTGAGTGTTTCTTTTTTCCCTTTCCAGGTAGCAACCATGTCACGCCTTAATCAAGATAATAAAATGTATGAATTGACCGATCCGAATTCTTATTCGGGGCCGGGGAACGTTGGTTCGGCTCTAACTTGTGACAACTGTCGCGAGTATGAGCAAAGGAAAGAGAATTGCATGGACTTCCACATGACCCTAATGAAGGAGAAGCATTCTTATGCATCTTCTTCGGGTGTTCTTATTATTGAGAACTGTTTTTCGGTCAGTCCTATCTTCTGGATACTGGATACCGGATCAGAATATCATATCTGTAATTTATTATAAGGAATGAGAAAAAGTAGGATGGTTGGACCTGATGATATGTCCCTCAGAGTAGAGAACGGAGCATAAGTTGTTGCTGCTGCCATCGGTAAATATCACCTAGTATTGCCAAACGGCAATACTATAATTTTGAACAATTGCTACTATGTACCTTCCATGTTTTGCAATATCATATCAGTTTCTTTACCTGATAAAGATGGATATAACTTTGTTTTAGATAGAAATATCATGAACATTTATCTTAATCAGGTATTGGTTGCAGAAGGTACACTGTGTAATGGTATCTAGGTTCCAAATCAAAACACGGTTTTCAATATACAAAACACACACAAGAGGAAGAGTTCAGAAGTGAACGAAACCTACTTGTGGTATTGTAGACTTGGTTATATCAATGAGAAAAGACTGTCTAAGTTACATAAAAATGGATATTTGAATCCGTTTGAATTTTCATCTTATGAAACTTGTTAGTCTTGTCTCAAAGGAAAGATGATCAAATTTCCGTTCACGGGACACGCAGAGAGAGCTACAGAGCTCTTAAGGCTCATACACAATGATGTATGTCGTCCAATGTCTATACATGCAAGAGGTGGGTTCTCGTACTTCATTACATTCACTGATGATCTCTCTAGATTTGGATATGTATTTCTTATGAAACACAAATCTGAAGTTTTTGAGAAATTCAAAGAATATAAAAGCGAAGTAGAGAACCGGACTGGAAAAAGTATTAAATTTTACGATTTGATCGAGGAGGTGAATACTTAAGCACGGAATTCCTTGATTTTCTAAAAGGGAATGGTATATTCTCTCAGCTTACTCTTCCGTATACATCACAACACAACGATGTATCGGAGTGGAGGAATCGTACCCTATTGGATATGCTTCGCTCCATGATAAGTAATACCGAGTTGCCTCTTTCATTCTGTGGACATGCACTAGAGATAGCTACATATCTTTTGAATCAAGTTTCTTCCAAATCTGTGCCTACTGCTCCATATGAAGTATGGAGTGGTATGAAACCATGTTTTAAATTCATTAGGATATGGAGGTGTCCGGCTTATGTTAAAAAGTACAATCCGGACAAACTCGAGGCATGTTCAGTATTATGTAAATTTGTGGGATATTCTAAGTATTTGCAAGGATATCTTTTCTTCCATGCAGAGAAACAAAGATTGTTGTATCTAGGAATGCCACCTTTTTGGAATGGTAGTTTCTTGCAAAAGAAACTAGTGCGGGTATGATAGAACTGGAAGAAATTCCAGATACACAAACAACGACTGGAGATTTGGTGGAACCACATGATTCAACAATTGTGGATGAACCTCAGCCATTTCGCAGATCTAGTAGGATTTCTCATCCGCCCGAGAGATACTACGGTTTTCTCATAGATGGGGATCGAGAGGATTGCATCTTGAAAGAAGATGATCCTACTAATTTCAAGCAAGCCATTACCAGTAGAGATTCTGATAAATGGCTGGATGCTATGTGATCCGAAATGGAGTCCTTGTACACCAACAAAGTTTGGACCTTGGATATTGCTCCTCCTGGGGTAAAACCCGTTGGATGCAAATGGATCTTTAAAAAGAAAATTGGTGTAGATAAACAGGTGGAGACCTATAAGGCTAGACTTGTTGAAAAAGGTTTTCGTCAAAGACCCGGTGTGGACTATGATGAAACCTTTTCTCCAGTGGTTATTCTGAAATCCATTCGGATTCTACTTACCATTGCTGCTTTCCATGACTATGAAAACTGACAGATGGACGTAAATACGGATTTTCTGAACGGAAGTTTGGAAGTTGGATCAGCCGAAGGGATTCATGGATAGTGTGAGCAGCGGGAAGGTGTGTAAGTTGCTTAAATCCATTTATGGATTAAAGCATGTATCATGGAGCTGGAACATCTGTTTTGATGAGACAGTCAAGGAATTTGACTTCATAAAAAATGAGGATGAGCCTTGCATCTATAAGAAAATTTTAGGAAGAACTGTCGTATTCCTAGTTTTGTATGTGGATGACATTCTCTTGATAGAAAATGACATTCCTATACTACAATCGGTCAAGTTGTTCTTTTCACAAAGGTTCTCCATGAAAGACCTGGGTGATCCCTCCTACATTCTGTGAATTAAGATCTACAGAGATAGATCTAAGAGATTGTTGAGACTTTCATAGTCCAGGTACATGAGGCCATACTAAAGAGATTTAGTATGGAAAATTTCAAGCTCGGTAATATACCCGCTTTGCATGGAATTACTCTTTCCAAAGAGTGTTTCCCAAGACCGATGAGGAGAGGACTCGCATGAGCATTATACCTTACGTTTCGGCGGTAGGATCTATAATGTATGCAATGCTATATACCAGACCAGATATAGCTTACGCGCTTAGCGTGGTAAGCAGGTATCAGTCAAACTCAGGGGAGAACCACTGGACAACAGTGAAGAACATTCTTAAGTACCCGAGAAGGACTAAGGAACCGTTCTTGGTATACGGCAATGGGGACCTCCAGGTGGAGTCCTTTACCGACCCGAGCTTCCAAAATGACAAGGATGACGGCAAGTCTGTCTTGGGTTTTGTGTTTACCCTCAACGGAGGGGCGGTCTGTTGGAAGAGCTCCAAACAGGACACCGTCGCAGACTCGATGATAGAGGCTAAATACTTTGCTGCCAACAATGCCGCAAAAGAAGCGGTCTAGATAAAGAAGTTCATTATCGAACTTGAGGTGGTTCCATCCATTGTTGATCCAATATCTTTGTATTGTGACAACAATGGGCTATGGTTTGAGCGAAGGAACCACTGTCCCATCAAAGATTGTAACGACTCTGAATTTACTGTACTGAATTTCTATTTTAATGTATAAAAATGAGTTTATAGCCTGAGTTTGAGTTATAAGTCAATTTTGTTAAATAACAGTAAGAAACAACTTGTAGCTTATTAGTAAAGCCTTGCACTGCTGTGACGTAGCCCTTGTATTCGATTCCCATCAAACACATTATTTTTTCTGAATTTTTTTTAACTTTTTGGAAGTCCAAAAGATTGCACGTGCAATATACAGAGAAAGGAAAAGTCAGAAAAATTAAACATGTGGAAAATGGAGTAAACACTGATTTAATCTCGTATAGAACTAATCTCAATGCCAGATGGCAAAAATCGGCTTGTGGAATGCTCCATATAGTCGGCGGGGACGGTTGGATGAAGCCCAATTTGTCCCGGGCTTTGCACACTAGTCCCTTCACCTACCCCTAACTCCCCTGCACTGTTTAATTTCCCTGCAATCAAACAGAGACCTTTCATGTCACAATTAAACCACATTTTAATGCTTTTTAATCCAAAATTTTAATTCCAAAATCCTAATTCTCTACTATAAATACCATCCCCTATCTTAGCTCAGCACCATTATGAAAACTATAGCAAAATTCTCTCAAAAAGTTCCTAAGTACAAGTGGAGTAAAGAAGAGTTAGTAAGCAAGCAACTTCCGGCGAAGATCGAAGTCAATTCCGACGCTCCCGCGACGCTATGAAGCTCACCCCCTTTTCTTCAATCCTTCTTTAAACTCTCTAAACCGTAAGTCCCTCTCAATCTTTCTTCATCTTCATTGAAATTCCATTTCAAAACTTATATCGGTAAGTGGAGTTAATACCGATATCCTTTTTCTAAACCCTAGAAACTCCTTATCCTTATTCTTTGATCAACCAAGTTTTTTACACAGTACTTGTAACCTTAAACCCGAATGTTTAAAATCAAATTTCATAAAAATTCTCATGTGAAATAACAATAGTAGCACTTTTTCATTAAAATACCTTGAACTTTATAAATATCTCTTTTCGTATTTGTTAAAACGATTCCTTAGGAAAACTTCACGGGGTAACGACCTACCCCATACGCACACTTGGTTTCATAGCACGATACTCATTGGATGTATTTTCGTTGCGAAGTATAATATTACAATAAAATACCACATAACTTTAAAAAAACTGGATTTCTTTAAAAGCAGTATTTCCTATCCTTTGCGATTACGCATCTACAACCCTCTTTAGGGGACCCGCTAATAGATGATGCAGATTATCGCACATCTTTGGGCTAGTAGAACGAGATGCAGACCTCCTCACGGAGCATTCGATCTCGAAAGGATTTAAATACGGTTTTTAAGAAATACGAATTTTCTAAATAAAATAAAATTATTTTTTTAAAATTAAAATTACATAAAATTATAAATCCATATTTTCAAAATATAATAAATCTATATTTTTTCAAAAAAATGAAAAGATTAACAAATGACAATAAAATACCATCAAGATACAAAAAATGCAAGTTTTACAATAAAATACCATGAACTTTCCAAGCTAAGTACTTATCACTAAAATACCCCAAATACTTAAAATCCACACTCATGGAAACCCTAAATAATACTAATCACCCTCGAGATTTTATTTTTTAAACTATATCAAAATATTTTTTCATAAAACCCCCTCGAGATATAAAATAATATCTAAGGACTTTAGTAAATATAGATTTAAGCGAGATCAATTCTCTTGATCCCCACGAAGCCGGAGAAAGTGAGTGCTTACCTATTTAAGGTAGAAAACTTAACGGAGTTATCAATGGTAATTGTCTTGGAAAAAGACATAAATCCTGCCGTACATGTGCAGCAGTTACCGATGACTTCCGAACCTAATTCAAGAGCTAAATCAGTTTACAAGTGTCTGACTTAGTCTGAGTCCAATTCAAATCTGAATCCAATATCAAACCTAAATACTTGATCAAGAACATGAAAACTCGAATCCAAACATCAATATCAAACATGTATACATGACTTGACTTGACCGAACCATGGTTATAACTTGACTTGACTACTTGAATACTCGATTATATCCTGAACATGAATACTTGAACATTTTGTATCTATGGTTTCGACAAGTCCGATAATTATAAACTATACAATACATTATGCGGGGATAAAAGGGGTAGATTGGTACGGAACGTATATCGTGGCACGAGGGGTCACCTAAAAGACACCTACATGAATTCTCATGTCGTTGTTCCATGGGTTATGACGGGGCATTGTACTACATGTTACTATAGTCCATAGGGTAAGATGGACTCCTCTCGTATACATGAATACCTTCTATATCAAGATACAAACAATCACGTTAGAATAATAATCATATACATGTATAACCTACCTGTTTATTTCACATTACTCCTTATATTCCTTTTCTTCTTTTGGGACTTACCGAGCGCTAGTTCATTGACGACATTCCTTTGTATTTCTTTCTTTGGAATGTTCGTCAGGAGGACCGGACTCTCAGGAGATCGAGCCCAGCCAGGATGACTTGGATCAGTTTGCGGCTCAGCCTGACTTCTAGTTTCCTTATACTTACTTTCATTTTGTATGCCACTGTTTAGGCACTGCTTTACCCATTGTATCTTTTCTTTTCAAACAGTTGTATGTAAAGATGAATGTAAATAAAATTGCTGTTTTATTTTAATACTCTTGTCATTCTTGTACATTTTATATATTGCTTATCTACGCTTAACGTATTTATTTCTTAGTAAATACGTTGCGGCCTGCCACGTCATCGTTTCTGTCTGCTTGGAAGCGGGGCGTGACAGAGATCCAGACACAACTTGGGGCGGTATCACCTGATCAGGAAGATCATAGATCGCCGGGAGATCGAGGTTCGGAGAGTAGACACAAAAGAGAACATAGCGGATCCATTCACCGAGGCCATCCCTCAAGCACAGTTCGAGAGACTATTTGAGATGTTGGTTATGCGATACGCCAACAACTAGCCCTAGAGCAGACGTTGGGTAATCGATACACCAATATATGGCCTTAGTGCAAGTGGGAGATTGTTGGATATGTATGCCCTAGAGGCCATTTTTGTATATGTATATATAGTGGATGCTTGGACATATGTATGTACATGACAATCTTTCTCGATATGATAATATGCTATTTAGTTTGTCTTTATCTTAACATGTGTATATGTTTTACTTGTTATTTCGTATCGTTAATACATGTTGATAAATCCCGTAGGATTATTACTTGACTACCAGCATTATGATGGCGATCATACATGTAGATGCTGGATAGTTCATAAGCACATCCTTAAATATCCCTAGTCGTGGGAGTATCGAGACTGGGCATCGATATTCCAGAGTAGACTGGTGTATACGTTTCTAGATTCTGACGAGGGGCGATAGTTGGTCCCACAACCATTGGTCTTTGGCACCTAAGATCGTATACAGATGCTCACTAGGGGTGAGTACACTGGACGGACTTGCCGAGAACTTCTCGATGGTACTATACCTATCGTCAGATAGCAGTTCTCAGATGGCATGAGTACATGTTAGTCTTTAGTCCTGAGATCGTCATTTGTCTCGTGTGAGTTCCCACTGTACTTAGATTACTACCATACCACGGCTCTACTGAGTCGTGCAAACATGTTTTAGTTAGGTACAGTCCCGAGCCACATGGAGGCAGTGAGCGATTGTTGGAGATTCTTCACTCCCGGTAGAGGGAGTCGATATCGCACCGTATTCGGTTGGCCAGCACCATAAGACCTTGGCCAAGACAGTTGGGATTTACTGATAGTTAGATCAGTAGTTTCCCGGATTGGTCTTGAGCCACATCGGCATGAATTATCAGGTTATTAGGGTCTGACGTTTACCACCCCCTAGACCCGGTATGCGATACTCTTAGGAGAAGAGACTGAACTGTACGAAGATTATCACAGATATGCTCAGTAGGAGTTCGAATGAGCCTGCTCGTCGGCCTTCCTTTTCGACAGGTACCTGTATAGCCGTTACGTACAGCTAGTGCTGGTGATGTGCTTGTGGTTATGGATTTATCCAGTAGCTCACTGCCGACGTACTGTCGAGTCTCTAGTGTCCTACACATAGGGTTTTCTTGGTTTAGGCGAAATGATGCAGTAGCCATATTTTGATACGTGCAGCGTTTCGATCAAATGAGTGTACTAGCTACCCGGACTTTTGATCGGACGGTTGATAATATTAGCCAGCTTAGGATTAAGCCGGATTATTAAATCAGGTATTGATTTAATAATTTACATATATATATTTCGATTGTATATTCTTGTATTATGTTCATTGTATTATTCTATCTCTTTGGGTGTTCGTATTTTGATATGAATACGGGTGTGTATATATGGTAGAGTGTATTCCATATTTATACGGAAAGACATTCTAGAAGGAGGACATCTTATTTCTTTTGTATTTCTATTTTTGAAAATTAGAAATGAGGTGGAGGGATGAGGTGGCTTGAGAATGGTGGTGACATGGATGAATAGAGTCATTTGTCTACACTATTCAAGTATGGTTGATTTTTTATATTGCAAATATCATTTGATCAAAACCATGCTTGCATTATTTTTGAGAGTGAGATTTTTCCATTCCACCATTTTCTTTATCTTTCCCTTTCTTGTGCTCCTCCTCATTCTCCATCCTTACACTCTCATGAGTTGAGAATCAAGAGTTGAAGAGAGATAGAAAAATACTAGAACAACTCACTACATCACTAGACATCCTAGTATAGCAAGTTAGGACATTTAGTTGCTCAACTTGATTTTTAGTGTGGAGCTAGAGCCATGAATCATATCCCTCGGGTGGATTATCTTCGACAGAGGAAGACTGACGGTCAAGCTCGATCAAGGAGACCCTAAGAAGCTAAGAAAGAAAAGATGAAGACCGAAGGACTCGATCTCTTGGTATAACCCTCTTCCATACTAGCTAAAACCTTTTTGTTGTTGTTTTGTTTTAGTGTTTGGTTTAGATTCTAGGGTTTGTAGTTTCTAGAGCCTTTAGAATTTTTGTTTTTCATTCCGCATAGGCTACGGTTGTGGCGACTAGAGCACTAGGAACTCTTACAATTTTTCGAATGAGTTGGACTCGGAAGGGGATTCTCTGATCCCTCCCGGTTTCAAACCACCTCGTATCATGAAAACAACCCATAAAAAGAAATTAATTACTAATACTTTTTTGCATAAAAATTTCTTTCTGTCGCGTGGATCCTACTCTTCGCTCAAGAATGGTAAGCAGAAATTGGGTTCGAAACGCTCTATTGAAATTTTCTCTACAAATCTTTTGATGATTTTGATGATATTGCCATTATAGATATTGCTATTTATTGCAGCATCATTATTGCTGGAAATACTATTAATAGTATTCGTCTACTAGATAAGAACAGAAATAAAGGTACTTGATCAGCCGTCGACATTTGATATAAATAATAGTAGCCTTTTCTTTGGCGTTTGTAATTTTTATATGATGTATCGAGAATTTTCTTATTGTGTAGTGTATAAATTATATTTTGTGGTTGTATTTGGGTGAAGAATGATGAATATGTTGTCCTCCCATAAGTAAAATCACAAGCTATTAGTTCAAAGAGTTATGGTTTATCTCTATACATACATGTTTTGTCTTGTAAATATTTTATTTTTTTAATTTATTTTATTAAGTAGGCTGTCTTGTCCTACTTTTTTTCCTCAGAAAAAAGTATGCATCGGCTCTGAAGCACAAAATTGACTCCAAAGCTCAAACTTATTATATATAAACTACCTTCTTAGGCCTTGGGTAATGACATAATAATTCGGTTTTAGTTGGATCGGTGGATGAAGGTCCGCCCTTTAAAACACGGATCTCCTAAAGTTTCCGAACAAATCATAAACAATGAATATATTGTTTGCGCAAAACTGAAAATATATATTCTAATGGATGGAGATGGAAGATAACGAGTCTTTTCTCACTTAACTTTAACGCTATATGGCAGAATGAAATTTTTTCTAATAGAGCTAGACGTGATTACATCAAAAGAAGAAGAAGAAGGTAGTATACTATGAAATCTTAATGAAAATGATTAATTTTTGATGATGCTCAGAAGTGGTGTTTACCCCAATCAGAGCAAAGCTCTGTTCAAATTTCAAGGCGGGAAACGAAGCAACGCTTCTGTTTCCCCCAATCAGAGCAAAGCTTTGTTTCGAAAATTAAAATGAAAATTAAAGTTAAAATAAATGAAACAACGCTTCAGATCCCCTGCGCTGCGCGCAGAGCGCCACGTGTCAAAATCAGACACGCCAGCCCAGGGAGCGCAGCGTCCAAGGCAGCGCACCCAATCAGAGCAAAGCTCTATTTAAAATTCAAACTTTAACTAAAGAAGCAACGCTTCAGCTGACTTGCGCTCTGTGCTGCGCGCCACGTGGCAGCACAGTTGCGCAAGCGCTGCGCGACACGTGTCAGCGCAAGCGCAGTTGCGCTGCGCCGTGCGCTGCGTGTCAGCGCAGTTGCGCTGCGCTGTACATTGCACGACACGTGTCTGCGCAGTTGCGCTGCGCGACACGTGTCAGCGTAGTTGCTCATGCGCAGTTGCGCTGCGCTGTGCGCTACTTGACACGTGTCAAGCGCTGGTGCATCTACGCCAAACAGAATTAAATTCCAGAAAGATCTTTCTGTTCTTGTTAAAACAAGAAGATTGTCTTCTGTAAAACAGAAGCCCTTGGATCAAAGATCCAATGGTGGGGAAAATTTCCCAAATCACTCAGAGAAAAATCTCTTTAACAAACTTAACTAATTTATGGGCACTATAAAAAGGACCCTAGACCTCAATTCAAGAGGAGGAACATCATCATTGAGAACTCTGAAAAAATTGGAGAGAACTCCTCAAGAACAAAAAAGGTAAAAATCTTTAGGAAAAAGAGAAAATTCTCTTATGAACAGATCATTGATCTGAGAACAAGATCAATGATCTTTAGTAAAAAGAAAGATAAATAATAAAATAGTGCTTTGCACTTTTCATGAACCATTGGTTCTGGAATCTAAAAGATTCTCAAGTTAATAGTGCCTTGCACTTGCAAAACTGCGCTGTTGCGCTCTTGGGTTGGCGCAAGCCACCAGAGAGCGCCATGTGTCAGCACCTGAACTATTTGCGCTATGCACTTTTGAAAAAGAGCCTTGCTCTTTGAAATTGGCGCAGCTTACCAGAGCGCGCCACGTGTCAGCAGCGCAACAGCGCAGCGCACTGCGCTGTTGCGCTTGCGCTCACCAGATCATGACACGTGTCACCTCCACATGCGCTTGCGCTCAATGATTGGTGCAAAGCGCCTGACAAATGCATTGCATTGTTTACTAAAGAGCCAAGCCCAATTAAAAAAGGCCTAACATGCCAAATAAAATGCTATGCATTAAAAGGACAGAGTCCAAACAAAGCAGATGCTGTGCATCATTTAAAAGGGGCACAACCCAAATAAAAGTCCAACAGAGACCAAGATTAATGCTGTGCATTATCAAACATGGGCAAAGCCCTAGCACAAGCCTAATAGGCCAAAGATCAAGAAAAACGTTGAACATCTTCAACTGGACTTAGCCCAATCATGGCCGTAAGTCCTCAAATTAAATTGACTGAGCACGGCTGATCTCCTAAATCAATTTACACTTGGTCCAAGGGTACATCTCTGAACTCCTCTGACACCTATCGTTGTAATCCTTCAACGACGTCAGAGAGGTGACGGGTCCCGACGGCCACACATCGATATGGACTGCGGGGTCCTTAAACTCGTGGACCGAAACGTGCTTAAACTAATGATGGACCACCACGTCCCTAAACTGGCGATGGACCGAAACGTCCTTAAACTAATGATGGACCACCACGTCCTTAAAATGGCGATGGACCACCACGTCCCTAAACTGGAACAATAGAGCCTCCAAATGCTCTTTTGCCGGATCTAAACGGTCCCATTTAAGTTGATCTTAGCCCCAAACACGGCTAACGTATCCTTAAATATCCAAATGGACTATAAAACTCCAAATCAACTTTGGTTCAAGGGTACATCTCCGAACTCCTCTGACACCTGTCATTGTAATCATTCAACGTCGTCAGAGAGGTGACGAGTCCCGACGGCCATATATTAAATGGATCACCACGTTAAGTCGATCTTAGTATAAAACAGGACTAACGTATCCTTAACGGACGTTTAAGTTGATCTTAGCCTCAATACGGCTAACGTATCCTTAAACTAAAAACACTAAACCTAAATCTAAGTAAATACGGATTTGGACTAATCCACGTCCTACGGACGACGGTATTACTCAGTCTCCGTATACAATCCTTGGGCAACCACAAACAAAACAAACATCCACGTCACGAAGTGAAATTCTGGAGAAGGAGAAAGTTGTTACCGCGATGCGGTAGCGTAATTAACTGCAGGGGCTTGCGCCTGCAGGGAAGAGCGTCCTCACAATCAAAAACCCTTCAAGTGAGGGGGAATCTGACGAAGTCTGATACATCGGCCGCATCCGTCCAAACCTCCGATAGACGGTGCCATAAATCAACTTGGCATCTTCGGAGAGGTGGACGGATAAAACCATATAGCATCTGCCCCGAATCTCAGGCAAGACGTCCTCACATCGTCGCCGTCTTTCGGAGGGGAACAGATTCTGGCACGCCCGGTGGGACATTTTCCTCTTTCCACTCCACACTTCGTGTGTCGTGTTCGCGAACAAATCGCGGTTTGCTGTGGTTGCCTATGGATTCAAGGTACTAAGATTTGGTGTCTTGTTCCGTGCAGAAAGAAAACAGAAGATCAATGGCTTCGAACTGCACCGCCTGCAGCTGCAACTCTCGCTCCGTCCTTGCGGGAGGAGTGACTTATGGTCCTGAAGCGGCCTCCGTCCTTACCATGCCTGTGGAGAAAGTGATTCAGGCCACCACCGGCCTGTTTTTCGGGACCATGATCCCTCCTGCAAGCTTCACCTTGCCAATACCCGTACCAGAAGCTTCAAAGAAGTCGGTTTTTGATCGACTTACCACTGCCGCGACCCCTCTCAACGGGTCGCCCGACTCCACTACCTCAGTTTTCAACAGACTGGGCCAGAACGTCTACAAGCCCACGATACCCGAAGTTGCCATCCCAAAGCGGATAGCCATCCCGGCTCAAGCGGACAAAATCATTGGAAAGGCTCCTCCTTCCAAGAAGTCAGTCTTTACAAGGCTGACCATTCCGGTTGCTGCTCGAGGCGAAGTCCTTAAAGCTGTTTCCCCTGCCCAGAGATCTGTCTTTAACGGATTAGACATCGCTTCTCAACGGGTGTCAGTCTTTGACAGGCTAGCACCAATAACAGTCTCTTCTCAAAGCAGGGGGCATGACGAAGCCACCCGCGTAGTTGAAACAACTCCATCCACAAGACATGCTCGACGTCGCCACTGGCACCGAGTGAGGAAGGCTGGGGGTAACCCCCCCTCTGGGATAACTCTGCCAGCTCCAACGGTAGGGATTGATGCTGCTGTTCCAACCGGGAACAGTTTTGAATTGCTGAACACGGTGCGCAGAAACTCTCCTGTTGCGGTGCTGAAGCGAACTCCTTCACCTGTGGAGAATACTCCAGAGAAGAAGCTAGAGCAACCCCCTCACCGGCTGTCCTCTAAAATTTACAAGGTCTGGCGACAGATCCAAGAGTCGGTGATTGATGAAAACTATCTCCGCCGACAGAAAAAGATGAAGGTTCGGCAGGAGAAGGATTACTCCGTCAAGCCACAAAAAGCAAAAGCTACTTGGGTGCCCACTACAACGGCCCCCTCAACTTCGACCATTCAAAAAAGAAGGAGGTCAGGGAGGACCCCTGTGTCTTTGGCCAATCACAAAGACACTGAATCTAAACGCGCCAAGTCTGGGGGCATGGTGGTGCACACTGTTTATATGGCCTCCGGAAAGGAGGAAAGCCGCGCTTTGACGGGTCACCGACCCCTCACCTGATCCGTGACCAAAGCTCAGGAGCAGCAGCAAAAGCTTCGGGAGATGATGACTGCAATGGCCGCACTTACAGAGCCAAAAGAAAGCACAGAGGCATCATCGGAGCAGCGTCATGAACAAGAAACTGACGCTGATTACCTATGCAGAGTCCTCGAAAAGAAGGACAAAGAAGCCGCAGAGCAAGCGGCTAATATAAAACAAATGACGCTTCTCTTCCAAGATATGGTAGGGATGATGATTCAGCAGAACCCTCCTGCTGAAGATCCTCCGGTCGTCCTTGAAGACGATAGGGGAGAAACGTCAAATCCTCCACTGGCTCTGTCAGCAGCCGAGGAGGAGACAATCTCCAAGGCTGACCTGGACGAATATATAGCTCAGCAAATACGGGTTCATCATGCGACTGAGGCAGTCGGTCAGATCGTCAAAACAGGACGACCATATCCGGGCTGGTATGATCAGATATAGTACCCGCCGGGCTATACAATACCTAAGTTCCACATATATAAAGGGACAGGGAATCCGCATCAGCATGTCGCTCAATTCAGGGCCTTATGCGGCAATACTGGAGGCAACGACAATTTGATGCTTCGCCAATTCGTCGGCAGCTTGTCAGAAACAGCGTTCGAATGGTATTCCAAACTTTCGAACGATTCTGTCAAGATGTTCGCTGTAACACCCGGCCCCTTTTATACCAAAGACCGTATTTTGTTACTTATATTTCTCCTTATTCTTATTTAGGAATTATTTATTTTATTTATAAATTAATTATTACATTTTATTTTCAAACCCCAATTGAACCCTAATCCTAATTACTTTTGTCCCAAATTATTTCCAAGCAGCCCAACCCTATTTTCTTCTATTAGAACCCAAGCCCCTTTTTAAATAAATTTATTTCCTATTTAAATTTTTAGCCCAGCTCTTTCCCAGCCCGGCCTCCTCATCCAATAATCTAAATGTTTTACCTTTTCATGAGCCGGCCCACTCCAATTTCCCATTCCCTTAAAATGTTCTCTGTTTCTTTAGTCACTCATTTTTAGCCCAGCTCTTTCAAGCCCGGCCCCTCATTCTCTTTTCCTCACAAATCTAAATTCCTTATTTTTAATTAAATCTCTCATGTTTTTCCAGCCCTCAGCCCACTTATATTTATCAAAACCCTCTTAAATAATTCCTGCGGCCCGTCTCCTTTTCTCCAATTTCTTTCTTCAATTCTCCAAGGCCCGGCCCACTCGACACTTTCCCCCAACCCGCTTCGCCCTCGACCCGACCCGCTTCCCCTCTCCTGTTCATCTTCCTTCAATTTTCCAACGGCTAGTTCCCGATCTCGCGCGCGCGTTTCCTCCGCCTTCTCCGCCGCGACTCGCGCCACGCGCTCGCGTGCCGTTTTTCCCCCACGACGCGCCCCCTCGTCTCTTGGATCCCATTCACATCCCCTCCTTCTCTCGCCTACAGTCCCAAGAATCCATCGACCCGCCTCGTTCTCTTTCCCCCTCGCGTCTCCCGCTACCCATCACCGGCCACCCCTCCATCACCATCGCCTCGTCACCAACCTCGTACCCCCTCATCTCACCTTCATTCTTTTCCCTCGCGCGCCAGCATCCGACCACCCTCGTCACTCTTCGTCGAGCTCCTCACTGCACAAGCTTCTCACACCCCGGCCGTCGAGCATCACCCCCTTCTCACTCCTCGTCTCGTCGTCGACCCCATCATCATCATCCTCTTCGCCCTCATCTCACTGTCCCTCTCTCTCATTCTCCCTCTACAACACTCTCTGCACCTCTCTCCCCCATCACTACCCTCTCCTGCTCTCTCTCTCTCTCTCTGTTTCTCTCTCTCTCCTGCTCTCTCTCCTCTCTCTCACTCTGTCTCTCTCCTCTCTCTCACTCTGTCTCTCTCTCTCTCCCTCACTCTGTTTCCCCTCTCTCTCTCACCCTGTTACCTCTCTCTCTCATACAGCCTTCTCCCTCTCTCTCACTGTACTCCCTCTCTCAAATTCTTCCAACACTCTCTCACTCTCTCTCTCTCGCGATATCTCCCCCTCTGAAACCCTTCCACCAGCAGACCCTCACAACTCTATAGACGATCGCTACACCACCCTTCGCCACCCGCTGCCAAGCCGTCAAGACCGTGCCAGGTTGAGACGAGACTGGAATTCGAGCCAAGATCGAGCCGAGGCAAACACTTGTCGTGATCGCGTCGGGCCATCACAATAGACCGCGTCGCTGCCGTGCATCCCCGAGACGCTCCCAGGCAAGTTCTTACTTGCTTTCATGCTATTCCGTATACATTACAAATTAGAATCGTAGATATATTCCATGTTTGCTTGATGTTATATATTGTCACAAAACTGTTCGATGCTTGTTCCCATAGAAAATCATTATCGTATTTGACGGAACTGGACATATTATATTGGCCCTTGTAGAGATGATTAACGTGTGCAAATTTCATTAGAAAATACGACTGTTAACAGTTAAAATGACTACCCCCAAGTTTAATCGTAAAACTGTAAATTCATTGCACCTGAAAACCGTTAAATTCACCATAAATCATATACAAATTAGAATGGTGCGTTCGAGGGCTCAAATCGAAGCCAACTCGATGAACTTTAACCCTGTACTAATTCCCAGACATACCTGTACTTAAACTGTGGTGAAAATTGGATCGAAGAGCGACTCTGGACTGCAGTCCAGAGCGACTCCAGTTATGACTTGCTGATCCGTATTGGATACCACAGGTGTTCTTTAACTAGTAGGTTGCGGAACTCCGATGTTTATTATAGATAAATCTGTTAGCTAGACAACGTAATTTATTTCATCCTGTTTCGTTACCGTTTGATATTTAATCTGTAATTTAGAAGATCGGGACACATAACAGTCCCAGCAGAATCAGAATTGACATGTTAATATTAAACAGATTATAACTCCTAACGTACAGACGCGATTGAAGATCCGTTTGTTGCGTTGAAAACTTTACTGAAAACCCTAGAATTTATTCAACTGTAGCATCGCTAAATTATGATCCCAACTGGGATCAAAATGCGTTGCGAAATGGACTTCTGATTCTGAAATTGGATTTCCAGCCGCGTGCGCTTAAAAGGAAATAATCATAACTAATGATCCTGGAACCCGATTGACTTGAAACAAAATTCTATGGATAGCTAACTGAACATATTAATTACTACCTGTTTATCATTTCGCTAAATTATGTACCTATGTTTCATGATAAATCATGTAAGTGATAGACTATTGTTTTATGATACCTGAGTTGCGTTTCTTATACTGTTCATGCATCATATCATACATATATCATTGTAGTGATAACCTAGTGACATCGTGCATTTACCCAGTGTTAGATCCTAGTGATGATTGTGGCAAGTACGTCAGTGTTCGTGCATTCGTGATTAAGTGAAAAGTGATACGTACTTGTGCACAATCAGCGACCCTATATTTCTATTGCATTGTCGACGTCTGTGGGATGCGTGTACGTGTGACTATAAGTGGTATGGGACACTTATGGAAGCGCTTGTACGGGTGTCACAGATAAGGCATCCGACACTGCCATTTATCTTAGGTATTAGTCGGGACGTGCTTGATGGAGGTCCTGCCTCCAGTTCTCGTGCAGACTTGTCACGGATCGATTAGTATTTAGGGTGATGGTTAGCGTTTGATGTAGACCACGGGGTGTGGGGTAGTTCAAGTGTGAGCTCAACAGAATCTCGGGAGTCCCATGCCGGCTTATATATTTAGGGAGTTATATGGAGATTTACAGGGTACGTGATATATACACCGTGATACACTCGTTACATGTTGGGCCCGTGGTCCCTTGCCCTTGGGTTCTACCCTTGGGTGGAGGACACTCGCGAGTGGTTGACTCTCACACTTGGACTGACGATAGGCTTATTGACCTGTGCAGTGAGACTTAGAGACTGATAGGGTTACTGTCATTTACATTCTTTATATACTGTGCTGCCTTACATGATATATCGTTATACTGTTTTACTGCTCCGCTGCACTGATTACTGCTCATTCATATTCATGCTGTTTTACCGTCATTCACATCCATTACCACTGTTAGAACTGTTATTTGATTATATATATTATATTGCTTTTGTGTCGCTCTGACAACCTGAGTATGCATGCTCAGTGTGAGAAGACGATTTAGCCTGGACCAGTGCATCACAGACTTCCTGACTTGCCGTTCCTAGTTACATCCGTTCGTTCCACTTCAGGTCAGTTTACATTATTGTATCTTTCAGTTACTGCATTTCTCATTACCTGCGCATCGTTTACTGTTTACCATGATAAACTAGAAGCCGAAGTGTGACTACGGCAGGACTTTTCCTTGACCGTAGGAGCATGGCTGGCCTTGTCTACCCCTCGTATTCCGTATTTTGGGAAGCGGGGCGTGACATGGTTTAGTTGGTATCAGAGACCAGGTTTTGCATCGATTGGGATTGCAGTTTTCCGTGTACAGTTTGGCAATCTAAGACATCCTTCGGTCTAGGTTGTAAACTGTCATTCTTGATTCATATTCACATTGTGCGTTCAGCTATCCATTCACTATGGTTTCGAGTGACTTGACAAGGGTACGTGGTGGTAATTGCACTACTGTACTCTATTAAAGTGACTTAAAGTGATACAGTTGATTCTCCACTTGTTATGATATTCATCATCTCTGATATTCTTGAATCCTTGTTCTATCCATATCATATTTTGATTCATTTAGCGTGTGACTCATATCATTCTCGAAATTGTTGTTTCAGGATCATGTCTTCCAACGACTTTTCATCTTTATCCGCTCCCCAGAATCAGAATGTTGAGATCCTTGGTGTACTACGAGGTTTGAAGGAAGCCCAGGAGCGGACAAATGACTTATTAGCTGAAGGATTGAGAAGGCAGCTGAATCAGGCACCAGCGGGAGTCTCCTATCATAAAGGGATCCCTATTGGACGAGGAGAGGAGAAGAAGATGAAGCGTCAACAGAAGCATCAGAAGAACCTTTGCTGTGGATATTGTAAGAGGCCAGGACACCTTCAGAGGGATTGTCGCCGCGCTCAAGGGAAATGTCTGATATACGGTTCCGACAAACATCTCATCAACGGTTGTCCAGAAAGGAAAGAACTGCAAGGAGGAAACTCGTCCACACTCCCCACTTCTGCCAAGTGATGATTGCCGCGTAGTTCGGACTTCGACGATAAGGCGGATCGGACGCAGGATTCAACTCACGCGACGGAAATGCAACATTATAGTAGTCGAAGATGTATTTTCATGATTATCTACTTTCAGCGTTAATGTTGTTATCTTTTTGTAAATATTTCTTTCAGTTTGAAACCTTGTATCCACTGAACTTTTGATCTAATGCAATAAAATTTAAATCATAATATATGTATCACTCTCTTGTTTCCTCCTTATTCATATTATTCGTGATCACAGCGTTTCTATCCTGATTTTCAGTTCCTGCAACCGCATATTTTTCTATACTTCGTACACTTGAATATTCTTCTTGATGTATTCCGTTGTTTAATCATGACTTTCCTTTCCATAACATGGCCCACCGGGAGTAGCGCCGCATTTGGAAGAAGATGCGCAATCTTACGTTTCCTTAGACCGCACGCTGATGAGTTCTGACGATGAGATCAACGGTCCCCAGGTCGATTTTAAAAACAACGATTTAGAGGACAAAGGAGTAGCCGCCCCAGAGTTTAACGGGATAGCTGATTCCGACGAATAAGAAGAAGATCCCGAAGAGAACCTTATAGAAGAAGACTCGATAGAAGAAGATCCCGATAAAGACCCAATAGAAGAAAATCCAGTTGAGGGAAACCCCGTGGAAGAAAATCCAGAAGAAGAGAATCACGTGGAATCGGATCTCGATGAAGAATCTCTATCCGAGGAAGAAGGACCAGAAGATCAAGACCCTATGGTGGAAGGACTTCCAATAGAGGTACCTGCGAGACGCTATGGAAATGGACGCCCCTACCTGAGTGCGCGAGCCTAACGCAACCTACTGAATCTCCACAACCACGACTGACGGAATTTCTTTTGATGTTGTCTTTCTGGCCAAATAAATTGTGTATAGTTTAGGGCCACTCTTCGTCTTGGACAATGTTTTGTTTCAAATTTTCCTGAATGAAATAAATCTTCTGAATTCATAAACTTTTTGATTATTGGTTCGATTGGTACTTGTTTATTGCCCTTATCCATTTGTTTTCTGCCGAATTTCCTGACTGTCCACCCCTACTCATTGTGTAGTTTTCACTCTTGTTTCGATTGGAAAGTGCCACACTCCAATCCTTGGAATGAGCGACCATTCATACTTCGTCTGTACCCTGTTTGAGATCCTTCTGGGAGCAGGACCTTCCTTACGAACTATCGAGTTCATTAGCTTTTCAAATTCCTGATTCATACGATGTACCGAAAGTTATCCTCCCCATACTGTTTTCCTTGTAGCCCTTTGTGGCTCACCTCTACTTTTGTGTTGACCCGATCCCAATTTCCTTGATTTTCAGCCTAAAGCCGTCATC
This sequence comes from Agapanthus africanus, assembly GCA_030015575.1. Classification (NCBI taxonomy): domain Eukaryota; kingdom Viridiplantae; phylum Streptophyta; class Magnoliopsida; order Asparagales; family Amaryllidaceae; genus Agapanthus; species Agapanthus africanus. The sequence goes on along the minus strand of JASDDO010000010.1, from coordinate 481,086,307 downwards.
CTTCGACCTTTTGTATCAGCCACATCTCATTGTAATCTCTACCCTACCTAAACTTGGACACACTTATGCTTTTCCGTGTTACCCCGACTATATTTAGGGGCACTATTATTTTGAAATGTAGATTTAGTATTTTGCATTTGTCAAAAGTACGTGTTATTGATTACCCCGTTTTACGTATTTTTAAGTGCATTATTATTATTCTTTTTAGTAGCGCAACCTTGAACTGCGTATATTTTGTTCCATGTTTCTTATTTTCACTATATGAGTTTCTAAGCTATTTGAAACTATTTGACCGATGCATTATCCTAAAATGTTTTAACCTACCGACTAGATTTCCACTACTTTATTCTCGTTACCTCATTTCGAGTAGTACGTATATGCTTATTATTATAAATAGTTGAGCCTTATACTCATTATTTCTGTTTGCTATTTTGATAGACTTAGCTGTGCACATTTGTAAGTTCCGACTTTTACCGAAAACATACTAATTATTATTGTTCGTTATTGCTACCTATATTCTCGTATACATGTATTTACTCTTATAGTTATTTCTACCTTATATCTTCTTAGACTTATCTTTTGTATGTTGCTCTTACATGCTTATACCTCCAAATTTCTTTGTCCACGAATTTCTAATAAAATCCTTATATGTTAGTTTGCAATTATGATAGCCTCCGTTTATGTTTCTATGACTTATTTTTAAATTTCGAGGACGAAATTTTTGTAAGGGTGGTATGATGTAACACCCGGCCCCTTTTATACCAAAGACCGTATTTTGTTACTTATATTTCTCCTTATTCTTATTTAGGAATTATTTATTTTATTTATAAATTAATTATTACATTTTATTTTCAAACCCCAATTGAACCCTAATCCTAATTACTTTTGTCCCAAATTATTTCCAAGCAGCCCAACCCTATTTTCTTCTATTAGAACCCAAGCCCCTTTTTAAATAAATTTATTTCCTATTTAAATTTTTAGCCCAGCTCTTTCCCAGCCCGGCCTCCTCATCCAATAATCTAAATGTTTTACCTTTTCATGAGCCGGCCCACTCCAATTTCCCATTCCCTTAAAATGTTCTCTGTTTCTTTAGTCACTCATTTTTAGCCCAGCTCTTTCAAGCCCGGCCCCTCATTCTCTTTTCCTCACAAATCTAAATTCCTTATTTTTAATTAAATCTCTCATGTTTTTCCAGCCCTCAGCCCACTTATATTTATCAAAACCCTCTTAAATAATTCCTGCGGCCCGTCTCCTTTTCTCCAATTTCTTTCTTCAATTCTCCAAGGCCCGGCCCACTCGACACTTTCCCCCAACCCGCTTCGCCCTCGACCCGACCCGCTTCCCCTCTCCTGTTCATCTTCCTTCAATTTTCCAACGGCTAGTTCCCGATCTCGCGCGCGCGTTTCCTCCGCCTTCTCCGCCGCGACTCGCGCCACGCGCTCGCGTGCCGTTTTTCCCCCACGACGCGCCCCCTCGTCTCTTGGATCCCATTCACATCCCCTCCTTCTCTCGCCTACAGTCCCAAGAATCCATCGACCCGCCTCGTTCTCTTTCCCCCTCGCGTCTCCCGCTACCCATCACCGGCCACCCCTCCATCACCATCGCCTCGTCACCAACCTCGTACCCCCTCATCTCACCTTCATTCTTTTCCCTCGCGCGCCAGCATCCGACCACCCTCGTCACTCTTCGTCGAGCTCCTCACTGCACAAGCTTCTCACACCCCGGCCGTCGAGCATCACCCCCTTCTCACTCCTCGTCTCGTCGTCGACCCCATCATCATCATCCTCTTCGCCCTCATCTCACTGTCCCTCTCTCTCATTCTCCCTCTACAACACTCTCTGCACCTCTCTCCCCCATCACTACCCTCTCCTGCTCTCTCTCTCTCTCTCTGTTTCTCTCTCTCTCCTGCTCTCTCTCCTCTCTCTCACTCTGTCTCTCTCCTCTCTCTCACTCTGTCTCTCTCTCTCTCCCTCACTCTGTTTCCCCTCTCTCTCACCCTGTTACCTCTCTCTCTCATACAGCCTTCTCCCTCTCTCTCACTGTACTCCCTCTCTCAAATTCTTCCAACACTCTCTCACTCTCTCTCTCTCGCGATATCTCCCCCTCTGAAACCCTTCCACCAGCAGACCCTCACAACTCTATAGACGATCGCTACACCACCCTTCGCCACCCGCTGCCAAGCCGTCAAGACTGTGCCAGGTTGAGACGAGACTGGAATTCGAGCCAAGATCGAGCCGAGGCAAACACTTGTCGTGATCGCGTCGGGCCATCACAATAGACCGCGTCGCTGCCGTGCATCCCCGAGACGCTCCCAGGCAAGTTCTTACTTGCTTTCATGCTATTCCGTATACATTACAAATTAGAATCGTAGATATATTCCATGTTTGCTTGATGTTATATATTGTCACAAAACTGTTCGATGCTTGTTCCCATAGAAAATCATTATCGTATTTGACGGAACTGGACATATTATATTGGCCCTTGTAGAGATGATTAACGTGTGCAAATTTCATTAGAAAATACGACTGTTAACAGTTAAAATGACTACCCCCAAGTTTAATCGTAAAACTGTAAATTCATTGCACCTGAAAACCGTTAAATTCACCATAAATCATATACAAATTAGAATGGTGCGTTCGAGGGCTCAAATCGAATCCAACTCGATGAACTTTAACCCTGTACTAATTCCCAGACATACCTGTACTTAAACTGTGGTGAAAATTGGATCGAAGAGCGACTCTGGACTGCAGTCCAGAGCGACTCCAGTTATGACTTGCTGATCCGTATTGGATACCACAGGTGTTCTTTAACTAGTAGGTTGCGGAACTCCGATGTTTATTATAGATAAATCTGTTAGCTAGACAACGTAATTTATTTCATCCTGTTTCGTTACCGTTTGATATTTAATCTGTAATTTAGAAGATCGGGACACATAACAGTCCCAGCAGAATCAGAATTGACATGTTAATATTAAACAGATTATAACTCCTAACGTACAGACGCGATTGAAGATCCGTTTGTTGCGTTGAAAACTTTACTGAAAACCCTAGAATTTATTCAACTGTAGCATCGCTAAATTATGATCCCAACTGGGATCAAAATGCGTTGCGAAATGGACTTCTGATTCTGAAATTGGATTTCCAGCCGCGTGCGCTTAAAAGGAAATAATCATAACTAATGATCCTGGAACCCGATTGACTTGAAACAAAATTCTATGGATAGCTAACTGAACATATTAATTACTACCTGTTTATCATTTCGCTAAATTATGTACCTATGTTTCATGATAAATCATGTAAGTGATAGACTATTGTTTTATGATACCTGAGTTGCGTTTCTTATACTGTTCATGCATCATATCATACATATATCATTGTAGTGATAACCTAGTGACATCGTGCATTTACCCAGTGTTAGATCCTAGTGATGATTGTGGCAAGTACGTCAGTGTTCGTGCATTCGTGATTAAGTGAAAAGTGATACGTACTTGTGCACAATCAGCGACCCTATATTTCTATTGCATTGTCGACGTCTGTGGGATGCGTGTACGTGTGACTATAAGTGGTATGGGACACTTATGGAAGCGCTTGTACGGGTGTCACAGATAAGGCATCCGACACTGCCATTTATCTTAGGTATTAGTCGGGACGTGCTTGATGGAGGTCCTGCCTCCAGTTCTCGTGCAGACTTGTCACGGATCGATTAGTATTTAGGGTGATGGTTAGCGTTTGATGTAGACCACGGGGTGTGGGGTAGTTCAAGTGTGAGCTCAACAGAATCTCGGGAGTCCCATGCCGGCTTATATATTTAGGGAGTTATATGGAGATTTACAGGGTACGTGATATATACACCGTGATACACTCGTTACATGTTGGGCCCGTGGTCCCTTGCCCTTGGGTTCTACCCTTGGGTGGAGGACACTCGCGAGTGGTTGACTCTCACACTTGGACTGACGATAGGCTTATTGACCTGTGCAGTGAGACTTAGAGACTGATAGGGTTACTGTCATTTACATTCTTTATATACTGTGCTGCCTTACATGATATATCGTTATACTGTTTTACTGCTCCGCTGCACTGATTACTGCTCATTCATATTCATGCTGTTTTACCGTCATTCACATCCATTACCACTGTTAGAACTGTTATTTGATTATATATATTATATTGCTTTTGTGTCGCTCTGACGACCTGAGTATGCATGCTCAGTGTGAGAAGACGATTTAGCCTGGACCAGTGCATCACAGACTTCCTGACTTGCCGTTCCTAGTTACATCCGTTCGTTCCACTTCAGGTCAGTTTACATTATTGTATCTTTCAGTTACTGCATTTCTCATTACCTGCGCATCGTTTACTGTTTACCATGATAAACTAGAAGCCGAAGTGTGACTACGGCAGGATTTTTCCTTGACCGTAGGAGCATGGCTGGCCTTGTCTACCCCTCGTATTCCGTATTTTGGGAAGCGGGGCGTGACATTCGCTGAAATGGAGTTGCTATTCACTCAGCGATTCGCGAGCGCCAGGGAACGGGCCCCGATAACAGCGTTGATTAATGCCAGGGTAAGGCCGGGCGAGACGCGGGTCCAGTACGCTATACGCTGGCGAAACTTGTGGTCGAAATGCGAACAACGCATTGAAGAAGCGCCTGCGGTGGGCATGTTCATGGGTACCCTAGACCTTCATGCCACTATCTCACAGTTCATGATGTTCTTTAGGCCGACCACATTCCAGGATTTGATCGACAAGCTGGCCCAGATGGATCAAATGGGTCACAGACCTTCTCCCCCAAAGCCAGAACCGCGGAATGACAAGGGTAAAGGGAAGGCAACCTTCGTTGCGAATGCTCATCAGCAACCCAGCACCCCAAAGCTAGCGGATCAGTTGGGAGAGAGACGGTGGTTCTATATTGAGAAAATGAGGCGCCCCTACTCATTCGACGAAGAGGCTGTTCGAGCTAGCTGTGCGCAACAGGCTTATCAACCTGCCGAATCCAAGGCAACCGCCACAACCCAACGAGGCGAATAACCCCAATTATTGCCCTTATCATCAAACGGCAAGCCATCCGATTGAGGATTGCTTCGTCTTCAAGGGATGGATTGAAGATCAATACCTACAAGGCAAGTTTGCCCTATCTGAAAAGTGGAAGGTAAATCCACCCCAGCCGCACACTCCAAAGAAGACGGACACGATGGGGGCAGCTTGTTCTTTTGTCAAGGACAAAAATGATGGGGAAAACTCATCAGACGAATCTGAAGACTACGTAGCGACTTGTCATGTGATCTCTCATTCACTGGCGGATGATGAAGAGTCTCCTTGCGCCGAGAAACCAAGGGCGAACCCTGAGCCGGAAATTCTACGGCCGTCAGACGAGTTGATCGATATCTTCCTAAATGAAATTCGTCTAAAAGCAAAAGCCAATCAAGAGCGTGAGATGGCCATACTGGAAAGAGCCAAGACACTCCCGTCAAATCAAAAGCCATCCACTGCAGATAAAAACAAATTCAAGACGAGGAAAAGGTTCGCCAAAGCCCTATCAGCGGGAATGAAGCTACCGCCCTCTGAAGAAAATACTTTCGGTGGAGTAGAGATGCATCCTAACTTCTGCTTATATCATCAAAAGATCATACATCCTACTGAAGACTACGGATCCTTTAACTGTTGGTGGCAAGGGTATGTCGCTCAAAAGAGACACTTCAAAAGGACAAAGTGTGGGGCTCGTAGACATCAGAAAAATGTGATAGATGAGTGCAAAAGAGCCGCCGCCGATTGTCATATAGCCGACTCCAAGGGATCGCAAATTATCACCTTTGGAAGCGACTCTGACGAAGAGGCTGCCCTCAACCCTCTCCTCAAGGAATCCATTTCAAAGATGAAAGAATTGAGAAGTTGCGATAACGTTCAGCCGTGTAATCGCACGCTGCTCGGGAAAAATCTCGGCCCCGCAAACAAGGGATCGAGCAAAAAGGATAAAGGGAAGGGAAAAACAGCCCTCGTAGCCAATGCTCAACAGCAATCGAGTGGCCCTAGGCTGGTTGTTTGCCGAAACAATAAGTAGCAACCCCTCCAAGAAAAGTTGAAACGTCCTTACTCGTTTCAGCAAGATAAAACAAGGGGACTGTTCGAGCTGGCGTTGCGCAACCGACTCATAAATCTGCCGGAGTCAAAACGTTCGTCGCAACCAAATGACGTCAATGAGCCCAACTACCATCCCTATCACCGAGTACTGGGTCACCTGATCGAGGATTGCTACGTCTTTAAAAACTGGGTTGAAGATCAATACCAACAAGGCAAGTTCATCATCTCCGAAAACTGTAAGGTGAGCCCACCACAGCCTCATGCTCCTAAAAAGGTGGATACGCTGGGGGCATCATGCTTATCATAGGGAAATCCCTATAGACCGAAAAGTCAATAAACTAGATGTTCGCCTCAAATACGGCGACGGCGGACCGAAACGTCCTTAAACTAACAGCGGACCGAAACATCCTTAAACTAATGATGGACCGCAATGTCCTAAAACTTGCAAACGACCGAAACGTTTTTAAACTACTACCGCAGCATTCTCAGGCTGACGAGATGATTAAAAAAAAACAAAAAAAAACGGTATGTCCATAAGCGAAATGGGGCACGGATGAAAACCCGAAAGGGCTCCGTGAGTAAAAACAGCAGGGCTACCGGCGAGTGTTCGTGAAAACCCGAAAGGGCGCGACCTCGTTTAAAAAAAAAAACAAAAAAAACAAAAAAAACAAAAAAAAAATGGTATGTCCATAAGCAAAATAGGCACGGATGAAAACCCGAAAGGGCTCCGTGAGTAAAAACAGCAGGACTACCGGCGAGTGTTTGTGAAAATCTGAAAGGGCGCAACCTCGTTAAAGGACACTTACAGGGTCCTCTCGACCTTGTAAGGAGAAACCACCCGCGTGAGATCCTTACGACTCACAAGGGAGCAACACATTTAGGGATCCCCACGATTCCTAAGGAGAAAATACACTTGCGAGATGCTCACGACTCGTAAGGAGAACTCTCTTATGGGATCCTCACGGCTCATAAGATTTGAAAGTTTTAAGTTACAGAGACCTAAACCTGTGCTTAAGCAAACTCCACAACTTTCGATATTGCCCTACAAGTGGCTCAATACTGACCCTTGTATACAATCCACGGGCGCGAATAAACATTTCCCTAATCAAGTTTCGTCCGTGATTGGGGATATGTACACATGATGAACAACCCTTGTAGGTCCTCTCGATTTACAAGGAGAAAACCCTCTTGTAAGATCCTTACGACTTACAGAGGAACATACACTTAGGAATCCTAACGATCCCTAAGGAGAAAACACACCTACAAGATCCTCACGACTTGTAGGGAGAAATACCTTTGTGAGACCCTTACGGCTCATGAAGTTAAAAGCCTTAGTCGACAGGACCCTAACCCTGTTCGCTAAGCCACCTTTGTTCGACATCGACGGAGGCAGATGATGATTCGCTCCTGACAATATCCCAGTAGTAGCGGTGCTGATGCCGAAATTGGTGTCTAATTTCAGATTTACGGCAAAAAGCCAGCGAGCCGCACATGCATACGAAATAGCCGAAATGATGGGGCAACTTGCAATAAAAATCAGCAAGTAAGAATGTATGCATGAAAATAACCGAAATGATGGGTCAACTTGCAATAAAAATCAGCAAGTAAGAATGTATGCATGAAAATAGCCGAAATGATGGAGCAACTTGCAATAAAAATCAGCAAGTAAGAATGTATGCATGAAAATAGCCGAAATGATGGGGCAACTCGCAATAAAAAGCAGCGAGTAAAAATAAAATAAATGGCCGAAATGATGGGTCATCGCGAAAAATAGCCGAAATGATAGGGCAATCGCGACCTTCGCGATATAAAAGCTGAAATGATAGAGCATCGCGGAAAAAGAAACAAAATGAAAAATGAAATTTATGCCCTACAGGTGATGTTACATCAAACCCTGTATACAATCTAAGGGCGTAAACAAAAAAGGGATCATACTCCTCTCCCAGCTTTCATCATAAGAAGAAGCCAAATCTCGACGGGTCGCAAATGACCTAGAGGTCATCTCAATACTCGTCTCGTAACAACGGATACAACTTCAAGAGAAGCGGAACAGCGGCAACTCCCAGTTCCATGGCTCGGCGATATACAAATCACCCGAGTCAAACCCTCATTCCATGAAATACGGATACAATAAAAAAAATTCCTGGCTACGTGGAAAGCGGCTTATGTCAATTCTGACCCCGTGGAAAACGTCCAGAGCGGATCCTGGTCCTCGCAGAGCACGGCAGTGAACCCATGCAAAGCATCCAGAGCGGAACCTAGTCCTCGCCGAACACGGCAGTGAACCCGTGGGAAGCATCTAGAGCAAAAATTCCTGGCTACGTGGAACGCGGCTTATGTCAATCCTGACCCCGTGTGAAACATCCAGAGCAAAAATTCCTGGCTACGTGGAACGCGGTTTATGTCAATCCTGACCCCGTGTGAAGCATCCGGAGCAAAAATTCCTGGATACATGGAACGCGGCTTATGTCAATCCTGACCCCGTGTGAAACATCCAGAGAAAAAATTCCTGGCTATGTGGAAAGCGGCTTATGTCAATCCTGACCCCATGGAAAACGTCCAGAGCGAATCCTGGTCCTTGCAGAGCACGGCAGTGAACCCGTGCGAAGCATCCAAAGCGGAACCTAGTCCTCGCCGAACACGGCAGTGAACCCGTGGGAAGCATCTAGAGCAAAAATTCCTGGCTACGTGGAACGCGGCTTATGTCAATACTGACCCCGTGTGAAACATCCAGAGCAAAATTCCTGGCTATGTGGAACGCGGCTTATGTCAATCCTGACCCCGTGTGAAGCATCCAGAGCAAAAATTCCTGGCTACGTGGAAAGCGGTTTATGTCAATCCCGACCCCGTGGAAAACGTCCAGAGCGGATCCTGGTCCTCGCAGAGCACGGCAGTGAACCCATGCGAAGCATCCAGAGCGGAACCTAGTCCTCGCCGAACACGGCAGTGAACCCATGGGAAGCATCTAGAGCAAAAATTCCTGGTTACGTAGAATGCAGCTTATGTCAATCCTGACCCCGTGTGAAACATCCAGAGCAAAAATTCCTGGCTACGTGAAACGCGGCTTATGTCAATCCTGACCCCGTGTGAAGCATCCAGAGCAAAAATTCCTGGCTACGTGGAACGCGGCTTATGTCAATCCTGACCCCGTGTGAAACATCCAGAGCAAAAATTCCTGGCTACGTGGAAAGCGGCTTATGTCAATCCTGACCCCGTGGAAAACGTCCAGAGCGGATCCTGGTCCTCGTAGAGCACGGCAGTGAACCCGTGCGAAGCATCCAGAGCGGAACCTAGTCCTCGCCGAACATGGCAGTGAACCCGTAGGAAGCATCTAGAGCAAAAATTCCTGGCTACGTGGAACGCGGCTTATGTCAATCCTGACCGCGTGTGAAACATCCAGAGTAAAAATTCCTGGCTACGTGGAACGCGGCTAATGTCAATCCTGACCCCTTGTGAAACATCCAGAGCAAAATTTCTGGCTACGTGGAACGCGGCTTATGTCAATCCTGACCCCGTGTGAAGCATCCAGAGCAAAAATTCCTGGCTATGTGGAAAGCGGTTTATGTCAATCCTGACCCCGTGGAAAACGTCCAGAGCGGATCCTGGTCCTCGCAGAGCACGGCAGTGAACCCGTGCGAAGCATCCAGAGCGGAGCCTAGTCCTCGCCGAACACGGCAGTGAACCCATGGGAAGCATCTAGAGAAAAATTCCTGGCTACGTGGAACGTGGCTTATGTCAATCCTGACCCCGTGTGAAACATCCAGAGCAAAAATTTATGGCTACGTGGAAAGCGGCTTATGTCAATCCTGACCTCGTGGAAAACGTCCAGAGCGGATCCTGGTCCTCGCAGAGCACGGCAGTGAACCCGTGCGAAGCATCCAGAGCGGAGCCTAGTCCTCTCCGAACACGGCAGTGAACCCGTGGGAAGCATCCAGAGCAACTCCTGACTCCGTGAAATGCGGATAAGGACAACTTCACCCATCACTTGCGGGTCCTCACGACTCGCAAGGGAATAAATTCTCTTGTAAGATCCTTACGACTTTCAAGAGAACGCGCTCAGAAATCCTCACGATTCCTAAGGAGAAAATACATCTACAAGATCCTCTCGATCCGTAGGGAGAAAAGTCTCTATGAGACCCTCACGGCTCATAGAGTGGAAAAGTCTTAGGCGGCAGATCTGAACCTGCGGCCTAAGCCATTGCTATCTCTTGGGAAAACTAAGTTATCTGTCAATTGTGTTTATTAAGACAGCATGCTGAGAATAACAGAAAGAAGAAAAGCGACAAAAGGAGCATCCGATTTACATTTGATCAAGCGTTCGAGACATACTCACTCGTGCATATGCAAAAGACTCAGAACAAGAAATAAGATAAGCTGGGATAAAAATTCTCCATTTATATTGCCAAAAAAATTCTTACAATCATAAAAGCAATAAACAAGAAACATTATTACAATGGAATAACCTCAGATCCAGGGCACGGATTGAGGAATTCAAAAGTAAGGCCATCCAGAGTTCTTCTGGCCTTCCTGATTATTCTCGTGCGCAGCCTTTCGCGCTCCTGTGTGTCAAGATCTTCAGCGAGTCCTCCCAGCCTTCGATAAGCAGCGATTATCGTCGTCTGTTGGAAAATTTGATGCAGGATGTCGATGAGGCCATCCCGCCGTTTCTTCGAAATCAGCCCCGACAGGTACACTGAATGCACCTTGTCTTCAGCATCATCCAGCGCATTGAGCGGTAGGGCCTTGTGGAACCCCGGGAGTGCTCTCCAAATTGCTCCCAGCACGACTTTCAAGAGAGCAGAACGGCGAGAGAGCAGCCAACCGACGCGTGCTTTCAGACGACCCATGACCTCCGCACATTGGGCGTCTGTAAACTCTTGGTTTTGTTGACGGCCCTGTGCACGGATATCCCCATAGGTAATGAATTCATGCAGACTGTATAGACGCACCGCCATAATGCCTGAAGGAAACATCATTGGAAGATTAGCAAGGAGGAAAAAAAAACACAGGGAGTTAAAACTCCTCGAGAGCAATGCTCTGCAGACATGAGTGACACCTGTCAAAATCAGTTATGAGAAGAATTTGAAGAAAATCGCCTAAGAACATTGAGAGCTTTGCTTTGAAAAGATGATATGATAATAATAATAATATAAAACGCCAACTTTAATGGAACCCTAATAGGGTTCTCTTTAGTTCTCTTTAGATCCTTTTAGGCCTATAGAGCAAAGCTCTGCTAAGTAAAACCCTAAATGGGTTTTCTTTAGAATAGGGATCTATTGAGAGCAAGGCTCTGATAATTAAAATTAATTTAATTTAATTCAATTTAAATTAAGATTTTCACCTAAAGAGTTTTAAGAAATTCTAACTCTTGGAGTTCTTAAAGGCAAGAGCAAGGCTCTGAAGTTTTGAAAGTAAAATTTTTGAAGAGATGAAAATCATCTAAGGGATCAAAGGTACTATTTATAGGCATCAAATGCCCTTTCAACTTCCAAGAGTTGCCGTGACGGTTGGAATTATGCCACCGCTGCGCTCACGTTTGAAGGCCACGTAAGCGCAACGGTGGGGGGGATTTGTTTACCCCAATCAGAGCAAAACTCTGTTCAAATTTCAAGGCGGGAAACGAAGCAACGCTTCTATTTCCCCCAATCAGAGTAAGGCTCTGTTTCGAAAATTAAAATGAAAATTAAAGTTAAAATAAATGAAGCAACGCTTCAGATCCCCTGCGCTGCGCGCATAAAATAAATGAAGCAACGCTTCAGATCCCCTGCGCTGCGGGTAGAGCGCCACGTGTCAAAATTAGACACGCCAGCTCAGGGAGCGCAGCGCCCAAGGCAGCGCACCCAATCAGAGCAAAGCTCTGTTTAAAATTCAAACTTTAACTAAAGAAGCAACGCTTCAGCTGACTTGCGCTCTGCGCTGCGCGCCATGTGGCAGCACAGTTGCGCAAGCGCTGCGCGACACGTGTCAGCGCAAGCGCAGTTGCGCTGCGCTTTGCGCTGCGCGATACGTGTCAGCGCAGTTGTTCAAGCGCAGTTGCGCTGCGCTGTGCGCTGTTTGACACGTGTCAAGCGCTGTTGCATCTGCGCCAAACAGAATTAAATTCCAGAAAGATCTTTCTGTTCTTATTAAAACAAAAAGATTATCTTCTGTAAAACAGAAGCCCTTGGATCAAAGATCCAACGGTGGGGAAAATTCCCCAAATCACTCAGAGAAAGATCTCTTTAACAAACTTAACTAATTTATGGGCACTATAAAAAGGACCCTAGACCTCAATTCAAGAGGAGGAACATCATCATTGAGAACTCTGAAAAAATTGGAGAGAACTCCTCAAGAACAAAAAAGGTAAAAACCTTTAGAAAAAAGAGAAAATTCTCTTATGAACAGATCATTGATCTGAGAACAAGATCAATGATCTTTAGTAAAAAGAAAGATAAATAATAAAATAGTGCTTTGCACTTTTCATGAACCATTGGTTCTAAAAGATTCTCAAGTTAATAGTGCCTTGCACTTGCAAAACTGTGCTGTTGCGCTCTTGGGTTGGCGCAAGCCACCAGAGAGCGCCGCGTGTCAGCAACTGAACTACTTGCGCTATGCGCTTTTGAAAAAGAGCCTTGCTCTCTGAAATTGGCGCAGCTTACCAGAGCGCGCCACGTGTCAGCAGTGCAACAGCGCAGCGCACTGGCGCAGCGCACTGCGCTGTTGCGCTTGCGCTCATCAGATCATGACACGTGTCACCTCCACATGCGCTTGCGCTCAATGATTGGCGCAAAGCGCCTAACAAATGCACTGCATTGTTTACTAAAGAGCCAAGCCCAATTAAAAAAGGCCTAACAGGCCAAATAAAATGCCATGCATTAAAAGGGCAGAGCCCAAACAAAGCAGATGCTGTGCATCATTTAAAAGGGGCACAACCCAAATAAAAGTCCAACAGAGACCAAGATTAATGCTGTGCATTATCAAACATGGGCAAAGCCCTAGCACAAGCCTAATAGGCCAAAGATCAAGAAAAACGTTGAACATCTTCAACTGGACTTAGCCCAATCATGGCCGTAAGTTCTCAAATTAAATTGACTGAGCACGGCTGCTCTCCTAAATCAATTTACACTTGGTCCAAGGGTACATCTCTGAACTCCTCTGACACCTATCGTTGTAATCCTTCAACGACGTCAGAGAGGTGACGGGTCCCGACGGCCACACATCGATATGGACTGCGGGGTCCTTAAACTCGTAGACCGAAACGTCCTTAAACTAATGATGGATCACCACGTCCCTAAACTGGCGATGGACCGAAACGTCCTTAAACTAATGGTGGACCACCACGTCCTTAAACTGGCGATGGACCACCACGTCCCTAAACTGGAACATGGACCACCACGTCCCTAAACTGGAATAATAGAGCCTCCAAATGCTCTTTTGCCGGATCTAAACGGTCCCGTTTAAGTTGATCTTAGCCCCAAACATGGCTAACGTATCCTTAAACATTCAAATGGACTATAAAACTCTAAATCAACTTTGGTTCAAGGGTACATCTCCGAACTCCTCTGACACCTGTCGTTGTAATCCTTCAACGTCGTCAGAGAGGTGACGAGTCCCGACGGCCATATATTAAATGGATCACCACGTTAAGTCGATCTTAGTATAAAACAGGACTAACGTATCCTTAACGGACGTTTAAGTTGATCTTAGCCTCAATACGGCTAACGTATCCTTAAACTAAAAACACCAAACCCAAATCTAAGTAAATACGGATTTGGACTAATCCACGTCTTACGGGCGACGGCATTACTCAATCTCCGTATACAATCCACGGGCAACCACAAACAAAACAAACATCCACGACACGAAGTGAAATTCTGGAGAAGGAGAAAGTTGTTACCGCGATGCGGTAGCGTAATTAACAGCAGGGGCTTGCGCCTGCAGGGAAGAGCGTCCCCACAATCAAAAACCCCTCAAGTGAGGCGGAATCTAACGAAGTCTGCTACATCGGCCGCATCCGTCCAAACCTCCGATAGACGGTGCCATAAATCAACTTGACATCTTCGGAGAGGTGGACGGATAAAACCATATAGCATCTGCCCCGAATCTCAGGCAAGACGTCCTCACGTCGTCGCCGTCTTTCGGAGGGGAACAAGTGGGAATTTCCCAGATCATGACATGTAGCAGATGACGTGTCCCGAAGGCTACGAAGCTGGATGAAATATGATACTTTGGGGGCGTACCTCGGGACCTCGTCTCCGAGGACACACCCGACCTATCAGAGACCTCCCTGAGTACCTTCCATACTCACCTGGCAAGTGGCCGACAGCTCACCTCCGAGATGTCCAGTAAGCTTCCTCGGCCCCCGGGCTCATCTCCGAGCCTCCTGATATGCCGAGCTTCCTCGGCCCCCTGGCTCGTCTCCGAGCCTCCTGACATGCCGAGCTTCCTCGGCCCCCCGGCACGTCTCCGAGCCTTCTGACATGCCGAGCTTCCTCGGATCTCCCGATCCCGAGAACGCAGAGCCCAAGCGCCTCCGCAATGACTCCGCGTATCTCGCCAAGGCAAGATATCTGCCACCCCATGCTCTGCGTCCCACGCAGGCTCGTTCCCCCATTAATGAGCGGATCCCGTCATTAACGCGGGCGTAATGTAAGGGCATAACTGACGGTGAGAATCTCGCACCAGCTCGCTCCATGCGACCACTATAAAAACCCCTCTTCCAGATGACTCAGGTAACGGGGAACTCATTCCAATACGCCGCTACTCTGCACTTATACCTCGGTACTAACTTGATCGTCGGAGGGTCTTACGGTGGTCACTAACCCCGGGACTTCTTTGCAGGTAGCTCGGCGTCAAATAACATCCCATTGAGATCCACACTTAACAATTTCCAAAACAAATCTCAGCCGTCAAAGAATGCCATCACAGGGTCGACGGAGGACAACATCTGAAGGAGATCTTAGCCTCCATCAGTTGGCGCCGTCTGTAGGAACGAATCGAAAATTTCTTCCACTCATCGAAGTTGATCTTCCACCCTCGACCTAATGGCGAGCGAAAGCCGCGATGATCCTAACACGAGCCGCCATGCGCCCCACAACGGAGGAGTTAGCGGTTCCTCCTCCCCTCCAAACCTCATCAACGTCTTATCGGCTCGAATCGACAGACTCACGTCGATGGTGGACGCCCTCGTCCACGTTCAGGCGGCGGGCCCTGCTCACCAGGTCGAGGTTCCCCCTCGAGACAACGATGCATGCAGAAAGGCCGATGCCCACTCTCCCCTCTGTAAGTCCATGTCACGCACCCCACGAGCTTACGGGGAGGCGGAATATATGAGAAACAATTATCAAAGCTTCGTAACAAGGACTTGAGCACACGGATCGTGTCTAAACCATTACTAGCAAACTATGAAAGGTTTAACAACTCTGATTCAAAGTTATACCTCACGTTACTTGTCCTTCGGGTCTTTATCGCTGTCCTCCACACCTTGTAGGCTCTATGGAACGTCGGCACCTCAACGGCCTCCTCGAGTCAAAGACGATTCACCCGAGAGCTACTACTCCAAGCTTGACCTTTAACTTGAGGTAACTAGGTTACTAAAAGTGCTAATCAAAGCAACCTAGGGGATATAGAGTAGGATTAGGGATTAATAAGTCTTGCTAACCCTTGATCTCAACACATGAGAGGTTAGGGTTAGGGTTTGAAGAGAGAGAGCTTGAGGAGAGAGAAGGTGAGAATTAGAATCCTTTTGGAATAATGATATCATTGTGAATATATGAAGCATAACACATTAATAAATGAATAACAAATAATAATGTGTCATCATGTTTCATTAATACACATAGTGATTCATCTCATGAGTTATTTAAATTATAAATGAATCATTAACTCCATGGATGAATCACACCATGACTCATTAATCCAATAAATGCAAATGCCACCTTAGCCTCCATGTCATCATCCTTCTAGAAGCTTCTCGACAATTTACGAGAACGCCCCTCCTATCCGTGAAAACACAGAAAAACTTTAGACTGTATAAATCCAATAATCCAATACTAGAATCTGGCTTAAACCAAAGCCCGCTAGTAAAAACTGTCCGAATATCGTACGTGCTTAAAAACACGTATGCGTCCGAACCTTGTCGTAAAACCATATGACCTCTATATCGTTTCTCCCGAAGCAGGGAAACTCTCTGTGTGGGACTCTAAAGACTCGACACTACGCTGGCAGTGGGTTTAACCACAGACCGCAAGCGGCACTAGCTGTACGTAACATGTTAGTGTATATGCCCTAGAGACCATTACTGTATCATACTAGATTGTATATTACTTAATAGAAGCTTGGGATATTCACAGTTGTATAGACAATCTTGCTCAAAATGGTAGTATGCTACTTGGTTTGTTTCTACTTCAATATGTGCATGTGTTTCTTTTAGCATATCGCTTATACATATTAGTAGAGCCCTTAGGATCTTTGCTTGATTATCAGCGTTGTGATGGCAGTCATACTTGTGGGGGCTGGGTAATCTATAAGCACATCCTTATACAGGTCCCTAGTCGTAGGACTATCGAGACAGGGCATCGATACTCCGGAGTAGACTAGCGCATACGCTTCTCATCCCAGCACGGGAGGTGGTCTGTCCCACAGCCATCAGTACGTCATACTGGAGATAGTATGCGGGTGCTCGTTAGGTTACGAGTACACTGGACAGGACTCGTCGGGAACTGATGGATGGTATTATACCTATCATCAGTTATCAGTTCCCAGGTGACATGAGTATAGCTTAGTCCGCTGACTTGACACTGTCGCTTCGCCTCGAGTGTGTTCCCACTGTACTTAGATTACTACCCTACCACGGCACAAAGGAGTCGTGCAAACAGGTAGTAGTTGGGTGCAGTCCCGAAGCACTTGGAGGCAGTGACGGTTAGACAGGATTCGTCTCTCCCGGTATTGGGGGTTGACATCGCGCTGTGTCTAGAAAATCCATTACACGAGTGGTCCCTGGTCAGGGCAAGCGAGATATACTGGTAGGTTTCCAGTGTTATCTCAGGGTGTTTTGGGCTACACTCCGACACGACTTGTACCGCTATTAGGGGACTGACGTTCGCCATCCCCTAGGCCCGCCATGTGATGTATCAGACGAACAGACCGGAATGTACGGAGATTGTCACATACAGGCTAAGTAGGAGTTTGGATGGGTTTATCTCATCGGCCTTCTTGTCGACATCTACCTGGGGACCGTTACGCACAGCTAGTGCCGCTTGCGGTCTGTGGTTAAACCCACTGCCAGCGTAGTGTCGAGTCTTTAGAGTCCCACACAGAGAGTTTCCTTGCACTGAGCGAAACGTGTAGAGGCCGTATGGTTTTACGGCAGGGCTGCGATCACTTGCGTACTCTTGTGTGCGTATGTTGTTCGGGCAGGCAATACTAGTGGGCTTTGGTTTAAGCCGGATTCTAGTATTGCACAGATGGATTTGTTTTGTCTTCTGTGCATTCACATTCTACGGAATGCGGATGCGGGTGTGTATGCACAGATTTGCGGAGTGGAGAAGGAGGAGGTGCCTCATTAGGGTTTTGACAGTTGGTTCGGTCAAAACCATTATGAGCCGGGGACATTATTTACTAATCCTTTTATTGATAATTATGTTATGGCTAATTACATTGACCATTTGAACGTCTTGACTTTGTTGACCGTTTGACCAAAGTTGATTAGGATCTTCTTGAAAGGTCTAAAGTATTCTTTGGTTTTCTTTTTCCTTTTTGTTATGAAAATGGTCATGTCATTAGTGCCATCAACTTTATCATGATAGGATTAGTAATGATGAAAATGAGTATTATTGCAACCATGGTTGTGTTTTCTCTTGGTTAAGCTTTTCATTTGTTCATTCTCATTCTCTCTCATAGAAAAAAAATGAGAAACATTTCCATGATTGCTCCTCCTTCTTCCTCCTCTTGATTCTTCCTTTGATCTCATGTGTTGAGAGAAAAAGGATTCCACTTGACAAACACATCCATACATCTCCTCTACACATCCTAGGGCTTCTTGACTAGCAATCTCTTTGCCCTAGTTGCCTCGGCTCGAGGTGGAGCTCGGTGTACATCTCTCGGGTGGATCGTCTTCGACTCAAGAAGGCCGCGGAGGTGCCCAAGGTCCGGATCGACACTTGGAGCTTGGATGGATGAGCGGGACAGCGGAATGAAGACCCGAAGGACCGGTTTCGTGAGGTATACTTTCTACAGCATAGTAGTTATAGCCTCTAGTCGTTTACTAGTTTCTAGTTTAGCAAAGATCCGTGCTTTAAGTCCATGTTGCCTTGCGCCAAATCACTGTTTTTCGTCGTTTCCGCCTCCCCGTAAGAACCGGGATGAGCAACGTGGACTTACAGTGGTATCAGAGCCTAGCTAAACATAAACTAGTAAGTTAGCAAAGTGTTTAGAATATCGATCGGAAAAAAGTCGCAAAACACGTCCGCAAAACCTCAAGTTTCTGTCGATTTTCATACTGCTCCAAAGGTGATTTAAAATATATGAAAAATCGTCTCAGGGTTTTGTGAAAACACTGCAGAAAAACGATCCAGTGAATCGATCAAACGACCGCGGTTCCGCGGCAATGACATGCCCATTGCCGCGGTTCCGCCGCGGTTTTGACTCGGCACTGGATCGGGTTTTGTGTAGTGTTTTAGTTTGGCTGTTTTGGGATTTTTAATGCATGTTTTTTCCACCCAAATTTTCCAGAGAGCAAATTGACTTTTGGGGTGGTTAAAGATCCGTATTTTGATCGGTATTCCGTACACTTTGGCTAGTGGATATTATCTGTAATGTGATAATGTATTAAACGTCTACTAATCGCTATAAGTCGATTAGTGGGGGTTATACATATCTGTGATCCGTAATGTTGATGGTTTGTGGATATGAACTCGGTGGATTGTCGCTGATGAATAGCCGGGAATGGATGTGAGATGAGAGTTTCTTTTTCTTTCATTCATTGTAAAATTTGTAAGTTGATGTAATATTATTTGTATGGCCGCACAACCGGGTCGGGGTTGTAGCCGTCATTATATAATTTCTTTTTACTATTTTTGCTCCTAGGACAGACCCAAGGTGGGGTAAACAAACTACCGGGTATCTCGAAGTGCCGAGTGGCCTACTCACGATGTTGAGGGAGGTTACTTCGCTTTGGGTACTTGGCGGGTAGTTTGCCGCACCTGTAGGGGTCTAGGGTGGGGTTTGGCTATTCATCGCGACCGTGTAATCCGCTTTTCGTTGCAGGCTCGAACGAATCGCGGATTCCTAGTATATCCAAAGTGTTCATCTGTGATCTGTAATGTTTATCATTGCTATATATCTATATATGATATCTATTTAGGCGTTGCTTATGTTTTTCAGCCACGCTAGCCCAGCCCCCGCTCTGTCGTTAGTTAAGTAACCTAACGGGTGATGACGGGGCCCTGTGGCGAATGCGAATGGCATAAGCGTACGTCATATTTTGGTTGTTTTCTGCAATGGTAGGATTAAATGATGGGACGCATTAAAAGAACTAATGCAAGAAAAATAAACCAAGTAAAAGTCGTTGGAACACTTTTAAAACCACTCGGTTCTTTTCAAAAACCAGCTTTTTAAACGCGGAGCTTGAACCACTCATTTTAAAAGCTATCTCATTCCATCGATTATATCAAGTTCACTACGTTCACGGTTTTGCCAAAACCATCCGTAGCCCTCCGTCGTTTCATATGAATATTCAACAGTATTCAAGCTGTGTTTGTTGGCCTTAGTCAAGGCACAGTGTTTGGTAGCCGGTGGGTATTCATATGTTGTATAGATAGAATGCGTTGGTTTGGGACAGTCGTATTACTTTGTTGGCCATAGTCAAGGGTATATACGGGTGGGTTCAAATCAACCTGGACAACGACGGGTAGAACTTGACATGTGACTTATGATTTGTTGGCCTTAGTCAAGGTCATAAGAGCATGGGGCAAAAATCCACATCGGGAGTTTCAAAAGTACTGAAACTTGCTAGCGCTGCATACCATTTGGAGTGTGATGATTCTGGTAGGATTCCTTCAGCTTTGTCACGCGATGATATTTGGATCCCGATCCTACTGTGAGTATATGCTACTCCTCGGGAACTTTTTCACTTAACGATCAATTGTATAAACCAAGTAGGTGTCTAGAAAGGTGTTAGCGGGGCTACGCCCACAGGAAAAAAAGGTTACTTAATTAAGGAACTTCGCGAAAGCGTTGGAAAACCTCCCTCGAAGTACCGACACTGGCCTGGCTGAACGGTTAAGCAAGTATTGTACGATGAGATTGATCCTGACTAATTCTTCATTTATGGTTTGAGGAGGGATTTGAGAGATAGTGGGAGCCATCCTGTTTAGATAAATTAAAAACCAATCTAAACTTGCAAGAGCATCATGCTGAGTGTTTTCTTCTCTCTCTCTTAATTGCAGCGACCCAGTGACCGCACCTAGGTTACATCTAGATAATAAAATGATTGAATCTGACTGTTATGACTGGCAAAGGTCTGTCCAGATGTCCATTGCCCATGACAAGCTGGGACACCTCTTGACTAATCCAACCCCTGCCGTCTCAGGTCCAGTTTCCCCTGTCACGGATATTCATATCCGCGACTCATCGGAAAAAGACTGTGCGAAAGTCAAGTGCCTCGTGTTAGCCTCAGTTGATGGTGCATACCAGAGGCAGCACGAGAAGATGAACTTAGTTTCTATCTTCCTCCATAACAAAGATTTATATGGAGAGCAATCTCGTATCGCAAGATATGAGACCTCGAACGAATTGCTTCCAGCGAGGTTGGCTATCGGGTCATTTGTAGGGGGCAACGTCCTTACAGAGACCAGCTCTTTTGAGCTCGCGGACCTGAAGACCACGTTGAAGAACGGGTCAGATGCTGACTTAGTTCAACAGTCCCTACCTACTACCCTGAAGGAAACCAAGGAAGTAGAAAGTAAGGGAAGGGCAGAAGTTTCGGGACTGGATGTAGTAAAAGAGGGACGTTCCTATTGTTACAGGAATGAACATTGGCAGAAGGATTGCAGGGCCAGTATAGCCAGTAGCCAGAATTCGAAGTATGTTGTGGGTTCGGCTTCGGGTTTGTTTGTAATTGAGAACTGTATGTCAGTTAACCCTACTTCCTGGGTATTGGATACCGGATCAGGATCTCATATCTGTAATTTGTTACAGGCTCTGAGAAACCGTAGGGTTATCAGGAAAGGTGATATGACTCTCAGGGTTGCTAACGGAATGAGCATGTATGCTGAATCCGTAGGGGAATATCATCTAGGACTGACAACTGGGCAGATATTGATTCTGCGTGACTGTTTTTATGTACCAGGTGCGACTTGTAATATCATATCTGTATCCTTACTTTCTAAGGAAGGATATAATTTTACTTTTGTAAGCGATATAGTAAACATCCACCTAAATCAAGTTCTGATTGGGTCAGGTGCATTGAAAAACGGTATATACGTTTTGAATCAAGCTCAGGTCTTCAGTGTCCAGAACACACTAAAAAGAAAGTCTCCGGAAACAAATCAGGCTTTCTTATGGCATTGTAGACTGGGTCACATTAATGAGACACGGTTGACAAAGTTACATAAAGAGGGATACTTGAATCCGTTCGAGTATCAGTCTTATGCCACTTGTGAATCTTGTCTCATGGGAAAGATGACAAAGACTCCGTTCACTGGACACGGAGAAAGAGCAAGCGAGCTCTTGGGACTCATACACAGTGATGTGTGTGGTCCAATGTCTACACATGCGCGAAGTGGTTATTCATACTTCATTACTTTCACAGATGATTTCTCTAAATATGGGCATGTCTTCTTGATGAAGCACAAATCCGAGGCCTTTGAGAAATTTCAGGAATACAAGAATGAAGTTGAAAAACAAACAGGCAAAAGTATCAAGGCACTGAGATCTGATCGAGGTGGTGAATACTTGAGTGCCGAGTTTCTGGGCTACTTAAAAGAGAATGGAATTCTCTCTCAGCTTACTCCTCCATACACACCACAACACAATGGTGTATCGGAAAGGAGGAATCGAACCCTATTGGATATGGTTCGTTTCATGATGAGTAAGGCTGAGTTGCCGCGATCTTTCTGGGGTTATGCACTAGAAACAGCTGCATATCTCTTGAACAAGGCTCCAACCAAGACTGTGCCTACCACCCCATATCAGATGTGGAGTGGGAAGAAACCCTGTCTTAAGTACCTTAAGATATGGGGATGTCCAGCTTTTGTAAAAAAGCAGCATGAGGACAAGCTCGAGGCACGCTCAGTATTGTGTAAGTTTGTGGGATACCCAAAGAACTCCAGGGGGTATCTTTTCTATTCCGCAGAGGAACAAAAGGTTTTTGTTTCTCAGCATGCCCACTTCTTGGAAACTGAATTTTTAGAAAATCAGATAAGTGGGAGAGCAATAGAACTGGAAGAAATTCCAGAGCCACAAGCTATTACTGAAAGCTTGAAGGAACCAGAAGTTTCAAGAGAACCGGACATCCCTACGCCACTCCGCAGGAGTAGTAGGCAGTCTCATCCGCCCGAGAGATACTACGGTTTTCTCATAGACGGGGATAGAGAGGATTGCACTATGGATTATGGTGAGCCTACTAGCTTCCAGCAAGCCATTCAGAGCAGTGACTCAGTAAAATGGCTGGATGCAATGTGGGCCGAGATGGAGTTTATGTACACCAACAAAGTTTGGACTTTGGACTTTACTTCAGAAGGGGTAAAACCCGTAGGATGCAAATGGATCTTCAAAAAGAAGATTGGTGTAGATGGGCAGGTTGAGACCTATAAAGCTAGACTTGTTGCAAAGGGTTTTCGTCAAAGACCTGGTTTGGACTATGACGAGACCTTTTCTCCAGTGGCTATGCTGAAATCCATTCGGATCCTTCTTGCCATTGCTGCCTTCCACGATTATGAAATCTGGCAGATGGACGTAAAGACGGCTTTTCTAAATGGAAATTTGGAAGAGTGCGTCTATATGGATCAGCCGGAGGGATTCATTCTGAGTGGGAGCAGCGGTAAAGTGTGCAAGTTGCTAAAGTCCATCTATGGACTTAAGCAAGCATCGCGGAGTTGGAACATCTGCTTTGATGATACTGTCAAGGAATTCGACTTTATCAAAAACCCAGATGAACCATGTATTTACAGTAAGATTGTAGGGAGAACTGTGGTATTCCTCGTCTTGTACGTGGATGACATTCTCCTAATAGGAAATGATATTCATATGCTGCAGTCAGTCAAAGGATTCTTGTCGCAGAGGTTCTCCATGAAGGACCTGGGCAATGCCAACTACATTCTGGGGATCCAGATCTATCGTGATAGATCTAAGAGGATGTTGGGACTTTCACAGTCAAGGTATATCGACACCATACTGAAAAGATTCAGTATAGAAGATTCCAAGCACGGTAATTTAACGGCTTGTCATGGGATCACCCTCTCCAAAGAGATGTCTCCCAAGACTGATTTGGAAAGGGATCGCATGTCTATTATACCCTACGCTTCTGCGGTAGGCTCTATAATGTATGTGATGTTATGTACCAGACCAGATGTAGCATACGCATTGAGCATTGTAAGCCGGTATCAGTCGGACCCAGGGAAGAAATACTGGATAGCGGTAAAGAACATTCTCAAGTACCTGAGAAGGACTAAGGAGATGTTCTTAGTGTATGGCGGAAAAGACCTCCAGCTCGAGGCCTTTGCTGACTCCAGCTTCCAGAGTGACAAGGATGACTCCAAGTCCATGTCGGGTTATGTCTTTACCCTCAATGGAGGGGCGGTTTGCTGGAAGAGTTCCAAGCAGGAGACCGTTGCAGACTCAACTATGGAAGCGGAGTACATAGCTGCTTGCGATGCCGCAAAGGAAGCTGTCTGGATGAAGAAGTTCCTCACGGAGCTTCAGGTGGTTCCTACCATTGTTGATCCAATACCGCTGTATTGCGACAACAACGGCGCTATAGATTTAGCGAAGGAACCCAGGTCCCATCAGAAGTCCAGGCACATTTTGAGGCGGTACCACCTGATCAGGGTGATCGTAGATCGCCGAGAGATCGAGGTGAAGAGAGTAAATACGGAGAACAATA
Organism: Agapanthus africanus; assembly: GCA_030015575.1. Taxonomy (NCBI): domain Eukaryota; kingdom Viridiplantae; phylum Streptophyta; class Magnoliopsida; order Asparagales; family Amaryllidaceae; genus Agapanthus; species Agapanthus africanus. The sequence continues at coordinate 481,062,151 of JASDDO010000010.1, read as the reverse complement.
CTGCAGATCCACTCACGAAGGTCCTACCCTAGACTCAATTCGAGCGGCTGATCGAGATGATAGGTCTTCGATACGCCAGTACATGGCCTTAGTGCAAGTGGGAGATTGTTAGTGTATATGCCCTAGAGATCATTACTGTATCATACTAGATTGTATATTACTTAATGGAAGCTTGGAAGGGTGAAGGCAGAAAAGAACGAATGCTTTTATTGTCACAAGCAAGGGCACTGGAAGAAGGACTGTTTGGCCTTTAAAGCCAAGGACCAGAAGCAAGCTGTTGCTTCTGCTTCAGGTGTGTTCGTAATCGAAAATTGTCTTTCAGTAAACTCTACTTCATGGGTACTTGATACCGGTTCTGGTTCTCACATCTGTAATTCTTTGCAGGATCTGAGAAATAGTAGAGTACTGGGGACATGTGATATGACTCTCCGGATGGGCAATGGAATGCATGTAGATGCAGTTGCAATAGGGGAATATCACCTAGGGTTGAATAGTGGACACATTTTGGTATTGTACAGCTGTTTTTGTATTCCCAGTATGTTGTGTAATATTATATCAGTATCTTTGTTGTCTAATGAAGGATATAATTTTGCGCTTGAAAGAAATGTCATGAACATTCTCCTAAATCAAGAACTGATTGGGTTTGGCACACTGGAAAACGGCATATACATACTTAATCAACCTCAAATTTTCAATATACAAAAACCACGTAAAAGAAAGGCTTCAGATTCAAATCAAGCCTTCCTATGGCATTGTAGACTTGGTCATATAACCGAAACAAGGTTGAATAAGTTACATAAAGATGGATATCTAGATCCGTTTGAATATTCATCATATGCAACTTGTCAATCATGTATCAAAGGAAAAATGACCAAATCTCCGTTCACCGGACACGGAGAAAGAGCCACACAACTCTTGGGACTTGTACTCAGTGATGTATGTGGTCCAATGTCTACACATGCACGAAGCGGTCACTCCTACTTCATAACTTTTACTGATGACTTCTCTAGGTATGGACATATATTCTTAATGAAACATAAATCTGAAGCCTTTGAGAAGTTTAAGAAGTATAAAAATGAAGTTGAGAAACAGACTGGTAAAAGCATCAAGACACTTCGATCTGATCGAGGTGGAGAATACTTAAGTACCAGTTTCCTTGAATACTTAAAAGAGAATGGAATTCTCTCTCAGCTTACTCCACCTTATACACCTCAGCATAATGGTGTATCAGAAAGGAGGAATCGCACTCTGTTAGATATGGTACGTTCAATGATGAGTAGTACTGAGTTGCCACTTTCCTTCTGGGGATTTGCTCTAGAATCAGCAGCATACCTATTAAATAGAGTTCCGACTAAGTCTGTGCCTACCACTCCATATGAAATGTGGAGCGGGAAGAGACCATATCTCAAGTATATCAAGATATGGGGGTGTCCGGTATATGTTAAAAAGCATAATCCGGACAAGCTCGAGGCACGATCGTTTTTGTGCAAGTTTGTAGGATACCCCAAGCATTCAAAGGGATATATGGTCTACCACACTGAAGAACAAAAGGTGTTTGTCACTCGCCACATTGTCTTCTTAGAAAGCGAATTTCTTGTAAAAGAAATTAGCGGGAGCGCGGTAGAACTGGAAGAAATTCCAGAACCTCAAACTGCTACTGAGGACTTAGAAGAATCTCATATTTCAATAGAACATGACGAACCAACGCCGCTCCGCAGATCTAGTAGACTTTCTCATCCTCCTGAAAGATACTATGGTTTTCTTCTTGATGGGGATCGAGAGGATTGCATCATCGATGATGATGAGCCTGCTAGTTTTCAGCAGGCTATCATGAGTAGCGACTCAGTGAAGTGGCTGGATGCTATGAGATCTGAAATGGAATCCATGTACACCAATAAAGTATGGACTTTAGAAGTTGCTCCTCCTGGGGTAAAACCAGTTGGGTGCAAATGGATCTTCAAAAAGAAGATTGGTGTATTTGGACAAGTGGAAACCTACAAAGCTAGACTAGTTGCAAAAGGTTTTCGTCAAAGACCAGGATTGGACTATGATGAAACTTTTTCACCAGTAGCTATGCTTAAATCCATTCGGATCATGCTTTCCATTGCTGTCTTCCATGACTATGAAATCTGGCAAATGAATGTAAAAACAGCTTTTCTAAATGGACATTTAGAAGTGAGTGTTTACATGGATCAACCAGAAGGTTTCTTAGACAGTGGGAGCAGTGGAAGAGTGTGCAAATTGCTTAAATCCATTTATGAAGCAAGCATCGCGGAGTTGGAACATCTGCTTTGATGAGACAGTCAAGGAATTTGACTTTATCAAAAATATAGACAGTCAAGTATGTGTCATGATCACTATTTGTTCTCGCTTTTACGCTAATGTACTTACCACAATCCAATCACTAATATTCCAGTAATCAAAAAATAGTCATTAGAGTATCGATGCAAATGATCAATAATTACTCAGGGTATAACAGTCATGCAACATGATGTAAATGCAGTAAAATGCACTACTAATAATATATGAGCATCCGGTGTCATTTGGATTAGAAAAATCGCATTAAATCACACATGCATAATTTTGCAAAACAATATAAAAGGCGTAAATAGTATATTTAATTATCTGTACAGCAAAATTGGTTTCGAGTCTATCGAATTTATAGTTTGGGAGATACGGTTGTTTAAATGCAGGTGTTCACTGCTAGAATTACAGTTTCTAAACTGAAAGTCTATTTTAAAACATGTTTTACCCCTAGTTACAGTCACAATTTGGCGTCGCTGCAGTTGAATAATATATAGGGTTATCAGTTGGTGTTTCAATGCAAAAATACAGATCAATAATAGCCGTCATATATTAGGACTTATGTACAGTTCATTGTTATCATGTTTAAATTGAGATGGCAGTATTCGGCCGTACCTATCAACAATGTAAACTATGTTATAAATATCAAACAACACCGGAATTTAATAAAACTAGTGTCACTGGAAAGCTAACTCAAATTACTACGCCTTGATGTATGGTTCCGCACACTTGCGCACTTATTTTTAAACAGTGGGATACATGCGTTCTAAAATAGGTAAAGGCATAGATTCCTGCTCTGGCTTGCAGTCCAAAGCCATGAATCACCTCAGTTTTTATTGTCATAACTTATTAAAATTCAAAGATAAACTATAGGGTACTGTAGGTTTATCTGTTGGTTTCAGTACGAGCCACAGAATGCTAAGATCCGATATATAAATGATTTGTTATGAATTTAACGGTCTAGCATGTCCGGGAAAATTCAGATTTCGCAAAGGTTATCTGGTGTCATTTTATGGGTGAAATAATATTAATTTGAAATCCAAATTTCTACAGGATAATGGGTTCTTCCATTTTTGAAGGAATTAAATTTCTGGAAACTGTGTCTTTTCTCTCTTTTCTTTTTATCTAATTCTTTTTCCTGGATTTTGAGTCTGAAGAACAGAATCTCTTGATGAGAATTAAATTCTCAACTTATGAGAAGATTTGTTTTACGGATCTCAGATACAGAGAAAAACTAAGTTCTTTTATTTGAATGGTTAAACCCTTATTTTTGTTTTACTTATGCTAGGCAAAGAAGATATGTTTATCTCTACTTTTCTTTACCTAGGGTTTAAGAGAGTGAGAATTTTCTTTTTTGAAGAGATTTAAGTTCTTGGTTTTTGTGGAAAACTTATGGGGTCGATTTTCCTTCTGAGACTTGAAGTCTCGGATTTTTTATATAGGAGAAGCAATTTTTTAATCAGTTTGAGAAAATCTTTCATTTGAGATATGCTAATTGATTTAATTGGGCTCAAAAATTGTTCGGGGGATTTTATCCACCGTTGGATTTTTGATTCAGTGGATTTCTGTTTTATTGAATATATATTTTTGTTTTTAACAAAATTAGGGAAATATTTTCTTTGTTTAGAAAGATGCAGGGAAATATTTTCCATATTAATTCTGTCAAACGGTGATTTTTAGAAAGATGCAGAATATATATACAGAATTTAATTCTGTCAAACGGTGATTTTTAATCACCATTGGATTTTTAATCTAAGGATACTCTGTTTAACATAGAATATCTTTTTTTGTTTAGAAAGATACAGGGAAATATTTTCCATATTAGAATTTAATTCTATCAATGGATATTTGATCCAACCGAGAATATCTTTCTTATTTAGAAAGGTTAGGGAGATATTTTCCCCAAATAGAATTTAATTCTACCATCGGATCTTTGATCTAATGGCTCTGTTTCACAGAGAATATCCCCAGATTTTAGGAAAATAATTTCCATGTAGAATTTAATTTTATCTGCTCTTAATTTGGGTGCTGGCGCTCACGTAGTACGTACGTGAGGCGTCACTATAGAATTTAATTCTTTTATAACATGTGCCTATGTGTCTTGCATGTCGGCGCTCACGTTTCACGTGGGAAACACGTGAGGCGTTGCCCGACTGATTTCTAATTAAAAAGCAATTTTTTTATGAGGGAACAGTTTCATATAGAGAATACAATATTTTTAACATTATACTCAAATTATGAGCATATAATTTTTCATATCTCCTAAGTACGAATGTGATTTTTATCTATTCATAGCGTATATATGTGTATATGTATATGTTTATCCCAAGAATCATGAAGATTCTCCTTGAAACCATGCTTTATTCTTAAAAAATGCGTTCATCAACCCATTTCAACTATGTGAAAGAAATAGAATGACCTATTTCCCTTATATGCAGAACATAGTGCCGTCCATGTTCTAAATTCAGTCCAATTTTGACAAGAACATGGATATTCATGTTCTAAAGTTCCTCATCTTCTTTCTTTACTGAAGAAAATAGAGAATTCATAGAAGGTCCTGACACCATGTGGTTCAAAATGGGTCGGGACCCTCAAAAATGGGGCCTCCCAATAGCAGGAGGGGTCCTGATGTCGGGAGCCTTCCCCCCAAAACAATTCTTTTGAATTGTTTAAGGAGGTTTTGCTCCATATTTGAGGTCCCACATCTATATTACAGGTTTATAGCTTGCTAATGATGTTATATGCATCAATTTTGGGTCTGATCAAGTTATTGATCATTGACCAATTTATTTTGTTTAATTACTATATATGTATTTATCATTAAATACTATATAAATATTTATCTTTTGGGAGTTAATTTTTTACCAACAACTTCATCTTGGAAATTTTTCTTAATCTGCCGCAATTATTTTATTGCAGTTTTATTGGGAAATCGTTACTTAATACCCCGTTCATTTCGCTTTCGAATATAGTTATTGAAACTTTGATTTTTCATGCTCTTTTTTGGTATCTAACGGAAAATTATATGGAAGACCATCATTTTCAATTTTTTGTCATGATTGCAAATTTTCGTAAATAAATTCCAATAATACACTTCAACTTTGTCGTGGATATTTTTTAGCTTGCGACAACCGTCTTACTGCAGCAATACTGGAAATACGTCGCTTAATGACTGTTCATTTTGCTTTCAATATACATATGGAAATTTCGGTTGAGTGGGGAAGTGACATGGGTGGAGAATGACATCCATTTTCTAGTCAATCCGTTAGAATAAAGATAGTAGAAACATAGTTTTCAATTTCCTACATTTCTTACCCCTTCCCATTTTTACCAGACATGTAGAAAGAGAAAGCCGCAAACTAATCATTTATTTAGCATTTATTTATTTTTATTCTCCTCGATCAATAGAGAGAAAAAACTCTAGTAAATTAGCAGTGTATTACTCTTCATATATTTTGGATATGATATACATCATCTATAGGCCTTCCATTATTAATGGCTGTGTTGAGGTTGCACATACTCGTGAATCTCACACTATCTATATCAGGACTGGATAGTCTTATAACCTATCAGAGAAAATATTTTTCATTAGAAAAGGCTCAAGCGTTCCCGTACATGATGGTTTTGAGTTTTTGGAAGTCACCAATAGGATTAGGGCACAGTTATTGGAATATAAATTATATTCGTCGAACTCTCGTCTCATTTTTTTGGGCCCGGTGACAAGATTTAAAGATTGCATCAGAGCATCTAGGTTCAATTCTCCTTGCAAATGTACTAAATGTGGATTTTATTTATATTACCTGTGGGAATATGTTGGATTTAAATTATAGGCCTCCTGAAACTAGGAAATAGTTTCTTGCTTTGACCAGAAACCATCAAATAGCGTCAAAATTATTTTAAAAAAAAAATACCATATGTAACCTTCGGCGTCAACTGTTAATGATTTTAATTAGGCATGTTAAATGACATATTTATCCTTTTAGTTAATTTATTATTAATTTAATTTTAATTGTTTTATTACAATAAGTAATTAAAGTTTTCATGGTTGGGCGACGGTGAAGATGACCGGTGGCGAGAGGAGGCGGCTGGAGGAGATGGTCACGATGGGAGGAGCGGTGGGGAGGTAGCGGCTGAAGGAGTTGGTCATAAGGGAAGGGGCGGACACCGAAAAAGGTGGCTGTGAGGAGAGAGGAGGTGTCGGGTGAGGAGAGAGGAGGTGTCGGGTGAGGAGGTGTGGGCGACGGCGACGAGGAGGTGTGGGCGGTGGTGGTGATGGAGGCTTAGTTAGGGTTAAGGTTAGGAAGAGGAAGAAGCCTAAATCCACATCAAAATTTATGTATGGACAAATTTAAACCAAACTATATCAGTCTTTAATTTCCTCCCCTCCAAATCGCATCTCATCGCTTCTCCTCCACCTACGACCCCTCGTCTGCCGCGTCGTCACCCTCGACCTCTCCTCCAACCTCACCGGCTCCATCTCCTTCCTCTCCATTTTCTTCCTCTCCTACCTTCGCCTCCTTAACCTCCCCAACAACCTCTGTCCTCTTCTCCAACCCGATCCTCTCACTCCGGCGTTTTTCGATCTTAGCGGATCTGCTGGCTAAGATTGGTGGCGTGTTCGGAGACGAGATCGGCAACGTCAAATACTAGCTTCCCGACAAGGACCCCAACGTTCTCGTCTCGATCTTGTCGCAGGAGAATCTCAGTAATATGATGGAGGAGCTCGATTGCGTCGCTGACAAGCCCCTCAATGTTCTCGTCTAAATCTTGTCGCAGGAGGATCTCAGCAACATGATGGAGGAGCTCGATCATGTTGCCGACGAGCCCACGAGGATGCGGATCTTCGTACAAAGCTGCGGATTTTCGTGATCTCGCTGACGACGATCATTATGCGATCAACACGGGACAGTGCTATATCAACGCTGTGAACATGATCTAGATCGGGATTAAGAGGAAGGACGGTAAAAAAGACAAAAATTGAAGGTTGATGTAGCGGGGGTTAATTTTTTTTCATACATAAGTTTTGGTTTGGATTTGTCAAATAAAGATTTGGCAATATCGCCATCTTTTTCTTATCAGTTGGGTATGACCTCGAGATGATATCATATCATCAATTCCTTCAACTGCCGAGAGTTTTTATTTGGTTTAAATTGTTTAAACTTTTGACCATGCAATATAAACCCATGTTCTTGTTTTTAAGGATTTCAATTTTTGACGGTTAATTAAGATTTTATGCTAAACTATCTCAAACAGTTGTATTTATAAACCAGTTAAGAACCGGTGAGAAATTAGAGCCCCAAGATTTCTTATGTGGTTTATAAACACAACTATTCTTCATAAAAGATCGACATCATTTTGAGTTATCACTTTAAAGTATTTCTCTCACAAGCTAAATCGATGGCAAGCTCATTATCCTCTAAATCCTCCGGAAAGTGCTGTAAAAATAATTATGCTAGAACGGCTTTCACCTAATTCGAGAGAAAGTTAATCGGTATTGTACAGAGGGAGCGAGCTTCGTGGACGAAATAAATTGTGTAAGGTGGTTTCTTTGTCCAATCGAAGGATCGTTATAGTGAAAGGAAAAGTACCGAAGATGGAGGCCTTTGGGTGTCGGATTAGGTGAAGGGCGTCGAACCACCCTAAAATCCACCTTTTTCGATTTTCTCTTGTTTAACTTCTTTGCTTTATTTTGCTGTATTTGTGCAAAATGCTATCAACATTATAGTGATTGTTTCGTATGTTTAATTTGATACATATTGATACTTGTTTTGAGCAGAACATTCAGTTTGTGAGACCTTATTCAAAGCCCCCAACCCCGCAAAAAAAAAAGGGTCAGTGAGCTCCACTTTCAGATTAGAAAAGAAATTTACTTGTATGACAGTTAAATTAAGTCTTGCACCGCTTTTGGGATGATCAATTCCATTCAATTTGAATTGTATAATATAAATTGTAGACACCAATTTTATGAAATTTCGACCTTTTCCTTCCTTCTCATTTATACAATGCATGTGTGATATCCATGGGTTCTTATAATATACATTGTAGACACCAATTTTATGAAATTAAGTTTCTTTATCAGTTTAACCACTTAGGTCGTGTTTATTAAATAATAATGACACGGCAATTTAATTAGCACTTATAAAATAATAATGACGTGGTATTTAATTATGTGTATTGCATATAAATCAATGATGTTTTTTTGTTTAATTTTTTTGAAAAAGTAAGAAGCTAAATCATGCGTCAATTTCAAAATTAAACGACCCTCTTCCTTTTGCCCTATAAAAGATTGGCGTTTTCGGCACATGCGTTTACACGTGATTGTAGAAATTTGTATTTATTAATTTACCTACATGCATAAAATAATAATGATGTGGAAATTTAATAACATACATCGCACTTGTTAAATAATAATGACGTGGCATTTAATTACGTGCATTCACCTAAATCAACTATGTTATTTTTGTTTGATTTCTTTGAAAAAAGAACGATGTCTTGTCACCAATCAGTTTCATTCAAAATTAAATGCCCCTTTCATTTTGCCCTGTAATAGTAAAGATAGACTAATATTTAGCACGTGCGATGCACATTTGTATTTTTTTAACATGGGCAAAATTTTGAGATTTTTTAAAAAGAATTAGTTAAAATAATATAGAATTTAAAGGTTTTCAGCAAGATTTTTATTTTAAAAAATTTAATTAGTTAGCAGTCTTAAATAATTTTTAAAAATCGTTACCATATTTAACTAAAAGTATTTAAGATATTTCTCAACGAATAATTAAAGTGATTTAAATTAAAAAAAAACCTAACAAATATCTTTTCTATATACCTTATTAATTTAATTATGTACATTACACATGCCATAATAAGTTGGCACGTCATCGCTGCTTAGATAGCAGCAAATTAGAGGGGTTAATTTTGCACGTGCTCCGTATACCGCTCCTTTGATATTGATATAGTATAGAAGTAGAGATGAATATTTTGTATTAAAATAATCTGAAATCGATATCTCTAGATTAGGTAATAATGATTAAAATCAACAATACACATAAAATGTCATATACCTGCAAGCACCAATAATGTTTGCTCGTGGGCATTGAACATAATCGTTGGATGTAGTGTTCGCAGACCAGCAAAGCAAAGGACTCTCAGAGATGGTTACCCAGGACCTCCTTCGATGCCTAAATCGGTCACCGCTATAACTTATATATATAGGAATCTTCGATGCCAAAGTCAATCACCACTGTTGTAGTAACCGCCTTTTTCCAGCCTTTTTCATCACTGCAATTGTCATTGTTGTCAATGTTACCTTTACCGTTGTTGCCAACAATTCGTCATCGTCACAATCCCCATCATCAATACCGTCGTCACCACCATCACTACCACCGCTGTTGTTGCTACCACCATTGATGTCTCCGTTTCCATCATTTTTTTACTTACTATAATTATGAAGATGATGAAATTATACCAGACATGATAATACAATATTCTCTGTAATTGGATGTTTATGAGTCAGATTTCTAAGAATGTTAGTCTTAGGATGGAAAGAAGATCATGATAATATCAATAATATTGCAATTCTCCTTGAGTGTAATCATGGTCAATAATCTTAACAGGCAAGATTACACTCAAATAAATCGCAATTAATCCTTGATTTGGTCAAGAAACAAATGCTCCGAGACCATGTCAAGAACCACTTTACACGAAAGCTTAAGCTGCTAGATTACGGGACAAAAATGTATATCAAGACAACATAATACTTTAATACTTCTGCTCACGTAGGCCTTCGAGTTTTGGCCTGATAGCTTCATTTTAATGCATATTTTGTAACATTACCTAACTTTATTATATCACATTTAATACTGCACGAAAGTGTTTTGTGATATTTGCAAGTGACAGGGTCTTAATTGCAAAATGAAAAGAAAAGATACCAACACGTGCGATTCTCGTTGCAAATCAGTTAAAAAAGAGCAGAAGCTTACGTATCAGATTTACAGAGATTTAAAGGGCTTAAAAGAACCAACTCAGCGCAACAAAGACACAGGAGACAGTGAGGCCCACTTGCTTAAAATAAACCGACGGTTTTGCCAAGCGTACCGACGGTTTAGCTAGCCCACTTAGGCTGATTAGGTCAAATTTTGTTATCTGTTTTGGTTAATTTATGGTAATCCTGTTGGTATCCTGATTCGATAGAAAGAATATTTACAGATATTGAATACAGAGGGCTAAATCATTTTCTCTCTTTTATTATTTTGATGGCTAGGGCTTGAGAGCAAGATTTAGGCCCGTAAGCAATTCAACTTCTACTTTTATTTTATTTATCATGTTTAATTTTTATAATTATTTTGTTTTCAATTCCATGTATAGCTAAATTCTCTATCTGGAATTTAGAGGAAATTACATCTATGATTGGCGTTTGTTTTTAAAGTTCTAGTTTTTCGTTCATGTTCTTAAAGACAACTTCTTAAGGACGTGTTTAAATGTTCCGGATTAAAATTTAACGGATTGAGTTTTGGATAATAATGTCTCGGAATACATCTACATTCTTTCAAGCAAAATATGTTAGAAAGTTTCATGTCAAATGGATGTTTGGTTAATCTAGAATAAAGTTTTCCATTTCATAACTATATTAAAAATATTGGGAGTTGGAAATAAAAACATAAATTGTTTATTTGTTATAATTTAAAAGGATAAAGAAAAATGAAAGAAACAGGTAATAAATGGTTCAAGTTTCTTGAGAGAGAAAAAAGCATTCAGGCTTATGAGCTAATTTTTCTAAGCCGGAGGAATGGACCATTTCGGAGCTTTTTTCCCTTCGGATTTACTCTTAGAGAAGCACATCTAAACAAAAAATTCCGCTGAATTAGCCAAATCCAGAATAAAAATGAAATCTATGCTTGTAATCAAATGAAAAGTGCATATTCAAATATGCCCTAAATCATAGAAATCAACATTTGTAAAACATCACCGATAAATTAGATGGATCTCATAATTGACAACCATGATATCTCATCAAGAGAAGGGATTTCGAATAGAGATTTCTATGGTTTGGAGTTGATCTAATTAATTTAGGGTTAACATTGAGTAGCCGATAAAGCCAGGAATATGTATGGTTGACAACCGTTAGATATATCTAGTGGAAGGTTTAGATAAATTTAATTATTAGTTAATTAGAATTTAATCCTTAAAACAATTACTTTCTATATTGTTAATTGATAGGGTATGCGAGATTCGTATAGATTATGCTTGCTAATTGTTTGATAGTTTATTACCGTGGGCATATGATTTATAATTTTAATAATTGATAGGAAATTGGTTCAAGGGTAGAAATTAAGAGTAGGAAAACAATTCAATTTAAAACACCATGAATAGATTAAGTGGATTTAAAAGCCTGAATATTTTCCTTTATTCAAATCTTTATCAATTTTGCATTTATTTATTTAAATTTTCTTTAATTTAATTAGTTGGTATAATTTCCAAAACTAAAAGATTTTCTTGATTCGGCATAATTTAAATAGGACTTGCGATATAATTTAAAATTAATAAAATTTCCCATCACGGCCCATGTGGAGATAAAGGCCTCTAGCGGAAATTCTCGCTAGTATAGACATAACAAATGGGGGTAAACAAATATAATTTAAATTGAGAATTACGATGTTTGAACCTATGACCTCCGAAATCCGATGTGCTCTGATACAATGAAAAATTTGGAGAAGCAAAATTATAACTTGTATATTTCTTCAATAACGATTACACATATATTTACACAAAATATAAAGCTTTACAATAAAATCTTTCTATGATTGACGGATGCCGGATCTCGTCAAGATGTTACATTCCGTAGATCTGCTGCAAGCGACGATGGACGGCTGAGATTGAGTTGGAGGTTGCCTCCTGAAGCTTTGTTCATATCAGATTTTTGCATTTTTATACCGCCCAATTTTTATCACATTGCTTATCGGTAGGTACTCTTGAGCCGTGTTTGCTAGTCAATTGCAGGATACAGGTTCTCAGCTCTAAACAGTGAAATTCATGGAAAAACACGACAAAATCCGGATTACTGCCAACCACAAATAAAACACGGGTTTCCGCTCTCTATCCGTGTTATCGCACACCAGTTTAAGAGACAAAATGGCAAATCGATGTCATTTTCATGCACAAAACTCAATGTCAACATAAGATCTAACATATCTACGCGGAGCTCAAGGAAATCATGGCAAAAGATCCACATTACATCACCTTTTGTTCTGCTGAAATTCTGGAAAAATTGTGAAGAGTTTCTGAGAAAAAACATATACCACACTGCAGACAACAACAAACAAGGGAAAACCACCAAGTTTCAAGACCTAAGTCCCCTAAAGGGCCGCGGTTCCGCGGCATAAGCACGCTTAGGCCGCGGAACCGCGGCCGTACGGTTTCGGCAGAATGTCATCTTTTGAGGGTGTTTTGGTCATTCCATGTTTATTCTGAATGTTGCCCTGGAATTTCTGTTTCCTGCCTATAAATAGTCCAAAACTTGCCAAAGCAAAGGGTGCTTATTCTTGTATTTAGATTTTAGAATACATGTTGTTGTTTTTCTTCCTCTTCTCATCTCTTCTCCATTAAAAACTTGTAGTGAGCTTTTGTGAGTGAAGGATGAATAAAGGAGTTCTTTTTGTTACCTTGCTTATCTTGTTATTTTGTCAATTATAATTGCTTGTATTTTTCATTTGCTAATCTAGTTGTTGTTATTTGTGTTTGTTTCTTTCTTGTTCTCTTTTTCTTTATCCTTAAACAACAATGATGCTTAAGCTTGATCCTTGCCAAAGTGAGGTCTCAATTAGCTAGTTGTAATCTCCTAACCTCCTTCTTTCTATCTTCCTCCTTTTGTTGTATTTTCTTTTTCTTATAATGGGTGAGTAGTTTTCATACTTGTTAAGGTAGGATAAGGAAGGTTTGAGAGAAGGAAATCTCTCTCACTCTTTCCTTGCCCAACATCATAATTCGGACTCCCGTTAATTGAACCACAATCCGCTCCCTACGGCATCCTATCCTACATGATAGCGGTGATTCCTTAGTGAGACCGGTTGTGGTTGAATTAACCGGAGGTTAAGGCTAAGAGCCAAGAACGGACGGACAAGCACCAAAAGGAAGAACTTATGCGTTGGAAAGCCTAGCTTATACTCGCAAGTTCCTTCCTAGTCGTGCTAATCCCCGTTGTTGCCGATTACCGTAACACCGATATTAAGAGTGGCAACGAAAGAAGTGAGCGACTCCTAACTCAAACTAACCTAATCCTAACCCTAACAAGTTCTATTTACATATCATTTTAGCACATTGTTAATCTCAAAACAAATCTGGACATTTGGACTTAACTCGTTAAAGCACATAGAAAAAGATTCCCATCTCCCTGCGGACGACCCGTACTCAACCGGCTAGCTACAAGCGAAACCGTCTTGATTGCGGTAATTAACTAAGCACGCAAAAGCTCTACCAATCAAATGGCGCCGTTGCCGAGGAGACAGTAGTTTATTTCTTTGTGTAATTTCGGGTTAATTTGTGAATATAAATCTAACCGAAAAACAAAACAAAAATATATACATTGTAAAAAATCATCTTGTTATTTTTGATTAGTTTTTGTGCAAGTATGCAGGATAAAAAGAAGTTCGAGTTCAGTGCCAAAGACGTGGGAAGTTAGACCCATATCTCACGGCTATACCGCGACGGATCAAGACGAAGCAAACGGTCTGCTGTAAAATTCTGGAGCATATTCAGTGAGCAAATCAAGATTCAGGAGCTCCAGACAAGAAGAGGACAGCCAAGAAAGCACACACAAAAATTTTAGAAGCCCAATTCCACCTTATTGCCGCGGAACCGCGGCATAAGCAGGCTTAGGCCGCGGAACCGCGGCCGTTTGGTGCCTTCTGGGTGCCAAATTCCCTGTAAGTGTTCCTTATCTCCTCCCCACTCCTCTGAACTCCACTGAACTGTGTTTTCTGCAGCATTCTTTGCGCAAATTCTCTTCCCCCTTCCAATAAATTGTTCTTGTGCAGGATTCTTTGCGCCGCGCTAAAAAATAAAAAAATTGATTGCAGTTGATTGTTACTGCTTTGCATTTATTAATACGGACTTTAAGGGGCTTGAAACCAATCCAGATTGGGTGGGGATTTTATCACCCTTCCCAGGACCCCAGAAATCACAAAAAGCATATGCATTGACCATTGCTTAAATTAAAAAATACTAGACTCAGCCCTAAGGACTTCGCGCTCAATAGGACAGAGGACTAGTTACAGGCATCGGCCGTTTATCCTATCCTTACTTTGCGGTGTCTAGGCAAGTGTGTCCAAGGCAAGTGGTTACTTAATTAGGACCACTACTTACGTAGTGGGGAGCCTCCCACTTACCTGGCACTTACCTGACCGCAATTGGCGGAGAAGAGGCGGTTTGAGGTCCTATTTCTAGCCCTTTGGAACAGTTAGGAGCTGTCTAGCTGACCTAGGTGACCCTAGATCTAGGTGTGATTGTGCATATCTTGTTTGTGATTGTTTGAAGCCGTAAGTCCGTACATATTTCTGTAAAGTTCTTTCTAAAAAGAAAAAAAAACACAAAAACCAAAAACTTTTATAAAAACTTGCCCTTTGTCGCCAAAATCCCATTTTTTCACCCACCACCCATCGTATTTCTCCATTGACGTTTTCTTACCCTCACCTTCTCCGCTTTGACTATACTAAACTCGTTTAGTGTATGTCCGCTTGGACTCGGGACACTAGCGTCCGCCTAGTCCGCGTTACGTTAGTCGCTACCGACTACGCAATCGACTCAGACGTCGAAACTCCGTCCACGCCTCTTTCACCCTTACCTTTGCCGGCCAACTCCGACGTTGACCGGAATTCTGTTCATACATCTTCACCATCACCAACCTCTTCTTCCGCGATGTCAGGATTTAATCCAAACATCCCTACAACTCCCCCGGGATTGATTCGACCTCCTATGGATGCGAATAACCCACCACCACCGCCTGTCGTAGCGCCACAGCGAATCGCGCTCCAGGATCGTTTCTATCCCACCCGTTCTGCACTTCACACCTGTCTTTCCCTTCTACCAGCCAATGGGGATAATTTTGAAATTAAGCCCCACTTCATTAACATGCTTCCGAAATTTCATGGGCTTGAATCTGAAGATGCCTATATCTTCATCAACAAATTTCAAAACGTTTGTGCCATGATGAAAACGACCCAGCTGTCGGACGATGCTATACGGCTACGGGTCATTCTGTTCACTTTGTGCGATCTTGCTGAAAAATGGCTGTATAGCACCGCTTCCCACTCCATAACCAGTTGGGACGAGTTTGTGAAAGCGTTTCTCAAGAAATTCTATCCGAATCATAAAACCGCAAGAATCCGTAACGAAATCAACCAATTCTCTCAGCTTCCTACTGAACCCTTCTGGAAGTGCTTTGACCGGTATAAAGACCTTCTTGTTCAGTGCCCTCACCATGGTATCGAGAAATGGCAACTTTGTCAAACCTTATATGAGGGCCTGAACCCTGCAACCAAGCAGTTGTTGGAAACCATTTGTCAGGGCCACTTCCTATCGAAATCTGACGAGGAAGCATGGCAATTCTTCGACGACCTTGCAGAACAAACGCTTCAATGGGAGAGCACCAGACCGACTTCTTCTTCTTCTTCCTCCACTTCTACTAGTCAGTCTAGGGTAGGAATTCACCAACTCGATGTCTCTATTGCAATGAAAGCTGAAATGGCTGCAATAACGAGAAAACTTGAAGCGATAGAAAGCAAATTTTCATCTCCTGCTCCTGCCCCTGTTCTTCCCCTTCGTACCATTTGTGCTTGTTGTTTCGATCCTTCTCACTTAACCGAAGAGTGTCCTTACAATTCACCATCTCAAGGACAGGATCAGGTTAATGCTGCATTTCAGCAAAGACCAAGAAATAATCCATACTCTCCCACCTACAATCCCGGTTGGAGGAACCATCCCAATTTCGCCTGGAATCAGAATCAGCATCAATTCTAAGGCAACAATTTCCAAAGGCCCCCTCCGCCGCAACAACAAGCGCAACAACAAACTCAACATTAGTTTCAGCAGCCCTTCCAACCCCAACCTTTTCAAAATAAGACGAACAACTTTGCACCCAACAATTCTTTTCCGCAAAACAACTTTGTTCCGTCAAACAACGATAAGGTTTCCTCGCTAGAACGAAGTCTGGAGGCGTTCGTTAAACAATCGACACAATCCACCGCCAACATCCAGTCGTCTATTCAGTCTTTGGTGCAACACACTGCTGCACACGGGCAAAGCATCAAGACTATCGAAGCCCAGATTGCACAGCTGAATGCGGCGTTAAGCGAGCGAGAAAAGGGGAAGCTTCCATCTCAACCACTCCCAAATCCCGGTCACCCACATAATGTACATGTTGCTCTTGAACAACAAAACCATAATGTGAGTGCCGTGACTACATTGAGATCGGGAAGGATGCTGCACAACAACATCGGCACAACAATTGAGGATAATGACACCCCGGCCGCTTCTTCTTCTTCTTCTTCTTCTTCTTCTTCTTCTTCTGCTCTGAACGGACCCACTTCTCACTCCACGAAAACAACAGCTCTGGGATCCGTTCCAACTCCACAATCTCCACCACAAGCATTGGACTCAACAAATTTTAAAAACGTTCCATTTCCAAACCGGTTGAGGTCCAACAAACAAAATCCACAAATGGAGAAGATTCTGGAGTTGTTTAAGTAGGTTAACATCAACATTCCCCTTTTAGATGCTGTCCAACAAGTCCTGTCCTACGCGAAAATCTTAAAGGACTTGTGCACGAAAAAGTGGAAGTCTCAGATACCCAAGAAAGTTTTCTTGGCTAGTGCTGTGAGTGATGCTCTTACCTAATCTTTACCTCAAAAACGGAAGGACCCTGGCTGTCCTACGATTTCTATTACCATTGGGGATAAGAACATCAACCGCGCGCTATTAGATCTTGGTGCCAGTGTTAACCTGCTTCCATACTCAGTATATGAGCAACTAGGTGTAGGAGAGCTGAAACCCACACACTACACTCTCCAAATGGCCGACCGATCGATCACCCATCCTAGGGGTGAGCTAGAGGATGTGTTAATCAAGGTTGGGGACTTCATATTCCCCATTGACTTCATTATTTTGGACACACAGCCTGTAGCTAACCCCCGGAATCAAATTCCGGTGATACTCGGTCGCCCATTCCTTGCAACCTCAAATGCTGTGATCAATTGTTGAAATGGTTCGATGAACCTATATTTTGGAAATATGACAATTGAACTCAACATTTTTAGGTTGGGGAATCAGCCCTCCGAACCTAATGCTAATATACTAGACGTTTGCTCAATCCAGGAGATCACCCCGGAAGAGTGTGAATTCGAGGAGTTTCTGTTCGATCACGATAACCTTAACGCCACTAGTGCGTTCCTCTTCGAACCTGCTGCTGTTTTTGCGCCCGACAATGACTTTGAGTGTTTCACTTTCTCGAACGATCTTAGCCACTCACCACCCAAGTTTGAATCCTTCGAATTTCCGGATGAGTTATCTGAACCATCCAACTCGGTCGCTTACACTCGTTTTGAACCTTTGCTGGAATCCTTTGAGTTCGAGACCGTTTTACCAATCTTGCCTTCAATCGTTTCACCTCCAACGCTCGAACTTAAGCCTTTGCCGTCTCACCTTAAGTACGCTTACTTGGGTAAGAACGAGACCCTCCCTGTCATCATCTCGGCTTCTCTAGCTCCAGAGCAAGAGAAAGCCCTTCTCGCGGTCTTGCACAGCAATAGGTAAGCTTTTGGCTGGTCAATGGTCGACATCAAGGGGATTAGTCCCCTGATCATTGAACATCATATTCATCTGATGGATGATGCTAAACCAGCCAGGGATCCACAAAGACGACTCAATCCAGTCATGAAGGAGGCTGTAAAAAAGGAGATCGTAAAGTGTCTGGATAGTGGTATCATTTACCCTATCTCTGATATCCAGTGGGTTAGCCCCATTCACGTTGTCCCCAAGAAATCAGGCATAACGGTCATAACCAATGAGGCGAACGAGTTAATCCCTACTCGCACCCAAACTGGGTGGCGAGTATACATCGATTACAAAAAACTCAACGCCGCAACGCGGAAGGACCACTTTTCGCTACCTTTCATTGACCAAATGCTTGAACGATTGGCTGGACACGAGTACTACTGCTTTCTTGATGGCTACTCCGGCTATAATCAGATTCCCATCGCCGAAAAAGACCAGGACAAGACCACATTCGCTTGTCCTTTCGGCACGTTTGCATATCTTCGCATGCCCTTTAGGTTATGCAATGCGCCCGCTACCTTCCAGTGGTGTATGATGGGAATCTTCTCAGACATGGTGGAGAAATTAATGGAGATCTTCATGGACGATTTCTCCATCTTCGGTGATTCCTTTAACGAGTGTTTGCTGCATCTCGACGCTGTCCTTACCCGATGTAAGGACAAGAACCTCACTTTGAATTGGGAGAAGTGCCACTTCATGGTGCGCGAAGGTATTGTCTTAGGACATATCATTTCACAAAATGGCATAGAGGTTGACAAAGCAAAGATTGAGGTCATTTCCAATCTCCCTCCTCCCAGATGCGTCAGAGACATCCGAGCCTTCCTTGGCCATGCCGGTTTCTATAGACGGTTAATCAAGGACTTTAGCAAGATTGCTAGGTCCTTGACTCTTCTACTGGCCAAGGACACGCCATTCGACTTCAACTCGAGCTGTGTGACTGCGTTCGAGTCATTAAAAAGCTCACTCACTTCTGCTCCCGTTCTTTCTTCACCTGACTGGACGCACCCATTTGAGATTATGTGCGATGCATTCGACTTTGCCATTGGTGTTGTCCTTGGACAACACATCAACAAGATGCCGCACGTGATCTATTATGCTAGCCGAACCCTGAACGACGCCCAACTTAATTATACAACAACTGAGAAGGAATTCTTAGCTGTTGTATTTGCTTTAGAAAAGTTCAGGCCCTACCTCATCGGCTCTTCAGTCATTGTCTACACAGACCATTCTGCTCTGCGCCATCTTTTTACGAAGAAAGATGCAAAATCCCGGCTAATACGTTGGATCCTCTTACTTCAAGAGTTTGACCTTGTCATCAAGGACAAAAAAGGATGTGAAAACGCAATCGCTGACCATCTTTCACGACTTCCTTCTTCGCCGTCGCTTCATATTCCGATCAACGACGTTTTTCCGGATGAACAGCTCTTGACAGTATCTTGCGAACCCTGGTTCGCAGATATTGTGAACTATTTGGCCGCAGGGTTACTACCGACTGAATGGTCGAGTCAGGACAGACTTCGATTTTTATCCCAAGTAAAACACTTTTACTGGGACGAACCCTATCTGTTCAAGTACTGTCCCGACCAGATTATTCGTCGGTGTATCCCTGACGATGAATTCAAGAGTGTGTTGTCATTTTGCCACGACCAAGAATGTGGCGGGCATTTTGGCCCCAGAAAGACAGCCGAGAAGATCTTGCAGTGTGGTTTCTACTGGCCACAACTCTTCAAAGACGCTCATGACTACTGCAAGACTTGCTCCCGGTGCCAACACTTGGGCCGGATATCCCGGAGGAACGAGATGCCGCTCCAACCAATCTTGGTTGTGGAGATTTTTGACGTTTGGGAGATAGATTTCATGGGGCCGTTTCCCAGCTCTTTCGGGAACTTGTACATCCTTCTCGCTGTTGATTACGTCTCTAAGTGGGTCGAGACTGTGCCCAGCCGGACTAACGACAACAAGGTAGTCGTTAGGTTTCTTAAAGAAAACATTTTCTCCCGTTTTGGGCACCCCCGAGCGATCATTAGCGACAATGGAACTCATTTCTGCAATAAGACTTTCGAGGCCTTGATGCGGAAATATTCCATTAATCATAAGCTATCTACGCCCTACCACCCCCAAACCTGTGGGCAGGCCGAAGTTTCAAATCGGCAAATCAAGAAGATACTGGAGAAGACGGTTTCCAAGAACCGTAAGGATTGGTCGTTGAAACTCACTGATGCCCTTTAAGCATTTCGAACCGCTTATAAGACCGATCTTGGCATGTCTCCCTATCGGCTTGTGTACGGAAAGGCTTGCCACCTCCCTGTCGAAATAGAGCATCGCGCATTTTGGGCGATAAAGGAGCTGAATCTGTGTCTCGAAGATGCGGGCAGCCATCGGAAGCTGCAGTTGAACGAATTGAGCGAGCTTAGGGATGAGGCTTACGATAACGCGGTTGTCGTTAAGAACCGAACGAAGGTGTTTCACGATAAACACCTTTTGCGCAAAACTTTCACACCTGGACAACAGGTGCTGCTTTACGACACCCGACTACATTTCCATCCAGGTAAGCTCAGATCTCGCTGGAAGGGGCCGTATTTTGTACGGAATGTGTATCCGCATGGCGCTGTGGATTTGGAGAATCCAAAGGACAGTTCATTTTTCAAAATAAACGGACACAGACTAAAACCGTACCTTAGTGCCGAACCAACAGAGGAGCTCCTAGTCTTACAGGAGCCGGTTTACCCTGCATAATCTTCCTCTGCCTACCACCAAACTTCGGTTATCCAGCCAAGAACAGTGGACACTGTTCCAAATAAATTTGGGGGTATGTATATACCATTTTGTATATATTTGTGGATATTCTTTTCCTTTTTTTTTACTATTTTTCTTTTCTTTAAAAACAAAAACAAAAAAAATTGTATATCGAACCGACAATTTTGACCCTTCAATGATCTCTTCATGCAATGACAGTGAGGACACTGTCCAGTTTAAGTTTGGGGGTACGCTCGGTACGCATTTTTAACCTTCGCATTCATATGTATATTTTGCATCTGCATACTAAAATCCATAAAATCCATAAAAATCAGAAAATTTTCTAAAAACATAAAATCTTTTTTGTCAAGTTAGCTAGTAGGAGAACTCAGATTCAACATTTCGACGGTTTTGTTTGATAAGATAAGAATAACTAAATCTTATTTTTAGATTTTGAAAACCTGAAAGATAACTCTCCTTTGAAGTTAACTATAGCTGATATACGTCTTTACATCACACTACACGTATCGTGAGTTTTGGAAATTAGATGACAAGTCTATTATGTCTAAAAACTTTTAAATGGATAAATGATTTTCTGAGGATCAAATAGGTTTGTTCAGAAATAAGTAATATCAAGAATAGTTTATGAAGTAAAGTGAATATGAAGGAATGTTATTGATGCCTTAATTGGAACTAAGTCTGAAAAATAACCCATCTGGAACTTGATTGGAATGATTACACACCAAACCCACTAAACACGTCTTTTATCCAAAAAAATAATTGAACTGCCGGTTATATCTCCGTTCGTATTGAATCATCATGATTTTCACGCTAAATTGTCTTTTGTTTTTGGACCTAGGTAACTTGAGTAATTAAGTCCGCTGGGGTGTCTCTACACCTAGTGCCCTAAAACCAACTGGTTTGGGTGCATTGGCCCAAAACTCGTTAAGAAGCCTAGAAAGTCCAGATTAAAACAAAGTCAAGCAAGTGTTCTCTCCGAGTTAAAATTCCTAACGGTTCTTTGTGTGAGAATAATCTTGACAAAAAACAAGTTTTTATAAAAAATATATTTCTAGCGGAGATATGAAGGTTTTATTCTATGATAAAAACTATTGCACGTTCACAGAGGTGTGTATGAAATGAAAACAAGAAAAATGTGGAGTGAAAAATAAGACCTAGTTTCCTGTTAAGGAAGATAGAAATTCTGAAGTTGAAACTTTACTGGAAAACGAAACTTGAAAAATGCTTAACTCTTTATAAAACTTATGTGATCCTTTTAAAATTTTTATCTGGGCTTTTATTTTGTGACATGATGACTTTAACCGATCCTTCTGGAACTTAACGACACTATTTGTACTGCACGTAAAGACATATAAAATCTTAAGTTAAATAAGAAGCGAGGTGTGAAAAATAAAGGTTCGATAGTCTAGACTTAGGATAATAGAATTGTTATTTTTTGAAACAAAACTTTAGGGTTTGAATCATAGTTATTTTGCAAAACGAGCTTGACCGGATTTTGTGGGTAGTATCCGCTGAAAATCCTCAGGAGACAACACTCCTCCTACTAGGGACACCTAGAGGTTTAACGGCTTGTTGCACATGCTCAGTGTAATCGCGTTCCCTGCGAAAGTGAGGTTAGGAATTTTTGTGAATAAATTGGCTTTGCTCGGGACGAGCAAATGATAAGTTTGGAGATATTTGTTCATATCAGATTTTTGCATTTTTATACCGCCCAATTTTTATCACATTGCTTATCGGTAGGTACTCTTGAGCCGTGTTTGCTAGTCAATTGCAGGATACAGGTTCTCAGCTCTAAACAGTGAAATTCATGGAAAAGCATGACAAAATCCGGATTACTGCCAACCACAGATAAAATACGGGTCTCCGCTCTCTATCCGTGTTGCCGCACACCAGTTTAAGGGACAAAATGGCAAATCGATGTCATTTTCATGCACAAAGCTCAATGTCAACACAAGATCCAACATATCTATGCGGAGCTCAAGGAAATCATGGCAAAAGATCCACATCACATCACCTTTTGTTCTGCTGAAATTCTGGAAAAATTGTGAAGAGTTTCTGAGAAAAAACATATACCACACTGCAGACAACAACAAACAGGGGAAAACCACCAAGTTTCAAGACCTAAGTCCCCTAAAGGGCCGCGGTTTCGCGGCATAAGCATGCTTAGGCCGCGGAACCGCTGCCGTACGGTTTCGGCAGAATGTCATCTTTTGAGGGTGTTTTGGTCATTCCATGTTTATTCTGAATGTTGCCCTGGAATTTCTGTTTCCTACCTATAAATAGTCCATAACTTGCCAAAGCAAAGGATGCTTATTCTTGTATTTAGATTTTAGAATTCATGTTGTTGTTCTTCTTCCTCTTCTCATCTCTTCTCCATTAAAAACTTGTAGTGAGCTTTTGTGAGTGAAGGATGAATAAAGGAGTTCTTTTTGTTACCTTGCTTGTCTTGTTATTTTGTCAATTATAATTGCTTGTATTTTTCATTTGCTAATCTAGTTGTTATTATTTGTGTTTGTTTCTTTCTTGTTCTCTTTTTCTTTATCCTTAAACAACAATGATGCTTAAGCTTGATCCTTGCCAAAGTGAGGTCTCAATTAGCTAGTTGTAATCTCCTAACCTCCTTCTTTCTATCTTCCTCCTTTTGTTGTATTTTCTTTTTCTTATAATGGGTGAGTAGTTTTCATACTTGTTAAGGTAGGATAAGGAAGGTTTGAGAGAAGGAAATCTCTCTCACTCTTTCCTTGCCCAACATCTTAATTCGGACTCCCGTTAATTGAACCACAATCCGCTCCCTACGGCACCCTATCCTACATGATAGCGGTGATTCCTTAATGAGACCAGTTGTGGTTGAATTAACCGGAGGTTAAGGATAAAAGCCAAGAACGGACGGACAAGCACCAAAAGGAAGAACTTATGCGTTGGAAAGCCTAGCTTATACTCGCAAGTTCCTTCCTAATCGTGCTAATCCCCGTTGTTGCCGATTACCGTAACACCGATATTAAGAGTGGCAACGAAAGAAGTGAGCGACTCCTAACTCAAACTAACCTAATCCTAACCCTAACAAGCTCTCTTTACATATCATTTTAGCACATAGTTAATCTCAAAACAAACCTGGACATTTAGACTTAACTCGTTAAAGCACATAGAAAAAGATTCCCATCTCCCTGCGGACGACCCGTACTCAACCGGCTAGCTACAAGCGATACCGTCTTGATTGCGGTAATTAACTAAGCACGCAAAAACTCTACCAATCAAGCTTGTAGTTCTCAATGGGTTTGAGGCGGTTGAGGCCGAGGTACCTGCAAGGAAGTCCCGGGATGGTTGTACCACCGAGGACCCTCCGACGATCAAGTTAGACCGGATATTTGAGCAGAGTAACGGCCTAGTCATGAGAGAATTGCGTACCTCGATCGTCTGAGAGAGGGTTTATGTAGCGGCAGCGATGGACAGGCAGGCGCGAGAATCACGCCGGCCGTTACGCTCCCGACGTCATGCCCGCGTGATAAGCGGGATCCCGCATTAATGGCGAGATAGGCTCGTTAATGGGGGATCGTGATGGCATGGAACGTGGGATCGTGGGCGGTGGATATCTCGCCCATGGCGAGATTCGTGGTGCCGTGACGTGGGAGCTTGTGATCAGTGCTGCGGGTCGGTCAGGATGAAACAGAGGATGATGAGCTCGGCGAGAAGCTCGGGGACGAGCGGGAGGCCGAGGTATCCTGGTTCTGCTAAAGCCCGGAGACGAGCTGAGAGGGCCGAGGAGGCCAGTTGTACAGGGGGCTCGGAGATGAGCCAGTGGTTGTTTGTAAGGCGGGCACAAGAGGTGTGTGGTCGGTCGCAGAAGGTCGGCCACGTCCATGGGCCACAGACCCGGGGTATTCTAATGACGTAGCGTTCCTGGCCCTTTCTTGCTAACTTCGGGACACGTCATCTGCCATGTGTTACGATGACGATATCGAGCATCATCATTAGCCCCCCACTCTCATCCCGACCTGTTCATGGGTCGGGTCGAGAGTGGTCTGCCGAGTCGCCTTTGGCGAGCTCCTTTTCGTAGATATCGTAAGCGTGCATTCCCGGGCAATCAGCAGTATTTTCTTGATGACGTCAGCGAATCAGGGGCCGGATCTTGCATTAAAGAGGATGTGCCAGATCGTGCATACGCTCACCGAAGCGACAGCCCACGTGTCTGGCGCTGGTTGGCTGACGCGACGGGCCGCAGATTTCCGGCGTCCGATGGAATGCGATCAATGCGCGTGCGACAGGTGGAGTGATGGAGGCCATCGAATGCGATGAGTCGTTTTGAGGGGAGATAACTATTGCCGTTGGATGTGTACGCCGGCAGCTATAAATAGAGGTAGGGTCATCATCAGGACCCATACCACTTCATAGTTTCCCCGTCTAGAGTCTCGTTAGCTCGGCACTCTCTTTTTTAGGTCGGATCTCTGCGTTTTCTCTTCCGAGGACTCCTCCTCTTCATCAGGTTAGATGTTTTTTTTGTGAAGAGTCTGTAGAAATAGTTCGGGTTAAGTCTAGGGAGCCCCCTGTAGATTCTTCCTCTTCATCTTCTGTTTCTTCTTCTTCTGAGTCGAGCCTGTTTCCTCCCTTGGCAGAACAAATGGACCGATCCAGGATTCTTACTGCCCTCAGTGCCCTGTCCCAAAAGAGAGCCGGTGGTGTGGCCATGCCTTGGGCTGGCCCGAGTTCCGCACCAAAGGAGTCGCCGGTGACGAGGCCATCCGCCTCAACCCGAGCCCCCGATGATTGCCGTGGCGGCGGCCAGAGGCGTCCGCGGGTTTCCGAACCCCGGACGAGGGAAGCATAAGAGGACGAAGACGGGGTCCCTCTTAAGAGGAAGAAGACGGTCTCTCGCGCGCCACCGACTAAGATTCTCGAGGGGATTCCTGTGCAGGAGGGGGACATCTGCTTCGTAATCCCGTCCGGGCTTTCCGTTGCTGCCAGCCTGCTCGCTGATATGGAAGAGTCGGCCGGAGGCAAGATTCCTCGGGGGACCCTGAGGTCCCAAGTGGCGGCTATAGCTCAGGAGGCGGTGCAGGTACGTACTCCCTTATATACTATTTTGAGCGCCCTTTTCTCAGTTCGAGCGTCTCTAAGTCTCTCGGCTATTTTTCGTCAGGTCCTTCAGCACTGCGCCCTCGTTCCTCGCATGGAGGCCGAGGAGACTGCCCATGCTATGAAGTTGGCGGGGGAGTCTTCTTCGGAGGCCGAGGACCTGCGACTCGAGCTGCGTCTGGAGAGGGAAAGGAGGGCCGTCCTCGAAGCCCAATTGGCCACCGGGGAGCTCACCGTCTCAAAGTGTCGGGAGTCCTACCACTGGCTAAGCGATTCCTACCGAGCCATCGAGGCTAAGTTGTCGGAGCTGGCCAATCGCTATGCAGCAGTGAAGGGGGCGAGGGATGCCAGCAAACGAGATGCTGAGGCTGCACTTCAGGCGGCGAAGGTTGTCGAGGTTCAAGCTCGAAAGGCGGTGGCCGATCACAAGGGGTCGTACCAGTTTTACGCCGACCTCGGCGAAGCCTCTGCCATTGTATGGCACGAAGCTCTTGATTCCGTCAAGGCACGGTTTTCGGAGTTTGCCGACGGTGAGCTCCGCGCTCGGGTCCCGCTTTCGGTGGTCATGCCTCCGGCAGATTGTAGGGTTAACTTAGCACCTTGTGAAGGTTTTGGCAAACATCAATGATGCTACTTAAAAAAATTTGGGGTGCTAAGCAAACCAACCAAGTAATCGATCTAGAGAATTAGGGTTAAACAAGATATGTAAACTCTTTACATCTAAGTGAATAAGGAATACAACCTTTGTAGACCGGTCCTTCACTTCAATAGCTCCATATAGTAGTTCCTTCGCTGCAATCACGAACTTCTGGACTCTAGAGAGGCTTCCATGAAGAAACGAACAAGCTTGCTTCGAAGTCTTCGAGGCCGAAGATGATCTACGTCGAGGAGACACTAGCTCATGCGATCTCTTCACTAATTGTGTAGATTAGTGAAGCAAACACCCTAAACTAAATGGCTAATAGTAGAGGATTATGAAGTAGAAATTTAGCTCACTTTAGTATTTAATTTCTCACTATATTTCTTCTTGATCTCAAAGTCAATAGAGCAAAAATGAGATGAGGAAGAAGAAGAAGAAGAAGAAGAAGAAGGAAAAATATCTCAAGTGATGAAAATATCTCACATAGTTCAAATGCAACCCTTGGGTGAGTATATCATCCATACACTAACCCATGTAGAGAATTAACTATGGTAAGGGTTAATGGTTAGATCACAAAATATCTTAAGTAGAAATAAAAGAGTGGACTAAGTCAAAGCTTATCTACAAACTTCTAGCTTTGATTTATTCCACTAATTTGTAATTACTTAATGATAAATGAAACCTTAACATAAACCCTAGCATGGTATGTGTCTCATACATACATGTTGTATGTGTAACCTAGCATGTCACAATATTATATATCACATATATAATATTCATTTAACAAAAGAAAACAATATAATAAACATATATCATATATATGTTAAATGCATCATAAGTGAGAATAATAAATATTTAAGTGAGCATATAATACACACACACACATATACATATATGTTATATATATTATTTTATTGAATCAACACTTGATCCGATAACCCAGCTATATCACATATAACCGGCCAATATCACATATCGCGAGAATAGAATACGGTATCACATACCCGTATTAATCTCGGTCCCGCACATATCACATATGTGCTCCTACTCCATTTCGCATGAACCAGGAAAGCTCTGTATAGGACTCTAAAGACTCGTCAATACGCCGGCAGCAGGTGATGATCATATCAAACACCCACAAGCCGCAAGCGGTCAACCAAACGTAATGGTCACCCGGGTATTGAGCGATCAAAAGATCAACAAGCAAGCCTACTCATACTTTTATGAATCCAATCAGTAACACTACCGTACAGTCTGGTCTCTTCGTCTGATATGTCGCATATCATATAGCCTGGGGGTGGTATAACGTCAGACCCCAATAGCCTGATAAGTCATGCCGATGCAAGGTCCATAACGGTTTGAGAAACTACTGATAACACTTACCAGTAAATCTCAGCAACCCTGGCCAGGGATTTCCTGTTATGGCCAGTCGAGCATAGTGCAACATCAACTCCCAATACCGGGAGAGACGAAAGTGGTAAGGTGGAAATCAAAGCACAGTGGGAATCACACAAGACTCTATGACGATCTCGGGTCTACAGACTAACATGTACCAGTGTCACCAGAGAACTGCTATCCAACGATAGGTATAATACCATCTAGGAGTTCTCGGCGAGTCCGTCCAGTGTAACCAGTCTCCACTGAGCACCCGTATACCTTCTCTGATGTCAAGCACCAATGGATATGGGATCATCCATTGCCCATTATATGGGTCGAGAAGCGTATACGCTAGTCTACTCTGGAGTATCGATGCCCTGTTTCGATACTCTCACGACTAGGAACATTTGAAGGAAGTACTTATCGACTACCCAGTCCCCACTAGTATGATCTTCATCATAGTCCTGGTAGTCAAGTACTCATCCTAAGGGCTTTATCAACATGTGATCACAAAACAGTATTTGTTAACATGTTAAGATAAAGTGTAACCAGATAGCATACTATCATATTGAGAAAAAAAGTCCTCCCTATATATGTCCAAGTATCCACTACAATATACATCGCATGTACAGTAATGGCCTCTAGGGCATACATATAAGTAACAATCTCCCACTTGCACTAAGCCCATTTGTTGTAGTATCCAATACCCAATAATATAGCAATGGTTGTAGTATCCCATACTCAACCATCCCAAAGAAGTCTCTCTGAGGGTAATGCCTTTGTGAGTGGATCCGCTGTCTCCCTACTGGTCTACTCTCCTAACTTCGATCCCTTGGAGATCAGCCATCTCCCTGATCATGTGATACTAGCCTTAGAATATTTCTGGAACGTTGATGGGACAGGTGTTCCTAGGCCAAAACCACAACTCCATTGTTGTCACAATAACAGTTATTGGACGCTCAATGGTAGGAACCTTGTTCATCTTATGAACAAGACATGTCCAGACAGCCAGTTTGATAGTATCATTGGTAGCAATGCATTTAGCCTTTATCGTCTAGTATGTCATGGTATCTAGCTTGAAACCCTTCCAACATACCATCCCTGCACTGAGGGTAAAGACAATACCTGTGACTGACTCTCAGTCGACCTTATTACTCTAGAAGCTCGAACCAAGAACTTTCTTTTAGTGCTTCTCAAGTACTTAAGAATGTTCTCCACAGTTTTCCAGTGATTCTCCTAAGATCCGATTGATTCCTGATCACTACTCCTAGTGAGTCATCTACATCTGGTCTGGTACATAATATCGCACACTCTGATAGAGCCTACTGCCGAAGTATAGGGTATCCCTTACACGCGAGCTCTCTTCAAATCAGTCTCGGGAGACTTCGTTTTGGAGAGAGTGGTACATGAATAAGTGGGCGAACTACTACGCTTAGAATCTTCCATACTAAACCCCTTTAGTATGGTGTTTATGTATCTGGATTTGGGACACTCCCAACATCCATATAGATCTATCACCATAGATCATAATCCATCATTGTAGCAGGTATCATCTAAATCTTCTAGTGAGAATCCCCGTGATAAGAGGAGCTTGACCGAGTGTAGCATAGGAAACCATTTCCTATCAAGAGTATGTTATCTACGTACAATACGTGGAAGACAACCTTACTCTCTACAACCTTCTTGTATATACAAGGTTCATCTACCATTTTGATGAAGTCAAACTCTTTGACTGTCACATCAAAACAGATGTTCCAACTCCGCGATGCTTGCATTGATCCAGATGGACTTAAGCATAGCTTTGAAAGTCTCAATTTTTCCATTTACACCAAGAATCTTCTCAAGATCCTTTTGCTCCTAATAGGTTTTACCCCTTCAGGTGCAACATATAAAGTCATACTTTGTTGGTGTACATGGATTCCATCTTTGATCGCATAACATCCAGCCATTTCACAGAGTCACCACTCCTGATGGCCTGCCTGAACCCGGTTGGGCCATCATCTCATGATGCAATCCTCGCTCCTACTGTCACCGAGAAGACCGTAGTATCTCTCAAGTGGATGAGGAACCCTACCATATTCACGGAAAGGCTGAGGTTCGTTGGAGACTATTGAATCCTTTGGTTTCACCAAATCATCAGCTGTTAGTTTGTCTAGCTGGAACTGCTTCCAGTTCTACCTCATGACCATTAATTTCTTCACAAGAAATTCCTTTTTCTAAAAGGGGGCATGCTGAGAAACAAAACACTTTTTGCTCCTCAGAGTGGTAGAAGATATTCCCTCACAAATGTTTGGGATATCCTGAAAAACTTACATAACTGACCTTGCCTCGAGCTTATCCGGATTTTGCCTTTCAATATAGGCCGGACAACCCCATATCTTAACTCGTTTAAGACATGGTCTCTTCCCATTCCATATCTCATATGGAGTGGTAGGAACTGATTTGGATGGAACCCCATTCAATAGGTATGCAATTTCTCAAGTGCATAACATCCAAAAGGAAATAGGTAACTCAGCAGTACTCATCATAGAGCGCATCATATCTCATAGGGTGCGATACCTCCGCCCCGATACACCGTTGTTCTGTGGTGTATTCGAAGGAGTAAGCTGAGAGAGAGTCGCATTCTCCTTTTAAAAAACTCCATGTCCAAGTATTCTTCTTCTCGATCACATCGAAGGACATTAATACTTCCACCCGTCTGGTTCTCAACTTCAAGATTATATTCCTTGAATTTCTCAAAAGTTTCAGACTCATGTTTCAACAGGAACATATGTCCGAATCTTGAGAGATGATCAGTGAATATAATGAATTATCAAGAACCAACCTTGGCATTTGTAGACTTAGGACCGAATACATCATCATGTATCCGTCCCAAGAGTTCATCTAACTCTTTCTCTGCTTCTAGTAAACGGAGTATTGGTCATGGTATCTTTGAGACAAGACCAGTAAGTATCATAAGATGAAAATTCGAACAGATTCTTATATTCATCCTTATGTAACTTAGCTAGTCGTGTAGCATTGATATGACCTAGTCTACAATACCTCAAGAAGGATTTGTTTATTTCTGAACTACTCCTCTTGTGTATGTTCTAAATACTTTGAACTTATGCCATTACATAACGTGCCTGATCGAATCAACTCTTGATTCAGGAAAATGTTCAAAACATTATCCTCTAATACAGAATTATATCCTTCTTTAACTTAATAAAGAATCTGATGTAATGTTGTATATCAAGTTCGGTATCTAATAATATTTGTTCAGAATCAATGTATCTAATACATGGTGATATCTGCCAACTGGTTTGGCTGCAACAATTGCACCATTCTCTAACACTTAGAGACATATCACCCTGTTATCCGCCGAAACACAGAGACGAGACCGCGTAGGTCCGTCTTGCCTGAATTTGGGGGCAGATGCTAATTGGTGCTATCCGTCCACCTCTCCGAAGATGCCAAGTTGATTTATGGCATCGTATATCGAAGGTTTAAATGGATGCGTCCGATATAGCAGATTTCGTCAGATTCCCCCTCATTGAGGGGTTTTTGATTGTGGGGACGCTCTTCCCAGCAGGCGCAAGCCCCTGCAGTTAATTACACTGCCGTATAGTGGTAACAACTTTCTCCTTCTCCAGATGGTCACTTCGTGTCGTGTATGTTTGTTTTATTTTTGGTTGCCCATGGATTGTATACGGAGACTAATTTATGTTGTCGCCCGTAGGACGTGGATTAGTCCAATTCTGTATTTTCTTAGATTTGGGTTTGGGGTTGGGTTTAAGGTTACGTTAGTCTCATTTAAGACTAAGATCAATTTAAACGTCAGTTAAGGATATGTTAGTCTAATTTTAGACTAAGATCAACTTAACGGGATCATTAAGATCCAACAAAAGAGCATTTGAGCTCTATTGTTTAGTTTAAGGACATTGCGGTCGATTACCAGTTTAAGGACATGGTGGTCCAATGTTAGTTTAAGGACATCTCGGTCCATGGGTTTAAAGGGACCCCACAGTCCGAGATTAAGGACATCATAGTCCGTGGGTTTAAGGACCCCACAGTCCGAGGTTAAGGACATCATAGTCCATGGGTTTAAAGGGACCCCACAGTCCGAGGTTAAGTACATCATAGTCCGTGGGTTTAAGGACCCCACAGTCCGTAGTTTAAAGACGTCATAGTCTATAAAGTGTAAGGGCATCATAGTCCATGAGTTTAAGGACCCCACAGTCCATGGAATGATTGGTTATCGGGACCCGTCACCTCTCTGAAGACGTTGAAGGATTACAACGACAAATATCAAAGGAGTGAAGAGATGTACCCTTGAACCAAGGTTGATTGGGAAATCTGTAGTTCAATTTGGAACTAAGATCAATTAATTAGATTATGAGCACATTGGCTCAATTAAATCTGAATTGAGGACTTATGGCCAAGTTGGGCTAAGTCCAATTAGGTTTAAGATGTTGGACCTTTGTTTGGACTGTTGAACATTTTTCTGGGCTTAGCCCCCCCCATTATTTAGCAATGCTAAACATGGGCTTGGGGTTCTGACAACACTTTGTCTTTGGCTGAGCACTAGTCATTCATTATAGCTCTGGACTTTACTTTGAATGTCACATGAAATGATCAAGTTTGGAAGAATGTAGTTGGGGTTCAATCAAAGGGGAGATCTTGTCTCGGGAAAACTTAGCTGATTTTGGGCTAAGACTGGTTTGAAAATAGTGTTAAACACTTACACATATTTGACGATCACGTGTTCCCACGTGATGCACTTAAAATAGTGTTAAACACTAGGGACAGAACACTCAAAATAGTGTTAAACACTAGAAATGAGGTGGTCACGTGGAGTCACGTGAGGCGCCAGAGAATTGGGCCAGACTTCCTTTATTTTACTCTCAAAAGCTGCCAATAAGTGTTAAACACTTAATCTTTGTAATCATCACGTGTAGGCACGTGATAGTGCCCATGTATTGAGTATTAATTCCTCTGTTTTCCCTCATTTACCCTTTTTAAAAAGGTGTTAGTCAGGGGTCACGTGGGGACACGTGAGGCGTCCTAAATCAGTATTGCCTTTGGCTTTATTCCTTTTAGTTTTGAGGGTCACGTGTGAGCACGTGAGGCATTGCCTCCAAGATTTTTCTTTCTCATTTTGAGGAATCTGTTTAAGGGTCACGTGGGGACACGTGACCTAGTCTTGTTCGTTCTCTTTTGATCATTGAGAGGAAGGGTCACGTGTTGCCACGTGACCAGGTTGGGTATTGATTTCGTTACGTGCATGGAGAGTTTTAAGTCCCTTGTTTTAAGAATTAAACCCTTTGGTAGGGTTAAACCCTAATTTGTTTAGAGGAATTATATTCCTAATTCTTTTATAGGGTTAAACCCTAGGAATTAAATTCTTATGTATATGGAAGAATTAAATTCTTTAAACCCTAGTTCTCCCTCTAAGTTTTGGATCTACATGGCAGAGTCTCTCCGATGAGAATTAAATTCTCAACTTATGGGGAGATCTGCTTCTGCAGATCTTTAACCATGAAGAAGAACTAAGTTCTTATTTTAAGGGTTAAACCCTGTCTCTGTTGGAGAAATTAAATTCCTATGTGCTCTATGGGAGAATAAAATTCTCTGAACTTAGGTCCTCCCTTAGGTTTTAGATCTACATGGCAGAATCTTCCCGATGAGAATTAAATTCTCAACTTATGGGAAGATCTGTTTCTGCAGATCTTCAACCAAAGGAAGAACTAAATTCTTATTTAGAAGAGTTAAACTCTTAGATTGAGAATTAAATTCTCTTTTTATTTTGTGGGAGCTTATAGGATGATCTCTCACCTAGGATTTCTTTCTTTTCTCAAGAAACCTTCCTTCTCTCTGGAGAAGTAAATTCTCTTCTTTTCTCTCTCTATGTTGTTGTATTTCTCTCCAAAAAAAAGAAGCTCCTCTTCTCTTTTTGGCTCCTATTTATAGGAGAAAGAAAAGAATCAGTTTGTTTAGTCAATCTTTCATTGAAAGATTTTAATTGATTTTGTAACCAACATGATTTTTTAGATCACTCAGTGAATTTTTATTCACCATTGGATTTTTAATCCAAAAGATATTCTGTCTGTTAGTCTTGGTGCATTTCAGGGAAATCTTTCCTTATATAGAATGTTTCTATAAATTGGTGATTTTTAATCACCATTGGATTTTTAATCCAACGGTGCTCCACTTTACAGAGCATAATCTTTTTTTATTTGAAAAGATTTAGAGAGATATTTTTCCAGTTAAGATTCCCGATTCCCTCTTAATTAGAATTTAATTATATTAGTTCAGAAGGCTTAAGAGCCTATCACGTGTTGGCACGTGATCCCATTGTTTGATCATTTAAATAGAATTTAATTCTATTAATCAAAGAGCTTAGGAACCCATCAAGTGTTGACACGTGACCCCCCTGATTAAACATTTTAACCAGAATTTAATTCTGCTATTTTAAAGAACTAAGGAATCATCACGCGTCAGCACGTGATGCCCCATTGGGATCTTTCCTTGCTGTTTTATTATGCCTTTTAATTCCTTCAGTGGGTTTTTTTTTGAAGGCCCATCACGTGTGGGCATGTGACTCTACTAATTGCTTGCTTGATTAGAATTTAATTCTATTTCAGCAGAACCCCCAGGAAACCATCACGTGTCAGCACGTGACCCCTGGTCACGTGTGGGCACGTGATACCCCATTGGGGTTTTTCCTGTTATTTTATGAGGGAACAAATGCCTCCACAGCTTTGTTCTCACATGTTTGCACGTGAGTGCAACGCTGTCCATTTTGTGGCCGTTGGATCTGGCTAGGGAAGGGGGTAGATGAACCGTTTCCCATCACATCGTATAAATGCAGGGGTCTCTTCAGAAGCGCCTCCACTTTTTCCATCTTCTTCCTTGCTCGTTTTCTTCTGAGAATTTAATTCTTTTTCCCAGAGCTCAGTTCTCTGTTTCAAAAATTTCCAGAGTTTAACTCTGTCAACAAAAGATTTCCTTTTTTAGGTAAGGATCTTGAACGGCTGAAGAACTTCTTGTAGAAATTTTCTTTGGATTTTAAATTCACACCAAGGGTTTTTCCCTTTAACAAGAACCCATCTTTCCAAGTTCTTTAAAATAATGTCCAATCTTTAAATAGTAAACTCCTTTTGTTAGGGCTTCTCTGATCTCAGGGATCGATGGTGATACTTGTCTTCTCTCTGGAATTTAATTCCATTCCAAAGAGCTTTAGCTCTGAAAATATTTTCTGGGAATTTAATTCCCCTATTCAAAAGGAATTTAATTACTCTAAAGAACTCAGTTCTTCACAGAGAACTTCTTTGGATTTTCTTGCCCTGAGTTGTTCTTTGCAAAAATGCTTCCAGAGAGACCCTTCATGATTTGCATAGAGTTCTTGCAGTGGGTTTTCTCCTTAGAGAATGTGTAGAGTTGTTTGCAATCCACTGTTCATTTATTGAGAATCTTCCTTCTATTCCCATAATGATTACCCTGCCTCATCATTAGTGAGCCGCCATTTTGATTTTGTGGGGCCCCTGTGTTTTGTAACCAATGGTCCCATAAAATAAGTTGTTTATCGTTTTCTTCCACTGTTCTTATATATATATATATATATATATATATATATTTATAAAAATATATACACGTGTGGGCTTCATTAACAGTTTCCTTTCATCTGTTTCAGGAACAATGGCTTCTCATCCGTATTTCCCTTTCACTCGCTCGGAGGCTGCCTTTCCTCAGTCACCGTCTGATGAAGAGGTGATGGCGATAATTAGAGCTCACGATCCTAATTGCACCAACTTGCTTTTATGGGAGATCTGGTACGGTCATATCATCCGTGGTCGCCGCAGCTTTCTTTGCGAGATACCAACAGAGCCTACCTACCCATTTTTGCCGATGGAGCGTCCACGGACCGCCTTTGCTGTGGAGATGTTGAACTGGACCCCTACGG
The DNA here is from genome assembly GCA_030015575.1 of Agapanthus africanus. Lineage (NCBI taxonomy): Eukaryota > Viridiplantae > Streptophyta > Magnoliopsida > Asparagales > Amaryllidaceae > Agapanthus > Agapanthus africanus. The sequence goes on along the minus strand of JASDDO010000010.1, from coordinate 481,026,239 downwards.
GACGGCTCGAACCGTCAACAACTGGGATTCCAAACCACCCTGTGCCAGCTATTGATATCTTAGGGCGTCGTATATGCCAAGGTGAAGCCCAGCCTTAGGGACAGGTTTACAAAATAGGGCTTACTCCTCGACATCCCACGGGTTACCTTCTCCGGGCTCGTTATATCCTGTCTGTCCATCGTGCACGACTGCAGAGGGTCGGTCTCTATCAGGCGGTGTACGCATCTCTCTTCCACTATCATCCCCCCACTGTCTGGTGGGTTAAGGCTTTCTTAAATCAATGGAATCTTCCCACCAACATCTTCTTGCTAGGGGACCGCGAAGTTTCAATTTCTCTGGAAGAGTTTCGCGAGATCTCGGGGTTGCCGATCAGGGGGACGCTCTATGAAGAACGGCTGCCTCCTGATGAGTATGTTTTCGAAACTGAGCCTGCTATGCTTGACGGCTTGTCGACTGAAAATGTCGTCCGCCACAAGCACCCAAGTCTAATCAAGGCTCTGGGCATTTTTGAGAAGCTATTCACAGATTCAGAGGAGCAAGGCGTCACTTTCAAAAGCTTTATCGCCTGCTTCCTTCGCGAAGACGTTCTATCAAAGACGGCTCTGAAGTTTGCGAGTATCAACGACCCCTTCGGGTTCGGTTTAAATAAGCTACCGGCTAAAGAAGAGGATTTACCGCAGTTCTACATTCCAATCCTGTCGGCTGTACCTTTTGAGTCGATCGCAGCTCCTGGCATAGATGAAGAGACTTTCTTCGTGGGTTTTATCAGCGTCTGGCTCAGCTGGTTCGTCATTCCAACGCACCGTCTATTCATGAGAGCTTAGGTCATTTACCCTGCTCATCGCATTGCTAGAAGGACGCGACTAGCCATGGGCATTACGGGGCTAGCGCATCTGTATCATGGGCTAAGCGCTGCAGCCAATACCTCAACACCAGGCGTGAACGTAATGAGTTTCTCTCTTCATTACTTTACGTCATGGATTGAGATGCACGTGCTAAGGGCATTTGCTGCGCATCAGAGACCCAGCTTTTATGATGCCTACACTTTTCCGCGGCTCATGAGGTTGGTGGACGCTTCGGCTCCTGATCCGACTCAGTCCGGAGCCATTCGTGTGCTGCTCAATCCCTATGCCAATGCGAGTGGGATGGTTTTTAACGATCGAATCCTCTCTGCTCCTTCAGGACCGACTCAACAGCTTTGTGACTCGTCGAAAGAGGGAGCACCCTCCCTGAAGCCCAAGGAAGCATGCACTTATATTCGATCAGACCGGGTTATCTGGTATTTCGTCAAAACAGTGCGGCCCTTTTTATGCGGTACAAACCACACCGCTTTGCTCGGTAACTGGATATGACCAGGCTGTCCCTTTTGAGGCGTTTACAGTGGAGCCCAGCCCGTCGTCGGAAGTTGTTTGTGACGCCGCTCATCACTTCATGCGGCTGAACACCGGCTCACGCTTCGTGATTCCTGAGGCAGGCTACATTCCTCGATGTGTGGGGGCTTTCATGGACTGGTACCTCCACCGAGTCAGTCCTATTATTGTTGAGGAGAGGAGGATGCTCCTTGGATATAGGGTTCCCACTCCGATCCAGGCTACGGGAGTCCCGCCGCGATCGTGGGCAGTGGTTCGCCCCTGTGAGAGATACTGGTATCGTGCTTATTCCTGAGACGGCGGAAGTGGATTTAACTCCCACAGCTGGTATGCCGCTGTGCACTAGAGCTCAAGCAAGGGCCAATAAGGCGCCGGTAGCAGTATCATCAGCTGCGGCGTCAGCAATGGCGATGTCGTCATCAGTAGCACCGTCGAGTGAGGATATTGAAGGCGAAGTGGGTCAACGCCGCACCAAAGCACCAAGGGGAAGGAAGCGATCGTCTTCTGGTGTTAGTTCTGGGTCCAAGAGGCGAAGGAAGACGGCCACCAATCTGCTCGACTTTTTAGTGGAATCCGAGCCTATTCTTCAGGATGAGCCAATAGCTACGCAAGAGCCAGATGGTGGTCTTCTTTTTCCCGGTTCATCTGCCGAGGAAGCCGTGCAATTGGCTGAGGCTATAAGACGCTCCCAGGATGAAGCTGAGAATGTAAGGGTCCGAAGAGGCCTTATCCTGCCGTCATCTTCTACGAAGATCCTCCATTGATACGGCGGATATTTATAGCTCCTCTAGAAGAGGGAGGCGAGAGAGCCCTTAAGTAGCCTATCTCGTCCGACGCTGAAGATGTGCTGTCGTTGTGGACTGGTAGCCACGAGTCTACCCTCGCACCTCGACGAGCACGCATCCTTGAGAAAGAACGTCGGCTTGAAAAAGCCATACTAGAGGCTCCTTTGCGCATTGGTATACTTATATATCTTTTTGTAATATTTTGCACTGCTCATATACACATATATATCCTTATCTTCGTGAAAACTTTGCAGGGACTTCGGCAATGGCAGAGGATCTGAGTTCGAGTCGCGCCTTGACTATGGACTCTGCAAATATCCCCGATGAGACACTAGTAAATGTGGAGGGGGTCAATACAACTGTTGTTCCTGCCACGGAGCTCCCCTCGGTGATTTCCGATCCCTCGGTGCTTGCTCCCCCAGAAGAGGCGTCTTCATTGGCCGCGAATTCAATGGATCTTTCTTGGGACGGCCCGGAGACTATGGGATAGGTAGTCGATGCCACCGTCCTTTCATTGGAGCCTGCAGCGATGGCCACCGCTCCTCAACCGAAAGTTATTATACCGGACCACGTCCCCGATGATGTGCCTGAGGGCATGGAGGAGGCCGCCGAAGCTGCTATCCCTCCAGTCTAGAGTAGGAGGAGTATCGAAGGTATTCTTCTATCTTTTATTTTAATGATCTCTTCATTATCTGAATCTTTCTGTTTTTTCAGAGCTACGAGAATTGGCGGCATCCATCGTGGACTTGTCCCCCAGGAGGTCTTTTCAGCGTCTGTTAGAGATGGCCGCTCCGCAGGTGATATCCCCTCAACGCATCGTCCTCTCTTCCGAGCAAGGTTAGTGTTATTTGCCCTTTTCTCACGGCATTATTATTATTATTTCATATAATGACACTGATGTCTTCTACAGTTCTGGAAGCCGATGACGAAGTTGAGATTCTTGACGGGCCTGGGGAGCCTTCAAACCCTTCTTGCATGACTGTGGGTAAGTAAAGTTTCGACACTGTTCTACCTGCTCTTTGCTTGCAAGTCTCGCTGATTTCTTTTTATGAATCTTAACAGCTTTGCCAGTTCTTACCACGCTAGAATCTCGCATCGTCATGCCGCCCGGCCCCTACGCTCTACGTGCCTCGGAACGGATGTCAAAGCTAAGCCTTCACTTCTTGTCAGCTCTGATTGAAGACCTTCGTGCTGGCAGTCTGATCACGGCCGAACATTTGCCGCTGAAACCAATAGTTCTCTTCCCTTTCTTGCTACTTACCATAGTGAAACATTGGTGCAAGTTTGGGTTGAGTTCTGTCATCAGGTGGAGGCTTGCTTGCATAGTGTTGAATGTACACGCCTTCCTTCAGAGGTTGTGGGTACAAAGGCGAGCTTACGGGGGCTGATTGAGCGGTGCGCTGCGAATATGCTGTTATGCGAGAAGAGGCTCAGCCGAAAGTTTTCGGAGAGGGAGCTAGCTTCCAAAGTGCTGAGGGAACTTCAAGCTAATCTTACGGCCAAGACCACTCAGGCATATGAACTTGGGCGGGTGCTTCAAGAAGCTATCAGGGAGGTGGTAGCCATTGATAAAGCCGTCATTTTCACTCGTGAAATGGTCGAAGCTCATAAGGTTACCGAAAAAGAGCTTGAAAGTCGGCTTGCCTCGTACCAGGCCCAACAGGCTCAGGCGGAGGCCCGTCTCTTAACGATAATAAATCATGAAGCTGAGACTGTTCCCCTCCGAAACACGGGGACACGACCGCGTAGGTCCGTCTTGCCTGAATTTCGGGGCAGATGCTAATTGGTGCTATCCGTCCACCTCTCCGAAGATGCCAAGTTGATTTATGACACCATATATCGAAGGTTTAAACAGATGCGGCCGATGTAGCAGACTTCATCAGATTCCCTCTCATTTGAGAGGTTTTTGATTGTAGGGAGGCTCTTCCCTGCAGGCGCAATCCCCTACAGTTAATTACGCTACCGCATCGCGGTAACCACTTTATCCTTCTCCAGATGGTCATTTCGTGTCGTGGGTGTTTGTTTTGTTTTTGGTTGCCCGTGGATTGTATACGGAGACTAATTTATGTTGTCGCCCGTAGGGCGTGGATTAGTCTAAATTTATATTTTCTTAGATTTGGGTTTGGGGTTGGGTTTAAGGATACGTTAGTCTCATTTGAGACTAAGATCAACTTAAACGTTAGTTAAGGATACGTTGGTCTAATTTTAGACTAAGATCAACTTAACAGGATCGTTTAGATCCAACAAAAGAGCATTTGGACTCTATTGTTTAGTTTAGGGATGTTGCGGTCCATAATTAGTTTAAGAACATTATGGTCCAATGTTAGTTTAAGGACATCTCGGTCCAAGGTTAAGGACATCATAGTCCATGGGCTTAAGGACCCCACAGGCCGAGGTTAAGGACATCCTAGTCCATGGGTTTAAGGACCCTACAATCCAGTTTAAAGACGTCATAGTGTATGAAATGTATGGTTGCCGGGACCCGTCACCTCCCTGAAGACGTTGAAGGATTACAACGACATATATTAGAGGGTTCAGAGATGTACCCTTGAACCAATTTTGGTTGAAAGATCTGTAGTCCAATTTGGGGCTAAGATCTATTAAAAGATTTATGAGCATATGGGCTCAGTTAATCGGAATTTGAGGACTTATGGCCAATCTTGGGCTAAGTCTAATCAAGTTAAAATGTTTAACATTTATTTTGGGCTTTGGAGCCTTTATTTAGGCATGGCTCTGACAGTGTTTTTGTTTTTTACTGAATGCTGAGCATTCGTCAGAGCTTTATGCTTTGTTAAAGAACAATTTATGTTCTATCAGCGCAGCACATGGTGCGCTTGGCGCTTTGTGCCAATCAAAAAGCGCAGTGCGCTTCTGCCAAGTAGCGCATACGTGAGGGACACGTGTCGCGCTTGGCGCTAAGCGCCAGATGATGGGCGCATTGCGCCAACTTATGAGCGCATTGCGCTATTAGTTCAATGGCGCATACATGAGTGACACGTGGTATGCCTAGCACTGAGCGCCAGCCCATTAGCGTAGTGCGCTATTTCAAGAGCGCAAAACGTTAACTGTTAAGTGGCACCTACATGAAGGACACGTGTTGCGCTTAGCGCTGAGCACCAGATAATGAGCGCAGTGCGCTATATTTGGAGCACTGAGGCTCTGCAGCGCTTTGCGCTAGATGTGGAGCGCTGAAGCGCTTTTAAATTAAGAGTGCTATAGCTATTCTTTTATGCAACTTATATCAGTTTGCGACCTGAGAATTAAATTCACTTTTTTATAAGAGACCCTGTCTCAAAGTTCTAAAAACAAAGTTCTTATTTTATAGGAGATGTTTCAATCTCTTATTTTAGTGGAAGGCTTTGCCTTTATAGATCTTTAATCCTAAGAGAATTGAATTATTCCCCCCTTCTATAATGAGATGATCTCTGAAAGACAATTTGTCTTATAGATCCATGATCTGTGAGAAGAATTATGTTCTTCTTCTTATGATGAGATCTTTTGATCTCTTTGTGAAAGATCTCGGTCTTATAGATCTGTGATCTATGAGAAAGAAGTAAACTCTTCTTTTTTTTTGAGATGATTTCATCTCTCTATTCATCATTTTTTTACCTTGAAGAAAAATCTTCTTTCTCTGAGAGCTCGGCTCTTCTTTGTGAAATCTCTCAAACCTTATGGGGGGTTTCTCTCTATGCTTCTGTCTATCCTTTTTTTTTGAGACTCGAAGTCTATGGGTCTTTTTATAGGGCAAGCTGATCAGTTCAATCAGTTTGGGAGATCTTTTCTCCAATTGATTCGGGGAATTTCCCATCATTGGATCATTGATCCAAGCGCTTCTGATTTACAGAAGGCAATCTTCTTGTGTTTAACAAGATTGAGAAATCTTTCCATACAGAATTTATTATGTGTTTTGGTGATTTTTAATTACCATTGGATCATTGATCCAACGGTGCTCTGATTTACAGAGCAATTTTGTTGTTTGGAAAGATTTTGAGAAATCTTTCCTTAACAGAATTTAATTCTATTTAATTAATAATTTATCATTATTATTGGATCTTTGATTTGACGGTAGGGAGCTTTTAGTTCCAGCGCTGGCACACCCGTGCTTTGCACGTGGTGTGCTGCTTAGGGTGCATCGCACTTAGCGCTAGCGCACACGTGGTGCGCTGCTTAGAGCGCAGCGCACCCAGCGCTAGCGCACACGTGGTGCGCTGCTTAGAGCGCAGCGCACCCAGCGCTAGCGCATATGTGCTTTACACGTGGTGCGCTGCTTAGAGCGCGGTGCACTTGGCGCAGCATCTAAAGCATTGCTTCATTTCAAAATTTAAATTTTGAACAGAGTTTTGCTCTGATTGGGGGAAACAAATGCCCCCCTACCGTTGCGCTCACGTGGCTCACACGTGAGTGCAGCGGTGGCAACATCTCCACCATTAGATCAACTTAGAAGTTGAAACGGCACTCAGTGCCTATAAATAGGACCCTTGGCCCTTAGGATGATTTCTGTTCATTTTCTTCCATCTGAGAATTATTATTCTCTTGCAGAGTATAGCTTTTCATCTTAAGAACTTTCTTAAGGACAGAACTCTGTCAAAATTTAGGTAAAGATTAAATCTTTTAATAATCTAGGGTTTCACCCATGTAAGAATTTTCTGAAGTATGAATGCCAAGCTTTTCCATTTCCATGTGTTTATCCTATGCTTTCTTCTTTTTTCTGTGTTGCCGGCATGTTACCTTAGTAAGCGTAGCCTGTAGATGATAGAGAGCATTCCGTCTTGAACTCTTCGAGAGGTAGTGATGGCTTAGGAAGCAGGTTCAGATTTGCTGCCTAAGGTTTTTCAACTTTATGAGCAGTGAGGGTCTCATAAAGAATTTTCTCCCTATGAGTCGTGAGGATCTCATAGGTTTATTTTCTCCTTAGGAATCGTGAGGATTCCTAAGTGCGTTTTCTCTTGGGAGTCGTAAGGATCTCACATGAGAGTTTTCTTCCTTACGGGTCGAGAGGTCCCGTAAGTGATTGATGAGATTGACATTATCCGCATTTCACGGAGTCAGAAGTTGCTCTGGGCGTTTCCCACAGGGTCGAGATTGACTCTAGCCGTGTTCCACGGGACCAGGATTTGCTCTGGATGCTTCCCACGGGGTCAGGATTGACATAGCCGTGTTCCACAAGGACCAGGTTCCGCTCTGGACGCTTCCCACGGGGTCAGGATTGATATAGGCCGTGTTCTACTAGACCAGGATTTGCTCTGGATGCTTCCCACGGGGTCAGGATTGACATAGCCGTGTTCCGTAAGGACCAGGTTCCGCTCTGGACGCTTCCCACGGGTCAGGATTGACATAGCCGTGTTCCACTAGACCAAGACTGGTTGACTTTATCCGCATTTCACGGAGTCGGGAGTTGACTCTCGGTTGTCTGTGCACCGCCGAGTCATGGAACTGGGAGTTTCCGCGGTTCCACTTTGCTGATGCTGCGTCTGTTGTAATGAGACGAATGTTGAGATGATCTCCAGGCTATTTGTGAACCGTCGAGACTTGGCTCTCTTTCGGATGGAGCCTGGGTGGAAGGTATGGTTCCCTCTTTGTTTGTGCCCCTAGATTGTATACAGGGATCGATGCGATCTCACATGTAGGGCAAAAGTTTCATTTTATTTATTTTTCTTTCCTCGATGCTCTATCATTTCAGCTTTTATATCGCGAAAGTCGCGATTGCCCAATCATTTCGGCTATTTCTCGCGGTGCCCAATCATTTCGGCTATTTTGTATTTATTTACTCGCTGCTTTTTATTGCGAGTTGCCTAATCATTTCGGCTATTTTGTATGCATACATTTTTACTTGCTGATTTTGTTGCAAATTGCCTCATCATTTCGGCTATTTCGTATGCATTTGTGGCTCGCTGGTTTTTCACTGCGAATTTGAGATTTGATACCGATTTAGGCATCAGCATCGCTACAACTGGGATATTGCCAGGAGTGAATCATCATTTGCGTTTGTCGATGTCGAACAAAGGTGGCTTAGTAAATAGGGTTAGGATCTTGTCAACTAAGGCTTTTGACTTAATGAGCCGTAAGTGTCTCATAAAAGTATTTCTCCTTACGAGTCGTGAGGATCTCGTAGGTGCGTTTTCTTCTTAACAATCGTGAGGAGTCTTAAGTGTATGGTCTCTTATAAGTCGTAAGGATCTTACAAGAGTATTTTCTCCTTATAAGTCGAGAGGACTTACAAGGGTTGTTCACCGTGTAGACATATCCCAAGTCACTGGTAGGACTTTGTTAGGGAAATGCTTATTCGCGCCCGTAGATTGTATACAAGGGTCAATTCTGAACCGCTTGTAGGGCCAAATTGGAGGTTGTGATGGCTTAAGAACAGGTTCAGATCCCTATAGCTTAAGGCTTTTGAATCTTATGAGCCGTTAGGGTCTCATAAGAGGGTTCTCCCTACGAGTCGTGAGGATCTCGCAAGTGTAATTTCTCTTTAGGAATCATGGGGATCCCTAAGTGTGTTGCATCCTTGTGAGTCGTAAGAATATCACGCAGGTATTTTCTCCTCACAAGGTCGAGAGGGCCTTGCAAGTGTTTTTTAACGAGATTGCGCCCTTTCGGGTTTTCACAAAACTCGCCGGCAGTCCTGCTGTTTTTACTCACGGAGCCCTTTCGGGTTTTCATCCGTGCCCATTGTTAGTTTAAGGACGTTTCGGTCCAACGTCAGTTTTAGAACATAGTGGTCCATTGTTAGTTTAAAGACGTCCGTTGTTAGTTTTAGGACATTTCGGTCCGTTGTTAGTTTTAGGACATTTCGGTCCGAAAGACGGCTACTACTTACAGAGTTTGGGCTTAGGAAGATAGCGAGCGGACATAGGCGTCGTCATCTATCATTGACCTAGGCCGTGACTCGTCAGGCGTAGTATTTTTTTAGGAAGCGACCGTTTATTGGCCTGAAAGGTCTTTCGCCATGCATATCCATGAGTAGATATGCTCCATCCTGGTAGACTTTGTCTATGATATACGAACCTTCATAGTTCGGCTCGAACTTCCCTCGCTTGGCACAATTAGGGATCATAGGTCTTTTGACCACTAGCACGAGTTCGCATTGACGGAATATTCTTGGCCTAGTCAATCTCTCGTATGAGCGCGTCATCTTTGCTTTATAAGCCTCCAGATTTTGTTGCGCCATAAGCCGGGTTTCATCAAGCGCGTCAAGCTCCTCAAGTCGAATGTGAGTATTCTCTTCGTCCGTTAGCTCGTAGTGAACCGCCACTCGCAGAGAGGGTAACTCTATCTCGAAGGGGAGTACCGCTTCTGTGTCGAATACTAGTGCATACGGCGTTGTATTTGTGGCCATTTTGAACGTAGTTCGATACGCCCAGAGAGCTTCATGCAGTCTCTTATGCCAGTCCTTTTTATTTCGAGACACCGTCTTTTTCACGATCTTCATCAAGGTCTTGTTGAAAGCCTCAGCTAGACCTTTAGCTCGGGGATTATAGACTGAAGAGTATCTCCAGTCTATGTTATGCTGTTGTGTGAAGCGGCTGATCTTGTGGCTCCTGTGGGCTGGCCCGTTATCAGAGATAATCCGTCGCGGAGTGCCGAACCGGTAAATGACGTGTGTCTTGAAGAAATGGAGAATGTTCTCCGTCTTCACCTCTCTTAGTGGTACTGCTTCTGCCCACTTAGAGAAATAATCAGTTGTCGCCAATATGAACCGATGTCCTCTGGATGATGCCGGTTCGATGGGCTCGATTATGTCAGTTCCCCACATTTCGAAAGGCCAGCTAGCTACCGTTGGGTGTAGCGGATTTGGATGCTGATGAATAAAGTCCCCGTGAGTCTGGCAGGAGTGGCACTGCTTCGCGTATTCGAGGCAGTCTTGGATCATCGTGGGCTAATAGTAGCACATCCTTTTGATCTTTAGTTTCATCTTCGGCCCGGCTTGGTGAGAACCGCAGAGTCCGTCGTGAGTTTCTTGGACGACTCTCCTTGCTTCTTCCGGTCCAAGGCATCTTAGCCATAAAGAGTCAAATGATCTCTTATACAGAGTATCATTGACAAAGGCAAAAGACAGAGCTCGTTTCATGAGTTGATATCTTGAGAATTCATCTTCAGGCGTTCGACGGGATTTGAAGTAGTCTATAAAGACTTCTCTCCAATCCTTGGTCTTTTCCTGATCTTTTATTTGTAGGGCCGTTTGCTCGGTCGCTCTCTTTTCCTCGGATGATTTCAGAGATATTTCTGCCGGTGCAAGAACCCGACAGCTTTGCACAACGATCCTCATGTCATCGAGGTTCTCGTCAGCCAGTTCTTTAGCGAGTTTGGCTAACGCCTCCGCTTTGCTATTTTCCGCACGGTGTATGCTTTCCAGGGCGTAGGAAGGAATTTGAGTCAGCAGTTGCTGCACTCTCTTGCCGTATTTCACTAACTCTGGTTTGCACATTTGATAGTCGTTGTTTACTTGACTATCGACCAGCTGGGAGTCTCCGTATATGAGGAGGTTTTCAATTCCCATGTCGACAGCGATCTCAAGACCTGCTATCAAAGCTTCGTATTCGGCTTCATTGTTTGTCTTCGGTTCTGTCAAGGAAAAGGCAAAGCGCATTATCCCTCCTTGTGGAGTCACGAAGATGAGGCCTACCCTGGATTTAATTATGGTTGTGCTTTGCTTGCGCTTCTTCATGGAAGATGCTCCATCAAAGTAAAGTTCCCACTGGGTATCTTTTCTCTTCTCTCCCCGTCGATCGTGTCAAACGCGTGCTCGTCTGGCAATTCAAAGTTCAAGGGAGAGTCGGCAGGTATCGGATGCTCAGCGAGGAAGTCAGCGATGGCCTGGCCTTTCACTGTCTTGAGGGGTCGATAAGTTATTGAGAACTCCATCAAGAGCAGGGCCCTTTTAGCGAGTCGGCCCGTTAATATAGCCTTTGACATTAAATATTTGAGAGGATCCACCTTCGATATGAGATGGACCTCATGTGCCAAAGCATAGTGTCTGAGCTTCGTTATCGCGAAGATCAACGCCAGGCAGTGTTTTTCGATGGGAGAATAATTGCTTTCTGCCCCCAGTAGAACTCGACTCAAATAGTAGAGGGCTCTCTCCTTCCCTTGGTCGTTCTCTTGTGCCCACAGAACCTTTGAGGGCTGTTGTATACAGGACGAGGGGTTTTCCTTTAACGGGAGCGGCCAGTACTGGCGGATTCTGCAAGTATTGCTTGATTTTGTCCAGTGCACTTTGGCATTTGCGATCCCAGACGAACGGGGTTCCCTTCTTCATTAGGTGACTGTAAGGACAGCACTTGCCGGAGAGATTGGCTATAAATCGCCGAATATACGCGAGCTTTTCTTGGAGACACCGCAGTTGCTTGAGAGTCCTTGGCGGAGGCATTTCCATGATCGCCTTGATCTTTGACGGGTCTATCTCGATGCCTCGGTGGCGGACGACGAATCCTAGGAATTTGCCTGAGGAAACTCCGAACGCGCATTTGAGAAGGTTCATCGTCAAGTTATATTTCCGAAGGCGCTGAAACACGGTTTTCAGATGCTCTAAATGTTCCTCATATGATTTGCTTTTAACTACGAGGTCGTCGATATACCATTCGACGATTTCATGTATGAGGTCATCGAAGATTTTCGTCATGGCCCTCTGATAGGTGGCACCGGCGTTCTTTAGACCGAAAGGCATCACCTTGTAGCAGAATATGCCTAAAGGGATCCGGAAAGCGGTATGCTTCTGGTCCTCGGGATACATCTTTATCTGATTGTATCCTGATGAGCCGTCCATAAAGGAGAAGACTTTGTGAGTAGACGTATTATCTATCATCAGCTCAGTGACCGGTACTGGAAAGTCGTCCTTCAGACAAGCTTTGTTAAGATCCCGAAAGTCCACATATATGCGCACCGTCCCGTTTTTCTTTATCACCGGGACGATGTTGGCGATCCAATCAGGATATTGAACCTCTTGGATGAAGCCGGAGTCGATTAGCTTCTTGACCTCGGCATTGATGCTCATCTCAAGCTCAAGCCGCATTCTTCTTGGTGCTTGTTTAATCGGTTTGATGTCCGGAGATATCGCCAATTTGTGCACTGCAATCTCAGGATCTAGTCCCAGCATCTCGAAATAGTTCCATGCGAAGCAATCTTTATACTGCATGAGCACGTCTTTAAGCGTAGCCTCCTTTTCCTCAGACAACAGTTCGCTGACGAACGTCAGCCGTGGGTCGTTTGCCGTTCCCAAGTCGATTTTTCTGAGATCATCTGCAGTAGTATGTACTCCATCTTCCAGCTCTTTTGGCGCTGGTGGAAATTCTGAGATTAACTCATCTTCATCGTTTTCGAAGCAGCAAGAGAGGTCATCTATATTCTCTGGTTCTTCTTCTGATAGCGTTGTCGCGTGACAGGTGCGGGATCGCTTCCAAGACCGATGTTGATCCGGCTCTACTCTTATGGCTTTGGGTTCATGCTTCTGCGGCGGGGTTACCCTCCAACTGCTGGATAAAGCGAACTTACCTTGCTAATACTTGTCTTCTACCCACTCTTTGAATGTGAAGCAGTCTTCAAGAGGATGTCCTATCGCTTGGTGATCGGAGCAATAGTCTGGATGATGAACCTCACCTGCTTTCTCGGGGTTCTTAGACTCCGGGAGCGTCATCATCTGATGTTTTATGACAAGATCGAATATCTTTCTTGTCTTGTCTTGGGGAAAAGAGTATACTCGGCCCATCTTTTTTACAAGAGACGAATCCAGGTTGCTCGATTCTCGATCGCGGGGCTTCTTGGTCCCGCTTTGTTGCTGTCGAACGCCTTTTCCATTCTTTGGTTTATTTCTACCTCTGCGTCGGGTCTTTTATATGACGGGTTGACGAGAAAGAGCATTTTCATTTTTCGCAGCCTGCCGAAGGAGGCGTTGCGTTCTGGCTTTCTCGTAGATGGCCATTTCGCGATTATGGTCGTCTCGAACCTTTTGACCCACTTCCCTTATAAGCTTGTCCATTTGTACTTCGAACGACGGGCTTGGCATTTTCACGACGGGAGCTCGTTTTGGTTCAGGGTTAGCATCTTCCTACAGAGCATCTCCTTTTTCGTCGAAGTCATGTATGACGTAGCAGTCGCGGGATAGCTACCGTTTCTTGGATTGAACATATCCAAGCCCGATCGTTTCCATTCTCCCGTTGGGCAACTTTCATTGAGTTCCGGGGACGTTCCAGATCCTGTTATGGAACTGTGCTTGTCGAGCAGTTTGCTTAAGGGGTACACCTTGGCGTCTCAAGAGCCTCTTCAATCCTTCTGTGTAGTATCTGGGCAGTCGGATGGGCTGAAGTCTGTCAAGTGTCGAGTCAGCACCATGTCGGACTTCTTTCTCCACTTTAGTTTCCGTGGATTGATAAAAGAGGATTGCCTTTTCATTTCTTCGCTTGGGAGGGACGTAGAATGTCTGTAGTTCCTGCACACTATAGGCATTAAGTGCATCGAGATTTTTGTAATGCTCCCACGGAACCATGGCGATTTGCAAGCTCCGATCATCATCAGCGAAGGCTTGAATTGATGGTCGAACAGAAAATACGGCATTGACTTCATCTTCCGAGTCGCTGCCGAAGATCAACATAGGGGTGGACGGTCCCAGTTTGTTGTATTGGGGCGGCCCTGAATAAACTATTTCTTCTTCCCCTTCGGTATCACTCCCGAAAACTGGAATAGTGGTGATAGCTTTGTTTTTGTCCTCCGGTTTGCGACATCTTTCTGTGTCTTCAAAATCAGGCAGGAAGTATTTGGCATCCTCATATTTGCGGACTTCGTTCACGGAGAATGGGTTTAGTTCCCCTGTCACAGTGTACTCGAGACCATCTTTGAAGTACTTCATACACCGATGTGGTGTAGAAGGGATAATGTTGTACTCGTGTAACCAGGGCCTGCCGAGCAAAGCATTGTAACATGTCTTAGCGTCAATGACATGAATTTGATGTCCGTAACGAGCAGCCCAAAGTGTAACGTCAATATCACAGACCCGAGTGTCCGTGATGATTGGGAGTCGAACCCGGAGATGGTGATTTTATCACGAGCGAGATGTTGAACGTTCATGCAGATTTCCTTCAACACTCTTACATTGAGGAGATTGACGGAGGACCCATTGTCAACCAGGATCTTGCCTATCTTGATATCATGACAGTATCCGGAGACATAAAGGGGACGGTTATGCTCGCACGTCCCGAGGAGGAGATCTTCATCGCCGAAAGTGATATCGGCCGTGTGTACTTTTTCCAACTCGTCCTTCATCTTTTATTCGGCGAGAAAAGATTGGAATTGCTCGGGCTCTTGCAGTGCCTTGATCAAAGAATTTCTTGCTTCTTTTGATAACAAGAGGGCATCGAGAATGCTTAGCTGCGAAGGTAGCTTCCTCAAGTGTGCCAAAACGTTGTAATCCACCTTATTTTTCTTTGGCGGGTTCTTGGCTGTCAGCTCTTCGACGAGTTGATCATCGAGGGTGATATCTTCAGGGACCTTTTCTTTCCCCTTATCCTTTTTATTCGATCCCTTGTTTGCGGGTCCGAGATTCTTTTCAGGTAATGTGCGATTGCGCAGCTGAATGTTCTCGCAACTCTTCGGTTCTTTCTCTTTTCCCGAGGTGGATTCTTTGAATAGAGGGCCAAGAGCTATTTCTTCCTCAGAATCGCTCCCAAAGGTGAGAACTTGCGATCCCCCAGCATCGACCATGTGACAGTTGCCGGCAATTCTTTTACGCTCCTCGGTCGTATTTTTTTGCTCCCGACGAGTTTTGCGTTTCATCCGCTTGAAATGTTGTCGGTGAGCAACATATCCCTGCCACCAGTTTTTAAAAGCGTTGCACTCTTCGGTGGGGTGCACAATCATTCGATGATATAAGCAGTAGCTAGGATGTATATCCGCTCTATCAGGAGTGTTTTCTTCGGAGGGTGGCAGCTTCATTCCCATCGCTATGGCTTTGGCAAACCTTTTCCTTGTCTTGAACCAGTTTTTATCTGCGGCGGGTATACTTTGATCTGGTGGGAATGTTTCGACCCTTTCGTCCAGTCGCCGGCATTTGGCCTTTTCAAATATGGTCATCTCGCTCTCCCGATCAGCTTTGCTTTTAAAAAGAGCTTCGTTTAGGAATGCATCAATCATTTCGTCTGATGGTCCTAGAAATTCCGGCTCAGGATCTGCTCCCAGTTTCTCTGCGTAAGGGGCTTTTTCATCGTCTATTGACGAGTGAGAGATTACATGGTAGCTTGCCACATAATCTTCAGGCTCATCCGACGAGTCTTCTCCATTGTCATCATCTCTATCCTCAAGGACATGGCTGAGAAATTCTTGGAGTGTGACTGGGTTCCACGCCTTCTGGTTATATTCTTCCAGCGCGTCGATATATTTTTGCAGGTCCGTGCGCTCGTCACTAAGCTTCACGGGCCTTTTGGTCTTCTTCTTCTTCTTCGAAGACTTTGACGGCTGTGTGTGAGCGTTTTGACTATCACCACCAACTTTTGGAGTTGGGCGTGGTTTCAGCACTCCCTCGATGACCTCAGGTTCCAGTGAATTTTTCCACCTGATTGCCGGGCATGTTTGGAGATCCTTCAACATTCTTTTCGTCTTGGCTGAAAGAACGACCTCCCATGGAGCTTCTTCTACAAAAGAGCATGATGCCCCCGGCGTGTCCGTCTTTTTGAGAGCGTGCAGCTGCGGCGGGCTTACTGTCACGCCCCGCTTCCCGGTATACGACGAAGGGGACGCGACTGGTCCGCTACGTATTTACTGTGAAGTAAATACGCTAAGCTTATCTAAGCAATATAAAAATAAAACACAAAAGACAAGATATAATAAAAACAGCAATTTTATTTATTCACATTCTTTCTGTACAATGTATGGAAAGTATATACAACTGAAATAAAGCGATACCTAAATAATGGCATAACAGAAATGAAAAGTACTGAATGGAAAGTGTACAATGACTAGAGCTCAGGGTCTTCACTGAACTGGTCCAAGTCTTCAGCAATGGGCTCGATCTCTGTAGTGTCCAGATCACCTGACGATATTCAAAGAAGAAAGAAAGAGAATGTTGTCAGCGAACAGGTCGCTCGATAAGTCCCAAAGGTAAAGGAGAAATAGACAGAATAAGAGGTATCTTTTAAAGTTATATTATATTGTTGTAATGTTGTGTTAACGCTGTTGTTTGTAGCTTGGTACAGAAGGATGCCAGTTTATACGAGAGGGGTCTCAGTATGCTAGAGGCCAGGACAAACGGAATATAAAGTACAAGGCTCCGTTATACAACCCGGAACAACGGAAATTGAATACGGTTAGGTGTCTTAAATCTTGCAGTCTCGTGTCACTTTTAACACCTTCCATACCAGTCTACCCCTTTAACCCCGTAGTGTTTTGATTGTATTGTACTGTATTGTAACTTGTATTGATTGTATATTTGGATGACTGACCAAAACCATAATATCTGTAAATGGATGTAACCATAGAATCATGTAAATGGAATAACTGGAGAAGCATATAAATGGAATGTATATCCATGGTTTGGTCCAGTCAGGTTGTATAGATTGATAATTGGATTCATGGATTCATGGATTCATGTTGAATTGTAATATTGTAGATTGTAATTTGTAGATTGTAGATTGTACTTGAATCATATTCAAATCAGATTATAATGAGACTCAAACCGAGTCAGACAATTAGAAAAGTAAATTGAAGTCCTGATTGTTTTGATGTTATCGGTAACCGCTGCATATGGGCGGCACGATTTGTGTCTTTTTCAAAGACGATTACCGTATTGATAACACCGTTGTTAAGTTGTCTATCTTAAATAGGCAAGCACCCACTTCTCTGGCTCTCTGAGGCTCAAGAGATTGGTCCCGCTTAAACCTATATTTACTAGGGTCTTTAGGGTAATTTATAGAACTTGAGGGGGTTTTATGTAAAAATACTTTTGTATAGTTTTCAAAATACACCCCAAGTATTTATTAATCATCTTTAGAGTTGTAATGAATGTAAATTTTATATTGTGATATTTCTAGTGAAAATATCCTAATTCCATAATAAATGGTATTTATTTGTAATATTGATTATATGGAATTCATGGTATTTTAGTGTAAACTGATTCTTGTGACATTTTTAGAAAAAGATAGAATATTTATAATAATTCAAATTAGATATTTTTGAATTACATATACATATATTTATATGAAAATAAATTTTAATATATTTATTATATTCTAGAAATCTCGTTTTTCTTAAGATATCGTATTTAAATCTTTCGAGACCGAATGCTCCTTGCGGAGGTCTGAATCCCGCACTACTAAGCCTAAGGATGTGCGATAATGCGCACCATCCCGAACGGGTTCCCCAAAATGAGTTGTAGCGGCGCTTTGCAAAGATTTGTATAAATACTAATCATTAGAAAACGGTTTTATTAAGTAAATGGTATTTAAATGAAAATTGTCGTTTTCCCGTATTCTAAATTCCCGAGGGTATCGAGCTATGTTGTATATGAGTGTGTGAGGAGATAGGCCGTTACCTCATGATCTACTTAAAGGTATAGCATGTTTTGTGATATTGAATGTAGAATCGAAACTATGTGGTATTTAAATGAAAATACGGTAAAATGAAATAGCCATTATTTTATGATATGAAACTTGATCAATTTGGTTGATTAGTGTTTAATAGTCAACATGAGAGAGTTTAAGCGTAACTGTATTAACGAGAAGTGAAGTTTTATAAAGAAACTGAATCGGAAATCGGATTTGTTCCGATTCCGTCGGGTTTTGTAAATCCGTATTTTTAGAAAAGAAAAGAGAGGTAGAAATGAGGACTTACGGGTTTCGATCAAAGATAAGAGGAAGGTGGATCGGGAGGAGTCCCCGGTGCGTCGTTTCGTCTCCGGGAGTTCCTACGGTCGTTGCCGGAAATTCTGCCGAAGAATTCGCCGGAGCTTCGCCTTTCGCTCAATTCGATTGCACACAAGAGTTCTTGAGAATTTTAGAGAGTTGTCTCAGAGTTTGGGATGAGAGGGTAGAGGGTAGGGATGGTATTTATAGGGTTAGGCTAGGGTTAGGGCAGGTGAAAGGTTAAAATGAAAAATGTGATAAAATGTATTAAAAATGTATTAAAAGTGGAGTGATTGGGGATTTAAAAGAGCTATGGAAATGGTCTGAGGCTAAAATTTTGCAGGTGCATAAGGAATGTGAAAAGACACAATTTTCATGTTGGGGTCGTCGCCAGAATCGGCGGAATCGGGGGTGACTCGGTCGGAGGACCGAGTCAGCCGAGTCGAGGCCGAGTTGGCCGATTTCCGGCCGAGTCTGGGGGCCGGAATCCCCCCCCCCCGAAGGTTCATCTATCCTCTGGCAATATTACATTTTTGGGTATAGTGGTGTTTTTGTGAGATATGCACGTGTAAACTCTTGGTATTCTAAAGGTTTTTTAAAAAATCAATATTAAAAGTAATGTGGGGTATGGGATTTGAACTCTGGTGGCTTGGTTCAGCAGTGCAAGGTATTACCAATGAGCTACAAGCTCCTTCTTATAATTATGGAGCTAATTAATTACTTAAAATAATAACAGTAAATGTAAATACCCCAAATATACATTAATTTTTAAGCAAATTTTGTACACTAAAAATAGAGTTGTCACATTCTTTTAACCTATAATTAAAAGCAAAATAACTACTTATATCTTGTGCTCAGGCTAAAATACCCCTTTATGGATTTTGAAAAAAATATTTGAAAAAAATTTGTATAGGAAAATTAGGGTTGTTACATTCTACCCTTCTTATAAAAATTTTGTCCTCGAAATTTGAAAAAGGAAAGTGTAACAGTTTCAAGGAAAGTCTGGTGACTGGAGTATAGATAGTGTATAAAAATATTTAGAAGAAAGAAATATTATAAAAAGTTTTGATCAAAGTTGAAATGAATGTGAGGGATTTACCTGGGTTACCTTGGTTCACAGTCTCAGGTTCTATGGCTGCTAAATTGAATGTCTGTCGCAGTGGTACATTCCTTCTAGCTGGAGGCATATTCTGTCTTTGGGGCCTGTTTCTCTGCCCTCGAGGCATGTTCCTCATTGCTGGTTGGAATTGGCGAGCAGGCTGTGCAGGTGTTGGAGCAGGGAGTGCAAAACGAGATGCAGGAGCCTGGATAGCTGGCCGCTGCGGGTAGTTGGTGGGTGTGTGAGCTGGATTGCTATTATAAGGACAATTCCCAATTCCGTAGTTAGATGCGCCACAAATTAGACACAGGCCTTTTGCGCGCCTACAGTCCTTCCACAAGTGTCCCTTTCTATGGTAGTAGTGGAAAATTTCTTCAGTTCTCCTGGGTTCAAACGATGGCCTGGAAGAGGCTCCTCCTGCCATCTGGTTGGCAGGGTGCTTAAATCCAGCAGATTGAGATCTTCCCCTCGCCTTTACCACTGCCTCATAACGGCGGGCAGCTTTCAGAGCCGATTCATGAGTCGGAAAATCTCCTGTGGCCAGTGCAGTCTGGATCTCCGAATCCAAACCTTGTTGAAATCGATGGGCTCTGATCTCATCCGTCGGTATCAGGTGTGCCGCAAATCGACTGAGCATAGTGAACTCCGCGTCATACTCATCTACTGACTTGGTCCACATCGAACCTTGTTGCAGATGGATGAACTGTTGTTCCATGTCGAACCTGGCAGTCTCATGGAAGTACTTAGCGTCGAACATGTCGCGGAAAGTCTTCCATTCGATTGGTTGTTCAAGACGGTTTTCTTCCGCCTTCCACCAGTTTCGTGCATTGTCCGTGAGCTGTAATTTTGCAACACGAACCCAAGCTATATCTGGCACTTGTGCTGCCGCCTGATCATCCTCTATACCTTGTGCCCATTCCTCGGATTCAAGTGGGCTTCCATTTCCTGAGAACTGTTTGGGGTGCAAAGCCCTGAATTGCTTCACCCCAGGTGCTACTGCCTCGGGACGGTTCATTAAAAGAGCAGTCTGCTGCTGCTGTCCCTCTAGGAGGCTTCGGACTGTCTCAAGTAGAACTGTCTGCCCGTTGATCGGAGCAGGGACGACAGGTGTAAGTGGTAGTGGTGGAGGTGTGTTGTTGATATTGGTGCTGGTATTGTTCAGGGAATCCATAACCTTGAAGAAAAATTTGGGTTAGGACAGATTCAAAGTACATGAAATGATAAGATTCAACGAACATGAATTGTAAAGAAAGTTTTAGTTGCTGGTTCTTGTGTTATATTGCTTAGGTTGTTTAAGTAGAACAAAACTTCATAATAGAGTTTCATACAGCTCTGACTTGCATGGGCCACCAACAAAACCTGTCACGCCCCGCTTCCCGGTGTACGGCAAAGGGGACGCGACTGATCCGCTACGTATTTACTGTGAAGTAAATATGCTAAGAGTATCTAAGCAATATAAAAATAAAATACAAGAGACAAGATATAATAAAAACATCAACTATATTTATTCACATTCTTTCTGTACAATGCATGGAAAGTAAATACAACTGAAATAAAGCAATGCCTAAACAATGGCATAACAGAAATGAAAAGTACTGAATGGAAAGTGTATAATGACTAGAGCTCAGGGTCTTCACTGAACTGGTCCAAGTCTTCAGCAGTGGGCTCGATCTTTGAAGTGTCCAGATCACCTGACGACATTCAAAGAAGAAAAAAAGAGAATGTTGTCAGCGAACAGGTCGCTCGATAAGTCCCAAAGGTAAGGGAGAAATAGACAGAATACGAGGTATCTTTTAAAGTTGTATTATATAGTTGTAATGTTGTGTTAACGCTGTTGTTTGTAGTTTGGTACAGAAGGATGCCAGTGTATACGAGAGGGGTCTCAGTATGCTAGAGACCAGGGCAAACGGAATATAGAGTACAAGGCTCCGTTATACAACCCGGAACAACGAAAATTGAATACGGTTAGGTGTCTTAAATCTTGCAGTCTCGTGCCACTTTTAACACCTTCCGTACCAGTCTACCCCTTTAACCCCGTAGTATTTTAATTTTATTATATTGTATTGTAACTTGTATTGATTGTATATTTAGATGACTAACCAAAACCATGATATCTGTAAACGGATGTAACCGTAGAATCATGTAAATGGAATAACTGGAGAAGCATGTAAATGGAATGTATATCCATGGTTTGTTCCAGTCAAGTTGTATAGATTGATAATTGGATTCATGGATTCATGGATTCATTTGAATTGTAATATTGTAGATTGTAATTTGTAGATTGTAGATTTTAGATTGTACTTGAATCATATTCAAATCAGATTATAATGAGACTCAAACCAAGTCAGACAATTAGAAAAATAATTGAAGTCCTGATTGTTTTGATGTTATCGGTAACCGCTGCAAATGGGCGGCAGGATTTGTGTCTTTTTCGAAGACGATTACCGTATTGATAACACCGTTGTTAAGTTGTCTACCTTAGATAGACAAGCACCCACTTCTCCGGCTCTCTGAGGCTCAAGAGATTGGTCCCGCTTAAACCTATATTTACTAGGGTCTTTAGGGTAATTTATAGAACTTGAGAGGGTTTTATGTAAAAATATTTTTGTATAGTTTTCAAAATACACCCCAAGTATTTATTAATCGTCTTTAGAGTTGTAATGAATGTAGATTGTATACTGTGATATTTCTAGTGAAAATATCCTAATTCCATAATAAATGGTATTTATTTGTAATATTGATTATATGGAATTCATGGTATTTTAGTATAAACTGATTCTTGTGATATTTTTAGAAAATGATAGAATATTTATAATAATTCAAATTAGATATTTTTGAATTACATATACATATATTTATATGAAAATAAATTTTAATATATTTATTATATTCTAGAAATCTCGTTTTTCTTAAGATGTCGTATTTAAATCTTTCGAGACCGAATGCTTCTTACGGAGGTCTGAATCCCGCACTACTAAACCCGAGGATGTGCGATAATCCACACCATCCCGAACGGGTTCCCCAAAATGGGTTGTAGCGGCGCTTTGCAAAGATTTGTATAAATACTAATCATTAGAAAACGATTTTATTAAGTAAATGGTATTTAAATGAAAAATGTCGTTTTTCCGTATTCTAAATTGCCGAGGGTATCGTGCTATGTTGCATATGAGTGTGTGAGGAGGTAGGTCGTTACCTCGTGATCTACTTAAAGGTATAGCATGTTTTGTGATATTGAATGTAGAATCGAAACTATGTGGTATTTAAATGAAAATACGGTAAAATGAAATAACCATTATTTTCTGATATGAAACTTGATCAATTTGGTTGATTAGTGTTTAATAGTCAACATGAGAGAGTTTAAGCGTAACTGTATTAACGAGAAGTGAAGTTTTATAAAGAAACCGAATCGGAAATCGGATTTGTTCCGATTCCGTCGGGTTTTGTAAATCTGTATTTTTAGAAAAGAAAAGAGAGGTAGAAATGGAGACTTACGGGTTTCGATCAAAGATAAGAGGAAGGTGGATCGGGAGGAGTCGCCGGTGCATCGTTTCTTCTCCGGGAGTTCCTTCGGTCGTTGCCGGAAATTCCGCCGAAGAATTCGCCGGAGCTTCGCCTTTCGCTCAATTCGATTGCACACAAGAGTTCTTGAGAATTTTAGAGAGTTGGCTCAGATTTTAGGGTGAGAGGGTAGAGGATAGGGGTGGTATTTATAAGGTTAGGCTAGGGTTAGGGCAGGTGAAAGGTTAAAATGAAAAATGTGATAAAATGTATTAAAAATGTATTAAAAATAGAGTAATTGGGGATTTAAGAGAGCTATGGAAATGGTCTGAGGCTAAAATTTTGCAGGTGTATAGGGAATGTAAAAAGACACAATTTTCTTGTTGGGGTCATCGCCGAAATCGGCCGACTCGAGGGTGACTCGGCCGTGAGTCGGTCGGAGGACTGAGTCGGCCGAGTCGAGGCCGAGTCGGCCGATTTCCGGCCGAGTTCGGCGGCCGGAATCCCCCCGATGGTTCATCTATCCTCTGGCAATGTTACATTTTTGGTTGTAGTGGGGTTTTTGTGAGATATGCACGTGTAAACCCTTGGTATTCTAAAGGTTTTTAAAAAATCAATATTAAAAATAATGTGGGGTATGGGATTTGAACTCTGGTGGCTTGGTTCAGCAGTGCAAGGTATTACCAATGAGCTACAAGCTCCTTCTTGTAATTATGGAGCTAATTAATTACTTAAGATAATAACAGTAAATGTAAATACCCCAAGTATACATTAATTTTTAAGCAAATTTTGTACACTAAAAATAGAGTTGTTACATTCTTTTAACTTGTAATTAAAAAGCAAAATAACTACTTATATCTTGTGCTCAGGCTAATATACCCCTTTATGGATTTTGAAAAAAATATTTGAAAAAAATTTGTATAGGAAAATTAGGGTTGTTACACTTACTTTCCAATTCTCGGACAGTGCGAACTTGCCCTGTTGGTATTGGTCTTCTATCCAGTCTTTAAAGACGAAGCAAACTTCAATTGGATAGCTTACCGCTTGATAATAGGGGCAATAATTAGGACTTTTAGTCTCACCGGGTTGCAATGGGCATTTTGGATTCAGCAAATTAATGAGCCTGTTGCGCACCGTTAGCTTGAACAAACTCCTCGTTCTGTCTCGGGGAAACGAATAAGGGCGCTTTATTTTCTCATTATAGTATCGCCGTCTCTCGTCTAGGCGATCAGTTAATTTTGGACCTCTGGGCTGCTATTGAGCATTGGCGACGATGTCGCTTTCCCTTTCCCTTTTTCATTCCGCGGCTCCGGCTTCGAAGAGGAAGGCCTATGGCCCATCTGGTCCATTTGGGCCAGCTTATCAATCAAGGACTGGAAAGTGGTCGGCTTGAAAAATATCATGAATTGGGAGATGGTCACTTGAGGGTCAAGAGTGCCCACGAACATGCCTACTGCCGGCACTTCTTCGATGCGCTGCTCACATTTCGACCATAAATTTCGCCACCGTATTGCATATTGGACCCATGTTTCTCTAGGCTTCACCCTGGCATAGATCAATACCGTTATTGGGGTGCATTCACTAGCACTCGCGAAACGCTGGGTGAATAGCAGCTCCATTTCTGCAAAAGTTTTGACGGAATCGTTGGGAAGCTCCGAATATCACTCAAATGCCGTTTCCGACAAGCTACCAACAAACTGACGGAGCAGAAGTTTATCATCACCTCCGGTGTTGCCGCACAAGGTTCTGAATTAAGTGACGTGCTGATGCGGATTCCCCGTTCCTTTATATACATGGAATTTAGGGATCGTATATCCCGGCGGGTACCTTATTTGGTCATACCTGCCTGATAGGGCCGTCCAGTTTTAACAATTTGCCCAGCTGCTTCGTTCGCCTGGTGAACTCGTATCTACTGAGCGATGTAATCATCCAGAGCGGCCTTGGAGATGGTCTCCTCCTTGGCTGCTGAAAGAGCCGGAAGAGGGTTCGATGTCTCCCCTCTGTCATCTTCAATGATCATCGGGGGGTCTTCAGCTGGAGGTTCCGGCTGTAACATCATCCCGGCCATATCTTGAAACAAAAGAGCCATTCGTTTTATGTTGGCCGCCTGTTCCGCGGCCTCTTTTTCTTTTCTCTCGAGCATTCTTTGGAGAAATTCGGCATCAGTTTCTTGTTCCTGACGCTGCTCTGCGGTCTCCGGACTTTCTTTCGGCCCAGTGAGTGCGGCCACTGCAGTCAGCATCTTTTGGAGCTTTTGCCGTTGTTGCTTCTGAGCCTTTGTTATCGATCGGGTAAGCGGTCGATGACCCGTAGAAGCACGGCTTTTCTCTTTTTCGGAAGCCATATAAACGGTATGTGTTACCATGCCCCTAGACTTGGGGCGTTTAGACTCAGTGTCTTTGCGGTTCGCCGCGGTCACATGGGCTTTCTCCGGCCTCCTTCTCTTGTGAGCGGTTGACGTTGAGGGAGCCGTTGCAGCGGGCACCCAGACGGATGACATCTTCTGTGGTACCACGGGATGGCTCTTTTCTTGCCGAGCTTTAATCTTCTTTGATCGGCGAGAGTAACCCTGGTCAATCACCGATTCCTGGACCTGTCGCCAGACTTTGTAAATTTTGGAGGACAACCGCTGAGGTGGCTGCTCCGGCTTCTTTTCTGTAGTATTCTCCACAGGTGGGGGAGATCTTTTCACTATGGCAGTCGGAGAGTTTTTGCGCACCCTCCTTAGCGGTTCAAAGCTGTTCCCAGTTGGAACGGTAGCATCGATTTTGACCATGGGAGCTGGCGAAGTCAGTCCAGAAGGGGAGCTGCCCCCAGCCTTCCTTACTTGGCGCCAGTGACGACGGAGAGCATGTCGAGCCATTGGGATTGTCTCAGCTGTAGGGGTGACTTCATCATGCCTCATGTTTTGGCGAAGGGTTGTTGCCGGCGTCAGCCTCTTGAAGACCGATGTCCGTTGGGCAGCAATGTCCAATCTGTCAAAGACAGATCTCTAGGCAGGGGAAGCAGCTTTGAGGACTTCGTCTGGAGCTGGAGCCGGAACGGCCAGCTTTGTGAAGACTGACTTCTTGGAAGAAGAAGCCTCTCTGATAATTTCGTCCGCTTGAGCCGGGATGGCTATCCGCTTTGGGATGGCTGCTTCGGGTATGGTGGGCTTATGGGCGTTCTGGCCCAGTCTATTGAAAACCGAGACATTGGATTTAGGCGATCCATTGAGAAGGGCCGGGGCAGTAGTAAGTCGATCAAAGACCGACTTCTTTGGGGCTTCTTGCGATAGGAGCGGGGCATTGAAGCTCATCGGTGGGATCATGGTCCCAAAGAACATCCCAGTGGTGTCCTGAGTTATTTGCTCCACTGGCATCTTGAACAGGGAGGCCCCTCAGGGCCCGTAAGTTACACCTCCAGATGAGGCGAAACGGGAGTTGCAGTTGCAGCTGGAACAGTTGGAGGCCATTGGTGTTCTTTTTCTGCACGGGAGCAAAACCAAATCTTAGTATCTCGAACCCAAGGGCAACTATATTAAACCGCGATTCGTTCACAAACACGACATACGAAGTGTGGAGTGGAAAAGTCCCACAGGGCATGCCAGAATCTGTTCCCCTCCGAAACACGGGGACGCGACCGCGTAGGTCCGTCTTGCCTGAATTTTGGGACAGATGCTAATTGGTTATATCCGTCCACCTCTCCAAAGATACCAAGTTGATTTATGACACCATATATCGAAGGTTTAAACAGATGCGGCCGATGTAGCAGATTTCGTCAGATTCCTCCTCATTTGAGGGGTTTTTGATTGTGGGGACGCTCTTCCCTGCAGGCACAATCCCCTGCAGTTAATTATGCTACCGTATCGCAATAACCACTTTCTCCTTCTCCAGATGGTCACTTCGTGTCGTGGGTGTTTGTTTTGTTTTTGGTTGCCTGATGAGATCTTTTGATCTCTTTGTGAAAGACCCCGGTCTTATAGATCTATGATCTGTGAGAAAGAAGTAAACTCTTCTTCTTCTTTTTTATTTTTGAGATGATTTCATCTCTCTGTTCATCATTTTTTTTACCCTGAAGAAAAATCTTCTTTCTCTGAGAGCTTGGCCCTTCTTTGTGAAATCTCTAAAAACTTATGGAGGGTTTCTCTCTATGCTTCTGTCTATCCTTTTTTTTTAGACTCGAAGTCCAGGGGCCTTTTTATAGGGCAAGCTGATCAGTTTAATCAGTTTGGGAGATCTTTTCTCCAATTGATTCGGAGAATTTCCCATCGTTGGATCTTTATCCAAGGGCTTTTGATTTACGGAAGGCAATCTTCTTGTTTTTAACAAGATTGGGAAATCTTTCCATACAAAATTTATTCTGTGTTTTAGTGATTTTTAATTACCATTGGATCATTGATCCAACGGTGCTCTGATTTACAGAGCACAATTTTGTTGTTTGGAAATTTTTTGAGAAATCTTTCCTTAACAGAATTTAATTCTGTTTAATTAATGATTTATCATTATTATTGGATCTTTGATTTGACGGTGGGGAGCTTTTAATTCCAACGCTGGCGTATCCGTGCTTTACACATGGTCCGCTGCTTAGGGTGTAGCGCACTTAGCGCTAGCGCATCCGTGCTTTGCACGTGGTGCGCTGCTTAGAGCGCAGCACACCCAGCGCTAGCGCACACGTGCTTTGCACGTGGTGCGCTGCTTAGAGCGCGGCGCACTTGGTGCTGCATCTGAAGCGTTGTTTCATTTCAAAATTTGAATTTTGAACAGAGCTTTGCTATGATTGGGGGAAACAGAGACCCGGTGGAAAAAGGATGAACTGGCAAATCTATTGAATCTTCCGCCGGCTTGAAGAATTGTATATTTTTCTTTTTATTCTTCTTTTGTACATACTCCTGAATGAGAGTATTTTTTTATTCTTTTATAGATTGTACTTTGTATTCATTTTGATTCAAGAATAAAAGACATATTTTGCTTCATGATGGTGTGTCCCTTTTAATAAATACATCTTGTGGATAATCTATTTCGATTTTCTTGTAGGACAGCGATGGCTTAGGAGTCAGGTTCAGATATGGCTCCTGAGGCTTTCCGACTTTATGAGCCGTGAGGGTCTCATAAAGGTATTTCTCCTTACGAGTCGTGAGAATCTTGTAAGTGTAATTTCTCCTTAAAAATCGTGAGGATTCCAAAGTGCGTTTTCTCTTGAGAGTTGTAAGAATCTCACAAGAGAGTTTTTCTTACTTACAAGTCAGGAGGACCCGTAAGTGATTATTTCTTTTCTTGTCGGAGAGTGTGGCCTGTAGAAAATCTACCTTGACCTCTCTGCGAAGCAACGATGGCTTGGGAGACAGGGTTAGGATCTGCCTCCTAAGACTTTTCAACTTTATGAGCCGTGAGGGTCTCATAAAGAATTTTCTCCCTACAGGTCGAGAGGATCCCGTAGGTTTAATTTCTCCTTAAGAATCGTGAGGATTCCTAGGTGCGTTTTCTCTTGAGAGTCGTAAAGATCTCACAAAAAAGCTTTCTCCCTTACGAGTCGTGAGGACCCGTAAGTGATGGATGAGGTTGACATTATCCGCATTTCACGGAGTCAGTGGTTGACTTTATCCGCATTTCACGGAGTCAGGAGTTGCTCTGGCCATTCCCCACGGGGTCAAGATTGACTTTAACCGTGTTCTACGGGACCAGGATTTGCTCTGGACGCTTCCCACGGGGTCAGGATTGACATAAGCCGTGTTCTACTGAACCAGGATTTGCTCTGGATGCTTACTACGGGGTCAGGATTGACATAAGCCGTGTTCCACAGGACCAGGATTTGCTCTGGATGCTTCTCACGGGGTCAGGATTGACATAAGCCGTGTTCCGTAAGGACCAGGATCCGCTCTGGACGCTTCCCACAGGGTCAATTGACATTAGCCGTGTTCCACGGAACCAGGATTTGCTCTGGATGCTTCCCATGGGGTCAGGATTGACATAAGCCGTGTTCCGCAAGGACCAGGATCCGCTCTGGATGCTTTCCACGGGGTCAGGATTGACATAAGCCGTGTTCCACTGAACCAGGATTTGCTCTGGATGCTTCCCACGGGGTCAGGATTGACAGAAGCCGAGTTCTACAGGACCAGGATTTGCTCTGGATGCTTCCCACGGGGTCAGGATTGACATAAGCCGTGTTCCGCAAGGACCCAGGATCTGCTCTGGATGCTTCCTACGGGGTCAGGATTGACATAAGCCGTGTTCCACTGAACCAGGATTTGCTCTGGATGCTTCCCACGGGGTCAGGATTGACATAAGCCGTGTTCCACAGGACCAGGATTTGCTCTGGATGCTTCCCACAGGGTCAGGATTGACATAAGCCGTGTTCCGCAAGGACCAGGATCCGCTCTGGACGCTTCCCACGAGGTCAGGATTGACATTAGTCGTGTTCCATGGAACCAGGATTTGCTCTGGATGCTTCCCACAGGGTCAGGATTGACATAAGCCGTGTTCCGCAAGGACCAGGATCCGCTCTGGACGTTTCCCACGGGGTCAGGATTGACATAAGCCGTGTTCCACTGAACCAGGATTTGCTCTGGATGCTTCCTACGGGGTCAAGATTGACATAAGCCGTGTTCTACAGGACCAGGATTTGCTCTGGATGCTTCCCACGGGGTCAGGATTGACATAAGCCGTGTTCCGCAAGGACCAGGATCGGCTCTGGACGCTTCCCAAGGGGTCAGGATTGACATTACCCGTGTTCTACGGAACCAGGATTTGCTCTGGATGCTTCCCACGAGGTCAGGATTGACATAAGCCATATTCCGCAAGGACCAGGATTCGCTCTGGACGCTTCCCACGGGGTCAGGATTGACATTAGCTGTGTTCCGCAAGGACCAGAATCCGCTCTGGATGCTTCCCATGGGGTCAGGATTGACATAAGCCGTGTTCCACTGAACCAGGATTGGTTGACTTTATCCGCATTTCACGGAGTCGGGGGTTGACTCTCGGTTGTCTGTGTGCCGCCGAGTCATGGAACTGGAAGATTGTCGCGGTTCCGCTTTGCTGATGTTGCGTCTGTGGTAATGGGACAAATGTTGAGATGATCTCCAGGCTGTTTATGAACCATCGAGACTTGGCTCTCTTTCGGATGGAGCCTGGGGGGAAGGTATGGTTCCCTCTTTGTTTGTGCCCCTGGATTGTATACAGGGATCGATGTGATTTCACCTGTAGGGCAAAAAGTTTCGTTTTATATATTTTTCTTTCCGCGATGCTCTATCATTTCAGCTTTTATATCGCGAAAGTCGCGATTGCCCAATCATTTCGGCTATTTTTCGCGGTGCCCAATCATTTCGGCTATTTGTTTTATTTACTCGCTGCTTTTTATTATGAGTTGCTCAACCATTTCGGCTATTTTGTATGCATACATTTTTACTTGCTGATTTTGTTGCAATTTGCCCCATCATTTCGATTATTTCGTATGCATTTGTGGCTCGCTGGCTTTTCACTGCGAATTTGGGATTTGACACCGATTTAGGCATCAGCATTGCTACAACTGGGATATTGCCAGGAGCGAATCATCATTTGCCTTTATCGATGTCGAACAAAGGTGGCTTAGTAAACAGGGTTAGGATCCTGTCGATTAAGGCTTTTGACTTCATGAGCCATAAGGGTCTCATAAAGGTATTTCTCCCTACGAGTCATGAGGATCTCGTAGGTGTGTTTTCTCCTTAGGAATCATGAGGATTCCTAAGTGTATGGCTTCTCGTAAGTCGTAAGGATCTTACAAGAGTGTTTTCTCCTTATAAGTCGAGAGGACTTATAGGGGCTGTCCACTGTGCAAACATATCCCACGTCGCGGATGGGACTTTGTTAGGGAGATGTTTATTTATGCCCATGGATTGTATACAAGGGTCAATACTGAACCACTTATAGGGCAACACTGGAGGTTGTGATGGCTTAAGAATAGGTTCAGATCCCTATAGCTTAAGGCTTTTGAATCCTGTGAGCTATAAGGGTCTCAAAGGGGAATTCTCCTTACGAGTCGTGAGGATCTCGTAAGTGTAATTTCTCCTTAGGAATCGTGGGGATCCCTAAGTGTGGGGATCCCTTGTGAGTCGTAAGGATCTCACGCAGGTGGTTTCTCCTCACAAGGTCGAGAGGGCCTTGCAAGTGTCTTTTAACGAGATTGCGCCATTTCGGGTTTTCACAAAACTCGCCGGTAGCCCTGCTGTTTTTACTCACGGAGCCCTTTCGGGTTTTCATCCGTGCCCATTTTGCTTATGGACATACCATTTTCTTCTTCTCTCTCTTTTTTTAATTTTTGTGTCAGCCTTGGGATGCTGCGGTCCGTAGTATTTTATCGACGTCTCGGTCAATAGCCAGTTTTAGGACATAGTGGTCCATCATTAGTTTAGGGACGTTTCGGCCCAAAAGCCGGCTACTACTTATAGAGTTTGGGCTTAGAAAGATAGCGAGCGGACATAGGCGTCGTCATCTATCGTTGACCTAGGCTGTGACTCTTTAGGCGTAGTATTTTTTCAGGAAGCGGCCATTTATTGGCCTGAAAGGTCTTTCACTATGCATATCCATGAGTAAATAGGCTCCACCCTGGTAAATTTTGTCTATGATATACGGGCCTTCATAGTTCGGCTCGAATTTCCCCCGCTTGGCACGATTGGGGATCATAGGTCTTTTGACCACTAGCACGAGCTCGCCTTGACGGAATGTTCTCGGCCTAATCAATCTCTCATATGAGCGCGTCATCTTTGCTTTATAAGCCTCCAGATTTTGTTGCGCCATGAGCCGGGTTTCATCAAGGGCGTCGAGCTCTTCAAGCCGAAGGTGAGCATTTTCTTCGTCTGTTAGCTTGTAGTGAACCGCCACTCGTAGAGAGGGTAACTCTATCTCGAGGGGGAGTACCGCTTCTGTGCTGAATACCAATGCATATGGCGTTGTGTCCGTGTCTGTTTTGAACGTAGTTTGATATGCCCAGAGAGTTTCATGCAGTCTCTCGTGCCGGTCCTTCTTATTTCGAAACACCGTCTTTTTCACGATCTTTGTCAAAGTTTTGTTAAAAGCCTCAGCTAGACCGTTAGCTTGAGGATTATAGACCGAAGAGTATCTCCAGTCTATGTTATGTTGTTGTGCGAAGCGGCTGATCTTGTGGCTTCTATAGACTGGCCCGTTATCAGAGATAATCAGTCGCGGAGTGCCGAACCGATAAATGACGTGTGTTTTGAAGAAATAGAGGATATTCTCCGTCTTCACTTCCCTCAGCAATACTGCTTCTGCCCATTTGGAGAAGTAATCAGTTGTCGCCAAAATGAATCGATGTCCTCTGGATGATGCTGGTTCGATGGGCCCGATTATGTCAGTTCCCCATATTTCGAATGGCCAGCTGGCTACCATCGGATGTAGCGGATTTGGATGCTGGTGGATAAAGTCCCCGTGAATTTGCCACGAGTGGCACTGCTTCATGTATTCGAGACAGTCTTGGATCATCGTAGGACAATAGTAGCCCATCCTTTTGATCTTCAGCTTCATCTTTGGCCCGGCTTGGTGAGAACCGCAGAATCCGTCATGAGTTTCTTGGACGACTCTCTTTGCTTCTTCAGGTCCCAGGCATCTTAGCCATAGGGAGTCGAATGATCTTTTATACAGAGTATCATTGAGAAAGGCGAAGGATAGAGCTCGTTTCATAAGCTGATGTCTTGAGGACGCGTCTTCAGGTGTTCGACGAGATTTGAAGTAGTCTATAAAGACTTCTCTCCAATCCATAGCTTTTTCCTGGCCTTTTATTTGTAAAGTCGTTTGCTCGGTCGCTCCTTTTTCTTCGGACGACTCCGGAGATATTTCTACCGGTGCAAGAACCCGACGGCTTTGTACCACGATTCTTACGTCATCGAGGTTCTCATCGGCCAGTTCTTTAGCGAGCTTGGCCAATGCATCCGCTTTGCTATTTTCCGTGCGCGGTATGTTTTCCAGGGTGTAGGAAGGAATTTGAGTCAGCAGTTGTCGTACTCTCTCGCCGTACTTTATCAGCTCTGGCTTGCATGTTTGATAGTCTTCGTTTACTTGACTGACGATCAGTTGGGAGTCTCCGTATATGAGGAGGTTCTCAATTCCCATGTCGATGGCGATCTCAAGACCTGCTATCAAAGCTTCATATTTGGCTTCATTATTCGTCCTCGGCTCTGTTAAGGAGAAGGCAAAGCTCATTATCCCTCCTTGTGGAGTCACAAAGATTAGGCCCACCCCGGATTTGATTATGGGGGCGGCTTGTTTGCGCTTCTTCATGGAAGATGCTCCATCGAAGTAGAGTTCCCACTGGGTATCATTCCCTCTTCTCTCTCCGTCGATCGTGTCAAACGCGTGTTCGTCTGGTAATTCGCAGTTCAAGGGAGAGTCGGCAGGTATCGGATGCTCAGTGAGGAAGTCGGCGATGGCCTGGCCTTTCACTGTCTTGAGGGGACAATAAGTTATCGAGAACCCCATCAAGAGCAGGGCCTATTTAGCGAGACGTCCTGTTAATATGGCTTTCGAAATCAAATATTTGAGAGGATCCACCTTTGATATGAGATGGACCTCATGTGCCAACGCATAGTGTCTGAGCTTCGTTATCGCGAAGATCAATGCTAGGCAGTGTTTTTCAATGGGGGTAGCTGTTTTCTGTCCCTAGGAGAACTCGACTCAAATAGTAGAGGGCTCTCTCCTTCCCTTGGTCGTTCTCTTGTGCCCACAGCGCACCTAAAGAAACCTCAAGGGCGGTTGTATACAGAATGAGAGGCATTCCCTTGACCGGAGCAGTCAGCACCGGCGGATTCTGCAGATATTTCTTAATTTCGTCCAGTGCGCTTTGGCATTTGCGATCCCAGACGAACGGGGTTCCCTTCTTCATTAGGTGACTGTAGGGGCGGCACTTGCCAGAGAGGTTAGCTATGAACCGCCGGATATATGCGAGCTTTCTTTGGAGAGACCGCAGCTGCTTGAAAGTTCTTGGCGGAGGCATTTCCATAATCGCCTTGATCTTCGATGGGTCTATTTCGATGCCTCGGTGTCGGACGACGAATTCTAGGAACTTGCCCGAAGAAACTCCGAACGCGCATTTGAGAGGGTTCATCTTCAAGTTGTATTTTCGAAGGCGCTGAAATACGATCTTCAGATGTTCTAAATGTTCCTCATATGATTTGCTTTTTACTACAAGGTCGTCAATATAGCATTCGACAATTTCATGTATGAGGTCATCGAAAATCTTCGTCATGGCCCTTTGATAGGTGGCACCGGCGTTCTTTAGACCGAAAGGCATCACTCTGTAGCAGAATATGCCCAAAGGGGTCCGGAAAGTGGTATGCTTCTGGTCCTCGGGATGCATCTTTATCTGATCGTATCCCGATGAGCCGTCCATGAAGGAGAAAACTTCATGAGTGGACGTATTATCTATCATCAGCTCGGTGACCGGTACTGGAAAGTCGTCTTTCGGGCAAGCTTTGTTGAGATCCCGGAAGTCTACGCATATGCGCACCGTCCTATTTTTCTTCAATACTGGGACGATGTTGGCGATCCAGTCAGGATACTGAACCTCTTGGATGAAGCCGGAGTCGATTAGCTTCTTAATTTCGGCGTTGATGCTCATTTCAAGCTCGAGCCGCATTCTTCTCGGTGCTTGCTTGATCGGTTTGACGTCCGGAGATATTGCCAATTTGTACACAGCAATATCTGGATCTAATCCCGACATCTCGGAATAGTTCCATGCGAAACAATCTTTATACTGCATGAGTACGTATTTTAGCGTAGCCACCCTTTCTTCAGACAAAAGCTCACTGACGAACGTTGGCAGCGGGTCGTTTGCCGTCCCCAAGTCAATTTTTCTGAGGTCATCTGCAGTAGTATGTATCCCATCTTCCAGCTCTTTTGGCACCGGTGGAAACTCGGAGATCACTTCGTCATCATCGTTTTTGAAGCACCAGGGGAGATCAGCCATATCTTCACATATTCTTTCTCCTGACATCGTTATCATGTAACAGGTGCGAGATCACTTCCAAGACTGATGTTGATCTGGTTCTACTCTTGCTATACACGTCGCTTTTGGTTCATGCTTCTATGGCGGGGTTATCCTCCAATTGCTAGATAGAGTAAACCTGCCTTGTTGGTCGACCCAGTTCTTGAAGGTGAAGCAGTCTTCTAGAGGATGTCCTATTGCTCGGTGATTGGAGCAATAGTCTGGGTGAGAGACCTTGTCTTCCTGCTCAGGGTGCTTGGACTCCAGGAGTGTCATCATCTGATGTTTTACGAAAAGATTGAATATCTTCTTTGTCTTGTCTTGGGGAAAAGAATATTCTCGACCCATCTTCTTTATAAGAGACGGATCCCAGCTGCTCGATTCTTGATCGCGTAGCTTCTTAGACCTGCTACGCTGTTGTCGAACGTTTTTTCCATCCTTTGGTTTATTTTTGCCTTTGAGCCGGGTCTTTTGTATGACAGGTTGGTGACGAAAGGCATTGTCATTCTCTGCGGCCTGCTGAAGGAGGCGCTGCGTCCTGGCTTTTTCGTAAATGGCCATTTCGCAGCTATGGTCATCCCGGACCTTTTGACTCGCTTCCCTTATCAGCTTGCCCATCTGTTCTTCAAATGACGGACTTGGCATTTTTATAGCGGGACCTCGTTTTGGTTCAGGGTTAGCGTCTTTTAACAGAACATCTCCTTTTTCGTCAAAGTCATGTATGACATAGCAGCCATGGAATCGTTCCCGTTTTTTCGATTGAACATATCCAAGCCCGATCGTTTCCATTCTCCCGTTGGGCAATTTTCGCTGAGTTTCGGGGACGTCTCAGATCCTGTTGTAGAACTGAGCTTGTCGAGCAGTCTGTTTGAAAGGTACGCCTTGGCGCCTCAACAGCCTTCTTAACCCTTCTGTGTAATATCTAGGCAGACGGATGGGTTGGAGCCTGCCAAGTGTAGAATCGGCACCATGCCAGACTTCTTTCTCCACTTTGGTTTCCCCGGATCAGTAGAATAGGATTGCCCTTTCCCTTTTTCGCCTGGGAGGGACGTAGAATGTCTGCAGTTCCTGCACATTATAGGTATTAAGTGCGTCGAGCTCTTTGTAATACTCTTGCGGAACCATGGCAATTTGCAAACTCCGATCATCGCCAGCGAAGGCTTGTATTAACGGCCGAACGGAAAATACAGCATTGACCCCATCTTCCGAGTCGCTGCCGAAGATCAACATAGGGGTGGATGATCCCGGCTTGTTGCATTGGGGCGGCCCTGAATAAACTATTTCTTCTTCCTTCTCGGTATCACTCCCGAAGACCAGAATAGTGATGATAGTTTTGTTCTTCGGTTTGTGACATCTTTCCGTGTCTCCGAAATCTGGTAAGAAGTATTTTACTTTTTCGTACTTTCGGACTTCATTCACGGAGAATGGGTTTAGTTCCCCTATCATGGTATACTCGAGACCATCCTTGAAATACTTCATACACTGATGTTGTGTAGAAGGGATGATATTGTACTCGTGTAACCAAGGCCTGCCGAGCAAAGCGTTGTAGCAAGTCTGGGCGTCAATGACATGAAACTTGATGTCCGTGACAAGCAACCCAAAGCGTAGTGTCAATATTACAGACTCGAGCGTCCGTGATGACTGGGAGTCAAACCCAGAGATGGTGATTTTATCACGAGCGAGGTGCTGAACGTTCATGCAGATTTCCTTCAACACTCTTATATTGAGGAGATTGACGGAGGACCCATTGTCAACCAGGATTTTGCCTATCTTAATATCATAACAGTATCCGGAGACATAAAGGGGACGGTTATGCTCGCACGTCCCGAGGAGGAGATCTTCATCGCCGAAGGTGATATCGGCTGTGTGCACTTCTTCCAACTCGTCTTTCATCTTTTCTTCGGTGAGGAAAGCTTGGAATTGCTCAGGCTCTTGTAATGCCCTGATCAGATAATCTCTCGCCTCCTTAGATAGCAGAAGAGCGTCAAGAATGCTTAGCTGTGAGGGGATCTTCCTCAGGTGTGCCAGAACGTTGTAATCCACCTTGTTTTTCTTGGACGGGTCCTTGGCTGTTAGCTCTTCGACGACTCGATCATCGATGGCGATATCCTCAGAGACCTTTTCTTTTCCCTTATCCTCTTTGTTCGACCCCTTGTTCATGGGTCCGAGATTCTTTTCAGGTAATGTGCGATTGCGCAACTGAATGTTCTCGCAGCTCTTCGGTCCTTCCTCATTTCCCAAGGTGGATTCTTTAAAGAGAGGGCCAAGAGTCATTTCTTCGTCAGAGTCGCTCCCGAAGGTGAGAACTTGCGATCCACCGTAGTCAACCATATGACAGTTGCCGGCAGTTCTTTTGCGCTCCTCGGTCGTATTTCTTTGTTCCCGATGAGTTTTGCGTTTCATCCGCTTGAAATGTTGTCGGTGACCAACATATCCCTGCCATCAGCTTTTAAAAGCGTTGCACTCTTCGGTAGGGTGCGCAATCTTTCGATGATATAAGAAGTAGCTAGGATGTATATCCGCTTCATCAGGAGTATTTCCTTCGGAGGGTGGCAGCTTCATTCCCATCGATATGGCTTTGGCGAACATCTTCCTCATCTTGAACCTGCTTTTATTTGCGGCGGATGTACTTTGATCTGGTGGGAGTGTTTTAACCCTTTCGTCCAGTCGCCGGCGTTTGGCCTTTTCAAATATGGCCATTTCGTGCTCGCGATCAGCTTTGCTTTTCAGAAGAGCTTCGTTTAGGAATGCATCAATCATTTCGTCTGATGGTCCTTCCGGCTCAGGATCTGCCCCCAGTTTCTCTGCGTAAGAAGCTTCTTCATCGTTTATCGACGAATGAGGGATCACATGGCAGCTTGCCACATAATCTTTAGGCTCATCCGATGAGTCTTCTCCATTGTCATCATCTCCGTCCTCAAGGACGTGGCTAAGAAATTCTTAGAGTGTGACCGGGGTCCGCGCTCTCTGGTTATATTCTTCCAGCGCGTCGATATATTTTTGCAGGTCCGTGCGCTTGTCATTAAGCTTCACGGGCTTTTTGGTCTTCTTCTTCTTCTTCGAAGACTTCGACGTCTGGGTGTGAGCGCTTTGACTATCACCACCAATTTTGGGAGTTGGGCGCGGTTTCAGCATTCCCTCGATGATCTCGGGCTCCAGTGGATTTTTCCACCTGATTGCCGGGCATGTTTGGAGATCCTTCAGCATCCTTTTCATTTTAGCTGAAAGAGCGACCTCCCATGGAGCTTCTTCGACAAAAGAGAATGATGCCCCCGGTGTGTCCCCCCTTTTAAGAGTGTGTGGCTGAGGCGGGTTTACTTTCCAGTTCTCGGCCAGTGCGAATTTGCCCTGTTGGTACTGGTCCTCAATCCAGCTCTTGAAAACGAAGCAATCCTCAATTGGATGGCCTATCACTTGATGATAGGGACAATAGTTGGGATTATTAGCCTCACCAGGTTGTAGTGGGCATTTTGGACGTGGCAAGGTGATGAGCCTGTTGCGCACTGCCAGCTCAAATAGTCTTTTCGTTTTATCCCGGGGAAACGAATAAGGGCGCTTCAGCTTCTCGTTAAAGAATTGCTGCCTATCCTCCTGGCGAGCAATTAACCTTGAACCACCGGGTTGCTGCTGAGCATTAGCGACGAAGGTTTCTTTCGCTTTTCCCTTTTCATTTCGAGGTTCCATCTTTAAAGAAGAAGGTCTGTGACCCATCTGATCCATTTGGGTCAGTTTGTCAATCAAGGCTTGGAAAGTGGTTGGCTTGAAAACATCATAAATTGGGAGATGGTCGCCTAAGGATTAAGAGTACCCACGAACATGCCCACTACTGGTGCTTCTTCGATGCGCTGCTCACATTTCGACCACAGATTCCGCCATCGTATTGCGTATTGAACCCATGTCTCGCCTGGCTTCACCCTGGCGTTAATTAGTGCGGTAATCGGAGTACGCTCACTGGCACTTGTGAATCTTTGTGTGAACAATAGCTCCATTTCTGTAAATGTCTTGACAGAGTCGTTCGGGAGTTCAGAGTACCATTCGAACGCTGTCTCCGATAAGCTGCCGACGAACTGGTGAAGTAGCAGTTTATCGTCACCTCCAGTGTTGCCACATAGAGCCCTGAACTGAGCGACATGCTGGTGGGGATTGCCCGTTGTTCCCTTCCGAACGGCGGCCAAGACGCGAGGACGTCATGCCTGAGATTCGGGGCAGATGCTATTTGGTTTTATCCGTCCACCTCTCTGAAGATGCCAAGTTGATTTATAGCACCGTGTATCGGAGGTTTGGACGGATGCGGCCGATGTAGCAGACTTCGTCAGATTCCCCCTCGCTTGAGGGGTTTTTTGATTGTGGGGACGCTCTTCCCTGTAGGCGCAAGCCCCTACAGTTAATTACGCTACCGTATCGCGGTAACAACTTTCTCCTTCTCCAGAATTTCACTTCGTGTCGTGTGTGTTTGTTTTGTTTATGGTTGCCCGTGGATTGTATACGGAGACTAATTTATGCCATCGCCCGTAGGACGTGGATTAGTCCAAATCCGTATTTACTTAGATTTGGGTTTGGTGTTTTGGTTTAAGGATACGTTAGCCATATTGAGGCTAAGATCGACTTAAACTTTTGTTAAGGATACGTTAGCCTAATCTCCAGACTAAGATCAACTTAACGGGATCGTTTAGATCCAACAAAAGAGCAATTGGCTCCATTGTTTAGTTTAATGACGTTGCGGTCAATTTCCAATTTAGGGACATGGTGGTCCATCATTCCCATTTGGGGACGGGCATTAGTTTAAGGACATTTCGGTCCACGAGTTTAAGGATCCCGCAGTCCATGTTGATGTGTGGTTGTCGGGACCCGTCACCTCTCTGACGTCGTTGAAGAATTACAACGATAGGGGTCAGAGGAGTTCAGAGATGTACCCTTGAACCGGACGTAAATTGATTTAGGAGAGCAGTCTTGCTCAGTCAATTTAGTTTGAGGACTTACGGCCATGATTGGGCTAAGTCCAGTTGAAAAAAATGTTCAACGCTTTTATTTGTTTTTGGCCTAATAGGCATGTGCTAGGGCTTTGCCCCTTTTTAAATAATGCATTGCATTTTTTATTTTGTTTGGGCTCTGTCCATTTATAAATGAGGCAGAACATCAATTCTGTCTGGGCTCTGTATTTTATTTTGTTTGAGCTCTGCCCTTTTATAAATGATGCAGAGCATCAATTTTATTTGGGCTCTCCCCTTTTATTGCATTGCAATTTATTTTGGCTTACTAGGCCTTTTTGATTTGGGCCTGGCCCTTTCGTAAACAATGCTTTGCATTTGTCAGGCGCTTTGCGCCAATCACTGAGCGCAAGCGCTTGTGGTGATGACACGTGTCACGCAAGCGCAGTGCGCTGCGCCAGTGCGATGCGCTTGCGCTGCTGACACATGGCGCGCTCTGGTGAGTTGCACCAATTTTAGAGAGCAAGGCTCTATCTTAAAAGCGCATAGCGCAAGTGGTTCAGGTGCTGACACGTGACGCTCTCTGGTGGCTTGCGCTAACCCAAGAGCGCAACAATGTAAATTTTATAAGTGCAGGGCACTGTTTAATTTCTTGATCCAATTTAGATCAAAGAAAACAAGTTTTTCTTGTTCTTAGAGAACCAGTGGTTCATAAAAAAGTGCAAGGCACTATTATTATTTGTTTTTTATTGAAGATTATTGATCTTGTTCTTAGATCAATGATCTATTAGAAGAAATTCTTCTATTTTATGAAGGTTTTTATCTTTTTCTTGAACTTTCTTCAGAGTTCTCTCTGTTTTGAAATTCTTGATCTCTCTCAATGTTGATTATTCTTGATGTTTATGATCTTTTTTGAATTGGGGTCTAGGGGTCTTTATATAGTGCCCATAGATTTGTTAAGTATGTTAAAGAGATCCTTCTCTGAGTGATTTGGGGAATTTTCCCCACCGTTGGATCTTTGATCCAAGGTCTTCTGTTTTACAGAAGACAATTTTCTTGTTTTAACAAGAATAGAAGAATCTTACTAGAATTTAATTCTGTTTGGCGCAAACGCCCCAGCGCGTGACACGTGTCGCGCAGCGCAACTGCGCTGCCATGTGTTGCGCAGCGCAGAGCGCAGCGCAACTGCGCTGCTACGTGTCGCGCAGCGCAGAGCGCAGCGCAACTGTGTTGTCACGTGTCGCGCAGCGCAGAGCGCAGCGCAACTGAGCTAGCGCAACTGCGCTGCCACGTGTCGCGCAGCGCAGAGCGCAAGTTAGCTGAAGCGTTGCTTCTTTATTAAAATTTGAATTTTATTTGAAAACAGAGCCTTGCTCTGATTGGGAAAACAGAAGCGTTGCTTCATCTTCCGTCTTGAAATCTGAACAGAGCTTTGCTCTGATTGGGGTAAACAAATGCCCCCCAACCGCTGCGCTTACGTGGCCCCAAACGTGAGCGCAGCGGTGGCAGAATCCTAACCGTTGGGAAGTTGAAACGGCACTTATTGCCTATAAATAGGACCTTTGGTTTCTTAGATGATTTTCATCTCTTCATAAGAATTTTGTCCAGAGCCCTGCTCTTTTGTTCAAGCACTTTTAAGAGTTAAAACTCTTGAAAAATTTTAGGTAAAAATTAATTTGGATTAAATTAAATCAATTTTAAGAGCCTTGCTCTCAATAGATCTCTGATCTAAAGAAGACACATTTAGGGCTTCACTTAGCAGAGCTTTGCTCTAAAGGGGTCTAAAGAGAACTAAGGGGAACTCTATTAGAGTTCCATTAATAAAGTTCTGTTCTTCTGAGAGGATTTTATTTGTAACTTCTTGATTCATTGATGGAGCTTTGCTCCTTTTTAAATCATATAGCAAAACTCTTACGAGTTGCTAATTTTGTCGATCTTCTTTTATACGAGTGATGGATGCCCACAAGTACGATCTCGACGAGATTATCTCCTACGGGGACATCCGCCGACTCGGCCGTTCCCAAAATCGAGAATTTACCAATGCCGAATGTGCAGAGATCATGAGTCACTTCGACGCGTACAACGGTCATCTGCTTCCTCGGCGCTCCCCTCTGTTGAAGCTTATTGTGGGAGCCATCTGGGAAGCGCTTTCCCTATTCTTTACCGGCATGCCGCTTAGAGCATTGGACGCCGCCGAGGACAAGGTGCACTCAGTGTACCTGATGAATTTAATCTCGAAGAGACGGCGAGACAATCTCATCGATCTCTTGCACGAAGCCTTTCAACAGTCCGCCATTCTTGCTGCCTATCGGAGGGTGGAGGACATCAGTGGGGATCCCGACGCCCGTGCTCGCGAAAGGAAGCACACCAGGATGGTTTGCCAAGCTTAGAAAGTCTTGGACAAGGTCACTTTCGAGTTCCTCAATCCCTGGCCAGGATCGGAGGTTTTGCCGTTGTAATTATTTGAATAATGTCTTTGTTTATTGTCTTTATTGATGTAAAAATTTTCCAAGTATGAATGACAATCTTTTGCCTTTTTCCTTTTATTTTCTGCTTTGTTACTGGCACATTCTTTAAATAAACGTAGCCTGTAAGCGATATAGAACATTCTGTCTTGAACACCTTGGGGAGTGGTGATGGCTTAGGAAGCAGGTTCAGGTCTGCTACCTAAGGCTTTTCAACTCTATGAGCCGTGAGGGTCTCATAGAGACTTTTCTCCCTACGGATCGAGAAAATCTCGTAGGTGGATTTTCTCCTTAAGAATCGTGAGGATTCCTAAGTGTGTTTTCTCTTATAAGTCGTAAGGATCTTATAAGAGAATTTTCTCCCTTACAAGTCGTGAGGATCTTGTAGGTGTATTTTGAGTTGACTTGTTTCCGAGTCAAAGTATTGCTCCGACGGGGAGGTCGTTGACTGACTTATTTCCGGGTCGGAGCGTTGTTCCGACGGGGAGGTCATTGGCTGATTTGTTTCCGCGACAGAGGTCATTGGCTGACTTGTTTCCGAGACGGAGGTCGTTTTCTGACTTGTTTCCGAGACGGAGGTCGTTTTCTGACTTGTTTCCGAGACGGAGGTCGTTGGCTGACTTGTTTCCGAGACGGAGGTCGTTGGCTATCTTGTTTCCGAGACGGAGGTCATTGGCTGACTTGTTTCCGAGACGGAGGTCATTTGCTGACTTGTTTCCGAGACGGAGGTCGTTGGCTGACTTGTTTCCGCGACGGAGGTCATTTGCTGACTTGTTTCCGAGACGAAGGTCATTTGCTGACTTGTTTTCGAGACGGAGGTCATTTGCTGACTTGTTTCCGAGACGGAGGTCATTGGATGACTTGTTTCCGAGATGGAGGTCGTTGGTTGACTTGTTTCCACGACGGAGGTCATTTGCTGACTTGTTTCCGAGACGGAGGTCATTGGCTGACTTGTTTCGGAGACGGAGGTTGTTGGCTGACTTGTTTCCGAGACGGAGGTCATTGGCTGACTTGTTTCCGAGACGAAGGTCGTTGGCTGATTTGTTTCCGAGACGGAGGTCGTTGGCTGACTTGTTTCCGTGACGGAGGTCATTGGCTGACTTGTTTTCGAGACGGAGGTCGTTGGCTGACTTGTTTCCGAGACGGAGGTCGTTGGTTGACTTGTTTCCGAGACGGAGGTCATTGGCTGACTTGTTTCCGCGACGGAGGTCGTTGGCTGACTTTTTTCCGAGACGGAGGTCGTTGGCTGACTTTTTTCTGAGACGGAGGTCATTTGCTGACTTGTTTCCGAGACGGAGGTCGTTTGCTGACTTTAGGTTGTCTGTGAACCGTAGAGTTTTAGAACTGAGGACTTTGCCGTGGCTCCGATTGGTGATGTCACGTCCGTGTCCTGCTGGAATGAGGAAGAACGTCGCTGTTGGTCTCCAGGCTGTAGATGTGGTCATCGAGATCTCACTTCCCTTTGACGCAACCTAGTGGGGAAATGTAGTCCCCTTTCCCCTTTTTTTTTACGCCCATGGATTGTATACTGGGGTCACTATGGACTTACCTGCAGGGCAAAAGTTTCATTCTTTCATTTTTTTTTAATTTTTTTTTATTTCTTTCTGCGATGCTCTATCATTTCAGCTTTTTACATCGCGAAAGTCGCGATAGCCCAATCATTTAGGCTATTTTTCGCGGTGCCCAATCATTTCGGCTGTTTATTTTTATTTTTTAATCGCTGCTTTTTATTGCGAGTTGCCCAATCATTTCGGCTATTTTGTGCGCATACGTTTTTACTTGCTGCTCTTTTTTTTTATTGCAAGTTACCCCATCATTTCGGCTATTTCGTATGCATGCGCGGCCTACTGACTTTTCGCCGTAAACCTGAAATTAGACACCGATTTCGGTATCAGCACCGCTACAACTGGGATGTTGCAAGGAGCGAATCATCATTTGCCTCTGTCGATGTCGAACAAAGGTGGCTTAGCGAATAAGGTTAAGGTCATGTCGACTAAGGCTTTTGACTTCATGAGCCGTAAGGGTCCCACAAAGGTATTTCTCCCTACAAGTCGTGAGGATCTCGTAGGTGTATTTTCTCCTTAGGAATCGTGAGGATTCCTAAGTGTATGTTCCTCTGTAAGTCGTAAGGATCCTACAAGAGGGTTTTCTCCTTGTAAATTGAGAGGACTTACAAGGGTTGTTCATCATACGTACATATCCCCAGTCACGGATGGGACTTGGTTAGGGAAATGTTTATTCGCGCCCGTGGATTGTATACAAGGGTTAGCATTGAGCCGCTTGTAGGGCAATATCGAAGGTTGTGGGAGTTGCTTAAGCACAGGTTTAGGTCTCTGTAATTTAAGACTTTCAAATCTTATGAGCCGTGAGGGTCCCATAAGAGAGTTCTCCTTACGAGTCGTGAGGATCTCGTAAGTGTATTTTCTTCTTAGGAATCGTGGGGATCCCTAAGTGTGTTGCTCCCTTGTGAGTTGTAACGATCTCACGCGGGTGGTTTCTCCTTATAAGGTCGAGAGGAC
This sequence comes from Agapanthus africanus, assembly GCA_030015575.1. Classification (NCBI taxonomy): domain Eukaryota; kingdom Viridiplantae; phylum Streptophyta; class Magnoliopsida; order Asparagales; family Amaryllidaceae; genus Agapanthus; species Agapanthus africanus. Next base: position 480,981,805 of record JASDDO010000010.1, on the reverse strand, counting down.
CCTGTAAGTGTCCTTTAACGAGGTTGCGTCCTTTCAGGTTTTCACAAACACTCGCCGGTAGTCCTGCTGTTTTTATTTACGGAGCCCTTTCGGGTTTTCATCCATGCTCATTTTGCTTATGGACATACCGTTTTTTATTCTTTTTTTTTTCTTCTTTTTTTTTTTACGAGGTCGCGCCCTTTTGGGTTTTCATGAACACTCGCCGGTAGCCCTGCTGTTTTTACTCACGGAGCCCTTTCGAGTTTTCATCCGTGCCCTTTTTGCTTATGGACATACCGTTTTTATTATTATTTTTTTTATTTTATTTTTTATTATATTCATATTTTTTTCTCTTTTTTTTTTATTCATCTCATCAGCCTAAGGATGCTGCGGTAGTAATTTAAAGACGTTTCGGTCTTTCATTAGTTTAAGGACGTTTCGGTCCGCCATTAGTTTAAGGACGTTCCGGTCCGTCATTACTTTAAGGACGTTTCGGTCCGTCTTCCAGTTTTAGGACGTAGTGGTCCGTCGTTAGTTTAAGGACGTTTCGGTCCGTCATCCAGTTTTAGAACGTAGTGGTCCGTCATTAGTTTAAGGACGTTTCGGTCCGCCATTAGTTTAAGGACGTTTCGGTCCGTCCAGGAGAAGGCTGGCTACTGCTTATAAAGTTTGAGCTTAGGAAGATAGCGAGCGGACATAGTCATCGTCATCTATCATTGACCTAGGCAGTAACTCGCTAAGCGTAGTATTTCTTTAGGAATCGACCATTTATTGGCCTGTAAGGCCTTTCACCGTGCATATCCATGAGTAGATAGGCTCCACCCTGGTAGACCTTGTCTATGATATACGGGCCTTCATAGTTTGGCTCGAATTTTCCCCGCTTGGCACGATTGGGGATCATAGGCCTTTTGACCACTAGCACGAGTTCACCTTGGCGGAATGTCTTTGGCCGGGTCAATCTTTCATATGAGCGTGTCATCTTTGCTTTATAGGCCTCCAGATTTTGTTGCGCTATGAGCCGGATTTCATCAAGGGCATCAAGCTTCTCAAGCCGAAGGTGAGCATTTTCTTCGTCCGTCAGCTCGTGGTGGACTGCCACTCGTAGAGAGGGTAACTCTATCTCGAGAGGGAGTACTGCTTCAAGCCAATTTTTGAAGACATAGCAATCTTCGATCGGATGACCCAGTACCCGATGATAGGGACAGTAGTTGGGCTCATTGACATCATTTGGTTGCGACGGACGTTTTGGCTCCGGCAGATTTATGAGTCGGTTGCGCAACGCCAGCTCGAATAATCTTCTCGTTTTATCTCGGGGAAACGAGTAAGGACGTCCTAGTCTCTCCTCAAGGGGTACCTGCGGACGCATATTATTCTGACGAACAACCGGGTTCGAGTTACTCGGCTGTTGTTGAGTATTAGCGACAACGATCGCTTTTCCCTTCTCCTTTTCATTTCGGGAGCCCGGCTTTGAAAGAGGGGGTCTATGGCCCATCTGATCCATTTGCGCTAGCTTGTCAATCAAGGCCTGGAAGGTAGTCGGCTTGAAGAACATCATAAATTACGAGATGGTTGCTTGCGGATCAAGGGTTCCCACAAACATACCCACTGCAGGGGCTTCTTCAATGCGCTGCTCGCACTTTGACCATAAGTTCCGCCACCGTATAGCATATTGAACCCATGTCTCGCCTGGCTTTACCCTGGCGTTAATCAGTGCCGTCATCGGGGTGCGTTCACTGGCGCTTGCAAAACGCTGGGTAAACAACAGCTCCATCTCCGTGAAGGTCTTGATAGAGTCGTTCGGGAGCTCAGAGTACCACTCGAACGCTGTATCTGATAAGCTTCCAACGAACTGGCGAAGCAACAGTTTGTCATCACCGCCGGTGTTGCCGCAGAGTGCCCTGAACTGGGCAACATGCTGGTGGGGATTGCCCGTCCCCTTATAGACATGGAACTTGGGAATCGTGTAGCCCGGCGGGTACTTGATCTGGTCGTACCAGCTCGGATATGGTCATCCTATTTTTACGACCTGGCCGGCTGCTTCAGTCGCATGATGAACCCATATTTGTTGGGCTATATAATCGTCCAAGTCAGCTTTGGAGATTGTATTCTCCTTAGCTGTTGACAGAGCCGGTGGAGGATTTGACGTTTCTCCCCTATCGTCTTCAAGGATGATTGGGGGATCTTCGGCCGAAGGATCTTGTTGGATCATCATCCCCACCATGTCTTGGAACAGGAGGGCCATACGCTTTATGTTGGCTGCTTGTTCAGCAGCCTCTTTATCCTTCTTCTCCAATATACGACGAAGGAATTCGGCGTCAGTTTCTTGCTCCTGGCGTTCATCCGAGGACGTTTCAGGTCTTTCTTTTGGCCCAGTAAGTGCGGCCATCGCGTTCATCATCTCTTGGAGCTTCTGCTGCTGCTCTTGCGCTTTGGTCACCGATCGCGTGAGCGATCGATGACCCGTAGATATGCAACTGTCCTCTTTACCAGACGCCACGTAGACGGTATGAACTACGATGCCCCTGACTTAGGGCGTTTGGGTTCACCACCTTTGATATTCGCCATCGGCGTGAGGACTTTCTCCGGCCTTCTTCTCTTATGGGCCGTTGAAGTTGAGGGGGTCGTTGCTTTGGGCACCCAAGTGGTCGTCGCTTTTCGTTGCTTGACCGGGGGATTTTCTTCTTGCCGACCTTTCGACTTCTTGTGGTGGCGAGAGAAATTAGGATTAATCATAGATTCTCAGACTCGTCGCCAGGTCTTGTAAATCCTGGAGGACAGTGATTGAGGAGGCTGCTCCGGCTTTTCTGCTTCCACGACGGTCTCTACCGGTGGAGGAGATCTTTTGAGCACCGCAGTTGGCGAGTTTCTGCGTACTCTGTTCAGCAGCTCAAAGCTGTTCCCAGTTGGAACAGCAGCATTAACTTCCACCGTTGGAGCTGGTGGAGTTATCCCAGAGGGGGAGTTGCCCCCAGTCTTCCTTATCCGGCGCCAGTGGCATCGTCGGGCGCGACAAGTTGTCGGTATTGGTTCAGAGACAGAAACAGCTTCCTCTTGCCCCCTGTTCAGGTGAGGGATTGTTGCCGGTGTCAGCCTCTTGAAGACTGACGTCCGTTGAGGAGTAGGAGCAGGAGTAGGAGTTGGGACGGTCAGTCTTGTAAAGACCGATCTTTTAGCAGGAGAAGCCGCCTCGACGACTTCAGGAGCAGGTTTGGCTATTATTTTTGGAATAACCTTTTCCGGGACTGCAAGCTTCATTATGGGCCCGCAGGAGTTTTGGCCCAGTCTGGAGAAGACCGAGGAACTGGTGTTGGGCGACCCGTTGAGAGGGGCCGCAGTAACTGTAAGTCGATCGAAGACCGACTTCTTAGGAGCTTCTGGTACGGGCACGGGGGTGCTGAAGCTTGTTGGCGGAAGCATGGTTCCGAAAAACAGCCCTGTAGTGGCTTGAGTAATCTGCTCCACGGGCATCGTGAACAAAGAGGCCGCTTGAGGGCCGTAGGTTATGCCCCCAGTTGAGGCAGGATGCGAGTTGCAGCTGCAGTTGGAGCACTTCGAACAGGTGAATGACATTGTTGTTTTGCTTTCTGCGTCAAGCAAGAGACCAAATCTTAGTAACTTGAAACCTATGGGCAACCATTAACAAACCGCGATTCGTTCGCGAATACGACACATGAAGTGTGGAGTGGAAAGAGGAAAAGGTCCCGCCGGGCGTGCCAGAATCTGTTCCCCTCCGAACGGCGGCCAAGACGTGAGGACGTCTTGCCTGAGATTCGGGGCAGATGCTATTTGGTTTTATCCGTCCACCTCTCCGAAGATGCCAAGTTGATTTATGGCACCGTGTATCGGAGGTTTGGACGGATGCGGCCGATGTAGCAGACTTCATCAGATTCCCCCTCACTTGAGGGGTTTTTTGATTGTGGGGACGCTCTTCCCTGCAGGCGCAAGCCCCTGCAGTTAATTACGCTACCGTATCGCGGTAACAACTTTCTCCTTCTCCAGAATTTCACTTCGTGTCGTGTGTGTTTGTTTTGTTTGTGGTTGCCCGTGGATTGTATACGGAGACTAATTTATGCCGTCGCCCGTAGGACGTGGATTAGTCTAAATCCGTATTTACTTAGATTTGGGTTTGGTGTTTTGGTTTAAGGATACGTTAGCCATATTGAGGCTAAGATCGACTTAAACTTTTGTTAAGGATACGTTAGCCTAATCTCCAGACTAAGATCAACTTAACGGGATCGTTTAGATCCAACAAAAGAGCAATTGGCTCTATTGTTTAGTTTAATGACGTTGCGGTCAATTTCCAGTTTAGGGACATGGTGGTCCATCATTCCTATTTGGGGACGAGCATTAGTTTAAGGACATTTCGGTCCACGAGTTTAAGGACCCCGCAGTCCATGTTGATGTGTGGTTGTCGGGACCCGTCACCTCTCTGACGTCGTTGAAGGATTACAACGATAGGGATCAGAGGAGTTCATAGATGTATCCTTGAACCGGACGTAAATTGATTTAGGAGAGCAGTCTTGCTCAGTCAATTTAATTTGAGGACTTACGGCCATGATTGGGCTAAGTCCAGTTGAAAAAAATGTTCAACGCTTTTATTTGTTTTTGGCCTAATAGGCCTGTGCTAGGGCTTTGCCCCTTTTTAAATAATGCATTGCATTTTTTATTTTGTTTGGGCTCTGTCCATTTATAAATGAGGCAGAACATCAATTCTGTCTGGGCTCTGTATTTTATTTTGTTTGAGCTCTGCCCTTTTATAAATGATACAGAGCATCAATTTTATTTGGGCTCTCCCCTTTTATTGCATTGCAATTTATTTTGGCCTACTAGGCCTTTTTGATTTGGGCCTGGCCCTTTCGTAAACAATGCTTTGCATTTGTCAGGCGCTTTGCGCCAATCACTGAGCGCAAGCGCTTGTAGTGATGACACGTGTCACGCAAGCGCAGTGCGCTGCGCCAGTGCGATGCGCTTGCGCTGCTGACACATGGCGCGCTCTGGTGAGTTGCACCAATTTTAGAGAGCAAGGCTCTATCTTAAAAGCGCATAGCGCAAGTGGTTCAGGTGCTGACACGTGGCGCTCTCTGGTGGCTTGCGTCAACCCAAGAGCGCAACAGTGCAAATTTTATAAGTGCAGGGCACTGTTTAATTTCTTGATCCAATTTAGATCAAAGAAAACAAGTTTTTCTTGTTCTCAGAGAACCAGTGGTTCATAAAAAAGTGCAAGACACTATTATTATTTGTTTTTTATTGAAGATCATTGATCTTGTTCTTAGATCAATGATCTATTAGAAGAAATTCTTCTATTTTATGAAGGTTTTTACCTTTTTCTTGAACTTTCTTCAGAGTTCTCTCTGTTTTGAAATTCTTGATCTCTCCCAATGTTGACTATTCTTGATGTTTATGATCTTTTTTGAATTGGGGTCTAGGGGTCTTTATATAGTGCCCATAGATTTGGTAAGTTTGTTAAAGAGATCCTTCTCTGAGTGATTTGGGGAATTTTCCCCACCGTTGGATGTTTGATCCAAGGGTTTCTGTTTTACAGAAGACAATCTTCTTGTTTTAACAAGAACAGAAGAATCTTACTAGAATTTAATTCTGTTTGGCGCAAACGCCCCAGCGCGTGACACATATCGCGCATTGCAGAGCGCAGCGCAACTGCGCTGCCACGTGTCGCGCAGCGCAGAGCGCAGCGCAACTGAGCTAGCGCAACTGCGCTGCCACGTGTCACGCAGCGCAGAGCGCAAGTCAGCTGAAGCGTTGCTTCTTTATTAAAATTTGAATTTTATTTGAAAACAGAGCCTTGCTCTGATTGGGGAAACAGAAGCGTTGCTTCATCTTCCGCCTTGAAATCTGAACAGAGCTTTGTTCTGATTGGGGTAAACACCCGTCCCTTTATATACATGGAATTTAGGGATCGTATATCCCGGCGGGTACCTTATTTGGTCATACCAGCCTGGATAGGGTCGTCCAGTCTTAACGATCCGCCCAGCCGCTTCATTCGCCTGGTGAGCTCGTATTTGCTGAGCAATGTAATCATCCAGAGCGGCCTTGGACATGGTCTCCTCCTTGGCTGCTGAAAGAGTCGTAGGAGGGTTCGATGTCTCTCCTCTGTCATTTTCAATGATAATCGGGGGGTCTTCAGCTGGATGTTCCGGCTGTAACATCATCCCAGCCATATCTTGGAACAAAAGAGCCATTCGTTTTATGTTGCCCGCCTGTTCCGTGGCCTCTTTTTATTTCCTCTCGAGTATTCTTCGGAGGAATTCGGCATCAGTTTCTTGTTCCTGACGCTGCTCTAAGGTCTCTGGATTGTCTTTCGGCCCAGTGAGTGCGGCCATTGCAGTCAGCATCTCCTGAAGTTTTTGCTGCTGTTGCTCCTGAGCCTTTGTTATTGATCGGGTAAGCGGTCGATGACCCGTAAAAGCATGGCTTTCCTCTTTTCCGGAAGCTATATAAACAGTATGTGTTACCATGCTCCCAGACTTGGGGCGTTTAGATTCAGCGTCCTTGCGGTTTGCCGCGGTCACAGGGGCTTTCTCCGGCCTCTTTCTCTTGTGAGCGGTTGAAGTTGAGGGAGCCGTTGCAGCGGGCACCCAGACGGATGACATCTTCTGTGGTACCACGAGATGGCTCTCTTCTTGCCGAGCTTTAAACTTCTTTGGTCGGCGAGAGTAGCCCTGGTCAATCACCGATTCCTGGACCTGTCGCCAGACTTTGTAAATTTTAGAGGACAGCCGCTGAGGGGGCTGTTCCGGCTTCTTCTCTGTAGCATTCTCCACAGGTGGAGGAGATCTCTTCAGCACAGCAGTCGGAGAGTTTTTGCGCACCCTCCTTAGCAGTTCAAAGCTGTTCCCAGTTGGAACAGCAGCATCGATTTCCACCGTTGGAGCTGGCGGAGTCAGTCCGGAAGGGGAGTTGCCCCCAGCCTTCCTTACTCGGCGCCAGTGGCGACGTCGAGCGTGTCGAGCCGTTAGGATTGTCTCAGCTGTAGGGGTGACTTCCTCAGGCCTCCTGTGTTGGCGAAGGGTTGTCGCTGGCGCCAGCCTCTTGAAAACTGACGTCCGTTGGGAAGCAGTGTCCAATCTGTCAAAGATAGACCTTTGGGCAGGGGAAGCAGCTTTGAGGACTTCGCCTGGTGCGGAGCCAGAACAGTCAGTCTTGTGAAGACCGACCCTTTGGCAGGAGAAGCCACCTTGACGACTTCATGAGCAGGAATGGCTATCCGCTTAAAGATAACTCTTTCCGGTATCGCGGTCTTCTTCATGGGCCCAAATGAGCTTTGGCCCAGTCTGTCAAAGACTGAGGCGTTGGAGCTGGACGACCCGTTGAGAGGGACCGCAGTAGTAGTAAGTCGATCAAAGACCGACTTCTTTGGGGCTTCCTCCAACGGCAGTGGGTAATTGAAGTTCATGGGTGGGAGCATGGTCCCGAAGAATAGCCCAGTGGTGGCCTGAGTCACCTGGTCTACCGGCATTGTAAAAACAGAGGCCGCTTGAGGCCCGTAGGTCACTCCTCCTGCGGGGAAGGAGTGAGAGTTATTGCCATTGTTGTAGCTTGTGCAGTTAGAGGCCATTGATGTTCTTCTTTCTGCACGAGAGCAAAACCAAATTTTAGTACCTCGAACCCAAGGGCAACCATATTAAACCGCGATTCGTTCGCGAACATGACACACGAAGTGTGGAGTGGAAAGAGGAAGAGGTCCCACCGAGCGTGCCAAAATCTGTTCTCCGCCGAAACACAGAGATGAAACCGCGTAGGTCCGTCTTGCCTGAATTTGGGGGCAGATGCTAATTGGTGCTATCCGTCCACCTCTCCGAAGATGCCAAGTTGATTTATGGTATCGTATATCGAAGGTTTAAAGGGATGCGGCCGATATAGCAGATTCGTCAGATTCCCCCTCATTGAGGGGTTTTTGATTGTGGGGACGCTCTTCCCTGCAGGCGCAAGCCTCTGCAGTTAATTACGCTACCGTATAACGGTAACAACTTTCTCTTTCTCCAGATGGTCATTTCGTGTCGTGTATGTTTGTTTTATTTTTGGTTGCCCCTGGATTGTATACGGAGACTAATTTATGTTGTCGTCCGTAGGACGTAGATTAGTCCAAATCCGTATTTTCTTAGATTTGGGTTTGGGGTTGGGTTTAAGGATACGTTAGTCTCATTTAAGATTAAGATCAACTTAAACGTTAGTTAAGGATACGTTAGTCTAATTTTAGACTAAGATCAACTTAACGGGATCATTTAGATCCAACAAAAAAGCATTTGATCTCTATTGTTTAGTTTAGGGACATTGCGGTCGATTACCAGTTTAAGGACATGGTGGTCCAATGTTAGTTTAAGGACATCTCGGTCCATGGGTTTAAAGGGACCACACAGTCCGAGGTTAAGAATATCATAGTCCGTGGGTTTAAGGTCCCCACAGTCCGAGGTTAAGGACATCATAGTCCATGGGTTTAAAGGGACCCCACAGTCCGAGATTAAGGACATCATAATCCGTCGGTTTAAGGACCCCACAGTCCATAGTTTAAAGACGCCATAGTCTATAAAGTTTAAGGACATCATAGTCCATGAGTTTAAGGACCCCACAGTCCATGGAATGATTGGTTATCGGGACCCGTCACCTCTCTGAAGACGTTGAAGGATTACAACGACAAATATCAGAGGAGTGAAGAGATGTACCCTTGAACCAAGGTTGATTGGGAAATCTGTAGTTCAATTTAGAACTAAAATCAATTAATTAGATTATGAGCACATTGGCTCAATTAAATATGAATTGAGGACTTATGGCCAACTTGGGCTAAGTCCAATTAGGTTTAAGATATTGGACCTTTGTTTGGACTGTTGAACATTTGTCTGAGCTCAGCCCCCCCATTATTTAGCAATGCTAAATAGGGGCTTGGGGTTCTGACAACACTTTGTCTTTGGCTGAGCACTAGCCATTCATTATAGCTCTAGACTTTACTTTGAATATCACATGAAATGATCAAGTTTGGAAGAATGTAGTTGGGGTTCAATCAAAGGGGAGATCTTGTCTCTGAAAATCTTAACTGATTTTGGGCTAAGACTGTTTTGAAAATAGTGTTAAACACTAACACATATTTGACGATCACGTGTTCCCACGTGATGCACTTAAAATAGTGTTAAACACTAGGGACAGAACACTCAAAATAGTGTTAAACACTAGAAATGAGGTGGTCACGTGGAGTCACGTGAGGCGCCAGAGAATTGGGCCAGACTTCTTTTATTTTACTTTCAAAAGCTGCCAATAAGTGTTAAACACTTAATCTTTGTAATCATCACGTGTGGGCACGTGATAGTGCCCATGTATTGAGTATTAATTCCTCTGTTTTCCCTCATTTACCCTTTTAAAAAGGTGTTAGTCAGGGGTCACGTGGGGACACCTGAGGCGCTCTAAATCAGTATTGCCTTTGGCTTTATTCCCTTTAGTTTTGAGGGTCACGTGTGAGCACGTGAGGCATTGCCTCCAATCTTTTTCTTTCTCATTTTGAGAAGTCTGTTTAAGGGTCGCATGGGGACACATGACTTAGTCTTGTTCGTTCTCTTTTGATCATTGAGAGGGAGGGTCACGTGTTGCCACGTGACCAGGTTGGGTACTGATTTCTTTACGTGCATGGAGAGTTTTAAGTCCCTTGTTTTAAGAATTAAATTCTTTGGTAGGGTTAAACCCTAATTTGTTTAGAGGAATTATATTCCTAATTCTTTTATAGGGTTAAACCCTAATTTCATTTAGAGAAATTAAATTCCTATGTATATGGAAGAATTAAATTCTTTAAACCCTGGTTCTCCCTCTAAGTTTTGGATTTGCATGGCAGAGTCTCCCCGATGAGAATTAAATTCTCAACTTATGGGGAGATCTGCTTCTGCAGATCTTCAACCATGAAGAAGAACTAAGTTCTTGTTTTAAGGGTTAAACTCTGTCTCTGTTGGAGGAATTAAATTTCTATGTGCTCTGTGGGAGAATAAAATTCTCTGAACTTAAGTCCTCCCCCGGGTTTTAGATCTGCATGGCAGAATCTCCCCGATGAGAATTAAATTCTCAACTTATGGGGAGATCTGCTTCTGCAGATCTTTAACCAAAGGAAGAACTAATTTCTTATTCAGAAGAGTTAAACTCTTAAATTAAGAATTAAATTCTCTTTTTATTTTGTGGGAGCTTATAGGATGATCTCTCACCTAGGATTTCTTTCTTTTCTCAAGAAACCTTCCTTCTCTCTGGAGAAGTAAATTCTCTTCTTTTTTCTCTCTCTGTTGTTGTATCTCTCTCCAAAAAAAAAAGAAGCTCCTCTTCTCTTTTTGGCTCCTATTTATAGGAAAAAAAAAAGAATCAGTTTGTTTAGTCAATTTTTCATTAAAAGATTTTAATTGATTTTGTAACCAACATGATCTTTTAGATCACTCAGTGAATTTTATTTACTATTAGATTTTTAATACAAAAGATATTCTGTCTGTTATTCTTGGTGAATTTCAGGGAAATCTTACCTTGTATAGAATCTTTCTATAAATTGGTGATTTTTAATCACCATTGGATTTTTAATCCAACGGTGCTCCACTTTACAGAGCATAATCTTTTTTTGTTTGGAAAGATTTAGAGAAATATTTTTTCAGTTAAGCTTCTTGATTCCCTCTTAATTAGAATTTAATTCTATTAATTCAGAAGGCTTAAGAGCCTATCACGTGTTGGCACGTGATCCCATTGTTTGATCATCTAAATAGAATTTAATTCTATTAATCAATGAGCTTAGGAACTCATCACGTGTTGACACGTGACCCCCCTGATTAAACATTTTAACCAGAATTTAATTCTGCTGTTTTAAAGAACTAAGGAATCATCGCGTATCAGCACGTGACCCTTGGTCACGTGTATACACGTGATTCCCCATTGGGATCTTTCCTTACTGTTTTATTATGCCTTTTAATTCCTTCAGTGGGTTTTTTTTGAAGGCCCATCACGTGTGGGCACGTGACTCCACTAATTGCTTGCTTGATTAGAATTTAATTCTATTTCAGCAGAACCCCCAGGAAACCATCACGTGTGGGCACGTGATGCCCCATTGGGGTTTTTCCTGATATTTTATGAGGGAACACACCCATTATCAGTTCTCTACCTTTCTGTAGTCCATGTAACATATTACATATGCGGGATCCTGATTCGGTATCACATACCTAGGACGTAGAGAATACTGAGAAACAATTCTCGGTAACGAACACACCCGAAGAATATACATCAACATGCTCATTCCTCGATTGGGTGGTATAGGAATCTGAATATTCCCCTATTTCCTGCTCAAACTTTATAACAATTATAAATTGGAGCGGAAACGTTCCCTAGCTCAGTATAATAAGAAGGTTTGGTGAATGCATCTATATTATTATCTTGATTAAGGCGTGACATAGTCGCTACCAGGAGAGAGGGAGAAGAAAACACTCTGCGTGCGCTCTTGCAGGATTAGATTGGTTATTAGTTTATCTAATCAGGATGGCTCCCACTGTTTTAGTCAAATCTACCTTCAAACCTTAAAAGGTAAGATTAGCCGGGATTAATTACACCCTACATGTTCGCCAATCTTTCGGCCATGCCGGTGTCGGTACTTTGAGGGAGGTTCCTCGTGCTTTCGCACGGACCTAATTGAAATAAATCTTGTTTTCCCAGGGTATAACCCCGTTAACACCTTTCTAGACACCTACTTGATCGGCTAATTGTAATGTGTAAAACTTTCTCAGGAGTAACATTTACTCGCAGTGGGTATCGGGATCCGACTCTCATAGAAGGTATGCAATCTCATTGCAAATTTCAACTCTTGAAACTCTCGATAATGGTTTTTACCCCTAGTAACTTATGACCTTGACTATAATCAACATATTATAAGTACTAGTCAAGTTCTACCCGTCATTTCGTGATTAATTAGACCCACTCACATGACCCTTGACTATGATCAACATAATCACATGAATGTCCTAATTAATCGCATCATATGCAGTACAGGAAAACATCACTTAGCTACAGTACACTACGTCTTGACTATGATCAACATATGCAGCACGAATACTAAGTACTCTATTTTCTAAAATGACGGAGGGTCCGCGAATGGTTTTTATGAAAACCTTTAACGCTCTGAACTTGATATCGTTGTAGAATCAAGTGATTTTAAAAAGGAGTGTTTTTAAGACTTTTACTAGTTTTGTTAAAGAGGTCACTCCTGGCGAAGGGATCTTGGCTCTTTCCTTATCGAATAAGGTGCAGGATGTTTCACAAATACCACTATACAAAGCAAAAAACTATAGAAGCAATCAAAAGACAAACCGAGTGGGTTGTAGCATCTGCTAGTTTCGCTAAAGAGGTCACTCCCGGTGAAGGGATCTCGGCTCTTCCTTATCGAATAAGGTGCTGGATATTCTACAAGGAATACTGCTATGCAAAGCAAGAACTAGAGCTACCAGTTTTTAAACAAGTTTCTATAACATCTTTAAGTTTCTTTTTCTTTCATTAATCTCATTAATGGAGTCACATCTGTTATGCTTCCTAAGCATCATATAAGAAACGAAAGTAGCAATATTTATTATATCTCATATATATAATATAAGCATTCGTCTCAGAACAGATCAAATGATCACATCACAGAATATTAGCAGCAGAAGAACATATATGAAATATTGGATATACTAGGAATTCCGTGTTTTAAATTAAACCAGTATAAAACACGGATTCCACGGTCGTGATGAATAGCCAAACCCACATCCCTAGACCCCTACGAGAGCGGCAAGCAACCCTACCAATTCTAGAGTTAGGAGACCCGTCTCGACTTCTCGAGATGGTCTCCCACTGGATCCTAGAACCCGGTTACTTATGCTCCCTGCCTTGGGTCTATCCTAATGCGGAGAAGTAAATAATATACAATGGTGACATCATCCTCAACCCGGAAGTGCCCCAATAAAAGAATATTACTTCCAATGAATTTTACATGAATGAAAATAAAAACCCTCATCTCACATAAAACCCCCGGTTATTCAAAACGCGACGATCCAATATAATATATCATAGCAACACATAACATCACATGTCATCAACGTAAGTAAATATGCGTATCCCAATTGTCGTTGACATATAACACCGAAACCGGTGATACACCACATATTACACTTACGGTCGCAGAAAAGAAAGTGAAAAACTACAACAGTTGGAATCCGCAACCACCTTAGATATCATAAACCCAATGTATCTCATACTTTGGATTTCATGCCTAACAAATGAATTCCTTAGACATCACATGCCTAACAATTATAAACCCCGCATTTTAGTCTTGATATTGAAAACACTTTCCAATAATCTGTCAGGTAATTCAACAAGATTCCCGATAATATGATCGAATGCTCGTCGGAAATTTTAGTAGATGGCCGCACCCCCCGATGCCATCGACGAAGTGCACTAAGGCGGAACACCGCGGCCGCGAGCACCCGAACGGATGCTTTTGGCAACGGGGTTCTCCTACAGTCACTTGGTCGGGGCTATGGGGCGTGGCTATCTAGTAAGGTTATCCGGCGAGTATCCGCGTACACTACGTAATTGCGACGGACTTTTGATCACGTCAAAATCCCGTGGTAACCGATCAATTGAGACTAAACCGCTAGATTTATAAAATTCAAATTAGTTATCACATAACTAATTATAATGGATTCCAAATATTGTATCACAATCACAGATAGCTAGACGAAGTTAAATAATTCGATCGAATCATTGAATTCCCAAAATTCCCAGAGAGCTCAACACTTAAGCAAAATTAAAAGTTCCCAGAAGCATGCCCCAGTACCTACGGACCAACAGCTGAAGGGCCCGACCTAAGCCTCTCAAGCGGCGGCGCGGATCCGCCACCAAAACCATGTTTTGGTTGCAGATCCGCGGTCACTTGGATGAGTTAGGGTTTCGTTCTTCAGGTGTGTCCATAGAATTCCCTGCATGATTTTCTGAGTATTTTTAACATGGAAAAATCCAACTTTTGGAAAAATTTCAAGAAAGAGGGTCGTTTCGGGCTTTCGAAGTTCGATCGGACTTTAAACTTCGTCTAGACAACGCGCTTGGCTCTGATACCATTGTAGGGTTAGCTTAGCATTTTGTGAAGGTTTTGGCAAGTATCAATCATACTACTTTAAAAAATTTTGGGTGCTAAACAAACTAACCAAGTAATCGAACTAGAGAATTAGGGTTAAATAAGATATGTAAACTCTTTACATCTAAGTGAACAAGAAATACAACCTTTGTAGACCGGTCCTTCACTTCAATAGCTCCGTGTAGTAGTCCCTTCGCTGCGATCATGAACTTTCGGACTCTAGAGAGGCTCCTATGAAGAAACGAACAAGCTTGCTTTGAAGTCTTCGAGGCCGAAGATAATCTACGTCGAGGAGACACTAGCTCATGCTATCTCCTCACTAATTGTGTAGATTAGTGAAGCAAACACCCTAAACTAAATGGCTAATAGTAGAGGATGATGAAGTAGGAATTTAGCTCACTTTAGTATTTAATTTCTCACTATATTTTTTCTTGATCTCAAAATCAAGAGAGCAAAAATGAGATGAGGAAGAAGAAGAAGAAGGAAAATATCTTAAGTGATGAAAATATCTCACATAGTTCAAATGCAACCCTTGGGTGAGTATATCATCCATACACTAACCCATGTAGAGAATTAACCGTGGTAAGGGTTAATGGTTAGGTCACAAAATATCTTAAGTAGAAACAAAAGAATGGACTAAGTCAAAACTTATCTACAAACTTCTACAAGCTTCTAGTTTTGATTAAATCCACTAATTTGTAATTACTTAATGATAAATGAAACCCTAATATAAACCCTAGCATGGTATGAGTCTTATACATACATGTTGCATGTGTAACCTAGCATGTCACAATATTATATATCACATATATAATATTCATGTAACAAAAGAAAACAATACAATAAACATATATCACATATATGTTAAATGCATCATAATGAGAATAATAAATATTTAAGTGAGCATATAATATATATATATATATATATATATATATAATTTCATCGAATCAACACTTGATCCGATAACCCGGCTATATCACATATAACCGGCCGATATCACATATCGCGATGATAGAATACGGTATCACATACTCGTATTAATCTCGGTCCCACACATATCACATATGTGCTCCTACTCCGTTTCGTATGAAGCAGGAAACCTCTGTGTAGGACTCTAAAGACTCGTCAATACGCCGGCAGCAGGTGATGATCATATCGAACACCCACAAGCCGCAAGCGGTCTGCCAAACGTAACGGCCACCCGGGTATTGAGCTGTCAGAAGATCAACAAGCAAGCATGCTCATACTCCTGCGAATACAATCAGTAACACTACCGTACAGTCCGGTCTCTTCATCTGATATGTCGCATATCATATAGCCTGGGGGCGGTATAACGTCAGACCCCAATAGCCTGATAAGTCATGCTGATGCAAGGTCCATAACGGTTCGAGAAACTACTGATAACACTTACCAGTAAATTTCAGCAACCCTGGTTAGGGATTTCCTGTTATGGCCAATCGAGCATAGCGCAACATCAACTCCCAATACTGGGAGAGACGAAACCCCTCCTATCGCTCATTGCCTCCATGTGACTCGCGACTGTACCCGAAAGCCACCGTTTTGCACGATCTCTTGACCGTGGTAAGGTGGAAATCAAAGCACGGTGGGAATCACACAAGACTCTATAACGATCTCGGGTCTACAGACTAACCTGTACCAGTGTCACCAGAGAACTGCTATCCGACGATAGGTATAATACCATCTAAGAGTTCTCGGTGAGTCCGTCCAGTGTACCCAGTCTCCACTGAGCACCCGTATACCTTCTCTGATGTCAAATGCCAATGGATATAGGATCATCCATCGCCCATCATATGGGTCGAGAAGCGTATACGCTAGTTTACTCTGGAGTATCGATGCCCTGTCTCGATACTCCCACGACTAGGAACATTTGAAGGATTACTTATCGACTACCCAGTCCCTACTAGTATGATCTTCATCATAGTTCTGATAGTCAAGTACTCATCCTAAGGGTTTTATCAACATGTGATCACAAAACAGTATTTGTTAACATGTTAAGATAAAGTGTAACCAGATAGCATACTATCATGTTGAACAAGAAAGTCCTCCCTATATATGTCCAAGCATCCACTACAATATACATCGCATGTACAGTAATGGCCTCTAGGGCATACATATAACTAACACAGATGGTGATGCGGGAGGGGCTGCTGCTAAAGCGGAAGCCCCGGCTCTTGGGGATGGTACCGAGGAAGGTGAGGTCTAAGCGGGGCTTGCGGTCTGAACTTTTTGGTTTTTCCTTTTTCTCTCTCTTTTTGTAAGCCTCCGGGCAATTTGGTAAAGCTGGAGAGCCCATAATACCTTTGTAGAGACTTTTGATTTTTGTGAATAAAAAATCTTTTTGTAGTTTCTTCGCGTGCACATTATCCTTTTGTTTGCGGTGAACGTTCGTATTTGCACGGTTCAGCTTTCCTGTCAGTTCGGATCTTCATCTGGCGATCGTACGTCGAGTAGAATTCGACCATTTGCCAAGTATGCGAAGACCGGTGAAGAGTCGGTATCTTCGTGGCCCCGAAGTCGACGTGGGCTCGTGTAGTGAACATTCGTCGGGGTTCTCCTCTAAGTATGGGCCGAGCAATGAAGATGTTCGGTTGTCTTTTGGCGAGGGCTTAGATCTCTAGCGTTGTGAGTAGGGAACTACCATCCAAGGATAACCGAGTAAGGGCGAGCCCGGTTGCCTCTTGATGAGGGCTTTGATCCTTAGGAATGAGCAGGGTTGCTGCCCGGTGCGTCTTGGCGAGTGCTTTGATCCTTAAGGACGAGCCGAGCAGTGTTACTGCCCGGTGCCTCTTGGCGAGTGCTTTGATCCTTAAGGACGGGCCGAGCAGGGTTACTGTCCGGTGCCTCTTGGCGAGGGCTTTGATCTCTGGCGTTGTGGGGTAGGGAACTACCAGCCAGGGATAACCGAGCAAGGGCAAGCCCGGTTGCCTCTTAATGAGGGATTTGATCCTTAGGGACGAGCAGGGTTGCTGCCCGGTGCCTCTTGGCGAGGGCTTTGATCCTTAAGGACGGGCCGAGTAGGGTTACTGCCCGGTGCCTCTTGGCGAGGGCTTTGATCTCTGGCATTATGGGGTAGGGAATTACCAGCCAGAGATAACCGAGCAAGGGCGAGCCCAGTTACCTCTTGATGAGGGCTTTGATCCTTAGCACGGGAGGGGCCGTAAAGGGCCTGCTAAGGACAGGCCGAACAGGGTTGCTGCCCGGTGCCTTTTGGCAAGGGCTTTGATCTTTAAGGACGGGCCGAGCAGGGTTACTGCCCGGTGCCTCTTGGCGAGGGCTTCGATCTCTAGCGTTGTTGGGTAGGGAACTACTAGCCAGGGATAACCGAGCAAGGGCGAGCCCGGTTGCCTCTTGATGAGGGCTTTGATCCTTAGCGCGGAAGGGGCCGTAAAGGGCTTGCTAAGGATAGGCCGAACAGGGTTGTTGCCCGGTACCTCTTGGCGAGGGCTTTGATCCTTAAGGACGGGCCGAGCAGGGTTACTGCTCGGTGCCTCTTAGCGAGGGCTTTGATCTCTGGCGTTGTTGGGTGGGGAACTACCAGCCTGGGTTAACCGAGCAAGGGCGAGCCCGGTTGCCTCCTGATGAGGGCTTTGATCCTTAGCACGGGAGGGGCCGTAAAAGGCCTGCTAAGGATGGACCGAGCAGTGAAGTTGCTCAGCTGCCTCTTGGCGAGGTTTTTGATCCTTAAGGACGGGCCGAGCAGGGTTACTGCCCGGTGCCTCTTGGCGAGGGCTTTGATCTCTGGCATTGTTGGGTAGGGAACTACCAGCCAAGGATAACCGAGCAAGGGCGAGCCCGGTTGCCTCTTGATGAGGGCTTTGATCTTTAGCGCGGGAAAGGCCATAAAGGGCCTGCTAAGGATGGACCGAGCAGTGAAGTTGCTCAGCTGCCTCCTGGCGAAGGCTTTGATCCTTAAGGACGGGCCGAGCAGGGTTACTGCGCGGTGCCTCTTGGCGAGGGATTCAATCTCTGGCGTTGTGGGGTAGCGAACTACCAGCCAGGGATAGCCAAGCAGGGTAGCTGCTCGACTGCCTCTTGATGAAGGCTTCGATCCTTAGCGCGGGAGGGGCCGTAGGAAGCCTGCTAAGGATGGACCGAGTAGGGTTGTTGCCTGGTCACACAAGGATCCGCCCGACCCTCCCGACGTGTGAGCATCGGAAAGGGTAATAGTTACGGACAACACGTGTTAGGAACGTACGGGGGAAGGCAGAACGTTTCGGGAAGCCACGTCAGTTTCGCCATGCGGCGGCATGGCATTGGAGCAGTAGCTGCGATTCCCAAGATTCCCGCCAGTACGTGTGAAAATCCCGGTCCTTGAAGATTCTGTTTGAAGTTATAAATAGGGAAGGAGATGGCAGCTCCTTCGGCACTGCTTACTTTCGAGATGACTGGGCGCGTGTATTTGATCGAAGAGATCATCACCCTTGGTGATGTTTCCTTGTACGACCAATCTCTTCCCGAGAAGGGGTACCGGAGAGTAGTTCAGCGCCTTGAGAATCACTCCGGCCGGCTTCTCCCTCGGCGGTCGTCCCTGCTTCAGATGTTGATGCACGCGATCTGGAGGAGGTCCCCGGGGTTGGACAACCCTTTCACTGAGGAGCTTCTGGACGAGGCGCTCGACAAGGTGCATTCGATCTTCCTGTTCGTGTTGGAGATAGTGCCCTCAGAGTCAATTATTGGATCGCAGGTACGTGATTGCAATGATTGCGGAGGACCTATACCGGTAGGACGGTCTTACTCGAGATGATAGTATGCTATCTGGTTTGCCTTTATCAGTCGTGTACAGGTTCAGGTGACTGATCACTGTTACACTTTGATAGAGCCCTTAGGATCTTGCTTTACTACCAACAGTATGATGGCGATCATATACGTGAGAGTTGGGTGGTTTATAAGCATATCCTTAATTGTGGTCCCTAGTCGTGGGAGTTTCGAGACAGGGCATCGATATTCCGGAGTAGACTAGTGTATACAGTCGAGACCCCGACGAGAGGTAGTGGCCGGTCTCACAAGCCACCGGTGTCAGTTGGATCACCTAAGATGTATACAGGTGCTCATTGGGTTATGAGTACACCGGACAGGACTTGCCGGGAATCTGCTAGTTGGTATTATACATATCGTCAGATAGCAGTTCCCTGATAACATGTGTACAGGTTAGTTCATCGACCTGAGGTCGTCATTTGTCTCGTGTGAGTTCCCACTATGCTTTGATTTCTACCCTACCACGGCTCAAAGGAGTCATGCAAACAGGTAGTTTTTGGGTACAGTCCCGAGCCACATGGAGGCACGTGAGCGGATCGGCAGGGGATTCGTCTCTCCCGGTATTGGGGGTGAGATCGCGCTGTGTCTAGGAGAGCCATTACACAAAGCCCACGGCCATGGCAGGAGATTTACTGGTAGGTACTCCAGTAGTATCTCAGGGTGTTTTTAGGCTACACTCCGACACGACTTATACTGCTATTGGGGGTCTCACGTTATTAGCCCCCTAGGCAGATATGCGATACTCATAGGCGAACGGACCGGACTGTATATACATTGTCACTGTTAGGCTCAGTAGGGTTTCCGGATGAGTTCGCTCATCGGCCTCCCTTGAGGTCAGTCCATGGGCAGCCGTTACACACAGCTAGTGCCGCTGACGGCTTGTGGTTAAACCCACTGCCAGGGTACTGACGAGTCATTAGACTCCCCCACAGACAGTTTCCCAAGTTCGGGCGAAACGTTGTAGAGGCCGTATGGTTTTATGGCAGGGTTCGGAAAATGCACGTGCGATTACGCACGTGTCATATTTCGGGCAGATGATACTGGTGGGCTTTGGTTTAAGCCGGATCCGAGTATTATACTATGTAGATATAATATCTTTGTCTCAGTTGCATTTTTATTCGGTCGTAATACAAATGCAGGTATGTTTATACTGTTACGGGGTTATCCTGAAATTCGTTTCGGGATCGCTTTTGAAAGTTGCCAGTTTCCAGTTTTCTATCGCCCGTCTTTTAACATTCGGTTAAATACGGATTTATCTTTTCTTTGGATAAGTGTGGATGCTTCTAGAAGGTTCTAGAAGAGGTGATTAGGCTTGTGACTCATTTGTTCATTAATGGTGCTTTAATGGTGTATTTATTGTGTTCATACTTTGTGTTCATACATGACTCATTCTTTCATGATAAGCTTCATTCTTATTGTCACCAATTTGCTCCTACCCTCACCTCCCTCTTCCTATAAGTGTGGCCGGCCCCCTCCTCTCTCTCACACTTGATTGATTCATTTGGTTAAAAGATTATGATAGTTTTGGGGTGTATGGAAATTTCATAGCTCATTTCATTCCATCACCCGAATTAATTGGCAACTTCATTAACCGTTCGTCCATGGTTTTGGACGAAGCGAGACAAAGTGTTCTACTCATTCTCTACATCATTCTTGGTCGTCTCTTTTAGCAAACTTGACGACCGAGTTGCCTCGGGTCAGAGGCGGGAGCCCGTTTAAAGAATCGTTGACGTGGTGCCACCTGGACGAGGAGATCGGAGATCGACGAGATCGGAGCAGCCGCAACGGAGCGTCGGATGATGGTTAAAGAACGAAGGACTCGGATCGTTCGGTATAACCTTTCTACTCTCTTTACAGTTTGTTAGTTTAGCAATAATGGAAGATCCGGGTTATAGTATACGATAGCGCCAGTTAAAAAGTTTTTGTTCCGCATTTGGCGTCTGTTAGACGGACGGGGCGCTACCATAGACTTACAGTTCGGCCTCATCTCGAAAGCCAAGCATGAACGATCCTTGGCTCTGATTCTAGAGTGTTTCAAGATGAGATACATCGTGGGCCAAGGCTCAGAGGGCGGAGGGTCGGGTGCTTCTGCGGCGTCCTGAGTCCGCGTGCAGCGTCGGCAGGAGCGGGCTGCAGCAGCTAGGGCCCGGCTAACGGAAATCTACTCTGAGTATCACTAGGAGTACTTCCTTGATCTCGTTCCACCTCTGTTGTAGCCTTTTCTTTTTCTGTAAGGCTGAGGAGCCCATGGTACCTTTTTGAATAATAACATTCTTATTTTCGCAATGTTCTAGCGTTCCCTTCTTATTATTTAAATATAAAGGACTTTAGGAAAGTTTACATTATCCTTGTGAAAGAAGAGATACACACTCGGAGATATTCCTCTCACTGGTATAGCTTGAGCTTCTCAGTATTGTAAGGTCGTGGAAACTTGCATCCGTCCATGTCTTGCAAGCGGTAGGATTCGCCGGGAAGGACCTCGGAGACGAGGAAAGGACCGTCCCATTTAAGGGAAAATTTATGCAGCCTGCCTTGATCGACGAACTCGTTTCGCCTCAGGATCAGGTCTCCGGTCTTGAAGAAGCGACGCTTGACTCGTGTGTTGTAGTATCGGGCGGTTTGTTGTTGATAGACGGCAGCTCTGATCTGAGTCCGGTCTCGTTTCTCCAACAAGACGTCTAGGTTGGTCCAGAGGTCCGTGGTGTTTGCTTCGTCGTCGAAGTATTCGATCCGGTGACTGGGTAGCCCGATCTCCGCTGGGACCAATGCCTCGGTCCCGTAGCAGAGACTGAAAGGGGTTTCCCCGGTGGGGGTCTTCTTTGACGTGCGCAGGGCCTATAGGACCCGGGGTAATTCCTTGACCCAACTGCTTTGGCATCCTTCTAGGCAGGTTCGGAGAGCTTGGAGGACGTCCCAATTGGCGACCTCGGCTTGCCTGTTGCATTGGGGATGCGCGACCGCGACAAACTTCATGAGAATATGATACTTATTACAGAATTCCTTCACTTTCTCGTTTTTGAAGTTCGTCCCATGGTCAGTGATGATACACCTCGGGATACCGAACCGGAATATCACGTTGTTCTGCAGGAACTTGATAGTCGTGGTGGCATCCGGTTTCTTGATGGGGATGACCTCAATCCACTTCGTAAAGTAATCCACTGCGACGAGGACATACTTGTGCCCGTCCGTACCGGTAGGAAACTGGCATATCATGTCCATTCCCCATTGGGCGAACGGCCATAGGGAGGTTAGGGTGGTCAGCTCGGTAGCCGGAAGGCGAGGTATGCTTCCGTGGAGTTGGCAACTTTCGCATCTCCTGACGAGCTTCTAGGCGTCCTGGTGAAGAGTTGGCCAGTAGTACCCCTGGAGCAATGCCTTCTGGATTAAGGTGCGGGCCCCTTGGTGTGCGCCGCCGACCCCTTCGTGGATTTCACGGAGGACATAGTTGGCTTCGTGAGTGTAACAACCTAGTTCATTTATACCAATTTCAGTTCTTGTATTTCTTTATTTACGGTATTTTCCTGATTTATCATGTTTTGGGTGCGAATGGTATTTTACATTTTACTTTGCATTCGACCCGACCCGCTTGCTTGAGCTTGTTTGATTCATATTTATGAATTGTCCTAACTTGTTACGTAGACTGGTGCATTTTCATGTTTAGTGCATACTGGCATTTTATCTGGAATTTGCATTTTTACAATATAACATTTTAAGTCACATAAAATATTTTAAAAATACATTGCATGGCCTGAATGATACCCCAAGCCCCGTGGTAGCATCCGCGCATCTTGTTCTCATCCCGTTCAGTGAAACGGACTTATTTGGATGGCTACCCGCACGTGCGTGCATCCGTTCTTAGGGATATGCATTTTTCGTTATCCGGAAATTCATTTTTTATTTTGGTCGATATGTATATTTTTCGTATTTTAAAACTGAATTTTAGACCCGACCCGGGCATGTTTTGGACTATGTTTATATTTACCAGAATATCAAATTTTATTTATATAATATTAATTTTATAAATTGATACAAATTAAAATTTAGTTAACTAATAAAAGATTTTTTAAATTTGAATCTAAACTAATTTCCTAACAAACTAACAACCCCTTTCTCTCTTTCTCTCCCCTCTGCATAAATATAATTATATATATTTTATTTATTGAATTTTTCTTTCCTTATTTAATACACAGTCTCTTCTTCTTACTTCTTCTTCTTCTTTCTTCTTTCTTTTTCTTGATCTTGTCTCTTGATTCCGGTGATCACCACCGGAGCCGTGCTCGTCGCTGACGATCCGAGTGATCCAGTGAATGTACCTGACTTGCGTGATCATCCACGTGCGTTGTTTAGAACCGTTCCGTGTACCGTGCGCGCGTCGCGACATTTCGCCGACGAAGGACGTTCCGTACACATCCGTTCTTGTTCCGTCTAGGCAAGTTAATCTTGCTACATGCTATATAACTCATTATATAAATATTTAAATAAATATCACACCTGTATTTTAAATCGAGTATCGCATGTTTCATATTACAGCCTTTCGACGTTCCGTTTACATTTGTATAGTGCATTTCAGATCTAGGGCATGCAAACCAATTTTAATTACATACTACGTTACTTTAGACGCATCTATTTTAACAATGGAATACCAGTATTTAAAGTCATGCACCCCATATTTAGTTTTATAACTTTCGATGTTCCGTTTGCATCCATTCATATCATTTCAGATCTAGGTCATGAAAACTTATCTTGGTACATACTATACTATCATATACTGCATCAAATTGAATAGTTACATTTCATATTGCTTAGTTAGATGTTCCGCACTTATTAGTTTATCATTTTACGATTATGTGATACCCGTTTGCATCCATATCATTTAAAATATATATCGTCGTAATATTTCTTATTATTATCTTTAATTAGTTTATAATCTACATTTTATAATATTATACATTTGAAAATATTATAGTTTACGCATGAAACGTCGTCGCAAAGCGGATACGACAAATCTGAAATTTACTGTACACCTTACCTTATAAATTCATTATAAATCATAGAAAAATCATTAGTATACGTTCTTTAGTTCGTTACGAAGCTAACTCATAATACTATAACTATATGAAATATTTTATTGCAAAATAAATTGTTTAAATAACATAAAATGCAAATGAAAATGTCTCTAAACTGCTGTCCAGGGAAATTCCAGCAGCAAACTTTCAATTTCGAATGTTCATACCTTTTTTTAGGGACAACCTGAGATACTTATACTTATAAAAATGAAAACCTTATTGAATTATCTTTGTTTTGGTATAAGACACGTCTCTTTTGGAGAACGTTTGTTATTTTTAAGCTATTTTACAAATCAGGGTGACGCTGAATTTCTGAACGGAACTTTCTTGTGCATGGTTAATCAATACCACTTTTATAGTTATTAATCGGTTTGAATATGTTATCCATGTTAATATTATTATATCAATATCTATTTAATAAATAATAGTGCTTGTGTTTTAATATTCAGCAAATTTTACCGATTTACAGTTTTATAGTATCCGTCTGTATCCGTACGGTTTATTACATATCTAGTTGCACGCCGAGACCAAATTATTTCATTTTACTGTTACATTAGTATCCCATACTTGATCTTGTGCTTCCTACATAGTCATGATGTAATCCCTGATAGATATTTGTGCATCCATGCTTTATTTATGCACCCGGACCTGTTACAGTTTAGTTATGAGCATCCGTTTGATACCTGTATACTACTTGACATGACCTGATACACTACTACTGACATGACTTGATACCTGTGCGCTACTTGACATGACTTGATACATGTACACCACCTGACATGACCTGATTTACCACAGCTTGACATGTTACCTGATCTTGTTACTAATGCCGACAATCTTGACCTGTTGTCCCTACGGACATTTCCTGATGTCTATTCAGACAAACCTGTACCTGCTTGATCCTGTGTTGGTATTAGCTCCAGATTTATCAATACCTGACTTGAACATATAACCTGGGGGTATAGGGAAATCAATGATGAAACCTAACTTGTAACTCGACAGTTCGATGCCTTTACTGATCAGTCTTACGGGCTAGGCCAGCCTCGGGATGATACTGCTGATATCATTCATCTTTACATACTACCTTTTACTGCCTAGCGGCACGTCTCGGATTTAGTCCGAGAATCTTGACCGTGGTCCCGGGCATGCACGGGATACTATTGAGTTACATCGATGATTCATCAAATTGATTTCAAAGACTTGAGAGTAGTTAACCCAGTAGACCAGTTTAGATTTCTCACTGCACATCACCTGTACCTTACCCTGCACTGTCCTTATTTATGTTACTGTTATACCTTATTGGCCGTTCATACCCGTACCTGCATGCCTTGCTACTCCTTGATTTTTTATTATCGCTTGATATTATGACGCACTGACGTCTGGGTTTTGCATGGCCCAGATCCTCTACCTTTGTCGCAGGCTGATCAAAAGTATTTCCGCCGTTAGGCCGAGCAGTGAGGATCATGTTAGTATCCAGTTAGTTATTTCCTTACTTTCCAGATGTTATTCTTACTTAGATTTATTACTTCCGCATATTATTTCTTGACTCGTTTATTCTGGCTCATGGACATGTACTAGATAGTTTATTTACTTTCCTGTTCTTGATATCTCTACAGCCGTAATGTGACTGTGGAGGGATTTTTCCTATCCACGGGTAGCATGGTTGGCTCTGTCACGTGCCTATCTTAGCGCACTCTGGGAAGCGGGGCGTGACAGGGTTTGTTTGGTATCAGAGCCATAGGATTTAGGTTAATCGGGTTTGATTCTTTTGTAGTTGGGTATTGGACCCAATACACGAATCAGAAAATCCGTGATTAGGAACATGTCCTGCCATATTGTTATCATGATTCTTAAATCATATCTCTCTCTTGATCCCTGTCCTGACGATATGCAAACAACTTTGCATCTCGAGTTGAAATTCTTTTGGTTCCCTATTGTTTCTTCCGTCCAATTCCTTTGATTCTGATACTAGGATTTGGGCAACTTGGACGGAGTTATGTGATTGTAACTATGAACTGCAGCATGGTTACAATGCGGTACTCTATTTAAGTAACTTGGAGTCCTGGTCTTATTTCATTTCCTTGTTTCATGGTCATTCTATTACCTTGGTTCTCTCCGTTTCATTGCTTACCAGTTTATGTTTTGCAGATTTCTTGGTGACCGATACCGGCAGTTATGAAGTTGTCTTGGAAATTGATGGTCTCACTTTCCACGCTCACATTGATTGTAGGGCAAAGAAAGTGATTTTCCAGATTCCCGGACATCCGGAGTTTGTTTTGCTGGAGGTAGCAGTTTTGTCGGGCTAGTCGAGTTTAGGGCTAGGCCAACAAGCAATGTTCTTTCATCAATGGAAGTTGATAAGGAGGAAGCGCCAGCTGTAGTTTGAGAGTTCATGGACGTGTTCGAGAACATCTCGGGTTTACCGCCAAAAACGAGACGTAGAATTCGCGATCGATCTTGTTCCTGGTGCAGCGCCAATCTCAAAGGCGTACTATCCGATAGCACCAGTGGAGTTAGAAGAAGTCAAGAAGCAGGTTGCTGAATTACTTGAGAAAGATTGGAATAGCAGCAGTAACTCACATTGGGGGGCTCCAGTTCTTCTAGTCAAGAAGAAAGATGGCACAAGGAGGATGTGCATCGATTATCGAGAATTAAACCGGGTGACTATTAAGAACAAGTACCCGATCCCTCGATTGGCGAATTATTCGAGCAACTCGGTGGCGCGAGGGTATTCTTGAAGCTGGATTTGCGATCCAGATATCATCAGGTCCGAGTTAAATCAGAAGGTATTTGCAAGATGGCGTTCTGAACCCGGTATAGACATTACGAGTATTTAGTGATGCTATTCGGAGTCACGAATGCACCGGCGATATTTATGGACTTGATGAACCGAATATTTTCACTATTCTTGGACCAGTTTATAGTGGTGTTCATTGATGATATTCTGGTCTACTCAAAGAGTATTGAAGAGCATGCGGAACACTTGAAGATCGCACTGCAGATATTGAGGCAAGAAAGATTATAGCAAAGATGAGCAAGTGCGAGTTTTGGCTTGAAGAAGTGAAGTTTTTGGGGCATGTCGTATCCGGAGATGGAATCGCCGTTGAACCTGAGAAGATAGCAGCAGTTCAAGATTGGCCGATTCCGAAGAACGTAGCAGAGATCAGAAGCTTTCTTGGACTTGCAGGATACTACAGAAGATTCGTGGAGAATTTTGCTCGTTTGGCTGAGCCTTGACCAAGCTTACGCGAAAGGAAGTACCGTTCGTATGGACGGATAGTTGTGTGTCATCTTTTGAGGCGTTGAAGCAAAGATTGATAACCGCTCCTATTTTTGACCGTACCAGACGGTTCCGAAGGATTGGAGATTCACAACGACGCATCTGGAAAAGGATTAGGATGTATTTTGATGCAGTATGGGAAGGTTATAGCCTACGCATCGAGACAGTTGAAGACCCATGAGAAGAATTATCCAACTCATGACTTGGAGCGTACAGCAGTGATTTTCGCTTTGAAGGTTTGGAGACACTACTTACTGGGCGAAAGGGTCGAAGTATTCACCGATCACAAAAACCTAAAGTATGTGTTCACGCAGAAAGAGCTTAACATGAGGCAGCGTAGATAGTTGGAGATGATGGCCGACTATGATCTTGATCTCAAGGACCATCCGGGGAAAGTTAATGTAGTGCCGGATGCACTTAGTTGGTTGCCAGCAATTCAGATGTTGACTGCACAAAAGGAACTTATCGAAGACTTTCGAAAATTCGATTTGGAGATTGTGCTACCGCATTCTTCGGGACAGTTGATGCAGCTGCAAGTACAGTCGTCATTGATCGAGAGTATTAAAGCAGCGCAGTCGAAGGACCCAAGATTGCAAAGGTTTCAAGAACAGGTTGAAGCTGGACTTCGAACGGACTTGTTAATTCATGAAGATGGTTCGTTGCGATATGGTAGCCGTTTGTGTGTGCCAAAAGGAGATATTCGCGAAGAAGTTATGAAGAAGGCACACAGTTCCGCGTATTCCGTACATCTAGGAGGCACGAAGATGTACCGTGATCTACGACAGCATTTCTGGTGGCGAGGCATGAAAAGGGAGATTGCTCGCTTTGTAGCAAAGTGCTTGGTGTGTCAGCAAGTTAAGGCTGAACATCAAAGGCTTGCTGGTTTATTGCAACCACTTCCGATTCCTCAATGGAAGTGGGAACATATAACCATGGATTTCGTGATAGCTTTACCGCGGAGTCCAAAGGGCAACAATGCAGTTTGGGTGATTGTTGATCGATTGACCAAGGCAGCTCACTTCATACCGTTTCGAGTTGGTCAGTCAACGGAAGCGTTAGCAGAACGGTACATGCAGGAGATTATGAGATTGTATGGAGTACCTGTGAGCATCGTGTCCAACCGTGACACCTCTTATCACACTTCTGTAGGAGCTTACAGGAAAGTTTAGGGACTTGAATGAAGTTTAGCACAGCTTATCATCCTCAAACAGATAGCCAGTCGGAGAGAACGATCCAAACTCTTGAAGACATGTTGAGAGCTTGCAGGTTAGACTTCAAGGGTTCATGGGAGGATCATCTACACTTGGTGGAGTTTTCGTACAACAACAGCTTTTAGGCGACTATTCAGATGGTTCCATTCGAAGTATTTTATGGTCGTAAGTGTCGCTCACATGTTTGTTGGGACGATGTTGGAGAACGAAAATTGTTGGGACCGGATTTGATCGTGCAAACAGTTGAGAAGGTTAACACTGTCCGGAATTATATGAAAGCAGCACAAGACCGACAAAAGAGTTGGGCAGATATATCGATAAGACCTCTAGAGTTCGCGGTTGGTGATTTGGTATTCTTGAAGATATCACCGACTAGAGGAATTATTCGTTTTGGGAGTCGAGGCAAGCTTAGTCCTCGATTCGTTGGACCTTTTGAGATTTTGGAGCGTGTCGGAGAAGTGGCGTATCGATTGGCTTCACCGCAATCTTGGCGAATGTTCATGATGTGTTTCATGTATCTCAACTCCGTAAGTATGTTCAAGATGAAAAACACGTGCTGGATCATTCAGAGTTGACTGTACGTGAAGATTTGACTTTTGAGGAGCGACCGATGTCGATTGTGGATCGAAGAGAAAAGGTTCTTAAGAACAAGGTTATCCCTCTCGTACTTGTTACTTGGGGAAATCGCACATGGAGAATCAACTTGGGAACGAGAAGATGAAATCCGACGGATGTTTCCACATCTATTCTTGTAGTTTCTTGTTTGTTTATCCTTTCTTGTTCTTGGAATTTTGAGCACGAAATTCTTTTTGTAGTTGGTGATAATGTAACAACCTAGTTCATTTATATCAATTTCAGTTCTTGTATTTCTTTATTTACGGTATTTTCCTGATTTATCATGTTTTTGGTGCGAATGGTATTTTACATTTTACTTTGCATTCGACCCGACCCGCTTGCTTGAGCTTATTTGATTCATATTTATGAAATGTCCTGACTTGTTACGTAGACTGGTGCATTTTCATGTTTAGTGCATACTGACATTTTATCTGGCATTTGCATTTTTACAATATAACATTTTAAGTCACATAAAATATTTTTAAAATATATTGCATGGCCTGCATGATACCCATAGCCCCGTGGTAGCATCCGCGCATCTTGTTCTCGTCCCGTTCAGTGAAACGGACTTGTTTGGATGGCTACGCGCACGTGCGTGCATCCGTTCTTGAGGGTATGCATTTTTCGTTATCCGGACATTCATTTTTTATTTTAGTCGACGTGTATATTTTTCGTATTTTAAAACTGAATTTTAGACCCGACCCGGGCATGTTTTGGACTATGTTTGTATTTACCAGAATATCAAATTTTATTTATATAATATTAATTTTATAAATTGATACAAATTAAAATTTAGTTAACTAATAAAAGATTTTTTAAATTTGAATCTAAACTAATTTCCTAACAAACTAACAACCCCTTTCTCTCTCTCTCTCCTCTGCATAAATATATTTATATATTTTTTATTTATTGATTTTTTCTTTCCTTATTTAATACACAGCCTCTTCTTCTTACTTCTTCTTTCTTCTTTCTTTTTCTTGATCTTGTTTCTTGATTCCGGTGATCACCGCCGGAGCCGTGCTCGTCGCTGACGATCCGAGTGATCCAGTGAACATACCTGACTTGTGTGATCATCCTTGTGCGTTGTTTGGAACCGTTCCGTGTACCGTGCGCGCGTCACGACATTTCGCCGACGAAGGACGTTCCGTACACATCCGTTCTTGTTCCGTCTAGGCAAGTTAATCTTGCTACATGCTATATAACTCATTATATACATATTTAAATAAATATCACACCTGTATTTTAAATCAAGTATCGCATGTTTCATATTACAGCCTTTCGACGTTCCGTTTACATTTGTATAGTGCATTTCAGATCTAGAGCATGCAAACCAATTTTAATTACATGCTACATTATTTTAGACGCATCTATTTTAACAATGAAATACCTGTATTTAAAGTCATGCACCCCATATTTAGTTTTATAACTTTCGATGTTCCGTTTGCATCCATTCATATCATTTCAGATCTAGATCATGAAAACTTATCTTGTTACATACTATACTATCATATACTGCATCAAATTGAATAGTTACATTTCATATTGCTTAGTTATATGTTCCGCACTTGTTAGTTTATCATTTTACGATTATATGATACCCGTTTGCATCCATATCATTTAAAATATATATCGTCGTAATATTTCTTATTATTATCTTTAATTAGTTTATAATCTGCATTTTATAATGTTATACATTTGAAAATATTATAGTTTACACATGAAACGTCGTCGCAAAACGGATACGACAAATCTGAAATTTACTGTACGCCTTACCTTATAAAATTCATTATAAATCATAGAAAAATCATTAGTATACGTTCTTTTATTCGTTACGAAGATAACTCAGAATACTATAACTATATGAAATATTTACTCGCAAAATAAATTGTTTAAATAACGTAAAATGCAAATGAAAATGCCTCTAAACTGCTGTTCAGGGAAATTCCAGCAGCAAACTTTCAATTTCGAATTTTCATACCTTTTTGTAGTGACAACCTGAGATGCTTATACTTATAAAAATGAAAACCTTATTGAATTATCTTTGTTTTGGTATAAGACACGTCCCTTTTGGAGAACTTTTGTTATTTTTAAGCTATTTTACAAATCAGGGTGACGCTGAATTTCTGAACGGAACTTTCTTGTGCATGGTTAATCAATACCACTTTTATAGTTATTAATGAATATTTTATCCATTTTAATATTATTATATCAATATATATTTAATAAATAATAGTGCTTGTGTTTTAATATTCAGCAAATTTTACCGATTTACAGTTTTATAGTATCCGTCTGTATCCGTACGGTTTATTACATATCTAGTTGCACGCCGAGACCATATTATTTCATTTTACTGTTACATTAGTATCTCATACTTGATCTTATGCATCCTAGATAGTCATGATGTAATTCCTGATAAATATTTGTGCATCCATGCTTTATTTGTGCACCCGGACCTGTTACAGTTTAGTTATGAGCATCCGTTTGATACCTGTACACTACTTGACATGACCTGATACACTACTACTGACATGACTTGATACCTGTGCACTACTTGACATGACTTGATACATGTACACCACCTGACATGACCTGATTTACCACAGCTTGATATGTTACCTCATTTTGTTACTAATGCCGACAATCTTGACCTGTTGTCCCTACGGACATTTCCTGATGTCTATTCAGACAAACCTGTACCTACTTGATCCTGTGTTGGCATTAGCTCCAGATTTATCAATACCTGACTTGAACACATAACCTGGGGTATGGGGAAATCAATGATGAAACCTAATTTGTAACTCGACAGTTCGATACCTTTACTGATCAGTCTTACGGGCTAGGCCAGCCCCGGGATGATGCTGCTGACATCATTCATCGTTACATACTACCTTTTACTTCCTAGCGTCACGTCTCGGATTCAGCCCGAGAATCTTGACCGTGGTCCCGGGCATGCACGGGATACTATTGAGTTACATCGATAATTCATCAAATTGATTTCAAAGACTTGAGAGTAGTTAACCCAGTAGACCAGTTTAGATTTCTCACTGCACATCACCTGTACCTTACCCTGCACTGTCCTTATTTATATTACTGTTATACCTTATTGGTCGTTCATACCCGTACCTGCATGCCTTGCTACTCTTTGATTTTTTATTATCGCTTGATATTATGACGCACTGACGTCTGGATTTTGCATGGCCCAGATCCTCTACCTTTGTCGCAGGCTGATCAAAAGTATTTCCGCCGTTAGGCCAAGCAGTGAGGATACTGTTAGTATCCAGTTAGTTATTTCCTTACTTTCCAGATGTTATTGTTTCTTGGATTTATTGCTCCGCATATTATTTCTTGGCTCGTTTATTCTGGCTCATGGACATGTACTAGATAGTTTATTTACTTTCATGTTCTTGATATCTCTACAGCCTTAATGTGACTGTGGAGGAATTTTTCCTATCCACGGGTAGCATGGTTGGCTCTGTCACGTGCCTATCTTAGCGCACTCTGGGAAGCGGGGCGTGACAGGGTTTGTTTGGTATCAGAGCCATAGGATTTAGGTTAATCGGGTTTGATTCTTTTGTAGTTGGGTATTGGACCCAATACACGAATCAGAAAATCCGTGATTAGGAACATGTCCTGCCATATTGTTATCATGATTCTTAAATCATATCTCTCTCTTGACCCCTGTCCTGACGATATGCAAACAACTTTGCATCTCGAGTTGAAATTCTTTTGGTTCCCTATCGTTTCTTCCGTCCTATTCATTTGATTCTGATACTAGGATTTGGGCAACTTGAACGGAGTTATGTGATTGTAACTATGAACTGCAGCATGGTTACAATGCGGTACTCTATTTAAGTAACTTGGAGTCCTGGTCTTATTTCATTTCCTTGTTTCATGGTCGTTCTATTACCTTGGTTCTCTCCGTTTCATTGCTTACCAGTTTATGTTTTGCAGATTTCTTGGTGACCGATACTGGCAGTTATGAAGTTGTCTTAGAAATTGATGGTCTCACTTTCCACGCTCACATTGATTGTAGGACAAAGAAAGTGATTTTCCAGATTCCCGGACATCCGGAGTTTGTTTTGCTGGAGGTAGCAGTTCTGTCGGGCTAGTCGAGTTTAGGGCTAGGCCAACAAGCAATGTTCTTTCGTTAATGGAAGTTGATAAGGAGGAAGTGCTAGCTGTAGTTTGAGAGTTCATGGACGTGTTCGAGGACATCTCGGGTTTACCGCCAAAAACGAGACGTAGAATTCGCGATCGATCTTGTTCCTGGTGCAGTGCCAATCTCAAAGGCGTACTATCCGATGGCCCCAGTGGAGTTAGAAGAAGTCAAGAAGCAGGTTGCTAAATTACTTGAGAAAGATTGGATTCGTAGCAGTAACTCACCTTGGGGAGCTCCAGTTCTTCTAGTCAAGAAGAAATATGGCACAAAGAGGATGTGCATCGATTATCGAGAATTAAACCGGGTGACTATTAAGAACAAGTACCCGATCCCTCGCATTGGCGAATTATTCGAGCAACTCAGTGGCGCGAAGGTATTCTTGAAGCTGGATTTGCGATCCGGATATCATCAGGTCCGAGTTAAATCAGAAGGTATTTGCAAGACAGCGTTCCGAACTCGGTATGAACATTACGAGTATTTAGTGATGCCATTCGGAGTCACGAATGCACCGGAGATATTTATGGACTTGATGAACCGAATATTTTCACTATTCTTGGACCAGTTTATAGTGGTGTTCATTGATGATATTCTGGTCTACTCAAAGAGTATTGAAGAGCATGCGGAACACTTGAAGATCGCACTGCAGACATTGAGGCGAGAAAGATTATATGCAAAGATGAGCAAGTGCGAGTTTTGGTTTGAAGAAGTGAAGTTTTGGGGGCATGTCGTATCCGGAGATGGAATCGCCGTTGAACCTGAGAAGATAGCAGCAGTTCAAGATTGGCCGATTTCGAAGAATGTAGCAGAGATCAGAAGCTTTCTTGGACTTGCAGGATACTACAGAAGATTCGTGGAGAATTTTGCTCGTTTGGCTGAGCCTAGCTTACGCGAAAGGAAGTACCGTTCGTATGGACGGATAGTTGTGCATCAGTTTTTGAGGCGTTGAAGCAAAGATTGATAACCGCTTCTATTTTTGACTGTACCAGACGGTTCCGAAGGATTGGAGATTCACAGCGATGCATCTGGAAAAGAATTGGGATGTGTTTTGATGCAGCATGGGAAGGTTATAGCCTACGCATCGAGACAGTTGAAAACCCATGAGAAGAATTATCCAACTCATGACTTAGAGCGTGCAGCAGTGATTTTCGCTTTGAAGGTTTGGAGACACTACTTACTGGACGAAAGGGTCGAAGTATTCACCGATCACAAAAACCTAAAGTATGTGTTCACGCAGAAAGAGCTTAACATGAGGCAACGTAGATGGTTGGAGATAATGGCCGACTATGGTCTTGATCTCAAGGACCATCCGGGGAAAGTTAATGTAGTGCCGGATGCACTTAGTCGGTTGCCAGCAATTCAGATGTTGACTGCACAAAAGGAACTTATCGAAGACTTTCGAAGATTCGATTTGGAGATTGTGCTACCGCATTCTTCGGGAAAGTTGATGTAGCTGCAAGTACAGCCATCATTGATCGAGAGTATTAAAGCAGCGCAGTCGAAGGACCCAAGATTGTAAAGGTTTCGAGAACAGGTTGAAGCTGGACTTCGAACAGACTTGTTAATTCATGAAGATGGTTCGTTGCGATATGGTAGCCATTTGTGTGTGCCAAAAGGAGATATTCGCGAAGAAGTTATGAAGGAGGCACACAGTTCCGCGTATTCCGTACATCTAGGAGGCACGAAGATGTACCGTGATCTACGACAACATTTCTGGTGGGGAGGCATGAAAAGGGAGATTGCTCGCTTTGTAGCAAAGTGCTTGATGTGTCAGCAAGTTAAGGCTAAACATCAAAGGCTTGCTGGTTTTTTGCAACCACTTCCGATTCCTCAATGGAAGTGGGAACATATAACCATGGATTTCGTGATAGCTTTACCGCAGAGTCCAAAGGGCAACAATGCAGTTTAGGTGATTGTTGATCAATTGACCAAGGCAGCTCACTTCATACCGTTTCGAGTTGGTCAATCAACGGAAGCGTTAGCAGAACGGTACATGCAGGAGATTGTGAGATTGCATGGAGTACCTGAGAGCATCGTATCCACCGTGACGCCCGATTCTTATCACACTTCTGGAGGAGCTTACAGGAAAGTTTGGGGACTCGATTGAAGTTTAGCACAACTTATCATTCTCAAACAGATAGCCAGTCGGATAGAACGATCCAAACTCTTGAAGATATGTTGAGAGCTTGCAGGTTAGACTTCAAGGGTTCATGGGAGGATCATCTACACTTGGTGGAGTTTTTGTACAACAACAGCTTTCAGGCGACTATTCAGATGGTTCCATTCGAAGTATTGAATGGTCGCAAGTGTCGCTCACATGTTTGTTGGGACGATATTGGAGAACGAAGATTGTTGGGACCGGATTTGATCATGCAAACAGTTGAGAAGGTTAACACTGTCCGGAATCATATGAAAGCAGCACAAGACCGGCAAAAGAGTTGGGCAGATATATCGAGAAGACCTCTAGAGTTCGCGGTTGGTGATTTGGTGTTCTTGAAGATATCACCGACCAGAGGAATTATTCGTTTTGGGAGTCGAGGCAAGCTTAGTCCTCGATTCGTTGGACCTTTTGAGATTTTGTAGCGTGTCGGAGAAGTGGCGTATCGATTGGCTTCACCGCAATCTTAGCGAATGTTCATGATGTGTTTCATGTATCTCAACTCCGTAAGTATGTTCAAGATGAAAAACACGTGCTGGATCATTCAGAGTTGATTGTACGTGAAGATTTGACTTTTGAGGAGCGACTGATGTCGATTGTGGATCGAAGAGAAAAGGTTCTTAAGAACAAGATTATCCCTCTCGTACTTGTTTCTTGGGGAAATCGCTCACATGGAGAATCAACTTGGGAACGAGAAGATGAAATCCGACGGAAGTTTCCATATATATTCTTGTAGTTTCTTGTTTGTTTATCTTTTCTTGTTCTTGGAATTTCGAGGACGAAATTTTTTTTATAGTTGGGTATAATGTAACAACCTAGTTCATTTATACCAATTTCAGTTCTTGTATTTCTTTATTTACGGTACTTTCCTGATTTATCATGTTTTGGGTGCGAATGGTATTTTACATTTTACTTTGCATTCGACCCGACTCGCTTGCTTGAGCTTGTTTGATTCATATTTATGAATTGTCCTGACTTGTTACGTAGACTGGTGCATTTTCATGTTTAGTGCATACTGACATTTTATCTGGCATTTGCATTTTTACAATATAACATTTTAAGTCACCTAAAATATTTTAAAAATACATTGCATGGCCTGCATGATACCCCTAGCCCCGTGGTAGCATCCGCGCATCTTTTTCTCGTCCCGTTCAGTGAAACGGACTTGTTTGGATGGCTACGCGCACGTGTGTGCATCCGTTCTTGAGGGTATGCATTTTTCGTTATCCAGACATTCATTTTTTATTTTGGTCGACATGTATATTTTTCGTATTTTAAAACTGAATTTTAGACCCGACCCGGGTATGTTTTGGACTATATTTGTATTTACCAGAATATCAAATTTTATTTATATAATATTAATTTTATAAATTGATACAAATTAAAATTTAGTTAACTAATAAAAGATTTTTTTAATTTGAATCTAAACTAATTTCCTAACAAACTAACAACCCATTTCTCTCTCTCTCTTCTGCATATATATATATTTTTATATATTTTATTTATTTAATTTTTCTTTCCTTATTTAATACACAGCCTCTTCTTCTTACTTCTTCTTCTTTCTTCTTTCTTTTTCTTGATCTTGTTTCTTGATTCCGGTGATCACCGCCGGAGCCGTGCTCGTCGCTGACGATCCGAGTGATCCAGTGAACGTACCTGACTTGCGTGATCATCCTCGTGCGTTGTTTGGAACCGTTCCGTGCACCGTGCGCGCGTCGCGACATTTCGCCGACGAAGGACGTTTAGTACACATCTGTTCTTGTTCCGTCTAGGCAAGTTAATCTTGCTACATGCTATATAACTCATTATATACCTATTTAAATAAATATCACACCTGTATTTTAAATCAAGCATCGCATGTTTCATATTACAGCCTTTCGACGTTCCGTTTACATTTGTATAGTGCATTTCAGATCTAGGGCATGCAAACCAATCTTAATTACATGCTACATTACTTTAGACGCATCTATTTTAACAATGGAATGCATGTATTTAAAGTCATGCACCCCATATTTAGTTTTATAACTTTCGATGTTCCGTTTGCATCCATTCATATCATTTCAGATCTAGGTCATGAAAAATTATCTTGTTACATACTATACTATCATATACTGTATCAAATTGAATAGTTACATTTCATATTGTTTAGTTATATGTTCCGCACTTGTTAGTTTATCATTTTACGATTATGTGATACCCGTTTGCATCCATATCATTTAAAATATATATCGTCATAATATTTCTTATTATTATTTTTAATTAGTTTATAATCTGCATTTTATAATATTATACATTTGAAAATATTATAGTTTACGCATGAAATGTCGTCGCAAAGCGGATACGACAAATCTGAAATTTACTGTACACCTTACCTTATAAAATTCATTATAAATCATAGAAAAATCATTAGTATACATTCTTTAGTTCGTTACGAAGCTAACTCAGAATACCATAACTATATGAGATATTTACTTGCAAAATAAATTGTTTAAATAACGTAAAATGCAAATGAAAATGTCTCTAAACTGCTGTCCAGGAAAATTCCACCAGCAAACTTTCAATTTTGAATGTTCATACCTTTTTGTAGGGACAACCTAAGATACTTATACTTATAAAAATGAAAACCTTATTGAATTATCTTTATTTTGGTATAAAACACGTCCCTTTGGAGAACGTTTGTTATTTTTAAGTTATTTTACAAATCAGGGTGACGCTGAATTTCTAAACGGAACTTTCTTGTGCATGGTTAATCAATACCACTTTTATAGTTATTAATGAATATTTTATCCATTTTAATATTATTATATCAATATATATTTAATAAATAATAGTGCTTGTGTTTTAATATTCAGCAAATTTTACCGATTTACAGTTTTATAGTATCCGTCTGTATCCGTACGGTTTATTACATATCTAGTTGCACGCCGAGACCATATTATTTCATTTTACTGTTACATTAGTATCACATACTTGATCTTGTGTATCCTACATAGTCATGATGTAATCCCTGATAAATATTTATGCATCCATGCTTTATTTGTGCACCCGGACCTGTTACAGTTTAGTTATGAGCATCCGTTTGATACATGTACACTACTTGACATGACCTGATACACTACTACTGACATGACTTGATACCTGTGCACTACTTGACATGACTTGATACATGTACACCACCTGACATGACCTGATTTACCACAGCTTGACATATTACCTGATCTTGTTACTAATGCCGACAATCTTGACCTGTTGTCCCTATGGACATTTCCTGATGTCTATTCAGACAAACTTGTACCTGCTTGATCCTGTGTTGGTATTAGCTCCAGATTTATCAATACCTGACTTGAACACATAACCTGGGGGTATGGGGAAATCAATGATGAAACCTAACTTGTAACTCGACAGTTCGATACCTTTACTGATCAGTCTTACGGGCTAGGCCAGCCCCGGGATGATGATGCTGACATCATTCATCATTACATACTACCTTTTACTACCTAACGGCACGTCTCGGATTCAGGCCGAGAATCTTGACCGTGGTCACGGGCATGCACGGGATACTATTGAGTTACATCGATGATTCATCAAATTGATTTCAAAGACTTGAGAGTAGTTAACCCAGTAGACCAGTTTAGATTTCTCACTGCACATCACCTGTACCTTACCCTGCACTGTCCTTATTTATGTTACTGTTATACCTTATTGGCCGTTCATACCCGTACCTGCATGCCTTGTTACTCCTTGATTTTTTATTATCGCTTTATATTATAACGCACTGACGTCTGGATTTTACATGGCCCAGATCCTCTACCTTTGTCGCAGGCTGATCAAGAGTATTTCCGCTGTCAGGCCGAGCAGTGAGGATCCTGTTAATATCCAGTTAGTTATTTCCTTACTTTTCAGATATTATTGTTACTTGGATTTATTGCTTCCGCATATTATTTCTTGATTCGTTTATTCCGGCGCATGGACATGTACTAGATAGTTTATTTACTTTCCTGTTCTTGATATCTCTACAGCCGTAATGTGACTGTGGAGGGATTTTTCCTATCCACAGGTAGCATGGTTGGCTCTGTCACGTGCCTATCTTAGCGCACTCTGGGAAGCGGGGCGTGACAGTGGGGGTCGACGCACCATAGCAGGGGTTGAGTGAAGGACTTCTTGTAAATGTTCCCATTGCTCCAGACGAAGTAACGGGCTTTGGCCCGGAGACGGCGAGTTGCTCCCCGATCTTCTTGTAGCGTACCTTCCCTTAGGAATTCCACAAGGAGCTTCCTCCAGTCTCGGTCTTCTTCCTGGGCTGTGTACACATGAAGTATTGCCGCCCCGTCTTCCACGCTGTGCCGTGGCAAGATCTCGAAGAGGATAGATAGCTTGTTGTTGGCCGAGTAGGATGAAGCCAGCTTACTCAGGGCGTCGGCTTGGGCATTGAGTTGTCGGGGTATTTGCTCTGCCTGGACTTCGTCGAAATTCTTTCGAAGTCTTCTTACCTCGGCCAGATACTTCACCATTAGAGGTTCCCGAGCTTCGAAATGGCCGGTTACTTGGGCAACGACTAGGGTTGAGTCACTGCGGATCCGAATTGTTTTCAGCCCCAGCCTGGTGGCCATGCGCATTCCAGCCAGCAGGGCCTCATATTCTGCCGCGTTGTTTGAGGCCTTGAACCCGAGCTTCAGAGAATACTCTATTTCTGCCTTGTTCAGGCCTCGAATGTTGAGGCCGGCACCACAGCCTTCCTCGGTCGAGGACCCGTCGACGTAAATAATCCACTCAGGGACTGAGTCGGGCCTACCCTCGATCGAGGGTTGAGCCGCGAGGGTCGACATGGACTCCGGTTCCATACTGGGGATGGTGCACTCAACGATAAAATCGACCAGGGCCTGTGTTTTGATGGCCTGCCTCGGGCGGTATCTTATGTCAAATTAGGACAGCTCCCACCTCCACTTCTCTAAGCGGCCCGAGGATTCGGGTGAGGCGAGGATAGCCCCCAGCGGGCGCTCGGTAAGAACGATGATGGTGTGCGCCTGGAAGTAGTGCCGTAGCTTTTTTGAGGCCACAATGAGTGCCAAAACGATCTTCTCTATGGCTGGATACCTCATTTCTGCGTCTTTGAAGACGTGGCTCACGTAGTACACCGGCTTCTGCACTCCGTCGACCTCTCGGACGAGCACTTAGCCCGCTACTTGGTCGGATACCGCCAGATACAGGGATAGCTCGTCTCCTTCAATTGGTCGGGTGAGCAGCGGGGGCGTCGCAATGTGCCTTTTTAATTGGTCAAAGGCGGTCTGGCACTCCTCTGACTACTCGAACCTCGGGATCTTCCTTAAAGCTTTGAAGAATGGGAAGCACTTCTCCCCAGACCTCGACATGAAACGGCTCAGAGCGGCTACCCACCTTGTTAGTCGCATGATCTCGACGTTGGTCTTGAGCACAGCCATGTTGAGCATAGCGTCGATTTTTTCTGGGTTAGCTTCAATTCCACGGTGGGTGACCATGAAACTGAGGAACTTTCCCTCGGTGACTCCGAATGCGCACTTGACGGGGTTCAGTTTCATCTTGAATTTGCGGAGTACTTCGAAGGCCTCACCTAGATCCTTGGCGTGGTCGGCCGACGAGACTGATTTGATGAGCATATCGTCGATGTAAACTTCCATGTTCCTGCCGATCTATGGCTTAAACATTCGGTTGACCAATCGTTGGTACGTAGCTCCGGCGTTCTTGAGGCCGAAGGGCATCACCTTGTAGCAGTATACCCCTCGGTCCGTTGTGAATGCGGTAAGATCTTCGTCTGCCGGATTCATACGGATCTAATTGTAGCCGGAAAAGGCATCCATGAAGCTTAATAGCTCGTGGCCTGCCGAGCCGTCGACGATCTAATCTATTCGAGAGAGGGGATAGTTGTCTTTGGGGCAGGTTTTGTT
This sequence comes from Agapanthus africanus, assembly GCA_030015575.1. Classification (NCBI taxonomy): domain Eukaryota; kingdom Viridiplantae; phylum Streptophyta; class Magnoliopsida; order Asparagales; family Amaryllidaceae; genus Agapanthus; species Agapanthus africanus. The sequence goes on along the minus strand of JASDDO010000010.1, from coordinate 480,940,518 downwards.
TAGGTCGGTGAAGTCGACGCACATGCACCACTTCCTGCTCGACTTTTTGACCAGAACTACATTCTCCAGCCACTCTGAATAGGGTACATTCCGAACGAAGTTGGCGGCGAGGAGCCAATCTATTTCGTCCTTGATAGCCTTCTGTTTGACCGGGGCGAAGCTTCGCTTTTTCTGTCTGACGAGTCGGGCCGTAGGATCTACCCCGAGCTTGTGAGATATGATTTTGGGGTCGATCCCAGGCATGTCAGCAGGCGCCCAGGCGAACACGTCGGAGTTGTTTCTGAGGAAATGGACCAGGTCATCTCACTGAGTTCCTGTCAGAAGCAATCCGATCTGAACTATTTTCTCGTCGTCCCCTTCTACGAGGGGGACCTTTGTTAGTGGCTCCACCGGGGTCCCTCGGACCTCTATTTGCTCGTCTCGAGTGTCCAGGGAACCCATAATGTCACCTTCGCCCTTGACATCGTCGATCGCCGCTCAGACGAAAATGTTGCGGTGAAGCAAACCTTCGCAATTCGTTGGTCTCCATAGACCCGACCTATCCCGCCCTGGTCGAGGGGGAATTTCATCGCCAGGTGGTAGGTCGATATTTGGGCCAGGAGGGAGTTCAGCGTTGGGCGGCTGAGAAGGATGTTGTAGGCCGACGTGATTCTTGTTACGATGAATTCTAAAGGCACTGTTCGTGTGCGGCCGGCCTCCCCGACGTTACACTGCAGAGTGATTACCCCCTCCGCCGAGATGGAGTGGTTGGTGAATCCTGAAAGGACATGGGAGGTCGGCCTTAGGTCTGCTTGGGTGAGCCCCATGTGCAGAAAGCAGTCGTACAAGAGAATGTCCATCGAGCTTCCCGAGTCAACCAGTATCCTATGCACCTCATATTGGTGGACCCGAGCTGTAATCACCAGAGGGTCGTTGTGGGGCAGGGATATGCCGTGGAAGTCCCCGTCGTAAAAAATGATCGGCTCAGTCTCCCTGGTTTTCTTCCTCGGATGGCTGTTGGCCTCCACGGCCGTCGTGGGGGTACTCGACGTACCCCCTGCCGACATGACCATGATTTTTGATGGGCTCCGGTTCCTCCCGATGAGGTTCCTTAGGTCCCCTGGCGAGGCAGGCTTCGAGCTGCCGTAACGAGTCCCGTCCGCGCGACCCCGTCGAGGGAGGGGGTGTCGGTCATGCTTGGGAGCAGGCGAGCTAACCGACATCTCCTCGGGAGGGACGGGGGCGTGAAGGGGCTCGGGGCGAGGCGCTCTGGTGACAGACCTCGGTGTTGAACTGTGGGGCGCCCAGCGGGTTGTAGAATATGTTGGCCCGGGAGATCTACGGCCGTGGGAGGCAGCGAGGCGGTGGTCGGCCGTGCCAACGCGAGCAGAGTCTTCCCTTCCTCTGTATGGGTCCCGGTCCCGAGGTAGGGGAGCGGCGATCTGGGGAGCCTGCCCTGCCGTTTGGACACGGACGAACTCATCCACAACGGACGCGAGTCGATCTATCCGGGCGGCTAGGGTGTTGATGGCGTTCGGGGGAGGACGTTCGTCCACGCCTCTATTATGGGGGAGGCGGTGGCTAGTGCTTAGATCGTCGCGGTGATTGCTCGCCATTGAGTTAAGATCGGAAGGTGAATTTTGTTCAGTGGAATCAAGATTTTCCCACAGACGGCGCCAGCTGACGAATGTCGGATCTCGTCAAGATGTTACCTTCTGTAGATCTGCTGGAAGCAACGATGGACGGCTGAGATTGAGTTGGAGGTTGCCTCCTGAAGCATGTGGATCTCAATGGGTTTGAGGCGGTTGAGGCCGAGGTACCTGCAAGGAAGTCCCAGGGTGGTTGTACCACCGAGGACCCTTCAACGATCAAGTTAGACCGGATATTTGAGCAGAGTAACGACCTAGTCAGGAAAGAATTGCGTACCTCGATCGTCTGAGAGAGGGGTTTATGTAGCGGCAGCGATGGGCAGGCAGGCACGAGAATCACGCCGACTGTTACGCTCCCGACGTCACACCCGCATGATAAGCGGGATCCCGCATTAATGGCGAAACAGGCTCGTTAATGGAGGATCGTGATGGCGTGGAACGTGGGATCGTGGGCGACGGATATCTCGTGCATGGCGAGATTCGCGGAGCCGTGGCGTGGGAGCCTGTGATCAGTGTCGTGGGTCGGTCAGGATGAGACTGAGGAGGATGAGCTCAGCGGGAAGCTCGGGGACGAGCGGGAGGCCGTGGTATCCCGGTTCTGCTAAAGCCCGGAGACGAGCTGAGAGGGTCGAGAAGGCTAGTTGTGCAGGGGGCTCGGAGATGAGCCAATGGTTGTTTGTAAGGCGGGCACAGGAGGTATGTGGTCGGTCGCAGAAGGTCGGCCACGTTCATGGGCCGTAGACCCGGGGTATTCTACCGACGTAGCGTTCCTGGCCCTTACTTGCTAATTTCGGGACACGTCATCTGCCATGTGTCACGATGACGATATCGAGTATCATCAATGATACTTCTCTACTAATTGATCTCTTTCCGTAAGAATTGCAAACAAATAGGAAAGGTACTTGATTTGGTTATTGATCAAATCAAGGATTAATTGCGATTTATTTGATTGAAATTTTCATGAAATCCTTCCCAAAGATTATTGACTAAATCAACAATAATTGCAATTAAGAATAATTGCAATATTATTGTGATCTTCTTTTCATCCCAAGAGTTAGAATTCATATGAAACTTCAAATCGTATACCGATAGGGCTTCAATAATTGCTTGCTCTATGAGGATCTCTCTTGAACCCAAAACATAAAAATATCTCATCTTTCTTTGAATCCCCAAATCATTACAATATCTCCCCATCCATCCCCTCTTCCCCCTCTCCCCCCCCCACCCCCACCCCCACTCTCTCTCTAACACACACACAAACCATTTTTTAGCCTTCATAACCAATGAGTTAAATTATAATTTTTATAAAAATCTTGACAAGGATGGAGTTTTGGGTAGCCTTCAGATGTCTGCGTATTCTCTGTTATTTGTCGAAGAATCATGTCCAGACGTCTGGCTTCTATTTTTCAAACGTCTGCCTCTATTATGTTGTTTTGGCAGTTCTCTGACAGACGTCTGGAGCTTCTTTTTCAGAAGTTTTTCGCTGTTGTTTTTGGCGGTGTGATGTACTTTACTTTTGATCCTTTACCTAGCCTGTATTTTTTCAATCCAAATATCGCAACCCAACCCATCTAAAAATATTAGAAGACTATCCCATAATCATCAACGATCAAATGACCTAATCTCTACTTGAATCAAATCAGATCAGAATAATTTCCATTGATAATCCAAATAGCAATCCAAAGCCTTTTATTTAAGCAATACTTTATCTACCCGCTTTAAATTCATACCCTCTCCTATCCAGGTGACACAAGGACAGGGCTCATATCATAACGTGTGCATGAGCCCACTATGTTTATATTTTGAGTAGGAAAAAGTAAGTAAAGTATTCTTATTCTACTGTGAACATCCTGAATAATAAATGTTGCATTTTCTATTGCCGCAAACCAAACATCCCATCATCATCCAAACTCTATATAACACTGACAAATCTTGGGTTTTGTCCCAATCACCATGTCACCTCCACCCTTTCCCCTTCCAATTCCATCTTAACCCCCCCCCCCCCCCCACCCCCCCCACAAAAGAAACCCTAAAAAATAACAAAACAAAAAACAAAGAGGGAAAAAAGGCGGAAAAAAGAAAACAAAAATTAGCCAACCCTAAAACCCTCTCATCTCTTCCATTTGCAATCTTCACCTCCCCCAATATTCTCCCTTTTTTTCCCCTTCCCCAAACCCTCACGACAAAAAAAAAAAGCGCGGGCTAATGGGCGGATCCCGCGGCCCCTCCGCCGCCGTCGCCGCCCCAAACCCCAAGATCCGATAGCCTGCCAACCCATTAACCGGTTAACTCCGTTATGCTCCATGGCTGGATGGTCTCTTTCATCCTGCTCCCCCTCCATCGATGTCGTCGAGATCCTTCGCAAGCTCCAAAGCGTTGGTTATTGCTTGGATCTCTCCATCTCCATCCCTGACCTCAACCAACAAAAGCTCACCTCCTGCTTTAATCGGATCCTATCCGTTTTCCAAAGGGAGATCCAACAAGCCCAACAGATCCGACCCGTTCCGGCGATGCTCGGCGATGGGCAGGCTGTCGACTTGTTTAAGCTCTATTTGGCCGTGAGAGAACGGGGCGGGTGCGAATCCGTTTCGGCCTATAAAGGCTGGGGCTTGGTGGCGGAGGCGTTAGGGTTTGATTCTAGGGTTGGGTCTTCTTTGAAATTAATCTATGTTAAGTATTTGGAGGTCTTAGAAAGATGGTTGGAAAAAGTTTTGGCCAAGAAAGATAATCTGAGCTCGGCCGTTGGTGAATTGAGGGTCGAGGTTAATGGGCTGTTTCAGGAAGCTTCGGAGCCGGTGAAGGAAGAAGAGGTGAAGGTTACTCCGAAAAAAAACCATTTCTTGACGACGGTGAGAGATGGAGGGAGGAGATTGAAACTTGATGATGATGAAAAAGATGTTCATGGTGGTGGTGGTGATGATGATGTTATTATTATAGAGCCGGAGGTAGTGAAAAAGGGGTCGGGGTTTTTTAATAAGAGGAAGAGGGATGCATTGGTGGGAATGTTGGATTGGGTGTCGAGAGCGGCGAAGAATCCTTGGGATCCTACTGTCGGAAAGGTTTTGCCTTCGAATGATGGAAAAGAGAAGGGGAATCATTTGGTCGGTCGGCTTTATTCACAAGCGCTTTTGGCTAGGCAAGCGATGTTTCTTAAAAAGGCCCAGCATATGGATGGGGATATCTCTAACTCGCAGGTAGTTTCTTCGACTTCATGGTTGTTGGAGAGTTCTTTTCGTATACATGGCTTGTTAGTGCTTTCTTAAGATGAAGGTATCTTCCACAATGAGTGCTAAAGGTATTATTATGTTAGCAACTATCATGTCCTTTTTTATGACCTCGATCTAGGTTCATTTGGAAGTAAGCCCTAGTTCTAGATGCTCATTTAGTAGTTGTCTTATGCCATTTAGGCATAATTTGGAAACATAGTTTATGAAACCCTGGTTTCGTTTAAGTTGAAAAGAAACGAGCTTGTACGCTACAAATCCTGGTTTCAAAACCAAAGTTTCACTTAGGTTGAAGTTTTATTTGGCAACACAAGCTCAAACTCAAGTTATTGAAACTTTTCAAAACACTGATAGCAGTAATGCTTCAAAACTACAAAGGTTTCATGGAGTGTGGAGTTCAAACCCGGTTTTGGAAACTCCATTTTGATTGTGGAACAATTCAATGATTCAATTTTGGAGTTGGCCTCAAAACCGTACTGATCATATGGTTGTGTTTACAAAGCAACCACCACCACAACAATTGAGCCTTTTATCCAAGCATATGGGGTAGGCTAACATGAACCAACATGAGAATCACGCCGGGTTCAGCACATGAATCCTCTGCCTCCACTCACTTCTATTGAACAATATATTTTCATTAAGACCTTTGGCAACCATATCTTTTCGTATCACCTCCATCCATGTTTTCTTCGATCTCCCTTTCGTCCTTTTGACATTGCATATATCGAGAGTATCCATTCGTCGAACCGGTACTTCCATAGGTCTGTGTCGCACATGACCAAACCATCTTGGTCGGTTTTCCCGCATCTTCTCCTTCACAGGTGCTACATCAACTTTTGCACGAATATACTCATTTCACACCTTATCTTTTCTAGTCCAACGAAGTATGCACGTCTCCGCTACAAAGCAACCATCATGTCCTATTTTTAATTGCCTCAACCTAGGATTCATTTGGGTGTAACCCTACTTCTAGAAGTTCCTTCAAGTAGTAATTTTTTGACCTTGTAGCGTATATCTTGTTGCAGTAGAAAGTGCAACTATTTGTTACATGCAACATTTGTCCAAATTGACAACCGTAAATCCATTGCTGGGTTGTTTTAAACTTCGGCTGCATGATTTCCAAATTGAAGAACCATTTGTGTGTGTGTGTGTGTATTATCCAACAGCCTGTAGGCTTTTGGTGGGGTGGGCCTCTTGGCTCATGAAAACTTCCTCGACATAATTGGTTGAAAATCCTTCTTGCCACTACAAGTGGGGGATTTCAAACCTAAGACCTTCCATAAAGTAGGCGAGTGTCATTGCTGCTCGAGCAAAAGCTCTTTGGCATCTGCATTGTGGTTGAACAAACTAAAATGCGATGGTCATTGCAAAATTCGAATTGAAAGAAAATGAGGGTTGATATGGCATCTTTCATACAATCACAAGTATTTTTTATCTCAAACTTTTGGGTTCGGCTATATGATTCCATTTCTTCCATTTTACTCTATTTACTCTATTAATGGCCGCCTTCTTTGTCAAATTGACAACTAACTTTTCCAGTCGTCTTTCCATATTCATCTCTACCGTTATAATACAAATTCACAAGGGTGTAGCTACTATCTAAGTTCATCCATGAATAGCCTCTCCTTTTTCTTTTCTAAAGAAACTTGGAAAATGAGACAAGTCCTCTAAACCATTTCTCATATGAAGCTATACATATCATCTACTTATTTAAATATTTCAACATTAAATTCAAGTTGCAAACATACTCTCCCCGCCCCCCCATTTTGGCACCAATATTCATGCCATCTTTTTTAATTTTAAAGGTATACCGAAAACTTTATTCTCAAACCTAAATATTTAAATGACATAATGTTTATGTAAACAAACAAGGTCAACTATACATTTACGTGCATCACATATGCAAAATACTACTTTATGTCTACTCTAGCTTTTATTGCACCATTAACTACAATTTTTTCAATTCCTCTAATTGGAGTATTATTGGCCTTTGTTGTACATATTTATGTTATCTTATTCGGTTCTCATCTTATTTTTTTTATGGGAGCTACCTCCAACATCTATGATACACTCATCTCTTATCTTCTCTTTTAGAAGGTGTTAGTGGAAAGTTATTTTAAAAATACAGGGTGGTAATATTTTGCATTTATAAAGTTTAGTGCTAGCGAGAAAAGATTTTCAATCATCATTCTAAAGTTTGGTGTTAGTGGGAGAGGACTTTAAACTGAAACTTTAAAGTTTGGTGTTAGTAGAGAGAACATTTGACAAACACTTTATTTGGTCAATAACGTGTCAAGTGAATTAAAAGTCACATTATATGTTATTTTGGGACAAAACGATCTCTCAAATCGCAATCAAAACCTTGTGTTTTTCAAATTCCTCTTGTGCCTTCTTCAACCTCTCTTTTTTGTTTCTTTTTCAATGGGATACCTTTTCTTTTATATCGATCATCACATCTTGTAAGGTTTCAACGAAATTCACTATCCAACAACTTTTCTTCAAATGCAGGTGAAATAATAAATCTCATTGATTTCAAGATTATCTTGAGTTGTATCAATTAAATTAAAGAGATACTCTTTAAATTTTCCTATTTAAATATTACGTATATTTCCAACATGATGCAGTTTATCAATGAAATGCAAATAGTAGATATTAGTAAATAATTTAACATTGTATTTAAGTATTAACAATATTCATAATTAAATTGTAATAAGGAAAAAACAACAAAACATCAATGATAATAATAACAAAGTTAGGTTTGTGTGATTTCAAACTTTTATAGGATTGAATTTGAAAATTATTATGTGGATTGCTCTAAAACACGATGTGACTCAGCTAGAAAACACAATGGCTTTATTTTCGATCTTGTTTTAAAAAACTTTTGACTAACCTTCCCCTAGAGTGTTTTCAGTCATCCATCAATGCGTTCTCGTTTTAGCTAATCCATTGTTTGGATATGTTTCCTACTTGCCTACCATTTCTGATCAATACAGCAATGCTGATCTTATAGGGTTTTTAATATCTTTCAATTTCTAAAGCATTCTATAATCACATAATACTCCTAAAGCACTTCACTTTAAACATCGTAACATCTTCCATAATCCCACCTTCGTAAGTATAGAAACTATATATCATAAATAACGAAAATGGTATAATAAAAAATTACTAAATTGCAACATTTTATGCAACTAATTTGGCTACAAATTTCTGCAAATATTTTGTTGCATTTTGCAACTTTATATTTCCAAATCCTTCTTAACGTAGTGTCAGAATATAAAATTGTATACCTTAGCTGTCATTTAACTTTAGGATTTCATTGTAAGGTTAAGACTATAGGATGACACAAAGCATTTAGGGTTTTAATCCCACCAGATGAGAATTTGAGAATCGGATTAAAATAACATCATTATGCAAAACCTTATATTTTTATCTTATAAAAGAGGGCGCTCAACCCTTTAGGGTGTGTTACAATATTATGTCTGTCAACCCTCATCGTGCCCTCGCCGTTTCGATGCATTAGTTATATGTGAAATACAACTGTAGCAAAATTATATGAAAAAAATAATGTGCATTCTAAAAAGACACCTAATGATGGCTATTTTCGATGAAGATATTTTATTTAAAATATTAAAATGGAATAGTTAAAATGGAGTACTTCTTGAGTATTATGTGATCCTAGAATATCTAGAGAACTAAAGAAAAAAATTCTAAAACGAATTTGGACAAAATACAACAATAACTGGGACTTTTATCCCAAGCATATAGGGTAGGTACCTGAACCCACATGAGAATCATGCCGGGTAGAGCGCATGAATCCTCCGTCTCCACTCACTTCTATCGAACAATATACTTTCATTAAGGTATTTGGCATCCATATCTTTCGAATTGCCCCCATCCATATTTTCTTCGGTCTTTCTTTCGTCCTTTTGACTTGGCCGAAATCGAGAATATCTATTTGTCAAGCCGGTGCTTCCGCAGGTCTGCGTCGCACATGATTAAACTATCTTACACGGTTTTCTCGTATCTACTCCAAATGTGCTACACCAAGCTTTGCATGAATATTCTTATTTCGCACCTTATCATTTCTTGTAACCATACATCCAACGAAACATGCGCATTTTCGCTACATGTATCTTCTGTGCATGATGTTTTTAGGAGCCCAGCTTTTGTGTTATATAATAAGGAAGGCCGAATATTGCTTCGATAAAATTTCCCTTTCAACCTTAACGAAAGTTACGATTGCACAGAATCCCTGTTGCGCTTCTTCATTTCAACCAACCAGCATGAATTCTTTGATTGATATCGCTATCGATCTTCCCATACTTTTGGATGATGGAACCTAGATATCAAAACTGATCGCTCGGTGATATCTCTTGCCCATCTAGTGCTATACCACAGTGATCTCGACTTCTTTGTTTATTATATTTGCATTGCATATATGCTGTCTTGGACATGCTCGATCTAAACCTTCGAGATTCCATTGTTTGCTTTCATAACTTCAATTTGGCAATAACCCTATGTTTTTGTCTCATTTACCAGAATAATATCATCAGTGAATAACATACACCAAGATACATCATTCTGGATAGTTTTAGTAAGCTCATCCATCATTATGGACAAAATATTGTAGATAAGAGAACATAATGAAAAATAGGCGGAGTTAAGAAAGTAGATGGGTATAGCCTCCTTAGTTAATGTAATAAATGACCCTATTTGAATAATGAAAATAAAGAGAGATCTCCTTCTTTGGTTGCTTGTCCCAATATCATGTTTCATGGTATTAGAGCAATCTCTCTAAACCTAATCAACTCCGAAGCCCTAGCCTGCCACTACCGTCCAATCAACTCCTTAACCACCCCCCTCCATCCTAACTGCAACACTTCTACTCGATTAAGCTACTGAAACCATAAGCCTAGCTATCCTCTAATCCCCACGACATCTCTAAAACCTTCAAGCGACTCATATGCAATTAGTGTGGTTACTCACTTTCTCAATACAACATCACTGTTTTAAAAAGTGGCCGATTAAGCGATTGAACGGCCTTCATCGCTCCGCCTTTTACCGCTCAAGCAGGATGATCTCAGCGTAACAATACTGTATTTCTTATTGATTTGGATGCATCTAAAGGTTTATGGGATTAGTTATAGTACTTCTAATACCACACTCTTTAAATATGATGTTAACATCCTTATAAAATTATATACTGAGTAACTATGTATCACATTGGTGTGATATTAATTTTTCAAGTAGATCCCCAATTTTCTTATTTTCTTCCTATCTAGCCAAGACTTTGAATTGGGATTTTAGGGATTTTGACTTAGAGGCTTCAAATTAGGTCTAGACATTTCGACTTTAACAAAGGCGCTTCGATGATAAGCAGTTAGGTTTTCGGCTTGGAGATTCTGACTTCAATATTGGAGGAGATTAAATTATGATTTGAATCAAGTGGTTGAACATCAAGGATTGTCAAGTGTTGATTTTTATTTCAAAAGTATGGATTTTGATCAGCTTCAGTTTCGACTTTAGAGCTTCAAATAAATTCAACCTCAAGTATATGATTTATGTTTTCGAGCAAATATTGATTCCAACTATAAAACTCGACTTGATAAGGGTTCGAGTATTAAAAAATAATAAAAACCATATTAGATCAATTTTTAACAAACAATTGCTAAAAAAATATCAAATTAAACCAAAATCAGACATTACTGATTTCTGAGCGGCCGCTAAAAATCAGACATTACCGATTTCTGAGCAACCGCTTAAGTGCTTAGGCGGTACTTAAGCGCTCAGGCACTCCGGCTGCTCCGCTTTTTTCTTCCGTTTTAAAAACATTGTACAGCATACAAGGGATGACTTGATGTTGTGATCCATATTTGAGATAACTTAGGGTTCCCCAAGACAAGGTTTATTATATTAAAACCATCAGCATATACATATTGAAGGTTATACACGGGATTGAGCCAGTTCTTTAGATGATAGAAGACTGGCCATTAGGCATGTACTTGTTGGTTTATGTCTTTTCCAGATATAGTGCGAAGCAGAGCAAGAATGAATACAATATGGGAGTTAGTGGTGTTGAATTGTGAGAGAGCTTGGTTTTACATCATCCACCTTGAAGTGTGATAATTAAACTATTATCTATGTTACCGACAACTTGATCTTTCATAAGATAACATAGCACATCTAGATTGATTGTTGTTCTGTTTGAGGAAATTTATAGACAGAGTCTTGAAAAACAATACATGTAAAGTGCAAATTCATTTGAGTAATTGACTAATATGTTTAGAAAGATAATTCCTGTACTATAAAACTGAAGAAAAGAAAGCCCTAAATCAGGCGCTTTACATGCATATTTGTTTCTTCGCAATCCTGTAGACTGTGATTTTTTTTCCTTTTTAAATTCATCTGGGTGGTTGTCTTCATTCATTTGTGAATGCTACATCTGCTCGAGCTCAGTAAATGCTTTCATCCAGAGAAATTATTGTACTGAACAAATCTTATCTGCATGCACCGTGACTTCTCTAATTTGTACTATGGAAGTATATTTTATTGTTTCACAGCATAATTTAGTATCTTAGTGGCCTAAACATATACATAACTCAGGTAGTAAGCCAATTAATTTTAAATCATGCCATGAGATGGAGTGACGCCAATTAAATGGTATGCTTTTTATGTTAAATGCAGTGGGCCACCATCATGTGATCGCTTCAGCTCGAAGAACCCATATTAGACTGAATTTTATGATGCTCATGTGTTAAGTGTAATGTTATTCTGATATATGCTGTCACAAATGGAGGGGGAAAGAAAATTTGTTAGCTTGATATACATTGTTATCCCACAATCCAAAAGTTTAACGCATTGGGTCAACTGGGCTGATTGATACTAAACAAATGAAAACAGATGAATAAAAGGTGAAACTATCTAGTGATTTTTGGTTCCTAAGGCATGTTTAGATTCCGATTCATATTAAATCTTCATAGCCATATTTCTCTTGCTAATGTTGTTGAAGAATGTAAGTACGTTCTAGTTTTTTTTTGTATGCTATTGATCAGCTAGTAAAAGAAATTACAAAATTGGTCTATAGCAGAAAGGGCAAAGGATGCATCCTTCCATCTACGAAGACCGCACCAATACCGCTACATCATCTTCCGATAAACTAAGACACAGCGAGAGAATCAATTCTATAAACAAGCAGTCTAATTCAAGCTCTAATTCTGAAGCATCCACAATTCCACAAAGTAGCAAAGGCAAAGGCGCTGCGACCGAGGAAACCAACAACAACAAGAAAAAGGCAAGAAAATCCAACCCATTGTCCGACATCATGCTACGCCTTCTACCTAAAGATTACACTCATCAAGAAGTCCCCGTGAGCTCACATTTTCAAGCAAAATTACCACCTTCCTCTGATAAATCTTGTGACCTAAAATGGCTAGGGACACCAATTTGGCCTCCAGATAATCAAGAGAATAATCAAACCAAAAACTATTCAATCGGCAAAGGGCGGCAAGATGGTTGCAAATGTGAACGGCCTGGTTCCATACAATGTATAAGATTTCATGTTGCTGAGAACAGATTTAAATTGAAACATGAGCTTGGTCCAGCTTTTAATAGCTGGAGATTCGATTGCATGGGCGAAGAAGTCGCACTTTCATGGAATGAGGAGGAAGAAAGGAAATTCAAAGCGATTGTGCGGTTGAATCCGTTGTCTTTGAACAAAAATTTCTGGGATCAGCTTCGTTTGGCATTTCCTACAAAGAGTATGAAGAGTTTAGTGAGTTATTACTTCAATGTGTTTGTTGTTGCTCGAAGAAGCTATCAGAATCGATTGACCCCGAGTAGTATTGATAGTGATGATGAGGAGTCAGAGTTTGGGTTTTTGAGTATTCCTTTTGGGCAAGATGCAGTAGATTCTCATGGTCCTGAGTCTTATTCTAACTTCTGTGCTCAGAACTCGCAATGTTTTGATATCGACGATTGAATTACTACATTTTTTACCATGCTGAGATTGAAAGGAAGAAAGTTAAAGGGAAAACGCTGCAAGATATAAGCTTTGTCATTTTGAATGTAAGTTTTTGTTGCTCTCTCGGGGCGATCCTATGCTTTGCAATACCAGTGTTTGACTATAGCCGTCATCAATTTTGTTATTCAAGTGATGAGAACTCTTGTTATTATTTATGAGCTTTGGTCATAAATAATAATGGATCGGAAAACAAGTTATGAGAACTTTTGTAATCCCCATTTTGTGTTTTCAGCTTACAGTTTTGTGTATTGGTGATGGGTTATATGGGAGATAGGGCAAAGATAGTTTCCTTGTGGTTAATGTTACTGGAAGTTATATGAAATGTAAACCTATAATATGGTTCTGTTGTAAGCCATTCTATATTCTGTAGCCAACTGAAAGTTCTTAAAGGTTTTGTTGTGCCAATATTTTGTTGCCAAATTTTCAGTCTCACAATAGAGCGGAATGGAAGAAACAGATTCATATAGATGATCCTAGGGTAAAGGCTTCCTATTAGTTATATTTCTGTGTTGGTTATATTTCTATGATGTGAAAGTGAAAAATTAATGAAGAGAGGTTGATTCCTTGCACATAGTTTTCAGTTAATACTACGTAAAATTTTCTGCAATTTGTTTCACTATTGAGTGTTAATGCCCTTTGCTTGTGCTTTTTTAATAAAATTTAAATAATTGATTTGGATTCTTTATAACAAAATTGATTTATTTTTAATCACAGAGTTGATTTTATTTATATTGAAAAGATTTTCTTTTGTTTCAAAAAATATTGATATCACAGGATTTGAGTTAATTTTTTATAAGAAAATCTTCCATGACGACGAAAACAAACTGGATGAATGGATTGGGAACATCTACCAGTAGCCTTTACTGTTTTCCTGCCAACATTTGATCTTGATCACACATTACAAACCAAACCGGTGGCCTTCCTGTTTTATCCAATAATGACAACTGAATTTAATAGTTCCTATTAGCAGGTGTATGATAATAACAGTCTAAAGTTAAAAGAAAAATCATATTAATATAGACTTTATTGTTATATGATATATAAGTTGTAATATTTCATATTGTAAAATACATGATGATTAACTTGCAAATATTTCAGCATTTTTCTTCCGCTTTTCAATATTTTTCTTACCACGGATATGCAAAGCCATGAAATAAAAAATCTTAAAATTTTCTTTTCTTCTTTAGTTTTTAATATTTTGCTCATGCCACACGGAAATCACGAAATGTACAAAAATTGATTTTGTTTTTTTTAAAATATTCAAGAGTTCGAATGCTAGCATACGAATATAGCAAAAAAATTTAAAAATCTCAAAATTTCCGTTTTATTCTATTTTTTCAATATTTTATTTGTTATAACACAAGAAAATCATGAAATTTCAATAATAAACATTTTTTATTTTCTTCGGTTTTCCAATATTTTCCATGATTTAGCACACGAAAATCGTAAAATTTTCAGAAATTTCTGTTTATTTTCTTTTTCCAATGTTATGCATGGCATACGAAATAATGAAATATTCAAAAATCATAAAATTTTCTGTTTTCTTCGAGCTTTTTTATATTTTGAATATAGTACATGACAATTGGAAATTTTTAAAAAAATCTCAATATTATTTGTTTTCTTTAAATTTACAATATTTTGTATGTTATAGCACGTAAATTACGTAATTCTAAAAAAACTCAAACTTTTCTGTTTCTTCGGTGTCTCAATTTAAATGCCACGGATGAAAATCGTGAAATTTTCAAAGATCTCAAAAAAAATCAAATTTCTACGATTATTTAATATTTTGTAGGCACAATACACGAAAATCGTGAAGTTTTCAAAAATCTCATAACATTTTTGCACTTCGGTTTATTAATAATTGCTTGGTATAAAACACAAAAATCTCTATATCTTTAAAAATCTCAAAAAAAATTGTTTTCTTCAATTTTTTAATATATTGCATTTTATAACACAGGAAATCAAGAATTTTTAAAAATTCAAAATTTTCAGTTTTCTTCACATTTTCAACATGTTGCATGATATAGCATGCAAAAATTGTGAAATTTTCAAAAATCTTAATATTTTCCGTTTTATTCGATTTTCTAATATTTTACTTCACAAAGATCATGGACTTTTCAAAAATATCAAAATTTTCTGTTTTCTTCTGTTTTTTAATATTTTGTTTGCTACAACAAAAGAAAAACATGAGATTTTCAAAAATAAAACATTTTTTTTCAGTTTTTCAATATTTTCAATGATATAACAAAAAAAATCACAAAATTTTCAAAAGTTTTTGTTTACTTCGTTTTTTTCAAATTATGTATGCTACAGCATATGAAAAATAATTAAACTTTCAAAAATCACAATTTTTTTTTGTTTTCTTCTAGTATTTTAATATTTGAATATAGAACATGACAATGGAAAATTTTACAAAAATCCCAATATCAATTGTTTTCTTCATATTTACAATATTTTGCATGTTACCAAATGTTATTTTCAAAAATCTCAAAATTTTATGTTTCTTCGGTGTCTCAATTTCCATGCTGCACTTGGAAAAACGTGAAATTTTAAAAAATCTCAATTTTCAGTATTCTACGATTATTTAATATTTTGTATGCTATATAGCACACAAAAATCGTGAAGTTTTCAAAAATCCCAAAATTTTCTGTTTTTTTAAATTTTCAATATATTGTATGTTATACACACAAAAATCGAGAACTTTTAAAAATTCAATATTTTCTGTGTTATTCAAATTTTCAATATTTTGTATGATAGAACACAAAAAAAAATCGTGAAATTTTCAAAAATCTTAATATTTTCCGATTTTATACTATTTTCTAATATTTTGCTTGCTAGTCACACAAAGATTGTGAACTTTTCAAAAATATCAAAACATTCTGTGTTCTTCTGTTTTTCAATATTTTGTTTGCTATAACACAAGAAAATCATGAAAATGTTCAAAAATAATATAATTTTTCTATTTTTTCATTTTTTCAATATTTCCATGATGTTCTGTTTTCTGTTTTCTTCAATTGTCCAATATTTTTCATATAGAACAAAAAATCGCGAAATTTTCAAAAATCTTAATATTTTCTGTTTTATTTGATTTTCTAATATTTTGCTTGCTATAATAACACATAAAAATCACGAATTTTTCAAAAATATCAAAATTTTCTGTTTTCTTTTGTTTTTTAATATTTTACAGCACACGAAAATCTCTAAATTTTAAAAAAATCTTCTGTTTTCCTTGGTTTTTCAAATTTTTTATGCTATAGGAAATCGTGAAATTTTCAAAAATCTTAATATTTTCTGTTTTATTTGATTTTCTAATATTTTACTTGCTATAACACACAAAGATCGTGAGCTTTTCAAAAATATCAAATTTTTCTGATTTCTTCTGTTTTTAAATATTTTACAGCACACGAAAATCTATAAATTTTAAAAATTCTTTTGTTTTCCTATGTATACAATTTTTTATGCTATATACCACACGAAGATCGTGATGTCCTCAAAAATATTAAAATTTTCTAGTTTTCTTCGGTTTGTTTATTATTTTGCTTGTTATATAGAGCATGAAAATCATAAATTTTCAGGAATCTAAAAAATTTATATTTCTTCAATTTCTAAACATTTTGCATGTTATAGGACAAAAAAATCGCAAAATTTTTAAATATCCCAGAGAATTTTGTTTTCTTCCTTTTTTATTATATTTCGGTTGCCATATAGCACACAAAAATTATGAAATATAAAAAACCTTAGAATTTTCTGTTTTCTTCGATTTCAATATTTTACTTGTTCATACTTTTGGAAAACTTTTGGATATCCAATAGGCAAAAAGCCATGTGAAGTAAATTAAGAAAAAAAATTGCCCATTGCCTACTTAGAACCTAAAAGAACAAAAAAGATCAGGCTTTTTTTCTTTCAAAATAGGGTAGTTAAGGATTAAAATTAGGAAAGTATGGTAGTTTGAATTTTAATTAGCTGAATAGGACGGTTTTAGGTGTCACGCCCCGCTTTCCAAAAGACGGTGAAGGGTGACGTGATATGGTCCACAACCTAACTGTGTTAAAGGTGGTCGATTCAATACAGTTACGTTAAACGTCTGAATATCTATAACATGCATAGTATGTACCAAAACAAAATAATAAAAGCGAAAGGTATTTATTTCTATTAATCAAGCTTTATTACATACCAAAAGAATGATTAAAATAAACTAAATAGTTTAATTACATCGAAGAAAAAGTAAAAGCCCTAAACATGTGGGCAACAAACAAAAATAAAACTAGCTAACCTTCCGTTGTTAGGTCCGCATAATCTTCATTAATAGGCTCCACACCTTGTTCCTCATCATAATACCCATTCTCATTTAACGGACATTTCAAAAATAGAGAGAGAGAAGGAAAGTCCGTCAGCGAGTTGCACTCGAGTAGGATTGCCTCATAAGAAAGTAAAGATACAAAAACGAGCAAATGTATATAGGTATGATGTGTGCGTACCGATATGATGTATATGGGTATGAGGATATGAGGTGTATGGAAATAAAGGCATGCTGAATGAGAAATATGTGAATAAGAGTATATTTGTATGAGATATATGTTAGGTAAAAGTTCGCATTAGTTTGTTAAATAAGGGTCCAGATACTCGCGATTATTCCGTTGTGGCCACGGAACAACAACTGGGGAAATGAAATGTACCGTTTCACTTCCTGAGATCATGATCGAGTAGTAGGGGAATCCGAGTTCCGCATCTCCTTAACTAATCAAACTACCCATCCCTGTTATTCAGTGTAAAGGTTTTAACGAATTAGAGTTAATGCGTATATCATCTAGACACGAAATTTCCATATTATATGTCATCCACATATTGGATTATTCGCCCTCAAAGTAGGGTTAGTATTCGCCCGAATATTGGGTTAGTAGTCATCCACATATTGGACCGTTCGCCCTCAAAGTAGGGTTAGTATTCGGCCGAATATCGGGTTAGTAGTCATCCACATATTGGACCGTTCGCCCTCAAAGTAGGGTTAGTATTCGTCCGAATATCGGGTTAGTAATCGCCCACATATTGGACTGTTCACCCTGCCTGCAGGGATCCTCATTTATAAGTATTTCATACCTAGGTTTGCGCATTCTAACTCTAACCGTATCATGTGTCATGTATATTGTAACTTGTATTTAAATAATTGATCTCGTTTAATATGGCCTTCCACAACCACTCATTTTATCTTGTTACTTTTTAAGGTCTGTAAGGTGTATCATAATATTTTATAAAACCCTTAGTTAATAAAAAACATGGCATTTAATGGTAATTATGGTTTATAAGAAAACCATGATATTTTAGAGTAATTATAATTTTGGGAAAACCCATGGTATTTTAAAGAAAATGTCTTTTTAATGAAAGATTATGGTATTTATTTGAAATTATCTTTTAAGTATTCTTTTTGGAAATATCATTTATAAAGCTTATGGTTTTTTTTAACTGAAAATAGCCTTTTAGTGAAGATCAAGGTATTTAAATGAAATTATATTCTTTTAGGATGGATTAAGGTATTTTATTGTAAATAATAATCTTATAAAATTATGGTTTTTACTTGGGGGTAACATTTTAGAAATACGTTCGTGTTGGCAATCGCTGCACATGAGCGACAGGATTTGTGTCATTTTAAGGGACGATTGCCTATCAACCACGGTATTTATGTAAACCATTATCCTATAAAAATTAGGGTATTTTATTAAATGTGATATTCTACAAGAACTGCTCCGCGTTGACAACCACTGCATATGAACGGCAGGATTTGTGTCCTTTTCAGGGATGATTGTCTAGTAACCACGGGGTGTTTCGTGTAAAATACCACCCTATAAAAATTAGGGTATTTTATTAAACCTTATTTAATAAGCTAAGAAAAATTAATATAAAAATATTCTCTCTAAGTGAAAGGGGGTTAAGTTGAAAACCATAGCATAATTATTTAGATCAGTATTACCCTTTTTAAAAGGTAAAGGGATTTTAACAAAACTAAAGTAATTGGTGGATAAGAGCGCGAGTAAAAGTATATCATTTTAGTGCGACTAAAGTAATTTGTCACCATCGCTAGAGCCGCAGTATGAGACGGAACCAAAGCTGCGGTATGAGCCGAAACCAGAGCCGCGGTATCAGCCAGATTCAGAGCCGCGGTATCAGTAGTTCGGAGCACTATACAGTCAGCAGCAACCCCGGCATAGTCGGTGGTATCGACAACCGTCGGAGGATTATGAACAAGCGCAACAATCGCAGCAACAGCAGTCTTAGAGGACAGATTTTGCGCAACAACAGCAGTCTTGGGGGGCAGGTTTTACGCAACAACAGCACTCCTGGGGGCAGATTTTGCGCAACAGCAGTCTTAGGGGACAGGTTTTGTGCAGCCTTGGATGACAAGGTTTACGCAACAACAGCGGTAAGAAATCGGGACAGGTTCTTCGCAACAAACACCCACTTGGGGGATAGATTTTGCGTCCTACATACAGTTATTGGGAGGCAGCACATATCCAAAACCTGTCTCACATACAGGATTTGCGCAACAACAACAACATATCCAAGACGAAGCAGAAGAGCAGACACCACCGCTACATACACAGGACACAGGAGGGTTATCGAGTCAGACCAAGAGGTTTAGACTTATGTCAAGCCTTCTTGGTTTGGGAAAGGGAAAGGAAAAGGGAAAGCGTTAATGGTATACTTTTAATTTGGATGTCGAAAATATTAGATTCATTTGTTATTCTTCGTTACCAAATTTTTTGCTTATTTTAATATCAATTTACATATTAATTTGGGTTCGTCTTGTTTTTTGATAAATGGTCAGAACATTGGATAACGGGGAAAAAGATGAAAATTATGGTAAAAAGCGTTGTTTGGAAGAAAAGAGGGGGAAATACTCAATTATTAGCGTGGTAAATAAAACAAAATATTACTGTATGGAGGAATATTGCTGAAAACGAGGAAGGTGTGATCCACGCCTGTCCAATTATAAAGGAATGGGTTCTTGTAACCCGCCCTCTCCTTATTAAAGGAGAGGGCAGGTTCTTGGAACCCTTCCTCCCCTTTAAATAGGGGAGGGCGGATTCCAAGAGCCCGTCTTTTCATTTGATATATTCTATCCTGTTTGGGGCCACATAAACGTGTCCCAAACCATCCTATTCTGCTAATTAAAATTCAAACTACAATATTTCCCTAATTTTAATCTCTAACCGTTCTATTTTGAAAAAAAACCCAAAAATCTGGTCCGAATGACTGGAAACTCTTGGTAACATACAATTCCAATTTTTTGGTTCAAATTTCTAATATTTTGCAAGTTATAACATACGAAAATCGCGAAATTTTCAAAAATATCAAAATATTTCGTTTTTTCTTTCAATATATATTTTGATTTCTGTAGCACCAGAAAATCGCAAAATCCAAAAGTCATAAGAATTTACTATTTTCTTTTGGTTTTTCAATACTTTTTGTTTGCTATATATCACACGAAATCACGGAATTTTCAAAAGTCTCAATATTTTCTGTTTTCTGTTTTCTTCCATGTTTCTATATGCATCACTTACATATTATAGCATAAGAAAATCGTAAAGTTTTCAAAAATCTCTAATTTTCTGTTTCCTTCAAATTTTTAATATTTTACACAGTATATAGCACATGAAAATAGCAAATTTTAAAAACTGTCAAAATTTTCTTTTTTCTTTAGATCTTCTATATTTTTATTTGCAATACCAATACCAAATGAAAATCATCAAATTTTTTACCCTAAAAATTTTCTGTTTTTTAAAAAATATTTTGCATGCTTTTTATAATATTTGTCGGTAAAACTTAAAAAGTGAAGAAAAATAAAAAGAGAATTTAAAGAAGATGGCCGATTAGAATTTTTCCACCATATAATGAGCCTAGCTGCATGGAAGAAAAGAGTGATAAATATTGAGTAGGGAACCAATAAAAAATTCCATGACCCAAATATAGTAAAAGTATTAAATATGAGCTAAATAACAAATTTTCCACTAGTGTGAGCTACATAAGGAAATGTTGAGTGTGTGTGTTGTGTATTTTCTTGTGGTTGGTTGAAAATTTTACTTGGGGAAAAAAGTTGTTGAAAAATTTGCCCTTCCAAGAAAAAACATGCATATAGAGAATGTTGTAGTTGAATTTTGATATCAATTAGCGGTTCTAAACTCAATTGGATTCTACACCATTACAAGAGAGAGTGAGAATTTTTTTTAGGAAACTCAACCTTTTGAGGTAAAGAAACCTCTTTACCACCAGCACGCAATCCCTTACACCAAAGTGTACCATTTTGATAGGAAGAGCGGGGGGGGGGGGGGGGGTGGTTTAAACTATCAACGCATTTATTTGCACAATATTCATGAACTTGTAGATTCGATGAAATAGATTATGGTTTAGTGCATTTGGACGAGATAAGAATAAGTGCCATCGACTGGATGTTGTCGGTGATGCATGCGCGCGCGCATCCTATTTTAATAGAAAGATGCAGCAAGTTGTCAGTGAGGGGCTTCGCAGAGTTGCTGCTGTAAATAGGCGAGAAAGCTGCTGTACTCTTTAGGAAGCATACTTCGGCTTTTACCAGATATATCTCTAAGTTTGAAACTTAAGGATCCTTTAAATACTCTCCTCTGCCACATTTTCCTGATACCTTGGTGTACATGAGCAATAGTTATGGACTGTTAGAAATCATAGTAATTTGGTGTTGGATGCTGTAATTAGAAGTGCAAAAAGGGTCCCATTACCTCAGACAAATCTTCATCTGCAGCAGTAACAGGCAGCAGCTGCCCTCAGGAGACAAAAACAGTCACTTGTTTAGAAACAAAGCAGACATCAAATTGATCCTGAAACTGAATCTTGTTACTAAACTCAACAGAATTTGTCCATCCTTTTTATTAAAATAATTCTTGTACTTCATGCTGCAGAGACTACAAAGTCTAAACTTAACTTTGTCTTTTTATTTTACTGCTCTTTTGCTATTCATCATCATATAGCTTTGTTGTCAACAGAATCAGCAGCTAAAGGTATTTTTAGAAATTTTCAGGTAATGTCCAGAATAAAAAATAATCTCGCACACACGCCTTGAGTACGATGTATATATGCTGTTGAAAACATCCACACGTGCAAAATACTAGCTAAATATAAATCAAAGACTGAATAACCAAAAGAACAAAATAACAGCAGAACCACTTGAAGAAGGAAATATCATCAGTTCTAATACCTTCCACAGCTACAGGAGCACAAAACTGGAAAAGGTTAAAAAAGGATTAAGAAAAATAAAGCAAGATTGTTACAAACTTACAAAAGAAAACTGAATTATTTAAGATCATTACACTCCTGTGATTCATAAAAGAATATTATGGCAACCCTATAAAGTAAAAGAAACTAAGCATGAACTCTCTCAACTCTGAACATTTGCAAAAAGCCTGGTGGGCTTGCTGAGCGTTTCTCGAGCCGATACTGTGTCAGGATGATGCTCGCCACAAATCGAAGTCCTTATGAAAATCGCTTTCCTTATAAGATCGTCCCCGATATCAAATTGCCCGCCTTTAATCATCAATTTAACTCTAGTTTCCAATACAGCAGCCCTCAGCAAAGCGAGCTCCTGAAACAAATAAGTATATTGCGAATCGGAGCGAGGCTTCAAACAGCAGAACGATCGATCGAGCCATTTGTCCGCTCTCGAGACCATGGACTCTGCAGCGAGCTCCAATGCATCGGTGCAAAGCCTTAGAAGCTCTAAAGCTGTATTGCATCGAGAAAAACTAATGAAGGAATGAACAGCCAAAGGCAACACCACGCGTTTCACAAACACGAGCAGCTCTGACGGGTTTGGGTCCACAACAAGCGGGTCGTTACCGAACCCAAATAGGACAAAACAAGACGCCCACAAGTGCTCCGAGTTTTGAGATATCGAGCCTCGGAGGCAAACAGATTGAATCATGGCCTGTGCGACTCTAACTGATCCTCGCTTGCGTGCGTAGAGCTTTATGATCTCATGAAAGTGCATGCAATCGGGTTTTGTACTACTCCTCGCGATACCGAATCTTATCAACATGTTAGATGCTTCGGCCTCGGATCGCTTCATATGGGAATTTGAAAAGGTACAAGTTATTGCAGCAAGGCAATTTTTGAAGACACGAGAGCGTCGATGCTTTTTTGGGAGTTTGTGTGCAGTCAAAGCCAATAGAGGTATGGGGATCGACGAAGGAGCAAAATAACCACTAACTTGAACCATTCTTGTTGCTAAACTTCTTGGCCCATCAGCATGATCGAATATCGAAAGACAAACATCTAAAAGTTGAATCAAAAACGAGTTTCGCTTCAATGTGACAACTTCTCGATTGTTCCACGTTGGGCCCCGCAAAGGCATTCGATTGATAGTGTCGAGGAGTCTACTTGGCGTTATAGGGAGCTCGGAGAGAATAGCTCCTATGATACCAAGACCCAACGTTAGTCTACCAAGCTTCTCTTCAATAACCCTAAGAGCATCGATTTCTGTGACGGGATAGTCTTTTACTCCCCCTTTCATTAAAGACAGCGCCTCGATGCCTGATAAATAAGAAAGCTTCATGGGTTCCAAGTTCATTAACCGAGGAAGGCGCGTGGTGATTATGAAATGGGTTTCTCCATTAAATCGAGGGAGGAGATCCATTAAACTCTTTCGATCCCACCAGTCTTTCTCACTCTCCAAATTATCGATCACTACTAAAAAGGGGAGGTCTCGCATTAGCTCTTTCCGAATTTTGGCGATGGCGTCCTCTTCTTGCTCCTCGAAACACTTCAACTTTCCTTTGTTGAGAGAGTGTTGCTCGATGCTAAGATCAACTTCGAGAAAGTTGCGAAGGTTCAAGTAATTTTGACGGATGTATCTGCTTTCACCCCCAACCCATAATACCATCTTGTACCTTTGAGAGAATCTGTAAGCATATTCTAAAACGAGTTCAGTTTTACCGATGCCCGAGTCCCCAGAAACACAAGCGACACCTTTTCCATAAACTATCTTCATCGACCGCTTTCTTCGAGCATAACTTGCATTATTCTTTGGTTTGAGAGGATGAAGCTCAATTTCTTTCTCAGATTCTTTCCATAGGACCGGCTCTTTCCCTTTGCTGCCGCTTTCCGAGTCCACGTTTTCTTCTCTTCGGTGGTTCTTGGCTCGATTAATTACGAAGCCTTCCCTTCTATGCCTCGTTTTGATCTCGACGTATTCTCTCTCTCCGTCTCCACTCACATCACCAAATAAAATGAGCTCCAATTCTGAGAGCTCCTTTTTTCGCCCAACAAATTCTTCGTTTCGAGGGAAAGGGAATTCTTCTTTTTCTACTTTTTCTCTCCATCGATTTACTCTCTCTGCAACAGCTCTTCTTCCTAATCTTGTAGCTAAAAGAATTACTGTGTTCGATATACAATCTCTCCAATTCCCATCATCAGCTTCTAAATGCCAATCAAAAATTCGAGAGAGCCCATCGACTGCTTCTCTCCATTCATTCTCAATTCCATTATACTGCATCCAAAGCTCACCCCCATGTCTCTCCCACAATTCTCCTCTTTTTTCAATTATATCTCGAGACAAACAATCGCCGGCACCCAAATCGAAGAAAATTGGGCATAAATTCTTCTTACCCAAGAAATTCTGCAGCTCCTCTATAGTGTAAGGATTCCCAAATGACTTTTTTGTTATAATCACAATTCCAAAGGAAGAGGCCTTCATTATTTTTTGAACTGTGTCATGGCTGTGAGAATTTTGACATCGATCCCGATCAGATGCAAAGCAACTGATCCCTTGAAGCTCCAGCTCAGCATGAAGCCAGCTGGCGAATCTGAGTAAAGAAGGCTTTCGCCCATGAAATCCAATGTACACATCGCGGCTTCTTATTCTGCTCGAAGAAGTAACTGAAGCTGCAGCTGAAGCTGAAGCCGAAGGCCGAGCAAACGAAAGCTTTCTTCCCGATTTCTTTGTTTTCCCTTTTCGCCCTTGGCTGTAATTAGATGAAGATACATTGTCTCTTAAGATGCTCACCGGGGTTTCGAAATTACTAGATGTGATATCAGATGGTGCGAATTTGATATTGGAAACGAACGGATCGGCGTTTATGATGATTGGCTCGGGTATCATCTGAGTTTGAGTTGATCGGGGAGAGAAGAAGGGAGATTGAGTTGCGGAGACAAATGCTGATGAAGATGAAGAGAAATGCTTTGAGGTCGTTGTAGATAACGCCCCAAGGTTGGAGCTTTCTTGTTGAAGCTCCATATATCCATCTTCATATAGTAGCCAGCTCTTAGAATTGATGAACTCTCATGCATTAATTCTAGATTCCCAATCCCCTGCTGAAAGATTAAGAGAAGATATATTTAGTAAATTTGGTGGTTTTGCATAAAAGAAAATACGGTTGATGTCAAGAAAGCTAAATTTCAGGTTTCAATATGAAATTTTTTAAATTCCCCCCCCCCCCCCGCCAACCCCCCCCCCCCCCCCCCCCCAAAAAAAAAAAGAAGGGAAAAAATCAAGCCTGCTATCAGAAAACTCTACTATGAAGCTAAGATCTTGAGTTCATCAGATGGCCCAATGTTAAAATGATGTTTTGTGTCTCAATGGATTGGAACAGAGATTCATTGAGATTAAATGTGAAACAAATCTGCATATTGATATTCTAGAGCACACTTGGTTGCAACTTATTGTAACTCTGTAAATTCCTCAAAATCATGGGATTA
This sequence comes from Agapanthus africanus, assembly GCA_030015575.1. Taxonomy (NCBI): domain Eukaryota; kingdom Viridiplantae; phylum Streptophyta; class Magnoliopsida; order Asparagales; family Amaryllidaceae; genus Agapanthus; species Agapanthus africanus. Next base: position 480,914,929 of record JASDDO010000010.1, on the reverse strand, counting down.
ACAATCATGGAATTTCAATTCCAATAAGTTCATGGAATACCAATTTATGTGTAGATTTTGCACATAAACGAAAGTTCTGAATTGCAATCGGATCGTTGAGCATACAGAAATAAAATGTGAAAAAGAAAGCGAGAGACTGGATTTAAATCCATTCAACCAAAATAATGAAATTTGCTCAAATTCATGAATTGCAAACACACTCTAATTCTTTTTAAAATAGGGGGGCTGGATTTAAATAACGGAAGTAATTTCACAATGTCTTGGAAATCAGAACCTCACCATTCAAAGAAGGTAAACTTATATGAGTAGTAAAATTTTATATTTATTTATTGATTTTTTTTTTCGGGGAAACGTATTTCAAATTTATAGTATGACAATATGAATGAAGAAGAACTTGAAAGTTTCAGCTATAGAGAGCTTTCCATGCTTTAGGGTCCACACAAAACAACCTAACCCTTAAATGATGTAAAGAAAGAAAATGATCTGTATATGCCTGTAATCAGAATAATAAAGTCTTAAGTACACTACATGAAACCCAAATAGATTTTTTTTTCCTCCAAAAGAACAGGAAAAGGGGGAAATAAAGATTATGCTCCACTATAATTCCTGTTGAAATATTTAAAAAATCAAATCAAAATGGTTTACATGTGATTATCATTCTCATATATGTGGATAGGGATGGAGGTATGCCAATATTAGAAACATCTCACACAAAGGAAGCAAAAGAGACTTTCAAAATATCATTTTCAGCTACTTACACATTCAACAAATTTTACCCACATCAAAAGGTAATCCCCGTCAACATCACAAAATCAATCAGATTCCTACACAAATCCTAGATGTAAGATCATTATTCCTCCCCAAACTTCTCTCAAAATCAAAATTTTAAGCAGATCTGAAGATGTCCCCTATATATAGAATCAAAAAAGGAGATTCATTTCTAGGATTCAAAGGGCAAATAAGAAGACCCATGAAATCAAAATGAAATCTTGATTGTTCACTTTTTGATATAAACGGCTTTTTGATATAAACGGAATCTATAAATAGAATGCTTACAATTTCTTCTTCTTCTTCTTCTTCTTCTTCAAATTCTATCTCAATCCAAAGGAGGGACCATTGTTTCTGTGCTTGCAGGCTCAGGGATAATAATCTACTCTCTTTTTTTAAGGAACAAACTGTGAAGCTATATATGGGAGAGGTGAAGAGAGAGAGAGAGAGAGAGAAAGGGGAAAGGATGAGTAATTGAGAAGTGAAGTTTAAGGTAAAGATTAGTAGGGCTTTGGCTTTAACTTTTGACTTGGGTTTCTGTAATTAATTTTGGTTTGCTCATTTATTAAATGTGCGATGTTGACTGAAAAGATAGTGGAATTAGAGAAGTTCAAGGGATTTTTCCAGCAGAGTGAGAGTGAATTGAGTGATGTTTGTACTTGTTGCTTGGGCATCCCTCCACCAAATGTCTTGTGTACTCTAAGCTCTTCGCTTTGATCTGGCCCCCCTGAAACTTCAAAGCTGTTGTGAGAATTTGAAATTGACTAATTAATACGTTTAATTTTTTTTAAATCCACTTTAAATATGAGAAACGTGTAGTGTATACATGGATAGTTTTACTACCATTTTAAATACCTGCCATCTGTTGAGAAATATACCATCGTATTTTAACATAACCGCCGTGAAAGAACCTTTGTTGGGTACACAGAGGAGAAAGAGTGAAAGAAAGACTGTACATTTCTTTTAAGACAAAGCGCCAAAGACGGAAGATAGAAACTATAAAAAAAATCGTTGGTACGAGACCAGCCGGTAGCGCTTGAAAGATGGAGAACAAGTTCTGGTCGGAAATATTGCTTGGACTTTGCTGTCGATCGTAATTTTAAGACCAAATTTTATTAAAATATCACGGGGTTTTCAGCATTTTTATACCGAATACAGTCGGTATTGTTAAATAACATGTACCAAATTCGAACCAGTGAACTTCCGTTTTAAAGAACAAAAGTTTTACATGGTGTGCATGCTCCTGAAGTTTTGTTTTGTTATCAAAGTTAGCCAATAAAAATGCATGCTATTATTGGCATGTACTCAATTAACTTATTGCTAACTTAGGCCCATAAATTAAATTATACTATAACAAAAGAAACAAAGCAAGGGCGGTAGTGTACTGGGTATTGCAAAAACCAAGGTGTCTTTGGCATGCTTCCTGGGAATTTGCCTGGAAAAGGACTCGACTGTCCCACACTAGGCTGCCTTAGCGTCTTGATTCCAAACTAAATGATATTTTAATATCCAGTGTTTCACTGTTAAAACATTTAGATACCTAAAATTTAAAATACCTCATTTTAACATCCAAAGTTTGATTTCGTTGGCTCTTTGCTGTCTACTCTAATTAATCATTTTCATCGTCGCGCAGCGTAGATACATGTGGAGCTCCGGTATAAGATATTCTTCTTCGTTTTTTCCCCTTGTTTATTGGATTAGTTATAATGAACAGTGCCATTGGGTTCACGCATGAACACCAACTCATTATTTTCTTTTTATAAAGGGAGGTGGTCCTCTCCATGTGGGCTTGATACTCTCCCAAGGTGACCATCATCAAGAGCGTATGCATGCATTTACCCCATTATACATCCATGACCCCACACATTTAATTATTAGTGTGCATTTTCTTGTGGCACATGAGTTCCTTTATAATTATTAGTCCTATTATTGTTGTGCGTCAAGAGTTTAAATTAGACATTTTCTCCCATTGTATGCATGTCTATTCACATGTACACTTATATAAGACACTAAATTATCATAGTTTTCGCATTTTGATGCAATGCAAAGAATATCAAAATGATGTCACCAAAATTCAGATCCCGCGTAGCACGCGTTGAATAAGGTGATCATATAAATATTATGGTGCAAATACATTGGGTTCGATTCCAAGAGAAAGAATGCTTAACTTGTACCGACACGTCAGAATCTAATTGTATAAGAATATCCGTTAACTCTCATCATGACTTCAGAACTTTGATAATATCACTACTACAATAAGCGATTGTCCCTACGGCTATAGAAATCCGTAGGGGCAACTTTTTTTTGCCCCTACGGATTAATCTATAGAGCCATCGATTTACTCCTATGGTGTCCTACGGATTAATTTAAAAATATTAAAATATAATATTTTATTTGCCCCTACGGAGCCGCAAAAGAAGGACTTACGGATTAATCCGGAGGGGCAACGAAGTGTTATTTATATAAAAAAAAATAAAACCCAGAAATTTCCTCATCGTTCCCAAAATTTCCTCCTCCCCCGCGATCGATCCCCCGCGCGTGCCTCTTTGCCACCACACCCGCAAGCGTCTTCTCGTCGTCGGTACTCCCATCGTCTCCTTCCTCGTCGCCGGTACACCCGCGCGCCTCCTTCCTCGCCGCCACACCCGTGCGAGCTCGTCGTCGACAGCAGAATCCTCGCCACCACATTTTTTATCCGCCGGCAATACAACTACTGGGGTGAGTTAATTTCAATTTTGAACTTATAATTATGCTTTTATTTGTGTTATTGTTGATTTTAGGGTTAGAGTTAGGATTACTACTAGGGCTTAAATTATGGTTCGGTCTAGGGTTTGGGCTAGGGTTAGGGTTCGGTGTAGGGTTAGGGTTAATTAGATTAGTTAGGGTTGGGGTTTGGGTGATGATTAGGGTTAGATTAATTTTGGTTAGGGTTAATTTGGGTTAATTAGGTAAAATAGAGTGTATTTGTATTAGGGTGTTGATTAGGGTTAATTTGGGTTAATTGGGTTAATTAGGGATAATTTGAGTTAGGGTGTTGATTTGGGTTAATTTGGGTTAATTGGGTTGATTTTGGGTTAATTAGGTATAATTTGAGTTAGGGTGATGATTAGGGTTAATTAGGTTGATTTGGGTTAATTAGAGTTAGAGTTTAGGGTGCACTAGTTTCCTCAGTAGAATACTCGATGATAACGTAAACGTACAACTTTAATGTAAACGTAAGAAAAATTTACCCTAAACAAAAACTTCGAACCCTTAATAATGAAACGTAAACGTAAAGCCCATTCATGTTAAATGTTCAAGTTAAAACCAATATATGATACTCGATGATAATATGAAACTTTCATATTCTCATCGATACTCATATGTGAAAATCAAAGCGCGACTTAGTCCCCGTCTATCGGTTAACATACGTTCGACTTAGAATGGCTTTCCTTCGTGCAAGAGTTTTCCGACGTTGTTCCAGATGAGCCGGCGAAGCTTAGGGAGCTTAACGATCAGCTGTAGAGTTATTTGTTGGGGGGCTTATGCGTCTGAGTGTTTCGCATTGGGGAGCTCCTATTCTGTTCGTCAGGAGAAGGACGGCAGTTGAGCTTGTGTATCGATTGATCGTCAATTTAACCGGCTTACGGTGCGGATAGGTATCCTTTACCTCGCGTTGAAGATTTCTTCGATCAGCTCCAGAGTGCGAGATATTTTTCTAAGTTTGTTCGGGATCAGGTCATCATTGTTGCGGGTTCGGAGTGATGACATTCTGAAGTTTGCCTTGTGCGTGCTACGGGCTTTGGGTGTTTTGGTGGTGTCATTGGACTCACCAATGCCCTAGCAGTATTCGTAAATATGATGAACCAGATTTCTTCAGGCCGTTTTTCGACCAGTTATTGTTGTGTTATTGATGACATTCTGGTCTATTCAATGTGTCGTGAGGAACAGAAGAAGCACTTGAGGATTTGTTTTGCAGACATTGGGAGAGCGCCAGCTATTTGCTAGATTCTCAGAGTGTTCCTTCAGACTTGTTTGTGTTGAATCCTAGGTCTTTAGTTACGGGAGACGGTTTTCGTATGGTTCCGAGAAAGATCGAGGCCATACAGCTTTAGCCCAGATTTGGGTACGGACGGAGGTCCGCAGATTTTTGGGCTTAGCAGGTTTTTACCGCCGTTTCGTGCAGGATTGCTAGTGTAGTGCTGCACCGTTGACTGAACTGACCGGAAGGGAGGTTTCTTTTCTTTGGACCGAGGCATGCATGCAGAGTTTTTCAGCAGTTGAAGACTCGGTTAACAACTGCATCAGTTCTTTCTTTGCTTTCTGGTTCGGGCGACTTTGTTGTTTAACTGTAATGTTTCGCGAGTGGGGATCGATTGTGTACTGAGGTGACACTATAGAGTTATCGCTTTTGCTTCCCTACATCTGGAGGAAGTACGAGCAGGATATCCCACTCATGATCTGGAGATGGCCGCGGTGGTCGTGCGTTGGAGATTTGGAGACACTACTTGTTCGAGAGTCGTGTCAGATTTTCATGGACCACCAGAGCTTAATATACATCTTCTTGCAGCGGGTGTTGATTGTTGAGATAGTTTTTTGCAGATTTACAGTTTTTGTGCGATCGTTGAGTACAGCTTAAGTTCGCCTCTACTGAGAGGACAACTTGCTCATGTTCGCGCCCGACCATTTTTCCTTAATCGCTTTCGCGAGGCACTGCCCGCCGATACTCGTTCGTCAGAGAAACTTGAGCATACTCGGCCGGGTAATGATTCGGAGTCCTTGAATTGTGACCAGATGTGCTACATTTGGGGACGCGTTTGCATACCTGATACTATTGGGTAGAGACGCGAAATCCTAGAGCAGGTACATCAGTCAGCTTTCGGTGTTCATCCAAGTTCCACCAAATTGGTACATGACTTGTGAGTCAGTTACCGGTGGGCAGGATGAAGAGTGAAGTTTCGGATTTCGTTCAAGGTGTCTATCTTGTTGTGTGCTAGGTTGAGCATCTGAGACCGGCTGGAGAGTTGCAACCTTTAACCGTTACGAAGTGGGAATTGGAGTAGATCTCCACGAATTTCGTTATGGCGTCTACCCAGGTTTAGTCAGGGTGTGACTACATTCGGATGCTAGTTGTCCGGTTATACTCGGGTTGCTCAGTTGTCCTTGGTTAAGTTTGTGCGTTGCACGGAGTTCCTTCATGGGTCGTATCCAAATAGGGCACCCTATTCGCTTGCCGTCTTGGGCAGGAACTTCAGGAAGCCTTGGGTACTGGTTGAGCTTTAGCTTCGTTTTTCCATCCGCGAGATGATGGTTTTGTGAGAGCGGGTTATACCGACTCTGGAGGATATGCTTGTGCGTACGTATTAATTGTTGTCGGTAATTGGGATCGTCACCTGCCATTGTTAGGATTCTCTTTCGATAACTGTTATCAGAAGGCACTTCAATTGGCAACATTTAAGTTTTGTTTGTTAGGTGGTGTCGATCTCCAGTCTGTTTTTCTGACTCTGCGAGATTAGGATTTTTGGACCCCAACTAGTCTAGAGACTTCGGAAATGATCCAGTTGGTTCAGGTCAGGATGATGACAGCCAGTGCAGACAGAGCTTTTATGCCGACCGTTGTGGTCGCAGTCTTGAGTTCGCAGTGGGAGCTCATGCATTCCTACAGATTTTTCCGATGAATGACGTATTGAGTTTTGGGAAGCTTATCCCAGAATTATAGGTCCTTTTAAGATCCTTAAAGCGAGTTAGTTCCGTTGCCTTTGATTTGGCACTTCCGTCCAGATTATTGAGTGTTCACCCCGTATTCTTTGTGTCGGTACTTTGCAATTACCTTCATAACCTTTCTCACATGATTTGGCACCAGACCATTTGGCTTGGACGCGATCGTTTCGTTCACCGGCAGCCAATTATGTTAATGGCTCGGCAGGTGGAGAAACTTCGGTCAAGGCTCTTGCCATCTGTGAAGGGTTTTCTTGGACGTAGCCGTATAGTGAGGTGCTCACTTAGAAGGCTGCGAGCGAGATTTGGGAGTTTTTTAATCTTCTCTTTGAAAGTACGCTTAGTAAAAATTTTAAATTCGGGGACGAATTTTTATAGGGGGGAGATTGTAACGTTTTAGAAATCGTTTTGCGAATTTTTCCGTTTTAGGGCAAAATAGTCGTTATTTTCTGTTTTAACCCAATTTCGATCAAACGTCCGTAAAAACTTGCCGGCACCTATTTTAGCTAAAATAAAGCTTGTGCGCGAATTTTGGGAGTATTTGGGAGGTTTTGGTTCAAATAGAATTTTTCCCAAATAAAATATTATTTTAACCGGTAAAATATGCACGTAAATCGGGAAATTTCTTCTAAATGAAAATCCTTGGATATTATCACTACAATTATTTTAGAAGCTTCTTTTTAAATATCTAGATTTTTCTGGTCAAAAGATTTAAATTTTTTAAAGAAAAAGAAAAAGAAAAGAAAGGTGGCATTTTGCTTTAATTGGCATTTAATGATGTTTTTAGCTAGAACCTTCTTCTTTTTTCTTCACAAAACCCCCTCCCCTTGCTCTGGCCAAGCCCTCCTATTCCTTGCTGCCCTCTCTCTCTTCTTGCTCCATTTATCATCATTTTGCTATAAATAATGTCACGCCCCGCTTCCCGGTGTACGGCGAAGTGGACGCGACGAGGTCCGCTACGTATATACTTAGAAGTACATACGCTAAGCGTATCTAAGCAATATAAAAGTAAATCACAAGAGACAAGAGATATAGAAATAATAGCAACTTTATTAATAACATTCTTTTGTACAATGCATGAAAAATAAATACAACTGAAATGAAAAGCGATGCCTAAATAATGGCATAACAGGAAATGAAAATACTGAATAGAACAAGGTACAATGTCTAGAGCTCGGGGTCTTCGTGAAACTGCTCCAAGTCTTCACCGATGGGCTCGATCTCTGCTGGGTCCAAAGCACCTGACGACATTCAAAGAAGAAAGAAATAGAATGTCGTCAGCGAACAGGTCGCTCGGTAAGTCCCAAAGATAAAGAAGAATTAGAAAAGACAGAATAAGAGATATTTTATAAAGAGATTGTAAAATATTGTAGAATATTGTGTTAACGCTGTTGTTTGTAGTTTGGTACAGAAGGATGCCAGTGTATACGAGAGGGGTCTCTATATGCTAGAGATCAGGGCAAACGGAAAGTACAAGGAACCGTTAAGCCACGGTACAACAGCAACGGAATATAGGTTAGGTGTCTTAATCTGACACCTCGTGCCACCTTTAACACCTTCCGTACCAATCTACCCCTTAAACCCCGTAGTGTTTTGATAGTATTGTTGTATTGTATTGTGTAAGTTGGATGACTGACCAAAACCATGATATCAGTAAACAGACTGTAACTGCATAATCAGGTAAATGGAATAACGGAATAATGAATGTATATCCATTGTTTGATTCAGTCAAGTTGAATAGATTGTTAATTGGATTCTGGGATTCATGTATTCATATTGAGTTGGAATATTAAAGAATATAGATTGACTTGAATCATATTCAAGTCAGAAATAATTAGACTCAAACCCGAGTCAGACTAAAAGAAATGTAAGTCGAAGTTCTATAATTGTTAGGGTCATTATTGTAATTTATAAAACTTGAGGGGGTTTTATGTAAAAATACTTTTGTATAGTTTTCAAGATACACCTCAAGTATTTATTATTCATCTTTATTGTTATAATGAGTGTGATTTTATTTTGTGATGTTTCTAGTGAAAATATCCTAATTACATAAATAAAGGTATTAATTTGTAATATTGATTTAATTGAAATTCATGGTATTTTAATGTAACTTTTAATCTTGTATTTTTTAGAAAAAGGTGGAAACTTTATCTTATAATAAAATAGGTGTTTAAATGATAAATATACATATGTTTATACAAGAATAATTTTTAATAAATATTTTATTTTCCAAAAATCTCATTTTTCTTAAATATCGTATTTTAAACCTTTCGAGACCGAATGCTCCTTGCGGAGGTTTGAATCTCGCACTACTAAGCCCAAGGGTGCACGATAAACCGTACTATCCCTAACGAGTTCCCCAAAGGTGGGTTGTAGTGGCGCTTTGCAAAGATTTAATAAATACTAATCATTTAGAAAACGGTTTTATAAAGGTAAGGTATTTATTTGTAAAAGGGTGTAAATTTCCGTATTTTAGATTCTAAGGTTTCCTAAGCCAACTAATCTATTTCTAAATGGTCTAAACGATAAGTCATTAGAAACCTCAAATCGCCTCTTCACCGCCAAATGCGGCCAGGTAAGTGCCAAGTGAATGGAAGGTTCTCCACTACAAGCAGTGGTCCTAATTAAATAACCACTCGCCTTAGACACACTTTCCTAGGCACCACAAAGTCAGATTTAGATAAACCATCGATGTCCACGACATATCGTATTTTCCTATTAAAACATATTGTTTTAAAATTGTCTAAAACTTAGAACTTTTAGAAAATGTTTTATTAAGAAAAGAGTATTTAAATGTAAAATCTTGTATTATCGTATTCTAAGTTTTGATGATATCAATTAGGGTTGTATTTGCGTGTGTGTGGAGATAGGTCATTACCCCGTGATCTACTTTAAGGTATAGCAATGTTAAAGGGTTAAATGTGATAAACTAAATATGGTGGTATTTAAGTGCAAAAATACGGTAGATTGCAAAAGCTATCATTTCATGTGTGAAAACTTGTTCAAATTAATTTTTAAGTGATTAGTAGTCAACATGAAGATATTTAAGCATTATGGAATTGGTGATAAGTGAGATTTGATAGAAAACCGAATCGGAAATCGGGTTGTTCCGATTTCCGTCGGGTTTATAAAGTCGTATTATTATGAAGAAAAAGAAAGGTAGAAAATGGGGACTTACGGGTTTGGACAACGCTAGAGAGTGAGAGAAAGGTAGTGGGTTTGCCGGTGCGTCGAAACGTCGTGAAGAGGTCCTAGTACGATCGCCGGGATTTCGCCGTCGATTTCGTCAGCGCTTCGCCTTTCGCTCGTTTTCTCACGTACCAAGTTCTCTTGAAATTTTGAGAGAGTGGACTTAGGAAAAGTGATGAGAGGGTAGAGGGTATGGGGGGTTTATATAGGGTTAGGCTAGGGCTAGGGTTTTTAATAAAAAAAATAAAAATATATAAAAATTCATTAAAACTCATTAAACCTAAGATTAAAAGGGATTTATTGGCCAAATGATAACCGATCCAAGCATTTAGAGTGTGCAGGAGGGTGGACCAGGTCAAGAGCCAACTTTTATCTGTTGATGACTCGGCCGTCCGGCCAAGTCCGGCCAGCGGCGCCGAGTCGGGACGAGTCAAGGTTCCAGTGGCCAAGGATTTTCTTAGGGTACAATTTAGTATATTTACTTTTTATTGTCCAGTACATATTTTGGGAGTTATGTCCTTTTGACTGTTGACTTCCAAAAGAAATTAAAACAAAATAAATACAAAAATAATTTGGGGCATGAGATTTGAACTCTGGTGGTTTGGTTCAGCAGTGCAAGCTATTACCAATGAGCTACAAGCTCTTTCTTGTAATTATGGAGTGAAATAAATACTTAAAGAGATATCAGCTGCGATAAATACTTCAAGTATATATTGAATTTAAATCAATTCTTTGTACATTAAAAATGGAGTTGTTAAAAATAAATCATCACAAATCCAAATAAATTCACAAAAATTCAAATATAATCATTTTCCTTCATTTCCTTAACCCTAAACCATGCTTTGTTCTTCATGAAATCTTGATTTTGGAGGCTAATCTTGGTTTTCTTGTTGCAAGTTTTTGAATCTTTTGGAGGTATAAAATCCTAACCCTAATACTTAATTGTTAAGTTTAAATTTTTATGCTAGCTTAATTAGATATTAAATTAAGCTTTTAATTTCATATTTAATTCATTATTCATAATTTTTTAAGAAATTTAAGTTAGGGTTAAAGCTTGATTAAGTATTTAATGTTAATTAAATTGTTAATTTGTGGTTAGAAAAAGCTTGACCTAGTAGAAAATGCTAATTATTGTTAATGAATACTTTGTTTAATTATGAAATATTGCTTACTAGGTTTTTGCTAAAACTTATTTTGCAAGTGTTAAAAATATAGAAATGGTTTAGATAGCTTAGTTAAGCTATTATAAGGTGTTTGTAATCGCTAAATATGCGTTAGCTTGAAACTAGTGCGAAATATTGCGATAAGTTGTTTACTAGGTTTCGGGGTTTTTCCGACGTGGTTTCTATTGGTCGTTGCGAGGTTATATATATTATATTCCTCATATTTAATTGTGTCGTGTTGCGCGATCGGGACGATCGGAGTCTAGACATGGTGTTTCGTAGTTTAGCGACCCCGGTTAGGGTTTTTGGCCGATGTCGTGCGCGGTAGATGCGCTAAGTGCGCAGTGTAATTTTCAGGGCGTTATCCTTGCGTTTCTTTGTCTTTTCGTCGATGTAGGATATTTAGCTTATGTGATGTGTTTGTGAAATTTTAGGTTCGCAGGCGGGGATTTCGGACGCTACGACAAAGGGAAAACAGGTGGCAGGCTTCACTTAGCCAGGAGCATTGGTGAGTAGATTTAACATCTACAGGGGAATCGCCCGCATGGCGTTATGCGTCTGGGCTAGAAATGACTTGACTTGTCGCATATTCTATTTCATATTTAGAATTGCGCATACACCCTACTGCTTAGTTAATTGTTGTGCTTGGACTAGTATTCTTAGGACACTGCACTATTATTGACGACTTATGTTACACGAGCACTGATTGTATGCCACACACACCGTCAATAATTGCCATGACACGCACAATCCACTTATATATATGATATAGTTTGGTTAGGGACATTGAGACATTGATTCATATTTCTTTATGCATATGACTTATAGCATACCTGTATACCTATATGCTTACACATATGCCTTGACATACTTACATGCTAGTTACCTGTATACCTATAGGGTATTGTACCATTAGTGATAGGTACATACACACATAATGATATAGCTACATGTATACTTTGCATACATACTTCACTTATACCCGGGGGTATATTACATCATTTCTGATAGGTAGATATCTATATCTTGCTATACCTTTATGTTTACGCATATATCAGTTATAGCTACATGTTTACCTTTACTTGATGTTATTTAGAATTGGTGAAATTAGGAACCGCATGATATTTATATTAATTTGTTGCAGTTAATTAGCGGCTTTTCCTTTATATGCTTACATTTCAGTTTTATGTTGCATATATTTTATTCATGGATTTTCGCATTGAGATATGGATTTTTCATGATGTTTTCTGGATTTGGGGAACGTGGTAGTTTCATGAAATTATACATTATTTGAAAAACCCGGTTTCTCTTGATATGATATTTCAGCATCCACCATGAGATTTATCGGTTCTGATATATATACCCCATGCGAGGAGTCAGGGGCCGTATGAGGGTACATGGTGGGGCCCGGTACGGTTCCCCTCGGCAAGATGATCGATGGTCCATGCCGATTGAGCCTGGAAGGTGGACAAGTACCTACCGGTGACATTACCAATGACTCGGCGGTTATCATGGGGATACCGACGGGAGTCATGTGCGTATAGATACGTCGAGAGGCGAGGGTCAGAGCTAGACACTCGAGCTTTCGGTATAGCGTATGATACGTACCTATCAGGGTGCCAGTCTTGGTGACAGCACCTGATGGATCATTATTTTGTGTCGATACTTGACACTTGGTTTTCATGATATTTTACTCCTAAGTATATATAACAGTGGAATGGGACGCTGTTATATATATATATATATATATATATATATATATATTAGTGGAATGGGGCGCTAATATATATGTATACATATAAATACATATACATCATCATATTTATTCATGCAAATATACCTAGAATATAAGAGATTCACTTGATATTGGATTTAGGACATTTGAGATTACTTGATATTGTACATAAAGGATATATGAGATTCACTTGATTTTGTACATTCAGGACATATGAGATTTATTCGATATTGTACATTAAGGATTTATGAGACTTATATGATATGAAAGCCAATTTGGGGGCTGACTTGAGGAATTGGAATTTGGATTGTCTTGATGGATTTTGATTCTACCACGATGTCAGGATTCCGTGAAAATGACATGTTTCATTCCATACTCCACATTTATTGTTTATGCACTATTTCATGTATTAGTAGTACCTGTTAGTGTATCGTTCATGACTATTGCATTTACATACTTCATTTATATGCATTGCTTCATGTGTTAGTTGTACCTGGTGGTATACCTTTCAGGACTATTGCATATATACATTTTCATATCATTATTGCATGATTATTGCATACCGATTGTCATATTATTGCTTCATGTAATTGTAGTAACCGTTGGTGTACTTTCATGATTATTGCATTTATATGACCTTTTATTGCTATTAATTGCATATGTTATATTCGCGCTGTACGTGCATACTTACGATTACCTGCATATGTTATTTACTATTCACGAGTTGGCAACTCACCCCCATTGTGCCACAATTGTTTTGCAGGATTGTTTACCAGAGTAGTCGAGGCAGGCTATTCATCTATCTTGTCATCTTTTGCTACGGATACCGCATCAGCTCACAGTGTGCAGTTTGCTTAGGTAGGTTTTGTGGTTATTCGTTTTTGTATTGTATATTCATTGTATCCTTATACTCTCCATCTACTATTATCTTGTATGACTTAGAAACTTGATGTGAGGACGGTATTGTATATTATTTTGTGAATTGGAGGTTTTTATGCAGTTTTACTTATATCGTCTTTTATTTCTTCACTACGGCATCGTATATCTGTTGTGGTGGTTGTTTTCCGCATTTTGGCGTGGATTTGCTCCCGTTGGGGATGCTTTACTTTATATTTTTGTTATACCCATTTTTGGGCTTGGTTTTTACAAAAGAGGTGCTGCCGAAATTTTCAAGAAAGTAAATTGGAGTTAAAAAATTTATACTTGAGATTTTCAAAAGTTTAAACAATATTTCTTATCTTTTCTTGTCTTTTAATGGTTTAGATTTCTGGGTTTTGGCTTTCTTTTACTGCGTTACGCCTGTAGACGTTGTGTAGTATTAGGGCCGTCACGTGCCAATTTCGGGTCGTGACATTAACCCTCAGGACTTCTCTTCCCGAATCGGTTGGTCTAGTAATCAATGATCTTTGTTGCTTTTTTAGAGAATTGTGCGCTAAAACTCTGGATGTTGTGACGCTGGAAAATTTAGAAAATTCTATTGTATTGATACTTTGCAAGCTAGAGCGTATTTTCCCACCGTCATTCTTCGATATCATAATACACCTGACGGTTCATCTTGCAACCGAGGCGAAATTAGCCAGATCGCTACAATATCGATGAATGTATCCCGTCGAAAGGTACGTGGAATTTTCATTTCACGCAATTTATAAATTATTGTTGTCCTATATGCCCGTACTTATTTATTTAACATATTTTTCTTTAGATACCTCTACACTCCAAAAAAGTATATATGCAGTAGAAATCGATCAGAGGGTTCTATCATGCAAGATTATCTTTTAAATAAAGTAACCACATTTTGTACCCGCTATCTGGACGAGAATATTGAGACGAACCTTAACCAGTCTCGGAGAATTTAGGACGGGCCATATGGTAAAGCGTCCTATAAGAAAATAGACACTGTGTTTATCAACAGGATATATCGGTTTATCCTCCTCAATAGCGTATCTTAAAGAAATTAGAGAGTAAGTTTTTTTGGATTAATTGTTATATTTATGTTTGTTTGTGTATGAAATGATATAATATTAATGTCATAATTTATTACTGAGAACAAAATTCATATTAATGGGGCACGTGAGGGGTATCCTGATTGGAATGATGAACGATTGAAAAAATATCATCAGGATAATTTTTGTGATTGGGTTGCAGATCATGTAAGTTGTTCAAATAATATGTTATTGCTACCAGTTTTAATCTAAAATTATATCGTTATGTATTTGTCGTAAAAGTTGTTTTGTCAGATCCATGATTCGAACTTGTTTGCATCATTAGAGAGAGATTAAAGATGTTTAGCTCAATTTCCTAGTATGGAGGTTGCATATTATAAAGGATTCGGTGTCCTTGGATACAAATTTAAAGTTAAGGATATAGAAACATCTCGAACCACTCAGAACCATTTTATATATTTCAGTGTACTTGGTACGATACACGATCCGATACGGATAAGTGGAGAAACAATTTTGGGACTTAGAAAGATGAATATGGATTGACCAGTGTGAACACACTTCGATTTTATGGTCAGGACGATCTATTTATCTTTCCGAACTAAGCATTCCAAGTATACTATTCACAGTGCTTGAAGCATCCGGGATAGAGTGTCGTATGCCGTTGGAAACCCAGGGATGTTTACGATGTCCCAGAATTCGAGGATCGTATAGAGGACATCGATGAGGATGAAGAGGAGAGAAGACTTAGAGTACTCTGACCGTCTGTTTCAAAAGACGGGTTGTCTTCGGCTGATCATGAAGTTACGTGGGTTAGAAATGATATCGATGATGAAATCCAAGTAGATATGTCCAATGCGCCCACGAAACGAAAAAGGTTATCATTAATGTTAAATTATTACTTCACATTTCTACGATCTACACACACACACACACACACACACATATATATATATATATTGCATGCATATGTAATAATTGTACTCTTATATACATTTGATGACGTACACCAGAGCAGCGAGGGGCGGCAGAAGCTGTAGGGTTCCTAGGCACACTCATGAGGTTCTACAACTGATCAACCATGCCAAAATCAAATTTTTCATGTGCCTAAGAATCCTATGCAAGATCGTTAACTAGAGAGTAGGCGAAACTATAAGCAAGCAAACAACTTTGCTATTAAGTGAATGGGATTACAACCTTTGTAGATCCGGTCCTCCACTTCTTTAGCTCCGTATTGACGTCCCTCCGCTGCGATCATCGGAATCCCGGACTCTAGCGATGGTTTCGTCGGTGAAATAATCGGGCTAGGTCGTTGACTTCGATGCCTAAGATGATCTACGTCGAGGCGACTCTAACTCAAGCTCCATCTTCACTTGGTCATGAACCTTGTGAAGAAAACACCCTATACAACATGGCAAGTGGTAGAGGATGAAGAAATAGGAAGTGGGTTCACTTTGGATTTGGATTTCTCACTTGATTTCAACACTTGAAATTTTCTAGCAAACTTTCTTCACTTCATGAAGAAGATGAAGAAGAAAGAAAAAGAATCAATCAATGGAATTAAAAATCAAGTGAAGTCTATCATTTAGCAACCATGAGTGAGTTAACTTGTGTAGAGAATAAACTACGGTTTAGGTTGATGGTTAGGTTAAGGCATAAAACAAAATGGTTTGATTTTTCAAAGATGCTTAAAAGAAACTTCATGAAGCTTCAAGCAAGAAAACAAACAAAGCCACCATTTTGGTTTTTGCCAAATTAAATAAATAAATAAATAAATAAAACCTTAACCATTAACATAAACTATGGTTTAAAGCATACACCCCCAAGTTTGCATGTATCATCAAACATGATACAAACTAGTGCACAAACATATATCATATATACAATGTGCACAGTCAAGTGAGAAAATCAATCTTAAGTGAACCAATAATAGTTAATGTAAAATAATATATCAAATATATAATTATACATTAAATCATTAAATCAACACTTGATTTAATAATCCGGTCATATTGCATATAACCGACTAATATCAATAGTAACAACTTATCGAATCAACACTTGATCCGATAACCCGGCTATATCGCATATAACCGATCAATGTCACAAATCGCGAGAATCGAATACAGTATCACATACTGGTATTATTCTCGGTCCCGCACATATCTCATATGCGCTCCTATTTCGTTTCGCTTGAGCCAGAAAACCTCTGTGTAGGACTCTAAAGACTCGTCAATACGCCGGCAGTAGGTGATGATCATATCAAACACCCACAAGCCGCAAGCGGTCTGCTAAACGTAACGGCCACCCGGGTATTGAGCGATCAGAAGATCAACGAGCAAGCCCGCTCACACTCTTGTGAATCCAACCAGTAACACTTACCGTACAGTCCGGTCTCGTCGTCTGATATGTCGCATATCTCGCCTAGGGGTGGTAAACGTCAGACCCCAATAGCTCGATAAGTCGTGTCGATATGAGGTCTATAACAGTTCGAGAAACTACTGATAACACTTACCAGTAAATCTCAGCAACCCTGGCCAGGGATTTCCGGTTATAGCCAATCGAACACAGCGCAACATCAACTCCCTATACCGAGAGAGACGAATCCCCTCCTATCGCTCATTGCCTCCATGTGAATCGGGACTGTACCCAAAAACCACCGTTTTGCACGCCCTCTTGGACGTGGTAAGGTGGAAATCAAAGCACAGTGGGAATCACACAAGACTCTATGACGATCTCGGGTCTACAGACTAACATGTACCAGTGTCACCAGAGAACTGCCATCTGACGTAAGGTATAATACCATCTGGGAGTTCTCGGCGAGTCCGTCCAGTGTACCCAGTCTCCACTGAGCACCCGTATATCATCTCTGATGTCAAACACCAATGGATATGGGATCATCCATCGCCCATCTGTATGGGTCGAGAAGGTATACGCTAGTCTACACTGGTATATCGATGCCCTGTCTCGATACACCCACGACTAGGGACCTTGAAGGATGTACTTATGGACTACCATGTCCCCACTAGTATGATCCGCATCATAGTCCAGGTAGTCAAGTAAACATCCTAAGGGCTTTACCAACATGTAACAGAGAGACAATCAGTGTACACGTTAAGATAAAGAGCAACCAGATAGCATACTATCATGTCGAGCAAGAAAGTCCTCCCTATATATGTCCAAGCATCCACTACAATATACATCCTATGTATAGTAATGGTCTCTAGGGCATACATATAACTAACAATCTCCCATTTGCACTAAGGCCATCTGATAGCAGTGGTTGTAGTATCTCATACTCAACCTTCCCATAAAAGTCTCTCTCTGGGAAAAGGCCTTTGTGAGTGGATCCGCCGTGTTGTCCTCTGAGTCTACTCTCCTAACCTCGATCTCCTTAGAGATCAACCATCTCCATGATCAGATGATGCTGCCTCAGAATATGTCTGGATCACTGATGGGACGGGCGTTCCTAGACATAAACCACAACTCCATTGTCTCACAATGGTAGGAACGAAGTTCATCTCATGAACTTATATACACCCAGACTTCCTCTTTGGTAGCATCTTAAGTAGCGATGTATCCAGCCTTTATCGTCTAGTTTACCACGGTATCTAGCTTGGAACTCTTCCAACATACCGTCCCTTTACTGAGGGTAAAGACAATGCCTGTGACTGACATTCAGTCGCCTTTATCACTCTGGAACCTTTCCAGTGATTCTCCCCAGGATCGATTGATACCATCTCACTACAACCAGTTAACATCTAATTAGATCTATCTCATAGATCCAAAACTCTGGATTTAGGAAGTATCTCTTTGATCCTATTTGGAGAATCCTTGTGATAAGCGGAGATTGACCGAGCGTAGCATAGGAAACTCCTTTCCTATCAAGAGTATGTCATCCACGTACTCTACGAAGATCATCACAATACTCCCTACTACCTTTTTGTATATACAAGGTTCATCTACCATTTTGATGAAGTCAAACTCTTTGACTACCATATCAAAACAGACGTTCCAACTCCGCGATACCTGCTTTATCCTATAAAGTATCTTGTACACGTTTCCGCTGCTCCCACTGTCTACGAAGCCCTCTGGCTGTGTACTTATAGACGCCCTCTTCTAAAACATCATTTAGAAAAGCTGTCATGACACCCAACCACCAGATATCGTAGTCATGGTATGTAGCCGTGGCAAGTAGGATCTGGATAGACTTAAGCATAGGCCTCAGAAAAGGTTTCATTATTAGCCACAACTGGTCTACGATGCAAACCTTTAACAAGTCTAGTTTTGAAAGTCTCAACTTTTCCATGTACACCAAGTAATCTTCTCAAGATATACTTGCTCCTGATGGGGATTTAACCTTTCAGATAAAGCAACCAAAGTCCATACTTTGTTGGTGTATAAGGATTCCATCTCAGATCACTAAGCATCCAGCCATTCTTATAGAGTCTTACTCCTGATGACCAGCTCAGAACTAGTTGGGTCATCATCTCATGATGCATTCCTCGCTCCCACTGTCATAGAGAAACTAAAGTATCTCTCAGGTGGGTGAGGAACCCTACTAGATCGGCGGAGAGGCTGAGGTTCGTTGGAAACTATTGAATCT
Organism: Agapanthus africanus; assembly: GCA_030015575.1. Classification (NCBI taxonomy): domain Eukaryota; kingdom Viridiplantae; phylum Streptophyta; class Magnoliopsida; order Asparagales; family Amaryllidaceae; genus Agapanthus; species Agapanthus africanus. Next base: position 480,895,831 of record JASDDO010000010.1, on the reverse strand, counting down.
TTTGGTTCTACCAAATCATCAGCTGCAGTTTGTATAGCTGGAACATTTCCAGTTCTACATAACAGACCTTGCCTCGAGCTTGTCCGGATTTTGCTTTTAGACATAGGCCGGACAACCCCAAATCTTAACTGACTTAAGAAATGGGCTCTTCCCTTTCCACATCACATATGAAGTGGTAGGCAACTGATTTGATTTGAACTCTTTTCAATAGGTATGCAACTTCATAAGTGCATAACTCCTCAAAAGGAAATAGGTAACTTAGTAGTACTCATCATAGAGCACACCTTATCATATAGGGTGTGATTGCTCTGCCCCGATACACCGACGTGCTGTGGTGTATACGGAGGAGTAATGCTGAGAGAGAATCTCATTCTCCTTTAGAATAATTCAAGAATTCCGTGCTTAAGTATTCTCCTCCCTGATCATATCAAAGGACATAATACTTATACCCGTTTTGGTTCTCTACTTCTAACTTATATTCTTATGAATATCTCAAAAGCTTCGGACTTATGTTTCAACAGGAACATATGTCTGAATCTTGAGAGATCATCAGAGAATGTAATGAAGTACAAAGAACCGGTCTTGGCATGTGTAGACAGAGGACATTCATACATCAACATGTATCAATCCCAAGAGTTTACTAACTCTTTCTCTGTTTCCAATAAACAGAGCTATGGTCATCTTATCTCTGTGACATGACCGGCAAGTTTCACCAGATGTAAATTCAAACAGATTTAAATATGCATCTATATGTAACTTCAGCTAGTCGGGTCGCATTGATATGACCTAGTCTACAATACCTCAAGAAGGATTCGTTCATTTCTGAATTATTCCTCTTGTGTGTGTTCTGTATACTAAGAACTGTAGTTTGATTTAGAACATCAATGCTTTTAGATAACGTGCCTGAACCGATCAACTTTTGATATAGGAAATGTTCAAAACATTATCCAACAATACAAAATTATATCTATCTTTAATGATAAAGAGACTGATATGATTTTGTATATCAGGTTCGGTATCTAATAACATTCATTCAGAATCAATGTATTCTGGTAATACAGGGTGACAGTGACCAACAGACTTGGCTGCAACACTTGCACCGTTTTCTGTCTCATGAAACTTATCACCCGTTCTCAGTTCTCTACCTTTCTGTAGCCCATATAACAGATTATGTATGCGGGATCCTGATCCGGTATCACATACCCAGCACGTAAAGGATACTGAGAAACAGTTCTCTGTAATGAACACACCCGAAGATGATGCATCAGTATGCACTTTCTTCATTTGGGCGGCACGGGAAATCTGATATTCCCCAAATTTCCTGCTCGGTCTTATAACATTTATAAGTTGGAGCGGGACCAACGTTCCCCAGCTTAGTATAACAAGCGGGTTCGGTCAATACATCCGTATTATTATCTTGATTAAGGCGTGATATGGTCGCTACCTGGAGAGAGAGAGAAGAAAACACTCAGCGTATGCTCTTGTAAGATCAGATTGGTTATTATTTTTATCTAATCAGGATGGCTCCCACTGTTTTTTATCAAATCTTCCTTCAAACCCTAAAAGGAAAGACTAGCCGAGATTAATTACACGCTACAAGTTCACCAATCTTTCAGCTAGGCCAGTGTCGGTACTTTGAGGGAGGTTCCCCGTGCTTTCGCACGGACCTAATTAAAGTAAACCTCGTTTTCCCAGAGGCGTAACCTCGTTGACACCTTTCTAGACACCTATTTGATCGGCTAATTGTAATGTGTAAAACTCTCCCAGGAGTAACTCTTACTCGCAGCGGGTATCGGGATCCAACTATCTCATAGAAGGTATGCAATCTCATTACAAATTTCAACACTTGAAATTCCCGATAATATTTTACCCCTAGCCTCCTATGACCTTGACAAAGGCCAACAAACCATAGGCTGCTAGTCAAGTTCAACCCGTCATTTCGTGATTGAATTAAACCCACCTGCACGACCCTTGACAAAAGCCAACAAGGTCGTACGACTACCCTAACCCAATCTGCATCATATGCATAAGCAGATAAGCACTAGTCAGCTACCGCACACTACGCCTTGATAAAGGCCAACAAACGCAGCACGAATACTAACTACTACTTATCTAAAATGACGGAGGGCTGCGACAGGTTTTTCTGAAAACCTATTGCGTAATGAACTTGATATCGTTGTAGAATCAAATGATTTTAAAATGGAGTGTTTTTTAGGCTTTTCTAGTTTTGCTAAAGGGGTCACTCCCGGTGAAGGGATCGTCGGCCCTTTCCTCGTCAAATGAGGTGCGGGATATATCATATATATCACTGTGCAAAGCAGAAACTATAGAAGCAATCAAAAGACAAACCGAGTGTGTAGCATCTGCCAGTTATTGCTAAAGGGGTCACTCCCGGTGAAGGGATCTCGGCCCTTTCCTCATCGAATAAGGTGCAGGATGTTCTACAAGGAACACCGCGATGCAAAGCAAGAATTGTAGCTACCTGGTTTTGAGAAATTCGATCCCACAACATCTTTTAGGTTTCTTTTCTTTCATTAATCATATTAATGAAGTCCCATCATTTAAGCACCTAAACATCACAGATAAATATAACGTACGCTTATGCCATCCGCATTCGCCTCGATGTCCCGTCTGCACCGTTAGGTTAGGTAACTAATGGCAGAGCGAGGCAGGGCTAGTGCGGGTGTAAAACATAAGTAACGTCTATATAATATATCATATATACTATATATAATATCTATCTGAACATATTACATGATCACATCACAGATAACGCAGCAGAAAATATCATATGAAATATTGGATATACTAGGACGTCCGTATTTTATTTTGAGCCTGTATAAAACACGGATTCCACGGTCGTGATGAATAGCCAATCCCACACCCCTAGACCTCTACGAGAGCGGCAAGCAACCCTACCAATTCTAGGGTTAGGAGACCCGGACTCGACTCCTCGAGATGGTCTCCCACTGGACCCTAGAACCCGGTTACTTGTGCTCCCCTCCTTGGGTCTATTCTAATGCGGAAAAGTAAATAATATACATCAACGGTGACATCTTCCGCAACCTGGAAGTGACCCAATAAAAGAATATTAGATACAAGTTTTTACATGAATGATAAAGAAAAACACTCATCTCACATAAAAAACTCCGGCCATTCAAACATGACGATCCAATATAACATATCCAGCAACACATAACATCACATGTCATCAACGTAAGTAAATATGCCCATCCCAATTGTCGTTGACATATAGCAACGAAACCGGCGATATCACATATTACACTTACGGTCACAGAAAAGAAAGTGTAAAACTACAACAGTTGGAATCCGCAAACTCTTTAGACATCGCATGCCTAATCAATGAATTCCTTAGACATCACATGCCTAACAATTATAAACCCCGCATTTTAGTCTCATTTATCGAAAACGCTTTTCAATATCAAGTCGGGCAATTCAACAAGATTCCCGGCATCCTGACCGAATGCTCGTCGCAAACTTTAGTAGACGGCCGCACCCCCGATACCGTCGACGAAGTGCACTAAGGCGGAACACCGCTGCCGCGAGCACCCGAACGGATGCTTTCGGCGACGGGCTTCTCCTACAGTCACTTGGTCGGGGCTATGGGGGCGTGGCTATCTATTAAGTTTACCGGCGAGTATCCGCGTACCCTACGCGATTGCGACGGACTTTTGATCACATCAAAATTCCGTGGCAACCGATCAAGTGAGACTAAACTGCTATATTTATAACATTCAAATCAATTATCTCATAACTACTTGTGGATTCCAAATATTGTATCAAATTCCAGATAAATAGAAAATGTTAAACTTTCCGATCGAACAATCAAGCGCCCAAGTTTTCCCGAAACAGCTCAACATATGAAATAAGTTTAAAAACATTCACTTCATGCCACAGTACCGACGGTCCAGCCGTAGAAGGGTCAAGCCAACGCCTCACATGTGGCATGCCGTGCTGCCCCAAACTCTAAGGTTCAAAGGGCAGTTCAAGACGGTCACATAATCGAGTTAAGGTTTGTTGTCTTCTAGAGGGTCCATCGCGTTACTTGCACTACTTAGAACGTCTTTAAACTACGGAAAGATCCAACACTTGGAAATTTCCCGACAGGGGAAAAAGTGGGTATTTATATCCGGTCGAACTTTTTAACATGTTCTAAAATACCCGGAAAAACACACAGACGAAGTTAAACTTCCTGATTGAAATATCGAGTCCCCAATACAACCCAGAAAACTCAACTCTTGAGCAAACTTTAAAAATTCCCAGAAAATACAGCAATTTCAGAGAGAGATTACTGTGCAAACAGAAAAAGATGAAGTGACAGAACGGCCGCGGAACCGCCGCACGAGCCATGCTCATGCCGCGGTTCCGTGGTGCTATAGTCGACTTAGACGCACGTGCAGCACAGTAACCCCTCAAAAACCCTGCTGAAATTTTTGGATATTTTTAATTAGGAAAAATGCACAGTTTCAGAAAATGTACAGAAAAGGGTGAAATTTAGGGTTTCGGAGTTCGATCGGGTTTCTAACATCGTCTACACATCGTCTAAAGCTCTAGCTAGGCTCTGATACCACTGTAGGGTTCTTAGACACACTCATGAGGTTCTACAACTGATCAACCATGCCAAAATCAAATTTTTCATGTGCCTAAGAATCCTATGCAAGATCGTTAACTAGAGATTAGGCGAAACTACAAGCAAGCAAACAACTTTGCTATTAAGTGAATGGGATTACAACCTTTGTAGATCCGGTCCTCCACTTCTTTAGCTCCGTGTTGACGTCTCTCCGCTGCGATCATCAGAATCCCGGACTCTAGCGATGGTTTCGTCGGAGAAATAATCGGGCTAGGTCGTTGACTTCGATACCTAAGATGATCTCCGTCGAGGCGACTCTAACTCAAGTTCCATCTTCACTTGGTCATGAACCTTGTGAAGAAAACACCCTATACAACATGACAAGTGGTAGAGGATGAAGAAATAGGAAGTGGGTTCACTTTGGATTTGGATTTCTCACTTGATTTCAACACTTGAAATTTTCTAGCAAACTTTCTTCACTTCATGAAGAAGATGAAGAAGAAAGAAAAAGAATCAATCAATGGAATTAAAAATCAAGTGAAGTCTATCATTTAGCAATCATGGGTGAGTTAACTTATGTAGAGAATAAACTAGGGTTTAGGTTGATGGTTAGGTTAAGGCATAAAACAAAATGGTTTGATTTTTCAAAGATGCTTAAAAGAAACTTCATGAAGCTTCAAGCAAGAAAACAAACAAAGCCACCATTTTGGTTTTTGCCAAATTAAATAAATAAATAAATAAATAAAACCTTAACCATTAACCTAAACTATGGTTTAAAGCATACACACCCAAGTTTGCATGTATCATCAAACATGATACAAACTAGTGCACAAACATATATCATATATACAATGTGCACAGTCAAGTGAGAAAATCAATCTTAAGTGAACCAATACTAGTAAATGTAAAATAATATATCAAATATATAATTATACATTAAATCATTAAATCAACACTTGATTTAATAATCCGGTCATATTGCATATAACCGACTAATATCAATAGTAACAACTTATCGAATCAACACTTGATCCGATAACCCGGCTATATCGCATATAACCGATCAATGTCACAAATCGCGAGAATCGAATACAGTATCACATACTGGTATTATTCTCGGTCCCACACATATCTCATATGCGCTCCTATTTCGTTTCGCTTAAGCCAGGAAACCTCTGTGTAGGACTCTAAAGACTCGTCAATACGCCGGCAGTAGGTGATGATCATATCAAACACCCACAAGCCGCAAGAGGTCTGCTAAACGTAACGGCCACCCGGGTATTGAGCGATCAGAAGATCAACGAGCAAGCCCGCTCACACTCCTGTGAATCCAACCAGTAACACTTACCGTACAGTCCGGTCTCGTCGTTTGATATGTCGCATATCTCGCCTAGGGGTGGTAAATGTCAGACCCCAATAGCTCGATAAGTCGTGTCGATATGAGGTCTATAACAGTTCGAGAAACTACTGATAACACTTACCAGTAAATCTCAGCAACTCTGGCCAGAGATTTCCGGTTATAGCCAATCGAACACAGCGCAACATCAACTCCCTACCGGGAGAGACGAATCCCCTCCTATCGCTCGTTGCCTCCATGTGAATCGGGACTGTACCCAAAAAACACCGTTTTGCACATCCTCTTGGACGTGGTAAGGTGGAAATCAAAGCACAGTGGGAATCACACAAGACTCTATAACGATCTCGGGTCTACAGACTAACCTGTACCAGTGTCACCAGAGAACTGCCATCTGACGTAAGGTATAATACCATCTGGGAGTTCTCGGCGAGTCCGTCCAGTGTACCCAGTCTCCACTGAGCACCCGTACATCATCTCTGATGTCAAACACCAATGGATATGGGATCATCCATCGCCCATCTGTATGGGTCGAGAAGGTATACGCTAGTCTACACTGGTATATCGATGCCCTGTCTCGATACACCCACGACTAGGGACCTTGAAGGATGTACTTATGGACTACCATGTCCCCACTAGTATGATCCGCATCATAGTCCAGGTAGTCAAGTAAACATCCTAAGGGCTTTACCAACACAGAGAGACAATCAGTGTACACGTTAAGGTAAAGAGCAACCAGATAGCATACTATCATGTCGAGCAAGAAAGTCCTCCCTATATATGTCCAAGCATCCACTACAATATACATCCTATGTATAGTAATGGCCTCTAGGGCATACATATAACTAACAGAAGCCCCAGCCGCGGCAGTGGCAGAGGCAGAGGCAGAGTAGTTCTGCCACCCGGAAAGCTGCGTAGGGAGTTTCATAGGGCCGGTCTTGCACCCCGATCGGTATCCCTTTCCGATGATTCCTTCCGTGTAGACTTTGCCACATCTCTAGGTATATTGCACGCATATTCATTTTGAATGTAATATTATAGATATACACACATATTTATTTCAAAATTACTTATATAGTCAATGTTTAATTGTCTAGCTGTTGGTGGTGCATCCACATCAGAGGCAGAGACCACCACCGCACCTGCTGGTATGTTTATATATCCTATAGTGCATGCATATTGATTTAGAATGTTATATCATAAATATACACACATTCTTTTTGCTCTTACTCAGATAATAATTTTTTGATTTTCTAGCTGTAGGTGGTGCCTCCATATCTCGGGCAGAGACCCCTGCTGGACCTGCGGGTATATTTATATATACTATATTGCATGCATATTGATTTAGAATGTTATATTATTGATCTACACATTCTTTTTGCAATTACTTATATAATCTATTTTTAATTATCTTATTATAGGTGGTGCGTTCACATCTGGCGCAGAGGCTGCTTCTGCTACTTCCGTACCCTCCGCTCAGTCTGTAGGTTGGTTTGAATAAATATAAAATATTTATTCATTTTTCATATTCTCTAAGAATAAACATGAACTCCATATAATTTTATCGTCAATGTTTATTTTCTAGTTGGAGGGGACGCGTCCACGTCCAGGTCACCAGCTGTTCCTCACCGAAGAAACTATCGTCCCGCTCATGCTGCTGCCCGGGCCCAGGCTCGTGCTACTGTCGCCGGAGGTATATATCGCACTTCAATTTTCGTTAATCCTTGATTTCTTAATACCACCTTGTCTTAATATTCCTTGTCTTGATATTTCTTGTAGATGCGAGGCAGCCCCATCCCGAGAGGGGGGCTCGAGAGCCGAATCAGTCCCACAGGCTGAGACCCGACAGAGCTAGGAAGGAGGCATCATTCCCCCTCTTCTTTACCCCCTACTATCGTTATACCGGCGATTATGCCGAGAGGTTCGGCCGGTATATAGGGGATGAGAGCCGCATCCTAAAAAAGTATACACTTCACGTTGAGTGGGGCGATCGGCACCGGAGCTCATTTGCCCTCTTCTGAGATCAGGCTCGGGTATTAATATATATTTTCATTTGACTTATCCAATATATTTATTATTATTTAACACTTATAATTTAAATACATTATTTTTTGTATTTGCAGTTAGATTACGACTTTCAGCCTATACCCGACCCTGATCACCCAGAGAGAGTGCTCGATCTTCACGCTCTGTACTAGGGCCTAATGAAGAACATGCAATCAAAGGTCCGATACAATAGGAACGAGCTGAAGATCGACTGCTATTCTCTGTGGATGGCGACCCCCGAGACAGAGAGAGCGGCTTTCCTACATACTCCGGTCTTTGCGAGAGTCGACGTAGATATATGGCATCTCTTGTGCCAATATTTTGACTCTCAGCGCAAACAGGTTTGTAATTTAAATTTAATTCACTGTTTAGTATATAATTTATTTTTTTGTGTTGCTTAATTAAAAAACTAAATCTAAATGTGTTGTGCAGAAACAGGCCGATCAAAATAAAGAGAATAGAAAGTCGGCGAAGAGGGGTCGCCCCACTTATACAGGAGGCTCGAGGAACATTACTCGTGTCATGGAGGTATCGGTAAATTACAATAGATCTATTTTGATATAATGTAATATTAAGAGTTATTTTATAATATATGTAAATTTTTGGCGAATTGCAGGGAGCTCAGACCCTGGCGCAGGGTGGTATGCCGAGCGTGCTGACCGCGTATCTTGCCGTCCACGGCATCTCGACAGATCCCGCCACGAGCGAACTTCGATTCCCCGACACCGCTATCCAGGAGTACTGCGTAAGTGTTAATATTTATTCTAACATGTTTGAAATTTTTGTTTTGAAAAGTTCAAATTTAAATGATATACCTATATTTTAATGGTTAATGTGGGTGTAGGAGCGGATGGTGGAGCAGGCGGAGGCATCGGGGATCGATTTTATTGGACAGACTAATCCGATACTACTAACCCCAGTCCTAGACGCCGCATACGGAGGGCACCACGGAGGTTGAGAGAGAGGCCGGGGACTGGATCCTAGCAGGGCCCATATGAGGTTGGACTCCACTCCGGCGGTTACTTCCCCTACCCCCCGTGAGCGATGTCTAGAGCATGATATTGCAGTCTTGAAGACCACCGACGAGGAGTTGAAGGAAATGTTGGTACGTATACTACTTAATAGTAAAATATTATATATATCACATTATTGATAGTAACATATGCAATATTAGTAGCCTGAGCTTATTTGATTGTAGACTTAGTTTTGATTAATCATACTTACATAAAACTATCTAATTAAAAGAAACTATGGTTTTCCAAACTAGATATCCAAACGAGACCTAAGTCCCTAAGTATTCTTACGCGTTTATTACACACAAAAATTAACAGATGCAACAGGCTGCTTCGGCTGCGGCTCCACAAACTACTACCTCGGCTGCGGCTCCACAAGCCACTACCTCGGCTGCGGTTGCGCAGACCACTCCTGCAGCTCCACAGCCCGCTCAGACTCCCACACAGTCCGCTCCTTCATTGGTCGAGTTTTTGACGACTCAGGGCTGCACCGAGGAGCAGATGCGCCAGATTACGACGTTTATTAGAGGTGGAGGAGCTGTACCGAACTAGCGTAGCTTTTTTTTAATATTTTTTAGGATGTATGTACTTGATACATATTGTATATATTTTGGACGATTTTGGTGGTTGTTTAATTGTTCACGATGATTTAGATTGATATCGTATTCTGTTTCTTTACTTCTTTTATATATTATGCGTGAGATGTTGATCATGAATATTTCTGTATTTGGTTATATGATGTGTATATTATTATGCATAGGGCGGGGAAAAAACAGTAGCCCCATTTTTTTTTTTTAAAAACTGATATTTTGCCCCTACGAATTAATCCGTAAGGATATCGATTGCACGTACGGATTAATCCGTAGGTGCAATATTTGCCCCTACACAGTTATCACTCAGTAACAGGGGGTTAAACTTGCCCCTACGAATTTATCCGTAGGGACATTTATATGGACCTACAGATATATACGTAGGGATAAATATCGGGACCTACTTATAAATCCGTAAGGGCAAGTATTTATTTTATAAAACAATAAATTAAATAAATAATTTGTCCCTACAGAGTAATCCGTAAGGATTTTTGTTCCTACGGAATAAGGCGTTGGGGCAATTATTAATCCGTAGGGTCATGTTCAGGACAAAGACTTGCACCAGCGGCCTTTGTCCCTACGGGGGAATTTTATGACCCTACGGATTAATTCGTAGGGGCAGTGGTTTGCCCCTACGGCTAAATCCGTAGGGACAATCCATTATTGTAGTAGTGTATAAATAGGGCATGATCCATTGCAAGCTAGTCCGTGTTTTCTAAAATCGGAAACTCTCGGTCTACGACATATTTGAACGATTCAATCCGTTCAAGTTGATCACCCTATCCTCAAATGTACGTGTATGAAAAATCAAAAGATTTAAAGATCTTTAACGTATGTATTGATGGGTGCAAAAATGAACATCTTTCGATAATGCAACATGAACTTCATCCGATACATATGTTAGAGCTCTTTAATTCCATTGATTTTTCATATACATATATTTGAGGGTAGAGTGATCAACTTGAACGGATCGGATTGTCCAAATATATCTTAGACCGAGAATTTCCGTTTTTAAAAAACGGACCGGTTTACCATGGATCACTCCCAATATAAATATATTTATCACAACTAGGGAAGCTGGGCTTTATTAGTTTCAAATGGCCAACCCCAATGCAGATCCTATTTATTTAATATCCTGCTGTTGTCATTAATGATTGAAGGAACTTATCAAAAGCCCTTATTGCTTGCAAACAAGGGAACAATGAGAAAGGAATCAAATGCTACTGCCTCTCAAGCACTTCCAAAAACAGTTCAGTTCCATTTTTCAAATATACGTGGCATCTTTTATTAGATCACAGGTAAGCAAATCATTAGAAAACAGTGTGCATAAATACAGCACTAATAATGATGAGGACACATGGATTCATTTTCCCCACTTGGCCCCGCCCGTTTCGATGAATGGAAGTAATCTTGAAGTTACTTTCATAAAAAAAATCATAAAAGCAGTAACGTATTGCACTTCTTTTGTTTGTTTTGTTTATGAAATTAGTTTTATTGAAGTAATAAATGGAATTATTTTATTCAAACTTTATTTAAGACCATTAGAGAGAATGGAAGAAGCCTAAAAGTAATTAATGTTAAAAAAATATTACTTTTCCACCTCTTTCCTTTCCTTACCTTCTTTCCTTACCTTATGCTTCATGCCACACGATCCACGTCAATATATAAAAGTAACTTCTAATGCTACTTATCAAAACAAACGCTTAAAGTGTCGAAAATAAGCATACTTCATGGTTAACAAACATGCCCTAGTCTTAGTATTAGCCCCAGCTAGCAGATACATAACTCAGAATAACACAGACAACAAATACAATGACCTTAGCTTTCTTCCTTTGGAATCATTGAATACCAATCATTACAACAGTTGATATATTCCAGTTATTAAATAGCGGGGTGGGTGGTTTGTTGGGGGTGGGGGTACCATGAACGGGCAAGAATAGTTAAGCCATCTCTAATGCCCCCCAACAAACCGACGACGGTCGAACTGTTTCCATTACATCACCGTGCTATAATCAAATATATTAATTTGCCACATTATATCACATTAATCTACGGTACCAAATTAAAAATGGCTAGGCCTCCTTTTCCCAGTATCGGATCTCATTCTCTTAACAGGCTTGGCCCATTGAGCCTCCTCTTCCATACTCTGCTGGGGCCCACTAGGCTTAGTTGGCTGCGGGGCCCACCGCACACCCCGACCTGAACTGGATGGAGAAGCAAAGGGTCCTGTTCCTCGACCTTGGCTTGGTGGTGATGCCGGCCCCACTCTTCGATCTTGCCTCTTCTTCTTGCAAATTACCAAATCACCTGGGTGAGTCAAGGCCGGCTCTTTCTGGAACTTCGAGGAATTAGCTCGAGTCAATCTTGTGTCTTCATCTGAGGGTGCTGGCCCACGAGGGCTGGGTTTTGGCTCGGGCTCGCTGATTGGTCTCTGACGCGTGCTTTGGCTAGCATAAGTAGACGGCTTTGGAGGTGGAGCGGCCGTCGCAACGGACGCAGCTCCTCCATGGCTTGGGAAAGTGAGAGCATTTCTTGCTTCTCTAAAATCAGCATCTGGGAATGCAATCTTCATTATGTCGAAGAAGAGATCGTGGAATTTTCTTGCTTCATACTTCACCTGATGTGGAATATTTGGTAGTCATTCAAGGTGGCATTCAAAAAGATTTAACGATAAACTTGGCTTAACTGATGAACATGGATAAACAGCCTTTGAAAAACCCGATAAAGTGAGATGTAATTTTAACAAACAGAACTTTCTCCCCATTTTCCATCCAGCATCTCCCTTGTTGGCAATTTTCCCCAGCCAGCAAGTTGCCGGGACAGAAATGGATCATTGTTCTTAATTTAACCAGTACCATGGACAATTTTTGAGAAGATATTTAGCTAAAATAGTAATAACTTTTTAAAAAGATTTTATTAATGGAGATTCTATAAATATCTTAGTGGAGATTTTTTTAAAATTTAGAATGTATAAGTTTATGAAAAAAATTTAGAATGTTACAAATGAATTTTTTTTAACAATATTTTTCTCAATTGTATAAGGAATTTTATTGCCACTGTCATGCTTAGAATCAATTTGAGTTCAACTTGAAACCCCGACCCATTTGACTTGAAATGGTAGCAACATTTAACAAACTTATAATTAAAAGAATATACAGGGGTAATTTACCAGTTAAGTTCAATTAGGGGGAAAACACTTAGCTACTGAAAGTAGTCTCAAATTTATTCTTCTGTCACTGTATATGAATTCCGCCTTGTGAATGGCTTGTCGTTCTATACAAGTTATTGTTCAAATATATGATGACCGTGAAGAATTATAGCTATCTTGATTTTAACTGACGGTATACCAAACATAAGCAAATAATAATAATAATAATAATAATAATAATAATTTTGAGCAAGGTGCCAGTCTCTCTCAAAGCAAGGAGGATTGGTGGTTGGCAAAGAGAATGGTAAGATGAGTGAGAAACAGGCATACCTCGTACGAGTACTTGCAGTACCGAACCACATTTCTTAGCATTAACTGAACATCAGCTATGAAGTCTGTCACACCATTATACTCTAAACTATCCACACACAGGTCGATTCTTCTCAAGTCTAAAGGGTTTGTAGGGTTGGCCAAACCAGAGCCCCCATTTTTCTTCCACAAGTCATAGAGAACAGGTACAATTTGATAGCCATCTTTGCTGATTCTTCTCTGCAGCTTGCTAATAACATTCTTGCACTGAAAATGAGAAAATGCTAATGTGTTTACGTTATGATTGAAAAGATACTTCCAACAATCTAGTGTACCGAAAAATGTGGCAAGGAAAAGAAGCTAATATCCGAAGTTCTATGCATAAGAAATGTCCAATAACAAATGGAATTTATGTTAGCAAGGCTATACAGATGCTCGAAGAAAGTATGAAGTTAGATAACCCACTGTTTTCCATGTTGGTCAAGTGTACTATGAGAATTCTCACATGTCAAGATTAATATCGACAAATTAGTTGAGACCTGCTAAGAGGGATTCTTATGCTTGCTGCGAGATGTAAAATTGCGAGTAGTGGCAGACAGAACTGGCCAATAAATATACAATACTAAGAAGCAAATAAATATACATCAACTATAAAGGGTTCATTGTTCTTCAACAAATTTGTCATCTCATGCGCCTCAATATCACTTGTGGATACTGGTTTTTCTCAAATTCAATAACTCAATTATCTTGTGCGGCAGCTAATATTTATTGGGGCAAAGTCTTCACTTGTCTAGTATGGAATGCAAACCAACATTTTTCAACTCCAGTAAATTAGCTACATAGTGCAGCAACTAATACCAATTTGGACAAAACTCAAGATCTATCTCGAAAGCGAGGGAAGAAAAAGGATTTTATTTGTAATATGATATAACTGAGTCTGATATAGAATGTAAAGATCAATTGTCTTTATTGTCACTTGGTTAAACATTTGTGATTTACTCATGCTCAGAAGGTAATACAATTTTTTAAACACAAATGGTGGATTATCAGTGCCTAGGGACAAGGAACTAGTTGCTAATAATTTATATGCATCACCTTGGAGGCCTGCTGAGAGTCCAATACCAATATATACCAGTTCCTAAGAAAAAGTTTCTAACAAGATGAAAGCTACAATGAACTGTATTACATGCAACATCAATGCATTAGACTTAATGATATGTTGAGATCAGATTGCTTTGTCAAAAATTTCTCTTCCTTTTCTCATCTAATAGATACTAATATCTTTTGAAATAGAAATTAAAATGCTCTCACTTTATGGTAGAACACAAATCGATTTCAAAAGCTACATCCTTCTTTTGTTGCAAGTAACTTGATGGAAGGGGGGAAAACATCTGCATAAGTTATAGCATTGGGCTGGCGGCTGCAAACTACTCAACAAGTCATAATCTAGGAGAACACACATAAACAAGAAACAGATTGATAGAGGCATATCACTCATGTTACAGTCCAAATGGAAGTAGACATGCAATACAACTTACATATTGAAGTATAATATGACAATGAATTTCTTGCTAAAGGTATTTGGCAGTATATAGTTCATTCTAATCCTATATAAAATTGAGACACTGCTAATAAACATAGCTAGTGTTAGTTGAGCATGTAAACGAAGGACACATACCTTCCTCTGCATACTGTCTGACATTTTTGAGCCTGTTACACTTACGCCACCAGTATTTGTGGCCTTGCTATTCCTAGAACGATCCATGGCATCTTCTGCAGATGAGTAACTCAACCTGCTAGATTTTTGCTTATTAATATGCAAACTCATTCTAGTCGGTAAATTACGTCTCTGGCTTGAAGATGACACGGATACATCAAGTTCTGGATCAGCTCTTGACTGCGAGTCATAGTCATAGTCATAGTCTACCTGCAAGGGTAGTTGGGTCCCATGCTGTGAATATCCTTTCCCATTGCTGGATTTGTCTTCTAATCTTTCCACAAAAGATTTTGGACGAATTCGCATACTTCGTTTACGCTTTATTTTTGGTTGAAGAACTTGTTCATCTTCACCGTCCTCGCGGTCATGATTCCAACTTCCTGAATGTTGATGATCCACATAAGAATCACCTGATATAGCAATTTCTCCTTCTTCTAGTTCATCAGGCTGGATGATGCAGAAGAGGAAAACTAATATATGGTTAGAATTACATTATATATACCATAGTTTAGATAATACAAATGGGGGGGGGGGATATTCAGCGCATGCAAACACACCATTCTTTTTGAACGAGGATTTGGCTTCGCATCTAAAGCGGAAAGAGATCCAAACTTCTGTGAAGACATGGAAGAAGGGGTAGCAGACTGATTCAACCTTCGGGTGCCAGAAGAGGACCCTGAAGACGCAGCAGCTTCCTCAAACCGTGGAACATTTAGGTTGACTGCCACTGGATGAGAGAACTCATAGCCGCCGCCATCATAAAGAAGGCCTTCTTCCAATTGCTCTTTATTATTAGGCTGCATGCCAACATCACCATTTAAGTCTTCGTCTTCGAACTCTCCTGCCTCTGCCTTTGCCTCTGCCTCCGCCTCCGCCTCTTCCTCTTCCTCCTGCAAAGAGGATGCATTCCTCTCCTCTGAGCTGGCATCAGATTCTTCGGCATCATCATCATCCAATTCCTTGTAGTTAGAATTCTTTTGAAGACGCTTTGGCCGCCCCCTTCTTTCAGCCTTAGGAGACATTGGTTCTAAATCTGCGGTACTTGCAAATATATTTTTGGACGGCTTCTTAGATAATTTTGCAACAGCGGCATTTAGTTCTCTAGAACCGGCACGAAGCCACTTTGGGACTTGACTATGTTTTATCATATCGTCGGTCCAATCAAAGTCCTCATCCATTTGATCATAAAGCTCAATTTCTTCTGCAGTACGAGCAATCATGCGATTTACCTCTTGTAAAGAAGGTACATCATGCACAGTTTCCTGATATCTCTCTTCATCGTGTAAAAGTGTCTCCAAAGTCATCCTCCTCTCTTCATGAGTTGTCCTTTGATCAAATCTACCAGCATTTATTACCTCATCAGCCATATCAATCTTATATTGTTGAATATTGTTTCGTATAAGGCTCTCAATTGTCCCAATATAACGATCTTTACCAGCAAGATCATCCTCCGGCTCTTCTTCTGTACCTCCAGTCCTTAATTCGTCTTCTTTTTGATAGCTAGAGAATTTGTCGACAACTGCCTCCATATATATGACTTTAACCTCTCTTGTTTGTCCAATACGATGAGCTCTAGCTACTGCTTGCGCTTCATTTTGAGGGTTTGGATCAGGATCGTATATGACAACGGTATCTGCAGTCTGGAGGTTGAGACCTCTTCCAGCAGCACGGATACTAAGCAAGAAGATAAAACAATCAGAATCAGGGCTGTTGAAATCAACAATTGCAGACTCTCGGTCTTCTAGACTGGTTGTACCATCAATTCGTCTATAGACAAGCCGACGCCACTGCAAGTATTCTTCTAATATATCAAGTAGTTTTGTCATGGTACTAAAAAGAAGAACGCGGTGTCCTGTTGTCTGAAGTTTTATAAGAATCCTATCAAGGATCCAAAGCTTCCCACAAGATCTAACAAGGAATTCTTTCGAGTAGTCGTTGAAATAAGGGTAGTTCAATAAGGGATGGTTACAGGCTTTCCGCAACTCCATACATTTATTATTAAGATTTTTATATATCTTGACTTGATACATTGGATTCTTCTGCGACCTGTGCAACTCATCTTCAGGATCTACCCTGATGGTACCAGTGGATTTAATCCAATCATAAACAGCACCCTGAATAGCTGACATTCTGCACCTTAGAACAATCGAGACCTGAATCATGCACCAATTGAAACATTACTGCCAATGAAATAAGAAAGTGAAAGCATAAAAAGGTAGGAGATACTAACCTTTGGGGGGAGCGAACCTTCAACATCTTCAACACGTCGCCTAAGCATAAAAGGCTCCAAGATTTGATGAAGTCTATGGATGATAATCACTTTCTTTTCGGTCTCAAGCCAGTCATCCTCCTCTTCATTATGGGAGGAACCATCCTTCTGAAAGGCCTTAGAGAACCAATCATGAAATGCTTTTTTGTTATCAAATACATCTGGAAGAAGCAGATTTAAGAGAGACCAGAGCTCCTTCAAATCATTCTGCAAACCCACAAAGCAAAGATACTTGAAAATAATCTCAATATGATGTGAGCAAACATAAAACTAAGGACTTTATATCAAAAGAGATTAAGAATGGAAAGAAGAAGTTTTAATAACATCTATATCGCTGTCAAGTCGAGGCTTCGTTGGCATAAGTTATTTAGAACCTGCAAAATATGACAATATATGTACCAAGAGAAAAGAGAGACAAACTTTCACAAGTAACAAAAAAACTTGGGGAAAATCTGAAACCCTATCTTCTGTTTTCCCATCATTATATCACTGTATGAAGTTAAGAATGACTTTTTCTTGTAAACTGATCATGGTCTTTAATGCGTGAAAGGAATTTGTGCCATCATCCTTTTCTGTGATAAAATAATTGATAATTTTTTTTTTAAACAAATCATTATACCTTCATCATCTTTAGCATTAAAGCAAATGCTATCATCCTCACCTCAAAATATTCATGCTAAACAAAATATCTCAAGGATTACAATCCTTTTCTGTGAAGTTATAGATGAGATTTTTGGACGTAGTCCTATATTGATTTGTGGAAGTTTTTCTGAGAACTATCTTTCTAACTTCCTGTCATAGTTTTGCTGGGAGCTTTTTCTAATTCCGTTGTTATGTTTTCTTTTGAAATGCAAGATTGAATTTTGCTGGGAACTTTACAGCTTAAGCTCTTAATGCCTCACTGACACTGCTTACGTTATCCTTTCAATCAAAAGAGGTTCAATTTAATGACTTTTCTAGTGTTTTAGAATATACAATGCTTGCTAAATGACAGATAAAACAACAATCGTGGCTCTACATATAAATCAATCTTCAGAAAGTTGACATAGGATAATATAATTTGAATAAGATGTATCAGAGCTAACTAGTTGAAGCTTTTAATCTTTCGATGATTCCCCTCAGTTTGTGAACTCTCAAATTCGGGTTCATTACAAAATGGTTAAAAAAATGTCGAATCGTTTAGAACTTTCTGCATTGCAAAGTGATACTGCAATACTATTTCAGGCCTGGCATTATTACAGTAGCATGAGAGATTTTTAAAAATT
Organism: Agapanthus africanus; assembly: GCA_030015575.1. Classification (NCBI taxonomy): domain Eukaryota; kingdom Viridiplantae; phylum Streptophyta; class Magnoliopsida; order Asparagales; family Amaryllidaceae; genus Agapanthus; species Agapanthus africanus. Next base: position 480,877,529 of record JASDDO010000010.1, on the reverse strand, counting down.
TCATGGGATGCAAGATTTGAGTATAATCCTAGGGTTAATTTTCAGCTCGTGATAATTAGGGTCGTTAAAGCAAATTTCAATAACTGAAGATCCGTGTAATCACATAGTTGTTCCTTTTTTCAGTTCGCTGATGAAAACAACGGAGAACTTTTATTTAAGAAACATTTGAAATTTCTATACCAATACTGGAATTAATGTAGTGTTTTAGTCATGTATCGAGCTTGCTAGTGGTTGAGTTTCAGGTTTAACATAAGTCGTTTTGGAATGCCAAGCTATCAGTTTAAAAAGGGAATTTTTGGATTTTCAAAAGGCAATGGGTCTAAGGGGACAAATCATTCTTTCATATCAGTAAATATAAATGCATCTCAATATCAATTCAGCTGGATATTTATGCCTTGTGGAAGCATAAACTTGATTTACTATCATTTTACAACAATAGTTAACATACCTGTAAAGGAGTCCCAGTGAGAAGCAATCGTCTTTGGCAACAATACCTATCAAGATCACGAGCTAGAACCGACTCTCGATCTTTCATGCGTTGAGCTTCATCGATAATGATATATTTCCAATCAATTTTATTCAACTTTGAGCGATCAAACATGATAAACTCATAAGTAGTGACAAGCACGTTAAACTTCTTTGCACAAACCTCCTGGACAACAAAGACATGCAATGAATAATTTAGTGAGCATCATTTATGAAACAGAAATTACTGTAGCCTTTTAGCAGAAGCAATACCTGCTTCTCACAATCATTGGTAAAATGGACACACAAATGCTAAATGTATACCATTGATCAATTTATGCAAACAAATAAATGCGAACAGTGACAAACTTTTAAGCAAAAGAAATATGCTGCCTGTTTTCAAGGAGTTTACTGGCCTCTTTATGATCCTATCTTCACTATTCCATTGATCAATTAACCAATAAGAGTTGCATGGAATAGAAATGCATCTCAGAACCCCGGCCTACAGGACACATATAATTTTTTGTTTAAAGAAATAGACAAAAGTTTGCACATATCATGCCATTTTAACCCAAAAAATAGGATTTATAAAATTTTCAAGCTATGGACACCCCCGTTGCAGATGAGCTAGCTGACATACTTGATTATTGACAGAGGCCTACTTGTCAAAATGCATGGGCTAAGCCAATGCATGTGTAGCAACGAATGCATGTATATCTACATTGCTGTGTAAATAATGCATGCATGCTTGAATAAAAAAGAAATTTCTGCTTCCTACAGCCATGTGCATAAATCGGAGTGGATGTAACTAGTTGCTTAGATCTTTCGTTTGACCAAATTATTTGAAAATACATTATAATCTAGATACTGTGAAACCCTTGTACACAGTTTTAAAAGCGAAAGGCGAGGCCTAGATTACATAGCTCTGTATTGCCTGAGGCAAGAGCGCCAAATAAGGCAATCCCCTCAAAGATGCCAAAAATATTTTACAAATAGCATTTAATTCATAATAGATTTACAATAACGACTTTTAACAACAGACAGAAGAATGATATGAAAGACAGATAACACAAAAATTAAATTGTGAATAGATAAAACTACATTTCTAAACTTAGACACAAAGTCATGAAGAAAGTTAAAGAATCAACAACAAAGCATGCTATGAAGCAATTGATGCTCTTCTTTCATATAAGTATTCAAAAAATAAAATAAAATTACCAAAGTAAACAATTCACATATGCAAGTATGCACAATAAATAGTAAGTACAAACTAACAAATAAAGATAGTAATTACCATCATATTCAATTCGGTATGTTTGTACTTCCTAAATAGGTTCCATGAGAGAACAATAAATAGACTTTAGTTAGTAGACAAAAATATGAATGTAATATGTGCATGTCTTGCACATGATTTCTACACCCTGCAGTTATTTTATCCTTTTGAACTCACATATTCCTCTCCAATAAAATTGTTAAACCAGAGAGATAGTTATGGCACCAAATGAATTTTAATAGAAAGAAGGCAGTACTGAACATCTTACATGAGAGAACAGCCTTGCCCTTTGGTCCTTTGTACCGACATAATAGATACATGATACAGATGGCAGCCAGCTATGCAGCTCACTCTACAGGAAAAAAACCCCATGAAATAAGTCGATAAGAAGCTTGTAAATGAAAATTATGCAACAAAAAAGAACGCGAGATTGGAAGTAGCATATTTGACCTTCCAATTTACTAAAACAGCATTTGGAACTATAATGAGATGGGGGCCATAGTTCCCTTTGAACTCCATCAAATAAGCAATCAGTGCCATTACCTGCTTGGACAACAAAGAAAATATTTTATTATTAAAAATGCGGAATAACATTGAACATACAATTATGAAAACAGCGATTATCCTAATAACAGACATGCTTTAACATAAACAGTTCAGCATATTGTATCTTTATACTTGAACAACAAACTCGACAAAAGAGTACAGGATAGTACCACACATGAGTGCCCATATTATGAATATCAGGTTTATAAATATAACTGTGGTATATAGAAGCAGCTAAGAGAAATAATTGTGGAAAGCAAGGAAAAAAGAAAATAATAAGGTGATGACCTGCACAGTCTTGCCAAGTCCCATTTCATCTGCCAAAATCCCGTTCAACTTGTTATTATACAAGGAAAGCATCCATTGCAACCCAACCTGGAAAAGCAGAAATTGAAAGGCAGCTTAATTTACCAGTAAAGTAAATGGATTTGCACAAGCAAACGAAGGAATTTTTTTTATATTTGGAACTGATGAGAAAGCAATAAACTCGATCAATTTTATTAAGAGATAAATCATCTCAATTTATACAGTTCATAACACAACTAACTGATAACTAATAATCCCAACAATCTAACACGGTAATCATACTCAATAACATAAATCAGAACTTACTTATCTTATCTGATTTATGATAACCATAATATCTAATTCGGTTATATTCAAATATCTCATAATCTATCATCCTCTCTCAAACTCACGATGCATAACCGAGAGTTTGGATAATATCTTGAACCAAAATATATAACTTGTAGAACAACGGAGAAGAACAGATCTAAAGCATCGAGCATGACAAACTAATACCCTTTGGTCTCTTTCACGGATTAAACGGTGGACCGAATAACCTGCAGTCTATTTTGCTAGAAATGCTAAAGGAAGAAGATCATGCTTGCTAGAAGACATGATGAGAAAAGAATAGCTGCTTGGACAGTATAAGAACTTGCTGCTAGAAGACGTCATAAAAAAAGAATAGTTGCTTGCACTTGATATTGATGGAGGCAACTGATTATGATCAAACTTAGAGAACTCATTTTTGAATTAGATATTATTGACGCAACTTTATTTATTTTGAAATAATAAACTAAAAATATAAATGAAGATAAATTATGGATTGAGCCATTGGGTCTGATATCATGATAAGAAAGCAATAAACTCGATCAATTTTATTAAGAAATAAATCATCTCAATTTATACAGCTCATAACATAACTAACTGATAACTAATAATCCTAACAATCTAACACACTAATTATAATCTCAATAACATATATCAGAACTGATTTATGATAACCATAATATCAATTTAGTTACATTCAAATATCACATAATCTAACCGAAACCTACCAGCTGATAATCTCTCAATGTTCCTTGCCGTAACATTGAGGGCTGTCTCACAACTCTTTCATTCACAGCATGTGCCAAATTATAATACCTGCTAGCCATGAGAGAAATGGCAACCTGAATCAGTAAATGTGCATGCATGACTTCATATCAAATAATAAAGGGGGTAGCTGCATTAAATGTACAGATGCAGAACACCACAAATATCCGATCTTCACAATGAAGACATGAGTAGTCAGGGCTGAACTTACTTATTATCAGACTCGCTATCCCTTGGTGCATTCATTTCAGAGAATCTATTTCTGATCATTACCTCCTCTCCAGCACATATTGCGGCAGCCTTGACTTCTTCTTCAGAAAGGCCCTAATAAGAGGGGAAGAGGGAAGGGGTCAAAATATAGCTTAAATACACAGGATTAAAAGAAAGATAACAAGAACAGCAACAGGAGAATTGAAATGGGAATCGATGCCAACCTGAGATTGTGCAGCAGCTGCAGCTGCTTTCGCAGCCTCTTCCACCTCTTGGTGATTCTTTGCCGCTGTTATTTTCCCTCCAAGTTTGTGGAGATACTCTTCTGTTTGAGACAAAAAGGATGAAAGAACAGCATAACGCTGCGACGCATCACCAGGTACATTGGTCTGTTGTTCCAACAGCATTTCACGATATCTATCAACATCGTTGTTCTTCAAGGCCTCCATTCTTTTGTTTCGGTCATCATCCTTTCTCTTAGAAAACTCCCTTAACATCCTTTCATGATATTTAGCCACTCCTCTGTTGCGAGTTGTTCGTGCATCACGGATGGCCCAGTGAGCTTCCAAGAGCTTCTTGCGCCACAGGAAGATGGACTTCAACTGTTTTTCCCTTGCAACCTTTTGTAACAGCTGAACTTGCCTTGCGAGTTCAATGCGTTGTCGTTCACACTGTCTAACAAATTTACGATATGGCCGATCAGCCATCGTCATTATCTCCTGCTGATGCTGATCAACCTCACCCCTCAAACGAGCCTGATAATCTAACAGACGAAGCTTTTTCTCTTCTATTTGCAGCCTCAGAACTAAATCAGGTCTGATCCTTTTTCTTTCCAAGTTTACGGACAGTAAACCACTTATCTTTTTCAAGTTCTCGGTTCTTTTCCTGTTAAGAACTTCCATGCCTTCCTCATATAGCAAATCATTTACTTTGTAAGCTAAAGTCAAACCACCAGAGTTATTTGCAGCAGATGCTTCAAAGGTTTCAGGCTTCCTAGTAAAGCAAGGAAAATCAAAAAGTGGACCATGATATTTTCTTGTAGGGACATCTTTTGAAACTGGTGCACTACAATTAGGGGCTGATTTATTTACAGCATCAGTTGTGGCACTGGGGCCCGGGACTGCTTTCCCCTTAATGGCGTTATAATCAGACTTAGCTGATTTTAATTGGCCATCTTGTTCAGCCTCTGGCTCAGATTTAACAGAAACAGGAGTGCTTTGTTCTGCCTTCCCACTAGATGATACAGGTTGAGGTTCCTTTATTGAACTCGATGGTCCTTGCAAATGATTAACTAAAGCTGCTTTTTCTTCTCCGCTACCAGATTCCTTCTTCAACAAACCATGTCCTACGCTTGCCGCAGCAAGCTGAGGAGAGGTGTTGCTAGTCTTTACTTGTTTCGCTTGCTCTTCAACAATCTTCCCATTCGAGTTTTCATGGTTCGATGTCCCTGGTGAAGGAAAAACCTGTTGTGCCTCCAAATCAAGAGGTGGCGGTACAATGGCTTGAAGAACTTCCTGTGGAAGAGCACCTTCACCACGCTGCAGAGGACACGCATAAGATGTTAGGGTTAAAATATACTAGTTTTCAGGCACATACTCTGCACATGCAACATGAAATGTTAGCAAGCTTATATTTATATACTATGAGGTTTACAACATACTAGATTTCCAGCACATATTCTGTGCATGCAACATAAATGTTAGTCAGCTTATATCTATAGACTGGAATATTTTCTTATAAAATAAATTTTGTATTGCAAATTTACGACTACTAAAGAGTTTATATGCTGTATATTTTATGAATGATGGAAAACGAGATATGAGCAGCCGATATTTTAAATATTAAAAAAAATTGCCACTTTCTTTGTCTGGGTTTACATACTTAAAAGGATGTTGAGCCTCCAGCTATATATTTACACAGAGGGAGAAAGAGAAAGAAAAATTGTCTTTCCCCAATACCTTGAGCCGTCTAAAGGCCAATATTTGAGCTTTCAGAACATGAAGTTGCTGCTTAGTAAATCCAGAGTGTTGTTGTGGCACTTGATTTGGTCCCCCCTTAATTGGTGGAACAGACCTCCCAGCCTCACTTGAAGGAACTGCAGGTTGTGGTGGTGGTCGGTTTGATTGCTTTAATTGTCTCAAGTACTGAGTTTGAAGAGTTTCAGTCCCGCTTAATTTATTCTTAGTGCCTGAATGGTCTATGCTATGGCTTGAGCTACCCGGATTCTGTGGTGGATGCATAATTGGAGCACCATTCCCTGTTGACATTGAAGGTTGATCTGCCTTCTCATTTTGATTAACACCAACTTGTTGTTGCACTTGAATGTTGTTGGTCCTCAGCAAACTGGTATCTGCGCTACTAGATCTTGATCCAAAGGGAGGTGTTTGCTGAGCTTTCACTTGACCGCGCAGATCATTGGCATAATGCCCATGACTAGAAGTTTCACCACCAACTGATGAAGCTGTAACCTCTTGTTTTGATGAAGGTAAGCTCAGTTGTTGTGCAGCTCTACCTAATTCATTTGGCTTCTGCATTGCAGCCAACCTAGCAGTTTGCCAAATCGGTAGAAGCTGGGAGATCAAATTAGCATTGCTCGGAAGAGACAAGTCAATACTACGCTCCATAGCCCAGGCTTGAAACTGGGTCATCACTAACTGGTTGTTTGCAAAATTTTCCATGCTTGCCTGCGATTGTACTGATTGCATGGGCCTTACAGCATTCGTTGGAGTTTGCTGTCCAACCAAATTTTGAGGAGGTTTCAAGTCGCTTCTCTGAAAAGTACCAGCACGCCCTTGCTCCATTTGCTTCTCGGATTTTGGAAACATTGACGTTTGTGGTTGATTGGTTGTTTGAAGAGACATAAGATCTTGCATCTTCAACTTATTTCCATGCACGTCTTGCTCCCTTCCATGTGGACCAATGATGCCAAATTTTCCTTGTTGCTGCATCAGCATATTACCATGGGACTTTTGTTGCTGGGAAACTTGAGCATATTGGAGGTAAGCTTGATGAACTGGATTCAGGTGATTTGGTTCTGGGCCCCGTCCTTTGTTCTGATTTTCATCATGAAATTGATGAGGTGAATCATTAAACTTCCTCGATGAATGAGATAAAGGTATATAGAACTTGAAGGAGATGGAAAGTTACTCACAGCAATGACCCCATGTACACCACCTACTGATTGTTGTTGTTGTGGTGGTGGTGGTTGCTGTAACCGTTGCTGCTGCTGCTGCTGCTGCAGTATCCAAATAAAAAAAAGTAAGGTAATTGATTAAAAAAACAGTTGCATGAATTTATCATACTAGGTGCATACTTTCATCACATTTTTGGACTACAATGTCTGCATGAAGTGCGAGCATAAAAGACAAATGATACAAGTGCTGGAATCGCAATAAGAAATATCCATCCCTCCTCTAATTCCTACCACTGCTTACAGTAATAATATCTCGCAGGGTTTTAGGATATGTAAAGAACTACTTCAACTCCCGAAAAACGAACGAAGGAAACGAAAAACGAAGACATGGAGAGCAAAAATCAACACTCGCCTGCTTCAAAAAGAAATTGAATAAGCAGAAACTTTGGAGAAAACTTAACTTTTATAAGGTCATAGGACTAAAAGAAAACACAAGACTGAGCAGGATATAAAACTAAATAACAAAACAAATTCGATTATAAAGAGATTAACACCAAAAGCAACACACTTGCACAAAGTGACATCAAAAATTACAATCCACTCAGAACGAATAAGACAAGGGAGGAAAACTAATTATTTCATCCTAGAGTTAAATGTATGTCTAGTTCTTAAATACAAACAAAAAGAGACATTTATTGCACACAATCCAATGAACCTCTTTCTAATCATAAAAAGCAACATGCTGCTGAAATCACTGATAATTATCCCACATTCCTTAACACAGATCTTAACTTGGCAAGAACAATTAACTACAGATTCGATTCCATTTCCAAAAACTAGAAATTTAACTGTAATGGGGACAAAATATAATCTTTTTCCCCCAGTAACTTTCATAATTACAGATACCCGAAAGAAATAATAAGGAGAAGGAAAAATAACCACTTGCTAGAAACTAACCCAACAGTCAGCGAGTAAACTAAACAGTTATAGCGCTTGGTTAACAAAATCTTTTTTTTTTAAATAATAAAAACTGAAGATTGATTCTAAGCCCTCTGATTTTCCCACAAAATTGGAAAGGGAACGAAAAAACCGCCGCCGCTATTCAGATCCCCATGCAAACAATAACCGACACAGGACAAAACTAAAAATTGGCGCGTAAACTAAACTCACATTCCTCAAAGCTAGCTGCTGCTGCTGCTGCTGCTGATGCTGATGGATCGAATCAAACCCTAGCTGATTCGAAACGGCGGATGAAGACGGCGACGATGAGGATGAAGATGGCGCCGCTGGGTTCCGTCCATGGGACCCACCGCCCGATTGCATGCGGATTTGATGGGAACTCTAAAAAAAATCGATTTTTAAGGGGTTTGAGGAAACCCTAGAAATCTGAAGGGAAAGATTCGCGGCGAACTTTTTGGGGAATTGGGGAAGAGAAAGGTAAAATTGAAGAGAATCCTTGAGAAATTGACAGAATAATAGGAAGTTGACACGGATTTGGGGATTTTCTTCAATTGCCCCTTAGAGTCGAGTCCTCTAATCTTTTGTGAAGAAGGGTTTATAAAGATGTTTTTTCCTTTTCCTTTTATATTTTTTTTGGGTGTATGTCGTTTATGCCCGCTCACGTTATGATTATTAGGCACGAACGACCATATAAATCATTTTTGTGGGCGGGTTCAATCGACCGTGTATTTATTAGTTATCTTTGGACATGTGTGGTCAACCGCATATTTATTTAGTTATTCACTTCCGTGAGCGTGTTCTATTAGGTAATTCACTTCCGTAGACGGATATGATCAGTAGCATAATTCACTTCCATGGTCAACCGCATATTTATTAGGTTATTTGTTTCCGTGGGTGGGTGCGGTCGACCGCATGGTTCACTTACATGGGCAGGTGCGGTCGTTATTCGCTTCCGTGAGCGTGTGCAGTCGAATAAATAATTCACTTCGTGGGTGGATGTTATCAACGGTCGACCGCATAATTCACTTTCTAGGGCTAGTGCGGTGGACCGCATATTTTCGCTTTCATGGCCGGCACTGTCACGCCCCGCTTTCCAAAGGACAATAACGAGTGCGTGATTAGACCCGCGACGTATTTATTCCGAGAATGTCCTTTCTCGAAACTGTTGGATATAGGTACCCTCAAAGCAATTATCGTAATTCTAAGAATGCAATTACTGAATTCAAGGAGAACCTATGTGGAGAACAATCTTGCTTGAGATTATAGTATGCTATCTGGTCTGTCTTTATCTTTCATGTGTATACGTTTTACTCGTTTTCACGTATCGCTAATACATGAGATAAAACCCATAAGATTTTTGCTTGACTACCAGAATTAATGATAGAGATCATACTAGTGAGACCTGGATAGTCCATAAGCACATCCTTAAATATCCCTAGTTGTAGTAGCATGGAGACTGGGCATCGGTACTCCAGTTTATACCAGTGTGTATGTTTCCTAACCCGGTTGGAGGATGATAACTAATCCCACAGCAGCTGTTGGTGTTTGACACCGAGAATTGTATACAGATACTCATTAGATTATGAGTTACATTAGACATACTCACAGAGAACCTCTTGACGGTATTACACCAATTGTCAGATAACAGTTATCTGGTGATGATAGTACAAGGTAGTCGCTTGACATGAGATCGCTATAGTGTCGTGTGTGTTCCTTTTATACTTTGATTGCCACCCTATCACGGTTCTACTGAATCGTGCAAACAGGTTTTAGTTAGGTATAGTCCCGAAGCACATGGAGGCAGTGAGCGGTCGAAGTGATTCGTCTCTCCCGGTATAAGGAGCTGATATTGCGCAGTACAGGACGTGGCTATAACCAGAAGTCCTTGGCCAAGACAGTTGAGATAAACTGATAAGTATTATCGGTTGTATCTCGGATGGTCATGAGTCCACTGTCGCTCGACTTATCGGGTTATTGGAGGTTTGACAGTTTCCACCCCCAGGCCCGGTATGCGATACTCTTTGACGAAGAGACCGGACTGTATGGTATTCGTCGCTTATAGATTTTGCCGGATCCGGATGAGTTCGTTCGTCGACCTGCTTTTATCTTACTCATATCTGGGTAGCCGTTACGTGCAGCTAGTACCGTTGATGAGCTTGTGAGTTAACCCATGAGGGGATTGAACCTGAAAGTGTTTCGGATTCAATCGGATATGATCCTGTTTAACCTACTGCCAGCATATTAACAGGTCTTTAGAGTCCCGCAACGAAAGTGTCTGCTCGAGCAAAATGTTGATGTGGCGTGCGTATTGGATATGTGCGGGAGTTCGACTAAGCGCGTGATTTAATCGAACGTCCGAAAATACTAGCCGGTTTAAAAGCCGAAATATTAAGTCAAGTATTAACTTAATAACCGTATATGAGATATGGTTTCTAATATTCTGTATATGATACACACACACACTCTCTTTCTCCGGTATATGATACTGATGGATTATCGTGTATGTGATGCATGATGTGTATGTGTGTGTGATACATGATGTGTATGTGTACTTCCTCTCATAGCATATATATACGATGTATATATTATATATGTACATAGATGTGCGTGCGTGTGTGTGTATGAATTTGTCATTAGATGACATATTACTAACCATGTGATGGTGGGGCCCTCCCTCTCTCTCTTTTTGTGTGACAACAATGATGAAAAAGGAAGGATATTAGAGGAATCTCTATTTATATTAGAGAAAAAGAGATAAGGTGTTCATTTCTTTTTCTTATGCCCTCCTCTTCATCTTCTTCCCCTTGAGCTTGCCTCTTCATAAATGGCAGCTCATGAATTAGTAAAGGGAATTCAAAAAGAGAGAGACTTTCATGACCATATCCACTTTTTCTACATCTAGCAAGTCCTTGGAAGGAGATTCTTCACTTGAAGCTGGAGATGAAGTTTTGGACGGATTTCTTTTATCATGGATCTTCTACGGCGAGGCGGTTGGTTTGCACACACATTTGGAAGCTCACTAGTATAGCGAGAGTCTTTCGATAGGCGTTCAGACACTCCGTAAAGGCTGTAGCACCCAAACTTGCTCTCTAGATTTTTCTTGTTTGCTATAATTGTTTGTATTTGATATTTCCTGGTTGTGGATTGGATCTATCTTTGAAAATTTGTTGTTTTCTACTTCTACCGTTGTCTGTGAATATCGCGACCCTAAAACCAATCCCTAACATGGTATCAGATCTATTAGGCAGGGATGCCGACTCATAGGGGTTCTCACTATGTAACAGTAGTGGCGAAGCGCAGGCTCCTATCCATGGGGTGCCCCGTGCGGATTGGTCTGGCTGGTTGTAGTCCGTTGTGAGGGGACAATGTAAAAAGTAGCTGCCGAGAGATCTTTGGGTGCGACAACAAGCTTCCGCTGCGTAGACCGACCTTAACATGGTATCATAGCCAAATCAAATATAAGTGATTGTTGGTGTAGCTAAATGAATTCAAGAACCATTTCATTAAAAATATTTTTTAAATTGTGCACCAAAACAATCCCAATTTTTTGCTTTAACTCATGCTCTGGGGCTTTCGATTCGAACCGAGAGCCCCGCGAATCCTCCTGCCAAAGCCTATCTTAGCCCTGAAGGGCTTGGGGCTGAATTGAGACCATTACGGGCTCAATTATCAGCTGAACCAGCGCTAATTTTGGCAATGGTTCAGATCTGAACCAGAGCCACCCGTCCCTAAGCCCAAGTTGGGCCCGGGGCTGATCTTGGGTCCCCTTGGGCTCGGGGTTTTTGGAAGGGGAATTCTTCCATGCATTTTCTGGTCGTTCACGACTCGTTTTGAGCAAAAAATGAGAAGGCTTTCGGTGTCGAGGTGGACTTGAGTTTCAATTTTGGAAATTAAAGTTTGCGAATCCATCGGTTACGGAATTCATTGGTCACGGTTCCGAATCAATGCGATCAATGTGATTGATCGAGTTGGTTCGAACACATACTTGTTGATATGTGATTGGTGTGTTTGGTTCGGTTCGGATTGTCGCAACGAATAGCCCCACGCGTGAATGGATGCAATAGTTATATTATTTTCATTTTCATGTATTGTTTTAAGCTAATGTATATTCTATTATCGGGACAAGCGGCTGATTTGTGGCCGTCGTTACCGTTGAATGTATTATGATTTGTCAGGACCCGATCAAGATGCGGTCGTAGTTGCCGTTGTATATAATACATGTTATAAAATTACCCCGCGGAGAAGCGCTCAGACAGCAAGATTCTAGAATGTGGTAGATGGCTATCTCAAGGTATTGAGACCGGGCCGCCTTGTTCTAAAATTGGCAGGTTGCTCGCCGCGCTTGCAGGAGGTATTGGATAGACCCGCGGAGGAGCGCTGGAGTTGCCATATTCTAGAAGGCGTTGGGTGGCCCGCTCACGACGTTGAGTATAGGTTGCCTCGTTTCTAGGATTGGCGGGCGGCTCACCGTGCTCATAGGGGTCTTCAGTTGGCTATGTACGGGTTATTCACGCGCCCGGAGAATGTCGTGTTTCGTTTGTGACTCAAATGAAACGCGGGATTTCTAGAAAAATCCGACTATTCCATTTCTGTGATGTTCATTGCATGCTTGTAATGTGATTACCTGCCTGTGATGGTATTTATCACTTGTCTGTAAGGTTGATTATCTGCTCGCGATGATATATATGTTGATTCGATAGGAGTGAGTGGAGGCGGAGGATTCATGTGCTGGACCCAGCGTGATTCTCATGTTGATTCATGTAGCCTACCCCATATGCTTGGGATAAAAGGCTCAGTTGTTGTTGATGATGATATATATGTTGATATACATGATATATAAATAAATACCGATATATGTTTTTGTTACATTTCAAAAAATAAAATATTTTTTTTGGGAATTTAAATAAATAAAATACTAAATTTCATGAATATTATAAAGATATAGAAATTGGTTTTAATGAAGTGGTATGGGTATATACTTATAGTTTGAAAAATAATTGGAAAATTAATATGAGTTATTGATTTTGAAAGAATTTATGTGATTTAGACATTTTATAAATTATTATATAATTAATTGTATATAGATTAGTGCTAAACTTGTTTAATATGTCACTAATTATGTGTTAATCTTGCTTAAGTATATGACATGCAACAAAGCATGTTGCAAAACACTTGCTACATTTCATAAACCATGGATTTAATCCTTTTGTGCTTTCATGGTTTGGGTTTTTAAAAATAAAAAAGGAATATGTGACATGGCATAGGGGGACATGAGGCATGGCTATGTGAGAGAGAGAGGAGGAAGTTTCTACACACAACATGGTGCATTTCTTTCCTCCTTCATTTCCTCCTTTTCATTTTCTTCTCCTCCTCCTCCTTCCCCATTCTCCACCCCCTCTACCACCTTTAAAACACCCCCAAAACTTAGCCAAAATCTTATACCCCCTTCACAAAAATTGATCACAACCTCACTATAAAGACCATGGGTGAATCAAGTTAAGGTTTTGAGGCACTTGGGCAATCCTAAAATTTTTTTGATGTGCCAAATGAGGTAAATCCTACACCTTTAGTTTAGAATTTGAGTTTCCTTACCTCCTATAGTAGTTTAGAGTTAAACAAGTGTAGATTAGTGATGTTAGAATTTTCCAAGATGAGCTTTGGGGTATATTATGAATTGTGAAAATGTAATTGAGATTTAGTTAGTGTTTACAAGACCTTAGTGGTGATATTCCAGCTAGACTAGAGACTAGAAATCCAAATCTTGAGTTTAGAATTTTCTGATGTCGGTTTTGTGGAGTTTTTGAGGATCAAATGAATTCTGGAGCAACTTGGGGTCTTTATAAGAAAAACAAACAACTATAATGATCTAGTTAGACCACCAGAAAACCACCATAGAAGAACGAAACCAAAATCCTAAAATTGGGCCAGCGACACCGGTTACTGTAGCACATCTTGTCGACCAAATTTTGGATTTGGATGTTGGGGTTTGGCCTGTAGCTCACACTCCTTATAATTTAGCCACTATATTGTTTGTTTTGTCCCAAACTACCTGTCCAAAAATCTGGAAGAATTTTGAGTTGGTTTTGGCAATGTTTTCCGATATTTGAATATTGGAATTTTGGATTTCTTGATGTAATTTGGTCGTTCGATATTCGCACGTTGACGTCAGATAGTAATTTGTTGTTTTAGCGCGCGTTGACCATAGGTTCTAACCTATGTGCGCTTCGCGTGTCGTATCGGTTTTCGAATATGATTTTGATGCGATAAGATGTGTTTTGATTGTAGGTACAAGCACGTGGATTTTCGGGACGACAAAGAAGGGCAAGGCATCTGTCGGGATCGACTAGAGCGAGGCGTTGTAGGTGAGTAGATGTATATCTACGGAAGAAATCGGGTGGATGGCGTATAGCACCCCCGCAACCGTAGAGTAGGATATCTTTATATATTATAGATATGAGAAATGGATACTCAGCAAATAGGATTTCTAGAAGACTATAGGTTAGATTAAGCGTGCTTGTAGGATGATTTACTCTTAGTTTATTTCCTTGGTCGTGAGCTGTTAGTTTTATTTTGTTGCGCGCGCACACACACTTGATACGATATGGGGTATCTGTATATGTGTGTGTGTGTGTGTATGTATGGACATGTTTATATATATATATATATATATATATATATATATATACACGTGTAAGATGAGGATATGATATGGTATATGGTTTTGAGTCGATACGATCGAACAGGATGTCAAGAGATGATGATATATGATTTGAGATGAGACGTCGTAGATGATGCGATATATTAAAGGATCGTTGGGCGTTACATACATAACATACGATAACATGTGATTCGATGAGATAATAGATTGTACGTGACCTTAGATCCGTATACTTGATTATGATGTTGTACGACTAATAATACCGTACGAACTATGATTTATATATGATATATATGATATTTGACATGTACCCTCGATTTGAGGATGTCGTACGATGGATTTTACCGTACGAGGTATATATGATGATTGATCCGCACTCTTGACTCGAGGATGCCGTACGATGGATATTACCGTGATTCTATGAGGCTGGATCGCCGACTACTAGATATATCGACTTGGATATGCTTTCGATTTCTATTTACTTTCGACTCGGTTCTTAGTTTAGTCTTTTAGTTGCTTAGGTAGATATTCGAATAGACTCGAGTTATACCTATTTCCAAAACCAATAAATCATAGTATTTTCAAAGGACAGCCGAGGGACGCTACGAATTTTCAAAAGGCATCTCTTTTCCCAAAAACACCATAGCCCCTACTTTTCCAAAAAAAAAACGATTCGTGCTATTTCAAATACTATAACTGTATGGCTCGTATATAGATATATATTTTATATAATGTTGCGTTTACTATTTACCTTCTGCTATGCTCATGTTATTCTCATTGCATTGTAGATATATACATGTGTTTTCATTAGCTGTTATGATATCGCCTGCTAGGACACCTGCACCATTTCCGATGATGCGTATGTTGCACGTACACTTGCTTACCGGCTCACACATATCAGCATCGGTAATTGCCATATCACGTACACTTTAGTAACCGTTACTTCATTTGTATACCCTGAAAAATTGTAGCTAAGTAGTATTGTTTAGCATTCATGATATCATATGCTGGTTTAGACTTTGTATTTCTTACTTAGATACCACATGCATTCACATACATACATTCTAGTTATGCACTAATCATTTGGCTTTACGCCGGTATTCATTATATGCTCATGATTATGAGATTCCGATTTTCATGAGATTTCTGAATTTGGGAAACCGCATGTGAAATTGAAAACTTATGCTCTTTTTAAAAGAAAATTGTGGTTTTCTTTGATATGATGTGTGACGTCCATCATGAGATTTCTCGGTTCTTGAACATATATGATATATGATTACCCGATTCGAGGAGCGAGGAGACACCGTCTGCGGGTACATGGTGGACCCAGTGTGGTATCCCAGGGCAAGAAGGCCGTATAGAGAGACGTTGAGCCCGGCAGGGAAGCACTACAGACCGGTGATAGTTGGCGCGGTGGATATCCGGAGGATACCGACCGTAGTCATGAGATTAGATGATATGGGCCGATCCGGACAGACGAAGCCCGAGATATAAGGATTATGTATCGCTGATGGACACGGTTTTCATGATGTTTTCGAGTGTCGATACTTGGCACTCAGGTTTTATCATGATTTAGTGTGTCGTTGCTAGACACACGTTAGATGATACATTCATACATGATACACATGATATGCTACCACTTTATGACACGGACACGAGTATTTTGATATTACACATATGCTTATATTATTACCTTTGCTGCTTGTAACAACCTAGTTCATTTATACCTATTCCAGTTCTCGTATCTCCTTAATTGTGGTATTTTTCCTGATTTATTGTGTTTTGGGTGCGAATAATATTTTACATTTTATATTGCATGCGACCCGACCCGCTTACTTGAACTTGTTTGATTCATATTTATGAATTATCTTGACTTGTTACCTAGACATGTGCACTTTCACATTTTATCTGGCATTGCATCTTTTACCATATAATATTTTAAGTCACGTAAAATATTTTAAAAATACTTAACACGGCCTGCATGATACCCCTAACCCCGTGGTAGTATCCGCGCATCTTGTTCTCGTCCCGTTCAGTGAAACGGACGTGTTTGGATGGCTACGCGTACGTATGTGCATCCGTTCTTGGGGTATACATTTCGTTAGCTGAGCATTCATTTTGAAATTTGGACGTCGCATATATTTTTCATATTTTATTTTGAATTTTTACAGCCGACCCGGGCGTGTTTTGGAATATTTTTGTATTCCGCCAAAATTCAAATTTAATTTAATATCTTTATATTTAATCGACAGCTTTTAAATTTCATTAACTAACTAAAATATTTTTACAAAACTAAAATCCTAACTACAAACTGTCTCTCTCTTCCTCTGACGCTGGCCCCACTCCCTCTCTCTTTCTTCTCTCTTTCTTTCTCCTTTAAGCGCACAGATCTCTCTCTCTCCCCACTAAAATACAAATTTTTTTCTCCTCCCCTCTCTCTTCTTTCGCTCTCGCCGTATCTCTCTCCTCTCGCCTCACTTTCTCTCTCCCATCGCGAATCCTGTAGCAATCTCGGATGCAATCACCACCCTCTCGATCCCGTCACCTCCCTTAGTAACTCATTCTCTCGTCTTCCTCCTTCCCTATATAAACCCGAGCAGCCCTCACCTTCGACCCATCTCTGTTACGAAACCCTAACCCCAAAACTTCTTTGCCTCATTAAACCTTAACCTCACCGAGCCTCTTTTCCTCCTCCTCCCCATCTCCTTCTTCTTCTTTTCTTTCTCGAGTAACCCCACTGCACCCGAGAACCTATCATCACCACCCATACCACCTCATTGCCGACAACCTCTTCACCTCGCCGCTGTCATCACACCTTTCCCCTTCTCTCCCCCTCCTCTGCATTCTCCCTCTACACAAACCCTGCACCAACCCTGCACCACGAAACCAACACCAAACCCTAGCAACCACCACCTCATCGCCGGAGCTCCGTTCATCACCGTCGACGCCACAACCCCTCCTTGCAACCACAGTGAGCCTTCCTTCTCTCTTCTTCTTCCTTCTTCTTCCCCTTCCTTCCTTCTTTCTTTCTTTATTTTCTTTCTTAAAAATTTTGTTTCTCTGTTGCCGTAGTTCGCCGGAGCCGGGATCGTCGCCGACGATCCAGACGACGTACCTGGACTGCGTGATCACCCTCGCGCGTTATTTGGATCCGTTCCGTGTACCGTGCGCGCGTCGCGACATTTTGCCGACGTCGGACGTACCGTACATATCCGTTTTTTCATCCGTCTAGGCAAGTTTATCTTGCTACATACTACATTACTTTATATACATATTTTTTTTATAATTATAATACTGGAATTCTAAATCATGCATCCTAAATTCTCGTTTTACAGTTTTCCGACATCTGTATGCATCCGTACGTATTATTTTACATCTAGCGCATGCAAACCTATCTTGTTACATACTATATTACAATATACTGCATCCAATGGAATATTTACATCACATATTGTTTAGTTGTACATCCCACATTACCATTTTACAGTTTTACTGATTTCGGATACCCGTTTGCATCCATCTCATTTAAAATATATATAATTGCATCCATAGATCACATTAATACATAACACTGTGATATTAACACCCCATGTTTAATAAAGTGCATCCTAATTAGTATTGGAACTATAAATGTAACCCTAATCGATAATTGTGCATCCATATCTTTAAATTTATATCTATTTGCATACCATATCACATTATTCCATTTTATTGTTATATTAGTACTCCATACCTGATTTTGTGTACCCATACTTATTACAGTTTGATTATGAGCACCCACTCGACACTTGTGCACTACCTGACATGACCTGATACACCACTACTGACATGACTTGATACCTGTGCACTACTTGACATGACTTGATACATGTACACCACCTGACATGACCTGATGTACCACAGCGTGACATATTACCTGATCTTGTTACTAATGCCGACAATCTTGACCTGTTGTCCCTACGGACATTTCATGTTGTCTATACAGATAAACCTGTACCTACTTGATCCTGTGTTGGCATTAGTTCCAGATTTATGAATACCTGACTTACACACATAACCTTGGGGGTATGGGGAAATTAAGAATGTATCCGAACGTAACTCAAAGGGCTATTACATCTTGTTACCGTGGTCCCGTGGGGTTGAACGGGACATAGACTCACAGTCTATTATATCTTGTTACCGTGGTCCCGTGGGGTTGAACGGGACATAGACTCACAGTCTATTATATCGTGTTACCATGGTCCCGTGGGGTTGAACGGGTCATAGACCGATGGGTTACGATGAGGATTACATTCATTGATTTCGAATAACTTTAGAGTAGATAACCCTATAACACAGTTTAGACTACTCACTGCACTTCACCTGTTTATATTCTGTTCACTGATCTATGTTCATGTTATGGTTTACTTGCTACTGATGACTTGTTACTGTTCATGCTTCATGCCTGCATATTTCATCACATCCTACTTGCTTAGAATTATTAATATTTTGACGCACTGACGTCTGGGTTTTGCATGGCCCAGATCCCTTATCTTTATCGCAGGCTGTCCAGGAGTATTTTGATCAACAGGCCAAGCAGTGAGGATCTGTTATTAGTTTAGTTTAGTTTCCTTTCAGTATTTTCATTCCTGATGTGAGCCCGCATTGTGGGACGTACATTCCAGTTTATTATTGTATTGGATTTTTTGCTTCCGCATTATTTTTATTCTTGACTCGTTATTCTGGCTCATGGACATGTATTAGATAGTTGTTTATTATTTTTACTGTTCTTGATATCTCTACAGCCGTAATATGACTGTGGAGGGATATTTCCTATCCACGGGTAGCATGGTTGGCTCTGTCACGTGCCTATCTTTGCGCACTCTGGGAAGCAGGGCGTGACAGGGTTTGTTTGGTATCAGAGACATAGGATTTAGGTTAATCGGGTTTGATTCTTTTTGTAGTTGGGTATTGGACCCAATACACGAATCAAAATACTCGTGATTAGGAACATGTCCTGCCACTTTACCATCTTGCAATTTTTGAATCTTAACTTCCTCTTGATTCTTACCTTGACGATATGCAAACCTCTTTGCATCTCGACTTGAAACTTTGGTTTCCTATTGTTTATCTCTAGAATTTAGGCGACTTGGGTGGAGTTATGTGATTGTAGCTATGTACCGAGGTATGGTTACAATGCGGTACTCTATTTGAGTAACTTGGAGTTCTAGTCTTGATTCCTATCCTTGATCTATAGTTTGAATCTTGTTATCATACTAATCCTTTCGGTGTTTTGGTTTCAGGAACATGGCAGACAGAAATCTAAAATCGTATCAGAGGCGTGTTGATGACGCCGCTTTGCTTGGAGTAATTCATGGGATACTGGAAAACCAGAAACAACAGACCGAGCTGAACCAGCGGCAAGCCGAAGCTGTTCAGGAAGGGATGCGGATCGTCCAGCAGTCCGTAAACAATGTTGTGGCCAAACCAGTTGATCGTGTAGGTACCGTGGCGGATTTCAGGAGACTTGGTCCATCCGTCTTTACTGGTCTGGAAGAGCCGTTGCCAGCGGAGCAGTGGTTGGTTAATACGGAGAACTTGCTCATTGCGGCACAGATTCCAGAGGACAAGAGAGTGGATGTGGTACGCATCCAGTTGGTGGACTATGCCCGTGAATGGTGGCTTGTGGAAGAGACCCGCTTACCCAAGCCGATCAGTTGGGCGGATTTTTCGAAGAGTTTCTTGGAGAATTTCTTCCCGCAGACTGCACAGGAGAAAATGGAAGAAATGTTTATCAGTTTGAAGCAGAATGGCGTACCCGTGGATGTACATGCGGCTGAGTAGACACGGCTCAGTAGATTCACTGGACCTTTGGTTGCCAACGATGCTGATAGGGCAAGGAGGTTCATGCGTAGTTTGGACGTGGAAATCCAGAGGCACATCATATCTCTGGGATTGACCACTTTCTCGTAAGTGCTTACAGCGGCCCGAGAGCAGCAGAGTCTATCTATGAAGACTGAGGGTACACAGCAGCAAGCAGTGGCAGTACGAAAGCCAGCGTTTACACCAAATCGAGCGCATACACGCAGAGGTATTCCGGTGAATAGATGCGGTGTTGTACCTATGAAGAAGCCCGTCGCAACCATGCAGAAAGGAAGAACAATGTGCGACTACTGCCAACGATCGGGACACTTATGGAAAGATTGTCGAAGAAGACTTGGACTTTGCCTTGTTTGTAGATCGACTGATCATAGCGTTGATACTTGTCCGTCGAAGCTTCGATTGAAGGATGATGTTCAGAGACCACCGCAGAAGCAGTTTTAGAGGCAGAAGCAGTTGACTCAGGGACCCAATCAAGCTCGAGCATTTACTCTGACGGTTGAAGAAGCTAAGGTTTCAGAAGAAGTTGTTTTAAGTATCCTACTTGTTCATGGTTTTCCCGCATTAGCGTTATTCGATTCTGGTGCATCCCATTGTTGTATGTCGTCCAAGTTTATTGCTACACACTCGATTCCTTGCACGACCTTATCTAGTTGTTGGGACATACACACTGGGAATGGGAAGATCATAGCTAGTAGAGAATGTAAGGATTGTTCAGTTGTTGTTTGTGGACGGGAGCTGTTTGCAGATTTCTTGGTGATTGATACCGGCAGTTATGAAGTTGTCTTGGGAATGGATTTTCTCGGCACATTCCACGCTCACATTGATTGTAGGGCAAAGAAAGTGATTTTCCAGATTTCCGGACATCCGGAGTTTATCTTTACTGGAGGAAGCAGTTCTGTCGGGCCAGTCGAGTTTAGGGCTAGGCTGACAAATAGTGTTCTTTCGTCTATGGAAGTTGATAAGGAAGAAGTGCCAGCTGTAGTTTGAGAGTTCATGGACGTGTTCGAAGACATCTCGGGTTTACGGCCAAAACGAGATGTGAAGTTCGCGGTCGATCTTATTCCTGGTGTAGCGCCAATCTCTAAGGCGTACTATCCAATGGCACCAGTGGAGTTGGAAAAAGTCAAGAAGCAGGTTACTCAATTACTTGAGAAGGGTTGGATCCGCAGCAGTAATTCACCTTGGGGAGCTCCAGTTCTTCAAGTCAAGAAGAAAATGGCACAAGGAGGATGTGTATCGATTATAGAGAATTAAACCGGGTGGCTATTAAGAACAAGTACCCGATCCCCCGCATTGGCGAATTATTCCAGCAGCTTAGTGGCGCCAGGGCATTCTCGAAGCTGGATTTGCGATCCGGATATCATCAGGTCCGAGTTAAATCATAAGATATTTGCAAGACGGCGTTCCGAACTCGGTATGGACATTACGAGTATTTAGTGACGCCCTTCGGAGTAACGAATGCACCGGCGATATTTATGGACTTGATGAACGGAATCTTTTCACCATTCTTGGACCAGTTTATAGTGGTGTTCATTGATGATATTCTGGTCTACTCAAAGAGTATTGAAGAGCATGCAGAACACTTGAAGATCGCACTGCAGACTTTGAGACAAGAAAGATTGTATGCAAAGATGAGCAAGTGCGAGTTTTGGCTTGAAGAAGTGAAATTTTTGGGGCATGTCGTGTCCGGAGATGGAATCGCCGTTGATCCCGAAAAAATTGCAGCAGTTCGTGATTGGCCGATTCCGAAGAACGTTGCAGAGATCAGAACCTTTCTTGGACTTGCCAGGTATTACAGAAGGTTCGTGGAGAATTTTGCTCATTTGGCTGAGCCTTTGACCAAGTTTACGCGGAAGGAAGTACCGTTCGTATGGACGGATAAATGTGCGTCAGCTTTTGAGGTATTGAAGCAGAGATTGATAACCGCTCCTATTTTGACCGTACCAGACCGTTCCGGAGGATTGGTGATTCACAGCGACGCATCTGGGAAAGGATTGGATGTGTTTTGATGCAGCATGGGAAGATTATAGCTTACGCATCGAGACAGTTGAAGATCCATGAGAAGAATTACCCAACTCATGATTTGGAGCTAACAGCTGTGATTTTCGCTTTGAAGATTTGGAGACGCTACTTATTGGGCGAAAGAGTCGAAGTATTCACCGATCACAAAAGCCTGAAGTATGTGTTCACACAGAAGGAGCTTAATATGAGGCAACATACATGGTTGGAGCTGATGGCTGACTACGATCTTGATCTTAAATACCATCCGGGGAAAGTTAATGTTGTGCCGGATGCGCTTAGTCGGTTGCCAGCAATTCGGATGTTGACTGCATAGAAGGAACTTATCGAAGACTTTCGAAAATTCGATTTGGAGATCGTGCTACCGCATTCTTCGGGACAGTTGATGAAGCTGCAAGTACAGTCGTCGTTGATCGAGAATATTAAAGCAGCGCGGTTACAGGACCCTAGATTGCAAAAGTTTCGAGAACAGGTTGAAGATGGACTTCGAACGGACTTGTTGATCCATGAAGATGGTTCGTTACGATATGGTAGCCGTTTGTGTGTGCCAAAGAGAGATATTCGCGAAGAAGTTATGAAGATGTACCGAGATCTATAACAGCATTTCTGGTGGGAAGGCATGAAACGGGAGATTGCCCGCTTTGTAGCGAAGTGCTTGGTGTGTTAGCAAGTTAAGGCTGAACATCAAAGGGTTGCTGGTTTATTGCAACCACTTCCGATTCCTCAATGGAAGTGGGAACATATAACCATGGATTTCGTGACGGCTTTATCGCGGAGTCCAAAGGGTAACAATGCAGTTTGGGTAATTGTTGATCGATTGACCAAGGCAGCTCATTTCATACTATTTCGAGTTGGTTAGTCAACGGAAATGTTAGCAGAACGGTACATGCAGGAGATTGTAATATTGCATGGAGTACCAGTGAGCATCGTGTCCGACCGTGACACCCGTTTCCTATCACACTTCTGGAGGAGCTTACAGGAAAGTTTGGGGACTCGATTGAAGTTTAGCACAGCTTATCATCCTCAAACAGATGGCCAATCGGAAAGAACGATCCAAACTCTTGAAGACATGTTGAGAGCTTGCATGTTAGACTTCAATGGTTCATGGGAGGATTACCTACACTTGGTGGAGTTTTCTTACAATTGTTAGTGTATATGCTCTAGAGGCCATTACTGTATTATACTAGTTTGTATATTACTTAATGGAAGCTTGGGATATTCACCTTGTATTGACAATCTTGCTCAAAATAGTAGTATGCTACTTGGTTTGAATCTACTTTAATATGTGCATGTGTTTCTTTTAGCATATTGCTTATACATATTAGTAGAGCCCTTAGGATCTTTGCTTGATTACCAGCGTTGTGATGGCAGTCACACTCGTGGGGGCTGGGTAATCCACAAGCACATCCTTATGCAGGTCCCTAGTCGTAGGACTATCGAGACAGGGCATCGATACTCCGGAGTAGACTAGCGTATACGCTTCTCATCCCAGCAGGGGAGACAGTCTGTCCCACAGCCGTCAGTACGTCGTACTTGAGATAGTATGCGGGTGCTCGTTAGGTTACGAGTACACTGGACATGACTCGTCGGGAACTGATTGGTTGGTACTATACCTATCGTCAGTTATCAGTTCCCAGGTGACATGAGTGCAACTTAGTCCGCTGACTTGACACTGTCACTTCGCCTCGAGTGTGTTCTCACTGTACTTTGATTACTACCCTACCACGGCTCAAAGGAGTCGTGCAAACAGGTAGTAGTTGGGTGCAGTCCCGAAGCACTTGGAGGCAGTGACGGTTAGACAGGATTCGTCTCTCCCGGTATTGGGGGTTGACATCGCGCTGTGTCTAGGAGAGCCATTACACAAGTAGTCCCTGGCCAGGGCAAGCGAGATATACTGGTAGGTTTCCAGTGTTATCTCACGGGTGTTCTGGGCTACACTCCGACACGACTTGTACCGCTATTAGGGAACTGACGTTTACCGCCCCCCTAGGCCCGCCATGCGATGTATCAGACGAACAGACCGGGCTATACGGAGATTGTCACATTCAGGCTCAGTAGGAGTTCAGATGGGTTTCACCTCGTCCGTCTTCTTATTGGCATCTACCTGGGGGCCGTTACGCACAGCTAGTGCCGCTTGCGGTCTGTGGTTAAACCCACTGCCAGCGTAGTGTCGAGTCTTTAGAGTCCCACACAGAGAGCTATTCACCTTTAGGCAAAAGAGTAGAGGTCGCATGATTTTGCGACAGGTCGCATGGTTTTGCGACAGGGTTCGGTCGCATCCGTGCACTTGTGCACGTTTAGTGACCGGGCAGTTTATATACTGGTGGGCTTTGGTTTAAGCCAGATCCTAGTATACGTTTTGGGATTGGTTTTATCTCGTTTGTATTCATGTTCCCCGGAACGCGGATGCGGGTGTGTATGCACAGTTGATAGAGACAGAGGCAGAGGATTCTCATTATGGTTGTTGACTGTTGACTTTTTGCTAAACCCTAATGAGAATAAGAAATATGATTAACAATAATATTAATTAAGTATTATTGTGACATGGTTGTTGATGGTTGACTTTGTTGACCGGTTGACTTAGTTGACCGGTTGACTAGGTTGGACTAGTTGACCTTCATCATTACAATGGCTATCATTTCCATGGCAAAAACTTTTGCTTACTTGTTTCTTTTTTGCAAAATGAGTGCATGAAATGATATGGCCATTTTGACTTGAACCATCACATAATACTTGATTATTATTATTTGTTATGATGTATTTGGATTATGAGAGCATGGGAAAAAAAAGTCTTGCTCATTCTTTCTTTGGCTTTCTCTCTCTTGAGCTCTCTCATTCTCAAGCTCTCCCTCTTCCTCTTGCTCTCTCTCTAGTTTATGGTTCTACTTGTCTCATGTGTTGAGAAGCAAGAACCATATAGATAAAATCCCAAAACAATCCTCTACTCATCCTAGTTCACAAGGCCTAGCAAGCCAAGTGTTTTAGTTTCTTCAAGTTCGAAGAAGAAGCCAAAAGGTAGAAGCTTTCGGGTGGATCCATCTTCGGCACGAGAAGACGACGAGGGGAGGCCGGTCCGTACACCACAAGAGTTGAAGACGAAGGAGTTCAAGAAAGGTATAACCCCCTAACCGAGTAGGTAAAACTCCTAGTTAGGTTGTTAGGTAGTTGTTTAACAAAGATCCGTATTTTGAGTCCATGTTACCACCTCTTGAAAAATCGTTTTTCCACTATTTCCGCAACCCCAAAGAACCGGGGAAGGGTAGTATGGACTTACAGTGGTATCAGAGCCTAGTTAAACACTATCTAACATGTTAGCAAAGTAAGTAGAAGTTCGATCGGAGAAAAAGTCGCGAAACACGCCCGGTTTGCACACTTTCTGTCGAATTTTTCCTCTGTTCCAAAAATAGTAAATCATGCCTTAAAATTCGACTCAGGGTTTTTACATCTCACTGTAGAAAAATGGTCCAGAGAGCCCATCAACGCGCCACGGAACCGCGGCCGGAGCTTGCTCCCGCCGCGGATCCGCGGCCTAGTTGACTCGGCCGTGGACGATTTTTCTTGCAGTGAGGTCATAGGGGTGTTTTGGGATTTTTACAATATGTTTTTTCTGCCCAGATTTTCCAGAAAGCAAAATTTGTTTTTGGGGCTTAAAAAGACCGTATTTTGATCGAACTTCTAAAGACTAAAGCTAACGGGCTTATATCTGTGATGTGTTATATGTATTGAACGTCTGCTAATCGCTATACGTCGATTAGTGGGGGTTATACATATCTGTGATCTATAATGTTGATGATATGTGTATATGAATTCATTGGATTGTCGCGGGTGAATAGCCGGGGGGTTGTGAGATGAGAGTTTTCTTTTCTTTCAATTCATGTAAAATTTGTAATTGATGTAATATTATTTGTATGGCCGCACAACCGGGTCGGGGTTGTAGCCGTCATTGTATAATTTCTTTTACTGTTTTTGCTCCTAGGATAGACCCATGGAGGGGATGCACAAACTACCGGGTACCTCGAAGTGCCGAGTGGCCTACTCACGTCGTTGAGGGAGGTTGCTTCGCTTCGGATATTTGGCGGATAGTTTGCCGCACCCGTAGGGGTCTTGGGTGGGGTATTGGCTATTCACCGCGACCGTGTAATCCGCTTTTCGTTACAGGCTCGTACGAATTGCGGATTCCTAGTATATCCAATGCGTTCATCTGTGATCTGGATTGGCTATCATTGCAATATATCTATATATGATAACTATTTAAGCGTTGCTTATGTTTTGCATCCGCGCTAGTCCAGCCCCCGCTCTGTCGTTAGTTAAGTAACCTAACGGGTAATGACGGGGCCCCGTGGCGAATGCGGATGGCATAAGCGTACGTCATATTTTGGTTGTTTTCTGCAATGGTAGGATTAAATGATGGGACGCATTAAAAAGAATTAATGCAAGAAAATAAACCAAAGTAAAGTCATTGGAACACTTTTAAAACCACTCGGTTCTTTTCAAAAACCAACTTTTAAATGCGGAGTTTGAGCCACTCCTTTTAAAAGCTATCTCGTTCCATCGATTATATCAAGTTCAGTACGTTCACGGTTTCGCCAAAACCATTCGTAGCCCTCCGTCGTTTCACATGAATAGTCAATAGTATTCAAGCTATGTTTGTTGGCCAAAGTCAAGGCATAGTGATTGGTACCTATTAGGTATTCATGTGCAGCATAGATAGATGCGTTGGTTTGGGACAGTCGTACTGCCTTGTTGGCCAAAGTCAAGGGTAGGTACAGGTGGATTCAAATTAACCTGGAGAATGACGGGTAGAACTTGACATGTGACTTATGATTTGTTGGCCAAAGTCAAGGTCATAAGAGCATGGGGCAAAAATCCACATCGGGAGTTTCAAAAGAACCTGAAACTTGCTAGCGCTGCATACCATTTGGAGCATGATGATTCTGGTAGGATTCCTTCAGTTTTGTCACGCGATGATATTTGGATCCCGATCCTACTGTGAGTATATGCTACTCCTCGGAAAATTTCTCACTTAACGATCAATGCTATAAACCAAGTAGGTGTCTAGAAAGGTGTTAGCGGGGCTACGCCCCCAGGGAAAATAGGTTATTTAATTAAGGAACTTCGCGAAAGCGTTGGAAAACCTCCCTCGAAGTACCAACACTGGCCTGGCTGAACGGTTAAGCAAGTATTGTACGGTGAGATTGATTCCGACTAATTCTTCCTTTTTGGTTTGAGGAGGAATTCGAGATACAGTGGGAGCCATCCTGTTTAGACAAACTAAAAACCACTCTAAACTTGCAAGAGCATCATGCTGAGTGTTTCTTCTCTCTCTCCTAATTGCAGCGACCAATCGACATGACTGGACTTAAGTTACTTCTAGATAAAAACATACTGACAGGGCCAAACTACAAAGATTGGCTCAGGATGTCAAAATGGCAATCACTTACGACAAGCTGGGGTATCTTCTTACCACCAAAGCTCCCTCTGTCCCAGGTCCCACCTCCAGCGTCGCGGATAAGGAAATCCGTAAGACCTGGGAGATCGATTGCGCGAAGGCCAAGTGCCTCGTGCTTGCCTCTATGAACAATGAACATCAGAGGAGGCACGAGAATATGGACCTCGAATCCATATTTCTCCATACAAAAGAACTGTATGGAGAGCAATCTCGTATCGCAAGATACGAAGTGTCGAAGAAACTGTTTTCGGCAAGGTTGGCCATCGGATCATCGGTAGCAGAACACGTGCTTAAGATGATTGGCTTCATTGAGGAGCTCGCGGACCTTGGGACCACGTTAGAGAACGAGCTCTATACGGACTTGATTCTCCAGTCCCTTCCTTCCACTTACGCCCAGTTTATCCTGAACTTCAACTTGCAAGGAAAAGAAGTTGAACTTCCGGAGCTCCTCAACATGCTGAGGAGTGCAGAGGGCACCCTACAGAAAGGTAGGGCTACATCCACTTTGTTTGTAGGAGGATCTTCCTCTTCTAAGTCCAAGGCGAAAGCCAAGGGAAAGAAGAAGAAAGCCCCCGCCAAACCAAGGGGCGGTGTTAGTAAAGTGGATACGAAGGGAAAAGCAAAGGCAACAAAGATAGCAGGGCAGCTTGTGGGAAAGGAAGAATACTTCTATTGTCATAAGAAGAGACACTGGAAGAAAGATTGCAGGGCTTGGAAGGCCAGAACACAGGATCTGAAGCAAGTTGCGGCTTCAGCTTCAGGTGTGTATGTTATTGAAAACTGTTTTTCAATAAACTCTACTTTCTGGGTATTGGATACTGGATCAGGATCTCATATCTGTAATTCTTTGCAGGCACTGAAAAAGCGTAGGATTTTGAAGGCAGGTGATATGACCCTCAGAGTTGTAAACGGAGCTGGTATGGATGCTGAGTCCGTGGAGGACTATCACCTGGGCTTGTCAGATGGACACGTTTTGGTTTTGCTTAATTGCTATTTTGTACCCAATGCAACTTGTAATATCATTTCTGTATCTTTATTATCTAAAGAAGGTTATGAATTTGCATTTGTAAGTAATGTTGTGAACATTCACTTTAATCAAGTTCTGATTGGGTCAGGTACATTAAGCAATGGTATATACGTATTAAACCAACCACAGATTTTCAATGTCCAGAATACACACAAAAGAAAGTCTCCGGAAATTAATCAGGCTTTCTTGTGGCATTGTAAACTAGGGCACATCAATGAGAGAAGGTTGACGAAGTTACATACAGAAGGATATTTGGATCCATTCCAATATCAATCATATGCAACTTGTCAACCCTGTCTCAAAGGAAAGATGACAAAGACTCCGTTCACTGGACACGGAGTAAGAGCGAGCGAGCTCTTGGGACTCGTACACAGCGACGTGTGCGGTCCAATGTCTACACATGCGCGAAGCGGTTTTTCTTACTTCATTACTTTTACGGATGACTTTTCAAGGTACGGATATGTCTTCTTAATGAAACATAAATCCGAAGCCTTTGGAAAATTCCAGGAATATAAGAATGAGGTAGAAAACAAACCAGTAAAAGTATCAAGACACTGAGATCTGATCGAGGTGGAGAATACTTGAGTGCCGAGTTCCTGGATTACCTAAAAGAGAATGGTATTCTCTCTAAGCTTACTCCTCCATACACTCCGCAACACAACGGTGTATCGGAGAGACGGAACAGGACTCTATTGGATATGGTACGTTCCATGATGAGTAACGCTGAGTTGCCGCGATCATTCTGGGGATATGCGCTAGAATCAGCTGCATATCTTTTGAACCGAGTTCCAACTAAGACTGTGCCTACCACACCATATCAGATATGGTGTGGGAAGAAACCCTATCTTAAGCACATTAAGATATGGGGATGTCCGGCTTTTGTCAAAAAGCAGCATGCGGAGAAACTCGAGGCACGCTCATTACAGTGCAAGTTCGTAGGATATCCAAAGAACTCCAAGGGATATTTCTTCTATTGCGAAGAGGAACAAAATGTTTTTGTTTCTCGTCATGCCTGCTTCTTGGAAACTGAGTTTTTGGAAAACCAGATAAGTGGGAGCGCAGTAGAACTGGAAGAAATTCCAGAACCACGAGCTATTATTAAGAGCTTAGTAGAACCAGAGGGTTCAAAAGAACAGGATATTCCTACGCCGCTCCGCAGGAGTAGTAGGCAGTCTCATCCGCCCAAGAGATACTACGGTTTTCTCATAGACGGGGATAGAGAGGATTGCATCATTGATTATGATGAGCCTACTAGCTTCCACCAGGCCGTTCAGAGCGTTGACTCGGTAAAATGGCTGGATGCAATGCGGAACGAAATGGAGTCCATGTACACCAACAAAGTATGGACGTTGGACGTTGCTCCACACGGGGTAAAATCCGTAGGATGCAAGTGGATCTTCAAAAGGAAGATTGGTGTAGATGGACAGGTTGAGACCTATAAGGCTAGACTTGTTGCAAAGGGTTTTCGTCAAAGACCTGGTTTGGACTATGACGAAACCTTTTCTCCAGTGGCTATGCTGAAATCCATTCGGATCCTTCTTGCCATTGCTGCTTTCCACGATTATTAGATTTGGCAGATGGACGTAAAGACCGCTTTTCTAAATGGAAATTTAGAGGAGTGTGTCTATATGGACCAGCCAGAGGGTTTCATTCAGAGTGGGAGCAACGGAAAGGTGTGCAAGTTGCTTAAGTCCATCTATGGACTAAAGCAGGCATCGCGGAGTTGGAACATCTGTTTTGATGAGACGGTCAAAGAATTTGGCTTTATCAAAAATCCAGATGAACCATGCATCTATAGTAGATTTTTAGCAAGAACTGTCGTATTTCTCGTATTATACGTGGATGGCATTCTCTTGATAGGAAATGACATTCCTGTGCTACAATCTGTCAAAGGGTTCTTGTCACACAGGTTCTCCATGAAGGACCTGGGCGATGCCAATTACATTCCGGGGATACAGATCTATCGTGATAGATCTAAAAGGATGTTGGGACTTTCACAGTCCAGGTACATCGACACCATACTGAAACGATTCAGTATGGAAGATTCCAAGCGCGGTAATCTACCGGCTTGTCACGGAATCACCCTCTCCAAAGAGATGTCTCCCAAGACTGATTTGGAAAGGGCTCGCATGTCATCAATACCCTACGCATCTGCGGTAGGCTCTATTATGTATGCGATGTTGTGTACCAGACCAGATGTAGCATACGCATTGAGCGTTGTAAGCCGGTATCAGTCGGACCCAGGGGAGAAGCACTGGATAGCGGTAAAGAACATTCTCAAGTACCTGAGAAGGACTAAGGAGATGTTCTTGGTGTATGACGGAAAAGACCTCCAGATCGAGGCCTTTGCTGACTCCAGCTTCCAGAGTGACAAGGATGATTCCAAGTCCATGTCGGGTTATGTCTTTACCCTCAATGGAGGGGCGGTGTGTTGGAAGAGTTCCAAACAGGAAACCGTTGCTGACTCGACGATGGAAGCGGAATATATCGCTACTGCAGATGCCGCAAAAGAAGCCGTCTGGATGAGGAAGTTCTTAACGGAACTTCAGGTGGTTCCGTCCATTGTTGATCTAATACCTCTGTATTGCGACAACAACGGGGCTATAGCTTTAGCGAAAGAACCCAGGTCCCATTAGAAGTCCAGACACATCTTGAGGCGGTATCACCTGATCAGGGAGATCGTGGGTCGCCAGGAGATCGAGGTTCGGAGAGTTGCCATGGAAGATAACACTGCTGATCCACTCACGAAGGCCTTACCCTAGACTCAGTTCGAGCGGCTGATCGAGATGATAGGTTTTCGATACGCCAGTACATGGCCTTAGTGCAAGTGGGAGATTGTTAGTGTATATGCCCTAGAGGCCATTACTGTATCATACTAGTTTATATATTACTTAATGGAAGCTTGGGATATTCACCTTGTATTGACAATCTTGCTCAAAATAGTAGTATGCTACTTGGTTTGTTTCTACTTTAATATGTGCATGTGTTTCTTTTAGCATATTGCTTATACATATTAGTAGAGCCCTTAGGATCTTTTGCTTGATTACCAGCGTTGTGATGGCAGTCACACTCGTGGGGGCTGGGTAATCCACAAGCACATCCTTATGCAGGTCCTTAGTCGTAGGACTATCGAGACAGGGCATCGATACTCCGGAGTAGACTAGCGTATACGCTTCTCATCCCAGCAGGGGAGACAGTCTGTCCCACAGCCGTCAGTACGTCGTACTTGAGATAGTATGTGGGTGCTCGTTAGGTTACGAGTACACTGGACATGACTCGTCGGGAACTGATTGGTTGGTACTATACCTATCGTCAGTTATCAGTTCCCAGGTGACATGAGTACAGCTTAGTCCGCTGACTTGACACTGTCACTTCGCCTCGAGTGTGTTCCCACTGTACTTTGATTACTACCCAACCACGGCTCAAAGGAGTCGTGCAAACAGGTAGTAGTTGGGTGCAGTCCCGAAGCACTTGGAGGCAGTGACGGTTAGACAGGATACGTCTCTCCCGGTATTGGGGGTTGACATTGCGCTGTGTCTAGGAGAGCCATTACACAAATAGTCCCTGGCCAGGGCAAGCGAGATATACTGGTAGGTTTCCAGTGTTATCTCAGGGGTGTTCTGGGCTACACTCCGACACGACTTGTACCGCTATTAGGGGATTGACGTTTACCGCCCCCCTAGGCCCGCCATGCGATGTATCAGACGAACAGACCGGACTATACGGAGATTGTCACATTCAGGCTCAGTAGGAGTTCAGATGGGTTTCACCTCGTCCGTCTTCTTATCGGCATCTACCTGGGGGCTGTTACGCACAGCTAGTGCCGCTTGCGGTCTGTGGTTAAACCCACTGCCAGCGTGGTGTCGAGTCTTTAGAGTCCCACACAGAGAGCTATTCGCCTTTAGGCAAAAGAGTAGAGGTCGCATGGTTTTGCGACAGGGTTCGGTCGCATCCGTGCACTTGTGCACGTTTAGTGACCGGGCAGTTTATATACTAGTGGGCTTTGGTTTAAGCCAGATCCTAGTATACGTTTTGGGATTGGTTTTATCTCGTTTGTATTCGTGTTCCCCGGAACGCGGATGCGGGTGTGTATGCACAGTTGACAGAGACAGAGGCAGAGGATTCTCATTAGGGTTGTTGACTGTTGACTTTTTGCTAAACCCTAATGAGAATAAGAAATATGATTAACACTAATATTAATTAAGTATTATTGTGACATGGTTGTTGATGGTTGACTTTGTTGACTTGTTGACTTAGTTGACCGGTTGACTAGGTTGGACTAGTTGACCTTCATCATTACAATGGCTATCATTTCCATGGCAAAGACTTTTGCTTACTTGTTTCTTTTTTGCAAAATGAGTGCATGAAATGATATGGCCATTTTGACTTGAACCATCACATAATACTTGATTACTATTATTTGTTATGATGTATTTGGATTATGAGAGCATGGGAAAAAAAGTCTTGCTCATTCTTTCTTTGGCTTTCTCTCTCTTGAGCTCTCTCATTCTCAAGCTCTCCCTCTTCCTCTTGCT
Source organism: Agapanthus africanus (assembly GCA_030015575.1). Lineage (NCBI taxonomy): Eukaryota > Viridiplantae > Streptophyta > Magnoliopsida > Asparagales > Amaryllidaceae > Agapanthus > Agapanthus africanus. The sequence goes on along the minus strand of JASDDO010000010.1, from coordinate 480,844,015 downwards.
CTCTCTCTAGTTTATGGTTCTACTTGTCTCATGTGTTGAGAAGTAAGAACCATATAGATAAAACCCTAAAACAATCCTTTACTCATCCTAGTTCACAAGGCCTAGCAAGCCAAGTGTTCTAGTTTCTTCAAGTTCGAAGAAGAAGCCAAAAGGTAGAAGCTTTCGGGTGGATCCATCTTCGGCGCGAGAAGACGACGAGGGGAGGCCGGTCCGTACACCACAAGAGTTGAAGACGAAGGAGTTCAAGAAAGGTATAACCCCCTAACCGAGTAGGTAAAACTCCTAGTTAGGTTGTTAGGTAGTTGTTTAACAAAGATCCGTATTTTGAGTCCATGTTACCACCTCTTGAAAAATCGTTTTTCCACTATTTCCGCAACCCCAAAGAACCGGGGAAGGGTAGCATGGACTTACAACAATAACAGTTTTCAGACGCCTATTCAGATGGCTTCATTCGAAGCATTATATGGTCGCAAGTATCGTTCACTTGTCTGTTGGGACGATGTTGAAGAACGAAAATTGTTGGGACCGGATTTGATCGTGCAAACAGTGGAGAAAGTCAATACTATCCGGAATTATATGAAGACAGCACAAGATCGGCAGAAGAATTGGGCCGATACATCGAGAAGACCTCTAGAGTTCGCTGTTAGTGATCTAGTATTCTTGAAGATATCACCGACTAGAGGAGTGATTCGTTTTGGGAGTCGAGGCAAGCTTAGTCCTCGATTCGTTGGGCCTTTCGAGATTTTGGAGCGTATTGGAGATGTGGCGTATCGTTTGGCTTTACCACAATCTTTGGCGAATGTTCATAACGTGTTTCATGTATCTCAACTCCGTAAATATGTTCGAGATGAAACACACGTGCTGGATCATTCGAAGCTGACTGTACGAGAAGATTTAACCTTTGAGAAACGACCGATGTCGATTGTGGATCGAAGGGAAAAGGTTCTTAAGAACAAGATTATCCCTCTCGTACTTGTTTTTTGGGGAAATCGCTCGCATGGAGAATCAACTTGGGAACAAGAAGATGAAATTCGACAGAAGTTTCCACATCTATTCTTGTAGTTTCTGGATTGTTTATCATTTCTTGTTCTTGGAATTTCGAGGACGAAATTCTTTTTGTAGTTGGGTATAATGTAACAACCTAGTTCATTTATACATATTCCAGTTCTCGTATCTCCTTAATTGTGGTATTTTTCCTGATTTATTGTGTTTTGGGTGCGAATAATATTTTACATTTTACATTGCATTCGACCCGACCCGCTTACTTGAACTTGTTTGATTCATATTTATGAATTATCTTGACTTGTTACCTAGACATGTGCACTTTCATAAATACTGCATACTGGCATTTTATCTGGCATTGCATCTTTTACCATATAACATTTTAAGTCACGTAAAATATTTTAAAAATACTTAACATGGCCTGCATGATACCCCTAACCCCGTGGTAGCATCCGCGCATCTTGTTCTCGTCCCGTTCAGTGAAACGGACGTATTTGGATGGCTACGCGCACGTATGTGCATCCGTTCTTAGGGGTATGCATTTCGTTAGCTGAGCAATCATTTTGAAATTTGTACGTCTCATATATTTTTCATATTTTAAATCTGAATTTTTAGACCCGACCTGGGCGTATTTTGGAATATTTTTGTATTCCGCCAAAATTCAAATTTAATTTAATATCTTTATATTTAATCGACAGCTTTTAAATTTCATTAACTAACTAAAATATTTTTACAAAACTAAAATCCTAACTACAAACTCTATCTCTCTCTTCCTCTGACGCTGGCCCCACTCCCTCTCACTTTCTTCTCTCTTTCTCTCTCCCTCAAGCGCGCAGATCTCTCTCTCTCTCCCCACTAAAATACAAATTTCTTTCTCCTCCTCTCTCTCTCCTCTCGCTCTCGCCCTATCTCTCTCCTCTCGCCTCACTTTCTCTTTCCCATCGCGAATCCTGTAGCAATCTCGGATGCAGTCACCGCCCTCTCGATCCCGTCACCTCCCTTAGTAACTCGTTCTCTCGTCTTCCTCCTTCCCTATATAAACCTGAGCATCCCTTACCTTCGACCCATCTCTGCTACGAAACCCTAACCCCAAAACTTCTTTGCCTCATCAAACCCTAACCTTACCGAGCCTCCTTTCCTCCTCCTCGCCATCTCCTTCTTCTTCTTTTCTTTCTTGAGTAACCCCACTGCACCCGAGAACCCATCAACACCACCCACACCACTTCGCCGCCGACAACCTCTTCGCCTCGCCGCTGTCATCATACCATTCTCCTTCTCTCCCCCTCCTCTGTATTCTCCATCTACACAAACCCTGCACCAACCCTGCACCACGAAACCAACACCAAACCCTAGCAACCACCACCTCATCGCCGGAGCTCCGTTCATCACCGTCGACGCCACAACCCCTCCCTGCAACCACAGTGAGCCTTCCTTCTCTCTTCTTCTTCCTTCTTCTTCCCCTTCCTTCTTTCTTTCTTTCTTTCTTTTGTTTCTTTCTTTAAAATTTTGTTTCTCTGTTGCCGTAGTTCGCCGGAGCCGGGATCGTCGCCGACGATCCAGACGACGTACCTGGACTGCATGATCACCCTCGTGCGTTATTTGGACCCGTTCCGTGTACCGTGCGTGCGTCGCGACATTTTACCAACGTCGGACGTACCGTACATATCTGTTTCTTGATCCGTCTAGGCAAGTTTATCTTGCTACATGCTACATTACTTTATATACATCTTTTTTTTATAATTATAATACTGGAATTCTAAATCATGCATCCCAAGTTCTCGTTTTACAGTTTTCCGACATCCGTATGCATCCGTACGTATTATTTTACATCTAGCGCATGCAAACCTATCTTTTTACATACTATATTACAATATACTGCATCCAATGGAATATTTACATCACATATTGCTTAGTTGTACATCCCACATTACCATTTTACAGTTTTACTGATTTCGGATACCCGTTTGCATCCATCTCATTTAAAATATATATAACTGTATCCATAGATCACATTAATACATAACACTGTGATATTAATACCCCATGTTTAATAAAGTGCATCCTAATTAGTATTGGAACTATAAATGTAACCCTAATCGATAATTGTGCATCCATATCTTTAAATTTATATCTATTTACATACCATATCACATTATTCCATTTTATTGTTATATTAGTACTCCATACTTGATTATGTGTCCCCATACTTATTACAGTTTGATTATGAGCACCCACTCGATACTTGTGCACTACCTGACATGACCTGATACACTACTATTGATATGACTTGATACCTGTGCACTACTTGACATGACTTGATACATGTACACCACCTGACATGACCTGATGTACCACAGCGTGACATATTACCTGATCTTGTTACTAATGCTGACAATCTTGACCTGTTGTCCCTATGGACATTTCATGTTGTCTATACAGAAAAATCCGTACCTGCTTGATCCTGTGTTAGCATTTGCTCCAGATTTATCAATACCTGACTTACACACATAACCTTGGGGGTATGGGGAAATCAAGAATGTATCCGAACGTAACTCAAAGGGCTATTACATCTTGTTACCGTGGTCCCGTGGGGTTGAGCGGGACATAGACTCACGGTCTATTACATCTTGTTACCGTGGTCCCGTGGGGTTGAATGGGACATAGACTCACAGTCTATTACATCATGTTACTGTTGTCCCGTGGGGTTGAACGGGGTACAGACCGATGGGTTACGATGAGGATTACATTCATTGATTTCGAATAACTTTAGAGTAGATAACCCTATAACACAGTTTAGACTGCTCACTTCACTTCACCTGTTTATATTCTGTTCACTGATTTATATTCATGTTATGGTTTACTTGCTACTGATGACTTGTTACTGTTCATACTTCATGCCTGCATATTTCATCACATCTTGCTTGCTTAGAATTATTGATATTTTGACGCACTGACGTCTGGGTTTTGCATGGCCCAAATCCCTTATCTTTATCGCAGGCTGTCCAGAAGTATTTTGATCAACAGGCCGAGCAGTGAGGACCTGTTATTAGTTTAGTTTAGTTCCTTTCAGTATTTTCATTCCTGATGTGAGCCCGCATTATGGGGCGTACATTCCAGTTTATTATTGTATTGGATCTTTTGCTTCCGCATTATTTTTATTCTTGACTCGTTATTCTGGCTCATGGACATATATTAGATAGTTGTTTATTATTTTTACCGTTCTTGATATCTCTACAGCCGTAATGTGACTGTGGAGGGATATTTCCTATCCACAGGTAGCATGGTTGGCTCTGTCACGTGCCTATCTTAGCGCACTCTGGGAAGCGGGGCATGACACTGCTACTTAATGTTATCGTGTTATTATTATTATTGTATCGTACTGTATGACTTAGGAGATAGTCATGCATTCGGTTTCTATTCGGTGATATTTTCTACCCATAAGTTGGTAACTCACCCCCATTGTGCCACGGTTTTCTTGCAGTTTGGACGTACAGATCCAGTAGTGGCTTGCTGGCACACCGCTTTCTTCCGGGTGATTGCATTGCTAGGTGGGCCACATTTCCATCGTGACCACCATTTTACTTGTATATTTTATTTCAGTTGTATCTAGTTAAAAGCTCCATCAACCAGACTATATATATTCGTAGACTTAGAATCGCAGTTTGTATATTCTTTCGGACTTAGAGTCACGCTCATGTATTTATTCTTGCTTCTGGTTTCTTGATGATACTTTGGTTTCATTGCTTTATTTCCGTATTTTGATCCTCGCCTTCGGTTTTGTATATTTATATCATTGCGTGGTTGTTTCCGCCAAATTGGCGAAGAGCTAGCTCCCGCTTGGGGATGCCTATTATTATTATTGCTTGTATTTGTTTTCAGATTAAAATTTACAAAGGAGATATTGCCCAAATTTCAAATGATAAAAAGGTTTTCAAGCTAGATACAAACATTTTGTTTTCATATACTATTTGTAGGGTGTTTTTCATCATCCCATTGAGATGGGAATACGCGCGCGCTTGTCAGGCGTATACTACAGATTCCCCCTGCCTAGGGTAGGCCGGGGTTTATTGATTGTGGGGATCCGAATCTCCGGCAGCCGCGGACTAAACTGCGTTAATTACCCCTCGCCTTTGGGGCGAGGGAACCTCCGATTAACGGGTTAAACTGGTCATGCGAACTCAATGTGCGGTGTGCGTGTGTTGTGTTTTAGAAGGGGTTTTGGATATATCGGGAGCCACGCAGAGTTTTTACGGGGGTCCCGCTACCCGGATAGCGGGCTGGGGGTTAAGGGGGCTAGCAGCCCCCTTGCGGGTTGCGGGACAGCGCCCCGTTAGAAATTTTTTTCTAACAGGGACAGTGTCGTGGAGCACGTGTGTGTGCAAATATGTATACATATGTATATGTATATGTATATGTATGTACATAAAAGAGTGGGGAAAGGCATCCAAGGGATGCGTGGGGCCAGCGTCTTGAGCGCTGTGCGCTTAGGTGCTGTATGCTCAGGCGCAAGCGCGCCACGTGTCGGCACGTGGGCGCTTTGCGCATGAGCGCTGGGCGCTCGAGCGCAAGCGCCACCACGTGTCGGCACGTGGGCGCTTTGCGCTTGAGCGCAAGGTGCTGGAGTGCAAGCGCGCCACGTGTCGACACGTGAGCGCTTTACGCTCGGGCGCAGAGCGCCGAAGCGCAAGCGCGCCACGTGTCGGCACGTGGGCATCTTGCGCTCGGGCGCAATCCGTTGGAGCGCAAGCGCGCCATGTGTCGGCACGTGGGCACCTTGCGCTCGGGCGCAGTACGCTTGAGCGTAAGCGCGACACCTTTCGGCACGTGGGCGCCTTGCGCTCGGGCGCAGTGCGCTTGAGCGTAAGCGCGCCACCTGTCGGCACGTGGGCGCCTTGCGCTCGAGCGCAGGGCGCTTGAGCGTAAGCGTGCCACGTGTCGGCACGTGGATGCTTTGCGCTCGAGCGCAGGGCGCTGGGGCACAAGCGCGCCACGTGTCGGCACGTGGGCGCTTAGCGCTCGAGCGCTTTGGCGCCAGCGAGAAAAAAGGGGGCTTTTAGTCCCAGAACCAGAAGCTATGCTTCAGACAGGAAATGTCTTATATATATATATATATAGAGAGAGAGAGAGAGAGAAAGTTAAACTCCCAGGATGTTTTGAAGCTGATGAAGGGGTTCTTCTTCTTCCTCCTCTGTTGGCTGGATCTTGAAGATCAAGAAATGTGAGATTTTAAAAATCTCTTCTTTTTGAGAGCTGATGGTAGATCCAAGTTCCCCTTTATGGGTTTTATGGTTAAAAACTATTTAGTTTTGAAAAAGGAAGAGTAAAACCCTTGATTTGATTCAAAAAGAAAGAAGAAGGCTTGAAACCTTCAGAAAGAGGAAAGAGGTACAAACCCTAGGTTTTTGAGAGTATGAAAAGTGTTTTTTTATTTATCATCATGTTGCCTTTTATAGGCTTACATATTTACATATAACCACTTGGGCTTCACAAAATGGCATTTTGCCTATCTCATGGCTCATGTGCCATTTCATTTTTGCATATAAGCCATGGGCTTACAAAATATTGGCTTTATGCCCATTTTGCATACATTCATGTATATAAAAAATTACATAAAAATTATTTATTACATGATTTTTTTGTTGGCATGGGGAGGCTGGCCGCCGGCTCGACTTGGGCATGAGCCCGCTTGTCCTGGGCTTGGGCCCACCTAGCTTGGGGGTTGACCTTGACTTTGACTCGGTCAACCGGGGTGTAAATTTTTACCCCAACAAATTGCCCCCCATCAATAAATGCAAACAACATATGTGGGTCGTGTGCATGAAATTGATGGATCTTCTTTCACGTGGAGACGACTTTCTTTGGTCCCCACTTTTTGGGATGTTCTGCCCTTTTTACGACATGGACGGTCGACACTTGACGCGTCTCCGAGATAGAGTGTCTGTGGTAGACGTTTCTCTGGCCCAGAGTAATTTGGTAGACGTGCCCCCAGTATGGAGTGTCGGCTGGTTGACGTGTCCCCGGCACGGAGTGTCTGCTTGACGTTTCCCCGGCACGGAGTGCCGTTGTTGGACGTTTCCCTGATGCGGAGTGTCTGTGTTGGACGTTTCCCCGATGCAGAGTGTCGCTAGTTGACGTGTCCCTGGCACGGAGTGTCTGCTTGACGTTTCCACGGCACGGAGTGTCGTTGTCGGACGTTTCCCTGATGCGGAGTATCTGTGTTGGACGTTTCCCCGATGCAGAGTGTCGCTAGTTGACGTGTCCCCGGCACGGAGTGTCTGTATTGGACGTTCCCCCGAGACGGAGTGTCGTTGTCGGACGTTTCCCTGATGCGGAGTGTTTGTGTTGGACGTTTCCCCGATGCAGAGTGTCGCTGGTCGACGTGCCCCGGCACGGAGTGTCTGTGTTGGACGTTTCCCCAAGACGGAGTGTCGTTGTCGGACGTTTCCCTGATGCGGAGTGTCTGTGTTGGATGTTTCCCCGATGCAGAGTGTCGCTGGTTGACGTGCCCCCGGCACGGAGTGTCTGTGTTGGACGTTTCCCCGAGACGGAGTGTCGTTGTCGGACGTTTCCCTGATGCGAAGTGTCTGTGTTGGACGTTTCCCCGATGCAGAGTGTCGCTGGTCGACGTGCCCCCGGCACGGAGTGTCGCTGATCGACTTTTCCCCGGTGCGGAGTGTCGGTGGTCGGCTTTTCCCCGGCACGGAGTGTCGCTGATCGACTTTTCCCCAGCGCGGAGTGTCGGGTTGACTTTTCCCCGGCACAGAGTGTCGCTGATTGACTTTTCCCCGGCGCGGAGTGTCGCTGATCGACTTTTCCCCGACGCGGAGTGTCGGGTTGACTTTTCCTCGGCGCGGAGTGTCGCTGATCGACTTTTCCCCGGCACGGAGTGTCGCTGATCGACTTTTCCCTGGCGCGGAGTGTCGGGTTGACTTTTCCCCGGCACGGAGTGTCGCTGATCGACTTTTCCCCGGCGCGGAGTGTCGGGTTGACTTTTCCCCGGCGCGGAGTGTCGCTGATCGACTTTTCCCCGGCACGGAGTGTCGCTGGTGGACTTTTCCCCAGCACGGAGTGTCGCTGATTGACTTTTCCCCGGCACGGAGTGTCGCTGATCGACTTTTCCCCGGCGCGGAGTGTCGGGTTGACTTTTCCCGGCACGGAGTGTCGCTGATCGACTTTTCCCCGGCGCGGAGTGTCGGGTTAACTTTTCCCCGGCGCGGAGTGTCGCTGATCGACTTTTCCCCAGCGCGGAGTGTCGCTGGTTGACTTTTCCCCGGCACGGAGTGTTGCTGATCGACTTTTCCCCGGCACGGAGTGTCGCTGATCGACTTTTCCCCGGCACGGAGTGTCGGGTTGACTTTTCCCCAGCACGGAGTGTCGTTGATCGACTTTTCCTCGGCGCGGAGTGTCGGGTTGATTTTTCCCCGGCACGGAGTGTCGCTGATCGACTTTTCCTCGGCGCGGAGTGTCGGGTTGACTTTTCCCCGGCACGGAGTGTCGCCGATCGATTTTTCCCCGGCGCGGAGTGTCGCTGGTTGACTTTTTCCCGGCGCGGAGTGTCGCTGATCGACTTTTCCCCGGCGCGGAGTGTCGGGTTGACTTTTCCCCGGCACGGAGTGTCGTTGATCGACTTTTCCCCGGCGCGGAGTGTCGGGTTGACTTTTCCCGGCGCGGAGTGTCGCTGATCGACTTTTCCCCGGCGCGGAGTGTCGCTGATCGACTTTTTCCCGGCACGGAGTGTCGGGTTGACTTTTCCCCGGCGTGGAGTGTCGCTGTTTGATTCCGAGTCGAAGCATAATTCCGACATGGAAGGCAGATACGCCTGAGGTGAAGCATGATTTCGACACGGGGTATATTCTGGTACGAAGCATGGTTCTGCTGCAGGGACTGTTGGTTTGATTTGTTTGATTTGAGTTGACATCAGCATCGCTATACTGGAATATGGTACCAGGAGCGAATCATCATCCGTCTTTGAGAGGATTTAGGAATTGGGGTTTTTGTTTAGCATCTGCATTGCTGCACTGGAACAATGCCAGGAGCAACTCATCATTTGCCCTGAGAGGATTTGGGAATTGGTGGCTTAGGAGACAGGTTTAGATCCCTATCACCTAAGGCTTTTCAATTTTATGGGCCGTAAGGGTCCCATAAAAGCATTTTCTCCCTACGAGTCGAAATGATCTCATAGGTGTATTTTCTCCTTAGGAGTTGTGGGGGCTCCTAAGTGTGTTGCTCCTTTGTGAGTTGTAAGGATCTCACGCGGGAATTTTCTCCTCACAAAGTCGAGAGGACTTTGCGGGTGCATTTCATCTCTCTTTTTTTTACGAGTCTGCGCCCTTTCGGGTTTTCACAAACTCGCCGGCAGTCCTGCTGATTTTACTCACGGCGCCCTTTCGGGTTTTCATCCGTGCCCATTTTGCTTGTGGACATACCATTTTTTTTATTATTTTTTATTTTATTTTTGGTGGGACTTTGAATGTGGTCTCACCGGTAGGACTTGGGAGAGACTGGGATTGTTTTACGCCCGTGGATTGTATACGGTTTTGCAGGATGTATGATCCAGACCGTAGGGCCAAAAACATTTTGGGTCTTTGTTGGCGTCTGCATCGCTGCACTGGAATATGGTACCAGGAGCGACTCATCATTCGCCGTTGGGATTTAGAATTTGGCTGGCGTCTGCATTGCTGCACTGGGATATGGTACCAGGAGCGACTCATCATTCGCCACTTGGGAATTGGGGAGCGATGACTTAGGAGACAGGTTCAGATCCCTATCGCCTAAGGCTTTTCAATTTTATGGGCCGTGAGAGTCCCATAAAAGCATTTTCTCCCTGCGAGTCATAAGGATCCCGGAGGTGTATTTTCTCCTTAGGAGTCGTGAGGACTCCTGAGTGTGTTTTTCCTTTGTGAGTTGTAAGGATCCCACAAAGGTTTGTTGTCCTCATGTATCGTGAGGACACATGAGTGGATTTCCCTCGTTCCCAGTTTAATGACTTAGAGGTCGACTGTTTCCAGTTTAACGACTTAGAGGTCATCTATTTCCAGTTTAAAGACTTAGAGGTCTGCTGTTTCCAGTTTAAAGACTTAGAGGTCATCTGTTTCCAGTTTAAAGACTCAGGGGTTTATTGTGCCCAGTTTAACGACTTAGCGGTCATTTGTTTCCAGTTTAACGACGTGGTAGTCATCTGTTTCTAGTTTAACGACTTAGAGGTCTACTGTCTCCAGTTTAACGACTTAGAGGTCATCTTTTTCCAGTTTAACGACTTAGTGGTCATCTATTTCCAGTTTAAAGACTTAGAGGTCTACTGTTTTCAGTTTAATAACTTAGAGGTCATCTGTTTCCAGTTTAAAGACTTAGAGGTCTACTGTTTCCAGTTTAACAACTTAGAGGTCATCTGTTTCCAGTTTAAAGACTTAGAGGTCTACTGTTTCCAGTTTAACGACTTAGAGGTCATCTGTTTCCAGTTTAAAGACTTAGAGGTCTACTATTTCCAGTTTAATGACTTAGAAGTCATCTGTTTTCAGTTTAAAGACTTAGAGGTCTATTGTGCCCAGTTAAACGACTTGGCGGTCATCTGTTTCCAGTTTAACGATGTAGAGGTCATCTGTTTCCAGTTTAAAGACTTAGAGGTCTACTTTTTCCAGTTTAACGACTTAGAGGCCATCTGTTTCCAGTTTAAAGACTTAGAGGTCTACTGTTTCCAGTTTAACGACTTAGAGGTCATCTGTTTCCAGTTTAAAGACTTAGAGGTCTATTGTGCCCAGTTTAACGACTTGGCGGTCATCTGTTTCCAGTTTAACGACGTGGTGGTCATCTGTTTCTAGTTTAACGACTTAGAGGTCATCTGTTTCCAGTTTAAAGACTTAGAGGTCTACTGTTTCCAGTTTAACGACTTAGAGGTCATCTGTTTCCAGTTTAAAGACTTAGAAGTCTACTGTTTCCAGTTTAATGACTTAGAGGTCATCTGTTTCCAGTTTAAAGACTTAGAGGTCTATTGTGCCCAGTTTAACGACTTGGCGGTCATCTGTTTCCATTTTAACGACGTAGAGGTCATCTGTTTCCAGTTTAAAGACTTAGAGGTCCACTGTTTCCAGTTTAACGACTTAGAGGTCATCTGTTTCCAGTTTAAAAACTTAGAGGTCATCTGTTTCCAGTTTAACGACTTAGAGGTCTATTGTGCCCAGTTTAACTACTTGGCGGTCATCTGTTTCCAGTTTAACGACGTGGTGGTCATCTATTTCTAGTTTAACGACTTAGAGGTCATCTGTTTCTAGTTTAAAGACTTAGAGGTCTACTGTTTCCTGTTTAACGACTTAGAGGTCATCTGTTTCTAGTTTAAAGACTTAGAGGTCTATGGATGGCGAGCTTGGAATTTTGGGGTAGGGGCCGGCATCAGCATTGCTAACACTGAAGCAGAGGTGCCAGGAGCAATTCATCATTTGCCTATTCCCGTTGGGGGAGAGGTGGCTTAGGAGACAGGTTTAGGTCCCTATCGCCTAAGGCTTTTCAATTTTATGGGCCGTGAGGGTCCCATAAAAGCATTTTCTCCCCGAGAGTCGTAAGGATCCCGCAGGTGTATTTTCTCCTTAGGAGTCGTGAGGACTCCTAAGTGTGTTTTTCCTTTATGAGTCGTAATGATCCCACAAAGGTTTGTTCTCTTCATGTATCGAGAGGACACATGAGTGAGCCTTCTCAATGGAGCATAATTCCAAAGGCGGAGACCAGCCGCATAACTGGTGATTGTGGTGGGGCATGGGTGTGAAAAGAATTATTTGAGCCCGTGGATTGTATACGGTAGTCAATTTGGGGACTAACCGTAGGGCCGGAAGAATTTTGGGAAACTGGATTTTGGTCGGCGTCTGCATCGCTGCACTGGAATATGGTACCAGGAGCGACTCATCATTCGCCGTTTTTTTTACCGCGATTGCTCTATCATTTCAGCTTTTCTTATCGCGAAGATCGCGATTGCCCTATCATTTCGGATTTTATTCGCGGTTGCCCCATCATTTCGGCTTTATTTTACTCGCTGATTTTTATTGCGAGTTGCCCCATCATTTCGGCTTTTCTTTATTTTTCTTTTATTTACACATTTTTTGTCTATTTACATATATATATATTTTTTACATTCCCAGTTTAACGACTTAGAGGTCAATTGTTCCCAGTTAAATGACGTGGTGGTCGATTATTCCCAGTTTAAAGACTTGGTGGTCTGTCATTCCTAGTTTAATGACGTGGTGGTCAGCGGGTGTTCCCAGTTTAATGACGTGGTGGTCCATTTTGCTTATCCCAGCTCCTTGAACTTTGATCTTGGTGGAGCTGTGTTGATGACCTAGCTCTGTGGCTTGCCGATACATCCGAGGATTGTGAGGTTTTTCCAAGCTTATATTGGTCCTCTGCCCAATCTTTGAAAATATAGCAGTCTTCGATGGTATGACCCACCACTCTATGATATGGGCAGTATACGGGATTGCCGGTCATGTTCATTTCCTGTGGCCTCTTTGGAACAGGCAGTTGCAGACTGTTGTTCAAGGCGTCCATGAATATTTTGTGGACTTCATCCCTCTTGAAGGAGTATACCTTCTTCTGTCTCTCCATTGAAGTAGGCGCCTTTACTGATGCTGGTCCTCGAGGCCGATCGGTCTTTGGTTCGCCCTTTTTAGATAATGCCACATGTCTGGGAGGATTAGGTTCCCGAAAGGCTTCGGTCTCCATTTGCATGAAATCGGCGGTCGTAGCTTGACTGTTTGCTAACGCGCCTTTAGACAGTTCTATCTCTCCCGTCTTGTATTGCCTTTCGACCCAATCTTTGAAGACGAAGCAGTCCTCAATGGCATGACCTATCACCCTGTGATAGGGGCAATATTCTCGGTCGTCGGTCATATTCGCTTCTTGCGGTCTCTTTGATTCCGGCAGTTGTAGACCGTTTCTTAGGGCGTCCTTGAATATCTTGTGGACTTTTTCCCTTTTGAAGGAATAGACTTTCTCCAGTTTCTTTATCAGAGGCGATCCCCCCTGGCGTATGTGTCGGAGGGACTGGAGGCTGATTGCGGCCGTTTTCCGTGAAGGCACTCCGCCTTTAGGTTGAAGAGGGTATCGGTTGGCCGCCTCCGGGTATCAATCCCTGGCTCATGAACCAAAATTTGATTCAGCTGTAATTGCAATCGGGCGACTTGGGTCGCGAGATCTGCCACGACGTTTGCCAGCTCGTCGACTTGGGAATAGACCCCGGCCATCTTCTCATCCCTGTCCTGAAATTGCCTTTGAAGCCATTGGAATAATACTTGTTCTGTAGTTCCGGCTATGACAACTGGGTCATCTTTATTGCCTGAGCTCAATTCCGCAGGAACCACGGGCTCCTCTAGCTTATCGGCCTGAGCACGCTCTTCATCATTTAGATCGAGCCGATGCTGGGTAGCGTCAACCATATCATCACCATAGCTGTGAAGAAGAGGAGGGTTTGTTTCTTCATGCCCGGCCATGTAGATAGTGTGGATAACACATTCAGCCATTCTTTCATCGCTGGCAGCTGGTTTCGTAGAGCGGTCCGGGCTTTGGGAATTCATAAATTTTAACATGGCCAGTGCCCTAGCCTTTTTGTTGGCTCTATATCTTGTAGGGTTCCTAGGCACTCTAGTGAAGTCTCACAAGTGATCAAATATGCACAAATCAAATTTTACGGGTGCCTACAAACCCGACTACGGATCGTTTGCTAGATATTTAGGCGAAACAAGCAAGCTAGTTTACAACTAAACTATAAGATAACGGAAATACAACCTTTGTAGATCCGTTTGTCCACCTCCATAGCTCCGCAACGAAGTGCCTCCGCTGTCCAAGTGAACTCCCGGGCTCTAGCGTCGGCTTCGTCGAAGAATAAGCGAGCTAGGTCGTCGATGTCCATGCCGAAGATGATCTACGTCGAGGCATCGCTAGATCAAGCTCCACCTTCACCAAACCTTGAAAATTTGTGAAGGAAACACACTCTACTACTTGGCAAGAGGTAGAGGATGAAGAAATAGGAAGTTGGTAGACTTTAGTTTTGGATTTCTTACTTGATTTGGCTAGTTGCCATTGAAGTAGAAAGCTTTTCTTCATGTTGAAGAAGATGAAGAAGAAGAAGATATGATAAGTTAATTAAAAATGAGATAATTAAATCAATACTTATCATGACTTCAACTATAGTTAAGTGTAGAGAATTAACTTGGGTTAGTTAAATGGTTAGGGTTAAGTTTAAGACAAGAATGAAGACTAAGTCAAAGCTTCAAGAAACTTCAACTAAAAACAAAATAAGCAACCATTCATTTATCTTTTTCATTTTCCAAAATGGATATAAATAAATAAGATAAATGAATAAGTAATCAAAACCCTAATCATTAACTTAAACCATGGTTTGATTCTTTACACTTAACCAAGTAAGCATGTATCATCAAACATGATACAAACATGTGCACAAAACTATATCGCATATACAATGTGCACAATTCAAGTGAGAAAATCCATTTAAAGTGAACCAATACTAGTTAATGCACAGCAATATATTGAATATATAATTATACATTAAATCATTAAATCAACACTTGATTCAATGATCCGGTCATATCGGATATAACCGACTAGTATCATATGTATCGGCTTATCGAATCAATCCTTGATTCGATAACTAGGTTATATCGCATATAACCATTCGACACATTCATCGCGAGAATGAAATACGGTATCACATACACGCATCATTCTCGGTCCCGCACATATCTCATATGCGCTCCTATTTCGTTTCGCTTGAGCTAAGAAACCTCTGTGTAGGACTCTAAAGACTCGTCAATACGCCGGCAGCAGATGATGATCATATCAAACACCCACAAGCCGCAAGCGGTCTGCTAAACGTAACGGCCACCCGGGTATTGAGCGATCAGAAGATCGACGAGCAAGCCCGCTCACACTCCTGCGAATCCAACCAGTAACACTTACCGTACGGTCCGGTCTGTTCGTCTGATATGTCGCATATCTCGCCTAGGGGTGGTAAACGTCAGACCCCAGTAGCTCGATAAGTCATGCCGACTTGAGGTCCATAACATTCGTGAAACTACTGATAACTCTTACCAGTATATCACTGCAACCCTGTCCAGGGATTTCCTGTTATGGCCAGTCGAGCATAGCACAACATCAACCCCCAATACCGGGAGAGACGAATCCCCTCCTATCGCTCATTGCCTCCATGTGAATCGGGACTGTACCCAAAAACCACCTGTTTGCACGACTCAGTAGAGCCGTGGTAGGGTGGAAATCAAAGCACAGTGGGAAACACACAAGACTCTATGACGATCTTGGGTCAACAGACTAAGCTGTACCAGTGTCACCAGAGAACTGCCATCTGACGTGAGGTATAATACCATCTGGGAGTTCTCGGCGAGTCCGTTCAGTGTACCCAGTCTCCACTGAGCACCCGCATACCATCTTCGATGTCAAACACCAATGGATATGGGATCATCCATCGCCCATCGCATGGGTCGAGAAGATATGCGCTAGTCTACTCTGGAATATCGATGCCCCGTCTCGATATTCCCTCGACTAGGAACATTTCAAGGATGTACTCATGGACTACCCAGGCCCCACTAGTATGATCTACATCATAGTCCTGGAATTCGAGTACACATCCTATGGGCTTTATCAACATGTAATCAGAGAGACAGAAAGTATACATGTTAAGATAAAGTGCAACCAGATAGCGTACTATCATGTCGAGCAAGAAAGTCCTTCCTATATATGTCCCAGCATCCACTACAATATACATCCAATGTACAGTAATGGCCTCTAGGGCATACATATAACTAACAATCTCCCACTTGCACTAGGGCCATCTGTAACAGTGGTTGCAGTATCACATACTCAACCATCCCCTAAAAGTCTCTCTTTGGGAAAAAGGCCTTCGTGAGTGGATCCGCCGTGTTGTCCTCTGAGTCTAGTCTCCTAACCTCGATCAACCTGGAGATCAACTATCTCCATGATCAGGTGATGCTGCCTTAGATTATGTCTGGGTCACTGATGGGACCAGGGTTCCAGGGCCAAAGCCTCAGTTCCATTGTCACACAATGGTAGGAACCTAGTTCATAATATGAACCAATATACACCCAAACTTCCTCTTTGGTAGTATCTTCAATAGCGATGTTACCAGCCTTTATCGTCTAGTTTGCCACGGTATCTAGCTTGGAACTCTTCCAACATACCGTCCCTTTACTGAGGGTAAAGACAGTGCCTGTGACTGACATTCAGTCGTCTTTATCACCCTGGAACACTTCCAGTAATTCTCCCCAGGATCGATTGATACCATCTCACTACATCCAGTGAGAATCCTAGCATCCAATTACATCTATCTCATAGATGAAAACTCAGGATTTAGGAGGTATCACTTTGATCCTATTTGGAGAATCCTAGTGATAATAGGAGATTGACCGATCGTAGTATAGGAAACTCTTTTCCTATCATGAGTATGTTATCCACGTACTCTACGAGGATCATCACCATACTTCCTACTACCTTTTTGTTTATACAAGGTTCATCTACTATTTTGATGATGTCAAACTCTTTGACTAACACATCAAAACAGATGTTCCAACTCCGCGATGCCTGCTTTATCCTATAAGGCATCTTGCACACGTTTCCGCTGCTCCCACTGACTACGAAGACCTCTGGCTGTGTTCTTATAGACGTTCTCTTCTAAATCAGTATTTAGAAAAGCAGTCATGGCACCCAACCGCCAGATATCGTAGTCATGGTATGTAGCCGTGGTAAGTAGGATCTAGATAGACTTAAGCATAGCTACTGGAAAAAGGTTTCATCATTATCCACGCCTGGTCGATGACGAAAACCTTTAATAAGTCTAGCTTTGAAAGTCTCAA
Source organism: Agapanthus africanus (assembly GCA_030015575.1). Taxonomy (NCBI): domain Eukaryota; kingdom Viridiplantae; phylum Streptophyta; class Magnoliopsida; order Asparagales; family Amaryllidaceae; genus Agapanthus; species Agapanthus africanus. Next base: position 480,827,126 of record JASDDO010000010.1, on the reverse strand, counting down.
CTTTTCCATCTACACCAAGTAATCTTCTCAAGATATACTTGCTCCTGACGGGGATTTAACCCTTCAGATATAGCAGCTAAAGTCCATACTTTGCTGGTGTACATGGATTCCATCTCAGATCGCTAAGCATCCAGCCATTCTTACAGAGTCCCTACTCTCGATGGCCTGGTCGAAACTAGTTGGGTCATCATCTCATGATGCAATCCTTGCTCCCACTGTCATCGAGAAACCGAGGTATCTCTCAGGCGGATGAGGAACCCTACTAGATCGGCGGAGAGGCTGAGGTTCGTCGGAAACTATTGAATCCTCTGGTTCTGTCAAATCATTAGCAGTTTTGTACAGCTGGAACCTTTCCAGTTCTACAGAACTGATCTTGCCTCGATCTTGTCCGGATTTTGCTTTTGACATAGGCCGGACAATCCCAAATCTTAACTTACTTAAGAGATAGGATCTTCCCATACCATATCTCATATGGAGTGGTAGGCATTGAATTGATTCAAACCTAATTCAATAGGTATGTAGCTTCTCAAGTGCATAACCCCAAAAGGAAATAGGTAACTCAGTAATACTCATTATAGAGCACACCATATCTAATATTGTGCAATTGCTCCGCCCTGATACACCGTTGTGCTGTGGTGTATTCAGAGGAGTAACACTGAGAGAGAATCTCATTCTCCTTTAGAATAGTCCAGGAATTCTATGCACAAGTATTCTCCTCCCTGATCTCATCATAGGACATAATACTTATACCCGTATTTTGGTTCTCTACTTCTAACTTATATTCTGTGAATACCTCAAAAGGTTCGGACTTATGTTTCAGCAGGAACATACGACTGAATCTTGAGAGATTATCAGAGAATATAATGAAGTATAAAGAACCATTCCTGGCATGTGCAGACAGGAGACCTTACGTACATCATCATGTATCAGTCCCAAGAGTTTACTAACTCTTCCTCTGTTTCCAATAAACAGAGCTATGGTCATCTTATCTTTGTGACACGACCGGCAAGTTTCACAAGATGTAAATTCAAACTGATTTAAATATACATCTAAATGTAACTTCAGCCAGTCGGGTCGCATCGATATGACCTAGTCTACAATGCTTCAAGAAGAATTCGTTCATTTCTGAACTCTTCTTCTTGTGTGTGTTCAATATACTAGGAACTGTAGTTTGATTTAGAACGTTAATGCTTTTAGATAGCGTGCCTGAACCGATCAACTTTTGATATAGGAAATGTTCAAAACATTATCCATCAATACAAAATTATATCATTTCTTTACTAATAAAGAGACTGATATGATTTTGTATATCAGGTTCGGTATCTAATAGCATTTGTTCAGAATCAATGTATTCGTAATACAGGGTGACAGTGACCAACAGACTTGGCTGCAACACTTGCCCCGGTTTCTGTCTCATGAAACTTATCACCCGTTCTCAGTTTTTCTACCTTTTTGTAGCCCTATGTAACAGATTACATATCTGGGATCCTGATCCGGTATCATATACCCAGGATTCAGAGGATACTGAGAAACAGTTCTTTATAATGAACATACCCGAAGGAGATGCATCATATGCACTTTCTTCGTTTGGGCGGCATAGGAATTCTGGTATTCCCTAATTTCCTGCTCTGTCTTATAACAATTATAAGTTGGAGCGGGACCAACGTTCCCCAGTTCAGTATAACAAGCGGGTTCGGTCAATACATCCGTATTATTATCTTGATTAAGGCGTGATATGGTCGCTACCTGGAGAGAGAAAGAAGAAAACACTCAGCGTGCGCTCTTGCAAGATCAGATTGGTTATATATTTTATCTAATCAGGATGGCTCCCACTGTTTTTATCAAATCTTCCTTCAAACCCTAAAAGGAAAGACTAGCCGGGATTAATTACACTCTATAAGTTCGCCAATCTTTCAGCCAGGCCAGTGTCGGTACTTTGAGGGAGGTTGCCCGTGCTTTCGCACGGACCTAATTACTGTAAACCTCGTTTTCCCAGAGGCGTAACCCCGTTGACACCTTTCTAGACACCTACTTGATCGGCTAATTGTAAAGTGCAAAACTCTCCCAGGAGTAACAATTACTCGCAGTGGGTATCGAGATCCAACTATCACATAGAAGGTATGCAATCTCATTGTAAATTTCAACACTTGAAACTCCCGATAAAGGTTTTTACCCCTAGCACCTATGACCTTAACTATGGTCAACAAATCATAAGTACTAGTCAAGTTCTACCCGTCATTTCGTGATTAATTAGACCCACCCACATGACCCTTAACTAAGGTCAACAAAGTCACGCGACTGTCCTAACTAATCGCATCATATGCGGTGTAGGAAGACATCACTTAGCTACCGTACACTGTGCCTTGACTATGGTCAACAAACACAGCACGAATACTAAGTACTCTACTTCCTAAAATGACGGAGGGTTGCGAATGGTTTTTGTGAAAACCTTTAACGCTTTGAACTTGATCTCGTTGCGGAATCAAATGGTTTTTAAATGGAATGTTTTTGAGGCTTTTCTAGTTTTGCTAAAGGGGTCACTCCCGATGAAGGGATCGTCGGCCCTTTCCTCGTCGAATGAGGTGCGGGATATATCATATATATCACCGTGCAAAGCAGAAACTATAGAAGCGATCAAATACAAACCGAGTGTGTAGCATCTGCCAGTTATTGCTAAAGGAGTCACTCCCGGTGAAGGGATCTCGGTCCTTTCCTCATCGAATAAGGTGCAGGATGTTCTATAATGAACACCGCTATGCAAAGCAAGAACTGTAGCTACCTGTTTTATTTTGAAATTCGATTCCACAACATCAATTAGGTTTATTTTCTTTCATTAATCTCATTAATGAATATCCCATCATTTAAGTCTACCTAACCATCACAGATAAATATAACGTACGCTTATGCCATCCGCATTCGCCTCGATGTCCCGTCTGCACCGTTAGGTTAGGTAACTAACGCCAGAGCGAGGCAGGGCTAGCGCGGGTGTAAAACATAAGCAACGTCTATATAATATATCATATATACTATATATAATATCTGTCACAGAACATCACATGATCACAGATAAAACACAGCAGAAGAAACATATGAAATATTGGATATACTAGGACGTCCGTGTTTTCAATACGAGCCAGTATAAAACACGGATTCCACGGTCGTGATGAATAGCCAATCCCACACCCCTAGACCCCTACGAGAGCGGCAAGCAACCCCACCAATTCTAGGGTTAGGAGACCCGGACTCGACTCCTCGAGTTGGTCTCCCTCTGGACCCCAGAACCCGGTTACTTGTGCTCCCCTCCTTGGGTCTATCCTAATGCGGAAAAGTAAATAATATACAAACGGTGACTACTCCCGCAACCTGGAAGTGCCCCAATAAAAGAATATTACATACAAGTTTTTACATGAATGAAAATGAAAAACACTCATCTCACATAAAAACCCCCCGGCTATTCAAACACGACGATCCAATATAACATATCCAGCAACATATAACATCACATGTCATCAACGTAAGTAAATATGCGCATCCCAATTGTCGTTGGCATATAGCAACGAAACCGGCGACATCACATATTACACTTACGGTCACAGAAAAGAAAGTGTAAAACTACAACAGTTGGAATCCGCAACCTCTTTAGACATCACATGCCTAATCAAATGAATTACTTAGACATCACATGCCTAACAATTATAAACCCCGCATTTTAGTCTCGTTATCGAAAACACTTTTCAATATCAAGTCGGGCAATTCAACAAGATTCCCGAAAAACTGATCGAATGCTCGTCGCAAACTTTAGTAGGCGGCCGCACCCCTGATACCGTCGACGAAGTGCACCAAGGCGGAACACCGCTGCCGCGAGCACCCGGACGGATGCTTTCGGCGACGGGGTTCTCCTACAGTCACTTGGTCGGGGCTATGGGGTGAGGCTGTCTATTAAGTTTACCCGGCGAGTATCCGCGTACGCTACGTGATTGCAACGGACTTTTGATCACATCAAAATTCCGTGGCAACCGATCAAATGAGACTAAACTGCTATGTTTATAACATTCATTCAGTTATCTCATAACTTCTTGTGAATTCCAATTATTGTATCACATTCCGGATAAATAGAAAATGTTAAACTTTCCGATCGAACAATTGAACACCCAAGTTTTCCTGATACAGATCAACACATGAAACAAGTCTAAAAACATTCAGTTCGTGCCTCAGTACCAACGGTCCAGCCGTAGAAGGGTCAAGCCAACGCCTCACATGTGGCACGCCGTACTGCCCCAAATCTGAAGGTTCAAAGGGTAGTTCAAGACGGTCACATAATCGAGTTAAGGTTTGTTGTCTTCTAGAGGGACCATCGTGTTACTTGCACTGCTTAGAACGTGATTAAACTACAGAAATATCCAACACTTGGAAATTTCCCGACAGGGGAAAAATTGGGTATTTATATCCGGTCGAAATTTTTAACATATTCAAAAAATTATCCGGAACGACACATAGACAAAGTTTGACAATCCGATCGAATGTATGAACTCCCAATACAACCCAAAATACTCAACTCTTGATTTCAGATTAAAAATTCCCAGGAAAACCAGCACTGAAAAATAGGAGTTACTGTGCAAAATTCAATGGCAGATAAGACAAAAGTGCGGCGGAAAGGCCGCATTAGCACGATAATGCCGCGGTTCAGCCGCACTTTAGAAAGATCATTAGGTAATTTTTGCATCGTAATTCTTATATTTACCTGCTTGTTTTTCTGCATATTTTTAATTTGCAAAAATCCACATTTTACAAAAATGTCCAGAGAGCATTTTAAAGTCGGGGTTTCGGGTCGATCGGACTTCTAACTCCATCTACGCATCGCCTAAGGCTCTAGCTAGGCTCTGGTACCACTGTAGGGTTCCTAAGCACTCTAGTGAAGTCTCACAAGTGATCAAATATGCACAAATCAAATTTTACGGGTGCCTACAAACCCGACTACGGATCGTTTGCTAGATATTTAGGCGAAACAAGCAAGCTAGTTTACAACTAAACTATAAGATAACGGAAATACAACCTTTGTAGATCTGTTTGTCCACCTCCATAGCTCCGCAACGAAGTGCCTCCGCTATCCAAGTGAACTCCCGGGCTCTAGCGTCGGCTTCGTCGAAGAATAAGCGAGCTAGGTCGTCGATGTCCATGCCGAAGATGATCTACGTCGAGGCATCGCTAGATCAAGCTCCACCTTCACCAAACCTTGAAAATTTGTGAAGGAAACACACTCTACTACTTGGCAAGAGGTAGAGGATGAAGAAATAGGAAGTGGGTAGACTTTAGTTTTGGATTTCTCACTTGATTTGGCTAGTTGCCATTGAAGTAGAAAGCTTTTCTTCATGTTGAAGAAGATGAAGAAGAAGAAGAAGATATGATAAGTTAATTAAAAATGAGATAATTAAATCAATACTTATCATGACTTCAACTATAGTTAAGTGTAGAGAATTAACTTGGGTTAGTTAAATGGTTAGGGTTAAGTTTAAGACAAGAATGAAGACCAAGTCAAAGCTTCAAGAAACTTCAACTAAAAACAAAATAAGCAACCATTCATTTATCTTTTTCATTTTCCAAAATGGATATAAATAAACAAGATAAATGAATAAGTAATCAAAACCCTAATCATTAACTTAAACCATGGTTTGATTCTTTACACTTAACCAAGTAAGCATGTATCATCAAACATGATACAAACATGTGCACAAAACTATATCGCATATACAATGTGCACAATTCAAGTGAGAAAATCCATTTAAAGTGAACCAATACTAGTTAATGCACAGCAATATATCGAATATATAATTATACATTAAATCATTAAATCAACACTTGATTCAATGATCCGGTCATATCGGATATAACCGACTAGTATCATATGTATCGGCTTATCGAATCAATCCTTGATTCGATAACTAGGTTATATCGCATATAACCATTCGACACATTCATCGCGAGAATGAAATACGGTATCACATACACGCATCATTCTCGGTCCCGCACATATCTCATATGCGCTCCTATTTCGTTTCGCTTGAGCTAAGAAACCTCTGTGTAGGACTCTAAAGACTCGTCAATACGCCGGCAGCAGATGATGATCATATCAAACACCCACAAGCCGCAAGCGGTCTGCTAAACGTAACGGCCACCCGGGTATTGAGCGATCAGAAGATCGACGAGCAAGCCCGCTCACACTCCTGCGAATCCAACCAGTAACACTTACCGTACGGTCCGGTCTGTTCGTCTGATATGTCGCATATCTCGCCTAGGGGTGGTAAACGTCAGACCCCAGTAGCTCGATAAGTCATGCCGACTTGAGGTCCATAACATTCGTGAAACTACTGATAACTCTTACCAGTATATCACTGCAACCCTGGCCAGGGATTTCCTGTTATGGCCAGTCGAGCATAGCACAACATCAACCCCCAATACCGGGAGAGACGAATCCCCTCCTATCGCTCATTGCCTCCATGTGAATCGGGACTGTACCAAAAAACCACCTGTTTGCACGACTCAGTAGAGCCGTGGTAGGGTGGAAATCAAAGCACAGTGGGAGACACACAAGACTCTATGACGATCTTGGGTCAACAGACTAAGCTGTACCAGTGTCACCAGAGAACTGCCATCTGACGTGAGGTATAATACCATCTGGGAGTTCTCGGCGAGTCCGTTCAGTGTACCCAGTCTCCACTGAGCACCCGCATACCATTTTCGATGTCAAACACCAATGGATATGGGATCATCCATCGCCCATCGCATGGGTCGAGAAGATATGCGCTAGTCTACTCTGGAATATCGATGCCCCGTCTCGATATTCCCTCGACTAGGAACATTTCAAGGATGTACTCATGGACTACCCAGGCCCCACTAGTATGATCTACATCATAGTCCTGGAAGTCGAGTACACATCCTATGGGCTTTATCAACATGTAATCAGAGAGACAGAAAGTATACATGTTAAGATAAAGTGCAACCAGATAGCGTACTATCATGTCGAGCAAGAAAGTCCTTCCTATATATGTCCCAGCATCCACTACAATATACATCCAATGTACAGTAATGGCCTCTAGGGCATACATATAACTAACATATCTGAGCCGCTTCTGCCTCAGCTTCTCGATTTTGAAGGCTTGGCGGGCATCCGTTATCCGGGAAGCCATTGTGAGTTGATTAGCAGGGAGCTTAGAGAAGACTCCCGATCGAGCCGTTGTCGGGGGTACCGCTGGAGCTTGCCCGAGATGCCCTGTTGGTTCGTTGACGTTGATGGCCTTGCCTCCAGTTGGAGCGATGGAGGGTCGTTTGGAAACGGATTTGTGTTTCAGTTGGGGCGCCTTCGAGACCACCACATTTGGCCTCTTGCCTTTTGAGACCGGTTTGTCTGCTTCCGGGGCTCGAGAAGCTGTGATGGCGTTAGCTGACATGATCAGAATAGAGCCGAACTGTGGCGGCGGCTCCTCCCCCTGTCGCCCGAGACTGGCCGGGAGGATCGTCCTGGAGTCTATCTTCATCGTGTAGGAGACGGGAGCCGTGCTGAGAGCTGAGATCATCCTTGGAGACATTGTTGAAAAGTGATTGCTTGGAAAACCTGTATGAAAGAGCATTATTTCAGTATAAATATAGATATGTATATTGATTGAGTTCGCATGAACGTTTAACCTGAAATATGGGAGGAGAGATTGGTCTCACCGGGCGTGCCAGAATCTGTAGGGTGTTTTTCGTCACCCCATTGAGATGGGAATACGCGCGCGCTTGTCAGGCATATACTACAGATTCCCCCTGTCTAGGGTAGGCCGGGGTTTATTGATTGTGGGGATCCGAATCTCCGGCAGCCGCGGACTAAGCTGCCGTTAACTACCCCTAGCCTTTGGGGCGAGGGAACCTCCGATTAACGGGTTAAACTGGTCATGCGAACTCAACGTGCGGTGTGTGTGTGTTGTGTTTTAAAAGGGGGTTTTGGATATATCGGGAGCCACGCAGAGTTTTTACGGGAGTCCCGCTACCCGGATAGCGGGCTGGGGGTCAAGGGGGCTAGCAGCCCCCTTGCGGGGTGCAGGGCAGTGCCCCGTTAGAATTTTTTTTCTAACAAGGACAGTGTCGTGGAGCACGTGTGTGTGCAAATATGTATACATATGTATATGTATATGTATATGTATATGTATATGTATGTACATAAAAAGAGGGGGGAAAGGCATCCAAGGGATGCGTGGGGCCAGTACCTTGAGCGCTGTGCGCTTAGGTGCTGTACGCTCAGGCGCAAGCGCGCCACGTAGGCGCTTTGCGCATGAGCGCTGGGCGCTCGAGCACAAGCGCGCCACGTGTCGGCACGTGGGTGCTTTGCGCTTGAGCGCAAGGTGCTGGAGCGCAAGCGCGCCACGTGTCGACACGTGGGCGCTTTACGCTCGGGGGCAGAGCGCTGGAGCGCAAGCGCACCACGTGTCAGCATGTGGGTCCTTGCCCTCGGGCGCAGTGCGCTTGAGCGCAAGCGCGCCACGTGTCGGCACGTGGGCGCTTTGCGCTCGAGCGCAGGGCGCTGGGGCGCAAACGCGCCACGTGTCGGCACGTGGGCGCTTAGCGCTCGAGCGCTTTGGCGCCGACGAGAAAAAAAGGGGGCTTTTAGTCCCAGAACCAGAACCTATGCTTCAGACAGGAAATGTCTATATATATATATATATTGAGTTAAACTCCTAGGATGTTTTGAAGCTGATGAAGGGGTTCTTCTTCCTCCTCCTCTGTTGGCTGGATCGTGAAGATCAAGAGATGTGAGATTTTAAAAATCTCTTATTTTTGAGAGCTGATAGTAGATCCAAGTTCCCCTTTATGGGTTTTGTGGTTAAAAACTATTTAGTTTTGAAAAAGAAAGAGTAAAACCCTTGATTTGATTCAAAAAGAAAGAAGAATGCTTGAAACCTTCAGAAAGAGGAAAGAGGTACAAACCCTAGGTTTTTGAGAGAATGAAAAGTGTTTTTTTATTCATCATCATGTTGCCTTTTATAGGCTTACATATTTACATATAACCACTTGGGCTTCACAAAATGGCATTTTGCCTATCTCATGACTCGTGTGCCATTTCATTTTTGCACATAAGCCATGGGCTTACAAAATATTGGCTTTATGCCCATTTTGCATACATTCATGTATATAAAAAATTACATAAAAATTATTTATTACATGATTTTGTTGTTGGCATGGGGAGGCTGGCCGCGGGCTCGACTTGGGCATGGGCCCGCTTGTCCTGGGCTTGGGCCCACCTGGCTTGGGGGTTGACCTTGACTTTGACTCGGTCAACCGGGGTGTAAATTTTTACCCCAACACTATTACTTATGTATATAAAGAATAAACTTGATTTCAGTGTGCCTTTATTTTAAAACTGCACCTCCACCATTTTCCCTAAAAGAAGGTTTAGATTTCTGGGCTTTTGGCCTACTTGAATTAGGTGTTGTCCTATAGACTTCATATGATTCAAGTGCCAGTCACGTGCCTTTTCCGGGTCGTGACAAAGTTGGTATCAGAGCGTTAGGTTTAACCTTAGTTCAAGTCTAGGTTTGAATATGTGGAGTCTAGGGCGTATATATATTCGGAACCTAGACTTGACCTTATGGAACCTAGACTTGACTGAGGGGGTATTAGACCCGAACTTTTGTCGCATAGGTTGACCTTGTCAGAAGCGGCTGTGGCCTGCTCCACTGAAGTGGTTGATGGAGCAGGTGACTTAAGTTGAGTGATGTACCGTGTTTATGTTCCACGACATACTTACAACACGCTATTTCGCTTAAGTAGTCTTAGGATGTACATTTCTTATGCATTGTATTTCTATTCGTTCCTATGATCTATCCTTATCGATTTCGGATTGTGGTTTCCATTACCATGGCTACATGAGCAGAGAGAGCTGTGGCTAGAGGTCAGAGCGAGCTCATCAGGAACGAGGACTGACCAGGATGTATTCCGGTGACACATGAATGTTTTGATATATTGTTTTACCAGGATTTCTCGTTGACACAAGCGTTCGGGATCTGCACAGATGATCGAGCCATTGCTAGAGGCCAGCCAGACTGTGAAGACTGTGGCGAACTGTCTACTTCAGATGATTGAGGCATTGTTTACCTTGCGTACAGACGAGCCAGCTGTTGTGGAGTTTGACAATATCGCCCCCAGACCCTTGAAGCTAATGCAACATAAGTTTATACACGGAGATGTGATAGTAGATCGCTAGTCACCCCTGGATAAGTAACTAGGACAGTTTATTCGTTTGGATGCTCCGATGCGAGGTCATCAATTTGACTAGCTTCAGTTAGAAGGGGACCTCACACAGACGTATTGTGAGTCGATTGAGAAAAGGACGAGCGGAAGCGCATTACTCCGATGACTTGGACAAGTTCCCGAGGATGAAATTGGTCAGACACCGTCCACAGGGTATTATAGATGCCGAGTTCGTAGCTTCGAAAGAGACTCTGGATATGACTATAGCCAATTGGAGTGCACTCCACACAGCTACGAAGAGATGATTCCGAATTGGTCCATATTGAAAGGAAGCGGAGTAAGAGGTTTGTGCGAGATCGTAATGAGTTGTTGTTCCACTCCGTTGATGTCGGAGAGTTGATACGCATGCAGAGGCGTTAGATGCAGCTATAATTCCAGAGAAAAGTCTTGATGAGAATGCCACTGTCCCGGAATGAGAAACAGATTAAGTAAAGAGTGCCAACTTCTGGGCAGTCCGGCAGAGATGAGATTGGGAAGAGACCCTGACAGGATCTTTCGGGAGTACTACATGATAAAACTTGGACAGGGGTCGAGTGTATCACGCACACTCAGTGGACCAGAGATTTCCATCATTGACGTGATACGTTACGAGTGACCATGTTAATTGGTCAGGAAATCTTCAGAAAAGCGCCTGAATGGGATTGTTTCCGTCATTACTCCGAATCGGGCTGTCGAGCCGAAGAGTCATTTAACTGGTAATCCGCAGAGAGAAACGAGGACCTAAGAGCAAAGAACGCCAGACCGTGGGCAAGAGGCAAGTAGATATTCTTGCTCTGCCAGCCTTAGATGCACCGACGCCTTTCGACATTGAAGGAGGGGCACCTCGACGTCAGTTATTATGAATTGCGCCTTGGTGATTTGGATATCGCGTTTTCAACGTTCTGATTTCAGTATTTTGATGATTTAGTTTCATGAATGAGATTTTATGCACCACGGTTGCACTTGATTCGTATTTCATGTATCAGTTGTACTGATGTTCGTTTTTGTGCATACCTATTGCACTTGATTTGATTTCCATGCATTCCTAGATATTTGATTTTGATTTCATGCATACAATATACACATGATTTTGACTTATGCATTCGGTGTAGTTACATGAGTTTTCAATATTGATATGGTTTTGTGCGCACAGATGCACATGTTTATGAGTTTATATACCACGGTATACTTGATTTTGAATTGGTGTATGTTGTATACCGTTGATTTCGACTTTGATATTCGATATTTGTATTTGTGCACCTTGTGCACTTGATTGAGATTTTGCGCACACTTGGCGAACTTGATGTGATTTTGTGCACACCAGATGCACTTAATCGAGATTCTTCGTGCACATTAGATGCACCCGGTATTGTAGTCAGGCACACCCGTTGCACTTGACAGATATTTTCATGCACACCCGTTGCACTTAGTTTTTGTTTATGTGCACATTCGTGGCGCCTGTATTGATTTCGATTTCCGTGCGTACCAGACGCACGTGGCATTTTTATGTTTGCTATTTGAAATTGATTTCCTCTTGAGTAGCATGTTTTTATGATATATACTATACGGTGTAGTGACCGAGTAGGACTAGTCTGAGAACAGTACCTGGGTATTTTGCATGCATCGATATTTGTGAGGGAATTTTCAAAAAGAGCTACAATCTCAATATTTTCCTACGTGTCCATAATGACACGAAAATTTTACAAAAAAAGCCCTTCTAAATCATTTTCAAAAAGCGGGACGTATATGTTAAACAAAGGATAAGTGTATGTGTGTGTGTGTGTATAGCTATTTCCTTTATAAATGAACGTCCGCTACTTGTGCCGTGATATGCGCATCGTACGACAATTTGAAAAAAGTTTTGCATGCATTTCTATTCGAATGTTTGATGATTTCTGTCACGCCCCACTTCCCAAAATACGGAATACGAAGGTGACTAGATCAGCCATGCTCCTACGATCAAGGAAAAATCCTGCCGTAGTCATATTTCGGCTTCTAGACTTATATGGCAATCGGTAAAATACAACACGGATAAAGAGAATGCAGTCACTAGAATTATCAGATGTAAAGAAAACTGAGCACAAAGGAAGTAAACAAAAGGGCAACTAACCAGGGATATCAAGGGAAAAATACAACTGGTTCACTAGTCTGGATCTTTGTGGTCTTCTCGAGATCAGACGGATCCATTTCTATCACTGAGCATGCATACTCAGGTCTTTAGGACGACGCAATAGCAATATAATAATAATAATACGGTAAGAAAATAAAGTAATAACGGTAGAGACAATAAATACAGGTAATCGATATGTAAATAAACAATGCAATGTATGATCTGTATCCCTATCGGTCTTTAAGTCACTTTTGAAATCGAGTTGCGGAAAGGAGTGATCATGTTTAACGAGGGTCTCATACGTATCCGAGACTACGGCCCACTGTTGCCCGGGACATAATCCTGTCAGCCGGACTGCTAGGTCCAAACCTAATATATAAGAGTCGCTGTTCGAATGATCATCCTCTAAATCACCGACCTCGCTAAATACAAGTTTCTTTCCATTTCGATTTCCCCATTTCCCCCCAGGTTTTACTATCTATGAGTATGTGCTAGTTGTGTACAAATACGCATCAATAACACTGTTTTATTCACTATTCACTGTATTGTTCACTATCATGAATCATTCACTTTTACTGGCATACTCGACACATCTAAACTGATACTATTTTCATTCGACAATGCATTATACACTAAAAATTAATAAGGACGCTCACTATCGCTAGAGGTATTGCAGTCGGGAAAAAATGTGAATCATGCCGCTAAACAAATTATATGCAATACAAGTCATTACGCGTCGTATGAACTTAGAAAAATCGCATTAAATCGTACGTTCAGAATTTAGTAAAATGATACAAAAGGGGTAAGAAGTAAACTTAATCAGTAAATCAACAAAATTGGTTTCAAGTCAATCGGGTTTCGGATACAAATTACGGTCATTTCGTTTTAAGTGTACTCTGCTGGAAATTCAGTTCCTGAACTGAAAGTCCATTTTGTAACACAGTTTTCACCCTATTAGGATCATAATTAGGCAATGATACAGTTGATAATATTTAGGTTTATCAGTCAGGTTTCCAACGCACTAGATGGATCGATAATATACGCTGTGTTCTGGGAGTTATGCATTATTTAAGATCGGGATACGTGTTCTATCTCTGCTTGGAACTGCAGTATGTACTGATGATTTAAAATATAATTAAAATAGTAAACGATGGTAAAAACAAATGAAATCACTTCCAATAGTTAGATAACAGATTAATCTTCGCAACGGTATAGGGTTCTGCATAATACCATTTTTACACAGAGATGTAAAAGCATTTCAAATCAAGTGTTGACAATCAGTGCTGCTCTGGACTGCAGTCCAGAGCCGCACTCCCAAACATTTTGCATCACCGCTATAAAATCGAAACATATTATAAATTATATGGGGTTTTAATTTGTCGAGTCGGCTTCGATACGAGCCCTCAAACACAATATTCCGGTGTGTAACTAATTTACTATGATTTTCACAAATTTCAAGTACAGAAGGTTTCAGATTCGACGGATCTAAAAGGGGATGACATTTCACGGTGTTAGGGTCCGTATTTTCGAGACAACTCTTAACACATTATTCATTATCACTAGGGTAACCCGTTATGCCTAAGTTTCGTCATTTTAAGAGGGTTTTTAGCTTAGGGTTTGTATCGAGCACTTATAATGAACATTTGATTCGCAACCGAAATAAATATACTATAGCATGTAGTAAGTATTTGAACTTGCCTGACGACATATTGATGACGATACGGCAGCGATGCAGTAACAGCGGTGACCTACGACAACGGCAACGGTACGGCGCGATCACGACGTAGGCGCGGCTAGGCACGACACGGCGAACTCGACCTCGGCTTGAGCTTGGCTCGGTTTTGATGGCTCGGCAGCGACTAGGGATCCGGCGATGCTACGGTGATGATGACGACGAGGGGTCGAGCTCCGGCGACATGGGCATGAAAGCGAGGGTCGCAGGGAGGTCGGGGTGATGGGTTTTCGGTAGGGTTCTTGCTCGGGAATGATGGCGAGGCGAGCTCTGGTGAGAGGGTGTGCAGGTGAGGGTGCTCGGGGAAAGAGGTGGCCGGCAGCGATGGCTCAGGCGGTGTTGAGATGAGCCGATGGAGCTTGGGCGGGTCGCGGTGGTGTTAGGAGGTCAAGGACCTGGCAGTGGTTTTGAGGAGGAGGTGAGGGTTGCTTGGTTTCGGCGTGGTGTTAACGAGGGTGCTATGGTCGGAGGTGATGCATGAAGAGGAAGGAGGCGCGTCGATGGTTGATGGGTCCGCCGGAGGTCGAAGGTAGAGGTGCAGGTGGTGAAGGTGAATTCGGCGGCGAAGAATGGATACGGCAATGGTGAGGAGGAAGGCTACGGTTGGTAGTGTTGCGGTTCGGGTCGACGGTGGATAAGATGTGGCAAAGTTGAAGATTGGATGAGGCGAAGGTGATGAGGGTTGGAGTCGCGGTGGGTTAGGGTGGTGGTCAGTGGTTCTGGGGGAAGCTCGAGGGTGTTTGAGGGTAGACAGAGGGATAGAGAACGGGATGTGGAGGAAAGAGAGAGGGAGTGAATTAAAAGGGAATTATGGGTATTTAATTAGGAATTAATGGGTGTTAATAGGGAATCCATCGGTTTGATTTTTGAAAAATCAAAAAGAGAAAGAGAACTATAGAATGAGAAGGGAATCAGCTGTGTGTGTGGGGGGGGGGTTGAATTAGGTTTGGGTTTGAGTGTTGGGCCGTAGGCCTTGGACGTGGGAAACTATAGAGAGTAAGGAAAATGAGTGGGCATGGGCTTTGGGCAGTTGTTAGGGTATTAAAATTTTCTAGGGAGGAATATTGGGAAAAATATCTGAATGGAATAAATTAAATAGAACAATATAGGAAAATTATTATTAGAATACGGATAATAAAGTACAAAATAAACTGGGTATTACAATTTCACAATAGTGCGTACTATATATATGACATAGTCATAACTATATTATGCTTGATCTTGACAATGGATTTTGAAACTGGTATTTTTGCATTAACTCTGATAATTGCATGACGCTCGACGGAGTTTTGATTTTAAGTTTTGCCCTCGTTTTCATGCGCATGCATTGCACTATGATATGTTTTATGTACTCATGATTTCAGAGTCTCGACGACTTGATTGTTTTGCTGAAATGTTTTAGTATTTGGGGGGTTTAAATTTAAATTCGGGGGCCGAATTTATTTAAGGGGGGAAGATTGTAACATTTGAGAAAATAAAATATTTTTTTTTGAATTTAAATATATAAAATACTAAATTTCATGAATATTATAAAGATATAGAAATTGGTTTTAATGAAGTGGTATGGGTATATACTTATAGTTTGAAAAATAATTGGAAAATTAATATAAGTTATTGATTTTGAAAAATTTATGTGATTTAGACATTTTATAAATTATTATACAATTAATTGTATATAAGTTAATGCTAAACTTGTTTAATATATCGCTAATTATGCATTAATCTTGCTTAAGTGTATGACATGCAACAAAGCATGTTGCAAAATACTTGCTACATTTCATGAACCATGGCTTTAATCCTTTTGTGCTTGCATGGTTTGGGTTTAAAAAAAAAGAATATGTGACATGGCATGAGGGGGACATGAGGCATGGCTATGTATGAGAGAGAGAGGGAAGTTTCTACACACAACATGGTGCAGTTCTTTCCTCCTTCATTTCCTCCTTTTCATTTTCTTCTCCTCCTCCTCCTCCTCCTTCCTTATTCTCCACCTCCTCCACCATCCTTAAAACACCCCCAAAACTTAGCCAATACGTTATACCCCTTCACAAAAATTGATCACAACCTCACTACAAAGACCATGGGTGAATCAAGTTAAGGTTTTGAGGCA
Source organism: Agapanthus africanus (assembly GCA_030015575.1). Taxonomy (NCBI): domain Eukaryota; kingdom Viridiplantae; phylum Streptophyta; class Magnoliopsida; order Asparagales; family Amaryllidaceae; genus Agapanthus; species Agapanthus africanus. The sequence goes on along the minus strand of JASDDO010000010.1, from coordinate 480,810,917 downwards.
CTTGGGCAACCCTAGAATTTTCTTGATGTGGCAAATAAGGTAAATCCTACACCTTTAGTTTAGAATTTGAGTTTCCTTACCTCCTATAGTAGTTTAGAGTTAAACTAGTGTAGATTAGTGATGTTAGAATTTTTCAAATGAGATTTAAGGTATATTATGAATTGCGAAAATGTAATTGAGCTTTAGTTAGTGTTTACAAGACCTTAATGCTGATATTCCAGCTAGACTAAAGACTAGAAATCGAAAGCTTGAGTTTAGAATTTTCCGATGTCGGTTTTGTGGAGTTTTTGAAGATCAAATGAATTCTGGAGCAACTTGGGGTCTTTATAAGAAAAACAAACAACTACATTAACCTAGTTAGACCACTAGAAGACCACCACAGAAGAACGAGACCAAAATCCCAAAATTGGGCCGGCGACACCGGTTACTGTAGCACATCTCACCGGCCAAATTTTGGATTTGGATGTTGGGGTTTGGTCTGTATCTCACACTGTTTATAAATTAGCCACTATATTGTTTGATTTGTCCCAAACTACCTGTGCAAAAATCTAGGAGCATTTTGAGTTGGTTTTGGCAATATTTTCCGATATTTGAATCTTGGAATTTTGGATTTCTTGATGTAACTTGGTCGTTCGACGTTCGCACATTGACATCAGATAGTATTTTGTTGTTTTAGCACGCGTTGACTATAGGTTCTAACCTATGTGCGTTTCGCATGTCGTGTCGGTTTTCGAATATAATTTTGATGCGATACGATGTGTTTTGATTGTAGGTACAAGTGCGTGGATTTTCGGGATGACGAAGGAGAGCAAGACATCCGTCGGGATCGACTAGAGTGAGACGTTGTAAATGAGTAGATGTATATCTATGGGAAAAATCAGGTGAATGGCATATAGCACCCCCGCAACCGTAGAGTAGGATATTTATATATATTATAGATATGCGAGATGGATACTTAGCAAATATGATTTCTAGAAGACTAAAGGTTAAATTAAGCATACTTGTAGGATGATTTACTCTTAGTTTATTTCCTTGGTCGTGAGTCGTTAGTTTTATTTTGGTGCGCACCCGCACACACACACACTTGATACGATATGGGGTATATGTGTGTGTGTGTGTATAAGTATGTTTACCTCCGAATGATGCGGCGACGACGTGAAGACGTCTTGCCTGAGATTCGGGGCAGATGCTATTTGGTTTTATCCGTCCACCTCTCCGAAGATGCCAAGTTGATTTATGGCACCGTATATCGGATGTTTAGATGGATGCGGCCGATATAGCAGACTTTGTCAGATTCCCCCTCGCTTGAGGGGTTTTTTGATTGTGGGGACGCTCTTCCCTGCAGGCGCAAGCCCCTGCAGTTAATTACGCTACCGCATCGCGGTAACAACTTTCTCCTTCTCCAGAATTTCACTTCGTGTCGTGTGTGTTTGTTTTGTTTGTGGTTGCCCGTGGATTGTATACGGAGACTAAGTTATGCCGTCGCCCGTAGGACGTGGATTAGTCCAAATCCGTATTTACTTAGATTTGGGTTTGGTGTTTTGGTTTAAGGATACATTAGCCATATTGAGGCTAAGATCGACTTAAACTTTTGTTAAGGATACGTTAGACTAATCTCCAGACTAAGATCAATTTAACGGGATCGTTTAGATCCAACAAAAGAGCAATTGGCTCTATTGTTTAGTTTAATGACGTTGCGGTCAATTTCCAGTTTAGGGACATGGTGGTCCATCATTCCCATTTAGGGACGGACATTAGTTTAAGGACATTTCGGTCCAACATTCCCATTTTTGGACGAATATTAGTTTAGGGACGTTTCGGTTCACGAGTTTAAGGACCCCGCAGTCCATATAGATGTGTGGTTGTTGGGACCCGTCACCTCTCTGACGTCGTTGAAGGATTACAACGATAGGGGTCAGAGGAGTTCAGAGATGTACCCTTGAACCGGACGTAAATTGATTTAGGAGAGCAGTCTTGCTCAGTCAATTTAATTTGAGGACTTACGGCCATGATTGGGCTAAGTCCAGTTGAGAATATTCAACGTTTTTCTTGATTTTTGGCCTATTAGGCCTGTGCTAGGGCTTTGCCCATGTTTGATAATGCACTGCATTTTATTCTGGCCTGCTAGGCCTTTTAATTTGGGCTCAGTCCCTTTATAAATGATGCAGAGTATCTGTTCTTATTTGGGCTCTGCCCCTTTTTAAATGATGCACAGCATCTGCCTTTGTTTGGGCTCTGCCCTTCTTTAAAATAATGCATGGCATTTTATTAGACCTGTTAGGCCTCTTTTAATTTGGTTTGGCCCTTCTGTAAATAATGCAGTGCATTAGTTATCTGACAGTGACTTGTCAGGCGTTTTGCGCCAATTATTGAGCGCAAGCGCATGTGGAGGTGACACGTGTCACGCTCTGATGAGCGCAAGCGCAGTCAGCGCAGTGCGCTGTGTCAGTGCGCTGCGCTGTTGCACTGCTGACACGTGGCGCGCCCTGGTGAGTTGCGCCAATTTCAGAGAGCAATGCTCTATTTTAAAAGCGCATGGCGCAAATGATTCTGGAGCTGACACGTGGCGCTCTCTGGTGGCTTGCGCCAACGTGAGAGCGCAACAGTGCCAATTTTGCAAGTGCAGGGCACTGTTTTATATTTTGATCAATTTTAGATCAATAAAAACAAGTTTTTCTTGTTTTCAAAGAACCAGCGGTTCATAAAAAAGTGCAAGGCACTGTTATTATTTATTTTTCTTTTTATTGAAGATCATTGATCTTGTTCCTAGATCAATAATCTATTCAGAAGAAATTCTTCTTCTTTTTCATAAAGGTTTTTACCTTTTTTCTTGAGTTCTTCAAAATCCTTCAGAGCTCTCTCTTTTTGTTGTTTTTCTGAAGTTTTTTTGATGTCCATCCTTTTGAATTGGGGTCTAGAGGCCTTTATATAGTACCCATCAATTAGTTAAATTTGTTAAAGAGATCTTTCTCTGAGTGATTTGGGGAATTTTCCCCAACGTTGGATCTTTGATCCGAGAGCTTCTGTTTTACAGAAGACAATCTTCTTGTTTTAACAAGAACAGAAAGATCTTACTGGAATTTAATTCTGTTTGGCGCAAACGCCCCAGCGCTTGACACATGTCGCGCAGCGCAAGGCGCAATGCAACTGCGCTGCCACGTGTCGCGCAGCGCAACTGCGCTGCCACGTGTCGCGCAGCGCAACTGCGCTGCCACGTGGCGCGCAGCGCAGAGCGCAAGTCAGCTGAAGCGTTGCTTCTTTAATAGAGCCTTGCTCTTGATTGAGTGCGCTGCCTTGGGCGTTGCGCTCCCTGCGCTGGCGTGTCTGATTTTGACACGTGGAGCTCTGCGCGCAGCGCAGGGGATCTGAAGCGTTGCTTCATTTATTTTTATTTTTAATTTTCAAAACAGAGCTTTGCTCTGATTGGGGGAAACAGAAGCGTTGCCTCGTTTCCCGCCTTGGAATTTGAACAGAGCTTTGCTCTAATTGGGGTAAACAAAGTATGCATCTACGTGTAAGATGAGGATATGATATGGTGTATGGTTTTGAGTCGATACGATCGAACAGGATGTCAAGAGATGATGATATATGATTTGAGATGAGACGTCGTAGATGATGCGATATATTAAAGGATCGTTGGGCGTTACATACATAACATACGATAACATGTGATTCGATGAGATAATAGATTGTACGTGACCTCAGACCCGTACACTTGATTATGATATTGTACGACTAATAATACCGTATGAACTATGATTTATATATGATATTTGACATGTACCCTCGATTTGAGGATGTCGTACGATGGATTTTACCGTACGAGGTATATATAATGATTGATCCGCACTCTTGACTCGAGGATGCCGTACGATGGATATTACCGTACGTGATTCTATGAGGCTGGATCGCTGACTACTAGATATATCGACTTGGATATGCTTTCGATTTCAATTTACTTTCGACTCGGTTCTTAGTTTAGTCTTTTAGTTGCTTAGGTAGATGTTAGAATAGACTCGAGTCATACCTATTTCAAAAACTAACGAATCGTAGGTATTTTCAAAGGACAACAGAGGGACGCTGCGGATTTTCAAAAGGCATCTCTTTTCCCAAAAACATCGTAGCCCCTACTTTTCCAAAAACAACGATTCGTGCTATTTCAAATACTATAACTGTATGGCTCGTATATAGATATATATTTTATATAATGTTGCGTTTACTGTTTACCATCTGCTATGCTCATGTTATTCTCATTGCATTGTAGATATATACATGTGTTTTCATTAGCTATTATGATCTCGTCTGCTAAGACACCTGCACCATTACCGATGATGCGTATGTTGCACGCACACTTTCTTGCCGGCTCACACACATCAGTATCGGTAATTGCCATGTCACGCACACTTTAGTAACCGTTACTTCATTCGTATACCCTGATAAATTGTAACTAAGTAGTATTGTTTAGCATTCATGATATCATATGCCAGTTTAAACTTTGTATGTAACAACTCCAATTTCAATGTACAGAAAATTTATTAAAAAGTTAATGTACAAATGGAGTATTTACAATCCTGTGTATACTATAAGTATTTAAATTGCTTTTGAATAACAAGAAAGCACTTGTAGCTCATTGGTAAAGCCTTGCACTGCTGTGACGTAGCCCTGTGATCGAATCCCCCCAGCCACAATATTTTTTTTGTTGATTTTTCTTTTAATCTTTTAGAAGTCCAAAGGTTTACACATGTACTACACATAAAATGAAAAGTCACAGATTAAATAAACACGTGTACTGAGTTATACCAAGCGACAGGGACACGTGGCGAAGATCTCACCACCCACCACCGGTTCTCGATCGGCGAGACTCCTCCTACGGCCGGCACCGCCGGGCCCCCCATAGGGGATGGTCCTCAATTTTTTCCCCTGACACCCCTTCGCCTACCCTACTACCCCCATGTTGTTTGTTTACTCTGCAATTATCCAGAGAGTGTAATTTCACTCTTTAATTCTAATTTTAATGCATTCTTTAACTCTCAAAACCCTAATTTTCCCTATAAATACCACACTCCATTTCACCTCTCCTGATTGAGAATTCCATTACAAAAACTCTATAAAATTTCCAAGTCCTAAGTTGTGCAAGTGGAGTTAGCAAAGGGCGAAATTCCGACGACGTTTTGAGGAGATTCCGGCAACGAAAAGACGCCCCGACGGTTCCAAAGTCTTTCCCTACCTCCCCTCTATCTTAATAGCTTGTAAGTCCCCTCTTCCATTCTCAATCTCTAGTATAAAACTTTCACTTTTCAAAACTCGTCGGAAGTGGAGTTAATCCGACTTCCGATTCTTTTTTCTATAAAAATTTCATTTTTCTTAAAATAAAAAATACCAAGTTCTCTCATAATATTTAACAAACATAAATAAACACATTAGAACAAGTTTCATCTGAAAAAATTCATGTTGCAATTTTTATTTCATTCTTACAGTAAAATACTATTATGTTACATACAACTTGTAAATATTCAATTTAACCGTATTACCTTTAGAAAAATCATGAGGTGATGACATACCTCATCTCAACACACATTTTTGACATAGCACGATGAATTGTGGGATTCTAGATTATGGGAAAATACGCTTTTACGAATAAATACCTTAAAGAATTAAAAACAGTTTTGTTTAAAAAGGGTGTTAATTAAATTCCTTACAATTGCGCCTCTACAAACCATTTTGGGGAACCCCGATCGGGATGGTATGGGTTATCGCACATCCTCGGCCCTAGCAGAGCGAGATGCAGACCTCCGCAAAGTACATTCGATCTCGATAGAATTTTTAATGCAATTTTTCAGAAAATGAGATTTCTATAAAATAAATAAAATTTATTTTTATTATATATATATATATATATTATCAAAAGATCTATTTTAACTATATTATATAAATATTTCATGCTTTCTAAATAAAAAGAATCACCATTTCATGAAACTACCATTACAATTCAATACAAATTCCAATATTTCAATAAAATATCATATACAATGAAAACTAGGTTCTACTCACTAGAAAATTTCACTTTTATAAAATATCCATCTATGAAACCCTAAAAACGATAATTAAATAGTTGAGGTGTATTTTGAAAATATATCAAACTATTTTTACATAAACCCCCCTCAAGTTATATTAAATTATAATAAGGACCCTAATAAATATAGGTTTAAACGGGACCAGTTCTTTTGAGCCTCAGGGAGCCGGAGAATATGGGTGCTTGCCTATCTAAGGTAGTCAACCTAACAACGGTGTTATCAACACGGTAATTGTCTTGGAAAAAGACAAAAATCTTGCCGTCCATGTGCAGCAGTTACCGATAACATCAAAACTAATTCAAGACTTCAATTTTGTTTAAAAGTCTGACTCAGTTCGAGTCACGGTCAAATATGCAATCAATCTGACTTGAATATGATTCAAGTATAAACTATAATTCAACATGAATCTGTCTATACCAGAATTCAATCTATAACAATCTGACTTAACCGAACCGAACCATGGATATGCTCTGATCACATGACCATCCATTTATATCCATTCCGTTTACTGATATCATGGTTTCGGCAAGTCTTCCATTTACTACAAGACAATACAATACAATCTATTATACAAACAATACAAATCAATGCAAAATACATTACGGGGTTTTAAAGGGATAGACTGGTACAAAATGTGTTAGAAGTGGCACGAGACGGTCACTTTAATACACCTAATTTGAATATCCATTGCCATTGTATCGTGACTGAACGGTTCCTTGTGCTTCGTATACCTTAGTCTCCGGAATAGTGGGACTCTTCTCGTATACACTGGCATATTCTGTACCAAGTTACAAACAACATCGTTAACATTATAATCAAACATTACTAATTATACTCTCTTTCTGTCTATTCTATCTCTACTCATCTTTGGGACTTACCGAGCGATTGTTCGCTGACGACATTCATTTTCTTCTTTCTTTGGAATGTTGTCAGGTGGATCAGACTCACCAGAGATCGAGCCCAGTACTGAAGATTTGGAGCAGTTAGTCTTTGACCCCGAGCTTTAGACACTTGCATATACTTTTCATTTCAGTTATGCCATTGTTTAGGCATTGCTTTCTATTCATGTATTTAAATTTCCAGTTGTGCTTGTGAAAAATTGTTTAATAAATAAAATTTGCTGTTCATTTTTACTCCTGTCTCTTGTGTACATTTTACTTTATATTGCTTAGATACGCTTAGCGTGCTTACTTCTGAGTAAATACGTCGCGTGACCCGTCGCGTCTCCTCCCCGTACACCGGGAAGCGGGGCATGACAGGTTTTGTTGGCATCCCATGCAGGTCTGTTCTGCATGGACATACGGGACAATTCTGCATGAAGTCCTAAGCAATATAACACAAGAATCAGCAAATAAAAACATTCTTTACATTTCACGTTCTTTGAATCTTACAATATCATATGCTTTGAATCTATCCTAACCCTATTTTTCTTTCAAGGCTATGGATTCTCCAAACAACACCAGCACCAATTTCAACAACACACCACATCTCTACCGCTTATGCCTACCGTTGCTGCTCCGATCAATGATCAGACGGTACTGTTGAGGCGATCCGCAGCCTCCTGGAAGGAAAGCAGCAACGGACTGCTATTTTGATGAACCGTCCAGAAGCGGAAGCGTCCGGAGTGAAGCAATTCCGGGCTTTGCACCCAAAACCATTTTTGGGAAAAGAGCCCACTGGAAGCTGAAGAATGGGCTCAAAGTATTGATGATGATCTGGCGGCGATACAAGTGCCAGAGATCGCTTGGGTTCGAGTTGCGAAGTTGCAACTCACCGACAACGCCCGAGTTTGGTGGAAGACGGAAGAAAGCCGTCTTGACAAACCTATCGAATGAAGGACTCTTCGCGACATGTTCGACGCGAAATACTTCCCAGAGACTGCCCGATTTGATATGGAACAGCAATTCATTCATCTACAACAGGGTTTGATGTGGACCAAATAAGTGGATTAATATGATACTAAGTTTACCATGCTCAGTAGGTAAGATATGTCTCAATATTCGATTTTCTAATATCACATATTACACAGCTAACACAAGACCTTAACAGGTTCACGGCACACTTGATACCAACAGCAGAGATCAGGTCCAGATGATTTCAGCAAGGGTTAGATCCGGAAATCTAAGCTGCCTTAGCTATATGAGATTTCCTAACACATGAACTGGTCCTGAAAGCTGCCCGTTGATATGAGGCGGTGGTGAACATGAAGGGCAGACCCCAATCTGCCGGAATGAACCGCCCTGCCACCCAAATGGCAGGACGAGCCTCTTCAAGGCCATAATTTGTGCCCAGGAGACTGAGAGTACCAAACAACCGGCCCATCCCAGCCTTTTGTATCTACTGCAGGAGAGATGGACATTTGACGAAACACTGCCGACGTGCAAATCGCCTTTACTTAGTCTGCGGCTCAGCCACTCATAACATTGGGTCTTGTTCTCGTAGACACAACCCAAATGCTGCACCCAGACCAACAATTACTTATCAGCAACGACCAGCCATCCAGGCACCTTTTCCATGACTTGCTCTCCCTGCTCCACCTCCTTGTGGACCAACTGCACCTCCTCATCGTCAGTTCTATCAAGCTCAAAGGAACGTATCTCAAGTACAACGAAACGGGTAGAGTAATGCTCCTCCAACAAGGAGGAATGTACCGAGGCGACAGGCTTTCACAATGACTATGGAAGAAGCTGAAGCCACTGGCCAAGTCATCACTGGTAAAAATTTCCTTTCAAACTTTCCTTCAGTCTATATACATACCTATATATCTTTTCCTTATACCTAAAAGCTATCCTACATAACTTAGGTACGATCTTAGTAGCCTCACTTCCTGCACTATCACTCTTCGATACTGGAGCATTTCACTGCTTTATGTCGCAACGGTTCGTCCGAACTCATGTGATTTCAGTCAAACCTCCCGTATCCAGCTGGAATGTTAGTTCAGGAAACGGCGTTCTAAAGGCAACAATGGAATACGACCTGTGTCCAGTGGTCGTCTGCAATAGAGAATTCTATGCTGACTTCAAGGTGCTGGACATACCGAATTTCAATATCGTTTTGGGTATGGATTGGCTAGGAACATTCTATGCTACCATTGACTGTCATCAAAGGATGGTAGTGTTTGAGATTCCAGAGCATCCGGTCTTTTATTTCAAAAGTGGAGACCGTACCCTGGAACCAAGTACATATAAAGCAAAACCGAAGAGGCAGTGATTGCAACACTTCAAGCGGAGGAAGGATCAAAGCCAGAAGTAGTTCGAGAGTTCGACGATGTATTTCCTGAAGACATATCAGGTTTGCCTCCCGATCGAGCTCTTGAATTCAGCATTGATTTAGTACCTGAATCACAACCGGTGATCAAAGCACCGTATCGGTTAAGTCCTGAAGGTTTGAAGGAGGTCCGAACTCAGTTGGACAAATTATTGACGAAAGGATGGATTCGTCCCAGCACTTCAAGTTGGAGATCACCAGTTCTGCTTGTGAAGAAGAATGAAGGTTCATATCGAATGTGCATTGATTATAGAACTCTGAACGAAGTAGCTATAAAGAACAAGTATCCACTCCCGCGCATCGACGATCTGTTCGATCAGCTAAGTGGATCTTGCATTTTCTCCAAGTTAGATCTTCATTCGGGTTATCATCAGGTGAAGGTCAAAGAATCTGATATCCATAAAACGGCATTCAGAACTCGCTATGGACATTACGAATTTCTTGTGATACCATTTGGAGTGACTAACGCACCAGTTATATTCATGAACCTAAAGAATCAATTTTTCCGAGAGTACCTAGACAGGTTTGTTGTCATCTTCATCGACGATATCCTGGTGTATTCTAAGAGTCGGAAAAATCATGCCGAGCACCTACGAATTGTCCTAGAGACTTTACGACAGCATCAACTCTATGCCAAGTACAGCAAGTGCGAGTTTTGGCAAGATCAAGTCGGTTTTCTCGGACATATTGTATCAGGCGATGGAATCTTTGTAGATCCAGCTAAGGTATCAGCAATAAGTGAATGGCCGACACCGAAGTCAGTAAAGGACATTCGAAACTTCTTAGGATTAGCAGGATATTACAGAAGGTTCGTTGAAGGATTTTCGAAGATTGCAACACCCCTGACTGATTAAAATGCTCTTTATTGTGCTATTTTTAATTACCGCAATCAAGACGGTTTCTCTTAGTAGCTAGCCGGATGAGTACAGGTCGGTCCACGGAGAGATGAGAATTTTTTTCTTAATGTTTTAATGAGTTAAGTCCAAATTGTCCAGGTTTGTTCAAGATTAAGTATGTGCTAAATATGTATGATAAAAGAGCTTGTTAGGGTTAGGATTATGTTAGTTTGAGTTAGAAGTTCACTCACTTCTTTCGTTTGCCACTCTTAATATTGATGTTACGGTAATTGGCAACAATGGGGATTAGCATGACTAGGAAGGAAACTTGCAAGTATAAGTTAGGCTTTCCAACGCTTAGTTCCTTCCTTTTGGCCCTTGTCCGTCCGTTCTTGGCTCTTAGCCATAACCTCCGGTCAATTCAACCACAACTGGTCTCACTAGGGTGTCACCACTATCATGCAGGATAGGGTGCCGTAGGGAACGGATTGTGGTTGCCTTGACGGGAGTTCGAATCAAGATGTTGGGAAAAGAAAAGAGTGAGAGAGATTTCCTTCTCTCAAACTTTCCTTATCCTACCCTAACAAGTAAGAAACTACTCACCCATTATAAAAGAAAAAAATAAAATAAAACAAACAAAGAAGATGAAAGAAATGAGGTAGAAAATTACAACTAACTATTTGGGACCTCACTTAGGCAAGGATCACACTTAAGTATCATTGTTGCAAGGATAAAAGAAAAGAGAAGAAGAACAAACAAACAAACAAACAACAACTACTTTAACAAAGAGAATTACAAGCAAGAAATATAAGAGCTAAATTATACGATATGCATATAAAAAGAACTTTTCTTTATTCATCCTTCACTCAAAAGCTCACCACAATGTTAATGGAGAATAGATGAAGAGGAAGAAGAAGTTACAAACTAACTATACTAAATCCTAACACAAGAAATGAGCCCCCAACTTGGCTTGAAACTGGCTATTTATAGGCAGATAGATAAAACCCTAGGGCCAAAATCTGAGCCCTTACCCAATTACAAAACTACCCTAAAAATATCTCCTGACTCCGAGTTGACTCGGCCGCGGAACCGCCGCATAAGTGCCACATCGGTCGCGGTTCCGCGGCACTTTGGGTGAGTTTCTGTATCGTTTTTTCTGAGGTTTTCCATGCTGCTATTCTTCTCTGTTTAGTACACTTGGTTTTTCAGAATCATATCATTTTTCTCCCAGATTCTCAACAGTCCAAAAAGATGAAAGAATGTGGACTTTTGCCTTGATCTTCTCGAGCTCTGCGTTATCAACTCGATTCTTGTGCTGCCTCTATTGTGCTTTGTGCATGAATGACCCTTGATTGACATTTTGTCTCTCGAACTGGTAGGCGACACCTGACGGATGGTGAGCGGAAACCCGTATTTTTATCTGTTGTTGGTAGTTGTCCTGAATTTGTCGTGACTGCTCTTGATTTTCATTGTTTTGAGCTGAGAACCTGTAACCCGCAATTATGTAGCAAACACGGATCAAAAGTACCTACCTATATGCAATACGATCAAGAATGGGCGGTATAAAAATGCAAAATTCTGATATGAACACTGACCAAGCTCACACGTAAAGTTGAAGAATTCGTGTAGTCAGAAGCATGCGAACGAACTTTTGTAGAACTCAAGTCAAGATTGATATCAGCACCTGTCCTTGTCAGACCGGACCAACCTGGAGGTTTCGAAGTGCATTGCGATGCATCCGGTAAGGGATTAGGATATGTTCTATATCAGCACGGTAAAGTTGTAGCTTATGCATCAAGACAGCTGAAGATTCATGAGCGCAACTATCCAACGCATGATTTGGAGTTGGCGGTCGTAATCTTTACATTCAAAATTTGGCGCCATTATCTTCTTGGTGAACGGGTGGACATATACACGGACCACAAAAGTCTAAAATACGTGTTTACTCAGAATGAGTTGAATATGCGGCAGAGAAGATGGTTAGAACTCATGGCGGATTTCGACATCAACCTACAATATCATTCAGGAAAGGTGAATATAGTACCTGGTGCACTTAGTCCCCAACCATTAGCATTGAATATCACCGCACAGTGGAAGCTCCAACAAGATTTACATCAAATGGAGATTGAAGTAGTCATGCCAGGTAACGCTTCAAGTTTGATGAACTTACAAGTTCAATCTATCAATGTCAATCAGATCAAAGCAGCTCAAGCAGGTGATGCTAAGTTTCAAAAGATCAGAGAACAAGTAGAAAGTGGACTTTGAACAGACTTCATCATCCATGAAGATGGATCTTTGAGATACGGCAGTAGATTGTGTGTTCCAAAAGGTTCTGTGCGAGAAGAGTTGATGAAAAAAGCTCACAGCTCTCCTTATTTAGTACACCCTGGATGTACAAAGATGTACAAAGATCCATGTCAAAATTACTGGTGGCATGGAATGAAGCGTGAAGTAGCCAGAAGCGTTGCTAAATGCTTGTTGTGTGAGCAAGTAAAGGCTGAACATCACAGAACTGCTGGTTTACTTCAACCGTTACCTATCCCAGAATGGAAGTGGCAACACATCACAATGGATTTCGTGATTGCACTTCCTCGCAGCACGAAGGGTAACGATGCGGTATGGGTTTTGTGGATCGACTCACAAAGTCGGCTTACTTTATTCCATTTTGAGTTGGCCAATCTACCGAGACATTAGCAAAGAAGTACATGGGGGTAAGAATCTAAGTAAGATTTAAAATCTTCAATATGTACTATCTTTGATACCTATGAACTCATACAGGAAATCGTGAGATTACATGGAGTACCAGTTTGCATTGTCTCCGATCGTGACACCAGATTCTAATATCAATTTTGGCAGAGTCTGCAAGCTAGGTTGGGAACAAGTCTGAATTTCAGCACAGCTTATTATCCACAAACAGATGGTCAGTCTGAGTGAACGATTCAGATCTTAGAAGATATGATAAGAGAGTCTATGCTAAACTTCGGAGGATCATGTGAAGATCGCCTACATCTTGTGGAGTTTTCATACAACAACAGCTACCAAGCAAGTATAGGAATGGCACCATTTGCAGCTTTATATGGAAGGAAGTGTCGATCACTATTAAGTTGGGACGACATCGGAGATAGAGAACTCCTTGGACCTGGGATGATAGTAGCAACTGTCAATATAGTTCGCACTATCAGGGAAAGAATGCGCATAGCCCAAGATCGACAGAAGCACTGGGCTGATTTAAAGCGCCGTCACTTGGAGTTTCAACTGGGAGATCATGTATTTTTGAAGATATCTCCAAACCGTGGAGCGATTCGCTTTAGAAGACGGGGTAAGCTCAGTCCAAGATATATTGAACCGCTCAACACACTCGAACGAGTAGGAGAAGTGGCTAATCGCTTGGCACTTCCACCTTCATTGGAAGGAGTGCACAATGTGTTCCGCATATCCCAACTCAAAAGGTATGCGAGTGACCCCAGCCATACTTTTGATTACTCCGAGCACACTGTACAGCCAGACTTATCTTGTGAGCAATAATCTGTTGAAATCCTGGATAGAAAGGTGAAGTCATTTCGGAACAAGGAAGTCAACTTGGTTCGAGTGATATGGAGAAAAGATTCACCAGGAGAATCAACATGGGAACGTGAGGACAACATGCATGCAAGATACCCTCATTTGTTTGTAAACAAGTCCTTAAAATAATTGTAAATTTCAAGGACGAAATTTTTGTAAGGAGGGTAGAATGTAACAACTCCAATTTCAAAGCACAGAAAATTTATTTAAAAGTTAATATACAAATGGAGTATTTGCAATCATGTGTACATTATAAGTATTTGAATTACTTTTGAACAGCAAGAAAGCACTTGTAGCTCATTGGTAAAGCCATGCACTGCTGTGATGTAGCCCCTGTGATCGAATCCCCTCAGCCACATTATCTTTTTTGTTGATTTTTCTTTTAATTTTTTAGAAGCCCAAAGGTTTACACGTGCACTACATGTAAAATGAAAAGTCACAGATTAAACAAACAAGTGCACTAAGTTATACCAAGCGATAGGGACACGTGGCGAAGATCTCACCACCCACCACCGGTTCTCGACCGGCGAGAATCCTCCTACGGCCGGCACCGTTGGGCCCCTAGTAGGGGATGGTCCCCAATTTTTTCCCCTGGCACCCCTTCGCCTACCCCACTACCCCTATGTTGTTTGTTTACTCTGCAATTATCCAGAGAGTGTAATTTCACTTTTTAATTCTAATTTTAATGCATTCTTTAACCCTCAAAACCCTAATTTTCCCTATAAATACCGCACTCCATTTCACCTCTCCTCATTCAGAATTCCATTACAAAAACTCTATAAAATTTCCAAGTCCCAAGTTGTGCAAGTGGAGTTAGCAAAGGGCGAAGTTCCGACGACGTTTCGAGGAGATTCCGGTGACGAAACGACGCCTCGCTGATTCCAAAGTCTTTCCCTACCTCCCCTCTATTTTAATAGCTTGTAAGTCCCCTCTCCCCTTCTCAATCTCTAGTCTAAAACTTTCACTTTTCAAAACTCGTCGGAAGAGGAGTTAATCCGACTTCCGATTCGTTTTTCTTTAAAAATTCCATTTTTCTTAAATTAACAAAATACTATGTTCTCTCATAAAGTTTAACAAATATAAATAAACACATTAGAACAAGTTTCATCTCAAAATAATTCATGTTGCAATTTTATTTCATTTTTACAGTAAAATACCATCATGTTACAGACAACTTGTAAATATTCAATTTAACCGTATTACCTTTAGAAAAATCACGAGGCAATGACCTACCTCATCACAAAACACATTTTTGACATAGCACGATGAATTTTGGGATTCTAGATTATTGGAAAATACGCTTTTACAAATAAATATCTTAAAGAATTAAAAAAAAGTTTTGTTTAAAAATGGTGTTAATTAAATTCCTTGCAATAGCACCTCTATAACCTATTTTGGGGAACCCCGATCGGGATGGTGCGGGTTATGGCACATCCTCGGGCCTAGTAGAGCGAGATGCAGACCTCCACAAGGAGCATTCGATCTCGATGGAAATTTTAATGCAATTTTTAAGAAAATGAGATTTCCACAAAATAAATAAAATTTATTTTTAATATATATATATATATATATATATATATATATATATGAATATTATCAAAAGATCTATTTTAACTATATTATATAAATATTCCATGTTTTCTAAATCAAAAGAATCACTATTTCATGAAACTACTATTACAATTCAATACAAATTCCAATATTTCAATAAAATACCATATACAATAAAAACTAGGTTTTACTCACTAGAAAATTTCACTTTTATAAAATATATATCTATGAAAACACTAAAGACGATAATTAAATAGTTGAGGTGTATTTTGAAAATATATCAAACTATTTTTACATAAAACCTCTTCAAGTTATATTAAATTACAATAAGGACCCCAGTAAATATACGTTTAAACGGGACCAGTTCTCTTGAGCCTTAGGGAGCGGGAGAATATGGGTGCTTGCCTATCTAAGGTAGAAAACCTAACAACGGTGTTATCAACACGGCAATTGTCTTGTAAAAAGACACAAATCCTGCCGTCCATGTGCAGCAGTTACCGATAAAATCAAAACTAATTTAGGACTTGAATTTTGTTTAAAAGTCTGACTTAGTTCGAGTCACGGTCAAATATGCAATCAATCTGACTTGAATATGATTCAAGTATAAACTGTAATTCAACATGAATCTGTCTATAGCAGAATTCAATATATAACAATCTGACTCGACCGAACCGAACCATGGATATACTCTGATTACATGATTATCCATTTATATCCATTCCGTTTACGGATATCATAGTTTCGGAAAGTCTTCCATTTACTACAAGACAATACAATACAATCAGTACAATCTATTATACAAACAATACAAATCAATGCAAAATACATTACGGGGTTTTAAAGGGATAGACTGGTACGGAATGTGTTAGAAGTGGCACGAGACGGTCACTTTAATATACCTAACCTGAATATCCATTTTCGTTGTACCGTGGCTGAACGGTTTCTTATGCTCCGTATACCTTAGTCTCCGGAATAGTAGGACTTCTCTCGTATATACTGGCATATCTGTACCAAGCTACAAACAACAATATTAACATTATAATCAAACATTACTAGTTATACTCTCTTTCCGTCTATTCTATCTCTACTCATCTTTGGGACTTTCCGAGTGATTGTTCGCTAACGACATTCCTTTTCTTCTTTCTTTGGAATGTTGTCAGGTCGATCGGACTCACTGGAGATCGAGCCCAGTACTGAAGATTTGGAGCAGTTAGCCTTTGAACCCGAGCTTTAGACACTTGTATATACTTTTCATTTCAGTTATGCCATTGTTTAAGTATTGCTTTCTATTAATGTATTTATATTTCCAGTTGTACTTGTAAAGAATTGTTTAATAAATAAAA
This sequence comes from Agapanthus africanus, assembly GCA_030015575.1. Lineage (NCBI taxonomy): Eukaryota > Viridiplantae > Streptophyta > Magnoliopsida > Asparagales > Amaryllidaceae > Agapanthus > Agapanthus africanus. The sequence continues at coordinate 480,794,285 of JASDDO010000010.1, read as the reverse complement.
GTTGCTGTTCATTTTTACTCCTGTCTCTTGTGTACATTTTACTTTATATTACTTAGATACGCTTAGCGTGTTTACTTCTGAGTAAATACGTCGCGTGACCCATCGCGTCTCCTCCCCGTACGCCGGGAAGCGAGCCGTAACATTGTATTTCTTACTTAGATGCCACATGCATTCATATACATACATTCTAGTTATGCACTAATCATTTGGCTTTACGCCGGTATTTATTATATTCTCATGATTATGAGATTCCGATTTTCATGAGATTTTGGATTTGGGAAATCGCATGTGAAATTGAAAACTTATGTTCTTTTTAAAATAAAAATGCGATTTTCCTTGATATGATGTGTGACGTCCACCATGAGATTTCTCGGTTCTGGAGCATATATGATATATTATTACCCGATTTGAGGAGCGAGGAGACACGGTCTGCGGGTACATGGTGGACCCGGTACGGTACCCCGGTGCAAGAAGGCCGTATAGAGAGACGTTGAGCCCGGCAGGGGAGCACTACCGACCGGTGATAGTTGGCGCGACAGATATCCGGAAGATACCGACCATAGTTGTGAGATCAGATGATATGGGTCGATCCGGACAGACGGAGCCCGAGATATGATGATTATGTGTCGCTGATGGACACAGTTTTCATGATGTTTTTGAGCGTCGATGTTTGGCACTCAGGTTTTATCATGATTTAGTGTGTCGTTGCTGGATACACGTTAGATGATGCATTCATATATGATACACATGATATGCTACTACTTTATGACACAGACACGAGTACTTTGATGTCACACATATGCTTATATTATTACCTTTGATGTTATCGTGTTACTATTATTATTGTATCGTACAGTATGACCTAGGAGATAGTCATACATTCGGGTTCTACTCGGTGATGTATTATACTCACGAGTTGGCAATGCACCCCCGTTGTACCACAGTTTTCTTGCAGGTTGGACCGCACAGATCCAGTAGCGGCTTGTTGGCACACCACTTTCTTCCGGGTGATTGCATTGTTAGGTGGGACACATTTCCATCGTGACCACCATTTTACTTGTATATTTTATTTCAGTTGTATCTAGTTAAAATCTCCATCAACCAGATTATGTATATTCGTAGACTTAGAACTGCAGTTTGTATATTCTTTCGGACTTAGAGCCATGCTTGTTCCCTTATAAAAAATAAATAATGAACAAAAAGTGATGGAAAAATTCCCCAAATGGAGCATCACGTGCCCGCACGTGATGCGCCTTGGAGCAAAGATTATAGGCATTGCGCTTAACAAATAAGGCTAAAATTGAGCCTTATGTGAAGGCACATGAGCATCTATATACAAAGTATATAGGCACCTTCCTAAAACAAATAACAGGCCAAAAAAGCTCATGTGCCAATACGTGATGCTTTTCTCTAGGACTGCTGCATATAAGCAAATCGGTCTAATGCTATGGGTCACGTCCTATACATGAGGGTTCCTAATACCTTCTGAGTCGATAGAATTAAATTCTAAATAAGAGGGATCAAAACTCTATTTGGAAAATATTTCCTTGAATCTTTCTAAACAAGAAAGATTACGCTTTGTAAAGCAGAGCACCGTTGGATTAAAAGATCCAATGGTGATTAAAAATCACCAAGCTACAAAATAAGCTTTGTATGGGAAAATATTTTCCCAATCTTTCTAAATAAGAAAGATTACGCTCTGTAAAGTAGAGTACCGTTGGATTAAAAGATTCAATGGTGATTAAAAATCACCAAGCTACAGAATAAGCTTTGTATGGGAAAATATTTCCCCAATTTTTCTAAACAAGAAATATTATACTCTGTAAAACAGAGCACCGTTGGATTAAAGATCCAATGGTGATTAAAAATCACCAAGCTACAGAATAAGCTCTGTATGGGAAAATATTTTCCCAATCTTTTTAAAAACAAGAAAAATGTTTTCTGTAAAACAGAAGTCCCTGCATCAAAAATCCAACGGCGGATAAAATCTCTGAATCAATCAAAAAATCTCTCAATAAGAGATTTCCTTAACTAAATCAACAAACTTGCCTCTACTATATAAAGGACTCGAGGCTGAAAAGAGAAAGAGAGGAGACCCCCCCATAAGATTTAAAAAAAACAAAAAGAAGAGGAGTTCTCTTTGAAGAAAAAAACCATAGGTAAGAAAAAAGACCTAGAGATCGTTTTATCTCCTCTTATAAGAGTTTAACTCTTCCAAAAAAGAATTTAGTTCTTCCTCTGATTGAGGTCTGCAGAAGCAGATCTCCCCACAAGTTGAGAATTTAATTCTCATCGGGGAGATTCTGTTATGCAGTCCCAAAACTTAGAGGAAAGAACTAGGTTTGAAGAATTTAATTCTTCCAAAGACATAGGAATTTAATTTCTCTGATAAAACTAGGGTTTAACCCTGCATAAGAATTTAATTCTTATAAAACAAAGGAATTGAAATTCTCAAGACTTAGATCAAGAGCTCCATGCATATTAGCGTTCAACGCTATAACGACAAATCACGTGTTTCCACGTGAGCACCTCTGAGGACCAAAAAGGAATGACTGAGATCGAGTCACGTGATCCTACACGACCCCTAATAGTGCTCAACACTTGTAAAAGGAAAGGGGAATAAATTAAGTCAGTTCCTATTTTGGGGCGCCTCACGTGATCCTACGTGACCCCCAATAGTGCTTAGCACCTAGAAAAGAATAGGAAGATAAATCCAAAGGAGGCAGTGCCTAACCCGGGGGCGCCTTACATGTCCACACATGATGGTTACAAGATTTAAGTGTTTAACACTTATATGTATAGACAGGGAAAAAACCCAAAGAAATAACGCCCAATTTTCAGGTGCCTCACGTGCCACACGTGAGCGCTCTAAATTTCAGTGTTTAACACTACTTATGAGCCTCACGTGAGAGCACGTGAGCGCCAAGCAGATATCAGTGTTTAACACTGTGAGAGGCCAACCTTAGCCCAAATTAGCCAAGTTTTCCGAGGCCAAAACCTTTTGACCATCAATCAACCGAGCCCTCCTATACTCAGGTCTCCCCGAATCGATCTTAGTTCTAAAGATGGCCAATGATCTCCTGACATGGCATCTAAAATGATGTTCATTCCACCATGATCTCTCTCTTCAATCTGGAGTTCGGTTCAAGGGTACATCTCTCCACACCTCTGATGCATGTCGTTGTAATTCTTTAACGATATCAGAGAGGTGGAGGGTCCTGACAACCAACAGCTCTTGGATGCACTCTCAAACTTATGAGCATACCCCAATGGACCGTAATGTCCTTAAACTAGCTGTGGACCGTAATGTCCTTAAACTAGCGGTGGACCGCAACGTCCTGAAACTAAAATAATAGTGCCCAAATGCTCTTTCGTTGGATCAAAAATGATCCTGAACCCCCGTTAAGTAGATCTTAGTCCAATATCGGATTAACGTATCCTTAACAAATATTTAAGTCGATCTTAATCTCAAAAAAGATTAACGATCCTTAAATCAAAGCAAACCCAAATATAAGAAAATACGGATGTGGACTAATCCACGCCCTACGGGCGACAACATAAATTAGTCTCCATATACAATCCACGGGCAACCAAAAATAAAACAAACACACACGACATGAAGTGGCCTTCTGAAGTAGGAGAAAGTGGTTATCGCTACGCGGTAACGTAATTAACTGTAGGGGCTTGCGCCTGCAGGGAAGAGTGTCCCCACAATCAAAATCCCCTCACAACGAGGGAGAATCTGATGAAGTCTGCTACAACGGCCGCATCTGTATAAACCTTCGATACACGGTACCATAAATCAACTTGGCATCTTCGGAGAGGTGGACAGATAAAACCAAATAGCATCTACCCCAAATACAGGCAAGGCGTTTGTCTTTCCTGGCTTTCGGCGGTAAACAGATTCTGGCATGCCCGGTGAGACCTTTTCCTCTTTCCACTCCACACTTCGTGTGTCGTGTTCGCGAACGAATCGCGGTTTAATATGGTTGCCCCTGGATTTGAGGTACTAAGATTTGGTGTCTTGCTCCATGCAGAAGAGAAGATGAAATCGATGGCTTTCAACTGCACCAATTGCAACAGCAACTCCCACTCCGTCCCTACTGGAGGAGTGACTTATGGGCCCCAAGCAGCCTCCATCTTCTCAATGCCAGTGGAACAGGTGACCCAGGCCACCACTGGACTGTTCTTTTGGACCATGCTCCTGCCAATGAGCTTCAATGCTTCAATATCATCACAGGAAGCTCCAAAGAAGTCGGTCTTCGATCGGCTTGCAACTACCACGGCCCCTCTCAATGGGTCATCCAAGTCTGCCGCCTCAGTCTTCGACAGGCTGAGCCAAAGCTCAAGTAGGCCCGCGAAGAGGCCCGCGATACCTGAAGGGGTTATCCCGAAGCGGATAGCCATTCCGGCTCTGGTAGACGAAGTCATCAAAGGGGCTTCTCTTTTTAAGGGATTGGTCTTCACAAGACAAGCCGTTCCGACTCTTGCTACAGGCGAGATCGTTAAAAATGCTTCCCCTGCCAAAAAGTTGGCCTTTGCAAGACCGACCGTTCCCTCTCAGCGGACGTCTGTCTTCGACAGGTTGGCACCAAAAGCAGCCTCTCATTAAAGCAAGGGGAATGAACAGGTCGCTTCTACAACTGAGGTGATTCCATCCGCAGGACATGCTTGACGTCGCCACTGGCGCCGGATGAGGAAAGCTGGGGGCAGTTCCCCCTCTGGACTTACCCCACCAGCTCCAATGGTGGAAATTGACACTGCTGTTCCAACTGGGAACAGTTTCGAGCTGCTCAGGAGGATGCGCAAGAACTCTCCAACCGCCATCTTGAAAAAGTCTCCTCCACCTGTTGAAAACACAATACAGGTGAAGCCGGAACAACCTACTCAGCGGTTATCCTCCAAGATCCATAGAGTTTGGCGGAAAGTCCAATACTCTGTAATTGACAAAGATTACTCTCGCCGACTGAAGAAGACGAAGGCTCGGCAAGAGGAGGACCATCTCTCCGCCATACCACGAAAGGTATCATCTGCATGGGTGCCTGCCACAACGGCCCCCTCAACTTCGACCTCCCATAAGAGGAGAAGGCCGGAGAAGATCCCCATGCCGGCGGCAAATATCAAAGGCAGTGGACCCAAACTCTCCAAGTCTGGGGGCATGGTTGTGCATACCGTCCACATGGCATCCGGAAAAGAGGATAGTCATGCTTTCGTGAGTCATCGACCACTCACACGGTCTGTGACGAAAGCTCAGGAGCAACAACAAAAGCTCCAGAAAATGTTGACAAGAATGGCCGCACTCACTGGGCAGAAAGAAAGCCCAGAAGTATCGTCGGAACAAAGCCAGGAGCAGGAGACCGACACCGAATTCCTACGGAGGGTGCTTGAAAAGAAAAATAAAGAGGCCGCAGAACAAGCGGCTAATATAAAACAAATGACGCTTCTGTTCCAAGACATGGTTGGGATGATGATTCAGCCAGATCCTCCAGCTGAAGACCCTCCAATAACCATTGAAGACGACAGAGGGGAGACATCGAACCCTCCTCTGTCTTTATCAGCAGCCAGGGAGGAGACGATCTCCAAAGCTACCTGTAGGGTGTTTTTCGTCACCCCATTGAGATGGGAATATACGCGCTTATCAGGCATACTATGGATTCCCCCTGTCTAAGGTAGGCGGGGGTTTATTGATTGTGAGGATCCGAATCTCCGGCAGCCGCGGACTAAGCTGCCGTTAATTACCCCTCGTCTTTGGAGCGAGAGAACCTCCGATTGACGGGTCAAACAGGTCATGCGAACACAATGTGCACTGTTGTGTTTTGAAGGGGTTTTGGATATATCGGGGGCCCCGCAGAGTTTTTACAGGGGTCCTGCTACCCGGATAGCGGGCTAGGGATCAAGGGGGCTAGCAGCCCCTTGTGGGGTGCGGGGCAGTGCCCCGTTAGAATTTTTTTCTAACGGGGACAGTGTTGTGGAGTGTGTGTGTGTATATAAAAAAGGGAAGAATGAAGTCCAAAGGACGCGTGGGTGCCAGCGCCTCACGTGCCTAGCACGCGGACGCGTGGGTGCCGGCGCCTCACGAGCTTGGCACGTGGACGCTAGGCGCCAGGCGTCAGGTGAGCGCCCCACGTGCTTGGCACGCGGGCGCCGGGAGCCAGCGCCCCATGTGCTTGACACGCGGGCGCTGGGCGTCGGCAGAAAAAGGACTTGGTCCCTACACTGGGAGCTGTGCTCCCGATTTGACTTATAGAGTTGAACTCCTGACAGAGAAGACAAGTGGGCTTAGCCCATGCACTGGGAGTTGTACTCCAAAAAAGAAAGATTTGTTATTTTATATATGTGTGTATATATATATATATTATTGAGGAGTTAAACTCCTAAGATATTTTCGAAGCTGATGAAAGGGGACTCCTTTCTTCTCCCTTGGGTCCTGGATCTTCCCCAAAGTGGGGTTTTTGGAGGATGGGTCTCCTTCTTCCTCCTTTCTATTGGCCGGATCTTGGAGAAAAGATGGTGAGATTTTATAAATCTCTCCTTTTGGAAATTTGATGGAAGATCCATGTCCCCCTTCAAGGTTTTGTGGTGAAAAACTATTTCCTTTTGGAAAAGGAAGAGTAAAACTCTTGATTTAATTCAGAAAAGGGGAAGAAGGTTTAGAACCTTGAGGAAGGAGAAGGAGGCACAAAAACCCTAGAGTTTTAGAGAATGGAAAAAGTTCTTTTTTATTTCATCATCATGTTTCTTTATATAGGCTTACACATTTACATATAGCCCCTTGGGCTTTACAAAATGGCATTTTGCCTATCCCATATCTCATGTACTTATTTATTTTGCACATGGGCCATGGACTTTAAAAAAAATTGGCTTTATGCCCATTCATGCATAAAAAAATTACATCAAAATTATTTATTACATGATTTCTTTTTGGCATGGGGGAGGCCGGCCGCGGGGCTCGACTTGGGCATGGGCCCACTTGATCTGGGCTTGGGCCCGCTTACTTGGGGTTGATTTTGACTTTGACTTGGTCAACCGGGGTGTAATTTTCGACCCTAACACTACCCTTGATTACTACATAGCTCAACAAATACGAGCTCATCAAGCAAACGAAGCGGCAGGCCAGGTCGTTAGAACTGGACGACCTTACCCAGGCTGGTACGACCAAATTAAGTACCCGTCAGGATATACGATCCCTAAATTCCATGTGTATAAGGGGACGGGCAAGCCGCACCAACATATTGCTCAATTTAGAGCTTTGTGTGGTAACACCGGGGCAATGACAAACTATTGCTTCGCCAATTTGTCGGTAGCTTGGCGGAGACAGCATTTGAATGGTATTCGGAGCTTCCGAATGATTCCATCAAGACATTTACAGAAATGGAGCTACTGTTTACACAAAGGTTCGCAAGCGCTAGTGAGCACACCCCGATCATGACATTAATCAACGCCAGGGTGAAGCCGGGAGAAACCTGGGTTCAATACGCGATTCGGTGGCGGAACCTATGGTCGAAGTGTGAACAGCGCATAGAAGAAGCTCCTGCTGTGGGCATGCTCATGGGGACCCTCGACCTTCAGGAAACTATATACCAATTTATGATGTTATTCAAGCCGCCCACCTTCCAGGTTTTGATTGACAAGCTGGCCCAAATGGATCAGATGGGCCATAGGTCGTCCTCTTCAAAAACGAATCTCCGTAATGAAAAGGGGAAAGGGAAAACGACCTTCGTCGCCAACGCTCAACAACAATCGAGTGACCCAAAGCCGGTGGCTCGCCAAAACAACAGACCGCGAGCCCTCGAAGGGAAGTTGAGACGTCCTTACTCGTTTTCCCGGGATAAAACGAGGAGACTATTTGAACCAGCGGTGCACAACAGGCTCATCACTCTGCCGGATCCGAGACGCCTGCTGCAATCGGGCGACGTCAACAATCCCAATTACTGCCCCTACCACCGAATAGTGGGCCACCCAATCGAAGATTGCTACGTCTTCAAAAACTGGGTTGAAGACCAATACTAACAGGGCAAGTTCGCGTTGTCCGCAAACTGGAAGGTAAATCCGCCACAATAGCACGCTCCTTAAAAGGTGGATACGCCAGGGGCATCATGCTCATTTGTAGGAGAAGCTCCATGGGAAGTGGTCCTTTCAGATAAAACTAAAAGAATACTGAAGGATCTTCAAGCATGTCCGGCGATTAGATGGAAAAGCCCGCTGGAGCCTGAAATTTTTGACGGAATGCTGAAACCGCGCCCAACGCCAAAAGTTGGTAACAATGGACAAAACCTCCAGGCCAAGCCTCCGAAGTCTTCAAAGAAAAAGAAGAAGGCCAAAAAGCCCGTGCAGCTCGAAGAAAATCATACGGGTCTGCAAGGTACATCGACACACTGGAGGAATACAACTAAGAAGCGCGAACCCCAGTCACATTAGAAGAGTTCTTCAAGCATGTTCTTGAGAACGAAAACATCGACATTGATGAAGGAGACGATTCTTCGGAAGAACCCGAGGATTATGTAGAGAATTGCCACATGATCTCTCACTCGTCGATAAGTGGCAAAGAAGCTCCTGACATAGAGAAACTGGGGGCAGATCCAGAACCAAAATCCATGGACCCGTCAGATGACCTTATCGACAAGCTGCTGAACGAAACTCTTCAAAAGAACAAAGTTGATCGAGAACGTGAAACGACCATTTACGAAAAGTCCAAGTGTCAGTGTCAGGTCGAAAGAGCTCCGGTGATGAGAAGCCATAAAGTACCCCAACCGGATAAAAGTGCTCTTGCCACCAGCAAGAGCGGAATCAAGATAAGGAAGCAGTTTGCCAAGCTCTGTCAATGAGAATGAGGCTTCCACCTTACAAAGAAAATACTTCCGGGAGTACGTGTCCCGACGAACTGAACGTACATTTGAACTACTGCTTGTACCATCGCAAGGTCACGCACTATACCGAAGAGTGCAATGCTTTCAAGAAGTGGTGGCAGGGATACATAGCCCGTCGACAACATTTCAAGCGAATAAAGTGCAAAACCCGTCGGGAGCAGAGAAGCACGACATATGAGCATAAAGGAACAGCCGGTAACTGTCATATGGTTGACGCCACCCAACAGAAAGGAAGTCCCAAGTTCTTTCCTTCGGGAGCGATTCGGACGAGGAAATGGCCCCCGGTCCTCTCTTTAAGGAATCCACCTCTGGAAAAGAAGAAGAGATGAGGAACTGTGAGAACATTCAGCTGCGTAACCGTACGTTGCCTAAAAAGAATCTCGGACTCTCAAACAAAGGTTCGAGCAAAAAAGACAAAGGGAAGGAAAAAGTCCCTGAGGAGATTGCCCTCGATGATAGAGTTGTCGAAGAGCTCACAGCCAAGGACCCGCCCAAAAAGAACAAGGTGGATTACAATGTCTTGGCACATCTGAGGAAGATACCCTCACAATTGAGTATCTTGGATGCCCTTTTCCTGTCTAAAGAGGCACGGGATTCCCTGATCAAGGCGTTACAAGAACCCGACCAGTTTCAAGCCTTCCTGGCGGAAGAAAAGATGAAGGACGAGCTGGAAGAAGTTCACACGGCTGACATCACTTTCAGCGATGAAGACCTCCTTCTCGGAACGTATGAGCACAACCGTCCGTTGTATATATCCGGTTATTGTCACGATATCAAGATAGGCAAGATCCTGGTTGACAACGGGTCCCCCTTCAATCTTCTCAATGTAAGAGTGTTGAAGGAGATTTGCATGAATGTTCAACACCTGGCTCGGGAAAAAATTACTATCCCCGGGTTCGACTCGCAGTCATCACAAACGCTCGGTTCTGTAATACTGACACTACGCTTTGGGCTGCTCGTCACTGACATCAAGTTCCATGTTATTGACTCCAAGACTTGCAACAACGCTTTGCTTGGCAGGCCTTGGTTACATGAGTACAACATCATCCCTTCTACACAACATCAGTGTATGAAGTACTTCAATGACGGCCTCGAGTATACAGTTACAGGGGAGCTGAACGCATTCTCCGTAAATGAAGTCTGCAAATATGAAGACGCCATGTACTTCTTACCAGACTTTGAAGACATGGAAAGATGTCGCAAACCGGAGAACAAACAAAAAGCCATCTCCACTATCCCAATATTTGGGAGCGATACCGAAGAGGATGAAGAGATGTTTTACTTGGGACAACCCCAAAGCAACAGGTTAGGACAATCCACTCCTATTTTGGTCTTTGGCAGTGACTCTGAAGAAGAGGCCAACGCAGTGTTCTCCGTCCGCCCATCAATGCAGACCTTTGCTGGAGCTGACCAAGTTTACAGATTACCTTGGTTCCGCAGCGACATTACAAAGAACTTGATGCACTTGATGCATACAGCGTGCAAGAGCTACAGACCTTCTACGTCCCTCCTCGCCGAAGAAGTGAAAATGTGATCCTTTTCTATCAATCCACCGAGACTAAAGTGGAAAGAGAAGTATGGCACGATACCGAACCTGCGCTCGACAGGCTTCAACTAATCCGTTTGCCCAGGTACTACGCAGAAGGACTGAAAAGGCTATTGAGATGCCAAGGTGTATCCCTCAAGCAGACCGCTCGACAAGCCCAGTTTTATAACAAGATTTGGGACGTTCCCGAGACTCAGCGGAAGATGCCCAACGGGAGAATGGAGACGACTGGCCTTGGATACGTTCGGTCCAATAAAAGGGAGCGATTCCATGGCTGCTATGTCATTAATAATTCCGGTGGAGAAACGAATGTGTTTTCGGATGGCGTTGATGTCGAACGAGAGTGAGATCCTGCCGTGAGAATACCAAGCCCGTCATTCAAAGAACAGATTGACAAACTGATAAGAGAAGCGGGTCAAAAGATTCGGGATGACCATAGCCGCGAAATGGCCATTTACAAGAAGGCCAGGACGCAACGTATCATTTAGCAGGTTACGGAAGGAGAAGACGACGATGCCCTTCACCCCTATCCCGCTGTGCGCTCTTGTGGCACGAAAAAATCCCGACGTAGAAGTAAAAGCAAGGTGAAGAACAGGGACGGCGTTCAAAAACAGCGAAGCGGATCCAAGAAGCCGTGCGAGCGAGAAAAAGTCAGCTGGAACCCGTCTTTTATGAAGAAAATGTGTCGGGAGTACTCTTTCCCTCAAAACAAGACAAGGAAAATATTCAACCATGTCATGAAGCATCAAATGATGACGCTTTCGGAGTCTCGATACCCCAAACAAATGAACGAGGTCTATCACCCGGATTATTTCTCCTACCACCGAATAATAGGATATCCTCTTGAAGACTGCTTTATCTTCAAAGACTGGGTTGAAGATCAGTATCAGCAAGGCAGGTTTGCTCTATCCGACAGTTGGAGGGTAGTCCCGCCATGAAAGCATGAGCTGAGAGCAACCTACACTGCGAGGGAAAGTCTAGATCAGCATCGAGCTTGGAAATGAGCTCGTACCTGCCATATGATAACATTCTCAAAGGAAGGAGAGCACAAGAATACGAACAACCTCCCCCAGTGCTTCGCAAATGAAGATGAGAACGAGGTGATCTCAGAATTTCCACCGGCGCCAAAAGAGCTGGAAGATGGGATACACACCACAGTAGACAACATGAGAAAAATCGACTTGGGGACGGCAAACGACCCAAGGCCAACGTTCGTCAATGAGCTGCTGTCTGAGAAACAGGTAGCCATGTTAAAGGATGTGCTTATGCAGTATAAAGACTGTTTCGTATGGAACTATTCTAAGATGCCGGGATTAGATCCAGAGATAACTGTGCATAAACTGGCGATATCACCGGACGTCAAGCCAGTCAAACAGGCGCCAAGAAGAATGCGGCTCGAGCTTGAGATGAGTATCAATGCCGAAGTCAAGAAGCTAATCGACTTCGGCTTCATCTAACAAATTCAATACCCTGACTGGATTGCCAATATCGTTCCAGTAATGAAGAAAAATGGGACAGTATGCATCTGCGTAGATTTTCGGGATCTCAACAAAGCTTGTTCGAAAGATGACTTCCCAGTGCCTGTTACCGAGCTGATGATCGATAACACATCCACCCATGAAGTATTCTCCTTCATGGACGGATCCTCAGGGTACAACCAAATCAAGATGCATCCTGAAGACCAAAAGCACACTGCTTTCCGGACCGCGCTAGGCATATTCTGCTACAAAATGACACCCTTCGGTCTGAAGAACGCTGGTGCCCCTTACCAGAGGGCCATGACAAAAATCTTTAATGACCTCATACATGAGATTGTCGAATGTTATATTGATGACCTCGTGGTGAAAAGCAAATCGTACGAAGAGCACTGGGAGCATATGGAGATAGTGTTCTAGCGACTTCGGAAGTACAACCTGAAGATGAACCCTCTGAAATGCGCGTTTGGAGTTTCCTCAGGCAAATTCCTAGGATTCATCATACGACACCGGGGCATTGAAATAGACCCGTCAAAGATCAAGGCAATTACGGAAATTCCATCGCCAAGAACTCTCAAGCAACTGCGGTCTCTCCAAGAAAAGCTCGCGTATATCCGGGGGTTCATAGCTAACCTCTTCGGCAAATGCTGCCCCTACAGTCATCTAATGAAGAAAGGGACCCCGTTCGTTTAGGATCGCAAATGCCAAAGTGCACTGGACGAAATCAAGCAATATCTGCAGAACCCGCCGGTACTGACCGCTCTGGTCAAGGGAAAACCTCTCATCCTGTACACAACAACCCTTGAAGGTTTTTTAGGCGCGTTATGGGCATAGGAGAACGACCAGGGGAAGGAGAGAGCTCTCTATTATTTGAGTCGAGTTCTCCCTGGGGGCAGAAAATAACTACTCCCCCATCGAAAAGCATTGCCTGGCACTGATCTTCGCGGTAACGAAGCTTCGACATTATGCATTGGCACATGAGGTCCATCCTATATCAAAGGTGGATCCTCTCAAGTATTTGATGTCAAGAGCCATGCTAACAGGAATGCTTGCCAAATGGGCCCTCCTCTTGATGGAGTTCTCGATAATATATCGACCCCTAAAGGCAATAAAAGGCCAGGCCATCGCCGACTTTCTTGCTGATCATCCGATACTTGCCGACTCTCCCTTGAACTGCGAGTTGCCGGAAGAACACGCGTTTGACGCAATTGACAGGGAGAAAGAAGGTAATGATACCCAATGGGAACTCTATTTCGATGGAGCGTCCTCCTTGAAGAAGCGAAAGCAAAACACCCTCATGATTAAAGCCGGGATGGGCCTTATCTTTGTGACTCCAGAAGGAGAGATAATGCATTTTGCCCTTTCTTTAACAGAGCCAAGAACAAACAATGAGGCTGAGTATGAAGCTATGATAGCAGGTCTTAAGATTGCTATCGACATGGGCATCGAAAGCCTCCTCATATATGGAGACTCCCAACTGGGCGTTAGCCAAGTAAATGGAGACTACCAGACATGCAAACCAGAACTGATCAGGTATGGTAAAAGAGTGCAGCAACTGCTAACGCAAATCCCCTCCTACACCCTGGAAAGCATACCGTGTGCGAAAAATAGTAAGGCGGATGCGTTAGCCAAGCTCGCTAAAGAACTGGCCGACGAAAACCTCGATGACGTAAGGATCATTGTGCGAAGCCGCCGGATTCTTGCACCAGCAGAAATATCTCCGTAGTCGTCTAAAAGAAAGGGAGCGACTGAACGAGTGGTCTTCTAAATAGAGGATGAAGAAAGTGCAAAGGATTGGAGAGAAGTCTTTGTAGACTACTTCAAATCTCATCATACGCCCGAATACGCATCATCAAGACATCGGCTCATGAAGCGATCTCTGTCTTTCGCCTTCGTCAATGATACTCTATATAAGAGATCGTTCGATTGCCGGTGGCTAAGGTGTCTAGGACCAGAAGAAGCAAAAAGGGTCATTCAAGAAACTTATGACGGACTCTGCGGTTTCCATCAAGCTGGGCCAAAGATGAAATCGAAGATCAAAAGAATGGGCTACTATTGGCCCATGATGATTCAGGAATGTCTCGAATACAAGAAGCAGTGTCACTCGTGCCAAATTCATAGGGACTTCATCCACCAGCATCCAAATCCGCTACACCCAACGCTGGCTAGCTGGCCATTTGAAATGTGGGGGACCGATATAATCGGGCCCATCGAACCGGCATCATCCAAGGGACATCGGTTCATACTATCAACAACCGATTACTTGTCTAAGTGGACAGAAGCAATACCATTAAGAGAGGTGAAGACGGAGAATATTCTCCATTTCTTTAAAGCACATGTCATCTATCGATTCGGCACTCCGCGACGGATCTTCTCGAATAATGGGCCGGCCTACAGAAGCCATAAAATCAGCTGCTTCGCACAGCGGCATAAAATAGATTGGAGATACTCTTCGGTCTATAATTTTCGAGTTAACGGTTTAGCTGAGGCTTTCAACAAGACCTTGACAAAGATCATAAAGAAAACGGTGTCCAGAAATAAAAAGGACTGGCACGAGAGATTGCATGAACCTCTCTGGGCCTATCGGACTACGTTCAAGACGGCCACGAACACAAGGCCATTTGCGTTAGTATTCGGCACGGAAGCGGTACTTCTCTTGGAGATAGAGCTACCTTCTCTACGAGTGGCTGTTCGGTACGAACTAACAGACGAAGAGAATGCCCATCTTCAGCTTGAGGAGCTAGACGCCCTTGATGAAACTCGTCTCATGGCGCAGCAAAACCTAGAAGCTTACAAAGCAAGGATGATGCGTTCATACGAAAGATTGACTAGGCCGAGAACATTCCGCCAAGGTGAACTCGTGCTAGTCGTAAAAAGACCTATGATCCCCAATCGTGCTAAACGGGGGGAATTCGAGCCAAACTATGAGGGCCTGTATATCATAGATAAGGTCTACCAAGGTGGGGCCTACTTGCTCATGGATATGCATGGCGAAAGACCTTTCCGGCCAATAAACCGCCGGTTCCTTAAGAAATACTACGCTTGACAAGTCACGGATCAGTTTAATGATGGATGACGATGCTCGTGTCTGCTCTCTATCTCTTTGTGTAACACCCGAGCCCAATGCTACTGTTTTCCAGTTACTGTTTGAGCATTAATGTGGTACTCAGTTCATTTAGCCTGCATGTTTGTCACTTACTGTAAAATTTTATTTGGCAAAGTCATTTCTGCATATAACAAATTTTAGCATCTAAAATAAAATTAAAGATATCCATCTTGGCTTACTCGACACCCCTAGCCTTGTGGTAGCGTCCGTGCATCGAGTTCTCGTCCCGTTCGGTGAAACGGGCGAGTTTGGACGGCTACGCGCGCGTACAGGTGTCCGTCTTGGGGGTATGCTTTTTAATTATAAAACACTCGATTTTAAAATTTGGAACCCGCTTAAAATCCTATTATTTAAATTTCAAATTTTTAGATCCGACCCGGGTGCAATTTGAAAATGTTTTATTTAGCGCCAAAATCCCAAATTTTAATAATATTTAAAACCATATAGATTTCGTTAACATGCGTATCTTTCACTGTTAATAATAATATTCTTAAATCTTCAACAATTAATCTGCTTCAACCAATCATTAACAATTTTCCCGTGGGCCCCTACCATTTTCTCTCTCTCTCTCTCTCTTTCTCTATCTCTCTCTCTCTCTATCCCTCACATATCTTTCTCTTTCTCCCCTTTTAAATATTTCCCCCCTCATTTTTATTCATCGTGAGAACAGAACCCCTCGAGCCCTCGCCAGAAACCCAACGAGCCTCGAACCCTAGCCACCTCCATCCTTGCCGCCGCAGCCCCGACGCCGACGCCGACACCACCAGCACCCTCGCCTCCTCCTCCTCGTCTCACTCATATCCTCTTTGCCTGCACCCTCGCAGCCACCTGAGCACCCCCGCTGCAGCCACCCACAGCGCCTGCTCACCGCCGGCGACCACCTGCGCCGCCCCTGGCCGTCGCCGACGATCCCCGACCACCCCAGAACATCTCGTAAGTGTTCTCCTTCTCACCCTTCCTCTCTTCACTTTTTCAAACTGAAAACAGCCACTGGATGTTTGCTGCAGATCGCCGGAGACGCCGCCGTCGTTGCTAGTGCCCTCTGGAACAGTGTGTATTCCCCCATCTTCTCCTTTCTCTGTTCATTCCCTTCTTTTTCTAGATCTACACCCGTAGAAACCTTATTCACTGTTTTGTATCTCGCCGGAATCCGGCCGTGCCGGCGACGTGTCCCGACAATCCAGCAGAGTACTCTGACCCGTGTGGTTCCTTGGTTCGTTGTTTGGGTTCAATCCGTGAACTGTGCGTCCGTCGCGAGTTTCCCCGCCGACGTTACGTTCCGTTTTTCCCGGTTCACGACCCGTCGAGGCAAGTACCCCTTGCTACATGCTATACAGTATAATTATATATGTATTGACGTCCTAAACCTGTAAAATTAGCTTGGTACAATCGTTTTCCATTTCGGTTATAAATTGCATTATATCATTTTACGGTTAAACATGAAACTTACTGTTCGCAATTTGAACCCAATAATCAAATCTCCGGTTCAATCATATTTTACTGTTAAATAGCTGGTAGCAATTATCCATGTAGTTCTGTTACATTCGGACACTCGTATGCATTTAACCTGATATAACAATATTGAACCGTCACATAAATTATTGCACCGCTAAGGGTACTTAAACCTGTTAACATGACTAAACGGCTATATCGTTTTACTGCACTCTTGTAATTTAAGTGAAACTGCTTATTATGTAATTCATAGCTTATCTCGTATTGTTGTACCCGTGTTTGATTATATATCTGATTATGAGCACACCCACGATATTGTTTACATCTTGACCTGACATTGCTACACATATATATATATTGATATACCTGACATGGTACCGTATACTGTTGACTTGACCTGATGTACCATGACCCGACCCATTACCTGATCTTGTGTCTAATGCCAACAAACCTGACATGTAGTCCTCATGGACCATTCCTGTTGTCTATCCAGACAAACCTGCTTTTACCTGATCCTGTGTTGGCATTAGTTCTTGATTACTGAATACCTGACTCGACATACATAACTTGGGGGTATGGGGAAATCAAAGGTGAAACCGACTTGTAACTCAACAGTTCGATACCTGTTCTGATCAGTCTTACGGGCTAGGCCAGCCCCGGAGTGATGATGCTGACATCACTCGCCCATCCTGCTACTTGTTACTGCCTAGCGGCACGTCTTGGATTCAGCCCCGAGAACCTTGACCGTGGTCCCGGGCACGCACGGGATACTATTGAGTTACATCGACGATTCATCAATTGATTTCAAAGACTTTAGAATAGAAAACCTGATAGAACAGTTTAGTTACCCACTGCACACTACCCTGCACTGCTTGTCTCACATTATTGCTTTATTCATGTTTATTTTGCATTGCCTGTTACATTGTTCATATTATATTACTTGTTGACATGACGCGCTGACGTCTGGGTTTTGCATGGCCCAGATTCTGTACCGCTGTCGCAGTCCGAGCAGGAGTATTTCAGCCAGCAGGCTGAGCTGTGAGTTTAGTGGTGGTTAGTTTTATTTCCTGCATTTATTTCCTGATGTGAGCCCGCATTATGGGACATACTTTCAGTTATTTGTATTGGATCATTTGCTTCTGCATTCATTTATTATTGACTCCTGTTATTCTGGTTTATGGACATGTTTTTAGATAGTTTTATCTTGTTCTTGATATCTCTACAGCCGTAATGTGACTGTGGATGGATACTTCCTACCCACAGGTAGCATGGTTGGCTATGTCACGTGCCCAATCTAGCGTACTCTGGGAAGCGGGACGTGACATGGTTCTTTTGGTATCGGAGCCATAGGTTAGTTGGGTTGATTCTTTTGTAGTTGGGTATTGTACCCAATACACGAATCAGAATACCCGTGTTTAGGAAACATGTCCTGCCACTTTGCCATTTACCATTCTTGAATCACATTCTTCCTGATTATATCTTTTACGATGTGCAAACTTCCTTTGCATATCGACTCGAAAACCTGATTCCTTGTTATCTCTAGGACTTAGGCGACTTGGATGGAGTTAAGTAATTGTGGCTATGATATCGCGGCATAGTTACAATGCGGTACTCTATTTAAGTATCTTGGAGTTCTATCCTTGATCTATATTCAGAATCTATCATCATGCTAATGTTGGGTATTTTGATTTCCAGGAATCTGGCCGGTAAGAATTTGAAGATGTACCAAAGACGTGCGGACAAAACCGCCATGCGTAGAGTGATAAGGGGATTGCTGGAGAATCTAAAGAGACAGACCGAGCTGAAACCGGCGTCTGCACTGAACCAAACATCTGTACGTAGAAGTGTTCCGGTGAACAGACGCAGCGTAGCACCAATGAAGAAAACAATTGTGGGTGATCAAAAAAGGAGCGTGATTTGTGACTACTGCCATGTACCCGGACATGTGCGAAAGGATTGTCGTAGGAGGCTGGGACTCTGTTTTGGTTGTGGAGCGGCAGATCACGCCGTAAGTGCTTGTCCGTCGAAGCTTCGTACGAGGGACGATGCTCAGAAGCCTCCGCAGAAACCGTTCCAAGGGCAGAAACAGCTGACTCAAGGACCTAATCAGGCTCGAGCTTTTACCTTGACAGCAGAAGAAGCTAAGGCATCAGGAGAAGTGGTTTCAGGTACTTTACTCGTTCATGGTTTTCCCGTATTGGCATTATTTGATTCTGGTGCATCCCACTGTTTTTTTGTCATCCAAATTTATAACTACACACTTGATTACCTGCATGACCCTGTCTAGTTTCTGTGACATACACACTGGGAATGGGAAAATCATATCTAGTAGGGGGTGTAAGGATTGTACGGTTGTTGTGTGCGGACGGGAACTCTTTGCAGATTTCTTGGTGATTGATACGGGCAGCTATGAAGTCGTCTTGGGAATGGATTTTCTTGGCACTTTCCACGCTCACATTGACTGTAGGGCAAAGAAAGTAATTTTCCAGATTCCCGGACATCTCGAGTTTACCTTCACTGGAGGAAGCAGTTCTGTCGGGCCAGTCGAGTTTAGGGCTAGGCTGACAAACAATATTCTTGCAGCAATGGAAGTTGATAGTGGTGGAGTGCCGGCGGTTGTTCATGATTTTATGGACGTATTTGAAGATATATCGGGTTTACCGCCGAAGCGAGATGTGGAGTTCGCAATTGATCTTATTCCTGGTGCAGCGCCGATATCTAAAGCGTATTATCCAATGGCACCAGTAGAGTTGGAAGAAGTTAAGAAACAGATTGCTGAATTGCTTGAGAAGGGTTGGATTCGAAGCAGTAACTCGCCTTGGGGAGCTCCAGTTCTTCTAGTAAAGAAGAAGGATGGCACAAGAAGAATGTGCATCGACTCTCGAGAATTAAACCGGGTGACTATTAAGAACAAGTACCCGATCCCTCGCATTGGAGAACTTTTTGAGCAGCTTAGTGGCGCGAGGGTATTCTCGAAGCTGGATTTGCGATCCGGATATCATCATGTCCGAGTGAAAACAGAAGATATTTGCAAGACGGCGTTTCGAACTCGGTACGGACATTACGAGTACTTAGTGATGCCCTTCGGAGTAACGAATGCGCCGGCAGTATTCATGGACTTGATGAACCGAATCTTTTCACCGTTCTTGGACCAGTTTATTGTGGTGTTCATTGACGATATTCTGGTTTACTCGAAGAGTTTTGAGGAGCATGCTGAGCATTTGAAGATCGTACTGCAGACTTTGAGGCAGAAGAAATTGTATGCGAAGATGAGTAAGTGCGAGTTTTGGCTGGAGGAAGTGAAGTTTCTGGGGCATGTTGTATCGGGCGATGGAATCGCCGTCGATCCCGAAAAGATTGCAGCAGTTCGAGATTGGCCTATTCCAAAGAATATTGCGGAGATAAGAAGTTTCCTTGGATTAGCCGGATACTACAGGAGATTTATGGAGAACTTTGCTCGTCTGGCAGAGCTGTTGACCAAGCTTACGCGCAAAGAAGTACCTTTTGTTTGGATGGACAAATGTGCGTTTGCTTTTGAGACGTTGAAGCAGAAGTTGATAACCGCCCCTATTCTGACCGTGCCAGACAATTCCGGAGGATTGGTGATTCACAGCGACGCATCTGGGAAAGAATTCGGATGTGTATTGATGCAGCATGGGAAGGTTGTAGCATACGCATCGAGACAATTGAAGACCCATGAGAAGAATTATCCAACTCATGACTTGGAGCTTGCGGCTGTGATTTTCGCTTTGAAAATTTGGAGACACTACCTTTTGGGCGAAAGAGTCGAAGTCTTTACAGATCATAAGAGCTTGAAGTATGTGTTCACGCAGAAGGAGCTTAATATGAGACAGCGTAGATGGTTGGAGCTGATGGCTGACTACGACCTTGATCTTAAGTACCATCCGGGGAAGGTTAATGTTGTGCCGGATGCGCTTAGTCGGTTACCAGCAATTCAGGTGTTAACTACGCAGAAGGAGATCATTGCAGATTTTCGAAGATTTGACTTGGAGGTTGTGCTACCGCGTTCTACGGGACAGTTGATGCAGCTGCAAGTGCAGTCGTCTTTGATTGAGAAAATTAAAGCAGCACAATCGCAGGATCCTAGACTGCAAAAGTTTTGAGAGCAGGTTGAAGCCGGGCTACGAACAGATTTACTGATCCACGAAGATGGTTCGTTGAGATATGGTAGCCGTTTGTGTGTGCCAAAGGGTGATGTTCGTGAAGAGCTTATGAAGGAGGCATACGGTTCAGCTTATTGTGTACATCCAGGAGGCACAAAGATGTACCGAGATATTCGACAGCATTTCTGGTGGGAAGGCATGAAATGGGAGATTGCTCGCTTTGTGGCTAAGTGCTTGGTGTGTCAGCAAGTTAAGTCTGAACATTAAAGGGTTGCTGGTTTATTGCAACCACTTCCGATTCCTCAGTGGAAGTGGGAACATATAACCATGGATTTCGTGACGGCTTTACCGCGGAGTCCAAAGGGCAACAATGCAGTATGGGTGATTGTTGATCGGTTGACCAAGGCTGCTCACTTTATTCCTTTCCGGGTTGGTCAATCAACAGAGACTTTGGCAGAGCGGTACATGCAGGAGATTGTAAGATTGCATGGAGTACCGGTGAGCATCGTGTCCGATCGGGACACTCGGTTCTTATCACACTTCTGGAGGAGTTTACAAGAAAGTTTGGGGACTCGATTGAGGTTTAGCACAGCTTATCATCCTCAAACTGATGGTCAGTCGGAGAGAACGATCCAAACTCTTGAAGATATGTTGAGAGCATGCATGTTGGACTTCAAGGGTTCTTGGGAGGATCATCTACATTTGGTGGAGTTTTCTTACAACAACAGTTTTCAGGCAACTATCCAGATGGCTCTTTTTAAAGCTTTGTATGGTCGTAAATGCCGTTCACCTGTTTGTTGGGATGATGTCGGTGAACGAAGATTGTTGGGACCAGATTTGGTGGTGCAGACAGTTGAGAAGGTTAACACTATCAGAAAGCATATGAAGGCAGCTCAAGACAGACAGAAGAGTTGGGCTGACACGTCAAGAAGACCTCTAGAGTTCGCCGTGGGTGATTTGGTATTCTTAAAGATATCACCGAATAGAGGGGTGATTCGTTTTGGGAGTCGAGGAAAGCTTAGTCCTCGATTTGTTGGACCCTTTGAGATATTGGAGCGTGTTGGTGAGGTAGCGTACCGTTTGACATTACCGCAGTCCTTGACAGGTGTGCACGATGTGTTTCACGTATCTCAACTACGAAGGTATGTTCGAGATGAAACACACGTTTTGGATCATTCGGAGTTAACAGTACGAGAAGACTTGACTTTTGAGGAGCGACCGGTTGAAATCGTGGATCGAAGGGAAAAGGTTCTTAAGAACAAGGTTATCCCCATTGTGCTTGTTTCTTGGGGTAATCGATCGCATGGAGAGTCCATTTGGGAACGAGAAGATGAGATCCGGCAGAAGTTTCCTCACCTTTTTCTGTAGTTTTCTATCTTGTATTCTTGGAATTTCGAGGACGAAATTCTTTTTGTAGTTGGGTATGATGTAACACCCGAGCCCAATGCTACTGTTTTCCAGTTACTGTTTGAGCATTAATGTGGTACTCAGTTCATTTAGCCTGCCTGTTTGTCACTTACTGTAAAATTTTATCTGGCAAAGTCATTCTGCATATAACAAATTTTAACATCTAAAATAAAATTAAAGATATCCATCTTGGCTTACTCGACACCCCTAGCCTTGTGGTAGCGTCCGTGCATCGAGTTCTCGTCCCGTTCGGTGAAACGGGCGAGTTTGGATGGCTACGCGCGCGTACAGGTGTCCGTCTTGGGGGTATGCTTTTTAATTATAAAACACTCAATTTTAAAATTTGGAACCCGCTTAAAATCCTATAATTTAAATTTCAAATTTTTAGACCCGACCCGGACGCAATTTGGAAATGTTTTATTTAGCGCCAAAATCCCAAATTTTAATAATATTTAAAACCATATAGATTTCGTTAACATGCATATCTTTCACTGTTAATAATAATATTCTTAAATCTTCAACAATTAATCTGCTTCAACCAATCATCAACAATTTTCCCGTGGGCCCCTACCATTTTCTCTCTCTCTCTCTCTCTTTCTCTATCTCTCTTTCTCTCTATCCCTCACATATCTTTCTCTTTCTCCACTTTTAAATATTTCCCCCCTCATTTTTATTCATCGCGAGAACAGAACCCCTCGAGCCCTCGCCAGAAACCCAACGAGCCTCGAACCCTAGCCACCTCCATACTTGCCGCCGCAGCCCCGACGCCGACGCCGACACCACCAGCACCCTCGCCTCCTCCTTCTCGTCTCACCCATATCCTCTTTGCCTGCACCCTCGCAGCCACCTGAGCACCCCCGCTGCAGCCACCCGCAGCGCCTGCTCACCGCCGGCGACCACCTGCGCCGCCCCTGGCCGTCGCCGACGATCCCCGACCACCCCAGAACACCTTGTAAGTGTTCTCCTTCTCACCCTTCCTCTCTTCACTTTTTCAAAACTGAAAACAGCCGCTGGATGTTTGCTGCAGATCGCCGGAGACGTCGCTCTCGCCGCCGTCGATCTCGCCGTCGTTGCTAGTGCCCTCTGGAACAGTGAGTATTCCCCCATCTTCTCCTTTCTCTGTTCATTCCCTTCTTTTTCTAGATCTACACCCGTAGAAACCCTATTCACTGTTTTGTATCTCGCCGGAATCCGGCCGTGCCGGCGACGTGTCCCGAAAATCCAGCAGAGTACTCTGACCCGTGTGGTTCCTTGGTTCGTTGTTTGGGTTCAATCCGTGAACCGTACGTCCGTCGCGAGTTTCCCCGCGGACGTTACATTCCGTTTTTCCCGGTTCGCGACCCGTCGAGGCAAGTACCCCTTGCTACATGCTATACAGTATAATTATATATGTATTGACATCCTAAACCTGTAAAATTAGCTTGGTACAATCGTTTTCCATTTCGGTTATAAATTGCATTATATCATTTTACGGTTAAACATGAAACTTACAGTTCGCAATTTGAACCCAATAATCAAATCTCCAGTTCAATCATATTTTACTGTTAAATAGCTGGTAGCAATTATCCATGTAGTTCTGTTACATTCGGACACTCGTATGCATTTAACCTGATATAACTATATTGAACCGTCACATAAATTATTGCACCGCTAAGGGTACTTAAACCTGTTAACATGACTAAACGGCTATATCGTTTTACAGCACTCTTGTAATTTAAGTGAAACTGCTTATTATGTAATTCATAGCTTATCTCGTATTGTTATACCCGTGTTTGATTATATATCTGATTATGAGCACACCCACGATATTGTTTGCATCTTGACCTGACATTGCTACACACACACATATATATATATATATATATATATATATATATATTGATATACCTGACATGGTACCGTATACTGTTGACTTGACCTGATGTACCATGACCCGACCCGTTACCTGATCTTGTGTCTATTGCCAACAAACCTGACATGTAGTCCTCATGGACCATTCCTGTTGTCTATCCAGACAAACCTGCTTTTACCTGATCCTGTGTTGGCATTAATTCTTGATTACTGAATACCTGACTCGACATACATAATTTGGGGGTATGGGGAAATCAAAGGTGAAACCGACTTATAACTCAACAGTTCGATACCTGTTCTGATCAGTCTTACGGGCTAGGCCAGCCCCGGAGTGATGATGCTGACATCACTCGCCTATCCTGCTACTTATTACTACCTAGCGGCACGTCTCGGATTCAGCCCCGAGAACCTTGACCGTGGTCCCGGGCACGCACGGGATACTATTGAGTTACATCGACGAATCATCAATTGATTTCAAAGACTTTAGAATAGAAAACCTGATAGAACAGTTTAGTTACCCACTGCACACTACCCTGCACTGCTTGTCTCACATTATTGCTTTATTCATGTTTATTTTGCATTGCCTGTTACATTGTTCATATTATATTACTTGTTGACATGACGCGCTGACGTCTGGGTTTTGCATGGCCCAGATTCTGTACCGCTGTCGCAGTCCGAGCAGGAGTATTTCGGCCAGCAGGCTGAGCTGTGAGTTTAGTGGTAGTTAGTTTTATTTCCTGCATTTATTTCCTGATGTGAGCCCGCATTATGGGACATACTTTCAGTTATTTGTATTGGATCATTTGCTTCCGCATTCATTTATTATTGACTCCTGTTATTCTGGTTTATGGACATGTTTTTAGATAGTTTTATCTTGTTCTTAATTTCTCTACAGTCGCAATGTGACTGTGGATGGATACTTCCTACCCACAGGTAGCATGGTTGGCTATGTCACGTGCCCAATCAGCGTACTCTGGGAAGCGGGGCGTGACACCTTGAGTCCAAATTCTATAAGTAGTATACAGTGAAACCTCGCCTCAAATGCTACGGACTGAGATGTCCTTAAACTAGCTACGGACCGAGATGTCCTTAAACTAACAGTGGACCTAGTTGTCCTTAAACTAACAACGGACCGAGATGTTTTTAAACTAACAACGGACCGAGATGTCCCTAAACTAACAATGTCGCCTCAAACACGGCGATAGTGGAGTTCAAGTCCACAAGTCCCAGCGGTGAAGACTGCAACTCAAATCCCACCGGCAAACAAATGGGCCACATGCGGCGAAACTATTTTCGAGAGTTTCATCGTAAAAAAAAGGTACGTCCACAAGCGAAATGGGCATGGATGAAAACCCGAAAAGGCTCCGTGAGTAAAAATAGCAGGGCTACCGGTGAGCTTGTGAAAACCTGAAAGGGCGCAATCTCGTTAAAATAAAAACACCCATAAGGTCCTCTCGACCCTGTAAGGAGAAAACACTTGCGTGAGATCCTTATGACTTACAAGGGAGCAACACACTTAGGGATCCCCACGATCCCTAAGGAGAAATTACACTTATGAGATCCTCATGACTCGTAAGGAGAATTCCCCCCTATGAGACACTCACGGCTCATAGGATTCAAAAGCCTTAAGCTACAGGGATCTGAACCTGTTCTTAAGCCATCACATCCCCCAGTTTGCCCTACAGGCGGTCCGATATCAGCCCTTGTATACAATCCACGGGCTCAAATAAACGTTTCCCCACCAATTTCCACTAATGGCGTGAAATGTCATCATGTGATGAACGACACTTGTAAGTCCTCTCGACTTATAAGGAGAAAACACTCTTGTAAGATATTTACAACTTATAAGAGAACACATACTTAGGAATCCTCACGACTCCTAAGGAGAAAACACACATACGAGATCCTCACGACTCGTAGGGAGAAACACCTTTATGAGACCCTTATGGCTCATGAAGTCAAAAGCCTTAGTCGACAGGATCTTAACCCTGTTTGCTAAGCCACCTTTGTTCGAATCGACAGAGGCAAATGATGATTCGCTCCTGGAAATGTACCAGTGGTAGCGATGCTAATGCCTAAATCGGTATCAAATTCCAAGTCCTTTCACGGCAAATGATGATTCGCTCCTGGCAATATTCCAGTTGCAGCGATGCTGATGCTAAGATTGGTATCAGATCTTGAGTTCCATACTCGCAGCAAAATATCAGCGAGCCAAAAATGCATATGAAATAGCCGAAATGATAGGGCAACTTGTAACAAAAATCAGCAAGTAAAATATATGCATATAAAAATAGCCGAAATGATTGGGCAACTCGCAATAAAAAGCGGCGAGTAAAGAAAAAGAAAATAGCCAAAATGATTGGGCACTGCGAAAAATAGCCGAAATGATTGGGCGATCGTGACTTTCGCGATATAAAAAGCTAAAATGATAGAGCATTACGGAAAGAAACAAAAAAAATGAAACTTTGCCATGCAGGTGAGATCACATCGACCCTTGTATACAATCCATAGGCACAAACGAAAAGGGAACCACATTGTCCCACCAGACTTCGTCAAAGGAAAGCTAGATCTCGATGGCTACATCTACAGCCTAGAAATAATCAACGGTGTTCCTTCTCGTTCCAACCAGAAGCAGATACGACGTCAGCAAAACGGAGCCACGGCAAAGTCCCCTAGTTCCAAATCCCGACGGTTCATAGACAGCCTAGAGACTACAGCGGAGCCATGGCAAAGTCCCTAGTTTCCAGTCTCGACGGCAGTATCCACAGCCTAGAATCAAAAACCGCGTTCTTCTTCCCCCTAGCAGGATGCATACGCGACATCAACAAACGGAGCCATGGCAAAGTCTTCTAGTTCCAAATCTCGACAGTCCACAGACAACCGAGAGACAACCTCGACATTCGTCGCAATATTGCAGATATAATGTCAACCAACGAAGCAAAGGAAGATCTCTAGCTTCAGGGTCTTGAAGGTAACTCAAATGAGACCTGAAAGACTATCGGAGACCATCCCACTCCAGCGCGGAGTGATCATGACTCATCGGGGCTCCCAAACCGAGCCTAACCTCAAGTAAAAAGCGACATGGAATATCCCTAAGGCTAGCTCTTTCGACGGTAAGATTACCTGGAATATTACTTGAAGATGTCTTGTCCAGCCCCCGAAGGGATCAGAGACACGACAGTCGCGGGGCTACCCGAACAGCAAGATTGCATATCGTGGAATATATCGGCCAACGTGACGGTGCTATGGGTAAAAAACCTAGTACCACAGACCCTAATGGACTTCTATTAGCAGGAGTTAACTGTGACGTTAGGACACCCTTGCGAGAACTTCTCGATTCATCTCGACTCGTAAGGAAATTAGTGTCCTTGTGAGAACTTCTCGATTCGTCTCGACTCGTAGGGAAAAACCTTAGGCAATAGGGATAAGTACCCGTTTCCTAAGCACTGGGGACTTGCAAGTCAGTCCAAAATGGACTATTGCATACTATTCACGGGCCACACTCTCCAAAGTCGAATATCGACAAGGAGGGAAACAACCACTTACGAGTCTTCTCGACTTGTAAAGGGGGAAAAATTCTCTTGTGAGATCCTTACGACTCTAAAGAGAAAATACACACTTAGGAGTCCTCACGACTCCTAAGAAGAAAATACACCTACGGGATCCTCTCGACTCGTAGGCAGAAAAGTCTTTATCAGACCCTCACGGCTCATAAAGTTGAGAAGTCTTGGACGGCATATCTGAACCTGTTTTCTAAGCCATCGCTGCCATGCAAGGAGATCAAGGTAGACTATCTATAAGACGCATTTGCTAAAGGGACACACCCGTATGAAATAAAGTATGTCTTTTATTTATAAATCAAAATAAATACAAGATACTCTTATTCGGGAGTAAATACAAAAAAGGAGAATATACAAAAAAATCTTTAAGCCGGCGGATGGTGCAATAAGTTCGTCAGTTCATCATTCTTCCGCTGGGTCTAGGCTTCAAGCTTTGTTATTGCCACAAGACGGGTCTCCTCCTGAGACTGTTGAGTCTGATACGAAGCGAACCGACTCTCAAGCTCTTTTTCAGCAACTTTATGAGCTTCAACCATTTCGCGGGTAAAGATAACGGCTTTATCAAGAGCTACCACCTCTGTGATAGCTCCTTGAAGCACCAGCCAAATTTCGTACGCACGGGTGGTCTTAGTAGTGAGTTAAGCCTGGAGTTCTCCCAAAGCATTTGAAACTAGATCCCACTCCGAAAATTTCCGGTTGAGCCTCTTCTCGCAAGACCGTAAATTAGCGGCGCACCGCTCAATCCACCCCCGCAGCCTCATCTTTACAGTTAGGAGCTCAGAAGGAAGGCATATGCACTTAAGATCATGTAAGTAAGCCTCCACTCGACGACAATACTCAACCCAAACATGCACCAATGTTTCGTCATGATAAGTGGCAAGAAAGGGCAAAGTAGTATTGGCTTCGGCAGCAAATTCTTCGGCCGTAACAGAACTACCAGCACGAAGATCTTCAATAAGGGCCAAAAAGGAGTGAATACTTTGTCTCGCCATCCTTTCAAACGCACGTCGGGCATATGGGCCCGGTGGCATAGAGATTCGGGACTCTGACGGAGCTAGAGCTGGCAAAACTGTCAAAATTTATGAATAGCCAGCGAGACTGGCAAACATGGAATAGACAAAACAATGCCAAGGGTAAAGCGTTACTTATCCACAGTCATGCAAAGGGGGTTTGAAAGATCCCCAGGCCCATCAAGGATTTCCATTTCGTCAT
This sequence comes from Agapanthus africanus, assembly GCA_030015575.1. Taxonomy (NCBI): domain Eukaryota; kingdom Viridiplantae; phylum Streptophyta; class Magnoliopsida; order Asparagales; family Amaryllidaceae; genus Agapanthus; species Agapanthus africanus. The sequence goes on along the minus strand of JASDDO010000010.1, from coordinate 480,765,685 downwards.
CAGCTTCCAGAACTGCAGAGGGCATATTAGCATCGTTGTAAAAAAAATGATAATAAAGCAAAATGGTCAAAGAACACCGACCTTGCCCGGAAGAAAAGACGATGCTTTGCGGGGATATCGCCTGTAGGGCAGCCATATCAAGTAAGCGCTGGAAGGACTTCCTGGGAGATAGGTCCACTATAGAATCCGCCAATTCCCGCAGTTCTGAAAGAAAGAAGAGTTCAGATAACGAGGGATCATTAAAATAAAATGTAAGAGATTACCTTCGACGCTCCGCTCGCCTTGAACTGGAGGTATAGCAGCTTTGGCAGCCTCTTCCGCGCCCTCAGGCACATCACCAGGGATATTTGCTGGTATAGCAGCTTCCAGTTGCGGAACAACAGCTGCTACTTCAGGCTCCAAAGAGAGAACAGTGGCCTTGGCGGTCCTTCCTACAATCTTGAAGACGCCACCAGAAAGATCCATTGGGTCTACGACCGGCAAGGTCGTCTCTGTGGAAAGTATAGACGCCGAAGAGACGGAGGTCGTCACCGGGAGCTCCAAGATAGAACTAACGGCTTCGGCAATCTCTTCTACACCTTTCGGTGCATCACTAGAGATATCCATAAGGTCCATGGCCAATGGGGTCACCTCCGCTCGAGGAATGGACACCGAAGGAACAAGAGCCACCACCGGAGGCTCCGCAACAGGAACGGCGACCGTAGTGATCCCTTCTGCACTTGCCGATGTGTCATGGGAGACATCTATAGAATCTGCGGTCATGGCACGACCTGGGCTCAGATCCTCTTTCGTTGCTGAAGTCCCTGCAAAGTTTTCGCAAAGATAAGAAGATATAAAAAGCAATACAAATTACTTGCCAAAAGAAAAATACGGAAAACACGCATACAGATACGCCAGGATGCTTCTAGTATGGATTTTTCAAGCTGTCGTTCCTTCCTGAGTGACACGCCCCGCTTTCCAGTAAATGGGCAGAGGACGCGACGAGACCGCTACGTATTTACTCTGAAGTAAATACGTTAAGCGTATTTAAGAAATATAAGTAAAATGCACAAGAGACAATGTCAATGGATATAATTGAACAGCAACTTTATTTATTAAACATTCTTTTTACAATACAACTGAAAAGTAAATACATGGAATGGAAAGCAATGCCTAAATAGTGGCATAACAGAAATGAAAAATACAGAATGTAAATGTGTACAAGGAATCTAAAGCTCTGGGTCGAAAGCTAGCTGGTCCAAATCCTCGCTGGTGGGCTCGATCTCCAGTGAGTCCGAATCACCTGACGACATTCCAAAGAAGAAGAAAGAGAATGTCTTCAGCGAACAAATCGCTCGGTAAGTCCCGTAAATAGACAAGAATGGAATAGAAAGAATAGAGAGTATATTGTTATAATGTTGTATTTAGTGTTAACGCTGTTGTTTATAGCTTTGTACAGAAGAATGCCAGTGTATATGAGAAGAGTCCCACTATTCCGGAGACTAAGGTATACGGAGCACAAGGAACCGTTCAGCCACGGTACAACGGCAATTGAATTCAGGTTAAGTGTATTATGGTTACAGTCTCGTGCCACATTTAACACCTTCCGTACCAATTTACCCCTTATAAACCCCGCGATATCTTAATTGTATTGTTTGTGTTGTATTGTCTTGATTTATATAGATGGATGACTTTCCGGAACCATGATATCAGTAATAGAACGGATATAATGGATGACCATGTAGATGGAATATATCCATGGTTTGGTTCAGTCAATATAAATTGATTAGATTGAATAGACAGATCCATAGATCCATGTTGTATTGAAGTTTGATACTTGAATCATATTCAAGTCAGATTGATTATATTGAGACTCAGTCTGAGTCGGACTGAATTATGTTTTGGTGCTATCGGTAACTGCTGCACATGGACGACAGGATTTGTGTCTTTTTCAAAGACAATTACCGTGTTGATAACACCGTTTGTTAAGTTGTCTACCTTAAATAGGCAAGCACCTATATCTCCGGCTCCCTGAAGCTCAAGAGACTGGTCCCGCTTAAAGCTATGTTTACTAGGGTCCTTATTGTAATTTAGTATAACTCGAGAGGTTTTTATGTAAAATAGTTTTGTTATATTTTCAAAATACAGCTCAAGTATTTTATTATCGTTTTTAGAGTTTTCATGGATGTATATTTTATCAATGTGACATTTCTAGTGAATAAAACCCAATTTCATAATAAATGGTATTTATTTGTAATATTGGATTTGTATGGTATTTTCTTGTAAATGAGATGTTTTTCTTGAATTTTGGAAATGTGGAATATTATAAATATTAAAAATAGATATTTTGATATTAATTACATATATATTTATTTATTAAAAACATAAGTTTTATTTATAATAGAAATCATATTTTCTAAACAAAATTGTATTTTAAATCTTTCGAGATCGTATGCTCCTTGCGGAGGTCTGTATCTCACTCTACTAGGCCCGAGAATGTGCGATAATCCACACCATACCGAACGGGTTCCCTAAAATAGGTTGTAGAGACGCAATTGCAAAGATTTATTAAAATACACTTCTTTTAGAAAAATGTTTTAATAGCTGAAGGTAGTTATATGTAAAGTCGTATTTTCCCAAATCCATGTTCCCAAATTCCATCGTGTTGTGTTAGATATGTGTGTTGTGAGGAGGTAGGTCATTACCTCGTGAGTTTTATAAAGTAATACGGTTAAAAGGTATAAACATGTCGATATGAAACATAAAGGTATTTTAATGTAAAAATGGAATAAAACTTGCTACGGTTATTATTTTGATGTCAAACTTGTTCTATTGTCTTCGTTAACGTTTAATGGTCATGACATAAGAGTTTGGTATTATTGTGTTTAAGAAAAATAGAACTTTTTAAGGAAAAACCGAATCGGAAGTCGGATTAACTCCGCTTCCGTCGGATTTTAATTTTAAATGTTTTTAGAATAGAGAAAAGAAGGAGAAGTAGGGACTTACTGGATGATTGGTTAGAAGAGAGAAAGAGGAAGAGGTGGGAGTTGCCGGTGCGTCGTTTCGTCGTCGGAAACTCCTCGGATTGCCGTCGGAGTTTCGCCCTTTTGCTAACTCCACTTGCACACAAAAGACTTGGGAATTTTCTTGAGAATTTGGGCAGGGATTTGGGAGTGAGGAGGGGTGATTTGAGGGTAGTATTTATAGGAAAAATTAGGGTTTTAGGGTAGTGAAAGGGTGTATTAAAAATTTGTATTAAAATGGATTAAATGTGTGTTTTAATGTGCTCTGTAAATGTGCAGGAAAAACCAATAATACAGGAGTTATGGGGGGAGTTCAAGAGTCGCCAGAGTTAAAGAAAAATGGGGTTTGGACCGAGTTGAACCGGCGGCGCCGGCCGAGTCAAGCGTTTTGCCGGCCCGAGTCGGGCGAGTCGGGGCCCGTATTGATGCCACGTGTTCCTGACGCTTGGTCTAGTCTCGTGGACATGTTTGTTTAGGCTGTGACTTTTGGTTTTTACGGGTTGTGCACGTGTAGACCTTTGGGCTTCCAAAAAATTAAAAGAAAAATAATTAAAAAGATAATGTGGCTGATGGGATTTGAACTCTTGTGCTTTGTAACAGCAGTGCAAGGTCTTATCAGTGAGCTACAAACTCCTTCTTGCTATTCAAAAGTAAATCAAATTCTTATAGTACTTCAAGGAATTGTAATTACCCCAAGTATACATTAAGTTTAAATGAATTTTATGTACACTAAAATTAGAGTTGTTACACTGAGGAAATGTGCTCGCCGGGCTTCAAATGCGGATTCATGCCCACCGGTCTTCCGTGCCAGCTCATCTTCAGAAGCAGACGAAATGGGCTGCTTGAAGGCTCTTTCGTCTTCCCTTCGCAGAGGACCCATATGTACTCTCCGTAGCGACGGGGGATCTTCGTAGAAGATAACCGGGGGGTAGGGCTTTTTCGGGATGCGCACATTTTCGGTCTCATCCTGCGAACGCCTTAAAGCTTCAGCCAATTGCGCAGCTTCCTCAGCGGATGAGCCAGGGTAAATAAGACCATCATCCGGCTCTTTCATGGAGATGGGTTCGTCTTGAACAATAGGCTCAGATTCCAGCAAGGGGTCAAGCAAGCCAGCAACTGTTTTCTTCCTCCTTTTCGAGCTGGAGCTAACACTAGAAGAGGATCGCTTCCTTCCCCTCGGCGCTTTGGCGCGATGTTGGCTAACCTCGCTTCCGCTATCCGCTTTTGGCGATACCACCGCGGATGACACCGCCACTGATGGTACTGTCACTAGCGCTTCATCGGAGGCCTTTGCTTTAGCTCTAGTGCTCACTGGCATCCCAGCAGTGCGAGGAGTCAATTATGTTTCTGCAGCTTTCGGGATAAGAACCACGCCGCTATCCCTCAATGGAGGGCGAACCACTATCCACGGCCGCAACGAAATACCAGTGGCCTGGGTCATAGCCGACGATCGACACTCAAAGAGTACCCGCCTTTCCTCGACGATGACGGGACCGACTCGATGACGATACCAACCCGTGAAAGACCCTAAATACCTTAGAATATAGTCAGCCTCGGGGATCATGAAACGGGAGCCGGTGTTCAACCGCATAAGGTGATGGGTGACGTCACGCGTGACTTCCAGAGACGGAGTAGGTTCAACCCAGAACACCTCGAAAGGGACACCCTAGTTATAGCTCAACTGCTGGGCGAAACGATGCGGATTGTACCGTATAAAAAGGGCCGCGTTATTCTGCCAGAACACCAAGTAGCCCAGCCTAATCGAGTACAGGTGCATGATCTCCTTAGGCTTTAAAGACGACGGTCCACCTTTCGAAAAATCAAACAGCTGCTGGATAGGCCCCACGGGAGCAGAGAGGACTCGGTCGCTAAAAACCATCCCGTCCTCGTTGGAGTACGGATTAAGCAGCACGCAGAAGGCTCCTAGATGGGTCGGATCTAGAGCAGAAGCATCAACCAACCTGTCACGCCCCGCTTCCCGGTATACGGGCAGAGGACGTGACGAGGACGCTACGTATTTACTCTGAAGTAAATACGCTAAGCGTATCTAAGCAATATAAAAGTAAATACACAAGAGACAAGATATAATAAAACAACATCTTTATTTATTAACATTCTTTTGTACAATACATGAAAAGTAAATACAACTGAAATAAAAGCGATGCCTAAACAATGGCATAACAGGAATGTAAAGTACTGAAAGGAAATGTGTACAATGAAACTAAAACGCTGGGTCTTCAGCAAACTGATCCAAGTCTTCAGCAGTAGGCTCGATCTCTGACGTATCCAAATTACCTGACGACATTCAAAGAAGAAAGAAAGAGAATGTCGTCAGCGAACAGGTCGCTCGGTAAGTTCCAAAGATAAGAGGAGAAATAGAATAGACAGAGAGTAAGAGAGAGAGAGAGTAGCTTTTACAGTTGTATTATATTGTTATATTGTTGTATTTAGTGTTAACGCTATTGTTTGTAACTTGGTACAGAAGATGCCAGTGTATACGAGAGGAGTCCCACTTACACCGGGGACTTTGGTAACCTGTAATATAAGACTCCGTCGATAATACCACGAAACAACGGCATGGATGTAATTACGTCTTAAGTGACCAGTTCGTGCCACCTTTAACATATTCCGTACCAGTCTACCCCTTAAACCCCATAATGTTATCTTAATTGTATTGTCGTATTGTATTGTCTTGTATTGTAAACTTATAGATTGTATAATTGGATGACTGACCGAAACCATGATATCAGTAAGCGGATTTAACCGTAGAATCATGTAAATGGAATAACTGGACAACCATGTAAATGGAATGTATATCCATGGTTCGGTTCAGTCTAGTTGTATAAATTGATAACTGGATTCATGGATTCATGTTAAATTGTAATATTGAAGATTGTAGATTGTACTTGAATCATATTCAAGTCAGATTATACTGAGATTCAAATTGAGTCAGACAATCGGCGAGGTAAATTGAAGTCCTGATTGTTTTTATTAATTTATCAACCTTAGATAGGCAAGCACCCACTTCTCCGGCTCCCTGAGGCTCAAGAGATTGGTCCCGCTTAAACCTATGTTTACTAGGGTCCTTAAGGTAATTTATAGAACTTGAGGGGGTTTTATGTGAAAATACTTTTATATACTTTTCAAAATATACCCCAAGCATTTATTATTCGTCTTTAGGGTTGTAATGAATGTGGATTTTATATTGTGATATTTCTAATGAAAATATCCTAAATTCAGAAATAAAGGTATTTATTTATAATATTGATTTGTGTGGAATTTATGGCATTTTAGTGTAAAATTGATTCTTGTGATTTTTAGAAAAAAATGGAATATTTATATCATAACAAAATAGGTATTTTAATGATAAATCTACGTATATTTATACAAAAATAATTTTAATATATATATATATATATATTTTTAAAAATCACATTTTCTTAAGATGTCGTATTTTAAATCTTTCGAGACCGAATGCTCCTTGCGGAGGTCTGAATCTCGCACTACTAAGCCCGAGGATGTGCGATAATCCGCACCATCCCGAATGGGTTCCCCAAAATGGGTTAAAGCGGCGCTTTGCAAAAATTGTATAAATACTAAATCCTTTAGAAAACGGTTTTATTAAGTAAATGGTATTTATTTGTAAAGATGTCAATTTTCCGTATTCCATGTTCTAGGGTCTCCTAAGTCAACTAGACTATTCCTAACTGGTCCAAAAGATAAGTTGTGAGATATCTCAAATCGCCTCTTCACCGCCAATTGTGGCCAGGTAAGTATAAGTGAAGAAGTGAGGGATCCGCTCACGAATCACCGTGAGACGAGCCTTTTAAAGTTACCTTTCTCACTTGTCTAGCCTAGACACTACAGAGTCAGGTTTAGATAAATGACTGATGTCCACAACTTATCATATTTTCATAATAAGTGGTATTTATTTAAAAAGTGTATCAATACTAAATCTTTTAGAAATGGTTTTATAAAGTAAAGGGTATTTAAATGAAAATGTTTGTTTTCCCGTATTTTATGTTTTCGATGGTATCGTGTTATGTTTCATATGAGTGTGTGATAAGGTAGGTCGTTACCTTGTGATCTACTTTAAAGGTATAGCAAGTTTAATGGGGTTAAATGTAGAATTGAAACAATGTGGTATTTAAGTGAAAACACGATAAATTGAAATAGCCATCATTTCATGTAATAAAATTTGATCAGTTTGGTTGATTAGTGTTTAATAGTCAACATGAGAAAGTTTAAATATGATTGTATTAGTGAGAAGCGGAATTTTATAGGAAACCGAATCGGAAATCGGATTTGTTCCGATTCCGTCGGGTTTTGTAAATCCGTATTTTTAAATAGAAGAGATAGGTAGAAATTGGGACTTACGGGTTTTAGATCACACAAGAGAGTGAGAGAGAACTAGAGGAATCGCCGATGTGTTGCGTCGTCGCCGGTAGTTCCTTAAACGATCGCCAGAAGTTTACCGTAGATTTCGCCGGAGTTTCGCCTCGAGCTCATTTTCAAAGTGCACAAGATTTTTGGAAATTTGAGAGAGTGGGCTCAGAATTTTGGGGTGAGAGGGTAGGGGGTAGGGGTGTATTTATAGGGTTAGGATAGGTGTAGGGTTTTAATAAAAAAATGTAAAAAAGTGTAAAAATCATTAAAAATTGAAGTAAATGGGTGTTAATGTGCTTTCTGGAACTGATCTCATAAATTGGAGTGTGCAGGGGGTATGAGGAGACGAAGAGCCACATTTCACCTTCAGGCGACTCGGCAGTCCGGCCGAGTCCGGTCGGCGGCGCCGGCCTGAGTCGGCCGAGTCAGGCCGAGTCGGGGTCTCGGAAGGTGGGGGGTCGCCGGGGGTAGGCACTGGTGCATTTAGTTTTTCATGGGTAGTGGGAAAATCTGAAGTTATCACGTGTGGACTGTTGGGCTTCTATAAAATTTAAAACAAAATAATATTAAAAATAATGCGGGACAGGGGATTTGAACTCTGCTGGCTTGGTTTAGCAGTGCAAGGTATTACCAATGAGCTACAAGCTCTTTCTTGTAATTATTGTGTGAAATAAATACTTAAAGTGGTAACAGCAACATTAAATACCCCAAGTATACTTTAAATTTAAATGAAATTTATGTATACTAAAAATGGAGTTGTTACACAACCTCATAACCCATGGGAAGGTATAGGAGTCATAGAAATCTGGCTTCCGATGTGCTGCGAACGCTCCCAATACATGCATCTCGATCCACGGCGTGAAGTAGTGGAGGGAGGAATTCACAACGTCTGTGCCTGGGGTTGAAGTGTTGGCCACAACTCTTAATCCATGATAAAGATGCGACAGTCCCGCGATGCGAACGGCCAACCGTGCCCCTTCGGCTACGCGATGGGCGGGGTAGAAGACGAAAGCTCTCATGAAGCGTCGATGCGTCGGCATGACGAACCAACTGAGCAAAAGACTGATGAAGCCGACGAAGAAGGTCTCTTCGTCCATGCCAGGGGCCGTAATTGAATCGAAAGGCACGGACGACGAGGCCGGAATGTAAAACTTCGGCAAGTCCTCTTCTTTGGCCGGCGGCTTATTCAGCCCAAACCCAAAAAGGTCATTAATGCTTGCAAATTTCGGGGCCTCTTTTGATAAAACATGTTCACGGAGAAAACAGGCGATGAAACTTTTAAAGGTGACGCCCTGTCCTTCTGACTCCGCGAACAGCTTCTCGAAAATACCCAGAGTCTTGATTAGACTAGGATACTTATGACGGACGGCGTTTTCAACCGTCAAATCGTCAAGCGTAGCAGGCACGGTCGTCAACACATACTCATCGGGAGGCAGCAACTCTTCATAATGCTCTCCCCTGATCGGCAATCCGGAGATCTCACGGAACTCTTCCAGTGAAATCGAGACCTCACGGTCCCCTAGCAAGAAAGTGTTGGTGGGAAGATTCCATTGGTTCAGGAAAGCTTTAACCCACCAGACGTGAGGAGCCAGGTAATGAAAAAGTGACGCGTACACCACTTGATATAATCCAACCTTCTGCAACCATACACGGTAGGCGGAGAGAACATATCGAGCCCAAGGAAGATTGCCGATTGGATGACGAGGGGTAAGCCCTACCTTATAGACTTGTCCCCAGAGTTGGGCTTCACCTTGACAGATGCGGCGCCCCAAGATATCTATAGCCGGCAAGGGCTGGTTGGATATCCCGATTGTTGATGGCTCAAGCTGGCCTATTGGAGTCCAATTAGCCACCTCCACCGCATAAGCGGTCTGCGGATGCTCCATCAGCGATATTGGGCGGAGAGGCTCTGTTGGAATCTCACAAGTAAAACTACGACGGCCCCGGATAATGTGCCCATACCAAACTCCCTAAAGGAGCAAACTAGTACAGTCCCTATCATGGGCCCTGATCATCGCCATGGCCTCTTCATCCGACGGCGATTGCGGAAAAGCGGCGTCCGAGCGAGTAAAAGGAAAGTAGGGAAGAGAAGTCATTGTTCCTAAAAAAAGAGGGAAAGAAAAGTCGTTAATGAAACCTATATATATATATATATATATAACTATATATATAACAATAGAGGGAAATGACAGAAAGTTTGTTCCATGGGACCACTGATTGCAAAACTAATGGACCCCACAAAATCAATATGGCGGCTCACCAATGATGAGACAGGACAATCATTGTGAGAATCAAAAAAGATTTTCATTGTCACGCCCCGCTTCCCGGTGTACGGCGAAGGGGACGCGACTGGTCCGCTACGTATTTACTGTGAAGTAAATACGCTAAGCGTATCTAAGCAATATAAAAGTAAGCACAAGAGACAAGAGATAATAAACTAAACATCAACTTTATTTATTAACATTTTTTTGTACAATGCATGAAAAGTAAATACAACTTAATAAAAAGCAATGTCTAAACAATGGCATAACAGAAATGAAAGTACTAAATGGAAAGTGTACAATGACTAGAGCTCGGGGTCTTCACTGAACTGGTCCAAATCTTCAGCAGTGGGCTCGATCTCTGATGGGTCCAAATCATCTGACGACATTCAAAGAAGAAAGAAATAGAATGTCGTCAGCGAACAGGTCGCTCGGTAAGTCCCAAAGATAAGAGGAAAGTAGAATAGACAGAATAAGAAAGTATCTTTTAAAGTTGTATTATATTGTTGTAATGTTGTATTAACGCTGTTGTTTGTAGCTTGGTACAGAAGAATACCAGTGTATACGAGAGGAGTCTCTATATGCCAGAGACTAGAGGCAAGTATAGTATAAGGAACCGTTTATGCCACGGTACAACAACTACTGGATTCATGTTAGGTGTATTAAGTCTTACTGTCTCGTGCCACTTCTAACACCTTCCGTACCAATCTACCCCTTAAACCCCGAGATGTCTTGTTTGTATTGTTTGTTTTGTAAATTGTATTGATTGTATAATTGATTAACTGACCGAAACCATGATATCAGTAAACGAATGTAACCGTAGAATTATGTAAATGGATGTAACTGGAGAATCATGTATATCCATGGTTCGGTTAAGTCAAGTTGTATAATGGATTCATGGAATCATGTTGAATTGGAATATTGTAGATTGTAAATTGTAGATTGTAGATTGTACTTGAATCATATTCAAGTCAGATTATACTGAGACTCAAACTGAGTCAAACAATTAGAAAAGTAAACTGAAGTCCTGATTGTTTTGATGTTATCGGTAACCGCTGCATATGGGCGGCAGGATTTGTGTCTTTCTTAAAGACGATTACCGTATTGATAACACCGTTGTTAATTTGTCTACCTTAGATAGGCAAGCACCCACTTCTCCGGCTTCCTGAGGCTCAAGAGATTGGTCCCGTTTAAAGCTATATTTACTAGGGTCCTTATGGTAAATTATAAAACTTGAAGGGGTTTTATGTAAAAATACTTTTATATACTTTTCAAAATACTCCCCAAGTATTTATTCTTCTTCTTTAGAGTTGTAATGAATGTAGATTTTATATTGTGGTATTTCTAGTGAAAATATCCTAATTTCATAAATAAAGGTATTTATTTGTAATATTGATTTGTATGGAATTCATGGTATTTTAGTGTAAGATGATTCTTGTGACATTTTTAGAAAAAGTGGAATATTTGTAACAATTCAAAATAGATATTTTTATGTTACATATACATATATTTATATGAAAATAATTTTAGTATATATATAATATTCTAGAAATCTCGTTTTTTTAAGATATCGTATTTTAAATCTTTCGAGACCGAATGCTCCTTGCGGAGATCTGCATCTCGCACTACTAAACCCGAGGATGTGCGATAATCCGCACCATCCCGAACGGGTTCCCTAAATGTGTTGTAGCGGTGCTTTGCAAAGATTTGTATAAATACTAATCATTAAGGAAAAACGACTTTATTAATTATGATATTTATTTGTAAACATGTCGATTTCCCGTGTTCTATGTTCTAGGGTCTCCTAAGTCAACTAGACTGCTCCTAACTGGTCCAAAGCGACAAGTTGTGAGATATCTCTCAAATCGCCTCTTCACCGCCAATTGTGGCCAGATAAGTACAAGTGAAGAAATGAGGGATCCGCTCACGAATTACCGTAAGACGGGCATTTTAAAGTTACCTTTCTCACTTGTCTAGCCTAGATACCATAAAGTCAGGTTTAGATAAACGACTGAATGCCCAAAACCTTCCTCTATCCTAATGAGCGCGACAGTCCTTAATTGGCCGAGTCTAGATATTTTTATTATTAGCTCAAAGATTATTTATTTATAAGAATTTCAATTTCCCGTATTCTATATTCCCGAGGGTATCGTGCTATATTGCATATGAGTGTGTGAGGAGGTAGGTCGTTACCTCGTGATCTACTTAAAGGTATAACAAGTTTAATGGTTTAAATGTATAATTGAAACAATGTGGTATTTAAATGAAAAATACGATAAAGTGAAATAGCTATCATTTTATGAAATGAAACTTGATCAATTTGTTTGATTAGTGTTTAATAGTCAACATGAGAGAGTTTAAGCATAATTGTATAAACGAGAAGTGAAGTTTTGTAAGAAAACCGAATCGGAAATCGGATTTGTTCCGATTCTGTCGGGTTTTGTAAATCCGTATTTTTAGAATGGAAAAGAAAGTTAGAAATAGGACTTACGGGTTTTGGACAACTAGAAGAGAGAGATGGTTTGGAAGGAGTCGGCGGTGCGTCGTTTCGCCGCCGAGAGTTCCTACGGACGTTGCCGGAAAATCCGCCGGAGCTTCGCCTTTCGCTCACTTCGATTGCACACTAGGGTTCTCAGGATTTTTCTTGAGAGTTGGCTCAGAAATATGAGTGAGGGGGTGGTGTTTAGGGTAGTATTTATAGGGTTAGGGTAGATGAAGGGTTTTGATTTAAAAAAATGTTAAAATGTATTAAAAATCATTAAAAATGGAGTAAATGGTGGTTAATGGGCTCTCTGGAAACGATCCAAATAAATGGAGTGTGCAGGGGGTAAAGAAGTTGAAAAGGCAACTTTCATCCATTGATGACTCGGCCGACAGGCCGAGTCGGGGGCTCGGGAGATGGGGGGTCGACTGATGTAGCCTCTGGTATACTCAGTTTTTCAGGTTCAGTGGAAAGTTTGGGAGTTATCTCGTGTGGACTGTTGGGCTTCTATAAAATTTAAAACAAATAAATATTAAAAATAATGTGGGGCATGAGATTTGAACTCTTGTGGCTTGGTTCAGTAGTGCAAGGTATTACCAATGAGCCATAAGCTCCTTCTTGTAATTAAATTGCTAATTAATTACTTAAATCTTGTGCTGAGGCAATTAATACCCCTTTATGGATTTTTTGAAATTTTTTTGTAAAAACTTGTATAGGAAATTTATGGTTGTTACACTCATTAAACGGACGCGGGAGTTTAAACAACTCTTGACATCCGCATAGAGAAAAAAATTTCTGTTAAAATACCCAACAAATTTGAATTTGTGCAAGTAAGGAAAAACCCTATGAAAATATGCTCAAGAACACTAGGGAATGAAATTCCCGAAGGGCCCTCTTGATTTTCAGAGCAAAACTTTTTGGTGAGGAATTAAATTCCTTTTATGCGATAGAATTAAATTCCAGAAACCCCCATGATGAGGAAACGAAAAATAAAAATGCCATGAATCCTTAAATATCAGAGGGGGAATGTCCAAGACATTGAAGTTTACTACTCAAAGATCATGTCTTTGGATCTCTGAGAGATAGATTTCAGAAAGAGAGCAAAGCTCTTATGGTGGATTTAAAATCCCGGAATTTTTTTTTAAGAAAAGGGTTTCTTTTTTATTCAAGATCGTTACCTAAAAAGGTTTTTTTTTTCTGACAGAGTTTAACTCTGGAATTGCAATGGGCAGAGAACTAAGCTCTGAAGAAGAAAATTAAATTCTCAAAGAAGACAAGGAAGGAAGAAGATGAAAAATAGTGGCTTCACAAAGACCAAACCCTTGCATTTATAAGACGTGACAAGGGCGGTTCACCTCCCCTTTCCCCTAGGCAATCCAATGGCTGTAAAGGTGACGGCGTTGCACTCACGTGTAAGCCACGTGAGAACAACGCTGTGGGGGCATTTGTTCCCTTATAAAATATAAATAATGAACAAAAAGCGATGGAAAAATTCCCCAAATGGAGCATCACGTGCCCGCACGTGATGCGCCTTGGAGCAAAAATTATAGGCATTGCGCTCAACAAATAAGGCTGAAATTGAGCCTCATGTGAAGGCACGTGAGCATCTATATACAAAGTATATAGGCGCCTTCCTAAAACAAATAACAGGCCAGAAAAGCTCACGTGCCAACACGTAATACTTTTCTCTGGTACTGCTGCATATAAGCAAATCGGTCTAATGCTATGGGTCACGTGCTACAGGTGAGCGTTCCTAATGCCTTTTGAGCCGATAGAATTAAATTCTAAATAAGAGGGATAAAAATCCTATTTGGAAAATATTTCCTTGAATTTTTCTAAATAAGAAAGATTACGCTTTGTAAAGCAAAGTACCGTTGGATTAAAAGATCCAATGGTGATTAAAAATCACCAAGCTACAGAATAAGCTCTGTATGGGAAAATATTTCCCCAATCTTTCTAAACAAGAAAGATTACGCTCTGTAAAGCAGAGCACTGTTGGATTAAAAGATCCAATGGTGATTAAAAATCACCAAGCTACAGAATAAGCTCTGTATGGGAAAATATTTCCCCAATCTTTCTAAATAAGAAAGATTATGCTCTGTAAAACAGATCACCGTTGGATTAAACATCCAATGGTGATTAAAAATCACCAAGCTACAGAATAAGCTCTGTATGGGAAAATATTTTCCCAATCTTGTTAAAAACAAGAAAACCGTCTTCTGTAAAACAGAAGTCTCTGGATCAAAAATCCAACGGCGGATAAAATCCCCGAATCAATCAAAAAATCTCTCAATAAGAGATTTCCTTAACTAAATCAACAAACTTGCCTCTACTATATAAAGGACTCAAGACTGAAAAGAGAAAGAGAAGAGACCCACCATAAGATTTAAAAAAACAAAAAGAAGAGGAGTTCTCTTTGAAGAAAAAAACCCTAGATAAGAAAAAAGACCTAGAGATCTTTTTATCTCCTCTTACAAGAGTTTAACTCTTTCAAAAAAGAACTTAGTTCTTCCTCTGATTGAGGTTTGCAGAAGCAGATCTCCCCACAAGTTGAGAATTTAATTCTCATTGGGGAGATTCTGTTATGCAGTCCCAAAATATAGAGAAAAGAACTAGATTTGAAGAATTTAATTCTTCCAAAGACATAGGAATTTAATTCCTCTGATAAGACTAGGGTTTAACCCTGCATAAGAATTTAATTCTTATAAAACAAAGGAATTGAAATTATCAAGACTTAAATCAAGAGCACCATCCATATTAGCGTTCAACGCTATAACGACAGATCACGTGTTCCCACGTGAGCACCTCTGAGGACCAAAAAGGAATGACTGAGATCGAGTCACGTGATCCCACGCGACCCCTAATAATGCTCGGCACTTGTAAAAGGAAAGAGGAATAAATTAAGACAGTTCCCATTTTGGGACGCCTCACGTAATCCCATGTGACCCCCAATAGTGCTTAGCACCTAGAAAAGAATAGGAAGATAAATCCAAAGAAAGCAATGCCCAACCCGGGAGCGCCTTACGTGTCCACACGTGATGCTTACAAGATTTAAGTGTTTAACACTTATATGTATAGACATGGAGAAAACCCAAAGAAGCAACGCCCAATTTTCAGGTGCCTCACATGCCACACGTGAGCGCTCCAAATTTCAGTGTTTAACACTACTTATGAGTCTCACGTGGGAGCACGTGAGCGCCAAGCAGATATCAGTGTTTAACACCGTGAGAGGCCAACCTTAGCCCAAATTAGCCAAGTTTCCCGAGGCCAAAACCTTTTGACCATCAATCAACCGAGCCCTCCTATACTCAGGTCTTCCCGAATTGATCTTAGTTCCAAAGATGGTCAATGATCTCCTGACATGGCATCTAAAATGATGTTCGTTCCACCATGATCTATCCCTTCAATCTGGAGTTCGGTCCAAGGGTACATCTCTCCACACCTCTGATACATGTCATTGTAATTCTTCAACGATATCAGAAAGGTGGAGGGTCCTGACAACCAACAGCTCTTGGATGCACTCTCAAACCTATGAGCATATCCCAATGGACCATAATGTCCTTAAAATAGCTGTGGACCGTAATGTACTTAAACTAGCGGTGGACCGCAACGTCCTGAAACTAAAACGATAGTGCCCAAATGCTTTTTCGTTGGATCAAAAATGAACCTGAACCCCCGTTAAGTAGATCTTAGTCCAATATCGGATTAACGTATCCTTAACAAATATTTAAGTCGATCTTAATATCAAACAAGGTTAACGATCTTTAAATGAAACCAAACCCAAATCTAAGAAAATACGGATTTGGACTAATCCACGCCCTACGGGCGACAACACAAATTAGTCTCCGTATACAATCCACGGGCAACCAAAAATAAAACAAACACACACGACACGAAATGACCTTCTGGAGCAGGAGAAAGTGGTTATTGCTACGCGGTTACGTAATTAACTGCAGGGGCTTGCGCCTACAGGAAAGAGTGTCCTCACAATCAAAAACCCCTCACAACGAGGGGGAATCTGACGAAGTCTGCTACAACGGTCGCATTTGTCTAAACCTTCGATACACGGTGCCATAAATCAACTTGGCATCGTCGGAGAGGTGGATAGATAAAACCAAATAGCATCTGCCCCCAAATGCAGGCAAGACGTTTGTCTTTCCCGGCTTTCGGCGGTAAACAACGCTCATGTATTTATTCTTGCTTCTAGTTTCTTGATGATGCTTTGGTTTCATTGCTTTATTTCCGTATTTTGATCCTCGCCTTCGGCGTTGTATATTTATATCATTGCGTGGTTGTTTCCGCCAGATTGGCGAAGAGCCAGCTCCCGCTTGGGAATGCCTATTATTATTATTGCTTATATTTGTTTTGGGGTTAAAATTTACAAAGGAGGTGCTGCCCAAATTTCAAATGACGAAAAGGTTTTCAAGCTAGATACAAACATTTTGTTTTCATATACTATTACTTATGTATATAAAGAATAAACTTGATTTCAGTGTACTATTATTTTAAAACAATGCCTCCACTATTTTCCCTAAAAAAGGTTTAGATTTATGTGCCTTTGGCTTACTTGATTTAGGTGTGGTCCTATAGGCTTCACATGATTCAAGTGCCAGTCATGTGCCTTTTCCGGGTCTTGACAGTTTTGCATCCGCACTAGCCCTGCCTCCGTCCTGCCGTAAGTTAAGTAACATTACGGTGAATACCCGAGACCCCCTGGTGAATGCGAATGGCATATATAACATTCTATTTTTCTTTTCATATCATACTTTTCTGTAATGCTGTGAGAAAATACTGGATAATATGTGATATTGTCTATATGATGGGAATCCATTAAAATGTTTAATGCAAAAAAAAACAAACCTAAAATACGTTGTTGGAACCAATCTATTTTTTTAAAAGAAATTATAGCCGTTTGCTTTTGCTTTGTATAGAGATATTCGGTTAGGAATATCCTGCACCCTATTCGATGAGAAAAGAGCCTTGATCCCTTCATGGAGAATTCGCTCTTGAGCAAAAGTTTATATTATTATAAACTTTCAAAACCACTCGGTTCCTTCAATGATATCAAGTTCATTACGTTAATGGTTTTCTTCAAAACCAGCAGCAGCCTTCTGTCATTTCAGGAAGTGGAGTATTTAGTATTCGTGCTGCGTTTGTCGACCTTTGCCAAGGCGTAGTATATAATAGCTAAGTGATGTCTTTCTGCCTGCATACAATGCGATCGGTTAGGACAGTCGTACGACTTTGTTGACCTTTGCCAAGAGTCGTGCAGATGGGTTTAAATTGATTACGAAATGACGGGTTGAACTTGACTTGCGACTTATGATTTGTTGGCCTTTGCCAAGGTTATAAGCCGTTTGGGGTAAAAACTATATCGGGAGTTTCAAGTGTTGAAACTTACAATGTGATTGCATACCTTCTATGTGATAGTTTGAGACCCGATTCTTACTGTGGGTAATAGTTACTCTCGGGCGATTTTCACTTCACAATTAGCTAACTCATTAGGTGACTAGAAATGTGTTTACGAGGTTACGCCTCTTAGGAAATGGGGTTATTAAATTGGGTCCGTGCGAAAGTACATGGGACCTCCCTCGGAGTACTTGCACTGGTCTGGCTGACCAGTGAACTTGTGGGTGTACATGATATTGTCTAGTTCTTCTTTTAGGGTTTAAAGGAGGATTCGACAAAACATTGAGAGCATCCTGATTAGATAAATTAATAAACCAATCTTATCTTGATAGAGTGAATGCTAAGTGTTTCTTTTCTCTCTCTTTGGCAGTGACCTATGACTTACCTTAAACTTAAACTCGTAAACTAAATTAACTGAACCTTTTTATAATCATTGGTTTTGGAATGTCATGATTGTCTTATTTCACGACATAAGTTTTAGTTTCCTAGTGCTCGCGCCGCAAGACTCGCGGCCAAGATGGAAGCGAAAACAAAAACTTTATTGCAAGCACTAGCGACCAAAACCATAGAAATCGATTCTAAATACTAAACTAGGCAACTCAAGAGAGCTAAACTAAAGTTTATGGGGCTAGATATCTTTGTAGCATGTCCACCTAATTACGGAAGACCCCTATGAAGCTCCATGGATTCTAATTAGGTTCCAAAGTCATAGGAAACAAACTTGCTATAACGGCTCTGAAATCTCTGTACAAATGTAATTTATTCAAATGTATAAAGGGTATTTCAGCCCATTTAGGAGTTATAAGTTATTTTTGTTCAATAAAAGTAAGAAACAACCTGTTGCTTATTGGTAAAGCCACTACCCTGTTGTGACATAGCCTGTGTGTTCAATTCCCATTTATTTTTAATATTTTTCTTTTTAACTTTTCGGAAGCCCAAGAGTTGTATGTGCAATAAACGGAGAATCGAAAAGTTTCAAATAATCAAACGGGATAAATGAGGAGTTAACACTGATTAAAATACCTAGCACGAATCCCGAGTCAAATCGCCAATATCCGACCGCCTGTTTTCATCATCTAGCCGCCTCCGACGGTTCGCCTAGCCCCGATTGCCTCCGTGCTTTACACACCTCTTCAACTCCCCTCTACTCCCCTGTACTGTTTGTTTTTCCTGCAATTAAAAAGATACTATTCAAATCCTCATTAACACCATTTTAATTCTTTTTAATTCAAAATTTTTAATTCCTATACACTCGATTCTTCACTCTAAATACACCCCTCCCTAGCTCTCCCCCATTCTGAAAATCCCTATAAAAAATTCTAAAAATTCTCTAAGTGCAAAGTGGAGTTAAGCAAGCCAAGAGGAGTAGCGATCCAATCTCGACGACCGGAGCTTTCCCGACGCTACCGCGACACCAAGGAGACTACCTCTCTCCTTCTCACTCTCTTATTAACGCTACGCAACCAGTAAGTCTTTTCTCTCTCTTTTCTTTTCATCTCAAATTGTATTCTAAAATCATACTGACAAAATAGAGTTAACATTAAAAGTCTTTTCTTTTACATGTTTTTATCATCCTTGATAAATCAAGATGTCACATAATCACCCTAATATCACTTCAAATCAATATTCATATTTTTTGCCTTTTTGTGTAACCAAAATTTGATGTGAAATAATTATATAACATTTTTTTCAGTAAAATATCACGAACTTTAGTATAACCCTTATTTCGATAAATAACATATAAACCTCTAGAAAATTTACGGGGTAACGACCTACCCCACACGCACACTTTTGATTCATAGCATAAGATTTAGATGTATGGTTAATTTAAAAGAATACATTTTTCAAATAAATCCATCACTTTTATAAAAAAATTACATTTTTATCGATATTTTTACCGCATTTCGCAATTGCGCCTCTACAACCCTCGTTAGGGGACCCGCTAATGAATGGTGAGGATTATCGCACATTCTTGAGATAGTAGAGCAAGATGTAGAGCTCCTCATGGGGAATTCGGTCTCGAAAGAAATGAAAACACAATTTAAATGAAATACGACTTTTTAAAACAGATTAAACTTTGAAAAATTATATAAAATTTATGAAACCGTATTTTCAATACAAATAAATTATGAAACTATACTTTTAAAAGGAAAGATTAAAATTTTAAATAAAATACCACCAAGTTTCCAAAAGTAGTAATTTTCATAAAAATACCATATACTTTTAAAAGCTATGTTTTATCACTAAAATACCACTAAAACTAAAATATATCTTCATAAAAACTCTAAATATTATAAATCACCCTCGAGATTTATTTTTAAACAATATTAAAATATTTTTCATAAAACCCCCTCAAGGAATGCAAACATTATAAATACAATATAAACAACAATAATAAATCTTTAAGGACTCTACATTAATATAGATTTAAGTAGTGCCATTTCTTTTGAGTCTCAGGGAGCCGGAGAAAGTGAGTGATTATCTATTCAGGTTAGACAACAAATTAACGGAGTTATCAAATGGCAATTATCTTAGAAAAAGACATAAATTCTGCCGTCCATGTGCAGCAGTTGCCCGATTTTTCCCGAATTTAAGATTTCAATAGTTAAATCCATTCACGAGAAATATCTATAACTTTAATCCAAACTTGAATCTAAACTCGAACTCGAACCTAAACTCGAACTCTAATCCAATTCGAACCCAAACTCGAACTCAATCTACTCGACTAACTTGACTCGACCCAACATTGCAATTGACATAATTCGCATTCTACTCGGCTTACTCGACCTCATTCTCCAATTTTTGCAATTTATGGTTTTTATCAAGACATATTATAAACAACTAAATTAATTAAGGATATCTTACAGTTATAATATATTATACTCGAGGTGTTTGGGATAGTTTCTTGTGTAAATCTAACAGAGCTTCAGGAGTCCCGTATTAACCTATTTTTTTTTATTTACTTGAATCTCAGTCGGGTCGACTCCTCCACAGCTTGGAGTCCTGATACTAACACATGAAATGGGCCCGTGTTTCCTTACTCCTGAGGCCCCACTTTTGAGCTCGTGAATATTTCTACGGCTACGTTAACATTCACACTTGGAATATAATGTTAACATAGTGACCATATAGAGACTTATAGATACATACACCCATATTCAGATCTATACACTTTTGCTAGTCATTTACATTATTTCTGTTATTATATACTTGTCACTTTTCACTCTTACCCTACCTTTAGAACTTACCGAACGCTAGTTCGCCGACGGACATTCCACCCACCTTTGTTTTCTTGGAATGCTTGTCAGATACGGCCGAGACGGAGAAAGTGGAGACTACAGAGGAGGATTACGACCAGATAGCTATTCGGGATTAGCTTAACTTTCTTTTTCTTTCAGCTTATGTATACCACATGTTTAGGCATTTTCTTTTATTGTATTTATTTTCCAGTTGAAACTCATGTACCTGTAAATATTTCAAGTTGAATGTAAATAAAGATGTTTTTTGAAAATTTTACAGTCTCCATTTATTCTTGTATTGTGCATTATTGTTTCAATACGCTTAGTATATTTATTTAGGGAATGGCCTTATTTGAATAAATATACCGTGTGCTTGCCATGTCATCGTTTCCATTTACTGGGAAGCGGAGCGTGGCACTTGCAAGCCGATCGACCTTTCCAAAGATGATCCACCGAGGGAAATCGAAAAGAAGGTTTAGCCTCACACCAAAATATCAAGTGAAGTAACTCACACACCAAGCTTGCTAGAAAAGGAGTGTAAGTGATATAGGAAGTGAAGAATCTCTTGCTCTTTTTTTTTTCTATTTTCTTCTCTTTTCAGAAGGAAAACCAAGAAGAAGAAGAAAGGGTGTGCGTAAAAACTTAAGCATATCCTAATTCCTCTTTATCTTCTTATTCTTTGTAAAGAGTAAGTGGATTTGTGACTCAATCTCATGAGTCACAAGTCCACAATTTTCACAACACTTCTAAAAGAGAAGAGATTAGAAGGTGTACAAATACACACTAATACACATACACACCCAAATACGTATCAAAATACTTGTAATTGTATTCGTACAAATACTCATATTCATATCAAAATACAAATAACATATTCGTACAAATACCCGTATTCGGATCAAGATACAAATACATGTATTCATACTCGTATAAATACCCGTATTCATATCAAAATACAAATACCATATTTGTATCGAAATACAAATATCAAAAGAGATTAAATGAGAGATATAATACTAGCTCACATATATAATCCAGCTATCTTTCAATCCCGCTAGTATTATCAAAACGCCCGATTAAAGTACGTATGTCAAGTACACTTATTTAATCAAACATCTGTACGTATCAAAATACGTATACTATACCGTTTCGCCTGAACCGGGAAACTCCCTGTGAGAGACTCTAAAGACTCAACAATACGGTAGAAATGAGTTTAACAATAAGCAGGTCAGCGGCACTTGCTGTATGTAACGGCTACCTATGCATTGATCGAAAAGAAGGTCGACAAGCAAGCTTATTCATATCCCTACTGAGCCTGTAAGTGATAATCTCCATATAGTCCGGTCTCTTCATTTCAGAGTGTCGCATACCGGATCTAGAGGTGGACTACGTCAGACCCTTAAAACCTGATAAGTCATGACGGTGTCAAGCCCTTTACCAACCGATAAACTACTAATCTCCAATCAGTAAATCTCATCTACTATAACCAGGGATTTAAGGTGATGGCCAACCGAACACAGCGCGATATCAACTTCCTATACTGAAAGAGATGAATCCCTACCGATCGCTCACTGCCTCCATGTGGCTCGGGACTGTACCCAACTAAAACCTGTTTGCACGACTCAGTAGAGCCATGGTAGGGTAGTAATCATGTATAATGAGAACTTACACAAGAAAAATGACGATCTCATGTCTAAAGACTACCATGTACTCATGTTACCAGAGAACTGCTATCTGATGATAGGTATAATACCATTTAGAGGTTCTCGGCGAGTCCGTCCAGTACACTCACTTCCAGTGAGAACATGTATACAATTTTAAGGGCTACACACCAATGGCTGTGAGACCAGCCACCACCCCTCATCGGGGTCTAGAAACGCATACACTAGTCTATTCTGGAATATCAATGAACGGTCTCGATACTCTCCCGACCAGTGATATTTAAGGGTGTGCTTATGCGCTACCCAGCTCTCACAATACGATCTCCATCATAACCCTGGTAGTCAAGCAAAGATCCTATGGGCTTCATTATTATGTATTACAAATAATAAAGACAAATCAGATAGCATACTATTATCTCGAGCAAGACTGTTTTAGCTGTATATGTTCTCCTTCAATTATCATAATCAACTACTTTCAATTACAATAATTGTCTTGAGGGCACTATATCCAACAATAGTTGCATATGTCCTTACCCTTCCCACTTCTCCTTTTGCTTGCTCCAGAACACTCTGTTTCCGATACAGAGATCCATATTGCATAGAAGGTCATATCGTATAGTTACATACGAACTCGGAAAAAGTGTTTCATTCGAGAATGGCCGCCGGTTCTGGAAAAAGTGAATTGTATATGATATAATTCATTTGTCTCTTCTCTCAACCTTATCCCAAATTTGAGAGCTTCTTAAATAAGAAGAATATACCAGTTACGCTTGTTGGATAGCCTTCTTCCAATCCCAAGACTAGAGCTGAAAGGAAGGGTAAAAAGAAAACCAACTAGTTTAAGTTTGGTATACAAAAGGTAAGACGGAGGGATATCAAAAGGGCTTGCAGTGAGCGAAAAGGAAATTGCAACTACCGTT
Source organism: Agapanthus africanus (assembly GCA_030015575.1). NCBI lineage: Eukaryota > Viridiplantae > Streptophyta > Magnoliopsida > Asparagales > Amaryllidaceae > Agapanthus > Agapanthus africanus. Next base: position 480,742,325 of record JASDDO010000010.1, on the reverse strand, counting down.
ATGAGTCCGGGTAATGGAAGAGGCTTTACTATGAATACCCGGCCATCCCCTTGAAATAGTTTGATGTTTCAGTTTTCCTGTGTGGTTATTTTTTAAAACTGTTTCTCAATAAACCCTGACTCCTGGTATTTGGATACCGGATTAGAATCCCATATCTGTAAGGCATTACAAATGCTGTGAAGGAGAAGAGAATTGAGAAAGGATGATTTGATCCTCAATGCCGGATTTCGGAGCAATTGTTGCTATTGAGGAAAATCACCTAGTTTTGTTTAACAGCAAGCTTTTGGTTTTTATTAACCAAAATACTGTTTTTCAACTTACATCATACGGATTTTGTGTTAGTGAACTCTACAGACTTATACATAATGATGTATGTTTTCTGATGTCCATATGGACAAGAGGTTGGTACTCGGTATTCCGTATTGAGAATGTGATTCTCTCTCAGATTATTCCTTCGCAGGTGCACTCTATGATGAGTAATGCTGAGTGACATTTTTCAATTAGGGGATATGCAACGGAAACAGCTGCATGCCAATTGAATATGGTTCCATCTAAATTAGTGCCTGAGATTCTATATATGATATACAATGGGTTTATCATAAGATTGTTAAGGTGTATGGAGTTATCTAGTTTATGCTTAAAACCAGAATCCGGACAAACTTTATGCACGTTTGAGTAAAGTGCAGTTTGTGGGTTATCCTAAGCTTTTGCAAGGGTTTAATTTCTACTATTTTCAGGATCAAAAGTTGTTTTGTTCCTGACACGCCGCCTTTTTAGAAAAGGAATTTCTTGCAAAATAAATTAGTGGGAGTATGGTAGAACTGTAAGTGATTCCAGAACCACAAATGATTACCGAAAATTTAGTACAACCTTAGAATTCAATTAACCCTGACAAACCTTAGCCACTCCCCCGATTTAGTAGGTGACCTCAACCACCCGAGAGATACTTCAGCCTCCTTGTAGACGGTGACAGGGAGGCCTGCATCATGTGATGATGACCCTACTAGTTATCAGCAGACTATAGAAATTAATGACTTCCGACTTATGGCTGGATGCTGGGTTATCCATATTGGACTCCATGTACCGTAACAAAGTACAGACTTTGTTGGGTGCTCCTGAGTGGGTAAAACCTATTAGGAGTAAGTAAATCTTCCAAAAAAAGATCGGTGTAGATGGAAAGGTATTAATCTAATAAGGCTAGACTTGTAGTAAAAGGTTTTCATCAAATACCCGGTGTGGATTGTGATGAAACTTTTACTTCAGTGTCTGTGTTGAAGTCTATACGGATATAACTTGCCACTACTGTTTTTCATGACTATGATATCTGGCAGATAGATGAATATAACGTTTTTTTAAATGAGATTTAGAAGGGTACGTGTACATGACTCTGCCAGAGGGTTATCATAGTCAGTAGGAGCAGCGGAAGGTGTGCAAGTTGCTTAAATCTATTTATAGACTAAAGCAGGCATAATGGAGATGGATCATCTGTTTTGATGTTACGATCAAAGTATTTGACTTCATCAAAATGATAGATGAACCTGGTATTTATAAGAAGGAAGTAGAGAATACTGTCATATTCTTCATATGGTATGTAGATGACATACTCCTAATATGAAATGATGTTCCTATGCTACGTTTCGGTCAAACTATGGTCGTCACATAGGTTAGCAGTGAAGAACATATGATGATATTCTTGGTGTATGGTAATGACAGCTTCCTACTGGAGGCGGTTACCGATTCTGCCTTCCAATGTGGCATGGAAGACAGAATGTCTATCGCGAGTTATAAGTTTACTCTCTTCTGAGGAGCGGTATATTAGAAAGAGTTCTAAGTGGGATACTGAGGTATTCGTGGCGCTGGATATTGATTATGACTCAGCAGAGGATATGGCCTAAGATTTTTTTTGGATAAATTCGTTTATTTATGAACATGGTCCCATCAGCTATCCAAACAAAATTCTAAGGCAGGTATTGCTTGATTCGGGAGATGGTTGATCTCCGCGAGATTGAGATAAAGTTAGAAACATTGTAGCGGATCCACTCGCTGAGGTTGTTTCTCAAACACAGTTTGTGAAACTGTTAGTAGAGAAGTCGGGTATGCGATAGCGCATGAGATGTGGATATGCGATACCGCAATAATTGGTTTTAAGTGTAAGTGAGAGAATGTTGGATATATGTGCCCTTAAGAAAATTATCGTAATTGCAGCAAAGCAATTACTGAATTTAAGGAAGACCTGTACGGAGAACAATCTTGCTCGAGAAGATAGTATGCTATCTGGTTTGTCTTTATCTTTCATGTGTATACGTTTTACTCGTTATCACGTATCGCTAATACATGAAATAAAGCCTATAGGATTTTTACTTGAATACTAGGATTAATGATAGGGGTCATACTAGTGGAACTTGGGTAGTTCATAAGCACATCCTTAAATGTCTCTAGTCGTAGGAGTATCGAGATTGGGTATCGATACTCCAATTTAGACTGGTGTGTACGTTTCCTGGCCCGGTTGGAGGGCGATAGCTGATCCCAAAGCTATTGGTGTTTGACACCGAAAATTGTATACATATGCTCATTAGGTTATGAGTTACACTGGACGGACTTACCAGGAACTCCTAGATGATATTATACCAATTGTCAGATACCGGTTCTCTGGTGACTATAGTACATGGTAGTCTCTTGACCTAATATCACCATAATGTTTTGTGTGTTCTCGCTGTACTTTGGTTACTACCCTACCGTGGTTCTACTGAGTCGTGCAAACAGGTTTTAATTAGGTATAGTCCCGAAACACATGGAGGCAATGAGAGGTCGAAGAGATTCGTCTCTCTCGGTATAGGGAATTGATATTGTGCAATACAGGACATGACTATAACCAGAAGTCCTTGGTCAAGGGAATTAAGATAAACTAATAAGTGTTATCAGTTGTATCTCGGATGGTTATGAGTTCACTGTCGCACGACTTATCGGGTTATTGGGAGTCTGACAGTTTCAACCTCCTAGACCCGGTATGCGATACTTTTTGACGAAGAGACCAGACTGTATGGTATTCGTCGTTTATAGACTTTGTCGGGTCCTATAACAACCCTAAATTCCATGTACCATCCCTTTTGTTTTAATTAATAAACGGTGTTGTTTTCTGTTCTTGAATCGAATTATAAGTAATTCTTATTAAATAAGTGCAAGAAATAACTTGTAGCTTACCGGTTAAGCCTATTCACTACCGTCCCATAGCCTATGTGTTCAAATCCTTGCATCCTAATTATTTTATTATATTTTTCTTTTGCCGTTTTTTGAGTCCTGAGAGTTTCACGAGCAAATGACGGAGTTACAAAATGTTTCAGAAGAAAAGTCATGTGAATTTAGACTAACTGACGCGACCCGAGCCAACACCCCGAGACCCGACCCCATCGGCCGATCTGGGGCTGACCTAAGACATGTTTAGTCAACCTAAACCTGGTCAAGTGGGCCCCGCCCGTGGGTGTGGGTCCCTCTAGCTTCCATCTGTTCGTTTCTATACTCCAAAATCCCCCATTCAGCACAGAGAACCCCAGTCCCTTCATCTCCTCCATTAACCCTCTTTTTAATACATTTGAATATCATTTTCAATTCATTTTAATACACCATATACCCCATTCTTCTCCAATAAATACCATAGGCTGCCCAAACCATTTCTCCTATGAATTTGTACTAAAAATTCCCTATGAAAATTTCTCACTAAATTGCTCTCTCAAGTTCAAAGATCTTTCAAGCCTAAATTCTATTATATTCTAGTGAAGCCAAGTTCTTCCTATCTCTACGTTACTCCACATCTCGCCAAGGGGCGTCGGTTGCTCAACTCACCATCATCTTCTCGTAGCCGTCTTGGTTTTTCAAACCGAGGCACCTTCGTCACCTTTCTCTTGTATTAGTACAAGCGGGAACGGGTAAGTCCTCTTCTCATCGCCTTCTTATTTCGATCTCTCTTTATATCTCTCCTTTCGTATGTCTGACCTCCTCCACGAATTGTTGCTATGGTTTTAAGATACATAAACTTAGATATACATGGATAATTTTAATATCACCGTTAATCTTATTAAAACTATTGCTTGTTTATTTTCCATGTTAGTAACACCCTTTATATGTAGTAGATATGCATCATGAATTCTTTGATATACGATTGAAATAACCTCTTCGATATACGATTTAAATAACTTAGACTAGGATGCTCAAGTAGTGTATGTTTTATTATATGATTCACATGCTTACTCGTATAATTTTACATGTGATCGCTCAATGTTTTTAAAGAACACCACATTGAATATAAATATTATTTTCTTATATTAAACTTGTGATAGTTTATTATTAAAAGTTTGTAGATTATGCACGGGGTAATGACCTACCCTACACGCACACTTTTATTTCATAGCACGATCGCATGTTCGTAGCACAATCCTAAAAGATTAGACTTGCAATATAATGCCCTTAAACTTAAAATACAATATAACCTTTAATCCTTTCCTTTGAGATATTCGCCTCTACAACCCTTTTTAGGGGGCCCGTTTGTGGATAGTGCGAATTATCGCACATTCTTGAGATAGTAGAGTGAGATGTAGAACTCCTTACGGAGAATTCGGTCTCGAAAGAAATAAAATACGGTTTTAAAGAGAATACAATATTTTGAAACAATGTTAAGCAAATTGCAAATAACTTGAAACATATGTTGTGATCCTAAAGAAAAACAAATTTGTGAAAATTGGATAAATACTCTAAAATGAAAATATTAAAGTTTTTAAGAAAATACCCTTAAGTTTCTAAAATATAGGTTTTTCATAAAAATACCATAAACTTTTCAAAACTAGGTTTTAGCACTAAAATACCACAAAATATAAAATACTTTTTATAAAAACTCTTGAAATTTTAATTAATAGATATATTTTACCAAAACACCCTCGAGGTTTATTTTTTTAAAAAACATTTTACATAAAACCCCTTTGAGAAATGCAAACATGCAAATACATAAAATAAACAACTTGAATAAATATTTAAGGACCTTAGATTAATAATCGGTTTAAGCGGTATCATTTCTCTTTGAGCCTCGAGGAGCCGGAGAAAGGTTGTTCCCCACCGAAAGACGCGGACGAAGACGCGGCGGACGTCTTGCCTGAAATTCGGGGCAGATGCTAATTGGTGCTATCCGTCCACCTCTCCGAAGATGCCAAGTTGATTTATGGCACTGTGTATTGAAGGTTTAAACGGATGCGACCGATGTAGCAGACTTCGTCAGATTCCCCCTCGTTTGAGGGGTTTTTTGATTGTGGGGACGCTCTTCCCTATAGGCGCAAGCCCCTGCAGTTAATTACGCTATCGTATCGCGGTAACAACTTTCTCCTTCTCCAGATAGTCACTTCGTGTCGTGGGTGTTTGTTTTGTTTTTGGTTGCCCGTGGATTGTATACGGAGACTAATTTATGTTGTCGCCCGTAGGGCGTGGATTAGTCCAAATCCGTATCTTCTTAGGTTTGGGTTTGGGGGTTTAAGTTTAAGGATATGTTAGCCTCATTTGAGACTAAGATTAACTTAAATGTTAGTTAAGGATACGTTAGTCTGATGTTTAGACTAAGATCAACTTAACGGGATCGTTTAGATCCAACAAAAGAGCATTTGGACTCTACTTGTTTAGTTTAGGGACATTGCGGTCGATTAGTTTAAGGACATTACGGTCCAATGCTAGTTTAAGGACATCTCGGTCCATTTTTTTTAAAGGACCCCATAGTCCGAGGTTAAGGACATCATAGTTCATGGGCTTAAGGACCCCACAGTCCGAGGTTAAGGACATCGTAGTCCGTGAGTTTAAGGACCTCACAGTCCGAGGTTAAGGACATCATAGTCCGTGAGTTTAAGTACCTCACAGTCCGAGGTTAAGGACATCATAGTCCGTGGGTTTAAAAGGACCCCACAGTCCGTAGAGTGTTTAGTTGTCGGGACCCGTCACCTCTCTGAAGACGTTGAACGATCACAATGACAGATATCAGAGGAGTAAAGAGACGCACCCTCGAACCGGTGTGAGTTAGTTGAAAGATCTGTAGTCCAATTTGGTACTAGGATCGGTTAAATATTTATGAGCAGACGGGCTCAATTAAATATAAGTTGAGGACTTATGGCCAATATTGGGCTAAGTCCAATGAATGTTTAACATTTTATTGTTTTGGGCTGTTGAGCCTTTATTTGGGCTTGGCCTCCTTTTAATAATGATAAGCATTAGATCCTGACATTCTTTGTCTTATATTGAATGCATAGCATTCATCAGAACAATATGTGTTCTGACAGTGCGCCATGTAGCGCGCCAGGCGCTTTGTGCCAATTAAAGAGCGCACTGCGCTTCTGCCAAGTAGCGGGCACGTGTCGCGCTTAGCACTAAGCGCTAGTTTATGAGCGCATTGCGCTTTCAACTTATGAGCGCTTTGCGCTAGTTTAGTGGTGCACCAGTGAGTGACACGTGGCGCGCTTGGCGCTGAGCGCCAGCCCATGAGCGCAGTGCTCTGTTTCAGAAGCGCATTGTGTCTACGGTTGACACGTGCCACGTTTTAGCGCTGAGCGCCGGTCCAAGGAGCGCAAAAGCGCAGTTCATAAGTGCAAGGCACTTTTTAGTAGCGCAAAACGCATTTGATCAAATTTATGATCTGTGAACAAGTTTATGTTCCTTTTAAAGGAGGCTTTGCCTCAAGATTCAAGAACAACAGTTCTTATTTTGGAAAGGGCTTTGCCTTTGTAGATCAATGATCTGTGAATGAAGTAAATACTTCTTTTGTTTTTATGATGAGATCTTTTGATCTCTTTTTTTATAAAAGACCTAGATGTATGATCTTTTAAGAAGATAATTCTTCTGTTTTAATGAGATGATTTCATCTCTTTGTGCAAGAATCATTCATTTTTACCTTGAAGAAATGATCTCCTTTCAAGAGCTTGCTCTCTTTCTTTTTTTGAGTTTTCTCAAAATTTGTAGGGGGGTTTCTCTCTATCAGACTTGAAGTCTTGGGGCCTTTATATAGGGCAAATTGATCTGTTAAATCAGTTAAAGAGATCTTTCTCTGATTGATTTGGGGATATTTTCCCACCGTTGGATCTTTGATCCAGGGGCTTCTGTTTTGCAGAAGATAATCTTCTTGTTTTAATAAAATTGAGAAATCTTTCCATGCAGAATTTTAATTCTGATTAATTAATAATTTATCATTATTAGATCTTTTGATCTAACGGTGGGGAATTTTTAATTCCAGCGCTGGCGCACCCGTGCTTTGCACGTGGTGCGCTGCTCAGAGCGCAGCGCGCTTTGCGCTAGAGCACCTACGTTTGACACGTGGCGCGCAGCGCAGAGCGCAGCGCAGCCTGTGCTAGCACACCCGTGTTTGACACGTAGCGTCCAGCACGCCTAGCGCCGGATCTGAAGCGTTGCTTCAATTTTTAAATTTTGAATTTTAAAACAGAGCTTTGCTCTGATTGGGGGCGCGCTGCCTAGGGCGCAGTGCACCTGGTGCTAGCGTATCTGTGTTTGACACGTGGCGCGCAGCGCGCCTAGCGCTGGATCTGAAGCGTTGCTTCAACTTTTGAATTTTGAATTTCAAAACAGAGCTTTTCTCTGATTGGGGGAAACAGAAGTGTCGCTTCATTTCAAATCTCGGAATTTGAACAGAGCTTTGCTCTGATTGGGGAAACAAATGCCCCCCCACCGTTGCGCTTACGTGGCCCATACATGAGTGTGGCGGTGGTAGCATCTCAATCGTTGGATCAAATTTTAGAAGTTGAAACGGCTCTCAATGCCTATAAATAGGACCTTTGGTCTCTTAGATGATTTTCATCTTCTTCTTGAGAATTATCTCTTCTTCAAAGCATTGCTCTCTTGTTTAAGAACCTTTTAAGAGTCAAAACTTTGTTAAAACTTAAGTAAAGTTTAAAACTTTCACTAGATTAGGGTTTTACCCATTAACAGAGGTTTGCTCTTCATAAATTTTTGATCTAAAGAAAATCCTTTTAGGGTTTCATTAATAGAGCTTTGCTCTCTTGAACCCATAGATCTAAAGAGATCTTTTCTTGGGGTTCCTTAACCCATAAATCAGAGCTCTGCTTTTTATATTTCTTAATCTTCAATGAAGAACTCTTAAGAGTTTTTTCATGGACCTAGAAGATCCCAGAATTTTTAATTTATAAAAATTAATTTTAATTAATTCTTGATGGATTTTTCCATCATCATTACAGAGCCAGGCTCTTAGCATTCCCGGGGAATCTCTTTAAATTCCTTTCATAATTGACTTTGACAGGTGTCATTCCTGTCTGCAGAGCCTTGCTCTCGGGGAATTTAAATCCTTGACCCGAAGGGTTGCTTATTAAATAAGATTCCCTTTTTAGGATTTCTCACAGATTCGAATTTATTAGGTGTCATAATTAGAATTCGTTTCCTGTTTTTAATAAGAATTTGCCTAATCAGTCTGTCCGCTAATTCTTGTTAATTTTCTTTTCCAGGAGTTATGGACGCTCATATGTATGACCTTGATGCGATCATCTCCTCCGGAGACATTCGCTCACTCGACCGTTCTTAAAATCGAGAATTCGCAAATGCCCAGTGTGCCGAAATCATGAGTCTCTTTGACGCATACGACGGACGACTGCTTTCTCGACGTTCCTCTCTCCTGAAGCTTATCGTGGGAGCGATCTGGGAAGCGCTTCCTCTATTCTGTACTGGAGTGCCACTTAAGGCATTGGATGCTACCGAGGATAAGGTGCACTTGGTGTATCTGATGGGCCTAATCTCAAAGAGAAGGCGAGACAACCTATCGATCTTCTGCATCAAGCTTTTCAACAGGTGGCAATACTTGCTGCCTATCGGAGGGTGGAGGACATCCGTGAAGATCCCGACGCTTGTGATCGCGAAAGAAAGCATACTAGGATGGTTCGAAAGGCCTGGAAGATTCTGGACAACATCACTTTTGAATTCCTTAATCTATACCCTGGATCTGAAGTTTTGCCATTGTAATCATCTTGATAATGTTTTTTTTACTGCTTTCATAATTGTAAGAACTTTTTCGCAGTATGAATGGCAAATTCTTCATTTCAGCTTGTTTTGTTTTATGTACTAAATCTTTTGCATATGCATGAATGGGTATGCCTCGAACGCTTAATTAAATGCGAATTAAATGTTCTCCTTGTCGCTTTCTTCTCTTTGTTGCCGGCATGTTATCTTAGTAAACATAGCCGGCAGATGATAGGGTGAGCATCTTGTTTTTGGCTTCTTCGAGAGGTAGTGATGGCTTAGGAAGCAGGTTCAGGTCTGCTGCCCAAGACTTTTCAACTTTATGAGCCGTGAGGGTCTCATAAAGACTTTTCTCCCTACGAGTTGTGAGGATCTCGTAGGTGTATTTTCTCCTTAGGAATCATGAGGATTCCTAAGTGTGTTTTCCCTTATAAGTCGTAAGGATCTTATAAGAGAGTTTTCTTCCCTACGAATCGAGAGGACCCGTAGGTGTTTAGTGGGATTGACATGTAGATGACGTATTTCCGAAACGGGGTCATGTGGATGACATATTTCCGAGACGGGGTCATATGAATGACGTATTTCCGAATGGGGTCATATGGATGACGCATTTCCGAGCGGGGTTATGTGGATGACGTATTTCTGAACGGGGTCATGTGGATGACGTATTTCCGAGACGGGGTCATATGGATGACGTATTTCCGAGACGGGGTCATGTGGATGATGTATTTCCGAGACGGGGTCGTGTAGATGACGTATTTCCGCGACGGGGTCATTTGGATGACGTATTTCCGCGACGGGGTCATTTGGATGACGTATTTCCGCGACGGGGTCATTGGATGACGTGTTTCCGCGACGGGGTCATGTGGATGACGTATTTCCGAGACGGGATCATGTAGATGACGTATTTCCGAGACGGGGTTATTTGGATGACGTATTTCCGAGACGGGGTCATGTGGATGACGTATTTCCGAACGGGGTCATGTTGATGACGTATTTCCGAGCGGGGTCATATAGATGACGTATTTCTGCAACGGGGTCATTTGGATGACGTATTTCCGAGACGGGGTCATGTAAATGACGTATTTCCGAGACGGGGTCATGTGGATGTCGTATTTCCGAGACGAGGTCATATGGATGATGTATTTCCAAGACGGGGTCATGTGGATGACGTATTTCCGAACGGGGTCATGTTGATGACGTATTTCCGAGCGGGGTCATGTAGATGACGTATTTCCGCGACGGGGTCATTTGGATGACGTATTTCCACGACAGGGTCATTTGGATGACGTTGTGTCTGTTGTAATGAGACGAATATCGAAGTGGTCTCCAGGTTGTCTGTGAACCATCGAGATTTGGAGTAGGGGCTTTGCCGTGGCTTCAGGGTTGATTGCAGCGTCTGAATCCTGCTGGAATGAGGAGGAACGCTATTGATGATTTCTAGGCTATCCCTGAACCGTTGAGATTTGGCTTCGTTTCAATGAAGCCTAGTGGTAAGGTATGATTCCCTCTTTGTTTGCGCCCGTGGATTGTATACAGGGATTGATGTGATATCACCTGTAGGGCATAAATTTCATTTTTCTTTATTTCTTTCTGCGATGCTCTATTATTTCAGCTTTTATATCGCGAAGGTCTCGATTGCCCAATCATTTCGGCTATTTTTCGCGGCGCCCAATCATTTCGGCTATTTGTTTTATTTTTACTCGTTGCTTTTTATTGCGAGCTGCCTAATCATTTCGGCTATTTTTCATGCATATATTTTTACTTGCTGATTTTTTTGCAAGTTGCCCCATCATTTCGACTATTTCGTATGCATGTGTGGCTCGCTGGCTTTTTTGCTGCAAGCTTGGAATTAGACACCGATATCGGCATCAACACCGCTACAACTGGAATATTGCCAGGAGCGAATCATCATTTGCCTCTGTTGATATCGAACAAAAGTGGCTTAGCAAACAGGATTAAGATCTTGTCGACTAAGGCTTTTGACTTCATGGGCCGTAAGGGTCTCATGAAGATATTTCTCCCTGCGAGTCGTGAGGATCACGTAGGTGCGTTTTCTCCTCTGGAATCGTGAGGATTCCTAAGTGTGTGTTCTCTTATAAGTAGTAAGGATCTTACAAGAGTGTTTTCTCCTTATAAGTCGAGAGAACTTACAAGGGTTGTTCACCATGTAGACATATCCCTAGTCACGGATGGGACTTCGTTAGGGAAATGTTTATTCGCGCCCGTGGATTGTATACAAGGGTCAGTATTGAGCCGTTTGTAGGGCATTGTTGGAGGTTGTGGTGGTTGATTAAGAACAGGTTTAGATCCCTGTAGCTTAAGACTTTAAAATCTTATGAGCCGTAAGGGTCTCATAAGAGGGTTCTCCTTACGAGTCGTGAGGATCTCGCAAGTGTAATTTCTCCCTAGGGATCGTGGGGATCCCTAAGTGTGTTGCTTTCTTTGTGAGTCGTAAGGATCTCACGCGGGTGGTTTCTCCTTACAAAGTCAAGAGGACCTTGCAAATGTTTTTTTTAACGAGATTGCGCCCTTTCGGGTTTTCACAAAACTCGCCGGTAGCCCTGCTGTTTTTACTCACGGAGCCCTTTCGGGTTTTCATCCGTGCCCATTTTGCTTATGGACATACCGTTTTATTTTTTCTCTTCTTTTTATTCTTTTTTTTTGTATCAGCTTTGGGATGCTGTAACCCACAGTAGTTTATCGACGTTTCGGTCAACAGCCAGTTTTAGAACATAGTGGTCCATCGTTAGTTTAAAGACGTTTCGGTCCATTGTTAGTTTAAGGACGTTTTGGTCCGTTGTTAGTTTAAGGACGTTTCGGCCCGTTAGCCGGTTACTACTTATAGAATTTGGGCTTAGGAAGATAGCGAGCGGACATAGTCGTCGTCATCTATCATTGACCCAGGCCGTGACTCGTCAGGCGTAGTATCTTTTCAGGAAGCGACAATTTATTGGCCTGAAGGGCCTTTCGCCATGCATGTCTATGAGTAGGTAAGCCCCACCTTGGCAGACTTTATCTATGATGTACGGGCCCTCGTAGTTTGGCTCGAATTTCCCCCGTTTAGCACGATTGGGGATCATAGGACTTTTGACCACTAGCACGAGTTCTCCTTGGCGGAATGTCCTCAGCCTAGTCAATCTTTCGTATGAGCGCGTCAACTTTGTTTTATAAGCCTCCAGATTTTGTTGCGCTATGAGCCGGGTTTCATCAAGGGCATCGAGCTCCTCAAGCCGAAGGTGAGCATTCTCTTTGTCCGTTAGTTCGTAATGAACTACAACTCGTAGAGAGGGTAACTCTATCTCGAGGAGGAGTACCGCCTCTGTACCGAATACCAATGCGTACGGCGTTGTATTCATGGCCGTTTTGAATGTAGTTCGATACGCCCAGAGAGCTTCGTGCAGTCTCTCGTGCCAGTCCTTCTTATTTCGACACACCGTCTTTTTCACGATCTTCGTCAAGGTCTTGTTAAAAGCCTCAGCTAGACCGTTAGCTCGGGGATTATAGACTGAGGAGTATCTCCAGTCTATATTATACTGTTGTGCGAAGCGGCTGATCTTGTGGCTTCTATAGGCTGGCCCGTTATCGAAGATGATCCGTCTCGGAGTGCCAAACCGATAAATGACGTGTGTCTGGAAGAAATGGAGGATATTCTTCGTCTTCACTTCCCTCAGCGGTACTGCTTCTGCCCATTTAGAGAAGTAATCAGTTGTCGCCAAAATGCATCGATATCCTCTGGACGATGCTGGTTCGATGGGGCCGATTATGTCAGTCCCCCACATTTCGAACGGCTAGCTAGCCACTGTTGGATGTAGTGGATTTGGATGCTGATGGATGAAGTCTCCGTGAATCTGGCACGCGTGGCACTGCTTCGCGTATTCGAGGCAGTCTTGAATCATCGTGGGCCAATAATAACCCATCCATTTGATCTTCAGCTTCATCTTCGGCCCGGCTTGCTGAGAACCACAGAGTCCGTCGTGAGTTTCTTGGACGACTCTCTTTGCCTCTTCAGGTCCCAGGCATCTTAGCCATAGAGAATCAAATTATCTCTTATACAGGGTATCATTGACGAAAGCGAAAGATAGAGCTCGCTTTATAAGTTGATGTCTTGAAGACGCATCTTCAGGTGTTCGACGGTATTTGAAGTAGTCTATAAAGACTTCCCTCCAATTGGTAACCTTGTCTTGGTCTTTTATTTGTAGAGTCGTTTGCTCGGTCGCTCTGACTCCGGAGATATTTCTGCCGGTGCGAGAACCCGACGGCTTTGCATAACGATCCTCACATCATCGAGGTTTTCGTCAGCCAGTTCTTTAGCGAGCTTGGCTAATGCATCCGCCTTGCTATTTTTCGCACGCGGTATGCTTTCCAAAGTGTAGGAAGGAATTTGAGTCAGTAATCATTGTACTCTCTCGCCGTATTTCACCAGCTCTGGCTTGCACGTTTGATAGTCGCCGTTTACTTGACTAACGACCAGTTGGGAGTCTCCGTATATAAGGAGGTTTTCGATTCCCATGTCGATAGCGATCTCGAGACCTGCTATCAAAGCTTCATATTCGGCCTCATTGTTCGTTCTCGGCTCTGTTAAGGAGAAGGCGAAACGCATTATCCCTCCCTGTGGAGTCACGAAGATGAGGCCTACCCCTGATTTGATTATGGGGGTGCTTTGTTTGCGCTTCTTCATGGAAGACGCTCCATCAAAATAAAGTTCCCACCGGGTATCACCCCCGTCGATCGTGTCAAATGCATGTTCGTCTGGCAGTTCGCAATTCAAAAAAGAATCGGCAGGTATCGGATGCTCAGCGATGAAGTAGGCGATGGCCTGAGCTTTCACGGCCTTAAGAGGACGATATGTTATCGAAAACTCGATCAAGAGCAGGGCCCATTTAGCGAGACGTCCTGTTAATATGGCCTTCGACATCAAATATTTAAGGGGATCCACCTTCGATATGAGATGGACCTCATGTGCCAACGCGTAGTGTCTGAGCTTCATTATTGCGAAGATCAACGCCAGACAGTGTTTTTCGATGGGAGAGTAATTACTTTCTGCCCCCAGTAGAACTCGACTCAAGTAGTAGAGAGCTCTTTCTTTCCCTTGGTCGTTCTCTTGTGCCCACAGCGCGCCCAAAGAACCTTCAAGGGCTGTTGTGTACAGGACGAGAGGTTTTCCCTTAACGGGAGCAGCCAGCACTGGCGGATTCTGCAGGTATTGCTTGATTTCGTCCAGTGCGTTTTGGTATTTGCGATCCTAGACGAAAGGGGTTCCCTTCTTCATCAGGTGACTGTAAGGACGGCACTTGCCTGAGAGATTGGCTATAAATCGCCGGATATACGCGAGCTTCCCTTGGAGAGTCCGTAATTGTTTGAGAGTCCTTGGCGGAGGCATTTCCATGATCGCCTTAATCTTTGACGGATCTATCTCGATACCTCGGTATCGGACAATGAATCCCAGGAATTTGCCTGAGGATACTCCGAACGCGGATTTGAGAGGGTTCATCTTCAAGTTGTATTGCCGAAGGCGTTGAAATACGATCTTCAGATGCTCTAAATGTTCCTCGTATGATTTGCTTTTAACCACGAGGTCGTCGATATAGAATTCGACAATTTCATGTATGAGGTTGTCGAAGATTTTCGTCATGGCCCTCTGATAAATGGCACCGGCGTTCTTTAGACCGAAAGGCATCACCTTGTAGCAGAATATGCCCAAAGGGGTCCGGAAAGCGGTGTGTTTCTGGTCTTCGGGATGCATCTTTATCTGATTGTATCCTGACGAGCCGTCCATGAAGGAGAAAACTTCGTGAGTGGACGTATTGTCTATCATCAGCTCGGTGACCGGTTCTGGGAAGTCCTCCTTCAGGCAGGCTTTATTGAGATCGCGAAAGTCCACACATATGCGCACCGTCCCATTCTTCTTCATCACTGGGACGATGTTGGCGATCCAGTCAGGATATTTAACCTCTTGGATGAAACCGGAGTCGATTAGCTTCTTGACCTCGGCGTTGATGCTCATCTCAAGCTCGAGCCGTATTCTTCTCGATGCTTGTTTGATCGTCTTGATGTCCGAAGATATCGCTAATTTGTGCACAGCAATCTCTGGATCTAATCCTGGCATCTCAGAATAGTTCCATGTGAAACAATCTTTATACTGCATGAGCACGTCTTTCAGCGTAGCCACCCTTTCTTCAGACAACAGTTCACTGGCGAACGTCGGCTGCGGGTCACTTGCTGTCCCCAAATCAATTTTCTTAAGGTTATCTGCAGTAGTATGTATCCCATCTTCCAGCTCCTTTGGCGCCGGTGGAAATTCTGAGATTACCTCGTCATCATCGTTGTCGAAGCACCGGGGGAGGTCATCCATATTCTCGGGCTCTTCTTTTGACAGCGTTATCACGTGACAGGTACGAGCTCGCTTCCAAGACCGATGTTGATCCGGCTCTACTCTTGTGGCTTTGGGTTCATGCTTTTGCGGCGGGGTTACCCTCCAGCTGCTGGATAGAGCGAACCTGCTTTGCTAATACTGGTCTTCTACCCAGTCCTTGAATGTGAAGCAGTCTTCGAAAGGGTGTCCTATTGCCCTGTGATAGGAGCAATAATCTGGGTGAGAGACTTCGCCTGCTTGCTCGGGGTGCTTAGACTTCGGGAGTGTCATCATCTGATGTTTCATGACAAGATCGAAAATCTTCCTTGTCTTGTCTTGGGGAAAAGAATATGCTCGACCCATCTTTTTTATAAGAGACAAATCCGGACTGCTCGATTCCTGATCGCGTGGCTTTATAGACCCGCTCTGTCGCGATCGAACGTCTTTCCCGCTCTTTGGTTTGTTTTTGCCTCTGCGTCGGGCCTTTTATACAACGGGTTGACAAGGAGGAGCATTTTCATTTTTCACAGCCTGTTGAAGGAGGCGTTGCGTCCTGGCTTTCTCGTAGATGGCAATTTCGCGATTATGGTCGTCTCGAACCTTTTGACCTGCTTCCCTTATAAACTTGTCCATTTGTTCTTCGAACGACGGACTGGGCATTTTCACGGCGGGAGTTCTTTCTGGTTCAGGGTTAGCATCTTCCCACAGAGCATCTCCTTCTTTATTAAAGTCGTGTATGACGTAACAGTCGCGGAGTAGCTCCCGTTTCTTGGATTGAACATACCCAAGCCCGGTCGTTTTCATTTTCCCGTTGGGCAACTTTCGTTGAGTTCTTGGAACGTTCCAGATTCTATTATAGAACCATGCTTGTC
Source organism: Agapanthus africanus (assembly GCA_030015575.1). NCBI lineage: Eukaryota > Viridiplantae > Streptophyta > Magnoliopsida > Asparagales > Amaryllidaceae > Agapanthus > Agapanthus africanus. Next base: position 480,726,098 of record JASDDO010000010.1, on the reverse strand, counting down.
GCGCAGTTTGTCTGAAGGGTACCCCTTGGCGCTTCAATAGCCTTTTCAAGCCTTTCGCGTAATATCTAGGCAGACGGATGGGCTGGAGTCTGTTGAGCGTAGAATCGGCGCCGTGCCAGATTTCTTTATCCACTTTGGTTTCCCAGGATCGGTAGAATAGGATCGCCTTTTCACCTTTTCGCGTAGGAGGGACATAGAATGTCTGCAGTTCTTCCACACTGTAGGTATCAAGCGCGTCTAGCTCTTTATGATGCTTTGGCAGAACCATGGCAACTTGCAAACTTTGATCTTCATCAGCGAAGGCTTGTATTGATGGCCGAGCAGAGAATACGACATTGACCTCATCTTCCGAGTCGCTGCCGAAGATCAACATAGGAGTGGACGGTCCCGGCTTGTTGCACTGGGGCAGACCTGAATAAACTATTTCTTCTTCCTCCTCGGTATCACTCCCGAAGACCGAAATAGTAGTGATAGATTTGTTCTTGTCCTCCAATTTGCGACATCTTTCTGTGTCTTCGAAATCTGGCAGGAAGTATTTTGCGTCTTCATACTTTCGGACTTCGTTTACGGAGAATGGGTTCAGCTCTCCTGTTACGGTATACTCGAGACCATCTTTGAAATATTTCATACACTGATGTTGTGTAGAGAGGATGATATTGTACTCATGTAACCAAGGCCAGTCGAGCAAAGCGTTATAGCATGTCTTGGCGACAATGACGTGGAACTTAATGTCTGTGACAAGCAGTCCAAAGCGTAACGTCAATATTACGGACCCAAGCGTTCGTGACGACTGGGAGTCAAACTCGGAGATGGTGATCTTATCACGAGCGAGGTGTTGAACACTCATGCAGATTTCCTTTAGCTCCCTCACGTTAAGGAGGTTGACGGAGGATCCATTGTCGACCAGGATTTTACCTATCTTGATGTCATGACAGTATCCGGAGACATATAGGGGACGGTTGTGCTCGCACGTCCCAAGGAGGAGATCTTCATCGCCGAAAGTGATATCGTCTGTGTGTACTTCTTCCAGCTCGTCCTTCATCTTCTCTTCGGCGAGGAAAGCTTGGAATTGCTGGGGCTCTTGTAATGCTTTGATCAAATAATCTCTCGCCTCTTTAGACAGCAGAAGGGCGTCGAGAATACTGAGCTGCGAGGGTATCTTCCTCAAGTGTGCCAGAACGTTGTAGTCCACCTTGTTTTTCTTTGGCGGGTCCTTGGCTGTCAGCTCTTTGACGGCTTGGTCATCAAGGATGATATCCTCAGGGACTTTTTCTTTCCCCTTATCTTTTCTATTTGACCCGCTGTTCGAGAGCCCAAAATTCTTTTCGGGCAGCGTACGGTTGCGCAGCTGAATATTTTCACAGGTCTTCGGTTCCTCCACTTTTTCCAAGGTGGACTCTTTAAAGAGAGGGCCAAGAGCCATCTCTTCGTCAGAGTCGCTCCCGAAAGTGAGAACTTGCGATCCCCCAGCGTTGACTATGCGACAGTTGCCGGTAGTTGTTTTATGCTCCTCAGTCATATTTCTTTGCTCCCGACGAGTTTTACGTTTCATTCGCATGAAATTTTGCCGTGAGCAACATATCCTTACCACCATCTTTTAAAAGCGTTGCACTCTTCGGTGGGGTGCGCAATCTTTCGATGATATGAGCAGTAGTTAGGATGCATTTCCGCTTCGCCAAGAACATTTCCTTCGGAGGGTGGCAGTTTCATCCCCATTGATATGGCTTTGGTGAACCTTTTTCTCGTCTTGAACCTGCTTTTATTTGCAACGGAGGTACTTTGATCTGGTGAGAGTGTTTCGACCCTTTCGTCCAGACGCCGGCGTTTGGCCTTTTCAAATATGGCCATCTTACGCTCCCGATCAGCTTTTCTTTTCAGAAGAGCTTCGTTTAGGAATGCATCGATCATTTCATCTGATGGCCCCAGAAGTTCCGGCTCAGGCCATGCCCCCAGTTTCTCTGTGTAAGGAGCTTCCTCATCGTCTATCGACGAGTAAGAGATCACATGGAAACTTGCCACATAACCTTCAGATTCATCCGACGAGTCTTCTCCATCATCCTCGTCCTCAAGGACGTGGCAGAGAAACTCTTGAAGTGTGACTGGAGTCCGCGCCTTCTGGTTATACTCTTCCAGCGCGTCAATCTGCTTTTGCAGGTCCGTGCGCCTGTCACCAGGCTTCACGGGCTTCTTGGATTTCTTCTTCTTCTTCGAAGATTTCGACGGTTAGGTGTGAGTGCTTTGGTTATCACCACCGATCTTTAGAGTCGGGCGCGGCTTCAGCATCCCCTTGATGATTTCAGGCTCCAGTGGATTCTTCCACCTGATCGCCGCGCATGTTTGGAGGTCCTTCAGCATTCTTTTCGTCTTGGCTGAAAGAGCGACCTCCCATGGAACTTCTTCCACGAAAGAGCATGATGTCTCCGGTGTATCCATCCTCTTGGGAGTATGTGGCCGAGGCGGGTTCACCTTCCAATTTTCGGATAATACGAATTTGCCCTGCTAGTATTGATCTTCTATCCAGCTTTTGAAGATATAACAATCCTCGATCGGATGACCCAACATTCGGTGATAAGGGCAGTAGATAGGATTGTCGATGTCGCCTGGTTGCGCTGGGCGTCTTTGCTCTGGCAGAGTGATGGCTCTGGCAGAGTGATGAGCCTGGTTGCGCTGGGCATCTTCGGCTCGGAATCAACCAACGACCTCATCGTCGGAATTATGCTCCGCCTCGGAATCAAAGCAACTAACCAGCTCTGCGTCGGAATCATACTTCGTCTCAGAGTGTACCCTGCGTCGAAATCATGCTTCACCTCGGTGCACCTGCCTTCCCTGTTGGAATTATGCTTCGGCTCGGAATTAACCAACGACCTCATCGTCGGAATAATGCTCCGCCTCGAAATCAAAGCAACTAACCAGCTCTGCGTCGGAATCATACTTCGTCTCAGAGTGTACCCCGCGTCGAAATCATACTTCACCTCGGTGTACCTGCCTTCCCTGTCGGAATTATGCTTCGGCTCGGAATCAACCAACGACCTCATCGTCGGAATTATGCTTCGCCTCGGAATTAAAGCAACTAACCAGCTCTGCGTCGGAATCGTACTTCGTCTCAGAGTGTACCCCGCGTCGAAATCATGCTTCGCCTCGGTGTACCTGCTTTCTCTGTCGAAATTATGCTTCGCCTCGGAATCAAGTCAGCCAACAAGCTCTGCGCCGGAATCATTCTCCGTCTCAGAATATACCCCGTGTCGAAATGGTGCTTCGCCTCGGTGTACTTTCCTTCCTTGTCGGAATTATACTTCGCCTAGGAATATACCTCTGTATCGAAATCATGCTTCGGTCAGAATGTCTGCTGCTCTTCGGAACGATGCTCCGATCTCTGGAATTATGCTCCGCTCTTCAGAAAGATGCTCCGAACTCTGGAATCATGCTCCGCCCTTCGGAATGATGCTCCGAATCCTGGAATTATGCTCCGCCCATCGGGACGATGCTCCGATCTCTGGAATTATGCTCCGCTCTCCGGAAAGATGCTCCGAACTCTGGAATTATGCTCCGCTCTTCGGAAAGATGCTCCGAACTCTGGAATCATGCTCCGCCCTTCGGAATGATGCTTCGAATCCTGGAATTATGCTCCGCCCATCGGAACGATGCTCCGATCTCTGGAATTATGCTCCGCTCCTCGGAATGATGCTCTGAATCCTGGAATTATGCTCCGCCCATCGGAACGATGCTCCGATCTCTGGAATTATACTCCGCCCTTCGGAATGATGCTCCGAATCCTGGAATTATGCTCCGCCCATCGGAACGATGCTCCGAATCCTGGAATTATGCTCCGCCCATCGGAACGATGCTCCGATCTCTGGAATTATGCTCCGCTCCTCGGAATGATGCTCCGAATCCTGGAATTATGCTCCGCCCATCGGAACGATGCTCCGATCTCTGGAATTATGCTCCGCTCTCCGGAAAGATGCTCCGAACTCTGGAATCATGCTCCGCCCTTCGGAATGATGCTCCGAATCCTGGAATTATGCTCCACTCTTCGGAAAGATGCTCCGAACTCTGGAATCATGCTCCGCCCTTCGGAATGATGCTCCGAATCCTGGAATTATGCTCCGCTCTTCGGAAAGATGCTCCGAACTCTGGAATCATGCTCCGCCCCTGGAATGATGTTCTACCTCGAAGTCCAACTTCAAGATCCATCAATTTCATGCACACAACTCAAATGTGCAGTGTGCATTTATTGATGGGGGCACTTTGTTGGGGTAAAAATTTACACCCCGGTTGACCGAGTCAAAGTCAGGGTCAACCCCGAAGCTAGGTGGGCCCAAGCCCAGGTCAAGCGGGCCCATGCCCAAGTCGAGCCCGCGGCCAGCCTCCTCCATGCCAAAATATAGACCATGTAATAAATAATTTTTATGTAATTTTTTATGCATGAATGTAAACAAAATGGGCATAAAAGCCAATATTTTGTAAGCCCATGGCTTATGTGCAAAAATGAAATGGCACATGAGCCATGGGATGGCCAAAATACCATTTTTGTAAAGCCCAAGGGGCTATATGTAAATATGTAAGCCTATAAAAGGCAACATGATGAATAAAAAAAAGAACACTTTTTCATTCCCCCAAAAAACTAGGGTTCTTTGTGCCTCCTGCTCCTTCTCCAAGGTTCTAAACCTTCTCAATTCTTTTGAATTAAATCAAGAGTTTTACTCTTTCTTTTCCAAAACTAAGTAGTTTTCCACCACAAAACCCACAAAGGGGAACTCAGATCTCACATCAGATCTCAAAAACGAGTGTTTTTTTTAAAAATCTCCTACTTCTTGATCTTCAAGATCCGGCCAAACAACAGAAGGAAGAAGAAGAACCCCCTTCATCAGCTTCAAAACATCCCAGGAGTTTAACTCCATACATATATACATAACAAATATTTCCTTTCTGAAGCATAGCTTCTGTTTCTTAGGCTAAAAGACACCTTTTCTCGCCGGTGCTCAAGCGCAGAGCGCCCGCGTGCCGACACGTGGCGCGCTTGCGCTCAAGAGCAAGCGCCCGAGCGCAAGTCGCCCGCGTGCCGACACGTGGCGCGCTTGCGTTCAAGCGCAAGCGCTCGAGCGCAAGTCGCCCCGGTGCCAACACGTGGCGCGCTTGTGCCCCAGCGCAAGCGCTCGAGCGCAAGTCTCCCCCGTGCTGACACGTGGCGCGCTTGCGCTCCAGCGCAAGCGCTCGAGCGGAAGTCGCCCCGGTGCCGACACGTGGCGCGCTTGCGTTCCAGCGCAAGCGCTCGAGCGCAAGTCGCCCCGGTGCCGACACGTGGCGCGCTTGCGCCCCAGCGCAACCGTTCGAGCGCAAGTCTCCTCCGTGCTGACACGTGGCGCGCTTGCGCTCAAGCGCAAGCGCTCGAGCGCAAGTCTCCCCCGTGCCGACACGTAGCGCGCTTTGCGCTCCAGCGCAGGCGCTCAAGCGCAAAGCGCCTACGTGCCGACACGTGGCGCGCTTGCGCTCAAGCGCAGAGCGCCCACGTGCCGACACGTGGCACTCTAGCGCCTGAGCGCACAGCACCTAGGCGCACAGCGCCCGAGGTGCTGCCCCCACACATCCTTTGGATGCCTTTTCCCCCTTTCTTTCTTTTATATATATACATATATACATATATACATATGTATACATATTTGCACACACACGTGCTCCACGACACTGTCCCTGTTAGAAAAAAATTTCTAACGGGGCGCTGCCCCGCACCCCGCAAGAGGGCTGCTAGTCCCCTTGACCCCCAGCCCGCTATCCGGGTAGCGGGACCCCCGTAAAAACTCTGCGTGGCTCTCGATATATCCAAACCCCCCTTTCAAAACACAACACACGTACACTGCATATTGAGTTCGCATGACCAGTTTAACCCGTTAATCGGAGGTTCCCTCGCCCTAAAGGCGAGGGGTAATTAACGGCAGCTTAGTCCGCGGCTGCCGGAGATTCGGATCCCCACAATCAATAAACCCCGGCCTACCCTAGGCAGGGGGAATCTGTAGTTAGCCTGACAAGCGCGAGCGTATTCCCATCTCAATAGGGTGACGAAAAACACCCTACAAAGCTGCCGACGAATTTACGGAGCAAAAGTTTATCATCGCCCCTGGTGTTGCCGCAAAGAGCCCTGAACTGAGCGACATGTTGATGGGGGTTGCCTGTCCCCTTGTACACATGGAATTTGGGGATCGTGTATCCCGGCGGGTACTTTATTTGGTCATACCGTCCTGGATACGTTCGCTTAGTTTTAACAACTTGACCAGCCGCTTCGTTCGCCTGGTGAGCTCATATTTGCTGAGCAATATATTCATCCAGAGCGGCCTTGGAAATGGTTTCCTCCTTGGCTGCTGAAAGAGCCAGAGGAGGGTTCGATGTTTCCCCTCTGTCCTCTTCAATAATGATCGGAGGGTCTTCAGCTGGAGAATCCGGTTGTAATATCATCCCGACCATGTCTTGGAAGAGAAGCGCCATTTGTTTTATGTTGGCAGCTTGTTCTGCAGCTTCTCTGTCCTTATTTTCGAGGACTCTGCGTAGGAAGTCAGCATCAGTTTCTTGTTCGTGACTCTGCTCTGATGACACCTCCAGGCTTTCTTTTGGCCCGGTGAGTGCGGCCATTTGCATCAGCATTTCCTGAAGCTTCTGTTGTTGCTCCTGGGCTTTGGTTATGGATCGGGTGAGTGGCCGGTGACCCGTCGAAGCGCGGCTTTCCTCTTTTCCGGAAGCCATGTAAACAGTATGGACCGTTATGCCCCCAGACTTGGGGCGTTTGGGCTTTGTGTCTTTGCGATCTGTCGTAGTCACAGGGGCTTTCTCTGGCCTCCTTCTCTTTTGAGCAGTTGACGTTGAGGGGACCGTTGCAGCGGGCACCCAGGTGGTTGTTGTCCTTTGTGGCTTTCCAGGACGGTTCTCTTTCTACTGAACCTTCAGCTTCTTCTGTTGGCGGGGATAGTCTTGATCAACCACTGATTCCTGGACCCGTCGCCAGACTTTGTAAACCTTGGAGGACAGCCGCTGAGGGGGCTGCTCTGGCTTTGTTTCTGTAACACTCTCCATGGGTGGAGGAGATCTTTTCAGTACGCGATAAGAGAGTTCCTGCGCACCTTGTTCAACAATTCGAAGCTGTTCCCGGTTGGAACAGCAGCATTGACTTCCACCGTTGGGGCTGGTGGAGTTAGCCCAGAGGGGGAGTTGCCCCCAGCCTTTCTTACTCGGCGCCAGTAGCGACGTCGAGCGGGTCGAGCTGTTGGGATGGTGTCAGTTTGAGGGGTGACTTCGTCTGCCCCCTGTTCGGGTGAGGCGCTGCCGGTACCAGCCTCTTGAAGACTGATGTCCGTTGAGCAGCAGTATCTAATCTATCAAAGACAGACTTTAGAGCAGGGACGGCAGCCGGAGTGGGAGCCGGAACAGTCAGTCTTGTAAAGACCGGCCCTTTGGCAGGAGAAGCCGCCTTGACGACTTCAGGAGCAGGGATGGCTATCCTCTTCGGAATAACCTTTTCTGGAACTGCAGGATTCATCATGGGTCCGCACGAACTTTGGCCCAGTCTGGTGAAGACCAAGGCGCTGGGGCTGGACGACCCGTTGAGAGGGGCCGCTGTAGTTGTAAGCCGATCAAAGATTGACTTCTTGAGAGCTTCTTGTGTTGGTATAGGGGCGCTGAAGCTCATCGGTGGGAGCATGATCCCAAAGAACAAACCAGCGGTAGCCTGAGTCACCTGGTCCACCGGCATCGTGAACAAGGAGGCCGCTTGGAGCCCGTAAGCTATTCCTCCATATGAGGTGGAGCGCGAGTTGCAATTGCAGTTGGAACACTTCATGCAAGTAGATGCCATTGATGTTTTGTTTTCTGCGCCAAGCAAGAAACCAAATCATAGTACCTCGAACCTAAGGGCAACCATATCAAACCGCGATTCGTTCGCGAACACGACACACGAAGTGTGGAGTGGAAAGAGGAAAAGATCCCACCAGGCGTGCCAGAATCTGTTCCCCGCCAAAAGACACGGACGAAGACGCGGCGGACGTCTTGCCTGAAATTCGGGGCAGATGCTAATTGGTGCTATCCGTCCACCTCTTCGAAGATGCCAAGTTGATTTATGGCACAGTGTATCGAAGGTTTAAACGGATGCGGCCGATGTAGCAGACTTCGTCAGATTCCCCCTCGTTTGAGGGGTTTTTTGATTGTGGGAACGCTCTTCCCTGCAAGCGCAAGCCCCTACAGTTAATTATGCTACCGCATCGCGGTAACAACTTTCTCCTTCTCCAGATGGTCACTTCGTGTCGTGGGTGTTTGCTTTGTTTTTGGTTGCCCGTGGATTGTATACGGAGACTAATTTATGTTGTCGCCCGTAGGGCGTGCATTAGTCCAAATCCGTATCTTCTTAGATTTGGGTTTGGGGGTTTAAGTTTAAGGATACTTTAGCCTCATTTGAGACTAACATCAACTTAAACGTTAGTTAAAGATACGTTAGTCTGATGTTTAGACTAAGATCAACTTAACGGGATCGTTTAGATTCAACAAAAGAGCATTTGGACTCTACTTGTTTAGTTTAGAGACATTGCAGTCGATTAGTTTAAGGACATTACAGTCCAATGTTAGTTTAAGGACATCTCGGTCCATTGCTTTAAAGGACCCCTCAGTCCGAGGTTAAGGACATCATAGTCCATGGGCTTAAGGACCCCACAGTCCGAGGTTAAGGACATCGTAGTCCGTGAGTTTAAGGACCTCACAGTCCGAGGTTAAGGACATCATAGTCCGTGAGTTTAAGGACCTCACAGTCCGAGGTTAAGGACATCATAGTCCGTGGGTTTAAAGGGACCCCACACTCCGTAGAGTGTTTGATTGTCGGGACCCGTCACCTCTCTGAAGACGTTGAAGGATCACAACGACATATATCAGAGGAGTAAGGAGATGTACACTCGAACCGGTGTGAGTTGGTTGAAAAATCTGTAGTCCAATTTGGGACAAGGATCTGTTAAATATTTATGAGCAGACAGGCTCAATTAAATATAAGTTAAGGACTTATGGACAATATTGGGCCAAGTCCAATGAATGTTTAACATTTTATTGTTCTGGGCTGTTGAGCCTTTATTTGGGCTTGTCCCCCTTTTAATAATGCTAAGTATTCGATCCTGACATTCTTTGTCTTATATTGAATGCATGACATTCATCAGAACAATGTGTGTTCTGACAGTGCGCCATGTGGCGCGCCAGACGCTCTGCGCCAATTAAAGAGCGCACTGCTCTTCTGCCAAGTAGCGGACACGTGTCACGCTTAGCGCCAAGCGCCAGTTTATGAGCGCTTTGTGCTAGTTTAGTGGCGCACCAGTGAGTGACACGTGGCGCGCTTGGCGCTGAGCGCCAGCCCATGAGCGCAGTGCTCTGTTTCAGAACCGCAAGGCGCAAGTTGTGTCTACGGTTGACACGTGCCACGTTTTAGCGCTGAGCGCCGGTCCAAGGAGCGCAAAAGTGCAGTTCATGAGTGCAAGGCACTTTTCAGTAGCGCAAAACGTATTTGATCAAATTTATGATCTGTGAACAAGTTTTTGTTCCTTTTAAAGGAGGCTTTGCCTCAAGATTCAAGAACAACAGTTCTTATTTTGGAAAGGGCTTTGCCTTTGTAGATCAATGATCTGTGAATGAAATAAATACTTCTTTTGTTTTTATGATGAGATCTTTTGATCTCTTTTATTATAAAAGACCTAGATGTATGATCTTTTAAGAAGATAATTCTTCTGTTTTAATGAGATAATTTCATCTCTTTGTGCAAGAATCATTCATTTTTACCTTGAAGAAATGATCTCCTTTCAAGAGCTTGCTCTCTTTCTTTTTTTGAGTTTTCTCAAAATTTGTAGGGGGGTTTCTCTCTATCAGACTTGAAGTCTTGGGGCTTTTATATAGAGCAAATTGATTTGTTAAATCAGTTAAAGAGATCTTTCTCTGATTGATTTGGGAATGTTTCCCCACCATTGGATCTTTGATCCAGGGGCTTCTGTTTTATAGAAGATAATCTTCTTGTTTTAATAAGATTAAGAAATCTTTCCATACAGAATTTTAATTCTGATTAATTAATGATTTATCATTATTAGATCTTTTGATCTAACGGTGGGGAATTTTTAATTCCAGCGCTGGCGCACCCGTGCTTTGCACGTGGTGCGCTGCTCAGAGTGCAACGCGCTTTGCGCTAGAGCACCTACGTTTGACACGTGGTGCGCAGCGCAGCCTGCGCTAGCGCACCCGTGTTTGACACGTGGCGCGCAGCGCACCTAGCGCTGGATCTGTAGCGTTGCTTCAATTTTTAAATTTTGAATTTTAAAATAGAGCTTTGCTCTGATTGGGGCGCGCTGCCTAGGGCGCAGTGCACCTGGCGCTAGCGCATCTGTGTTTGACACGTGGCGCGCAGCGCGCCTAGCGCTGGATCTGAAGCGTCCCTTCAACTTTTGAATTTTGAATTTCAAAACAGAGCTTTGCTCTGATTGGGGGAAACAGAAGTGTCGCTTCATTTCAAATCTCGGAATTTGAACAGAGTTTTGCTCTGATTGGGGAAACATGGGTGTTTGCCTATCCAGGTTAGATTACACTATAAATTAAAGGAATTATCAATGGCAATCGTCTTTGAAAAAGACATAAATCCTGCCGTCCATGTACAGCGGTTGCCCGATTATTCTCAAACTTAAGATCTTCAAAAGATAAATTTTTTAATAAGATGTGATTAGAACTTAAACTCGAATCATAAATCGACTTGAATTCTAATCTAATTTGAACTCGAGCTTAAACTTAAACTTAAACATGAACTTGATTAAACCTACACCTGAACTTGACCTGAACTCGAATTTGTTTTGAAACTGAACTATATACTTGCAACTTGATATGAATACATGAATCCAATATGCATACTTGAAATCAACTTGACTCAAACCATGAATACAAATGACATGACTCGCACTGACAAGACTACATGACTACATGAACTCAATCTTGATATTATATCACCTTTTGTATTTATGAACTCGATCAAGACTTGTAATCTTAATCATAGTCTAATATACGCGGGGTGTTGGGTAGTTTAAATGTGAATCCAATAGAATCTCAGGAGCCTCCCTACATCATGAATCCATGTCTACTGACACAAGCAATCTATCATGAGGGCCCGTGTTTCCAATCCCCTAGATGATAGCTTGTTGGGTTTGGAATACTTCAATGACAATTGAAATCCCGTTACTTTGGGCTCGTGATTTCTTGCCTGTCACGCCCCGCTTCCCGATGTACGACAAGTGGGCGCGACAAGGCCCGCTACGTATTTACTCAGAAGTAAACACGCTAAGCGTATCTAAACAATATAAAGTAAATGTACACAAGAGACGAGAATATAAATGAATATCAATTTTATTTATTAAACATTCTTTTACAGGTACAACTGGAATGTAAATACATGAATAGAAAGCAATACCTAAAGATTGGCATAACTGAAATGAAAAGTATGTACAAGTGCCTACAGCTCTGAGTCGATAGCAAACTGCTCCAAGTCCTCAATACGGGGCTCGGTCTCTAGTGCGTCCAAATTACCTGACAACATTCCAAAGAAAGAAGAAAAGGAATGTCGTCAGCGAACAATCGCTCGGTAAGTCCCAAAGATGAGTAGAGATAGAATAGACTGAAAGAGAATATGACTAGTAATGTTTGATTATATTGTTAATGCATTTGTTTGTAGCTTGGTACAGAATATGCCAGTGTATACAAGAGGAGTCCCACTATTCCGGAGACTAAGATATACGGAGCATAAGGAACCGATCAGCCATGGTACAACGGCAATGGATATTCAGGTTAGGTGTATTAAGGTTACAGTCTCGTGCCACTTCTAACACATTCCGTACCAATCTACCCCTTTAAAAACCCTGTAATGTATTTTGTATTGATTGTATTGTATTGTTATATAGATGGATATCTTGCCGAAACCATGATATCAGTAAATAGAATGGATATAAATGGATAGTCATGTAGACGGAGTATATCCATGGTTCGGTTCGGTCAATATAGATTGATATAGATTGAATAGACAGATTCATGTTGAATTTTAGTTTTATACTTGAATCATATTCAAGTCAGATTGATTAGATTGAGACTCAGTCTGAGTCAAACACTTTGAAAAGAACTTGAAATCCTGAATTAGTTTTGATGTTATCGGTAACTGCTGCACATGGACAGCAGATTTGTGTCTTTTTCCAAGACAATTACCGTGTTGATAACACCGTTTGTTAGATTGTCTACCTTAGATAGGTAAGCACCCACATTCTCCGGCTCTCTGAGGCTCAAGAGAATTGGTCCCGCTTAAACCTATATTTACTAGGGTCCTTATTGTAATTTAGTATAACTTGAGAGGGTTTATCTAAAAATAGTTTTGATATATTTTCAAAATACACCTCAAGTATTTAATTATCGTCTTTAGGGTTTTCATAGATGTATATTTCATAAAAATGAACTTTCTAGTGAGTAAAAACCCAGTTTTCATTATATATGGTATTTTGATGAAATATTGGAATTTTGCATTGAATTGAAATGGTATTTTCTTGTAATGGTGATTCCTTTGATTTAGAAAACTTGGAATATTTGTATAATATATTTAAAATATATCTTTTGATAATACTCATATATATATTTATATATTTAATAAAAATAAATTTTATTTATTTTTTAGAAATCTCATTTTCTTAAAAATAGCATTAAAAATTCCATCGAGATCGAATGCTCCTTGCGGAGGTCTGCATCTCGCTCTACTAGGCCCGAGGACGTGCGATAACCCACACCATCCCAATCGGGGTTCCCCAAAATGGGTTGTAGAGGCGTAATTTCAAGAAATTAATGAACACTCTTTTTAAAGAAAACGGTTTTGTAATAGTTTAAGGTATTTTATTGTAACTCGTAATGTTCCCAAAAATATTGTCCAAAAATAAATTATGCTATGTCCAATATGTGTTTTGTAATAAGGCAGGTCCTTACCTCGTGAGTTTTCTAAAGGTAATATAAGAAAATATGTGAATTATGTTGAAATATAAAGTATATGGTATTTTACCGTATAAATGCGATAAAAACTGCATAAAAGATTCTTTTGAGATGAAACTTGTTCTAATATGTTTATTTATATTTGTTAAACATTATATGAGAGTATGGTATTTTAGGGTTTAAGAAAAGTAGAATTTTTAAAGGAAAACGAAACGGAAATCGGATTAACTCCGCTTCCGTCGGGTTTTAAAAATGAAAGTTTTTAGAATGGGAAAAGAGAGGGGGAGAGGGGACTTACAAGCTAGAGAACAAGAGAAGTGAGAGAGAGAGGAATCTATTAGAACCGTCGGGGTGTCATTTCATCTGAACTTCACCCTTTACTAACTCCACTTGCACAACTTGAGACTTGGAAATTTTATAGAGTTTTTGAATGAAATTCTGCATGAAGAGGTGTAAAATGGAGTGTGGTACTTATAGGGAAAATTAAGGTTTAGGGTAATGAAGAATAGAATTAAATGTGCATTAAAAATGGATTAAAGAGGGGATTTATCATTCTCTGGATAAATGCAGAGAAATCAAACAACATGGGTGTAATACCCCAGGTGGAGTTGGGGATGAATACCACCTACCCCGTGAGAAGTGAGATATTATCCGGTATCGAGGTGGGGATGTAACCGATATGGATACACATGTAAGTCTACGGTAGCGCCCCGGCCGTCTATCCGAGGGCAAAATGCGGAAAACAAAAACTTTTTTCAAACTAGAAACCGGCGCCATCGTATGCTTAAAACCCGGATCGAACCATTAACCTACTACTAGCTAACTAGAGAAAGGGTAGAGAGGCTATACCGATCGATCCGTGTCCTTCGGTCTTTGGCCACCATCCCAAACTCCTCGCGGCAACTCCGGTCTTCATCTCCTCGTCGGAAAGGCCACCACATCTATGAGTCTTTTTACGGGCTCCCGCTTCATCCGAAGCAAATCGGGCACGAAGTGTGCTAGCCGACGTGTCCAAGGTGTTGTAGAGAATATTTGTGATCACTTTGTCTCTTGCATCCATGGCTTGGATGGAGGTTGAAGGTGTTACCATTAATGGATATAATGAGCTAGAGGAAGAAGAAGAAGAGGCCTTTTTTTCTTTTGTTGTTCTATTATGATGAAAATGAGAGAAAGAGTAGAATAATATGAGAGCCAACCTCAACCTTGGCTGCCCCTCTCTTTCCTCTCATCAAATCAAGACACAAATCAATCCACTAATGTGACATTTTTTTACAAAAAAGAGACCATGAGTCATAATATATGTCTATGTCACATTTAATGCATTTCATGATGAATTCTAGCTCATTATTTCCACAATCTAAACATTAATCCAAATGTTTGGTCCAACAAAAAGATCCGGCAACATCTAAAGTAAACTCGTGACGGATCACAAGGATACCCATCACCTGTATATACATACCTGCTTCCGCATTCCGATTGAATGCGAATGCGACGAGACTAAAGTAATCCAACAAATCTAATACTAGGATCCGGCTTAAACCAAAGCCCACTAGTATGATCCGTCCGACATGATCCGTGCAATACCGCACGTATATGATCGAACCCTGCATATATCATACGGCCTCTACAACGTTTCGCCCGAAACTTGAGAAACTATCTGTGGGGGACTCTAAAGACTCGTCAATACTTTGGCTGTGGATTTAACCATTAGCACGTCAGAGATATTAGCCGTACGTAACGGGCTACCAAGTATTGACCAAAAGGGAGGTCGATGAGCGAACTCATCCTGACACCCTACTGAGCCTGTCAGTGACAATATCCGTACAGTCCGATCCGTTCGTCTATGAGCATCGCATGTCGGGCCTAGGGGTTGGTAAAAGTCAGACCCCCAAAAGCGGTACAAGTCGTGTCGGAGTGTAGCCCAGAACACCCTGAGATACTACTGGAATACCTACCAGTAAATCTCCTGCCTTGACCAAGGACTTCGTGTAATGGCTCTCCTAGACACAACGCGATCTCATCCCCAATACCGGGAGAGACGAACCCCTGCCGATCCGCTCACTGCCTCCATGTGGCTCGGGACTGTACCCAACTAAAACCTGTTTGCACGACTCCTTTGAGCCATGGTAGGGTAGTAATCAAAGCACAGTGGGAACTCACACGAGACAAATGACGATCTCAGGTCGATGAACTAACCTGTACACATGTCACCAGGGAACTGCTATCTGACGTCAGGTATAATACCAACTAGCATGTTCCCAGCGAGTCCTGTTCGGTGTACTCATAACCCAATGAGCACCTGTATACATCTTAGGTGATCCAACCGACACCAATGGCTTGTAAGACCGGCCACCGCCCCTCGTCGGGGTCTCGACTGTATACACTAGTCTACTAATGGAGTATCGATGCCCAGTCTCGAAACTCCCACGACTAGGGACCTTTTAAGGATGTGCTTATAGACCCCAGCTCCCATGTATATGATCGCCATCATACTGCTGGTAGTCAAGCAAGAATCCTATGGGCTCTATCAACGTGCAATAGCGACCTGTAAGGTCACCTAAAGTAGTACATGATGATAAAAACAAACCATGGTAGCATACTATTCCCTATCAACGTGCAATAGTGAACTACAATGTCACCTAAAGCATGTACACGATGATAAAGGCAAACCAGATAGTATACAAACCTCTCGAGTAAGACTGTCCTACCGGTATAGGTCCTCCCTTAATCATTGCAATCACGTGCCTGCGATCCAATAATTGACTCTGAGGGTACTATATCCAACAATCTCCCACTTGCACTCAAGGCTGATTATTGCGATGTCGCATACTCACAGCCCGTGCGATACCGAACACCCAACTCCTCTACTAATCAGTCTAACAAAGCTCGTTTGCGAAACTATTGCGTTCGAGAAATAGCCTCAGTTAGTGGATCCGCCTTGATATTTTTTTCTATGTCTCTCTTTATCTCAAGTTCGCGGAGAAAGCTATCTCCCGAAATGAGCAATACCTGTCTTAGAATATGTCTGGATATCTGATGGGACCTAGTTCATAAATGAACTCCAAATCCAAACTTCTTAGACTGTATCGTCAACTGAAACCAATCAGTATCCTGCGCCATGCCTTCCTCAGTATCCGCTTGGACCACTTGTCTAAAATACTGTCTCTCGTCAGAGAGAAACTATAACTCTGTCAGCCACTCTGTCATCCAGGTCACCTTGGAAGCCTGGAATGATAACTGTCTCCTAAAAGAGGCTGTTGTTATCATATCCCTAGAACATCCACTTATGTTCTAAAACTGCTTCCGAATGCTTCTCCAGGATTGGATCAATATCAACTTATTGCATCTACCGCAAAAACAACGTCTGGTGTGGTACTTGACATCTCATGATTAACTCAATTGCCTAAGCAAGTGATCTGCCAATCATGCACATCCCTCTCCCCTTTAGTCTGTAAGACACCTTTAGAGAGGGTGACTCCATCACCTGCAGGAACACTACCGTGCCAGGAGTCGTCCATTCTAAAACACCTTTAGAATGCTGTCTAAGTACCCAGATTGGGAAACTACTTAAGTCTAGATCTAAAACCATAGATCTAGTAACCATAATGTCTGATATAATATCCAATTCCTATGTGGAGAAACCACTGTGTGACAACCAAATTATAACCGATCGTAGTATAGGAATTTCACTTCCTATTCTGTGTATGTCATCCAAATACCAGGACATCACACCCTACTACCTTCTTAACAGATCCATCCCCTATTCTGATGAAATCAAACCTATGACTGTCACATCAGAAATAGATGATCTATCTCCGCTAGAACTGCTTTAGTCCATAAATAGACATAAGCTACTTGTCCACTATGCTTCCGCTGCTCCCACTGACTACGACAACCCTCTGGCAGAGTCATATCCACGTGCACTTCTAAAACTAGTTTAGAACGACGCTATACTCATCCTCCTGCCGGGTCTCATAGCCTGGAACAACAGTAGTGTCAAATCTAGATAAACAAGAACCTCCATGTCACCGTCTTTAAGCATACCGAATTACCTCTCGAGTGCCTGAGGTTACCCACCATATTTATAGATTGGCTAATGGAATATCAAACCAGATTGAATCTTTAGGTCCTATTAAATTTTCAGTAATCGTTTGCGGTTCTGGAATCACTTCCAGTTCTGCCATACTCCCACTACTGTTTTCTGAAAAAATCCATTTTTATTAAAACTGTGGCGAGTCAAGAACAATATCACTATTGATTTTCCAGATGGTAGAAAGTCAACCCTCGTCATAGCCCGGGTCAACCCACAAACAGCCATTACAGAAACGTGCCTTGAGTTATCCAGAGTCTGGTTTTAAGCATAAGCCAGACAACTCCCCGTACCTTAACATTGTTAAGATATGAACTATTTTATATCCAATATAGAAGCAGAGGCACTGATTTAATTGGAACCAGATTCAAATCATGCAGCTGTCTCCAGTGCATGTCAACTAAATGGAGAGAGGCCGATCAACATTACTCAACTTAGGAGTACTTCCAATTATGAGTAACCTGAAAGAGAAGCAAGTTCTCTTAATCATTACTATCAACTGAATACCATACACAAGTATCTACATTTTCGATCACCTTGAAGAATCCTGATACTTGCAATGCCTGGTTCTCTACTTTATTCTTATACCTATAACTTCTCAAAACTTAGACCTTGCATTTCATCGAAACACATGTCTAAGAACTAGAGAAGCCACAAGTAAACAGAATATAATACGAGTACCAACCCCTTTGTCCTCATGGACACTGGATAACATATAATACTCTGTATAAGTCCCCTTGAGTCTAATAGCTCATTCCCCGTGTGTCGTAGGTTGAAAACTGTACTTATGGTTAAGAAGAATTACACAGCTGTTTAATGCTCCTTACCTAACCATCCACTGATATAGGTAAATGTCATAGACATAATTTCAAAAGGTTATATCTCACTTTATAAAAATAAACGTACAGATATATCAATTTGAAATTGGTGCATAACAACGGATATTCAAAACCAAATATCTGCCGTCCGGCAAACAGCCCAGGCGATTTCCTCAAATATCACCAATTACAACGAATCCCGATATAATGAGGATGATCACCCAATTCCTAATAACTTACTCCCACTCATCATCTGTAAAACCATACAGATGTGAGAATCACACCTGGTAGATACATACCCTGGAGCAAGGACTAATTGGGAAATCAGTTTTCTTTTAACAATACACAGTGAAACTGAAACATGTAAATGTTTCGAAGGGGTATCCGGGTATTCCTTAGTAATGCCTCTTCCATTATCAGATTCACAACTATAACCGTATATTTCTTTGCCATCTCTCCAAATCCCTTTATATGTCTTTAGTCATTACCTTCTGTATACCCCTTTAGGCCAAATGGTTTTCTTCCTTCCCTACCGTTCGGCACCATTCTATGGTTTGGAAGAAGACTATCC
The DNA here is from genome assembly GCA_030015575.1 of Agapanthus africanus. Taxonomy (NCBI): domain Eukaryota; kingdom Viridiplantae; phylum Streptophyta; class Magnoliopsida; order Asparagales; family Amaryllidaceae; genus Agapanthus; species Agapanthus africanus. The sequence continues at coordinate 480,707,614 of JASDDO010000010.1, read as the reverse complement.
AATAAGCATAATGGGTGTACTCTCCTAATCCAAGGAGCACTCATAACCCGAGAGAAGGTGAAGATAAAGGACAACTGAATAAAGCTTATTCCTATTTTTCCTGAACCAGAATCCATCCCCGAACTGGAACAAGTCCTTTCGAGTTCGTATATAACCATACGATGGAGTATCCAATAAACTGTGGATCTTCGTAGTGATACGGAGTGTTCTGGAGAAATACAAAGGTGATGTAGGAGTGGCGATGAAATACTTGTTTTGGTCGTGAATAGCAGTCGCAGTTTACTTTGCCCTCTTACTAATCCCTTTATTTGTCTTTACTTAATACCTTCTGTACACCATCGTTAGGCTAATTGGTTTTCTTCATTCCCTACCGTTCGGCACCTGCCTATGGTTTGGAAGAAGACTATCCAATTAGCGTAATAGGTGTACTGTCCTAATCCAAGGAGCACTCGCAACCTGAGAGAAGGTAAAAGGAAAAGACAATTGAATAGTCGTATTCGTTTTCTCCAGAACCGGAAACCATCCTCGAATCTGGAACAAGTTCCTTCGAGTTCGTATATAACCATACGATGGTTTTATCCAATGGAAGTGGATGTTCGTAGTAATACGGGGTGTTCTGGAGAAAGGGTAAAAGTAGGAGTGGCAATGAGGTATGCAACTCAGACAATCCAAAAGCCAGTGTTTTAAGAAGGTTCGGTTAACTTGGTCACTGAGTCATAGTCAAGGGTCGGACCATGGTCGCTGCCAAAGAGAGAGAGAAAAGAAATACTCTGCGTGCACTCTAACCTAGATCAGAATGGTTATCAATTTATCCAATCAGGATACCTCCCACTGTAACCTTAAATTCTCCTCCAAACCTGAAAGAAGAATTAGTCGAGATCACCCGAGGAGTAAACCAACTCATCAGTGGGAATTAGGATCCATCTATCATCGCATGATAACTTGATGGAATCCACTCACGTTATCTCACTCCAGAAGGTATGCACATATCTGGAAAGTTTCAGTATCTTTAGAAACTCCCGATGTGATTTTTACCCCATGCTCTTATGACCTTGACGAAGGTCAACAAATCATAAGTCACATGTCAAGTTCTACCCGTCATTATCCAGGTTAATTTGAACCCACCCGTACAAGCCCTTGACGAAGGCCAACAAGGCTATACGTCTGTCCCAAACCAACGCATCTATCTATGCAGCAGAAAGGTAACAAATAGCTACCATACACTATGCCTTGACGAAGGCCAACAAGCATAGCATGAAAACTAAGTGCTACCCGTCTGAAATGACGGAGGGCTACGAATGGTTTTTGGTGAAAAACCTTTAACGTAATGAACTTGATATCGTTGAAGGAACCGGATAGCTTTTTATGAAAATATAGTGGCGAAAACCTTTGCTAAAGAGGTCACTCCCGGTGAAGGGATCTCGGCTCTTTCCCCGTAGAATGGGGTGCAGGATATTCCAACTGAATACCACGATGCAAAGCAAAAAGTAATCGACTATAGTGAAGTTATTACCCTGACGCAAATTTCTGTCTAAGGGGTCACTCCCGGTGAAGGGATCTCGGCCCTTGCCTCGTCGACTAAGGTGCTGGATATTCATAACCGAATACCACTGTGCAAAATAAAAGAGAACGTCCTTGCAATAACAGCTTTTTTTGAAAAATGTTCCAACAACATCAGAATAGGTTTGTTTAGCTTTGCATTGATCCGAATCAATGCAGTCCCATCAATTAATCACACCACAAAAGAACGAAAATACGATGTACGTATATGCCATCCGCATTCATCACTGGGTCCCGTCATCACCCGTTAGGTTACTTAACTAACGACAGAGCGGGGACTGGACTAGCACGGGTGTAAAAGATATACAACATCTACTAGTATATATATCAATATATAATATTCGCTCAAGCCGTGATAAAATGCAACATCACAGAAATGTAATAAGTATCACAGAACAATACAGATAATCTGGGATCCACGGGTTTCATAGAGCCGCAACTGAAACCCGACGTTCCCCTGATCGTGTGGATAGCCTGTGCAATGAAATCTTAGATCCCTAGGGGCGCGGCAAGTTACCCTCCAAAACCTAAAGCGAGGCAGCCCCCTTCAACAACGTGAATGGACCACCCAGCACTTCACGGAATCCGGTAACCTGAGCACCCCTCCTTGGGTCAACCTATACCCCCTACGAGTGCGGCGAATAGCCCGCCAATTCTAGAGTGAAGCCCCCTCCGTCTCAAAGCCATGAGATACGGGCCCGTTACCCTCTAGAACCCGGCTATCCGTGCACCCCACCACGGGGTAATCCTAGTACAGAAAGTAAAATATATAACAGGTACATCGACCTCAGCCCGGTCGTACCCCAAAAGAATAATATACAAACAGGCAGTGACGGCAGTCCACATGTCGAACGCTCGCCCCGCAATATCAAATGTATAAATATAACAAAATTGTACTACCATTGCATCCAGGCTATCCACCACGACAAATCCGCAACACCACAGCATAACACAGAATATCAACGTGAATGTCACGTTCACAAATCCGTTTAAAAGAGCTATAGCAATTAGACAGGATTTACCGATCAAATGACATTCACAGTCGCAGATATAATGTAAATACTGTGAACTAACATGTTTAAAATTTTCGATCGACAAAATTTCCCGAAGTGGGCCCCAAGCACAATACCCAGTACTCAAAATAAATCTGGGCCCAAACAGAATATACCATAAACTCCAATTCCAAGTTTAAAGGCCACTGTAGAAGAAATGGTACGGTGTTGACTCTTGACTGCGGCGGAACCGCGGCCAGAACATGGGTGTGGCCGCGGTTCCGCGGCCTTACTATAGCAACACATTACCAAATTTTCACAGAATTCTTAAAAAACCTTGCACGAATTTCTGCAATACACCAAATAATTTTTCGAGCACAAAAAAAATTTGACAGAAAGTTCATGACTTGGAATCGCGGTTTCGGAATTTTCGTTCGATCGAAGTTCTAAACATGTTAGAGCAAGCTAGTAAAGATTAATGGCGTGGCTCTGATACCATGTAAGTCTACGGTAGCGCCCCGGCTGTCTATCCGAGGTCAAAATGCGGAAAACAAAAACTTTTTTCAAACTAGAAACCGGCGCTATCGTATGCTTAAAACCCGGATCGAACCATTAACCTACTACTAACTAACTAGAGAAAGGGTAGAGAGGCTATACCGATCGATCCATGTCCTTCGGTCTTTGGCCACCATCCCAAGCTCCTCGCGGCAACTCCGGTCTTCATCTCCTCGTCGGAAAGGGCACCACATCTACGAGTCTTTTTACGGGCTCCCGCTTCATCCGAAACAACTCGGGCACGAAGTGTGCTAGCCGACGTGTCCAAGGTGTTGTAGAGAATGTTTGTGATCACTTTTTCTCTTGCATCCATGGCTTGGATGGAGGTTGAAGGTGTTGCCATTAATGGATATAATGAGCTAGAGGAAGAAGAAGAAGAAGAGGCCTTTTTTCTTTTGTTGTTCTATTATGATGAAAATGAGAGAGAGAGAGTAGAATAATATGAGAGCCAACCTCAACCTTGGCTGTCCCTCTCTCTCCTCTCATCAAATCAAGACACAAATCAATCCACTAATGTGACATTTTTTTACAAAAAAGAGACCATGAGTCATAATATATGTCTATGTCACATTTAATGCATTTCATGATGAATTCTAGCTCATTATTTTCACCATCCAAACATCAATCCAAATGTTTGGTCCAATAAAAAGATCCGGCAACATCTAAAGTAAACTCGTGACGGATTATAAGGATACCCCTCACCTGTATATACATACCTGCATCTGCATTCCGACTGAATACGAATGTGACGAGACTAAAGTAATCCAACAAATCTAATACTAGGATCCGGCTTAAACCAAAACCCACTAGTATGATCCGTCCGATCATGATCCGTGCAATACCGCACGTATATGATCGAACCCTGGCATATATCATACGAGCTCTATAACGTTTCGCCCGAAACTTGAGAAACTATCCGTGGGGACTCTAAAGACCCGTCAATACTTTGGCTGTGGATTTAACCACTAGCACGTCAGAGGTATTAGCCGTACGTAACGGGCTACCAAGTATTGACCAAAAGGGAGGTCGATGAGCGAACTCATCCCGACACCCTACTAAGCCTGTCAGTGACAATATCCGTACAGTCCGATCCGTTCGTCTATGAGCATCGCATGTCGGGCCTAAGGGTCGGTAAAAGTCAGACCCCCAAAAGCGGTACAAGTCGTGTCGGAGTGTAGCCCAGAACACCCTGAGATACTACTGGAATACCTACCAGTAAATCTCCTGCCTTGGCCAAGGACTTCGTGTAATGGCTCTCCTAGACACAGCGCGATCTCACCCCCAATACCGGGAGAGACGAACCCCTGCCGATCCGCTCACTGTCTCCATGTGGCTTGGGACTATACCCAACTAAAACCTGTTTGCACGACTCCTTTGAGCCGTGGTAGGGTAGTAATCAAAGCACAGTGGGAACTCACACGAGACAAATGACGATCTCAGGTCGATGAACTAACTTGTACACATGTCACCAGGGAACTGCTATCTGACGTCAGGTATAATATCAACTAGCATGTTCCCGGCAAGTCCTGTCCGGTGTACTCATAACCCAATGAGCACCTGTATACATCTTAGGTGATCCAACTGACACCAATGGCTTGTAAGACCGGCCACCGCCCCTCGTCGGGGTCTCGATTGTATACACTAGTCTACTAATGGAGTATCGATGCCCAGTCTCGAAACTCCCACGACTAGGGACCTTTTAAGGATGTGCTTATAGACCCCAGCTCCCACGTATATGATCGCCATCATACTGCTGGTAGTCAAGCAAGAATCCTATGGGCTCTATCAACGTGCAATAGAGACCTGTAAGGTCACCTAAAGCAGTACACGATGATAAAGACAAACCATGGTAGTATATTATTCTCTATCAACGTGCAATAGTGAACTACAATGTCACCTAAAGCATATACACGATGATAAAGGCAAACCAGATAGTATACAAACCTCTCGAGTAAGACTGTCCTACCTGTATAGGTCCTCCCTCAATCATTGCAATCACGTGCCTGCGATCCAATAATTTACTCTGAGTGCACTATATCCAACAACACAAGGGGACCCACTGTAGAACAATAGGGAGTATCGAATTCCATTCCGAAAGAGGGCACAATCAGAACTATAAATGGAATGATACCACTCCTATAACATAGAGGCGCCTTTTGGATGAATCAGAACTATGAAGTTTGAAGAACTGCGTAGTTAAGCGTGCTTGAGGTAGGGAAATTCTGGGATGGATGACCTACTGGGAAGTGGCCCCTTTCTTGAGTCCGGTTCATTTAAATGGACAAAACCGTGCGGTTTTGGCCAAAGCGGACAATACCATCTGTGTTTGGGGGTGGGTCATGAAAATGGGGGTAGTGGTGTAGGCCAAGGGGTGCTAGGGTTAAATTTTGGGAGCATTTGGTACGGTTTGGACCGATGGCGCCGGGCCAAATCACGATCTCACCGGTCATCTTGGAGAGGATGGGGCTTGGATTGGGGCCATGTGTCCTAGGCTGTATAAATCGCATTTTCAACATGTTTGTTTTTATTGTGACTTTTCATTTTACGTGCGGTGCACGTGCAAACCGTTAAGCTTCTAAAAATTTAAAAGAAAATCAATAAAAATATTATGTGGCTGATGGATTTGAACTCAGGTGTTATGTGTCAGGAGTGCAAGGTCTTTACCAGTGAGCTACAAGCTCTTTCTTGCTGTTCAAAAGCAAATTTAATTTATAACTTGTGCTTAGGCTTTGATACTCCTTTCTGTATTTTGAAAAAAAATTGTACAGAAAGTTTAGGATTGTTACATTTCCCATGGACGACAGCCTTGGGTTCGAGAATACTCTTGAGATTGGTTGACATTCATACTTGAACTCACGTTAGCTAGCTTACCCATATAGAGACTCTTTTAGGACACTTACATGCACTTCATGTTAACTATACCCACACTACACGGCCATAATATACTTGGTTTCTATGCTCATGCTACATTACCATGCTTATATAGTTTTTAATTACATTGTCATGTTATAATAGAACTGTCATACTAATTGCTATACTGTAACGACTCTGAATTTACTGTGCGGAATTTTTCAGTTTAATGTAAAGAAAATGAGTTATACAGCCTAAGATTGAGTTATAAGTAATTTTTGTTAAATAACAGCAAGAAACAACTTGTAGCTCACTGGTAAAGCCCTTATATTGCTGTGACGTAGCCTCTGTGTTCGATTCCCATCAGACACATTATTTTTTTCTGATATTTCTTTTTAAATTTTTGGAAGCCCAAAAGTTTACACATGCAATACACACAAAAATGAAAAGTCAGAAAAATCAAACATGTGCAAAAGGGTTTAAACACTGTATAGTACACGTGACCAAAATCCAGAGCCCCATAGCCCTAGATCGACCGGTGAGATGCTCCCTTAGGCCAGCACCGACGGTGTGATTTTGCCCAATGAGGCCCGGGATTTGCACACTAACCCCTTTATCTAGCCTAACACCCCTGCACTGTTAGATTTTCCCGCAATCAAACAGAGACCCTTCAGCTCACCATTTATCATCTTTTTAATGCATTTTAATTCACCGTTTTAATTCCAAAACCCTAATTCTACACTATAAATACCACCCCACCCTTTGGCTCAATATCCCACCCTTTGGCTCAATATCATTCTGAAAATTCTAGCCAAAACTCTCAAAATTTCTTAAGTACAAGTGAAGTAAAAGAGGAGTTAGCAAACGATCAACTTCCGGCGAGGATCGAAGCAAATTCCGGCGATCCTGCGACGTCACGAAGTTCAGCTCTCTTTCTTCAACCTTTCTTTGAGCTAATCTAATAGTAAGTCCCTTCTAATCTTTACTTCTCTTCTTTAAAAATTTATTTCAAAACTCATATTGGTAAGTGGAGTTAATACCGATATCTTTTTTCTAAACCCTAGAAAACTTCTTATCTTCCTTCTTTGATCAACCAATCTGTTACACTATACTTTTAACCTTAAACCCTAATATTTAGAATCAAAATTTCATTAAAATTCTCATGTAAAATAACTTTAACTTAAGTTTTTCATTTAAATACTATGAACTTCAAACATCACCTCTTTTAGTATTTTGTTAATACTTCACCTTTAGAAAACTTCACGGGGTAATGACCCACCCCTCACATACACACATGGTTCCATAGCACGATACCATTTTTGTGTGAATTTTTGTTACGAATAAAATATTACATTAAAATACCATTTACTATAAAAACCGGTTTTCTTTTAAACGGTGTTTTAAATCCCTTTGCGATTATACCTCTACAACCTTTTTAGGGGATCCGCTATTGGATGGTGCGGATTATCGCACATCCTTAGGCTAATAGAGAAAGATGTAGACCTCCTCACGGAGCATTCGGTCTCGAATGGTTTTAAATACGGTTTTTAAGAAAAACGCATTTTTCTACTTAAATAAAATTTAATTTTTAATAATTATATAAAAATTACAAACCATAAATTTTCAAAATATAATAAACTTACATTTTTTAAAATGAAAGAATTACAATTGTCACCAAAATACCATCAACATACCAACAAAAGATAAGTTTTACAATAAAATACCATGAACTTTCCAAACTAAGCAATTATCACTAAAATACCTCAAATCCTTAAAATTCGCATTCATGAAAAACCTAAATAATAAAAATAACTTCTTAAGGTTTATTTTGAAATTGTATTAAAAATATTTTTCATAAAACCCCCTCGAGTTATATAAAACAACATTTAAGAACTTTAGTAAATATAGGTTTAAGCGGGATCAATTCTCTTGAGCATCGGGGAGCCGGAGAAAATGAGTGCTTGCCTATTTAAGCTAGAAAACTTAACGGAGTTATCAATGGTAATTGCCTTGAAAAAATACACAAATCCTGCGGTCCAAGTGCAGCAGTTACCGATTACTCCCGAACCTAATTCAGGATCTAAATCAGTTACAAGTGTCTGACTCAGTCCGAGTCTAACTCAAACCTGAATCCAAACTCAAATCAGAGTCTAATGCAACCATGAATCCAAGTCTAACATGAATACTTGAACTTGAACCTGAATACATGAATTCAAACATCAATATCAAACCAGAATACATGACTCAACTTGACCGAACCATAGTTATAACTTGACATGACTTCTTGAATATATGACTACATCCTGAACCTGACTACTTGAACAACTTGTATCCATGGTTTCGGCAAGACTTGTAAATATAATCTATACAATACATTATGTGGGGATAACGGGGTAGATTGATACATAATGTATTAATGTGGCACGAGATGGTCACTTAAAAGACACCTACATGAACTCTCATGCCGTTGTCCCATGGGTTTTGACGGAGCCTTGTACTATATGTTACCATAGTCCATGGGATAAGATGGACTCCTCTCATATACACAAATATCTTTTGTACCAAACTACAAACAATTACGTTAGAATAACAATCATATACTTGTACAACTTACCAGTTCAATTCTCATTACTGTTATATTTCATTCCTTCTTTTGGGACTTACCGAGCGCTAGTTCGCTGACGACATTCCTATCTTTTCTTTCTTTGGAATGTTCGTCAGGAGGACCAGACTCTCAGAAGATCAAGCCTAACCTGGAGGACTTGGACCAGTTCACTGCCCAGCAGGACTTCTAGCTCTCTTGTACTTAGTTTCTGTTTGTATGCCACTGTTTAGGCATTGCTTTATATCATTATATTTTTCCTTTTCAAAGCAGTTGTATTGTAAAAATTAATGTTAATAAAATTTATTGTTTATTTTATATCTCTTGTTATTCTTGTACATTTTATAAATATTACTTAATTACGCTTAACGTATTTATTTCTTAGTAAATACGCTGCGGCCCGCCGCGTCACCGTTTCCGTCTATTGGAAAGCGGGGCGTGACACACTCACATATACTTAATCACCCTATAACCTTTTCTATACTTTCCACCTTGTCACTATACCTTCCTTTGGGGATTTACCGAGCGCTAGTTCGCTGACGACATTTCCTTTGTTTTTTCTTTGGAATGTTCGTCAGGTGATATAGAGACATAGGAGATCGAGCCAAGCCAGGAGAACTTTAATCAGCTTTCAGCTCAGCCATTCAGCAGTCTATTTTCAATATGCCACTTGTTATGCATTTTCCTTGCACTTTTCTTTTCTGTTATTTTGTATCAAAACTATATAGAAGTGAATGTAAATGAAGTTGTTGTTGAATTTTAATTACTCTCGTTAATTCTTGACTGTTGTTATATTGCTTATAAACGCTTAGAGTATTTATTGCGGGAAAAGTCCTTCTTGGTATTAATAAGTCGTGGGCTTGTCGTGTGCCTGCTTCCATCTTTTAGGAAGCGGGGTGTGACAGGTCCGGATGAGTTCGCACATCGACCTGCCTTTATCTTACTCATACCTGGGTAGCTGTTACATGCAGCTAGTATCGCTGACAAGCTTGTGGGTTAACCCGTGAAGGCGTTGAATCTGAAAGTGTTTCGGATTCAATCAGATATGATTCTTTTTAACCTACTCCTGGCGTATTGCCAGGTCTTTACAGTCCCACAACGAAAATGCCTGCCCGGACAAAATGTTGATGTAGCGTATGTATTGGATACGTGCGGGAGTTCGATTAAATGCATGATTTAATCGAACATCCGAAAATACTAGCCGGTTTAAAATCCGGAATATTAAGTCAAGTGTTGACTTAATAACCGTATGTGAGATATGGTTTCTAGTATTGTATATATGATACACACTCTCTCTCCGGTATACGATACCGATGGATTATCGTGTATGTGATACATATACTTCCTCTCATAGCATATATATATATATATATATATATATATATATGAATTTGTCATTAGATGGCATATTACTACCCATATGATGGTGGGACCCCCCGCTCTGTGTGAGAACAAAGAGGAGAGAGGAAGGATATGAGAGGAATCTTTATTTATATTAGAGAAAAAAGATAAGTTTTCATTTCTTTTTCTTATGTCATCCTCTTCATCACTACTACAAAGAAGGGTTGCCCCTACGGATATATCCGTAGGTGCAACCCACTGCCCCTACGGTTATATACGTAGGGGCGAAAAAATACCCCGTAGGTGCAAAGGCCGCAGGTGCAAGTCGAGGCCCTGAACTTATCCCTACGGTTAAATTCTTGCCCCTACGGATATGTATGTAGGTCCAGTTTCCCCTACGGAGTAAGCCGTAGGGTATAAGATTTTATATTATTTACAGTTTATTTTAATAAATTACTTGGACCTACGGCTATATCCGTAGGGGAATGTACTACCCCCTACAGATATATTCGTAGGTACTTTTCAGTAGGGGCACAAATTCAGGATTCCTGATATGTGCCCCTACGGATAACCCCGTAGGGGAATGTCAGTGGCCCCTACGGATATATCCGTAGGGGGATTCCCAAACACCTGGCACTGACATCTGGGGGAAATATCAGTTACTGCTGATATTTAGCCCCTACGGATATATCCGTAGGGGTAACGTGTAGGCCTACGGATTAATCCGTAGGTACATATTATCTGAAAATTTTTTTAAAAAATGTCCTGCTTGATTTTTTCCCGCCCTGTGCACATTAATGTATACATCAATCAAATCATATATTGCAGTATTCATAATCACATCTCACGCATATATATAATATACAAAAGAAACACAAAAACTGAATATGATATAAATACAAACCAATATGAATATCGTTTCAAAATGTAGTACAATGTGTATGATATAAATAAATACATGTTTCAAAAAAAAAAGAACCAAAAATCTACCCTAGCTCGGTCCAGCTCGGTCCTGCTCCTCGGTCAATAAACTCTGCAATTCGTCGCGAGCGGGAGTCTGAGTGGGCGGTGGAGCTACAGGAGCTGTCTGCGGAACCGCAGCCGAAGGAGATGCGTATGGAGGTCGGCCGATCTACCCTGTCGCGTCTGGATATAACTTGTGTAAGAAGCGTGTAAGAACTGTTTATTATTCGAATTCATATCATTATTAAGTTATTTCGAAACCCTGTTTGGATATCTAGTTTGGAAAAGCGTTGTTTATTTCAATTACATATGTATGTATGATTAATAAAACATAAGTCTACAACCAAATAAGCTCAGGCTATGTACTGATATTGGATATGTTGATATCTATAATATGACATTATATTTTACTATTAAGTAGTATACATACCAGCATCCCATTCAACTCCTGAACGGTGGCCTTCAAGCTCTCCTGTTCCTGCTGGATACGTCGCTGACTGGAGACGGAGGAAGTAACCACCGGGGTGGAGTCCAACCTCATATGGGCCCTGCTAGAGCCCAGTCCTCGGCCTATCTCCAAACCTCCGTGGTGCCGTCCGTGTGCGGCGTCCAGGACTGGGGTCAGCAGCCTCGAATGTTGCCTTCCCCCTAGCAACTGTCAGAACATTATATTTAGCACATACTGGTCTATAAAATTGACAAGAAATACCAAAATCAACAAATTCAAAGCCTTACCTACAGAGATAGAAGATGTGCTCCTCTGGTATCTGCATGTATCAAAATTTGAATAATATTAATTAATTTCAGTACATACATACTAACAAGGTAAACTCGCATATAGCGCTGCTTACACATATGACAGGGAGTGAACAAGCTCTTGTAGATGCGCAAATCTAATCTCATCAAGCAGCCCATGATAATGAGTTGGACGACTAAGAGCAAAAGAAATGTGTGTATATTTATGATATAGCATTCTAAATCAATATACATGCCCTATATAATATATAAACATACCTGGAGGAACGGGAGTGACCTCTGTCCCTGATATGGACGCATCACCAACAACTAGACAATCAAACATTGACAATATAAGTAATTTTGACATAAACATGCATGGATATCTATAATATTACATTCAAAATGGATATTAGAGAGCGCACCTGCAGTGAGAAGTGGTAAAAGTATCACCCAACTAGGGTGTAATTTACAGAATCAGTTGAGACTCTTAAAAGTCATAGAAGAACCCGACCTGCACAAATCTGATGTATGCTTTCCATTGGACACTAAGAAGTCTCTAAAGGGAAAAGCCTATGTGAAAGCCATCATTAGTTCATATCAGAAGATTGATGCTGAAACAGAAAACGAGAAATGTCATTTTTTTCTTCTTCCGCCACATTACTGTCTTCTCCTTCTGCCACATTACTGTCTTCTCCTTCTTATGATGTGCGCGTGCAAATTCAATGACTATATTGAGAATATTGATTAATAGTGGGTAGGAAAAGTATTTCTCAAATGGCTTTTGCGTCTTAAAACCATAAACTACTAAGTAATGACATACATAATTTTTTTAGTATAAAGGTTGTTATTTTAAGTTTTCCCTTATAGAGATATGATCTAACTGCATCTATCAACTATAAGTGTGCAGAAAATTATGATAAGAAATCATAAGAAAGGGTCGTAGCCATGCATAACTTTGAATCTACATACCAAATCATGCACTTATTGTCATCTTGCCTTAGAATATAAAATATCTTGGAAGACAGTAAGCGAGCATTTAAATCTCGATAGCTTTTGACTTCAACATATATTTTTCTCAAGTACCATGAAATATACTTGCTCCGTATAAACCGTTTTCAGGAAGATGGATTAATAATGACAAATTATCCATTGTGGCTCACTAGGTTAGCATTTTCTCTTCTATTGACCATCTTTCTAATCAGCTTGGTAAATTTATTCGGAACCGGCTGCGAATCATTAAAAGACGTGCATAAGAAAGAGAACTAAAATACAGATATATAGCATACCGATACATCGAAACTTCATATTTGCGATGGCAATCCAGAGATATTTATTTCTACACACGTGGTGCGCGTGCGAATGCGTCAGGCATCATGGACAAATATTTCAGAACATGGAAAGTATTATTCGTATAAAGTAATTAAACTTTTAAACACCTTGAGTAGATATTTTCTTAGTTGATGCAATCATATCATGAGGACTAAATTTAAGCTATTATATATATGCTTATGTATTTTTCTAACCTAAAATATCACACACACACACAGAGAGAGAGAGAGAACACCTGGTAGGTAAATAAATCAGGTAGCAGGATCCTGAAGAAATAAAGTCCATAGCATTGCTCATCATCATCATCCATGATCCCTTTGATAATATTTTTTCAAAGGGATCACGGATGATGATGATGAGCAATACTATGGACTCCATTTCTTCAGGATCCTGCTACCTAATTTCTCTATCTACCTGGTGTTCTCCCCCCCCCCTCTCTCTCTCTCTGTGTGTGTGATATATTAGATTAGAAAAATACATAAGCATATGTATAATAGCTTAAATTTAGTCATCATGATATGATTGCATCAACTAAGAAAATATCTACCCAAGGTGTTTAAAAGTTTTAATTACTTTATACGAATAATACTTTCCATGTTCTGAAATATTTGTCCATGATGCCTGACGCATTCGCACGCGCACCACGTGTGTAGAAATAAATATCTCTGGATTGCCATCGCAACTATGAAGTTTCGATGTATCGGTATGCTATATATCTGTATTTTAGTTCTCTTTCTTATGCATGTCTTTTAATGATTCGCAGCCGGTTCCGAATAAATTTACCAAGCTGATTAGAAAGATGGTCAATAGAAGAGAAAATGCTAACCTAGTGAGCCACAATGGATAATTTGTCATTATTAATCCATATTCTCAATATAGTCATTGAATTTGCACGCGAACATCATAAGAAGGAGAAGACAGTAATGTGGCAGAAGGAGAAGACAGTAATGTGGCGGAAGAAGAAAAAAATGACATTTCTCGTTCTCTGTTTCAGCATCAATCTTCTGATATGAACTAATGATGGCTTTCACATAGGCTTTTCCCATTAGAGACTTCTTAGTGTCCAATGGAAAGCATACATCAGATTTGTGCAGGTCGGGTTCTTCTATGACTTTTAAGATTTGTGCAGGTCGGGTTCTCTCTAATATCCATATCGATACTTACATTCAAAATGGATATTAGAGAGCGCACCTGCAGTGAGAAGTGGTAAAAGTATCACCCAACTAGGGTGTAATTTACAGAATCAGTTGAGACTCTTAAAAGTCATAGAAGAACCCGACCTGCACAAATCTGATGTATGCTTTCCATTGGACACTAAGAAGTCTCTAATGGGAAAAGCCTATGTGAAAGCCATCATTAGTTCATATCAGAAGATTGATACTGAAACAGAGAACGAGAAATGTCATTTTTTTCTTCTTCCGCCACATTACTGTCTTCTCCTTCTGCCACATTACTGTCTTCTCCTTCTTATGATGTGCGCGTGCAAATTCAATGACTATATTGAGAATATTGATTAATAGTGGGTAGAAAAAGTATTTCTCAAATGTCTTTTGCGTCTTAAAACCATAAACTACTAAGCAATGGCATACATAATTTTTTTAGTATAAAGGTTGTTATTTTAAGTGCGCGTGCAAATTCAATGAAAGTTAGATTTGAGGATACCCATGTATGAGTTGTATTCTATATATGTGTGTTTCGATTTATGATTTCGCTTAAGTGTAGGGTTGTTTTTACTTAAAGAAGTATCACCATCTACTATATATAAAAAAAATATAGCAAACTAGGATTGGTATTCAAATCCCAGTCCAGATTGGTATTCAAAATTTATTTAATTAGTTTGTGATCCACATCATTTGATTCGTTGTTTGAGGCATCAATGTAGGCACAAATATCGGCGACGAGGAACTCGACGAAGAAGAACGAGGGCGGTGGCGGGCTGAGAACGGAGGGCGCGCGGTGGCGACGAAGAGAAAATTGGAGACGCGGGAACGAGAGAATTTTGGGAACGAGAGGGAAAGATATCGAGGCTTATATTGGTATCGATGGGAATATGAAGGTTTCATATTATCATCGAGTATCATATATTGGTTTTAACCTGAATATCTTGAGTCGCTCTCTAATTATGCGTTTGTTGTGCATTCGTGTTGTATGTGTAACATGATTTTAAACCATTGAGATCAAGATTGATAGAACTGATCATCCTACATTGCAATAGCATTCATCGACCAAAAATAGATTGCGGTCTGGATATGGCATATTGGCAGATGTTACCTATATGCATAAATCTTATGTCTAATGACCATAAGATTGTCGGAGACAGTTTTGATGTTTTGTGGGTTTGGTTTTATACTTGGGACAATCCAATGTTGACACACACACATAAATAACAAATTAAAGTAAACTAACTAAGAGGCATGTTTGAGTTTTATACTGGGATCATAAATAGCATGATGGCTGCAAACAGGTTGCTTGAATACTTGCAGACAATCCAATGTTGCCTCGCCATTTCTATAAATTTTAAACTCCCTGGAAAATTATCATCACTCAGGATTACTTTAGGGCCAGTTTGGCTGCTTCTTGCTTGTGATTCAACATTCAGCTTTTTGTTGATTTGGAACTCAGAGAGTGTTGCAAAACAAATCCAAAACTAAATAAACCTCAAACTAGCTACAGAGAAGGCAAACAGCAAACCCCATGAAGTTTGGCTTTCAAGGGTTTTCCCACTAAAATACACTTAGATGCAGCACTTTAAGGAAGCTTGCAGCAATATAAAAACTTTTAGGTAGTTTAGTCAAAAACTGCAGTGCTTCAAGATTGTTTAAGTTTTATGTGTGCTTAAGCTGTCATACAGAAATTATCGCTGCAAAAATGTTCGCAACCCTAGCTTTTCCAGCAACGATACTGGAATACGAGCCTCAGATATGCCAGCTTAGGAATCAAAATAAGAAAGAGATTTGGGGTTATCCTAAGTCCAAAGTCAAACGGGCTCGAGAAATATATAAACCCAAAAAAATGACTGCATAAAGATCTCATAAAGATGAAAAGGATGTTATGCAAGCTCTGAACAAATCTTGAACGGAACTTTCACAAGAATTTACAATACCCGACCAGAATCCAATCCTGAGTTTGATGAAGCTTCAGGCCTTCAGCTTCCCCACAGAAAATAGTTAGGGCAAACCCTTTGCAAAACCATAGCTTTCATGCAGAGATGACGCTCAGAACATGCCAGCTTCCAAACACATTGAATAATACATAATCTCCCATACTCTCTCTCTCTCAATCAGACAGTTTATATTTGGATTTGAATTTAGGAAAAGAAATAAGAAGGCTACAAACCAGCTTGCCTCGCCAATCTCATAACTATAAAGCTCATAAAAGTGGAAGCTTGAGGGCAAGCCATCATCGCCTCCATTCAATTGAAGCCAAATCATCCACAAAAAATAGAAATAAATATAATAATTGATCGATAGGCAAAATTGCAAGAAACCTATTCAGATTTTTGCATGAAAAAATAAGAGATGTAAATTAAGTAAAAGATTACCAAATGAAATTATCCCATCACTTGAACCCCCTCTCAAGACATTTTAGCAAAAATTCCCCCAGTAATTTTCTTCGGTTTAACCGTTTTATATCATAGAAGAAAGATAAATTTCAAATGTATATACATGCATACACACACACACATCATATACACAGTTTTTGAATGTTGCCAGAATTTCAACGGTAATTCTAGATTTTTCCAAACTCTGAAGGCTTCACAAAAATTTTAAATACAGATAATAATATGATTGAAGAGATCAATCACCAATTTTTTAATGAGGATCAACTGAAACCCCAAACAGAGCAAGCAAATTACAAAGATCCCAAAACCCCGCCAGCCCCAGCCCCCAGCCCCAGCCCCAGCCCCCAGCCCCAGCCCAACCCTAACCCCAGCGTGGCCAGCTAAACCCCAACACCAACCCTAAGGCAAACCCTAATCCCAGCCCCACCCCAGCAGCAGCCGAACCCCAACCCTAACCCTACCCTGACCCCGACCCCGACCGCGACCGCGACCGTGACCCCTGCCCAACCCCAACTCGCGCGCAACCCCAGACCCAGCCATGAACCCTAAGCCCAAAATAATCCAAAAATTCTTTAATTTACCTCGAGATTTACTCACCTGAACGGCTGCTGCTGGGGCTGGGGCGACGACCTGAACCGCGGTGGCGACGAGAACTGCGGTGGCGACGAAACCGGCGGTGGCGACAAGGAGAACGACGGTGGCGACGACGGCGTGGCGATTTGGGGATTTTTCTCGCGCCAGATCGAGAGAGAGAGAAAGAGAAAGTGAGCGTAGACGATCGGTCTGGGATCTTAATAAACCGATATTTACTTGTCCCTACGGATATACCCGTAGGTCCTTTATTTGCGCCACCGTAGGGGCAAATACCAAATTAAGAATTAATTTTTTAATTCTTGAACGTCAGTGCCCGTAGGGGCAACCATTTAGCCCTACGGAGTAATCCGTAGGGCCAAGTAAAATCTGCCCCAACGGATAACTCCATCCGTAGGGGCAACCCCCTATTTTACTAGTGCATCTTCTTCCTCTTGAGCCTGCCTCTTCAAAAATGGCAACTCATGAATTAGTGGAGGGAATTCAAAAGGAGAGAGCCTTTCATGATCACATTCACTTTCTCTACACCTAGCAAGTCCCTAGAGGGAGATTCTCCATTTGAAGATGGGGATGGAATTTTGGGAGGTCTCCTTTCACCGCGGATCTTCTACAACACTAGTCTAACGAGGGTCTTCCGACAGGCGATCAAATACGCTACAAAGGTTGTAGCACCCAAACTTGCTCTCTAGGTTTTTCTTTTTTTGCTATAATTGCTTGTATTTGATGATTCTTGGTTATGGATTGGTTCTATATTTGAAAATTTGTTGTTTTCTACTTCCACCGCGGTCCGTGAATGTCGCAACCTTAGGACCAATCCCTAACAGAAACAAATACGCTAAGCGTATTATAAGCAATATAAAATAGAACAAGAATGAACATGATAATGAAAAATCCAACTACGTTATATTTGCATTCCAAATTTCACAGAGTTTCAAACAGATACAAGATGTCTTAAAACAAAAATACAATAACAAGGAAGCCTCAAGATGCATACTAAACAGAAAAGCTGAAATAAACTAATAGTTGACTTGCGACGACCGCTGTGTGTACTCCTCCTCCGTCGGTTCCAACTCCTCTATCCCTTAACCATCTGACGAACATTCCAAGAAAAGAAAGAGACAAGATGGAATGCCCGTCAGCGAACTTATGCTTGGTAAGTCCCCAAAAAGGATATGAATATAAAGGTGATAAAGGACATGCATGTAAGTAGAATTTGAGATCTAATGTAGAATGAAAAGTAAGGGTGTCAATTAAACATAATAACTATATGAGCATGGCAATGTATATAAGTAACGGCTATTCTATTCTAACGTGTTTGTTTGTAGTTCGATAATGAAGGTATGCGTATATACAAGAGTAGTCCGTCAAACCCACGAGACAATGACACACGGGATTATGTTAGGTGATTTTCAGTGGACTTTCATGCCGCGATATACATTCCTTACCAAACTATTCCTTATCCCCGCGTATTTTAATTTATAATTAAAATTACAAGTCTTGCTTGAATCCATGGATACATAAGAGAGAGAGAGAGTGTGTGTGTATGTGTCAGTTCATGTTTCAAGTCGAGTTCAAGTATTCATGTCAAGTTCAAGTATTCATGTCAAGTCGTTATGTATTCATGGTTCGGATCAAATCGAGTCAAGCATGTAATAGCTTTAATCAAGTAACTCATGTAGATGCAATAAACGAGCGGTACATAGCATGCGATGTTTTAAGTATAAAATAGAAACGGATAAATTTACATGTCAATATTAGGTCCATTTTCCTAACATTTCAAGACTGTACAAACTCACTTTGTTTAAATAGGGAGATAGGCAAGTGGTAGCGCTTATTGTTTCTGGCTCTCCGAGGCTCAAAAGAGAATATGTCACTTAAACCCGTCCGCTACCTAAATACTTTAAAGTTACTAGTTTTATAAATCCACTTTACTTTTCAAGACCGCGCTCTGTGAGGAGCTTTGTGTCTTACTCTACTAAACCCCAAAATGTGCTTTAACCAGTATCATCCACAACTAGGTTCCCTTAAAGAGGGCTGTAGAGGCGGAATACGCAAAGATGAAAAGATAAAAGTTAATTGTATTATTAAAACCTTGTGGGTATTTTAATAAACTTCTAACTTTTGGAAATTTAGGGTATTATAGTGATAAATCTTAACTTGTAGAAGTTTAGGGTATTAGAGCGAGAAATCCCATCTTTTGGAAATTGAGGGTGTTTTAGAAAAAACTTAACCTTTTTAAAGTTAAGGGTATTTTAGTGAAAATTAATTATGGTAAAAATAATGGGGTTTGTTTGAAAATCTAACCTTGAATTAATTATTAATATTTTATGTTGAAATGTGTTGGGGTCAAAAGTTACACCCCGATCGACCAAGTCAAAATCAATTAACCCCCAAGCCAAGTGGCCCAAGCCTAAGTCAGGACCAAGTATGGAAGGGATCGGCTCCATTCCAAAAAGGAGGCAATAAATTAGTCTAAATGTAATTTTTAGAAATAAATGTATGTAAAATGGGTAGAAAGCCAAAATTTTGTAAACCCCATGGTTTATGTGCAAAAAGAAATAAACACATAAGGCATGGGGTGGCACAAGTGTCATTTGGCAAAGCCCAATGGGCTATATGTAAAATGTGTAGCTTATAAAAGCAACATGATGATGAAATAAAGAAGAACTTTCTCTCTAAAAAAAATTAGGCTTTCTGTGCCTCATTCTCCTTCCTCAAGGTTCTAAATCTTCTTTCTTTTTTTGAATTAAATCAAGAGTTTAACTCTTTTTTTTCCCAAAAAAAATAGTTTTTTACCATAAAACTCTTGAAGCGGAGCACGGATCTTCCATCAAATCCCCAAAATGGGTGATTTTTAAGTCTCGCCCCCTTTTCTCCAAGATCCAGCCAACAGAGAGGAGGAAGAAGGAGACCCATCTCCAAAAAAACCCCACTTTGGAAAGATCAAAGGGTCAAGAGAAGATCTAGGGCTCAATGGAGAAGAAAGGGATCCCATTTCATCATCTTCGAAAATCCCTTGGGAGTTTAACTCCGGAAAAAGAAAAAAAAGTCTTTCTTTATAGGAGTTTAACTCCAAAAGTCAATTGGGAGTACAACTCCCAGTGCAGGGGCTAAGCCCCTTTATCCTTTTTTTAGGAATTTAACTCCAAAAGTCAATTAGGAGTACAACTCACAGTATAGGGGCTAAGCCCCTTTTTCCCACAAGCGCCCAGCGCCCGCGCGCTGGGCACGTAAGACGCCGGCGCTCAGCGCCCCGCGCCCCGCGCCCACGCGCCGGGCACGTGAGGCGCCGGCACCCACGCGTCCTTTGGACGCTATTCACCCCTTTTTTATATACACTCTCCACAAAAAATTTCCCATTAGAAAAAATTTCTAACGGGGTGATGCCCCGCACACCGCAAGGGGGCTGCTAGCCTCCTTGACCCCTAACGCGCTATCCGGATAGCGGAACCCCCGTAAACTTTGCGAGGCCCCCGATATACACCAGATCCCTCAAAACACAACACATTGCACATTGAGTTCGCATGACCAGTTTGATCGGTCAATCAGAGGTTCCCTTGCTTCAAAAGCGAGGGGTAATTAACGGCAGCTTAGTTCGCGGCTGTCAGAGATTCGGATCCCCACAATCAATAAACCCCAGCCTGCCCTAAGCAGAGGGAATTGGTACATGCCTGACAAGTGTGCGCATTCCCATCTCAATGGGGTGACAAAAAACACCCAACAGATTCCGGCACACCTACTGGGACCTTATCTCTGCTCCCATATTTTGAGTTAAACGTTCATGCGAACTCAATCAACATATATATCGATTGCCTGTACTGAATTCATTTTTTGTGTGTACAGGTTAACAAGTTTTCAGTCACAATCTCGAACTCAGCAATCATGTCTCCCAAGACGAGCTTCGTTTCTGACGCAACTCCGATCCAGTACGTGGTCAAGATCAATGCCCACATAGTTCTCCCTGCAAGTCTCTGCCAGCAATGGAAGGAGCCATCCCGTCAATTTGGTTCCGTCATCATCTACCCTGCCGAAAGCGCTCATCTAGCGGAGGTTACGGCAAACCAGGTGGCCAAACCGGTCTCAAGGAGAAAGAGGCCGAATGTTGTGATCGCCAAGGCACCACAGCCCAAATGTAAAACGGTGTCTGAATGACTCTTTGGTGCTCCAGCTGGGGGCAAAACTAACGGATCAAAGGGCATCATCGAACGTCGCGAACAAGCACAGGCAACACCTCTGACAATTGCACAATCAGGCCTATGTCCAAAGCTCTCCATCGCTCGGTCTATGGCGGCTCCCCGAAGAGCCAAAGCCTGCCAAGTGCTCAAATCATAAAAGTTAAAGCAGAAGCGGCTCAGATACAGAGCCAATAGGAGAGCCAGGACTTCGGCCAAGTAGAATCTTGTGAGGTTCCAAGATCATGGTTACTCCATGACGATGGCTGAGTCGGCCGTAAAAGTCAGCAATTCCTTCGAACCTCTTAAGTGGGTTCAGAAAAATGCCATGACCGCCAGAATCAAGAAGACAACAGTCCGAACAATGCTAAAAAGAGATGTGTCCCAGCCCCAAAATAAAAAGCATGACACCGTCTCTTCAAGAGTCTATCAGGCGCTCTGTGCCGCACGAAAGCAGCGGGGAAAATCCAGAAAAGAAGCGCCAGCACCATTCAAGAACCCGGTCAGGCTAGCCTCCTTCAGTCGATTGCCCGTTACCAAAAAAGAAGGGCCGCGACATCAATCCACAAAATCAGCTGCCAATAATGAAAAGACAGCCGGATATGTTATCCATACGGTCTATATGGCGGGCACGCGTCCCAGCGATAACTTTTGCAGCAAAAGCAAGGATGGGGCCACCACATCCCAAGCCTAATCTGGCTTTAATGTGGTTGTCGTTTGCCAAGATCAGTTGCTTCCGCTGGACGATGAAAACCCTCTTGATGAGGCCGATAGGCAGAAGGACCTCTCGGTCCATGTGGAATCAAGCTCGGACAACGAAAAAGAGACGACATTCCACCCCAGGACTGCAGAGCAAGAGCTGCTTCAAGAGCTTCGAAAACATATCAGGAGCAAAGATAAAGAGATGGCCAAGCTTTACTCCAAAATCGATGACCTAACGAATGTTGTGATGCATCTCACGGCTCAAATTGCTTGAGCACCTTCCAATCAGGCACATGTCTCTACTCATGAGGCGGGTGATGATAACCCGAAGCAACCGATGCCTGTCCCCTTGGTCTAAGATTGGGCGAGCTGTACGAAAGCCGGCCGCATTCCGCTTCTAGGGACGCCTTTGCCCTAGATAGCACCATCCCACTAACACAAGATCGGATAATGGATTTGGTCACTAGCAAGATTAGAACATTGGTAGCCGAAGCCAAAACTCAGAAAGAAATCGACAGTAGTGGGCGGCCATATCCCGCACAGCACGATCTGATCGAGTTCCTAAGTGGCTACGTCATTCCTAAGTTCAGAAGATTTGACGGGACGGGAAACTCAAATCGGCACATCGCCCACTGTAAAGTGTTGTGCAGAAATACAGGGGGCAATGATGCACTCCTTCTTCGTCAGTTTGTCAACAGCCTAACCGGTGTCGCTTTCGACTGGTACGCAAGTATACCAGACGGGTCAGTCACCACTTTCGCACAAATGGATTCTCTGTTTCGGCAAATATTAATGAGTGCTAGTGACAAAATCTCCATTGTTGACCTTATAAGAACCAAGCCGGGGAAAAACGAAAGCAACATGGACTTTATTGCCCGATGGCGCAACCTCACTGTCAAGTGCGAACCGCCGCTAGAGCAGGACCATTCCATCACCCTCCTTATTGGAAACCTCAGCAATTGGATGGTCCCATTCTTATGTACAACAGGCCTCAAGACGTTTCAAAAGCTGACCAAGAAAGTCCAAATGCTGGAATGCTCGAAGCAAGAATCTACCCCGGACTCTTAGAGAGACAAGACTTGGAAGAGTAAAAGGGACGACAACCGTAGAAGTGGGAATTCCAGCAATACCAATGTCTTCAATGCGTCTGACAATGAAGACAAGCGAAAGGCAGGCGAACCCAAAACCAACCGGTCTCGAAAGCCAGTGCTAGGAGGAGAAGGGCCTTCACTAGAGGAGAAAAAGAATAAGGTTTAGTCTTTCAGAAGAGACAAGGTCCGCAAGATATTCAAAGATACCTTGAACAACGGTCTACAATTGCCAGAGTCGAAAAGACCTCACGAAGCAAAAATGACCGACAATCCTATATATTGCCCATACCATCGAGTAGTGAGCCATGCGATCGAGGATTTCTATATTTTCAAAGACAGGGTTGAGAAGCAGTACAAGACCGGGGAGATCAAGTTGTCCAAGAATGTGTTGGTGAACAATCAAGCCGCAACCACCAATTTCATAGCAGACAGCTGAACCCGCTACCCTGAGGAATGAAACTTACTCGCCGCAGGCTCTATGGAGCATGCACATGTCCAAAAAGATGAAGAAGATGCTAAAGAAACTTCAGAAAGAGCCCAGAACGGAATGGGAAGGGCAGAAGGAGCCCGCCGTTCCGGCTACCAATTTGGCTCAATCAGGCTCAAAATCTAAAAGGCTCAAGAAGAAGAAAAGTGCGGCTCAACGTGAAAAAGTGTCTGCAAGGAGATCGACCATTCAAAAATATATCGATTCTCTCGAAGACTATGAACAAAAGGTAAGAACTCTAATTCAATTGAAAGAGTTCTTCCCCGTAGAAGTGGCTGAAATTCTGGAAGAGCTAAAAAAGACTCCGATAACTAGATCCCTATAATGACCTACTACGTTGTCCACCTTGATAGCGACTCTGAGGAAGAACTCTGTTTTCCCAAGGAGGATGAGGAGCTCGCCACGAAGGCCAAGCAAATCCAGCTCAGAAGTGGCAGTGCTCTACCGCCAAATCAAGGCAACGCCCTAAAAGGGAAGGAAAAATAAGTTGCTAATGAAGAAGATGGCGGAGAGCTGGCTCATGAAAATTTGAGTCCTTTCTCGGTGGACTATAATGTCTTGGCTCAACTCCGAAAGCTTCCGTCTTTCTTGAGCATCTATGATGCCTTGGTCCTATCTAAGGAACTTAGAGATGTTCTCATAAACGCTCTACAAAACTCCGAGCGGTACCAGGCTCTCTTTGCGGAAATTGATATGAAAGAAGCCCAGTACACTCTGCATATAGTCGCGGTCACATTTAAAGATGACGACATGTTACTAGGAACAGCTGAGCACAACCGACCGCTTTACATGAAAGGGTACAACGACGGAGACCGGATTAATCGCATATTGATTGATCCAGGGTCCTCAATCAACATCATGAACTTGCGGACTCTGAAGAGTTTGTCAATGGACGTCCGACACCTGTCAAGGGAAAGGATTGTCATTCAAGATTTCAATCAAAATTGCCAGCAAGTTTTGGGATCCATAGCTTTGCCGATCAGGTTCGGGGACCTATAAACTGAAGCTAAAATATACGTGATCGATGCCGACACGTCCTATAAGATTCTCCTAGGAAGGCCATGGCTTCACAATTACGGCATCGTTCCGTCAACTCTCTATCAGTGTATGAAGTATACCAAAAATGGAGAAGAAAGACGCATTGACGGAGACATCTGGCCATTCGGTGTGCATGAAGTCCGATATGAAGATTTTTGGTACTTTGTGAACCTCCAAAGTGCTGAGCCACAGCTGACCAAAGACAGAACGGTCCCGAAACTCAAAAGCAAATCTGAGCCAGCTGTCACTTTCAAAAGCAAAAACCCCTAAGTGCGTACGCATTTCGGCAGTGACATTGATGAGTGCGATGTTGGAAGTCCGTCCGTCCATAAAAACCGCCCTCTTCTTGGTAGCAATACGGACGAGTTTGATATCGAAGGCCCATCCGACAGCAAAATTCGCCTTCGTTTAGGCAGCGACACTGAAGAGTCGGAGGAAGAGAACCTGCCTTGCAACAGCTATACAGATTGGGCCCCCACGCAACAAGCAAAGCTACGAGAGACCTTCGAAGTTGCAGAAGGGTCCCTAGCCGTCATAAGGGCACCGGGGCAGATAAGCAAATAGCTCGATGCATTGTCAGTCTCCACCGTGGACCAGCTGAAAACTTTCTACATTCCCGGAAGGAAAAGTGGATAGAAGGGCATCATGTTTTATGGGTCAAGTCCTGTCGCGCACCCAGACAATTTTTCTGTGACATGCCTTCCATAAGAGAGAGGCATAAGGTCCGTCCTTAATCCTAGATATTATGTGTCCGAGATGCGGGAATACTTTAAAAAGTGCGGGTGTCAGCTATATCAAACGGACTCCAAAGCGAAGTTTTACGAAAGGCTATGGCATCTGCTTCAGGTCTGAGCACTCATCGATGGACGAATCCCAAATAGACAGGGCATAGGTTTCATTCAACCTGATGCCAAAGCATGCAACATGATCCATGTTGGTGAAGCCAGCGAGAGGTCAAATGATGATGATGAGCTAGCCGGGCCAGAAGAAGCCCCTCGAGAGCTTGAAGATGGCGGACAAGCAACCTTCGACGAGCTAACCAAGATTGATTTGGGAACGTCCGATAATCCAAGGCCGGCCTACATCAACTCGCTCTTATCAGAGGACATGAAAGAGCAAATAATCGCTCTGCTGCATGAATTCGCCGACTGCTTCGCGTGGATGTACAAAGAAATGCCTGGGCTTTTTCCTAAAGTGGCCGTGCAAAAGCTGGATATATCTCCTGATGCTAAGCCAGTCAAGCAAGCTCCTCAAAGAATGAAAAGGGAACTGGAAGAAAAGGTCATCGATGAAACCAAGAAACTCATCGATGCCGATTTCATCAGAGAAGAGAAATATGTGGAATGGATCGCATGCATCGTCCCAGTGAAAAAGAAGAATGGACAGATGTGAGTTTGCGTTGATTTCAGGGACATCAACAAGACATGCCCTAAAGATGATTTCCCGCTTCCGGTAATGGAAATGATGGTCGACGATACCTCAAATTACGAGTTGTTCACTTTCATGGATGGTTCGTCTGGGTACAATCAGATAAAAATGTCGCCTGAGGATGAGAAGCATACATCATTTCGAACCCCGATCGGCATATACTGTTACAAAGTGATGTCGTTCGGACTAAAGAACGCAGGTGCTACATATCAAAGGTAAATGACCAATATCTTTGATGTAGGCATCGAATGTTATGATGACGATTTGGTCGTCAAGACTAAAGCCAAGGCCGATCACATCCAAGATCTCATGACCGTCTTCACCAGACTGAGAGAATACGATCTGAAGATGAATCCTCTAAAGTGCGCTTTTGGCGTATCATCGGGAAAATTCTTGGGCTTCATAGTCCGACATCGAGAGATCGAAGTTGACCCATCAAAGATAAAGGCCATTATCGAGATGCCTCCTCCAAAGAATCTGACGCGGCTAAGATCCTTTCAAGGCAAGCTCGCTTACATACGAAGGTTCATCTCGAACCTATCGGGGAGATGTCGGCCTTTCTCAAAGCTCATGAAGAAGGGAGTTCCCTTTGTCTGGGATGTCGAATGTCCAGAAGTGTTCGAAAGCAACAAACAGTACCTGTTGCACCCTCTAGCGCTTGTTGCCCCTATTCTAAATAAACCGTTGATTCTTTATACTACCGTGCTAGATGAGTCACTCGGTGCACTCCTTACCCAGAACAACCGCAACGACTCTGATTTTACTGTACGAAAATTCTCAAGTTAATGTACAGAATGGAGTTTCCAAGCCTGGGTACAAGTTAAAAATTTAATTTGTTTAAGAACAGTAAGAAACAACTTGTAGCTCATTGGTAAAGCCTTGCACTGCTGTGACGTATCCACTGTGTTCGAATCCCATCAGCCACATATTATTTTTCTGAAATTTTCTTTTAAACCTTTTGGAAGCCCAAACGTTTACACGTGCAATACACATAAAAATGAAAAGAAAGAAAAAATAAACATGTGTAAAATGATATTTATACAGAGAGGGACACGTGCACATAATCCACCGGCCCCTACCCCTAATTGGACCGGCGAGATGCCTCTATGGGCCGGCGACGGCGGGTCCCCCATAGGGAATGGTCCCCAAACTCTGCACACCTGGCTCTTGGCCTACCCCCATTACCCCCATACTGTTTGTTTTCTCTGCAATTTAACAGAGAATTAAAATTCATCATTAATCTCATTTTTAATGCTTTTTAATTCAATCTTTCAATTCCAAAATTCTAATTTCACCCTATAAATACAACCCCATACCCCGCCCCTCCACATTCTGAAATCTGTAGTCAAAATTATCAAAATTTTCTAAGTCCAAGAAGAGTACAAGTGGAGTTAGCAAGAGGTCGATTTCCGGCGAGAATCTACGCAAGTTCCAGCGACCCCACGACGCCACGAACGCTTCCACATCTTCTTCTACTTTCCCTCTTTCTTTCTAGCAAGCAAGTCCCATTTCTTATTCTACTCTTTCATTTTAAAAAGTCTATTTTCATAAAATATGTCGGAAGTGGAGTTAATACCGACACCTCTTTTAAAACATTATAAAATCCACTTTTTCTTATATGTTATTCATGAATATTATTACATCATACCTGCTAATCATTAAACTAATATTTAGAAACAATTTTCACTCTAAAACTGTAAGTGCACGGCAGCGCCCCGGCCGTCAGAACGAGGCCAAAATGCGGAAACGAAACTTTTACGAAACTTGTAAACCGGCACCACCGCGCACTTTAAACCCGGATCGGGCTATTAACCTAATCCTAGCAAACTAGAGAATGGGAAGGAAGCTATACCAAGCGATCCGTGTCCTTCGGTCTTCGGCCTCCGCACCGATCTCCTCGCGGAATCTCCGGTCTTCATCTCCTCATCGGAATGGGCACCACATCGCCGGGTTCTTTTACGGGCTCCCACCTCTGGACCAAGGCAACTCGAGCACGAAGTTGGCGAGTCGACGTGCCCAAGAAATGCTATAGGCTAGTGTAGAACAGTTTGTCTCTATTGGGGTTGAAGTTGCCATTTGATGGAGAAGGAAAAATGAACTTTGGAAAGGTGTTAGGAATTTTGTAAGCAAGCAAAATGAGATGAATGATTTTTCCCTCACACAAAATGAATCCTCCCTCCTCTTCCTTACTAGAAGTGGTCGGCCAAATATATGAGGGGAAAAGCAACAAGGGAGGTGAGTGTAGGGATAGCAAATGGTAACCATAACCCATGTGAAGATAATGAGGAATAAGGGTCACATCCATATCAAGATCAACTCTAATCTCATTTAATGCTAGCCATCATGAAAGCAAAGATGCTATTGTTATCATAATGCCTCATATCACAAATAAACCCTCCACAACTGCTAATTTGCAAATATGCAAATTAGCCCCTCCCATCACAAAAGTCCGGCCGTGAAGGAACAAAGAAAAACTGGCCGAAACGGAATGCAAACTGGCAACTTCAGAAAACCGATCCCGTAATAAATTACAGGAAAAACCCCGCGACTGTATATACATACCCGCATTTGTATTCCGACCGAATACAAATCCAATGAGACAAAATCTACACTGTACAATACTAGGATCCGGTTTAAACCAAAGCCCGCTAGTATTATCCGTCCGATCATGATCCGTGCAATACCGCACGTATCTGATCGAACCCTGCCATATCTCCATACGGCCTCTACAGCGTTTCGCCCAAAACTTGAGAAACTGGTCTGTGGTGGACTCTAAAGACTCGTCAATACTTTAGTTATGGATTTAACCACTAGCACGTCAGAGGTATTAGCCATACGTAACGGGCTACCAGGTATTGACCAAAAGGGATGTCTGTGAGCGAACCCATGCTGACACCCTACTGAGCCTGTCAGTGATAATATTCGTACAGTCCGGTCCGTTCATCTATAAGCATCGCATGGCGGGCCTAGGGGGTTGGTAAAAGTCAGACCCCCAAAAGCGGTACAAGTCGTGTCGGAGTGTAGCCCAGAACACCCTGAGATACTACTGGAATATCTACCAGTAAATCTCCTGTCTTGGCCAAGGACTTCGTGTAATGGCTCTCCTAGACACAGTGCGACCTCACCCCCAATACCGGAAGAGACGAACCCCTGAAGATCCGCTCACTGCCTCCATGTGGTTCGGGACTGTACCCAACTAAAACCTGTTTGCACGTCTCCTTTGAGCGTGGTTGGGTAGTAATCAAAGTACAGTGGGAACTCACACGAGACAAATGACGATCTCAGGTCGATGAACTAACCTGTACACATGTCACCAGGGAACTGCTATCTGACGTCTGGTATAAGACCAACTAGCATGTTCCCAGCGAGTCTTGTCTGGTGTACTCATAACCCAATGAGCACCTGTATACATCTTAGGTGAACCAACTGACACCAGTGGCTTGTGAGACCGACCACCGCCCCTCGTCGGGGTCTCGACTGTATACACTAGTCTACTCTGGAGTATCGATGCCCTGTCTCGAAACTCCCACGACTAGGGACCTTTTAAGGATGTGCTTATAGACCCCAGCTCCCACGTATATGATCGCCTTCATACTGCTGGCAGTCAAGCAAGAATCCTAGGGGCTCTATCAACATGTAATAGTGATCAGTAATGTCACCTAAATCAGTTCACGATGATAAAGATAAACCAGATAGCATACTATCATCTTGAGTAAGACTGTCCTACCGGTATAGGTCCTCCCTCAATCATTGCAATCACGTGCCTGTGATCCAAAAATTGACTCTGGGAGCACTATCTCCAACAATCTCCCACTTGCACTCAAGGCTAATTATTGCGATGTCGCATACTCACAGCCCGTATGATACCGAACACCCAACTCCTCTACTAGTCAGTCTCACAAAACCTGTTTGCGAAACTAATGTGTTCGAGGAATAGCCTCAGTGAGTGGATACGCTCAGATGTTTCTTTCTATGTCTCTCTTTATCTCATGTTCGCGGAGAAAGCCATCTCCCGAAATGAGCAATACCTGTCTTAGAATATGTCTGGATATCTGATGGGACCTAGCTCATAAATGAACTCCAAATCCAAACTTCTTAGACTATATCGTCAACTGAACTTAATTAGTATCCTGTGCCATGCCTCCCTCAGTATCCGCCTGGACCACCTGTCCAAACTGCTGCCCCTCGTCGGAGGGAAAACTATAACTCTGACAGCCACTCTGTCATGCAGGTCACCTTGGAAGCCTGGAATGATAACCGTCTCCTAAAGGAGGCTGTCGTTATCAAATCCCTAGAACATCCACTTATGTTCTAAAACTGCTTCCGATCGTTTCTCCAGGATTGGATCAATATCAACTTATTGCACCTACTGTAAAAACAACATCTGGTGTGGTAATTGACATCTTATGATTGATTCAATTGGCTAATGCACGTCCCTCTTCCCTTTAGTCTGTAAGACTCCTTTAGAGAGGGTGACTCCATCACCTGCAAGTATACTACCGTGCCAGGAGTCGTCCATTCTAAAAACTCTTAGAATGCTGTCTAAGTACCATGATTGGGAAACCACCCAAATCTAGATCTATAGATCTAGTAACCAGAATGTCTTGATATTATATCCAAGTCCCATGTGGAGAAACCACTTGTGACAACCAAACTATAACCGATCGTAGTATAGGAATATCACTTCCTACTCTGTGTATGTCATCCAAATACCAGGACATCACACCCTACTACCTTCTTAACAGATCCATCCCCTATTCTGATGAAGTCAAACCTATGACTGTCACATCAGAAATAGATGATCCATCTCCGCTATATCTGCTTTAGTCTACAAATAGACATAAGCCACCTGTCCACCAATGCTTCCGCTGCTCCCACCGACTACGACAACCCTCTGGCAGAGTCATATAGGCGTACACTTCTAAAGCTAGTTTAGAACGACGCTATACTCATCCTCCTGCCGGGTCTCACAGTCTGGAACAACAGCAATGGCAAATCTGGGTAAACAAGAACCTCCCTGTCACCGTCCTTGAGCATACCGAAGTACCTCTCGAGTGCCTGAGGTTACCCATCATGTCTGCGGAGTGGCTAATGGAATGTCAAACCAGATTGAATTTTTAGGTTCTTATCAAATTTTCAGTAATCGTTTGCGGTTCTGGAATCACTTCCAGTTCTACCATACTCCCACTACTGTTTTATGAAAAATCCATTTTTTTTATTAAAACTGTGGTGAGTCAAGAACAATATCACTATTGATCTTCCAGATGGTAGAAAGTCAACCCTCGTCATAGCCTGGGTCAACCCACAAACAGCCATTACAGAAACATGCCTTGAGTTATCCAGAGTCTGGTTTTAAGCATAAGCCGGACAACTCCCCGTACCTTAACATCGTCAAGATACGAACTATTCTATATCCAATACAGAAACAGAGGCACTGATTTAATTGAACCAGATTCAAATCATGCATCTATCTCCAGTGCATATCAACTAAATGGAAGGAGGTCGATCATCATTACTCAACTTAGGAATGCTTCCAATTATGAGTAACTTGAAAGAGAAGCAAGTTCTCTTAATCATTACTATTAACTGAATACCATACACAAGTATCTATATCTTCGATCACCTTGAAGAATCCCGATACTTGCAATACCTGGTTCTCTACTTTATTCATATACCTATA
Organism: Agapanthus africanus; assembly: GCA_030015575.1. Classification (NCBI taxonomy): domain Eukaryota; kingdom Viridiplantae; phylum Streptophyta; class Magnoliopsida; order Asparagales; family Amaryllidaceae; genus Agapanthus; species Agapanthus africanus. Next base: position 480,675,933 of record JASDDO010000010.1, on the reverse strand, counting down.
ACTTCTCAAAACTTGGACCCTGTGTTTCTGCGAAACACCTGTCTAAAAACTAGAGAAGTCATAAGTAAACCGAATATAGTACGAGGACCATCCCCTCTGTCCTAATGGACATTGGACAATATACAATACTTTGTATAAGTCCCTTGAGTTTAATAACTCATTCCCTGTGTGTCGTAGATTGAAAACTGTACTATGGTTATGAAGAATTACACCGCTGTTTAATGCTCCTTACCTAACCATCCACTGATATAGGTAAATGTCATAGACATAATTTCAAAAAGGTATATCCCACTTTATAAAAATAGACGTACAGATATATCAATTTGAAATTGGTGTATAACAACGGATATTCAAAACCAAATATTTGCCGTCCGGCAAACAACCCAGGCGATTTCCTCAAATATCACCAATTACAACGAATTCCGATAAAATGAGAATGATCACCTAATTCCCAATAACTTACTCCCACTCATCATCTGTAAAACCATACAGATGTGAGAATCATACCCGGTAAATACATACCCTGGAGCAAGGGCTAATTGGGAAATCAGTTTTCTTTTAACAATACACGGTGAAACTGAAACATTGAAATGTTTCGTAGGGGTATCCGGGTATTCCTAGTAATGCCTCTTCCATTATCTAGATTCACAACTGTAACCGTATATTTCTATGTCACATCTCCACATCCCTTCTTTAGTCATTACCTTCTGTACACCCTCTTAGGCTAAATGGTTTTCTTCCTTCCCTACCGTTCGGCACCAGCCTATGGTTTGGAAGAAGACTATCCAATAAGCATAATGGATGTACTGTCCTAATCCTAGGAGCACTCGCAATGCGAGAGAAGGTGAAGATAAAAGACAACCGAATAAACCTTATTCCTATTTCTCCTGAACCATAATCCATCCCCGAACTGGAACAAGTTCATTCGAGTTCGTATATAACCATACGATGGAGTATCCAATAAACTGTAGATCTTCGTAGTGATACGGAGTGTCCTAGAGAAATACAAAGGTGAAGTGGGAGTGGTAATGAAATACTTGGTTTGTTCGTGAATAGCAGTCGCAATTTACTTTGCTCTCCTTCTAATCCCTTTATTTTTCTTTACTTAATACCTTCTGTACACCATCGTTAGGCTAGTTGGTTTTCTTCATTCCCTACCGGTCGGCACCTGCCTATGGTTTGGAAGAAGACCATCCAATTTGCGTAATAGGTGTACTGTCCTAATCCAAGGAGCACTCGCAACCTGAGAGAAGGTAAAAGGAAAAGACAACTGAATAGTCCTATTCGTTTTCTCCAGAACCGGAAACCATCCTCGAATAAATTCCTTCGAGTTCGTATATAACCATACGATGGTTTTGTTCAATGGAAGTGGACGTTCATAGTAATACGGGGTGTTCTGGAGAAAAGGGTAAAAGTAGGAGTGGCAATGAGGTTTTGCAACTCTGACAATCTAAAAGCCAGTGTTTAAGAAGGTTCGGTCAACTTGGTCACTGAGTCATAGTCTAGGGTCAGGCCATGGTCGCTGCCAAAGAGAGAGAGAAAAGAAACACTCAGCGTGCACTCTAACCTAGATTAGAATGGTTATCATTTTATCTAATCAGGAAACCTCCCACTGTAACGTCAAATTCTCCTCCAAACCTGAAAGAAGAATTAGTCGGGATAACCCGAGGAGTAAACCAACTCATCAGTGGGAATCGGGATCCAACTATCATCGCATGATAACGTGACGGAATCCGCTCACGTTATCACACTCCAGAAGGTATGCGCATATCTGGCAAGTTTCAGTTTCTTTAGAAACTCCCGATGTGATTTTTGCCCCATGCTCTTATGACCTTGACTTTGGCCAACAAATCATAAGTCACATGTCAAGTTCTACCCGTCATTATCCAGGTTAATTTGAACCCACCCGTACAAGCCCTTGACTTTGGCCAACAAGGCTATACGACTGTCCCAAACCAATGCATCTATCTATGCTGCATATGAATATCCAATAGCTACCAAACACTGTGCCTTGACTTTGGCCAACAAACACAGCTTGAATACTATTGACTATCCAAATGAAATGACGGAGGGCTACGAATGGTTTTTGGCGAAAAACCTTTAACGTAATGAACTTGATATCGTTGAAGGAACCGGATAGCTTTTATGAAAATATAGTGGCGAAAACCTTTGCTAAAGAGGTCACTCCCGGTGAAGGGATCTCGGCTCTTTCCCCGTGGAATGAGGTGCAGGATATTCCAACTGAATACCACGATGCAAAGCAAAAGTAAACGACTATAGTGAAGTTATTTCCCTGACGCAAACTTCTGTCCAAGAGGTCACTCCCGGTGAAGGGATCTCGGCCCTTGCCTCGTCGACTAAGGAACTGGATATTCATAACCGAATACCACTGTGCAAAACAAAAGAGAACGCCCTTGCAATAACATCTTTTTGAAAAATGTTCCAACAACATCAGAATAGGTTTGTTTAGCTTGCATTGATCCGAATCAACGCAGTCCCATCAATTGATCACACCAATAAAGAACGAAAATAATGATGTACGTATATGCCATCCGCATTCGCCACTGGGTCCCGTCATCACCCATTAGGTTACTTAATTAACGACAGAGCGGGGACTGGACTAGCGCGGATGCAAAACATATACAATATCTACTAGTATATATATCAATATATAATATTCGCTCAAGGCGTGATAAAATGCAACATCACAGAAATGTAATAAGTATCACAGAACAATACAGATATCTGGGATCCCCAGGTTTCATAGAGCCGCTACTGAAACCCGACGTTCCCCTGGTCGTGTGGATAGCATGTGCAATGAAATCCTAGACCCCTACGGGCGCGGTAAGTTACCCGCCAAAACCTGAAGCGAGGCAGCCCCCTTCAACAACGTGAATAGACCACCCAGCACTTCATGGAATCCGGTAACTTGGGCACCCCTCCTTGGGTCAACCTGTACCCCCTACGAGTGCGGCGAATAGCCCGCCAATTCTAGAGTAAAGTCCCCTCCGTCTCAACACCATAAGATGTGGGCCCGTTGCCCTCTAGAACCCGGCTACCCGTGCACCCCTTCGCGGGGTAACCTAGTACAGAAAGTAAAATATACATACAACGGGTACATCGACCTCAGCCCGGTCGTGCCCCAAAAGAATAATATACAAACAGGCAGTAACGGCAGTCCACATGTCGGATGCTCGCCCCGAAATATCAAATGTACATATAAAACGAAACTGTACTAACATTGCATACAGGCTATCCCCACGACAAATCCGCAACATCACAGCACAACACAGAACATCAACGTGAATGTCACGTTCGCAAATCCGTCTAAAAGGGCTATAGCAGTTAGACAGGATTTACCGATCAAATGACATTCACGGTCGCAGATATAAAGTAAATACTGTGAACTAACATGTTTAAAATTTTCGATCGATCAAATTTACCGAGGTGGGCTCTAAGCACTACTGTAGCACTCAAAGAAAGTCTGGACCCAAAAAGAATATTCCAAAAACCCCATTTCCATATCATAAAAAACTGTAGAAATTTGGTGCAGAGAGGGGTCAAAGTGGAGGCGGAACCGCGGGCAATGCATGGGTTTGACCGCGGTTCCGCGGTGGAATTATGACGTCATGCGACCAAATTTCTACAGCAGTCTTAGAATTGCCTGCATGATTTTATGCAATGTACCAAATATTTTTTCGAGCCAAAACAAAATCGACAGAAAACTGTGCTTTTGAAATCGGGTTTTCGGAAAATCCGTTCGATCGAACTTATAAACACATTAGAGCAAGCTAGACTAGGTTAATGGCGTGGCTCTGATACCAGTGTAAGTGCACGGCAGCGCCCCGGCCGTCAGAACGAGACCAAATGCGGAAACGAAACTTTTACGAAACTTGTAAACCGGCACCACCGCGCACTTTAAACCCGGATCGGGCTATTAACCTAATCCTAGCAAACTAGAGAATGGGAAGGAAGCTATACCGAGCGATCCATGTCCTTCGGTCTTCGGCCTCCCTCCAATCTCCTCGCGGAATCTCCGGTCTTCATCTCCTCGTTGGAATGGGCACCACATCGCCGGGTTCTTTTATGGGCTCCCACCTCTGGACCAAGGCAACTCGAGCACGAAGTTGGCGATCCGACGTGCCCAAGAAATGCTATAGGCTAGTGTAGAACAGTTTGTCTCTATTGGGGTTGAAATTGCCATTTGATGGAGAAGGAACAAAGAACTTTGGAGAGGTGTTAGGAATTTTGCAAGTAAGCAAAATGAGATGAATGATTTTTCCCTCACACAAAATGAATCCTCCCTCCTCTTCCTTACTAGAAGTGGCCGGCCAAATATATGAGGGGAAAAGCAACAAGGGATGTGAGTGTAGGGATAGCAAATGGTAACCATAACCCATGTGAAGATAATGAGGAATAAGGGTCACATCCATATCAAGATCAACTCTAATCTCATTTAATGCTAGCCATCATGAAAGAAGAAAAGCAAAGATGCTATTGTTATCATAATGCTTCATATCACAAATAAACCCTCCACAACTGCTAATTTGCAAATATGCAAATTAGCCCCTCCCGTCACAAAAATCCGGCCGTGAAGGAACAAAGAAAATCTGGCCGAAACGGAATGCAAACTGGCAACTTCAGAAAACTGATCTCGTAATAAATTACAGGAAAAACCCCGCGACTGTATATACATACCCGCATTTGTATTCCGACCGAATACAAATGCAATGAGACAAAATCTACACTGTACAATACTAGGATCCGGCTTAAACCAAAACCTGCTAGTATTATCCGTCCGATCATGATCCGTGCAATACCGCACGTATCTGATCGAACCCTGCCATATCTCCATACGGCCTCTACAGCGTTTCGCCCGAAACTTGAGAAACTGGTCTGTGGTGGACTCTAAAGACTCGTCAATACTTTGGTTGTGGATTTAACCACTAGCACGTCAGTGATATTAACCATACGTAACGGGCTACCAGGTATTGACCAAAAGGGACGTCTGTGAGCGAACCCATGCTGACACCCTACTGAGCCTGTTAGTGACAATATCCGTACAGTCTGGTCCGTTCGTCTATGAGTATCGCATGGCGGGCCTAGGGGGTTGGTAAAAGTCAGACCCCCAAAAGCGGTACAAGTCGTGTCGGAATGTAGCCCATAACACCCTGAGATACTACTGGAATACCTACCAATAAATCTCCTGCCTTGGCCAAGGATTTCGTGTAATGGCTCTCCTAGACACAGTGCGACCTCACCCCCAATACCGGGAGAGACGAACCCCTGAAGATCCGCTCACTGCCTCCATGTGGCTCGGGACTGTACCCAACTAAAACCTGTTTGCACGTCTCCTTTGAGCGTGGTAGGGTAGTAATCAAAGTACAGTGGGAACTCACACGAGACAAATGACGATCTCAGGTCGATGAACTAACCTGTACACATGTCACCAGGGAACTGCTATCTGACGTCTGGTATAAGACCAACTAGCATGTTCCCGGCGAGTCCTGTCTGGTATACTCATAACCCAATGAGCACCTGTATACATCTTAGGTGAACCAACTGACACCAGTGGCTTGTAAGACTGGCCACTGCCCCTCGTCGGGGTCTCGACTGTATACACTAGTCTACTCTGGAGTATCGATGCCCTGTCTCGAAACTCCCACGACTAGGGACCTTTTAAGGATGTGCTTATAGACCCCAGCTCCCACGTATATGATCGCCCTTATACTGCTGGCAGTCAAGCAAGAATCCTAGGGGCTCTATCAACGTGTAATAGTGATCAGTAATGTCACCTAAACCAGTACACGATGATAAAGATAAACCAGATAGCATACTATCATCTTGAGTAAGACTGTCCTACCGGTATAAGTCCTCCCTCAATCATTGCAATCACGTGCCTGTGATCCAATAATTGACTCTGAGGGCACTATCTCCAACAAAAACTCCATGTAAATAATTTTAACTAAGCTTTTACGTTTAAATACCATAAAGTTTATATACGTTATCTTTTAAACATTTGCTTAGTGTACCTTTAGAAAACTTCACGAGGTAATGACCTACCTCTCACATACACACATATTGATATAGCACAATTCTCTTGAGACGTAACTTTTGTGGCGAAATACGACTTTTCATCAAAATACCTTGAACTATAAAAACTCGGTTATTTTTAAATGGTGTTATCAAATTCTTTGCGATTATGCCTCTACAACCCATTTTGGGGAACCCGCTATTGGATGGTGCGGATTATCGCACATTCTCGGGCTAGTAGAGTGAGATGCAGACCTTCTCACGGAGCATACGATCTCGAAAGAATTTTAATATGATTTTTAAGAAAAACGAGATTTTTTACTTAATAAATAAAATTAATTTTTAATAATTATATAAATATTATCAAACCATATATTTTTAATATATAATAAAATTCCATATTTTCTAGAAAATAAAAGAATGACAAGTTTCATTAAAATACCATCAAGTATCAATATAAGAGAGGTTACACTAAAATATCATGAACTATTCAAGCTAAGTTACTATTCATAATATAGCCCACTCTTTAAAATTCACATCCATGAAAACCCTAAAGAAAATAAATAATTACTCGAGATTTATTTTGAAAGTATATAAAATATTTTTCATAAAACCCCCTCGAGGTATATAAAATTACATTAAGGACCCTAGTAAATATAGATTTAAGCGGGACCAATTCTTTTGAGCCTCAGGGAGCCGAAGAAAGTGGGTGCTTGCCTATCTAAGGTAGAAAATTAAAATAGGGTTATCAATGATAATTGTCCTGGAAAAAGACACAAATCATGCCGTCCATGTGCAGCAGTTACCGATAACTTCTAAACCTAATTCAGGATCCAAATTCTGTTCTAAGTGTCTGACTCAAGTCTGAGTCCAAATCAATCTGAATCTAATTCAACATGAATCCAATATATCAAACATGACTACTTGAACCTAAACTTGAATATCAGAATAAAATCAACATGCAACTTGACTTGACCGAGCCATGGCTATTTTTTGACTTGACTACATGACTACTTGATACATCCTGAATTGTTTACATGAACAACTTATATCATGGTCTCGGCAAGTCTGATAACTACAATCTATATAATATACATTACGGGGTTTAATGGGGTAGACTGGTACAGAATGTTTTCGAAGTGGAACGAGATGGTCACTAAAAGACATCTACATGAACATGCATGCCGTTGTCCCGTAGGTTTTGACGGGGCCTTGTACTTCCGATTACCATAGTCCACGGACCAAGTTGGACTCCTCTCGTATACACAGATACATTCTGAACCAAATTACAAACAACTACGTTAGCAAAACAAACATATAATTTACCAGTTCTATTCTCTTTACTTATCTATTCCATTCTATCTTTTGGGACTTACCGAGCGCTAGTTCGCTGACGACATTCATGTCTCTTCTTTCTTTAGAATGTTCACCAGGAGGACTCGACTCTTAGGGGACCGAACGCAGTCAGGACGATTTGGAGCAATTCACAGATGAGCCAGACTTTTAGGCTTTTACTTGTACTTATTTTATGTTCAGTTCATATGCCACTATTTAGGCATCGCTTTCTATCACTGTACTTTTCTTTTCAGTTGTATGTAAAGAAACAATGTTAATAAAAGTTGTTATTATTATCTCTTGTTATTCTTGTGTATTCGTTTATATTGCTTATTTACGCTTAACGTGTTTACTTCTAAGTAAATACGTCGCGCCCCGTCACGTTTACTTCTCCGTATACTGGGAAGCGGGGTGTGACAGGTTTTGTTGGCGGCCCATGCAGGTCAGTTCTGCATGGAAACCTAAGCAATATGTCCCAAGAATTATAAGAATCAACAACTAAACATTCCTTACATTTCTAAGCTTTTGAATCTATCCTAATCCTTTCTTTTCTTTCAAGGTTATGGATTCCCCGACAACACCAGCACCAATATAAATGGAAACACTCCACCTCCTTTACCACCACCACCTACCATAGCAGCTCCTATCAACAAGCAGACGGCATTGCTTGAGAAAATAAAGAGCCTTCTGGAGGGTCAGCGGTAGCAGACTGCTATTCTCTTGCACCGCCCAGAAGCTGAGGCACCCGGAGTCAAGAAATTCCGGGCATTGCGAGCCCACTAGAGGCAGAGGAATGGAGTCCATTGAAGATGACCTGGCAGCAGCACAAGTGCCAGAGATTGGTTGGGTGAGAATTGCGAAGCTACACCTTACAGATAATGCCAGAGTATGGTGGAAGGCTGAAGAAAACCGTCTTGCCCAGCCGATTGAATGGAAGACTTTTCACGACATGTTCGACTCGATATACTTTCCCAAGACTGTCCGTTTGGACACGGAACATCAGTTCATCCACTTGCAGCAAGGTTCGATGTGGAACAAATCCGTAGATGAATATGATGCTGAGTTTACCATGCTTGGCAGGTTCGCGGCACACTTGATCCGGACTGCTGAGATCAGGGCACGGAGATTTCAGCAAGGGTTGGATCCGGAGATCCAAGCCACACTAGCTACAGGGGATTTTCCAACCCATGATCTTGCGCTGAAGGCTGCACGACGATATGAGGCAGTAGTGAAGAAGAAGGGCAGACCTTAAACTGCCAGTGTGAAATGTTCTGCCACTCAGATTGCAAGAGGAGCCTCTTCCATGCCAACTTTTACACGCAGGAGACCGGAAGTAACATTTAACCGGCCAAGTTCAGATTTTTGCTTCTACTGCAAGAGAGATGGACACTTGGTAAAGAACTGCAGGCGTGCAAACGGCCTATGCTTAGTTTGTGGCGCATCCACTCACGACATTGGAACATGTCCTCATAGACGCAACCCAGTTCCCGCACACATCACCTTTCCGCAGAAGCTAGCTATTCGGACTCCTGCAACTCGTCTTGCCCTACCTGCTCCACCTCCTCGTGGACCTCCTGCACAGCCTTCCCCTCAGTTCCACCAGGCAATGAGAAACATGCCTCAAAGACGGAGAAACATGCCCAAACGACAGAAGAATGTACCTCCAACTAGGAGGAATGTACCCCGACGTCAGGCTTTCACCTTAGCGGCCGTAGAAACCGAAGTTATAGACCAGGGTAACACTGGTAATCCTTCTTTTTTTAAAACTCTTGCATCCTTTCGTTCTTTCAAACATATTTTTTATGCACTTTCAGTAGTTCTTTTCACCACCACTGTCATCAAATTTTCTTGAATCTATTACAACTTCCTTCTATAAATTTTGAGGACGGAATTTTTATAGGAGGGTAGAATGTAACGACTCTAATTTTACTGTATGAAAATTTTCAACTTAATATACAGAATGGTGTTTGCAAACCTGAGTACAAGTTATAAATTTAATTTGTTTAAGAACGGTAAGAAACAACTTATAGCTCATTGGTAAACCCTTTCACTGCCGTGACGTAGCCCCTGTGTTCGAATCCCATCAGCTATATATTATTTTTCTGAAATTTTCTTTTAAACTTTTTGGAAGCCCAAAAGTTTACACGTGCAATACACGTAAAATGAAAAGACAGAAAAAATAAACATGTATAAAATGGTATTTATACAGAGAGGGACACGTGCACACAATCCACCGGCCCCTACCCCTAATTGGACCGGCGAGATGCCTCTATGGGCCGGCGACGGCGGGTCTCCCGTAGGGAATGGTCCCCAAACTCTGCACACCTGACCCTTGGCCTACCCCCATTACCCCAATACTGTTTGTTTTCTCTGTAATTTAACAGAGAATTAAAATTCATCTTTAATCTCATTTTTAATGCTTTTTAATTCAATCTTTCAATTCCAAAACCCTAATTTCACCCTATAAATACAACCCCATACCCTATCCTCTCCTCATTCTAAAATTTTTAGTCAAAATTATCAAAATTTTCTAAGTCCAAGAAGAGTATAAATGGAGTTAGTAAGAGGTCAACTTCCGGCGAGGATCTACGCAAGTTCCGGCAACCCCACGAACGCTTCCACATCTTCTTTTACTTTCCCTCTTTCTTTCTTGCAAGTAAGTCCCATTTCTTATTCTACTTTTCATCTTAAAAAGTCTCTTTTCATAAAACATGTCGGAAGTGGAGTTAATACCGACACCTCCTTTAAAACATTATAAAATCCACTTTTTCTTATATGTTCTTCATGAATATTATTACATCATACTTGCTAATCATTAAACTAACATTTAGAAACAATTTTCACTCTAAAACTCCATGTAAATAACTTTAACCTAGCTTTTACGTTTAAATACCATGAAGTTTATATACGTTATCTTTTAAACTTTTGCTTAGTATACTTTTAGAAAACTTCATGAGGTAATGACCTACCTCTCACATACACACATATTGACATAACACGATTCTCTTGAGACATAACTTTTATGGCAAAATACGACTTTTCATCAAAATACCTTGAATTATAAAATCTCGGTTATTTTTAAATGGTGTTATCAAATTCTTTGCGATTATGCCTCTACAACCCATTTTGGGAAACCCGCTATTGGATGGTGCGGATTATCGCGCATCCTCGGGCTAGTAGAGCGAGATGCAGACCTCCTCACGGAGCATACGATCCCAAAAGAATTTTAATATGATTTTTAAGAAAAACGAGATTTTCTACTTAATAAATAAAATTAATTTTTAATAATTATATAAATATTATCAAACCATATATTTTTAATATATAATAAAATTCCATGTTTTCTAAAAAATAAAAGAATGACAAGTTTCATTAAAATACCATCAAATATCAATACAAGACAGGTTACACTAAAATACCATAAACTATTCAAGCTAAGTTACTATTCACTAACATACCTCACTTTTTAAAATTCGCATCCATGGAAACCCTAAAGAACATAAATAATTACTCAAGATTTATTTTGAAAGTATATAAAATATTTTCATAAAACCCTCTGGAGATATATAAAATTATATTAAGGACCCTAGTAAATATAGGTTTAAGCGGGACCAATTCTCTTGAGCCTCAGGGAGCCGGAGAAAGTGAGTGCTTGTCTATTTAAGGTAGAAAATTAAAATGGGGTTATCAATGGTAATTGTCCTGGAAAAATACACAAATCCTGCCATCCATGTGTAGCAGTTACTGATAACTCCTAAACCTAATTCAGGATCCAAATTCTGTTCTAAGTGTCCGACTCAAGTCTGAGTCCAAATCAATCTGAATCCAATTCAACATAAATCCAATATATCAAACATGACTACTTGAACCTGAACCTGAATAACATAACAAAATCAACATGCAACTTGACTTGACCAAACCATAGCTATATCTTGACTTGACTACATGACTATTTGATACATCCTGAACTGTTTACATGAACAACTTATACCATGGTCTCGGCAAGTCTGATAACTACAATCTATATAATATATATTATGGGGTTTAACGGGGTAGACTGGTACAGAATGTATTAGAAGTGGAACGAGATGGTCACTAAAAGACACCTACATAAACATCATTTTCGTTGTCCCGTGGGTTTTGACGGGGCCTTGTACTTCCGATTACCATAGTCCATGGAGCAAATTGGACTCCTCTCATATACACTGATATATTCTGTACCAAACTACACACAACTACGTTAGCATAACAAACAGATAATTTATCAGTTCTATTCTTTTTACTTGTCTATTCTATTATATATTTTGTCACGCCCCGCTTCCCGGTATACGGCGAAGGGGACGCGACTGGTCCGCTATGTATTTACTCTGAAGTAAATACGCTAAGCGTATCTAAGCAATATAAAAGTAAATACACAAGAGACAGGATATCTAAACTGAACAGCAACTTTATTTATAAACATTCTTTTGTACAATACATGAAAAGTAAATACAACTGAAATAAAAGCGATGCCTAAACAATAGCATATCAGGAATGTAAAGTACTGAGAGGAAATGTATACAATGAAACTAAAGCGCTGGGTCTTCAGCAAACTTATCCAAGTCTTCAGCAGTGAGCTCAATCTCTGATGGGTCCAAATCACCTGACGACATTCAAAGAAGAAAGAAAAAGAATGTCGTCAGCGAACAGATCGCTCGGTAAGTCCCAAAGATAAGAGGAGAAATAGAATAGACAGAGAGTAAGAGAGAGAGAGAGAATAGCTTTTACAGTTGTATTATATTGTTATATTTAGTGTTAATGCTGTTGTTTATAGCTTGGTATAGAAGATACCAGTGTATACGAGAGGAGTCCCACTTACACCGAGGACTTTGGTAACCCGTAGTATAAGGCTCCATCGATAATACCACGGAACAACGATATGGATGTAATTACGTCTTAAGTGACCACCTCATGCCACCTTTAAAATATTCCGTACCAGTCTACCCCTTAAACCCCGTAGTGTTATTTTGATTGTATTGTTGTATTGTATTGTCTTGTATTGTAAACTGTATAGATTGTATAATTGGACGACTGACCGAAACCATGATATCAGTAAACGGATGTAACTGGAGAATCATGTATGTAACTGTAGAATCATAGATGTAACTGTATAATCATGTAAATGGAATGTATATCCATGGTTCGGTTCAGTCAAGTTGTATAAATTGATAATTGGATTTATGGATTCATATTGAATTGTAATATTGTAAATTGTAGATTGTAGATTATAAATTGTACTTGAATCATATTCAAGTCAGATTATAATAAGACTCAAATTGATTCAGACAATTAGAAAAGTAAATTGAAGTCCTGTTTGTTTTGATGTTATCGGTAACCGCTGCACATGGGCGACAGAATTTGTGTCTTTTTCAAAGACGATTACTGTATTGATAACACCGTTGTTAATTTGTTTATCTTAGGTAGGCAAGCACCCACTTCTCCGGCTCTTTGAGGCTCAAAAGATTGATCCCACTTAAACCTAGGTTTACTAGGGTCCTTAGGGTAATTTATAGAACTTGAGGGTTTTTTTATGTAAAAATACTTTTATATAATTTTAAAAATACACCCCAAGTATTTATTAATCGTCTTTAGAGTTGTAATGAATGTAGATTTTATATTGTGATATTTCTAATGAAAATATCCTATTTTCATAAATAAAGCTATTTATTTGTAATATTGGTTTGTATGGAATTCATGGTATTTTAGTTTAAAATGATTCTTGTGATATTGTAGAAAAGGTGGAATATTTATAATACTTCAAAAATAGATATATTTATGTTACATATACATATATTTATATGAAAATAATTTTTGTATATATTTATAATATTCTAGAAATCTCGTTTTCTTAAGATGTTGTATTTTAAATCTTTCGAGACCGAATGCTCCTTGCGGAGGTCTGAATCTCGCACTACTAAGCCCGAGGATATGCGATAATCCGCACCATCCTGAACGGGTTTCCCAAATGGGTTGTAGCGGCGCTTTGCAAAGATTTGTATAAATACTAATCATTAAGGAAAACGGTTTTATTAATTATGATATGAAAAAGTGTCGTTTTCCCGTATTCTATGTTCTAGGGTCTCCTAAGTCAACTAGATTGCTCCTAACTGGTCCAAAGTGACAAGTTGTGAGATACCTCAAATCGCCTCTTCACCGCCAATTGTGGCCAGGTAGGTACAAGTGAAGAAAGGAGGGATCCGCTCACGAATCACCGTGAGTCGGGCCTTTTAAAGTTACCTTTCTCACTTGTCTAGCCTAGACATCATAAAATCAGGTTTAGATAAACGACTAAATGCCCACAACCTTATCCTATTTTTATAATAAGTGGAATTTATTTATAAAGATATATCAATACTAAATCTTTTAGAAATAGTTTTATTAAGTAAATGGTATTTAAATGAAAATGTTTGTTTTCCCGTATTCTGAGTTCTCGAGGGTATCGTGTTATGCTGCATATGAGTGTGTGAGGAGGTAGGTCGTTACCTCGTGATCTACTTAAAGGTATAGCAAGTTTAATGGGGTTAAATGTAGAATTGAAACAATGTGGGATTTAAGTGAAAAATATGATAAATTAAAATAGCCATCATTTTATGAAATGAAACTTGATCAATTTGGTTGATTAGTATTTAATAGTCAACATGAGAGAGTTTAAGTATAATTGTATTAACGAGAAGTGAAGTTTTATAAGAAAACCGAATCGGAAATCGGATTTGTTCCGATTCCGTCGGGTTTTGTAAATCCGTTTTTTTTAATAGGAAAGGAAGATAGAAATGGGACTTACGGATTTTGGACAATTAGAAGAAAGAGATGAAAGAAGAGGAATCGCCGGTGCGTCGCTTCGTCGCCGAGAGCTCCTAAAATGATCGTCGGAAGTTCACCGTAGTTTCGCTTCGTGCTTGTTTTCAAAGTACACAAGTTTCTTGGAATTTTTTTTAGAGAGTTGGCTCAGAGTTTTGGAGTGAGAAGGTAGAGGGTAGGGGTGGTATTTATAGGGTTAGGCTAGGGTTAGGGTAGATGAAGGGTTTAATTGAAAAAAATGTAAAAATATATAAAAATGTATTAAAAATTGGAGTAAATAGGGCTTTCTGACTTCTCTGGAACCGATCTGGGAATTTAAAGTATGCAGGGGGGTATAGAATGCTAAGAGCCCCAACTTTTGTGTTGGGGACTCGGCCGTCCGGCCGAGTCCGGCCGGCGGCGCCGGCCCGAGTCGCATGGTATGGAGGGGGGGTCTCGAGATGTAGGCTCTGGTACTTTCAGTTTTTCAAGTGTAGTAGGAAAATCTGGAGTTATCTTGTGTGGATTGTTGGGCTTCTAAAGAATTTAAAACAAATAAAAATTAAAAATAATGTGGGGCATGGGATTTGAACTCTGGTGGCTTGGTTCAGCAGTACAAGGTATTACCAATGAGCCACAAGCTCCTTCTTATAATTAAATTGCTAATTAATTACTTAAGTCTTGTGCTCGGGCAATAAATACCCCTTTATGGATTTTTGAAAAATTTTTGTAAAAAACTTGTATATGAAATTTAGGGTTGTTACATCTTTTGGGACTTACCGAGCACTAGTTCGCTGATGACATTCATGTCTCTTCTTTCTTTAGAATGTTCGTTAGGAGGACCCGACTCTCAGGGGATCGAGCCCAGTCAGGACAATTTGGAGCAGTTCACAGAGGAGCCAGACTTCTAGGCTTTTACTTGTACTTATTTTATGTTCGGTTCATATGCCACTGTTTAGATATCGCTTTCTATCATTGTACTTTTCTTTTCAGTTGTATGTAAAAAAAGAATGTTAATAAAATTTGATGTTATTACTATCTCTTGTTATTCTTATGTATTCATTTATATTGCTTATTTACGCTTAACGTGTTTACTTCTGAGTAAATACGTCGCGGCCCGTCATGTCTACTTCTCCGTACACTAGGAAGCGGGATGTGACAACAACGAGGAGGGAAAAGAAAATGCTCTCTACTATCTCAGTCGAACTTTGGTCTGGGCAGAACACAAATATTCCCCGATCGACAAGCAATGCCTGGCTCTGATATTCGCTGTGAAGAAACTAAGGCGCTATCTGCTCGCTCATCGGGTTATGCCGATCTCCAAGGTCGACCCGCTCAAACACTTAATAACCAAAGCAAGCCTAGTCGGTAGAATGGCAAGATGGGCTATCATACTGCTTGAGTTCGACATGGTCTATACTCCTCAGAAAATAGTAAAAGGGCAAGCTCTTACCGACTTCCTCGCTGCTCATCCCATACCAGAAAGTTCGCTACTCAATTGCAAGTTACCCGACGAACAGGTGCTGCATCTCGAAGATAACGAACCATGCTAGGAGCTCTACTTCGATGGAGCCTCATCAATAAGGAGCTTCAGCAAATCAAGCATCCCACAGATAAAAGTAGGAATAGGATTGGTGTTCGTCACGCCATCGATAGGAACCCTACAACGTTTTTTTGCTCTCACCGAGCCTCGCACAAACAACGAGGCTGAGTACGAAGCTCTGATAGCTGTTCTGGAGCTCGCCATAGAAACGGAAATCCTTCGGCTACGGGTCTACGATGATTCCCAGCTTGTCATCAACCAAGTAAGTGGCGACTATAAAATATACAAACCCGAGTTAGCTCGGTACAGAAGCCGAGTGGTGGAGCTCATGAAACAGTTCACTCACATTGAACTGATGAGAGTCCCTAGGGCATTGAACGGAAAAGTCGACGTACTCACTCGCCTATCCAAAGAGCTGGCTGATCCCGGCATGGATGAAATTCTTATCACAGTCAGGATCCAGAAAATCCTATTCCTAGTCTCATTACGAGAGGAGGAAAGCACAGAATAAAAAAGCAATCTTGCCGAAGAAGCTTTGATCATTCAAGACGGGCTCGATTGGAAAGAACCCTTCATAGAGTATCTCCGATACAATAAGTTGCCCGAAGAAAAATCTGCGATGGTTCAGTTGAAGAAAAGAGCGCTTCGATTTGTGTTTGTAAATAATACGCTATACTGCGGATCATATGACCAACTCTGGCTCAGGTGTTTGTCATTGGCTGAAGCCCAAAAAGTCATGAAAGAAGTTCACTCAGGCGTCTGCGAACCTCACCAGTCTAGCCCCAAAATGCGGCTTTAGATCAAACGGCTTGGGTATTACTGGCCTACCATGATAAGGGATTGCAAAGATTATGTGAAGAAATATCATCTCTGCCAAATTCACGGTGATTTCATTCACAAGCACTCCAATCCATTGCATCCTACGGTGGCGTCATGGCCTTTCGAAATTTGGGGCACCGACATAGTTGGTCCAATTGATCCTCCGTCATCCAAAAGCCACCGGTTTATATTGGCCGCAACTGACTACTTCTCTAGTTGGGCTGAAACCGTTCCCCTAAAAGAAGTCAAGACAGAAGATATTCTGACGTTCTTTCGGTATAATATTCTATACCACTTCGGTACACCTAAAAGAATCATTTCTGACAACGGGCCTTCTTTCAAGAGCTTCAAAATCTTAAGGTTCGCTACTCAGCACAAGATAGACTGGAGAAATTTCTCCATCTATAATCCAAGAGCCAATAGGCTAGCCGAAGCTTTCAATAAAACTACATGCAAGCTCCTGAGGAAAAATGCTTCAGCCAACAAGAGAGATTGGAATCTCAAACTTCACGAGGCGTTGTGGACATATCGTACAATGCACTGTACTCCAACTCAGTCCACTCCATACTTATTACTCTTCAGAGTAGAGGCGATCCTCCTCCTCGAAATTGAAATTCCAAGCTTAAGAATGGCTGTCAAGCACGAGTTGACGGAAGAGGAAAATGTCCTCCTTCGGCTCAAAGAGCACGACGCCCTCGAAGAAAAGAGGCTCACAGTACAGCAAAATATGGAGCTGTATCGAGCCCAAATTTCATGGGCCTATAACAAGATGACTCATCTCCGTGCCTTTAAGAAAGGCGAATTGGTGTTGGTTCTCAAAAGACCGATCATCCTCAGCCGACATGCCAAGGGAAAATTCGAGCCAAACTGGGAAAGACCATACGTCATCGAGTAAGTGTTTGACGGAGGATCCTACCAGCTGATAAATGCCAAGGGAGAAAGGCCCATGACACCCATCAATGGCCGATATCTCAAAAAATACTACGCGTGAATGCTCCAACTTACAGGCGAATTGAGCACACCGGCCCTACGGTCTGGATTATACATCCTATAAAACCGTATACAATTCACGGGCATAAATGACCCTTACCTCTCCCAAGTCCTACCGGCGAGACTACATTTAAAGTCCCACCAGCGATAAAACTAAAAAAAAGATATGTCCACAAGCGAAACGGGCACAGATGAAAACCTGAAAGGGCTCCACGAGTAAAAACAGCAGACTGCCGGTGAGTTTGTGAAAACCCGAAAGGGCGCAAACTCGTGAAAAGAGATGAAATACACTCGCAAATTCCTCTCGACCTTGTGAGAAGAAAATCCCCGCGTGAGATCTTTACGGCTCACAAAGGAGCAAAACACTTAGGAATCCCCACGATTCCTAGGGAGAAATACACCTGCGAGATCTTTTTGACTCGTAGGGAGAAAATCTTTTATGAGACCCTTACAGCTCATAAAATCGAAAAGCCTTAGGTGATAGGGATCTAAACCTATCTCCTAAGCCATCATTCCCTAACGGGCATGGTAAATGATGAGTCACTCCTGGCACTACACTTTAGTGTTAGCGGTGCTGATACCGACCCAAAACTCAAACTCCAAATTCCCAAACGGCGAATGATGAGTCGCTCCTGGTACCATATTATGGTGCAGCGATGTAGATGCCAACCAAAATCCAAATTTCTCAAATTCTCCCAGCCCTACGGCCAGTCTTCAACTGGACTACCGTATACAATCCACGGGCATAAACAAGCTAAATCACACCCATACCGCACCGCAATCATCAGTCCCACGGCCGGTCCCCGCCCTTGGAATTATGCTTCATTTAGGAAGACTCACTCATGTGTCCTCACGATACATGAGGAGAACAAAACTTACGAGATCCTCTCGACTCGTAAGAAAACACCTTTGTGAGATCCTTACAACTCATAAGGGAAAAACAGACTTCCGGGTTCTCACGACTCCTAAGGAGAAAATATGCCTACGAGATCATTTCGACTCGTAGGGAAAAAGTGCTTTTATAGGACCCTTACAGCTTATAAAATTGAAAAGCCTTAGGAGATAGGGACCTAAAAGTGTCTCCTAAGCTATCGCTCCCCCAACAGGCAATGGCAAATGATGAGTTGCTGCTGACACCACGTTTCAATGTTAGCGGTGCTGACGCCGACCGAAAAACCAAATCCCAAGTCCTCCCGGGGCAAATGATGAGTTACTCTTGGTATTATTCCAATTCAGCAATACCGATGCTAAACAAAATAAAAATGCCATGTTCCTCTCAAATTCAAAAATCCCGCCAAATAAGGCAGAAGTAAAACAAATCAAATCAAAATCCCACCCGGCAGCACTTCTAAGGTCGAAAGTCCTGCTGGACAGGTAAAGAACTTCCAAAACAAATCAAATCAAACAAATCAATCCGACACCGCAAGAAGCGGAGCAAGTCAATTTCAACCTCGACACTACAGAAAGAGGAGCAAGTCAAATCAAATCCCGACACCGCAAAAAGCGGAGCAAGTCAAATCAAATCCCGACGCCGTAGAAAGCGGAGCAAGTCAAATCAAGCACTGACCATTCACGTCAGAAAAAGGGCAGCACCGACCGTCTACGTCGTAAAAAGGACAGCACCGACCGTCCACGTCGCTAAAAGGGCAGCAACGAACGTCCACGTCGCAATAAGGGCAGCAACGACCATCCACGTCGCTAAAAGGGCAGCAACGACCGTCCATATCGCTAAAAAGGCAGCACCGACCGTCCACGTCGCAAAAAGGGTAGCACCTACCGTCCACATCGTTAAAAGGGCAGTATCGGCCGCCCACGTCGCAAAAAGGGCAGCATCGACCTCCACATCATCAAAATGGGAACCAAATTAAGTCAACCTCCACGTGAAAGAAGGTCCATCAATTTCATGCATACGACCCATATATGTGGTGTACAGTTATTGATGGGGGGCACTTTGTTGGGGTCAAAAGTTACGCCCCGATCGACCAAGTCAAAGCCAATCAACCCCCAAGCCCAAGTCAGGACCAAGTATGGAAGGGCCCGGCTCCATGCCAAAAAGGAGGCAATAAATTAGTCTAATTGTAATTTTTAGAAATAAATGTATGTAAAATGGGTAAAAAGCCAAAATTTTGTAAACCCCATGGCTTATATGCAAAAAGAAATAAGCACATAAGGCATGGGGTGGCACAAGTGCTATTTGGAAAAGTCCAAGGGGTTATATATAAAGTGTGTAGCCTATAAAGGCAACATGATGATGAAATAAAGAAGAACTTTTTCTCTCTCTTAAAAAAAATTATGGATTCTTTGCCTCCTGCTCCTTTCTCAAGATTCTAATGCTTCTTCCTTTTTTTGGAATTAAATCAAGAGTTTAACTCTCTTTTTTCCAAAAAGAAACAGTTTTTTGCCATAAAACCCTTGAAGGGGAGCGCGGATCTTCCATCAAATCCCCAAAAGGGATGATTTTTAAGTCCACCTTCTTTTCTCCAAGATCCAGCCAACAGAGAGAAGGAAGAAGAAGACCCGTCTAAACAAAACCCATTTTGGGAAGATCTAAGACTCAAAAGAAGATCTAGGACTCATGAGAGAAAAAGGGGTTCCCTTTCATCATCTTCGAAAATCCCTTGGGAGTTTAACTCCGGAAAAAAAAAAGTCTTTCTTTTTAGGAGTTTAACTCCAAAAGTCAATTCAAAGTACAACTCCCAATATATGGGCTATGCCCCTTTTTCCCGCCCACGCGCCAAGCACGTGAGGCGCCGATGCTCTGCACCTGCGTACCCAGCGCCCACGTGCTAGGCACGTGAGGCGTTGGTGCCCACGCGTTCTTTGGACGCTATTTACCCCTTTTTTTTTATATATACACTCTCTACAACACTTTCCCCGTTAGAATACTGATATACCCAAGATCCCTAAAACCACAACACACGCACACTGCATATTGAGTTCGCATGACCAGTTTGACCCATCAATCGGAGGTTCCCTCGTTTCAAAAGCGAGCGGTAATTAACGGCAGTTTAGTCCGCCGCTGCCGGAAATTCGGATCCCCATAATCAATAAACTCCGACCTGCCCTAGGCAGAGGTAATCTATACATGCTTGACAAGCGCGTGTATTCCAATCTTAATAGGGTGACGAAAAACACCCTACAAAATGTTGTTTTGGAAAAGTTGGTGGGATTTTATAGAAAAACTCAATTATTAAAAGTTAAGGGGATTTTAAGGAAAAACTAGTTCGAAGGAAACTCGATGGTATTTTGTGCAAGGCTACTCTATAGAAATTTGCTACAAAATTTTAGTGGATTATGATTCAAAAGTGAGTGTGGGGTAGGTCATTACCCCATGCGTTATCCACGACTAGAGTTTAACAAATTATTAGTATTTGCTACATTCTAGTTGTTACAGCATGTATCCTATCATGCAAAACAGGCAATATCATAACAAGTAATAGAATAACATTAGTTTATTCAGCAATGTCAATTCATGTATAGTTGTATTGCAGCGGCAACAGATTACTTAAGACACAGCAATATATCACAATAATATAGTTGGTTCTAATTAACAATGATTACACACAAAAACTAGAATTATAAAGAAAATTGACATGGTATCAAATTTGTAGGCAACCAATTATAACTATTTAACCAAACATGTATGTTTTCTTGCTAAACATTTTAAATGTATATGAGATAAATAATTTAACATGGATTAACCGGGTTTCAAAAAGTTAAAAGGAAAAGGCAACATACAAGGGGTATATACATGAAGGGTGAAGAGGGAAAATAGAGAACTTATGACCAGGGAAAAGAAAGAAAGTGAAAAGAAGAAAGAGAGATGGAAGAGATGGAAGAGAACTTATCGTTCCCGCTTGTAGGAATATGAGCGAAAGATATATGAAAAGAAGCCTCGGTTTTAAGAACCGAGACCTCTAACGCGAAGAAGACGGCGAGCTTAATCTTATGATGTTCTCTTGGCGATTTGTGGAGCAACGGAGAAGGATGAAAGGGCTTGGGAAAGTCTTCAAGGTGTTTTAGCGGAATTTTTCAGTATAAATTCAGAGGAGGAAAATGTTTCGGCAGTCAAGGATTTGTAGGAGAAGGAAATAGAAATATGATGAATTTAAAATGAAAATTAAATACATTAAAAGAGTTTAAATGTAGGAATTGAAGGGATGACAGCACTCGGGTTGGAGTGGGGGAGTTTGGGTAGTCGAAACGAACAAAAGAGAGCTCAAGGATCGTATGAACATGGGTGGGGCATGTTTGGCCTAAGCCTAGCCGTTCGAACGAAGTCCTAGGCCGTCCGGGACGGTTTGGCTTTGTTGGATGGGGTCGGGTCTCGAACCATGGGCTCGTGCCAACGTGATCGGTCTAAAAATATATCTCGTTCTTTTATAAAATCTCAAAACTCCGTGAATCGCTCGTAAAAATTTCGGGATTTGAAAATGATAAAAATAATTTAAAATAAAAGAATTGTATTGTAAGGATTCAAACACACGAACTATGGGACATCGATGTAAAGACTTAATCAATGGGCTACAAGTTTGATCTTGTACTTAAGTTACCAAGAATTACTTATAATTCGATACAAGAACAGTAAACGACATCTTTTATTAATTAAAATAAAAACAACGGTACACGAAATTTAGGGTCGTTAGAGGAACGGTAGATCGTAAATTTGTTAGGTTATTCGCTTTCGTGGACGAGTGCGATCGACCGTAGAATTCACTTTCATGGATGGGTGCATTCGGCTGCATATTTATTAGGTTATTCGCTTCCGTGGATGGGTGCTGTCGACCGCATAATTCACATTCGTAGTCGACCATATATTTATTAGGTTATTCACTTTCGTGAGCAGATACGATTGACCGTATAATTCACTTCCGTGAGCTGGTGTGGTCGACCGCATAGTTATTAGCTTATTCACTTACTTGAGCGGATGCGGTCGACCGCATATTTATTAGCTTATTCACTTTCCATAGGCGGATGTGGTCTTTATTAGGTCGTTTTCTTCGGTAGACGGATGCGTCGACCAAATTAGACCTTAGAGGCGGCCGAATTAGGGTAGATCGGGTGGTGGATCCTTAGTGTTTTAACTGGTATGGAACTCATGGCAAGCTGGATGTAACACATCGGTCCATTAAAAACCATGCACAAATTCATACCCTTTAAAACCTACTGTTTAGTTTGTTTGGGTCCCAAAGTGTTTCAATGAGGGTGGGACCCCTTCCGAGCTGGGTGTGAAGCGTCTCGGTTCATTAAAATATTGCATTTATGCATAACCTCTAAAAACCAAGCATTTTGCTAATTTGGATCCCAATCCAAGTGGTTTACGGGGATAGGGACCCCACTCCTCAGATTGGGTATGACGGATCTCGGTTCATTAAAACCTTACTCATATGCATCATATTTAAAACATAATGGAGGGCTTGTTTGGATCCCAAGTGTTTTAATTGGGCCAGAACCCACCCAATTCCCAACCACTAACCCTCCGGCTCGGTGTGACGGCTTCGATGAATTAAAATCTTGTATATACACCTACTCTTCAAAACCGAACATTGGACTTGTTTGGGTGTCAGGTGTTTATTAGGGCTAGGCTCTACTATCGGTTAGGTGTGGTGCAACCCAATCCATTAAAACCTTGCGTATATGCATACTTTTCAAAACCGAGCATTTGACTTGTTTGGTTCTTTAAGGCTTTAATGAGGCTGGCAACTATATCGATATTGCATGCAGCGAGTTTTTGATAACGGAAAACCTTTTCAGAGGGTTTTGACGAGATTCTTTAGGCTGGGTTTTTGTGATAAAGAAGAACTTTGCTAGAGTTTTTTGACAATTTATCCTTCTTTCTATGAATAGTATAATATGGTAATTCATGTTTACCAAGCAAGACAAGGTGAAAAAGTACTCTCATGCTCAAATCGATGTACCTATGTCTTGCAAAAATTATCTTTTTACAATTTTTTCGCTTGATTCGATGAATTATGAAAAGGGAACTGGTGACGCCGTAGACCGAAGCCACTACGGCCCTTAGTGGGCTTTTTGCAATTAGCCCCACGGGCAATTAGCCCCACGGCAAGCCCTGAATGCTCTTGATGAACACATGGTTGCATTTACAATGATCTCTCTCAAGAAGGAACCATTTAAAAAGCGACCGTCACGCCTCAGGTTCCAATACAAATGGTATTGTTCACTCTAGACAAAACCCTATAGTTTTATCCTTCGGAGCGAACTGGACTCGAGAAGGGGCGACATTTCCCTGGAGGCCACCCATTCTATGTAACCCAAGTATGCTTAACTACGAAGTTCTTTCAACTCTGGAGTGTCGGTTCATCCAATAGGCACCTCCGTAATTGAGGGTGGTATCATTACATTTATAATGCAGTTCGATCCTTTTTCGGAATGTGCTTTTGGAAGCCGATCTCATTATTCTGAAGCGGCTCCACACTCATATTTCCATGTGTCCGCAATAGACCGTACTGAGTGTGCACAGAGCAGATCACTATAATGTCCGAAAACCGTACTGCCCTGGGGTGTTACATCCCCCACCTAAGAATAATGGTTTGCCCTCGAACCATAAACCTACTATTGAAAGACCTGCACGAGCCACCATAAAATGTCACGTCCCGCGTCTCAGTACGGATGGTATTGTCTGTTTTGCCCGAAACTGTATGGTTTTGTTCGGATTTCCCTAGCCCGAGCATGCTTAATTACGGAGTTCTTCAAACTCCGGAGTGTCGGTTCATCCAAAAGGCACATCCGTGATTAATGGTGTTATCATTACATTTATAATGCAGTTCAGTGTTCTTTCGGAATGTGTTTCAGGGACCCGATCTCATTGTTCTGAAGCGACTTCACACTCAGATCACCATGTGTCAACAACAGACCGAACTTGGTGTGGACAGAGCAGGTCACCATGATGTCCAAAGACCGCACTGCACTGGGGTATTACAACGATCTTTGATATAACAATTGTTTTAATAACAAAATATAAATTTCTCTACTTTTTACTTTATTATAGAGCATTTTATCCAGCATGGCAGTTTGGGCCAAGTTCTTGGTGCAGTTGACTTTTTGTAAGGTTCATTGCAGTGTTTAAATCAAATCAATAATGCACATAAGTTTTAATTTTTATTTTTTTCCCTCCCACAAAAAACTAAGCATTATCATTTTTGCTACTGTCATATATACTTATCATAATATATTTATTAAGTTATAGGCTTTCGTGGGTGGATTGTTGTTGACTGCAGCTGATTCATTACAATAGACTATAGACACAACCAATTTAATATAAATTAATGATGACTCTGTGGGGTTTTAACGGGTTGGGACCCACCAGCTGGGTGTGACGCCTCCAAGCATAGATGCATACCTTTCAAAACCGAATGTTTGATTTGTTTGGATTGAAAAGGAAAGTGGCTTGAGATATTGAGAGAGTAATAAGAAGTTGACAAGGATTTGGGGATTTTCCTCAATTGGTATTTTTCTTTTTTCTTTTTATTTTTTGCCCCTGGAGTCAAGCCCTAATCTTTCGTGAAGGGACAGGCTGGTGGGATTGGCGGCAGGAGGGGGCTGGGGAGAGGGGCGAGGGGGTTTCCTTGATTATAATGATGTATTCTTTTTTCTTTCTATAATGTCATATATGCCCCTCCTATTATAATTATTAAGTGTGATTGATGGATCTCTGGATGTTACCTTCCGATGATCTGCAGCGAGCGTTGATGGATGGCTGAGATTGAGTTGGAGGTTGCCTCCTGGAGCGTGTGGATCTCAATGGGTTTTATGTGGTTGAGGCCGAGCTACCTGCAAGGAAGTCCTGGGATGGTTGTGCCACCTAGGACCCTCCGACGATCAAGTTAGACGGGGTATTTTGGCAGAGTAGCGGTCTATTAGGGTAAAAAATGGCTTACATGAGTCGTCTGAGAGAGGGTTTATATAGTGGCAGCCATGGACAGGCAGGCGCGAGATTCACGCCGGCCGTTACACACCTGGCGTTACACACCTGGCGTTACACACGTCGGGCCGAGAGTGGTCTGACCGGTCACCCGGGGTAAGCTCTTATTTGAAGATATCGTCGGTGCGTATTCCCGGGCAACTAGTTGTATTTTCTTGATGATGTCAGCGGATCAGGGAGAGATCTCGCATTAAAGAGGAAGCGCCGGTTTGTATGTACGTTCGTCGAAGCGCCAGACCACGTGTCTGGTGCTGGTTGGCTGACGAGACGAGCTGCAGGTGTTCCCGCGCCCGATGGGATGCGCCCAATGTGAGTGCGTCAGGTGGAATGTTGTCGGCCGTTGGTTGCGAAGCGTTGCTTTGGCGGGAGGCGATCGAAGCCGTAGGATATGTACGCCGGCAACTATAAATAGAGGTGGGATCCTCTTCAGGGTCCATACCTCATCATAATTTCCTCGTCCCTGGTCGTGTTAGCTCGGCGCTCATCTCCTCAGGTCGGATTCCTTGTGTTTTCTCTTCCGAGGACTCATCCCTTTGATCGGGTTAGATGTCTTCAATCGAGGAGTCTGTAGAAATAGTCCGGGAAGAGTCTAGCGAGTCATCTGTAGTTTCCTCTTCTTCTTCTTCCTCTTCTGCTTCTTCCTCTTTCTCGTCTGAGTCGGAGTCCCTCCGGGAAGTTAGGGTTAGTCATGCTTCCTGGAATCGTGCGACAGGGGCGGTCCCCAGAGCGCAGGTTATGGGTGCTCTTGGCACGTCATCCATGCTGCGGCATGCAGATGAGCTCGCCACCATCCGGACTCGTTTCCACATTCCTCCCGGCTACTCGCTTCGTCCCGAGGAATGGGAGAGGGCAGACCAGGTACGGGGCAAGGAACTTGCCTTGTACTTTGAAGCCTTTTGGGCCGGGATGCGCCTTCCCTTCTCCCCCGAGGTGAGTGCGGCATTGAATTGTTTTGAGTTATCCCCGGACCGGTTAGTGCCGAACTCTTGGAGGATTCTCCTTGGGGTCCTGGTCCGGTTGAAATTACGTCTGATCCCTTTCAGTCGGAGACTTCTTGTTTCTTCTCTCTGCTACAAAAACCACCCCGGTACTCGCAGGGGCCAGCCGAGCTGGGTATACATCTCTTTTAGAAAACACCGAGGATGTGATGCCGGGTCGGGGGTCGTCGTAGTACCTTCTTCCATTCTTGAATAGAAAAAGAAGTTTTTGTTTGTTGGGCTGCCCGAGAGTGAGAATTGGCCTCTGCCCATCCAGTGGCATAGGGCCAACTGCCCGCGGGTGAGGCGGTCGAATGATCTCGACACTGTGGCGGTGTCGGAGTGGGAGCCCCTCCCCCGGGCTGATGTGTTGCTGTCTGAACGGGCGCTCAGTTGGGCCGGGCTTAGCCCCGCCTAGTTCGCGGGTAAGTTAGGAGTTTTCAGGCGAGCTGTTTAGACTTGTGTATTCTTTCACTTTTTCTGGCATTGCTGACTCCTTTGTACTTTTTTCTTATGCAGAACCCATGGACCTAGGCAAATTTTGGGAAGCCCTAGTCGAACAGAAGAAAGGGAAGAAGCCCGGAGGCGCCAGCCCTTCTCGCCCGTCGTCGGCTCCGGCTCCACCGACAACCGCTCCATCCAGGCACTCAAGCGCGCCCCGGGCCCCCGAGTCCAGCCATGTGCCGAGCTGGAAACGCGTTCGGGAGCAGGAGCCCCGGGCTCCGGAGGTGGGAAGCGAGACGGGCTCTCCTGCGTCTCTCCTCAAGAGGTACCAGAGGACGGTATCCCATTCCCTGACTTTCCCGATTGTCGTGGACAAAGAGGAGCTTCGCTTTGAGATGCTCTCGGGGCTTTCTGTCGCCGATAGCCTGCTCTCGGAGATGGAAAGGTCGGCCGAGGGCAGAATCCCTCAGGGGACCCTCCGGGCCCAGATGGAGGCCATAGCCCAGGAGGCCATGCAGGTCAGTGTTTGTACCTCACTCGGGTCTTTATTCAGCATTTTTGTTCGCAAGGTTGGGTGCCCCCTTTTCTTTTTAACCCCTCCTTTGTTTTCTTTAGGTCCTCCAGCATGCCGCACTTGTCGTCAACACGGAGGACGAGGAAATTGCCCCGGCGATGCAGGCCACGACGAGTTCTCCTCGCGGGAGGAGAGCTCAAGGCTAGAGTTGCAAGCGGCGATGGAGAGGGTCGCTGCCCTCGAAAACCGGGTGGTGGCC
The DNA here is from genome assembly GCA_030015575.1 of Agapanthus africanus. NCBI lineage: Eukaryota > Viridiplantae > Streptophyta > Magnoliopsida > Asparagales > Amaryllidaceae > Agapanthus > Agapanthus africanus. The sequence goes on along the minus strand of JASDDO010000010.1, from coordinate 480,648,261 downwards.
GGGGATCGGGAGATCGCCAAGTGCCGAGAGGTCGCTCGATCCGCCGAGGCTAAGTTGGAAGATTCCAAGGTGCTTGTCGCCACCCTGAAGAAGACGGCGAACACCCTCCAGAGGGAGAACAAGGCGGCGAAGGAGGGAACGAGGCGTGCCGAGCTCCGAGCGTCGAAGGCGGTGGAGAGCTATAAGAAGTCGGACCAGTACTACACCGACCTCGCTGGAGCCGCTGCCATCGTTTGTGTAACATTTTAAAAATAAATAAATAAATAATTAGATAAATAAAATTCTTTAGGTGAATTTTCTAATAATCGGTAAAATAAACCGTATTTTCCGTAAAACTTAACTACAATTATTTTTCAATATAGATTTAAATACGTCTATTTTAACTATGTAATTACTAGTATTTGGTATTTATTTGGTCACTTATAAATTGTTAGTTTGATTAAATATTTTCCTAAATTAATTAAATTCAAATATTATTTTAAGCCTTTAAATATATACATTAAATTAGTGATAAATACAAATTTGAATGGGTCAATTACACACATATGAACCATGACCGCTAAAATCTAGTTGTAACATAAATTTTTTAACAAGTTAACTCCAAGTTCTAGTAGGTTCTAGGGTTGCAACTATGGAAATTTAAAATAAAGTAAAATGGGAATAGAAATCGGTTTAATTGCAAATGACACATGTATGTTTTTATTTGCCTAGAACATTCCACACACACACACACACACACATACACATCAACCCACTCCTTTTTCTGGCCGAAAGTGCAGCAGGAAATCCCCTCATTTCTCCATTTCATTTCTACTCTAAATCATCACAAATTCATCCCAAAAATCCAAGCTAAAACTCACAATTTCAAAACCAATTCTTCTCCAATTTTTCCTTAGCCTACTCATGAATGGATCTTGGTGTGTGAAACCATTTTGGAAGCATGTTTCAAGTTAGATCTCAAGATAATTTTGAGGTAAAATTCTTAACCTAATGGCTAATTTGTTGTTTAGTTATGCTAATCTAAATTATTCAAGTGCTAATTTGGTTGTAATTGCTAGTTTAAGAAATTCTAGAAAAGGGTTTGATTTTGAATTAGGGTTTTAAGCATTACAACTAGGTTAATCAAGTGTAATTTAACATCCTAATATATGCACAAATCTAGATTTGTTGTTAAATTGTAAAGAGTTACTTCAAAGTTATTAAAATTTGATAATTTTACAAACTAGGTTTTTATATATATATATATATATATATATATATATATATATATTGGTGAGATAAAATTATGATGAGGGTTTCTATCATTAGATTATGATTTTATTGAGGATATTAACATGTAAATGGAATGCAAAACCTAATCTAGTTACTAGTTGCTAATTGTTAAATTAAAAATTATGATAATTATGCTATTTTGCTAACTAGGTTTTTAGAAATTAATTTAAAATGTGGGATTAAAATCTAGTTAGGGTTTTTAGCACATCATTAAGGTTTCCATGAGTGGTTTAACAATTTAAAATATGCAAAATCTAGCTTAGTTATTGAATTGTGAATTTTGCTTTAAAAAGTGTTAAAATTTGATATTTTTGCAAACTAGAATTTTGGGTTTAATGGAAATTGATGAGATTAAATTTAAGTAATGATTTTTATGATCTACTTATGATATTTAGTGAATATTATGGCCACTAGTTGTGTTAAAATATCATGTTTCGAATTAAACCGGTTATTTGATGCTTTCTAGGTTTTCGGAAATAAATCGATTTGATTTATTTTGAGATTTTGATGAGTTACAATCTATTTCATATTATAATTAGTGATTTGTGAAACCACGATTGGTGTGTTTGGATTTTTCTCGATTAATCGGCGTTTGTACGCCGATACCGGGGGTTATTTGGTTATTTTGCATGAGCGGGTCATAGGTTTTAAACTATGCGCGTTTCGTGTGCTGTATTGGTTTTTATCCGCAATTTCGGTTTACGATATTATATATGTTTGCGTATAGGTACCCCTCAAGTGGACTTCGGACGATTAAGAGGAGGATGGCGGCATCGATTTCGGTAGGCAAGGACCAGATGAGTAGATGTATATCTACGGTGGAAGTCGGGTGGATGGCGTATAGCACCCCTGCAAACGTAGAATAAGGATATTATGTACTATTATTAGAAAGTCGGACGTGACCTTAGATTCTTGACGAGTAGGGTATTGAAGACTTTAAGTTGGATTAGACTGATTTAGAAAGACTTAACCAGAGGATGATTGCCGTGGAGGGAATGCGTAGGTTTCATGTAGACACACACGCACGCACACACACACACACACTTGAATTGGTGTGTGTGTGTGTGTGTGTGTGTATGAATGTGTGTAGGTTTCTATATATATATATAACATATACACGGGATATGAGGATATTATATGATACCTGAGGATGAGTCGGTATGACTAGGTATGATGCCGTGAGATATTGGATATACGATCGAGTTATGATATGAGATGTATTATGATATTAGCGGATCGTTGAGAAATGAGAAAATGTATATTTATACATAAACGATAATAGGTGATGATGATATTGAAATGTATGAGACTCTAGAATAAAAGCCGGATTGTAATATGTGACTTAATCATGATATGATATATGACATGATATTTTAGTGGATCATTTGACGATGTATATTTACCCTTGATTATGATATTGTTTGATGATGATACTATACGAACGATGATGTATATATGTGATAGTTGACCCATACCCCGATTTTTGGGATGCCGTACGATGTATTTTACCTTACGAGTCATAGATGTGATGATTGGTCCGCACTCTTAACTTGAGAAAAGTCGTACTACGTACGTGACGCTATTGAGGCTGAATCGCCGACTACTTGAGATATCGACTCAGACTTTAGGAGAATTCTTCTTACCGTCCGACTAGTGTCTTTAGTTAGTTACTTAGTTGGTTAGGTAGATCTTAGCTTAGGCTCGAGTCATACTTATTTTCAAAACTAACGAATCGTGCGCATTTTTAAAGACAGCCTGAGGGATACTACGGATTTTTCAAAGGACATATCTTTTCATAACAACCCCGTAGCCCCTAATTTTCTAAAAACCATGATTCATACTTTTTCAAACAACAAACTGTATGACTCGTAATTAGTATGTATTCTCTAGTTGTGCGTTTACTACACATTCACCGTTATATTCATGTTGTATTCATCGCATTGCATATTCATACATATATTTCTTTAGCTAATATGAAACTCTTCCTGTCAGGACACTATCACCATTACCGATGATGCACATGATCCACGTACACTTAATTGCCGGCTCACACATATCATCATCGGTAATTGCCATGCCACGTACACTTTAGAACATATTATCTTTTTATTGATATAATCAGCTAAATGCTAGTCTAATATAATATTGTGTGATTACTCTCATGTGCTAGTTTTGACATTACATTTATTATTTAGACACTTCATGCATTCACATATTCATATTATCATGCAGTATTGTGGGGTTTATGCCGATGCTCATTATTTACTTGCTCATGATTTTGGGATTTTGGATTTCTATGAGATTTCTGGATTTTGGGGGGAAAACTGCAAGAATTTAATAAAATTTTAGTATCATCATTTTTAAAAAAATGCAAGTTGCGGTTTTCTCGTGATGTATGTGTCGTCCACCATGAGATTTCATATTTTCTGTTAGATTTTGAGACCCGGTTTGAGGAGTGGATGAACCGTCTCGGGTACATGGTGGGCCTGATATGGTACCCCGGGGAAAGAAGCTCGAGTTGTAGACGATGGGCCTGGCACGGGAAGACTACCTACCGATGATGTCTGGCGCGGCAGATATTCGGAGGATACCGACCGTTGTCGTGAGATTTGATGATATGGGCCGATTCGAACTGACGGAGCCCGAGATATTGAGACTATGAGATATTGAGATTATGAGATATTTAGACCTTGAGATTTACATGTTTTGTGTCGATACTTGACACGGATTTCCATGGATTTCATTGATGATATTTCAGCTTACCACACAAATTTATTATGATAAAAGTTAAAGATTTCTTATAGATATATCCAGATTTCATGGTAGATTGTTTTACATTCATGGTGCATGCATACTCATACACATGACATGTTACTACTTGAGATACTGACACGAGCACTGAGTATTGCATTTACGTATAGCTTATTACGCTGTCACTATTAGTTGTCTAGTATTAGGTTAATTATATTATATGACTTAGGAGAGCGTCGTGCATACGATTTCTACTCGTAAATGTCTTCTACTCACGAGTTGGCAACCCACCCACGTTGTGCCAAATTTTCTTACAGGTTTCGATGTACAGGCTTCCTTGGCAGCTTGCTGGCACTTCATTTCATTTAGGGTGGTTTGCTCGGTAGGTTGGTTCACTTGTATCAGGACCACCGTTGTACTTTTATTATTTCATTTGTATCTAGTAAGCTCCATCAACCAGATTTGTATTACTTGATAAATTTAGAAGACCAGTTGTTTACTCTTTCGACCTCAGAGTCGCGCTTGTACTATTATGGTTTTTTTCCTGATGGTTTTCTTTGAGTTTTGTTCCTCGCCCTTCGGCGTTGTATATTATTGCTTGCAATATTGTGACCGCCAATTGGCGAAGAGCTAGCTCCCGCTTGGGGATGCTTTTTTATTATTGCTTATATATATATTCTTATTGTACCCGTTTGGGGCCAGTTTTTACAAAAGAGACTCTGCCGAAATTTTTGAGAAATATGTTGTTGCTTTTAAACATGTTTTCATATACTTTTTCTTTTAAATGGTTTAGATTTCTGGGCTTCGGCTTACTTAGATTACGTTGCGTCTCTAGACACTTCGTAATTTAAGTGCCGGTCACGTTCCGTACCTTCGGGTCGTGACAAAGTTGGTATCAGAGCGCTGGGTTTAACCCTTGTCTAAGTCTAGGATGACCCTTGGTTGATGGAGTAGGTGACTTAGGTAGAGTGGCATACCGTGGGTATGATCCACGGCATATTTACGATACGCTACTCTGCTTAAGAAACCTTAGGATGTACATTTCTTTGCATCGTATTCTATTCGTTCCTTTGATCTATCTTCGTCGATATCGGATGGTGGTTTCTGTTACCACGGTCGCACGGGCAGAGAGCTTTGGCTAGAATGCGATGACCGTTAGGGTATTGTCTATTCTGGAGGATTGAAGTATTGTTTAGCGTGCGGATGAAGGGTATTCACACATCGTCCAGACGAAGTTAAAAGATTCGAACGAATGTCAGAAATCCATTTTCCCAAGTTTAAGGTATTCGGGAGAACATGCAGGTATTTCTATAGACCCTCTAGAAGAATGAAAGCCTAACTCGATATAATGACCATAAGAACGTTGGTGAACCTTAGGGTTTACGACAGTTCCGTGGTGCCATTAGTGAGGCTTGGGTTTGCCCTTCTACGGCTGGTCCGCAGGTGCTGTAGTATGTACTGGATATTTTTAAACTGTACTTGAGTGTTGAGCTCTCGGGGAATTATGGGACTTTGATAAATCGATCGAAAAGTTTAACTTAGTCCGGAAATCATGTGATGGGATGCATCAATCGGGAGACTCTAGATATGAGTATATCCGTTTGTAGCACAATTCATACAGCTACGAAGAGACGAGTTTGAACCAGTCGACACCAGAGGGAAGAGGAGCACATTGACGTTGGTGTTACGATTTACGATTGGTGATTCGAATATCACATTTCTGTTGTTTGGATTCTGGTATTTTGATAATTTCGTTTTATGATTGGTATTTTCTATGTGTACATTCATTACACTCTATTCGTGTTTCATATATCAGTTGTATTGATATTGTTTTTTGCATACCCAGTGCACTCGATTTGGTTTTATACATTTTGAGATATTGATTTGATTTTGTGCATATGGGTTGCACATGATTTTGACGTATGCTTCGACATAGTTTTCATGCACTTTTCGTATTGTGATTTCGATTTTGATATTCGGTATAAGTTTTCGTGCACCATGTGCACTTGATTAAGATTCTTGCGCACACTTGGCGCACTTGATGCGATTTTGTACACACCAAATGCACTAAATCGGGATTTTGTGCAGATTAGGTGCACCTGATATTGTTGTCGTGCACGCCCGTTGCACTTGACAAATGTTTTTGGTGCGCACCCGTTGCACTCAGTTTTGCTTCTGTGCTTAGTCATAGCATCCGTATTTGATTTCCATTTTCGTGCGCACCGGACGCACGTGGTGTTTTTGTATGCTGTATTTGAGGCTGATTTCATCTTGAGCAGTACGTTTTTATGATATTTATTATTTGATTTAGTAGCCGAGCAGGACTGTTCTGAGAACAGTACCTAGGATTTCGATGTATATCATGTTGGTTTTCGTATTGGACTTTGACATTGTGTTTTCACCATAACTCCGATGATTGCGTTATGCTTGACGGAGTTTTGATTTTGAGTTATGTACTTGTTTTTCATGCGCATGCATTGCGCTAAGATGTGTTTTATGTATTGATGATTTCGGAGCCCCGACGATCTGAGTGTTTTGCTAAATGTTTTGGTATTTGGGGGAGTTTTAATTTAAATTCGGGGACCGAATTTCTTTAAGGGGGGAAGACTGTAACATTTTAAAAATAAATAAATAAATAATTAGATAAATAAAATCCTTTAGGTGAATTTTCTGATAATCGGTAAAATAAACCGTATTTTCCGTAAAACTTAACTACAATTATTTTTCAATATAGATTTAAATACGCCTATTTTAACTATGTAATTACTAGTATTTGGTATTTATTTGGTCACTTATAAATTGTTAGTTTGATTAAATATTTTCCTAAATTAATTAAATTCAAATATTATTTTAAGCCTTTAAATATATACATTAAATTAGTGATAAATACAAATTTGAATGGGTCAATTACACACATATGAACCATGACCACTAAAATCTAGTTGTAACATAAAATTTTTAACAAGTTTACTCCAAGTTCTAGTAGGTTCTAGGGTTGCAACTATGGAAATTTAAAATAAAGTAAAATGGGAATAGAAATGGGTTTAATTGCAAATGACACATGTATGTTTTTATTTGCCTAGAACATTCCACACACATCAACCCACTCCTTTTTTTGGCCAAAAGTGCAGTAGGAAATCCCCTCATTTCTCCATCTCTTTTCTACTCTAAATCATCACAAATTCATCCCAAAAATCCAAACTAAAACTCACAATTTCAAAGCCAATTCTTCTCCAATTTTTCCTTAGCCTATTCATGAATGGATCTTGGTGTATGAAACCATTTTGGAGGCATGTTTCAAGTTAGATCTCAAGATAATTTTGAGGTAAAATTCTTAACCTAATGGCTAATTTGTTGTTTAGTTATGCTAATCTAAATTATTCAAGTGCTAATTTGGTTGTAATTGCTAGTTTAAGAAATTCTAGAAAAGGGTTTGATTTTGAATTAGGGTTTTAAGCATTACAACTAGGTTAATCAAGTGTAATTTAACATCCTAATATATGCACAAATCTAGATTTGTTGTTGAATTGTAAAGAGTTACTTCAAAGTTATTAAAATTTGATAATTTTACAAACTAGGTTTTTATAATATATATATATATATATATATATATATATATATATATATATATATATATATATATTGGTGAGATAAAATTATGATGAGGCTTTCTATTATTAGATTATGGTTTTATTGAGGAGATTAACATGTTAATGGAATGCAAAACCTAATCTAGTTACTAGTTGCTAATTGTTAAATTAAAAATTGTGATAATTATGCTATTTTGCTAACTAGGTTTTTAGAAATTAATTTAAAATGTGGGATTAAAATCTAGTTAGGGTTTTTAGCACATCATTAAGGTTTCCATGAGTGGTTTAACAATTTAAAATATGCAAAATCTAGCTTAGTTGTTGAATTGTGAATTTTGCTTTAAAAAGTGTTAAAATTTGATATTTTTGCAAACTAGAATTTTGGGTTTAATGGAAATTGATGAGATTAAATTTAAGTAATGGTTTTTATGATCTACTTATGATATTTAGTGAATATTATGGCCACTAGTTGAGTTAAAACATCATGTTTTGAATTAGAACGGTTATTTGATACTTTCTTGGTTTTCGGAAATAAATCGATTTGATTTATTTTGAGGTTTTGATGAGTTACAATCTATTTCATATTATAATTAGTGATTTGTGAAACCACGATTGGTGTGTTTTGGTTTTTCTCGATTAATCGGCGTTTGTACGCCGATACCGGGGGTTATTTGGCTATTTTGCATGAGCGGATCATAGGTTTTAACCTATGCGCGTTTCGTATGCTGTTTTGGTTTTTATCCGTGATTTCGGTTTACGATATTATATATGTTTGCGTATAGGTACCCCTCAAGTGGACTTCGGACGATGAAGAGGAGGATGGCGGTATCGACTTCGGCAGGCAAGGACCAGGTGAGTAGATGTATATCTACGGGGGAAGTCGGGTGGATGGCGTATAGCACCCCCGCAAATGTAGAATAAGGATATTATGTACTATTATTAGGAAGTCGGACGTGAATTTATATTCTTGACGAGTAGGGTATTGAAGACTTTAAGTTGGATTAGACTGATTTAGAAAGACTTAACCAGAGGATGATTGCCCCGGAGGGAATGCGTAGGTTTCATATAGACATACACGCACGCGCACACACATACACTTGACTTGGTGTATATGTATGTGTGTGTGTGTGTATGAATGTGTGTAGGTTTCTATATGTGTGTGTGTGTGTGTGTAACATATACACGGGATATGAGGATGTTATATGATACCTGGGGATGAGTCGGTATGACTGGGCATGATACCGTGAGATATTGGATATACGATCGAGTTATGATATGAGATGTTTTATGATATTAGCGGATCGTTGGAAAATGAGAAAATGTATATTTATACATAAACGATAATAGATGATGATGACATTGAAATGTATGAGACTCTAGAATAGAACCCGGATTGTAATATATGACTTAATCACGATATGATATATGACATGATGTTTTAGTGGATCATTTGACGATGTATATTTACCCTTGATCATGATATTGTTTGATGATGATACTATACGAACGATGATGTATATATGTGATAGTTGACCCGTACCCCGATTTTTGGGATGCCGTACGATGAATTTTACCGTATGAGGTATAGATGTGATAATTGATCTGCACTCTTGACTCAAGAAAAGTCGTACTACATACGTGATGCTATTGAGGATGGATCGCCGACTACTTGAGATATCGACTCAGACTTTCGGAGGATTCTTCTTACCGTCCGACTAGTGTCTTTAGTTAGTTCCTTAGTTGGTTAGGTAGATCTTAGTTTAGGCTCGAGTCATACTTATTTTCAAAACTAACGAATCGTGCACATTTTTAAAGACAGCCTGAGGGATACTACGGATTTTTCAAAGGACATATCTTTTCATAACAACCCCGTAGCTCCTAATTTTCTAAAAACCACGATTCGTGCTTTTTCAAACAACAAACTGTATGACTCATAATTAGTATGTATTCTCTAGTTATGCGTTTACTACACATTCACCGTTATATTCATGTTATATTCATCGCATTGCATATTCATACATATGTTTCTTTAGCTAATATGAAACTCTGCCTGTTAGGACACCAGCACCATTACCGATGATGCGCATGATCCACGTACCCTTAATTGTCGGCTCACACATATTATCATCGGTAATTGCCATGTCACGTACACTTTAGAACATATTATCTTTTTATTGATATAATCAGCTAAATACTAGTCTAGTATAATATTGTGTGATTACTCTCATGTGCTAGTTTAGATATTGCATTTATTACTTAGACACTTCATGCATTCACATATTCATATTATCATGCAGTATTGTGGGGCTTATGCCGATACTCATTATTTACTTGCTCATGATATTGGGATTTTGGATTTCTATGAGATTTCTGGATTGGGGGGGGACTGCAAGAATTTAATAAAAACTTAGTGTCATCATTTTAAAAAAATGCAAGTTGCGGTTTTCTCATGATGTATGTGTCGTCCACCATGAGATTTCATGTTTTCTGTTGGATTTCGAGACCCGATTCGAAGAGTGGATGAACCGTCTCGGGTACATGGTGGGCCCGGTATGGTACCCTCAGGTAAGAAGCTCGAGTTGTAGACGATGAGCCTGATAGGGAAAGACTACCTACCGGTGATGTCTGGCACGACGGATATCCGGAGAATACCGACCGTTGTCGTGAGATTTGATGATATGGGCCGATCCAGACTGAAGGAGCCCAAGATATTAAGACTATGAGATATTGAGACTATGAGGTATTGAGACCTTGAGATTTACATGTTTTGTATCAATGCTTGACACGGATTTCCATGGATTTCATTGATGATGTTTCAGCTTACCTCACAAATTTTACTATGATAAAAGTTAAAGATTTCTTATAGATATATCCAGATTTCATGGTAGATTGTTTTACATTCATGGTACATGCATACTCATACACATGACATGTTACTATTTGAGGTACTGACACGAGCACTGAGTATTGCATTTACGTATAGCTTATTACCCTGTCACTAATAGTTGTCTAGTATTAGGTTAAGTATATTATATAACCTAGGAGAGCGTCGTGGATGCGATTTCTATTCGTAGATGTCTTCTACTCCCGAGTTGGCAACCCACCCCCATTGCGCCAAATTTTCTTACAAGTTTCGATGTACAGGCTTCCTTGGCAGCTTGCTGGCACTTCATTTCATTCAGGGTGGTTTGCTCGGTAGGTTGGTTCACTTGTATCAGGACCACCGTTGTACTTTTATCATTTCATTTGTATCTAGTAAGCTCCATCAACCAGACTTGTATTACTTGATAAATTTAGAAGACCAGTTGTTTACTCTTTCGACCTTAGAGTCACGCTTGTACTATTATGGTTTTTTTTTTCTGATAGTTTTCTTTGAGTTTTGTTTCTCGCCCTTCGGCGTTGTATATTATTGCTTGCGTGGTTGTGACCGCCAATTGGCGAAGAGCTAGCTCCCGCTTGGGGATGCCTTTTTATTATTGCTTTTGTATATATTCTTATTGTACCCGTTTGGGGCCAGTTTTTACAAAGGAGACTCTGCCGAAATTTTTGAGAAATATGATGTTGCTTTTAAACATGTTTTCCTTTACTTCTTCTTTTAAATGGTTTAGATTTCTGGGCTTCGGCTTACTTAGATTACGTTGTGACTCTAGACGCTTCGTAATTTAAGTGCCGGTTGAAAGGTTCCTAGGCACCCTATAGTGGTCTCACAAGGCATCGAACATGCCATTTTAAAATTTTTGGTACCGAGAAACCCTAGACTACGGATCGTCGCTAGAATTCTAGGCGAAACTAAAAGCTAGTTAACACTTAACTACTAGGATACGGAAATTACAACCTTTGTAGATCCGGATATCCACCTCCACGGCTCCGCAACGAAGTCTTCTCGCTGTCCATCTTGAAGCTTGGACTCTCGTGACGGCTTCATCGGAGAAACGTGCGGAATAGGTCGTCGGCTTTGTGTCAAAGACGATCTACGTCGAGGTTGCACAAACTCAAGCTCCGACTTCACAAACTTATGAAACTTGTGAAGTAAACACCCAAAACAACTTGGCAAGAGGTAGAGGGTGAAGAAATAGGAGGTGGGTTCACTTTAGAATTGGATTTATCTCACTAGAACTCAAGTTGCCATTGTTGTAGCAAGTTTGAAGAAGAAAAAGAAGATGAGCTCAAGAAAAGAATATGATAAGTCTTGTGATAAAATAAATTTAAATCAAATACTTATCATAACTTGAACTAGGGTTAAGTGTAGAGAATTAACCATGGTCACTTGGATGGGTTAGGGTTAAGCATGAAGATAAGGATGGTTAGCAAAGTCAAAGCTTCATGAAGCTTCAATATAATGACAAAGAAAGCCACCATTCTTATCTTTATCTTTTCCAAATAAATAAATAAACAAATAAATAAATAAATGAATATGCAAAAACCCTAATTATCAAATTAACCATGGATTAATTCTATATACTTAACTAAATGATCAAGTATCATCAAACATGATACAAAAAAGTGCACAAAAGTATATCACATATACTATGTGCATCAAGTGAGAAAATCCGTATAAAGTGAACCAATACTAGTTAATGCAAAGTAATATATCAAATATATAATTATACATTAAATCATTAAATCAACATTTGATTCAATGATCCGGTCATGTCGCACATAACCGACTAGTATTCAATGTATCGATTTATCGAATCAATGATTCGATAACTAGGTCATATCAAATATAACCAATCGAAACATTTATCGCGAGAATGAAATGCGGTATCACATACACGCATTATTCTCGGTCCTGCACATATCTCATATGCGCTCCTATTTCGTTTCGCTTGAACCAGGAAACCTCTGTGTAGGACTCTAAAGACTCGTCAATACGCCGGTAGCAGATGATGATCATATCAAGCACCCACAAGCCGCAAGCGGTCTGCTAAACGTAACGACCACCCGGGTATTGAGCGATCAGAAGATCGACGAGCTAGCCCGCTCACACTCCTGCGAATCCGACCAGTAACACTTACCATACAGTCCGGTCTCTTCGTCTGATATGTCGCATATCAAGTCTAGGGGTGGTATACGTCAGACCCCAATAACCCGATAAGTCGTGCTGATGTGAGGCTCGTAACGGGTCGAGAAACTACTGGTAACACTTACCAGCAAATCTCTGATCAGCCCTGGCCAGGGACTTCCCTGTTACGGCCAATCGAGCACAGCGCAACATCAACCCCCAATACCGGGAGAGACGAAACCCCTCCTATCGCTCATTGCCTCCATGTGACTCGGGACTGTGCCCAAAGACCACCGTTTTGCACGCCCTCATGGACGTGGTAAGGTGGAGATCAAAGCACAGTGGGAATCACACAAGACTCTATGACGATCTCGGGTCTACAGACTAACCTGTACAAGTGTCACCTGAGAACTGCCATCTGACGTGAGGTATAATACCATCTGAGAGTTCTCGGCGAGTCCGTCCAGTGTACCCAGTCTCCACTGAGCACCCGTATACCATCTCTGATGTCAAACACCAATGGATATGGGATCATCCATCGCCCATCACATGGGTCGAGAAGCGTATACGCTAGTCTACTCTGGTATATCGATGCCCCGTCTCGATACACCCACGACTAGGGACCTTGAAGGAGGTACTTATGGACTACCATGTCCCCACTAGTATGATCTGCATCATAGTCCAGGTAGTCAAGTACACATCCTAAGGGCTTTACCAACATGTAACTGTAAGACAGTATAAAGAGACTAGTGTACATGTTAAGATAAATAGCAACCAGATAGCATACTATCATGTCGAGCAAGAAAGTCATCTCTATATATGTCCAAGCATCCAATATAATATACATAATCTGTACAATACTGGCCTCTAGGGCATACATACAACTAACAATCTCCCGCTTGCACTAGGGCCAGCTGCTGTAGTATCTCATACCGAGCATCCCGAAGAGTCTCTCAAACTGTATCTGGGGAATGGCCTTCGTGAGTGGATCCGCCGTGTTGTTCTTCGTGTCAACCCTCCTGACCTCGATCTCCCGGCGATCAACTATCTCCCGGATCAGGTGATACCGCCTCAGAATATGCCTGGACCGCTGATGGGACCTGGGTTCCTTGGCCAAAGCCACCGCTCCATTGTTATCGCAATACAAAGGTATTGGACGCTCAATGGATGGAACCACTCCAAGTTCAGTAATGAACTTCTTGATCCAGAAAGCTTCTTTAGCAGCATCGTTGGCAGCGATGTATTCAGCCTCCATCGTCGAGTCTGCCACGGTTTCCTGCTTGGAACTCTTCCAGCTAACCGCCCCTCCGTAAAGGGTAAAGACAAAACCCGACTGCGACTTAGAGTCGTCCTTATCACTCTGGAAGCTCGAATCGGTAAAGGACTCCACTTGGAGTTCTCCGTTACCATACACCAAGAACATATCTCTAGTCCTTCGCAAGTACTTGAGAATGCTCTTCACAGCTGTCCAGTGACTCTCTCCAGGATCAGCTTGATACCTGCTCACTACACTTAGTGAGTATGCTACATCGGGTCTGGTACATAGCATCGCATACATGATAGAGCCTACTGCCGAAGCATAGGGTATCCCTTGCATGCGAGCTCTCTCCAAATCAGTCTTGGGAGACATCTCTTTGGAGAGAGTGACTCCAGAGATCGTGGGCAAGTTCCCACGCTTGGACTCTTCCATACTAAACCTCTTTAGTATGGTGTCAATGTACCTGGATTGGGACAATCCCAAAATCCGTTTGGATCTATCTCTATAGATCCTGATTCCCAATATGCAGGAGGCATCACCAAGATCTTTCATTGAGAATCTTTGTGATAAGAAGAGCTTGACCGATTGCAGCATAGGAATATCATTTCCTATCAAGAGTATGTCGTCCACGTACAATACGAGGAAGACAACCTTACTCTCTGCCACCTTCTTGTAGATACAAGGTTCATCTGGATTTTTGACGAAATCAAACTCTTTGATAACGACGTCAAAGCAGATGTTCCAACTCCGCGATGCTTGCTTTAATCCATAAATGGATTTAAGCAGCTTGCACACCTTCCCGCTGCTCCCACTGTCTACGAAGCCCTGTGGCTGAGTCATGTACACGCACTCTTCTAAATCACCATTTAGAAAGGCGGTCTTAACATCCATTTGCCAGATTTCGTAGTCATGAAAGGCAGCAATGGCAAGCATGATTCGGATGGATTTAAGCATAGCCACTGGAGAAAAAGTCTCGTCATAGTCCACACCTGGTCTTTGACGAAAACCCTTTGCTACAAGTCTAGCTTTGAAAGTCTCCACTTTCCCATCTACACCAAGTTTCTTCTTGAAGATCCACTTGCTCCCAATGGGTTTTACCCCTTCAGGAGCAACTTCCAAAGTCCATACTTTGTTGGTGTACATGGATTCCATCTCGGACCGCATAGCATCCAGCCATTTCACTGAGTCCCTACTCGTGATGGCCTGCTCGAAGCTAGTTGGGTCATCATCCTCCATGATGCAATCCTCGCTCCCACCGTCCATGAGAAAACCGTAGTATCTCTCAGGTTGGCGAGGAACCCTACTAGATCGGCGGAGAGGCTGAGGTTCATTGGGAGCTACTGAATCTTCTGGTTCCACTAAATCTTCAGTTACTGTTTGTGTATCTGGAACCTCTTCCAGCTCTACCACTTTGCCACTAATTTCTTTTTCAAGAAATTCCTTTTCTAAAAAGGTGGCATATTGAGAAACAAACACTTTTTGTTCTTCAGCATGGTAGAATAAATATCCTTGGGAATTCTTAGGATATCCCACAAACTTGCAAAGAACTGACCGTGCCTCGAGTTTGTCTGGATTTTGTCTTTTGACATAGGCCGGACAACCCCATATTTTAACTCGTTTAAAATATGGTCTCTTCCCACTCCATATCTCATATAGTGTGGTAGGTACAGATTTAGATGGAACTTGATTCAATAGGTATGCTGCTGTCTCCAGCGCATATCCCCAGAAGGAAATAGGTAACTCAGCTGTGCTCATCATAGAGCGCACCATATCTAATAGGGTGCGGTTCCTCCGTTCAGATACACCGTTGTGCTGTGGTGTATATGGAGGAGTCAGCTGAGAGAGAATCCCATTCTCTTTTAGGAAGTCCAGGAATTCATTGCTCAAGTATTCACCTCCTCGATCAGATCGAAGGATTTTAATACTTTTTCCGGTTTGGTTCTCGACTTCTTGTTTATATTCTCTAAATTTCTCAAAAGCTTCTGATTTGTGTTTCATTAGGAACACATATCCGAATCTAGAGAGATCGTCAGTGAATGTAATGAAGTACGAAGAACCATCCCTGGCATGTGTAGACATGGGACCACATACATCACTATGTATCAGTCCTAAGAGTTCGGTAACTCTTTCTCCGTGTCCCGTAAACGGAGTCTTGGTCATCTTGCCTTTGAGACATGACTGGCAAGTGTCATAAGATGAAAATTCGAAAGGTTTCAAATATCCATCTTTATGCAACTTAGCCAGTCGTGTCACATTGATGTGACCCAGTCTACAATGCCACAAGAAGGATTCGTTGAGTTCAGAACTCTTCCTCTTGTGTGTGTTTGTTATGTTTAGAACTGTTGATTGATTTAGAACATAAATGCCATTGCATAACGTGCCTGATCCAACCAACTTTTGGTTATGGAAAATGTTCATAACATTGTCCTGTAATACAAAATTATATCCTTCTTTACTTAGCAAAGAAACCGATATAATGTTGCATATCAGGTTCGGCATGTAATAGCATTCGTTCAGAACCAATGTATTACCAGTTGGTAATACAAGGTGATATTCCCCGACAGTCTTAGCTGCAACAATTGCACCATTTCCAAACCTAATGTCTTTATCACCTTCTCCAAGTTCTCTACCTCTCCTTAGCCCATGTAACTGATTACATATATGGGATCCCGACCCGGTATCCAATACCCAGGACGTAGAGCAAATGGAGAAACAGTTCTCAGTAACGAACACACCCGAAGAAAATGCATCATCATGTACTTTCTTCATTCGGGTGGCATGGGAATCCTGGTATTCCCCTATATCCTGTTCATTCCTATAACTCTTATAACAATGAACGGAACCAACGTTCCCCAGCACAGTATAACATACGGGTTCGGTCAATACATCCATTTTATTATCTTTATTAAGGCATGAAATGGTCGCTACCTGGAGAGAGAGAGAAGAAAACACTTTAGCGTAAGCTCGTGCAAGATCAGATTGGTTATTATCTTATCTAATCAGGATGGCTCCCACTGCTTTTTATCAAATCTTCCTCCAAACCCTAAAAGGAAAGACTAGCCGGGATTAATTACACACTACAAGTTCGCCAATCTTTCAGCCAGGCCAGTGTCGGTACTTTGAGGGAGGTCCCCCGTGCTTTCGCACGAACCTAATTACTGTAAACCTCGTTTTCCCAGAGGCGTAACCTCGTTAACACCTTTCTAGACACCTACTTGATCGGCTAATTGTAATGTATAAAACTCTCCCAGGAGTAACTCTTACTCGCAGTGGGTATCGGGATCCAACTATCTCATAGAAGGTATGCAATCTCATTGCAAATTTCAACACTTGAAATTCCCGATAATCTTTTGCCCCTAGCAGCTATATGACCTTAACATAGTCAACAAATCATAAGTGCTAGTCAAGTTCAACCCGTCATTTCCCGATTGAATTAAACCCACCCGCACGACCCTTAACATAGTCAACAAAGTCGCACGACTACCCTAATCCAATCGCATCATATGCTTATACAGATAAGCACTAATTAGCTACCGCACACTACGCCTTAACATAGTCAACAAGCGTAGCACGAATACTAACTAGTACTTATCTGAAATGACGGAGGGCTACGACAGGTTTTTCTGAAAACCTATTGCGTAATGAACTTGATATCGTTGTAGAATCAAATGAAGTTTTAAAATGGAGTGATTTTGAGGCTTTTCTGGTTTTGCTAAAGGAGTCACTCCCGGTGAAGGGATCTCGGTCCTTTCCTCGTCGAATGAGGTGCGGGATATATCATATATATCGCTGTGCAAAGCAAAAACCCAAAAGCAGTCAAAAGCAAACCGAGTCTGTAGCATCTGCCAGTTATTGCTAAAGGAGTCACTCCCGGTGAAGGGATCTCGGTCCTTTCCTCATCAAATAAGGTGCAGGGTATATCATATATACCGCTATGCAAAGCAAGAACTATAGCTACCTGTTATATTTTAAAATCTGATTCTACAACATCTTAGGTTTCTTATCTTTCATTAATCACATTAATGAAGTCCCATCATTTAAATACCTAAACATCACAGATAGATATGACGTACACTTATGCCATCCGCATTTGCCTCGATGTCCCCTCGTGCACCGTTAGGTTAGGTAACTAACGACAGAGCAGGGCAGGGCTAGCGCGGGTGTAAAACATAAGTAACGTCTATATAATATATCATATATACTATATACTATATCCATCACAGAGTCACAACACAGATATCGCAGCAGAATAAACATATGAAATATTGGATATACTAGGACGTCCGTGTTTTCAATACGAGCCAGTATAAAACACGGATTTCACGGTCGTGATGAATAGCCAATCCCACACCCCTAGACCCCTACGAGAGCGGCAAGCAACCCTGCCAATTCTAGGGTTAGGAGACCCGGACTCGACTCCTCGAGTTGGTCTCCCACTGGACCCCAGAACCCGGTTACTTGTGCTCCCCTCCTTGGGTCTATCCTAATGCGGAAAAGTAAATAATATACAAAGGGTGACAACTTCCGCTACCTGGAAGCGCCCCAAATGAAAGAATATTACATACAAGTTTTTATACATGAATGAAAATGAAAAACACTCATCTCACATAAAACCCCCGGCTATTCAAACACGACGATCTAATATAACATATCCAGCAACACATAACATCACATGTCATCAACGTAAGTAAGTATGCATACCCCAATTGTCGTTGACGTATAGCAACGAAACCGGCGATATGAACATACTACACTTACGGTCACAGAAAAGAAAGTGTAAAACTACAACAATTGGAATCCGCAACTGCTTTAGACATCACATGCCTAATCAGATATAAATCCCGCATTTTAGTCTCATTATCGAAAACTCTTTTCAATATCATATGGGACTAAATTGCTAGATTTATAACATTCATTCAGTTATCTCATAACTACTTGTGAATTCCAATTATTATATCACATTCCAGATAAACAGAAAATGTTAAACTTTCCGATCGAACAATCGAACACCCAAGTTTTCCCAATACAGATCAACACATGAAATAAGTCTAACAACATTCAGTTCGTACCTCAGTACCAACGGTCCAGCCGTAGAAGGGTCAAGCCAACGCCTCACATGTGGCACGCCGTACTGCCCCAAACCCGAAGGTTCAAAGGGCAGTTCAAGACGGTCACATAATCGAGTTAAGGTTTGTTGTCTTCTAGAGGGACCATCGAGTTACTTGCACTACTTAGAACGTCGTTAAACTACGGAAAAATCCAACACTTGGAAATTTCTCGACAGGGGAAAAATTGGGTATTTATATGCGGTCGAACTTTTTAACATATTCTAAAATTTATCCGGAAAGCCAAATAGACAAAATTTGATACCCCGATCGAAACACCGAATCCCCAAAACAATTGCAGAAAATTCAACTCTTGAATCAATATTAAAAATTCCCAGAAAACTCAGCAGAATTTATCAGGAGTTACTGTGCAAACAAAGTGGGCTAACGTCACCAATTGGCCGCTGATCCGCCGCAGAAGCCATGCTTCTGCCGCTGATCCGCCGCGAAAAACACTGTTCACCAGAAACTTTTTGCACCGTAATTCTTATTTTTTCCTGCTGAATTTTTTAGCAATTTTTAATTTGGAAAAATCCACTGTTTTCAAAAAAGTACAGAGAGCATATTTTGGGTTTCGGTTTTGGGTCGTTCGGACTTCAAATTCCGTCTACGCTTCGCCTAAGGCTCTAGCCAGGCTCTGATACCAGTGAAAGGTTCCTAGGCACCCTATAGTGGTCTTACAAGGCATCGAACATGCCATTTTAAAATTTTTGGTGCCGAGAAACCCTAGACTACGGATCGTCGCTAGAATTCTAGGCGAAACTAAAAGCTAGTTAACACTTAACTACTAGGATACGAAAATTACAACCTTTGTAGATCCGGATATCCACCTCCACGGCTCCGCAACGAAGTCTTCTCGCTGTCCATCTTGAAGCTTGGACTCTCGTGACGGCTTCATCGGAGAAACGTGCGGAATAGGTCGTCGGCTTTGTGTCAAAGACGATCTACGTCGAGGTTGCACAAACTCAAGCTCCGACTTCACAAACTTGTGAAACTTGTGAAGTAAACACCCAAAACAACTTGGCAAGAGGTAGAGGGTGAAGAAATAGGAGGTGGGTTCACTTTAGAATTGGATTTATCTCACTAGAACTCAAGTTGCCATTATTGTAGCAAGCTTGAAGAAGAAGAAGAAGATGAGCTCAAGAAAAGAATATGATAAGTCTTGTGATAAAATAAATTTAAATCAAATACTTATCATAACTTGAACTAGGGTTAAGTGTAGAGAATTAACCATGGTCACTTGGATGGGTTAGGGTTAAGCATGAAGATAAGGATGGTTAGCAAAGTCAAAGCTTCATGAAGCTTCAATATAATGACAAAGAAAGCCACCATTCTTATCTTTATCTTTTCCAAATAAATAAATAAACAAACAAATAAATAAATGAATATGCAAAAACCCTAATTATCAAATTAACCATGGATTAATTCTATATACTTAACTAAATGATCAAGTATCATCAAACATGATACAAAAAAGTGCACAAAAGCATATCACATATACTATGTGCATCAAGTGAGAAAATCCGTATAAAGTGAACCAATACTAGTTAATGCAAAGTAATATATCAAATATATAATTATACATTAAATCATTAAATCAACATTTGATTCAATGATCCGGTCATGTCGCACATAACCGACTAGTATTCAATGTATCGATTTATCGAATCAATGATTCGATAACTAGGTCATATCAAATATAACCAATCGAAACATTTATCGCCAGAATGAAATGCGGTATCACATACACGCATTATTCTCGGTCCTGCACATATCTCATATGCGCTCCTATTTCGTTTCGCTTGAACCAGGAAACCTCTGTGTAGGACTCTAAAGACTCGTCAATACGCCGGTAGCAGATGATGATCATATCAAGCACCCACAAGCCGCAAGCGGTCTGCTAAACGTAACGGCCACCCGGGTATTGAGCGATCAGAAGATCGACGAGCTAGCCCGCTCACACTCCTGCGAATCCGACCAGTAACACTTACCATACAGTCCGGTCTCTTCGTCTGATATGTCGCATATCAAGTCTAGGGGTGGTATACGTCAGACCCCAATAACCCGATAAGTCGTGCTGATGTAAGGCTCGTAACGGGTCGAGAAACTACTGGTAACACTTACCAGCAAATCTCTGATCAGCCCTGGCCAGGGACTTCCCTGTTACGGCCAATCGAGCACAGCGCAACATCAACCCCCAATACCGGGAGAGACGAAACCCCTCCTATCGCTCATTGCCTCCATGTGACTCGGGACTGTGCCCAAAGACCACCATTTTGCACGCCCTCATGGACGTGGTAAGGTAGAGATCAAAGCACAGTGGGAATCACACAAGACTCTATGACGATCTCGGGTCTACAGACTAACCTGTACAAGTGTCACCTGAGAACTGCCATCTGACGTGAGGTATAATACCATCTGGGAGTTCTCGGCGAGTCCGTCCAGTGTACCCAGTCTCCACTGAGCACCCGTATACCATCTCTGATGTCAAACACCAATGGATATGGGATCATCCATCGCCCATCACATGGGTCGAGAAGCGTATACGCTAGTCTACTCTGGTATATCGATGCCCCGTCTCGATACACCCACGACTAGGGACCTTGAAGGAGGTACTTATGGACTACCATGTCCCCACTAGTATGATCTGCATCATAGTCCAGGTAGTCAAGTACACATCCTAAGGGCTTTACCAACATGTAACTGTAAGACAGTATAAAGAGACTAGTGTACATGTTAAGATAAATAGCAACCAGATAGCATACTATCATGTCGAGCAAGAAAGTCATCTCTATATATGTCCAAGCATCCAATATAATATACATAATCTGTACAATACTGGCCTCTAGGGCATACATACAACTAACACCGGTCACGTTCCATACCTTTGGGTCGTGACAGGACGCCCTCAACGCCGTCAAGGCCCTGATGCCGGAGTTCCCTGACGGCGAGCTCCGGGGTGAGTACCCCCTCGGGGACGAGGCGCAGGGGAATGCCCCCGGAAGCGCTGCAAGGGAGTGGCCCCTGGTGGGAGCATTTGGGAGAAATCGGTTGCCCCGGACACCGATGCCGAGGCTCCTGCGGTGGGCACTGACCTTCAAGATGCTACCCCGGTTGTCGCAGTGGAAGCGCGGCTCATCGAGGTTCTCCCCGGCCCCGAGGCTTGAACCTCCTTGCCTCATTGTTTTCTTTTGTGCTGAAATTTTGTAAGCCTTCCGGCGTTTTTGTAAGGCTGGGGAGCCCATAACACCTCTGTAAAGACTTCCGGCTTTGTGAATAAAATCTTTTTGCAGTGTTCTTTATGTGCACAATTTTCCTTTGTTTGTGGTAAAAGAAAATTTTATTTGCGCGGTACTGCTTTCATGACGCGTTAGGTCGGACATCGGTTCTTTGTCTAGCGATCACAAGTCGAGTTGAATTCAACCATTTGCCAAGTGTGTAAAGACCGGTGAAAGGCCGATATCTCCATGGCCCCGAAGTCGAGGTGGAGATTGCTTAGTAAAGACGTGTAGGAAGTTGAGCAGGGAAGCTGCTCGATATCCTCTTGATGAGGGCTTTGATCCTTGGCGTCGTTGGGCAAGGAGTTGCCTGCTAAGGACGGACCGAGCAGGGTAGCTGCTCGTTGGCCTCTTAATGAGGGTTTTGATCCTTGGCGTCGTGGGGTAAAAAATTACCAGCTAAGGATGGGCCGAGTAGGGTAGCTGCTCAGTGGCCTCTTGATGAGGGCTTTGATCCTTGGCGTCGTGGGGTAAGAATTTACCAGCCGAGGATGGACCGAGCAGGGTAGCTGCTCAGTGGCCTCTTGATGAAGGCTTCGATCCTTGGTGTCGTGGGGTAAGAAATTACCAGCCGAGGATGGACCGAGCAGGGTAGCTGCTCGGTGGCCTCTTGATGAGGGCTTTGATCCTTGGCATCATAGGGTAAGAAATTACCAGCAGAGGATGGACCGAGCAGGGTAGCTGCTCGGTGGCCTCTTGATGAGGGCTTCGATCCTTGGCGTTGTGGGGTAAGAAATTACCATCCAAGGATGGACCGAGAAGGGTAGCTGCTCGGTGGCCTCTTGACGAGGGCTTCGATCCTTCGCGTCGTGGGGTAAGAAATTACCAGCCAAGGATGGACCGAGCAGGGTTGCTGCTCGGTGGCCTCTTGATGAGGGCTTTGATCCTTAGCACGGGAGGGCATGGAGTGGCCTGCTAAGGATGGACCAAGCAGGGTAGCTGCTCGGTGGCCTCTTGATGAGGGCTTTGATTCTTGGCGTCGGTGGGTAGTGAACCACCAGCCATGGATGAACTGAGCATGGTAGCTGCTCGGTGGCCTCTTGATGAGGGCTTTGATCCTTGGCGTCGTTGGGTAAGAGATTACCAGCCAAGGATGGACCGAGCAGGGTAGCTGCTCGGTAGCCTCTTGATGAGGGCTTTGATCCTTAGCGTCGGTGGATAGTGAACTACCAGCCATGGATGGACCGAGCAGGGTAGCTGCTCGGTGGTCTCTTGATGAGGGCTTTGATCCTTGGAATCTTTGGGTAAGAGATTACCAGCCAAGGATGGACCGAGCAGGGTAGCTTCCCGGTGGCCTCTTGATGAGGGCTTTGATCTTTAGCGTCGTTAGGTAAGAGATTACCAGCCAAGGATGGACCGAACAAGGAAGCTGCTCGGTAGCCTCTTGATGAGGGCTTTGATCCTTAGCGCGGGAGGGCATGGAGTGGCCTGCTAAGGATAGACCGAGCAGGGTAGCTGCTCGGTGGCCTCTTGATGAGGGCTTTGATCCTTGGCGTCGTGGAGTAAGTGATTACCGGCCAATGATGGACCGAGCAGGGTAGTGCTCGGTGGCCTCTTGATGAGGGCTTTGATCCTTGGTGTCGTTGGGTAAGAGATTACCAGCCAAGGATGGACCGAGAAAGGTTGCTGCTTGGTTTTGCGGGGTTTTGTCCGACCTTCCCTGGTGTGTGAAGATCGGGAAGAGTGACCATCGCAGGCGACACATGTCATGAATGCATAGAGGGAGGCGAAGTGTAAGAGCCGCGTAGTTCCGATTTTGGATCACCGAAAAAGGCGGGATATCCGCCGCGTGGCGGTACGGTATTGGAAGAAACGAGCGAATATTGGACTCTTGGGGGCGCTGTGGAGCTATAAAACAGAGAGGGCGTAGGTGTGTTGCTCATTTCTTTCTCTATCCCCAAAACGTAAGAATGGACGAATTCCCTTTCTCCATCCCCGAAATCATTTCTTTCGAGGACGTATACTTATACGACCAGCTCTGCTCCGATAAGAGATTGCAGGCGGTGATCCGGCGTGTGGAGGACTATTTTGGCTGACTGCTTCTCCGGTGATCACCTCTGCTTCAGCTGCTGATGTACTCGATCTGGAGGGCATCGCCGGGGCTGCACAACTCCTTGTCCGAGCAACTGAAGGACGAGGCGGTTGGTAAGTTGAGATCGCTATACCGCTTCGGCCTGATCTCGATGAGTCGGCGGGATCGATCGGTGGCACTCATACTCGAGTGTTACCAATTGAGGCATCTTGCCGATGGGTGCCCGCCCGTGGAGCTTTCTGGCCCGTCCATGGCCACGAGGGTTCGCGGACAGCATTAGAGGCAGAGGTCCGAGGCGGCAAGGACTCGGCTGTAACGTTTTGAAAATCGTTTAGGTGAAATTTCCGATAATCGGTAAAATAATTGGTGTTTTCCGTAAAAACCAAGATATAATTATTTTTCAATATAAACTTAATTATACTTATTCTAGCTATGTAATGGCTAGTATTGATATTTATTTAGTCACTTATAAATTTGCTAGTTTACTAAAATATTTTCCTTAATTAATTATTTTAAATATTATTATAAGTCTTCACTAATATATTTAATTAGAGATTATTACAAATTTGTATGGGTTAATACATTTTTTTAGTGCACTATGACACAATCAGACTCACATGCAACATGTTAGTTTTAAGTGATATGTTGACCATGGTTCTAGAATATTCAAAAGAAAAGGCTTAATTAAAATAAAATAAATGAGATAATGAAGTATGGTGTTTATCTTCTTGTGTTCACTCACTCACTCACTCACTCACTCACTCACACACACAGACTCACACATTCTCTCCCCTCTCTATTCTGGCCGAAACACCATGCTGCCCCCACTCCCCAATTCCCACTCCAAATTAAGAAAAGAAATGAAAAGGGAAAAGAAAATATAGTAAACAAGAAGTATGGGTATAAATGAGGTATGGGTTTATTTCCTTTGACTTAACTCACACACACCTCACCCCTCTCTTCCCTCCCTTGTTTTGGCCAAACCCAAGGGCAGCAGCCCTCCCCATTTTCTTACCTCATTTCCACTTCAAAAATCTCAAAAATTGCATCAAAAATCAAGATAAAACCCCACAAATTCCTAATAAAATCCTTACCCATTATTCCTTGAGCAAAACTAGCACGATTCTTGGAGCTAGTTAGCATTTCGGAGGCCAAGATTTGTCAAGTTAGATCTACAAAACTGAGAGGTATAAATACTAACATTTTGGTTAATTTGTTAGTTGATTGTT
Organism: Agapanthus africanus; assembly: GCA_030015575.1. Classification (NCBI taxonomy): domain Eukaryota; kingdom Viridiplantae; phylum Streptophyta; class Magnoliopsida; order Asparagales; family Amaryllidaceae; genus Agapanthus; species Agapanthus africanus. Next base: position 480,622,741 of record JASDDO010000010.1, on the reverse strand, counting down.
TCAATCTAAGCTAATTAGATGTTTAATGGTAATTTTAATTATTGAAATTAGTTTGTAAAGAGAGGGTTTTGAAATTCAAGTTAGGGTTTTATTACTTGATTTTGGTTATATTGTGTAATTTAACATCTTAAGGCATGTAAAATTTAAGCTAGTTACTAGTTTGCTAATTGTTATTTTAAAATTGTCCAAATTATATATTTTGCAAACTAAGTATTTTATTGGTGGGTTATTAAGTGAAATTAAAATCTAGTTAGGGTTTGTGTAGTCTAATTATGATATTAGAAGAACATTGTGGCCACTAGATTTGTTAAAACATTTAGATTTGAACTAAAATGGTAAGTTCTGCTTAATAGGTTTTTGTAATAATTAGATTTTGGTTCAATTTGACGTTGCGATGATTTACATGCAATATCCTATAATATTTAGTGTGTTGTGAACGCGCGATTGGTGCGATTGGGTTTTTGGTTGGTAGTTGCCACGTATAACGATCCTACTTGTGGTTTGTGGCGTTGTCGCCAGCGCGTTTTGTGCACCAAGTGCGCGCGCGTTTAGTTAGTGCGCGTGGTTGACTTGTATTGTTGTGTCCGCGACTATTTATATATTTATTCTCTTATTTACTTGTGTACGTTTCTAGGATCGGGTGCAGAGGCGTCGGATGTGGCGCAGAAATGGCTAAGCAGAAATTGGATCAGACTAGCCGAGGTGTCCCGGCGAGTAGATGTACACATCTACGGGGAAATCGTCTGGATGGCGCGAGGCGCCTGATAGTCAGGATTTTTAGTAGTGCTTATATTTATATGCGTAGTCTCCTAATCATTCACCTCATTGCATTGCATCATGATAAACATATATGATATTATCTCATAGGACACTTGCACCATTACCATTGGTTTATGCCACGTGAACTATTTATGCGAACACACACGCCTTTGGTAATTGTTATGTCACGAACACTATAGAACTTGATTCGAATCGGTATCTGTGCATTGCATCATATATGATCTGTAAACCTGTACCTGTATAGTCATTTCATTGTTAGTCATATATACATATCTCATTGTATCATGATTCATGCATAGCTTCTGACCGTACTTCGCATGGTATATACTATCGTATCATAAACATCCATCATCACCGACATGTTTGCATATGATTGTTCTCGAGGATTTCAGTATTTATGAGATTTATGGATTTTGGAGGAACCGTAAGGATTTTAAGAACGTATTACTATTTTAAAAATATAAGTTGCGGTTTTCTCGTGATATGATGTGTGATGTCCACCATGGGTTTTCTCGGTCCTTGAGCGGTATCATACACCCGATTTGAGGTACGGGGAGGAACCATCTGCGGGTGCATGGTGGACCCGGTACGGTACCCCGGGGAAAGTGGGTCGCAGATGATGGAGTTGAGCCCGGCAGGGGAGCACTACCAACCGGTTATTTTTGACGCGGCGGATATCCGGAGGATACCGATGTAGTCATGAGATTTGATGATATGGGCCGATCCAGACTGACGGAGCCCTAAATATTGAGATGTTGAGACATTGAGATATTGAGATATTGAGACATTGAGATATTGAGATATTGGGATATATATTTTGTGTCGATGCTTGACACGGATTTTCTGTTGATTTCATTGATGATACTTTAGTTTATTGCACAAAGGTTTTTCGAAGATAAAAATAAAGATTTTTTCATACCAGACTTGTGCAGGTTTCGTGTTTAATTATGCATTCATGTTGCATTCATGCTAGTACATAGTATCATTTTGAGATACGTGGGTTGTGACGCATTGGCGTGCATGCTTACGATAACCTTATTAGATATTACTTACTACTCACGAGTTGGCAACTCACCCCCGTTGTGCCACAGTATCTTGCAGGTCCGACCCGTCAGCACAGTAGCGGCGGGCGCACTTCCTCTTTTTGTTCCTTTTGCTTGGACTTGCGGCATTGCTCGTAGGTGGGTTGCGAGGATATTTTATCCCATCATGTATATTATTTATATCTAGTATACTCCATCTACCCTTGTATATTTGACTAGACGGTGAGACTCGTGAGATTTGTATTTGTGGTGTTTGGTGTCGATGCCCACTTCAGCCGACGTGGTATCTTCTTATTTCTTGCTTTCTGATGCTTATTGTGCACTTTTTATATACATATTGTATGTGGTTGTGGTTCCGCCATAGGAGAAGAGCTAACTCCCTCTTGGAGATGCCTTTATTCATCATTTATATGTATTTTCATGTGTTGTACCCGTTTGGGGGCAGTATTTACAAAGGAGACCCTGCCGAAATTTTCGGGAAAATCTGATGTTGCTTTTAATTGTTTAATGCCACTTATTTGGTTAAAACCACTTGCTTTAAAACAAGTTTTCCTTTACTCTAATTGTTAAACGGTTTATTTTTCTGGGCTTTGGCTTACTTATATTACGTTGCGCCTTGAGACGTTTCGTAGTTTAAGTGCCAGTCACGTTCCGTACTTTCGGGTCGTGACAAAGTTGGTATCAGAGCGTTAGGTTTACCTTTCTGAGTGTAGGATGACCCGTGGTAGATGGAGCAGGTGACTTAAGCAGAGTACTGTAGCGTGTGTATGTTCTGTGGCATACTTACGATACGGTACTCCGCCTAAGTAACCTTAGGAGATATATTTGCTTATATTTCCTTCTTTGATTCCGGAAATCCTTTGATTTGATCGCAATGTTCCTATCAATCCTGTTCTTGCTCCAGACACTATGCCGCCGGAGATATCGAGGTCTAGAGGGCTGCCGCCAGGGATGAGATTAGAGCAGGCTCATTTGAGACGAGGACCAATCAGGGCGGTAACGCCTACCCCTCAGGGACAGAGTGATCCTCCTTCTCCAGGACGGATAGCTAGGCTGGATTCGAGTATATAGGACTTGCGACAGATGGTTGGATTGTTAGTTGAGGCTAGCCGAGCCCCGAGAGCCGATGATGTCCCTCCTGTTGCAGGGACTGTGATTGTACCTGCTGCTCAGACAGCTGTTTCTGTTATACCAAGATTATTTCCGTATCCTTATAGGAGGTTTTGAGGCTGAAATCTCCAGTTTGTTTTTACCGGCACAGATGCAGTGAAAGATCCGTAGACAATCCTTGACAGGATGACTAGGAATTTTCGTTCACAGAGATGTTCTGACGAGATATGGATTTAGCTTGTGAGTTTTCGTCTAGAGAGGTCTTGCTCAGACGTGGTGCGAGTCAATTGAGAGAGGTCGAGCTGCAGATCTACTTCCTATGACATGGGATAAGTTCACAGCTGTATTTCTTGCTCGTTTCCTTTCGGAGAGCGTTCGAGATGCCTGAGCTCATAGTTTTGAGTATTTGCACAAGACTTTAGGAATGACAATGTCAGAATACGACATTCAGTTTACTTAGTGGTTCGATATGTTCCTTACCTGGTGGACACTGAAGAGAAACGGATAAAAAGGTTCGTATAGAGATTGGACATGCAGTTATTTCTTGCTGTTGGTGCTCAGCATTTTGACACTTATGCAGCCGCGATGGATGTAGCCTTACTGCTAGAGGAGCGCATTTCTGAGACTTCGGTCGTTTCTAGGATCGAAGTGGATTTGTACCGGTATGCCAGCTCAAAGCGGTTAGATAGACGCCGTTGTGACAGTTATGTGTTTTCCTCCGTTGCGTATTTCTTTTGTTGTTTAAACTTGTATCTACGCACTTTGTACCGAGTTTGGACTGAGAGTCGTCTTTGTTTGATCTGCTGCTGATTGTTATTATTCCAGTAGGCGAGTCTTTTGTCGCTCGAAATGTTTTTTGTTCGTGTTTGTTTTGTTCGTATCGGAGATAGGGATTCTTCTGTCAATTTGATTTTCTCGATATGTTTGACTTCGAAGTTTTTCTGAGCATAGATTGGTTAGCCACGTGTTATGCATCCGTGGACTACCGTGAGAAGACAGTCAGATTTAGTTTTTCGGGTAAGCCAGTTCTTGTTTGTTTTTGGGGAGACCTTAGCGTCGCCTTTCCCAATTTGATTTCTTCTTGTCGCGCTAGTCAGCTTTTGAGAAAAGGATGTCAGGAATTCCTTGCGTATGTTGTGATGTTAAAGCCGCAGAGGTCCTGTTGGACCAGGTCCCGATTGGAAAAGAGTTTCCAGATGTTTTCCTGTTTTCCTGACGAGTTTCTTGGTTTGTCGCTAGAGCGATATTGAGTTCTGCTTTGACTTGATTTCCGGCACGGAGCCTTTTTCTATACCGCAATACCGGATGGACCCGGCGGAGCTTAAAGGACTGAAGGATCAGTTGCAAGATTTGTTGGATAAAGGACTTGTTCGTCCGAGTGCGTCACTTTGGGGAGCTCTTGTTCTATTCGTCATGAAGAAATACGACAGTTGTGTGTGTGCATCGATTTTTGTCAGTTGAATCGGGTTACTGTTCGGAATAGATATCCCCTACCTCGCATCAACGATTTATTTGATTTGCTCCAGGGTGCGGGACATTTCAGGAGATTGATTTGCGATCAGGTGACCATTAGTTGCGGGTTTGAGAGGATGATATTCCGAAAACTGCTTTTCACACGATATGGGCATTATGAATTCTTGGTGATGTCGTTCGAGCTCACCAATGCCCCAGCAGCGTTTATGGATTTGATGAATCGTATATTCAGGCCGTTTCTTGGTCAGTCTATTATCGTGTTCATTGAGGACATCCTAGTATACTTTTAGAGCCGAATGGAGCCTATGCAGTAATTGAGGATTTCATTGCAGACTTTGAGGGAGCACCAGCTAATCGCTAAAGTATCCACGTGTGTTTTTTGGTTAGATAGTGTGGAATTCTTAGGACACGTAGTTACGAGAGATGGTAAGTATGGAACCGAAAAAGATCAAGGCCGTTCAGCACTGGCCCAGGCCTGTATCAGTGACGGAGGTTCGCAGCATTTTGGGTTTGGACGGATGCTATTGATATTTCGTACCAGATTTTTCGCATTTAGCTGCAACGTTGACCGGGTTGACTCGGAAGAGAGTTCCTTTTCTTTGGACTGAGCTATGCGAGCAGAGCTTTCAGCAGTCGAAGACTTTTTTGATTTCGGCGATGGTATTATTTTGCTTTAAGGATCAAGCGGTTTTGTTGTTTTTGTGATGCTTCTCGGCAGTTGAAGAAGCACAAGCAGAACTATTCCACGTATGACTTAGAGATGGCTGCGGTAATTTTTTTCACTTAAGATTTAGAGACACTACTTATACGGAGAGTCGTGCCAGATAGTTATGGACCACAAAAAACTTAAAGTATATCTTGCAGCAGCGAGATCTAAATTTAAGATAGCACAAATGGATGGAGCTAGTGAAAGACTATGACTGCGATGATTCTTTATCATCCGAGCAAGGCGAATGTTGTGGCAGATAGTTTGAGTCGGAAGCCCGGAGGTAGCTTTTCTTGTTAAGCGCTGTTCAGAGACAGTCGACGACAGATTAGCGGATTCTTTATGACAGCCGAGTACAGTTCGAGTTTACGTCGACCGGGGGACAACTTGTCTGTGTTCATGCACATCCACAGTTATTTGATCATATCAGTGAGACACAGTATGATGACGTTTGTTTGTCAGAAATTATGGAGCAGGTTCGACAGGGCAGAGATTTAAGGTTCGTGATTGATGATCAGGGAGTACTATGATTTAGGACTCAACTATGTGTGCCAGATTCCGAGGGGTTATGACGCGAGATCCTAGAGGAGGCGCATCAGTCAGTATATAGTGTTCACCCGGGTTCCACCAAGATGTATAATGATTTGAGAGAAGTCTACTAGCATGAAGGGATGAAGAGAGATGTCATAAATTTTGTTTCGGGATGCTGATTTGTCAGCAAAGTCAAGGCTGAGTATCAGAGGCCAGCAGGAAATTATAACTTTTGCCCATTCTGGAGTGGAAATGGGAACAAATTTCTATGGAATTTATTGTGGGTCTACCTAGGATCAGTCAAGAGTATGGCTCTATTTGAGTGATCGTAGACCGAATGAAGAAAGCAGCTCACCTTCTGCCAGTCAAGACCACTTTCGGATTCGTTCAGTATGCTTAGATGTATGTTGATGAGATTGTGCGATTACATGGAGTTCCGACTTGTTTTGTGTCCGACAGAAGCACCCGGTTCACCAGCCGACTATTGTAGAAACATTAAGAGACTTTGGACACCCGATTGAGTTTCGGTACAGCTTTCTATCCACAGACCGACGGTCAGTCAGAGCGGGCCATTCAGATTCTTGAGGATATGCTCCGAGCTTGCGTTCTAGATTTCATGGCAGTTGGGATCGCCACTTTCCCTTGATAGAGTTTTCCTGTAATAACAGCTTCCAGAGAAGATTCAGATGGCACCCTTCAAGGCATTATATGAGAGGAAATGTCGATTGCCCGTTTGTTGGACAGAGCTATGTGAGAGCAGTATTTTTGGGACCACAGATTGTGCAGGAGACGACCGAAAAAATTCAGTTGATTTGAGATAGGATGAGAGCGGCCCAGAGCAGGAAGAAATCTTATACAGACCGACGTCGGCACAGATTTGAGTTCGTCGTTCTAGATCGTGTTTCTTGAGGGTTTCCCCGATGAAGGGCGCGTTGAGATTTGGAAAGAAAAGGGAGCTTAGTCCCAGATATATAGGCCCCTTTCGAAATTCTTGAGCGTGTCGGCGCAGTTGCTTATCGTTTGGCTCTTCCACTCAGCTTTCTAAATATTCACCCCGTGTTTCTTGTATCAATGCTCTGCAAGTAGACCCCTCTCACGCGATTCGGTACCAGACAATTCAGCTGGAGCGCAATCTTTCTTTCACCAGGCTGCCGATAGTCATTCTAGATCGGCAGGTGAAGAAACTGATGTCCAAGGTCATACCGTCCGTATAGGTTCTTTGACGTGGCCCGAACGGTGAAAAGGGTCACGTGGGAAACCGAGGACGAGATGCGGAAGAAATATTCCCATCTCTTCGAGGGTACGCGTAGTTAAATTTTAAATTCGGAGACCGAATTTCTTTAAGGGGGGAAATTGTAACGTTTTGAAAATCGTTTAGGTGAAATTTCCGATAATCTGTAAAATAACTGGTGTTTTCCGTAAAAATCAAGATATAATTATTTTTCAACATAGACTTAATTATACCTATTCTAGCTATGTAATGGCTAGTATTGATATTTATTTAGTCACTTATAAATTTGCTAGTTTACTAAAATATTTTCCTTAATTAATTATTTTAAATATTATTATAAGCTTTCACTAATACATTTAATTAGAGATTATTACAAATTTGTATTGGTTAATACATTTTTTTAGTGCACTATGAACAATTAGACTCACATGCAACATGTTAGTTTTAAGTGATATGTTGACCATGTTTCTAGAATATTCAAAAGAAAAGTCTTAATTAAAATAAAATAAATGAGATACTAAAGTATGGTGTTTATCTTCTTGTGTTCACTCACTCACACACACACACACACACTCACTCACACTCTCTCCCCCCTCTCTATTCTGGCCGAAACCCCATGCTGCCCCCACTCCCCAATTCCCACTCCAAATTAAGAAAAAAAATGAAAAAGGAAAAGAAAATATAGTAAACAAGAAGTATGTGTATAATTGAGGTATGGGTTTATTTTCTTTGACTTAACTCACAGACACCTCACCCCTCTCTCCCCTCCCTTGTTTTGGCCGAACCTAAGGGCAGCAGCCCTCCCCATTTTCTCACCTCTTTCCCACTTCAAAAATCTCAAAAATGGCATCAAAAATCAAGATAAAACCCCACAAATTCCTAATCAAATCCTTACCCATTATTCCTGGATAAAAACTAACATGGTTCTTGGAGCAAGTTAGCATTTTAGAGGCCAGGATTTGTCAAGTTAGATATACAAAATTGAGATGTATAAATCCTAACATTTTGGTTAATTTGTTAGTTGATTACTTCAATCTAAACTAATTAGGTGTTTGATGGTGGTTTTAATTGTTGAAACTAGTTTGTAAAGAGAGGGTTTTGAAATTCAAGTTAGGATTTTATTACTTGATTTTTGTTATATTGTGTAATTTAACATCTTAAGACATATAAAATCTAAGCTAGTTGCTAGTTTGCTAATTGTTATTTTAAAATTGTCCAAATTATATATTTTGCAAACTAAGCTTTTTATTAGTGAGTTATTAGGTGAAATTAAAATCTAGTTAGGGTTTGTGTAGCCTAATTATGATATTAGAAGAACATTGTGGCCACTAGATTTATTAAAACATTTAGATTTGAACTAAAATGGTAAGTTATGCTTACTAGGTTTTTGTAATAATTGGATTTTGGTTCAATTTGACGTTGCGATGATTTACATGCAATATCCTATAATATTTAGTGTGTTGTGAATGCGTGATTGGTGCGATTGGGTTTTTGGTTGGTAGTTGCCACGTATAGCGACCCTAGTTGTGGTTTGTGGCGTTGTCGCGAGCGCGTTTTGTGCACCAAGTGCGTGCACGTTTAGTTAGTGCGCGTGGTTGACTTGTATTGTTGTGTCCGTGACTATTTATATATTTATTCTCTTATTTATTTATGTACGTTTCTAGGATTGGGTGCAGAAGCGTCGTATGTGGCGCGGAAATGGCTGAGCTGAAATTGGATCAGACTAGCCGAGGTGTCCCGGCGAGTAGATGTACACATCTACGGGGGAATCGTCTGGATGGAGCGAGGCGCCCGATAGTCAGGATTTTTAGTAGTGCTTATATTTATATGCGTAGTCTCCTAGTCATTTATTTCATTGCATTGCATCATCATAAACATATATGATATTATCTCATAGGACACTTGCACCATTACCATTGGTTTATACCACGTGCACTATTCATGCGAACACACACGCGTTTGGTAATTGTTATGTCACGAACACTATAGAACTTGCTTCGAATTGGTATCTGTGCATTGCATCATATATGATCTGTAAACCTGTACCTGTATAGTCATTTCATCAGGATGGATACGTAGGATTGTTAGTCATATATATATATCTCATTGTATTATGATTCATGCATAGCTTCTGGCCGTACTTCGCATGGTATATACTATCGTATCATAGACATCCATCATCACCGACATGTTTACATATTGTGATTCTTCTCAAGGATTTCAGTATTTATGAGATTTATGGATTTTGGAGAAACCGTAAGGATTTTAAGAACGTATTACTATTTTAAAAATGTAAGTTGCGGTTTTCTCGTGATATGATGTGTGTGATGTCCACCATGAGTTTTCTCGGTCCTTGAGCGGTATCATACACCCGATTTGAGGTACGGGAAGGGGCCGTCTGTGGGTGCATGGTGGACCCGGTACGGTACCCCGGGGCAAGAGGGTCGCAGATGATGGCGTTGAGCCCGGCAGGGGAGCACTACCGACCGGTTATTTTTGACGCGGCGGATATCCGGAGGATACCGACGTAGTCATGAGATTTGATGATATGGGCCGATCCAGACTGGCGGAGCCCGAGATATTGAAATATTGAGACATTGAGATATTGGGATATATATTTTGTGTCGATACTTGACACGTATTTTCTGTTGATTTCATTGATGATACTTCAGTTTATTGCACAGAGGTTTTTCTAAGATAAGAATAAAGAATTTCTCATACCAGACTTGTGCAGGTTTCATGTTTAATTATGCATTCATGTTGCATTCATGCTAGTACATAGTATCATTTTGAGATACGTGGGTTGTGATGCATTGGCGTGCATACTTACGATAGCCTTATTAGATGTTACTTACTACTCACGAGTTGGCAACTCACCCCCGTTGTGCCACAATATCTTGCAGGTCCGACCCGTCAGCACAGTAGCGGCGGGCGCACTTCCTCTTTTTGTTCCTTTTGATTGGACTTGCGGCATTGCTCGTAGGTGGGTTGTGAGGATATTTTATCCCATCATGTATATTATTTGTATCTATTATACTCCATCAACCCTTGTATATTTGACTAGATGGTGAGACTCGTGAGATTTGTATTTGTGGTGTTTGGTGTCGATGCTCACTTAAGCCGACGTGGTATCTTCTTATTTCTTGCTTTCTGATGCTTATTGTGCACTTTTTATATACATATTGTATGTGATTGTGGTTACGCCATGGGAGAAGAGCTAGCTCCCGCTCGGGGATGCCTTTATTCATCATTTATATGTATTTTCATGTGTTGTACCTATTTGGGGGCCAGTATTTACAAGGAGACTCTGCCGAAATTTTCGGGAAAATCTGATATTGCTTTTAAATGTTTAATGTCACTTATTTTGTTAAAACCACTTGCTTTAAAACAAGTTTTCTTTCACTCTAATTTTTAAACGGTTTAGTTTTCTGGGCTTTGGCTTACTTATATTACGTTGCGCCTTGAGACGTTTCGTAGTTTAATTGCCAGTCATGTTTCGTACCTTCGGGTCATGACATCGGCTGGCGGAAATATCCTCGGAGTACCATGAGCAATGTTTCCTGCACCCCCTTCCCCTGCTGCTGTAATAGTTTTTTTTATGTAAGGCAGAAGAGCCCACAATACCTTTTGAATGAATAAAATTCTTCTTTTTGCAATGCTCTATTGTGTCCTTCTTATTATTTAAGTAAAAAGAACTTAGAAGAATTTACATCGCTTTGTTAAAGAACCCAAGTAGTGGCCTGCTAAGGATGGACCGAGCAGCGTAGCTGCTTGGTGGCCTCTTGATGGTGGCTTTGATCCTTGGCGTCGTTGGGTAAGAGATTACCAGCCAAGGATGGACCGAGCAGGGTAGCTGCTCGGTGGATTTGCGAGGTTCAGTCTAACCTTCCTTGCTTCGTGAACATTGGGAAGAGCGACCGTCGCGGGTGACACGTGTCAGGAATGCTTGGGGGAGGCGTAACATTTCGGGGAGCCGCGTCAGTTCTGCCACGTGGCGGTGCGGTATTGGAGTAATTTTCGTAGATTCCAGGATTCGTGTCCATGTGCGTGCGAATCTGGGTCCTTAAGGATTCTGTTTGAGGTTATAAATAGAGAAGGAGACGGCAACTTCTTCGGCATCGCTTTTTGAGATGACTGGGTGCATGTATTCGATCGAAGAGATCATCACCTTCGACGACGTCTTCGTGTATGACCAATCCCTAGCTGAGGATGCGTAGCGGGAAGTGGTTCAGCGCCTCAAGGGTCATGTCGGCCGACTTCTCCCTCAGCAGTCATCCTTCCTACAGTTGCTGATGTACGCAATTTGGAGGAGGTCTCCGGGGTTGTACAACCCCTTCTCCGAGGAGTTGCTGGACGAGGCGCTCGACAAAGTGCGCTCGATCTTCCTGCTCGGCCTCATCGCAAAGGCTAGGCACGACTGATCTTTGGCCCTCATTTTGGAGTGCTTCAAAAAGAGGTGCATCGTGAGCCAAGGCACGGAGGGCGGAGCGACGGGTGCCTCCGTGGCGTCCCGGGTTCGCGTGCAACATCGGCGAGAGCGGGCTGCAGAGGCTTGGACCCTGCCGGCGAAAATCTATTTTGAGTATCACCAGGAGTACTTCCTCGATCCTTTTCCCCTCTGTTGTAAATTTTTCCTTTTTCTTTTTCTGTAAGGCTGAGGAGCCCATAAAACCTTTTGAATAAATAAAATTCTCCTTTTTGCGATGCCCCATTGTTCCCTTCTTATTATTTAAGTAGAAAGAACTTTAGAATGGTTTACATCGCCTTTGTGAAAGAAGAAATATATATTCGTAGATATTCTTTTTAGAGGTTCAGCTTGAGCTTCTCAGCGTTGTAAGGCCGTGGAAATTTACGACCATTCGCGTCTTATAAACGATAGGCTCTGCCGGGTAGGACCTCGGAGACGAGGAAAGGACCATCCCATTTTAGGGAAAAATTATGCAGCTTGCCTTGATCGACGAACTCGTTCCACCTTAGGACTAAATCTCCAGTCTTGAAGAAGCGACGCTTGACTCGCGCGTTGTAGTATCCGGCTGTTTGTTGTTGATAGGCGGCAGCTCTGATCTGAGTCCGGCCCCGTTTCTCTAACAAGATGTCCAGGTTAGTTCGGAGGGCCGAGGTGTTCGCTTCGTCGTTGAAGCGCTCGACCCGGTAACTGGGGATCCCGATCTCCGCTGGGACCATCGCCTCTGTACCGTAGCAGAGGCTAAAAGGGGTCTCCCCGGTAGGGGTTTTCTTCGACGTGCGCAGGGCCTATAAGACCCGGGGTAATTCCTCCACCCAACTGCCTTGGCGTCCTTCTAGGCGCATCCAAAGACCCCGAAGGACGTCCCGGTTAGCGACCTCGGCTTGCCCATTGCATTGGGGATGTGCGACCACGGCAAACTTCATGAGGATACGATATTCGCAGTAGAATTCCTTAATTTTTTCGTTTTTGAAATTTTTCCCGTGGTCGGTGATGATACACCTCGGGATGCCGAACAGGAGTATCACGTTGTTTTGCAGGAACTTGATAGTCATGGTGGCGTCCGGTTTCCTGATGGGAATAGCCTCGATCCACTTCGTAAAGTAGTCCACCGCGACAAGGACGTACTTGTGCCCACCGGTACCGGTAGGGAACTGGCCTATCATGTCCATTCCCTACTGGGCAAACGGCCACGGGAAGGTTAGGGCGGTTAGCTCGGTAGCCAGAAGGCGAAGTATGCTTCCATGTAGTTGGCAGCTTTTGCATCTCCTGACGAGCTTCTGAGCGTCTTGATGAATTGTCGGCCGGTAGTACCCCTGGAGCGGTGCCTTCTAGATTAAGGTGCAGGCCCCTTGGTGCATGCCGCCGACCCCTTCGTGGATCTCACGTAGGACGTAATCGGCTTCGTGGGGGTCGACGCACTGGAGCAGGGGCTGAGTGAAGGACTTCTTGTAGAGCTTCCTATTGCTCCAGAAGAAACGGCGAGCTTTGGCTCGAAAACGACGGGCTTCTCCTCGATCTTCTGGGAGCGTACCTTTCCTCAGGAATTCCACGAAGGGATTTCTCCAATCCCGACCTTCTTCCCCTTCTTCTATTCGATGAGGTTCCTTAGGTCCACTGGCGAGGTCGTCTTTGAGCTGCCGTGGCGAATCTCTTTCGCGCGACCTTGTCGAGGAAGGGGTGCCGGTCATGCCTGGGCGCAGGCGAGCTGACCGACACCTCCTCGGGAGGGACAGGGGCGTGATGGGCCTCGGGGCGAGGCGCTCTGGCGAAAGACCTCGGTGTTGAGCTGTGCGGCGCCCAGCGGGTCATTGAATACGTTGGCACGGGGGATCTGCAGCCGCCAGAGACAGCAAGGTGGTGTACGGTCGTGCCGATGCGGGCGGAGTCTTCTCTCTCTCTGTAGGGGTCCCGGTCCCGAGGTGGAGGAGCGGCGACCTGGTGAGCTTGCCTGACCGTTTGTACACGGACGAGTGCATTCACGACGGACGCGAGCCAATCTATCCAAGCGGATAGGGCGTGAATAGCGTTCGGGGGAGGAGGGGATTCTCCCTCGTCTCCACTGAGGGGAGGGCGACGGCTGGTGCTTGGATCGTCGCGGTGACCGCTCGTCATGAAGTTGAGATTGGAAGGTGAACTTTAGTTGAGTGGAACTAGTCTTCCCACAGACGGCACCAACTGATGGATCTCTGGATCTCCTTCAGATGTTACCTTCCGTTAATCTGCAGCGAGCGCCGATGGATGACTGAGATTGAGTTGGAGGTTGCCTTCTGGAGCGTGTAGATCTCAATCGGTTTTATATGGTTGAGGCTGAGCTACCTGCAAGGAAGTCCAGGGGTGGTTGTGCCACCGAGGACCTTCCGATGATCAAGTTAGACGGGGTATTTTGGCAGAGTAACGGCCTATTGGGGTAAAAAATGGCTTACCTAAGTTGTCTGAGAGAGGAGTTTATATAGTGGCAGCCATGGGCAGGCGGGCGCGAGATTCACGCCGGCCGTTACGCCCCTGGCGTTACGCCAGCGTGATAAGCCATGTTCCCCATTAATGACGAGATATGCTCGTTAATGGGGGATCATGATGGCGTGGAACGCGGGATCATGAGCGGCGAATATCTCGCGTCTGGAGAGATTCGCGGAGCCGTGGCGGAGGCGCCTGTGATCGGTGCTGTGGGTCGGTCGGTGAGACCGAGGAAGATAAGCTCGGCGGGAGGCTCGAAAACAAGCGGGAGGTCGAGGCATCTTGGATATGCGATAGCTCGGAGGCGAGCTGGAGGGCTGAAGGAACTCAGCGTGCGGGAGGGCTCCGAGGCAAGCCAGTGGTCATTTGTAAGGTGATTGTAGGGGTCGTCTGGAAGGCCACCGAAGGTTGGGAATTTCCACGGGTCGAAGTCCCGGGGTATGCTTCCACTGTACCGTTCTCAATCCCTTCCCGTAAGCTTTGGAACACGTCATCTGCCACGTGTCATGATCTGGGGAATCACCGGTATTGAGCCTCATCAGTGATCATCTGTATAACTCACATCCGTGGTTGGGTGTGGTCGACCGCATATTTATTAGGTTATTCGCTTCCATGGACAGGTTTTATTAGGTTATTTGCTTCCGTGGGAAAGTACGACTGACCGTATAATTCACTTCTGTGAATAGGTGCAGTCGATCGCAAAGTTATTAAGCTATTCGCTCCCGTGGGCAGGTGCCGACGATTGCAAATTTATTAGGTTATTCGCTTTCGTGGGCGTGTGCGGTCAACAGACTGGATGCGACACATCTTGGTCTATTCAAATCTTTTCATATATGAATACTCTTTAAAAATAAATGTTTGGATTGTCTGGGTCCTAAATAATCCCAAATAACCCACAAGGACAGAACCAGGAATTCCTCCCGGCGGGGACGACTATAAAATACCCTCAATAAGAAGGAAATGAACATATAACAGAAGTGAATTCCTTGCTCCGCCCATGAACAGAAGCGAATAAACAACTAATAACCATACATATGTGTGCTTATATTATCATTTTAATGCATCTTTCATTAGGTAAATTATGCTATTTTTCAATTCAAATATAAAAGTGTGCCTATATACATAATTAATTTTTTGCAAGATTTTTTTTATAATACGAAAAGTACAGGATATTATCCAACAAAAATCAATTATTGAACAAGAGCAATAGAAAATAAATTTATAAATTAGAAAAAAAAAAGTATTATTATATAGTGAAGATGAAAAGATCTAAATAAATTAATAGATTTAATCCGTAGTATTAATTAACTTGGATATATTTGGATTTAAAGCCATATATAGGATGAGAAAATCCATAATAATAAATTTCGAGCAGTTATTAAAATAAATTGGATGTTCCTTAATAATAGGAGAACTTGCACACATTTTCTATTTTGAGCCAGATATTTAGGAGTTAGTTACTCGTGAGAATTTTATTCTCAAAGCTTGATGTCGCATGAAGTTTCGGGAGGGGAGGCGGGCGACCGCCCCTGCTCGTGCCCCGTAACTCCGTCCTTGCCCGCACACATAAAGATTGGGTGTGATGTGTTTCGGTCTTAGGGGGAAAACCCCCTCCATATATGCAAATCCTTCAAAACTGAATGTTTTCGCTTGTTTGGGTCCCAAGTCTTTTAATAAAGTTGTGACCCACCGCATAGCGTCCTGGTCTATTAAAACATTGCATATATGCATACCCTTCAAAACCGAACAGTTTGGCTTGCTTGCGTTCTTAAAAAAAATTGACATGTACCATTTATTCCCAGAATAGAAAAACCTAGGCGCTCTTTAAATGTTTAAATTATGAAACAAACCAAAAATTCAGTGGCATACAGGTCGGTAACTAAAAATTTCATATAAGTTGCCATTTCCCAAATATATATATATAAGGTTAATGGAGGAAGAAGGCCATAGGAGGGCATTTCCTCCTATGGCGTCGAAAAAATACACCCTCCCTCATTTTTTCCGACGATCGGCACCCACCATCTTCATCGTTATCATCTAAGATGTGGCTACCCTAAATTTCATGTGATTCTACAACTTTTCACCGTTGATTTAGTGGGTTCAAAATTAATGGTTTACCAACAATAGAACTTTTTACATTGCTAAATCAACGGTGAAATGATTGTAGAATCATATGAAATTTGGTGTACCCACATCTTAGATGATAACGATGAAGTTGATGGGTGCCGATCGGCGGAAAAAATAAAGGAGGGTGTATTTTTTCGACGCCATAGAAGGAAATTCGCTCCTATGGCATCTTTCCTCCATTATTCTCTCTCTCTCTATATATATGTACAGATATATATAATTCGGCCCTACAAACCTCTCTTCTCCATCCTCCATCTTCTCTTTTATAATCTTAACCCCATCTATACACAACCGGCCTCTTCCTCCACCCGCCGCTGCCCTCCCCTCTTCGGCCGCTGATGAGGCTCGATATCGGTGACTCTCCAAATGCTGACATGTCAGAGATGACGTGTCCCAGAACCTACAAGAAAGGATCAAGAACTTCGGTCAGAATCACACCTCGGGCCTCCGGCGCGAGGAGTCTCCCGACCTACGGTGGCCTTCCAGACCATCCCCCGGCTCGCCACCGAGCTATCACAGAACCAAGATCCTCGGCCTCTCGCTCCTGCCCAAGACTCCCGCCCATGCCCGAGCCTCCCACTGAGCTCATCTTCCTAGGTCTCGTCTTGACCGACCCACAACATTGATCATGGGCGCCTCCGCCACAGCTCTGTAAATCTCGCCATGCGCGAGATATCCGCCGCCCATGATCCCGCGTTCCACGCCATCACGATCTCCCATTAACAAGCATGTCTCGTCATTAATGAGGGATCCCTCCTATCACACGGGCGTGAAGCCAGGGGCGTAATGGCCGGCGTGAATCTCACGCCCGCCTGCCCATTGCTGCCGCTATATAAACCCCTCTCTCAGACGATCGAGGTAAGTTATTTTTACTCCAATAAGCCGTTACTCTGCCAAAATACCCTGTCTAACTTGATCGTCGGAGGGTCCTCGATGGCACAACCACCCCGGGACTTCTTTGCAGGTAGCTCAGCCGCAACCACATAAAATTCATTGAGATCCACACGCTTCAGGAGTCAACCCTCCAAATCAATCCCAGCCGTCCATCAGCGCTCGTATCAGATCATCGGAAGATAACATCTGAAGGAGATCCAGAGATCCATCAGTTGGCGCCGTCTGTGGGAATCTTAGTTCCACTCAACAAAAGTTCATCTTCCGATATCGGCTTCATGGTGAGCGGTGTTCCCCTCCGAAAGACGCGCAAGACGGACGTCTTGCCTGAGATTCGGGGCAGATGCTAATTGGTGCTATCCGTCCACCTCTCCAAAGATGCCAAGTTGATTTATGACACCATGTATTGAAGGTTTAAACGGATGCGGCCGATATAGCAGACTTCGTCAGATTCCCCCTTGTTGATGAGGGGGTTTTGATTGTGGGGACGCTCTTCCCTGCAGGCACAAGCCCCTGCAGTTAATTACGCTACCGCATCGCGGTAACAACTTTCTCCTTCTCCAGATGGTCACTTAGTGTCGTGGGTGTTTGTTTTGTTTTTGGTTGCCCATGGATTGTATATGGAGACTAATTTATGTCATCGCCCCTAGGACGTGAATTAGTCCAAATCCGTATTTTCTTAGATTTGGGTTTGAGGGTTTGGGTTTAAGGATACGTTAGCCTCATTTGAGACTAAGATCAACTTAAATGTTTGTTAAGGATACGTTGGTCTCATTTCAGACTAAGATCAACTTAACCATTTGTTAAGGATACGTTAGTCTCATTTCAGACTAAGATCAACTTAACGGGATCGTTTGGAACCAACAAAAGAGCATTTGGGCTCTATTGTTTAGTCTAGGAACATTGCGGTCGATTACCAGTTTAAGGACATGGTAGTCCATTGTTAGTTTAAAGACATCCCGGTCAAGGTTAAGGACATCGTAGTCCGTGGAATGTATGGCCGTCGGGACCCGTCACCTCTCTGAAGACGTTGAAGGATTACAACGACAAATATCAAAGGAGTGAAGAGATGTACCCTTGAACTAAGGTGGATTAAGTGGTCTGTAGTCCAATTTGGAACTAAGATCAGTTAATTATATTGTGAGCATGTTGTCTCAGTTGAGTCTGAGTTGAGGACTTATGGCCAACTTGGGCTAAGTCCAATTGGATTTGAAGTGTTGACCCTTTGTTGGACCATTAAACATTTGTTTGGGTTCAAGCCCATATTATTTATCAATGCTAAACATTTTCATCTTTGATTTTCTCAATTTTGAGATTCATTTGGAGGAGGGACTCTTGCTTCTGGAAAATTGGTCGATTGGGCTAAAGCTAGTGTTAAACACTAGAGAATAATAGTGTTAAACACTGGAAACAGAACTCTCAAATTAGTGTTAAACACTAAAAGATAATCGGTGTTAAACACTGGAAATATAGTCCCCAAACTAGTGTTACACACTAGAAAACACCAGTGTTAAACACTGGGTATAAATTCTTTTAAATTAGTGTTAAACACCAAATAGGAATGGGTCACATGGGGCCACGTGAGGGCACACAGAGGTGGGACCAGATCCCCTTTTACTTTGCTTTGCAAATAAGTGTTAAACACTTCTTTTATATTCTATCACGTGTTGACACGTGATGAGAATTTATGCATCGATAATTAAAGCACTTGCTGAGGGGTCACGTGGGGACACGTGAGAACGCCCAAAACTTCTTTTCTTCTGCTTTTTCTTCCTGTGCTTTTGGAGGTCACGTGGGAGCACGTGAGGCGTTGCCTCAGAACATTTTCCCTCTCATTTTTTGGGATCTTTTCGGGGGTTACGTGGGGACACGTGACCTTAGTTCTTTGTATGCTTGAAGATCTCTTTATCTTTAAGAATTAAATTCTTTGTAGGGTTAAACCCTAATTTTGATTCTGGGGGAATTAAATCCCAATTATGAAAGAATTAAATTCTTATGCAGGGTTAAACCCTAATTTTATTTTTTAAGAGGAATTAAATTCCTGTGAATTTGAGAGAATTAAATTCTCAATTAGAGTTAAACCCTAGTTCTGTCCATCTTGAAGGAATTAAATTCCTGTAAGTTTGGGAGAATTAAATTCTCATATAGGGTTAAACCCTAGTTTTGTTTTGGGAGAATTAAATTCTCTAAACTCAATTTCTCCTCTAAGTTTTGGATCTGCATGGCAGGATCTCAACCCGATGAGAATTAAATTCTCAACTTATGGAGAGATGCGCTCTGTGCAGATCTTCAACAAGAGTAAGAACTAAGTTTTTTGCAAAAGAGTTAAACTCTTAGATTTTTGAGAATTAAATTC
Organism: Agapanthus africanus; assembly: GCA_030015575.1. NCBI lineage: Eukaryota > Viridiplantae > Streptophyta > Magnoliopsida > Asparagales > Amaryllidaceae > Agapanthus > Agapanthus africanus. The sequence continues at coordinate 480,603,571 of JASDDO010000010.1, read as the reverse complement.
TCTTTTTTCTGAAGTTTTGATCCCATTTCTTTTTCTCACCTAGGGTTTTCTTTCTTGTTGAGAATTAAATTCTCCTTTTTTTTTCTCTCTGAATTTTCAAGATGCCAAAATTCTATAACCAAAACTCTATATCCCCTTCTCTTCTCTTGGCTCCTATTTATAGGAGGAGGAAAAGAATCAATTTGTTTAGCAAATCTTTCATTGAAAGATTTTGTTTGTTTACATAATTAATATGATCTTTTAAATCATTCAGTGAATTTTATTCACCGTTGGATTTTTAATCCAAAAGATCTTTTATCTGTTATTCAAATTTTAGGGAAATCTTTCCTTGTATAAAATCTTTCCATAAATTGGTGATTTTTAATCACCATTGGATTTTTAATCCAACGGTGCTCCATTTTACAGAACACCATCTTTTTGTTTGGAAAGATTTAAAGAAATATTTTTCCAGTTAGGGTTTTTGATTTCCCTTAATTAGAATTTAATTCTATTATGTCAAAGATTTTAGGATCCCATCACGTGTTGACACGTGACCCCCTTGATTAAGCATTTAATTCTGTTGTTTTAAAGAACTCAGGAATTATCACGTGTCAGCACGTGACCCTTGGTCACGTGTTGGCACGTGATGCCCCATTGGGGTTTTTCCTTGTTATTTTATTATACTTTTAATTCTATTTAATAAGTTTAGAGGCCTATCACGTGTTGGCACGTGACCCCAATGTTTAGAATTTAATTCTTATTATTTCAGAAGGTTTAAGAGCCCATCACGTATTGGCACGTGACCCCACTGATTAATTATTTAATTAGAATTTAATTCTATTAATTCAGAGAGCTTAGAAGCCCATCACGTGTCTGCACGTGACCTTTGATCACGTGTGGGCACGTGATGCCCCATTGGGGCATTCCTCGCTGTTTTATAATATTTTTTAATTCGTTTCAGTGGGTTTAAAGGCCCATCACGTGTGGTCACGTGACCCCCTTTTAATTATTTATTTTATTAAGTGCCTACAGGTTTTGCCTGTAAATGGTCACGTGTGGGCACGTGATGCCTCATAACTTTTGATCCCGGATGAATTATGAGGCCCATAATATATTAAATCGAAGGATTTTTCGAGACGCTTTCGATTCCATCAGAATTTAGCTGTTCCTCATTCGGGAATTTTTCAAAATACAGCTCGTAAAATACTGATTCACATTTTCTTAAGCGTATCGCTGTCATTTGATACCTTAAGCTCTTTGCGCAGAAATTTTTAGCGGGAACAAATGCCCTCCACTACTTTGCCCACGTAAGTATGTACGTGGGTGAAGTAGTGCAGAGTAATCTCATAGTGTAAGACCAGTTCCGGGTTGGTATATAACTTTCAGAATCTTGATCTGAGAAGATAACGAGCGGACACAAGCGTCGTCATTTATCATTGACTCAAATCTCGACTCTTAAGAGATATGGTTCCAAACTCTCAACTCCATGAGCCGCACCCTTCTATTTCTTTATGTCTTACTCTGGCATGAAGTAGTTTATACGCTCATGAGTAACTTCTCCATTTCAGTGGTATGTAGCTTTGGCAAGTGTGGCTCATAGATGGTCCATCTTGACCTCTTTACAGGGCAGTGATGGCTTAGGAGACAGGGGTAGGATCTGCCACCTAAGACTTTTCAACTTTATGAGCCGTGAGGGTCTCATAAAGATTTTTCTCCCTACGAGTCGTGAGGATCTTGTAGGTGTCTTTTCTCCTTAGGAGTCGTGAGGATTCCTAAGTGTGTTTTCTCTTGAGAGTCGTAAGGATCTCATAAGAAAATTTTCCCACTTATAAGTCGAGAGGACTCGTAAGTGGTCGTTTTCCTCCTTGTCAAGATTCGACTTTGGAGAGTGTGGTTCGTGAATAGTATGCAAGAGTCTGTTTTGGACCAACTTGCAAGGCCCCAGTGCTGTATCGAGACGAATGTCGCGGTTGTCTCTAGGTTGCTGGTGAACCGTCGAGATTTGGAACCAGGGATTTTGCCGTGACTCCTTTTGGTGATGTTGCATCTGCTGTGTCGAGACAAACGTCGAGGTGGTGACCACTCCACACTGGTGCGAGATAATCTCTGATTGTCTTTCAGGCTTTATATGACTTGCCGTTAAGACCCTGAAGCTAGGAATTTGGCCTTTGCTTCTTTTGCTTGCATTGCGTCTGCTGTATTGAGACGAATGTCGTGGTTGTCTCTAGGTTGCTGGTGAACCGTCGAGGTTTGGAACTAGGGATTTTGCCGTGGCTCCTTTTGGTGATGTTGCGTCTGCTGTGTCGAGACGAACGTCGAGGTGGTGACCACTCCGCACTGGTGCGAGATAATCTCCAATTGTCTTTCAGGCTTTATATGACTTGCCGTTAAGACCCTGAAGCAAGGAATTTGGCCTTTACTTCGTTTGCTTGCATTGCGTATGCTGTATTGAGACGAATGTCGTGGTTGTCTCTAGGTTGCTGGTGAACCGTCGAGGTTTGGAACTAGGGATTTTGCCGTGGCTCCTTTTGGTGATGTTGCGTCTGTTGTGTCGAGACGAACGTCGAGGTGGTGACCACTCCGCACTGGTGCGAGATAATCTCCGATTGTCTTTCAGGTTTTATATGACTTGCCGTTAAGACCCTGAAGCTAGGAATTTGGCATTTGCTTCGTTTGCTTACATTGCGTCTGCTGTATTGAGACGAATGTCATGGTTGTCTCTAGGTTGCTGGTGAACCGTCGAGGTTTGGAACTAGGGATTTTGCCGTGGCTCCTTTTGGTGATGTTGCGTCTGCTGCGTCGAGACGAACGTCGAGGTGGTGACCACTCTGCACTGGTGCGAGATAATCTCCGATTGTCTTTCAGGCTTTATATGACTTGCCGCTAAGACCCTGAAGTTAGGAATTTGGCCTTCGCTTCGTTTGCTTTGGTGTGTACGAATCCTGTCGAAGGAAGGACACTGTTGTTGACATTGTGTCTGCTGTATCGAGACGAATGCTAAGGTGGAGCTGGGATTTTGCCGTCACTCCGCTTTACTGACCATGGGGTCTTTTGTTGACGTTGCATCTATATCCTGCTGGACTGCGAAGGAACGCCGTTGTTGACATTGCGTCTGCTGTAACGAGACGAATGCTGAGGTGGAGTTAGGATTTTGCCGTCACTCCGCATTGTTTCGATCATGGGGTCTCTTGTTGACGTTGCATCTGCATACTGCTGGACTGCGAAGGAACGTCGTTGTTGACATTGCGTCTGCTGTAACGAGACGAATGCTGAGGTGGACTTGGGATTTTGCCGTCACTCCGCATTGTTTCGACCATGGGGTCTTTTGTTGACGTTGCATCTACATTCTGCTGGACTGCGAAGGAATGTCATTGTTGACATCTCGTCTGCTGTATCGAGACGAATGCTGAGGTGGAGCAGGGATTTTGCCGTCGCTCTGCTTTATTTCGACCACGAGGTCTTTTGTTGATGTTGCTTCTGCATCCTGTTGGACTGCGAAGGAATGCCATTGTTGACATCTCGTCTGCTGTATCGAGACGAATGCTGAAGTGGAGCTGGGATTTTGCCGTCGCTCCGCTTTGTTTCGACCATGAGGTCTTTTATTGACGTTGCATCTGCGTCCTAATGGACCGCGAAGGAACGCCGTTGTTGACATCTCATCTGTTGTATCGAGACGAATGCCGAGGTGAAGCTGGGATTTTGCCGTCGCTCCGCTTTGTTTCGACCGTGAGGTCTTTTGTTGACGTTGCATCTGCATCCAGCTGGACTGCGGAGGAACGCCGTTGTCGACATTGCGTCTGCTGTAACGAGACGAATGCTGAGGTGGATCTGGGATTTTGCCGTCGCTCCACTTTGTTTCGACCGTGAGATATTTTGTTGACGTTGCATCTACATCCTGATAGACCGTGAAGGAACGCCGTTGTTGACATCTCGTCTTTTATATCGAGACGAATGCTGGGATGAAGTTGGGATTTCGCCGTCACTCCGCTTTGTTTCGACCGTGAGGTATTTTGTTGGCGTTGCATCTGCATCCTGATGGACAACGAAGGAACCCCGTTGTTGACATCTCGTCTGTTGTATCGAGACGAATACTGAGGTGAAGCTGGGATTTTGCCATCGCTCCGCTTTATTTCGACCGTGAGGTCTTTTGTTGACGTTGCATCTGCATCCAGCTGGACTGCGGAGGAACGCCGTCGTTGATATCTCGTCTGCTGTATCGAGACGAATGCTGAGATGGTCTCTAGGTTGTCTGTGAACCGTCGAGATTTGGAACTAAGGACTATGCCGTGGCTCCGTTTGATGGCGTAACATCTGTGTCCTGCTGGAATGAGGAGGCACGCCGTTGTTGGTCTCCAGGCTGTAGATGTGGCCATTGAGATTTTGAACTCTTTCTGATGGAACTTGATGGGATGATATGGTTCCCTCTTCGTTTGCGCCCTATGGATTGTATACAGGAGTCAATGTGACCTCACATGCAGGGCAAAAAGTTTTATTCTTTCATTATTTTAATTCTTTCCGCGATGCTCTATCATTTCAGATTTTTAAATCGCGAAAATCATGATTGCCCAATCATTTCGGCTATTTTTCGCGGTGCCCAATCATTTCGGCTATTTTTCTTTTTACTCGCTGCTTTTTATTGCGAGTTGCCCAATCATTTCGGCTATTTTGTATGCATACATTTTTACTAGCTGATTTTGTTGCAAGTTGCCCTATCATTTCGGCTATTTCATATGCATTTTTGGCTCGCTGATTTTTTTTATCGCGAGTGTGGAACTTGGAATCTGATGCCAATCTTAGCATCAGCATCGCTACGACTGGAATATTGCCAGGAGCGAATCATTATTTGCCATGAAAGGACTTGGAATTTGATACCGATTTAGGCATCAGCATCGCTACAACTGGGATATTGCCAGGAGCAAATCATCATTTGCCTCTGTCGATGTCGAACAAAGGTGACTTAGCAAATAGGGTTAGGATCCCATCAACTAAGGATTTTGACTTCATGAGCCGTAAGGGTCTCATAAAGGTGTTTCTCCCTACGAGTCGTAAGGATCTCGCAGGTGTGTTTTCTCCTTAGGAATCGTGAGAACTCCTAAGTGTATGTTTTCTTATAAGTCGTAAGGATCTTACAAGATTGTTTTCTCCTTGCAAGTCGAGAGGACCTACAAGTGTTTGTTCACCGTGTGAGCATATCCCTAGTCGCTGGTGGGACTCTGTTAGGGAAATGTTCATTCGTGCCCATGGATTGTATACAAGGGTCAATATTGAACCGCTTATAGGGCAGTATTGGAGGTTGTGGGGGCCGCTTAAAAACAGGTTTAGATCCCTGTAGCTTAAGACTTTTGAATCTTATGAGCCGTGAGGGTCTCATAAGAGGGTTCTGCTTACGAGTCGTGTAGATCTCATAAGCATAATTTCTCCTTAGGAATCGTGAGGATTCCTAAGTGTATCTCTCCTTTGTGAGTCGTAAGGATCTCACGCAGGTGGTTTCTCCTTACAGGGTCGTGAGGACCTTGCAAGTGTCTTTTAACGAGATTGCGCTTTCGGGTTTTCACAAAACTCGCTGGTAGTCCTGCTGTTTTTACTCACGACGCCCTTTCAGGTTTTCATCCGTGCCCATTTAGCTTATGGACATACCGTTTTTTTTAACGAGGTTGCGTCCTTTCGGGTTTTCACAAGACTCACCGGTAGTCCTGCTGTTTTTACTCACGGCGCCCTTTCGGGTTTTCATCCGTGTCCATTTCGCTTATGGACATACCGTTTTTTTTGAACGAGGTTGCGCCCTTTCGGATTTTCACAAGACTTGCCGGTAGTCCTGCTGTTTTTACTCACGGCGCCCTTTCGGGTTTTCATCCGTGCCCATTTTGCTTATGGACATACCGTTTTTTTTAATTTTTTTATTTTTTACGTCAGCCTGAAAATGCCGCGGGTTGGGAGTAGTTTAACGACGTTTCGGTCATTTGCAAGTTTTAGGACATTGCGGTCCGCCGTTAACGTATTTGAGGCGAATTTCTAGTTTACGGACTTTTCGGTCCATGGGGCTTTCCCTTTGAATGAGCATGATGCCCCTGGCATATCCATCTTTCTCGGAGCGTGTGGTTGTGGCGGGCTCACCTTCCAGTTTTCAGACAGTGCGAACTTGCCCTATTGGTGTTGGTCTTCAACCCAGTTTTTTAAGATGTAGCAGTTTTCGATCGGATGGCCCAATACTTGGTGGTAAGGGCAATAATTAGAATTGTTGACATCATTCAGTTGTAACTGGTGTTTCGGCTCCGGTAGAGTGATAAGCCTGTTGCGTACTGCTAGTTTGTACAGCCTCTTTGTTTATCCCAGAGAAATGAGTAAGGTCGTTTCAACTTTTCTTAGAGGGGTTGCCGCTTGTTACTTTGGCGAACAAACGGTCTAGGGCCACTCGATTGTTGTTGAGCGTTGGCGACGAAGGCCGTTTTTTTCTTCCCTTTATCCTTTTTGTTCGATCTCTTATTTGCGGGTCCGAGATTCTTTCCGAGTAGCGTGCGATTGCACGGCTGAATGTTCTCGCAACTCTTCAATTCTTTCGTTTTAGAGATGGATTCCTTGAAGAGAGGGCCGAGGGCTACTTTTTCGTCGGAGTCGCTCCCGAATGTGAGAACTCGCGGTCCCTCGGGATCAACCCTATGACAATTGCCGGCAATTCTTTTATGCTCATTTGTCGCATTTTTCTACTGTCTATGAGCTTCACGCTTTTTTCTGTTGAAGTGTTGCCTGTGAGCGACATACCCTTGCCACCAACACTTAAAGAAGTTGCAGTCCTCAGTAGGATGTGTGATTTTCTGATGATATAAGCAGAAGTTAGGATGTACGTCCGCTTCATCAAGATGTATACCACCAGGAGAATTTTCTCTGAAAGAGGGCAGCCTCATCCCCATCGATATGGCTTTGGCGAATCGTTTCCTTGTCTTGATCCTGCTTTCATTTGCGGCGGATGTACTTTGATCTGGTGGGAGTGTTTCGACCCTTTTGTCCAGTCGCCGGCGTTTGGCCTTTTCAAATATGGCCATCTTACGCTCCCGATCGGCTTTACTTTTTAGATGAATTTCATTCAGGAAGGCGTCGATCATTTCGTCTGACGGCCATAGAAGTTCTGGTTCAGGACCTGCCCGGAGCTCTTTATCCTCTATCGACGAGTGAGAGATCACATGGCAGCTTGCCACATAATCCTCAGGTTCATCCGACGAGTCTTTGTCATCATCTCCATCCCCATGGACGTGGCTGAGGAATTCTCGGAGTGTGACTGGGGTCCGCGCCATCTGAGTATATTCTTCCAGCGCGTCAACATGTTTTTGCAGATCCGTGCGCTTGTCATCTAACTTCGCGGGCTTTTGGGTCTTCTCCTTCTTCTTCGAAGACTTTGAAGGCTGCATCTGGGTGTTTTGCCCGCTGCTATCAATTCTCGGTGTTGGGCGTGGTTTCAGCATCCCATCAATGTGTTAGTTGTATGTATGCCCTAGAGGCCAGTATTGTACAGATGATGTATATTATATTGGATGCTTGGACATATATAGAGATGACTTTCTTGCTCGATATGATAGTATGCTATCTGGTTGCTCTTTATCTTAACATGTACACTTGTCTCTTTAAACTGTCTTATAGTTACATGTTGATAAAGCCCTTAGGATGTGTACTTGACTGCCTGGACTATGATGCAGATCATACTAGTGGGGACATGGTAGTCTATAAGTACATCCTTCAAGGTCCCTAGTCGTGGGTGTATCGAGACGGGGCATCGATATACCAGTGTAGACTAGCGTATACGCTTCTCGACCCATGAGATGGGCGATGGATGATCCCATATCCATTGGTGTTTGACATCAGAGATGGTGTACGGGTGCTCAGTGGAGACTGGGTACACTGGACGGACTCGCCGAGAACTCCCAGATGGTATTATACCTCACGTCAGATGGCAGTTCTCAGGTGACACTTGTACAGGTTAGTCTGTAGACCCGAGATCGTCATAGAGTCTTGTGTGATTCCCATTGTGCTTTGATCTCCACCTTACCACGTCCATGAGGGCGTGCAAAACGGTGGTCTTTGGGTACAGTCCCGAGTCACATGGAGTCAATGAGCGATAGGATGGGTTTCGTCTCTCCCGGTATTGGGGGTTGATGTTGCGCTGTGCTCGATTGGCCGTAACAGGGAAGTCCCTGACCAGGGCTGATCAGAGATTTGCTGGTAAGTGTTACCAGTAGTTTCTCGACCCGTTATGAGCCTCACATCGGCACGACTTATCGGTTATTGGGGTCTGACGTTTACCACCCCTAGACTTGATATGCGACATATTAACAGACCGGACTGTACGGTAAGTGTTACTGGTTGGATTCACAGGAGTGTGAGCGGGCTAGCTCGTCGATCTTCTGATCGCTCAATACCCGGATGGCCGTTACGTTTAGCAGACCGCTTGCGGCTTGTGGGTGCTTGATATGATCATCATCTGCTACTGGCGTATTGACGAGTCTTTAGAGTCCTACACAGAGGTTTCCTGGCTCAAGCGAAACGAAATAGGAGCGCATATGAGATATGTGCGGGACCGAGAATAATGCGAGTATGTGATACCGTATTTCATTCTCGCGATGAATGTTTCGATTGGTTGTATGCGATACAACCTAGTTATCGAATCGTTGATTCGATAAATCGATACATTGTATACTAGTCGGTTATGTGCGACATGACCGGATCATTGAATCAAGTGTTGATTTAATGATTTAATGTATAATTATATATTTGATATATTGCTTTGCATTAACTAGTATTGGTTCACTTTAAATGGATTTTCTCACTAGATGTTCACAAGTTGTATATGTGATATACTTTTGTGCACTTGATTGTATCATGTTTGATGATGCATATACACTTGGATTTGTGTAAAGACTTAAACCATGTTTAGTGAATGGTTAGGGTTTCATATTTTTACTTAATTGTTTATCTTTTCTTTTTTGAGAAATAGATAAAAGAAAACAAAATAGTTTCTTTTTATCATGAAGCTTGTTGAAGCTTCATGAAGCTTTGACCATGTGACCACTTTGTCTTCTTCTCCAAACCCTAACCACTCATCTAAACTAAAGTTAACTCTCTACACTTGACCAAGGTTAGGATATGATAAGTATTCATTTTTCATTATTCTTTTAACACAATACTTATCATATTCTATCTTCTTCTTCATCTTCTTCTTCAAGAAAAAGCTTGCCTTCATCAATGGCAACTTGAGCAAAAGTGTGAGAAATCCAATTCTAAAGTGAACCCACCTCCTATTTCTTCACCCTCTACCTCTTGCCAAGTAGTATAGGGTGTTTTCTTCACAAGTTTCACAACTTGGTGAAGTTGGAGCTTGATCTTGTGTAATCTCGACGTAGATCATCTTCGGCATCGTAGCCGACGACTAGTCCGCTCATTTCTTCGATGAAGCCGACGCAAGAGTCCGGGATTCGAGATGGACAGCGAGGGGACGACTACGTGGAGCTAAGGAAGTGGATAACCGGATCTACAAAGGTTGTAGCTTCTTACCTTTAGTTAAGTTGTTAACTAGTTTATCTTTTCGCCTAAAATTCTAGTTAACGATCCGTATTAGGGTTTCTCGGCACCGGTAAAATTAGAAATTGGCATGGTTGATGCCTTGTGAGACTTCATTAGCGTGCCTAGGAACCCTACAGTGGTATCAGAGCCTAGCTAGAGCCTTAGGCGATGCTTAGACGATGTTTGAAACCCGATCGAACCCGAAACCCTAATTTTTTCTCGCTCTCTGGACTTTTTTCAAAAACTGGGTTTTTTCCAGATTAAAAATGCTTAAAAAATTCAGCAGGGAATTCTAAGAATTACGGTGCAAATTTTTCCAAGAGATGAGCCAAGAGTGCGGCGGAACCGCGGCGGAAGCCTGGCTTCTGCGGCGGTTCCGCGTCCAGATGATGACATCACCATTCCCTTTTTGCACAGTAATTCCTACAATATGATGCTGAGTTTTCTGAGAATTTTTAATTTGACTCAAGAGTTGAGTGTTCTGGGGTTGCATTGGGAATCGTAGATTCAATCGGATTATTAAACGTCGTCTATGTGTTTTTCCGGATAATTTTAGAAAATGTTAAAAGGTTCGACCGGATGTAAATACCCAATCTTTCCCCTGCCGGGAAATTTCCAATTGTTGGACTTTTCCGTTGTTTAATGACGTTCTAATTAGTGCAAGTAACGCTATGGTCCCTCTAGAAGACAACAAACCTTAACTCGATTATGTGACCGTCTTGAACTGCCCTTTGAACCTTAGGGTTTGGGGCAGTACGGCATGCCACATGTGAGGCGTTGGCTTGACCCTTCTACGGCTGGACCGTTGGTACTGAGGCATGAAGTGAATGTCTTTGAACTTATTTCATGTGTTGAACGGTTTCGGGAAAACTTGGGTGTTCGAACGTTCGATCGGAAAGTTTAATATTTTCTATTTATCCAGAATGGGATACAATAATTGGAATTCACAAACAGTTATGAGATAACTGAATGAATGTTATAAATCTAGCGGTTTAGTCTCACTTGATATTGAAAAGAGTTTTCGATAATGAGACTAAAATGCGGGGTTTATAATTGTTAGGCATGTGATGTCTAAGTATTACATTTGATTAGGCATGCGATGTCTAAAGAAGTTGCGGATTCCAACTGTTGTAGTTTTACACTTTCTTTTCTGTAACCGTAAGTGTAATATGTGATATCGCCGGTTTCGTTGCTATATGTCAACGACAATTGGGATGCGCATATTTACTTACGTTGATGGCCTGTGATGTTATGTGTTGCTGGATGTGTTATATTGGATTGTCGTGTTTGAATAGCCGGGGTTTTTTATGTGAGATGAGTGTTTTTATTTTCATTCATGTAAAAACTTGTATGTAATATTCTTTTATTTGGGGCACTTCCAGGTTGCGGAAGCTGTCACCTTTTGTATATTATTTACTTTTCTGCACTAGGATAGACCCAAGGAGGGGAGCACAAGCAACCGGGTTCTAGGGTCCAGAGGGAGACCATCTCGAGGAGTCGAGTCCGGGTCTCCTAGCCCTAGAATTGGTAGGGTTGCTTGCCGCTCTCGTAGGGGTCTAGGGATGTGGGATTGGCTATTCATCACGACCGTGGAATCCGTGTTTTATACTGGCTCGTATTGAAAACACGGACGTCCTAGTATATCCAATATTTCATATGTTTCTTCTGCTGCGATATCTGTGATGTGATCATGTGATGTTCTGTGATAGATACAGTATATAGTATATATGATATATTATATAGACGTTACTTATGTTTTGCACCCGCACTAGCCCTGCCCTGCTCTGTCGTTAGTTACCTAACCTAACGGTGCACGAGGGGACATCGTGGCGAATGCGGATGGCATAAGTGTATGTCGTATTTATCTGTGATGTTTAGGTATTTAAATGATGGGACTTCATTAATGAGATTAATGAAATAAAAGAAATCTAAAGATGTTGTAGAATCGAATTTCAAAATAAAACAGGTAGCTACAGTTCTTGCTTTGCATAGCGGTATATATGATATACCCTGCACCTTATTCGATGAGGAAAGGACCGAGATCCCTTCACCGGGAGTGACTCCTTTAGCAATAACTGGCAGATGCTACACACTCGGTTTGACTTTTGATTGCTTCTATAGTTTCTGCTTTGCACAGTGATATATATGATATATCCCGCACCTCATTCGACGAGGAAAGGGCCGACGATCCCTTCACCGGGAGTGACCCCTTTAGCAAAACTAGAAAAGCCTCAAAATCGCTCCATTTCAAAACTTCATTTGATTCTACAACGATATCAAGTTCATTACGCAATAGGTTTTCAGAAAAACCTGTCGTAGCCCTCCGTCATTTCAGATAAATCCTACTTAGTATTCGTGCTACGTTTGTTGACCTCCGTCAAGGCGTAGTGTGCGGTAGCTAACTAGTATTTATCTGCTTATGCATGTGATGCAGATTGGATTAGGGTAGTCGTACGACCTTGTTGACCTCCGTCAAGGGTCGTGCGGATGGGTTTGATTCAATCAAGAAATGACGGGTTGAACTTGACTTGCACCCTGTGGTTTGTTGACCTCCGTCAAGATCATAGGATGCTTGGGGCAAAATATTATCGGGAATTTCAAGTGTTGAAATTTGCAATGAGATTGCATACCTTCTATGAGATAGTTGGATCCCGATACCCACTGCGAGTAAGAGTTACTCCAGGGAGAGTTTTGCACATTACAATTAGCCGATCAAGTAGGTGTCTAGAAAGGTGTCAACGGGGTCACGCCTCTGGGAAAACGAGGTTTACATTAATTAGGTTCGTGCGAAAGCACGGGGGACCTCCCTCAAAGTACCGACACTGGCCTGGCTAAAAGATTGGCGAACTTGTAGTGTGTAATTAATCCCGGCTAGTCTTTCCTTTTAGGGTTTGAAGGAAGATTTGATAAAAACAGTGGGAGCCATCCTGATTAGATAAGATAATAACCAATCTGATCTTGTAAGAGCATACGCTAAAGTGTTTTCTTCTCTCTCTCTCCAGGTAGCGACCATTTCATGCCCTAATCAAGATAATAATATGGATGTATTGACCGAACCCGCATGTTATACTGTGCTGGGGAACGTTGGTTCTGTTCTTTCCTATAAAAGTTATAGGACTGAACAGGATATAGGGGAATACCAGGATTCCCATGCCACCCGAGTGAAGAAAGTACATGATGATGCATTTTGTTCGCGTGTGTTCGTTACAGAGAACTGTTTCTCCATTTGCTCTACGTCCTGGGTATTAGATACCGGGTCAGGATCCCATATATGTAATCAGTTACATGGGCTTAGGAAAGGTAGAGAACTTGGAGAAGGTGATAAAGACATTAGAGTTGGAAATGGTGCAATTGTTGCAGCTAACACTGTCGGGGAATATCACCTTGTATTACCAACTGGTAATACATTGGTTCTGAACGAATGCTATTACATGCCGAACCTGATATGCAACATTATATCGGTTTCTTTGTTGAGTAAAGAGGGATATAATTTTGTATTACAGGACAATGTTATGAACATTTTCCGTAACCAAAAGTTGGTTGGATCAGGCACGTTGTGCAATGGCATTTATGTTCTAAATCAATCAACAGTTCTGAGCATAACAAACACACACAAGAGGAAGAGTTCTGAACTGAACGAATCCTTCTTGTGGCATTGTAGACTAGGTTACATCAATGCGACACGACTAGCTAAGTTGCATAAGGATGGATATTTAAATCCGTTTGAATTTTTATCTTATGACACTTGCCAGTCATGTCTCAAAGGCAAGATGACCAAAACTCCGTTTACGGGACACGCAGAAAGAGTTACCGAACTCTTGGGACTGATACATAGTGATGTATGCGGTCCTATGTCTACACATGCCAGGGATGGTTCTTCGTACTTCATTACATTCACTGACGATCTCTCTAGATTCGGATATGTGTTCCTGATGAAACACAAATCAGAAGCTTTTGAGAAATTTAGAGAATATAAACAAGAAGTCGAGAACCAAACCAGAAAAGTATTAAAATCCTACGATCTGATCGAGGAGGTGAATACTTGAGCATTGAATTCCTGGAATTCCTAAAAGAGAATGGGATTCTCTCTCAGCTAACTCCTCCATATACACCACAGCACAACGGTGTATCAGAACGGAGGAACCGCACCCTATTGGATATGGTGCGCTCTATGATGAGTGTAGCTGAGTTACCTGTTTCCTTCTGGGGATATGCACTGGAAACAGCAGCATACCTACTGAATAGGGTTCCTACCAAATCTGTGCCTACCACACCATATGAGATATGGGAAGGGAAGAGACCATATCTTAATTTTATTAAGATATGGGGTTGCTCGGCCTATGTCAAAAGACAAAAACCGGACAAACTCGAGGCAAGGTCTGTTTTGTGTAAATTTGTTGGATATCCCAAACATTCGCGAGGGTATATCTTCTACCACTGTGAGGAACAAAGAGTTTTTGTTGCTCAACATGCCACCTTTTTAGAAAAAGAATTTCTTGCAAAAGAGATTAGTGGCTCTGAGGTAGAACTGGAAGAGGTTCCAGCTGAACAAAACACAACAGAAGATTTAATGGAACCAGAGGATTCAGTAGCTCCCAATGAACCTCAGCCTCTCCGCCGATCTAGTAGGGTTCCTCGCCAACCTGAGAGATACTACGGTTTTCTCATGGATGGTGGGAGCGAGGATTGCATCATGGAGGATGATGACCCAACTAGCTTCGAGCAGGCCATCACGAGTAGGGACTCAGTGAAATGGCTGGATGCAATGCGGTCCGAGATGGAATCCATGTACACCAACAAAGTGTGGACTTTGGAAGTTGCTCCTGAAGGGGTAAAACCCATTGGGAGCAAGTGGATCTTCAAGAAGAAACTTGGTGTAGATGGGAAAGTGGAGACTTTCAAAGCTAGACTTGTTGCAAAGGGTTTTCGTCAAAGACCAGGTGTGGATTATGACGAAACCTTTTCTCCAGTGGCTATGCTTAAATCCATCCGGATCATGCTTGCCATCGCTGCATATCATGATTATGAAATCTGGCAAATGGATGTTAAGACCGCCTTTCTAAACGGTGATTTAGAAGAGTGCGTGTACATGACTCAGCCAGAGGGCTTCGTAGACAGTGGGAGCAGCGGGAAGGTGTGCAAGCTGCTTAAATCCATTTATGGATTAAAGCAAGCATCGCGGAGTTGGAACATCTGCTTTGATGTCGTTATCAAAGAGTTTGATTTTGTCAAAAACCCAGATGAACCTTGTATCTACAAGAAGGTGGCAGAGAGTAAGGTTGTCTTCCTCGTATTGTACGTGGACGACATACTCTTGATAGGAAATGATATTCCTATGCTGCAATCGGTCAAGCTCTTCTTATCACAAAGATTCTCAATGAAAGATCTTGGTGATGCCTCCTGCATATTGGGAATTAGGATCTATAGAGATAGATCCAAACGGATATTGGGATTGTCCCAATCCAGGTACATTGACACCATACTAAAGAGGTTTAGTATGGAAGAATCCAAGCGTGGGAACTTGCCCACGATCTCTGGAGTCACTCTCTCCAAAGGGATGTCTCCCAAGACTGATTTGGAGAGAGCTCGCATGCAAGGGATACCCTATGCTTCGGCTGTAGGCTCTATCATGTACGCGATGCTATATACCAGACCCGATGTAGCATACTCACTAAGTATAGTGAGCAGGTATCAAGTTGATCCTGGAGAGAGTCACTGGACAGCTGTGAAGAGCATCCTCAAGTACTTGCGAAGGACTAAAGAGATGCTCTTGGTGTATGGTAACGGAGAACTCCAAGTGGAGTCCTTTACCGATTCGAGCTTCCAGAGTGATAAGAGCGACTCTAAGTCGCAGTCGGGATTTGTCTTTACCCTTTACGGAGGGGCGGTTAGCTGGAAGAGTTCCAAGCAGGAAACCGTGGCAGACTCGACGATGGAGGCTGAATACATCGCTGCCAACGATGCTGCTAAAGAAGCTGTCTGGATCAAGAAGTTCATTTTTGAACTTGGAGTGGTTCCATCCATTGAGCATCCAATACCTTTGTATTGCGATAACAATGGAGCGGTGGCTTTGGCCAAGGAACCTAGGTCCCATCAGTGATCCAGGCATATTCTGAGGCGGTATCACCTGATCCGGGAGATAGTTGATCGCCGGGAGATCGAGGTCAGGAGGGTTGACACGAAGAACAACACGGCGGATCCACTCACGAAGGCCATTCCCCAGATACAGTTTGAGAGACTCTTCGGGATGCTCGGTATGCGATACTACAGCAGCTGGCCCTAGTGCAAGTGGGAGATTGTTAGTTGTATGTATGCCCTAGAGGCCAGTATTGTACAGATGATGTATATTATATTGGATGCTTGGACATATATAGAGATGACTTTCTTGCTCGATATGATAGTATGCTATCTGGTTGCTCTTTATCTTAACATGTACACTTGTCTCTTTAAACTGTCTTATAGTTACATGTTGATAAAGCCCTTAGGATGTGTACTTGACTGCCTGGACTATGATGCAGATCATACTAGTGGGGACATGGTAGTCTATAAGTACATCCTTCAAGGTCCCTAGTCGTGGGTGTATCGAGACGGGGCATCGATATACCAGTGTAGACTAGCGTATACGCTTCTCGACCCATGAGATGGGCGATGGATGATCCCATATCCATTGGTGTTTGACATCAGAGATGGTGTACGGGTGCTCAGTGGAGACTGGGTACACTGGACGGACTCGCCGAGAACTCCCAGATGGTATTATACCTCACGTCAGATGGCAGTTCTCAGGTGACACTTGTACAGGTTAGTCTGTAGACCCGAGATCGTCATAGAGTCTTGTGTGATTCCCATTGTGCTTTGATCTCCACCTTACCACGTCCATGAGGGCGTGCAAAACGGTGGTCTTTGGGTACAGTCCCGAGTCACATGGAGTCAATGAGCGATAGGATGGGTTTCGTCTCTCCCGGTATTGGGGGTTGATGTTGCGCTGTGCTCGATTGGCCGTAACAGGGAAGTCCCTGACCAGGGCTGATCAGAGATTTGCTGGTAAGTGTTACCAGTAGTTTCTCGACCCGTTATGAGCCTCACATCGGCACGACTTATCGGTTATTGGGGTCTGACGTTTACCACCCCTAGACTTGATATGCGACATATTAACAGACCGGACTGTACGGTAAGTGTTACTGGTTGGATTCACAGGAGTGTGAGCGGGCTAGCTCGTCGATCTTCTGATCGCTCAATACCCGGATGGCCGTTACGTTTAGCAGACCGCTTGCGGCTTGTGGGTGCTTGATATGATCATCATCTGCTACTGGCGTATTGACGAGTCTTTAGAGTCCTACACAGAGGTTTCCTGGCTCAAGCGAAACGAAATAGGAGCGCATATGAGATATGTGCGGGACCGAGAATAATGCGAGTATGTGATACCGTATTTCATTCTCGCGATGAATGTTTCGATTGGTTGTATGCGATACAACCTAGTTATCGAATCGTTGATTCGATAAATCGATACATTGTATACTAGTCGGTTATGTGCGACATGACCGGATCATTGAATCAAGTGTTGATTTAATGATTTAATGTATAATTATATATTTGATATATTGCTTTGCATTAACCAGTATTGGTTCACTTTAAATGGATTTTCTCACTAGATGTTCACAAGTTGTATATGTGATATACTTTTGTGCACTTGATTGTATCATGTTTGATGATGCATATACACTTGGATTTGTGTAAAGACTTAAACCATGTTTAGTGAATGGTTAGGGTTTCATATTTTCACTTAATTGTTTATCTTTTCTTTTTTGAGAAATAGATAAAAGAAAACAAAATGGTTTCTTTTTATCATGAAGCTTGTTGTAGCTTCATGAAGCTTTGACCATGTGACCACTTTGTCTTCTTCTCCAAACCCTAACCACTCATCTAAACTATAGTTAACTCTCTACACTTGACCAAGGTTAGGATATGATAAGTATTCATTTTTCATTATTCTTTTAACACAATACTTATCATATTCTATCTTCTTCTTCATCTTCTTCTTCAAGAAAAAGCTTGCCTTCATCAATGGCAACTTGAGCAAAAGTGTGAGAAATCCAATTCTAAAGTGAACCCACCTCCTATTTCTTCACCCTCTACCTCTTGCCAAGTAGTATAGGGTGTTTTCTTCACAAGTTTCACAACTTGGTGATGTTGGAGCTTGATCTTGTGTAACCTCGACGTAGATCATCTTCGACATCGTAGCCGACGACTAGTCCGCTCATTTCTCCGATGAAGCCGATGCAAGAGTCCGGGATTCGAGATGGACAGCGAGGGGACGACTACGTGGAGCTAAGGAAGTGGATAACCGGATCTACAAAGGTTGTAGCTTCTTACCTTTAGTTAAGTTGTTAACTAGTTTATCTTTTCGCCTAAAATTCTAGTTAACAATCCGTATTAGGGTTTCTCGGCACCGGTTAAATTAGAAATTGGCATGGTTGATACCTTGTGAGACTTCATTAGCATGCCTAGGAACCCTACACAATGACCTCGGGCTCTGGCGGACTTTTCCACCTGACGGCTGGGCATGTGTGAAGATCCTCCAGCATTTTTTTCGTCTTGGTTGAAAGAGCGACCTCCCATGGAGCTTTTTCTATAAAAGAGCACGATGCCCCCGGCGTGTCCTCTTTTTTAGGGGCATGAAGTTGTGGTGGGTTCACCTTCCAATTTTCGGATAATGCGAACTTGCCTTGTTGGTATTGGTCCTCAATCCAGCCTTTGAAGACGAAGCAATCTTCGATTGGATGGCTTATTGCTTGATAGTAAGGGCAGTAGTTAAGATCGTTGACATCGCCTGGCTGCAACGGACGTTTTGGACTCGGCAGATTGATGAATCTGTTGCGCACTGCCAGCTCGAACAGTCTCCTCATTTTATCCTGAGGAAACGAGTAAGGACGTCCCAGTCTCTCCTCGAGAGATGGGCATGGACGCACGTTGTTTTGGCGAACAACCGGCTTTGAGTTGCTCGGCTGTTGTTGAGTATTGGGGACGAAAGTTGCTTTTCCTTTCCCCTTTTCATTCCGAGGATCCGTCTTTGAAGGAGATGATCTATGACCCATCTGATCCATTTGGGCCAACTTGTCAATCAAGGCCTGGAAAGTGGTCGGCTTGAAGAACATCATGAATTGGGAGATGGTCGCTTGAGGGTCGAGAGTACCCACGAACATGCCCATGGCAGGAGCTTCTTTTATGCGTTGTTCGCATCTTGACCATAAGTTTCGCCACCGTATTGCGTATTGAACCTACGTTTCGCCTGGCCTTACCCTGGCGTTGATCAATGCCGTGATCGGGGTGCGGTTGCTAGCGCTCGCAAAACGCTGAGTGAATAACAACTCCATCTCTGCAAAAGTTTTGAGAGAATCGTTGGGAAGCTCTGAATACCATTCGAAAGCTGTGTCCGACAAGCTACCGATGAATTGTCGAAGCAACAGTTTATCATCGCCCCCGGTATTGCCGCAAAGAGCCCTGAATTGAGCGACATGTTGATGTGGATTCCCCGTCCCTTTATATACATGGAACTTAGGAATCGTATATCCCGGCGGGTAATTTATCTGATCATACCAGCCTGGATACGGTCGCCCAGTTTTAACAACTTGATCGGCTGCTTCATTTGCCTGGTGAGCTCGTATTTGCTGAGCTATATAGTCATCCAGTGCAGCCTTGGAAATGGTTTCCTTCTTGGCTGCTGAAAGAGCCGGAGGAGGATTAGATGTCTCCCTCCTATCGTCTTCAATAGCGATCGGAAGGTCTTCAGCTGGAAGATCCGGCTGCAACATCATTCCTACCATGTCTTGGAAGAGAAGCGCCATTTGTTTTATATTGGCAGCTTGTTCTGCTGCTTCTCTGTCCTTCTTTTCGAGGACTCTGCGTAGGAAGTCAGCGTCAGTTTCTTGTTCGTGACGTTGTTCTGATGATGCCTCCGGGCTTTCTTTTGGTCCGGTGAGCGCGGCCATCGCAGTCAGCATCTCCTGGAGCTTCTGCTGTTGTTGTTCCTGGGCTCTTGTAATGGATCGGGTGAGTGGTCGGTGGCCCGTAGAAGCGCGACTATCTTCCTTCCCAGATGCCATGTAAACGGTATGGACCATTATGCCTCCAGACTTAGGGCGTTTAGATTCAGTGTCTTTGTGATTTGCCAAAGACGCAGGGATCTTCTCCGACCTCCTTTTTTTGTGGGCGGTCGAAATTGAGGGGGCCGTTGTAGTGGGTACCCAAGTAGCTGTCGCTTTTGGTGGCTTGACAGAGTAGTCCTTCTCCTGCCGAACCTTCATCTTTTTCTGTCGGCGGAGATAGTCTTGATCCACTACGGAGTCCTGGACTTGACGCCAGACCTTGTAAATTTTAGAGGACAGCCGTTGAGGGGGCTGCTCCAGTTTCACCTTTGGGGACTTCTCCATAGGTGGAGGAGATCTTTTCAGCACAGCAGTTGGCGAATTCCTGCGCACCTTGTTAAGTAGTTCAAAGCTGTTCCCGGTTGGAACAGCAGCGTCAACTTCTATCGCTGGAGCCGGCGGAGTCAGTCCAGAAGGGAAATTGCCCCCAGCTTTCCTCACTCGGCGCCAGTGGCGACGTAGAGCATGTCGTGCGGATGAGATCACCTCCGTTGTTGGATAAGCTTCTTCATGCCCCCTGCTTTGAGGAGAGACTGTTATTGGTGCTAGCCTGTCGAAGACTAACACCCGTCGAGAAGCAATGTCTAATCTGTCAAAGATAGACCTCTGGGCAGAGGAAGTAGCTTTGAGGATCTCGCCTGGAGCAGCAACCGGAATGGCCAGCCTTGTAAGAACTGACTTCTTGGAAGGAGGAGCCTTTCCAATGATTTCGTCCGCTTGAGCCGAGATGGATATCCGCTTTGGGATGGCAGCTTCGGGTATCGCGGGCTTGTAGACGTTCTGGCCCACTCTGTTGAAAACTAAGGTATTGAAGTTGGGCGACCCGTTGAGAGGGGTCGCGGCAGTGGTAAGCCGATCAAAGACCGGCTTCTTTGGAGCTTCTTGCGATGTCATTGGGGCATTGAAGCTCATCAGTGGGAGCATGGTCCCGAAGAATAGTCCAGCGGTGGCTTGAGTTACCTGCTCCACTGGCATCTTGAAAAGGGAGGCCGCTTGGGGCCCATAAGTCACTCCTCCAGCAAGAACGGAGCGAGAGTTGCAGTTGTAGGTAGTGCAGTTTGAAGCCATTGATCTTCTTTTTTCCGCACGGAGCAAGACACCAAATCTTAGCACCTCGAATCCACAGGCAACCACAGCAAACCGCGATTCGTTCGCGAACACGACACACGAAGTGTGGAGTGGAAAGAGGAAGAGGTCCCACCGGGCGTGCCAGAATCTGTTCCCCTCCGAAAGACGCGCAAGACGGACGTCTTGCCTAAGATTCGGGGCAGATGCTAATTGGTGCTATCCGTCCACCTCTCCAAAGATACCAAGTTGATTTATGACACCATGTATCGAAGGTTTAAACGGATGCGGCCGATGTAGCAGACTTCGTCAGATTCCCCCTTGTTGATGAGGGGTTTTTGATTGTGGGGACGCTCTTCCCTGCAGGCGCAAGCCCCTGCAGTTAATTACGCTACCGCATCGCAGTAACAACTTTCTCCTTCTCCAGATGGTCACTTAGTGTCGTGGGTGTTTGTTTTGTTTTTGGTTGCCCGTGAATTGTATACGGAGACTAATTTATGTCGTCGCCCGTAGAACGTGGATTAGTCCAAATCTGTATTTTCTTAGATTTGGGTTTGGGGGTTTGGGTTTAAGGATACGTTAGCCTCATTTGAGATTAAGATCAACTTAAACATTTGTTAAGGATACGTTAGTCTCATTTCAGACTAAGATCAACTTAACCGTTTGTTAAGGATACATTAGTCTCATTTCAGACTAAAATCAACTTAACGGGATCGTTTGGATCCAACAAAAGGGCATTTGGGCTCTATTGTTTAGTCTAGGGACATTGCGGTCGATTACCAGTTTAAGGACATAGTGGTCCATTACCAGTTTAAGGACATGGTGGTCCATTGTTAGTTTAAAGATATCCCGGTCAAGGTTAAGGATATCGTAGTCCGTGGAATGTATGTCCGTCGGGACCTGTCACCTCTCTGAAGACGTTGAAGGATTACAACGACAAATATCAGAGGAGTGAAGAGATGTACCCTTGAACCAAGGTGGATTAAGTGATCTGTAGTCCAATTTGGAACTAAGATCAGTTAATTATATTGTGAGCATGTTGGCTCAGTTGAGTCTGAGTTGAGGACTTATAGCCAACTTAATTGGATTTGAAGTGTTGGCCCTTTGTTGGACCATTAGACATTTGTTTGAGTTCAAGCCCACATTATTTATCAATGCTAAACATTTTCATCTTTGATTTTCTCAATTTTGAGATTCATTTGGAGGAGGGACTTTCGCCTCTGGAAAATTGGCCGATTGGGCTAAAACTAGTGTTAAACACTAGAGAACAACAGTGTTAAACACTAGAAACGGAACTCTCAAATTAGTGTTAAACACTAAAAGATAATCGGTGTTAAACACTGGAAATATAGTCCCCAAACTAGTGTTACACACTAGAAAACACCAGTGTTAAACACTGGGTATAAATTCTTTTAAATTAGTGTTAAACACCAAATAGGAATGGGTCACATGGGGCCACGTGAGGGCACACAGAGGTGAGACCAGATCCCCTTTTACTTTGCTTTGCAAATAAGTGTTAAACACTTCTTTTATATTCTATCACGTGTTGACACGTGATGAGAATTTATGCATCGATAATTAAAGCACTTGCTGAGGGGTCACGTGAGACGCCCAAAGCTTCTTTTCTTCTGCTTTTTCTTCCTGTGCTTTTGGAGGTCACGTGGGAGCACGTGAGGTGTTGCCTCAGAACTTTTTCCTTCTCATTTTTGGGGATCTTTTCGGAGGTCATGTGGGGACACGTGACCTTAGTTCTTTGCATGCTTGAAGATCTCTTTATCTTTAAGAATTAAATTCTTTGTAGGGTTAAACCCTAATTTTGATTCTGGGGGAATTAAATCCCTATTATGAAAGAATTAAATTCTTATGCAGGGTTAAACCCTAATTTCATTTTTTAAGAGGAATTAAATTCCTGTGAATTTGAGAGAATTAAATTCTCAATTAGGGTTAAACCCTAGTTCTGTCCATCTTGAAGGAATTAAATTCCTGTAACTTTGGGAGAATTAAATTCTCATATAGGGTTAAACCCTAGTTTTGTTTTGGGAGAATTAAATTCTCTAAACTCAATTCCCCCTCTAAGTTTTGGATCTGCATGGCAGGATCTCAACCCGATGAGAATTAAATTCTCAACTTATGGGGAAATGTGCTCTGTACAAATCTTCAACAAGAGGAAGAACTAAGTTCTTTGCAAAAGAGTTAAACTCTTAGATTTTTGAGAATTAAATTCTCTTTTTCTGAAGTTTTGATCCCCTTTCTTTTTCTCACCTAGGGTTTTCTTTCTTGTTGAGAATTAAATTCTCCTTTCTTTTCTCTCTGAATTTTCAAGATGCCAAAATTCTATATCCAAAACTCTATATCTCCTTCTCTTCTCTTGGCTCCTATTTATAGGAGGAGGAAAAGAATCAATTTGTTTAGCAAATCTTTCATTGAAAGATTTTGTTTGTTTTCATAATTAATATGATCTTTTAGATCATTCAGTGAATTTTATTCACCGTTGGATTTTTAATTCAAAAGATCTTTTACCTGTTATTCAAATTTTAGGGAAATCTTTCCTTGTATAAAATCTTTCCATAAATTGGTAATTTTTAATCACCATTGGATTTTTAATCCAACGGTGCTCCATTTTACAGAACACCATCTTTTTGTTTGGAAAGATTTAAAGAAATATTTTTCCAGTTAGGGTTTTTGATTTCTCTTAATTAGAATTTAGTTATGTTATTTCAGAGATTTTAGGATCCCATTACGTGTTGACACGTGACCCCCTCGATTAAGCATTTAATTCTGTTGTTTTAAAGAACTCAGGAATTATCACGTGTCAGCACGTGACCCTTGGTCACGTGTTGGCACGTGATGCCCCATTGGGGTTTTTCCTTGTTATTTTATTATACTTTTAATTCTATTTAATAAGTTTAGAGGCCTATCACGTGTTGGCACGTGACCCCATTGTTTAGAATTTAATTCTTATTATTTCAGAGGGTTTAAGAGACCATCACGTGTTGGCACGTGACCCCACTGATTGATTATTTGATTAGAATTTAATTCTATTAATTCAGAGAGCTTAGAAACCCATCACGTGTCTGCACGTGACCTTTGATCACGTGTGGGCACGTGATGCCCCATTGGGGTATTCCTTGCTGTTTTATAATATTTTTTAATTCGTTTCAGTAGGTTTAAAGGCCCATCACGTGTGGTCACGTGACCCCATTTTAATTATTTATTTTATTAAGTGCCTACAGGCTTTGCCTGTAAATGGTCACGTATGGGCGCGTGATGCCTCATAACTTTTGATCCCGGATGAATTATGAGGCCCATAATATATCAAATCGAACGATATTTTGAGACGCTTTCGATTCCATCAGAATTTAGCCGTTCCTCATTCAGGAGTTTGTCAAAATATAGCCCGTAAAATACTGGTTCGTATTTTCTTAAGCGTATCGCTGCCATTTGATACCTTAGGCTCTTTGCGCAGAATTTTTGGCGGGAACAAGCGGTCACCACGATGATCCAAGCACCAGCTGTCGGCTTCCCCACAAGGGAGACGAGGGAGAATCCCCTCCTCCACCGAACGCCATTTGCGCCCTATCCGCACGGATAAATCGCCTCACGTCCATCGTGGATGCACTCTTCCGTGTCCAAATGGCCCGGCAAGCTCCCCAGGTCGCCGCTCCCCGCCCCGAGACTGGGACCCCTATAGAGGGAGAGAAGACTCTGCCCGCATTGGCACGGCCGATCAACGCCTCGCTGTCTCCGGCAGCCGTCGGTCCCCCGGGCCGACATATTCAATGACTCGGTGGGTGCCTCATAGCTTAACTCCGAGGTCTTACGCCAGAGCGCCTCGCCCTGAGCCTCGTAGCGCCCCTGTCCCTCCAGAGGAGGTGTCTGTCAGCTCGCCTGCACCCAGGCATGACCGACACCCCCTCCCTCGACGGGGTCGCACGCACGGGACTCGCCACGGCAGCTCGAAGACGACCTCGCTAGGGGACTTGAGGAACCTCATCGAGCGAAACCGGGGCCTTGGCCAAGCAGTGGTCTCTGGCAGCAGAGGCCAAAAGTCGGAATGTGCTGAATCGTCAGGGTACCACGGCCGACTCGACGCCCTCGAATAGAAGATCGCAGGCATGCATCGGGAAGGTCGTCATTCGAGTGACGGGGCTAAATACGCCGCCTACTCGCTCACTAAGCCCTTCACCGAAGAGTTACTCGGCGTCCATGTCTCCTCCCGGAACAAGCCCCCGAAGGTCTCACTCTTCGACGGGAAGTCCGACCCGAAGGACCATTTGGACACGTTCATAGCCAAGATAAGTTTCCAGGACTGTTCCGACACCGCCCAATGCCGTGCTTTCCCGGCCGCTCTCATCCGCTCTGGACGAGATTGGTTCCGAGGACTCGCGCCACGCTCAATCTCCACCTTCGATGAGCTGGCCACCCAATTCCTCGGCCACTTCGTCGGGAACAGACGGCAAAAGCAGACCGTCGACCATCTCTTCACAATAAAGAGCGAGGACAAAGAAACCTTCAAAGGGTACATCACCCACTTCTATAATGCCCTCCTCGAGGTCCCAGAACACAAAGACGAGACGGTCATTACGGCCCTCAGGTCGGGTCTTAGGCACAAGGAGAGGCTACGCTCCTTTGCATTAGCGCAACCTAAGACCATGGCCGAGGTAAAGGCCTGGACCGAACGTGAGATCCAGCTTGAATCCGAGGTGAATTCCAACCCACCCTGGACAGACCAAGTTGATCAGAAAAAAAGGGTCTGGGAAGAGAAAAAGAAGATTGAGCGGCCGAAGCCCTACTCCCCGAAGTTTCAGGAGTACACCCCTCTTAACGTCTTCCAGACAGTACTGCTGAATGAGGCTAAGGGCCAGAGGTTCTTCAAATTTTCCCTAGTCTCTAAAGGGGCGGCAAAGTGCACCCGGGGCCCCTACTGCGGCTTCCACAGGTCGCAAGGCCACTCCACAAAGAACTGCAAGCAGCTCCGAGACTACATCGAGGAGCTAATCCGCTTGGGGCACTTGGAAACGTACTTGCGGGACAAGTGGCAAGCTGACCGTGAGCAAAAACAACGTCCCCTTCCCGGTGAATTAACGATCGGTCAAATCATGGTCATGTCAGCGGGGGGGTACGGTGAATACCTACGAGGCTCAGCATCCCTCACCGATCGATTGGACTGACAACCACCCGAGGAAGAAGGCCAGGGCAGCCAAGCCAATCATTTTACCGACGAGGACCTCCACGGTATTTCCCTGCCTCACAACGACCCACTGGTGATCACAGCTCGGGTCCACCGCTACGAGGTGCAGAGGATACTGGTCGACTTAGGAAGCTCGGCACACATCCTTTTTTATGACTGCTTTCTGTGCATGGGACTCACCCCGTCGGACCTAAGGCCGACCACCCACGTCCTGTCAGGGTTCACCAACCACTCCATCCTGGCGGAAGGGATAATCACCCTCCAATTTAACATCGGAGAGGCCAGCCGTAAGCGCACCGTGCCTGTGGAATTCATCGTAGTGAGAATCTCGTCGGCCTACAACATCCTCCTCGGTCACCCTACACTGAACTCCCTCAGGACACAAATATCGACCTACCACCTGGCGATGAAATTCCTGCTCTACCAAGGTGGGATAGGTCGGGCCTACGGAGACCAACGGACTGCAAAGGTTTGCTTCACCGCAACATCTTCGTCTGAGCGGCCAAACAACGATGTCAAGGGCCAGGGTGACATCAGGATTCTCTGGACACTCGAGATGAGCAAAAAGAGGTCCGAGGGACCCCGGTGGAGCCACTGATGGAGGCCCCCCTCGTAGAAGGGGACGACGAACGAACCGTTCAGATCAGGTCAATTCTGACGGGGACTCGGAGAGAAGACCTAGTTTATTTCCTCAGGAACAACTCTGACGTGTTCTCCTGGGCACCTGCTGACATGCCTGGGATCGACCCTAAAATCATATCTCACAAGCTCGGGGTAGATCCTACGGCCCGATCCGTCAGGTAAAAGAAGCGAAGCTTCGCCCCGATCAAGCAGAAGGCGATCGAGGACGAGGTGGACAGGCTCCTTGCCGCCGACTTCATTCGGAATGTGCCTTACTCCGAATGGTTGGTAAATGTAGTCATGGTCAAAAAGTCAAGTGGGAAGTGGCGCATGTGCATCGACTTCACCGACCTCAACAAGGCATGCCCGAAAGACAACTATCCCCTCCTTCGGATAGATCAGCTCGTCGACAGCTCAGCAGGCCACGAGTAACTTAGCTTCATTGATGCCTTCTCCAGCTACAACCAGATCCGTATGTATCAGGCAGAAGAAGATCTCACCGCATTCACAATGGATCGGGGGGTATACCGCTACAAGGTGATGCCCTACGGACTCAAGAACGCCGGAGCTACGAATCAATGCTTGGTCAATCGCATGTTCATGCCGCAGATCGATAGGAATATGGAAGTTTACGTCGACGACATGCTCATCAAGTCAGTCTCATTGGTCGACCACGCCAAGGATCTGGGCGAATCCTTCGACGTCCTCCGCAAGTTCAAGATGAAGCTCAACCCCGCCAAGTGCGCATTCGGGGTCACCGGGAGAAAGTTCCTCAGTTTCATGGTCACTCACTGCGGAATCGAAGCTAAACCGGAGAAAATCAACGCCATCCTCAACTTGGCCGCGCCCAAGACTAACATCGAAATCATGCGGCTGACAGGTCGGGTAGCTGCTCTGTCACGTTTCATGTCAAGGTCTGGTGAGAAGTGTCTCCTGTTCTTCAAGGCTCTAAGGAAAATTTCAAGGTTCGAGTGGTTGGAGGAGTGCCAGACCGTCTTTGACCAATTGAAGAGGCACCTTGCGACTCCACCGCTGCTCACCCGACCGGTTGAAGGGGACAAGCTATCACTATATCTGGCGGTATCTGACCAAGCAGCGGGCTCAGTGCTCGTCCGGGAGATCGACGGAATCCAGAAGCCGGTATACTATGTGAGCCATGTCTTCAAAGACGCAGAAACGAAGTACCCAGCCACAGAGAAGGTCGTTTTGGCACTCATCGTGGCATCAAGGAAGCTACGACACTATTTCCAGGGCACACCATCCTCGTTTTTACCGAGCGCCCTCTGGGGGCTATCCTCGCCTCACCCGAGTCCCCTGTCCACATGGAGATGTGGAGGTGGGAGTTGTCCCAATTCGACAAAAAATACCGCCCGAGGCAGACCATCAAAGCATAGGCCCTGGTCGATTTTATCGTCGAGTGCACAATCCTTAGCAAGGAGCCGGAGTCAACGCCGGCCCCTGCAGCTCAACCCTCGGTCGATGGGAAGCCCGGCTTAGTCCCTGATTGGATCCTTTACGTCGACGGGTCCTCGACCGAGGAAGGCTGTGGTGCCGGCCTCATCATTCGGGGCCCGAACGAGGCAGAAATGGAGTATTCTCTGAAGCTCGGTTTCAAAGCCTCAAATAACGCGGCGGAATATGAGGCCTTGCTGGCCAGATTGCGCATAGCCTCTGGACTGGGGCTGAAAACGATTCGGATCCGCAGCAACTCCGTCCTAGTCGTTGGCCAAGTGACCGGCCGATTCGAGGCACGGGAGCCTCTGATGATGAAGTATCTGGCCGAGGTAAGGAGACTACGAAAGGACATCGACGAAGTCCGGGTGGAGCAGATCCCCAGACAGCTCAATGCCCAAGCCGACGCCTTGAGTAAGCTGGCTTCGTCCTTTATGGCCAACAACAAGAGGAACATCCTCTTCGAGGTCTTGCCACGGCTCAGCGTGGAGGACGGGGCAATAATACTTCAAGTGTATACAGCCCAGGAAGAAGACAGGGACTCGAGAAAGCCACTCGTGAAATTCCTAAGGGAAGGTACGCTCCCAGAAGATCGGGGAGAAGTCCGCCGTCTCTGAGCCAAAGCTCGCCATTTTGTCTGGAGCAATAGGAACCTCTATAAGAAGTCCTTCACTCAGCCCTTGCTACGGTGCGTCGACCCCCACGAAGCCGACTACGTCCTCCGTGAGATCCACGAAGGGGTAGGCGGCGCGCACCAAGGGGCCGGCACCTTAATCCATAAGGTATTGCTCCAGGGATACTACTGGCCTACAATTCATCAGGACGCGCAGAGGCTCGTCCGGAGATGCAAGAGCTGCCAACTCCAAGGAAGCATACCTCGTCTTCCGGCTACCGATCTAACTGCCCTGATCTCCCTATGGCCATTTGCCCAGTGAGGAATGGACATGATAGGCCAGTTCCCTACAGGTACGAGTGGGCACAAGTACGTCCTCGTCGCAGTGGACTACTTCATGAAGTGGATCGAGGCCATATCCATCAGGAAACCGGACGCCACCACGACTATCAAGTTCCTACAGAACAACGTGATACTCCGGTTCGGCATCCCTAGGTGCATTATCACCGACCATGGAACAAATTTCGAAAACGAAAGAGTGAAGGAATTTTACAGCGAGTATCGTATCCTCATGAAGTTTACCGTGGTCGCACATCCCCAAAGCAACGGGCAAGCCGAGGTCGCCAATCGAGATGTCCTCCGAGGGCACCAGACACGCCTAGAAGGGCACCAAGGCAATTGGGTCGAGGAATTACCCCGGGTCCTATGAGCCCTGCGCATGTCGAAGAAAACCACCACTGGGGAAACCCCTTTCAGCCTCTGCTACGGTACCGAGGCGATGGTCCCAGCGGAAATCGGGCTCCCTGTTTCCCCAATCAGAGCAAACCTCTGTTCAAATTCCGAGATTTGAAATGAAGCGATGCTTCTGTTTCCCCCAATCAGAGCAAAGATCTGTTTTAAAATTCAAAATTTAAAAATTGATGCAACGCTTCAGATTCAGCGCTAGG
The DNA here is from genome assembly GCA_030015575.1 of Agapanthus africanus. Taxonomy (NCBI): domain Eukaryota; kingdom Viridiplantae; phylum Streptophyta; class Magnoliopsida; order Asparagales; family Amaryllidaceae; genus Agapanthus; species Agapanthus africanus. The sequence continues at coordinate 480,574,012 of JASDDO010000010.1, read as the reverse complement.
CGCGCTGCGCGCCATGTGTCAAACACAGATGCGCTGGCGCCAGGTGCGCTGCGTCCTAGGCGGCGCACCCCCAATCAGAGCAAACCTCTGTTTTAAAATTCAAAATTCAAAAATTGAAGCAACGCTTCAGATCCAGCGCTAGGCGTGTTGCGCGCCACGTGTCAAAACACGGGTGCACTAGCACAGGCTGCGCTGCGCGCCACGTGTCAAACGTAGGTGCGCTAGCGCAAAGTGCACTGCGCTCAGAGCAGCGCACCACATGCAAAGCATGAGTGCGCCAGCGCTGGAAATATAAAATTCCCCACCGTTAGATCAAAAGATCTAATAATAATGATAAATCATTAATTAATCAGAATTGAAATTCTGTTATGGAAAGATCTTTCCAATCTTGTTAAAAACAAGAAAATTGCCTTCTGTAAAACAGAAGGCCTAGGATCAAAGATCCAACGGTAGGGAAACATCCCCAAATCAACCAGAGAAAGATCTCTTTAACTGATTTAACAAATCAATTTGCCCTATATAAAGGCTCCAAGACTTCAAGTCTAATAGAGAAACCCCCCTACAAAGTTTGAGAAAACTCAAAAGAAAGAAAACAAGCTCTTGAAAGAAGAACATTTCTTCAAGGTAAAAAGAATGATTCTTGAACAAAGAGATGAAATCATCTCATTAAAACATAAGTATTATTTTCTTAAAAGATCATAGATCTGCAAAAGACCAAGGTCTTTTATAAAAAGAGATCAAAAGATCTCATCAGAAAAACAAAAGAAGTATTTACTTCATTCACAGATCATTGATCTACAAAGGCAAAGCCCTTTCAAAAATAAGAACTATTGTTCTTGAATCTTGAGGCAAAGCCTACTTTAAAAAGAACATAAGTTTGTTCACAGATCATAAATTTGATCAAATGCGCTTTGCGCTATTGAAAAGTGCCTTGCACTCTTGAACCGCGCTTCTGCGCTCCTTGGACCGGCGCTCAGGGCCAAAACGTGCCACGTGTCAACCGCGTATACAACCTGCGCTTTGCGCTTCTGAAACAATGCACTGCGCTCATGGGCTGGCGCTCAGCGCCAAACGCGTCACGTATCGCTCACTTGTGCGCCACTAAACTAGCGCAACGTGCTCATAAATTGAAAGCGCAATGCGCTCATAAACTAGCGCAATGCGCACATCATCTGGCTCTTAGCGCCAAGCGCGACACGTGTCCTTTTCGTGTGCGCTACTTGGCAGAAGCGCAATACGCTCTTTAATTGGCGCAAAGCGCCTGACGCGCCACGTGGCACGCTGTCAGAACAAACATTGTTCAGATGAATTCTATGCATTCAATACAAGACAAAAAAAATGTGTCAGGATCTAATGCTCAGCATTATTAAAGGGGCCAAGCCCAAATAAAGGCACAATAGCCCAGAACAATAAAATGTTAAACATTTTAATCTTATTGGAATTAGCCCAATATTGGCCATAAGTCCTCAACTTATATTGAACTGAGCCCATCTGCTCACGAATATTTAACAGATCTCAGTCCCAAATTGGACTACAGATCTTTCAACCAACCCACACCGGCTCAAGGGTACATCTCTTTACTCCTCTAATATCTGTCGTTGTAATTCTTCAGCGTCTTCAGAGAGATGACGGGTCCCGACAACCACACATTTCACGGAGTGTGGGGTCCTTAAACTCATGGACTACGATGTCCTTAAACTTCATAGACTACGATGTATTTAAACTACGGACCGTGGGGTCCTTAAACTTATGGACTACGATGTCCCTAACCTCGGACTGTGGAGTCCCTTTAAACCCACAGACTACGATGTCCTGAACATTGGACCGAGATGTCCTTAAACTAACATTAGACCGAGATGTCCTTAAAACTAACAATGGACCGTAATGTCCTTAAACTAATTGACCGCAATGTCCCTAAACTAAACAACAGAGGCCAAACGTTCTCTCGTTGGATCTAAATGATCCTGTTAAGTTGATCTTAGTCTAGAAATTAGACTAACGTATCCTTAATAAATATTTAAGTTGATCTTAGTCTCAAATGAGGCTAACGTATCCTTAAACCCAAACCCCCAAACCCAAATCAAAGAAGATACGGATTTGGACTAATCCACACCCTACGGGCGACAACATAAATTAGTCTCCGTATACAATCCACGGGCAACCACAAACAAAACAAACATCCACGACACGAAGTGACCATCTGGAGAAGGAGAAAGTTGTTACCGCGATGCGGTAGCGTAATTAACGGCAGGGGCTTGCGCCTGCAGGGAAGAGCGTCCCCACAATCAAAAACCCCTCAAACGAGGGGGAATCTGACGAAGTCTGCTAAATCGGCCGCATCCGTTTAAACCTTCGATACATGGTGCCATAAATCAACTTGGCATCTTCGGAGAGGTGGACGGATAGCACCAATTAGCATTTGCCCCGAACTTCAGGCAAGACGGACCTGCGCGGTCGCGTCTCCGTGTTTTCGGAGGGGAACAGATTCTGGCACGCCCGATGGGACCTTTTCCTCTTTCCACTCCACACTTCGTGTGTCGTGTTCGCAAACGAATCGCGGTTTGATATGGTTGCCCTTGGGTTCGAGGTACTAAGATTTGGTTCCTTACTTGGCGCCGAAAACGAAACATCAATGGCGTCTACTTGCGCAAAGTGTTCCAACTGCAATTGCAACTCACGTTCCGCTTCATCTGGAGGCATAGCTTACGGGCCCCAAGCGGCCTCCCTGTTCACGATGCCGGTGGAACAGGTCACTCAGGCCACCACTGGATTGTTTTTCGGGACCATGCTCCCGCCAATGAGCTTCAGCACTCCTGTACCATCACGAGAAGCTCCCAAGAAGTCGGTCTTTGATCGACTTGCAACTACAGCGGGCCCCCCACAACGGGTCGTCCAGCTCCAGCGCCTCAGTCTTCGTTAGAATGAGCCAAAGTTCATGCGGGCCAATGATGAAGTCTGCAGTTCCAGAAAAGGTTATTCCGAAGAGGATGCCATCCCTGCTCCCGAAGTCGTCAAGGCGGCTTCTCCTACCAAAGGGTCGGTCTTTACAAGACTGACTGTTCCGGCTCCCCCTCCGGCTCCCATTCCTGCTCAAAAGTCTGTCTTTGATAGATTAGACATTGATGTTCAACGAACGTCGGTCTTCAAGAGGCTGGTGCCAGCAGCGCCTCACCTGAACAAGGGGCATGATGAAGTCACCCCTCACGCTAAAACAATCCCATCGCTCGACACGCTCGACGTCACCACTGGCGCCGAGTAAGGAAGGCTGGGGGCAACTTCCCCTCTGGGCTAACTCTACCAGCCCCAACGGTGGAAGTCAATGCTGATGTTCCAACTGGGAACAACTTTGAGTTGTTGAACAAGTGGCGCAGGAACTTTCCTACCACCGTACTGAAAAGATCCCCTCCACCCGTAGAGAATGCACCGAAGGCGAAGCCGGAGTAGCCCCCTCAGCGGCTATCCTCCAAAATCTACAAAGTCTGGCGACAGGTCCAGGAGTCGGTGATTGATCAAGACTATCCTCGCCGACAGAAGAAGCTGAGGGTTCAGCAGGAAGAGAACCGTCCTGGCAAGCCACAAAGGACGACAACCACCTGGGTGCCCGCTGCAACGGCCACCTCAACGTCAACCACTCAAAAGAGAAGGAAACCGGAGAAAGCCCCTGTGACTACGGCGGACCACAAAGACGCCGAGCCCAAACGCCCCAAGTCAGGGGGCATAATGGTGCATACTGTTTACATGGCTTCCGGAAAAGAGGAAAGCCGCGCTTCGACGGGTCACCGACCGCTCACCCGATCTGTGACAAATGCCCAGGAGCAGCAACAGAAGCTTCAAGAAATGCTGACGCAAATGGCCTCACTCACCAGGCCAAAAGAAAGCCCGGAGGCATCATCAGAGCAGCGTCATGAACAAGAAACCGATACTGACTTCCTTCGCAGAGTCCTCGAAAAGAAGGACAGAGAAGCAGCAGAACAGGCGGCTAATATAAAATGAATGACGCTTCTCTTCCAAGACACGATCGGGATGATGTTCCAGCCAGATCCTCCAGCTGAAGACCCTTCGATCATTATTGAAGACGACAGAGGGGAGACATCGAACCTCCGGCTCTTTCAGCAGCCAAAGAGGAAACCATTTCCAAGGCCGCTCTGGATGACTATATTGCTCAGCAAATACGACCTCACCAGGTGAATGAAGCGGCCGGCCAAGTTGTTAGAACTGGGCGACCGTATCCAGGCTGGTATGATCAAATAAAGTATCCGTCGGGATATACGATCCCTAAATTTCATGTATACAAGGGGACAGGCAATCCCCATCAACATGTCGCCCAGTTCAGAGCTCTATGTGGTAACACCGGAGGTGATGATAAATTGCTACTCCGTCAGTTTATTGGCAGCTTGTCGGAGACAGCCTTCGAATGGTACTCTGAACTCCCGAATGACTCTGTCAAAACATTTGCGGAGATGGAGCTGTTATTTACGCAAAGATTTGCAAGTTCTAGCGAGCGCACCCCAATCACAGCATTGATTAACGCCAGGGTAAAGCCAGGCGAGACATGGGTTCAATACGCAATACGATAGCGGAATCCGTGGTTGAAATGTGAACATTGCATCGAAGAAGCGCCGGCGGTGGGTATATTCGTAGGCACTCTGGACCCTCATGCAACCATTTCCCAATTTATGATGTTCTTCTAGCCGACCACGTTCCAGCCCTTGATTGACAAGCTGGCCCAAATGGACCAGATGGGTCATAGACCGTCTCCTCCAAAGCCGGAACCTCGGAACGAGAAGGAAAAAGGAAAAGCGATCGTCGTCGCCAATGCTCAACCGCAGCCCAGTGGTCTGAGACCAGTTGATCGCTAAAATAATAGAACTCGATCTCTCGAAGATAAAATGAGACGCCCTTACTCGTTCCCTCGAGACAAGACAAAGAGGTTATTCGAGGTTGCACTGCGCAACAGGCTCATCAACCTGCCGGAGCCAAGACGCCCAGCACAGCACGGCGACATTAGCAATCCTGACTATTGCCCTTATCACCGAATGTTGGGCCATCCGATCGAGGATTGTTACATCTTCAAAAGCTGGATAGAAGATCAATACCAGCAGGGCAAATTCGTATTATCTGAGAATTGGAAAATGAACCCGCCTCGGCCACACACTCCCAAGAAGACGGATACACCGGGGGCATCATGCTCTTTCGTAGAAGAAACTCCATGGGAGGTCGCCCTTTCAGCCAAGACGAAAAGAATGCTGAAGGATCTCCAAACATGTCCGGCGTTAGGTGGAAGAATTCACTGGAACCTGAGATCATCGAAGGGATGCTGAATCCGCGCCCAACTCTAAAGATCGATGGTGATAGCCGAAGCACACACACCCAACCGTCGAAATCTTCAAAAAAGAAGAAGAAATCCAAGAAGCCCGTGAAGCCTGGCAACAAGCGCACGGACCTACAAAAGCAAATTGACGTGCTGGAAGAGTATAATCAGAAGGACTTCAAGAGTTTCTCAGCCACGTCCTTGAGGACGGAGATGACGATATGGAGAAGACACGTCGGATGAATCTGAGGATTATGTGGCAAGTTGCCATGTGATCTCCCACTCGTCGACAGACGATGAAGAAGCTCCTTGCACCGAGAAACTGGGGGAAAATCCTAAACTGGAACTTCTAGAGCCGTCAGACGAAATGATTGATGCATTCCTGAACGAAGCACTTTCAAAAAGCAAAGCTGATCGGGAGCATGAGATGGCTATATTTGAAAAAGCCAAACGCCGACGACTAGACGAAAGGGTTGAAACACTCCCACCAGATCAAAATACCTCCGTTGCAAATAAAAACTTGTTCAAGACGAGGAAGAGGTTCGCAAAAGCTATCTCAATGGGAATGAAGCTACCACCCTCTGAAGGAAACGTTCTTGGTGAAGCGGAAATGCACCCTAGCTACTGCTTATATCATCGAAAGATTGCGCACCCCACCGAAGAGTGCAATGCTTTTAAAAGATAGTGGCAGGGATATGTTGCTCACCGGCAACATTTAAAACGGATGAAACGCAAAACCCGTCAGGAGCAAAGAAATATGATTGAGGAGCGTAAAAGAACTACCGGCAACTGTCGCATGGTCAACGCTGGGGGATCGCAAGTTCTCACCTTCGGGAGCGACTCTGATGAAGAAATGGCTCTTGGCCCTCTCTTTAAGGAGTCCACCTCGAGAAAAGAGGAAGAACCAAAGACCTGTGAAAATATTCAGCTGCGCAACCGTACGCTGCCCGAAAAGAATCTTGGGCCCTCGAACAGTGGGTCGAATAAAAAAGATAAGGGGAAAGAAAAGGACCCTGAGGATATCATCCTTGATGACCAAGCCGTCGAGAAGCTGACAGCCAAGGACCCGCCAAAGAAAAGTAAGGTGGATTACAACGTTCTCGCACACTTGAGGAAGATAACCTCGTAGCTCAGCATTCTCGACGCCCTTCTGCTATCCAAAGAGGCGAGAGATTCACTGATCAAGGCATTACAAGAGCCAGAGCAATTCCAAGTTTTCCTCGCCGAAGAAAAGATGAAGGACGAGCTGGAAGAAGTACACACAGCCGATATCACCTTCGGCGATGAAGATCTCCACCTTGGGACATGCGAGCACAACCGTCTCCTATATGTCTCCGGATACTGTCATGACATCAAGATACGTAAAATCATGGTCGACAATGGGTCCTCCGTCAACCTCCTTAACATAAGGGTGTTAAAGGAAATTTGCATGAGCGTTCAACACCTCGCTCGCGATAAAATCACCATCTCTGGGTTCGACTCTCAGTCATCATGGACGCTTGGATCCGTAATATTGACACTGCGCTTTGGGCTTCTCGTCACGGACATCAAGTTCCACGTCATTGACGCCAAGACATGCTATAACGCTCTGCTCAGCCGACCTTGGTTACATGAGTACAATATCATCCCCTCTACACAACATCAGTGTATGAAATATTTCAAGGATGGTCTCGAGTATATTGTGGCAGGAGTGCTATACCCATTCTCCGTGAACGAAGTCCGCAAGTACGAAGATGCAAAATACTTCTTACCAGAATTTGAGGACACGGAAAGATATCACAAACCGAAGAACAAAGCTATTACCACCATTCCGGTCTTCGGGAGTGATACCGAGGAGGAGGAAGAGATAGTTTACTCAAGTCCGCCCCAATACAACAAGCCGGGACCGTCCACTCCTATGTTGATCTTCGGCAGCGACTCGGAAGATGAGGTCAATGCTATATTCTCCGCTCGGCCATCAATACAAACCTCCGCTGATGAAGATCAAAGTTTGCAAGTTGCCATGGTTCCGCCCAAGCATCATAGAGAACTAGACGCGCTTGATACCTACAGTGTGGAAGAACTGCAGACATTCTACGTCCCTACCACGCGAAAAGGTGAAAAGGCGATCCTATTTTACCGATCCGGGGAAACCAGAGTGAAGAAAGAAATCTAGCATGGCGCGGATTCTACACTTGACAGGCTCCAGCCCATCCGTTTGCCCAGATATTACACAGACGGACTAAAAAGACTCTTGAGACGCCAAGGTGTACCCCTTAAGCAAACTGCGCGACAAGCACGGTTCTATAACAGGATCTGAAACGTTCCCAGAACTCAACGAAAGTTTCCTAACGGGAGAATGGAAATGACCGGGCTTGGGTATGTTCAATCCAAGAAACGGGAGCTATTCCGCGACTGCTACGTCATACGCGACTTTGATGAAGAAGGAGATGCTCTGTGGGAAGATGCTAACCCTGAACCGGAACGAACTCCCGCCGTGAAAATGCCCAGTCCGGTGTTCGAAGAACAAATGGACAAGCATATAAGGGAAGCAGGTCAAAAGGTTCGAGACGACCATAATCGCGAAATGGCCATCTATGAGAAAGCCAGGACGCAACGCCTCCTTCAACAGGCTGTGAAAAATGAAAATACTCCTCCTTATCAACCCTTGTGCAAAAGGTCTGACGCAGAGGCAGAAATAAACCAAAGAACGGGAAAGGCGTTCGACAGCGACAAAGCGGGTCCAAAAAGCCACGCGGTCAGGAATTGAGCAGTCTGGATTTGTCTTATATAAAGAAGATGGGTCGAGAATATTCTTTTCCCCAAGACAAGACAAGGAAGATATTCGATCTTGTCATAAAACATCAGATGATGACACTGCCGGAGTCCAAGCACCCCGAACAAGCAGGCGAAGTCTCTCACCCGAACTATTGCCCCTATCATAGGGCAATAGGACATCCTCTCGAAAACTGCTTCACATTTAAAGACTTGGTAGAAAACCAGTATCAGCACGGCAGGTTCGCTCTATCCAGCAGCTGGAGGGTAACCCCGCCGCAGAAGCATGAACCCAAGGCCACGAGAGTAGAACCAGATCAACATCGGTCTTGGAAGCGATCTCATACTTGTCATGTGATAATGTTGTCAGAAGAAGAGCCCGAGAATATGGATGAACTCCCCTGGTGCTTCGAAAACGATGATGACGAGGTAATCTCAGAGTTTCCACCGGTGCCAAAAGAGCTGGAAGATGGAATACATACTACTGCAGATAACCTCAAGAAAATTGATTTGGGGACAGCAAGTGACCCGCGGCCGCCGTTCGTCAGTGAGCTGTTGTCTGAAGAAAGGGTGGCTACGCTAAAAGACGTGCTCATGCAGCATAAAGATTGCTTCGCGTAGAATTATTCCGAGATGCCAGGACTAAATCCAGAGATTGCTGTACACAAATTGGCGATATCTCCGGACGTCAAGCCGATCAAACAAGCGCCGAGAAGAATGCGGCTCGAGCTTGAGATGAGCATCAATGCTGAGGTCAAGAAACTAATCAACTCCGGTTTCATCCAAGAGGTTCAGTACCCTGACTGGATCGCCAACACCGTCCCAGTGATGAAGAAAAATGGGACGGTGCGCATCTGTGTGGACTTTCGGGACCTCAATAAAGCTTGCCCGAAGGATGATTTTCCCGTACCATTCAATGAGCTGATGATGGATAACACATCCACTCAAGAAGTTTTCTCCTTCATGGACGGCTCATCAGGATACAATCAGATAAAGATGCACCCTGAGGACCAGAAACATACCGCTTTCCGGACCCCTTTGGGCATATTCTGCTATAAGGTGATGCCTTTCGGTCTAAAGAACGCCGGTGCCACTTATCAGAGGGCCATGATGAAGATCTTCGATGACCTCATACATGAAATCGTCGAATGTTATATCGACGACCTTGTAGTAAAAAGCAAATCATACGAGGAACATTTAGAGCATCTAAAAACCGTATTTCAACGCCTTCGACAATACAACTTGAAGATGAATCCTGTCAAATGCGCGTTTGGAGTCTCTTCGGGCAAATTCTTGGGATTCATCGTCTGACACCGAGGCATCGAGATAGATCCGTCAAAGATCAAGGCGATTATGGAAATGCCTCCGCCAAAGACTCTCAAGCAATTGCGGTCTCTCCAAGGAAAGCTCGCGTATATCCAGCGATTTATAGCCAATCATTCAGGCAAGTGTCGTCCCTACAGTCACCTAATGAAGAAGGGAACCCTGTTCGTCTGGGATCAAAAATGCCAAAGCGCACTATACGAAATCAAGCAATACCTGCAGAATCCGCCAGTACTGGCCGCTCCCGTTAAAGGAAAACCTCTCGTCCTGTACACAATAGCCCTCGAAGGTTCTTTAGGTGCGCTATGGGCACAAGAAAACAACCAAGGGAAGGAGAGAGCCCTCTACTATCTGAGTCGAGTTCTCCTGGGGGCAGAAAGCAATTACTCTCCCATTGAAAAGCACTGCCTGGCGTTGATCTTCGCAATAACGAAGCTCAGACACTATGCATTGGCACATAAGGTCCATCTCATATCAAAAGTGGATCCTCTCAAATACTTGATGTCGAAGGCCATATTAACAGGACGACTCGCTAAATGGGCCCTACTCTTGATGGAATTCTTAATAACTTATCGGCCTCTTAAAGCAGTGAAAGGCCAGACCATCGCCGACTTCCTCGCCGAGCATCCGATACCTGCCGATTCTCCTTTGAATTGCGAATTGCCAGACGAACATGCATTTGACACGATCGACGGGGAGAGAAGAGAGAATGATACCCAATGGGAACTCTATTTTGATGGAGCGTTTTCCATGAAGAAGCGCAAACAAAGCACCCCTATAATCAAATCCGGGGTAGGCCTCATCTTCGTGACTCCACAAGGAAGGATAATGCGCTTTGCTTTCTCCTTAACAGAGCTGAGGACGAATAACGAAGCCGAGTATGAAGTTTTGATAGCAGGTCTCGAGATCGCCATCGACATGGGAATCGAAAACTTCCTCATATACGGAGACTCCCAACTGATCGTCAGTCAAGTAAATGGCAACTATCAGACATGCAAACCTGAGTTAGTGAAATACGGTGAGAGAGTACAGTGACTGCTGACCCAAATTCTTTCCTACACCTTGGAAAGTATACCGCGTGCGGAAAATAGCAAGGCGGATGCATTAGCCAAGCTCGCTAAAGAACTGGCCGACGAGAACCTCGATGACGTGAGGATCATTGTGCAAAGCCGTTGAGTTCTTGCACCGGCAGAAATATCTCCGGAATCGTCCGAAGAGAAAGGAGCGACCGAGCAAATGACTCTGCAAATAAAAGACCAGGAAAAGGCTAAGGATTGGAGGGAAGTCTTTATAGACTACTTCAAATCCCGTCGAACACCTGAAGATGCGTCCTCAAGACATCAGCTTATAAAACGAGCTCTGTCTTTTGCTTTCGTCAATGATACTCTGTATAAGAGATCATTTGATTCTCTGTGGTTAAGGTGCCTGGGACCTGAAGAGGCAAAGAGAGTCGTCCAAGAAACTCACGACGGACTCTGCGGTTCTCACCAAGCCGGGCCGAAGATGAAGCTGAAGATCAAACAGATGGGTTATTATTGGCTCACGATGATCCAAGACTGCCTCGAATACGCGAAACAATGCCACTCGTGCCAAATTCACGGAGACTTTATTCACCAGCATCCAAATCCACTACATCCAACAGTGGCTAGCTGGCCGTTCGAAATGTGGGGAACCGACATGATCGGCGCCATCGAACCAGTATCGTTCAGAGGACATCGATTCATTTTGGCGACAACTGATTACTTCTCCAAATGGGCAAAAGCAGTACCGCTGAGGGAAGTGAAGACGGAGAATATCCTCCATTTCTTTAAGACACACGTCATTTATCGGTTTGGAACTCCGAGACGGATCATCTCCGATAACGGGCCAGCCTACAGAAGCCACAAGATCAGCCGCTTCGCACAACAGCATAACATAGACTGGAGATATTCCTCAGTCTATAATCCCCGAGCTAATGGTTTAGCTGAGGCTTTTAACAAGACCTTGACAAAGATCGTGAAAAAGATGGTGTCTCGAAATAAGAAGGATTGGCATGAGAGACTGCATGAAGCTCTCTGGGCGTATCGAACTACGTTCAAAACGGCCACGAACATAACACCGTACGCATTGGTATTCGGTACAGAAGCGGTACTCTCCCTCGAGATAGAGTTACCCTCTCTACGAGTGGCAGTTCATTACGAGCTAACGGATGAAAAGAATGCCCACCTTCGGCTTGAGGAGCTCGATGCCCTTGATAAAACTCGGCTCATGACGCAATAAAATCTGGAGGCTTATAAAGCAAAGATGACGCGCTCATACGAAAGACTGACTAGGCCGAGAACATTCCGCCAAGGCGAACTCATGCTAGTGGTCAAAAGACCTATGATCCCCAATCGTGCCAAACGAGGGAAATTCGAGCCGAACTATGAAGGCCCGTATATCATAGACAAGGTCTACCAGGGTGGGGCCTATCTACTCATGGACATGCATGGTGAAAGCCCTTTCAGGCCAATAAATGGTCGCTTTCTGAAAAAGTACTACGCTTGAAGAGTCACGGACTAGGTCAATGATGGATGACGACGACTATGTCCGCTCGCTATCTTCCTAAGCCCAAACTCTATAAGTAGTAGCTAACAGCGGACCGAAACGTCCTTAAACTAACAACGGACCGAAACGTCCTTAAACTAACGACGGACCACTATGTCCTAAAACTAGCTGTTGACCGAGATGTCGATAAACTACGGTGGATTACAGCATCCCAAAACTGATAAAAAAAAAGAGGATAAAAAAAAGAAAGAAAAAAGAAAAAAACAGTATGTCCATAAGCGAAAAGGGCACGGATGAAAACCCGAGAGGGCTCCGTGAGTAAAAATAGCAGGGCTACCGGCGAGTTTTGTGAAAACCCGAAAGGGCGCAATCTCGTTAAAAGACACTTGCAAGGCCCTCTCGACCTTGTGAGGAGAAACCACCTGCGTGAGATCCTTACGACTCGCAAGGGAGCAACACACTTAGGGATCCTCACGATTCCTAAAGAGAAATTACACTTGCGAGATCCTCACGACTCGTAAGGAGAACCCTCTTATGGGACCCTCACGGCTCATAAGATTCAAAAGCCTTAAGCTACAGGGATCTGAAGCTGTTCTTAAGCAGCCACCACAACCTCCAATACTGCCCTACAAGCGTCTCAACGCTGACCCTTGAATACAATCCAGGGGCACGAATAAACATTTCCCTAACAAAGTCCCATCCGTGACTAGGGATATATATTTGCACGGTGAACCCCCTTGTAAGCCCTCTCGACTTATAAGGAGAAAATACTCTTGTAAGATCCTTACGACTTATAAGAGAACATGCACTTAGGAATCCTCACGATTCTTAGGGAGAAAATGCACCTATGAGATCCTCACGACTCGTAGGGAGAAATATCTTTATGAGACCCTTACGGCTCATAAAGTCAAAAACCTTAGTCGACCGAATCCTAACCTTGTTCGCTAAGCCATCTTTGTTCGATATCGACAGAGGCAAATGATGATTCGCTCCTGGCAATATTCCAATTGTGGTGGTGCTGATGCCGAAATCGGTGTCTAATCCCAAGCTTGCAGTAAGAAGCTAGTAAGCCACACATGCATACGAAATAGCCGAAATGATGGGGCAACTTGCAACAAAATCAGCAAGTAAAAAAATGTATGCATGAAAAATAGCCGAAATGATTGGGCAACTCGCAATAAAAAGCAGCGAGTAAAAATAAAATAAATAGCCGAAATGATTGGGCGCCACGAAAAATAGCTGAAATGATTAGGCAATCGCGACCTTCACGATATAAAAGCTGAAATGATAGAGCATCGCGGAAAGAAATAAAATAAAATGAAATTTATGCCCTACAGGTGATATCACATCAATCCATGTATACAATCCAGGGGCGCAAACAACGAAGGAATCACACCTTCCCTCCCCAGGCTCCATCAGAAAACGAAGCCAAATCTCGATGGTTCAGGGATAGCCTAAAGATCATCAACAGCGTTCCTCCCCATTCCAGCAGAATTCAGACGTTGCAATCAACCCTGGAGCTACGGCAAAGCCTCTAGTCCAAATCTCGATAGTTCATAGACAACCTGGAGGCCACTTCGATATTCGTCCCATTATAACAGACGCAGCGTCATCCAACTGACCCCATCGCAGAAATACGTCATCCACATGACCCCGTCACGGAAATACGTCATCCAAATGACCCCGTCGCAGAAATACATCATCCATATGACCCCGTCGCGGAAATACGTCATCCACATGACCCCGTCGCGGAAATACGTCATCCAAATGACTCCGTTGCGGAAATACGTCATCCACATAACCCCGTCGCCGAAATACGTCATGCAAATGACCCCGTCGCGGAAATACGTCATCCACATGACCCCGTCGCGGAAATACGTCATCCAAATGACCCGTCGCAGAAATACGTCATCCACATGACCCCGTCGCAGAAATACGTCATCCAAATGACCCCGTCGCGGAAATACGTCATCCACATGACCCCGTCTCGGAAATACGTCATCCAGATGACCCCGTCTCGAAAATACATCATCCACATGACCCCGTCTCGGAAATACGTCATCCACATGACCCCGTCTCGGAAATACGTCATCCACATGACCCCGTCTCGGAAATACGTCATCCACATGACCCCGTCTCGAAAATACGTCATCCACATGACCCCGTCTCGGAAATACGTCATCCACATGACCCCATCGTGGAAATACGTCATCTACATGAGCCCGTTTCGGAAATACGTCATCCACGTGACCCCGTCTCGGAAATACGTCATCCACATGACCCCGTTGCGGAAATACTTCATCCAAATGACCCCGTCGCGGAAATACGTCATCAACATGACCCCGTCTCGGAAATACGTCATCCACATGACCCCGTTTCGAAAATTACGTCTCGGAAATTACGTCATCCACATAACCCCGTCGCGGAAATACGTCATCCACATGACCCCGTCTCGGAAATACGCCATCTACATGACCCCGTTTCGGAAATACGTCATCCACATGACCCCGTCTCGGAAATACGTCATCCACATGACCCCGTCTCGGAAATACGTCATCCAAATGACCCTGTCGCGGAAATACGTCATCAACATGACCCCGTCTCGGAAATACGTGATCCACATGACCCTGTTTCGGAAATACGTCATCCACATGACCCCGTCGCGGAAATACGTCATCCACATGACCCCGTCTCGGAAATACGTCATCCACATGACCCCGTCTCGGAAATACGTCATCCACATGACCCCGTCTCCGAAATACGTCATCCAAATGACCCCGTCGCGGAAATACGTTATCCACATGACCCCGTCGCGGAAATACGTCATCCAAATGACTCCGTCACGGAAATACGTCATCCACATGACCCCGTCTTGGAAATACGTCATCCATATGACCCAGTCGCGGAAATACGTCATCCACATGACCCCGTCTCAGAAATACGTCATCCACATGACCCCGTCTCGGAAATACGTCATCCACATGACCCTGTCTCGGAAATACGTCATCCACATGACCCCGTCGCGGAAATACGTCATCCACTTGACCCCGTCTCGGAAATACATCATCCATATGACCCCGTTTCGGAAATACGTCATCCATATGACCCCGTCTAGGAAATACGTCATCTAGATGACCCCGCCTCGGAAATACGTCACCCAATGACGCCGTGAAATGCGGATAACGTCAATCTCATTAAACACTTACGGGTCCTCTCGATTCGTAAGGAAGAAAACTCTCTTATAAGATCCTTACGACTTATAAGGGAAAACACACTTAGGAATCCTCACGACTTCTAAGGAGAAAATACACCTACGAGATCCTCTCGACTCGTAAGGAGAAAAATCTTTATGAGACCCTCACGGCTCATAAAGTTGAAAAATCTTAGGCAGTTGATCTGAACCTGCTTCCTAAGTCATCACTACCCCTCGAAGAAGCCAAAACAAGATCCTCACTCTATCATCTACAGGCTACGCTTGCCAGAGTGACACACCAACAACACAGAAAAGAGAAGAAAGGGACAAGGAGAACATTTGATTCGCATTTGATTAAGCGTTCAAAGCATACCCGTTCATGCATGTGCAAAAGATTTAGTACATAAAATAAAACACGCTGAAATGAGAAATTTGCCATTCATACTTCGAAAAGTTCTTACAATCATGAAAGCAGTAAACAAAAGCATCATCAAAATGATTACAATGGTAAAACCTCAGATCCAGGGCATGAATTGAGGAATTCGAAAGTAAGGCTGTCTAGAGTCTTTCTAGCCTTTCTGACCTTTCTCATGTGCATACTCTCGCTCTCACGAGTGTCTAGATCCTCGCCAATGTCCCCCTCCCTTCGATAAGAAGCGATTATCGTCGTCTGTTGGAAAGTTTGATGCAGAATATCAATGAGGTTATCTCGCCGCTTCTTTGAGATCAGCCCCGACAAGAACACTGAATGCACCTTGTCTTCGGCATCATCCAGCGCATTAAGCGGCATGGCCTCGTGAAACCCCGGAAGTGCTCTCCAAATTGCTCCCACTATGATTTTCAAGAGAGCGGAACGGCGAGGGAGCAGCCAACCGACGCGTGCATACAGACGCTCCATAATCTCCGCACATTGGGTATCTGTAAACTCTTGGTTTTGGCAACGGCCCTGTACACGGATGTCCTCATAAGTAATGAACTCGTTCAGACTGTATAAATGAACAGCCATAGCGCCTGAAAAGAAACATCAATTAAAAAGATTAGTAATGATGAAAAACAGGCACAGGGATTTAAACGACTCTTGATATCCCCATGGAGAAAACAAATTCTAATTATGACACCTAACAAATTTGAATTTGCGAGAAATCCTATAAAAAAAAGGAATCTCATTTAATGAGCGACCCCTCGGGTTTAGGAGTTAAATTCCTCGAGAGCAATGCTCCGCAGACAGAAGTGACACCTGTCAAAGTTAATTGTGAGAAGAATTTAAAGAAATTCCCCGAGATTCTAAGAGCCATGCTCTGCGAGGAAGATGAAGTAACCCATTAGGAGCCTTAAAAGCAAAGCTTTTAATAAATTTGATATCCATGAGTAAAACTCTTAAGAGTTCTTCATCAAAAGATTAATAAATCAACATGATTCAAAAGAGCAGAGCTCTGATTCATGGGCTAAGAAACGCCAAGAAAAGATCTATTTAAATCTATGGGTTCATGAGAGCAAAGCTCTGTTAATGAAACCCTAAATAGGTTTTCTTTAGATCAAAGATCTATGAAGAGCAAGGCTCTGTTAATGGGTAAAACCCTGATTTATTAAAAAAAAATTAAACTTTACCTAAGTTTTGATAGAGTTCTGACTCTTGAAAAATTCTTAAACTGAAGAGCAATGCTCTGAATGAAAATTCTCAAGAAGAAGATGAAAATCATCTAAGAGACCAAAGGTCCTATTTATAGGCATTGAGAGCCGTTTCAACTTCCAAAAAGTTGATCCAACGACTGGGATGCAACCACTGCCGCACTCACGTATGGGCCACGTAAGCGCAACGGTGGGGAGCATTTGTTTCCCCAATCAGAGCAAAACTCTGTTCAAATTCCGAGATTTGAAATGAAGCGACGCTTCTTTTTCCCCCAATCAGAGCAAAGCTCTGTTCTAAAATTCAAAATTTAAAAATTGAAGCAACGCTTCAGATTCAACGCTAGACGCGCTGCGCGTCACGTGTCAAACACAGATACGCTAGCGCCAGGTGCGCAGCGCCCTAGTAGCGCACCCCCAATCAGAGCAAAGCTCTGTTTTAAAATTCAAAATTCAAAAATTGAAGCAACGCTTCAGATCCAGCGCTAGGCACGCTGCGCGCCACGTGTCAAAACACGGGTGCATTAGCGCAGGCTGCGCTATGCGCCACGTGTCAAACGTAGGTGCGCTAGCGCAAAGTGCGCTGCGCTCTGAGCAGCGCACCACGTGCAAAGCACGGGTGCGCCAGCGCTGGAAATATAAAATTCCCCACCGTTAGATCAAAAGATCTAATAATAATGATAAGTCATTAATTAATCAGAATTGAAATTCTATTATGCAAAGATCTTTCCAATCTTGTTAAAAACAAGAAGATTGCCTTCCGTAAAACAGAAGCCCTAGGATCAAAAATCCAACGGTGAGGAAACATCCCAAAATCAATCAAAAAAAGATCTTTTTAACTGATTTAACAAATCAATTTGCCCTATATAAAGGCCCCAAGACTTCAAGTCTAATAGAGAAACCGCCTTACAAATTTTGAGAAAACTTAAAAGAAAGAGAGCAAGCTCTTGAAAGAAGAACATTTCTTCAAGGTAAAAAGACTGATTCTTGAACAAAGAAATGAAATCATCTCATTAAAACAGAAGAATTATCTTCTTAAAAGATCATAGATCTACAAAAGACCAAGGTCTTTTATAAAAAGAGATCAAAAGATCTCATCATAAAAACAAAAGAAGTATTTACTTCATTCACAGATCATTGATCTACAAAGGCAAAACCCTTTCAAAAATAAGAACTGTTGTTCTTGAATCTTGAGGCAAAGACTCCTTCAAAAAGAACATAAGTTTGTTCACAGATCATAAATTTGATCAAATGCGCTTTGCGCTATTGAAAAGTGCCTTGCACTCTTGAACTGCGCTTCTGCGCTCCTTGGACCGGCGCTCAGGGCCAAAACGTGCCACGTGTCAACCACGTATACAACCTGCGCTTTGCGCTTCTGAAACAGCGCACTGCGCTCATGGGCTGGCGCTCAGCGCCAAACGCGCCACGTGTCGCTCACTTGTGCGCCACTAAACTAGTGCAACGCGCTCATAAATTGAAAGCGCAACGCGCTCATAAACTAGCGCAATACGCACATCATCTGGCGCTTAGCGCCAAGCGTGACACATGTCCTTTTCGTGTGCGCTACTTGGTAGAAGCGCAATGCGCTCTTTAATTGGCGTAAAGCGCCTGACGCGCCACATGGCGCGCTGTCAGAACAAACATTGTTCTGATGAATGCTATGCATTCAATACAAGATAAAAAATATGTGTCAGGATCTAATGCTCAGCATTATTAAAGGGGCCAAGCCCAAATAAAGGCTCAACAGCCCAGAACAATAAAATGTTAAACATTTTAATTTTATTGGACTTAGCCCAATATTGGCCATAAGTCCTCAACTTATATTGAACTGAGCCCATCTGCTCACGAATATTTAACAGATCTCAGTCCCAAACTGGACTACGGATCTTTCAACCAACTCACACCGGCTCAAGGGTACATCTCTTTACTCCTCTAATATTTGTCGTTGTAATCCTTCAACGTCTTCAGAGAGGTGACGGGTCCCGACAACCACACATTTAACGGACTGTGGGGTCCTTAAACTCATGGACTACGATGTCCTTAAATTTCATAGACTACGATGTATTTAAACTACGGACTGTGGGGTCCTTAAACTTATGGACTACGATGTCCTTAACCTCGGACCGTGGAGTCCCTTTAAACCCACGGACTACGATGTCCTTAACATTGGACCGAGATGTCCTTAAACTAACATTAGACCGAGATGTCCTTAAAACTAACAATAGACCGTAATGTCCTTAAACTAATCGACCGCAATGTCCCTAAACTAAACAATAGAGGCCAAACGTTCTCTTGTTGGATCTAAATGATCCTATTAAGTTGATCTTAGTCTAGAAATTAGACTAACGTATCCTTAACAAATGTTTAAGTTGATCTTAGTCTTAAATGAGGCTAACGTATCCTTAAACCCAAACCCCCAAACCCAAATCAAAGAAGATACGGATTTGGACTAATCCACACCCTACGGGCGACAACATAAATTAGTCTCCGTATACAATCCACGGGCAACCACAAACAAAACAAATATCCACGACACGAAGTGACCATCTGGAGAAGGAGAAAGTTGTTACCGTAATGTGGTAGCGTAATTAACTGCAGGGGCTTGCGCCTGCAGGGAAGAGCGTCCCCACAATCAAAAATCCCTCAAACGAAGGGGGATCTGACGAAGTCTGCTATATCGGCCGCGTCCATTTAAACCTTCAATATATGGTGCCATAAATCAACTTGGCATTTTCGGAGAGGTGGACGGATAGCACCAATTAGCATCTGCCCCGAACTTCAGGCAAGACGGACCTGTGCGGTCGTGTCTCCGTGTTTTCGGAGGGGAACAGATTCTGGCACGCCCGGTGGGACCTTTTCCACTTTCCACTCCACACTTCGTGTGTCGTGTTCGCGAATGAATCGCGGTTTGATATGGTTGCCCTTGGGTTCGAGCTACTAAGATTTGGTTTCTTGCTCCGTGTTTTCGGAGGGGAACACTCCCCAGTCAACGGGTCGAGCATTTCGACGACGAAGCGAACACCTCAGCCCTACGATCTAACCTGGACATCTTATTAGAGAAATGAGACCGGGCTCAAATCAGAGCTACCGCCTATCAACAGCAAACCACCCGTTACTACAATGCGCGAGTCAAGCGTCGCTTCTTCAAGACCGGGGATTTAGTCCTGAGGCGGAAAGAGTTCGTCGATCAAGGCAAGCTGCATAAGTTTTCCCCGAAATGGGACGGTCCTTTTCTCGTCTCCGAGGTCCTGCCTGGTGGAGCCTACCGCTTGCAAGACGCGGATGGGCACAAGTTTCCACGGCCTTACAACACTGAGAAGCTCAAGCGGTACCAATGAAAAGAATATCTACGAGCGTGTATTTCTTCTTTCACAAAGGCAATGTAAACTTTTCTAAAGTTCTTTCTGTTTTTATAATAAGAAGGGAACGATAGAACATTGCAAAAAGAAGAGTTTTATTTATTCCAAAGGGTATTATGGGCTCCTCGGCCATACAGAAAAATAAAGGAGAAACATTTACAGCAGAGGAGGAACGGGATCGAGGAAATACTCCTGATGATACTCAGAGTAGATTTCCGCTAGCCGGGCCCTAGCCTCTACTGCCCACTCCCGCTGACGCTGCGCACGAACCCGATACGCCACGGAAGAACCCAACGCTCCGCCCTCTGCATCTTGGCTCACGATGTACCTCTTTTTGAAGCACTCCAGAATGAGGGCCAAGGATCAGTCGTGCCTGGTCTTCGAGATAAGGCCGAGCAAGAAGATCGAACACACCTTGTTGAGCGCCTCGTCCAACAACTCCTTGGAGAGAGGGTTGTCCAACCCCGGGGACCTCCCCCAAATGGCGTACATCAACAACTGTAGGAGGGACGACCGCCGAGGGAGAAGCCGGCCTAAGTGACCCTCGAGACGCTGAACCACTCCCCGGTACCCATCCTCGGCCAGGGAATGGTCATACACGGAGACGTCGTCGAAGGTAATGATCTCTTCGATCGAATACATGCGCCCAGTCATCTCGTAAAGCGATGCCTAAGAAGTTGCCGTCCCCTTCTATATTTATAACCTCAAAAAAAATACTTGAGGACCCAGATTTGCGCGCGCATGGGCGTGAATCCTGGGATCCACCAAGATTGCTCCAATACCGCGCCGCCACGTGGCAGAACTGACGTGGCTTCCCGAAACGTTACGTCTCCCCCAAGCATTCCTGACACGTGCCGCCTGCGACGACCGCTCCTCCCAATGTTCACGAATCGAGGAAGGTCAGACTAAACTTACGGATCCACCGAGCAGCTACCCTGCTCGGTCCATCCTTGGCTGGCTACTACTTAGGCTCTTCGACAGAGCAATGTAATTCCTTTTAAGTTCTTTTTATCTAAACAAACAAGAAGGACAAAACAGTCGAGCATTGTAGAAAAGAAGGATTTTATTTATTCAACAAGGTATTTTAGGCTCCTCAGCCGTGCATTGAAAAAAATAAAAAATAAAAATTACAGCAGCGAGGGAAGGGGGTGCAGGAAACCTTGCTCGTGGTACTCCGAGGATATTTCCGCCAGCCGCGCCCTCGCCGCCTCGGACCTCTGCCTCTAATGCCGTTCGCAAACGTCAGCGTCATGCCTCAGTTGGTAGCACTCGAGGACGAGTGCCACCGAACGATCCCGCCGACCCGCCGAGATCAGGCCGAAGCGGCACAAAGACCTCAGCTTACCAACCGCCTCGTCCTTCAGCTGCTCGGACAAAGGGTTGTACTGCCCCGACGACGCCCTCCAGATTGAGTACATCAACAGCTGGAGGAGGGGTGAGCGTCGGGGAAGCAGTCGGCCAAAATGATCCTCGATACGGCCTATGATTATCTGCACCGTATCCTCGGTGCAGTACTGGTCGTACAAGTACACGTCCTCGAAATTTATGATGTTGAGGATGGTTTAGGGGAAAGTATCCATTCTTACGTTTTGGGGATGAGGAAAGGAGTGATCATCAAGCCCTCCATTTTATAGCCCCACAACGCCCTCAAGAGTCCAACAGTCACTCGTTCCTTCCAATGCTGTGCCGCCACGCGGCGGGTATCCCACCTCTCTAGGCAAACAGGAGTCGGAACGACGCATCTCTTACGCTTCGCCTCCCCCATGCGTTCATGACACGTGTCACCCACGACTGTCACACTTCCTAACGCTCACGCCGCGAACCAGGGAGGGTCGGACGAAACCTCACAAGGCCGAGCAGCTACCCTGCTCGGTCCATCCTTAGCTGGTAATTCCTTACCCCTACGACGCCAAGGATCAAAGCCCTCACCAAGAGGCAACCAGGCAGCTACCCTGCTCGGTTATCCCTGGCTAATATTTCCCTACCTACCGACGCCAGGGATCAAAGCCCTCGCCAAAAGGCCACCGAGCAGCAACCCTGTTCGGTCCATCCTTAGCAGGCATCTCTATGCCCTCCCGCGCTACGGATCAAAGCCCTTACCAAGAGGTAACTGGACAACTATTCTGCTCGGTTATCCCTGGCTGGTAGTTCCCTACCCACCGACGCCAGGGATCAAAGCCCTCACTAAGAGGCAACCGGGCAGCAACCCAGCTCGGTCCATCCTTAGCAGGCCTCTTTATGCCCTCCCGCGCTAAGGATCAAAGCCCTCACCAAGAGGCAATCGGGCAGCGACCCTGCTCGGTTATCCCTGGCTGGTAATTCCTTACCCCATGACGCCAAGGATCAAGCCCTCGCCAAGAGGCAACCGGGCAGCAACCTTGCTCGGTCCGTCCTTAGCAGGCCTCCATATGCCCTCTCGCACTAAGGATCAAAGCCATCACCAAGAAGCAACCGGGCACCTACTACTCGGTTATCCTTGGCTGGTTGTTCCCTATCCACCGACACTCGGGATCAAATCCCTCGCTAAGAGGCAACCGGGCAGCGATCCTGCTCGGTCCATCCTTAGCAGGCCTCTCTATGCCCTCCCGCGCTAAGGAACCAAGCCATCACCAAGAGGAAACCGGGCAGCTACCTTGCTCGGTTATCCCTGGCTGGTAGTTCCCTACCCACCGACGTCAGGGATCAAAGCCCTCGCCAAGAGGCCACCAAGCAGCAACCCTGATCGGTCCATCCTTAGTAGGCCTCCCTATGCCCTCCCGCGCTAAGGATCAAAACCCTCACCAAGAGGCAACCGGGCAGCTCCCCTGCTCGATTATCCCTGGCTGGTAGTTCCCTACCCACCGACGCCAGGGATCAAAGCTCTCGCCAAGAGGCCATCGAGCAGCAACCCTGCTCGGTCCATCCTTAGCAGGCTTCTCTATGCCCTCCCGCGCCAAGGATCAAAGTCCTCACCAAGAGGTAACCGGGCACCTACTACTCGGTTATCCCTGGCTGGTAGTTCCCTACCCACCGACGCCCGGGATCAAAGCCCTCGCCAAGAGGCAACTGGGCAGCGACCCTGCTCGGTCCGTCCGCACCTAAGCGGTCTCTACCTCGACTTCGGGGCCATGGAGATACCGACCTTTTACCAGTCTTCGCACACTCGGCAAGTGATAGAATTCAACTCGACGTGCGATCCCTAAATGGAAAACCGACTTAACATGAAGGTAGTACTGCGCAAATATAAATGTTTACCATAAGGAAAATACGCAAGCATAGACTACTGCAAAAAGACCTCTTTATTCTTAAAGTCAAAAGTCTTTACAAGGGTATTATGGGCTTCCCAGCCGTACAAAAACATCCGGAGGCATACTAAATTTTAGCGCAAAAAGAAAAGGAGATGAGGAAGCTCAGGCCTCAGGGCCGGGGAGAACCTTGATGAGCTGCGCGTCCACTGCGACCACCGGGACGGCATCTTCAGGGTTGGCACCCACGGCGGGAACCTCGGTGCCGGTAGCTGGGGCTACCGACTTACCCTCCACACCCCCGCCGGGGGCCTCTTCCCCTACAGCGTCTCCAGGGGCGTTCCCCTGCACGTCATCCTCGATAGGGTACTCGGCCCGGAGCTTACCGTCGGGGAACTCCGGCATCTGAGCCTTGACAGCGTCGAGGGCGTCGTGCCAAATAATGCCGGCAGCTCCAGTAAGTTCGGCGTAGAACTGGTCCGACTTCTTATAGTTTTCCACCGCCTTCAACGCCCGATCCTTCGCCGCCTCGTTCTCCCTCCGGAAGGTGTTCGCCGTCTTCTTCATGGTGGTGACGAGCACCTTGGAATCCTCCAACTAGGACTCAGCGGCTCGGGCGACCTCTCGGCACCTGGCAATATCCCGGTTCGCGGCCGCCACCCGGTCATCAAGGGCAGCGATCCTTTCCCTCGCCGCCTTCAGCTCCAGCCTTGAGCTCTCCTCCCGTGAGGAGAGCTCACCCGCGGCCTGCATTGACGGGGCAATTTTCTCGTCCTCCATGTTGACGACGAGGGCGACGTGCTGAAGGACCTGAAGAAAAGAAAGTGGGTTAAAAAGGAAAGGGAGACACCCGATCACGCGACCAAAATGCTGAATGAAGAACTGAGTGAGGTGCAAAAACTAACCTACACGGTCTCTTGAGCTATGGCCGCCATTTGGGCCCGGAGGGTCCCCCGAGGGATTCTACCCCCGGCCGACCTTTCCATCTCCGAGAGCAGGCTTTCGGCGATGGAAAGCCCCGAGGGCACCTCAAAGCGAAGCTCCCCATCGTCCACGAGGATCGGGGAAGCTGGGGAGTTGGGCGTCGTCCTATGAAACCTCTTGAGGAGCGACGCGGGAGAACCGGTCTTACCTCCCACCTCGGGAGCCCGGGGCTCTTGCTCCCAAGCACGTTTTTGGACTAACGCACGACTGGACTTAGGGGCCCGGAGTGCGCTTGGGCGCCTGGATGGAGCGGCCGCTGGTGGAGCCAGAGCCGACGACGGGCGAGAAGAGCCGGCGCCCCCGGCCTTCTTCCCCTTCTTCACGTCAACCACTGCCGCCTGAAATTTGCTTAGGTCCATGGGTCCTGCATTAGACAAAAACACAAGGAGTCAGCGATGCCAGGAAAAATGAAAGAATGCAAGTCTAAACAGGTCGCCTGAAAGCTCCTAACTTACTCGCGTAATTGGCGGGGCTGAGCCCGGCCCAACTGAGGGCCCGCTCAGACAGCAGCACATCAGCCTGAGGGAGGGGCTCCCACTTCGACACCGCCACCGCGTCGGGATCATTCGACCGACTCACCCACGGACAGCTGGCCCCTTGCCACTGGGTGGACACGGGCCAATCCTCACCCTCGGGCGGCGCAATAAAGAAAAACTTCTTCTTCCATTCGTTAATGGAAGAAGGTACTACGATGATCCCCGACCCAGCAGCGTCTCCCCGTTGTTTTCTAAAAAAGTGGTATATCCAGCTCGGCTCGCCCTTACGAGCGCTAGGGTGGTTTTTGTAGCAAAGAGAAGAAACGAGAAGGCTCAGGCTGAAAGGGATCTGACTCAATCTCAACCGGACCATGAACCCAAGGAGGATTCTCCAAGAGTTTGGCACTAGCTGGCCTGGGGCTAACCAAAAGCAATTCAACGCCGCTATCACCTCGGGGGAGAAAGGAAGACGCATCCCGGCCCAAAAGGCCTCCAGATACAAGGCAATCTCCTTGCCATGTACCTGGTCTGCCCTCTCCCCCTTCTCGGCTAGACGAAGCGAATAGCCGGAAGGAATGAGGAAACGAGTCTTGATGTTGACGAGCTCATCCGCACGCCTCAGCGTGGATCGCACGCCAAGAACACCCGCAACCTGCGCTCTGGAGACCGCCCCCGTCGCACGACCCCGGGGAGCATTCTAGCCCTAACTCCCTGGGGGGACTCTGACTCAGAGGAAGAAGAGGAAGAAGTAGAAGAGGAAGCTCCATAAGACTCCCTATACTCTACCCAGACTACATCTACAGACTCCTCAGAAGAAGACATCTAATCTGATTAAAGGGAGGTGTCCTCGAGAGATCAAACGTAAGGAATCCGACCTAAGGAGAAGAGCGCCGAGCTAACACAACTAGGGACAAGGAAATTATGAAAAGGTATGATCCCTGTTGGGGATCCCACCTCTATTTATAGCTGCCGGCGTACGCATCCTACGGCTCCGATCGTCTCCTGCCAAAACAACGTTTCGCAACCAACGGCCCACAGCGTTCCACCTGTCACACTCACACTGGGCACGTCCCTTCAGGTGCAGGAATGCCTGCGGCATGTCTCGCCAGCCAACCAGCGCCAGACACGTGGGCTGTCGCTTCGGCAAACGTATACACGATCCGGTGCTTCCCCCTTTAATGCGAGATCTCTCCCCTGATCCGCTGACGTCATCAAGAAAATACTACCCTTTGCCCAGGAATGCGTGCTAACGATATCTTCGAATGAGAGCTCACCTCGGGTGATCGGTCAGACCACTCTCAACCCGACCTAGGAGCGGGTCGAGACGAGAGTGGGGGGCTAATGATGAGGCTCGATATCGGTGACTCTCCATACGCTGACACATCAGAGATGACGTGTCCCAGAACCTACAAGAAAGGATCAAGAACTTCAGTCAGGATCACACTTCGGGCCTCCGGCCCGAGAGTCTCCCGACCTACGGTGGCCTTCCAGACCACCCCCCGACTCACTTTCGAGCTATCACAGAACCAAGATCCTCGGCCTCCCGCTCATGCCCGAGCCTCCCGCCGAGCTCATCTTCCTCGGTCTCGTCTCGACCGACCTACAGAACTGATCACAGGCGCCTCCGCCACGACTCCGCGAATCTCGCCATGCGCGAGATATCCGCCGCCCATGATCCCGCGTTCCACGCCATTATGATCCCCCATTAACGAGCCTGTCTCGTCATTAATGCGGGATCCCGCCTATCATGCGGGCGTGACTCCAGGGGCATAACGGCCGGCGTGAATCTCGCGCCCGCCTGCCCATTGCTGCCGCTATATAAACCCCTATCTCAGACGATCGAGATAAGTCATTTTTATTCCAATAGGCCGTTACTCTGCCAAAATACCCTGTCTAACTTGATCGTCGAAGGGTCCTCGGTGGCACAACCATCCCGGGACTTCTTTGCTGGTAGCTCTGCCGCAACCACACAAAACCCATTGAGATCTACACGCTCCAGAAGTCAACCCTCCAAATCAATCCCAGCCGTCCATCAGCGCTCGCAGCAGATCAACGGAAGATAACATCTGAAGGAGATCCAGAGATCCATCAGCCGACTCCGTCACCTCCTCCTTTTCCCCTTTTCCCCTGACAAACCTACAAACCCTAACGCAAGGCTAGCCTTAACCTCCACCTCCACCTCCGCCTCCACTTTCTCCTTCCTCCACCTCCCCCGCTTCCCCCAACTCCGCCTCACCCCCGATCTGCCTCCCAAGTCCCCGTGGCCCCAAAATATGCCCCAGCATCCACCTCACCTCTCTCCTCCGCACTAATAAAACCCTGGCCATAGCCTATCCTTCATCTTCATGATCAACTTCATCATCTTCTCCTCAGCGTTTGCATCATCTTTTCCTTCAACGCCACTATCACACTTCTCTCACACTGCGCCGGCCGACCTCCTCCATCAGCCAGTGAAGAGGTTAATTAATAATTAAATTATATACAAAATTTAATAAAATAAATGATAATCATTTAAGTTAATTAATTGTATTTATTAAATAGGCAAAATGTTCATTCATTAGGCGCAGTGTACATCGTTAAGGTTGACCGATGTTAACCCTTAGTCATGGTAGGTTCTTGAACCACCAAGGATTTGGTTATTCAACTATTTGCTGCCAAATGCTTAAAGTATTTGGGTAAACGAGTCTTTTACTATATATATGCTCTAGTGCAAACCGGTCCGCGATTTTGAAAAAAAAGGAAACTCCTGATCTATGACATATTTTAACGATCTAATACGTTCAGGTTGATCATCCTATCCTCAAATATATGCGTATGAAAATTTAAGGGATTTAAAGATCTCTAACATATTCATTGGATGATGTATATGTTGCATTATCAAAAGATGTTCATTTTTGCACCCATCGATTTTGGGGAACCGTCAAGATAGTTCATCTTGTGAAATTAGGGTTTAAGGTTTTGTTGTGTCAAGGGATCGATTGGACGTTGTGCCCATCTATCGTTGGGGCCTTGAAAGTTTGTATGGAGACAAGTCGAACTTAGATTAAGCAATAATAATCTTTGTTATAGTGCAAACAAAAGGCAAGGGTCTCCAATTCTGAAACTGATATGGAGCTTCGCTTTCTAATCTTCAAGAGAAATTCAATAAAAAAAATATATGAAAATCCAAATCTCAAATCGTAACCACAACTAATCTATACATTTATTCCAATAACTAACTACACAAATCTTTTTCGGTAACTAACTCTATACAAATCTTTTCTAATTACATCTAATGTAACGTGCATCGCACGTGCAAAACACTAGTTGTATTGTAGGCACAGAGGTTTTGCTACTGAAATGCACATCATGGACAATAGATTTAACAAGATTTTTGATGAATTAATTCTAGTTAAGATAGTACAGCTTTTTAATGACTTTTATAGTGAATTTTAAAGATTTGATAGATTTTGAAAAACCGGTTATGGTTTTTCTAACATTTGTTTCGTTTCAAAATTATGAAATTGATGAGACGAGCACTCTTACAATTAAGAAAGTTTCTTGCTTTTCCAGTAAATTATATATATGTTGTGTTACATGTTTCCTTAAAATTTTCTAGTTACAATAGCATAGCAGAGATACATGTTTTTCTGTATCAGCTATACTTGTTGGGTTCAGACATTTTTAAGTTGGAGCAATAACCGGTTTTATAATTTGTAACGAAAGGTGTGTGTTAAATATAGACCGTATGTTGTTATGTATAAAGGCCATGGAGGTTGTCGATGTGCTTGTTGGGGATTCTACGGTGTGAAATATCCCTTTTAATGCATCACAATTTGAAAGTTATGATGAGAGTTGAGGGCATTTTTATTTTTATAATCAAACATATGGTGACGAACATCGACCAAGGTCGTGGAAAATAAGAGGATAAGTGATATTTCCAATTTATTTTCATAGTAATACCTTAAAATTTATTATGTTTCTTAAACAATTAATAAATGGGCTTATTTTCAGAGAAAGCCCAAATATTTTAGTTAAACCATGAGAAATCCCAAAAACTTTCAAAATTATGAGAAACTATCATGGTACAATTTTCCCCTCAGTTTTTTGGCAGTTTCGTGCAATTTATTACTGAGGCCACACCCTATTTCTTGTAGCTTTTCATAATTTTTGAAAGTTTCGTGGCAGTTTCTTGTTTATTAAATGGTTTTGGGTTCTCATAATTTAGCTAAAATGCAAAACTAAAATATGTAAGTGGAAGAAGAGTGAATTTTGAGATATTATTCTACAGGTTTAACACATAAAAAAAAGGAGCAAAATTTGCTACCATTTTCAAAGGCTGCAGGCAAGGGACAGAGACTCCCTCCGATAGCCCGAGAGCTACATGTTTAATGCGCAGCCTTTGATACATATATGACACCATTCATTCATTTCTCTGAACATTTTTCCCAATCAAGGATTTTTTCTGTATTTAACGGACCGTCATTTGTGGGTTGGAACTATACATACTCCCTTGTCATGCACTGCTGTAAGGATTTTCTTTTTCTTGTAAAATAAAACGGATGGAAATCATCCCTCCTCATTCAGTTAAAGATAAGCAGAATACGAAAGCTTAAAAAACATAAAATACACAAAGAAAATGAAAAGGAGTAACGAAACTACAGAAGTGCGGGTGCATACCGAAGCAACATGATTAATGTCGTTGCCTTCACCCACGCTTTCTGTGGACATCAGCTTCGACTTCTTTCTGATTCTCAGCCGAGGTGCAGCGTTACCTGCCCAAAAAATTCACACCTCTTAAACTTCGGATTCTCCCATTTCACTCATACAAATTGAATATCTGCTGAAAATGAATATCTTGTGAATACTTCCGTGCTATATTCGACGATTTATCTCAATTGTAGGGTTGTCCTGCATGAAATTATTTCTCAACATAGAACGAGATTGAACGTTTCCACGCAGACCACATAATGCTTGTTTACTAGAGTCAAAAATGAAAGAAAAAACACAATTTATGGAGATTAAGCGATAAACAATTAGGGTTTGTTTCAGATTCTTCTGTGTGTAAGATAGCAACATGTTTTCTCTTCCATAGCAAATAAGAATATGTTATCCTAAACCAATTAGCAAAAGAAGAGATATTCTGAATTCCTTAGACATGGATAAAAAAAACATGAATCAGGTATCTTTTCTTATACTAAACTTTGATTTATTCATCTTGTAATATCTGGTCGTGAATCGTCAGGCTGTCATGATCCATTGAGGTATATTCCCTCGTCATGTACAAATCATAGAAAAGAGAAACGATATAGACAAAAGGTTTACTTCTATTTCTTACGAGATAAAGAAGTATCCTAACCATCCAAATGTTTGTGTCATTTGACATGGTTACCGATAAGATAAGAAGTACATTATTATTATAAGTTATGTATATCATTAAACCTTCTGATGTAACCAGTATTAGAAGACTCAGACAAACCATAATAAGTTAAGTTTTATGCTTTTAAATAGAGGCTCCAGTGTATATAGTGTCATTCTCTATGGTGATCGGACACATGGTAACATATTATTCATTGCAAAACAAACTTTATTTCTTTATTTCTTTTTCATTCTAATCTGAAAGAGTTTTATTTGCAAAACAAACTTTCACATGGATTAATGAATATTATGATGGCATGTGTCCCATCAATATAGAAATTCTTACAGCGGCAATGTATACATCATTTTCTTTTTGAATATGGGTGATTTACAGGTATTTCTATTCTCGGGAAAATTCTCTTTTCCTTTTTATTTTTGGTTTCCTTTAACTGCCTTTATGAACCAATCAATTTATCTTTGATTTTATTCCTTAAGTTAGTTTTTCAGTTTTTTGCAAAAAGATAAAGCTTGATCTGCACAAAACCTTGATCCTTTTCAAAGTACTATCTTTCATGCCCATGCAATAATACATTCAATTGGGCAGGCTATAGCTAGAATCTTTCTTTTGAGAAGGTATTTGGTCCGATCAACAGCCATTAATTATTTTAATTTGAGATAAACACAGCAACATTGTAATACCCAGTTCATACAAATATTTACTGTATTTTAATAAATAAATTTCCAAACATTTTTTCCAAATTTTCTACAAATTTTATATATTTTTCTATTAATTAACCTAACCCTATTTCTATTTCCCTTTTTATTTTCCATCCCCCAAACCCAGCCCACTCCCTCTCTAACTCTCTTCTAATTCTTTTTCTCGGCCCAGCCCAAGCCCAAGCCCAATCCCAGTCCCTTACCGACCCGACCCGACCCGACCCTCTTACCCGCCCCGCTTCTTCTCCCCCACTCCTCTTATTTTCCCGTTTCTTTCTTTCTCTCCCATGTCGTCGCGGCTCGCGACCACGTCCCCACCCCTCGGCCCACGACCGCGCGCGCGCTACTTCCCTCCCTCGACCTCGTCTCCCTCTCTCCCTCTTACAAGCAATTCTCCCTACCTCCTTGCCGCTGCACCCCCGCCTCCTCTAACCCTCGCCTCCATTTCAATACCCGAGCACCCTCGCCTGCACGCCGACCACCTCTCCCCAACAGCTTCTCCTCCTCCTCACACTACCGGCCACCCCCTCGTCACCTCCCACTACCCGCCTGCACACCCATCGCCGAGTCCAGCCTCCTCCACTGTGACCCCCTCCCCACTTCCATTGCTACACCACGAATCTTTTTGCTGGCGACCACCAGCGAGCCCATCGAGAAACCTCATCGACCCATTCCTTCTCTCCCCTCACCTTGCCACCACCGACCGCTTTTGCACCCCATCACCACCACACCATCTTCTTCTCCCCTCTCAAACACCCCAGCTCCGGCCACCTACTGCACCGCCGTTGCCGACAAGCCGTCGCCTCCACCACCAGAAACTTCACCGTACCGACAACCATCTGCAACTCTCGAAGCCCCTGCTCCTCTCGTAGCCAAGCCTCCGCTGCCATAATTGCCGGAGCTCCTAGCCGCCGCTCGAGCCCTCTGTGCCGTCGGACACCGCCTGCACGTTGCCTAACTCCTATCTGTCGACCACTCCAAGCCCCAAGGCCGAGCCGAGATTTCCTCTTCACTTTAAGCCCAAGCTTGAGCTAAGATCGAAACTTTTGTTGCTATTGTGTCGTGCCTGAATCGTCATTACCGTGCCACGCGCGTGTCGCGATCGTGCCATTGCCGCTGCCGTACCATCGTCAATATGTCACCAGGCAAGTATATTACTTGCTTCATGCTAATTTTATCTGTTTCAATTCAAATTACCAATAAATTCTGTATATACTTTCGTGTGGATCAATATAATGCAAGTGTTCGATGCAAAACCCGAATGGAAAACCCCCGTTAAATTGACAGAAACAAATCACATATGATGGCCCGAGTGATAACGAACGTCGTGATACGATTTGGTTGGAAAATACGGTCTTTAATGACGTGAGCTTTCCCATTTATACCCGTAAAACTGAAAGTTTCCTGTACCTGAAACCCGTAAAAATCACAGTTAATTGATTACAAATTGGAACGTTGCGTTCGAGGGCTCCCATGAAATCCGACTCGACGACCGAGAACCCCATAAGAGTTTTAATCTGTTTCTATGCTAAAAAGGTGACGGAAACTAGTTCGGAGTGCGACTCTGGACTGCAGTCCAGAGCGGCACTGGCTGTCGATTCTAGTTTTGTAATACTTTCACTCTGCTGTATGAAAATGCCATGATGCGGAACCCTATACCATAGCGAATATAAATCTGTTAGCTAATCATTGAAAGTGGTTTCGTTTGTTTTTATTGTCGTTTACTATTTAAAGTATATTTTAAATCAACAGAACCTATAGCAGTCCCAAATAGGGACAGAACGTATACCCCTATATTGTACAATGCATAACTTCCAGTACGCCATAGATGTTACCGATACTCCAATTGAGTTGGAAACCTAACTGATAACCCTAAATATTGTTCAACTATAGCGTCACCTAATTTTGATCTCAACTGTGAGTAAAACGTGTTACGAAACGGACTTTCAGTTCTGAAACCGGATTTCCAGCAGGGAACATTTAAATTGAAATGGACGTATCTAGCAAACCTGAAACCCGATTGACGCGAAACAAATTTTGATGGTTAGATAATTAAACATACTGCTTACACCTTTACATTGTTTCGCTTAATTATGCATGTATGATTTATAGTAAATTATGCAAGTAGAAGGACATTGGTGGATGATATTTTATTCATATCGTAATTATTGCATTCTCATCATATCATGTAGATGTCATATATTAGAGATTGTTAGTTATATGTATGCCCTAGAGGCCATTACTATACATAGGATGTATATTGTAGTGGATGCTTGGACATATATAGAGAGGACTTTCTTGCTCGACATGATAGTATGCTATCTGGTTGCTCTTTACCTTAACGTGTACACTGATTGTCTCTCTGTTACATGTTGGTAAAGCCCTTAGGATGTGTACTTGACTACCTGGACTATGATGCGGATCATACTAGTGGGGACATGGTAGTCCATAAGTACATCCTTCAAGGTCCCTAGTCGTTGGTATATCGAGACGGGGCATCGATATACCAGAGTAGACTAGCGTATGCCTTCTCGACCCATACAGATGGGCGATGGATGATCCCATATCCATTGGTGTTTGACATCAGAGATGATATACGGGTGCTCAGTGTAGACTGGGTACACTAGACGGACTCGCCGAGAACTCCCAGATGGTATTATACCTTACGTCATATGGCAGTTCTCTGGTGACACTGGTACAAAGTAGTCTGTTGACCCGAGATCGTCATAGAGTCTTGTGTGGTTCCCACTGTGCTTTGATTTCCACCTTACCACGTCCAAGAGGGCGTGCAAAACGGTGGTTTTTGGGTACAGTCCCGAATCACATGGAGGCAATGAGCGATAGGAGGGGATTCGTCTCTCCCGGTATAGGGAGTTGATGTTGCGCTGTGTTCGATTGGCTATAACCGGAAATCCCTGGCCAGGGTTGCTGAGATTTACTGGTAAGTGTTACCAGTAGTTTCTCGAACTGTTATAGACCTCATATCGACACGACTTATCGAGCTATTGGGGTCTGACGTTTACCACCCCTAGGCGAGATATGCGATATATCAGACGACGAGACCGGACTGTACGGTAAGTGTTACTGGTTGGATTCACAGGAGTGTGAGCGGGCTTGCTCGTCGATCTTCTGATCGCTCAATACCCGGATGGCCGTTACGTTTAGCAGACCGCTTGCGGCTTGTGGGTGTTTGATATGATCATCATCTGCTACCGGCGTATTGACGAGTCTTTAGAGTCCTATACAGAGGTTTCCTGGCTCAAGCGAAACGAAATAGGAGCGCATATGAGATATGTGCGGGACCGAGAATAATGCGTGTATGTGATACCGTATTTCATTCTCGCAATGAATGTGTCGAATGGTTGTATGCAATATAACCTAGTTATCGAATCAAGGATTGATTCGATAAAACGATACATTGTATACTAGTCGGTTGTGTGCGACATGACCGGATCATTGAATCAAGTGTTGATTTAATGATTTAATGCATAATTATATATTTGATATATTACTTTGCATTAACTAGTATTGGTTCACTTTAAATGGATTTTCTCACTTGAAGTTCACAAGTTGTATATGTGATATACTTTTATGCACTTGATTGTATCATGTTTGATGATACATGCTCACTAGGGTTTGTGTAAAGATTAAACCATGGTTGTGTAATGGTTAGGGTTTTCATTTTCTTATTCATTTATTTATTTATTTCATTTATTTTATTTTGGAAAAGAAAAAGGGGAAATGGTGGCTTTGTTTGTTTGTATATTGAAGCTTCATGAAGCTTTGACTAAGTGACCATTTTGTCTCATGCTTAACACTAACCATTCCACTTAACCCTAGTTCATTCTCTAAACTTGACCATGGTTTGATTATGATAAGTATTCATTTTATTTTCTTTTTGAAAATACTTATCATATCATAATCATCTTCTTCTTCTTCTTCTTCAAAGATGAAGAAAGCTTGCTTCATCAATGGCAATTTGAGCAATTGAGTGAGAAATCTAATTCTAAAATGAACCAACCTCCTATTTCTTCATCCTCTACCTCTTGCCAAGTAGTATAGGGTGTTTTCTTCACAAGTTTCATGACTTGGTGAAGTGGGAGCTTGAACTTGTGATGCCTCGACGTAGATCATCTTCGGCATCGAAGCCGACGACCAAGCCCGCCCATTTCTCCGATGAAGCCGACGCTAGAGCCCAGGTTTCGATTTGGACAGCGAGGGGACTTCATCACGGAGCCGTGGAGGTGGAGGACCGGATCTACAAAGGTTGTATTTCCGTTCACTTAGTTAAATTGTTAACTAGCTTCTTTGTTTCGCCTAAAATCCGTATTAGGGTTTCTCGGCACATGTAATTTTTGAAATTGGCATGGTTGATGCCTTATGAGACCTCCTTAGTGTGCCTAGGAACCCTACAGTGGTATCAGAGCCTAGCTAGAGCCTTAGGCGAAGTCTAGACGACGTTTGAAATCCGAACGAACCGAAACCCTAACCCGAATATGCTCTCTGGAATTTTTTCAAAAACTGGGATTTTTCCAGATTAAAAATGCTTAAAAAATTCAGCAGGAAGTTCTAAGAATTACTATGCAAAATTGGGCACATGATACCTCCAAACCGCGGCGAAACCGCGGCAGAAGCCTGGCTTCTGCGGCGGTTCCGCGGCCAATTGATGACGTCAGCCAACCATTTTTGCACAGTAATTCCTCTATTATGGTGCTGGATTTTCTGGGAATTTTTAATATTTATTCAAGAGTTGAATATTCTGGGTTGTTTTGGGGATTCGATTATTCGATCGGATTATTGGACTTTGTCTATGTGTTTTCCGGGTAAATTTTAGAATATGTTAAAAAGTTCGACCGGATATAAATACCCACATTTTCCCCTGTCGGGAAATTTCCAAGTGTTGGATCTTTCCGTAGTTTAACGACGTTCTAAGTAGTGCAAGTAACGCGATGGTCCCTCTAGAAGACAACAAACCTTAACTCGATTATGTGACCGTCTTGAACTGCCCTTTGAACCTTCGGGTTTGGGGGAGTACGGCGTGCCACATATGAGGCGTTGGCTTGACCCTTCTACGGCTGGACCGTTGGTACTGAGGCATGAACTGGATGTTTTTAAACTTGTTTCATGTGTTGAGCTGTTTCGGGAAAACTTGGGTGTTTGAATGTTCGATCGGAAAGTTTAACATTTTCTATTTATCTGGAATGGGATACAATAATTGGAATTCACAAGTAGTTATGAGATAACTGAATGAATGTTATAAATATAGCAGTTTAGTCTCACTTGATCGGTTGCCACGGATTTTTGATGTGATCAAAAGTCCGTCGCAATCACGTAGCGTACACGGATACTCGCCGGATAAACTTAATAGACAGCCTCACTCCATAGCCCCGACCAAGTGACTGTAGGAGAACCCCGTCGCCGAAAGCGTCCGTTCGGGTGCTCGCGGCAGCTGTGTTCCGCCTTGGTGCACTTTGTCGACGGTATCGGGGGTGCGGTCGTCTACTAAAGTTTGCGACGAGCATTCGATCAGGATGTCGGGAATCTTTTTGAATTGCCCGACTTGATATTGAAAAGTGTTTTCGATTTTGAGACTAAAATGCGGGGTTTATAATTGTTAAGCATGTGATGTCTAAGGTATTCATTTGATTAGGCATGCGATGTCTATGCATATTGCGGATTCCAACTGTTGTAGTTTTACATTTTCTTTTCTGTGACCGTAAGTGTAATATGTGATATCGCCGGTTTCGTTGCTATATGTCAACGACAATTGGGATGCGCATATTTACTTACGTTGATGACATGTGATGTTATGTGTTGCTGGATATGTTATATTGGATCGTCGTGTTTGAATAGCCGGGGGTTTTTATGTGAGATGAGTGTTTTTTCATTTTCATTCATGTAAAACCTTGTATGTAATATTCTTTTATTAGGGCACTTCCAGGTTGCGGAAGATGTCACCCTTTGTATATCATTTACTTTTCCGCACTAGGATAGACCCAAGGAGGGGAGCACAAGTAACCGGGTTCTGGAGTCCAGTGGGAGACCAACTCGAGGAGTCGAGTCCGGGTCTCCTAACTCCAGAATTGGTAAGGTTGCTTGCCGCTCTCGTAGGGGTCTAGGGGTGTGGGTTTGGCTATTCATCGCGACCGTGGAATCCGTGTTTTATGCTGGCTCGTATTGAAAACACGGACGTCCTAGTATATCCAATATTTCATATGATTCTTCTGCTGCAATATCTGTGATGTGATCATGTGATATGTTTTGTGATGGATACTGTATATAGTATATATGATAGATTATATAGGCGTTACTTATGTTTTACACCCGCGCTAGCCCTGCCCCGCTCTGCCGTTAGTTACCTAACCTAACGGTGCACGAGGGGACATCGAGGCGAATGCGGATGGCATAAGTGTACGTCGTATTTATCTGTGATGTTTAGGTACTTAAATGATGGGACTTCATTAATATGATTAATGAAAGTAAGAGAAACCTAAGATGTTGTAGAATCGAATTTCAAAATAAAAAGCGTAGCTACAGTTCTTGCTTTGCACAGCGGTATATATGATATATCCTGCACCTTATTCGATGAGGAAAGGACCGAGATCCCTTCACCAGGAGTGACTCCTTTAGCAATAACTGGCAGATGCTACACACTCGGTTTGTCTTTTGATTGCTTTTAAAGAGTTTTTGCTTTGCACAGTGATATATATAATATATCCCGCACCTCATTCGACGAGGAAAGGACCGACGATCCCTTCACCGGGAGTGACTCCTTTAGCAAAACTAGAAAAGCCTCAAAAACACTCCATTTTAAAATCATTTGATTCTACAACGATATCAAGTTCATTACGCAATAGGTTTTCAGAAAAACCTGTCGTAGCCCTCCGTCATTTCAGATAAGTAGTAGTTAGTATTCGTGCTGCGTTTGTTGGCCTTTGTCAAGGCGCAGTGTGCGGTAGCTAACTGGTGCTTATCTGCTTATGCATATGATGCAGATTGGGTTAGGATAGTCGTGCGACCTTGTTGGCCTTTGTCAAGGGTCGTGCGGGTGGGTTTGATTCAATCAGGAAATGACGGGTTGAACTTGACTAGCATCCTATGGTTTGTTGGCCTTTGTCAAGGTCATAGGAGGTTAGGGGCAAAATATTATCGGGAATTTCAAGTGTTGAAATTTGCAATGAGATTGCATACCTTCTATGAGATAGTTGGATCCCGATACCCGCTGCGAGTAAGAGTTACTCCTGAGAGAGTTTTACACATTACAATTAGCCGATCAAGTAGGTGTCTAGAAAGGTGTTAACGAGGTTACGCCTCTGGGAAAACGATGTTTACATTAATTAGGTTCGTGCGAAAGCACGGGGGACCTCCCTCAAAGTACCGACACTGGCCTGGCTGAAAGATTGGCGAACTTGTAGTTTGTAATTAATCCCGGCTAGTCTTTCCTTTTAGGGTTTGAAGGAAGATTTGATAAAAAATAGTGGGAGCCATCCTGATTAGATAAAATAATAACCAATCTATTCTTGCAAGAGCGCACGCTGAGTGTTTTCTTCTCTCTCTCTCCAGGTAGCGACCATATCACGCCTTAATCAAGATAATAATACGGAATATTGACCGAACCCGCTTGTTATACTGAGCTGGGGAACGTTGGTCCCGCTCCAACTTATAATTGTTATAAGACAGAGCAGGAAATAGGGGATTACCAGAATTCCCGTACCGCCCAAACGAAGAGAGTGCATGCTGATGCATCATCTTCGGGTGTGTTCATTACAAAGAACCGTTTCTCAGTATCCTCCGCATCCTGGGTATATGATACCGGATCAGGATCCCAGATATGTAATCTGTTACATAGGGCTGCAAAAAGGTAGAAAAACTGAGAACGGGTGATAAGTTTCATGAGACAGAAAACGGGGCAAGAGTTGCAGCCAAGTCTGTTGGTCACTGTCACCCTGTATTACCAATACATTGATTCTGAACGAATGTTATTAGATACCGAACCTGATATACAAAATCATATCAGTCTCTTTAACAGTAAAGAAATGATAAAATTTTGTATTGTTGGATTATGTTTTGAACATTTCCTATACCAAAAGTTGATCGGTTCAGGCACGTTATCTAAAAGCATTGATGTTCTAAATCAAACTACAGTTCTTAGTATACGGAACACACATAAGAGGAAGAGTTCAGAAATGAACGAATCCTTCTTGAGGCTTTGTAGACTAGGTCATATCAATGCGATCCAACTGGCTGAAGTTACATTTTAAATGCATATTTAAATCAGTTTGAATTTACATCTTGTGAAACTTGCCAGTCATGTCACAGAGATAAGATGACCATAGCTCCGTTTACTGGAAACAGAGAAAGAGTTAGTGAACTCTTGGGATGATACATGTTGATGTATGTAGGTCCCCTGTCTACACTTGCCAAGACTGGTTCTTTATACTTCATTACATTCTCTGATGATCTTTCGAGATTCAGACCTATGTTCCTGTTGAAACACAAGTCCGAACCTTTTGAGATATTCACAGAATATAAGCAAGAAGTAGAGAACCAATACGGGTATAAGTATTATGTCCTTTGATGAGATCAAGGAGGAGAATACTTGAGCACGAAGTTCTTGGACTTTTCTAAAGGAGAATGAGATTCTCTCTCAGCATTACTCCTCCGTATATACCATAGCACGATGGTATATCGGGGCGGAGCAATTGCACCCTATTCGATATGGTGCGCTCTATGATGAGTACTACTGAGTTACCTGTTTTCTTTTGGTGGTTATGCACTTGAGAAGCTGCATACCTATTGAATAGGGTTCAAATCAAATCAGTTGCCTACCACTTCATATTTGATATGATAAGGGAAGAGCCCATCTCTTAAGTTAGTTAAGATTTGGGGTTGTCCAGCCTATGTCTGAAAAGCAAAATCCGGACAAGCTCGAGACAAGGTCTGTAATGTAGAACTGGAAATGTTCCAGCTATACAAACTACAGCAGATGATTTGATAAAACCAAAGGATTCAATAATTACCAACGAACCTCAGCCTCTCCGCCGATCTAGTAGGGTTTCTCATCCACCTGAGAGATACTTCTGTTTCTCTATGACAGTGGGAGCGAGGATTGCATCATGAGATGATGACTCAACTAGTTTCGAGCTGGCCATCAGGAGTGGGACTCTGTAAGAATGGCCGGATGCTTAGTGATCTGAGATGGAATCCTTATACACCAACAAAGTATGGACTTTGGTTGCTATATCTGAAGGGTTAAATCCCCATCAGGAGCAAGTATATCTTGAGAAGATTACTTGGTGTATATGAAAAAGTTGAGACTTTCAAAACTAGACTTATTAAAGGTTTGCATCATTGACCAGGTATGGATCATGACGAAACCTTTTCTAAGGAGCTATGCTTAAGTCCATCCAGATCCTACTTGCCACGGCTACATACCATGACTGCGATATCTGGTGGTTGGGTGTCATGACTGCTTTTCTAAATGATGTTTTGGAAGAGAGCGTCTATAGGTACACAGCCAGAAGGCTTCGTAGACAGTGGGAGCAGCGGAAACGTGTGCAAGATGTTTTATGTGATAAAGCAGGCATCGCGGAGTTGGAACATCTGTTTTGATGAGTTAGTCAAATAGTTTGACGTCATCAAAATGGTCGATGAACCTTGTATATACAAGAAGGTAGTAGGGAGTATGGTAGTGATCCTCGTAGAGTACGTGGATGACATACTCTTGATAGGGAAAGAGTTTCCTATGCTACACTCGGTCAATCTCCGCTTATCACAAGGATTCTCCATATAAGATCAAAGTGATACCTCCTAAATCCTGGGTATTGGATCTATGAGATAGATCTAAATGGATGTTAGGATACTCACTAGTTGTAGTGAGATGGTATCAATTGATCCTGGGGAGAATCACTGGAAGTGTTCCAGGGTGATAAAGACGACTGAATGTCAGTCACAGGCATTGTCTTTACCCTCAGTAAAGGGACGGTATGTTGGAAGAGTTCCAAGCTAGATACCGTGGCATACTAGACAATAAAGGCATGATACATCGCTACTTAAGATGCTACCAAAGAGGCTGTTTGGGTGTATATTGGTTCATAAGATGAACTACGTTCCTACCATTGTGAGACAATGGAGTTGTGGCTTATGCCAAGGAACAACCGTCCCATCAGTGATCCAGACATATTCTAAGGCAGTATCACCTGATCATGGAGATGGTTGATCTCCAAGAGATCGAGGTCAGAAGAGTAGACTCAGAGGACAACAAGGCGGATCCACTCACAAAGGCCTATTCCCAGAGAGATACTTTTATGGGATGGTTGAGTATAAGATACTACAACCACTGCTACAGATGGCCCTAGTGCAAGTGGGAGATTGTTAGTTATATGTATGCCCTAGAGGCCATTACTATACATAGGATGTATATTGTAGTAGATGCTTGGACATATATAGAGAGGACTTTCTTGCTCGACATGATAGTATGCTATCTGGTTGCTCTTTACCTTAACGTGTACACTGATTGTCTCTCTGTTACATGTTGGTAAAGCCCTTAGGATGTGTACTTGACTACCTGGACTATGATGCGGATCATACTAGTGGGGACATGGTAGTCCATAAGTACATCCTTCAAGGTCCCTAGTCGTAGGTATATCGAGACGGGGCATCGATATACCAGAGTAGACTAGCATATGCCTTCTCGACCCATACAGATGGGCGATGGATGATCCCATATCCATTGGTGTTTGACATCAGAGATGATATACGGGTGCTCAGTGTAGACTGGGTATACTGGACGGACTCGCCGAGAACTCCCAGATGGTATTATACCTTACGTCAGATGGCAGTTCTCTGGTGACACTGGTACAGAGTAGTCTGTTGACCCGAGATCGTCATAGAGTCTTATGTGGTTCCCACTGTGCTTTGATTTCCACCTTACCATGTCCAAGAGGGCGTGCAAAACGGTGGTTTTTGGGTACAGTCCCGAATCACATGGAGGCAATGAGCAATAGGAGGGGATTCGTCTCTCCCGGTATAAGGAGTTGATGTTGCGCTGTGTTCGATTGGCTATAACCGGAAATCCCTGGCCAGGGTTGCTGAGATTTACTGGTAAGTGTTACCAGTAGTTTCTCAAACTGTTATAGACCTCATATCGACACGACTTATCGAGCTATTGGGGTCTGACGTTTACCACCCCTAGGCGAGATATGCGACATATCAGACGACGAGACCGGACTGTACGGTAAGTGTTACTGGTTGGATTCACAGGAGTGTGAGCGGGCTTGCTCGTTGATCTTCTGATCGCTCAATACCCGGGTGGCCGTTACGTTTAGCAGACCGCTTGCGGCTTGTGGGTGTTTGATATGATCATCATCTGCTACCGGCGTATTGACGAATCTTTAGAATCCTACACAGAGATTTCCTGGCTCAAGCGAAACGAAATAGGAGCGCATATGAGATATGTGCGGGACCGAGAATAATGCGTGTATGTGATACCGTATTTCATTCTCGCGATGAATGTGTCGAATGGCTGTATGCGATATAACCTAGTTATCGAATCAAGGATTGATTCGATAAAACGATACATTGTATACTAGTCGGTTGTGTGCGACATGACCGGATCATTGAATCAAGTGTTGATTTAATGATTTAATGCATAATTATATATTTGATATATTACTTTGCATTAACTAGTATTGGTTCACTTTAAATGGATTTTCTCACTTGAAGTTCACAAGTTGTATATGTGATATACTTTTGTGTACTTGATTGTATCATGTTTGATGATACATGCTCACTAGGGTTTGTGTAAAGATTAAACCATGGTTGTGTAATGGTTAGGGTTTTCATTTTCTTATTCATTTATTTATTTATTTCATTTATTTTATTTTGGAAAAGAAAAGGGGGAAATGGTGGCTTTGTTTGTTTGTATATTGAAGCTTCATGAAGCTTTGACTAAGTGACCATTTTGTCTCATGCTTAACCCTAACCATTCCACTTAACCCTAGTTCATTCTCTACACTTGACCATGGTTTGATTATGATAAGTATTCATTTTATTTTCTTTTTGAAAATACTTATCATATCATAATCATCTTCATCTTCTTCTTCTTCAAAGATGAAGAAAGCTTGCTTCATCAATGGCAACTTGAGCAATTGAGTGAGAAATCCAATTCTAAAGTGAACCCACCTCCTATTTCTTCATCCTCTACCTCTTGCCAAGTAGTATAGGGTGTTTTCTTCACAAGTTTCATGACTTGGTGAAGTGAGAGCTTGAACTTGTGATGCCTCGACGTAGATCATCTTCGGCATCGAAGCCGACGACCAAGCCCGCCCATTTCTCCGATGAAGCCGACGCTAGAGCCCAGGTTTCGATTTGGACAGCGAGGGGACTTCATCACGGAGCCGTGGAGGTGGAGGACCGGATCTACAAAGGTTGTATTTCCGTTCACTTAGTTAAATTGTTAACTAGCTTCTTTGTTTCGCCTAAAATCTAGTTAACGATCCGTATTAGGGTTTCTCGGCACATGTAATTTTTGAAATTGGCACGGTTGATGCCTTATGAGACCTCCTTAGTGTGCCTAGGAACCCTACATCATATACATTGGTAACCTAGTGATCGTGTACATTACCCAATGATAGATATTAGTGTTTGGATTGTGGCAAGTACGTTAGTGTTAAAGTGTGAATGAATAAGTGAAGAGATACATACTTGTACACAATCAGCGAACCCAGTTAATTTATTGCATTGTCGACGTCTATGAGACATATATAAGTGTAACTATAACTGGTATGGGACGGTTATGGAAGCACTTATATTAGTGTCATAGGTAAGGCGTCAAACACTGTCCATTTATTTTGGGTACCAGTCGAGACATACTTGATGGAGATCCTGTCTCCAGTTCTCGCGTAGACTTGTCATGGACCGACTAGTATTTGAGTTTATGGTTGGTGTTTGATATAAACCACGGGGTGTGGGGTAGTTTGAGTGTGAGTTCAACGGAATCTCGGGAGTCCCATTGCCGGCACATACCGCGATTCTGGGAGTTATATGGATGATATTACTGATTATCAGCGACTCGGGCCCGTGTTCCCTTGCCCTTGGGGCCCTACCCTTGGGTGGGGGATACTCACGAGTGGTTGACTCTCACACTTGGACTGATGATAGGTATAGAGACCTGGATAGTGAGACTTAGAGACTGATAGGTTTAGTGACATGCATTGATTACTGATTCAATATACCGGCCTTACTGTTTACCTGCTTTACTATTTAGCTGTACTGGCTCCTTCATGCTCATGTCATTACTCCATGCTTATTGTTTCATGCTCATCCTCATTGCACGTGTTTATATTTGTATTTCTATTTATTGCTTTTGTGTCGCTCTGACGACCTGAGTATGCATGCTCAGAGTGAGGAGTGGATTTAGCTCGGACCAGGACCTGACGTACCCCGAGGACATTGCGGATATCTAGATCAGCGACTCAGCGCTTACTGGTTAGTTTTTGTATCTGTTTTGATTTAGTGACTGCATATCTCATTACCTGTGTATTGATTACTGATTACCACGTAAAGGTAGAAGCCGAAGTGTGACTACGGCGGGATGTTTCCTCGACCGTAGGAGCATGGCTGGCCTTGTCGACCCCTCGTATCCCGTATTTTGGGAAGCGGGACGTGACATGGTTTTGTTGGTATCAGAGCCAGGTTGGTTTAGAATGGGATTACAGTTTCCGTGTAGGGCTTGACAATCTAAGACATCCTTCGGTCTAGATTGTAAACTTGTTATTCCTGATCTTGATTCACATAGTGTGTTCTGCTGCATATTTTGATCCATCCGCAAAAGTTTTGGGTGACTTAGTAGAGTTATGTGGTTTTAATTATGAACTGCGGCATAGTTACAATACTGTACTCTGTTTGAGTGACTTGGAGTTCTGCATTTGATTTCCACTCGTTTGAGTTTCACCTCACCCGATATTCTTGTTTCGTTGTCTATTCTATATCTTATTTTGATTTTTATTCCTTGTACCTTA
Source organism: Agapanthus africanus (assembly GCA_030015575.1). NCBI lineage: Eukaryota > Viridiplantae > Streptophyta > Magnoliopsida > Asparagales > Amaryllidaceae > Agapanthus > Agapanthus africanus. Next base: position 480,529,161 of record JASDDO010000010.1, on the reverse strand, counting down.
TATCGTCCTCAAATTTGTTGTTTCAGGACCACGACTTCCAACGACTTTTCTTTCAACTATACTCCCCAGAATCAGACCGTCGAGATTTTGAATGTACTGCAAGGCTTGAAGGAAGCCCAAGAGCGAACAAACGATCTCTTAGCTGAAGGACTAAGAAGACAAATGGCTTAGACACCAATGAAAGCCTCCAATCGTAAGAGAATCCCTGATAAGCAAAGAAAAGATGTGAAGATGAAACGCCCATTTGTTCCTCAGCAACGGAAGCAACGAAGAACTCAACGTTGTGGATACTGTAAGAGACCAGGACACCTTCAGAGGGACTGTCGCAGGGCTAAAGGGCAATGTCTGATTTGCGGATCCAACGAACATCTTGTCAACGGTTGTCCTAGAAGGAAGGAGCTGCAAGGAGGAGATTTGTCCACGCCCTCCACTACTGCTAAGTGACTTGGTTATTTCGTAGTTCGAGCTTCGAGGATAGTACGGACCCAGCGCGGGATTTCACTCGCTTGACGAGAATGCAGCGGTCTAGATATCAATGAAGAATTATCATCCTTTCTGCTTTTAATGAAAAAAAAATAGTCACTCTTTTGTAAATGTTTCCTTTCATTTAAAATTTTGTATCCATTGAACTTTCTGGTTTGAATGCAATAAATTTGTGAGTTGTGGTGTATGTATCGTTCCCTTGCCACTCATTTTCCTTATACTGCTTATTGCATCAGTATTCTAAATTTTGATTTTCGGTCCTTACCTACCGTATATCTTCCTTGTGCTCCATATCATGGGTTCTTTTCTTGGTGTGTTCCACTGTCTGATCATGACTCTTTCTTTTCAGGCCATGGCCAATTCTGGAGCAGCGCCGCTTATCAATGAGGACACTCGGTCCTGCGTTTCCTTGGACTGCATGCGGGTGAGTTCAGATGACGAGATCAATGGCCCACGGGTTATTTTCGGCAACAGCGATTCTAAGGATGAGGGAGTCGCAGCCCCAGAAGTCGACATGATCAGTGACTCCGACGAGGAGGAAGAGGACCCCGAAGAGGAAGATCCCGAGGAAGACCCGGTAGAAGAAAATTCAGGAGAGGAAAACCCTGAGGAAAATCCAGTGGAAGGAAATCCTGTGGAAGAAGATCCAGAAGAAGTGAATCACGTGGAAGCATAACACGATGAAGAAGTTCCAGCCGAGGAAGAAAGACTAGGAAAAAAAGACCCCGTGGCAGAAGAACCTCCAGTGGCAATTCCTGCGAGGCGCTATGGAAATGGACACCCCTATCTTAGCGTGCGAGCTTACTGTAACCTGTTGAACTTTCATAACCGCGACTTATGTGATCTATCTTTTGTTTCCTCTGACCAAATAAATCTATGTATAATTTAGGGCCACCTTTTATCTTTCGAGAATGGCTTATTTGAAATTTTCTGGAATAATAATAACAAAGTTTCTGGGCTAAATTGCAGAAAATCTCCTTTATTTTTTGTTTGAATAGCAGAATTCCATTCAGGCATCCTTAAATATGTAAGAGAACCTGCCTATTATGTAGGCTTAATTCCAAAAGGCTACCAAATTCTGTGACTCGGTTATGAGAAACTATCAAATTCTCTCAAAGTTGTGAGAAACTACCATGCCTTGAAATCTTTGTGGTAGTTTCTTGCAATTATTGCTGACGTGACATCTTATTTATGGTAGTTTTTTTTATAAATTTTGAAAGTTTTGTGATAGTTTTCATGTAGATTTTAAAAGTTTTGTGTTAATTTCTTGTGTTTTAACAAGAATTTAGCAGTTTCTCATAATTGTGCCAAATTATTTGGTAGATTTTCGAAATTAAACCTATTATCTATAATAAGCTATCAGAGCAAGTGTTCTGCTCACTCTTTAGGTTTATGCTCTTGCTACCATCTCTCCCTTCTCTCTCTCTCTCTCTCTTTATTACTTGTTTTATAGCTAAACGCATTTAGTAACCATCCTTCCCCCGTTCAACCCCACCCCCCCCCCCGCGCCCCCACGCCCCCTGATGGTTTACACCCTTTCTGTAATTTGGAGTTTTTTTTTTACCTTCTTTTGGTTATCTTTGTTGCAATTGATCAAGTTTAAAGCCCAGCTCAAAGGCCCAATGAAGTTGAGCACGTGCGCTGGGCGGGATTCAATTCTCATGGTCGCCAGATTGAGGGGCTTCATGAGATTGATTAGGGTTTAGAATAATTTAAATATTTAAATTCTAAGCTTTATCTCTTAGAACCCGGCTCCTATATGTATATTAATTAAATAAGCAAAGGTTATAAATTAATACACAGAGCCTTTATTAAAGGGCTGCGGCAATAATCCATCAAGCAAAAAATAAACGGAGGGTCTATTTTGGTGGCTACGGCTACAAAAGTTGAAGCCGAGAGAGAGATTTGAGAGAGATTGTGCTTGGTATTTGGATGAGATCGAGAGGGCAAAAATTTTCTATCGTAATTCTTTGTTGAATAGTGAAAACAATTCGTCGTCGGTTTGCAGGATTAGATGCAAATACGTACCGAACTTGAGTAATATCTTTTGTACTTCACTTGGTGTATTTTTCTTTATTTTTTATTGCTTTTGCGTAGTTGTTGCGTTTGATCCTTTTTATTAGTTTCGATTCACGTGTTTCGATCCTCCGCTGCCTACTTTGGTGCTATTTTCAAAACAAGTGGTATCAGAGCTTTGTTACGGTTATTCGGATTATTAGTAAGATGACTTCTATATATTATAAGATCGATAAATTTGACGGAATGAATAATTTCAGTCTATAGAGATAGAAGACGACAACGAGTCTAAAGCGACAAGAAATTCATAAGATAGTCTTCAAAATAGAGAAGATTCTTTTGATGACCACGGATATTCAGAAAGGAGATATGGATGATAAGACTTTCAGTTCGATGCAGTTGAGCTTGGCGGACGAGATTCTATGCAAGGTTGCGCAAGAGACAACAACAGCAGGTTTATTAAGCAGACTAAAATCCTTGTACATAAAGAAATCTCTGACAAATCATCTCTATCACAAGCAGCGTCTATACATATTGAAAATGAAAGAAGGTATATCAGTCAAAAATCACCCGGACGAACTCAACCAAATCATTATGGAATTGCTCAACGTAGAAATGAAGATTGAAGACGAGAACTAAGCTATGATCATGCTTTACTCTTTGACTTCTAAATATAGCCAGTTTGTGAAATAGATGGTGTACAACAGAGATACATTTTTTTAGAAAATGTTAAAGCGGGCCTACACAGCGAGGTGTTGAAGGAGAAGCAATCGGGTGATAAGGGTGGTCAAGACGATGCGCTGCTTTCTAAAGACCGTTTTGCGAAGCGGTCACATGGTGGTTCCAAAAATAGAATGAGTTCCAAATGGAGGAATTGCACTAATGACAAGTGCAATTATTGTAAGGTGAAAGGCCGTTGGAAGAGAGACTGTCAGAAATTAAAGGAGGATACTAAGAAGGAGTTTTCTAGTACCGCAGTTGTCATAGATGATTCAGATGATGACAGCGATTGTTCCGTATTATTAGCTTGTGCAGTTGACGGCATATATGATCTATGTATGCTATATTCGGGGAGCTCTTTCCACATGACCCTATATCGGAGTTGATTTGTGACATTTCGTTCTCTTAAAGGAGGTTCAGTCTTAATGGGGAATAATGCGATGTGCAATATCGAGAGGGTTGGCTTTGTTTGGATACACATGTTTGATGGGTAGTGCAGATTTTGAAGGATGTCAGAAATGTGCCAGATCTCAAGAAAAGTTTGATTTTTGTTGGAGCTTTGGTGGGGGTCGACGGCAAGTGCATAGTCGATGGATGTTCCATGAAAATTTTCGAGGGATCTCTTATTGTCATGAAAGAAAAGAACGTGAGAAACTTGTACTTTCTGGAAGGGCAGTCAGTTACATATGATATTGTTGCAGTATCTACTCGTTCAGGTGATTCGGATTCGACTAGATTGTGATACTTACGGTTGGGCCATATTGGAGAGTTGGGTTTGGAGGTGCTTCATAAGAGGCGACTACTTGGATATGGAGATTTTGGCAGTCTTGATTTTTGTGAGGAGTGTGTCCTAGGAAAGTAGACAAAGGTGAAGTTCGGAACAGCAGTACATGATACGAAGGGTATTCTTAATTATGTCAACACTGATGTTTGGGGTCCAGCACCGGTTGTTTCGTAAGGTGGAGCCAAATACTCTGTTTCCTTCATTGATGACTTTTCGAGAAAAGTCTGAGTGTATGTTCTCAAGTCTAAGGTCGAGACTTTTGAGAAGTTCAAGACATGGAACGCCAGGGTGGGGAAGTAGACTGGTAGGCACGTAAATCTTTTTCGGTCCGATAACGACAGAGAGTTTACATCGCATGCGTTTGTAGATTTCTGTAGGTCAGAGTGGATTGTGCGCCATTACACCAATCCAGGAGTCTCTCAGTCAAATGGCGTTGCAGGACGGATAAATCGGACATTACTAGAGAAAACCAGATGCTTGCGGCTTACAGCAGGGCTTCCTAAGGAGTTTTGGGTTGAAGCCCTATCTACCGCCGTGTACCTCATCAACAAATCACCATCGACGGCGATAGATAAGAAAATTCCTGAGCAAGTGTGGACCGGCAATGCTGGAGATTACATGTGCCTTCGTATATTTGGGTGCCCAGATTATGTTCAGCAGAGGAGCGATAAGCTAGAGCCAAGTGCTAGGAAGCGTATACTACTCGGTTATGGAAGTGAAGTCAAAGGGCATATGATGTGGTGTCCTAAGAGCCAAAAGATAGTAATCAGCCGGCATGTTATATTCGATGAGTCTGCAATGGTTCGTAAAAAGCAGACTCAATCAGACGATGAAGAGAGAATGGTTACGTCACCAAGCGAGGTGGAGATCGACGTTCCGGTTCAAAATAAGAGGAGAGATGAGGTGATTGATACTCAGATTCAGACGGAAGGTCCGACAAAGCCCGATGGTTCAGTACAGACAGAAGGGTGGAGATCTACGCGAGTTATGCGTCCATCGGTCAAACTTGGTTTTGAGAATATGGACGCAGTTAGTTTCGACGACGTGGCATCATATGCTGTCACGCCCCGCTTCCCAGTGTACGGCGAAGTGGACGCGACGAGGTCCGCTACGTATGTACTCAGAAGTACATACGCTAAGCGTAGCTAAGCAATATAAAATATTACACAAGAGACAAGAGTATAAAAAGAGCAGCAACTTTTATTTATTAACATTCTTTGTACAATACATGAAAGGAAATACAACTGAAATAAAAGATGCCTAAACAGTGGCATAACAGGAAATGAAAAGTACAGAAAGGAAAAGTGTACAATGAAACTACAGTGCAGGGTCTTCAGTAAACTGCTCCAAGTCTTCTTGAGATGGCTCGATCTCCGCCGGGTCCAAACCACCTGACGACATTCAAAGAAGAAAGAAACAGAATGTCGTCAGCGAACAGGTCGCTCGGTAAGTCCCAAAGATAAGAGAGGAATAGACAGAGAGTAAGAGAGGGGGAGTGTAGCTTTTAATGTTGTATTATAATATTGTAATGTTGTATTAACGCTGTTGTTTGTATCCTGGTACAGAAGATGCCAGTGTATACGAGGGGAGTCCCACTTACACCGGGGACTTTGGTAACCTGTAGTACAAGGCTCCGTCGATAATACCACGGAACAACGGCATGAATGTAATTACGTCTTAAGTGACCACCTCGTGCCACCTTTAACATATTCCGTACCAGTCTACCCCTTAAACCCCGCGATGTCTTGTTTGTATTGTTATCTTGTAAAATTGTGTTGATTGTATGAGTGATTAACTGACTGACCGAAACCATGATATCAGGAAACGGCTATAACCATAGAGTCATGTAAATGGAATACTGGGAATCATGTAAAAGGAATATCCATGGTTCGGTTCAGTCAAGTTATATAGATTGTTAACTGGATTCTGGGATTCATGTATTCAAGTTGTGTTGGAATATAATTGAAATATAGATTGACTTGAAATATATTCAAGTCAGAATTAGTCAGACTCTAACCCGAGTCCGACTAAAAGAAATATAATTTGAAGTTCAATATTAGCTAGGGGCCTTATTGTAATTTGTGAAACTTGAGGGGGTTTTATGTAAAAATACTTTTGTATAGTTTTCCAAATACACCTCAAGTATTTAATAATCGTCTTTATTGTTATAATGAATGTGAATTTTATTTGTGTTATTCTAGTGAATATATCCTAATAAAAGTATTAATTGTTTATTTGAAATTCGTGTTATTTTAATGTAACTTTTAATCTTTGAATTTTAGGAAAAAGTGGAAATTTTATATTATAACAAAATAAATGTTTAAATGATAATTATATATAATTAAACACATAAATAATTTTTAAATGAATATTTTATTTACAAAAATATCACTTTCTTTAAATATCGTATTTTAAACCTTTCGAGACCGAATGCTCCTTGCGGAGGTCTGAATCTCGCACTACTAGCCTGCGGGTGCACGATGAACCGTGCTATCCCTAACAGGTTCCCCAAAGATGGGTTGTAATGGCACTTTGCTCAGGTTTTTATAAATACTTTTAATTTAGGGAAAAGGTTTTCTAAATAAAGGGTATTTATTTGTAAAAGTATATAGTTCTCCATATTTTAGTTGTTAGGGTTTCCTAGACCATCTAACCTATATTCTATGGTCTAAACGATGAGTCATTAGAAGCCTCAAATCGCCTCTTCACCGTCGAATGCAGCCAGGTAAGTGCCAGGTAAGTGGGAAGGAACCACAGTCGTGGGCCTAATTAAAAACCACTAGCCTTAGACACACTTGCCTAGACCCACAAGACAGTTTAGATAAACGATCGATGTCCATGACCAATCGTGCTTTCATTTTATATAAGTTTTATTTAGAAAAGTTTACAATTTAAAGGTTAAACTAAAAGTTATAAAGGTTATGGTATTTTAGTGAAAAAGTCCTATAATATCGTATTCTGTATTTTTGTTATTTATCAATTAGGGTTATAATGAGTGTGTGTAAGGGTAGGTCATTACCCCGTGACTTATATTAAGTTTTGGTGAAGTTTCAAGGTGAAATAAGCTATGTTAAACTTAAGGGTATTAAGGTGCAAGAATACGGTATTCATAAACGTTATCATTTCATGTGTGAAATTTCATCCAAATTGAATGAAACAAGTTTTGTTATCAAAATAAACATGATTAAGAGTGAGGGATCTAATTAGAACATTAAAATTGAACTTGATGGTATTTTTATGCAAGAAATACGGTTTTGTAAAGAAATTATCATTTCATGTGGAAAAGTGTGATTAAATTTGATTTAAGGGTGATTAATAGTCAACATGCAATAGGGTTGATAATATGTATTAGGTGACAAGTGGAATTTTAAAGAAAAACCGGATCGGGAATCGGTTTGTCCGATTTCCGTCGGTTCCAAAAAGTCGTATTTTACAATTATAGAAAAGAAAGATAGAAGGTTGGGACTTACGAGTTTGGACAAGCTAAGCGTTCTAAAAGGTGTGGTGGTTGCCGATTCGTTGGAAACGTCACGTCGGTCTTGATCCGGTCGCCGGAATCCGTCGTCGGTTTCGGCAGCGCTTCGCTTCTCGCTCTTTGCACCAAGTTCTCAAGAGTTTTAGAGAGTATGCTTAGAGTTGTGAGGGGAAAATGTAGAGGGTAGGGGCCTTTATATAGGGCTAGGCTAGGGTTAGGGTTAGGGTAGATGAAAAGTTAAAAAATAAAAATGTGATAAAATGTATTAAAAGTGGAGTAATTGGGGGTTTTAAAGAGCTCTGGAAGTGGTATGAGGCTGAAACTTTGCAGGTGCGTAGGGAATACCAAAAGACACAACTTTCATGTTGTGACCCTCGCCGGAATCGGCCGAATCGGGGGTGACTCGGCCGTGACTCGGTCGGATCACTGAGTCGGCCGAGTCAAGGCCGAGTTGGCCGATTCCTGACCGAGTCCGGTGACCTGGATCTCCCCCGGCGGTTCATCTACCCTCTGCAAGTGTTACATCTTTGGGTGTAGTGGGGTTTTTGTGAGATATGCACGTGTAAACTCTTGGTATTCTAAAGGTTTTTAAAAAAATCAATATTAAAAATAATGTGGGGTATTGGATTCGAACTCTGATGGCTTGGTTCAGCAGTGCAAGGTATTACCAATGAGCTACAAGCTCCTTCTTGTAATTATTGTGGTATTTAATTACTTAAACTGATAGCAGCAAGAATAAATACTCCTAGTATACATTAAATTTAAAGTAAATTCTTGTACACTAAAAATTGAGTTATTATATTCTTGTAGCTTGTAATTAAAAACAAAATAATTACCTATATCTTGTGCTCATGCTAAAATACCCCTTTGTGGATTTTTGAAAAAAAATATTTGAAAAAATTTTGTATTGGAAAATTAGGGTTGTTACATTCTACCCTCCTTATAAAAATTTCGTCCTCGAAATTTGTAAAAGGAAAGTGTAACAGTTTGGTGTCAAAATTAAAGGTTGTAAAGAAGTTTTAGTCAAAGTGGTGAGGAGGTTACCTGGGTTACCTTGGTTCACAGTTTCAGGTTCTATGGCTGCTAAGGTGAAAGCCTGTCGCCGTGGCACGTTCCTCCTAGCTGGAGGCATATTCCCCTGTACTCGAGGCATATTCCCCTGTACTCGAGGCATATTTCTCAGTGCCTGATGGAATTGACGATTTGGCTGAGCAGGAAATCTACGTGGAGGTGGTGCTGGGAGTGCAGGACGAGTTGCAGGAGCCTGGATAGCTGGCTGCTGCGGGTAGTTGGCGGGTGTGTGTGCTGAGTTGCGTCTATAAGGACAGTTTCCAATTCCGTGATTGGACGCACCACAAACCAAGCATAGGCCTTTTGCGCGCCTACAGTCCTTCCACAAGTGACCTTCCCTCTTGCAATAAAAGCAAAAATCGGGTCTTGACCGATCCTTAACTTCTTCCAGTCTTCTGAGTTCAACAGCTGGCCTTGAAGAGGCCCCTCCTGCCATCTGAGTGGCAGGACGTTTCACTCCTGCAGATTGAGGTCTGCCCCTTGCCTTTATCACTGCTTCATAGCTGCGGGCAGCTTCCAGAGCATCTTCATGAGTCAAAAAATTTCCCGTGGCTAGGGCAGCCTGAATCTCCGTGTCCAGTCCTTGTTGAAAGCGACGGGCTCTGATATCGTCCGTCGGTATCAAGTGTGCTGCGAATCGGCTTAACATGGTGAATTCAGCGTCGTATTCATCTACTGATTTGTCCCACATCGATCCTTGTTGTAGATGAATGAACTGCTGCTCCATTGCAAACCTAGCAGTCGCTGGAAAGTATTTCGCGTCGAACTTCTCGCGAAAAGTCTTCCATTCAATAGGCTGCACAAGACGGCTTTCTTCCGCCTTCCACCAGTTGCGAGCGTTGTCCGTGAGTTGTAGTTTTACCTAAATATGACTACCGGTTTGAGAGATATATATGTTTTCGTATCGTCGCGCAAAACAGATCAGAATCTATTCGGCACCGTCACATATTTTTAAAACGCAGTTTGAGTTAATTTGTATCAGGTTTCAGGTTACGAAAATTATTAGAAAATTGTAGGTATTTCGATGTACTTATCGAAAACACCAATATTCACATGATTTGGATTTCTGAAGCTCTAGTTATGATCATTTTAATATCAGCATTTAAAACAAAAATTCAGATTTCTGGACAGCAACTATATATTCTATTGCAAAGCCTATATCAGGTTGTTTCATGCATTCCTAAGTAATATAATATACAGAAAATTATAGTTCTATCAATGGTGCATCTACACATCTAAATTTTGTCACAAACGGACATCGGGTGTTCGAGTTATGTCCAATTTAAAAACAGTGTGCGAATCGGAACAGATTCTGTCCAGATCCGTCACTTAATATTGTAACACAGTTTTCTATATTTTACGTCGGTTTTCAGTAAAAATATAAAACTAATAAAATCTAGTTCATTCGATGTAGATATCAAAAACACCTGAGTTTGCTCAATTTGGATACCGGTATACCAAGTTATATGTCGTAGAAATTGACCGATAACTGCAGTTTTCTGTTTTACGATCAGTAAATAAATACGATGTAATTCCTAAACCGTTATGCGGATCGATCTAAAATTTTTACAGAGTGTATAAAATAATATATTCTATTATATGTAAATTTCATGAAATTTTCAGAATTAAAAATTAATTTATAAAATTTATTTTAAAACTAAAGGTATTGATATGTCATATGTGAGAAATGAGAAAACTATGGTATTTATTCGTAACTTCATTTTTTTTTTTTACAAACTTTAAATAAGGTGATTTAAAATAAAACAACAAACATACAATCCTAATTGGTCACTATGAAATCTTAACATGTGAATTGAGAGTAATGAAAAAGACTTTACAAACTATATATGTGTGTATGTGTGTGTGTTCATTATTTATATATATATCCATTTAATTAATTATTTATGAACTATGACATGTCAAGTGAAGTTTTTTTTTCATGGCAATATAAAACAAGAGAAATATAAAGAGAAAAAGAAAGAGATGGAGGAAGGAAAAAGTGAAGGGACTTACGGGTTTGGACAAGCTAAGCGTTCTAAAAGGTGTGGTGGTTGCCGATTCTATGGAAACGTCACGTCGGTCTTGATCCGGTCGCCGGAATCCGTCGTCGGTTTCGGCAGCGCTTCGCTTCTCGCTCTTTGCACCAAGTTCTCAAGAGTTTTAGAGAGTATGCTTAGAGTTGTGAGGGGAAAAGGTAGAGGGTAGGGGCCTTTATATAGGGCTAGGCTAGGGTTAGGGTTAGAGTAGATGAAAAGTTAAAAAATAAAAATGTGATAAAATGTATTAAAAGTGGAGTAATTGGGGGTTTTAAAGAGCTCTGGAAGTGGTATGAGGCTGAAACTTTGCAGGTGCGTAGGGAATACCAAAAGACACAACTTTCATGTTGTGACCCTCGCCGGAATCGGCCGAATCGGGGGTGACTCGGCCGTGACTCGGTCGGATCACTGAGTCGGCCGAGTCAAGGCCGAGTTGGCCGATTCCCGACCGAGTCCGGTGACCTGGATCTCCCCCGGCGGTTCATCTACCCTCTGCAAGTGTTACATCTTTGGGTGTAGTGGGGTTTTTGTGAGATATGCACGTGTAAACTCTTGGTATTCTAAAGGTTTTTAAAAAAATCAATTTTAAAAATAATGTGGGGTATGGGATTCGAACTCTGATGGCTTGGTTCAGCAGTGCAAGGTATTACCAATGAGCTACAAGCTCCTTCTTGTAATTATTGTGGTATTTAATTACTTAAACTGATAGCAGCAAGAATAAATACTCCTAGTATACATTAAATTTAAAGTAAATTCTTGTACACTAAAAATTGAGTTATTATATTCTTGTAGCTTGTAATTAAAAACAAAATAATTACCTATATCTTGTGCTCATGCTAAAATACCCCTTTGTGGATTTTTGAAAAAAAATATTTGAAAAAATTTTGTATTGGAAAATTAGGGTTGTTACATATGCATTGACTGTTGAGCACGAGTAACCGTCCAGTTACAGAGAGGTTGTACAGTCTACCGATTTTCCTAGTTGGAGAGTTGCGATGGAGGAGGATATGGAGCCTCTTCATTAGAATGATACATGGGATTTGATTACTCTACAATAGGGCAAACACGCGATCGGCTGCAAGTGGGTCTTTAAAATTAAGGAGGGTTCGTCAGAGACAGATGACATTAGATACAAGGCGAGATTGGCGGTTAAGGGTTTTGCACAGAGGAAGGATGAAGACTACAATAAGATCTTTTCTCCGGTGGTTCGACATACTTCAATTCGTATTTTGTTAACCATGGTTGCGGTTTATGATATGGAGCTAGAGCAGCTTGATGTCAAGACTGTTTTCTTGCACGGTGATTTAGAGGAGGGTATTTATATGCATCAGCCAGAAGGGTTCATGGTCGATGGCAATGATGGCTATGTTTTCAAATTAAAGAAGCCGCTTTATGGTTTGAAGCAGTTTTCGGGACAGTGGTACAAGCGATTTGATCAGTTTATGTTGGCGATTGGGTACACAAAGAATATTAAGAATCAGTGTGTTTATGTGAGGCAACTAGACATGGGCCCCGGATTTATCTTTTATTCTATGTGGACGATATGTTGGTGCCATCATGCAGTATGTCAGAGTTTAACAAGTTGAAACAGCGGTTGAGTCAGGAGTTCGAGATGAAAGATTTGGGGGCTGCAAAAAAAATACTTGGTATGAAGATTATCAGGGAGAGAAAGCGTGATGAGTTGCGTCTGCAACAGAAAGAGTATATCGAGAAAGTTCTCGCTCGATATGGGATGGAGAAGGCAAAGCCCGTGTCTACTCGTTTAGGGGCACACTTCATACTTTCGGCGAAATTATCACCAGGGTCGGATACAGACAGGGAGTACATGTCTAGAGTGCCATATACGAGTACGGTAGGCAGTTTGATATATGCGATAGTTTGTATGCGTCCAGATATTGCACATGCAGTAGGGATGGTCGGCTGATACATGGCTAATCCGGGCAAGGAGCGGTGGTAGGCTGTAAAGTGGATTTTGAGTTACTTGAGGGATACTACGGGGTTCGGCTTGTTATTCAGCAGAGGCATTACGAATGGTTGTATTGTGACAGGGTATTGTGACTCAGATTTTGCTGGTGATGGAGACAGATGGAGATCTACGACGGGTTACGTATTCACGTTGGACATTGTTCCCGCCCAATTAGGACGCACTTATCAGTTGCGTGCTTGGCATAAGTACCATGTGTGTGAGATATGACACGTACAATGCACATGCGCATAAGCTAAGCTCTTGATGTGATGCGACCCGTGCAATGCATGTGCGCATAAGCTAAGTTTTTGATAGGCCGCGACCCATGCAAAGCACGTGCGCACTTCATTGCGGTGCACAGGCGCACCCCATTGACGCATGTGTTTGTGTTGAGCCGAAACTCTTTTGTCAGAAGGAAATATTTATTTGTTAACTTTTTTAACAAATAGATTTGGGATCGACGATCCAATGATGCACATGCATTCTTAATTGATATGTATCAATTTAAATATTATAGTTAAGAACAAATCCTAACTACATCCCTCCTACAAATAGGAGCCTCTTAAAAAACGGAGGATGATCATCATCTTTCTTTTCAAACTAAGATAAAAATTTCTCAAGAATTCCTCCTCCATCTTCTTCGACAAAAAATCCTGGCATCAACTAGGTAAAGAAAGAGATTAAAATTCTGTCTTGTCATGTAAAGCATCGGCTTTGATAGAGTTTTGTCTCTTTGCAAAATTTAAAGATCTTATGAGAAAAACTTCGGTTTGCCATCCAAAAAAATGTGAATAATCACCATGATATGAACCACAAGTTTCATAGAACATTGGTTCTCAATAAGAACACATGTTCGCACCCAAAATAAAAAACTTGGATGAAAAATTATCTTTTGAAGTCTTTGCTTTATCAAAAGCCATCGCTTTCTTGAAAGTCATTGCTTTCCTCTTGATGCTCACCCTAGAAAAAGGGCATGCACACTCAATGAAAATCACTGAAACTTCAACTTAATTGAAAACATAGTTTTCCTGAAAAAGTGGTCCCCTCTGCAAAAACTAGAACGCACCCAATAGAGATGTGCACCTATATAGAAACGTAGTGCCACGTGCCACAACGACTAGATTTAGGTCGTTTGAAAGCAAAAGCTTTCTTGAAAAATTATGGTGCATCCTAACGTTGGGCACACTCCCTACAATTTGTACCATGCGTTTCGTCACGTGTTATACACGTGTGCCCAAGCGGAAAACACTTTCTATAAGAATGTGCGCACCACGTACTATGCACATGCGCTCTCCTCTGGGAAAAACGGCTTTGCGTACACGGCGAAACACGTGCGTAAGCACTGACTTCAAGTCAAGTCAAGTCCTATTGAGAACTATGCAAAGGTATGCGTACCCCGTGCTATACACATGCGTTGATTCCATGCGCATCGATAGTATGCAAGCGTACATGATACCAAGCCAAAATTTAAAGACTTAGTAAAATAAATTAAGTATGGAATCTTATACTTCGTATGTGATCTAATGATCAACAGAGAATATATTCTTAAATTTATGAACCTGTTATCTAAGTTGATCTTAGTCTAAAACAAGATTAACGATTCTTAGATCAAACCTAAGTACCTGTGAACGGATGGACCTCATAAATGTGAGAAATGCAACATAAATTCACTCATGTTAGCAAATCAAGACACAAATATGGAATCTAAAACTCCAAATCTAAAATATATACGAGTTCGGACTAATCCGCGCCCTACGGGCGACGACATAAATTAGTCTCCGTATACAATATAAGGACAACCTAAAATAAACTAAAATACGACACGAAATAAAGGTTGGAGCAGCAGAAAGTTATTATCATACGCAACAACAAATTAACTGCAGGGCCTTACTCCAGCAGGAAAAAACATCCTCACAATCAATAAATATCTCAGAGGAAATTTGAAAGTCAGCTACATCGGTTGGATTCATCCAAACCTTTGATATATGGCACTATAAATCAACTTGGTGTTTTTGGAAAGGTGGATGGATCAAACCTATGTATCTGCCCCCAAATTCAGGCAAGATGTTCTAACCCAGCTCGTCTCTGTTTTCGGCGGTAAACAGGCACCGGCGCAGTGTCACGAAGATTGACGTTACAGTTCATTGTCTCATTATCGACGACAGAGGAAGAGTTGATAGCTGCTACGGAGACCGTCAAGAAGGTTATATATTTGCATGGATTGATGGGTGGTATGGGTGCTCCACAGGATTTCACGGAGGTGCTCTACGGCAGTCAGAGCGTGATTCACTTAACAGAGTACCAGGCTTATAGTTCGAGAACTAAGCATATCGAGGTGGAAGATTCTTTTTGGAGAACAACAAGAAGGTTATTTTGCTTACGAAAATTGGTACCCATGAAAATCAGGCAGACGCATTTACGAAGGTGGTCCCAGTTTCAAAGTTCAAACTTTGTTTAGACTTGATTTGCCTAGTTGTTTGATAAATGCTAGACACGACGAATTGCAGAATTCCAAGTTTTTCAGGGAAGTATAGAGATTTTGTGAATTTTGAATGAAGGTGGAGATCGTTGAAATTGATTCATAAATTGAAAGTTTAAAGCCCAGTTCGAAGGCCCAATGAAGTTGAGCACGTGCGCTGCGCGGGATTCAATTATCTTGGTCATGAGACTGAGGGGTTGCATGCTTGAACAGACATTGATTGCGATTTAGATTAATTTGAAAATTTAAATTCTAAGCATTATCTCTAAGAGTTATCTCTAGGAACCCCTACTCCTATATTTATATTAATTAAATAACCAAAGGTTACAAATTAATACACAGACCCTTTATTAGAGGTCTGCAGCAATTAATTCATCAAGCAAAAAAGTAAACAGAGGGTTTATTTTGATGGCTGCGGCTACAGAAGTTGAAGCAGAGAGGGAGAGGGAGGTTTGAGAGATATTGTGTTTTGTATTTGGGTGAGATCGAGAGCGCAGAAATTATCTCTCGTAATTCTTCATTTAATAGTGAAAGCAATTCATCGTCGGTTTGCAGAATTAGGTGCAAGTGCGTACCGAATTTAGGTAATATCTTGTGTCTTTTGCTTGATATGTTTTCTTTTATTATTTATTGCTTTTGAGTAGTTGTTGCGTTTGATCTTTTTCATTAGTTTCGATTCACGTGTATCAATCATCCGCTGCGTACAGTTATACTATTTTCACAACAGTCTTGTCATAGTTTTCCAAACCAGAAATTTGACACTTATTTGGAATGGGCCGACATCAGGATTTGAAAAACTTTATTGGAGCCATAACCTATTTTGATGGGAAAAGATTTAGATGATGATTTTAATGATGACTTTCTTTTTGGTTATCTTGATAAATGATAAGGGGTTCATTGATTTTCTGATCAATTGTACTGGTCGATTAACTTAATGTTGCACTTTCTTGTGGCGATTTCTCATGTACTACCCAACGATTTCGTCTTTTAGATGCCTTCTGCAGTTGTAAGTCTGGAGCCATACTAGATTGAAACATTCTTTCTTATAGTAAATAGATTTTATGATTTAAAATTGTAGCCTAATCACAATTAATTCTCTTATTTTACAACTTTTCCTCTCTTGTGAATAATAAATGATTTCTTGGTAATACTCGCAAAGAAACAAGGCTTCTTGTTCAAACATTCATCCATGATTACAGTCCCATTATTTTACTCAAAGACCGGCATATAATCTTGTTTTCAAAGGGCCATCAAAGTTGACCATTTAGACCAGAGGGAATTCTAGTGAGGGTTAAATACCGAAGATCTCAAAGCATAGTCCTATAAAATTGTCTCCCTTCTGCTTTACTTCCCAGACAATTTTTCAATTTAGACTAATTTTAAATAATATTTTTAAATTTTGACCACTTTTCAAAACATTTACAAATTTAGGTCACTTTTGGCCAGCTCAGCATATGGCGTTGCGTTTTTTTTATAAAAAATATCCAGGGGATGCACTTGTCAAGTACGTCCCATACAATTCATAGAGGAGCCCCTTTGAAAATGCATGGGACGCACTTAGCAAATGCGCCCATACAATAACACTGAGGGACGCCATCGAAAATGTATGGGGCGCACTTACCCCATCCAAGAACACCGAGGCGTCCAATTTCCCTCATCAAATGGGCGTTTCCGAGTTTGTGTTTCATCACCATCAGCAGCAACCGCCGATCGATGAGATCACCACCATCTCCGAGAGAATCGAGGGGGTTGATCCCACCTCCGTCTCAAAACCCTAAAATTGGCATCTCTCTTCTCTCTCTCGATCGATTCAGCGATGTTCTTTACTGATTAAAATTCCTTAATTGCTCTAAATTTGTCGAGGATGAGCCGATACTGAAATCGTCGTCTCTAACAGAGGGCTGCTTGACTTGGCTGATATTCTCCTCAGAAAACCCTCTTCCTCCTCTTTTTCTTCCATTCCAGGTAATTTTTTGATCTTGTGTTTATTTATTGGAGTTTTTTTTCTTTAAATGGAATGTAGGGCAATCCAAAAAGAACACTTTCTGAGGGACAATTTTCCATTCACAGTGGAGCCCATTTGAAAATGTATGAGTGTGTCCCCAAGATTTTTATTAAAAAAAGGACCGCAACACCAAACGCTGAGCTGGGGCTGATGGGACCAAAACTGACCTAAATTTATATATATTTTGAAAAAGAGAAAAATTAGCCTTAATTGAAAAATTGTCCTTGCATCCCTCATGTATCATCTAAATTAGAATCTGCCATGTGACAACAATGACCGTGGCTCTTTTTTTGTCCAAATGCTCAATTTTCTTATCCATAAGAAATGGGTTCCCCTCTGGACCACACTTTTTATTGTAAATGTTGGGTTAAGGCAGCGTCCCGGCCATCAAACCGTGATCAAAAGCGGAACAATTTTTTTCAAAACCGACACTACCACAACCCGATATCCGGATCTTCCCCAAAGCTTATACTAGCAAGCAATATAAAGAGTTAGGAATGGTTATACCGAATGAACCAAGTCCTTCGGGTCTTCAACCATCATCCCAAACTCCTAGTGGTCGCAGATCGAATTTGGCAGTCGGTCTTCCTCCATCTACTATGATCCACCCGAGGGAAACTATAACAACCATAATTTTCTGTACGAATTTTTTTCAAAATACAGAAAGAAACATCTAAGCCTGAGCACAAATTATACCTTTGATTTGCTTTTGAACAGTAAGAAAGAACTTGTAGCTCATTAGTAAAACCCTGCACTGCTGAACCATAGCACCAGAGTTCAAATCCCATCAGCCGCATTATCTTTTTATTTTAATTTTTTTTAATCTTTTAGAAACCCAAAAGTTAGCACGTGCACCACAAGTAAACTGAAGACTCGCACTTTAAATAAACACATACATTGAAGAATACCAAACGACCCCAACACTTTGAACCAAACCCGACCCACACCCGACGGTAAAGACCCGGCGACAAGTTCAAAAAGTCCGGCGCCGCCAGTCATACCCGTCCCTAATGCTCCCAATTCTTTTCTTTGCAACCTTTGGCCTACCCCACTTCCTTTCACACTGCTTGTTTTCCCTGCATTCATACAGAGAATTTAAAACACCCATTTAAACCCTTCAAATTCTATTTTAATACAAAATTTTAATGCATTATTCATTCCCCCTAAACCCTAGATTGCCCTATAAATACCCACCCCATCTTACAACCCTCTCACTCAGAATTCTCTTGCAAAAATTTTACCAAAATCTCAAGTCTTTTAGTGTACAAGTGGAGTTAGCAAAGGGCGAAACTCCGACGAAGTTCCGGCGACGATACGAGAAGTTTCCGGTAACGAAACGAAACACCGGCGAATTCTAGACCTTCTCTTACCTCCTCCCTCTCATCAAAGCCAGTAAGTCGCATTTCCCCTCTCACCTTTCTCTTTAAAATGTTTTATTTCTAAAACCCGACGGAAGCGGAGTTAGTCCGACTTCCGATTCGTTTTTTCTTTAAAAACTATATTTTTCTTAATCAAGATTACTTCATATTCTCACATATTCCTTAACAAATATTAACAAACTCAATAAAACAAGTTTCACATCAAAATAATATTTTTTGTGACATTTATCGCATTTTTACATAAAAATACCACAAACTATTCATTTCGACATTATAACCTTTATATTGCTTAGATACGCTTAGAGTATTTACTTCTGAGTAAATGCGTAGCGTACCTCGTCGCGCCTGGCACCCGTACACCGGGAAGCGGGGCGTGACGGGTTTTGTTGGTGACCCATGCAGGTCAGCTCTGTATGGACATGCAGGTCAGCACTGTATGGACAAGCTTAAGCAATATAACATAAGAACCAGTAACTAAGACATTCTTTACAATTCATATTTCTTGAATCTTCCAATTTCATATATTTTGAATCTGTCCTAACCCAAATTTTTCTTTCAAGATTATAGATTCCCCAAACAACATCAGCACCAATTTCAACAACATTCCACCACCCCTACCAATTACATCTGCCGTAGCTGCTCCGATCAATGAGCAGACGGTACTTCTTGAGGCGATCCGCAGCCTCCTGAAGGGATAGTAGCAGCATAATGCTATATTGATGAACCGTCCCGAAGCAGAAGCACCTGGGGTGAAACAATTCAGGGCCTTACACCCCAAGTAGTTCGCAGGAAAAGAGAGCCCTCTAGAAGCTAAGGAATGGGCTCAGAGTATTGAAGATGACCTGGCAGCAGCACAAGTGCCAGAGGTCGCTTGGGTCTGAGTTGCGAAGTTGCAGCTCACGGATAATGCACGGGTCTGGTGGAAGGCGGAAGAAAGCCGTCTTGATCAACCTATCGAATGGAAGACTTTTCGTGACATGTTCGATGCAAAGTACTTTCTTGAGACTGCCCGCTTTGATATGGAGCAGCAGTTCATTCATCTGCAACAAGGTTCAATGTGGACCAAAATCAGTAGATGAGTATGATACTGAGTTTACCATGCTCAACAGGTAAGAAATGTCTCAATGTTCAATTTTATATCACATATTACACAGCTAACACAATACCTCAACAGATTCGCGGCACATTTGATACCGACTGCTGAGATCAGTCCAGACGATTTCAGCAAGGGTTGGACCAAGAGATCCAAGCAGCATTATCTACAGGGTATTTCCCAACCCATGACTTGACTTTGAAAGCTGCTCGAAGATACGAGGCAGTAGTAAAGAGGAAGGGCAGACCTCAATCTGCCGGAGTTAAGCGCCCTGCCACTCAAATGGCAGGAGGAGCCTCTTCAAGGCCAGCTGTTGAACCTAGGAGACCATAAGAAACCAACAACCAGCTGAGTCCAGATTTTTGCTTCTATTGCAAAAGGGAAGGACACTTGTGGAAGGACCGTAGGCGCGCAAAAGGCCTGTGCTTAGTTTGTGGCGCATCCAATCACAGAATTGGAAACTGTCCTTATAGACGTAACCCAGCTCACACACCTACCAACTACCCGCAGCGGCCAGCTATCCAGGCTCCTGCACCTCGTCTTGCACTCCCAGCTCCACCACTTGCACAGCCTACTCGCCGATTCCATCAGGCACTGAGGAACATGCCTCGAGGGCAGAGAAACATGCCCCAAGGACAGAGGAATGTGGCTCCAGCTAGGAGGAATGAACCACGGCGTCAGGTTTTCCTTTTAGCGGCCGAAGAAGCAAAGGTTGTAGACCAAGATAACACTGGTAATTCTCTTCAACCTTTTCAAACCTTTGTACCACTTTGTTATACACTATCAGTACTTCTATCACCAAACTTTCCTCGAATCTGTTACACTTTCCTTTTACAAATTTCGAGGACGAAATTTTTATAAGGAGGGTAAAATGTAACAACCCTAACTTTCTGTACAAATTTTTTTCAAAATACAGAAAGGAACACCTAAGCCTGAGTACAGGTTATAAGTTTGATTTGCTTTTGAACAGTAAGAATGAGCTTGTAGCTTATTGGTAAAACCTTGCATTGCTGAACCATAGCACCAGAGTTCAAATCCCATCAGCCACATTATCTTTTTATTTTAATTTCTTTTAATCTTTTAGAAACCCAAGAGTTTGCACGTGCACTGCAAGTAAACTGAGGACTCACACTTTAAACAAACACATACACAGAAAAATACCAAACGACCCCAACACTTTGCACCAAACCCGACCCACACCCGACGGTAAAGACCCGGCGATAAGTTCAAAAAGTCCGGTGCCGCCGGTCATACCCGTCCCTAATGCTCCCAATTCTTTTCTCTGCAACCTTTGGCCTAACCCACTTCCTTTCACACTGCTTGTTTTCCCTGCATTCACACAGAGAATTTAAAACACCCATTTAAACCCTTCAAATTCTATTTTAATGCACAAATTTTAATGCACTATTCATTCCCTATAAACCCTAGATTGCCCTATAAATACCCACCCTATCTTACACCCCTTTCACTCAGAATTCTCCTGCAAAAATTATACCAAAATCTCAAATCTTTTAGTGTACAAGTGAAGTAAGTAAAGGGCGAAGCTCCGACGAAGTTCCGGCGACGATACGAGGAGTTTCCGGCAACGAAACGAAACACCGACGAATCCTAGACCTTCTCTTACCTCCTCCCTCTCATAAAAGCCAGTAATTCCCATTTCCACTCTCATTTTTCTCTTTAAAAAGTTTCATTTCTAAAACCCGACAGAAGCGGAGTTAGTCTGACTTCCGATTCGGTTTTTCTTTAAAAACTATATTTTTCTTAATAAAGATAACTGCATATTCTCACATATTGCTTAACAAACATTAACAAACTCAATAAAATAATTTTCACATCAAAATAATAATTTTTGAGACATTTATCGCATTTTTACATAAAAATACCATAAACTATTCATTTCGACATTATAACTGTAGGGTGTTTTTCGTCACCCCATTGAGATGGGAATACGCGCGCTCTTGTCAGGCGTACTACAGATTCCCCCTGCCTAGGGTAGGCCGGGGTTTAATGATTGTGGGAATCCGAATCTCCGGCAGCCGCGGACTAAGCTGCCGTTAATTACCCCCCGCCTTTGGGGCGAGAGAACCTCCGATTAACGGGTTAAACTGGTCATGCGAACTCAATGTGCAGTGTACGTGTGTTGTGTTTTGAAAGGGGGGTTTGGATATATCGGGAGCCACGCAGAGTTTTTACGGGGGTCCCGCTACCCGGATAACAGGCTGGGGGTCAAGGGGGCTAGCAGCCCCTTTGCGGGGTGCGGGGCAGCGCCCCGTTAGAAATTTTTTTCTAACAGGGACAGTGTCGTGGTGTATGTGTGTGTGCACATATGTACGCATATGTGTGTGTGTATATATATATATATGTATATATATAAAAGAAAGAGGGGGAAAAGGCATCCAAGGGATGCGTAGGGCCAGCGCCTTGGACGCTGTGCACCCAGGTGCTGTGAGCTCAGGCACCAGCATGCCACGTATCGGCAAGGGGGCGACTTGCGCCTGAGCGCTGGGCGCTTGAGCGCAAGCGCGCCACGTGTCGGCACGGGGGCGACTTGCGCCAGAGCGCTGGGCGCTTGAGCGCAAGCGCGCCACGTGTCGGCACGGGGGCGACTTGCGCTCGAGCGCTTGCGCTAGAGGGCAAGCGCGCCACGTGTCGGCACTGGGGCGATTTGCGCTCAAGCGCTTTCGCTTGAGCGCAAGCGCGCCACGTGTCGGCATGTGGGCACTTTGCGCTCGAGCGCAGGGCGCTGTTGTGCAAGCGTGCTATATGTCGGCACGTGGGCGCTCTGCACTTGAGCGCTGAGCGCTTGAGCGTAAGCGCGCCACGTGTCGGCACGTGGGCGCTCTGCGCTTGAGCGCCGGCGAGGAAAAGAGGCTTTTAGCCTAAAATGATTCTCGGAAGAGAAATCAGAGTGGAGTTGGACTCCTAAGTGTGTTTTTGGGGTTAATGGAAGGGGTTCTTCTTCTTCCTCCTCTGTTAGCTGGATCTTGAAGATCAAGAGATGTGAGATCTCAAAATCTCTCCTTTTTGGGATCTAAAGACAGATCCAAGTTCCTCTTTGTGGGTTTGGTGGTGAAAAACAATCTTGTTTTTGAAAAGGAAGAGTAAAACTCTTGATTTAATTCAAAAGAAAGAAGAAGGTTTGAGACCTTCAGAAAAGGGAAAGAAATACAAACCCTAGGTTTTTTTGGAGAGAGAATGAAAGTGTTGTTCTTTTTATTCATCATCATGTTGCCTTTTATAGGCTTACATATTTGCATATAGCCCCTTGGGCTTTACAAAATGGCATTTTGCCTATCCCATGGCTCATGTGCCATTTCATTTTTGCACATAAGCCATGGGCTTACAAAATATTGGCTTTATGCCCATTTTGCATACATTCATGTATAAAAAAATTACATAATAATTATTTATTACATGATTTTGTCGTTGCCATGGGGAGGCTGGCCGTGGGCTTAACTTGGGCATGTGTCCGCTTGACCTGGGCTTGGGCCCACCTAGCTTGGGGGTTGACCTTGACTTTGACTCGGTTAGCCGGGGTGTAAATTTTTACCCCAACTATAACCTTTAATCCTTGTCATACCTTTAGATAGTTCTCGAGATAATGACCTACCTCATTACAACACACATATCTATCATAGCACGATGAACCTTGGGATAATAGAATATGGGAAATACAACTTTGCAAATAAACCCCTTTAACTTAAAAAACCGTTTTCTTTAAAAGATGTATTAAAACATCCCCATGCGATTGCGCCTCTACAACCCATTTTGGGGAACCCCGTTCGGGATGGTGCGGATTATCGCACATCCTCGGGCTTAGTAGAGTGAGATGCAGATCTCCGCAAGGAGCATTCGGTCTCGATAGAATTTTATACATTTTTCTTTAGAAAATGAGATTTTTACAAGAAAATAAATAAAATTATTTTCATTAAATATATATATATATATAATTATCAAAATACTTATTTTAAATATATATAATATTCCATGTTTCCAAAACTCAAGAAAAGAAGTCAAATATTACATGAAACTACTATGATAATTCAAAACAATATCCATATTACAAATAAATACCATACATAATGAAAATAGGTTTTACTCAGTAGAAATTTCACAACTATAAAATACACATCTATGAAAACTCTAAAGACGATAATTACTGAGGTGTATTTTGGAAATTATACAAATTCATTTTTACATAAAACCCCTCAAGTTATGTTAAATTACAATAAGGATCCTAATAAACATAGGTTTAAGCAGAACCGGTCTCTTGAGCCTCAGGGAGCCGGAGATATGGGTGCTTGCCTATTTAAGGTAGACAACTTAACAAACGGTGTTATCAACACGGTAATTGTCTTTGAAAAAGACACAAATCCTGCCGTCCATATGCAGCAGTTACCGATAGCACCAAAACTTAATTAAGGACTTCAATTTCGTTTCTAAGTGTCTGACTCAGACTGAGTCTCAATCTAATCAATCTGATTTGAATATGATTCAAGTATAAACTTATAATACAACAATTCAATATAAATCCGTCTGTACACTCTATTTCAATAAACAAATTGACTGAACCGAATCATCTACATGATTCTCCAGTTACATCCATTTACTGATATCATGGTTTCGGCAAGTCGTCCATATACAATACAAGACTATACTGTTAGTTATATGTATGCCCTAGAGGCCATTACTATACATAGGATGTATATTGTAGTGGATGCTTAGACATATATAGGGAGGACTTTCTTGCTCGACATGATAGTATGCTATCTGGTTGCTCTTTACCTTAACGTGTACACTGATTGTCTCTCTGTTACATGTTGGTAAAGCCCTTAGGATGTGTACTTGACTACCTGAACTATGATGCGGATCATACTAGTGGGGACAGAGTAGTCCATAAGTACATCCTTCAAAGTCCCTAGTCGTGGGTGTATCGAGACGGGGCATCGATATACCAGAGTAGACTAGCGTATACCTTCTCGACCCATACAGATGGGCGATGGATGATCCCATATCCATTGGTGTTTGACATCAGAGATGATATACGGGTGCTCAGTGGAGACTGGGTACACTGGACGGACTCGCCGAGAACTCCCAGATGGTATTATACCTTACGTCAGATGGCAGTTCTCTGGTGACACTGGTACAGAGTAGTCTGTTGACCCGAGATCGTCATAGAGTCTTGTGTGGTTCCCACTGTGCTTTGATTTTCACCTTACCACGTCCAAGAGGGCGTGCAAAACGGTGGTTTTTGGGTACAGTCCCGAGTCACATGGAGACAATGAGCGATAGGAGGGGATTCGTCTCTCCCGGTATAGGGGGTTGATGTTGCGCTGTGTTCGATTGGCTATAACCGGAAATCCCTGGCCAGGGTTGCTGAGATTTACTGGTAAGTGTTACCTGTAGTTTCTTGAACTGTTATAGACCTCATATCGACACGACTTATCGAGCTATTGGGGTCTGACGTTTACCACCCCTAGGCGAGATATGCGACATATCAGACGACGAGACCGGACTGTACGGTAGGTGTTACTGGTTGGATTCACAGGAGTGCGAGCGGGCTTGCTCGTCGATCTTCTGATCGCTCAATACCCGGGTGGCCGTTACGTTTAGCAGACCGCTTGTGGCTTGTGGGTGTTTGATATGATCATCACCTGCTGCCGGCGTATTGACGAGTCTTTAGAGTCCTACACAGAGGTTTCCTGGCTCAAGCGAAACGAAATAGGAGCGCATATGAGATATGTGCGGGACCGAGAATGATACCGGTATGTGATACTGTATTCGATTCTCGCGATATGTGACATTGATCGGTTATATGCGATATAGCCGGCATATCGGATCAAGTGTTGATTCGATAAGTTGTTACTGTTGATATTAGTCGGTTATATGCGATATGACTGGATCATTAAATCAAGTGTTGATTTAATGATTTAATGCATAATTATATATTTGATATATTACTTTGCATTAACTAGTATAGGTTCACTTAAGATGGATTTTCTCACTTGGTTTGTGCACATTGTATATGTGATATACTTTTGTACACAAGTTTGTATCATGTTTGATGATGCATGCTAACTTGGGTTTGTGTAAAGACTAAACCATGGTTATATGAATGGTTAGGGTTTTGTTTTCTTTTTGATTTATCAATATTTAGTTATTCTTTATGGAAAATGAAAAGCATAATGGGAAAAATGGTGGCTTTCTTTGTTTGTATTTGAAGCTTCATGAAGCTTTGACCAAGTGACCATTTTGTCTCATGCTTAACCCTAACCATTCCATTTAACCATGATTAAATCTCTACACTTGACCATGGTTGAGACATGATAAGTATTCTTATTATTTTCTTTTTTAGAACATACTAATCATATCATCTTCTTCTTCTTCTTCTTCAAGATGAAGAAGCTTGACTTCATCAATGGTGGATTGATGAAATGAGTGAGAAATCCAATTCTAAAGTCTACCCACTTCCTATTTCTTCATCCTCTACCTCTTGCCAAGTAGTAGAGTGTGTTTTCTTCACAAGTTTCATTACTTGGTGAAGTTGGAGCTTGATCTAGCGATGCCTCGACGTAGATCATCTTCGGCACGAAGCCGACGACCTTGCCCGCCCATTTCTCCGATGAAGCCGACGCTAGAGCCCGGGTTTCCATTTGGACAGTGAGGAGACTTCATTGCGGAGCTATGGAGGTGGAGAACCGGATCTACAAAGGTTGTATTTCCGTTCTCTTAGTAAAGTAGTTTACTAGTTGCATCTTTCGCCTAGACATCTAGTTAACGATCCGTAGTCTAGGGTTTCTCGGCACCCCTAAAATTTGAAATTGGCATGGTTGATGCCTTGTGAGACCTCTTGAGAGTGCCCAGGAACCCTACATATACAACCCAATACATTCCGTATAATAAATACAATCAATCCAATAAACACTACGGGGTTATAAAGGGGTAGACTGGTACGGAACATGTTAAAGGTGGGACGAGGTGGTCACTTAAGACGTAATTATATCCATACCGTTGTTCCGTGGTATTATCGACGGAGCCTTGTATTACGGGTTACCAAAGTCCACGGTGTAAGTTGGACTCCTCTCGTATACACTGACATTGTTTCCCCCAATCAGAGCAAAACTCTGTTCAAATTTTGAAATTTAAAATGAAGCAGCGCTTCATAATAGCGCGAGTGCTGAGAGTCAAAGACTCTGTTGCAGCGCTCACGTGCAAAGCACAAGGGCGCTTGCACTGGCAGCGCCAGCGCTGAGAGTCAAAAACTCTGTTGCAGCGCTCACGTGCAAAGCACGAGGGCGCTAGCGCTGGCAGCGCCAGCGCTGAGAGTCAAAGACTCTGTTGCAGCGCTCTCGTGCAAAACACGAGAGCGCTAGCGCTGGAACTAAATGTTCCCCACCGTTGGATCAAAAATCCAATGAAGTTGATAAATCATCAATTGACCAGAATAAAATTCTGTTAAGGAAATATTCCTCAGAATCTTTCCAAACAGGAAAGATTGTGCTCTGAAAATCAGAGCACCGTTGGATCAATTATCCAATGGTGATTAAAAATCACCAAAATACAAAATAAATTCTGTATGGGGAAAATTTCCCAATCTTGTTAAAAATAAGAAGATTGCCTTCTGTAAATCAAAAGCTCTTGAATCAAAGATCCAACGGAGGAAACATCCCCAAATCAATTAGAGAAAAGATCTCGTTAACTGATTCAACAAATCAGCCTTCACTATGTAAAGGACCCAAGACTTCAAGTCTTGCATAGAGATACCTCCCATAAGCTTTCAAATCGAAAGAGAAAAAGAGAGAGGAACCCCTCCATAAACTTTGAGAAATTTCAGAGAGAAGAGCAAGCTCTCAGCAGAAGAAGAATTTCTTCAAGGTAAAATAAAGAGATCAAAGCATCTGATCAGAAAAAGAACTTAGTTCTTATGCTAGATCATAGATCTATAAGAAAACTGTTTTTCACAAAAAAGATCATAACATCTCATTATAAAAGAGGGGAGAATAATTCAATTCTCTTAGGATCACAGATCCATAAAGGCAAAGCTTTTCACCAAAACATAAGAGATTGAAATATCTCCTATAAAATAGGAACTTTGTTCTTAGATCCACGAGACAAAGTCTCTTATAAGAGAGAATTTAATTCTCAGAGAGCAGAGTTGTTTAAAAAGAGCCTTAGCGCTTCAACTAAAAGAAGCGCTTCAGCGCTTCAATACCTAGCGCACAGCGCTGCAGAGCCCTAGCGCTCTAATTAAACGAAGCGCTTCAGCGCTCCAAATTTAGCGCACAGTGCTGCAGATCCTTAGCGCTCCAAATTTAAAGAAGCGCTCTGCGCTCATTGACTGGCGCTCAGCGCCAAGCGCGCCACGTGTCCCGCACGTGTGCGCTACTCAACAGAAGCGCTCTGCGCTCATTGACTGGCGCTCAGTGCCAAGTGCGCCACGTGCTCCTCACATGTGCACTACTTAACAGAAGCGCTCTGCGCTCATTGACTGGTGCTCAGCGCCAAGCGCGCCACGTGCTCCTCACGTGTGCGCTGAGAGAACATAAATTTTTCTTTAAATTATAAAACCCAGAGCCATAATGAGTGCCCAGCATTCAATAAAAGACAAAAAGTTGTCAGGACCAATGCTCAGCATTGTTACATAAAAAGGAACTGAGCCTAATTAAATGTCTAACATTTTAACTGAATGGGCCGAGCCCAAGTTGGCCACAGATCTCTAATTCAGATTAATTGAGCCCATATGCTTATAAATCTTTGATCTTAGTCCCAAATTGGACTACAGATCTCCCAACCAATATTGGTTTAAGGGTACATCTATTCACTCCTCTGATATTTGTCGTTGTAATCCTTCAACGTCTTCAGAGAGGTGACGGATCCCGACAACCAGACATTCCACGGACTGTGGGGTCCTTAAACTCATAGACTATGATGTCTTTAAACTTTAAAGACTATGACGTCTTTAAACTATGGACTATGATGTTCTTAAACTCCATGGACTATGATGTCCTTAAACTTATGGACCGCAAAGTCCCTAAACTAAAACAATAGGGCCAAAATGCTCTTTTGTTGGATCTAAATGATCCCGTTAAATTGATCTTAGTCTAAAATTAGAATAACGTGTCATTAACAAACGTTAAGTTGATCTTAGTCTAAAACTAGACTAACGTATCCTTAACAAACGTTTAAGTTGATCTTAGTCTCAAATGAGATTAACGATCCTTAAACCCAAACCAAAACCCAAATCTAAGAAAATACGGATTTGGACTAATCCACGCCCTACGGGCGGCAACATAAATTAGTCTCCGTATACAATCCACGGGCAACCAAAAATAAAACAAACACACACGACATGAAGTGACCATCTGGAGAAGGAGAAAGTTGTTACCGCGAGGGGCTTGCGCCTGTAGTGAAGAACGTCCCCACAATCAAAAATCCCTCAAACGAGGGGGAATCTGACGAAATCTGCTACAACGGCCGCATCCATCTAAACCTCCGATATACGATACCATAAATCAACTTGGGATCTTCAGAGAGGTGGACGGATAAATCTAAATAGCATCTGCCCCCAAATTCAGGCAAGACGTTTGTCTTCCTGGTCCTTCGGCGGAGAACAGATTCTAGCACGCCCGGTGGGACCTTTTCCTCTTTCCACTCCACACTTCATGTGTCGTGTTTCGCGAACAAGTCGCGGTTTGACATGGTTGCCTTTGGATGTGAAGTACTAAGATTTGGTATCTTTCTCTATGCAGAAAAACAGAAGATCAATGGCTTCAAACTGCACTACTTGCAACAACTCCCACTCTGTCCTCGCCGGACGAGTGACCTACGAGCCTTAAGCGGCCTCCCTTTTTACGATGCCAGTGGACCAGGTGACGCAAGCCGCCACAGGGCTATTATTTGGGACCATGCTCCCACCAATGAGCTTCAACGCCCCATTGCCGTCGAAGAAATCGGTCTTTGATCGGCTTACAACTACCGCGGCCCCTCTCAACGGGTCGGCCAAGTACAGTGTCTCAGTTTTCAACAGACTGGGCCAAAACTCAAGTGGGCCCGTGAAGAAGCCCGCGATACCTGAAGCGGCCTTCCCAAAGAGGATAGTCATTCCTGTTCCTGAAGTCATCAGAGCGACTTCTCCTGCTAAGAGGTCGGTCTTCACAAGACTGGCCTCTCTAGCTCCCGCTTCAGGTGAAGTAACCAAGGCCGCTTCCCCTGCCAAAAAGTCGGTCTTTGCAAGAATGATCATTCCTTCACAGCGGACGTCATTCTTCGATAGGCTGGCACCAACAGCAACCTTTCGCCAGAACAGGGGGCATGACGAAGCCACCCCCATAACTGAGCCGGTCCCATCTGCACGACATGCTCGCCGTCGTCATTGGCGCCGAGTAAGAAAGGCTGGGGGCAGCACTCCTTCTGGACTGACTCCGCCAGCTCCGATGGTGGAAATTGATGCCGCTGTTCCAACTGGGAACAGTTTTGACCCACTTAGGAG
The DNA here is from genome assembly GCA_030015575.1 of Agapanthus africanus. Lineage (NCBI taxonomy): Eukaryota > Viridiplantae > Streptophyta > Magnoliopsida > Asparagales > Amaryllidaceae > Agapanthus > Agapanthus africanus. The sequence continues at coordinate 480,499,165 of JASDDO010000010.1, read as the reverse complement.
GGTACGCAAGAACTCTCCGAAGGCCGTGCTAAAAAGATCTCCTCCACCTATGGAGAACGCTACAAAGGTGAAGCCAGAGCAACCCCATCAGCGGCTGTCCTTTAAAATTCATAAAGTTTGGCGGCAGGTCTAAGACTCGGTGATCAACCAAGACTAATCCCGCCAACCGAAGAAGATAAAAGTTCGGCAAGAGAAGGACCACACTGTCATACCACAGGAAATGTCATCTATTTGGGTGCCCGCTGCAACGGTTCCCTCAACTTCTACCGCCCACAAAAGAAGGAGGCCGGAGAAAGTCTCCATGTCCGCGACGAATCTTAAGAACACTGAATCTAAATGCCCCAAGTCTGGGGGCATGGTGGTGCACACTGTTTATATGGCATCCGGGAAAGAGGATAGACGTATCTCCACAGGTCATCGACCACTCACCCGATCGGTAACAAAAACTCAGGAGCAACAATAGAAGCTCCAGAAGACGCTAACACAGATGGCCGCACTCACTGGGCCAAAAGAAAGCCCAGAGATATCGTCAGAGCAGCGTCATGAACAAGAAACCGATGCTGAGTTCCTCCGCAGAATCCTCGAGAGGAAGGACAAAGAGGCAGCGGAACAAGCTGCCAACATAAAACGAATGGCGCTTTTATTCCAAGACATGGTCGGGATGATGTTACAACCGGATCCTCCAGCTGAAGAACCCCCGATTATCCTTGAAGACGACAGAGGGGAGACATCAAACCCTCTTCCAGCTTGTTCAGCAGCCAAGGAGGAGACCATCTCCAAAGCCGCCCTGGATGACTATATCGCTCAACAGATACGAGCTCATCAGGAGAACGAAGCGGCCGGCCAAATTGTTAAAACTGGACGACCATATTCGGGTTGGTACGACTAAATAAAGTACCCGCTGGGATATACGATCCCTAAATTCCATGTATATAAGGGGACGGGGAATCCACACCAACACGTTGCTCAATTCAGAGCCTTATGCGGTAATACTGGGGGTGACGACAAACGGTCGCTTCGTCAGTTTGTTGGCAGCTTGTCGGAGACAGCGTTTGAATGGTACTCCGAGCTCCCGAACGACTCCGTTAAGACATTTGCAGAAATGGAGTTACTGTTTACATAAAGATTCTCAAGCGCTAACGAGCGCACCCCGATCACCACATTAATTAACGCCAGAGTGAAGCCAGGCGAAACATGGGTGCAGTACACGATACGGTGGCGGAATCTATGGTCGAAGTGCGAGCAGCGCATCGAAGAAGCGCCTGCGGTAGGCATGTTCGTGGGTACTCTTGATCCGCAGGCGACCATATCCCAGTTCATGATGTTCTTCAAGCTAACTACTTTCCAGGCCTTGATTGACAAGCTGGCCCAAATGGATCAGATGGGTCATAGACCATCTTCTTCAAAGTTGGAATCTCGAAACGAAAGAGGGAAAGGGAAAGCGACCTTCGTCGTCAATGCTCAGCAGCAGCCCAGTGGTCCAAAACCAACTGATCACCAAGATGCTAGACGACGATTCTTCAATGAGAAACTGAAGCGCATTTATTCGTTTTCCCGGGATAAAATGAGGAAACTGTTCGAGCTGGCGGTGCGCAACAGGCTCATCACCTTGCCGGATCCAAAAAGCCCATTGCAACCCGGTGAGGCCAATAATCCCAATTATTGCCCCTATCACCAAGTGGTAGGCCATCCAATTGAAAATTGCTTCGTCTTCAAAGGCCAGATTGAGGACCAATACCAACAGGGAAAATTCGTACTGTCCGAGAATTGGAAAGTAAGCCCGTCTCAGCCGCACGTTCTTAAAATGGGGACACACCGGAGGCATCATGCTCTTTTATAGAAGAAGCTCCATGGGAGGTCGCTCTTTCAGCCAAGACGAAAAGAATGCTGAAGCATCTCCAAACATGCCCGTCAATCAGGTGGAAAAGTCTGCTGGAGCCCGAGATCATTGAAGGAATGCTGAAGCCGCGCCTAACTCCAAGAATTGGTAGCGATAATCAAAACGCTCAGGCCCAGCCATCAAAGTTTTCGAAGAAGAAGAAGAAGACCAAAAAGCCCGTGAAGCCTGATGACAAGCGCACGGACCTGCAAAAACATATTGACGCGCTGGAGGAATATAAACAGAAGGCGCGAACCCCGGTCATACTCCAAGAGTTTCTCAACCACATCCTTGAAGATAGAGATGGCGATGAAGATGAGGGAGAAGACTCGTTAGACAAACCTGAAGATTATGTGGCAAGTTGCCACGTGATCTCTCACTCGTCAGTAGATGGTGAAGAAGCTCCTGATACAGAGAAACTGGGGGCAGATCCCGAACTGGAACTCCTAGGACCGTCAGACGAGATGATTGACGTATTCCTGAACGAAGCTCTTTTGAAAAGCAAAGTTGATCAGGAGCGTGAAATCGCCGTATACGAAAATGCCAAACATCGGCGACTGAACAAAAGGATTGAAATACCCCAATTGGATAGGAGCACTTCGGTCGCCAGCAAAAGCAGGTTCAAGACAAGGAAAAGGTTCGCCAAAGACATATCGATGGGAATGAAGCTGCCACCCTCCGAAGGAAACACTCCTGATAGGATACACCTTAACGAAGAGGATGCACATCCAAACTACTGCTTGTACCATCGGAGGACCACACATCCTATTGAAGAATGCAATGCCTTAAAAGTTGGTGGCAGGGATACGTTGCTCACCTGCAGCATTTCAAGCGGATGAAGCGCAAAACTCGTCGGGAACAAAGAAGCACGACAGATGAGCATAAAAGAATAGCCGGTGAATGTCACATGGTTAATTCCGGGGGATCGCAAGTTCTCACCTTCGGGAGTGATTCTGATGAAGAAATAGCCCTCGGCCCTATCTTCAAGGAATCCATCTCTGAAACAGAAGAGATGAAGACCTGCGAGAACATTCGGCTGCACAATCGCACGCTACCTGAAAAGAATTTCGGACCCGCAAACAAGGGATCGAACAAAAAGGATAAGTTGAAAGAAAAGGTCCCTGAGAATATCACCCTCGATGACCGAGTCATCGAAGAGCTGGCAGCCAAGGACCCGCCCAAGAAAAACAAGGCAGATTACAACATTCTGGCACACCTGAGAAAGATACACTCGCAGCTAAGCATTCTCGATACCCTCCTGCTATCTAAAGAGGCAAGAGATTCTTTGATCAAGGCATTATAAGAGCCTGAGCAATTCCAAGTTTTCCTTACCGAAGAAAAGATGAAGGACGAGCTGGAAGAAATGCACACAGCCGACATCACCTTCAGCGACGATGACCTCCTCCTCGGAACATGTGAGCACAACCGTCCCCTATATGTCTCCGGGTATTGCCATGGCATTAAGATAGAGAGGATCCTAGTTGACAATGGGTCCTCTGTCAATCTCCTAAATGTGAGGGTGCTAAAAGAAATCTGCATGAGCGTTCAGCACCTCGCTCGGGATAAAATCACTATCTCCGGGTTTGACTGACAGTCATCACGGACGCTCAGGTCTATGATACTGACGTTACGCTTTGGGCTGCTCGTCACTGATATCAAGTTCTACGTCATTGACGCCAAGACTTGCTACAACGCTTTGCTCGCCTTAGTTACACGAGTATAATATTATCCCTTCTATACAACATCAGTGTATGAAGTACTTCAAAGATGGGCTTGAATACACTGTGACAGGGGAGCTGAACCCATTCTCCATAAACGAAGTCCGAAAGTACGAAGATGCAAAGTACTTCTTACAAGACTTTGAAGACACGAAAATATGCCATAAACCTGAGGATAAGCAAAAAGCTATCACCACAATTCCGGTCTTCGGGAGCGATACCGAGGAGGAAGAAGAGATAGTCTATTCAGGACCTCCACGATACAACAAACCAGGACCGTCTACCCCTATTCTGGTCTTTGGCAATGACTCTGAAGACGAGGTCAACACAGTATTCTCGGCTCGTCCATCAATGCAAGCCTTCATTGGAGATGATCAGAGTTTGCAGATCGCCATGGTTTCACAAGAGCATTACAAAGAGCTCGACACACTTGATATCTACAGTGTACAAGAACTGCAGACGTTCTACGTCCCTCCCAAGCGAAAAGATAAAAAAGCGATCTTCTTTTATCGATCCGTGGAAACCAAAGTGGAGAAAGAAATCTGGCATGGTGCCGATTCTACGCTTGACAGGCTCCAGCCCATCCGTCTGCCCAGATACTACACAGAAGAATTAAAAAGGTTGTTGAGGCGCCAAGGCGTACCCTTCAAACAGATTGCTCGACAGGCTCAGCTCTACAACAGGATCTGGAACGTCCCTGGAACTCAGTGAAAATTGCCTAACGGGAGAATGGAAACGATCGGGCTTGGATATGTTCAATCCAAAAAACGGGAGCGATTTCATGGCTGCTACGTTATACATGATTTCGATGAAGAAGGGCATGCTCTGTTAGAAGATGCTAACCTTGAACCAAAACAAAGCCCCGCCATGAAAGTGCCAAGTCCGTCGTTCGAAGAACAGATGGATAAGCTAATAAGGGAAGCGGGTCAAAAGGTCCCGGGATGACCATAGCCGCGAAATGGCTATCTATGAAAAAGACAGAACGCAGCGCCTCCTTCAGCAGGCTACGAAAAACGACGATGCCCTTCATCGCCAGCCCGTCATACGGAATACTCGACGCGGAGGCAAAAATAAACTGAAGAACGGAAAAAATGTTCGATAGCAGCAAAGCGGATCCAAGAAGCCTCGCGATCGAAAATTGAGCAGCCGGGATCCGTCTCTTATAAAGAAGATGGGTCGAGCATATTCTTTTCCCCGAGACAAGACAAGGAAGATATTCGATCTTGTCATGAAACATCAAATGGTTACGCTCCCGGAGTCCAAACACCCTGAGCAAGCAGACGAGTTCTCTCACCCAGATTATTGCTCCTATCACTGAGCGATAGGACATCCTCTCGAAAATTGCTTCACATTCAAAAACTGGGTAGAAGACCAGTATCAGTAAGGAAGGTTCGCTTTATCCAGCAGTTGGAGGGTAACCTGTTCATACCAGAATATTGCATTTTATTACCACCCATTCATTATCTATTTTTTGTATATATCGGTACTATTAACCGGTGTTTGCTCAGTAATACAGATTACAGGTGTCCATGACAAAATACTAGAAATACATCCAGAATCACGGATATATCATTTGTGAGCCGACACTGCAGCCAGAACTGGAAACCGACCGATATCCCAAGAGTTGTTTTGCAAATTGTGTGTGCACAATATTTTGGTCCAACACATAGCATGTGTACACATTAATTCTTGGGGGTTGGACCATGGACCTAGGGGCAGCCATGGCATGATGGCTCATGGCAAGTGGGCATGAAAAGTGATGTGCATTTATTGCATAAAGTGTTGATGTGATTCATATCTACTTGTTTCCCTCCAAAACCTGGGTGCAGACCAAGCCTAATTTGAGAAAATAAACAACACCAGAGTCATATTGGACTGCACACAAGCCTACACTGCAAGCACGAGTCCATGTGCTCGGATTTGATCCGAGCACATGCTCATCCTAGCCGAGGTCGCCGGCTCCCTTGCCTCCTGTGGACCCCATTCTCTCACAGTCCATCCCCTGCTGCCACGTAACCCTATTTTTATTGTTTATTTTCTTTTCTTTTGTGCCTATATATAGCAGGCAGTGGGCAAGGGTTCAAGGGTCCAACATTGTAATTCATTTTCCAAGCTTTACACTTTTGTTCTTGTTTTCTTTAGTTCTTGTACATAGCTTTCTCTTGAGTTCATGCCCTTCTCTTGATCTTACAACCTCTTTAGTGAGATTGCAAGTTTATGTTTAGGGTATTGATCTCAAGGTTGTATCTTGGATATAATAGAACTTTCATTTTGCACACTTTGGTTCCTAGTATTATATTCTTGCACTTTTTATTCTTGCTCTTTTATTTAACTTAAATTCCATGCTTTACATTCTTGCTCTTTTCATTCCATGCAATTTACTTACTTGTATTGTTTTCTTTTCTTTTCTTTGCTTATCTTTTCTTTGCTCTTTTGGTTTGTTATTGTAATGGTTGTAAATATGTGTTGTTAGGAAAAGAAACCGATATTGTAAGTTAACGCTTCGTTTATCATTTCCTTTTCCCTTCTTTTCCATTTGAAACTCCGTCCAAACCTTACGAAAGCGCTCTGTTAAGCACCCTACCCAACCAAGGTATCGGTGATTCCTAACCGCGACCGGTTGCGTACGGTTTGGCCGGAGACTAAAGCAAGAGACAAGAACGGACGGACAAGGGTCAATAAGCCGGATTCCACGAATACCGTGCTTAAGCACCCTAATCCACGTTGTTGCCAATTGCTCTAGCTTTAATCGTTAAGTTCGGCTCAAAGGTTTTTAGTGTGGATTTCCTTAACTTACACTATTGTATCTTTTCCTAACAACTTTATACCTGCATATAACACATATGATAGATACGAACAAACCGCCACGCGCATTAACTCATGAGAACAAGAACTTAAAACGCTTCGTCTCCCTGCGGACGACCCGTGCTCATCGCGGCTAGCTGTAAAGCGACACCGTCCTGATCGCGGTTAGATTTTAGAACTTTAAAACTCGACATGCCAAAAGCGTGCGATCATAACCCCGCCACAGAAGCATGAACCAAAAGCCACATATGCAGCGAGAGTAGAGCCGGATCAACATCGGTCTTGGAAGCGATCTCGTACCTGTCACACGATAACGCTATCAGGAGAAGGAGTACGCGAGGATAGGGCTGACCTTCCCCGGTGCTTCGAAAACGATGATGACAAGGTGATCTCAGAGTTTCCACCGGCGCCAAAAGAGCTGGAAGATGGGATACATACTACTGCAGATAACCTCAGAAAAATTAACTTGGGGACGGCAAACGACCCACGGCCGACGTTCATCGGTGAACTGTTGTCCGAAGAACAGGTAGCTACGCTAAGAGACGTGCTCGTGCAGTATAAAGACTGCTTAGCATGGAACTACTCCGAGATGCCGGGGCTTGATCCAGAGATAGTTGTGCATAAATTGGCGATATCTTCGGACGTCAAGCCGATCAAAGAAGCGCCGAGAAGAATGCGGCTCGAACTTGAAATGAGCATCAACGCCGAAATCAAGAAGTTAATCGACTCCGGCTTCATCCAAGAGGTTCAGTACCCTGACGGGATTGCCAACATCGTCCCAGTGATGAAGAAAAATGGGACAGTGCGCATCTGGATGGACTTTCGAGACCTCAACAAAGCTTGCCCAAAAGATGATTTTCCTATACCGGTTACTGAGCTGATGATAGACAACACGTCCACTCACTAAGTTTTCTCCTTCATGGACGGCTCATTGGGATACAATCAAATAAAGATGCATCCCGAAGACCAGAAGCATACCGCTTTCCGGACTCCGCTAGGCATATTCTGCTACAAAGTGATGCCTTTCGGTCTGAAGAACGCCGGCGCCACCTATCAGAGGGCTATGACAAAGATTTTTGATGACCTCATACATGAAATCATCGGATGCTATATTGACGACCTTGTTGTAAAAAGCAAATCACATGAGGAATATTGGCAGCATCTGAAGATAGTATTCCAGCCTCTTCGGAAATACAACCTAAAGATGAACCCTCTCAAATGCGTGTTCAGAGTTTTCTCGGGCAAATTTTTAGGGTTCATCATACGACATCAAGACATAGAAATAGATTCATCGAAGATCAAGGTGATTATGGAAATACCTTCGCCAAGAACTCTCAAGCAACTGCGATCTCTCCAAGGAAAGCTCGCATATATCCGACGATTCATAGCCAATCTCTCCGGCAAGTGCCGCCCCTACAGTCATCTAATGAAGAAGGGGAATCCTTTCGTCTAAGATCGCAAATGTCAAAGCGCACTGAACGAAATCAAGCAATACCTGCAGAATCCACCGGTACTGACCGCTCCGGTCAAGGGAAAGCCCCTCATCCTATACACAACAGCTCTTGAAGGTTCTTTAGGTGCGTTATGGGCACCGGAAAATGACCAAGAGAAAGAAAGAGCCCTTTACTATTTGAGTCGAGTTCTCCTGGGGGCAGAAAACAACTACTCCCCTATTGAAAAACACTGCCTGGCGTTAATCTTCGCGATAACGAAGCTCCGGCATTATGCTTTGGCGCATGAGGTCCACCTAATATCAAAAGTAGATCCTCTCAAATATTTGATGTCAAGAACCATACTAACAGGAAGGCTCGCTAAATGGGCCTTCCTCTTAATGGAGTTCTCGATAACATACCGACCTCTCAAAGCAATGAAGGGCCTGGACATTGCTGACTTCCTCGCTGAGCATCCGATACCTGCCGATTCATCCCTAAATTGCGAATTGCCAGATGAGTACACGTTTGACACGATCGACAGGGAGAAAGGAGAGAGTGACGCCCGATGGGAACTTTATTTCGATGGGGCATCTTCCATGAAGAAGCGACAACACAACACCCTTATAATCAAATCTGGGGTAGGCCTTATCTTCGTGACTCCACAAGGAGGGATAATGCGCTTTGCCTTTTCCTTAACAGAGCCGAGGACAAATAATGAAGCAGAATATGATGCTTTGATAGTAGGTCTTGAGATAACTGTCGACATGGGAATCGAAAACTTCTTTATGTACGGAGCCTCCCAGTTGGTCGTTAGTCAAGTAAATGGCGACTATCAAACATGCAAACCGGAGTTGGTAAAGTACGGTGAGAGAGTGCAGCAACTGCTGATCCAAATCCCCTCCTACAGGCTGGAGAGCATACCGCGCACGAAAAATAGCAAGGCGGATGCATTAGCCAAGCTCGCTAAAGAACTGGCCGACGAGAACCTCGATGACGTGAGAATCGTTGTGCAAAGTCGTCGGGTTCTCGCACCGGCAGAAATATATCCGGAGTCGTTTGAAGAAAAGGAAGCGACCAAGCAAGCGGCCCTACAGATAGAGGACCAGGAAAAGGTCAAGGATTGGAGAGAAGTCTTTATAGACTACTTCAAATACCGTCGAACACCTGAAGATGCGTCCTCAAGACATCAGCTCATAAAACAAGCTCTATCCTTCACCTTCATCAATGACACTCTATATAAGAGATCATTTGATTCTCTATGTCTAAGATGCCCAGGACCGGCAGAAGAAAAGAAAGTCGTCCAAGAAACTCACGATGGACTCTGCGGTTCTCATCAAGCCGGGCCGAAGATGAAGCTGAAGATCAAAAGGATGGGCTACTATTGGCCCACGATGATCCAAGACTGCCTCGAATAAGCGAAACAGTGCCACTCGTGTCAGATTCATGAGGACTTCATCCACCAGCATCCAAACCTGCTATACCCAACGATGGAGAGCTGGCTATTCGAAATGTGGGGAACTGACATAATCGGGTTCATTGAACCAGCATCGTCCAGAGGCCATCAGTTCATACTGGCGACAAATGATTACTTCTCCAAGTGGGCAGAAGTAGTACCACTAAGAGAAGTGGAGACGGAGAATATCCTCCATTTCTTCAAGACACACGTCGTCTATCGGTTCGGCAATCCGCGACGGATTATCTCCGATAACGGGCCGGCCTACAGAAGCCATAAAATCATCCGCTTCGCACAGTAGCATAATATAAACTGGAGATACTCTTCGGTCTATAATCCTCGAGCTAATGGTCTAGCTGAGGCTTTCAATGAGACCTTGACGAAGATCATAAAAAAGACAGTGTCTCAAAATAGGAAGGACTAGCACGAGAGACTACAAGAAGCACTCTGGGCGTATCGAACCACGTTCAAAATGACCACAAACACAACGCCGTATGCATTGGTATTCGGCGCTGAAGCAGTACTCCCCTTGGAGATAGAGCTACCCTCCTTACGAGTGGCAGTTCATTACGAGCTAACGGACGGAAAGAATGCTCATCTTCGGCTTGAGGAACTTGATGCCTTCGACGAAACCCGGCTCATGGCGCAGCAAAACTTGGAAGCTTACAAAGAAAAAATGACGCGCTCATACGAGAGATTGACTAGGCCGAGAACATTCCGCCAAGGCGAACTCGTGCTAGTGGTCAAGAGACCTATGATCCCCAATCATGCCAAACGAGGGAAATTTAAGCCGAACTATGATGGCCCATACATCATAGACAAAGTCTACCAGGGTGGGGCTTACTTGCTCATGGATATGCATGGCGAAAGACCCTTCAGGCCAATAAACGACCGTTTCTTGAAGAAATACTACACCTGACCGAAACGTCTTTAAACTACTACAAACACACCGCCATCCCCAGGCTGACGTGGTAAAAAAAACGGTATGTTCATACCAGAATATTGCATTTTATTACCACCCATTCATTATCTATTTTTTTGTATATATCGGTACTATTAATCGGTGTTTGCTCAGTAATACAGATTACAGGTGTTCGTGACAAAATACTAGAAATACAACCAGAATCACGGATATATCATTTGTGAGCCGACACTACAGCCAGAACTGGAAACCGACCGATATCCCAAGAGTTATTTTGCAAATTGTGTGTGCACAATATTTTGGTCCAACACATAGCATGTGTACACACTAACTCTTGGGGCTTAGACCATGGACCTACGGGGCAGCCATGGCATGATGGCTCATGGCAAGTGGGCATGAGAAGTGATGTGCATTTATTGCATAAAGTATTGATGTGATTCATATCTACTTGTTTCCCTCCAAAACCTGGGTGCAGACCAAGCCTAATTTGAGAAAATAAACAACACCAGAGTCATATTGGACTGCACACAAGCCTACACTGCAAGCATGAGCCCATGTGCTCGGATTTGACCCGAGCACATGCTCATCCTAGCCGAGGTCGCCGTCCCCCTGCCTCCTGTGGACCCCATTCTCTCACAGTCCATCCCCTGCTTCCACGTAACCCTATTTTTATTGTTTATTTTCTTTTCTTTTGTGCCTATATATAGCAGGCAGTGGGCAAGGGTTCAAGGGTCCAACATTGTAATTCATTTTCCAAGCTTTACACTTTTGTTCTTGTTTTCTTTAGTTCTTATACATGGCTTTCTCTTGAGTTCATGCGCTTCTCTTGATCTTGCAACCTCTTTAGCGAGCTTGCAAGTTTAAATTTAGGGTATTGATCTCAAGGTTGTATCTTGGACATAATAGAACTTTCATTTTGCACACTTTAGTTCCTAGTATTATATTCTTGCACTTTTTAATCTTGCTCTTTTATTTCTTTCATTTTCTTTCTTGCAACTTAAATTCCATGCTTTACATTCTTGCTCTTTTCATTCCATGCAATTTACTTACTTGTATTGTTTTCTTTTCTTTTCTTTGCTTATCTTTTCTTTGCTCTTTCGGTTTGTTATTGTAATGGTTGTAAATATGTGTTGTTAGGAAAAGAAACCGATATTGTAAGTTAACGTTTCGTTTATCATTTCCTTTTCCCGTCTTTTCCATTTGAAACTCCGTCTAAACCTTACGAAAGCGCTCCGTTAGGCACCTTACCCAACCAAGGTATCGGTGATTCCTAACCGCGACCGGTTGCGTTCGGTTTGGCCGGAGGCGAAAGCAAGAGACAAGAACGGACGGACAAGGGTCAATAAGTCGGATTCCACGAATACCGTGCTTAAGCACCCTAATTCACGTTGTTGCCAATTGCTCTAGCTTCAATCGTTAAGTTCGGCTCAAAGGTTTTTAGTGCGGATTTCCTTAACTTACACTATTGTATATTTTCCTAACAACTTTATACTTGCATATAACACATAGGATAGATACGAACAATCCGCCATGCGCATTAACTCGTGAGAACAAGAACTTAAAACAGCCCGTCTCCCTGCGGACGACCCGTGCTCATCGCGGCTAGCTGCAAAGCGACACCGTCCTGATCGCGGTTAGATTTTAGAACTTTAAAACTCGACACGCCAAAAGCATGCGATCAAATGGCGCCGTTGCCGGGGAGACGGTAACGTTTTTGTTTTTGTTATTTCGGGTTAATCTTGTTAATATCCATCTAACCCTATTTTCAAAATCAACTAAAAATTTTAAAAACCAAAACCAAAACAAAAACAGTAACTTTGCTAAATTAATTTTGCTCTCTGGAATTCTTAGCTGCTCACTCTCTGGAACTAAATTGAGAATACAAACAATACCTGTGTGACATTAGTATAACACTGAGAACCCAGAAGAAGATTGGAGCCCATTCTCCAAAAGAGAAAGGGTTATTTAATTAAGAACCTTCGCGAAAGCGTCGGAAAACCTCCTCTTATCTCTGCACTTACCTGGCCTGGTGATCAGTATATCTTGAGCCCGTTTCTCGGCACAGTTTTATTTCGACAATCAAGTTCTTGAGCAAGTTTAGTTGATCTAGGTGAACCCTAGACCGATTAGGTGTGTGGTATTTTTGTGTCGTGATTATTTTTTGTCCAGATTCTTTTTGTGTGTATATTTCATTATTTTGTTAATAACTAACGAAAAAAATATATTAAAAAAATCACATTCTTTTTCCCCTCCTTTTCTCTTCCTGTCTTTCTTTCTCTCTTCATATCATGGGTACCCCATCTCGAAAAACTCTTGCCGAACATTGGTATCCACAACCATACATTACTTCCTATGGTTCTTGCTTTGGCCGAACTTCGAACGATCTCTCCATGCCAAAAATTTCTTTGAAAGATCGGATAGACGCATCTAGGACAAACAATTGGACTCCGCAATCCACTTTGTGTCATCCATTTCAACCTAGCCCACCCTCTTACGTTGATACCCTTGTTGAAAGTCCTGTTGTAACTCCAAGACCTATGTCTATTGCAGAACGAATCGAACAATCCCGTAACCAATCTTTCACTCCTTTCACCACTGCCAATTCTTTTGATCAACAATTTCAATCACCTTCTTATCCATATGTTGATCCTATCCCAGTCCAACCATTCAATTCCTATCCATCCTACCCCACTTTTGCACCTTCTCTAGACATTACTTCTACACAGCCTTTTGGGAGTTTTCAGTATCCAAACAACTTGGAATCTTTTACTGAAACCCCTTCACAACCTATGTCTAGTCTGGAACAGTCGTTGGAAGACTTTAGGGTAGCGTCATGCTAATAGCTGATGGATTTGAATGTGTCCATGGCCGCCCTTATACAACCTAGTGACCTGGTAGCTAGTTTCCAACTAGCTCCAAATTTTCCAATGTATGATGAGGCGATATGACATGTTGAGAATTTGAGTGGAGAGAGTGAGTTGTACACCCTTCCAAATCAAACCTACCCATTCCAAATTGAATCCCACAACTCCGATTTCGAATGTCTATCAAGTGTCCCAAATGATTCACCAGTTGAAGATAGAACATTTAATGAGTTGTGCGACTTTGTAGTGTTTGATTTTCCCGATTGTGAAGGGTCCATGTCAAGTGAAACCACACCAAATCCTTTTGACCTCTACCTCTCCACTCTAGAACCTGAATTGATTAATATCCATGCTTTTGATGAGGTGTCTGAGAAATTTGATTTTCATTTGATTGAGGATATTGACGCTGGAAATATTTTGGATGATGAACCCACTGCTTTGGATGAGTTTTTCTCTCCAATTCATCATCCCGAGTCATTAACTATTTTTCCCCAACTCCATACACGTCTTGATTTTGATGAAATTTGCATGGATAAGCTGAATTTTGAGGAGAATTTTGAGGATATTTTTGAGGATGAACCAGTTTTGCTTGATGAGTCGGATTTTCCAATTCATCCTATCCCTGTCATTGACTGTGTACACCCTCTTGAACCTTTACCTGATACCCCTCCTCAATCACTTCCCTCCATCCTTTCCATCGTTCCGACTTTGCAAGAAACCGTATCACTTTCACTCTCTGTGTCCGGTTTACCAAGTTCGGCGTACCCACGATTTCTCACGAATCTTGAGGGATTTGACCCCATTTTTCGACGGGTTGATAGATTAGTACAATCGCTTTTTACACATCGGTCATCACAAATTGTGCTAATCTATTCACTCCATTTCCCCCCTCAAGATCGTATTCCACTCCTTTCACCCTTCCGCCATTCTTCTCCTCCACCGAGACCGGACGACGCTTCTATCCCTACACGGTCTTGCGTGTTTCTCATTTCTTTTCTCTACACTCCATTATTTCACCAACCGCCGCTTTATAACAATAAGATCTTTGAATGGTTGATGCTCACTTTTGGCCCTTGTAAGGCCTTGTACAGCTTGATACTGTGTTCTTTCCCCCCTAACTCTGAACCTCGACGCTTAAACAGTGGAAACACCGTTTCACTTAAGTTTTGGGGGAACCTTTTTGGGTATATATTTTGGTTTTCTTTTTGTTTTGTATATAATTTTCTTTTGGGGAGCGCCAGCAATTTTGACCCTCTTGGTATAGCCTGACAGTGAGGGCACTGTCAACTTTAAGTTTGGGGGTGCGTTCGGTAAGCTTTCTTCCTTCGCATTCATGTGTATATTTTGCATTTGCATACCTATTTAAAACCCACAAAAATCGAAATTTTTCCAAAAATATAAAAACTTTGTCGTCAAGTTAGCTAATAGGGTAACTTAGATTTTTTCCGAAAGTTTAGTTGATATGTTAGAAATAACTAAATTCTAGGCTTAGGAATTGAAAACCCTAAAAATAACCCTTATTCTGTTTAACTTTGGTAATTATACGTCCTTACAGTTTTTTTTGAGAAATAGGTAATCTTGAGTTCAGTTCTTAAGTTAAGTCGAGATGAAGGGAAAGTATTGATTCTTTACTGAAGGATAAGTCTGAAAAATAGTTTCTATTCTTAAGTCCAAATTTAGAAAGTATATACCCTGCAAACTGCACTTACACGCACCTTGAAACTTGGGATAGTAGAGGATACCTAGAAATACTCTTGCCTGAAAGCCTAGTATGAAAGAAAAAACGGTAATTAAACACTAAAAAGAGCATCATTGAAAAATATATCCGGTCTTGAAAAAGAAAAAAAATAAAGAAAAGAAAAATAAATAAATAAAGTCAAGACCTGAAAACTGCTATTTACGCTTTGAGCTCACACATTCAGTAATCGGCCGTTAGTGCCTCATGATGCATTAATAGTCGCATGAAAGGTGTGTGAGCAACACCATCCATCATTTAACGAAAAGAAGTAGTATTAGGTATTATGGCAAGGGTACTATAGCTTGAATTGAATTCTTGAGTGTAGGGGTGAAAATTTACACACATGTAGGGGTATACAATCGATATTTGGAGGAAAGATAAAAATAAAGAATAAGACTTATGTTTTCCATAAAGTTGATAAAAATCCCTGATTTGAGACCGCACTTTTAGAAGGAAAACTCAGGAGATACCAACATCTTTCTAAACTTTTTTGGAACGTATAGGATCTGAGGTTAAATAGATAGGAGGCGTGAATCATATGGGTTGGATATTTCTAACTTAGGATAATAGAATTTCTAACATAGATACTAAACTGTAGGAGTAGAATCAATGTTAACTTATGAAACTAGCTTGACGGGATTTTGTGGGCAGTATCCGCTGAAAACCCTCAGGAGACAACACTCCTCCTACTAGGGACATCTAGAGGTTTAACGGCTTGTTGTACACGCTCAGTGTAATCGCGTTTCTTGCGAAAGTGAGGCTGGGATTTTGTTTTGCTTGGGATGAGCAAAAGATAAGTTTGAGGGTATTTGTTCATACCAGAATATTGCATTTTATTACCACTCATTCATTATCTATTTTTTGTATATATATCGGTACTATTAACCGGTGTTTGCTCAGTAATATAGATTACAGGTGTTCATGACAAAATACTAGAAATACATCCAGAATCACGGATATATCATTTGTGAGCCAACACTGCAGCCAGAACTGGAAACCGACCGATATCCCAAGAGTTGTTTTGCAAATTGTGTGTGCATAATATTTTGGTCCAACACATAGCATGTGAACACACTAACTCTTGGGGCTTGGACCATGGACACAGGGGGCAGCCATGGCATGATGGCTCATGACAAGTGGGCATGAGAAGTGATGTGCATTTATTGCATAAAGCATTGATGTGATTCATATCTACTTGTTTCCCTCCAAAACCTGGGTGCAGACCAAGCCTAGTTTGAGAAAATAAACAACATCAGAGTCATATTGGACTGTACACAAGCCTACACTGCAAGCACGAGCCCATGTGCTCGGATTTGACCCGAGCACATGCTCATCCTAGCCGCGGCCTCCTGCCTCCTGTGGACCCCATTCTCTCACAGTCCATCCCCTGCCGCCACGTAACCCTATTTTTATTGTTTATTTTCTTTTTTTTTGTGCCTATATATAGCAGGCAGTGGGAAAGGGTTCAAGGGTCCAACATTTTAATTCATTTTCCAAGCTTTACGCTTTTGTTCTTGTTTTCTTTAGTTCTTGTACATAGCTTTTCCTTGAGTTCATGCGCTTCTTTTGATCTTGCAACCTCTTTAGCGAGCTTGCAAGTTTAAGTTTAGGGTATTGATCTCAAGGTTGTACCTTGGATATAATAGAACTTTCATTTTGCACACTTTGGTTCCTAGTATTATATTCTTGCACTTTTTATTCTTGCTCTTTTATTTCTTGCATTTTCTTTCTTGCAACTTAAATTCCATGCTTTACATTCTTGCTCTTTTCATTCCATGCAATTTGCTTACTTGTATTGTTTTCTTTTCTTTTCTTTGCTTATCTTTTCTTTGCTCTTTCGGTTTGTTATTGTAATGGTTGTAAATATGTGTTGTTAGGAAAAGAAACCGATATTGTAAGTTAACGTTTCGTTTATCATTTCCTTTTCCCGTCTTTTCCATTTGAAACTCCGCCCAAACTTTACGAAAGCGCTCCGTTAAGCACCTTACCCAACCAAGGTATCGGTGATTCCTAACCACGACCGGTTGCGTTCGGTTTGGCCGGAGGCGAAAGCAAGAGACAAGAACGGATGAACAAGGATCAATAAGTCGGATTCCACGAATACCGTGCTTAAGCACCCTTATCCACGTTGTTGCCGATTGCTCTAGCTTCAATCGTTAAGTTCGGCTCAAAGGTTTTTAGTGCGGATTTTCTTAACTTACACTATTGTATATTTTCCTAACGACTTTATACTTGCATATAACATATAGGATAGATACGAGCAATCCACCACGCACATTAACTCGTGAGAACAAGAACTTAAAACGCCCCGTCTCCCTGCGGACGACCCGTGCTCATCGCGGCTAGCTGCAAAGCGACACCGTCCTGATCACAGTTAGATTTTAGAACTTTAAAACTCGACACGCCAAAAGCATGCGATCAAATGGCACCGTTGCCGGGGAGACGGTAACGTTTTTGTTTTTGTTATTTCGGGTTAATCTTGTTAATATCCATCTAACCCTATTTTCAAAATCAACTAAAAATTTCAAAAACCAAAACAAAAACAAAAACAGTAACTTTGCTAACTTAATTTTTCTCTCTGGAATTCTTACCTGCTCACTCTCTGGAACTAAATTGAGAATACAAACAATACCTGTGTGACATTAGTATAACACTGAGAACCCAGAAGAAGATTGGAGCCCATTCTCCAAAAGAGAAAGGGTTATTTAATTAAAGACCTTCGCGAAAGCGTCGGAAAACCTCTCCTTATCTCTGCACTTACCTGGCCTCGTGATCAGTATATCTTGAGCCCGTTTCTCGACACAGTTTTACTTCGAAAATCAAATTCTTGAGCAGGTCTAGTTGATCTAGGTGAACCCTAGACCGATTAGGTGTGTGGTATTTTTGTGTCGTGATTATTTTTTGTCCAGATTCTTTTTGTGTGTATATTTCATTATTTTGTTAGTAACTAACGAAAAAAATATATAAAAAAATCACATTCTTTTTCCCCTCCTTTTCTCTTCCTGTCTTTCTTTCTCTCTTCATATCATGGGTATCCCACCTCGAAAAACTCTTGCCGAACTTTGGTACCCACAACTAGACATTATTTCCTATGGTTCTTGCTTTGGCCGAACTTCAAACGATCCCTCCATGCCAAAAATTTCTTTGAAAGATCGGATAGACGCGTCTAGGACAAACAATTGGACTCCGCAATCCACTTTGTATCAACCGTTTCAACCTACCCCACCCTCTTACGTTGATACCCCTGTTGAAAGTCCTGTTGTAACTCCAAGACCTATGTCTATTGCAGAACGAATCGAACAATCCCGTAACCGATCTTTCACTCCTTTCACCACTGCCAATTCTTTTGATCAACAATTTCAATCACCGGTGACTAGGGATATGCTCACACGGTGAACGACCCTTGTAAGTCCTCTCGATTTACAAGGAGAAAACACTCTTGCAAGATCCTTACGACTTACAAGAGAACATACACTTAGGAATCCTCACGATTCCTAAGAAGAAACGACACCTACGAGATTCTCACGACTCGTAGGGAGAAACACCTTTATGAGACCCTTACGGCTCATGAAGTCAAAAGCCTTAGTCGACAGGATCTTAACCCTCTTTGCTAAGCCACTTTTGTTCAAACTGATGAAGGCAGATGATAATTCGCTCCTGGCAATATCCTAGTTGTAGCGATACTGATGCCTAAATCGGTATCAAATTCCAAGTCCTTTCATGGCAGATGATGATTCGCTCTTGGCAATATCCCAGGTGCAGCGATGATGATGCTTAAATCGGTATCATACTCTAAGTCCTTTCATGACAAATGATGATTCGCTCCTGGCAACATTCCAGTCGCAGCGATACTGATGCTAAGATTGATATCGGATCTTGAGTTCCGTACTAAAAAAAATGCATATGAAATAGCCGAAATGTTTGGGCAACTCACAATAAAAACCAGCGAGTAAAATATATGCATATAAAAATAGCCGAAATGGTCGGGCAACTCGCAATAAAAAACAGCGAGTAAAAAGAAAAAAATAGCCGAAATGATTGGGCAATCGCGACTTTCGCGATACAAAAAGCTGAAATGATAGAGCATCGCGGAAAGAAAAAAAAATACATATAACATGAAACTTTTGCCCTACAGGTGAGATCACATCGATCCCTGTATACAATCCAGGGGCACAAACAAAGAGAGAATCATATCATTCCACCAGGGTCCATCAGAAAGAGAGCCAAGTCTCGACGGCCACATCTACAGCCTGGAGACCCTTAACAGCGTTCCTCCTCATTCGAGCAGGATTCAGACGCGACAATCAATCTCGGAGCCACGACAGAGTCCCTAGTTCAAAATCTCGACGGTTCACAGACAACCTAGAGACCACCTCGACATTCGTCTCGTTACAGCAGACGCAACGCCAGCAAAACGGAGCAGCGGCAAAGTTCCCAGTTCCATGGCTCGGTGGTGCACAGACAACCGAGAGTCAATCCTGACCCCATATGGCTAAAGTCAATCCTGACCCCGTATGGCTAAAGTCAATCCCTGACCCCGTAGAACACGGCTAAAGTCAATCCTGACCCAGTGGAAAACGGCCAAAGTCAACCCTCGACCTCCCCCATCGAAGAAATGCTTTAACTGGAAGCAGGTCAGCTCATCAATCACTTATGAGTCCTCTCGACTAGTAAGGAAGAAAATTCTCTTGTGAGATCCTTACGACTCTCAAGAGAAAACACACTTAGGAATCCTCACGATTCCCAAGGAGAAAATACACCTACGAGATCCTCTCGACTTGCAGGGAGAAAAATCTTTATGAGACCCTCATGGCTCATAAAATTGAAAAGTTTTAGGCAGCAGATCTGAACCTGTTTCCTAAGCCATCGCTACCCTGCAAAGAGTCTAAGATGGACAGCTACCTACTATCTACAGGCCACACTTGCTAAAATCACATGGCAACAATACAACAAAGAGAAGAAAGCAACAAGGAGATAAAAAAAATGTGTATCTTTTATTCATGAATTCAATGGAGTATAAGATGAATCATACAAAAGAATAAAAAATGGATACATGTTATTCAAAAACTACAAATGTTTAATTGATACAAAAAGCGGCTACTAAGAAGGAGGCGTTTTCAATAAATCAGTCAGTTGCTCGCGCACTCCTCTCAACTCCTTTTCACGATCAGTCGCCGCGGCCAGCTCTACTTCGACTTGGGCCCGTTGCTGCAGATAGGATGAAAGTTTCTCATCAATTTCCTGCTGAGCAGCCACTTGACTCTGCGCAGCCTGCTCACTAAGATCAAGCTTCTTCCTTAGCACTAACCCGTCAGAAATACATCATTGTAGGTTTTTAAAGATGGAGTTCAGCTGTGCAGCATTCGTTGCGACCTCAGCACGCTGTTGGACAGATTCAGCGGAAGTCGCCTCACGTTCCTTTCGCTTAAGGGTCGCCTCTCGTTCGAAATGGCGAAGGAACGGAACGCTCTGCTCAACCCATGCAGCTCGCTTGGAGTTCGAAACCAACACCTCCGGAGCAGGACGCCTAAGCTCAATCTCATACAGACAGGCTTCAATCTTCCTGCAATGATTAACCCAAGACTCGACGACAACCTCGCTATGGAAGTGCATGAGCGTCACCAGCATGGGATTAATCTCGGCAGCAAAATCTGCAACAAATGCGGGGGCCTCGGCATCAAGGTCCTCAATGAACTCGCTTAACATTCGCAGACTATTCGCAGCACCCCTGGAAGAAGAGCGTTTAGCAAAAGGCCCTGCCGGCATGGGAATCTGAGACTCGAAGGGAGCTGGAGTCGGTGTGATTGCTGCAAAACAAATCATAGTCAGATATCGGCTTAAGAGATAAAGATGATGCAAGAGCGATGACGGCTACTATACCGGCTACGGCAGGTGGCAGAGCTGGGAGTACTGGTGGTGCGACGATTCTCTTGTCCCCTACTTCAATTTGTAGCACTGTAATCAATTCAAAGTTAATAACGGCAGGGTCACCCATTAAAGAAAAGAAAATACGTCGGTTAGAAAAGATATTCACCGGCACCAGCAGGCAGACCAACTTCCGGCTGGAAGGAGAAGTGCGGGTTCAACACTTGATACAGATGATCGAAGAGAACTCCTACAAGGTTGCGACGATGCATGGTCAGTACAAGGAAGATTACATCCACAATTTAAATTAGACAAATCGCAAACCCATACCTTCCAGCATTTGAGAGGATACGACAGAAGGCGAAGGGTCGGCAACCGTCAGAGCAGCAACCGGTGACGCTTCTTCGGGTGACACGACCTCAATGCTCACCACACCTGCATTAGAAACAAAAGAAATGCCGTCAGAAGGGACTGAAAGGGATTTCAGAACAAAAAGGAAAACAATGACCCAAAATCTACCTGATGAGTTGCCAATCGAAACCGCGACAAGAGCATCACTAGGCGCGGCGATTGCTTCGCTCACCTCCATCGGAAGGGTTTCACCGCCCGTGGCTTCATCCCCCGATTCTACGAGAGCTGTCGTGACACTCGCAATGCCAGGCGATGGCAGGGAACCGCAAGGGGAAAGAGTGGCAGTTGGGGCAGTCCCGGACTCCTGAGAAAGAGTGGCCACTTCGGGCTTGGTGGTTGCCGTCATCTCAACTGCCACATCCTCACCAGGACTTGGCCCTACAGGATATGATATATGAGAATCTGAAGATCAAACTCTAATAAAAGGACCCAGTGTTACGTTACCTTGGGATGGCTTTTCAATTGCTTCCTGAGCCGCGCGTACCGCCTGTCTATGAGCGGTAGACAGGGCAGCAAGAGCACCCTCTGAAGAAATAGGGACAGGGGAAGCAGTGCTCGAGCCTGCACCTATAGCCAAGACGGCACCACGTTCTTTCTCTGCCCGCCTCTTGCGCTTCCTTTTAGCCTGAGCCGCGAGAGCTGACCTCCTCAGAACTTCCGATAAAGGTAGACCTTCATCTGAACCAAGTTCTGCCTCCGGCGCCGTTACGACGTCCATCATCGGCTACTTCTACGAGACCCCTAGTGGTGACTTAGGGATAGCCGTGGCTACAGTGGCCGGCGCTAACGATGCCGCTGCGTCACCACTCACGATCGGCACTGCACTTGGGATTGTTCCCCTCCGAACGGCGGCCAAGACATGGGCTGTCTTGCCTGAGATTCGGGGCAGATGCTAATAGGCGCTATCCGTCCACCTCTCCGAAGATGCCAAGTTGATTTATGGCACCGTGTATCGGAGGTTTAAACGGATGCGGCCGATGTAGCAGACTTCGTCAGATTCCCGCTCGTTTGAGGGGTTTTTGATTGTGGGGACGCTCTTCCCTGCAGACGCAAGCCCCTGCAGTTAATTACGCTACCACATCGCGGTAACAACTTTCTCCTTCTCCAGCCGGTCACTTCGTGTCGTGGGTGTTTGTTTTGTTTGTGGTTGCCCGTGGATTGTATACGGAGACTAATTTATGTCGTCGCCCGTAGGACGTGGATTAGTCCAAATCCGTATTTTCTTAGATTTGGTTTTGGGGTTTTGGTTTGAGGATACGTTAGCCATATTTGAGGCTAAGATCAACTCAAACGTTTGTTAAGAATACGTTAGTCTAGTTTGAGACTAAGATCAACTTAACGGGATCGTTTAGATCCGACAAAAGAGCATTTGGGCTCTATTGTTCTAGCTTAGGGACATAGTGGTCCTTGTTTAATATATGGCCGTCGGGACCCGTCATCTCTCTGACGACGTTGAAGAATTACAACGACAAGTGTCAAAGGAGTTCAGAGATGTACCCTTTGAACCAAAGTCGATTGGGGGATCTATAGTCCAATTTAGGACTAAAGTCTGTTTGATGGTTTAAGGATACGTTAGCCGTATTTGAGGCTAAGATCAACTTAAACGGGATCGTTTAGATCCGACAAAAGAGCATTTGGGGCTCTATTGTTCCAGTTTAGGGACATAGTGGTCCAATGCCAGTTTAGGGACGTGGTGGTCCAATACCAGTTTAAGGACATTGTGGTCCAATACCAGTTTAAGGATATAGTGTTCCATGAGTTTAAGGACCCCACAGTCCGTATTAATGTGTGGTTGTCGGGACCCGTCACCTCTCTGAAGACGTTGAAGGATTACAACGACAAATATCAGAGGAGTTCAGAGATGTACCCTTGAACCAATGAGTTGGTTGAAAGAGCAGATGTGCTCAGTTCAAGATGATTTGAGGACTTATGGCCAGTTTGGGCTAAGTCCAATTATGTTTGAAATATTGGCCCTCTGTTGGCTCATTGAAGGAGAGGCTTTGCCTCTAGAAACTTAGCCAATTGGGATAAAACTAGTGTTAAACACTAAAGACCTACAGTGTTGAACACTGGAATTAAGATTAGCAAGTTAGTGTTTAACACTAAAAGATAATCAGTGTTAAACACCAGCAACGAGGCTTTCAAATTAGTGTTAAACACTAAAGCAAATCAGTGTTAAACACTGGTAGCATAGATTTCAAATTAGTGTTAAACACTAAAGCAAATCAGTGTTAAACACTGGGAACAAAGTCTTCAGATTAGTGTTAAATACTAAGGAGAGGGGGGTCATGTGTGGACACGTGAGAGCGCCCTGATTTCCCTTATTTTATTCTGAAGATCAGTGTTTAACTCTTTTAATTCTGACGGCCATCACGTGTGAGCACGTGATGGAGGCCCCCGCTCTGGTCTATTAGAATGCTCATTAGGGGTCACGTGGTGACACGTGAGAGCGCCCTAAATGTGGAGCCAGATCTCCTTTTCTTTGTTCTGTAAGTAAGCGTTAAACACTTTTTATGTTTTCTTTGGAGCATCACGTGCTGCCACGTGAGGAGGATTAGTGCGCTGATTGTTAGAGCATCAGCCAAGGGGTCACGTGGGAGCACGTGAGAGCGCCCAAGGCCTTTATTTCTTTTGCTTTTTCTTTCTGTGTTTCAGGGGTCACGTGGAGCACGTGATGGCATCAAAAAGTGGGGCCAGATCCCCTTTATTTTGTTCTGCAAACAAGTGTTTAACACTTTTAATTTTCATAGCCATCACGTGTGGGCACGTGATGTATACTCATGCCCTGATTTATTAGAACATTTATTAGGGGTCACGTGGTGTCACGTGAGAGCGCCCAGAATTGTTTCTGCCTTTGCTTTTGTTCCATATATAATGAGGGTCACGTGGGAGCACGTGAGGCATTGCCTCAAAACTTTCCTCTTCTCATTTTGGGGGATCTGTTCAGGGGTCACGTGGGGCACGTGACTCTAGTTCTTTTCATGAACAGAGATCTTTTAAGAATTGAATTCTTTGTAGGGTTAAACCCTAATTATGATTTTGGAGGAATTAAATTCCTATCGTGAAAGAATTAAATTCTTATTTAGGATAAAACCCTGATTTCTTTTCAAAGAAATTAAATTCCCAGATATGTAAAAGAATTAAATTCTTGATTAGGGTTAAACCCTAGTTTTGTTTTAGGAGGAATTAAATTCCTGAAAGTTTGGGAGAATTAAATTCTCAAAACTCAATTCCTCCTCTGTGTTTTAGATCTGCATGGCAGGATCTCAACCCAATGAGAATTAAATTCTCAATTCATGGGGAGATGTGCACTTTGCAGATCCTCAACCAGAGAAAGAACTAAGTTCTTTTCTTTTTATAAGAGTTAAACTCTTTTGAGAATTAAATTCTCTTTTGAAACCTCCCTTTTCTTACCTAGGGTTTTTCTTTTGCAAAGAATTAAATTCTCTTCTCTTTTCTTTTTTTCTCTTGAGAATTAAATTCTCCTCCCTCTGTTTTTCTCTCTCAAAAAAAAAAGGTAGATCCCCCTTCTTCTCTTCTCTTGACTCCTATTTATAGGAGAAGGAAAAGAATCAATTTGTTTAGCAAATCTCTTATTGAAAAATTTGATTTGATTTCATAACTAATATGATCCTTTAGATCACACAGTGAATTTTTATTCACCGTTGGATTTTAAATCCAAAGATATTCCGTTTGTTATTTCGGTGAGATTTAGGGAGATCTTTCCTTATTTAAGATTTTTCCATAAATTGGTGATTTTTAATCACCGTTGGATCTTTAATCCAACGGTCCCCATAATCCTTTTCTATTTGGAAAGATTTAGAAGCTTTTAGAATTTAATTCCATTAACTTGTGAGGCTTTCGAAGCCAGTCACGTGCTGACACGTGACCCTTGGTCACGTGTGAGCACGTGACCCCCAATTGAGTCCTTTTCTCAGCGTTTATTTATGCTTCAGTTTTAACCATCACGTGTCAATACGTGACCATTGGTCACGTGTGAGCACGTGATACCTCATTGAGGTGACTTCTGATTTTTAATCAGGGAACAGATTTTAGAATTTAATTCTATTCATTATTTTAGAGGCCTTAAGAGCCCATCACGTGTTTGCACGTGACCCATGGTCACGTGTGAGCACGTGATACCCCATTGGGGTCTTTCCTGAGTTTTTATTATATCTTTTAACTCCTCCAGCGGGTTTTTAAAAGTCCATCACGTGTGAACACGTGATACCTCATAAATTTTGATTCCGGATGAATTATGAGGCCCATAATATATCAAATCGAAGGGTTTTTCGAGATGCTTCCAATACCATCAGAATTTAATAGTTTCTCCTTCGGGAGTTTATCAAAATATAGGCCGGAAGATACTGGTTCGCATTTCTTTAAGCGTATCACTGCCATTTGATACCTTGGACTCCTTTGCGTAGAAATTTTTGGCGGGAACAAATGCCCTCCACTACTTTGCCCACGTAAGTATGTACGTGGGTGAAGTAGTGCAGAGTTATAGCGTATGACCAGTTTCGGGTTGGTATACATCTTTCAGAATCTTGATCTAAGAAGATAACGAGCGGACACAGGCGTCGTCATTTATCATTGACTCAAATCTCGACTCTTAAGAGATATAGTTCCAAACTCTCAACTCCATGAGCCGCACCCTTTTATTTCTTTATGTCTTACTCTGGCGTGAAGTAGTTTATACGCTCATGAGTAACTTCTCCATTTCAGTGGCATGCAGTTTTGGCAAGTGTGGCTCATAGATGGTCCATCTTGACCTCTTTGCAGGGCAGTGATGGCTTAGGAGACAGGGGTAGGATCTGCCACCTAAGACTTTTCAACTTTACGAGCCGTGAGGGTCTCATAAAGACTTTTCTCCCTACGAGTCGTGAGGATCTCGTAGGTGTATTTTCTCCTTAGGAGTCGTGAGGACTCCTAAGTGTGTTTTCTCTTATAAGTCGTAAGGATCCTATAAGAGAGTTTTCCCTTTTACGAGTCGAGAGGACCCGTAAGCGGTTGTTTCCCTCCTTGTCGAGATTCGACTTTGGAGAGTGTGACCCGTGGATAGTATGCAAGAGACCGTTTTGGGCCGACTTGCAGGGTCCCGGTGCTTAGGAAACAGGTTTTTTAATCCCCACTGCCTAAGGCTTTATCTCACGAGTCGAGACGAATCGAGAAGTTCTCGCAAAGACATCAATTTCCTCACGAGTCGAAACGGATCGAGCAGATCTCGTAAGAATATCCCAACGTCACAGTTAACCTCTGCTCTTTACGACAGAAGTCCGTTAGGGTCTGTGGTACTTAGGGTTTTGGCCGTCGTACCGTCGCATTGGCTGATGTATCCCTCGATAGGCAATCGTGTTGTTCGAGTAGCCCTGCGACTGCCGTGTCTCTGATCCCTTCGGGGGCTGGACAAGACGCCTTCAAGCAATCCTCCTTGGCAGTTTGACCGTCAGAAGAGCAAGCGCTAGGAATTTGCCATGCCGCTTTTTACTTGAGGTTAGGCTCATTTTGGAGAGCCCCAATGAGTCATAACCACTCCTCGCTGGTGTGGGATGATCTCCGATTGTCTTTCAGGCTTTATATGACTTGCCGTTAAGACCCTGAAGCTAGGAATTTGGACTTTGCTTCATTTTGCTGGCATTGCGTCCTCTGTATCGAGACGAATGTCGTGGTTGCCTCTAGGTTGCTGGTGAACCGTCGAGGTTTGGAACCAGGGATTTTGCCGTGACTCCTTTTGGTGATGTTGCATCTGCTGTATCAAGACGAACGTCGAGGTGGTGACCACTCCGCACTGATGCGAGATGATCTCCGATTGTCTTTCAGGCTTTATATGACTTGCCGTTAAGACCCTGAAGCTAGGAATTTGGCCTTTGCTTCGTTTGCTGGCATCGCGTCTGCTGTATCGAGACGAATGTCGCGGTTGTCTCTAGGTTGCTGGTAAACCGTCGAGGTTTGGAACCAGGGATTTTGCCGTGACTCCCTTCGGTGATGTTGCGTCTGATGTGTCGAGACGAACGTCGAGGTGGTGATCACTCCATGTTGGTGTGAGATAATCTCTGATTGTCTTTCCGGTTTTATATGACTTGCCGTTAAGACCCTGAAGCTAGGAATTTGGCCTTTGCTTCGTTTGCTGGCATCGCGTCCTCTGTATCGAGACGAATGTCACGGTGGTGATCACTCCATGTTGGTGTGAGATGATCTCTGATGGTCTTTCAGGCTTTATATGACTTGCCGTTAAGACGTTGAAGCTAGGAATTTGGCCTTCGCTTCGTTTGCTAGCATTGCGTCCTCTGTATCGAGACGAATGTCGCAGTTGTCTCTAGGTTGCTGGTGAACCGTCGAGGTCTGGAACCAGGGATTTTGCCGTGACTCCTTTCGGTGATGTTGTGTCTGCTGTGTCGAGACGAACGTCGAGGTGGTGATCACTCCATGTTGGTGTGAGATGATCTCTGATTGTCTTTCCGGTTTTATATGACTTACCGTTAAGACCCTGAAGCTAGGAATTTGGCCTTCGCTTCGTTTTCTTTGGTGTGTCTGGATCCTGTTAGAGGAAGGACGCTGTAGTGACATTTCGTCTGCTGTATCGAGACGAATGTCGTGGTGGTGACCACTCCATGTGGGATGATCTCTGTTTGTCTTTCCGTTTTTATATGGCTTACCGTCAAGACGTTGAAACTAGGAATTTGGCATTCGCTTCGTTTGCTTTGTCGCTTCCGAATCCTATTGGAGGAAGAACGCTGGGGTGACATCTCATCTTCTGTATCGAGACGAACGTCGAGGTGGTGACCACTCCGCACTGGTGTGGGATGATCTCCGATTGTTTTTCAGGCTTTATATGACTTGCCGTCAAGACCCTGAAGCTAGGAATTTGGCCTTTGCTTCGTTTGCTGGTATCGCGTCTGCTTTATCGAGACGAATGTCGCGGTGGTGATCACTCCATGTTGGTGTGAGGATCAGGATCCGCTCTGGACGTTTCCCACGGGGTCTAAGAGTGACGTTATCCGCGTTCCACATGACCAGGAATTTTGCTCTAGATGCTTCACACGGGTTCACTGCCGTGTTAGGAGAGGACTAGGCTCCGCTCTGGATGCTTCGCACGGGTTCACTGCCGTGCTCTGCGAGGACCAGGCTCCGCTCTGGATGCTTCACACGGGTTCACTGCCGTGCTCTGCGAGGACCAGGATCCGCTCTGGACGTTTTCCACGGGGTCAAAGAGTGACGTTATCCGCGTTCCACGTGACCAGGAATTTTGCACTAGATGCTTCACACGGGTTCACTGCCGCGTTAGGCAAGGACTAGGCTCCGCTCTGGATGCTTCACACGGGTTCACTGCCGTGTTCTGCGAGGACCAGGATCCGCTCTGGACGTTTTCCACGGGGTCAAAGAGTGACGTTATCCGTGTTCCACGTGACCAGGAATTTTGCTCTAGATGCTTCACACGGGTTCACTGCCGCGTTAGGCGAGGACTAGGCTCCGCTCTGGATGCTTCACACGGGTTCACTGACGTGTTCTGCGAGGACCAGGATCCGCTCTGGACGTTTTCCACGGGGTCAAAGAGTGACGTTATCCATGTTCCACGTGACCAGGAATTTTGCACTAGATGCTTCACACGGGTTCACTGCCGCGTTAGGCGAGGACTAGGTTCCGCTCTGGATGCTTCACACGGGTTCACTACCGTGCTCTGTGAGGACCAGGATCCGCTCTGGACGTTTTCCACAAGGTCAAAGAGTGACGTTATCCGCGTTCCACGTGACCAGGAATTTTGCACTAGATACTTCACACGGGTTCACTGCCGCGTTAGGCGAGGACTAGGCTCCGCTCTGGATGCTTCACACGGGTTCACTGCCGTGCTCTGCGAGGACCAGGATCCGCTCTGGACGTTTTCCACGGGGTCAAAGAGTGACGTTATCCGCGTTCCACGTGACCAGGAATTTTGTTGATTATATCCGCATTTCACGAAGTTGGGATTTGACTCTCTGTGGGAGTTTGTTTACTCCAATCAGAGCAAAGCTCTGTTCAAATTCCAAGGTGGGAAAAGAAGCAATGCTTCTATTTTTCTCCAATCAGAGCAAAGCTCTATCTTGAAAATTAAAGTGAAAATTAAAGTTAAAAATTATGAAGCAACGCTTCAAATCCCGGGCGCAACGCGCCACGTGTCAGGCGCTGATATGTCAGTGCAGCGCCCGAGAAGGCGCACCCAATCAGAGCAAAGCTCTATCAAAGGAAGTAACGTTTCAGTTGCGCTACGCGACACGTGTCAGCGCAGATGCGCTAGCGCAGTTGCGCTGCGCTGTGCGCTGCGCGACACGTGTCAGCGCAGATGCGCTGCGCTGTGCGCTGGGCGACACGTGTCAGCGCAGATGCGCTAGCGCAGTTGCGCTGCGCGACACGTGTCAGCGCAGATGCGCTA
Source organism: Agapanthus africanus (assembly GCA_030015575.1). Classification (NCBI taxonomy): domain Eukaryota; kingdom Viridiplantae; phylum Streptophyta; class Magnoliopsida; order Asparagales; family Amaryllidaceae; genus Agapanthus; species Agapanthus africanus. The sequence continues at coordinate 480,469,670 of JASDDO010000010.1, read as the reverse complement.
GCGCAGATGCGCTGCGCTATGCGCTGTGTGACACGTGTCACGCGCTGGGGCATCTGCGCCAAACAGAATTAAATTTCTAAGAAATCTTTTCTGTTCTTATTAAAACAAGAAGATTTTCCTCTGCAAAGCAGAAGCCCTTGGATCAAAGATCCAACGGTGGGGAAAATTCCCCAAATCACTCAGAGAAAAATCTGTTTAACAAATTTAACTAATTTATGGGCACTATAAAAAGGACCCCAGACCTCAACTCAAAGGTATCAACATCTTTCTAAAAAAAAGGAGAGAAGAGAATTCTGAGAAACTCCTCAAGAATAAAAAAGGTAAAAACCTTTAGTAAAAAGAGAAAGTTCTCTTAGGAACAGATCATAGATCTAAAAACAAGATCAATGATCTTTAATAAAAATAAAATAAAAATAGTGCTTTGCACTTTTCATGAACCTTTGGTTCTCTGGGATAAGAAAAACAAGAAAAAACTTATTTTTTGATCTAAATTAGATCAAGAAATCAAATAGTGCTTTGCACTTCTGTTCTTGAATCTAAAAGATTCTTAGTGCTTTGCACTTGCAAACTGCGCTGTTGCGCTCTTGGGAGCGCGCCACGTGTCAGCAGCGCAACAGCGCAGCGCACTAGCGCAGCGCACTGCACTGTTGCGCTTGCGCTCACCAGAGCATGACACGTGTCTTCACCACAAGCGCTTGCGCTCAGTGAGTGGCGCAAAGCGCCTAACAAATGCAATGCAGGGCCAAGCCCAATTAAAAGACCAAACATGCCTAATTAAATTGATGCTCTGCATCATTTATAAATGGGCAAAGCCCAAACAAAAATAATAAAATGCTATGCAGATGCCTTGCAGAGCCCAAAATAAATTGATGCTCTGCATCTTTTATGGGCAGAGCCCAAACAAGAAAGTAGAAGTAATGCAATGCATTATTTAAGCGTGGGCAAAGCCCTAGCACAGGTCTAATGGACTAAAAATAAATAAAATGTTGAACATTTTCAACTGGGCTTAGCCCAATTCTGGCCGTAAGTCCTTAAATTAAATTGAACTGAGCACAAATGCTCTCTCAAATCAATTTATATTCGGTTCGAGGGTACATCTCCGAACTCCTTTGACATCCATCGCTGTAATTCCTCAACGACGTCAAAGAGGTGACGGGTCCGAACGACCACACATCAATATGGACTGCGGGGTCCTTAAACTCGTGGACCGGAACGTCCTTAAACTAATGTTGGACCGAAATGTCCTTAAACTAATGGTGGACCACCACGTCCCTAAACTGGAATATGGACCACCACGTCCCTAAACTGGAGCATGGACCGCAACGTCCCTAAACTGGAACATGGACCGCAACGTCCCTAAACTGGAGCATGGACCGCAACGTCCCTAAACTACCTATGGACCACTACGTCCCTAAACTGGAACAATAGAGTCTCCAAATGCTCTTTTGCCGGATCTAAACGATCCCGTTTAAGTTGATCTTAGCCCCCAAATACGGCTAACGTATCCTTAAACATTCAAACGGACTATAAAACTCCAAATCAATCTTGGTTCAAGAGTCCATCTCTGAACTCCTCTGACATCTGCCGTTGTAATTATTCAACGACGTTAGAGAGGTGACGAGTCCCGATGGTCAGATATTAAATGGATTATCACGTTAAGTTGATCTTAGTCTTAAACAGGACTATCGTATCCTTAACGAACGTTTAAGTTGATCTTAGCCGCAACGCGACTAATGCATCCTTAAACTAAAAACACCAAACCCAAATCTAAGTAAATACGGATTTGGACTAATCCACGTCCTACGGGCGACGGCATTACTCAGTCTCCGTATACAATCCACGGGCAACCACAAACAAAACAAACACACACGACACGAAGTGAAATTCTGGAGAAGGAGAAAGTTGTTACCGCGATGCGGTAGCGTAATTAACTGCAGAGGCTTGCGCCTGCAGGGAAGAGCGTCCCCACAATCAAAAACCCCTCAAGCGAGGGGGAATCTGACGAAGTCTGCTACATCGGCCGCATCCGTCTAAACCTCCGATATACGGTGCCATAAATCAACTTGGCATCTTCGGAGAGGTGGACGGATAAAACCAAATAGCATCTGCCCCGAATCTCAGCGTCAGGACATCGCGGTCCTGTGCGCCGCCATTCGGAGGGGAACAGATTCCGGCATGCCCGGTGGGACCTTTTCCACTTTCCACTCCACACTTCGTGTGTCGTGTTCGCGAACGAATCGCGGTTTACTGTGGTTGCCTGTGGATTCGAGGTACTAAGATTTGGTGTCTTGCTCCGTGCAGAAAACAGAAGATCAATGGCTTCAAACTGCATTGCCTACAACTGCAATTCTCGCTCGGCCCTTGCTGGAGGAGTGACTTATGGGCCCCAAATGGCCTCCCTTTTCAAAATGCCGGTGGAGCAGGGGGCTCAAACCACCACTGGACTATTTTTTGGGACCATGCTCCCACCAATGAGCTTCAACGTCCCAGTGACATTGCAAGAAGCTCCAAAGAAGTCGGTCTTCGATCGACTTACCACTGCCGCGACCCCTCTCAACAGGTCGCCCAACTCCACTGCTTCAGGTTTTAATGGATTAGGCCAGAACTCCATCGGGCCCATGAAGAAGCCTGCCATACCAGAAGACGTTATCCCGAAGCGGATAGCCATCCCAGCTCCCGTTATTGGCGAAGTCACCAAGGTTGCTTCCCATGCTCGGAAGTCCGCTTCTGACAGGTTGGCCGTCCCCGTTCAACGGACGTCGGTCTTTAAAAGGCTGGTACCAGCATATTCTGACCAACACGGGGGGCATGAGAAGGTCACCCCTATAGCTGAAACAACTCCATTAGCATGACATGCTCGACGTCGCCACTGGCGCCGAGTAAAGAAGGCTGGGGGCAACTCCCCCTCTGGGATAACTCCGCCAGCTCCAACGGTGGGGACCGATGCTGCTGTTCCAACCGGGAACAGCTTTGAATTGCTAAACACGGTGCGCAGAAACTCTCCTACTGCGGTGCTGAAGCGAACTCCTTCACCTATGGAGAATACTCCAGAGAAGAAGCTAGAACAGCCCCCTCAACGGCTGTCCTCTAAAATTTACAGAGTCTGGCGACAGGTCCAAGAGTCGGTGATTGATGAAAACTATCTCCGCCAACGGAAAAAAATGAAGGTTCGGCAAGAGAAGGAGTACTCCGTCAAGCCCCAAAAACCAATAGTTACCCGGGTGCCTATTACAACGGCCCCCTTAACTCCAATCACTCAGAAGAAAAGGAGGCCGCAAAAAGCCCCTGTGAACATGGCGAAGCATAAAAGCGCTGAACACAAACGCCCCAAATCTGGGGGCATGGCGGTGCACACTGTTTATATGGCTTCTGAAAAGGAGGAAAGCCGCACTTCTACGGGCCACCGACCGCTCACCCGATCCGTGACGAAAGCCCAGGAGCAACAACAAAAGCTTCAGGAAATGATGACTACAATGGCTGCACTCACTGAGCCAAAAGAAAGCTCTGAAACGTCTTCGGATGAGCGTCAAGAACAAGAAACCGACGCTGACTTTTTACGCAGAGTCCTCGAAAAAAGGGACAAAGAAGCTGCAGAGCAAACGGCTAACATAAAACAGATGGCGCTTCTCTTCCAAGACATGGTGGGAATGATATTACAGCCGGACCCTCCAACTGAAGACCCTCCGGTCATTATTGAAGACGATAAAGAGGAGACATCTAATCCTCCTCCGGCTCATTCAACAGCCAAGGAGGAAACCATTTCCAAAGCTGCACTAGATGACTATATAGCTCAGCAAATACGAGCTCATCAGGCGAGTGAAGCGGCCAGCCAAGTCGTCAAAACTGGGCGACCATACCCGAGCTGGTATGACCAAATCAGTTACCCGCCGGGATATACGATCCCTAAGTTCCATGTATACAAGGGGACGGGAAATCCGCATCAGCACGTCGCTCAATTCAGAGACTTATGTGGCAACACTGGCGGCGATGATAAACTCTTGCTCCGCCAATTCGTCGGCAGCTTATCGGAGACGGCGTTCGAGTGGTACTCTGAGCTACCTAACGACTCTGTCAAAACATTTGTAGAGATGGAGCTGCTGTTTACATAAAGATTCGCGAGTGCTAGTGGACGCACCCTATAACAGCACTAATAAATGCCAGAATAAGGCCAAGCGAAACGTGGGTCCAATACGCAACACGATGGCGAAACCTATGGTCGAAATGCGAACAACGCATAGAAGAGGCATCTGCGGTAGGCATGTTTGTGGGCACTCTCGATCCGCAGGCGACCATCTCGCAATTCATGATGTTCTTCAGGCCGACCACCTTCCAGGCCTTGATTGACAAATTAGCCCAAATGGACCAGATGGGCCATAGACCGTCTCCTCCAAAATCAGATTCCCGAGATGAGAAAGGAAGAGGGAAAGCGATCGTCGTCGCCAATGCTCAACAACAGTCGAGCAATTCAAAGCCGGTCGTTCGCCAAAACAACGTGCGTCCATGCCCATCCCTCGAAGAGAGGCTAGGACGTCCTTACTCGTTTCCTCAGAGTAAAACGAGAAGACTGTTTGAGCTGGCAGTGCGTAACAGACTCATCAATCTGCCGAGTCCAAAGCGTCTGTCGCAGCCAGGCGATCTTAATAATCCCAATTATTGCCCTTACCACCAAACGGTAAGTCACCCGATTGAGGATTGTTTCGTCTTTAAGGGATGGATCGAGGATCAATACCTGCAAGGCAAGTTCGCGTTGTCTGAAAGCTGGAAGGTAAACCCACCACAGCCGCACTCTCCAAAGAAGACGGACACGCCGGGGGCAGCTTGTTCTTTAGTCAAGGATGAAAACAATGGAGAAAACTCATCGGATGAATCCGAAGACTACGCAGCGACTTGTCATATGATTTCTCATTCACTGATGGATGATAAAGAGGCTCCTTGCGCTGAGAAACCAATGGCGAATCCTGAGCCGGAGATTCTACAGCCATCAGACGAGTTGATCGATGTCTTCCTAAGTGAAATTCGTCTGAAAGCAAAAGCCAATCAAGAGCGGGAAATGGCCATACTAGAAAGAACCAAGGTATTCCCGTCAAATCAAAAGCCATACACTGCGGGTAAAAACAAATTCAAGACGAGGAAACGGTTCGCCAAAGCTCTATCAGTAGGAATGAAGCTACCGCCCTCTGAAGAAAATTCTTTCTCTGAGGTAGAGATGCACCCTAAGTTCTGTTTATATCATCAGAAGATCATACATCCTACCGAAGACTGCGAGTCCTTTAACTGTTGGTGGCAAGGGTATGCCGCTCAAAAGCAACACTTCGACAGGACAAAGTGTGAAGCTTGTGTACATCGGAAAAATGCGATATATGAGCGCAAGGGAGCCGCCGCAAACTGTCATATAGCCGACTTCAAGGATCACAAATTATCACCTTTGGAAGCGACTCTGACGAAGAAGCTATCCCCAACTTTTCCCTCGGGGAATCTATTTCGAAAATAAAGGAATTGAGAAGATGCGAGAACGTTCAGCCATGTAATCGCACGCTATTCGAAAAAAATCTCGGCCCCGTAAACAAGGGACCGAACAAAAAGAATAAAGGAAAAGGAAAAACGGCCTTCGTCGCCAGCGCTCAACAACAATTAAGTGACCCTAGACCGGTTGCTCGCCAAAGCAACAAGCGGCAACCCCTCCAGGAAAAGTTGAAACGTCCTTACTCGTTTCCGCAAGATAAAACAAGGGGACTGTTCGAGCTGGCAGTGTGCGACAGACTCATCAATCTGCCGAGTCCAAAATGTCCGTTGCGGCTAGGTGATGTTGATAATCCTAATTATTGCCCTTACCATCAAACGGTAGGTCATCTGATCGAGGATTGCTACGTCTTCAAGAACTGGGTTGAAGACCAATACCAACAAGGCAAGTTCGCGCTGTCCGAAAATTGGAAGGTGAACCCGCCACAAACGCATGCTCCGAGAAAGATGGATACGCCGGGGGCATCATGGTCAGTCATAGAGAAAGACCCATAGACCGAAAAGTCAATAAAATAGATATCTCAAATACGGCGACGGCAGACCGAGATGTCCTTAAACTAATGATGGACCGCAATGTCCTAAAACTTGCAAATGACCGAAATGTCTTTAAACTACTACCGCAGCATCCTTAGGCTGACGAGATGAAAAAAAATATATAAAAATATATATATAAAGAATAAAAAAAAAGAGTAAAAAATGGTATGTCCATAAGCAAAACGGGCACGGATGAAAACCTGAAAGGGCTCCGTGAGTAAAAACAGCAGGACTACCGGCGAGTGTTCGTGAAAACCCGAAAGGGCGCGACCTCGTAAATAAAAAAAGAAAGAGACGTATGTCCATAAGCAAAACGGGCACGGATGAAAACCCGAAAGGGCTCCGTGAGTAAAAACAGCAGGACTACCAGCGAGTGTTCGTGAAAACCCGAAAGGGCGCGACCTCGTAAACACTAAAAAAAAAAGAGACGGTATGTCCATAAGCGAAACGGGCACGGATGAAAACCCGAAAGGGCTCCGTGAGTAAAAAACAGCAGGGCGACCGGCGAGTGTTCATGAAAACCCGAAAGGGCACAACCTCGTTAAAAGACACTTATAAGGTCCCCTCGACCTTGTAAGGAGAAACCACCCGCGTGAGATCCTTACGACTCACAAAGGGAGCAGCACACTTAGGGATCCCCACGTTCCTAAAGAGAAAATACACTTGCGAGATCCTCACGACTCGTAAGGAGAACTCTCTTATGGGACCCTCACGGCTCATAAGATTTGAAAGTCTTAAGTTACAGAGACCTAAACCTGTGCTTAAGCAACCCCCACAACTTTCGTTATGGCCCTACAAGCGGCTCGATACTGACCCTTGTATACAATCCACGGACGCGAATAAACATTCCCTAACCAAGTCCCATCCGTGACTGGGGATATGTCCATACGGTGAACGACCCTTGCAAGTCCTCTCGACTTATGAGGAGAAAACCCTTTTGTAAGATCCTTACGACTTACATAGGAACATACACTTAGGAATCCTCATGATCCCTAAGGAGAAAACACACCTACGAGATCCTCATGACTTGTAGGGAGAAATACCTTTGTGAGACCCTTACGGCTCATGAAGTCAAAAGCCTTAGTCGACAGAATCCTAACCCTGTTTACTAAGCCACCCTTTGTTCGATATCGACAAAGGCAAATGATGATTCGCTCCTGGCAATATCCCAGTTGTAGCGATGCTGATGCCTAAAACGGTATCAAATTCCAAGTCCCTTCATGGAAAATGATGATTCGCTCCTGGCAATATTCCAGTTGTAGCGATGCTGATGCTAAGATTGGCATCAGATTCCAAGTTCCACACTCGCGATAAAAAAAATCAGCGAGCCAAAAATGCATATGAAATAGCCGAAATGATGGGGCAACTTGCAACAAAAGCAGCAAGTAAAAACGTATGCACACGAAATAGCTGAAATGATTGGGCAACTCGTAATAAAAAGAAAACAGCGAGTAAAAATAAAATAAATAGCCAAAATGATTAGGCAACTCGCAATAAAAAGCAGTGAGTAAAAGAAAAAAAATAGCCGAAATGATTGGGCACCGCGAAAAATAGTCGATTGGGCAATCGCGATTTTCGCGATATAAAAAGCTGAAATGATAGAGCATCGCGGAAAGAATAAAAAAAAATGAAAGAATGAAACTTTTTGCCCTACAAGTGAAATCACATCGATCCCTATATACAATCCAGGGGCACAGATAAAAAGAGAACCATACCTTCCCAACAGGCTCCATCAGAAAGCGAAGCCAAATCTCGACGGTTCATAGACAACCTAGAGACAATCTCGACATTTGTCGCAATATTACAGACACGATGTCAACAAATGAAGCAAACGAAGATCCCGAGCTTCAGGATCTCGACGTCAACATCGACAACTTAGAGATCACCAACGGCGTTTCTCCTCACTCCAACTAGATGCAGACATGACGTCAACAACCGACCTTAGAATCGCAACGAAACGGAACCATGGCAAAGTCTCTAGTTCCAAATCTCAATGGCCAAATCTGCAGCCTGGAGACCAACAACGGTGTGCCTCCTCATTCCAGCAGGACGCAGATATTACACCATCAAGCGGAGCGATGGCAAAATCCCAGCTTCACCTCAGCATTCGTCTCGATACAGTAGACGCAATGTCAACAGCAGCGTTCCTCCACAGTCCAGCTGGAGGCCGATGCAACGTCAACAAAAGACCTCACGGTCGAAACAAAGCGGAGTAACGGCAAAATCCCAACTCCACCTTAGCATTCGTCTCGTTACAGCAGACGCAATGTCAACAACGGCGTTCCTTTGCAGTCCAGCAGGGTGTACACGCAAATGACCTCATGGTCGAAACCAAGCGGAGTGACGGCAAAATCCCAGCTCCACCTCAGCATTCGTTTCAATACACCAGACGCAGTGTGAGCAAATGAAGCGAAGGCCAAATTCCTAGCTTCAAGGTCTTAACGGCAAGTCAAATAAAGCCTGAAAGACCACCGGAGATCATCTCACATGGAGTGGTCACCTCCTCGACGTTCGTTTCGATACAGCAGACGAGTTGTCACCCCAGCGTTCTTCCTCCAGCAGGGATTCGGACGTGACAAAGCAAACGAAGCGAAGGCCACATTCCTAGCTTCAACATCTTTACGGTAACTCACATAAAACCGGAAAGACAATCGGAGATCATCTCGCACCAGCATAGAGTGGTCACCACCTTGACGTTCGTCTTGATACAGCAGAAGAAATGTTAACCCCAGCGTTCTTCCTCCAACAGGATTTGGACACACCAAAGCAAACGAAGCGAAGGCCACATTCCTAGCTTCGACGTCTTGACGGTAACTCATATAAAACCGGAAAGACAATCGGAGATCATCTCGCACCAGCACAGAATGGTCACCACCTCGACATCCGTCTCAATACAGCAGACGAGATGTCACCCCAATGTTCGTCTCGACACAGCATACGCAACGTCATTAAACGAATGGAGCCACGGCAAAATCCCTAGTTCCAAAGCTCGACGGTTCACCAGCAACCTAGAGACAACCTCGACGTCGGTCTCGATACAGTAGACGAGATGTCACCCCAATGTTCGTCTCGACACAGCAGGCGCAACGTCATTAAACGAATGGAGCCACGGTAAAATCCCTAGTTCCAAACCTCGGCGGTTCACCAGCAACCTAGAGACAATCTCGACGTCCATCTCGATACAGCAGACGAGATGTCACCCCAACGTTCGTTTCGACACAGCAGACGCAACGTCATCAAACAAACGGAGCCACGGCAAAATCCCTAGTTCCCACCGCAACATTCGTCTCGATACAGCAGACGCAATGCCAGCAAACGAAGCAAAGGCCAAATTCCTAGCTTCAGGGTCTTGACGGCAACTCATATAAAGCCCGAAAGACTATCGGAGATCATCCCCACACCAGCGCGGAGTGGTTATGACTCATCGGGGCTCACCAAAATAAACCTAACCTCAAGTAAAAAGCGACATGGCAAATTCCTAACGCTTGCTCTTCCGACGGTCAAACTGCCAAGGAGGATTGCTTGAAGACGTCTTGTCCAGCCCCCGAAGGGATCAGAGACACGGCAGTCGCAGGGCTACTCGAACAGCACGATTGCCTATCGAGGACTATATCAGCTTATGCGACGGTATGATGACCAAAACCCTAAGTACCACCAACCTTAACGGGCTTCTGTCGTAAAGAGCAGAGGTTAAATGCGACGTTAAGATGTTCTTGCGAGAAACGCTCGATTCGTCTCGACTTGCGAAAAAATTGTTGAGGCGGCTCGACTCGTGAGATAAAGCCTTAGGCAGTGGGCATAAAAGAGGCCTGTTTCCTAAGCACTGGGGCCCTGCAAGTTGGCCCAAAACGGTCTCTTGCATACCATCCACGGGTCTCACTCTCCAACATCGAACTTCGACAAGGAGGGAAACAACCGCTATAAGTCCTCTCGACTCGTAAGAGGGAAAAATTCTCTTGTAGGATCCTTACGACTTACAAGAGAAAACCACACTTAGGAATCCTCACGATTCCTAAGGAGAAAAACCCACCTACGAGATCCTTTCGATCCATAGGGAGAAAAGTCTCTATGAGACCCTCACGGCTCATAGAGTTGAAAAGTCTTAGGCAGCAGATCTGAACCTGCGGCCTAAGCCCTCGCTATCTCGTGAAGAAATCAAGAAGCTTACTCTATTACCTGATAATTGTGACGACATGCTGAGAAAGAGGAAAAACAACAAAAAGAGCATCCGATTTACATTTGATCAAGCGTTCAAGACACATTCATTCATGCATGGGCAAAAAGACTCAGGACAAAAGATATATAATAAAGACAAGCTGGGATAAAAAAAATTTCCATTAATATTGCCCGAAGTTCTTACAGTTATACAAACAATAAACGAAAGTTACAATAAAATAACCTCAGATCCAGGGCATGGATTGAGGAATTCAAAAGCGACTCTATTTATGACTTTCCAAGCCTCGCGGACCATCCTAGTGTGCTTCCTTTCGCGAGCACAAGCGTCAGGGTCCCCCCCGATGTCTACCACCCTCCGATAAGCAGCGAGTATGGCAGACTGTTGAAAGACCTCGTGCAAGAGGTCGATAAGACTGTCTCGCCGTCTCTTCGAGATAAAGTTCAATAGGTACACAGAGTGCACCTTGTCCTCAGCAGCATCCAACGCCCTAAGCGGCACGCCGGAACAGAATAGGGGAAGCACTTCCCAGATAGCTCCCACGATAAGTTTAAAAAGAGAGGAACGTCGGGGAAGCAGTGGACCATTGTATGCGTCGAAGCGACTCATTATTTCAGCACACTCCTCGTTTGTGAACTCCCGATTTTGAGAGCGGCCAAGTCGGCGGATGTCCTCATGAGAGATGATCTCGTTAAGAGCATACATGTGGGCGTTCATTGTTCCTGTGAAAGAGGATCAACAGAATTATCAGAAAGACTGATTAAGCAAAACGATATAATGCACTGAGGAATAAAATGCCATCTTTAAGTTCCAAGATCCATGAAGAATTCTTAAGAGTTCTTCTATATGATTTGGGAGGAGCAAAACTCCATTAATGAATTAAGAAAATCCAAGGAAAATCTTTCAGAGAGCAGAGCTCTATGGAACCCTAGTAGGGTCCCCTTTAGTTCTCTTTAGATCCCTTTAAGACCTGTAGAGCAAAGCTCTGCTAGGTGAAACCCTAAATAGGTTTCCTTTAGATCAGGGATCTATTGAGAGCGAGGCTCTATCAATGAAAATTAATTTAATTTAATTTAATTTAATCCAAATTAAAATTTTCACCTAAAAGTTTTAAGAATTTAACTCTTAAAGTTCTTGAAAATAAAGAGCATGGCTCTGAGTTCTGAAAGTAAAATTTTAGAGATGAGAATCATCTAAGGGACCAAAGGTCCTATTTATAGGCATCAAGTGCCCTTTCAGCTTCCAAGGGATGTCGCGACGGTTCGGAGTCTGCCACCGCTGCGCTCACGTTAGGAGGCCACGTAAGCGCAACGGTGGGGGGGCATTTGTTTACTCCAATCAGAGCAAAGCTCTGTTCAAATTCCAAGGTGGGAAAAGAAGCAATGCTTCTGTTTTTCTCCAATCAGAGCAAAGCTTTATCTTGAAAATTAAAGTTAAAAATTATGAAGCAACGCTTCAAATCCCGGGCGCAACGCGCCACGTGTCAGGCGCTGATACGTCAGCGCAGCGCCCGAGAAGGCGCACTCAATCAGAGCAAAGCTCTATTAAAGGAAGCAACGCTTCAGTTACGCTGTGCGCTGCGCGACACATGTCAGCGCAGATGCGCTAGCGCAGTTGCGCTGCGTGCGCTGTGCGACATGTGTCAGCGCAGATGCGCTGCGCTATGCGCTGCGTGACACGTGTTACGCGCTGGGGCATCTGCTCCAAACATAATTAAATTTCTAAGAAATCTTTTCTTTTCTTGTTAAAACAAGAAGATTTTCCTCTGCAAAGCAGAAGCCCTTGGATCAAAGATCCAACGGTGGGGAAAATTCCCCAAATCACTCAGAGAAAAATCTCTTTAACAAATTTAACTAATTTATGGGCACTATAAAAAGGACCCCAGACCTCAACTCAAAGGTATCAACATCTTTCTAAAAAAAAGGAGAGAAGAGAACTCTGAGAAACTCCTCAAGAATAAAAAAGGTAAAAACCTTTAGAAAAAAGAGAAAGTTCTCTTAGGAACAGATCATAGATCTAAAAACAAGATCAATGATCTTTAATAAAAATAAAATAAAAATAGTGCTTTGCACTTTTCATGAACCTTTGGTTCTCTGGGATAAGAAAAACAAGAAAAAACTTATTTTTTGATCTAAATTAGATCAAGAAATCAAATAGTGCTTTGCATTTCTGTTCTTGAATCTAAAAGATTCTTAATGCTTTGCACTTGCAAACTGCGCTGTTGCGCTCTTGGGAGCGCGCCACGTGTCAGCAGCGCAACAGCGCAGCGCACTAGCACAGCGCACTGCACTGTTGCGCTTGCGCTCACCAGAGCATGACATGTGTCTTCACCACAAGCGCTTGCGCTCAGTGAGTGGCGCAAAGCGCCTAACAAATGCAATGCAGGGCCAAGCCCAATTAAAAGACCAAACAGGCCTAATTAAATTGATGCTCTGCATCATTTATAAATGGGCAAAGTCCAAACAAAAATAATAAAATGCTATGCAGATGCCTTGCAGAGCCCAAAATAAATTGATGCTCTGCATCTTTTATGGGCAGAGCCCAAACAAGAAAGTAGAAGTAATGCAATGCATTATTTAAGCGTGGGCAAAGCCCTAGCACAGGTCTAATGGACTAAAAATAAATAAAATGTTGAACATTTTCAACTGGACTTAGCCCAATTCTGGCCGTAAGTCCTTAAATTAAATTGAACTGAGCACAAATGCTCTCTCAAATCAATTTATATCCTGTTCGAGGGTACATCTCCGAACTCCTTTGACATCCATCGCTGTAATTCCTCAACGACGTCAAAGAGGTGACGGGTCCGAACGACCACACATCAATATGGACTGCGGGGTCCTTAAACTCGTGGACCAGAACGTCCTTAAACTAATGTTGGACCAAAATGTCCTTAAACTAATGATGGACCACTACGTCCCTAAACTGGAACATGGACCACCACGTTCCTAAACTGGAGCATGGACCGCAACGTCCCTAAACTACCTATGGACCACTACGTCCCTAAACTGGAACAATAGAGCCTCCAAATGCTCTTTTGCCGGATCTAAACGATCCCGTTTAAGTTGATCTTAGCCCCCAAATACGGCTAACGTATCCTTAAACATTCAAACGGACTATAAATCTCCAAATCAATCTTGGTTCAAGGGTACATCTCTGAACTCCTCTGACATCTGCCGTTGTAATCCTTCAACGACGTTAAAGAGGTGACGAGTCCCGATGGCCAGATATTAAATGGATTATCACGTTAAGTTGATCTTAGTCTTAAACAGGACTATCGTATTCTTAACGAACGTTTAAGTTGATCTTAGCCGCAACGCGACTAATGCATCCTTAAACTAAAAACACCAAACCCAAATCTAAGTAAATACGGATTTGGACTAATCCACGTCCTACGGGCGACGGCATTACTCAGTCTCCGTATACAATCCACGGGCAACCACAAACAAAACAAACACACACGACATGAAGTGAAATTCTGGAGAAAGAGAAAGTTGTTACCGCGATGCGGTAGCGTAATTAACTGCAGGGGCTTGCGCCTGTAGGGAAAAGCGTCCCCACAATCAAAAACCCCTCAAGCGAGGGGGAATCTGACGAAGTCTGCTACATCGGCCGCATCCGTCTAAACCTCCGATATATGGTGCCATAAATCAACTTGGCATCTTCGGAGAGGTGGACGGATAAAACCAAATAGCATCTGCCCCGAATCTCAGCGTCAGGACATCGCGGTCCTGTGCGCCGCCATTCGGACGGGAACAGAGTACATCGTCGAGTCATGGAACTGGGAGTTGCTGCTGTTCCGCTTTACTTGATGATGTGTCCGCTGTGATGAGACGAGTGTTGAGATGATCTCTAAGTTATTTGTGGCCCGTCGAGATTCGGCTTCTTCTTCTAATGAAACCCGGGGAGGAGGAGTGCGACTCCTTCTTTGTTTGCGCCCCTGGATTGTATACAGGGATTGATGTAGCATCACATGTAGGGCAAAAAGGTTTCATTTTTCCATCATTTCTTTTATTCTTTCCGCGATGCTCTATCATTTCAGCTTTTTATATCGCGAAGGTCACGATTGCCCAATCATTTCGGCTATTTTTCGCGGTGCCCAATCATTTCGGCTATTTGTTTTATTTTTACTCGCTGCTTTTTATTGCGAGTTTCCCAATCATTTCGGCTATTTTGCATGCATATATTTTTACTTGCTGATTTTGTTGCAAGTTGCCCCATCATTTCGGTTATGTCATATGCATTTGTGGCCCGCTGATTTTTCTTATCGCGAGTGTGAAACTTGGAATCTGATACCAATCTCGGCATCAGCATCGCTACAACTGGAATATTATCAGGAGCGAATCATCATTTGCCATGAAAGGACTTGGAATTTGATACCGGTTTAGGCATCAGCATCGCTACAACTGGGATATTGCCAGGAGCGAATCATCATTTGGCTTGAAAGGACTTGGAATTTGATACCGGTTTAGGCATCAGCATCGCTACAACTGGGATATTGCCAGGAGTGAATCATCATTTGCCTCTGTCGATGTTGAACAAAGGTGGCTTAGTAAACAGGGTTAGGATCCTGTCGACTAAGGCTTTTGACTTCATGAGCCATAAGGGTCTCACAAAGGTATTTCTCCCTACGAGTCATGAGGATCTCGTAGGTGTGTTTTCTCCTTAAAAATCATGAGGATTCCTAAGTGTATGTTCCCCTGTAAGTCGTAAGGATCTTACAAAAGAGTTTTCTCCTTACAAGTCGAGAGGACTTATAAGGGTTGTTCACCGTATGGACATATCCCTAGTCACGGGTGTGACTTGGTTAGGGAAATGTTTGTTCGCGCCCGTGGATTGTATACAATGGTCAGTATTGAGCCACTTGTAGGGCAATATCGAAGGTTGTGGGGGTTGCTTAAGAACAGGTTCAGGTCTCTGTAACTTAAGACTTTCAAATCTTATGAGCCGTGAGGGTCCCTTAAGAGAGTTCTCCTTACGAGTCGTGAGGATCTCGCAAGTGTAATTTCTCCTTAGGAATCGTGAGGATCCCTAAGTGTGTTGCTCCCTTGTGAGTCGTAAGGATCTCACACGGGTGGTTTCTCCTTACAAGGTCGAGAGGACTCTATAAGTGTCTTTTAACGAGGTTGCGCCTTTTCGGGTTTTCACAAACACTCGCCGGTAGCCCTGCTGTTTTTACTCACGGAGCCCTTTCGGGTTTTCATCCGTGCCCACTTTGCTTATGGACATACCGTTCTTTTTATTTATTTTTTATTTTTTATTATTTTTTTTAATGAGGTCGCGCCCTTTCAGGTTTTCATGAACACTCGCCGGTAGCCCAGCTGTTTTTACTCACGGAGCCCTTTCGGGTTTTCATCCGTACCCATTTTGCTTGTGGGCGTACCGTTTTTTTTTACCACGTAAGCCTGAAGATGCTGCGGGTTGGGAGTATTTTAACGACATTTCGGTCATTTGCAAGTTTTAGGACATTGCGGTCCGCCGTTAGTTTAAGGACGTTTCGGTCCGCCGTCGCCGTTTTTGAGACGCATCTCTAGTTTACTGACTTTTCAGTCTATGGGGCTTTCTCTATGACTGAGCATGATGCCCCCGGCATATCCATCTTTCTCGGAGCATGTGGTTGTGGCGGGTTTACTTTCCACTTTTCGGGCAGCGCGAACTTGCCTTGTTGGTATTGGTCTTCAACCCAGTTTTTGAAGACGTAGCAATTTTCGAGTGGGTGACCCATTACTCTGTGGTAGGGACAATAGTTAGGATTGTTAACGTCACCTGGTTGCAATGGACGTTTTGGATCTGGCAGAGTGATGAGCCCGCTGCGCACTACTAGCTCGAACAATTTCTTTGTTTTATCTTTGGGAAACGAGTAAGGACGTTTCAACTTCTCATTGAGGTATCGCGGCTTGTTGTTTTGACGAAAAAATGGTCTCGGGTTACTCGGCTATTGTTGAGTGTTGGCAACGAAGGCCGTTTTTTCCTTTTCCTTTCTCATTTCGTTTGCTCCGTCGTTTGCGGGTCCGAGATTCTTTCCGGGTAGCGTGAGATTGTACGGCTGAACGTTCTCGCAACTCTCCAATTCTTTTGTTTTAGAAATGAATTCCTTGAAGAGAGGGTTGAGGGCGGCTTCTTCGTCAGAATCGCTTTCAAAGGTGAGAACTCGTGATCCCCCGGGCTCGTCCCTATGACAATTGCCAGCAACTCTTTTATGCTCATCTATCGTATTTTTTCGCTGTCTACAAGCTTCCCGCTTTATTCTATTGACGTGTTGTCTATGAACGACATATCCTTGCCACCAACACTTAAAGGAGTTGCAGTCTCAGTAGGATGTGCGATCCTCTGATGATATAAGCAGAAGTTAGGGTGTACGTCCGTTTCATCAAAATGTATACCACCCGGAGAATTTTCTCTGAATGAGGGCGGTCTCATCCCCATTGATATGGCTTTGGCGAATCGTTTCCTTGTCTTAATCCTGCTTTCATTTGCGGCAGATGTACTTTGATATGGTGGGAGTGTTTCGACCCTTTTGTCCAGTCGCCGGCGTTTGGCCTTTTCAAATATGGCCATCTCGCGGTCCCGATCGGCTTTACTTTTTAGACGAATCTCATCTAGAAAAGCGTCGATCATTTCGTCTGACGGCCACACGAATTCCGGCTCAGGCTCTGCCCCCAATTTCTCAGTGCAAGGAGTTTTTTCATCGTCCGTAAATGAGTGGGAGATCACGTGGCAAGTTGCCCCCGGTGCGTCCGTCTTCTTTGGAGTGTGCGGCTGTGGTGGGTTTACTTTCCACTTTTCAGACAGCACGAACTTTCCTTGTAGGTACTGATCCTCGATCCACCCCTTAAAGACGAAGCAATCCTCGATCGGGTGACTTACCATTTGGTGGTAAGGGCAATAATTGGGATCGTTGACATCACCTGATTGCAACGGACGTTTTGGACTCGGCAGATTGATGAGTCTGTTGAGCACTGCCAGCTCGAACAGTCTTCTCGTTTTATCCTGAGGAAACGAGTAAGGACGTCCCAGTCTCTCCTCGAGGGATGGGTGTGGACGCATATTGTTTTGACGGACAACCGGCTTTAAGTTGCTCGACTGTTGTTGAGTATTAGCGACGAAAGTTGCTTTCCCTTTCTCCTTTTCATTCCGAGGGTCCGTCTTTGAAGGAGATGATCTATGATCCATCTGATCCATTTGGGCCAACTTGTCAATCAAAGCCTGGAAAGTAGTTGGCTTGAAGAACATCATGAATTGCGAGATGGTCGCTTGCGGATCAAGAGTGCCCACGAACATGCCTACCGCAGGTGCTTCTTCGATGCGTTGTTTGCACTTCGACCATAGATTCCGCCATCGTGTCGCGTATTGAACCCACGTCTCGCCTGGCCTTACCCTGGCATTAATCAGTGCTGTTATCGGGGTGCGTTCACTAGCGCTCGCGAATCTTTGTGTAAACAGCAGCTCCATCTCCGCAAATGTTTTAACAGAGTCGTTAGGTAGCTCCGAATACCATTCAAAGGCTGTTTCTGTTAAGCTGCCGACGAATTGGCGAAGCAACAGTTTGTCGTCGCCTCCCGTGTTGCCGCATAAGACTCTAAATTGAGCGACATGCTGATGTGGATTCCCCGTCCCTTTATATACATGGAACTTAGGGATCGTATATCCCTGTGGGTAACTGATTTGGTCATACCAGCTCGGATACGGCCGTCCGGTTCTAACAATTTGCTCAGCCGCTTCACTTGCTTGATGAGCTCATATTTGCTGAGCTATATATTCCTCCAGGGCAGCTTTGGAAATTGTCTCCTCCTTGGCTGTTGACGGAGCCGGTGGAGGATTCGACGTTTCTCCTCTGTCATCTTCAAGGACGATCGGAGGATCTTCAGCAGGAGGATCTTGTTGGATCATCATACCCACCATGTCCTGGAACAAAAGGGCCATTCGTTTTATATTGGCTGCTTGCTCCGCAGCCTCTTTATCCTTCTTTCCCAGTATCCTGCGAAGGAATTCAGCGTCGGTTTCCTGTTCCTGGCGTTGATCCGAGGATGCTTCGGGGCTTTCTTTTGGCCCGGTGAGTGCGGCCATCGCATTCATCATTTCTTGGAGCTTCTGCTGCTGCTCTTGAGCCTTAGTCACTGATCGCGTAAGCGGTCGATGACCTGTGGATATGCGGCTATCCACTTTCCCGGACGCCATGTAGACGGTATGTACCACCGTGCCTCCGGACTCAGGGCGTTTAGGCTCATTGCCTTTGACATTTTCCGCAGGCGTGGAGACTTTCTCCGGCCTTCTTCTCTTGTGGGCCATCGAAGTTGAGGGAGCCGTTGCAGCAGGCACCCAAGTGGTTGTCGTCCTTTGTGATTTGACAGAACGGTTCTTTCCTTCCTGGACTTTCACCTTCTTTTGCCGGTGAGAGTGATCTTGGTCGATTACGGAGTCCTGGACCCGTCGCCAGACCCTGTAAATCTTGGAGGACAGCCGTTGAGGGGGCTGTTCCGGCTTTGTTCCCGTATCACTCTCCGCAGGTGGAGGAGATCTTTTTAGCATGGCAATTGGGGAGTTCTTGCGTGCCCTCCTTAATGGTTCAAAGCTGTTCCCAGTTGGAACAGCAGTGTTGACTTCCACCACTGGAGCAGGTGGAGTTAGCCCTGAAGGGGAGTTGTCCCCTGCCTTCCTTACTCGTCGCCAATTGCGACGTCGAGCATGACGAGCCGTTGGGACTGGCTCGGCGATGGAGACAGCTTCTTCTTGCCTCCTGTCTGGATGAGGCTTTGCTGGTGTTAGCCTATTGAAGACTGCGGTTGTCCTTTGAGGGGTGATATTTAATCTGTCAGAGACAGATCCTCGAGCGGGGGTAGGAGCAGGAATAGTCAGCCTTGAAAAGACTGACCCTTTGACAGGGGAAGCCGCCTTGACGACTTCTGGAGCAGCGGTTATTGCCTTCCTTGGGACAACCACTTTGGGGTTCATAGGCTTCTTGGCGGGCCCCTCAGAGTTCTGATCCAGCCTGGCAAAGACAGAGGCTGTTGGTTTGGTAGTGGACGACCCGTTGAAAGGGGCCGTCATGGCAGTGAGCCGATCGAAGACCGACTTCTTGTTTGCTTCTAGTGCGGGCATTGGCATGGTGAAGCTTGCGGGCGGGATCATGGTCCTAAAGAAAAGGCCGGTGGTGGCTTGGGTCACTTGTTCTACCGGTAGGGCAAGAATGGAGGCCGCTTGAGGCCCATATGCTACACCCCCAGGTGAGGTGGAGCGTCGGCTGCATTGGCACTACGAGCAGTTCGAGCAGTTAGAGGCCATCGATGCTTGATTTCTGCGCCAGGCAAAAGACCAAATCTCAGTAACTTGAAATCCAAAGGCAACCATTAACAAACCGCGATTCGTTCGCGAAGACGACACACGATGTGTGGAGTGGAAAGAAGAAAAGGTCCCACCGGGTGTGCCAGAATCTGTTCCCCTCCGAACGGCAGCCAAGACATGGGCTGTCTTGCCTGAGATTCGGGGCAGATTCTAATAGGTGCTATCCGTCCACCTCTCCGAAGATGCCAAGTTGATTTATGGCACCGTGTATCGGAGGTTTAAACGGATGCGACCGATGTAGCAGACTTCGTCAGATTCCCTCTCGTTTGAGGGGTTTTTGATTGTGGGGACGCTCTTCCCTGCAGACACAAGCCCCTGCAGTTAATTACGCTACCGCATCACGGTAACAACTTTCTCCTTCTCCAGCCGGTCACTTCGTGTCGTGGGTGTTTATTTTGTTTGTGGTTGCCCATGGATTGTATACGGAGACTAATTTATGTCGTCGCCCGTAGGACGTGGATTTGTCCAAATCCGTATTTTCTTAGATTTGGTTTTGGGGTTTTGGTTTGAGGATACGTTAGCCATATTTGAGGCTAAGATCAACTCAAACGTTTGTTAAGGATACGTTAGTCTAGTTTGAGACTAAGATCAACTTAACGGGATCGTTTAGATCCGACAAAAGAGCGTTTGGGCACTATTGTTCTAGCTTAGGGACATAGTGGTCCTTGTTTAATGTATGGCCATCGGGACCCGTCACCTCTCTGACGACGTTGAAAAATTACAACGACAAGTGTCAAAGGAGTTCAGAGATGTACCCTTTGAACCAAAGTCGATTGGGGGATCTATAGTCCAATTTGGGACTAAAGTCTGTTTGATGGTTTAAGGATACGTTAGCCGTATTTGAGGCTAAGATCAACTTAAACGGGATCGTTTAGATCCGACAAAAGAGCATTTGGGGCTCTATTGTTCCAGTTTAGGGACATAGTGGTCCAATACCAGTTTAGGGACGTGGTGGTCCAATACCAGTTTACGGACATAGTGGTCCAATACCAGTTTAAGGACATAGTGGTCCATGAGTTTAAGGACCCCACAGTCCGTATTAATGTGTGGTTGTCGGGACCCGTCACCTCTCTGAAGACGTTGAAGGATTACAACGACAAATATCGGAGGAGTTCAGAGATGTACCCTTGAACCAATGAGTTGGTTGAAAGAGCAGATGTGCTCAGTTCAAGATGATTTGAGGACTTATGGCCAGTTTGGGCTAAGTCCAATTATGTTTGAAATATTGGCCCTTTGTTGGCTCATCGAAGGAGAGGTTTTGCTTCTAGAAACTTAACCAATTGGGCTAAAGCTAGTGTTAAACACTAAAGACCAACATTGTTGAACACTGGAATTAAGATTAGCAAGTTAGTGTTTAACACTAAAAGATAATCAGTGTTAAACACCAGCAACGAGGCTTTCAAATTAGTGTTAAACACTAAAGCAAATCAGTGTTAAACACTGGTAGCATAGATTTCAAATTAGTGTTAAACACTAAAGCAAATCAGTATTAAACGCTGGGAACAAAGTCTTCAGATTAGTGTTAAATACTAAGGAGAGGGGGGTCATGTGTGGACACGTGAGAGCGCCCTGATTTCCCTTATTTTATTCTGTAGATCAGTGTTTAACTCTTTTAATTCTGACGGCCATCACGTGTGAGCACGTGATGGAGGCCCCTGCTCTGGTCTGTTAGAATGCTCATTAGGGGTCACATGGTGACACATGAGGGCGCCTTAAATGTGGAGCCAGATCTCCTTTTCTTTGTTCTGTAAGTAAGCGTTAAACACTTTTTATGTTTTCTTTGTAGCATCACGTACTGCCACGTGAGGAGGATTAGTGCGCTGATTGTTAGAGCATCAGCCAAGGGGTCACGTGGGAGCACGTGAGAGCGCCCAAGGCCTTTATTTCTTTTGCTTTTTCTTTCTGTGTTTTGGGGGTCACGTGGAGCACGTGATGGCATCAAAAAGTGGGGCCAGATCCCCTTTATTTTGTTCTGCAAACAAGTGTTTAACACTTTTAATTTTCATAGCCATCACTTGTGGGCACGTTATGTATACTCATGCCCTGATTTATTAGAACATTTATTAGGGGTCACGTGGTGTCACGTGAGAGCGCCCAGAATTGTTTCTGCCTTTGCTTTTGTTCCATATATAATGAGGGTCACGTGGGAGCACGTGAGGCATTGCCTCAAAACTTTCCTCTTCTCATTTTGAGGGATCTGTTCAGGGGTCACGTGGGGGCACGTGACCCTAGTTCTTCTCATGAACAGAGATCTTTTAAGAATTGAATTCTTTGTAGGGTTAAACCCTAATTATGATTTTGGAGGAATTAAACTCCTATCGTGAAAGAATTAAATTCTTATTTAGGATAAAACCCTGATTTCTTTTCAAAGAAATTAAATTCCCAGATATGTAAAAAAATTAAATTCTTGATTAGGGTTAAACCCTAGTTTTGTTTTAGGAGGAATTAAATTCCTGAAAGTTTGGGAGAATTAAATTCTCAAAACTCAATTCCTCCTCTGTGTTTTAGATCTGCATGGCAGGATCTCAACCCAATGAGAATTAAATTCTCAATTCATGGAGAGATGTGCACTTTGCAGATCCTCAACCAGAGAAAGAACTAAGTTCTTTTCTTTTTATAAGAGTTAAACTCTTTTGAGAATTAAATTCTCTTTTGAAGCCTCCCTTTTCTTACCTAGGGTTTTTCTTTTGCAAACAATTAAATTCTCTTCTCTTTTCTTTTTTTCTCTTGAGAATTAAATTCTCCTCCCTCTGTTTTTCTCTCTAAAAAAAAAGGTAGATCCCCTTTCTTCTCTTCTCTTGACTCCTATTTATAGGAGAAGGAAATGAATCAATTTGTTTAGCAAATCTCTCATTGAAAGATTTGATTTGATTTCATAATTAATATGATTCTTTAGGTCACACAGTGAATTTTTATTCACCGTTGGATTTTAAATCCAAAGATATTCTGTTTGTTATTTCGGTGAGATTTAGGGAGATCTTTCCTTATTTAAGATTTTTCCATAAATTGGTGATTTTTAATCACCCTTGGATCTTTAATCCAACGGTCCCCATAATCCTTTTCTATTTGGAAAGATTTAGAAGCTTTTAGAATTTAATTCCATTAACTTGTGAGGCTTTCGAAGCCAGTCACGTGCTGACACGTGATCCTTGGTCACGTGTGAGCACGTGACCCCCAATTGAGTTCTTTTCTTAGCGTTTATTTATACTTCAGTTTTAACCATCACGTGTCAATACGTGACCATTGGTCACGTGTGAGCACGTGATACCTCCTTGAGGTGACTTCTGATTTTTAATCAGGGAACAGATTTTAGAATTTAATTCTATTCATTATTTTAGAAGCCTTAAGAGCCCATCACGTGTCTGCACGTGACCCATGGTCACGTGTGAGCACGTGATGCCCCATTGGGGTCTTTCCTGAGTTTTTATTATATCTTTTAACTCCTCCAGCGGGTTTTTAAAGGTCCA
Organism: Agapanthus africanus; assembly: GCA_030015575.1. NCBI lineage: Eukaryota > Viridiplantae > Streptophyta > Magnoliopsida > Asparagales > Amaryllidaceae > Agapanthus > Agapanthus africanus. The sequence continues at coordinate 480,446,636 of JASDDO010000010.1, read as the reverse complement.
TCACGTGTGAACACGTGATACCTCATAACTTTTGATCCCGGATGAATTATGAGGCCCATAATATATCAAATCGAAGGGTTTTTCGAGATACTTCCAATACCATCAGAATTTAATAGTTTCTCCTTCGGGAGTTTATCAAAATATAGGCCGGAAGATACTGGTTCGCATTTCTTTAAGCGTATCACTGCCATTTGATACCTTGGACTCCTTTGCGTAGAAATTTTTGGCGGGAACAGGGATAACCTGAGTCGAGGTAGTCCCTGCAATAAGATAAAAAAGAAGAGTTAGTTTACCCATAAAAAAAGGTGGAATGAAGGCACAGTGAGCCGAAATATACCAAGGCCCAACGAAGCGCGAAACCTCTCTTCCTCTTCAAAAGTCTTGAGGGAAGCTGCGAGGGCCTCTTCGGCGGAGATACCTGTTGTAAAGGAAAACGTCAGTCAAGGCATAATAATTAAAATAACCGCGGAAAGATATGACCGAAGAATACCTGATTGTGCGATGGTGATTCGTGCTGCCTCATCAAGAGCTAGTTACTTTGAAACCGCGTTGGCAGCCTCGAGATCGGTATCATCCGGCGCCATGAATAAGCCTTCATTGGTCCCGTATTCGTTCAATCCCTCGCTGTAAGGAGCATGGGGCTCCTGGCCGAATACAACATCCGCAGAAAGTATAGACTTCCTTTTCTTCTGCGAACGAGTGCTGGAGGCTGATAACACAAGCTTGCGCTTGGCGGGCAGCTTTGGGTGACGAGTCCCGATCTCAGTACCCACGCCAGACTCGAGAGACGCCATAACCACCACTTCTACAGGCACATGGGGTAGGGGAAGCTCAGGCATAACACGTGGTACCACAGCCGCAGCAGCTTCTCTCAAGGGAGGACGGACGATGGTCCGTCGCTTTAAGGGAACAGCTGGATTACCAGCCGGGGCGGTGCCCTTGCGATCAAGCAATAATCATTTTTCTTCTCTAATAACGGCGCCCATCGAATGCTGGTACCACGCTACATATACGTTCAGGGCTTTTGGAACGCAACTCAGCTCACTAATAAAGTGATTGGAGCCGGTGTTCAGACGCATAAAATGGTGCAATGCGCTCCGGATACCCTCTTCAATAACAGCTGGCTCAGCTAAGAAGGCCTCAAGCGGGACGCCCTGATTATAGCTTAATTCCCGGGCAAAACGATGTGGGTTGTACCTCATGAACAACGCCGAATCATTCTGCCTAAACACGAGAAAGCCCGTCCTGATGGAGTATAAATGAAGAATCTCCCGAGCTTTCAAGATAGAGACCCCGTCTTTAAAAATGTCCCGTAATGACTGCACCGTTTTTGCAGATTCTTTACCGATGGTTAGAACCTTATCAGTAAAGGTTATGCCATCTCCAACCGTGCGCGGACGAAGGAGCAAACCCCTGGCTTCCCGTTGTGTCGGATTTACAATGGATGCGTCAACTAACTGCATGAACCGAGGGAAGTTATACTTGTCGTAGAAGCAAGGCCTTTTGTGGCACCAAAAACGCCAAGCACATGTAGCTCGATCCATGACATAAAATAATGCATCGAGAAGTTCACGTGCTGCACCCATGGTTCAGTAGTGTCTGCCGCCAAGCTGAGGCCGTGATACAAATGGGCTAACCCAGCGACCCCGACGACCACTTGCATCCCAATAACCATTCGGTGAGTTGGATAAAAAATGGACGGCCTCATATGTCAAGGGTGCATCGGAAGCACAAACCAGCTTAGCCACAGCTCGAGAAACCCCAAAAAGAACGCTTCTTCGTCGATCCCAGGAGCTGCAAGCTCTGCGAAAGAGACGACCGGGGTGTTAGGGAGAAAGAAACTCCTCTGATCCGCCTCCGCTTCCAGCTGGTTGTCCAAACCAATACCAAAAGGATCATCGAGTTTGGAAAATTTCGTGGTTTTCTTCAACAGGACTTCTGAGCGGAGAAAACGGGCGATGAAATCTGTGAAATTAACCCTACGGCCTCCGGATTCGAGAAAAAGGCTCTCGTAGATATTCAACACCTTAATCAAACTGGGGAATTGATGTTGAATGGCGTTATCAGGGGTAAGGCCTGTCATTACTTACTTGGCAGCAAAGACGTACTCGTCCGGAGGAAGCAGCTCCTCGTAGTGTTCTACCCTAATCGGTAAGCCAGAAACCTCTGCAAACTCCTCTAAAGAGATTGAGACTTCTCGATCCAACAGAAGGAAGGTGTGGGTTGGAATATTCCATTGCTCCAGAAAAGCCTTGACCCACCGGGCAGGAGGCGTAGAATATTGGAAAGGAGAAGCGTAAATGGAGGGATACAACCCGAGCTTCAGCAGTTGTGATTTCTTGGCTGAAAAAATATAACGGGCCCATTGCAAATACCCAGCTGGATGATGAGGAGTTAGGCCTATCATATATTGTTGTCCCCAAGGACACGACTCGCCTTGACAGATACGTCGCCCTAAGGTATCCAAAACCATTGGAGGCTGTACGGGTATTGCAGCCATAGAGGGCTGAAGGAGACCCTCTGAAGTCCAGTTAACCTCCTCCACGGTATAGTTCACCGGGGGTGGGTCGGCATAGTGGATCGCTGAAATAGGCTCCGAAGGTGCTGTGCAAGAAAAGCTACGCCGACCCCTGATAATCCGATTGTACCACGTTCCCCATAAATGAAGGTTCTTCCGCTCTGGGTCATGATCTTTGATCAGTGCAAACACTTTCCTATCAACAGGCACTTCAGGGAATTCGCCTTCCGAACGGACAAACGGGAAAGAAATGTCGAAAGACATAGTACCTGCACGAAAAAGAACAAAAAATTAGCCGTCAATGCTACAATTTAAGTTCTGTCACTAGGTACTTTAAATTCGTACCACACTGCAATGCAGTGGAAAGGGGTCAAAGGGGACCCACACAATCTAGATGACAGTTCATCATTAATAAAACAATCTCATCATTTGATGAGACTATCATTAAATGAGGAAATTCTCAAAGGATTCTCATTTAATGAGGGCCCCTCGGGCCAAGGAGTAAATCTCCCATTGAGAGCAGTGCTCTACAACAGAGTGGCATCTGTCTGCTCTGATGATGAAAGGAATAAAAAATTTCTCAAGAAAAATTCTGAAGAGCCATACTCTGTAAAAATGATGGAATAACCCATCAGAAAACTTAAAGTAAAGCTTTTAATGAATTAAAAATTCTGAGATCTTCAAGATCTGTGAACTCTAAGAGTTCTTCATGAACAATGTTACAGTTCATAGGTTAAAATCACCCTAAAATAAAAAGATTATATATCTTGAAGATCTCTGATCTAAAAGATGAGCATGGCTCTAGATAAAATCCCTAAAGTTTTTAGATCTATGATCTAAAGATGAGCATGGCTCTGTTAATGGGTAAAACCCTAAAGATGTATTTTTTAGATCTATGATCTAAGGAGAGCAAAGCTCTGTTAAAAAGTTCAACTCTTACCTAAGTTGGGCAGAGTTTGACTCTTAAGAAATTTCTTAAGGGAAAGAGCTTGGCTCTGAGGGAGAATTAATTCCCAAGAAACAAAGCAAGAAGATGAACAGAGGTCATCTCAAGGGCCTAGGGTCCTATTTATAGGCACTGAGAGCCGTTTCAACTTCCAAGTTAATCTAATGGCGCAGATGCTGCCACCGCTACACTCACGTGTGAGCCACGTGAGCGCAACGGAGGGGGGCATTTGTTTCCCCCAATCAAAGCAAAACTCTGTTCAAATTTTGAAATTTGAAATGAAGTAGCGCTTCATAATAGCGCCATCGCTGAGAGTCAAATACTCTACTGCAGCGCTCACGTACAAAGCACGAGAGCGCTGGCGCTAAGAGTCAAAAACTCTGTTGCAGCGCTCACGTGCAAAACACGAGTGCGCTCGCGCTAGCAGCGCCAGCGCTGATAGTCAAAGATTCTGTTGCAGCGCTCACGTGCAAAATACGAGAGAGCTAGCGATGGAACAAAATGTTCCCCACCGTTGGATCAAAGATCCAATGAAGATGATAAATCATCAATTGACCAGAATAAATGTAACAGCCCTAAATTTCCTGTACAATTTTTTTCAAAAATCCATAAAAGGGTATTTTATCCTGAGCACAAGATATAAGTAATTATTTTGCTTTTTAATTGCAAGTTAAAAGAATGTAACAACTCCATTTTTAGTATATAAAATTTGCTTAAAAATCAATGTATACTTGGGGTATTTACATTTACTGTCATTTCTTTAAGTAATTAATTAGCTCCATAATTACAAGAAGGAGCTTGTAGCTCATTGGTAATACCTTGCACTGCTGAACCAAGCCACCAGAGTTCAAATCCCATACCCCACATTATTTTTAATATTGTTTTATTTTGAAATTTTTAGAAGTTCAAGAGTCAACACGTGATAACTTCCAAAAACCCCACTATACCCCATAAGTTAAATATACCAGTAAGCATACCAACAGACCAGCCACGCCCTGCCTCCCTGACTCGGTCCGACTCGGCCGAGTCGGCCGGCGGACCGGCCGGACTCGGCCGGACGGCCGAGTCCCTTGAACAAAAATTATGGCTTTTCCTCTTCTATACCCCCCTGCATGGTTTAAATGTTCAGACCACTTCCAGAGACACAATTAAACCCCATTTACTCTATTTTTGGTTTTGTTGGTGGCCCATGCAGGTCAGAGCTGTATGGAACCCTACCATGCAGTTCTGTTCTGCGTGAACAACCTAAGCAATATAACACAAGAACCAACAACTAAAACATTCTTTACAATTCATGTTCCTTGAATCTTACAATTTCATATTCCTTGAATCTTATCATTTCATGTACTTGAATCTGTCCTAACCTAAATTTTTCTTCAAGGTTATGGATTCCCCAAACAACACCAGCACCAACTTCAACAACACTCCACCTCCAGTACCAATCACACCTGCCGTTCCTGCTCCACCCAACGAGCAGATGGTTCTACTTGAGGAAATCCGAAATATCCTGATTGGACTACAGCAGCAGACTGCTATATTAGTGAACCGATCAGAAGCAGAAGCACACAGTGTAAAGCGCTCTGCCACCCAGATGGCAAGAGGAGCCTACACTACCCAACCAGCAAAACCCAAGAGACAGAAGGAAACAATTAACCAGTTGAGTCCACACTTCTGCCACTACTGCTAGAGAAATGGACACTTGTGGAAGGACCGTAGGCGTGCAAAAAGCCTGTGCCTAGTTTGTGGCGCATCCGATCATAAAATTGGAAACTGTCCCTATAGATACAAATCATCTCACACACACACCATCTACTCGCAGCAACCAGCTATCCAGACACTTGCACCTAGTCATGCACTCCCAGCACCACCTCCACATGGACTACCTCTACCTAGTCAGGTATCGATGTACCGGCTTACACAGAAAAATGTGCCGAGATGTTAAGCCTCCACCTTAGCAGCCATAGAACCTGAGACTGTGAACCAAGGTAACCCAGGTAACTCGCTCACTTTGACCAAAACTTTTTGCAATATTTCTTTCTTCTAAATATTTTCATACACTACCAACAGTTCTGTCACAAAACTTTCTTTGAATCTGTTGCACTTTCCTTTTACAAATTTCGAGGACGAAATTTTTATAAGGAGGGTAGAATGTAACAACCCTAAATTTCCTGTACAATTTTTTTCAAAAATCCATAAAGGGGTATTTTAGCCTGAGCACAAGATATAAGTAATTATTTTGCTTTCTAATTGCAAGTTAAAAGAATATAACAACTCCATTTTTAGTGTATAAAATTTGCTTAAAAATCAATGTATACTTGGGGTATTTATATTTACTGTTATTACTTTAAGTAATTAATTAGCTCCATAATTACAAAAAGGAGCTTGTAGCTCATTGGTAATACCTTACACTGCTGAACCAAACCACCAGAGTTCAAATTCCATACCCCACATTATTTTTAATATTATTTTATTTTGAAATTTTTAGAAGTTCAAGAGTCAACACGTGACAACTTCCAAAAACTCCACTACACCCCATAAGTTAAATATACCAGTGAGCATACCAACAGACCAGCTACCCCCTGCCCCCCTGACTCGGCCCGACTCGGCCGAGTCGACCGGCGGACCGGCCGACTCGGGCCGGCAGCGCCGAGTTCCCTGAACAAAAATTGTGGCTTTTCCTCTTCTATACCCCCTGCATAGTTTAAATGTTCAGACCACTTCCATAGACACAATTAAACCCCATTTACTCTATTTTGGTTTTGTTGGTGGCCCATGCAAGTCAGAGCTGTATGGAACCTTACCATGCAGTTCTGTTCTGCGTGAACAACCTAAGCAATATAACACAAGAACCAATAACTAAAACATTCTTTACAATTCATATTCCTTGAATCTTACAATTTCATATTCCTTGAATCTTATCATTTCATGTACTTGAATCTGTCATAACTTAAATTTTTCTTCAAGGTTATGGATTCCCCAAACAACACCAGCATCAATTTCAACAACACTCCATCTCCATTACCAATCACACCTGCCGTTCCTGCTCCACCCAACGAGCAGATGGTTCTGCTTGAGGAAATCCGAAGTATCCTGATCGGACTGCAGCAGCAGACTGCTATATTAGTGAACCGATCAGAAGCAGAAGCACAGTGTAAAGCGCTCTGCCACCCAGATGGCAAGAAGAGCCTACACTACCCAACCTACAAAACACAAGAGACAGAAAGAAACAACTAACCAGTTGAGTCCACACTTCTGCCACTACTGCTAGAGAAAGGGACACTTGTGGAAGGACCGTAGGCGTGCAAAAAGCCTGTGCCTAGTTTGTGGCGCATCCGATCATAAAATTGGAAACTGTCCCTATAGACGCAAATCGGCTCACACACCCACCATCTACCCGCAGCAACCAGCTATCCAGACACCTGCACCTAGTCTTGCACTCCCAGCACCACCTCCACATGGACCACCTCTACCTAGTCAGGCATCGATGTACCGGCTTACACAGAAAAATATGCCGAGACGTCAAGCCTCTACCTTAGCAGCTATAGAACCTGAGACTGTGAACCAAGGTAACTCAGGTAACTCCCTCACTTTGACCAAAACTTTTTGCAATATTTCTTTCTTCTAAATATTTTCATACACTACCAACAGTTCTGTCACAAAACTTTCTTTGAATCTGTTACACTTTACTTTTACAAATTTCGAGGACGAAATTTTTATAAGGAGGGTAGAATGTAACAACCCTAAATTTTCTGTACAATTTTTTTCAAAAATCCATAAAGGGATATTTTAGGCTGAGCACAAGATATAAGTAATTATTTTGCTTTTTAATTACAAGTTAAAAGAATGTAACAACTCCATTTTTAGTGTATAAAATTTGCTTAAAAATCAATGTATACTTGGAGTATTTACATTTACTGTTATTACTTTAAGTAATTAATTAGCTCCATAATTACAAGAAAGAGCTTCCAGCTCATTGGTAATACCTTGCACTGCTGAACCAAGCCACCAGAGTTCAAATCCCATACCCCACATTATTTTTAATATTGTTTTATTTTAAAAATTTTAGAAGTTCAAGAGTCAATACGTGATAACTTCCAAAAACCCCACTATACTCCATAAGTTAAATATACCAGTGAGCATACCAACAGACCAGCCACCCCCTGCCCCCTGACTCGGCCCGACTCGGGCCGGACGGCCGAGTCCCCAACTGAGAAATCCTGGCTCTTAGGCTACTCTACCTCCCTGCACACTTCAATTTTCCAGATCAGTTCCAGAGACCTTTGAAATCCCCATTTACTCCATTTTTAATGAATTTTAATACATTTTTACATTTTTTCAATTTAAACTCTTCATCTACCCTAACCCTAGCCTAACCCTATAAATACCACCCTACACTCTACCCCCTAACCCCAAAACCCTGAGCGAACTCTCAAGAAATCTTTAGAAACCCTAGTGTGCAATCGAAGTGAGCGAAAGGCGAAGTTCCGGCGAATTTTCCGGCAACGACCCTAGGAGATCCCGGCGATGAAACGACGCACCGACGACTCCTCCCGATCCATCTTCGTCTTGTCTTTGATCAAAACCCGTAAATCCCAATTCTATCTTGTCTATTCTTTTCTAGAAAGACGGAATTACAAAACCCGACGGAATCAAAACAAAACCGATTTCCGATTCGGTTTCTTCCTAAAACCTCCTTTTTCTTTAATACAATTATGCTAAAACCAATTCATGTTGACTATTAAACACTAATCAACCATATTGATCAAGTTTCATATCAAATGTAATTGCTATTTCCATTTTATTGTATTTTTTCATTAAAATACCACATAGTTCATTTCTACATTTAAACCATCAAAACCCTTGCTATACCTTTAAGTAGATCACGAGATAATGATCTACCTCCTCACACACTCATATGCAACATAGCACAATACCCTCAGGAACATAGAATACGGGAAAACGAATCATTGCAAATAAATACCATTTACTTAATAAAAACCGTTTTCTAAAAGATTTAGTATTTTGCATAAATCTTTGCAAAGCGCCGCTATAACCCATTTGGGGGACCCGTTCGGGATAGTGCGGATTATCGCACATCCTCGGGCTTCGTAGTGCGAGATGCAGACCTCCACAATGAGCATTCGGTCTCGAAAGATTTAAAATACGAAAATCTAAAGAAAATGAGATTTTTAGAAATATTATATATATTAAAAATTATTTTCATATAAATATATGTATATATATATACTTAAAATATCTATTTTGTAATAATATAAATATTCCATTTTTTTCTAAAAATATCATAAGAATCATTTTACACTAAAATACCATGAATTCCCTACTAATCAATATTACAAATAAATATCTTTATTTATGAAATTAGGATATTTTCACTAGAAATATCACAATATAAAATCTGAATTCATTACAACTCTAAAGACGATAACTAAATACTTGGGGAGTATTTTGAAAAGTATATAATAGTATTTTTACATAAAACCCCCTCAAGTCCTACAAAATTATCCTAAAGACCCTAGTAAACATAGGTTTAAGCGGGACCAATCTCTTGAGCCTCAGGGAACCGGAGAAGTGGGTGCTTGCCTATCTATGGCAGACAACTTAACAACGGTGTTATCAATATGGTAATCGTTTTTGAAAAAGACACAAATCCTGCCGCCCATGTGCAGCGGTTACCGATAACATCAAAACCATCAGTACTTCAATTTACTTTTCTAATTGTCTGACTCGGAATGAGTCTTCTTATTAATAATCTGTTTGAATATAATTCAAGTACAATCTATAATCTACAATTTATAATTTACAATATTACAATTCAACATGAATCCATTATTCCATATATTCAATCTATCAACTTGACCGAACCGAACCATAGATATACATTCCATTTACATGATTATACATTTACATCCATGATTCTACAGTTACACAAATGATTCTTCAGTTACATCCGTTTATTGATATCATGATTTCGGTCAATCATCCAAACATACAATCTATACAATACAAGACAATACAATACAACAATACAATCAATATAACACGGGGTTTAAGGGGTAAACTGGTACGTAAGGTGTTAAAAGTGGCACGAGACTGCAAGATTTAAGACACCTAACCGTATCCAATTGCCGTTGTTTCGGGTTGCATAACGGAGCCTTGTACTCTATATTCCGTTTGCCCTGGTCTCTAGCATATAGGGACCCCTCTCGTATACACTGGCATCTTTCTGTACCAAGCTACAAACAATAGCGTTAACACAATATTATAACAATATACTACAGCTCTAAAAGCTACCTTCTTATTCTGTCTATTCTACTTCTCCCTTATCTTTAGGACTTACCGAGCGATCTGTTCGCTGACGACATTCTCTTTCTTTCTTCTTTGAATGTCGTCAGGTGATCTGGACACGTCAGAGATCGAGCCCACGAGTGAAGACTTAGACTAATTCAGTGAAGACCCCGAGCTCTAGTTCATTGTACACTTTCCATTTCAGTACTTTTCATTTCTGCCATTATTTAGGCATTGCTTTATTTCAGTTGTATTTACTTTCCATGTACTGTACAGAAAGAATGTGAATAAATAAAGTTGTTGTTTAATTATATCTTGTCTCTTGTGCATTTACTTTTATATTGCTTAGAAACGCTTAGCGTATTTACTTCACAGTAAATACGTAGCGGCCCAGCCGCGTCCTCTGCTCGTATACTGGGAAACGGGGCGTGACAATAAAATTCTGTTAAGAAAACATTCCTCAGAATCTTTCCAAACAGGAAAGATTGTGCTCTGAAAATCAGAGTACCGTTGGATCAATGATCCAATGGTGATTAAAAATCACCAAAATACAGAATAAATTCTGTATGGGGAAAATTTTCCAATCTTATTAAAAATAAGAAGATTGCCTTCTGTAAATCAAAAGCCCTTGGATTAAAGATCCAACGGAGGAAACATCCCCAAATCAATTAGAGAAAAGATCTCCTTAGCTGATTCAACAAATCAGCCTTCACTATATAAAGGACCCAAGATTTCAAGTCTTGCATAGAGAGACCTACCCATAAGCTTTCAAATCGAAAGAGAAAAAGAGAGAGGAACTCCTCCATAAACTTTGAGAAATTTCAGAAAGAAGAGCAAGCTCTCAGCAGAAGAAGAATTTCTTCAAGGTAAAATAAAGAGATCAAAGTATCTTATCAGAAAAAGAACTTAGTTCTTATGCTAGATCATAAATCTATAAGAAAACTGTCTTTCACAAAAGAGATCATAATGTCTCATTATAAAAGGGGGGAGAATAATTCAATTATCTTAGGATCACAGATCCATAAAGGCAAAGCTTTTCACTAAAAACATAAGAGATTGAAATATCTCCTATAAAATAAGAATATTGTTCTTAGATCCACGAGACAAAGTCTCTTATAAGAGAGAATTTAATTCTCAGAGCGCAGAGTTGCCTAAAAAGAGCCTTAGCGCTCAAACTAAAAAAAGCGCTTCAGCGCTCTAAAACCTAGCGTACAGCGCTGCAGAGCCCTAGCGCTCCAATTAAATAAAGCGCTTAAGCGCTCCAAATTTAGCGCACAGCGCTGCAGAGCCTTAACGCTCCAAATTTAAAGAAGCGCTCTGCGCTCATTGACTAGCGTTCAGCGCCAAGCGCGCCACTGGCTCTTCACGTGTGCGCTACTCAACAGAAACGGTCTGCGCTCATTAACCGGAGCTCAGTGCCAAGCGCGCCACGTGCTCCTCATGTGTGCGCTGAGAGAACATAAATTATTCTTTAAATGATAAAGCCCAGAGCCATAATGAGTGCTCAATATTCAATAAAAGACAAAAATTTGTCAGCACCAATGCTCAGCATTGTTAAATAAAAAAGGACCGAGCCTAATTAAATGTCTAACATTTTAACTGAATGGGTCGAGCCCAAGTTGTCCACAGATCTCTAATTCAGATTAATTGAGCCCATATGCTCATAAATCTTTGATCATAGTCCCAAATTGGACCACATATCTCCCAACCAATATTGGTTCAAGGGTACATCTCTTCACTCCTCTGATATTTGTCGTTGTAATCCTTTAACGTCTTCAGAGAGGTGAAGGGTCCTGACAACCAGACATTCCACGGGCTGTGGGGTCCTTAAACTCCTAGACTATGACGTATTTAAACTTTACAGACTATGACGTCTTTAAACTATGGACTATGATGTCCTTAAACTCCATGGACTATGATGTCCTTAAACTTATGGACTGCAAAGTCCCTAAACTAAAACAATAGGGCCCAAATGCTCTTTTGTTGGATCTAAATGATCCCGTTAAGTTGATCTTAGTCTAAAATTAGACTAATGTGTCCTTAACAAACGTTGAGTTGATCTTAGTCTAAAACTAGACTAACGTATCCTTAACAAACGTTTAAGTTGATCTTAGTCTCAAATGAGATTAACGATCCTTAAACCCAAACCAAAACCCAAATCTAAGAAAATACGGATTTGGACTAATCCACACCCTACGGGCGACAACATAAATTAGTCTCCGTATACAATCCACGGGCAACCAAAAATAAAACAAACATACACGACATGAAGTGACCATCTGGAGAAAAAGAAAGTTATTACCGCGATGACTGCAGGGGCTTGCGACTGCAGAGAAGAGCGTCCTCACAATCAAAAATCCATCAAACGAGGGGGAATCTGACGAAGTCTGCTACAACGGCCGCATCCGTCTAAACCTACGATATAGGTACCATAAATCAACTTGGCATCTTCGGAGAGGTGGACAGATAAATCCAAATAGCATCTGCCCCTAAATTCAGACAAGACGTTTGTCTTCCCGGTCTTTCGACGGAGAACAGACATCTTCTGTACCAAGCTACAACTGCGCTAACATTATAATAAAATATTATAAAACTATACTCTCTCTGTCTATTCTATTCTCCCTCATCTTTTGGGACTTACCGAGCGATTTTTCGCTGACGACATTCCTTTTCTTCTTTCTTTAGAATGTTTTCAGGTGATTCGGACCTTCTGGAGCCAGATCCCACCAGCGAGGACTTGGACCAGCTAGCCTTTGACCCGGAGCTCTAGTTTACTTGTACATTTCATTTTCATTTCTGTTATGCCACTGTTTTGGCATTGCTTTCATTCCATGTATTTACTTTTCATTGTATTGTAAAAAGAATGTTAATAAATAAAGTTGTTGTTCATTTACATCTTGTCTCTTGTGTACTTTTCTTTTATATTGCTTAGATACGCTTAGCGTGTTTATTTCTGAGTATATGCGTAGCGGACCTCGTCGCGCCCTCTGCCCGTACACCGGGAAGCGAAGCGTGAAAGAAACGGCGCAACCTTCAGCCTTGCTTAGTGTCATGACCCAAATTTAGGCACGTGACCGGCACTTAAACCACGTGACGTCAACAGCCGTACGCAATTTAAGTAAGCCGAAACCCAGAAATCTAAACCACCCCAAAAAGGGATAAGTGGAGAAAACATAGTTAAAAACCTTTAGAAATCTCAAGTAAAAATCTTTAAACTTAAGTTTACTTTCTTAAAAATTTCGGCAGCACCTCGTTTGTAAAAACTAGCCCCGAAAACGGGTACAACATAGAATATAAATAAAATATCCCCAAACGGGAGAAAATCACACCCAACGGCGGAAACAACCACCACAAGTATATATATGACGCCGTAACGAAGAAATATAAATGAAAACAGCATAAGAAGCTAAAACTTATAACAAGGCCGGCTCCCACGTGCACGGCACCCAGAGTCACAAAATAATACAACATCGATCCTCATAAGTCGTCTCTAAGTCAAATACATGAAGTGGTAGATGGAAAGTACTAGATACAAAAGATAAATAATGAACATCATCGGATAACCGCAAAACCCACTTATAGCAAAAGGCCTCACAGCCAACCGTAGCGGTATCCGCAAAAGTAGAGATAATAAGAAGCCCTGCCGCGACTACTCTAAGGGTAAACCCTGCAAAACACTGTGGCACAACAGGGGTGAGTTGCCAACTCGTAAATAGTAAAAAACATCATACTATAATCACAAGTATGCACTAACAGCGATAATCTATCATATGTAATCTGATAGCATAAGTATGACAATATGAATATGCAACTATCATGATCAAGGTACACCACTAGGGTACTATATCTAAATGAATCAAATGCATATCAAATAAATCCTGAGCGTAGGATAAATAATAAAGCTTATGCACAAATCATCAGCATGGAAAAACCTGGTGTCTATCAACGACATCCCAAATCCCAAAATCCTCAGGCGCCGTCACCAGGACTGGCCCTCATACCCTATAAATCTCATGGAACCTGAGTGCCCAACATCGGTACTTGAAAATATCATACGCATGTCCAACATCGACACGTAAATCCACATATCGTATCTGTACATCTCACAGAACCTGATTGTCCAACCCGACACTCGCAATCCACGGAACCTGAGTGTTTAACCTCGACACTCGCAATCCACATATCCATACATCTCACGGAACCTGAGTGTCCAACCTGACACTCACAATCAACGGAACCTGAGTGTCCAACCTCGACACTTGCAATCCATATATCAAGAGAAACCGGGTTTTCAAAACAATACACATTTCTTGAAGTATCCCCGCGGTTCTCAAATCCAGAAAATCACATGAAATCCATATCTTAATGCGTAAATCCATATAATATGATGTATGCCACATAGAACAACAATATGAGCATATCAAGGGAAAATCCGCTATTTAAATGCATCAAGTTATTAAATATATCACGTGGTTCCCAATTATCCAAATCCAACACAACATCATATAAAGTGAACATGTAGCTATAGCAAGGTATATGTGTAAGCATGTAGGTATGCATGTATGCTATATTTCATATGCGCAATAGCACAATAATCAACGTCTCAATGTCAATGATAATACAATACCACATAGGGGTATATGTAACTATACCAATATATGTGTTGCGCGTGTCATGGCAATTACCAACTGTGCGGGTGTAGCATACAATTTAGTACTCGTGCAACATGAACCGTCAGTAATGGTGCAGTGTCCAATAGGTACCAAGTCAAGACACAACAGGTAATAATATGCAATGAAGCTCATGTGCAATCAACTCATATGCGTATAGACATGCATCTATAATATCATATCCAGCCTTGACGCATAACGCCATACGGGCGATTTCCCCGTAGATGTTAAATCTACTTACCGATGATCTCGAGCTAATAAAATCGGACCACCTGCTTCTCTTTGTTCGCAGCGTTCGAAGTCTCCGCCTGCGATCCTAAAATTTCACAAACACAACACATAAAGCTAAATATCTTGCGCCGACACAAAGACAATGAAATGCAAGGATAACGTCTATAAGATATACACACTATGCACCTAGTGCACAAAATGCGTACGATATCGGCACAACCCTAGCTGGGAACGCTAAACTACACAAACACCAAGCCTAGACCCCGACCGTATCGATCGCGCATTCACAACACAATATATACCGTGGAAGATAATATATATAACATTGCAACGTCAATTTAAACCCACACCTAATTTTACCGAAAACCTAGAAAGCAACTTTTAATCATTTTAGCTCAAGTCTAGAAGTTTAAACAAATCTAGCGATCACAATCATCATATAGTAGCTTAATTAAGTCACACAAAGCTTTACCAAAATTTTAATCTCACCCATATAAGATTTAGTAAAAGTTAGTTTGCAATTAAGCTTAATTAGACAATTAGGAAAATAACAAATAACATTCTCACAACTAGGTAAAGTTTTCCAAGTCTACACTTCTCCATTAACCATTTCAACCAATCAAAATCCTAATTTGATGTTCATATCTCTTTCTAGAATTCCCAAAACATGCTAATTAAAGCTTTATTTAAAAATCTAATAACTAGATTAAGGTATTAAAACAAGAACTTGAACTTAGGGTTAGGATTTATACCTCAAACTTGATCCAAAAACTTGCAACTAGATCAACAAAATAACCTCCAAAATGCTATCTTTCATGAAGATCTAAGCTTAGTTAAGCTTAAGAAATAATGGGTATGGATTTGTATTTGAGTTTGTGGGATTATTTGATAATTTTTGATGATTTATTTAAGCTTTTAGAAGTGAAAATGGGGTGAGAAAAGAGAGAGGGTAGCAAGGGGGAGGGTTCGGCCAAGCTAGGATGAAGAGGGGGTTTGTGGAATTGTGTGGAAAATTATAGTCTAAAACATCATTTAAATCTCATTAAAGCACCTACCATTCATGCCACATCTTAATCTTTAATTAAAGTTTTCTTTAATTCCAACAAATATCTAGATATTTTCAAGGATATTTTGCGAAGAAAGTTTAATGCTTAATCTTGTGATTAAGTTAGTATAGATTCACTTTAGCATAATTAACCCAATCAAATTTTTAATTACCACTAATTAAGTGCATAATTAAAGGCTTATAATAATATTTTAATTAAGGAAAAATATTAAAGTGCACTAAAATTTTCAAGTGACAACTAAAAACCGCAAACTAGCAATTTCAAAGTTAAACTAGGTGCAGTTAATTCTATACTGAAAAATGATCACTTCAGGGTTTTTACGGAAAACATAGTTTATTTTACCTATTAACGGAAAATTCACATAACGATTTCTAAAACGTTACAATCTTCACCCCTTAAAAAAATTCGGTCTCCGAATTTAAAATTTTAACTATGCGTACCTTCGAAGAGATGACGGAATTTTTTCCGCATCTCGCTCTCGGCCTCCCAAGTGATCTCTTCACTAGTAGGGCTACGCCAAAGAACTTACACAGATGGCAAGACCTTTGACTGAAATTTCTTCACCTACCGATCCAATATAACTACCGGCTGCTCGGTGAACGAAAGATCGCGCTCTAGCTGAACAGTCTGGTGCTGAATTATGTGATAAGGATCATGAAGGTATCTACGAAATATCGACACATGGAAAACGGGGTGAACATCCGGAAAACTGGGCGGAAGTGCTAAACGATAGGAAACGGCACCAACTCGCTCAAGGATCTCGAAAGGACCTACAAATCTGGGACCGAGCTTCCCCTTTTTCCCAAATCTCATAACGCCCTTCATCAGAGAAATCCGCAGGAATAGATGATCCCCCACTGCGAACTCAAGTCTGTGACGACGACGGTCGACATAAGACTTCTTCCTGCACTGGGTTGTCTCATCCTGGCCTGAATCAGCTGGATCTTCTCCGTAGTCTCCTGAACTAGCTGAGGTCCCAAAACCCTACTCTTGCTGAGTTCGGTCCAACAGACTGGCGATCGACACTTCCTACCGTACAAAGCCTCAAAAGGTGCTATCTGAATAGTCTCCTGAAAGCCATTATTGTAAGAGAACTCAATCAACGGCAAGTGACGATCCCAACTGCCACTAAAATCAAGCACGCATGCACGAAGCATATCCTCCAGAGTCTGTATAGTCCGCTCTAACTGACCATCAGTCTGCGGATGGAAATCGGTGCTAAAACTCAACCGGGTACCCAAACGTTCATGAAGCTTCTGCCAAAGACGGCTAGTAAACTGGGTGCCCCTGTCGGATACGATGTATGTGGGAATGCCGTGCAAACGCACAATCTCATCTATGTACAACTGAGCATACTGAGCATAACCGAAAGTGGTCTTCACTGGAAGGAAGTGAGCCGCTTTCGTCAACCGGTCAACAATTACCCAAATGGATTCATACCCTCGACTGGCCCTGGATAGACCCACAACGAAGTCTATAGAAATCTGATCCCATTTCCACTCCGGAACGGGTAAAGGCTGCAACTCTCCTACCGGTCTCTGATGCTCAGCCTTGACTTGTTGACAAGTCAGGCACCTCGAAACAAAGTCTGAAACAACACTCTTCATCCCTGCCCACCAGTAAATGTCTCTCAAGTCACGGTATATCTTGGTGGAATCTGGATGAACGCTAAAGGCTGACTGATGTGCCTGCTCTAGGATCTCGCGTCTCAACCCATCGGTATCTGGTACACACAAGCGAGTCCCGTAACGTAGCACACCCTGGTCATCAATCATGAACTCCGAATTCGTATCCTGCCGAACAAGCTCAAGAATCTCAGACAAAAGGGCATCACTAGGTTGCGCCTCACGAATACGATCAAGTAGAAGTGGACGGGCGCGGACATGAGCAAGCTGTCCCCCAGTGGAAGTGAACTCAAACTGTACTCTACCGTCTCACAAGATCTGCCAATCTGCAGAAAATTGTCGCTGAATTGCGCTCAACTGGGACAAGCTACCCTCGGGCCTACGACTCAAGGCATCAGCTAGCACATTCGCCTTGCCCGGGTGATAAAGGATCTCACAATCATAATCCCTTACAAGCTCCATCCAACGGCGCTATCTCAGATTCAGATCCCGCTGCTGGAAGATGTACTTCAAGCTCTTGTGGTCCATGAAAATCTGACACGACTCCCCGTACAAGCAGTGTCTCTAAATCTTCAGCGCAAAGACTACCGCGGCCATTTTAAGATCGTGAGTGGGATAATTCTGCTCGTATTTCTTCAGCTGCCTAGAAGCATAAGCAATCATCCTATCATGCTGCATCAGTACACAACCGAGCCCCACTCGAGAAGCATCACAATAAACAACAAAGCCACTCGATCCAGAAGGCAAAGATAGAACTGGTGCAGTCATCAACCGAGTCTTCAACTGCTGAAAACTTTACTCGTATGCCTCAGTCCAAAGAAAAGGAACTCCCTTCCGGGTCAGTCCGGTCAGCGGTGCAGCGATACTCGAGAAATCCTGCACGAAACGGTGGTAATAACCAGCTAAGCCCAAAAAGCTACGAACCTCTATCACAGATACAGGTCTGGGCCAAAGCTGTACAGACTCGATCTTCCTCGGGTCTATAAGAATACCGTCACCCGTCACCACATGACCCAGGAATTCAACTCTATCAAGCTAAAATGCGCACTTTGAGAATTTAGCATACAGATGGTGCTCTCTCAATGTCTGCAAGGCAATCCTCAAGTGCTGCTCATGCTCCTCTCGACTCCTAGAGTAGACCAGAATGTCATCAATAAACACAATAATAAACTGGTCGAGGAACGGCCTGAAAATCCGGTTCATCAGATCCATGAACGTTGCTGGCGCATTGGTGAGTCCGAACGACATCACCAAAAACTCATAATGGCCGTAGCGCGTACGAAAATCAGTCTTCGGAATGTCAGCATTCCGAACCCGCAACTGATGATAACCTGATCGTAAATCAATCTTAGAAAAATGTTTCACACCCTAGAGCTGATCAAACAAATCGTCAATGTGAGGTAAAGGATACCTATTCCACACCGTAACTCGGTTCAATTGACGATAATTCATACACAATCTCAAATTGTTGTCCTTCTTTTTTACAAACAGAATAGGAGCTCCCCAAGGCGAAACACTCGGACGCACAAGTCTCCTATCAAGCAACCCTTGTAATTGATCTTTAAGCTCTTTAAGTTTAGCCGGGGCCATCCGGTAAGGCGGTATAGAAATAGGACCCGTGCCGGGAATTAGATCAATGCAAAACTCAATATCGCGCTCTGGCGGCAAACCTGGTAACTCATCAAGAAAAACGTCGGGAAACTCTCGCACGATAGGAACCCAGTCCAACGACTCTGCTGTGGGTCCAGTATCATGAATGAAAGCCAAGAATCCCCAAAATTCTCTCCTCAAAAGCCGACTAGCGCAATGGGCTGAAATCAAACTGTGAGGGGCGGCACCACGGTCCCCTGCACAACAAGAACTGACTCGCCGGGAAAACAAAACCTAACTGTCTTCTCGCGGCAGTCCACGGACGTGTAGCAAGTAGCTAACCAGTCCATGCCTAGAAGAACGTCGAAGTCCAACATCTCAAGAAGGATCAAGTCGACGGACAAATCTCTATCTCCAATACGAACAACACACGACCGAAACACATGTCGCGCAACAAACGACTCGCCAACAGGAGTAGTCACGACAAGCGGCTGATTTAGCAAACACGACTCTCGGCCTAACCTCGGCACAAAGTGCGTAGAAACATACGAATGCGTAGATCCCGGATTAAACAAAACATGTGCATCAAAAGAACATACAGAAAGAGTACCTGAAACCATAGCATTGGACGCATGCGCGTCCTGATGAGTCAAGGCAAACACCCGAGCCTGCCCTCTACTAGCGACTGGCTGACCTCCGCCTCTGCCACCCCGTCCCCTCAGAACAAAACCATCGCGACCACGACCTCTCTGAACATGAGTCTGACGTGGAGCAACAATAGGCATAAGAGGCAACGACCTCTGAGGTAGAGAAAGTGGTAGGGTAACATGTGGTACAGCTGCCTCACCCTCACGTGGCTCAGTACAGTCTCGAGTGCGATGACACAAACTCCCGCACTGGAAATATCCAGATGAAAACTGCTGACCCTCCTGGGGATAAGAGCTAAATAACCAGCCTTGTCCTGAGCCTCCACCACCCCCAGTACCTGAACGGAATCTATCACGGCGTCTAAACGTCTGTCTCCGTGCTGACACACCAGTACGAACCCTCTTCGGTTTCGGAACAACCGACATCTCGGAAAGACGCTCCTCAACCAATAGAGATGCGTCCACCGCTGCTGCATACATGTCACAATGTTGTACGCTGATAGCGAGAAACAACTGTGTAAGCAGGCCTCGTGTAACAACCCTAATTTTCCTATACAAATTTTTGTACAATTTTTTTCAAAATTGGTTAAAGGGGTATTTATTGCCTGAGCACAAGATAAGTAATTAATTAGCAATTTAATTACAAGAAAGAGCTTGTGGCTTATTGGTAATACTTTGCACTACAGAACCAAGCCACCAGAGTTCAAATCCCATACCCTATATTATTTCTAATATTGTTTTATTTTTTATTTTTAGAATACCAACAGTTTACAGGTGCATTACTCACAAAAAAATCCCACTACACCCACAAATATTAATGTACCAGTGAGAAGGTGAGACGACGGCACACACCCCGGTGGCCGGACTCGGCCGGGATCGGCCGAGTCGGCCGGCGGACCGGCCGACTCGGGCCAGCGCCGCCGGCCGGACTCGGCCGGACCACCGAGTCCCCAGCTGATGAAATCTGCCTCTTGGGCTCCCCTACCCTCCTGCACACTTCATTTACCTAGATCGGTTCCAGAGAATTCATAAAGCCTCATTTACTCTATTTTTTAATACATTTTAATATATTTTTATATTTTTTTCAATTAAACTCTTCATCTACCCTAACCCTAGCTTAACCCTATAAATACCACCCCTAAACACTACCCCCTCACCTCAAAGTTCTGAGCCAACTCTCAAGAAATCTCTAAAATCCCTAGTGTACTTTGGAAGAAGCAAAAAGCGAAACTCCGGCGAATTTTCCGGCAACAATCCTAGGAACTCCCGGCGATGAATCGACGCACCGGCGAAGCCTACGTCTCCCTCTTCCTCTCATCTAACCTCGAAACCTGTAAGTCCCACCTTCCCCCTTGTCTACTCTTTCTGAAAATACGAAATTCTAAAACCCGACGGAATCGGACAAATCCGATTTCCGGTTCGGTTCTTCCTAAAATCTCACTTTTCCTTTAATACAATCTTGTTAAACCATTACATGTTGACTATTAAACACTAACTAATCATATTGAGCAAGTTCCATATCAAAAGAAATTGCTATTTCCATTTTACCGTACTCTTTCATTAAAATACCATATGGTTTCATTTTCGACATTTAAACCGTTATAAACTTGCTATACCTTTAAGTAGATCACAAGGTAATGATCTACCTCCTCACACACTCATATGCAACATAGCACAATACTTTCGGGAACACAGAATACGGGAAAACGACACCTTTTCAAATAAATACCATTACTAATAAAACCGTTTTCTAAAAGATTAGTATTTTACACAAATCTTTGCAAAGCGCCGCTACAACCCATTTTGGAAACCCGTTCGGGATGGTGCGGGTTATCGCACATACTCGGGCTTAGTAGTGCGAGATGCAGACCTCCGCAAGGAGCATTCGGTCTCGAGAGATTTAAAATACGACATCTTAAGAAAAATGAGATTTCTAGAAATATAATATATTGAAATTATTTATATATATATATATATATATATATATATAAGTAACATTAAAATATCTATTTTTTAATAATATATATATTCCAACTCTTTTCAAAAATCATAAGAATCATTTTACATTAAAATACCATGAATTCCATACAAGTCAATATTACAAATAAATACCCTTTATTATGAATTTAGAATATTTTTATTAGAAATATCACAATTATAAAATCTATATTCATGATAACTCTAAAGACGATAACAAAATACTTGGGGAGTATTTTGAAAAGTATACAAAAGTATTTTTACATAAAACCCCCTCAAGTTCTATAATTTACCCTAATGGCCCTAGTAAATATAGGTTTAAGCGGGACCAATCTCTTGAGCCTCAGGGAGCCGGAGAAGTGGGTGCTTGCCTATTTAAGGTAGACAATTAACAACGGTGTTATCAATACGGTAATCGTCTTTGAAAAAGACACAAATCCTGCTGTCCATGTGCAGCGGTTACCGATAACATCAAAACAATCAGGACTTCAATTTACTTTTCTAATTATCTGACTCAAACTGAGTCTCATTAATAATCTGACTTGAATATGATTCAAATACAATCTATAATCTACAATCTACAATATTACAATTCAACATGAATCCATGAATCCATTTATCCATACATTCAATATATTCAGTCTATACAACTTGACTGAATCGAACCATGGATATACATTCACTTACATGATTCTACAGTTACATCCATTTACATAATTTTTCAGTTACATCCATTTACTGATATCATGATTTCGGCAATTCATCCAATTATACAATCTATATTACAAGACAATACAAATTGCAATACAATTTACAATACCAGACAATACAACACAATACATTCCGTACAATCAATACATTCAATACAATAAACACTACGGGGTTATAAATGGGTAGACAGGTACGGAATGTGTTAAAGGTGGCACGAGATGGTCACTTAAGACGTAATTATATCCATACCGTTGTTCCGTGGTATTATCGACGGAGCCTTGTACTTCCATTTGCCCTAGTCTCTAGCATATAGAGACTCCTCTCGTATACACCGGCATCCTTCTGTACCAAGCTACAAACAACAGCGTTAACACTAAAACAATATAATACAATTTTAAAAGCTACCTTCTTATTCTGTATATTCTATTTCTCCCTTATCTTTGGGACTTTCCGAGCGATCTATTCGCTGACTACATTCTCTTCTTTCTTCTTTGAATGTCGTCAGGTAATCTGGACACGTCAGAGATCGAGCCCAGCGCTGAAAACTTGGACCATTTCGTTGAAGACCCAGAGCTTTAGTTCATTGTACACTTTTATTTCAGTACCTTTCCTTTTTTGTTATGCCATTGTTTAGGCATTACTTCCATTCCGATGTATTTACTTTTCTATGTATTATAAAAAGAATGTGAATAAATAAAGTTGTTGTTTTATTATAACTTGTCTCTTGTGCATTTACTTTATATTGCTTAGTTACGCTTAGCGTTTTTACTTCACAGTGAATATGTAGCGGTCTCGTCACGTCCTCTGCCCGTATACTGGGAAGCGGGGCGTGACACCTCGAACAAACCTCTTAATCCGCATCTCCTCAGTAGCTACCAAATACAGAGCATACACATCTAGCTCGGTAAACAGCACATCGTACTCAGCTACCGTCATACCCGGAGTCTGGCGTAACGTCTCGAAACTGCGCGCTCGAGCATCCCTGACGCTATGCGGAAGAAAACAGGCAAGAAACACCGTCACGAACTCAGCCCAGGTCATAGGAGCAAGACCTGTGGCTCTGCCCTTCTCCAACGACTCGCACCACTTATGGGCTAGACCCTCCAAACGAAAACTCGTGAACTCTACCCATCTCGCGTCGGAGCATCTCAGCGAACGACATATTCTGGCCATCCGGTCGATAAACAACTGCGGACCCTCAGCTGCATCAGTGCCTGTGATAACCAGAGGCTTCAGCCTCATGAACTCGGATAACGATACAGTGATAACCTCTGTAGCTGCAGATACAACTGCCTGAATACTAGGCACCATCGCGGTCCTCGCAACAGGTGGAACAACATCCTGTCTCTGCGTTCGACTGGCCTCAACCAATGACCCCATCATCTGGCGCATATCCTGCATATCGGCCTCAAGTCTGGCAATACGGTCCATCGACGGTGGATCAATCTACTCCGGTACAATAGGCGTACCTCCCTGGTCAGTCCTCGTCTCCGTTGAGTCAACTCTAATCTCGGCCCTCGCGGCCGCTCTCTACGCCCTCGTAGTCTTCGGTAGCATAATAGTTATAAATGAAAATAGGATTCGATAAGAACATAGAAATCGAATCGCAAGGATGTATATAAATCACGGAAGGAATTTTCAAGCAATAAGTTCTAAGGTCACTTAGGCGGAGTACCGTGTCGTAAGTATGCCGCGGGACATACCCACGCCACGTCACTCTGCTTAAACTACCTACTCTATCATACCAAGGTCATCGTACACTCCGAAAGGTAAAACCTAACGCTCTGATACCAACTTTGTTACGACCCAAATTTAGGCACGTGACCGGCACTTAAACCACGTGACGTCAACAGCCGTACGCAATTTAAGTGTAACAACCCTAACTTTCCTATACAATTTTCTATACAAATTTTTTTAAATGTTTTAAAATAATCCATAAAAGAGTATTTTAACCTGAGCACAATATATATAAGTAATTATTTTGTTTTTAAATAACTCCATTTTTAGTGTACATAAAATTGTTTTAAAGTTAAAGTATACTTGGGGTATTTAATGTTGCTGTTACCACTTTAAATAGTTATTTTCCCACAATAATTATAAGAAGGACCTTGTAGCTCATTGGTAACACCTTACACTGCTGAACCAAGCCACCAGAGTTCAAATCCCATACCCTCTACCCTCTCATCCTAAATTCCTAAGTCCACTCTCTCAAAATTCCAAGAGAACTTTGGTACGTCGTAAAATGAGCGAAAGGCGAAGAGCTGACGAAATCGACGGCGATTTTTCGGTGATCGTGCTAGGAGCTCTCGACGACGTTTCGACGCACCGACAAACCCTCTACCTCCCTCTCACTCTCTAGCGTTGTCCAAATCCGTAATTCCCTCTTTTCTACCTTTCTTTTTCTTCATAAAAATACGAACTTACAAACCCGAAGGAAATCGGAACAACCTGATTTCCGATTCGGTTTTCTATCAAATCTCACTTATCACCAATTCCATAATACTTAAACATCTTCATGTTGACTACTAATCACTTAAAAATTAATTTGAACAAGTTTTCACACATGAAATGATAGCTTTTGCAATATATCGTATTCTTTCACTTAAATACCACCATGTTTAGTTTATCACATTCAACCCTTTAACATTGCTATACCTTAAAATAAATCACGAGGTAATGACCCACCTCCTCACACACTCATTTGAAATCATAACACGCTACCTTGAAAACTTAGAATACGACAAAACAAGATTTTACATTAAAATACCATTTTCTTAATAAAACATTTTCTAAAAATTCTAGGTTTTATACAATTTTAAAACAATATCTTTTAAATGGAAAAATACGATAAGTTGTGGGCATCGATCGTTTATCTAAACCTGATTTTGTGGTGTCTAGGCTAGGCAATTGAGAAAAGGTAACTTTAAAAGGCCCGTCTCACGGATCCCTCTTTTTCTCATTTGTACTTACCTGGCCACAATTGGCAGTGAAGAGGCGATTTGAGGCTTCTAACAACTTGCTGTTTAGATCATTTAAAATTAGTCTAGTTGAAATATGAAACCCTAAAACCTAAAATACGGAAAAACGACTTTTACAAATAAATACCTTTTACTTTAATAAAACCGTATTCTAAAGGTTTAGTATTTATTAAATCTTTGCAAAGTGCCACTATAACCCACCTTTGGGGAACTCGTTAGGGATAGTACGGTTTATCGTGCACCCTCGGGCTTAGTAGTGCGAGATTCAGACCTCCGCAAGGAGCATTCGGTCTCGAAAGGTTTAAAATACGACATCTTAAGAAAATGAGACTTTTGGAAAATAAAATATTTATTAAAAATTATTCTTGTGTAAACATATGTATATTTATCGTTTAAACACCTATTTTATTATAAGATAAAGTTTTCACCTTTTCCTAAAAATTACAAGATTAAAAGTTACATTAAAATACCTTGAACTTCAAATAATCAATATTACAGATAAATACCCTTATTTATAAAAGTAGGATATTTTCACTAGAAATATCACAAAATAGAACTACACTCATTATAACTATAAATACGAATAATAAATACTTGAGGTGTATCTTGAAAACTATACAAAAGTATTTTTACATAAACCCCCCTCAAGTTTTATAAATTACAATAATGACCCTAACAAATATAGAATTCGACTTACACTTCTTTTAGTCTGACTCGGATTTGAGTCTGATTATTTCTGACTTGAATATAATTCAAGTCAATCTATATTCTTTAATATTCCAACTCAATATGAACACATGAATCCCAGAATCCAGTTAACAATCTATACAACTTGACTGATTCAAACCATGGATATACATCCATTATCCCGTTATTCCATTTACCTGATTATGCAGTTACAATCTGTTTACTGATATCATGGTTTTGGTCAGTCATCCAACTTACACAATACAATATAACAATACTATCAAAACACTACGGGGTTTAAGGGGTAGACTGGTACGGAAGGTGTTAAAGGTGGCATGAGACGGTCAGACTTAAGATACCTAACATGAATCCAATTGCCGTTGTTCTGGGCCTTCTAACGGAGCCTTGTACTTTATTTTCCGTTTGCCCTGGTCTCTAGCATATAGAGATCCCTCTCGTATACACTGGCATCCTTCTGTACCAAGGTACAAACAACAGCGTTAACACAATATTTTATAATCTCTTTAGAAAATACCTCTTATTCTGTCTTTTCTAATTCTTCTTTATCTTTGGGACTTACCGAGCGACCTGTTCGCTGACGACATTCTATTTCTTTCTTCTTTGAATGTCGTCAGGTGCTTTGGACCTAGCAGAGATCGAGCCCACCGGTGAAGACTTGAAGCAGTTTCACGAAGACCCCGAGCTATAGATATTGTACCTTGTTCTATTCAGTATTTTCTTTTCCTGTTATGCCATTGTTTAGGCATCGCTTTTCATTTCAGTTGTATTTACTTTTCATGCATTGTACAAAAGAATGTTATTAATAAAGTTGTTGTTATTTCTATATTTCTTGTCTCTTGTGATTTATTTTATATTGCTTAGATACGCTTAGCGTATGTACTTCTGAGTATATACGTAGCGGACCTCGTCGCGTTCCCTTCGTCGTACACCGGGAAACGAGGCGTGACATTAAGTAAGCCTGTAACAACCGAGTCCAGTTCTACAAATTTCAGTTACCGTATGTGTAGTGTGTGGTATTTATTTCATTTATACTGTTTTGGCTGTTACCCGTTATAGTTTGCACCGACATGCCATATTCTGCATATTACAATTTAAGTCTTATAAAATTAAATTAAAAATACTTGTCATGGCCTGCTCGGCACCCCTAACCCTGTGGTAGCGTCCTTGCATCGTGTTCTCGTCCCGTTCAGTGAAACGGACGTGTTTGGACGGTTACGCGCGCGCACGTGCGTTCGTTCTTGGGGGTATGCTTTTTAATTATGAAATACTTCATTTTAATTTTTGGAACCCGCCAATAATTTTCGTATTTCAAATTCAAATTTTTGGACCCGACCCGGGCG
Organism: Agapanthus africanus; assembly: GCA_030015575.1. Taxonomy (NCBI): domain Eukaryota; kingdom Viridiplantae; phylum Streptophyta; class Magnoliopsida; order Asparagales; family Amaryllidaceae; genus Agapanthus; species Agapanthus africanus. The sequence goes on along the minus strand of JASDDO010000010.1, from coordinate 480,419,322 downwards.
CAATTCTGAAATGTTTTGCATCTCGCCAAAATCCTATGTATTTTAAATCTTTTAAGTTTTTCCCGAACAGCCCAAGATTCCTATATCCCTCTAAAATTTCTTTTTCAGCCAATCACAGATTTTCTTTAAACCAACGATATTATTTTAAAACCCTCAGTAAATCTTTTACAAATTTTTATCCTACCAGCTTTTCCTTCATCCAATCACGATCCTCTATTCCTCGCCGCTGGCCCCACCGCTTCATTCTCTCTCTCCCTTTCTCTTTTCTCTCTCTTATTCGTTCTCAATCACCCCCACTACTAGACAATTTTCTCTCTCCTTCTCTTTCTCTCTCCTCTCGTTTCTCCCCCTCTCTCTCCTCTCGCGCCCGCTCCTCTCTCCTCTCGCGGTGCGCGAGAATCCCGTCACCGCTCCAAAGATCCGCTCACCTCCCTTCTTCGACACCTTCTTCTTCTGCAATTCTTTCTTTAACCCATGCACGAGAACCTCTGCAATTAAACCCTAACCCTAGCCGCTCCTCTTCCTACCCGAGCCCGACCTTGTCAACACCTCAATCTCATCTTCTCCTCATCCTCCTCCTCGTCTCCATCTTCTTTTCTCTCTCCGCCCGAGGCTGTGCACCCTGCGCTTGATCCCCAGCCGTGAACCCAACGCCTCCGGTCGACGCCGACAATCACCAAACCACCCCAGAACACCCCAGTAAGCGCTTTGTCCATCTCTTTCTCCACTTTTTCTTCGTTTCTTGCTTCCTACATTGTTACTGTTATGGGTTCTTGATAGGTTGTTACTGTTCATCACCGGAGCCCGTCAATCTCGCCATGACTGGTCTCGCCGCCACCGCAGCACCCCTCTGCAACCCTGTATGCTTTAGTAACCTCACTTTCCCAGGTTCTTTTCCTTGCTTTCTTTCTTTTCTTGTTAAAAATTTGTTCTTTTCTGTTGTCACTGTTCGCCGGAATCCGACGGTGCCGACGACGTTTCCCGACGACCCAGCGAGGACCCCTGACCCGTGTGACTCCACTGTTCGTCGTTTGGGTTCATTCCGTGAACCGTGCGCGCGTTGCGATTTTTCCCCGCCGACGCGTAACGTTCCGTTTTCCGTTTCGCGACCCGTCTAGGCAAGTGAAACTTGCTACATGCTATTTTAAACTATTCATATGCTAAATTACTTATTTCCTGTTAAATCTCTAATTAGAATCGAAAGAAATGAATATCAAGTTAACCGTATAAAGTTCCGTTACGCATTTTATGATTCCAAACTTGAAACTAATCTTGCATTTGATTATTTATGTCTAACAATCACCTGTACATGATAGATCACATTTGTTTATTACTATGATACCCTTTTTCCAGTTTAGCCTATTAGACATCCATGTGCAACTTTAACCGGTCTAATTACAACTGCATTCATTAAACAGATTATACATGTCGTCACATCCATGGATCACTCAATATTTATTAACCTGTTTTCAGCATTCACATCTATCATACTGTATTCACATTATGCTGACACTGTCCGTTAAACACAATTGATAACTGTACAGCTAAATAAATAAAATCTGCTTTATTGCTTAACTCATTGCTTAGATCATGTTGTTGATAACCATGCTTGATTATTATAACCCTGATTATGCTAGCTGATTATGAGCACACCCATGATATCGTTTACACCTGACATGACTTGCTACACACATACTGATTGACCCGACATGGTACCGTATACTACTTGACTTGACCTGATATACCATGACTTGACCCGTTATCTGATCTTGTGTCTAATGCCAACAAACCTGACATGTAGTCCTCACGGACCGTTCCGGTTGTCTATCCAGACAAATCTGCTCTTACCTGATCCTGTGTTGGCATTAGTTCTTGATTACTGAACACCTGACTTGAACACTTATAACTTGGGGGTATGGGGAAATCAAAGGTGAAACCTAACTTGTAACTCAACAGTTCGATACCTGTTCTGATCAGTCTTACGGGTTAGGCCAGCCCCGGAGTGATGATGCTGACATCACTCGTCTGTACCTGCTACCTTTACTGCCTAGCGGCACATCTCGGTTTCAGCCCGAGAGTCTGTAGACCGTGGTCCCGGGCATGCACGGGATACTATTGAGTTACATCGATGATTCATCAAATTGATTTCAAAGACTTTAGAATAGAAAACCCAATAGAACAGTTTAGTTTACTCACTGCACGCTACCCTTCACTGCCCTGATTATATTACTGTTGCACCTGCTTTTCATTCATGTTTATATTTGCATTGCCTGTTACCCTGATTATATTTTATTACTTGATGACATGACGCACTGACGTCTGGGTTTTGCATGGCCCAGATTCTGTACCGTTGCTGCAGTCCGAGCAGGAGTACTTCAGCCAGCAGGCTGAGCTGTGAGGTGTCGGTAGTAGTTAGTTCTTTATTTCCTGCATTTTATTCCTGATGTGAGCCCGCATTATGGGACATACATTCCAGTTATTTTGTATTGGATCTTTGCTTCCGCATTTTATTATTCTTGACTCATGTTATCTTGGCTTATGGACATGTATTAGATAGTTTTATTTTGTTCTTGATATCTCTACAGCCGTAATGTGACTGTGGATGAATACTTCCTACCCACAGGTAGCATGGTTGGCTATGTCACATGCCCAATTTAGTATACTCTGGGAAGCGGGGCGTGACAAAGCCGAAACCCAGAAATCTAAACCACCCAAAAAAGGGATAAGTGGAGAAAACATAGTTAAAAACCTTCGGAAATCTCAAGTAAAAATCTTTAAACTTAAGTTTACTTTCTTAAAAATTTCGGCAGCACCTCCTTTGTAAAAACTAGCCCTGAAAACGGGTACAACATAGAATATAAATAAAGCATCCCCAAACGGGAGCAAATCAAAGCCGAAACCCAGAAATCTAAACCACCCAAAAAAGGGATAAGTGGAGAAAACATAGTTAAAAACCTTCGGAAATCTCAAGTAAAAATCTTTAAAATTAAGTTTACTTTCTTAAAAATTTCGGCAGCACCTCCTTTGTAAAAACTAGCCCCGAAAACGGGTACAACATAGAATATAAATAAAGCATCCCCAAACGGGAGCAAATCACGCCCAACGGCGGAAACAACCTCCACAAGCATATATACGACGCCATAGCGAAGAAATATAATTGAAGACAGCATAAGGAGGTAAAACTTATAACAAGGCCGGCTCCCACGAGCACGGCACCCAGAGTCGCAAAATAATACAACATCAATCCTCACAACTCGTCTCTAAGTCAAATACATGAATTGGTAGATGGAGAGTACTAGATACAAAAGATAAATAATGAACATCATCGGATAACCGCAAAACCCACCTATAGCAAAAGGCCTCACAGCCAACCATAGCGGTATCCGCAAAAGTAGAGATAATAAGAAGCCCTGCCGCGACTACTCTGAGGGTAAATCCTGCAAAACACTGTGGCACAATGGGGGTGGGTTGCCAACTCGTGAATAGAAAATAATATCATACGGTAATCGCAAGTATGCGCTAACAGCGATAATCTATCACATGTAATTTGATAGCATAAGTATGGCAATATGGATATGCAACTATCATGATCAAGGTACACCACCAGGGTACTATATCTGCATGAATCAAATGCATATCAAATAAATCCTGAGTGTGGGATAAATAATAAACCTCATGCACAAATCATCAGCATGGAAAAACCTGGTGTCTATCAACGACACCCCAAATCCCAAAATCCTCAAGCGCCGTCACCAGGACTGGTCCTCATATCCTATAAATCTCATGGAACCTGAGTGCCCAACATCTGCACTCGAAAATATCATGAAATACTCATGTCCAACATCGACACGTAAATCCACATATCATATCTGTACATCTCACGGAATCTGAGTGTCCAACCCGACACTCGCAATCCACGGAACCTGAGTGTCCAACCTCGACACTCGCAATCCACATATCCATACATCTCATAGAACCTAAGTGTCCAACCTAACACTCGCAATCCACGGAACCTGAGTGTCCAACCTCGACACTCGCAATCCACATATCAAGAGAAATCGGGTTTTCAAAACAATACACATTTCAAAACAGACATCACCGGTAGGTAGTCTTCCCCTGCCAGGCTCATCGTCTACAACTCTATCTTCTTGTCCTGGGGTACCATACCGGGCCCACCATGTACCCGAGACGGTTCATCAACTCCTCGAATCGGGTCTCAAAATCCAATAGAAAATATGAAATCTCATGGTGGATGACACATACATCACGAGAAAACCGCAACTTGTATTTTAAAAAGTGAGGGAGAGAGAGAGAAGTTTTTATATATATTCTTGCGGTTTTCCCCAAAATCCAGAAATCTCATAGAAATCCAAAATTCCAAAATCATGAGTAAGTAATAATGAGTATCGGCATAAGCCCCACAATACTGCATGATGACATGAATATGTAAATACATGAAGTGTCTAAGTAATAAATGCAATGTCTAACTAGCACATGAGAGTAATCATACACTTTTATATTGATCTAGCCTTTAGTTGATTTTATCAATAAAAGATAATATGTTCTAAAGTGTACGTGACATGGCAATTACCGATGATAATGTGTGTGAGCCGCAAATAAGTGTACGTGGAACATGCGCATCATCGGTAATGGTGCTGGTGTCCTAACAGGCAGAGTTTCATATTAGCTAAAGGAACATATGTATGCACATGAAATGCGATGATTACAATCTGAATATAAGGGTGAATGTGTATTAACCGCACATTTAGAATATACATATCTAACTGCAACTATATGACTCAAACCTAAACTAAGATCTACCTAACCAACTAAGGAACTAACTAAAGACACTAGTCGAAAGGTAAGAAGAATCCTCCTAAAGTCTGAGTCGATATCTCTAGTAGTCGGCGATCCAGCCTCAATAGCGTCACGTACATAGTACGACTTACTCGAGTCAAGAGTGCGGATCAATCATCACATCTATGCCTCGTACGGTAAAATCCATCGTACGGCTTCCCAAAATCGGGGTACGGGTCAACTATCACAGATATACATCATCGTTCGTATTGTATCATCCTCAAACAATATCATGATCAAGGGTACTGTACTATAATCGCATACATCCCAATATCATCAAACATAATCATTGTCTGTGTAAATATACATTGTCAAATGATCTACTAAATTATCATGTCATATATCATATCGTGATTAAGTCATATATTACAATCCGGGTGCTATTCTAGAGTCTCGTACATTTCAATGCCATCATCACCTATTATTGTTTATATAAGTATATTTTATATAATCTCATTACCCAACGATCCGCTACTATCATAACACGTCTCATATCATAACTCGATCGTATCTCCAATAGATCACGGCATCAAGCCCAGTCATATCGACTCATCCCCACGTATCTTATAAGCTCCTCATATCATATGTATATGTTGTGTGTGTGTGTGTCTATATATATTCACACACACCTACACACATTCCTATATGTATATATATATATATATACACACACATATACACCAAGTCCAGTTTATGTGTGTGCGTGTGTGTGTGTGTCTACATGAAACCTACAAATTCCCTCCAAGACAGTCATCCTCATGGTTAAATCTTTCTAAATCAGTCTAGTCCAACCTAAAATCTTCAATAGGACCCTACTTGCCAAGAATCTAAGGTCACCTCCGACTTCCTAATAACAGTAAGTAATATCCCTATTCTGCATTTGTGGGGGTGCTATACGCCATCCACCTGACTTCCCCCGTAGATATATATATACTCACCTGGTCCTTGTCTGCCGAAGTCGATGCCGCCCACCTCTTCTTCCTCGTCCGAAGTCCACGTGAGGGGTACCCATACACAAACATATATAATATTGTAAACTGAATCATAGACAAAACCAAAACGGCGCACGAAACGCGTATAGGTTAAAACCTATGACCCGCTCATGCAAAAGAACCGAAAAACCCTCGACATCGGTGTACAAACGCCGATTGATCGAGATAAAACATGAACGTACAAGTCATAGTTCCAAAACTCACTAATCATAATATAAAATAGGGTTTAAATCATTAAAACCTTAAAATCAATCAAATCGTTCTATTTCGCAAAACCTAGAAAGCGTTAATTAACCGTTTCATTTTAAAACTTGATGTTTAAACGAAACTAATGGTCATAATATTCACTAAATATCATGATTAAGTCATACAAATCATTACTATATTTTTATCACACTAATTTATATTAAATTGAAAATTCTAGTTTGCAAATTTAACCAATTTTAACACCTTTAAAGCAAAAATTCACAATTCAACAACTAAGTTTGGTTTTGCGTGAACTAAAGTGTTAAACTACAATTTAAGATGTTAATAATGTCATAAAAATCCTAATGGGATTTTAATCTCCATTATTTAGTCTATTTCCAAAAACCTAGTTTGCAAAAACTAGCATAATTAGCATAATTATCATAATTTTTAAACTAATCATTAACAACTAGTAACCAAATTAGACTTTACATTCAATTAACATGTTAATCTTCTCATTAACACCATAATCTAATGATAGAAACCCTCTTCATAATTTTATCTCACCAATATATATAATTTATAAAAATCTAGTTTGCAAAATTAAGCAATTTGAACAAATTAATTGTAACAATTTACAATTTAATTTCTAGATTAGGTTTAGCATTATTTAACATGTTAAACTACACATTTCCTACTTAATGATGAAGTAAAAACCCTAACTTGATTTAAAAACCGTTTCTTGAATTTTCAAGTTAACAATTAGAACCCTAATTAAATACCAAAATTCATCTAATTATAGTAATTAACCTACAATTAACACTAAGATTAGAATTATACCTCACTAAACATGAGATCAAACATGAAAATCATAGCCTCCATAGTGATAACTTTGCTCCAAGATCCATGCTAGATAGGCCAACGAATAATGGGTAGCGATTGGATTTGGAATTTAAGGTTTTATTTTGGATTTTTCATGAATTTTTGAAGATTTTTGTTGCAAACTGAGATGGGGAAAATTAGGGGCTGCCATGGGGGATTTCGGCCACATTAGGGGAGGGAAAGAGAGAGAGGAAAAAGTGTGTAGAAATGTGTAGAAAGCTCCCAAATAATTAACCCTTTTAAGTCTTATCACTAATTATTACATTTTTATTTATTTTCTAATTTTATTTGACCTAGAAATGTCTAGAATTTTGAAGACAAATCCAAGAAGAGAAGAGTATGCTACCAACCTAATTCTATTATGTCATGGTTCACTTTTGAAAAATAAACCGATTGCAATTTATAGTTTGCACTCATTTAATGTATAATTAAAAGCTTATGTTAATATTAAAAATAATTAATTTAGGAAAAATATTTAATTAAACTAACAATTTATAAGTGACTAAATAAATACCAAATACTAGCAATTATATAGTTAAAATAGGTCTTTTTAAATTTATGATGAAAAATAATTATAGTTAAGTTTTACGGAAAATACGATTTATTTTACCGAAAATCAGAAAATTCACCTAAAGGATTTTATTTATTTATTTGTTTTTAAAACGTTACAGACCGACGGCCCCAAATATTGCCCCTATCACAGAGTGATAGGTTATGCCCTTATGGACTGCTTCGTCTTCAAAGATTGGGTCGAAAAGCAATACAAGACAGGAGAGATAGAACTTTCTAAAGACGTGTTAACAAACAGTCAACCTGTGACCGTCAATTTCATACAAATGGAGACCGAAGTCCTTCAGGAACCTGATTCTCTCAGACATCTGTCTTTCTTTGAAAAGAGCGGACCAAGGCAACAAGCTAAGAGCCAAACGAGCAACATTGCCAATGAAGAAGCAATAGATGGATACACAACCCATACGGTCTATATGATGGAGCTCAGAGAAACAAGTCCTCCTACGCCTTATAGCCATGACGATGACGTGGTTGTTTCCATCCAACACCGGCTCGGTCTAGATGACGAAAAGCCCGCATATGTAATTAAGCCAAAGGAACCCGTGGTTCCTATAGAATCGAGCCCAGACTCCAACAGATGACCACCACGTCGTTAAACTGGGAACATTCGACTCCTAAGTTGTTAAACTGGAAGTATAAAAAAATTTAAATAAAAGATAAAGCCGAAATGATGGGGGAAACCGTGAATAAATAACCGAAATGATAGGGTAATCGCGACCTTCGCGATAAGAAAGGCTGAAATGATAGAGCAATCGCGGTAAAAAAACTTGTATACAAATAAATACCCCAAATTCCCTAAACAGTGAATGATGAGTCGCTCCTGATACCATATTCCAGTGCAGCGATGCAGACGCCAACCAAAATCCAAATCCCCAAATGCCCAAAAGGCGAATGATGAGTCGCTACTGGTACCATTCCAATGTTAGCGATGCAGATGCCAACAAAATTCCAAATTCTTCCAGCCCTACGGCCAGTCCCCAAATGGACTACCGTATACAATCCACGGGCATAAGTAATTCTCATCAAACCCATGTCTCACCGCAATCACCAGTCCCGCGGCCGGTCTTCGCCATCGGAATTATGCTCCATTTGGGAAGATCCACTCATGTGTCCTCACGATACATGAGGAGAACAAAACTTACAAGATCCTTTCTACTCATAAGAAAATACCTTCGTAGGATCCTTACGACTCACAAAGGAAAAACACACTTAGAGGTCCCCAAGACTCCTAAGGAGTAAATACACCTACGAGATCTTTTCGACTCGTGGGGAGAAAATGCTTTTATGGGACCCTTACGGCTCATAAAATTTAAAAGCCTTAGGTGATAAGGACCTAAACCTATCTCCTAAGACACCGCTCTCCAACGGGCAAAGGCAAATGATGAATTGCTCCTGGCACTTGTGCTCCAGTGTTAGCTGATACCGAACCCAACCCCAAAATTCCAAACTTCCGATCCAATAGACCCCTAAGTCGTTAAACTGGGAACAGATAAACCCATAAATCGTTAAACTGGGAACAGATGACCTCTAAGTCGTTAAACTGGGAACACATAGACCCCTAAGTCGTTAAACTGGGAACAGATGACTCCTAAGTCGTTAAACTGGGAATGAGGGAAATTCCTTCATGGCAAATGATGATTCGCTTCCGGTACCATATTCCAGTGTAGCAATGCTGATACCAACCCAAATCCAATGTTCTCCACGGAAAATGATGATTCGCTCCTGGTACCATATTCCAGTGTAGCGATACTAACGCCGAATAAAAACCCAAATTACAAGTCTCAGACTCAAAAGCCCCGCTGGACGGATAAGAAACTCCCAAATCAAACCAAACAATTAAGCTCTGTGTCGGAATCATGTTTCATCTAAGAATTACCCTGTGTCGAAATCATGCTTCACCTCGGAATATCTGCCTTCCCTGTTAGAATTATGTTCCGCCTCGGAATCAAGTCAACCAACAACCTCCCCGTCAGAATTATGCTCCGCCTCAGACAATTCAACCAACGACCTCTCTGGTGGAATCAAGCTCCACCACGGAAACAAGTCGAATCCCGACACCGCAGAAAGCGGAGCAAGTCAAATCCATCCCTGACACCGCAGAAAGCGGAGCAAGTCAAATCCAATTTCTTACACCGCAAGAAGCGGAGCAAGTCAAATCGCCACCGATCTTCCACGTTGCTAAAAGGGCAGCACCGACCGTCCACATCCCTAAAAGGGCAACACCAACCATCTAAGTCGCGAAAAGGGAAGCATCGACCGTCCACATCGCAAAAAGGGCAGTATTGACCTCCACGCCGTCAAAACGGGAACCAAATCAAGTCAACCAACAGCCTCTGCACTGGAACTATGCTTCGTTCAGAATGTCTACCTATGCGTCGGAATCATGCTTCGTCTCAGAATACATCCCATGTCAAAATCATGCTTCGCCTCGGAGTACCTGCTTTTCCTGTCGAAATTATGCTTCGCCTTGGAAGCAAGCTCTGTGTCGGAATTATGTTTCGTCTCAGAATGTACCCCATGTCGAAATCATGCTTCGCCTCGGAGTTTCTGCCTTCCCTGTTGGAATTATACTTCGCCTGGGAATCAACCTCCGCATCGAAACTATGCTTGGGTCAGAATGTCTGCCTTGTGACGGAATTACGCTTCGTCTCAGGATACATCTGTCCCGTGTCGAAATTATGCTTCATCCCGGAACCCCGTGTCGAAATTATGCTTCGCCCTGGAACGCTGCGTCGAAACTATACTTCGTCTCAGAATATATCCCCCCTATAATTATGCTCCGCTCCTCGGAATGATGCTTCGATCCCGGAATTATGCTCCGCACCTCGGAATGATACTCCGACCCCGGAATTATGTTCCGCTCTTTGGAATGATACTCCGACCCTGGAATTATACTCCGCACATCGGAAAGATGCTCCGACCCCCGGAATCATGCTCCCGAAAGGATACTCAGGCCCTGGAATTATGCTCCACACATCGGAATGATGCTCCAACCCCCGGAATCATGCTTCCGAAAGGATGCTCCACCTCAAAGTCAAATTTTATACGGAATAAGATCCATCAATTTCATGTACACAACCCATATATATGTGGTGTGCATTTATTGATGGGGGCTATTTGTTGGGGTCAAAAATTACACCCCGGTTGACCAAATCAAAGTCAAAGTCAACCCCGAGTAAGCGGGCCCAAGCCTAGGTCAAATAAGCCCATGCCCAAGTCTAGCCCCGTGGCCAGCCTCCCCCATGCCAAAATGAAAATTATGTAATAAATAATTTTGGTATAATTTTTATGAATAAATGGGCATAAAACCAAATTTTTGTAAAGCCCATGGCTCATATGCAAAAGAAATAAGCACATAAGGCATGGGATGGGCAAAATGCCATTTTGTAAAGCCCAAGGGGTTATGTGTAAATTTGTAAGCCTATATAAGGCAACATGATAATGAAATGAAAGGACAATATAATTGATTCCCCTAAAAAATTAGGGTTTCTGTGTCTCCTTCTCTTTCCTCAAGGTTTTAAATTTTCTTCTCTTTTCTGAATTAAATTAAGAGTTTAACTCTTCTTTTCTCAAAAAGAAATATTTTTTCACCATAAAACCCTTGAAGGAGAACTCAGATCTCCCATCAAATCTCTAAAATGGAAGATTTTTAAGTCTCATCCCCATTTCCTCTAAGATCCAGCCAACAGAGAGGAGGAAGAAGGAGACCTATCTCCAAAAATCCCACTTTGGGAAAAATCCATGGCTCAAGTGATGATTCACAGCTCAGGAGAGAAGAAAGGGTTCCCTTTTGATCACCTCCGAAGATCTTCGAGGAGTTCAACTCCAAGATCCAAATTCTCAAAGGAGTTTAACTCCACATCCAGACCTTTTAGGAGTTTAACTCCAAATCCAAGCCTTTTAGGAGTTTAACTCCATATCCACATACAATTTATTACATAGGAGTTTAACTCCAAATCTAAATCTTTAGGAGTTTAACTCCAAATTTATACCTAATTCATGTTTGGGAGTTCAACTCCAAACCCCCTAGGGAGTTCATCTCCCAGCTCTGTGGCTAAGCCCTTTCCTCTGCTGGTGTTTCCAGCGGTCGCGTGCCACCCACGTGATCTGCTAGCGCTCACGTGCAGGACACGTGACCCGCTGGTGCCCAGTGCCCACGTGCAGGACACGTGACCCGTGCGCCACTCACAAGCGCGAGCATTCCCATCTCAATGGGTGACGGAAAACACCCTACAACGCCGCCATCAACTTCCTTCACCATCGTCACTGACCTCCTTCACCGTAACTTGCTACCCGCGCTCAACTCCAGCCCTCGATCCTGACTCCACCACCGGCGATCGTCCTCACCATCGACTCGCCTTCAACCCTAACTACTTTCAACACCCAAAACACCACCAACTCAGAAAACCCGAGAACCCATCTACCCTTGCACCTCACCATCGATCCGAGCACCTCCAACTCCGGCCATCTCCATATTCATCTTCGTTTTCCCCTTCTTTTGAAGCATTGAACCCATCTCTTCCCTCAATCCCGACTCAACCACAGAGCCCTACTCAAGCCAAGACTCCACAGCCTTCTCCTTGCCATTGCCATTGTCGTCTTCTTCCTTAGCCGACACAACCATCTCCATATCCCCAACTTCGAGCCGAGCAATCAAGTTGAGACCGAGGCAAGTATATAATTTGCTACATGCTATAATCTACATAAAAGTATATCTATATATATTACCGTAATATTATTTATTATTATTATTCCGTTATATATATATAATCCGTATATCGTTAGTTAGTTAGCTAACAATAACAAGTTTTATAATTACAGTTTATAATGTTTATGCAAATTATATTTATAACTAGTGATTATAACAAACTATTCTAGTTTGGTCAATCGATAAATCGAAGTGTAGGAATTAATATGGTTATTTTTCGTTACATTATTTATCGCACCTAGATAACGGTTACAACCGTATTTCATCATGACCTGTTTGCACGATATTATTACAAATAAACACTTTATCTACTTGAATACACTATCACTGACATGCTTATAACCTGTCAGACTATTATTATTTTGTTATCATGTTAATACATATTACCTGTAGTACTTACCGATGCCAACAATCCTAACTTGTTGTTCTAATAGACATGATATGTTGTCTAGATAGACATAACATGTACCTGCTTGCTTCTGTATTAGTATTGGATAGATATTATTCATACCTAACTTGGAAAATGAACCCAGGGGAAATGGGGAAATCAAAAGTGTAACTGAAGTGTAACTCAAAGGGATATTACATGATTCCGTGGTTCTGGGGGTAACGGAACAGAATCATTCTTGATTCATACATCTTGCATCCGTGATCCCGGAAGGTAATGCGATATATCTTGTGTCCGTGGTCCTGGGGGATAACGGGATATATACTTTTGAGTTACATGGAGAAGTACACTCATTGGTTTCAAATACCTGTAGAATAGTTAACCTAGAAACACAGACCTGAGGATACACGTAACATGTTTAACTATATATAGCTTGCTATTATAACACCCGTGTTTGATTTTGTTTATACTCATACCTCACTCTTGCACGTGACATCCTGTATAGCATACTGTTCAGTTTATTATTATTATTATTATGATATTTATAACGTACTGACGTCTGGGTTTTGCATGGCTCAGTTCCTTTAATCTTATCGCAGGAAGATCAAGAATACTTTGACAGATAAGCCGAGGAATGAAGAGCTTTCTGCTGATTTACTTTAGAGATGCTTTAGATTTATTTTCTAGTTATGGATTTGTTGTTGTGATCCCATAAGGGATGATGCTAGAATATTATTTATTTCTTATTGGATCTTTATTTGTTTTCGCTACCTTTCTCGTTATTATTTATTGTGGCAATTTGGACATGTGATGGGAGGATATTTATTTACTGTTCTTGATATCTGATTGACAGCCTAATGTAACTATGGAAGGATATTTCCTCACCATAGGTAACATGGTTGGATTTGTCACGTTCTGTATTTACGTATTTTGGGAAGCAGGGCGTGACTTTGGCTCTTTGGTCCTTATTGACGTCGTGTCCATATCTTGTTAGAATAAGAAAGCACATCGAAATAGTCTTTAGATTGTATGTATCGTCATCAAGACTTGGCTTTGGGCTTGCATATAATGCCACTGAGACCTGAACTGTGGCTGACGAATTCTTTTGCTTGGTAGCCTTTGATGAAGCAACATTGCTCATTTTCATCTGTTTGTACCCGTGGATTGTATACAATAGTCAGTATTGACCTGTTTGTAGGATGGAAAATCTTCTTTTTTATATATTTTTTTATATTATCCGCGATACTCTATCATTTCAGCTTTCTTTATCGCGAAAGTCGCGATTGCCCAATCATTTCGGCTATTTATTCGCTGTGCCCAATCATTTCGGCTATATTATTTTCATTTTTCCTTGCTGATTTTTATTGCGAGTTGCCCAATCATTTCGGCTATTTCTTTTTCTTTTTACTCACTGATTTTTATTGCGAGTTGCCTAATCATTTCAGCTATTTCTTTTTCTTTTTATTCGCTGATTTTTATTGCGAGCTACCCAATCATTTCGGCTATTTTATTTTTAAATTTCATTTTCCAGTTTAACGACTTAGGGTCGAGAGTTTGGAACTTGGGATTTTGGTTGTCATTTGGCATCAGTATCGCTAACACCGAAGCGTAATGCTAGAAGCGAATTATCATTTGCCATTGCCCATTTCGATAAAGGTGGCTTAGAAAACTGGCTTATATCCCTGTAATTTAAGAATTTTTAATCTTTATGAGCCATGAGGGTCTCATAAAGTTATTTTCTTCTTATAAGTCGAGAGGATCTCACAGGTGAATTTTCTTCCTAGGAGTCGTGAGGGCTCCTAAGTGAAATTTTCTCTTATAAGTCGTAAGGATCTTACAAGAATATTTTCTCCTTGCAAATCGAGAGGACTTACAAGCGTCGTTCACCATACAGGATATCGTTCACCTTTGGTGGGACTTGGTTGAAATATATTTGTTTACGCTCTTGGATTATATACAAGAGTTGGTATTGAACTACTTGTAGGGTAATTTTAGAGATATGATAGCTTAAGAAACAGGTTTAAGTCTCTGTAAGCTAAGACTTTTGAATTCTATGAGTCGTGAGGGTCTCATAGAAGTATTTTCTCCTTACGAGTTGAAAGGATCCCGTAAATGTATTTTCTCCATGGGAATCGTATGGATTCCTAAGTGTGTTTTTTCTTTGCGAGTCATAAGGATCTCACTCAGGTGTTTTCTCCTTGTAGGTCGAGAGGACCTTGCAAGTGAATTTTTCTCATTTTACAAGTTTGCGTCCTTTCGGGTTTTCATAAGCCCGCTGGCAGTCCTGCTATTTTTACTCACGGAACCCTTTCAGGTTTTCATCCGTGCCCATTTTGCCTGCGGACAAATCATTTTTTTGCGAACTTTCAGACGTAGCTTCGCTGCGGGTACCCCGACATCGTTTGCCGGTAGGACTTGGGGAGAACTACATAGCTGATACAGCTACATAACCGGTAGGACTTAAGGAGACAATTTCACAATGGATAGCCCATTGATAGCATACGATAGTCAATTTGGAGACTAACCGTAGGGCTGGATTCCGGTTTAACGACATAGCAGTCCATGGGAAACATGAGGTAACTCTGATTTTGGGTAGCCCGTGGATTGTATACCTTGGTCAATTTGGAGGCCAGGTGTAGGGCGGAACGCAAGTTTAGGGACATAGCAGTCCATCTCATTTGTTTTAGTCAGGGAGTTACATAACCCATCCCTTCCGCTGCTTGCTTACTTAGGCGATGTTGCCTCGCCTTTTCATAAATGACCATTTCACACCTTAGGCTATCTTCACTCTCTTGGACTGCTTCTTTTATCATCGTATCAATCGAGTCGTCTTGTGAGAAATACAGAACACTTTGCATGGTACCTGCCCCCTACTCATCAGTGTCGCTTTCTGATGCTGATGGAGCATCTTTGTCAAATACGAAGGAATGAACGACCATGTGGCGGCTTCCCACATACTCCTTTTCTTCTTCTGCTGGCTTTTCTTCTTTTAAAGTATCACAATTTTCGAAGAGATGCTGAAGAAACTCTTCGAGTGTAATTGGCGATCACGCTTTCTGGTTATATTCCACCATCGAGTCGATATACTCCTGCAAATCCGTACGGTTGTCCACATATTTGGCAGGCTGCACGGGTTCCTTGGTCTTTGTCTTCTTTTTCTTGGAAGAATTCACTTGACTTGGAGGCTTTTTCCCTTATCATCTGTTTTCGGAGTGGGACATGGCTTCTACACCCCTTCCATAATTTCTGGTTCAAGAGGGCTTTTCCACTTGATTGCAGGAAACGCTTGTAGGTTTTTTAACATCCTTTCTATTTTTGATGAAAAGACCATCTCCCATGGAGTTTCTGCGATTCACGAGCAGGATGCCCCTTGGGTATCAGCTCTTTTAGGTGTGATTCTTTGTGGCAGATTCACCCTCCAGTTATCTGACAGCATGAACTTGCCCTGTTTATATTAGTTCTCGACCTAGTTTTTGAAGACATAACAGTCTTCGATGGAGTGTCTTACCACTCGATGATAGGTGCAGTAGTTTGGCTTATTAATTGCACCGGCTTGTGCTAGTCGTCGTGGCTCGGGAAACGTCAGCATATTTTTCTTCATGGCGAGCTTGAACAACTTCTTCGTCTTTATCCCGGGGGGATGAGTATTCGTGTCATAATCTATTTTTAAGGGTGTTCCTTGTGCGGTCGTTATTTTGGCGACAAAGTGCTTAGGGCCGCTTGTTTGTTATTGAGCGTTGGCGAAAAATGCCTCCTTACCTTTATTTTTGTTATTTCATGAGTCTCCAACTGAAGAGGAAGAAGACCGACCAATCTGTTCCAGCTGAACCAGATTATTGATGTGCTCTTGAAAGATGGCCAGCTTTGCAAAAGCCAAGAATGGGTACATCTTTGATTGCCGATCGAGGGTACCTATGAGCATTCCCATTGCTGGTCCTTCGATGCATTGTTCACACTTAGACCAGAGATTCCTCCATCGAATGACATATTGGACCATCGTTTCGTTGGATTTCACTCTTTCATTAACTAACGCAGAGACCGTAGTGCGTTCGCTTGCACTAACGAATCTGTGTGTAAAGAGCACTTACATTTTGGTGAAGGTCTTAATGGAGTCATTTGGGAGCTCCGAGTACCATTCAAATGCGGTTCCCGTCAAACTGCCGACAAGTTGACGGAGAAGCAACGAGTCTTCACCACCGGTATTGTTTCCTGATTTAAAATCAGGAAAGCTTCTGGGAAAAGCTTCAAAAAGGGGGTCACGTGTTGGCACGTGACACCTAAAAGGGATCATCAAGTCAAGGTCAGTTTCCTGACTACGCTGAAGAAAATGGGCTTCAGAAAGAGTCATGTGTTCCCACGTGACCAGGGTCACGTGGCGACACGTGACATTTAAATGCAAGCGTCAAAGGCACACAAGTTCGCTAATCAAGTCAAGAAAAGGCTTCAAAAGAGGTCACGTGTTCCCACGTGACCAGGGTCACGTGTTGGCACGTGACGTTCAAGACAGCAGACTCGTTCTCCAGAAGAACCGAAGAAAGAGAGTTCAAACAAGGGTCACGTGCTCACACGTGACCAGGGGTCATGTGGTAGCACGTGACGCTTAGGCAGCGATCAAAAGACAGAGCGCAAAAGAAAGGAAAAGGCTCATTCCAAAGGGGGTCACGTGCCCACACGTGACCATGGGTCACGTGGTCAAACGTGACCAGCTTTCAAAGCCCATTGCGTTAACAGAATTAAATTCTGAAGGAGATCTAAATCTTTCCAAAGGAGAGTGATTATCTGGGGCCGATCAAATTAAAGACTCAGGAGTGATTGAAATATCACCTATCTATGGGAAAATCTCGGGTTTGGAAAGATTTCCCCTTTAAATCTAACCAAAATAACAAGGGAGAATCTCTGGATTTAAAATCCAATGGTGAATGAAATTCACCTAATGATCCAAAGGTCCAAAATGAATGATGAATGCAAATCAAATCTCAATGAAGATTCGTCAAAAAAATGATTGATTCGGCTGCTTCTCCTATAAATAGGAGCCAAGAGACATACATACAGACATAGAGGCGCAGAGAAGAAAAAAGAAAAAAGGAGAAGAGCTTTGATACTTTGAAAAGACTCGGATCTTCTACAAAAACCCTAGGTAAGAAAGGGAAGGCCTTTTGAAAGAAAGAGAATTTAATTCTTAACAGAGTTTAACTCTGATAATGTAAAAACAGAAGAACATATTTCTTCTCTCTTTGATGGAGGATCTGCAAAGTGCACATCTCCCCTTAAGGTTGAGAATTTAATTCTCAATGGGTTGAGATCCTGCCATGCAGATCCAAAACATGGAGAAGGAATGCAAGCACGAGAATTTAATTCTCACAGGACTATAGGAATTTAATTCCTTTAAAATAAAAAGAGGGCTTGACCCTATATTATGGGAATTTAATTCCTCCAGAACAAAAAAGAGACAGGGTTTAACCCTAATTAAGAACCTAGTTCTGTTGAAACAGCAGGAATTTAATTCCCTTAATCATACAGAGGATGGAAGTTTAAACTCCTTAAAACTTTTATTAGGGTTTAACCCTATTCAGCCCTTCACGTATATGAGGAATTTAATTCCTACAGAAAATTCGGAGTTAAACTCTATTCCAGAAAACAAAGTCTTCGAAAGGAAGTAGGAATTTAATTCCTCTGAAATTTATAGTTCAAGGAAGTTAATTCCTGAAAGAAGATTAACAAAGCCTCTAAATAAAATACATGGAGGCAGGGTCACGTGTCACCACGTGACCCCCCCAAGAGATCTACAGAAAACCCCCTTTGAGGCAGCACCCCACGTGACCCACGTGACCCTCGGCAGAAGCTCTAATACATAGGCATTTGAATGCCCATCACGTGATGGCACGTGATGCTCTGAAAGACGCGATAACCTCAGAAGAACAAATGAAGGGAGGGCGCTCTCACGTGCTGCCACGTGACCCCTCTTACCTTAGTGTTTAAACATTAAACTAAAACTCTCGAACCCAGTGTCAAAACACTGTTGGGCCTTAGTGTTCAACACTAATTAAAAAGCTTTATTTGCAGTGTTCAACACTGATTACCTTAGTGTTTAAACACTAATCTGAGACCTTCATTTGCAGTGTTCAACATTGATTACCTTAGTGTTTTACACTAACCTGAAAAAGCATTGTTGTTGGTATTCAACACCCAATATTCTCTTAGTGTTAAACACTAACTTGTCAACCCCATTCCCAGTGTTCAACACTGACTGCTCTGTAGTGTTTAACACTAGACTTTGGCCCAATTGGCTTAAATGGATGGAGGCAAAGCCTCTCCTGATTGGACTTAGCCCAAGATGGCCATAAGTCCTCAATTTGTGATTAACTGGTCCAATGGACTCATAACATAATTAATTCGTCCTGACCCCAAATTGGGCCAAGGGCTGTTTAATCCACTCCGGTTCTAGGGTACATCTCTTCACTCCTTTGATACTTGGCATTGTAATCCCTCAATGCCTTCAAAGAGGTGACGGGTCCCGACGACCACACATCGATATGGACTGTGGGGTCCTTAAACTCATGTCTAATGCAAATTCCTGGTTACGTGGAACGCGGATAATGTCACTCTTTGACCCCGTGGAAAACGTCCAGAGCGGAGCCTGGTCCTCGCCAAGCGCGGCAGTGAACCCGTGTGAAACACCAGAGCACATACCGGACTGTGGGGTCCTTAAACCCATGGACTACGACGTCCTTAACCTTGACCGAGATGTCTTAAAACTAACAACGGACTGTGGGGTCCTTAAACCCATGGACTACGACGTCCTTAACCTTGACCGAGATGTCTTAAAACTAACAACGGACTGTGGGGTCCTTAAACCCATGGACTACGACGTCCTTAACCTTGACCGAGATGTCTTAAAACTAACAACGGACTGTGGGGTCCTTAAACCCATGGACTACGACGTCCTTAACCTTGACCGAGATGTCTTAAAACTAACAATGGACTGTGGGGTCCTTAAACCCATGGACTACGACGTCCTTAACCTTGACCGAGATGTCTTAAAACTAACAATAGACCGCAATGTCCTTAAACTACCCATGGACCGCAACGTCCTTAAACTACCCATGGACCGTAATGTCCTTAAACTAGAACAATAGAGCCCCCAAATGCTCTTTTGTCGGATCTAAACGGTCCCGTTTAAGTTGATCTTAGCCTCAAAGATGGCTAACGTATCCTTAAACCTTCAAACAGAGTGGACTATAAATCCCCCCAATTAACTCTGGCTCGAGGGTACATCCTTGAACTCCTCTGACATCCGTCGTTGTAATCCTTCAACGTCGTCAGAGAGGTGACGGGTCCCGACGGCCATACATTCATGGACCACTATGTCCCTAAACTGGAACATTAGAGTCCAAACGCTCTTTTGTCGGATCTAAACGATCCCGTTAAGTTGATCTTAGTCATAAAGTTAGGCTAACGTATCCTTAACAAACGTTTGAGTTGATCTTAGCCTCACGTGTGGCTGACGTATCCTCAAACCAAACCCCCCCCAAGCTCAAATCTAAGATAATACGGATTTGAACCAGTCCACGCCCTACGGGCGACGACATTATTCAGTCTCCGTAAACAATCCACGGGCAACCACAAACAAAACAGACACCCACGACACGAAGTGACCAGCTGGAGAAGGAGAAAGTTGTTACCGCAATGCGGTAGCGTAATTAACTGCATGGGCTTGCGCCTGCAGGGAAGAGCGTCCCCACAATCAAAAACCCCTCAAACGAGGGGGAATCTGACGAAGTCTGCTACATCGGACGCATCCGTCTAAACCTTCGATACATGGTGCCATAAATCAACTTGGCATCTTCGGAGAGGTGGACGGATAGCACCAATTAGCATCTGCCCCGAACCTCAGGCGAGACGACCACGTCTTGGCCGCCGTTCGGAGGGGAACAGATTCTGGCACGCCCGGTGGGACCTTTTCCTCTTTCCACTCCACACTTCGTGTGTCGTGACTCGCGAACCAATCGCGGTTCGCTAATGGTTGCCCTTGGGTTTCAAGATACTAAGAATTGGCGTCTGGCTTATTGCAGAAAGCAAAGGATCGATGGCTTCTACTTCCGTGAAAGTGTCCAACTGCTCAGACTGCAATTGCAACCAACGCTCTGCCTCGCCAGGAGGTATAGCCTACGGACCCCAAGCTGCCTCGCTATTCACAATGCCCGTGGAACAGGTCACTCGCGCCACCACAGGATTGTTCTTTGGGACCATGGTCCCGCCGACAAACTTTGCCGCTCCAGTGCTGACAACGGAGGCTCCCAAGAAGTCGGTCTTTGATCGACTTACCCCTGCCGCGGCTCCTCTCAACGAGTCGCTCAACGTCAACGCCTCGGTCTTCTCTAGATTGGGCCAGAAATCTCTCGAACCCATCACGGGACCTACAATCTCAGAGAAGGTTGCTTCTAAGAAAGTGGCCGCTCCTATCCCAGAAGTCGTCAAGGCAGCCTCTCCGGCCAAAAGGTCGGTCTTTACAAGATTAACGGCTTCAGCTCCCGCTCCTACTACCCAAAGGACATCGGTCTTTGACAGGCTAATACCAACTGCGACCCCACGCCCAGACAGAGGGCAAAACGAAACCGTTCTTACCGCTGACCCTACACCGTCCGCTCGACACGCTCGACGTCGCCATTGGCGCCGAGTGAGGAAGGCTGGGGGCAACTCCCCATCTGGGTTGACTCCATCAGTCCCGGTGGCAGAAGTTAATGCTGCTGTTCCAACTGGGAACAGCTTCGAAATGCTAAATAAAGTGTGAAGAAATTCTCCGACTGCAGTACTGAAGAGGTCTCCTCCCCCGTTAAAGAAGGTTGTGGAAATGGAGTCAGAACGGCCCCAATCTCCTCAACGGCTGTCTTCCAAAATCTATAAGGTTTGGCGGCAGGCACGGGACTCGATCATCGATCCGAACTTCTCCCGCCAACACAAGAAGCTGAAAACCCAACCGGAAGCTGGTCACCAGGCCAAACCCCAAAAGGCTGTGGATCAACTGACTCATAAAAGAAGGAGGCCGGAGAAAACCCCACGGCACGCAACGACGGCTAAAAGCACTGAGCCCAGACGCCCTAAGTCTGGAGGCATGGTGGTGCACACTGTTTACATGGCCTCTGGAAAAGAGGAAAGCCGCACTTCTACGGGCCACCGACCGTTAACCCGATCCGTGACGAAAGCCCAGGAACAGCAACAGAAGCTGCAAGAAATGATGAATGCTATGGCCGCGCTCACCGGGCCAAAAGAAAACCCAGAAACGTCCTCAGACGCACGTCGAGAAGAAGAAACCGATGCTGAATTCCTTCGCCGGACACTGGAGAAAAGGGACAAAGAGGCTGCAGAACAAGCGGCCAACATACAACGGATGGGCCTTCTCTTCCAAGATGTGATAGGAATGATGATCCAGCAGGACTTACCCGCCGAGGATCCCCCGATCGTTCTTGAAGACGACCGAGGAGAAACGTCAAATCCACCACCAGCCCTCTCAACGGCCAAGGAGGAGGCAATCTCTAAGGCTGACTTGGCTGACTACATAGCCCAGCAGATCCGGGTTCACCACGCGACTGAGGCAGCTGGTCAAGTCGTGAAAACGGGGCGGCCGTATCCGAGCTGGTACGACCAAATCAAATACCCGCAAGGCTATACGATACCAAAATTCCACGTGTATAAGGGGACCGGCAATCCCCATCAACATGTCGCCCAGTTTCGGGCCCTCTGCGGTAACACCAGCGGTGATGATAAGTTGTTGCTCCGCCAGTTTGTGGGCAGCTTATCAGAAACAGCGTTCGAATGGTACTCGGAACTCCCGAACGATTCTATCAAAACGTTCGCTGAAATGGAGTTGTTGTTCACTCAGCGATTTGCAAGTGCCAGCGAACGCACTCCAATAACTGCACTTATTAACGCCAGGGTAAAACCGGGCGAAACCTGGGTCCAGTACGCTATACGCTGGCGGAACTTGTGGTCGAGATGTGAGCAACGCATTGAGGAAGCACCTGCGGTGGGCATGTTCGTGGGAACTCTAGACCCTCACGCAACTATCTCCCAGTTTATGATGTTCTTTAAGCCAACCACATTCCAGGCCCTGATCGACAAGTTGGCCCAGATGGACCAGATGGGTCATAGACCACCTACACCGAAGTCGGAACCTCGGAATGACAAAGGTAAAGGAAGAGCAACATTTGTTGCGAATGCCCAAGCGCAACCTAACGCCCCGAAACCGACAGATCAACTGGAGGAAAGACGTCGGTATTATAATGAGAAGATGAAGCGTCCCTACTCGTTCCCACGGGACAAGACGAAACGGCTATTCGAGCTGGCAATACGCAACAGACTTATAAACCTGCCAAATCCAAGGCGACCGCCGCAACCCACCGAGGTGAATAACCCTAACTATTGCCCTTACCATCAGACGGTAGGCCATCCGATTGAAGATTGCTTCGTCTTCAAAGGATGGATCGAAGACCAATACCTCCAGGGGAAGTTTGTACTGTCCGAAAAGTGGAAGGTGAACCCACCACAGCCGCATGCTCCGAGGAAAGCAGATACACCGGGGGCAACATGTTCTTTTATTGAAGAAGCTCCATGGGAGGTCGTGCTATCAACTAAAACCAAAAGAATGCTGAGAGACCTTCGTGCGTGCCCTGCGATCGGATGGAAGGACCCTCTTGAACCTCAAATTATCAAAGGAATGTTAAAGCCCCGCCCAACTACGAAGACTCGCGATAATGGCCCAAATACTCACGCCCAACCGTCAAAATCTTCGAAGAAAAAGAAGAAGAAATCCAAGAAGTCCGTGAAGCCTGGAAAAGAGCACACGAACTTGCAGAAGCAAATCGACGCAATGGAAGAGTACAACCAAAAGGCGCGAACTCCTGTCACACTGCAAGAGTTCCTCAACCACATCTTTCAAGAGGAAGATGATGGAGAGAGCTCGTCAGATGAATCCGAAGAATATGTGGCGAATTGTAACGTGATCTCCCACTCGTTTACTGATGATGGGAGAACTCATGGCACTAAAAAGCTGGAGGCAGAGCCTGTACCAGGGCATGCATGGCCAACAGATGAAATGATCGACGCTTTTCTAGACGAGATTCGTCTAAAATGTAAAGCGGACCAGGAGCGTGAGATGGCCGCATCGGAAGGAGCCAAATGCGGGCAACCGAACGAAAGAGTTGAACTACCCCCGCCGGAACAAAAGGCATCCGAAGTAGACAAGAAGATATTCAAGACGAGAAAAAGGTTTGCCAAAGCCATGTCAATGGGAATGAAGCTACCGCCCTCAGAAGGAGATACACACGATGGGGCGGGGAGGCACCCTGACTATTGCGCATATCACCGAAAAGTCTCACATCCCACGGAGGAGTGCGACGCCTTTAAGATATGGTGGCAAGGATATGTTGCCCGTCGGCAACATGTTAAGCGCATGAAACGCAAGAGCCGTCGGGAGCGAAGAAGTACTGTTGATGGGCACAACAGAACGACTGGCAACTGTTACATGGTTAACGCCAGGGGGTCACAACTTCTCACCTTTGGGAGCGACTCTGATGAAGAAATAGCTCTGGGCCCTCTCTTTAAAGAATCTGTTTTGGGGAAAGAGGAGGAATCGGAGATCTGCGAGAACATTCAGCTGCGCAATCGCACACTCCCAGAAAAGAACCTCGGGCCCGGGAGTAGAAAAGATAAGGGAAAAGAAAAGGTCACTGAAGATATCATGTTAGATGACCAAGTCACGAAAGAGCTGGCTACCAAAGACCCTCCCAGGAAGAGTAAAGTGGACTACAACATCCTCGCGCACCTAAGGAAGCTACCTTCTCAGCTTAGCATTCTTGATGCCCTCCTATTATCGAAAGAAGCGCGAGACTCACTAATTAAGGCGTTACAAGAACCCGAGCAATTTCAAGCCTTCCTCGCCACTGAAAGGATGAAGGATGAACTGGAGGAAGTGCATACGGCCGACGTCACTTTCGGTGATGAAGACCTCCTTCTCGGGACGTGCGACCACAACCGGCCCCTATATGTCTCCGGATACTGCCATGATATCAAGATAGGCAAGATCCTGGTGGATAATGGATCCTCCGTTAACCTCCTTAATGTCCGGGTGTTGAAGGAAATCTGCATGAGCGTGCAACACCTCGCTCGTGACAAAATTACTATCTCCGGTTTCGATTCACAATCGTCACGGACTCTCGGATCCGTGATACTAACATTACGCTTCGGACTTCTCGTCACAGACATCAAATTCCATGTCATTGACGCCAAGACCTGTTACAACGCCTTGCTCGGCCGCCCTTGCTACACGAGTACAATATCATCCCTTCTACACAACATCAGTGTATGAAGTACTTCAAGGATGGTTTCGAGTATACCGTAACAGATGAGTTAAACCCATTTTCCGTGAACGAAGTCCGCAAATACGAAGATGCGAAGTACTTTTTTCCAGATTTCGAGGATACAGAAAGAAGTCGCAATCCGGGGAACAAAACCGCCGCCACCATCCCTATTTTCGGGAGCGATACCGAAGAAGAGGAAGAGATAGTTTATGCAGAAACATCTCAACGCAACAACCTGAGGACACCCGCCCCCGTATTAGTCTTCGGAAGTGATTCAGAAGATGAAGTTAATGCTGTGTTCTCCAATCGGCTGCTGATACAAGCACCCCTTGGCGATGACCATAGTTTGCAAATCACCATGGTACCGCGAGAACACTACAAGGACCTCGACGCGCTTCAGGCTCACGATGTGCAGGACCTGCAAACATTTTACGTCCCTCTCAGGCGAAGGGGCGAGAAGGTGATCCTATTCTACCGATCCTCAGAGTCGAAAATAGAGAAAGAGATCTGGCATGGCGCGGATGCTACACTTGACAGGCTCCAACCCATCCGTCTGCCCAGATACTATACAAACGGATTAAAGAAGCTATTGAAGCGCCAAGGAGTACCCTTAAAACAGGCTGTTCGCCAGGCTCGGTTCTACAACAAGATTTGGGATGTCCCCGGGACTCAACGCAAATTGCCCAACGGGAAGATGGAAACATTCGGGCTCGGATACGCGAGAGCTGGAAAACGGGAACGGACTCACAGCAGCTACGCTATATATACCTTTGATGAAGAGGAGGACGCCCTGTCAGGAGATGCCAACCCTTCATTAAAACTAGACCCTGCGATTGAAACATCGAGTCCGTCGTTTGAAGAGCGAACGAACAAGCCTATCAGGAAAACGGGTCAGAGAGCTCAGGAAGACCACAACCGCGAGATAACCATCTACAAGAAGGCCAGGACGCAACGTCTATCTCAGCGTACCGGAAAAGACAAGGACGCTTATCCTCGTCAATCCGTTGTACGAAAGGCCCGACGCAGAGACGAAAATAAATCAAGAAGCGGCTCGGGTTTGTCCCTCGGAAAGAAGATGAGTCGAGCGTATTCCTTCCCCCGAGACAAGACGGAGAGATTACTCAACCTCGCTATAAGGCATCAAATGATCACGCTTCCAGAGTCTAGACATCCTGAGCAAGCTAGCAAGGTCTCTCATCCGAGTTATTGCTCTTATCACCGAACCATAGGACATCCTACCGAAGATTGCTTCACCTTCAAGAACTGGGTCGAGGACCAGTACCGACGGGGTAGATTCGCTTTATCCGACGGCTGGAAGGTAACGCCGCCGCGAAAACATGAACTCAAGGCCGCAAGAGCAGAACCGGGTCCACCTCAGTCCAGGGAGCGGGTTCGCACTTGTTATACGATTACGATATTAGGAGAAGAGCCCGAGAACGTAGATGACCTTCCTCGGTGCTTTGAGAACAGCGATGATGAGGTGATCTCAGAATTTCCGCCCGCTCCGAAAGAACTGGAAGATGGTATACATACTACTGCAGATAACCTCAAGAAGATTGAGTTGGGATCGGCAGACGACCCGCGACCGACATTTGTCAGCGAGCTGTTATCCGAAGAGAGGGTGGCTGCGTTAAAGGACGTGCTTCTACGGCATAAAGACTGCTTCGCGTGGAACTACTCCGAGATGCCAGGATTAGATCCGGAGATTGCTGTGCATAGATTAGCAATATCCCCAGATATCAAGCCGGTCAAGCAGGCGCCAAGGAGGATGCGACTCGAGCTTGAAATGAGCATCAACGCCGAAGTCAAGAAGTTGATCGATTCTGGATTTATCCAAGAAGTCCAGTACCCCGACTGGATCGCCAATATCGTCCCTGTAATGAAGAAGAATGGGACGGTACGCATATGCGTGGATTTCAGGGATCTCAATAAAGCCTGTCCAAAGGACGATTTCCCGGTGCCGGTAACCGAACTAATGATAGACAACACGTCAACTCACGAGGTTTTCTCCTTTATGGATGGTTCATCAGGATACAATCAGATAAAGATGCATCCTGAAGACCAGAAGCATACCGCTTTCCGCACCCCTTTGGGTATATTTTGCTACAAGGTTATGTCCTTTGGTCTAAAGAACGCTGGCGCCACCTATCAAAGGGCCATGACAAAGATCTTCGACGATCTCCTACATGACATCGTCGAGTGCTATATCGCTGACCTCGTAGTAAAGAGCATGTCATACGAAGAGCATTTAAAGCGTCTGGAGACTGTATTTCAACGCCTTCGGCAGTATAATTTGAAAATGAACCCCCTCAAATGCGCGTTTGGAGTCTCCTCGGGCAAATTTCTGGGATTCATCGTTCGACACCGAGGTATTGAAATAGATCCGTCAAAGATTAAGGCGATCATGGAAATGCCTCCGCCAAGAACCCTCAAGCAGTTACGGTCTCTCCAAGGGAAGCTCGCATACATCCGGCGGTTTATCGCCAATCTTTCAGGCAAATGCCGTCCTTACAGCCACCTGATGAAAAAGAGTACCCCATTCGTTTGGGATCACAAATGTCAAGGTGCACTAGACGAGATCAAGCAGTACCTGCAGAACCCTCCAGTGTTGGCTGCTCCAGTGAAGGGAAAGCCTCTCATTCTTTACACGGCCGCCCTCGAAGGTTCCTTAGGCGCATTATGGGCACAAGAGAACGATCAGGGGAAAGAAAGAGCACTTTACTACTTAAGTCGAGTGCTGCTGGGGGCAGAAAGCAACTATTCCCCCCATTGAAAAGCACTGCCTGGCGTTGATCTTCGCAGTAACAAAGCTTAGACATTACGCTTTAGCACATGAAGTCCGTCTTACTTCAAAGGTGGACCCTCTCAAATATTTGATGTCGAAAGCCATACTGACGGGACGACTTGCTAAGTGGGCCCTGCTCTTGATGGAGTTCTCGATAACGTATCAACCTCTCAAGGCAGTGAAAGGCCAGGCCATTGCCGACTTCCTCGCCGAGCACCCGATACCGGCCAATTCTCCTCTGAACTGTGATTTGCCAGACGAGCATGCATTTGATGCGATTAGCGGTGGAACCACCCGATGGGAACTCTATTTCGATGGAGCGTCCTCTATAAAGAAACAGAAACAAGGCACCCCAATGATCAAATCAGGGATAGGCCTCATCTTTGCAACTCCACAAGGAGGGATAATGCACTTCGCCTTCTCCTTAACGGAGCCGAGGACAAACAATGAAGCCGAATACGAAGCCTTGATAGCAGGTCTTGAGATCGCTATTGACATGGGAATTGAGGACCTCCTCATATACGGGGATTCTCAGCTGATCGTTAGTCAAGTAAATGGTGACTACCAAACGTGCAAGCCGGAATTGGTAAAGTACGGCGAAAGGGTGCAACAACTATTGACCCAAATTCCTTCCTATACTTTGGAGAACATACCGCGCGCGGAAAACAGCAAAGCAGACGCGTTGGCTAAACTTGCTAAAGAACTGGCTGACGAGAACCTCGATGACGTCAGAATCGTGGTACAAAGCCGTCGAGTGCTCTCCCCGGCAGAAATATCTCCGGAATCATGCAGAGAAAAGGGACCGATTGAGCAGACGACCCTACAAATAAAAGACCGTGAGAAGGCCGAAGACTGGAGGGAAGTCTTCATAGACTACTTCAAATCCCACCGAATGCCCGAAGAAGCGTCCTCAAGACATCAGCTCATGAAACGAGCTCTATCCTTCGCGTTCGTCAACGACATTCTATACAAGAGATCGTTTGATTCTCTATGGCTCAGATGCTTAGGACCTGACGAAGCAGAAAGATTCGTTCAGGAAGTTCATGACGGACTTTGCGGTTCTCACCAAGCAGGCCCAAAGATGAAGTTAAAAATTAAACGGATGGGTTATTACTGGCCCACGATGATCCAGGACTGCCTCGAGTATGCGAAGCAATGCCACTCATGCCAGATCCATGGAGACTTCATCCACCAACATCCGAATCCACTGCACCCGACGTTGGCTAGTTGGCCATTCGAAATGTGGGGGACTGACATAGTCGGCCCCATTGAGCCAGCATCATCCCAGGGACACCGTTTTATCCTGGCGACCACTGATTACTTCTCCAAATGGGCAGAAGCAGTACCGCTGAGGGAAGTGAAGACGGAGAATATCCTCCACTTCTTCAAGACGCACGTCATCTATCGGTTTGGAACTCCACGGCGGATAATCTCCGATAACGGGCCGGCCTACCGAAGCCATAAGATTAGCCGCTTCGCACAGCAGCACAATATAGACTGGAGATATTCTTCAGTTTACAATCCACGAGCTAACGGTCTGGCCGAGGCTTTCAATAAGACCTTGACGAAGATCATAAAAAAGACCGTTTCCAGGAATAAGAGAGACTGGCACGAAAGGCTGCAAGAAGCCCTTTGGGCTTATCGAACTACGTTCAAGACGGCCACAAACACAACGCCGTACGCGTTGGTGTTTGGGACGGAAGCAGTGCTCCCCCTCGAGATAGAGTTACCCTCTCTACGAGTAGCAGTCCACCACGAGCTGACGAACGAAGAAAATGCTCACCTTCGGCTTGAGGAGCTTGATGCCCTCGACGAAACCCGGCTCATAGCGCAACAACATCTAGAAGCCTACAAAGCAAAGATGACGCGCTCGTACGAACGATTGACCGGGCCGAGGACATTCCGCCAAGGCGAACTCGTACTAGTGGTCAAAAGACCTATGATCCCCAATCGTGCCAAGCGGGGAAAATTTGAGCCAAACTATGAAGGCCCGTACATCATAGACAAGGTCTACCGGGGTGGAGCCTACCTACTCATGGACATGCACGGTGAAAGGCCTTTCAGGCCAATAAACGGCCGCTTCTTGAAGAAATACCACGCTTAATAAGCTGCAGCCTAGGTCAATGATGGATGACGACGACTATGTCCGCTCACTATCTTCCTAGGCTCAGACTTTACAAGCAGCAGCCGGCCTTCCTATAACGACGGACCGAAACGTCCTTAAACTAACGACGGACCGAAACGTCCTTAAACTAACGGCGGACCGAAACGTCCTTAAACTAACGGCGGACCGAAACGTCCTTAAACTAACGGCGGACCGAAACGTCCTTAAACTATCGGCGGACCGAAACGTCCTTAAACTAACGGCGGACCGAAACGTCCCTAAACTACCACCACAACGTCCTTAGGTTGACGAGATAAAAAAAAAAGAAGAAGAAGAGGATAAAAAAAAATATGATAAAAAAAAACGGTATGTCCATAAGCAAAATGGGCACGGATGAAAACCCGAAAGGGCTCCGTGAGTAAAAACAGCAGGACTACCGGCGAGTGTTTGTGAAAACCCGAAAGGGCGCAACCTCGTTAAAGGACACTTACAGAGTCCTCTCGACCTTGTAAGGAGAAACCACCTGCGTGAGATCCTTACGACTCACAAAGGAGCAACACCCTTAGGGATCCTCACGATTCCTAAGGAGAAAATACACTTACGAGATCCTCACGACTCGTAAGGAGAATTCTCTTATAGGACCCTCACGGCTCATGAGATTTGAAAGTCTTAAGTTACAGAAACCTGAACCTGTTCTTAAGCAAATCCTCCACAACCTCCGATATTGCCCTACAAGAGGCTCAATACTGACCCTTGTATACAATCCACGGGCGCGAATAAACATATCCCCAGCAAAGTCCAACCCTTGTAGGTCCCCTCGACCCATAAGGAGAAAACCCTCTTGAAGGATCCTTACGACTTACAGAGGAACATACACTTAGGAATCCTCACGATCCCTAAGGAGAAGATACACCTGCAAGATCCTCACGACTTGTAGGGAGAAATACCTTTGTGAGACCCTTACGGCTCATGAAGTCAAAAGCCTTAGTCGACAGGACCTTAACCCTGTTTGCTAAGCCACCTTTGTTCAACATCGACAAAGGCAAATGATGATTCGCTCCTGGCAACATCCCAGTTGCAGCGATGCTGATGCCGAAATCGGTGTCCAAAATCCGAGCTTGCGGCAAAGAAAAAGCTAGCAGGCCACACATGCCTACGAAATAGCCGAAATGATGGGGCAACTTGCAATAAAAAGCAGCAAGTAAAAATGTATGCATGAAAAATAGCCGAAATGATGGGGCAACTCGCAATAAAAAGCAGCGAGTAAAAATAAAACAAATAGCCGAAATGATTGGGCACCGCGAAAAATAGCCGAAATGATTGGGCAGTCGCGACCTTCGCGATATAAAAAGCTGAAATGATAGAGCATCGCGGAAAAAGAAATAAAATAAAAATAAAATGTATGCCCTACAGGTGATACTACAACGATCCCTGTATACAATCCAGGGGCGCAAACAAAGAAGGAGTCGTACTCCTCCCCCAGGTTTCATCATGAGAGGAAGCCAAATCTCGACGGTTCACAAATAACCTGGAGATCGTCTCGTAACAACGGACACAACTTCAAGCTAAGCGGAACAGCGGCAACTCCCAGTTCCATGGCTCGGTGGTATACATATCGCCAACAGTCAAACCTTCATCCAGTGAAATACGGATACAATCAGCAAAATTCCTGGTCACGTGGAACACGGATAACGTCACTCTTTGACCCCGTGGAAAGCGTCCAGAGCGGATCCTGGTCCTCGCAGAGCACGGCAGTGAACCCGTGCGAAGCATCCAGAGCGGAGCCTAGTCCTCGCCGAACGCGGCAGTGAACCCGTGTGAAGCATCTAGTGCAAAAATTCCTGGTTACGTGGAACGCGGATAATGTCATTCTTTGACCCCGTGGAAAACGTCCAGAGCGGATCCTGGTCCTCGCAGAGCATGGCAGTGAACCCGTGCGAAGCATCCAAAGCGGAGCCTAGTCCTCGCCTAACGCGGCAGTGAACCCGTGTGAAGCATCTAGTGCAAAATTCCTGGTCACGTGGAACGCGGATAATGTCACTCTTTGACCCCGTGGAAAACGTCCAGAGCGGATCCTGGTCCTCGCAGAGCATGGCAGTGAACCCGTGCGAAGCATCCAGAGCGGAGCCTAGTCCTCGCCTAACGCGGCAGTGAACCCGTGTGAAGCATCTAGTGCAAAATTCCTGGTCACGTGGAACGCGGATAATGTCACTCTTTGACACCGTGGAAAACGTCTAGAGCGGATCCTGGTCCTCGCAGAGCATGGCAGTGAACCCGTGCGAAGCATCTAGAGCGGAGCCTAGTCCTCTCCTAACGCGGCAGTGAACCCGTGTGAAGCATCTAGTGCAAAAATTCCTGGTTACGTGGAACGCGGATAATGTCACTCTTTGACCCCGTGGAAAACGTCCAGAGCGGATCCTGGTCCTCGCAGAGCATGGCAGTGAACCCGTGCGAAGCATCCAGAGCGGAGCCTAGTCCTCGCCTAACGCGGCAGTGAACCCGTGTGAAGCATCTAGTGCAAAAATTCCTGGTTACGTGGAACGCGGATAATGTCACACTTTGACCCCGTGGAAAACGTCCAGAGCGGATCCTGGTCCTCGCCAAGCACGGCAGTGAACCCGTGTGAAGCATCCAGAGCAAATACCGGACTGTGGAGTCCTTAAAATCCACGGACTATGACGTCCTTAACCTCGACCGTGATGTCTTAAAACTAACGATCAACCATCCCGATTCCCTACAGACTTTGCCTTGGTTTAAGGGTACATCTCTTCACTCCTTTGATGCCCGGCGTTGTAATTCCTCAACGTCTTCAAAGAGGTGACGGGTCCCTGCAACCAAACACTGGACGGTGGAGTCCTTAAATCCACGGACTATGAGGTCCTTAACCTTGACCGTGATGTCTTAAAACTAACAGCGGACTGTGGAGTCCTTAAATCCACGGACTATGAGGTCCTTAACCTTGACCGTGATGTCTTTAAACTACGATACCTTGAGAGATCCCTGACTCCGTGAAACATGGATGAGGGCGATCACATCCGGCACTTGCAGGCCTTCACGACCTGTAAGGAAGAAAAACTCTCTTGTGAGATCCTTACGACTCTCAAGGACAAAACCCGCTTAAGGATCCTCACGATCTTTAAGAAGAACTCACACCTATGGGATCCTCTCGACCTGTAGGGAGAAAAACTCTTTATGAGACCCTCGTGGCTCATAAGATGCAAAAGCCTTAGGAAGCAGATCTTAACCCTGAGTCCTGAGCCATTGCTGTCCTGTAAGGAGATCAAGATAGAATACCCGCAGAATACATTCAATGAAAAGGAGACACATCATTGACAAGAAAAAATGTATCTTTTATTCATAAGCCAAAATGGGTACAAAGTACAATTCATGAAAGAAACAAAAAGAAAATACTCTCATCCATGAGTATGTACAAAAAGGAAAAAAAAAGATACAAATGTTTCAGGCCGGCGGGCGATTCAGCAACTTGGTCAGCTCATCCTGCTTTTGCTGAGCCACGGCTTCATGACGCAAGATCTCCAGAAGACGAGCCTCCGCTTGAGCTTGCTGAGCCTGATACGAAGTGAGCCGGGCTTCAAGCTCTTTCTCAGTGGCCCTATGAGCCTCAACCCTCTCACGAGTGAACATGGCAACTCTACCGAGAGCCACAACCTTATATTCGTTACGTGTCGCCCTATCAGGCCATGAAAGCTTACTCTGCGACCACAACCTTAGAAATAGGATATACACGCTCGAGACCATATAAATGGGCTCCCGATCGATAGCAATAATCGATCCAAAATGCGCTCACACAACCCGGTAGGGCAAACAACAGAAGACTTTCAGACGATTATCCTATCAAGCATGTGCTCGCAATCATATGAACATCCGAAGAAGGGGTAAAATTAGAAGCTTTAATGTGCACGCGACATGACAACAGTATTGAAAATTGAAAAAAAATTCATAAAAGGAAAGCAAAATTTATTCATGCAAGCGGAAACATACATACGAGTACCAAGCCTACATGGAAGTTCAACATAAAGCATGCAAAAAGGAGGGACTAATTTTAAAAGGTTCTACACTAACGGAAAAGGTCACCAAACACAGGATCAACGGCACAAGGGTTGACGAAGCAAAGGATAAAATTCTCCATCTCTCTCTCCGCTTTCTCCAGCACATCGAAACGACGATTCTCGCGAGAAGTCGCTCCCCATCGGTTGGCGCCATATTCGTCCGCAAATGCAAACATAACAGCTCGCCGGGCCTTTATCTCGCTCAGCAGATGAATTGAGCAGTCCCTCAGAGCCTGAGTAATCAGGCATGCTTCATGAAAGCCCTCGAGCTTTTCTTCCGCCGCATCAAGCATCGCCAGGGTCATCTCCGCCGGGTGAGGAGGAATGTCGGCAAGCACGGCCATGAGGATCATCCGGAGCCAGAGAGAACCCATCGGAAGGGGAGACCCCCTACGGATCGAGAGTTCATGCATGGCCGAGTCGCATTCGTTGTCAGTAAGGAGGGGGTCCACCAACCGAGCAGCAAAGCGGGGGATCATCTCCTCAAGGGGAACTTCCCACGGCTGTCGACGAGCATGAGGGCGATTACAAGCCATGGCACTCGTTTCTCCCTCAAGAAAAAATATATGTATGATATGAATCTCTCTGTGAAAAGAAAAGAAGGCTATAGCCTCATATATAATGAAGTGCATTAAGTGCTGTGCGCGGAAAATCCTGCATGGTGAAATTATTTCCAAGGCCTAAAAAAGAAAAGGCACCGAAAATCAAGGAGATGGAACTATTTCCAAGGCCTTTTTTCTGCACCTAACATTGTGCACTGAAAATATGGCATGAGGAGAATCTTGTGAACAGCCACATCAGGGGGTCCCACGTGTAGAACACGTGAGGCCTAAACCTGATGTGCAGTTAAAAGGAAAATATGGAGTGGTACCCTGTATGTTAAAAAGCACAAACAACAATAGTAGCAAAATAATAAAATCTCAGAGAAAAAGCGTGCAAACATACAAGGACACGACAAAACTTATCATCCAGACTTCAAGAAGGCAATACAAAACAGAAAGAGAAACTTTTACAATAGTAAGGCTTCGGACGCGGGGCATGGGTTGAGAAACTCGGAATTGACTTTATTCAAGATCTTCCAAGCGTTTCGAACCTCCCGAGTATGCTTTCTCTCACGGTCACAAGCATCGGGGTCCCCGCGGATGTCCTCTACCCTCCGGTAGGCGCCCAGTATGGCTGATTGCTGAAAAATCTGATGAAGGAGATCAATGAGATTATCCCGCCTTCTCTTTGAGATCAAGCCTATAAGGTACACCGAATGTACCTTATCCTCGGCAGTGTCCAAGGCCCCGAGCGGTATGCCGGCGCAAAAGAGAGGAAGTGCCTCCCGGATCGCCAGTACGATCAGCCTCAGAAGAGAAGAACGACGGAGGAGTAGCCTATGGTTGTACTCGTCGAAGCGGCTCATGATCTCGGCACACTGAGCATCAGTGAACTCCTGATTCTGACTGCGGCCCAGCGCACGAATATTCCCATAGGAAATAATCTCATCAAGACGGTACAGATGGGCATCCATGGTACCTAAAATAAAAGTCATAAGACATCATTACAAGGCCCCCATTGCATTAACTGCAGGAAGAACAACCTCGGGCCAAGAGACCCCAGGAAGCCTCTGTGTGAAGAAATCGAATTCTTCGTTGGAATTAAATTCCTTATTAAGAAAAGAGAATTAAATTCTCAAAAATATTTTGGATGGAATTAAATTCCATGGATTTGAACCGCCATCATCATCTCTCCAAAGATCATCTAAACCCTAAGAGATCTACAGTTAAAAGATTAAACAGTTTCATGTTCTTATGGAAAATATGAAGAAAGAAGGGTAAAAGCCCTTGTTTTGGATTTAAAATCCAGGAAAATGTGAAGGTCCATTGTTGTCCAAGAACATTACCTGAGGAAAAAGGATTCCTTTTGAGCAGAGTTAAACTCTGAAAATATTTTAAAACAGAGAACTAAGCTCTGGAAGAAGAGAATTAAATTCTCAGAAAAAGTTCTCAGAAGAAGAAGATGAACAAAGTGAAGGCTCTTATGAAGAGACAGAGGTATTTATAGAAGACAATGAAAACGCTTCGTCTCCCCAGATCCCTAGAGGAATCCAACGGTCACAAGAGGTGACAGCGTTGCACTCACGTGCAGACACGTGAGAACAATGCTGTGGGGGCATTTGTTTCCTGATTTAAAATCAGGAAAGCTTCTGGGAAAAGCTTCAAAAAGGGGGTCACGTGTTGGCACGTGACACCTAAAAGGGATCATCAAGTCAAGGTCAGTTTCCTGACTACGCTGAAGAAAATGGGCTTCAGAAAGAGTCACGTGTTCCCACGTGACCAGGGTCACGTGGCGACACGTGACATTTAAATGCAAGCGTCAAAGGCACACAAGTTCGCTGATCAAGTCAAGAAAAGGCTTCAGAAGAGGTCACGTGTTCCCACCTGACCAGGGTCACGTGTTGGCACATGACGTTCAAGACAGCGACTCGTTCTTCAGAAGAACCGAAGAAAGAGAGTTCAAACAAGGGTCACGTGCTCACACGTGACCAGGGGTCACGTGGTAGCACGTGACGCTTAGGCAGCGATCAAAAGACAGAGCGCAAAAGAAAGGAAAAGGCTCATTCCAAAGGGGGTCACGTGCCCACACGTGACCATGGGTCACGTGGTCACACGTGACCAGCTTTCAAAGCCCATTGCGTTAACAGAATTAAATTCTGAAGGAGATCTAAATCTTTCCAAAGGAGAGTGATTATCTGGGGCCGATCAAATTAAAGACTCAGGAGTGATTGAAATATCACCTATCTATGGGAAAATCTCGGGTTTGGAAAGATTTCCCCTTTAAATCTAACCAAAATAACAAGGGAGAATCTCTGGATTTAAAATCCAATGGTGAATGAAATTCACCTAATGATCCAAAGGTCCAAAATGAATGATGAATGCAAATCAAATCTCAATGAAGATTCGTCAAAAAACTGATTGATTCGGCTGCTTCTCCTATAAATAGGAGCCAAGAGACATACATACAGACATAGAGGCGCAGAGAAGAAAAAAGAAAAAAGGAGAAGAGCTTTGATACTTTGAAAAGACTCGGATCTTCTACAAAAACCCTAGGTAAGAAAGGGAAGGCCTTTTGAAAGAAAGAGAATTTAATTCTCAACAGAGTTTAACTCTGATAATGTAAAAACAGAAGAACATATTTCTTCTCTCTTTGATGGAGGATCTGCAAAGTGCACATCTCCCCTTAAGGTTGAGAATTTAATTCTCAATGGGTTGAGATCCTGCCATGCAGATCCAAAACATGGAGAAGGAATGCAAGCACGAGAATTTAATTCTCACAGGACTATAGGAATTTAATTCCTTTAAAATAAAAAGAGGGCTTGACCCTATATTATGGGAATTTAATTCCTCCAGAACAAAAAAGAGACAGGGTTTAACCCTAATTAAGAACCTAGTTCTGTTGAAACAGCAGGAATTTAATTCCCTTAATCATACAGAGGATGGAAGTTTAAACTCCTTAAAACTTTTATTAGGGTTTAACCCTATTCAGCCCTTCACGTATATGAGGAATTTAATTCCTACAGAAAATTCGGAGTTAAACTCTATTCCAGAAAACAAAGTCTTCGAAAGGAAGTAGGAATTTAATTCCTCTGAAATTTATAGTTCAAGGAAGTTAATTCCTGAAAGAAGATTAACAAAGCCTCTAAACAAAATACATGGAGGCAGGGTCACGTGTCACCACGTGACCCCCCCAAGAGATCTACAGAAAACCCCCTTTGAGGCAGCACCCCACGTGACCCACGTGACCCTCGGCAGAAGCTCTAATACATAGGCATTTGAATGCCCATCACGTGATGGCACGTGATGCTCTGAAAGACGCGATAACCTCAGAAGAACAAATGAAGGGAGGGCGCTCTCACGTGCTGCCACGTGACCCCTCTTACCTTAGTGTTTAAACACTAAACTAAAACTCTCGAACCCAGTGTCAAAACACTGTTGGGCCTTAGTGTTCAACACTAATTAAAAAGCTTTATTTGCAGTGTTCAACACTGATTACCTTAGTGTTTAAACACTAATCTGAGACCTTCATTTGCAGTGTTCAACATTGATTACCTTAGTGTTTTACACTAACCTGAAAAAGCATTGTTGTTGGTATTCAACACCCAATATTCTCTTAGTGTTAAACACTAACTTGTCAACCCCATTCCCAGTGTTCAACACTGACTGCTCTGTAGTGTTTAACACTAGACTTTGGCCCAATTGGCTTAAATGGATGGAGGCAAAGCCTCTCCTGATTGGACTTAGCCCAAGATGGCCATAAGTCCTCAATTTGTGATTAACTGGTCCAATGGACTCATAACATAATTAATTCGTCCTGACCCCAAATTGGGCCAAGGGCTGTTTAATCCACTCCGGTTCTAGGGTACATCTCTTCACTCCTTTGATACTTGGCATTGTAATCCCTCAATGCCTTCAAAGAGGTGACGGGTCCCGACGACCACACATCGATATGGACTGTGGGGTCCTTAAACTCATGTCTAATGCAAATTCCTGGTTACGTGGAACGCGGATAATGTCACTCTTTGACCCCGTGGAAAACGTCCAGAGCGGAGCCTGGTCCTCGCCAAGCGCGGCAGTGAACCCGTGTGAAGCACCAGAGCACATACCGGACTGTGGGGTCCTTAAACCCA
Source organism: Agapanthus africanus (assembly GCA_030015575.1). Taxonomy (NCBI): domain Eukaryota; kingdom Viridiplantae; phylum Streptophyta; class Magnoliopsida; order Asparagales; family Amaryllidaceae; genus Agapanthus; species Agapanthus africanus. The sequence goes on along the minus strand of JASDDO010000010.1, from coordinate 480,380,752 downwards.
TGGACTACGACGTCCTTAACCTTGACCGAGATGTCTTAAAACTAACAACGGACTGTGGGGTCCTTAAACCCATGGACTACGACGTCCTTAACCTTGACCGAGATGTCTTAAAACTAACAACGGACTGTGGGGTCCTTAAACCCATGGACTACGACGTCCTTAACCTTGACCGAGATGTCTTAAAACTAACAACGGACTGTGGGGTCCTTAAACCCATAGACTACGACGTCCTTAACCTTGACCGAGATGTCTTAAAACTAACAATGGACTGTGGGGTCCTTAAACCCATGGACTACGACGTCCTTAACCTTGACCGAGATGTCTTAAAACTAACAATGGACCGCAATGTCCTTAAACTACCCATAGACCGCAATGTCCTTAAACTACCCATGGACCGTAATGTCCTTAAACTAGAACAATAGAGCCCCCAAATGCTCTTTTGTCGGATCTAAACGGTCCCGTTTAAGTTGATCTTAGCCTCAAAGATGGCTAACGTATCCTTAAACCTTCAAACAGAGTGGACTATAAATCCCCCCAATTAACTCTGGCTCGAGGGTACATCCTTGAACTCCTCTGACATCCGTCGTTGTAATCCTTCAACGTCGTCAGAGAGGTGACGGGTCCCGACGGCCATACATTCATGGACCACTATGTCCCTAAACTGGAACATTAGAGTCCAAACGCTCTTTTGTCGGATCTAAACGATCCCGTTAAGTTGATCTTAGTCATAAAGTTAGACTAACGTATCCTTAACAAACGTTTGAGTTGATCTTAGCCTCACGTGTGGCTGACGTATCCTCAAACCAAACCCCCCCAAGCTCAAATCTAAGATAATACGGATTTGAACCAGTCCACGCCCTACGGGCGACGACATTATTCAGTCTCCGTAAACAATCCACGGGCAACCACAAACAAAACAGACACCCACGACACGAAGTGACCAGCTGGAGAAGGAGAAAGTTGTTACCGCAATGCGGTAGCGTAATTAACTGCAGGGGCTTGCGCCTGCAGGGAAGAGCGTCCCCACAATCAAAAACCCCTCAAACGAGGGGGAATCTGACGAAGTCTGCTACATCGGACGCATCCGTCTAAACCTTCGATACATGGTGCCATAAATCAACTTGGCATCTTCGGAGAGGTGGACGGATAGCACCAATTAGCATCTGCCCCGAACCTCAGGCGAGACGACCACGTCTTGGCCTCCGTTCGGAGGGGAACAGGTATTTCCGCACATAGCTCTAAACTACGCGATATGTTGCTGGGGATTTCCTGTTCCATTGTAGCTTTTGATCTTCAGATTGCATATCCCGTAGGGTATTGCAGCTGGTCATACCATGCTAGATATGGACGACCGGTCTTTACCAGCTTATTTGCTGCTTCACTGGCCTGGTGAGCTTTAATTTGCTAGGTTATATATTCGTTTAGCTTTACTTTCGTAATCACTTCCTCTCTTGACGTTGAAAGGGCTTGGATAGGATTGGGAGCATCTCTTTTATCATCAATAATGACCACAGGTTATTCATCTGCTGGCGGTTGTGATTGAGCCATCATTCCAGCTATATTCTGCATCAAGAGGGTTATCTTGTTCATCTTAGTGGACGTTTCTGCCGCTTGTTCATCTTTTTTCTTGATAATTCACTTCAGGAAGTCAGTATCAGACTCATGTCCAGTCCTTTCTTCGGGTGCATCCTCGAGATTTGCCTTAGGTGGTGGACTAATGAGTTCTGCCGCTTGAGCAAATATCTCCATCAACTTTTCTTGTTGCTGCTAATCTTTCGTCAAAGACCGGGTAACTGGTCTGTGAGAAATAGAAGCGCGACTATAATCCTTGGAGTTCACCATGTGGACTGAGTGAACTACCATGCCCCCAGACTTGGGACGTTTGGAATCTCGGCCCTTGGAGTTTGCCTCGGGCGCCTGGAGCTTCTCCGGCCTCTCTCTTTTGTGAGAAGCCGTTTTAGGTGGAACCCTCATAGCAGGAACCAGCCTTAGATGAGTCCTCTTAACTTTAGAAGGGGCGTTGTCAGTATTTGGCTGACGTTTCATTTGTTTGAGCTTAGGAGAAGAGCTGCGGACAACGACGAAGTTCTTCACCTCCTTCCACATCTTATATATATACGAGGAAAGTTTTTTTGGAGAGCAGACTGGCTTCTGATCTCCTTGGATCTCCACTAGCTGTGGAGACTTCTTTAATACCGTGGTGGACAAATTTTGTCTGACTCTTCGCAGCTGTTAGAAACTGTTCTCAGTTAGAACAACAGCATTAACCATTGGAATTGGAGCAGGGGGAGTCAACCCTGATGGGGAACTGCCCCCACCTCGTCTTACTCGACGCCGGTGGCGACCTCGGACATTTCTCAAAGCAGGCACCATCTTTTCATGCAGGGTTTCTTCATCATACCCCCTGCATAGCTTGGGACCTTCGGTAAGAGTTAGTCGATGGAAGACTAACACCTTCGGCAGAGCTGAAGCTTGAGGAACTAGCTTATGGAAAACGGAATTCTTCTGGACTTCCTCCTTCAACGTTGAGACACCGAGAGTAGAAGGTGAGAGTATTGACCCAAAGAAAAAGCCCATTCATTTTCTGAGGAGACGGAATGCAGAAAGTTGAGGCTGCCAGTGGCCCATACTTGACTCCACCGAATGTGGTAGCGCCTGAATTGTAGTTAGCGCAAGTGAAAGCCATTGATCTCCGCATAGAGATATAACGCCAACTTCAGTATCCCACCACCCAAGGGCATCTATAAACATATATAACGCGATTTTGTTCATGAAAAACACGACACACGAAGTGTGGAGTGGAAAAAGAAAAATGTCCCACCAGGCGTGCCAGAATCTGTTTACCGCCGAAAATTGGTCTGAGACGTTGGGAGGATGTCTATCCTGAATTTGGGGGCAAATGCTATATGGAATATATCCATCCACCTCTCCGAAAATACTAAGTTGATTTATGGCACTGTATATCGGAGGTCTGGATGGATGCGACCGTTGTAGCCGACTTTTCAGATTCCCCTTCGCGGATGAAGGGTTTATTGATAGTGAGGACGCTTTTTCCTTCAGGCACAAGCCCCTGCACTTAATCACGTTATCGCAAAGCAATAACAACTTTCTGCACTCCAGATCTATTCCTTCATGTGTCGTTTTATAGATTGTTTATTTTGGGTTGTCCTTGGATTGTATATGGAGACTAATTTATGTCGTCGTCCGTATGGTGCGAATTAGTCCAAATCCGTATATATTAGATTTGGGGGTTTAGGTCCACATTGGTGTAATGACCCCAAAATCTTTATACATTTGTATTATCCCTCTTCAATAATATACCGTATTTATTTGTACTTGGTATTTTCCTTTTTCTATTAAATTTATTATTATTTTATTCCTCAATCTATTATGTATTTTTTCTAGGTACAATTTCTTTTTCTTATATTTAAGTTTTTAACTTCTCATTCTTATTTTTCCTTTCATAAATATTTAACCCAAATCCATTATTCTTATTCTCTACAGCCCATCTAAAAAGCCCATTTTCTTTTTAAGCAACATCATATATTTAATTCTAATTAAATATATGCATGAACAATCTTATAGCTCATTGGTTAAGCCCTTGCATTGTTATTCCATAAGTCACACGTTCAAATCCCCATTCTTGCAATTATTTTTTATCATTTTTTATTCTTCTCATAACCTACAAATGAGACCTTTCATTTTCAAAATGAATGGTGACCTTTCATTTCTCCTTTAATTCTCATGTTAAATGCATATATTATTATTCACCATTACACCATCTTTATTTGTCCTCCTCTATCTTTTCCTTCCTCACATTTTTTATCTCTCACTTCTCCCTCTTCACCTAGAGTCCAAGAAGAAGAACATAAAGAAGTCTTCAAGAAGGTCTCGCTAATAATGCGAGGCTATCGGCGGATAGACAAGCCCGGTGACAATACCGGCTTGTGTATGTAAGTCCCTTCTCTCCTTCCTTCTCTCCATCTCTTTCTTTTTCTCTTTATATGTCTCTTGTTTTATATAGCCATGAAAAACTTCCCTTGATATATTATAGTTCCTAAATAATTAATTAAATGAATACATATATAAATAATGAACACACAAACATACACACATATATAGTTTGTAAAGTCTTTTTCATTACTCTCAATTCACATGTTAATATTTCATAGTGACCAATTAGGAGTGCTTGTTTGTTGTTTTATTTTAAATCACTTTATTTAAAGTTTGAAAAAAAAATGAAGTTACGAATAAATACCATGGTTTTCTCATTTCTCACATATGACATATCAATACCTTTAGTTTTAAAATAATTTTTATAAATTAATTTTTAATTCTGAAAATTTCATGAAATTTACATACGATAGAATATATTATTTTGTACATGCTGTAAAAATTTTAGATCGATCCGCATAAAGTTTAGGAATTACATCGTATTTATTCACTGATCGTAAAACAGAAAACTGCAGTTATCGGTCAACTTCTAAGATATATAACTTGGTATACCGGTATCCAAATTGAGCAAACTCAGGTGTTTTTGATATCTACATCGAATGATATAGATTTTCTTTGTTTTATAGTTTTACTGAAAACCCATCTAAGATAAAGAAAACTGCGATACAATATTAAGTGACGGATCTGAACAGAATCTGTTCTGATTCGCACACTGTTTTTAAATTGGACATAACTCGAACACCCGATGTCCGTTTGTGACAAAATTTAGATGTGTAGATGCACCATTGATAGAACTATAATTTTATGTATATTATATTACTTAGGAATGCATGAAACAACCTGATATAGGCTTTGCAATAGAATATATAGTTGCTGTCCATAAATCTGAATTTCTGTTTTGAACGCTGATATTAAAATAATCATAAGTAGAGCTTCAGAAATCCAAATCATGTGAATCTTGGTGTTTTGGATAAGTACATAGAAATACCTATAATTTTATAATAATCTTCGTAACCTGAAACCCGATAGAAATTAACTCAAACCGCGTTTTAAAAATATGTGACGGTGCCGAATAGATTCTGATCTGTTTTGCGCGACGATACGAAAACATATATATCTCTCAAACCGGTAGTCGTGTTTAGGTGAAACTGGAACTCACGCATGCAAAACACTTAGATCCATATTTTTGTTTATATTCCACATTCGTTTGACTTGATTACTTAGTCGTACATAATATTTCTTTAAAGCATTGTTTATGGTAGTTGCTCGAATAATATACTTGACTCATTTCATGCTATTCGAACATGTGTACATATTTATCTTGATCGTTAAATTGTTGTATGTACATAAAGACGATAATTAAATACTTGAGTTGTATTTTGAAAACTATACAAAAGTATTTTTACATAAAACCCCCTCAAGTTTTATAAATTACCCTATGGACCCTAGCAATTATAGGACTTCGATTTACATTTCTACGGCCTGACTCGAATTTGAGTCTGATCATAATCCGACTTGAATATGATTCAAGTACCATATAAATCTTCAATATTCCAATTCAAAATGAACACATGAATCCATGAATACAATTATCAATTTATACAACTTGACTGAACCGAACCATGGATATATATTCCTTTTACATGTTTCCCAGTATTCCATTTACATGACTCTACGGTTATAACCGTTTCCTGATATCATGATTTCGGTCGGTCAGTCAATCAATCATACAACCAACACAATTTACAAGATAACAATACAAACAAGACATCGCGGGGTTTAAGGGGTAGATTGGTACGGAAGATGTTAAAGGTGGCACGAGGTGGTCAGATTAATACACCTAACCTGAATCCCATTGCTGTTGTACCGTGGCATAACGGTTCCTTGTACTACACGTGCCTTAGTCTCTGGCAAGTGAGACTCCCCTCGTATACACTGGCATTCTTCTGTACCAAGCTACAAACAACAGCGTTACATAAGATTACAACAATAGTTTACACTGTAAAAATGTATCTTCTTATTCTGTCTTCTCTACTTCGCTCTTACCTTTGGGACTTACCGAGCGATTTATTCGCTGACGACATTCTGTTCTCTCTTCTTTGAATGTCGTCGGGTGACTTGGACCCGGCAGAAGTAGAGCCAACAGAAGAAGACTTGGACCAATTTGCCGACGACCCAGCAGTATAATTTCATTGTACACTTTTCTTTTCAGTACTTTCCTTTTCCTGTTATGTCACTGTTTAGGCATCTTTATTTCAGTTGTATTTTCCTTTCCATGTATTGTACAAAGAATGTTAATAAATAAAAGTTGTTGTTCTTTTTATACTTTTGTCTCTTGTGTATTTATATTGCTTAGCTACGCTTAGCGTATGTACTTCTGAGTACATACGTAGCGGACCTCGTCGCGTCCACTTCGCCGTATACTGGGAAGCGGGGCGTGACAATTGGTGTAACAACCCTAATTTTCTTATACACCGTTTTCCTATACAAATTTTTAAATTATTTTTTTTTCAAAATCCATAAAGGAGTATTTTAACCTGAGCACAATATATATGTAATTATTTTGTTTTTAAATAACTCCATTTTTAGTGTAAAAAATATTGTTTTAAAATTAAAGTATACTTGGGGTATTTAATATTGCTCTTACCACTTTAAGTAATTATTTTCACTCCATAATTACAAGAAGGAGCTTGTAGCTCATTGGTAATACCTTGCACTACTGAACCAAGCCACCAGAGTTCAAATCCCATACCCCACATTATTTTTGTATTTATTTTGTTTTAAATTCTTTTGGATGTCAACAGTCAAAACGCCATAACTCAAAAAATTTGTACTGAACATAAAAAAGTAAATATACCATAAATCCCCCCCACGAGACCCCCCACCTTTCGGCCGGGATCGGCCGAGTCGGCCGGCGGACCGGCCGACTCGGTCCGGCGCCACCGGTCGGACTTGGCCGGACGGCCGAGTCGTCAGCATATAAAACGTGCGTCTTGACCTGGTCTTCTCACCTGCACACACTAAATTCTTAGATCGGTTACCGAATGCACGTTAAACCTCTTTTACTCCCAAACTTAATGATTTTTTAAATAATTTTTAATAATTTTTATATTTTTTTTAATTAAAACCCTAACCCTATATATACCCCCATACACTCTACCCTCTCATCCTAAATTCCTAAGTCCACTCTCTCAAAATTCCAAGAGAACTTTGGTACGTTAGAAAACGAGCGAAAGGCGAAGCGCTGACGAAATCGACGGCGAAATTCCGGTGATCGTGCTAGGAGCTCTCAACGACGATTCGACGCGCCGGCAAACCCTCTACTTCCCTTTCACTCTCTAGCATTGTCCAAACCCGTAAGTCCCCCTTTTCTACCTTTCTTTTCTTTCATAAAAAATATGACTTTACAAACCCGACGGAAATCGGAACAAACCGATTTCTGATTCGGTTTTCTATAAAATCTCACTTATCACCAGTTCCATAATGCTTAAACATTTCTATGTTGACTATTAATCACTTAACAACTAATTTGAATAAGTTTTCTCACATGAAATGATAACGTTTCCATCTATCGTATTTCTTTCACTTAAATACCATAATATTTAGTTTTCACATTTAACCCCTTAACATTGCTATACCTTAAACTAGATCACGAGATAATGACCTACCTCCACACACACGCAAATACAACCCTAAATGATATCATCAAAACTTAGAATACGATAATACAAGATTTTACATTTAAATACCCTTTTCTTATAAAACCTTTTCTAAAAGTTTTAGGTTTGATACGCTTTCAAAACAAATATCTTTTAATAGGAAAATACGATATATCGTGGACATCGATCGTTTATCTAAACCTGACTTTGTGGTGTCTAGGCTAGGCAAGTGAGAAAATGTAACTTTAAAAGGCCCGTTTCACGATTCGTGAGCGGATCCCTCCTTTTCTCATTTGTACTTACCTGGCCACAATTGACGGTGAAGAGACGATTTGAGGCTTCTACCGACTTGTCGTTTAGACCATTTAGAAATAATCTAGTTGAAATATAAAACCCTAGAATCTAAAATACGGAAAATCGACTTTTGCAAATAAATACCTTTTACTTTATAAAACCGTATTTTAAAGGTTTAGTATTTATAAATCTTTGCAAAGCTCCACTACAACCCACCTTTGGGGAACCCGTTAGGGATAGTACGGTTTATCGTGCACCCTCGGCTTAGTAGTGCGAGATTCAGACCTCCGCAAGGAGCATTCGGTCTCGAAAGGTTTAAAATACGATATCTTAAGAAAATGATATTTTTATATAAAATATTTATTGAAATTATTTTTGTATAAATATATGTATATTATCATTAAAAGATCTATTTTGTTATAATATAAATATCCCACTCTTTCTAAAAATTACAAGACTAGATTTTTACATGAATTTCAAATAAATCAATATTACAGATAAATACCTTTATTTATGTAATTAGGATATTTTTCACTAGAAGTATCACAAAATAAAATTACACTCATCATAACTTAAAGATGAATAATAAATACTGGGGGTGTATCTTGAAAACTATACAAAAGTATTTTTACATAAAACCCCCTCAAGTTTTATAAATTACAATAAGGACCCTAGCAATTATAGAACTTCGATTTACATTTCTTTTGTCTGACTCGGGTTTGAGTCTGATCATAATCCTACTTGAATATGATTCAAGTACTATATAAATCTATAATATTCCAATTCAATATGAACACATGAATCCCAGAATCCAGTTATCAATCTATACAATTTGACTGAATCAAACCATGGATATACATCCATTATTCCGTTATTCCATTTACCTGATTATGCAGTTACAATCTGTTTACTGATATCATGGTTTTGGTCGGTCATCCAACTTATACAATACAATACAACAATACAATCAAAACACTACAGGGTTTAAGGGGTAGATTGGTGCGGAAGGTGTTAGAAGTGGCACGAGACGGTAAGATTAAGACACCTAACCTATATTCCGTTGCTATTGTACCGTGGCTTAACGGTTCCTTATACATTCCGTTTGCCCTGGTCTCTAGCATACTGAGACCCCTCTCATATACACTGGCATCCTTCCGTACCAAGCTACAAACAACTGCGTAAACACAATATTCTACAATATTATACTTAGAAGATACCTCTTATTCTGTCTTTTCTAATTCTTCTTTATTTTTGGGACTTACCGAGCGACCTGTTCGCTGACGACATTCTATTTCTTTCTTCTTTGAATGTCGTCAGGTGTTTTGGACCCAGCAAAGATCGAGCCCACCGGTGAAGACTTGGATCAGTATCACGAAGACCCCGAGCTCTAGACATTGTACCTTGTTCTATTCGGTATTTTCATTTCCTGTTATGCTATTATTTAGGCATCGCTTTTCATTCCAGTTGTATTTACTTTTCATGCATTGTACAAAAGAATGTTATTAATAAAGTAGCTATTATTTCTATATCTCTTGTCTCTTGTGATTTACTTTTATATTGCTTAGATACGCTCAGCGTATTTACTTCACAGTAAATACGTAGCGGATCTCGTCGCGTCCCCTTCGCCGTATACCGGGAAGCGGGGTGTGACAATTGGTGTTTTTGTTTGCCAACGAGAGTTGAATTTAGGACGCATTTCTCATACCGATGAGATCCGTCAGTTCACGGGGTATTTGAATTTCATCTAAGAATCGTTAGTCTTATTTGAGACTAAAATCAACTTCGAAGGTTTGAGCATATGAGCTCATTTGATCATTTGATCGCATATGAAGCATATGCTTCTATACTTAGCATATTTTGGTTAAGTTCCAAGATATGGCTTGTCATCAGGTGCGCTTGCGCGCTATAGATGCACAAGGCATTAGCACACGTGCATAACACAGGGTGCGCATGCTTCGCTTGGTCTTCCATGGGACAGGGGTTAGCACTTATGCATTGACGATGCACACGTGTATGGCACGTGGTGCGCATATCCTTATAAAGGCTTCTTTCAGCTTGCACATACATGCATATCACGTGGCGAAGCATATGATGTGAACATCTAAATGGGATGCGCCCAATATTAGGGAGCGATCTAATTTGCAGGCATTTATATTTCCTCTAAAAATATATACATATATGTTTGCTTTCATAAAACCAAGGCTCTGTTGTTCTTTGTTTTGATGGTGCACATGCACTTTATGGTGTGCATCTAGGGTTGGGGTGTTTTCTATTTTGATGAAAGTTCATATCTTTCAAGAAAAACTTAGTTTTCAATAGAGTCGAAACTCAATGAAGCCGAAGCCTTATGAAGCTGAAGTTTTAAAAGGATGGGACGATGAAGGAGGGCTCGTTGGTTGTTGGGACCCACCATCTCTCTGAAGACGCTGAGAACTTACAATGTCGTACATAAGAGGTCTGTAAGGATGTACCCTTAAACCAAATTTCATTTATGAGGGAAGAGAACATGTTGGAACTTAACCTCTAATTTGCCAAAAAGACTTCTTGGCGAACTTATATTTCATCTAAAGATCGTCAGTCTTGTTTGAGACTAAAATCAACTTAGATATTTTGAGCATATGTGCTCACTTTACCAATGAAGCTCAAGCTTCAGAGACTTAACCAATTTAGGGCTAAGTATTGGTCAGGTGCACTATATATTAGCGCATTTCATGTTAGGCTTGTTGGTGCTCACGTGCACATCACGTGAGACACTTTCCTTTGCTTCTGGCGCTCACATGTATATTATGTGGGCCGCTGAGGCTTGGACGCTCATGGATATATCACGTGAGCACTCCCTCCTTTGCTTTGTGGCGTTCACGTGCATATTACGTAAGACATGCTTTCCTTTGCTTCTGGCGCTCATGTGTATATCACGTGAGCGCACCCTCCTTTGCTTCGTGGCGTTCACGTGCATATCACGTGAGCGCACTTTCCTTGGAGATTAATCTCGGTTTTTTTAGAAAACTAAAGTTTTCTGATGTTTGAGCTTCTGTTAATGGTATTTTGACCATTAACGGCGTCAAGATCAAGATTTTAATGATCTTGAATCCTATTTTGTGCATGGTTCATCATCATATGGTCCTTTAAAGTTAAACTCCATCTTTTCTTATTGATCATTAATATCTGGATGTTTGCCATCGTTTTGGGTGGAGGTTTTCTTAACTCTTCCCTCAAACCCGGGATCTTAAGATAAAAAATCCCTCTACAAGAGGAGATTCGACTTAAGGATCATAAGATCTGAGAGAAGAACTTAAGTTCTTATACGAAGCATAAGCTTCTTTAATGGAGATTAAACTCCTTTTTTATTTTATCTCGATTTTGACGAAGAGGAAGATGGTCTTCTTTCTGCAGAGAAATTAATTTTCGGTTGCAACGCAGAAGCTTATAGGGGGTCTTATCAATGTGAGATTCAATCTCTTGAGTTCTTTATATAGGGTTTGAGAGGGATCGTGTAGTTTGAGAGAATCTCTCATTTAAGAGATCTCGATTAATTGAATTGATCTGATTGATCTTCGAATCAATCGGTATTTTTTATTCACCTTTGGATTTTTGATCCAAGAGCTCTCTGTTTAATAAAATATATTTTCTTGTTTTTAACAAGATTTGAGAAAATATTTTCCATAGATAGAATTTAATTATATATTATGATTGAGCGGTGATTTTTAGTCACCGTTGGATTTTTGATCCAAAGGTCATCTGTTTAACAGAGTGCCTCTTTTTTATTTTAAAAAGATTAGAGAAATATTTTTTCATATAGAATTTAATTCTATCATAAGCAATTGCTTCAAATCTTGGCGGTGGCGTGCACGTGCGTTGCACGTGGGCGCTACCAAGGGAGGCATTAGCGCTCACATGTCATGCATGTGGGCGCCGCCATATGCTTGGCCTCAGCGCTCACGTGCCTCACTCATGGGCGCTATCATATGCACGGCGTTGACACTCACGTAGTTTGCACGTGGGCACTGTCATTTTTGGCGAGAACAGCTTGCCGTTTATCGCTTTTATAATTATACCTTTAAATGGGGATTTACCGAGCGCAAGTTCATTGACGAACATTCCATATTTTCTTTTTTTCCATGGGAATGTTCGTCAGATGGATTAAGAATGGAGGAGATTGAACCGACGGAAGAGGAATACTCTCAGCTGTCATCGTGGACGGATTACTAGTCTTACCTTTAGCCTTTACTTTTTAGTATGCCTAATTATTCGGACTTCGTTATTTTATTTCGTTGTATCTTATTTTCAGACTCTTGTTGACTGTTTGAATATTGTGGGATTTGAATATAATAATTGTAGTTGGATTTTATTTTCTTGCTTTATTCTTGTTATATATTTATATTGTTTATAATACGCTTAACGTATTTATCTTCAGAAAGACATTCTCGGCATAAATATGTTGCGGACCTCGTCACGTGCCTGCTACCATCTTTTGGGAAGCGAGGCGTGACAGAAACAAATAGGTCTTTCAGTCTAGTTATCTAAATAATTTGAGTTTTCGAGATTTTGATCTTTGAAAGTATAGTTATGATTAATTTAATCTAAGGGTTTAAGAAAGTTTTTATTTTCTAGGACAGCAAAGAGGGGTAATTTGCAGAGCGTATATCGTGTCGATATATACATTTATGGGTCTCAGGTTCCATAGGAAAGTTGTAGGGCTATTCAATTTTGCATCCATACATTTAAGATTTATCGAAAACCGAGTTCTGTAGTTCGTGTTATGGCATTTTGGAAAGTAATGCACAGACCATGACAAAATCTGTCCAGATTCAACACATTAGTTTCAAAAAAGAAATAAATTATTTTTGTCTGTTTTTATATCGGGTTGAATTAAAAAAATAGATCTTTCGATTTAGTTGTCAAACAATTTGATTTCACTCAATTTGCGTCTCTGAAAATAAAGTTATGAATTTTGAAGATATGCGTTGAAATCTATTTTCAGAACTGTCGAAAAAACCACCCTGAGAGCCGTAAAACCTAAATTAGATATCGAAATGTTTTGAAATTTTTTTCAACACATTTAGAAAATAATATTCGAATTTAAATAATTTTTCGTGAAATTTTCAAAAGTCAAAATTAATTTCTAAAAATTATTTCGAAGGTAAAGGTGTTGATATGGTCATCTTTTGAAGAAGGTCGGAAAAAAAAGTATTTACTTACAACTTTTCTTTCTCCAAAAAATTATGCATAAATTTTTTTTAAAAACACAACAGCGAGGAATTATGTGACATGAAGCATACAAGATAAGTATGTAAACAGGTTAGACAATACACATTAAATCGACATAAAGGATTTCTAACATCTTATAAAAACTTTCTTTTATAAACGATCGGATTCTATGAGAAGTCATGCAAGGTGTAAATATATCATGAGATAATTCAAATAATGTTATCCATCTATTGAAAATAGATACAAGAAAATCTCAAACATTGATTGACACATGTAGATGCATTAGGCTAATTAATCTAATTTAGATATTACTTTAATATGGGAAATATAGTATAAAAACACAAGCCTGGCATGAGCAGAGGCATGATATGAAGAGGAGTGTCACGTCTCGCTTCCCAGAGTGCGCTAAAATCGGCACGTGACAGAGTCAACCATGCCATCTGTGGCTAAGAAACATCCCTCCACAGTCACATTGCGGCTGTTTATAAGATATCAAGAACAGTAGAAATAAAATAAACTATCTGGTACATGTCCATGAGCCAGAATAAACGAGTCAAGAAATAAAATGCGAAAGCGATAAATCCAATGAGCAATAACATCTGGAAAGTAAACATAACTAAGTTGGATACTAACTGAATACTAACAGAATCCTCACTACTCGGCCTGACGGCGGAAATACTCCTAATCAGCCTGCGACAAGGGTAGAGGATCTGGGCCATGCAAAACCCAGACGTCAGTGCGTCATAATATCAATAATAATATAATCAAGGGGTAGCAGGACATGCAGGCACGAGTAAGAACAGTAACAAGTCAATAGGAATATATAACAGTGAAGTATATCAGTATAAGTGACGTGCAGTGATCAATCTAAACTGTGCTACTGGGTTATCTATTCTAAGTCTTCGAAATCAATTAATATAATTCTCATCATAACCCATCGGTGATTATTCCGTAACGCCCGGAGAAACAGCAAACAATAGGTATTCCGTAACGCCTGGAAAAACGGCAAACAATAGGTATTCCGTAACGCCCGGAAAAACGGCAAATAATATGATAGCCCTTTGAGTTACGTTCGGTTACATTCTTGATTTCCCCATACCCCCAAGTTATGTGTTCAAGTCAGGTATTGGTAAATCTGAAGCTAATGCCAACACAGGATCAAGCAGGAACATGTTTGTCTATACAGACAACATGATATGTCCATCGGGACAACATGTCAGGATTGTCGGTATTAGAAACAGGATCAGGTAATATGTCAAGTAGTGATATATCAGGTCATGTCGGGTTGTTTACATGTATCAAGTCATGTCAAGTAGTGGTGTATTAGGTCACGTCAAGTAGTGTACATGTATCAAACGGATGCTCATAATAAAACTGTAACAGGTACGGGTGCACAAATAAAGCATGGGTGCACAAATATTTATCAGGGATTACATCATGACTATGTAGGATGTACAAGATCAAGTATGGGATACTAATGTAACAGTAAAATGAAATAATATGGTCTCGGCGTGCAACTAGATATGTAATAAACCGTACGGATACAGACGGATACTATAAAACTGTAAATCGGTAAAATTTGCTGAATATTAAAGCACAAGCACTATTATTTATTAAATAGATATTGATATAATAATATTAACATGGATAACATATTCAAACCGATCAATAACTATAAAAGTGGTATTGATTAACCATGCACAAGAAAGTTCCGTTCAGAAATTCAGCGTCACCCTGATTTGTAAAATAGCTTAAAAATAACAAACGTTCTCCAAAATGGACGTATCTTATACCAAAACAAAGATAATTCAATAAGGTTTTCATTTTTATAAGTTGACATATCTCAGGTTATTCCTACAAAAAGTTATGAATATTCAAAGTTGAAAGTTTGCTGCTAGAATTTCCCTGGACAGCAGTTTAGAGATATTTTCATTTGCATTTTACGTTATTTAAACAATTTATTTTGCGAGTAAATATTTCATATAGTTATAGTATTCTGAGTTAGCTTCGTAACGAACTAAAGAACATATACTAATAATTTTTCTATGATTTATAATGAATTTTATAAGGTAAGATGTACAGTAAATTTCAGATTTTTCGTATCCGCTTTGCAACGACGTTTAATATGTAAACTATAATATTTTCAAACTATATTTTGTATAATATTATAAAATTCAAAAGCTAATTAAAAATAATAAGAAGAAATATTGCGATGATATATATTTTAAATGATATGGATACAAACGGGTATCCGAAAACAGTAAAACTTTAGTATGGATGTACAATGGGATGAACGGGTAACATTTTACTCATATGGATGCATAATACTATACCTAGCATATGGCAAAATAATTTAGCATGCGAATACTTATGTAAATACTGATATGGATGCATACGGATGTCATATAACCGTAAAATGATAAACTGGTAAATGTGAGATGTACAATTAAACAATATGAAATATTATTATTCAATTGGGTGCAGTATATTGTAGTCTAGCATGTATCAAGATAAATTTGCATGCACTAGATATGAAATAACTTGTACGGATGCTTACGGATATCCGAAAACGGTGAAATATGTAGAATGATAATGTGGGATGTATGATTTAAAATACAAGTGTTATATTTATTCAAATAGATGTAAATAGAGTAAGATAGCATGTAGCAAGATAAACTTGCCTCGATTGAATCACGCGACGGATACTCACGGCACGTCCGACGTCGGTAAATCGTCGCAACGCACACGCGGCACGCGGGACGGGTCCAGGCAAGGCAAGAGGGTGATCACACAGGCAATGTACGTTCACTGGATCACTCGGATCGTCAGCGACGAGCACGGCTCCAGTGGTGATCACCGAAATCAAGAAACAAGATCAAGAAAAAGAAAGAAGAAAGAAGAAGAAGTAAGAAGAAGAGGTTGTGTATTAAACAAGGAAAGAAAAAATAAATAAATAATATATATATAAATATATATATGTAGAGGAGAGAGAGAGAGAAAGGGGTTGTTAGTTTATTAGGAAATTAGTTTAGATTTAAATTTAAAAAATCTTTTATTAGTTAACTAAATTTTAATTTGTATCAGTTTATAAAATTAATATTATATATAAATAAAATTTAATATTCTGGTAAATACAAATATAATCCAAAACATGCCCGAGTCGGATCTGAAATTTAGTTTTAAAATACGAAAAATATACATGTCGACCAAAATTAAAGTTGAATATCCGGGTAACGAAAAAATGCATACCCCCAAGAACGGATGCACGCATGTGCACGTAGTCATCCAAACAAGTCCGTTTTACCGAACGGGACGAGAACAAGATGCGCGGATGCTACCACGGGGTTAGGGGTATCATGCAGGCCATGCAATGTATTTTTAAAATATTTTATGTGACTTTAAATGTTATATTAAAAATGCAGATACCAGATAAATGCCAGTATGCAGTATATGAAAAAAATGAAAGTGTACGGATCCACATAACAAGCCGGGATAAATCATAAACGGGAATCAAAACGGGTTTCCAGCGAGCGGGTCGGGTCAGATGCAAATACAGTTGTCAAATACACTATTCGCACCCAAAACGCAGTAAATCAAGAAAATACCATAAATAAAGAAATACTTAAAATAGAACTGGTATAAATGAACTAGGGTGTTACATTATACCCAACTACAAAAAATTTCGTCCTCGAAATTCCCCAAAACAAGAAAAGATAAACAATCAAGAATCTACAAGAAGAGATCTGGAAACTTATGTTGAATCTCGTCTTCTCGTTCCCAAGTCGATTCTCCGTGCGAGCGATTCCCCCAAGAAACAAGTACGAGAGGGATAACCTTGTTCTTAAGGACCTTTTCTCTTCGATCAACAATCGACATCGGTCGTTCCTCAAAACTCAAATCCTCTCTTACAGTCAGCTCCGAATGATCCAGCACGTGTGTTTCATCTCGAACATACTTACGAAGTTGATATACATGAAACACGTCATGAACATTCGCCAAAGATTGTGGTAAAGCCAATCGATAAGCCACTTCTCCAACACGCTCCAAAATCTCGAAAGGCCCCACGAATCGAAGACTAAGCTTGCCTCGACTTCCAAAACGAATCACTGCTCTGGTCGGTGATATCTTTAAGAATACAAGATCACCAACAACGAACTCTAGAGGTCTTCTCGATGTATCGGCCCAACTCTTCTGCCGATCTTGTGCTGCCTTCATATGATTCCGGATAGTAATAACTTTCTCTACTGTTTGCACGATCAAATCCAGTCCCAACAATCTTCGCTCTCCAATATCGTCCCAACAAATGGGTGAGCGACACTTGCGACCATACAATACTTCGAATAGAGCCATCTGAATAGTTGCCTGGAAGCTGTTATTATACGAGAACTCCACCAAGTGTAGATGATCCTCCCACGAACCCTTGAAGTCCAACATGCAAGCTCTCAACATATCTTCAAGAGTTTGGATCGTTCTCTCCGACTGGCCATCTGTCTGAGGATGATAAGCTGTGCTAAACTTTAATTGCGTCCCCAAACTTTCCTGTAAACTCCTCCAGAAGTGTGATAAGAATCGGGTGTCACGGTCGGACACGATGCTCACAGGTACTCCATACAGTCTCACAATCTCCTGTATGTACCGTTCCGCCAACGCTTCCGTTGACTGACCAACTCGAAATGGTATGAAATGAGCTGCCTTGGTTAATCGATCAACAATCACCCAAACTACATTGTTGCCCTTTGGACTCCGTAGTAAAGCTGTCATGAAATCCATGGTTATATGTTCCTACTTCCATTGAGGAATCGGAAGTGGTTGCAATAAACCAGCAACCCTTTGATGTTCAGCCTTAAGTTGCTGACACACCAAACACTTCGCTACAAAGCGAGCAATCTCCCTTTTCATGCCTTCCCATCAGAAATGCTGTCGTAGATCACGGTACATCTTCGTGCTTCCTGGATGTACGGAATAAGCGGAACTGTGCGCCTCCTTCATAACTTCTTCGCGAATGTCTCCTTTCGGCACACACAAACGGCTACCATATCGCAACGAACCATCTTCATGAATCAATAAGTCCGTACGAAGTCCAGCTTCCACTTGTTCTCGAAACTTCTGTAATCTTGGGTCCTGCGACTGCGCTGCTTTAATATTATCGATCAACGACAACTGTACTTGCAGCTGTATCAACTGTCCCGAAGAATGCGGTAGCACAATCTCCAACTCGAATTTCCGAAAATCTTCGATAAACTTCTTCTGTGCAGTCAACATCCGAATTGCTGGCATCCGACTAAGCGCATCCGACACTACATTAACTTTCCCCGGATGGTACTTAAGATCAATATCGTAGTCAGCCATCAGCTCCAACCATCTATGCTGCCTCATGTTAAGCTCTTTCTGCGTGAACACATACTTTAGGTTTTTGTGATCGGTGAATACTTCGACCCTTTCGCCCAATAAGTAGTGTCTCCAAATCTTCAAAGCGAAAATCACAGCTGTTAGCTCTAAATCATGAGTTGGGTAATTCTTCTCATGGGTCTTCAACTGCCGTGATGCATAAGCTATAACTTTCCCATGCTGCATCAAAACACATCCCAAACCTTTCCCAGATGCGTCGCTGTGAATCATCAATCCTCCGGAACCGTCTGGTACGGTCAAAATAGGAGCGGTTATCAACCTCTGCTTCAACGCCTCGAAAGCTAACGCACATCTATCCGTCCATACGAACGGTACTTCCTTGCACGTAAACTTGGTCAAAGGCTCAGCTAAGCGAGCAAAATTCTCCATGAACCTTCTGTAATATCCGGCAAGTCCAAGAAAACTTCTGATCTCAGCTGCGTTCTTCGGAATCGGCTAATCTTGAACTGCTGCAATCTTTTCGGGATCAACGGCGATTCCATCTCCGGATACGACATGCCCTAAAAACTTCACTTCTTCAAGCCAAAACTCGCACTTGCTTATCATTGCATATAATCTTTCTTGCCTCAATGTCTGCAGTGCGATCTTCAAGTGTTCTGCATGCTCTTCAATGCTCCTCGAGTAGACCAGAATATCATCGATGAACACCACTATAAACTGGTCCAAGAATGGTGAAAAGATTCGGTTCATCAAGTCCATAATTATCGCCGGTGCATTCGTGACTCCGAATGGCATCACTAAATACTCGTAATGTCCATACCGAGTTCGGAACGCAGTGTTGCAAATATCCTCTGGTTTAACTCGGACCGATGATATCCGTATTGCAAATCCAGCTTCAAGAATACCCTCGCGCCATTAAGTTGCTCAAATATTTCGCCAATGCGAGGGATCGGGTACTTGTTCTTAATAGTCACCCGGTTTAATTCTCGATGATCGATGCACATTCTTCTTGTGCCATCTTTCTTCTTTACTAGAAGAACTGGAGTTCCCCAAGGTGAATTGCTGCTGCGAATCCAACCCTTCTCAAGCAATTCGGTAACCTGCTTCTTGACTTCTTCCTACTCCACTGGTGCCATTGGATAGTACGCCTTTGAGATTGGCGCTGCACCAGGAACAAGATCGATTACGAACTCCACATCTCATTTTGGCGGTAAACCCGAGATGTCCTCGAACACGTCCATAAATTCTCGAACTACAGCTGGCGCTTCCTCCTTATCAACTTCCATTGACGAAAGAACATTGCTTGTCGGCCTAGCCCTAAACTCGACTGGCCCGATAGAACTGCTTCCTCCAGCAAAACAAACTCCGGATGTTCTGGAATCTGGAAAATCACTTTCTTTGCCCTGCAATCAATATGAGCGTGGAAAGTGCCGAGAAAGTCCATTCCCAAGACAACATCATAACTGCCAGTATCGATCACCAAGAGATCTGCAAAACATGAACTTGTAAGCAATGAAACTGAGAGAACCAAGATAATAAAACGACCATGGAACAAGGAAATGAGTCAAGACCAGGACTCCAAGTTACTTGAATAGAGTACCGCATTGTAACCATACTGCAGTTCATAGTTACAATCACATAACTCCGTTCAAGTCGCCCAAATCCTAGTATCAGAATCAAAGGAACGGAGAGAAACAATAGGGAACTAAAGTTTCCAAGTCGAGATGCAAAGTTGTTTGCATATTGTCAAGACAAGGGTCAAGAGAAATGTTGGGGTAAAAATTTACACCCCGGTTGACCAAGTCAAAATCAAAGTCAACCCCAAGCCAAGTGGGCCCAAGCCCAGATCCAGTAGGCTCATGCCCGGGTCGAGCCCGAACATGAAGCGGGCGGCCTTCCCCCACGCCAAGATAAAAATTTTGTAATAAACAATTTTGTTGTATTTCTTTTCTTTTATTTTATGGATAAATGTAAGAAAAATAGGCATAAAGCCAAATTTTTGTAAAGCCCATGGCTTATGTGCAAAAAGAAATGGCACATGAGCCATGAGATAGGCAAAATGCCATTTTATGAAGCCCAAGGGGCTATGTGCAAAGTGTATGGCCTATAAAGGCAAAAGATAATGAAAATATCTCACAACTTTTTCTCTCTCCAAAAAAGTTTCAGATCTGAGATCTTTCTTCCTTCTTCAAGGTTCCAAAACCTTCTTCTTTCTTTTGAATTAAATCAAGAGTTTTACTCTTCCTTTTTCAAAACAAAATAGTTTTTCACCACAAAACCCACAAAGGGAAACTTGGATATGCCATCAGATCTCAAAAAGGAGAGATTTTAAGATCTCACAACTCTTGACCTTCGAGATCCAGCTTAACTGAGGAGGAAGAAGAAGAACATCTTTCATTAAACCCCCAAAGAAAAGAATACACTCAGGAGTCCAACTCCTCTCTGATTTCTCTTCAGAGAAATCTTTGGGGCTAAAAGCCCTCTTTTCCTCTCCCGCGCACTGCGCCCGAGCGCAAAGCGCCCACGTGCCGACACGTGGCGCGCGCGCTTGCGCTCCAGCGCGCAGCACTCGTGCGCAAAGCGCCCACGTGCCGACACGTGGCGCGCACGCTTGCGCTCCAGTGCGCTTGCGCTCCAGCGCGCAGCGTTCATGCGCAAAGCGCCCACGTGCCGACACGTGGCGCGCACGCTTGCGCACCAGCGCGCAGCGCTCATGCGCAAAGCGCCCACGTGCCGACACGTGGCGCGCGCGCTTGCGCGCGCGCTTGCGCGCGCGCTTGCGCGCAGCGCTCATGCGCAAAGCGCCCACGTGCCGACACGTGGCGCGTGCGTGCCTGAGCGCACAGCGCCCAAGGTGCTGCCCCACGCATCCTTTGGATGCCTTTTCCCCTTTATTTATATATATATGTATATATATACATTTGTATACAAATGTACACATGCACATACCCCGCAACATTCTCCCCCTCCAAAAAATTTTCGGGCCGGGGCGCTGCCCCGAACCCCGCAAGGGGGCTGCTAGCCCCCTTGACCCCCAGCCCGCTATCCGGGTAGCGGGACCCCCGTAAAAATTCTGCGTGGCTCCCGATATATCCAAAACCCCCCTTCAAAACAGAACACACGCACACCGCACACTGGGTTCGCATGACCAGTTTAACCCGTTAATCGGAGGTTCCCTCGCCCCAAAGGCGAGGGGTAATTAACGGCAGCTTAGTCCGCGGCTGCCGGAGATTCGGATCCCCACAGTCATTACACCCCGGCCTACCCTAGGCAGGGGGAATCTGTAGTACGCCTGACAAGCGCGCGCGTATTCCCATCTCACTGGGGTGACGAAAAACACCCTACAAATTCTGGCACGCCCGGTGGGACCAATCTCTCCTCCCATATTTCGGGTTAAACGTTCATGCGAACTCAATCAATACACATATCGATTGCCTATACTGAAATGATGTTTTTTTTCCTATGCAGCAATCAACCTTCGACGACAATGTTTCCCCAGACGAATTCAGCTTCCAACGTGACCCCGATTCCGTACGTGGTCAAGATCAACGCTCGTGTGGTTCTCCCCGCAAGCCTCAGTCGACAGTGGGAGGAACCGCCCCGCCAGTTTGGCTCCGTCATCATCTACCCTGCCGGAAGCGCTCATCTGGCGGAAATCCCAGCGGAACAGGTGGCCAAGCCGGTCCCAAGGGGCAAGAGGCCGAATGTTGTGATTGCTAAGGCACCACAACCGAAACTTAAGATGGTGTCTGAACGACTCCCTAGCGCTCCAGCTGGGGGCAAGGCTTCCGGTGCGAAAGGCAACATCAAATGTTACGGACGAGCTCAGGCGATGACTCCAACAAATGCACAATCGGGCGTATTTCCAAGGCCCTCCATCAATTGGTCTGCGGCGTCTTCCCAAAGAGTCGAAGTCTGCCAGGTGCTTAGAACAGAAAAGTTAAGGCAGAAGCGGCTCAGGTATCGAGCCAACAAACGGGCCAAGGCTTCGGCCAAATGGAATCGTGTGAAGTTCCAAGTGCAGGATTGCCCCGCGACGACGGCTGAGTCGGACGTAAGAATCAGCAATTCCTTCGAGCCTCTAAAGTGGGTTCAGAAAAATTCCATGACCGCCAGAATCAAGAAGACAGCGGTCCGAACAGTGCCACAAAGAGACGTGTCCCGGCCCCAACAGAAAAAGTACGACACTATCTCTTCAAGAGTCTATCAAGCACTCTGTGCCGCACGAAAGCAGCGGGGCAAACCCAGAAAAGAAGCTCCATCACCATTCAAGAAACTGGTTAAGCCAGCCGCCTTCAATCGACTGCCAACAACCGAAACAAGGGGGTCAAGACAGCAATCCGTGAAATCAGCTGCCAATGATAGAAAGACGTCCGGATATACCATCCATACGGTCTATATGGCGGGCGGGCGCCCTAGCGACAACCTTCGCAGCAAAAGCAAGGAAGGAGCCACCACATCCCAAGCCCAATCTAGCCTGAATGTGGTTGCCGCCGCCCAAGAACAGCCGCCCCCGCTAGATGAAGAAAACCCTCTCGATGAGGATGATAGGCAGAAAGACCCCTCGGTCCATGCAGAGTCAAGCTCGGACAGCGAGGAGGAGCCGACTTTCCGCCCCAGGACTGCGGAGCAAGAGCTGCTTCAAGAGCTTCGAAAACAGCTCAGGAGCAAAGACAAAGAGATGGCCAAGCTCTATTCGAAAATTGATGATTTAACGAACGTGGTGATGCAGCTTACGGCTCAAATTGCTCGAGCGCCTCCCAATCAGGCACAAGCCGCTACTAATCAGCCGGGTGATGACAATCCGAGGCAACCGATGCCGGTTCCTTTGGGACCGAGACTGGTCGAGCCACATGAAAGCCGGCCACACTCCGCTTCTGGGGACGCCTTGGCCCCAGATAGCACTATCCCGCTAACACAGGACCGGATAATGGATTTGGTCACCAGCAAGGTTAAAACATTGGTGGCCGAAGCTGAAGCTCAGAAAGAAATCGGCAGTAGTGGGCGGCCATATCCCGCGCAGTATGATCTGATTGAGTTCCCGAGCGGCTACATCATTCCTAAGTTCGGAAGATTTGATGGAACGGGGAATGCAAATCAGCACGTTGCCCACTTCAAAGCATCGTGCGGAAATACAGGGGGCAATGACGCGCTCCTTCTTCGTCAATTTGTCAACAGCCTGACCGGTGTCACTTTCGACTGGTACGCGAGCATACCAGACGGGTCCGTCATTACCTTTGCCCAAATGGAGTCTCTGTTCCGACAAAGATTCATGAGCGTCAGTGATAAAATCTCCATTGCCGACCTTGTGAGGACCAAGCCGGGGAAGAATGAAAGCAACACTGACTTTATCGCCCGATGGCGTAATCTCACGGTCAAGTGCGAACCGCCGCTGGAGCAGGACCAGTCCGTCAGCCTTCTTATTGGGAACCTCAGCAATTGGATGGTCCCATTCTTGTGTACAGCGGGCCTCAAGACATTTCAGGAGCTAACCAAGAAAGTCCAGATGCTGGAACACTCGAAGCAAGAGTCCCCGCCAGACTCTCAGAGAGACAAAACATGGAAAAGCAAGCGGGACGACAACCGTAGAAGCGGGAGTTCCAGCAGTACCAATGTCTTCAATGCCTCCGACAATGAAGAAAAGCGAAGGGCGGCCGAATCCAAAACTAACCGGTCTCGAAAGCCATTGCTGGGAGGAGATGGGCCTTCCCTAGAGGAGAAAAAGAACAAGGTTTACTCTTTCAGAAGGGACAAGGTTCGCAAGATATTTAAAGATGCCTTGAACAACGGCCTATAATTGCCGGAGTCGAAAAGACCCCAAGAAGCAAAAATGACCGACAATCCTCTGTATTGCCCGTACCACCGAGTAGTGAGCCATGCGATCGAGGATTGCTATATCTTCAAAGACTGGGTCGAGAAGCAGTACAAGGCTGGAGAGATCGAGCTGTCTAAAAGCGTGTTGGTGAACAATCAAGTTGCAACCGCCAACTTTATACAGACAAAAGTTGAAGCCTTCTGGGAGCAGACAGCTGAACTTGCTGCCATGACAAACGAAACCGACTCATCGCGGCCTCCGTGGAGTACACACATATCTAATAAGACGAAGAAGATGATAAAGCTACTTCGGAAAGAACCCAGGACGGAATGGGAAGGGCAGAAGAAGCCTACCAGTCCAGCTGCCAACGCGGCTCCATCAAGCTCAAAATCCAAGAAGCTCAAGAAGAAGAAAAGTGCAGCTCGGCGCGAAAAAGAGTCTGCAGGGAGATCGACCATTCAAAAATATATCGATTCCCTCGAAGAATATGAACAAAGGGAAAGAACATTGATTCAATTGAAGGAGTTCTTCCTTATACAAGCGGCTGAAATTCTGGGGGAGTTAGAAGAAGACTCCAATGAAGAGATCCCAGTAGTGACCTACTACGCCATCCATCTTGGCAGCGACTCCGAGGATGAGCTCTGTTTTCCCGAAGAGGACGAGGAGCTCACCACAAAGGCCAATCAAATCCAGCTCAGAAGCGGCAGGGCTCTACCGCCAAATCAGGGCAACGCCCCAAAAGGGAAGGAAAAACAAGTCACTAATGAAGAAGATGACAGAGAACCGACTGATGAAAACATAAATCCTTCCTCGGTGGACTATAATGTCTTGGCACATCTCCGAAAGCTTCCGTCTCTCCTGAGCATCTACGACGCCTTGGTCCTATCTAAGGAGCTTAGAGATGTTCTCATTCACGCTCTACAAAACCCCGAGCGGTATCAGGCTCACTTTGCGGAAATTAATATGAAAGAAGCCCAGCACGCTTTACATGCCGCCGCAGTCACATTTAAGGATGAAGACTTGCTACTGGGAACGGCTGAGCATAATCGGCCGCTTTACGTGACCGGGTATAGCGACGGAGATCGAATTAATCGTATATTGATTGATCCGGGGTCCTCAGTGAACATCATGAACTTGCGAACTCTGAAGAGTTTGTCAATGGACGTCCGACACCTGTCAAGGGAAAGGATTGTCATTCAAGGCTTCAACCAAAATTGCCAGCAAGTTCTGGGGTCTATAGCTTTGCCAATCAAATTTGGGGATCTGCAAACTGAAACTAAGATATACGTGATCGACGCCGACACATCTTATAAGATTCTCTTGGGGCGGCCATGGCTCCACGATTACGGCATCATTCCGTCAACTCTCCATCAATGCATGAAGTATACTAAAAATGGCGAAGAAAGACGCATTGACGGAGACATCCAGCCGTTCGGTGTGCATGAAGTCCGCTATGAAGATTCTCGGTACTTTATGAACCACCAAAATGCTAAGCCTCAACTGACTGAGGATAGACCGGCCCCAAGACCCAAAAGCAAATCCGCGCCGGTTGTCACTTTCAAAAGTAAAAACGCCCAAGTGCGCCCACATTTCGGTAGCGACACTGACGAGTCTGACGCTGGAAGCCCGTCCTTCCGTAAAACTCGCCCTCGTTTCGGCAGCGATACAGACGAATCTGTCACTGAAGCCCCATCTAGCAGTAATGTCCGCCCTCATCTTGGCAGCGACACTGAAGAGTCAGAGGAAGAGGACCTGTCGTGCAGCAGCGGTGCAGATCGGACCCCTATGCAAAAAGCGAAACTATGAGAGACCCTCGAAATTGCAGAAGGGTCCCTAGCCGTCACAAGGGTACCGGAGCAGATGTGCAAAGAGCTCGACGCATTGTCAGTCTCTACCGTGGACCAGCTGAAAACTTTCTACGTGCCCGGGAGGAAAAATGGACAGAAGGGCATCCTGTTTTACGGGTCAACCCCCGTTGTGCATCCGGACGATCTTTCTGTCACGTGCCTTCCCTATGAGAGAGGCATAAGAGCCGTCCT
The DNA here is from genome assembly GCA_030015575.1 of Agapanthus africanus. Lineage (NCBI taxonomy): Eukaryota > Viridiplantae > Streptophyta > Magnoliopsida > Asparagales > Amaryllidaceae > Agapanthus > Agapanthus africanus. Next base: position 480,354,434 of record JASDDO010000010.1, on the reverse strand, counting down.
CAATCCCAGATACTATGCGCCCGAGATGCGGGAATACTTTAAAAAGTGCGGATGCCGGTTATATCAGACGGAGTCCGAAGCAAAGTTTTACGAAGGGCTATGGCATCCACCCCAGGTCCGAGCACTCATCGATGGACGAATTCCAGATAGACGGGGCATAGGCTACATTCAACCTGATTCCAAAGCGTGCTACATGACCCATGTTGGTGAGGCCAGCGAAAGATCAAATGATGATAACGAGATAGCCGAGCCAGAAGAAGCTCCTCAAGAGCTCGAAGATGGCGGACAAGCAACCTTTGACGAGCTAACCGAGATTGACTTAGGAACGCCCGATAATCCAAGGCCGACCTACATCAGCTCGCTCTTGTCAGAGGAAATGAAAGCGCAGATAGTTACCCTGCTGCATGAGTTCGTCGACTGCTTCGCGTGGACATACAAAGAAATGCCTGGCCTTTCCCCTGAAGTGGTCGTACATAAGTTAGCTATATCTCCCGATGCTAAGCCAGTCAAACAAGCTCCTCGAAGAATGAGAAGGGAGTTGGAAGAAAAGGTCATCGAGGAAACCAAGAAACTCATCGATGCCGGCTTCATCAGGGAAGAGAAATATGCTGACTGGATCGCATGCATAGTCCCAGTGAAGAAGAAAAATGGGCAGATCCGAGTTTGTGTCGATTTCAGGGACCTCAACAAGGCATGTCCAAAGGACGACTTCCCGCTACCAGTCATGGAAATGATGGTCGATGACACCTCAAATTATGAGTTGTTCACCTTTATGGATGGCTCGTCTGGATATAATCAGATCAAGATGTCGCCTGAGGATGAGAAGCGCACAGCTTTTCGAACTCCGATCGGAATATATTGCTACAAGGTGATGCCATTCGGACTGAAGAACGCAGGTGCTACGTATCAAAGGGCGATGACCAATATCTTCGATGGCCTAATTCATAAAGTCGTCGAATGTTACGTTGATGATCTGGTCGTTAAGACTGAAACCAAGGCCGATCATATCCAGGATCTTAGGACCGTTCTCACCAGACTGAGGGAATACGATCTGAAGATGAATCCTCTGAAGTGTGCTTTTGGCGTGTCATCGGGAAAATTCCTGGGCTTTATAGTCCGGCATCGAGGGATCGAAGTTGACCCATCAAAGATAAAGGCCATCATGGAGATGCCCCCTCCGAAGAGTCTGACGCTGCTAAGGTCTTTTCAAGGAAAGCTTGCTTATATACGGAGGTTTATCTCAAATTTATCTGGGAGATGTAGGCCCTTCTCGAAGCTCATGAAGAAAGGAGCTCCTTTTATCTGGGATGCTGAATGTCAAGCAGCGTTCGAAAGCATCAAACAGTACTTGTTGCACCCTCCAGTGCTGGCCGCTCCCATTCCAAATAAACCGCTAATTCTCTACACTGCCGCACTGGATGAGTCACTCGGTGCGCTCCTTGCCCAAAATAACGAGGAGGGAAAAGAAAATGCCCTCTACTACCTCAGTCGAACTCTAATCGGGGCGGAACACAACTATTCCCCAATCGAAAAGCAATGTCTGGCTCTGATATTTGCTGTGAAGAAACTGAGCCACTATCTGCTCGCTCATCAGGTTATGCTGATCTCCAAGGTCGACCCGCTCAAACACTTGATGACCAGAGCGAGCCTAGCCGGCAGAATGGCAAGATGGGCTGTTATGCTACTTGAGTTTGACATAGTTTACACTCCTCAGAAAGCAGTAAAAGGGCAAGCTCTTGCAGACTTTCTCGCTGCTCATCCCATACCAGAAGGGTCGCCGCTAAATTGTGAGTTACCCGACGAACAAGTGCTGCACCTTGAGGAAGATGAGCCATGTTGGGAGCTCTATTCGATGGAGCCTCATCAATAAGGACCTCCAGTAAATCAAGCGTCCCGGAGATAAAAGCAGGGATAGGATTGGTGTTTATCACACCATCAATGGGAACCCTACGGCGTTCTTTCGCTCTCACCAAGCCTCGGACAAACAATGAAGCTGAGTATGAAGCTCTGATAGCTGGTTTGGAGCTCGCCATAGAAATGGAAATCCGTCGGCTACGAGTTTACGGTGACTCCCAGCTCGTCGTCAACCAAGTAAGCGGTGATTATAAATTATTCAAACCCGAGTTAGCTCGGTACAGAGGCCGAGTGGTGGGACTCATGAAACGGTTCACTCACATTGAACTAATGAGAGTCCCTAGAGCGTTGAATGGAAAGGCTGACGTACTCGCTCGCTTAGCCAAGGAGCTGGCTGATCCTGACATGGACGAAATTCTGATCACGGTCAGGAGCCGACAAATTCTACCCCCAGTCTCTCTACGAGAAGAGGAAAGCGCAGAACAGAAGAGCAGTCCTGCCGAAGAAGCTTCGATCATCCAAGACGAGCCTGATTGGAGAGAACCCTTCATAGAGTACCTCCGATACGACAGGCTGCCCGAAGAAAAATCTGCGAGGATTCAGCTGAAGAAGAGAGCTCTCCGATACGTATTTGTAAATGATACGTTATACCGCAGGTCATATGACCAACTCTGGCTCAGGTGCCTGTCATCGGCCGAAGCCCAAAAAGTCATGAAAGAAGTTCACTCAGGCGTTTGCGGTGCTCACCAATCTGGCCCTAAGATGCGACTTCAAATCAAACGGCTTGGGTATTACTGGCCCACCATGATACGGGATTGCGGAGAACATGCAAAGAAATGTCAGATCTGCCAAATCCATGGTGATTTCATTCACAAGCATCCCAATCCGCTGCATCCTACGGTGGCGTCGTGGCCCTTCGAAGTCTGGGGCACCGACATTGTTGGCCCAATTGACCCTCCGTCATCTAAAGGCCACCGATTCATACTGGCCGCGACAGACTACTTTTCCAGATGGGCTGAAGCTGTCCCTCTAAAAGAAGTCAAGACAAAAGATATTCTGACATTCTTCCAGCATAATATTCTATACCGTTTCGGTACACCAAGAAGAATCATTTCCGACAATGGGCCTTCTTTCAAGAGCTTCAATGTCTCAAGGTTCGCTAGCCAGCACAAGATAGACTGGAGATATTCCTCCATCTATAATCCAAGAGCCAATGGGCTAGCCGAAGCCTTCAATAAGACTCTATGCAAGCTCCTGAGGAAAAATGCTTCAGCCAACAAGAGAGACTGGAATCTCAAACTTCACGAGGCGTTGTGGGCATATCGTACCACACACCGTACTCCAACTCAGTCCACTCCATACCCATTGCTCTTCGGAGTGGAGGCGGTCCTCCCCCTCGAAGTTGAAGTTCCAAGCTTAAGAATGGCCGTCCAACATGAGTTGACGGAGGAAGAAAACGTGCTCCTTCGACTTGAAGAACTCGATGCCCTCGAAGAAAAGAGGCTCGCGGTGCAGCAAAATCTGGAGCTATACCGAGCCCAAATGTCACGGGCCTATGACAAGATAACCCGTCTCCGCGCTTTCAAGAAAGGTGAATTGGTGTTGGTCCTCAAAAGACCGATCATCCCCAATCGACATGCCAAGGGAAAATTCGAGCCGAACTGGGAAGGACCATACGTCATCGAGAAAGTGTTCGACGGAGGATCCTACCAACTAATAAGTGCCGAGGGAGAAAGGCCCATGCCACCCATCAATGGCCGATATCTCAAGAAATACTACACATGAATGCTCCAAGTCGCAGGCGAATTGAGCACATCAGCCCTACGGTCTGGATCAGACATCCTGCAAAACCGTATACAATCCACGGGCGTAAATAACCCCTATTTCTCCCAAATCCTGCCGGTGAGACTACTTTTAAAGTCCCACCAGCGGCAAAAAAAAAAGAAAAAGAAAGAAAAAGAAAAAAAAAGAAGAAGAAATAAACGGTATGTCTACAAGCAAAACGGGCACGGATGAAAACCCGAAAGGGCTCCGTGAGTAAAAACAGCAGGACTACCGGCGAGTCTGTGAAAACCCGAAAGGGCGCAAACTCGTGAAAAGAGATGAAATACACTCGCAAAGTCCTCTCGACCTTGTGAGGAGAAAATCCCTGCGTGAGATACTTACTACTCACAATGGAGCAACACACTTAGGAATCCTCACGATTCCTAAGGAGAAAATACACATGCAGGATCCTTACGACTCGTAGGGAGAAAATGCTTTATGGGACCCTCCCGGTCCATAAAATTGAAAAGCCTTAGGTGATAGGGACCCAAACCTATCTCCTAAGCCATCGTTCCCCAACGGGCAACGGCAAATGATGAGTCGCTCCTGGCATTTCGCTTCAGTGTTAGCGGTGCTGATGCCGACCAAAAACCCAAATCCCAAGTCCTCCCAAGGCAAATGATGAGTTGCTCCTGGCATTATTCCAGTGCAGCAATGCTGATGCCAAACAAGATCCAAATTCCAAGTCCCCAACCCCAAAGTGGCGAATGATGAGTCGCTCCTGGCATTATTCCAGTGTAGCGATGCAGACGCCAACCAAATTCCAAATCCTATACCCCAACGGCGAATGATGAGTCGCTCCTGGTACCACATTCCAGTCCAGCGATGCAGACGCCAACAAAGCCCTGAAATTTTCCGGCCCTACGGTCTGGATCATACATCCTGCAAAACCGTATACAATCCACGGGCGTAAAACAATCACAACCTCTCCCAAGTCCTACCGGTGAGACCACATTCAAAGTCCCAAAAAAAAATCCCAAATCCTCTCGGGGCAAATGATGAGTTGCTCCTGGCATTATACCAGTGCAGCAATGCAGATGCCAAACAAAAACCAAAATCCCAAAATCCTCTAAATGACAGATGATGATTCGCTCCTGGTACCATATTCCAGTATAGCGATGCTGATGTCAACCTAAATCAAAATCAACAAGTCAACTTTCACTCCGACACCGCAAAAAGCGGAGCAAGTCAGAATCCAATCTCGACACCGCAAGAAGCGGAGCAAGTCAAGTCTACCCCTGACATTGCAAGAAGCAGAGCAAGTCAAATCAAGCACCGACCGTCCAAGTCGCTAAAAGGGCAGCACCGACCGTCCAAGTCGCTAAAAGGGCAGCACCGACCGTCCAAGTCGCTAAAAGGGCAGCACCGACCGTCCACGTCGCTAAAAGGGCAGCACCGACCGTCCAAGTCGCAAAAAGGGCAGAACCGACCGTCCAAGTCGCAAAAAGGGCAGAACCGACCGTCCAAGTCGCTAAAAGGGCAGCACCGACCGTCCACGTCGCTAAAAGGGCAGCACCGACCGTCCAAGTCGCAAAAAGGGCAGAACCGACCGTCCAAGTCGCAAAAAGGGCAGAACCGACCGTCCAAGTCGCAAAAAAGGCAGCACCGACCGTCCACGTTGCTAAAAGGGCAGCACCGACCGTCCAAGTCGCAAAAAGGGCAGCATCGACCGTCCACGTCGCTAAAATGGCAGCACCGACCGTCCAAGTCGTAAAAAGGGCAGAACCGACCGTCCAAGTCGCAAAAAGGGCAGCATCGACCGTCCAAGTGGCAAAAAGGGCAGCACCGACCGTCCACGTCGCAAAAAGGGCAGCACCGACCGTCCAAGTCGCAAAAAAGGCAGAACCGGCCGTCCAAGTCGCAAAAAGGGCCGCATCGACCGTCCATGTCGTAAAAAGGGCAGTGCCAGCTTCCCAAAAGGTGGGAACCGAATCAAGTCGCCTCCACGTGAAAGAAGATCCATCAATTCCATGCACACGACCCACATATGTGGTGTGCATTTATTGATGGGGGGCAATTTGTTGGGGTAAAAATTTACACCCCGGTTGACCAAGTCAAAATCAAAGTCAACCCCAAGCCAAGTGGGCCCAAGCCCAGATCCAGTAGGCTCATGCCCGGGTCGAGCCCGAACATGAAGCGGGCGGCCTTCCCCCACGCCAAGATAAAAATTTTGCAATAAACAATTTTGTTGTATTTCTTTTCTTTTATTTTATGGATAAATGTAAGAAAAATAGGCATAAAGCCAATTTTTTGTAAAGCCCATGGCTTATGTGCAAAAAGAAATGGCACATGAGCCATGGGATAAGCAAAATGCCATTTTATGAAGCCCAAGAGGCTATGTGCAAAGTGTATGGCCTATAAAGGCAAAAGATAATGAAAATATCTCACAACTTTTTCTCTCTCCAAAAAAGTTTCAGATCTGAGATTTTTCTTCCTTCTTCAAGGTTCCAAAACCTTCTTCTTTCTTTTGAATTAAATCAAGAGTTTTACTCTTCCTTTTTCAAAACAAAATAGTTTTTCACCACAAAACCCACAAAGGAAAACTTGGATCTGCCATCAGATCTCAAAAAGGAGAGATTTTGAGATCTCACATCTCTTGACCTTCGAGATCCAGCTTAACAGAGGAGGAAGAAGAAGAACATCTTTCATTAAACCCCCAAAGAAAAGAATACACTCAGGAGTCCAACTCCTCTCTGATTTCTCTTCAGAGAAATCTTTGGGGCTAAAAGCCCTCTTTTCCTCTCCCGCGCACTGCGCCCGAGCGCAAAGCGCCCACGTGCCGACACGTGGCGCACGCGCTTGCGCTCCAGCGCGCAGCACTCGTGGGCAAAGCGCCCACGTGCCGACACGTGGCGCGCGCACTTGCGCTCCAGTGCGCTTGCGCTCCAGCGCGCAGCGCTCATGCGATAAGCGCCCACATGCCGACACGTGGCGCGCGCGCTTGCGCACCAGCGCGCAGCGCTCATGCGCAAAACGCCCATATGCCGACACGTGGCGCGCGCGCTTGCGCGCAGCGCTCATGCGCAAAGCGCCCACGTGCCGACACGTGGCGCGCGCGCCTGAGCACACAGCACCTAAGCGCACAGCGCCCAAGGTGCTGCCCCACGCATCCTTTGGATGCCTTTTCCCCTTTATTTATATATATATGTATATATATACATTTGTATACAAATGTACACATGCACATACCCCGCAACATTCTCCCCCTCCAAAAAATTTTCGGGCCGGGGCGCTGCCCCGAACCCCGCAAGGGGGCTGCTAGCCCCCTTGACCCCCAGCCCGCTATCCGGGTAGCGGGACCCCCGTAAAAACTCTGCGTGGCTCCCGATATATCCAAAACCCCCCTTCAAAACAGAACACACGCACACCGCACATTGGGTTCGCATGACCAGTTTAACCCGTTAATCGGAGGTTCCCTCGCCCCAAAGGCGAGGGGTAATTAACGGCAGCTTAGTCCGCGGCTGCCGGAGATTCGGATCCCCACAGTCATTAAACCCCGGCCTACCCTAGGCAGGGGGAATCTGTAGTACGCCTGACAAGCGCGCGCGTATTCCCATCTCACTGGGGTGACGCAAAACACCCTACAAGAAAGATATGATTCAAGAATCACGATAACAATGTGGCAGGACATGTTCCTAATTACGAGTTTTCCGATTCGTGTATTGGGTCTAATACCCAACTACAAAAAGAATCAAACCCGATTAACCTAAATCGTATGGCTCTCATACCAAACAAACCCTGTCACGCCCCGCTTCCCAGAGTGCGCTAAGATCGGCATGTGACAGAGCCAACCATGCTACCTGTAGCTAGAAAACATCCCTCCACGGTCACATTACGGCTGTCTATAAGATATCAAGAACAGTAGAAATAAAATAAACTATCTAGTACATGTCCATGAGCCAGAATAAACGAGTCAAGAAATAATATGCGGAAGCGATAAATCCAATGAGCAATAACATCTGGAAAGTAAACATAACTAAACTGGATACTAACCGGATACTAACAGGATCCTCACTGCTTGGCCTGACGGCGAAAATACTCCTAATCAGCCCGCGACAAGGGTAGAGGATCTAGGCCATGCAAAACCCTGACGTCAGTGTGTTATAATATCAACAATAATATAATCAAGGGGTAGCAGGACATGCAGGCACGAGTAAGAACAGTAACAAGTTAACAGGAATATATAACAGTGAAGTATATCAGTATAAGTGATGTGCAATGATCTAAACTGTGCTACTGGGTTATCTATTCTAAGTCTTCGAAATCAATTAATGTAATCCTCATCGTAACCCATCGGTGATTATTCCGTAACGTCCGGAAAAACGGCAAACAATAGGTATTCCGTAATGCCCGGAAAAACGACAAACAATAGGTATTCCGTAACGCCCGGAAAAACGGCAAACAATATGATAGCCGTTTGAGTTACGTTCGGTTACATTCTTGATTTTCCCATACCCCCAAGTTATGTGTTCAAGTCAGGTATTGATAAATCTGAAACTAATGCCAACACAGGATCAAGCAGAAACAGGTTTGTCTATACAGACAACATGATATGTCCATCGGGACAACATGTTAGGATTGTCGGCATTAGAAACAGGATCAGGTAACATGTCAAGTAGTGATATATCAGGTCATGTCAGGTTGTGTACATGTATCAAGTCATGTCAAGTAATGGTGTATCAAGTCACGTCAAGTAGTGTATAGGTATCAAACGGATGCTCACAATAAAACTGTAACAGGTACGGGTGCACAAATAAAGCATGGATGCACAAATATTTATCAGGGATTACATCATGATTATGTAGGATGCACAAGATCAAGTATGGGATATTAATGTAACAGTAAAATGAAATAATATGGTCTCGACGTGCAACTAGATATGTAATAAACCATACGGATACAGACGGATACTATAAAACTGTAAATCGGTAAAATTTGCTGAATATTAAAGAACAAGCACTATTATTTATTAAATAGATATTGATATAATAATATTAACATGGATAACATATTCAAACCGATCAATAAACTATAAAAGTGGTATTGATTAACCATGCACAAGAAAGTTCCGTTCAGAAATTCAGCGTCACCCTGATTTGTAAAATAGCTTAAAAATAACAAACGTTCTCCAAAAAGGACGTCTCTTATACCAAAACAAAGATAATTCAATAAGGTTTTTATTTTTATAAGTTGAAGTATCTCAGGTTGTTCCTACAAAAAGTTATGAATATTCAAAATTGAAAGTTTGCTGCTGGAATTTCCCTGAACAGCAGTTTAGAGATATTTTCATTTGCATTTTACGTTATTTAAACAATTTATTTTGCGAGTAAATATTTCATAGAGTTATAGTATTCTGAGTTAGTTTCATAACGAACTAAAGAACGTATACTAATAATTTTCCTATAATTTATAATGAATTTTGTAAGGTAAGATATACAGTAAATTTCAGATTTATCGTATCCGCTTTGCAACGACGTTTCTTGTGTAAACTATAATATTTTCAAACTATATTTTGTATAACATTATAAAATTTAGATTATAAACTAATTAAAGATAATAATAAGAAATATTACGACGATATATATTTTAAATGATATGGATGCAAACTGGTATCCGAAAACAGTAAAACTTTAGTATGAATGTACAATGGGATGAACGGGTAACATTTTACTCATATGCATGCATAATACTATACCTAGCATATGGCAAAATGATTTAGCATGCGAATACTTATGTAAATACTGATATAGATGCATACGGATGTCATATAACCGTAAAATGATAAACTGGTAAATGTGGGATGTACAATTAAACAATATGAAATGTTATTATTCAATTGGGTGCAGTATATTGTAGTCTAGCATGTATCAAGATAAATTTGCATGCACTAGATATGAAATAACTTGTACGGATGCATTCGGATATCCGAAAACGGTGAAACATGCAGAATGATAATGTGGGATGCATGATTTAAAATACAAGTGCTATATTTATTTAAATAAATGTAAATAGAGTAACATAGCATGTAGCAAGATAAACTTGCCTCGATCGAATCACGCGACGGATACTCACGGCACGTCCGACGTCGGTAAATCGTCGCAACGCACACGCGGCACGCGAGACGGATTCAGGCAAGGCAAGAGGGTGATCACACATGCAAGATACGTTCACTGGATCATTCGGATCGTCAGCGACGAGCACGGCTCCAGCGGTGATCATCGAAATTAAGAAACAAGATCAAGAAAAAGAAAGAAGTAAGAAGAAGAGGTTGTGTATTAAATAAGGAAAGAAAAATAAAATAAATAAAATATATAAAAATATATATATATGCAGAGGAGAGAGAGAGAAAGGGGTTGTTAGTTTGTTAGGAAATTAGTTTAGATTTAAATTTAAAATTCTTTTATTAATTAACTAAATTTTAATTTGTATCATTTTATAAAATTAATATTATATAAATAAAATTTGATATTCTGGTAAATACAAATATAGTTCAAAATATGCCCGAGTCGGGTCTAAAATTCAGTTTTAAAATACGAAAAATATACATGTTGACCAAAATTAAAATTGGATATCCGGATAACGAAAAAAATGCATACCCCAAGAACGGATGCACGCATGTGCACGTAGTCATCCAAATAAGTCCGTTTCACTGAACAGGACGAGAACAAGATGCGCGGATGCTATCATGAGGTTAGGGGTATCATGCAGGCCATACAATATATTTTTAAAATATTTTATGTGATTTTAATTGTTATATTAAAAATGCAGATACCAGATAAAAGCCAGTATGCAGTATATGAAAAAAATGAAAGTGCACGGATCCACATAACAAGCCGGGATAAATCATAAATATGAATCAAAACGGCTTTCCAGCAAGCGGGTCGGGTCAGATGCAATTACAGATATCAAATACACTATTCGCACCCAAAACGCAGTAAATCAGGAAAATAGTATAAATAAAGAAATATTTGAAATAGAACTGGTATAAATGAATTAGGGTGTTACAAGGAGGAACAACTAGAGGAATAAGAAAGAGAGGACTTACAAATAGCAACTTGATCTCAATATCAAGTAGCCAAAAACACATAGACTTGGTCTAGAATTTATTTTGAGGCTTCCGACGATGGGTTGATGGCTCCTTTTTCTTCGTTTAGTTCCTTAGGTTAGGATTTTGGAGACATGAGATATAAAAAAAAAACAGAGGAGAGGAAAAAAAGTGGAAGAGAAAAAGATGAAGGAAAAATTAAGGTTTGAGGTTAGGGTTTATTTATAGAATTAGAGATTAGGGTTTTGAGATCAAGAGCTAAAATCAAACTGGATTAAATCAAACGCCTTATGAAAGTTTTATAATAATATAGATTTTAAATTAAACACAAATTATTTCTCTTTTCAAAAATCTGATAAACTAAAAGTACAATTCTTTTTTCAATAATTAAAATAAAAAAAATATAATTTGAGAAAGCTGAGGGTTTGAACTTGAGACATTTGGATCATTAGTGCAATGTCGTAACCAAAAGAATACAAACAATGACCATTTATATAAATAGAAAGAAAATAAATTTATATACACTTGATTCAAACAAATGAGGTTTTATTTAAGAAGGAAATTACTAGAAACGTATATAGATTTTATGGTTGTTACACCGTCAGGTGGTTTACTCGAACCTTTCAAGACTATAGTTGGTATGTCGTCTTAGTGATCTTATATTGATAATATTTGGAGATGGAGCGAAAAGGGTTTTTGTGCCAAGGAATCATGATGGAATTGGAGAGCTCATTTGGTATGGGAGGGGTTTTGGGCTGAAGAAGATGATGGGACATCAAACAAGGCTGTTTACATAAATTAATTAGTTCAAAGGATTGGTCCGTTTAGACATCAATTTGGAAGGAATATGCTTAATTACGCAATCAAGTGAAAGTCATGGGTCTTGTGTTGTTTTTGTCTAAATCGCTTTTTCTATAAGACTGGTTGATCTACCACAACTGTTACCACCGGCAATATCATTTTCATCAATGTCACCCCATGACAAACTTGTGACAAAAATGTCATTGCCGCCACTGCCTTCATATGTGTCTCATACATCATAGCTTCCTGCACCATTCATCGCCGTCGCCGCCGCCACTTCTGTAACCGCCACCATCTCTGTTCATACTGGCTTGCAGTTGTCATGTCGCTAACGCCGTATCTACCATTATCATTTTACAATTGTAGGTTCTGCTTCCGAAACCATCTTCATCACCATACATTGCCATGCCATTGCCGCTGCCATAAACCCACATTCATTATGACCATATTTTATGTCTCCGTGGCTTGCTATCATCTAAGCTTCTCTTGCATTGGTTATTTTTTAAAATTTCATTTTGGGAATGAAGGTTTTTGAAATCTTTTGACTACAAAAAGTCTTATGTTTATATCTACCAAGAATTCTTAAGCTATTCCATAAACAATAATGCAACATTTATTAATATACAATTCTCATGAAAATCACATCCATCAATATTTTATTTTAACAAAAAATTATACCGATCTCCATCTCTTTCTATACACATCCAGGAAAAAGAAAATAAAACCGAAAGATAGATTATGCATTAACATATATAAATTCATAAATTCGGTTCTTTCTTTTCGGGTCACAATGTTATCCATTTGCGCAAAACAGGTGCGAAAATAATTGTTGGGAACGCTAATGCTAAGAAAATATCTCATTTGCTTACCAAAACCAAGCAAAGAAATATCCGAACGCACAAATAATTGAAAAATCAAAAGGACAAAAAATAGAAGAAAACAATACAGATCCTAGGATTGGTTGCTGCGCCTCCTAATACACCCATCACTTCACCTCCACAAGCTACATTGGGACCCACCAACTTGAATCGTGGGTGCAGTAAAAGGCGTACGGCCACAGGCTCTTGATACGTGCAAGAACAAATGCCTATTTTCCAAATAAAATTCTTATCCACGACCAAAAAAAAAGGACACGGATCATGTAAAAGCTGAATTTGATTTTTTTTGTCAAAACTAGTTATCATCATTTTTAGTGTAGTAATACACAGACGGTTAAGATTTACCAAAAAAATAAATATATCTTAAAAAATAAGATTTTTATTTTATTTCAATTTCAGTCGTCCATATGTTACAGTATGGATGTATTACATTATGGATGGTTGATACTTGGTTTTATGGTCAGTCCATTTTGAGCACTGATTCGCAACTTCCACAAATTACAAGGTCCATTCTAAAATTATCCAGCGGAAGATATTTTTCTTTGCATTTTCTATTTATTATCGCTTTCTTGATCCTCAATTCATTTCATCGAGGAGTTCCCCTCTCTCATTTTGATCTTCGTTCTCCTCTCTCCTTCGAAAAAAAGGTAAAAATTACATCTTTTTGCAAATTAGATTTGTTCTTGCTTATTTACTTGCACTTAGATCTCTCAATAATTTGTTACATTTTGTCTCATTTGAATTGTTGTTGATAAATCTTGAATTTTTCTCATCCACTTATAAAGTAGCTTGTGGGTCATCTTTGTTTTGCGATGATTCTGATATTTTAGCTCGCTTTTATGATTGTCTGTTGGTTTTGTAATCTGGGTATCTTTTGATTCGATCGAATTTTGCATATTTTGGGGAGAATCTGATAATTTTCAGGGTTAGGGTTTCGGTGGTTGAATGGCTCGTTTGATTCTTCCGAGCAAAGGTTCGAGTTTCGCGAAGAAGGGTTTATTGGGATTGTTCTCATCCTTTCATGTGATCATCTTAGCCCAAGTCTTTGTTTGATGTAGCATTAGCTCTTTTCTGTTGAAGCCATTTGTTTTCAATTCTATTGTAATGTTTGATTGTCGTTGTATTCCGGCTTGAGTAATTTGAGAAACTTTAACGAGTACTAACTCCTAAGCTGTGAGCATCTCATTTTTTATGCCTCATTTTATTTACGAACGAGATAGAAGACGATTACAATTACCGAAGCAGTGTAGGATAAGCACTTTCTTCGCCTGCATTTATATAATCAGATATAGTTATGACCGTGACAATTGTTGAACTGTTATTCCGATTCTAAAGTCATATCCTTGAGACGATGCCTGCCTTTTGGGGATGTGTGCATATTATTTTGTTAATTATTCAAAAAGTTTACAAACATACCCTTGCCATGGTATGGATTAATTTTAATTTCCTATCATTAATTTAAGAGACTGTTTCGCAGGTTTGTAATTGATGTATTTCATTTTCTTTAGATGTATTTTGGATTTCATTCTTATTTGGTTGGATATATTATGGATTTAAGTTTCTACCTAAGCGATGCAACAAGATGCAACCATAAAATCGGTTCACATAACTTATTCCTATTTAAGATTTTCTAATTTTACCAAAATTGTTAATGGAGACCTACCAATACAAGAAATGATGTAGTGCTTTTTCCTCAAATCCTAATACCATATTTAGAGATAACCAAATCAAGCCTAAGGTTGGACTTTACTTGAGAAAGATATTTATTATCATGTCATTAGTCAATGCTGCTTATTTGAGTTTTCCCTTTTATTTCCACTTGGATTGAACCACCATAATATGGTGTTTCCTTATAATCATCACTCATCCAACTTGCTTCAAACAAACCATGTAGTTTAGTATTACGCAAGTTCACAGACCATAAGACTTGTTATCATCGAGAATCAGTACCCCGAGTTGTTGGGTTATGCCAGCGCCCTGACCATCTACCGTGACCGTTTGCGGAACAAATATTTTATAAACTGGCGCTAGAACAACCCGATAATCCGGATCTACCAGACCTATAAGCTAGCAATCTAAAGAGGAGTTAGAATGATTATACCAAATGATCCGAGTCGTTCAGTCTTCTACCATCTTCCAAAGCTTCTAGTGGTCTCCATGATCAAGCTTGATCGTCAGTCTCCCTCTATCGAAGATGATCCACCTGAGGATTTATAGTTCGAGCTCCAACCTTAAAGCCGAGGTAACTAGTTCGCCAAACTAGATAGCCTGGAGGATGTAGAGTCTAACGATGGATTAATATGTCTCATAACATCCTAAGTTTCTCAACATTTGAGACTTTTAGGATATAAGTAGAAGAAGAGAAGTTTGAGGAGATGAGAGTGTTGTCATGAAGCAACCATAAAAAAATGGCCAAGTCTTGTGAACTATCTCTTGAAGCAAACCAATAATTCATTTCACAAATTTCAAGCATGTCACCATAGTAAACCATGAGTCGCCCCATGAGTCACCAAGTGAGCCATGCTTCATTTAATGCCACAACACAACTCATCCCTCCACCTCATTTAACCATTTAACCAAAATGATTAAAACCAAAATGAGGTGTTATCTTCTAGAAGCATCTTGTAATAAATTACAAGAATACCCCTCATCCGTATATACATACCAGTATCCGCATTCCGAAAAATATGAATACAAAGAGACGAAAATAATCCAATAATATAATACTAGGATCCGGCTTAAACCAAAACTCATTAGTATTATCCGTCTGAATCATGATACGTGCACAAGTGCACGTATATGATCGAACCCTGCCGTAAAACCATCCGGCCTCTACATCATTTCGCCCGAAGCAGGGAAACCCTCTGTGTGGGACTCTAAAGACTCATCAATACGCCGGCAGTAGGTTTAACCACAAGCACGTCAGCGGCACTAGCTGTGCGTAACGGCTATCCAGGTATTGAGCGAAAAGAAGGCCGACGAGCAAACTCATCCGAACCCCTATTGAGGCTGTCCGTGACAATCTCCGTACAGTTTGGTCTGCTCGTCTAAGAGTATCGCATATCGAGTCTACAGGTGGATAAAGTCAAATCCCTAATAACGCGATATTTCGTGTCGGTATGAAGCTCAGCACTAACTGAGAAACTACCGATCTAAATCAGTAATTCTCGTCTACCTTGCCCAAGGATATCTGGTGATGGCCACCCGTGCACTACGCGACATCAACCCCCAATACCGGGAGAGACGAATCCCCGACGATCCGCCCACTGTCTCCATGTGGTTCGGGACTGTACCCAACTAAAACCTGTTTGCATGGCTCTTTTGAGCCGTGGTAGGGTAGTAATTAAAGCACAGTGGGAACTCATACGAGACAAATGCCGATCTTAGATCGACAGACTAACTTGTACACATGTACCTGGAAACTGCTATATGATAATATGTATAATACCAACTAGTATGTTCCCGGCGAGTCCATCCAGTGTACTCATAACCCAATTGTTAGTTATATGTATGCCCTAGAGGCCATTACTATACATAGGATGTATATTGTAGTGGATACTTGGACATATATAGGGATGACTTTCTTGCTCGATATGATAGTATGCTATCTGGTTACACTTTATCTTAACGTGTACATTGATTGTCTCTCTGTTACATGTTGGTAAAGCCCTTAGGATGTGTACTTGACTATCTGGACTATGATGCGGATCATACTAGTAGGGACATGGCAGTCCATAAGTACATCCTTCAAGGTCCCTAGTCGTGGGTGTATCGAGACGGGGCATCGATATACCAGAGTAGACTAGCGTGTAGCTTCTCGACCCATACAGATGGCCGATAGATGATCCCATATCCATTGGTGTTTGACATCAGAGATGATATACGGGTGCTCAGTGTAGACTGGGTACACTGGACGGACCCGCCGAGAACTCCCAGATGGTATTATACTTTACGTCAGATGGCAGTTCTCTGGTGACACTGGTACATGTTAGTCTGTATACCCGAGATTGTCATAGAGTCTTGTGTGATTCCCACTGTGCTTTGATTTCCACCTTACCACGTCCAAGAGGGCGTGAAAAACGGTGGTTTTTGGGTACAACCCCGAATCACATGGAGGCAATGAGCGATAGGAGGGGTTTCGTCTCTCCCGGTATAGGGAGTTGATGTTGCACTATGCTCGATTGGCTATAACAGGAAGTCCTTGGCCAAGGCTGTTTTAGGGATTTACTGGTAAGTGTTACCAGTAGTTTCTCGACCCGTTATGAGCCTCATATCGACACGACTTATCGAGTTATTAGGGTCTGACGTTTACCACCCTTAGGCGAGATATGCGATATATCATACGAACAGACCGGAATGTACGATAAGTGTTACTGGTTGGATTCACAGGAGTGTGAGCGGGCTTGCTCGTTGATTTTATGATCGCTCAATATCCGGGTGGCCGTTACGTTTAGCAGACCGCTTGCAGCTTGTGGGTGTTTGATATGATCATCACCTACTGCCGGCGTATTGACGAGTCTTTAGAGTTCTACACAGGTTTTTTTTGGCTCAAGCGAAATGAAATAGGAGCGCATATGAGATATGTGCGGGACCGAGAATAATACCAGTATGCGATACTGTATTCTATTCTCGCGATTTGTATCATCGCTCGGTTATATGTGATATAACCGGGTTACTGAATCAAGTGTTGATTCGATACATTGATACACTTGATATTAGTCGGTTATATACGATATGACCGGATCGTTAAATCAAGTGTTGATTTAATAATTTAATGTATAATTATATATTTGATATATTACTTTACATTAACTAGTATTGGTTCACTTAAGATTGATTTTCTCACTTGAATGTGCACATTGTTTATATGTGATATATGCAAGTGTACATGTTTGTATCATGCTTGATGATACAAACAAGTTGAGTGTATGAGACTTGAACCAAATCAAGGTTAAATTAGGGTTTACTATTTTCCTAGCATATAACAAAAGAGTGTGACTTTGGTCAAAGTTATCAAGCTTCATGAAGCTTGATAAAATTGACAAAGTCAACTCTTTTGTCATTTGTATAAGATATTAGTTAACCCAACCCTTAACCTAATGCTTTGGTTAATTCTCTACATGAGTTAAGCATGAGGGCTTAACTCAACCATGGTGCCATTATTTATTGGATAAGTTTTCATTTGGAGATAATTCTTTTCTTCTTCTTCTCCTTCATCAAGCTCACAAAAGCTTGCTAGCTCCAATGGTGCCATGAGAAAAAGAGTGAGAAATCCAATTCTAAAGTGAACCCATTTCCTATTTCTTCATCCTCTACTACTTGCCATGTAATGTATGGTGTTCTCTTCACAAAGTTTTTGACCAAGTGAAGGAATAGCTTGAGTTTGGGTCTTCCCGACGTAGATCATCTTCGGCATCGAAGTCAACGACCTAGCCCGCTCATTTCTCCGACGAAACCATCGCTAGAGTCCGGGATTCCGATGATCGCAGCGAAGGGACGTCAACACGGAGCTAAAGAAGTGGAGGACCGGATCTACAAAGGTTGTAATCCCTTTCACTTAGTAGCAAAGTAGTTTGCTAGCTTAGTTTTCGCCTAATATCTAGTTAACGATCTTACATAGAGTTTCTCGGCACCTAATTTTTTGAATTTGGCATGGTTGATGCCTTGTGGAACCTCTTGAGTGTGCCTAGGAACCCTACACCAATGATTACTTGTATACCATTTTAGGTGACTAACTGACACCAATGGCTTGTGAGACCGGCCACCGTTCCTCGTCGGGGTCTCGATAAGTGTACACTAGTCTATTCCGGAGTATCAATATCCAGTCTCAATACTCCCGCGATTAAGGACATTTAAGGATGTGCTTATAGACCACCCAGCTTCCATGTATATGATCGTCATCATAATGCTGGTAGTTAAACAAGAATCCTATGGGCTCTATCAACATGTAATAGTGATATGTAATACCACATAATGCATGTACATGATGATAAAGGTAAACCAGATAGTATACTATCATTTTGAGTAAAACTGTTCAATCTGTATAGATCCTCTCTCAATCATCTGCCTCTGCCTGCGATTACAATAATTGCCTTGAGGGCACTATAGCCAACATGAGTATCATTCATTGTTAATTTTAAATGCTTTTGCAACGTCTCTTGAAAAGTAGTTTGCTGAGAATTCTCATTGTTTTTTGCAGATTCAGAATATTCACTGTCGTTATTCTCTGCATTATCCCGCAAAAAGTTACTTTAGAAATAGTTCTATTGGCGAGGAGGTTAGGTTTTTGAGTTTGTCTTGGAATTTTTTACTTTTTAAAAGGATTACACTCTTTTGAGTTAGATATTTTAGATATGAGCTAGCATTTTTGTGCACTTTCGATAATTTCTTATTTTATAAAATTGGTTAGATAACACTGTTCCAATTTGTAGCTTGTACAACATATTGACAATTCTTGCATCATTTCTATGTCATAGGTTAAACACACAAGGAGCATTGCCTGCCCTCTATTCTCAACCGTAAGTTATTATATGAAGAATTAATAGACTCTTAAATAAAGGCATTTAACTTCTCAATGTATTCCATGTCAGTAAATGCTAGAACATTGTAATTTAAATGTAGCTGACGTATTTATGATGCCATCATAATGATAAACATGATGCATGTAAATTTCATATTTCCTATTTGTACCCTCCTTTTGATTTTCTCAACAGATCTCTAATCTAAAAGTATTTTTAGTTCATGGGTGTAGTTTTACAAGTTTTGGTGCCAAAATGGCATTTAATTACCACCCTGTGGTTTGAACAACTTGTGAGAAACCCATCGTACTTTTTCCGTTAGGAAGTAACCACTCTGTGTTTTACTGTGTTAGCTAATGTCATATAACTAGTAACTCTTCTTCACAGTTCTCTTGCCCCACACCTTGGGTTTTCTTCTTTTCACTTCTCTTCAACTTTTGTTGCATTTCTCATTGCCTTTCAAGTTGACTTTCCTGTACAGCAGTGGGGTTTTATAAAAATAAGAATAAAAATAAAAATTGGATCTGAATCTTACGGATTTATGATTTCATTACAGGGGTATAAGGTATCTAGCAAACGGTTAACTTGTTCGGTTGCCATACAACCTCTGCCATCCCCCACCGAGGAGTCAAAGATGGATTCTCCTAAGGAGATCTTCTTGAAGGATTACAAGATGCCTGATTATTTCTTTGATACGGTAATTAAATTCAAGAGCTAATTAAAACCTGACATTTCTCTCTGGCTATCGTAATTCCTTCTTTGATATAGTTCCATTTATATTAACTGATATTACCAACAATAATCTGTTGGTAACCAATAATATGATTGCTAATTGTGATGATAACGAGAGTAATAATTTTCTGGCAGTCATTGGAACTTTTGGAACTTGCCCATCTTTTGACAATTTTTTCCTCATGTGTTTTGTGTAGGCCCTTAGCTCTTTCTTTACTCATCTAGTATTTGAAGGTTTACACTATGATGCTGTGTAATATCTTTTGCAGTATATTTCTTAGACTTCCTTTGTGTCCCGTGAAGGAAAAAGTATTATTCCACATGATTCATTTTATGGCAGATGCAAAGTCAGGAACATGTTTAGATAATTTTGTGCAGTTGATCCAGTTTATAGTTACATACACAAAATCTTACTGCAGCTCTGCTACACACAAGGGAGTTTAAGCTTCATATGCACTATATGTTTCTCTTACAATATGTAATTCAAAATATCTTACCGGTGATTAAGAGGTTTAAGAACTTATTTTTACCATTTGGATTTATTTTTATTGCAGTAAAACAGTTTTAATTTCCATAGAGTGGATTGGGTCTAAATTTGAGTTGCGAGACAGCTTGACTTGACCCATTATAGTTTCTATTGCATATGTACATCTAGACCCTATCCAAGGTTTAAATCTGCTTGGTGAATGCATGCAGGTGTTCTCATTCAATATGCAAATCCTCTCTCAACATAAAATATTGCTACATAAAATTTTCATCTCACTTGCATTTTTTGTTTCCATTGTTCAATTGTCTCGCTTTTAAATGAGGTATTCTTAATATTTTTCTTTCAACTCTCATTTTACTTTTCCTGTTCCTCTAGGATAATGCCTTGTTGTTTTAGCTAGATTAGAGTTTCAACAATCCACATTATACCTAGAAGATATGGACGAGTTCTGAGAACTGGCTCACTTCTGCTTTACTTCCTCATTTGTTTCAGGTGGATTTAAAATTTACACTTGGTGAGGACAAGACAATCGTGTCGTCAAAAATTACCGTTTCTCCCAGAGTTGAAGGTACGTGTGTAGTTTAGATTATTCTGTGTTTTAGACTTATTTTGTCCTCTGATCTGTGTGCTTGATATCTGATATCTAATCGTTGTCTATTTGTTTCAACATGAACTCATCTGACCATCTCTTTCGGCTTGAACGAAATCGCGTTGCTGATGGCTTATTTGTATGCCAGGTGTTTCGTGTCCTTTGGTGCTCAATGGTCATGATCTTAAACTATTGTCAATTAAAGTTGATGGTAAAGAACTGAAGGTAGTTTTTGGACTCCTAGTGTACCTTCTCAGATTCAACTATTTCTTTTCATTGGTGCACAAACTTCTCCTTTTCTTGTGGCCTTGAAAAGTTAATTATAAAAATATAATAATACATGTTGCTTGTCTTGTTGGCAGTTGTTAAATTAGTTTTTACTGCCAGATGCAAATTGATGACAATAGAAAAGGGCTTGTTGAAATTATTAAAACATATCGAGCATGATACTATTGGGGAGACGCATACTGCATACATGGTTAAAACACATTTTAGTTATTTATTATAGACTGCAAGTTTCTTGCTTAGCAGTCGAAAAATTATATGCTTTCCTTCAAGGGTCTATACACAAAGTATTTTCGTAGCAAGTGAGATATAATATGACTAATCACATCTCGAATTAAAGCAGGTCATTAGCAGCAGCGTCATTTAACTTCTTGGATCTGAAAACGACAATGACATCAAAAGAAGGGTGCATGCAATCTATTGATATAAGCTTATTTTTTTTCCATTCAATTCTCCATAGACTGCACCAGCTATTTTGTGCTAAAAACAAGTCTAACCTTTATAATTTACATGTTATTACTAATTTTTGCACATGCAAGGCTAACTTTTGTCATGAAAATATTGAAGTAGAGATAGAGAAACATGTGAAACAATGTCCCTAGTTAGCTATAAGATAATTGATTTGAATGCTGAAGGTTCTATGCAGACTAGATGGCATGTCTTAAAATAGTAGCAGGTGCATGTTTGTGAATCATAGAACCTTTCATTCTACATATTTTACCGTTCGGAAATCTCTGTGCATTGTTGCAGGAAGAAGATTATAAGTTGAGCTTCCGCCACCTTACACTGTTGTCACCACCTGCTAGTAAATTTACCCTGGAAATTGTTACCGAAATATATCCTCAAAGCAATACATCGTTGGAGGTATAAATATTTTGAATGCTTTAACTTTATGCATACACTGTATGCATTGTACTAATCATTTTCTTTTTCCAGGGGCTTTACCGGTCCAGTGGGAACTTCTGTACACAGTGTGAGGCTGAAGGTTTTCGAAAAATTACCTTTTATCAGGTTATTTGATATGCTACATTGCTACTGCTAATATTTTACCGAAATATTGTTAGATTGTGGACAATTTAATTTATTTAAATATTTGATTACCTATCAATGGACACATAAAACAATTTAAAATAGTGCCACATCAACAAATGCATAATTTTACATTTGATGCCTATGTTTAAATAACTTGGAGATTTCATATTCAAATCCTGTCGTTCTAGTGCCTGGGTAATGTTGCTATAGTGACAATCACCCAAAATTAAAAGAATCAATTCCTTCCATATTATTGCTTGTGCAATATGCACCCAGATATCTGTGCTCATAATCAAAATGAACTTCTATATATGAACAGGTCATGTGTACTGTCTGGAGCTCCCAACAAGTTCTTCTTTTTTTTTTTTTTTTTTTCAGGATCGCCCTGATATTATGGCAATATACACTTGCCGTATTGAAGCGGATAAAAATCTGTATCCTGTGTTGCTATCCAATGGGAATCTCCTTGAGCAAGGGGACCTTGAGGTAAGCACCATTTTGCTGAGCAAGAAGTCCTTTAATGTTTTATTTTTTTAAAGGAAAATCGGATTTGCATATTAACGTAGAATGTTCTCTTTTTACAAATATCTGCAGGGGGGAAAGCACTATGCTATTTGGGAAGATCCATTTAAAAAGCCCTGTTATTTATTTGCATTAGTTGCAGGTCAATTAGAAAGCAGAGATGATACGTTTGTGACTTGTTCTGGTCGGAAAGTTGCCTTGAGGATCTGGACCCCATCTCAAGATGTACCAAAGACAGCCCATGCCATGTATTCTCTTAAGGCAGCAATGAAGTGGGATGAGGAAGTTAGTACCTTTTCATTTCTGTTCGCATTTAGGTTATCAATTTTCTTGAAGTACTTAAAAGCATTTATTATTGGAGCAGGTATTTGGTCTTGAGTATGACCTTGATCTATTCAACATTGTGGCAGTTCCTGACTTCAATATGTAAGTTGAACATGATAATTTCTGTAATTAATCTCTATAAGTTTTTCCTGGTCATGATTATGTAATATAGAATGGTTATAACCCATGAGTAATTATTAGCTTAATATGATATTAGCAAAAAGACAAGTAAATTTTATTATTTTTCAATAGAACCATGGTGATGCGGGTATTTACAATTCTTTATATTGAAGATATTAAATGTTCATGCCTCTAAAAATTTGAATTTACAACAAGCACTTGCATGCAATTCAATTCCAGTTTAACTAATTAGTGAGTTTTGGAAGAGATTCTTTCTTATATACTAGTGATGATCTGTAGAATGTTAGTGCTTGGAATAAATTTTTATATGGTGGTATTGGGTTTTAAATATTGAAATGAATTAAAATATAACCTAAGTAATGTTTCGAGATTAGCTGTTGAACGCCGGTACTTAGATTCTTGAATACTCCGTTTTCTTCTATAATCATATCCTCTAGATTTTTTCTACTTTCAAACTAATAGCCTTTTGCATGTTGTGGTTTGCAGGGGAGCCATGGAAAACAAAAGCTTGAATGTATGCTCTTTATGCTTTTGCTTCACACTTTTTCGAACCGTCCGCCACATATGTTTGTTTCCATCTAAAGAGAATCATCTGAGTAATTTATATACCTATCCTGCAGATTTTCAATTCTAAGCTTGTCTTGGCATCTCCTGAAACTGCTTCAGACATGGATTATGCTGCAATTTTGGGTGTGATTGGTCATGAGGTTGGCTAAATATCAGATAGATTATTTTCTTGTTTTTCAGAACTTCCTAAATAGCTGTTCTGCAATTTAATATGATTTTACCTAACTTGGTTACGTCGGCTACTATTTTGTGCAGTATTTCCACAACTGGACTGGCAACAGGTTTGCTCCATTCCTTTTGTGTTTATTTTGCATTTGAAGTGTTTTTTATTCTGTTTGAGCTTGGCATTAGAAAATATCTGTTCATCGCATTCATGATTAATTTAAATGTACATTTAATAAAAGAAAAATCCCGTAACAATATTGCACTCAAACTATATCAGACCCCCCCTGCATATGCTTGCATGTATACATACACACACATAGATACTCACACGTGTGTGCGCATGCGCTGTGTATGTATATGTCTGTGTGAGAGAGAACAAATGTATAACCTACAACTTTGAGACAATCAACAAAATTGAAGCATGAATAAAAATTCTAAGCCTTGCATCTCTGGAATCCTCTTACTCGAGGAATTGTCAATTTTGCAATTTTAGAAGTGAAATGGATCCATAATACCACTTCTAGGAAATGCCTTTTGATCATGTCTCTTCGTGATCCCAGATATATTGGTTGAGAACCCTAATCCCATAGATGTGATGTAGATTTGTAGAGGCTTTGGTTTGTGTAATGGAAAACAGAGATAGAGCGCTATGGTTTCGATATCCATCAAAACTACTTCTCCTTAAGGATTTTATTACTTTTCTCCATTTAGTTTGGAGCGTTCATGAAAGTTAGTTGACTTGATGACATATGGTTTGATGGACAATGAGACTATGACCTCTCTTATATAGCATGAGCAAGTCTCAATCCACTCCTTATTCATACAGGAGTATGTTGCAATTTCAAACAGGGAAAACATCCCAGTTCTAATCCCAATAGGAGCGGGCACAAATTTAAGTAAGTTAAAACAACCCAATCCTCATCAATGTAGACATAGGCCACAAAGCATCCTAATCCAAATAGTTAAATAAGTCGGAATACAGCTTCTTATCAATTTAGTAGTATATGGCACTATCCACTGGATCACTTAGCACCACGTGCAAAATTGTACTCCATTTCTATTTGTACGTCACTTTTTTCTTTTGCACACCCATTAAGAAAATTTAAACCTATGATTACATGAATGCAAATTACCCATTTTAACCCTGTTAATGTTTACTACTTTCTTGGTATTTGAATAAGTATGAAGCTAAGTAAGGAATTTATTGAGGGTTAGTTTAGGAAATCAAATAGTAAAAGTGTTGCTAATGATAAAAGGCTCTTGATACTTGTAAAAGGACTAATATTTTGGAACAAAAAAAAATCAAAAAGCGACATACATATAGAAACGGAGGGGGTATTATCTTTGACATTAAATAATATTTAACAAATTAAGAATTGTAATGCCTCTCATTTATTTGTACCTGTTATAACCAATTGCTAAGAACTTTCAGCATAAGTTATCCTTAACCTTCATGATTCCTTTGAATTTCTTTCTCTTTCTCATTTCTTATCTATTAAATCTGTAACGAACATTGTTCAATTCTTTATAACATAGAGCAGACTTTTCGATCGAGTACATTTCATGCTTCTAAAAAAATAATGACCTTTACTTTAGTTACATTAATCCTCTTAATGTTGATTGAGAAGCAATGCATTTTGAGTTGAATTTTAATGGCCTTGCTCCCGTCCATACTCCATAGTTGTCATAGTATCTAGCCAAACTAATCAGTCATCCAAATTGAGATTCAAAAGGATTTTTTCACCTAAGAAATCAGATGAAGTCGGATTCTATATTTTCCTCCCTTTCTTTCCATTGTGAGGGTGAAATGAGAAGAAGCTTTTGAACTAAAAATTACTAACACTAAGGGGCCTGCATTGATTGCCAGCTAGACGTACCTTTTTTCCCATCATTGATGATTGTAGCACAGATTAGTTTCATGTCCTTTGTAAAAGTCGAGTTGCATTCAAACTATTGCAGAGTAACATGCCGAGATTGGTTCCAGCTCAGTTTAAAAGAAGGTCTAACAGTCTTCAGAGATCAGGTGAAAACTAAAACATCGTAAAACCTTCATTAGAGGGTCTTGTAATAATCCATATTTTATCATCATTTTTAAATCATGGTATCTTGATCTATTTCATGCTGTAGGAGTTCTCATCTGACATGGGTAGCCGCACAGTTAAGCGAATATCTGATGTTTCAAGGCTTAGGAATTACCAATTCCCTCAGGTCTTTTTCAGGACCAACATAGCAATTGCCTTTTGTTTTTTTCTTATGTCTGCATTATCCTTACTGATTATACTGAAACTACGTGCTGTAGAAGGACTTACTGTAATAGTAAATGCATAGCTACGTGTGCCCGAATGTTTGACAATCACCTTTGCTCTTCTGGTATATTTAATGTTGAGCTGCTAACTTATTAGACTTTCTTATCTAGATCACATAACAAAGCGGTTTGGAACATCTAAAAATAGGTACCATCATATTGCACTTATGAAAACAAATTATTCATATTGACACAACTATGCGAATTAAACAAAATTACATCATTACTTGATCCAAGTAAGATATTTGGCCAAATTTAACTAGTCCTTTTCTTGTTTGCTCTTCATACGTCAAATTTCTCAAGCGAGTCAATTTTGTTGCTAAATATGTCTTCTATTTTGGTAAGTATCTGACTCTACTCTTATTCTAAAGATTTCCAGTGGAGAAAACATGTGATTAACTCATTTTTTCTCTACTGTTTTGAAACAAATATTATTCCATTTCTGATATCTTGGAGTTTTGGCCTGTCGCTAGTTGAAAACTGATGTTATTTGCAGCAGGAAAAGATTTCACACCATTTGAGATTTCTTGCAATACTTATTGTCTTGAATGTTCTATCCACTATATATGTTTTCACTCATCGGCTAATCTTTGCATCTAAAATTTGTAATTGTTGGCGATCTCCAGGATGCAGGACCCATGGCTCATCCAGTCCGTCCTCATTCATATATTAAGGTATACATAATCTTGCTTGTTTTATTTGAAGTTCACAATCTATTTAAATTACAACTTATATTAAACTGCTGCAATTGATGATTGGCTTGTATTTTTGGACAGATGGACAACTTCTATACTGGTGAGATTTATTCCTACAGTAGTACTTTGTCATTGATAGAATATATTAGTATCTCTGATGCATATATCTACATTTGATCTTGTCATTTCTACTTCTGCTGGTGCAACTTTTATGGGACATTTTTACATGGTCAATATCCACTTAAATCGCAGTCACGGTAATTTAAGTCGCCCTTTCTTTTAATTTCTTTACCTCATGAAGCTTTCTATCCTGTCTAACCAATGTTTCTTTTCTTTACTGTGGCTGATGTTGGCATCACAGGTGTATGAAAAGGTTAGTGTATAATAAAATTAGCCTTTCCCTTCGATATTCCATGAAATAGAGCAAAATTCCGGCTATAACTTCATTATAATATCTTGCTGTTCCTCTTTGCAATCAAGGGTGCTGAAGTTGTTAGAATGTACAAGACCTTGCTTGGAAGTTCAGGGTTCAGAAAGGTAGGTAATATATGGAATGTCTTGCATGACAAATGCTAATGCGGCGCCCTTAACTTTTGTATGAGTCTTTTCGTACCTTTTAAATTTTATTTTCCATGCTTGTAATTCTTGTCCATTTTTTTAATCAATATTATTATATTAATTTTTCAACCACAGATGCCTGTCTTGAATTCCTTTTACTTTGTAGTGGAGCACACCTTCTAAACCTACCTGTTTTCCAGTCTTCAGTTGTTTAGACAGATAGGACCCCTTTGTCTTAAACTTTTAAACTGCTGTTACTATAAACTTTAATTGTCTTGGGCATTTATATTCTTTTAAATGCAATTGGAATTATTTTCATTTTTCAGTTTCAGTATCTTGGGTTATGATTGTTAGTTTTTATACCTTCAAATGGAGGAACATCCTTTCTTCTACATGCAAGTTTCTCTATTCTCTATTAATATTATTCCTTTTTTTCTCCTATAATGCATTAGGGCATGGATCTTTACTTCAAAAGACATGATGGACAAGCAGTAACTTGTGAAGATTTCTTTGCTGCTATGCGTGATGCAAACAGTGTGGATTTCTCCAATTTCTTGTTATGGTATATAACTTTCTTGACATGGTGTTTATATTTATTATTAATTTTCAGCTTACATTTTTTTTTTCTCTGATCATGGTTTGTGTAGGTACTCTCAGGCGGGAACTCCTTGTGTTAAAGTTACATCATCCTATAACCCTGAAGCTCGGACATATTCTTTAAAGTTCAGGTAATTGTTTTACACCTGCGATTTTATTCCTTAGCATCCGTATGATTTTTAAATTTTATTTTTTATGGTCAATTTATATCTTGCATAACCCGGATTGATATTCTGCATATCTTAATGTCTTAACCTGCACATTCGTCATATAAATATCCTTTGATTTCTAGAGCTATAACCTATAAGCACTGAGCCACATCCATTACAAAAATTTGAATCTTATTCATGCCCCCCTCCTTTCTAAATCAAATGGGTCAATTATCTTAGATGCACACAATCACAAGTTTGCTAGTTGGTAATAATTCGAAAGCCAGGGTTCGGATAGTGTCTGGGTTATTTGACAATCTTGTGCTGCAAGTTAGAACAGCACACACGGATAACCCCCCCCCCCCTCGAGCCACAAAGAACTTGAAATTGTGGTAAAGTTAGAATTTGCGGCACATGGAGATTTAGCAGGGTTGAGGTTCAAATCAAATCGGGGGTCCTGAAAAGGAAATAATGGCAGCAAACTTTTATTTGAACAGCTACAGATAAAATGTGAATTCAATTATGGATTGCAAACAATTTGCAAATTATGCAATCAATAATATGCGAATTATCTAGAGTTTTTTTGGGTGCTGTATTAATTCCTGGATTATTCATGATTTTACCTAAATGAAACTCACTGAAATTATTACCTTGTAGTTACAAGATTGAAGGCTTTTAACTTTTGAGTGGTCACCCTGCTAGTTGGCCCACTTACAAACCATGCTCAGATGTCCCAGGTTGGCAGGTTGCAACATTTTCTAATTTGCAATGGACACGACTTCAATAATACAATTCAGTAGACTACTAGGTAGTTAGGTTTCTTTGAAATGTTAGGGCGGAACAAAATATGGTATTGGTAATAGATAAGATCATGAGGATTTTATACATATAGACAGTTATGGAATTACTACATAAAATCACAAGTACTCAAAATTATGAACAATGGTCATGAAATATTGCATAAAATCATAAGCACTCAAAATTTTGGCCTACAGTCATTTATCAAATATCAACCTTTGATTATTCTATGGGAAAGCCAACTTAGTGTTCTGAATGAAGATGTTCCATGCCTAGCAACAAAAGTTTCAAAACATATTGGTTAGGCAGTTTCTGGCATCTCTGCAATGGACTTCACAAACCATCCTCGTATAAAAAGGGAAATGTAGCCAAGATAACAGTAAATGACGGTAATACCATCACATGTATATTAGGCATTGCGATCAGCATAACCCAAAACCAATATAATTAATCCTACACCCGGAACTCCAAATGATCAAATGGGCCAATCACCCACCCACAATTCATGAGCTCGAAATAAAATAAAGATCAATAAATGCTAGACTCAGCCTAAACGTTTACTCTGAATTTGAATGCAAACCCCATTGTTGTTAGGTGGTAAGTGAGATGCATGGGATTTCTCTTTTTTTATCTAGCATATCTACATCTAGTTTCTTGGACGTAAGATTTTAGATCATGTTCATTTAGAAATGGTGATGGTAAATTCAATCTACAACTGGTGTAAATTATGATTTCATTCTTCTTCATGACCGGATTGCTGCACAATATGATGGAGATGCATTGAAATAATTTTTCTTACCTTCTCTATGCAGTATGTATGCACGTGCACAATTTTTTATGATCTTTTCAAACCTGCCAATCTTGCACATGATGAATGCTAACCATCTTTTCTTTCTTTCTTTCATTTTGGTTTTGTTTTGATAGTCAAGACGTACCTCCAACACCAGGCCAACCTTTGAAGGAACCTATGTTTATACCTGTTGCAGTTGGATTCCTTAATTCAAGTGGAAAGGACATGCCTCTCACCTCTTTTTATCACGATGGAATGCTGCAGACTGTTGCAAGCAATGGCCAACAAGTCTTTACAACAGTTCTCAGAGTTACAAAGGTAATGAGTGTTTTGATCACCTTGTGCTAGTAAATGGTGTTTCATATGGCAATGTTTGTGTCTTCGTAGTAAGATTAGAGTAAATAAGTAGCTCTATACCTAAACAGTTACTCTATTATCTCATAACGATGAATGCATGACAACAAAAATGGTTTATTTTTTGCACCACCAGCTTTGGTGTCTAACCTTTCATCTTTGTGCAATTCATAATGTTTGTATCATATTTTGCAGAAGGACGAAGAATTTATATTTTCTGATATGTCTGAACGCCCAATCCCTTCCCTATTGCGCGGTTATAGCGCTCCTGTTCGTCTTGACTCTGATCTTACAGATAGTGACTTGTTATTCTTACTTGCACATGATTCCGATGAGTTCAATCGGTATGATTATAACAATTTATACATCCTATGCAATAATTTGCATCCTAGTGTTTGTTTATTAAATGTCAATTCTTAGTTATTGAGTCAGTTAATGTTCACATCCTGTACTTCAGGTGGGAGGCTGGTCAAATTCTGGCAAGGAAACTTATGCTAAATCTTGTAGCTGATTTTCAACAGAACAAGTCTTTGGTTTTGAACCCAAAGTTTATCGAAGGAATTAAGAGCATATTGACTGATTCAAGCTTAGATAAAGTATGCACTATATTGATCTTAACCCTGCCTCTTTCTTTCCAAAAATGTTGCACACAGCTTAATCAATTCTTTGTCTTAGGAATTTATGGCAAAGGTAATTACTTTACCTGGCGAAGGGGAGATTATGGACATGATGGAAGTTGCGGACCCTGATGCTGTTCATGCTGTTCGTAGTTTCATTAGGAAGCAGCTCACATTTCAACTGAAAGAAGAATTCCTCGCAACTGTAAGTTTTTCCTTGTATGCTTTCATCTGAATGTTAATTTGAGATTAAATTGCCTATATATATATATATATATATATATATATACAGAGCTCTTGATTCGATTTATATTGATCTCATTTTTAGTGCTAAAATATTCTTTATACAGTTATGATCTTTAGTGAGGCTGTTATATTCTCTAGTGTAAATCATGATGTGCTTAAAGAAATGACACTCTATTCTACTTGTTGTAATGATCATATAGCTATTATAAACATTTACGTGAGTAATACTCTAGTTTTATCGTTGTTTTTGTTTTCAGCAATCATTTTTACCCCTAATGCTTATATCAATAAGCTTCAAAACCAAAATACTCCATAGTGGAACATTCTATTCTTTCATCTTTGTTTTTTTTATGAATCATATTCGTTTGTTTTCTCAATCATAAAGGAGGCAATTCAATGTCGGAATATTGAGATAATAAGCCGCTTTCCAATTATTGAAGAAGTCTTTCAAAATCTGTAGCTATTTAGAATATTAGTGGAGGCTTTATTGATAGATTACCACTGTCCTGATATAACTAATGCGTTATGGCACATCCCACAGGAACATTATATCAAATATATTATTGGTTTCTCCACATTAGTAATCTAACATTCTTTTTCTTGCGATCAATGCCTTTATTTTCAGGTGAAAAACAACAGAAACTCGGAGCCTTACATTTTCGATCATCAAAATATGTCTAGACGTGCACTAAAGAACACAGCTCTAAGTAATATTCTCCTGCATCATAGGCTGCAAAATATCTGCTTAATACTTACTTTGAGTTCTGATATCCGCCTTTAATGTAACCATGTGTGCAGTGTACCTTTCATCATTGAATGATCCTGAGATCACGAGTCTTGCATTGAATGAATACAACACTGCTACAAACATGACAGAGCAATTTGCAGCACTATCAGCCATAGCCAAAAATCCTGGCCAAGCTCGTGATGATGTTCTCGCGGATTTCTATAAGAAGTGGTCTCATGACTTTTTGGTAGAATTTAACTGCTTTTTTAGATAGAATTTATCCATTTTCTGTTTAAGATTAATTCTTCATGATTCTTTTTGCAGATGAACAAATTTGTGTAATATACTAATTAATTTTTTTATTAGGTTGTGAATAAATGGTTTGCTCTCCAAGCACTGTCTGATATTCCCGGAAATGTTGTTAATGTCCAGAACTTGTTGAATCATCCTGCCTTTGACTTGCGCAACCCAAATAAGGTCAGCCATATGACAGTTTGTCGAAAGTCCGATACAAAATAATTTTGATTTTATCAATGCATTTCTCTGTTGCTTTTCATCATATTTCATTGAAGCTCTCTTGTTCGAACCAGGTCTACTCCCTAATTGGAGGTTTTTGTGGGTCCCCTGTGAATTTCCATGCTAAGGATGGATCAGGTTACAAATTTCTGGGAGAAATTGTTTTGCAGCTTGATAAGATAAACCCGCAGGTGTATTTCATGTTTCTTGAATCGAACAATATCTGCTACCCTATCCGAGTTCTATAAATTATACTTGATCTCTATCTTAAATGGATATCAGGTGGCTTCTCGCATGGTGTCAGCCTTCTCGAGGTGGAAGCGTTATGATGAAGCACGACAAGCTCTTGCTAAGGTAGTTCGATCCTTTCGCATACCTTTTTAGCTTTCTGAACTCGACTGCCTGTAGTCTTCTATCTCATTTCCATGGGCTTTATTGTTAAAACAAAGGATGATGTTGTATGCCTTAAATTATATTTAACAAATTTGTGTGCAAATGAATCCCAAAACGCAACGGCTAATGAATTCCCAAATATTAGTTATGTACTTATAAACCATAGGAGTCTGCAAACATGGAAGAGGTTGTAAGTGGACTTCTACCCCTTGCTAGTGCCCCTATAGCCTAGTGGTAAAGCCTCTTTGCAGCTTAGCAAGTGGTCTTGGTTTCGGACCCCGCTTGCGATATGTTGCGCTCAATTATTCAAATTGTGTCTGCCACTGTAGCCTAGTGGTAAGCCTCCTTGCTGTTGAGCAAGAGTTCTTGGGTTCGAATCCCACTTGTATCATGTTATGGTCAACTATTCAGAAAATTAATTTAAGTTAAATTCCACCTCTTTAGTCTTGTGTTAAAAAAATTTCAACTCGTGCAATATACCATAAGCATGTGACGAATCTACTTAGATATAAACATGTAGGAATTTAATAACAATGTTTGAATTTATTTTTGGTTTTTATAAGAAAAATATAATTAGGCTATAAACTGAACTTTGTGTTATGGCTAGATGCAAAACCTTCTTTATTTAGCTATGGATTGTTTGGGTGCCTTTGTTGGCTTCTTTATTTAGTTGAGCAAGAGTTCTTGGGCTAGAATCCCACTTGCATCCTGGAATGGCCAACTATTCAGAAAATTAATTTAATTTAAGTTAAATTCCGCCCCTTTAGTCTTGTGTTAAAAAATTTCAACTCATGCAGTACAAGCATAAGCATGTGATGAATCTACTTAGATATAAACATGTAGGAGTTTAATAACAATATTTGAATTTATTTTTGGTTTTTATAAGAAAAATATAATTAGGTTATAAACTGAACTTTGTGTTGTAGCTAACCTTCTTTATTTAGCTATGGATTGTTTGGGTGCCTTGGTTGGCTTCTTTATTTAGTTGAAGCTGCTTAGTAAATGGTAGGGATCATAGCATTATTTTAAACTGAGGATTTAATTTATACAGGCCTCGTTATATTTGTTCATACAAGTGCTGCTTAATGAGTTTAGTTCATTTTTGCAATAAGGTAAATTTGGATTTATACTGAAATAGGCTTTACACCTAGCATGTAAAAGCTATAGCATTTCATTGTGATGCCAATATTGAAGCGATTTAATGACCAAGTGTCCTCAATTTAGTGCTCAAACTTCATAATTAGGTGAAATAATATTAGAAATGATCATGTAATCTTGTAGCATTTTAAACAGAATCATGCTATACCGAGGATCAATATATAACTAGGTTGCAACTGGAGTGATGATAACAGAATGCATTAATGATGAAGATAAAGTCTGTTTTGATTTGATACTAATGCTGAATCGTTATTATATGAACAGGCACAATTGGAGAAAATAATGTCAGCCAATGGATTGTCTGAGAATGTATATGAGATTGCATCTAAAAGCTTGGCAGCGTAGGATCCTATTGCACATTTGAAAATAAGAATGTCTTTCTTCGGTCTGTCATAGCAAGCGATAATCAACAATAAAAACCTTATGTACCTGGTTCTGTAACTGAACCTTACGTAGTTGGTGAACTTCCCAGTTGGCATATACATGCTTTATTGTGTTACGGATTGCAGGAATTTATGTTTTAGTTATATTTGTCAAATCGAAATATTTTATGAAAGTTAAGCCCTGCATGTTTTTTATTGTTTGATTATTAGCCGATGAGCTAAATTGAGCCCAGTAGTTTTTTGTATCCTTAATTATCTGTTTAAGACTTGGCTCTAACCAATACTTGAGAGAGTTCAAAAGTAAAAGAAAGACATCAAGGGAAAGGAATGTTGTTCATAGTTGGGTACATGATGCATTAGCTACCATGCAGACCCAACCATCATATTGAGGCAACAATAATCTGTGGCTCAAATGTAGGTTCAACTGCATATTACAAAACAAGTGTGTTTGGTTTCTTGTAGTTGTGGACTTTTACTATTATGTTTTGTTATGTGTTGCATTTCAATGGCTTGTGTGTAGATTTAATTTCAGAGTTTGATGTATTCGGTTAGTGTGTTTTTCTCTTTAGGTTGCCGAAAGTTAAGTTTTAGCGTCAAGAGCCACTCTTTTGCAACTTTACCGTAATGATTCATTCCATCCATATAAATCTCCAAAAGGCAACTCTCTTATAACATAACTGCTTTCGGTTTACCTGGTGCAACTATTAAACTGTTACCACAGTAAGAACACTACCAAAGTAAAAATTCTTGTAAGATCATGAAAGGCGGATCATGATGCATTTTGATTGGTGGGTGAATAATGGGAGGTGAATAAGGCGTAATGGGTTTCAGGATAGACTGGACGAGAACAATGGAGGGATGAAATTGCAACGTGGATTAAACTTTAGGGATCATATATCAAATTGCAACATGGATTAAACTTTAGGTATGAGAAGAGAGAGAGAGAGAGAGAGTCTTTTTTCATTATTTAAGTGCTTCTAGCTCTACACTATAATTAGAGGGATGATCCCATTTCACACCAAAAGAGAGCATGGATGCATTACAGAGATATTTGGGTGTCTTCATCTTTCTCCTCCTAATCTCTTTGCTATTTATAGCATCAGTAGAGGTCTCTGAGGCCAAGAAAAGGGCGGTGAGCATAACCGACGGTTTGGATGACGTCGTCGACGACGAAGAGGACGAAGCTTGGAAAGATTGGGGCCGAAAGAAGATCAAAGACGGCACCTTTGGCGAATTCAAGCCCCCTGATTTCTCCAATCTGAACCCTCATGAGATCCAGGCCGAGATGATGAAGCGCCACGTGGGCCCCACCTATGGCTTCGTCAAGCTCACATTGGGGGTCTCTCGCACCAAGGTAACTGATGATTTCCACATTTAAATTTTTTTGATCTGGGTTGTGATTTTGGGAGTGGGTTCTTTCTGAATTTGAATTTTGTTTGATTTGCATGAAAAATGTTTGATCTTGGTACAAAAATGCTTAAGATTAATGCTGCCATATAGCTGGCACTTTTGTAACTTGGCTCCTATGAATTCAATAAATTCATATATCAATTGCCAGCTCTATGTTAGTCAAGTGTTGTCAAGGATAACTCTTGATGTGTTTGGAGGTATTCCTGTGTACGCATGAGATAAGATGCTTCAATGTTGTCGCTGTCATGGGGATTGGTTTGATTCTTCACTCCAACCAAACTGGGAATAGATTGATAACATCGCATCTTTTAACAAGCAATCTGATACCCCCGCTCCTCTGACACCTCTTGCCGAAGTCAATGCCAAAGATCTTCTCTTTATCAGTCATCCCATGTCCAATTTCAACAAGATTTAAGTAGGTCCCAATGGACAAGCAATTTGTGGTGTCACCTAGTGCACTGAAATGTAGAACAAAAAGCTCAGGCTTGAAACCTGAGAAATTAAACCCCCCCCCCCCCCCTCTCTGAGTGATGAACGCTTTGCCCCCCGCCACTTTCATTATCCAAGACATGAACGCCTGAATCAATGTCCCTGGCACCTCTAGTTGAATTTGAGTCTTTAGGTAGCCATTTCCCTCGTTGTGATAGGTCGGGCGCAAGTTTGGTTCTCTGCTGCAACTGAATTGGCTGGAGAGTTTTCTTTTGGATATTTTCTTGAACAAGAGCTGGGCATTTTGTCTGGATTGTAGAAGAGGAATTGGAATTTGCCGGGGCTAGAGAACAACAACAACAATTGAGCCTTTTATCCCAAGCATATGGGGTAGGCTACATGAGCCAACATGAGAATCACGCCGGGTCCAGTACATGAATCCTCCGCCTCCACTCACTCCTATCGAATAATATACTTTCATTGAGGCCTTTGGCAACCATATATTTTCGTATCACCTTCATCCATGTTTTCTTCGGTCTCCCTTTCGCCCTTTTGACATTGCCTATATCGAGACTATCCATTCGTCGAACCGGCGTTTTCATAAGTCTGCGTCGCACATGACCAAACCATCTTGCCGATTTTTCCGCATCTTCTCCTCCACGGGTGCTACACCAACTTTGCACGAATATTCTTATTTCGCATCCTATCTTTTCTAGTGCTATCACACATCTAACGAAGTATGCGCATCTCCGCTACGTGCATCTTCTATGTATGATACTTCTTAGGAGCTCAATATTCTGTACCATATAATAAGGTAAGCCGAATATCGCTCCGATAAAACTTCATTTTCAACCTTAATGGAAAGTTGCGATCGTACAAAATCACTGTTGCACTCCTCCATTTCAACTAACCAGTTTGGATCCTTTGACTAATATCGCTATCGATCTCCCAATCCTTTTGGACGATGGAATCTAGATATCTAAACTGATCGCTCGGCGATATCTCTTGCCTTTCCAGAGTTATACCAATATGGTCTTGATTTCTCTGTTTGCTAAATTTGCAATGCATATATGCCGTCTTGGACCTGCTCAATTTGAACCCCAAGATTTCAACATTTGCCTCCATAACTCCAATTTGGTATTAATCCCTGCTTTCGTCTTATTTACTGGAACGATATTATCAGCGAATAACATATACCAAGGTATCTCATCTTGGATGGTTCTATTAAGCTCATTCATCACGATGATAAACAGGAATGGACTGATGTAATCCAATTGTAATCGGAAAATCACTCGTGAGGCCGCCGCAAGTTCTGACATTTGCCGCTACTTCATCGTACATACCCTTGATTATATCAATGTACTTGACGGAGACCCCCTTCTTCATCATCGCCCCACATAATATCTCTCTAGGTGTCTTGTCGTACGCTTTCTCTAAATCAATAAATATCATATGCAAATCTCTTCTCCTCTCTTGAAAGCGCAATTTGAGTGAAGTGAGTCCTGAGGTAAGACGTGTTATGGCAATTCAATTCCTTGGAAGAAAGCAGCTGCCTCGCGTCCACCAACTTCCCCATCTTGATCCAAATATGCTCGTTTGAAGTTAGCGTCAATCATGTCAATGCTACCTTCCACTTGTGCAATCCTTTGAACCGGTTGTGGGAGCATTGATGAGCAGTTTTCCTGGGCTGAAAGGGCTTGGGCATTGCATCGAGCAGGTTGTGTCCAAGCTGATGGGCTAGTTTTAGACATTGAAATTGTCTGGACATTAGCTCGAATAGGTAAGGTGCAGCTGGGAGTAGGTGTTGGAGTCGGCGATGGAACAAAATAACTCGAGTTAGCCGAGGTCAAAAGATGAGTATAGCGAAACGAGGGAGTAGACTCGACGTTGTTTCCACCATCGATCATCAATTGGAGCTGAGTAGATAATTCTTGCAGGGAGTGGGGAATTGAAACTAATTTCCCTTCAATCCTATCCAATCCTTGATGATGAGTCTCAGCCTCGAAAGTTTGAATCCCTTTAGCTGAGCTTCGAGTTATGTGGTTCATTTGAACACCTGACGGACCACTGTTCATGGATGCTCGAACTGGATTTTTCGGCAAAAGAATGGTCAAGAGGCTGATTTCTGAACCGAAATTTGATTGGACATTTCCTCAAACAGTTGGTATGCAGCTTTATAAGGATGATGAAGAAGCAGTTGGTGATACAATCCCACTCAAAGGAGTAGCAGGCAGTGGCTTGACAATTCGTCGAGCAAGTTGTGCTCCCTTTGAAGGGTCGACATATGCAGCTGAATTGGATTGGGAATCTCCTAGAACAGGTTGAGGCTCGGATTTTAAATGACGACCACGAAGATGTGGTGGAATATACCCTTTCTTGTTATCGTACCATGACGATCTTGCAACGGAGCCTCGGACCGAGAGCCCTGATACAATTGATACGCCCCGCTCCTTCGACGATCCCATCGATGCTGCTGGCATCTTTGAGTAGTAGAGATGGGGGTGGCTTTTCTTCATTTTCGCCCAATAACCATTCTCCATTGTAAACAAAATACAAGAAGATCAAATAATAGAGGATTTGGATTTGTTTAATTGATAGTTAGGGTTTTGAAGAGAACCCTAAACTCTCTACAATTGGAGATGAAGAGTATATACTCAAAATTCAGCTCAAACCTCAATCCTCCCACTGCTTGGTTTAGGTTTATATAGGGAACGGTTAAGGTGTTTTTCCAAAAAAAAAAAAACCTTCCAATACCTATATATTGCATTTTCCACCCTAGTGAATAATACTTGCAACACAATCCAACCTAACATAAT
Source organism: Agapanthus africanus (assembly GCA_030015575.1). NCBI lineage: Eukaryota > Viridiplantae > Streptophyta > Magnoliopsida > Asparagales > Amaryllidaceae > Agapanthus > Agapanthus africanus. Next base: position 480,315,729 of record JASDDO010000010.1, on the reverse strand, counting down.
GTTGGGAGATAATTCGTATGACTCTAGCCAAAAAGATACAATAGCAACAACAAGCCTTAATCTTAAATTTTAGGGTTGGCTATATTAGTCATTATCTTCCATTCTACTCTGTTAAGAACCGTCTCCTCAGTCAAAGTAACAATCAATATATAGATCTTAATTGTCTCTATCCATGTTCGTTTAGATACACCCCTACCTCTACTCTAGTTGCGCCTTAACCATTATAATTAGGGTTACCCCTAGCCAAAAAGATGCTTCATTGACATTATGAAATGATGTGTTAGAGAAGAAGAAATAGAAGTTAGAGATGTACGATAATCATTTTTGAGAAAGATATTTATATTAAGATAATTTTTCATTTTTATCTATATTAACTTGCTAGGGAAAACCAATGATACCTGGAAGTCTATAATCTATATCATGTTAGAAATTTCACCCGTCATGATTCTAAAATTATATTCTACGATTTTTTGGCTAAAAAGATATCTGGAATTGTATCGCTTGCTGGTTTTCTTGAATACGATTCAAAGCAATTAAATTTGTTTTCCCTTCTTTATCCTTGTCACCTTCTTTCTGCTTCATACTAGTTATGGGTACAAACCGTACAATTCTTGCCACAACATGAACTATATTTGCAACTCCCAGACATCAAATTCCTTTGAACTGTCTCGGTCCTCCATCCGATCATACATCGTTTAAGCTCTTATGCATTTGGGCATTTTGTCCCATGCAAATTCAATGGTTTCAGTTCTTGAACAGTTTCTTTTGAATTAATAAGTCGTGCAAGGGTCATTTCATAGTGTCTTTGGAGCTGTATGTGTGCTCTCTCAGCCCTTTACCTCTGTAAGATATTTATTTATTCTCTCAATCATCCTAAAGAGAACATCGATGAAATTTTAGCGTAATCGAGCTCAAAGAAGTGTGGAAGACTTCCTCCTTAATTCTTTTTTTCTTCTTCTGCAGCTCTTGTCCATTGGTACTTCTGTTGGTAGCAAAGCCCGGGCTTTAGTAACGATCATCTACCCACAGCAGTTTTTGACTCTAGCAACTTGAGTCAACATGATAATAATCCATTTACCTTTTAGAATGTCAATAATTACAAGTAGCTATATAAATTGACCTTGACCCTAAGATGGAAAATTTCAGGAGGAGATTCCTAATATTGCTATGAGATGGAACAAGGTTCTGCGTACAGGGTCGCTTGAGGTCAAGTTTATGGCTGTTGATCTCACCACTATAATGTTTACCATAGAGAGAGGACAAGATACAGAAGAGGTATGTCTCTCTTGAATATCACGTTATATCATCTTTTTCAGTTTAAATATTTGTGTGATTGGCTTCATAATTGATATCAATAATTATCTAAGTTTTGCTTTGTATATAGATGAACTAAACATACAATGTAATTCAACCTCGAACATTTCTGAAGCATTTTCGACCAGCATGGTAGAGTCTACATTGCTTGTGAGAAAAGAGATAACTAAATTGCTTTCATGTGAATCACACTTCACGGTTATGGTGCATAGTTACTGATATGGTATTCTAAACAAATCAAGTATAGATAATTTCAGAATTCAGGATGAAAAGGAAAGGTTATTTATGGCTTGCAAGTAAATGGCTATAGGTCAACTTCACTTTCAGAAGTAGTTTTCTTCTTCTTCATGCAAGAACTGAAATAGCCGTTAGTTTTCGATCGTTCTCTCGATCTTTCGCTTCTATTTGAAAAGTGAATACCCTTGACCGCTTCACCCAAAAGATTAAGCTAAGCTAATGGGTCGAATATTAACAATGCTTATCTAGCTAACAATTTATTTTGGATATAATTGTATGAGAATGATGATATTGAAATATTTGTTTGGATAAAAACTCATCTCATCCATGGACTTTGTTTATAGGGTAACTACGGTAAACACCATCGGACCTCTCCAGTCTTTTAACGAATGCCATTGAATTAAAAAAGAAAATGTAAATACAACCATTGACATGGTGTTTAATGCATTTGCTAAAAGTTCATGGTATCGATGCATTTTTATAGTTGAATGTTGTTGTATGTAGAACGGGAAAAGTCTGTAATTTACCCTTGTTTATATTCTGTTTATTGCTCAAAACCCATTGTACCCCTGCTCCTTTGTATATGTAGTTGAAGGAGTTCGTCCTTAGCCAACCTGAGGCATATGAAGTAAAGATAGGGGAGCTTACATTTCGAAGGCCTGGAGATCCTCCACTTGATGAAGTCATTGAGAGATTGCGAAGGAAGAGAAGCGGGGATACAAGCGATGGTTCTGCGCCCAAGGATGATTTATGAAAATTCAGCAGTGCATGTTTTTTCCCCTCTTTCTTACCTTATCAGCCTTAAGGTGCTAACATAATGCATCTTCTTCCTCAAGTTTCTGATGATGGGTTTAGTGGAGATAATGATCCTTTGGTTTCTTATAATAGATGATTGCTTATTAACTTGCTATGCTATCTTGATGAGCCTTTTAGTATGAAATAAATGATGGATGTTCATCCTCTAGTAACTGTTGATCCTAATCAACAAAGCAAGGTGCTTTGCATATTTCTTCATATAATTGGCATCCTCCAACTTATTTCTAGACTGAAAAAGGTCCATTTAGAGGGATAAAATAAATCACTGGCTAAGGCTATAAAAAAGGGTTTAAGCCAAAATAAAAGGAACGGAAAGTTTGGACAATATAGATAAACAGTTATCCTTGATTGACCAATCTCATGGATAAATTGCTTTTGTAGTGTAGTGTCGTGTCGTGTCGGTTATGAAAATTAACATTTAAGTGAAGAAAGGGGAAAAGAAAAGAGAAGCTATTTAAGCTTGTTGCTGAAGTCAGGCGGATCCAGCAGCTGAATCCTTGAAATGCTTTCTGCTTCCTTTCTCTCAGGCTCAGTGTTGTATCCCCATCTCCCTGTTCCAATTAAATCTTATTCAAAATACATTTCAAACAAAAAAGAAACAAGTCTCACTTTAGAATCAACGGAACAAGTAAAAATTTATCTAGATACAGATGCCATCCATCTAATGCTGGTTCTTTGATCACGTTCTTCAAAGCAGCAAGCCAATCTTCGACAAAGCTGACATCAGAAGCAAATTTAAGCAACAACAGTTCTCATTCAGTTCATGAGGGCTCATTATTTCAATATTATTATTGTTATAAAATAACCTCTAGCATTGAATGGCTATCGAATACAATTACACACGCACGCACGGACGCACACCTCATGCACTTGTGCGTGCTCGATAGCATTGAATAACTTCTTTCAGTATGCATTCAGGCATATAATAGTTGACAATATTGGAAAATGTATGCTTATGACTATAGCTTACATGCATCTTTTGCAGCAGGTTCAAGAAATGATGAAAACTTGATGCTAATGAGGCTTTGTATGATTGTATCAAAAGCAAGCAACTTACTGAAGTGTTACCCTGGTGCTCTGGCATCAACTGAAGCTTCTTAAGTACTTCTACCTTTGGGCTAAAGAACAAGAAGTAACATCATCAAAAGAACGCATACATTGAAATATACTGCAAGAAGATAAAAAAAAAATTAAGCAGCAAAGTGAAAATGCTAACCCAGTTCCTAAACCATAGATTCTTTCCGGTGGGATGATAACCCCTGCTAGTTCTCGCAATAATGCATCCGCAAATCTGCTCTATAAGCAATAAAACCAAGAACAGTGAAGTACGCACAAAAAAAGGCTAAAGAAAGAAACATCATGGCAGAGAGTTGTGTACATGGAGCAGCATACCTGTTTCGTAGTGACAATGTATAATTGCGAGCTTGCGAATCTCAAGGCATCAGCGATCCCTGGGCAGAATCTGCATAGTCATCTCCAGGATAAGGTAAAAATGTAGCACATGTCAAATTGGATGTACCATATCACAATCATGATTTTCGAATCATTACATAGCAAAAAAATGAAAAATGTGACATCGAAGTTCCATGAGTGCAGCACTCTTCTTTTCTTAACAGATAATCTGACCAACTAATGTGAAAATTGACCAAAACAGAGCTTTGATTAGAAATAAAGGCCGACATAAACAATATGGGATTCTGTAAAGGAGCAGAAGCAAAAATGTGGCAACCGATACTATATAGCAGAGCCAGTTGATATTTATCATTATAGTGTTTTAGAACAGACACGATAGAATCAAATTTCTACGAATATCCGATAGATAAAAATAATCAAAATGTTTGAGCATTCCATTGGAAAAAAAGCATTTCTTTTGCATTTCCTTTATAAGACCTTAATCACCAATTTTACAAAGCAAAAATTCAGTCAACTTCAAGTGCCATTTGCCGATAAATCTAAAATAACAAGTGATATAAAACACCTGTTAGCACCAATCCAACCTGCTAAATCTTTCTCTATCCATTCATCCCTCACTTTTCCAAATAGATCAACCAAAGCATCTTTCTCCTCGAGCCACTCTTTCATAATGATAGGTTTCAATTGTGACCAGTTCTCTAATATTGCTTTAACTGTAAGCCCATCGCCAGCCTTGCACATCAAAGGAAGTATCATGGTTAATACTATAAGAGGTCAATGGGTAAATCAACAATTTTGGTGATATGATCATGGAATTTAGATATTCTACCGATGGTTGGCGAACCGATGGTATCTGGAGCTCCACTAGCAACCTAACAAGCAACAAATTTTCGTAGCCCGTTTCGACCACAGGACGAAGCTGTAACGATAAAGCTGAGTTATTAGCTCAGATTGTATGATAGATAATTTAAGAAGGGCTTTAGCAATAGAATCTTGGGAATGCAGACATCCAGATATTAGCCCAACAATCATTCATGAATCAAACCAGGATTCATGAATGACTCGGCATCCATCCAATAACACTTCCTTCCTCCTAAAGAATATCAAATCATTCTAAGAAGTGAAAATGAAGTCATGCTACATCAATAATTAAACTCAAATGGATGACTTGATATCAATTGAGTACTCCGAACAAATAAACAATAAAGCTTCTCATAGAAACCCTCACGCAAAGGTTGTATATTAAGGAGGCGAAGAACTCAACATAACATTTAAGATCACAACACTCATTATAACAAACCAATAACTGATACATTCTAGGAATCCTTATTAGTTAATCTGCAACTCTAAACACCCAACACAAGTTTTCTTCAATCAAATAGCATGTTCTTGGTGCGACCACTCTTGATACATAGAGAACACTAACTTTTATTGGAAATGAGCGTATCAAGAAGAGCGTTCAATTGATCGAGGATTAGGTGTTCTTGTTAGTCTTAATTTTTTAATACTAATAAGTATCCAGCTTCTTTGAAAATATAAAGGAAAAACTAGCTGCCCTTGCTAATATACAACTGCCCCTATATATATATATATATATATATATATATATATCATTCAAAAATAATACATTCCTATTTTAATGGGGTGCCAAAGGTTGAGATATTTATTTATTTGTTGGAGCAGTAAATATAAAGGGACACAATCATATGGCCACATTAATAATCAACTTATAGCACATCGACACGTTATATATGCAAAAATATAAGCAAGTTCATAAGAAACTAGATATTGATTGCATGGCATGGCCCCACACACTAGAAGACACACCTGCTGACTGGGCCCCTAAAGCTAGGATTTTTTAGTAGGCAAGTCATGATTTATGAATGAAGGAAAAATTATTGCATGCCCAAAATTTGGACCTGATTTTCTTTTAAGCTCGCTGACGAATGAAAACAAAACAAATAAATAAATCAATTCTTCTTGATCAATAATACTTCCTCCGTCCTTTTTTGCTTGTCATTTTAGAGAAATGTATATCGATTAAGAAATGTATTATCACTTTCTTAATATCAGCAATTAATCTACTGCCACATAACCACTATAAAATCATACCATCACTACTACAAATAAGGGTTGCCCCTACGGATTTATCGGTAGGGGCAACCCACTGCCCCTACGGATATGTACGTAGGGGCGAAAAAAGACCCCATAGGTGCAAAGCCCGCAGGTGCAAGTTGAGGCCCTGAACTTGCCCCTACGGGCAAATTCGAGCCCCTACGGATATCTCTGTAGGTGTTATAGCCCCTACGGAGTACTCCGTAGGGATAATCAAATCATATATGTATTTTTTTTTTTTTGAATATATTGTATATACCTACGGATAAATCCGTAGGTCCTTGTTCTACCCCTACGGATACCTCCGTAGGGGAAAGAAAGTGGCCCCTACGGATAAGTCCGTAGGGGCACTCGCAACACCCTGCACTGAGATCAGGTGGGAAAATATCAGGAAACCTGATATTTTGCCCCTACGGATAAATTCGTAGGGGATAAACAGTGGCCCCTACAGACATATCCGTAGGGGCACTCCCAACACCCTGCACTGATATCAGGTGGGAAAATATCAGGTTTCCTGATAGTTTGCCCCTACGGATATGCCCGTAGGGGCAAAATATATACCTACGGCTTAATCCGTAGGTACATATTGTCTTTATTTTTTTTTTAAAAATAGGGTGCTAGATTTTTTCCCGCCCTGTGCACAATACTATATACATCAATCAAATCATATATTGCAGTATTCATAATCACATCTCACGCATATATATAATATACAAAAGAAACCCAAAAACTGAATATGATATAAATACAAACCAATATCAATATCGTTTCAAAATGTAGTACAATGTGATATAAATACATGTTTCAAAAAATAAGAACCAAAACGCTACCCTAGTTCGGTCCAGCTCCACCTCCGAATAACGTTAGAATAACGCGCGCCTGCTCCTCGGTCAATACACTCTGCAATGCTACATATAAGGGAGTCTGAGCGGCATGTGGAGCTGGCGATGTGGTCTGCGCAGCCGCCGTCGAGGTAGTCGCTTGCGGAGCCGCGGCTGCGGGAGTCTGAGTGGGCGGTGGAGCTACAGGAGCTGTCTGCGGAACCGCAGCCGATGTAGTGGCTTGCGGAGCCGCAGCCGAAGGAGATGCATGTGGAGGCTCGGCCGATCTACCCTGTCGCGTCTGGACATAACGTGTGTAAGAAGCGTGTAAGAACTGTGTATTATTCGAATTCGTTTCATTATTAAGTTATTTCGAAACCCTGTTTGGATATCTAGTTTGGAAAAGCGTTGTTTATTTTAATTACATATGTATGTATGATTAATCAAACTTAAGTCTAAAACCAAATAAGCTCAAGCTACGTACTAATTATGGATATGTTGATATGTATATAATATGAAATGATATTTTACTATAAAGTAGTATACATACCAGCATCTCCTTCAACTCCTGAACGGTGGCCCTCAAGCTATCCAGTTCCTGATGGACATACCGGTCACTGGAGACGGAGGAAGTAACTGCCGGGGTGGAGTCCAACCTCATATGGGCCCTGCTAGGGCCCAATCCCCGGCCTCTCTCCCAACCTCCGTGGTGCCCTCCGTGTGCGGCGTCCAGAACTGGGGTCAGCAGGCTCGGATCGTTCTGTCCGGTAAAATCGATCCCCGAGGCCTGGGCCTGCTCAACCACCCGCTCCTACACCCACATTAAGCAGTAAAGTATAAGTATAAAATTTAAACTTGAACCTTCCAAAACTAAAATTTCAAATTTGGGTAAAAAAAATATTAACACTTACGCAGTACTCCTGGGTAGCGACGTCGGGACATCGAAGCTCGCCCGTGGCGGGATCTGTCGAGGTGCCGTGGACGGCAAGATATGCGGACAGCACGCTCGGTGTACCACCTGACGCCACGGTCCGAGATGTCTGCAATATTAGAAAGTAACTATTAATATTAGAAATATTAGAGAATAACTCTTAATATATGGGTATCGATGGGAATACGAAGGTTTCATATTATCATCGAGTATCATATATTGGTTTTAACCCGAACATCTCGAATCGCTCTCTAATTATGCGTTTGTATGTATGTGTTCCGGCTGTCGGGGGTAGGCTTCTATCCCATTAAGAATGTATAGAGCGAACGCCCATCACTTGTGCTTTCAACCGTTTCGAGTAAATTTCGGCAGCATCTCCCCGCTGTTCTCCGAGTACACTGTAATAGAATAGATAATCATTTCAAAGCTGTGAAACAACGTTGAAATGAACATCTAATCTATCTTTGTACACGGAGAACCAGCGGAAAGATACCGACGAAATATCTCGAAACGGATGAAAACACAAGTGAATGAACGCGTTTGCTTTATACATTCTTAACTTGTCCATACGGGACAAATCTATGGGTTACCATACGATTGAATTTTCTCGTCGCGTAGACTATACGACGGTTGTTAGTATCGAGCTATACTGTCCGATATTTAACAACCTTCGTATAGTTCTAGGTCACGACGAGCATCACACGTATGTTAACCGATAGACGGGGACTAAGTGACGCTTTTAGTTTCATATATGGGTATCGATGGGAATATGAAGGTTTCATATTATCATCGAGTATCATATATTGGTTTTAACCTGAATATCTCGAGTCGCTCTCTAATTATGCATTTGTTATGCATTCGTATTGTATGTGTAACATGATTTTAAACCATTGAGATCAAGATTGATAGAACTGATCATCCTACATTGCAATAGCATTCATCAACCAAAAACTATTATTGCAATGGTATACATCTATAACAATCAACAATTAAAACTACAAATATAGGATACTGATATCATAAAGCGTTATGAGACACGTCATCTGCCACGTGTCGTGATCATGGAAATCGCTAATATTGAGCATCATCAAGATTAGAATATGGTTTTGAAGCAAGTTATTGAGCATCTTGGATTGATTGTCAAGTGTTGATTTTTATTTCAACACTTGACAGAATGAAAATCATAAATACAGTTGCAAAATGTGTTCCTCACCCCCATAAAATGGATCTTAACAATCCAGACAAGACCATCATTGTTCAAATTGCCAAGGTAGACATAATCTCAGCAGTTATTTACGGTTGCTAGCTTGTATTGCTTGTTGCTATTCTTTTTTTTTCCTTGTCCTTTCTTTCTTTCTTTTTTTTGGGGGGTGGGGGGTTGTGTTTGAAAAGTTTTAACCAACTCACTGCTATTTCTAGGCAATGCAGGAATATAACTAGTTTTATCCCCCAAAAGAAAGAGTTTCAGGCTTCATGAGTCAAGCGATGTGTACGTATAATTATAGGATTTTCTTGCTAGCGGTTCATTTACAACTATTCTTTAGTCTATATACCTAGCATCTGCTACTAGATATTACATCTTGCATCAACACCCTGCATGTTAAAATCAAAATCGATTATTTTTTTCTTGATCTTTTTCTGATTTTCTACCATCTGTGTCGAGTAAATTATGATTAACATTGTATTTGTCAACTAATCAGAATAGCCATTCAACCAGCCCCACCGTAACCCTAACCCCAGCCCCACCGTAACCCTAACCCCAGCCCCACCCCAGCAGCAGCCGAACCCCAACCCTAACCCTACCCCGACCCCGACCGCCACCACGACCCCTGCCCAACCCCAACTCTCGCGCGCGCAACCCAGACCCAGCCATGAACCCTAAGCCCAAAATAATCCAAAAATGCTTTAATTTACCTCGAGATTTATACCTGAACGGCTGCTGGTGGGCTGGAGCGACGACGGTGGCGATTTGGCGACGAAACCGGCGGTGGCGACGACGGTGGCGACGAAACCGGCGGTGGCGACGACGGAGGCGACGGTGGCGACGACGGAGGCGATTTGGGGTTTTTTCTCGCGCGCGATTGAGAGAGAGAGAGAAAGTGAGCGTGGGCGATCGATCTGGGGTTTTGTTAAATAGATATTTACTTGTCCCTACGGATATAACCGTAGGTCCTTTGTTTGCGGCTTCGTAGGGGCAAACACCAAATTAAGAATTAATATTTTTATTCTTGGACGTCTGTGCCCGTAGGGGCAACCTTTTAGCCCTACGGATTAATCCGTAGGGCCAAGTAAAATCTGCCCCAACGGATATTTTCATCCGTAGGGGCAACCCCCTATTTTACTAGTGCATTTCTGTCCTCAGTTATTAAGAAAAGCATTATCACTTTTTTAATATCAGCAATTAATTTTCTAGGCTATTTTTGGTATTGTATCGTTTATTGATATCTTTATCATTAATAATTTTCTCGTTATTCCAAAAACGTCAAGTAAATGAGGCATTTTCTCTCTCCAAAATGACAAGTAAAAAGGATCGGAGGAGGGAGTAGCATTATGTGTAAAATATATTTTGTTCAAAAGCCTTTTTAATTAACAAAGGAAATTTAGTAGAGCAACAGTACAATAATGGGCTTTTATTTTAAACTTTTAGTATATCTTTAATCAAATTTATCCATATTGGTTTAGGCATGCATCTTTTTACTCACATGAGCAAGCCATCTCACTTTTCTTTATTTATTGGGTTAATTGCACAGACCCTCTCAATTATTTGGGGTTGAGCACTTATATTCCTGAACTATAATAATAAGTACTTACATCCCTTATGATTAATTGATATTTTCCAAATACATATTATACCCTTTCTTCTTCTTCTCTTCTGCTCTAAAAAACCTACAACTATTTTAGCCATAATCTAAAAGTTTGATGTTGTCTTTTCTTCCATTACACCTCCGGACTTTTTTCCATTACCTCCAAGGTACTTAAGTTTTTAACCCTAATCTTAAAGCTTGATGTTTAACATATTCTCTTCATCTGTTTCAAGTAGGGGGGAAAATTCAGGATGAATGGTTTTCAATTTTATTTTATTATTATTTTCTTTGGTTGATTTTGCAAAGATTTTCTTTTCATTGGATTGTTAGGGTTATGAATTATTCGTGCTTGAAGAGGAAAGTAAGAGAAATATAATGGGAATTATAAAAAAATATTTTTCAATTAGAGGAGCCAAAACCGCTTATTATGATATTTCATGAGGTACAAGTGCTCGACCTCCAGTACAAGGGGTACATATCTACAATTAACCCTTATTTATTTTATACTTTTAAAAAAAGCTATTCAATAATTTATAAATTGCGGATGTTGCTTTGAAAATGCTACTTTCTTTTGAAAATGTTAATCCAACTTGAAATTCTATATAATATGAAAATTCCTTGACGGAGGAGAGAAGTTTTATGATTAAGCCAGGATCGATGTGTAGACAGACTATATATATATATATATATATATATATATATATATATATATTAATCCCAAACTATTCTCTCAATAAGTAAACGAATACATTATTTTTTATTTCAAAAGAAACCAAATACACATTTTCCAATTTTTGTGATTTCATCTTTTGCCTTAATTGGGCCCAGAAGAAAACCATATTCAAAATTTGGAGATATATGCAATTACATTCAAGGTCGAGGTTTCGGCCGAAACCGCCGATCCGTGGTGGTTTCATATCGGTTTCAATGGAGACCGATACGAAATCCGAAACCGATACGAAACCAACCATACACTCTCGTTTCGACTGAAACCTTTAAAAACTTTTTTTATACCATTTTTACCGTCACTGTCATCATTGTATCGTAGTTATAAAATCGCAAAAAAAGTGAACCCAAACCCTATATTAATAGTTATCTAAGTACACTTTTCAATATATTTTGCATCATGGCTGGATTTTTAAAGACTAGGATTATTGTCTTGTAATATAGTACCATAAATTTAAGTATTTAATATATCTACACTTATGTATGTTGTACTACCGTCGAAACCGAAAGCCGAACCGAGATTAGCGAAACTGGCTGAAACCCAGCAAAACTAATAAAATTATGAGAGACCGAAACCGAAACCGGGTTCTTGAACTTCGACTACATCTCCCTTGAAATAATTCAAACTTAGCAACTATGTTTCCCTTGAGTCCTTGCCACCTTTTTGCCTTTCCTTCCAAGACTCCACAAAAGACTTTGGCCATCTCTCCAAGTCTCACAAGGCTATTGATTTATTTATATCATGTGGTCTTAATTAATTTAAACCTTTAAACCAAAGGGCCCTTCACTAGTGCATATATTTTGTATTGTTGCACCTTCAAGATTCCACCACCTATTAACAACATTAATACTCATTCATATATATATATATATATATATATATATATATATATACACTCTCTCTCTCTCTCTCTCTTCTTAATTCTTAAGATGCCATTTTTGTGATTGTTCCTTTGATCTTCCAAGCATGATGAAGAAAATGGGAATGAAATTTGGAATTTTCAGAGGCTGCATTCATCAAGATCAAACAGGCATATATCTTTTCTATGTTATATTTATTATCCTTTTATATCCTGAATTTTTTGGTTACGTGATTTTTTTAGTTGCTTTTCTTCTTTTTAATTTTTACTTCTTTTGGCTTGCGCTCTCGCTCTCTCTCTCTGTGTGTGTATATATATGGTTCAAAATGACATTAATTAATTATATTTATTTATGTTTTTCCAAGCTACATGTTTCCTTCATCTATGAATCAATATTTTTGTAATCAGGAGAGAGTGAACGTTTAATTGTTGTCCCTTTCTTGTAGGCAAAGGTTTATTAGCAATCTTTGCACAATACATGCATGTTAATCATTTGCTAGAGCAGAATATTTGCATGATATTTGGTGAAAACCAAATATATATAGATTCGCTGAAATGTCATAAAAGTAGTACATCTAGAGCTTAAGGGAAAATATGAAATATTTTGAATACGATATTGTTTTCTTATTTAATTTCAGTGTTTGAAAGAAACAAATGATCCACATAAACCTTAACGAGTTAATTTGTAAATAAAGCTTTCTGGGCCTTAGAAACAAATGTTTATTATCCTTTTATATATATATATTGATGTTAATTGGAAATATTTGATTGAATCGTTAAAACTCTAGAATATCGATTATGCTGAAATGCTATTTTCTTTCCTTTCCTATTATTGTGCCCAGTTTTCTAAAGCACATTCTATTTTGTGAACAGCAACATGCAATCCAGTGGCGCCGATCTCATACACAAGCGCCAATCTCCGCGAAGAATACGCCAATGCATTCCGTACCGAATCATACAACGACTTCTGGTCTCGGCTCCTCGATCTAACCCTGGATCACGGAGCTGGTCTCAGACCCAATTACAAACCTGTTTCTACTACTACTACTTGTCTCCCCTCTTATCACCATTTAGCCGAGCACCTACTCGATCCAGACCAACCCACGATTACCAAAATCCTAAGCCAAGCCCGAATTCAATCCCGACCAAAAACCCAAACTCTGCTCACTAGCTTCTTCTCCGAAACCGCCGATGCTTCCTTTCTTTGCGGTCTCCTTTTAAAAGATATTGAACATATCCGTATCCGATACCGCCAATTAAAATCCGCTATCCAATCCGATAACTTGCAACATGTTACCCAACTCCTAATAGATATAAACCCTTTTAATTCATTGACCGCAACCCAGTTCAAAGCAGTCCAAGCCGGTTCAACAAACTTACTCAAACAGCTCGAATTAAGCAGGAGAAAAACCCGAACCAAACTTCGGTTCATGACCCGGGTCAAGCATGGGATGGCTTTTCTCTTTATAGCTCTAGTGACTTCAACTTCATTGTTTGGTGCATTCATCGTGGCTCATGGGCTAATTGCGTTGGTTGCACTCCCCGGTCTAATATTGAACCCGGTTCGATTGGACCGGGTCTTGGCTCAACTCGATGCGGCTACTAAAGGAATTTATATTTTGAATAGGGACTTGGACACAATTAGTAGGCTTGTTGAGAGATTGAGTGATGAAGTTGAGCATATTGTTGGATTGATGAGGTTAAGGACCGAGAAAAGTAAAGTCATCAACGAAGTCGGAAGAGAAATATCGAAAAATGATGCGAATTTCGACCAGAAAATGGACGAATTGGAGGAGCATTTGTATCTTTGTTTTATGACTATTAACAAGGCTCGAGGGATTGTGATGAAAGAGGTTTTGGTGGCAAGCGGGATCAAGTTGAATGAATAATTGAGTTCATTAAGTAGCATTTTTATGTATATTTGGGGGAATTTATAGAGTGCTACATTTATAAAGCAATGGCCTTTGTGTTGTAATTATTTGTGCAAGTGATATTAGAATTTACTTTTCCTTGTAATTACATTTGGCATAGGTAATTTTTTTTACAGCATTTGTCAAATAACTATTTGTTGAGAATTTCTTCACATCACAAGTTATTATCAACCTTCACTAATCACCAACTAACTCCAAATAATTTTAATATGCAGATTTCACAAAATTACAATAATTTTGTCGTTTCCATCAATCGTTTACAAATAATTTTTTGGTACCAATAGAGAATAATCAAGACACGGTAGAAGAAAAATCTCCAGCAAAATGCTCATAAACTTTGAAGCAAAAGGCATGGCATCTCATTGAAAACACAAGTAAAATGCACCATGAATCAATACAAAATTACATCTCTATTTATCAAGGAAATGGGATGCTCTTGTTCAATATCCTCAAAGTTTCTTCCTCTTTTCAATCATCAGCAATTTTATTCTATGTTCAAAGATGCAGGGGGAAAAATGGCAACTTACAGTAAACTACCTTTAACTATGAGCAGTCTTCACTAAATTATCTGAAAGTTCCTTTTTTGGATTACAGTAAACTCCATTACACTTTGGAATTAAGGGTAAATTTTTCACTAAAATACCCTTTAACTTCCTGGTTTAAGAGAGCATACTGTTGTTAAAAAAAACTTTGAGGCAGTCAACTGAAAAATACTCATTATTTAGGGCAGCTCAGTGTATATAAGCCAAAAAAGAAAAGAATTTTTCCCCATAAATCGACTCTAAAGAGGGGACATTTTCTTATACTCCCTATCAAGTATCTCGTGCCCGAAGCCACAGACACACCCCCTTCCTTAAACTCCTCAAATTCTTCTCCTCGATCCGATGCACCACAATGCAATAACACATCGACCCAATCGTACCAATCATTATCGTCGCACCAATCGCCACCGTGCACCACGCCAACCACAAATCATTTTTGCCCACCACAACAAACGTAAGTGAAATGAACACGAAACAGATATAAACAAACAAGCTAACCACGTAAGCTTGTTCATCACAAACACCATCAAGCTCTTCGGCTTCTGTTCCACAACTATAAGCGATGTCTGAACCGCCGCCGCAGCCAGTGATATAAACAGGGCAAGTGAATCAAACACTAAAAATAGGATAAATGCGGCATTATCGGCAATATAAGCTTGTCCGAGAGTAATTTCATTAGTTAAAAGGGATTTCCCGACATCTACGTGCCCCATTCTCGCTGCTGAATGAAGAACGGTCTTTCCATTGTTAGGTGCAATCTTGACGAGGTCGACACCCGTGTCTAGCAGAAGGTTGACGATATTAATGTGGCCTTGTGTGGCCGCGGTGTCGAGGGCAGTAGAATTAGATGAGTTTGTAGTCATTGCTAACGCGGGGAAAGACTGCAAAAGTTCCTTCACTACTTCTGCAAAACCAAGAGAAAAAATAACGATAGTTTGAAACCAAGAACTCGTGAAGAATTCAAGCACTTGAACATATGGTTATAACTTGTAACTAATGATTTGAGCGACTAATATGGAACTAACACTGAATGAACGATCAACATCGAGAAAGTCCTTTAAAGATTTAACAATCATACCGCAAACATAATAAAACTTTGCTGCTTCTCATCTCAGTATAGAAACAAATACACTCCACTATTAATTAAAATCACAACAAAAGGCATAAAGAGCAGCAGCTGAGAACTATCGATATTTATGCATCAATTGATCTTTTGAAACTCAAAAGCTGACTCATAGAACACCGTCCCTTATCACCAATCAATCCAAAAAAGCCTTTTTTTAAGCCATTTAAAAAAGACCCAGATCACCATTTCCAGAATCAAGCCCAGCAAAATGAAAAAGATCAAATTTTGATCAACTTTTTAGAAGAAACAGCCCCAGTTTCCTCTTGGGCATCTACAAAAACCCCCATGAAGAAGCACTAAGCAAGTTCTTGGAAGAAAGAAGTTGCCTTTTTTCAGAGCTGATCAGCTTCTTTCTTGAATCCAATCCAAAACAAATTACTCAAAAAATTTCACAAATTTAGAAACTAATAACAGCAGAATCTAGCAAACAGTGAAGCTTAGATAAAGAGACTACCCTTTGCTTCAACTTTTTTCTTTACAAAGAAAAAGTAAATTAGCTTATGCTTTTTTCCTTTTGAGAGAGGGAGATAGGTCCTTTGAAAATTATTATTAACACATTTTACATAATTAAAGTGGTCCAATTAATATTAGAACTACTTATTAAATTGTTTAAAATTAGTTTTCAACTTGTAGAACAATAATAGAACTAGAAATGGATATATTATTTTGGTGGGAATAATTCATATCAAACTGTAGTGACGAGATCTCACTATCGAGAAACAAAATACTGTTATTGGTTTAAATTTTGGAAACGGTTAATTTTGATATTACAACTTGGCATTTTGATAAAGCAAATTATATAATTGCATTACCAAAATGGGCACCCTGTTGCCACAACCATTTTGGCTGTAGCCACAGCCTCATAAATATGATCAATCTTTTATTTTCTGATTTACCTTCTTTCTTTTTTTAATCTATGCATCAGTGGACCCACTTATAATTATAATTATCATGTACATTTTCTCTCATGTCTATACACTAGTTTCTATAGGAAATCGTACATGCTCCATGTTTCATCAAAGATCCGAAGTTTGTATGTTGTGTTTGTTAGAATTTATTATAGAGAATTTTAGTTTTAAATTTCTTGAGACTTAAATTGTATATCTTGGACTCAAATTGCATGTTTTTAGTTGGTGGGGAACATATTTCTTATGTTGATATAAAAGCATATATTATTATTTTATTGATTTGATTTATTGAATAAAGTAAAGTCAGGTTAATTAGAGACCGATGAGTGAAATACGTTAATTAAGCACGATCTGATATCTCCCTCTATTTTTCTTCAAGGTTAGCTGCAGCGGCATGAACGTAATATAAAAACTCAGAAGAGTCCATGAATGAAATGGAGAATCCCTTCCGATGTCTGAAAATGATAGTGTGTGAAACCACACGAACTTGACTTGTAGTTAACAAGAAAGAGCAAACCGAGCATGGTAATATCCCTATCATCACCATTGCCAATCCGATGGCAAATATGGTCAGTATTATTTTGTTGATTTGATTTATTAAATAAAGTGAAGTATTCTTTTTTTCTGAAACCAAACCTTAGAGAATCGAACTTGCGACCCTTCACATTGGAGAGGAAATTTGTACCAACTAAGCTCATCTGTTGGTAAATTAAGTAAAGTGAAATTGATTTACCTAAGGAAAATATGTACATGAATTTATAAGTTATTCACTAGTTTTTTGTTGAACTAAATAAGCTAACGACATCGGTTTTTGATTGAAGGAGAGTATGAGAGTAGCCATCTTTAATAATAAATTGTTTTTTACAGAAAAAATGGAAAAGAAAGAAAAGCTTGTGTGTAAGGTTGAGAAAAAAATTTGAAGCTGCAGGGTGTTATAAAGAAGCATCACGATTGTACAAGAAGAGAAGAGAAGAGACGGGAGAGAGCAAATATATATAATGATCATAAATGGGTCCAATGAAGTTCGTATCATCCAAGTTTTGGTAGTTGCCTTTTGTTCTGTCTTTGAGATTTTTAATTAGTCATGTGTGTGTGGGTGGAGTGGAGTGGGAGTGGGGGTGGGGGTGGGGGGTGTACTTATACAAGAAGAGCGATCTATTGCAAACTGATCCACGTTTAAAAACGGGAACTCCCGATCTACGACATATTTTAACGATCCGATCCGATCCGTTTAAGATGATCACCCTACCCTTAAATATACGTATATGAAAAATCAAAGGATTTGAAAGGCTTTGCCCTATGCATCGGATGAAGTTTAGGTTGCATTATCGAAAGACGTCCATCTTGATCCATTTCCGGTGTTAAATAGTTTTTGTGTGTGTGTGTGTACTTAATAGACCAACACCGCAATGGAAACTCAAAATCAAATCTCAGCAATTTCCTTGAGATTTAAATGTTATCCGCGTGATGGACGATGTCTTTGTCTCAATAAACGCCGCTGGCAAGGCCTGTAATATACTAAAGTTTAAGACTACACAAAGAACATAATACCGTTAGACACCAACTGATTACGATCCATATATATCTTTAAAACTGATCCGAACCTCCAACTAAGAGCTCTCCAATTCTGAATTCCGGTTGAGATAGCTAGGTTGATAAATATATGCAAATGTTCTGTCTATTTCTATCTGATCAGTTTCAAAACTTCCAATCGTCATGGTTTCAAAGGTCCGTGGTAAGGTAAGCTACTCAAATTTGAAAAATATTGCTTGATTTGATGACATATTTTGCGCCAAAAGAAGCCTAGTGTCAACTCTCCGAAAGGCCTTTCTAACATGGTATTATTATATATATATCCGCCTTGAGAATTATGTTAGATAAAAAGCATTCCCTACATTTTGCATCCTTGAAGGGATGGAAGGATCGTAGCATGCACATCTTGTATATATCACAAGATTTTTATATACCCAACTTGGTAATCAATAGGATTGCAAAGTAATATACCCATTTTTCCAAAAACGTGATTTGTTAAAAAGTTTAATTATGACACGATTTCAAGCAAGTCCAATTTCCATCGAAAAATAATGTCCATTTGCTAGTGCTGGTTTTATTTATTATTATTATTCAAAATGCAAACAATTGGTATTTTACTGCAGCAAAATGTTTGAATCATGTTCATCCGAGCCAATCTTTGAATAGAGAAACGGATAAAATGTATGAGACGTTTCAAATGAATATACTATATGGTTTGTATAAAATGAACAACCGAGGTCACTTAAGATCAATCCAAAAGGTTAATATCCTTCCTTTCCGAGCCTCCGTCAGATGTTGTCTTCCGTAGATCTCGCGGTGAACTTAGCTGATTATACTTCGTTGCGTGTGGGTCTTGATTGAAACGATTTCGGATTGTGTAGTATGAAAATTGTATAAAAATCACAACCAAAAATATTTTGACCGCAATCAATAACGGTGTCGGATGTAGCGCGTTAGTAAGTGCGGATCGTCCACAGGGAAAATGTAATCGTTCGTATTTCAAATTAGATGAGTTGAAACTTTAAAGGAAATAAAAGAAACAATTCATGATTTGTAAATTGAATTTCAAGAATTAGAAAAATCTAGATCTACGAAAACATTAAAATCAAGAATTGAGATGTGATGATTTCCAAATCAAATATCAAGAATCGAAGTGAGGCTCGTAGGAATCGATCGGATCTATAGATGTGATGAAGTCTAGCGATTACGTATTCTTATCCATCGATAAATTGATACTAGATCGATGATGATCGACGAGAATTAAGGATTTCTTGTGAAACTAGAATTTCATCTTTTATCCCTTGTTCCTTCGTCGATATCATTCATATTCTAACCTCTAGTAAATTCAAGAATCGATCGTGGATCCCTAATTTCGAGCGATCACAATCAAGAAAGTATCGTAACGAAACTAGGTCGTCGATTCTTCAATTTGCTAGGGTTTACAAAACTCATAGGACTTAAGAATTGTTTTAAAATTTGTTACATCATTATTCTATTGATCGTCTTGACTCCTTTACGAGCGGAGTTTTACTCAAATATCACAACAAGAACCACAATCACAAATTGAGATCGAATCATGATGCAAGAATTTAAAAAAAGCAAGATTAAAGAATTCCACCATTTATTTATCAACAATTTAGTTACAACTCTCAAGAACTACAAGAGAAAGGAACTTGATCGTCGATTTCGGCTTCACTCGTCTCCTTGAGTCGCGGATCGGCTTGGATCACTTACTCGATTGAAGATCGGCTCCACTTCTAAAAGGTTGAAGGCTTCTCGCTTGATTTGGTACTCAGGATCTTGAATTTGGCTTTGGATTTTGGATTAGGGTTAGGATTTGAGGCAGAAGTTGTGTCAATCAAGTTGTGGGTGGAAGATGAGAGATTGAACAACCATTAACTCTAGATCTAGGTTCCCTTTTATAAGCTTTCATAACCCTAGATCTAGAATTCAAAATTTGAATTTCCCTCCAAAAGTTTGTTAGCTAGAGAGGCTTCTAGAAGTAGTTAGTTGGAGGGAGCTTCTAAAACTAGTTTTTAGGCCGAGCCTTCTAGATGAAGCCACGTAGAGTTCTGGAGTGTTCTGGAAGCTTGGCCAATAAAGTTAAGCACATGGGGAAAAATTGAGCCGCTGACGTCATCCAATTACCGCGGATCCGCGGCACGTGCCTGCTCCGGCCGCGGATCCGCGGTCACGTGAGGCTTTTTGTGCTTCATTTTCTGTGTGATGCTTCCTCTTGACAAAATGGTATTTTCCTGATATGCTGAATTTTATATTTCTTTTTCTATGAATGCCAGATCAGAAATCTTAGACTTGGCGCATCTTTTGATCAGCACTTTGACAATTTTTGCTCGGTTCCTGGAATTCCCTGCACAGACTTCGTAACAAGTGTTGCGCAATATAAGGATGACGCGATGCCATGAAAAACAGTCAATTTCCCTTAAAGTGCCGGTTTTAGAGTATAACACATGCAATCTGCTATTTTACGACTGTTTTGCTAATATGTGCAATATGAATGCCGAACACCGCTAGATGAGTGCAATTGATAGGGAAATTGACGTGTTAAAAAATACATTATTTTCGACTGATCAAATTCCCCCAAACTAATTTTCGGTCGTCTCGAGCGAACTATTTTATTTAAAAAGAGAAGGAGAAAATAAAGAAAGAGAAAAAAACTAACTAGCACACTTTCGTAGGCAACACGATTGTACTGAGCACGTGCAACAAACCTTTAAACCTCTAGGTGTTCCTAGTAGGAGTGTTGTCTCCTGAGGGTTTTCAGCGGATTGCACCCACAAAATCCAATAATAAAAGAAAAATCATGAATATTACATTTAAAGAAAAGAATTGTAAAAGAAAAACTTTGAAAATTAGGGTTTCCAACTATGCTAGCTTTTCGGTTGTCATGAGCTCTATCTTAATAGTCATGAAAAAATGTCAGAAATCACATCCTCCCTCAATAAAACATCGTCTTATTCTTCATTCCCTTTTATCTTCCAAACATTGATCATATAACCCTACGTGTGTGTAATAAACATCCCTACACCCGGAGAATTCAATTCAAGCTATCATACTCTTGCCCATCAGCCACAGTACTTTTTAATTAATGAATATTTAGATGAGATTGCTCACACACTTTCATGCGACTGTTAATACTTCTTGAGGTACTAACCGACCGATTACTCATGTGCTTACTTATTTGGTGTATTTTCCTCGTCTTGCACCACCCAAGGCTTAGCAGTGACTCCCAGACCAGTTGGCCTTAGGGCACTAGGTGAAGAGGCATCCTCGCTATATTTTTTATTGCTGCCTTGGCGATAACAAAACCAGTGTCCATTTTTCTCACCATTTTATATTTTATTCATTTTTTTTATTTCCTTCATACTTTGGCTTTAAGACAAGAGCATTTCAAGGTATCCTCTACTATCCCGGGTTTCAAGACGTGTGTAAGTGCGAATAGCAGGGTATCAACGTTCAAAATGTTTGGCTTCCAGAATAGGAACTATTTTTCAGACTTATTTTTATCCTCAGATTAGTGACTTCTTTCATCTTACTAACCCTTGGGACAACGGCTCATAACTACTTATTACTAGTTCGTATAAGAAAACTTCTAATTTTCTAGGTTTTCTTAAATTTTTCTAATCTTATGGATGTAATTTTTCACTATCTAATCTTTTATTATCTTATTTATGTACAAAAATATTTTTATTTTTTGAAAATTTTTAAATTTTTATAGGTTTTTAAAAATGTTTTGTGCTTATGCAAAGTATGATGCAAATGATGCGAAAATAAGCACAAACCTCCCCCAAACTTGTTTTCAACAGTGTCCTCACTGTTGCCTTCTGCTAAATCTCGAAAAACATGTAAGCTTGGGAGGAAATTTATTAATGGGGGCAAAATATTTAAGTGAAAATCTTCCCCCAAAATTATTTTTGGCTTATCTTTTTGTGTAAAAATTTTCTTTTCAGGAGCCAGATTATACCCTCCCCCCAAACTTGAGTTAAGCAATGTTAATCTTTGAAAATCATAAGAGGGGGTCAAGAATCATTGGTCGATGCCAAATTTTGCAAAGACCAAAAGTTAACACCAACCATTCAAAAATTTTATCAATGTAGTGCTCAGGTTGGTGGAAGAAGAAGTGGGGAAAGGGTAAGGGGTGGAATAGAATGTGTGTGCGTCTCATTTTGGAGAGACAATGCAATGAAAGTGATGGATTACTCGCATCCTTTTTACAGTTCAGAAGAAGGGGTGGAGGTTCAATTTCATTGTTTTGATGTGGAATCATCTCAACACCCGTTTCTTTCAAAAATGCGAGTTCGTCGGCGAAGATTCCATCAATACCCCGGAGAATAATGTCATCACAAAGCGCGGGGTGATCTTCAGACTCTAAAAACAGTTCATAATCAGTGTTAATTGTTGACCGGGACAACTCAGTAGAAGAATCCGTATGTGTATGATACATAGTTGGGTCAAACAACAATGTATGAAAAGAGTCGAGATCGGTATCATGAGGATCATCAAATTCGCTGCTGTCGACATCCATTAATTCGACAGAATAGACCTGAGCAGTAGGTTCGGAGGGTACACTTCCCAACTTGTAAATGTTCAGCTCAATTGACCTATTCCCGAAGGATAGGGTCATAGAGCCGTTACGACAGTTGATGATAGCATTGGAAGTGGCCAAAAAGGGGCGACCTAAAATCACCAGAATTTGATTCCGTGGGCTCGCTACAGGCTGTGTATCAAGTACAACAAAGTCCACAGGGAATATAAATTCCCCGATTTTTATTAACACATCCTCCAGTTCACCCCTACCTTTGGTGATAGATCGGTCAGCCATCTGTAGAGTTATGCTCGAGGGCTTTAACATTCCGATACCTAGTTGCTCGTAGACCGAATAAGGAAGCAAGTTAACACTAGCGCCAAGGTCAAGTAAAGCACGGTTGATGTGTTTCTCCCCGATAGAAATGGAAATAGTAGGACAGCCAGGGTCCTTACGTTTCCTCGGTAATTGTTGGGGGAAAGCTGTGTCTACAGTACTTGACATAAAAAAAAATTTAGGCACTTGAGTCTTCCTCTTCCTAGTGCACAAGTTCTTAAGAATTTTCACATAGGACGGAACTTGTTGGATAGCATCTAGGAGAGGGATGTTGATGTTAACTTCCTTAAACATGTCCACAAGCTTCTCCCTTTGTGCATCATGTTTGTTGGGCCTCAACCTATTTGGAAATGGAGCTCTATCAATAAGTGTTGGGTCCAACATTCGTGGAGAAAATTGTGGGGGTGAAAAAAGTGAGGTGGGTGGAGGGTTCGAGCCTTTGGGAAAACGGAGAATGGGCTCGGAAGAAGACGGTAAATTATATGAAATAGGAGAAGAAATAGAAGTGGGAATGGAAGTGGAAGTGGAAGCCGGGGTGTTAATGATCAATTCATCATTATCAATTTGTTCACCCGAATGATTGTCTAGCACTCTTCCAGATCTCAACGTTGTAAAAGCATCCACATTAGTATAATGTGAAGGTCCAGGATCAGGCAGGGGTTGAGATGGAAGATTCCCTTTTTCTCTAGCACTTATTTCGGCTGTTATTCGTTCAATTTGTGCTTCCATCGATTTAATATTCTCATTTTGAGTGAGAATGATCTTTATCATATTATCGATGGAAGATTGAAAACTTGCCGACCCTTGGATAGATTGTTTCATGAAAGTAACCAAGGTTTGTACTAGTGCAGAGGTATCGTCAGTACCGGCCAATTGCAAAGAATTTTCATGTGGTGAAAGTGTTGGCCGGATTTTGGAAGTTTTGTGATTGGTAGGGGTGCTGACTCAATTGGTGTGGTGGCTGTTATGGTGGAAGAGCCCTTTGGAAAGTGTTATGGTTTAGATCCTTGTATTGAGGTTGGTGTTGGATCAAAGAAAAATCAGGGTGATTCCTCCAATCTTGATTATATGAGGAAGAAGAGGGATCGTTTCCAGGTCTTTGCTGAAGTGCAGCATTAGTGTGACCTTGAAACGGTACATTCAAAGGACATTCTTCCGTCAAATGTGAAGGTTTTGAACAGCAGCCACACACGGTTTTGGGAAGTGTGTAATGGTTTAGGGAGGCTGAAGAAATTTTGTTTTCTATAGCGTCGAGTTTCCTTTGTATTGTGGCCATTTCAGCTTTCATTATGACGGAAACATCGAGCTGATTGACATCTTCCCTAGTCGGTGGGTGTGTAACACTTTCCCATTGTGATGTGTTTTGAGCTAAATCTTCAAAGTATTTCCAAGCTTCACCATCATCTTTAGATAGGAATTGGCAATGACACATGGTTTCAAGCATCTGTCTAGTAGTGAGATCAACACCCTTATAGATAATTCGACACAACTCCCATCTGGAGATTCCGTGATGAGGGCATTGGATAAGAAGATCCTTGAACCGTTCAAAGCATTTCCAAAATGGTTTATTGGGAAGTTGGGTAAATTTGAAGATCTCGCTCCGAACACGGCTGGTCTTGTGATTGGAATAAAATTTCTTAAGGAATGCTGCAACGAATTCGTCCCATGTTGAAATAGAATGTGCGGGTGTGATGTAAAGCCACTTCTCGGTTAAGTCGCACAAAGTGAATGGGAGAAGACGTAAACGCAGAGCATCCAAAGACAGTTGTGAATTTCCCATCAAAACACATACGTTTTCAAATTTGGAAATAAACATGTATGCGTTTTCAGAATCAAGACCGTGAAATTTGGGTAACAGTTTGATGAATTGGGGGTTGATTTCAAAATTTTCCCCGTTGGCAGGTGGTATAGAAAGACAGGTGGGAAGGGGAACACGTGTAGGATAGCATCTCTCTTGGAGAGAAATGCGTGGAGGATTCTGCGCACCTGCGGGCGGTGGCAGAGTGGTGTTAAAGTTTGATGGATTTGGGTCCATCGCGGTCGTGGTGGGTGGTGGGGGAGAAGACGAAGAATTACCGACTCTGGGGTCGGTAAAAGAAACGCGGACAAGACAGGAAATGGAATCCCGTGTCCAGCCTAACATGTGCTTAAATGGTTATAGCACAAGTGGCAGCGTTGGTATAATTAGAGGAAATGAATGAAGTGTTGGTGTTTGTTTTGAAAAAGAATACGGATTTTTAAAAAAAATGATGCAAATCACAACAAATGCACACACAACCCTAAAATCTAGTGGTCACCCAGGTCAAAGCTCTAGACCGCTCCTAACTGCCAAAAGAAAAGTCGCAGGATCAATCCTCCACTGTCTCTTTGTCTCTCTTGTGGCCAGGTAAGTGCCAGGTAAGTGGGAGGTTCTCCACTACGTAAGTAGTGGGCCTAATTAAGTAACCACTAGCCTTCGACATACTTGCCTTAGACACCACAAAAGAAACGCGGATAAGCAATGAATTACCCACGGCCCTCTCTTGTCCTAAGTGAGCGCGACGGTCCTTAGAGTCATCTCTAGATTTCTTTTAGTTAATGAGGGTAAATGCGGATGCAAGTTTGTGATTTTTGGGGCTCAGGAAGGGTAATGAACTCCCCACCTAATCTCGATTTGGCCCTGCCCCTTAAATTCCGTAATAATATGCAAACAACCAAGAGATCAAAATCACGCACAATTTTTTTTTATTGCTTTTGCGGCGCTGCGATTTATTTGCAAAGAAACCTGCAACAAATTGTTAATTGAAGTAGATGAGGAAGGAGATAAGAAAGCTAGAATTATACCTGCAAAAATTTGTACAGAGAGGAATCCACCAAGCCGCGGATGCGCGGCAATAACCTCCTTAAACCGCGGAAACGCGGTCAGTTCAATCGATCACTTCACAAAATTTTCAGGATCTGTTTCTGTTCACCTCAGGAGCTCTCTGGAATGCTCTGAAAAAAATTTCTCCAGCTCCAATGATTCCAGATTTCCTCGCAACAGATCACAACAAATTGATTAGTGTTTGCGCGAATTTTGATCTAAAAATTAAAATGGAATAAATCTTTCAACTCAAATTTTAAAAATACGAACAATTAGCGCGCTATTCCCGGCAACGGCGCCATTTGATTGAAACGATTTCGGATTGTGTAGTATGAAAATTGTATAGAAATCACAACCAAAAATATTTTGACCGCAATCAATAACGGTGTCGGATATAGTGCGTTAGTAAGTGCGGATCGTCCACAGAGAAAGTGTAATCGTTCGTATTTCAAATTAGATGAGTTGAAACTTTAAAGGAAATAAAAAAAACAATTCATGATTTGTAAATTGAATTCAAGAATTAGAAAAATATAGATCTACGAAAACATTAAAATCAAGAATTGAGATGTGATGATTTCCAAATCAAATATCAAGAATCGAAGTGAGGCTCGTAGGAATCGATCGGATCTATAGATGTGATGAAATCTAGCGATTACGTATTCTTATCCATCGATGAATTGATACTAGATCGATGATGATCGACTAGAATTAGGGATTTCTTGTGAAACTAGGGTTTCATCTTCTATCCCTTGTTCTTTCGTCGATATCATTCATATTCTAGTCTCTAGTAAATTCAAGAATCGATCGTGGATCCCTAATTTCAAGCGATCACAATCAAGAAAGCATCGCAACGAAATTAGGTCGTCGATTCTTCAATTTGCTAGGATTTACAAAACTCGTAGGACTTAAGAATCGTTTTAAGATTTGTTACACCATCATTCTGTTGATCGTCTTGACTCCTTTACGAACGGAGTTTTACTTAAACATCATAACAAGAACCACAATCACAAATTGAGATCGAATCATGATGCAAGAATTTAAAGAAAGCAAGATTAAAGAATTTCACCTTTTATTTATCAACAATTTAGTTACAACTCTCAAGAACTACAAGAGGAAGGAACTTGATCGTCGATTTCGGCTTTGCTCGTCTCCTTGAGTCGCGGATCGGCTTGGATCACTTGCTCGATTGAAGATCGGCTCCGCTCCTAAAAGGTTGAAGGCTTCTCGCTTGATTTGGTACTCGGGATCTTGAATTTGGCTTTGGATTTTGGATTAGGGTTAGGGTTTGAGGCACAAGTTGTGTCACTCAAGTTGTGGGTGGAAGATGAGAGATTGAACAACCATTAACCCTAGATCTAAGTTCCCTTTTATAAGCTTTCATAACCCTAGATCTAGGATTCAAAATTTGAATTTTCCTCCAAAAGTTTGTTAGCTAGAGAGGCTTCTAGAAGTAGTTAGTTGGAGAGAGCTTCTAGAACTAGGTTGTTAGGCCGAGCCTTCTAGATGAAGCCATGTAGAGTTCTGGAGTGTTCTGGAAGCTTGGCCAATAAAGTTAAGCACATGGGGAAAAATTGAGCCGCTGACGTCATCCAATTGTCGCAGATCCGCGGCACGTGCCTGCTCCGGTCGCGGATCCGCGGTTACGTGAGGCTTTCTGTGCTTCATTTTCTGTGTGATGCTTCCTCTTGACAAAATGGTATTTTCATGATATGCTGAATTTTATATTTCTTTTTCTATGAATGCCAGATCAGAAATCTTAGACTTGGCGCATCTTTTGATCAGCACTTTGACAATTTTGGCTCGGTTCCTGGAATTCCCTGCACAGACTTTGTAACAAGTGTTGCGCAATACAAGGATGACGCGATGCCATGAAAAACAGTCAATTTCCCTTAAAGTGCCGGTTTTAGAGTATAACACATGCAATATGTTATTTTACGACTGTTTTGCTAATATGTGCAATATGAATGCCGAACACCGCTAAATGAGTGCAATTGATAGGGAAATTGACGTGTTAAAAAATACATTATTTTCGACTGATCAGGTCTCAATGGGTTTTCAGAGGAAGTGGTGAGGTATGGAGGCTGTCGCCGAGTACCTGCAAAGAAGTCCCGGGATGGTTTGGTACCACCGAGGACCCTCCGACGCTCAAGTTAGTGATGAGATCCGAGCAGAGTAACGGTGTAAAGTGTAAAGAATGGCTTACTTGACCCCTCTGTGATGGGGGTTTATATAACGGTGGTGGCACGCAGCAGCAGGCGCGAGAATCTCGCCGGCAGTTACGCTCCCGACGTCACGCCCGCGTAGAAAGCGGATCGCCCATTAATGGGAATCGTGATGGCGTGGAACGTGGGATGTTGCTGGCGTAGAATCTGCGCATGGCGAGATTCGCGGAGCGGCGGTTACGCCTGTGAGTGGTGGAGTTGGTCGTCGGGCCGAAGAAGACGGCCTCGGCAGGGAGCTCGGGGACGAGCAGGGAGGCCGAGGAGTCTTGGTCCTGTGGCGGCTCGGGGTGAGATGAATGCCCAAGGAGGCTAATTTGCAGGGGGCCTCGAGGAAGGCCAGCTTGTGCTTGCAGGTCGGGTGTAGGGTGGCCTGGTTGGCCTCTGTGGGCTCTTTCTTCTGAGTCCTGGGACACGTCATCTGCCACGTGTCCTGATCTGCAGCTGCGCCAATATTGAGCATCATCATTAGCCCCCCACTCTTGTCCTGACCAGCTAGCGGGTCGGGTCAGGAGTGGACTGTCGGGCCCCCCGAGGTGAGCTCCTTCTCAGGGTTATGTTGGGGTGAGTCCTCGAGCCGTTAGTTGTCTTTTCCGCTAGCGAATCGAGGCGAGATCTTTGCATTTAAGGAGGGTGCGCCGGTTCGTGCACTCTGCAGTCGAAGCGACGGTCCACATGTCGAGCGCCAGTTAGCTGATGCGACGCGCGCAGGTCTGCGGCGTCTGATGGGATGCGGTCAATCGCTGGGCTGCCACGTAGTGCGATCGGAGCCGCTGGGCGCAAGGTGCTGTTTCGGCGGGAGACGGTGGGCACCATTGGATGAGACTGTATGCGGTAATAAATACGGGTGGGGCCCGTCCTAGGGCCCTTACTTTCTCATATTTCTCTTCCTCAAGCCCCAGTTGCTAGGCGCCCGTTTCCCCTCTTTCGTTCCCAACCTTTGAAGAATTTCTTTCCCAGGTTAGATGTCTTTCCCTGTAGAATCAGTATACGTTGTAGGAGTAGATGTTAGGGTTCCTTTAGATGTGTCCAAGTCTCCTCGGGGAGCAGGGGCCGAGCCCTCTCCCCGAGGCCGTGAGGCGGGGGCCGCCTCCAGGGAGGAGGCGGTAGATATAGCCCCCAGCACCCCGTGCTGGGTGAGGCATGAGGGTGAGCTCGCCAACGCTCGAGCTCGCTTCCACATTCCCTCGCGCAACATGCTTCATCTGGCCGAGGAGGGAGAGAGGGCGGACCAGGTACGGGGCAGGGAGATTGCCCTGTATTTGGAAGCTTTTTAGGGCGGAATGCGCTTGCCCTTCTCTCCTGAGATCATCGCCGCTCTGAATTTCTTCGGCTTGGCTCCCGGCCAGTTAGTGCCGAACGCGTGGAGGATCCTCCTCGGGTTCCTGATCCGTCTGAAGCTGCAGGCGGTTCCTTTCAGCCTTTCCCTTCTCGATTCCTCCCTTGCTTTCAAGAGTCACCCCGGCGGTTGAGCTGGCGACCCGAGGTGGGTTTACTTTACTTTTAGGAAGCGGCCCGGGGTCGCTGCCGGGACTGGGGTCATGGCCTTGCCCTCCCCCATTCACGACTGGAAGAAAAAAAAATTCTTTGTCTCCCCTCCCGAGGGCGAGGACTGGCCGATGCCCACCAAGTGGTCGAAGGAGAAGAGTCTACCGGGGAACCTGTCCGATGACCCCGCCGCGGTGAGAGTGGCGTCATGGGAACCCATCCCTCGATACGACGTGCTGCTGTCTGAGAGGGTTTTGAGCTGGGCCGGGCTTAGCCCCGTCGAGTTCGTCGGTAAGTTAGGCTTGCTTTCCGGGTTTATGTTTTACTCGCATTGCTGATAAGTTGGGGGTTTGTTTCGTGCAGGATCCATGGACTTCGGCATTCTCCGAAATGCTATGCGCCAACCGAGGCAGCCTGCTAGGGCTGGGGGCGCCAGCTCTTCTCGGGCGCAGCCTGCCCCTGCTCCCACCGCCCCGGTGGTAGTGCCCCAAGGACGCTCGGCGGTGGATCCCGCCCCGGGCCCCAGCAGAGCGTCGGGTCGGAAGCGGGCCCTGATTGTAGAGGACACGGCCTCGGAAGAGGAGATCGGCTCCCCCTTGGAGCCGCTCAAGAAGAGTTCCCGGAGACCTTCCCGGGGCCGGTCTTCGCTGATCGTGGTGGAGGAAGGGGGGCTCCGGTTCGCGGTACCGTCCGGGCTGTCGGTCGCGGACAGCCTCCTCCACGAGATAGAGACCTCGGCCGGGGATCGGGTTCCTGGGGGAACCCTCAAGGCTCAATTGGCGTCGATCGCCCAGGAAGCCGTGCAGGTAAGCCCCCAGTGCGCGGTGAGATTTAGTGTTTTCCTTCATATTTCTGATCCTCCCTTTTTTTATGCCTTCCCAGACTCTCCAGCACGTGGCCCTCGCCCTTCGCATGGAGACCGAGGTTGTAGCACCGGCGGTGGAGGCCGTGGGCCAGCTCGCCGCGTTGCAAGAGAGCTCCAGGCGAGAGCAGGAGGCGATGTCGGCGAGGATCGCCGCCCTGGAGGGCGAGGTGGACGCCGGGAAAAAGGGAGGTCGCCCGGCATCGCGAGGCCGCCGCGATCGCCGAGGGCAAGCTCGAGGACTCCCAGGTGCTCGCCGGCAACCTGAAGAAGATGGTGAAGACCCTCCAGAAGGAGCTGGGGGCGGCGGCCGAGGCCTATAAGTCGGCTGGATCGAGGGCCGTGGCGAGCTACAAGGGGTCGAGGGACTTTTATGACGACTTGGCCGTGGCCACGACCCGCATTTGGCACGACGCCCTTGATGCCGTCAAGTCTCGGATGCCGGAGTTCGACAACGCGGCTCTGCGGGCCGAGTTCCCCCTCGTCGACGCCGACGAGCAAGGGGGAGAAGCTCCCGGCGGGGAGGGGGCCGAGGGCCCAGCGCCCCCGGTGGTGGAGATCGAGGACCTCGAGGTCGCGCCCGGGCCTGAGGTGTAGAGCCCCCGCTCCCCTACCTTCATTTTGTTTTTCTTTTGACTTTTGTAAGGCTAAGGAGCCCAAAAAATACCCTTGTAAAAAAACTTATGTTTGGCAGTAGTAATAAACTTTTTCTTCAGCTGTGATAAAGTTTTTCTTTCTGCCATCTGTTTGTGAAGAATGCTCGTTCGGGATGTGTTCCCCTCCGAAGGACGCGGCGGACGTCTCGCCTGAAATTCGGGGCAGATACTAATTGGTGTTATCCGTCCACCTCTCCGAAGATGCCAAGTTGATTTATGGCACCATGTATTGAAGGTTTAAACGGATGCGGCCGATGTAGCAGACTTCGTCAGATTCCCCCTCTTCTGAGGGTTTTTTGATTGTGGGGACGCTCTTCCCTGCAGGTGCAAGCCCCTGCAGTTAATTATGCTACCGCATCGCGGTAACAACTTTCTCCTTCTCCAGCTGGTCACTTCGTGTCGTAGGTGTTTGTTTTGTTTATGGTTGCCCGTGGATTGTATACGGAGACTAATTTACGTTGTCGCCCGTAGGGCGTGGATTAGTCCAAATCCGTATTTTCTTAGATTTGGGTTTGGTGTTTTGGTTTAAGGATACGTTAGTCTCATTTTGGACTAAGATCAACTTAAACGTTTGTTAAGGATACGTTAGTCTAATTTCCAGACTAAGATCAACTTAACAGGATCATTTAGATCCAACAAGAGAGCATTTGGGCTCTATTGTTTAGTTTAGAGACATTGCGGTCGATTACCAGTTTAAGGACATGGTGGTCCATTGTAGTCCGTGAAATGTATGGCTGTTGGGACTCGTCACCTCTCTGAAGACGTTGAAGGATTATAACGACAAATATCAGAGGAGTTCAGAGATGTACCTTTGAACCAATGTTGGTTGGGAGATCTATAGTCCAATTTGGGACTAAAGTCTGTTTGAAGGTTTATGAGCATATGGCCTCAATTGATATGAGTTGAACATTTTATTGTTCTGGCTATTGAGCCTTTATTTGGGCTCGGCCCTTTTAATAATGCATAGCATTTACATTTGGCCTGTTAGGCCTTTACTTGGGCTCTGCCCTTTTAAATAATGCATAGCATTTTAGTGGTCTGATAGTGCGCCACGTGGCTTGTCAGGCGCTTTGCGCCAATTAAAGAGCGCAAGGCGCCAGCGCATGTGGAGGTGACACGTGTTACGCTCTGGTGAGCGCAAGTCTGTTAGCGCAGTGCGCTGCGCTAGTGCGCTGCTGACACGTGGCGCGCCCTGGTGCATTGCGCCATTCCAAGAGCGCAGTACGCCATTCCAAGAGCGCAGTGCGCTATATTTAGGAGCGCAGAGCGCAGATTGTTCTGTGATTGACACGTGGCGCTCTCTGGCGCAGTGCGCCAATTCAAGGAGCGCAAAGGCGCATTTCAAAAGTGCAAGGTATTGTCCAATAGCGCAGAGCGCATCTTGATCCAATTAAGATCAAAGAAAGAGGTTCTACCTCAAGATTCAAGAACCAATGGTTCATCAAAAGGCTGTGCCTTTATATAGATCAAATGATCTAGGAATGAAGTAAATTACTTCTTTTTTAATCTTTTATAATTAGATCTTTTTTATCTTTTTTCTTTTTATTGAAGATCTTGATCTTGTTCTTAGATTTTTGATCTTTTTAGAAGAGATTCTTCTTTTTTAATGAGGTATTTTCATCTCTGTTCTTCAAGAATCAAATTCTTTACCTTCAAAGATAAAGAAGATGATCTTCTTTCTTCAAAGGCTTTCTTTTCAAATTTTTCAGAGGGTTCTTTCTTTTTTTGTATCTCTGTATGTGAGACTTGGAGTCTAGGGGCCTTTCTATAGGGCCAATTGGTTTGTTGAGTTAGTTACAGAGATCTTTCTCTGATTGATCTGGGGATATTTCCCCTCCGTTGGATCTTTGATCCTAAGGCCTCTCTTTTACAGAAGACAATCTTCTTATTTTAATAAGATTGGTAAGATCTTTCTAGAATTTTAATTCTGATTAATTAAATAATTTATTATTTAAGTTTTAGTGCTGGCACAGTTGGCGCAAGCGCGCCTGCGCTTGACACATGTCATGCAACGCAAAGCGCAGCGCACCTGCGCTGACATGTGGCGCAGAGCGCAGCGCAACTGCGCTAACGCACCACTGTTTGACACGTGGC
Source organism: Agapanthus africanus (assembly GCA_030015575.1). Taxonomy (NCBI): domain Eukaryota; kingdom Viridiplantae; phylum Streptophyta; class Magnoliopsida; order Asparagales; family Amaryllidaceae; genus Agapanthus; species Agapanthus africanus. Next base: position 480,282,612 of record JASDDO010000010.1, on the reverse strand, counting down.
GCAGAGCGCAAGTTATCTGAAGCGTTGCTTCCTTTAAAATTTGAATTTTAAAACAGAGCCTTGCTCTGATTGGGGGTGCGCTGCCTTGGGCACAGCGCCCCTTGCGCTGGTGTGTCTGCTTTTGACACGTGGCGCTCTGCGCGCAGCGCAAGAGATTTGAAGTATTGCTTCTCCTTTTGAATTTTGAAATTCAAACAGAGCTTTGCTCTGATTTGGGGAAACAGGATGTTTTTACTTGTGCCGTTGTGCTTTCATGTTAGGTTGGCCCTCTGTCTAACGATCGTCCGTCGAGCTGACTGCAATCGCTTGCCGACGAGCATCTCCGGGGAGCTATCTCCCTGGGCCCCACGGTCAAGGGGAGATCGTTTAGGCTTGGACAGACCTGACATCCATTTCTGATTTAGAGTATTGGCCGTCATCTGGGGGTGACCGGGCAGGGTAGCTGCGCCGTCATCTCCTGTTAAGGCTTCATGCATCCGTCTTAGCGGTAGGGGGGTTAACCGCCAGGGATGGCCGAGCAGGGTAGCTGCTCGGTCGTCTCTTTCGAGGGCTTGGTTCTTTAGAGTTGTGGGTAGGCGACTACCAGCCTTGGGGGGTTGAGCGGGGTAGCCGCTCCAACGCCCCTTGTGAGGGCTTGTGATCCCTGGCGTAGAGGGTGGGAGCCGGAGTTTGACCGAGCAGGGTAGCTGCTCGGGTGTCTCTGTATGAGGGCTTTTGATCCTTAAGGGTGGTGGTAGGAAGCTACCAGCCGTTGATGGCCGGGCAAGGACCCGACTCCTTCGGGGAGGACTTTTGATCCCCGGCGTGTGGCAGGGAAGCTGCCCGCCAGGGATAGCCGAGCGAGGGAACCTCGGGCTCGGCTGCCTCTAGGAGGGCTTTCAGATCCTTCAGAACGGGGACCGAGCAGGGTTACTGCCCAGTGCCTCTTGGCGAGGACTTTGATCCCTATCGGTTGTGGTAGGAAGCTACCAGCCGGGGATAGCCGGGCAAAGACCCGACTGCCTCTGGGAGGACTTTGGCCCTTGGCGCGAGGAAAGCTATAAGGCTGTAGGGAGCCCACCAAAGACCCTTGGCCGGGTAGGGTTACTGCCCGGTGCCTCTTGGCGAGGGCTTTTGTCCTGAAAGATAGCCAAGTGAGGGAATCTCGGGCCTCGACTGCCTCTGGAAGGGCTTTTTGATCCTCGGCGTTGTGGCAGGGAAGCTGCCCGCGGGGGATAGCCGAGCGAGAGAACCTCGGGCTCGGCTGCCTCTGAAAGGGCTTTCTGATCCCCGGCGTTGTGGCAGGGAAGCTACCCGCTGGGGATAGCCGAGCAAGGGAACCTCGGGCTTGGCTGCCTCTGGGAGGGCTTTTTGATCCCCGGCATTGTGGCAGGGGAGCTGCCGGCCGGGGATGTCTGAGCAGGGTAGCTGCCGAGTTGAATCCTTGACGAGGTGCAGCCCGGTCGTTCGGCTGTAGGTGCGGGGAATGGGAACGGTCGAGGCAATGGCGCGCGCAGCTAGTGCATAGAATGCGGGGGGAGGCGAAGCGACAGGGGCGCGTCGTTTCGTTTCCACCGGGTAACGTTCGATGGACGTCGCGTGGCGGCTGTTGGGCTGCACAGCGGGCTACATAAGGAGTACTGGTTCTTCCCCCTTCACAGACAGGCCATCGAAAAATGGAGGATTTTCCGTTCACTATCCCCGAAATCGTCAGTTCTGCAGATGTGTATCCTTATGACCCCTACCGCACCGAGGACACGGTGCAGTTGGTTCACGGGCGCAATGAGGAACATTTCGGCCGGCTGCTCCCCAGGCACTCCTCCCTGCTGCAGCTACTGATGTATTCCATCTGGAGGGCATCGCCGGGGCTTTACAACCCCCTGTCGGAGCAGCTCTTCGATGAGGCCATGGGCAAGCTGTGGTCTTTGAGGCACTTCGGCTTGATCTCCGCGAACCGGCTAGCCCGCTCGGGGGCGCTCGCCCGCGAATGCTACGAGCTAAGGCTCGGGGTCAATGCCCACGGGGGGAACAGGGTATAGAGGCTGGAACTTGCGTGGCCCCGGTTGGCGGAGATCTTCGCCGAGTACCACGAGCAGTGCTCGCTGCACCCCGTTCCCCCGCTATTGTAGTTTCCCCCCCCCCCTTTTTTGCATGTATGGCTGAGGAGCCCATAATACCCTTTGAATAAACAAAGATTTTCTTTCTTTTTCGCAATACTCCATTGATCTTTATTGAATCAACAGTAGATTCTAGGAAGAATTTACATTGCTAAAAAAAAAAGAACAGGCACAGGTTAAAGGATGACTTTGTTGGCTTGGGCCGAGCTCCTTGAAGGGCTGCCGGCCTCCGCGCTTGGCATAGGGCATGGGGCTCCCTGAGCCCCAGGCTGGCTGTTCGCTGAAACAAGCATGATCTGGCCGATGGTCAGGTCGGTGGGAGGGCGATGCTGCTCCTGCTCACGATCGGTCTGCCGCTTGTCCCTTAGATAGGTGGCGAGGTGCCCAGACCGGATGAGCTCCTCGATGTAGTCCCTCAGTTGTTTGCGGTCCTCCGTGGCGTGGCCCAGTACCCGGTGGAAAGCGCAGTAGGGGCCCCGGGTTCGCTTAGCGGCCTGACGTGGGACCGGGAGGAACTTGAAGATCCCCTCATTCTGGGCCTCCTCCAGCAACACCGCGAGGGAGACGTTGAGGGGGGTATACTCCTGGAACTTCGGGTGGTAGGGCTGCTGACGCTCCGACCTCTCCTCCCGAGTCCTCTTCTTCTGGTCGAGCCGATCCGCCCGGGGGAGGCTAGCATTCACTTCGGGTTCCAGCTGGACCTCGCGTTTGGTCCACGCCTTGACTTCGGCCAAGGTCTTAGGTTGAGCCAGCGCGAAGAAGCGCAACCATTCTTTTTGCCTTAGATCAGATCTGAGTGACGTTATGACGGTTTCGTCCCGGTGCTCGGGCACCTTGAGGAGGGCGTTGTAGAAGCGGGTAATATAAGCCTTGAACGTTTCCTTGTCCCCGCTCTTGACCGTGAAGAGGCAATCGACCGTGCGCTTCTGTCGACGGTTCCCCACGAAATGGCCGAGGAACTGGGTAGCCAGCTCGTCGAAGGTCGAAATTGAGCGGGCCTCGAGCCCCCGGAACCAGTCCCGACCCGCGCGGATGAGGGTGGCCGGGAAGGCCCTGCACTGGGCGGCGTCGGAGTGATCTTGGAAGCTCATTCCCGCGGTGAAAGCGTCCAAGTGGTCCCTCGGGTCGGTTTTCCCGTCGAACAGAGAGACCTTCGGGGACTTATTACGCGAGGAGACGCGCACGGCGAGCAGTTCCTCGGTGAATGGCTTCGTGAGCGAGTCGGAGGCGTACTTAGCCCCGTCGCTTGAGAAGTGAGCTTCTCGGTGCATGCCCTCGATTTTCTTCTTGAGGGCGTCGAGCCGACCGTGGTACCTCGAGGAATCGGCGCCTCGGGATTCCCGGGACCCGCTGCGGGTGGACTGCGTCTGGGAGCGGCCCCGGTTTCTCTCGATGAGGTGCCTCAGGTCCCGGGATGGGGTAGCTCTTGAGCCGCCGGGGCGGACCCCTTCTGTGCGTTCCCGCCGATCATGGTTGGGTCGGCCACGCTCGTGGATAGGAGAGGTGACCGACATTTCCTTAGGGGGTAAGGGTCGCGAGGAGGCTCGGGGCAAGGCCTTTTGGAGCACCGGCTCGAGGGACCGGCGGCCACGGGATGCAGCCTACTAGTGGTTGGCCGTCCAGACAGGGACAGAGTCTTCTGGAGGCGGTGGAGCAGCGATCTGGGGCCCGGGCGCGGCCGTTTGGACGCGGACGAGGGCCTCCACGAGGGATTGCAGGCGATCTATCCGGCCTGCGAGGGCGTTGATGACGGTCATGGGGGGAGGTTCATCCCCGCCTTCGATGAGTGGAAGGCGGCGACTGGTACTGGGATCCCCAGGATGGTCGTCCGCCATGAGAGAGGAGATAGGAAGGCCAACTTTGTATTTTGTGGAATTTAATTTTGTCACGCCCCGCTTCCCAAAATACGGAATACGAGGGGTAGACAAGGCCAGCCATGCTCCTACGGTCAAGGAAAAGTCCTGCCGTAGTCACACTTCGGCTTCTAGTTTATCATGGTAAACAGTAAATGATGCGCAGGTAATGAGAAATGCAGTAACTGAAAGATACAATAATATAAACTGACCTGAAGTGGAACAAACGAGAGTAACTCGGAATAGCAAGTCAAGAAGTCGGTGATGCACGTCTAGTTCTGATCCAGGATAAATCTTCTCCTCACACTGAGCATGCAAACTCAGGTCGTCAGAGCGACACAGTAGCAATATAATATATATATAATCATGTGACAGTTCCAACAGTGGTAAGGGATATGAATAACAGTAAATCAATGACAGTAGGAATATGAATGTGCAGTAATCAATGCAGCGGAACAGTAAAGCAGTATGACGAAATGTCACGTATGCCACACAGTATATAAGGAATAAAATGCCAGTATCCCTATCAGTCTCTAAGTCTCACTATACAGGTCACTAAGCCTATCGTCAGTCCAAGTGTGAGAGTCAACCACTCGCGAGTGTCCTCCACCCAAGGGTAGAACCCAAGGGCAAGGGGCCATGGGCCCAACATGTAACAAGAATATCACGGTGTATATATCACGTACCCTGTAAATCTCCATATAACTCCCTAAATATATAAGCCGGCATGGGACTCCCGAGATTCTGTTGAACTCACACTTAAACTACCCCACACCCCGTGGTCTACATCAAACGCTAACCACAACCCTAAATACTAATCGATCCGTGACAAGTCTGTGCGAGAACTGGAGGCAGGACCTCCATCAAGCACGTCCCGACTAATACCTAAGATAGATGGCAGTGTCGGATGCCTTATCTGTGACACCCGTGCAAGCGCTTCCATAAGTGTCACATACCACTTATAGTCACACGTACACGCATCCCACAGACGTCGACAATGCAATAGAATAATAGGGTCACTGATTGTGTACAAGTACGTATCACTTTCACTAAATCACGAATACACGAACACTGACGTACTTGCCACAATCATCGCTACAAACTAACACTGGGTAAGTGCACGATATCACTAGGTTATCACTACAATGTTATGGGCATGATATGATACATAAACAGTGTATGAAGTACGATCAAGATGTCATAAAAACGGTATTCTATCACTTGCACAATTTATCATGAAAAGTACTTGTATAATTTAGCGAAACAATAAACAGGTGGTATTTAGTATGTTCAGTTAGCTATCCATCTAATTTTGTTTCAAGCCAATCTGGTTCCAGGATCATCAATTATAACCATTTCATTTTAAGCGCTCGCGGCTGGAAATCCAATTTCAGAATCAGAAGTCCATTTCGCAACGCAATTTGATCCCAGTTGGGATCGGATTTTAGTGACGCTACAGTTGGATAAATTCTAGGGTTTTCAGCAAGGTTTTCAACGCAATAGACGGATCTTCAATCGTATCTTCACGTCGGAAGATATACAATGTTTAACACTAATATGTCGGTTCTGATTCTGTTGGGACACTTATGCGTCCCGATCTTTTAAATTATAGAATAAATAACAAATGGTAACGAAACAGAATGAAATCAATTGTGTTGTCTAGATAACAGGGTTACCTATAATAAGCAGCAGATTTCCGCAACCTACGAGTTAAGGAAATCCTATGGTATCCATTATGGAACAGCAAGCACGACTGGAATCGCTCTGGACTGCAGTCCAGAGTCTTACTCCGATACAATTATCATAACGATTTAAGTACAGGAATGTCTAGAAACTAGCATAGGGTTAAAATTCGTCGAGTTAGATTCGATTTGAGCCCTCGAACGCACCATTCTAATATGTATATGATTTATGGTGAATTTAACGATTTTCAGGTGCAACAGAATTACAGTTTTACGGTTAAACTTGGGGCAGTTGTTTTAGTCGTTAACGATCAAATTATCCAACGAAATTCATACACTAAGTTCACAGCCATACAGGCCAAGCAAAACTATTTAGTTCTGCTAAAATTGATAATGATTTCCTAAGGGAACAGGCATCGAACAGTTGTGTCGAATAATCTAACAGAAAGGTAAAGCACGATTTATATACGATGTTGGTTTATAACATAGATAAAATAGCATGTAAGCAAGTAAAGAACTTGCCCGGGAACGTCTCGGAGATGCACGGCAGCGACGCGGTCTATTGTGATGGCCCGACGCGATCACGACAAGTATTGGCCTCGGCTCGATCTTGGCTCGGCCTCGGAACTTGGACTAGGCTTGAAGCTCGAGCATGGCATCAAGGCTCGGTTGCTGGGGTCTTGACGGTGAGTGTAGTGGTTCACAAAGCGGTGTTGGAGAGAGAGAGAGAGACAGAGAATGAGAGAGATAGAGGATTGAGAGAGAGAGAGAGAGAGAGAGAGAGGCAGAATGAGAGAGGGTTAGAGACAGAGAGAGTGAGGGATAACTGAGGGAGACAGAGAGAGGAAACTGAGATGGTGAGAGAGAGAGAAACCGAGTGAGAGAGAGAGAGAGAGAGAGAGAGAGAGAGAGATGCAGAGGAGAAAGAGAGAATGAGGGAGAACAGAGAGGGAACGAGGGAGAGAGAGCTGGAGTTAGAGAGAGAGGGACAGAGAGATTGTGACGACGACGGCGGCGGCGGCGTCGACGATGATGATGATGGGTCGTTGATGGTGCAGGTGAGGAGATGGGTTGCTGGGGTTCGAGCTCGGGTTGATGGTGAGAGGGATGACGACGACGAGGAGTTCGCCGGCGTCGGGGCAGGGAACTCGGTGTGGCGCTTGGAGGGAAAAGTGACGGAGGCGACCAAAGTGGTCGGAGCTTTGGTGGATGGGGGTGATGACGAGGTCGGGGCTGTGGGTTCGAGGGTGCAGGGAGTGGGGTCCAGTGGTGGGTGTGATGGCGTGAGTTCGAGAGAGAACGGGTAGGGAAGGAGAGAGAGAAATGATGGGAGTAAGGAGGGGAGACGACGAGACGGGGTCAAGGCGTGCGTCGTGGGGGTAACGTCATCGTGAGCGAGGGCGGAGGCGGCGGCGCGAGAAGCGCGCACGCGAGCGGGAAAAAGAGCCGTTGCGAGGAAGGAGGTGGCACTGTAGATGCGGGTCGTGGGTGAAGGGAACGGGCCGAAAGGGAGTGGGCCAGGGAAAGTAAAAATAAAGAATTGTGGGGAAAAAAGAAGGCCGGGCCAGAAGGGAAGAAGAAAAAAAAAGGAGCGGGCTGCTGGCTTGGGCCGGGGCTGAAGTAAAAGAGAATATGATGGGGAAAAATGGGGTGGGCTGGAAATAAAAGAATTATAAAGGATGGGGCCGGGCTTAGGAAAAATTATGCTGGGCTAGGGAAAAAGGATTTAAAAGTTATAATGGAAAGGAAAAATTTAACCAGGCTAAAAAAATGGGCTGATGAGGGAAAACATAGGCCGAACTTTGAATAGATTTGGAGGGTTTAAACTAAATAGTTTAGAAGAACTTGGTTTGTTAATGGGCTGGAGGAAGGTAAGGAAAGTGATGAGAATGGGCTTGGGTTTGGAAATAAATAAGGATAGGGAAACTAAGGAAAAGGGCGGAAATAGCAAATACAAGAATCTGGGAAAGAATATACTAGATGGGTAATAAGGTATTTAAACTAACTAAAAATAATTTTGAATGTAAACTAACAAACTTGTAAGTGGTAATTTATATAAATACGGACATTGGCGTACAAAAGAGAACCGGGTATTACATCATACCACCCTTACAAAAATTTCGTCCTCGAAATTTAAAAGAAACAGCTAGCTATACATAATAAGCGAAGGATTATCATATCGAAAACTAATACGTGTTGATTCATTTAAAACGGGTAGACCAAGTTTTGAAGGTACATACATATATAGAAGAACCACATACAAAAGTTAGGCCTAAAAGTATAATACAGGAACACTATAAGGGCAACTACAAATATACAAGAATATAGGTAACAATTAACGAATAATATTAATCAAAGTGTGCCCGGTAAACGTCGAAACCAAATGTGTGCGCATCTAAATATATCGTAATAGCAAACAGAAATAATAAATATAAGGCTCAACCACTTATAATAGTAATCATAGGCACGAATCCCCAAAATAAATTGACGACAATAAAGCAGTGAAAACTAGTCGGTAAGCTAAAACATTTTAGGAAAGGTATCGACAGAATAGGTTAAAAATAATTTAGAAAGCTTGTATAGTGAAATTAAGAAATATGGACCAAAAGTATGCGCGGTGTAAGGTTGCGCTACTGAAAATAAGAATACTAATAATGTACTTAGAATACATAAAACAGAGTAATCAATCAATACACACTCTTGGTAAATTTAAAATAATGAAAACTAAATTTTGAATAACAGTGTCCCTAAATATAATTAGGGTAATAGGGAGAACACAAATAGGTATAGAGCTAGATAGGGTAATGATTATGAGGAAGTGTGGCTCAAACAGAAGGTTGAAGTGTGTCGGCTTTAGGCTGAATATTAAGGAGATTGGGATAGGGTCAGCACAGGAAGTAAGGATGAGCAACAAAGGAATACCAAAGGAAAAGTGTGGGAGAAACAACAGTCGGTACAACCCACGAAATTAGAATTTGAAGAGTTAGTGAACTCGGAAGTTTCACAGGAACTGTTCTCCTCCCAGAAGGATCTCAACGGGGCACAGACGAGGGATGGAGGGTGGCTCATTCCAAGGATTCAGGGTGCGGTACTTTCAAATCGAAACGAGTGTGAAAGCTATACCATGAGTAGGGATGGACAGTCAGGGGACTCAGCCGAAAAACAAATAGATATGGGTAATAGACAATTATCAAACGAACCAATAATCAAAAGGTTTACGAATACAGAAGATTCATTTCATTCCAGAAAATTTGAAACAAGTCATTCTCAAAGACGAAAAGTGGCCCTAAACTATACACAAATTTTATTTGGCCGGAAAAGACAATATCTAAAACAAATTCCGTCAGTCGCGGTTGTGGAGATTCAGTAAGTTGCGGTAGGCTCGCGCACTCAGGTAGGGACGTCCATTTCCATAGCGTCTCGCGGGGACCGCCAAAGGAAGTTCTTCCACGGCAGGGTCTTGATCTTCTGGTCCTTCATCCTCGGATAGAGCTTCTTCATCGAGGTCCGATCCCATGTGGTTTTCTGCTTCTGGGTTCTCTTCCATGGGGTCCTCCTCCATTGGATCTTCCTTTATCGGGTCTTCTTCTATAGAGTTCTCTTCAGGATCTTCTTCTTCTTCGTCGGAATCAGCTATCACGTTAAACTCTGGGGCGGCTACTCCTTCGTCCTCTGAAACGTGGTTTCCGAAGTTGACTTGGGGACCGTTGATCTCATCGTCAGAACTCGTCATTGTGTGGTCTAAGGATACGCATGACTGTGCATCCTTATCTAGATGCGGCGCTGCTCCAGGGCGTGCCATGGCCCGAAAAGAAAAGTCTTGATTAAACAATGGAATGAATAAGGAAAATGGCCAAGTGTACAAAGTATGGAAAGATATGCGGTGAAAGGAATTGAAAGCTCAGAATTTAAAATACTGTGATAATGAATAGAATTTGATATAGAGAAAGCATGAGGATGATACATATATTATGATTCACATTTTATTTCATCCAACTAAAAGTTCGACGGATACAAAGATTCAAACGGAAGGAAACATTCATAAAAACGACAATATTATTACTGAAAGTAGATAACATGAAAAATCGTTCTTCGACTACTATAACATTGCATTCTCGTCGCGTGAGTTGAATCCTGCGTTTGATCCGCCTTATCGTCGAAGTCCGAACTACGCGGTAATCCTCACTTGGCAGAAGTGGGGAGTGTGGACGAGTTTCTTCCTTGCAGTTCTTTCCTTTCTGGGCAACCGTTGATGAGGTGTTTGTTGGAACCGCATATCAGACATTCCCCTTGGGCACGGCGACAATCCCTCTGAAGGTGTCCTGGCCTCTTACAATATCCACAGCAAGGGTTCTTCTGATGCTTCTGTTGACGCTTCATATTCTTCTCCTTTCCTCGTCCAATAGGGATTCCTTTATGATAGGAGACTCCCGCTGGGGTCTGACTCACCTGTCTTCTCAGCCCATCAGCTAATAAGTCGTTTGTTCGCTCCTGGGCTTCCTCCAAACCTTGTAGTACACTAAGGATCTCAACAGTCTGATTCTGGGGAGCGGATAAAGACGAAGAGTCATTGGAAGACATGATCCTGAAACAACAATTTCGGGAATGATATGGGTCACACGCTAAATGAATCAAAATATGATATGGATAGGACAAGGGTTCAAGAATATCAGAGATGATGAGTTTTATCACAAGTGGAGAATCAACCGCATGACTTTAAGTCACCTAAACCGAATACGGTAGTGCAATTGCAACCACGTAATCTTGTCAGGTCACCCGAAACCATAGCGAATGGATAGCTGAACACACGATGTGAATATGGATCAAGAGTGACAAGTTTACAACCTAGACCGAGAAATGTCTTAGGTTGCCAAACTATACACGGAAAACTGCAATCCCAAACGATGCAAAACCCGGGCTCTGATACCAACTAAACCATGTCACGCCCCGCTTCCCAAAATACGGAATACGAGGGGTAGACAAGGCCAGCCATGCTCCTACGGTCAAGGAAAAGTCCTGCCGTAGTCACACTTCGGCTTCTAGTTTATCATGGTAAACAGTAAATGATGCGCAGGTAATGAGAAATGCAGTAACTGAAAGATACAATAATATAAACTGACCTGAAGTGGAACAAACGAGGGTAACTCGGAATAGCAAGTCAAGAAGTCGGTGATGCACGTCTAGTTCTGATCCAGGATAAATCTTCTCCTCACACTGAGCATGCAAACTCAGGTCGTCAGAGCGACACAGTAGCAATATAATATATATATAATCATGTGACAGTTCTAACAGTGGTAAGGGATATGAATAACCGTAAATCAATGACAGTAGGAATATGAATGTGCAGTAATCAATGCAGCGGAACAGTAAAGCAGTATGACGAAATGTCACGTATGCCACACAGTATATAAGGAATAAAATGCCAGTATCCCTATCAGTCTCTAAGTCTCACTATACAGGTCACTAAGCCTATCGTCAGTCCAAGTGTGAGAGTCAACCACTCGCGAGTGTCCTCCACCCAAGGGTAGAACCCAAGGGCAAGGGACCACGGGCCCAACATGTAACAAGAATATCACGGTGTATATATCACGTACCCTGTAAATCTCCATATAACTCCCTAAATATATAAGCCGGCATGGGACTCCCGAGATTCTGTTGAACTCACACTTAAACTACCCCACACCCCATGGTCTACATCAAACGCTAACCACAACCCTAAATACTAATCGATCCGTGACAAGTCTGCGCGAGAACTGGAGGCAGGACCTCCATCAAGCACGTCCCGACTAATACCTAAGATAGATGGCAGTGTCGGATGCCTTATCTGTGATACCCGTGCAAGCACTTCCATAAGTGTCACATACCACTTATAGTCACACGTACACGCATCCCACAGACGTCGACAATGCAATAGAATAATAGGGTCACTGATTGTGTACAAGTACGTATCACTTTCACTAAATCACGAATACACGAACACTGACGTACTTGCCACAATCATCGCTACAAACTAACACTGGGTAAGTGCACGATATCACTAGGTTATCACTACAATGTTATGGGCATGATATGATACATAAACAGTGTATGAAGTACGATCAAGATGTCATAAAAACGGTATTCTATCACTTGCACAATTTATCATGAAAAGTACTTGTATAATTTAGCGAAACGATAAACAGGTGGTATTTAGTATGTTCAGTTAGCTATCCATCTAATTTGGTTTCAAGCCAATCTGGTTCCAGGATCATCAATTATAACCATTTCATTTTAAGCGCTCGCGGCTGGAAATCCAATTTCAGAATCAGAAGTCCATTTCGCAACGCAATTTGATCCCAGTTGGGATCGGATTTTAGTGACGCTACAGTTGGATAAATTCTAGGGTTTTCAGCAAGGTTTTCAACGCAACATACGGATCTTCAATCGCATCTGCACGTCGGAAGATATACAATGTTTAACACTAATATGTCGGTTCTGATTCTGTTGGGACTGTTATGCGTCCCGATCTTTTAAATTATAGAATAAATAACAAATGGTAACGAAACAGAATGAAATCAATTGTGTTGTCTAGATAACAGGGTTACCTATAATAAGCAGCGGAGTTATGCAACCTACGAGTTAAGGAAATCCTATGGTATCCATTACAGAACAGCAAGCACGACTGGAATCGCTCTGGACTGCAGTCCAGAGTCGCACTCCGATACAATTATCATCACGATTTAAGTACAGGAATGTCTGGAAAATAGCATAGGGTTAAATTTCGTCGAGTTAGCTTCGATTTGAGCCCTCGAACGCACCATTCTAATATGTATATGATTTATGGTGAATTTAACGATTTTCAGGTGCAACAGAATTACAGTTTTACGGTTAAACTTGGGGCAGTTGTTTTAGTCGTTAACGATCAAATTATCCAACGAAATTCATACACTAAGTTCACAGCCATACGGGCCAAGCAAAACTATTTAGTTCCGCCAAAATTGATAATGATTTCCTAAGGAAACAGGCATCGAACAGTTGTGTCGAATAATCTAACAGAAAGGTAAAGCACGATTTATATACGATGTTGGTTTATAACATAGATAAAATAGCATGTAAGCAAGTAAAGAACTTGCCCGGGAACGTCTCGGGGATGCACGGCAGCGACGCGGTCTATTGTGATGGCCCGACGCGATCACGACAAGTATTGGCCTCGGCTCGATCTTGGCTCGGCCTCGGAACTTGGACTAGGCTTGAAACTCGAGCATGGCATCAAGGCTCGGTTGCTGGGGTCTTGACGGTGAGTGTAGTGGTTCACAAAGCGGTGTTGGAGAGAGAGAGAGAGAGACAGAGAATGAGAGAGATAGAGGATTGAGAGAGAGAGAGAGAGAGAGAGAGTGAGAGAGAGGCAGAATGAGAGAGGGTTAGAGACAGAGAGAGTGAGGGATAACTGAGGGAGACAGAGAGAGGAAACTGAGATGGTGAGAGAGAGAGAAACCGAGTGAGAGAGAGAGAGAGAGAGAGAGAGAGAGAGATGCAGAGGAGAAAGAGAGAATGAAGGAGAACAGATAGGGAGAGAGAGGGAACGAGGGAGAGAGAGCTGGAGTTAGAGAGAGAGGGACAGAGAGATTGTGACGACGGCGGCGGCGGCGGCGTCGACGATGATGATGATGGGTCGTTGATGGTGCAGGTGAGGAGATGGGTTGCTGGGGTTCGAGCTCGGGTTGATGGTGAGAGGGATGACGACGACGAGGAGTTCGCCGGCTTCGGGGCAGGGAACTCGGTGTGGCGCTTGGAGGGAAAAGTGACGGAGGCGACCAAAGTGGTCGGAGCTTTGGTGGATGGGGGTGATGACGAGGTCGGGGCTGTGGGTTCGAGGGTACAGGGAGTGGGGTCCAGTGGTGGGTGTGATGGCGTGAGTTCGAGAGAGAACAGGAAGGGAAGGAGAGAGAGAAATGATGGGAGTAAGGAGGGGAGACGACGAGACGGGGTCAAGGCGTGCGTCGTGGGGGTAACGTCATCGTGAGCGAGGGCGGAGGCGGCGGCGCGAGAAGCGCGCACGCGAGCGGGAAAAAGAGCCGTTGCGAGGAAGGAGGTGGCACTGTAGATGCGGGTCGTGGGTGAAGGGAGCGGGCCGAAAGGGAGTGGGCCAGGAAAAGTAAAAATAAAGAATTGTGGGGAAAAAAGAAGGCCGGGCCAGAAGGGAAAAAGAAAAAAAAAGGAGCGGGCTGCTGGCTTGGGCCGGGGCTGAAGTAAAAGAGAATATGATGGGGAAAAATGGGGTGGGCTGGAAATAAAAGAATTATAAAGGATGGGGCCGGGCTTAGGAAAAATTATGCTGGGCTAGGGAAAAAGGATTTAAAAGTTATAATGGAAAGGAAAAATTTAACCAGGCTAAAAAAATGGGCTGATGAGGGAAAACATAGGCCGAACTTTGAATAGATTTGGAGGGTTTAAACTAAATAGTTTAGAAGAACTTGGTTTGTTAATGGGCTGGAGGAAGGTAAGGAAAGTGATGAGAATGGGCTTGGGTTTGGAAATAAATAAGGATAGGGAAACTAAGGAAAAGGGCGGAAATAGCAAATACAAGAATCTGGGAAAGAATATACTAGATGGGTAATAAGGTATTTAAACTAACTAAAAATAATTTCGAATGTAAACTAACAAACTTGTAAGTGGTAATTTATATAAATACGGACATTGGCGTACAAAAGAGAACCGGGTATTACAAATTTCCCATAGACGGCGCCAACTGATGGAGCTCCCTTTCCGGGCCTCCATCAGATGTTGTCTTCCGTAGATCTCGCGGTGAACTTAGCTGATTATACTTCGTTGCGTGTGGGTCTCAATGGGTTTTTAGAGGAAGAGGTGAGGTGTGGAGGCTGTCGCCGAGTACCTGCAAAGAAGTCCCGGGGTGGTTTGGTACCACCGAGGACCCTCTGACGCTCAAGTTAGTAATGAGATCCGAGCAGAGTAACGGCGTAAAGTGTAAAGAATGGCTTACTTGACCCCTCTGTGATGGGGGTTTATATAACGGTGGTGGCACGCAGCAGCAGACGCGAGAATCTCGCCGGCAGTTACGCTCCCGACGTCACGCCCGCGTACAGAGCGGATCGCCCATTAATGGGAATCGTGATGGCGTGGAACGTGGGATGTTGCTGGCGTAGAATCTGCGCATGGCGAGATTCGCGGAACGGCGGTTACGCTTGTGAGTGGTGGAGTTGGTCGGAGGGCCGAGGAAGACGGCCTCGGCAGGGAGCTCGAGGACGAACGGGGAGGCCGAGGAGTCTTGGTCCTGTGGCGGCTCGGGGCGAGATGAATGCCTGAGGAGGCTAATTTGCAGGGGGTCTCGAGGAGGGCCAGCTTGTGCTTGCAGGTCGGGTGTAGGGTGGTCTGGTCGGCCTCTGTGGGCCCTTTCTTCTGAGTTTTGGGACACGTCATCTGCCACGTGTCCTGATCTGCAGCTGCGCCAATATTGAGCATCATCACTTTCCATCTTGAATCCCAATCGTACAGTACGCGTTTAATCCCGCTTTCAGTTTTAGTTCTTGAAGGGATTTATAGCTTCGATTTTCTCTATTAGTTGGACGGTTATTTTTAATTGAATCAATGCGACTATACCCCCGACAAATTTTCATTTCAGAGATAAGGCCGGCATATTGAGGTCAAACACGTCACGGCCACTATCATAAATTGATCCTTAATATTTAAATGAAGGGCATTTCGGCAATAAATTAAAATTGAGAGGGCAAAGTTCTAGGTATAGAAAGTCAGGGATATTTCCTGCTATTGAGACACGATCTATGAATACTTCTTTCAATTTTAGCCTAAATTTTACGTTTAATTATCCCTTCTCGAACTTAAAGATTTTTAAGCCAACCATGAACAGAGTGACCAACTTGTGGTTCGCCAAGGATTATTAAATTAGTGAGCCATGTGAGCCTTGAGATTGCTTAGAATTATATTTTCTTTCTATTCAATAATCAAAGCTCGTATGCCTTCGATTATACCAATGACTTCAACTCATAGATCCCAAGACCACAAATCATTCCTTAAAAATCTCTTAAACTAATTCACCAACCATTTACATTCCTTCTACAATATATATCTATATATATCTATATATATATATATATCACTCAACATTCAGAATTGAACTTCTCCTCTACTATCTCATCTCCCTCTGCTGAAATGGCCAAGTCTCAAAGCTTTACTCTCTTGCTAATCTTCATCTGTTTATCAACCGCAAATGCATTTTATGATGTCCTGTCTTTTGGAGCCAAACCAGATGGGAAAACTGATGCTGCTGAGGCGTTTCTGCGTGCCTGGGATGCGGCTTGCGGTGAAACTGAGCCTACAAGCATCGTCGTTCCCAAGGGACGTTTTTTCGTGAGCAAGGGATCCTTCTACGGTCCGTGTAATAACACAAACATTAGGATCATTATCCTTGGCTCTGTTGTTGCTAGCACCGTCGGTGATAAGTCCCAGACTTGGTTAGTCTTCAGATATGTAGATGGCTTGACTATAGAAAAAGGGCGACTTGATGGCCGTGGAGCCGAAATTTGGGCATGTAAGACTGCCGGTGATGAGGATAAATGTCTTAATGGTGCCACGGTAAGACGAAGGATAGGGTGCAGAAATAATTTGGCATGTCAGACTTTACGAATATCTGCAATGCATTTCATATCTGCGTCTTTAATTATAATACTAGAAAGGTATTCGTTCTAGCAAATTATAAGCAGAGAAGGTTTTTTTTTTAAAATTATTTATGTACTTATAATTTAATTATGCCCACTAATATCAATTATGAGTCTGAGTTTGCAAATTAAAAGCCTAACTTATTATAGCTTCTAATTAACTGGTGTGGTTAGCACTAATTTCAATTATGAATTTGCATTAGAAGTATAACTAATTATAACTTTCAATTAGGGCTTAGCAGACATTAGGTGTGCAGGTTGGGTCGTGCAAGTTGGGTCAGGTTTGACCCGGGCCGGACCTAACCCATCCGATATTTTCGGATTTTTTTAATATCCTATATCTGTCTGAACCCGATATAGTGGATAGAAGATTAGATACAAATCTTTTTTGGGTCGGGTGTGGATTTAATACCAAGCCCTCCCGTCCGAACCCTAAACCTACCCAAACCAAACAAGCTTTCTCTAGTCTATAACCAATCCACGTGTACATACCATAAACATATAATTCAAATATTATAATATACATATTGTATTTATTATAAAAATTTAGTTGGTGTAAGTTTTGTGATTAATTTATAAATCTATGAAGCATAATTTGATATAGCTTTGTCAAAATATCAGTTTTGCTCATATATTTGGTAAAACCCTCCTCAAGTTATATACTTTCAATTATTTGAATAGTTTACAACCGATAAGCCTGCAAAAACCAACCTGTATGCTCAAACCCGAAAACCCGTCCAAACCTATCCAAAACCCGAATTTGTTGGTTTGGAAATAACGCATTTTAAATTTGTCGGGTTTGCACGAGTTTTGGATTAAGGTTTTAAAATTTGGATTGGGTATAAAAATCATCAAAAATCCACCTGATCTGACCCGGTTTTTTCTACAGTTTTCATTGATCCATTGCTGCATCGATTAATGAATTGTATATTGCCAGCTCTTCAACGAGTAATTAATTAACCTTTTCCCCCATTTTCATTGCAGTCATTGTCTATTAATCATTGTAAGAATGTCCTAATCAACGGATTAACTCTCATCAACAGTCAATATTTTCACCTTGCAATCTTTGCCAGCGAAAACGTTATGGTTCAGAATACAAAAATTATTGCTGCCGGAAATAGTCCCAACACCGACGGCATACATGTCGGTATGTCCAACAGAGTTACAATTACGATGACCAACATTATGACCGGCGATGATTGCATTTCGTTAGGCCCTGGTAGCACAGACGTTTACATCGATCAAGTCAAATGCGGACCCGGACATGGAATAAGGTGACTAGCTACAACTAGTGGTATGGTACATGCAACAAAAAGTAATGAAATACAGAATATTATATTTATAACAAAATATATTCAGGGTTTTGTAAAGAAATATCATAAGTACATTTTTTAAAAAATTCTTATTGTGATTCCATAAGGTATTACTAGAAACCATCATGTCGTTTTTTCTCTGACGAAAAATCACCCTGAGGTATGCAATGCAAGCGAAAAACTACCATGCATGTTGGTTTCTTACTAAAACTATTAAATTATATGGCGGTGTTTCGTTAGAACTATAAAACTACATGGTGGTTTTTTTGTGAATATCTCAATTTGGCGTAGTTAAGAGGTGTAGAAATTTCATTTATGATATATTTAACTACATAATGTTTTTTCCTTAATAGTGCATGTTTTTCGTCAGAAAAAATACCACAGGATGGTTTCTCGTAAAAGGCTCAAACTACATGGTGGTTTCTCGTAAATGTCCCTTCCATAAACCTGTAGGAATATACATAAATAAAATAAGCTCTTTTTTTTTATTTAAATCACGAGTCGTATCACGAGTCTAACAAGAGCGAGTCTCTGATTGGTGGGATCCTCCGCCCCATCAATCAGTCATTCTCTATATCATCATCTTGGTGAGATGCTGACGGCCTTGGTTACACTTAAATCACTGGCGGGGACAAGCATTGGTCCCTTTAAATTAAAACTACAAATTAAGTCTTTGATTGATTTTATGCAGCATTGGGAGCTTAGGAGAATCATTAAAAGAGGCCGGAGTCCGTAATGTGACAGTGAAAAGAGTGGCAATAACAGGCACCACAAATGGGTTTCGTATCAAATCATACGGACGAGCTAGTAACGGGTTTGTTAATGGAGTATCATTCCGACATGCTATCATGAGAAACGTTGAGAATCCCATCCTTATCGATCAAAATTATTGCTCTAGCAAATCAAATTGTCCCAAAAATGTGAGAAACTTAACATCTAAATGATCCAAATGTACTCTATTCTTATTCAAGTAATTAACTTAATCAATTTTGTTTTTTTTTTATTTATTGCAGAGCTCAGGCATAAAGATCAGTAACGTTGAGTTTAGTAATGTGCAAGGGACCTCAGCAACGCCAATTGCAGTAAATTTAGATTGTAGCCCAAAACATCCATGCGTTGGCATCAAATTAAAAGATATAAAGCTTGCATATGGGAATAAAAGAGCTCAATCATTTTGCAGAAATGCTCATGGAAGCAAATTTGGTTTCATTATTCCCCCTGTTCCTTGTTTATGATTCATAGAAATTAAGGGAGGTAACTAAAACTTACCAAAATATTAGATGTAGATATTATCTGGTTATATATATATATATATATATATATGGTAATGAACGAGTGACCTGCTTTCCTATGTGGGACAAATGAGACGCACTTTTTAACATCTAGCCCCCTGTGTATTTCACCGATCCAGTTCACTGTGATCTGCATGTCACGCAAACCCTAGGTATCAATTTTCATGAGATTCCTACATCTCTAACACATGTGATCACGTGAATGAAAAATGAACGTCTCTCAGTAGTCTGAAAAATGGCATCATCGATCGTGTGTACTAGAGATGTAGGAATCTCATGAAAATTGATACGTAGGGTATGCGTGACATGTAGATCACAGTGAACGGTGTGAAATACACGGGGATAGGGTGTTATAGAGTGCGTCTCATTTGTCTCACATAAAAAAATGTTTCACTGGATCATTATGTGTGTGTGTGTGTAAAGTTTGAAATAAACATCTTTTTTATTGGGGTTAAAGGCATGTTCTCAGAGTAGCAAATAAAAGGGAGTGATCCTGTAATAACCGGTTTCGTAGTGTACGTTATTTCGGTATTTTAATAAAATTTGTCTCCCAAATTCTATCAATAAATGTTGTTCTAATGCCTTCCGATTTTTGTATCCGTATTTTTTAATAAATACTTCTCCAGTATTAAATCATATTTTTCATTTCTATATTGTTTCCCTATATTTTCTTATTTTAATCTATAAACCCTAACCCTAATTCCTATCAAACTCTAAACCAAATGAAACCTTTACTGCTCTAGAAGTCCCAGCCCAACACCTCGGCCCTTCATTCCTAACTCTAACCTTTTCCTAGCCCGGCCAAAGGCCCAAGGCCCATGACCCCATACCCTAACCCAACCCCGAGCCCTAACTCTCTCCTTTCTTTCTTCTTTCCTTTTCTTTTTCACCGAGCCCCCGAGCCAACTCCTCCACTTCCACCAGCTACCCACTCACAGCAAGCATCCATCGACGGCGAGCTCCCCTCATTGCTCCCACCGGAGACACCGGCCACCCCACGTCACCGACGAATCCCCAGCGCCACCTTCGACCTTCTCGTCCTCCTCCTTCGACAACACCCCATCACACCCATGAGCCCCGTCGACACAACCACCGTAAACCACTGACACCTCGTTCTCACTTCGCCGCTGTTCGGAATAAAATTTACATCCCCTTTGCTATAGGTCAAAATTAAGGTCAAACCGTGGACAAGTAAACCCAAACCAAAACAAACGGACCTGCTGTTGAATCAAGCCGGGCTCATGCCCGAACCCAAGCCGGACACATGCCCAAACCCAAGTCCAAGAAAGTGCCCCCAAGTCCAGATCGGCTCATGCCAAGAAAGTACAACAAATAAATGTAATATTTAAACAAATGGGCAAAAAGCCAAATTGTTTTAAAGGCCATGGCTAATGTGCAAAAAGAAATAAGCGAATGAGGCATGAGATAGAAAAAATGTTATTTTGTAAAGCCCAAGGGGCTATGTGTAAACTTGTAAGTTTATATAAGCCAATATTATGATGAAATAAAACAACTTTTCATTACCTTAAAATACATTAGGGTTTGTGTCTCCATCTTATCTCTCTAAAGTTTTTCCTATTGCTCTTCATTTCCAATTATATTAAGAGCTTAGCTCACTTTTCCCAAAACTAAATAAAGTTTCACTAGAATCCTTGAAAAGGAGCTCAGATCACCCATCAAATCTCTAAAGGAAAGATTTTTTAAAATCTCACCATCATTTTTTTTTCAAGATACAATCAACAGAGAGGAGGAATAGGGAGACACATCCCTAAAAATCCCATTTTAGGAAGATCCAAGGCTCAAGAGAAAATGCAGAGCTCAAGGAAGAAGAAAGGAGTCCTATTTCATCATCTCCAAAAATCTCTTGAAAGTTTAACTTCGAACAAGAAACTCTTCTTTAAGAGTTTAACTTCAAATTAATTTTTGAGGAGCTCAACTCTAAGATCGAAATTCTCAAAGGAGTTGAACCGTAAAAATCCAAATGTTTTAGAACCTTAACTCCATATAAAAATCTTTTTTTTAGGAGCTCAACTCCAAAACTCTCTCGGGGGTTCAATTCCCAGTCTAAGGGCAAAGCCATTTTTTTCCGCCAACGTCTTGCCCCCGCGTGCAGGACGCGGGACCTGCTGGCACCCAACGCCCGTGCGCAGGACACATGACACGCTGGGGCCTCGCCCAGTGCCGACGCGCTACACACTATATATTTCAATTGTTTATTATGGAAAAATTGCTGAAAATAGAATATTCTATTTAAAACAAAATATATTTCAAGGGTTTATTATGAAAAAGGAATTATTTATAGAATTACTTTTCTAAACGGTATCTTATTGCGATTCCATAAATTTTTAGGAATATGCATGGAGAAGAAAACGTTTTCTCATAAATAAAATAAGCTGCCTTTTTATACATATTTTTTGCTTCTGTTATTATGATGCAATTTCTTGGGACTTCCAAATTTTGGAATTTTAGTTTTTCATTGCATGCATCTCTTTAAATCTCATATGAACACTTATGCCACTCTCTTAAAAATATCTCAATCGATGGGGGCTCATCCCTCCTTTTCGACAAATTTCTAAACATATAATATTAGAATAGGAATATTTTACAGGAAAGTGCTTTTTAATTAACATTAAATGTTAAGAAAATAACTCTTAAAAGTTATATTTTTTCACAAATGTTTTATATAGAACTAAATATTATTTTTTTCAAAAGAAAATTATATTACTAGATACAAATTTTTTAATTCCAATTACATAGCATGTGCCAGAAAACCAGTTGCAACATCATGTATAAGAATTGGCACACCGCATGTAAAAATAGACAATATGAAATTCAATGTGATGGATCTGATTTACAATTTGAAAAGTTTGCATGAAGGATTACATTGGCCACCCTTTAATTCAACAAAATTGATTAAGCTTTTTGATTGATATCATGCATCATTGGGAGCTTAGCAGAATTGGTAGAGGAGGCCTGGATCCGTAATGTGACAGTGAAGAGAGCGGTAATAAAAGGTATCAAATATGCGTTTCATATTAAATCATATGGACAGGACCAGTAATGGGTTTATTAACGGAGTATCATTCCGACTTGCTATCATGAGAAACGTTGAGAATCCCATCCTTATCGATCAAAATTGTTGCTCTAGCAAATTAAACTGTCCCAAAAATGTAAGAAAAAACAACATCTAAATAATCCATGTGTAATTTATTCTTATTCACCTAATTAACTAATTTTTATTTATTTTTTGTTATTGCAGAGCTCAGCCATAAAGATTAGTAATGTTGAGTTTAACAATGTGCAAGGGACCTCAGCAACACCAATTGCAGTTAAATTGGATTGCAGCCCAAAACATCCATGGATTGGCATCAAATTAAAAGATATAAAGCTTGCATATGGGAATGAAAGAGCCCAAACATTTTGTAGAAATGCCCATGGAAGCAAGTTTGGTTTCATTATCCTCCATGTTCCTTGTTTATGATTCATACAAATTAAGGGAGGTAATTTGGTGGCGGACCCAAGGAATCTGGATCAAAAGGGGCACCGCATATAGCAAGCTTCCGTTGAAAATTCTAAGTGCGTAATATATAAGATAATTTTAATTGAAAATATATATAATATAATTATAACTTGATTTAACAATATATGAAAATATTGTTTGCATAATAGTTTTGCAAGATTTTATATCTTAAACTATTCCATGTATACAATCATAGTTGTGCATGAAGAATAATTCCAAAGTGCAAATTTATATTACATAAATACAATAGCAATGTTCTTGATGTGAAACACTTAAAAGCTGTGTAATTTTTCCAATATTTATTTATTTTTATCTTGGAAAAGAGAGAAGAGAACGTATTAATGCATTAGAGTTTGGTTATAACTTATCTTTACTATATAACTAGAACTCCTTAGATGATGTCATTAATCAACAAAATAGAAAATAGAAAAAATGACAAAATTCCTATTGCCAAAGTTGATATTTGGAAATGTTCATCTCTTCCATTACAAAGACAAAAATAAAAAAATAAAAGTCTACACCCCTCCCCTCTCTCTATTTCATTACATGATTATCTCCTAAGCTCAAAAGCCCAAAAAAAGATATACCTTACAAATTTACACTCAAGCCCTTATAACTTTGTTATTTTGTATAACTTATAAATTTCTCAATTCTAATATTATCACCAACTTCATTCATTCAATTTAAACTTAGAAAAACTATATATAACTTTAGAAATTTTCATGTAATGTTCAGGATAAAATATATATATACACACCTTCAATTTATTTGTTGTTCAAAATATACACACATGCATCGCACGTGCAAAATACTAGTTACTATTATAACTAGAAGTCCTTAGATGATGTAAAAAATCCTTAGATGATGTCATTAATCAAAAAATTAAATAATAAAAAAATGACAAAATTTCAATAATCAAACTTGAGCATTAGAAAACTCCACCTCACCCATCATAAAAGACAAAATTAAGAAAATGAAAAGTCAACAACCATTTCTCTCTCTCATTCATTATACATCCTCTCTTATGCTAAAAAACTAAGAGACATGCCTTACAAATTTATATATAAGCCCTTACATTTCTGATATTTTGTATAATCCATAAATTTCTCAATTCTAATATTACCAATAACCGTATTCATTTAATTTAACTTTAGAAAAACTAAAGAAATCTTTAGAAATTTTCGTAAAATGTTATGTATAAAAGAAAAATTACGCACGTGCATCGCACGTGCAAAATACTAATAACTTAACGGTTGGAATTGAACCCATCACCTTCTGATTTAAAATATCTCTTGCAACCCCTTGAGAAATAGTTTCACTGTGATATGTTTTATGAACATAATATATATAATATACCTGAATATTTATGTTATTGTATTAATGGATGGAAACACGGAATTAGTTTTCCGTAAAATCAAGCCCCTGCGGAGCTCTAATTGGGTCCGCACCTTGAGGCAAATAAAGCTTACCAAAATATTAGAGATAGATAATCTCTTATGAAATATATATGTCAAGTTTGAAATAAACATCTTTTGAATCGGGTAAATGTATATATGTTCACAGAGTAGCAAATAAATGCCATGATTCCCAAAGAGTTATGGTTGAGATATATATCGATTGTAATACCGCAAATTGCTGAACAAATGGATTATAATTGGTTACTTCAACAACTTAACGAGATAAAAATGTATATCCAGAAATTTCTCGTCATATGACCAAATCTGAAAATCTAGCTTGGATGAACTATATGAAAAGGTAAATAAAGCTATTGTAAGATTCCTCAACTGAATCTGAAAAATTACTTCGTTGCTTTCCACTTTCTATCTAAGGTCAACTCTTTTCATGGTCTTGACAATACTATAAATTTGGCAGTCAAAATACAACTTACTGCATCACGTTGACTCGCTATGGTGGATCCGGACCTGAAATTTGAGGATCCAAATCCATTAGCATTAAAATTATTTTAGGTCGGATCCCACCCACCCCATTAGCACCACCTGAAAGTCCATTTTAATTCACCAATTAAGTCAGTCTTTTTTGAAGTTCAGCAGTCATCCTCTAATATTGTCAATACAAATAATGACTATGTCTTTCTATTGTTCTATTGTCAATGCTAACCTTTCTTATATTGTCAATATAAATCGTCTTTTCTTTGACAATCTTCGGTCGACCAGGATCTGAAGAACGACTACCCAGTTTTCGGTCTATATCTTTTTCAACCGGAAAATTGGATCATAGCCATTGCAGCTTAAGGTTTTTGAGCAAAATGTCAACCAACACGTATTATCGAACAATTATCGAATGATGGTACCAACAGTCCTAAAACTTCAAAATGATCCATCAAACTTTTCGGTAGTGTTTTGGTTTGAGGCTGTTCACATTTGTTGTTCCGATCATGATTCTACTTTGTTATGTTCCGTATGTTCAGGAAATAGAATGCTTCACCGATCAGATCTAGTCACCATATGCAACTATAAAACAACAAAAAATCAAATTTTAAAGAACAATCGGTGATGGTCCCCACAACATTGCAACAATATTCCACTTGTCACGCCATGTCAAGTGGCTATCTATCTAATACAAGAAAAAATGAACCATATTTATCTCTTATTTTTTCATCGTTTTCGTCTAAACGGATTACGAAAGTTTCTTGACTTCTCAAATTTGTTCATAACCAAAATGCTTGACTTATAAAATTACCTAATTTAGGTAATTAGGTGTAAGAGCAACTTACGTCATAGCTTGACCCCACGTATTCCTGCGTGACTCATGATTAATGCACAGAGTATGTTCATTATTCTCAAGAATAGTAGGTAACTAGGTATTATGATTGTGATTTTGATGATTAATTACATCTTATATATATTTTCTATAAAACATACATTAGTACTTACTGATTAATTTTTTAATGATAGGATTGATGCAAGCCAGATACAAATTAAGTAGGATTCAAACCCCAAATCCCAAGATTCACGGCGAGAGGCTTTATTATTATGGTAAAATGGCGCTTGCTGTGTAAATTGTAATAACGATATGGTATCATATGTTTACTTCCAATATTATTGGATTAATTTCCAAATATAACAAACATAATAATATGGAAAACCACCAAAGTTGGCCTTTTTAAGGTTAGTTCGAGCATTGAATAAATCTATTTCCCATAATCAAATCATAATTGAACTATTACCTAACTCCAAACCAAATCTCTAGGTCTGGGTTAGGAAAATTTAACAAAAATTTCTTCTATAAATACCCATTAATTTGGTTAAACCACCACAAACTAACTCCAACATCCCTAATCAAGATCACAATGGCAAACCTTCTCCTTCTTCAACTCCTTTTGATCAGCTCTTTGCTCTCAACAACTACCAATGCACTATACAGCATCAATGTAGTAAACTTCGGGGCCAAGCCCGACTCTAGGACCGACTCGGCCGGGCCATTCTTTCGGGCTTGGAACGCCGCGTGCGGCTCATCGAGCCCTGCGTCGATATATGTCCCAAGGGGGAAGTTCTTGGTTAGCCGAGTTAAGTTTAACGGCCCTTGCAAGAACAACGCGATAAAGTTTACGATCGACGGCCAGATCATCTCGCCGTTGAGCTACTCAAGGCTCGGAGATAAATGGATTGATTTCGAGAATGTCGATGGGGTTTCGATAGAAGGAGGGGTTTTCGATGGAAGGGGATCGCCTTTGTGGGCGTGCAAGTTAGGTGGTGGGCATTGCCCTCAAGGTGCAACGGTATGTTTTTAAATACAAGCTTTATGTAATAAGTTTAGCTATATCCACGCGCATTGCATGTGCTAAGGACAGTTACACTTGGGTTTTCTATGCAGTCTATTACCTTCCTTAACTCGAAAAACATCGAGCTCGTCAGCTTGACCTCCATGAACAGCGAGTTGTTCCACATTGTGATCTTCGGGTGCCGTGGTGTAAAGGTGGTTGGCGTCAACATTGTAGCATCCGGAAATAGCCCCAACACGGATGGCATTCATGTTCAAATGTCGAGCGATGTTAGCATTACACAAACCAATATTGGGACCGGTGATGACTGCGTTTCGGTTGGACCGGGCACTAACGGACTCTGGATCGAACGTGTCTTTTGTGGACCTGGGCATGGCATTAGGTCGGTGACAAAACGCAAAGAACTTTACCTCTGCATGCAGAGCATACATTAAAAAAATCTTAACTTCAAATCATTTGGTGTATTAAATTCTGTCGGCAACGAAAATTTTGAAAAGAAAAAAAATGTTGAAAAAAGACCTTAAATATTAAAAGTCAGGATAGTTTCCTGCAAAACGAGAAAAGTAAGCAAGGCTTCCTATTTAACCGAATCTTTCTTTCCTGCATTATGACAAAAAAAAAACATTTTCTTCTTACAGCATCGGGAGCCTAGGGAAGGGACCGGAAAATCAAGAAGACGGCGTCCAAAACGTGACAGTAAAATCGGTCGTATTCTCAGGAACTACAAACGGTCTCAGGATCAAGACATGGGGAACCAACACGAGAGGCTTCGTGAACAGGGTCGTCTTTGAGGACGCACAGATGCGAAACGTTCAGAATCCGATCATCATAGACCAAAAGTACTGCCCGTACAACACCGGCTGTCCTGACCAGGTACTTAATTCAATTTCTTCCGTTGGAACCGTATTCATTATATATAACCTTGATCGGATTCTGATTCTGATTCTGATTTTATTGTTTCAGAGTTCTCATGTGAAGGTAAGCCAAGTGAAGTATGTGAACATTAGAGGGACATCTGCAACACAAGATGCAGTGAATTTTGACTGCAGCTCAAGCAATCCTTGCACTGGGATCACAATGCAAGATATAAAGCTCACATATGGGAATAGAGCAGCACAATCCTATTGCAAGAATGCTAATGGTGCTGCTTCTGGATTTATGACCCCAAGCAGCTGCCTTTGAGTTAATTTCCTATGTCTTAATTTGTCGTATAATTGATCGGTCATTGAGGGGGTGAATTATATATATTTAAGGAGTTTAAGCATGTATTTGTGTAATTTAATTTGGAGAAATATGCGTGCATGTCCCTTTCATTGATGAATGTGTGACATTGATCATATTGTTATTAATATTTGAATATTATTGATTAAGATACCTGTTTTTAGTCAAGGTTACCTGCTAGTTATAAAGAAGATTTGTGTCAAGAATAAATTAAAAAGATACCAATTTGAAGATTGAGTAGCTAGATACCTGTATTAAAATAAAGAAAGCAAATCATATATATAAACCTTTAAATATATACCATGAAAATGTAATGCAATCAATATATATAAACTTTTCTTTAGCAATATGGGATTTGCTTCTATATTGGGTTACGGATGAGAGGAAGAAATTTGATTTGCTTCGATGCAGTTTGGATGCTACTGTCGGATACGATGAGAAGACATTTCGGATGTTGTCGGTTGACAAAGGCTAAAATGATTTCTTTCTTCATGGATGCACATCGAAGAAAAAATTCGGCATACAACATTAATAATCAAAGCATGAATGTGCAGAAAATCTCTGCCATAATAATAACTAAACTCAAAAGTAGCATATGTCTTTTTATCATTTTTGGCAAAAGAAAATCATAAAAATGAAAAAATATTCCTGTATTTTTCAAGCGGCCCATGTTATCAAAGTTTTGACACTTTTCGCCATCCCTCCAAAATAAAAAGAAAGAAAGAAAGAAAAACTCCTCTCATACACGGCAAGAAACCCAGTCTTCTCTCTTAAAAAAGCATAAAGAAAACTACCGATAAAGCACGAAAAGTTATAGAAAAACCCTTGACCTACGCTGCTTACATAGCCAACTAAAATTTTCATATTCACTCGATATGACCATCGATTATTTTATAATTTAAATTTGGCTTGCATTT
The DNA here is from genome assembly GCA_030015575.1 of Agapanthus africanus. Lineage (NCBI taxonomy): Eukaryota > Viridiplantae > Streptophyta > Magnoliopsida > Asparagales > Amaryllidaceae > Agapanthus > Agapanthus africanus. The sequence continues at coordinate 480,254,303 of JASDDO010000010.1, read as the reverse complement.
AACATCCAAGTTTCCACTTATTATTTATGCCCAAAAGTGCAGATGGACACACACACGCGCGCGCGCGCGATATACTTGTCTACATGCAACCGATTACGGAAAATGTCCTTATTTATTAGAACTTTAATACAATTGTATGCACATATCCTAACACAGATCCAAAGGCTAAGAAATATATAGGTTTCTTCCCAAACTGTACGAATAGGTTCCTAATCAAACTATACACATACATAAACCACACATGCAAAAACCTGGTAATATAAACACTAGCAAAATAATTTTGGTGTGCTTGTCATGATAGAAAAAAAGATAGGAACATGAATCTCGTCAATCTGCCCCGAAGGATGGGTGTAATTTTCTATCTCTGTCTTTGGTGCATGTCGTATTGCACCCGTTGCACGGAATAATTTCTCATAAATCACAGCAAAAGAGGGCGAGGCTATTATTTTTAATTTTTCCCCCATTATGGTTCAATCCCACCACATTTAACAACCGTCAACCCCCATTCCGCGCGTGCTTAAAAGTTCCCCTTGGTTCTTCCCAAAATCCCAAAACCCTAAAAATTTCCCCAAATCTCAAACCATGGAAGAAATCAACAACAAGCAAGTAATTCTCAAGCATTTCATCACTGGATTTCTGAAAGACACGGACTTGGAGCTGAGAGAGGCCAGGATAGGCGTTAGGGTTCCTGCGGGATCGCGTGGGATTTTAGTGAAAAATCTCCATCTTTCATGCGATCCCTACATGAGAGGAAGGATGAGGGAGTACTATGGATCCTACTCCCCCCCTTTTCAACCTGGCTCGGTAAATTTCTCTTAAACCCTAGAAAAAGATATCGGTTTTTTTAGTAGATTGCAGGAGAAGCCATCACTTTTGCTTGAATAGCAGGAACCACCCCTTAGTTTGAATAACCTGCACGTTGCCGTTAACTTTTTCCTGTTTCTAATTATTTGTAATCCCTAAAATACCTCTCCGCTAAAATATTAAATACTAATCTAGAACCTTGACTTTATTATTTGAGCAATGTACCTGTTTGGACAATTTTTCTTCATTTATTAATAATAGATATATTATTATGAGTAATGTTGCATATATGTAGTTGTAAAAGCGGACACAATATGAAAAGTTCTAAATAAGAACACATCGAGCCCTAAGCGACATAAGCTGGTGTATCATGCTCTTAGAGTTTAAATGTTTAGTACAAAAGCTGAGAAACTTGTAAGCTGCAAACAATGGTAGACAACAAGATAGACACGGATACCAAATAATCTCACTTCGTTTATTTTTGGGAGAAACCATTCCTTTTATAGATAACCATGAGATTAATGTCCCTTATCCATATATTTCTACTCTTGTATTGAAAACTCTAACAATGTAGATCATGCCATTAATTGATGGTCTCTCTTTTTCAATAAAAGAATTAAAGTAATGAGTAAAATCTTCCAATCTGTTCCTCATTTGAAGATGTCCGCATAGTCATTCATATTTTAAATGATTTTTTTTTAAAATTTAAATTTCAAACTCTCTCATCCCCCATCTATCTAGATTCTAGACACTAATATTTAATCATCTATTCCTATTTCTAGATTATGCTCTAGAATTTCATTATAGAAATCGATTTTAACCATACCCACACGCTAGGTTGACACACCTCTTTGGTTACCGTATTCGTGTCGGGCACGTGTCGGACACGTATCACACACGGATTCGTGCCCGACACGTGTCCGACACATATTTTCCGTGTTGCACTTTGAAACAAGACGGCTTTAGATTCGGACATGTATCGGACACGTGTCGAACACGTTTTAGTGAAATCACGACACAAAAAACTATTTTTTCAATTAAAAGCAGAAAACCTTAATATTATTATAATTTTCTTGATTTGTTGATATTTCTTTTTATTTTACTCAATTTTGCTGCTTAATATAATTTCTATGTGAAATATATAAGGTATTTTTGTTAATTTGTTAGGAAATGCTGATCGAAATTATATGATTTTGCTAAGATTATGTTACGTACGGTTAGGAGACCACTAAAATTATATTGTTATTGTTGAAATATATTAAATACAGGTAGGAAAAAATGCTAAAATCATATTTTTGCTGAAGTTGTGCCAAAATAACTAAGTTTTTTGCTGAGTTTTGATAAATACAGTAAAAAAAATGTTAAAATGCCAAGGTTTTTATTGAATATTTTGTTACAATGATATGATATTATATTTCTTATAATTATATTATCTATATATACCCCTACGTCCCCGTATATTTTGGGATTTTGTTGTATCGCCGTGTCGCATCATATCGTATTCGTGTCCCTGTGTCCGTATCCGTGCAACCTTACCCACGCGCGTTGCACGTGCAAAAAACTAGTATTGATATAGGGCAGGTTCTAAATAATAAGATATGAGATTTTAATGTAACTGCACTGCATAATCCCTATTGTAGTTTTCAAATTCTTGAGAACATGCTTAGTAAATATTTAATTGCGTGTTTTTGTAGATTGGTTTATTATATGACATGTTGGATCTTATACACTTGGTTGATTGAATTCTTTTTTAATAATTTGACATGTCCCATAATTCAAATTACCATATGAATGATTGAATATATGTGTTCCTGATTAGCTGTAACTTGATATACCGGTTTTGCTATTTATTGGACGAAGGCCATAGAGGGTTTTGGGGTGGCTAAAGTTGTGGACTCCGATGATGTGAATTTTGCAGTGGGTGACATTATTGAAGGAATGACTGGCTGGGAAGAGTATAGTTTGCTTACAAAGACCAAGAATTTAGGAAAATTGAGACAGATGATGTCCCTCTTTCATATCATGTGGGTCTTCCTGGTATGAAATTCTTCATACACTGATCCATTTTATTCTAATAAAATCTACATGGTGATATTTTGATCTTTATTACAATGAACTCTTTGAAGCTTATGCATTATTGAAATATTCTTATTCGTTGTTTCAATAAACTGCAATTGGACTGCAAGCTCAAACTTTTGGCTGGTCCCTATCTCTCTATAGTACCATCTTATTTGAATAAGGGAAGACCGTTGTTACATATGTGCATAGAACTATAGGTAGACATAAATACAGAAAACTGGAAAGGTATGTGTATTGTATCGTACTCTCAAAAGGTTTCCAACATTAACTTTTTTTCTGCCATCATATACAATTTTAGAAACATTATAGCTACTTAGGTTCTGTCCTGCTTGCAACTCTTCTTAAAGAAGCTGTATGAGCATGTTGCTTGCTCAACTATTTTTCACTTGAGTCGTATCCACTTCATTTCTACCACAGCAATGTCAATCTTTATGATCATGCTCACACACATTGTACTATAGCAAACAATACAGGCTACACAGTATCTCGACTTCTATCAAAACTAGTGTACTCATGTACAACATTGCTTTCTCAATGTGTTCACATCCTTAGCCCCATCTTGGTATAAACGGATTGATCATCTTGTGTCAAAATATTGGTACCCTATAGGGTTTAGGGTCAGGTGATCATCAGAATGCAATTGTAAAGCTATAATTTGTGAACGACACTCCGTTGCTTGGTGAATATTTTTGGGCCAAATGATTATTTTAAAGTGGACTTTAAACTGCTTCGACTTATAGTCAATAATGATTAGGTTTATTTCCCGAAAAGACTTATTGCAGGGAGGCATGGGAGAACATTTTGACCTACATTTCTTTCAGTTGCCCTTTGGGGGATTCTTTTAGTTAACTATCTAGAAATTCCGATACGGCCGAGAACTCTTAGGTGCAATGATTGGAGTCCACTTATTGAACTCATATAGTAGAAGTTAAGAGGGTTGGACGAGTAAATTTCTTTTTATTACTCTGCTAAATATAGTATTTTGAGCAACATCATCACTACATTATCTTTCTTATATGTCAGATTAGGTTATCAAGAGGATTGATGGGACTTGTAAAATATTATTAGGGAAAGGATCAAAGTCAGGTCAGAGTGGATAGTTGTTAGGAAGGTTTTTTTTTTTAAAAAAAACTTCGAATTTTAAAATAGAGGATGCTTGAGTCAACTGTTTAGGTGATATGTATTCAGTATAATTACTTGGTGGACTTGGTGGTGAAGACTTTTCAAACTACCAGACTCCTTGGTCTAGAATAGTAAGTTGCCAAAAATGCAAAAAGAGCCACAAGTATTTGATGAGAAATAATAACTTAATCCGTATTTTGTAAAGGGGTTATCAAGCATATAAGCTTCTTTTACTGTAGCAATTTACACAATCAGTGACGGATTTGCCATCAACTTGGAGATTTCTTTGGTGCAACGAACATACTTCTGATATATAATTTCAGCAATTTTGATGAAGGCTTCAAAGATGATCTAGTGGAACTACAATGGCAACGTAATAGGTCTTCAGAATTAAGCATGTTCTCAATGAATCAATATCGTAGACAGAGGAGTGCATGTATGGTAAGTCAGGACGACACAAAACTGACTTATAGAAGGTTGCGGATGTGAATCTCTCCATCTGCACTACTACAAAGTGGGTCTTTAGCAACGGTTGGAACCGTTACCGTTGACCCTATCGGTAACCGTTACCAATAGCCCCATCACTAGAAGTATGGCAACGGTTTGAACCGTTACCCCCGTTTGATAACGGGTATAACCATTACCAATGAGTTGTATGACAAAAAACACTTATATCCATCAATTGGTAACAGTTGGAACCGTTATCATAGGGGTGTATAGGTAATGATATCTGAAACATATCACATGCAATAGGTAACAAATCACACGCAATAGGTGGTTGTAAAATTTTTTAACCAATAGGTAACAAATCACACGCAATTATAATATCAACAAATAATATGAAAGAACAAAAAAAATAATAAACACAGATAATAATACAAATATTCATAATATACATCTCAAATAATATACGAAAAGTAAATAATACAAAACAAATGTTTATATCTATGGTCGTTGGGACGATTCACCTCCATCGTTGTCCCGTGACCTAAGGGGACGTCTTCTCTTGAAACTTAAAATTCCCAACTTCATGTTGTATTTCGGGTTGTAGTGGTCTGGATTGCCTTCAAAGTACTATTGTCATCATAAACAAAAAATAAAAAAACTTATCTTTGAACCATATTCAAATAATTACTAAATATTAAGCTTGGTTTAAATATCGACGATATCTTGCGATGAACGTTTGATTCATCATAGGCACAACCAACAGAAAATGTATCGCCTACAATAGCCCATTGTGGAAGTGCTCCAAATTTCTCATGCAGAAGAACCTTTCGAGGATCTAACAACATATAACAAACATAAACAATGTGCATGACTTTATGAATTCCAAAAAACTTGCGCAAAATTAAATTTTGATTGATCGAAAAAATAAATGTATACCTTGCCAACCAATACATGTCCGATGATAGAATTCACATTATTAACAGTCTATATCAGAAACATTAAGAGTTTAGCTAACTTCTCGAAATCAATTCAAGATTCAAATTCAAAAGAATAACAAACATATACTATGTGAGGAAGTACATGGGGTAATTTTTTGAAGATAAGAAATATATCATTGCCAAATGCATGAAAAATCTAAATAATTTTAGGTTAGTCGGCTTATAAAAGGTTATTTGTTTCCATTGTTTTTTTGGCGATTCCATGGAAAGAGGGCAAACGACAATGCAAGGCGCAGAATCAATCAGAGTTATTTGTATTTGGAACCCAGATTATTTGTGGTGCAATTATTAGAATGAAATCAAAATATTTCAACATGCATCATAATGTGTGGAAATCTATTTCATACAAACATAGGAGGAACTAGACAACACTATGTCACTAGCAATGTCCAAGATAGTCAAAAGACAACAATTTTCCCTTCAATATTTCAAAAACTAATTCCTTCCAAACAATCAAAGGAATTGCAGATTGCATGCAAACAAACAATGAAGCAACCTCCAAACAGGATATTCCAAATCTAACATGTGTTGGATACATGTAAACAGAAAAACAATCAAGGATATGTTCCAAAAATCTAAAATTGAAACACAAACAACATTATTACAAGTACATGTATATCTAATCAATCAAGTTAATAAAGAGCATCATCACCATAGGATTTAGGCATAACATAATTGATCTAAACCAAAAAGAATGAAATTACAAACCTTGGAAACACTCTTGCCGAGATAATATGAGCTCCATCTTTGAACTCCAAGGCCTCATATACACCTGAAAACCAAATCAATCAACAAAAATTATCTTTCCCCAAAATCTAGTAATGTGAATAAACGTTACTTTATATGAACTCCAAAATGGTTGCCAAACAAGGAAAAATTAGCATTTTGGAGTTAAGTTTTGCTAACTTTACGATGCTGCAAGTTTAGAAAATTCAACTCCATTCCCAAACAGGGAATTATCATTTTTTTCTAATCTTCCCATGCATTCACTAATTCTCAGTTTTCGCTTTTCTTCTCCTTACTTTTCTTATTTTTCTATTTCCTTTTTATTTAGTGTCCCTCATTTACTCCCCTAACCAAGCTGAGCCTCAGCAACAAAATGCTATGAATTTCAACACAATTACATTTTTCACAAAAGCAAGTTGCAAGATCACAGTTTAGCTAATTACATGATATCTCATCAAAGCATCGGTTCAAAAAGCCTAGAAATTGCATATACTGAAACAATTCCTCATCAATTTCCTTTTTCACAAAAAATCAATGGTGCATGAAACGACAAAAAGAAAAAACGAACAATATCAAAAGAAAGATTTTTCAAGAGGAAGAACAGATCGCTGAATAGAACTCATAAAAACCCAAAAAATGATCCATAATCCCTACAGATCTCATCATTAGAACAATCACATATCCAAACTAAAATCCTGGATCCACACAATCAACAACCTAAAGAAGATTGCTTTTTCAAATGATAACAGCAACAACAATAACACATAATAACACTCAATCAAAATACTAATTTTTACAAATCAAACAAAAAAATTAAAATTAAACCGGTTTGTACTTACCTTTTGACGACCTTCAACGAGTAGAGCAAGGTTCGAGCAGCGGCGGCGAGCTTCAATGAGTTCGAACGGCGCCGGTAGCGACGATTTCGAGCTCGAGTGGTGGCGACTAAGACGGCTAAGAGGCCGGCCGGGCGGGGGCTAGGGAGGCGATGCGGCGGCCACGGAGGAGAGGAGAGGCGGCGGGGACTCGAGCTAGGGCTCGGGCGATTTCGCTCCAAGTTTTCGTAGATAAGGAAAAAAGAGGGTTGATGAAAATTGGGAAAGAAATGGGGAATTTAGAATGAAAGAGTTTTGGGGCCCGCCATATGTTAGCCTTGGTTGCAGTTTCAACCTCTACCAATTCCATGATACCCGTTACGAGTAATTGGTAGCGGTTGGAACCGCTACCAATGCCCCGTTATTGTTGAGCACATTTGTAGTAGTGCTACTATGTCAATAAATTTTACAAAGGCGTAATATTACAAACTTATTATGCAATGGTACAAGTTGAGCTGTGCTTAGTTCTCTCTCATTAACTTGAAATTAGTCTTGTTCTTTGATATTAATTTATTAATATAAACATGCTGATAAGTTTATGAATAACTTGCTCAAATTTATTGACTAATCTTCTCTTAGCATAACATTTTAAAACTTCTTCAAACCAGTAAAAGAAATAAAGAAATAAAATGTGGACTCTATTTCAATTTATGAACATAAATAATCGTGTATCATGCTCAATTAGCAAATAATGACATTAAACTCTGCATCTATTAGGAATGCGTTGGTTACAGCTACTTGCAACATTCCACTGCACTGTGCCTTTGTTTTAATAAAAACTGTAGCACGGAGATCAAGAGTGCCTTGAAAATCTGGTGCTTTGGGTAGATGATGGCATAATTGGGGCCTGAAAATACAAGCAGTATCGTGCCTATTGTATCCAATCCTCAGCCCTAAATCATGTCCTCACATGCCCAAAGCATCATATATACATGTCAATTGTTGATTTTCTTATTAGAGATTTTATTAATGGCAAAGATAAAGAACTAGTGAATGTTGTAAGTAGTTCTATTTGTTTCCCTCCTAAAAGGAGCAATGTAATGTCTTTATTTGATAAGTAGACAAAATTAAAATAAAAATCATTAATGTTAGCCAACTTAAATTATCGTTCATGTATTTTATTTCTTTTAGGGGAAGTTTTGGAATGATATGCCGAAATACGACAAGTTTATAAATGTGAATAAGTAATTTGTGAACATATTAACTTATAAGAAGTAAATATTAAGATTCAAGACTAAATCAAAATTCAGGATAGCAAGCTATATATAGCTCAATTGGTTTTCTTTGTATGATAACTTTGCTATATACACCTCTTTGTTGAAGTTTGAGTAGAGTACCTTTATACTGTTGTAGGTGGAGATATTCACATCCACAACCTTTCAAAGAAAATGAAGTCTTAACTGCCAGAAGAAGTAAGCTTTTATTTATGTATTTAATGTAGATGCACTTAATCAAATTGTGCTTTGGGAATGATTTGCCAACCAAGATTGCTGATATTGATCTCAAGCTGCCCGGACAATAAACATCGAGTTTGAACACATCAAGCTCAAGTCATCAAGACAACAAACTATAACTTTAAGTATGAAAGTTTCTCTTCTCAGAATTTTATTTTCGTTGTAAGTTCAATACACTGGACAGATGAAACGAGGCATGATTTCAGTATATTTTAAATGGAAAGTTCTAAGCCCATGTTTTCGTGCATATTTTTTCCTGGTCTTTTGAAATAAATAATTCAAAAATCCTCCCGCTAACGAATGTTCTTGAATTCATTAGATACAAGAGTCAAATTGCCGTTCAATCTCCCCTCCCCCCCCCCCCCCCCCGGTTTGGATTATCATATGATCATTCTTAAGCATGTGCAATTGTCATCTTGTCATGTAGACCTGAAAGGTATTTGCTGGACCAGGCATGCCAGGGTTTACAGCTTATGCTGGATTCTATGAGGTTTGTTCCCCAAAAAAAGGAGAGTACATTTTCGTTTCTGCTGCATCTCAGCTTGCAAAACTCTATAGCTGTTATGTTGTTGGTAGTGCTGGCACAAGTCAAAAGGTGAGGCATTTTCTAAACTACATTACAATTTTCTTTTTGAGTTTTTGGTTGATATTTTATTTTAAATGCCAACTTCAGATTGACCTTCTAAAGACTAAACTGGGGTTTGATGAAGCCTTCAATTATAAGGAGGAATCAGACCTAAACGCAGCGTTGAAAAGGTCAGTATACTATAATGTCCTAATCAATCTCTCTTTTTATGTATTCTATAATGTAATGTATTCTAGACATATTAACATGTGCCGGTGACTAAAATGCAATAAGATAAATGTGATTCACGTTTCTATTTAAACCAGTTAGGTGCACGTGCTACGCACATGGATCTTTGTCATTTTGATAAATTTATTTTTGTTTAACAATTTTCCAATATGCTAGAAAAAAAATTTAAAATTACAGAAGCATTCTGTCTATATCTTCCTGTCATATATTTTTTTTCCTTCAAATTTTGAGAGAGAAATAACGTAACTTCAAGAAAAATTATTCTCTTAAATCTTAAAAAGTAAGCTATGAATTTGATGCAGTTGGAGCCATTTAAACCTATCTATATTGCAAAATAACAACTAATTGCAAGAATTAAAGGAGCAAAATTGAAAGGAACAAGAGAATTGAATCAAACTAAGCATAATTGAAATGAACCAAGGAATAAAATCAAACTAACTAAAAGATTTTGATGAGATTCCCAAACTCTAACAGGAATTGAAAAACTAGAAATTAAGAACAAACTTCATATCATTTTCGGCATAGCCGCTTCTATTCTCTGCTTGGAGTATATAAAGAGGATGAGGAAGGGGATATTTGCAGCTAGGACCTTAACTATACCCATTTTACAACTAAGCCTCTTGGCCTATTATGCTTGAATCAACAACTTGCAAATAAGCCCTAAGCCCATTATCATTTGTATGAGAATTTAAGTATCTTCTCAAATCTTTGACATGGGTCTTAACATTTTTGCATGAATTGCACACACAAAATACTAGTTCATATGTAATTGACGATACCCTCATATTAATAAGATCTAATGTAAAGTGAAATGGATGATGAGTTGGACTCCTCTTTCTTTAATGTTTATGTCAATTTAAAAAAAATATATATCAGGTATTTTCCAACAGGAATCGACATATACTTTGACATCGTGGGCGGTGCCATGCTCAATGCAGCGCTCCTCAACACGAGACCTCAAGGTCGGATTGCAGTGTGCGGGATGGTGTCTCGACAAGGAGTCGGGGTCAACACCGTTGGAATCCAAAACTTATTTTATCTCATAACCAAACAAAACTTATTTTATCTCATAACCAAACGAATACGAATGCAAGGGTTCCTTCAAAGCGACTACCTCCACTTGTTTCCTCAGTTCTTGGATTGCATAGTAAATTATACAAGCAAGGTAAGATTGTTTATATTGAAGATACAGGTGAAGGGCTTGAGAGTGGCCCAGCTGCGCTTGCTGGGTGGTTTTCTGGTAAGAATGTCGGCAAGCAAGTTGTGTGCGTGTTGAGAGAATGATTTGTGACGAAACCTTAGTTTGCTGTTTGAATGTTATATTTGTATTTGATTTTGTTGTATGTTACCCTTGAAGAATTTGTGACTTAAAACAACACAGCAATTGTGTAGGCCGCATAGATTGAATATTAATGTTGGAAGAAATAAATAAATAAAAAATAAGCCATGCATCTTTGGTTGTAAACTAGTGGCACAATAGTCTGAAAAATATTACAATGTTTAAATTTCCAGGTTTAAATTTTCATGTGAATGATCTTTATCGTGAGCTACAAATGCAAGATGTTCAGCGTCTCTTTGACGTGGGAATAACTGGCAATCTAATTATCATGAAAAAATATTTTCTAAGTGTCTAAAAGTATTTACATGTCTCTCTAAAACAGAAATAGCCCAATCAATGATTTTCTCTCAGTATCTTGCTTTTTTGCATTTAAAATAAATAAGCAATGCCCATATTGAACCTCAGCATCATTGTTTCAACAGATTCAATTGTTGACTCTTACCATTTTAAAAGATACTACGAAGATTGTCCTTAAAACCATTGGCAAGGTTGGGTATGTGAGCTTTCCCTTCATGGATTATTTTGTTTCTTCCATTCAGTTAGAATATATACTTCCAAATGTTTGATAAAATTACTCCGTGAACACTTTGTTGATTAATTTCATTTTTTTCTTTAGTAGGTTCTCATTTTCCCTTTGTTTATGGCAATTAAATTTAGTAATGTTGGTTATGTCTTGTATAATTATATTTAGTATGGTGTTCTTTTCTTTCTTTTTTCTTTTTCTGATTTGCTGAACTTTCAGTAAACATTGTGTTCCTCTTTTCACCAATTATTGGTTTAACGTATAGATTTTAAGAAAATAGATACCAAAATCTTAAATGGCAAAATCTTTATTTTTTTTGAGAGGTTTTGGATCATTCGGAATCGGGAGATTCATGTCAGAGTTTCATGTCAGAGTACTGTGATGTAAAGTAGATTGAGTATGTAATATATTTTTATGATTTTCATCAAGTTGGTTGCATTACATATTGTGAGTGTTAGAAGACAAATGCTTTCAGCAAATATTTTTCATTTTTATTTTCCATGAATGGTGTCTAAAATATGTATTTGTAAACCGATCTGGCTTTTCCCAGCTCAACCAACATAACTGGATATAAAGTCTCTTTGTACTTCAGACTTGAAAAGTTTACATTTTACTTGGTCTTAAATAATAGGCTGACAAACCCTGAATTATCATCATTTTTCATTTATATTTCTTACATTCAATATCCTGAATTTCTTTCATTTATATGTCTGGTTCCATTAACTTCTACTTGGTTTCTCGTGATGTGAATTTCGTGTGTTGATTGAGGACAAAAATACATATTTATTCAACCTTCTGCCTGTTTCTCACGATATTTATCTCCATTTCCTGTGCTTTTGGAAGCTCTTTAACCCCGAATAAATAAAACATAGCATGTGAAACTGTTCAATCCTCATGGTAATACTATCCTTCCATCAAATAAAAAAAGAAAGAAAAAACAGAAGATGCATCATATTTTTCCTTTTTATTTTCCGTAGTATTTAGTTGTTTTTTGTTTCTCCAATTTGATGATTTAGCATATTCTGTGTTTGGAAGTATATGTTTTAGGAATATTTTATAGCTGGGATGATTTGAGGTGGTGTGTCTGAATGTTTGAATTAAGATTTTGCTTCTTAAATGCCTTATTATCGCATTCTTAATTTCCTTTAAAATCTTAATTAATCATGAATTGAGGTAGCTTTTTGTAAACTTGAAACCATACAGCTAAAAACTAATGGCAGCATGGTGTAAAGACTAATGACCATATGGTTGGGCTTAGTTGTACAATTGTTTTACTGCTTTTGTTGCCGATTTCTTTACTCTTGCTGTTATTTTCTAGCAAATTTAGCGTAGAACTTCTTGTATATCGTGGTACTAACTTTCTTTTTGCTAATCCCTGCGCCTGTTTCAAATTTTGATTCGTTAAGATTGTACCATTTTTATTACTGAAAGAGTTAGAAAACTTCAGCTTCACAAATCTGGACGTTTGGAACCTAGCCTTTGTTGTATGTGTTGTTACCTAAAACCCGAACCCGGATTTTCAAATTGCATATATTTAAAAATAAGCTTTAAATCTACAATAATCCTATCATATAAATTACGAGCAGAAATGACATCGAAAAGAGAAGCCTAGAGATACTAATCCTATTCCAAATGTTGATGATAGAAGACAACAAAGAGGAAAAATATTTTATTGGCTTAGGAAAAATAGTAGTCCATATAACTCTCTAGAGAGTTTTAGATCACCTCTTCTAACAAATATTTAATAACTAATCAAACTGATTAACTAAAAATAACAACTAAATAATATCTATAACAATATTCATAACACTACCCACAAGCCGGAGCGTAGATGTCAATCATGCCAAGCCTGTACAGAAGACAATCGAAAACTGGTCGAGAAAGAGATTTGGTAAGAATATTTGCTAGCTGAGTCGCAGAAGAAATATACTGGAGTGCAACCATCTTATCTGTAATTTTGTCACAAATTAAGTGACTATCTATCTCGATATGTTTGGTCCACTCATAAAAAACTGGATTCTTAGCAATGTGAATTGCGGCCTTGTTATCATAGAAGAGTAGTCGGAAGAGAAGAACCCCAAGATCTATCAGAAGAGAGGTAAGCATGCTAACTCAGCAACTGTATGCGCCATAGATCTATATTAAGTCTCAGCAGATGAACGGACCACTATATTTTGTTTCTTACGCCTCCACGTAACCAGGTTTTCTCCTAAGAATACACAATAGCCATTAGTGGAACGGCGATCGTCAATAGACTCAGCAAAATCAGCATCCGCAAAGGCTATGAGCGATAACGCAGATGATGGTTTATAGAGAAGGCCCTGTCCTAGAGAACGTTTGATATATCTGAGAATATGCTCAACTGCTTTAAGATAAGAGGTCAAAGGATTTTGCATATACCGACTCACCATGCTAACGACTAAGGCAATGTCTGGCCGAGTAACAATGAGATAAATAATTTTTCCAAATAGACGTCGATATTGTCCTGGATCGAGTAGTAGAGAATCCGAGGAAAAGCTTAATCGAGATAGCTTGACCGAGGAATCCATAGGGGTGTTTACTGATTTACATCCCAAAAATCATGTGTCAGATAGAAAATCACGTGCATACTTGCGCTGAGAGAGTTGAAATGTGTCAGAATTCCATGATACTTCAATTCCAAGGAAATATCTAAGTGGCCCAAGATCCTTGGTATGAAAATGTGAAGCTAAATATTCTTTCACCTTGGAGATGCTAGCGGAATCATCTCCGGTAATAATAATGTCATCAACATATACCAACACCATTACCCTACCCTGAAGACGATAGTAGGTAAAAAGAGACGTGTCGACGCGACTACATTTGAAACCAATCTGTCATAAAATCATACTAAATTTTTCAAACTAGGCATGTGGTGTCTGTTTCAGTCCATATAACGATTTGCGTAGAAGACAAACTATAGACTCCCCCGGTCGTTCAAAACCAGGAGGCTGCTGCATATAAATAGTCTCTGATAGATCGCCATTAAGAAAGGCATTTTTCACATCAAACTGATGAAAATGCCATGCCTTAGAAACAACCAAGAATATAAGAACACGAACTAATTTGGCAACTGGGGAGAAGGTCTTAACATAGTCTAAACCATCCTGCTGAGTAAATCTTTTAGCTACCAATAGAGCTTTGAGACGGTCAGTCGTCCCATCTGGATTTTGCTTGACAGTAAAGACCCATCGACACCCAACAATCTTCTTATCTGAAGGCGGAAATACTAATTTCCAAGTTTGATTGGAGCGCAGTATGGCAATCTCTTTTAACATAGCAGCATGCCCACCTGGGTGATCAAGTGCTTCCTGAATAGAGGAAGGAAGAGTGATGGCAGATAGGGAAAAAAATAAACTAACGAGCAGATGGGGTCAGTCTATGATAGGAAATAAGATTAGAAATCGGATGAGCCATAGTATAGAAACGGTTACCATTGCGTAAGGCAATAGTAAGAGAGATCTTCTTTGGAAGACAACGGTAGTAGAGAATCAAGAACAGTAGGCTGTATTACAGGACCTACAGAAGAATCGTTAGAAGAATCAATGGTAGTGTTTACCGCCGAAAACGGGAGACGGAACCGCGTAGGTCGTCTTACCTGAATTTGGGTGCAGATGCTATTTGGATTTATCCGTCCACCTCTCCGAAGATGCCAAGTTGATTTATGGCACCGTGTATCGGAGGTCTGGACGGATGCGGTCGTTGTAGCAGACTTTGTCAGATTCCCCCTCGTTTACGAGGGGGTTTTGATTGTGGGAACGCTCTTCCCTGCAGGCACAAGCCCCTACAGTTAATTACGTTACCGCATCGTGGTAACCACTTTCTCCTGCTCCAGAAGTTCACTTCGTGTCGTGTGTGTTTGTTTTATTTTTGGTTGCCTGTGGATTGTATACGGAGACTAATTTGTGTCGTCGCCTGTAGGGCGTGGATTAGTCCAAATCCGTATATTCTTAGATTTGGGTTTGGTTTGATTTAAGGATCGTTAATCTCGTTTGGGATTAAGATCAACTTAAATGTTTGTTGAGCATACGTTAATCTAATTTTAGACTAAGATCTACTCAACTGGATTTTGGGATCATTCAGACTCAACAAAAGAGCATTTGGGCTTTATTGCTTTAGTTTAAGAATGTTACGATCCATCGTTAGTTTAAGAACATTACGGTCCATAGCTAGTTTAAGGACGTTGCGGTCCGTTGAGATGTTCTCATCGGTTTGGAGATGCACCAAAGAGTTGTTGGTTGTCGAGACCCTCCACCTCTCTGAAGACGTTGAAGAATTAAAACGACATGTATCAGATGTGTGGAGAGATGTACCCTTGACCCAAATTCCAGATTGAGGGGAGAGATCATGGTGGACCATCTGAGAATCATTAGTCATTTTTGGAAGACTAGGATTAACTTAGAAGTTGTATGATGGACATCATTCTAGTCAATTAGTTTGGGAAGTCGGCATAGAGGCTCAGTCTATTTGGAGATCCAAGACGTCTTAATCTCAAGAGAACTTAGCTAATTTGGAGCTGAAATTGGCTTCTTATAGTGTTAAACACTAATATATGCTCGGTGCTCACGTGCTCTCACGTGAATCTCTAAAGCAGCGTTAAACACTGAAATTTGGGGCGCTCACGTATGGCATGTGAGGCGTCTGAAAGTTGGCGCTGTATACTTGGGTCCAAATCCCCGTTTATATCTAAGTGTTAAACACTTAATTCATGTGGCCCTCACGTGTGAACACGTGAGGCGCCCCAAAGTTGGACACTGCCTCTTGGGATTTATTCCCTCTTCTTTTTATAAGTGCTAAGCACTTAGCTCATATAATACTCACGTGCGAACACGTGAGATGCTTAAAATGTGAGCGTTGTCTTTGAATTTTCCTATTTTCCATATAAGTGTTAAGAAACTGTTTGGGGGTCACGTGGGAACACATGAGGCGCCCCAAAATTGGAACTGTCTTTGGGTTTATTCCCTTTTTCATGTAATTGTTGAGCGCCCGTTTTAAGGGGTCACGTGAGAGCACGTGATTCGATCTCAGTCATTTCTTTTTGTTCATCAGAGATGCTCACATGGGAACACGTGAGCCTTCGTTATAGCGTCGAACACTAATGAATTCTCAGTCTTTTCTTTTACATGCATAGAGATTTTAATCCGAGTTTTGAGAATTTTAGGTCCCTTGTTTTATAAGAATTAAATTCTTTTACAGGGTTAAACCCTAGTTTTATCAGAGAATAAATTCCTGTATACTTTTGGAAGAAATAAATTCTTTGAACTTAGTTCTTTCCCCTAGATTTTAAATCTGCATAACAGAATCTCCCCGATGAGAATTAAATTCTTAACTTGTGGGGAGATTTGCTTCTGCAGACCTCAAATAGAGAAAGAACTAAGTTCTTTTTTGAAGGGTTAAACCCTTAGAGAGAAAATAATCTCTGTACTTTCTTCTTAACTAGGATTTTGTTTAAGAAGGGGATTTTCTTCCTCTAGAGAATTGAATTCTCTTTTCCTCCTTTTCTTTTGTTTCTCAAAGCTTATGGGGGGCTTTCTCTGTTGTCTCTCCTCCTCTCCTCGCTCCTATTTATACGAGAAGAATAAGAATCAATTTGTTAAGAGAATCTCTCATTGAAAGATCATGATTGATTCCATGATCTTTTAGATCAATCAGTGAATTTTATTCACCGTTGGATTTTTAATATAAAGACTCTCTGTTTAACGGAGGAGATTTCTTATTTGTTTAACAAGATTAGGAAATATTTTCCTAAAATAGAATTTTATTCTATCAAACTATCACCGTTGGATCTTTGATCCAAAGGTCTTTTATTTAACAACAGAGAAGATGTTTCTGTTTTAAAGAAGATCAGGGATATATTTCTCATATATATAGAATTTAATTCTATCAGATAGTTTAGAAAGATTTAAGGAAATATTTTCCAAATAGGGTTTTGATCCTTTTATTTAGACTTTAATTCTATCTCATAGAATTTTATTCTTATCATATGAATATCTTGTTAGTTTAACAAGATTAGGAAAATATTTTCCCATGATAGAATTTTATTCTACCAGATGATCACTGTTGGATCTTAAATCCAACGGTTCCTTGTTGAGTAGAATTTAATTCTACGTAGGGAAGTGCCCTCACGTGTTTAACACGTGGGCTGTTTTAGCCTAGCAATTATTTTAATTGTTGTGTCTATATGCATTGCATATAGGCACTCTCGTGTTAAACACGTGGGCTTTTTTAGCCTAGCAATTGTTTTGATTGCTGTGCCTATATGCGTTGCATATAGGCACTCACGTGTTAAACACGTGGGCTGTTTTAGCCTAGCAATTGTTTTAATTGCTGTGCCTATATGCGTTACATATAGGCAAACACTTGTTAAACATGTAGGCTGTTTTAGTGAGGAACTTTCCCTCCTTCTTTTCTTTTTTTATAAGGGAATAAATGCCCCTCAGCGTTGTTCTCACGTGGCTTGCACGTGAGTGCAACGCTGTCACCTTTTCCGCCTTTCATGAACTGCTGAGATCGGTTCACCTTCTTACTCTGATTCCTATGGGTCAACTATCTTGTTCCCCATGCCCTTTTTCCGGGCCTTGGAAATAGTTCCACCATGCACGGAATTTTTCGTGCCTAGATTTGAATATTTCTCTTTATAACCCGAGACCATGTATTCCTTCTTCTTCTCAAAGAGAAACCCATTTCTATTAACAGAACTCAAGGCAAGTCATTTTCCAAAGAAACAAACCAAGAGCTATGGCTTGCGATCGTCCTCACGCTTGTCGGCAACCATAGGAGGCGCCCATCGAGGAGACTATTCCTCGCTTTGCTGCGCGGCTAGTAGATCCCCTTCTCACCGACGCTCAATGTGACGTGGTGATGTATGAGCTCCTGACTCGTAGGGGCTCTCCTCTTCCTATGGGCTCTATTTGGCTCCGAATGATCTTTCTATCCATGCTTACCGACATCCCCCTTCATCCGATAGAGATGACTCCGGCAATTCTCGATGTGGCGGAGGACAAGATCGAGCGCTTTCACGAGGCACGTTTGATTACCCAGTCTTTGAGGGACCGATCAGTTCAGTTGCTAAGCCAGATACAAGCTCGGCAGGCTATCATGTCTGTCTTCGCTGATGAGCACGGTGCTAATCGATGGGGAGCAACTCCTCGCGAAGACCGCCGTTTCGACATGGTGGAGAGGGCAGAGAGGGAATTGGAGAACTTTGTATATTGTTTTGTTAACCCTTGTATCTCTGATCCCATATTTGGTGATCTCTTCCTTGTAAAGTAGTATGTTTATATTAACGTATTTCTCTTATTATTGACTGTTGAATGTTTTCTGTTGAATGTTTCATCTTCATCATATATTCGTACGTGTATCTCGCTTATGTGCATGAGCTTTATACTTTGCCCTTAGGAATGTTTGCTAAGTGCTAGCGCCATTGTTGTGTCGTGCGCTAGGCCTTTTTACAGATACATAAATCAGCATGCTTTGAACACTAGTTCCATTTAAGTACGTATGCAGTTGTAAATGAACGCTTAGTCAGGTGTGAATCAAATGCTCTCCTTGTTGCCTTGCATGGTTGGTGCTCATGGGTTGCGCCTTTCTGTCTTGGCTTGACGTGAAGTAGTTTACATACTCATTTTGGAATTTGTTTAGTTTACCTTCCTTGGGTTTGTAGGCAAACTTGTCCTAACGTCACAGTTAACCCCTGCTATTTACGACAGAGGTCCGTTAGGGTATGTGGTACTAGGGTTTTATCCGTCGTACCGTCGCGTTGGCTGATGCATTCCTCGATATGCAATATTACTGTTCGAGTAGCCCCGCGACTGTCGTGTCTCTGATCCCTTCGGGGGCTGGACAAGACGTCTTCAAGTAATCTCCCAGGTCATATTATCGTCGGGAGAGCACATTCTCCCTAGAAATCGTGAGGATTTCCAAGTGTTCATCACCTCCGTGAGTCGTAAGGATCTCACTCGAGTATTTTTTCCTTACGAATCGTGAGGACCCGTAAGTAGCTTCTTTATTTCAGTGGCATGTAACTTTGGCAAATGTGGCCCGTAGATGGTCCATCTTGACCTCCTTATAGGGCAGGGATGGCTTAGGAAACAGGTTTGGATCTGCCGCCTAAGACTTTTCAACTTTATGAGCCGTGAGGGTCCCATAAAGACTTCTCTCCCTACGAGTCGAGAGGATCCCATAGATATATTTTCTCTTGAGAGTCGTAAGGATCTCACAAGAGAATTTTCCCCCTTACAAGTCGAGAGGACTCGTAAGTTGTTTTTTTCCCTCCTTGTCGATATTCGACTTTGGAGAGTATGGCCAGTGGATAGTATACAATAGTCCATCTTGGACCTACTTGCGGGGCCCCAGTGCTTAGGAAACAGGTTGATATCCCCGTTGCCTAAGGCTTTTTCCCTACGAGTCGAGATGAGTCGAGAAGTTCTCGCATGAACATTGTTTTCCCTATGAGTCGAGGCGAATCGAGAAGTTCTCGCAAGGATGTCCTAACGTCACAATTAACCTCTGCTGATAGAAGCCAGTTAGGGTCTGTGGTACTATGGTTTTTGTTCGTCGTAACGTCGCGTTGGCCGATGCATTCCTCGATACGCAATCTTGCTGTTCGAGTAGTCCCGCGACTGTCGTGTCTCTGATCCCTTCGAGGGCTGGACAAGACGTCTTCAAGTAATCTTCCAGGTGATATTACCGTGGAAAGGCAAGCGTTAGGGATATTCCATGCCGCTTTTCACTTGAGGTTAGGCTCAGTTTGGGGACCCCTGATGAGTCATAACCACTCCGCGCTGGTGTGGGATGATCTCCGATAGTCTTTCAGGTTTTATTTGAATTGTCGTCAAGACCCTGAAGCTAGAGATCTTCCTTTACTTCGTTTGTTGACATTGTGTCTGCAATATTGCGACAAATGTCAGGGTTGTCTCTAAAATGTCTGTGAACTGTCGAGTCTTGGAACTAGGGACTTTGCCATGGCTCCGTTTGTTGATGTCGCGTTTGCATCCTGCTGGAGTGAGAAGGAACGCCTTGGTGATCTCTAGGCTGTAGATGTTGTCGTCAAGACCCTGAAGATAGGGATCTTCTTTCGCTTCGTTTGTTGACATTGTGTCTGCTATATTGCGACGAATGTCGAGGTTGTCTCTAGGTTGTCTGTGAACCGTCGAGGCTTGGAATTAGGGACTTTGCCATGGCTCTGTTGTTTTGACCCTGGGGTCGGTTGTTGACATAGCGTCTCCATCCTGCTGGAGTGAGAAAGAACGCCGTTACTGATCTTTAGGCTGTTTGTGAACCGTCGAGATTTGGAACTAGGGACTTTGCCATGGCTCCGAGGTAGTCTCTAGGTTGTCGGTGAACCGTTGAGGCTTGGCTTTCCCTTTGACGAAGCCTGGTAGAACAATGCGGTTCCCTTTTTGTTTGTGCACATGGATTGTATACAAGGGTTGATGTGGACTCACCTGCAGGGCAGAAGTTTCATTTTTTTTGTTTCCGCGATGCTCTATCATTTCAGCTCTTTATATCGCGAAAGTCGCGATTGCCCAATCATTTCGGTTGTTTTATCGTGGTGCCTAATCATTTCGGCTGTTCTTTCTTTTTACTCGCTGCTTTTTATTGCGAATTGCCCAAACATTTTGGCTGTTTTTATATGCATATATTTTGCTCGCTGATTTTTATTGCGAGTTGCCCCATCATTTCGGCTATTTCATATGCATTTTTGCTCGCTGATTTTTATTGCGAGTATGGAACTTGAGATCTGATACCAATCTTAGCATCAACATCGCTGCGACTGGAATATTGCCAGGAGCGTATCATCGTTTGTCGTGAAAGGACTTGGAATTTGATATCGATTTAGGCATCAGCATCGCTACAACTGGGATATTACCAGGAGCGAATCATCATTTGCCTTTATCAATTTGAACAAAGGTGGCTTAGCAAACAGGGTTAGGATTCTGTTGACTAAGGCTTTTTGACTTTACGAGCCGTAAGGGTCTCATAAAGGTATTTCTCCCTACGAGTCGTGAGGATCTCGTAGACGTATTTTCTCCTTAGGAATCGTGGGGATTCCTAAGTGATATCTTTTCTTATAATTCGTAAGGATCTTATAAGAGTATTTTCCCCTTATAAGTCGAGAGGACTTACAAGTGTCGTTCACCATACGAGGGCATCCCTCGTCACTGGTGGGACTTGGTGAGTGAACGTTTATTTACGCCCGTGGATTGTATTCAAGGATCTATATTGACCGCTTGTAGGGCAGTTTGGGGAGTGTGATGGCTTAAGAACAGGTTTAGGTCCCTGTATCTTAAGGTTTTTGAATCCTATGAGCCGTGAGGGTCTCATAGGGGGGAATTCTCCTTATGAGTTGTGAGGATCCTGTAAGTGCAATTTCTTCTAAGGAATCGTGGGGATCCCTAAGTGTGTTGCTCCCTTGTGAGTCGTAAGGATCTCACGCAGGTATTTTCTCTTCACAAGGTCGAGAGGACCTTGCAGGTATTTTTTTTAACGAGATTGCGCCCTGTTTCGCCCAATCAGAGCAAAGCTCTGTTTGAATTCAAAATTTAAATTTTTGAAGCAACGCTTCAAGTCTCAGGCGCAACGCGCCGCGTGTCTGGCGCTAATACATCAGCGCAGCGCCCAAGAAGGCGCACCCAATCAGAGCAAAGCTCTGTTTAAAGGAAGCAACGCTTCAGATCCTTTGCGCTGCGCGCGACGCGCCACGTGTCCAGCGCAGATACATTAGCGCAGCGCACCCAATCAGAGCAAAGCTCTGTTTAAAGGAAGCAACGCTTCAGATCCTTTGCGCTGCGCGCGACGCGCCACGTGTCCAGCGCAGATACATTAGCGCAGCGCGCCCAATTAGAGCAAGGCTCTGTTAAAGGAAGCGCCGCGCTGCGCTCTGCGCTGTGCGACACGTGGCAACACAGTTGCGCTGCGCGACACGTGTCAGCGCAGATGCGCTAGCGCAGAAAAAGGGGCTAAGTGCCAAAGGCAATTTAGCCATGCAAAATTACATGCACTTGATAACAACAAATTAAAATACGATGCACAAGCACAACAAAGAGCTCAAATAAAAAGAACACTTAACAGATAATAAAATACTTAATCAAAACATTTATTTATTATTAAATTTAAAAAAGATCACCGAATACGGGATCAGAGAGACAAGGGTTCACAAAAAGGAAAAGAAAATTATTCAGCTCCCTCTCCGCCTTCTCCATCATGTCGAAGCGGCGATCTTCCCGAGGGGTAGCCATCCAACGGTCGACGCCGCACTCCTGGGAAAAAGTGGCGATGACGACTCGACGAGCCCGTATCTGGCTCAGTAAGTAGAAGGAGAAGTCCCTCAGGGCTTTGGTGATTGTCACGCCCCGCTTCCCAAAATACGGAATACGAGGGGTAGACAAGGCCAGCCATGCTCCTACGGTCAAGGAAATGTCCTGCCGTAGTCACACTTCGGCTTCTAGTTTATCATGGTAAACAGTATATAATGCGCAGGTAACGAGAAATGCAGTAACTGAAGTAAACGATGTAAAGACTGACCTGAGGTGGAACAAATGAATGTAACTCGAGAAGGCAAATCAAGAAGTCTGTGATGCACTGGTCCAGGCTAAATCGTCTTCTCACACTGAGCATGCATACTCAGGTCGTCAGAGCGACACAATAGCAATATAATGTATATAATCAAGTAATAGTTCTAACAGTGGTGAAGAATATGAATAACAGTAAATCAATAACAGCATGAATATAAATGAGCAGAGATAAATGCAGCGGAAAAGTAAAGCAGTATATCAATATGTCACGAATGTCAACACAGTATAGAAGGAATGTAAATGACAGTAACCCTATCAGTCTCTAAGTCTCACTACACAGGTCAATAAGCCTATCGTCAGTCCAAGTGTGAGAGTCAACCACTCGCGAGTGTCCTCCACCCAAGGGTAGAACCCAAGGGCAAGGGACCACGGGCCCAACATGTAACGAATGTATCACGGTGTATATAGCACATACCCTGTAAATCTCCATATAACTCCCTAAATATATAAGCCGGCATGGGACTCCCGAGATTCTGTTGAATTCACACTTGAACTACCCCACACCCCGTGGTCTACATCAAACGCTAACCATAACCCTAAATACTAATCGATCCGTGACAAGTCTGCGCGAGAACTGGAGGCAGGACCTCCATCAAGCACGTCCCGACTAATACCTAAGATAAATGGCAGTGTCGGATGCCTTATCTGTGACATCCGTGCAAGCGCTTCCATAAGTGTCCCATACCACTTATAGTCACACGTACACGCATCTCACAGACGTCGACAATGCAAAAGTATAAAAGGGACACTGATTGTGCACAAGTACGTATCACTTTCACTTAATCACGAATACTCGAACACTGACGTACTTGCCACAATCAACACTAAAATCTAACATTGGATAAATGCACGATGTCACTAGGTTATCAATACAATGACATGTGTATGGCATGATGCGTGAACAAGTATATAAACATGGTGAGGATGTTATGAAACCGCATTCTTTCTCTTGTACGATTTATCATGAAACATATGTATATAATTTGGCGAAATGACAAACAGGTAGTAATTAATATGTTCAGTTATCTATCCATCTAATTTGGTTTCGAGCCAATCGGATTTCAGGATCATTAGTTATAACTGTTTCATTTTAAGCGCACGCGGCTGGAAATCCAATTTCAGAATCAGGAATCCATTTCGCAACGCATTTTAACCCCTGTTGGGATCATAATTTAGCGATGCTACAGTTGAATGAATTCTAGGGTTTTCAGTAAGGTTTTCAACGCAACAAACGGATCTTCAATCGCGTCTGTACGTTAGGAGTTACTATCTATTTAACACTAATATGTCAGTTCTGATTTTGTTGGGACTGTTATGCGTCCCGATCTTCTAAATTACAGATTAAATAGTAAATGATAACGAAACAGGATGAACCTAATCGTGTTGTCTAGCTAACAGAGTTACCTACAATAAGCAGCGGAGTCCCGCAACCTACGAGTTAAGGAAGTTCTATGGTATCCATTACGGAACAGCAAGCGCAATCTGAGTCGCTCTGGACTGCAGTCCAAAGTCGCACTCCGATCAAATTTTCATCACGATTTAAGTACAGGAATGTCTGGAAACTAGCATAGGGTTAAAGTTCGTCGAGTTAGCTTCGATTTGAGCCCTCGAACGCACCGTTCTACTATGTATATGATTTATGGTGAATTTAACGATTTTCAGGTGCAATGAATTTACAGTTTTACGATTAAACTTGGGGGTAGTCATTTTGGTCATTAGCAGTCATATCATCAAACGAAATTTGCACAAGATACTCATCACATCGAGGGCCAACAAGAACAATCTGGTTCCGTCAAAACAGATGAGTAATTTCATTGGGAACACGCGTCGAACAGGTATGGCACAAAAATAATACTAAACTTGCAACTTATAATGCATGAAATTAACGATCGCAATATAGATAAATAGCATGTAAGCAAGTAAAAACTTGCCTGGAGACGTCTTGGGGTTGTATGGCAGTAGCGGCAACGACCGAGGCAGCAGAGATCGATGACGTATGGAATGTGCTCGATGAAATGACCGGGGGCTTAGCTTGCTTGAGTTGGCTTGGGGCTTGAGCTCGGCTCCTCGATGTATTAGCTCGGTGCTGAAGCTTCAGAGGAGGTAGGCCGCCGGTGGTCTCGACGGCAAGGGGTCGTGGATTGCAGAGGGTCGTCACTGGTGGTGAGGCAGTTGCCGCAAGGGGAGCTCGGGTGCGGGAAGGTGAGTGGGGGATAGTGAGTAAGTGAGAAAGAGAGAAGTTTATAGAGAGGGAAAGAGAGAGGAAGGGAGAGAGAGAGCACTGAGAGCGAGAGAGAGAATACAGAGAGGGGGTGAGAGAAACTGGGAGAGAGAGAGAGAGAGAGAATGAGGGACAGAGAGAACGAGGGAGAAGGCTGTATGAGAGAGAGAGAGGTAACAGGGTGAGAGAGAGTTAGAAGGAGAGATTGGGTGAGGGTGAGCGAGGGGAGTGAGGGTGAAGGCGACGACGATGATGTGGATGAAGGGATCCGACCGAGGCGGTGTAGGCTCGCCGGCGTCGAGCGTGCTGGGTGGGGATCGAAGCTCGGTGCAACGGTTAGGGTGTGCAGGGGAGTTGGGTTGATGGAGGGTGTATTCGTTGCGGGAGAAGGAGGAGTTGTTGGTCGGTGGTGATGGGGTGAGTGGAAGAAACTTGGGTGGCGATGGTGGTCGGCGTCGAGAGGTGGCAGGGGTTGAGCTCGGGAGTAGGGGCTCGAGTTGATGGGTGCAGGGGAGTGGGTGTATGCGAAGGCGCTCAGGCAGTGGAGGAAGGGAGGGAGGAGCGAGGTCGTGGTCGTCGCCGCGGGTGAGTGAGAGGGGAGGAGGGTAGCGACGGCGGCGATGGTGGGAGCACGGAGTGCACAGGAAACGGGGTTGTGTGAGGGGGAGAAGGAGGTGGTTGCGAGTGATTGAGGGTGTAGAGAGGAGAGGGTCGTGGGGGTGAACGTGCGCGTCGTGGGTAACGCTCGCGCGAGCGGGGGCGACGGCGGAGACGACGGCGCGAGAAGCGCGCACGCGAGCGGGGAAAGAGCCGTTGAGAAATGAAGGAGATGAACAGTTTCGAGACTGGGCTGAAGCGGGCGCGGGCCGGGCCGGAAAGAAAATGAAGAGGAAAAATGCTGAGGAGAAAAAGGAGACGGGCCGGGGAGTTTGGGCCGGGGAAAGGAAAAGAATTTAATTAGTGAAAAGAAATTGAAACGGGCCGGTGAGTTTTGAAAGAAATGGTAAAAAAGAGTGGGAAAATTGGGCCGGGGCTAGCAAGCAAATAAATTAAAAGGAAGAGGAAGGCACGGGCCGGGCCAAAAGAATTTGAAGATTAAAAGGAGAAAAATAAATGGGGCCGGGCTTTGGAATTTAAATGGGAAAAAGAAATAGGTGTATTCAGAAACAAGATGGGTTGCTGGCTAAAGAAGGGAAAAATGGTGTTGGGTTCAAATGGGGTTTGAAAGATAAAATATAATAATAATTTATAAATAAAATAAATAATTCCTAATTAGAATAAGGAGAATTCTAAAGTACAAAATACGGACTTTGGTATAAACGGGGCCGGGTGTTACAGTGATCAAGAGCGCTTCGAAAAAGCTCTCGATCTTATCCTCGGCCACATCAAGTACTGCCGAGGACATCTCCGCCGGAAGGGGGGGAATGTCGGCGAGCACCGAGGCAAGGATCATCCGAAGCCAAATAGAATTCGGAGGCAAAGGAGACCCCACACGAGTCGAAAGCTCATACATGGCGGCATCGCATTGTTCATCTGAAAGAGAGGAGTCCACCAAGCGCGCAGCAAAACGGGGAACGATGTCCCGGATCGGCACTTCCCACGGTTGTCGGCGGGCGTGAGGACGGTTGCAAGCCATGATTAAAGAAGTTCTCCAAAGGTGAGGAAAGGAAAGGCTCGGCCTTGAGTTATATATAGAGCCAAACACAGAAAATTCTGTGCGCAGCGGAGTTATTTCCAAGCCCCGGGAAATTACAATTTCGGGAATACAAGTTTGACTTGAAAAGAGGAGATGAAAAGATATCTCAGGAGAAGCGGCGCTTCTGATTCTCCAAAATTTAAACTTCAATAAATGAAGCAACGCTTCAGATTCTCTGCGCTGAGCGCAACCCGCCACGTGTCAGGCGCAGATGTATCAGCGCTGCGCCCAAGAAGACGCGCCCAATCAGAGCAGAGCTCTATTTGCCTGAAGCAACGCTTCAGTTGCGCTGCGCTCTGCGCTGCGCGACACGTGTCAGCGCAGATGCGCTAGCGCAGTTGCGCTGCGCTCTGCGCTGCGCGACACGTGTCAGCGCAGATGCGCTAGCGCAGTTGCGCTGCGCTCTGCGCTGCGCGACACGTGTCACGCGCTGGGGCATCTGCGCCAAACTAAATTAAGATTTTTAAGAAATCTTTTCTGTTCTTGTTGAAACAAGAAGATTTTCTTCTGCAAAGCAGAAGCCCTTGGATCAAAGATCCAACGGTGGGGAAAATTCCCCAAATCACTCAGAGGATGATCTCTTTAATAAATTTAACTAATTTGTGAGCACTATAAAAAGGACCTTAATCCTCAATTCAAAGGCATCAACATTTTTCTGGAGAACTCAAGAACTTTAAACAGAGAGAGCTCTGAAGATTTAAAAAAAAAAAAAAGAAAAGGTAAAGAACCTTCATGGATTAGAAGAAATTCCTTCTAATAGACCATTAGTCTAAAAAATATATATATATATAAGATCAATGATCTTTATATAAAAAAGAAAATAGTGCTTTGCACTTCTTGTGAACCTTCGGTTCTTTAAAAAACGATAAAAAAAATAAATAAAAGAATAGTGCTTTGCACTTTTATGAACCTCAGGTTCTTCGAATAAAGAAGAAATTTATTTTTTGATTTAGATCAAGAACTTAAACAGTGCTTTGCACTTCCCTTCTTGAATCTAAAAAGATTCTTAGTGCTTTGCACTTCCAAGTTGCGCCGCTGCGCTCTTAAGAGAGCGCCACGTGTCGGCCATAAAACCACTTGCGCTAAGCGCCCTTAAGATAGAGCTTTGCTCTCTGGAATTGGCGCAACTCGCTGAGAGCGCGCCACGTGTCAGCAACGCAACAGCGCATTGCACTGCGCTAGTGCGCTTGCGCTCATCAGAGCACGACACGTGTCATCACCATATGGACTTGCGCTCATTACTTAGCGCAAAGCGCAGATGCATTAAAAAGGGCCAAGCCCAATTAAGAGAAGGCCTAACAGGCTCAATAAAGCGCAAATGCATTATTTTAAGGGGCAGAGCCCAAACAAGAACAGATGCTTTGCATCATTTATAAATGGGCAGAGCCCAAACAAAATATTCAGAATGCTATGCATTTTAAAAAAAAGGGCAAAGCCCAAACGAAGTAGATACTTTGCAAATGGGCAGAGCCCAAAATAAACTGATACTCTATATCTTTTGTGGGTAGAGCCTAAATAAAAAAATGCAATGCAAATAAAGTGTTGAAATGGACTTAGCCCAATCGTGGCCGTAAGTCCTTAAATTAAATCGACTGAGCACAGCTGCTCTCCTAAATCAATTCACAACCGGTTCGAGGGTACATCTCTGAACTCCTTTGACATCCATCGTTGTAATTCCTCAACGACGTCAAAGAGGTGACGGGTCCCAACGACCACACACCTATTTGGACTGCGGGGTCCTTAAACTCGTGGACCGAAACGTCCTTAAACTAATATTGGACCGAAACGTCCTTAAACTAATATCGGACCGAGACGTCCTTAAACTAATATCGGACCGAAATGTCCCTAAACTAATGATGGACCACCACGTCCCTAAACTGGCGATGGACCGAAATGTCCTTAAACTAATAATGGACCACTACGTCCTTAAACTGGTATCGGACCGAGACGTCCCTAAACTAATAATGGACCACTACGTTCCTAAACTGGAACAATACAGCCAATTGCTCTTTTGCCGGATCTAAACGATCCCGTTTAAGTTGATCTTAGCCCCAAACACGGCTAACGTATCCTTAAACATTTAAATGGACTATAAAACCCTCAATCAGCTTTGGTTCAAGGGTACATCTCTGAGCTCCTCTGACACCTATCGTTGTAATCCTTCAACGATGTTAGAGAGGTGATGAGTCTCGATGGCCATAAATTAAATGAATCACCACGTCAGGTTGATCTTAGTCCAAAACAGGACTAACGTATCCTTGACGAATGTTTAAGTTGATCTTAGTCGCAACGCGACTAATGTATCCTTAAACTAAAAACACCAAACCCAAATCTAAGTAAATACGGATTTGGACTAATCCACGTCCTACGGGCGACGGTATTACTCAGTCTCCGTATACAATCCACGGGCAAGCACAAACAAAACAAACATACACGACACGAAGTGAAATTCTGGAGAAGGAGAAAGTTGTTACCGCGATGCGGTAGCGTAATTAACTGCAGGGGCTTGCGCCTGCAGGGAAGAGCGTCCCCACAATCAAAAACCCCTCACCCTGAGGGGGAATCTGACGAAGTCTGCTATATCGGCCGCATCCGTCTAAACCTCCGATACACGGTGCCATAAATCAACTTGGCATTTTCGGAGAGATAGACGGATAAAACCAAATAGCATCTGCCCCGAACCTCAGGCACGGACGCGCAGTCCAGGCCGCCGTTCGGAGGGGAACAGATTCTGGCACGCCCGGTGGGACCTTTTCCTCTTTCCACTCCACACTTCGTGTGTCGTCTTCACGAACCCATCGCGGTTTGTTAAATGGTTGCCTTCGGATTTCAAGTTGCTAAGATTTGGTTTTTTGTCTGGCGCAGAACTCAAGCATCCATGGATTCTCACTGCACCAAATGCGCGAAGCACCATTGCAACGGACGCTCCACCTCACCGAGAGGTGTAACATATGGGCCCCAAGCGGCCTCTTTCCTTGCTCTGCCAGTAGAGCAGGTGACCCAGGCCACCACCGGCCTGTTTTTCGGGACCATGGTCCCACCTGCAAGCTTCTCTATGCCGATATCCGCACCGGAAGCGAACAAGAAGTCGGTATTTGACCGGCTTACCGCTACCACGACCCCTGTCAACGGGTCGCCTGCTACTAAACCGACAGCCTCCGTTTTCACCAGGCTAGGTCAGAACTATAAAGTGGCCGTCCCAAAGAGGGCAACGGCCGCTGCTTTGGAAGTCGTTAAAGCGGCTTCTCCCATCAGAGAGTCGGTCTTCACAAGATTGACGGTTCCCACTCCTCCCCCAGTTGGTCAAAAAGCATCAGTCTTCGATAGGCTGACGTCGACAGTTACCCCACACCCAAACAGGGGGCAACAAGAAACTATCTCGATTTCCGAGCCAGTCCCAACGGCTCGTCGTGCGCGCCGCCGCCATTGGCAGCGAGTAAGGAAAGCAGGGGGCAACTCCCCCTCAGGGCTAACCCCACCTGCTCCAGCGGTGGAGGTCAATGCTGCTGTTCCAACTGGGAACAGCTTCGAATTGCTGAGGAAGGTGAGAAAGAACTCTCCGGTTGCTACATTGAAAAGGTCTCCTCCGCCCATGGAAAAAGCTCCGGAGACGAAGCAGGAACAGCCCCCTCAACGGCTGTCGTCAAAAATTTATAAAGTGTGGCGGAGGGTTCAAGACTCCGTAATTGACTCAGACCACTTCCGTCGCCAGAAAGGGGCAAAGGTGGAAAAAGACAAGAACCGCCCCATTAAACAGCAGGGGGCAACAAATGCTAGAATGCCCGCTTCAACGGCTCCTTCAACCTCAAAGGTCCATAAAAGGAAGAGGCCAGAAAAAGCTCCCATGACACTGACAAAGTTTAAAAGCGATGAACCTAAACGCCCCAAGTCAGGGGGCATAACAGTTCATACGGTCTATATGGCTTCGGGAAAGGAAGAAAGTCGTACTTCTACGGGTCACCGACCGCTTACCCGGTCAGTGACCAGGTCTCAGGAGCAGCAACAAAAGCTCCAGGAGATGATGACTACAATGGCTGCACTCACGGGGCCAAAAGAGAATCCTGAGACGTCCTTAGATGAACGCCAAGAGGAAGAGACCGACGCTGAGTTCCTCCGCCGAATACTGGAAAAGAGAGACAAAGAGGCTGCTGAACAAGCAGCCAATATACAGCGTATGGGCCTCCTCTTCCAGGACATGATAGGGATGATGATACAACCAGATCCCCCAACTGAAGAACCCCCGATTGTCCTTGGGGATGATAAGGGAGAGACATCAAACCCTCAGCCCGTTCTATCAACGGCTAGAGAGGATACAATCTCTAAAACTGATCTGGACGAATATATAGCCCAGCAGATAAAGGTTCATCACGCGGCCGAAGCAGCTGGACACGTCGTGAAAACGGGGCGACCGTATCCAGGCTGGTATGACCAAATCAGGTACCCGCCGGGCTACACAATCCCCAAGTTTCATGTCTACAAAGGGACCGGCAATCCCCATCAACATGTGGCCCAATTCAGGGCTCTTTGCGGTAATACCGGCGGCGACGACAAGCTTTTGCTTCGCCAGTTTGTCGGAAGTTTATCTGATACGGCGTTTGAATGGTATTCTGAGCTTCCCAACGACTCTATAAAAACCTTTGCGGAGATGGAGCTACTCTTCACCCAACGCTTTGCAAGTGCCAGTGAGCGTACCCCGATGACGGCACTGATCAATGCCAGGGTAAAACCCGGCGAGACATGGGTTCAGTACGCTATACGGTGGCGAAATCTATGGTCGAAGTGTGAACAACGCATAGAAGAAGCTCCAGCGGTGGGAATGTTTGTTGGAACCCTTGATCCACAGGTAACCATCTCACAGTTCATGATGTTCTTCAAGCCGACTTCCTTCCAGGCTTTGATCGACAAATTAGCGCAGATGGACCAGATGGGCCATAAACCCCCTCTCCCGAAGCCGGACCCCCGAAACGATAAAGGAAAGGGAAAAGCGATCATCGTCGCTAATGCCCAACAACAACCGAACGACTCGAAGCCGGTTGCTCGTCCAAACAATACGCGCCCATACGTACCCCTTGAGGACAGGATGGGACGTGCTTACTCCTTCCCTCGTGATAAAACAAGGAGGCTATTCGAGCTGGCATTGCGCAACAGGCTCATAAATCTGCCAGATCCAAAACGTCCGTCACAACCGAGTGACGTCAACGAGCCCAATTACTTCCCTTATCATCGAGTGCTAGGCCATCCAATTGAGGATTGCTACGTTTTCAAGAATTGGCTTGAGAACCAGTACCGTCAGGGCAAATTTGCGCTATCTGACAAATGGAAGGTGAATCCTCTGCAGCCCCACACCTCTAAGGGGACGAATACGCCGGGGGCAACATGCTCTGTTATAGAAGAAACTCCCTGGGAGGTTGTATTATCAGCTAAAACGAGGAGAATGCTAAATGATCTTCAGACCTGTCCAGCGGTCAAGTGGAAGAACCCCTTGGAACCGCAGGTTATTGAAGGGATGTTGAAGCCACGACCGATTCCGAAGACCGATGGTGGCAGTTCAAGCGCTCATAGTCAGCCGTCAAAATCTTCGAAAAAGAAGAAGAAGAAATCTAAGAAGCCCGTTAAGCCTGGTGACAAGCGCACGGACTTACAAAAGGAAATCGATGCGCTGGATGAGTACAACCAAAAAGCGCGGACTCCCATTACGCTCCAAGATTTCCTTGATCACGTCTTCCAAAAAGAAGATGAGGGAGAAAGTTCATCGGATGAATCCGGGGAATATGTGGCGAGCTGTCATATGATCTCCCATTCGACCACGAACGATGAAGGAACTTCTGGCACTGAAACGCTGGGGGCAAATGCCGAATCAGGAACCCCAGGGTTACCGGTTGAAATGATTAGCGCGTTTCTTAATGAAGCTCGGTTGAAAAGCAAGGCTGATCGAGAACGCGAGACGGCTATATTCGAAAGGGCCAAGCGTCAGCGACTTGAGGAAGGAGCTGAAATGATCCCGTTGGAACAAAATGCCTCCACTGCTGACAAAAGCCAATTCAAGATAAAAAGGAAGTTTGCTAAGGCCATATCGATGGGCATGAAGCTACCACCCTCTGAAGAAAAAGTTACTGGCGTGGTAGAAATGCACCCCTCTTATTGTTTATACCATCAGAAGGTCTCGCATTCCACCCAAGATTGCAAAGCTTTCAATGGATGGTGGCAAGGATACGTCGCCAATCGACAACGCTTTAAACGGGAAAAGCGTAAAATTCGTAGGGAGCAAAGAAACACGACCAAGAAGCTTGAAAGAACTGCCGGCAATTGTCACATGGTTAACACTACCGAGTCACAAGTGCCTACATTCGGGAGCGACTCTGATGGGGAGCTGGAGCTTGGCCCCCTCTTCAAAGAATCCACTTCGGGAAAAGAAGAAGAACCGAAGTTTTGCGAAAACATACAGCTGCGCAATCGAACATTACCCGAAAAGAACCTCGGACCCTTGAACAGAAAAGACAAAGGGAAAGAGAAGGTCTCTGAAGACATCGCTTTGGATGACCAAGTTGCGGAAGAGTTAACCGCCAAGAATCCCCCAAAAAGGAATAAAGTAGATTACAATGTCTTGGCGCATCTGAGAAAGCTACCCTCACAACTCAGCATTCTCGATGCCCTATTGCTATCAAAAGAGGCGAGGGATTCTTTGATTAAGGCCCTACAAGATCCGGACCAGTTCCAAGCCTTCCTAGCTGAACAAAAGATGAAGGATGAATTGGAAGAGGTGCACACAGCCGACGTCGCTTTTGGCGATGAAGACCTTCTCCTTGGGACGTGTGAACATAATCGCCCCCTTTATGTCTCAGGATACTGCCATGACATAAAGATAGGAAAAATCTTGGTCGATAACGGATCGTCTGTCAATTTACTCAATGTGCGAGTGTTAAAGGAGGTTTGCATGAGTGTCCAACACCTCGCCCGGGACAAAATCACCATCTCCGGTTTCGACTCTCAATCCTCAAAGACTCTTGGATCTGTGATATTGACGCTACGCTTCGGGATGCTCGTCACAGACATCAAATTCCATGTTATAGACGCCAAGACGTGCTACAATGCTCTGCTCGGCCGACCATGGCTACACGAGTACAATATCATCCCTTCTACACAGCATCAGTGCATGAAGTATTCTAGGGACGGCCTCGAGTACACAGTGGCAGGAGAGTTGAATCCGTTTTCCGTAAACGAAGTTCGCAAGTATGAAGATGCCAAATACTTCTTACCGAGTTTCGAAGACACGGAAAGGTGTCACAAACCGGAGAACAAAACTAACGCAACCATCCCTGTCTTCGGCAGTGACACCGAGGAGGAGGAGGATATAATTTATTCAGGTCCATCCCAATCCACCAGGCCAGGACCATCCGTTCCTTCATTGATCTTCGGTAGTGATTCAGAGGATGAAGTTCATGCTGTATTCCCTGCTCGGCCTTCAATACGAGTCTCCGCTGATGAAGGGCGAAGTCTACAGATAACCATGGTGCCGCTTGAACATTACAAAGAACTGGATGCACTCGACACCAACAGCGTAGAAGAATTGCACACATTCTATATTCCTCCCGGACGAAAAGGCGAGAAGGCAATCCTATTCTACCGTTCTGAAGAAAACAAGGTGGAAAAAGAAATTTGGCATGGCGCGGATCCCACGCTCGACGGGCTTCAGCCTATCCGTCTTCCCAGATATTATACCGAAGGTTTGAAGAAACTGCTGAAACGCCAGGGGATGTCCTTCACACAGACCGTTAGAAAAGCCAAATTCTATAACAAGGTCTGGAACGTTCCCGGGACTCAATGCAAGCTGCCTAACGGGAGAACGGAAACAAAAGGGCTTGGGTACATCCGGCCAAAGAAACGGGAGCTAGTAAACAGCTGTTATGCCATGTATGACTTCGATGAAGAGGCGGACGCTCAATGGGAGGACGCTAATCCTGAATCAGCAAAAATTCCTGACACAAAACCGCCCAGTCCATCGTCTAAAGACCAGGTGAGCAAACTTATAAAGGATGCGAGTCAAAAAGCCCGAGATGATCACGATCGTGAAATGGCAATCTATGAGAAAGCCAAGACACAGCGTCTCCTTCGACATGCAGTAAAGAACGAAGATGCTGCCCCACGTCAGCCTGCTACAAAAAGGGTTCGACGCGAAAGCAAAAACAGGTCGAATGGCCGAAAAGGTGCTCGACAACCACAAAGCAGAGCTAAGAAGCCACGCATCCGAGAGTCGAGCGTTATTGACCTAGCCCTCATGAAGAAAATGGGTCGAGCATACTCATTTCCTCGGAACAAAACAAGGAAAATACTTGATCTTGCTCTAAAACATCAAATGCTTACACTGCCAAAGTCTAAACACCCTGAGCAAGCAAGCGAAGTCTCCAACCCAAATTATTGCTCTTACCATCGAGTAGTAGGGCATCCGCTTGAAGATTGTTTTACCTTTAAGAATTGGGTTGAGGACCAATATCAGCTTGGCAAATTTGCGTTGTCTGACAGTTGGAGGGTAGCGCCGCCGCAAAAGCACGAACCCGAAAGCACAAGGGTAGAACCAACTCCGCATTGGGATTGGCAGAAAATTCACACCTGCCATGTGATAGCAATATTAAAAGAAGGGTCCGAGGACATGAACAACCTTCCTTGGTGCTTTGAAAGCGACAGCGATGAGGTAATCTCAGAATTTCCCCCAGCTCCGAAAGAACTGGAGGATGGAATCCATACTACCGCGGATAACCTCAAGAAAATCGAGTTAGGGACAATAAATGATCCGCGACCGACCTTCGTCAGCGAGCTGCTGTCTGAAGAGAGGGTGGCTGCGTTAAAAGATGTCCTTGTGCAGCATAAAGATTGCTTCGCATGGAACTATTCCGAGATGCCAGGACTTGATCCAGAAGTTGCTGTACATAGACTGGCAATATCCCCGAGTGTCAAGCCAGTCAAACAAGTGCCGAGAAGAATGCGGCTTGTAATGACCCCAAAATCTTTATACATTTGTATTATCCCTCTTCAATAATATACCGTATTTATTTGTACTTGGTATTTTTCTTTTTCTATTAAATTTATTATTATTTTATTCCTTAATCTATTATGTATTTTTTTCTAGGTACAATTTCATTTTCTTATATTTAAGTTTTTAACTTCTCATTCTTATTTTCCTTTCATAAATATTTAACCCAAATCCATTATTCTAATTCTCTACAGCCCATCTAAAAAGCCCATTTTCTTTTTAAGCAACATCATATATTTAATTCTAATTAAATATATGCATGAACAACCTTATAGCTCATTGGTTAAGTCCTTGCATTGTTATTCCATAAGTCACATGTTCAAATCCCCATTCTTGCAATTATTTTTTTTATCATTTTTTATTCTTCCCATAACCTACAAATGAGACCTTTCATTTCCAAAATGAATGGCGACCTTTCATTTCTCTTTTAATTCTCATGTTAAATGCATATATTATTATTCACCATTACAACATCTTTATTTGTCCTCCTTCATCTTTTCCTTCCTCATATTTTTCTATCTCTCATTTCTTCCTCTTCACCAAGATGACAAGAAGAAGAACATGAAGAAGTCTTCAAGAAGGTCTCGCTAGTAACGCGAGGCTATCGGCGGATAGACAAGCCCGGTGACAATACCGGCTTGTGCATGTAAGTCCCTTTTCTCTCCTTTCCCCCCATCTCTTTTTTTCCTCTTGTCATGCATCGTGAACCCCCTATTCTTTTCATATCATAATCCATAAGATAAGACACACATAAACATATACATATACATAAACATAAGTTTAGATATATATGATTCTATATGGTTTAATAATATCTTATTATCTCTTGTTCAAATTAAAGTATTTTTAATTCTTTCTTCATGATTATGAATGTTTATTACAAGTTGTGAGAACATAGATTTCAATCCATAATATATCTACGATATCTCATGGAATCGGTTTGGTTATTAAAAGAAAGGATAAAGCTTGCATAAAATACTAGTTAATCTTTTTGCCGATTTTAGTATACACATCAATACCTTTAGGTTTAAAATAATTTTTAGACATTAATTTTTACTTCTGAAAATTTCATGGAATTTACACATGATAGATTATATTATTTTATACATGCTGTAAAAATTTTAGATCGATCCGCATAACGGTTTGTGAATTACATCGTATTTATTCACTGATCGTAAAACAGAAAACTGCAGTTATCGGTCAATTTCTAGGACATATAACTTGGTATACCGGTATCCAAATTGAGCAAACTCAGGTGTTTTTAATATCTACATCGAATGATATAGATTTTCTTAGTTTTATAGTTTTACTGAAAACCCATCTAAGATAAAGAAAACTGCGTTACAATATTAAGTGACGGATCTGGACAGAATCTGTTCCGATTCGCACACTGTTTTTAATTTGGACATAACTCGAACACCCGACTTCCGTTTGTGACAAAATTTAGATGTGTAGATGCACAATTGATAGAGCTATAATTTTCTGTATATTATATTACTTAGGAATGCATGAAACAACCTGATATAGGCTGTGCAATAGAATATATAGTTGCTGTCCAGAAATCTGAATTTCTGTTTTAAATGCTGATATTAAAATGATCATAACTAGAGCTTCAGAAATCCAAATCTTATGAATCTTGGTGTTTTGGATAAGTACATCGAAAGACTTAAAATTTTCTAATAATCTTCATAATCTGAAACCTGATGGAAATTAACTCAAACTGCATTTTAAAAATATGTGACGGTGCCGAATAGATTCTGATCTGTTTTGCGCGACGATACGAAAACATATATATCTCTCAAACCGGTAGTCGTATTTAGGTGAAACTGGAATTCACGCAAGCAAAACATTTAGAGCCATATCTCTGTTTATATTCTGCATCCGTTCAACTTGATTAATTAGTCGTACATAATATTTCTTTACAGCATTGTTTATGGTAGTTACTCGAATAATATACTTGACTCATTTCATGTTATTCGAATATGTATATATATTTATCTTGATCATTAAATTGTTGTATGTATATAAAGACGATAATTAAATACTTGAGGTGTATTTTGAAAAGTATATAAAAGTAATTTTTACATAAAACCCCCTCAAGTTCTATAAATTACAATAAGGCCCCTAACAATTATTGAACATCAAATTACCTTCTTTTAGTCTGACTCGGGTTAGAGTCTGACTATTTCTGACTTGAATATGATTCAAGTCAATCTATATTCTTTTATATTCCAACTCAATATGAATACATGAATCCCTGAATCCAGTTAACAATCTATATAACTTGACTGAACCGAACCATGGATATATTCTTTTTACATGTTTCCCAGTATTCCATTTACATGACTCTACGGTTATAACTGTTTCCTGATATCATGGTTTCGGTCAGTCAGTTAATCAATCTTACAATCAATACAATTTTACAAGATAACAATACAAACAAGACATCGCGGGGTTTAAGGGGTAGACTGGTACGGAATATGTTGAAGGTGGCACGAGGTGGACACTTAAGACGTAATTACATCCATGCCGTTGTTCCGTGGTATTATCGACGGAGCCTTGTACTACAGGATACCAAAGTCCCCGGTGTAAGTGGGACTCCCCTCGTATACACTGACATCTTCTGTACCAGGCTACAAACAACAGCGTTAATACAACATTACAATATTATAATACAACATTAAAAGCTACTCTCTCTCTCTCTCTCTCTCTCTCTGTCTATTTCTCCCTTATCTTTGGGACTTACCGAGCGACCTGTTCGCTGACGACATTCTATTTCTTTCTTCTTTGAATGTCGTCAGGTGGTTTGGACCCGGCGGAAATCGATCCATCTCAAGAAGACTTGGAGCATTTGCCGAAGACCCTGCACTTTAGTTTCATTGTACACTTTTCCTTTATGTATTTTTCATTTCCTGTTATGCCACTGTTTAGGCATCTCTTTATTTCAGTTGTATTTCCTTTCATGCATTGTACAAAGAATGTTAATAAATAAAAGTTGCTGTTCTTTTATACTCTTGTCTCTTGTGTATTTATTTTATATTGCTTAGATACGCTTAGCGTATGTACTTCTGAGTACATATGTAGCGGGCCTCGTCGCGTCCACTTCGCCGTACACTGGGAAGCGGGGCGTGACAGGTTTTGTTGGTGGCCCATGCAGGTCAGAGCTGTATGAATCCCTGTCATGCAGTTCTGGTCTGCGTGAACAACCTAAGTAATATAACACAAGAAACGGCAACTGAAAACATTCTTTACATTACATATTCCTTGAATCTTATCATCCGTTGAATCTATCCTAACCCTATTCTTTCACTCACAATCACCAAATTGTTTTGAAACTGTTACACTTTCCTTTTACAAATTTCGAGGACGAAATTATTTTTAAGGAGGGTAGAATGTAATGACCCCAAAATCTTTATACATTTGTATTATCCCTCTTCAATAATATACCGTATTTATTTGTACTTGGTATTTTTCTTTTTCTATTAAATTTATTATTATTTTATTCCTTAATCTATTATGTATTTTTTTCTAGGTACAATTTCATTTTCTTATATTTAAGTTTTTAACTTCTCATTCTTATTTTCCTTTCATAAATATTTAACCCAAATCCATTATTCTAATTCTCTACAGCCCATCTAAAAAGCCCATTTTCTTTTTAAGCAACATCATATATTTAATTCTAATTAAATATATGCATGAACAACCTTATAGCTCATTGGTTAAGTCCTTGCATTGTTATTCCATAAGTCACATGTTCAAATCCCCATTCTTGCAATTATTTTTTTTATCATTTTTTATTCTTCCCATAACCTACAAATGAGACCTTTCATTTCCAAAATGAATGGCGACCTTTCATTTCTCTTTTAATTCTCATGTTAAATGCATATATTATTATTCACCATTACAACATCTTTATTTGTCCTCCTTCATCTTTTCCTTCCTCATATTTTTCTATCTCTCATTTCTTCCTCTTCATCAAGATGACAAGAAGAAGAACATGAAGAAGTCTTCAAGAAGGTCTCGCTAGTAACGCGAGGCTATCGGCGGATAGACAAGCCCGGTGACAATACCGGCTTGTGCATGTAAGTCCCTTTTCTCTCCTTTCCCCCCATCTCTTTTTTTCCTCTTGTCATGCATCGTGAACCCCCTATTCTTTTCATATCATAATCCATAAGATAAGACACACATAAACATATACATATACATAAACATAAGTTTAGATATATATGATTCTATATGGTTTAATAATATCTTATTATCTCTTGTTCAAATTAAAGTATTTTTAATTCTTTCTTCATGATTATGAATGTTTATTACAAGTTGTGAGAACATAGATTTCAATCCATAATATATCTACGATATCTCATGGAATCGGTTTGGTTATTAAAAGAAAGGATAAAGCTTGCATAAAATACTAGTTAATCTTTTTGCCGATTTTAGTATACACATCAATACCTTTAGGTTTAAAATAATTTTTAGACATTAATTTTTACTTCTGAAAATTTCATGGAATTTACACATGATAGATTATATTATTTTATACATGCTGTAAAAATTTTAGATCGATCCGCATAACGGTTTGTGAATTACATCGTATTTATTCACTGATCGTAAAACAGAAAACTGCAGTTATCGGTCAATTTCTAGGACATATAACTTGGTATACCGGTATCCAAATTGAGCAAACTCAGGTGTTTTTAATATCTACATCGAATGATATAGATTTTCTTAGTTTTATAGTTTTACTGAAAACCCATCTAAGATAAAGAAAACTGCGTTACAATATTAAGTGACGGATGTGGACAGAATCTGTTCCGATTCGCACACTGTTTTTAATTTGGACATAACTCGAACACCCGACTTCCGTTTGTGACAAAATTTAGATGTGTAGATGCACAATTGATAGAGCTATAATTTTCTGTATATTATATTACTTAGGAATGCATGAAACAACCTGATATAGGCTGTGCAATAGAATATATAGTTGCTGTCCAGAAATCTGAATTTCTGTTTTAAATGCTGATATTAAAATGATCATAACTAGAGCTTCAAAAATCCAAATCTTATGAATCTTGGTGTTTTGGATAAGTACATCGAAAGACTTAAAATTTTCTAATAATCTTCATAATCTGAAACCTGATGGAAATTAACTCAAACTGCATTTTAAAAATATGTGACGGTGCCGAATAGATTCTGATCTGTTTTGCGCGACGATACGAAAACATATATATCTCTCAAACCGGTAGTCGTATTTAGGTGAAACTGGAATTCACGCAAGCAAAACATTTAGAGCCATATCTCTGTTTATATTCTGCATCCGTTCAACTTGATTAATTAGTCGTACATAATATTTCTTTACAGCATTGTTTATGGTAGTTACTCGAATAATATACTTGACTCATTTCATGTTATTCGAATATGTATATATATTTATCTTGATCATTAAATTGTTGTATGTATATAAAGACGATAATTAAATACTTGAGGTGTATTTTGAAAAGTATATAAAAGTAATTTTTACATAAAACCCCCTCAAGTTCTATAAATTACAATAAGGCCCCTAACAATTATTGAACATCAAATTACCTTCTTTTAGTCTGACTCGGGTTAGAGTCTGACTATTTCTGACTTGAATATGATTCAAGTCAATCTATATTCTTTTATATTCCAACTCAATATGAATACATGAATCCCTGAATCCAGTTAACAATCTATATAACTTGACTGAACCGAACCATGGATATATTCTTTTTACATGTTTCCCAGTATTCCATTTACATGACTCTACGGTTATAACTGTTTCCTGATATCATGGTTTCGGTCAGTCAGTTAATCAATCTTACAATCAATACAATTTTACAAGATAACAATACAAACAAGACATCGCGGGGTTTAAGGGGTAGACTGGTACGGAATATGTTGAAGGTGGCACGAGGTGGACACTTAAGACGTAATTACATCCATGCCGTTGTTCCGTGGTATTATCGACGGAGCCTTGTACTACAGGATACCAAAGTCCCCGGTGTAAGTGGGACTCCCCTCGTATACACTGACATCTTCTGTACCAGGCTACAAACAACAGCGTTAATACAACATTACAATATTATAATACAACATTAAAAGCTACTCTCTCTCTCTCTCTCTCTCTCTCTGTCTATTTCTCCCTTATCTTTGGGACTTACCGAGCGACCTGTTCGCTGACGACATTCTATTTCTTTCTTCTTTGAATGTCGTCAGGTGGTTTGGACCCGGCGGAAATCGATCCATCTCAAGAAGACTTGGAGCATTTGCCGAAGACCCTGCACTTTAGTTTCATTGTACACTTTTCCTTTGTGTATTTTTCATTTCCTGTTATGCCACTGTTTAGGCATCTCTTTATTTCAGTTGTATTTCCTTTCATGCATTGTACAAAGAATGTTAATAAATAAAAGTTGCTGTTCTTTTATACTCTTGTCTCTTGTGTATTTATTTTATATTGCTTAGATACGCTTAGCGTATGTACTTCTGAGTACATATGTAGCGGGCCTCGTCGCGTCCACTTCGCCGTACACTGGGAAGCGGGGCGTGACACGGCTTGAGCTTGAGATGAGCATCAATGCTGAAGTCAAAAAGCTGATAGACTCCGGCTTTATCCAAGAAGTCCAATACCCTGAATGGATTGCTAATATCGTCCCAGTGATGAAGAAAAATGGGACAGTGCGCATATGCGTAGACTTCCGGGATCTTAATAAAGCTTGCCTGAAGGATGATTTCCCAGTGCCAGTCACTGAACTGATGATAGACAATACATCCACTCATGAAGTTTTCTCCTTCATGGACGGCTCATCGGGGTATAACCAGATAAAAATGCATCCAGAAGACCAGAAGCACACAGCCTTCAGGACTCCTCTTGGTATATTTTGTTATAAAGTGATGCCCTTCGGTTTGAAGAACGCCGGTGCTACTTATCAGAGGGCCATGACAAAGATCTTCGACGACCTTATACACGAAATCGTTGAATGCTATATCGACGATCTCGTGGTTAAAAGCAAATCGTACGAGGAACATCTCGAGCATCTGAGGACTGTATTTCAACGCCTCCGGCAATACAACTTGAAGATGAATCCTCTTAAATGTGCATTCGGGGTTTCCTCGGGCAAATTCCTGGGATTCGTTGTTCGACACCGAGGTATTGAAATAGATCCGTCAAAGATTAAAGCGATCATGGAAATGCCTCCGCCGAGGACTCTCAAACAGCTTCGGTCTCTCCAAGGGAAACTCGCATACATACGGCGATTTATAGCCAACCTTTCAGGAAAGTGTCGTCCCTATAGTCACTTGATGAAGAAGGGAACCCCATTCGTTTGGGATCAAAAATGCCAAGGCGCACTGGATGAGATCAAGCAATACCTGCAGAACCCGCCGGTGTTGGCTGCTCCGGTTAAGGGGAAACCTCTTATTCTTTATACAACCGCCCTTGAAGGTTCCTTAGGCGCATTATGGGCACAAGAGAACGATTAAAGGAAAGAAAGAGCACTCTACTACTTAAGTCGAGTTCTGCTGGGGGCAGAAAGCAACTACTCCCCTATTGAAAAACACTGCCTGGCGTTGATCTTCGCAATAACAAAGCTTAGGCACTACGCGTTGGCGCACGAGGTCCGTCTGATTTCAAAAGTGGACCCTCTCAAATATCTAATGTCAAAAGCCATATTGACAGGACGACTCGCTAAATG
Source organism: Agapanthus africanus (assembly GCA_030015575.1). Taxonomy (NCBI): domain Eukaryota; kingdom Viridiplantae; phylum Streptophyta; class Magnoliopsida; order Asparagales; family Amaryllidaceae; genus Agapanthus; species Agapanthus africanus. The sequence goes on along the minus strand of JASDDO010000010.1, from coordinate 480,210,871 downwards.
GGCCCTGCTCTTGATGGAATTTTCGATAACATATCAACCTCTCAGGGCAGTAAAAGGCCAGGCCATCGCCGACTTCCTTGCCGAGCATCCCATACCTGCCGATTCTCCTTTAAATTGTGATTTGCCAGACAGACATGCGTTTGACGCAATCGACAGTGGTGATACCCGTTGGGAGCTTTATTTCGATGGAGCATCTTCCATGAAAAAGCACAAACAAAGTACGCCAATGATCAAATCGGGGGTAGGACTCATCTTCGTGACTCCACAAGGAGGAATAATGCGCTACGCATTCTCCCTGACGGAGCCGAGAACAAACAATGAAGCCGAATACGAAGCTTTGATAGCGGGCCTCGAGATCGCCATTGATATGGGAATTGAAAGCCTCCTCATATATGGGGATTCCCAACTGGTCGTCAGTCAAGTGAACGGCGACTACCAAACGTGCAAACCGGAGTTGGTGAGATACGGTGAAAAAGTGCAACAACTGCTGACCCAAATTCCCTCCTACACTTTGGAGAGCATACCGCGAGCGGAAAACAGCAAAGCGGACGCACTAGCCAAACTTGCTAAAGAACTGGCTGACGAGAACCTCGACGACGTTAGAATCGTGGTACAAAGCCGTCGAGTGCTTGCCCCAGCAGAAGTATCTCCGGAATCGTCTGAAGAAAAAGGAGCGAACGAGGAGACGACCCTACAAATAAAAGACCATGAGAAGATCGAAGACTGGAGAGAAGTCTTCATAGATTACTTCAAGTTCCACCGAATGCCTGAAGAAGCGTCCATAAGACACCAGCTCGTGAAACGAGCTCTGTCTTTCGCCTTCGTCAACGATACTCTATATAAGAGGACATTCGATTCTCTGTGGCTGAGATGCCTAGGACCTAACGAAGCGAGAAGGGTCGTCCAAGAGGTTCACGACGGACTTTGCGGTTCTCACCAAGCAGGTCCAAAGATGAAGTTGAAGATCAAACGGATGGGCTATTATTGGCCCACGATGATTCAAGACTGCATCGAATATGCGAAGCAATGCCACTCATGCCAAATTCATGGGGACTTCATCCATCAACATCCAAATCCATTACATCCAACGGTGGCCAGTTGGCCATTCGAAATGTGGGGAACTGACATAGTCGGCCCTATCGAACCAGCATCGTCCAAGGGACATCGTTTCATCTTGGCGACGACTGATTACTTCTCCAAATGGGCAGAGGCGGTACCGTTGAGGGAAGTGAAGACGGAGAATATTCTCCATTTCTTCAAAACGCATGTCATATACCGGTTCGGAACCCCAAGAAGGATCATCTCTGATAATGGGCCAGCCTACCGAAGTCATAAAGTTAGCCGCTTCGCACAGCAGCACAATATAGACTGGAGATACTCCTCAGTTTATAATCCGCGAGCCAATGGATTAGCTGAGGCCTTCAACAAGACACTGACGAAAATCATAAAGAAAACAGTGTCCCGAAATAAGAAAGACTGGCACGAGAGACTGCAAGAAGCTCTTTGGGCGTATCGGACCACGTTCAAGACAGCCACAAACACAACGCCATACGCGTTGGTGTTTGGGACAGAAGCAGTACTCCCTCTTGAAATAGAATTACCCTCTCTACGAGTGGCAGTCCACTACGAGCTGACAGACGAAGAAAATGCTCATCTTCGATTTGAAGAGCTTGACGCTCTTGATGAAATCCGGCTTCTAGCACAACAAAATCTGGAAGCTTATAAAGCAAAGATGACTCGCTCATACGAAAGACTAACCCGACCGAGGACATTTCGTCAGGGCGAACTCGTGCTAGTGGTCAAAAGGCCTATGATCCCCAATCGCGCCAAGCGGGGAAAATTCGAGCCAAACTATGAAGGCCCGTATATCATAGATAAAGTTTACCAGGGTGGAGCCTATCTACTCGTGGACATCCACGGTGAAAGGCCTTTCAGGCCGATAAACGGTCGCTTCCTAAAGAAATACTATGCTTAATGAGCCACAGCCTAGGTCAATGATAGATGACGACGACTATGTCCGCTCGCTATCTTCCTAAGCTCAAGCTTTATAAAAAGTAGCCGACCTTCTCAACGACGGACCGAAATGTCCTTAAACTAACGGTGGACCGAAATGTCCTTAAACTAATAGCAGACCGAAACGTCTTTAAACTACTACCGCAGCATCCTTAGGCTGACGGTAAAAAAAAAAAAAAAAAAGAAAAGAAAAAAAAAAGAAAAAGAAAGAAAAAAAAAAAAAGGAAAAAAAAACGGTATGTCCATAAGCAAAAAGGGCACGGATGAAAACCTGAAAGGGCTCCGTGAGTAAAAACAGCAGGGCTACCGGCGAGTGTTCGTGAAAACCCGAAAGGGCGCAACCTCGTTAAAAGACACTTATAGGGTCTTCTTGACCTTATAAGGAGAAACCACCTGCGTGAGATCCTTACGACTCACAAAGGAGCAACACACTTAGGGATCCCCACGATTCCTAAGGAGAAAACACACTTGCGAGATCCTCACGACTCGTAAGGAGAACTCTCTTATGGGACCCTCACGGCTCATAGGATTTGAAAGTCTTAAGTCACAGAGACCTAAACCTGTGCTTAAGCAAACCCCCACAAACTTTCAATATTGCCCTACAAGTGGTTCAATATTGACCCTTGTATACAATCCACGGGCGCGAATAAACATTTCCCTAGCCAAATTTCATCCGTAATTGGGAATACGTTCGCATGGTGAATAACCCTTATAAATCCCCTCGATTTATGAGGAGAAAACCCTCCTGTAGGATCCTTACGACTTACAGAGGAACAAAACACTTAGGAACCCTCACGATTCCTAAGGAGAAAATACACCTACAAGATCCTCACGACTTGTAGGGAGAAAAACCTTCACGAGACCCTTACGGCTCATGAAGTCAAAAGCCTTAGCCGACAGGACCCTAACCCTGGTCGCTAAGCCTCCTTTGTTCGACAACGACAGAGGCAAATGATGATTCGCTCCTGGTAATATCCCAGTTGTAGCGGCGCTGATGCCGAAATCGGTGTCCAATTTCAGGTTTACAGCGAGAAGCCAGTAGGCCGCACATGCATACGAAATAGCCGAAATGATGGGGCGACTTGCAATAAAAAAAAGGCAGCAAGTAAAATATATGCATGCAAAACAGCCGAAATGATTGGGCAACTCGTAATAAAAAGCAACGAGTAAAAATAAAATAAATAGCCGAAATGATTGGGCACCGCGAAAAATAGCCGAAATGATTGGGCAATCGCGACCTTCGCGATATAAAAGCTGAAATGATAGAGAATCGCGGAAATAAAATAAAATAAAAAAAGAAATGATAAAACTTTGGCCCTGCAGTTAAGATCACATCGATCCCTGTATACAATCCAAGGGCGTAAACAAAGAAGGAACCATACTTCCCCAGCGGATTCCGTCAAACGACGAAGCCAAACCTCAACGGTTCATTTCAACCGAAGAAGCCAATGACTTCAACAAAAACTCCTCGACTCACGGATACAAACACTCCTTGACGAGAGCCTTCTGATCCGCGTCGACCCGCAGAGCCACCAGTGCCTCCGTAGGAACCCTCGACTCGTTTCAAACCCCAAGGACACAAATAATCCTTGGCGCTTGGGAAACAAATAATCCCAGCAAACTCCTCGACTCACGGATACAAACACTCCTTGACGAGAGCCTTCTGATCCGCGTTGACCCGCAGAGCCACCAGTGCCTCCGTAGGAACCCTCGACTCGTTTCAAACCCCAAGGAAACAAATAATCCTTGGCGCTTGGGAAACAAATAATCCCGGCAAAATCCTCGACTCACGGATACAAACACTCCTTGACGAGAGCCTTCTGATCCGCGTCGACTCGCAGAGCCATCAGCGCTTCCGTAGGAACCCTCGACTCGTTTTAAAACCCCAAGGACATAAATAATCCTTGGCGCTTGGGAAACAAATAATCCCTCGCAAAACTTCTCAACTCACGGATACAAACACTCCTTGACGAGAGCCTTCTGATCCGCGTCGACTCGCAGAGCCACCAACGCCTCCGTGGGAACCATCGACTCGTTTCAAACCCCAAGGACACAAATAATCCTTGGCGCTTGGGAAACAAATAATCCCTCGCAAAACTTCTCAACTCACGGATACAAACACTCCTTGATGAGAGTCTTCTGATCCGCGTCGACTCGCAGAGCCACCAACGCCTCCGTGGGAACCATCGACTCGTTTCAAACCCCAAGGACACAAATAATCCTTGGCGCTTGGGAAACAAATAATCCCTCGCAAAACTTCTCAACTCACGGATACAAACACTCCTTGACGAGAGCCTTCTGATCCGCGTCGACTCGCAGAGCCACCAGCGCCTCCGTGGGAACCATCGACTCGTTTCAAACCCCAAGGACACAAATAATCCTTGGCGCTTGGGAAACAAATAATCCCTCGCAAAACTTCTCAACTCACGGATACAAACACTCCGTGACGGGAGCTTCTTTGACTCACATCTCGGGCAGTAAGGATTCAAAAAAACTTACTTCCTGAACAATGGGACCCTGCAAGTCAATCCTAAATGGTCTCTTGCATACTATTCACGTGTCTCACTCTCTGAAGTCGATTCTCGACAAAGAGGGAAACAACCGCCTACGAGCCCTCTCAACTCGTAAGAGGGGCAATGGGATCCTGCAAGTCAATCCTAAATGGTCTCTTGCATACTATTCACGGGTCTCACTCTCTGAAGTCGATTCTCGACAAAGAGGGAAATAACCGCTTACGAGCCCTCTCGACTCGTAAGAGGGAGAAATTCTCTTATAAGATCCTTTCGACTTATGAGAGAAAACCACACTTGGGAATCCTCACGACTCCTAAGGAGAAAACCCACCTACGAGATCCTCTCGATCCGTAGGGAGAAAATTCTCTATGAGACCCTCACGGCTTATGGAGTTGAAAAGTCTTAGGCAGCAGATCTGAACCTGCGACCTAAGCCATCGCTGATTCTTAGGAAAGTCAAGATGCGTGCCCTACTATCCGTCAACCATGTTCGCTAAGATGATGTGCTGATAATAAAAGAAAGAAAAGACGGAGAAATGACACAAGGCATTACAAAAATATGCATCCTTCATTCATAAAATTTGATTGAGTTTAGGATACATCGTACTAAAGAATACAAGATATACATATATGTTACAAATACCAACGATACAAGGAAAATTACTGAGAAGGAAGCGTCTTGCACAGATCCAGCAATTGCTCGCACACTTCCTTCCATGCCTTTTCCCGATTGGCCACCACTGCCAACTCCGCCTCCACTTGGGCCCGTTGCTGTGCGACGGAGGCAAGCTGATCCCTGACGACCTGATGAGCAGCCTCACGGCCTGCGATGTCACGCTCGGCAATATCGAGTGCCCGCTTCAGTCTCAGCCCATTCGACATGCGCTCCAGAAGACCCTCGAACACGGTCTTTACCTCAGCAGCGTTCGCCTCAACTTCGGCACGCAAGCAAACAGTTCTGCTCGAAGAATCTTGGCACTCCTTCAGCCTCAAAGCCACCTCTTGTTCCAGATGACGGAAACGAGAAGCGCTTTGCTCGAGCCATGCTCCCCGTTGAGTGCTCAAGGCCAAAGTCTCGGGGGACAGGCACATTGACTCCAGCTGATGAAGGCGAGCCTCGATTTCCCGACAATAGTTAACCCAAGAGGCGACAGCACCCTCGTCATGGAAGGTAGCAAATATCGCCAACATCGGGTTAACCGTCGTGGCGAAATCCTCAGCAGACAACGGAGCCTCGATGTCGAGCTCCTCGATGTAGTCGCTCAGCATGCGCAAACTATTTGCGGCACCTTTCGAAGATGGACGTCGCTGGGAAGGGCCGCCCGGTATTGTAATAAGAGACTCAAAAGGCACTGAGACTGAAACGACAGCTGAAAAAGACAAAATGTGATTAGATGATGATCCAATTGATATGGAGAAAATCATTGACAAGATAATTACTATACCGGCGGGAGCAGGTGGCAAGGACGGAAGGGCCGGTAGCGCAACCGATCTTTCTTCTCCCCCTTCGATTTGTAACACTGCAGTCAGGACAAGAGAGAGTTAGAAATAATTCTACCACTGGAAAAACAAAGATATCAATCAGGAACAGTACTCACCGGCGCCACCAGAGGGAGAGGCGAGTTCAGATGAAAAGGAGAAGTGTGGGACCAACACTTGATACAAATGGTCAAAAAGAACTCCTGAAAAACACAACAATGTGAATATAGTATATGGATTATACGTTTGAAAGATGGGTTTAGTAAGTTGCAAACTCATACCTTCCAACATCTTTGACGGTGTAAGAGAGGGCTGAGGGGTAACCATCGCCAAGGCATTCGTGGAAGGAGCTCCCTCAAGTAGTGGGGCATCAACACTAGCTGCACCTGCATTACGAAAAATGAACTTGTCAGAAAAGATTGTAAAGCAAATAAAAACAACAACTTAAGGTGTACCTGAGGAGCTCCCGGCGGAAACAGAGACGACTCCCTCCTCTATCGACATGAGACCACCGCCTGTGGCCTCATCGCCCGATTCAATGGGGACCGTCGTCGTGCTCGCAAGACCGGGAGACGGCGGAGGACCGTAGACGGGAAGAGCTATGACTGGAGTATTGCCAGATTCCAGAGAAGGAGCAGTTGGCTTGTCTTCAGGAATCGTGGCCACCTCGCCCACTACCATCTCAGGCTCAATAGTGGCGGTTGTATCGTCCACCATCGCCGGGGGATCACCGGTCTCGAGCACCTCATTCGCCGCCACTCTGGGCTCAGTTATAATGATCACATCATCTGCCACCACTTCGGGTTCGGCATCCATGACCTTATCGGCTGCAAGCCCCTCAACCTCTACCCCAAGCTCCAAAGCCACAACGACGTTGCCCACCGTCGGCTCGAGTTCGGCAGGTACTGCCCCCTCTGTCCCTTCGAGATTGACGGTTTCCGCCTCCCCCTCGATCGGACTTGGTCCTGCAAGATGAGAGATGTAAGGACAAACGACATTAAGATACTTATAACAAAAACTCCAAGAGAAACATTACCTGAGGCGGATTTACCGTTCGCGCTCCGAGCTGCACGTGCCACCTCTCTGCGGGCAGTGGACATGGCGACAGGGGCCTCTTCAGAGGGAGTATCAGCTCGAGGAACGGTGCTAGGGCCCGCTCCCATAGCCAAGGCAGCCCTGCGCGCCTTCGCCTCACGCCTCAACCGTTTCCTCTCCTCCCGAGCGGTCATGAGGGACCTCCGTGATGCCTACTTCAAGGCATCATCGTCTTCATTCAGGGATGCCTCCAGAGCCTTTAAGGCATCTCTCATCGGCTCTCCGAGATGGGCCTCCTGCGGTGTCCCAGAGGAAACAGGAACATCGGCCGCTGGTAGAACATCTGCGTCGCTAGGAGGGAGCGGCATTGAGGTCCCTGCAATTAAAATGGAAATGTTAGATCGACCATAACGCAAGGAAAATGAAAAATTCGATGAGTCGAAACTTCCTAAGGCCCACAGATGCCCTGGCACGTTCCTCCTCCTGAAAGGTCTTCAGAGAAGCGGCAATGGCTTCTTCATCGGTGATGCCTGTTGAAAGAAAAGAAAGAAAAGCGTTAGTCAAAAATAATGAAATAACGAAGAAAATACGTTGCAATAAAGAAAAAGTGACTAGTAGTTACCTGATTGCGCAAGCTTAGCCAGCCACGCGTCACGCTTCACCGGCCATGCCGAAGCTCTGAGAGCAGCCTCCAAGTCTGTATCGTCCGGCGGCGGCATCACCAACCCAACGTTAGTCCCATATTCGAGCAGACCCTCGGAATAGGGAGCATGAGGTTCCTGGCCGAACGCAACGTCCGCAGCAAAGAGTGACTTCTTTTTCTTTTACCCTCCAACCCTAGGCTCGCGGGGGATCGACTTCCGTTTAGCAGCCGCTTTGGGACGACGAGTCCCGATGTCCGCACCCACGCCAGACTCTGGCGAGGGTACAACCACTGCCTCCACTGAAGCACGGGGTGCGGTAGGTGCGTCTGTGATACCAGGGAGCGGCAGCTCACGTGGAGGACTTTGCGCACGTAATGGTCTGCCCCCAGCATCTTTTAGAGGAGGGACCACCAGGATCCTTGGTGCCAAGGGAGCGTTACGATTGGTACCGGGGGGTACTTCTTTACGGTCAATCAACACTCGCCTCTCTTCCTTTATAACAGCCCCCGTCGCATGATTGTACCAGTCTTTATATACATTAAGGAGTCGTGGAGCACAGACCGGCGGGCTAATAAAAAACGAGAACCCGTGTTCAGGCGCATGAAATGGTGTAACGCGTTCTCTATCCCTTCTTCATTTACAGCAGGTTCCAATAAGAAAGCCTCTAAGGGTACCCCTTGATCGTAACCCAGTTGTCGGGCAAAACGATGCAGGTTATATCTCATGAAGACTGCTGCACCGCCCTGCCTGAAGACTAGGAAACCCGGTCTAATAGAATACAAATGGAGGATCTCCCGGGCCGTCAACACTGAAGCTCCATCCTTGAAGGAGTCCTGTAATGGTCGCACCGCAGTGGTGGACGCCTTCCCAATGGTTAATACCTTATCAATAAAGGACATCCCGACTCCAACGGTGTGAGGGCGAAGCAGTAAACCCCTGGCGTCCCGTGGTGAAGGGGTCACGATTGATGAGCCAATCAGATGTAAAACGCGAGGGAAACCGCACTTGTCAAAGAATGAAGGCCTTTTATGCATACCAAAGACACCCGCCGTGTGTAACTCGAGCCACGATGCAAAGTAGTGCATCGGGAAGACCACGTGCAGTGCCCCGGGCTCATTGGCATCCGCTGCTCGGCTGAGGCCATGATATAGGTGCGCCAGGCCGGCAATCCCCACGGCCACTTTTACCCCAATGACCATGCGGTGGGCTGGATAAAAGACAGAGGGCCGCATGCGATGAGAATGCATTGGGATCGCGAACCAACTCAGCCACAGCCCGAGAAATCCTAAGAAAAAGGCCTCCTCATCCATCCCAGGGACTGCAATCTCCGCGAAAGATATGGTAGGAAAGTCTGGGAGGAAGAAAGCCTTTTGGTCTATTTCCTTCGTCGGCAGGTTAGCCAAACCTAGACCAAAAGGATCATCCAGAATAGCAGATTTGACGGCTCCTGGCGAAATGACGCTAGGACGGAGGAAGCGAGCAATGAAGTCCTCAAAATTAACTCCTCGACTCCCGTGTTCGATGAAAAGGGACTCGTAGATGGTCAACACCTTGATCAGGCTTGGGAATTGGTGTTGAACGGCATTTTCCGACGTAATCCCCCTTACCATCGGCTTAGCACCGAAGACATATTCATCTGTCGGGAGCAGCTCTTCATAGTGTTCCCCCATGACTGGTAGGCCGGATACCTCCGCGAATTCCTCCAAGGAAATGGACACTTCCCGATCCATGGCAAGGAAAGTGTGGGTGAGAATATTCCATTGCTCCAAGAAAGCCTTGAACCACCAAGTGGGGAGCGTAGGATATTGGAAAAGAGAGACGTAGACCGCGGTGTACAGTCCTAGTCTTATCAACTGCGACTTCCTCGTCGACAGGATGTACCGGGCCCACGGCAGATATCCGATTGGGTGGCGGGGAATCAAACCAAGGTTATATGATTGCCCCCAGGGTCGTGCTTCTCCCTGACAAATACGGCGTCCTAGGATATCCAAAACCATAGGACGCTGAACCGGGACCGCATCTATAGCGGGATGAAGAAAGCTGTTCGCAGTCCAGTCTATCATCTCCACGGCATACTGCACTGGAGGTGGGTTAGCATAATGAATTGCCGTGATAGGTTCTGACGGCACCGCGCAAGTGAAGCTGCGTCGACCCATAATAATCTGGTTATACCAAGACCCCCAAAGGTGGAGTTTCTTGTACTCCGGGTCATATGCCTTGATCATGGCCAGGACCTCACGGTCCAAAGGCGCCTCTGGAAATCCCTCCTCCGAGCGGACAAACGGGAATGAAGAGTCTTCAGACATGATCGCTGCAAAGAGAGCAATGTAGCTGTCAGTGTTGTAATCCCAACGTTTGACATTGAAAAAAGAAAATGCATTAATTAAATTAAAATCAAAATTAATTAATTACACCGCACCACAGTGCAGTGAGTAGGGGACCAAAGAGGGACCCACAAAATCTAAATGACAATACGTCAATTAAGAAGACAAACTCATCATTGGATGAGATTGTCAGTTGGTCCTTGGGGAGAACATTCCCATAATAAAAAAGGGGGGAAAGAATCCCTAGAGACAAGGAGAAAATCTCCTCTTTCAGAGCAAAGCTCTGTCACAGAATGACACTTGTCAAATTCTGGTCTCAAAAGAATTAAAATTCCTTAAGAAAGAGCTTAGCTCTATAATATTCCATCAAAAAGAAAGATTTTGAAAAGAAATTTAAAATTAAAATTTCTGGAATCCTGAAAAAAAAAAAAGGATCCATGAAAGCTTATAGAAAAATTCTTCATTTGTTTCAGATCTAAAAGATCTACATTTGATTCAAAGAGCAAAGCTCTGTTCATGGGTTAGAACCCATGAATAAGATCTCTGTAGATCTATGGATTTGTGAGAGCAAAGCTCTGTTAATGAAACCCCAAAAGGAATTTCTTCAGATCAAAAGATCCATGAGAGCAGAGCTCTATTGGTTAAAATTGATTTAAATTAACTTAACTTAATTTTAAAATTAATTATTACCTAAAGTTTTCTAAACTTTGGGAAATAAGAGCAAAGCTCTAGAGTTCTGAAAACAAGAGCAAAGCTCTGAAATTCTTAAGCAAAGAGCAGAGCTCTGAAAATCTAAATCTAAGAAAATGGTGAGATTTTCTAAGGGTTAAAAGGCCCTATTTATAAGGCGCTTGCGCCTCTTGGAATTCCCCCTCAATCCAACGGTCAGGAGGGGTTGCCACCGTTGCACTCACGTGTGCGCCACGTGAGCGCAACGGTGGGGGGGCATTTGTTTCGTCCAATCAGAGCAAAGCTCTGTTTGAATTCAAAATTTAAATTTTTGAAGCAACGCTTCAAGTCTCAGGCGCAACGCGCTGCGTGTCGGGCGCTAATACATCAGCGCAGCGCCCAAGAAGGCGCACCCAATCAGAGCAAAGCTCTGTTTAAAGGAAGCAACGCTTCAGATCCTTTGCGCTGCGCGCGACGCGCCACATGTCCAGCGCAGATACATTAGCGCAGCGCACCCAATCAGAGCAAAGCTCTGTTTAAAGGAAGCAACGCTTCAGATCCTTTGCGCTGCGCGCGACGCGCCACGTGTCCAGCGCAGATACATTAGCGCAGCGCGTCCAATTAGAGCAAGGCTCTGTTAAAGGAAGCGCCGCGCTGCGCTCTGCGCTGTGCGACACGTGGCAACACAGTTGCGCTGCGCGACACGTGTCAGCGCAGATGCGCTAGCGCAGAAAAATGGGCTAAGTGCCAAAGGCAATTTAGCCATGCAAAATTACATGCACTTGATAACAACAAATTAAAATACGATGCACAAGCACAACAAAGAGCTCAAATAAAAAGAACACTTAACAGATAATAAAATACTTAATCAAAACATTTATTTATTATTAAATTTAAAAAAGATCACCGAATACGGGATCAGAGAGACAAGGGTTCACAAAAAGGAAAAGAAAATTATTCAGCTCCCTCTCCGACTTCTCCATCACGTCGAAGCGGCGATCTTCCCGAGGGGTAGCCATCCAACGGTCGACGCCGCACTCCTGGGAAAAAGTGGCGATGACGACTCGACGAGCCCGTATCTGGCTCAGTAAGTAGAAGGAGAAGTCCCTCAGGGCTTTGGTGATCAAGAGCGCTTCGAAAAAGCTCTCGATCTTATCCTCGGCCACATCAAGTACTGCCGAGGACATCTCCGCCGGAAGGGGGGGAATGTCGGCGAGCACCGAGGCAAGGATCATCCGAAGCCAAATAGAATTCGGAGGCAAAGGAGACCCCACACGAGTCGAAAGCTCATACATGGCGGCATCGCATTGTTCATCTGAAAGAGAGGAGTCCACCAAGCGCGCAGCAAAACGGGGAACAATGTCCCGGATCGGCACTTCCCACGGTTGTCGGCGGGCGTGAGGACGGTTGCAAGCCATGATTAAAGAAGTTCTCCAAAGGTGAGGAAAGGAAAGGCTCGGCCTTGAGTTATATATAGAGCCAAACACAGAAAATTCTGTGCGCAGCGGAGTTATTTCCAAGCCCCGGGAAATTACAATTTCGGGAATACAAGTTTGACTTGAAAAGAGGAGATGAAAAGATATCTCAGGAGAAGCGGCGCTTCTGATTCTCCAAAATTTAAACTTCAATAAATGAAGCAACGCTTCAGATTCTCTGCGCTGAGCGCAACCCGCCACGTGTCAGGCGCAGATGTATCAGCGCTGCGCCCAAGAAGACGCGCCCAATCAGAGCAGAGTTCTATTTGCCTGAAGCAACGCTTCAGTTGCGCTACGCTCTGCGCTGCACGACACGTGTCAGCGCAGATGCGCTAGCGCTGTTGCGCTGCGCTCTGCGCTGCGCGACACGTGTCAGCGCAGATGCGCTAGCGCAGTTGCGCTGCGCTCTGCGCTGCGCGACACGTGTCAGCGCAGATGCGCTAGCGCAGTTGCGCTGCGCTCTGCGCTGCGCGACACGTGTCACGCGCTGGGGCATCTGCGCCAAACTAAATTAAGATTTTTAAGAAATCTTTTCTGTTCTTGTTGAAACAAGAAGATTTTCTTCTGCAAAGCAGAAGCCCTTGGATCAAAGATCCAACGGTGGGGAAAATTCCCCAAATCACTCAGAGGATGATCTCTTTAACAAATTTAACTAATTTGTGAGCACTATAAAAAGGACCTTAAGCCTCAATTCAAAGGCATCAACATTTTTCTGGAGAACTCAAGAACTTTAAACAGAGAGAGCTCTGAAGATTTAAAAAAAAAAAAAAGAAAAGGTAAAGAACCTTCATGGATTAGAAGAAATTCCTTCTAATAGACAATTAGTCTAAAAAAATATATATATAAGATCAATGATCTTTATATAAAAAAGAAAATAGTGCTTTGCACTTCTTGTGAACCTTCGGTTCTTTAAAAAACGATAAAAATAAAAAATAAAAGAATAGTGCTTTGCACTTTTATGAACCTCAGGTTCTTCGAATAAAGAAGAAATTTATTTTTTGATTTAGATCAAGAACTTAAACAGTGCTTTGCACTTCCCTTCTTGAATCTAAAAAGATTCTTAGTGCTTTGCACTTCCAAGTTGCGCCGCTGCGCTCTTAAGAGAGCGCCACGTGTCGGCCATAAAACCACTTGCGCTAAGCGCCCTTAAGATAGAGCTTTGCTCTCTGGAATTGGCGCAACTCGCTGAGAGCGCGCCACGTGTCAGCAACGCAACAGCGCATTGCACTGCGCTAGTGCGCTTGCGCTCATCAGAGCACGACACGTGTCATCACCATATGGACTTGCGCTCATTACTTAGCGCAAAGCGCAGATGCATTAAAAAGGGCCAAGCCCAATTAAGAGAAGGCCTAACAGGCTCAATAAAGCGCAAATGCATTATTTTAAGGGGCAGAGCCCAAACAAGAACAGATGCTTTGCATCATTTATAAATGGGCAGAGCCCAAACAAAATATTCAGAATGCTATGCATTTTAAAAAAAAGGGCAAAGCCCAAACGAAGTAGATACTTTGCAAATGGGCAGAGCCCAAAATAAACTGATACTCTATATCTTTTGTGGGTAGAGCCTAAATAAAAAAATGCAATGCAAATAAAGTGTTGAAATGGACTTAGCCCAATCGTGGCCGTAAGTCCTTAAATTAAATCGACTGAGCACAGCTGCTCTCCTAAATCAATTCACAACCGGTTCGAGGGTACATCTCTGAACTCCTTTGACATCCATCGTTGTAATTCCTCAACGACGTCAAAGAGGTGACGGGTCCCAACGACCACACACCTATTTGGACTGCGGGGTCCTTAAACTCGTGGACCGAAACGTCCTTAAACTAATATTGGACCGAAACGTCCTTAAACTAATATCGGACCGAGACGTCCTTAAACTAATATCGGACCGAAATGTCCCTAAACTAATGATGGACCACCACGTCCCTAAACTGGCGATGGACCGAAATGTCCTTAAACTAATAATGGACCACTACGTCCTTAAACTGGTATCGGACCGAGACGTCCCTAAACTAATAATGGACCACTACGTCTCTAAACTGGAACAATAGAGCCAATTGCTCTTTTGCCGGATCTAAACGATCCCGTTTAAGTTGATCTTAGCCCCAAACACGGCTAACGTATCCTTAAACACTTAAATGGACTATAAAACCCTCAATCAGCTTTGGTTCAAGGGTACATCTCTGAGCTCCTCTGACACCTATCGTTGTAATCCTTCAACGATGTTAGAGAGGTGATGAGTCCCGATGGCCATAAATTAAATGAATCACCACGTCAGGTTGATCTTAGTCTAAAACAGGACTAACGTATCCTTGACGAATGTTTAAGTTGATCTTAGTCGCAACGCGACTAATGTATCCTTAAACTAAAAACACCAAACCCAAATCTAAGTAAATACGGATTTGGACTAATCCACGTCCTACGGGCGACGGTATTACTCAGTCTCCGTATACAATCCACGGGCAACCACAAACAAAACAAACATACACGACACGAAGTGAAATTCTGGAGAAGGAGAAAGTTGTTACCGCGATGCGGTAGCGTAATTAACTGCAGGGGCTTGCGCCTGCAGGGAAGAGCGTCCCCACAATCAAAAACCCCTCACCCTGAGGGGGAATCTGACGAAGTCTGCTATATCGGCCGCATCCGTCTAAACCTCCGACACACGGTGCCATAAATCAACTTGGCATTTTCGGAGAGATAGACGGATAAAACCAAATAGCATCTGCCCCGAACCTCAGGCACGGACGCGCAGTCCAGGCCGCCGTTCGGAGGGGAACACGCCCTTTCAGGTTTTCACAAACTCGCCGGTAGCCCTGTTGTTTTTACTCACAGTGCCCTTTCGGGTTTTCATCCGTGTCCATTTCGCTTGTAAATGTACCATCTTTTTTTTAAAAAATTTAAATTTATTTTTTATATCCCTCTGTTTGCTAATGGCACTTAAGGAGGACTTCACCACCGGGGTAGGTGTGTAGCCAGCGGGATTTGAGTTGCGGTCCTTGCCGCTGGGACTTGCGGACTTGAATTCCCTTATCGCCGTGCTTGAAGCTATGTATTAGTTAAGGACGTTACGGCCTGTTGTTAGTTTAAGGACATCTTGGTCCGTTGTAGTTTAGGGACATCTTGGTTCGTTGTTAGTTTTGGGACATCTCGGTCAACGTAGCTTCGAGGCAAAGTTTTGCCGGATACTACTTATAGAGTTTGGACTCAGGAAGACAACGAGCGGACACGAGCGTCATCATCTATCATTAACCTGAGCTGTGACTTGTCAAGCGTAGTATTTCTTAAGAAACCGGCCGTTTATTGGCGGGAAGGGTCTTTCACCATGCATATCTATGAGCAAGTAGGCCCCACCTTGGTAGACCTTGTCTATGATGTATGGACCTTCGTAGTTTAGCTCGAATTTCCCCCGCTTTGCACGGTTGGGGATCATAGGTCCTTTTATGACTAGCAGGAGTTCGCCTTGTTGGAATGTTCTCGGCCTGGTCAGTCTTTCATATGAGCGCGTCATCCTTGCTTTGTAAGCTTCTAGGTTTTGCTGCGCTATGAGACGAGTTTCATTGAGGGCATCTAGCTCCTCAAGCCGAAGATGGGCATTTTCTTCATCCGTCGGCTCGTATCGAACTGCTACTCGTAGAGAGGGTAGCTCTATCTACAAGGGAAGTACTGTTTCCGTGCCGAATACCAACGCGAATGGCGTTGTATTCGTGGCTGTTTTGAACGTGATTCGATACACCCAGAGAGCTTCATGCAGTCTCTCGTGCCAGTCATTTTTTGTTTTTGGACACCGTTTTCTTTATGATCTTCGTCAAGGTCTTGTTGAAAGCCTCGGCTAGACCGTTAGATCGGGGATTATAGACCGAGGAGTATCTCCAATCTATTTTATACTGCTGTGCAAAATGGCTGATCTTATGGCTTCTGTAGGCCGGTCCATTGTCCGAGATGATCCGTCGTGGTGTGCCAAACCGGTAGATGACATGTGTCCTGAAGAAATGGAGGATGTTCTCCGTCTTCACTTCCTTTAGCTGTACTGCTTCTACCCGCTTGGAGAAGTAATCGGTCGTTGCTAGTATAAACCGATGTCCTTTAGATGACGCTGGTTCGATAGGCCCAATTATATCGGTTCCCCACATTTCGAATGGCCAGCTAGCCAGTGTTGGGTGCAGCGGATTTGGATGCTGGTGGATGAAGTCCTCGTGAATTTGGCACGAGTGACACTGCTTCGCATATTCGAGGCAGTCCTGAATCACCGTGGGCCAATAGTAACCCATTCTTTCGATCTTCAGCTTCATCTTTGGCCCGGCTTGATGGGAACCGCAGAGTCTATCATGAGTTTCTTGAACGACTCTTTTTGCTTCTTCTGATCCGAGGCATCTCAGCCACAGACATTCGAATGCTCTCTTATATAGAGTATCATTGACGAAGGCGAAGGATAGAGCTCGTTTCATGAGCTGATGTCTTGACGACGCGTCTTCGGGTGTTCGATGGGATTTGAAGTAGTCTTATGAAGACTTCTTTCCAATTCTTAGCCTTTTATTCGTCCTCTATTTGGAAGGCTGCTTGTTTGGTCGCTTCCTTTCTTTTAGACGTCTTCGGAGATATCTTTGCCGGCGCGAGAATCCGGCGGCTTTGCACAATGATCCTTACGTCATCGAGATTTTCCTCAGCTAGTTCCTTAGCAAGCTTGGCTAATGCATCCGCCTTGTTATTTTCTGCACGCGATATGCTTTCCAGGATGTAGGAAGGGATTTGTGTCAGCAATTGCTGCACTCTTTCGCCATATTTTACCAACTCTGGCTTGCACATCTGGTAGTCGCTATTTGCTTGGCTAACGACCAGCTGAGAGTCCCCATATATGAAAAGGTTTTCGATCCCCATGTCGACAGCGATCTCAAGACCTGCTATCAAAGCTTCATATTCCGCTTCGTTGTTTGTTCTTGGCTCCGTTAAGGAAAGGGCATAACGCATTATCCCTCCTTGTGGAGTTACGAAAATAAGCCCTACCCCAGCTTTGATTATGGAGGTGCTCTGCTTTCGCTTCTTCATGGAAGATGCCCCATCGAAGTAAAGTTCCCATCGGGCATTATTTCCTTCCTTCTCCCCTTCGATTGCGTCGAACGCATGTTCATCCGGCAACTCGCAATTTAAGGGAGAGTTGGCTGGTATCGGATGCTCTGTGAGAAAGTCGGCGATGGCATGGCCTTTCACTGCCTTGAGGGGTCGATATGTTATTGAGAATTCCATCAAGAGGAGGGCCATTTGGCAAGCCTTCCTGTTAGTATGGCCCTTGACATCAGATATTTGAGAGGATCCACCTTTGATATGAGATGGACCTCATGTGCCAAGGCATAGTGCCTGAGGTTTGTTATCGCGAAGATTAGTGCCAGGCAATGCTTTTCAATGGGGGAGTAGTTGTTTTCTAGCCCCAGAAGAACTCGACTCAAATAGTAGAGAGCTCTCTCCTTTCCTTGATCGTTCTCCTATGCCCATAGCGCGCCTAGAGAACCTTCAAGGGCTGTTGTGTACAGGATGAGAGGCTTTCCCTTGACCGGAGCGGTCGGTACTGGCGGGTTCTGCAGGTACTGCATGATTTCGTCCAGTGCACTTTGGCATTTACGATCCCAAACGAATAGGGTTCCCTTCTTCATTAGATGACCGTAGGGACGGCATTTTCCGGAGAGGTTAGCTATGAACCATCGGATATATGCAAGATTTCCTTGGAGAGACCACAATCGTTTGAGAGTTCTTGGCGTGGGCATTTCCATAATCGCCTTGATCTTTGATGGGTCTATTTCGATGCCTCTGTGTCGTGTGATGAATCCTAGGAATTTGCCTGAGGAGACTCCAAACGCGCACTTCAGGGGGTTCATCTTCAGGTTGTACTTCCGAAGGCGCTGGAACACTATTTTCATATGCCCCCGGTGCTCCTCGTACGATTTGCTTTTCACCACGAGGTCGTCAATATAACATTCGACAATCTCATATATGAGGTCATCAAAAATCTTCGTCATGTCCCTCTGGTAGGTAGCGTCGGCGTTTTTCAGACCGAAGGGCATCACTTTATAGCAAAATATACGCAGCGGAGTCCGGAAGGCAGTATGCTTTTGGTCTTCGGGATGCATCTTTATTTGATTATACCCCGAAGATCCATCCATGAAAGAGAAGACTTCATGAGTGGACGTGTTATCTATCATCAGCTCGGTAACCGGTACGGGAAAGTCATCCCTCGGGCAAGCTTTGTTGAGATCTCGGAAGTCCACGCAGATGCGTACTATCCCATTTTTCATCATCACTGGGACAATATTAGCAATCCAGTTGGGGGATTGAACTTCTTGGATGAAACCAGAGTCAATTAGCTTCTTGATTTCGGCGTTGATACTCATTTCAAGTTCGAGCCGTATTCTTCTTGGCGCCTGTTTGACTGGCTTGACGTCCGGTGATATCGCCAGTTCATGCACCGCTATTTCTTGATCTAATCCCGGCATCTCGGAGTAATTCCATGAGAAGCAGTCTTTATACTGCATAAGCAGGTCTTTTAGTGCAGCCGCCTGCTCTTTAGACAGCAGCTCACCGACGAACGTTGGCCTTGGATCGTTTTCCGTTCCTAAGTTGATTTTTCTCAGGTTGTCTGCTGTGGTGTGTATCCCATCTTCCAACTCTTTTGGCGCCGGTGAAAATTCTGAGATCACCTCATCCTCATCTTCATCTGCGAAGCACTGGGACATGTCATTTATATTCTCATGCTCCCCCTCCTTTAAGAATGTTATCATGTGGCAGGTACGAGTTTGTTTCCAAGCTCGATGTTGATCTGACCCTACTCTCGCCGTATAAGTTTCTTTTGGCTCATGCTTTTGTGGTGGGGTTACCCTCCAACTGTCAGATAGAGCAAACATGCCTTGCTGATACTGGTCTTCAACCCAGTCTTTGAAGGTGAAGCAGTCTTCAAGCGGATGTCCTATTACTCGGTGGTAGGAGCAATAATCTGGGTGATGGACCTCGTTTATCTGTTCAGGGTACCGAGACTCTGGGAGCGTCATCATTTGATACTTCATGACAAGGTTGAATATTTTTCTCGTCTTGTCTCGAGGGAAAGAATATTCCCGACCCATCTTTTTCATGAAAGACGGATTCCAGCTGACTTTTTCTCGATCGCGTGGCTTTTTGGATCCGCTTCTCTGTTTTTGAACGTCATTCCCTTTCTTCACCTTGTTGTTGCTTCTGCGTCAGGCTTTGGTCTTGCCGCGAGAGCGCACAGAGGGCTGAGAGTGAAGGGCATCGCCGTCTTCTCTTTCCGTAGCCTGCTGAATGAGACGTTGCGTCCTGACTTTCTCGTAAATGGCCATTTCGTGGCTGTGGTCATCCCGAACCTTTTGACCCGCTTCTCTTATTAGCTTGTCAATCTGTTCTTCGAATGACGGACTTGGCATTCTTATGGCGGGATCTCACTCTTGTTCAATATCAGTGCTATCTGGACGAGCATTCCCTTCTCCACCAGAGTCGTTTATAACATGGCAGCCATGGAATCGCTCCCGTTTCTTAAACCGAACGTATCCAAGCCCGGTCGTCTCTATCCTCCCGTTAGGCATCTTTCGCTGAGTCTTGGGAACGTCCCAAATCTTGTTGTAGAACTTGGCTTGTCGAGCGGTTTGTTTAAAGGGTACGCCTTAGCATCTTTATAGCCTCTTCAATCCCTCTGTGTAGTATCTGAGCAGACGGATTGGTTTTAGCCTGTCAAGCGCAGGTTCGGCACCATGCTAGACTTCTCTTTCCACTTTGGTCTCCGTGGATTGGTAGAAGAGGAACGCCTTTTCATCTCTCCGCCTAGGAGGGACATAGAAGGTCTGCAACTCTTGCACGCTGTATGTATCAAGCGTATTGAGTTCTTTGTAATGCCGCTGCGGAACCATGGCGATTTGCAAACTCTGATCAGCTCCAGTAAAGGTTTGTATTGATGGACGAACAGAGAATACTGTGTTGATCTCGTCTTCAGAGTCGCTACCAAAGACCAAAATAGGAGTAGATGGTCCTGGCTTGTTTCCTTGGGGTTGCCCTGAGTAAACCACCTCTTCATCCTCTTCGGTGTCACTCCCAAAGGTCATGGCCCTTAGCTCGGTAGCCGGAAGTCGGGGTATGCTGCCATGGAGTTGGCAGCTCTTGCACTTTCTGACGAGCTTCAGAGCGTCCTGATGGATGGTCGGTCAATAGTATCCTTGGAGGAGCGTCTTCTGGACTAAGGTGCGGGCCCTTTGATGTGCTCCGCCGACCACTTCATGAACCTCACGGAGGACGTAGTCGGCCTCATGGGGGTCGACGCACCGAAGTAGAGGTTGAGTGAAGGATTTTTGTAGAGGTTTCTACTGCTCCAAACGAAATGGCGGGCTTTGGCTCGGAGGTGGTAGGCTTCCCCTCGATCTTTTGGGAGCGTGCCCTCTTTCAGGAATTCTGCAAGGGGCTTCCTCCAATCTCGGCCTCCTTCCTGGGAAGTGTAAACCTGAAGCGACGTCGCTCTGTCTTCCACGTTGGGCCGTGGCAAGTCCTCGAAGAGGATATTTCTCTTGTTGTTGGCCGCATAGGAGGAAGCTAGCTTGCTCAGGGCATCGGCCTGGGCATTTAGGGGACGGGGAATCTGCTCCACCTGAACTTCATCGAAGTCCTTTCGTAGCCTTCTTACCTCGGCTAAATATTTCATCATCAGAGGCTCCCGTGCCTCGAAACGGCCTGTCACTTGGCCAACGACCAGGGCGGAGTCACTGCGGATTCGGATCGTCTTCAGCCTCACTCCAGAGGCGATTCGCAGTCTAGCTAGCAAGGCCTCATACTCCGCGGCGTTGTTTGAGGCTTTGAACCCGAGCTTTAAGGAATACTCCATCTCTACCTCGTTCGGGCCTCGAATGATGAGGCCGGCACCACAGCCCTCCTCGGTTGATGACCCGTGACGTAAAGGACCCAATCGGGAATGGAGTCGGGCCCCTCTTCGATCGAAGATTGAGATCCGGGGGCCGGCATGGACACTGCCTCTTTGTTGGGGATAGTGCATTCGACGATAAAATCGGCCAGGACCTGTGCCTTGATAGCCTGCCTCGGGCGGTATTTGATGTCGAATTTGGACAACTCCCATCTCTACTTCTCCAAACAACCAGAAGACTCGGGGGAGGCGAGAATAACCCCTAAAGGGCGCTCGGTAAGAACGAGGATGGTGTGTGCCTGGAAGTAGTGATGTAGTTTCCTTGAGGCCACGATAAGCACCAAGACAATCTTCTCTATGGCCGGGTACCTCGTTTCTGCGTCCTTGAATACGCGGCTTGCGTAGTAGACCGGCTTATGGACTCCTCCGACTTCTCGGATGAGCACCGAGCCTATAGCTTGATCGGACACCGCTAGATACAGTGATAGCTCGTCTCCTTCAATTGGCCGAGTGAGTAGTGGGGGAGTCGCCAGGTGCATTTCAGTTGCTCGAAAGCAATCTGACACTCCTCCGACCATTCGAACCTTGGGATCTTTCTCAGGGCTTTGAAGAATGGGAGGCACTTTTCTTTAGACCTTGACATGAAGTGACTTAGAGCGGCTACCCTCCCCGTAAGCCGCATAATTTCGACGTTAGTCTTTGGCGCGGCCATGTTGAGGATGTCGATGATTTTCTACGGGTTAGCCTCGATTCCTCGGTGGGTAACCATGAATCCGAGGAACTTTCCACTAGTCACCCCAAACGCGCACTTGGCAGGATTCAGCTTCATTTTGTATTTGCGGGGGATGTCGAAAGTCTCGCCAAGATCTTTGGCGTGCTCATCTGACGAGGTCGATTTAACGAGCATGTCGTCGACGTAAACCTCCATGTTCCTCCTGATCTGTGATTTGAACATCCTGTTGACCCAGCGTTGGTATGTAGCCCCGGCATTTTTGAGGCCGAAGGGCATCACTTTATAGCAGTATACCCCCCGGTCAGTTGTGAATGCGGTAAGCTCTTCGTCTGCCGGATTCATACGGATCTGGTTGTAGCCGGAGAAAGCATCCATGAAGCTGAGTAACTCGTGGCCTGCCGAGCTGTCGACGAGCTCATCTATCCTAGGGAGGGGATAGTTGTCTTTCGGGCAGGCCTTGTTGAGATCTGTGAAGTCGACGCACATGCGCCACTTCCCGCTCGCCTTTTTAACCATTACCACATTCGCTAGCCATTCTGAGTAGGCCACGTTTCGAATGAAGTTGGCTGCGAGCAATCTATCAATTTCGTCCTCGATCGCCTTTTGTTTGATCTGAGCGAAGCTTCGTTTCTTATGCCTAACGGGTCGGACCGTTGGGTCGACCCCGAGCTTATGTGATATCACTTTGGGGTCGATCCCGGGCATGTCGGCAGGCGTCCAAGCGAACACGTCCGAGTTCCCTATGAGGAAGCGGACCAGGTCGTTGAGCCGGGCCCCTGTTAAGAGTGACCAGATTTGGACGGCTCGTTCATTGTCCCCTTCGACGAGGGGGACCTCCGTTAGTGGCTCTACCGGGGCTCCTCGGATTTCTTTTTTCTCGTCCCGAGTATCCAAGGACCCCCTGAAATCATTCGTGCTTTCAAGATCATCGCTTCGCTCCTCGGGCATAGATGTCGCTGTGAAGCAAATCTTTGTGGTTTGCTGGTTCCCATAGGCCCGACCTATTCTGCCTTGGTCGAGTGGAAATTTGATCGCGAGGTGGTAGGTCGATATCTGGTCCCGGAGGGAGTTTAGCATCGGGCGTCCCAGGAGGATATTGTAGGCCGATGGAATTCTGGTGACGATGAACTCCACAGGAACGGTACGCGTACGGCCTACCTCCCCGATGTTAAGTAGGAAGGTGACCACTCTTTCCGCCGGGATGGAGTGGTTAGTAAACCCTGACAGGATGTGGGCGGTCGGCCTCAGGTCCGACGGGCTAAGCCCCATATGTAGGAAGCGGTCGTAGAAGAGGATGTCTGCCGAGCTCCCCGAGTCGACCAGTATCCTTTGAACCTCGTAGCGGTGGACCCATGCTGTAATCACCAATGGGTCGTTGTGAGGCAAGAATATCCCGTGGAGATCCTCGTCGGTAAAGGTGATGGGCTTGGCTGCTTTGGTCCTCTTCATGGGCTGGCTGCTTGTCCCTTCGACCGGCAGGAGGCGTCGAATCTCGCCGGCTCCAGGCACCCCCCCGCTGATACGACCATGATTTGGCCGATCGTCAACTCGCAGGGAGGGGGCGTTGCTCTTGCTCTCGGTATGCTTGTCGCTTTTCCCGTAAGTACTTTGCCAAGTGCCCCGAGCGAATCAACTTCTCGATGTAGTTGCGGAGTTGTTTGCAGTTCTCGGTGGGGTATCCCTGCGACATGTGGAAGACGCGGTAGGGACCTCGTGTCCGTTTGGCCGCCCTATTGGTGACCGGGGGGAGTTTGAAGAATCGCTCGCCCTTTTCCTCCTCCAATAACTCTATCTGGGAGATGTTGAGCGGGGTATACTCCTGAAACTTCGGGGAGTATGGCTTTGGTCGGTCAATCTTCTTTTTCTCTTCTCTGGCTCTCTTCTTTTGATCGGCCTGGTCGGTCCGGGGTAGGTTCGCATTTACCTCGGACTCGAGCAAGATCTCTCGCTCGGTCCAGGTTTTTACCTCGGCCATGGTCTTAGGTTGCGCTAATGCAAAGGAGCAGAGCCACTCCTTGTGCCTAAAACCCGACCTAAGGGTCGTGATGTGTAACAACCGAGTTCGGTTATACCAATTTCTGTTGCCGTATGTGTTGTTTGCGGTGTTTACTTCATTTACCATGTTTGGTTGTGAATGGTAGTTTACTTATATTCGACCCGCTTGATTGAGCTTGTTGCTTTATAGTTATGTAATACCCTAACATTACACATTTTGCATATAACAATTTTAAGTCCCTTAAAATAATTTAAGAATACATGACATGGCCTACATGGTACCCCTAACCTCGTGGTAGCGTCCTTGCATTGTGTTCTCGTCCCGTTCTGTGAAACGGACATGTTTGGATGGCTACACGCACGTACGTGCGTCCGTTCTTGGGGGTATGCATTTCTGTTAAATAATCCTTCATTTTAATTTTTGGAACTTGCTAATAATTTTCATATTTCAAATTCAAAATTTTGGACCCGACCCGGGCGCATTTCTGAAACATTTTGTATTTCCACCAAATTCTAATAATTTTAAATCTCTTTAAAATTCGTTCATGTTTATTTAACAGCCAAAGATTTGGCTCAGCTAACTTAAGAAATATTCTTAACAAATAAAATCCTTTTAAAATTTCTCCCAACCAATCACAATCTTTCTTTTACTCACCCGACCCCACTCTCGATTCTCTCTTTTTATTTTTTTTTTTCACGAGCCAATCGCATTACTCCTTTCCCTTACACCGGGCCCCACAGGTCCCTCTCTCCTTTCCCTTTCTCTTTCTTTCTCCTCCGCCGTAGCTCTCTCTCTCTCTCTCTCTCTCTTCACTTTCTCTCTCCTCTCGCGCCTTTCTCTCACCTCTCGCGATTACTGTTGGCTTCTCGACTCCCGTCACCGCTCGAAGAGTCCCGTCACCTCCCTTCATAATATTTCTTCTTCTTCTTTTTTAAACCGCAGCTCCTCCTCCTTAAACCCATAACCCTCATCGCCTCCTTCAACCTTAACCTATCTCCTCATCTCCTCTACCCTCGTCGACGCCCTCTGCATCCCCTCGTCACCCTCATCTCCATCGCCTCTTTCTCCCTCTTCCTCCTTCGAACGAACCCACTGCACCCAAGGAACCGATCACCTTTCTCCACCACCACCACCTCGTCGCCGCCGACTCCTTCATCTCATCGTCACCTCCTTCCTCTCCCTCTCTTCCTCTCCTCTGCCTTTCCCGAGCACCAGAACCCACATCAAAACCAAACCCCAACCGACTCCAAACCCTAGCTGCCAGGATCTGCACACCCCTACACGTTCCCTGGCCGGAGCTCCGACGATCTCATGCCGCCATCTCGTCTCCCGTTGTGTCACCAGTCCAACCCTAGTAAGCCTTCTCTCTCTCTCTCTCTCTTGTACCTCCTCTCTTATTCTCTGTGTCTTTCTTTTCTTCTTTTGTGCATTACTTTCTTCTCTGTAAAAATCTTTCACCTCTGTAGATCGCTGAAATTCTGACGCCGTCGACGATCCCGACGACCCAGCGAGGATATCTGACCCGTGTGATCCCTTTGTGCGTGGTTTGGGTTCATTTCGTGTACCGTGCGCGCGTCGCGACTTTTCCCGCCGACGCATGACGTTCCATTTACCGCTTCGAGATCCGTCGAGGCAAGTGAAGCTTGCTACATGCCATTTAATCTATTTTATACTTATTTGAATGCACATTAAACCTGTAGTTTAAATTTAATACCATAGTCTCCATTTTTTTAACATCCCGATGTCCCGTTATATTATTTTAGATTTATAGCCCGGGACATACCATGTTGCATTTAGTGTTACTATACATAGTACCAGCATCCATCTTTAAATCTAATAACACTTATCTGCATAGCCCATAGTAACCCTTTTATAGTTTATACCCTATCGGACGACCGTTTACTTACAGTTAGCCTAATTTATATTCCATTGCATCTTTAGATTATTTAGTCCATATTGACATGATTTTGACATCCATATTTGTTATAATATAGTTAGGTAATGTTGAAACTATCCCTTAAACCCAAACTGATAACTGTGCATCTACACACCTAAATCTGTACCTGATTGCATTTCACGTTACAAGTTCCAGCTTGTTGATTTTATTAGTACATATGCTTGTTCTGTATACCCATGATTATGCTAGTTTGATTATGAGCACCCACACGATATCTTGTACACCCTGACATGACTTGTTACATCTATTACTTGACACGACATGGTACCGTACGACTCTTGAGACATGACACTTATATACACTGCCCGGCTTGACCTGACGTACCATGGCTTTACCTGTTGCCTGATCTTGCGTCTAATGCCAACAAACCTGTCCTGTAGTCCTTACGGACCGTTCCTGTTGTCTATCCAGACAAACCTGCACCTACTTGATCCTGTGTTGGTATTAGCTCTTGTTTATTTAATACCTGACTTAAACATATAACCTGGGGGTATGGGGAAATCAATGATGATACCTGACTTGTAACTCAACAGTGTGCTACCTTTACCGATCAGTTTTAGAGGCTGGGCCAGCCTTGAGATGATGCTGCTGACATCATCCATCGTTATCCATTACCTTTTAGAGGCTAGGCCAGCCTTGGGATGATGCCATGGACATCATTCATCTTTACCCTTTTTCTTTAGTGCCTAGCGGCATGTCTCGGTTTCAGCCCGAGAATCTTCACCATGATCCCGGGCACGCATGGGATATTATTGAGTTATATCGATGATTCATCAAATTGATTTCAAAGACTTGAGAGTAGTTAACCCAATAGATCAGTTTAGATTACTTACTGTACACTACCTTTCACTACCCTGATTTTATTGTTGTTACACCTGCTTTATCATTTATGATTATACTTGCATGTCTTGCTATCCTGTTTATATTTTATTGCTTGATGTTATGACGCGCTGACGTCTGGGTTTTGCATGGCCCAGATTCCGTACCTTTGCTGCAGTCCGAGCAGGAGTACTTCAGCCAGCAGGCTGAGCAGTGAGGACTCTCAGTAGTTAGTTCTTTTACTCTTCCAGTATTGTTATTTCTGATGTGAGCCCGCATTATGGGACATACATTCCAGTTATTCTTGTATTGGATCTTTTGCTTCCGCATTATTTATTCTTGACTCATTTTATTTTGGCTTATGGACATGTGTTAGATAGTTTTATTTTGTTCTTGATATCTCTACAGCCGTATTGTGACTGTGGAAGGATAATTCCTATCCACAGGTAGCATGGTTGGCTATGTCACGTGCCTACCTTAGCGTACTCTGGGAAGCGGGGCGTGACATGATGACCGTCTCGTCCCGGTGCTCTGGGACCTCAAGAAGAACGTTGTAGAAGCGGGTGACGTATCCCTTGAAGGATTCCTTGTCCCCGCTCTTTATTGTGAAGAGGTAATCGACGGTCCGCTTCTGCCGTCTGTTCCCGACGAAATGGCCGAGGAATTGGGCAGCCAGCTCATCGAAGGTAGAGATGGAGCATGGCGTGAGTCCTCGGAGCCAATCTTGTCCGGCGCAGACGAGAGTGTCGGGGAACGCTCGGCATTGGGCGGCGTCAGAGTTGTCTTGGAAGCTCATCCCCGCCGTGAACGTGTCTAGGTGGTCTTTCGGGTCGGACTTTCCGTCGAAGAGGGACACCTTTGGAGGCTTATTCCTAGAGGAGATGCGGACAACGAGCAGCTCTTCAGTGAAAGGCTTCGTAAGTGAGTCGGCGGCATATCTGGCCCCCTCGCTTGAAGGATGACTCTCCCGATGTATACCTTCGATCCTCTTTTCGAGGGCATCGAGTCGGTCGTGGTATCCCGAGGATTCGGCATGCCCAGAGTTAAGGCCCCTCCCGCTGGCAGCCTGCGCCTGGCCACGGTTCCGGTTCCGTTCTATGAGGTTCCTCAGGTCCCCTGGCGAGGTCGTCCTCGAGCTACCGTGGTGGGTGCCCTCCATATGTCCCTGTCGAGGGAGAGGGCGCCGGCCATGCCTGGGAGCAGGCGAGCTAACCGATACCTCCTCGGGAGGGACAGGAGCGCGATGGGCCTCAGGACGGGGTGCTCTTTCATGAGACCTCGGCGTGGAGCTGTGAGGTGCCCAGTGGGTCATTGAATTGGTCGCCACGGGGGATCTGTGGCCGCCGGAAATAGCGAAGCGCTGTTTAGTCGTGCCAGCATGGGCAGTGTCTTCTCCCCCTCTTCGGAGATCCCGGTCCTGAGGTGGGGGAACGGCGACCTGGGGGGCTTGTCCAGCCGTTTGGACATGGACAAAGGCATCCACGACGGACGCGAGCCTGTCGATTCGTGCAGACAGGGCATGAATAGCGTTCGGGG
This sequence comes from Agapanthus africanus, assembly GCA_030015575.1. Lineage (NCBI taxonomy): Eukaryota > Viridiplantae > Streptophyta > Magnoliopsida > Asparagales > Amaryllidaceae > Agapanthus > Agapanthus africanus. The sequence goes on along the minus strand of JASDDO010000010.1, from coordinate 480,182,774 downwards.
GAGGAGAGGATCCGTCCGCGCCTCCATTATGGGGAGGACGGCGACTAGTGCTTGGATCGTCGCGGTGATCACTCGCCATGAGTTCGAGATCTGAAGACCAACTTTCGTTGAGTGGAACTTTCGAAGTTCCCACAGACGGCGCCAACTGACGGAGGTCTGGATCTCCTTCAGATGTTGTCTTCTACGATCTGTCGACGGCGTAGGCGAGCGGCTGAGATCAGGTTTGAGGACTGTCGCTTGAGACGTGTGGATCTCAATGGGTTTGGTTTAGTGCGGAGCCGAGCTCCCTACAAAGAAGTACCGGGGTGGTTGCACCACCGTGGACCCTTCGACGATCAAGTTAGTCGAGATATTTGGACAGAGTAGCGGTCTATTGGAGCAGAATTGTCTTGCCTGAGTCGTCTGAGAGAGTGTTTATATAGTGGCAGCCATGGGCTGGCGGCGCGCGAGATTTACGCCGACCGTTATGCCCTTGGAGTTACGCCTGCGCGAATGGCGGGATCCTTCATTAATAACGAGATACGCCCGTTAACGGGGGAACGCGAGGTCGTGGAACGCGGGATCGTGGGGCGGCGGATATCTCGCGTCTGGCGAGATTCGCGGAGCCATGGCGGGGATGCCTGTGATCTGTGCTCTGGGTCGGTCGATAAAACCGAGGAAGCTGAGCTCGGCAGGGCTCGGAGGCGAGCGGGAGGCCGAGGAAGCTTGGTTCTGTGATAACTCGGGAACGGGCTAGGAGGGTTGAGGAAGCCCATCGTGCAAGAGGGCTCGAAGGCGACCCAATGGTTATTTGTAAGACGAGCATAGGAGTGTTCTGGGAGGCCACCGAAGGTCGAGACAATCCAGGAAGCGGAGGCCCGGGGTACGCCTTTAATGTACCGTTCTTACTCCTTTTCCGTAAACTCCGGGACACGTCATCTGCCACGTGTCATGATCCAGAAAGTTCTTAGTCGCTGTTCCTTTTCTTGGGATCCACGGATCTATATGAAAGGAGCACTTTAAGCTAACTTGCATCATGAGAAAAAAACCCCCTTCTAAGACGGTAAATAGAAAAACGCTTATTCTTCAGTACTTTGGTAAAATTTAGCCAATAATAATTATTAACACAAGGGCCAAAAACTACAATTGATAATGGGTTGATTTGTTACTGTTATTTTATTTTCTTCCTTTTCTTCTTAAATGCTTATCGCATGAATGCTTGTCAAACAAAAGAAACGAAACATTAGCAATACTTGGTATTTATTTCTTATAAATGGATGAGATAATCAACATTTATAATGCTTATTAAATAGGCTTCTTGCCTAATTAAAAACACATTGTAATCTACTTAAAAAATCATTATAATCTTTGCTATAATAACTAAAAGTGCTTAGATGATATCATTAATCAACAAAATAAAATATAAAAAAAAATTTAAAATTCCTGTAGACAAACTTAAGAATTGAATATGTCCACGTCATCACCACAAAAGACAAAAAATAAGAAAATGAAAAGCCAACAACACACCTTCTCTCTCACATTTATTACACATTCTCTCTCATGTTGAAAATCCCAAATAGAGATATGCCTTATAAATTTATACATAATCTCTTATATTTTTGTTTTTGTGTAACTTATAAATTTCTCAAATCCTAATATTATAAAATAGCCGCATTCATTTAATTTAAATTTAGAAAAACCATAGATATTTTTAGAAATTTTAATGTAATGTCAAGAATAAATTTTTTTACACACAGCTTCAGATACACGTGCATCGCACCTGCAACTTACAAGTTTATAGTAAAAGGAGAATGCTGTTATCCTAATACGTGTTTAGCTCGTTTGATGCATAACATATCTGAAAATAAAGAGTAATTTTGCAATTTTGCTATCTAAATATATTTATGTTTTATTAGTTTACTATGTTATTAATTTATTATTCGGAAATATTCGAGAATATTAAAAAAGTTAGTGATGATTTTTGAATATTTTTCTCCTTAAAATTGTGAGAATTTTTATTTGTCAGGTGTCATCATTGAAAATAAATACGAGACAAATCACATTCGCAAATAATGTAAGTAAAGGGAGCAACACAAAAATTCCATAACATATAACTCCCCAATTTTTCCGGCGCTTCTCCACCCAAAAATGGCATCTTGCGAAATCTTCTCCCTACCTCTCTTTTCCCTCTTCTCCTTCTTCTTCTTCTTCCTATTTTTCAAATTTTTATTTTTTCTCTCTCTCGAAGAGAAAACCAAAGATCATCGCCATCGAATCTCTGGTTCTCGATCGAAATTTGGGATCAAGGAGCTCGCAATCTCCTTACCCTAACCCTAATCCTAATTTCGTTCGAGACCAGTAGTTGCACATCGATCCAGGGTTTCATCGATCAATAAGTAAGTTATCTACTTTATTCTGAGAGAAATGTATCACGTTTAAACCTTTCATGCTTTTCCTAAGATTTTACTCACATTTGCCAGGTAAGGAAATGAATTACGGCTAAAAGTCTGGGAAATACATGATCTTTGATTGTAAAAGATGGAAGGAAAGAAAGTTATCAGGCGCCAATTCTCAACTGGCTCCATCAAGAAGAGCGGCAAGCTCAGGTTTTACCGGCAGCTAACGCTTGATCCGAGGTTGTCGAAGTCCATTCGTTTCTCTTTTGGGCGGCAATCGTCGCTCGACCCGAACCGGAGGAGGCCCGTGAAAGGGGAGGCGAAGGAGGAGCTGATGGTGCCAGAAAATTTGGACTCCACGATGCAAATGCTCTTTATGGCGAGCCAAGGGGATGTGGATGGTGTGGAGGACCTCTTGAACGAGGGCATTGACGTAAATAGTATTGACCTTGACGGGCGAACTGCTCTCCATATTGCCGCTTGCGAGGGGCATGTTGATGTCGTCAAGCTGTTGCTGAGATGGAAGGCGAATGTTGATGCCAGAGATCGGTGGGGGAGCACGGTACAATCTTTCAGATTTATTCTCCTTTTAATATTACCAACATGTTTGTGCACTTGAGTACTATTTACTATGTCATTACATGGAAGTTCTTGTTCCGTGATTACCGCAAATTCTAAATTCCTCCATGATTTGTTCCTAAATACTAGAAGAAATTTTTCCTTATGTTTGCATAGTTCAAGTTAAAACAGCATATATATTGCGTTCAACGGGTTAAGCTGGTTCTCGAATTGAGGCCCAATCTTCTTCTCCAACTTGCTTAGTTTGGAAGCATTCATTGCTATATTAAGCTTATTCAGATCTTTCATCCCAGCTCAACTTATTACTAGGTTCTGAAACAAAGCATCCCTTCTAAGTGTTCCATTTCGTTGTTCTTAATTGATGTGACTTCTATACGTTCACTATATATTCATTCATCGGATTATCTTCCTAGATTCCAAGATAGACCCATAATTAATTTTTTTTATAAAAAAAAGCCTTCATACCAGATAATAGGAGACGGCCAATAACACATCCATAACAACTGTCTTATTTCTTATCTTGCTTGGATACATGTCCATAATAACTGTCTTATTTCTTATCTTGCTTGGATACATGATTTTCTTATCCCTTTATAATTAAACCATATAACTCTGCAGGATCTTTTGCTGTTTTACAAAATTTTCCTTTAAACTGCTAGTCATCAATCATTTAATACCATAATTTCCCCTCCACTTGATCCTCTAGCCGGACCAGCTCTGTTTTGATACGTTTGTCATCTATTTCGCCATTCTTTTGCATAATAGAGTCCATGACAATAAGATGCACGCATTATGTGATTGGTACAACTGGTATACTGACAACTGACCTGGTTCTATAGTCTTGATTTACCACCAAAACTGTATTTGATGTTTTCTCCTTCTACTAATTGTTAGCCCAACATTTCCAAGCATTTATTTCTTCTTCTAGTTTACAATTTGACCTTAGCATGTCTCATTGATCAATACTTTATAAATTACAATCGACACGAACCATAATACATTTCCCCTAAGCATTGGCTATGATTTCATTCATAGCATACATAAATAAATAAGAACCTATTGAATAATCTTGGCCTACCCCATATTAATTGGGGATGTAGCAGGATGACAACTTTGGCACTCATACCTAAGTTACGACATTTCTCCTGACTTCCATGTACTACATTCATGCATTTTATTTTAAAAAACACTATATTTACATTCTTGGTACTATTACTGTAAATATAATATGGAATTTCTTTCTCCTTTCCAGGATTTCTTTTATTGGTTTATTAGTCAGGAAAAAGCATCCGTCGTTGATATTATTGTCATCATCCAAATTAGTTATTTGAAATTGAATTTATTCATATGTGTTGCATTATTCTTATGCCTTGTGCATTTTTGTGTTTCTGCTTGAATATTACCACGTTCATTTCTTCTTGCCTAATTCCATTTTTTCGTTCATGACTCACTGTCAACATACAAAAAACACTAAAGTAATAGCAAAATTTTTACATGGTAATTTTTCAATGTTCATATGGTAAAACTAATCTCGAAATCTCCATTTAGTGCTATGTGGCAAACACATTTCTTTACCTTATCCGCATTAGTATGCTTTTTACTCAGTTAACATCACTACACTTCTGCTGACATCATATTGCTACGGTAAAAAGAGAGTAGCTTTATTCTTAATGTTGCAAAAGTTAATGGATAATCTTTAGATTCCTTAAAATATGTCGTTGATTCAATTTTAGTTCACTGGAAGGAAGGGCTTATATGCAAAAAAAAATCTTAAAAAGATCGTACATGGAAATACGTACATGGCATGCTATGCTAATTTTTAGAAACATAAGGTTATGCTACAAAACCATCCATAATGGAATGAACTTGGCTAAAGAGCATATTTCCAAGCGAATTTTGCAATTAAAGCTTTACTATTTCCCTTCCCTAACCAATCATAGTTTAGCATTCCTTGCAGATCTCCTTATGCTTATAAAGTTAACTAGGTCCAACCTTTTCTTGAGCTCAAAATCATCAGTGGATTTTACCTCAATTTCATTTTTATGCTTGACAGGCTGCTGCTGACGCCAAGTTTTATGGCAGTAGTGAAGTCTACAATATATTGAGAGCTCGAGGAGCCACAGTTCCGGTATTTGTACTCTCCCTCGTCTAAGACCTGGTTTGATTTTTCTACCTTTTCTATTTGGATCCTTTTTATTCTGTTTGATTCATCTTGCTTCTTCTCTCTGCAGAAAACCAGGAAAACTCCTATGACTGTTTCAAATCCTAAAGAAGTTCCAGAATATGAGCTGAAACCAGGAGAGCTTCAGTTTCGCCGTGGAGAGGACATCAGACTGGCGAGTCCTTTTATGCTTCACCTTTTGAGCTTTTCTACCGATATATTTCACTTAAATAAACACACATGCATGCATGCACGCGCGCGCGCGGTACGCTCTTTAGGTTTGACTATAGATGGATAAATAGGCCTGCATAATCAATGAAACCAATACAGCTAGGCTTAGCCTGAATGATTGCATTTTGTGTAGTAAAAGACTTGGCGTTTGGTTATCAAGTAATTAAGTTGAGGAAAATATTTAAACCAAATTTGAATAGATTAGATACAATTTATTATAGAGGCTAATGGGGCTATGATTGTTCATGGCCCCATTAGTTGTGAACGCACTCACAGCCCCCCTTTGGGTTCCCCTTGCAACTTAACAAGAGGACCAAGGGGCTGTGAGTGCGTTCACAGCTAATGGGGCCATGAAGCCCCATTTTCCCTTTATTATATATCTTGGAATCATGGCTATTGTTAAAATTAAGTACATTTTTCCTCTGAGAAGGCATATTCATCCATAATAGCCATTGAAGCTAAGGTTTTAATTCATCTTAAGCTTATAAGGGAAGCAATTAAAATTTCAAGCTGGACACTTGGATGCTTGAGTTCAAAGGGTGTGTAGGATT